>CM060912.1:763376207-768661207 GCA_030737875.1 Allium sativum | reverse complement strand
ATTTAAGCATATAATCAATCAAGGAAAATGATCTATTCTATTTAAATCGCATTCAAAACATAATTGTGCACCCTGCACACCTTCAATGCACCCTTTTATAGTCAATATGACATTACGTATCATCCTCAGAAAGCAATCAACGGACATGCACTTGCTGACTTAATCGCAGAGTTTACCGACCGAGGGGAGGTAAAGGAGGAAGATGATATTGAAACTAATATCCAGTGGAAATTATTCGTAGATGGGGCGTCGAACGATCGCTGTTCTGGGGCAGAAGTATTTCTCGAAACCCTGAGGGAAGATCCTTATGCTATGCATTAAGGCTAGAATTCCCGTCAACCAACAACGAAGCTGAGTATGAAGCTAAACAAATCTTCAACGACTCTCAGCTCGTAGTATGCCAGATTCTAGGAGAATTCCAAGCCAAAATGGGTAACTTGCCAGATTATCTTTCCAAAGCCTTGGAATTATTGGAAGCTTTCAAGCATTACACCATATCTCATATTCCTAGAGAGGAAAATACTAAAGCTGATTCATTAGCCAAATACGCAAGCACAGGAGATGCACAGCTAATGGGGTTAGTTCCAGTGGAAGTCCTTTCCAGCCCGAGCACAAAGCAGACTGAAATGGATTGGATCATGGAAACAACTGATGAATCAAATTCATGGACGTCGCCAATTAAAGAATACCACGTACCTGGGGCACTCCTAGCTGAAGTCAAACTCCGAAGAAAGATTTTGCGAAAAGCTCCCTTATACCTTATTCAGGATGGACGACTGTATAGACGGGGATTTTCTACACCTTTACTTCATTGTGTTACAAAAATGGAGTCTAAGGCAATCATGGTGGAATTACATGAAGGGGAATGCGGAGGGCATACCGGTGGACAAATTTTGGCTAAGAAAATCCAACGATATGGTTACTTCTGTCCAGATATCAATAAAGATTCCACGGCCTACACTAAAAAATGTGACAGGTGCATAAGATTTGCCAAGATCCCAAGGATGTCATCCACAACCATAACCCACATGGTCAGCCCATGGCCATTTGCTATCTGGGGCATTGACCTCATAGGAGCCCTTCCCACTGCAAAATACGGTTTTAAATACGCAATTGTTGCCGTTTATTACTTTACAAAATGGGCTGAAGAAGAACCGTTGGCCACTATAACTTCGAAGAAAGCTATTAACTTTGTCTTGAGAAATATCATATCCAGGTTTGGGATACCACAAAAGGTAATCACAGACAACGGGACCCAATTTGAAAGTGAAGAGTTCCAAAGCTTTTGCGCCAAGTACAAAATCCAGAAAAGCTTTTCAGTAGTCGCTCATCCACAAGCGAACGGGCAGGTGGAAGCAGTAAATAAAATCATCAAGACTATCATTAAGAAACGAATAGAGAAGGCTAAAGGTGGATGGGTAGATGAACTCCCGCTGGCATTATGGGCATATCGCACCACACACAAAACTGCAATAGGGCATACTCCCTTTTCTTTATCTTATGGCTCTGAAGCTATGATACCACTGGAGTTGGAAGTCCCTACCCATAGAAGGATACACTTTGACCTCAAAGAAAACGAGAAGCTACAGCTCGAAGCCCTCAACCAACCTGAGGAAAGAAGAAAAGAAACGGAACTCAGAGTAGCCGCACATCAAAGAAGGGTGGCCAGGCACTTCAATTCAAAAGTCAAACATAGAACTTCTGAAATTGGAGACCTCGTTCTGAACAAGATAATGACGGGTACTGGAGTCTTCGGACCCAATTGGGAAGGACCTTATGTTACAAGTCAGAAACTCCAGGATAGAACTTTCAAATTGGCCACCACAGATGGGAACCAGATTCCACGAGCATGGAACAACGAGCATATTCGTCGTTATTTCTTATAGCATGTTACTCAAATACATAAAAAATGCTATAAATATTTGTGAAATTTTCGCATTTCGAATGATGTGCGTAAAATGACTGAATATGGAGTTCTAATTACATGTACAGGCCACTTATTCCCAGGCTCCTACTAAAAGTTGATTTCCTTGTGTAGGCAAATGAGCGACCAGGGGGCGCCAACTCGAGGAGTTCCAATTTTCTCCAGGAAACACTGGATCTCTCAATACAGGACCAACAAAAAGCTTGGTACCAGATTAAAAGAGTCAATGCTGGAGTAAAAGCAACTCAAAAAGTCCCACGGTTAAAGTCCCACGGATAAAATCGTTGAGCCCACAAAAGAAACACCTTCTTAGGTGCTGGACATGGGTTCTCCAACTTGAAAAAAAACTCAATGAGGCGAACCAGTGTCTGTTTCCTAGGGCAAGGCACAAAGTCGGAAAAACCAATATGTCCCAAAACGGAAAAATTGCCAATCCAAAAAACGAGGGGCACCTTATTAGGTGAAGGACACGAATTTTATCCCTTCTGAGTCAAAGCTCGATGAAATGAATTAGTGTCCACTCCTTGGGATGAAGCATAAAATGGGGAAGGGTTAAACATGATGGAAGGACCAGCGCAAAGCAGAAATCCTAGCCGAAAGGGGTATCCATTCTTGTTCTTTGTTATTAACCAAGTCAAATAAAGCCAAGATTGGATTACAACATTGGAACCAAAGTCCTCCCATGGGGGCACGCATAAAAATGCATCACGAAAATACCCCAAACAAATAAACAGGATATTTAATAAAAAAATCTAAATGGCTAAATTGCCAAATTTAACACAACGAAAAGCTTACCAATCAAGACAAATACTAATAAGTGGATGATCCCAGCCTAACAAGAACGTTGTAAGACTAACCGCAATGTGATATTAACATACGAACATCCCGTAATATGATATTAACGTACGAACGCCCCGTAATACGATATTAACGTATGAACGCCCCACAATACGATATTAATGCGCGATCGCCATGAAAAAATTAAAAATGTGTGTGTTGTTAAGCAGGGCAAAGAGACACGGCATGACAAAGACATGAAGAGCATCGTAAAACCAGCCAAACAACCATTCATCAGGATCGCAGAAGTGTCACGGATCAAACACAAGTCATAACTAGCATAATATCATGGGTGAGGACCGGCACCCGCTTACGCATCCAGTCTTAAAAGTAGCAAAATAACCAACGAGAAGGAAATTAAAGATCTCTAACCTTCCTTGGCCTACCTACTTTCCTCTTAGTCGGAGCAGAACAAGAGGGAGGTCCATTAGCATGTGCAGAAACCACCGACTCAACATCCCCAGGGGAGAAAGAAGCAACCACGCTATCTTTGGACCTGAGAGCTCATATCAGCTTAGCCTTATCATTTTCCAGAATAGAGATACACTCGAGATTATCCTTGTCAAGTCTTTGGAGATCGCAGGCCAATGTATGCTAGCCATTTATCCGCTTCGCAGAATGATTTTTCAACAAGTCCATTTGTTTTCCAAATTGATGCACAACAGTCTCGAGGCGGGCCAACATCTGACCTTTTGCGGCAATCATGTCGTAAGAAAAGTTCTGAGAGTCAGCCGGAGATATATCTACATTTGAAGGAACTCCCTGTAAACTCCACCCCGAAACCGATTAGCAAACCTAGGACTGCAAGGCCCAGGAGCATGTCGCGGCCTATCGATGATAGCGTGAAGCTCTATATAAGAGGGGCTGGAGGTAGAGTTTACTAACGGTTGACCAGCTGACTGAATCTCATCTATTGAGACCCCCAAATCGAGGAAGGTTTCCTTTCGACGTCGTTCCAGAGATGGAACCGTCCTACAAACGGATCAGGGAGTAACCGTAAGGTTCCAAGGGAGAATGAACATGAGTAAGAATCAACAAACCTGAGTAGCAATAGAGAGAAATACAGAATTTCCTTTTTCTTTCCCAATTGAGAAACACTATTGAAGAAAAATGAGAGCAAAATTGAATGAGAAATAAGAAAATAAGGGGAGATTAAAAGACACACAAAGCATTTCTCGCCACATCTGCTTAATACTCGAGTGCTAAAATAGGTGTCCCATCAGAGTCCAGTTGGCGTGTTCACTTCCCCATGATTCAACTATTTGCAATAATGACAAAATGGTTCAAGTATCTCACCCAAAGGCGAAGACGCCAATAAGCTGTGATGAAGCAATACTAATCCTTGCACGAACAACCCCTCAACAAGTCAGGACAAGCCTGCCAAACAATGTTGTGATCAGACATGTCAAAGCCGGTAATTCCTTACTAAAATAAATCACGGACTTCGAGGGGAAAGTGTTAATCCCTCAAAAAATCCATATGCACATGGAGCAAAGGATGCAGAATGGGTATGATCAGGGTCGGTCGTGCATGATGTTATCCAAGGAACTTAAACGACTCACAGTGGATAGGACGCAACCACACAGAGCGAGACCCAAGTATCAAACCCAAGACAAATCAAGTTGACCAGTACGACCGAAGAAGATGGCATGATATGTTATGAGAAACGCGGCTCAATAGAGATAAGGATCGTACATTCTGTAAAGCCGCCCACAACAACGGAGCATGCTTGACCTAATATCAAACTTCGGTCGCACGCATCAAGACAGGAGTCAAGATCGCATGTATATTTACAACTTCTCATGAATTGCAACTCCTATCGCTCGACACTCGAATCAGAAACCCATTGGTAGGTCGTATACCAACTCCTAGAAAGAGCACATTCACATCTCAAAGTCGCAAGTCTCAGTTGGTCGTCTCTAGACTAATGAAGATCGTCGCCCGCTCACTCAAATCAGACACAACCACATTAAGGATCAATGATCGGTCCTTTTTTCATCTTGCCATCAAACAAATCAGATATCTACTAATCGAATGCTAGAAATAGACGCGATCGATGAGCATCGACCGAAGTCGCTCGCTTAACTACTCAAGACACTCGCTCCGTTGAGTCGCTCGCACATGATAACTGGATACAGCCACGAACAACTAGCTACAGCTAGCCAGTGGCATAACTGTAATTAACAGAATGAGCAATCCGTAGCCTGCAGAAACAGATTTCAAGTCATTCCCCGAAGGGAGCTCACCTATAAATACACCATGGCTTCCAACATAAAAGGGATCGAATCTTTGAAACCACGAAGTGCTGCTAAATTCTATTCGACCATGGCGTCAAGTACAATCTTGTGATCAAGGAAAAGAAGGCGTCCTCGTTCTTAATCATTCATCCATCCTTCTTCTCCTCAAATTCTACCATTCTCTTGTATAATTCCAAGATTGAAATATATAAACGAGGGTATATTGAGTGAATATAGAGATGTATGAAAAGAGAGAGTTGATGTATTTTGTAATCCTCATTACAAGATTGGAAATCACCTTCACAGTGGACGTAAGCCTAATTAACGGCTGAACCACTCTAAATCTCGTCTCTACTTTACCTTTCTCGCATTTTTCATTTTCAATTGCTGATTAAACACGGTTCCACTTATTTCTTATCGTATTGGTAAAGTACAGTTTAAGTACCTTGGGTGTTTATACCAATTTTGGTGTAAACATTTTGGTGCCTACCGTGGGGCCATGTTCATAATTCCCTTTCGTAGTTCAGCAATCTAAAAAAAAAAAAATCCAAAAACGCTTTCTCCTTTGAAACCATGGTCGGATCGAAGAAAAGCGGCAAATCTACTAAAGTTACTACAATCAGTGAGGATTATAATGCAAACGAAGCTGCACCTCAAATCTTGAATCAAGGGGCAAGGGACACCCCTAGGCCATCTATAACGCGAGATGAATTGAATGTGGTGGTAACCTGCCTGGACGAAAAAATGGATAATACAACGAAGATGATAATGGAGAATGGTTTTATTAGAGAATCTACCTATCCGAAATGGGTATCCAACCCGGTGCTCATGAAGAAATCAAATGGTAAATGGTGGGTCTGCGTAGATTATTCAGACCTGAATAAATCTTGTCCGAAAGATAGTTTCCCCCTTCCCAAAATCGACCAATTGGTGGATTCTACTGCCGGTTATGATTTGCTATCTTTCATGGATGCATATTCCGGCAAATCATGATGTATGGTCCGGACTAGGAAGATATAAGTTTCATTACTGATTTCGGTCTATACTGCTATAAGGTGATGTCATTTGGTCTAAAAAACGCAGGGGCAACTTATCAGCGTTTGGTAAATGCTATATTCAAAAATCAAATCGGTAGGATGATGGAAGTCTATGCCGATGACATGTTGGTTAAGTCAAAGAGAGCAATAGACCATTTGGAAGACTTAGCCCGAATGTTCGATATCTTGCGCCAATATGGCATGAAGTTGAATCCCTTGAAATGTTCTTTTGGATTGGTTCGAGAAGTACCTTGGGTACATGGTCAACGCTAGAGGTATAGAAGCTAATCCAGCCAAAATATCGGCTTTGAGAGAAATGTGTGCCCCAGGAACCAAGAAGGAACTTCAGTGTTTGATTGGGAAGATCGCAGCCTTAAATTGCTTTATAACTAGGACGACGAACAGATGTCTTCCATTCTTCGATTCCCTTAGAAAAGGAAAGAAAGAGATACAGTGGACCCCTGAATGTCAAAAAGCCTTCGAGGAATTGATCCAACACCCGACAACACCAGTTATGCTATCAAAACCTAGTGACAGAGAGAACTTGTTTATGTAACTGGTGGTTTCCGCCCATGCCTTAAGCGCAACATTGATCAGAAAAGATTTGAAGGTACAAAAACCGGTCTATTACATCAGCAAGAGGCTATCCGGAGCAGAGCTTAATTACCCAAAACTTGAAAAACATGCTTATTGTTTGCTCATTGCATCAAAGATACTTCGGCCCTACTTTCAGGCTCATCCCATCAAGGTTCTCACAGACCAGCCTCTGAAGCAAGTTCTGTCCCAACCGGAAACCTCCGAAAGATTATTAAAATGGAATATAGAGCTCAGTCAATATGACATTACGTATCATCCTTGGAAGGCAATCAACAGACAAGCACTTGCTGGCTTTATCGCAGAGTTTACCGACCGAGGGGAGGTAAAGGAGGAAGATGATATTGAAACTAATATCTGGTGGAAATTATTCGTAGATGGGGCGTCGAACGATCGCTGTTCTGGGGCAGGGGTAGTTCTCGAAACCCCGGAGGGAAGATCCTTATGCTATGCATTAAGGCTAGAATTTCCGTTAACCAACAACGAAGCTGATATGAAGCCCTTATCGCGGAAATGAAGCTAGAAAAAGAATTGCAAATAAAAAATATACAAATCTTTAGTGACTCTCAGCTCGTAGTATGCCAGATTCTAGGAGAATTCCAAGCCAAAATGGGTAACTTTCCAGATTATCTTTCCAAAGCCTTGGAATTATTGGAAGCTTTCGAGCATTACACCATATCTCATATTCATAGCGAGTAAAATACTAAAGCTGAATCATTAGCCAAATACGCAAGCACAGGAGATGCACAGCTAATGGGGTTAGTTCCAGTGGAAGTCATTTCCAGCCCGAGCACAAAGCAGACTGAAATGGATTGGATCATGGAAACAACTGATGAGTCAAATTCATGGATGTCACCAATTAAAGAATACCTCGTAACTGGGGCACTCCTGGCTGAAGTCAAACTCCGAAGAAAGATTTTCCGAAAAGCTCCCTTATACCTTATTCAGAATGGACGACTGTATAGACAGGGATTTTCTACACCTTTACTTCGTTGCGTTACAGAAAAGGAGTCTAAGGAAATCATGGCGGAATTACACGAAGGGGAATGCATAGGACATACCGATGGACAAACTTTGGCGAAGAAAATCCTACGATATGGTTACTTCTGGCCAGATATCAATAAAGATTCAACGACCCACACTAAAAATTGTGACATGTGCCAAAGATTTGACAAGATCCCAAGGATGCCATCCACAACCATAACCCACATGGTCAGCCCATGGCCATTTGCTATCTGGGGCATTGACCTCATAGGAGCCCTTCCCACTACAAAATACGGTTTCAAATACGCAATTGTTGCCATTGATTACTTTACAAAATGGGTTGAATAGAACCGTTGGCCACTATAACTTCGAAGAAAGTTATTAACTTTGTCTTGGAAAATATCATATGCAGGTTTGGGATACCACAAAAGATAATCACAGACAACGGGCCCCAATTTGAAAGTGAAGATTTCCAAAGCTTTTGCGCCAAGTACAAAATGCAGAAAAGCTTTTCAGTAGTCGCTCATCCACAAGCGAACGGGCAGGTGAAAGCAGTAAATAAAATCATCAAGACTATCATTAAGAAACAACTAGAGAAGGCTAAAGGTGGATGGGTAGATGAACTCCCGTTGGCATTATGGGCATATTGCACCACGCACAAAATTGCAACAGGGCATACTCCTTTTCTTTATCTTATGGCTCTGAAGCTATGATACTAGTGGAGTTGGAAGTCCCTACCCATAGAAGGATACACTTTGACCTCAAAGAAAACAAGAAGCTACAGCTCGAATCCCTCGACCAACTTGAGGAAAGAAGAAAAGAAGCAGAACTCAAAGTAGCCGCACACTAAAGAAGGATGGTCAGGCACTTCAATTCAAAATTCAAACATAAAACTTTTGAAATTGGGGACCTCGTTCTGAAAAAGATAATGGCTGGTACTGGAGTCTTCGGACCCAATTAGGAAGGACCTTATGTTATAAGACAGAAACTCCAGGACGGTACTTTCAAATTGGCTACCACAGATGGGAACCAGATTCCACGAGCATGGAACAACGAGCATATTCATCGTTATTTCTTATAATATGTTATTCAAATACATAGAAAATGATGTGAAGATTTATGAAATTTTCGCATTTCGAATGATGTGCATAAAATGACTGAATATGGAGTTCTAATTACATGTACAAGTCATTTATTCATAGGCTCCTACTAAAAGTTGTCTTCCTTGTGTAGGCAAACGAGTGACCAGGGGGCTCCAACTCGAGGAGTTCCGATTTTCATCAGGAAACACTGGATCTCTTAATATAGGACCAACAAAAAGCTTGGTACCAGATTAAAAGAGTCAATGCTGGATTAAAAGCAACTCAAAAAGTCCCATCGTTAAAGTCCCACGGATAAAATCGCTGAACCCACCAAAGAAACACCTTCTTAGGTGCTAGACACGGGTTCTCCAACTTGGAAAAAACTCAATGAGGCGAACTAGTGTCTGTTTCCTAGGGCAAGGCACAAAGTCGAAAAAATACACATGTCCCGAAATCGAAAAATGCCAATCCAAAAAAATGAAGGGGCACCTTGTTAGGTGAAGGACACGAATTTTATCCCTTCTGAGTCAAAGCCCGATGAGATGAATTAGTGTCCGCTCCTCGGGATGAAGCATAAAATGGGGAAGGATTAAACATGCGGGAAGGACCAGCGCAAAGCAGAAATCCTAGCCGAAAGGTGGTATCCATTCTTGTTCTTTGTTGTTAACCAAGTCAAACAAAGCCAAGATTGGATTACAACATAGGAACAAAAGTCCTCCCATGGGGGCACGCATAAAAATGCATCATGAAAATACCGCAAACAAATAAACAGGATATTTAATAAAAAATCTAAATGGCTAAATTGCCAAAGTTAAAACAACGAAAAGCTTACCAGTCAAGATACTAAAAACTTGATGATCCCAGCCTAATAAGAACATTGTAAGACTAACTACAATGCAATATTAACGTACGAACGCCCCGTAATACGATATTAACGTACGAACGCCCCATAATACGATATTAACGTACGAGCGTCCCGCAATACGATATTAACGCATGATTGCCGCAAATTTTTTAAAAAAGTGTGTGTTGTTCAGTAGGGCAAAGAGACATGGCATGACAAAGACATGAAGAGCATCCTAAAACCAGCCAAATAACCTTTCATCAGGATCGCAGAAGTGTCATGGATCAAACACAAGTCACAACAAGTATAATATCATGGGCGAGGAGCGGCACCCGCTTGCACAACCAGTCTTAAAAGTAGAAAAATAACCAAGGAGAAGGAAATTACAGATCTCCATCCTTCCTTGGCCTACCTACTTTCCTCTTGGTCGGAGCAGAACAAGATGGAGGTCCATCAGCATGTGCAAAAACCACCAACTCAACATCCCCTAGGGCGAAAGAAGCAACCACGCCATCTTTGGACCTGATAGGTCGGATAAGCTTAGCCTTGTCATTTTCCAGAATAGAGATACGCATGAGATTGTCCTTGTGAAGTCTTTGGAGATCGCAGGCCAATGTGTGCCAGCCATTTATCTGTTTCACAGAATGATTTTTCAACAAGTCCATTTGTTTTCCAAATTGATGCACAACATTCTCGAGGCGGGCGAACATCTGACCTCTTATGGCAGTCATGTCCTTGGAAAAGTTATGAGAGTCAGCCGAAGATATATCCACATTTGAAGGAACTCCTGTAAACTCCACCCCCGAAACCGCTTAGCAAACCTAGGACTACAAGGCCCAGGAGCATGGCGCGCCCATTGATGATGGCATGAAGCTCTATATAAGAGGGACTGGAGGGAGAGTTTAGAGACGGTTGACTAGCTGACTGAATCTAATCTATTGAGACCCCCAAATCGAGGAAGGTTTCTTATCGACGTCGTTCTGGAGATGGAGCCATTCTGCAAACGGATCGAGGAATTACCGTAAGGTTCAAAGGTAGAATGAACATGAGTAAGAATCAACAAACCTGAGTAGCAATAGAGAGAAATACAGAATTTCTTTTTTCTTTCCCAGTTGAGAAACCCTATTGAAGAAAAATGAGAGCAAAATTGTATGAGAAATATGAAAATAAGGGGAGATTAAAAGACACACAAAGCATTTCTCGCCACATCAACCCAATTCTCGAGTACTGAAATAGGTGTCTCATTAGAGTCCAGTTGGCGTGTTCACTTCCCCATGATTCAGCTATTTGCAATAATGACAAAATAGTTCAAGCGTCTCACCCAAAAGCGAAGACGCCAATCGGCCGCGATGAAGCAATACTAATCCTTGCACGAACGACCCCTCAACAAGTCAGGACAAGCCTGCCAAACAATGTTCCGATCAGACATGTCGAAGCCGGTAATTCCTTGCTAAAAGAAATCACAGACTTTGAGGGGCAAGTATTAATCCGTCAAAAACCCATACGCACATGGAGCAAGGATGCGTAATGGATTTCATCACGGTTGGTCGTGCATGATGTTAGCCAAGGCACTTAAACGACTGACAATGGATAGGACGCAACTATACAGAGCGAGACCCAAGTATCAAACCCAAGACAAATCAAGTCGACCAGTACGACGAAGAAGATGGATCTATATGTTATGAGAAACGTGGCTCAATAGAGATGAGGATCGTACATTCTGTAAAGTCGCCGATAACAACGGAGCACGCTTGACCTAATATCAAAGTTCGGTCACACGCATTAAGACAGGAGTCAAGATCGCACGTATATTTAACAAATGCTCATGAATTGCAACTCCTATCGCTCAACACTCGAATCAGAATTGGTAGGTCGTATACCAACTCCTAGAAAGAGCACATTCACATCTCAAAGTCGCAAGTCTCAGTCAGTCGCCTCTAGACTAATGAAGATCGTCGCTCGCTCACTCAAATCAGACACAACCGCATTAAGGAACTATGATCGGTCATTCTTTCATCTCGCCATCAAGCAAATCAAATATCTACTCATCGAATGCTAGAAATAGATGCAACCGAAGATCACTGACCGAAATCGCTCGCTTAACTACTCAAGACACTCGCTCCATTGAGTCGCTTGCATATGATAACTAAATACAGCCACAGACCGCTGGCTACAGCTAGCCATTGGCATGACTGTAATTGATAGAATGAGGTATCCGTAGCCTGCATAAACGAATTTCAAGTCATTCCCCGAAGGAAGCTCACCTATAAATACACCATGGCTGCCAACATAAAGGGGATCAAATCTTTGAAACCACGAAGTGCTGCTAAATTCTATTCGGCCATGGCGTCAAGTACAATCTTGTGATCAAGGAAAACGAAGGAGTCCTCGTTCTTAATCATTCATCCATCCTTCTTCTCCTCGAATTCTACCATTCTCTTGTATAATTCCAAGATTGAAATATATAAACGAGGGTATATTGAGTGAATATAGAGATGTATGAAAAGAGAGAGTTGACGTATTTTGTAATCCTCGTTACAAGATTGGAAATCACCTTCATAGTGGACGTAGGCCTAATTAACAGCTGAACCACTCTAAATCTCATCTCCACTTTAACTTTCTCGCAATTTTCATTTTCAATTGCTGGTTAAACATAGTTCCACTTATTTCTTACAGTATTGGTGAAGTACAGTTTTAGTACCTTGGGTGTTTAGACCAATTTTGGTGTAAACACCTTGACTTTAGTAGGAGTTTCCAGTATAGTTGCCTTTTCATAAACCCATTATACATGAAATACATCATGCATAACACTCATGTCATCTAGTAATTCTAGCTTATAAGCTACAACACCTACCCTTTCAATTATCCTATAAGGTCCAACATATCTAGGAATTAACTTTCCTTGCTTCCGAAATCTCAAAATCTTTTTCACTGAAGATACCTTAATGAATACAAAGTCCCCTACTTCATATTCTACAAATTTCCTCTTCTTGTCAACTTACATTTTTTTTCCTATCCTGAGCTGTTGCCTTTCTTTTTCTAATCAAAGCTATTTTCTTAGAAATATCCTTTACATAGCAGGTCCCAAGACCACTTTATCCCCAGCTTCCATCCAACAAGCTGGTGATAAACACGGCCTACCCTACAGGGCTTCAAAGGGTGTCATGCCTATTATGCTTTGATAACTATTATTGTAGGCAAATTCATCCCGAATGTATGTTATCTTCCCAACTGCCTCCAAACTCCACACACATGCCTTGAGTATGTCTTTAAGAATTTTGTAATCAACCTCAGTTTAACCATCTGATTGTGGATGGCATACTATGCTCACGCGTAGCTCTATCCCCATCGCCTCTTCAAAACTATCCCAGAATTTTGAAGTGCATAGGGTGTCCGTGTCACACACTGTTGACTTTGGTGCCCCATGTAACCTTACTATTTCTTTTATAAACATTTGTGCCAACTTGTTTACATTCCTGTTTGATTTTATAAGGATGAAATATGTTTCCTTGGTTAACCTTTCTACTAGTACCCAAATGTTATCATTCCCTCTTCTAGATTTAGGCAAGCGATCTATGAAATCCATAGATATTTGCTCCCACTTCCACTCTAGTACATGCGGTAGTTGCAACAAGCCTGAAGGTCTTTGTTATTCATCTTTTACTTGCTGGCCATAACACATTCAGCTACATATTTTCCTACTGCAGCTTTCATTCCCTTCCACCAAAATCCCCTTTTAAGGTTTTGATACATCATTATACCCTCTGGGTGGATGGTGTACTTACTTCTGTGATAAACATTTAATACTTCTTTTTTCAAATCTTCATTAGAGGGAACACTCATCCTCTTCTTGTTCCTCAGGTATCCTTTGTCATCTATGATAAAATTTCCCACCTTCTCCCCTTTTAATAAAAGAATTTTCTTCTCACACTAAAATGGGTCTTAGTCTTGTGTTGTTCCCAATTTCTTAACGAAGTCTGATTTAACATAATGAGACATAACTTTCCCATCTCAACCGATTCACTGTTTATATCAATAGGTACCTTGCTAGTGCCTTCTACCTTAACAACAATGAGCAATGCCAAGGTTTTAAAATCTTCTATCATCAGTAGAGCCACCCTTGCATGATGCCTACTAAATGCATCAGCTACTCTGTTGGCCTTACCTAATGTATATAAGATATCAAAATCATAAGTTGCTAAGAATTCAACCCATCTGTGCTTCCTCATTTTTTAAACTTCTTGTGAAAATAAATACTTTAATGATTTGTGATAAGTATATAACTCAAACTTGGCTCACAACAAATAGTGTGTCCATAGTTTAAAGTATACATAACTGCATCCAATTTTATATCATGTGTAGCATATCTAGTCTCACTAGGTTTCAACTACGTTAGAGCATATGCTATGAGTTGATCTTTCCGCATGAAGACATCACATAGCCCAACCCCCACTAGCATATGTATATACTATTAATCCTTCATTTCCTTCAGGGACTTTTAATACTGAGGCTTTTACCAATGCTTTTTTTAATTTCACCAATGCTCCTTTACATTTCTCAGTCCATATGATCCTTCCTTGTCTAGTGGTATAGCTATCTTGGCAATATCTTTTATAAACCTCCTATGATAGCCTACCATGCCCATAAAGGATCTTACTCCAGTCACCGATCTAGGCCTCGTCCCTGTTTGAATAACCACTACCTTGTTTGGGTCCATTGAGATACCCTTTTCAGAAATAATATGTGCTAAAAAGCTCACTTCATATTTCCACAATGTGCACTTTGTAAATTTTGGTTTAAGATCATGCTTCCTCAATCTACTTAAAACCATATATAAATGCTTTTCATTCTGTCTTTCTATTATTGAATAAATTAATATGTCATCTGTAAAGATTAATACAAGCTTAATCTCAAAACATTTATTCATTAAATCAACAAAGTCGGACAGAGCATTTGTAATGCCAAATGGCATAACTATAAATTCATACAAACCTTATCTAGTATTAAAGGATGTGTACTTGATACTCTCTTCTTTTACCTTCATTTGGTGGAAGCCCGAGGCTAGGTCTGACCTTGAAAATACTATTGCACCATTTAATTAATCAAAAAGATCATCTATTCTATGTGGTGGGTATTTATTCTTTATTGTAACCTTGTTGAGTTCCCTGTAATCTATGCGCATTCTCAGTGTGCCATCATGCTTCTTAAAAAATACTACAAGTGTCCAATACGAGCTACTAAGCTTTAAAAACCTTTTTCTTCCAATTCTTGTAACTGCTTTTTCAATTCAATTAATTCCTTTGGCGCCATCCTAGTTGGCTTTTTAATTATGGGGCTTGCACTGGGCAACAACCTAATTTGAAATTACACTTGCCTGTTTTGAGGTACTTTTTTTTACTTTATCAAAAACATCTAGGTATTGATTTACTATGGCCATTTGTTCCATGGTTGGGGCTATCTTCTCAACATTAAATTTTTTTAAATGTCCAACTTTTCTTTCTTTATTGGCCTCACACAGTATTGATATCCTTTTACCCTAAACAATTCTTAAAGAAATAATAGAGGTTTCCAAATTAATAATAGCTTCAAATTTCTTCGACCAATCTACCCTCAGTATAATCCCTATACCCTGCCAATTCAAAACAAACAAATCATGAATAAATATACTTCCACCTATATTTAGTCTTACTTGCATGCATTTCATTTCTAACACACATGAGCTACCTGTAGGGCTTTTAACAAATAAAGGCTTATCAACAATCATTCATGTCAATCTTAGTTGTTGTATTATATCATAGGAAATGATTGAGTGTTTTGCTCCTATATCATAATTAAAGGCATACGTTTAATATATAAAATACCTTCAACGTGTCCTTGATCTTCAATATTAGAACCAACATCTGATTATTCGTTCCCTTCCAAAGTTCCAACTGTGCCTTGTTGCTTGAAGTCAGGGCAATTCTTCTTGATATAACCGGCTTTCCCATCATTAAAACACTAAAATGTGGCATTAGGTCCAGTTGGGCATTTTGAATTAATATGTCCTTCCTTGCCACAATAAAAACACTCAATTTTATTTTTGGTTGCTGATGTAATGGAGGCTTTCGAATTCTTTTTGCTTCCAGCTTCACTCTTTTTCTTATCATAAGGTTGGAATCTACTCTTGTCTTTGTTGTTTCTATTATTCTTTAGATTTTTGAACTTTTCCCTTGCGTAATCATGTTGTTCAAAACTTAAAGTCAAGTCTAACACTTGATCAAAAATCTTTTCCTTGTAGGGTAGCATTGCTCGGCTCAAATTGGCATTCAATCCCTGAATGTACCTTCCATTTTTAGAAACTTCATCAGCAATCAACATGGTTTCATACTTGGATAAGCTTTAAAATCTCCGAGCATGCTCAGTAACACTCATAGCTCCTTGCATCAACCTTATGAATTCTTCCAATAACGAGGCTTTGGAAGATGTAGGAACAAATCTGGCCTCCATCATGTCCTTAAATTTTTTCCAGGTGACTTCATTTTCTAGTCTTCCTATAATAATTACTTCCCACCAGTCAAGTGCATCACCTTTCAATTGTGTGGATGCAATATGCCTCTTTTTATGGCCCTCAACCTTCATATCAACAAAGATTCTATCTACGGTCATCAACCATGTTTGGATTCCCATAGCGCCCTCAGTACCATCAAAACTCTTTCCTTCCAGGTTAGTGAATGTCTTCAACATCTTGGACATCTCCTTATGCAGGTTATCTTGCCTATGGCTTCCACCTCTCAGTGCCCTCACAAATTCTTGCATATTCATCAATTGAGGGTCACTTAGGCCTACTGCAATCTGTTGATGCCTCGGTCCTACCATATTTTTCTAAGGAGGGTTTTTCAAAAATTAGTTCATTAATTTGTATCAATATATATATATACACATGTATATTTTTCTCATATTTTCTAACTCAGATAATTATATTCAATCCAGTAGTCAATATGCATGCAATTATCCTACCAACCAAAATCAGAATCCAACCATTTGTAGTTGTGTATGTATTAACATAGTTCTGATACCAACTGAGATGGCCCCCCAAAATTATACTCAATTTGATGATTTTTAGTACCAAATTTTTTTCCTAGGTCGTCTTCTCAAGGGATTCTCCTCCCTAGCTTACTCAATCTTTCCAGGATCATTAACACTAGTATAAACATACCTGTATATTTGTAACGACCCTTATTTTTACGGTATAATAATTAATTTATTTAATTATTTATCTAGTGATTTAGAGATTTAAATGGCTTGAATTAAAATTATATTGGATATTTAATTAATATTAATAATAGAATAATATATTTAATTCTGAAATAATCAAAAATTGTAGAACTAGCAATATTGTGTGGACTGGATCATTTATAATATATAATTCAGTTTAGAGTTGAATTATATTAACGAATATATTATATAAACGATAGTTGAAAGTATAATTATATTATAATTATAATCGAGCTCGAACTGGCGCGATAGTTCGTAATTTGACGATTCGAACTTTAAATGAATATACAGAATCCGTTTTAAATCGGATTTCTGTGAAACAAGAAACGTTCAAATCTGTTAGACGATATTTTTCTAATAGATGAGAAAAATGGGGATTTCACTTTATAGATTGTAATTTATGGCTAAATAAAATTACCAAATAGTCGCTATGAAATTGCTTATAGCCCACAACGATAATTTAATTTTAGTTAAATAACGGTTTCAAAATTTGACAAATCCTTTTAGACATAGGTATAATTTAACTTTTAGAATTTTTCTGTAATTTTTATTTTAGAAAATAAGCAATTTTTATTTTGAAGTGTTTTGCACCCTATATCAGTATTTCGAGATTTCACAGAATAAGTTAATGGACCTATATTATTATATTTTTAGGATCGTGGTGCAGTACTCGACACGACTGCATTTTTATTTTTGTCCATAGTAGCTTGCACGAAAGAAAAGTTTTTTGCAATAGGGTAAGTGTGTTTTTCTAACATAAACAGAGAGACCTGTTTTACTATACCTACACTAAGTTCTAAGTGTAACGACTGAGCATAATTCGAAATATCAAATATAATGTGAAACATATATATATATTAAGTTAACGGAATAATGTATTGGAATGCAAATTGTTATGGCACAAACAAAAAAGAAAAATACGCAAGGTGCTTGGAACTTGTTACGCAGTTGAAGACCCACATGTACAAAGGGAGAAAATGTCTCCATTTAACTGAACATTTGCATCCAATTATATATATATACTCAATATATAAACAAAGGAACAACTTAAAACCAAATAATATATGTATTCCTTCATCCCTAAGTCACGCTACCCTTCCATATGCGGACTATTAACAAGACAGCCTATGCCATCACAATCAATAACATTGACAGCCTAAGTATTCGTATACCCTTTATTTTCAATATAGAGTGTAACCTTGAAGTGAAAACTCATGCGGCCTAAGGACCTACCTATTTTTAAAGCTCTGTTCAATACCTTAACAGCGAAGCTTCCTCATGTATAAATCCAGCAAGATTCCACTTCGTTTTCTGGTTCTCGAACCCAACGAGGCTAAAGTTTCCAAATGTCTTCAAACATACGAATCAAATACAATAAAAATATATAGTTCATAAATATATACATATACACCGCTATTCTACCGTAAGCTTGTGGAAATCCTAAAGCCGTGAATCCAATGTTTGCTTCGAGCAGGGTTAGCATGGGAGAGAAGAAGCCTTGAAATGGCGTTGGATTTGTGTGGAGGCTTACTGGAAGGAGGATGGAAGCGTGTGTAGCATGGGGAGTGCTTTAACGAAACACATGCAAGTGGAAATGGGGTAAAGGAACATGGCGCTGTGGGTATTATTCGCTGTGTTTTATAATGTGCCTCCTGGATTCAAGAAATGCAAATCTAGGACATTACGTGATAAGAAGGTGACACAAGTTTGGGTTAGCTAGTGATTTAAAGGTTCAGACCTGGTTGTTGATGGCAGAAGTCAGCATGTGGTTGGCCAGAGAAGGGAAGTCGTTGGTGACGACCTTCGGAGGACGAGGGTGGTGTGATGGTTATCAATATCGTGCGTGCATGGAGGGGGATCTGCTATTGTGAACGTAAAGCCCATATACTTATATATTAAAAAAGGAAACAGTAAACAGTGGTTTTTTTTTAAACCAGGAAGTTGGTTGGAGCAAGGATCTCGAAAATTTCATTCTACATGAGGAGCTTGCAGGTTATTTGTTTGGAAAGAAGGAGCGTTAAAATGTAGTATGTAGTGGAATATGAATGGGCCGGTCCATGAATAACCAATAGGAGTTGGGTACAGAAAAGGATTGGCTAATATCGGTAAGTGAAGCCCAAATAAACAAAATGTAATAAGTTAAAATTTAATTTAAATAATATATTAGCTTGTAATTATCATATCTTATACATACGTTATCGGAATTCGACAAAATAGGATCCGTTAGGATCGTATGGACGAGGGCTACACCATGGAACTGGTTTCGAATGATTCGAAGCTCATTACAATTTATAGCAAAATAAATTGTCTGATCTGAATCAATGATGGTTATCGTTATTTAACGATAAACCAACCAATGTGAGTAAATCTCACTAACTATGTACAGTTTATATTTTTATAAATATAATCAAGTATTGATAAATGATGATTGATTGTTGTGTGTTGATTATTGGTTGAATTGCTAATTTATTGGTTGAAATTGCTGATAATGATGTATATAAATCGTTAATCAAATATTGATTATGTTTATCAAAATATTTCATATTGAAATGAAATTAATGTTATTTATATAGTTTAACATCTGTGAATGCAGGGAGACAGGTTGGAGGGATCCAACTGGATTCCTCAATATTATAATATTGTTTGTTTTCATATATTGTGATACATGATGTGATATATAATCTGTGATTGATTATGATGATACTGCTCATGTTATTTGGTATTTTAAATACTGGAATTTAAAAGGAAATTTTCAAAGTGAATATTGAAAAATGAAATATTTATATATGAAATAAATAGGATATTATAAAAGGTAATATTTGGAAAACAATTATTGGGAAATATAATTAAGGAAATATTTGTGAAATAAATAGAATTATACAAAAGGATTTATATAAAATAAATAGAATTTTATAAAAGGATTTATATAAAATGAATAGAATTATATAAAAGGATTTATATAGAATAAATAGAATTATATAAAGGGAATTGTAAATGAGATTGGAATTATAAATGAGATTTAAGTGTTATAATTAAAAAGGAGATTTGTATGAATAATTCTACAAATAAAATATAAATAGAATTTGGGTTTGAAGTATTGTTTTTAAATACGAAATCAAACTGTTTTGATTTTATAAAGAAATGTTATTCACATTCGATGTGAAAAATAGATGAAAGTAAATATTTTGCAAATAAAATATTATAAAGGAATTTGGGGGTTTTGAATTAGGAATCTAAATAGAATCACTGAAATTAGAAACTGACTGGAAATTAGTTGAGTTGAATGGCTTTCTGGGTATCGATCTGATGTTTTCGGCCTTCGGGGTTTATGCTTGGGAAGTTGTTCTCTTACTAGTTTACATTAGAGACTGATAGAGGTGGGAAGATATTGATGTGTGAATCAGAAATGGAAACATTTTCCAAAGTTATTAACTTATATTTTCTAATTTTAGGAAATAAGGAATGTATGAATATAGGGAAACAATAAATGGGAAATTGGGAAATGAAATGATGATTGATCGGTAAGATTTCCATTTAGGAATATGACTGTTGTTTGTACACATGTTTTTCTTTGATAGTTAAACCACTGACTATCAAAGTTTTTGATCATTTTTTGGTCGTCAATACGGAGAGACCGAGATCAAATTCATTATCTGAAAGCCACTCTATATGGGCGTTAGCTTTGTGATCAAATATGATGAAGATAATTGAAGACGGCATTATGCAAGGGCTGTCCTGTTTACAGAATAGTGCTTCGGTTTGTCCAGTCGCAGGGCGACCTGTACGGAAGAATGTCTGACAGAGTATATTTAATATATTGCGTAAGTTAATCTCTTCAAACGTGCTTACGTTTGGTGGCGGAGGAATTCATTTCTCTTAGCTGTATACCCCTTGTATTTTTAAGGAAATCAATTTATGATTTAGCGGGTATGATGATGTGACATTCGAAGTAAATAAAGGTGTGATCTGTACGTTTTGGCCTCAAGCCTCACAAACCGGAATGGTATAAAATCGGGTAGATCGCATGGCTAAGTGGTTAGCTGCCAATTAGGGTGTATTGTCACCTGATCTACGGAAATTCCATTTACTTCTATAATTTATTTCGATGTTGTCCCTTTCGGGAAACAGTTGCTGATCCCAACCGTTGGTGATAATACATTCGGTACACTCAAGCGAAATGAGTGACTGATCATGTTTAGCCTGGGTTACAAGATGTTCTTGTTGAATTCGGTGTATTCCTCTCTAGAGATACACTATCAGAAGGTGGTCCCATATCTTGCCTGTTGGAATCCATTACCCAATAAGCGCCCACGGTTTTTGATTATATATTATATATGTGGAACGTGAGATGAAAGCGTTCTTTTAGATGATTATTATATTGTTGTTGATAGACACTACTATAATATCATAAGGATTTTGATATAAAGATTATCATTTATTTCAAAAGGATTTTTGAAATGTTGAATCAAGTGTTTCCGATTCTCATAAGGGAAATGCCTGTTCCATGTTATACAGCATGGTCTTATGAGATATCGTTTATTTTCTCAAATTGTTTTAAATTGTTTACTCACACCAATCCCATGACTGACCCAAATTTTATTTTGCTTTGTTTCCCCTAAACTCTTGGG
Organism: Allium sativum; assembly: GCA_030737875.1. Lineage (NCBI taxonomy): Eukaryota > Viridiplantae > Streptophyta > Magnoliopsida > Asparagales > Amaryllidaceae > Allium > Allium sativum. The sequence goes on along the minus strand of CM060912.1, from coordinate 768,639,786 downwards.
TGCCCAATTTTGTATGGGCAGTCAAGTAGTCAGGATTTTACAGATATGCTTGGAGAGCTTGGAGCAGGAGGCTTCAGGATTATATAGCTATTGTTATTTCCGCTATGTTGTAAGTATTATACTCTAATATTGTTACTATATACATAGACTGGTTTTATTTCAAAGTTATGTATCTATTATATATTGTTCGTTCTGCTGTGAGATTCATGTTTACTCTGATGATGATGTATGTTCTTCTTCTTATTATATTCTAAGTTTCTATCTTATCTATTCTCACCCTCTAATTTTTTTCATGGACTATCCGATGTTTCCGATGCTTGGATAGTCGACATTGAGTTTATGCCGATAACTAGGATCGCGAAAACCTGGGTCATTACAGTGGTATCAGAGCTGAAGGTTAAGTAATTACCTTGGCTCTGTGGCTTGACTCAGTAGAGATACGGTTAGTGATGCACTAGAATGAGTTGAGTGTATATATACGAGAGAACGTATTTGTATATTTTATAAAAAAAATTGTTTTATATTGTGGAGATTTATTGGTTGAGTTGTTTATAAGTTCTGATCGATCTGTTTGATCCACTGTATCGGTAGGGGTTTATAAACTCTTGAATACGATGAGCCGACATGATGTGTTTTGAAAAGAGGGTAAACGGAATAATTTTACCCAAATTATATTTGATATAGAAGATATATATTGGAATGATTATAATATATTGGATATATTGGTTGTTATTATAATCAAGTAAGATTACGAATTAAATGGTTATGTAAATAACCAGTCAGAATTTATATAAGTGTAGTATATGGAATCAGATGATTTAAATCTGAATTGATATTAAAACCCTGGAAATTTGGGAAGGTGTTTGTAAATGGATTTGGAATTAATATATGAGAATTTTAAAATCCTGGGAGATTTTAAACTGTTTACAAGCATTGTGAAGGATATGTTGAAAGTGATTTCAAAATGAAGGTGTTTAAATATGGTTTTGAAATTGTTATAGTATTGAACTCACTTTGATAGCTGGAAAATAACCCTGATGATGATGGCCACATCATTAGTGTCATTTTCGAGTTGCTAAGTGAAGGATTACTTCCAAGAGATTGTTTTCGAATTATTTTGGGAAAAATAGTTGTTTTGATATTCCGAAATGAATATTTGATTTTTGAGTAGCAAAACTGTTTAAAAACTCCCAGAAATGGATTATTTGAATTAAAACAAAATAGATGGAAATTTGTTAAACTAAATTGAAAATCAAGAATGGTACCTGAGATTGATAATGGAATTTGGCTTGGATAAACGAATGGTTGTGTTGGAGATAAAAGTGATTTGAGTTTGATTGGGATGACATTGGTATATGCTGAATTGGCAGCAGATGGAAAGGATATAATAGTATGCCCGACAAAAAGGTACAAGTTTATATTTCATATAGTATGAGTTTTATGAGCCGAATTGGAAAGCCGCTTGGCTGTTGGATTTTCTTTTGTGTTGGAGATGGCCCAGGGAGGCGAGTTGTAGTTGTACCGATTGAGTCGTACAAAGGAGATGCTCGCGAAATTTTTCAAAAATTTAAGGTGTTAGAAAATTTTCAGAATTTTTGAAAATATACGTTAATGAGAATGAATTAATAATTTAGTTGAAATTAATTGGTACAGTGAAACTGGAGTTAATAAGTAAAAATAAATTTTAACCTGGTTAATAGGGTTTGTTTTCTACCTTAGCAATTTTGAGGACGAAATTATTTTAAGGGGGGAAGAATGTAACGACCCGTATTTTTACGTTATAATAACTAATTTATTTAATTATTTATTTTGTGATTTAGAGATTTAAATGGCTTGAATTAAAATTATATTGAATATTTAATTAATATTAATAATAGAATAATATATTTAATTCTGAAATAACAAAAATAGTAGAACTGACAATACTGTGTGAACTGGAACATTTATAATATATAATTCAGTTTAGAGTTGAATTATATTAACGAATATATTATATAAACGATAGTTGAACGTGTAATTATATTATAATTATAATCGAGCTCGAAATGGTGCGGTAGTTTGATGATTTGAACTTTAAATGAATATACATAATCCGTTTAAAATCGGATTTATACGAAACAAGAAATGTTCAAATCTATTAGACGATATTTTTCTAATGGAAGAGAAAAATGAGGATTTCACTTTATAGATTGTAAGTTATGGCTAAATCAAATTTCCAAATAGTCGCTATGAAATCGCTTATAGGCTATAACAGTTATTTAATTTTAATTAAATATCAGTTTCGAAATTGGAAAAATCCTTTTAGACATAGGTATAATTTAATTTTCAGAATTTTTCTATAATTTTTATATTGGAAAATAAGCATTTTTTATTTTGAAGTGTTTTGCACCCTATATCAGTATTTCGATATTTCACAGAATAAGTTAAGGACCTATATTATTATATTTTTAGGATCGTGGTGCAATACTCAACACGACTGCATTTTTTATTTTGTCCATAGCAGCTTGTACGGAAACAGAGTTTTTCGCAATAGGGTAAGTGTATTTTTCTAACATAAACAGAGAGACCTGTTTTACTATACCTACCCTAAGTTCTAAGTGTAACAACTAAGCATAATTCGAAATATCAAATATAATATGAAACATATATATATTTAGTTAACGGAATAATGTATTGGAATGCAAATTGTTATGGCACAAACAGAAAAGAAAAATACGCAAGGTGCTTGAACCTTGTTACGCAGTTGAAGACTCACGTGTGCAAAGGAAGAAAATGTAATGACCCGTATTCTACACATCATAGGATCGTAAAATATTTATTTCTTTCCCATGTGAAGTCGTATGGTCATGTAACTTTGGGAAACATCTATTAGAGTCATTTCCCATGTTCATGATTTTTGTCGATTTTTAAATGACCATTTTGCCCCTAGTTGGTACTGTTTTGGCCATAACTTTTGATTGGAAATGAATTTTGATCTGAAACCACTTCCATTTGATTCGTTTGATGGTTTCTCTTTCCGTAGAGTGGTCACATTAGCCAAACAGACTTACCGTTTGGGAGATATGGCTGAAACAAGGTTTGGAGGGTGAAAAACTGCTTAACCGGGCCAAATCGGGTGATTAGTGAGTAGGCCCATAACCCATTTCGGGATTAGGGTTATGGGAGGGCTGAAATGAGATGGAGAATCATTTCATTTCAGTTTTCTAGCCTCCACTTATCACCAAGGATCCCTAAAAATGGCCTCCAACCTCTAAATCACCTCCAAATCACCTTTAGGTTAAGGATTTGGCTTAGTAACCCCTAATCAAGAAGGATCTTCACCAAATCAACAAAGGAGCTGCTGGTTGGCATTGAAATTCGCATCAAATCAGAGAAATATTTCAGATCTTGGTTTATTTTGTGGCTAAGGTGAGTGATTTGCTTAGTTTTGCACTAATTATGGCTAATTAGGGGTGATTAGTGTTAATTAGCGAATTTAAACATGATAAAATTCTGGAAAAATATTTATAAAATTCGGAATGATGTTTTAGGCCTCTGATATGAATTTGGGTTAATTTGGTTAAGATTTGCTAATCCTATCATTAGTTTCACCTAAATATGCTTAGGGGAAAATATGGGGTTTTGGGTATGTTTGATCCATTTTAACCTATTATGTTGATGTTTTGATGTTCGGGGTTGATTATGTATGTTGCTATGAATGTATGGTATGCTTTGTGATTGTTTAGAAGTGTTAGTTTGGTCAAAAACGCCGTCGAATGGCGTAAAAACAGTCGCAGGAAACATGCAGGAAATGACCCAGAATCCGGATCGGATCGGTGGAGGGGAGCGCGACTCGATCCGTTCCAGCATGGGCGTCACGATCCGTTTGAAGAAGTTGGTCACGACTTAAGTTAGGTGGCACGATCCGGTAGTAGGAGCACGATCCGAACCAACAAGTATTCCCGATCCGAACCAGAAGAGGGTGGGGAGTTCACGAGTCGATGGTACTAGGGCGAGACGATCCGACCCGATCAAAAGATACGACCCGACCCGGATGAAGCTACCCGATCCGACCCAAAGTGGTGACGCCGATCCGAACCAGGAAGAGGAGCCACGAGCTGGAGGACCACGACCCGATCCGACGCAGGAGGCGCGACCCGATCCGAGTAACTAAGGCCGATCCGATCCGATGAAGAATGTGACGAGAGTGAATTTCGCTCGGTCCGAACTAGTCGCTAAACCGACCCAGACCGTTCGAAACGCCCTATCGTTTAAGAACACGATAAATCAGAACGCATACAAAAGAACATTTCATTGTATATTACAACAATGCATCAGATTACAAGAATACACAGAGTATAAATGAATATTACACAGAAATATCAGAAATTTAAATTACATTTAAATACATAGCAGCGGAAAATAATACAATACACAACTAGAAGAGATATACGAATACAAAGCTTTCCGGATACTGTTCCAGCTGTAAACCAGGATCCTGTGAATATAAATCTGCAAAACCAAAACTACTAGCTGCCCGTGTCGAAAATAAGGGCACCCAGAGTTTAGGTTAAAACAATAAACCCCAGGTCAGTCATGTGACTGGTGTGAGAACTAAAACAGTTATTAATCTTTATTTTAAATCATTAGGTAAATCAAGGGACCACGCCGTATAACACGGAACGGGTTTCCTCCCAAGAATACCAGTGCATAAAACAAACAGCGCATTGCTAAATAAAGAAAAATGAAGCTGTTATAAGACCCAGGTCCCATCACACAATGCAACGCAGCCGAGGATAGGGTTTTCCCTTATAACAGCCAAAGAATGCTTGATACGGTTAAAACAAATCGTTTGATACTATTATAAGTGCATAGTGTATAAAACAACTTCAAATCATAAGTATCAATCATAGGCGGCATGAGCGCCCCATCCCACTATGTCGCCATATATAGGTTATACAATCAAAATCGCAAAGTCGCGTATTTGGAAATTGGATTTCCGTCTATGAACCGAGGCAAAAGATAGTCCTCAACCGATTCGAGACAATCTAGCCTACCATGTCTCAGGATCAGAGCTCGAGTGACCCTAGGAGCGACAGGGCCGGTCCACCGATGTGGATTAAAATGCCTGAACACTACGTTTCCCCGCCCTTTGGGGCGCAAATGAGCCATCAAATGACTCCATCGGTTCGAGAACGACCGATCAATCCGAGGCGCCTCGCAACAGCAACAACCACATAAGTCAAACTCGTCAGGGCGTGTAAAACCACTGACGCCACTTTTAGCTAGAAAGAAACGCAAGTCCTCCCTGAGGTCCGTCTCCCGTTTTTGGTTCATACCGGGTGTGAAACTCGCGAAGTAAACGTTACACAAAGCTACGCCACAAAGGCCATGCTTTGATCATCAACCACAAGACTTTGCTTTTCAACAGAAGCCTTGATCATTTGCCACTTAGGCATGCCACACAGGCAATTCACTCCATGCGATTGATATCCATCAATATACAACCGCTGAGCTCGTACGTCTCAGAGAAGGGCGTTAAGCAAGAGAATAAATTCTCCGCCGCCAAACAGATATATATTTAATAGAGATCAATCACACGGACTAAAATCCAATGTCAGACACACAGTCCATTTACAAGTCCGTTCTGGGTCTGAACGAAACCGGAGGCACCTAGTACCCCGCATATCCATCGATCTCCAAGTACGTCTGGACGATCACTAACTGTTTCCATCTTCTTGGGTGTACAACCCAATCAAGATCATCAGTAATTACCCAAACGACGTGAAGACCTCCGGTCTTCGACCATCGTCTTCATCTTCGACTTATCGTCGTATCAGTTATTCAGAATGGGATAAACCCGGTCTTCCCGAATAACTCGCGTATATTTTAAATAAGTGTTACACAAACACAACATACGCCTCATTCCAATTTATCAGTCACTAACCGTAAATTAATCAAGAGAATAATTCCCCAAATATTAACCCCGAAGACCGAAACCAACATCAGATCAATATCCAGAAAACCATTCTGCTTGGCTAACCGACGGTTAGTTTCTAAATTTCACATTCATAGGGAAAGGTTCCCATTAATTTTATCCAAGATAAATTCCTTGAATTTATTCTCTAATCTTCTTTTGAATTTCGATTCAACTAGTCGGGATTAACGAACCTTACCGAAGTAATCATTTGTGTTAATTTCCCAATCCCAACCTATTCATCCCATGAAGTAAACCTGGTAATACTTCATATCTAACACCACGATGTTATCGGTAAATTCAATTACCATTTCACGTTCAAATCTAATAAAAGATTTAACTATCGCCTGGAGCAAAACTGGTGGTACTCCATTTTCGATCATTTCAATCTAATTAAAGATTCATTAAAACTCCACTTAGTTTTAATCTTCGACCGGGTTAAAGAATCAGTGTCATTTAAAACACGGTTCACGATAAACCCAAAATCACATTCCATTAATTATCGGGTTAAAGAACAAGTGTTATTTAAAACACTGTTCACGATAAACCCAAAAATCAATACCAATTCAATTCCAATTAAATATCATTTAATTGGTACACTTCATTAAATCTAAAATAAAAAGATTTAATCTTTTCTCAACTGGGTTCAAGAACAGTGTTAGTGAAGACACCATTCACGACAAACCCAAATCACATTTGATATTAAACACAAGGCTCTGAATAGAAAATATACCGGCTTATATTCCATATCAAATTCTACGACTAACAAATATCGTATTGGAAATAACGATATATATATTTATATCTTTCAAATTTCCATAACAACATTTGTATAATCACGAAATCCAACATCGAAATATTCCGAAGACAATTTCGATTCAAATCCATTCCAATGCAATCATTGGAAATTTTGGTTATTTTCAAAACCATTTCAAATTCAATTTATTTATTTAAAAATAAATATAATTATAATTCTAGTTCAAAACTAGTTCATTTCGATAAAAATCTATTTTTATCTTTTCAAATATGGAGTTTTTCATCCCAATTTTTCCCAAATCATTTCTTATGATTTTACACAAATTATTACTATTTTTAATAATTTTATCAAGGCCCGTACAGTCGATTTCCAACAATGGCCATCGAACTGCACTTACAGCGACCTTTTTCAAATTTGATTTGGTCATAATCCCAAATCCAGCCGTTAGATTTCAAATTTCTAATATTCGTTAGAAAGCTCTTTTCGATACGAACCCAACGGTTCCGGTTTTAGGAGAATCCGACGGTCGGATCTCCCGTAATGTCCGTTTGAAATAAATGGTCGAAATTCACGAACTGCCGCGGCGCGGCGCGTTCTATTCAGGCCATTATATTATATATATAATATATATAATATATATTTCGTTGATTTCTATTTAAAACGAATTATATAAATAGTTTTAAATTCGTTTCAAAAGCAATTTCAACTTCCTTTTCAATTCAAATCAAAATTGAATTCTTCTTTATAAATTCGTTTTAAAATTCATTTCTATTCAATTCAAATTTCAATTCAATTTGAATTCATTTCAATTCGCTTTCAATTCAATTTGAATTCGTTTTCAATTCAATTCATTTCGAAATCGTTTTATATTCAATTCAATTCGAAATCGTTTTCAATTCAATTCATTTCGAAATCGTTTTCAATTCAAATTGATATAAATATCGTTCACGTCAAAATGGCGCCAATCTAATCAACACGGCTTCATAAATTTCTATTTTCAAATATTCTATTTCAAATATTTCTTTTTCAAAATAGTTGTTATTATCAAAATATTCCGTTCAACACATGACCAATCTCAATGGATGAGTACTGTCAACACATGAACCTTTATTTTATATTATTCTTTATTTTTCAAATTGGAATGAGGCCCAATCAATTACCATATAAAGTTAATTATATGGATTTCCATACAACACCTGTATATAATAGCATTGAAAAATAATCAACCATCAACCAAAGTGCACTACACTGTATAAGCATCAAATATAGATATTCAATGCTCATAACAGTCTGTCAATCAATCGATCGACATATTTCATCAATCAGGATGAGTGAATTTCAAATTTCATCCCAACACCCATGTGGGGTTTCAAACTATCAAACATAGATTTCATTTGTGCAGTTGGGCGATGTGTAAAATTTATCGACCCAATCAATGTCCTTCAAATAGGTGTTCATAAACAAACCGTCTGGTTTGTAAATGAATATTTATTTATTCACATTCACGTTAAAAATTATATTTTTAACGATAAAATATTTTATTCCAACATATGAATTTCTATTTAGTTCATTCTTTAAATAAAATGATATTTTTATTTTTCTAACATATTTTAGAAAATTTCGGCGGCATAACGGCACGATACTAGAAACGGGACGAGGCCTAGCCTTATCCCCGGTCTAGTGAAGGCCCACGCCATTCACACATCAATCATATCAATTTTATTCCACCAAACAATTCAAATCAACCCAAACAATCTAACTAACAACACAGCCAAACAAACAAGTCCATGGTCTGTGGACGATTGTGTCGGGTGCTACTAAGCACCGTCTGCATCCTAGTATATATATATATATAACTAGAGAAGAAATTGAAAGGTGAGAAGTTCTCACAGAAAGCTATCCAAGCTCCACGGCACTTCATTGATAGAAATCTTCATCGCTATCGCATCTTCGTCATCTTCGTTGCCCGTAGCCACTACATATGTAAAAATCGAATTTTTACTATGCTATTCAATATATAAAAATCATATTTTTATTTCGAAGTTCAATATATAAAAATCATATTTTTCTTTCGATGTTCAATATATAAAAATCATATTTTTATTTCGAAGTTCAATATATAAAAATCATATTTTTATTTCGAAGCTCTCAGGATCAGAGCTCGAGTGACCCTAGGAGCGACAGGGCCGGTCCACCGATGTGGATTAAAATGCCTGAACACTACGTTTCCCCGCCCTTTGGGGCGCAAATGAGCCATCAAATGACTCCATCGGTTCGAGAACGACCGATCAATCCGAGGCGCCTCGCAACAGCAACAACCACATAAGTCAAACTCGTCAGGGCGTGTAAAACCACTGACGCCACTTTTAGCTAGAAAGAAACGCAAGTCCTCCCTGAGGTCCGTCTCCCGTTTTTGGTTCATACCGGGTGTGAAACTCGCGAAGTAAACGTTACACAAAGCTACGCCACAAAGGCCATGCTTTGATCATCAACCACAAGACTTTGCTTTTCAACAGAAGCCTTGATCATTTGCCACTTAGGCATGCCACACAGGCAATTCACTCCATGCGATTGATATCCATCAATATACAACCGCTGAGCTCGTACGTCTCAGAGAAGGGCGTTAAGCAAGAGAATAAATTCTCCGCCGCCAAACAGATATATATTTAATAGAGATCAATCACACGGACTAAAATCCAATGTCAGACACACAGTCCATTTACAAGTCCGTTCTGGGTCTGAACGAAACCGGAGGCACCTAGTACCCCGCATATCCATCGATCTCCAAGTACGTCTGGACGATCACTAACTGTTTCCATCTTCTTGGGTGTACAACCCAATCAAGATCATCAGTAATTACCCAAACGACGTGAAGACCTCCGGTCTTCGACCATCGTCTTCATCTTCGACTTATCGTCGTATCAGTTATTCAGAATGGGATAAACCCGGTCTTCCCGAATAACTCGCGTATATTTTAAATAAGTGTTACACAAACACAACATACGCCTCATTCCAATTTATCAGTCACTAACCGTAAATTAATCAAGAGAATAATTCCCCAAATATTAACCCCGAAGACCGAAACGAACATCAGATCAATATCCAGAAAACCATTCTGCTTGGCTAACCGACGGTTAGTTTCTAAATTTCACATTCATAGGGAAAGGTTCCCATTAATTTTATCCAAGATAAATTCCTTGAATTTATTCTCTAATCTTCTTTTGAATTTCGATTCAACTAGTCGGGATTAACGAACCTTACCGAAGTAATCATTTGTGTTAATTTCCCAATCCCAACCTATTCATCCCATGAAGTAAACCTGGTAATACTTCATATCTAACACCACGATGTTATCGGTAAATTCAATTACCATTTCACGTTCAAATCTAATAAAAGATTTAACTATCGCCTGGAGCAAAACTGGTGGTACTCCATTTTCGATCATTTCAATCTAATTAAAGATTCATTAAAACTCCACTTAGTTTTAATCTTCGACCGGGTTAAAGAATCAGTGTCATTTAAAACACGGTTCACGATAAACCCAAAATCACATTCCATTAATTATCGGGTTAAAGAACAAGTGTTATTTAAAACACTGTTCACGATAAACCCAAAAATCAATACCAATTCAATTCCAATTAAATATCATTTAATTGGTACACTTCATTAAATCTAAAATAAAAAGATTTAATCTTTTCTCAACTGGGTTCAAGAACAGTGTTAGTGAAGACACCATTCACGACAAACCCAAATCACATTTGATATTAAACACAAGGCTCTGAATAGAAAATATACCGGCTTATATTCCATATCAAATTCTACGACTAACAAATATCGTATTGGAAATAACGATATATATATTTATATCTTTCAAATTTCCATAACAACATTTGTATAATCACGAAATCCAACATCGAAATATTCCGAAGACAATTTCGATTCAAATCCATTCCAATGCAATCATTGGAAATTTTGGTTATTTTCAAAACCATTTCAAATTCAATTTATTTATTTAAAAATAAATAGAATTATAATTCTAGTTCAAAACTAGTTCATTTCGATAAAAATCTATTTTTATCTTTTCAAATATGGAGTTTTTCATCCCAATTTTTCCCAAATCATTTCTTATGATTTTACACAAATTATTACTATTTTTAATAATTTTATCAAGGCCCGTACAGTCGATTTCCAACAATGGCCATCGAACTGCACTTACAGCGACCTTTTTCAAATTTGATTTGGTCATAATCCCAAATCCAGCCGTTAGATTTCAAATTTCTAATATTCGTTAGAAAGCTCTTTTCGATACGAACCCAACGGTTCCGGTTTTAGGAGAATCCGACGGTCGGATCTCCCGTAATGTCCGTTTGAAATAAATGGTCGAAATTCACGAACTGCCGCGGCGCGACGCGTTCTATTCAGGCCATTATATTATATATATAATATATATAATATATATTTCGTCGATTTCTATTTAAAACGAATTATATAAATAGTTTTAAATTCGTTTCAAAAGCAATTTCAACTTCCTTTTCAATTCAAATCAAAATTGAATTCTTCTTTATAAATTCGTTTTAAAATTCATTTCTATTCAATTCAAATTTCAATTCAATTTGAATTCATTTCAATTCGCTTTCAATTCAATTTGAATTTGTTTTCAATTCAATTCATTTCGAAATCGTTTTATATTCAATTCAATTCGAAATCGTTTTCAATTCAATTCATTTCGAAATCGTTTTCAATTCAAATTGATATAAATATCGTTCACGTCAAAATGGCGCCAATCTAATCAACACGGCTTCATAAATTTCTATTTTCAAATATTCTATTTCAAATATTTCTTTTTCAAAATAGTTGTTATTATCAAAATATTCCGTTCAACACATGACCAATCTCAATGGATGAGTACTGTCAACACATGAACCTTTATTTTATATTATTCTTTATTTTTCAAATTGGAATGAGGCCCAATCAATTACCATATAAAGTTAATTATATGGATTTCCATACAACACCTGTATATAATAGCATTGAAAAATAATCAACCATCAACCAAAGTGCGCTACACTGTATAAGCATCAAATATAGATATTCAATGCTCATAACAGTCTGTCAATCAATCGATCGACATATTTCATCAATCAGGATGAGTGAATTTCAAATTTCATCCCAACACCCGTGTGGGGTTTCAAACTATCAAACATAGATTTCATTTGTGCAGTTGGGCGATGTGTAAAATTTATCGACCCAATCAATGTCCTTCAAATAGGTGTACATAAACAAACCGTCTGGTTTGTAAATGAATATTTATTTATTCACATTCACGTTAAAAATTATATTTTTAACGATAAAATATTTTATTCCAACATATGAATTTCTATTTAGTTCATTCTTTAAATAAAATGATATTTTTATTTTTCTAACATATTTTAGAAAATTTCGGCGGCATAACGGCACGATACTAGAAACGGGACGAGGCCTAGCCTTATCCCCGGTCTAGTGAAGGCCCACGCCATTCACACATCAATCATATCAATTTTATTCCACCAAACAATTCAAATCAACCCAAACAATCTAACTAACAACACAGCCAAACAAACAAGTCCATGGTCTGTGGACGATTGTGTCGGGTGCTACTAAGCACCGTCTGCATCCTAGTATATATATATATATATAACTAGAGAAGAAATTGAAAGGTGAGAAGTTCTCACAGAAAGCTATCCAAGCTCCACGGCACTTCATTGATAGAAATCTTCATCGCTATCGCATCTTCGTCATCTTCGTTGCCCGTAGCCACTACATATGTAAAAATCGAATTTTTACTATGCTATTCAATATATAAAAATCATATTTTTATTTCGAAGTTCAATATATAAAAATCATATTTTTCTTTCGATGTTCAATATATAAAAATCATATTTTTATTTCGAAGTTCAATATATAAAAATCATATTTTTATTTCGAAGTTCAACATATAAAAATCATATTTTTCTTTCGAAGTTCAATATATAAAAATAATATTTTTCTTTCGAAGTTCAATATATAAAAATCACATTTTTCTTTCGAAGTTCAACATATAAAAATCATATTTTTCTTTCGAAGTTCAACATATAAAAATCATATTTTTACTTCGATGTTCAATATATAAAAATCACATTTTTACTTCGATGTTCAATATATAAAAATCACATTTTTACTTATGTAAATCTAACCTTCCATCACATTCATACATGTATACATTTCAGATTTTCATACGCTCTTCATACAGGTTAAAAACTGAAATTTTAAAATCAGTATAAGAAAGAAAACTCACGATTCTCGGGATGTGGAGGTTGGAGGAGAGGTCGCTGGAGTTGGAGATGGTGGCGGGGGTCGCAGCATCGGCGAATGGTGGCGGTGGTCCCCAAACAGTGGCGGCGGCGGTCTCAGGGCTGGATCCTTCGATTTGGGGGGGCCTTGGGTCGGGGATTCGCGACAGGAGGGATCGGCTGAGAGGAAGCGGCACATGACGGGGAAGGGGGAAGGCGGAAACGCAGGCGGCGGTGGTGTGGTGGCCAGGACGGCGTCGATCGATCTTCAGAGGGAGCTCTCTTTTTTTTTCTGCCGATTTGCTTTGAGCAAACGTGGGGGGGGGCCAGAGCGGGTTAACGGGGAGAGGTATTTTTTTTTATTTAATTAATTAATTTTCAAAAAGCTGACTTTTACATACGACCTCGAAACGAGGCCCACCGCCTGTCGTCCATAGCGTTTTACCCCCATTCCGTACACAATGGGATATGCCACGCAAGTTGATTCGGCTGTTACAGTCAGTTTCCGTTAAATTTACATTCAAATCACTATATTGAATTTTAAACATACATTTCAAATTGCCGGGGTCACATACTAACTAGAAAAATTCCAGAAAAATATTTTCTAGCTTCGTATTGACTATACGGTCCTAACAAAACTAGTTTCATCGAATTCTGAGACCGTTGGAAAAATGGCCATTTTCCAATCGATTAAAATCAACTGAAACCGGTCAAACGCGTTTTCCTTTGCCACGCCCACATATTGATTCGAAAAATTATGAAATTTGGAATCTAGCAATAACTTGACATCACGGACCCAACAAAACTGGTTTCGTCGAAATCCGAGGTCATTTGCAAAATGTCCATTTTTAAGGGCCTGAATTCCATAGCGACTATTCAGAATTTTCAACTGGACATATCTTTTGATTTCCGCTATGAAATCTTGATTTTTCAGATTCGTTGGAAAGATATTATCAATTAGATCCTAATGTTTTCGGTTTCACTAAAATCCGGATTGTTCTGCACCCGGTACATTCATTTGAAGTTTGAAATCGAATTATCGAACTACCGCGCCATTTTCAATTCTATTTATAATTATATATAAATATTTATATTCTAACGACGACGCGTATAATATATACGTCGAATTCTATTCAAAATAAATTTTCTCGTCGATATTATTTAAAATAATTCATTTTAAATAATCAAAATTCGCTAAAATTTCCAAAATAAAATTTTCAAACTAGCTCGCATTTAACGGGTTGTTACAATCTCCCCCACTTAAAACTTTTCGTCCCCGAAAAGGAACAAAGTCGAAAGTGGTTTGATTAATCAACTCTACGTTCGGTCTGGCTTCCATTCTCCAACTTTTCAATTTCTGAGAATTTTCAAAATTTCAAAAATTTGGCTAACACCCTAAATTTTCGAAAAATTTCGCCATAACCTCCCCTGCAATGGGAGCATCGGGAAATCTCAAATAGCTTCCCCGGTCCTTCAGATCTCAAAAAGAAAATGAAAAAGCCAAGCGGCTAGCCAATAGGCTTATAAAATCATCATCACCCAAACAAAACAGTAAATTATGTAGTAAACATGTACCTATTTGTCGGGCAAACAAATTTTATTCTCTGCTCTAGCCTCCTTGCTATGACCTGCTCAATGTAAGTACAAGTATATGCAAGCAAATGCGACCAATTTTCAATATAATTCAATATTTGTTTCAATTAGGCTAAATGGTTCAAAATTTATCAAACAACTAAACAAGCAACACAAACATCAATCAATTAGTGAATTAGAGTTTCAAATTCATAATTTTGATACATATACAAAAATCATGTTTTTGATGCCAAGTCACAACAATAAGCCCTATCTAATTTTGGTTCTCACACCAGTCTAATGGAAATATATAGATATCACACCTTCGACACTCGAATATAAATGCTGATGATGATGCACCATCACCAGGATCATCCCCGGGTGACTAGAGTGTGATTCTATAACTATCCAGTATATTAAAACTTCGAATACCCGTTTGCAAGGCGTATATGCAAAATCTTTGTATATTGGACTGTCCTAATCAATATAAATAGATAATCAAATACGAATAATTGATTTAAATTTTCAAAACAAAATTCGTTTTCATTTTAAAAATATACTCTCCACACTCGTTCTAGGATACTATTGATCCCATCTCTAACGAGTCATTCCCATTGGATATTACTAACCCAATATCTGTTGAATTCTTTCGTAAGGTTCTAATGTGTCTTGTTCTCTGAGCTTCGTAAACCAAAGCTCTGATACCAACTGTGACGAGAGTGAATTTCGCTCGGTCCGAACCAGTCGCTAAACCGACCCAGACCGTTCGAAACGCCCTATCGTTTAAGAACACGACAAATCAGAACGCATACAAAAGAACATTTCATTGTATATTACAACAATGCATCAGATTACAAGAATACACAGAGTATAAATGAATATTACACAGAAATATCAGAAATTTAAATTACATTTAAATACATAGCAGCGGAAAATAATACAATACACAACTAGAAGAGATATACGGATACAAAGCTTTCCGGATACCGTTCCAGCTGTAAACCAGGATCCTGTGAATATAAATCTGCAAAACCAAAACTACTAGCTGCCCGTGTCGAAAATAATGGCACCCAGAGTTTAGGTTAAAACAATAAACCCCAGGTCAGTCATGTGACTGGTGTGAGAACTAAAAAAGTTATTAATCTTTATTTTAAATCATTAGGTAAATCAAGGGACCACGCCGTATAACACGGAACGGGTTTCCTCCCAAGAATACCAGTGCATAAAACAAACAGCGCAATGCTAAATAAAGAAAAATGAAGCTGTTATAAGACCCGGGTCCCATCACACAATGCAACGCAGCCGAGGATAGGGTTTTCCCTTATAACAGCCAAAGAATGCTTGATACGGTTAAAACAAATCGTTTGATACTATTATAAGTGCATAGTGTATAAAACAACTTCAAATCATAAGTATCAATCAAAGGCGGCATGAGCGCCCCATCCCACTATGTCGCCATATATAGGTTATACAATTAAAATCGCAAAGTCGCGTTTTTGGAAATTGGATTTCCGTCTATGAACCGAGGCAAAAGATAGTCCTCAACCGATTCGAGACAATCTAGCCTACCATGTCTCAGGATCAGAGCTCGAGTGACCCTAGGAGCGACAGGGCCGGTCCACCGATGTGGATTAAAATGCCTGAACACTACGTTTCCCCGCCCTTTGGGGCGCAAATGAGCCATCAAATGACTCCATCGGTTCGAGAACGACCGATCAATCCGAGGCGCCTCGCAACAGCAACAACCACATAAGTCAAACTCGTCAGGGCGTGTAAAACCACTGACGCCACTTTTAGCTAGAAAGAAACGCAAGTCCTCCCTGAGGTCCGTCTCCCGTTTTTGGTTCATACCGGGTGTGAAACTCGCGAAGTAAACGTTACACAAAGCTACGCCACAAAGGCCATGCTTTGATCATCAACCACAAGACTTTGCTTTTCAAAAGAAGCCTTGATCATTTGCCACTTAGGCATGCCACACAGGCAATTCACTCCATGCGATTGATATCCATCAATATACAACCCCTGAGCTTGTACGTCTCAGAGAAGGGCGTTAAGCAAGAGAATAAATTCTCCGCCGCCAAACAGATATATATTTAATAGAGATCAATCACATGGACTAAAATCCAATGTCAGACACACAGTCCATTTACAAGTCCGTTCTGGGTCTGAACGAAACCGGAGGCACCTAGTACCCCGCATATCCATCGATCTCCAAGTACGTCTGGACGATCACTAACTGTTTCCATCTTCTTGGGTGTACAGCCCAATCAAGATCATCAGTAATTACCCAAACGACGTGAAGACCTCCGGTCTTCGACCATCGTCTTCATCTTCGACTTATCGTCGTATCAGTTATTCAGAATGGGATAAACCCGGTCTTCCCGAATAACTCGCGTATATTTTAAATAAGTGTTACACAAACACAACATACGCCTCATTCCAATTTATCAGTCACTAACCGTAAATTAATCAAGAGAATAATTCCCCAAATATTAACCCCGAAGACCGAAACCAACATCAGATCAATATCCAGAAAACCATTCTGCTTGGCTAACCGACAGTTAGTTTCTAAATTTCACATTCATAGGGAAAGGTTCCCATTAATTTTATCCAAGATAAATTCCTTGAATTTATTCTCTAATCTTCTTTTGAATTTCGATTCAACTAGTCGGGATTAACGAACCTTACCGAAGTAATCATTTGTGTTAATTTCCCAATCCCAACCTATTCATCCCATGAAGTAAAACTGGTAATACTTCATATCTAACACCACGGTGTTATCGGTAAATTCAATTACCATTTCACGTTCAAATCTAATAAAAGATTTAACTATCGCCTGGAGCAAAACTGGTGGTACTCCATTTTCGATCATTTCAATCTAATTAAAGATTCATTAAAACTCCACTTAGTTTTAATCTTCGACTGGGTTAAAGAATCAGTGTCATTTAAAACACGGTTCACGATAAACCCAAAATCACATTCCATTAATTATCGGGTTAAAGAACAAGTGTTATTTAAAACACTGTTCACGATAAACCCAAAAATCAATACCAATTCAATTCCAATTAAATATCATTTAATTGGTACACTTCATTAAATCTAAAATAAAAAGATTTAATCTTTTCTCAACTGGGTTCAAGAACAGTGTTAGTGAAGACACCATTCACGACAAACCCAAATCACATTTGATATTAAACACAAGGCTCTGAATAGAAAATATACCGGCTTATATTCCATATCAAATTCTACGACTAACAAATATCGTATTGGAAATAACGATATATATATTTATATCTTTCAAATTTCCATAACAACATTTGTATAATCACGAAATCCAACATCGAAATATTCCGAAGACAATTTCGATTCAAATCCATTCCAATGCAATCATTGGAAATTTTGGTTATTTTCAAAACCATTTCAAATTCAATTTATTTATTTAAAAATAAATAGAATTATAATTCTAGTTCAAAACTAGTTCATTTCGATAAAAATCTATTTTTATCTTTTCAAATATGGAGTTTTTCATCCCAATTTTTCCCAAATCATTTCTTATGATTTTACACAAATTATTACTATTTTTAATAATTTTATCAAGGCCCGTACAGTCGATTTCCAACAATGGCCATCGAACTGCACTTACAGCGACCTTTTTCAAATTTGATTTGGTCATAATCCCAAATCCAGCCGTTAGATTTCAAATTTCTAATATTCGTTAGAAAGCTCTTTTTGATACGAACCCAACGGTTCCGGTTTTAGGAGAATCCGACGGTCGGATCTCCCGTAATGTCCGTTTGAAATAAATGGTCGAAATTCACGAACTGCCGCGGCGCGGCGCGTTCTATTCAGGCCATTATATTATATATATAATATATATAATATATATTTCATCGATTTCTATTTAAAACGAATTATATAAATAGTTTTAAATTCGTTTCAAAAGCAATTTCAACTTCCTTTTCAATTCAAATCAAAATTGAATTCTTCTTTATAAATTCGTTTTAAAATTCATTTCTATTCAATTCAAATTTCAATTCAATTTGAATTCATTTCAATTCGCTTTCAATTCAATTTGAATTCGTTTTCAATTCAATTCATTTCGAAATCGTTTTATATTCAATTCAATTCGAAATCGTTTTCAATTCAATTCATTTCGAAATCGTTTTCAATTCAAATTGATATAAATATCGTTCACGTCAAAATGGCGTCAATCTAATCAACACAGCTTCATAAATTTCTATTTTCAAATATTCTATTTCAAATATTTCTTTTTCAAAATAGTTGTTATTATCAAAATATTTCGTTCAACACATGACCAATCTCAATGGATGAGTACTGTCAACACATGAACCTTTATTTTATATTATTCTTTATTTTTCAAATTGGAATGAGGCCCAATCAATTACCATATAAAGTTAATTATATGGATTTCCATACAACACCTGTATATAATAGCATTGAAAAATAATCAACCATCAACCAAAGTGCACTACACTGTATAAGCATAAAATATAGATATTCAACGCTTATAACAGCCTGTCAATCAATCGATCGACATATTTCATCAATCAGGATGAGTGAATTTCAAATTTCATCCCAACACCCATGTGGGGTTTCAAACTATCAAACATAGATTTCATTTGTGCAGTTGGGCGATGTGTAAAATTTATCGACCCAATCAATGTCCTTCAAATAGGTGTACATAAACAAACCGTCTGGTTTGTAAATGAATATTTATTTATTCACATTCACGTTAAAAATTATATTTTTAACGATAAAATATTTTATTCCAACATATGAATTTCTATTCAGTTCATTCTTTAAATAAAATGATATTTTTATTTTTCTAACATATTTTAGAAAATTTCGGCGGCATAACGGCACGATACTAGAAACGGGACGAGGCCTAGCCTTATCCCCGGTCTAGTGAAGGCCCACGCCATTCACACATCAATCATATCAATTTTATTCCACCAAACAATTCAAATCAACCCAAACAATCTAACTAACAACACAGCCAAACAAACAAGTCCATGGTCTGTGGACGATTGTGTCGGGTGCTACTAAGCACCGTCTGCATCCTAGTATATATATATATATATATAACTAGAGAAGAAATTGAAAGGTGAGAAGTTCTCACAGAAAGCTATCCAAGCTCCACGGCACTTCATCGATAGAAATCTTCATCGCTATCTCATCTTCGTCATCTTCGTTGCCCGTAGCCACTACATATGTAAAAATCAAATTTTTACTATGCTATTCAATATATAAAAATCATATTTTTATTTCGAAGTTCAATATATAAAAATCATATTTTTCTTTCGATGTTCAATATATAAAAATCATATTTTTATTTCGAAGTTCAATATATAAAAATCATATTTTTATTTCGAAGTTCAACATATAAAAATCATATTTTTCTTTCGAAGTTCAATATATAAAAATAATATTTTTCTTTCGAAGTTCAATATATAAAAATCACATTTTTCTTTCGAAGTTCAACATATAAAAATCATATTTTTCTTTCGAAGTTCAACATATAAAAATCATATTTTTACTTCGATGTTCAATATATAAAAATCACATTTTTACTTCGATGTTCAATATATAAAAATCACATTTTTACTTATGTAAATCTAACCTTCCATCACATTCATACATGTATACATTTCAGATTTTCATACGCTCTTCATACAGGTTAAAAACTGAAATTTTAAAATCAGTATAAGAAAGAAAACTCACGATTCTCGGGATGTGGAGGTTGGAGGAGAGTTCGCTGGAGTTGGAGATGGTGGCGGGGGTCGCAGCATCGGCGAATGGTGGCGGTGGTCCCCAAACAGTGGCGGCGGCGGTCTCAGGGCTGGATCCTTCGATTTGGGGGGGCCTTGGGTCGGGGATTCGCGACAGGAGGGATCGGCTGAGAGGAAGCGGCACACGACGGAGAAGGGGGAAGGCGGAAACGCAGGCGGCGGTGGTGTGGTGGCCAGGACGGCGTCGATCGATCTTCAGAGGGAGCTCTCTTTTTTTTTCTGCCGATTTGCTTTGAGCAAACGTGGGGGGGCCAGAGCGGGTTAACGGGGAGAGGTATTTTTTTTATTTAATTAGTTAATTTTCAAAAAGCTGACTTTTACATACGACCTCGAAACGAGGCCCAACGCCTGTCGTCCATAGCGTTTTACCCCCATTCCGTACACAATGGGATATGCCACGCAAGTTGATTCAGCTGTTACAGTCAGTTTCCGTTAAATTTACATTCAAATCACTATATTGAATTTTAAACATACATTTCAAATTGTCGGGGTCACATACTAACTAGAAAAATTCCAGAAAAATATTTTCTAGCTTCGTATTGACTATACGGTCCTAACAAAACTAGTTTCATCGAATTCTGAGACCGTTGGAAAAATGGCCATTTTCCAGTCGATTAAAATCAACTGAAACCGGTCAAATGCGTTTTCCTTTGCCACGCCCACATATTGATTCGAAAAATTATGAAATTTGGAATCTAGCAATAACTTGACATCACGGACCCAACAAAACTGGTTTCGTCGAAATCCGAGGTCATTTGCAAAATGTCCATTTTTAAGGGCCTGAATTCCATAGCGACTATTCAGAATTTTCAACTGGACATATCTTTTGATTTCCGCTATGAAATCTTGATTTTTCGGATTCGTTGGAAAGATATTATCAATTAGATCCTAATGTTTTTGGTTTCACTAAAATCCGGATTGTTCTGCACCCGGTACATTCATTTGAAGTTTGAAATCGAATTATCGAACTACCGCGCCATTTTCAATTCTATTTATAATTATATATAAATATTTATATTCTAACGACGACGCGTATAATATATACGTCGAATTCTATTCAAAATAAATTTTCTCGTCGATATTATTTAAAATAATTCATTTTAAATAATCAAAATTCGCTAAAATTGCCAAAATAAAATTTTCAAACTAGCTCGCATTTTACGGGTTGTTACAATCTCCCCCACTTAAAACTTTTCGTCCCCGAAAAGGAACAAAGTCGAAAGTGGTTTGATTAATCAACTCTACGTTCGGTCTGGCTTCCATTCTCCAACTTTTCAATTTCTGAGAATTTTCAAAATTTCAAAAATTTGGCTAACACCCTAAATTTTCGAAAAATTTCGCCATAACCTCCCCTGCAATGGGAGCATCGGGAAATCTCAAATAGCTTCCCCGGTCCTTCAGATCTCAAAAAGAAAAAGAAAAAGCCAAGCGGCTAGCCAATAGGCTCATAAAATCATCATCACCCAAACAAAACAGTAAATTATGTAGTAAACATGTACCTATTTGTCGGGCAAACAAATTTTATTCTCTGCTCTAGCCTCCTTGCTATGACCTGCTCAATGTAAGTACAAGTATATGCAAGCAAATGCGACCAATTTTCAATATAATTCAATATTTGTTTCAATTAGGCTAAATGGTTCAAAATTTATCAAACAACTAAACAAGCAACACAAACATCAATCAATTAGTGAATTAGAGTTTCAAATTCATAATTTTGATACATATACAAAAATCATGTTTTTGATGCCAAGTCACAACAATAAGCCCTATCTAATTTTTGTTCTCACACCAGTCTAATGGAAATATATAGATATCACACCTTCGACACTCGAATATAAATGCTGATGATGATGCACCATCACCAGGATCATCCCCGGGTGACTAGAGTGTGATTCTATAACTATCCAGTATATTAAAACTTCGAATACCCGTTTGCAAGGCGTATATGCAAAATCTTTGTATAATGGACTGTCCTAATCAATATAAATAGATAATCAAATACGAATAATTGATTTAAATTTTCAAATCAAAATTCGTTTTCATTTTAAAAATATACTCTCCACACTCGTTCTAGGATACTATTGATCCCATCTCTAACGAGTCATTCCCATTGGATATTACTAACCCAATATCTGATGAATTCTTTCGTAAGGTTCTAATGTGTCTTGTTCTCTGAGCTTCGTAAACCAAAGCTCTGATACCAACTGTGACGAGAGTGAATTTCGCTCGGTCCGAACCAGTCGCTAAACCGACCCAGACCGTTCGAAACGCCCTATCGTTTAAGAACACGACAAATCAGAATGCATACAAAAGAACATTTCATTGTATATTACAACAATGCATCAGATTACAAGAATACACAGAGTATAAATGAATATTACACAGAAATATCAGAAATTTAAATTACATTTAAATACATAGCAGCGGAAAATAATACAATACACAACTAGAAGAGATATACGGATACAAAGCTTTCCGGATACCGTTCCAGCTGTAAACCAGGATCCTGTGAATATAAATCTGCAAAACCAAAACTACTAGCTGCCCGTGTCGAAAATAAGGGCACCCAGAGTTTAGGTTAAAACAATAAACCCCAGGTCAGTCATGTGACTGGTGTGAGAACTAAAACAGTTATTAATCTTTATTTTAAATCATTAGGTAAGTCAAGGGACCCCGCCGTATAACACGGAACGGGTTTCCTCCCAAGAATACCAGTGCATAAAACAAACAGCGCAATGCTAAATAAAGAAAAATGAAGCTGTTATAAGACCCAGGTCCCATCACACAATGCAACGCAGCCGAGGATAGGGTTTTCCCTTATAACAGCCAAAGAATGCTTGATACGGTTAAAACAAATCGTTTGATACTATTATAAGTGCATAGTGTATAAAACAACTTCAAATCATAAGTATCAATCATAAGCGGCATGAGCGCTCCATCCCACTATGTCGCCATATATAGGTTATACAATCAAAATCGCAAAGTCGCGTATTTGGAAATTGGATTTCCGTCTATGAACCGAGGCAAAAGATAGTCCTCAACCGATTCGAGACAATCTAGCCTACCATGTCTCAGGATCAGAGCTCGAGTGACCCTAGGAGCGACAGGGCCGGTCCACCGATGTGGATTAAAATGCCTGAACACTACGTTTCCCCGCCCTTTGGGGCGCAAATGAGCCATCAAATGACTCCATCGGTTCGAGAACGACCGATCAATCCGAGGCGCCTCGCAACAGCAACAACCACATAAGTCAAACTCGTCAGGGCGTGTAAAACCACTGACGCCACTTTTAGCTAGAAAGAAACGCAAGTCCTCCCTGAGGTCCGTCTCCCGTTTTTGGTTCATACCGGGTGTGAAACTCGCGAAGTAAACGTTACACAAAGCTACGCCACAAAGGCCATGCTTTGATCATCAACCACAAGACTTTGCTTTTCAACAGAAGCCTTGATCATTTGCCACTTAGGCATGCCACACATGCAATTCACTCCATGCGATTGATATCCATCAATATACAACCCCTGAGCTTGTACGTCTCAGAGAAGGGCGTTAAGCAAGAGAATAAATTCTCCGCCGCCAAACAGATATATATTTAATAGAGATCAATCACACGGACTAAAATCCAATGTCAGACACACAGTCCATTTACAAGTCCGTTCTGGGTCTGAACGAAACCGGAGGCACCTAGTACCCCGCATATCCATCGATCTCCAAGTACGTCTGGACGATCACTAACTGTTTCCATCTTCTTGGGTGTACAGCCCAATCAAGATCATCAGTAATTACCCAAACGACGTGAAGACCTCCGGTCTTCGACCATCGTCTTCATCTTCGACTTATCGTCGTATCAGTTATTCAGAATGGGATAAACCCGGTCTTCCCGAATAACTCGCGTATATTTTAAATAAGTGTTACACAAACACAACATACGCCTCATTCCAATTTATCAGTCACTAACCGTAAATTAATCAAGAGAATAATTCCCCAAATATTAACCCCGAAGACCGAAACCAACATCAGATCAATATCCAGAAAACCATTCTGCTTGGCTAACCGACAGTTAGTTTCTAAATTTCACATTCATAGGGAAAGGTTCCCATTAATTTTATCCAAGATAAATTCCTTGAATTTATTCTCTAATCTTCTTTTGAATTTCGATTCAACTAGTCGGGATTAACGAACCTTACCGAAGTAATCATTTGTGTTAATTTCCCAATCCCAACCTATTCATCCCATGAAGTAAAACTGGTAATACTTCATATCTAACACCACGGTGTTATCGGTAAATTCAATTACCATTTCACGTTCAAATCTAATAAAAGATTTAACTATCGCCTGGAGCAAAACTGGTGGTACTCCATTTTCGATCATTTCAACCTAATTAAAGATTCATTAAAACTCCACTTAGTTTTAATCTTCGACTGGGTTAAAGAATCAGTGTCATTTAAAACACGGTTCATGATAAACCCAAAATCACATTCCATTAATTATCGGGTTAAAGAACAAGTGTTATTTAAAACACTGTTCACGATAAACCCAAAAATCAATACCAATTCAATTCCAATTAAATATCATTTAATTGGTACACTTCATTAAATCTAAAATAAAAAGATTTAATCTTTTCTCAACTGGGTTCAAGAACAGTGTTAGTGAAGACACCATTCACGACAAACCCAAATCACATTTGATATTAAACACAAGGCTCTGAATAGAAAATATACCGGCTTATATTCCATATCAAATTCTACGACTAACAAATATCGTATTGGAAATAACAATATATATATTTATATCTTTCAAATTTCCATAACAACATTTGTATAATCACGAAATCCAACATCGAAATATTCCGAAGTCAATTTCGATTCAAATCCATTCCAATGCAATCATTGGAAATTTTGGTTATTTTCAAAACCATTTCAAATTCAATTTATTTATTTAAAAATAAATAGAATTATAATTCTAGTTCAAAACTAGTTCATTTCGATAAAAATCTATTTTTATCTTTTCAAATATGGAGTTTTTCATCCCAATTTTTCCCAAATCATTTCTTATGATTTTACACAAATTATTACTATTTTTATTAATTTTATCAAGGCCCGTACAGTCGATTTCCATCAATGGCCATCGAACTGCACTTACAGCGACCTTTTTCAAATTTGATTTGGTCATAATCCCAAATCCAGCCGTTAGATTTCAAATTTCTAATATTCGTTAGAAAGCTCTTTTCGATACGAACCCAACGGTTCCGGTTTTAGGAGAATCCGACGGTCGGATCTCCCGTAATGTCCGTTTGAAATAAATGGTCGAAATTCACGAACTGCCGCGGCGCGACGCGTTCTATTCAGGCCATTATATTATATATATAATATATATAATATATATTTCGTCGATTTCTATTTAAAACGAATTATATAAATAGTTTTAAATTCGTTTCAAAAGCAATTTCAACTTCCTTTTCAATTCAAATCAAAATTGAATTCTTCTTTATAAATTCGTTTTAAAATTCATTTCTATTCAATTCAAATTTCAATTCAATTTGAATTCATTTCAATTCGCTTTCAATTCAATTTGAATTCGTTTTCAATTCAATTCATTTCGAAATCGTTTTATATTCAATTCAATTCGAAATCGTTTTCAATTCAATTCATTTCGAAATCGTTTTCAATTCAAATTGATATAAATATCGTTCACGTCAAAATGGCGTCAATCTAATCAACACAGCTTCATAAATTTCTATTTTCAAATATTCTATTTCAAATATTTCTTTTTCAAAATAGTTGTTATTATCAAAATATTTCGTTCAACACATGACCAATCTCAATGGATGAGTACTGTCAACACATGAACCTTTATTTTATATTATTCTTTATTTTTCAAATTGGAATGAGGCCCAATCAATTACCATATAAAGTTAATTATATGGATTTCCATACAACACCTGTATATAATAGCATTGAAAAATAATCAACCATCAACCAAAGTGCACTACACTGTATAAGCATAAAATATAGATATTCAACGCTTATAACAGCCTGTCAATCAATCGATCGACATATTTCATCAATCAGGATGAGTGAATTTCAAATTTCATCCCAACACCCATGTGGGGTTTCAAACTATCAAACATAGATTTCATTTGTGCAGTTGGGCGATGTGTAAAATTTATCGACCCAATCAATGTCCTTCAAATAGGTGTACATAACCAAACCGTCTGGTTTGTAAATGAATATTTATTTATTCACATTCACGTTAAAAATTATATTTTTAACGATAAAATATTTTATTCCAACATATGAATTTCTATTCAGTTCATTCTTTAAATAAAATGATATTTTTATTTTTCTAACATATTTTAGAAAATTTTGGCGGCATAACGGCACGATACTAGAAACGGGACGAGGCCTAGCCTTATCCCCGGTCTAGTGAAGGCCCACGCCATTCACACATCAATCATATCAATTTTATTCCACCAAACAATTCAAATCAACCCAAACAATCTAACTAACAACACAGCCAAACAAACAAGTCCATGGTCTGTGGACGATTGTGTTGGGTGCTACTAAGCACCGTCTGCATCCTAGTATATATATATATATATATATAACTAGAGAAGAAATTGAAAGGTGAGAAGTTCTCACAGAAAGCTATCCAAGCTCCACGGCACTTCATCGATAGAAATCTTCATCGCTATCTCATCTTCGTCATCTTCGTTGCCCGTAGCCACTACATATGTAAAAATCAAATTTTTACTATGCTATTCAATATATAAAAATCATATTTTTATTTCGAAGTTCAATATATAAAAATCATATTTTTCTTTCGATGTTCAATATATAAAAATCATATTTTTATTTCGAAGTTCAATATATAAAAATCATATTTTTATTTCGAAGTTCAACATATAAAAATCATATTTTTCTTTCGAAGTTCAATATATAAAAATAATATTTTTCTTTCGAAGTTCAATATATAAAAATCACATTTTTCTTTCGAAGTTCAACATATAAAAATCATATTTTTCTTTCGAAGTTCAACATATAAAAATCATATTTTTACTTCGATGTTCAATATATAAAAATCACATTTTTACTTCGATGTTCAATATATAAAAATCACATTTTTACTTATGTAAATCTAACCTTCCATCACATTCATACATGTATACATTTCAGATTTTCATACGCTCTTCATACAGGTTAAAAACTGAAATTTTAAAATCAGTATAAGAAAGAAAACTCACGATTCTCGGGATGTGGAGGTTGGAGGAGAGGTCGCTGGAGTTGGAGATGGTGGCAGGGGTCGCAGCATCGGCGAATGGTGGCGGTGGTCCCCAAACAGTGGCGGCGGCGGTCTCAGGGCTGGATCCTTCGATTTGGGGGGGCCTTGGGTCGGGGATTCGCGACAGGAGGGATCGGCTGAGAGGAAGCGGCACACGACGGAGAAGGGGGAAGGCGGAAACGCAGGCGGCGGTGGTGTGGTGGCCAGGACGGCGTCGATCGATCTTCAGAGGGAGCTCTTTTTTTTTTTCCTGCCGATTTGCTTTGAGCAAACGTGGGGGGGCCAGAGCGGGTTAACGGGGAGAGGTATTTTTTTTATTTAATTAATTAATTTTCAAAAAGCTGACTTTTACATACGACCTCGAAACGAGGCCCACCGCCTGTCGTCCATAGCGTTTTACCCCCATTCCGTACACAATGGGATATGCCACGCAAGTTGATTCGGCTGTTACAGTCAGTTTCCATTAAATTTACATTCAAATCATTATATTGAATTTTAAACATACATTTCAAATTGCCGGGGTCACATACTAACTAGAAAAATTCCAGAAAAATATTTTCTAGCTTCGTATTGACTATACAGTCCTAACAAAACTAGTTTCATTGAATTCTGAGACCGTTGGAAAAATGGCCATTTTCCAGTCGATTAAAATCAACTAAAACCGGTCAAACGCGTTTTCCTTTGCCACGCCCACATATTGATTCGAAAAATTATGAAATTTGGAATCTAGCAATAACTTGACATCACGGACCCAACAAAACTGGTTTCGTCGAAATCCGAGGTCATTTGCAAAATGTCCATTTTTAAGGGCCTGAATTCCATAGCGACTATTCAGAATTTTCAACTGGACATATCTTTTGATTTCCGCTATGAAATCTTGATTTTTCGGATTCGTTGGAAAGATATTATTAATTAGATCCTAATGTTTTTGGTTTCACTAAAATCCGGATTGTTCTGCACCCGGTACATTCATTTGAAGTTTGAAATCGAATTATCGAACTACCGCGCCATTTTCAATTCTATTTATAATTATATATAAATATTTATATTCTAACGACGACGCGTATAATATATACGTCGAATTCTATTCAAAATAAATTTTCTCGTCGATATTATTTAAAATAATTCATTTTAAATAATCAAAGTTCGCTAAAATTGCCAAAATAAAATTTTCAAACTAGCTCGCATTTTACGGATTGTTACAAAGAATGTGAAGGCTGATCCGATCCGATGGTGATGACCAGTAACCTGAGATGCAAAGGTAGTCCAAATGGAAGTTAGAGCTCAGGATCCCGGAACCAGTTGGGAACCAATGAGTTCACTTCATGGTTGGACTTTGCTGCGGGATGTGTGCTAAGGAGTTGACGACGTTCATAACTTCGATTCACCACTAAAATGAAGGATGGCTACTTATCAGTGCAGTAGGGTCATTACGACCTGAGGGGCAAGGTGATGGTAGCAGGACTACGTTATCAGTGCAGTAGGGTCATTATGACTTGGGGGGCAAGGTGATGCGTAGTAAGACTATGAGCTAGCACAGATGGGGTGAATAACTCCATGGGGCAAGTGGACATAGTAAAGATTGGTAAGGCTATGAGCCAGCGCAGATGGGGTGAATAACTCCATGGGGCAAAGTGGACATAGCGAGGAATTAGTGGCTACGTTATCAGTGCAGTGAAGCCATTTATGACTTCATGGGGCAAAGTGATCGTAGCAAGGAATGTTGGGTGATCGAAGTGGTGAATATCGTATGCTTTATGCACTGAGTGAGAGATGTGAGGATGGATGCTATGCTTGATTGTTTTCCATCATTATGACATGCACACCTCCCCCACCTCCGTATCTTTACACTGTTTGATATGATACCTTAGAGTGTTGTACAGTATGTAGTGCTAACTCTTTGGTTGCAGGTCCAGGTTCAGGTATGTTTTAGTCTACCTGTTATTGTTCACTTTAGATGCTTATCGCTCATACCAGGCTTTATGTCTGACCCAGAGTTTTATGTCTCCTCTTATTACTCTGGGTGCTCACACGAGCAGACTAGAGACAGGTTAGCTAGTGATGTGCGAGTAGCTGATTCGGAGGCGGGCAGGAGGCTTCCACGTATGATATATATATATATATATATATATATATATATATATATATATATATATATACATTCTCCCTGTGTCATTGGTGGTCGCTACTTGGGCATTAGTAGTGTACCTCATTTACCTTACTTTTGCTTTGAGACAGTTTGAAAATTGTAATCAGATGTATTTTGGATTTCCGCTGCTTTGATGTTTAGTTCTGATTTTCAGCTTATGCACTGTCTCTCCTGTTTTATGTCAAGTATGTTATTATTATATTTTGTTCGATGCGTTGTGAGACATTCTACAGGTTCCTTGCATGTTCGTTTCCTTCTTCCATTTCCTTCTGACGACCCGTTCCGTGCTAACTGGACATGTGTACAACGCACTTTTGGAGTAAATGTCGGTTGGTGCGGGGCGGGCCGTCACAGAAAATGTCTCCTTTTAACTGAATAATTACATCCAATTATATATATACTCAATATATAAACAAAGGAACAATTTAAAACCAAATAATATATGTGTTCCTTTATCCCTAAGTCATGCTACCCTTCCATATGCGGACTGTTAACAAGATAGCCTATGCCTTCACAATCAATAACAGTGACAACCTAAATATTCGTATACCATTTATTTTCAATGCAAAGTGTGACCTTGAAGTGAAAACTCATGTGACCTAAGGACCTACCTATTTTTACAGCTGTGTTCAATACCTTAATAACTAAGCTTCCTCATGTATAAATCCAGCAAGATTCCACTACGTTTTCTGGTTCTCGAACCCAACGAGGCTAAAGTTTCCAAATGTCTTCAAACATACGAACCAAATACAATAAAAATATATAGTTCATAAATATATACATATACACCGCTGTTCTACCGTAAGCTTGCGGAAATCCTGAAGCCGTAAATCCAATGTGTGCTTCGAGCAGGGTTAGCATGGGAGAGAAGAAGCCTTGAAATGGCATTGGATTTGTGTGGAGGCTTACTAGAAGGAGGATGGTAGCGTGTGTAGAATGGGGAGTGCCTGAACGAAACATATGCAAGTGGAAATGGGGTAATGGAACATGGCGCTGTGGGTATTATTCGCTGCGTTTTATACAACGCCTACTAGGTTCAAAAAATGCAAGTCTAGGACATTACGTGATAGGAAGGTGACACAAGTTTGGGTTAGCTGGTGATTTAAAGGTTCAGATCCGTACTGTGATTGGTTGTCAATGGTAGAAGTCAGCATGGGGTTGGCCAGAGAAGGGAAGTCGTTGGTGATGGCCTTCGGAGGACGAGGGCGGTGCGATGGTTGTCAATATCGTGCGTGCATGGAGGAGGATCTGCTGTTATGAACGTAAAGCCCATATACATATATATTAAAAAAGGAAACAGTGAGCAGTGGTTTTTGTTTAAACCGGGAAGTTAGGTGGAGCAAGGATCTCGAAAATTTCATTCTACAGGAGGAGCTTGCAGGTTATTTGTTTGGAAAGAAGGAGCGTTAAAATGCAATATGCAAGGGAACATGAATGGGCCGGTCCATTAATAACCAATAAGAGTTATGTACAGAAAAGGATTGGGCTAATATCGGTAAGTGAAGCTCAAATAAACAAAATGTATTAAGTTAAAATTTAATTTAAATAATATATTAGCTTGTAATTATCATATCTTTTACATACGTTATCGGAATTCGATAAAACAGGATCCGTTAGGATCATATGGACGAGGGCTACACCACGGAACTGGTTTCGAATGATTCGGAGCTCGTTACAATCTATAGAGAAATAAATTGTCTGATCTGAATCAATGATGGCTATCGTTATTTAACGATAAACCAACAAATGTGAGTAAATCTCACTAGCTCTGTACAGTTTTTATTTTTATAAATATAATCTAGTATTGATAAATGATGATTGATTGTTGTATGTTGATTATTGGTTGAATTGCTAATTTATTGGTTGAAATTGTAGATAATGATGTATATATAAATCGTTAGTCAAATATTGTTTCTGTTTATCAAATATTTCATATTGAAATGAAATCAATGTTATTTATATTGTTTAACATCTGTGAATGCAGGGAGACAAGAGGGATCCAACTAGATTCCTCAATATTATAATATTGTTTGTTTTCATATATTGTGATATATGATGTGATATATAATTTGTGATTGATTATGATGATACTGCTCATGTTATTTGGTATTTTAAATACCATATGAAATACTAGAATTTAAAAAGGAAATTTTCAAAGTGAATATTGAGAAATCAAATATTTATATATGAAATAAATAGGATATTATAAAAGGTAATATTTGGAAAACAATTATTGGAAAATATAATTAAGGAAATATTTGGGAAATAGATAGAATTATATAAAATAAATAGAATTTTATAAAAGGATTTATATAAAATGAATAGAATTATATAAAAGGATTTATATAAAATAAATAGAATTATATAAAGGGAAATATAAATGAGATTTAAGTGTTATAATTAAAAAGTAGATTTGTATGAATAATTCTAAAAATAAAATATAAATAGAATTTGGGTTTGAGATATTGTTTTTAAATACGAAATCAAACTGTTTCGATTTTATGAAGAAATGTTATTCACATTCGATATGAAAAATAGATGAAAGTAAATATTTTGCAAATAAAATATTATAAAGGAATTTGGGGTTTTTGAATTACGAATTTAAATGGAATTACTGAAATTAGAAATTGACTAGAAATTAGTTGAGCTGAATGGCTTTCTGGGTATCGATCTGATGTTGTTTTCGGCATTCGGGGTTTATGCTTGGAAAGTTGTTCTCTTACTAGTTTATAGTTAGAGACTGATAGAGGTGGGAATATATTGATGTGTGACTCAGAAATGGAAATGTTTTCCAAAGTTAATAACGTATATTTTCTAATTTTAGGAAATAAGGAATGTATGAATATAAGGAAACGATAAATGGGAAATTGGGAAATGAAATGATGATTGATCGGTAAGATTTCCATTTAGGAATACGACCGTTGTTTGTACACATGTTTTTCTTTGATAGTTAAATCACCGACTATCAAAGTTTTTGATCATTTTCCCGTCGTCAATATGGAGAGACTGGGATCAGATTCATTATCTGAAACCCACTCTATATGGACGTTAGCGTTGTGATCAAATATGATGAAGATAATTGAAGACGGCATTATGCAAGGGCTGTCCTGTTTAAAGAATAGTGCCTTCGGTTTGTCCAGTCCCAAGGCGACCTGTATGGAAGAATATCTGATAGAGTATATTTAATATATCGCGTAAGTTGATCTCTTCAAATGTTCTTACGTTTGGTGGTGGAGGAATTCATTTCTCTTAGCTGTATACCCGTTGTATTTTTAAGGAATTCAATTTGTGATTTGGCGGGTATGACGATGTGACATTCAAAATAAAGGTGTGATCTGTACATTTTAGCCTCAATGAAACACCCCACCTCCGTTAGGGTCACTCTCAAAGGGAATGCCCTAATTTTGGTGGAGGTTTATAAGTATAAGTCACAGATATACAAGACAGATATAAGAACACATATTATTGAACAGCGGAAAACAACAACTTTTATTTCATTAACATATGTGTTACACAATCCATGCCATAATTTGTTTTACAATACTTCAAAAGAAAAACATAACATCTTCATATCTGTCTTGATTACATTATTTAAAGAAACATAAAGAAAACATAAATAAACTGCAAAAGTCCCATAATTGCTGTCCAAAGCCATAGTCCAAAACGAAAAGATCCAAGCAATACATTCTTTCTCTTCAAGCTGGATATGAAGGCTGGTCAAGCTGCGATATTCCCTCCCTGTGGACCTGGGGGGGGGGGGGGGGAACGGAAGGAAAGAAGACGAAAGAAAAGTAGAGTCAGACATAATGCCTGAGTAAGTCTAGGACTATTCAGTCTACGAATAAAGAACTGGGTATGATGATTATAAACTAGAAATGGGAAAGCACTATAAACTTAGTTAAGTTGTCTAGGGTCGAATATACTATCGTACCCCATATTAATCTCTGTACCCATATAAACTAGTTCCCAACGTGCACCCCATAATCAGGGTGAAGTGATCCATTTTATGATGATCGGCTCCTACTCGCATAGTTACATGTGTCTTACGGCCCCCGATGTTGTAGTTACCTATGCTGGTCCCACCATGGGGTGTATCAAGTCCCATGGTGGCGGCCCGACACAATCCTAGAATGCACAGGTATGCTACTGGTGCCCAGTGCCTTATTTTTCTGCGTCGGAGTGTGTGCACGCCCGCACCCCGTTAGAACCTACACTGTTGCACCACCGCTGTCGATTTGACCTCTTACAATCAGCCCAGTAATCGTGCCCCACCCTGCCTAGTTTCAGGGTATCATGATACCTTGTAGGGTTACTGCGAAAAGGGTCCTCCGCTACTAGGTTTTCTATTTCTAGCCAACATGCTAAGTTGGTTAAGTGTTTTATAAACCTAACCCCCCAATCAGTCTGTTTAGTTTAGCATGTTCCATTTTGATTAAGTATTAATATAATTTACTTAATCCTATCAATCCTGACTCAGCCTTAATTGTCTTATTAAAGCCTTGACCTCTCACATTAGACAGGTATTGTTGTGGCTGCCTGTTGCCGGTTGGGTCCGGGCAGTCTTACGCCACAACTCAGTCTAACCTCGGGTCCTTATTGGGCTCCATGTTTAACCACCCACATTGGATAGGTATTGTTGTGACTACTGGACAGCCGGGCGGTTCCGGGCAGGTTTACATCACAACTCAATCCAACCTCGGGTTAAACACATCGTATTTTCTACATTTACATATTTTGTCTCTTTTCTTTTTATATGTAAATATTTGCGGCCCATTATTCAAAATCAATTTAAGCTAATGGTGTAAAGGCTTACACCAATCATGGGCCCAACCCATTCTTGAATTTGGGCCCCTCTACTTTTATATTTTCATTTATTAATTAATTTGGCCCAACGCTATTTCCCCCGTTTAATACGTTCGTTTATTATAATATATGTTGGGCTTAGCCCTTTAAGCCCAACTTAGCCACGTGAAAAAGAGGAGGCTTAAAACGTGATTATATACACAAAAAGGGGAATGTGAACGCATGAACTTGCAACGAACGATTCAATTAACATAAAATAGGCACATGTGAACTTGCAATTGTAACATCATATAATCATGGCATAACATGAATCATTTTATCCATATAATCATAGCATAAACAATTCTTAAACATAAATCATTCTATTCATATGGTTAATGCATAGACAATACTTAATCATGAATTATTTTACTCATATGATTATGGCATAATCAGTACTTAAACATGGATTATTCTAGTCATATGATAATGGCATAAACTTAAACATGAATCATAGGTTCAACTAACCATGTAAACTTGAAATTAAGAATCTAACTAAATTAGATATCATTATTATTGGCACGGGGTCTTGACTAGAAATATAAGTCTATATTTTTATTTAGGCATAATATAAACTAATCATGTTCATAAAATCACTATATGTTAACAAAAGGTACTTACTTTTGTAACTAATACAAAAGTATGGTTCAACTAGAATTATCCCAACCTAATTCTTATATGAATCATGGTTTTTAATCCATTTATAAAATTATAGCATAAACATATCTAAACTTACATCATGGTTTTCATTTTTATCTATGTAAACTTGCAAGAGGAATGTAATTCTAATGTAATTCTAATGTAACTTATGATAACAACATGAGCCTAAAAACATGTTTTTCAATTGGGCATAATAACGAACATAGTTTAGTCATGTTCATAAAATTAATACAAATTTACAAAGATGCGTGCTTTTGTCACTATCACAAAAATATGGTTTTTATACTTGAACTAGGATGCCAATTCCAACATAACTTCATATGAATCATAATACTTAGGTGAATCAAATTACACTAAAGATGACCATAGAATTTTACATCATGTTGTCATAACAATAGATCATGGACTTGCATGAATTCCAATTAAAATATCATAACATATAGTTGTTAACATGAATCATATACTTGCATGAATCTTAAATAAATTATTACAACATATAGTTGTTAACATGAATCATATACTTGCATGAATCTTAAATAAATTATTACATCATATAGTTGTTACTTTCAACATGAATCATATGCTTGCAATTATCAAATGGGTGTTATAAATAACTACCACAAACATGTAGTTTTCAATATGAATCATATGTTTGCATAAGTCCCAATCAAAATTCCATAATATGTGGTTGTCAACATAAGCCACATACTTGTATGAATCAAACCATAGCATTGCCAAATCGTTAGAATCAAAATAACATACAAATATAAGCCATTATCGCCACAATTCCATTTCGTTTCCAACGCAAATCGCGTACTTGCAAATATCCAATCGTATACCATAATATTCCCAAATCGTTTTGCATCAAAGCAACATACAAATAAAGATTATTATCGCCACAATTCCATTTCTTACATTACACAAATCAACACAATTATTTAATTTATATCGGAATAGCACTCTACTTACAGCGTATGACGACTCTTCAATTCAAAAATCTGAATTCTGAATTTGGAGATGCTATCCTTTGTTGTACGCGTTGTTTTGATTGATCTGACGTTGCTTTAAGCTTTGAATTATCTCCTAGTTGCCTCTCAATTTCTGATGGCTATACTTAGTCTCTCCTCAGCAACATGATGGTCTCAATTCCATTTTAGTTTGTGTGAATTAGGGTTAGTCTTAGGTCCTTTTTATAGAGTTTGTGAGTTGATTTAGACCGTCGATGAAGCTTGGTTCAATGATAGCCGTTCGTTTGAAGGAAAGACCAACCAGGAGCTGACACCTAGCCCTAGTGACAAGGCAAGGCTCAGAAAATCGACTAAACACAGACCAGGCCAGCCAGGGTGGGCTGGGTTCGACCTGGCTCTGGGGCCAGGTCGACAGCCCTGTCGACACCCAGGTCAACAGCCCTGTCGACCTGTCTAGCCCAGGTCGACTGCCATGTCGACCTGGGTGCCTTAGGCGGGAATTTTCCCGCCCTGGCCAATTGGGCCCGATTTTGAATTTTAAACTAGTTTTTCTGAGCTGTTTTCGTTTGTTCGAATTTTAAACCTAATTCTGAAACTTCCGGAGGCCATATCTTGGTCATACGGACTCCGATTTTCGAAAACTCGGACTCTATTTCGCGTATTTTTCCGAGACGAACGCAATGGCATATCCCGTTTCCATTAATTCTTTGATTTGAAATTAATTATACTTTAATTTATGAATTTCATGGTTATAGAATACACGGGGTGTTACATTCTCCCCCACTTAAAAGGATTTCGTCCCCGAAATCTTCAAGTTAGGAAGAATGTATATCCTAACATCCAAACATCCATCTACTCATCCATCAAACACGAGTATCCATTGTCCTTAAAAGACTTCTAATGCTTCATGATCATATGTGAAGTGTGTGTGTACATGTAATTATCTAATGCAAAATCAGGCGGTCTACTGATTCAGTTGACCTCCTTAATGCGAATTATGTAAGTGCCATGAATCCATTATGTATGCAAAATTTTCCTATTCATGATTCTACATGAGTGCACAATCATTCATACCAATGCATCCATATGACAACACATTAAAGTTCAACCATATACGAATGCAAACATATATGCAAATGCAATATGAAGTGACTGAGCCGATCTAAAACCTAGATTGTGTGTGTATATGCAACCACGAGCAACCACTAGCAATCACTTGCAACCACTTGCAACCATCATCCACAACATGTTTCAAATACATGTTTTCATCCAAAGAGTTTCTACCTAAAAGATAGGGTTGAGGAGATATACCTAAAAAGATAGATAAAAGCGCAACTTAAGGAAAAGGAAGGATCAAAGATGTACCCTCGAAAAGAAAAGGGTAGGCAGCGCGTATTCTAGCTTCAGTCTCCCAAGTTGCATCTCCTTCGGCGTCGCTCCACTGAACTTTGACGAGCTTGACTTCGCGGTTGCGTAGCTTTTTCACTTCCGTTTCTAATATGCGGGTTGGAACTTTCCTCACGGTTGCCTTGTGTTCCACTTCAGCTTCTTCTAGGATATTTGGCTCTACCACTTCAGCAGACTCATGTAGACATTTTCGGAGATGTGAAACGTGAAAGACGTTGTGAACTCCGACCAATCTTTCGGGTAGCTCTAATCTATAGGACGTTTTCCCAATTGTTCCTATCTAAAGGTATAGTCGAATGAAGCAAGTAAAAACTTTGTGCCCATTAGGAAATGTCAAAACTGGAAATCTATGCCATATATATATTGACTAGGAGAAGAATTCTCTAAGCATCAGCCCCGAAGACCGAAATCAACATCAGACTGACACCCAAAGAATTTCTCAACCCAACCACTATATATGATTCTCCACAACTCATGCATAAGAGAAATGAACCTTCTGCCTTAGTGGCGAACACTACTGGAGCGCCCCATTCTGAAATGCTCCTCCTAATGAACCCCTTTTCTAGAAGCTCTTTAATCTGTTTACCGAGCTCTTTCCTTTCCCGTGGAGCCATGTGTCTAACGGGCAACGCAACGGGCTTTGCATTATCTACAAGATATATACGGAAGTCTATCTCCCACTTCGGAGGCAAGCCCTTCACCTCTTCGAAGACATCCGGATATTCCCGGACCACTCTAATCGATTGCAAATTTTCAACGGAGGCATCTAGCGATTCAAGGTAACTAAGCATAACCGCATACGAGGGATTACAAGAAATTTCCAAAGTATTACCGAGCTGGGTTAGGAGTCTAACAACCCTTTTCTCACAATCAAGGATGGCCCCATTGCTGGATAGCCAATCCATACCCAAAATCAAACCATATCCCGAAAAGCCCAAAACAAAGGCACTACATTGAAATTCTACGCTTAGAATAGAAATTTTCAGTCCCAAACAGATCATAGACAAATGAATTGGGCCCCCAATTGGGTTTGAAACAATTAAGGGGTCCTCTATCATACTATTTTTAGGTGCAGCGATTCTACTAAAGCAGACGAGATAAAGGAGTGTGATGCGCCAGAATCAAATAAAGTGCAAACGGGGTGATCATAAAGATAAACTACACCTTCTACAGAAGTATTTATACCTCGCTGTTGCAGAGGTGGCGCTTCTAGCACATGAACTTGTGCCCCTGAGGTGGATCCAGCCCTCTGCCCCTGTCCTCATTTCTTTGGGCAGTCCTTAGCCATGTGGCCTGTCTCACCGCAAGAAAAGCACCCACCATTCATCTTGGCCTTCTTTTTCCGGCAATCTTTCACTAAGTGCCCCACTTTGCCACAGAATTTACACTTCCTCTTCTCTCGGGACTTGTTGTCTTTCCCGCCCTTCTCAAAGTCTGTCTTCTCAGGGCAGTCTTTGCTGATATGTCCAGTCTCCCCACAATAAAAACATTCTCCTTGCTTTCTTTTCCTCTTTCTACAATCCCTGGGCTATGTGCCCTTCCGTACCACAAAATTGCATTTCCTTTTTTCTTGTTTCTTATTATTACTGTTACGATTCTTTCTTGTTTGATTATTATTTGCCTTCCTACTCTGGGACTCTTCCGCTTGCTGGTTCACGTGGAGGAGGAGAAGTGAAAGCGTCAGCAGCTGGGGAGTAAGGTCTCCAGACATGCTAAAACAGAAAGGATAGATTCAAAACGAAGGATAAGAGATAGTACCTATGGCTTTGGGGGGACTTTGCCTTTTTAAAGTAAATAATATTTTATCTTTTTATTAAAAAAAATGCTTATTTAAATTTCCTTTTTGAAAATAATTTTTCAAAACTTTTTATCTTATCTGGTAAACCTATGCTCTGATACCAAGTGAAACACCCCACCTCCGTTAGGGTCACTCTCAAAGGGAATGCCCTAATTTTGGTGGAGGTTTATAAGTATAAGTCACAGATATACAA
This sequence comes from Allium sativum, assembly GCA_030737875.1. NCBI lineage: Eukaryota > Viridiplantae > Streptophyta > Magnoliopsida > Asparagales > Amaryllidaceae > Allium > Allium sativum. The sequence goes on along the minus strand of CM060912.1, from coordinate 768,600,088 downwards.
GACAGATATAAGAACACATATTATTGAACAGCGGAGAACAACAACTTTTATTTCATTAACATATGTGTTACACAATCCATGCCATAATTTGTTTTACAATACTTCAAAAGAAAAACATAACATCTTCATATCTGTCTTGATTACATTATTAAAAGAAGCATAAAGAAAACATAAATAAACTGCAAAAGTCCCATAATTGTTGTCCAAAGCCATAGTCCAAAACGAAAAGATCCAAGCAATACATTCTTTCTCTTCAAGCTGGATATGAAGGCTGGTCAAGCTGCGGTATTCCCTCCCTGTGGACGTGGGGGGAAACGGAAGGAAAGAAGACGAAAGAAAAGTAGAGTCAGACATAAAGCCTGAGTAAGTCTAGGACTATTCAGTCTATGAATAAAGAACTGGGTATGATGAGTATAAACTAGAAATGGGAAAGCACTATAAACTTAGTTAAGTTGTCTAGGGTCGAATATACTATCGTACCCCGTATTAATCTCTGTACCCATATAAACTAGTTCCCAACAGGCACCCCATAATCAGGGTGAAGTGATCCATTTTATGATGATCGGCTCCTACTCGCATAGTTACATGTGTCTTACGGCCCCCGATGTTGTAGTTACCTATGCTGGTCCCACCATGGGGTGTATCAAGTCCCATGGTGGCGGCCCGACACAATCCTAGAATGCACAGGTATGCTACTAGTGCCCAGTGCCTTATTTTTCTGTGCCGGAGTGTGTGCACGCCCGCACCCCGTTAGAACCTACACTGCTGCACCACCGCCGTCGATTTGACCTCTTACAATCAGCCCAGTAATCGTGCCCCACCCTGCCTAGTTTCAGGGTATCATGATACCTTGTAGGGTTACTGCGAAAAGGGTCCTCCGCTACTAGGTTTTCTATTTCTAGCCAACATGCTAAGTTGGTTAAGTGTTTTATAAACCTAACCCCCCAATCAGTCTGTTTAGTTTAGCATGTTCCATTTTGATTAAGTATTAATATAATTTACTTAATCCTATCAATCCTGACTCAGCCTTAATTGTCTTATTAAAGCCTTGACCTCTCACATTAGACAGGTATTGTTGTGGCTGCCTGTTGCCTGTTGGGTCCGGGCAGTCTTACGCCACAACTCAGTCTAACCTCGGGTCCTTATTAGGCTCCACGTTTAACCACCCACGTTAGATAGGTATTGTTGTGACTACTGGACAGCCGGGCGGTTCCGGGCAGGTTTACATCACAACTCAATCCAACCTCGGGTTAAATACATCGTATTTTCTACATTTACATATTTTGTCTCTTTTCTTTTTATATGTAAATATTTGCGGCCCATTATTCAAAATCAATTTAAGATAATGGTGTAAAGGCTTACACCAATCATGGGCCCAACCCATTCTTGAATTTGGGCCCCTCTACTTTTATATTTTCATTTATTAATTAATTTGGTCCAACGCTATTTCCCCCGTTTAATACGTTCGTTTATTATAATATATGTTGGGCTTAGCCCTTTAAGCCCAACTTAGCCACGTGAAAAAGGGGAGGCTTAAAACGTGATTATATACACAAAAAGGGGAATGTGAACGCATGAACTTGCAACGAACGATTCAATTAACATAAAATAGGCACATGTGAACTTGCAATTGTAACATCATATAATCATGGCATAACATGAATCATTTTATCCATATAATCATAGCATAAACAATTCTTAAACATAAATCATTCTATTCATATGGTTAACGCATAGACAATACTTAATCATGAATTATTTTACTCATATGATTATGGCATAATCAGTACTTAAACATGGATTATTCTAGTCATATGATAATGGCATAAACTTAAACATGAATCATAGGTTCAACTAACCATGTAAACTTGAAATTAAGAATCTAACTAAATTAGATATCATTATTATTGGCACGGGGTCTTGACTAGAAATATAAGTCTATATTTTTATTTAGGCATAATATAAACTAATCATGTTCATAAAATCACTATATGTTAACAAAAGGTACTTACTTTTGTAACTAATACAAAAGTATGGTTCAACTAGAATTATCCCAACCTAATTCTTATATGAATCATGGTTTTTAATCCATTTATAAAATTATAGCATAAACATATCTAAACTTACATCATGGTTTTCATTTTTATCTATGTAAACTTGCAAGAGGAATGTAATTCTAATGTAATTCTAATGTAACTTATGATAACAACATGAGCCTAAAAACATGTTTTTCAATTGGGCATAATAACGAACATAGTTTAGTCATGTTCATAAAATTAATACAAATTTACAAAGATGCGTGCTTTTGTCACTATCACAAAAATATAGTTTTTATACTTGAACTAGGATGCCAATTCCAACATAACTTCATATGAATCATAATACTTAGGTGAATCAAATTACACTAAAGATGACCATAGAATTTTACATCATGTTGTCATAACAATAGATCATGGACTTGCATGAATTCCAATTAAAATATCATAACATATAGTTGTTAACATGAATCATATACTTGCATGAATCTTAAATAAATTATTACAACATATAGTTGTTAACATGAATCATATACTTGCATGAATCTTAAATAAATTATTACATCATATAGTTGTTACTTTCAACATGAATCATATGCTTGCAATTATCAAATGGGTGTTATAAATAACTACCACAAACATGTAGTTTTCAATATGAATCATATGTTTGCATAAGTCCCAATCAAAATTCCACAACATGTGGTTGTCAACATAAGCCACATACTTGTATGAATCAAACCATAGCATTGCCAAATCGTTAGAATCAAAATAACATACAAATATAAGCCATTATCGCCACAATTCCATTTCGTTTCCAACGCAAATCGCGTACTTGCAAATATCCAATCGTATACCATAATATTCCCAAATCGTTTTGCATCAAAGCAACATACAAATATAGATTATTATCGCCACAATTCCATTTCTTACATTACACAAATCAGCACAATTATTTAATTCATATCGGAATAGCACTCTACTTACAGCGTATGACGACTCTTCAATTCAGAAATCTGAATTCTGAATTTGGAGATGCTATCCTTTGTTGTAGGCGTTGTTTTGATTAATTTGACGTTGCTTTAAGCTTTGAATTATCTCCTAGTTGCCTCTCAATTTCTGACGGCTATACTTAGTCTCTCCTCAGCAACTTGATGGTCTCAGCTCCATTTTAGTTTGTGTGAATTAGGGTTAGTCTTAGGTCCTTTTTATAGAGTTTGTGAGTTGATTTAGACCGTCGATGAAGCTTGGTTCAATGATAGCCGTTTGTTTGAAGGGGAGACCAACCAGGAGCTTACACCTAGCCCTAGTGACAAGGCAAGGCTCAGAAAATCGACTAAACACAGACCAGGCCAGCCAGGGTGGGCTGGGTTCGACCTGGCTCTGGGGCCAGGTCGACAGCCCTGTCGACACCCAGGTCGACAGCCCTGTCGACCTGTCTAGCCCAGGTCGACTGCCATGTCGACCTGGGTGCCTTAGGCGGGAATTTTCCCGCCCTGGCCAATTGGGCCCGATTTTGAATTTTAAACTAGTTTTTCTGAGCTGTTTTCGTCTGTTCGAATTTTAAACCTAATTCTGAAACTTCCGGAGGCCATATCTTGGTCATACGGACTCCGATTTTCGAAAACTCGGACTCTATTTCGCGTATTTTTCCGAGACAAACGCAATGGCATATCCCGTTTCCCTTAATTCTTTGATTTGAAATTAATTATACTTTAATTTATGAATTTCACGGTTATAGAATACACGGGGTGTTACACTCAAGCCTCACAAACCAGAATGGTATAAAATCGGGTAGGTCGCATGGCTAAGTGGTTAGCTGCCAATTAGGGTGTATTATCACCTGATCTAGAGAAATTCCGTTTACTTTTATAACCTATTTCAATGCTGTGCCTTTCGGGAAACGGTTGTTGATCCCAACCATTGGTGATAATGCATTCGGTACACTCAAGCGAAATGAGTGACCAGTCATGTTTAGCCTAGGTTACAAGATGTTCTTGTTGAACCCGGTGTATTCCTCTCTAGAGATACACTGTCGGAAGGTGGTCCTGTACCTTGCCAGCTGGAATCCATTACCCAATAAGCGCACGTGGTTTTTGATTATATGTTGTATATGCATGAGATGAAAGCGTTCTGCTAGATGATTATTATATTGTGGTTGATAGACACTATTATAATATCATAAGGATTTTGATATAAAGATTATCATTTCTTTCAAAAGGATTTTTGAAATTTTGAATCAAGTGTTTTGGATTCCCATAAGGGAAAAGCCCGTTCCGTGTTATACGGCGTGGTCTTATGAGATATCGTTTATTTTCTCAAACTGTTTTAAATTGTTCACTCACACTAGTCCCATGAATGACCAGGAGTTTATTTTGTTTTGTTTTCCCTAAACTCTTGGGTGCCCATTTTTGTACGGGAAGTCAAGTAGTTAGGATTTTACATTATACTTGGACTGCTTGGAGCAGGAGGCTTCAGGATTATATAGCTATTGTTATTTCCGCTGTGTTGTAAGTGTTATACTCTGATAATGTTACTATATACATATACTGGTTTTATTGTAAAGTTATGTATCTATTATATATTGTTCGTTCCGCTGTGAGATTCGTATTTACTCTGATGATGATGTATGTTCTTCTTCTTCTATTCTAAGTTTCTATCTTATCTATTCTCACCCTCTAATTTCTTTCATGGACTATCGGTGTTTCCGATGCTTGGATAGTCAACATTGTGTTTATGTCGATAACCAGGGTCACGAAAACCCGGGTCGTTACAACATTATTTTAGGCATTTAACTTATGTCAAAAGATAATACATAAGTCTTTTCATGCATAGGATATCAGGGTTTAAATATTGGAAGCAAAATGAATTGATTAAATAGTTTTAATCAATTTGACACAGCTAAACAAAGTATAAATGATCATTTCCTCAATTTACTTACTATATGTGAAAATTTCATATTTATGATAATTAAAATGCATCACATATTAGGCTAATTCCATTGTTTATATATTTGCGATAATTTAGCCAGCATAAAACTGATACTAAAGTGTCAGGAATCCTTACAAAGCTTAAACACTAGGTTGATCCTTTTCTTAAATCCCCTTTAAAATAATTAGTATCATTTCTAAATCTACCGTATTAAACTTGGTAAAACAAGATCTTAACTCTTTGGTTTTTGTACATATGTCAAGGGCACGATCAGGTTGAGTTTTGTGTTTGATCTAGGTTTCCTGAATATTCTTGCGCATGCACACATTTGTGTATGTATCTGTTTAATTCAAGAAACCGAGCCAATGCATAACGCATACCCAATAGGTCAATGCCAATGGCATTAGCAACTTGGCCTTAAAGTTTCTGATTATTAAGAGTAGTTCGTCATTTGAAAGATACTTATAAAATTCCGACCTTCAGATATAGATAACCTTTCTCAAGATTATTACTAGCTAATGTACAACCCCAGTTTGGCATTTTAAACAACTTTATGCCTTAGAAACATTACTATCTCCCATCTATGTATCATATAATATTCATATAATAATACTATCACATAGGTACTTTTAAATGGAAATAGTAACCTGTTTCTAACCATGCTTCCCATGCTTCAGTTTTTATATAAATATATTATATATGTACAAGCATGAGTCTTATTTCTAACTATCAGTAAGCTCTAAAGCATGACAAATTAATTGTGCTATTGGTATACGATTTTCTAGCATAAAGACATAACATTCAGACTTAAATACATAGTTCTTTCAATAACCCAAATAACTTAACTTAAGCGTGTTAGAGAAGCAAAACAGTTCATATGCATTACATTTTTCTTGCTGATCATTCAACTATTAAACTAAGTCCCTAGCATAGGTTTAAACAAATAAAACACTCAAACATAAAAGAATTAAGTACCAACCAGCAGCTTAATTACTTAATACATTATTCATCCTAGCATTTAACTTCATTTTCTTTCCCAGGCATTACTTCAAATCATATTAAGCCTCATCATATCTTGCAAAAGCACTAGAGGTTGCCTCATTAATATTGAGACACCCTATTGATGCCATTAGCAAATAGGGTCATACTTCAACTCCAGTGTGAGAATACACTATTTTACATAAATACAAAAATGGCAGGTAAAATGGCAGGTATACAAAATAATGTGTATTGCTTATATCCATACTTGGAAAATTTGCTTGGTAATTCCAAATAATAATGCAAGGCATATATCTTAATTTCTTTAATTGAAATAAACATGCATACTACTGCAGATAAACACAAACACACACACACACACACACACACACACACACACACACACACACACACATATATATATAGCAAACACCAATAAATTTAATCATATATTGCATCCCATGCCATTCCTTCCCCATTGTTCGCTAAGCGCTTCTTAAAAATTCAAGGTTAGCTCCTTCCTTATTTCCATGATTATCTCATCCAAATTTTTGAGTCCAAATTCCTTTGCATTAAACACTCATGTGCTCATTGTGTCTACACTGGGCTTAAACATGCCATGTGCATGTTTGACTTCCTAACAGGAGTCAAGTAGATCAATGTATAACATGGTTGCCTTAACCAATAAGTGACTCTTAAGATTAATTTAGTGTAACACTTCTACCCTATTTCACTTTAACACCTGTTTAAGCAATAACCCTCCCATACCCGCTTAGGTTAAACAGCCAGTCGTTACTTGTTAAATAATGTTTCAACATAAATAAGTGTTGTAAATCAGCTATCATGCAACCACTCATCCAATGCCTAGGAAGTTAGGTCTTCAATCACATACATCACTCACTGGTAGCCCGATCATATTTTCTAATTCATTTTTACTGCATTTAATTCCATATATAAATATCATAGAAACCATTTTCATATATTTCTATAAGTCTTTTTGTATAGCAACTATTGTGCGAATATGATTAGAGAATTTTAGGGAATGTCTTAAGCCCTGATTTCCTCATTTAAACCCTTTATATAGAAGTAGTTCAACTTAGGAATTCTCTTTATGAAAGAGACTCAACACATATATACATATTGCACCTCTTCACCTTATTTATGTGGAAATAAACATAAGCTTGTGACCCTCTTGTCCATGCTACCTTATTTCCACAACCAAATCCTAACTCACAATAATAAATTAGTGTTTATTTATGTGTAAATTTAAACTATATATTTGTTATATGAAAGTCATTATAAACACATCAACTCAACATCTAGTTTGTACTTACATTCATCTCATAAATGTGTAGAGAAAAATATCAACTTATATACAATCAAATTGGCTGCCTCTTCCAGACTTAGTTGAAACGACCCGAACTTCCCCGTGAAGGAAAGAACGAATTGCTTTGAGAACAAGACGAATCATAACACAAATAGAAGAACATTTCATTGTTAATAAAAACAATTCCATCAGAATACCAGAATATTCCAGAGTATGCATAAATAAAATACATTCGATAAATATCAGAGATTACAATACATTACATAGCAGCGGAAAAATAATACAAAACACAACTGAAAGTAATACACGGATACAGAGCTTTCTGAGTATCGTACTAGTTGTAAATCAGGATCCCATGAATATAAATCTGCAAAACCAAAACTACTAGCTGCCCGTGTGGAAAAGAGGGGCACCCAAAGTTTAGGTTAAAACAATAAACTCCAGGTCAGTCATGTGACTGGTGTGAGAACTAAAACAGTTATTTTAAACTTTACTTCAAAAGAGAGTAATTCAAGGGACCACAACGTATAACACAGAACGGGTTTCCTCCCAAGAATACTAGTGCATAGAATAAACAGCGCAATGCTTTCTGGAAAAATGAAGCTATTATAAGACTCAGGTCCCATCACACAATGCAATGCAAGCCGGAGGATAGAGTTTTACCTTTAAATAGCCAAACATGCTTGGTACATTTAAAACAAATCATTTTGATACTATTATCTTGAAAAGTGCATGAAAACAACTTCAAATATAAATGTATCAATCATAGACGGCATAATATCCCATGCTACTATGTCGCCATACTAGGCTCTACAAATAAAACCGAAATATCACGTATTGGAAATTGGATTTCCATCATGAGTCGAGTCCAGGGATGGCTCCTCACCGATTCGAGATACTCTAGCAAATGCCTTAGGATCTCCAGCAGAAGACCCCTGGATCTTCAGGGCCGGTCCTCTCTTAGGTTTGAGGATTAGTTATTCCTAAACATGCGTTTCCCGATCCTATCGGACCTATATCCATCGGCTCCGAAGAGACCGATATATCCGAGGCGCCTCGCAATCCAACAATCACATAGGTAAAATAACAACGATGTCAGGGCGAGTAAAACGCAGATACCACCCATAGCTAGAAAGAAACATAGTGCAGTCCCTGCAGTCACGATCCCGTTTTTGACTCATACCGAGGTGTGAGGCTCGCGAATTAATGCCATACACAAAGCTACGCTGTATTAAAGTCGTGCTTTGATCATCAACCACAAGACTCTGCTTTTCAACAAAGCCTTGATCATTGCATCTCAGCATGCCACACAGGCAATTCATGCCATGCGACTGATATCTATCGATATATAACCTCTGAGCTCGTATGTCTCAGAGAAGGGCATTAAGCAAGAGAATAAATTCTCCGCTGCCAGACAGATATATATTTAATAGAAATCAATTAGCACAGAATAAAATCCAATGTCAGACACACAATCCATTTATAAGTCCGTTCTGGGTCTGAACGAAACTGGAGGCACTTTATTCCTTCCCCACATGTCAATACAGGGGAGAGGTCCTCGCATATCCGTCGATCCCCAAGTACGCCTGGACGATCACCACTTATTACCTCGGCTTAGGTGTATAGCCCAATCAAGACATCAGTAATCATCCAAATGATGTAAAGACCTCCGGTCTTCAACCACCGTCTTCATCGTCGACATATCGTCGAATTGGTTATTCAGAATGGGTATAAACCCGGCCTTTCCGAATAACTCGCGTACATAATAAACAATTGCTATAAACCACAACATACGCCTTATTCCAATTCTAAATATTCTTTTATTCAAATATTCACATACTTTGGGAAGGGTTCCCATTAATTTTATCGAAGATAAATTCTTTAAATTTATTCTTTAATCTTCCTTTGGATTTCAATTCAAACCGTATTCTGTCTTTAACTGGGTTAAAAAATTAATGTCATTTAAAACACGGTTCACGATAAACCCAAAATCGCATTCCATTCCATCAGCCTCTAAACGTAAATTAGCAAGTGAACAATCCCTAAAGTATTAACCCCGAAGGCCGAAAACAACATCAGATCAATACCCAGGAAACCATTCAACTTAACTAATCTCTAGTTAGTTTCTATTTCCCTTAACTCCATTGTTAATCGAGTTAAAGAATCAGTGTTATTTAAAACACCGTTCATGATAAACGCAAAGACCAATTTCAATTCAATTCCAATTAAATATATCAAATTGGAAAACTTTACTTTGGAAAATTCCCGTTAAATCTTAATAAAAAGATTTATATCTTCCAAATCTTATTTCAATGTAAATCGGGTTAAATGACGAATGTCGTTGAAAACAACGTTCACAACAAACCCAAAATCCAATCCGTCTCTAACCGTAAATTAGTAAGAGAACAATTCCCTTAGTATTAACCCCGAAGGCTGAAACCAACATCAGATCAATACCCAGGAATCCATTCAACTTAACTGACCTCTAGTCAGTTTCTAATTTTCTAACTACGTTCGGTTCAAGAACAGTATTACTAAAGATACCATTCACGACAAACCCAAAATCCAATTTGATATTAAATACAAGGCTCTGAATAGAAAATATATTGACTTATATTCAATATCAAATTCTAAAACCAACAAATATCGTATTGGAATAATGATATATATATCTTCCAAATTCCTCTATAATATTCATATAATAACGAAATCCAATATCGAAATATTCTAAAGATAATGTCGATTCAAATCCATTCCAATTCATATATTGGAAATTCCGGTTATTTTTAAAACCATTTCAAACCCAATTTATTTATTTTAAAAAAATTGGTTTTATTATTCTATTTCAAAACTAGTTCATTTTGATAAAAATATATTTTTATCTATTCAAATATGGAATTTTTCATCCTAATTCTTTCCAAATCATTTAATATGATTTTACACAAATTATTGATATTTTTAATAATTTTATCAAGGCCCGTACAGTCGATTTTCATAAACGGCCATCGAACTGCACTTACAGCGACCTTTTCCAAATTTGATTTGGACATAATTCCAAATCCATCTGTTAGATTTCAAATCTCTCATATTCTTTGGTAAGCTCTTTTCGATACGAACCCAATGTTTCCGATTTTAGGAGAATCCGACGGTCGAATCTCCCGTAACGTCCATTCGAAGTCAATGGTCGAAATTCACGAACTGCCGCAGCGCGGCATGTTCTATTCAGGCTGTTGTATTATATATATAATAGTGAAAATTAGGCACACATCCCTAAAAGCAAACTTAATTAGGCTCACATCCTCCTGTTTCAAAACATATAAATTACATCCCTAATTTTAAACAGCGGCTGGTATTTTTACAAAAGTGCCCTTTTTCTTAATTCACGCCGTATTTAGCTAGGTTGGATCTATTCATTACGTATTTACTTTTTTTTCTTTTCCAGAAACCTAAAATTCGTTCTTCATGGCGGCGGCGGCTCTAACGAAATTGATGGCCTCTAATCGGTGGCTGCTTCCTTCTTCAACCGAAACTCCTTAATCCCCAAAATTCTTATCGCGTTCAATTTTTGGTTCTAGCGAAGAGTCAGCAGCGATTCCAGTGATTCTGGCAGACATCGCATCGAATCCAGTCAAGCGATTTGGATTTCAATTTGCATAGAAGGAGAGATTAACAATCCAGGCAGACGGGCGCGACAACGAAGTGATTTCAGCGAAAGGTATTCTTCTAGTCTTTTTGGGCGGCTAGTAATTCAATCATTTGACTATGTTTTAATTTTATTTGTATGTCACTATATTTATATTTTCTATCTGTAAAACTCATTCGACAACTCCCTGGAATGACAATTTGTAATGTGTGTTTTAATTGAGAGTGTATACAGTTTTAAAGTTTTCTTTTGCAACATGGTTGATTCTTGCTGAATTTCTGTTAAAAAGTTGCGGACAATTATGCAGCTATTCTTAAATATATGCATATATGTATGCAATTTTTGATGAAAATGCAAACAGAAAAACATTCAAAATCGCGATTTGTAAGATGTAGGAAAATATCTTTGAATTTTGCTGAACTTCTAATGAAAAGTTGCAGACATATATGCAGCTATTCTTAATATTTGCATATATGTATGCAGTTTTTTATCAAACAAACAGAAGAACATATTATTTTACAAATATATTCATATTTCTATGCATATATCTGGAATACTTGCATATAGATGTAGGAAAATATCTTTGAATTTTGCTGAACTTCTGATGAAAAGTTGCGGACATATATGCAGCTATTCTTAATATTTGCATATATGTATGCAGTTTTTTATCAAACAAACAGAAGAACATATTATTTTACAAATATATTCATATTTCTATGCATATATCTGGAATACTTGCATATAAATATTTAGAAATTATTGTGTAAGATGTAGGAAAATATCTGATTTTTGCTGAACTTCTGATAAAAAGTTGCGGACAAATATGCAGCTATTTTTAATATATGCATATATGTATGCAATTTTTTATCAAACAAACCGAAAAACATATTATTTTACAAATATATTCATATTTCTATGCATATATCTGGAATACTTGCATATAAATATTCAGAAATTATTGTTATTTTGATGAATTGTACGCATGTATTTATATTATTCTGAAGCAATTTTTTTTAATTTAGGTTACTGCACATTAAGCCTACTAATGTTGATTTTCTTTTTTTATATAACAGTGTTCCGGCAGATATTGGTATTATCGTGTTGTTGAAGATTGGTCGTCCATCCTTTTCCAACTGATTGAAATCTGCATGTGTTTCTACAGAGACTACTAGATGTGGTTTGCGCAATAAGCTGGGTCTTAACAAAATTATTTGTTCTTCAAAAGACCGTCATCTCTGCTTTGTAATTGTTTTGAAATTTTTGATGTAGTACATGTAAATGTGGTCTGTACTTATTTTTTGATGTAGTACATGTAAATGTTATGAAATTTTTCATGTAAGTATGCACATGTTTCTGTTATTTGCATATATATATATATATAAGCATCTTGTTATAATTATATGTTTTTACTTTTTTGTCATTTTTTTTGTTCCATCAATTACGCAGTACAGTTCTGTATATGTATGCAATTATTTCACTTAGCTACGCAAAACTAATAATTTATTTTCTGCATAATATTAATATATGCATGCAATTATTACACTTAGTTGCATAAATGTATGCAATTTTACATAATATATGTATATAATTGTCTAGTTTTTTGTAAAAAATAAAAAAAAAGTAATAAAAAAATCATTTTATGTAATATTTTTTTATATAGTTCTCTAGTTTTTCGTAAAAATAAAAAAAAAGTAATAAAAAAATTGCTGTTGGATTGAATGACTGTTTTCCAGAATTGTTGATTTAGGTTTATGGGCGAGATAATAGGAGCGATTGACTGAGTAAATGAGGACAAACAGTTGTTGGATAGTTTTTTAGGTGTATAAGGGTAGATCTGGAATTTTTTTAGCGGAAGTTCAAAAATAGGGATGTATTCTATATTATGTTTATCACCGGGTTTTTTTTATATTTTGAAACTTAATAGGGACCTGTAAAAAACGCACCCTTTAGAAAATATACATTATTAACATGGGAAAACATTTCCAATCCTCATTCATGCATCACTACCATTCCACAACTATTAGTCCCTAACTGTAAACTAGTAAGAGAACAATTCTCTAAGTATAAACCCCGAAGGCCGAAACCAACATCAGATCCACACTCAGAAAACCATTCAACTTAACTAATCTCTAGTCCGTTTCTAATATTGTTTTAACTCTATTTGATTAACTATGTTTGGATAATTCTAACTGATCGACCCTAACTGATTAACTCTAACTGGTTAATTTATTCTCTTTGATTAACTCTAATTAATTAACTCTATTTCTTTTTAAAATATCGTATTTATTTTCTGAATAAATATTTCCTTTATTCTATTTATTTATTCCCTAAATAAATAAATAAATAATCCCAATTACTCTATTTGTAAATGTTATACAAATATTTCTTTTTATCTCTATTCTATTTGTAAATGGTTTACAAATATTTCTCTTTCTATTTGGTTGACAAATATTTTCCTTTTATTTGATTTACAAATATATTTCCCTTATAACTCTTTTGATTTATAATTATTTCCTTTATAAAAATCCTTTTTCCTTTTATATATAAAATCCATCGATTTTATATAAATAATTTATTTTCAAAAATCTACTTTGTATATCTCCTTTCTATTTCCCAGGATTTCCTACAGTATTTTATATACCAAACCACACAGATCGATATCATTTAAACATACAAAATCAAACAGATCATATCATATCATATATTACAATATATGATAAACAGTAAAATAAATGTTGAGGAATCCAATCGGATCCCTCCAACCTGTTTCCCTACATCCACAGATGTTACACAATAAAATCGACATCTCTTTCAGTTCGGTATGAAATATTCTGATAGCAGAATCAATATCTAAATATTTAAAGGTTTATATATATATATATATATATATATAATTTCCACTAACTGACTAGCAGTTCAATCAATCAGTCAACACACAGCCAATTAGACAATTTCTAACAGTTCCAAAAATACAACATGAAATTATAAACCGTTCAGAGTTAGTGAGATTTACTCACATTTGCAGTTCATCGTTAAAGAACGATAAACTGTTATTTGATTTGAATCAAATAGTTTATTTCGCCGTAAATCCAAACGAGCTCCAATCCACTCCCAGTCAGTTCCATGATGTAGCTCCCGTCCATATGATCCCGACAGATCTGACGGTTCGTAATTCTAACTCCGTATGAACGAAATATTCACTTTACAAGTTAGTGTACTATTTTAAATAAAATAAAACTTTAAATTCAAATCAATTGGGCCTCACTTGAATCCGGCCCATGCCTCTACCATACCAGCCCGCTTATTCTCCCTTCTTCCCCGTTCAATGATAAACAACCCGCTGCTCAGTTGCCACACCATTTCCGACCTTCCATCCTTCTATTCCTCCCTCTCCTTTCTACTAAAACTCAAATAATAAATACCTAAGTTCCTGTCGTGTTCTCCTCTTCTATATTATACCACTCTAGTGCAACTCGGTTTTGCTTCCTTCATTGCGTCTCCTGCTCTGTCGCACGCTGCTCAGACAAAAGCACCGACCCTTTCATACCCAGAATCCATCAACACTTTGCCACAAGCTTCTCTTCGTTGTTACAAAGTCGGATTCAACCATCATTTCATCATTCGAAACTCAAACATTCACCAAACTCTAACCCTAAGTCTACTGCTCAACATGGGTGCGACGTCAACCCAGTTCGAACACATAGAAACCCATATCGAAGTATAGAGAACCCTTTTAGCAACTCATAAATATATAATTTGAAATTTAAGGATTTTTCTATGATTTCTTTTTGATTTATTAAAGAGGAGTTTCCACGTTCTGGAATGGAGAAACCGACGGCGTATTTCTGATTGAGGAATTAGGTTAAATGTTAATGATGGTCAAGTATTTATAACGTTGAAACTCTTCATTGCTAAGTGATACAACGTGGTATATAAGCTACCATAGGATTTTATTTATGGGTTCACAAGCTTCCACGAGTAACTATTAGGCACAGGGCGGTGACTTGTATTGTCTGTACTAATTTGATGAGAGGTGCACGAAGTCTTCATCGTTAAGTAATAGTGAAAATATCTATATGAAGTTCCCCGTACCTTACTATATAAGATCTCGTTCACCTACAGACAGATAAAAAAAATATAGTCGTGTCCAGCATTGCATCACGATTCCAAAAATATAAAAATACTGGTAGATTGACTTATTCTGTGAAATCCTGAAAATCGTTGATACAGGGTGCACAACACTCCAAATAAAAAGTTGCTTATTTAATTAATTAAAAATTACAGTAAAATTCTAAAAATTAAATTATCACTACGCCTCAAAAGAACCTCGTCTAAATTCGAAACCGATATCTAGTTATATCGAATAAACCGTTACGGTCGATAAACGATTCTATAGCGACTATTTCAAAATTTGATTTAGCCGTAAATCAAAATCTACACAATGAAATCCTGATTTTTCTCTTACACTAGAAAGATATACTCCACCAGCTCCACACGTTTCTTGTTTCACAAAAATCCGGCTTAAAACGAATCCTGTACATTCAGTTGAAGTTCAAATCGCCAATTTACGAACTACAGCGCCATTTCGAGCTCGATTATAATTATATTATAATTATACGTTCAAACTGTCGTTCTAATAATATATTCATTATTCAAATTCAATTCCAAGCTGAATTAAATATCACAGATGATCCAGTTCACACCATATCGCTTTATTCAGCCAATTCTGGTTATTTCAGAATTAAATATATTATTTAATTATTATTTTAATAAAATATTCATCATTATTTAATTAATCGACCATTAAATTCTCTAATTCACTATTTAAATAATTAAATTAATTAATTATAATACCTCTGCCAATGCGGGTCATTACAATCTTTCCCACTTAAAATAATTTCGTCCTCGAAATTGCTAAGGTAGAGGACGACCCTATCTATTGGAATTCCTAAGACTTGTTTACCCCTTATTTCTGATTTCAACTGAACCAATTAATATCGACTAAAATATTTATTCATTCCGACTAAGTAAAATTTTCAAAAATTCTGAAAATTTTCTAACACTTTAAATTTTCGGAAATTTTTTCCATAACCTCCTTTATACAGCCCTATCGGTAAAACCACAACTCGCCTCTCTGGGCCATCTCCACCCAAAAGAAAATCAAACAGCCAAGCGGCTTACCAATTCGGCTCATAAATCTCATGCTTATATCAAATATAAACTTGTACCTTTTTGACGGGCATACCATTATATCATTTCCATCGATTCACAACCCTACATACACCAATGTCATACTAATCTAACTTCGATTAGTATATATCCTCAACTCAAACCATTTGCTTATACTTAAGTCGAATTTCATTTAAAATCCAATATCCAATTTCGACTCTTATTTTATCAACTTAATTTCATTCAGATTATTCTATAATCCACTCCAGTTTAATTTCAACTTAGTTCAAGTTAAATTCAAATTTCTCATTCACTTTTACTATCTCATTCTATTTAACTTCATCAGTTAAACTTTAATTCCAAAATTTAAATTCCTGGTTCATTTCAAATTAATTCGAAATCACAATACCAATTCAAAACATTTGAATTTCTAAACTCTTGTTTTCTCAAACCAATTCAAAAACAAAATCCTTTAGTAGTAATCCGTCACTTACCAACTTGAAAATCACACCGATGATGTATCGATCCATCCTCGGAATTATTTTCCAGTCCTCTAGGTGAGTTCAATACTATATCAGCTTTCAAAATCATTTCTCAACACTTCTATTTTGAAATCAGTTCAAAATATCTTATGCAATGCTTTTAAACAATTTAAAATCTCCCAGGATTTTAAAATTTCCTTATACTTAATCCAGATTCATTTATAAACACTTTTCCAATTTCTGGGATTTTAATTCCAATTAATTCTGATTTAAATTCAGTTTTAATTCATTTTGATTCCATATTTTTCACTTATATAAATTCTGATCGATTATATATAACCATTTCACATTTTATAATCTTATCGGATTATAATTACTACCAACACATCCTATATATGATAATATATCACATAACCATACTGTGTCGGTCCATCGTATTCAAGTGTTTAATTACTCCTACCGATACAGTGGATCAAACTAATCGACCAGAACTCATAAACAACTCAGCCAATGAATCTCCACAATATAAAACCATTTTTATATCAAATACAAATACGCACTCGTATATATATACACTCAAACTCAATCTAGGGTGTTACTAACCCTATCTCTACCGAGTCACGCCACAGAGCCAAGGTAAACTTAACTTAAGCTCTGATACCAACTGTAATGACACGAAAATCCGGTCCAATTTGAGCTGACCAAATAACACAAGTCCAACCCCAAATTGCACTGGAAATTCAAGAAATTAATAGAAAGAAGATAGAGGGTGAGGATAGATAAGATAGAACTATTAGAATAGAAGAAGAAGAACATCATCATCAGAGTAACCACGAATCTCACAGTGGAACGAATAAAATATAACATAACTTTTGAAATACAAACAGTATATGTATACAATAACATTTCAGAGTACAACACTTACAACAACAGCGGAGATAATAATAGCTATAGAATCTTGAAGCCTCCTGCTCCAAGCTCTCCAAGTGTATCTGTAAAATCCTAAACTACTTGACTTCCCGTACAAATTTAGGCACCAAAGAGTTTAGGTAGAACAAAACAAAGTAAACTCCGGGTCAGTCATGGGACTGGTATGAGTAAAACAGTTTAAAACAATTTGAACAAGTAAACGATATCTCATAAGACCACGCCGTATAACGGAACGGGCTTTTCCCTTATGAGAATCCAAAATATCTTTATATCAAAAACCTTTTGATATTAAAATAATGTCTATCAACCACAACTATAATAATCATCTAGCAGAAACGCTTTCATCTCACGTTCTACATATATAGTATACAATCAAAACCGCAAGCACGTATTGGGTAATGGATTTCCAACAATGACAAGGTATGGAACCACCTTCCGATCAGTGTACTCTAGGAACGATACACTGGAGTTCAACAAGAACATCTTGCAACTCAGCCACACATGACCGACCACTCATTTCGCTTGAGTGTATCGAATGTACATCACCAACGGTTGGGATCAGCAACCGTTTCCCGTATACATATACGGGACAGCATTGATAGATTAAAGAAGCAAATGAATATTCTCTAGATAAGTGATTATACACCCTACTTCGGAATGACCGACTTAGCCATGCTGCCAGCCCGATTTTTGTCATTTCCTGGTTGTTGAGGCCAGAGGCTACGATTACTTTCCATTCATTGATAACACGATCACTTTGAATGCCACATCATCAAATCCGTTAATCATTAATTAGTTTACAAAAATATTCTGGGTGTTATGCTAAAGGAATAAATCCGTTGCAACCGTATATATTTATACAGACCAACCCATTCGATCATTGGAAATACTCTGTCAGACACTCGTCCATATACGTTCGTTCTGGGACTGAACGAAACCGAAGGCACTATTCAGTACATCCATCTTAGTCCATTGTTATCTAAGATTTATACAACAGCCCTTGCACTTTACTCCATCTTCCATTTTCTTCGGCATATTCGCAACGCTTATGCCAATACAGAGTGGTTCTTTGGATAAGAATCCAACCGGTCTCTCCATATTAACAACGTTAAAATGGTCAAACTTTGATAGTCTGTGATTTAACTATCAATGAAAACATGTCGGTGTACAAACAACGATCAAAATTCCAAATGGAATTATCGATCCAATCATCAAAACATATATACATACATATATATATATATATCCACATTCCTTATTTTCTATGATTTAGAAAATATACGTTATTAACATGGGAAAACATTTCCAATCCTCATTCACGCATCACTACCATTCCACAACTATTAGTCCCTAACTGTAAACTAGTAAGAGAACAATTCTCTAAGTATAAACCCCGAAGGCCGAAACCAACATCAGATCCACACTCAGAAAACCATTCGACTTAACTAATCTCTAGTCCGTTTCTAATATTGTTTTAACTCTATTTGATTAACTATGTTTAGATAATTCTAACTGATCGACCCTAACCGATTAACTCTAACTGGTTAATTTACTCTCTTTGATTAACTATAATTAATTAACTCTAATTAATTAACTCTATTTCTTTTTATAATATCGTATTATTTTCTGAATAAATATTTCCTTTATTCTATTTATTTATTCCCTAAATAAATAAATAAATAATCCCAATTACTCTATTTGTAAATGTTCTACAAATATTTCTTTTTATCTCTATTCTATTTGTAAATGGTTTACAAATATTTCTCTTTCTATTTGGTTGACAAATATTTTCCTTTTATTTGATTTACAAATATATTTCCCTTATAACTCTTTTGATTTATAATTATTTCCTTTATAAAAATCCTTTTTCCTTTTATATATAAAATCCATCGATTTTATATAAATAATTTATTTTCAAAAATCTACTTTGTAAATCTCCTTTCTATTTCCCAGTATTTCCTACGGTATTTTATATACCAAACCACACAGATCGATATCATTTAAACATACAAAATCAAACAGATTATATCATATCATATATTATAATATATGATAAACAGTAAAATAAATGTTGAGGAATCCAGTCGGATCCCTCCAACCTGTTTCCCTGCATCCACAGATGTTACACAATAAAATCGACATCTCTTTCAGTTCGGTAAGAAATATTCTGATAGCAGAATCAATATCTAAATATTTAAAGGTATATATATATATAATTTCCACTAACTGACTAGCAGTTCAATCAATCAGTCAACACACAGTCAATCAGACAATTTCTAATAGTTCCAAAAATACAACATGAAATTATAAACCGTTCAGAGTTAGTGAGATTTACTCACATTTTCAGTTCATCGTTAAAGAACGATAAACTGTTATTTGATTTGAATCAAACATTTTATTTCGCCGTAAATCCAAACGAGCTCCAATCCACTCCCAGTCAGTTCCATGATGTAGCTCCCGTCCATACGATCCCGACAGATCTAACGGTTCGTAATTCTAACTCCGTATGAACGAAATATTCACTTTACAAGTTAGTGTATTATTTTAAATAAAATAAAACTTTAAATTCAAGTACATTGGGCCTCACTTGAATCCGGCCCATGCCTCTACCATACCAGCCCGCTTATTCTCCCTTCTTCCCCGTTCAATGATAAACAACCCGCTGCTCAGTTGCCACACCATTTCCGACCTTCCATCCTTCTAGTCCTCCCTCTTCTCTCTACTGAAACTCAAATAATAAATCCCTAAATTCTCGTCGTGATCTCCTCTTTTATATTATACCACTCTGGTGCAATTCGGTTTTGCTTCCTTCATTGTGTCTCCTACTCTGTCGCACGCTGCTCAGACAAAAGCACCGACCCTTTCATACCCAGAATCCATCAACACTTTACCACAAGCTGCTCTTCGTTGTTACAAAGTCGGATTCAACCATCATTTCATCATTCGAAACTCAAACATTCACCAAACTCTAACCCTAAGTCTACTGCTCAACATGGGTGCGACGTCAACCCAGTTCGAACACGTAGAAACCCATATCGAAGTATAGAGAACCCTTTCAGCAACTCATAAATATATAATTTGAAATTTAAGGATTTTTCTATGATTTCTTTTTGATTTATTGAAGAGGAGTTTCCACGTTCTGGAATGGAGAAACCGACGGCGTATTTCTGATTGAGGAATTAGGTTAAATGTAAAAGATGGTCAAGTATTTATAACGTTGAAACTCTTCATTGCTAAGTGATACAACGTGGTATATCAGCTACAATAGGATTTTATTTATGGTTTCACAAGCTTCCACGAGTAACTATTAGGCATAGGGCGGTGACTTGTATTGTCTGTACTAATTTGATGAGAGGTGTACGAAGTCTTCACCGTTAAGTAATGGTGAAAATATCTATATGAAGTTCCCCGTACCTTACTGTATAAGATCTCGTTCACCTACGGACAGATAAAAAAAATATAGTCGTGTCCAGTATTGCATCACGATTCCAAAAATATAAAAATACCGTTAGAATGACTTATTCTGTGAAATCCCGAAAATCGTTGATACAGGGTGCACAACACTCCAAATAAAAAGTTGCTTATTTAATTAATTAAAAATTACAGTAAAATTCTAAAAATTAAATTATCACTACGCCTCAAAAGAACCTCGTCTAAATTCGAAACCGATATCTAGTTATATCGAATAAACCGTTACGGTCGATAAACGATTCTATAACGACTATTTCAAAATTTGATTTAGCCGTAAATCAAAATCTACACAATGAAATCCTGATTTTTCTCTTCCACTAGAAAGATATACTCCACCAGCTCCACATGTTTCTTGTTTCACAAAAATCCGGCTTAAAACGAATCTTGTACATTCAGTTGAAGTTCGAATCGCCAATTTACGAACTACAGCGCCATTTCGAGCTCGATTATAATTATATTATAATTATACTTTCAAACTGTCGTTCAAATAATATATTCGTTATTCAAATTCAATTCCAAGCTGAATTAAATATCACAGATGATCCAGTTTACACCATATCGCTTTATTCAACCAATTCTGATTATTTCAGAATTAAATATATTATTTAATTATTATTTTAATAAAATATTCATCAATATTTAATTAATCGACCATTAAATTCTCTAATTCACTATTTAAATAATTAAATTAATTAATTATAATACCTCTGCCAATGCGGGTCATTACATAAATAATTGACGCTTACACAGTCTGTCAACTAATCGATCGACATACAACTAAATAATTGGGATTAGTGTAAGCCGAATATCATCCCAACACCCATGTGGGGTTTCAAATCAACAAACACAGATTTTTATTTGTGCGGTTGGGCGATGTGTAAAATTTATCGTCCCAATCAATATCAGTCAAATGGGTGTACATAAACAAACTGTCTGATTTGTTTATAATTATTTATTTTATATACACGTTAAAAATTATATTTTTAACTATAAAATATTTTATAACATTCCACATCACACAATAAAATTTTACAACACATCAATCAAATAAACAAGTCATCCATGGTTTGTGGACGACGGGTGTCGGGTGCTGCTAAGCACCGTCTGCATCCTATTATATATTTCAAACTAAAAATAAAAATAAAAATGAGGAGTTCTCACCTTTGGGATCCACTCTGCCAGTTTTACTTCTGAACTGTATGGATTCCGTTTTGATTTCCGTCAGTACCATCACTATCTTTTCCCGCTGTTCACATTAAAAATCACATCTTTATCTTGATAAAATCACACTTTTCTCTATATAAAGATCTCGCCTTTTCTACATTAAAAATCTAAACTTTCTAGATTAAAAATCTAAGCTAATCTATATAAAAGAAAATCTAATCTTTTTCAAATTAAAAATTCTATTCTTTACTTTAACAAAAATCTCATCTTTATATTATGAAAAACCACATCTTTATGTTATGAAAATCGTATTTTTATAACACTTTCATATATATAAAAATCTTAGCTTTTATATAAATAAAAATCAAAGCTTTCTTATGCTATAATATATAAAAATTGTATATTTATTTCAGGGGATTTCATAGAAGGATTACATTTTTATTCAAAGGTTCTTCCTTTAGAAATCACACCCTAAATTTTATAAATGAAATAAAATAAAATAAACAAAATTAAAAGTTCACCAGCGAGATGGAGGTGCAAGGATGGCGGCGCCATGCTGTGGGTGGCAACAGGGGTGCGGCAGGCGGAGGTGGGGCCCCATTGGCTGGCGGCGGCGGAGTTGTGCTGTTCGGGGTAAGGTTTCAAGATTAAAGAAAGAGGAGGGAGGAGCGCGGAGGAAATAGGAGGCGATGGGTGGGGGTTCGATGTCATCGGCGGAGGGGGGGCGAGATCGCCTGCGGCAGCACAAGCTTAAGTAGTGACGTCGATCCCCTTTTTTTTTATTTACTTTTAAATGTCGGGTTTGACTTTTGACTTGGGGGGAGAGAGAGAGATAAAGGAGGGGGTTATATTATATAATATATATTTAATTATTTTAAATTCTAAAAGCAATTTTTTATTTTCAACTCGAAATCGAACCCAGCGACTGTCGTCTCTAGCTAATTACCCCCATTCCGAACACAATGGGATATGCATCGTAAGAAAATTTGCTTATTTCGCCCAGTTTTCGTCAAAATCAAAAATATAAATCTATATATTGAATTTGAACACACATTTCAATTTACCGAAGCCACATACTGATTCTAAAAATTACAGAAAAATTATTTCCAGCTTTGTATTGCCGAAACGGTCTTAACAAAACTAGTTTCGTCAAATTTGAAAACCGTTTGAAAAATGGCCATTTTCCAGTCGATCAAAATTAACTGAAACTGTTAAAACACATTTTACTTCGCCACTCTCACATATTGCTTTCAAAAATTATGAATTTTGGAATCTAGCAATAATTCGACATCCCGGATCCAACAAAAGTGGTTTCGTCGAAAACAGAGGTCATTTGCAAAATTTCCATTTTTAAGGGCTAAAATTCCATAGCGACTATTCTGAATTTTTAACTGGGCATAACTTTTTATCCCTGCTTTGAAATTTCAATTTTTCGGATTTTTTGGAAAGATATTCTCAAATAGATTCTAATATTTTTGGTTTCGCTAAAATCCAGTTTATTTTGAATCCTGTACATTCATTTGAACTTTGAAATTGAAATTTCAAACTACCGCGCCATTTTCAATTCCTTTTATAACTTAAATAAAATATTTATATTCTAACGTCGATTCAAATAAATATATTCATTCTAATTCTATTCAAAATAAATTTCTCGTCGTTATTATTTAAAATATTTCATTTTAAATATTCAAAATTCACTAAAATTGCCAAAATAAATTTTTTAAAATTGGCTCTAATTTCTAGGTTATTCCACCTTTCCACCTCCGTTCCTTTGTCAATTTCAAACCCGATTTTACAAACATCAGGATCCTCCTCTTCATACACATCCCTACTTAGCTCCACATAACAATTCTTCTGAACCCCGCACAGTAATGAATCCGCAGCTTCATCCTCCATGACCGTACTTCTCAAAACCTTTGCTCCTTCTTCTATCAACTCCTCACTTCGAACACTACCTGGCCATCCCCATCCTGACAAACTTGATATGCTCCAGTTTTTTAATCAGTCCTCCAAAAGAACAAATCGCGGCCGAGTTTATCACCTAAAACACGCAAACTTCCCTTTGTCACCATCGCCGCTCTAATCAACCCACCTCCGATCAATCACAATCGAGTTGAGCTCCTCTCAACCACCTTCGTTTCCCCTCTGGTCTGAACTCCTGACGTCATCCACAACTCCGGCCATCTCCATTCAAACAGCAGTCGTTCTATAGCCTGCCACCACACTAATACGCCACCTGAGTGCCATCACCTCTGGCCGAGTATAGAGCTCGCTGAGGCCGAGCTTTCTCCTTCAGAAGCCATGTCGAATAAGAGTGAAATGGAAGAGATTGGTGGAAAGTTTTGAGGGGAATAGTGGTCGTGCGACATGTGAGTTTGGATGAATAGAAGTGTTGGGTTTATTTTCATACAGAAGGTAGGAAACAATGAACGTCCTTTTTGAATGTAAAAATGAGGACCAATGGCCTTTGTTTAATTATTTAATATATATGTATTTTTAAAGACACAGCAACTTGGGCGGCACGGAACTGATATTGTTTAGCACACATGGTACTGAACGTCTTGGAAAGCACGCTGCTGAATGGTGTGAGAAGCACGGTTTTGAATGGCTTGGAGGATACGGGATAAATTCTGCAGCTTACTTTGTACGATTTAGTAGATTGGTAATACTTTTAGCCCCAGCTGTCTAAAATGTGTAGTAGCAAATATTTTCCATCTCTTGTCTTGGTTCATTACGATACGATTAAGCATTCTTGTCCATTTATTTGTTTAAGCCAGAGACTACTTCTACAAATACGTATTCCTCTTGACTTTTAATAATCTATTGTATATATTTCTTTTGAACCATTATTGCTAGTTAAGTGCATACCAGTGATGGAATCAGTTACACATGCCACGTTATTTCATATTCAGTGATTGATCTCAAGTTGAACCAATTAAACATTAAATTCTACAACATTTATAATTTTTCCCACATATGAACCGTTATAGACAAAATAAAAACACCGTCGTGTCAAGTAAAACGTTACGATCTCAAAATTTAAAATAAGACGGACAAGTGAACTTATTTTGTGAAACTTCAAAACACCTATATAGGGTGTAAAATACTTCAAATAAATAGTTGCTTATTTTTCAAAATAAAAAATACAAAAAAAATCTATAAACTAAATTATAATTATTTCCCAAAAATCTTGCAATAATAATCTATTTTGGATTTTATAAAATTAATCCCATTATAATCACATATCATTTTGAAATTAAATCGATTCAATTTCAAAATAAACAAATAAAATACATATCAAATCTAAATGTATATGTATAGCTACAAAGTAATCTAATTTGAATTTCAAACTCAATATTTCTATTTTTAAGTTAAAATGATATTCAATATATTTTAAAATCCATTTATTTTATTAAATATATTCTTAAAAATTTCTATATATAATTCAAATAAAATATTTAAAACAAATTTAAATATTCAGAATTCAACTGCTAAAAATTCGGGTCATTACATTCCTTCCCCCTTAAAATAATTTCGTCCTCGAAATTGCTAAACAGTAAAAATGCTATAAATCTAACTCCTCATAACCTACTTAGTTGAAATTTTATACTCCATATCTTCATAACCCAGTTCTTACCCAACCTTTGAATTCTCATACTAATACTCAACCATTCATAATTCTTTCCAAATGATATGTTCACCATTTTTTGACAATCCATCATCACTTTCTTGTCTTCAATCCATATGCTCTTCCACATGTCAACACCCATTCCGGTTGATTTTAAATCCATTTATCAACTTCATTATTCCAGTTGAAATTTTATTAACCAATTCTAATTTTCTTATTTCAATTACAATTAACAACTTGATTTTAAATTATCAAAAATTTTGAAAATTTTTCTAACTCTTTAAATTTTCGAAAAATTTCGCCAGCATCTCCTTTACACGGCTCAATCGATACAACCACAACTCGCCTTTCTAGGCCTTTTCCAATCTAAAAGAAAATCAAAAGGCCTCATAAAACCATCAAACCCAAGTTATATTGTAAGTACCTTTTTGTCGGACATAATTCTATCTCTTGCATTTTCTTCCATTCAATATCTGCTCAGCATACATATATCCATTGCCAACTGGTTTCAAATCAATCCAACTTCCAGTTTATAAATCTCTAATCAACTTCTGATTAGTTCACTTCCATTCTATCAACTCAAATCGGATTTCTATTTAAGTCAATCCACTTATTATACTTGAATCCAAATTTATCATAATTCAATTTTAGTTAACAACATCCAATATATATTCAACTTGCTTATTCATAAGTCGAATTCATTTTAATAATTCGAATCTCAACATTTTTCTTTATTTAATTTCATTTGGAATTATTTCCAATCCCATCCAATTTTGTTTAATTTAAGTTAAATTTCAATTCATTTGATACATTTTACCATTTCAATCTACTCAACTTATACAAGTTTAATTTTAATTTCAGAATTCAAATTTCTGGGTTTTATTTCAAATTAGTTTGAAATCATATATATTTATACACGTATTTAGAATCAACTCAATTCAAAACATTTGAATTTAAAAAAAAACTCTATTTTTCTCAAATAATTTTCCACTAATAAATCTATCATGGTAGCAATCCATCACTTAGAAACTTGAAAATGAGTGCCGATAATGTCGCGATCCATTATCAGAATTATTTTCTCGCCACTGAAGTGATTTCAGTGCTTAATCCCTTTAAAAATCCATTTAAACAATTCTGATTCAAAAATACTTTAAAGTAATGTAATATTTCTTTATAATATTTTAGAAAATATTTTCTAAACACTCAGAATTTAAATTCCAATTTTGGTTTGAATTCAATTCCATTTCATCGTATTTGGACACATTATCTATATATAACTATATTTGGTTATATATAACCATTTCAACATTTTGTAATTTCATTTGATTGTAATAACAACCAACACATCCCTATATTATAATATTTCTAAAATTAATCCTTTTATACCAAAATAATCTTTGGGAAAATTATTTTATTCACCCATTTTTAAAACAATACTACGTCGAATTGCTTTGTTCGAGAGTTTATAAACACCTATCGATACAGCTGTACATCCTGTATCGATCAGAATTCATAAACCACTCAACAAACTAGACAACACGATATAAAACATTTTTATATCAAATCTACAAATACGCGCTCATATATATACACTCAAACTCAATCTAGGGTATTACTAACCCCATCTCTATTGAATCACGCCACAGACCCAAGGTTACTATTCAACCTTCAGCTCTGATACCAAATGTAATGGCCCGAATTTCCATACTCTTTGAGTCGACTAATAACACCACACGTCTAACCCAAATTGCACAGAAATACGAATCATTATTAGAAAGAAGTTCGAGGATGATAAATAGAAAGAAAGAAAAGTTAGAACAGAAGAAAAAGAAGAACACAAATCTCACAGCAGAACGAATAAAATATATTATATAATATAACTTGTAAAAACAAATCAATAACTATATATATACATACCATTATCAGAGCACAACCGTTATTCCTGGAACAATTATAAACACCTGTTTCCAGATACAACATAGTACACAGCGGAAAGTATGAGTCTATAGCTAGTTGATGAAGCCTCCTGCTTCAAGCTCCTCCAAGTGAATCTGTAAATCCCGACTACTTGACTGCCTGTACAAATTTGGGCACCCAAGAGTTTAGGGAAAACAAACAAAATAAACTCTGGGTTAGTCATGGACTGGTGTGAGTAAACTCCAACCATTGGTTTAACTTTCAAAGACCTTTTGAAAGAAAGGATAATAGTAAGACCAGCCCACACATAAACATGGATGGTTTTTACCTTACTATAACCCAAAAATATTTTTGATATCAAATCCAGTGCTATTATAATAGTGTCTACATCAAATAAATAGAATCTAGCGGAATGCTTGTATCTCATGCTCCATATATAGAATAAAATCATAAACCGTATGGTGCTTATTGGAGATTGGATTTCGACTATGACAATGTATGGAACCATCTTCCGATAGTGTATCTCTAGAGCGGAATACACTCGGTTCAACAAGAACGTCTTGCAACCCGGCCCACACATGGCTGGCCACTCATTTAACTTGAGTGTGCCGAGCATATTATCACCAACGGTTGTGATCAGCAACCATTACCAAAAGCATATTGCAGCGAATAGAAAAAGAAGTGAATGAATTTTCTCCAGATCGGGTGATAATACCCTAATGGGAATGACCCACATGGCCATGCTGCCTGCCCGATTTCTGTCATTTCCTGGGTGATGAGGCTTGAGGTCACGATTATCTTTTTTGAACATCTTACCACCATTCACTTTGGATGCCACCTTGTCAGATCCATCCATATATGTTGTCCTAGGACTAGACAAACCAATGGCACCATTGTATTATTCCATCTTGGGCAATTTCTACCTAGGATTAACGGAACAGCCCTTGCACTTTACTCCGTCTTCAATTATTTTTAGCATAAGTTGATTCTTAATGCTTATGTCAATACAGAGTGGTTTTCAGATATTAAATCTGATCACGGTCTCTCCGTATCGACAACGGAGGTATAAAATAACCAAAAACTTTGATAGTCGGTGATTTAACTATCAATGGAACATCCATACAACCAATGATCCTATTTCCAAATGGAATTTCTAGCGATCAACCATCAACAACACAAGCCCATTTTCAAATTATTTCCGTATTATATTATCATTTGCAATTCCTATTTTCGCCTCTTCTAGATTCTTTCAAAATTCAATTGTCTTTCTCGATTCTTGAAAAAACATTTCCAGTATTCTAATTTCTATATTCGAGAAAATATCTCTTATTCCGGTTAGAAAACATTTATAAATATTCACGAATCCTCATTTTCTATATTCAGAAAATATACCTTATTAATATCGGAAAATACTTCCATCTTGCATTTCTTAATTTCTCGTTGACTATTTCATTTTCTATACATAGAAAATATCTCCCATTATATTTGGATAACATTTCAAAATCATTTAAATTAAAGCGATGGTATAAAACATTGTTATTATAACTCAAACCATTAATCATTTATTAACTAACCATATTGCTAATCAAACTTCACTATCGAACCTTGACCATTCCTCCATCAATTATGAAGTCAATCATGTTGGGGTATAATTACCTCTCAGACCTTAATTGAACAACAATCTCAAATTTGAAATAGTCAAAGCTCACAACTTCAAACAAAACATCGCTTAAACGACTCTCAGATTCAATCAAAGAATCCATTTCTTTTTACAAATAATAATAAAAACATTGATTATAACGGTAGCGTTATAATCGCTGTCTCCAAATATTTGATTTATAACACATTTATTTTAACGATAACGTTACAAACGCTGTCTAGATTTATAGAACATTTATTTTAACAGTAGCGTTAAAATCGCTGTTTAGATTTACAAAACATTTATTATAAAAACAACGTTATAATCGCTGTTTAGATTTACAAAAAAATTTACTACAACAACAGCGTTATATTCACTGTTTAGATTTACAAAACATTTATTATAACAACAGTGTTATAATTGTTGTTTCCAAATATTTGGTTTATAAAAATATAACTTGTACTTATTAATTCCAATAAATAAATAAATTAATAATTATATTTGATTCAAACGGAAAGTAAAAATAACTACTTTCCTAAATTCGATATAATCGAATTCCAATAAATAACTCTCTCTCGAATAATCAATAATCGATTTATATTCCGGACTTCGGAATTTTTCTACCATTTCCGGTTAATTCAAATTCTAGATTCACTTTTGAATTTATCCCTTCCAAATCATTATCAAATTCCATTATACCCATTTAGTCTACAAAACATAACCACACTTGATTTTATATTCCGAATTTTGAAATAAGACTCATCGTTTTCTTTTAAAACGATTACCTATTTCCCATTTCATTCAATTTCCAATCTGGATTCATATTTCAAAACTAAATTTCCTTTAGAGATATTACATTTGCAAAAATATTTGTTTAAACTATTATTCACTTGAACTGTGAACATATTTCTTTTGTATGCAATCAAATCCATTTGATTTTATTACTTCAAATCCAAATTTCATCTATAACTTCAATTTAAAATTTATCCACAGAAAATCTCATTTTTTTATTCCAAATATTTATAATCTCGTTCACAATTTCTTTTATAACTACTAAGTTTAATTCCAATTTCAAATATCGGTTTCAAAATCGTTTTTTCACTTTCATATATAGATTCAATTTATTCCACTATAGATATTTCACTGAATTTAAAATGTCATTCATAATTTAATCTTCTCAGTTTATCTATTAAAAATATATTTCTATTTAAAATCTCCCTTTAAACCTTATAGAGATTTTTCATTCGATAACAAAATGTTGATTTCAAGCCAAATATTAAATATTCAATGATAATTATTTCTCTTCAGCCACATTTATAAATTTAACTACTTGTTTTATCTATTACAATAAGTTTCTACTTTCAAATTTATTCAAAATCCAACTTCTAATTTTGGAATCAAAATTTCATTTTAAATCTCCCATTTATTGTCTACATTCGAAAATATATTTCGGTATTAAATACCAAAATTCTAAGGCTAAGGTAATTCAACACAACTTAATCAATCACAGTATATATCATAGTGAATAACAAACAATAACATAAATGTTGAGGAATC
Organism: Allium sativum; assembly: GCA_030737875.1. Lineage (NCBI taxonomy): Eukaryota > Viridiplantae > Streptophyta > Magnoliopsida > Asparagales > Amaryllidaceae > Allium > Allium sativum. The sequence goes on along the minus strand of CM060912.1, from coordinate 768,569,219 downwards.
CAGTTGGATCCCTCCAACCTGTTTCCTGCATCCACAGATGTTAATCAACATTTATTTCACATAAATATGAAATGCCATAGTAAACAGAATTAATAATCGATCAAGGGATATAGTTATATCAACCATTCAACCAATGTTATCAACCATTCATCCAAACAATCATCGCACGAGTTATTAAATTGCTATAAATAATTTAAAACTTGTTCATATAAAAATATAAATGAGTCAGAGTTGGTGAGTTTACTCACCTCAGTTCGCAGTTAACGGTTCTGCTTGCGTTTCATTTAAAATGAAACAGACGTTATATTTTTCCTTGAAATTCCAAAAGATCGGTTCTTAGCGAAATTGGTTCCTCAATGTAGACTTCACCACTATGATCATAACGTGTCCATTTTCGTCTGGTTCTGTTATCATATAATAAAGTGATGCGCGATATAAGTTTTAATATGTCTAAATTTAGTAATAAAGATTATTTAACTTTTAATTACCCTTTTAGGCTCAATACTCAGATTAATTAAATTAGCCATGGATTTCACCGTGTTAATCCATCCTCTTCCATCATATAATTTGGAATCCGTTAAATCTCGCAGCCATGACTGATTATTTGCTTACCACGTTCTAACTTTTCTTCTTCCTTGTAATATTCTTGTACATGAAAATCATTCCACTGTGCATACCAACATAGTGTCCTTTCCCCATCGTGATTAACTGCTTCTTCACCGTTGGAACATTCCTTTGTACAAAACTCCTCACCATTTAACTAATGTGCTTTGCCTTCTTCCTCTTCCTATACTAGTTCAAACCCGTAGCTTACATAGTGCTATTACCAGACCTTTCCACCTCCGTTCCGCTGTCAATTTCAAACCCGATTTTACTAACATCAGGATCCTCCTACTCACACGCATCCCTACTTAGCTCTACACAACAATTCTTCTGAACCCCACACAGTAATGAATCCGCAGCTTCATCCTCCATGATCATACTTCTCAAAACCTTTGCTCCTTCTTCTATCAAATCCTCACTTCGAACACTACCTGGCCATCCCCATCCTGACAATCTCCAGATGCTCCAGTTTGTTAATCAGTTCTCCAACAGAACAAATCACGACCGAGTTTGTCACCTAAAACACGCAAACTTCCCTTTGTCACCATCGCCGCTCTGATCAATCCACCTCCAATTAATCACCATCTAGTTGAACTCCTTTCCACAACCTTCGTTTCCCCCCGGTCTGAACTCCTAACGTCATCCACAACTCCAGCCATCTCCATTCGAAACGAAGTCATTCTCGAGCCCTCCATCACACTAATACGCCACCTGAGTGCCATCGCCTCTTCCTGAGTATAGAGCTCGCTGAGGTCGAACTTTCTCCTTCAAAAGCCATGTCGAATAAGAGTGAGATGGAAGAGATCGGTGGAAAGTTTTGAGGGGAATAGTGGCCGTGCAATACGTGAGCTTGGATGAACATAAGTGTTGGGTTTATTTTTATACAAAAGGAAGGAAACAACGAAGGTCCTTTTTGAAAGTCAAAATGAGGACCAATGGCCTTTATTTATTTATTTATTTAATATATATATATTTTTAAAGACATAACAACTTGGGTGGCACGGAACTGATATTGTTTGGCACACAGGGTATTGAACCGCTTGGAAAGAACGCTGCTAAATGCCGTGAGAAGCACGGTTTTGAATGGCTTGGAGGCTATGGGATAAATTCTGAAGCTTACTTTGTACGATTTAGTAGATTGGTAATACTTTTAGCCCCAGCCGTCTAAAATTTGTAGTAGCAAATATTTTCCATCTCTTGTCTTGGTTCATTACGATACGATTAAACATTCTTGCCCATTTATTTGTTTAAGGCAGAGACTACTTTTACAAATATGTATTCCTCTTGACTTTTAATAATCTATTGTATATATTTCTTTTCAACCATTATTGCTAGTTAAGTGCATGCCAGTGATGGAATCAGTTACACATGCCACGTTATTTCATATTCAGTGATTGATCTCAAGTTGAACCGATTAAACATTTAAGTTCTACAACATTTATAATTTTGCCCACATATGAACCATTATAGACAAAATAAAAACACTGTCACGTCAAGTAAAATGTTACGATCTCAAAATTTAAAATAAGACGGACAAGTAAACTTATTTTGTGAAACTTCAAAACACCTATACAGGATGTGAAATACTTCAAATAAATAGTTGCTTATTTTTCAAAATAAAAAATACAGAAAAATTCTATAAATTAAAATATAACTACGTCCCAAAAATCTTGCAATAATATTCTATTTTGGATTTTATAAAATTAATCCCATTATAATCACATATCATTTTGAAATTAAATCGATTCAATTTCAAAATAAACAAATAAAATACATATCTAATCTGAATATATACGTATAGCTACAAAGTAATCTAATTTGAATTTCAAACTTGATATTTCTATTTTTGAGGTAAAATGATAATCAACATATTTTAAAATCCATTTATTTTATTAAATATATTCCTTAAAAATTTCTATATATAATTCAAATAAAATATTTAAAACAAATTTAAATATTCAGAATTCAACTGCTAAAAATCTAGGTCGTTACAAAGAAACTCACAGCCGCTTTGATATAGAACACTGGTGAAGCAAGGAGATGTCGCCGGGGTGGTTGCAGCGCCTGCCTGAGCAGCGGACGGTGGCGACACTGAGTTGAGTTGGTGGTTCCGGCGTTGACTGCTTTTCGCGGGTTCAGGTCTGGCAGCTTCGAAGTGGTGCCACGCGATGGTGCGGCTTGGCGTCAATGGGATGGAGGTAGAAGGAAGAAACCACAGGTGGAGGCGATGGAGTACGGAGGAGTCCAATACGATTTGGGCATTTTCAAATTTGAAATGATTTCGGTCATCTGTTTTAAGAGAGGGAGGCACGATTTCTTATGGTTGACCACGGGTTTCCCCTTTTGGTCACAGAAATAGGGTTTAGGAGATTTTTAATATATATATATATATTTATTTAATATTATTTTGTTCGTAAATATCTGTTTAATTATCACAAACTCCAAATCAAACCCCACGACTGTCGCCCCTAGCTATATACCCCCACTCCAGACACAATGGGATATGTTTCGTAAGACAATTCGACCGTTTCGATCAGTTTTTATCAAAATTAAAATATAAATCAATATAAATTAACTTTAAATGTACATTTTAATTTACTGGGTTCACATACTAACTCTAAACATTCCAGAAAAATAAAGCTAGCTATGTTTTGAAGATATGGTCCTAACAAAACTAATTTCATCTAATTTGGAGACCGTTTGAAAAACAGTCATTTTCCAGTCGATTAAATTCAAAATGAAATTGACCAAACACATTTTAATTTGTCACGCTCACATATTACTTCCAAAAATTATGAAAATTGGAATCTAGCAATAATTTGACATTCCGGATCCAACAAAAGTGGTTTCGTTGAAAAGGAGGTCGTTTGCAAAATGGCTATTTTTAAGGGCTATATATTATATATTATATATATAAATTTCATAGCGAATATTCTAAATTTTAAATGGAACATAACTTTCAATTCTTGTTAAGAAATCTCAGTTTCTTACATTCGTTAGAAAGATATTATTAAACAGATTCAAATGTTTCTGGTTTTACTAAAATTCGATTTATTTTGAATTTTGTACATTCAATTGAAATTTAAAATTGAATTTTCAAACTACCGCGCCATTTCAGGCTCGTTTTGTCTTTAAAATAAATTTATTCATTTTAACTTCGATTAAAATAAATTTTTAGTTGTTATTATTGAAAATAAATCATTTTAAATATTCAAAATCCATTAAATTAGCTAAAATAAAAATTTTAAATTGGTTTTGAAAATCCGGGTTGTTATAATCTCCCCTACTTAAAATATTTTCGTCCTCGAAAAGGAACAGAGCTGAAATTTGTTTAACTAACCAACTCAACTTTCATTCTGGCGTTCATTCTTCAAATTTTATGTTTCTAAGAATTTTCAATCTTCAAAAATTTGGCTAATACCCTAAATTTTTGAAAAATTTCTCCATAACCTCCTTTGTACGGGGAGACCCTTAAAACAGCAACTTGCCTCATAGGCCCCTCAGCAATCCAAAAGAAAAAGAAAAAGCCAAGCGGCTAGCCAATCAGCTCATAAAATCATCAAAACCCAAGAAATACAATAAACATGTACCTATTTGTCGGGCATACAATTTTATTCCTCTTCTTAGCTTCCATGCTATGACTTGTTTAACATATATATATGTACATATATGCAATTTCAATCGATTTTCAATACAGTTTAATATTTGACACGATTTGGCTAAATTTACCTTTTATTACATATTGGGTTCAATAATTTTGTTAGTTAAACCAATAATCAAACAACACAACCAGCAATCAATTAAATGATTAGGTCTTCAAATATATAAGTTTAATATATTCAAAAATCCATTTTTGATGCCAATATACAACCAACGTACTCTAACTAAGTTTTGATTCTCACACCAGTCAATTGGAAATATATAGATATCCCACTTTCGAAACTCAAATATAGATTCTGATGATGATATATCAATCATCAGAATCATCTCCGGGCAACTAGAGTGTGATTCTATATCTATCTAGTATCTAAGGCTTTGAATATACATCTCGTCAGGCATACACTCAAAATCTCCCTACGCTAGATTGCCTCAATTCAATTTAAAATAAAATATTCAAATACGAATAATTGATATAGAATTTTAAAACTAAATTTGATTTTAAAAATAACACTCTTCACACTCGTTCTAGGATACCACTGATCCTATCTCTAACGAGTCATTCTCATTGGATATTACTAATCCAATCTCTGAAGAATTCTTTCATTCGATTCTAATGTGCCTTATTCTCAAGCTCTATAAACCAAAACTCTAATACCAACTTGAAACGACCCAAATTCACGCTTACGGGAAAGCCCAGATTGAGTTGAGAACACGACAAATCAGAAAACAAACAATAGAACATTTCATTGTTGTTACATCAATTTACATCGAAGTACAAGAATATAACATAGTTTGAATAAATAATATACCTCAGAAAAGTATCAGAGATTAAATTACAAAGCAGCGGAAAACAATACATAACACAAATGAAAGAAATACACGAATACAGAGCTTTCCGAATATAGTTCCAGTTGTAAATCTAGGTTTCTATGAATATAATATCTACAAAACCAAAACTACTAGCTGCCCGTGTGGAAAATAGGGCACCCAGAGTTTAGGTTAAAACAATAAACTCCGGGTCAGTCATGGGACTGGTGTAAGAACTAAAACAGTTATTTAAAACTTTACTTTAAAATTAGGTAAATCAAGGGACCAAGCTGTTTAACTCGAAAAGGGTTTCCTCCCAAGAATAGCAGTGCATGAAACAAACAACGCAATGCTTTTCGAAAAAATGAAGCTGTTATAAGACTCAGGTCCCATCACACAATGCAACGCAAGCCGGAGGATAGAGTTTTCCCTTATAATAGCCAAACATGCTTGGTACGTTTAAAACAAATCATTTGATACTATTATAAGTGAGTAGTGTAAAAACAACTTCAAATATAAATGTATCAAGCATAGATGGCATGGGTACCATATATCATGTTGCCATACTAGTTCTACAATTAAAACCGCACAATGTCATAGTGGAAGTTGGATTTCCATCATGAACCAAGGCAAGGGATCGTCCTTTCTGAATTCGAGACAATCTAGCCTACCATGTCTCAAGATACAGCCGCAACTACACCTGGGAATAGCAAGGCCGGTCCACAGTTACGTTAGTGGATTAGTAATTCCTGAACAATACGTTTCCCCGCCCTATGAGGCGTAATGGTCCATATGTCGACCATATCATCCATCGGCTCCGTAGTGACCGATATATCCGAGATACCTCGGTTTCCAACGACCACATAAGTAAAAATGTCTGGGCTCCATACCATGACACCACTCCTAACTAGAAAGAAACGCATGTCCTCCCTACCATCCTTCATCCCGTTTCTGGTTCACACCAGGGTGTGAAGCTCGCGAATTAACGCTATACACAAAGCTTTGTTATTTAAAGTCGTGCCTTGATCATCAACCACAAGGCCCTACTTTTCAACAAAAGCCTTGATCACTGCATCTCAGCATGCCACATTGACATTCCACGCCATGCGACCGATGTTTATCGATATATAACCTCTAAGCTCGTACGCCTTAGAGAAGGGTGTTAAGCAAGAGAATAAATTCTACACCACCAAACAGATATATTTAATAGAGATCAATCAACACAAAACGAAATCCAATGTAAGACACACATCCATTTATAAATTCGTTCTGTGTCTAAACAAAACCGGAGGCACCTTATTCCTCATCCCATATGTCCAATATATGAGAGAGGCCCTCGCACATCCAGCCGATCTCCAAGTACGTCTGGTTGATCACCACTTATTAACTTGTCTTGGGTGTACAACCCAACCAAGACATCAGTAATTATCCAAACAATGTGAAGATTTCCGGTCTTCAACCATCGTCTTCATCATCAACTTATCGTCGAACCAATTATTCAGAATGGGTATAAACCTGGCCTTTCCGAACAATTTATGTATTTTATAAACAAGTGCTATAAAAACACAACATACGCCTCATTCCGATTCAGAATATTCTTTTATTCAAATATTCACATCTTTAGGGAAAGGTTCCCATTAATTTTACCAAAGATAAATTCATTAAATTTATTCTTAAATCTTCCTTTGGATAACAATTCAAACCAAATTAAGGTTTATCCAAACTAGTCGGGATTAGCGCACCTTACCGAAGTAATCATTTGTTTAATTTCCCAATCCCATCTTATTCATCCCATGGTGCAAAACTGGTAATACTCCATATCTAACACCGCGGTGTTATCGATAAAAATTAATTACCATTTCTCCGTTCAAATCTAATTAAAGATTTAACTATCGCTTGGAGAAAAACGGGTGATATTCCATTCTCGATCATTTCACAAATTTGATAATTTAAATTATCACATTCGCATTTCAATCTAATCAAAGATTCATTAAAACTCCATTTAGTTTTAATCTTCCAATAATCATTACTTAATGATTATTTAACTTTGGAAACACAAACATGCCACATCGATAATCTACACCATACCATTGATTTCTACCGATATATAACCTCTAAGCTCGTATGTCTTAGAGAAGGGTGTTAAGCAAGAGAATAAATTCTCCGCCACCAAACAGATATATATATTTAGAAGAGATCAACAATACAGTTCAAAATACAATGTTAGACATGTAATCATGTCTTTAACTGGGTTAAAGAACTAATGTCATTTAAAACACAGTTCACGATAAACCCAAAAACCCAATTCTTTTATTTAATTCCAATTAGATATTAATTTATTGTATAACTTCTATAAATCTTGATTAAAAGATTTATTCTTTTCTCAACTGGGTTTAAGAACAGTGTTAATAAAGACACCATTCACGACAAACCCAAAATCCCATTTGATATTAAATACAAGGCTCTGAATAGAAATTATATCGGCTTATATTCAATATCAAATTCCGAAACCAACAAATGTCATATTGGAAATAACAATATAAATATATCTTCCAAATTTGCATGACAATATCCGTATAATCACAGAATCCAATATCGAAATATTCCGAAGATTATTTCCATTCCAATTTGTTCGTTGGAATTTCGAATTATATTAAAACCACTCACAAATCCAATTTATTTTATTTAAAAATTATTGGATTTCAAATCTAGTTAATAACTAGTTCATTTTGATAAAAATATATTTTTTCTTTACAAATGTGGAATTTTTTATCCTAATTCTTTCCAAATCATTTATTATGATTTTACACAAATAATTAATATTTTTAATAATTTTATTAAGGCCCTTTCAGTCGATTTCCATAAACGGTCATCGAACTACACTTACAATGACCTTTTCCAAATTTTATTTGGACATAATTCCAAATCCAACCATTAGATTTCAAATCTCTTATACTCTTTGGAAAGCTCTTTTCGATACGAACCCAACGGTTCCGGTTTTAGGAGAATCCGACGGTCGGATCTCTCGCAATGTCAATTCGAAGTCAATGTTCGAAATTCGCGAATGGTCGCTGCGCAGCGCATCCTATTCAGGCCATTAAATATGTATAATATATATATATTATATTTCGTCGATTTCCGTTTAAAACCAATTTTATAAATCATTTATAAATTCGTTTTAAAATGATTTTAACTTCATTTTCAATTTTAAATCAAAATTGAATATTCCATATCATTATAATATTAAATGATGATATTTTCAAAATATTAGATTTTGAAATCAATTCTTTTCGATATTCATTATAAAAATGAATAAAATCGATATAGATATCGTTCGCATCAAAATGGCACATATCTAATCAACACGGCTTCGTATATTTCAATATTTTCGTGTCCATCCAAAATCAAACATCAAATTCACATTTTAATCCTTTATTGAATATTATTTTAAAACATTAGTTATTTTAAAATAATCTTTATTTTAAAATATTCGTTATTCCTGAATTGGAATCAGACCCAATCAATTACCATATAATTTTATTTATATGGATTTCATACAACACATGTATATAACAGCAATCAAAACCAATCAACCATCATCCAGAGTGCATCACATAACTGCATAAGCATTAAATATAAATAATTATCGCTTACAATAGTTTGTCAACCAATCGATTGACATTCAACTAAACAATTGGGATTAATGTACGTCATATATCATCTCAATACCCGTGTGGGGTTTCAACCAATAAATACTGAATATTATTTGTGCAGTTGGGCGATGTGTAAAATTTATCGTCCCGGTCAATATCAGTTAAATCGGTATACATCAACAAATCGTCCGATTTGTAAATGAATATTCATTTTCATTTCAGGAGAATTTTATGTCACTCATATATACGTTAAAAATTATATTTTTAACGATAAAATATTTATTTCAACACATTAATATTTTATTCAGTTCATATACACATTAAAAATTATATTTTTAATAAATAAATATTTATTTCAGAAAATTTCGGTATTATAACGGCACGATATTAAAACCGGAGTAATATCTAGCATTACCCCTCTCCTGATACTGGCTCGTGCCATACATATCAATCACAATCAATTCAAACAATTCCACAATCAATTTTCATAAGCTTAATCAAATCACGCAGAACATCCAAATAAATAAATACTCAACTACCCCATGCCATTTACAGCGCCATAAGTGGCTATTCACGGAGTATGAAATCCATGTGTTGGTAATATCCATACATCGCTTTCAATTAATGTGATTGTGCGAATTCGAGTATTGAACTCCATATAATTCAAATCAAACAACATGGTTTGTATAATAAATAGTGTCGGGGGCTTCTAAGCCCCGTTTGCATCCTAGAATATTTTTAGTTGTAAAATAAATAGAGTAAGAAGGAGTTCTCACCTTTGGTTTCCACTCCGTCATTCTTTATTGGACGGTTTGGATTTGAATTTGTTCCAGCGCGTAGTGTTCTTCACCGTGATTCCAACGCAATCTGTTTCACACGATTTATATTAAAAATCACATCTTTAAACAGTGATATTTATAAATAAAAATCACATTTTGATTATAAAGCTATTTATATTTTTAAAAAATCATGCCATATATATTAAAAAGGGTGCGTTTTTTACAGGTCCCTATTAAGTTTCAAAATATAAAAAAAACCCGGTGATAAACATAATATAGAATACATCCCTATTTTTGAACTTCCGCTAAAAAAATTCCAGATCTACCCTTATACACCTAAAAAACTATCCAACAACTGTTTGTCCTCATTTACTCAGTCAATCGCTCCTATTATCTCGGCCATAAACCTAAATCAACAATTCTGGAAAACAGTCATTCAATCCAACAGCAATTTTTTTATTACTTTTTTTTTATTTTTACGAAAAACTAGAGAACTATATAAAAAAATATTACATAAAATGATTTTTTTATTACTTTTTTTTTATTTTTTACAAAAAACTAGACAATTATATACATATATTACGTAAAATTGCATACATTTATGCAACTAAGTGTAATAATTGCATGCATATATTAATATTATGCAGAAAATAAATTATTAGTTTTGCGTAGCTAAGTGAAATAATTGCATACATATACAGAACTGTACTGCGTAATTGCTGGAACAAAAAAATGACAAAAAAGTAAAAACATATAATTATAACAAGATGCTTATATATATATATGCAAATAACAGAAACATGTGCATACTTACATGAAAATTTTCATAACATTTACATGTACTACATCAAAAAATAAGTACAGACCACATTTACATGTACTACATCAAAAATTTCAAAACAATTACAAAGCAGAGATGACGGTCTTTTGAAGAACAAATAATTTTGTTAAGACCCAGCTTATTGCGCAAACCACATCTAGTAGTCTCTGTAGAAACACATGCAGATTTCAATCAGTTGGAAAAGGATGGACGACCAATCTTCAACAACACGATAACACCAATATCTGCCGGAACACTGTTATATAAAAAAAGAAAATCAACATTAGTAGGCTTAATGTGCAGTAACCTAAATTAAAAAAAAATTGCTTCAGAATAATATAAATACATGCGTACAATTCATCAAAATAACAATAATTTCTGAATATTTATATGCAAGTATTCCAGATATATGCATAGAAATATGAATATATTTGTAAAATAATATGTTTTTCGGTTTGTTTGATAAAAAATTGCATACATATATGCATATATTAAAAATAGCTGCATATTTGTCCGCAACTTTTTATCAGAAGTTCAGCAAAAATCAGATATTTTCCTACATCTTACACAATAATTTCTAAATATTTATATGCAAGTATTCCAGATATATGCATAGAAATATGAATATATTTGTAAAATAATATGTTCTTCTGTTTGTTTGATAAAAAACTGCATACATATATGCAAATATTAAGAATAGCTGCATATATGTCCGCAACTTTTCATCAGAAGTTCAGCAAAATTCAAAGATATTTTCCTACATCTATATGCAAGTATTCCAGATATATTCATAGAAATATGAATATATTTGTAAAATAATATGTTCTTCTGTTTGTTTGATAAAAAACTGCATACATATATGCAAATATTAAGAATAGCTGCATATATGTCCGCAACTTTTCATCAGAAGTTCAGCAAAATTCAAAGATATTTTCCTACATCTTACAGATCGCGATTTTGAATGTTTTCTGTTTGCATTTTCATCAAAAATTGCATACATATATGCATATATTTAAGAATAGCTGCATAATTGTCCGCAACTTTTTAACAGAAATTCAGCAAGAATCAACCATGTTGCAAAAGAAAACTTTAAAACTGTATACACTCTCAATTAAAACACACATTACAAATTGTCATTCCAGGGAGTTGTCGAATGAGTTTTACAGATAGAAAATATAAATATAGTGACATACAAATAAAATTAAAACATAGTCAAATGATTGAATTACTAGCCGCCCAAAAAGACTAGAAGAATACCTTTCGCTGAAATCACTTCGTTGTCGCGCCCGTCTGCCTGGATTGTTAATCTCTCCTTCTATGCAAATTGAAATCCAAATCGCTTGACTGGATTCGATGCGATGTCTGCCAGAATCACTGGAATCGCTGCTGACTCTTCGCTAGAACCAAAAATTGAACGCGATAAGAATTTTGGGGATTAAGGGGTTTCGGTTGAAGAAGGAAGCAGCCACCGATTAGAGGCCATCAATTTCGTTGGAGCCGCCGCCGCCATGAAGAACGAATTTTAGGTTTCTGGAAAAGAAAAAAAAAGTAAATACGTAACGAATAGATCCAACCTAGCTAAATACGGCGTGAATTAAGAAAAAGGGCACTTTTGTAAAAATACCAGCCGCTGTTTGAAATTAGGGATGTAATTTATATGTTTTGAAACAGGAGGATGTGAGCCTAATTAAGTTTGCTTTTAGGGATATGTGCCTAATTTTACTTTTCTAAATCATAGAAAATAAGGAATGTGGATATATATATATATATATGTTTTGATGATTGGATCGATAATTCCATTTGGAATTTAGATCGTTGTTTGTACACCGACATGTTTTCATTGATAGTTAAATCATAGACTGTCCAAGTTTGACCATTTTAACATTGTTAATATGGAGAGACCGGTTGGATTCTTATCCAAAGAACCACTCTGTATTAGCATAAGCGTTGCGAATATGCCGAAGAAAATGGAAGATGGAGCAAAGTGCAAGGGCTGTTGTATAAATCTTAGATAATAGTGGACTAAGATGGATGTACTGAATAGTGCCTTCGGTTTCGTTCAGTCCCAGAACGAACGTATGTGGATGAGTGCCTGACAGAGTATTTCCAATGATCAAATGGGTTGGTCTGTATAAATATATATGGTTGCAACGGATTTATTCCCTTAGCATAACACCCAGAATATTTGTGTAAACCAATTAATGATTAACGGATTTGATGATGTGGCATTCAAAGTGATCGTGTCATCAATGAATGGAAAGTAATCGTAGCCTCTGGCCTCAACAACCAGGAAATGACAAAAATCGGGTAGGCAGCATGGCTAAGTCGGTCGCTCCGAAGTAGGGTGTATAATCACCTATCTAGAGAATATTCATTTGCTTCTTTAATCTATCAATGCTGTCCCATATATATATATATATATATACGGGAAACGGTTGCTGATCCCAACCGTTGGTGATGTACATTCGATACACTCAAGCGAAATGAGTGGTCGGTCATGTGTGGCTGAGTTGCAAGATGTTCTTGTTGAACTCCAGTGTATCGTTCCTAGAGTACACTGATCGGAAGGTGGTTCCACACCTTGTCATTGTTGGAAATCCATTACCCAATACGTGCTTGCGGTTTTGATTGTATACTATATATGTAGAACGTGAGATGAAAGCGTTTCTGCTTGATGATTATTATAGTTGTGGTTGATAGACATTATTATAATATCAAAAGGTTTTTGATATTAAGATATTTTGGATTCTCATAAGGGAAAAGCCCGTTTCGTTATACGGCGTGGTCTTATGAGATATCGTTTACTTGTTCAAATTGTTTTAAACTGTTTTACTCATACCAGTCCCATGACTGACCCGGAGTTTACTTTGTTTTGTTCTACCTAAACTCTTGGGTGCCTAAATTTGTACGGGCAGTCAAGTAGTTCAGGATTTTACAGATACACTTGGAGAGCTTGGAGCAGGAGACTTCAAGATTCTATAGCTATTATTATCTCCGCTATTGTTGTAAGTGTTGTACTCTGAAATGTTATTGTATACATATATTGTTTGTATTTCAAAAGTTATGTTATATTTTATTCGTTCCGCTGTGAGATTCGTGGTTACTCTGATGATGATGTTCTTCTTCTTCTTCTTCTTCTTCTTCTTCTTCTATTCTAATAGTTCTATCTTATCTATCCTCACCCTCTATCTTCTTTCTATTAATTTCTTGAATTTCAGTGCAATTTGGGGTTGGACTTGTGTTATTTGGTCAGCTCAAATTGGACCGGATTTTTGGGTCATTACAATTTATATTTAATGCTTATGTAGTTGTGTGGTGCACTATGGATGATGGTTGATTATTTATCGTTGCTATTATATACATGTGTTGTATGGAATCCATATAATTAACATTATATGGTAACTGATTGCGCCTCATTCAAATTTGGAAAGTAAAGAATATTATAAAATGAAAATTCATGTCTTGAATAAAAAGAATATTCATGTGTTGAATAAAAAAATATTCATGTGTTGAATAAAATATATATTCATGTGTTGAATAAAAGAAAATTCATGTGTTGAACGAAATATTTATACAATAAAGTTCACATTTTTATTGTAAGTGAGAATTAATAAATATTCATGTATTGAATAAAAATATATATACATGTGTTGAAGAAAATATTCATTTGTTGAATAGAATAACGAAGTTATTGAAATATATAAAGCCGTGTTGATTAGATATGCGCCATTTTGACGCGAACGATATTTATATCGATTATATTCGTTTTTATAATGAATATAGAAAAGGAAGTGATTTCAAAATATAACGTTTTGAAAATATTATCATTTATATATTAATGATATGGAATATTCAATTTTGATCTGAAATTGAATATGAAGTTGAAATCGTTTTGACAACGAATTTAAAACGATTTATAAAATATGTTTTAAAGGGAAATCGATGAAATATATAATATATAATATATATATATAATGGCCTGAATAGAACGCGACGCGCTGCGGCAGTTCGCGAATTTCGACCATTGACTTCGAATGGACATTACGGGAGATCAGACCGTCGGATTCTCCTAAAACCGAAACTGTTGGGTTCGTATCGAAAAGAGCTTTCTAACGAATATTAGAGATTTGAAATCTAACAGTTGGATTTGGAATTATGCTCAAATCAAATTTGGAAAAGGTTGTTGTAAGTGTAGTTCGATGGCCGTTGATGGAAATCGACTGTACGGGCCTTGATAAAATTATTTAAAATAGCAATAATCAGTGTAAGATCATAAGAAATGATTTGGAAAGAATTAGGATGAAAAATTCCATATTTGAAAAGATAAAAATAGATTTTTATCGAAATGAACTAGTTTTGAACTAGAATTATAATCCATTTATTTTTGAAATAAATAAATTGGATTTGAAAAGGTTTTAAAAGTAACCAGAATTTCCAATAATTTAATTGGAATGGATCTGAATCGAAATTGTCTTTGGAATATTTTGATGTTGGATTTCGTGATTATACAGATATTGTTGTGAAAATTTGAAAGATATATTTATATCGTTATTTCCAATACGATATTTGTTGGTCGTAGAATTTGACATCGAATATAAGCCGATATATTTTCTATTCAGAGCCTTGTATTTAATATCAAATGGGATTTGGGTTTGTCATGAATGGTGTCTTCATTAACACTGTTCTTAAACCCAGTTGAGAAAAAGATTAAATCTTTTTATTTAGATTTAATGAAGTATACCAATTAAATGATATTTAATTGGAATTGGAATTGATTTTTGGGTTTATCGTGAACGGTGTTTTAGATAACACTTGTTCTTTAACCCGATTATTAATGGAATGTGATTTTGGGTTTTTAGTGAACCGTGTTTCAAATGACATTGGTACTTTAACCCAGTTCAAGACAGGATATGATTTCCCAAGTTAAACAATCATTGATATTGATTTTTGGGAAGATTAAAACCAAGTGGAGTTTTAATGAATCTTTAATTAAATTGAAATGATCGAGAATGGAGTATCACCAACTTTGCTCCAGGCAATAGTTAAATCTTTAATTAGATTTGAACGTGAAATGGTAATTGAATTTACCGATAACACTGTGGTGTTAGATATGAAATATGACCCGTTTTACTTCATAGGATGAATAGGTTGGGGTTGGGAAATTTAACAAGTGATTACTTCGTTAAGGTTCGCTAATCCCGACTAGTTTGGATAAACCATAATTTGGTTTGAATTGATATTCAAAAGAAGATTAAAGAATAAATTTAAAGAATTTATCTTTGATAAAATTAATGGGAACCTTTCCCAAAGTATAAGAATATTCGAATAAAAGAATATTCTGAATTGGAATAAGGCGTATATTGTGTTTGTTTAACACTTGTTTATTATATACGTGAGTTATTCAGAAAGACCAGGTTTATCCCATTCTGAATAACTGATTCGACGATGTGTCGAGGATGAAGACGGTGGTCGAAGATCGGAGGTCTTTAGATCGTTTGGATAATTACTGATGATCTTGATTGGGCTGTACACCCAAGAGGAGGGAATCATTTGGTGATCGTCCAGACGTACTTGGAGATTGATGGATATGCGAGGTATAAGGTGCCTCCAGTTTCGTTCAGACCCAGAACGGACTTGTAAATGGACTGTGTGTCTGGCATTGGATATCATTCTGTGTGATTGATGGACATCGGTTGCATGGAGTGGTTTGCCTGTGTGGCATGCTAAGATGCAAATGATCAAGGCTTTTGTTGAAAAGCAAAGTCTTGTGGTTAATGATCAAAGCACCGCTTGTGTGTCATAGCTTTGTATAGCGTTAATTCGCGAGCCTCACACCTCGGTTGTGAAACAGAAATGGGAGAGGACATCAGGGAGGGCATGCGTTTCTTTCTAGCTAGGGTAGTGTCAGTGACCTACCAGCCCTGACATTTATATTATTTTCACCTGTGTGGTTGTTGGATTGCGAGGCGCCTCGTATATATCAGTGACTACGTGGAGCCGATGGAGTCATATGACTCATTTACGCCCCAAAGGGCGGGGAAACGCAGTGTTCAGGCATTTTAATCCACATCGGTGGACCGTCCCTAACGATCCAAGGGTCACTCGAGCTCTGATCCTAAGACATGGTAGGCTAGATTGTCTCGAAGCGGTGAGGACGATCCCTGGCCTTTGTTCACTGATGGAAATCCAACTTCCAATACGTGATATTTGCGTTTTTGATTGTAGAGCCTAGTATTGGCGACATGATATATGATACCCATGCCGTCTAGGATTGATACATTTATATTTGAAGTTGTTTTGTACACTATGCACTTATAATAGTATCAAATGATTTGTTTTAACATACCAAGCATGTTTGACTACTATAAGGGAAAACCCTATCCCCCAGCTTGCATTGCATTGTGTGATAGGACCTGGGTCTTATAATAGCTTCATTTTTTCAAAAATCATTGCGCTGTTTTGATCTATGCACTGGTATTCTTTGGAGGAAACCCGTTCCGTGTTATACGGCGTGGTCCCTTGATATATCTGCTTTAAAGAAATGTTTAAATAACTGTTTTAGATCTCACACCAGTCACATGACTGACCTAGAGTTTATTGTTTTAACCTAAACTCTGGGTGTCCTTATTTTCGACACGGGCAGCTAGTAGTTTTGGTTTTGCAGATTTATATTCATAGGATCCTGGTTTATAGCTGGAATGATATTCGGAAAGCTCTGTATCCGTATATTCCTTTCAGTTGTGTTTTGTATTATTTTCCGCTGCATTGTAAATTTTAAATCTCTGATATTTTATGATGTGTAATATTGATTCATACTCTGTATATTCTTGTATTCTGATGGAATTGTTGTAATTAACAATGAAATGTTCTTCTGTTTGTGTCCTGATGTGGCTTGTTCTCAACTCTATCTGGGCTTTCCTTCACGGGGAAGTTCGGGTCTTGTCAGCTTGGTATCAGAGCTTTGGTTTACAGAGCTCGAGAACAAGACATATTAGAACCATACGAAAGATTTCTTCAGAAATTGGATTGGTAATATCCAATGAGAATGACTCGTTAGAGATGGGATCAGCAGTTTCCTAGAATGAGTCGGAAGAGTGAAAAATTTTCAAAATGAAAATTGAAAACAAATTTTGTTTTAAAATTTTAATCAAATATTCGTATTTGAATATTATTTTTATATTGATTTGGACGATCAAGTATATAAAGATTTTGCATATACGTCTAATCCGCCTGTATTTGAAGTTTTAATATACTGGATAGATATAGAATCACACTGTAGTCGCCCGGGAATGATTCTGATGATGGGTACCCATCATCAGTGTTGTGTTTGAGTTTCGAAAGTGGGATATCTATATATCTCCAATTGAATGGTGTGAGAACCAAAGCTAGATAGGGCTTATTGTTGTGATTTGGCATCAAAAATATGATTTTTGGACTATGTATCAAAGTTATGAATTTGAAAAGCTAATCAACTAATCGATTGATGGCTGTGTTGTTTGATTATTGATTTGATATTTTTAACCATTTAGGCCAAATTGAATCAAATATTGAACTGTATTGAAAATTGTTATGAAAATGCATGCATGTACATATATATGTGTGAACAGGTCATAGCAAGGAGACTAGAGAAGAGAAATAAAATTGTTTGCCCGACAAATAGGTACATGTTTATTGTATTTCTTTGGGTTTTTGATGATTTTATGAGCCGATTGGCTAGCTGCTTGGCTGTTTCTTTTTCTTTTTGGATTGGAGAGGCCTGTATGGAAATTTCGTGATTTTCCCGGTGCTCCCCGTGCAAGGGAGGTTATGGCGAAATTTTTCAAAAATTTAGGGTGTTAGCCGAATTTTTGAAAAAATTGAAAAGTTCTTAGAAACTGAAAAGTTGAAGAACTTAAGACATAATGAAAATAATGAAAGTTGAGTTGATTCGTAAACAACTTTCAGCTTCGTTCCTTTTCGAGGACGAAAAGTTTTAAGTGGGGGAGATTGTAATAACCCAGAAATCTGAGCCAATTTAAAAAAATTATTTTGGCAATTTTAGTGAATTTTGAATATTTAAAATGAATTATTTTAAATAATAATGACGAGAAATTTATTTTGAATAGAATTAGAATGGATATATTTATTTGAATCCACGTTAGAATATAAATATTTTATTTTAATTATAAAAGGAATTGAAAATGGCGCGGTGGTTTGAAATTTTGATTTCGATGTTCAAATGAATGTACGGGATTCAAAATAAACCGGATTTTAGCGAAACCAAAAATATTAGAATCTACTTGGGAATATATTTCCAACGAATCCGAAAAACTGAAATTTCGTAGCAGGGATAAAAAGTTATGCCCGGTTGAAAATTCAGAATAGTCACTACGGAATTTTGGCCCTTAAAAATGGAAATTTTGCAAATGACCTCTATTTTCGACGAAACCACTTTTGTTGGATCCGGGATGTCGAATTATTGCTAGATTCCAAAATTCATAATTTTTGAAAGCAAAATGTGAGCGTGGCGAAGTAAAACATGTTTTAACAGTTTCAGTCAGTTTTGATCGACTGGAAAATGACCATTTTTCAAACGGTCTTCAAATTTGACGAAATTAGTTTTGTTAAGACCGTATCGGCAATACGAAGCTAGAAATAATTTTTTTGTAATTTTTAGAATCAGTATGTGGCCTCGGTAATTTTAAATGTGCGTTCAAATTCAATATATAGATTTATATTTTTGATTTTGATGAAAATTGGTCGAAACAACCAAATTGGCTTACGATACATATCCCATTGTGTTCGGAATGGGGGTAATTAGCTAGGGACAACAGTCGGTAGGTTCGATTTCGAGTTGAAAATAAAAAGTTGCTTTTAGAATTTAAAATAATTAAATATATATTGTATAATATAATCCCCTCCTTTATCTCTCTCCCCCAAAGTCAAAAGTCAAACCCGACATTTTAAAGTAAATAAAAAAAGGGGATCGACGTCGCTACTCCAGGCTTGTGCCGCCGTAGGCGATCTCGCCCCCGCCGCTGATGAAATCGAACCCCCACCCATCGCCTCCTCTTTCCTCCGCGCTCCTCCCTCCTCTTTCTTTAATCCCCAAACCCTACCCCGAACAGCACAATTCCGCCACCGCCAGCCAATGGTGCCCCACCTCTGCCTCCCGCACCCCTATTGCCACCCATAGCATGGCGCCGCCATCCCTGCACCTCCATCTCGCTGGTGAACTTTTAATTTTGGTTTTGTTTATTTTATTTTATTTCATTTATAAAATTTAGGGTGTGATTTCTGTAGGAAGAACCTTTGAATAAAAATGTAATCGTTCTATGAAATACCCTGAAATAAATATACAATTTTTATATATTATAGCATAAGAAAGCTTTGATTTTTATTTATATAGAAGCTAAGATTTTTATATATATGAAAGTGTTATAAAAATACGATTTTCATAACATAAAGATGTGGTTTTTCATAATATAAAGATGAGATTTTTGTTAAAGTAAAGAATAGAATTTTTAATTTGAAAAAGATTAGATTTTCTTTTATATAGATTAGCTTAGATTTTTAATCTAGAAAGTTTAGATTTTTAATGTAGAAAAGGCGAGATCTATATATAGAGAAAGGTGTGATATTATCAAGATAAAGATGTGATTTTTAATGTGAACAACGCGATGGTATTGACGGAAATCAAAATGGAATCCATACAGTTCAGAAGTAAAACTGGTGGATCCCAAAGGTGAGAACTCCTCACTTTTATTTTAATTTGTAGTTTGAAATATATACTAGGATGCAGACGGTGCTTAACAGCACCCGACACTCGTCGTCCACATACCATAGATGACTTGTTTGTTTGATAGATGTGTTGTGAAATTTTATTATGTGATGTGGAATGGTGTAAAATATTTTATAGTTAAAAATATAATTTTTAACGTGTATATAAAATAAATAATTGTAAACAAATCGGACGGTTTGTTTATGTACATCCATTTGACTGATATTGATTGGGACGATAAATTTTACACATCGCCCAACTGCACAAATAAAAATCTGTGTTTGTTGATTTGAAACCACACACGTGTGTTGGGATGATATTCGGCATACACTAATCCCAATTATTTAGCTGTATGTTGATCGATTGGTTGACAGACTGTGTAAGCGTTAATTATTTATATTTAATGCTTATGCAGTTGTGTGGTGCACTCTGGATGATGGTTGATTGTTTATCGTTGCTATTATATACATGTGTTGTAGGGAATCCATATAATTAACATTATATGGTAACTGATTGGGCCTCATTCCAATTTGGAAAATAAAGAATATTATAAAATGAAAATTCATGTGCTGAATAAAAAGAATATTCATGTGTTGAATAAAAGAAAATTCATGTGTTGAATAAAACATATATTCATGTGTTGAACGAAATATTTATACAATAAAATTCACATTTTTATTGTAAGTGAGAATTAAAAAATATTCATGTGTTGAATAAAATATATATCCATGTATTGAAGAAAATATTCATTTGTTGAATAGAATAACGAAGTTATTGTAATATATAAAGCCGTGTTGATTAGATATGTGCCATTTTGATGCGAATGATATTTATATCGATTATATTCGTTTTTATAATGAATATAGAAAAGGAAGTGATTTCAAAATATAACGTTTTGAAAATATTATCATTTATATATTAATGATATGGAATATTCAATTTTGATCTGAAATTGAACATGAAGTTGAAATCGTTTTGAAAACGAATTTAAAACGATTTATAAAATATGTTTTAAAGGGAAATCGACGAAATATAATATATATATATGTATATATATATATAATGGCCTGAATAGAACACGCCGCGCTGCGGCAGTTCGCGAATTTCGACCATTGACTTCGAATGGACGTTACGGGAGATCCGACCGTCGGTTTCTCCTAAAATCGGAACCTTTGGGTTCGTATCGAAAAGATTTTTCTAACAAATATTAGAGATTTGAAATATAACCGTTGGATTTGGAATTATGTCCAAATCAAATTTGGAAAAGGTCGATGTAAGTGCAGTTCGATGGCCGTTGATGGAAATCGACTGTACGGGCCTTGATAAAATTATTAAAAATAGCAATAATTTGTGTAAAATCATAAGAAATGATTTGGAAAGAATTGGGATGAAAAATTCCATATTTGAAAAGATAAAAATAGTTTTTTATCGAAATGAACTAGTTTTGAACTAGAATTATAATCCATTTATTTTTGAAATAAATAAATTGGATTTGAAAAGGTTTTAAAAGTAACCAGAATTTCCAATAATTGAATTGGAATGGATTTGAATCGATATTGACTTTGGAATATTTCGATGTTGGATTTCATGATTATACAGATATTGTTATGAAAATTTGAAAGATATATTTATATCGTTATTTCCAATACGATATTTGTTGGTCGAAGAATTTGATATTGAATATAAGCCGATATATTTTCTATTCAGATCCTTGTATTTAATATCAAATGGGATTTGGGTTTGTCGTGAATGGTGTCTTCATTAACACTGTTCTTAAACCCAGTTGAGAAAAAGATTAAATCTTTTTATTTAGATTTAATGAAGTATACCAATTAAATGATATTTAATTGGAATTGGAATTGATTTTTGGGTTTATCGTGAACGGTGTTTTAGATAACACTTGTTCTATAACCTGATTATTAATGGATTGTGATTTTGGGTTTATAGTGAACCGTATTTTAAATGACATTGGTTCTTTAACCCAGTTAAAGATAGGATATGATTTACCAAGTTAAACAATCATTGATATTGATTTTTGGGAAGATTAAAACCAAGTGGAGTTTTAATGAATCTTTAATTAGATTGAAATGATCGAGAATGGAGTACCACCAGCTTTGCTCCAGGCGATAGTTAAATCTTTAATTATATTTGAACGTGAAATGGTAATTGAATTTACCGATAACACCGTGGTGTTAGATATGAAGTATGACCCGTTTTACTTCATGGGATGAATAGGTTGGGGTTGGGAAATTTAACAAGTGATTACTTCGGTAAGGTTCGCTAATCCCGACTAGTTTGGATAAATCATAATTTGGTTTGAATTGATATTCATAAGAAGATTAAAGAATAAATTTAAAGAATTTATCCTTGATAAAAATTAATGGAAACCTTTCCCAAAGTATAAGAATATTTGAATAATAGAATATTCTGAATTGGAATGAGGCGTATGTTGTGTTTATGTAACACTTGTTTATTATATGCGCGAGTTATTCAGAAAGATCGGGTTTATCCCATTCTGAATATCTGGTTCGACGATGTATCGAGGATGAAGACGGTGGTCGAAGACCAGAGGTCTTCAGATCGTTTGGATAATTACCGATGATCTTGATTGGGCTGTACACCCAAGAGGAGGGAATCAGTTGGTGATCGTCCAGATGTACTTGGAGATCGATGGATATGCGAGGTACAAGGTTCCTCCGGTTTCGTTCAGACCCAGAACGGACTTGTAAATGGACTGTATGTCTGACATTGGATATCATTCTGTGTGATTGATGGATATCGGTTGCATGGAGTGGTTTGCCTGTGTGGCCTGCTAAGATGCAAATGATCAAGGCTTTTGTTGAAAAGCAAAGTCTTGTGGTTAAGGATCAAAGCACCGCCTATGTGGCATAGCATTGGGTTGTGTTAATTCGCGAGCCTCACACCCCGGTTGTGAACCAGAAACGGGAGAGGACATCAGGGAGAGCATGCGTTTCTTTCTAGCTAGGGTCGTGTCGGTGACCTACCAGCACTGACATTTGTATTATTTTCACCTATGTGGTTATTGGATTGCGAGGCGCCTCGGATATATCGGTGACTACGTGGAGCCGATGGAGTCATAGGACTCATTTACACCCCCAGAGGGCGGGGAAACGCAGTGTTCAGGCATTTTAATCCACATCGGTGGACCGGCCCTGACGATCCAAGGGTCACTCGAGCTCTGATCCTGAGACATGGTAGGCTAGATTATCTCGAAGCATGAGGACGATCCCTGGCCTCGGTTCACAGAAGGAAATCCAACTTCCAATACGTGGTGTTTGCGGTTTTGATTGTAGAGCCTAGTATTGGCGACATGATATATGGTACCCATGCCATCTAGGATTGATACATTTATATTTGAAGTTATTTTGTACACTGTGCACTTATAATAGTATCAAATGATTTGTTTTAATGTACTAAGCACGTTTGGCTATTATAAGGAAAAACCCTATCTCCTGGCTTGCGTTGCATTATGTGATAGGACCTGGGTCTTATAACAGCTTCATTTTTCCAAAAAGCATTGCGCTATTTTGATAAATGTATTGGAATTCTTGGGAGGAAACCCGTTCCTTGTTATACGGCGTGGTCCCTTGATATATCTGATTTAAAGCAAAGTTTAAATAACTGTTTTAGTTCTCACACCAGTCACATGACTGACCCGGAGTTTATTGTTTTAACCTAAACTCTGGGTGCCCTTATTTTCGACACGGGCAGCTAGTAGTTTTGGTTTTGCAGATTTATATTCACAGGATCCTGGTTTACAACTGGAATGATATTCGGAAAGCTCTGTATCCGCATATTCCTTTCAGTTGTGTTTTGTATTATTTTCCGCTGCATTGTAAACTGTAAATCTCTGATATTTTATGATGTGTAATATTGATTCATACTCTGTATATTCTTGTATTCTGATGGAATTGTTGTAATTAACAATGAAATGTTCTTCTGTTTGTATTCC
The DNA here is from genome assembly GCA_030737875.1 of Allium sativum. Taxonomy (NCBI): domain Eukaryota; kingdom Viridiplantae; phylum Streptophyta; class Magnoliopsida; order Asparagales; family Amaryllidaceae; genus Allium; species Allium sativum. The sequence goes on along the minus strand of CM060912.1, from coordinate 768,545,164 downwards.
GATGTGTCTTGTCCTCAACTCAATCCGGGCTTTCCTTACCGGGGAAGTTCGGGTCGTTTCAAAAGGTCTGGTAATTGCACTATGTAAGCTACGGGTTTGAACTAGTACAGGAAGAGGAAGAAGGCAAAGCACATTAGTTAAATGGTGAGGAGTTTTGTATAGAGGGATGTTCCAACGGTGAGGAAGCAGTTAATCACGATGGGAAAAGGACACTATGTTGGTATGCGTAGTGTAATGATTTCCATGTACAAGAATATTACAATGAAGAAGAAAATATAGAACGTGGTAAGCAAATAATCGGTCATGGCTGCGAGCTTTAACGGATTCCAAATTATATGATGGAAGAGGACGGATTAACACGGTGAAATCCATGGCTAATTTAATTAATCTGAGTATTGAGCCTAAAAGGGTAATTAAAAGTTAAATAATATTTATTACTAAATTTAGACATATTAAAACTTATATCGCGCATCACTTTATTATATGATAACATAACTAGACGAAAATGGACACGTTATGATCATAGTGGCGAAGTCTACATTGAGGAACCAATTTCGCTAAGAACTGATCTTTTGGAATTTCATGGAAAAATATAACATCTGTTTCATTTTAAATGAAACTCAAGAAGAACCGTTAGCTACGAACCGAGGTGAGAACAAGTTTTAAATTATTTATAGTAATTTTATAACTCGTGAGAGGATTGTTTGGATGAATGGTTGATAACATTGGTTGAATGGTTGATATAATTATATCCATTGATCGAATATTAATTCTATTTACTACGGCATTTCATATTTATGTGAAATAAATGTTGAATAACATCTATGGATGCAGGGAAACAGGTTGGAGGGATCCAATTGGATTCCTCAACATTTATGTTATTGTTTGTTATTCACTATGATATATACTGTGATTGGTTATGTTGTGTTGAATTACCTTGGCCTTAGAATTTTGGTATTTAATACCGAAATATATTTTCGAATGTAGAAAATAAATTGGATATTTAAAAATAAAATTTAATTCCAAAATTAGAAATTGGATTTCGAATAAATTTGAAAGTAGAAACTTGTTGTAATGGATAAAACAAGTAGTTAAATTTATAAACGATATTTATGGCTGAAGGGAAATAATTATCATTGAATAATTAATATTTGGCTTGAAATCAGCATTTTGTTATCGAATGAAAAATCTCTATAAGGTTTAAAGGGAGATTTTAAATAGAAATATATTTTTAATAGATAAATTGAGAAGATTAAATTATGAACGACATTTTAAATTCATTGAAATATTTATAGTGGAATAAATTGAATTTATATAGAAAAGTGAAAAAACGGTTTTGAAACCCATATTTGAAATTGGAATTAAACTTAGTAGTTATAAAAGAAATTGTGAACGAGATTATAAATATTTAGAATAAAAAAAATGAGATTTTCTATGGATATATTTTAAACAGAAGTTATAGATGAAATTTGGATTTGAAGTAATAAAATCAAATGTATTTGATTGTATACAAAAGAAATATATTCACGGTTCAAGTCAATAATAGTTTAAACAAATATTTTTGCAAATGAAATATCTCTAAAGGAAATTTAGTTTTGAAATATGAATCCAGATTGGAAATTGAATGAAAAGGGAAATAGGTAATCTTTTAAAAGAAAACGATGAGTTTTATTTCAAAATTCGGAATATAAAATCAAGTGTGTTAACGTTTTGTGGACTAAACGGGTATAACGGAATTTGATAATGATTTGGAAGGGATAAATTCAAAAGTGAATTTAGAATTTTAATTAACTGGAAATCGTAGACAAATTCTGAAGTCCGGAATATAAATCGAATATTGATTATTCGAGAGGGAGTTATTTATTGGAATTCGATTATATCGAATTTAGGAAAGTAGTTATTTTTACTTTCCATTTGAATCAAATGTAATTATTTATTTACTTACTTATTTATTTATTTATTGGAATTAATAAGTACAAGTTATATTTTTATAAACCAAATATTTGGAAACAACGATTATAACGCTGTTGTTATAATAAATGTTTGGTAAATCTAAACAGCGATTATAACGCTATTGTTATAGTAAATGTTTTGTAAATCTAAACAGCTATTATAATGCTGTTGTTATAATAAATGTTTTGTAAATATAGACAGCGATTTTAACGCTACTGTTATAATAAATGTTCTATAAATCTAGATAGCGTTTGTAACGTTATCGTTAAAATAAATGTGTTATAAATCAAGTATTTGGAGACACGATTATAACCTTACCGTTATTATCAATGTTTTTTTATTTTTGTAAAAAGAAATGGATTCTTTGATTGAATCTGAGAGTCGTGTAAGCGATGTTTTGTTTGAAGTTGTGAGCTTTGACTATTTCAAATTTGAGAATGTTGTTTAATTAAGGTCTGAGGGGTAATTATACCCTAACTTGATTGACTTCATGATTGATGGAGGAATGGTCAATGTTCGATAGTGAAGTCTGGTTAGCAATATGGTTAGTTAATAAATGATTAATGGTTTGAGTTATAATAACAATTTTATATCATCGCGTTAATTTAAATGATTTTGAAATGTTATCCAAATATAATGAGAGATATTTTCTATGCATAGAAAATGAAATAGTCAACGAGAAATTAAGAAATGCAAGATGGAAATATTTTCTGATATTAATAAGGTATATTTTCTGAATATAGAAAATAAGGATTCGTGAATATTTATAAATGTTTTCTAACCGGAATAAGAGATTTTTTCTCGAAAATAGAAATTAGAATACTGGAAATGTTTTTTCAAGAATCGAGAAAGACAATTGAACTTTGAAAGAATCTAGAAGAGGGGGAAATGGGAATCTGAAATGATAATATAATACGAAATTAATTTGAAAAGGGGCTTGTGTTGTTGATGGTTGATCGCTAGAATTTCCATTTGGAAATAGGATCGTTGGTCGTATGGATGTTCCTTAGATAGTTAAATCACCGACTATCAAAATTTTTGGTTATTTTATACCTCCATTGTCGATACAGAGAGACCGAGATTAGATTTAATATCTTAAAACCACTCCCTATTGGCATACGCATTACGAATCAACTTATGCTGAAGATAATTGAAGACGGAGTAAAGTGCAAGGGCTGTTCTGTTAATCCTAGGTAGAAATTGACCAACATGGAGTAATAGAATGGTGGCTTCGGTTTGTCCAGTACTCGGACAACATATATAAATGGATCTGACAAGGTGGCATCCAAGGTGAATGGTGGTTAGATGTTCAAAAAAGATAATCGTGACCTCAAGCCTCATTACTCGGGAAATGGCAGAAATCGGGCAAGCAACATGGCCATGTAGGTCATTCCCATTAGGGGTATTATCACCTGATCTAGAGAAAATTCATTTGCTTCTTATTATATTCGCTGCTGTATGCTTTTGGTAATGGTTACTAATCACAACCGTTGGTGATAATATACTCGGCACACTCAAGTTAAATGAGTGGGCAGCCACGTGTGGGTCGGGTTGCAAGACATTCCTGTTGAAACCAGTGTATTCCCCTCTAGAGATACACTATCGGAAGGTGGTTCCATACCTTGTCATAGTCGGAATCCAATCTCCAATAAGCGCCCTACGGTTTATGGTTTTATATTATATATGGAGCGTGAGATGCAAGCGTTCCGCTAGATTCTATTTATTTGATGTAGACACTATTATAATAGCACTGGATTTGATATTAAAAATATTTTTGGGTTATAGTAAGGTAAAAACCATCCATGTTTATGTGTGGGCTGGTCTTATTATCATCCTTTCTTTCAAAAGGTCTTTAAAAGTTAAACCAATGGTTGGAGTTTACTCACACCAGTCCCATGACTGACCCAGAGTTTATTTTGTTTGTTTTGCCTAAACTCTTGGGTGCCCAAGTTCGTACGGGCAGTCAAGTAGTTGGGATTTACAGATTCACTTGGAGGAGCTTGAAGTAGGAGGCTTCATCGGCTAGCTATAGACTCATACTTTCCGCTGTGTACTATGTTGTATCTGGAAATAGGTGTTTATAACTGTTCCAGGAATAACGATTGTGCTCTGATAATGGTATGTATATATACAGTTATTGATTTGTTTTTACAAGTTATGTTATATAATATATTTTATTCATTCCGCTTGTGATATTTGTGTTCTTCGTTTTCTTCTATTCTAACTTTTCTTTCTTTCTATTTCTCATCCTCTAACTTTTTTCTAATAATGATTTGTATTTCTGTGCAATTTGGGTCGGACGTGTGGTGTTATTAGTCGACTCAAAGAGTGTGGAAATTCGGGCCGTTACATTCTCTTATTCCCCTATTGTCTAAATCAGCTTGAATTATTTACTGTGAATTATCCCCTTTTGAATTCTCGGCTTTAATGAGTTGCATGATTGTAGTTACGAATCCAGGCTTGTCTTCGATCTTCAATCAATCTGGAGGAATAAATGATTTTTAATATATAAAGCGTATTATTTAAAATCAAATTTTCATATGAAAAGCATATTATTTTAAATCAGATTTTTATATGAAAAGCGTGGTATTTAAAATCAGATATTTTTTATGTAATTTCACATTGAATTTATTTTCAGTTTTTAAATGTAAATAGCAATTAATTTTATTCTCATTTTTTAACATATATAGCATTGAATTTTATTTTCTATTTTTAATATATATAGCATTGTAAAAATGGGATTTTCAATATATATATCATGATTTTGAAAAATATAAATAGCTTTATAATCAAAATGAGATTTTTATTTATAAATATCGTTGTTTAAAAATGTGATTTTTAATGTAAATTGAGTGAAACAGATTGCGTCAGAATCACGGTAAAGAACACTACGCGCTGAAACAAATCCAAATCTAAACTGTCCAATAAAGAATGACGGAGTGGAAACAAAAGGTGAGAACTCCTTCTCACTCTATTTATTTTACAATTAAAAATATTCTAGGATGCAGACGGGGCTTAGAGGCCCCCGACACTATTTATTGTACAAACATTGTTGTTTGATTTGAATTATATGGAGTTCAACACTCGTATTCGCATAATCACATAAATTGAAAGCGATGTATGGATATTATCGACACACAGATTTCATACTCCGCGAATAGCCAATTATGGCACCGTAAATGGCATTGGGATAGTTGAGTATTTATTTGGATGTTCTGTGTGGTTTGATTAAGGTTGTGAAAATTGATTGTGGAATTGTTTGAATTGTTTGTGATTGATATGTATGGCGCGAGCCAGTATTAGGAGAGGGGTAATGCTAGACATTACTCCGGTTTTAATATCGCGCTGTTATAATGCCGAAATTTTCTGAAATAAATATTTATTCATTATAAATATATTTTTTAATGTGTATATGAACAGAATAAAATATTCATGTGTTGAAATAAATATTTTATCATTAAAAAAATAATTTTTAACGTATATATGAACAACATAAAATTCTCCTGAAATGAAAATGAATATTCATTTACAAGTTGGACGATTTGTTGATGTACACCCATTTAACTGATATTGATTGGGACGATAAATTTTACACATTGCCCAACTACACAAATAATATTCAGTATTTGTTGGTTGAAACCCCACACGGGTATTGGGATGTTATTTGACGTACACTATCCCAATTGTTTAGTTGTATGTCAATCGTTTGGTTGACAGACTATTGTAAGCGTTAATTATTTATATTTAATGCTTATTCAGTTGTGTGATGCACTCTGGATGATGGTTGATTGGTTTTGATTGTTGTTATACACATGTGTTGTATAAAATCCATATAAATAAAATTATATGGTAAGTGATTGGGTCTGATTCCAATTCAGGGATAACAAATATTTTAAAATAATGAATATTTTAAAATAACGAATATTTTAAAATAATATTCAATAAAGGATTAGAATGTGAATTTGATGTCTGATTTTGGATGGACATGAAAATATCGAAATATATGAAGCCGTGTTGATTAGATATGCGCCATTTTGATGCGAACGATATTTATATCGATTTTATTCATTTCTATAATGAATATCAAAAGAATTGATTTCAAAATCTGAATTTTGAAAATGTTATCATTATATTATAATGAAATGGAATATTCAATTTTGATTTAAATTTGAAAATGAAGTAAAAATCATTTTAAAATGAATTTATAAACCATTTATAGAATACGTTTTAAATGGAAATCGATGAAATGTATATAATATATATTATATATATTTAATGGCCTTAATAAAACGCGCAGCGCAGCGACCTTTCGCGAATTTCGACCGTTGACTTCAAATTGACATTGCGGGAGATCCGACCGTCGGATTCTCCTAAAACCAGAACCTGTGGGTTCATATCGAAAAGAGCTTTCCAACTAGTATAAGATATTTGAAACCTAAAAGTTGTATTTGTAATTATGTCCAAATCAAATTTGGAAAATATCGTTGTAAGTGCAGTTCGATGACCGTTTATGGAAATCGACTGAAAGAACCTTAATAAAATTATTAAAAATAGTAATAATTTATGTAAAATCATAATAAATGATTTGAAAAGAATTAGGATGAAAAATTCCACGTTTATAAAGATCAAAATATATTTTTATCAAAATGAACTAGTTATTAACTAGATTTGAAATCCAATAATTTTTAAGTAAAATAAATTGGATTTGTGAATGGTTTTAATATAACCAGAAATTTCCAACAAACAAATTGGAATGGATTTGGAGTGGAAATAATCTTTGGAATATTTCGATGTTGGATTCCGTGATTATGCGGATATTGTTATGGAAATTTGGAAGATATATTTATATCGTTATTTCCAATACGATATTTGTTGGTTTCAGAATTTGATATTGAATATAAGCCAATATAATTTCTATTCAGAGCCTTGTATTTAATATCAAATGGGAATTTGGGTTTGTCGTGAATGGTGTCTTTAGTTCTTAAACGCAGTTGAGAAAAGAAAAAATCTTTTAATTAAGATTAGAAGAAGTTTTCCAATTAATTAATATTTAATTGGAATTAAATAAAAGAATTGGATTTTTGGGTTTATCGTGAACTGTGTTTTAAATGACATTGGTTCTTTAACCCAATTAAAGATAGGATTACATGTCTAACATTGTATTTTGAACTATATTGTTGATCTCTGCTTAATATATATCTGTTTGGTGGTGGAGAATTTATTCCCTTGCTTAACACCCTTCTCTACGACGTACGAGCTTAGAGGTTATATATCGGCAGAAATCAATGGTACGGTGTAGATTATCAATGTGGCATGTTTGTGTTTCCATAGTTAAATAATCATTAACTAATGATTATTGGAATATTAAAACTAAATGGAGTTTTAATGAATCTTTGATTAGATTGAAATGCGAATGTGATAATTTAATTTATCGAATTTGGGAAATGATCGAGAATGGAGTATCGCCAGTTTTGCTTCAAGCGATAGTTAAATCTTTTATTAGATTTGAATGGGAAATGGTAATTAATTTTTACCGATAACACTACGGCGTTAGATATGGAGTATTACCAGTTTTGCTCCATGGGATGAATAGGTTGGGATTGAGAAATTAAACAAATGATTACTTTAGTAAGGTGCGCTAATCCCGACTAGTTTGGATAAATTTTAATTTGGTTTGAATTGATATTCAAAGTAAGATTAAAGAATAAATTTAAAGAATTTATCTTTGATAAAATTAAGGGGAACCTTTCCCTAAAGATGTGAATATTTGAATAAAAGAAAATTCGGAACTGGAATGAGGTGTATGTTGTGTTTTTATAGCAATTGTTTATAAAATACGTAAATTATTCGGAAAGGCCTGGTTTACACCCATTCTGAATAATTGATTCGACCACAAGTAGACGACGAAGACGGTTGTTGAAGACCGGAAATATTCACATCGTTTGGATGATTACTGATGTCTTGATTGGGCTGTACACCGAAGATAAGGTAATAGGTGGTGATCGTCCAGATGTACTTGGAGATCGGCCGGATGTGCGAGGACCTCTCTTCTGTATTGGACATATAGGACGAGGAATAAGGTACCGCCGGTTTCGTTCAAACCTAGAACGGACTTATAAACAGATGTAACACACCACCTCCGTTAAGGTCACTCACAAAGGGAATGCCTTAACTTTGATGGAGCGTTTTAGTAGACAGAACAGAATATTACAAGACAGATAAGTAGTACTTGAAAAATTATAAATTTAGTACAACAGAAGCAGAAATAAGTTTGATTACATCTTTCTAAATCACAATACCAAAACTCAAGTACACAATTACCAGTCTTATACAAAATCTTTCAGAATGTAAAGTTTCAAAGCCATAATCCCCAACATAAACTGCCATGAAAAGATAGAGTCAAAGCTAAGCAATACTCCAAGCACTTCAAGCAGAGAGAATCAGAATCAAGCTCCTATGTTTCCACCCTGAGCACCTGGGGGGGGGGGACGGAAAGAAAAGGGACGAAAACAAACGAGGTCAGACATAAAGTCTGGCGAGTCCAGTGACTTCCAGCATATAAACAGATAATATTATCAAGACATGTAAATAAAGCTGGATGAGAGATTACATCAACAGGAAAAACATATATACTTTAAGTTAACAGAAGAAACATAATGATGTAAACCAAGTTATGTTCCTTACTTACATCTAACTTCTCTACACTAATACTACTATAAAAGGGTTAGGTGTTAAAATAATGTCTAAACTGAAACAGAATCGAAACAGAATAATCTATACAAAAACAGAACAATCTATACAGAAACATAATGCTAGTAATGGGCCTTCACCACCCCCAACAGGCAGAAGGTACAGAAGCAGAATACTAATAATGGGCCTTTACCACCCCAACAGACAGAAGGTATAGAAACAGAATACTAATAATGGGCCTTTACCACCCAACTAATGGGCCTTTACCACCCCCAACAGACAAAAGGCACGGAAACAGAATCGGAAACGGAATCAAAGACGAAAACAGAATAATCACTATGGAAACAGAATGTTAGAATTAGGTGTACACTAGTAATGGGCCTTTACCACCCCAACAGACAGTACCACGTAGAAACAGACAGGTGTTACCACCCAACAGAAACAGACAAAACTAAGTGTACCCTAAGTCCTACCCTAAGCGATCAGCTCCCTAATACATAAATACCCTGTGTCGGCCCCATAGTAGGGTGGCACAGACCTATTTGCGGATGTCACAGTGTCTTACATCCTTAGAGCAGACTGGATCCATGCACGCACATGACCCGGTTGGAACGCACCATCAACACCCCTCGCCATTATTAGAATGAACCGCTTATAAATAGTTCAGTAAGTGTGCCCGGACCCCTACATAGCGTGGGGTCAAATTTTTTGATACCAGAAAGCGTTACTGACTAATATGGATCCCAAACAACAGATGACACATGTATTTCCCCTCCTAACCTTGTGTCCCCAGACTAACAGATTTAAGATTAACTTGTTTACAAGTTTCAAACATACAGAGTTCAGATTTACTAGTTCACGTATCAGACAATCAAGTTAACAAGTTTTCAGACTAACGGATCATATGTACAGTTTTAACAAACTTACAAATTGTCTAACTTTGTATTGGGCCTACAGATTCACGAAACGGGTTTGTTAAATTCATCAGTCCAGTTGGTTTAACCCTATCCACCCAACATGTTTTAGACATCATATTTATCTCAAATTTGCATTAATTAAATATTAATGCACAGACCTCTCACATTAGGTCGGTAGCTTGTGGTCGCTGGATATGCTGGGTGGTTCCGTGAAGACTTCTGCCACAAGCCAGACCTAACCTCGTGTCTAAGCATATTTTAGTTACGCCTACTACCAAACACATTAGACTGACAGTTTGTGGTCGCTGGTTAAGCCAGTTGGTTCCGGGCAGGCTTCTACCGTAAACAGAGTCTAACCTCGTGTCATAGCCACTTTATTCCATTACAGAAAATATCAAACTAATTATGTCCATTTAGCAGATTTAACTTCTTTACAAGTTACGGTAGATTATCCAAAGTTCTATTAGCATGTTTTTCTCAATTTTAGATCGAGCCTCCAAATTACAATTATTCATCTTTCAACTGATTAAGCAATTCAACAGATTTAGCAGATAACAGATCTAGCAGATTAGGAAATTTAGCAGATTAGCAGAACAGGCAATTCAACAGATTTAGAAGATTAGGCAAATCAGCAGATTCAATAAAAATTCAATTTATATATATTGCCTAATCATAAATTAAGCCTAAACTTACATGCTCAAATCATGGTCATAATTCATAATACCATATATGCCCCCAAATTTTTGATAAGCTTTGCACAGTATAGAACACTCTCTAAAAGCCCCGAATCATGATATGAATTATGCCAAAATATTGCCTTTAATGCCAATATCGAAAAATCCATATTTAGGCGCATTCACATTAATAGTTATCCTATTTTAATATAGGTCCTTACATCTAAGTTTCATATTCCTTTTTCAAGTCATGAATCATTATATAAAATATACCCAAAAATCTAGATCTTTAAATTATATCCTCTCAAAATCAGATCTTAATTTTTATATGCATTATGTCCCCAAGTTTAAAGTCATATGTTATCATTCAATGATTCCTCTTCTTCCAAATCACATAGTATGCACAGATCTAGATCTAATTTACAACATATGTCCTTTTCTCAAATCAGTCATAGATCAGTCATGTCCAATTATCAATGTTCATTATTTACTCCAAAATTTAACGTTCGTGTGTTAATCTCTTATGAGATTTGGCGCAGGCTCATAGTAGCCTAACTATAGAACAGAAATAAAGAATAGTCACAGAAAAACATATCTGACAGATAAGAATATGCATAACCTTAGATTCAGATTTATAGCCATGTCAAGATCATAATTAAAGCTCATATCTGAAAATAACTATACTCATAAAAAGGGAACGATTCTTGTATTCTGGAAACTGTATTCTGACACTGAACAACTCTCGTTTGGCGTAGACTATCGATTCGATTAGAAAATAGTTGTTCTCTTTTAATTCTATTCAGATTGGAAGAAGATGCACTAGTTCAAGCTTAGATTTCAGCAGAGTAGCGACGCCATTATTTTATTTTAATTAGAATAAAGGCAGAGTATAGGAAGAATGAAATTGTGTGGAGAGAAAGTGAGGTTTGGGGGGTGTTTTTATAGGAGAATATGGTGATTTAGAGCCTTTAGACCAGCCCAGAAGTCATCAGAACCACCCAGCTCGAAGACATGTCATCCAGCAACTCAGAAGAAGACATGTCATCACAGAACACTCCAGAATTCTGTGCTGGATCGGTATGGGCGCACTTGGCAGGTGTACCAGTGTATTTTTGTACTGGCGCACTTCATAAGTGCGCCACTGTATTCTGGCTTGTTTCCGATTTTTCTGCCTAACTTCGTTCGTCCATATCTTCTTCATACGGTATCCGTTTTACGCAAACTCGGACTCTATCTCAAGAAATTTTTTGAGACGAACGCAATGGCGGAACCTGTTTCCCTTAATTCTTCTCCTAAAATTAAGTATACATTAATTTGTTACTTATACGTTCACATAAAATATGGGGTGTTACATTCTCCCCTCCTTAAAAGATTTCGTCCCTGAAATCTTCAAGTTAGGAAGACTGTGTCCTACCTTCCAATCATCCATCTACTCAACCATCATCCACAAGCATATATTGTCCTTAGAAAACTTCTAATGATGTATGAACATATGCAAAAGTGTGTGTATATGTCTCTTATCTAATGCAAAGATCAGGCGGTCTACTGATTCAGTTGACCTCCTCAATGCGAACCATGTTGGTGCCATGAGTCCAATTATGTATGCAAGAAATCCTATTTGATACACATCATTTCTATATGTGTGCATAACCATTCATCCAAATGCAACATCCATGTGATGAGTCAATCATTTTGCATCCACAAAAATTGAAAAATGTGCACACATTCATATGCAGTATGAGAGTGTTTTTGAGCCGATCTAGTGTCTAGTGTGTGTATATGCATCCACAAGCTACCACTAGCAACCATTTGCATCCACTTGTAACCATCAAACATAACATGTCTCAAACACATGTTTACACCCGTTAGTTTCTACCTAAAGGTCGAATACTCGGTCGATAGGATACAGCTGAGTGATAGAAGCAAGTACGATTAAAACAAAAGTTCTGTTCCCATTCGACATCGGTTAAGAGAATAATTCCCTAAGTCTCAACCCCGAAGACCGAAATCAACATCAGATTGACACCCAGAGAATTACTTCCATTAAACAATGTCAAAACTGGAAATATACTTCACACTTCGAGTAAAAACCCTTATCCTTTTCAGAAATATTCAGATACTTACAGACTACTGGTACAGATCAGATTATTAGATGATTCTTAGGAAACTAAGCATGATAAAACCCAACCATATCCCATAAAACCCAGAATGTATGCGTCAGTGTCAACTTAACGCCCAACACAGATACCCTCAAACCCTAACCTGTCACAAACATATGAGTTGTAACCCTTATAGGGTTTGAGACTATAGCGGGATCAGAAACAAGACTGGTATTAAGGTGCAGAGACTTAGCTATGGAATTAAAATGCCAGAATGATCATATAAGGAAATTAAACTTTCTACGAAAAAATTTCCACCTCTATCCTACCCACCAACTACAAGAGCATTCGCCTACCTTCCAGAAGATTCCGCCCTTTGCCCTTGCCTTTTGGGGCAATCCTTGATCAGATGTCCTATCTCACCGCACTGAAAACAACCAGTCTTCTTACATGTTAACAAGTCTTTCTCTAAAGTTGCCCCCATCGCGCAAAAAACCCTACGAAGCTCGAAAGAGGATTAGCCGTAGGTGAAATTACTGCGGCTACAGATGGAAGTTAGGCACTTCTTTGCCCTTTGACAGGCACCGTAGTCTCATCATGCCTACGGAACCATGTCGCGATGAGGTTACCTCCCAGAAAGCCAGGAGCTCTAGAGACTCAGAAAAGAAGGAAACAAGAATTAAATAGAAAATCAAAAGATAGATATATGGCTTTGGGGACTATGTTTTTCAAAATAAACTTTACTTTTGATAATACTTTCTTTTTAAAACCTTTTTGAAAATAGTTTTCAAAAACTTTTTATAAAATGTGGTAACCTTCAGCTCTAATACCAAGTGTAACATCCCACCTCCGTTAAGGTCACTCACAAAGGGAATGCCTTAACTTTGATGGAGCGTTTTAGTAGACAGAACAGAATATTACAAGACAGATAAGTAGTACTTGAAAAATTATAACTTTATTACAGCATAAGCAGAAATAAGTTTGGTTACATCTTTCTAAATCACAATACAAAAAGCTCAAGTACACAATTATCAGTCTTATACAAAATCCTTCAGAATGTAAAGTTTCAAAGCCATAATCCCCAAAATAAACTGCCACGAAAAGATAAAGTCAAAGCCAAGAAATACTCCAAGCACTTCAAGCAGAGAGAATCGGAATCAAGCTCCTATGTTTTCACCCTGAGCACCTGGGGGGAACAGAAAAAAGGGGCGAAAACAAACGAGGTCGGACATAAAGTCTGGCGAGTCCAGTGACTTCCAGCATATAAACAGATAATATTATCATGACATGTAAATAACGCTGGATGAGAGATTACATCAACATGAATAACAGATATACTTTAAGTTAACGGAAGAAACATAATGATGTAAACCAAGTTATGTTCCTTACTTACATCTCACTTCTCTGCACTAATACTAGTATAACAGGGTTAGGTGTTACCCTAATGTCTAAACTGAAATAGAATCGAAACATAATAATCTATATAGAAACAGAATGCTAGTAATGGGCCTTCACCACCCCAACAAACAGAAGGTACAGAAGCAGAATACTAATAATGGGCCTTTACCACCCCAACAGATAGAAGGTACGGAAACAGAATACTAATAATGGGCCTTTACCACCCAACTAATGGGCCTTTACCACCCCAACAGACAGAAGGTACGGAAACAGAATCGGAAACGGAATCAGAGATGGAAACAGAATAATCCCTACGGAAACAGAATGTTAGAATTAGGTGTACACTAGTAATGGGCCTTTACCACCCCAACAGACGGTACCACGCAGAAACAGCAGGTGTTACCACCCAACAGAAACAGACAGAACTAAGTGTACCCTAAGTCCTACCCCAAGCTATCGGCTCCCTAATACATAAATACCCCGTGTCAGCCCCACAGTAGGGTATATCATTCCCTAAAGCGGCAAACTATTGGCACAGACCTATTTACAGATGTCACGGTGTCTTACATTCTCAGAGCAGACTGGATCCATGCACGCATATGACCCGGTTGGAACGCACCATCAACACCCCTCGCCATTATTAGAATGAACCGCTTATAATTAGTTCAATAAGCATGCCCGGACCCCTACGTAGCGTGGGGTCAATGTTTTTGACACCAGAAAGGGTTACTGACTAATATAGGTCCCAAAAAACAGATGACACAAGTATTTCCCCTCCTAACCTTGTGTCCCCAGACTAACAGATTTCAGATTAACTTGTTTACAAGTTTCAAACATACAGAGTTCAGATGTACTAGTTCACAGATCATACAATCATGTTAACAAGTTTTCAGACTAACGGATCAGATGTACAGTTTAAACAGACTTATAAATTGTCTAACTTTGTATTGGGCCTACAGCTTCACGAAACGGGTTTGTTAAATTCATCAGTCCAGTTGGTTTTACACTATCCACCCAACACGTTTTAGACATCATATTTATCTCAGATTTGCATTAATTAAATATTAATGCACAGACCTCTCACATTAGGTCGGTAGCTTGTGGCCACTGGATATGGCGGGCGGTTCCGGGCAGACTTCTGCCACAAGCCAGACCTAACCTCGTGTCTAAGCATATTTTAGTTATGCCTACGACCTCTCACATTAGACTGACAGTTTGTGGTCGCTGGTTAAGCCGGTTGGTTCTGCGTAGGCTTCTACCATAAACGGAGTCTAACCTCGTGTCATAGCCACCTTATACCATTACAGAAAATATCAGACTAATTATGTCCATTTAGCAGATTTAACTTCTTTACAAGTTATGGTAGATTATCCAAAGTTCTATTAACATGTTTTGCTCAATTTTAGATCGAGCCTCCAAATTACAATTATTCAACTTTCAACAGATTAAGCAATTCAACATATTTAGCAGATAATAGATCTAGCAGATTAGGAAATTTAGTAGATTAGCAGAACAGGCAATTCAATAGATTTAGCAGATTAGGCAATTCAGCAGATTAGCAGATTTAACATTTCTTAAAAATTCTATTTACATATCTTGCCTAGTCATAAATTAAGCCTAAAATTACATGCTCAAATCATGGTCATAACTCATAATACCATATATGCCCCCAAATTTTCGTTAAACTTTGCACAGTACAGAACACTCTCTAAAAGCCCCAAATCATGATATGAATTATGCCAAATTATAGCCTTTAATGTCAGTATCCAAAAATCCATATTTAGGCGCATTCACATTAATAGTTATCCTATTTTAATATATGTCCTTACGCCTAAGTTTCATATTCTTTTTTCAAGTCATGAATCGTTATATAAAATATACACAAAAATCTAGATCTTCAAATTATATCCTCTCAAAATCAAATCTTAATTTTTAAATGCATTGTGTCTCTAAGTTTCAAGTCATATGTTATCATTCAATGATTCCTCTTCTTCCAAATCACAGAGTATGCACAGATCTAGATCTAATTTATAACATATGTCCTTTTCTCAAATCAGTCACAGATCGGTCTTGTCCAATTATGCATTATTCATTATTTACTCCAAAATTTAGCGTTCGTGCGTTAATTTCTTATGAGATTTGGCGCAGGCTCCTAATAGCCTGGCTATAGAACAGTAAAAAGAATAGTCACAGAAAAACAGATCTGACAGATAAGAATATGCATAACCTCAGATTCAGATTTATAGCCATGTCAAGATCATAATTAAAGCTCATATCTGAAAATAACTGTACTCACAAAAAGGGAACGATTCTTGTATTCTCGAATCTGTATTCTGACACTGAATAGCTCTCCTCTGGCGTAGACTATCGATTAGATTATAAAATAGTTGTTCTCTTTTAATTCTATTCAGATTGGAAGAAGATGCACTAGTTCTAGCTTAGATTTCAACAGAGTAGCGGTGCCATTATTTTACTTTAATTAGAATAGAGGCAGAGTATAGGCAGAATGAAATTGTGTGAAAGTGAGGTTTGGGGTGTTTTTATATGTGAATAGGGCGATTTAGAGCCTTTAGATCAGTCCATAAGTCATCAGAACCACCCAGCTCGAAGACAGGTCATCCAGCCACTCAGAAGAAGACACGTCATCACAGAACACTCCAGAATTCTGTGCTGGATTGGTATGGGCGCACTTGGCAGGTGCGCCAGTGTATTTTTGTACTGGCGCACTTAGTGCGCCAGTGTATTCTGGCTTGTTTCCAGTTTTTCTGCCTAACTTCGTTTGTCCATATCTTCTTCATACGTTAACCGTTGTACGCAAACTCAGACTCTATCTCAAGCAGAATTTCGAGACGAACGCAATGGCGCAACCCGTTTCCCTTAATTCTTCTCCTAAAATTAAGTCTACTTTAATTTGTTACTTATATGTTCATAGAAAATACGGGGTGTTACATTGGATGTGTGTCTGACATTGGATTTCGTTCTGTGTATATTGATCTCTATTTAATATATATCTATTTGGCGGCAGAGAATTTATTCTCTTGCTTAACACCCTTCTCTATGACGTACGAGCTTAGAGGTTATATATCGATAGACATTAGTCGCATGGCATGGAATGTCAATGTGTCATGCTAAGATGCAGTGATCAAGGCTTTTGTTGAAAAGCACGGCCTTGCGGTTGATAACCAAAGCACGGCTTTAAATAGCATAGCTTTGTGTATAGCGTTAATTCGCAAGCTTCACACCCTGGTATGAACCAGAAATGGGATGAAGGATGACAACTAGTAGTTTTGGTTTAACCTAAACTCTAGGTGCCCTTATTTTCCACATGGACAGCTAGTAGTTTTGGTTCTGGATATATTATATTCACAGGATCTTAGATTTACAACTGGAACTATATTCAGAAAGCTCTGTATCTGTGTATTTCTTTCAGTTGTGTTATGTATTATTTTCCGCTACTTTGTAATTTGATCTCTGATATTTTTCTGATGTATATTATTTATTCAAACTCTGTTATATTCTTGTACTCTAATGTAAATTGTTGTAACATTAATGAAATGTTCTATTGTTCGTGTTCTGATTTTTTGTGTTCTCAAATCAATCCAGGCTTTCCCGTAAGAGCGAGTTTGGGTCGTTTCAAATGTAGTCAAGAACTGGCCGACCATTCTTCTTAAGCTCCATGAATCTCTTAAACAGAATAGACTTTTGCACGGTGGAGATAAACTTCACTTCAAAGTTGGCTTGGAACAGCTCCCATGAAATATCTTCTACAGGGGTCTCAAGTGTGACAGAATTCCACCAGCCCATCGCTCTGCCCTCTAACTGCCTTGATGCAAGCTTCCTATTTGTTGCATCATCAATGCCCAAGTCCCTGAAGATCCTAACACAAGTATCCATCCACCTCTAGACTTCTTCAACTGGTTCAGTGCCCTTGAATTGGTTTCCTCACAATGAAGAAAAGTCTTTGCTTAGCTTTGCAAATTCTACAGCTCTAGGCACTGGAACTCCAACCAACCGTAGCTGCCACTGGAGCGGGGTTCCGTCGAAGACATGCTTCAATCATTGCTTCAAACATGGTCGGGTAATCAGGTGCCCCGCCATTACCCCTCAAAGCATGGCTTCTTCCCTAGCAGTGTGTCATGTATAATGTCGACTCATTCTAAATCAGCATATTAGAATGATTAGCCATCTACAAGAAAACTGCTAGAGAAGTACAAACGCTACTAGCATTAACCTTGCCATATGTCATTACATCCTTGCCATATGTCAAGGGCTAATGGTAAACCCAGTTCTAGCATAAACTCCATACGCCTTTCAATGATACGCATGCATGTCTAAACTTGACAATTAGGCCTTTCAACGATACCTACGGTACTCGACCTACAACCGGTCTTTTAGGTACCCCTATCGTACCTCTGCTTTGGGCCTGCTAGAACTAATGACAATGATAATATCTCGACCTTCTCATCTCTAGTCATCCAACTTGACGACTTTTTATAGCACAAGCAACCTTCTCGAGCAACCATTATCCACCAACTCACAACCCTTGAGCTGTCACCTCATTCGTTGTTATACACCGATCAACGAACACCTTTCAACACTTCGAATCTTCCAACTTAAATTTACTTCGAAGTCACACCATCATAGAGCCAAGTTACACCACTGCGCTGCGGCTTGAGTAGGGTTCGGAGTGTTGCCCCCGAAAAATATTTTTTAGACCTTTTTGCTCAAATCTGAGTCTTACCCAAAATTTTTTTTTCCAGAAATGACCCTGTAATGCATGACCGACCGACCCCTCCCCGGGATGTTCGATCGACCCTCTAACTTGACCATACCGTAATCGAGCTACTCAATGCTCGACCAGACCACGACATCCAGACCGACCCGATCTGTGCTCGACCCAAAGGGTGCTCGACCGACGCAACTTCATCTCGTGACCGACCCAGCCATTCAAGAGCGACCAACCCTGAAGTGCTCGACCGACCCTAGCAAAGCTTAACCGACCAACCCGTTTCTTTTCCTCCAAGAAAACCTCCCCATGGTTCAACCAACCCACTACGTTCGACCCACCATATTTGACCCACCATGCTCGACCCAAATCCTGCACCTTCCGATGCAACTCCAATTTCGACCAAAACTTCGCCAAAATGATTCGTTCGACGAAACCATCATGAATCATGGTATGAAACCACTAACATCACCAATTTGGCCATTTCTTCAATAATCATGTAAAATCCACCAAAATCACCATAAATGTACATATGAACAAAATTATGGATTTAACTTGCACATTCACATGAAATATCATAGAAATTACTTATCTAAACTTGCTAAATCAGATCATGGGGTTACTTATATGAAAATGGAGTTAATATGGCATAGATCTATGGAAAAACACTTGAATTTGATGAGAGTCATGCTCAAACACTCATATACTTAATTGCATTTATTGAGAGATGTAAATCACTCACCGATTTGCCAAAACAAGCTAAAATTGATGAAATAAGAATCCAGGCAGCAAGCACCTCGCACCAAACACCTTGATCTGATGAACTCTTGCCTCAGTTGATGTAGATCTAGCCTCAAATGGTGTAGATCTACGATTTCCCTCCTTAGATTTTGATTTTTAATGGTGGAAAGGTGTTATAGGAAGGAGGAGCACAAGGTCTCCAAATGAGAGAATGGAAAATTAAAACTATTTCTCATATCCCTTATCCCCTAGTTATATCCTTCCATCACCCCACTAATGGGCCTTCCCAAATCAACCCATTATGGCTCTCCAAACCAAAACAACCTACTAAAAAACCTTAAAACAATGATGCCTCCCAAACCGTTGGGCCAAATATTTAATGTAACCACTCTACGGAAAGGCAATCATCCATTCCTCTCCAATGGCACAGGTCTCACCCTCTGATTCGACCTGAGTCTAAAGTTATGCCCTGTACAAGACTGATAGGGGGGAAATGGTCATAAACAAAATCGGTAAAAATTATGGACATGTCTCACATTCCCATAAGTAGCATATCAAAAGATGAGAATGATCCAACCCTCAAGGAATAAAATAAAAATATTTTACGATCTACTGGTACGTAAAATGCGGGCTATTATAATTAGGCCTTTCAACGATACCCAGGGTACTCGACCTACAACCGATCTTTTAGGTGTCCCGATTGTAACACTGCTTTGAGCCTACTAGAACTTACAACAAAGATAATCTCTCGGCCCTCACATCTCTAATCATCCAACCCGACTATTTCTCATAGTTCAAGCAACTTCCTTAAACAACCATTATCCACCAACTCACGACCTTTAAGTTGTCATCACATTCGTTGTTCTACACCGATCAACGAATACATTCAACACTTTGAACCTTCCTTCTTGAATTTACTTCGAAGTCACACCATCACCAAGCCAATTACACCACTGTAATGCGGTTAGGGTTCAAGGGATTGCCCCCGATTTTTTTAAGAGCCCTTTTTCTTCAAATCTGGGTTGTACCCGAAAAATAAAATTTTCAAAATTAACCATGTGCGACCGACCTCCCGGTAGGACTGACCCTAGGCCATGCTCAACCCCATGTCTTATTAAACCTTAACGTGGTGCAACCAAACCCATAATGCCGACCGACCAGGCTTTGCTCGATCTGTACACCCATGCTTCAAAATATGCACGACCGACCAGAATCCAACAGTCGACCACTCCTCCATTATTTCAAACAGGACCGACCGACCCAGAAATTTAAGACCGACCGACCCACCTGCTTCCTCACCAAAACTTTAACTCCAAACCGACCGACCTATACTGTTGCTCGACCAACTCCTGCTCGACCCTGGTATGCTCGACCGAACCCCACTGCCTTAGGTTGGCTCGGTCGGCCCTACTCCTGTCTTGCTCCCCAAGAAACCCATGCATGCAATCCAAAATCTTCACTTCACCATTTCCACTCTAATTTCCACCAAAACTTCGCCAAACGATAGATTCGACGAAACCACTTGTCTAATCCATCAAATATGATCAAAAACACGGTATGAACCCTCTAACAACATGAAAACAATAATTTTCACCAAATAATGCAAATCATACCAAAAATCATCATGAATGGTCATAAAAACAAAACTATAGAACTAACTTGCATAATCATATGGAGTAACATAGAATCAATGATTTAAACTTACTAAATGAGATTGTAGGGTGATTTATGTGAAAAGGGACTTAATATGGCATAGATCTAAGGAAAAACACTTAAATATGATGTAAACCATGATCAAATACTCATACACTTTATTCAATCCATGTGAGAGATGCAAACAACTCATCGATTCTCCAAAATAAGCTAAAATTGATGAAATAAGAATCCAGATAGCAAGCACCTCGCACCAAACCCCTTGATCCGATGAACTCTTGCTTCAATCAATGTAGATCTAGCCTCCAATTGTGTAGATCTATGATTTCCCTCCTTGGATTTTGATTTTTAACGGTAGAAAGGTGTTAGAGGAAGGAGGAGCTCAAGGCCACCTAATGAGAGAATGGGGAAGTAAACTATTTCCCATACCTCTCACCCTCTATTTATAGTTTCCACCAGCCCACAAATTGTGCCTTCTCAAATCAGCCCATTGTGGCTCAAAATCCTGAACAACCAACTGAAAAATCTTAAAACAACGATTCCTCCCATACCGTTGAGCCAAATCTTTAATTAACCACTCTACGGAAAGGCAATCATCAATCCCTTTCCAATGGCACTGGTCCCACCCTTTGATTTGACCTGGGTTGTAAATTATGCCTTGTATCAGACTAACAGGGGCAAAATGGTCACAAACAAAATCGGTAAATATTATGGACATGTCTCACATTCCCATAAGCAACATATTAAAAGATGAGAATTATCCAACTCTGATCAGGGAATAAAATAACAATATTTTATGATCATCCGATACATAAAATGCGGGCTGTTACACAAAACTCCATCACAAACAATTTTAAACCACCATTATATCATTTTAATGTATTTAAAAAGGACCTATAAACTATTGCGCAAGTGGTTAAATTTATAATTACTTCATAATAAAGTCAGTAAGAAAAAGAGAAGATATCATTTCAAAAAGTGTTATAAAAAGCTTCAACATCAATAAGAATGTTAAAAATAAAAGCTGTAGCATTTATAAAGCATTATGAAAAAATCTTTGGTAGTTTACAACGGTTTTAGACTCAAAACAGCTATCACAGTGTTTCTTATGCATTGTGAAAAGATTTCGGTAGTTTATACTGTTTTTGACTCAAAATAGCTATCATAGCATTTCTGGTGCGTTGTGAAAAGTTCTGTGTAATTTATAAAGGTTTTAGACTCAAAACTGCTATTACAACATTTCTGGTGTGTTATGAGAAGTATTGGGCTTAATATAGTGCTTTATAAATTGTTCAGAGAAAAGACAACGCCTCATAAATGCTGCAAAAAGTTCTAGTTTGAGACACTTCGGTATTTGAAACATTTAAAAAGTGTTTCAAATTTCAGAAATTCAAATTTTTGACCCGTTTTTCGGCAAAATGTTTGATTCTATTTCATTATGGTAAATATAGTTTTTGGCTCCAAATTTTCTACAGTAAGAAGCTTTCTTAGTCTACTTAATTTCAATGAAAAGAAACCCTTTAAATTGTTTATCGATTTAATATATAAAATTAAACAACATGAGACATTTTCAACATGTCCATTTCGGGCAGATTTTTACTCAAGTTTCCTTCTAAATTTCAGTATACAAACCATTGAATTAGGAAAAGTGATAAACATGAAAGTTGTAGTTCTCTAAGTTAGCTTTCCAGATCATAAAAGAAATCAAAATTTCATCATGAATTGAGGAAGTTATGGTCTAAATACCGAACATCATTTTCCTAGGTTCGAGACCTATCGTTCGTTCTTAATTTTTCACATCTTTTCTTCAAAATATAAAATGAATACATGTACTCAAATAGTTTTCTCACCTTATAATTGTAGCTTTAACTTGTATTTATTCTCTTCGCTTCTCCTAAACTTCTCCTCTTTATCTTACCGTTTTGTGAACGTATGAAAACAAATGAAAATTTCTACCTTATTTATAGCATTCTTTAAGGCTAGTTTGGTAATTTGGTTTTGGACACTTGTCTACCTTTTCTTTATGTATAATCTCCCATCTCGATATTCAAATATTTACTACTCAAAGTTTCAGACTATTACAGGTTCTTGGGGAATGTTGTCTCTAGAGATGGTATAACGATGGATCCTGCTAAGGTTATCTCAATGTAGGATTGGAATGCTACCAAGAATGCAATAGAGGTGAAGAGCTTTCTAGGTTTGGCAGGGTTATCGGAAGTTGATTATGGATTTTCCGCGAATCTCAGCTTTTCTTTTCGCCTTGCAAAGAAAAACCTAGCATTTGTTTGGTATATGGATTACGAGGATGCGTTCTTGAGGTTGAAGAAGGTTATCACATCAGCTTCAGTGTTAGACTCTTCCAAATAGTATGTAGATGTTCATTGTATATACGGATGTTTGTGCACAGGTTTAGGTGCGGTGCTTATGCAGGAGGGTAGGGTTGTCTGCTATGGGAGTAGACAACTGAGGGTACATGAGAGGAATTACCCTACCTATGATTTGGAGCTAGCGGCGATAGTGTTTTCTCTTAAATCTGGGAGACATTATCTATTGGGTGAGAGGTTTGAGCTATTACCGGCCATAAGTCTCTCAAGTACTTGTTTTCGCAAAAGGATCTTTATTTGCCACAACGGCGCTGGATAGAGTTTCTTGCATCCTATGACTTTGAGATATCTTATACCCCGGTGATAGGGAATATAGCGGCGAATGCACTGAGTAGGCAGAGGATGACTTTGAGTCCGTTGTTCGTAGAGTGGCAGAATTTGAAGTTTATCTCGTCGTTCTATTATAGACCATCTACGAATTATGCACCATGATTATTGGCATCATTGGAGGTACGACCTACTCTCTTAGAGCGTATTGGATCCAGTCAGCGCGAGGATCAGCATTCAACATATATCATAGACCAACTTAGTAGAGGAGAGACCTCTAGTCACCTTGCTAGTTTTCTGTGGATGAGAAAGGGTGGTTGCATAGTGATCGGAGATTATGTGTTCCACGAGTTGATGATTTGTTGAGATCGATTTTAGAGGAGGAACAACACTCTCCGATGACTGTCCATCTAGGAGGTAATAAAATGTATAAAGACATGAGAAGGGTCGTTCATTAGATAGGGATGAAGAAGGATGTGGCAGAGTACGTAGCTAGATGCATGACTTGTCAGAAATTGAAAGTAGAGCAAAGAAAGCCTGCTGGATTGCTTCAGCCTCCGGATGTGCCACAGTGGAAATGGGGGTGTGTCTCGATGGACTTTATAGAGGGGTTGCCAAGATCGAGGAAAAGCAATACCTATATTTTGGTTATAGTTGATAGGTTGACTAAGAGTGCCCATTTCATCCCCATTAAGAGTAAGCGGACAACAACTTGGTTAGCATCAGTGTATCTTAGGGAGATCATACGACTTCATGAAGGTCCCTTTAGTATTGTTGGTGATAGAGGCCTCGCCTTTACCAACGAGTTTAGGAGGAGCCTGCAATAGGCATTGGGACACAACTATGAATCAACACTTCCTATCACCCTTAGAAAGATGGACAGACGGAGCGGGTTAATAGGATTCTTGAGGATTTATTACGGCTTTGTATGTTGGACTTCGGAGGGTCTTGGTAAGAGCACCTTCTGTTGATAGAGTTTGCGTGTAATAACACCTATCAGATGAGTACAGGTATGGCTCCCTTCAAGGCATTGTATAGGCTGCCCTGTAGATCACCTACTTGTTGGTGGTGTCCACAGATAGACTTCTACTTAGGCCTGAGATGGTTAGAAAGACCTTAGATAAAATAGATTCGATTCGGAGGTGGATGAAGGAAACTTAGGACAGATAGAAGTCGTATGCAAATCAGTGGAGAACAGACCTAGAGTTCGAGGTTGGGACATGGTTTTCATCTAGGTGTCACCCTTGAGGAGTATTGTTCGGTTCGGCTCAGTGGAGAAGTTGGCGGCGAGGTTCGTAGAGTCATTCCCTATAGTAGAGACGATAGGTCAGATGGCATATAGGGTTAGACTACCGGAGAGATTAGCATGAGTTCATGATGTATTCCATGTTTCACACTTGCAAAAGTGCTTGCATGATTCCGGGATAGTGGTGGAGTTGAGTACCTTAGAGGAGGTTGAGGTAGAGAGGGAGGAATCGGTCAAGCGAGCTCCTACATAGATACTAGGATTTGAGGTGAAAAAGTCGAGGAATAAGAGTTTAAGCTTGTTAAGATGCAATGGGGAGAGGATAGTGATAACACGACTTGGTATCCAGATTTGCTCTTCTTTTCTATTACTCTTTGATATTATGCTTCTAATCATTTCCTAAGCTTTGAATTTGAATATATTTTTCCTAACGTTTGAATTGTAAGTCTTAGGCACAAGCCTATGGATGGAAGGAAATGGTTTAAAATATGTTAATAGAACATGTTATGGTTGGATGGATTCACGTGGATGCAAGTGTTTTCTGGTGGATATAGTGAATGCATACACACACACTAGGCACAAGTTAACTATCGGCAAACTAGGACACTTATATAATTGCATATGCATGTGTGTGCATTATATTTAATTATTTTAAATATGGAAGAAAATGGTCGAATCATCACTTGGATGTTGCATTTTGGCGAATGGTTGTTGCATGCATATAGAATTACATGTATCATTAGGATTCCTTGGCATACATATTGGATGCATGACACAGTAATGAAACTGCACTAAGGAGATTAACTGAATCAGTGGACCTCCTGATTTTTGCATTAGCTTAGGGACATACACACTACACCTTTTGCATATGTTCATGAAAACATTAGAAAATATAAGAATAATGGAGGCAGGTGGTTGATGGTTGAGTACATGGGTGTAGATAATGGTTGGAAATGTTTATATTATTCTTCTAGGCTTGGAAATTTTGAGGAAGAAATTCTTTAAGGAGGGGAATGTAATACCCTGAATTTTAATGAACAATAATTAAGTAGAAGAGGGTAATAAACTAAATATTAATCAGAATAAGCTTCAAAATTGGACAACAAGACTAGTACCATTGGGTTCAATGAAAGTTGACACTTGGTTTGCAGAAAATAGAGTTAAAATGAATAAGTTATGAATTAAAGAAGATAAGAAAAAAAATCAAATATATATATATATATATATACAATGAATGTAACAACTTGCCCGGAGTTGGTCTAAATTTCAACCAATAAAAGGCCCATCGAAACTTAGAGCCATTCTAAACGGGTCCTTGGTTCTTGTAAGGATTACAATTGCACAGATAACAGTAACATATACTTCGAATGGAATTCTCACACATCGGAAAGAGAAAATATAATACAAAAAATAAGATGTACCATTTATTTCAAAATCACAAAAATACATAGTCACAGTTACATTTATTCAATAGGTACATCAAATAGTTCATTTTCATAAGATTCCAAAAGAAGAAAAGCAATAACTTGCCAACAATATCATAACAACTTCGTCTTCTCCATTGGCTTCAATCTTGACTTCATCCATGGCTTTACCCCATCTACTGACCTGTTGGATGTTAAGGAGATGGGGTCGAAACATAAAGTTCTGTGCGACCAGAATATAGTGTTACTTGATGTCCATACCTATATTTTTAGTAGGTTACGTATGTCAAGGTATGTCTACGCGGCACATAAGATTTCACACAAACATAAATATCTAACCAATGGGGTGGGTATCCAAGTCAATCACCCATTAGTATCTTTACCGTAAAGACCCAACAAGGTGGCACTCTCGGTCACTTATGGCCCTATTAAAGCTGGATTTTTATAATATCTTATAACCCTGAGGTGGACCCTTAGCCCTTTAAGAACCCCGTCCTAGTACGTTAACGTTCTTAAGTCTAATATCTCATTTGTAATATGAGAAGTAGTATTACGAACGTTACTACTTAACTGATATTACCCGGTAGGACACCTATGTCACTTAAGACTTCCCTTAGACAGTTGGTGAGAATGCGATGGCCACATATCCTTCAATTACCAATCTTTCCCTAGTTGAGCCCTTACAAGTTTCTAGAGGAAGTGGACATCCCCCGTGAACTACCCTACTCCTTTAACCATTTTATGCCTAACCACTTTCAAAGAAGGAGGACCCAAAGACTTACCTTAATACTAATAAGGGTGGTTCCCATGACTTTGGTCCCTCTTCAAGGAATAAACCTTCGGAGGGATCCTAGTCCTAACCACTTAAGGCTCAAATTAGATAAGAAGTGAGTCAGGCACTTAAGACCTTCTTAAGGCATAGTTAGCCTATTTTTTTGCACATCAACTTATATATATATATATATATATGTATATGTATATATATATAGTTAAATATATACACACTAGGTCTCTCACATTAACCCATATACTTGTAGATGCTGGATACGCCGGTCAGTTCCAAGCAGGCTTCAACTTCAAGTCGGTTTAACCTCATGTCTAGTGTACTAAGTTTATGAATGGCCCATAACACCTAGACATCTCACATTTGTTGGGACCACCTGTGGTTGATGAATATGTCGGTCGGTTCCGGGTAGGCTTCTACCACAAATGGCAACTAATCTCGTGTCAATGTGTTATATATATATATATATATAATTCATTCTATATATATATGCACACACAAACAAACAAATATGTATATTTGTTAAGGGGACATTTCAAACTCTAACCTAATCATATTTAATACTCTAATATAATGTTATTTACATTATTTACGTTTAAATAATTAATATAATAATAACGCCTAATTAATGTAACATTTGTATAAACGGGAAACGTTCTAATCGGGATGGCAATTGTCATTTATCAAAATTAAGGCATACAAGTCTAAATCTTTTCATATTTTACCGCTACAACATAAGATGATGGCATAATGAAAATATAGCAACCAGTAAGTAAAAACATACACATACATATCAATTACAACTTGTATCCTAGGCATGTAGAAAAAGGTTTCAATATTAAATTAAAAGTAGTGTATTTCATACATTTAATCTATATTTCATCCAATCCACCCTTTTTGTGGTGTTATACACCCAAAAACGTTCGCATTCGATTTATTTCAATTTATGAATGCGTTTACACCCAAAGCAGGATCCAAACCCAATTCAATTATGAAACAATTCAAATTCCAACCTTTTTAGGCCAAATCAAATGATAATAACGCTAAATTGCATAAAATATAGATAATGATACAATACTCATGTTTACCTTTAATTCAATACAAAAACCACAATTCTACAAAACCAATATTACTGACTATTTCCTACGTGATTACAAAGTATAAAATTTGGGGATTTTTCATGTTTTATTATCGCATAACCAAATCTTCATAGGCATAATAATTCATATAGCAAGCTGATAATATAAATATGCCTTTAAGCAAAACTAGATTTCACTCACCAATCAAGTGGAGATGTGATAGAAATCTCTAGATCTGCGACCGTTCTTAACGTTCAAGCGGGCTCTGATTGATCTCCTAACAATATAAATAGGAATTCGCTACTTCAACTGGCGTAGAATCGGTGAATTAATGCGGCAGCAATCTGGGCTGTTAGATGTTTAAGCACCCCCTTTTATCCTTCCGCCATGTGCATGTCAAATATTTCCTTCCTGATGTGAAGCCGCCACGTGCATTTCGCTCACTCCCGGTTGCTTCATTTCCGGTTGATGTAGCAAGCTCCATATAAATATAAGAAACATATAATTAGATTCTTATATATAATTTTTGTGCTAAATTCCAACTTCCTAAACTTATATAAATTGAAATAGAGAGATATAGGAATGGAGGTAGAGAAGTAGAAGAACATTCACCTTTTTTCTCTTTATTTCTCTATGGAATTCTGCAGCATGGAGGCAAAGGTTTAGAATAATTAGGGTTTCTAGTGTGTTATTTGAGGGGTTATTTATACTTGCTTGTGTGAGCAAGAGCCGTCGGATTTATAAAAAAAAAATATTCAAACCATCCATATAACATAACCTCTTTAGAAAACTCTAATTACATAGCCTTATTGGGTTGTTCATTTTTACTAATTATGTTCTTTATTTGCTTAATTGTTTGTCTTTTATTACCAATCCCTTTCCTTATGTAATAGGTCCTTTGTCCCCTTGTCTTTATCAATTTATTTGGTTTTCAAATCCACCTAAGGAAAAGTTATTGTTGTCCAAACATGTAGTTTATCCCTTAGATATTATCAATTCAAACACATACAATAACGCAACTAATTCTAGTTACATCTTTCTATATATCCAATATTCTCTGTTTTACACCCCACGTCTGTTAATATCACTCACAAAGGGAATGCATTAAGTTTCGTGAAGCGTTATAGGTAAACAGGCACAGAATATTACAAGATAGATATAAATAAGATAGCAGCGGAAATTCAAATTTTTATTTCAAACACAAATCATACATCGTGATCCAAAATACCATAAGTCAAAAAAACCATTACAACAATATAACTTCTGTGTTTTACCATCAGAGTACATAGATACTTAAAAGAAGACATAATTCCCCAAATAAAAGAGACAAAGCCATAATAGAGATAAGAACTTGAGCCATACTTCGAAAGCAGCTCTAGCAAGATGATAACTGAGTCATGACTAAGCCTGGGTATTTCCACCCTAAGAACTTGGGGGAAACAGAAGAAAGAAAAGGAAACAAAAGGGTCAGACATAAAGTCTGGCGAGTCTAGTTACTTTTAGCAAGTAAATAAATAAAAGTAGCATGACAGACATATAAAGTGGATAAGAGATTACTACATAAAAGGTAGGTGTGACAAGGTACACAAGATAAGGTGTATACGCTTTCCTAATGATTACTCTGCACTACTACTAGTATAGCCAGAATGAGATGATCCCTTCCACTATAAGGTGGTAGACTTAGGCATACGTCCAAATGTACCCTACTACTACTCTGATCGATCGGCTCCCAACTCCATATATACTCTGTGCCGACCCCACAGTAGGATGTATCACATCCTAAAGTGGCAACCCCTCGCTAATAAGCACAGCCCCATATCTACAGGTGTCATGGTCGTCTTATCCCCTTCGGCTCGGCTCATGCACGCATATGGCCTGGTCGGTTTGCGCCGCCAACACCGCCTCCACGTTTGGATCTCTTACAATCAGTTAGTAAGCGTGTCCCTTCTCCGACCTAGTTCGGAGTTCTCCACTAGATACATACCCCAGTTACTGACTAAAACGGGTCCCACATAATATGATACAAGCTCTCCCCTTTGTCTTGTATCCCCCACTAGGTTTTCTTTGGCTATGTATACCATTAGGTCTCTTTAATTACATAACCCTATCATTTCTACCCATTATGCTTAGCCTAAAAGGTGTCTTTAACAACATAACTTTATTATTTCCACCGGTTATGTATACCACTAGGTGTCTTTAATTACATAACCTTATTAGGTTAAGTTTGTGGGCCTATATTTTAATATTACCCACCCCCTCCAGATTTTCTTAACCCATTCACTGTCCAATCAATTTTACTTAACACTAACTTTAGTTCATATTCATACAATCCCTTATGGATTAGATTAGGTTAAATAATCCAATTCATTACCATGTCCATTTATGGTTTATAATGGGCTAGACCGCCCACATTAGGCCTACAACCTATGGATGCTGGATATGCCGGTCAGGTCCGGGCAGTCTTATTCCGTAAGTTGGGCCTAACCTCGTGTTTTATCCCAATTCGTATTTGTGCACTTAGACCTCTCACATTCGGTTCAACATTAGTGGCTGTTAGATATGCCGATTGGGTCCGGGCAGACTTCCACCACTAATGCAACCTAACCTCGTGTCATAAGTGCAATTACAATTTCTAATTGTAATTATTAGACATTCCATTCTTATCTAATTCTTACTTATGTCTTTATAGGTGATTATGTCCCCACTTCCCCAATTTGAATTATATATCCAATTCATATAAACATTATTTAAATTATGCCAATTCTAACCCTTTTTCCCCCGTTCCCTAATTAATGCATTTGCATATATTCGGTGGCATCTAGGCTAGAAAGTAGCCTAGTCATACACAATAAAAAGGGAAAATTGATGGGAATATGACAAAGGTGATTGTTTTGGCATAAACATAAACTAGCATGGTGATAAGGGGGACATATAAGCATAAATTTGATGAACTTGTGGCAGTTAATTGATTCTAACATAACTATCATGTCATAATAAGCATAATAAGATCTAAATTAACAATTTAGATGTCCAACTGGTTTAGATCTAATATGATAGGCACAAGGTGATAAACTAGATCTGATTAGCAATTTAGATGTCCACATAATTCAGATCCAATAGTTAAAACTAGATCTAACATAAATAAGGTCAAGATTCACATCATAGAATGTTATAATAGATCCAACAAGATAGGTATTTAGATCAATAGTTAAAAATAGATCTAACACAAATAAGGTCAAGATCCACATCATAGAATGCCACAAATGTTGCAATAGATACAACAAGATAGAGATTTAGATCCAAGTTATACACAATTTAGGATGTCATATGTTCGAAATTTACAATGGATCTAATATAATATAGGCACATGAACAAATCCAAACTATTTTCATATCACGTTTACTTATATATATTTAAATCTAAAAGCAACTAGGAACTCACAGTGTTTGGATTAGAAAATAGAAGAAGAATGGATCTCGAATCTCTAACTGAATTGCTTAATTTGATAGTTTTAGGAGATTAACGGATCTAGTTCAATCAGACACTAGTAGAGTTTGGACCCCATGAATTCTCAATGAAGAAAACAGGAATGGACACATATTTATAGCTGCAACGCCTCTGAAACCTATTGCAACATCAGCCCAAGGGGTGTCGATACCCTTATAGGTGAGTCGACCCTGGTGTCGACACTCCTTAAGGGGGATCGACCCCCTAGAGCGGGAAATTGGCCTCCATACGAATTTTCAATTTTTGGACCCTTTCTGGATAAGTGCTGACTCATATGTGTATAATATGTATATACATATTTCTTCTACACGTACACAAACTAAAAACCCTCATAACTTCTTCATACAATATCCATTTTACGTGAACCAAATGTCTATCTTAACCAGAATTTCGAGACGGACACAATGACGCAGTCCATTTTCCTTAATCCTGAATATTAAATTAATTATTATTTAATATATCCTCTTTTAGTGTCATTAAAAATATTGGGTGTTACATTCTCCCCTACTCAAAGGATTTCGTCCCCGAAATCTCTAATTTGAGAAGAATACATATCCTACCATCCATCACCCATCTACTCATCCGTCAATCACTGGCATCCATTGTCCTTAAAGACCTCTAATGATTATATGAATATATGCAAGGGTGTGTATATATGTCCAACACTAATGTGAAAATCAGGCGGTCTACTGATTCAGCTGACCTCCTTAATGAATGTATGTTAGTGCCATGAATCCAATATGTATGCAAATAATCCTATTATAACACATGAGTTCTATATGTGTGCGCACTCATTCATCCAAATGCAACATCCATATGGTAATACATCCATTTCCATCCATAAAAGAAAAGAAAATGGACATACATCCATATGCAGTATGAGAGTGATTGAGCAGATCTAGTGCCTAATGTGTGTGTATATGCATCCACAGGAAACCACTAGCAAACACTTGCATCCATCAAACATAACATGTCTCAAACACATGTTTACATCCATAGGATTCCTATCTAAAGGTCAAACATACTATGGATAGGATATATTCAAATGATAGAAACAAGCACAGATAAAACTTAGGAAAAGGAGTTAAGGACATACCCTCGAAAAGAAAAGGGTATGAAGCATGAATCTTGGCTTCGGTCTCCCAAGTCACATCCTTTGGGTTATCTCCCCATTGAACCTTTAGCAACTTGATCTCTTTATTGCGTAGCTTCCTAACTTATGATCCAAGAATACGGTTAAGGACTCGCCTGACTGTTGCCTCCCGTTCCACTTCTACCTCTTCCAATACAATCGGCTCAACAACTTTTGCGGTGTCATGCAGGCACTTCCACAGATGAGAAACGTGGAAAACATCATGAACGCCGGATAGATTTTCTAGGAGCTTTACTCTATAGGCCATTTGGCCAATCCTCTCGGTTATGGGAAATGGTCCCACAATCCAAAGTGCCAAATTCCCTACCGATCCGAAGCGAACCACATTCCTCAAAGGTGATACTTTGACAAAAATTAAGTCTCCCATTTCAAATTCGATGTCAGTCCTTCTCTTGTCTGCATAGGACTTTTGCCAATCTTGAGTTGTCTTCATCCATTGTCGAATAAGGTCAATCTTTTCGGATGTTTCTCTAAACATATTTGGTCCAAGTAATAATCTTTTTGTAGATTCCCACCAACAAGTTGGTGATCTACAGGGTCGTCTATACAATGCTTCGAAGGGTGCCTTGCCGATGCTGGATTGATTGCTGTTGTTATAGGCAAACTCTACTAAAGGAAGAAACTCTTCCCAAGTCACTCAGAAATCTAGGACACACAGCCTCAAAATATCCTCTAGAATTCTGTTCACCCTCTCCGTCTGCCCATCGGTCTGAGGATAATAAGCAGTGTTCAAACACAACTGTGTACCTAACGCTTCTTGCTAGCTCCTCCAAAATTCACTGGTGAAGATGGGGTCATGATCGCTCGCGATGCTGGAAGGTACTCCATGAAGACGAACTATCTCACAATAATAAATTGCTGCCAACCATGATGTCGTCCTCTTACTCTTCATTGGAATGAAATGAGTGCTCTTAGCCAATGTGTCCACTACTACCCAAATACTAGTGTTTCCTTTCTTCAATCTAGGCAAACCATCTATGAAATCCATAGAGATGCTCTCCCATTTCCACTGAGGAACCTCCAAAGGATGAAGTAAACCACCGAGCTCCTTTTGCTCAGATTTAACTTGCTGGAAAACTAGACATTAGGAAACAAATTTGGCCATATCTTTCTTCATCCCAGCCCAAAAGAAAACCCTTTTCTTGTCTCTGTACATCTTATCACCACCTGGATGAATAGTCATCTTAAAATGGTGGGCTTCTTCTAGGACTGCCTTTATCAAGCTTCAAGTTTGAGGAACACAAAGCCTTCCATCTTGTTGCAACCACCCCTTTTCATCAATGACATATCTACTGAGGTGACTAGAAGTCTCCCCTTTTCTGAGTTTTTCCATGATATCTAAAATATGTGGGTCACCTTATTGCGAAGCTCCTATCTGATCCATAAGATTTGGTTGTATCTCCAAGGATGCAAACAAATCAGGCAAAATCTCGATGGAGGGTCTAAAATCAAAAGCTGATATGAATACCAAGCTCTTCCTCTCTATAAATAGAGTACTCAAGGCCATCCTCTGCCTACTTAGTGCGTCTGCCACCACATTACCCTTGCCAGGGGTATAAGCAATCTCAAAATCATAAGAAGCTAGGAACTCCATCCATCGTTGTTGCCTTAAATTGAGATCTTTCTGCGAGAACAGATACTTGAGAGATTTATGATGGGTGTAAAACTCGAACTTCTCTCCAAGTAAATAATGGCGCCATGTCTTAAGCGCAAATACTATAGCAGCTAGCTCTAGATCATGGGTAGGATAGTTCTTCTCATGAACTCTCAACTTCTACCCCCATAACACACTACTTTCCCTTCTTGCATCAGAACCGCACCAAGCCCTCTAACACACGTATCAGTGTAAACGGTAAACACTTTACTCCCATTAAGCAAGGTCAAGACTGGGGCTATTGCCAAAGCCCTCTTCAGTCGTTGGAAAGCAACATCACAATCTATATCCCATGAAAACGCCATATTCTTCTTTGCCAGCCTGGTGAGTGGGGCTGCTGTCTTTGCGAAGTCCTTAATGAACTTCCTATAATAACCTGCCAACCCAAAAAAGCTGTGATAACCCCAAACTTCCATGGAATGAAAGTAAGGAATAATCATTTGGAATACAACATAAATAAAATAATACAGATCATAGATACAACATAGCATAGGAAATTCATAGAGTAACAACATCATAGCAGCGGAAATATAATGTCATCAACCATAGAAAATCCACAGTCACAGAATTCTAAATTATTACATCAAGTTTGCAGAAAATGAAATAAGTTCCAACTCCAACTTAAACAACGTGAAATGAAACAAGTTTGATGTCTGGAATTAAAAAGAGAGAAATGCAATAGCAGCAAATGATATATGTCTTCAAGCTCCAAGTCATCACCTCTCCACGAAAGCAAATCCAAGAAAGATAATAAGCAGCTCCAAAGAAAAGACTCCAAGCAAAGAATGAACCTGTTTACTTGGCTGCCCGTGTAGAAAGGAGGGCACCCGAGTTTGCAAAAAGGTGGAAACAAACAACGGGTCGTGGGACTGGTGTGAGAATTCTTAACTAATTTAACTACTAGTAATAAGGCAAATCCAAGGACCACGCCGCTATCACGGAACAGGTTTACTCCAATGGATTGTCGTGCATAATTTAAAGTGACCTAATAAATAATAAGTGAATCGTAAAACAACGCTATGCTTTTGAGAAAAATGGAATCACCAAAAGACCCAAGTCCCATCACACAATGCAGCACAAACCAGAGGATAGGGTTTTACCTTATGGTGATTAATTATGCTAAATACGGCAAATACGAGTTTAATATTATTATAAGTATATATCAAAACATTTCAAAATAAATGTATCATTCCTAGGACACATAGATACCATAATACTGTGCTTCCATACTAGTAATACAATCAAATCCGTGGGTTCGTATTGGAAGTTTGGATTTCCATCATGAGTCAAGGCTAGGGAGGAGCTCCTTACCGATTCGAGACACTCTAGCTAATGCCTCAGGATCCCCCACGGTGAACCCTTGGAAAGCTGCAGGGCCGGTCCGCACATACGATTTTGCGGATTGGCAATTCCTGAACACACGTTTCCCAGTCCTATAGGACCTATCATCCGAGGCGCCTCATTCCATCATCCACATAAGTAAAATGTCGGGTCGTGTTAAAGCCCAATCACCACTTCTAGCTAGAAAGAAACGTGTTGCTCTCCCTGCGTTCCCTTCTCCTGTTTTAGACTCCGCCGGTGTGTGAGGCTTCGCGAAGTCACGCTACACACAAAGC
This sequence comes from Allium sativum, assembly GCA_030737875.1. Classification (NCBI taxonomy): domain Eukaryota; kingdom Viridiplantae; phylum Streptophyta; class Magnoliopsida; order Asparagales; family Amaryllidaceae; genus Allium; species Allium sativum. Next base: position 768,509,199 of record CM060912.1, on the reverse strand, counting down.
TATGCCTAAACAGGCTATGCTTTGATCATCCCACAAGGCCTGCTTTTCAACTAAGCCTTGATCATATGCATCTTAGCATGCCACATAATCACTCCATATCGTACTACCAATCCTTTGCCGAAATATATGAACGGGTGTTAAGCAAGAGAATAAATTATCCGCCACCAAACATCCATACATTCGACAGAAGATTAATAACGTGATATTTAATGGAGTACGATGTTAGACACACAATCCATTTATTAGCTTATGCTCTGGGTCTGAGCGAAAACCAAACCCGTGAAATCAACACGTACGTTTGGGCAATGACAATGACCCTTGAATTGGGAGCAAGTCAAATCAGGGCCTCGATCGTTATCCATTCGAGGGAAGATTTACGGTCTTCATACGCCATTTTCATACTTCCATTAACGTCATTTGATTATTTGGAATGAGAGAACTCAGACTTTCCAAATAATCCTCGTATATATATATATTTAAAATCCTTCGTACTTGCTGATATCATTTTATAATGATTACTTCCTATTTTAATTATTTAAAATAATTAAATTTTTATATAACGACGCCTTGAGTCAATGGGCGACTATGGCGTTGCATTCAAACAATTTTGATTTTTACATTTCTCAAAATCTAACCGTTGGATCTTAACGTAATATATATCGTTGGAAAGATTTTTCGTAGACAGTCCTAACGGTTTCAGTTTCAAGAAAATCCGACGGTCGGATCTTCTTGTATAGTCGTTTAAAAGTACGATTTCAAAACGCGAACTACCGCGCTCCATTCGTTTAATTTTAATTATATATATATATATAATCGTTTAATCGTGATAACGTCGTTTGATTTAAACAACGCTCTAAACAACTACCGGTCCTTATTAAATTTTAGTTCATTTGAAAATGAAGATAATATTACCGCATCCTAAATTCATTCTTTACTTACATTAAAAATGTGAATTCCATTCTTTTCATTTACATAAAAAAACATGTAAATTTAATTCCTATGTAAATTCCTATTTTCTATTTACATGTAAAAATGTAAATTTTGATACATTGCAAAATCCTACCTTTAAATTACATATAAAAATGTAAATTTCAACTTCAATGTACATTCTCATCTTAATTACATAATAAAAATGTAATCTATATTTGCAGTGTGAATCCTATTCTAAATTTACATATAAAAATGTAAATTTAATTACAATGCAAACTCTACTTCTTATTTACATCGTAAAAAATGTAATTTTTATTTCAATGCAAACTCTACTTCTTATTTAAATTGTAAAAATATGATTTTTATTTCAATGCAAACTCTACTTCTTATTTACATTGTAAAAATATGTAATTTTTATTTCAATGCAAAATCTACTTCTTATTTACATTGTAAAAAATGTAATTTTATTTCAATGCAAACTCTACTTCTTATTTACATTGTAAAAATATGTAATTTTTATTTCAATGCAAACTCTACTTCTTATTTACATTGTAAAAATATAATTTTTATTTCATCGTTCTAATTTAAATCTAAACTACATATAAAAATGTAATGTTTAATTCAATGCAAATTCATGTCTAAATTTACATTATAAAAATGTAAATTTTATTTCACTACAAATTCCTAACTTTTATTTACATTGAAAAAAATGTAAACTTTATTTACTATGTTGAATTGATAATCTAGATCAATTCAAATAAAAGACAAATCTTTATTTTCTATTTTGAATTGATAATCTAGATCAATTCAAATAAAACCAAAGCACTAACATAACGATGGCAAACCATGTCTCTTTTATTATGAATCGATAAGTTTGATTAATTCAAATCATACAAAAGCGATAACATAAGAATGTGACAATCATATTTCTATTATTTTGAATTGATAAATTAGATCAATCCAAATCAACACACGTAATTACATAAGAGGTGATAATCATACGGATCTAAACTATCATTCACAACCACATACCAACCATCATCAAATATGACAAAACAAAATAGATCTGTATCGTAAGCATGATATTTATTATTCAAACTTCACATAACGCTAGGATAATAATTAAATTAATTAAATTTAATTAAAAATAAGTTCTCACTTTGCTTGGGACTGAAATGAAGGTCCAAACTCGATCAGATCTCGTGTCGAAGTCACGGTGGTTTCGGATCTGAAAGATTTCAATTTAAAATTCATATGTATAAATTAGAAAACTGATTTATTACAGCTGTCACTGTAACGATTAAAAGCGTCGCAAAACTGAGTTGAATTTTACCTTTAAAATTTCAGTTTGTTCAAAACTTTGAATCAAGGATTCGCGAGCTGTAGTTGATGTGTTCAGGGACCGATTGCTGGAGGTCGAAGGGGATGGAGAGGCACCTGAACACCGGAAAAGGGGGGAGGTGCGGCGGCTCGTGGGTGGCGCGGTGGGCCCGCGTTTGGCTGGACTTCGCGGAGGTGGTGGAGGCGGCTCGGGCAACGAGGAGGGGCGGGGTTTGTTTGGGATGGAAGAGCGTTCAAAGTTCTTCAAAAAAGTCCAAAGGGGCATATGTCAATTTGCCATGGATTGGGAGAAATCGGAGTTCAAAAATTTGCTGTATAATGGGTTTGGCGGTTGAAGAATGCGACAGGAGAAGATGAAGTACTGTTCACGGTGTTTATAATATAATATTAGGTTTAGTTATTAATTATTTAATTAGCACAATAAAGGTCCGTTTGGCCAGTAACTCAAAACTAGGCCCAACGACTGTCGTTGTTACCCATTAGCCCCTGTTCCGGCCTCATCTCGACCTGTCCCCTTAGCCCAAATGGTCATCTTGACCCCCGTTTTTCAGTTTTAAAATTTAAGTCCTTTATTTTTAATTCTACCGTACAAATAATTTTACCGGGGCCACATACTAACCCAGAAAAATTCAAAAAAATTATTTTTGGCTTTCTTATGACGATACGGTCCTAATAAAATTTATTTCGTCGAATTCTGAGACTGTTTGAAAAATGGCTATTTTTCAGTCAACTAATTTTGGCCGAAATTGACAAAACACAGCTTCTTTTGCCATGCTCACATATTAACTTCAAAAATCATGAAATTTGAAACCTAGCAATAATTTTACATCCCGGATCCAACAAAAGTGGTTTCGTCGAATTCCGAGGTCGTATGCAAAATGTCTATTTTCAAGGGCGATATATTCTCTATAGCGACCTTTCTGAAAATTCATTTGGCCATAACTTTTGATTTCCGCTATGAAACTTCAATTTTTCAGATTCGTTAGAAAGATATTCATTAACAGATTTAAATACTTTTCGTTTCACCAAAATCCTGTTTATTCTGCATTCTGTGTAGTTAGTCAAAGTTCAGGTTTGACTTTTCAAACTACCGTCCTTTTTCTAATTCCTTTTATAATTAAATTAAATATATTTGTATTAAATCCAATCCAAATAAATTTCTAGTCATTATTATTTAAAATAATTCATTTCAACTATTTAAACACCTTTAAAATCTCTAAAATGAAAATTTTAAATTGGCCCTAAATTCTGGGCTGTTACAATCTCCCCCGCTTAAGAACTTTTCGTCCTCGAAAAGGAAAAGAAAAAGAAAAATGGAAGAGTAGGGACCAACACAGAGAATTTTTTTAATAGAAATTGTACCACCTAAAACATCAGGCTTACCTGCTCCTTCAGAAGAAGTAGGTGCTGAAGAAGGTGGTGCACTTGCTCCCTCGTACACATGGGCAACTTGGGAACTCCTCAATAGTGGACATTTAACTTTGATGTGACCCTTTTTATTGCAGTTATAGCATTTTCTAGTGTCCTCTCTTATGGCCTTCTTTGGATTCCCATAGTCCTTGCTGTAGTGTCCAAATTTCTGGCAGTGGTAGCATTGCAGCTTAGTCTTATCATGAGTCTTAGCGGCTCCAGAACCACTTCCTTCAGTCTTCTTCTCGGGTTGCTTCCCTTTATTATTGTTGGCCAAACCCCTTTCTCTATCTTGCTGTGAACTCTTCTTGTCTTTTTCTTCATAGCGACGGGTAAACCCATCATGAAGCCTTTCCACCTCTTGCCTTGCACTATACTCTTCATTAAACAGCTCTTTAAATTTGGTCCAAGTCATATTTTCTTCATCACCTCCTATATTGACCTCTTCCCACCAAAGCTGTGCTTCGCCCTGGAGCATCCATGAAGCCACAAATCTCTTCTTTTGATCTTCCAGTTCTAACACTCTAAATATCTTTTCACAGTTCTTAAGCCATGCCTGAGCCTGTATCATGGTCTCCGTACCTATGAACGGAATTCCATCTAAATTCTTAAAATCCTTCACTACCCTCACCAAGTCAAAGGGCTGTGGTGGTGGTGGTGGTTGTTGAACTGTGGCCTCCTCAGTTTTAGCAATATTTTGCCCCATTGCTCTGACTCTAGCAGTTCTAGCGGCATGAGTACTCATTTTTAGTTAGTTATGTACGATCAAGGAAAGAGTCAGAACAACTATAATGGTGATTTGAAGAAATGATAAAGATAAAAGGACGGATGAAAAGATGATGATAGAATGACTGACTATTATGTATTCACATGAAATGTTCGCCATAGAATATTGGGATTCTATGTAAATGAATTATTATAAATATGTTATATTCCAAAGCTAAGTTTAACCAAAGCTCTGATACCAACTGTGATAACCCCAAACTTCCATGAAATGAAAGTAAGGAATAATCATTTGGAATACAACATAAATAAAATAATACAGATCAAAGATACAACATAGCATAGGAAATTCATAGTGTAACAACATCATAGCAGCGGAAATATAATGTCATCAACCACAGAAAATCCACAGTCACAGAATTCTAAATTATTACATCAAGTTTGCAGAAAATGAAATAAGTTCCAACTCCAACTTAAACAACGTGAAATGCAACAAGTTTGATGTCTAGAATTAAAAAGAGAAAAATGCAATAGCAGCAAATGATAGATGTCTTCAAGCTCCGAGTCATCACCTCTCCACGAAAGCAAATCCAAGAAAGATAACAAGCAGCTCCAAAGAAAAGACTCCAAGCAAAGAATGAACCTGTTAACTTGGCTGCCCGTGTAGAAAGGAGGGCACCCGAGTTTGCAAAAAGTTGGAAACAAACAACGGGTCAGTCGTGGGACTGGTGTGAGAATTCTTAACTAATTTAACTACTAGTAATAAGGCAAATCCTAGGACCACGCCGCTATCGCGGAACGGGTTTACTCCAATGGATTGCCGTGCATAATTTAAAGTGACAGAATAAATAATAAGTGAATCGTAAAACAACGCTATGCTTTTGAGAAAAATGGAATCACCATAAGACCCAAGTCCCATCACACAATGCAACACAAACCAGAGGATAGGGTTTTACCTTATGGTGATTAAATATGCTAAATACGGCAAATACGAGTTTAATATTATTATAAGTATATATCAAAACATTTCAAAATAAATGTATCAATCCTAGGACACATAGATACCATAATACTATGCTTCCATACTAGTAATACAATCAAATCCGTGGGTTTGTATTGGAAGTTTGGATTTCCATCACGAGTCAAGGCTAGGGAGGAGCTCCTTACCCATTCGAGACACTCTAGATAATGCCTCATGATCCCCCGTAGTGAACCCTTGGAAAGATGCAGGGTCGGTCCGCACATACGATTTTGCGGATTGGCAATTCCTGAACACACGTTTCCTAGTCCTATAGGACCTATCATCCGAGGCGCCTCATTCCATCATCCACATAAGTAAAATGTCGGGCCGTGTTAAAGCCCAATCACCATTTCTAGCTAGAAAGAAACGTGTTGCTCTCCATGCGTTCCCTTCTCCAGTTTTAGACTCCGCCGGTGTGTGAGGCTTTGCGAAGTCACGCTATACACAAAACTATGCCTAAACAAGCTATGCTTTGATCATCCCACAAGGCCTGATTTTCAACAAAGCCTTGATCATATGCATCTTAGCATGCCACATCATCACTCCATATCGTACTACCAATCCTTTGCTGAAATATATGAACGGGTGTTAAGCAAGAGAATAAATTCTCCGCCACCAAACATCCATACATTCGACAGAAGATTAATAACATGATATTTAATGGAGTACGATGTCAGACACACAATCCATTTATTAGCTTATGCTCTGGGTCTGAGCGAAAACCAAACCCGTGAAATCAACACGTACGTTTGGGCAATGACCACGACCCTTGAATTGGGAGCAAGTCAAATCAGGGCCTCGATCGTTGTCCATTTGAGGGAAGATTTACGGTCTTCATACGCCATCTTCATACTTCCATTAACGTCGTTTGATTATTTGGAATAAGAGAACTCGGACTTTCCAAATAATCCTCGTATATATATATATATATATATATATATATATATATATATTTAAAATCCTTCTACTTGCTGATATCATTTTATAATGATTACTTCCTATTTTAATTATTTAAAATAATTAAATTTTTATATAACGACGCCTTGAGTCAATGGGCGACTATGGCGCTCCATTCAAACAATTTTGATTTTTACATTTCTCAGAATCTAACCGTTGGATCTTAACGTAATATATATCGTTGGAAAGATTATTCCAACACGGTCCTAACGGTTTCAGTTTCAAGAAAATCCGACGGTCGGATCTTCTTGTATAGTCGTTTAAAAGTACGATTTCAAAACGCGAACTACCGCGCTCAATTCGTTTAATTTTAATTATATATATACATATAATCGTTTACTCGTGATAACGTCGTTTGATTTAAACAACGCTCTAAACAACTACCGATCCTTATTAAATTTTAGTTCATTTGAAAATGAAGATAATATTACCCCATCCTAAATTCATTCTTTACTTACATTAAAAATGTGAATTCCATCCTTTTCATTTACATAAAAAAAAATGTAAATTTAATTCCTATGTAAATTCCTATTTTCTATTTACATGTAAAAATGTAAATTTTGATACATTGCAAAATCCTACCTTTAAATTACATATAAAAATGTAAATTTCAACTTCAATGTACATTCTCATCTTAATTACATAATAAAAATGTAACCTATATTTGCAGTGTGAATCCTATTCTAAATTTACATATAAAAATGTAAATTTAATTACAATGCAAACTCTACTTCTTATTTACATTGTAAAAAATGTAATTTTTATTTCAGTGCAAACTCTACTTCTTATTTACATTGTAAAAATATGATTTTTATTTCAATGCAAACTCTACTTCTTATTTACATTGTAAAAATATGTAATTTTTATTTCAATGCAAACTCTACTTCTTATTTACATTATAAAAAATGTAATTTTATTTCAATGCAAACTCTACTTCTTATTTACATTGTAAAAATATGTAGTTTTTATTTCAATGAAAACTCTACTTCTTATTTACATTGTAAAAATATAATTTTTATTTCATCGTTCTAATTTACATCTAAACTACATATAAAAATGTAATGTTTATTTCAATGCAAATTCATGTCTAAATTTACATTATAAAAATGTAAATTTTATTTCACTACAAATTCCTAACTTTTATTTACATTAAAAAAAATGTAAACTTTATTTACTATGTTGAATTGATAATCTAGATCAATTCAAATAAAAGACAAATCTTTATTTTCTATGTTGAATTGATAATCTAGATCAATTCAAATAAAACCAAAGCACTAACATAACGATGGCAAACCATGTCTCTTTTATTATGAATCGATAAGTTTGATTAATTCAAATCATACAAAAGCGATAACATAAGAATATGACAATCATATTTCTATTATTTTGAATTGATAAATTAGATCAATCCAAATCAACACAAGTAATTACATAAGAGGTGATAATCATACGGATCTAAACTATCCATCACAAACACATACCAACCATCATCAAATATGACAAAACAAAATAGATCTGTATTGTAATCATGATATTTACCATTCAAACTTCACATAACGCTAGGATAATAATTAAATTAATTAAATTTAATTAAAAATAAATTCTCACTTTGCTTGGGACTGAAATGAAGGTCCAAACTCGATCAGATCTCATGTTCGAAGTCACGGTGGTTTCGGATCTGAAAGATTTCAATTTAAAATTCATATGTATAAATTAGAAAACTGACTTATTACAACTGTCACTGTAACGATTAAAAGTGTCGCAAAACTGAGTTGAATTTTACCTTTAAAATTCAGTTTGTTCAAAACTTTGAATCAAGGATTCGCGAGCTGTAGTTGATGTTTTCAGGGACCGATTGCTGGAGGTCGAAGGGGGTGGAGGGGCGCCTGAACGCCGGAAAAGGGGGGAGGTGCGGCGGCTCATGGGTGGCGTGGTGGGCCCGCGTTCGGCTGGACTTCGCGGAGGTGGTGGAGGCGGCTCGGGCAACGAGGAGGGGCGGGGTTTGTCTGAGATGGAAGAGCGTTTAAAGTTCTTCAAAAAAGTCCAAAGGGGCATATGTCAATTCGCCAAGGACTGGGAGAAATCGGAGTTCAAAAATTTGCTATATAATGGGTTTGGCGGCTGAAGAATGCGACAGGTGAAGATGAAGTACTGTTCACGGTATTTATAATATAATATTAGGTTTAGTTATTAATTATTTAATTAGCCCAATAAAGGTCCATTTGGCCAGTAACTCAGAATTAGGCCCAACGACTGTCGTTCTTACCCATTAGGCCCTGTTCCAGACTCATCTGGACCTGTCCCCTTAGCCCAAATGGTCATCTTGACCCCCGTTTTTCAGTTTTAAAATTTAAGTCCTTTATTTTTAATTCTACCATACAAATAATTTTACCGGGGCCACATACTAACCCAGAAAAATTCAGAAAAACTATTTTTGGCTTTCTTATGATGATACGGTCCTAACAAAATTTATTTCGTCGAATTCTGAGACTGTTTGAAAAATGGCTATTTTTCAGTCAACTAATTTTGGCCGAAATTGACAAAACACAGCTTCTTTTGCCACGCTCACATATTAACTTCAAAAATCATGAAATTTGAAATCTAGCAATAATTTTACATCCCGGATCCAACAAAAGTGGTTTCGTCAAATTCCGAGGTCATATGCAAAATGTCTATTTTCAAGGGCGATATATTCTCTATAGCGACCTTTCTGAAAATTCATTTGGCCATAACTTTTGATTTCCGCTATGAAACCTCGATTTTTCAGATTCTTTAGAAAGATATTCATTAAAAGATTTAAATACTTTTCATTTCACCAAAATCCTGTTTATTCTGCATTCTGTGTAGTCAGTCAAAGTTCAGGTTTGACTTTTCAAACTAACGTCCTTTTTCTAATTCCTTTTATAATTAAATTAAATATATTTGTATTAAATCCAATCAAAATAAATTTCTAGTCATTCTTATTTAAAATAATTCATTTCAACTATTTAAACACCTTTAAAATCTCTAAAATGAAAATTTTTAATTGGCCCTAAATTCTGGGTTGTTACTAAAGCTTCTCAACTCAATTGCATTTTTGGGAATCTGCCAATCTTGCACTGCAACCACCTTTGCAGGATCTACAGCTATCCCTTCTTTGGAGACCACATGCCCTAAGAATCTCACCTCTTTTCTCCAAAAATGGAATTTGGAGAATTTAACCTTAACTTGATGCGCACAGAGAGTTTTCAAGACTTCTCTCAAATGCTTGGCATGCTCTTCTTCGCTTTTGGAGAAGATCGAAATGTCGTCAACAAAGGCTACGACAAATTTGTTTAGAAACTCCTGAAACACACTACTCATTAGATCAACAAAATAGGCGGGTGCATTCGTTAACCCAAAAGACATAACAAGTCATTCAAAGAAACCATCTGGAGTTCTAAAAGCGGTCTTATCTATGTTGTCCTCAACCAACCTCAATTAATGAAATCTCGTGACCAAGTCTAATTAAGAAAATACTGAGGCACCAATAAGCTGGTCAAATAAATCATCAATCCTCGGGAGCGGGTGCCTATTCTTCTTGGTGAGTTTATTCAACTCTCTATAGTCAACACACAAACGAAGCGAACCATCTGCCTTAGTTGTGAATACAACTGGAGCACCCCATTCAAATATTCTTCGTCTAATAAATTCTTTCTCAAGTAGCTCCCCTACTTGCTTACTCAGCTCCCTTCTTTCCCTTGGAGCCATATGGCGCACCGGTAATGCAACTGACTTTGCATTATCCACTAGATATATATGAAAATCGGTCTCATGCCTTGGAGGTAACCTCATACATCATCAAAAAACATTGGAATAATTTTGGACTACTGGAACATATTGCATATCATCGACAGATGCATTAAGAGACTCTAGTAAACTAAGCATAACCGACCCTTGGGGGTCACAAGAAATATCGAGGGTCCTCCCATGACAAGTCAAAAGCCTAACAACCCTCTTCTCACAATCCAGAATGGCACCGTACGTGGTAAGCCAATCCATTCCTAGAATCAACCCAAAGCCCATAAACCCGAGCACATACGCGTCGCACTCAAACTCGACGCCTGACACAAATATCCTCAAACCGCGATAAATCATAGATAAATAAGCCGAACCACCAATGGGGTTTGAGACAACTACAGGATCCACTACCATACTAGTAATTAATTACAGAGATTCAACCACAGAACTAGATATAAATGAATGAGAAGCACCAGAATCAAAAAGTGTTCTAATAGGATAGTTTGAAAGAGAAATTAAATCTTCCACATAAATATTTCTACCTCTATCAGGAGTAATGATCGTGAGAGCATGCACCTACCCTCCAAAATTTCCTGCCCTTTGACCTTGTCCCTGCGATCCCTGTTTCTTCGGGCCCTCCCTAGCAAAGTGTCCGACCTCTCCACAGTTGTAGCAAGTGTTCTTCCTTCTCTTATAGTATTTGACCAAGTGACCCTCTTTCCTACAACTGTGGCATTTTCTCTTATCCTTGCCCTTGTCATTCTTTCCACCTTTCTTTTGTTGTTGTTTTTGCCCCTTCTTGGGCCACACCTTCTTATTTTGCGATGTTTCCTCAGCTTTTACTTCCTTCTTTTCTCTCTTGTCTTCCTCATTCATTAGGGCCATATCGACAAGCTATTCAAAAGTTGCTCCCATTGGAATATGGGACATGGCTAACCCATGAAGGGGTTCATTTAGCCTCTTAGCAAACCGCAATGCTTCTTGTATGGAGTATCCACCAATTCTAACCTGAACCTTGCTAGTTGGTCGAATTTGTTCACATATTCTTTCACTGTGAAGTTCCCTTATCTGAGTGCCAAGAACCTCTCCATTTTCATGCTTTTCTCGGCTTAGGAAAGAAACTTTATTTCAAATCTTTGTCTAAAATCTTCCCAAGTTGCCACCGGACGTCCAGCTTGGGTAACTTCTCACCAAAATGAGGCTTCGTCTTTCAGTAGTCAGGAGGATAACTGAACCTTCCTTTTCTCCTCTACTCCAAAGATTACGAACAAGTCCTCGGTCTCCTCAAGCCAATTCCGCGCTTCTACGAATGTCTCGTTCCCATGGAATGACTTCTCTCTCATAGCACGGAAGTCTTTGCAGATCTTAGCGAAATTATCTGCTCTTGGAGGGGGAGGAGGAATGACTGGTGCAGCTGGGGGAGGAACGTTTCCTTCGTCCTCGGCAGGTGCCATGGCCTCCAGATACCGACGGAACCATCCGGGTATTGTAACATCCTCCGGGATATTAGGAATGTTTGGTTCCTCAGACATGCTGAAAAGAAAAAGGGAAAAGATTTAGACAAAGGACTGAAGGATATTACATATGGCTTCTTGGGGAATGTCTTTCAAAACAGACTTTTTTTATAAAAATGCTTTCTTTTAAAACCTTTTTGAAAATAACTTTTCAAAAACTATATCCTATCTGGTAACCTTCAGCTTTGATACCAAGTGTGATACCCCACGTCCGTTAATGTCATTCACAAAGGGAATGCATTAAGTTTCGTGAAACGTTATAGGTAAATAGACACAGAGTATTGTAAGATAGATATAAATAAGATAGCAATGGAAATTTAAATTTTTATTTTAAACACAAATCATACATCTGGTCCAAAATACCATAAGTCACAAAAACCATTGCAACAATATAACTTCTGTCCTTTACCATCAGAATACATAGATACTTAAAAGAAAACATAATTCCCCAAATAAAAGAGACAAAGCCAAAGTAGAGATAAGAACCTGAGCCATACTTCGAAAGCAGCTCTAGAAATATGATAACTGAGTCCTGACTAAGCCTGGGTATTTCCGCCCTGAGAACCTGTGAGGGGGGGGGGGACGAAAACGGAAGAAAGAAGAAACAAAAGGATCGAACATAAAGTCTGGCGAGTCTAGTTACCTTTAGCAAGTAAATAAATAAAAGTAGCATGACAGACATATAAAGTGGATAAGAGATTACTACATAAAAGGTAGGTGTGACAAGGTAGAGAGGATAAGGTGTATACACTTCCCTAATGATTACTCTACACTACTACTAGTATAACCAGAATGAGATTATCCCTTCCACTATAAGGTGGTAGACTTAGGCATACGTCCAAATGTACCCTACTACCACCCTGATTGATCAGCTCCCTACTCCGTAGATACTATGTGATGGCCCCATAGTAGGATGTATCACGTCCTAAAGTGGCAACCCCTCGCTGATAAGCAAAATCCCATATCTACAGGTGTCATGGTCATCTTATCCCTTTCAGCTCGGCTCATGCACGCACATGGCCCGGCCGGTTTGCGCCGCCAACACCACCTCCATGTTTGGATCTCTTACAATCAATCAGTAAGTGTGTCCCTTCTTTGACCTAGTTCGGAGTTCTCCACTCGATACATACTTCGGGTTACTGACTAAAACGGGTCCCACACAATATGATACAAGCTCTCCCCTTTGTCTTGTATCCCCCACTAGGTTTTCTTTGGCTATGTATACCACTAGGTGTCTTTAATTACATAACCCTATCATTTCTACCAGTTATGCTTATCCTAAAAGGTGTCTTTAATTACATAACTTTATAATTTCCACCGGTTATGTATACCACTAGGTGTCTTTAATTACATAACCTTATTAGGTTAAGTTTGTGGGCCTATATGTAAATATTACCCACCCCCTCTAGATTTGCTTAACCCATTCACTGTCCAATCAATTTACTTAACCCTAACTTTAGTTCATATTCATACAATCCCTCATGGATTAGATTAGGTTAAGTAGTCCAGTTCATTAACATGTCCATTTATGTTTTATAATGGGCTAGACCTCCCACATTATGCCTACAACCTATGGATGCTGGATATGCCGGTCGGGTCCATGCAGTCTTGTTCCATAAGTTGGTCCCTAACCTCGTGTTTTAGCCCGATTCGTATTTGCGCACATAGACCTCACATTTGGTTCAACATTAGTGGCTGATGGATATGCCGGTCGGGTCCGGGCAGACTTCCACCACTAATGCAACTTAACCTCGTGTCATATGTGCAATTACAATTTCTAGTTGTAATTATTAGACGTTCCATTCTTATCCAATTCTTACCTATGCCTTTATAGGTGATTATGTCCCCACTTCCCTAATTTGAATTATATGTCCAATTCATATAAACATTATTTAAATTATGCCAATTCTAACCCTTTTTCCCTCGTTCCCAAACTAACGCATTCGCATATATTCTGCGGCATCTAGGCTAGAAAGCAGCTTAGTCATATACAATAAAAAGGGAAAAGTGATGGGAATATGACAAAGGTGATTGTTTTAGCATAAACATAAACTAGCATGGTGATAATGTGGACATATAAGCATAAATTTGATGAACTTGTGGCAGTTAATTGATTCTAACATAACTATGATGTCATAATAAGCATAATATGATCTAAATTAACAATTTAGATGTCCAACTAGTTTCGATCTAATATGATAGGCACAAGGTGATAAACTAGATATGATTAGCAATTTAGATGTCCACATAATTCAGATCCAATAGTTAAAATTAGATCTAACACAAATAAGGTCAAGATCCACATCATAGAATGTTACAATAGACCCAATAAGCTAAGGATTTAGATCAACATTTAAAAATAGATCTAACACAAATAAGGTCAAGATCCACATCATATGATGCCACAAAAGTTACAACAGATCCAACGAGATAGAGATTTAGATCCAAGTTATAAACAATTTAGGATGTCATATGTTCGATATTTACAATGGATCCAATATAATATAGGCACATGAACAAATCCAAACTATTGTCATATCACATTTACTTATATATATATATTTAAATCTAAAAGCAACTAGGAACTCACGGTGTTTGGATTAGAAAATAGAAGAAGAATGGATCTCGAATCCCTAACTGAACTGCTTAATTTGATATTTGTAGGAGATTAACGGATCTAGTTCAATTCAGACACTGGCAGAGTTTTGCCCCCATGAATTCTCAATGAAGAAAATAGGAGGAATGTACACATATTTATAGCTGTAGCACCTCTGAAACCGACTGCCACATCTGCCCTAGGGGTGTCGACACCCCTATAGATGGGTTGACCCTGGTGTCGACACCCCTCTAGGGGGTTCGCCCCCTAGAGCGGGAAATTTGCCGCCATACAAATTTTCAATTTTTGGACCCATTCTAGAGATGTGTTGACTCATATCTGACTCGTATGTGAATCATATGTATATACATATTTCTTCTGCGCGTATACAAACTAAAAACTCTCATAACTTCTTCATACGATGTCTGTTTTATGCAAACCAAATGTCGATCTTGACCAGAATTTCGAGATGGACACAATGGCGCAGTCCATTTTCCTTAATCCTGAATATTAAATTAATTAATATCTAATTTATCCTCTTTTAGTGTCGTTAAAATTATTTGGTGTTGCACTCTGTCCCCTTGATATTGTCTTATCTCCAATTTTAAATTTTGAATTTCACTCTTTTTATTGATTTATTTTAAATTATTATTTGGACAATATATATAATATTCACATAATTATATATACGTATAATTTCTGCACACACTGTCCAAATTCAGCTGTTCATAACTTCTTCATATGTTAACCGTTTTCAGCATATTATATATGAAAACGATTTAGAATTTCGCCACGTATCCAAAAAAAGAGGAGTTTCATAGCCAAATTCCTAAAGATGCAAAAACACCATTTTCCAGCCATATCATTTAATTGCTTGTTTTAATTATTAAATTTATTTGTTAATACTTATGAAATTTACGGGGTGTCACATTCTCCCCCCTCCTCCCCCCTTTAAAATAAATTTTGTCCCAAAATCTGTTTAGGGGGCGAAAAATACAACTTGCTCGAAACATCCATGTTGTACACCCATGTTATTTATAATTCATCCATAAGCATACATGACTCGTAGTGATTAAGAACTGCAGACCCACTAAAGTGAGCTCTACCCTGGCATGTAGGTGTAATAAGTGATGCAAAATGTATGCAAACAACCTAAATATGCATGTATTTCTATATAAGTGCTCAGTGTGATGATGTTGCATCCATTCCCTAACATCCAATCTAGCAATCACGATTTCTTGCGGGGATAAATTTGGAAGGGTTAATTAATTAATTTTTTACAAGGATAAAGAAGTTCTATAATTTTAATATTTATTTTAAAATCACTACCGGAGGTGGAGGTTCTGCTAGAATAAGAAAGGCCATGGGGAAGCCCTCTTCGTCGGATTTATTAGTATTTAAGTGATTTTTATATTAGTAAATTTTATAGGAAAATTTAGATAGTTAAATAGTTTTAATTTGCAAGTTTAAAGTTTACAATAATTTACATTATTTATGCGCTTAGTTTTCTGTAAAGTTACTACAATTTATTTACTGCTTACGTCCATTTCTTTCCAGTTATTTACTATTTATGAGTAATTCTCCTTCTCTTATCCCCTTCTCTGTTGTGGTTTTATTTACAGTTTGGGTTATGCTTTATTTTATTTGTTTTGTTTATTTTTGAGTCTAGGCCTTGCAAGTAGCCTATACAATTTCCCTTTTTATTTTAGTGTTGATCCTAGGCCTAAAGAGAGCCTTTATCATTATTTTGCGTTAAATTGGAATGATATTGAAACTGAATGAAAACAGATAAGTGGGAATGTTAGAACTGATTAACTATTATAATCAGTATTGAACTGTAAATTAGGGATAAAACTTAATGTAATTCAAGAACTAAAAACACATAAACTTGAGCAGGATTAACTTAGTTGGACGCTAAGTAACATGGGGTTGGCTTGTATAAAAGGATAACATTAATTAGAAATGTTTAATCAACCCATGGATATAATATGAGATTATATTGGGCTTATTAGTAAACTTAAGTTGTGTTAAGTTAAATTAAAGATAAAATTAATAAGCTACAGTAGTGGAGTCCGCTCTGGCAGCCTATGGCTGAATGGGAAAAATTAGTGGCTCATAGGTTAGGTCCGTTCTGGAAGTGTGAGGCTAATTGAGGAAAATAAGCGGCCTAATAAAATAAAAAAATTGTTGCGAGAGTCTGTTCCAGCAGCGAGGGGTTGACTGGGTAAAATAAGTGACTCGTAGTTTGGGTCTGTTCCGGTAGTATGAGGCTGATTGGGGAAAATAGGTGGCCAAATAGAAAATTTAGTGGGAATCAAGTCTAGGGATGACTTGTGTCAATTGCATTTTTGGTTGGGGACCCATATCAGGCAGTATCCATATTATCGTCTGTGGAGGTCTCACACTAGGTATAGGCGACGACACGTTTTGCTACACTGTATAGTAAGAGGTCCAAACGAGGTTGGTACGAGCGCGTTCTGACGGGACGATGAGCGTGCCGATTGGGGAAAATAAGCTATTGTAATGCCTATGATTAATGGCTATGTTCTTTTAGTTGATAGGTTCAGGCATGATAACCCCGAGTTCCATAGCTGGCATAAGTTATCACATTGTGGCTATAAGAGACGATCGACGGATAGAAATTAGGTAAAGCCTAATTATTATATCTTTGGTAAGTTGGTTCAACAATCTTCAATATAAATGAGAAGCCAATCTTTATTCGTGCTTAACTTTGTTTATTGCCCTTATACATTTAAATCTTATGTCCTTAGAACTGCTCATCTGTCTAATGCTTACTTAATTTATGCTCATGCTAGAAATTACTTTATGCCACCAGATGGATGTCTGATCTAGATTGGTTTCTTCTTTTCTCTTTCTTTCCCACTCCCTAAGTTCCTAGGGTGGAGGGTCTCAGCAGTGATTCTTGATTGTGTGGTTCATCTTGGATTAAGACTCATTTCAAACTCGTGTATTTGTTCATTTCTCTTTTTCAGATTATTGTGTTGACGTTGAGCGAAATAGTTTCACTTATGTACTCTGATATTATGGTTTTCCAGTTTTATTCTGATGACTATTTAGTACTTTGGAAATGTAATCAACATAGTGATTTGACTTGCTTTATTAAATGTTGTTTGAACAAAATTCGTTGTGTTTTGTATTTTACTCTTATGAATTTTAGTTTATGTGTTGTTACTTTATACCTAAATGCTTCATAAAACTTTGCGCATCTTTATATGGGTGACTTTAAGAGGTGTGGGATGTTTCAAAAGGAGTTGAAAATGATATTTTTTTCTTCTCTGGAAAACACATGAGACTTATGCCATTTTTCTGGATCAATATTCTCTTCTATTCCTCCACACTCTTACTCAAACAAAGAATTGTATTTGTAATCTGACATCATAATAACTAAAAGATGGTTAAACTGGACGTTGTAACAACCTGCTTTGAATGGGACTAAATCCTAACCCAGAAAAGGCCTATTGGAACTTAGAGTCGTTTTAAGCAAGACGTTGATTTCTATTAGAAATAAATAACAAATCCAAACTAAAATGAATTCAGAATCTCACAGCGGATGGGACAAAATATCATAACCAAAATAAATGTACCCTTTTATAAAATCCATAATAATGTCAGTTTCATCAAATTTTCAAATGTAGTTATAAGGTATATTAATAATATCCCACGAATACAAATAATTGATTGACATAATAATTGTAACACCCCGAATTTTTAATAACATTATAAAGAATAGATTAAATAATAATTAATTTAATATTCAGAATTAGAGGAAATAGACTGCACCATTGAGTTAGTCTCGAAATTTTGGTCAGGATAGACATTTGGTTTGCGTAAAACGGACATCGTATGAAGATGTTATAAGGGTTTTAAGTTTTTATACGCGTAGAAATATTATGTATACACACATGAGTCAGAGATGAGTCAGAATTTTATCCAAAACAGTTCGAATTTGAAAAATTTGTCAAAGCGGCAAAATTCCTGCTCTAGGGGGTCAACCCCCTAGAGGGGTGTCGACCTAGGGGCCGACCCCCCTTAAGGGGTGTCGACCTATGGGTCGACCCACCCACAGGGGTGTCGATACTCCTAGGGCTGAGGTGGTAGTCAGTTTCAGAGGATTCTATTGCTATAAATATGTGTTCAAATCTCTTATTTGTTCATTGGAAGTTATGGGGGCCATATGCTGCCGGAATACAAACTAAGAAAGAACTGTTTTCTACAACAACGTACTTTGCAAATCAAATTCAGAAATTCAAGATCTATTCTTTCTTTATTCTCTAAACATAATGCTGTGAGTTTCTAGTTGCTTTTAGGTTTAGATAAATAAAAGTAAATTGTGAAAGACTGTGAATTGGATATGTTGTAAAGTATGATTATGTGCTAGTGTTAAATCCTATACTATGTCATGATAGATCTATTTCCCTAGATCCAATACAATTGTGGTTATTCTATTATGTTGCCTATATGGATCTTGACTAGTAACTATATTGTGGTGAATGTACATCTATTAAATTGGATACTTGTAACATTGGCTAGATCTAGTTCTTTATGTAAATCCCCTTTTCACCTGTCATATTGTGATCAATCTAGATATGTTGTAAACTTGACATGTGAAGCCATCTTTAGATCTAAACATGTTACTATGTCACCCTAATTATGCTAGATCTAAATAGTTGGACACCTAAATGGTTAATTTAGATCTCATTATGCCTGCTTTGACATCATAGTTGCCACAAGCTCATCAGTTTTATGTCCACCTTGTTATGATGTTAATTACATGTCCATTCACCTTGTTATCATGTTAGTTTATGTTTATGTCAAGATATGTTGAAACTATCACCTTTTTCATATTCCCTTTTCTTTGTTATGCTAGGCTACTTTATAGCCTAGATGCCGCCAAAATACGTGTGAATACGCTAGTTAGGAAATGGGGACAAGGGATTTATAATTGGCATAATTTATGTAATATTTATATGAAACGGGACATATAATTTAAATGGGGAAACGTAGAAATAATCACCTATAATGACATAGGTAGATTTGGATAAAAATGGAATATTTAGTAATTACAATTAGGAATTCTACTTGTACTTATGACACGAGGTTAGGTTGCATTAGTGGTGGAAGTCTACCCGAACCCGACCGGCATATCCAGCAGCCACTAATGTTAAACCTAATGTGGGAGGTCTAAGTATGTAAATAAGAATCGGGCTATGACACGAGGTTAGGCCCAACTATGGAATAAGTCTGCCCGGACCCGACCGGTATATCTAGCATCCACATGTTGTAGGCCTAATGTCGAAGGTCTAGCCCATTATATCCATAATTGGACATGGTATTGAATTTGACTACTTAACATAATTTAATCCATAAGGATTGTATGATCACGAACTTAAGTTAGGGTTAAGTAAAATTGGATGAGTAGTGGGTGTGTTTAGTAAATTAGAGGGGGTGGGTAATATTTACATATAGGCCCACGAACTTAACCCAATATGGTTATGTAATTAAAGACACCCTTTAGGGTAAGCAAAACTTACGTAGGGCTATGTAATTAAAGACACCTAAGGGTACGCATAGTCAGTGAAAAACCTAGTGGGGATACAAGACAAAGGGGAGAGCTTGTATCATATTGTGTGGGACCCATTCCAATCAGTAACCCGGAGTAGGTATCAAATAAAGAACTCAGTACTAGGCGGAGAAGGGACACGTTTACTGATTGATTATAAGAGATCCAAACGAGACGAATGGTGTGGGCGACACAAACCGACCGGGCTATGTGTGTGCATGAGCCGGGCAGAGGGGGATAAGACGACCCTGAACCAGTAGATATGGTTGTGCACATCTTAGGAAATGAAGGGTTGCCACTTTAGGGAGTGATACCTCTTACCATGGGGCCAACACAGGATATCTATGGAGTAGGGAGCCAATCGATTAGGGCAGTGGTTAGGGTACACTCGGACGTATGCCCTAAGTCTACCAACTTATAGTGGAAGGGATCATCTTATTTTAGTTATACTAGTAATAGTGTAGAGTAATCATTAGTGGAGCACATACACCTTACCCTTTCTACCTCGTCACACCTGTCATTTATGTACTGATCTCTCTTATCCACTTTATATGCCTATCATGTTACTTTTATTTACTTACCGGCTAAAAGTAACTGGACTCGCCAGACTTTGTGTTTGACTCTTTTGTTTCTCCTTCTTTCTTCCATTCCCCTCCCCCCTTCCCCCGCCAGGTTCTCAGGAAGGAAACACTCAGGCTTAGTTAGGACTTAGATATCATCTTGCTAGGAGCTACTTCTGAAGTATGGCTCAAGTTCTTGTCTCTACTATGGCTTAACTCTTGTAATTGGGGAATTATGTTTTTTTAATACTTATGTACTCTGATGGTGCATGAAAGAAGTTATTTTATTGTAATGGTTTTTGTGACTTATGGTATTATGAACCACAGTATTATGATTTATGTCTGAAATAAAAAATTAAATTTCCGCTGCTATCTTATTATATCTGTCTTGTAATTATTTTCTGTTTGTTTACTTATAGTGCTTCACGAAACTTAATGCATTCTCTTAGTAAGTGACATTAACGGACGTGGGTTGTCACACTTGGTATTAGAGCTGAAGGTTACCAGATTAGATAAAAGTTTTTGAAAATTATTTTTCAAAAAGGTTTTAAAAGAAAGCATTTTCAAAAAAAGAAAGGTCTGTTTTGAAAATATTCCCCCAAGAAGCCATATGTAATATCCTTCGGTCCTCTATCTAAATATCTTACTTTTTCCTTTTCAGCATGTCTGGGGAACAAAACATTACTAATATCCCAGAGGGCTTCACAATAACTAGATGGTTTCGTAGGTATTTAGAGGCCACGGCGCCTGCCGAAGGCCTAAGAGACGTTCCTCCCTCAGTTGCACCAGTCATTCCTCCTCCTCCTCCTCCAAGGGCAGATAACTTCACCAAGATCTACAAAGACTTCCGTGCTATGGGAGTGAAGCCATTCCACGGGAACGAGACGTTCGTAGAAGCTTGGAATTGTCTTAAGGAGAACGAGGACTTATTCATAATCTTTGAAGTAGATGATAGAAGGATGGTTTGGTTAGCCGCTTGGCTACTAAAGGACGAAGCCTCATTTTGGTGGGAAGTCATACAAGCTGGACGTCCGGTGGAAACTTGGGAAGTTTTTAGACAGAGGTTCGAAATGAAATTTCTTTTCCAAGCTGAGAGAAGCATACAGATGGAGAGGTTATTAGCACTCAAACAAGGAAACTTGACGGTGAAGGAGTATGTGAACTAGTTCAACCAACTGGCAAGGTTCGGGTTAAAGTTGGTGGAGACACTTCCCTAAAGGGCTTTGTGGTTTTCTAAAGGGATGAATGAGCCTCTGCATGGTTTAGCCATGTCCCATATTCCAATGGGGGCCACTTTTGAAAAGCTTGTTGATATGGCCCTAATGCATGAGGAGGACAAGGGAGAAAAGTAGGAAGCAAAAGCTGAGGGAACATCGCAGAATAGGAAGGTGTGGCCCAGGAAGGGGCAACAACAAAAGAAAAGAAGGAAAGATGACAAAGGCAGGGATAAGAGAAAATGTCACAATTGTGGAAAGGAGGGTCACTTGATCAAAGATTGTAATAGAAGGAAAGCCAATTGCTTTAATTGTGGAGAGGTCAGACACTTCTCTAAAGAGTGCCCGCAGAAACAGGGATCCCAGGGACAAGGTCAAAGAGCAAGAACTTCTGTAGGGCAGGTGCATGCTCTCGCGATCAGTGCTCCTGAAAGAGGTAAAAAAAATTCAGTAGAAAGTTTAGTTTCTCTTTCAAATCATCCAGTTAGAACACTTTTTGATTCTAGCGCTTCACACTCGTTTATATCAAGTTCTATAGTTGAATCTCTGCACTTAATTACTAGTATGGTAGTAGATCTTGTAGTTGTTTCAAACCCCATTGGTGGTTCGGCTCACTTATCTATGATTTTTCGGGGTTTGAAAATATCTGTGTTAGGCGTCAAGTTTGAATGCGACGCATATGTGCTCGGGTTTATGGGATATGGGTTGATTCTAGGAATGGATTGGCTAACCACGTATGGATCTATTCTGGATTGTGAGAGGAGGGTTGTTAGACTCCCGACTTGTCATGGGAAGACCCTCGAAGTTTCTTGTGACCACCAAGAGTCTATTATGCTTAGCTTCCTAGAGTCTCTAGATGCATCCAAAGATGATTTGCAATCTGTTCCAGTGGTTCGAGATTATTCCGATGTTTTTGATGAGGTATGGGGTTTACCTTCAAGGCGCGAGATCGACTTCCGCGTATATCTGGTGGACAATGCAAAGCCAGTTGCATTACCAGTGCGCCACATGGCTCCAAGGGAAATGTGGGAGTTGAGTAAGCAAGTAGGGGAGCTACTTGAGAAAGGTTTTATCAGACGAAGCATATCTGAATGGGGTGCTCCAGTAGTATTTGCAACTAAGGCGGATGGTTCACTTCGTTTGTGTGTTGACTATAGAGAGTTGAATAAGCTTACTAAGAAGAATATGCACCCACTTCCGAGGATTGATGATTTATTTGATCAGCTTGTTGGTGCCTCGGTATTTTCTTAGTTGGACTTGGCTACGGGGTTGCATCAGTTGAGGGTGGCTAAGGACAACATAGAAAAGACTGCATTCAGAACTCCAGACGGTTTCTTTGAATGGCTAGTTATGCCTTTTGGGTTAACAAATACACCAGCCTATTTTGCTGATTTGATGAGTAGGGTGTTTCAGGAGTTCCTAAACAAATTTGTCGTAGTCTTTGTTGATGATATTTTGATCTTCTCCAAGAGTGAAGAAGAGCATGCCCAGCATTTGGAGAAGTTTTGAAAACTCTCCGTGACCATCAGCTAAAGGCAAAGTTCTCCAAATGCCATTTTTGGAGAAAGGAGGTGAGATTCTTGGGGCATATAGTTTCCAAAGAAGGGATAGCTGTAGATCCTGCGAAGGTGGTTGTAGTGCAAGATTGGCAGATTCCAAAAAATGCAACCGAGGTGAGAAGCTTTCTTTAGTTGGCAGGTTATTATAGAAAGTTCATTAAGGACTCCGCGAAGATATCAGCCCCTCTCACCAGGCTGACAAAGAAGAATTTGGCATTTTCATGGGACATAGACTATGATGTTTCTTTCCAACAGCTGAAGAGGGCTCTGACAACAGCCCCAGCCTTGACCTTGCCTGATGGAAGTAAAGGGTTTACTGTTTACACTGATGCATGCGATACAGGGCTTGGTGCGGTTCTGATGCAACAAGGGAAAGTAATATGTTATGGGGGTAGTCAGTTGAGAGTTTATGACAAGAACTACCCCATCCATGATCTAGAGCTACCTGCCATAGTATTCGCGTTAAAGACGTGGCGTCATTATTTACTTGGAGAAAGGTTTGAGTTATACACCGACCATAAGTCTGTTAAGCATCTATTCTCACAGAAGGATATCAACTTAAGGCAACAACGGTGGATGGAGTTCTTTGCTTCATATGATTTTGAGATTTCTTATACCCCTGGCAAGGGTAATGTGGTGGCAGACGCACTAAGTAGGAAGAGGGTGGTCCTGAGTCCTCTATTTGTGGAAAGAAAGAACTTGGAGTTCATATCAGCTTTTGATTTTAGACCCTCCATCGAGGTTTTGCCTGTTTTGTTTGCATCCATGGAGATACAACCGACCCTTATGGACCAGATAGGAGCTTCGCAACAAGGTGACCCACAGATTTTAGACATCATGGATAAGCTCAGATGAGCGGAGACTTCTAGTCACCTCAGTAGATATGCCATAGATGAAAAGGGGTGGTTGCGACGAGATGGAAGGCTTTGTGTTCCTCAAAATGGAAGCCTAATAAAGGCCATCCTAGAAGAAGCCCACCATTCTAAGATGGCCATTAATCCAGGAGGAGATAAGATGTACAGGGACATGAAGAGGGTTTTCTTTTGGGCTGGGATAAAGAAAGATGTGGCTGAATTTGTTTCTTAATGTTTAGTTTGCCAGCAAGTCAAGGCTGAGCAAAAGAAGCCCGGAGGATTACTTCATCCGTTGGAGGTTCCACAGTGGAAATAGGAGAGTGTCTCTATGGATTTCATAGATAGTTTGCCTAGATTGAAGAAAGGAAACGCCAGTATCTGGGTTATGGTGGATAGACTCACTAAGAGCGCTCACTTTATTCCAGTTAAGAGTAAGAAGACGGCATCATGGTTGGCAGCAATTTATGTTCGTGAGATAGTTCATCTTCATGGAGTACCTTCCAGTATCGTGACCCCCCATTTACCAGCGAATTTTGGAGGAGCTTGCAAGAAATAGTAGGTAAACAGTTGTGTTTGAGCACCGCTTATCATCCTCAGACTGGTGGACCTACGGAGAGGGTGAATAGGATTCTTGAGGATCTTTTGAGGCTGTGTATCCTAGACTTCGGAGGGACTTGGGAAGAGCATCTTCCTTTAGTAGAGTTTGACTATAATAACTGTTATCAAGCTAGCATCGGCATGGCATCCTTCGAAGCATTGTACAGGCGACCTTGTAGATCGCCAACTTGTTGGTGGGAATCTACAGAAAGATAATTACTTGGTCCAGATATGGTTAGATAAACGTCCGAAAAGATTGACCTTATTCAATGGCGGATGAAGACAGCTCAAGATAGGCAAAAGTCCTATGCATACAAAAGAAGAACTGACATCGAATTCGAAGTGGGAGACTTAGTTTTTATCAACGTATCAACCCTAAGGAATGTGGTTCGCTTCGGAGCAGTAGGTAAGTTGGTACCTAGGTATGTGGGACCATTTCCCATAACCGAAAGAATTAGCCAAATGGCCTATAGACTGAAACTCCCAGAAAATCTATCCGGTGTTCATGACGTTTTCCACGTCTCTCATTTGCGGAAGTGTCTGCACCGCAGAAGTTGTTAAGCCAAGTATGTTGGAAGAAGTAGAAGTGGAACGGGAGGTGACAGTCAAACGAGTCCCTACCTGTATTCTTGGGTCAGAAGTTAAGAAGCTGCGTAATAAGGAGATCAAGTTGCTAAAGGTTCAATGGAGAGATAGCCCGAGGATGCGACCTGGAAGACCGAAGACAAGGTTCGTGCTTTCTACCCTTTTCTTTTCGAGGGTATGTTCTTAACTCCTTTTTCAAAATTTTATCAGTTCTTGTTTCTATTAATAGAGTATATCTTATCCATAGTATTTTTCGGCCTTTAGATAGGAATCCTATGGATGTAAACATGTATTTTCCGATATTAATAAGGTATATTTTCTGAATATAGAAAATAAGGATTCGTGAATATTTATAAATGTTTTCTAATCGGAATAAGAGATATTTTCTCGAATATAGAAATTAGAATACTGGAAATGTTTTTTCAAGAATCGAGAAAGACAATTGAATTTTGAAAGAATCTAGAAGAGGGGAAAATGGGAATTGGAAATGTTAATATAATAAGGAAATAATTTGAAAATGGGCTTGTGTTGTTGATGGTTGATCGCTATAAATTCCATTTGGAAATAGGATCGTTGGTTGTATGGATGTTCCTTTGATAGTTAAATCACCGACTATCAATGTTTTTGCTTATTTTATACCTCCATTGTCGATACGGAGAGACCGGGATCAGATTTAATATCTGAAAACCACTCCGTATGGGCATAAGCGTAAAGAATCAACTTATGCTGAAAATAATTGAAGACGGAGTAATGTGCAAGGGCTGTTCTGTTAATCCTAGGTAGAAATTGCCCAAGATGGAATAATACAACGGTGCCTTCGGTTTGTCCAGTCCTAGGACAACATATATGGATGGATCTGACAAGGTGGCATCCAAAGTGAATGGTGGTAAGATGTTCAAAAATGATAATCGTGACCTCAAGCCTCATCACCCAGGAAATGACAGAAAACGGGCAGGCAGCATGGCCATGTGGGTCATTCCTATTAGGGGTATTATCACCTGATCTGGAGAAAATTCATTTGCTTCTTTTTCTATTCGCTGCATTATGCTTTCGGTAATGGTTGCTGATCACAACCGTTGGTGATAATATGCTCGGCACACTCAAGTTAAATGAGTGGCCAGCCATGTGTGGGCCGGGTTGCAAGACGTTCTTGTTGAACCCAGTGTATTCCCCTCTAGAGATACACTATCGGAAGGTGGTTCCATACCTTGTCATAGTCGAAATCCAATCTCCAATAAGCTCCCTACGGTTTATGATTTTATATTATATATGGAGCGTGAGATACAAGCATTCCGCTAGATTCTATTTATTTGATGTAGACACTATTATAATAGCACTGGATTTGATATCAAAAATATTTTTGGGTTATAATAAGGTAAAATCCATCCATGTTTATGTGTGGGCTGGTCTTACTATTATCCTTTCTTTCAAAAGGTCTTTGAAAGTTAAACCAATGGTTGGAGTTTACTCACACCAGTCCCATGACTAACCCAGAGTTTATTTTGTTTGTTTTGCCTAAACTCTTGGGTCCACAAATTTGTACGGGCAGTCAAGTAGTCGGGATTTACAGATTCACTTGGAGGAGCTTGAAGCAGGAGGCTTCATCAGCTAGCTATAGACTCATACTTTCCGTTGTGTACTATGTTGTATCTGGAAACATGTGTTTATAATTGTTCCAGGAATAACGGTTGTGCTCTAATAATGGTATGTATATATACAGTTATTGATTTGTTTTTACAAGTTATATTATATAATATATTTTATTCATTCCGCTGTGAGATTTGTTTTCTTCTTTTTCTTCTATTCTAACTTTTCTTTCTTTCTATTTATCATCCTCTAACTTCTTTTGAATAATGATTCGTATTTCTGTGCAATTTTGGTTAGACGTGTGGTGCTATTAGTCGACTCAAAGAGTATGGAAATTCGGGCCATTACATTTGGTATCAGAGCTGAAGGTTGAATAGTAACATTGGCTCTATGGCGTGATTCAATAGAGATGGGGTTAGTAATACCCTAGGTTGAGTTTGAGTGTATATATATGAGCGCGTATTTGTAGATTTGATAATAAAATGTTTTATATTGTGTTGTCTAGTTTGTTGAGTGGTTTATGAATTCTGATCGATATAGGATGTACAGCTGTATCGATAGGTGTTTCTAAACTCTCGAACAAAGCAATTCGACGTTGTATTGTTTTAAAAATGGGTAAATAAAATAATTTTCCCAAAGATTATTTTGGTATAAAAGGATTAATTTTATAAATATAATAATATAGGGATGTGTTGGTTGTTATTACAATCAAATGAAATTAAAAAATGTTGAAATGGTTATATATAACCAAATATAGTTGTATATAGATAATGTGTCCAAATAAGATGAAATGGAATTGAATTCAAACCAAAATTGGAATTTAAATTCCGAGTGTTTAGAAAATATTTTCTAAAATATTATAAATAAATATTACATTACTTTAAAGTATTTTTGAATCAGAATTGTTTAAATGGATTTTTAAAGGGATTAAGCACTGAAATCATTTCAGTGGCGAGAAAATAATTCTGATAATGGATCGTGACATTATCGGCACTCATTTTCAAGTTTCTAAGTGATGGATTGCTACCATGATAGATTTATTAATGGAAAATTGTTTGAGAAAAATTTAGTTGTTTTTGAAATTCAAAAGTTTTGAATTGAGTTGATTCTAATATGTGTATAAATATATATGATTTCGAACTAATTTGAAATAAAACCCGGAAATTTGAATTCTGAAATTAAAATTAAACTTGTATAAGTTGAATAGATTGAAATGGTAAAATGTATCAAATGAATTGAAATTTTACTTAAATTAAACAAAATTGAATGGGATTGGAAATAATTCCAAATGAAATTAAATAAAGAAAAATGTTGATATTCAAATTATTAAAATGAATTTGACTTATGAATAGGCAAGTTGAATATATATTGGATGTTGTTAACTGAAATTGAATTATGATAAATTTGGATTCAAGTATAATAAGTGGATTGACTTAAATAGAAATCAGATTGGAGTTGATAGAATGGAAGTGAACTAATCAGAAGTTGATTAGAGATTTATAAA
Organism: Allium sativum; assembly: GCA_030737875.1. NCBI lineage: Eukaryota > Viridiplantae > Streptophyta > Magnoliopsida > Asparagales > Amaryllidaceae > Allium > Allium sativum. The sequence goes on along the minus strand of CM060912.1, from coordinate 768,480,907 downwards.
CTGGAAGATGGATTGATTTGAAACCAACTGGCAATGGATATATGTATGCTGAGCAGATATTGAATGGAAGAAAATGCAAGAGTTAGAATTATGTCTGACAAAAAGGTACATGTTTTCAATATAACTTGGGTTTGATGGTTTTATGAGCTTTTGGGGCAAGCCGGTTGGCCTTTTGATTTTCTTTTATATTGGAAAAGGCCTAGAAAGGCGAGTTGTGGTTGTATCGATTGAGCCGTGTAAAGGAGATTCTTGCGAAAATTTTCGAAAATTTAAAGAGTTAGAAATTTTTTCAAATTTTTTGATAATTTAAAATCGAGTTGTTAATTGTAATTGAAATAAGAAAATCAGAACTGGTTAATAAAATTTCAAGTGGAATAATGAAGTTGATAAATGAATTTAAAATCAACCGGAATGGGTTCTGACATGTAGAAGAGCATATGGATTGAAGACAAGAAAGTGATGATGGATTGTCCAAAAATGGTAAACATATCATTTGGAAAGAATTATGAATGGTTGAGTATTGGTATGAGAATTCGAAGGTTGGGTAAGAACTGGGTTATGAAGATATAGAGTATAAAATTTCAACTAAGTAGGTTATGAGGAGTTAGATTTATAGCATTTTTACTGCTTAGCAATTTCAAGGACAAAATTATTCTAAGGGGGAAGGAATGTAATGACCCGAATTTTTAGCAGTTGAATTATGAATATTTAAATTTGTTTTAAATATTTTATTTGAATTATGTATAGAAATTTTTAAGGAAAATATTTAATAAAATAAATGGATTTTAAAATATATTGAATATCATTTTAACTTAAAAATAGAAATATTGAGTTTGAAATTCAAATTAGATTACTTTGTAGCTATACATATATATTTAGATTAGATATGTATTTTATTTGTTTATTTTGAAATTGAATCGATTTAATTTCAAAATGATATGTGATTATAATGGGATTAATTTTATAAAATCCAAAATAGATTATTATTGCAAGATTTTTGGGATGTAGTTATAATTTATTTTATAGAATTTTTCTATATTTTTTATTTTGAAAAATAAGCAGCTATCTATTTGAAGTATTTTACACCCTATATAGGTGTTTTGAAGTTTCACAAAATAAGTTTACTTGTTCGTCTTATTTTAAATTTTGAGATTGTAACATTTTATTTGACACGACGGTGTTTTTATTTTGTCTATAACGGTTCATATGTGGGAAAAATTATAAATGTTGTAGAATTTAATGTTTAATTGGTTCAACTTGAGATCAATCACTGAATATGAAATAACGTGGCATGTGTAACTGATTCCATCACTGGTATGCACTTAACTAGCAATAATGGTTCAAAAGAAATATATACAATAGATGATTAAAAGTCAAGAGGAATACGTATTTGTAAAAGTAGTCTCTGCCTTAAAAAAATAAATGGGCAAGAATGTTAATCGTATCATAATGAACCAAGACAAGAGATGGAAAATATTTGCTACTACACATTTTAGACAGCTGGGGCTAAAAGTATTACCAATCTACTAAATCGTACAAAGTAAGCTGCAGAATTTATCCCGTAGCCTCCAAGCCATTCAAAACCATGCTTCTCACGCCATTCAGCAGCGTGCTTTCCAAGCCGTTGAATACCGTGTGTGCCAAACAATATCAGTTCTGTGCCACCCAAGTTGTTGTGTCTTTAAAAATACATATATATTAAATAAATAAACAAAGGCCATTGGTACTTATTTTGACAATCAAAAAGGATCTTCATTGTTTCCTTCCTTCTGTATAAAAATAAACCCAACACTTCTGTTCATCCAAACTCACATGTCGCATGGCCACTATTCCCTTCAAAACTTTCCACTAATCTCTTCCATTTCACTCTTATTCGACATGGCTTCTGAAGGAGAAAGCTCGGCCTCAGCGAGCTCTATACTCGGCCAGAGGTGATGGAACTCAGGTGGCGTATTAGTGTGGTGGCAGGCCCGAGAACGGCTGCTGTTCGAATGGAGATGGCCGGAGTTGTGGATGGCGTTAGGAGTTCAGACCAGAGGGGAAACGAAGGTGGTGGAGAGGAGCTCAACTCGATGGTGATTGATCGAAGTTGAGTTGATCAGAGCGGCTATGGTGACAAATGGAAGTTTGCGTGTTTTAGGTGATAAACTCAGCCGAGATTTGTTCTGTTGGAGGACTGATTAACAAACTGGAGCATCTTGAGTTTGTCAGGATGGAGATAGCCAGGTAGTGTTCGAAGTGAGGAGTTGATAGAAGAAGGAGCAAAGGTTTTGAGAAGTATGGTCATGGAGGATGAAGCTGCGTATTCATTACTGTGCGGGGTTCAGAAGAATTGTTGTATGGAGCTAAGTAGGGATGCGTGTGAAGAGGAGGATCCTGATGTTGGTAAAATCAGGTTTGAAATTGACAAAGGAACGGAGGTGGAAAGGTGGAATAACCCAGAAATCAGAGCCAATTTAAAATTTTTATTTTGGAAATTTTAGTGAATTTTGAATATTTAAAATGAATTATTTTAAATAATAACGACGAGAAATTTATTTTGAATAGAATGAGGATGAATATATTTATTTGAATCGACGTTAGAATATAAATATTTTATTTAAGTTATAAAAGTAATTGAAAATGGTGCGATAGTTTGAAATTTCGATTTCAAAGTTCAAATGAATGTACAGGATTCAAAATAAACTGGATTTTAGTGAAACCAAAAATATTAGAATCTATTTGAGAATATCTTTCCAACGAATCCGAAAAATTAAAATTTCAAAGCGGGGATAAAAAGTTATGCCCAGTTAAAAATTCAGAATAGTCGCTATGGAATTTTAGCCCTTAAAAATGGAAATTTTGCAAATGACCTATGTTTTCGACGAAACCACTTTTGTTGGATCCGGGATGCCGAATTATTGCTAGATTCCAAAATTCATAATTTTTGAAAGCAATATGTGAGCGTGGCGAAGTAAAATGTGTTTTAATAGTTTCAGTTAATTTTGATCGACTGGAAAATGGCCATTTTTCAAACGGTCTTCAAATTTGACGAAACTAGTTTTGTTAAGACCGTATCGGCAATACAAAGCTGGAAATAATTTTTCTGTAATTTCTAGAATCAGTATGTGGCTTTGGTAAATTGAAATGTGCGTTCGAATTCAATATATAGATTTATATTTTTGATTTTGACGAAAACTGGTCGAAACAGGCAAATTGTCTTACGATACATATCCCATTGCGTTCGGAATGGGGGTAATTAGCTAGGGACGACAGTCGCTGGGTTCGATTTCGAGTTGAAAATAAAAAGTTGCTTTTAGAATTTAAAATAATTAAATATATATTATATAATATAACCCCCTCCTTTATCTCTCTCTCTCCCCCCAAGTCAAAAGTCAAACCCAACATTTAAAAGTAAATAAAAAAGAGGGATCGACGTCGCTACTCCAAGCTTGTGCCGCCGTAGGCGATCTCGCCCCCCTCCACCCCCCCACCCCCCCGATGACATCGAACCCCCACCCATCACCTCCTCTTTCCTCCGCGCTCCTCCCTCCTCTTTCTTTAATCCTGAAACCCTACCCCGAACAGCACAACTCCGCCGCCGCCAATGGGGCCCCACCTCCGCCTGCCGCACCCCTATTGCCACCCACAGCATGGCGCCGCCATCCTTGCACCTCCATCTCGCTGGTGAGCTTTTAATTTTGTTTATTTTATTTTATTTCATTTATAAAATTTAGGGTGTGATTTCTAAAGGAAGAACTTTTGATTAAAAATGTAATCCTTCGATGAAATACCCTGAAATAAATATACAATTTTTATATATTATAGCATAAGAAAGCTTTGATTTTTATTTATATAAAAGCTAAGATTTTTATATATATGAAAGTGTTATAAAAATACGATTTTCATAACATAAAGATGTGGGTTTTCATAATATAAAGATGAGATTTTTGGTAAAGTAAAGAATAGAATTTTTAATCTGAAAAAGATTAGATTTTCTTTTATATATATTAGCTTAGATTTTTAATTTAGAAAGTTTAGATTTTTAATGTAGAAAAGGCGAGATCTTTATATAGAGAAAGGTGTGATTTTATCAAGATAGAGATGTGATTTGTAATGTGAACAGCAGGAAAAGATAGCGATGGTATTGACGGAAATCAAAACGGAATCCATATAGTTCAGAAGTAAAACTGGCGGAGTGGATCCCAATGGTGAGAACTCCTCATTTTTATTTTTATTTCTAGTTTGAAATATATACTAGGATGCAGACGGTGCTTAGCAGCACCTGACGCCCGTCGTCCACAGACCATGGATGACTTGTTTGTTTGATTGATGTATTGTAAAATTTTATTGTGTGATGTGGAATCATATAAAATATTTTATAGTTAAAAATATAATTTTTAATGTGTATATAAAATAAATAATTATAAACAAATCGGACAGTTTGTTTATGTACACCCATTTGACTGATATTGATTGGGACGATAAATTTTACACATCGCCCAACTACACAAATAAAAATCTGTGTTTGTTGATTTGAAACTCCACACGGGTGTTGGGATGAAATTCGGCGTACACTAAACCCAATTATTTAGCTATATGTCGATCGATTGGTTGACAGACTGTGTAAGCGTTAAATATTTATATTTAATGCTTATGCAGTTGGGTGGTGCACTTTGGATGATGGTTGATTATTTATCGTTGCTATTATGTACATGTGTTGTAGGGAATCCATATAATTAACATTATATGGTAACTGATTGGGTCTCATTCCAATTTGGAAAATAAAGAATATTATAAAATGAAAATTCATGTGTTAATAAAAAAATATTCATGTGTTGAATAAAAGAAAATTCATGTGTTGAATAAAATATATATTCTTGTGTTGAATAACAGAAAATTCATGTGTTGAACGAAATATTTATACAATAAAGTTCACATTTTTATTGTAAGTGAGAATTAATAAATATTCATGTGTTGAATAAAAATATATATTCATGTGTTGAAGAAAATATTCATTTGTTGAATAGAATAATGAAGATATTGAAATATATAAAGCCGTGTTGATTAGATATGCGCCATTTTGACGTGAATGATATTTATATCGATTATATTCGTTTTTATAATGAATATAAAAAAGAAGTGATTTCAAAATATAACGTTTTGAAAATATTATCATTTATATATTAATGATATGGAATATTCAATTTTGATCTGAAATTGAATATGAAGTTGAAATCGTTTTGAAAACGAATTTAAAACGATTTATAAAATACGTTTTAAAGGGAAATCGACGAAATATATAATATATATATTATATATATAATGGCCTGAATAGAACGCGCCGCGCTGCGGCAGTTCGCGAATTTCGACCATTGACTTCGAATGGACATTACGGGAGATCCGACCGTCGGATTCTCCTAAAACCGAAACCGTTGGGTTCGTATCGAAAAGAGCTTTCTAACGAATATTATAGATTTGAAATCTAACGGTTGGATTTGGAATTATGTTCAAATCAAATTTGGAAAAGGTCGTTGTAAGTGCAGTTCGATGGCCGTTGATGGAAATCGACTGTACGGGGCTTGATAAAATTATTAAAAATAGCAATAATTAGTGTAAAATCATAAGAAATGATTTGGAAAGAATTGGGATGAAAAATTCCATATTTGAAAAGATAAAAATAGATTTTTAAAGAAATAAACTAGTTTTGAACTATAATTATAATCCATTTATTTTTAAAATAAATAAATTGGATTTGAAAAGGTTTTAAAAGTAACCAGAATTTCCAATAATTTAATTGGAATGGATCTGAATCGAAATTGCCTTTGGAAGATTTCGATGTTGAATTTCGTGATTATACAAATATTGTAGTGAAAATTTGAAAGATATATTTATATCGTTATTTCCAATACGATATTTGTTGGTTGTAGAATTTGATATTGAATATAAGCCGATATATTTTCTATTCAGAGCCTTGTATTTAATATCAAATGGGATTTGGATTTGTCGTGAATGGTGTCTTCATTAACACTGTTCTTAAACCCAGTTGAGAAAAAGATTAAATCTTTTTATTTAGATTTAATGAAATATACCAATTAAATGATATTTAATTGGAATTGGAATTGATTTTTGGGTTTATCGTGAACGGTGTTTTAGATAACACTTGTTCTTTAACCCGATTATTAATGGAATGTGATTTTGGGTTTATAGTGAACCGTGTTTTAAATGACATTGGTTCTTTAACCCAGTTAAAGACAGGATATGATTTCCCATGTTAAAGAATCATTGATATTGATTTTTGGGAAGATTAAAACCAAGTGGAGTTTTAATGAATCTTTAATTAGATTGAAATGATCGAGAATGGAGTATCACCAGCTTTGCTCCAGGCGATAGTTAAATCTTTAATTAGATTTGAATGTGAAATGGTAATTGAATTTACCGATAACACTGTGGTGTTATATATGAAGTATGACCCGTTTTACTTCATGGGATGAATAGGTTGGGGTTGGGAAATTTAACAAGTGATTACTTCGGTAAGGTTCGCTAATCCCGACTAGTTTGGATAAACCATAATTTGGTTTGAATTGATATTAAAAAGAAGATTAAAGAATAAATTTAAAGAATTTATCTTTGATAAAATTAATGGGAACCTTTCCCAAAGTATAAGAATATTCTGAATTGGAATAAGGCGTATGTTGTGTTTGTGTAACACTTGTTTATTATATACATGAGTTATTCAGAAAGACGGGTTTATCCCATTCTGAATAACTGATTCGACGATGTGTCGAGGATGAAGACGGTGGTCGAAGATCGGAGTTCTTCAGATCGTTTGGATAATTACTAATGATCTTGATTGGGCTGTACACCCAAGAGGAGGGAATCAGTTCGTGATCGTCCAGACGTACTTGGAGATCGATAGATATACGAGGTACAAGGTGCCTCCGGTTTTGTTCAGACCCAGAATGGACTTGTAAATGGACTGTGTGTCTGACATTGGATATCATTCTGTGTGATTGATGGACATCGGTTGCATGGAGTGGTTTACCTGTGTGGCATGCTAAGATGCAAATGATTAAGGCTTTTATTGAAAACCAAAGTCTTGTGGTTGATGATCAAAGCACCGCCTGTGTGGCATAACTTTGTGTAGCGTTGATTCGCGAGCCTCACACCTTGGTTGTGAACCAGAAATGGGAGAGGACATCAGGGAGGGCATGCGTTTCTTTCTAGCTAGGGTGGTGTCAGTGACCTACCAGCCCTGACATTTATATTATTTTCACCTATGTGGTTGTTAGATTGCGAGGCGCCTCGGATATATCAGTGACTACGTGGAGCCGATGGAGTCATAGGACTCGTTTACGCCCCAAAGGGCGGGGAAACATAGCGTTCAAGCATTTTAATCCACATCGGTGGACCGACCCTGACGATCCAAGGGTCACTCTAGCTCTGATCCTGAGACATGGTAGGCTAGATTGTCTCGAAGTGGTGAGGACGATCCCTGGCCTCGGTTCACAGACGGAAATCCAACTTCCAATACGTGATATTTGCGGTTTTGATTGTAGAGCCTAGTATTGGTGACATGATATATGGTTCTCATGCCGTCTAGGATTGATACATTTATATTTGAAGTTGTTTTGTACACTATGCACTTATAATAGTATCAAATGATTTGTTTTAACGTACCAACCATGTTTGGCTACTATAAGGGAAAACCCTATCCCCCAGCTTGCATTGCATTATGTGATAGGACCTGGGTTTTATAATAGCTTCATTTTTTCAAAAAGCATTGCTCTGTTTTGATATATGCACCGGTATCTTAGGAGGAAATCCATTCCGTGTTATACGGCGTGGTCCCTTGATATATCTGATTTAAAGAAAAGCCTAAACTTACATGCTCAAATCATGGTCATAACTCATAATACCATATATGCCCCCAAATTTTCGTTAAACTTTGCACAGTACATAACACTCTCTAAAAGCCCTAAATCATGATATGAATTATGCCAAATTATAGCCTTTAATGCCAATATCCAAAATCCATATTTAGGCGCATTCACATTAATAGTTATCCTATTTTAATATAGGTCCTTACGCCTAAGTTTCATATTCCTTTTTCAAGTCATGAACCGTTATATAAAATATACACAAAAATCTAGATCTTTAAATTATATCCTCTCAAAATCAGATCTTAATTTTTATATGCATTATGACCCCAAGTTTCAAGTCATATGTTATCATTCAATGATTCCTCTTCTTCCAAATCACAGAGTATGCACAGATCTAGATCTAATTTATAACATATGTCATTTTCTCAAATCAGTCATAGATCAGTCATGTCTAATTATGCATTATTCATTATTTACTCCAAAATTTAGCGTTCATGCGTTAATTTCTAATGAGATTTGGCGCAGGCTCCTAGTAGCCTTGCTATAGAACAGAAAAAGAAAAAAAGAATAGTCACAGAAAAACAGATCTGACAGATAAGAATATGCATAACCTCAGATTCAGATTTATAGCCATGTCAAGATAATAATTAAAGCTCATATCTGAAAATAACTGTACTCACAAAAAGGGAATGATTCTTGTATTCTGGAATCTGTATTCTGACACTGAATAGCTCTCCTTTGGCATAGACTATCGATTAGATTAGAAAATAGTTGTTCTCTTTTAATTATATTCAGATTGGAAGAAGATGCAGTAGTTCTAGCTTAGATTTCAGCAGAGTAGTGGTGCCATTATTTTATTTTAATTAGAATAGAGGCAGAGTATAGGCAGAATGAAATTGTGTGGAGAGAAAGTGAGGTTTGAGGGGTGTTTTTATAGGAGAATAGGGTGATTTAGAGCCTTCAGATCAGCTCAGAAGTCATCAGAACCACCCGGCTCTAAGACAGGTCATCCAGCCACTCAGAAGAAGACACATCATCAAAGAACACTCCAGAATTCTGTGCTGGATTGGTATGGGCGCATTTGGCAGGTGCACCAGTGTATTTTTGTACTGGCGCACTTCACAAGTGCGCCAGCGTATTCTGGCTGGTTTCCGGTTTTTCTTTCTAACTTCGTTCATCCATATCTTCTTCATACGGTATCCGTTTTACGCAAACTCAGACTCTATCTCAAGCAGAATTTCGAGATGAATACAATGGCGCAACCCGTTTCCCTTATTCTTCTACTAAAATTAAGTATATTTTAATTTGTTACTTATATGTTCGTAGAAAATACGGGGTGTTACATTGGATGTGTGTCTGACATTGGATTTCGTTCTGTGTATATTGATCTCTATTTAATATATATCTGTTTGGGGGCAGAGAATTTATTCTCTTGCTTAACACCCTTCTCTAAGACGTACGAGCTTAGAGGTTATATATCGGTAGACATTAGTCGCATGGCATGGAATGTCAATGTGTCATGCTAAGATGCAGTAATCAAGGCTTTTGTTGAAAAGCACGGCCTTGTGGTTGATGATCAAGGCACGGCTTTAAATAGCATAGCTTTTTGTATAACATTAATTCGCAAGCTTCACACCCTGGTATGAACCAGAAACGAGATAACAAGGAGGATATGCGTTTCTTTCTAGTTAGGAGTGGTGTCATGGTATGACGCCCGGACATTTTTACTTATGTAGTTGTTGGAAAGCGAGGTACCTCGGATACATCGGTCACTACGGGGCCGATGGATGATATGGTCGACACATGGACCATTACACCCCATAGGGCGGGGAAACGTATTGTTCGGGAATTACTAATCCACTAACATAATTGTGGACCGACCTTGTTGCTCCTAGGTGTAGTTGCGGCTGTATCCTGAGACGTGGTAGGCTAGATTGTCTCGAATTCGGTAAGGACGATCTCTTGCCTTGGTTCATGATGGAAATCCAACTTCCAATATGACATTGTGCGGTTTTAGTTATAGAACTAGTATGGCGACATGATATATGGTACTCATGCCATCTATGATTGATACATTTATATTTGAAGTTGTTTTTAACACCATGCACCTATAATAGTATCAAATGATTTGTTTTGAATGTAACAAGCATGTTTGGCTATTATAAGGGAAAACTCTATCCTCCGACTTGTATTGCAATGTGTGATGGGACCTGAGTCTTATAATAGCTTCATTTTTTCGAAAAGCATTGCGTTCTTTGTTTCATGCACCGCTATTCTTGGGAGGAAACCCGTTCCGTGTTATATGGCGTGGTCCCTTGATTTACCTGATTTTAAAGTAAAGTTTTAAGTAACTGTTTTAGTTCTCAACCCATTCCCATGACCGACCTGGAGTTTATTGTTTTAACCTAAACTCTGGGTGCCCCTATTTTCCACATGGACAACTAGTAGTTTTGGTTTTGTAGATATTATATTCACAGGATCCTAGATTTACATCTGGAACTATATTCGGAAAGCGCTTTATCTATGTATTTCTTTCAGTTGTGTTATGTATTATTTTCCGCTGCTTTGTAATTTAATCTCTGATATTTTTCTGATGTATATTATTTATTCAAACTCTATTATATTCTTGTACTCTAATGTAAATTGTTGTAACATTAATGAAATGTTTTATTGTTTGTGTTCTGATTTTTTGTGTTCTCAACTCAATCCGGGCTTTCCCGTAAGAGCGAGTTTGGGTCGTTTCAAATGTAGTCAAGAACTGGCCGACCATTCTGCTTAAGCTCCATGAATCTCTTAAACAGAATAGATTTTTGCACGGTGGAGATAAACTTCGCTTCAAACTTGGCTTGGAACAACTCCCATGAAATATCTTCTACTGGGGTCTCAAGTGTGACAGAGTTCCACCAGCCCATCGCTCTGCCCTCTAACTGCCTTGATGCAAGCTTCCTATTTGTTGCATCATCAATGCCCATGTCCCTGAAGATCCTAACACAAGTATCCATCCACCTCTAGACTTCTTCAACTGGTTCAGTGCCCTTGAATTGGTTTCCTCCCAATGAAGAAAAGTCTTTGCTTAGCTTTGCAAATTCTACAGCTCTAAGCACTGGAACTCCAACCTTAACCGTAGCTGCCACTGGAGCGGGGTTCCTTCGAAGACATGCTTCAATCATTGCTTCAAACATGGTCGGGTAATCAGGTGTCCCTCCATTACCCCTCAAAGCATGGCTTCTTCCCTAGCAGAGTGTCTTGTATAATGTCGACTCATTCTAAATCAGCATATTAGAATGATTAGCCATCGACAAGAAAACTGCTAGAGAAGTACCAACGCTACTACTATATATGCTAATATATATAGTAAATATCCAACTGAAATCTACAAGTACGTCTCTTATACGTAATTACGTCCTCGAACTTTGGCTAAAATCATTAACCAGAGGTCTGATACCAAATGTGACGACCACTTATAACCCCTGCATTAAACAAAAGGAATAATGTGCTGAAGAGTGTGAGTCAGACAACAGTCTTAGTGAGCGATAAAACAACTAACAAACTACAACAATAAAGTATATGAGAATAGGTAGATTAATAAAACAATCTACCAAACACCAGAGAAGAACTCAACTCCCGTCTTCCCTACATCGGACAGTGATAGCCTTTACGATAAACAATTCAACCATTCATCCATGGAAATCAGAACACCCATTCAATCATGGTAAAGTACTCATAACATCCAGATTATATATATATATATCATGTAGACCGTCCTAATTGGATTCAACGTCCCTCAAGCACAAGACCCAGGGGCCTAAACCAATATCAGATAAGCACCCAAGGAACATCCCCCTCGACGTTGGACAATCTACTTGAGACAGTACAAACAGAACAACTAATCATCCATGACTGACTCTGGCTATCACCGCCAATTCTGCTTTGAAACCATCGTTAATCGTATGACGGCCAACCTTGCCATATGTCAAGGGCTAATGGTAAACCCAGTTCTAGCATAAACTCCATACGCCTTTCAATGATATGCATGCATGTCTAAACTTGACAATTAGGCCTTTCAATGATACCTACGGTACTTGACCTACAACCGGTCTTTTAGGTACCCCTATCGTACCTCTGCTTTGGGCCTGCTAGAACTAATGACAATGATGATATCTCGACCTTCTCATCTCTAGTCATCCAACTCGACGACTTTTTATAGCACAAGCAACCTTCTCGAGCAACCATTATCCACCAACTCACAACCCTTGAGCTGTCACCTCATTCGTTGTTATACACCGATCAACGAACACCTTTCAACACTTCGAATCTTCCAACTTAAATTTACTTCGAAGTCACACCATCATAGAGCCAAGTTACACCACTGCGCTGCGGCTTGAGTAGGGTTCGGAGTGTTGCCCCCAAAAAATATTTTTTTAGACCTTTTTGCTCAAATCTGAGTCTTGCCCAAAAAATAAAATTTTCAGAAATGACCCTGTAATGCATGACCGACCGACTCCTCCCCGGGATATTCGATCGACCCTCTAGCTTGACCATTCCCTAATCGAGCCACTCACTGCTCGACCAGACCACACCGTCCAGACCGACCCGATTTGTGCTCGACCCAAAGGGTGCTCGACCGACCCAACTTCATCTCGTGACCGACCCAGCCATTCAGGAGCGACCAACCCTGAAGTGCTTGACTGACCCTGAAGTGCTCGACCGACCCTAGCAAAGTTTAACCGACCAACCCGTTTCTTTTCCTCCAAGAAAACCTCCCCATTGTTCAACCAACCCACTATGTTCGACCCACCATATTCGACCCACCATGCTCGACCCAAAACCTGCACCTTCCAATGCAACTCCAATTTCGACAAAAACTTCGCCAAAATGATTCGTTCGACGAAACTAAATCAACCAGACCATTCAACACCATCATGAATCATGGTATGAAACCACTAACTTCACCAATTTGGCCATTTCATCAATAATCATGTAAAATCCACCAAAATCACCATAAATGTACATATGAACAAAATTATGGATTTAACTTGCACATTCATGTGAAATATCATAGAAATTACTTATCTAAACTTGCTAAATCAGATCATGTGGTGACTTATATGAAAATGGAGTTAATATGGCATAGATGTATGGAAAAACACTTGAATTTGATGAGAATCATGCACAAAAACTCATATACTTCATTGCAATCATTAAGAGATGTAAATCACTCACCGATTTGCCAAAACAAGCTAAAATTGATGAAATAAGAATCCGGGCAGCAAGTACCTCGCACGAAACACCTTGATCTGATGAACTCTTGCATCAGTTGATGTAGATCTAGCCTCAAATGGTGTAGATCTATGATTTACCTCCTTAGATTTTGATTGTTAATGGTGGAAAGGTGTTATAGGAAGGAGGAGCACAAGGCCTCCAAATGAGAGAATGGAAAATTAAAATCATTTCTCATATCCCTTATCCCTTATTTATATCCTTCCATCACCCCACTAATGGGCCTTCCCAAATCAACCAATTATGGCTCTCCAAACCAGAACAACCTACTGAAAAACCTTAAAACAGTATTGCCTCCCAAACCGCTAGGCCAAATCTTTAATGTAACCACTCTACGGAAAGGCAATCATCAATTCCTCTCTAATGGCACAGGTCTCACCCTCTGATTCGATCTGAGTCAAAAGTTATGCCCTGTACAATACTGATAGGGGAAATGATCACAATCAAAATCGGCAAAAATTATGGACATGTCTCACATTCCCATAAGTAGCATATCAAAAGATGAGAATGATCCAACCCTCAGGGAATAAAATAAAAATATTTTACGATCTACTGGTACGTAAAATGCAGGCTATTATAATTAGGCCTTTCAATGATACCTAGGGTACTCGACCTACAACCGATCTTTTAGGTTCCCCGATCGTAACACTGCTTTGAGCCTGCTAGAACTTACAACAAAGATAATCTCTCGGCCCTCACATCTCTAATCATCCAACCTGACTATTTCTCATAGTTCAAGCAACTTCCTTAAACAACCATTATCCACCAACTCACGACCTTTGAGTTGCCATCACATTCGTTGTTCTACACCGATCAACGAATACATTCAACACTTCGAACCTTCCTACCTGAATTTACTTCGAAGTCACATCATCATCGAGTCAATTACACCACTGTAATGCGGCTAGGGTTCGGGGGATTGTCCCCGATTTTTTTTAAGAGCCCTTTTTCTTCAAATCTAGGTTGTACCCAAAAAATAAAATTTTCAAAATTGACCATGTGTGACCGACCTCCCGGTAGGACCGACCCTTGGCCATGGTCAACCCTATGTCTTATTCAACCTCAACGTGGTGGAACCAAACCCATAATGCTGACCGACCAGGCTTTGCTTGATCTGCACACCCATGCTTCAAAATATGCCCTACCGCCCAGAATCCAACAGTCGACCGCTCCTCCATTATTTCAAACAGGACCGACCGACCCAGAAATTTAAGACCGACCGACCCGCCTGCTTTCTCACCAAAACTGCAACTCCAAACCGACCAACCTATATTGTTGCTCGACCAAGTCCTGCTCGACCCTGGTATGCTCGACCGAACCCCACTGCCTTAGGCTGGCTCGGTTGGCCCTACTCCTGTCTTGCTCCCCAAGAAACCCATGCCATGGTGCGCGATCGACCCCTCTACCTACGCGCAATCCAAAACCCACACTTCACCATTTCCACTCTGATTTCCACCAAAACTTCGCCAAACGATAGATTTGATGAAACCAACTTGTCTAATCCATCAAATATGATCAAAAACATGGTATGAACCCTCTAACAACATGAAAACAATAATTTTCACCAAATAATGCAAATCATACCAAAAATCATCATGAATGGTCATACTAACAAAACTATAGAACTAACTTGCATAATCATATGGAATAACATAGAATTAATGATTTAAACTTACTAAATGAGATTGTAGGGTGATTTATGTGAAAAGGAACTTAATATGGCATAGATCTAAGGAAAAACACTTAAATATGATGTAAACCATGATCAAATACTCACACTTTATTGAATTCATATGAAAGATGCAAACAACTCACCGATTCTCCAAAATAAGCTAAAATTGATGAAATAAGAATCCGGATAGCAAGCACCTCACACCAAACCCCTTGATCCGATGAACTCTTGCTTCAATTAATGTAGATCTAGCCTCCAATGGTGTAGATCTGTGATTTCCCTCCTTGGATTTTGATTTTTAACGGTAGAAAGGTGTTAGAGGAAGGAGGAGCTCAAGGCCACCTAATGAGAGAATGGGGAAGTAAACTATTTCCCATACCTCTCACCCTCTATTTATAGTTTCCACCAGCCCACTAATTGGGCCTTCTCAAATCAGCCCATTGTGGCTCAAAATCCTGAACAACCAACTGAAAAATCTTAAAACAGCGATTCCTCCCATACCGTTGAGCCAAATCTTTAATTAACCACTCTACGGAAAGGCAATCATCAATCCCTTTCCAATGGCATAGGTCCCACCCTCTGATTTGACCTGGGTCGAAAGTTATGCCTTGTATCAGACTAACAAGGGCAAAATGGTCACAAACAAAATTGGTAAATATTATGGACATGTCTCACATTCCCATAAGCAACATATTAAAAGATGAGAATGATCCAACTCTGATCAGGGAATAAAATAACAATATTTTATGATCATCCGATACATAAAATGCGGGCTGTTGCACAAAACTCCATCACAAACAATTTCAAACCACCATTATATCATTCTAATATATTTAAAAAGGACCTATAAAATATTGTGCAAGTGGTTTAATTTATAATTACTTCATAATAAAGTCCAAAAGAAAAAGAAAAGATATCATTTCAAAAAGTGTTATAAAAAGCTTCAACATCAATAAGTATGTTAAAAATAAAAGCTGTAGCATTTATAAAGCATTATGAAAAAATCTCTGGTAGTTTACAACGGTTTTAGACTCAAAACAGCTATCACAGTGTTTCTTATGCATTGTGAAAAGATTTCGGTAGTTTATATTGTTTTTGACTCAAAATAGCTATCATAGCATTTCTGGTGCGTTGTGAAAAGTTCTGTGTAGTTTATAAAGGTTTTAGACTCCAAACTGCTATTACAGCATTTCTGCTGTGTTATGAGAAGTATTGGGCTTAATATCATGCTTCATAAATTGTTCAAAGAAAAGACAACGCCTCATAAATGCTGCAAAAACTTCTAGTTTGAGACACTTTGGTATTAGAAACATTTAAAAAGTGTTTCAAATTTCAGAAATTCAAATTTTTGACCAGTTTTTCGGCCAAATGTTTGATTCTATTTCTTTATGGTAAATATAGTTTTTGGCTCCAAATTTTCTACAGTAAGAAGTTTTCTTAGTCTACTTAATTTCAATGAAAAGAAACCCTTTAAATTATTTATCGATTTAATATATTAAATTAAACAACATGAGACATTTTCAACATGTCCATTTCGGGCAGATTTTTACTCAAGTTTCCTTCTAAATTTAAGTATACAAACCATTGAATTAGGAAAAGTGATAAACATGAAAGTTGTAGTTCTCTAAGTTAGCTTTCCAGATCATAAAAGAAATCAAAATTTCATCACAAATTGAGGAAATTATGGTCTAAATATCGAACGTCATTTTCCTAGGTTCGAGACCTATCATTCGTTCTTAATTTTTCACATCTTTTCTTCAAAATATAAAATGAATACATGTACTCAAATAGTTTTCTCACCTTATAATTGTAGCTTTAACTTGTATTTATTCTCTTCGCTTCTCCTAAACTTCTCCTCTTTATCTTACCTGGTTTTTGTTTTGTGAACGTATGAAAACAAATGAACATTTCTACCTTATTTATAGCATTCTTTAAGGCTAGTTGTGTAATTTGGTTTTGGACACTTGTCCACCTTTTCTTTATGTAAGTGTTAGCCTACTTTGTGAACTAGGCTACACAAAGAGCAAAATAGTGGGAAAGCCATCAACCGGCTCGGATCGGAAGGGACCAGCGCAGGAAAGAAGCAAAAATCAAAGACAAAGACATCACATCGGTTCGGAGAAAGTACTTCAGCAACACCAAAAGAAAGCAAGTAGCCTCATCGGATCGGATCGGAGGCAGCCGATCCGAACCCCTTTTTTCTGAGCTTATGACCATTGCTACACACGTTTCCTGAAGACTCGGACCAAGCATGACCATTTCCTCCCACGATCTCCCACTAACTCGATGCACTGTCACCATCTGGAGGCCTCCGAACCCGACTCTTATGGGATGGGTGCCACGTAGTTCCGAACTGAAGCCACTTCGAGGAGATTTTTCACCTATAAATAAGCCATCAGGGGTCATTTGAAGGGATCTTTTGGCAAATTCTCAGTTCTAACTTCCTTCGTAGCCGAATTTCATAATCACATTTAGATCAAAATCATCTCTTAAAGTCTATTTTTGAGAGATTTGAGTGAACTTATGCATTGTAATTGTGAAGTTGATTGAGAATCATTGTCATTTTTGCATTCAAATGATCAATAAAAAGAATAGAAAGTGGGCGTAGGCTCTTTAACGCCGAACCACTATATATCGTGTGTTCTTCGTTGCTTTTTAGTTCTATTTCATTAAAATCATAGCTAATTTGGGTGTTAGAACCAATTTTTGGTCTAACATTTTGGTGCTTTCACTGAGAACCCTTCGAATTCTTAGCCTTTTTGGGATTATCATTCTACTATTTGGACTTTCAAGTTCAAAGAAGTTAATCCTTTGTCTCTGACATCTTTCAATAGTTGTTGACTAACCGTTGAAGAATCGAGTATCATGGCTAAGACCAAAGGAAAAGAAGTGCAAGGCGCTAGGGGAAACGATACTAGAGAAGATCAGCAAGCCATCGTGTTAACGAGGTCACGCGCTCAAAGCTCTGGAGCAGACCGCTCCGATCAGGAGGATCCGAACCAGATGGGAGGCACCGATCCGAACCGTATGGAAGGCACCGATCCGATCCGGTCTAATGAGGTCGAGGGCACTCACTCTCTCCATCCGAACCGCCCAGACCAGGCCACTGTGAACCGATCCGATCCAAACTAGAATGAAGCTGGAACTTCTACTCGAGCTCCCTCCAACGCTCCGATTCCAGCCACGATGACTAATGTTCAACCTGATCCATCTACACCCATTACTCAGGGAGACTTTTCACGTTTTCTTGACATGCTCCAGAGCATTAAAGAAGCATTGGAAGCCCAAAGGCGTGACAGCCTTCGCATGCAGCAAAACATGATCACTATAGGTAGAGAACTACAGGAGCTCCGGAGGCAGAAGACTCCTTCCCCAACACGCCGTCTTGCTACAGATGATTCGTCTTCTTCGGACGAGGAACGCCCTCGCAAGAGAAGGCTGCTTGAACGACCTCAGAACCTCGATCAATTGACTTTTGGATATTTAGGATCCCAAGAAGACGCCGCTCATGTATTGGGCCCTGATGACCCGAGCCTGCAATAGCCTACGTTGCTACCCATGCGCGGATCCCACGTCCTACCCAGGGATCTTAATATTACCAATCCTACACAGCAATAGCTTCTCCAACCTCTACCTCCTGAGATTGACCGGGAGCACAGAGAGCGACGTAGAGTAGCTGCCGCCAGAAACAGGAGGTCATCCCCTGATCAGGAACCCAGGGGTAATCCGAACATCAGACCTAGAGAGCCTGTGTAGACATTAACAAATGTCGATGTATGGGCAATGGTGCACCAGATTATGTCTGAAAGCCGGCGGTATACTAATGAAGATTGGGGCATTGAGCGAAGTCATACCCCCTTCACAGATGGCATTATGGATTTCCAATTCCCTCGGCGATTCAACTTGCCTCAGATGGATCGATATTTAGGAAGAACAGACCCAGGGCAGCATCTGATGAGATATGCATGGTTCATGAACGCGGCAGCAGCCCCAGATGCCGTAAAATGCAAAGCTTTTCCAATCTATCTTGAAGATGTAGCGTTAATGTGGTTCACCCAACTCCCCCCTCGGTCGATATCAAATTTTACAGAATTGAGTGAGCGCTTCATGAAGCAGTTTCGACTCCATGCCCAAAAGTCCAAGACCATCATAGAATTGTCACGGATTAAACAGGCCCTAGGAGAATCTTTGAAGTCATATTTGGATCGCTTCAACCTGGCCGTCACCAAAGTTAGTGATCCCCATGAGCCCACTATCCTAATGGCCTTGATAGAAGGGGTAGATCCTGACACAGAGTTCGGGGATTACTTCGCTGGAAAATCACCTCCTACTAGAGAATTGTTCTATGAAAAGGCTAATATCAGCTTAAGGCGAGAAGAAGCTAAGGCAAATCGGAAGAGAAAGTCCGAAGGGGCCTCGAAGGTAGGTGTCCAGAGTAACGTTGCTGTGAAACAATCTGGTGACAGTTCAGGGAAGGTGGAAGTAAATGTTGGCAACCAGAGTGGGGGTAATAGCAACAGAAATGGGAACGGCAATAGAAGGAACAGAAACCAAGGGAATAGCTCTAATAAAAGACCCAAATTCTAGACTTTTGAAAATTATATGCCGTTAAATGATACGTTGGAGAATATTTACTTAGATACATATAGCATATTGCAGTACAAAAAACCACCACCCAGAGATTCTACTGAGAAAGAGATTGCAATAGGAAAGTATTGCTTGTTTCATGGTACCCACGGTCATTCCACCAATGAATGTCGTCATTTGAGAGATATCGTCGAAAGATTGCTGCGAGAGGGGAAGTTGGATGAGTACAATGTCTCCCCAAGGGATAGGGGCAAGGGGGACAAGCCCCGAACCAAAACCAGCCTGCTTCAAAACCCACAGCTCAGCAAAAAGGTAAGGGGATCGTCATTAATACTATTATAGGCAGACCTCACTTAGTTGTTCGTAGTTTTAAAGCAATGGACCAGTACGTCAACGCCGCCAAGCATTTTGAAGTAGGAGAATGCAGTAGCCTCGAAGATGTTACTCCAATAAAACAACAAAAGACGATGTCAGACGATGTCGTATTCCGCAATAGAGATGATTCCGGAGTTCAATCTCCAACCGACGATCCACTATTGAATACCACAACAATTGGCCCTGCTTTAGTCCATAAAGTGTTAGTGGACAACGGGAGCTCGGTCAATATCATCTTCAAGAAAGCTTTCAAACAAATAAGACTCGAAGCAAAAGATTTACAGCCATGTGAAGGATGGATACGTGGCTTTAACGGAGCATCTACAGCTCCGGTGGGTTTTGTGGAACTACCAATCACACTAGGGCAGGGAGAACGCCAAAGAGTAAGGATCCTGCCATTTGTAGTTTTGGATGTGGAGTCACCTTACAATGCCTTCCTAGGTCGACCGGCCCTTACCGAATTTAGGGCATGTATTGCACCCTAGTGCTTGCTGCTTAAATTCCCGACTGACTCAGGAGTTGGGGTGATGAGGGGCGACCAAGCTACGGGACGAGCTTGTTACATGACGGAGTTAAAGGTGTTAATGAAGGGGTTGAATATAGAAGCTAAGGACGATTCCGCCCCTCCAAAGGAGGCCTCAGCATAGCAGTTAAGGGGTCCTACCCCCAAGAGAGTCGCCCTCAGACGTGCTCGAGGATATAGATCCCAGAGAGCATAGAGAACCCGGGGACAGGAAGGCAACTCCCAACGAAATAACAATAGATATACCTATTGATGAAACAGATCCAACAAAAGTACTAAATATCGGCTCGCAATTGGATTCAGTTAGAGCGAGGGAATTGGCTGATTTGCTGAAGGCAAATCTGGATGTGTTTGCCTGGACTCACGCTGACATGCGTGGGATTTCTCCTAGCATAATGAACCACTCTTTGTGTATTAATCCAAGGCATTCACCAGTCAAGCAGAAGAGACGGATGTTAGGCCCAGAGCGGTCAGCAGCTTTAAAAGAAGAAGTAGGGAAATTAAAAGATAATGGATTCATTAAGGATTTGAAATATCCCGACTGGATATCGAATCCTGTCCTGGTCAAAAAGTCAAACGGGAAGTGGAGAACGTGTATTGACTTTTCTGATTTGAACAAGGCTTGCCCGAAGATAGTTTTCTTCTCCCCAGAATTGATCAGCTAGTAGATTCGACGGCCGTACATGAGCTTTTATCCTTTATGGACGCCTATTCCGGGTACAATCAAATTCCCATGCACATACCAGATCAAGAGCATACAAGCTTTATCACAGACTTGGGGTTATATTGTTACGTGGTAATGCCATTTGGGTTAAAGAATGCGGGAGCCACATATCAGCGCCCAGTCAACCGCATGTTTTACAATCAAATCGGGAAAACCATGGAAGTTTACGTAGATGATATGCTTGTGAAATCCAAGCAAACTCTCGATCATACGAAGGACTTAGCAGAAATGTTCGGCATACTACGAAGGTATGGGATGAAGTTGAATCCCTTGAAGTGTTCTTTTGGAGTGGCATGAGGCAAGTTCCTCGGCTTTATCGTGTGTTCCAGAGGAATTAAAATCAATCTGGACCAAATAGCAGCAATCCGGAATATAGAGGAGCCGCGATAGATTAAGGATGTTCAAAGCTTAGCTGGGAAGGTTGCAGCACTGGGCAGGTTCATCTCCAAAGCAACGGACAAGTGTGTACCTTTCTTCGATCTGATAAAACGGGGAAAGCGAAATTTTGAGTGGACTCCCGACTATGTGGAGGTGTTCCCGAATCTATTAAACTTCTTAGAAAAGCCTCCAATATTATCAAAACCTATGGAACATGAGGATTTGTTCGTCTACTTGGCGGTATCATCTCACGCCGTCAGCACAGCATTAGTACGTGAAGAGGATAAAGTCCAGAAACCTGTGTATTACGTAAGCAAAAAACTAGCTGCTGCAGAACGTAACTATCCGAAGATAGAGAAGCTTGCTTATAGCCTCCAGATTGCTTCCCGCAAACTTCGCCATTGTTTTCAGGCACACCCGATAGTTGTATATACCGATCAACCCCTGAGACAAGTGTTGCAGAAACCCGAAGCATCGGGGCGGTTACTTAAATGGAATATCGAGCAGAGTCAATTTGATTTGAACTTTCAGCCATGAAGATCAATAAGGGGGCAGGCATTGGCTGACTTTATAGATGAATTTACAATTCTTGAAGAGGAAATGGTGGGTGACAAGGTAGTTGCTTTGGATCAAGAGTTAGAGCTTAGTCCATGGAAACTATATACGGACGGGGCCAAGAATGATCGAAAGTCCGGCGCCAGAGTTGTTTTGATAACTCCTGAAGGACGATCTATCTACTATGCATTATGATTAGAGTTTGCTGCTACTAACAACGATTCCGAGTATGAAGCCCTGATTGCTGGGATGAAACTCGCCAAAGATTTAGGAGTGAAGACACTAGATATATATTGCGATTCTAAGGTAGTTGTATGCCAAGTTCGGGAAGAATTTGCTGTTAAAGGACCTCGACTCATTACTTATCTCAAAAAGGTAAAGGAGTTGTTGGGAGGTTTGGAGCACTATAGCATAACACACATTCCAAGACGGAAAATCAGAAAGCAAATCGACTGGCGAAGCTAGCAAGTTCTGATAATCCTAAAGAAACTGAAATGGTTCCGATAGAGGTGTTGGAATCACCGAGTTTCGACCTGATGGAAGCAGAGCTAGCCTTGGAAGTTGAACCAGAGAGAATCCTGGATGACATCGATTAAGAATTTTCTCAAGAATGGAACCCTCCCATTGAAAAAAAGCGAAAGACGAGCTGTAAGATGCAAGGCTGCAAGATACGTTTTACAGGATGACGTCCTTTATTGCCAAGGGTTTTCAATGCCCCTATTAAGGTGTATTGCACATGACGACATTAAACGTGTACTGCAAGAAGTACATGAAGGTGAGTGTGGAGATCACATTAGGGGCCAAACCCTAGCAAAGAAAGTATTACGGTACGGATATTTCTGGCCTACCGTAAATAAAGATGCGGCTGATTATTCATGACACTGCGATATGTGTCAAAGATTCGCCAAAGTTCCCAGAGCACCTCCGACCCAGCTCAAGTCGATGGTAAGTCCATGGCCATTTGCCATGTGGGGAATTGACATTATTGGAGTGTTACCTATTGCCAGAGAAGGAGCTAAGTACGTGATCGTTGTCGTGGACTACTTCACAAAAAGGGTGGAAGCTGAATCTTTAACAACCATCACAGCGAGGAAGGTGATCAGTTTTGTGGTCAGAAACATTATTTGTCG
Source organism: Allium sativum (assembly GCA_030737875.1). NCBI lineage: Eukaryota > Viridiplantae > Streptophyta > Magnoliopsida > Asparagales > Amaryllidaceae > Allium > Allium sativum. The sequence goes on along the minus strand of CM060912.1, from coordinate 768,457,821 downwards.
ATTTGGGATACTAAAGACCATCATAACCGATAATGGGACGCAGTTTGACAACATCGAGTTTAGAAACTTCTGTCAAAAATACAAGATTGATAAACGATACACTGCAGTAGCTCATCCGCAGTCAAATGTCCAGGTCGAAGCCATGAACAAGGTCATTAAATCAATTCTAAAGAAGCGGTTGGAGCAGGCCAAAGCTAGATGGGTAAACAGTTGCCATTAGCTTTATGGGCCTACAGGACAACCTTTAAGATGGCTACCAGCCATAATCCCTATTCACTTTCCTTTGTGTCAGAAGCAGTGATCCCAGTAGAATTGGAAGTCCCTTCTCATCATGTTGTGTATTATGATCCGATGACAAAAAAGCACTCCTCCTAGAATCTCTTGGTATGATTGAAGAAAAAAGAGATGACGCCGACTTGCGTGCATCGAGACATCGACATCAAGTAGCACGTTATTATGACCGGAAAGTTCGCTTCAAAACCTTCGAACCAAGAGACCTAGTGCTGAAACGAGTCTTCCCGCCTTCGACCCAATTGGGTCCAAAATGGGAAGGGCCATACACCATCCAACGGAAGCTTGATACAGGAGCATTCAATCTAACGACCGTGGACGGTGAGGAGATTCCCTGAGCCTGGAACGCTCAGCACTTACGACAATATCTGAGCTAGATATGAAATGTCATCCCTTTTGTTTTTATAAGCTATGTAAAAAGGCACGACTAGTCTTAAAAAGTCTATTTATATGAACAAAGGATTACGAAGTGGATGTAGCCTACGACTTAGCCGAACCACTATAAAAATATCGTGTGTCATTTACTTTTCTGCATTATTTTATCTTCAACAATTATTCAATAATGACCACGAAACATGAAATACTAAATTAGATTTGGAAAGTTGAAGATGACCTATGCGCAGGAACAAATAAAACGATCGTTTGCAAAATAAAAGAATGGGAAGACAACATTCTTAACTCTAACTCTCAAGAATCGAGAGAGAGTATAAAGGACGGAAAGACGACGTCCCTTGAGGCGTGAAGGTGCACCCAGATGAGAGACCGCCTCAACGCTACTCTAACCTGGTTATGAGACAGGAGAGTATAAAGATGCTAAAAAGAATAAGCATCAATGATGAAAGGAATATTGCCCTGCCGGGAAATCGGGGGCAGTTGGATTTTGAATTTAATCAATCTCGAATAATTCTTGCTCAGTTATTCAAGATTGACTGGGGGCATATATATGTGCGCATATTCTCTTCAATAATGACTTCATTATATAATTGTAATATGAAATGCTCTTGCATTTTTGCTTAAGTACTAAACTAACAACTATCAGACATTGTAGGCAATAAATTATTATTATTTACAAATACGTGAGTTTGTATAGGGAAATCAAGCAAAGGATGCGAGGGCCGCACTCGCTGCAACAATTGCGGACCAATTAAATGCCAAAATAAAACAAAGCACTCCGTCACTTAGGCTTTGGAGCAGACTTGGATTTTTTGGCGGCTTTCTGAGTAGCCTTAGCTTCCTTTTCAGCATCAGTCATAATGCGTTTCAGCCTTTTCTTCTCTACAGTCGAAGTGCTAGAGTCGGTTGATTTTTTACCAGGAGTCGGAACACTGGAATCAAGAGAAGATTTTTTAGCAAGCTCCTCTGTAATAGACCTAGTTGAAAGCTTAACGACTAACCTTGATCCAGGATCCACCACTGCAAGGGGTTTAAGGCTTTCGGGGTTCAAGTCTTTAACTTTCAGCTGCATATGTTTGTCTTGTTCGGCTTTCATTTCAGCCAAAGTGATGTCATCAGCACTTTTTGAATCCCGAATTATAGCCACATCAGGGTCTTCCTCATGCCCCTCGCTACCACCATCGTCTTTCAAGGCATCTATCATCGCGTCATCATGAGAAGTGTCAGCCTTAGGCAGTTCAGCTCCCCCTCCCGACTCTACAGTGGTTTCCTTATCCTGTTCTCCTTGAGTCTTTTCCACGGATTTTACCCCAGTGGTGGTTCCCTGATGCATTCCAGCCTTCTCGGTCGGTTCAACACCTACAGAATGAGAAGCAACGGTTAACAACTTAGGAGAAAATAAAGGATCCTCCATCGATTGCCCAATTATGTGGTGAAAAGTGGAGACGGCCTTGACAAATTGAGGTGAAAAGGTAGAAATACCTTCTGATGATTTCTCAGTTGGAGTAACTACCGTCTCTGACGCTGATTCAGGTATAGGAGATAAAAGAGACGCCTGAGGGATCCCCGGGTTTTCGGGATCATATCCCTCAACTTCAGAAGTTTCAGCGGTAGTGGAAGAAGAACCAGCCTCAGGGATATTCTTTTGTTTGGACATCCACTTCTCCTCCTCCATAGCAGTGGCGATGAGGCGACGCCCCTCGGCCAGGCGTGGCGGCTCATCATCTCTCAGATATTTTTCCATAAGTTTATCTTCGTCGATGAAGTCTACCTTAATTCCTCTTTCTCCCATTTGATAATTTGACTCCATACGTGAACCAAGGTAGTTGGATAGTCTTCAATCCAAGAGATGTTTCGACGACGAATTATGTGCACGAAGAATTCAATCAGTAGTTCGCCAAAACCGTGCACTTCTTCCTGAGCCTCTAATAGCTGTTTACGGGTCTCTTCAGCAGACTTAATGACATTTTCCACATTCCCCTCAGCTAGGGCAGCCCTGTTCTCGGCTTCCATTAACTTGGACTCCAAGTCAGCGTTTCGTTTCTCCAGTTCAGCATTTTTTCTCGTTAACTCGGCTTTTTCTCGCTCAAGAGTATTGTAAGCTAGTTGCATTTTGACATTGTCTGACTTAGCATCTTCCGCTTGTTTCTTCAACTCCAAACGCTCTTGACTATGAGATTCCAGCAAGTCATAATAACGCTTCTGTAACTCCTCAAATTGCTGTTTGAAGTTGGTAGCATCTCGTTGAGCGATGACAAGTTGAGCCTGCGTGTCCTCAAGGTCCTTCTCCAAATTTTTCAAGGCCTTTTCATCGGCATCTGCAGTTTTTTTCATCGAATTAACATCTGTAATTAAAGTCTGAATGATTCTGGGGAGATTGCGTGAATACTTGAACATCTCCGAGTATTGCTTCTTGATTGCATCAATCTTCGCTTTAGCCTCATCTGCCCACTTTGAGGAAATAGGCTCAAGAGCAGGTAAAAAGGTCAGATTTTCAAAATTATGATCTGGGAACTGCTTCTCCAGATAAGCCAACTTAACTTTGGACTCAGCATCCAGTGGTGGAGGTTTGCAGTATATAAGCTCGGTGTCTCTACGCCTAGTAGACACGATGGTTGTATCACCCTTTCCAGGTCGCTTCTTAGAAACCTTATGTTTGTCCCGTGAATCGGTATGTTTCGGTGGACTTTTTTCCCGACTGTGTTTGTCTTGAGGAGAAGTTCAGTCTTTGGGCTGCGATGTATCTTCTCCTCGACGACTCTGATAGCTTTTATATCGGTCTGGATCCAACCGGACGGGGGAGCGAGAGCGCAAGGTGTGTGACCGATAAGAATCATGAGGCCTTCTGTCATCTTTACCCCGGCTTTCACGGTGATCATGCTTGGCATCGGAAGGGGGTCTAGACATGCTACGACGTATTTTCCTGACATCATAGTAGGGGCGAGACATTATACCTGCTCGAAAATGTAAAGGAATTCAAAATCAGTGTTCACATGAGAAGTGAGTGCTGTGAAGTGTGGTGCTATTGTGTTGGGTGCATCCTAAGTGGTGTTCCCCCCGACAAACCCGAGTCCGAAGCTAGGACAGCGCGAGTGGGCTCTTTGGCCTTCACGGGAGTAGTCTCCTCTGAAGAAGTGAAAATTAAAGGATTGGTGCCAAAGTCCTCTGAAGTATAGATGGTTTCAGCTAGGGGGAGATCTCCTAAACCCTGAAATGTGGAATCGTCGGTAGTAGGGACATCTCCTTGAGAAGCGTCTATTGGCATCTCTTTAGGGGACACTGACTTCTCAGGAGAAATAGCATGATTAGGGACGGTATACCCTTCTCTGTGCTTTTCAGCTATGTTGGCTAACTCATCATCCTGAGTTGAAGATGGAGAAGGTGAGGTCCGAAGAGGTATTGTTGGAATTTTCGAGCCCTCGCCCATTTTAGGAATAATGTCTACTGGGGGGATGTATACATATGGACCCGACCCATGACCTATGCTATGGGTAATGGATAGTAACCCATGATGATGGAGGTACTCATCCTTAAGAACTTCGTCGATGGTTAGAAATTTTTGATCGCCATTGAGAAGCCTATGCAATCGATCAAAGTACAATTGATCCGATATTTGTTTTGGGTTAGCAACTGCAAACAAAAGAGAAAGCAGGTTAATGTGTTGCCATGAACATTCGAAATTGAGATCTAGAAAATCGATGCTTTACTTGATTTGCTCCATCTCCTAGCGCACTCTGGCTGTTGCCTGATATAAAACCATTCGAGCTTAGAATCGCCAGCCTTGCTGCTAAATGGAGCTGAAATAAATTTCCTTTTTGGGACTGATTCAAAATAGGAGAAGGAAGGAGTCTCTTGAGTCCGATGCTTGAAATTATAAAAAAAGTGGACATCATCGAAAGTAAGCTCTATACCTAAAACCTCTCTGTATGCTATATACAACGTATATAAGTAAGCATAAGTGTTGGGATGTAACTGCATGGGGGCAATCCGCATCTGTCTCAGAAAGTCGACAACAAAAGGCGGAAACGGTAGAATAGCCCCAACCATACACATCAGTCGAGTAACTGCCATAAATCCTTCCGGAGGATTGTGGGGATGATCAGCTTTCGATGGAACCAGGGTATCCCTTTTCAGTATCCCGTGCTTTAAACATATGCGAACAAGTCTGCCGTCATCAATCGTCGATTCAACATAATCTTTGGGTAACTCCAATATAATGGCAGAGTCAAACTCATCAGGGACTCGATTATCTCCTATCCCTCCTTCCTCTCCATCGCCCAGAGAAACTTCACTATCGGAAGGTGTTTCACTGTTATACGCTCCTACTTCATAATCTGGGCCCCCATCGTCCCATTCAGGGTCTGAGGAAGAAGATATGTCATCAAGAGTAACTTTCTCAGAAGTTTCCGCAACTTCCATCTTCTTTGCTAACCTAGATGAATGTCTTTCGGCCACGATCACTAGATTATTGAAGAAACAATAGCAAGGATTAGAGTAAAGTTGCCCATGTCCCCCGTGTGTGTATGTGAACTAAAGTGTGTGCTAAGTGTGACAAAGATGCAAAGTAAACACATGAAAGCGTGATATAAAGATTCAAAAGAGTAATAATGTTTCAAAATAGTTCTTGATGTTTGTTATGTTCGTAAGGCGCTATCCTAACTGTTCATCAAGATGAAGGTTATGCCAAGCATTGATTAAGCTAGTTGGAAAAAATTTCGCACATTGAGTTGGACTGTTTCGGTTCGGTTAGGATATGTATATTGGGATCAGATCGGGGGCAAAGTCATGTTTCGGTCTGAAGCAGACGTTCACACCCAGTGAGTAAAACTGGATCGGTTCGGATGTAGGCTTTCAGAGCAGATCGGATCGACTTGAATAATCCTTCTTCTCCTTGTCTCTTATTCCGATCCGACCCGATCAGGTAGGCTTTGTTTTCCCTTTTTTGCCTTTTTCTGCTCCGACCCGATCCGGTCTTGTAAACATCTTTCCCTTCCCTTCGCTCCAACGTTCCTCCACCCGAACCGATCCCAATTCCTCTCTCCTCTTCTTCATCTTCCCCATTTTCCATCTCACTTAACCAACACCGAAACCAACTTCATGTCAAAATCCCCAATTAAGACCGAGCACTAACATGCTCAAATATACCGTAGGATCCTAATTGCTTCTCCCAACGCCTCAAAGTGGTGACAGAACCACCAACGACGACGGCGAGGAGAGAGGAGGCCAAGGCGTCGAAGCCAGACAAAGGCCATGACCAAATCGCTCGAAATTGGCCACAAATTTTAACTGAAATCATTTATTACAAGGATAATCAAAAATTTTAACCTACATACGAATTTGATTTGAAGACTAACGAGAAGGATTTTGGAGTTTTTGAAAGATAGGGTTTCGGTGTAAAATATGATAAACAGGAGTAATAAGATAAAAGAAGGAGGAAAGAGATAGGCAGCGGGTTTATATATGTGTTTGTAGTGACCCATCGTATTCCCAGCCTTTTTACCCCCTTTCTAACCGGAGTTGCAAGCCCACAAATGCATTCTGGCCTGTTAATCCAGTGTTGAGCAATACAAGAGAGAAATCCGTTCGGGTCAGAATCCGAACCGAAAGGGATTATACACATTGACTTGGCATGCATGTTGAATTCAAGGACAAGTAAACGAAAAGTTTACCTGGAGGAATCACTGAACACTAAAAAGAGCTCTCAAAGTTGTTTGAAAATGAAGAAAGTAATTCATATGGTTTACATCTCAACAAGTAAATGGAAGCGACCATTCAATGGCTTTAATTCAAAGATTGTTTTGTAAACTACTTCGAAGCACACTTTATCTTAAACAAGAGTGTACTTCGAGGGGGCAAAATGTTAGCCTACTTTGTGAACTAGGCTACACAAAGAGCAAAATAGTGGGAAAGCCATCAACCGACTCGGATCGGAGGGGACCAGTGCAGGAAAGAAGCAAAAATCAAAGACGCAGACATCACATTGGTTCGGTTCGGAGAAAGTACTTCAGCAACACCAAAAGAAAGCAAGTAGCCTCATCGGATCGGATCGGAGGCGGCCGATCCGAACCCCTTTTTTCTGAGCTTATGACCATTGCTACACACGTTTCCTGAAGACTCGGACCAAGCATGACCATTTCCTCCCATGATTTCCCACTAACTCGATGCGCTGTCACCATCTGGAGGCCTCCGAACCCGACTCTTATGGGATGGGTGCCATGTAGTTCCAAACCGAAGCCACTTCGAGGAGATTTTTCACTTATAAATAAGCCATCAGGGGTCATTTGAAGGGAACTTTTTGCAAATTCTCAGTTCTAACTTCCTTCGTAGACGAATTTCATAATCACATTCAGATCAAAATCATCTCTTAAAGTCTATTTTTGAGAGATTTGAGTGAGCTTATGCATTATAATTGTGAAGTTGATTGAGAATCATTGTCATATTTGCATTCAAATCATCAATAAAAAGAATAGAAAGTGGACGTAGTCTCTTTAATGTCGAACCACTATAAATCGTGTGTTCTTCGTTACTTTTTAGTTCTATTTCATTAAAATCATAGCTAATTTGGGTGTAAGAACCAATTTTTGGTCTAACAGTAAGCATTAGGAAGTTGACACATGCCTCCTTAGGTGTCTTAAGTTGTTTCTACACATGGACACCTAATGTGTTTATGCGTCTTTATTTCCTTTAATCTCAAGACATGTATATCGTTCATTTGATGATACGTGTCCATTTCATGCCACCTATCTTTTTATAAAATATATATACATATACCATTTGTTTTGTTTATAATATATATATACATACATATATGTTTTCTTCTATTATAACTACATGCACACGAAGTTCTAACAACATTTAACAAGTAAAACGTCGTTTATCAGCAAACAGTTTTCAGTCACCTTATCGATATTTCTTTGAACTACTTATCTTTGTAAACAAAAATTCAACAACATGTTTTCTCCTTATTAATTATTATTTATAAAGGGATTTAACAAGGTTACAAAACCATTTTTATAACATTAATTCAAAGATTTAAATATTTAAATAATCTCGATATTCAAATATTTACTACTCAAAGTTTCAGACTATTACAAGTTCTTGGGGAATGTTGTCTCTAGAGATGGTATAACGATGGATCCTGCTAAGGTTATCACAATGTAGGATTGGAATGATACCAAGAATGCAATAGAGGTAAAGAGCTTTCTAGATTTGACAGGGTTATCCGAAGTTGATTATGGATTTTCCACGAATCTCAGCTTTGCTTTTCGCCTTGCAAAGAAAAACCTAGCATTTATTTGGGATGTGGATTACAGGGATGCATTCTTGAGGTTGAAGAAGGTTGTCACATCAGCTTCAGTGTTGACTCTTCCAAATAGTACGAAGATGTTCATTGTATATACGGATGTTTGCGCACAGGTTTAGGTGCGGTGCTTATGCAGGAGGGTAGGGTTGTCTGCTATGGGAGTGGACAATTGAGGGTACATAAGAGGAATTACCCTACCTATGATTTGGAGCTAGCGGCGATAGTGTTTGCTCTTAAATCTTGGAGACATTATCTGTTGGGTGAGAGGTTTGAGCTATTACCGGCCATAAGTCTCTCAAGTACTTGTTTTCGCAAAAGGATCTTTATTTGCCACAACAGCGCTGGATAGAGTTTCTTGCATCCTATGACTTTGAGATATCTTATACCCCGATGATAGGGAATATAGTGGCGAATGCACTGAGTAGGCAGAGGATGACTTTGAGTTCATTGTTCGTAGAGTGGCGGAATTTGAAGTTTATCTCGTCGTTCTATTATAGACCATCTACGAATTATGCACCATGATTATTGGCATCATTGGAGGTACGACCTACTCTCTTAGAGCGTATTGGATCCAGTCAACGTGAGGATCAGCATTCAGCAGATATCATGGACCAACTTAGTAGAGGAGAGACCTCCAATCACCTTGCTAGTTTTCTGTGGATGGGAGAGGGTGGTTGCGTTGTGATGGGAGATTATGTGTTCCACGAGTTGATGATTTGTTGAGATCTATTTTAGAGGAGGAACAACACTCTCCGATGACTGTTCATCTGGGAGGTAATAAAATGTATAAAGACATGAGAAGGGTCGTTCATTAGATAGGGATAAAGAAGGATGTGGCAGAGTATGTAGCTAGATATATGACTTGTCAGAAACTGAAAGTAGAGCAAAGAAATCCTGCTGGATTGCTTCAGCCTCCGGATGTGCTACAGTGGAAATAGGGGAGTGTCTCGATGGGCTTTATAGATGGGTTGCCCAGATCGAGGAAAAGCAACACCTATATTTTGGTTATAGTTGATAGGTTGAATAAGAGTGCCCATTTCATCCCCATTAAGAGTAAGCGGACAACAACTTGGTTAGCATCAGTGTATCTTAGGGAGATCATCCGACTTCATGAAGTTCCCTTTAGTATTGTTAGTGATAGAGGCCTCACCTTTACCAAAGAGTTTTGGAGGAGCCTGCAATAGGCATTGGGAAACAACTATGACTTAACACTTCCTATCACACTTAGAAAGATGGACAGACGGAGCGGGTTAATAGGATTCTTGAGGATTTATTACGGCTTTGTATGTTGGACTTCGGAGGGTCTTGGGAAGGGCACCTTCCGTTGATAGAGTTTGCGTGTAATAACACCTATCAGATGAGTATAGGTATGGCTCCCTTCAAGGCATTGTATAGGCTGCCCTGCAGATCACCTACTTGTTGGTGGTGTCCACGGATAGACTTCTACTTAGGCCTGAGATGGTTAGAAAGACCTTAGATAAAATAGATTCAATTCGGAGGTGGATGAAGGAAACTTAGGACAGATAGAAGTCGTATGCAAATCAGTAGAGGACAGACCTAGAGTTCGAGGTAGGGACATGGTTTTCATCTAGGTGTCACCCTTGAGGAGTACTATTCGGTTCAGCTCAGTGGAGAAGTTGGCGGCGAGGTTCGTAGAGTCATTCCCTATAGTAGAGAGGATAGGTCAGATGGCATATAGGGTTAGACTACCGAAGAGATTAGCATGAGTTCATGATGTATTCCATGTTTCGCACTTGCAAAAGTTCTTGCACGATTCCGGGATAGTGGTGGAGCTGAGTACCTTAGAGGAGGTTGAGGTAAAGGGGGAGGGATCGGTCAAGCGAGCTCCTACATAGATACTAGGATTTGAGGTGAAAAAGTTGTGGAATAAGAGTTTAAGCTTGTTAAGATGCAATGGGGAGAGGATAGTGATGACGCGACTTGGGATCCAAAGGATAAGATTTGCTCTTCTTTTCTGTTACTCTTTGATATTATGCTTCTAATCATTTCCTAAGCTTTGAATTTGAATATAATTTTCCTAACGTTTGAATTGTAAGTCTTAGGTACAAGCCTATGGATGGGAGGAAATGGTTTAAAATATGTTAATAGAGCATGTTATGGTTGGATGGATTCACGTGGATGCAAGTGTTTTCTGGTGGATATAGTGAATGCATACACACACATTAGGCACAAGTTAACTATCGGCAAACTAGGACACTTATATAAATGCATATGCATGTGTGTGCATTATATTTAATTATTTTAAATATGGAAGAAAATGGTCGAATCATCACTTGGATGTTGCATTTTGGCGAATGGTTGTTGCATGCATATAGAATTACATGTATCATTAGGATTCCTTTGCATACATATTGGATGCATGACACAGTAATGAAACTGCACTAAGGAGATTAATTGAATCAGTGGACCGCCTGATTTTTGCATTAGCTTAGGGACATACACACTACACCTTTTGCATATGTTCATGAAAACATTAGAAAATATAAGAATAATGGAGGCAGGTGGTTGATGGTTGAGTACATGGGTGTAGATAATGGTTGGAAATGTTTATATTATTCTTCTAGGCTTGGAAATTTCGAGGAAGAAATTCTTTAAGGAGGGGGAATGTAATACCATGAATTTTAATGAACAACAATTAAGAAGAAGAAGGTAATAAACTAAATATTAATCAGAATAAGCTTCAGAATTAGACAAGAAGACTAGTACCACTGGGTTCGTTGTAATTTTATGATGAAAGTTGACACTTGGTTTGAAGAAAACAGAGTTAATATGAATAAGTTATGAATTAAAGAAGATAAGAAAAAAAATCAAATATATATACAGTGAATGTAACAACTCGCCTAGAATTGGTCTAAATTTCAACCAATAAAAGGCCCATCGAAACTTAGAGCCATTCTAAACGGGTCCTTGGTTCTTGTAAGGATTACACTTGCACAGATAACAATAACATATACTTCGAATGGAATTCTCACACAACGGAAAGAGAAAATATAATAGAAAAAATAAGATGTACCATTTATTTCAAAATCACAAAAATACATAGTCACAGTTACATTTATTCAATAGGTACATCAAATAGTTCATTTTCATAAGATTCCAAAAGAAGAAAAGCAATAACTGCCAACAATATCATAACAACTTCGTCTTCTCCATTGGCTTCAATCTTGACTTCATCCATGGATTTACCCCATCTACTGACCTGTTGGATGTTAAGGAGATGGGGTCAGAACATAAAGTGCTGTGCAACCGGAATATAGTGTTACTTGATGTCCATACCTATATTTTTAGAAAGGTTACATATGTCAAGGTATGTCTACACGGCACATAAGATTTCACACAAACATAAATATCTAACCAATGAGGTGGGTATCCAAGTCAATCACCCATTAGTATCTTTACTGTAAATACCCAACAAGGTGGCACTCTCGGTCACTTATAGCCCTATTAAAGATGGATTTTTATAATCTCTTATAACCATGAGGCGGAACCTTAGCCCTTTAAGAATCCCGTCCTAGTACGTTAACATTCTTAAGTCTAATCTCTCATTTGTAATATGAGAAGTAGTATTACGAACGTTACTACTTAGCTGATATTACCCGGTAGGACACCTATGTCACTTAAGACATCCCTTAGACAGTTGGTGAGAATGCGATGGACACATATCCTTCAATTACCAATCTATCCCTAATTGAGCCCTTACAAGTTTCTAGAGGAAGTGGACATCCCCTGTAACACCCCGAATTTTCTATTAACTGTATGTTAACAAATTACAGTATAATTAATTCTATATGATAGAATTAAGGGAAATGGGTTACGGCGTTGCGTTTGTCTCGGAATTCTGCTTGAGATAGAGTCCGATTTTGCGTGAATCGGACTCCGTATGAAGGAGTTATGACCTCCAGAAGTTTCATAATTCAAATTAAAATTCAAACAGTTCAAAACGAAGTTCAAATTTCGAATTCAGACCCAAACTGGGTTGGGCGGGAAAATTCCCGCCCAGGCACCAGGTCGACCATAGGGTCGACCTGCCCAGTCAACCTGGTTTGGCCTTGGCTGGCCTGGTCGAGTTTCCGGTCGAATTTCTGAGCCTGGCTGTGTCACTAGGGCTTACATGTCACCTTCTGATTGGCTGCTCTTGAGATGGATGGTCTGGATTCACTCTAGCTTCATCGACGGCTCTAATTAATTTAAAATTCTATAAATACAACTTGAGTCTAAACCTAAATTCACACAAATAAATTGGAGATAGAGCCATCATGCTGCTGGAAGGAAGCCAAGAATAGCCTCTACTTGTAGAAAATCTTAGTGACGAGCCAAAATCAAAGTTATAACATGATTCAAACAACGTTAGTCTTCCCAAAGGAAAGCAATTCAAATTCAGAACTCAGAATCCAGAACTCAAGTTCTGCGTTTGTTGTAAGTATAGTGATTCTTCCGATGTGAATAAAATTAAGTCTTGATTCGATGTAAATTGGGAATGAAATGGTGTTATTGTATAACAACGATGTTGATTCATATGCGATGTAATGATTGTGATATTGTGATGTTTGTGGTATAATTGAGTTTATGTTGATCCTATTGTACATGTAGAATCACATGCAAGTTGTAGAATTCATATTGTAATCGACACCTATATGTTTATGTGATTATATAGGTTGTATGTGATTAAGATTTCATGTATGTATATGCTAGAACATTTATGCTCAAACGATTATGTTCACATACATGCTAGTATGGCTGTAAGAAAGTTGCAAGTTAATTGGATCCATGTCAAGATCCACTTTAATATGTGTTTCATGTTGTAATTAGACATATGAATGTATCTAGTTCACACCCTTGTCATAAAATTATGAAATTATCATATCCTTGTCATATACTAGTTATGCTCGATGTTATGCCTAGATCCAAAAACAAGTTTAGGCTTATGTTATCAAAATCATATGTTAATTTATGTGACACCTATTTGGTTAAATACCTATTTCAATGCAAGTTCACATATACGTTGACTTAGGCTATGTTGCAAGTTCACACTCATGTTGACTATTTTGCAAGTTCACACCTATGATGTTTCTATTGACTATGCCAAAAATGCCAAGTTTACACCTATGCCATGTTCATGTTTATGAATTACCTTATGTCAATTTCATGTGCGCTAAGTTAGGCTAAGTTTTTAGCCTAATATTATATGTTAAAAACTGTGCGAACAAAAATTAGGCTAAGACTGTTAGCTTGATATTTAAATGGGGTAACGTTGGGAATATTAGAAAACTTGTCATAAAAATATATGAATTTGGCATGTTTGTCACATGCCAAGATTGGTGGCATTTTAAACAGTATAAATTATTATACCAAAAAGGATGAACTTGGAAAGTGGGCCATAACATTAAATTTACATATATTAAGTAATAAAGACAAATATGTAAATTTAGAAAATATGAATATGCTTAACACGAGGTTGGATTGAGTTGTGATGTAAACCTGCCCGGACCCGCCCGGCTGTCCAGTAGCCACAACAATACCTATCCAATGTGGGTGGTTAAGCATGGAACCCAATAAGGACCCGAGGTTAGACTGAGTTACGGTGTAAACCTGCCCGGAACCGACTGGCACATCTAGTAACTGTAATAATATCTGTCTAATGTGAGTGGTCGGTGCTTTAAGAAGCTAAGGACAAACTGTCAGGATGGTAGGGTTAAGTTAGCTAAAACACTTAACCAATTCAACATGTTAATGAAATTGATGGGTGGGGTTAGGTAAATACAGACACTTAACCACTTAACATGTTTGACTAGAAAAACCTAGTAACGGGGACCCATTTCAGCAGTAACCCAATTAGGTATCATGGTACCCTGAAACTAGGCAGGGTGGGGCACGATTACTGGGCTGATTGTAAGCAGTCAAAAGCGAAGGCGGTGGGTGCAACAGTGTGGGTTCTAACGGAGTGCGGGCGTGCACACACTTCGGAGCAGACAAACAGGGCACTGGGGGCATCAGTAGCATAACCTATGCATTTCTAGTTTTGTGTCGGGTCGCCACCATGGGACTTGATACACCCCATGGTGGGGCCAGCATAGGTATCTACAATCTTTGGGGGCCGTAAGACTCAGATGATTATGCGAGTAGGAGCCGATCTTTAGAAAAAGGGGATCACTTTACCTCCAGCATGGGGTGCTAGTTAAGACAATACAAGTAGGTGCAGAGATATAGTATGGGGTGCGATGGTATCTTCGATTCAAACTGCTTTGTCTTAAGTTTATGACACTCTCCTATTTCCAGTTTATACTTATCATGCCCTTATTCTTATTCTCATAATGAAGAGTCACTAGACTTACCAGGCTTTATGTCTGACCCTATTTTCTTTCGTCTTCTTTTCTTTCGTTCCCCCACCCCCAGGTCCTCAGGGAGGAAACAACTCAGCTTAGTCAGACTCTTTGCAAGACTTCAAGATAGTAGATGTACGGTTTGGATTCTTTCTCCTTGGTTATGGCGATTGGACACAATCATGGGGATTTATGCAGTTTTAATCATGTTTTATGCTTCTTTATTTAATAACCAAGACAGAAATGATGTTGTAATGTTTTGGAAGTTGTTATGAGACAATTATGGAAATGGTTTGTATGAACAAATATTTTATGAAATAAAAGTCTGTTTGTTTCCGCTGCTTATATATATGTGTTTATATCTATCTTGTGTTTTATCTGTGACTTTTACTTACAAACCTCCACCAAAGTTAAGGCAATCCCTTGTGAGTGACCTTAATGGAGGGTGGGGTGTTTCACTTAGTATCAGAGCACAGTTTTACCAGACTAGATAAAAAAATTTGAAACTATTTTCAAAAGAAGTTTAAAGAAGCATTGTTTTCAAGGAAAAAAACGTTGTTTTAAAAGGCATAATTCCCCAAAAGCCATATGCACTATCTCTCTATCCTTTGTCTTGAATACTTTCCTTTTTGTTCTAGCATGTCTGGAGACCTTAACCTTCCGGAAGGAGTACCGATACCCGGCTGGTTCCGAAGGTACCTAGAGGCTAGGGCCAATGGTGCGGGCCCAGCAGACATCCCTCCTCCAACAGTGGCAGCGGTTCCTCCACCTCCTCCTCGTGGAAATACTTTCGCTAAGATATGTAGAGACTTCAAAGCTATGGGTGGAAAGGACTTTTATGGAACTGAATCCTTTGTAGTAGCAAGGAACTGGCTGAAGGAGACCGAGGACTTGTTCTTCATATTCGAAGTTGACGACAGGCAAAAGATACAGCTAGCGGTGTGGTTAATTAAAGATGAAGCTTCCTATTGGTGGGAAGTTACCCATGCTGAGAGGCCAGTGGAGACTTGGGAAGATTTCAGGATGAGGTTTGATATGAAATTCCTCTCCCAAGCTGAAAGAAGCCTGCAAATGGAGAAGTTCCTAACTTTGAAACAAGGAAATATGACAATCAAGGAGTACGTCAATCAGTTTAACCAACTGGCCAGATTTGGGCTGGATTTGGTAAACACCCAACACAAGAAGGCCCTTCGCTTCATCAAAGGTCTGAATGAGCCTCTACACAGCCTTGCGATGAACCATATACCCATGGGAGCAACTTACGAAAGCTTGGTGAACATGGCGCTTCTACACGAGGAAGATAAAGGCAAGAAGGAGGCAAAGGTGGAAGTGCCTCAAGAAAAGAAAAAAGGTTTACAGGCTAAGAAGACAGACTTCAAGAAAGGCGGGAAGAACAACAAATCCTGTGAAAAGAGAAAGTGCAATTTCTGTGGCATTGTGGGACATATAGCAAAAGACTACAGGAAGAAGAAGGCAAAGATGAATGGGGGTTGTTTCCATTGTGGAGAGACTGGACACTTGGCTAAGGACTTCCAAAAGAAGCGGGGGCAGGGACAGAGGACTGGATCCACCTCAGGAGGAAAGGTTCACGCGTTGACGGCACCTCCACAGGAAGGAGGTAGAAATATTTCTGTAGAAATCATAGTTTATCTGTATGATCATCCAGTTCGCACTCTCTTTGATTCTGGTGCATCGCACTCCTTTATTTCATCTGCTTTAGTAGAATCTCTGCACCTAGACACTAGTATGGTAGAAGATCACTTGGTTGTTTCGAATCCAATTGGGGGCTCGACTTATTTGTCGATGGTTTGCTTGGATTTGAAAATCTATATTCTAAGTGCTGAATTTAGATGTAGTGCCTTTGTTTTGGGCTTCTCAGGATATGGACTGATCTTAGGCATGGACTGGTTATCCAGTAATAGTGCCATTCTTGATTGTGAGAAAAAGTGGTTAGGCTCTTGACTAGGCTCGGTAAAACTCTAGAAATTTCTTATAATCCCTTGAATATTGTTATGCTTAGTTATCTGGAGTTGTTTGACGCTTCTGTTGAGAATTTGCAGTCGGTTAGAGTGGTCCGGGAATATCCGGATGTCTTTGAAGAGGTGAATGGCTTACCTCCGAAGCGGGAAATAGACTTCCGCATATATCTTGTTGATAATGCAAAGCCTGTAGCTCTTCCTGTTAGACACATGGCTCCAAAGGAGAGAAAGGAGCTCAGTAAGCAAGTTAAGGAGCTTCTCGAGAAGGGGTTTATAAGGAGAAGTATCTTGGAATGGGGTTCTCCAGTGGTGTTCGCCACCAAAGCAAATGGTTCACTATGTCTTTGTGTGGACTATAGGGAGCTAAACAAGTTAACTAAAAAGAATAGACACCCGCTTCCCAGAATAGACGATTTGTTTGATCAGCTTGTAGGGGCGTCAGTCTTCTCCCAACTTGATCTAGCTACTGGGTTCCATCAGCTAAGGGTAGCTGAAGATAGCATTGATAAAACGACATTCAAAACCCCAGATGGTTTCTACGAGTGGCTTGTCATGCCTTTCGGTTTGACAAACGCACCCGCTTATTTCGTGGACCTAATGAGCAGGGTGTTCAGAGAATTCCTCAATAAGTTCGTGGTGGTCTTCGTAGACAATATTTTGATCTTCTCAAAGAATGAGGAAGAACATGCTCGGCATCTGAAAGAAATCATGGATACTCTCCGTGCACATCAGCTAAAAGCCAAATTCTCCAAATGCCACTTTTGGAGAGAAGAGGTCAAATTTCTTGGACATATAGTGTCTAAAGAAGGGTTAGCCGTGGACCCCGCGAAAGTGGTGGCAGTGCAAGATTGGAAGACACCAAAAAATGCAAACGAAGTCCGAAGCTTTCTTGGGGTAGCAGGTTTTTACCGAAAGTTCATTATGGATTTCGCAAAAATCTCAGCTCCACTCACAAAGCTAACAAGGAAGAATCTGGCGTTCACTTGGGATTTGGATTGCGAGTTTGCTTTCCAACAATTAAAAAGGGCTCTCACAACAGCCCCGGTTCTGACTTTGCCAGATGGAAGCAAGATGTTCACTGTATACACGGATGCTTGTGGTATGGGGCTAGGCGCTGTTCTAATGCAGGAAGGGAGGGTAGTAGCTTATGGTGGAAGACAACTGAAAGTGCATGAAAAGAACTACCCAACCAACGATCTTGAGTTGGCCTCCATTGTCTTTGCACTTAAGTCTTGGCGCCATTATCTCCTAGGTGAGAAATTCGAATTATATACTGACCATAAATCGTTGAAATATCTCTTCTTGCAGAAAGATCTTAACTTAAGGCAGCAAAGATGGATGGAATTCCTTGCCTCGTATGATTTTGAAATTTCTTATACTCCTGGCAAAGGCAACGTAGTAGCAGACGCGTTGGGCCGAAAGAAGCTGACCTTAAGCCCTCTCTTTATGGAAGGGCAAAGCTTGGAGTATATCGCCAATTTCGACTTTAGGCCTTCCTCAGATTTTATACCTGGTTTATTGGCATCCCTAGAAGTACGACCCACTCTTTTAGACTCAATAGGGGTCGCACAACGTGAAGACCCTCAGCTTGTGGACGTGATTGATAAGCTAATTATGGGTGAAACTTCCAGTCACCTCAATAGGTACTCCATCGATGATAAGGGTTGGCTGAGGCGAGATGGAAGACTGTGCATCCCACAAGCTAGGGATTTAGTAAAGAAGGTTCTCGAGGAAGCACATCATTCCAAGATGACAATACATCCAGGTGGAGACAAGATGTACAAGGACGTAAAGAGAGTTTTCTATTGGAGTGGCATGAAGAAGGACGTGGCAGATTTCGTTTCTAAATGCGTGACATGCCAACAGGTCAAGGCGGAACAAAAGAAGCCCGGAGGACTGCTTCATCCCCTAGAAGTCCCGCAATGGAAGTGGGATAACATTTAAATGGACTTCATTGACTGGTTGCCTAGGTCAAGAAGAGGCAATACTAGCATTTGGGTAATAGTGGACAGGCTTACTAAAAGCGCTCACTTTTTACCTATTAAGAGTAGAAGGACTGCCTTGTCTCTAGCTTCTCTTCATCTCAAGGAAATAGTTCGACTCCATGGAATACCCTCCCGTATAGTGAGTGACAGAGATCCCATCTTTACGAGTGAATTTGGGCGGAGTCTACAAGAAGCTGTAGGCACACAGTTATGCTTGAGCACGGCCTATCACCCCCAAACTGATGGCCAAACAGAAAGGGAGAATAGGGTATTGGAAGATCTTTTGAGACTATGCATTCTTGACTTCGGAGGGACTTGGGAGGATCACCTTCCTCTAGTGGAATTCGCCTACAACAACAGCTACCAAGCCACTATCGGTATGGCGCCCTTCGAAGCTCTATATGGAAGACCGTGCCGATCACCAACTTGTTGGTGGGAGTCTACTGACAAGATTATACTTGGGCTAGACATGATTCGAGAGACTTCAGAAAAAGTGGACTTAATACGAAAGAGAATGAAGACAGCCCAAGACAGACAAAAATCCTATGCCGACAAAAGAAGGACCGACCTTGAGTTTGAGGTTGGGGACAGTGTTTTCCTTAAGGTATCCCCTTTAAGGAACGTCGTTCGCTTTGGATCCGCAGGAAAGCTAGCACCAAGATTTGTAGGACTGTTCCCTATCATCGAGAAGATTGGGAAAATGGCTTATAGAGTAGAGTTGCCTGAAAGATTGGCCGGAATTCACAACGTCTTTCATGTTTCTCATCTCCGAAAATGTCTACATGAATTTGCGGATGTGGTGGAGCCAAACATTCTAGAAGAAGCCAAAGTGGAACGCGAAGCAACTGTAAGAATAGTTCCAACTCGAATCATAGGAACTGAAGTGAAAAAGCTACGCAACCACGAAGTCAACTCGTTAAAATTCAGTGGAGCGACGTCGAGCAAGACGCAACTTGGGAAACTGAAGATAGAATACGTGCGGCCTACCCTTTTCTTTTCGAGGGTACATCTTTGACCTTTCTTTTTCCTTAAGTTGTGTTGTGCTTATATCTATCTTTTTAGGTATGATGTCCTCGATATTATCCTTTATCCTTAGGTAGAAACCCCTTTGGATGTAAACATGTATTTGAAACATGTTATGGTTGATGGCTGCAAGTGGTTGCTCGTGGATGCATATACACACACAACCTAGGTTTTAGATCAGCTCAGTTACTTCATATTGCATATGCATATGTGTATTCATATTTGTATGTGGTTGGAAGTTGATATGTTGTCATATGGATGTCGCATTTATATGAATGGTTGCGCACTCATGTAGAATTATGAGTAGGGAAAAATTTGCATGCATAATGGATTCATGGCACTTACATGATTTGCATTAAGGAGGTCAACTGAATCAGTAGACCGCCTGATTTTGCATGAGATAAGGACATGTACACACACTACACATATAATCATAAAGCATTAGAAGTCCTTTAAGGACAATGGATGCCTGTGTTTGACGGTTGAGTAGATGGATGATTGGATGTTAGGGCTTACGTTCTCCTAGACTTGAAGATTTCAGGGATGAAATCCTTTAAGGAGGGGAGAATGTAACACCCCGAATTTTTTGTTAACTGTATGTTAACAAATTAAAGTATAATTAATACTAGATGATAGATTTAAGGGAAACAGGTTACGCCGATGCGTTTGTCTCGGAATTCTTATTGAGATAGAGTCCGAGTTTGCGTGAATCGGACTACGTATGAAGGAGTTATGACCTCCGGAAGTTTTCAGAATTCAAATTAAAATTCAAACAGTTCAAAACGAAGTTCAAATTTCGAATTCAGACCCAAACTGGGCTGGGCGGGAGAATTCCCGCACAGGCACCAGGTCGACCTGGGGGTCGACCTGCCCAGTCGACCTGGTTTGGCCCTGGCTGGCCTGGTCGAGTTTCTGGTCGAATTTCTGAGCCTGGCTGTGTCACTAGAGCTTACAAGTCACCTTCTGATTGGTTGCTCTTGAGATGGATGGCCTGGATTCACTCTAACTTCATCGACGGCTCTAATTAATTTAAAATTCTATAAATACAACTTGAGTCTAAACGTAAATTCAGACAAATAAATTGGAGATAGAGCCATCATGCTGCTGGAAGGAAGCCAAGAATAGCCTTAACTTGTAGAAAAGCTTAGTGACGAGCCAAAATCAAAGTTATAACATGATTCAAACAACGTTAGTCTTCCCAAAGGAAAGCAATTCAAATTCAGAACTCAGAATCCAGAATTCAAGTTCTGCGTTCATTGTAAGTATAGTGATTCTTCCGATGTGAATTGTAACACCCCGTATTTTCTGTGAACTTATAAGTAACAAATCGGAGAATAATTAAATTATAAAATAAGATTCAAGGGAAACGGGTTGCGCCATTGCGTTCGTCTCGGAATTCTGCATGAAATCGAGTCCGAGTTTTCGAAAATCGGAGTTCGTATGACCAAGTTATGACCCTCGGAAGTTTCAGGAATTTTAATAAAATAAAACAGCTCGAAAATAAAGCCAGAAATTCGAAATTCAAACCCAGAGAAGGCTGCCGGGAAAATTCCCGCCCATATACCCAGGTCTACTGAGGAGTCGACCCCCCTCCCCTACAACCAGGTCGACTGGCGAATCGACTGGGGTGTCGACCTCCCCATGACCAGGTCGACTGGGGAGTCGACCTGGGGGTCGACCTGCTCCCGAAACCCAGTTTTTGAACCTGGTTCATTCTGATGTATCCGGTCTCGTTTTCTGTCTAGATTCGTCCGCCTAATCCTATATAAACAGCCCATTAGCCTCATTTTCTCTACACAATTTCATTTTGTCTATACTCTGTCTCTGTTCTAATTAAAAATAAAAATGGCGTCGCTACTTTGCTGGAATCAAAACTTGGACGGATGCATCTTCTTCCAACCTAAATAGAAATAAAAGCTAAATCAAATCTCAAATCAAAGTTTAGAGCCACAAAAACAATTAAAGAGGAGTAATTCAGCATTTCTGCATCAACAACAATTTATTATCCTTTCTTAAAACCACGAAAGGCAAGTACAGTTATTTTCCGATATAAACTTTAATTATAATTGTGACATGATAGTAAATCTGAATTTGAGGTTGTGTACGTTCTGTTTTGATATATATTATTCTGTATCTCCTTCTTCTTTTTGTTCGATAGCCAGGCTACCACGAGCCTGCGCCACATCTCATAAGAGATTAACGCACGAACGCTAAACTTTGGGACAAATAATGAATGATGGCATATTTGGACATGGCTAATCTGTGACTGATGTTGTAAACTAGATTTAGATCTATGCATATTCTGTGAATCGGAAGAAGAGGAACCATTGTATGTTAACATGTGACTTGAGACATTGGACAGAGCGCATATTTTGAATTAAGATCTTTTGAGACTATGCGTTCTTGACTTCGGAGGGACTTGGGAAGATCACCTTCCTCTAGTGGAATTCGCCTACAACAACAGTTACCAAGCCACTATCGGTATGGCGCCCTTCGAAGCTCTATATGGAAGACCGTGCCGATCACCAACTTGTTGGTGGGAGTCTACTGACAAGATTATACTTGGGCTAGACATGATTCGAGAGACTTCAGAAAAAGTGGACTTAATACGAAGGAGAATGAAGACGGCCCAAGACAGACAGAAATCCTATGCCGACAAAAGAAGGACCGACCTTGAGTTTGAGGTTGGGGACAGGGTTTTCCTTAAGGTATCCCCTTTAAGGAACGTCGTTCGCTTTGCATCCGCAGGAAAGCTAGCACCAAGATTTGTAGGACCGTTCCCTATCATCGAGAAGAATGGGAAAATGGCTTATAGAGTAGAGTTGCCTGAAAGATTGGCCGGAATTCACAACGTCTTTCATGTTTCTCATCTCCGAAAATGTCTACATGAATCTGCGGATGTGGTGGAGCCAAACATTCTAGAAGAAGCCGAAGTGGAACGCGAAGCAACTATAAGAATAGTTCCAACTCGAATCATAGGAATTGAAGTGAAAAAGCTACGCAGCCACGAAGTCAAACTCGTTAAAATTCAGTCGAGCGACGCCGAGGAAGACGCAACTTGGGAAACTGAAGATAGAATACGTGCGGCCTACCCTTTTCTTTTCGAGGGTACATCTTTGACCTTTCTTTTTCCTTAAGTTGTGCTTATATCTATCTTTTTAGGTATGATGTCCTCGATATTATCCTTTATCCTTAGGTAGAAACCCCTTTGGATGTAAACATGTATTTGAAACATGTTATGGTTGATGGCTGCAAGTGGTTGCTAGTGGTTGCTCGTGGATGCATATACACATACAACCTAGGTTTTAGATCGGCTCAGTCACTTCATATTGCATATGTGTATTCATATTTGTATGTGGTTGGAAGTTGATATGTTATCATATGGATGTCACATTTATATGAATGGTTGCGCACTCATGTAGAATTATGAGTAGGGAAAAATTTGCATACATAATGGATTCATGGCACTTACATGATTTGCATTAAGGAGGTCAACTGAATCAGTAGATCGCCTGATTTTGCATTAGATAAGGACATGTACACACACTACACAAATAATCATAAAGCATTAGAAGTCTTTTAAGGACAATGGATGCCTGTGTTTGACGGTTGAGTAGATGGACGATTGGATGTTAGGGCTTACGTTCTCCTAGACTTGAAGATTTCAGGGATGAAATCCTTCAAGGAGGGGAGAATGTAACACCCCGAATTTTCTGTTGACTTTATGTTAACAAATTAAAGTATAATTAATTCTAGATGATAGATTTAAGGGAAACGGGTTACGCCGATGCATTCGTCTTGGAATTCTGCTTGAGATAGAGTCCGAGTTTGCGTGAATCGGACTTTGTATGAAGGAGTTATGACCTCTGGAAGTTTTCAGAATTCAAATTAAAATTTAAACAGTTCAAAACGAAGTTCAAATTTCGAATTCAGACCCAAACTGAGCTGGGCGGGAGAATTCCCGCACAGGCACCAGTTCGACCTGGGGGTCGACCTGGGTGACCAGGTCGACCTTGGGGTCGACCTGCCCAGTCGACCTGGTTTGGCCCTGGCTGGCCTGGTCGAGTTTCTGGTCGAATTTCTGAGCCTGGCTGTGTCACTAGAGCTTACATGTCACCTTCTGATTGGTTGCTCTTGAGATGGATGGTTTGGATTCAATCTAGCTTCATCGACGGCTCTAATTAATTTAAAATTCTATAAATACAACTTGAGTCTAAACGTAAATTCACACAAATAAATTGGAGATAGAGCCGTCATGCTGCTGGAAGGAAGCCAAGAATAGCCTCCACTTGTGGAAAAGCTTAGTGACGAGCCAAAATCGAAGTTATAACACGATTCAAACAACGTTAGTCTTCCCAAAGGAAAGCAATTCAAATTCAGAACTCAGAATCCAGAATTCAAGTTCTGCGTTCATTGTAAGTATAGTTATTCTTCCGATGTGAATTGTAACACCCCGTATTTTCTGTGAACGTATAAGTAACAAATCAGAGAAAAATTAAATTATAAAATAAGAATCAAGGGAAACGGGTTGCGCCATTGCGTTCGTCTCGGAATTCTGCATGAAATCGAGTCTGAGTTTTCGAAAATCGGAGTTCGTATGACCAAGTTATGACCCTCGGAAGTTTCAGGAATTTGAATAAAATAAAACAGCTCGAAAATAAAGCCAGAAATTCGAAATTCAAACCCAGAGAAGGCTGGCGGGAAAATCCCCGCCCATATACCCAGGTCTACTAGGGAGTCGACCCCCCTCCCCTACAACCAGGTCGACTGGCGAGTCGACTGGGGTGTCGACCTCCCCATGACCAGGTCGACTGGGGAGTCGACCTGGGGGTCGACCTGCTCCCGAAACCCAGTTTTTGAACCTGGTTCGTTCTGATGTATCCAGTCTCGTTTTCTGTCTAGATTCGTCCGCCTAATCCTATATAAACAGCCCCTTAGCCTCATTTTCTCTACACAATTTCATTTTGTCTATACTCTGTCTCTGTTCTAATTAAAAATAAAAATGGCGTCGCTACTTTGCTGGAATCAAAACTTGGACTGATGCATCCTCTTCCAACCTGAATAGAAATAAAAGCTAAATCAAATCTCAAATCAAAGTTTAGAGCCACAACAACAATTAAAGAGGAGTAATTCAGCATTTCTGCATCAACAACAATTTATTAACCTTTCTTAAAACCACGAAAGGCAAGTACAGTTATTTTCCGATATAAACTTTAATTATAATTGTGATATGATAGTAAATCTGAATTTGAGGTTGTGTACGTTCTGTTTTGATATATATTATTCTGTATCTCCTTCTTCTTTCTGTTCGATAGCCAGGCTACCATGAGCCTGCGCCACATCTCATAAGAGATTAATGCACGAACGCTAAACTTTGGGACAAATAATGAATGATGGCATAATTGGACATGGCTAATCTGTGACTGATGTTGTAAATTAGATTTAGATCTATGCATATTCTGTGAATTGGAAGAAGAGGAACCATTGTATGTTAACATGTGACTTGAGACATTGGACATAACGCTTATTTTGAATTAAGATCTGTTATAATTTAAAGTTCTAGATTATTGGGCATATTGTTTATATAACGATTCATGACTTGAGATAAAAAAAGAATATGACTTAGGTGTGAAGATCTATATTAAGATTTGATAACTATTAAATGTGAATAACACCTACGTGGGAGATTTTTGAATATATGACATGCATTGAAGTCGATGGCTATATTTGGTATAATTTATATGTGAATCTTTTGTACTAGGCAAGTTTAACTAAATTTGGGACATGTGTTATATGGTAAATTATGACCCTAATCTGTGCCATGTAAATTCAATGCAAACGTGGGGTATATGATCATATTGTGAATCATGACAACTATTTAGGCATGCAAACTTAGGACAAATTTATAATTAGGCAAGATATGTTTATGAAACTTTAAGGAATGATTAAATCTGTTATATTACCTAATCTGCTAGTTCTGTTATATTGCCTAATCTGCTAGTTCTGTTATATTGCCTAATCTGCTAGTTCTGTTATATTGCCTAATCTGCTAGTTCTGTTATATTGCCTAATCTGCTAGTTCTGTTATATTGCCTAATCTGCTAGTTCTATTATATTGCCTAATCTGCTAGATCTATTATATTGCCTAATCTGCTAGATCTGTTCATCTGCTAAATCTGTTGAAAACTGAGTATTGAAATTTAAGTATGAATATCTGTAGGCTCGATTTAAAATTGAGAAAAACTTGTTAATAGAATCTCGAATAATCTGCTGTAACTTGTACAAAAGTTAATTTGTTAAATTAGCATGATTAGTCTGATATTAGCATAGTCTGTGAATGAATGCATTGGGTAAACATGAAACATGGCTAACTCGAGGTTAGAATGAGTTTGCGGCGTAATCCTGCCCGGAACCGCCCGGCACATCCAGTGGCCGCAAACAATAGGTTCTAATGTGAGAAGTTAGTCATAACGTGCTTGAAACCCGAGGTTAGACCCAGATTGCGGCAGAAATCTTCCCAGAACCAACCGGCCTAACCAGTGGCCGCAAACTGTCAGTCTAATATGAGAGGTCTGCGCATTAATTTTTAATTAATACGAATCTAAGATAAATATGATGTCTAAAACGTGTTGGATGGATAGGGTTGAACCAATTGGACTAATGAATTTAACAAACCCGTTTCGTGAATTTGTAGGCCCAATTACAAAGTTAGACAAATATGTAAATCTGTTAAATCCGTATATATGTGATCCGTTATTCTAAAAACTTGTCTGATCTGTGAAATAGTTGATCTGAACTCTGTATGTATGAACTTGTAAACAAGTTAATCTGAAATCTGTTAGTCTGGGGACACAAGGTTAGGAGGGAAATTACTTGTGTCATCTGTTTTTTGGGACCCATATTAGTCAGTAACCCTTTCTGGTATCAAAACTTTGACCCAACAGTAGGTAGGGTCCGGGCACGCTTGCTGAACTAATTATAAGCGGTTCATTCTGATAATGGCGAGGGGTGTTGATGGTGCGTTCCAACCGGGTCATGTGCGTGCATGGATCCCAGTCTGCCTCTGAGGATGTAAGACGCCGTGACATCAGTAAATAGGTCTGCGTCGTTTAAAAGTTGCCACTTTGGGGAGTGATACACCCTTTTGTGGGGTTGGCACATGGTATTTATGTATTAGGGATCCGATCGCTTGGGGTAGGGTTTTAGGGTACACTTAGTTCTGTCTGTTTCTGTTGGTACCGTCTGTTTCTGTTGGGTGGTGACACCTGTCTGTTTCTGCGTGGTACCGTCTGTTTGGGTGGTAAAGGCGCATTTACTAGTGTACACCTAATTCTACATTCTTTTTCCGTAGGGATTAATCTGTTTCTGTTTCTGTACCTTCGGTTCGGGTGGTAAAGGCCCATTATTAGCATTTTGTTTCTGTCTATTTCTGTTGGGGTGGTAAAGGCCCATTACTAGCATTCTCTTCTATGGAAATTATTCTGTTCCCATTTCTATTTCAGTTTAGACATTGGGGTGACACATAATCCTGTTATACTAGTATTAGTGCAGAGAGGTGAAAAGTAATATTATTCTGTTTCTTCTGTTTAACCTAAGTATATCTGCTGCTCCTGTTACTATTATCTCTTATCCAGCTTATTTTCATGTCATTATTATTATTATATGTTCATATGCTGAAAGTCACTGGACTTGCCAGACTTTACGTCTGACCTTGCTTGTTTTCGTCCCTTTTTCTTCCGTCCCCCCCCCCTCTGCAGGTTTCCAAGGAGGGAATACTTTAGCTTGATTTGGATTCCTTCTACTTGAAGTGCTTAAATTATGGCTTGGCTCTTTATAGCTTCTGTTCTGTGGGAATTATGATTTTAAAAACTATGCATTCTGAAGGCTTTTGTACAAGACTAGTATTTTTGTACTTGAATTCTGATATTGTGATTTGAAAAGATGTAACCAAACTTGATTTGGTTTCTGTTTGAAATAAAGTTATAAAATTTTCAAGTACTGTTTGATCTGTCTTGTAATTTTCTGTTCTGTCTACCAAAACGTTCCATCAAAGTTAAGGCATTCCCTTTGTGAGTGACCTTAACGGAGGTGGGGTGTTACACTTGGTATCAGAGCTGAAGGTTACTAGATTGGGTAAAGTTTTTGAAAACTATTTTCAAAAAGGTTTTGAAAGGAAATATTTTCAAAAATAAAGCTGATTTTGAAAAACATAATCCCCGAAAGCCATATATCTATCTTTTCAGTTCTCCGTTTTGAATCCTTTTTCTTTTGTTTCAGCATGTCTGAGAATCTTAACCTTCCAGAGGGTGTGCCAATACCTGGCTGGTTTAGGAGGTACTTAGAGGCTAGGGCCAACGGTACAGGCCCAGCAGATATTCCTCCCCCAATGGAAGCGGTACCATTCCCTCCTCCTCCTCGTGGAAATGCTTTCGAAAAGACGTGTAGAGACTTCAAGGCTATGGGTGGAAAAGACTTCTGTGGAACTGAATCCTTCGTGGCAGCAAGGAACTGGCTGAAGGAGACCGAAGATTTGTTCATCATTTTCGAGGTAAACGATAGGCAGAAGGTACAATTGGCGGTATGGTTACTCAAGGACGAAGCTTCCTATTGGTGGGAAGTCACTAACGATGAGAGGCCAGTTGAAACATGGATGGATTTCAGAACAAGGTTTGAGACGAAATTCCTCTCGCAAGCTGAACGAAGTCTACAACTGGAAAAGTTCTTATCTCTTAAGCAAGGAAGTATGACGGTCAAGGAATACATCAACCATTTCAACCAACTGGCTAGGTTCGGACTGGATTTAGTCAACACTCAGCATAAAAAGGCTCTCCGCATTGTTAAAGGATTGAACAAGCCACTGCAAAGTCTAGCCATGACCCATGTACCCATGGGAGCGACTTACGAGAGATTGATGGACATGGCACTACTGCACAAGGAAGACAAGGGCAAGGAAGAGGCAAAGAAGGAAGAACCACATAACAAGAAAGCATGGCCCAAAAAGGAAACAAAAAAGAAGATTGAGAAGTCTGAAGATAAGAAGGAGAAAAAGTGCTTTACTTGTGGAAGCTCGACTCATCTGAACAAGGATTGCAGAAAAAGGAAGGGCACTTGCTTCAACTGTGGTAAGATTGGACACTTCACCAGGGACTGCCCGAAAAAAAGAGGGCAAGGGCAGAGGGCAGGACCAACTTCTGGAGGGCAGGCGAACACTCTCGAGGCTAGTGGATAGGATAGAATTAGGAAAACTTTCTGTGGGAGATTTAATTTCTTTATCTGGTTATTAAGTTGAAACTCTTTCTGATTCTGGCATTTTGATTCCGTAACCGATACTCTGCACTTTAATACTAGTATTGCTTCTGATTCCACTGTAGACTCAAACCCATAAGGGTTATGACTCATCTGCTTGTGATAGATTGGGGTTTGAGAGATATCTGTGTTAGGCGTCAAGTAGGAGGCATACATTCTAGGTTTTATCATGCTTAGTTTCCTAAGAATCATTTAGTGATCTGATCTGTACCAGTAGTCTGTAAGTATCTGAATATTTCTGATAAGGTTTCCAGTTTTGACATTGTCTAAAGAGGGTAATCCTCTGGGTGTCAATCTGATGTAGATTTCGGTCTTCGTGGTTGATACTTAGGGGAATTATTTTCTCAACCAATGTCTAATGGGAACCAAGTTTTTGTTTTATCTGTACTCGCTTCCATCATTCGACTATATCCTATCGATCGAATCTTCGAACTTTAGGTAGAAACCAATGGATGTAAACATGTGTTTGAGACATGTTATGTTTGATGGTTGTAAGTGGATGCAAGTGGTTGCTCGTGGATGCATATACACACACTAGGCACTAGATCAGCTCGAAAACACTCTCATACTGCATATGGATGTGTGAGCATTTTCAATTTCTGTGGATGCAAAATGATTGACTCATCACATGGATGTTGCATTTGGATGAATGATTGCGCACACATTTAGAAATAATATGTATCAAATAGGAAAATTGCATACATGTTGGACTCATGGCACTGACATAATTCGCATTAAGGAGGTCAACTGAATCAGTAGACCGCCTGATCTTTGCATTAGATAAGGAACATATACACACACTTTTGCATATGTTCATACAACATTAGAAGATTTCTAAGGAAAATGGATGATTGAGTAGATGGATGACTGGATGGTAGGACACATTCTTCTTAACTTGAAGATTTCGGGGACGAAATCCTTTAAGGATGGGAGAATGTAACACCCCGCATTTTCTATGAACGTATAAGTAACAAATCAGAGAATAAATAATTATAAAATAAGAATTAAGGGAAATGGGTTGTGCCATTGCATTCGTCTCGGAATTCTGCATGAAATCGAGTCCGAGTTTTCGAAAATCGGAGTTTGTATGACCAAGTTATGACCCTCAGAAGTTCCAGGAATTTAAATAAAATAAAACAGTTCGAAAATAAAGCCAGAAATTCGAAATTCAAACCCAGAGAAGGTTGGCGGGAAAATTCCCACTCATATACTCAGGTCGACTGGGGAGTCGCCCCCCCCCCCAACCAGGTCGATTGGGGTGTCGACCTCCCCATGACCAGGTCGACTGGGGAGTCGACCTGGGGGTCGACCTGCTCCCGAAACCCAGTTTTTGAACCTGGTTTATTCTGATGTATCCGGTCTCATTTTCTGTCTAGATTCGTCCACCTAATCCTATATAAACAGCCCCCTAGCCTCATTTTCTCTACACAATTTCATTTTGTCTATACTCTGTCTCTGTTCTAAATAAATAAAATAATGGCGCCGTTACTCTGCTGGAATCAAAACTTGGACTGATGCATCTTCTTCCAACCTGAATAGAATTAAAAGCTAAATCAAATCTCAAATCAAAGTTCAGAGCTACAACAACAATTAAAGAGGAGTAATTCAGCATTTCTGCATCAACAACAGTTTATTATCCTTTCTTAAAACCACGAAAGGCAAGTACAGTTATTTTCCGATATAAACTTTAATTATAATTGTGACATGATTGTAAATCTGAATTTGAGGTTGTGTATGTTCTGTTCTGATCTATTTTATTCTGTATCTCTTTCTTCTTTCTGTTCTATAGCCAGGCTACAACGAGCCTGTGCCAAATCTCATAAGAGATTAACGCACAAACGCTAAACTTCGGGACAAATAATGAGTGATGGCATAATTGGACATGGCTAATCTGTGACTAAAAGGACCTATGTTGTAAACTAGATTTAGATCTATGCATATTCTGTGAATTTGAAGAAGAGGAACCATTATATGTTAACATGTGACTTGAGACATTAGACATAACGCATATTTTGAATTATGATCTGTTATAATTTAAAGTTCTAGATTGTTGGGCATATTAACGATACATGACTTGAGATAAAAAGAGAATATGACTTAGGTGTGAAGATCTATATAAAGATTTGATAACTATTAAATGTGAATAACACCTAAGTGGAAGATTTTTGAATATATGACATGCATTGAAATCGATGGCTATATTTTGTATATTTTATATGTGAATCTTTTGTACTAGGCAAGTTTTGGGACATGTGTTATATGGTAAATTATGACCCTAATCTGTGCCATGTAAATTCAATGCAAACGTGGGGTATATGATCATATTGTGAATCATGACAACTATTTAGGCATGCAAACTTAGGCTAAATTTATAATTAGGCAAGATATGTCTATGAAACTTTAAGGAATGATTAAATCTGTTATATTACCTAATCTGCTAGTTTTATTATATTGCCTAATCTGCTAGTTCTGTTATATTGCCTAATCTGCTATTTCTGTTATATTGCCTAATCTGCTAGATCTGTTATATTGCCTAATCTGCTAGATCTGTTCATCTGCTAAATCTGTTGAAAATTGAGTATTGAAATTTGAGTATGAATATCTGTAGGCTCGATTTAAAATTGAGCAAAACTTGTTAATAGAATCTCGAATAATCTGCTGTAACTTGTACAAAAGTTAATTTGTTAAATTAGCATGATTAGTCTAATATTAGCATAGTCTGTGAATGAATGCATTAGCTAAATATGAAACATGGCTAACTCGAGGTTAGAATGAGTTTGCGGCGTAATCCTGCCCGGAACCGCCCGGCACATCCAGTGGCCGCAAACAATGGGTTCTAATGTGAGAAGTCAGTCATAACGTGCTTGAAACCCGAGGTTAGACTCAGTTTGCGGCAGAAATCTGCCCGGAACCAACCGGCCTAACCAGTGGCCGCAAACTGTCAGTCTAATGTGAGAGGTCTGCGCATTAATTTTTAATTAATACAAATCTAAGATAAATGTGATGTCTAAAACGAGTTGGGTGGATAGGGTTGAACCAATTGGACTAATGAATTTAACAAACCCGTTTCGTGAATCTGTAGGCCCAATTACAAAGTTAGACAAATCTGTAAATCTGTTAAATTCGTATATCTGATCCGTTAGTCTGAAAACTTGTCTGATCTGTGAACTAGTTGATCTGAACTCTGTATGTCTGAACTTGTAAACAAGTTAATCTGAAATCTGTTAGTCTGGGGACACAAGGTTAGGAGGGAAATTACTTGTGTCATCTGTTGTTTGGGACCCATATTAGTCAGTAACCCTTTCTGGTATCAAAACTTTGACCCAACAGTAGGTAGAGTCCGGGCACGCTTACTGAACTAATTATAAGCGGTTCATTATGATAATGGCGAGGGGTGTTGATGGTGCGTTCCAACCGGGTCATGTGCGTGCATGGATCCCGGTCTGCCTCTGAGGATGTTAGACGTCATGACATCTGTAAATAGGTCTGTGTCATTTAAAGGTTGCCACTTTGGGGAGTGATACACCCTTTTGTGGGGCTGACACAGGGTATTTATGTATTAGGGAGTCGATCGCTTGGGGTAGGGTTTTAGGGTACACTTAGTTCTGTCTGTTTCTGTTGGTACCGTCTATTTCTGTTAGGTGGTAACACCTGTCTGTTTCTGCGTGGTACCGTCTGTTCGGGTGGTAAAGGCCCATTATTAGCATTCTGTTTCTGTCTGTTTCTGTTGGGGTGGTAAAGGCCCATTACTAGCATTCTCTCCTGTGGAAATTATTCTGTTCCCGTTTCTGTTTCAGTTTAGACATTAGGGTGACAGTAATCCTGTTATACTAGTATTAGTGCAGAGAGGTGAAAAGTAATATTATTCTGTTTTTTCTGTTTAACCTAAGTATATCTGCTTCTCCTGTTACTGTTATCTCTTATCCAGCTTATTTTCTTGTCATGATTATTATTATATGTTCATATGCTGAAAGTCACTAGACTTGCCAGACTTTATGTCTGACCTTGCTTGTTTTTGCCCCTTTTTCTTCCGTTTCTCCCCCAGGTTTCCCAAGAGGGAATACTTTAGCTTAATCCGGATTTCTTCTGCTTGAAGTACTTAAAGTGCTTAAAGTATGGCTTGACTCCTTATGGAAGCTTCTGTGGGGATTATGATTTTAAAAACTATGCATTCTGAAGGCTTTTGTACAAGACTGATATTTTTGTACTTGAATTCTGATATTGTGATTTGAAAAGATGTAACCAAACTTGCTTCGGTTTCTGTTGTAATAAAGTTATAAATTTTTCAAGTACTGTTTTATCTGTCTTGTAAATTTCTGTTCGGTTTACTAAAACGCTCCATCAAAGTAAAGGCATTCCCTTTGTGAGTGACCTGAACGGAGGTGGGGTGTTACAGGCATGCCACACAGACAATTCACTCCATGCAATTGATATCCATCAATATATAACCTCTGAGCTCGTACGTCTCAGAGAAGGGCGTTAAACAAGAGAATAAATTCTCCGTCGCCAAACAAATATATATTTAATAGAAATCAATCACACAGAATAAAATCCAATGTCAGACACACAGTCCATTTACAAGTCCGTTCTGGGTTTGAACGAAACCGGAGGCACTTTGTACCTCGCATATCCATCGATCTCCATTTACGTCTGGACGATCACCAACTGATTCCCTCCTCTTGGTTGTACAGCCCGGTCAAGATCATCAGTAATCACCCAAACGACGTAAAGACCTCCGGTCTTCAACCACTGTCTTCATCGTCGACTCTACGTCGAATCAGTTATTCAGAATGGGATAAACCCGGTCTTTCTGAATAACTCGCGTATATAATAAACAAGTGTTACACAAACACAACATATGCCTCATTCCTATTCAGAATATTCTTTTATTCAAATATTCTTATACTTTGGGAAAGGTTCCCATTAATTTTATCAACGATAAACTCTTTAAATTTATTCTTTAATCTTCTTTTGATTATCAAATCAAATTAGTCGGGATTAGCGAACCACACCGCAGTAATCATTTATTTTATTTCTCAATCCCAACTTATTCATCCCATGAAGTAAATCTGGTCATACTTCATATCTAACACCACGGTGTTATCGGTAAATTCAATTACCATTTCACGTTCAAATCTAGTTAAAGATTTAACTATCGCCTGGAGCAAAACGGGTGATACTCCATTGCCGATCATTTCAATCTAATTAAAGATTCATTAAAACTCCACTTAGTTTTAATCTTCCCAATAATCACTATCAATGATTATTTAACTTGGGAAATCATATCCTGTCTTTAACTGGGTTAAAGAACCAATGTCATTTAAAACACGGTTCACTATAAACCCAAAATCACATTCCATTCCAATTCGATTATTGGAACTTCTGGTTACTTTTAAAACCCTTTCAAATCCAATTTATTTATTTAAAAATAAATAAATTATTATTCTAGTTCAAAACTAGTTCATTTCGATAAAAAACTATTTTTATCTTTTCAAATTTTGAATTTTTCATCTCAATTCTTCACAAATCATTTCTTATGATTTTACACAAATTATTACTATTTTTAATAATTTTATCAAGGCCCGTACAGTCGATTTCCATCAACAGCCATTGAACTGCACTTACAGCGACCTTTTCCAAATTTGATTTGGACATAATTCCAAATCCAACCGTTAGATTTCAAATTTCTAATATTCATTAGAAAGCTCTTTTCGATACGAACCCAACGGTTACGGTTTTAGGAGAATCCGACGGTCGGATCTCCCGTAATGTCCATTCGAAATCAATGGTCGAAATTCGCGAACTACCGCGGCGCGACGCGTTATATTCAGGCCATTATATATATAATATATATATTATATATATTTCGTCGATTTCCTTTCAAAACTTATTTTATAAATCGTTTTAAATTCGTTTTTGAAACGATTTCAACTTCATATTCAATTTCGAATCAAAATTGAATATTCCACATCATCGATATGGAAATGATAATATTTTCAAAACGTTATATTTTGAAATCACTTTCTTTTCTATATTCATTATAAAAATGAATAAAATCGATATAAATATCGTTCACATCAAAATGGCGTCAATCTAGTCAACACGGCTTTTATTCAACACATGAATGTTTATTCTATTCAACACATGAATATCTATTCTATTCAACACATGAATATTTATTCTATTCAACACATGAATTTTTATTTCTATTCAACACATGAATTTATTTCTATTCAACACATAAATTTATTTTCTATTCAACACATGAATATATTTTCTATTCAACACATGAATTTATTTTCTATTCAACACATGAATTTATTTCTATTCAACACATGAATTTATTTCTATTCAACACATGAATTTATTTCTATAATATTCCTTATTTTCCAAATTGAAATGAGGCCCAATCAATTACCATATAATGTTAATTATATGGATTTTCTACAACACATGTAGGTAACAAGAACGATAAATCATCAACCATCATCCAGAGTGCACCACACAACTGCATAAGCATTAAATATAAATAATTAATGCTTACGCAGTCTGTCAACCAATCGGTCGACATACTACTAAACAATTGGGATTAGTGTACGTCAATATCATCCCAACACCCGTGTGGGGTTTCAAATCAGCAAACACAGATTTTTATTTATGCAGTTGGGCAATGTGTAAAATTTATCGTCCCAATTAATATCAATCAAATCAGTGTACATAAACAAATCATTCGATTTGTAAATGAATATTTATTTTACTTCAACACATGAATATATATTTTACTTCAACACATGAATATATATTTTACTTTAACACATGAATATATATTTTATTTCAATACATGAATATATATTTTACTTCAACACATGAATATATATTTTATTTCAACACATGAATATATATTTTATTTCACAACACAAACAATCACACAAGCATACAAGTCGTCCATGGTCTGTGGACGTCGGGTGTCGGGTGCTACTAAGCACCGTCTGCATCCTAGTATATATTTCAACTAGAAACCAAAATAAAAGTGAGGAGTTCTCACCGTAGGGTTCCACTCCGCCAGTTCTACTCCTGAACTTCTGAACCATTTGGATTTTTTTGAAATTCCAATGCAGTCCTTACCACGCTGTTCACATTAAAAGTCACACTTTCATTTCAACGCTATAGAGATAAAAATCAAATTTTTAGTTCACTTCACATATAAAAATCCTATTTTTATCGAAGTAAAAATCATATTTTTACTTCACTACTTAAATAAAAATCATATTTTTATTATCTATACTATATAAAATCATATTTTTATTATCTCTATAATTTAAAAATCATATTTTTATTATCATAGAAATCTAAGTTTTATTTTCATAAAAATCTAATCTTTTCACATGTAAAAATATATCCATTCTATTTCTAAAAGTTTGAACTTTTCTTGTTTAAAAATTTAAACTCTTCTATATAAAAAAAATGTGTACTTTCTTCACATTAAAAATTATTTCATTTCAGTTTTAAAAATACTAACTTAATTTAAAAACCACAACTTTTATTGTTTAAAAATCCTAGCTTATAATTTAAACCCTCTTACATAAAGAATAAGCATAAAAACAATGTTTTTAATATAAATTATTACCTATAAGTTTCCAGCGAGAGGGGGCTTCATTGTCGACGGTCTGAGGTGGGTAGGGCGGAGTCGGTGTCAGCTCGTGGCGGGGAGCTCGCAAGTGGCGACGAAATGGGGTGGCAGCGGTCACGAGCTAGGGTTTGGTCGATTCAGCGATTTGGGGGTGGACGGTTTGGGGTCAACGGAGGAGAGAGAGGGAGAGGTTGTGGAGGGAGAAGGTGGAAGAAGGGGCGGCGACGTCAGCATAGGGGGGCGATCGATCCTCGACGGTGCGGCGACTTCGTTTCCCTCATCATCGCGATTTTTTTATTTCTTTCTTTTGTAATGAACGAGAAAAAGGAAAGGAAGAGAGAGTGAGGTAGAGAAGAAAGGAGGGGGTATTTGAATATATATATATATATATATGTTAATTTATTTATTATTTTTCACCAATCAAAGTTGACTTTTCGTTTGAATCCCAAATCAAACCCATCGACTATCGTCTCTAGCTAGTTACCCCGATTCCGAACACAATGGGATATGTCACGTAGGCCAATTCGATCGTTACGATCAGTTTCCGTTTAGATTAAAATATAAATATATATATATTCAATTCAAACGTACATTTCAATTTACTAGGCCCACATACGGACCCTAAAAATTCCAGAAAAAATATTTCTAGCTTCGTATTGATGATACGGTTCTAACAAAACTAATTTCGTCAAATTCTGATACCGTTTGAAAAATGGCCATTTTCCAGTTGATTAAAATCAACTAAAACTGGTCAAACGCGTTTTCCTTTGCCACGCTCACATATTGAATCAGAAAATTACGAGTTTTGAAACCTAGTAATAACTTGACATCACGGATCCAACAAAAGTGGTTTCGTCGAAAACAGAGGTCGTTTGCAAAATTTCCATTTTTAAGGGCCAGAATTCCATAGCGACTATTCTGAATTTTCAACTGGACATAACTTTTGATTCCCGCTATGAAATTTCAATTTTTCGGATTCGTTGGAAAGATATTCTGAATTAGATTCTAATATTTTTGGTTTCACTAAAATCCGGTTTATTTTGAATCCTGTACATTTATTTGAACTTTGAAATTGAATTTTCTAACTACCGCGCCATTTTCAATTCCTTTTATAATTAAAATAAAATATTTATATTCTAATGACGATCTATATAAATATATCTGTTCTAATTCTATTCAAAATAAATTTCTCGTCGCTATTATTTAAAATAAATCATTTTAAATATTCAAAATTCATCAAAATTGCCAAAATAAAAATTTTAAATTGGCTCAAATCTCCGGGTTGTTACATTGAGTCAGCATTGAAACTGGTTAAGAAAACAGTCCAGATACATCAATGGATCTGCCTGGATCTGGGGGGTGTCGACCCTAGTGTTTTTCCCCCTACAGGGTGTCGACCCCGGTGTTGACACCCCTACAAGGGTGTCGACCCCCCGGGCCCCATGAGCAGTTTTGGCGCATAAATTGAATTTCGAACGTTGAATTTCTGAATTTCAAATGTTTGAATTTGTGGAATTTATTTAACTATTATATTCACATGTAATCTTCTCATGCGTATACAATTCTTCTGACGATCATTTTACACATATATATATATACATATACATATATATATATATACACGCACTACTTTCGTTTCGTTTTCAAAATTCAAACGGTGTTGCACTGTTATTTGATTCTTGCCATATTTCATTGATTGTAGCCTTATCTTAAACTTTTATCTCTTGTATACGTATATTTTCTTTATTTCCTTATATGTATATTTTTTTCCTTATATGTGCATTCTTATCCTTTCAAATTTTGAGTTTGTGTAAGTATATATATTTGTATGTTCAGTTGGCCCTCTCTAAAACAAATATAAAAATTATGTCGCCATTGGGGTTCGACCCCCAACCTCTATGTTACATATCCAATGCCTTAACCAACTGAGCTATGATGTCTTTTGTTAATAAGTTTAAAAACAATGGCGATCGTTGTTCTTCTTCCTTTATCTTATTTTTCATGTTTCGTTACAATACTTTATTTAAAGGTATCCCTTTCATCTTAAATCAGTTTTCTGCAATTCATAGGTCTAAATTGACCAGAAAATTGCCACGAATGCAATGACGCTAATCCCGTGGCCAAATCCTGGAAGCTCTTCAAAAAATTTCTTTCTTGAATATTTATGTTTGTGCATATATATACATATATGCATTATTTAATTACTTAATTGTTATAAAATGCGGGGCGTTACATTCTCCCACCCTTAGGAAATTTCATCCCCGAAATTTGATAAGGGTAAAAATCAATTAACCCCTCGCATAATATACATCCATCATGTGTGCATCCAATTTCTGCAAACATTTTGCACTTGTGCAAAGTGAAATACAACATAATAATACATGTACGCCTAAACGGTACCTTTTATATGGATGCAATTTTTTCAAAAATCCTTTTAAAACATGATACTCACATCCTAAATATTCTGGCAGTTCTACATGAATGCAATATTTTGAAAATCAAAAATGCTTTTTCATCCAAATTGTCCCATACTCTTACTGAGCAAGAGCATAGTTCATCCAATTTTTGCATCCAAAACCCTACCAAGCAACTTTATTTTTCGAATTTCAAAAAAGTCTAATTTTCTAAATTTGATTTCTTATGTAACAAAAAGGTGGAAAACGGAAAAATTCACATCTTCCGTTTTTCTTTATCAAAACTTTTTCTAACCGTACTTGTATTTTATGTAATTATTTATAAAGATTCCCTTATATTCCTATCCGCAACCACATAAGAAAATTTTCTTTACTACATATTCTCTTTTTCAACTTGTCTTGGAGATTTTTCTCTTATTCATCTTTTCTCATAATTTGTCAAATCTGTCGCTTTACTGAATTTGTTGTTTCCTTTTTAGTTATGCCATTTCTCTTTTCTTAGATTATTTAATCATCTGATCTAAGTTTAATTTCAAATAAGCCTTCTAGTCTTTCAACTAAAACAGTAAACGGACAATCTACACAGCTACTACCAAGGGCCAAGAATCTCGGGACTATGCCTCCTTCAAATAGAAATGTAATGTCTCGTATTTTTACGGTATAATAATTAATTAATTTAATTATTTAAACAGTGATTTAGAGAATTAAATGGTTGTTTAATTAAATGATATTGAATATTTAAGTAATATAAATAATAGAAATAATATATTTATTTCCGAAATAGTCGGAAATAGTGGAATTCACAATATTGTGTGAATTGGATTGTTTACAAGAGATTTAATTTAGTTTACAATTGAATTATAATAACGAATATATTTAAATAACGACGGCTGAATGTATAATTATAATATAACTTATAATCAAGCTCATAATGGCGCGGTAGTTCGTAAAATGGAGTTTAGAACTTCAATTGAATATATAGAATCCATTTTAAGCTGGATTTCTGTGAAATAAGAAACATTCGAATCTGTTGAACAATATTTTTCTAATGAAAGAGAAAATTCGAAATTTCATCATGTAAATTTTGAGTTATGTCCAAATCAAATTTTCAAATAGCCGCTATAGAATTCGTTATAATTTATAACGATTTATTTATATTAAAAATGGATTTTTAATATAAATTGAATATCGATTTAACTTGGATTTTGAAATATTGAGTTGTAAATCCAGATACGTATATTTTGGAGCTGTATGATAATATATTGGGATATATATGATAATATTAATTTATTATTATTAAGTTAAATTGTTTTTAAATATATTAATATTAATTATTTTATTTAGAGCCTTAGAAATTAGCCATTTTTACAAACGACCTCCGTTTTCGACGAAATTAATATTGTTGAATCTGGAATATTAACTTATTGTTAGATTTCAATTTTCG
Source organism: Allium sativum (assembly GCA_030737875.1). Lineage (NCBI taxonomy): Eukaryota > Viridiplantae > Streptophyta > Magnoliopsida > Asparagales > Amaryllidaceae > Allium > Allium sativum. The sequence goes on along the minus strand of CM060912.1, from coordinate 768,417,712 downwards.
TGATTTTGGGAGTCTATATGTGGCCATGCGGAAATATAATGTGAAAAACAGTAAATAATTTGACTTTAAAAATATGTTGTGTGAGCAAACGGACTTGAAATTCGACAAACAAGTTTTGTTGGGTCCGTAATATCGAACTAAAGCTGTATGTCAATTTTCATCAAATTTGGATATTGTATGTAATCATAGAGATTTTAATTGACGAATACAAATAGCGATGAGAATATAAATTAATATAAATATATAGGAAGCTTTTAAGCAAGCCAAAACCATACCCTATAAATAAGCTACCATGGATACCTTAAACCCTTATTTCAATATCCCCATAGTCAATGTCATTTTGAGCCACCGGAACTATTCTCCCTCAAAAAAAAACAATTCGTGATTTCAAAATTCTCAAACAATTCGTATTAATTCTTATAAATTACAATGCTTGTATAATTAGAACCTATGGGTTGAGAGCTCATCTGTATACAATTTTTACTTGGTTCGATTCACTGGTTTGGTTACTGGTTTCAGCAGCGATGCCTTGGGCTTTGTTTTGGCGATGCCAGGGGAAGAGTGGGCGGATGATGTATGAAGAGGAATGGTAGTAGAGGAGGAGGCACACCCAACGGTGCTGGAGCGATCACCTCTGGTGATCGGAGGAAGTAGAGTCTGGAGGTCGAAGGAGTTTGGTTACATATGGTTCTGTACTGGAGTCATGACTAACGGTGATATAGTCACGAGTTGGAGGAATGATTTGAGTTCACTTTGGAGAAGTCATAAGGAAGGGGAGTTTGATGAGGAAGAAGAGGGTGGTATTTGTTTTGATTTTCCTTGCATGAGAAGAGAAAACATATCGAAGTGTCGGATGGAAAGCAGGAGCTTGCGTGTTCGAACTAGCTTCAGAAAAACATGAAGAAGAATTACTGTAAGGTGGATTTGAATTAGTTGGGCCGGGGTGTATTTGCATAAGCCCAAATTCATATGAACGATAAATAAAATAAAAATTTAAAAGGAAATAGATATTTCTCCCTGCGTATGGAATGGAACCGAAATGTTAATGGGAAAGAAGGGTAACCATTGTTTGTGGGTGTACGTAGAAAGGTTATGGACCAGATTGCTTTGGTAAAGCCCGTGATTTAACTTAAATCTAAGTTAAATTCTATTATAAATAGTGTTTAAGTTATAACATCATAAATTTATCATACATTATCCAAATTCAGCAAAACTGGATCCTTTAGGATCGTATGGACGAGGGCTACACAATGGAACTGATTCGGAGTGAATTGGAGCTCGTTACAATTTATAGCAAAATAAATTGCCAGATCTGAATCAATGACAGTTTATCATTATTTAATGATAACGAACCAACATGAGTAAAACTAACTAACTCTTCCAGTTTATATTTTTATAACATATTTTTAGAATTGATAAATGATGACTGATTGTTGTGTGTTGATTGTTTGAATGAACTGCTAATTGATTGGTTGAAATTATGGATCTAGTAATATATATAAAATTATATATCGTTAATCAAATATTGATTCTGTTTATCAGAATATTTCATATTGAAATGAAATTGATGTTATTTATATTGTTTAACATCTGTGATGCGGGGAAGCAGAATGGAGGGATCCAACTAGATTCCTCAATATTTATAATATTGTTTTTCATATATTATGATATATGATGTGATATATAATCTGTGATTGATTATGATGGCAGTGGCCTTGTTATTTGGTATTTTAATACCATAAGAAATATTGGAATGTAAAAAGGAAAATTTCAAAGTGTATATTGAAAAAAAAAATTATATAAATAAATAGAATTATAAAAGGAACTATTTGGGAAATAAATAGAATTATAAAAGGAATTATTTGGGAAATAAATATAATTATAAAAGGGAATTGGTGAGATATAAAAGAACTACGAGAAGATGGATTTAAAGCAGATTTTAAATAGAATCTGTTTAACAGATAAATTGCGAAGATTAATTTATAAATAATGTTTTATAAATTAAATAAAATATTTATCATTTGATAAATGGAATATATAAGTCTGAAATTATATAGAGAATAAAAATCGGTTTCAACACTGATATTTGAAGTTGAATGTGAACATATCAGTTGTAAAGGGGGTTATAAATAAGATTTTTACGAATAGTCTATAAATAGAAGTATAAATAGAATTAGGAATTAGGATATTGTTTTTAAATATGAAATCAAACTATTTGATTTGATAAAAGAAATATTTTTAACATTTGATGTGAATAAGGGATTTAAGTAAATATTTTGCGACATAAAAATATTTTAAAAGAAACTGGGTTTTGAAATAGGAATTTAAATTGGAGTTAATGAAATTATAAACCGACTGAGATTAGTTATGTTGAACAGCTGTCTAAGTATTGATCTGACGTTGGTTTCGGTCTTCGGGGTTAATACGTGGGGAGTTGTTCTCTTACTAGTTTATCGTTAGAGACTGATAGATATAGAAAGATAGTGATGCGTGAATAAGAGATGGAAATGTTTTCCAATGTTAATAACGTATATTTTCTAAGTTTAGAAAATAAGAATTTATGAATATATGGAAACGGAAAATGGAGAAATGAATAAATAATTGATGAATTAATTTAAAGGAAAAATGTTGATTGATGATTGACCGATAAAATTTCCATTTGGAAATAAGAACGTTGTGCATATGGAAGTTTTCCTGTGACAGTTAAATAACCGACTATCAAAGTTTTGACCATTTTTCCATCGTCAATACGGAGAGACCGGGATCAGCTTTATTATCTGAAAACCACTCCATATGTACATCAGCGATGCGAATCAAATATGATGATGATAATTGAAGGCGGAGTTATGCAAGGGCTGTTCTGACAAATCCTAGGTAGAAATTGGCAAAGATGGGTGTACAGAACAGTGCGTTCGGTTTGTCCAGTCGTAGGACAACCTGTATGGAAGAATGCATGACAGAGTATATGTAATAGATCGCGTAAGTTGATCTCTTCTAACGTATTTACATTTTGGTGGCAGAGGAATTCGTTTCTCTTAGCTGTATACCCGTGGTATTTTTAGGGAAATCAATTTGTGATTTGATGGGTATGACCATGTGACATTCAAAGTAAATAAAGGTGTGATCTATACGTTATGACCTCTAGCCTCACAACTGAGAAATGGTATAAAATCAGGTAGGTCGCATGGCTAAGTGGGTAGCTTCTAATTAGGGTGTATTGGCACCTGATCTAGAGAAATTCCATTTACTTTTATAATCTATTTCGATGTTGTCCCTTTTGGTAAATGGTTGTTGATCCTAACCGTTGGTGATAATACATTCGGTACACTCAAGCGAAATGAGTGACAGGTCATGTTTAGCCTGGGTTGCAAGATGTTCTTGTTGAACCCGATGTATTCCTCTCTAGAGATACACTGTCGTAAGGTGGTCCCATACCTTGCCAGTTGGAATCCATTTCTCAATAAGCGCGTGCGGTTTTTTTTTATATATTATATATGTGGAACGTGAGATAAAAGCATTCCACAAGATTGCTATTTATTTGATTTAGACATTATTATAATATCAAAAGAGTATGGATTTTAAAAGAATGTTTTGGGATATCGTAAGGTAAAAACCATCTGTATTTATGTGTGGATTGGTCTTATGATTATTCTTTCTTTTAAAATTATTTGAAAAGTTAAACAAATGGTTGGATTTTGCTCACACCAGTCACATGACTGACCCAGAGTTTACTTTGTTTTGTTTTCCCTAAACTCTTAGGTGCCCAATTTTGTATGGGCAATCAAGTAGTTGAGATTTTACGGATATACTTGGAGAGCCGGAGTAGGAGGCTTCAGATTTATATAGCTATTGTTTATTTCCGCTGTGGTGTAAGTATTATACTCAAATGATGATTTGTATATATATACAAATGACAGATTTGTATTTCCCAGTTATGTTGTATACTATGTTTTATTCGTTCCGTTATGAGATTCATATTACTCTGATTATGTTGTTATGTTCTTCTTCTTTATTCTAATTTTCTATCTAATCTATTCTCACCCTCTAACTTCTTTTTATTAATGATCTGGAATGTTCGATGCCTGAATAATTGACATGGGTTTTATGTTGATTTTTTGGGTCGAAAAATTCTGGGTCGTTACAGTGGTATCAGAGCTGAAGGTTAAGTGATTACCTTGGCTCTGTGGCGTAACTCGATATAGATGGGGTTAGCAATACTCTAGACTGAGTTTGAGTGTATATATATGGGAGATCGTATTTGTAGATTTTACTAAAATTGTTTTATATTGTGGAGATTTATTGGTTGAGTTGTTCATGAGTTCTAGTCGATCAGTTTGATCCACTGTATCGGTTGGGGTTCCTATACACTCGAATACGATGAACCGACACGGTATGTATTGAAAAGAGGGTAAGTGAAATAATTTTACCCAAATAATATTTTGATATAAAAGAATGATTAATATTTTAAGTGTTATAGTATATTAGATGTGTTGGTTGTTATATTAATCGGAAATGATTGTAATTAAGTTGGTTATATATATATATATATATATATATAACCAAATAAAATTCGTATAAGTGTTATGAAATGAGTTAAATCGGAATTTAAATCAAAATGGAAAATTTAAAACCTTAGAAACCTAGAAGGTATTAACAAATGAATTTGGGTTAAGTATATAAGGAAATTTTAAAATCCTAGGAGATTTTAAATTGTTTTACAAGAGCTGGGAAGTATATTTTGAGAAAATTTCAAAATGGAAAGTGTTTAAGAAATGAGTTTGAAAGTGATATAGTATTGAACTCACTTCAATCACTAGGAAATAGCTCTGATGATGCTGGACATATCATTAGTGTCCATTTTCGAGTTCTAAGTGTTGGGTTACTACCAAAGATATTGTTTTGAATTTTTTTGAGAAAACAAGTTGTTTTGAATTCCGAAAAGGAATATTTGACTTTAGAGAAAAGCGAAGTTGTTTAAAATTCCCAGGAAGAGACTGTTTGAATTAAAAATAAATTAAAAAAGAATTTGCGAAAGCAAATTGAAATTTAATTAAAGCCAGTTAAGTGGAAATGAAATTGAAATAGAACGATATCGAGTAAAATTGGATTGTTGAAATAAGAATTTGAAATGGTATTGGATTGGTGAGTTAAGAGTTCGGAATCGAGAATGGAATTTGAGTTGAGTACGAAATTTGACTTGGGTATAAGCGAATATCTATGTATAGGATAAATTGATTTGAGATTGATTTGGATGACATTTATTTATGCTGAATTAATAGCAGATGGAAGTGATAGAGTTGATATGCCCGACAAAAAGGTACAAGTTTATATTTTACATTAGGTATGAGATTTATGAGCCGATTTGGGCAAGCCACTTGGCTGTTTGATTTGCTTTTGGTTTGGAGAAGGCCTAGAGAGGCGAGTTGTAGTTGTACCGATTGAGTCGTACAAAGGATGTGCTGGCGAAATTTTTCAGAAATTTATGGTGTTGGAAAATTTTCAGGATTTTTGAAAGTTTTCGTTTATAAGAATGAATTAATATTTAATTGAAATTAATTGGTTCAGTTGAAATTGAAGTATTTTAAAGGGGAAATTTCGAGGACGAAATTATTTTAAGGGGGAAGAATGTAACGTCCCGTATTTTTACGATATAATAATTAATTAACTTAATTATTTAAACAGTGATTTAGAGATTTAAATAGTTGTTTAATTAAATAATATTGAATATTTAATTAATATAAATAATAGAATAATATATTTATTTCCGAAATAGTCGGAAATAGTGGAATTCACACTATTGTGTGAATTAGATTATTTATAAGAGATTTAATTCAGTTTACAATTGAATCGTAATAACGAATATATTTAAATAATGACGGTTGAACATATAATTATAATATAATTTATAATCGAGCTTAAAATGGCGTGGTAGTTCGTAATATGGAGTTTAGAACTTCAATCGAGTATACAGAATCCGTTTTAAGCCGGATTTCTGTGAAACAAGAAGCGTTCGAATCTGTTGAATGATATTTTTCTAATGAAATAGAAAATTCGAGATTTCATTGTGTAGATTTTGAGTTATGTCCAAATCAAGTTTTCAAATAGTCATTATGCAATTCATTACAATTTATAACGATTTATTTATATTATAAATGGATTTTTAATATAAATTGAATATCGATTTAACTCTGATTTTGAAATATCAAGTTGTAAATCCAGATACTTATATTTTGGAGCTGTATGATATTATATTGGGATATATATGATAATGTTAATTTATTAATATTAAATTAAATTGTTTTTAAATATATTAATATTTAATAGGTTTATTTAGATCCTAAGAAAATAGCCATTTTTACAAACGACGTCCGTTTTCGACCAACTTAATTTTGTTGGATCCGGAATATTAAATTATTGTTAGATTTTGATTTTCGTGATTTTTGGAGTCAGTATGTGGCTGTGCAGAATTATAATGTGAAAAACAGTCAATAATTTGACTTTTCAAATAAGCTGTGTGAGCAAACGGACTCGGAATTCGATGAAACAAGTTTCGTTGGGTCCGTAATATCGAACTGAAGCTGTATGTCAATTTTCAATAAATTTGGATATTGTATGTAATCATAGAGATTTTAGTTGATGAATACAAATAGCGATGAGAATATAAATTAATATAAATATATAGGAAGCTTCTTAAGCAAGCCAAAACCATACCCTATAAAAAAGCTACCATGGATACCTTAAACCCTTATTTCAATATTCCTATAGTCAGTGACATTTTGAGCTGCCAACTATTCTCCCTCAAAAAACAATTCGTGATTTCAAAATTCTCTAACAATTCGTATTAATTCTTATAAATTCCATTGCTTGTATAATTAAAACCTATGGGTTGAGAGCTTCATCTATGTACAATTTTTACTTAGTTCGATTCACTGGTTCGGTCACTGGGTTTCAACATCGATGCCTAGGGCTTGTTTTGGCGATGCTAGGGGAAGAGTGGGTGGATGATGTATGAAGAGGAATGGTAGTAGAGGAGGAGGTGCACCCAACGGTGACGGTGCGATCACCTCCTGTGATTGGAGGGGGCAGAGTCTGGCAGTCAAAGGAGTTTGGTTACATGCGGTTCTGTACTGGAGCTGTGACTAATGATGCTATAGTCGTGAGTTGGAGGAACGATTCGAGTTCACTTTGGAGAAGTTAGAAGGAAGGGAAGTTTGATGAGGAAGAAGAGGGTGGCATTTGTTTTTATTTTCCTTCCATGAGAAAAGAGAACAGATCTAAGTGTCGGATGGAAAACAGGAGCTTGCGTGTTCGAACTGGCTTCAGAAAAACAGGAAGAAGAATTACTGTAAGGTGGATTTGAATTGGTTGGGCCGGGGTGTATTTGCATAAGCCCAAATTCATATGAACGATAAATAAATTAAAATTTTAAAAGGAAATAGATATTTCTCCCTGCATATGGAATGGAACCGAAATGCTAATAGGAAAGAAGGGGAACCGTTGGTTGTGGGTGTACATAGAAAGGTTATGGGCCTGATTGCTTTGGTAAAGCCCGTGATTTAATTTAAATCCGATTTAAATTCTATTTTAAATAGTGTTTGAGTTATAACATCATAACTTTATCATACATTATCTGAATTCAGCAAAGCTGGATCAATTAGGATCGTATGGATGGGGGCTACACAATGGAACTGATTTGGAATGAATTGGAGCTCGTTACAATTTATAGCGAAATAAATTGCCTGATCTGAATAAACGACGGTTTATCGTTATTTAACGATAACCGACCAATATAATTAAACTCACTAACTCTGCCAGTTTATATTTTTATAACGTACTTTCAGAATTGATAAATGATGGTTTATTGTTGTGTGTTGATTGTTTGAATGAACTGCTAATCGGTTGGTTGAAATTATAGATCTAGTAATATATATAAAAATATAAATGGTTAATCAAATGTTGATTCTGTTTATCAGAATATTTCATATTGAAATGAAATTGATGTTATCTGTATTGTTTAACATCTGTGATGCAGGGAAGCAGGTTGGAGGGATCCAATTGGATTCCTCAATATTTATAATACTATTTTTCATATATTATGATATACGATGTGATATATAATTTGTGATTGATTATGATGGCGTTGGCCTTGTTATTTGGTATTTTAAATACCATAAGAAATACTTGAATGTAAAAGGGGAATTTTCAAAGTGTATATTGAAAATAAAATATTTATATAAAATTAATAGAATTATAAAAGGAAATATTTGGGAAATAAATTGAATTATAAAAGAAATTATTTGGGAAATAAATAGAATTATAAAAGGGGATTGGTGAGATATAAAAGAACAACGAGAAGATGGATTTAAAGTAGATTTTAAATAGAATATGTTTAAGAGATAAATCGAGAAGAATAATTTATAAATAATGTTTTATAAATTAAATAAAATATTTATCATTTGATAAATGGAATATGTAAGTCTGAAATTATATATAGAAGAAAAATCGGTTTCAACACCGATATTTGAAATTGAATGTGAACATAGCAGTTGTAAAGGGAGTTATAAATAATATTTTTATGAATAGTCTGTAAATAGAAGTATAAATAGAATTTGGAATTGGGATATTGATTTTAAATATGAAATCAAACTGTTTTATTTGATAAAAGAAATATTTTTCACATTTGATGTGAATAAGGGATTTAAGTAAATATTTTGCAAAATAAAAATATTTTAAAGGAAACTGGGTTTTGAAATAAGAATTTAAATCAGAGTTAATGAAATTAGAAACTGACTGGAGATTAGTTATGTTGAACAACTGTCTGGGTATTGATCTGATGTTAGTTTCGGCTTTTGGGGTTAATACGTGGGGAGTTGTTCTCTTACTAGTTTACAGTTAGAGACTAATAGATGTAGGAAGATAGTGATGCGCAGATAAGAGATGGAAATGTTTTCCAATGTTAATAATGTATATTTTCTAAGTTTAGAAAATAATAATTTATGAATATATGGAAATGAAAATGGAGAAATGAATAAATTTATGATAAAATAATTTAAAGGGAAAAATGTTGATTGATGATTGATTGATAAAATTTCCATTTGGAAATAAGATTGTTGTGTGTATGGATGTTTTCCTTTGATTGTTAAATAATCGACTATCAAAGTTTTGACCATTTTTCCATCACCAATACGGAGAGACCGGGATCAGATTTATTATCTGTGGGCATTAGCGTTGCGAATCAAATATGATGAAGATAATTGAAGGCGGAGTAATGCAAGGGCTGTTCTGACAAATCCTAAGTAGAAATTGCCTAAGATGGGTTTACAGAATAGTGTGTTCGGTTTGTCCAGTCGTAGGACAACCGGTATGGGAGAATGTCTGACAGAGATATGTAATAGATCACGTAAGTTGATCTCTTCAAACATACTTATGTTTGGTGGTGGAGGAATCTGTTACTCTTTGTTGTATACCCGTGGTATTTTTGGGGAAATCAATTTTGTGATTTGGCGGGTATAACGATGTGACATTCAAAGTAAATAAAGGTGTGATCTGAATGTTATGACCTCTAGCCTCACAATCGAGAAATGGTATTAAATCGGGTAGGTCGCATGGTGTTAACGTCAAAAGTTGGTCACTAGTGACGATCAACCCCCAATCGCGTGATCGACACACGACTAAAGATAAAAAATGCAGTAAAAAAGTAAAAGAACGGGGAGCACACACAGAATTTTTATAGTGGTTCGGCAAAGGCAATGCCTACGTCCACTTTATATATCATTTATTTTTCTTTTCATTACAAGTACAATGTTTTTTCTGTTTGAAGAAAAGAAAGAAAATGATTATCTTCCTTTTGAGAGATTGAGATTCTAGAGAAGAGTAGAGATAAAAAGCTTATAGAAGCCGTCTGGCCAAAAGTAGTCCTCCTTTTCTTTTTAAGCTTGGAGGTACTTATAGGTGGAAAATGCAGCTTGGGCTGTTGTGAAATGGTCCGGCCATTTCGGGAAGGCCCGGACACGTGGAGGCAATCCATTGGATCGAGTTGCGGCTGGAAGACTAACTCCACTATTCATAAATACTATCCTCAGAAGTTGTGGCTGACGTGGCATCCATGAAGAGGTATATCAAAAGTAGAGTTTTGTCCGCATATGGTTGACCGCCTTTATCTCCTTGGAAGTTGGGATATTAGGTGGACTGGCTCTGTAGAAGATTTCCACGCTAGCCCGAAGTAATTGGTCGACTCACTCCGATAAACTCGGTCGACTGGGAGGCCTATTCTTCCGGAGTGAGCTGTTATTTGTTGAACCTAGACGTGGACCGATGCGTGATTGTCTTGGACCCATTATTGGTTGTTGGGCTTCCTGAAATGCGGCTTTGTATTTGACTGCGCGTTTGGACTTTGTTAGTTGAGACTCTTGCCAAAAAGAGGGTTAACACTTTGCCCCTCAGAATGCATCTTCATCGACAGAGGGAGGTGTGTTCTGAAATCTAGACCGAAGTACAAATGCTCGAGATGCTATGGTCGCGCCGGACCATATTAAAGCCAGAAAACCGATGGTCCGATGTTGTATTAAGACCAGAAAACCGACAACCATCGGGAACCGTATTAAGGCCGAGATGACGATTGCCATAATAATTGGTTCCTGCAAATACAAAACAAACCATCCTCGTTTGGAGAAGGGTGATGGGTCGAGCATTTTATTCCACTTGGCTTTAGAGGGTGACGAGCATAAACTATGCTCGGCTTGGTGGCGAGCGTAAAACTTGCTCGGCTTGATGGCGAGCGTAAACCATGCTCGGCTTGGTGGCGAGCGTAAACCATGCTCGGCTTAGTGGCAAGCATAAACCATGTTCGGCTTAGTGGCGAGCATAAACCATGCTCAGCTTAGTGGCGAGCATAAATCATGCTCGGCTTAGTGGCGAACGCCAATCTGGTTCGGCTTAGATATGGCGAGTATTAACCATACTCGGCTTAGGACAAGTGTTTCTCATGCTCGACTCATGTTAGGTTAGTTAGTTTAACGAGCTATGCACGCTCGTGGTGTAAAGAAAGAGAGCGTAATCCACACTCGTGTTTAAAAAAATGTGACCTCGCTCACTTGAAGGAGTAGGTGTTTGAAGTGGTGGTGGGCTTTCGCGCTAACCACATAGAACGCCGGGGGGGGGGGGGGGGGCGAGCATTAACCATGCTCGGCTTAGAAATTTTACAGCACGATCTTCTTTTCCAAAAAGTAAAGTTCATAACTGCTAAGCAACTATTACAATGACATTCTACGGGGACAGCGATTGATTACATAGCATCAAGGCGTCCTTGTTATTGAAAGAAATACATCGAAAGAAAAGATAAAGAATCTAATTAATGATAATTCCGCGAGTGCTAGTCTCAGGGTCCTTTCCATTTCTAGCAGCTGGCGGACCAACCTGAGGAGCTTGGGCAGAAGGTCGCGGCAGCATGGCCGGGGCGCGATCTTTGACATATTCAGCGAGTTCCCCTTTTCTGACTCGTCGTTCGATGAGATCGCGCAAATGTCGACAATCATTTGTATTATGTCCAGCTACGTTGTGGAATATACAATGCTTGCCAGAATCAAATTCCATTTGGGTCGGTTCTCGTCGAGGTGGTCTTGGAGTGGGGAAGGACTCGCGCATATCGAGATAGATATTGAGCAAAAAGGAATTGAGCTCCGTGTACAGATCGTACTTGTTTTCATTTCGAGGTCGGACATTACGTTCACCCTTTTCCGGGACCTTTCCTCTTCCTTTATTCTGGCCATTGCCATTGAGTGGACCTTGTTGTTTGGCTACTAAAACATCAAGGCTCTCCATTTCAAGGATGGCATCCTCTTGTCGGAGGAATCTCTTGGCCTCGGAGTAAAACCATCTATATCTTTGGGAGGATCCCTGGTTAAGGAGTTCGAGAATTCTGATCTCTTATGAACTCCCGCGATGGCTGCCATCAACACCATTGATGGCTCGGGCCGATCGACAGATGCTACAGCTGCGTTGAACCTTTCGAGGAAGGATCTTAGCGTCTCTCCGGATCGCTGTTTGATGGTAGATAAAAACGTGACACTTTTCGGTCGAGAGATATGCACTCGAAACTGCTCAATGAAGCGGGTGACCAGAGTATTCCTACTACTGATTGATTCCGTTATTAGCTGTCGAAACCACATACCGGCTATATCTGTGAGAATGAGAGGAAAGTACTTAGCCATGAAATTGGTTGATGCACCAAGTACTTCCATATGTCGCATGTATTGCATGAGATGAATGGTCGGGTCGGTGCGACCGTTGTATGGCTCGATGGCTGGGAACCTAAAGTCTAGAGGATTTCGAGAATTTCTGATTTCTCCAGTGAAGGGGCTGCGGTTGACATTGTCTATGCCTTGCTACGAAGAATTGCACAGAGTAAAGCATTGGATAATGCTTGCGAGCTGACTCCCATCTCCGAGGAGTCGTTGCCATGAACTTAATTCTGCCTCTTGAGAAGGTTCTGCACGAGGATCCGGCAAAAGCATGGTAGGATGGGTGGCCGTTGGCTGGGCTCGACCTCTGAGATCTGAGTGAAGGTGTGAGGGAAAGTGAGATCTGGCGGGTGGTTCTAGGCAGAATGGCCCATCTGGAACCTGATGAGTCGTGGGTCGAGCCATACCCATAGCAAAGGGTCTAGGCTGATCCATCATAGCATGTGATGTTTGGAGGCCAGGGTTGCCCCCGTTTGAAGCGAGGTTAGGAGGATCTACGGTAGTGTTTTCTTCCGCTACGGTGAGGACCGGCATGGTAGGGTGGCTTCCCTCGTTCGAAGGGAAGACTACTCCAACTCTTTGTTGGAAAGGAAGAGTGGTTAGACTGGCCTGCGGTAAGATTCCGGGTTGTAATGGGAATGGCGTTGATTCTGAGGGACCCAGCGGTAGCTCGACTGATTCGACAGGTCGAGATGTTCCAAAGAGCGGAGGCATATTTGCCCTCCTGAAGTTCTGTTATTACAGCCGCGCTGGTTGCTGGAAGTGATATTCCAGGCTGGGATCGATCGGTTGGTGGGACCAAACCAGGATGAAATAAAGGTGTAGCCTGATCAGCGACCTGATTCCATGCAGACCGAAGATCGGTTATTGCCCCAGCTTCGGTCGATGGAGGAAATGATGTTGAAGCGTTAAACCCTGTTTCCAATCGACCAAGAAGATGATCCATCAACTGCTGCTGTTGTTCGAGGACTTTACCTTGAGATGTCATATGGTCTCTGAGTTCGACCATGATTTTATCCATGTCGCCCTGGGTAAGGAATCAAGACATGTCATCATGAGAGGAAAGTTCGTGGCTTGCTTCTTCAGCATCGATATCAGCTGCATCGGCGTTTACGGGACGAGAGGATGTTGCATCTTTCTTTCGTTTTTTCGTCATGACCTGAGATAAGCAGGAGCTCGATGGCGGCGTCGGTGGGCTACCCCTTCCTGGCGCGCCAAAGTGTTGACGTCAAAAGTTGGTCACTAATGACGATCAACCCCCAATCGCGTGATCAACACACGACTAAAGATAAAAAATGCAGTAAAAAAGTAAAAGAACGGGGAGCACACACAGAATTTAGTGGTTCGGCAAAGGTAATGCCTACGTCCACTTTATATATCATTTATTTTTCTTTTCATTACAAGTACAATGTTTTTTCTGTTTGAAGAAAAGAAAGAAAATGATTATCTTCCTTTTGAGAGATTGAGATTCTGGAGAAGAGTAGAGATGAAAAGCTTATAGAAGCCGTCTGGCCAAAAGTAGTCCTCCTTTTCTCTTTAAGCTTGGAGGTACTTATAGGTGGAAAATGCAGCTTGGGCTGTTGTGAAATGGTCCGGCCATTTCGGGAAGGCCCGGACACGTGGAGTCAATCCATTGGCTCGAGTTGCGGCTGGAAGACTAACTCCACTGTTCATAAATAGTATCCTTGGAAGGTGTGGCTGACGTGGCATCCATGAAGAGGTATATCAAAAGTAGAGCTTTGTCCGCATACGGTTGACCGCCTTTATCTCCTTGGAAGTCGGGATATTAGGTGGACTGGCTCTGTAGAAGATTTCCACGCTGGCCCGAATAATCAGTCGACTGACTCCGATAAACTCGGTCGACTTGGAGGCCTATTTTTCTGAGTGAGCTGTTATTTGTTGAATCTGGACGTGGACCGATGCGTGACTGTCTTAGACCCATTATTGGCTGTTGGGCTTCCTGAAATGCGGCTTTGTATTTGACTGCGCATTTGGACTTTGTTCGTTGAGACTCTTGCTAAAAAGAGGGTTAACACATGGCTAAGTGGGTAGCTCCCAATTAGGGTGTATTGTCACCTGATCTTGAGAAATTCCATTTACTTCTATAATCTATTTCGATGATGTCCCTCTCGGGAAACAGTAGCTGATCCCAACCGTTGGTGATAATACATTCGGTACACTCAAGCGAATGAGTGACCGGACATGTTTAGCCTGGGTTGCAAGACGTTCTTATTGAACCCGGTGTATTCCTCCCTAGAGATACACTATCGGAAGGTGGTCCCATACCTTGCCAGTTGGAATCCATTTTTAATAAGCACCTGCGGTTTTTTTGATTATATATTATATATGTGGAACTTGAGATGAAAGCATTCCACTAGATTGCTATTTACTTGATTTAGACTTTATTATAATATCAAAAGAGTATGGACTTTAAAAGAATGTTTTGGGGTATCGTAAGGTAAAAACCATCCGTTTTTATGTGTGGATTGGTCTTATGATTATTCTTTCTTTTTAAAGGATTTGAAAAGTTTAATAAATGGTTGGAGTTTGTCACACCAGTCACATGACTGACCCAAAGTTTAATTTGTTTTATTTTCCCTAAACTCTTGGGTATCCGATTTTGTACGAGCAGTCAAGTAGTCGGGATTTTACAGATATACTTGGAGAGCTGGAGCAGGAGGCTTCAGAATTATATAGCTATTGTTTATTCCGTTGTGGCGTAAGTGTTATACTTAAATGATGATTTGTATACATATATATACAAATGTCAGATTTGTATTTCCAAGTTATGTTGTATACTATATTTTATTCGTTCCGCTGTGAGATTCATATTACTCTGATTCTGTTGTTATGTTCTTCTTCTTTTATTCTAATTTTCTATCTTATCTATTCTTACCCTCTAACTTCTTTCTATTAATGATCTGGCATGTTCGATGCCTGAATAATTGACATGGGTTTTATGTTGATTTTCTAGGTCGAAAAATCCTAGGTCGTTACAAGAAAAGTCCAAACCATGGGATCCACGACAGGTTTAGGTGTTACCCTAGCTACCAAACATGAAAAATAACAGAACAATCCCAACAAAAATGCAATAACGGGTTGTACCTCTAACACAAAAATTAGCAACATGATCTAAGCACTTATTTGCCTTTTTCTATCTAGTAGTTACCACTAGTCCTAGCTGTGTACCAACAATTATTTCAAGCTACACCCTAGGCTTTTTAATGCTTGCGCATTCTACAGGAACTTACCATTATTCCAAGATAATTCTCGCTATTTACTTCATAGCCTCAAAAAATTTCCCGACTTCCCTAGGCACTAATCCTTGCCTACTCCATACTTTTTAAAAACACGGTTTGGCCTTTTCATTTAAATTTTCTTCCAAAAATTTAAAAGTATCAAAATTTTAATTTCATCACCAAAACTTACTTTTGCCAAACCATAAAACATGTCATTTTATGAAAATACAAATCTTCTTTTTTCAAATCTAAAAAAATGGAGTAGACAAGGACAACTAATCGTCAATCAGGGTTACGACAGGTTCTTGCCTGTAAGGTCAGTTCAGTCTCTTACTACAAGGTGCAAACATTTACTTTATTTTTAATTCCTACAACTTGTTTTGTCCACCCAAAAAAATTTCTCCTTTAAATAAATTTATCAAAAATGTTTGTCAAAAGAATAGAGACTTCAAAACTTTCTTTATTAAAAATTCTTGTATGAAATATAACAAGAAAACTAGCAAGCTATACATACTCCATAATATGCACATTTTTTTAGATAGAATTTTACTTTAGACAAAATTTTCACAAGAAATCACTATTTACAAAATATACCCCATTTTACTTTAAAACTCAATATGCGTACTTTACATAATTAAAACAATAACTTTTAAGATTAAAACTTGAAAAGACCATAAACCACTTTCCCAAAACTATTACAATTTCGAGTTCTTAAGAGTTAACAATGGGGTTAGACTCAAAGCGGTTTCCAATTTTTTTTCTTGGCTTTCCTAGACACTCCCATAAAGTCAATTCTCCCAACAATATATATTCCTAATCCATTTTTCTCTTTTTAGCCTTTTCCAATTTATAAGGTTTTACTGCCAAACCCATTAACCCAAAATACTAATCATATGGGATTCACCTTCCTTCCATGCAAAGTACATTGTACACTTTCCACCCAAATTACCTAAGGCTCTCAAATTTCCATATTCATTCCTTTATTGTACAAAATAGTCACCCCAATTCTTACATAATATACTCTTTCTATTTAGTGGGTTCCTCTATGGATCTAGGTATATACATATAGTATTTATAATTTTAAAAATATAAATACGTTCACTCACTATCTATACATGAATCCTAAACCTAAGCTTTGATCCAGATGTAACAACCCGAATTCCGATAGACCATTTTTTTTTAAATTATAATCTGTTGAAACTCGTGTTGGTTTGCTCTGGTATCCTGCAGAAAACACAGAGACATAAATTATGTCAGAGCTTGGAAAATATCTCACAGCAGAATGCATAAAGTATAATACAATCAAAGTATAGCCTTATCGTAGTAATGATACTGCCTAACTAGTATCCAAAGCTATCATATCCCTGTCCCAAATCGAACCTGCGAGTATGTTATGAGGAGGGGGTCAGAACACATGCTCTGATGATTGGATTTAAACTATACACTTTGGATAATCTTACATCTACCGTTCAATCACATTTTCTTATTTATTAGGTTACTTGGGTTAACAACACTCAAGTCTTACACACATGTCGTACCCATTTACTTCCCAGTGGTTTAACCTAATACAGTATATATGTAGCTACCCCCAATATTGAGGCACATCCCATGGTACCCCACTCGCACGGTCTCCACAGTAATGCCACAGAAATGAACACAGTCCCGCATCCTACGCCAGAGTGACGTACGGATCTCTACCTAACAATGTTACGTTCCATATATATATCTGTCATTACTATGCTAAGTAAGCGTACGGACTGCCACCTTTTGATTGAATCAGATTCCATACCAAAGTAATGCCCTCAAGTCTATGATACACCACCCAGAGTAGATATGCATGTATCTAGACTTTCCCACGTACATATCGTCAATTGTATTCGATGCCTTAACCACACATAATATGCATCGAGTTCCGTGGCAGGGCTATACAAGAAACACGCAACTCGGTCGGGAGCATTTCCAGACCTATACAGTCCCGCATTTAAGAGCCTCAAATATACAGATATCCCTCGGGTCTGTTTTTCATGGTGTCTATGGCCCCACCTCGGCCCCTCCCTCAACTAGTAAAGAATAAAAGAGTTAAGCGTCGTCGCCTCCCGTTGAGGCGATCGCCGAATCACCCTAGTGTCACCACGTCACAGCATTCTGACTGCAAAGCTACTTTTGCAGTCAAGGCCCACCCACCTGGTAGTAACGAAAAGACCCAACCTATGCGAGCACAACTTAAACATTTTCCACCATACAGAGGATTACCATGAGCACCTTACGTATCTTAGGAAACCGCGTGCTTCCCTTTCCAGTCCTTCAGAGTCGACAGAATAATCAGAAGAACGTGCGCTCCCCTCGTGCCTCATGACACCACGATGATCTACCCCGTTGGGTTATTCACCCTCAAAAGTGCAGAATGGTCCGATCGCCTCATTTTAATATGTTATTAGAGCCTATGTCTAAACATTCTTTTATGCTCTTGATTTACCTCATCAGGTTTCCATTTAATTTGGTTATTCCCATTCACATTGACTTCTTATTCAAGTTACCAAGTTCCTCTTGCTTATTAATTTCAGTCATATAACTAATCCCATTTAAGTTTATTAATAAGCCCACAACATGTTATTCTCTAGATTGTGATCCAAGGTCTGTAATCCACAATCCCTTTATATTCTTATTGGTTTCAATGTTACAATAACATGTTCTGCTTAATATGTAATTAAGTATATTTCAATTTCTATTTAACATGTCAGTCATTGTCTATGATTAAATATGACTTATTTTATTTTATAAGTTTGCCTCATTCTTTCTTATTTAATCATAATTCCATCTTATACCGTCACTACAACTTATCGTTGTTTACTTATTAACTTAGTTCTCTTAACTAAGGTTTACTAATAAGTTTCCTTTCCATTTATTATAGTCTATGTTATAATTTCCACTTATCCCTAGGACAAGCTTTAACATGTTATCCTCATCAACAGATTTCACATTTCCAAGTTTACAGATTACTTAATTCATAATTAAGTACAACTTCTTACAATTCATAAATTTTCCCCCATTTCTCTACTTATTACAAAAAACTGGTTTCAGATTTTCCCCATTCACTAATTACTTAATTTACAATTAAGTGCCACTTATCTCATTTCACCAGTTATCTTATTTCCTTACTAGTTTATTATAATCTAAGTTATAATCTTCACTTGTCCCTAGGATAATTCTACCTATTATATAACATTTCCATTAATGTAATTTATTTATAATAGGTTATTATCATTCCACGTTCATTCAATTTCTTTAACTGTTGTCACTTTCATTCAATTCCATTCATTTCCATTAATTACAATTAATGTTGTATATCATCCTGCAATTTACACACACACACACACACACACACACACACACACACACACATATATATATATATATATATATATATATATATATATGCACTAGACCTCTCACATTAAGCCCACACTTGTGGATGCTGAATTCACCGGGCAATTTCGGGTAGACTTCTACCATAAGTTGACTTAACTTCGTGTTTTAGCACCAATACATGTTTTATTTATGTACTTAAACCCCTCACATTAGATTTACCACTTGTGGATGCTAGATATGCCGGGCGGTTCTAGGCAAACTTCTACCACAAGTGTAATCTAACCTCGTGTCTAAGCGCGGTTACAGTTTCCTATTTACTGTGAATTTTCTACATAATTTAGGCGTGTCCATTCTTTTAAGTCTATATTTTACATGTCATCATATTAACCCACTTTATGTCGCATGTTCTTTTTAACATACAATAAATTCTATTCTAACATGTAAACGTTTAATCGTGCAATTGTTCAAATCAAACAAACTAGCATGAAATGTTCTCAATTTCTATCTTTAATGGTCCAGGTACATAAATGTCACAAGTTAACATGGAATTGAAACAACAGTAATTGCTACACATATTTTGACAAGTTTATATTTCAGCATACGAATTTTCCAACATATTAATATATTAGCATATTAATATTCTAACATGTCACATTCTTCACGTTAATCCTTTTAACATATGTTCAAACATTTCAACATATCATATTTCAACATGTCATAATAACATTTCAATACTTTAATTATTCTAGCAAATTCATATTGTATGATAACGGAGAATGTTAAACGATAATATATCATTATCAAAAATGATATAACTTAAATCCACTCACCTCATTTGCTTTCAAATCCTGGATCTGGTCCAGATCTAGCATTCCATGGTTTTCCCTTAATTGGATTCAGAACCTAACACCCGTGGATTCATAATTTTTTACTAAAAGAAAAAGGTAAGAAAGAGAAAGAAAATTGAATAGATCAGATCTAGAAAATTACCTCACTTTACATATGATTCTGAACACCTTCTTATTAGGATTCATTCTTTTCCCCCAGATCTTGATTCAGGATTTTCCTAAACTAATTATCTTATTTTCTAAAGAGATTTGAGGAGGAGGAAGAATGGAAGAGCTTAGACGTTGTCTCAGAGAATGTGAGATTTCAGATAGCCTCCATTAGCCTATTTGTAGGTGTTCAGGATCTTATTGTGCACGCAATGCTGAGTCAGCATTGAACCTGGTTAAGAAAACGGTCCAGATACATCAATGGATCTGCCCAGATCTAGGGGGTGTCGACCATGGTATCGGCCCCCCTACAAGGATGTCGACCATGGTGTCAACCCCGGTGTCGACACCCTGGGTCCCACGAGCAGTTTTGGCATAGAAATTTGATTTTGAATGTTTGAATTTCTGAATTTCGAATGTTTGAATTTTTGGAATTTATTTAACTGTTATATTCACATGTAATCTTCTTATGCGTATACAATTCTTCTAACGATCATTTTACGCGAATATATATATATATGCACAACTTTCGTTTCATTTTCAAAATTCAAACGTTGTTGCACCGTTATTTGATTCTTGCCATATTTCATTGAATGTAGCCTTATCTTGAACTTTTATCTCTTGTATACATATATTTCTGCACATATATACATATATATTCTCATATATATATATATATATATACATGTATTTTCTTTATTTCCTTATATGTAAATTTTTTCCTTATATGTGCATTCTTATCCTTTCAAATTTTGAATTTGTATGCGTACACATATTTTTATGTTCAATTAGCCCTCTTTAGAATAAAGATAAAAATTAGGTCGCCGCTGGGGTTCGAATCCCCGACCTCTATGTTACATATTCAATGCCTTAACCAACTGAGCTATGATGCATTTTGTTAATAAGTTTAAAAAAATGGTGATCATTGTTCTTCTTCCTTTATCTTATTTTCATGTTTTTTACAATATTTTATTTAAACGTATCTCTGTAACAACCCGAATTCCAACAGACCGGTTTTTTCTTCAAAATTCCAATCTTTCGAAACTTGGATTGGTTTGCTCTGGTATCCTGTTGAAAAGACAGAGACATCAAATATGTCAGTGCCCAGAAAATATCTCACAGCGGACTGGATAAAATATAATATAATCAAAGTATACCCTTACCGTATTAATAATACTGCCTAACCAGTATCCAAAACTATAATGTCTCATGTCTCTTCAACAAATCTAACCTGCGAGTATGTTATGACGAGGGGGTCAGAACACAAATTCTGGTGACTAGATTTAAATTATACACTTTGGATAATCCTACATATATCGTTCAATCATATTTTCTTATTTATTAGGTTACATGGGTTAACAATACTCAAGGCTTACACACACGTCGTGCCTATTTACTTCCCAGTGGATTAATCTAATATAGTATATATGTAGCCACCCCTCAATACTGAGGTACACCCCATGGTACCCCACTCGCACGGTCTCCACCTTAATGCCACAGAAGTGAATGCAGTCCCTCATCCTATGCCGGAGTGATGTATGGATCTCTACATAACAATGTTACGTTCCGCATATATCTGTCATTACTACGTTACGTAAGCGTACGGACTGCCATCGTCGATCGAATCAGAATTCATATTGGAGTAATGCCCTCAAGTCTACGATACACCACCTAGAGCCGACATGCATGTATATAGACTGTCCCCACATACGTATCTTCAATTGTAGCTCGATGCCTTAACCGCACGTCCTCTAATGTGCACCGAGTTCCATGGCATGGCGATACAAGAAACACGGAACTCAGTCGTGAGCTTTTCCATATCTGTACAGGCCCGTCTTTAAGAGCCTCTATATACAGATACTCCTAGGGTCTGTTTTCACTGTGGTTATGGCCCCAACTCATCCCCTCCCTCAACTAGTAAAGACTATAAGAGCTAAACAACTGCTCCTAAAAAAAAATCTACGTCTTCCCTCAACCACCGTACCCCGATAGTGAAAGGTGAACGGTCTATTGTTTTTAGCTCTAGTCTTTCCGCATCCCACTGGCTACCGATGACGGGTATCCGACGAACTACTATCCTTATTGGTCATGACCCTTCGCCTCCCCATTGAGGCGACCGCCGATCACCCTGGTGTCACCGCGTCACAGCATTATGACTGCAATGCTACTTTTGCAGTCAAGGCCCACCCACCTAGTAGTTACACGCAGACCCAACCTCTGCGAGCACAGCCTAAACATCTGTCACTGCATAGTGGACTACTAGGAGCACCTTGCGTATCTCAGGAAGCCGCGTGCTTCCCCTTCTAGTCCTTCGGAGCCGACAGAATAATCAGATGAATGTGCACTCCTCTAGTGCCTTATAACACCACAATGATCTACCTCATTGGGTTATTCACCCTCAAACATGTGGACTGGTCCAAACGCCTCACTTTAATATGCTGTTAGACCCTATGTCTAAACATTCTTTTACGCGCTTGCCTTACCTCATCAAGTTTCCATTTAACTTGGTTATTCCCATTCATATTGAATTTTTAATCAAGTTACCAAGTTCCTCTTGCTTATTAATTTCTGTTATATAACTTAACCCACTTAAGTTTATTAATAAGCCCACAACATGTTATTCTCTAGATTGTGGCCCAAGGTCTGTAATCCACAATCTCTTTTATATTTTTGTTTGATTTCATCATTACAATAACATGTTCTACTTAATATGTAATTAAGTATATCTCAATTCACATGTTTCCTTGTTTAACATGTTAGTCATTATTTATAATTAAATATAACTTATTTCAAAAGTTTTCCTCATTTCTTTCTTATTTAATCATAATTCCATCTTACACCGTCACTACAACTTATTGTTGTTTACTTATTAACTTAGTTCTCTTAACTAAGTCCATTAATAAGTTTCTCTACTCATTTATTTTAACCTATGTTGTAATTTCCTCTTGTCCCTAGGACAAGTCTAAACATCTTATTCTTATCAGCGGGTTTCAGACTTCCAATTTTACATATTACTTAATTTATAATTAAGTACAACTTCTTATATTTCATATATCTTTTCCCCTTTTCTCACCTGGTTTCAGATTTTCCCCATTTACTGATTACTTAATTTACAATTAAGTGTCCCTTATCTCATTTCACCAATTATCCCATTTCCTTGCTAGTTTATTATAACCTAAGTTATAATCTTCACTTGTCCCTAGGATAAGTCTACCTATTATACAACATTTTCATTAATGTTATTTATTTATAATTGGTTATTATAATTCCTCGTTTATTCCAAATCATTTACTATTGTAAACCTTTATTCTTCATTCACTGTAATATATGTTCCTTATTTTATTAAGGAAAACACTTCATGCACCTTATCAGTTAGATTTATAGAAGGAACAGTGATTTATTTTCATAACGTATTCCCGTCTAAATCTGTGGTGGCAAGTGATTTCTTTCCATTTTCTTACTTTATTCGTTGTGGCTTACTTGCAACCACGTTCTTAGAAATAGGTCATTTAGGTAAATACATCACTTTTCCTTCGCATCACACTAACTCAGTACATTACATCCCTTCCTTTCTTATTTTCCGAGTTAGACATTTAATTACCCTCATAGCCATTTATTCGCATCTTGTTATATACATATACATATATATATATGCACTAGACCTCTCACATTAAGCTTACGCTTGTGGACGCTGGATTTGCCGGGCGGATTCGAGGAGACTTCTACCACAAGTTGACTTAATCTCGTGTCTTAGCACCATTACATGTTTTATTTATGCACTTGGACCCCTCACATTAGATTTACCACTTGTCAATGTGGGATATGCCGAGCGGTTTCGGGCAGACTTCTATCACAAGTGCAATCTAACCTTGTGTCTAAGAGCGTTACAGTGTCAAATTATTGTGAATCTAGGCATGTTCATTCTTTAACAATTATTCGTATTTCATGTAAATTTTAGGCATAATCTCCTTTTCATATGTTTATTGTAATCTAATTTACATGTCGTCAAATTATGCCTCCATTTTGTCGCATGTCCTTTTTAACATGTGTTTAATTCTATTTTGACATGTAAACATTTAATCGGGTAATTGTTCAAATCCAACAAGTTAAACATGTCATTTACTCAATAATATACCACAAGTGAATCATGTGATTATAACAACAATAGTCATTACCCATTTTCTAACCATTTTGTTTTCAACATGTAATCATTCCCACACTTTAACTGATCCAACATACGAATTATTCATATTAACATCTCCACTTGTTATAACAATAATTCTTAACTATTCTGGCAAATTCAATTATACAAAATGGGGAATGGTAAACAATAACATATTATTATCTAAAATGCTATAGCTTAAACCCACTCACCTCGTACGCTTTCCTAATTCTGGATATAATCCATTTTTAGTAGCCATGGTTTTTCCCTTAATCGGATTCAAAACCTAACGACCATGTATTGATTATTTTCATTTAAAGAGAAAGAGGAAGGAATTTAAATAGATTAGATCTAGATAATTAGCTTACTACGATAAGAGATTTGTACACCCATTTACAAACATAGGTTCCTTTCCTTTAGATCTGGATCCAAAATCTTTCCTAAACTAATAATCTTAATTTTCTGAATAGATTTGACGAGGGAGAGGAATGGCAGAGCTTCTGCATTGTCTCCGAAATATGAGACTTAGGGTAGGCTCTATAGGCTTATTTATAGGTGTTTAGGAACGTATTTGGTCAAGAAATGAATCCACATTCACAAAACCGAATTCTACCCAGATCTGTATAGGGATTGACCCCCCCTTTAGGTGTCGACCCCGGGGTCAACCCATGGGTCGACACCAAAGAGCCTGGGCCGACCCAAAATGGGACGGTTCAGCTATAGGGGCTTCCGTTCGCTGGTTATGATTTTTTTTATTTATATATAACTCTCTTGCACATATACAAACTTCTAGGCTTAATAACTTCTTTATACGATGTCCATTTAACGCAATCCAGGTGTCTATCTTAACCATAATTTCGAGATGGACGCAATGGAACAGTCCGTTTTACTTAATTCTGAATATTTGATTAAGTTATTCTTATTCTATTATCTTCATCTTAAATCAGTTTTCTGCAATCCATAGGTCTAAATTGACTAGAAAATCGCCACGAACGCGATGACGCTAATCCTGTGGCCAAATCTTGGAAGCTCTTCAAATTTTTCTTTCTTAAATGTTTATGTCTATGTATATATATATATATATACATATATGCATTATTTAATTATTATAAAATGCGGGGTGTTACATTTCCCTCTTCAACCCATTTTCTTATAGAAAGAAATAAGGCCACCCTCCCCTACTGAGTTATAGTTGTTGTCGTGGATCGAGTATATCTCGACGTGCTTGGCTAGTATTTGGTGTCTACAAGGCCTTAGGATTCAGTTTCTAGTGTGGAAGACTTTTTATATGGTATGTGGTTTTGGCTTTTGTAAGACGTTATGGTTTTCTATTGTTAGATCTGGGTATAGTGATGTTGGATTTTTCTTTGGTTGCCAACGGTGTTTGGGCAACAAGCCTATTCATGGAGTTGGTTACTATCGGACTTTCAATACTGCTGCAATGTTGCATGTTTGTGTTATTTGTTTTTTTTTTCAGGGTGTGGTTCCTGTTGTGGGTAAGGCATTGCTTGTGGTTATGATTGTGGAGTTACATTTATTGCTGCTTCACGATAGCAAGGTTGTCACTCTGTCATGTTAGGCTTGCTCTTCGGGATTGCTGTCATGGTAGCATGCTGTGTTACTCATATTGGGGTAAATATGTTCTCTGTTAAGGTGGTTTTCCCATGGAAATGATATCGTTGTTATGTAAGTGAATGGTAGATGCTTCTTTTTGGTTATCCAGCCTCAGTAGACGCGATTTGGTTTTTCTAGTTTATCATCTTTGGTGGTAGTGAAACAGTATGTTGAAGAAGAATTTTAATGATGTTAGCTAGTAGGATGTACCTTTAGCACTGTAGATATTCTTGTTGTGTGTGATTTTCATCATGATATATGCTATTTGATCATGTAATCACCCTTCATAGTGAAAATCATGCTTAGTATGCTTGTTTTTGCAAATGTAAGTGTCGCTACCTATGTCGAGTTTCGTGTTTATTATTAGTGGTTGGTCTACTTTAAAAACCATTTAGTAGTAGTTAGACGAACTGTCTAAGTCATGTACCCTTCCATATTTATTATTTGTTATAATAAAAAGTATTATAGATCACTTTAAAAACCAGTCGGCTATGCCAAAAAATCCTGTGTTGTTAAGAGGAGGTGGATCAAAAATACAATTTTCTCATAAGTGAAAATCATATAAGTTTAAATGAAATGTATTTCCTATACTTGGTAGAAAAAATTCATCAAATTATGTCCAGGCGAAATTAATCACACAGTCAAATATCATACACATGTATTAACTGGGTAGACTATCCTACGATCACCTATAGCCAACACGTATATGTGAGGGAGAATTTCTACAATCACTTAATACCCTATGAGGTGTACTACCATTCGGTCGCTTAAGGCCATTATATATATTTACTTATGGGCGGATTCCCATGATCACTTTGTACTCTACGAGTGGATTCTCTCGATCAGTTAAAATGCTATGGAGGATTTTAGTCACTTAATACCTAATTTAACGTTATTAAATTTCTCTTAATTGTAATGCGAGAAATAGTAATCTGCTACTTAATATCGGGTGAGGGTAGACACTCATCACCATTTATAAGCCCTTTGATGGACCCATGCATTACTATTTAACTGGCATTACTGGTAAACTCCTAATCACTTAATACTTCCCTTAGATAGGCTGTAACGACCCGGCTTTGGGCGTGGACCATATAGATGGATCATATAGAAAGCGAGTGGCTTTGGGCGTCTTTAATAAGAAAAGCTTACATAGATGTTATGGATCTAATTTTTGTTTCTGGGAAGACATCAATTTTCTGTTCACAAAGACGGATTGTTATGTGTACTTACATATTTGCACAAAAATAACAGAACTTTTCATTTTCATTACCATAACAAATATTACATCAGAGTACAACACAAGCTCAGCGGAAATAAACTTTTCAGCGGACTAAGAAAATCCAAAATATAGCTCTAGCTCCAACCCTGAATCCAACTTTGAAAGCTAAACTGTAGTGGCCCGCAAATCCATACTATCTAAGCTGACTAATACAACTCACGTCCAACTCAAATAATACAGAAATACGAGTCATTAGGGTTAAAGAAATAGAAATAGACAGAAGAAGATCAGAAATAACAAATAGAACCTCACAGCGGAACGAATAAAATATATTACATAACATAACTTCGAAATACAAATTTGTTATGTATATACATACCATATCACAGTACCACATAACATTTGATACAGCGGAATTAACTCTAAAATAACTAATGGTTAAGCCTCCTGCTTCATTTTCCTCTATGTGTATCTGTAAAAGCCTTAAACACTTGACTGTCCGTACAAATTTTGGGCAACCAAGACTTTAGGAAAAAACAAACAAGATAAACTCTGGGTCATTCATGGGACTGGTGTGAGTAAACTCCAACCATATTGTTTAACTTTGAAAAATCTTTCAAAAGAAAGGGTAATAGTAAGACCAGCCCACACGTAAACATGGGCGGCTTTTACCTTACTATAACCAAAAAAAAATTGATATCAAAATCCAGTGATATTATAATAATGTCTAATCAAATAAATAACCAAATAGCATAACGCTTGCATCTCACGCTCCACATACAAAGTATAAAATCAAAAACCGCAGGGCGATTATTGGAGATTGGATTTCCAACTATGACAAGGTATAGGACCACCTCCCGAGCAGTGTACTCTAGAGGGGATACACTGGGGTTCAATAAGAACATCTTGCAACCCGGCCCACACATGACCGACCACTCATTTAGCTTGAGTGTATCGAATATATTGTCACTCACGGTTGTCGGCCGTCCAACCGTAACCCGTAAGATGCAGAATCGAAAGAAGAATAAATAATGAATTTTCTCTAGATCGGTGAAAAATATACCCTGCTTGGGTATGACCCACCTAGCCATGCTGCCTGCCTGATTTTTGTCATTTCCCGGTGGTGAGGCTTGAGGCTACGTATATCTCTTTAGAACATCTGGCCACCATACACTTTGAATGCCACATCGTCAAACCCGTCAAGTCACTAGTTGATCTTCCCAAAAATATTACGAGTATAAAAGCTAAAAGAAACGAATTCCTCCGCCACCAGACGTAATACTTGAAAAGATCTTCTTATGTGATTTATTAGGAATACTCTGTCAGACATTCGTCCATACAAGTTGTCCTGGGTCTGGAAAAACAGAACAACCCTTGCATTTCACTTCGTCTGCAACTTATCTTCAGCATAATCTAATTCGCAACGCCTATGTCTATACGAAGTGGTTTTTGGATAATAAATCCAACCGGTCTCTCCGTATTGAGAATGATGGTAAAAATCTTTGATAGTCGGTGATTTAACTATCAAAAGAAAACAAAACATCCATCAAACAATGAAACAATCACAGGCCCTTTTCATTCATTAGCTATTTTCCAAATCCCCTATCAAATTCTATATATATATATATATATATATATATTGACATATTGATTTCTATTTTCAAAATTTCTTAAAAATATTCTAACTCCTTAAATTTCCGTAAAATTTCGCCAGCACTTCTCCTGTACCGGTCAATCATTCAAACCCCAGTTCGCCGCTCTAGGCCCTTAATTTCCATTCAAAAAGAAAATAAAAAATCCAAGCGGCTTGCCGATTTGGCGCATAAAACCTCATATGGAAATTTAAACATGTACCTTTTTGCCTGAGACGACCCCAAACCCCGTACTGACGGCGGCAAGGATAATCCGTGGAATATAACACATAAACAGATAATAGAAGAACAGAAATAAATAAATACACCAGGCAATGAACAATAGAATATACTGGATAAACGTAATCATCAGAGTTACACAGTATACAGGATCATACTTAGTACAAATACAGTTCAACTATACATATATGTCTACAGCGGAAAACAAACATAATATGTACAATAGGAGCTGAATAGCATAAAAAGAGATAAATGATAGAATCCATCTTCAGCTCCATCTATCCAGAAAGAACCAGCTAAACCTGAATACAAGGCTGCCCGTGTAGAAAAAGGGGCACCCGAGTTTGAAAGTGAAACAAACTACGAGTCAGTCATGGGACTGGTATGAGAAATCTATTCAACACATTTAATATATGGCTAATCACAAGACCACGCCACTTTCGTGGAACGGGTTTACTCCATCGGATTGCCAGTGCTTTAAAACAAATCTTTCTTTTAAACATCGCAATGCTTTTTATAAAAATGAAGCCATTATAAGACACAGTTCCCATCACACAATGCAACGCAAACCGGAGGATAGAGTTTTTACCTTATAATGGCCAAGATATGCTTGATATGAATAAAACAAAAGCATTTGATATTACTACTAGTGTTTATATGTTTCAAAAACAATTTCAAATCATAACTATCAATCATAGACGACATGAGCGTCCCATGCCACTATGTCGCCAAATATATATATATATATATATATATATATATATATATATATATATACAATCGAAACCGCACAGTCACGTATTTGGAAATTGGATTTCCGTCTTGAACCAAGGCAAAACATAGTCCTTACCGAATTCGAGACTGCCTAGCCCGAATCTCAGGATCAGAACGCATCGAACCTTGGATCGTCAGGGCCGGTCCACACGGAGTGGATTAAAATTCCTGAGCACTACGTTTCGCCGCCCTTTGGGGCGTAAGCGAGCCAACAAATGACTCCATCGGACCCGGATCGTCCGATCTAACCGAGGCGCCTCGCAACAGCAACAACCACATAAGTCAATCTCGTCAGGGCGTATAAAACCACTGACGACACTTCTAGCTAGGAGGAAACGCAGGCCCTCCCTGAGGTCCTTTCTCCCGTTTCTGGTTCATACCGGGGTGTGAGGCTCGCGATTTCACGTTATACACAAAGCTATGCCACACAGCCGGTGCTTTGATCATCACCACAAGACTTTGCTTTTCAACAGAAGCCCTGATCACTGCATCTTAGCTTGCCACACAGGAAATTCACACCGTGCAACTGATGGCTATCAATCACACGGAATAAATTCCAACGTCAGACACATTGTCCATTTGCAAGTCCGTTCTGGGTCTGAAAGAAACCGGAGGAACTAAATACCTCGCAAACCCATCGATCACCACGTACGTCTGGACGATCACCACTCGTTATCCATATTTTGGGATGCCTCCCAATCAGGACCTCGGTTACCATCCAAACGAGGTGAAGATCTCCAGTCTTCGACCATCGTCTTCATCTTCTATTTCTTATCGTCGATTCAGTTATTCAGAATGGGATAAACCCGGTCTTTCTGAGCAACTCGCGTATATAATAAACAAGTGCAACACTAACATACACACGCATCATTTCAATTCATTAGTCACTAACCGTCAATCAGTAAGAGAACGATTTCCCAAATATTAACCCCGAAGGCCGAAACCAACATCAGATCAATACCCAAGAAACCATTCGACTTAGCCAACCTTCAGTTAATTCCTAAATCACATCCATATCGTTTATAATATTTTATAATGATTTATTGCCATTTTTATTTATTTTAAAATTGCCAATTTTTTCAAAATGACGCTTCGGGCCATAACGCGACCGTGGCGCTGTTTTTCTTCAAATTTGATTTACACATATCTGAAAATCTAACTGTTGGATATTCACAAAATTTACATCATTAAAAAAAATCTTTTCAAAACGAATCCAACGGTTCCAGTTTCGGGAAAATCCGACGGTCGGATCTTCCGGTACAATCGTTTGAAGTTTCGATTTCAAAATACGAACTACAGCGTCGTTATTCGATTAAATATAATTATATTTATATATATATAATCGATTCTGGCGCTGTTTTTCTTCAGATTTGAATTAAACATTCCATACAATCCAACCGTTGGATTTTTATAAAGTTGGTGCCGTTGGAAAGATTTTTCCAAAGCGAACCCAACGGTTGCGATTTCAGGAAAATCCGATGGTCGGATATCCCGGTATAATCGTTTGAAATCACGGTTTCAAAATACGAACTGCAGCGTCGTTATTCGATATATTTTAATTCCATTTATATAAATATATCGATTCTTCGATTCCAAAGCTATATTCTTTTCATACATTTGATAAAAATGATATTTTTATCTAACTGTCTTCTATTTCAACACTTCACTATATTTAACAATTCATGTATATAATAAAAATGTGATTTTTTAGTGTAAAACAATTCATTTCAAAACAATATTATTTTATATAGTTCATATAGATGATAAAAATAGGATTTTTATTATAAAAAAATTTATTTCAAAACACGACTATTTTATATAGTTCATATAGATGATAAAAATAGGATTTTTATTATAAAACAATTTATTTCAAAATATGAATACCATTCAACACATGAATTTCAATTCAACGAATGAACTTCAATTCAACACATGAAGGTTTTCTATTCAACGAATAAATATAGTTTCAACAAATGAAAATAATTCAAACACATGAATAATATTCAAAATTTCGGCAGCATAACGGCAGGGTAGTTAAAACCGGGACCGTCCCTAGTACGGCTCCTCGCACTACCTTAAAACCTCGCGGTTTTTGACAATGGGGATCATGCATCTAGTTCGCACGCAGGCGGCATGTATATTTATTTCATTTCCACAAACTAATCCTATGTGGTTTCAACCAAATATTTCTCAACCACAAACGGGTATTTTTCAACCACAATCAATCAATATCAACCACAAACAATCCCAATCAACCATTCGCTATCAATCAATTTTCACACCAATCACAACCAATAAATATCTTCCATGGTTTGTGGACGAGGGTCGTATATATATATATATATATATATATATATATATATATAGCAATTCACTTCTATTTCAACACATATATAATTTTTACAATGCATATATAACTTATACATCGAACGTACAACTTATACAACGCTTATACATGAGGTGTAAATTGCTTATATAACCCATACATCGACTATATAATTTATACATCGTCGTTTTCCATATCGTTTATAAATTAGAAATCTCACATTGGGTTCCACTCCACCAAAAATAGCAGAAGGCTCAGAAAAATATGCGGTCTCTTCTAGAATGTAGAAGACGTCCACACAGTCACGATGTTTCCTGTTTCATCGAATTTCGTCAAGAAACAAAAATGATATTAGTTTTCAAACTTTGCAACACTTTAAAACTGTTGAAATCAGTTTAAATAATATAAACCGTACCTCCTTCGTTTTGTTCGAAACTAGGTTTCCACCTTCCTCGATATCCGCGCAGTTATATGACGATCGGCCTCCACCACCTTGAAGGGCTAGGAGAGGCGCTCCTATCGAGGTAGGCGCGGTGTCGTGCAATGGCGGGTTTGGCCTGGAATCGAGGTTGACGCAGCGTAGCTTTCGGGGGCCAGAACTCGACGATGGGGAAGAGATAGGTGGTGTGGTTGGTACTGATTTGAAGGGGAGAAGGAGGGCTTCAAAAAGTTCAACAGGAGGTGGGGCTGAAGGTGGCTGTGACGATCGGAAACGGGGAGGGAAGCTTTGGAGGCTAGCCGCCGTTCAGATCGGGAGAGAGAAAGGGATTTTTCTTTTTCTTTTTTTTAAAAAATTATGATTGGTCGGTGGAGTTTTAAAGGGGTTTTCTGACACGACCACCAATCAAAACCCAACGACTGTCATCCCTAGCGTTTTACCCCCATTCCGAAAACAATGGGATATGTTTCGTAGGCCCATTCGACTGTTTCAGTCCGTTTCCATTCAATTTAAAATATATAACATTCAATATTCGATTTGAACGTACATTTCAATTTGCCAGGGCCACAAATTGATTCGAAAAATTCCAGATAAATAAATCTAGCTATGTTTTGACGATACGGTCCCAACAAAACTAGTTTCGTCGAATTCTGAGACCGTTTGCAAAAAGGCCCATTTCTGGTCGATCCAATTTAACTGTAATTGACCAAAACACATTTTCCTTTACCATGCTCACATACTAGCTTCAAAATTTATGAAATTTGAAACCTAGCAATAACTTCACATCCCGGATTCAACAAAAGTGGTTTCGTCGAATTCCGAGGTCGTATGCAAAATGGCCAATTTCACAAGCTATATAAATTCCATAGCGACCTTTCTGAAAATTCATTTGGCCATAACTTTTGCTTTTCGCTATGAAAAATCGATTTTTTAGATTCGCTAGAAAGGTATTCACTAACAGATTTAAATATTTTTGGTTTCATTCAAATCCGTTTTGTTTTGCACCCGGTACAGTCCGATAAAGTTTGAATTCAATTTTTGAAACTGGAGCGCCTTTTCAGGCCTTGTTTATAAATATAATTAATTAGATTCGTTTTCAATTGTCGATTCAAACTCAATTTTCATTGCTATTATTTAAAATATTTATTTTAAATATTTAAAATCCATTATTTTAGCCAATTTAAAAAATTTAA
Organism: Allium sativum; assembly: GCA_030737875.1. Classification (NCBI taxonomy): domain Eukaryota; kingdom Viridiplantae; phylum Streptophyta; class Magnoliopsida; order Asparagales; family Amaryllidaceae; genus Allium; species Allium sativum. The sequence continues at coordinate 768,384,272 of CM060912.1, read as the reverse complement.
ATTGGTTCAGATTTTCTGGGTCGTTACAATCTCCCCCACTTAAAACTTTTCGTCCCCGAAAAGGAACAAAGTCGAAAGTGGTTTGATTAATCAACTCTACGTTCGATCTGGCTTCAATTCTCCAACTTTTCAGTTTTTGAGAATTTTCAAATTCTTCAAAAATTTGGCTAACACCTGGAATTTTCGAAAAATTTCGCCATAACCTCCCTTGTACGGGGAGAGGTTTGGAAATTTATTGGGCCGTATTAGGTACCCAATAAATCCTAATAAGCATACACATATTTATAGTGATATATTCTGGTGTTTACAGGGGAGCGTGTATTGATAATAACTCCAGAGAATAAATTCTCGTCACCCTGCCCCGTGTGGGAAATAAATAGTCCATGTGTCGTATCTAATAACTAAAGAGACGTGATTATTGTCAACTCCAGACCCGTGTGGGGTTTTTATTAATCTGGCAATTTAATCGTTACAATTTAAATAGTCCATATCAATCATCAGTTCAACCTGTAAAATATAGTCATCGCCATACAAGCCTCTCTCTCGTATGGTAAATCTTCCACCTCGTCACACAAGCTCCAAATGCTTATGTGGTATATGATGATGTATGCCTATCTTCCAGAAGTATGCCATGTAATGTAGTTCAAAATTAATTGTTACTATCCTATGGCGACATTTATTAGTTCACACAGAATAATTAGCACTCCGCATCCAATGGCATTCACAGGAGTTGATATAATAATATTTCGCATCCAACTCATTAAGGTTTACCTATTTGTCGGGCACGCAAATAAAATCTTTACTCAACAGCAAATCCATTTACCTGTTCAAACATATATAATGCACAAGTATATATATTTCTATCTATTATCTAATCAGTTCAATGTGTGATTTAAATGAATAAATTCTACCATTATTCTATTGTTGATTAAATTAACTATGGTTTCAATAATTCAATTAATCAAATTTACAATCACACAACTCAAACAATCTATCAAATTGTTTTTAACTTTTCAAAATCATACAAATCAAATCCTACATTCTTTAAAAATCATTCAGACTATAGAATTAAAAGTGTACATCCATGGAAAGGAAATAACAACAGAGTAGAGAATTAAATGGTAATGCAAAGTATGGTAAATATACCTTGCGCCGGAGTCAATCAGAGATATCAACTCGACACTTAGGATAGGGTTTCTGAATGCTCTCCTCAGTTTCCCAAGTACAATCTCGCGGATCTCCACTCCATTGCACTTTGACTAAGTGAACCTTCTTGTTCCTCAGCTCTTTGGTTTCTTTGCCGATGATCTTTAGCGGCTCTCTTCTCACAGCTAATTCAGGGGTAATTTCAATATCCTGTTGAGCTGCTTCTTCCACGATCAAGTCTGGATCATGAACATGCTTTCGAAGTTGAGATATGTGAAATACATCATGAACTCCAAGCAACCAATCAGGAAATTTGACCCTATATGCGAGAGTTCCGATCCGTTCCAGAATAGGAAACGAACCAATGAATTTGGGCGCTAACTTTCCAGTTTTACCGAACCGGATAACTCCTCTCATCGGCGATACTCTCAAATATACATCGTCGCCAACAGCAAAGGATATATCTCTTCTTCTATCGCCATAGCTCTTTTGTCGGCTTTGAGCGGCGAGTAATCGCTTCTAAATAAAATCGACTTTGTCGGCAGCTTCCCGGATCATGTCTGGCCCCAACACAAGTCTATTTCCAGGTTCAACCCAACAAGCAGGAGATCGGTACGGTCTACTGTATAATGCTTCGAATGGCGACATTGTCAGGCTCGCCTGGTAGCTGTTGTTATATGAGAATTCAGCCAAATGCAGATGGTCTTCCCATGATCCACCAAAATCTAGAACACAAGCCCGCAATAGATCTTCTAAAATACGATTTACCCTCTCAGTCTGACCATCTGTCCGAGGATGATAAGCGGTGCTCAAGTTCAGCTTCGTTCCCATCTCGACTTGAAATGCCTCCCAGAATTTGCTAGTAAATATTGTATCTCTATCACTGACTATACTGAGCGGCACTCCATGTAGTCTAACTATTTCCTTGAAGTAAATCTACGCCAGACTCTGAGCTGTTCTGTTTGATCTGACCAGTATAAAATGGGCGGTCTTCGTGAAGCGATCTACGATCACCCAAATACTGTCATTTCCTTTTCTGGTTCTGGGCAAACCATCAATGAAGTCCATGGAAATATGTTCCCACTTCCAGCCTGGAACGTCTAGTGGTTGTAATAATCCAGCTAGTTTCTGTTGGTCGCTTTTGACTAGCTGGCAAGTAGGGCATCGGCTAACATATATCGAGATGTCTCTTTTTAACGACTTCCACCAGAATGTTTGCTTTATATCGTTATACATTTTACTCACACCCGGATGGATACTGAGCTTAGATTCGTGGCATTCATCAAGCACATCTCTTCTGAGTTCAGGAATTTCTGGAACACAAATTCGTCCTTCTAACCTCAGAATCCCTTCGCTGTCGAGCTGGAAATCCGAAGCATTGCCTTCACGAATTCGCTGACTCATTCCTTTGATAAATTTGTCGTCTTTTTGTAGAGCCGATATCTTGTCAATCAACGAAGTCGCAATGATAAAACTGGCGATCATTTCATTCTTTCGGCTTAACGCATCGGCCACGACATTGGCTTTCCCTGGAGTGTATAGAATCTCAAAATCATATGCTGCAAGGACCTCTAGCCAACGTTGCTGCCTCAGATTCAGGTCTTTCTGAGTGAACAAATACTTTAACGACTGATGGTCTATATACAGTTCAAATCTCTCACCCAGCAGATAGTGTCTCCAGATTTTCAAAGCGAATATTATAGCCAATAACTCAAGATCATGAGTTACGTAGTTCTTTTTGTGTGGCTTCAGTTGACGGCTAGCATAAGCAATCACTTGACCCCTTTGCATTAACACTGCGCCAAGGCCTTCTCTAGAAGCATCAGTCCAGACTTTTAAATCCTGGTTGCCATCGATGATGGTTAACACTGGAGCTGTCGTTAATCTTAACTTTAGCTCTTCGAAAGCCTCCTCACTTTCTGGAGTCCATTTGAGCTTAGAGTGCTTCTTCGTAAGCTTCGTTAAATGACCAGATACCTTCAAAAAGTTTTTAACGAACTTCCGGTAATAGCTAGCCAATTCGTGAAAACTGCGGACTTCAGTGGAGACAAATACTTGAATGTAAATGCGTCTATCGAGGTGTTATTTCATTCTGCTACTCATATTAGGATATTACTGATCCTATCTGTAATGAGTTACCCGTCTTAGAACACTACTGGTTCTATTTCTGACAAGTTTGTTCATATGTTATATTCCAGAACTAAGCTTAACCAAAGCTCCGATACCAAATGAGACGACCCCAAACCCCGTACTGACGGCGGCAAGGGTAATCCGTGGAATATAACACATAAACAGATAATAGAAGAACAGAAATAAATAAATACACCAGGCAATGAACAATAGAATATACTGGATAAACGTAATCATCAGAGTTACACAGTATACAGGATCATACTTAGTACAAATACAGTTCAACTATACATATATGTCTACAGCGGAAAACAAACATAATATGTACAATAAGAGCTGAATAGCATAAAAAGAGATAAATGAAAGAATCCATCTTCAGCTCCAGCTATCCAGAAAGAACCAGCTGAACCTGAATACAAGGCTGCCTGTGTAGAAAAAGGGGCACCCGAGTTTGAAAGTGAAACAAACTACGAGTCAGTCATGGGACTGTATGAGAAATCTATTCAACACATTTAATATATGGCTAATCACAGGACCACGCCACATTCGTGGAACGGGTTTACTCCATCGGATTGCCAGTGCTTTAAAACAAATCTTTCTTTTAAACATCGCAATGCTTTTTATAAAAATGAAGCCATTATAAGACACAGTTCCCATCACACAATGCAACGCAAACCGGAGGATAGAGTTTTTACCTTATAATGGCCAAGATATGCTTGATACGAATAAAACAAAAGCATTTGATATTACTACTAGTGTTTATATGTTTCAAAAACAATTTCAAATCATAACTATCAATCATAGACGACATGAGCGTCCCATGCCACTATGTCGCCAAATATATATATATAATCGAAACCGCACAGTCACGTATTTGGGAATTGGATTTCCGTCTTGAACCAAGGCAAAAGATAGTCCTTACCGAATTCGAGACTGCCTAGCCCGAGTCTTAGGATCAGAACGCATCGACCCTTGGATCGTCAGGGCCGGTCCACACGGAGTGGATTAAAATGCCTGAGCACTACGTTTCTCCGCCCTTTGGGGCGTAAGCGAGCCAACAAATGACTCCATCGGACCCGGATCGTCCGATCTAACCAAGGCGCCTCGCAACAGCAACAACCACATAAGTCAAACTCGTCAGGGCGTGTAAAACCACTGACGCCACTTCTAGAAAGGAGGAAACGCAGGCCCTCCCTGAGGTCCTTTCTCCCGTTTCTGGTTCATACCGGGGTGTGAGGCTCGCGATTTCACGTTATACACAAAGCTACGCCACACAGGCGGTGCTTTGATCATCACCACAAGACTTTGCTTTTCAACAGAAGCCCTGATCACTGCATCTTAGCTTGCCACACAGGCAATTCACACCGTGCAACTGATGGCTATCAATCACACGGAATAAATTCCAATGTCATACACACTGTCCATTTGCAATTCCGTTCTGGGTCTGAACGAAACCAGAGGCACTAAATACCTCGCAAACCCATCGATCACCACGTACGTCTGGACGATCACCACTCATTATCCATATTTCGGAATGCCTCCCAATCAGGACCTCGGTTACCATCCAAACGAGGTGAAGATCTCCGGTCTTCGACCATCGTCTTCATCTTCTATTTCTTATCGTTGATTCAGTTATTCAGAATGGGATAAACCCGGTCTTTCTGAGCAACTCGCGTATATAATAAACAAGTGCAACACTAACATACACACGCATCATTTCAATTCATTAGTCACTAACCGTCAATCAGTAAGAGAACGATTTCCCAAATATTAACCCCGAAGGCCGAAACCAACATCAGATCAATGCCCAAGAAACCATTCGACTTAGCCAACCTTCAGTTAATTCCTAAATCACATCCATATCGTTTATAATATTTTATAACGATTTATTGCCATTTTTATTTATTTTAAAATAGCCAATTTATTCAAAACGATGCTTCAGGCCATAACGCGGCCGTGGCGCTATTTTTCTTCAGATTTGATTTACACATATCTGAAAATCTAACCATTGGATCTTCAAAAAATTTACATCATTAAAAAGATCTTTTCAAAACGAATCCAATGGTTCCAGTTTTGGGAAAATCCGACGGTCGGATCTCCCGGTACAATCGTTTGAAGTTTCGATTTCAAAATACGAACTCCAGCGTCGTTATTCGATTAAATATAATTATATATATATATAATCGATTCTAGCGCTGTTTTTCTTCAGATTCGAATTAAACATTCCAGACAATCCAACCGTTGGATTTTTACAAAGTTGGTGCCATTGGAAAGATTTTTCCAAAGCGAACCCAACGGTTGCGATTTCAGGAAAATCCGATGGTCGGATCTCCCGGTATAATCGTTTGAAATCACGGTTTCAAAATACGAACTGCAGCGTCGTTATTCGATATATTTTAATTCTGTTTATATAAATATATCGATTCTTCGATTCCAAAGCTATATTCTTTTCATACATTTGATAAAAATGATATTTTTATCTAACTGTCTTCTATTTCAACACTTCACTATATTTAACAATTCATGTATATAATAAAAATGTGATTTTTCAGTGTAAAACAATTCATTTCAAAACAATATTATTTTATATAGTTCATATAGATGATAAAAATAGGATTTTTATTATAAAACAATTTATTTCAAAACACAACTATTTTATATAGTTCATATAGATGATAAAAATAGGATTTTTATTATAAAACAATTTATTTCAAAATATGAATACCATTCAACACATGAATTTCAATTCAACGAATGAACTTCAATTCAACACATGATGGTATTCTATTCTACGAATAAATATAGTTTCAACAAATGAAAATAATTCAAACACATGAATATTATTCAAAATTTCGACAGCATAACGGCAGGGTAGTTAAAACCGGGACCGTCCCTAGTACGGCTCCTCGCTCGACCTTAAAACCTCGCGGTTTTTGACAATGGGGATCATGCATCTAGTTCGCATGCAGGCGGCATGTATATTTATTTCATTTCCACAAACTAATCCTATGTGGTTTCAACCAAATATTTCTCAACCACAAACGGGTATTTTTCAACCACAATCAATCAATATCAACCACAAACAATCCCAATCAACCATTCGCTATCAATCAATTTTCACACCAATCACAACCAATAAATATCGTCCATGGTTTGTGGACGAGGGGCGTTTATATATATATATATGTGTATATATATATATATATAGCAATTCACTTCTATTTCAACACATATATAATTTTTACAACGCATATATAACTTATACATCGAACGTACAACTTATACAACGCTTATACATGAGGTGTACAATGCTTATATAACCCATACATCGACTATATAATTTATACATCGTCGTTTTCCATATCGTTTATAAATTAGAAATCTCACATTGGGTTCCACTCCATTAAAAATAGCAGAAGGCTCAGAAAAATATGCGGTCTCTTCTAGAATGTAGAAGACGTCCACATGGTCACGATGTTTCCTGTTTCATCGAATTTCGTCAAGAAACGAAAAAGATATTATTTTTCAAAGTTTGCAACACTTTAAAACTGTTGAAACCAGTTTAAATAATATAAACCGTACCTCCTTCGTTTTGTTCGAAACTAGGTCTCCACCTTCCTCGAAATCCGCGCAGCTATATGACGATCGGCCTCCACCACCTTGAAGGGCTAGGAGAGGCGCTCCTATCGAGGTAGGCGCGGTGTCGTGCGATGGCGGGTCTGGCCTGGAATTGAGGTCGACACAGTGCAGCTTTCGGGGGCCAGAACTCGACGACGGGGAAGAGATGGGTGGTTTGGTTGGTACTGATTTGAAGGGGAGAAGGAGGGCTTCAAAAAGTTCAACAGGAAATGGGGCTGAAGGTGGTTGTGGCGATCGGAAACGGGGAGGGAAGCTTTGGAGGCTAGCCGCCGTTCAGATCGGGAGTGAGAAAGGGATTTTTCTTTTTCTTTTTGTTTTAAAAAAATATGATTGGTCGGTGGAGTTTTAAAGGGGTTTTCTGACACGACCACCAATCAAAACCCAACGACTGCTGTTCCTAGCGTTTTACCCCTATTCCGAACACAACGGGATATGTTTCGTAGGCCCATTCGACTGTTTCAGTCAGTTTCCATTCAATTCAAAATATATAACATTCAATATTCGATTTGAACGTACATTTCAATTTGCCAGGGCCACAAATTGATTCGAAAAATTCCAGAAAAATAAATCTAGCTATGATTTGACGATACGGTCCCAACAAAACTAGTTTCGTTGAATTCTGAGACCGTTTGCAAAAAGGCCCATTTCTGGTCGATCCAATTTAACTGTAATTGACCAAAACACTTTTTCCTTTGCCACGCTCACATACTAGCTTCAAAAATTATGAAATTTGAAACCAAGCAATAAATTCACACCCGGATCCAACAAAAGTGGTTTCGTCGAATTCCGAGGTCGTATGCAAAATGGCCAATTTCACGGGCTATATAAATTCCATAGCGACCTTTCTTAAAATTCATTTGGCCATAACTTTTGCTTTCCGCTATGAAAATTCGATTTTTCAGATTTTCTAGAAAGGTATTCACTAACAGATTTAAATATTTTTGGTTTCACTCAAATCCATTTTGTTTTGCACCCGGTACAGTCCGACAAAGTTTGAATTCAATTTTTGAAATTGTAGCGCGTTTTCAGGCCTTGTTTATAAATATAATTAATTTGATTCGTTTTCAATTGTCGATTCAAACTCAGTTTTCATTGCTATTATTTAAAATATTTATTTTAAATATTTAAAATCAATTATTTTAGCCAATCTAAAATTTTTAAATTGGTTCAGATTTTCTGGGTCGTTACATTGTCGGGCACTCAATATATATTCTTCATTATCTTTATCCATACCCGTTTAAAATATACATGGCTATTTCCAATTCATTTTAATCAATTCGTCCATTTTACATAACTCGCTTCCCATTTTCTAATTAAATTCCCTAATTGACTTCTTGATTTCATTTGCATTTACTTTGAACATATCTTGTTCAAATATATTGATATTCGCATATATACCAATCAAAATCAAATTTCGTTCTCACTTCCCAATTCTAATTCACATTTCATACCCCGATTCCCAATTTCAGTTTACAAATTCAGTTTACTTAACAAATGTTAAGTTCGATCAAAAATTAATTTCTTTTGAAATTAGTTAACTTTATCCGACAATTAAAAATCTGGTTTTTGTTTCAAAAATTAATCTGTTTACTCGACTTGAGTTCATTTTTATTTTATAGCTCCAATCTGGATTTTTCTAATGTAAATTTGGATTTTTATTCATTCAAAATCCTTTTATTTTATTTAATAAACCGTTATGGTTTTAAAACGATTAGGGCGCTGCTTTTCTGGAAATTTGATTTTGACATATCTCAAAATCTATAAAACGAAATCCATATTTTTCTCTTCCATTTGAAAACTGTCATTGAATAGGTCCGGACATTTCTTGTTTCATTGAATTCCGAATTATATTGAGTTCTGTACACTCGATTGAAGTTCAAAACACCAAATTTCGAACTACTGCGCTGCGGCGAGTTCGTTTTAACAAACGTTTAAAACTACGTTTACTAAATGAATTCTTTTCTTCGACAACTTAATATAAATTAGACCATGCTTCCAACTTTATCTTAAAACTCCGATTTATTCAAAATCATCGATTATTTCATTTAGATTCACAAACCAGTTGTAATTTATATTACAACTCAATTTCTATATTAAATCCCAATTTCCTTGGACAAAATTTTGATATAATCGAATTTCCATTTATAAATTTCGTTTATGGGAATGAATCAATTTATTCAACATCCTTTACCATTACAAACTAATATCGTCCCTTGATAATCGTGAAGTCGTTCAAGTTGCGGTATTTTATTTACCTCTCAGACCTTGACCGACAACGTTCTTATCTTAAGACAGGTAAGAGTTTGTAATACAAAAACTGTCATTACTAATCATAAAAAATTTCCTCTTCTATTTCATTTAAAAATATGATTTTTAAATGTCGGTCCTTATATTTGGAAAATCTATTTCCAATCTATCCAATGAAAATTTCTTCATTTCATTTATAACATGGTTTATAAATCGCTTCCTTATTTTATATCAAACAAACTTCCATATTTAAACTCCATTTGAAACTAACTTCAAAATTATCCAACGCCAATACATATCGATTGTAAATTAACTTCCTTGTCTTATAATTTAAAACAAGCTTTCGTTTAAAAACCCATTTTTAAATTCAACTCCTATTTGGGATATTTTATTATCATAGCTTATATATATAAAACATAGCGTCAATTTTCCTTTTAAAATCTTATATTTTAGTATTTATCTAAAACAAATTCCAATATTCTTTCTGAAAATAATTTATTTCATACATTCGACATAGTCGAATTCAAACCATAACTTTGTATGGATTTATTCCCATTTTATTCATATTCCGAACATCAGAAATAATTTTATCGTTTCCTTTTTAAAACGATGCCCAATTCCCCTTTTTAAATTCATATTTGAATTTATATAATCCAATATCTCATGATAATTATTCATTTCCATTTATAACCATCATTTATAAATTTCATTTACTATTTCAAATATTAAAACAAGTTTCCAGCTCCAAATCCCATTTGAAATCCAGTTTTCTTTTTTGAAACATAAGTTTCCCTTTTTGACATCGTACTAGAATTTACATTCTAAATTACCCGATGATAATTTATAGACATCGTTTGTAAGTAAAACTACCTGTTTTTATTATTAAAATAAACTAATATTTTTCTAGCCAAATCCAAAATTCAAATCTATTTCAAAAATAAACTTTCCTTTTAAAATCATACTTAGATCCGCCAATTTTCGAATTATCCAATGATAATATTATTATTATTCGTTTATAAACATCATTTATACATCTCACTTCCTGTTTTAAATTATTTAAAACAAGTCCTTATTTCAAATCTTGTTTGAAATCCAATTCCCATTCTAAAAAATAATTTTTCCCTTTTAAATTTAAACTTGAATTTAAAAATCTAATATTATCAAATGAAATTTTTTTCTTTCCATTTATAACATTTTTTATTCAGCTACTTGTTTTTATTATTAAAACAAGTTAGTATTTCTCAACCCATTCGAAATTTCATTTCCTGTTTCGAAAAGTAAATTTTCCTTTCTATATCCAAAAATCCATTTCGATATTTTTAAATATTAATATCTAAGACCAGTGATATTCAAGCATTCAAAACACACAATTTCAAATCACGGGTTTATAATACATCACATACGATTATATATACGGAAACAAGCAATAATAAATTTTGAGGAATCCAGTTGGATTCCTCCAACCTGTTTTCCTGCATTCACAGATGTCAAACAACATAAATAATACCAATCCTGCTTCAAGGCAGAAAATCGCGGTATATAAGGTCATCCACTCATATATCGTGGGGCGAAAGGGTCATCCGCTAATGATACTGCGGGCATCCGCTAATGGTACTGCGGTAAATATCCAATATCCAATATATATAATAATAGCCACAATCACCAAGCCCAATATAACTAATATATGCAATAAACAAAACTGGTAAACAATTCATAAATGCAACCAAGCAGTCAACAATTTATTTTTAATGATAAAAATAAATTTTTAAGTGAGATTTACTCTCCTTGATTTTCCATTGTTAAGTATCTAGTTTAATTCCACATCATTGCGTTATGAATCTACTCGAATTGTCTTGAATGAAGTATATTTTGTACCTATGATTATTTAATTTTATTATTTAATGATTAAGATATTATAAATAAATAAATTTCATGTATATTTTATAAACATATACCTTAATGTTTCTCCCTTTTACCATGTCTTTCCAAAGCCGACGCTTTCCCCATCGTTTGTTTTCGAACACGAACATCAATCCTTACCCCCATCATCCACAATATTATTTGGTTTCCCTTCTACAACAACTCAAAGCCAACAATCATCATACCAAAAACATGATATTGTTGATACCCTTCTTCCTTTTTTGTTTCGAACAAAGCCATCAATTTCTATTTTACCTCATCCCAGCTTTAACCCTTCACTACATACTTCCCAACATTATAGACCCGACCCCAACTTCCCAAAAAGAAACATGTCGCATTCCTCAAATACCATCAGAAAATTCGACTATAGTCCTGTTGTTCGAGCTGTAGGAGGCTTGCGATATTGATCAACCCAATTTCTAACATCCTGCATCTACCTTATCACCTAAAAACAAGGATTGATATCCCCGAAGCATTCTAACGTTTAAGCCAAATCACCACATCCAACAGCAGGTTATGACTGTTCCAGAAAACATACTATCGAACCCCTAGATTTCTCCTTCATCCTCAAACACGCACCATCCCCTATTGAACAGTAGTATGAATTTGAACACTCCCAAAACCCAACGACAAGCTCCAGAAAACCACATCGAGATTAACCCAGAAACCCATCGCACTCCTCAAATCCTCCTTGTTCACAATTAAGGCAAAAAGATAAAATGAACTTCAGTACCTTCGATTGAACACCACGTCCCATTGCGATGATCCTCGTATCGGCCTCCACTGTATCGACTTCAAGGTCGACTTCCCCAAATCCATTTTTATTAATCGCACCCCCCCTAAGATCGAAGATTGATCCTTTTGAAACCGCAACTCCCAACAACAATGACCTAAAAACCCAATCGCACCTCTCAAACCCCATGTCGGCTCTTCCCTGTTCGACGCCCTAAGTGCTGCTCCAAAATCGAATATCAGGGAAACAAAATCGAACTGAGAGAAAAGGGTATGGAGTTGAAGCTTCCAGGAGTTGGTGATTTCGATCGCGGTTTCCAACGCGATTCCAATTCCGCCCCTTTTTCGGTGGAATTGAGTTCATTTACTGGTGAAAATAAATGAAGAGAAATGGACTAGAACGGGGGTTTTGGGATGGTAAAATAAGGAAGGCCTGGTCTTGGATTTATATAGGCAAGAAAGAGCAAACAATGGGTACATAACCATTAAATTCATGTCTCCTAGATAACAAGGGAAGGAAACATTTTTATCTTCTTGAGAAAGAAGAGATAGCCTGCGCAAAAAATAGTTTAGGGTGGTTGATAGGATTGTATTTGATTTGATTTGATTTTTGGTTTAATTAAAACTAAAGTATCTCGTGGTCTCAGTTTAAAATCTTGAACTGATATTTCAACGCAATGACCGATATTTCCAGATTATAATGTTATTTTGAACTCAATAGGATAGATTTTGAAATTTAATTTGATCATTTATACAGATAGTCAATACTAAATTGACGATTTAAATATACTTTGATTTAATAAATTTCTAAGGCTTAAATTAAATCGATTTAAAATATAATTCGGTTCAGAACAATCAAATTCATCGAAATAAATTATTATTATAGTTTTTATTTAAACATAATTTATATTAAATGATATAATTGTTTTGATTCAATTTTAATTCTAAATCCTATTATATTTTGTCTTTGTATTACTAAAAATTAATATATTCGATATTAAATCGTATATCGATTATTTAATTGATAAATTCAAATATAAAAACTATTTATTATTCCAATTCAACATTTAAAATTAATTTAAATGTTCAATATATAAAATAGCTAAAAAATCTGGGATGTTACATTCCTTCCCCCTTAAAAGAATTTCGTCCCCGAAATTACTAAGACAGAAGAAATGCTACAAACTCGTTAACTTTTTAAAAACCCACTTTATTATAACCTAGTATTTCATATTTTACAACTCAAGTCTATACAATTTTAGTTTTTATGAGAATGTTCAATTTCAATTCATTTAACCAGTTTCCATCATTTTGATTTATTTAACTTGCTTATGTCAAATTCCAAAATTCAAATTCCCGGGTTTTTATTTCAAACCCTTTTGAAATCATATAAATATATTTAAAATCATCTCAAATTCAAACATTTCTATTTTTCAAACAACTTGGTTTCTTCTAACCAATTTGTTTTCTTTCAAACAATTTTTCATCAAAAAAATTTCTCAGGTAGCAATTCATCACTTAGAAACTCGAAAATGAACACCGATGATGTACGGATCATCATCGGAATTATTTTCAGCCACTGAAGTGATTTCAGTGCTTTATCTCTTTCAAAACCCATTCAAAATGATTTTTATTCAAAAATCCTTCCAAAGTAATGTTATATTATTTACATAACTCTTCAGAAAATATTTTCCAAACATCCCGGATTTAAAGTCCAAATTGTGGTTTCAATCCAACTTCAATTCATTTCGTTTGTATATACAAATTCTATTTGGTTATACATAACCATTTATGTTTTATAATCTAATTTGATTAAAATATCAGCCAACGCATCTATATATCATAATAATTTCGCAAAATATTTCTTTCATATGAAAATATAGTTAGGGGTAAATTATTTCATTTACCCAACTTTTTAAAACAATACTGTGTCAAATCACTCTGTCCAAATGTTTATAAATCCCTATGGGCCACGTCAGCTAAACGTGTCAATGTGAAACTTATATACCACTCAACAGAATGATCAACACAATATGAAATAGTTTTTATACAAATGTACAAATAAGCACTCTCATATATACATTCAAATCATTCTAGAGTACTACTGACCCTATTTCTAATAAGTAAACCCCCACCAAAGCTTAGGTGTTCGCTCAACCTAAGCTCTGATACCAACTGTAGTGGCCCGCAGATCTGTACTGTCTGAGCTGACTAATACAACTCACGTCCAACTTAAATAATACAGAAATACGAGTCATTAGGGTCAAAGAAATAGAAATAGACAGAAGAAGATCAGAAATAACAAACAGAATCTCACAGGGGAACGAATAAAAAATATTGCATAACATAACTTTGAAATACAAATCTGTTTTGTATATACATACCATATCAGAGTAACACATAACATTTGATACAACGGAATTAACTCTAAAATAACTAACGGTTAAGCCTCCTGCTTCATTTTCCTCCAAGTGTATCTATAAAAGCCTAAAACACTTGACTGCCCATACAAATTTTGTGTAACAACCCAGAATTTTGGGGGTAAATTTAAAATTTATTTTGAGTAATTTTAATGAGTTTTTAATATTTAAATTGATTTATTTAAAATTATAATGATTAAGAATTGATTTAAATCGAAGTTAGAATGAATAATTTACTTCTAATTATAAAAGAAGTTAGAAATAGCGCTGTAGTTTGAAAAGTCAAACTTGAACTTTGACTGACCGTATAGGATGCAAAACTAAATGGATTTTAGTGAAACCAAAAAAAATTAGAATCTATTTAAAAATATCTTTCTAACGAATCTGAAAAATCGAAATTTCATAACGGGAATCAAAAGTTATGTCAAAATTAAAATGTAGAAAGCTCGCTATGAAATTTATAAAGGTCAACATGCCACCTTTTGCATATGAAGGAACTTGGACTCGAAACCACTTCCATTGAGTTCAGAATGACGTTTCTGCATTGAAAAACAGTAAACACTTATATATTTTGAGTTTCGGGATTTATTTGTTTAAAAATGTATTTTTAATATTAAATATATTGGCCTAAAAAATAGTCATTTTTCAAACGACCTCTGTTTTCGACGAAACCACTTTTGTTGGAACCGGAATGTCAAATTATAGCTAGATTTCAATTTTTAGAATTTTTTGAATTAATATGTGAGCATGGCAAAAGAAAATGTGTTTTGACTATTTTAGTTAAATTTAAACGCCTTAAAAATAGCCATTTTTCAAACAGTCTCAGAATTCGACGAAAATAATTTTGTTGGATTCGTATCGTCAAAACATAGCCAAAAATATTTTTTTTGGATTTTTCGGAGTCCGTATGTAGCTCCGGTGGATTTTTGAATACGTCAGAATATTAAAATAAAAGAATAATTTTAAATCTGAAATACGGAGGCTGAGATGACCTTTTGAGCCTGCGGGACATAGTTAGATGGATCCTGAATAGGGGTTATTAGCTAGAAAACATAGTCGTTGGGTTGAAAACGGAGTAAGTGGGTAAACGGACCTTTATTGGATAATAACCTAATTAAATAATAATATAAATAAGAAAAGTACGGCCTCCTCTTTCTCTCCTCCCGTTAAAACACGTTCAGCCGCATGAAATGAACCCATCATGGCCGAAATTTCATCCTTCAAATTCTCCCAATCCACAAAGAATTAGATCATGCCGTAGTACAACTTTTTGATGCTCTTCTCACTCTCTTTTATCTCAAACAAGTTTCATCCATTTTCATCGACCGTAGGCGAAGAACGAGCACCGCAAACCCGCGGCATTTACACCCAAACCGCACCTTCCATGTACCACCATCCATCACCCTATTTTCGGAGCTTGTAGATCTCTCGTAGCCGGTCGTTTTGCCGCAAACCGTTCGCAAAACCATCAACTACAGAGGGAGAAATCTTGATCCAAAGTTTTGAACAAATCAAGGTGTGAAATTTCAGAATTTGCCACGCTTTTAGATGTGGTAACTACAGTTGTTAAAAGCTGTTTTCTAATATATACATATGAACTTCAAATTGAAATATTTCAGATCCAAAACCGCCGTGACTTTGAACACGAGATCTGATCGAGTTCGGACCTTCATTTCAAATCCAAGCAATGTGAGAATTTATTTTTAATTTAATATTAATTAATTAATTTATTATTATTTTTGGTGTTTAATGTTGAATGGTGAAAATAAATCGATATGTGATGGATGTTGTTCTATGTTGTGAATTCGAATTGTATTTGGATGATGTGATATTAGATCTGAAATTTGAAGCGCTAAATTTGAATTGATGATGTGATATTTTATCGTTTGTGGTGGAATTAGACATGAAAACATTGGACTTGAAAATAAAAAGACAATCTTTTTATGTTGAAAATAAAAAGACAATCTTTTTATGTTGAAAATAAAAAGGCAATCTTTTTATGTGGAAAAAAAAGACAATATGTTTATTGTAAACAAAAAGATCATATTTTTTGTAATTAAAATAAAAAGATGAGTTTTTACGGTGAAAATAAAGAAGTTATTATTTTTACATTGTAAAATAAAGAAGATAATATTTTTACATTGTAAAATAAAGAAGTTGATATTCTTACATTGTAAAATAGAAAAGATATTATGTTTACATTGTAAAATATAAAAGGATATTTTTACATTATAAAGAGAAAAAGTTGACATCTTTACATCGTATGAAAAAAAATTACATTTTTATATGTAATAAAAAGGAGGAATTTACATAGGATGATAAAAATTATATTTTTACATGTAATTTAGTTATGAATTTACACCGTATGATAAAAATTACATTTTTATATGTAATTTAGTTATGAATTTACACCATATGATAAAAATTACATTTTTACATGTAATTTAGTTATGAATTTACACCGTATGATAAAAATTACATTTTTATATGTAATTTAGTTATGAATTTACACCGTATGATAAAAATTACATTTTTATATGTAATTTAGTTATGAATCTACACCGTATGATAAAAATTACATTTTTATATGTAATTTAGTTATGAATTTACACCGTATGATAAAAATTACATTTTTACATGTAATTTAGTTATGAATTTACACCGTATGATAAAAATTACATTTTTAGATGTAATTTAGTTATGAATTTACACCGTATGATAAAAATTACATTTTTAAATGTAATTTAGTTATGAATTTACACCGTATGATAAAAATTACATTTTTACGTGTAATTTAGTTATGAATTTACACCGTATGATAAAAATTACATTTTTACGTGTAATTTAGTTATGAATTTACACCGTATGATAAAAATTACATTTTTACGTGTAATTTAGTTATGAATTTACACCGTATGATAAAAATTACATTTTTACGTGTAATTTAGTTATGAATCTACACCGTATGATAAAAATTACATTTTTACGTGTAATTTAGTTATGAATCTACACCGTATGATAAAAATTACATTTTTACGTGTAATTTAGTTATGAATCTACACCGTATGATAAAAATTACATTTTTACGTGTAATTTAGTTATGAATCTACACCGTATGATAAAAATTACATTTTTACGTGTAATTTAGTTATGAATCTACACCGTATGATAAAAATTACATTTTTATATGTAATTTAGTTATGAATCTACACCGTATGATAAAAATTACATTTTTATATGTAATTTAGTTATGAATCTACACCGTATGATAAAAATTACATTTTTATATGTAATTTAGTTATGAATCTACACCGTATGATAAAAATTACATTTTTACATGTAATTTAGTTATGAATCTACACCGTATGATAAAAATTACATTTTTACATGTAATTTAGTTATAAATTTACACCGTATGATAAAAATTACATTTTTACATGTAATTTAGTTATCAATTTACACCGTATGATAAAAATTACATTTTTATATGTAATTTAGTTATGAATTTACACCGTATGATAAAAATTACATTTTTACATGTAATTTAGTTATGAATTTACACCGTATGATAAAAATTACAATTTTACATGTAATTTAGTTATGAATTTGCACCGTATAATAAAAATTATATTTTTACATGTAATTAAGACATGAACTTGCAATGGATAATATAAAATTTACATCTTTATATGTAATTAATATATGAACTTGCAATGTAAATTAAAAATTATATTCTTATATGTAACTTAAGATGAGATTTACATTGTAAATTAAATTTTACATTTTTCTATGTAATTGGAATATGAGTTTGCATTGTATAAATAAAAATTACATTTTTATATGTAATTAAGGTATGAATTTGCATCGTAAAATAAAATTACATTTTTAATGTAATTTAAAAAGGATATAAATTTGCACCATTATATAAATTACATTTTCAATGCAATTAAAAAGTAGAATTTGACGGTCTGATAAAAATTACATTTTTTGTATGTAATTAAAGAATAGAAATTTGCAAATTATATTTTCATGTAAATAGGATATGGAGGAGAAAAAGGAACTTATTTACATTTAAGGAAATAAATGAATAAGGAAAAGAAAAAGGAAGACATTTATTACTTATATTTGTAAATAGATAAGGAAAAGAGAGGTTTTAATAATAT
Source organism: Allium sativum (assembly GCA_030737875.1). Classification (NCBI taxonomy): domain Eukaryota; kingdom Viridiplantae; phylum Streptophyta; class Magnoliopsida; order Asparagales; family Amaryllidaceae; genus Allium; species Allium sativum. The sequence continues at coordinate 768,365,875 of CM060912.1, read as the reverse complement.
TCCTACGCATTAAAGGAATGAATTGAAAGTTACATTTTGGTTGTTAATAAGCACAAATATGTCATGCCAATTAGGTTAATAAGATATGTCATTTTTGATAGTATAAAAAGTTGGAAAAAAAAATTACCTTTTTAATTGTCCTTGTGTTAAATTAAGAAGAATTTGTTTTCAAAATGTTATCAATTTTGAACTAAGGGAATGTTTCTATTTTATATTCAACTAATGAAATTAATTGACGTTGATGTAGAAAGATTACATCTTTGATGTAAATATGTTTTCAAAATTTCTTGAAAAGATTGTTTTTTTTTTAGAAAATCATTAAATTTGGGAAAGTTACAATTTATATTAAATTCTTGAAATCAGTATATTTAGGAATAAAGAATACCTTAGAAGTAGGATTTCATTTTTTTTAGAAAAGAATAATTTAAATAATGACATGTTTTGGAAAAATTAATTATAATTATAAATTATAATTGTGCTTGGACATGAGGTTAGGTTACATTTGTGGTAGAAGCTTGCCGGGACCCGACCAGCATATCCAGCAGCCACAAATGTTGAATCTAATGTGAGAGGTCCAAGTACACAAATACGTAACGGGCCATGACACGAGGTTAAGCCCAACTTGAGGAATAAGTCTGCCCGGAACCGACCGGCACATCCAGCATCCACAAGTCGTAGACTTAATGTGAGGGGTCTAGCCCATTATAAAAAATATATAAAGGGATAAGACAATGAATTGGGCTATTAAATCCGTTTTTAAAAATAACGACACTATTTTTGAACCCAAACAAGTTTATCGATTTACTTTATCCAATTTATAATGAATATTAAAGGAGGGATAATTTCAAAATGAATATTTTGAAAATTAAAATAAAAACATTATTATGTGTTATGTTATATATCAAAATGTTATGAAACCAAGTGTTCTCTACTTGTTATGATAATCACAATAATAAAATGGACGAAGGAATTATATTTATATATATAAATTAAAAATTTAATGAATCGAGCGTGGTAGTTCACATTTTAGAATCGTACTTTTAATTGATCATACCAAAATATCCGACCGTCGGATTTTCCCAAAACTGAAACCGTTAGGTTCGCCTTGGGAAGATCTTTCCAATGATATGTATTGTGTCAAAATCCCACGGTTAGATTTAGAGAAATGCATAAAACAAATTTGGGTAAAAACAGCGCCATTGTCTCCTGTTTGTATGAAGTGTTGCTAAATAGAATTTAATTATTTTTATATAAATAAAAATAAATATTGATCGTTATAAATTAATATTAACGATATGAAATTGTTTTCAAATTTATATATGCGAGAATTATTTGGAAAGTCCGAGTTTACTCTCATTCCAAATAATGATACGACGTTCGAAGATTTGAAGACGGTGATTGAAGGCCGACGATCTTCACATCGAATGAGTGTGTTGCTATTGAGACCCGCGATGGGAGTAGCTACCTTGAAGGGGCGACAGTAGTAGCCGCCTGGACGTATTTTGATTGCACGGTTTTGGCTTTCGCTCAAACCCAGAGCATAAGCGCGTAAATGGATTGTATGTCTGACGTTGTATTCCTTCATACTGTATTCGTTGATCTCTGCTAAACATATATCTGCTTGGTGTTTTACACCCTTCTCTGAGACGTACGAGCTTAGAGGTTATATGTTGGTAGAAATCAATGGTACAATATGGATTGACGATGTAGCATGCTAAGATGCATTTGATCAAGGCTTGTTGAAAAGCAGGCCTTGTGGGATGATCAAAGCATAGCCTGTTTAGGCATAGCTTTGTGTATAGCGTGACTTCACGAGCCTCACACACCGGCGGAGTCCAAAACGGGAGAAGGGAACGCAGGGAGAGCAGCACGTTTCTTTCTAGCTAGAGTGGTGTCAGTGGCCTACCAGTCCTGACATTTTACTTATGTGGATGATGGAATGAGACGCCTAGGATGATAGGTCCTATAGGACCGGGAAATGTGTGTTCAGGAATAACTAATCCACGAAGCTATATGTGTGGACCGGCCCTGCAGGATCCAAGGGTTAACTGCGGGGAATCCTGAGACATTAGCTAGAGTGTCTCGAATCGGTAAGGAGCTCCTCCCTAGCCTTGACTCATGATGGAAACACCATTTCCAATACGACCTCATGCGGTTTTGATTGTATTACTAGTATTGAGGCATAGTAGTACGGGATACTATTCTTCCTAGGATTGATACATTATGACTGAAATTGTTTTTAAAACATATACACACTAATAATAATATCAAATCTGTTTTTATCGTACCAAGCATGTTTAATCATCATAAGGTAAAACTCTATCCTCTGGTGTGCGTTGCATTGTGTGATGGGACCTGAGTCTTATGGTGATTTCATTTTTCCAAAAGCATTGCGCTGTTTTACGATTTACTTTATACTTATGCACAGCAATCCATTGGAATAAACCTGTTCCGCGTTAGCGGCGTGGTCCTAGGATTTGCCTTATTATTATTAGTTATTAGTTAAGAATTCTCACACCAGTCCCATGACCGACTCGTAGTTTGTTTCACTTTGCAAACTCGGGTGCCCTCTTTTCCACACGGTCAGTCGAGTAGTTTGTCTACAGGTTCTTATCTCGAGTAGGATGCTGGATTGAAGCTTAAAGTTGTGTCCAGAGCATAGTTATCTTCCGCTGTATCTATTTTATTGTTTCCGCTGCAATGTATTAAATTTATTGTAATTTATCTTCCGCTGTAATTTTATTCAATATACTCTGATATTCTGTACTCTGATGTAACATTATTATGATGTTTATAAAAGTCTGCTGTTATTGTTCTAATGTTGTGGTATTCCCAGAGTTAACGTATGCGGATTTTGAATGGTCTTAGCCGATCTAGCGGTCGATTAATGTCGGGAAAAATGTGTGTCGTTACATTTTGGGCATCCAAGAGTTTAGGAAAAAAACAAACAAAATAAACTCTGGGTCAGTCATGGGACTGGTGTGAGTAAACTCCAACCATATTGTTTAACTTTGAAAAATCTTTCAAAAGAAAGGATAATAGTATGACCAGCCCACACATAAACATAGGCAGGTTTTACCTTACTATACTCAAAACATTTTTAATATCAAAATCCAGTGATATTATAATAATGTCTAATCAAATAAATAACCAAATAGCAGAACGCTTGCATCTCACGCTCCACATACATAGTATAAAATCAAAAACCGCAGGGCGCTTATTGGAGATTGGATTTCCAACTATGAAAAGGTATGGGACCACCTCCCGATCAGTGTACTCTAGAGGGGATACATTGGGGTTCAACAAGAATATCTTGCAACCCGACCTACACATGACCGACCACTCATTTAGCATGAGTGTATCGAATATATTGTCACCCACGGTTGTCTGCCGTCCAACCGTTACCCGTAAGATACAGAATCGAAAGAAGAATAAATAATGAATTTTCTCTAGATCGGTGACAAATATACCCTGCTTGGGTATGACCCACCTAGCCATGTTGTCTGCCCAATTTTTTTCATTTCCCAGTGGTGAGGCTTGAGGCTACGTATATCTCTTTAGAACATCTGGCCACCATACACTTTGAATGCCACATCGTCAAACCCGTCAAATCACTAGTTGATCTTCCCAAAAATATTACGGGTATAAAAGCTAAGAGAAACGAATTCCTCCGCCACCAGACGTAATACTTGAAAAGATCATCTTATGTGATTCATTAGGAATACTCCGACAGGCATTCGTCCATACAAGTTGTCCTGGGTCTGGACAAAATGAACAGCCCTTGCATTTCACTTCGTCTGCAATTTATCTTCAGCATAATCTAATTCGCAACGCCTATGTCTACACGAAGTGGTTTTCGGATAATAAATCCAACCGGTCTCTCCTTATTGACAACGATGGTAAATATCTTTGATAGTCGGTGATTTAACTATCAAAAGAAAACAAAACATCCATCAATTAATCAAACAATCACTGGCCCTTTTCATTCATTAACTATTTTCCAAATCCCTTATCAAATTTTATATATATATCGACATATTGATTTCTATTTTTTAAATTTCTTAAAAATATTCTAACTCCTTAAATTTCCGTAAAATTTCGCCAGCACCTCCTCTGTACCGGTCAATCGTTCAAACGCCAATTCGCTTCTCTAGACCCTTTTCATTCAAAAAGAAAATCAAAAAGCCAAGTGGCTTGTCGATTCGGCGCATAAAACCACATATGGAAATTTGAACCCCAATTCGCTTCTCTAGGCCCTTTCCATTCAAAAAGAAAATCAAAAAGCCAAGCGGCTTGCCGATTCGGCGCATAAAACCTCATATGGAAATTTAAACATGTACCTTTTTGTCGGGCACTCAATATATATTCTTCAATATCTTCATTTCATACCTGTTTAAAATATACACGGCTATTTCCAATTCATCTTAATCAATTCGTCAATTTTACATAACTCGCTTCCCATTTTCTAATTAAATTTCCTGATTAACTTCTTGGTTTCATTTGCATTTACTTTGAACATATCTCATTCAAATATATTGGTATTTGCATATATACCAATCAAAATCAAATACCGTTCTCACTTCCCAATTTTAATTCACGTTTCATACCCTGATTCCCAATTTCAGTTTACAAATTCAGTTTACTTAACAAATGTTAAGTTCGATCAAAAACTAATTTCTTTTGAAATTAGTTAACTTTATCCGATAATAAAAAATCTGGTTTTTGTTTCAAAAATAAACTATTTACTCTACTTGAGTTCATTTTTATTTTATAACTCCAATCTGGATTATTCTAATGGAAATTCGGATTTTTATTCATTCAAAATCCTTTTGTTTTATTTAATAAACCGTTATGGTTTTAAAACAATTAGGGCGCTGCTTTTCTGGAAATTTGATTTTGACATATCTCAAAATCTACAAAACGAAATCCAGATTTTTCTCTTCCATTTGAAAACTATTATTGAATAGGTCTGGATGTTTCTTGTTTCATTGAATTCCAAATTATATTGAGTTCTGTACACTCAATTGAAGTTCAAAACGCCAAATTTCGAAATACTGCGCTGCGGCGAGTTCGTTTTAATAAACGCTTAAAAATAACGTTTACTAAATGAATTCCTTTCTTCGACAACTAAATATAAATTAGACCATGCTTCCAACTTTATCTTAAAACTCCGATTTATTCAAAATCATTGATTATTTCATTTAGATTCACAAACCATTTGTAATTTATATTACAACTCAATTTCTATTTTAAATCTCAATTTCCTTGGACAAAATTTTGATATAATCGAATTTCCATTTATAAATTTCTTTTACGGGAATGAATCAATTTATTCAACATCCTTTACCATTACAAACTAATATCGTCCCTTGATAATCGTGAAGTCGTTCAAGTTGGGATATTTTATTTACCTCTCAGACCTTGACTGACAACGTTCTTATCTTAAGACGGATAAGAGTTTGTAATACATAAACTGTCATTACTGATCATAAAAAATTTCCTCTTTTATTTCATCTAAAAATATGATTTTTAAATGTCGGTTCTTATATTTGGAAAATCTATTTCCAATCTATCCAATCAAAATTTCTTTATTTCATTTATAACTTTGTTTATAAATCGCTTCCTTATTTTATATCAAACAAACTTCCATATTTAAACTCCATTTGAAGCTAACTTCAAAATTATCCAACGCCAATAAATATCGATTGTAAATTAACTTCCTTGTCTTATAATTTAAAACAGGCTTTCTTTAAAAAACCCATTTTTAAATTCAACTCCTATTTGGGATATTTTATTATCATAACATATATATATAAAACATAGCGTCTATTTTCCTTTTAAAATCTTATATTCTAGTATTTATCTAAAACAAATTCCAATATTCTTTCTGAAAATAATTTATTTCATATATTCGACATAGTCGAATTCAAACCATAACTCTGTATGGATTTATTCCCATTTAATTTATATTCCGAACATCGGAAATAATTTTATCGTTTCCTTTTTAAAACGATGCCCAATTCCCCTTTTTAAATTCATATTTGAATTTATATAATCCAATATCCCATGATAATTATTCATTTCCCTTTGTAACCATCGTTTATAAATTTCATTTACTATTTCAAATATTAAAACAAGTTTCCAGTTCCAAATTCCATTTGAAATCCAATTTCCCTTTTTGAAACATAAGTTTCCTTTTTTTGACATCATACTTGAATTTACATTCTAAATTACCCGATGATAATTTATAAACATCGTTTCTAAGTAAAACTACATGTTTTTATTATTAAAATAAACTAATATTTTTCTAGCCAAATCCAAAATTCAATTCTATTTCGAAAAATAAACTTTCCTTTTAAAATCATATTTAGATCCGCCAATTTTCAAATTATTCAATGATAATATTATTTTAATTCGTTTATAAGCATCGTTTATACATCTCACTTCCTGTTTTAAATTATTTAAAACAAGTCCTTATTTCAAATCTTGCTTGAAATCCAATTCCCATTCTGAAATAATTTTTCCCTTTTAAATTCAAACTTGAATTTAAAAATCTAATATTATCAAATGAAAATTTTTCTTTCCATTTATAACATTGTTTATTCAGCTACTTGTTTTTAATATTAAAACAAGTTAATATTTCTCAACCCATTCGAAATTCCATTTCCTATTTCGAAAAGGTAAATTTTCCTTTCTATATCCAAAAATCCCTTTTGATATTTTTAAATATTAATATCTTAAACTAGTGATATTCAAGCATTAAAAACACACAATTTCAAATCATGAGTTTATAACACATCACATACAATTATATATATGGAAACAAGCAATCAAAAATTTTGAGGAATCCAGTTAGATTCCTCCAACCTGTTTTCCTGCATTCACGGATGTCAAACAACATAAATATTACCAATCCTGCTTCAAGGCAGGATATCGCGGTATAGAAGGTCATCCACTCATATATTGTGGGGCAATAGGGTCTTCCGCTAATGATACCGCGGGCATCCGCAAATGGTATTGCGGGAAATATCCAATATCCAATATATATAATAATAGCCACAATCACCAAGCCTAATATAACTAATATATGCAATAACCAAAACTGGTAAACAATTCATAAATGCAACCAAGCAGTCAACAATTTATTTTTAATGATAAAAATAAATTTTTAAGTGAGATTTACTTACCTTGAATTTCCATTGTTAAGTATCTAGTTTAATTCCACATCATTGCATTATGAATCTACTCGAATCGTCTTGAATGAAGTATATTTTGTACCTATGATTATTTAATTTTATTATTCAACGATTAAGCTATTATAAATAAATAAATTTCATATATATTTTATAAACATATACCTTACTGCTTCTCCCTTTTACCATGTCTTTCCAAAGCCGACGCTTTCACCATCGTTTGTTTTCGAACCCGAACATCAATCCTTACCCCCATCATCCATAATATTATTTGGTTTCCCTTCTACAACAACTTGAAGCCAACACGTCATACCAAAAACATGATACTGTCGTTACCCTTCTTCCTTTTTTGTTTCGAACAAAGCCATCAATTTCTATTTTACCTTATCCCAGCATTAACCCTTCACTACATCCTTCCCAACATTATAGACCCGACCCCAACTTCCCAAAAAGAAACATGTCACATTCCTCAAATACCATCAGAAAATTCGACTATAGTCCTGTTGTTCGAACTGTAGGAGGCTTGCGATATTGATCAACCCAATTTTTAACATCCTGCATAAACCTTATCACTTAAAAACAAAGACTGATATCCCCGAAGCACTCTTATGTTTAAGCCAAATCACCATGTCCAACAGCAGGTTATGACTGTTCCAGAAAACATACTACCGAACCCCTAGATTTCTCCTTCATCCTCAAACACGCACCATCCCCTATTGAATAGTAGTATGAATTCTAACACACCCAAAACCCAACGACAAGCTCCAGAAAACCACATCAAGATTAACCCAGAAACCCATCGCACTCCTCAAATCCGTCTTGTTCACAATTAAGGGAAAAAGAAAAAACGAATTTCAGTACCTTCGATTGAACACCACGTCCCATTGCGATGATCCTCGTATCGACCTTCATTGTATCGACTTCAAGGTCGACTTCCCCAAATCCATGTTTTATAATCGCACCCCCTAAGATCGAAGATTGATCCTTCTGAAACCGCAACTCCCAACAACGATGACCTAAAACCCCCAACGCACCTCTCAAACCCCATGTCGGCTCTTCCCTGTTCGACGCCCTAAGCGCTACTCCAAAATCGAATATCAGGGAAACAAAATCGAACTGAGAGAAAAGGGTATGGAGTTGAAGCTTCCAGGAGTTGGTGATTTCGATCGTGGTTTCCATCGCGATTCCAACTCCACCCCTTTTTTCGGTGGAATTGAGTTCATTTACTGGATAAAATAAATGAAGAGAAAGGGACTAGAACGGGGGTTTTGGGATGGTAAAATAAGGAAGGCCTGGGCTTCGTTTTATATAGGCACGAGAGAGTAAACAATGGGTACAGAACCATTAAATTCATGTATCCTTGATAACAAGGGAAGGAAACATTTTTATCTGCTCGAGAAAGAAGAGATAGCCTGTGCAAAATATAGTTTAGGGTGGCTGATAGGATTGTATTTGATTTGGTTTGATTTGATTTTTGGTTTAATTAAAACTATAGTATCTCGTGGTCACTGTTTAAAATCCTGAACCGATATTTCAATGCAACGACCGATATTTTCAGATTATAATGTTATTTTGAACTCAACAGGACAGATTTTGAAATTTAATTTGATCGTTTATACCGATAGTCAATACTAAATTGACGATTTAAATATACTTTGATTTAATAAATTTCTAAGGCTTAAATTAAATCGATTTAAAATTTAATTCGGTTCAGAACAATCAAATTCATCGAAATAAATTATTATTATTGTTTTTATTTAAACATAATTGATATTAATCGATATAATTGTTTTGATTCAATTTTAATTCTAAATTATATTACATTTTGTCTTTGTATAACTAAAAATTAATATATTCGATATTAAATCGTATATCGATTATTGAATCGATGAATTCAATATAAAAACTATTTATTATTCCAATTCAACATTTAAAATTAATTTAAATGTTCAATATATAAAATAGATAAAAATTTGGGACGTTACATTCCTTTCCCCTTAAAAGAATTTCGTCCCCGAAATTACTAAGGCAGAAGAAATGCTACAAACCCGTTAACTTTTTAAAAACCCACTTTATTATTACCTAGTATTTCATATTTTATAACTCAATTCTATACAATTTTAGTTTTTATGAGAGTGTTCAATTTCAGTTCATTTAACCGGTTTCCATCATTTTGATTTATTTAACTTGCTTATGTCAAATTCCAAAATTCAAATTCCCGGGTTTTTATTTCGAACCCTTTTGAAATCATATAAATATATTTATAATCATCTCAAATTCAAACATTTCTATTTTTCAAACAACTTGGTTTCTTCTAACCAATTTGTTTTCTTTCAAACAAATTTTCATCAAAAACTTTTCTAAGGTAGCAATTCATCACTTAGAAACTCGAAAATGAACACCGATGATGTCCGAATCATCATCGGAATTATTTTCTAGCCACTGAAGCGATTTCAGTGCTTTATCTCTTTCAAAACCCATTCAAAATGATTTTTATTCAAAAATCCTTCCAAAGTAATGTTATATTATTTACATAACTCTTCAGAAAATATTTTCCAAACATCCGGGAATTAAATTCCAAATTGTGGTTTCAATCCAACTTTAATTCATTTCGTTTGTATATACAAATTCTATTTGGTTATACATAACCATTTATGTTTTATAATCTAATTTGATTAAAATATCTGCCAACGCATCTATATATCATAATAATTTCGCAAAATATTTCTTTTATATGAAAATATAGTTTTGGGTAAATTATTTCATTTACCCAACTTTTTAAAACAATACTGTCTCAAATCACTCTGTCCAAGTGTTTATAAATCCCTATCGGCCACGTCAGCTAAACGTGTCGATGTGAAACTTATATACCACTCAACAAAACGATCAACACAATATGAAACAGTTTTTATACAAATATACAAATACGCACTCTCATATATACACTCAACTCATTCTAGAGTACTACTGACCCTATTTCTAATGAGTAAACCCCCACTAAAGCCTAGGTGTTCGCTCAACCTAAGCTCTAATACCAACTGTAGTGGCCCGCAAATCCGTACTATCTGAGCTGACTAATACAACTCACGTCCAACTCAAATAATACAGAAATACAAGTCATTAGGGTTAAAGAAATAGAAATAGACAGAAGACGATCAGAAATAACAAACAGAATCTCACAGGGGAACGAATAAAATATATAACATAACATAACTTTGAAATACAAATTTGTTTTCTATATACATACCATATCAGAGTACCACATAACATTTGCTACAACGGAATTAACTCTAAAATAACTAACGGTCAAGCCTCCTAATTCATTTTCCTCCAAGTGTATATGTAAAAGCCTGAAACACTTGACTGCCCATACAAATTTTGGGCATCTAAGAGTTTAGGAAAAAAACAAACAAAATAAACTCTGGGTCAGTCATGGGACTGGTGTGAGTAAACTCCAACCATATTGTTTAACTTTGAAAAATCATTCAAAAGAAAGGGTAATAGTAAGACCAACCCACACATAAACATAGGCGGCTTTTACCTTACTATAACCAAAACATTTTTTATATCAAAATCCAGTGATATTATAATAATGTCTGATCAAATAAATAACCAAATAGCAGAACGTTTGCATCTCACGCTCCACATACATAGTATAAAATCAAAAACCGTAGGGCGCTTATTGGAGATTGGATTTCCAACTATGACAAGGTATGGGACCACCTCCCGATCAGTGTACTCTAGAGAGGATACACCGGGGTTCAACAAGAACATCTTGCAACCCGGCCCACACATGACCGACCACTCATTTAGCTTGAGTGTATCGAATATATTGTCACCCACGGTTGTCTGCCGTCCAACCGTAACCCGTAAGATACAGAATCGAAAGAAGAATAAATAATGAATTTTCTCTAGATCGGTGACAAATATACCCTGCTTGGGTATGACCCACCTAGCCATGTTGTCTGCCCGATTTTTTTCATTTCCCAGTGGTGAGGCTTGAGGCTACGTATATCTCTTTAGAACATCTGGCCACCATACACTTTGAATGCCACATCGTCAAACCCGTCAAATCACTAGTTGATCTTCCCAAAAATATTACGGGTATAAAAGATAAGAGAAACAAATTCCTCCACCACCAGACGTAATACTTGAAAAGATCGTCTTATGTGATTCATTAGGAATACTATGTCAGACATTCGTCCATACAAGTTGTCCTGGGTCTGAATAAACTGAACACCCCTTGCATCTCACTTCGTCTGCAATTTATCTTCGGCATAATCTAATTCGCGATGCCTATGTCTATACGAAGTGGTTTTCGGATAATAATTCAAACCGGTCTCTCCTTATTGACAACGATGGTAAAAATCTTTGATAGTCGGTGATTTAACTATCAAAAGAAAACAAAACATCCATCAATTAATCAAACACACTGGCCCTTTTCATTCATTAACTATTTTCCAAATCCCTTATCAAATTCTATATATATATCGACATATTGATTTCTATTTTCAAAATTTCTTAAAAATATTCTAACTCCTTAAATTTCCGTGAAATTTCGCCAGCACCTCCCATGTACCTGTCAATCGTTCAAACCCCAATTCGCTTCTCTAGACCCTTTCCATTCAAAAAGAAAATCAAAAAGCCAAGCGGCTTGCCGATTCGGCGCATAAAACCTCATATGGAAATTTAAACCGCAATTCGCTTCTCTAGGCCCTTTCCATTCAAAAAGAAAATCAAAAAGCCAAGCGGCTTGCCGATTCGACGCATAAAACCTCATATGGAAATTTAAACATGTACCTTTTTTGCCGGGCACTCAATATATATTCTTCATTATCTTCATTTCATACCTGTTTAAAATATACATGGGTATTTCCAATTCATTTTAATCAATTCTTCCATTTTACATAACTCGCTTCCCATTTTCTAATTAAATTTTCTAATTAACTTCTTGGTTTCATTTGCATTTACTTTGAACATATCTCATTCAAATATATTGATATTCGCATATATACCAATAAAAATCAAATTCCGTTCTCACTTCCCAATTCCAATTCACATTTCATACCCCGATTCCCAATTTCAGTTTACAAATTCATTTTACTTAACAAATATTAAGTTCGATCAAAAACTAATTTCTTTTGAAATTAGTTAACTTTATCCGACAATTAAAAATCTGGTTTTTGTTTCAAAAATTAACCTGTTTACTCGACTTGAGTTCATTTTTATTTTATAACTCCAATCTGGATTTTTCTAATGGAAATTTGGATTTTTATTCATTAAAAATCCTTTTATTTTATTTAATAAACCGTTATGGTTTTAAAACGATTAGGGCGCTGCTTTTCTGGAAATTTGATTTTGACATATCTCAAAATCTATAAAACGAAATCCAGATTTTTCTCTTCCATTTGAAAACTATCATTGAATAGGTCCGAACATTTCTTGTTTCATTGAATTCCGAATTATATTGAGTTCTGTACACTCGATTGAAGTTCAAAACGCCAAATTTCGAACTACTGGGCTGCGTTGAGTTCGTTTTAATAAACGTTTAAAACTACGTTTACTAAATGAATTCCTTTCTTCGACAACTTAATATAAATTAGACCATGCTTCCAACTTTATCTTAAAACTCCGATTTATTCAAAATCATCGATTATTTCATTTAGATTCACAAACCAGTTGTAATTTATATTACAACTCAATTTCTATATTAAATCCCCCTTAGAATTTTTTTTGATATAATCGAATTTCCATTTATAAATTTCTTTTACGGGAATGAATCAATTTATTCAACATCCTTTACCATTACAAACTAATATCGTCCCTTGATAATCGTGAAGTCGTTCAAGTTGGGGTATTTTATTTACCTCTCAGACCTTGACCGACAACGTTCTTATCTTAAGACGGATAAGAGTTTGTAATACATAAACTGTAACACCCCACACCCGCTAAGGTCACTCACTAAGGGAATGCCTTAACTTCGGTAGAGCATTTTAAGTGAGTATAGAACAGAAAAATTACAACAAGACAGATATAAATACTTGAAAATCTAAAACATCATTTCATAGCAGCAGAAGGTAAAACTGTTTAGTTACAACACCATAAAGATTCAAGTACTAAATATCCATCCTGATAAAACATAAGTACATAATCCCACTACATAAACAATAGCCATAAAAGAAAAGATAAGCTGGGCTTTACATCACGGTCCAAGCTCCAGAAGATAGATAAAGAAATCTGATCAAAGCCCACTAGTGCTAGGCCCAACCTGAGGACCTGAGGGGGAAAAAGATAAAAACAACGGGGTCAGACATAAGTCTGAGTGAGCCCTATAACTTTAACAACACAATCATTAAAGTAATTAGGGTATGATATAAACTTGGTACGGGATGACTGGGGATAAATTACTACACTAAGTAGCCAACTAGACATAGGATGAACTAAGATAACGGTAAAGACGCATCTACCCACCCAAGGGTAATTACTAACTGCACCACACCAGTCATTCCTACTTAAAGGTTGATCCCACCCAAGGACTTAGAAAATTTACCCAGTAGTTTCGTGTACCCCTAGCTGACTACATAGGTGCCGTCTGCCCCTATCTCCACTAGGTGTACCCACTACTCCCAAGCGATCGGCTCCCTACCGTAGATACCCGTGCTGGCCCCACAGTGGGGTGTATCACTCCCCAAAGTGGCAACCCGATACAACAAATGGTTTACGGCTTATACCTACACGATGCAACAACGTCTTACCTACCATCCCGGCTCCACACACGCATATGAAACCCGTTGGACTTGCGTTGCCACCGCTAACCCGTTTTGGCCTCTTATAATCAAGCCCAGTACGCGTGTCCCGTCCTCGACATGGGTCGAGCCCAATAAGATACATATGGGTTACTTGGTGAAATGGCCCCCCACAAGCTACCACCTAAGCTTGTCACTTTATCTAGTGCATCCCACTTAACCCTTTAATCATGTTTAATTACATGTTTCCACTTGGTTAAGTATTCTAATCGTATTTTCTATTGCCACCCAAGGCAACCCACTAGATTTGCTCATGCCACCCAAGGCACTTACTTGATTTCCACATGCCACCCAAGGCACCCACTTAACCCCTCATGCCCACTACATGCTTATCTGGTTAAGTGTTTCTTAATTGATTAAGAACGTAACCGTTGTAAAGACCTCTACATTAGACTATCTTTTATGGCAGCTGGATTTGCCGGTTGGGTCCGGGCAGCCTTACGCCATAACCGAGTCTAACCTCGTGTCTATACACTTGTCACGTATTTAGTTTGTGCCTAAAACCTCTCACATTGGGCCAATCATTTGTAGCCGCTGGATTTGCCGGTCGGTTCCGGGCAGTCTTACGCTACAAAAGGGTCCAACCTCGTGTCTTAGTCGATTAATTACACCTAATTAATCACCCCCGAATTAATTTTTCCCTAATTAATTCCAATTTTAACGATGTACATAATTGACTCAATTATGTCCATCCACTTTATGGTATGCATAATCATACCAACTTCACACCATTTCATTAACATGTATATTAACCCCATCGTTCCCCACGTAATTCGCTAACATGACATAAAAGGGAAGATTCATCACCAATATAATGGGTTCAACTTGCATAACTTTAGCATCAACATGGGTTTAAAGGTGTCAACATGCATATAGCATCAAACCCAACTAGCATAAATAATCAACCCAAACTTGCATGAATCACATATGTCATAAGGAGGTTAACTTGCATAAGTTATTTATGTCATACAAAAGGGTAAACTAGCATATGTATGTATGACATACAAAGGGGTTAACTTGCATATGTATGCATATCATACTAAGGTGTCAACTTGCACATGTTACTTGCATATATTCAAACACCAAACTTGCATAACATGTCATATATGAACTTGCATATAATCAAACACCAAACTTGCATAACATATCATATATGAACTTGCATATAATCTTACACCAAACTTGCATAATCATGGTGTCATAATGGATCAATGTTTATCATAGCAATTTGCATAACTAGCATCATGAACACATAGCCTAACACTTGCATAACATCATGATCATATAGCATACAACTTGCATAACTTGCATAACATCATGAACATGTAGCATATGACTTGCATAACTTGCATAACATCATGAACATGTAGCATATGACTTGCATAACTTGCATAACATCACAAACACATAGCATATAACTTGCATAACATGCATAACATCATTAACACATAGCATATAACTTGCATAACATGCATAACATCATTAACACGTAGCATATAACTTGCATAACTTGCATTGATCCACATTCATAGCCATAACCTCATTATATCCTATCATAATCATTTCAACAATTGGTCATTAAGGCTATAGAAAACTCACAACTTGTTGATTAGCACTCCTAAGAAGAAGATTAAGTTGCTAGAGTTGATTAGTAGTTGATTTGAGAAGCTATCTTCCTCTTTAGATTGATGGAGGCTCCTTCAAGTTGCATTTTGACGGCATAACGGTGTTGTATCTATTTTTAGTATGAATTAGGGTAGTCTTAGGGTGTATTTATAGAGTAGTTAGGTATTTTAGGCCATTAGATTAACCCTAAATCAGATTAGAGCCGTCAGATCTCGTCCTAGCCACCAAAACACAGCCAAAAAGCCAAACTGGTGCACCCAGGTCACCTGGGCTCGACCAGGGAGGTCGACCCCCAGGTCGACACTAGGGTCGACACCCTAGTCGACCTGGTGGGCAGGTCGACTCCCTGGGTCTGGCGGGAATTTTCCCGCCACTTCTGAAATTTGAAATTTCTGTTTTTAAATCTGTTTTTAAATTTTCTGAAACTTCTTCGGGCCATATCTGGGTCATACGGACTCCGATTTTTGAAAACTCAGACTCTATTTCGCGTATTTTTCCGAGACGAACGCAATGGCATAGCCCGTTTCCCCTGATTCAGATTTTAAAATTTAATTCTGCCCTGTTTTATATTATAACAAGTTATTCAACATACGGGGTGTTACATTCTCCCCTACTTAAAGGATTTCGTCCCCGAAATCTCTAAGTCAAGAAGAACGTATCCTACCATCCAAATAACCATCTACTAAACCATCAACCACTGGCATCCATTGTCCTTAGAGTTTCTAATGCTGTATGAACATATGCAAAGAGTGTGTGTATATGTTCCCTGTCTAATGCAAAATCAGGCGGTCTACTGATTCAGTTGACCTCCTTAATGCAAACCATGATAGTGCCATGCATCCAATATGTATGTGACAGAACCCTATCGACACATACTATTTCTACATGAGTGCACAATCATTCACCAAAATGCATCATCCATATGATAGCCCAACCATTATACATCCATTAATATAGCTACCTACACACGATTTTATGCAATATGCAATATGAAGTGATTGAGCCGATCTAGTGCCTAGAGTGTGTGTATATGTATCCACGAGCAACCACTAGCAACCACTTGCATCCACACGCATCCATCAAACATAACATGTCTCAAACACATGTTTCAACCATAGGTTTACCCTATCTAAAGGTCAAAGGTACTAATGAGAGGACATACTAAAGATAAGATAAGTACTAGACAAACGATAAAGGAGAAGTTAAAAGACATACCCTCATAAAGGAATGGGTACAGTGAACGCATCTTCGCTTCTGTCTCCCAAGTAGCATTGCTCTCATCTTCTCCCCATTGCACTTTGACTAGTTGCACCTCTCTGTTTCTCAACTTCCTAATCTTTGACCCAAGGATGCGGGTAGGAGCTCGTCGAATAGTCGCATCACGCTCTACCTCCACTTCTTTAAGTAAGCTTGGCTCTACCACCTCTGCGGTCTCATGTAGGCATTTCCTCAAATGTGACACATGGAATACGTCATGTACCCCACTAAGTCTCTCGGGTAAATCCACCCTATATGCCATCCGTCCAATCCTTTCCTTAATAGGAAACGGTCCTACAAATCTTGGAGCTAACTTCCCAACGGACCCAAAGCGAACTACATTCCGTAATGGAGATACTTTGACAAAGACCATGTCCCCAACATCAAACTCAAGATCCGTCCTCCTCTTATCCGCGTAAGATTTTTGCCTATCTTGCGCTGCTTTCATCCTTCTTCGAATCAAATCAATCTTTTCCGAAGTCTCTCTAACCATATCAGGCCCAAGCAAGATCTTATCCGTAGATTCCCACCAACATGTAGGTGATCGACAAGGCCTTCCATAAAGAGCTTCGAAAGGAGCCATACCAATACTGGACTGAAAGCTGTTATTATACGCGAACTCCACCAATGGAAGATGCTCTTCCCATGTACCTCCAAAATCTAAGATACAAAGCCTCAAAAGGTCTTCTAAAACACGATTCACCCTCTCGGTCTGGCCGTCCGTCTGAGGATGATATGCGGTGCTCAAACACAATTGAGTCCCCACCGCTTCTTGCAAACTCTTCCAAAATTCGCTAGTGAAGATAGGATCTCGATCACTCACTATGCTAGAGGGTACTCCATGCAATCGGACTATCTCTCGAAGGTAAACTGAAGCTAGCCATGGAGCAGTCCTCTTGCTCTTCACAGGTATGAAATGGGCGCTCTTAGTAAGCCTGTCCACAACAACCCAAATTCCCGTATTACCCTTCCTCGATCTCGGTAACCCATCAATAAAATCCATCGAGACGCTATCCCACTTCCATTGCGGAACTTCCAATGGGTGAAGCAACCCACCTGGTTTCTTTTGCTCCGCCTTCACTTGTTGGCACACCAAGCATCTAGTGACATACTCGGCCACATCTTTCGTCATACCGGCCCAAAAGAAAACTCGCTTCATGTCTTGGTACATCTTGTCCCCACCGGGATGAATGGTCATCCTAGAACGGTGTGCATCATCAAGAATAGCCCTCCTCAAACCCTCGTCTTGCAGTACACAAAGTCTACCGTCTCTACGCAAGCACCCCCTATCGTCTAGGGTGTACCTATTCAAATGGCTGGACGACTCCCCCCTTATTAGCCTCTCTACCAACTCAACCAACTGTGGGTCGTCCCTCTGTGCCTCGCCAATCCGTCCCAAAAGAGTAGGTCTGACCTCCAAGGATGCTAGCAAACCAGGTATATAGTCAACGAAAGGTCTGAAATCAAACATCGAGATAAATTCCAAGCTTCGTCGTTCCACGAACAATGGACTCAAGGACAACCTTTTTCTGCTCAAGGCGTCCGCCACCACGTTACCCTTGCCAGGGGTATACGCTATCTTGGAATCATAGGATGCTAAAAACTCCATCCACCTTTGCTGTCTCAAGTTCAAATCCTTCTGAGAAAACAAGTACTTCAATGATTTGTGGTCAGTGAACAATTCGAACCTCTCTCCAAGAAGACAATGGCGCCAAATCTTAAGTGCAAAAACAATAGCGGCCAACTCTAAATCATGGGTAGGGTAATTCTTCTCATGCTTTCTCAACTGCCTTCCACCGTAGGCTATTACCCTTCCCTCTTGCATTAAGACTGCGCCTAGTCCAGTCCCACAAGCATCGGTATAGACAACAAATGGCTTACTCCCATCTGGCAACACTAAGACTGGAGCTGTAGTTAAAGCTCTCTTTAACCGTCGGAACGCATCATCACAATCTACGTCCCATACGAAGACTAGATTCTTCTTCGTCAAGCGAGTTAATGGGGCTGATATCTTCGCGAAGTCCTTGATAAACTTCCTATAGTAGCCAGCCAACCCCAAGAAACTCCTTACCTCGGTAGCATTCTTCGGAACCTTCCAATCTTGGATGGACACTACTTCGCGGGATCCACAGCTATCCCTTCCTTGGAGACCACGTGCCCCAAGAACCGCACTTCCTTCCTCCAGAAGTGACATTTAGAGAATTTAGCCTTAAGGCTATGCGCTCGAAGAGTCTCCAACACTTCCCTAAGATGTAGGGCATGCTCTTCCTCACTCTTAGAAAAGACTAAGATGTCATCCACAAAGACCACCACGAACTTATTAAGGTACTCCCTGAACACCCTACTCATCAAATCAACAAAATATGCAGGGGCGTTCGTCAAACCAAATGGCATCACCAGCCACTCATAGAAACCATCCGGAGTCCTAAAGGCAGTCTTGTCTATGCTATCCTCAGCCACTCTCAACTGATGAAACCCCGTGGCCAAGTCCAACTGAGAAAATACTGAAGCGCCAACCAACTGATCAAAGAGATCATCAATCCTCGGCAATGGGTGTCTATTTTTCTTTGTGAGCTTGTTGAGTTCTCTATAGTCTACACAAAGTCTGAGGGACCCATCCGCCTTCGTGGCAAAAACTACTGGAGCACCCCACTCCGATATTCTTTGTCTTATGAACCCCTTCTCAAGCAACTCCCCTACTTGCTTATGGAGTTCCCTCCTTTCACGAGGATCCATGTGGCGCACTGGTAAAGATACTGGTTTAGCATTATCCACCAGATATATTCGGAAGTCTATCTCCCGCTTCGGAGGTAAGCCCTTCACCTCCTCAAACACATCCGAGTATTCCCGGACCACTCTAACAGATCGCAAACTCTCGACTGAAGCGTCAAGCGATTCAAGATAACTTAGCATAACAGAATCCATGGGATTACAAGAGATCTCGAGAGTGTTACCCAAGCGGGTCATGAGCCTAACAACTCTCCTTTCGCAATCAAGAACGGCACCATTACTGGATAACCAGTCCATGCCCAAAATCAACCCATAGCCCGTGAAGCCCAAAACAAAAGCATCACATCTAAACTCAATGCTAAGTATAGAAATCTTCAAACCCAAACATATCATGGACAAATAAGTGGAGCCCCCAATTGGGTTTGAAACAACCAAGGGATCATCTACTAGACTGGTGTCTAAGTGCAGTGACTCAACTAATGATGATGAGATAAACGAATGCGAAGCGCCAGAATCAAACAATGTACGGACAGGATGATCAAATAGAAAAACCAGACTTTCAACGGAAATAGTTCTACCTCTTTCCTGAATTGGTGGAACCGCGAGAGCCTGAACTTGCCCCCTTGCCTGGCCCGGTGCCACAAGAGCTTGCACCTGTCCTCCTGAGGTAGATCCCGTCCTTTGCCCCTTCTTAGGACAGTCCTTCACTAGATGCCCTGCTTCACCACAGTAGCAGCAGCCAGTCTTCTTCTTCTTCCGACAATCTTTGCTTATGCGGCCTAGTATCCCGCAATTGAAGCACTTCTTCTTTCCCTTTCCACCGTTGCCTTTCCTACCTTTGTTTTGTTGCTGTTGAGGTCTCTTCTGATCTCCCTTCTTCTCGGGTGCCTTATTAGCATTGGGACCCTTCTCTTCTTCATGCATAAGTGCCATGTCAACTAGCTTCTCAAAGGTGGCCCCCATAGGGATGTGAGTCATAGCCAATCCATGCATCGGTTCATTCAAGCCTTTCACGAACCTCAAAGCCTTCTTCTCCGGTGTATTCACCATGTCTATGCCAAATCTTGCCAATTGATTAAACTTGTTGACATATTCCTTCACCGAGAGGTTTCCTTGCTTTAGGTTCAAGAACCTTTCCATATACAAGTTTTCCTCCGCCCTTGAGAGAAACTTTGCCATAAATCTTTGCCTGAAATCCGCCCAAGAGTCCACAGGGCGTTCTCCATTAGTGACCTCCCACCAGAATGAGGCATCTCCCTTCATTAACCAAGCAGCTAACTTGACTTTCTTTCCTTCTTCCATCTCAAAGATATCTATCAACTCTTCCACCTCCTTAAGCCAATCTCTAGCCTCCACAAAAGTTTCTGATCCTTGAAAAGGTTTCCCTCCCATAGCTTTAAATTCCTTGCAAGTCTTAGCAAAAGTATCCGTGCGAGGAGGAGGGGAAGGAGGAAGATCGGGTGCTACTGTTGGTGGAGGGACATTTGCTGGACCCGCAGTGGCGGCCCTAGCCTCCATCAATCTCCTATACCATACTGGTATCGTCACACCCTCCGGAAAGTTAAGATCTTCGGCCATGCTGAAACGAAAAAGGAAAGATTCAAAACGGAGAATTCGTAAGATAAGATATGGCTATTGGGGATTATGCTTTTCTTTCAAAAATTTTTCTCTTTAAAGACATGTTTTTGAAAATACTTCTTCCAAAAATGTTTTTAGAAAAATAGTTTTCTAAAAAAAAATATCTGTTCTGGTAACCTTCGCTCTGATACCACGTGTAACACCCCACACCCGCTAAGGTCACTCACTAAGGGAATGCCTTAACTTCGGTGGAGCATTTTAAGTGAGTATAGAACAGAAAAATTACAACAAGACAGATATAAATACTTGAAAATCTAAAACATCATTTCATAGCTGTAGAAGGTAAACATGTTTAGTTACAACACCATAAAGAGTCAAGTACTAAATATCCATCCTGATAAAACATAAGTACATAATCCCACTACATAAACAATAGCCATAAAAGAAAAGATAAGCTGGGCTTTACATCACGGTCCAAGCTCCAGAAGATAGATAAAGAAATCTGATCAAAGCCCACTAGTGCTAGGCCCAACCTGAGGACCTGAGGGGGAAAAAGATAAAAACAACGGGGTCAGACATAAGTCTGAGTGAGCCCTATAACTTTAACAACACAATCATTAAAGTAATTAGGGTATGATATAAACTTGGTACGGGATGACTGGGGATAAATGACTACACTAAGTAGCCAACTAGACATAGGATGAACTAAGATAACGGTATAGACGCATCTACCCACCCAAGGGTAATTACTAACTGCACCACACCAGTCATTCCTACTTAAAGGTTGATCCCACCCAAGGACTTAGAAAATTTACCCAGTAGTTTCGTGTACCCCTAGCTGACTACATAGGTGACGTCTGCCCCTATCTCCACTAGGTGTACCCACTACTCCCAAGCGATCGGCTCCCTACCGTAGATACCCGTGCTGGCCCCACAGTGGGGTGTATCACTCCCCAAAGTGGCAACCCGATACAACAAATGGTTTACGGCTTATACCTACACGATGCAACAACGTCTTACCTACCATCCCGGGTCCACACATGCATATGAAACCCGTTGGACTTGCGTTGCCACCGCTAACCCTTTTTGGCCTCTTATAATCAAGCCCAGTACGCGTGTCCCGTCCTCGACATGGGTCGAGCCCAATAAGATACATATGGGTTACTGGGTGAAATGGCCCCCCACAAGCTACCACCTATGCTTGTCACTTTATCTAGTGCATCCCACTTAACCCTTTAATCATGTTTAATTACATGTTTCCACTTGGTTAAGTATTCTAATCGTATTTTCTATTGCCACCCAAGGCAACCCACTAGATTTGCTCATGCCACCCAAGGCACTTACTTGATTTCCACATGCCACCCAAGGCACCCACTTAACCCCTCATGCCCACTACATGCTTATCTGGTTAAGTGTTTCTTAATTGATTAAGAACGTAACCGTTGTAAAGACCTCTCACATTAGACTATCTTTTATGGCAGCTGGAATTGCCGGTTGGGTCCGGGCAGCCTTACGCCATAACCGAGTCTAACCTCGTGTCTATACACTTGTCACGTATTTAGTTTGTGCCTAAGACCTCTCACATTGGGCCAATCATTTGTAGCCGCTGGATTTGCCGGTCGGTTCCGGGCAGTCTTACGCTACAAAAGGGTCCAACCTCGTGTCTTAGTCGATTAATTACACCTAATTAATCACCCCCGAATTAATTTTTCCCTAATTAATTCCAATTTTAACGATGTACATAATTGACTCAATTATGTCCATCCACTTTATGGTATGCATAATCATACCAACTTCACACCATTTCATTAACATGTATATTAACCTCATCGTTCCCCACGTAATTCGCTAACATGACATAAAAGGGAAGATCACCAATATAATGGGTTCAACTTGCATAACATTAGCATCAACATGGGTTTAAAGGTCTCAACATGCATATAGCATCAAACCCAACTAGCATAAATAATCAACCCAAACTTGCATGAATCACATGTCATAAGGAGGTTAACTTGCATAAGTTATTTATGTCATACAAAAGGGTAAACTAGCATATGTATGTATGACATACAAAGGGGTTAACTTGCATATGTATGCATATCATACTAAGGTGTCAACTTGCACATGTTACTTGCATATAATCAAACACCAAACTTGCATAACATGTCATATATGAACTTGCATATAATCAAACACCAAACTTGCATAACATATCATATATGAACTTGCATATAATCTTACACCAAACTTGCATAATCATGGTGTCATAATGGATCAATGTTTATCATAGCAATTTGCATAACTAGCATCATGAACACATAGCCTAACACTTGCATAACATCATGATCATATAGCATACAACTTGCATAACTTGCATAACATCATGAACATGTAGCATATGACTTGCATAACTTGCATAACATCATGAACATGTAGCATATGACTTGCATAACTTGCATAACATCACAAACACATAGCATATAACTTGCATAACATGCATAACATCATTAACACATAGCATATAACTTGCATAACATGCATAACATCATTAACACGTAGCATATAACTTGCATAACTTGCATTGATCCACATTCATAGCCATAACCTCATTATATCCTATCATAATCATTTCAACAATTGGTCATTAAGGCTATAGAAAACTCACAACTTGTTGATTAGCACTCCTAAGAAGAAGATTAAGTTGCTAGAGTTGATTAGTAGTTGATTTGAGAAGCTCTCTTCCTCTTTAGATTGATGGAGGCTCCTTCAAGTTGCATTTTGACGGCATAACGGTGTTGTGTCTATTTTTAGTATGAATTAGGGTAGTCTTAGGGTGTATTTATAGAGTAGTTAGGTATTTTAGGCCATTAGATTAACCCTAAATCAGATTAGAGACGTCAGATCTCGTCCTAGCCACCAAAACACAGCCAAAAAGCCAAACTGGTGCACCCAGGTCACCTGGGCTCGACCAGGGAGGTCGACCCCCAGGCCGACACTAGGGTCGACACCCTAGTCGACCTGGTGGGCAGGTCGACTACCTTGTCGACCCCCAGGTCGACTCCCTGGGTCTGGCGGGAATTTTCCCGCCACTTCTGAAATTTGAAATTTCTGTTTTTAAATCTGTTTTTAAATTTTCTGAAACTTCTTCGGGCCATATCTGGGTCATACGGACTCCGATTTTCGAAAACTCAGACTCTATTTCGCGTATTTTTCCGAGACGAACGCAATGGCATAGCCCGTTTCCCCTGATTCAGATTTTAAAATTTAATTCTGCCCTGTTTTATATTATAACAAGTTATTCAACATACGGGGTGTTACATAAGCTGTCATTACTGATCATAAAAAATTTCCTCTTCTACTTCATTTAAAAATATGATTTTAAATGTCGGTACTTATATTTGGAAAATCTATTTCCAATCTATCCAATGAAAATTTCTTCATTTCATTTATAACATGGTTTATAAATCGCTTCCTTATTTTATATCAAACAAACTTCCATATTTAAACTCTATTTGAAACTAACTTCAAAATTATCAAACGCCAATACATATCGATTGTAAATTAACTTCCTTGTCTTATAATTTAAAACAAGCTTTCGTGTAAAAACCCATTTTTAAATTGAACTCCTATTTGGGATATTTTATTATCATAGCTTATATATATATAACATAGCGTCAATTTTCCTTTTAAAATCTTATATTTTAGTATTTATCTAAAACAAATTCCAATATTCTTTCTGAAAATAATTTATTTCATATATTCGACATAGTCGAATTCAAACCATAACTTTGTATGGATTTACTCCCATTTTATTTATATTCCGAACATCAGAAATAATTTTATCGTTTCCTTTTTAAAACGATGCCCAATTCCCCTTTTTAAATTCATATTTGAATTTATATAATCCAATATCCTATGATAATTATTCATTTCCATTTATAACCATCGTTTTTAAATTTCATTTACTATTTCAAATATTAAAACAAGTTTTCAGCTCCAAATCCCATTTGAAATCCAGTTTTCTTTTTTGAAACATAAGTTTCCTTTTTTGACATCATACTTGAATTTACATTCTAAATTACCCGATGATAATTTATAGACATCGTTTGTAAGTAAAACTACCTGTTTTTATTATTAAAATAAACTAATATTTTTCTAGCCAAATCCAAAATTCAATTCTATTTCAAAAAATAAACTTTCCTTTTAAAATCATACTTAGATCCGCCAATTTTCTAATTATCCAATGATAATAGTATTTTTATTCGTTTATAAACATCATTTATACATCTTACTTCCTGTTTTAAATTATCTAAAGCAAGTCCTTATTTCAAATCTTGTTTGAAATCCAATTCCCATTCTAGAAAATAATTTTTCCCTTTTAAATTCAAACTTGAATTTAAAAATCTAATATTATCAAATGAAAATTTTTCTTTCCATTTATAACATTGTTTATTCAGCTACTTGTTTTTATTATTAAAACAAGTTAATATTTCATAACCCATTCGAAATTTCATTTCCTATTTCGAAAAGTAAATTTTCCTTTCTATATCCAAAAATCCATTTTGATATTTTTAAATATTAATATCTAAGACCAGTGATATTCAAGCATTCAAAACACACAATTTCAAATCATGGGTTTATAACACATCATATACGATTATATATATGGAAACAAGCAATAATAAATTTTTAGGAATCCAGTTGGATTCCTCCAACCTGTTTTCCTGCAATCACAGATGTCAAACAACATAAATAATACCAATCCTACTTC
This sequence comes from Allium sativum, assembly GCA_030737875.1. Lineage (NCBI taxonomy): Eukaryota > Viridiplantae > Streptophyta > Magnoliopsida > Asparagales > Amaryllidaceae > Allium > Allium sativum. The sequence continues at coordinate 768,339,914 of CM060912.1, read as the reverse complement.
AAGTCAGGATATCGCGGTATATAAGGTCATCCACTCATATATTGTGGGGCGATAGGGTCATCCGCTAATGATACTGTGGGCATCCGCTAATGGTACTACGGGAAATATCCAGTATCCAATATATATAATAATAGCCACAATCACCAAGCCTAATATATGTAATAACCAAAACTAGTAAACAATTCATAAATGCAACCAAGCAGTCAACAATTTATTTTTAATGATAAAAATAAATTTTTAAGTGAGATTTACTCACCTTAATTTTCCATTGTCAAGTATCTAGTTTAATTCCATATCATTGCGCTATGAATCTACTCGAATCGTCTTGAATGAAGTATATTTTGTACCTATGATCATTTAATTTTATTATTTAACGATTAAGCTATTATAAATAAATAAATTTCATATATATATTAGAAACATATACCTTACCTTTCTCCCTTTTACCATGTCTTTCCAAAGTCGGCGCTTTCCCCATCGTTTGTTTTCGAACCCGAACATCAATCCTTACCCATCATCCACAATATTATTTGGTTTCCCTTCTACAATAACTTGAAACCAACACTCATCATACCAAAAACATGATACTGTCGATACCATTCTTCCTTTTTTTTTCAAACAAAGCCATCAATTTCTGTTTTACCTCATCCCAGCATTAACCCTTCACTACATCCTTCCCAACATTATAGACCTGACCCCAACTTCCCAAAAAGAAACAAGTCGCATTCCTCAAATACCATCAGAAAATTCGACTACGGTCCTGTTGTTCGAACCGTATGAGGTTTGCGATATTGATCAACCCAATTTCTAACATCCTGCATAAACCTTATCACCTAAAAACAAGGACTGATATCCCCGAAGCATTCTCACGTTTAAGCCAAATCACCACGTCTAACAGCAGGTTATGACTGTTCCAGAAAACATATTACCGAACCCCTAGATTTCTCCTTCATCCTCAAACACGCACCATCCCCTATTGAACAGTAGTATGAATTCGAACACACCCAAAACCCAACGACAAGCTCCAGAAAACCACATCGAGATTAACCCAGAAACCCATCGCACTCCTCAAATCCGCCTTGTTCACAATTAAGGGAAAAAGAAAAAACGAACTTCAGTACCTTCGATTGAATGCCACGTCCCATTGCGATGATCCTCGTATCGGCCTCCACCGTATTGACTTCAAGGTCGACTTCCCCAAATCCATGTTCAATAATCGCACCCCCGAAGATCGAAGATTGATCCTTCTGAAACCGTAACTCCCAACAACAATGACCTAAAAACCCCCATCGCACCTCTCAAACACCATGTCAGCTCTTCCCTGTTCGACGCCCTAAGCGCTGCTCCAAAATGAGTATCAAGGAAACAAAATCGAACTGAGAGAAAAGGGTATGGAGTTGAAGCTTCCAGGAGTTGGCGGTTTCAATCGCGATTCCAATTCTGCCCCTTTTTCGGTGGAATTGAGTTCATTTACTGGAGAAAATAAATGAAGAGAAAGGGACTATAACGTGGGTTTTGGGATGGTAACATAAGGAAGGCATGGGCTTGGTTTTATATAGGAGCGAGAGAGTAAACAATGGGTACAGAACCATTAAATTCATGTCTCCTAGATAACAAGGGAAGGAAACCTTTTTATTTGCACGAGAAAGAAGAGATAGCTTGCGCAAAATTAGTTTAGGGTGGCTGATAGGATTGTATTTGATTTGATTTTTGGTTTAATTAAAACTAAAATATCTTGTGGTCTCAGTTTAAAATCCTGAACCGATATTTCAATGCAACGATTGATATTTTCATATTATAATGTTATTTTGAATGCAACAGGATAGATTTTGAAATTTAATTTGATCGTTTTTACCGACAGTGAATACTAAATTGACGATTTAAATATACTTTGCTTTAATAAATTTCTAAGGCTTAAATTAAATCGATTTAAAATATAATTCGGTTCAGAACAATCAAATTCATTGAAATAAATTATTATTACCGTTTTTATTTAAACATAATTTATATTAATCGATATAATTGTTTTGATTCAATTTTAATTCTAAATTCTATTATAGTTTGTCTTTGTATTACTAAAAATTAATATATTCGATATTAAATCATATATCGATTATTTAATTGATAAATTCAATATAAAAACTATTTATTATTCCAATTCAACATTTAAAATTAATTTAAATGTTCAATATATAAAATAGCTAAAAATCTGGGACGTTACATAAACCTGCAAACTAAGCTACTGGTTGCCCATGCAAAATTATGGGCATCCAGAGTTTAGGTGAGGGAACAATAAACTCAAGGTCAGTCATGGGACTGGTGTGAGAACTCAAAACAGCTGTTATTTAGGATTTATTTTAAAGTTGGGTAATACAATGGACCACGCTGCTAATGCGGAATGGGTTTACTCCATATGAATTCTTGTGCATAGAAATTTGCTATGACTTTTGAAAACTGAAACTACCATAAGGTCTCGCGGCACACACACAATGAAAATGCATGCATGGGCGAAATTTCTCCTTATGATAGTCAAAAATGCTTGATATGGGAAAATTCTCTTTTATTATTACTAGTGCATCGTGTGAAAACAATTTCGCAAATAAATGTATTAATCATAGCTAGAATAATGCATCATTCCAATATACTGACGTAATCATGCTGGTAGCAGGCTATACATCCAAAATCGTACGGCTCATAGTGGAAATTGGATTTCCAACAAATGACTAGGCAAAGAAACTTCCTTACCGAACCGATGGGTACGCCTCTAGAGGGATGCCCTGAGAACCATATCGGGCTCTCTGCCAGCACGAGGCTAGGTTACCCCTTAACTGGGTAACTTAGAGCAAGCTTGAGTATATCACTTCCCGGTCGTTACCAACCTTTAAACCAAGCGCTCGCAACATCAACATCCATATAAATAGAAGTTATCTACATAGGTTAATACTTGGGCTCCATACCATAGTGCACCTTTTATCTAGAAGGAAATGACTATCCTTAACCTCACTGCATCTTTCATGTTTTAACCATTTACCAGGTTGTGAGGCTTGCCGAGGTCACGAAATACACAAGGCTACATTTAAATAAGCCATGCTTTGATCATCCATAGCTCATCACATATCTTAAGTATGCCACATTATCCATTAACAACGCATCACTAATTTCCAATATATAACCTCTAAGCTCATACGTCTTAAAGAAGGGTGTTAAGCAAGAGAGTGATTGTCCACCACCAAACAGATATATATTGATAAAATAGTGCTACACAGTCAATTTACAATGTCAGACACACAATCCATAAATGTTTGTTCTGGGTCTGAACGAAACATCATCCAAAATTTCCAAATACATTCTTATATCGAGCCACTTATAACCTCGTTTGGTTGTACGGACCAATCTGAGACATCGGCATTCAATCCAAATGATTCGGAAACTCCCAGGCTTCACTTGTCGATTTCCAAGTTTTAAATTGCTTAATAACATCGTATCATTACTTGGAATGGTTTTTTGGACATACATCCGATCCCAGACTTTCCAAGTAGTAAGCGCACTTTAAAATCAATAGCTATGGACTACACAAGTTTCTCAATTCAAATCTCCTTCCCAAAACATTATCAATTCATTTCAATTTAAGGTTGGATTTATTCAATTTTCGTAACGCCCGTTATGGCAATCATCTTGTTTGAAATTCAGTATTCATTTCCAACCTTATATTTCAAAAATTCGTCGTTATCTCTTTCCATAAGCTTCAAATCCACCAAATCTTAATTTGGATTTAAATCTCCATTTATAATAATTCAAATAATCGATATTTCAAATATATGTTTAAAACAGAATTTAATCGACTTATATTTGATATTGATTCACAAACTCGAGCAAACACCATCAGAATTTGGATATGAATATGATTTACTATTTCTGATAGTATTCGTCCAATCCAGGGATTCCATATCGAAAATCCGACGACTAACACTATTCAAAACTCATTTCCTTTTTCTTTTCTTTTTTCAAATTTCCCAAATCTTACTTACAATAAATTCCATACCATACATTTTAAACTCTTCTAAAATCTTTTAACATTCTTTTAACATATAAACAAATCCTTTTCCCGTAATTTAAACAATGGTTCATGGTTTATAATCTTCATTTCAAAGAAATGGTATAACAACGTTAAAAGCATCACGGAAAGTGCTGAGAAATAGTGTAACACCCCACCTCCGTTAAGGTCACTCACAAAGGGAATGCCTTAACTTTGGTGGAGCATTTTAGTAAACAGAACAAAAACTTACAAGACAGATAAAACAGTACTTGAAAAAATTATAACTTTATTACAACAAAAACCGAAATAAACTTGGTTACATCCTTTCAAATCACAATATCAGAATTCAAGTACAAAATATCAGTCTTGTACAAAAGCCTTCAGAATGCATAGTTTAAAATCATAATCCCCACAGAAGAATACAAGCCATACTTTAAGCACTTCGAGCAGAAGAAATCTGGATCAAGCTAGAGTACTCCCTTCTACAAAACCTGGGGGGAAACGAAAGAAAGGAGGCGAAACAATAAGGGTCAGACAAAAAGTCTGGCAAGTTCAGTGATTTTCAGTTATGAACAGATAATAATAACATGACATGAAAATAAAACTAGATGAGAGATAACAGTAACAGGTGTAGCGGATATTACAGAAGAACAGAATGACATAAGCTAATTCTTTACACTTCTCTGCACTAATACTAGTATAACAGGATCAGGTGTCACCCTAATGTCTAAACTGAAGCAGAAACAGGAACAAAATAATTTCCACAGAAACAGAAAGCTAATAATGGGCCTTTACCACCCGAACAGGAACAGACAGAAGCAGGATGCTGATAATGGGCCTTTACCACCCGAACAGAAACAGACAGAAACAGAATATTAATAATGGGCCTTTACCACCCGAACAAAAAAGTCAGATTAATCCCTACGGAAACAGAATGTAGAATTAGGTGTACACTAGTAATTGGGCCTTTACCACCCGAACAGATGGTACCACACAGAAACAGAAGGGTGTTGCCACCCAACAGAAACAGACGGTACCAACAGAAACAGACAGAACTAAGTGTACCCTAAAACCCTACCCCAAGCGATCGGCTCCCTAAACATAAATACCCTATGTCGGTCCCACAGTAGGGTGTATCACTCCCTAAAGTGACAACCAATTGGCACAGACCTATTTACAGATGTCACGGCGTCTTACATCCACATAGGCAGGTCGGGATCCATGCACGCACATGACCCGGTTGGAACGCACCATCAACACCCCTCGTCATTATCAGAATGAACCACTTATAATTAGTTCAGTAAGCGTGCCCGGACCCTACCTACTGTTGGGTCAAAGTTTTGATACCAGAAAGGGTTACTGCCTAATATGGGTCCCAAACAACAGATGACACAAGTAATTCCCTTCCTATCCTTGTGTCCCCAGACTAACTGATTTCAGATTAACTTGTTTACAAGTTCAGACATACAGAATTCAGATCAACTAGTTCACAGACAAGTTTTCAGACTAACGGATCAGATATACAGATTTAACAGACTTACCGATTAACCAGTTACAGATTAACAGACTTACAAATTTGTCTAACGTTGTAATTGGGCCTATAGATTCACGGAACAGATTTATTAAATTCATCAGTCTAGTGGGTTTAACCCTATCTTCCCAACACGTTTTAGACATCATATTTATCTCAGATTTTCATTAATTAAATATTAATGCCCAGACCTCTCACATTAGACTGACAGTTTGCGGCTACTGGTTAGGCCGGTTGGTTCCGGGTAGATTTCTGCCGCAAACTGAGTCTAACCTCGGGTTTCAAGCACGTTATGACTAACTTCTCACATTAGAACCTATTGTTTGCGGCCACTGGATGTGTCGGGTGGTTCCGGGAAGAATTACGCCGCAAACTCATTCTAACCTCGAGTCAGCCATGTTTATCTTTGCGGCCAATTAATTAATAATTTACCATTTATGCCCACGCCTAATATACATGTCAATTATTCATAGCTAATTCAGATTATGTCAATAACAGACTGAATATATCAACTTAAAAGATATAGCAGATAACAGATTTTCGCAGATTAGGCGACTTAACGGATTCAGCAGATTAAGTAATTTAGCAGATTTAGCATATAACAGATTTGGCATTTTCAGCAGACTTAGCAGATGACAGATTTGGCAGATGAACAGATCTAGCAGACTAGGCAGTAGAGCAGAACTAGCAGATTAAGCAATATAACAGAACTAGCAGATTAGGCAAATATAACAGAACTAGTAGATTAGGCAAATATAGCAGAACTAGCAAATTAGGCAAATATAACAGATTTAATCATTCCTTAAAGTTTCACAAACATATCTTGCCTAATTATAAATTTGGCCTAAGTTTGCATGCCTAAATAGTTGTCATGATTCACCCTATGATTATATACCCCACGTATGCATTGAATTTACATGTCACAGATTATGGTCATAATTTACATGTTCCAATTTAGTTCAACTTGCCTAGTACAAAAGATTCATCGATTTCAATGCATGTCATATATTCAAAAATATCCTACTTAGGTGTTATTCACATTTGATAGTTATCAAACCTTAATATAGATCTTCACACCTAAGTCATATTCTCTTTCAAATCATGAATTGTTATATAAACAATATGCCCAACAATCTAGTTATAACAGATCTTAATTCAAAATATGCGTTATGTCCAATGTCTCAAGTCACATGTTAACATTCCATGGTTCCTCTTCTTCCAATTCACAAAATATGCATAGATCTAAATCTAGTTTACAACCTATGTCCTTTTTCTTAAATCAGTCACAGATTAGCCATGTCCAATTATGCCACATTATTTGTCCCAAACATTTTAGCGTTCGTGCGTTAATCTCTTAGGAGATTGGCGCAGGCTCGTAGTAGCCTGGCTATAGAACAGAAAGAAGAAGAGATACAGAATAAAATAGATTAGAACAGAACATACACAATCTCAAATTCAGATTTACAATCATGTCACAATTATGATTAAAGTTTATATCGGAAAATAACTGCACTTGCCTTGATTGGATTCTAAAAGAAAGATAGTTTTAGCGACGTTAGTTGATCTTCTTTAATCGTTGTTGAAGTTTCAAGCTTGAATTGAGTTGCTTAGGTTGATGTTATTAGCTTCTAGTTTTGATTCCAGCAGAGTAGCGACGCCATTTTTATTTTTATTTAGAACAGAGGCAGAGTAGAAGCAGAATAGAATTGTGTGTAGAGAAGGCTAGGTTTGGGGCTGTTTAAATAGGTTCAGGCAGACGAATCTAGGCAGAAAACGAGACCAGATACATAAGAATGCACCCAGGCCCAAAACCAGGTTCGGGGACCAGGTCGACCCCCAGGTCGACTGCCCAGTCGACCTGGTCGGGGGGGTCAACTGCCCAGTCGACTCCTCAATCGACCTGGGTACTGGGCGGGAAATTACCCGCCCAGTCTGTTCTGGGTTTTGAATTCGAAATTTGAATTTGAATTCAAGCTGTTTTGAACTCTGAAAAATCCTGAAACTTCGGAGGGTCATATCTCCCTCATACGGACTCCGATTCTTGCAAACTCGGACTCGTTTCCAAACATAATTCCGAGACAAACGCAATGGCGCAACCCGTTTCCCTTGATTCTTATTTTAAAAATTAATTATCCTCTGATTTGTTACTTATACGTTCACAGAAAATACGAGGTGTTACATTCTCCCCTCCTTAAAGGATTTCGTCCCCGAAATCTTCAGGTTAAGAAGAATGTGTCCTACCATCCAACATCCATCTACTCAATCATCAATCGCTGGCATCCATTGTCCTTAGAAACTTCTAATGTTGTATGAACATATGCAAAAGCGTGTATATGTTCCTTATCTAATGCAAAGATCAGGCGGTCCACTGATTCAGTTGACCTCCTTAATGCGAATTATGCCAGTGCCATGAGTCCAACATGTATGCAATTTTCCTACTCGATACATTTCATTTCTATATGAGTGCACAAAAATTCAGTCATATGCAATATCCATGTGCTGAGTCAATCATTTTGCATCCACAGAAATTGAAAATGCTCACACATCCATATGCAGTATGAGAGTGTTTTCGAGCCGATCTAGTGCCTAGTGTGTGTATATGCATACACGAGCAACCACTTGCATCCACTTGCAACCATCAAACATAACATGTCTCAAACACATGTTTACACCCATTAGTTTCTACCTAAAGTTCGAAGATTCGATCGATAGGATATAGTCGAATGATGGAAGCGAGTACAGATAAAACAAAAACTTGGTTCCCATTAGACATGGGTCCTAAGTATCGGCCCCGAAGACCGAAACCAACATCAGATTGACACCCAGAGGATTACCCTCTTTAGATAATGTCAAAACTGGAAATCTTAACCTTATCAGAAATATTCAGATATTTACAGATTACTGGTATAGATCAGATTACCGAATGATTCTTAGGAAACTAAGCATGATAAATCTCAGAATGTATGTGTCCTACTTGACGCCTAACACGAATATCTCTCAAACCCCAATCACAAACAGATGAGTCATAACCCTTATGGATTTGGATCTACAGCGGAATCAGAAACAATACTAGTATTTAAAGTGCAGAGTACCGATTACAGAATCAAAATGCCAGAATCAGAAAGAGTTTTAACTCAACAATCAGATAAGAAAATTAAACCTTCTACTTAAATTTTCTTATTTCTACCCTATCTACTAGTCCCTTAAGCATTCGTCTGTCCTCCAGAAGTGGGTTCGGCCCTCTGCCCTTGCCCTCGTTTCTTCGGGCAGTCCCTAGTGAAGTGTCCCATCTCACCACAGTTAAAGCAAGTGCCCTTCCTTTTTCTGCAATCCTTGTTCAGATGAGTCGAGCTTCCACCAGTGAAGCACTTTTTCCCCTTCTTATCTTCAGACTTCTCATCCTTCTTTTCTGTTTCCTTTTTGGGCCATGCTTTCTTATTCTGTGGTTCTTCCTTCTTTGTCTCTTTCGGGCCCTTGTCTTCCACATGCAGTAGTGCCATGTCCACCAATTTCTCATAATTCGCTCCCATGGGTACATGGGTCATGGCTAGGTTGTGCAGTGGCTCGTTCAATCCTTTAACAAAGCGGAGAGCCTTTTTATGCTGAGTGTTGACTAAATCCAATCCGAACCTAGCCAGTTGGTTGAACTGGTTGACGTATTCCTTGACCGTCATACTTCCTTGCTTAAGAGATAAGAACTTTTCCAGTTGTAAACTTCGTTCAGCTTGCGAGAGGAATTTTGTCTCAAACCTTGTTTTGAAATCCATCCATGTTTCAACCGTCCTCTTGGCATTAGTGACTTCCCACCAATAGGAAGCTTCGTCTTTGAGCAATCATACCGCCAACTGTACCTTCTGCCTATCGTCCACCTCGAAGATAACAAATAGATCCTCGGTTTCTTTGAGCCAGTCCCTCGCTTCTACGAATGATTCAGTTCCCTTGAAATCCTTTCCACCCATGGCCCTAAAATCTCTACAAATCTTTGAGAAAGAAATTGCACGAGGAGGGGGATCATTTGCTGGACCTGCGGCGGCGGTCCTAGCCTCAAGAAATTGACGAAACCAACCGGGTACATGAACACCCTCTGGTATCTCAGATGCTTCAGACATGCTGAAACAAAAAAAGGAAAGATTCAATTACAAAAAGGACTGAAGGAAAGGTATATGGCTCTTGGGGATTATGTTTATCAAAATAAGCTTTATTTTTTTGAAAATATTTCCTTTCAAAACCTTTTTTTAAAATAGTTTTAAAAAACTTTACCCAATCTGGTAACCTTCAGCTCTGATACCAAGTGTAACACCCCACCTCCGTTAAGGTCACTCACAAAGGGAATGCCTTAACTTTGGTGGAGCATTTTAGTAAACAGAACAGAAACTTACAAGACAGATAAAATAGTACTTGAAAATTTTATAACTTTATTACAATAGAAACCGAAATAAACTTGGTTACATCCTTTCAAATCACAATATCAGAATTCAAGTACAAAATATCAGTCTTGTACAAAAGCCTTCAGAATGCATTCTTTAAAATCATAATCCCCACAGAAGAAGACAAGCCATACTTTAAGCACTTCAAGCGGAAGAAATCTGGATCAAGCTAGAGTACTCCCTTCTACAAAACCTGGGGGGAAATGGAAGAAAGGAGGCGAAACAACAAGGGTCAGACAAAAAGTCTGGCAAGTCCAGTGATTTTCAGTTATGAACAGATAATAATAACATGACATGAAAATAAAACTGGATGAGAGATAACAGTAACAGGTGTAGCGGATATTACAGAAGAACAGAATGACATAAGCTATTTCTTTACACTTCTCTGCACTAATACTAGTATAACATGATTAGGTGTCACCCTAATGTCTAAAATGAAGCAGAAACAGGAACAAAATAATTTCTACAGAAACAGAAAGCTAATAATGGGCCTTTACCACCCGAACAGAAACAGACAGAAGCAGGATGCTGATAATGGGCCTTTACCACCCGAACAGAAACAGACAGAAACAGAATATTAATAAATGGGCCTTTACCACCCGAACAAAAACAGTCAGATTAATCCCTACAGAAGCAGAATGTAGAATTAGGTGTACACTAGTAATTGGGCCTTTACCACCCGAACAGACGGTACCACACAGAAACAGACGGGTGTTGCCACCCAACAGAAACAGACGGTACCAACAGAAACAGACAGAACTAAGTGTATCCTAAAACCCTACCCCAAGCGATCGGCTCCCTAAACATAAATACCATGTGTCGGCCCCACAGTAGGGTGTATCACTCCCTAAAGTGACAACCAATTGGCACAGACCTATTTACAGATGTCACGGCGTCTTACACCCACAGAGGCAGGTCGGGATCCATGCACGCAGATGACCCGGTTGGAACGCACCATCAACACCCCTCGTCATTATCAGAATGAACCACTTATAATTAGTTCAGTAAGCGTGCCCGGACCCTACCTATTGTTGGGTCAAAGTTTTGATACCAGAAAGGGTTACTGACTAATATGGGTCCCAAACAACAGATGACACAAGAAATTCCCTTCCTATCCTTGTGTCCCCAGACTAACAGATTTCAGATTAACTTGTTTACAAGTTCAGACATACAGAATTCATATCAACTAGTTCACAGACAAGTTTTCAGACTAACGGATCATATATACAGATTTAACAGACTTACCGATTAACCAACTACAGATTAACAGACTTACAGATTTGTCTAACGTTGTAATTGGGCCTACAGATTCACGGAACAGATTTATTAAATTCATCAGTCTAGTGGGTTTAACCCTATCCGCCCAACACGTTTTAGATATCATATTTATCTCAGATTTTCATTAATTAAATATTAATGCCCAGACCTCTCACATTAGACTGACAGTTTGCGGCAACTGGTTAGGCCGGTTGGTTCCGGGCAGATTTCTGTCGCAAACTGGGTCTAACCTCGGGTTTCAATCACATTATGACTAACTTCTCACATTAGAACCTATTGCTTGCGGCCACTGGATGTGCCGGGTGGTTCCGGGCAGAATTACGCCGCAAACTCATTCTAACCTCGAGTCAGCCATGTTTATCTTTGCGGCCAATTAATTAATAATTTACCATTTATGACCACGCCTAATATACATGTCAATTATTCATAGCTAATTCATATTATGTCAATAACAGACTGAATATATCAACTTAATAAATATAGCAGATAACAGATTTTCGCAGATTAGGCGACTTAACGGATTCAGCAGATTAAGTAATTTAGCAGATTTAGCATATAACAGATTTGGCATTTTCAGCAGACTTAGCAGATGACAGATTTGGCAGATGAACAGATCTAGCAGACTAGGCAGTAGAGCAGAACTAGCAGATTAAGCAATATAACAGAACTAGTAGATTAGGAAAATATAACAGAACTAGCAGATTAGGCAAATATAGAAAAACTAGCAAATTAGGCAAATATAACAGATTTAATCAATCCTTAAAGTTTCACAAACATATCTTGCCTAATTATAAATTTGGCCTAAGTCTGCATGCCTAAATAGTTGTCATGATTCACCCTATGATCATATACCCCATGTTTGCATTGAATTTACATGTCACAGATTATGGTCATAATTTACATGTTCCAATTTAGTTCAACTTGCCTAGTACAAAAGATTCATCAATTTCAATGCATGTCATATATTCAAAAATCTCCTACTTAGGTGTTATTCACATTTGATAGTTATCAAACCTTAATATAGATCTTCACACCTAAGTCATATTCTCTTTCAAATCATGAATTGTTATATAAACAATATGCCCAACAATCTAGTTATAACAGATCTTAATTCAAAATATGCGTTATGTCCAATGTCTCAAGTCACATGTTAACATACCATGGTTCCTCTTCTTCCAATTCACAAAATATGCATAGATCTAAATCTAGTTTACGACATATGTCCTTTTTCTTAAATCAGTCACAGATTAGCCATGTCCAAGTATGCCACATTATTTGTCCCAAACATTTTAGCGTTCGTGCGTTAATCTCTTAGGAGATTGACGCAGGCTCGTAGTAGCCTGGCTATAGAACAGAAAGAAGAAGAGATACAGAATGAAATAGATCAGAACAGAACATACACAATCTCAAATTCATATTTACAATCATGTCACAATTATGATTAAAGTTTATATCGGAAAATAACTGCACTTGCCTTGAGTGGATTATAAAAGAAAGATAGTTGTAGCGACGTTAGTTGATATTCTTTAACCGTTGTTGAAGTTTCAAGCTTGAATTGAGTTGCTTAGGTTGATGTTGATTAGCTTCTAGTTTTGATTCCAGCAGAATAGCGACGCCATTTTTATTTTTATTTAGAACAGAGGCAGGGTAGAAGCAGAATAGAATTGTGTGTAGAGAAGGCTAGGTTTGGAGCTGTTTAAATAGGTTTAGGCAGACGAATCTAGGCAGAAAACGAGACCAGATACATAAGAATGCACCCAGGCCCAAAACCAGGTTCGGGGACCAGGTCGACCCCCAGGTCGACTGCCCAGTCGACCTGGTCGGGGAGGGGGGTCGACTGTCCAGTCGACTCCCCAGTCGACCTGGGTACTGGGCGGGAAATTTCCTGCCCAGTCTGTTCTGGGTTTTGAATTCGAAATTTGAATTCGAATTCGAGCTGTTTTGAACTCTGAAAATTCCTGAAACTTCGGAGGGTCATATCTCCCTCATACGGACTCCGATTCTTGTAAACTCGAACTCGTTTCCAAGCAGAATTCCAAGACGAAACGCAATGGCGCAACCCATTTCCATTGATTCTTATTTTAAAAATTAATTATCCTCTGATTTGTTACTTATATGTTCACAGAAAATACGGGGTGTTACAAATAGCGATTTAACTAAATAGATCTAAAATCATCTTTAATATAAATCCATCTTTTGTCGTTTCAAGTCAATTTGATTCAAAATGTTCAAGTTTTAATCATTTGAAATTTATAATTGATATTAATGAACTGTCGTTGTGCGACGCGTTCGATTTAAGCCATATAACGTTTTTTAAATATAAATCGCCATATTCCTCTTTCCAGAATAGATTAAATTCCATAACTTAGATTTAAAATCATATTCTGAAACTCTTTTCCCAAAATAATATTATATTTCCATTCCAATTTCAAAATAACTTTATTTCAAAACTTATTATTAAGCTTAGTCGAAAATCAGTTCACATTTCCAAATCTTTGTTTCAAATGAAAAGGAGATCTTTATACTTTTTAAACCTTGTTTCATTACTTACTAATAATTGTTAAAATTATGCATCAAAACCAATATTGAATTCATATTTAAAATTTGAAACTTAGTTTAAATTCCAATTTATTTCTAAGTTTAAACAATTTCGAATTCAAATTTTAAATTATATTTTGAGTTAGTCGCCCCGTCCGTTGGATTAGTTAGGGATAGCCAGGGAGAGTAGGAAACTATATTTCCAAACCCAAGCCTAGACATTATCCTCTCTGTCATCCTAGAATGTTCTGGTGTATTTATGTTATCATAAAAAGACATTATCAATATATACATTTGAAACCATATTTTAATTTCGAATTAAACTGAACTTAAAATACTATTTTTACCAAAACTCGTGTTGAATACAGGATTCAAACCATTTCTTATTTCAAAACCGCTTCATCTTATATGAATATAATTCAAAACTACATTCCCAATAATTATTTAATATTAAATAATTAATCTTAATTTATATGGAAGGAGATTTAAGCGATCACCAGTATAATTCCACAACTACGGTGTGTGTGTGATTTCATGCAATCATGATAAATCAACTATATAAATCAGATAAACATGAATTCATTATCGTCACAACCAATAAACAAACATTTTAACTGTGCATAAGCGTTACGGTCAACAATGCTTATCAGTGTTCAGTGTGTTATCTAATTACATGAACAACCATTCAAACATTACGTATTAACATCCATATCCAACCAATTATCACTAACCAATTATAATTAATCATAGCTAATTATAATTATTCAATCACTATCAATTCAAATAAATAATTAAGTTAGGAGTTCTCACCGTTAAAGCTCCATTATCTTCACTGTCAAAACCCTGTATCAACTACGAGCAAGCTTATGTACATTGCTACAGTTATGCACACAATTCTCCTTCTTTGCAAACCAAAGCATATGTATATAAATACATATACTCTTCATACATTAACCTTATTTTCTACTCAACACGAGGGGAGGTCGAGCTTAGGGGCTATGAACGGGATGACGAGGAGTATGGGATGGAACTAGGTGTTCGGTGGAGCTTTGGCTGTGCTGACATGTATAGAGGAGGAGAGAGAAAAGGTGGTGGAGTTTTGGTGTAGGGTTTTTTAAGGCAAGTCGAATAGGTTCAAGGAGGGGAGAGGGGGAATATGGCCACGTGGGGAGGAGGTAAGGTGTCTTGGTGGGGTGTCAGGTGGTGCAGTAGCCGGTGGTGGTGCCTGGAGGTTGGCATAATGGAGATGGAGGCCGGATATAGGAGTAGGTCGAGAGTAATTAAGGTGAGGGGAGGGTGTGGTTTCGGTTTTTGTAGAGGGAAGGATCAATGGTGAAATGTACGGTGGATGAGGATCTTGGTGTGGAGGCTGGTGGTGCTGCCATGGTGGGAGGAGGCTGCCGAATGAGTGGGGAATGGTGGGCAAGAGAATGGTGCAAGAAGAAGTGGTGAATGGTGTAAAAGAATGAGGGTTTAAGTTCTCTTATATACGAAAATCCAAGGGTAAATATGTAAATCCATCCACAGACACATGTCTACTATCATGAACCCTTCTAAATGCATGCTTACACATGTAGAGACAAATGGCTTTATCACATAAAATACTTCATGCATGTTGACAAGTATGATGACACTTGTTTATTTATAAACAATTTGATTTGCAACATTTATGTAACACTTATAATTGTAACCAATTACTAATACCTATAAGTGTAACTAGCGCATTACTTAATGTTTACTAAACATCAAAATAATATTATCCAAAGGTATATATATACATTTAAATGAACCAAATATTGCAAAATAATATCATTATCAACCTATCCTTAAAATAAGTTTTCTTTTACCAAATCATATTTTAAAAATAGAACAAGATATTTATCAAACCAAAATGCAAAAGATTATCAATATTAGTATTTAAATCTTATTAAATTCAGAATATATTTAAAAAAAATACCAATATTAATTTTAAGCTTAATTAAATTTTCGGGATATTGCATAAGCGGTCCCTTCACATGCTCTTTAGAACTCTTAATTGCCCACCCTTAGTTATGACCTCGCATAGACCCTAGATAAGAAGTAGACAACTTCCAAAGAAATACCTCACTCATACAACTACCTTTTTATTAAGGACCATTTATTCCTCATAAGATTATAAGAGAAAGACGAACCTAATGACCACTTAAGACGTAATAAGGGTGGGTCCCAAGACTTAGGTCCAGAACCAAGGAGTGAACTTTAGGAGCGGACATAGTCCTAAATACTTAATACCCAAACAATTTAAGTAAGCTACTTAATACCTTCTCGTGGCAGGCCTTCTTCACACAAGTATTTATTACACTAGACATCTCACATTAAACCGACTTCTTGTAGCTGTTGGATTTGTCAATCTATTTCGTGCAGGCTTGTACCACAAGTGGGCTTAACCTCATGTCTTTGTGTATTTATCATAATGGCCCATGACACTAGACATCTCACATTAACCCAACTTCTTATAAATGGTGGATATGGAAGTTGGTTCCGAGCATACTTCTACTACAGGTTGGAGTTAACCTCATGCCACATGTCATTAATATTATTAAAATTCATTAATTACTCCACATATACAAATTTCCTATGTGGACATTTTAAATAATTATTCCTAATTAAACGCATTTTATACGTATTTATAGTATGTTAATTATGCAATTTAATAATAAAAAATGAAACGTAATTAGAGCATGCATAAAGAAACGTCCTAAAACGTAGAAATGTCAATCCTAACAAAAAATCAAGGTTTACAAAACTTTCTCAACATAACATATGATGATTACTCATATTCAAATCAATAATAGGGAAATAACATAACATAAACAAAATAACTTGCAACTTAAGTTCTAAAGATTACTTCAATAATAAAAGAAAGAACGAGGTGTAATATGACAATATATTATGTAATTTCCTTCTAGTACTGCTTTAGTTTCATATAATATGTTTACACAAAAATTAAGATTTTGGTAATATGCGTCTTATCACATTTAAACCGTCTGTTTATAAAAAACAGAGATTTAAACATAAAAAATTACAATACCTAAATCTGAGTTTCTGTATAAACTAGATTTACGAAAAAGAAAGTAAATCAGACTAAATGATTTTATCACACAACACCCAAAAATCAATACTTCTTATATTTGCAACCCAAAACCCAATATTATCGTATGATTGACCATTTCCAAAGTTATTAAGAGAATTGGGTTATTTATATGAGTTTTATTTTCATAAGAATCCTAAATCTCTTTTAGGCATAACAACCCAAATTCTACACCAATAATTATAGAAAACACCAAACTTAATATAATTCCAACTCACAAAATTACTAGGAGAAGAATAAGACAGTTGTGTAGAACCAAAATCTTGATTGAATTCTCGAAGTAGCATACTCCAAATAATCCTCCTAAATTATATATATATATATATATATATATATATATATATAAGAATCAAGTTAGAATCTTATATGCATATAAATTTAATTCTAGATTCTACTAAGAAATTAGATTAGAAAAGATAGAAAATAGGTTAGGAAAGAAGAAGAAATAACCTGACCTGATTCTAAGATTTAGATGAATAGAGGAGAAGAATAATGGAGGCGAAGCTAAGAAGAGAATATAGGGTTTGAGGAGTGAGGCTAGGGTACTATTTACACTTGCTGGAGTGTATGTAGACGATCAAATTCATTTTATAAAACCTCTATTGTTCGTTCCAACAAAATATATAAATACCCCTACAAAAATAAACTTCCTCTTCATCCTTCTCTCTTAAGGGCAGTCGACACCCTCCCTAGGAGGGAGATCGACCCCCTCAAGTAGAGCGGTCGACCCACATAAGGGTCGAGCGTGGGGAAATTATTTCCGCATGCCATTTCCTTTTTATTTAATGCGTAATTAATTTGATTGATTGATTCTATATTCTTTTGATTCTTATCCCCTCTTATATATTTATATACACAAAAGTTTGAAACCCAAAAGGAAAATTCTATTATTCCATTGGAATTTATTTATTTATATTCCATATTTTATATTTACAGTCTGAATTTCAAATTCTACGTGTATATTATTTTTTTATAACTTATTTTATTCATAACTTTTTCATACGAACTCCATTTTTGATATATAAAATATGAAAAACGGACTAGAATCTCACCACAAATACAATGGTAATATTTTCGTGATCTAATTCTCAATTATCTAATATTCTTATTTTCATCCCTTAATATTTTATTAATTATTATTGTTTATTCTCAATTTAATTATCTATGTCTATTTAGAGTATATTTTATGGGATGTTACATTCTTCCCCACTTAAAAGAGATTTCATCCTACAATAACAACCATGTTATACACCTAAGTCATTTGTTATAAAACCATAAAACAGCCATGCTCAATGCAATTATGTAAAGCATACTTGCTAAAGTGAGCTTAGTCCTAGCATGAACGTGTAATATATGATGTTATATGTATTAAAAAAATCCTAACATGCATACAATTACTATATGAGTGCTCAGTGCTTTTGTGTTGCAAACAATTCCTACCATCCAATCTAGCTACCACAATGCAACCATAGAATCCTAAAATGTCCGAGAAAGGCTACAAAATTAAAAAAATTCATGCCTCCCATCGAATATTCTCCCAATTGTATTTAAACCAATCTAACTAAATGTTGTGTAGCCTTGAAATGTCTTGCTTCACAATATATTGGTGGCCTGAGACGCCAAGGACTCTGTTTTCGACCCTATATTCTGATTATGCCCTACCAAATTTTGTCATAGTGTGAAGGTATCTAATCACAGATAAAAGCATAAAAACATGGTGGACTCTTACCATCAATAACCTCTTTTATTTCCCAAAACTGGAATGCTCTTATCATCAACAACCTCTTTTATTTCCCTAATACTGGAAAAGCCCAAATTGTAAAGCCGAATTTCTAACCTTTACAAGTTGCCTAATCAAATTAGACTTTTTCCAAAGTCTAATCACAAAATTGGCTCGAGTAGAAATTTGTCAATGGTTGTCCCATCAAAAATTTGGTAATTCAGATGGCCGCCTTAAAATACTTCAAGAGCGCCTTTCAAGTACCAAAAAAATAACTATGTTGATCCCATAAAGAAATATTATTCCTACTATCTAAGAGATTCAGGGATGCAAAAATTTTCTCTCATCCTCAAAGCTCTGGCTTTCTCTTCAGTTTTCCCTCTGGTCTTCAAATGAGGTGTGACCCAAAAATTCAATAATTTCCTAAAATAAATTTTCTAAATCAAACTAACTTATGTTTAGTTTATACTAATAATCATAATATTTTATAAAATTCATTTTATAAAACCTCTATTGTTCGTTCCAACAAAATATATAAATACCCCTACAAAAATAAACTTCCTCTTCATCCTTCTCTCTTAAGGGCAGTCGACACCCTCCCTAGGTGGGAGATCGACCCCCTCAAGTAGAGCGGTCGACCCACATAAGGGTCGAGCGTGGGGAAATTATTTCCGCATGCCATTTCCTTTTTATTTAATGCGTAATTAATTTGATTGATTGATTCTATATTCTTTTGATTCTTATCCCCTCTTATATATTTATATACACAAAAGTTTGAAACCCAAAAGGAAAATTCTATTATTCCATTGGAATTTATTTATTTATATTCCATATTTTATATTTACAGTCTGAATTTCAAATTCTACGTGTATATTATTTTTTTATAACTTATTTTATTCGTAACTTTTTCATACAAACTCCATTTTTGATATATAAAATATGAAAAACGGACTAGAATCTCACCATAAATACAATGGTAATATTTTCGTGATCTAATTCTCAATTATCTAATATTCTTATTTTCATCCCTTAATATTTTATTAATTATTATTGTTTATTCTCAATTTAATTATCTATGTCTATTTAGAGTATATTTTATGGGATGTTACCTTATTCCCCACTTAAAAGAGATTTCATCCTACAATAACAACCATGTTATACACCTAAGTCATTTGTTATAAAACCATAAAACAGCCATGCTCAATGCAATTATGTAAAGCATACTTGCTAAAGTGAGCTTAGCCCTAGCATGAACGTGTAATATATGATGTTATATGTATTAAAAAAATCCTAACATGCATACAATTACTATATGAGTGCTCAGTGCTTTGTGTTGCAAACAATTCCTACCATCCAATCTAGCTACCACAATGCAACCATAGAATCCTAAAATTTCCGAGAAAGGCTACAAAATTAAAAAAATTCATGCCTCTCATCGAATATTCTCCCAATTGTATTTAAACCAATCTAACTAAATGTTGTGTAGCCTTGAAATGTCTTGCTTCACAATATATTGGTGGCCTGAGATGCCAAGGATTCTGTTTTCGACCCTATATTCTGATTATGCCCTACCAAATTTTGTCATAGTGTGAAGGTATCTAATCACAGATAAAAGTGTAAAAACATGGTGGACTCTTACCATCAATAACCTCTTTTATTTCCCAAAACTGTAATGCTCTTATCATCAACAACCTCCCTAATACTGGAAAAGCCCAAATTGTAATGCCGAATTTCTAACCTTTACAAGTTGCCTAATCAAATTAGACTTTTTCCAAAGTCTAATCACAAAATTGGCTCGAGTAGAAATTTGTCAATGGTTGTCCCATCAAAAATTTGGTAATTCAGATGGTCGCCTTAAAATACTTCAAGAGCGCCTTTCAAGTACCAAAAAAATAACTATGTTGATCCCATAAAGAAATATTATTCCTACTATCTAAGAGATTCAGGGATGCAAAATTTTTCTCTCATCCTCAAAGCTCTGGCTTTCTCTTCAGTTTTCCCTCTGGTCTTCAAATGAGGTGTGACCCAAAAATTCAATAATTTCCTAAAATAATTTTTCTAAATCAAACTAACTTATGTTTAGTTTATACTAATAACCATAATATTTTATAAAATTCATTTTATAGAACCTCTATTGTTCGTTCCAACAAAATATATAAATACCCCTACAAAAATAAACTTCCTCTTCATCCTTCTCTCTTAAGGGTAGTCGACACCCTCCCTAGGAGGGAGATCGACCCCCTCAAGTAGAGCGGTCGACCCACATAAGGGTCGAGCGTGGGGAAATTATTTCCGCATGCCATTTCCATTTTATTTAATGCGTAATTAATTTGATTGATTGATTATATATTCTTTTGATTCTTATCCCCTCTTATATATTTATATACACAAAAGTTTGAAACCCAAAAGGAAAATTCTATTATTCCATTGGAATTTATATATATTCCATATTTTATATTTACAATCTGAATTTCAAATTCTACGTGTATATTATTTTTTTATAACTTATTTTATTCGTAACTTTTTCATACAAACTCCATTTTTGATATATAAAATATGAAAAACGGACTAGAATCTCACCATAAATACAATGGTAATATTTTCGTGATCTAATTCTCAATTATCTAATATTCTTATTTTCATCCCTTAATATTTTATTAATTATTATTGTTTATTCTCAATTTAATTATCTATGTCTATTTAGAGTATATTTTATGGGATGTTACCTTCTTCCCCACTTAAAAGAGATTTCATCCTACAATAACAACCATGTTATACACCTTAGTCATTTGTTATAAAACCATAAAACAGCCATGCTCAATGCAATTATGTAAAGCATACTTGCTAAAGTGAGCTTAGCCCTAGCATGAACGTGTAATATATGATGTTATATGTATTAAAAAAATCCTAACATGCATACAATTACTATATGAGTGCTCAGTGCTTTGTGTTGCAAACAATTCCTACCATCCAATCTAGCTACCACAATGCAACCATAGAATCCTAAAATGTCCGAGAAAGGCTACAAAATTAAAAAAATTCATGCCTCCCATCGAATATTCTCCCAATTGTATTTAAACCAATCTAACTAAATGTTGTGTAGCCTTGAAATGTCTTGCTTCACAATATATTGGTGGCCTGAGACACCAAGGATTCTGTTTTCGACCCTATATTCTGATTATGCCCTACTAAATTTTGTCATAGTGTGAAGGTATCTAATCACAGATAAAAGTGTAAAAACATGGTGGACTCTTACCATCAATAACCTCTTTTATTTCCCAAAACTGGAATGCTCTTACCATCAACAACCTCTTTTATTTCCCTAATACTGGAAAAGCCCAAATTGTAATGCCGAATTTCTAACCTTTACAAGTTGCCTAATCAAATTAGACTTTTTCGAAAGTCTAATCACAAAATTGGCTCGAGTAGAAATTTGTCAATGGTTGTCCCATCAAAAATTTGGTAATTCAGATGGCCGCCTTAAAATACTTCAAAAGCGCCTTTCAAGTACCAAAAAAATAACTATGTTGATCCTATAAAGAAATATTATTTCTACTATCTAAGAGATTCAGGGATGCAAAAAATTTCTCTCATCCTCAAAGCTCTGGCTTTCTCTTCAGTTTTCCCTCTGGTCTTCAAATGAGGTGTGACCCAAAAATTCAATAATTTCCTAAAATAAATTTTCTAAGTCAAACTAACTTATGTTTAGTTTATACTAATAACCATAATATTTTTCTATGCTCCAATTCGTTGTAATTCAAATTCCAATAAAAGGTCCTTTGCTATAACCTCCATAAATTTGCCCAAACAATATTATTGACATATTTAAATTTACAAATAATAAATGTTGTTTTATTTTAAATAGATAGCGTAAACTACGTGCAAACACATAAAATCACATATCTCACCCTTTACATTTTATGTATAGTCCTTATAATCTCAAATATAATCTTTTAAATGAAAAAAAATACTAATTTATAAAAATTAAACAAATATCCTTAAGAAAACCAAAACACAGCCATATTCAAACTAAGAACGATAATTTGTGCAAATATAATATTTAAGCTCGTTACTTAATCTCATGCTTTAAATTTTAATTCTTGAGGATGACATTCTAAAAAGCTAAACTTTCTCTTTATTCAATATCCCAAAATCACGAAACCAATACATTTCCTCCTTGTTGGCTGCAAATCTAATTCCACCATTAACTTCCAAGCTCTATATTTGGTAAATCGCTTAGTTAAGTATCCCCATGAAATTCTCTCTTACTCATTTAACATAAAACTTAATAAGGGGTTTTAAATCCCAAACAACGCAGACATAGATAGGGATTTATTATTTGTACCACTTTATACCCTTATCCAATCAATACAGGGGAGCACTAGCGATCAAAACCTTAAAAAAAATCTTTTGAAAGTTTTCTTTACAATTAAGTGGTCTAAATAGTGTTGAGGTCTTAATAATTCATTCCAAATCCTTGTGAGGCCAACCCATTGTAATACCCCACGTCCGTTAATGTCACTCACAAAGGGAATGCATTAAGTTTTGTGGAGCGTTATTAGTAAACAGAACAGAATATTACAAAACGGATAAAGTAGTACTTGAAAATTTTATAACTTTATTGCAGCGAAAAAAGAAATAGGTTTGGTTACACCTTCAAAACAACAAAAGCAAGTACACAATATCAATCTTGTACAAAAGCCTTTAGAGTACATAATTTAAAATCCATAACCCCTAACAGAAAATGCCATAAGCAGCTTCAAAGCCAAGAAATACATCTTTCAACTTCAAGCTGGAAGAAAGAGACATCTGAAATAAGCTTGAGTATTTCCCCTGTAGTGACCCGGGTTTTTAGCGTCAAAATATTTAATTTATTTAAATATTAAATAAGAAGTGAATAACTTAAATTCAGGATAAAACGAGTTACTAAAAATAACTGAATTGGATATGGAATTTAATATGGAATTAAATTGAATTAGAAGCTGATGAAAATTCTAATTTAATATGAACGATAATATAAATTTATTATCGAAGTTTGAAGTGTTTTTTTTTTGCAAGGCTTACGGGGTTGAGTGGACCCCTACCACTTTATTGAAGCACCGAAGAAAAAAAGAAAAAATACAACACACACAAGAGTACATAGCAACACGGTACCTCACACGAAAGAGAAACAAAAACACGAACACACAAAGTTTGAAGTGTTTTGAAATCGAATAAATATTTAACTCTATTAAATTAACACAAGAAAATACTGTTTTTACAAACGAGTTCAGATTTTGACGAGACCAGTTTTATTGAGTTCAGAATATTAGAATATAGCAGTATATCAAATTTCATGACATACAAGTTTGATATGAAGTCATGGCATGCTTAAACGCTCGATTAAATATAATGAATATAACGGAATATTTTAAGTGGAAAATATCTAAGCTAAAATATCTACAAATATCTAAACACCCTTATAAATATCGGCACCCTTCTCTAAACCTAACTATCCTCTTCATTAGTCAAAGAAAGGAGCCGCCACAAATTTCTTCCTCTCAGAGAAATTTCGGCACTTCAAAGAAACTCAAAAGAAATTCTACAAGCAATTTTCTTCAAACTCCGGTAACCTTCCCCTTCATTTCCGTGCTAGTCTTTCTGGGTGCGATGCCAGATTCGAATTTCTATGGCAGCAGGTCGAGGTGTTATCGAGTGCAGCAGGAAAGGGGTTAGAAGGATAAGGCGACAAGGTGAACGTTGATGGAGTGGTTGGTGTTTTTCCGTGAGTATAGGGAAGGACGATGAGCTCGATGTGGAGCAGTCTAGTGTGAAGCAGCTTCTTGCGTTCGAAAATGCATAGATCTGGAAGACGGGATTTGTGAGAGGGAGATATGAGTGGAGTTGTTGTGGGTTCTAGTGTGAGGCAAGGGTAGTAGATCTTGGTTGAGGAGTTGTGTTTTTGTGTCCAACCGTTGGTGAAGAGAGGTGAAGCAGCAGCGACAGTTTGGAGTTTGACCGAATGAATGAGAACAGGCAGTTGGGCCTAGAAGTTGGTGATGTTGAGTTTTGTTATTACTGTGAAGGTGGAGATTGTTTTTCTGTGTGAATTTATTGTGGACTTATTAGCAACTTATGTGTATTTGTTGATGAGGCAGTAAGGAGATGGGTGATGAAGTGTTGGAGATGAGTCGTGGATCACAAGAGAAGGAGGGGTGAGGAGTTACAGTATTGTGTGCATGAGAGTGGGTCAGTTTGGGTGTTGATGAACGATGGAGTGTGTTAGAGATGGTGTTGGTGGTTGAAAAGTTCGGCCATAGGAGGTATAAATGAACGGGTACCTGGAGCTGAGAATCAGGGAAGAAGGAAAGGAGTGGATGCGGGTTTTCTTGGGTATTTGGGCCGGGGTTTCGGGGTAGCCCAATTTCGAAAAGAAAAGAGAAAAGCATTCGGTAGTGGGATAAGAAAAGGAGGAGCAAGGAATTGTTTTATTGGGAAGTAGGTGTTGTTCATGTAAACCGACCATTTCCCGAATAGGCTGAAGTTAGAAAGAATGGGCGTGGGCTTTACAGAAGATATTGGGCCGGTTAAATGCTTGAATCAGACGCGATTGAAACCGTTGGAACCGTAACGAGGAGACCGTCGCTTGGAAATTGATATGACTGGAATCTGAGATACTGGTACTTCGCAGAAATAAATTGTCTGTCAGAATCTACCGACAATTATCGTTATTAACGATGATCGTCCAATGTGAGTAAATCTCACTAACTCTGAACATTTTATAATTTCATGTTGTATTTTTAGAATTGTTAAATATTGGTTGATTGACTATGTGTTGACTATTTGATTGAACTGCTAGTCAGTTAGTTGAATTTCTATATTGATTCTGTTTAACAGAATATATCATATGGAACTGAAAGTGATGTTGATATTACTGTGTAACATTTGTTGATGAAGGGAAACAGGTTGGAGGATTCCGACTGGATTCCTCAACAGTTATTTTATTGTTTTTCATATATTGTGATATATGATGTGGTTTATAATCTGTGGTTGATTATATATGTTTGGATGATATTGGTCATCGTGATTTGATGTGTTAAGTACCATAAAATATCGGAATGGGAAAAGGAGATTTTCAAAGTGATATTGAAAACAGAATATTTATAAATTGGAATATTTATAAATAAGAACTATTTATAAATTGGAATATTTATAAATAGGAGATTTCTAGAAAAGGGAATAATTATAAAATCAAAGGATTTTATAGAAGGGAAAATATTTATAAAATCAACAAAGATTTTATCAATGGGATATTTATAAATAGGGAATATTGTTAAGGGGAATTTTAACTGAAGGGTAATCTTTATAAATGGAATATTTATAAAGTGAATTATTTATTTAGGATAAATAAATAAGATGTTATAAAAAGGACTATTTACTTAGAAAATAAATAGGAGATAATAAGTGAGATATTCATTTGTTAAATAAATAGGATAAGATAATGGATTATTTATTTGTTAAATAAATAGAATAAGAAGACATATTTATTTGCAAAATAAATAGGGTTATTAAAGGAAACATTCAAAATAAATAAATAGGATATTAAACGGATTATTTATTTAGGAAATGAATAAGTTATGATAAAGGGATGTTGACTTAGAAATTGAATAAGTTATAAAAGAGATGTTAAGCAAAATAAATAGAATAAAGGATTATTTATTTGGAAAATAAATAGAGGAGTTAATCGAATCGAGTTAATCGGACAGAGTTAAACAGCTAGAGTTAATCAGTTAGAGTGAACCAGTTAGGTTAATCAAATAGAGTTAAAGAAATAGAGTTAAGCAAAATTAGAAACTGACTAAAGATTAGTAAGTTGAATAGTTTTCTGAGTATCGGTCTGATGTTGGTTTCGGCCTTCGGGGTTTATACTTGGGAAGTTGTTCTCTTATTAGTTTACAGTTAGAGTCTGATAGTTGTGGAATGGTAGTGATTGATGATTGACTGATAGTATTTCCATTTGGAAATAATATCGTTGTTTGCACACATGTTTTCATTTGATAGTTAACTCACCGACTATCAAAGTTTTGACCATTTTAACGTTGTTAATATGGAGAGACCGGTTGGATTATTATCCAAAGAACCACTCTGTATTGGCATAAGCGTTGCGAATCATATATGCTAAAGATAATTGAAGACGGAGTAAAGTGCAAGGGCTATTGTATAAGTCTTAGATAACAGTGCCTAAGATGGATGTACTGAATAGTGCCTTCGGTTCATCTTGTTCCTGGATGGCTTGTATGGATGAATGTCCGACAGAGTATTTCCAAACAGGTCACGTACATTGATTTCTTCAACCGTACCAAGAGTGGAAGCGGAGAAGGAAACTTCTTTAGCTAACACGTAATGTACTGTTGTAGACGTCAATTAGTGATTTTCAATGGATTTGACAATGTGGCGTTCGAAGTGAATCTGATGTGATGATGAAGCGTAACCTCAAGCCTCATCAACCGGTTAATGACAGAAATTGAGCAGGCAGCATGGCTAAGTCGGTCGCTCTGAAGTAGGGTGTAGAATCACCTGATCTAGAGTTTCATTTATTTCTAAAAATCTATTGTCGATGCTGTCCCAATCGGGAAACGGTTGCTGATCCCAACCGTTGGTGTTATACATTCGATACACTCAAGCGAAATGAGTGGTCGGTCATGTGTGGCCGGGTTGCAATATGTTCTTGTTGAACCCAATGTATTCCTTTCTAGAGGTACACTAGCGAAAGGCGGTTCCATACCTTGTCATAGTTGGAAATCCATTACCCAATACGTGCTTGCGGTTTTGATTGTATACTATATATGTAGAACTTGAGATGAAAGCGTTTCTACTAGATGATTATTATATTGTGTTGATAGACATTATTATAATATCAAAAGGGTTTTTGATATAAAGATATTTTGGATTCTCATAAGGGAAAAACCTGTTCCGTTATATGGCGTGGTCTTATGAGATATCGTTTAATGGCTCAAACTGTTTTAAACTGTTTTACTCATACCAGTCCCATGACTGACCCGGAGTTTATTTTGTTTTGTTTCCCCAAACTCTTGGGTGTCCAATTTTGTACGGGCAGTCAAGTAGTCGGGATTTACAGATACATGAAGAGCTGTAGCAGGAGGCTTCAGGATCATATAGCTATAGTTATTTCTGCTGTGTTGTAAGTGTTGTACTCTGATAATGTTATTGTATACATATACTGATTGTATTTCAAGGATATATTATCTATTATATGGTGTTCGTTCCGCTGTGAGGTCCGTAATACTCTGATGTTGTGTTCTTCTTCTTCTATTCTAAGTTTCTATCTTATCTATCCTCACCTTCTGTCTTCTTTCTATTAGTTTCTTGACTTTCCCATGCAATTTGGGGTTGGACTTGTGTTATTGGGTGAGCTCAAATTGGATCGGATTTTCGGGTCATTACATCCTCCCTGAGAACCTGGGGGAACGGAAGAAAAGAGGCGAAACAAACTAGGTCAGACATTAGTCTGGTGAGTCCAGTAACTTTAACAATATAATCATTAAAGTAACAAGATAAAAACATAAAGTAGAAAGTAAGAAATGACTGTACATAAGCATGCATGACAAGATAGGCAAGATGAATAAGACAATCGTTGATTTCGCTTCTACTCACTATAGTATAATTACTACACTGCCCCAATGCTAATTACATCGCACCCTTACTAATCCCATACCGAAAGTTGATCCCAACCCCGCAATTGGTATCCCTCAGGCGTAACGTCTAGTAAGAGGTATCCACCCCATACAATCCTTGACAGCCTACTAAATACTAGATGTCCCCACACTACCCCCTTATCGCTTAATCGATCGGTTCCTTAACTCGTATGTATTCATTACTTGTGTCAATCAGCCTCGCTTGTTTGTAGATACATGTGTTGGTCCCACCATGGGGTGTATCAATCCCTATGATGGCACCCTGACATAATTCAAGATGCACAGTGTATGACTACTGATGCCCAGTGCCTGCTTTTTCCACTCAGGAGCACGTGCACGCCCGTACTCCGTCGGAACCTACACTGACGCACCACCCGCCGCTATTTTTACCGCTTATAATCAGCCCAGTAATTGTGCCCATCCTGCCTAGTACAGGGTACTATGATACATCTATGTGGGTTACTGCTGAAATGGATCCCCGTTACTAGGGTTTCCTAATCAACATGTTATAACGGTTAAGAGTTCTCAATATAACCTAACCCCATCCATCTGTTTTAATTAACATGTTGTATTGGTTAAGTGTCGCCTATTCATATGTTACTTAACCTTTCCATTGATTCACGCATGTTTATTTAACGGTTAAGCTTGCGGGCCTATATATACTAATATTACCCACCTACCAAATATTTACTTAACCCTTCCACTTATCAAGTCCATTTGTATTATTGGTTAAGCTTGCCTTAACCCTATCCACTTTATTCATGTAATATTGGTTAAGTCGCCTTCTAACCCATGTTAACTTAACCCCACCCACCTAACTCGTTTAGGTATCATATTCAACATTAATTAGTTATTAATGCACAGACCTCTCACATTAAGTCGATCACTTGTGGCCGCTGGATATGCCGGGGGGTTCCGGGCAGACTTCCGCCACAATCCATACTTAACCTCATGTCTAAGCATCTAATTTATGCCTTTGACCTCTCACATTAGACTATCGTTTGTGATTGTTGGATATGTCGGGCGGTCCCGGGCAGTCTTATACCGTAAACCAAGTTTAACCTCGTGTCTTAGGCGTTCATCTTTTAGCCAATTTATATATTTACTGTCCAAGTCTAGATTTATATGTAAATTATCCATAAGTGTGGTCAATTCAAGTTATGCTACATTTACTTGTTATGCCCAAAATTACTTAATTAAGTTATACCCAATTCCCCGCGTTTCAATCGCACGTACAACAAGGTCCAAAAATAAAATGGAGAGGGATAGAGGAGAAACACAAGAATTGACATAAGAAACAAAATAGGCATGTAAAGGTGTACCCAACTCAATGATCATGTTTCCAATAGACATGTTGTACATTAACAATAAGTATGGCTAAACTAAGCAAATTACATCATAGGCATAAATATTCGATAGAATTGAAAATAAAAGAATCACCAATTTAGTGTACAACATGATAGGTACCATTATATCAATCACAACGGTCTCATAGGCATAGGTAATTCAGATTTGGCAAAAGGATAAGCATGAATTAGAATTGATTATCTTACAATTAGGCATAGTTCTAGATTCGATTCATTACAAGTCATGATTCCTATTGCATGTTCCAAATCTGAGAAATAACTGAACTTACCAAATTATCACAAGTTTACACCCAAACCCATTTACGTCAAGTCTCATGTTTGCTTATTATATACAATTTTTCCTAAACCATAGCCATCATCAATTTATGCCTTTTTACAAATCACATGTTATTTAGCATTTCCCAAACTTTTTCCCTGTCATTCAAGCGTTATACGTGTGCGAATTTCGCATAATATGTTAGGCTCGAAGTTAGCCTGACTCATAAAAGGAAAAAGGAAAAAGGAAGAGGGAAGAGAATCATGGTATCAAAATAGGCATAAATATATGAGCACGAAAAGGCATGAACAGATAGAATTGATCAGAAAAGCATAGGCTATGAACTAAAAAAGATGGCAACTTGATAATTTGATAAAATAGGCATAATCATATGATCACAATTTACAACTTATCATAATTACTTTAGTTTAATTATCTTGTGAAAGCTACATGAGCTCACAGAGATTAAGAAAAAAGAGAAGATCTGGAATCTGATTTCTGAAGTTGATAAGCTAATACGTTGATGTAGGCTTTAATCTTTATCTTTAACCTTGAATTTGATTTCTAGTTTAGAGAAGATGGATGCTTGGCTAGCTTAGAGATGGACAGCATGACGGCTTCATAAAATAGGGTTATGAGGTTTAGGGTTAAGGTTTGATGTGATTATATAGGAGTATAGGATTAGTTTGAGCCTTTAGATCAACATAGGATCCATCCAGACCATCCAGTCTAAGAAAATGTGTCATCCGGCCAATCAGAAGTCGCCACATAGCCTATGACTTAGAAAATCGTCACTGTCCAGAACAGTCAGTAGGGATCGACCCCTACAGGGGGGTCGACACTCCTATAGGGGAGTAGACTCCCATGTCGACACCCCCGGGGGGGTCGACACCCTTGAGCGGGAGATTTCATGCTCAGCTACTTTCCTGAATTTTGAATTTCGAATCTGTTTTGATTATTTAATTATTATTTTAATTTAATTTCTGCTTTCACTTGAAATCTTCTAACTTCCATAACTTCTTCATACGGAATCCGATTCACGCAAACTCAGACTCTATCTCAAGCAGAATTCCGAGACGAACGTAATAGCATAACCCGTTTCACCTAATTCTTCTTCTAAAAATTAAGTGTTCTTAAATTTTTTAATTTTAATATTTTGAAATTACGGGGTGTTACATTCTCCCCTCCTTAAAGGATTTCATCCCTGAAATCTCCAAGTCAAGAAGAATGTATATCCTACCATCCAACATCCATCTACTCAACCATTCAATCATAGGCATCCATTGTCCTTAAGAAGATTTCTAATGCTTTCATGATCATATGTGTAGTGTGTGTATATGTCCTTATCTAATGCAAATCAGGTGGTCTACTGATTCAGTTGACCCCCTTAATGCAAATCATGATAGTGCCATGCGTCCATTATGTATGCAAAAGAACCCTATTGATGCATATTATTTCTATATGAGTGCACAACCGTACATTCATACAAATGCAACATCCATATGATAACACATCAAGTTTCAACCCATATACAAATACATATATGCATATGCAATATGAAAGTGACTAAGCCGATCTAGTGCCTAATGTGTGTGTAAATACATCCACGAGCAACCACTAGCAAACACTTGCATCCACTAAACATACCATGTCTCAAAAACATGTTTATAACCATAGTATTTTCCTATCTAAAGATCGAGGATGTAAACAAGAGGACATACTAAACAAGAGAACAAGTATAAAAAAATCGGTAGAAAAGGGAGAAGTTAAGAACATATCCTCACAAAAGGAAAGGGTACGACGCATGTATCTGTCTTCCGTCTCCCAAGTCGCGTCTCCTTGATCATCTCCCCATTGGAATTTAACCGACTTGACCTCCCTGTTCCGTAACTTCTTGATCTCTGATCCAAGGATGCAAGTAGGAGCTCGTCTAATCGTGGCATCTCGCTCCACTTCCGCTTCTCCAAGCATGCTCGGCTCTACTACTTTCGTGGTATCATGTAAACACTTCTGCAAATACGATATGTGAAACACGTCATGAACACTACTAAGCTTCTCCGACAACTTCACTTTGTATGCCATCTGTCCAATCCTCTCTATAATGGGAAAGGGTCCTACAAACCTTAGTGCTAATACACTCCCCAAAGCGAATTATGTTCCTCAACGGTGACACTTTAATAAAAACCATGTCCCCAACATCTAACTCAAGATTGGTTCGTCTCTTGTCAGCATTTGACTTTTGTCGGTCCTGTGTCGTCTTCATTCATCTTCGAATCAAGTCCATCTTCCCTGAAGTTTTTCTCTGGTCAGCTCGGGTCCAAGCAAAATCTTATCCGTAGACTCCCACCAACAAGTTGGTGATTGACACGGTCATCCATAAAAACCCTAATATTAGCTTAATAACTATTGTTATAAACGAACTCCACAAATGGAAGGTGCTCTTCTCATGTCCCTCCAAAATCTAGGATACATAACCTCAAAAGATCTTCAAGGATTCTATTCATCCTTTCTGTCCGTCCATCCGTCTGTGGATGATACGCGATGCTCAAACATAACTGCTTACCTACCACCTTTAGAATATCACCTTTTCCTCTTGCATCGAAAACTGCTCCAAGCCCTATCCCGCAAGCACCGGTATATACTATGAATGGTTTGCTCTCATCTAGCAAAGTCAAAACTGGGGCTGATATCTTCGCAAAGTCCTTAACGAGCTTCCTATAGTAGCCCGCCAACCCTAGAAAACTTCTTACTTCCATTGCTTTTCTAGGAACCTTCCAATCTTGGATTGCCACCACCTTTTGCAGGATCCACTAATATCCCTTGCTTAGAGACCACGTGTCCTAAGAACCTCACTTCTTCCCTCTAAAAGTGACATTTGGAGAACTTAGCTTTGAGTTGATGCGCTCGTAGGGTCTCTAAGATTTCTCTAAGATGTAGGGCATGCTCTTCCTCGCTTCTAGAGAAAATCAGAATACCATCCACAAAGACTACCACAAACTTGTTTAGAAACACCCTACTCATCAAATCTACGAAATATGCGGGTGCGTTCGTCAAATCAAAAGGCATGACGAGCCATTCGAAGAAATCGTCGGGAGCCCTAAAAGCAGTCTTATCTATGTTGTCCTCAGCTGCCCTTAGCTGATGAAATCCTATAGCTAAATCCAACTATGAGAAAACCAAAGCGCCAACCAACTGATCGAACAAGTCATCTATCCTCGGAAATGGGTGTCTATTCTTCTTCGTGAGCTTGTTCATCTCCCTATATTCCACGCACAATCTAAGCAAACCATCAGCCTTCGTAGCAAAAACAACTGGAACACTCCATTCCAAAATACTTCTTCTTTTGAACCCTTTCTCAAGTAGCTCCCCTACTTGTTTACTGAGTTCCCTCCTCTCTCTCGGAGCCATGTGGCACACTGGTAATGCAACTGGCTTTTCATTATCTACTAAGTATATACGGAGGTCTATCTCGCGCCTTAGGGTTAAACCCCGAACCTCATCAAAGATGTCACTATACTCATGGACTACTCGAAAAGATTCCAAATCATCGATGGATGTGTCAAGTGATTCAAGGTAGATAAGCGTCACCGGACCTCTAGGGTCACAAGAAATATCAAGGGTCTTTCCACAATGAGTTAACAATCTAACTACCCTTTTTTCAAAGTCTAGGATGGCACCATGCCTGGCTAACCAATCCATCCCCAGAATCAAGCTATAGCCCGTGAAACAAAGAACGAAGGAATTGCATTCAAACCCAACGCCCAAGACAGACACTCTCAAATCCCGACAAAGCATAGATAAATGTGCCAAACCTCCAATAGGATTTGAGACTACAATGGGATCCACAACTGGACTAGTTATTTAGGTGCAGTGTTTCAACTAACGAAGCAGATACAAACGATTGCGAAGCGCAAGAGTCAAACAAAGTTCGAACAGGATGATCAAATAGGAAAAAATCAAACTTTCAACAAAAACATTTCTATCTCTCTCTCTCTCTCTCTCTCTCTCTCTCTCTCCTGTCCTGGTGCCATGAGAGCATGAACTTGTCCTCCGGAAGTAGGTCATGTTCTCTGCCCTTGTCCTTGCCTCCTCGGGCAGTCTTTAATCAGATGTCCTGCCTCATCGCAATGAAAACAACCAGGCTTCTTCTTCTTCCTACAGTCCTTAATTATATGGCCCATTATACCACAATAAAGATGCCTTCTTTTGTCACGGGGTTAATTATTCTTTCCACTTTCTCCTTTACCTTCTTCTTGGATTAAAGCCATATCAACAAATTCCTCATACTTGGGTTGTGCTCCTTAGCCTAAATTCCCTCATCGACCAAACAGCTAGCTGAACCTTCCTTCCATCGTTTTTATCAAAGATACCAAAGGAGTCCTCTACTTCCCTGAGCCAATTTTAGCTTTGACAAATGTCTCAGTCCTATAAAACGGTTTTCCGCCCATCGCACGTAAGTCCTTACATATCTTAGAAAAAGCATCTGCATGTGGGGAAAGAGACTCAAGAACGAAAAAGGAAGAAATTCGAAACAAAGAATCAAAAGAAAGATATATGGCTTTTTGGGGATTATGTTTTCATAATAAACCTTTCTCTTGAAAACTTCTTCTTTAAAACATGTCTTTTTTAAAAATACTTCTTTATAAAAATGCTTTTGAAAACGGTTTTCAAAATCTTTTATCTGTTCTGATAACCTTCAGCTTTGATACCAAGTGTAACACCCCACGTCCGTTAATGTCACCCACAAAGGGAATGCATTAAGTTTCGTGGAGCGTTATAAGTAAACAGAATGGAATATTACAAGACGGATAAAGTATTACTTGAAAATTTTGTAACTTTATTGCAGCGGAAACAAAAATAGGTTTGGTTACACCTTCAAAACAATAAAACCAGGTACATGATATCAGTCTTGTACAAAAGCCTTCAGAGTACATAATTTTAAAGCCATAACCCCCAACAGAAAATGCCATAAGTAGAATCAAAGCCGAGCAATACATCTTTCAACTTCAAGCTGGAAGAAAGAGACATCTGAACTAAGCCTGAGAACCTAGGGGGAACGGAAGAAAAGAGGCGAAACAAATTAGATCAGACATTATTCTGGTGAGTCCAGTAACTTTAACAATATAATCATTAAAGTAACAGGATAAGAACATAAACTGGAAAGTAAGAAATGACTGTACATAAGCATGCATGATAAGATAGGCAAGATGAATAAGACAAATGTTGATTTCGCTTCTAATCACTATAGTATAATTACTACACTGCCCCAATGCTAATTACACTGCACCCTCACTAGTCCCATACCGAAATTTGATCCCAACCCCGCAATTGGTAGCCCTCAGACATAACATCTAGTAAGAGGCATCCACCCCATACAATCCTTGACAGCCTACTAAATACTAGATGTCCCCACATTACCCCTTATCGCTTAATCGATCGGCTCCTTAACTCATATGTATTCATTACTTGCGTCATTCGGCCCCGCTTGTTTGTAGATACATGTGTTGGTCCCACCATGAGGTGTATCAATCCCTATGATGGCAACCGGACACAATTCAAGATGCACAGTGTATGACTACTGATGCCCAGTTCCTACTTTTTCCACTCCGGAGCACATGCACGCCCGTACTCCATCGGAACCTACACTGACGCACCACCCACCGCTATTTTGACCGCTTATAATCAGCCCATTAATCGTGCCCCACCCTGCCTAGTTCAGGGTACCGTGATACGTCTATGTGGGTTACTGCTGAAATGGGTCCCCGTTACTAGGGTTTCCTAATCAACATGTTATAACGGTTAAGTGTTCTCAATATAACCTAACCCTATCCATTTGTTTTAATTAACAAGTTGTATTGGTTAAGTGTCGCCTATTCGTATGTTACTTAACCTTTCCACTGATTCACACATGTTTATTTAACGGTTAAGCTTGTGGGTCTATATATACTAATATTACCCACCTACCCAAGATTTACTAAACTTTTCCACTTATCAAGTCCATATGTATTATTGGTTAAGCTTACCTTAACCCTATCCACTTTGTTTATGTAGTATTGGTTAAGTCACCTTCTTACCCAAGTTAACTTAACCCCACCCACCTAACTCATTTAGGTATCGTATTCAGCATTAATTAGTTATTAATGCACAGACCTCTCATATTAAGTCGATAACTTGTGGCCACTGGATATGCTGGGCGGTTCCGGGCAGACTTCCACCACAAGCCAGACTTAACCTCGTGTCTAAGCATCTAATTTATGCCTTGGACCTCTCACATTAGACTGTCGTTTGTGGTTGCTGGATATGTTGGGCGTTTCCGGGCAGTCTTATACTGCAAACCAAGTCTAACCTCGTGTCTTAAGCGTTCATCTTTTAGCCAATTTACATATTTATTGTCCAAGTCTAGATTTATATGTAAATTATCCATAAGTGTGGTCAATTCAAGTTATGCCACATTTACTTGTTATGCCCAAAATTACTTAATTAAGTTATACCCAACTCCTCGCATTTCAATCGCACGTACAACAAGGTCTAAAAATAAACGGAGAGGGATAGAGGAGAAACACAAGAATTGACATAAGGAACAAAATTGGCATGTAAAGGTGTACCCAACTTAAGAATTATGTTTCCAATAGACACGTTGTACATTAACAATAAGTATGGCTAAATTGAGCAAGTTACATCATAAGCATAAAGATTCGATAGAATTGAACATAAAAGAATCACCAATTTGGAGTACAACATGATAGGTACCATTGTATCTATCACAACAGTCTCATAGGCATAGGTAATTCAGATTTGACAAAAGGATAGTGTAACGACCCGTATTCTACGCATCATAGGATCGTAGAATATTTATTTCTTTCACATACGAAGTCGTATGGTCATGTAACTTTGGGAGACGACTATTGGGGTCATTTCCCATGTCCATGATTTTTTTCGATTTTTAAATGACCATTTTACCCCTAGTTGGTACTGTTTTGGCCATAACTTTTGACTGGAAAGGAATTTTGACTTGAAACCACTTCCATTGGCTTCGGATGATGGTTTACAATTCCGTAGAGTGGTCACATTAGCCAAACGGACTCACCGTTTGGGAGATATGGCTGAAGCAAGTTTCAAATAGTGAAAAACAGCTTAATTGGGCTTAACCGGCTGATTAACAGCTAGGCCCAATGGGGGATTTCGGGATTAGGGTTATGAGGAGGCTGAAATCAGTTAGGGAATGATCTTATCCTCATTTTTCCAGCCGCCTCTTTCATTCTTGAACACTAACAATGGCTGCCAACATCTAGGAACATCCCCAAATCACTTTCCAATCAAGTTTTGGCTTAATCTACATCAAATTAAGGAGAGAAAACACGAAAGCAAGGTTAGAGCTGCTGTTAGACATCAGTATTCACCCAAGTCAGCGAGGTTTCAGTTCTGAGAATTTTATTTGTGGCCAAGGTGAGTCATTAGCATTGTTTTGACACTAATTACAGTTAATTAAGGGTAATTAGTGAAGATTAGCGAATTTATACACTAATAAATTCTAGAAAAATATCTATAAATTCAAAAATAATATTTTATGCCACTGTTAGAAATTTGGCTTAATTTGGTTAAGTTTTGTAAATCCTATCACTAGTTTCACTTAAACATGCTTAGGGGAAAACATGGGGTTTTTGGTATATTTGATCCATTTTTACACGTAAATTCATTATTTTGGTGTTTGTGGTTAGTTTGCTATGTTGCTATGACTGTTTGGAATGATTTGTGATTGATTAGAATAGTTAAATTGGTTGAAAACGTCGTCGAATGGCGTAAAACACTTGCTGGAAAAGTGCAGGTTCTGGACCGGATCGGATCGGATATGGGGGCTCGGATCGGATAAGTTGAACTGGGCAAGGGATTCGATCGGATCGGAACTTGACACTTGAGAAAACTGGCAAAGAGGAAGGCCACGCAAACTGAAATGGAATCGGATCGGATAAAGGAGGAAAGATCGGATCGGAGCATGTGAAGAACGAGGGAGCTGATCGGAGCGGGAGCACGAACTGAATGGGAGATGGCAACCCGACCCGACCCGAAGTGGGACACCCGACCCGAACCGATGTGATGCTGTGGACCCGAACCGAACCGCTACAGGAGAAGACTACGAACAAAACCAACTCAAGGTAGAGGACCTGACCCGAACCGATGGCTAGAAGGGAACCCGACCCGACCCAGTATTGACCAATAACCCTAGATGCAAAGGTAGTCCAATATGGGAAGTTAGAGCTCATGATCCAGTTGAGAACCGATGAGTTCACTTTATGATCGGGCTTTGCTGCGGGACGTGTGCCAAGGGGCTATCGATGTCTATGACTTTGGATTACTATGTATGGGAGGTACGTGAACGGATTCAGGGCCACAGTGGCCTAGGTACGACTAAAGGGCTATAAACCAATGAAGTGGGGTCATTTGTAAAGATTTGGTCATGACTCCATGTGGTAAGCTTGGTAGTAGCAGTAGTTGTACAAGTTGAACACCGTCACTACTTCGATGGGTCTAGTGATTGGCAGTGGTGGACATCGAACGCTTTACGCACTGAGTGAGAGATGTGAGGATGGTTGCTATGGTTGATTTGTTTGCCATCATTATGACATGCACACCCCACCCCCGTATTCTTTACACTATTTATTATGGCACCTTAGAGTATGGTACGGTATGTGGTACTAACTCTTTGGTTGCAGGTCCAGGTTCAGGTATGGTTTAGTATCCCTGTTATTGTTCTGTTTAGAAGCTTATCGCTCATACCAGGCTTTATGTCTAACCCAGAGTTTTATGTCTCTTCTTATTACTCTGGGTGCTCACACAAGCAGACTAGAGACAGGTTAGCTGGTGATGCACGGGTAGATGATCTGGAGACGAGCAGGAGGCTTCCACGTAATATACACATATGGTATTCTCACTGTGTTGTTGAAGATCACTGCTTGGGAATTAGTAGTGCATCTTCTACTTTAAGCTTTCTTTTGTTTTAGAGACAGTAAATTTGGAAAGTTGTAATAAGTTGTACTTGGATTTCCGCTGCTCTAATGTTGATGTTGATTTTAGTTATCAGCTTATGCACTGTCTCACCTGTTTTATGTCAAGTATGTTATTATTATTATATTTTACTCCATGCGCTGTGAGACATTCTACAGGTTCCTCATTAGTTAATTCCCTCCCTTCCTTTCTTCTGACGACCGTCCCGTGCTAGTCGGACATGTGTACAGCGCACTTTCAGAGAGAATGTCGGCTGGTGCGGGGCGGGCCGTCACACTTGGTATCAGAGCTCTAGGTTGCGTAGTTAACCTAGGGAAAGACACCAGGGAGAGATAGTACACGTATATGAGAGAGCGTATTTGTGATTACTTTGGTTTTTAAAAGCTATATATGTATATACTATTAGTAGTATAAGAGTGAAGTCATACTGCACTAGCACCACTATGGGGTCGTTAATCATTTCCTTTTTCAGATTAACGATGAGCCGATATGCTAGAGGTGCTGGTAGGGAAGCCAATAATGGGAATGTTGCTGACATGAGGACGAAGTTTACTGATCTCATGAGAGATATGCTTAGAGATGTGCAGAGGGCAGCTCCCAATGGTGGAAATGGTGGTGGTCCAGTAGTGCAGGCGTCGAGGGTCGACTTTGCCAAGCTGAATAAGGATTATACTAGCCTTGGTGGGAAGCCATTCCACGGAACGGAGTCGGCTACGGATGTTCAGGATTGGTTGGATAGTTGTGAACGTATCTTCGAGGATTTGGGTATCGAGGATGCGATGAAGAGAAAGCAAGCGTCCCGTCAGAAGCAAGGGCGGGCAATGAATTGGTGGAATGCTATAAAGGCAGCTACTCCCGAAGATCAGATTACTTGGGAGCAGTTTAAGGTTCGCTTTAGTGAGAAGTTCATTCCAGCTGCTCAGAAGTCAGTGCTGTTTAAGAAATTCTTGGAGCTCAAGCAGAATGGCAGAGCTGTCTCGGAGTATATTGCTGAATTCGACACTTTGTCGAAGTGTGGGTTATCTCTTATTGATACTGCCGAGAAGAAGAATGAGAAATTCATAACTGGTTTGGATCAGTACTTGGAGGAAAGGCTTATTAACCACATCGATGAGACGTTTGAATCGATTGTAGGGAAAGCATTGAGATCAGAAAGTCTCTACCCTAAGCCG
This sequence comes from Allium sativum, assembly GCA_030737875.1. Taxonomy (NCBI): domain Eukaryota; kingdom Viridiplantae; phylum Streptophyta; class Magnoliopsida; order Asparagales; family Amaryllidaceae; genus Allium; species Allium sativum. The sequence goes on along the minus strand of CM060912.1, from coordinate 768,299,761 downwards.
AAGACTGAGGTTGCATCTGCAGAGGAGCCAAAGCCACAAGCAAGTGGTGGAGGCAAGGGTGGTTCCCAGAATAAGAGAAAACAGAATCAGACTAAGGACGATCAAAAGAAAAAGAATAAGCAAGATGTTGAATGCTTCAGCTGTGGTAAGAAGGGCCATTATGCTAGCAATTGTCGGGCCAAGCCGGCGGATAGGAATTGCTTCAACTGTGGCCAAATGGGACATCACAAGGACAAGTGTCCGCAACCCCCCAAAGAAAAGCAAATAGTGAAAGCATATGCCCTTAATGTTATTCCTTCTTCGTCGAATGCCCCAACCGCGGCGGAGAAGGGAAAGAATGTCGTCATTCAAGGTATGCTTTTTGTTTATGATGTTCCTGTTAGAGTCTTGTTTGATACCGGAGCTTCCAGTTCTTTCATATCTAATGACCTGGTAGATAGGTTGGGATTGGAGCCCGAGATTGTCGATAGACCTTTAGTAGTGACAAACCCGATTGGTGGTTCGACTAGCCTTAGCATGATTTGTCGTAATGTGGTCTTATCGAGTCATGGATGCATGTTTGTTTGTGATTGCTTTGTTTTGGGCTTTACTGGGTTTGGCATTATTTTGGGAGTAGATTGGCTCCAAAGATACGGGGTGGTGGTAGACTGTGAGGGCTTTTTGGTGACGGATAAAGCGGATGATGGGCAGAGGATAGTGTTTGGTGATCTACCCAGTTAGGGGGTATTGGCTAGTTTTCTAAACTCCCTCGACATTCCGCATAGTGAGTTGTCAGGTTTGCCCGTGGTTGGCCAGTATCCGGATGTTTTCGAAGAAGTGACCGGGCTTCCACCACATCGAGAGATTGAGTTCCGTATTGATTTGGTAAAAGATGCCAGACCTATAGTGATGTCACTTCGTCGTATGGCACCAAGGGAGCAGCGAGAGCTCGAGGTGCAAGTCAGTGATCTTTTGAAGAAGGGGTTTATCAGAAGGAGTGTTTCTGAATGGGGAGCACCAGTTGTGTTTGCTACCAAGGCGGATGGTTCCCTTTGTTTGTGTGTAGACTACCGCGAGTTGAATAAAGTGACGAGGAAGAACAAGTATCCTCTACCGCGGATAGATGATTTGTTCGATCAGTTGAGTGGCGTAAGAGTATTTTCTCAGTTGGATCTCGCGATAGGTTTTCATCAGCTCAGAGTGGAAGCTGAGAGTATAGCTAAAACAGCATTTCGAATGTCGTCTGGGTTTTATGAGTGGTTGGTCATGCCATTCGGGCTGACCAATGCCCCAGCATATTTTGTGGATCTTATGAATAGAGTATTCAGAGATCAGTTGAATAAGTTTGTCCTTGTGTTCGTGGATGATATTTTGGTCTATTCGAGGACAGAGGAAAAACACAAGGAACATTTAAGAATAGTGATGGAGGTGTTGAGAAAACACCAATTGAAAGCAAAGTTTTCTAAGTGTCACTTCTGGAGGAGGGAAGTGAGGTTCTTGGGACATGTTGTATCAGAGAATGGTATTGCCGTGGACCCGGCGAAGGTGGCTACGGTACAGGATTGGCCTACGCCCAAGAATGCAACAGATGTAAGAAGCTTCTTGGGGTTAGCTGGATATTATCGTAAGTTTATCCAAGGCTTCTCCAAGATAGCAGCACCATTGACCCAGTTGACCAAGAAGAATCAAGCTTTTGTCTGGGATGAAAGGTGCGAGAATGCATTCAAGAGTCTAAAGGACAAGTTGACATGCGCACCAGTGTTAGTCATTCCTAAGGGGAATAAAGAGATGACGGTATACACGGATGCCTGTGGTACCGGACTGGGTGCTGTATTGATGCAAGGCGGTAGGGTTGTAGCTTATGCAAGTCGGCAATTGAAACCGCACGAGAGGAGATACCCTACCCACGATTTGGAATTGGCAGCGATCGTGTTCGCGTTAAAGATGTGGAGACACTATCTCTTGGGAGAAAGATTTGAGTTGTTTACCGATCATAAATCGTTAAAGTATCTCTTCTCTCAGAAAGACCTAAATCTCCGGCAGCAAAGGTGGCTAGAATTCTTAGCTTCCTATGATTTCGACATCACGTATACACCAGGAAAGGGCAATGCGGTGGCTGATGCATTGAGTAGGAGACATGCCATTTTAGGGGCTATGTTTCTAGAATGGAAGCAACTAGAGTACATCGCTGGGTATGATTTCAGACCAAAGTGCGAATTAGATCCAGAAATGTTAGCAAGTTTGACGATCAGACCCACTTTGATTGAGCGGATCGGCTCTAGTCAGAGGGACGATCCTAACCTATTGGAAATCATCTCCAAGTTAGAGATGGGTATCGATGAGGAGATGAACAAGTATGGGCTTGATCGAGATGCATGGCTTAGAAAGAATGGAAAGCTTGTTGTACCCAATGTCAATAGATTGAGAGATGAAGTGCTTAGAGAATGTCATCACTCAAAACTGACTATACACCCAAGTGGTAACAAGATGTATCGAGATATGAAGCAAACCTACTACTGGGAAGGGATGAAAAGAGACATTGGGAGGTTTATATCCAAATGCATGAATTGCCAGCTAGTTAAAGCCGAGCAAAAGAAGCCTAGTGGGTTGTTGCAACCATTAGAAATTCCAGAATGGAAATGGGAACAAATGTCAATGGATTTCATTGATGGTTTACCAAGGACTAGATCGGGACATGATAGCATTTGGGTAATCGTGGATCGATTGACTAAGAGTGCAAGATTCATACCAGTCAAATCGATCAGAACGGCACCTAAGTTAGCAGAATTGTATATGAAGTGGGTAGTGAGATTTCATGGAGTACCTAAAAGCATTGTGAGTGACCAAGACCCGTTGTTCACTAGTGGGTTTTGGAAGAGCTTACAAGAGGCTCTAGGGTCAGAGTTACATCTCAGTACCGCATATCATCCTCAGACCGACGGTCAGACGGAGAGGGTGAATCGTATTTTGGAAGACCTCTTGAGAGCTTGTGTACTGGATTTTGGCGGATCATGGGATGACCATTTGCATCTAGTAGAGTTTGCATATAATAATAGCTACCAATCCAGTATCGGTATGGCTCCATATGAAGCTTTGTATGGAAGACCGTGCAACTCACCATCATGTTGGATAGAGACTGGCGAGAAGTTTATGCTTGGACCAGATGTGGTGAGGGAAACTTCGGATAAGATTAAGACCATTCAACAATGAATGAAGGCTGCCTAAGATAGGCAGAAGAGTTATGCTAATAAGAGGAGAAGAGACTTAAAATTCTCCGTTGGTGATTTGGTGTTTATCAAGATTTTTCCGTTGAAGAGCGTGATACGATTTGGCAGGAGAGGAAAGTTAGCATCAAGATTTGTTGGCCCATTCCCTGTTCTTGAACTAGTCGGGAATTTGGCATATAGAGTTGACTTACCAGAGAAGATGGCGGGAGTTCACAATGTATTTCATGTTTCCCAACTAAGGAAGTTCGTTCACGATTCAGATATGACTATTTCACTTGATCAGTTAGAGGACTTCGAAGTAGAACCCGAGGCGGTTGGGAACTGCAAGCCGGTCCATATTGTCGAGCACGACATGAAGCAACTTCGAAGGAAGGCGGTGAAGCTAGTCAAGGTTCAGTGGGGCAAGGACGAGAATGATTGCACTTGGGAGACAGAGGAGAACATTAGGAAGACATATCCAGAACTCTTCGCCTGGTAAGATTTTAACTTCGATTTAGTTTTCCGCATGCTAGGATAGGCTTGTTTGCTTATTGCATGTTTGATTGTTGTATGTGGCTGTTAGGCATGCGGGATCTTTTTTATGTTTTGGGTTAAGGAATTCGGGGACGAAATTTCTTAAGTGGGGGGGGGGGGGGGGGGGAGAGTGTAACGACCCGTATTCTACGCATCATAGGATCGTAGAATATTTATTTCTTTCACATACGAAGTCGTATGGTCATGTAACTTTGGGAGACGGCTATTGGGGTCATTTCCCATGTCCATGATTTTTGTCGATTTTTAAATGACCATTTTACCCCTAGTTGGCACTGTTTTGGCCATAACTTTTGACTGGAAAGGAATTTTGACCTGAAACCACTTCCATTGGCTCCGGATGATGGTTTACAATTCCGTAGAGTGGTCACATTAGCCAAACGGACTCACCGTTTGGGAGATATGGCTGAAACAAGTTTCAGATAGTGAAAAACAGCTTAATTGGGCTTAACCCGGTGATTAACAGCTAGGCCCAGTGGGGGATTTCGGGATTAGGGTTATGAGAGGCTGAAATCAATTATGGAACGATCTTTTCCTCATTTTCCAGCCACCTCTTTCATTCTTGAACCCTAACAATGACTGCCAACATCTAGGAACATCCCCAAATCACTTTCTAATTAAGTTTTGACTTAATCTACATCAAATTAAGGAGAGAAAACACGAAAGCAAGGTTAGAGCTGTTGTTAGACATCAGTATTCACCCAAATCAGCGAGGTTTCAGTTCTGAGAATTTTATTTGTGGCCAAGGTGAGTGATTAACATTGTTTTGACACTAATTACAGTTAATTAAGGGTAATTAGTGAAGATTAGCGAATTTATACACTAATAAATTCTAGAAAAATATCTATAAATTCGAAAATAATATTTTATGCCCCTAGTAGAAATTTGGCTTAATTTGGTTAAGTTTTGTAAATCCTATCACTAGTTTCACTTAAACATGCTTTGGGGAAAACATGGGGTTTTTGGTATATTTGATCCATTTTTACACGTAAATTCATTGTTTTGGTGTTTTTGGTTAGTTTGCTATATTGCTATGACTGTTTGGAATGATTTGTAATTGATTAGAATAGTTAAATTGGTCGAAAACGTCGTCGAATGGCGTAAAACACTTGCTGGAAAAGTTGCAGGAAAAGTGCAGGTTCTGGACCGGATCGGATATGGGGGCTCGGATCGGATAAGTTGAACTGGGCAAGGGATTTGATCGGATCGGAACTTGATACTTGAGAAAACTGGCAAAGAGGAAGGCCGCGCTAACTGAACTGGGATCGGATCGGATAAAGGAGGAAAGATCGGATCGGAGCATGTGAAGAACGAGGGAGCTGATCGGAGCGGGAGCATGAACTGAATAGGAGATGGAAACCCGACCCGACCCGAAGTGGGACACCCGACCCGAACCGATGTGACGCTGTGGACCCGAACCGAGCCGCTACAGGATAAGACTACGAACAGAACCAACTCAAGGTAGAGGACCCGACCCGAACTGATGGCTAGAAGGGAACCCGACCCGACCCAGTATTGACCAATAACCCGAGATGCAAAGGTAGTCCAATATGGGAAGTTAGAGCTCAGGATCCAGTTGGGAACCGATGAGTTCACTTCATGATTGGGCTTTGCTGCGGGACGTGTGCCAAGGGGCTATCGATGTCTATGACTTTGGATCACTATGTATGGGAGGTACGTGAACGGATTCAGGGCCACAGTGGCCTAGGTACGACTAAAGGGCTATAAACTAATGAAGTGGGGTCATTTGTAAAGATTTGGTCATGACTCCATGTGGTAAGCTTGGTAGTAGCAGTAGTTGTACAAGTTGAACACCGTCACTACTTCGATGGGTCTAGTGATTGGCAGTGGTGGACATCGAACGCTTTACGCACTGAGTGAGAGATGTGAGGATGGTTGTTATGGTTGATTTGTTTGCCATCATTATGACATGCACACCCCACCCCCGTATTCTTTACACTATTTATTATGGCACCTTAGAGTACGGTATGGTATGTGGTACTAACTCTTTGGTTGCAGGTCCAAGTTCAGGTATGGTTTAATATACCTGTTATTGTTCTGTTTAGATGCTTATCGCTCATACTATGCTTTATGTCTGACCCAGAGTTTTATGTCTCTTCTTATTACTCTGGGTGCTCACACGAGCAAACTAGAGACAGGTTAGCTGGTGATGCACGGGTAGATGATCCGGAGACGAGCAGGAGGCTTCCACGTAATATACACATATGGTATTCTCTCTGTGTTGTTGAAGATCGCTGCTTGGGCATTAATAGTGCATCTTCTACTTTAAGTTTCTTTTGTTTTAGAGACAGTAAATTTGGAAAGTTTTAATAAGCAGTACTTGGATTTCCGCTGCTCTAATGTTGATGTTGATTTTAGTTATTAGCTTATGCACTGTTTCACCTGTTTTATGTCAAGTATGTTATTATTATTATTATATTTTACTCCATGCGCTGTGAGACATTATACAGGTTACTCGTTAGTTAATTCCCTTCTTTCCTTTCTTCTGACGACCGTCCCGTGCTAGTCGGACATGTATACAGCGCACTTTCGGAGAGAATGTCGGCTGGTGCGGGGCGGGCCGTCACAGATAAGCATGAATCAGAATTGATTATCTTGCAATTAGGCATAGTTCTATATTCGATTCATTACAAGTCATGATTCCTATTACATGCTCCAAATCTGAGAAATAACTGAACTTACCAAATTATCACAAGTTTACACCCAAATCCATTTATGTAAAGTCTCATGTTTGCTTATTATATACATTTTTTCCTAAACCATAGCCATCATCAATTTATGCCTTTTTACAAATCACATGTTATTCAACATTTCCCAAACTTTTTCCCTATCATTCAAGTGTTATACTTGTGCGAATTTCGCATAATATGTTAGGCTCGAAGTTAGCCTAACTCATAAAAAGAAAAAGGAAGAGGGAAGAGAATCATGGTATCAAAATAGGCATAAATACATGAGCATGAACAGGCATGAACTGATAGAATTGATCAGAAAAGCATAGGCTATGAACCAAAAAAGATTGCAACTTGCAAATTTGATAAGATAGGCATAATCATATGATCACAATTTACAACTTATCATAATTACTTTAGTTTAATTATCTTGTGAAAGCTACATGAACTCACAGAGATTAAGAAAGAAGAGAAGATCTGGAATCTGATTTCTGAAGTTGATTAACTAATCCGTTGATGTAGGCTTTGATCTTTATCTTTAACCTTGAATTTGATTTCTAGTTTGGAGAAGATGGAGGCTAGGCTAGCTTAGAGATGGACAGCATGACAGCTTCATAGAATAGGGTTATGAGGTTTAGGGTTAAGGTTTGATTTGATTATATATGTGTACAAAATTAGTTTGAGCCTTTAGATCAACATAGGATCCATCCAGACCATCCAGTCCAAGAAAATGTGTCATCACGCTAATTAGAAGTCGCCACGTAGCCCTACGACTCAGAAAATCATCACTGTCCAGAACAGTCGATAGGGGTCAACCCCTACAGGGGGGTCGAGACCCATGTCGACACCCCTATAGGGGGGTCGACTCCCATGTCGACACCCCCGGGAAGGTTGACACCCCTGAGCTGGAGATTTCCCACTCAGCTACTTTCCTGAATTTTGAATTTTGAATTTTGAATTTTGAATTTTGAATTTTGAATTTTGAATCTGTTTTGATTATTTAATTATTATTTTAATTTAATTTCTACTTACACTTGAAATCTTCTAACCTCCATAACTTCTTCATACTGAATCCGATTCACGCAAACTCAGACTCTATCTCATGCAGAATTCTGAGGCCAACGCAATGGAGTAACCCGTTTCACCAAATTCTTCTACTAAAAATTAAGTGTTCTTAAATTTGTTAATTTTAATATTTTAAAATTATGGGGTGTTACAACCATTCTTTTAAATCTTCCATCTTCATCCTCCTCATAAATGCGGTCCATTCATTGTTTTAACATATAATCAAACCAGACCATTCAATGAATAATTATTTAATTCCTTACAGATCCTTCAAGATAGAAAATATATCATTTTTTGTTCAAATCAATTTATCTTTTAAATCAGTCCCCAAAACTAATTAAAAATTTGCTGCCTATTAAATTTGCAATTAATATCCATGAATCCTATTTTTGAAAATTGTAAATTATGTTGCTTACATCATACCTATATGTATATACTACTAATCACTAGATATGTTCATAAATGTACTAATTTATGTATTAACTATCTAGGGCAATCTAGTCTACAACCAGATCTTGATTCTCAAAATTATACTTTTTTTTGGCAAAGCTGACGGGGTTGATACCCATTTTCAAATATAAACTTATGGGATTGACCCTAAAATTTCTAGATTAGGTTGTATACTTATTCTTACTTAGTCCGAGAACCAAATTATGGCCCACTGAATTTGCTACCCATATTTACTCCAGGGTTATTTCTTTTTTCAAAGTGTAGTTTTGGCAGGTACACCAAATAAATATATTTACCAAACTATTGTTATATCATTATTATGACTCAAACTAGCACAAATTCAATTTAATGTCTTATTAAAACCTAAAATGTCAAATTTTGCATTTTTCCTCCAAAATATTAATCTTTGTGAACAGTTTAATGGTTACTTAACTAGAAATCAATACATGCTTCCGTTTAATAAAACCTTCTTTATTAAGAATACCATTTATTTTAAAATGTTATAGCAAGAAATTAGAGGCCCTTTTCCAGCTTTCAAATTTTTGGAAGCATTTACTAAGTGTTTTAAAATAAGAGCAAAATAACTTTTCCTTTTAGCACTTATCTTTATTGACATTTTGAATGCCAACCTTTAACACTTTTCAAGAACGGTAAATCTGTGGATCTAAGTTAACCCTAGAGGGAGAGGGGTGAATAGGATTTATTGCAATTTTCATAAAGTAATAAATAATAATAATAAGCCTGGATAATAATCACAATAAATGAAGAAAGTAAACAACACATAGAAATACCCAACTTCGGCAAAACCCTGCTTGTTTCTACCCCTAAGGTTTCCACTAGGAATTAAACCATCTCTACGCTTACAATCCCTATACGTTCGTGATACTTGCTCCCAATTGTCCTAACCCTGCACTCAAAATTCTGCCATAACTCAATCCCCTTAGATGCGAATTCTCAAACTACAAATCCCGTAGTTTGCTTTCTAGTTACTCAAAACTAGAGTTTAACAAAATAAAAAAAAACAATACAATAAAAAAAACTAAAAATTAAACCCCAATTAAACTAAAGCCCAAAATTTAAAACCCTAATATATGATAAACAAGACACTAAAAATATGGTCGACCTTTTTTCACTTAAGCTTTGTCACTTTAATGTCGGCCTCCCTTCGCTTTAATGTCCACTAAGTCTCATTCGCTAATAAATAGAAATTAGGGTTCATAATTCAACCCGTTGCTTCCTTCAATACTTCGATCGATTGTATAATCTATTGTCCTCTGAATGCACTGGTGATCGAGTGCTTTGTAATTTGCTTACGCTCGATACTGGATTTCGATTAATAACCATAAATTGCTGGTATGATTTCGATTTTGATTTTATCTGAAATTGTATTCGAACTCTCTTAATTTTGACAATGATGACTAGCACTACACCATAATGGCCATTTGGTAACCCTTTTTTTCAATTGCCAACACTTATTTGTGTTGCAAGGTAATAACAATAATATGTGTTGCTACGTTAAAAAAGTGTTACCAAAAATACATAACTATAATTTTTTATTACCAACGCTTATTTGTGTTGATAAGGCTGTTTTCTGAGGTAAAAACGTAAACTAACGTCCGTAGCCCTATGTCCCATTTCTTCTTCCTTTGCCCAACGCTTTTACAAAAAAATGGCCGCCTAAATCAAAAACCAAAATCCCCGATTTCAGAACGAGGAAAAAATACAATTCGAATCCAAATCCCACGAATCCCAGCATGGCGGAGAATAAAAAATTCAAATCCATTCCTCTCTAATCGGTTTTGGGGGTCACTTCATGGAATAACTTGAATTCAATATTGGGGATCGATTTGTGCTCGCATTCAACTCGAATTCAACCGCATTCAGTCGCTATAGGTGTAAATTTTGTTCGATATGTGCTTTTATCGATTTCTAGTATAAATTTCATTTATCCTGTTTTCAGATATATGCTTCAGGTGTAAGAATATGTTATTTCAGCTCTATTAGTATAAAATGTACATACACGAATGTAATATTCAAAGATTGAGAGATATAATGCTTACAACAATATATATTACCTTTTACTACTCAGAACCTATTTCTTTGTTACCTAGTGCCTACCTCCCATCGAATATTGTCCCAATTGTACTTGAACCAATCTAACTAAATGTTGTTGCCTTAAAATGTCGTTCTTCACAATATATTGGTGGCCTGAGACGCTAAGGATTCCGTTTTCGACCCCATTTTTTGATTATGCCCTACCAAATTTTGTCATAGTGTAAAGGTATCCTATCATAAATAAAAGTGTAAAAACATGGTGGGCTCTTACCATCAATAACCTCTTTTATTTCCCAAAACTGGAATGCTCTTATCATCAACAACCTCTTTTATTTCCCTAATACTGGAAAAGCCCAAATTGTAATGTCGAATTTCTAACCTTTACAAGTTACCTAATCAAATTAGACTTTTTTCCAAAGTGTGATCACAAAATTGGCTCGAGTAGAGATTTCTCAGTGGTTGTCCCATCAACACTTTGGTAATTCAGTTGGCCTCCTTAAAATACTTCAAGATTGCCTTTCAAGTACCAAAAAGATAACTATGCTAATCCCATAAAGAAATATTATTCCAACTATCTAAGAGATTCAAGGATGCAAACTTTTTCTCTCATCCTCAAAGCTCTGGCTATCTCTTCAGTTTTCCCTCTAGTCTTCAAATGAGGTATGACCTAAAAATTCACTAATTTCATAAAATAAATTTTATAAATCAAACTAACTTATGTTTAGTTTATACTCTATGCTCTAATTCGTTGGAATTCAAATTCCAATAAAATGTCCTTTGCAATAATCTCCATAAATTTGCCCAAACAATATTATTGACATATTTAAATTTACAAGAAATGAATGTTGTTTTATTTTAAATAGATTGCGTAAACTACGTGCAAACATGTAAAATCACATATCTCACCCTTTACATTTTATGTATAGTCCTTATAATGTCAAATACAATCTTTTGTGAAAAATGACAAAAATGACTAATTTATAAAAATTAAACAAATATCCTTAAGAAAACCCAAACACAGCCATATTCAAACTAAAAATGATAATTTATGCAAATACAATATTTAAGCCTGTTACTTAATCTCATACCTTAAATTATTATTCTTGAGGATGACATTCTTAAAAGCTAAACTTCCTCTTCATTCAATATTCCAAAATCACAAAACCAATACATTTCCTCCTTGTTGGCTGCAAATATTATTCCACCATTAACTTCCAAACTCCATATTTGGTAAATCGCTTAGTTAAGTATCCCCATGAAATTCTCTCTTACTCATTTAACATAAAATTTAATAAGGGGTTTTAAATCCCAAATGACGCAGACATAGATAGGGATTTATTACTTGTACCACTTTATACCCTTATCCAATCAATACAGGGGAGCGCTAGCGATCAAAACCTTAAAAAATTCTTTTGAAAGTTTTCGTTTACAATTAAGTGGTCTAAATAGTGTTGAGGTCTTAATAATTCATTCCAAATCCTTGTGATGCCAACCCATTCTTTTAAATATTCCATCTTTGTCTTCCTCATAAATGCAGTCCATTCATTGTTTTAACATATAAATCAAACCAGAACATTCCATGAATACTTAATTAATTCCTTAAAGCTCCTTCAAGATTGAAAAAATATCATTTTTTTTTAATCAATTTATCTTTTAAATCAGTCCCCAAAACTAATTAAAAATTTATTACCTATTAAATTTGCAATTAATATCCATGAATCCTATTTTTGAAAATCATAAATGTACTAATATATGTATTAACTATCTAGGGCAATCTAGTCTACTACCAGACCTTTATTCTCGAAATTATACTTTTTTTGGCAAAGCCGACGGGGTTGATACCCATTTTCAAATATAAACTTACGGGATTGACACTAAAATTTCCAGATTAGGTTGTACACTTATTCTTACTTAGTCCGAGAGCCAAATTATGACCCAACTAATTTGCTACCTATATTTACTCTAGGGTTATTTCTTTTTTCAAAGTGTAGTTTTGGCAGTTACACCAAATAAATATATTTTCCAGACTGTTGTTATATCATTATTATGACTCAAACTAGCACAAATTCAATTTAATGTCTTATTAAAACCTAAAATGTCAAATTTTACATTTTTCCTCCAAAATATAAACCTTTGTAAATAGTTTAATGCTTATTTAACTAGATATCAATACATGCTTCCGTTCAATTAAACCTTCTTTATTAAGAATTCCATTTATTTTAAAATGTAACAGTAAGAAATTAGAGGCCCTTTTCAAGCTTTCAAAATTTTGGAAGCATTTACTAAGTGTTCTAAAATAAGAGCGAAATAACTTTTCCTTTTAGCACTTAACTTTATTGCCATTTTGAATGCCAACCTTTAACACTTTTCAAGAACAATCAGTGTGTGGGATCTAAGTTAACCCTAGAGGGAGAGGGGTGAATAGGATTTATTGCAATTTTCCATAGAGTAAAAATAATAAAAACAGCATAGATAATAATCAAAGTAAATGAGGAAAGTAAATAACACATAAAAATACTGAACTTCGGAAAAACCCTGCCTATTTCTACCCCTAAGGTTTCCACTAGGAATTAGACCGTCTCTACGCTTACAATCCCTATACATTCGCGATACTCGCTCCCAATTGTCCTAACCCTACACTCAAAATTCTGCCCCAACTCAATCCCCTTATATGCGAATTCTCAAACTACAAATCCTATAGTTTGCTTCCTAGTTACTCAAAACTAGAGTTTAACGAAATAAAAAAACAATACAATAAAAACAAACTAAAAATTAAACACCAATTAAACTAAAGACCAAAATTTAAAACCCTAATATATAATAAACAAGCCACTAAAAATATGTTCAACCCCTTTTTTCACTTAAGCTTTGTCACTTTAATGTCGGCCTCCCTTTACTTATATGTTCGCTAAGTCTCGTTCTCTAATAAATAGAAATTAGGGTTTTTAATTCAACCTATTGCTTCCTTTTATACTTTGATCGATTGTATAATCTATTGTCCTCTGGATGCTTTGGTTATCGAGTGCTTTGTAATTTGCTTACGCTCGATACTGGATTTTGATTAATAACCGTAAATTGCTGGTATGATTTCGATTCTGATTTTATCTGAAATTGTATTCGAACTCTCTTAATTTTGACGATGATGACTAGCACTACACCATAATGGCCATTTGGTAACCCTTTTTTTCAATTTCCAACACTTATTTGTTTTTCAAGGTAATGACAATAATATGTGTTGCTATGTTAAAAAAGTGTTTCCAAAAATACATAATTATTTTTTTTTATTGCAATGCTTATTTGTGTTGATAAGGCTATTTTCTGAGGGTAAAACCGTAAACTAACGTCCGTAGCCTTATTTCCCATTTCTTCTTCCTTTGCCCAACACTTTTACAAAAAAACGGCCGCCTAAATCAAAAATCCAAATCCCTGATTTCAGAACGAGGAAAAAATACAATTCAAATCCAAATCCCACAAATCCCAGCATGGAAGAGATTAAAAAATTCGAATCCATTCCTCTCTAATCGGATTTGGAGGTCACTTCACGGAATAACTTGCATTCAATATTGGGGATCGATTTGTGCTCGCATTCAACTCGAATTCAACCGCATTCAGTCGCTACAGGCTTCTTCCAAAGCATACGGCTTTCTAGATGTATATGATGATATTTAGACAGATGGATCTTTATCTTATATGAATCGTATGATGAAGTACCACATGAGTAGATATATAGGAATCCAAATCTGCTGAATCACTCATGTAACCATTTTATGGATTGATACGGATAGTTATTAAGAATTATGTAGAAAAAAGATTTCTCATTGATACAGGCAAAAAAATGGATAGACTATTTTTAAATTATAAAATTCCCCATTTCTGTATTAGAAATGATATTGATATTGAGACCCGGGCCAATATGTTGTTCGATATGTGCTTTTATCGATTTCTAGTATAAATTTCATTTATCCAATTTTCAGATATAAACTTTAGGTGTAATATGTTGTTCATATTTATTTATTTTCTGCCAGAATATGTTATTTCAGTTCTATTAGTATAAAATGTACATACACGAATGTAATATTCAAATATGGAGAGATATAATGCTTACTACAATATATATTACCTTTTACTGCTCAGAACCTATTTCTTAGTTACCTAGTTCCATTGAGATACAATGATAATATGGTTTGAAAACCATGTCTTTTAATGCTCGCCTTTTGTATACATCATGATATGGACATGCTGCCTAATGTTGTTGATGCAAATGGCATGATATCAAATATGATATGTTTTTTAACATAATTTAAAATATTAACATGCTGCATAAGGTCATATGATAGAAAGCAGCCAATGGCTCAGTAATAGGCTTAGTAATACCAAGCCAATAGCTCTGTAAATCCGAGCAAATTGCTCAGTAATACCAAGTCGTTGGGCTCAGTTACTGAGCCATATGGCTCAGTTTTACTGAGCCATTAGTTCAGATATGGCTCGGTAATACTAAGCCAATGGCTCACTAATGCTGAGTTGTTTGGATCAGTAATACTGAGTTGTTCGGCGCATTTAATTTAAGCCTTAGGTATAGATAAACTATTCGTTCAGCTCAGTAAAACTGAGTCATTCTTCTCAGTAAAACTGAGCTGCTCGGTGCAGTTAAACTTAGGCTTAGGCTCAGTAAAAATGAGCATAATGGCTCAGTAAAACTGAGTCCCTTGAAGCCTACAATTTAATATTTTTTATATGTGATGCATACTCATGTTTTTCTGTTTTTGAACAGAAAATTTCAATTTAATTGATATTCAATGAATGCAGGCACTTATAGAGGCAGCCGAAGAAAAAAGAAAATTGAATGGTTGTTATAATGGTGCAGTAGATGATCTTGAAAATGATCCAATTACAAAAGTTTTTGGTTCCGACATGAAGAAAAATTATTGTCGAGCAGTCAGTTCTACTTCTTCTATAAAACAAGTAAAGGTGGCTTGAGTTGTGAAAGTTATAACTGAAAAAAAAACTGTGGATTTATCTGTTTGGAAATTGGAGATAGAAAGGCAAGTAGCTAATTAAGTTAGTAACACCATCAATTCAATTACTTCAACTTTAATGAAATTTATACCTAATTTGCAAGAAAAACTTGCTGCAAGTCCTATTGCTCTATGTGACACCCCATATCCGTTGATGTCACTCAGAAAGAGAATGCATTAAATTTCGTGAAGCGTTAGAGGTAAATAGACACAAAATATTACAAGATAGATATAATTAAGACAGCGGCGGAAGAAAGAAGAGGAAAAAAAGGGTCAGACATGAAGTCTGGCGAGTCTAGTTACTTTTAGCAAGTAAATAAAAAAAAGTAGCATGATATGCATATAAAGTGGATAAGAGAGATCACTACATAAATGTCAGGTGTGACAAGGTAGAAAGGAAAAGGTGTATACGCTTCTCTAATGATTAATTTGCACTATTACTAGTATAACCAGAATGAGATGATCCCTTCCACTATAAGGTGGTAGATTTAGGCATACATCCAAATGTACCCTAACTACTACCCTAATCGATCGGCTCCCTACTCCGTGGATACTCTGTGCTAGCCCCAGAGCAGGATGTATCACGTCCTAAAGTGGCAACCCCTCGCTGATATGCACAGCTCCATATCTACAGGTGTCATGGTCATCTTATCCCCTTCTTCCCGGCTCATGCACGCAAATGGCTCGGTCGATTTGCGCCGCCAACACCGTCCTCCACGTTTGGATCTCTTATAATCAGTCCAGTAAGCGCGCCCCTTCTCCGACCTAGTACATAGTACCTATTTTGATACCTACTTCGGGTTACTGGATGAAACGGATCCCACACAACATGATACAAGCTCTCCCCTTTGTATTGTATCCCCCACTAGGTTTTCTTTGGCTATATATACCACCAAGTGTCTTTAATTACATAACCTTATCACTTCTACAAGTTATGTTTACCCTAAAAGGTGTCTTTAATTACATAACTTTATTGTTCGAACCGGTCATGCATACCACTAGGTGTCTTTAATTACATAACCTTATTGGGTTAAGTTTGTGGGCCTATATGTAAATATTACCCACCCACACCACCTCCCCAGATGCACTTGTGGTATAAACATAAACTATCATGGTGATAAGGTGGACATATAAGCATAAATCTGATGAACTTGTGGCAGCTAATTGATTCTAACATAACTATGATGTCATAATAAGCGTAATAAGATCTAAATTAACAATTTAGATGTCCAACTGATTTAGATCGAATATGATAAGCAAAAGGTGATAAAATAGATCTGATTAGCAATTTAGATGTCCATGTAATTCAGATCCAATAGTTAAAATTAGATCTAACACAAATAAGGTCAAGATCCACATCATAGAATGTTACAATAGATCCAACAAGATAGAGATTTAGATGAATAGTTAAAAATATATCTAACACAAATAAAGTCAAAATCCATATCATGGGGTGCCACAAAGGTTACAATAGATCCAATAAGATAGAGATTTAGATCCAAGTTATCCACAATTTAGGATGTCATATGTTCACAATTTACAATGGATCTAATATGATATAAGCACATGAACAAATCCAAACTATTGTCATATCACGCTTACTTTTATACATTTAAATCTAAAAGCAAAACAGAGTTTGGATAAGAAGATAGAACTAGAAAAGATTGGATCTTGAATCTCTAATTGATTTTCTTTAAGTCGATAGTTGTAACACCCCACCTCCATTAAGGTCACTCACAAAGGGAATGCATTAACTTTAGTGGGGGTCATAAGAGTATAGAACAGATAAAATTACAAAATAGACAAATTTAAGCAGTGGAAAACAATTAGAACTTTTATTCCATAGTAGCATAATAGGATAAACTTTCATAAGGTTTGTTTCAAACATCAACACCAAAACATCAAAACGCATTACATCAAATATCTGTCATGTTTCTCAAAAGAAGCATAATACAAAATAACATAACATAATTCCCCAATTAAGCAGTAACTAGCCATAGCAATAAAGAAAAGAGTCCAAAGCAATACATCACAATCTTTGAGCTTGAAAAGAATATGAACTAAGCGGTGGTATTCCCTCCCTGTGGACCTGGGGGAGAACGAAAGAAAGAAGGCAAATCAAAAACAGAGTCAGACATAAAGCCTGGTAAGTCCAGTGACTTTTAGCATGTAAACAGGTAAAGGTATCATGACATGAATAAAATGGATACCAGACATAATCATGATAATAAGCATCGCAAGATAACGAGATAAGCATAAGATAAGACTAGAACATGATAAGGTATTGTATTGATTCCTAATTTCTCTGCACCACCTAACTAATGTTCAACTAATGCCATTTGTTGCAAAACAAGATAAGTGATCCCCGTTTCCCACATGATAGTTTTATAGGTACATATCTCATGATGAGGGTCCAACCTCATATTGACAGTTTACATGTCCCCACCGTACCTATCTTAATTGATCGGCTCCTACTCATAACGTTCTGCATGTGTTTGTATCAACCCGGCACCTACTTGTAAATACCTGTGCTGGTCCAACCATAGGGTGTATCATTTCCTAGGGTGGCAACCCGATACAGTTCTAGAGTGCACAGCTTTATACCAACTTGGTACTCAATGTCTAAATTTTCCCATACCAGAATTACGTGCACGCACATAATCCGTCGGAACCTGCACTGCCGTACCACCTGTCGCTATTTTGACCGCTTATAATCATCCCAGTAATCGTGCCCCACCCTGCCTAGCTCAGGGTCTCGTTGATACCTAATGTGGGTTACTGCTTAAAAGGGTCCCGCTACTAGGGTTTTCCTAGGGTCTATTCGTATACCCCCCATATCTGTTAAGTGTCATCAATCAATCATTTCAAGTTTACTTAACCCACCCATTCATCATGTTAGATTGGTTAAGTGTCATTAATCCAGTCGAGTTACTTAACCCACCCACTTGTCATGTCATATTGGTTAAGTGTTGCATGTTGACTTAACCCTACCATACTTAACATGTTTGTTTAGCATTAATTATTTATTAATGCATCAACCTCTCACATTGGACTTATTTGTGGTAGCTGGATTGTGCCGGGCGGTTCCGGGCAGTCTTACACCGCAAACCCATTCCAACCTCGGGTTCAAGCATTCAATGCGCTAACCTCTCACATTAGACTTGTTGTTTGCGGTTGCTGGATGTGCAGGGCGGTTCCGGGCAGTCTTACCCTACAAACTCATTATAACCTCGTGTTAGGCATTATTACCCATCTAATCTTTGCCTTTAACCTCTCACATTAGATTGTTGTCGTTGCGGTTGGTGGATGTGCCGGGCGGTTCCGGGCAGCCTTACACCACAACTCAAATCTAACCTCGTATCTTGAGCGACCATTAGATTTAATTAAATTATATACTTGTCAATTATGTCCAAGTTCCAAGTTTTACATGCCAATTATCATATGCCCAATTATTGATTTACTTGCCAATTTACATATGCCCAATTATTGATTTACTTGCCAATTTACAAATGCCCAAATATTGATTTACATGCCAATTTACATATGCCCAATTATTGATTTACATGCCAATTTACATATGCCCAAATATTGATTTACATGCCAATTTACCCAAACTTGCAATTATAATAATAATAATAATACCCCATGTCCATCACAAATTATGCCCAATAATTCCACCAAACATACTATGCCCATAAATTCATCCAAATAGGAAATACCTAATATTCCCCGTATTCCAAACGTTCGTATTTCGCGATTTCAGCCTAGGTTCGAAGTTAACCCAAGTTCAATAAAAGAAAATAAATATGGGGAGATAGAAGTTGCATAAAATAAGAACAAAGAGAAAATAGGCATGAAAATATCATCACAGGTAAGAACATCATCATGAACATGAATGTACAACAAGATAAACTGATGATAATAGCATCATGAGATTAAGAATAGAAGCAAAAGAACAACTTAGAATCAGGCATAGTCTCAATTTCATCTAATTACATGTCAAGACTAGATTTAGGTGTTCAAATCTAAAAATAACTAAACTTACAGCGTTTGGATTAGAAAAGATAATTGAATCGCTTGTTGTTGTTGAAGTACTCTAACTTGATAATGATTAATCCTCTAGGTTGATGAAGAACTTTTTGATTTGATTTAGGTTTTAGTGGCGGCTAGGTTTAGATGAGAGTTTGGCAGCATGGAGGCGCCATGAGAGTGAATAA
Source organism: Allium sativum (assembly GCA_030737875.1). NCBI lineage: Eukaryota > Viridiplantae > Streptophyta > Magnoliopsida > Asparagales > Amaryllidaceae > Allium > Allium sativum. The sequence continues at coordinate 768,280,532 of CM060912.1, read as the reverse complement.
TAGAATTAGGGTTTAGGTTTGGATATGTATTTATAGGTGTGTTAGGCAAACCATGGCCTTTAGATTAGCATAGGAGTCATCAGAGCCATCTAAACCAAAGAGACATGTCACCCAGCCAACCACAGTGCGACACATAAGCCCTAAAACACAAAATTTCGTCACAGACTTCTAGGCCGACGGGGTCGATTCCAAACACCCTGAGTTGAAGTTTTGCCTTCCCGCTTCCGTTGTTTTGAATTTTTTTCTTGAATTTTAGGTTGATTTTTATTTTATTAATTTATATATATACATATATTTCCCTTATTTGTATACAAACTTCCAAGGTCCGTAACTTTCTCATACATTATCCGTTTAATGCAAACTTTGGGTCCATCTTGACCAGAATTTTAAGATGAACGCAGTGGTATAGTCTGTTTTACTTTATTCTCACTTTTAAAATTAAGTATTCTTTTAATTCATCTATTAATATTCATAGAAAAATATAGGGTGTTACATTCTCCCCTCCTTAAAGGATTTTGTCCCCGAAATCTCTAAGTTAAGAAGAATGCATCCTACCATCCAACATCCATCTACTCAACCGTCATTCACAAGCATCCATTGTCCTTAAAAAAAGATTTCTAATGCTATATGAACATATGCAAAAGTTTGCATGTATATGTTCCTTATCTAATGCAAAATCAGGTGGTCTACTGATTCAGTTGACCTCCTTAATGCAAATTATGTTAGTGCCATAAGTCCAATTATGTATGCAATTATTCCTAATGTACTTCATAACCTCTACATGAGTGCACAATCATTCATCCATATGCAACATTAATATGATAACACGTCCAATTTCAATCTCATCCATAACCAAACATATATATGCGTATGCAATGTGAAAGTGACTTGAGCCGATCTAGTGCCTAAGGTGTGTGTAAATGCATCCACGATCAACCACTAGCAACCACTTGCCTCCACCAAACATAACATGTTTCAAACACATGTTTACAATCATAGGATATTCCTAGCTAAAGTTTATGATATAATCAAGAGGACGTCCTAAACGATATAACAAGTATAAACAAAGCGGTAGAAAAAGGGGAAATTATGAACATACCCTCAAAGAGAGAAGGATACAACGTACGCATCTTAGCTTCCATCTCCCAAGTAGCGTATCCTTCATCACTTCCCCATTGTACTTTGACTTGCTTGACTTCTTTTTTGCGTAACTTGAACTCCGATCTAAGGATGCATGTATAGGCTCGTCTAATCATGGCATCTCGCTCCACTTCATCTTCCTCAAGTATGCTCGGCTCCACCACTTCCGCAGTGTCATGTAAGCACTTCCTCAAATGTGATACATGAAACACATTATGTATACCACTAAGATTATCGGGCAACTCTACTCGGTAGGCCATCTATCCAACTCTCTCTGTAATAGGAAATGGTCCTACGAATCTCAGTGCTAGCTTCCCTACCGACCCAAAGCGAACAACATTCCTTAACGGTGATACTTTGACAAAGACCATGTCTCCAACACGGAACTCAAGGTCGGTCTTTCTCCTATCAGCATACGACTTTTGCCTATCTTATGCAGTCTTCATATGTCTTCGAATTAGATCCACTTTCTCCGAAGTCTCTCTAATCATATCTGGCCCAAGTACTAGCTTATCTGTGGATTCCCACCAATAAGTTGGTGATCTACATGGCCGTCCACACAAATCTTCAAAAGGTGCCATGCCAATGCTAGACTGATAGCTGTTATTATACGCAAACTCTACTAGTGGTAGGTGGTCCTCCTATGTCCCATCAAAGTCCAAGCTACAAAGCCTCAAAAGGTCTTCTAGAATCTGATTCACCCTCTCGGTTGGGTTGTCCGTCTTAGGATGATACATCGTGCTCAAGCATAACTGAGTCCCTATGGCTTCTTGCAAACTTTTCCAAAAGTCACTAGTAAAGATAGGATCACGATCGTTTACTATGATAGAAGGTACCCCATGCAAACGAACTATCTCCCTAACATAAATAGGTGCTAACGATGATGCAGTCCTCTTTCTCTTGACAGGATTGAAGTGAGCACTCTTCGTATGTCTGTCTACTATCACCCAAATACTGGTATTGCCTCTTCTAGACCTAGGCAACCCATCTATAAAGTCCATCGTGATACTCTCCCATTTCCATTGCGGAACCTCTAGAGGATGAAGCAGTCCACCGGGCTTTTTCTGCTAAGCCTTGACTTGCTAAAATACCAAGCATTTAGAAACGAAACCAGCCACGTCCTTCTTCATTCCGGCCCAAAAGAAAACTCGCTTCATGTCTTTGTACATCTTGTCACCACCGGGATGTATGGTCATCTTAGAATGATGGGTTTCCTCAAGAACTGTCTTCCTCAAGTTTTCGTCTTGTGGTACACAAAGTCTCCCGTCCCTATGTAACCAACCCTTGTCATCTAGGGTATACCTACCAAGATGGCTCGAAGACTCACCTCCTATGAGCTTTTCTACTAGCTCAAGCAACTGTGGGTCATCTCGCTGGGCCTCTCCAATCCGTCCCAAAAGCGTAGGTCTCACCTCCAAGGATGCTAACAAGCCAGTCACATAATCGACAGAGGGTCTAAAGTAAAAGGCCGCTATGTACTCTAAGCTCTGCCTCTCCACAAACATAGGACTCAAAGTCAACTTCTTCCTACTCAAGGCGTCAGCTACAACGTTACCCTTGCCAGGGGTATATGCGAACTCAAAATCGTAGGATGCTAAGAAATCCATCCACCTTTGTTGCCTCAAGTTAAGATTTTTCTACGAGAAAAGGTACTTCAACGATATATGGTCAGTATACAATTCAAACTTCTCACCTAGGAGATAATGGCGCCAAGACTTAAGCGCAAAAACGATGGTAGCTAACTCCAGATCATGGGTTGGGTAGTTTTTCTCATGTGCTTTCAACTGTCTTCCACCATAAGCTACTACCTTCCCTTCTTGCATCAAGACAGCGCCTAGTCCTGTACCGCATGCATCCGTATATACTGTAAACATTTTACTCCCGTCTGGCAATGTCAACACTGGGGCTATTGTAAGAGCCCTTTTCAATCGTTGGAAAGCAATGTCACAGTCAATGTCCCAAGCAAAGGATAGATTCTTCTTCGTCAGTCTAGTAAGTGGGGCTAATATCTTCGCAAAGTCCTTAATGAACTTCCTATAATAGCCCGCTAATCCAAGAAAGCTTCGCACCTCTGTTGCATTCTTTGGGATCTTCCAATCTTGCACCGCAACTACTTTGCAGGGTCTACAGCTATCTCGTCTTTGGACACCACATGTCCTAGAAACCTTACTTCTTCTCTCCAAAAGTGACATTTGGAGAACTTCGCTTTAAGCTGATGTGCTCGAAGGGTATCCATGACTGCCCTTAAATGCAAAGTATGTTCTTCCTCATTCTTTGAGAAAATCAAGATGTCGTCCATGAAGACTACCACAAACTTATTAAGGAACTCCCTAAACACCTTACTCATCAAGTCAACAAAATAGGCGGGTGCATTCGTCAAACCGAAAGGCATGACGATCCATTCAAAGAAACCGTCATGGGTCCTAAAAGTAGTCTTGTCTATACTGTCCTCAGCTACTTAGCTAATGAAAACCCGTAGCCAAATCTAGTTATGAGAAAACGGACGCACCTACAAGCTGGTCAAACAAATCATCTATTCGTGGAAGTGGGTGCCAATTTTTCTTAGTCAGCTTATTTAACTCTCTATAATCCACACATAAGCGAAGTGAACCATCCGCCTTAGTAGAGAATACTACTGGAGCACCCCATTCAGAAATACTTCACCTAATAAACCCCTTCTCAAGCAACTCTTTAACTTGTTTACTAAGCTCCTTCCTTTCCCTAGGAGCCATGTGTCGTACCGATAAAGCAACTGGTTTGGCATTATCAACTAAGTATATGCGGAAATCTATTTCACATTTTGGGGGTAAACTCTTCACCTCATCAAAGACATCGGGATACTCACGGACTACTAGAACAGATTGCAAATTATCAACAGATGCATCAAGAGATTCTAGGTAACTAAGCATGACATAACCCTTGGGGTTACACGAGATTTCGATGGTATTACCGAGACGAGTCAAAAGTCTAACTACCCACCTTTCACAATCGATAATGACACCATTTCTAGATAACCAATCCATCCCTAGAATCAACCCATAGCCCATGAAACCAAGAACATATGCATTACATCGAAACTCAACACTAAGTATAGATATTCCCAAATCCAAGCATACATGTACTAAGGTGCAGAGAATCTACTATAGAAGTGGATATAAAAGAATGCGATGCGCCAGAATCAAAAAGAGTGCGTACAGGATAATCAGCAACAAAAACTAAACTTTCAACAGAAATATTTCTACCTCTCTCTAGAGTGGGTGCCATGAGAGCATGAACTTGCCCTCCAGAAGGTCCTGCCCATTGCCCTTGCTTCTTTGGGAAATCCTTAACCACATGTCCTGTCTCGCCACAATGGAAACAACCACCCGTCTTCCTCTTCTTCTTTCTACATTCTTTAGCGATGTGGCCAATGATACCACAATGGTTACACTTCCTCTTGTCGCGTTGCTTGTTGTTCTTTCCACCCTTCTTATTGTCCGCCTTCTTGTTTTGAGGTTCATCCTTCTTCACTTCCTTCTTCCTGCCCTTGTCTTCTTCATGTAATAGAGCCATCTCGACCAATCTCTCAAAACTTGCGCCCATTGGAATATGGGACATGGCTAGACCATGCAATGGTTCATTCAAGCCTCTAGAAAAACATAAAGCTTTCTTGTGAGGTGTATCTACCAACTCCAACCCAAATCTTGCAAGCAAATTGAATTTGTTGACATATTCCTTGACTGACATACTCCCTTGTTTGAGTGCTAGAAACTTCTCCATCTGTAGGCTTTGTTCAGTTGGCGAGAGGAACTTCATCTCAAACCTCCGCATAAAGTCCACCCAAGTCTCAACTGGTTGCTCAGCACTAGTAACTTCCCACCAGTAAGAGGCTTCTTCCTTCATTAGCTAAGCGGCCAATTGTATCTTCCTTCTATCATCCACTTCAAAGATAGCAAACAACTCTTCTGTTTCCTTAAGCCAGTTCTATGCTTCAGCAAACGTCTCGGTCCCTTTAAAGATCTTTCTGCCCATAGCACGGAAGTCCTTACAAATCTTAGCAAAAGCATCTACACGAGGAGCGACAACAGTTGGAGGAGGAGGAGGAATGTTGGCTGGGCCCACGGCAGTGGCCCTAGCCTCTAGGTATCGTCTGAACCAAGTGGGTATCGGAACACCCTCAGGTATCTCGGGTTCCCCAGACATGCTGAAAAGAAAAAGGAAAGGATTCAAAACAAGAAAAGAAGGATAGTGCATATGGCTTTGGGGAATATGCCTTTTTAAAATAACAATATTTTCCTTGAAAATGCTTCTTTAAATCATGGTTTGAAAATATTTTCCTTTAAATATTCATTTGAAAATAGTTTTCAAAATCTTTTATCCATTCTGGTAACCTTCAGCTCTGATACCACGTGTAACACCCCACCTCCATTAAGGTCACTCACAAAGGAAATGCATTAACTTTAGTGGGGATCATAAGAGTATAGAAAAGATAAAATTACAAAACAGACAAATTTAAGCAGCGGAAAACAATTAGAACTTTTATTCCATAGTAGCATAATAGGATAAACTTTCATAAGGGTTGTTTCAAACATCAACACCAAAACATCAAAACCCATTACATCAAATATCTGTCTTGTTTCTCAAAAGAAGCATAATACAAAATAACATAACATATACATCACAATCTTCGAGCTTGAAAAGAATCTGAACTAAGCGGTGGAATTCCCTCGCTGTGGACCTGGGGGGAAACGAAAGAAAGAAGGCGAAACAAAAACAGAGTCAGACATAAAGCCTGGTAAGTCCAGTGATTTTCAGCATGTAAACAGGTAAAGGTATCATGACATGAATAAACTGGATACAAGACATAACCATGATAATAAGCATCGCAAGATAACGAGATAATCATAAAATAAGACTAGAACATGATAAGGTATCGTACTGATTCCTAATTTTTATGCACCACCTAACTAGTGTTCAACTAATGCCATTTGTTACAAAACAAGATAAGTGATCCCCATTTCCCACATGATAGTTTTATAGGTACATATCTCATGATGAGGGTCCCACCTCATATTGACAGTTTACTTGTCCCTACCGTACCTATCTTAATTGATCGGCTCCTACTCATAACGTTCCTAATGTGTTTGTATCAACCCGGCCCCTACTTGTAGATACCTGTGCTGGTCCCACCATAGGGTGTATCATTTCCTAGGGTGGCAACCCGATACAGTTCCAGTGTGCACAACTTTATACCTACTTGGTACTCAGTGTCTAAATTTTCCCATGCCGGAATTACGTGCACGCCCGTAATCCGTCGGAACCTGCACTGTCGTACCACCTGCCGCTATTTTGACCGCTTATAATTAGCCCAGTAATCGTACCCCACCCTGCCTAGCTCAAGGTCCCGTTGATACCTAATGTGGATTATTGCTGAAAAGGGTCCCGCTACTAGGGTTTTCCTAGGGTCTATTCGTATACCCCCCATATTGGTTAAGTGTCATCAATCAATCAATTCAAGTTTACTTAACCCACCCATTCATCATGTTATATTGGTTAAGTGTCATTAATCCAGTCGAGTTACTCAACCCACCCACTTGTCATGTCATATTGGTTAAGTGTTGCATGTTGACTTAACCATTCCATACTTAACAAGTTTGTTTAGCATTAATTATTTATTAATGCATCAACCTCTCACATTGGACTTATTTGCGGTAGCTGGATTGTGCCAGGTGGTTCCGGGCAGTCTTACACCACAAACCCATTCCAACCTCTGGTTCAAGCATTCAATGCGCTAACCTCTCACATTAGACTTGTTGTTTACGGTTGCTGGATGTGTCGGGCGGCTCCGGGCAGTCTTACACCACAAACTCATTCTAACCTCGTGTTAGGCATTATTACCCATCTAATCTTCGCCTTTGACCTCTCACATTAGATTGTTGTCGTTGCGGTTGCTGGATGTGCCGGGCGGTTCCGGGCAGCCTTACACCACAACTCAAATCTAACCTCGTGTCTTAGGCGGCCATTAGATTTAATTAAATTATATACTTGCCAATTATGTCCAACTTCCAATTTTTACATGCCAATTATCATATGCCCAATTATTGATTTGCATGCCAATTTACATATGCCCAAATATTGATTTACATGCCAATTTACATATGCCCAATTATTGATTTACATGCCAATTTACATATGCCCAAATATTGATTTACATGCAAATTTACCCAAACTTGCAATTATAGTAATAATACCCCATATCCATCACAAATTATGCCCAATAATTCCACCAAACATGTTATGCCCATAAATTCACCCAAATAGGTAATACCCAGTATTCACCGTATTCCAAACGTTCGTATTTCGTGATTTCAGCCAAGGTTCGAAGTTAACCCAGGTTCAATAAAAGAAAATAAATAGGGGGAGATAGAAGTTGCATAAAATAAGAACAGAGAGAAAATAGACATGAAAATATCATCACATGCATGAAGGCTAAGACTTGATAAGAACATCATCATGAACATGAAAAACTGATGTACAACAAGATAAACTGATGATAATAGCATCATGAGAATAAGAATAGAAGCAAAAGAACAACTTAGAATCAGGCATAGTCTCAGTTTCATCTTTTGCATGTCAAGACTAGATTTAGGTGTTCAAATCTAAAAATAACTGAACTTACAACATTTGGATTAGAAAAGATAATTGAATCGCTTGTTGTTGTTGAAGAACTCTAATTTGATATTGATTAATCCTCTGGGTTGATGAAGAACATTTTGATTTGATTTAGGTTTTAGTGGCGGCTAGGTTTAGATGAGAGTTTGACGGCATGGAGGCGCCATGAGAGTGAATAATAGAATTAGGGTTTAGGTTCGGATATGTATTTATAGGTGTGTTAGGAAAACCATGGCCTTTAGATCAGCATAGGAGTCATCAGAGCCATCTAAACCAAAGAGACATGTCACCCAGCCAACCACAGTGCGACACATAATCCCTAAAACAAAAATTTCATCACAGACCATTCTAGGCCGAAAGGGTCGATTCCAAACACCCTGAGTTGACCCTGGGGTCGACCCAGCGAGACTCGGGTCGACCCATAAAATAGGTCGGTTTGGCGTTTTGCCTTCCCCGTTCCGCTATTTTGAATTTTTTTTCTTGAATTTTAGGTTGATTTTTATTATATTAATTTATATATATACATATATTTCCCTTATATGTATACAAACTTCCAAGGTCCATAACTTCTCATATATTATCCGTTTAATGCAAACTTTGGGTCCATCCTGACCATAATTTTGAGACGAACGCAGTGGTATAGTCTGTTTTACTTAATTCTCACTTTTAAAATTAAGTATTCTTTTAATTCATCTATTAATATTCATAGAAAAATATGAGGTGTTACAATAGTTGTAGGAGATTAACGGATCTAGTTCAGTTCAGACACCGGTAGAGTTTGGCCACCATGAATTCCCAATGAAGAAAACAAGAGAAATGACCACATATATATAGCTGCCAGACCCTCTGAAACCGATTGCCACATCAGCCCTTAAAGCGGAAAAACTACCGCCACTTTTTCTTTTTCAAATTTGAATGGTTTTAGATAAAATTCTGACTCATCCCTGACTCATGTATATATATATAGTTCTTCTGCGTGTATATAAACTTAAAACCCTCATAACTTCTTCATATGGTGTCCGTTTAACGCAAACCAAATGTCTATCATAACCAAAATTTCGAAACGGACGCAATGTGCGGTCCATTTTCCTTAGTTCTGAATATTAAATTAATTATAATTTAATTTATCCTCTTTTAGTATCGTTAAAAATGGGGTGTTACATTCTCCCATACTCAAAGGATTTCGTCCCCGAAATCTCTAAGTTGAGAAGAATGCATATCCTACTATCCATCATCCATCTACCTATCCATCAATCACTGGTATCCATTGTCCTTAAAAACTTCTAATGCTTATATGAATATATGCAAGGGTGTGTGTATATGTCTCAAAACTAATGCGGAAATAAGGCGATCTACTGATTCAGTTGACCTCCTTAATGTGATGTATGTTAGTGTCATGAATTCAATATGTATGCAAATAATCATATTATAACATGTGAGTTCTATATGTGTGCACATTCATATGTCCAAATGCAACATCCATATGGTAATACATCCATTTCCACCCATAAAAGAAAAGAAAATGCACACACATCCATATGCAGTATGAGAGTGATTGAGTCGATTTAGTGCCTAATATGTGTGTATATGCATCCACATGCAACCACTAGCAAACACTGGCATCCACTTGCATCCATCAAACATAACATGTCTCAAACACATGTTTACATGCATAGGATTCCTATCTAAAGGTCGAAAATTTTATGGATAGAATATATTCAAATGATAGAAACAAGCACAGATAAAACTTTGGAAAAAGGAGTTAAGAACATACCCTCGAAAATAAAAGGGTACGAATCACGAATCTTGTCTTCGGTCTCCCAAGTCGCATCCTTTGGGTTATCTCCCCATTGAACCTTTAGCAACTTAATCTCTTTATTGCGTAGCTTCTTAACTTTTGATCCAAGAGTACGGGAAGGAACTCGCATGACTGTCGCCTCCCGTTCCACTTCTACCACTTCCAATACACTCGGCTCAACAACTTGTATGGTGTCATGCAGGCACTTCCGCAGATGAAAAACGTGGAAAACATCGTGAACAATGAATAGAATTTCTACAGGGTCGTCCGTACAATGCTTCGAAGGGTGTCATGCCGATGTTGGACTGATAGTTGTTGTTATATGCAAACTCTACTAAAGGTAGGTGCTCTTCCCAAGTTCCTCCGAAATCTAGGATACACAGCCTTAAAAGATCTTCTAGAATTCTGTTTACCCTCTCCGTCTGCCCATCGGTCTGAGGATGATAAGCGGTGCTCAAACACAACTGTGTACCTAACGCTTCTTGCAAGCTCCTCCAAAATTCACTGGTAAAGATAAGGTCACGTCGCTCATGATGCTGGAAGGTACTCCATGCAGATGAACTCTCTCACGAACATAAATTGCTGCCAACCATGATGTCGTCCTCTTGCTCTTAACTAGAATAAAGTGAGCGCTCTTAGTGAGTCTATCTACCACAACCCAGATACTGGTGTTGCCTTTCTTCGATCTAGGCAAACCATCTATGAAATCCATAGAGACACTCTCCCATTTCCACTGCGGAACCTCCAAAGGATGAAGTAAACCACCGGGCTTCTTTTGCTCAGCTTTAACTTGCTGGCAAACTAGACATTGGGAAACAAACTCGGCCACATCTTTCTTCATCCCAGCCTAAAAAAAACTTTTCATGTCTCTGTACATCTTATCACCGCCTGGATGAATATTTATCTTAGAACGGTGGGCTTCTTCCAGGAAATCTTTTATCAAGCTTTCAGTTTGAGGAACACAAAGCCTTTCATCTCGTCGCAACCATCCCTTTTCATTTATGGCATATCTACTGAGGTGACTAAAAGTCTCCCCTTTTCTAAGCTTTTCCATGATGTCTAAAATATGTGGTCACCTTTTTGTGAAGCTCCTCTCTGATCCATAAGACTTGGTCGTACCTCCAAGGATGCAAACAAATCAGGCAAAATCTCGATGGAAATCAAAAGATGATATGAACTCCAAGCTCTTCCTCTCCACAAACAGAGGACTCAAGGCCATCCTCTGCCTACTTAGCGCGTCTTCCACCTTATTACCCTTGCCAGGGGTATAAGAAATCTCAAAATCATAAGAAGCTAGGAACTCCATCCACCGTTGTTGCCTTAAATTGAGATCCTTTTGCGAGAACAGATACTTGAGAGATTTATGATCGGTGTATAACTCGAACTTCTCTCCAAGGAAATAATGGCGCCACGTCTTAAGTGCAAATACTATGGCAGCTAGTTCTAGATCAGGGGTAGGGTGGTTCTTCTCATGAACTCTCAACTGTCTACCCCCATAACATACTACCTTTCCTTCTTACATCAGAACCGCACCAAGCCCTGTTCCATATGCATCAGTGTAAATCGTAAACACTTTGTTCCCATCGGGCAAAGTCAAGACTGGGTTGTTGTCAGAGCACTCTATAAACATTGGAAAGCAACATCACAGTCTATACCCCATGAAAATGCCAAGTTCTTCTTCGTCATCCTGGTGAGTGGGGCTGATATCTTTGCGAAGTCCTTAATGAACTTCCAATAATAACCTGCCAACCTAAGAAAGCTTCTCGCCTCGGTTGCATTTTTAGGAATCTGCCAATCTTGCACTACAACCATGTAACACCCCACGTCCATTAATGTCACTCACTAAGGGAATGCATTAACTTCCATGGAGTATTATAAGAGTATAGAATAGAATATCATAAGACAGATATATAGATGGTACTTAAGAAAATTCAAACTTTATTCATTGCAGCGGAAAAGCAAAACATGTTTGGTTACAACATCAAAACCACATACTAGAATCAAGTACATAAATATCCATCTTGAACAAAATTATTATCAGAGTACATAAAAGTAAAATCATAATCCCACTCCAAATAGCCATAATGAAAAGAGATAAAGCTGAGCATTACTCTTAACACTTCCAAGCGCTTCAAGAAGAAAGAAATTCAAGTCAAGCTTCAGTGTTTCCTCCCTAAGAACCTAGGGGGGAACGGAAGAAAAAGAGGCGAAAACAAAAAGGTTAGACATAAAGCATGGCGAGTCCAGCTGCTTTTAGCATGAAAATAAGTAAAGCAATATGACAGGAATAAGCAGGATGGAAAGTATAACCATGACATAAGGTAAAGCTGGATAACAGGATGAATATAAAGGAATGTCTAGTGCGCTTCCCAGATTTCTTACTTAATTTAATTCTCTGCACCACCTACTAGTAATTCTTAATGAAATGATCCCAACCCCGCAATTGGTAGCACTCAGGCATAACATCTAGTAAGAGGTATCCGCCCCATACAATCCTTGAAAGTCCATTTGCCCATAATAGATAATAGATGTCCCCACACTACCTCTAATCAACTGGCTCCCTAACTTGTAGATATCTGTGCGGGTCCCAGCTTAGGGTGTATCACTCCCTAAGTGGCAACCTGTGGGTGCATAGCTTTATACCTACTGATGTATAGTGGCTAAATCTTCCAATGTTGGGAACACCTTGTGCATGCTTAACGAACCCGTCGAAACCTGCACTGCTACACCCTCGCTCTTATTTGACCGCTTATAATCAGCCCAGTAAGCGTGCCCCAACCTTGCCTAGCTCAGGGTTCCCGATAGCACTAAGTGGGTTACTATCTGAAATGGGTCCCTCCCGCTACTAGGTTTTTCCCTAGGGTTTATCCTAACCCAAACTTATATTGGTTAAATGTTGTCTATCAACCCTGTTGACTTAACCCCATCCACTTATCTAATCAATATGCATTATTGGTTAATCTTGCCTTAACCCTATCCACTTTGTTCATGTATTATTGGTTAAGTTATTATCTTACACAAGTTAACTTAACCCCACCTACCGAACATTTTTTAGGTATCATATTCATCTTTGATCAGCATTAATTAGTTATTAATGCACAGACCTCTCACATTAAGTCGATGGCTTGTGGTCGCTGGAAGTGTCGGGCGGTTCCGGGCAGACTTCTGCCACAAGCCAGACTTAACCTCGTGTCTAAGCATCTTTTAGTTATGCCTACGACCTCTCACATTAGACTGGTCATTTGCGGTTTCTGGTTAGGCCGGTTGGTTCCGGACAGGCTTCTAACGCAAACGGAGTCTAACCTCATGTCTCAGCATGTTTATCTTAGCCAATTTATTCATTTGTAGTTTATGCCAATTTTAGGCTAATTTTGTCAATTACCCAAAATTCCAAATTTTATATCATGCCCAACAATTAACATATATTATGCCAAATTTAACATTTGTCATGCCCAAACCAACCCAACGTATATTATGCCAAATTTCTCATCGTTCCCTAAAATACCGTTCATACGTTCATCTCTATGAGATTTTGCCTAGGCTCGAAGTAGCCCAGCTATGAAAACCAAAAGGGAAGGAGGAAGGGATAAGATAAAGAACAGGCATAATAATAACAATAGGCATAAGTCTGAACTGATCATAAAGATATGATAAAACTGATAAAACTGATGATAATATCAACATGGGCATATAAGAATCATGAATCTGATGTTACAGGCTAAGATAGAATTGATGAGATTCAATCTTATTATCATGTATAATTCCCAAATCCAATTTACAATATGTCAGAATTGCTTTAGCATTATTTTAATCTAAAAATAATCAATGAACTCACAAAGATTGGATTAAGGAAGAGAATTAGGCGTTGTAGTTGTTGTAGATTCGATCTCCTTTACAGAATTCCTTTACTTTGATTTATTGAAGAAGAAGAAGGACTAGTTTAGGTTGAGGCAGCATGGAGGCACCCTGAATTAGTGTAGTGAAATTAGGTTTAGGTCTAGGTGTGTTTATATAGGTGTAGTGAGTTAATTAGGGCCATTAGATTAGATCAGGAGCCATAGGAACCGTCTACGTCATCCGACCAATAGAAAATGGCCATGTTGCGAAAAAATTGATCATTAACCAATAAAAATGCGCCATGTGTGCAACATGATGCGCAGCAGCAGGTTGTTGACACCCACACGTCATATATATATATATATATATATATATATATATATATATATTCTTTTTGACCATTTTTCCAATTAACCCTTTTCACACTAAACTGCTTTTTAATTGAACTGCGTTCACACTAATCCACTTTTTAGCCATTCCCCTAAAACAAAAATATGGCGCTGGCGAGGAATAAACTCAGAACCTCTTGTATACAAGTCACATGTTCTAACCAAATGAGCTACTAAGTCTTTTGTTTACAATCCTTAGAATAATGGTATCCATTATTCTTTTCTCATTCCTCTTTTTCATGTTTTGTTGCAATTTTAATTTAAAGATATCTTTTTCATCCTAAATCGGTTTTCTGCAAACCATAGGTCTAAATTCACTACAAAATCTCCCCAAACGCAATAACGCTAATTTCGTGACCAAATTCCTAAAGCTTCTCAAATTTTCCTTTGTTTCTATTTAATTGTTCGCATGCATTTCTTCGCATTTCATGCATTGCATTTAACTTCTTTTATTAATCTTTTTCCTTCATTTCACTGCATGAAATTATTACATGAAATTTTATTGCCATTATTAATTTTTCTCTTAAATATATCTATATACTATATATACATATTTCCACATTTTTAATTTCATTAAAAATGCGGGGTGTTACATTCTCCCCTACTCAAAGGATTTCGTCCCCGAAATCTTCAAGTTAAGAAGAATGCATCCTACCATCCATCATCCATCTACTCATCCATCATCCACAAGCATCCATTGTCCTTAAAAGATTTCTAATGCTCCTATAAATATATGCAGAGGTGTGTGTATATGTCCCAATACTAATGCAAAGATCAGGCGGTCTATTGATTCAGTTGACCTCCTTAATGTAATGTATGTTAGTGTCATGAATCCAACATGCATGCAAATAATCCTATTACAACATGTAAGTTCTATATTTGTGCACACTCATTCGTGCAAATGCAACATCCATATGATGATACATCCATTTTCATCCATGAGGAAAAAGAAAAATGCACATACATTCATATGCAGTACGAGAGTGATTGAGCCGATCTAGTGCCTAATGTGTGTGTATATGAATCCACAGGCAACCACTAGCAAACACTTGCATCCACTTGCATCCATCAAACATAACATGTCTCAAACACATGTTTACATCCATAGGATTCCTATCTAAATGTCGAAGAGTCGATCGATAGGATACAAATGAATGATAGAAACAAGTACGAATAAAAAGCTTTGGAAAAAGAAGTTAAGAACATAGTCCTAAAAGGAAAGGGTATGAAGCGTGATCTTTATTTTCAGTCTCTCAAGTCGCATCATCGTTGTCTTCTCCCCATTGTATTTTTACTAGCTTCACTTGTTTGTTGCATAATTCTCAGCCTTCGATCCAAGTATGCAAGTCGAAACTCGTCCAATCGTTGCTTCCTTCTCTCCTTTAACTTCCTCTCGCAAGTTTGGATCCAATATCTCGAACTCTATTCCTTTTATCGCCTCTTCTCAAGTAGCTTCCCTACTTGCTTACAAAGTTCCCTCTTTTCTTTTAGGAGTCACAGGTCGCACATGGAATGCAACTGGCTTTGCATTGTCTATCAAGTTTGTGCGGAAACCAATCTTGTGCCTCGGGGTAAACCTCGAACCTCATCAAAAACATCAGAATAACCTCGGACTACTAGAACAGATTTCAAATCATCGATAGATGCATCAAGATACTCTAGGAAACTAAGCATAACCGATCCTTGTAGGTCACAAGAAATTTCGAGGGTCCCCCCATGACAAGTTAGAAGCTTAACGACCCTCCTCTCACCACCCAGAATGGCACCATATGTGGTAAGCCAACCCATCCCTAGAATCAACCCATAGCCCATGAAACAAGGTGTGCGTTGCACTCAAACTCGACGCCTAACACAGATATTCTCAAACCCCGACAAATCACGGATAAATGAGCCAAACCACCAATGGGGTTTGAGACAACAATGGGATCCGCTACCATACTAGTAATTAAGTGCAGAGATTCAACTACAGAACTAGATATGAACGAATGCGAATGCGCCAGAATCGAAAAGAGTTCTAACCGGTTGATTGGAAAGAGAAATCAAAACCTTCCATGGAAACTTTCCTACCTCTATCTGGTGCACTAGCCACGAAAGCATTCGCTTGCCCTTCAGAGGTTCCTTTCCTTTGACATTGCCTTTGTTTCCTTAGGAACTCCCCAGAATAGTGTCCAGCCTCTCCACAAACGAAGCAAGCATTCTTCCTTTTCCTACAGTCCTTGGCCAAGTGACCCTTTCGCCCACAAATATGGTACTTCCCCTTATCCTTAGCCTTGTCATTTTTTTTCGCCCTTCTTCTGTTGTTGTTGCGGTCCTTTCTTGGGCCATACCTTTTTCTCATCCTTGGGTTGTGCTCCTTAGCCCTAACTTCCTTACACTCCTTTTTACACACGTTTGTGTAACAAGCTAATAAGTCTTTCGAAAGTTTCCTCCATCACACGGAAATCCTTACGAAGCTCGAGAAAATTAACCGCAGGCGAAAACACAGTGGCTGGGAATGGAGGTTAGGCACTTCATTGCCCTTCAACATGTGCTAAACATGCCTACGGCATCATGCCGGAATGGGGACACCTTTCGAGAAGAATCGGTTCCCCAGACAAAAAGAAAAAAGGAATCAAGCGGAGAATCGAGAGATATTACATATGACTTTGGGGAATATGTTTTTCAAAACAGGCTTTTCTTTTAAAAATGCTTTCTTTTAAAACCTTTTTGAAAATAATTTTCAAAAACTTTATCCAATCTAGTAACCTTCAGCTCTGATACCACGTGTAACACCCCACGTCCATTAATGTCACTCACTAAGGGAATGCATTAACTTCCATGGAGTATTATAAGAGTATAGAACAAAATATCACAAGACAGATATATAGATGGAACTTAAGAACATTCAAACTTTATTCATTGCAGCGGAAAAGCAAAACATGTTTGGTTACAACATCAAAACCACATACTAGAATCAAGTACATAAATATCCATCTTGAACAAAATTATTATCAGAGTACATAAAAGTAAAATCATAATCCCACTCCAAATAGCCATAATGAAAAGAGATAAAGCTGAGCATTACTCTTAACACTTCCAAGCATTTCAAGAAGAAAGAAATCCAAGTCAAGCTTTAGAATTTCCTCCCTGAGAACCGGGGGGGACGGAAGAAAAAGAGGCAAAAACAAAAAGGTCAGACATAAAGCCCAGCGAGTCCATCTACTTTTAGCATGAAAATAAGTAAAGCAATATGACAGGAATAAACAGGATGGAAAGTATAACCATGACATAAGGTAAAGGTGGATAACAAGATGAATATAAAGGAATGTCTAGTGCGCTTCCCAGATTTCTTACTTAATTTAATTCTCTGCACCACCTACTAGTAATTCTTAACGAAATGATCCCAACCCCGCAATTGGTAGCACTCGGGCGTAACATCTAGTAAGAGGTATTCGCCCCATACAATCCTTGAAAGTCCACTTGCCCATAATAGATACTAGATGTCCCCACACAACCCCTAATCGATCAGCTCCCTAAATTGTAGATATCTGTGCGGGTCCCAGCTTAGGGTGTATCACTCCCTAAGTGGCAACCTATGGGTGCACAGCTTTATACCTACTGATGTACAGTGGCTAAATCTTCCAATGTCAGGAACACCTTGTGCGTGCTTAACGAACCCATTGAAACCTGCACTACTACACCCTCGCTCTTATTTGATTGCTTATAATCAGCCCAGTAAGCGTGCCCTACCCTGCCTAGCTCAGGGTTCCCGATACCACTAAGTGGGTTACTGTCTAAAATGGGTCCCTACCGCTACTAGGTTTTTCCCCAGGGTTTATCCTAACCCAAACGTATATTGGTTGAGTGTTGTCTATCAACCCAGTTGACTTAACCCCATCCACTTGGTTAAGCTTGCCTTAACCCTATCAACTTTGTTCATGTATTATTGGTTAAGTTGTCATCTTACACAGGTTAACTTAATCCCACCCAACTAACATGTCTTAGGTATCATATTCATCTTTGATCAACATTAATTAGTTATTAATGCACAAACCTCTCACATTAAGTCGATGGGTTGTGGGTGTTGGATGTGCCGAGCGGTTCCAGACAGACTTCTGCCACAAGCCAGACTTAACCCCGTGTCTAAGCATCTTTTAGTTATGCCTACGACCTCTCACATTAGACTGGCCGTTTGCGGTTGCTGGTTAGGCCGGTTGGTTCCGGGCAGGCTTCTACCGCAAACAGAGTCTAACCTCGTGTCTCAGCATGCTTAGTTTATGCCAATTTTAGGCTAATTATGTCAATTACCCAAAATTCCCAATTTCATATCATGCCCAACAATTACATATATTATGCCAAATTTAACATTTGTCATGCCCAAACCAACCCAACGTATATTATGCCAAATTTTCCATCATTCCCTAAAATACCGTCCGTACGTTCATCTCTACGAGATTTGGCCTAGGCTCGAAGTAGCCCGGCTATGAAAACCAAAAGGGAAGGAGGAAGGGATAAGATAAAAAACAAGAATAATAATAATAATAGGCATAAGTATGAACTGATCATAAAGATATGATAAAACTGATGAAAATATCAACATGGGCATACAAGAATCATGAATCTAATGTTATAGGCTAAGATAGAATTGATGAGATTCAATCTTGTTATCATGTATACTTCCAAAATCCAATTTACAACATGTCAGAATTGCTTTAGCATTATTTAATCTAAAAATAATCAATGAACTTATAAAGATTGGATTAAGGAAGAGAATTAGGCGTTGTAGTTGTTTTAGATTCGACCCCCTTTACAGAATTCATTTATTTTGATTTGTTGAAGAGGGACTAGTTTAGGTTGAGGCAGCATGGAGGCACCATGAATTAGTGTAGTGAAATTAGGTCTAGGTGTGTTTATATAGGTGTAGTGAGCTAATTAGGGCCATTAGATTAGATCAGGAGCCATAGGAATCGTCAACGTCATCCGACCAATAGAAAATGGCCATGTTGCGAGAAAACGATCATTAACCAATAAAAATGCGCCATGTTTGAAACATGATGCGTAGCAGCAGGGTGTTGACACCCACACGTCATATATATATATATATATATATATATATATATTCTTTTTAACCATTTTTCCAATTAATCCTCCAATTAACCATTTTCACACTAAACCGCTTTTTAATTGAACTGCGTTCACACTAAGCCACTTTTTAGCCATTCCCCTAAAACAAAAATAAGGTGCTGGCGGGGATTGAACTCAGAACCTCTTGTATACAAGTCACATGTTCTAACCAAATAAGCTACTAAGTCTTTTGTTTACAAATCTTAGAACAATGGTATCCATTATTCTTTTCTCATTCCTCTTTTTTGTTGCAATTTTAATTTAAAGATATCTTTTTCATCTTAAATCGGTTTTCTACAAACCATAGGTCTAAATTGACTAGAATATCTCCACGAATGCAATGACACTAATTTTGTGACCAAATTCCTGAAGCTTCTCAAATTTTCCTTTTTATTTCTATTTAATTGTTCGCATGAATTTCTTCGCATTTCATGTGTTGCATTTAATTTCTTTTATTAATCTTTTTCCTTCATTTCACTGCATGAACTTATTACATGCAATTTTATTGTCATTATTTAATTTTTCTCTTAAATGTATCTATGTATATAATATATATACATATTTCCATATTTTTAATTTCATTAAAAATGCTGGGTGTTACAAACCACCTTTGCGGGATCTACAACTATCCCTTCTTTGGAGACCACATGCCCTAAGAATCTCACCTCTTTTCTCCAAAAATGGCATTTGAAGAACTTTGCCTTAAGCTGATGCGCACAGAGAGTTTTCAAAACTTCTCTCAAATGCTGGGCATGCTCTTCTTTGCTCTTGGAGAAGATCAAAATATCGTCAACAAAGACTATGACAAATTTATTTAGGTACTCCCGAAACACCCTACTCATCAGATCAACAAAATAGGTGGGTGCATTTGTCAGCCCAAAAGGTATAACTAGCCATTCAAAGAAACCATCCGGAGTCCTAAAAGCAGTCTTATATATTCTGTACTTAACCATCCTCAACTGATGAAACCCGTGGCCAAGTCTAAAAGGGAAAATACCGAGGCACCAACAAGCTGATCAAATAAATCATCAATCCTCGAAAGCGGGTGCCTATTTTTCTTGGTGAGTTTATTCAACTCTCTATAGTCAACACACAAATGAAGCGAACCATCTGCCTTAGTTGTGAATACAACTGGAGCACCCCATTCAGATATGCTTCATCTGATAAATCCTTTCTCAAGTAGCTCCTCTACTTGCTTACTCAGCTCCATCCTTTCCCTCGGAGCCATATGGCGCATTGGTAATGCAACTGACTTTGCATTATACACTATATATATATACACGAAAATCAATTTCGTGCCTTGGAGGTAAACCCCGTACCTCATCAAAAACATCAAAATAATCTCGAACCACTGGAACAGATTGCAGATCATCGATAGATGCATCAAGAGACTCTAGGAAACTAAGCATAACCAACCCTTGCGGGTCACAAGAAATCTCGAGGATCCTCCCATGACAAGTCAGAAGCCTAACGACCCTCCTCTCACAATCCAGAATGGGACCATACATGGTAAACCAATCCATCCCTAGAATCAACCCATAGCCCATAAACCCGAGCACATACGCTTCGCATTCAAACTCGACGCCTAACACGGATATTTTCAAACCTCGATAGATCATAGATAAATGAGCTGAACCACCAATGGGGTTTGAAACAACTACAGGATCCACTACCATACTAGTAATTACGTGCAGAGATTCAACCACGGAACTAGATATAAATAATGTGAAGCACCAGAATCAAAAAGTGTTCTAATTGGATGATTAAAAAGAGAAATTAAACCTTCAACAGGAAATTTTCTACCTGTATCAGGAACACTAATCACGAGAGCATGCACCTGCCCTCCAGAAGTTCCTGCCCTTTGACCTTGTCCCAGCGATCCCTGTTTCTTCAGGCACTCCCTAGCAAATTATCCGACCTCTCCACAATGGTAGAAAGAGTTCTTCCTTCGCTTACAGCCTTTGACCAAGTGACCCTATTTGCCACAATTGTGACATTTTCTCTTATCCTTGCCCTTGTCAATTTTTCCACCTTTTTTTTGTTGCTGTTCTTATTGTTATTGCCCCTTCTTGGGCCACACCTTCTTATTTTGCGTTGTTTCATCAGCCTTTACTTTCTTCTTTTCTCCCTTGTCTTCCTCATGCATTAGGGCCATATCGACAAGCTTTTCAAAAGTGGCTCCCATTGGAATATGGGACATGGCTAACCCATGACGGGGTTCATTTAGCCGTTTAGCAAACCGCAACGCCTTCTTGTGCGGGGTATCCACAAATTCTAACCCGAACTTTGCTAGTTGGTTGAATTTGTTCACATATTCTTTCACTGTCAAGCTCCCTTATCTGAGTGCCAAGAATCTCTCCATCTGCATGCTTTTCTCGGCCTGGGAAAGAAATTTCATTTCAAATCTTTGTCTAAATCTTCCCAAGTTTCCACCGGACGTCTAGCCTGGGTAACTTCCTACCAAAATGAGGCTTCGTCTTTCAGAAGCCAGGCAATTAACTGAATCTTCCTTATATCCTCTACTTCAAAGATTAAGAACAAGTCATCGGTCTCCTTGAGCCAATTCTACGCTTCTACGAATGTCTCGTTCCCATGGAATGGCTTCCCTCCCATTGCACGGAAGTCTTTGCAGATCTTAGCGAAATTATCTGCTCTTGGAGGGGGAGGGGACGGGTAGGAGGAGGAACGATTGGTGCAGCTGGGGAAGGAACCTTTCCTTGGCCCTCGACAGGTGTCGTGGCCTCCAGATACCTACGGAACCATCCGGGTATTGTAACGCCCTCCGGAATATTAGGAATGTTTTGTTCCCCAGACATGCTGGAATAAAAGGAAGAGATTTAGACAAAGGACCGAAGGATATTACGTATGGATTTTTAGGGAATGTCTTTCAATATCAACTTTTTTTTTGAAAATGCTTTCTTTTAAAACCTTTTTGAAAATAATTTTTCAAAAACTTTATCCAATCTGGTAACCTTCAGCTTTGATACCAAGTGTGACACCCCACGTCCGTTAATGTCACTCACAAAGGGAGTGCATTAAGTTTCGTGAAGCGTTATAGGCAAACAGACACAGAATATTACAAGACAGATATAATTAAGATAGCAGTAGAAATTCAAATTTCATTTCAAACACAAATGATACATCGAGGTCCAAAAAACCATAAGTCACAAAAACCCTTACAACAATATAACTTCTGTCTTTTACCATCAGAGTACATAAATACTTAAAAGAAAACATAATTCCCCAAATAAAAGAGACAAAGCCATAGTAGAAATAAGAACTTGAGCCATACTTTGAAGGCAGCTCTAGCAAGATGATATCTGAGTCATAACTAAGCCTGAGTGTTTCCTCCCTGAGAACCTGGGGGGAAACGGAAGAAAGAAGAGGAAACAAAAGGGTCAGACATGAAGTCTTGCGAGTCTTGTTACTTTTAGCAAGTAAATAAATAAAAGTAGCATGACAGGAATATAAAGTGGATAAGAGAGATCACTACACAAATGGCAGGTATGACAAGGTAGACAGGATAAGATGTATATGATTCTCTAATGACTACTCTGCACTATTACTAGTATAACTAGAATGAGATGATCCCTTCCACTATAAGGTGGTAGACTTAGGCATACGTCCAAATGTACCCTAACTACTACTGTAACAACCCGGATTTTCAGAACCAATTTAAATTTTTTATTTTAGCTATTTTAATGGATTTTGAATATTTAAAATGATTTATTTTAAATAATAACGACTAAAAATTTATTTAAAACAAAATATGAATGTATAAATTTATTTTAATTATAAAATGCGCCTGAAATGGCGCGGTAGTTTGAAAATTCGATTTCAAATTTCAATTGCAAGATTCAAAATAAATTTGATTTCAGTAAAACCAGAAATATTTGAATTTGTTTGATTATATTTTTCTAACGAATGTGAAAAATCCAAATTTAATAACGGGAATAGAAAGTTATGTTCGGTTTAAAATTTGAAATAGTCGCTGTGGAATTTATATTTATATATTAATATAATATATGCCCTTAAAAATAGCCATTTTGCCAACGACCTCCGTTTTCGATGAAACCACTTTTGTTGGATCCAAAATGTCAAATTATTACTAGATTTCAAATTTCATAATTTTTGGAATTAATATGTGAGCGTGGTAAATTTAAACGTGTTTGGTAATTTCAGTTTGAATTTAATCGATTGGAAAAATATCGTTTTTCAAACTATTTCCAAATTTGATGAAACTAGTTTTGTTAGGACCGTTTCATCAATATATATATTTATATTTTAATTTAAATAAAAACTAATCGAAACAACCGAATTGGCTTACGAAACATATTCCATTGTGTCCGGAATGAGGCTATTTCGCTAGGGGCGACAGTCATTGCAGTTCGTTTGGAGTCCGGAGTACGAAATTTCATTGGAAAATATTAATAAAATTAAATATTATAAAAATAATAGGGTATAATGGGCCTTAGGGTTTTATCAAACCATAAACATCTGGAGCCGCCGCCACTCACCGGTTAACGCTCAAAATTGCTTCGTTTTAAATTCACAAATTCCCTTTAATCCATTTAATGATTTCCATGATTTCCAAAAGCAAAAATGAAGAGCTTAACGAGCTCTATAATTTAAACATACAAGATTGGTTCTCATTGAGAATTTGTGTCAGATTTCGAGCTGAAAGCCTCCAACTTCATGCACCATTTTTGCCCTAAAAAGGCGACCGAGTTTGGAGAGGATAGGGGCAGTTGGAGCTTCGGCCAACGTGCGCGAGGGGGTGAACTTGGATCGTGATCTGAAGCCTTGGATTTAGTGCGAACTGGAACCCTAAAAGTGAAGGTTGGGTTTGCATGGTACATGAGGGAGCGATAGAAGAAGAAGCAGATGGCGGCTAAATTTTGTATTAAAGAAATAATTAGACTAATTATTTAATTAATTAATTTAATAAATGGGTGTTAATCTTTAAATATTAATATCTTTTTATCTGTTGATCAGAATCAAATGATTTAAAAATCGTTGGAATCCTCTTGGCGAGCACTACATTTCAGAACAGACTTGGAGCTAGCTACAAATATAGGAGGAGTGGAACCCAATGTGAGATCTCCAAATTCAATTGAAATGAAAAATAAAATATACATGAAATTTGAATAATATATATGAAGAGTGGATAATATATATATATGAAATGTGAAAAATATATATACGAAATGAAAATAATATATATATGAAATGGAAATAAAAAATATATATGAAATGAAAATAATATATATATATATATGAAATTGAAATTAAATATATATGAAATGTGAATAATATATATATGAAGTGTGAATAATATATATATGAAATGTGAATAATATATATATATATATATATATATGAAATGTGAATAATATATATACACTACTACAAAAGTGGGCATATTTGACACTAATTTGTGTGCGTTGCATGAAAAGTGTGGCGAAAGCTATGCTTTCTTTGATCTTCTGCAACAACAGTCATATGTTGTTGCATTAGATATGAATGCAGTGTCGCGGTTGGAATTCTTGTGTTGTGACTTGCAACACTAGTTCAAAGTGTTGCTTTACATAAATACATGTCAGGTCACCGATCCGTGTTATCAATTTAAACAAATAAATAACGTAGATCTTTGATTAATCCAATGGTTCAAACGTATCCCTGCTTCGGTTTAGTGAAAATTTTGGCGCGATCTTTTCCCCACTCACGAAATACTTCCCCCCAAAATAAATTTCTCTCGTACTCCTCCTTCTGTCTGTTTCTCTCTCCATGAAATCCATCAACGAAGACCTCTGATTGCAATTCTACCACTGGTATAAAATATAAACCTCCGATTGCTCCTATTTTACAAATTTTACACCTCCGATTTGGATCATTTAGGACAATTACAGGTAGTTAGGGCTTCATCATTTCGGTTTTATTTAGATGATTTCATCTCTAACTTGTTTTGGTCTAACATTCAAAGTCTCTGGGTAGTTAGGGTATACCAATTGCCATAAATTAGGGTTTTTCATACTTGAAGTGTTGTATTTATATGTTTGCATGTGTTGAAATTGTGCAAGTTCTGTATTTTTATGTTTTCCAAACCATTGATGTTTTGGTAAATATTTTATTTCGACAGGTGGAAACAAAATTTAGAGGACAAAAGAAATCCAATTTAAATATTTAAATGCCTATTTCTGTTAGTAGTTAAATAATACCTATTTCTCTTCCTACATCGTATGACTACGAAGATACCCTGGGCATGAGTGATCTACGACTGTCAAATCCATCATCACCAGAAACTCCTATTGATTTTTATATAGAGATGCAAGAAGGGCACTATGATGATTTGCGTGAGTATGAACTAGAGCAAGAAGAACTCCGAAGACAATGGCGAGAAGAAGAACGACGTGAAGAAAGGGCGATGCTACGGCAAAGTCGTGTTGCCTTGCGTTGTCAGCATCAAAACAACAAAGTGGTTAACGAATAGCAAGCTGACTCACCAATCATAATGTGTGATTGTGGGTATGCTGCTATAGAAGATGTTATTTCGATTGGATTCAACATTGGTCGTCGTTATTTTAGATGTCGTGTTTATCCCGCAGGGTGTACCTTTTGGCAGTGGATTGACCAACAGTTTCCAAGTTGAGTCGCCGAGTACGCAAATGAATTACAACATCAACTTACAACACTGCAAAATCGAGTTATTGGTTTTTGAACTGACATTAGTAGACTTAACAACCAGCTTCAAGGGCTAAATATTAGAAGACAAAATTAAATTATTGCATCGTTCGTTGTATTAGGTATAACTGTATCGTCTTTGTATCACCTGTATAGTTTTTATATCTGTACTGTTGTGTTTAGGTGCAGTCTTGTAATGTTATGAATTTGTGTTCAGTATCCTTAGTTGCTTGTTTTACGTGTTCTTCTGATAACTCAGTTCCAAAAGTTAGTGATAATTCATATCAAAACAATCGTCTTTGTATCATCACACTGATTATGTATATTTGTAAATTATTAACTTGTTTTATTTTTATTTCTAATTTATTCAAACCTTATAGGGTAACCCTTGTTCATGTCTTGAAACTATTAGTGGTATCAAATTTGGTCTTACTAGGCCGTGGTTAGATTATGGCAATGGATAGTGAGTATTACATATGGATAAGACTTTCGAGATTGAGTGTAGAATATGTAAGAGGGGTAACAGCTTTTCTAAGAAATGCATTTCCCATTTATAAAGTAGGCCATGAGATGAAGTGCCCCTGCAAAAAATGTACAGAACATAAATGGTATTATGAAAATGTCATATATGATCATCTTATTTTTAATGGCCCTTCTCCATTACATACCGGATGGATTTATGAAGTTTCACAAACAAAATTAATAGGTGTTGATGACCATATGTATTGCGCAACGGAGATGGATTTTGAGGATAATTTAGATGTGATGTTCAAATGTGCGGGTTACAAATTTGGTCAAAATCCCAGGGACTTTGTAGTAGAACCAAATCCAGAGGCCAAGAAATTTTATCGGCGTGTTAAAGAAGAAAAAAACCATTATATCCTAGCTGCAATAAATTTTCTCGACTAAGTTTCTTGATCAGGCTTTATCATTTAAAGTGTGCTTATGGAATTAACGAGTCTGCGTTTGGGGAATTACTAAAGCTTATAAAAGAAGTCTTTCCTGATGCCTAGCTGCCTTTGTCTTCCTACGCTACAAAGAATGTCATTAAGCATTTAGGTCTTGATTACCATAAAATACATGCCTGCCCAAACCATTGCATATTATATTGGGAAGAGAATAAAGATAAAGAGGCTTGTGACATTTGTGGTTTTTCGAGGTGGGCTATAAAAGAAAAAGAAGACATCGTTGATAATAATGATCCACCAAAGTCGATTCCCAAAGTGCCGACAAATGTTATGAGGTACTATCCTCTAGGACCAAGGTTACAAAGGATGTTTATGTGCAAAGAATTTTTCAAACTTATGAGATGGCACCAAGTGGAATGAAAAGAAGATGGAAAACTAAGACATCCGGCTGATGGTGTGGCATGAAAGATGATGGATGCTCGCTATCCTGATTTTTCATCAGAAAATCGTAATGTTAGACTGGGTCTAGCATCTGATGGATTTAATCCATATCGTTCAATGAATTCAAGTTAGAGTACATGGCCAATTGTGTTGGTAAACTACAATCTTCCGCCTTGGTTATGTACGAAACAAGAGAATTTGATTCTTTCAACATTAATATCTGGTCCAGATTCTCCAAAGAACAGTATTGACGTATATATGTAGCCTTTAATTATAGAATTGAAAGCTTTATGGAATGTTGGTGTCAAAACATATGATTCCTTGACTGATGGGAATTTTAATTTACGTGCAAGCGTCTTATGGACCATTAGTGATTTTCCAGGATATGCCATGTTGTCAGGTTGGAGCACGAAGGGGAAACTAGCGTGTCCAGTATGCCATTATGAAACTTCTTCAAATTATTTGAAGCATAGCAAAAAAATGTGTTATATGCACCATAGAAAGTTTCTTGATCTGACACATAGGTGGAGGCTGGATAAAAGGAGATTTAATGGCGAAACTGAAATGGGGAGCATTCCAGAAATATTATCAGGAACTGATATTGAAGAGTTATTGCGGGGGTTCAAAAATCGGTTTGGGGATAAGACGAAGAAACCTAGTAAAAGCGATGGCCCTTTTAAAAAAAAGTCAATACTGTTTGACTTACCATACTGGTGTCATAATCCCCTTCAACATAATATGGATGTCATGCACATAGAGAAGAACATATGTGACAAAATATTAGGTACTTTACTTAATACAGGTCGCATGTCGAAGGATCACCTAAATGCTCGTTTGGATTTACAGGAATTGGGCATAAGGAAGGCCCTTCATCCTGTTGAATGTGGTGAAGGAAAGCATGTTGAAATTAGAGCTGCAATGTTTGATATGATAAATAAGGAAAAAGAAATCTTTTGCTCTGTATTGAAGAACGCCAAACTGCCCTATGGTTGTGCCTCGAATGTTAGTCGGTACGTGCACATAAAAGAGAGAACGGTTGTGGGATATAAGAGCCATGATTCTCATTTCATACTCCACTATTTATTATAATTTGCCGTGAAGAAAACATCAAAATCCGAGGTTGTGTAATCGATGATCAGATTTAGTGCATTCCTTAGAGGACTATGGAGCAAGGTTATCGAAGTGGATGATATCAAGAGGCTGCAAAAAGAAATCATCGAGATACTTTGTCATTTTGAAATGATTTTTCCACAGGCTTTTTTCGATATAATGGTACACTTGCCTATTCATTTGTGTAGAGAAATCGAATACGGCGGGCCTGAACATCTTAGATGCATGTATCCAATTGAGCGATATCTAGGAAAGTTGAAATCTTATGTGCGAAATAGGAACAGACCGCAAGGTTCGATTGCAGAAGGTTACTTGGCAGAAAAGCGTGTGACCTTCTATTCAAGATTTTTAAGCGTTGATGGAGGAACAGAAAACACGTTGATTGATTTTGGAAGATGTCCAACAGATTTGGAATATCATATTGGAACAAAGAAGAATAAAGATAGGAAGATATTCAATTTGAAAGATGCAGATTGGAAGGCAACGCATCGCTATATTCTATTTAATTCCGGTAATAAAGAAATTGAGAGTTTGATCGAGTAAGTTTTTAAGTTCCTATATCATTTTCCTTAACTATGAATTAACATCTGCATTTCGTAGTTTTTTGACCTTAATTATTATTTAGGGTTCATCGAGCTTTTGTGGATGGTCTTGCAAATCCAAGAAGATACAAGAGTGAGCAAGAACATTTCGAAGAGTTTTGGAATTGTCTTAAAGAAGAGGTTCTGAAAAAGGACAATATTTCTACTAATTTAGAGGTGTTTGCATTAGGTCCTAATCGAGTAGCTAGGAAGTTTACCGGTTATATAGTAAATGGATACAGATTCCACACAAAATTTAGAGATTTTCAATGTACCACACAAAATAGTGGTGTATTTTTTACTGCTAAAACCACCAGCTTTGCAAGTTCGAAAGACCAAAACCCAATAATGTGTGATGTCAATTACTACGGATCAATCAAAGAAATTTTTGAGCTTGATTATTGGGGATCTTTCACTGTGATCCTTTTAAGTGTTGCTGGTACCAAGAGAAAAAAGATTCATATGGTCTTACTCGAGTAAATTTTAGCAAGTGCCATAAAACTAATTCTTATGTCCTGACTTCACAAGTGCAGCAAGTATTTTATGTGGAAGATGCAGTTGAAAAGAACAGTCATTACATTATTAAAAAATTGCCGAGAGATTGGTGTGATACTGAAAATCAGAATGCAATGGAAGAAGACATGAGTAATACGCATTCACATGATATGGGCATAGGTGGTGAACTAGAACCAGAAGTTGTTGATGGGAGTTGGATTAGGGATGATGTCCCCATAATACAACTTGAAACAGAACTAGAAGCAGAAGTTCCTGATCCTGTTCCATCTCGTTAGGACAAAAAATTCCTCTTTCTTATTGCTTTAGTTTGGTCTAATTTATGATGTATTTGGCACTTTTTTTTACTTGGAAATTATTATCTTTGATGAGTGTATTTGGCACTCTTTTCTCATAATGCAATCTACACTGTTCACATATTTTATGATTTAATGTCTTTCGTTACTGTCATCTAAATTGGTTATAGACCAAAATGTTATAGTTTTTGGTTTTTGTCCACTTTAACATGCTTGTACCTTGTTCTAATGTATTCATTTTTTACAAGACGGATGAACTTATAAATATCCGACTGCAACATGGCGGACAGTTTCGAAGGACATGTTACATCGGTGGAGAATCCTTCATAGTAACAAAATATGATGTAGAACGCTTTTCTTACAGTGTGCTTGTGGACTTTATTGAAGATGCTCTCCATTACTTTGAAATAGGGGGAGTCTATATCATCAGCAAAGGAACAAGGGGTGGCTGGCAACTAATATTCAATGACAAGGACGTAAGCGAGTACGTACAGGGCTGCAAAAAGCAAGGAGAAGTGGTTTTTTACATCGGCAACACCACTGACAAAGGCAGTGAGCCGTTGATTCAGCTGCAGCTACATGTAATCATACAGCCAAGGAAAAACATAATTCAAGGTATATATGTATATGTAATATAGATCCATTATTCTTATATATATCTCTGTGTGTGTGTAACGAAATATGAAGGAGGCCATCATTATTATTTTTATTGTTCCAGGTTCTGCTAAGAAGTCGGTTGAAAAGCACAAGTATACTACTGCACATAGACTTCAGCAGCAACACAAAATGATGAAAAACAACCCAACTCAAGTGGGTCAGAAGGAAACAGATAAAGGAACTAGGAGGAAATTAAATATAGAAAATGAAACAGATAATGATGATGATACCCAAGAGAATGAAGCTGATGTTCAGGTATTTTTCAGTTTTCATTTCACTTTTATTAATCCGGATGAAATCTTGTATTTCAAACTACTTTTTATTAAAATTCTTGTGCATGCATTCTATCAAAATAGCAAGAACTGTTTATACGTCGACTCTATTTGGTTAACTAGCTTAAATTTATCATTAAAGTTGAGTAATAATACTAATCTGCTTGCAGTTCTCACAACCATCAGTTTTGACGAAGTATGAACAAGAGCGAATTGCGTGAATGCAAGAAAACGATGTAGTTAGTAGATCACTTGGGGTGCCTTCACTGGTTAGTTGTATGCAAGAGGCTACCGTACGAAATAAGAAAGATAAAGGTAAAGATGTTGCTGGATGTGATGAATACATCTTAGAAAATGCTGGTGAAGACGTCACTAATGATTCATTGGATTCAGAGGTATAAAGAAGTTATTTGTTTATTACTTATTGTCTTTGCCTTTAGGAACGTAAAAAATCTTGAACTTCGACTTAATTGTAGAGAATCAAAATTGTTAAGTCAAAGGATCCTTTACCTGGACCGAGAACTCGTTCGCGAACCAATGGAGCCATTGAAATTGAGAAGGAAGCGATGACCTACACCCCCCTCCAAAGAAAGCTGGCTTCAACAAGGATTTGATCGTGATGCACACTCCCAGTCTAATAAAACTCAGTAATAGGGAGAAACTTGCAGAAACATTAAAGAAATTAACGAAAGCTACATAGTATTTTTCAGGAGTTTTAAAACCTACAATGTCTCGTCCATCCGTTTTAAAACCTGCTGTAGCAAATTGTTCAAACAATCAATCAATT
Source organism: Allium sativum (assembly GCA_030737875.1). Classification (NCBI taxonomy): domain Eukaryota; kingdom Viridiplantae; phylum Streptophyta; class Magnoliopsida; order Asparagales; family Amaryllidaceae; genus Allium; species Allium sativum. Next base: position 768,249,368 of record CM060912.1, on the reverse strand, counting down.
CATGTGAAGCTGCTGGTTCAGATGCTGCTTATTTAGCGATGCGGAAACGTCAAAAGCAGAATGTTGAAGCGCCTCAAACAATGGAAAATCTTACTGATCGATTAGAGCAGGAATGGATTGCACATGCAGATGAAGCAGGTACACGTACAATATAATGTTTCTTTATCTGTGCACTGCACTGCACCATTGAGTGTGTCAATTTTCTATTCATTTTTTTGAACCTGGTAGATAAAGTACAAGGTCCAAAAAAACCTAGAGGGAAGTCAAAAATGACCAAGGTGCATGTTAGAACCCCTGATGATAAAGTAGTCATTGAGTTGAATAAGGATGGTCAGCCAGTATCTGATAATATTACAGAGTTAAGCAATTTTCTTGGAAACTCGCAAAGGATAATGTGTCTCTTACTTACATCAATTGGCATGTTGTTCCTGATAAATTAAAGCAACAAATGTTGGAATATGCTCTGGTACAATCTAATTTCCTTAACCATATACAGTTCAACTGACTTCCTAAATGTTTAGTTTTAATTAATTAGTTTGTTTCTTGAATTTTGTGATTGATATAGTGTAGGCTAGGTATGTCATTCCTGAAGGACACAAGTGGGTCCTGAACACGCTTAACGACTCTTGGAGGCAGTACAAGTCTTGCATCAAAGCAAGATATTATAAAAAATATTCAACTGATGAGGAAAGGCTTGCAAATAGGCCTAGCACAATTCCGTTGCAGGATTTTAAAATGCTTTTGGAATACTGGGGGGATGTAGCAGTTCAGGTACAACTTTAATGATATTCACATTTATATAGTGTTTAGTAGTTCACATTAGCTTGCTTAGTGATAATCTTTTCTTTAGTGGTTCGCATTATCCTTGTTTAGTGCTATTTTTTTTTTTGGATTTCCAGGTCGTAGCTGATACTAATTCCACGCATCGTAATTCATTAAATGAGACACATGCCATGGGTCCCAAAACTCATGCAGTAGCCAAAGAAAAGATAGTATGTGTTTTTTTGAACTTAAGTTATTTTTTTTATTGAGTTGACTTGGCCACATGATAATTCTACTTTGTTATATCATTGAATTATATTTTATATATCATTGTCACAATGTTCATAGGCAGCAGCTAGATCTGTAAATTCTTAACATTGAATGTCGCAAATTGTGTTTAATTTTTGGTAATCCGAATACTTGACAGAGAAAGAAGGACCCAGAAAAAGCCTCCCCATCTGCTGCCTTGGTTTATTTGGAAACATATAAACGAGAACAGGGTAGAAGTTACAAGACTAATACGGATGAACTAAAGGCCAAATACGTGAGTACATATATAATTAGATACTGAAATAGCAGTACTTGTGTCAGTATAATTGGCACATTGTATGTTTGTTGGAGCTGCTTATTAAATCGAACATATATTGAGTTTGAAAGAAAACCAGTTCTATTAATAAATTCATTCCTGCCAGCTGCCTATTTATACATATGCTTGCCTGGTTTTCATTGTGTAGGCAAAGGTTCAAGCAATGGTGGATGCAGGAAACATTCCTGTAACACCCCACATCCGTTAAGGTCACCCACAAAGGGAATGCATTAACTTCAGTGGAGCGTCATAAGTGTATAGAACAAATAAATTACAAAACAGACAAAATTTAAATAGCGAAATATAAATAAAACTTTACTTTATTGATAAAACAGCAGCTTGGTAAAACAGCTTGTACAAAGATTGTTTTCCAGCACCAATACCCATTACAACAAAGCATCTGTCATGTTTAACAAAATAAAGAAGCATAAAACGACAATGATATTCCCCAATAAAGCATGAGCCAGCCATAGCAGTGGAAAAGAGAGTCCAAAGCAATACATTGACTATCTTCAAGCTTGGAAAGAAAACTGAGCTAAGTGGTAATATTCCCTCCCTGTGAACCTGGAGGGGGGAACGGAAGAAAAGAGAGCGAAACAAAATAGAGTCAAACATAAAGCCTGGTAAGTCCAGTGATTATTCAGCATGTAAGTAGGTAAAAGGATCATGACATGAATAAACTGGATACCAGACCATAACCATGATAATAAGCATAGCAAGACAACAAATGATGATCGTTAGACAAGGTAAGATACATTGAATGCGCTTCGGTTCTTTCTCTTATTTCCTATTTTCTCTGCACCACCCAACTAGCACCCTAACTAGTGTCTTTTATAGAACGATTCGTATTCCATACTAGTGTCCCAACTAGTATCCTGTGAAAAAGGATCTGTATCCCCTACTAGTGTTCCAACTAGTATCCTGTGTATAAAATAAGGTGATCCCAACCCCGCAATTATGGCAGCCTTCAGGTGTACATCTAGTATGAGGATCTTACCTCAACCAGCCTAATTGCCATGAAGATGTTAGATGTACCCTTACTACCCTATTGATCGGCTCCCTACTTGTATTAACTTTCCTTGTGTCTATGTCAATCGGCCCTCTCTTGCGTGTAGATACCCTGTGCTGGTCCCACCATAAGGTGTATCAATCCCTATGATAGCAACCCGACACAAATTCTAGATGCACATTGTATACTACTGAAGCCCAGTGCCCGGTTTTCCACTCCGGAGCACGTGCACGCCCATACTCCGTCGGAACTACACTGCTGCACCCCCTGTCGCTATTTTGACCTCTTATAATCAGCCCAGTAACCGTGCCCCACCCTGCCTAGTTTCAGGGTACCGTGATACATCTATGTGGGTTACTGCTGAAATGGGTCCCTGTTACTAGGTTTTCTTGGGTCTATTCGTATACCCCCCAAATTGGCTAAGTGTTATCCATCCATTCATGTTAACTTAACCCATCCACATGCCATGTCATGTTGGTTAAGTGTTTCTTATTAACTTAACCCTTCTCATTTAGCATGTTGTAATTGGTTAAGTGTTTTCTATTAACTTAATCCTGTTCATTCATCATATTTCTGAATTCTGGGATCTGATTTCTGAATTTGTTAAGATATCCTTTGATGTAGTCATTTAATTTGAAGTTCTTCTAATCGATTACAAGTTTGGATTTGATTTTCTAGTTTGGAGAAGATGAAGGAGGCTAGGCTAGCTTGTAGACGAACAACATGACGGCACCATAGTTTTAGGGTTATGAGGTTAGGGTTTAGGTTTAGCTACGTATATATAGATGTCTAGGATTAATTCTAGCCTTTAGATTAGTCTAGGAGTCATCAGAGTCAAACAGCTCGAAGACAGGTCATCCAGCAAATCAGAAAAAGACACGTCATCACAGAACACTCCATAATGTTGTGCTAGACTGCCCTCGGTATGGGCACACTTGGCAGGTGCACTAGTGCATTTTTTACTGGCGCACTTCACAAGTGCGCCAGTGCATTCTAGCCTGTTTCCGGTTTTTCTGCCCAACTTCGTTCGTCCATATCTCCTTCATACGGCATCCGTTTTACGCAAACTCGGACTCTATCTCAAGCAAAATTCCGAGACGAACACAATGGCATAACCCATTTCACCCAATTCTTCTTTTAAAGATTAATTATTTTTTAATTATCTCTTATGTCCCGTTATAAAATTATGGGGTGTTACCATTGCTGAGGCAGATGCACTTGTTTCTGGTGGGAAGAGCTACACGCGGAACTGGCTTGTAGGAAGGCAAGGTAAAATGGCCGATAAGTCTCCAACAACTCTTGGTTCTTCGAGCAGTTATGTGCAAGAGCTGACCCAAAAAATAAGGCAAGAGCTTGAGGCAGATTTGGTAGAAAATGTGAACAGAAAAGTGAAAGAAAACGTGTCATGGGTGTTAAAAAAGCTAGGTGAAGCCAATCCAGATCTTAATTTAGACGTCGGAGACTTTTGTGTCACCACAACAAGTGATGAAGATGACATTGTTAACCCCAGCAACTGACTGAAGTTTTTGGATGGTATGTGTTAGCACTTGTGATATATTCTGTTCTTTTAAATTATGGCTCCTGTGATATGTGTTCGTGATGACACTTGTGGTATGTTTGGATGATGGCACTTGTGGTATGTGTTGGTGATGACACTTTTGAGTAAGTATATATAATTGGTTGGTCTGACTGTGGTTATGAATGCTTTGGGAGGATTTATTTTTGAATATTTTGGTATATATATCAATGTGGTACAATGTATTGGATTGAATATATGTAGTGCAAAATTTGTAATTACAGGGTTGTATTACAGTTGCATTTGATTATTATTTTTGGTGTTACATTTGATTTTTTTACCATTACAGTTAATGTTTTCTGCTGTTGCATTAGACTGTGTTGTGGTGTTGCATTAGACTATGTTGTGGTGTTGCATTAGACTGTGCTGTGGTGTTGCATTAAGTGTAGTATTATTAATTCCACAATGGTACGACACGTGGGGCCCACAGCTTACGTGGCACCACGTGGATAGCTGACATGGCATGTGATACATGTGCAGCTGACGTGGAGAGATGACATAGGTGTGACACATCAGTAGCTGACATGGAAAGTCCATGTGGACTCCACTACCATGACCTGGAAGCCAGGCTCTGGTTTCTACTTAAGGCAACGCTATATGTTGTTGCATTACATGCATATGCTGTTGCAATAGGGTTATAATGAAACACTTTCTTTCCATTGTCGTAGATGGGCAAAAGCGTTGCATTAGATGGCTAATGCAACGGCCGCGGATGCCACGCCCCCTTGGTGTTGCCTATTTGAAAAAATGCCCTATGGCAACACTTTTTTGATCTACGACCACAAAAAAATAGTGTGAAATATGCCCACTTTTGTAGTAGTGATATAAAATGTGAATTATATATATATATATATATATATGAAGTGTGAATAATATAGATATGAAATGTGAATAATATATATATATGAAATATGAATAATATATATATATGAAGTGTGAATGATATAAATATTAGTTGGTTAAAAATATTATTTTTAACATATATGAGATGTATAAAATTGTCATGTAATGGAATATTCAATTTTGATTAAAAATTGAAATGAAAGTGGAAATCGTTTATAAACGATTCATAAAATACGATTTAAATGGAAGTCGATGAAATATATATATAATTTGTATTAAATGGCTTGAATAGAACGCGTCGCGCTACAACCGTTCGCGAATTTCGACCATTAACTTCGAACTGAGATTACGGGAGATCCGACCGTCGGATTCTCCTAAATCGGAACCATTGGGTTCGTATCGAAAAGAGCTTTCCAACGAATATAAGAGATTTGAAATCTAACGGTTGGATTTGGAATTATGTCCAAATCAATTTTGGAAAAGGTCGTTATTAGTGCAGTTCGCTGGCCTATTGGAAACCGACTGTATGGGCCTTGATAAAATTATTAAAAATATTAACAATTTGTGTAAAATTATAATAAATGATTTGGAAAGAATTTGGCTGAAAAATTCCAAGTTTGAAAAGATAAAAATATATTTTTATTGAAATGAACTAGTTATTAACTAGAATAATAAATCCAGTGCTTTTAAATAAATAAATTGGATTGGTAAATGGGTTTTAAAATAACCAGAATGGCTCAATGTATGAATTGGAATGGATTTGGAATGGAAATAATCTTCGGAATATTTCGATACTGGATTCCTTGATTATACGGATATTGTTGAGGAATTTGGAAGATATATATATCATTATTCTCGATACGATATTTGTTGATTTCGAAATTTGATATTGAATATAAGCCGATATTATTTCTATTCAGAGCCTTGTATTTAATATCAAATTTGAATTTTAGGTTTGTCGTGAATGGTGTCTTTATTAACACTGTTCTCAAACCCAGCTGAGAAAAGAAGAAATCTTTTAATCAAGATTTAGAGAAGTTTACCAATTAATTTTGGGTTTATCGTTAACTGTGTTTTAAATAACATTGGTTCTTTAACCCAGTTAATGATAGGATTAAATTTCCTAAAAGTTGAATAATCATTAAGAAATGATTGGTGATATTAAAATGGAAGAAGAGTTTTAATAAATCTTTAATTAGACTTGAAAGAATGAATGGTGATTAAATTTACCAAAACGTGAGATGTGATATAAACCAAATATACTTGGTTGTTGATATTCATGATTGTGATTGATTGACTGTTTGGATTGTGCTCGACCAGTTTATGAGCAAAGTATGCTTTTACATTTAGCATTGGGTTAGGTAGAAATATTTGTATGCTAACGCCTTGTGAAACACTTCACGATTTGACTATGAGGTGTTAGCAATGTTGAGTTCATTTCAAATTTAATGAATGATTTTGAAATGATATTTTCTTAAGTGAAAAGAATAGTATTCCCGATTTTGGACAGGGAATGTTTTATAAAGATGTTTCATAAAACATAAAGGATTTCGAGGGCTAAACCCGATGATTTGGAAATGTATTATAGTTTTACATTGTGGTTCATCGTGTATCCGATTAATTGCTATTGATAACGTACCTGTTTGGTGGCGGAGAATTTATTCTCTTACTTAACACCCTTCTTTGAGACGTACAAGCTCAAAGGTTATGTGAATAATAGTGATTGATCATATGTGTGAATTGCTGATGTGAAGTACTATATTTTGAAAGTACTTGCGATTATTATATTGTGAATTGATTTTCCCCACTTCGGGATATAAAATGATTTAGCAAGTATGTGGCTAAAGATTCGGGTAACACGAGAGTGACTAAAAGTATGAGGGCGGTGTATGTCTTCCCCTAGAGTGTGGGATGGTGCATCGTCAGTGTAGCCTGCTCCATAGTGGGAGGTGCATATATATAGAGAGAGAGAGAGTTGGAGGGGCGTGTACAGCCTGGTCTGAGGGTCGTGCACGATATTTGCTTGCATACTTGTTTGTACGCATTGTTATGATTTGGAATTCATATTTCCAAATGATTTGATTTGAGATCCCGAAGTGAAATCTACTTTGATATAAAAGCTAGATATGTATTTCAGATGATTTGAAATAGAAATCGGGAAATAGAGTCCAAAGGAATAGTTTCTGTAAATTGAATTGGATTTGGAAAATCTAAGTGTGGTGATTAATCTAAATGGGTAGATTGGAAAATTGCATGTTGATTGATGCATAGTAGATCCATATCTCTATTACTGATTTTTGTTGGTGCATTAGCATTTATGGGGTAAACCTGTTCCGTGTTAGCGGCGTGGTCCTGTAATTTTCCTTGTCATTTATACAAGTTAATTTTAAATGAGGAGTTTCTCATACCAGTCCCATGACTGACTCGTAGTTTGCTTTTCCCTTGCAAACTCGGGTGCCCCTATTTTCCACACGAGCAGTCGAGTGATTTGTTTTGCAGATATTTATTTATTGAGAAGGATTCTGGATTGAAGCTTTAAGCTGTGTCCAGAGCAATGATAGTCTTCCGCTGTGTTGGTTTATTTATTTCCGCTGCATTGCATTACATTTATTGTAAATAAATATTCCGCTGTATTTTTTTCTTTTTTCGATGTACTCTGATATTTTGTACTCTGATGTAACAAAACATATGATGATTATAAAAGTCTTCTGTTGTTTGTTCTGATGTGTTGTGCGCCCAGAGTTAGCTATCCGGGTTTTGAATGGTCTTGGTCGATTTAGCGATCGATTAGGTCCGAGCGAAATCTGTATCGTTACATATGGTATCGGAGCTTTGGTTAACTCAAATCTTTGGGGTGCAACTCGTTAGAACATAATAAAAGACTCATTGGAGATTGGATTAGTAATATCCATTGAAATAAAACTCATTAGAGATAGGATCAGTAGTATCCTAGAATGAGAAACTCATTAGATATGGGGTTAGCAATGCCCCAGATTGAGTTGAGGGTTATATGTTTATAAGTAACGTATTTGTGATTATATATATAATCCGATCTTAGAAAATATGATTTTTGAATATATAAAAGTTATATATATTTGAAAAGTTTATCAACAAATTGATTGCTGGTTGCTATGTGTGATTATTAGTTCAACTAATTAAAAAATTGAAACAATAAAACCAACATGAAAATAAAAGGTAAAAATAAGTCAAATCAAATATTGAACTGAATTGAAAATTGATTAGAATTGCATACATATTACATGTATATAATGAACAGGTCATATCATGGAAGCTAAGAAGAGGAATAAAATTGTATCCCCGACAAATAGGTACATGTTTACTAATTTCTTGGGTTTTGATGATTTTATGAGCCTATTGGCTAGCCGTTTGGCCTTTTCTTTTTCTTTTGGATTGGTGAGGGCCCTGTGAGGCTAGTTGCGGTTTTAAAGGTCTCTCCGTACAAAGGAGGTTATGGCGATTTTTTTCGAAAATTTAGAATGTTAGCCAAATTTTTGAAAAATTTGAAAATTCTTAGAAACTGAAAAGTTGAAGAATGAACGCCAAAATGAAAGTTGAGTTGGTTGGTTAAACAACTTTCAGCTTCGTTCCTTTTCGACGACGAAAAGATTTTTAGTGGGGGAGATTGTAACAACCCGGATTTTCAGAACTAATTTAAAAAATTTATTTTAGCTATTTTAATGGATTTTGAATATTTAAAATGATTTATTTTAAATAATAACGACAAAACATTTATTTAAAACGAAGTTAGAACGTATAAATTTATTTTAATTATAAAACGCGCCTAATTTGGCATGGTAGTTTGAAAATTCGATTTCAAATTTCAAATGAATGTACAGGATTCAAAATGTGACGGCCCACCCCCACACCAGCCGACATTTCAATGAAAGTGCATTGTGCTGATGTTCAACCAGCAAGGGACGGTCGCCAAAGAAAGAAAAAGAATGGAATTTGAAGCTAAAACTACCAAAGGAACCTATAGAATGTCTCACAGTGCATGGAATAAAATATAATAATAACATACTTGACATAAAATAGGCGAGATAGTGCATAAGCTGAAAACTAAACCATAATCATCATAGCGGCGGAAATTCAAAATACAGCTTATGTTCCACATCATCATTATTACAACTCCAACATACTGTCTCTAAAGCAAAGATGAAGGTACACTACTAATGCCCAAAGTAGTGACCAGCAGCGACACAGGGAGAATATCTATATATATCATACGTGGAAGCCTCCTGCTCGTCTCCGGTACAACTACTCGTGCATACCACCTAACCTATCTCTAGTCTGCTCGTTTAAGAGCACCCAGAATAATAAGAAGAGACATAAAACTCTGTGTCAGACAAAAGTATGGTATGAGCGATAGGCAGCAGAACAAAGCAATAACAGGTATACTAAACCATACCTGAACCTGGACCTGCAACCAAAGAGTTAGCACAACAAGATGTACAATACTCTAAGGTGACACTAACATATGGTGTAAAGATACGGGGGAGGGGTGTGCATGTCATAGTGGTATCAAACAATCAAGCATAGAAACCATCCTTGCATCTCTCACTCGGTGCGTAAAGCATACGATATCCACCGCTTTGATCACCCAAATCCTTGCTATGATCACTCTGCCCCATGGAGTCATGGAGACTCCACTGCACTAATCCATAGCCACTAGTCCTTGCTATGTCCACTCTTCTCCATGAAGTCATGACGAATCCACTGCACTGGCTCATAGCCATGCTACGATCACTCTGCCCCATGGAGTAATAACTACCCCACTGCACTGATCCGTAGTCTAACATCCGTCTTGGTGGTGAATCAAAGTTATGGACGTCGATAACCCCTTTGCACACGTCCCGCAGCAAAGCCCAACTCATGAAGTTAACTCGTTGGTTCCCAACTAGATCATGAGTTCTACTTCCTATTTGGACTACCCTTGCATCTCGGGTTTTGGTCTCCTCCGGATCGGTCTTCATTTGGTTTGTAGCCCATGCCTCGCGTCCAAGCTCCTTGGTTCGGTTCGCAGTCTCCCTTCTGGTTCGGGTCGGATTTTCCATACAGGTTGGGTCATGAGATCCTCCCAGGTCGGGTCGATTTTTGGTCCACCAAACAGTCTCCCACCGGGTCGGGTCGTGATGCTCCAAGCTGGGTCATGGTGTCACACTGGTTCTTCGGAGTAAGAGGCACTCCGGGTCGGGTCCTCCATTGGCTCGTGGGTCGAGCCTTCATCACTTCCTCGATTCGTGATAGTCCACTTATGGTGCATCGGTTCGGTCACGCGTAGGGGGTGCTTCACGAGTGGTTCAGGTCGAGCTTCCATCATCAGTTGGTGATACGTGCTATGCGAGTGGGGAAGGGTGATCTGATCCGATCCCTGCAATGTTTCCTGTAACTTTTCCAGCGACTGTTTTACGCCACACGATGGCATTTTTGACCATTCTAACTTTTCTAATCAATCACAAAGCATACCATACAGTCATAGCAATATGTATAATCATCCACAAACACCAAAACAACAATATAACATGTCAAAGTGGATCAAACATACCCAAAAACCCATATTTTTCCCTTAATCATGTTTAAGCACAACTAATGGTAGGATTAGTAAAACATAACCAAATTAACCCAAACTTCTAACAGAGGTCTAAAATGGTGTTTAAGAATTTCTAAACATTTTTCCAGAATTTATTAATACATAAATTCGCTAATTAACACTAATTACCCTTAATTACCCCTAATTAACCATAATTAGTGTAAAAACAATGTTAATCACTCACCTTAGCCACAAATAAAACTTAGATCTGAAACTATCTTTGATTTGGGTCGAATCTCTATGCAACACAGCAGCTCTATTCCCAATTTGATGCTAATTTGCCTTGATTTGATGTAGATCTTTTTAATTAGTGATTAGAAGGTGATTTGGGATGATTTTAGAAGGTGGAGGCATGGCTAAGGTTAGAGAAATGTTTTCGACGACTAAAAAATGAGATAAAAATCGTTTCTTAACTGTTCTCAGCCTCCCCATAACACTAATCCTGAAATAGGTTATGAGCCCTCTTGCTAATCACCCTAATTAGGCCCGGTTAAGTTGTTTTTCTTCTTCTAAACCTTGTTTCAACCATATCTCCCAAAGGGTGAGTCCGTTTGGCTAATGTGACCACTCTATGGAATTGTAAACCATCATCTGAATCCAATGGAAGTGGCTTCAGGTCAAAACTCCTTACCAATCAAAAGTTATGGCCGAAACAAGATTAGTTAGGGGTAAAACGGTCATTTAAAAATCGGAAAAAATCGTGAACATGGGAAATGACCCCAATAGTCGACCCAAAGCTACACGACTATACGGCCTCATCTGATAATGAAATAAATATTCTACGATCCTCCGATGCGTAGAATGCGGGTCGTTACACTCCCCCCCCCCCCACTTTAAGAAATTTCGCCCCCAAAATTCCTTAACCAAAAACATATAAAGGTGTTCCGCATGCCTATCAGTCATTCACAAACAATCAGACACACAAAACAAACAAAACAAACCTATCCTAACATGCAAAAAGACTAAATCGAAATGAAAACTTTACCAGGCAAAGAATTCTGGATACGTCTTCCTAATGCTCTCCTCTGTCTCCCAAGTACAGTCATTCTCATCCTTGCCCCACTGAACCTTGACTAGATTCACCGCTTTCCTTCGAAGTTTCTTTGTATCGTGCTCGACAATACAAATTGGCTTGCGGTTCCCAACCGCCTCGGGTTCTACTTCGATAGCATCCAACTGATCAGGTGAAATAGCCACATCGGGGTCGTGCACAAATTTCCTTAACTGGGAAACATGAAATACGTTATGAACTCCCGCCATCTTGTCTGGAAACTCAACTTTATATGCCAAATTCCCAACTTGTTCGAGAACTAGGAATGGACCAACAAATCTTGGTGCTAACTTGCCTTTACTACCAAATCGAATCACGCTCTTTAACGGAGAAATCTTGATAAACACCAAGTCGCCAATGGAGAATTTTAAATCTCTTTTCCTTTTATCGGCATAACTCTTCTGCCTATCTTAGGCAGCCTTTATCCGTTGTCGAATAACTTTGATCTTGTCTGAGGTTTCTCTTATCACATCTGGCCCAAGCACAAATTTCTCACCGGTTTCTAATAAACACGACGGTGAGTTGCACGGTCTTCCATACAAAGCTTCAAATGGAGCTATACCAATACTGGATTGATAACTATTATTATACGCGAACTCTACTAGATGCAAATGGTCATCTCATGATCCACCAAAATCTAATATGTAAGCTTTCAAGAGTTCTTCTAATACTCGATTCACCCTCTCTGTCTGACCGTCAGTTTGAGGATGGTACGCGGTACTGAGATGTAATTCTGATCGTAACGCCTCTTGTAAGCTCTTCCAAAATCCACTAGTGAAAACCGGATCTCGGTCACTTACAATGCCTTTGGGTGCTTCATGAAATCTCACTACCCACTTCATGTACAGTTCTTCTAATTTAGTTGTTGTTCTATTCGACTTGACGGGTATAAACCTTGCACTCTTGGTCAATCGGTCCACAATCACCCAAATGCTATCATGGCCCGATCTAGTCCTTGATAACCCGTCAATGAAATCCATTGAGACTTGTTCTCGTTTCCACTCGGAAATTTCTAATGGTTGCAACAAACCACTAGGCTTCTTTTGCTCAGCTTTAACTAGCTGGCAGTTCATGCACTTGGATATAAACTTCCCAACGTCTCTTTTCATCCCTTCCCAGTAGTAGGTCTGCTTCATGTCTCGATACATTTTATTACCACCGGGATGGATAGTCAGTTTTGAGTGATGACATTCTCTAAGCACATCATCTCTCAATCCATTGACAATGGGTACAACCAGTCTACCATTCTTTCTAAGCCATACATCTCGGTCAAGCCCATACTTGTTCATCTCCTCGTCGATTCCCATCCCTAAATTGGAGATGATTTCCAATAAGTTAGGATCGTCCTTCTGACTGGAACCAATCCACTCAATCAAAGTGGGTCTGACTGTCAAACTTGCTAACATTTCTGGATCCAATACACACTTTGGTCTAAAATCGTACCCTGTGATATACTCCAGTTGCTTCCATTCAAGAAACAAGGCCCCTACACTGGCATGTCTTCTACTCAAGCATCAGCTACCGCATTGCCTTTTCTTGGTGTATATGCGATATCAAAATCATAGGAAGCCAAGAATTCTAACCATCTTTGCTATCGGAGATTTAAATCCTTCTGAGAGAAGAGATACTTTAACGATTTATGATCGGTAAACAACTCGAATCTTTCTCCCAAGAGAAAATGTATCCACATCTTCAACGCGAATATGATCGCTGCCAATTCCAAATCATGGGTAGGATATCTTTTCTCATGCGGTTTCAGTTGCCGACTAGCATAAGCTACAACCGAACCTCCTTGCATCAATACAACACCTATCCTGGTACCACATGCATCTGTATATATTGTTATCTCTTCATTCCCTTTAGGAATGACTAATACTGGCGCACACATCAACTTTTCCTTTAGATTCTTGAATGCATTTTCACACCTTCCGTCCCAGACGAAAGCTTGATTCTTCTTGGTCAACTGAGTTAACGGTGCTGCTATCTTGGAGAAGTCTTGGAGAAGTCTTGGAGAAACTTACGATAATATCCAACTAACCCCAAGAAACTTCTTACGTCTATTGCATTCTTGGGAGTGGACCAATCTTGTACCGTAGCCACTTTCGCAGGATCCACGGCAATACCATTCTCTAAAACAACATGGCCCAAGAACCTCACTTCCCTCCTCCAGAAGTGACACTTAGAAAACTTTGCTTTCAATTGGTGTTTTCTCAACACCTCCATCACTATCCTCAGATGTTCTGAAACACCCCACCTCCGTTTTGGGTCACTCTCAAAGGGAATGCCCTAATTTTGGTGGAGGTTTATAAGTACAAGTCGCAGATATACAAGACAGATATAAGAACACATATTTGTAAACAGCGGAAGAACAACAAATTTTATTTCATAAAGTCAAATACGTGTTACAACAACATCCTTTCCAAAAACATAACATAACACTTTCATAATCTGTCTTGAGTACATTATTTTTAAAGAAGCATAAATAAAACATAGATGAACTGCAAAAGCCCCATAGTGGATTGTCCAAAGCCATAGTTCAAAACAGGAAATTCCAAGCAATACATTTCTCTTCTTCAAGCTGGATGTCAAGGCTGATCAAGCTGCTGTGTTCCCTCCCTGTGGACCTGGGGGGGGAAACGGAAGAAAGAAGACGAAAGAAAAGCAGAGTCGGACATAAAGTCTGAGTAAGTCTAGTACTATTTTGTCTATGAATAAAGAACTGGGTATGATAAGCATAAACAAGAAGTGGGCAAGCACTATAAACTTGGTTAAGTTGTCTAGGGTCGAATATACTACCGTACCCCATGTTAATCTCTGAACCCATATAAACTAGTTTCCAATTTGCACCCCATAATCAGGGTGATGTGATCCATTCTATGATGATCGGCTCCTACTCGCATAGTTACATGTGTCTTACGGCCCCCGATGTCTGTAGTTACCTATGCTGGTCCCACCATGGGGTGTATCAAGTCCCATGGCAGCGGCCCGACACAACCTTAGAATGCACAGGTATGCTACTGGTGCCCAGTGCTTTATTTTTCTGCGCCGGAGTGCGTGCACGCCCGCACCCCGTTAGAACCTACACTGCTACACCACCGCCGTCGATTTGACCTCTTACAATCAGCCCAGTAATCGTGCCCCACCCTGCCTAGTTTCAGGGTATCATGATACACCTTTTAGGGTTACTGCTGAAAAGGGTCCCCCGTTACTAGGTTTTCTATCTCTAGCCAACATGCTAAGTTGGTTAAGTGTTTCTAACCTAACCCCCACCAGTCCGTTTAGTTTAGCATGTTCCATTTTGATTAAGTCTTTAATCCACTTAATCCTAACAATCCTGACTCAGCCTTAATTGTCTTATTAAGGCCCTGACCTCTCACATTAGACAGGTATTGTTGTGGCTGCCTGTTGCCGGTTGGTTCCGGGCAGTCTTACGCCACAACTCAGTCTAACCTCGGGTCCTTATTGGGCTCCATGTTTAACCTCTCACATTGGATAGGTATTGTTGTGACTACTGGACAGCCGGGCGGTTCCGGGCAGGTTTACATCACAACTCAATCCAACCTCGGGTTAAACACATCGTATTTTCTACTTTTACATATTTTGTCTTTCTTCTTTATTTATATGTAAATATTTGCGGCCCATTATTAAGTTAATGGTGTAAAGATTACACCAATCACGGGCCCAACCCATACTTGAATTTGGGCCCTTCTATTTTATATTTTCATTCATTAATTAATTTTAACCCAACGTTATTTTCCCCCGTTTTACACGTCCGTTCATATATATTGGGCTTAGCCTTTTAAAGCCCAATTTAGCCATGCGAAAGGGGAGGCTTAAAGCGTGATTACATACACAAAGAGGGGAAGGTGAGCGTATGAACTTGCAATATGACGATGGGAATACAAAATAGAAACTGGTGTACTTGCATAGTAGTGACATATACTTTGGTCATAAAACATAGGTAACATGAATCAAAGCATGTGAACTTGTAATTGAGATATCATTATTGACACATGAACCTATATTTTTATTTAGGCATAATGTCAAACATAAGCATGGCATAAATACTTCTAGCATAAACATGGCATAATGTCAAACATAAGCATGGCATAAATACTTCTAGCATAAACATGGCATAATGTCAAACATAAGCATGGCATAAATACTTCTAGCATAAACATGGCATAATGTCAAACATAAGCATGGCATAAATACTTCTAATCATGGTGTTTGCTTTAAACTTGCAAAAAGGGATTTTTGAGTCTAACCTAGCCATGTCTCACATATGTCATCATATAATTCTTTTAAACAAGATAGGCTTAATCATAGATTTCAATTATGCCAAATATCATTCATAGCCTAGCCATATTCATAAGTTTTTGCAAACGCATGACTTAATACATGGATTATGGTGTCAAAATTCCAACATAGTTTCATATGAACTATAACAACCAAACTTGTTTCAATTACTTGCTAAATGATTTATGCACAAAAATATACATCATGATGGCATAATAACAAAGCCCCAAACTCGCATGAATTTCAATCAACTACATACATGTAGCTTCAACATAGATTACATAATTTGCGCAATATTCCAAACGTATACTTGCATAGAACTACCGCATGTAGTTCTTTATAATGAATAACAAAATTTTGCACAAATATGAATTACTTTATTATCCCAATTCAAGCATACAAATCAATACAGTTGTTTATTCATACCAAAGTAATACTCTACTTACAATGGTTGCGGCGAATTCTCTAATTAAGAGATATGATTCCTTTGTTGAATTGATTGGCTTTAGGTTGCTTGAATTGCTTTAGGCTTTAGAACTTTCTCCCTAATTCTCTCTCTAGTCGGCGGCTACTCTTAGTCGTTCCTCAGCAACATGGCGGCTATGTTCTTAATTTTGAATGAATAGATTAGGGTTTAGTCTAGGGTTGTTTATATAGAGGTTAGGAATTGATTAGGACCCTTGATGTTGCTAGGTTAGATCGTAGCCATTCATTAGGAAGAGAGACCAATTAGAACCCGCCACCTAGCCCTAATGACAAAGCAGACCACAGAAATTCGACCAAACACAGACCTGGCCAGCCAGGTTGACTGGGCTCGACCAGGTCGACACCCCTGTCGACAGGGCTGTCGACAGCCCTGTCGACATGGGTAGCCCAGGTCGACAGCCCAGTCGACCTGGGTGGCCTAGGCGGGTGTTTATCCGCCCTGGCCCACTGGGCCCCATTTTTAATTATTTTATTCTGTTTGAATTTTAAATTTAATTCAAAACTTCCGAAGGCCATATCTTCTTCATACGGACTCCGTTTTTCGAAAACTCGGACTCTATTTCGCGTATTTTTCCGAGACGAACGCAATGGCGTATCCCGTTTCCCTTAGTTATTTGATTTGAATTTGATTATACTTTAATTCATGAATTTCACAGTTATAGAATTCTCGGGGTGTTACATTCTCCCCCACTTAAAAGGATTTCGTCCCCGAAATCTTCAAGTTAGGAGGAATGTATATCCTAACATCCAATCATCCATCTACTCATCCATTAAACACGAGCATCCATTGTCCTTAAAAGACTTCTAATGCTTCATGATCATATGCAAAGTGTGTGTGTACATGTACTTATCTAATGCAAAATCAGGCGGTCTACTGATTCAGTTGACCTCCTTAATGCGAATTATGTAAGTGCCATGAATCCATTATGTATGCAAATTTTCCTATTCTTGATTATACATGAGTGCACAATCAACCAATACAAATGCAGCATCCACATGACAACACATTAAAGTTCAATCACATACGAATGCAAACATATATGCATATGCAATATGAAGTGACTGAGCCGATCTAAAACCTAGATTGTGTGTGTATATGCAACCACGAGCAACCACTAGCAATCACTTGCAACCACTTGCAACCATCATCCATAACATGTTTCAACTACATGTTTCCATCCAAAAAGTTTCTACCTAAAAGATACGGTCGAGGAAATATACCTAAAAAGATAGATAAAAGCGCAACTTAAGGAAAAAGAAAGATCAAGGATGTACCCTCGAACAGAAAAGGGTAGGCAGTACGTATTCTAGCTTCAGTTTCCCAAGTTGCGTCTCCCTCGGCGTCGCTCCACTGAACTTTGACGAGCTTGACTTCACGGTTGCGTAGCTTCTTCACTTCCGTTCCTAAGATGCGGGTTGGAACTTTTCTTATGGTTGCTTCGCGTTCCACTTCGGCCTCTTCGAGGATATTTGGCTCTACCACTTCAGCAGACTCATGTAGACATTTTCGGAGATGTGAAACGTGAAAGACGTTGTGGACTCCAGCCAACTTCTCAGGTAGCTCTAATCTAAAGGCCATTTTCCCAATCTTCTCGATAATAGGGAATGGCCCTACGAATCTTGGCGCTAGCTTTCCTGTGGTTCCAAAACGAACAACGTTTCTTAGCGGTGATACCTTGAGAAAAACTCTGTCTCCAACCTCAAATTCAAGGTCGGTTCTTCTCTTGTCGGCATAGGACTTTTGTCTGTCTTGGGCCGTCTTCATCCTTCTTCGTATTAAGTCTACTTTCTCTGAGGTCTCTCGGATCATATCTGGTCCTAGTATGAGCTTATCAGTAGACTCCCACCAACAAGTGGGCGATCGGCACGGTCTTCCATATAAAGCTTCGAAGGGCGCCATTCCTATGGTTGCTTGATAGCTGTTGTTGTAGGCAAATTCCACCAAAGGAAGGTGGTCTTCCCATGTCCCTCCGAAGTCGAGGACGCATAGCCTTAAAAGGTCTTCCAAAACTCTGTTCACTCTCTCTGTTTGGCCGTCGGTTTGGGGATGATAGGCTGTGCTCAAGCATAACTGCGTTCCTACTGCTTCTTGCAGACTCCGCCAAAATTCGCTGGTGAAGATGGGGTCTCGGTCACTAACAATGCTAGATGGTATTCCATGGAGTCGAACGATTTCCTTGAGGTAAAGTGATGCTAGGGATGAGGCAGTTCTTTTACTTTTGACAGGTAAAAAGTGGGCGCTTTTAGTAAGCCTATCCACTATTACCCAAATGCTAGTGTTGCCTCTCCTAGACCTAGGCAGCCCATCGATGAAGTCCATTGAGATGCTATCCCACTTCCACTGCGGGACCTCCAGAGGATGTAGTAGTCCGCCAGGCTTTTTCTGTTCCGCCTTAACCTGTTGGCACACCATACATTTAGAAACGAATTCTGCCACGTCCTTTTTCATGCCATTCCAAAAGAAAGTCCTTTTTATGTCTTTGTACATTTTATCCCCGCCTGGGTGTATCGTCATCTTGGAGTGATGTGCTTCCTCGAGAACCTTCTTTATTAAATCGTTTGTCTGTGGGACGCATAGTCTTCCGTCTCGCCTTAGCAAACCCTTATCGTCGATGGAGTATCTGTTGAGGTGACTTGAAGTCTCACCCCTAATTAGCCTATCAATTATTTCCACAAGTTGAGGGTCTTCGCGTTGTGTTGTCCCTATTGAATCCACTAAAGTTGGCCGTACTTCGAGAGATGCTAGCAAGCCTGGTACGAAATCGGAGGAGGGCCTAAAGTCGAAGCTGGCTATAAACTCTAGGCTTTGTCTTTCAACAAACAACGGGCTTAGGGTCAATTTCTTTCGGCTCAACGTGTCTGCCACTACGTTGCCTTTGCCCGGAGTGTAGGAGATTTCGAAATCGTACGAGGCGAGAAACTCCATCCATCTTTGTTGCCTCAAGTTAAGATCCTTCTGCGAGAAAAGATATTTCAACGATTTATGGTCAGTGTAAAGTTCGAACTTCTCACCTAGGAGATAGTGTCGCCAAGACTTGAGTGCAAAGACGATGGCGGCTAACTCAAGATTGTGGGTTGGGTAGTTCTTTTCGTGCACCTTCAATTGCCTCCCGCCATAAGCTACTACTCTTCCTTCTTGCATTAAGACGGCGCCTAGCCCTGTCCCACATGCATCCGTATAAACAGTGAACATCTTGCTCCCATCTGGCAGCGTCAAAACTGGGGCTGTTGTGAGAGCCCTTTTTAGTCGTTGGAAAGCAAACTCGCAATCCAAATCCCAATTAAACACTAGATTCTTCTTAGTCAATTTCGTGAGCGGAGCTGAGATTTTCGCAAAATCCCTTATAAATTTTCGATAGAAACCTGCTAGTCCTAGAAAGCTTCGGACCTCAGTTGCATTCCTTGGTGTCTTCCAATCCTGTACCGCCACTACCTTCGCAGGGTCCACCGCTAACCCTTGTTTGGATACTATGTGCCCAAGGAACCTCACCTCTTCTCTCCAAAAGTGGCATTTGGAGAATTTGGCTTTTAGTTGATGGACTCACAAAGTTTCCATGATTGCCGTTAGGTGCTGAGCATGTTCCTCTTCACTCTTTGAGAAGATAAGGATATCATCTACGAAGACCACTACGAATTTGTTGAGGAAATCTCTAAATACCCTACTCATCAGGTCCACGAAGTAAGCAGGTGCATTTGTCAAGCCGAAAGGCATGACAAGCCATTCAAAGAAGCTGTCTGGGGTTCTGAAAGCCGTTTTATCGATGCTATCTTCAGCCACCCTCAGCTGATGAAAACCGGTTGCTAAATCGAGTTGGGAGAAAACAGACGCTCCTACAAGCTGGTCAAATAAATCGTCAATTCTAGGGAGAGGATGCCTATTCTTTTTCGTTAGCTTGTTGAGCTCCCTATAGTCAACACATAGACGGAGTGAACCATCCGCCTTTGTAGCGAACACCACCGGAGCGCCCCATTCTGAAATGCTCCTCCTAATGAACCCCTTTTCTAGAAGCTCTTTAATCTGTTTACTGAGCTCTTTCCTTTCTCGTGGAGCCATATGTCTAACGGGCAACGCAACGGGCTTTGCATTATCTACAAGATATATGCGGAAGTCTATTTCCCGCTTCGGAGGCAAGCCCTTCACCTCTTCAAAGACATCCGGATATTCCCGGACCACTCTAACTGATTGCAAATTTTCAACAGAGGCATCTAGCGATTCAAGATAACTAAGCATAACCGCATACGAGGGATTACAAGAAATTTCCAAAGTATTACCGAGCTGGATTAGGAGCCTAACAACCCTTTTCTCACAATCAAGGATGGCCCCATTACTGGATAGCCAATCCATACCCAAAATCAAACCATACCCCGAAAAGCCCAAAACAAAGGCACTACATTGAAATTCTACACTTAGAATAGAAATTTTCAATCCCACACAGATCATAGACAAATGAGCTGGGCCCCCAATTGGGTTTGAAACAATTAAGGGGTCCTCTACCATACTAGTTTCTAGGTGCAGAGATTCTACTAAAGCAGACGAGATAAAGGAGTGTGATGCGCCAGAATCAAATAAAGTGCGAACGGGGTGATCATAAAGATAAACTACACTTTCTACAGAAGTATTTATACCTCGCTGTTGCAGAGGTGGCGCTTCCAGCACATGAACCTGTGCCCCTGGGGTGGATCCAGCCCTCTGCCCCTGTCCTCGTTTCTTTGGGCAGTCCTTAGCCCTGTGGCCCGTCTCACCGCAAGAAAAGCACCCACCATTCTCCTTGGCCTTCTTTTTCCGGCAGTGTAACAACCCGTATTTTCAATAAACTGTTATAACATAAATTGAGGCAGAATTTAATTCAAAAATCTGAATCAGGGGAAACGGGCTATGCCATTGCGTTCGTCTCGGAAAAATACGCGAAATAGAGTCCGAGTTTTCGAAAATCGGAGTCCGTATGACCCGGTTAAGGCCCATTGAAGTTTTCAGAAATTTCTATGCTAAAAACAGATTTAAATTTCGAATTAAAAACAGGGATTAGGGCTAATCTGGGTTAGGCAGGAAAATTCCCGCCAGGGGGACCCATGTCGACAGGCATGTCGACAGGGCACCCAGGGTGTCGACTGCCCTGTCGACAGCCCTGTCGACAGGGGGTGCCCAGGCAGTTCAGCCTGGTGCACCATTTCTGATTTGGGTTTGGTCATGTGGCTTGGTTCTAGAGAAATCTGAGATCTGACGGGCCAAACCTAATCTAGGGTTAATCCTAGGGCTAAAAACACTCTAATCTTCTATAAATATACCCCTAATCCTACCCTAAAGCCTCATTAATCAATCTAGCAACTAAACTATGCCAAATTGAATCCTCAAATGGCTTCCATCTAAAATCCCTAGCCTCCACCTTCCTCAAAGTTAAATCCTATGAAGATATGATGATCATACAACCTTTTCTATGTTGTATGAATGCTTAATAACTTGCATACTTCATTAAGTAGCAAGTTTGATTTGCTAAAGTTTGTGTTTTGGGATTTTGCAAAAGGATTTTCTTATTTGAGGCTTTGTTTTGGGTTTTAAAAGGGCTTCTTCATCTTATTTGGTGGATTTGTGACTTGTTTATATTTGTAAGCCCTCTTACCTTCACTTTACAAACTCTAAAGTTAATGTTTGGTGAAAGTTGAGATTTATGTGAGTTTAGTTGATTATGCATGTTTATGCGGACTCACTATGTCATGTTTTATATGATTCATAAGTTATGCATGCTTATGCGAACTCACTATACCATGTTTTACATGTTTCATAAGTTATGCATGCATATGCGAGATTTCTATGCCATGTTTTACATGTTTCACAAGTTATGCATGCTTATGCGAGCTTATTATGTCATGTTCTACATGTTTCATGGGTTATGCATGTTTATGCAAGATCACCTTACCATGTTATGCAAGTTTAATGGATTATGCATGCCTATGCAAGATCATCTCACCATGTTATGCAAGTTTAAATGGATTATGCATGTTCACCTTACCATGTTATGCATATTTAATAAGCTATGCATGTTTATGCGAGTTCACTATGACATGATTTGCAAGTTTAACATGTATGCATATTTATTGTGATATGTGAAGTTCATCATGTATGTTATGCTAAGTTACCTTTTATACCCTTATGCGTTATGACGAATATGTAAGCGAGATAATGACGTTGGGAGGGTTTGGGTAAACTTAAAAATACATGAAACTAAAAGATTGGGAATTTACCTATTAAGTTAGGTCTACCCCTTGGGAATTTACCTATTAAGTTAGGTCTACCCAAGTATATGTTAACTTGTAAATGTGTTTAAAAGTGGACATGACATTAGATAACATGGTATGGCCAACTCGAGGTTAGACCTAGTTGTGGTGTAAATCTTCCCAGGTAACCACAACGTGGGGTCTAATGTGGGTAGTTGGTCATGTTGCACCATAAGACCCGAGGTTAGACCTAGACGTGGTGTAAATCTTCCCAGGTAACCACGGATGTCTAATGTGAGAGGTTGGGTGCGTTAAGTAATTAATGCCTCATGATTAGGGTTAAGTCATGGCCCACTAATACTTAACCAATAATGGGGATGCGAGGATTAGATGGGGTTAAGTGGTTACACTTAACTAATTTAATCCGGGATTAGTGAGGGGATTAAAACCACACTTAACCCTCTTAGAAACCCTAGCAACGTGGTCTGTTCCAGCAGTAATCCCAGTTTGGTATCATTCACAACCCTAGAGGCTAGGCTAGGGCGGGGCACGATTACTGGACTGATATAAGCGACCAAAGCGACGGCTGAGTGGTACAGCGGTGCGGGTCCGGCGGGCTACGGACGTGCACGTAGTCCGATGTTGGACAAACTCGAGGCACGGGTACCAGTAGGCTTAGACTGTGCATTTTTGCTTAGGTGTCTGGGGTTGACACCCGAGGGCTTGATACACCCGAAGGTGGACCCAGCACAGTCTGACTACATCCATGGGGGCCGTATGGACACCAACACTTGACGTGTTAGGTTTATAGGGAGCCGATCGACTAGACCGTTGGGCTGGACCTTATACTAAGGTCACTTCATGTTATTGGGCCAAAGCTTGGGCTAAGAGATCAAGATCTGTTTTGTGGGTTTGCTAGTACACTGTGGTGCAAAGTTTAATCTCATCTATGTGATGTCACCTTTATCTATTGCCAGTGTGTTCATCTCAGTTTCCATCATACTATTAATTTTATTAGTTTATAGATTGATCGTAGTAGGGCTTACCAGTGTTTTTGACTGACCTGTTTTCTTTCGCTTCTTTTCTTCCGTTCCCCCCCCCCCCCCAGGTTCTCAGGGAGGGGCTACATCTGCTTAGTGGATCTTTGACTTGCTTGTTGGATAGCTCATGTATGGATCTGAGCTAGCTGTGGCTTATCTTTTATTTCTGGGGATTAGCACTGATGTTTTACCATGTGTTTTGTTATCACGTATCTAGACTGATGTTGTATTTTGGATCATGACATTTTGATATTATGTACTTGACTATGTTGGTTTTCTGAGATGATGATGATGGGTTTTTATCTGCTACCGCTGCTTTACTTATATTTATTTATATATATTCTGTCTTGCGATATCTCTGTGCAAGTTTACCTTCACAATAACGCCCCTCCAAAGCTAGTACATTCTAAGGAGTGATCCTAGTGGAGGTGGGGTGTTACATTTGGTATCAGAGCACGAGGTTAACAAGATTGAACAAAACTTTTGAAAAAAAAAAAACCTTTTGAAAAACTATTTTCAAAAACCTACTAAGTATTTTCCAAAATAAAGTCTAGATTATTTTAAGGCTAATCCCCAAAAGCCATCGGCATTATCATTCGTTCCCTTGACCTGATCTTAGCTTATCTTTTGTTCCAGTATGGCTGAGAATCTTGACATCCCAGATGGAGTGAACGTACCACTCTGGTATAGGAGACTCCAAGAAGCTAGGGCGGCAGCCGGTCCCGCCAACCCTACTCCCACTCCTCCTCCCGTAGTTGAGAATCCTATCCCTAATATCCCTCCTCCGGTGGTTCCTGCTCCCCCTCCTCCAGCAGCTAATATTCCCCCTCCCGTTGCTAATGTTCCTCCCCCTCCCGTTGCTGAGGCTCCCCTTCCTCCTCCTCCCCCTCAGCACCCTCAGATTGAGTTTACAAAGGTTTGTAACGATTTCAAGGCAATGGGAGGCAAGAATTTCCTAGGCACGGAATCTTTCGTTGAAGCTAGGAATTGGCTGAAGGACACGGAGGACTTGTTTGCTATCTTTGGAATTGATGACGAGAGGAAAATCCTATTGACAGTATGGCTTTTGAAGGATGAAGCGGCCTATTGGTGGGAGGTCACCAATGGGACGAGGCCCGTTGAGACATGGGCCGATTTGAGGGCTAGATTTGTGACCAAGTTTCTATCTTCAGCCGAGGCGAATTTACAAATGGAGAAGTTCATTTCATTAAAGCAAGGTGATATGTCGATCAAGGAGTATGTGAACAAGTTTAATCAGCTGGCCCGCTTTGGTTTGGATATAGTGAACACCCCGGAGAAGAAGGCTCTTCGATTTGCCAGAGGATTGAATGAGCCGCTACAGGGCTTGGCGATGTCACATATTCCGCATGGAGCCACTTTCGAGAGTTTGGTCAATATGGCTCTGCTTCAGGGAGAGGGAAAGAAGGAAGTCAAGTCGGGCGATACTCAAGCAAAGAAGGCTGATTCTCAAGGCAAAGGCAACCAAGGTCAAAGCAGTCAAGGAAATCAGAATAAGAACAAGAAGGGCAACAACAAAGGCAAGGGGAAGTGCAATTACTGTGGCATAGCTGGGCATTTTGCTAAGGATTGCAGGAAGAAGAAAAGGAAGCTTAGTGGTGGATGCTTTTCTTGTGGAGAGACTGGGCACTTCAGCAAAGAATGCCCAAAGAAGAAAGGACAGGCTGGATCTTCAGGAGGGCAAGTTCATGCTCTCAATGCCGCTTCAGTTCCCGAGAGAGGTAGTGTTTCTGTTGAGAACCTTGTTTATATCTCTGATCTTCCAGTACGTACCTTGTTTGATTCCGGTGCATCACATAGCTTTATTTCATCTGATCTTGTTGATAGCTTGCACCTCAGTACTAGCTTAGTGGATGATCCCGTTTGTGTTTCGAATCCCATTGGGGGTTCTGCTCATCTATCTATGATATGTGAGGATCTAAGGATCTCTATACTCAGCATTGAGTTCTTGTGTAGTGCGTATGTTCTAGGTTTCAGGGGATACGGATTGATCTTGGGCATGGATTGGCTGTCTAGATATGGAGCCATTCTGGATTGTGAGCATAGGGTTGTAAGGCTTGTGACTCGCCTGGGCAACACCTTAGAGATTTCATGCAATCCGAAGAATCCCGTCATGTTATGTTATCTAGAATCTCTCGACTCATCAGAGGAGGCCCTTCAGTCTGTAAGGGTGGTCCGGGATTATCCAGATGTGTTTGAAGAAGTTATGGGGTTGCCCCCTAAACGAGAGATTGACTTTCGCATCTATCTGGTAGATAATGCTAAACCTGTTTCTTTGCCCGTTCGGCATATGGCTCCGCGTGAGAGACGGGAGCTGAGCAAGCAAGTGAAAGAATTGCTTGAGAAGGGCTTCATCAGAAGGAGTATATCCGAATGGGGAGCGCCTGTGGTGTTTGCGACTAAGGCAGATGGCTCTCTTCGACTCTGTGTGGATTATAGAGAATTGAATAAGCTGACTAAGAAGAACAGACACCCGTTACCGAGGATCGACGATCTCTTTGATCAACTTGTTGGTGCTTCTGTTTTCTCTCAGCTTGATCTTGCTACGGGTTTTCATCAGCTCAGAGTGGCTGAAGACAGCATAGACAAAACTGCATTCAGAACTCCAGACGGATTCTTTGAATGGCTTGTTATGCCGTTCGGTTTGACGAATGCACCCGCGTATTTTGTGGATTTGATGAGTAGGGTGTTTCGGGAGTTCTTGAATAAGTTTGTCGTGGTCTTTGTTGATGATATTCTAGTCTTCTCCAAGGATGAGGAAGAGCATGCGAGGCACCTAGTAGAGGTGGTGGACACACTCAGAGCACACCAGTTAAAAGCCAAGTTCTCCAAGTGCCACTTTTGGAGAAGGGAAGTCAGATTTCTTGGGCATATCGTATCCAAGCAAGGCTTGGCAGTGGATCCCGCTAAGGTGGTTGCAGTTCAGGATTGGAAGACCCCAAGGAATGCAACCGAGGTGAGGAGCTTTCTGGGTCTTGCGGGTTTTTATCGGAAGTTCATCAAGGACTTCGCGAAGATATCCGCTCCTCTTACTAAGTTGACGAAGAAGAACTTAGTCTTTGCTTGGGATATGGATTGTGAGCTTGCTTTTCAAAGGCTCAAAAGAGCCCTTACCTCCGCACCAGTTCTAGCCTTACCCGATGGTGGTAAGATATTTACCGTGTACACTGATGCTTGTGGCACGGGATTGGGTGCCGTTCTGATGCAAGAAGGCAGAGTTATATGTTTTGGTGGGAGGCAACTTAAGGTGCATGAGAGGAATTATCCCACCCATGATCTAGAGCTGGCAGCGATTGTATATGCGCTTAAAGCATGGCGTCATTACCTTCTGGGAGAGAGATTTGAGCTATATACTGATCATAAGTCTTTGAAGTATCTCTTTTCGCAGAAAGATCTGAACTTAAGACAACAGAGATGGATGGAATTTTTGGCTTCCTATGATTTTGAGATATCCTATACCCCTGGCAAGGGGAATGTTGTAGCGGATGCGTTGAGTAGGAAAAGGTTGACGCTAAGTCCTCTATTTGTTGAGATGAAGAATTTAGAGTTCTTGGCGACCTTTGATTTCTCTTTGGCAATGGAGTCGGAGACCGGTTCCTTGGCATCTTTAGAACTCAGGCCTACCCTTTTAGATCAAGTCGGGGCTTCACAGAAGGAAGACCCTCAGATAATTGAGATCATGGACAAGCTGGTTCGAGGGGAGACATCTAGTCACCTTGCTCGATATTCTATAGACGATAAGGGTTGGCTGAGGAGAGATGGAAGGCTTTGTGTTCCGATGGTAGAAGACTTGGTAAGGAAAGTTCTTGAGGAAGCACATCGCTCCAAGATGACCATACATCCAGGTGGTGATAAGATGTATAAGGACATGAAGCGCGTTTTCTTCTGGCCTGGGATGAAGAAGGATGTAGCGGAGTTTGTCTCGAGATGTGTTATTTGTCAGAGAGTAAAAGCTGAGTCAAAGAAGCCCGGTGGGCTATTACATCCGCTAGAGGTCCCGCTATGGAAGTGGGAGAGCATTTCTATGGACTTTATTGATGGGCTTCCAAGGTCCAGGAAGGGGAACACGAGCATATGGGTCATTGTGGATAGGCTCACGAAGAGTGCTCATTTTATCCCAGTAAAGAGCAAAAGAACCGCATCTGGACTAGCATCAGTATATCTTCGTGAGATAGTGCGGCTACATGGAGTCCCTTCCAGCATAGTCAGTGACCGAGACCCCATCTTTACTAGTCAGTTCTGGAACAGTTTACAGGAAGCTATGGGCACGAGATTGAACCTGAGTACAGCCTATCACCCACAAACAGACGGCCAAACAGAAAGGGTGAATAGGGTACTTGAGGACTTGTTGAGGCTTTGCATCCTGGATTTTGGTGGTGCTTGGGAAGACCATCTTCCTCTTGTCGAGTTTGCATACAACAACAGTTATCAGGCGAGCATAGGGATGGCACCCTTTGAGGCTTTATATGGGAGGCCGTGCAAGTCACCTACATGTTGGTGGGAATCCACGGATAAGCTTATACTTGGACCCGACATGATTAGGGATACATCCGAGAAGGTTGAGTTGATTAGAAGACGGATGAAAGCGGCCCAAGACCGGCAGAAATCCTATGCTGACAGGCGAAGGTCCGAATTGGAGTTTGAGGTTGGGGACAAGGTTTTCGTGAAGGTTTCTCCTTTGCGGAATGTGGTCCGATTTGGAGCAGTGGGGAAGCTAGCACCGAGATTTGTTGGACCCTTCCCCATCATTGAGAGAATTGGGAAGATGGCTTATAAAGTGCAATTGCCCGAGAAGTTGTCCGGAGTACATAATGTCTTTCATGTCTCGCATCTCCGAAAATGCCTGCATGAGTCCGCTGAGGTGGTTGAACCTAGCATGCTTGAAGACGTGGAAGTAGAGAAAGAAGCAACTTTAAGAAGAGCTCTGATTCGTATCTTGGGGACAGAGACCAAGAAGCTAAGGAATCGTGAGGTCAGATTGGTGAAAGTTCAATGGGGTGAAGCCGAAGAAGACGCAACTTGGGAAACCGAGGAGAAGATGCGTGGGCTTTATCCATTTCTTTTTGAGGGTACACTCTCAATCTCTTTCCTTTATTTAGCGTAACTTTCTCTTTGCTATCCATGTTTATCTAAGTTGTCGTGCTAAGCTTGTCATGAGAACCTTAGGTAGAAACCCTTTTGGATGAAACATGTGCTTGAGACATGTTATGTTTGATGGTTGCAAGTGGTTGCAAGTGTTTGCAAGTGGTTACTCGTGGATGCATGATACACATTAGGCACTAGATCGGCTCACACACTCCTCATATTGCATGTGCATGAGTGTTTATGCTTATTCTTGGATGAACTTTGTATGCAATCACATGGATGTTGCATATGGGTGTATGGTTGAGCACGCATATAGATACTATACATTATGATAGGGATTTGCATACATATGGATACATTTCACTAACATATTTTGCATTGATCATTGCATTAGATAGGTACATATACACACACTTTTGCATATGTTCATACAGCATTTAGAATCCTTTAAGGACAATGGTTGCTCGTGGATGATGTTTTGAGTAGATGGATGTTGGATGGTAGGATATGTTCTTCCTAACTTGAAGATTTCGGGGACGAAATCCTTTAAGGAGGGGAGAATGTAACAACCCGTATTTTCAATAAACTGTTATAACATAAATTGAGGCAGAATTTAATTCAAAAATCTGAATCAGGGGAAACGGGCTATGCCATTGCGTTCGTCTCGGAAAAATACGCGAAATAGAGTCCGAGTTTTCGAAAATCGGAGTCCGTATGACCCGGTTAAGGCCCATTGAAGTTTTCAGAAATTTCTATGCTAAAAACAGATTTAAATTTCGAATTAAAAACAGGGATTAGGGCTAATCTGGGTTAGGCGGGAAAATTCCCGCCAGGGGGACCCATGTCGACAGGCATGTCGACAGGGCACCCAGGGTGTCGACTGCCCTGTCGACAGCCCTGTCGACAGGGGGTGCCCAGGCAGTTCAGCCTGGTGCACCATTTCTGATTTGGGTTAGGTCATGTGGCTTGGTTCTAGAGAAATCTGAGATCTGACGGGCCAAACCTAATCTAGGGTTAATCCTAGGGCTAAAAACACTCTAATCTTCTATAAATATACCCCTAATCCTACCCTAAAGCCTCATTAATCAATCTAGCAACTAAACTATGCCAAATTGAATCCTCAAATGGCTTCCATCTAAAATCCCTAGCCTCCACCTTCCTCAAAGTTAAATCCTATGAAGATATGATGATCATACAACCTTTTCTATGTTGTATGAATGCTTAATAACTTGCATACTTCATTAAGTAGCAAGTTTGATTTGCTAAAGTTTGTGTTTTGGGATTTTGCAAAAGGATTTTCTTATTTGAGGCTTTGTTTTGGGTTTTAAAAGGGCTTCTTCATCTTATTTGGTGGATTTGTGACTTGTTTATATTTGTAAGCCCTCTTACCTTCACTTTACAAACTCTAAAGTTAATGTTTGGTGAAAGTTGAGATTTATGTGAGTTTAGTTGATTATGCATGTTTATGCGGACTCACTATGTCATGTTTTATATGATTCATAAGTTATGCATGCTTATGCGAACTCACTATACCATGTTTTACATGTTTCATAAGTTATGCATGCATATGCGAGATTTCTATGCCATGTTTTACATGTTTCACAAGTTATGCATGCTTATGCGAGCTTATTATGTCATGTTCTACATGTTTCATGGGTTATGCATGTTTATGCAAGATCACCTTACCATGTTATGCAAGTTTAATGGATTATGCATGCCTATGCAAGATCATCTCACCATGTTATGCAAGTTTAAATGGATTATGCATGTTCACCTTACCATGTTATGCATATTTAATAAGCTATGCATGTTTATGCGAGTTCACTATGACATGATTTGCAAGTTTAACATGTATGCATATTTATTGTGATATGTGAAGTTCATCATGTATGTTATGCTAAGTTACCTTTTATACCCTTATGCGTTATGACGAATATGTAAGCGAGATAATGACGTTGGGAGGGTTTGGGTAAACTTAAAAATACATGAAACTAAAAGATTGGGAATTTACCTATTAAGTTAGGTCTACCCCTTGGGAATTTACCTATTAAGTTAGGTCTACCCAAGTATATGTTAACTTGTAAATGTGTTTAAAAGTGGACATGACATTAGATAACATGGTATGGCCAACTCGAGGTTAGACCTAGTTGTGGTGTAAATCTTCCCAGGTAACCACAACGTGGGGTCTAATGTGGGTAGTTGGTCATGTTGCACCATAAGACCCGAGGTTAGACCTAGACGTGGTGTAAATCTTCCCAGGTAACCACGGATGTCTAATGTGAGAGGTTGGGTGCGTTAAGTAATTAATGCCTCATGATTAGGGTTAAGTCATGGCCCACTAATACTTAACCAATAATGGGGATGCGAGGATTAGATGGGGTTAAGTGGTTACACTTAACTAATTTAATCCGGGATTAGTGAGGGGATTAAAACCACACTTAACCCTCTTAGAAACCCTAGCAACGTGGTCTGTTCCAGCAGTAATCCCAGTTTGGTATCATTCACAACCCTAGAGGCTAGGCTAGGGCGGGGCACGATTACTGGACTGATATAAGCGACCAAAGCGACGGCTGAGTGGTACAGCGGTGCGGGTCCGGCGGGCTACGGACGTGCACGTAGTCCGATGTTGGACAAACTCGAGGCACGGGTACCAGTAGGCTTAGACTGTGCATTTTTGCTTAGGTGTCTGGGGTTGACACCCGAGGGCTTGATACACCCGAAGGTGGATCCAGCACAGTCTGACTACATCCATGGGGCCGTATGGACACCAACACTTGACGTGTTAGGTTTATAGGGAGCCGATCGACTAGACCGTTGGGCTGGACCTTATACTAAGGTCACTTCATGTTATTGGGCCAAAGCTTGGGCTAAGAGATCAAGATCTGTTTTGTGGGTTTGCTAGTACACTGTGGTGCAAAGTTTAATCTCATCTATGTGATGTCACCTTTATCTATTGCCAGTGTGTTCATCTCAGTTTCCATCATACTATTAACTTTATTAGTTTATAGATTGATCGTAGTAGGGCTTACCAGTCTTTTTGACTGACCTGTTTTCTTTCGCTTCTTTTCTTCCGTTTCCCCCCCCCCCCCCCAGGTTCTCAGGGAGGGGCTACATCTGCTTAGTGGATCTTTGACTTGCTTGTTGGATAGCTCATGTATGGATCTGAGCTAGCTGTGGCTTATCTTTTATTTCTGGGGATTAGCACTGATGTTTTACCATGTGTTTTGTTATCACGTATCTAGACTGATGTTGTATTTTGGATCACGACATTTTGATATTATGTACTTGACTATGTTGGTTTTCTGAGATGATGATGATGGGTTTTTATCTGCTACCGCTGCTTTACTTATATTTATTTATATATATTCTGTCTTGCGATATCTCTGTGCAAGTTTACCTTCACAATAACGCCCCTCCAAAGCTAGTACATTCTAAGGAGTGATCCTAGTGGAGGTGGCGTGTTACAGGCAGTCCTTTACTAAGTGCCCCACTTTGCCACAGAAATTAAACTTCCTCTTCTCTTTGTTGCCTTTCCCGCCCTTCTTAAAGTCTGTCTTCTTGGGCTGCAAACCCTCTTTCTTCTTGCCCTTATCCTCTTCATTCAGCAATGCCATTTGCACCAATCTTTCATACGTGGCTCCCATGGGTATATGGGTCATGGCCAAACTGTGTAATGGCTCATTTAACCCTTTGACGAAACGGAGAGCTTTCTTGTGCGGGGTGTTGACTAGGTCAAGCCCAAACCTAGCCAGCTCATCGAACTGATTCACATACTCTCTGACCGTCTTGTCCCCTTGCTTAAGAAATAAGAATTTTTCCAACTGCAAACTTCTTTCCGCATCTGAGAGAAATTTGGTCTCAAACCTTGCCCTAAAGTCCTCCCATGTCTCCACTGGTCTTTCAGCATTAGTGACTTCCCACCAGTAGGAAGCCTCGCCCTTCAATAGCCACACCGCCAGTTGTACTTTTTGCCTATCTTCTACCTCAAAGATGATGAATAGGTCCTCAGTTTCTTTCAGCCAATTTCTAGCTGCTACGAAGGACTCAGTTCCATGGAAATCCCTTCCTCCCATAGCTTTAAAATCTTTACATATCTTAGCAAACGTGTTTCCCCGAGGAGGAGGTGGAGGAAAAGGTGCTGCTGCAGCTGGATGATTCCCTTCCGCTGGGGGAGGAGGAATGGTAGGACCTGGCTGAGTGGCCCTTGCTTCTAAGAACCGTCTAAACCAACCAGGTATTGGCACCCCTTCCGGCAAGTTAAGTTCTTGGGACATGCTGAAACAAAAAGGATAGATTCAAAACGAAGGATAAGAGATAGTTCCTATGGCTTTGGCAAGTTAAGTCCCAGGATCGAAACCTGGCTCTGATACCAAGTGAAACACCCCACCTCCGTTTAGGGTCACTCTCAAAGGGAATGCCCTAATTTTGGTGGAGGTTTATAAGTACAAGTCGCAGATATACAAGACAGATATAAGAACACATATTTGTAAACAGCGGAAGAACAACAAATTTTATTTCATAAAGTCAAATACGTGTTACAACAACATCCTTTCCAAAAACATAACATAACACTTTCATAATCTGTCTTGAGTACATTATTTTTAAAGAAGCATAAATAAAACATAGATGAACTGCAAAAGCCCCATAGTGGATTGTCCAAACAATACATTTCTCTTCTTCAAGCTGGATGTCAAGGCTGATCAAGCTGCTGTGTTCCCTCCCTGTGGACCTGAAACACCCCACCTCCGTTTTGGGTCACTCTCAAAGGGAATGCGCTAATTTTGGTGGAGGTTTATAAGTACAAGTCGCAGATATACAAGACAGATATAAGAACACATATTTGTAAACAGCGGAAGAACAACAAATTTTATTTCATAAAGTCAAATACGTGTTACAACAACATCCTTTCCAAAAACATAACATAACACTTTCATAATCTGTCTTGAGTACATTATTTTTAAAGAAGCATAAATAAAACATAGATGAACTGCAAAAGCCCCATAGTGGATTGTCCAAAGCCATAGTTCAAAACAGGAAAGTCCAAGCAATACATTTCTCTTCTTCAAGCTGGATGTCAAGGCTGATCAAGCTGCTGTGTTCCCTCCCTGTGGACCTGGGGGGGGGGGGGAAACGGAAGAAAGAAGACGAAAGAAAAGCAGAGTCAGACATAAAGCCTGAGTAAGTCTAGTACTATTTTGTCTATGAATAAAGAACTGGGTATGATAAGCATAAACAAGAAGTGGGCAAGCACTATAAACTTGGTTAAGTTGTCTAGGGTCGAATATACTACCGTACCCCATGTTAATCTCTGAACCCATATAAACTAGTTTCCAATTTGCACCCCATAATCAGGGTGATGTGATCCATTCTATGATGATCGGCTCCTTCTCGCATAGTTACATGTGTCTTACGGCCCCCGATGTCTGTAGTTACCTATGCTGGTCCCACCATGGGGTGTATCAAGTCCCATGGCAGCGGCCCGACACAACCTTAGAATGCACAGGTATGCTACTGGTGCCCAGTGCTTTATTTTTCTGCGCCGGAGTGCGTGCACGCCCGCACCCCGTTAGAACCTACACTGCTACACCACCGCCGTCGATTTGACCTCTTACAATCATCCCAGTAATCGTGCCCCACCCTGCCTAGTTTCAGGGTATCATGATACACCTTTTAGGGTTACTGCTGAAAAGGGTCCCCTGTTACTAGGTTTTCTATCTCTAGCCAACATGCTAAGTTGGTTAAGTGTTTCTAACCTAACCCCCACCAGTCCGTTTAGTTTAGCATGTTCCATTTTGATTAAGTCTTTAGTCCACTTAATCCTAACAATCCTGACTCAGCCTTAATTGTCTTATTAAGGCCCTGACCTCTCACATTAGACAGGTATTGTTGTGGCTGCCTGTTGCCGGTTGGTTCCGGGCAGTCTTACGCCACAACTCAGTCTAACCTCGGGTCCTTATTGGGCTCCATGTTTAACCTCTCACATTGGATAGGTATTGTTGTGACTACTGGACAGCCGGGCGGTTCCGGGCAGGTTTACATCACAACTCAATCCAACCTCGGGTTAAACACATCGTATTTTCTACTTTTACATATTTTGTCTTTCTTTTTTATTTATATGTAAATATTTGCGGCCCATTATTAAGTTAATGGTGTAAAGATTACACCAATCACGGGCCCAACCCATACTTGAATTTGGGCCCTTCTATTTTATATTTTCATTCATTAATTAATTTTAACCCAACGTTATTTTCCCCCGTTTTACACGTCCGTTCATATATATTGGGCTTAGCCTTTTAAAGCCCAATTTAGCCATGCGAAAGGGGAGGCTTAAAGCGTGATTACATACACAAAGAGGGGAAGGTGAGCGTATGAACTTGCAATATGACGATGGGAATACAAAATAGAAACTGGTGTACTTGCATAGTAGTGACATATACTTTGGTCATAAAACATAGGTGACATGAATCAAAGCATGTGAACTTGTAATTGAGATATCATTATTGACACATGAACCTATATTTTTATTTAGGCATAATGTCAAACATAAGCATGGCATAAATACTTCTAGCATAAACATGGCATAATGTCAAACATAAGCATGGCATAAATACTTCTAGCATAAACATGGCATAATGTCAAACATAAGCATGGCATAAATACTTCTAGCATAAACATGGCATAATGTCAAACATAAGCATGGCATAAATACTTCTAATCATGGTGTTTGCTTTAAACTTGCAAAAAGGGATTTTTGAGTCTAACCTAGCCATGTCTCACATATGTCATCATATAATTCTTTTAAACAAGATAGGCTTAATCATAGATTTCAATTATGCCAAATATCATTCATAGCCTAGCCATATTCATAAGTTTTTGCAAACGCATGACTTAATACATGGATTATGGTGTCAAAATTCCAACATAGTTTCATATGAACTATAACAACCAAACTTGTTTCAATTACTTGCTAAATGATTTATGCACAAAAATATACATCATGATTGCATAATAACAAAGCCCCAAACTCGCATGAATTTCAATCAACTACATACATGTAGCTTCAACATAGATTACATAATTTGCGCAATATTCCAAACGTATACTTGCATAGAACTACCGCATGTAGTTCTTTATAATGAATAACAAAATTTTGCACAAATATGAATTACTTTATTATCCCAATTCAAGCATACAAATCAATACAGTTGTTTATTCATACCAAAGTAATACTCTACTTACAATGGTTGCGGCGAATTCTCTAATTAAGAGATATGATTCCTTTGTTGAATTGATTGGCTTTAGGTTGCTTGAATTGCTTTAGGCTTTAGAACTTTCTCCCTAATTCTCTCTCTAGTCGGCGGCTACTCTTAGTCGTTCCTCAGCAACATGGCGGCTATGTTCTTAATTTTGAATGAATAGATTAGGGTTTAGTCTAGGGTTGTTTATATAGAGGTTAGGAATTGATTAGGACCCTTGATGTTGCTAGGTTAGATCGTAGCCATTCATTAGGAAGAGAGACCAATTAGAACCCGCCACCTAGCCCTAATGACAAAGCAGACCACAGAAATTCGACCAAACACAGACCTGGCCAGCCAGGTTGACTGGGCTCGACCAGGTCGACACCCCTGTCGACAGGGCTGTCGACAGCCCTGTCGACATGGGTAGCCCAAATCGACAGCCCAGTCGACCTGGGTGGCCTAGGCGGGTGTTTATCCACCCTGGCCCACTGGGCCCCATTTTTAATTATTTTATTCTGTTTGAATTTTAAATTTAATTCAAAACTTCCGAAGGCCATATCTTCTTCATACGAACTCCAATTTTCGAAAACTCGGACTCTATTTCGCGTATTTTTCCGAGACGAACGCAATGGCGTATCCCGTTTCCCTTAGTTCTTTGATTTGAATTTGATTATACTTTAATTCATGAATTTCACAGTTATAGAATTCTCGGGGTGTTACATGTTCCTTGTGTTCTTCCTCTGTCCTTGAATAAACCAAGATATCGTCTATGAACACAAGAACAAACTTATTCAATTGATCTCTGAATACCCTATTCATAAGATCCACAAAATATGTTGGTGCATTGGTCAACCCGAATAGCATGACCAACCACTCATAGAATCCAGATAGCGTCCGAAAGGCCATTTTAGCTATACTCTCAGCTTCCACCCTAAGCTGATGAAAACCTGTCGCGATATCCAACTGGGAGAACACTCTCGCACCACTCAACTGATCAAACAAATCATTTATCCGCGGTAGAGGATACTTATTCTTCCTCGTCACCTTAGTCAACTCGCGGTAGTCCACACACAATTGAAGGGAACCATCTGCCTTGGTAGCAAACACAACTGGTGCTCCCCACTCAGAAACACTTCTTCTAATAAATCCCTTCTTCAAAAGATTGTTCACTTGCACCCCAAGCTCTCTCTGCTCCCTTGGTGCCATACGACGAAGTAGCATCACTATAGGTCTGGCATCTTTCACCAAATCAATTCGAAACTCAATCTCTCGGTGTGGTGGAAGTCCGGTCACTTCCTCGAAGACGTCCGGATATTGTCCAGCCACGGGCACATCTGACAACTTATCATGCGGGATGTCGAGGGAATTTAGAAAACTAGCCATTACCCCATCACTAGGTAAACCACCAAACACTACCCTCCGCCCATCATCCGCTCTAACTGTCACCAAAAAGCCCTCACGGTCTACCACCACCCTGTATCTTTGGAGCCAATCGACTCCCAAAATAATGTCAAACCCAGTAAAGCCCAAAACAAAGCAGTCATAAGCAAACATACATCCATGACTCGGTAGGACCACATTACGACAAATCATACTAAGGCTAGTCGAACCACCAAAAGGGTTCGTCACCGCTAAAGGTCTATCGACTATCTTGGGTTCCAATCCCAACCTATCTACCACGTCACTAGATATGAAGGAACAGGAAGCTCCAGTATCAAACAATACTCGAATAGGAACATCATAAACAGAAAGCATACCTTGAATGACGACATTCTTTCCTTTCTCCGCCGCAGTTGGGGCATTCGACGAAGAAGGAACAACATTGATAGCATATGCTTTCACAATCTACTTTTCTTTAGGGGGTTGTGGACATTTATCTTTGTGACATCCCACTTGGACATAGTTGAAGCACTTCCTGTCCGCGGGCTTTTCTCGACATTCTTTAGTATAATGGCCCTTCTTGCCACAACTAAAGCACTCAACATCTTTCTTGCTCTTTTTCTGACCATCCTTAGCTTGGTTTTGCTTCCTTTTGTTTTGAGAATTATTCTTGCCTCCACCGCCTGCTTGCGGTTTTGGCTCTCCTGTAGATACAATAGCAACTTCGGTCTTTGACTTAGGGTAAAGACTCTCCGATCTCAATGCCTTTCCCATAATAGATTCAAACGTCTCGTCAATGTGGTTTACAAGCCTTTCCCCCAAATACTGATCTAAGCCTGTTATGAACTTCTCATTCTTATTCTCGGGAGTGTCGATAATCCATACTTTGATAAAGTATCGAACTCGGCAATGTACTCCGAGACTGCCCTACCATTCTGCTTAAGCTCCAGAAATTTCATAAACAATTCTGATTTCTGAGCAGCTGGGATAAACTTATCACTGAATTGGGCCTTGAACTGATCCCAAGTAATTTGATTCTCGGGAGTAGCTGCCTTTATAGCATTCCACCAGTTCATTGCCCGTCCTTGCAGCTGACGGGATGCTAACCTTCTCTCCATCGCATCCTCAATACCCAAGTCTTCGAAGATATGCTCACAGCTATCTAACCAATCCTGAACTTCTGTAGCCGATTTCGTTCCGTGGAACGGCTTTCCACCAAGACTAGTGTAATTCTTGCAGAGCTTGGCGAAAACGGCCCTAGGCGCCTGCACCGCTGCACCACCACCATTAGCAGCATTGGGAGCTGCCCTCTAAACATCCCTAAGCATCTCTCTCATGAAGTCAGTGAACATAGTCCTCATATCAGGAGCATTCCCATTATTAGCTCCTCTACAAGTACCCCTCATGTATCGGCTCATCGTTCGATCTGTAAGGAGAAAACGATTAACCATCTCTTCAGTGGTGTCAGTGCAGTGCGACTCCATCCTTAGATATACTAATAATATATATATAGCTTTCGAAAACCAAAATATAACAAATACGCGCTCTTATATACGTACTATCTCTCCCTGGTGTCTTTCTCTAGGTTAACTACGCAACCTAGAGTTCTGATACCAAGTGTGACGGCCAGCCCCGCACCAGCCGACATTTCAATGAAAGTGCATTGTGTCGATGTCCAACCAGCACGGGACGATCGCCAAAGAAAGGAAAAGAATGGAATTTGAAGCTAAAACTACCAAATGAACCTGTAGAATGTCTCACAGCGCATGGAATAAAATATAATAATAACATACTTGACATAAAAAAGGAGAGACAGTGCATAAGCTGAAAACTAAACCATAATCATCATAGCAGCGAAAATTCAAAATACAGCTTATGTTCCACATCATCATTATTACAACTCCGACGTACTATCTCTAAAGCAAAGATGAAGGTACACTACTAATGCCCAAAGTAGTGACCAACAGCGACACAAGGAGAATATATATATCATACGTGGAAACCTCCTGCTCGTCTCCGGTACAGCTACTCGTGCATACCACCTAACCTGTCTCTAGTCTGCCCGTTTAAGAGCACCCAGAGTAATAAAAAGAGACATAAAACTCTGGGTTAGACAAGTCTGGTATGAGCGATAAGCAGCAAAACAGAGCAATAACAGGTATACTAAACCATACCTGAACCTGGACTTGCAACCAAAGAGTTATCACAACAAGATGTACAATACTCTAAGGTGACACTAACATATGGTGTAAAGATACGGGGGAGGGGTATGCATGTCATAGTGGTATCAAACAATCAAGCATAGGAACCATAATCGCATCTCTCACTCAGTGCGTAAAGCATATGATATCCACCGCTTTGATCACCCAAAGTCTTGCTATGATCACTCTGCCCCATGGAGTCATGGCGACTCCACTGCACTGATCCACAACCACTAGTCCTTGCTATGTCCACTCTGCCCCCATGAAGTCATGACGACTCCACTGCACTGGCTCATAGCCATGCTACGATCACTCTGCCCCATGGAGTAATAACTACCCCACTGCACTGATCCGTAGCCTAACATCCATCTTGGTGGTGAATCAAAGTTATGAACGTCGATAACCCCTTTGCACACGTCCAGCAGCAAAGCACAACTCATGAAGTTAACTCGTTGGTTCCCAACTGGATCCTGAGTTCTACTTCCTATTTGGACTACCCTTGCATCTCGGGTTTTGGTCTCCTCTGGATCGGTCTTCATTTGGCTCGTAGCTCATGCCTCACGTCCAAGCTCTTTGGTTCAGTTCGCAGTCCCCCTTTTGGTTCAGATCGGACTATCCATACGGGTCGGGTCGTAAGATCCTCCCAGGTTGGGTTATTTTGTGGCTCACCAAACAGTCTCCCACCGGGTCGGGTCGTGATGCTCCAAGCTGGGTCATGGTGTCACACAGGTTCTTCGAAGTAACGGGCACTCCGGGTCGGGTCCTCCATTGGCTCGTGGGTCGAGCCTTCATCACTTCCTCGATTCGTGATAGTCCACTTATGGTGCATCGGTTCGGTCGCGCAAAGGGGGTGCTTCACGTGTGGTTCGGGTCGAGCTTCCATCATCGGTTCGTGATACGTGCTTCGCAAGTGGGGAAGGGCGATCCGATCTGATCCGATCCCTGCATTGTTTCCTGCAACTTTTTCAGCGACTGTTTTACGCCACACGAAGGCGTTTTTGACCATTCTAACTTTTCTAATCAATCACAAAGCATACCATACAGTCATAGCAATATGTATAATCAGCCACAAACACCAAAACAACGATATAACATGTCAAAGTGGATCAAACATACCCAAAAACACATATTTTCCCCTTAATCATGTTTAAGCACAACTAATGGTAGGATTAGTAAAACTTAACCAAATTAACCCAAACTTCTAACAAAGGTCTAAAACGGTGTTTAAGAATTTCTAAACATTTTTCCAGAATTTATTAATACATAAATTCGCTAATTAACACTAATTATTCCTAATTAACCATAATTAGTGTAAAAACAATGCTAATCACTCACCTTAGCCACAAATAAAACTTAGATCTGAAACTATCTCTGATTTGGGTCGAATCTCTATGCAACACAGCAGCTCTATTCCCAATTTGATGCTAATTTGTCTTGATTTGATGTAGATCTTCTTAATTAGTGATTAGAAGGTGATTTGGGATGATTTTAGAAGGTGGAGGCCATGACTACGGTTAGAGAAATGTTTTAGGCAGCTGAAAAATGAGATAAAAATCGTTTTCTAACTGTTCTTAGCCTCCCCATAACCCTAATCCCGAAATGGGTTATGGGCTCTCTTGCTAATCACCCTAATTAGGCCCGATTAAGTTGTTTTTCACCTTCTAAACCTTGTTTCAGCCATATCTCCCAAATGGTGAGCCCGTTTGGCTATTTTGACCACTCTACGGAATTGTAAACCATCATCCAAATCCAATGGAAGTGGTTTCAGATCAAAACTCCTTACCAATCAAAAGTTATGGCCGAAACAAGATCAGTTAGATGTAAAATGGTCATTTAAAAATCGGCAAAAATCGTGAACATGGGAAATGACCCCAATAGTCGATCCAAAGCTACCACGACTATACGGCCTCATCTGATAATGAATTAAATATTCTACGATCCTCCGATGCGTAGAATGCGGGTCGTTACACTAAATAAATCGGATTTCAGTAAAACGAGAAATATTTGAATCTGTTTAATTATATCTTTCTAGCGAATGTGAAAAATCCAGATTTCATAATGGGAATCGAAAGTTATGTTCAGTTTAAAATTTGAAATAGTCGCTTTGGAATTTATATATATTTTAATATAAAATATAGCCCTTAAAATATCCATTTTGCCAACGACTTCCGTTTTCGACGAAACCACTTTTGTTGGATCCGGAATGTCAAATTATTTCTACGTTTCAAATTTCATAATTTTTGGAATTAATATGTGAGCGTGGTGAATTTAAATGTGTTTGGTAATTTCAGTTTGAATTTAATCGACTGGAAAAAGACCATTTTTCAAACTGTCTTCAAATTCGATGAAATTAGTTTTATCAGCACCGTATCGTCAAAACATAGCTAGAATTATTTTTCCGGAATTTTTGGAGTCAGTGTGTGGCCCCGGTAAATTAAATTGTATATTTAAAATTCA
This sequence comes from Allium sativum, assembly GCA_030737875.1. Lineage (NCBI taxonomy): Eukaryota > Viridiplantae > Streptophyta > Magnoliopsida > Asparagales > Amaryllidaceae > Allium > Allium sativum. Next base: position 768,207,513 of record CM060912.1, on the reverse strand, counting down.
ATATATAGATTTGTATTTTAATTTAAATAAAAACTGATCGAAACAACCGAATTGTCTTATGAAACATATTCCATTATGTCCGGAATGGAGGTATTTTGCTGGGGGCGACAATCGTTGCAGTTCAGAGTCCGGAGAACGAAATTTCATTGGATATTATTAATAAAATTAAATATTATAAAAATAATAGGGTATAAAGGGCCTTAGGGTTTTCTCAAACCATAAACATCTAGAGTCGCCGCCACTTACCTGTTAACGCTCGAAATCGCTTCATTTTAAATTCACTAATTCCCTTTAATCCGTTTAATGATTTCCATGATTTCCAAAAGCAAAAACGGAGAGCTTAACGAGCTTAACGAGCTCTATAATTTAAACGGACAAGATCTGTTCTCATTGAGAATTTGTGTCAGATTTCGAGCTGAAAGCCTCCAACTTCATGCGCCATTTCTGCCCTAAAAAGGCGACTGGGTTAGGAGAAGATAGGGGCAGTTGGAGCTTCGGCTAAGGCGCGCGAGGGGGTGAACTTGGATCGTGATCTGAGGCCTTGGATTTAGTGCGAACTGGAACCCGAAAAGTGAAGGTTGGTTTCACATGGTACAGGAGCGAGCGATAGAAGAAGAAGCAGACGGAGGCTAAATTTTGTATTAAGGAAATAATTAGACTAATTATTTATTTAATTAATTTAATAAATGGGTGTTAATATTTAAATATTAATATCTTTTTATCTGGTGATCAGAATCGAACGATCCAAAAACCGTTGGTATCCTCTTGGCGAGCACTACATTTCAAAACTGACTAGAATAGATTTGGAGCTAGCTACAAATATAGGAGGAGTGGAACCCAATGTGAGATCTCTAAACTCAATTGAAATGGAAAATAAAATATATATGAAATGTGAATAATATACATGAAGTGTGGATAATATATATATGAAATATGAAAAATATATATATACAAAATGAAAATAATATATATATGAAATGAAAATAATATATATATATATATGAAATGAAAATAATATATATATGAAATGGAAATAAAATATATATGAAATGTGAATAATATATATATGAAGTGTGATTAATATATACAAATATATATATATATATATGAAGTGTGAATAATATAGTTATGAAATGTGAATAATATATATATGAAATGTGAATAATATATTTATGAAGTGTGAATGATGTAAATATTAGTTGGCTTGAAATATTATTTTTAACATATATATGAGATGTATAAAATTGTCATGTAATGGAATATTCAATTTTGATTAAAAATTGAAATGAAAGTGGAAATCGTTTTAAAGCGAATTTATAAACGATTCATAAAATACGATTTAAATGGAAATCGACGAAATATATATAATATATATTATATATATTAAATGGCTTGAATTGAACGCGCCGCACTGCGACCGTTCGCGAATTTTGACCATTGACTTCGAATTGACATTACAGGAAATCCGACCGTCGGATTCTCCTAAAACCAGAACCTTTGGGTTCAAATAGAAAAGAGCTTTCCAACGAATATAAGAGATTTGAAATCTAACGGTTGGATTTGGAATTATGTCTAAATAAAATTTGGAAAGGTAGCTGTTAGTGCAATTCGGTGGTCGTTATTGGAAACCGACTTATGGGCCTTGATAAAATTATTAAAAATATTAGTAATTTGTGTAAAATCATAATAAATGATTTGGAAAGAATTTGGATGAAAAATTCCAAGTTTGAAAAGATAAAAATATATTTTTATCGAAATGAACAAGTTATTAACTAGAATAATAAATCCCGTGCTTTTAATTAAATAAATTGGATTGGTAAATGGGTTTTACAATAACCAGAATTGTCCAACGTATGAATTGGAATGGATTTGGAATGGAAATAATCTTCAGAATATTTCGATATTGGATTCCGTGATTATACGGATATTGTTGAAGTATTTGTAAGATATATATATATATATATATGAGCAAAGTATGCTTGGTGAAATTATTGTTGAAATTAAAATGGAATAGGAGTTTTAATAAATCTTTAATTATATTTGAAAGAATGAATGGTGATTAAATTTACCAAAACATGAGATGTGATATAAACCAAATATACTTGGTTGTTGATATTCGTGATTGTGATTGATTGCTTGTTTGGATTGTGCTCGACCAGTTTATGAGCAAAGTATGCTTTTACATTTAGCATTGGGTTGGGTAGAAATATTTGTATGCTAACGCCTTGTGAAATACTTCACGATTTGACTATGAGGTGTTAGCGATGTTGAGTTCATTTCAAATTTATGAATGATTTTGAAATGATATTTTTTTAAGTGAAAAGAATTGTATTCCCGAGTTTGGACAGGGAATGTTTTATAAAGATGTTTCATAAAACATAAAGGATTTCAAGGGCTAAACCCGATGATTTCGAAATGATTTGGAAGTGTATTATGGTTTTACATTGTGGTTCATCGTGTATCCAATTAGTTGCTATTGATAACGTATCTGTTTGGTGGGAGAGAATTTATTCTCTTGCTTAACACCCTTCTTTGAGACGTACGAGCTCAAAGGTTATGTGATTAATAGTGAGTGATCATATGTGTGAATTGCTGATGTGAAGTACTATATTTTGAAAGTACTTGTGATTATTATGTTGTGAAATGATTTTCCCCACTTCGGGATATAAAATGATTTAGCAAATATGTGGCTAAAGATTCAGGTAACCCGAGAGTGACTAAAAGTATGAGGGCGGTGTGTGTCTCCCCTAGAGTGTGGGATGGTGCATCGTCAGTGTAGCCTGCTCCATAGTGGGGGGTGCATATATATATATATGTATATCGAGTTGGAGGGGCGTGTACAGCCTGGTCTAAGGGCCGTGCACGACATTTGGTTGCCTACTTGTTTTTATGCATTGTTATGATTTGGAATTCATATTTCCGAGTGATTTGATTTGAGATCCCGAAGCAAAATCTACTTTGATATAAAAGCTAGATATGTATTTCAAATGATTTGAAATAGAAATCGGGAAATAGAGTCCAAAGGAATAATTTCTTTAAATTGAATTGGATTTGGAAAATCTAAGTGTGGTGATTAATCTAAATGGGTAGATTGGAAAATTGCATGTTGATTGATGTATAGTAGATCCATATCTCTATTACTGATTGTTGTTGGTGCATTGGCATTCATGGGGGTAAACCCGTTCTGCATTAGCAGCGTGGTCCTGTGATTTGCCTTGTCATTTATATAAGTTAATTTTAAATGAAGAGTTTCTCATACCAGACCCATGACTGACTCGTAGTTTGCTTTTCCTTGCAAACTCGGGTGCCCCTATTTTCCACACGGGCAGTCGAGTGGTTTTTTTTTGCAGATATTTATTTATTGAGCAGGATTCTGGATTGAAGCTTAATATTGTGTCCAGAGCATTGATAGTCTTCCGTTGTGTTAGTTTATTTGTTTCCGCTGCATTGTATTAAATTTATTGTAAATAAATCTTCCACTTTTTTTTCCGATGTACTCTGATATTCTGTACTCTGATGTAACAAAGCATATGATGTTTATAAAAAGTCTTCTGTTGTTTGCCTTATGTATTGTTCGCCCAGAGTTAGCGTATCCGAGTTTTGAGCGGTCTTAGTCGATTTAGCGATCGATTAGGTCTGAGCGAAATCCATATCGTTACCCTAATCGATCGACTCCCTACTCCGTAGATACTCTGTGTTGGCCCCATAGTAGGATGTATCACGTTCTAAAGTGGGAACCCCTTGCTGATATGCACAGCCCCATATCTACAGGTGGCACGGTCGTCTTATCCCCCTCTGCCCGGCTCATGCACGCACATGGCCCGGTCGGTTTGCGCCGCCCACACCGTCCTCCACGTTTGGATCTCTTACAATCAGTCCAGTAAGCATGCCCCTTCTCCGACCTAGTATGGAGTACCTGTTTTGATACCTACTCCGGGTTACTGGATGAAACAGATCCCACACAATATGATACAAGCTCTCCCCTTTGTCTTGTATCCCCCACTAGGTTTTCTTTGGTTATGTATACCACTAGGTGTCTTTAATTACATAACCCTATCACTTCTACAAGTTATGTTTACCCTAAAAGGTGTCTTTAATTACATAACTTTATTGTTCCAACCGGTCATGTATACCACTAGGTGTCTTTAATTACATAACCTTATCGGGTTAAGTTTGTGGGCCTATATGTAAATATTACCCACCCCCCTCCAGATTTATTTAACCCATCCACTATCCAATCAGTTTTACTTACCCTAACTTTAGTTCACAATCATACAATCCCCATGGATTAGATTTGGTTAAGTAGTCCAACTTATTACTATGTCCATTTATGGTTTATAATGGGCTAGACCTCCCACATTAGGCCTACAACTTGTGGATGCTGGATATGCCGGTAGGGTCCGGGCAGTCTTATTCCACAAGTTGAGCCTAACCTCGTGTCATAGCCCGTGTCGTATTTGCGCACTTAGACCTCTCACATTAGGTTCAACATTAGTGGCTGTGGATATGCCGATCGGGTCCGGGAAGACTTCCACCACTAAGGCAACCTAACCTCATGTCATAAGTGCGGTTATTGTAATTGCTAGACATTCCATTCTTATCCAATTTTTACATATGCCTTTATAGGTGATTATGTCCCTACTCCCCAATTTGAATTATATGTCCAATTCATAAATATTACTTAAATTATGACAATTCTAACCCTTTTTCCCCCGTTCCCTAACTAACGCATTCGCATATATTTGGCGGCATCTAGGCTAGAAAGTAGCCTAGTCATACACATTAAAAAGGGAAAAGTGATGGAAATATGACAAAGATGATTGTTTTGGCATAAACATAAACTGACATGGTGATAAAGTGGCATATAAGCATAAATCTGATGAACTTGTGGCAGTTAATTGATTCTAACATAACTATGATGTCATGATAAGCATAATAAGATCTAAATTAACAATTTAGATGTCCAACTGGTTTAGATCTAATATGATAAGCACAAAGTGATAAACTAGATCTAATTAGCATTTTAGATGTCCACATAATTCAGATCCAATAGTTAAACTAGTTCTAACACAAATAAGTTCAAGATCCACATCATAGAATGTTACAATAGATCCAACAAGATAGGGATTTAGATCAATAGTTGAAAATAGATCTAACACAAATACAGTCAAAATCCATATTATAGAGTGCCATAAAGGTTACAATAGATCCAACAAGATAGAGATTTAGATCCAAGTTATACACAATTTAGGATGTCATATGTTCGCAATTTACAATGGATCCAATATGATATAAGCACATGAAAAAAATCCAAACTATTGTCATATCATGTTTACTTTTATACATTTAAATCTAAAAGCAACTAGGAACTCACAGAGTTTGGATCAGAAGATAGAACTAGAAAAATTTGGATCTTGAATCTCCAATTGATTTGCTTTAGGTTGATAGTTGTAGGAGATTAACGGATCTAGTTCAGTTCAGACACCGGCAGAGTTCGGCCACCAAGAATTCCCAATGAAGAAAACAAGAGAAATGACCACGTATATATAGCTGCCAGACCCTCTGAAACTGATTGCCACATCAGCCCTAGGGGTGTCGACACCCCTTAAGGGGGGTCGACCCCATAGATCGGGAAAACTGCCGCCACTTTTTCTTTTTCAAATTTGAACGGTTTTGGATAAAATTTTGACTCATGTGTATATATAATTCTTCTACGCGTATACAAACTTAAAACCCTCATAACTTCTTCATACGATGTCCATTTTATGCAAACCAAATGTCTGTCTCGACCATAATTTTGAGATGGACGCAATGGCGCAGTCCATTTTCCTTAATTCTGAATATTAAACTAATTATAATTTAATTTATCCTCTTTAAGTATCGTTAAAAATACGGGGTGTTACACTCTATATATAGACGGTGCTTCTAATATAAGGGATTCTCATATAAATAATAATGTAACTGTTACTCCAACTGTTATCCCAACCGTGTCACAGAATGATCTTCATTCATCTACAATGGAAAGGAAATACGTAATGCTATTGTCACATGATCTAGAGAAGGAAGTAGCAAAAGGTTATGCCAGAACACAATAAGTGTGTCATTTTAGGAAGGTGATACCGAATGTAGAGAAAATAATTTGGATGGTTGATGTTCTTAAACCGGATACACCAATTTATAATGGTCCTCAAAATGGAATGTACAACTTATGCGATTTTTCAGATGGAGGCTTCATTATATGGTCGGTGTTTCGTATTCGGTATTTGTAGAATTTCATTTATGTATTGAATTTAGCTACCTAATTATGTATTGAATTTGACAACTTAATTATGCATTATACTTGTCTGTTATTAACTGATATTCTATGTTGTTACGTGATTATGAATGTTGTTTATTGGTATGCATTGAGTTTGAATTGAGAATATTATTAGTTTTCGATTCATATTAAATATCGTCTATATTATCATCATGTTGGTTATTAATGTTAGAATATGCAAGTTACTAATATATATTTTTGTTACTATTAAAATTATATTTGTTGTGAATGAACATTTTGTAGCATGTATAAGCATTGCAAACAAAAATATTGCAACCTGTATAAGCATTGCAAACAAAAATCTTCCAACACATATTAGTGTAGGCAAATAAAATATGCCAACGCTTGTAAGCGTTGCGAAGGATATCTAACAACGCTTAAAACCATTGCGAGCGAAAATGTACCGACGCGTATTAGCGTTGGGAAAGAAAATCTACCAACGCTTATAACTGTTGTAAGAGAAAATATACTGTTAGATCCAAATATGGTTCTAACACCCAAATAGATTAGAAACAAGATAAAATAAAACAGAAATAAAGATGAACACACAAGATTTATAGTGGTTCGGCGAAGAAATGCCTACGTCCACTTAGTTTTCACTATATTCAGTAATCCAGTTACAAATACAATGATAGATTCACTCACGACTCACTTTTGTTCGCTCAAATGATTAAAACAAGAAATTAAAGATGATTTGGATTCTTCGGGAGTAAAGGAATTCGGATGATGGAGGTACTTGGATTCTCAAAAGTGCTGAAAAAAGATCCTTCTCTTTGTCTCTAGATGGGGTATTTATAGGTGTGAATTTGTCTGAGATTCAATCCGGGTCGGAACACGTGTCATCCATCACACTCTCTTCGGGTTCGGATGGACTATCAAGCTGACAACACATCAAAAAGATGGACGTTAGGGGTAGGAATCAGTCATAGCCGGTCCGGTTCTCCAGGCTACTTTATAGGAGGTCAACCTGGATCATGGGTGCGGGTCGGAGACATGCAGGTAAGGGGTTCGGATCGGGATACCCGATCCGACCCGGATTGGTTTGGGCGCCACTCCTTCTCTAACCTATTCCGCTCCGCTCCTGTGCTATGGCGAGCAGATGACCTTCCGATCCGTTCGAGATTTATTCGTCTTTCGTTCCGATCAGATAAGCTTTGCCAATTTATCCAGTAAGAGCCATCCGATCCGAACAGGGAATTCTATCCGATCCGAACCGGAGTGGCTATCAATCTGAAGTGTGGTGTTTTCTTCCGATCCGAACCGGAGTCTTATAACTTGAAATATTCTTCAATGGTTGGTTTCTTGACTTTGTGTTGCCTAGTTCACAAAGTAGGCTAACATTTTGCCCCCTCAAAGGATGCTTTCGTTATACAAAGCGTGCTTTGATGTCGTTTAACCAGAATTGCCGGGAGTAATGCACAGATTTCTGTTCGGTTCGGCGTCCGACCCGAACACATTTTCTTCATTTCTGAGCAAATTTGGGAACTCATCTCGCCATGTAATGCTTCTTGCAGGTATGCTCCTTCTTTATTCTCCTTCTCTTCAATTCGAGTCGGATGCTGAATTAGCGTGTGAAATTTCCACTCGGTTCGGATTCCGATCCGAAGCGTATTCGTGGATTTAGTTCTTAGACATTGGGCCTTCAGAGAGAGTTGTACTACTGGGCTTCCACTCCGGTCCGATCAGGCGAGACAAAATAGGGAGGCGAGGAGTCAACACCATTCTTTATATAAATTCACTACTGCCTTCATTCTTTTCTCCTTCGTTTCTATTGCCGCTCGGACCTAAGTATCGAAAACATCAGAAACTCGAATATTCTGAAACTATCCCTCGTAGATTTCTTAACTCGAACACGTAGGTAGCTCTTTAATCTCGAATAGCTTCACAGTAATTGCTCTTGATTTCAATATGTGTTGGATTGGGATGGTTTAGCCACAGGCTTCGCTTGAACTCCACGTCGTTACTGGTGGATGCGCCGTCGCTTTGAGGCGTTGCGAAGCTGGAGAGGGCAAATTTCTGCCCTTAACGATAGCTTTGGTGATAACATGGACTTGTTTGTGAGAAAGGGGGGAAAGAGGAAGAAGACGAGGAGCGTGGTGACCAACTGGAGTCGGTTCGGGTAGAAGACGGAGGAGCGGAAAGGAAGAAGTAGGATAAGGGGTCGGTCCGGGTTACACACTTTAGAAAGACAGGGAGGAAAGAAAACGTCGGTTCGGGTCGGAGAAGTGAAGGTTGAAGTAAATGGATCGGTTGAATGGTGCTAGTTCGGTTCGGATCGGGCCATCCGATCCGATCAGATCAGTCCTGCTTCCGAACCCGTTGCTTCCCTTGTCTTGAACTGGCCCTGCTTTAATGATGCATCCGAACCGATTACTATCTGTGTTTGTATTGAGCCAGCCATCATATGTATATCCGAACCGAACCGAACGTATCAAACTTGGCACATAAAGACTACCCAATTAATTCAACTAACGCTTACTCTAGACGAATATGCTTCGCGAACAGTTAGGATAGTGCCTTGTGAGCATAAACGAGAATCAAGGACAACTCTGACTATTACTTTCTCTTTAAAGCTTCGTCTTGCATTGCTGTACTTCTATTTTGTATTTCCCACATTTGCTGCACACACTTTAGTTCACACACATACACAAAAAGGGGACACGGGACAATTCACTCTAATCCGTGCTATTGCTTCTTCAATAGTTTCATGACAATGAGGCCCAGACGCTCTTCTCGTTTAGCTGAGAGGAAAGAAGCTCCAGAAACTTCCAACAAAACCACTCTCGAGGATATATCTTCTTCATCTGACCCAGAATGGGACAGCGAGGGTCCGGATTACGGAGTTGGTCATCGGGAAAGTGATGAAATGTCTTCAGAAAATGAAGTTTCCCTAGGCTTTGAGGAGGAAGGAGGGATTGGTGACAATCGAGCACCCGATGAATTTGACTCAGCCATTATATTGGAGTCACCTCCAGATTCCGTAGAATCAACAATTGACAATGACCGGCTCGTGAGAATTTGCTTGAAGTATGGAATAATGAAGAGAGACACTTTAGTGCCTTCACGTTCTGACCGCCCCCATAACCCTCCAGAAGGATATATGACGGTCACTCGTCTGATGTGCATGGTTGGCGCCATTCCTCCATTCTCGCCTTTCATCGTCGACTTCTTAAGACAAATGCGGATTGCCCCCATGCAGCTGCATCCCAATTCCTATGCCTATCTGCATACCTTATTCATAGCATATCGTGAAATTCTAGGCGTGGAGCTCACGTTCGACGATGTTCATTTCTTCTATAATTTCAAACATCGGACTAGAGAAACCCCTTCTTTCTGTTACTTTGAGTCGGTCCCAAAGAGGAAGATAATCTCTACGCCGTTTAGCAGCAAAGCTGGAGATTCCAGACTAGAGTGGTTCTATATAAAGCAACAGTCTGGATGTGCCAGAAGATGGACAAAATCAAGTAAAGCACTGATTTTCTGACCCTGGACTCTATACACTTGAATCATCACCCTGACCTGTTTTCCTTTTTATTTGCAGTCGACAATCCCAAACAGGTATCAGACCAAGCGTTCTTTGATCGGATGCACCGTCTTCTCAATGGCGACCAAAAATTCCTGACTATTGACGAGGTCCTTAAAGATGAGTACCTTCACTTTCACGGGCTGCTATCCGTTTTCCGCAGCATCGGTCATGGGACGGTTCCCTATGCATATATTCCTCCAGTGGAAACGGTTCCAGAAATAGGAGAAGGCTCGGGAATTCCTGCAGCTTCTCTTCAAACTTCACCCTCTCCCTCTTCCACTCAAGATGATGAACTGGCTAATCTGGCCAAAAAACATCGTGAAGGGTATATTGCCCCCGAGGAAACTACCTCGGTAGACAAATCAAAATCTCCCCAAGGGTCGCCACTTCACGCTTCCGAAGGGGATGTTCCTAGCACCGACGAACACATATTTCAGGGTTTGGGGGATCTCCCCTTACCCGAGACTATATATACTTCAGAAGATTTCAGAAAGGACCCTTTAGTCTTCACTTCTTCTGAAGAGACTACTCCTGCTAAGGCCAAAGAGCCTGCCCGCACCAGTCTAGCTTCAGACTCGGGTTGGTTGGGGGGACACACACACCACATAGGATGCACTTTACACTGTAGCACTAGCATTCACTGCACTTCTTTCTCCATGGATCCGTCGATTCTAAACTTTGTTTAATTTATCGTGCAGGTACAATGTCTCGATCCTCTTATGATATAAGAAAGCTTCGCCGCAGCATGTCCAATCCTCCTCAGGATGCTGAGTATAATCGCCGGGATGACCGTGGTAGGGAGGAAAGAAGACCCTATGATCCTTATCGATCTCGATCCTCACGCTCCCGCTCACCAGTTCGACCGGAACAAGAAAAATACAAAAGCTATCAAGGTCGTAGGGAGGAGGATAGACCACAATCTAGGGATTCCACTTCCTCCCATGAAAAGCGGAGTAGAGAGAAAACTCCTCCAAAGGAAACTGGGTCTAAAAGTAAGCAAAAAGTCCCTGCTACTAAGCGACCTCGGACAGACAAGGGTTCTACAGAATCCTCTTCAGGAAGGGACACTGAACTAACAATCCTCGCCCCTCCTCCACCAGATGCGGGAACCGCAGTAAGGCTGGCATACTTAAAGGAGCAATTTCCCGAGCACTACTTCGAGACTCTGACCTTTCTACCTTCCCTTGAACCTATTTCTTCTAATTGGGCAGAGGAGGCCAGAGCAAAGATTGATTTGGTGGAAAAACAATATACCGAGATGTTCAAGTATTCCCGCACTCTTTCTAGAATCATCCGCACGCTAATGACAAATGCTGACTCAATGCACAAAACTGCGGAGGAAGATGCTAAGGCCCTAAAAACCTTAGGAAAAAATTTAGAAGATACTCAAGCTCAACTAGCTATCGCTCAGAAGAACGCTTCTAACTTCAAACAACAGTTTGAAGACATGCAAAAGCGCTATCATGATTTGCTTGAATCCCACACTCAGGAGCGTTCTGAGTTGAAGAAACAAGCTGACGAGGCCAAATCAGAGGCTGCTAAGACACGCCTTGCTTATGCTGAGCTTGAGCAGAAAAACGCTGAGTTAGCGAAAAGGAGTGCTGAGTTAGAAAAGAAAAACGCTGATTTGGCTTCAAAATTGTTAGAGGCGGAAAACAGGGCTGCTCTGGCTGAGGGCAACGTGGAATGCGCTATTAAATCTGCGGAGGAAACCCGCAAACAATTATCAGAGGCGGAGGCCGATGTTCAGGGCTTCGGCGAGCTAATGATCGAATTCTTCACGCACATTATTCGTCGTCGAAACATTTCCTGGATCGAGGACTATCCATCCACTTTGGTTCATGTGTGGAATCAAATCGTCGAGTGGGAAAAAGAAGAGCTTAAGGTCGACTCCCTCGATGAAGATAAGTTGATGGAGAAGTACTTGAGAGACGACGAACCGGAGCGTCTAGCTGAAGGGCGCCGTCTAATTGCTGAGGCCATGGAAGAAGAGAGGCAGAAGTCTAAACAGAAAACCATTCCTGAAGCTGGGTCCTCTTCTTCTGCTCCTATAACTCCTGAAGTTGAAGGGTATGATCCCGAAAACCCGGGAATTCCCCGAACAACTTTGCTATCTCTCATTCCTGAAATAACTCCAGAGGTAGTAGTCACCCCCGCTGAAAAGTCTTCAGAAGGTATCCCTATCTTTTCTCCTCAATTTGTCAAGGCTACTACTACCTTTGGCTACATGAATGAACGTTCGATGAGAAATCCTTTGCTCTTGCCTGAGTTGATAACCGATGCTTCTCATTTTGTAGGCGTTGAATCCTCCGCGAAGACAGATGTAGTTCAAGGAACTACCACTGGGACAAAGCCCGATGATAGGGTCAAAGAAGGGGAAGACAAGGCTGCTTCCACAGACCTGGGGGACAGAAGTGAACCAACTAAGGTCACTACTCCCCATGATGAAGAAATGATTGCAGCTTTAAAAGACGACGGAGGAGACGAGGGACATGATGAAGAACCGGAGGTTGTAATAACTGGGGAATCGAAAAGCGCCGATGACGTTACCTTGGCTGCCATGAAGGCTGATCAAGACAAGCGCTTACAATTAAAGGCTGAAGAATTAGACCCTGAGGTCCTCAAGCCCCTCGCAGTTGTGGATGCAGGTTCAAGGTTAGTTGTTAAGCTCTCAACTAGATCTATTACCGAAGAACTTGCTAAAAAATCTTCTCTTGATTCCAGTGCCCCGTCCTCCGGGAAGAAGTCTGCTGGCCCCAGTACTACACCTTCAGGGAAAAAGAAATCAAAGCGGATCTTGACTGAAGCCGAAAAGGAAGCAAAAGATGCAGAAAAAGCTGCCAAGAAATCGAAGGCTCGTTCCAAGCCCAAATAGTGGGTTCCCCTGTATCTTTTTAGCATCTTTGTAAATCAATAAGTGCTGTTATACCAGCAGCTTCTGCACTTTCTTTTTCAGTTATTTCCCTGTACAAATTCATTCATTAGTAAATAAAAATAATTCACTTTTTGCAATGTTTATTTGTTAGCAGTTCTGCACTTATGTAAAAATGCATATCTATAGTTATGAAACAAAGTTGTGGAGAGGGGAGATATGTGTATGTATATGTGTCCCCGGTCAATCTCCATAAGTTATTCAGTGCTTAACCATGCAATCTGAATGCTCCCGATTCTCTAACGGGATAGTATTTCCTGTGTCATCAACACCTGTTGTTTTTCCTGGCATTTCTTTTATACTCTCTCTCATTCTCTTGAGAGTTAGAGTTCGAGTTCAGTCATTTGTTTATTCCCCGGTCGTTCAACGGGAAAAGACTTCTTTCTCGGCGCTCGGTCGGAGACGCCTTTATACTCTCTTTCTCTCTGGAAAGCTAGAGTTCGGAGTTGAACCTCTTTCTCAGCGCTCAGTCGGAGACGCTTTTATACTCTCTCTCTTTCTCTGGAGAGTTAGAGTTCAGAATGGAATTTCTTTTTCAACGCTCAGTCTGAGACGCTTTTATACTCTCTCTCTTTCTCTGGAGAGTTAGAGTTAGAATGTCGTTTTTTCATTCTTTTATGTCTTATTGCACAAATAATTATTGTGCCTCTTTTTATGTCCAAACTGTTTCAACCCTTTTTTTTTTTTTTTTTAGGTTCTGAGTTATCCTGTGTTTTATAATCACAACAGAACAACTAATGAATGTAAATGCATAAAAGTAAATAACACACAATATTTTTATAGTGGTTCAGCTAAATCGTAGCCTACATCCACTTTATAGTCCTTTATTCATATCATCAGATTTTCCCAAGGCAAGTCGTGCCTTATTATAGAGTTTACAGAAAGAACAGCAAAAAGTATAGCATTTCTAATCCAAATATCGCATTAAGTGTTGGGCATTCCATGCTCGAGGGACTTCTTCGCCATCTACGGTCGTTAACTTGAATGTTCCTTTATCAAGTTTCCGTTGGATGACAAAGGGTCCTTCCCATTTTGGGCCGAGGTGAGGAAGAGATGGAAAAACTCTCTTTAGCACCAAATCTCCTGGTTCAAAAGTTCTGAGGCGAACTTTTTTGTCATGATAGCGTGCCATCTGACGCCGATGTCTTGCTGCACGCAAGTCTGCTTCGTCCCTTTTCTCTTCGACTTCATCACTCAAGTAAAAGTGCCCGATTCGTCATCGGGTCATAATACGTCACCCTATGGAAAGGAACTTCCAGTTCAACCGGAATTACTGCTTCTGAGCCAAAGGAGAGAGAGAAAGGGGTATGACCGGTAGCCGTTTTAAACGTTGTTCGATATGCCCACAAGGCTAGGGGCAATTCATCAACCCATTTTGCCTTTGCACGCTCTAATCGCTTCTTGAGGATGGATTTTATTACCTTGTTTATCGCCTCTACTTGCCCATTAGATTGTGGATAGGCAACTGCAGTATATCGTTTGTCTATCTTATATTTCTGGCAAAAATTTCTGAATTCAGTGCTATCAAACTGGGTCCCGTTGTCAGTAATAATCGTCCTTGGGATCCCGAATCGGCATATAATATTTCTGACCACAAAACTTATCACCTTTCTTGTGGTGATCTTAGTCAGGGGCTCAGCTTCCACCCACTTTGTGAAATAATCCACGGCTACTATGGCATACTTAGCTCCCCCTTTAGCAATCGGTAAAACTCCAATGATATCGATTCCCCATGTGGCAAATGGCCAAGGACTCACCATCGATTTAAGCTGGGTTGACGGTGCCCTGGGGATTTTAGCGAATCTCTGGCACTTATCGCAGCGTCGTGAATAATCAGCTGCATCCTTGTTGATCGTAGGCCAGAAGTATCCGTACCGCAATATTTTCTTTGCTAAAGTTTGACCTCCCGTATGATCTCCACACTCACCTTCGTGTACTTCTCTCAGTACACGCTTGATGTCGTCGTGTGCGATACATCGTAACAGGGGCATAGAAAATCCTTGTCTATAGAGGGTATCGTCTTGCATAACATATCTGGCAGCTTTGCGAACTACAGCTCGTTTCTCACTTTTCTTCGATGGGAGTGTCCCATTCTTAAGAAAACTCTTGATTGGAGTCATCCATGACTCCTTCTCTGGTTCCGCTTCATGAACGAATTCAATTTCCATTGACTCAAAGCTTGGCGATTCCAACGTTTCAATTGGAATTACCTCAGTCTCTTCTGGATTGTCGGAACTAGCCAATTTTGCTAGTCTATCCGCTTTCTGGTTTTCTACTCTGGGAATATGTGTTATGTTGTACCGCTCTAAGCTATTTAATAGCTCCTTCACTTTTTTGAGGTAAGCGACAAGTCGAGGTCCTCGAGCCGTGAATTCCTCTCGCACTTGACAAACAACAATCTTAGAGTCACAAAATATGTCCATCATTTTTACTCCGAGGTCTTTAGCGAGTTTCAGCCCGGCAATCAGGGCTTCATACTCAGAGTCATTGTTTGTTGCTGAAAATTCTAATCGCAGGGCGTAATATAGCGACCGTCCCTCGGGAGTGATTAAGACAATTCCAGCTCCGGATCTTCGGTCATTTTTAGCCCCATCCGTATATAATTTCCACGGATTCATCTCTAGCCTATCCTCAGATTTGACCACTCGATCATTGATTATTTCTTCCTCTGGAATGGTGAACTCCGCAATAAAGTCTGCTAGGGCTTGCCCCCTGATTGACTTTCGTGGTTGAAAATTCAAATCAAACTGGCTTAGTTCTATGTTCCATTTAATCAATCTTCCCGACGCTTCGGGTCTCTGCAACACCTGTCTTAACGGCTGATCGGTGTATATGGTTATTGGATGGGCTTGGAAGTAGTGACGAAGCTTTCGGGATGCAATCAGGAGGCTGTAAGCAAGCTTCTCGATCTTTGGGTAGTTGCGCTCTGCCGCTGCTAATTTCTTACTCACATAGTATACTGGCCTTTGTACTTTATCTTCTTCTCGAACCAGGACTGTGCTGACAGCGTGAGCCGAGACTGCTAGATAAACAAATAGTTCTTCATGATCTACGGGCTTTGATAAGATTGGCGGTTTCTCTAACAGCTCTAACAGATTTTGAAAAGCCTCGACACAATCGGGAGTCCACTGGAAGTTCTTCTTTCCCCTTTTTATCAAATCAAAAAATGGAACACATTTATCGGTGGCTTTGGAGATGAATCTACTCAGCGCCGCTACCTTCCCTGCCAGACTTTGAACGTCTTTAATTCTCCTTGGTTCTTTGATATTTCTAATCGCCGCTATCTGGCTAGGGTTGATCTCAATTCCTCGGGAACTCACAATGAAGCCAAGGAACTTTCCCGATGCCACTCCAAATGAACATTTTAAAGGATTCAATCTCATACGGTATTTTCGCAAGATACCAAACATTTCCGCTAAGTCTTGCGTATGATTGGAAGACTGCTTTGATTTAACAAGCATATCATCCACATAAACTTCCATAGTTTTTCCTATTTGGTCATAAAACATTCTATTTACCAACCGTTGATAAGTAGCTCCAGCGTTTTTTAATCCGAACGGCATTACAACATAACAATATAATCCCAAATTCGTAATGAAACTTGTATGCTCCTGGTCTGGTACATGCATAGGAATCTGGTTGTATCCAGAGTATGCATCCATGAAAGAGAGAAGTTCATGACCTGCTGTCGAGTCTACAAGCTGGTCAATCCTGGGAAGTGGGAAACTATCTTTTGGGCAAGCCTTATTTAAATCTGAAAAGTCAATACAAGTTCGCCACTTTCCGTTTGGCTTCTTTACCAGGACGGGATTCGATATCCAGTCGGGATAGGTCGAATCTCGAATAAATCCATTTTGCTTCAATTTCTCTATTTCCTCTTTGAGAGCAGCTGACCTCTCTGGGCCCAGCATGCGTCTCTTTTGCTTTACGGGTGGATGCTTCGGATTTACATTCAGTTTGTGGCTGATAATGGAAGGCGATATCCCACACATGTCAGCATGGGTCCAGGCGAACACATCTAAGTTTGCCTTCAAGAAGTCTGTCAGTTCTTTAGCACGACGTGGATCCAATTGGGAACCAATCTTCAAAACTTTCGTCGGATCAGTTTTATCAACAGGAATTTCCACTGTCGCTTCATTAGGAGTTGCATTCCTAGCCTTTGGTTCCTCGTCTTTTCTAGGATCCAGGTCTTCAGGCGTTCCTTTGGGCAACTCCCTTGGGTTCAATTTCTCTAATTGCTATGCCGAGTCCCCCTTTGAGGGAGATGAGGCATCCTTACTCTCAGCATTAACTCCTTTCATCAACATCTTCAGTTCGGCCACATAGCAAGCCCGTCCAGAAACCTGATCCCCTCTTATTACTCCAGTCCCGGCTTCAGTTGGGAACTTTAGTAACAAGCACCAAGGGGCGATACAAATTCTAAACTCAGCGAGGGCAGGTCTCCCTAAAAATGCGTTATATGGCGAATCTACGTCCAGTACTACAAACTGAAGCATTCGCACTCTTCTACGTTCTCCTTGTCCTAGGGTCACGGGCAACTCTATATATCCCATGGGAGCTGTTGTCGCTCCGTTGAAGCCTCTAATCCATCCTTCACAAGGTTTCAGATCTTCGGGTTCTAGCTTCATCTGATCAAATGACTTCTTGAACAAAATATTAACGGAACTTCCGTTGTCTACTAATACCTTATGGACCAAGGCCGGCCCAATAGTGGTAGTAATAACCAACGGATCATTGGTGGGAGATTGTATTCCCGTGTTGTCTCGGCTGCGAAATACCACGTCATCGAACATGGTTTTTTGTTGTTTTATAGGAGTGACATCTTCCAAATCGTCACCTTCATTCACATCTAGATGCTTGGCAGCATTCACATATTGGTCCATTGACCTAAAACTTCGGATTGCCGGGTGAGGTCCGCCTACTATGGAGTTGATGACGATCCCTTTACCTTTCTGCTGCGCGGTAGGCTTAGGAGCAGGTAGGATCTGTTTTGGAGCCTGCTCTCCTTGCCCCCTGTCCCTCGGGGCAACCTTGTACTCATCCAACTTTCCTTCACGCAGCAGCTTTTCAATTACATCCCTCAAATGCCGACATTCATTGGTCGAATGTCCATGTGTTCCGTGAAACAAGCAAAATTTCCCTGTCGCCATTTCTTTCTCGGTCGAATCACGAGGTGGCGGTCTTTTGTACTGCAACACATTGTACGTGTCCAGGTAAATATTTTCCAGGGTGTCATTCAATGGTGTGTAGTTCTCGTAGTTCTGGAATCGGGGCCTTTTGTTTGGGTCGCTTCCCCTATTCCTGTTTCTCCTGTTACCGTTCGAATTACGGTTGTTGTTGTTTCCCCCGTTTCCAGTATTGCTGTTTCCACCCTTGTTTCCTACATTTACCTCGACCTTGCCAGAACTTTCCCCAGACTGCTTCACGGCAATATTACTCTGCACATTCTCCTTTGAAGCTGTCTCAGACTTTCTTTTTCGGTTTGCCCTGGCTTCCTCTCATCTCAGATAAATATCGGCTTTTTCGTAGAATATCGCCCTTGTGGGAGGTGTTTTCCCAGAAAGGTAGTCTCCAAACTCGGATTCAGGATCGACTCCTTCCTTCAATGCCATCAGAATAGTGGGCTCGTGCGGGTCACTGACCTCAGTTACAGCTTGGTTAAAACGATCTAAATATGCCCTTAAAGACTCTCCCGGTGCCTGTTTGATTCTCGACAATTCAATAACACTCTTGGACTTGCGGGCATGTAATCGGAACTGGTTCATGAAACGCTCGCTTAGTTCTTTGTAATTAGAAATTGAACGAGGAGGAAGCCGGGTAAACCAGAATAATGCCACATCTTCCAGGTAGATTGGGAATGCTTTGCACTTCACTTTATCAGGGGCAGCAGCGGCGTTCATGAGCCAGGAATACCGCATCAAATGCTGTCCCGGATCAGTCCTTCCGTTATATTTGTCCATCTGTGGCAAGTTAAAGCGTCGGGGAAACTGGAAGTCTAGGATATCGTCAGTGAACGGAGTATGGCTTCGCTCAATGCCATAGTCTTCATTCGTATAATTCCGGCTCTCGGACATAATTCGGCGAACCATTGCCTGCACATCGGCACTAGTTAGGGGCTGCTCAGGTTCCTTGGCCCTAGTGTCCGAGTTCCTTCGGGGATCTTGCTCAGGAGATGCCCTTCTTCTTCGAGCTGCCTCTGCTCGATTCCTTTCCCTGCGTTCCCGGTCGATCTCGGGAAGAGGGGACTGGAGTCTTTGCCCCCGAGTGGGGCTATCATTTCCTAATGCTCGTGCGATATCCTCGCGAGATCCCAAAGATCCAAACGTCAGCTGCTCCACGTTCTGAGGTCGTTCGAGTGGCCTTCGTTCACGGGGCCTCTCTTCCTCGGAAGATGAAGATTGATCTACGGGTGTGTGACGCACCGGTGATGGAGTTCTTTGCCGGCGGAGCTCATTGATCTCCCGACTCATGAGCCTCATATTTTCCTGCATCATGAGATTGGTGCGCTCATGAACTCTCATAGCTTCCCTCGTGCTCTCAAGCATATCCAGCAAGCGCGAGAAATCTCCTTGAGTGATGGGAGCAGATTGATTGACCTGGTCTCCAACCCTGGCAGCCGGAATTGGAGCATTCGTGGGGACTCGAGTAGATGTTCCAGCCTCACCAAGCATCGGGTCGGATCGGAGGTAGGAAGTCGGGTCGGATCGGAGCTGGGGTGCCTGGTCGGATCGGTGTGCAGCGAGCAACTCGGGTCGGTTCAGACTGGGGGAGTGCACTGCTTCGGAGTCTCCTACCCGGATCGGATCGGAGCTCTCCCCTTGCAGTCGGTTCGGATTTCCAGCATTGATTCTTCCTGCTGCTGAACTCTGCCCCCGAGACCTTGTTACAACAGCATGTTGCTGATCTTCGCCAGCTCCATTTCCTTGAACAGACTGAACTTCCTTGCCTTTTCCTTTGGCCATGAGTCTTTGACAATTACTTCAACGAATGTAAGAAAACGGAGAAACTTAAGGATTCGCTTCTTTGAACTCAACGGTCCAAAAAGTAGAAAGAGATCCCGGAAAATAAAGAATTTAGATGAGGTTCTCAGTGAAAGCACCAAAATGTTAGATCCAAATATGGTTCTAACACCCAAATAGATTAGAAACAAGATAAAATAAAACAGAAATAAAGATGAACACACAAGATTTATAGTGGTTCGGCGAAGAAATGCCTACGTCCACTTAGTTTTCACTATATTCAGTAATCCAGTTACAAATACAATGATAGATTCACTCACGACTCACTTTTGTTCGCTCAAATGATTAAAACAAGAAATCAAAGATGATTTGGATTCTTCGGGAGTAAAGGAATTCGGATGATGGAGGTACTTGGATTCTCAAAAGTGCTGAAAAAAGATCCTTCTCTTTGTCTCTAGATGGGGTATTTATAGGTGTGAATTTGTCTGAGATTCAATCCGGGTCGGAACACGTGTCATCCATCACACTCTCTTCGGGTTCGGATGGACTATCAAGCTGACAACACATCAAAAAGATGGACGTTAGGGGTAGGAATCAGTCATAGCCGGTCCGGTTCTCCAGGCTACTTTATAGGAGGTCAACCTGGATCATGGGTGCGGGTCGGAGACATGCAGGTAAGGGGTTCGGATCGGGATACCCGATCCGACCCGGATTGGTTTGGGCGCCACTCCTTCTCTAACCTATTCCGCTCCGCTCCTGTGCTATGGCGAGCAGATGACCTTCCGATCCGTTCGAGATTTATTCGTCTTCCGTTCCGATCAGATAAGCTTTGCCAATTTATCCAGTAAGAGCCATCCGATCCGAACAGGGAATTCTATCCGATCCGAACCGGAGTGGCTATCAATCTGAAGTGTGGTGTTTTCTTCCGATCCGAACCGGAGTCTTATAACTTGAAATATTCTTCAATGGTTGGTTTCTTGACTTTGTGTTGCCTAGTTCACAAAGTAGGCTAACATATACCAATGCTTATAAGCGTTGGGAAAGAAAACCTACCGATGCTTATATGCGTTGGAAATAAATTGTCATGCCCTCATAGCAACACTAATAAGCGTTGTTGAAATAGTCTGTAACGGTTATACTAGTTGGGAATCACCTGTTTTGGTGTATTTAATCCCTTTATTTCCTCTAGTTTCCTATTATGACTTAGGTCATCTTGTTGCCATGAATAAATGTGTTGAATTCTTCAATTTTCTAGAAACTTTGATTTATTCTCTTGTCGAAGATAACAATGTTTAATTCGATAATTTTTGGAAAGTTTTTTATGAACTCTTCCTTGCCGAGAATAAGCTCTTGATAAAAGATTTGAATCTTCGGTTTGAAGTTATTGACTCTTTCAACACATATTTTGGAATTGATAATTTTCATTTATTTCTTCTTCCTGAAGTTTCTATGTACCATTTGAAGAAAATATTCCTGCCTTTTTTAGTTGATCGTCACTAATAAGAACATATACTATACATAATTTTGCATAGCTAATTCAAACATATGATACACTTGCATTATTTCTACTTCATCGGCCATGAATGATCAGACTTATACTTTACTGCATTGTTAAGCTGACTTGTAAACTTGAGACTGCACTCCAATCTTGTCACGTCTTGATGCCATGTCCTCTTTATGGTTAATTGTTGTGTAGTATGCGTTTTTACATGCATGTCATTACTGTGCTATGTTCACATTCATCTCTAGCCTGACATTTTTTTTTTTTTTTGCACTTGCTGCTACACTTGTTATTGTGATCAGTTGTATTGTGTTGCATCTTGCTATGGCCTATAATGCTTTAGCTATGCATGCCTATTATTGGCTTTTGTTACTTCATGATGGCCTACACTTGTGCGAGCTTGACCAATTCACTTCTAGTCTTGATGTTGTTTACTTGTTTTAAACCCTATACCATTTACTTGGTGCTGGCCTGAAATATTTGTTGTGCAATGCCATCTTTTGTGCAACGCTTGTGCAATGTTTTGCTTCATGCTTGCTACATGCACCTTGACCATACTTGTTCATATTTGATGTTGCACATGTTTTAGCTTGCATTTTGCACTATGTCATGTGCATCGCTTTGATCTATAGCCTCTGAATGACTTTGTCATGTAGGCCTGATCAGTTGTCATGTGGAGTTAAAGCGTTTAATGATTTTATAGCGGCGGATATGCAAAAAGTTGCAGCGGGGATATAGCGGAGGTGCAAAAAAGTTCATTAGATGTAAAATCAAATATTTGAAAATTAATTAATCATCTTTTTCACATTATATGAGTACAAGAAACTAATATTTGTTAATCTTATATAACAAAATCAAGGAGTATCATAGTTATGCATGCTAACTTTGATGAGTGTAATTAATTATTACCATATATTAGACATTTATGCCGTAAATATAGCTCTTTACGCTAAATTCACTATGCCATAAGTGGGCATATTCGACATTTTTTTGTGGGCGTTGCATGCAAAGCGTTGTAGGCAAGGTATAGCAAAAACTATGCTTTTTTTGGTCCTCTGCAACAATACTCAAATGTTATTACATTAAATGTGAATGCACTGTTGTGGTGAGAATTCTAGTGTTGTGACTTGCAACACCAGTTAAAAGCATTGTGTTACATATATACAATCAAACTCATCAATCCACATTATCAGCATAAATAAAGCCGCAATTGTAGATGCATGATTAAACCAACAATTCAAACCAATCCATGTTTCCGCTATGTGAAATTTTGGCGCAACGTTTCCCCCTTTCATGAAATATTTTCCTGTTATGTGAAATCCTCTCCCTTCCACCTCAATTCCCAATCTCTTTCCTATCTGCAAAACGAACCGAAACTAAATCCCTAATTTCATATCTTCCCTTCTGTCTATTTTGCATTACCAACATCGGCTTTCAATTAAATTAAATTTCGCCTGTATTGAGTTTTTATTTCCCCTCACTTTCATCTCTACCAATATTGGCCTTCAATTTATCGGTGTCTTCTTCTGTTGTTGGCACAAGAGCTTTACATGTGACATTTGAACTCGAAACGCTGCCAACTTGAGAAAAGGAAATTCGGTAGCCCCTTTTCCACGCCTGGAAATTCGGTAGTTTGCTTCTTCAATTAATTCCTCTTCCTTTTCTCCAGTTCCAGCTTTTTCTAATTTATATGTTGGCACTGATGGTTACTTAAGCAGTACGCCATATTTCAGTGAAGATCTGATGTACTTCATATTCATGCCTTCTGTTGTGTTATGGATGCAATGTATTGGTCAATGCACCTTGTATTGTATAGAACATGGATTGAATAGTTTGTCGGTAGGACGAGAAGACATAGCGTAGTGTTTTCTGATTCTTGGTGAAATTCAGAACTTGTATAATTTAACGATGTGTTGGTCATTCCGACTATTATACTGACTATGGATTGAATAGACTGTTAGTGAGTCAAGCATATCATTCTTTTGTCGTATTTTTAGTTACCAATTCATTTGCTACTTCTTAAAAATAGAGCAACTTATTCCTAGGATGTAATATCATAAAATAGTTGTTACTTATAGTAAAAAGATAGACAACATAGCAGCTTATATCAATTTCTCTTTATATGAATTTAGTTTATTTCATGAACACTGTTTTGAACTTGATAGAAATTTGATTATTTGGCAGAATTTAAACTTAGATTTAATTTACAATAAATTATTTGCAAAACTGTTTTTGTATGACCAGTGTTTGGGATGATGATCAAGGATCTTAAGGCAAAACTAACACTAGAGGGGGGTGAATAGTGTTTTAAAGAACTTATAGAAATCTTAATCAATTAACAATTACTCAAACAACTATATGAATCATAGAATGAATATTACAACAGAAACAATCACAGATGCAAATATAAATAGAAATAAAATGCAGAAAAGGAAAGACCAGACCGGATTTTATACTGATTCGGATTACTCCTATGTCCAATCCCATGTAATGCGGGATTGTGCAGAGTTTTATTAATATCAGTATCTAATTACAACACTCTTGATTTCATGGCTACAACGTTAACACCGATTCAACACCCTTGATTTCACGGCTACAAAGTTAACACCGCTCCTTTTCCTTGATTTATGGGCTACAAGGAACACACACTTTTCTTATCAATTACAGTTGCCCTAGAACTCTTGAGTAGTACTTCCAAAACAGAGAGTATTTGATAGAGATTGAGAATAGAAGAAGAATGATATAATTTGTATTGACATTGGAAGAGTATAACCGTAGAAACTTAGAAAACTAAGTAGAATAATGGTGGTTTGATAAAGGAGGAAGAAGGAGATGATATATTATGAAAAAATTCAAAATCAGGCCTTTATATAGTGTTCCAAGGGACACAACCATTTTTGGAATGTTTTAAATATGAAAAGACACATCTTTTAAATTTTAAAAATTGTGACAGTTATATATCGAAATGTACATTTGTGTATGTCAACATATGTATATATACATATATATATATATATGTGTGTATGTGTGTGTATGTAATTTGGAATTTTAAATCATTTTTCAAGTATTTAAACCAATATATATTCTAGAAATTCCTGAAATAAAACTAGTTGTTTAAAATATAATTTCTCAAGTATAAAAACACATGATTCAAGAACTATATACATACGAATGAAATAAAACTATATAATATAATTATAAACATATATATATATTATAACTTTATAATATATATATATATAAACTATATAAGAAACTTATATATATTTGAAATCATAAGTAAAAAACCTTAAGGATGATTTAAAAACATTTTGAAAGGAGTTTGAAATAATTTGAAAACAATTTGAAAAGAATAATTCTGAAAACAGAATTTGAGAGTGCTAATCAGAGTTTTACAAGCTAATTAGACTCTATTACTCTGATAATCTTGAACTCTGGAAATCTTGATATCTTGATACCTATGAGTCTTGAATCTCCATTGAAATCTTGAATTTCTTAAACTATTCAGTCTTCAATATTTATTTCCTGCATATAGATCCTACACATATATATTCTGGATAAAGATGTTAGTATATATTTCATAATCAATAATTCATTAAATAAGGTTGTTGTCATCAAAACATCATCAACATTCCATTCTACAACAACTAGTAGTGTATATATTTCCACTGTTAAATCCTTCATTTTGGTTGTACTTCTACATGTTTTATAATTTGGATAACATCTATTCCATCTTTCTGTCCACTAACCTTCAATTTTTTCGCCACTCAGTTGTCCCTTTTGATAGAATGAAAAGCCATGCATGAACTTTTATAACTGGATCAAGAAAGTGATAAAAGGAAGCTTTTTGCTCAAAGATAAATAAATTGGTTTTTACATAACCCAATAATAGCTTAGAAGGGAACATAAATTGGTTTTTACTTAACCCAACAATAGCTTCACAAAGTTTTAAGTTGTTCTTCTTTTCGCTAATCACATTTTTTCTCTTTGTAATTATAAATATCAACCATATCTAGTGGACTTCGCCATGGAGATGCAATGGACTTGTTACCTTTGCTTGAGGATGCTTCCAACATGTTTGTTCTTATTTTATTTATTTTGAATGGAAAAAGGAAGACGCTTGAATTGATGCATATGTGTTATTTTCTTCTTTAGCTTACTCATATGTTTACAGTTATCAAAAATCTGTCAAAAATTTAGTTTTATAATGAAATAACTTGCAAGATGACACTGGTTGAACCATGATACCAAACTAATACTATGTTTGGTGAAAGTCAGCAACATTCATCTGCGTAAATGTATAGCAGATGACTTGTTTTTCTTATGAATGCAGTTCACTGTGTTAAGTTTATGCCCCCCCTCTTGCATTTCTCTCTCTCTCTCTCTCTCTCTCTCTCTGTGTGTGTGTGTGTGTGTGTGTGTGTGTGTGTGTGTGCGGGCATGTGTGTGTGTGTGGTGTATCAACTTTTATGCATGTTAACAATAGTTCCATCTTCTCTTCTAAATCACCATGGATAAGACCATGGAATCTGTTCACAATCTTGGTTAATTTGCTTAATCATTTTCCTATTTCATTTTATTTGTTCATTTTTACCAAATGATTATTTCTGTTTTTGATGTTAAATTTATTAAATATCTTACATGATTTAGTATCTAAAAGCCAGATTATGATGGTCCCTGATTTGATAATTTAATCAAGAAGACTTGAGTTCTAGTAATTCTTGTATCTTTGGTGTGAAGGGGAAAGTAACTATAATATATTAATTAGTTTATCATATCCCTCAATGTTTAATTTTGAAAACATTTCCCCTCTGTAGTGCACAAATGATATGACTATGATGAATACAAGCGTTCTAATATTATAGTGGAAGTTTGCGTTTATGTTACTTAGTGGTCCTGAATGTCTTTTAGATTCAGATATTGTTCATCAGAAAAACCCCTAAGTTTTAAGATAAAGTCATGAACTGCCCAAATCAACAATAATAAACCATGTCCGGCTTAATGATGAATTTGTTTTCACTTTGAATGAGACAACATGGATGAGAAGTGCAACATAATTTTGAATTGGTAAACATAATGTAAAATTAAAAATGATTTCATGCTAAAGAGCTTTGTTAGTTATTTCTTTACATTATGCAAACAGTTATGAGTTACACTAATGGAGGTTGTTGTTCTGCAGGCAGGCCTTCTAGAAGGTGTCAATTTTGGAATTGGTGGAATGGTAGATGTTGCACTATGCATCCACATGGATGTCGATAAGGTTTTCTTTAGTCCGATTATCCACTCTACTACATAAGTAACATTCTGAGTAAGAACATGTAATGTAGACTACATAGTTATGAACAAGATGTTTCATATTAAATTAATTAGAACATCGAATTACTTTTAAATAGTCGTCATATGATGGTGATGCTTTATGCATTTCTGTTTTAACTTGAATATTGTTCATGAAACATTATTATTTTTGTTTTTATAGTGTTGTAACTGAATAATGACGTTTGTATTTGTAACTCAGCATTCGTTAGGGATGCAGAATGCAAATCTTAAGGCAGAATTAACACCAGAGGGTGGGGGGTGAATAGGGTTTATGAGAAATTTATAGAAATCTTAAACTAACTTGAAATACTATATGAATCACACAACGATCCTCACACCAGAAATGATCACAAACACAGAAATAAGTAAATATAAGATGCAGAAAAGGAAAGAACACACTGGTTTTTATACATGTTTGGATTACTCCTACGTCCAATCCCACGCAACACTGGATTGCGTAGAGTTTTATTATTATCAATATCCAAGTACAACACCCTTGATTTCACAGCTACAAGGTTACACCGATTCCACCACCCTTGATTCCACGGCTACAAGGTTAACACCGTTCCCTTTCCTTGATTTCAGGGCTACAAGGAACACACCCTTTCCCAAAAAAATCCCAAATGATTACAATAGCCCTGGAACTTATTGAAAGCACTTCAAACAGAGAGTAGTTGATAAAGAATGAGAAGAGAAGAAGAATCATAAATTTGTTGTTGAAATCGGCAGAGTATAAGTGTAGAAGATCAAGAAGTTTAAGTATTTTAATGGTGGTAAGTAAAGAGGTGAAGAAGGAGAAGAAAGAATGATTAAAAATTCGAAATCAACCCCTTTTTATAGTGTCCCAAAGGTTGCAACATTTCTGAAAAGTTACAAATAGTGAAAAGACACTTCTTTTGAAAACTAAAAATATGACAGTTATATGTCGACAGGTCAAAATGGGTATGTCGACATATGTATGTTGAATTTGATTTTTTAAACCATTTTTCAAGTGTTTATGTATTCTGGAAATTCCTAAAATAAAAACTAGTATTTAAATAAAGTTTCTAAAATATAAAAACAAATAAAAACATAGTGATATATAATATAAACATATCTACAAAATTATTTGATTTAAACTATAAAATTATATATATTATAAACATATTATTTTAAAACTTTATAAACTATAAATATATATTTGAAATCATAATAATTTGAAATCATTTAAAAGTAGTTTGAAATAATCTTGAAATCTAAATTTGAATTTTGAAAGCATAATTTGAATTTTGGAAACTAGAATTTGAAAATGAAGTGCTATTTAGAGTCTTACATATAAACTAGACTCAATTACTATATTTTCTTGAGCTCTTGAAATCTTGATATCTTGATACTCATGAGTCTTGAATCTCATGGGATTTGCGACCTTGGTAATCGACATAAACTCAATGTCGACTATTCAAGCATTGGAAATACCAGAAAGTTAATAGAAAGAAGTTGGACGGTGAGAACAGATAAGATAGAAAATTAGAATAGAAGAAGAAGAAGAAGAAGAAGAAGAAGAACATAAAACAACAGAATCAGAGTAACACGAATCTCACAGCGGAACGAATAAAATATAGTATACAACATAACTTTTAAATACAAATATGTTATTTGTATATACATATCATCATTAGAGTATAACACTTATATCACAACGGAAATAACAATAGCTATAATCCTATAGCCTCCTGCTCCAAGCTTCATTTAGTGTATATGTAAATCCTGACTACTTGACTGCTCGTATAAATTTGGGCACCCAAGAGTTTAGGGTAAAACAAAACAAAAATAAACTCTGGGTCAGTCATAGGACTGGTATAAGTAAACAATTTAAAACAGTTTGAGGAAATAAAAGATATCTCATAAGACCACGCCGTATAACACGGAACAGGTTTTTCCCTTATGAGAATCCAAAGCATACGATTTAACATCGAAAATCCTTTTGCAAGAAACAATGATCTTTTATATCAAAACTCTTTTGATATTATAATAGTGTCTATCAATCACAATATAATAATCATATAGCAGAACGCTTTCATCTCACATTCCACATACATAATATATAATCAAAAACCGTAGGCGCTTATTGGGTAATGAATTCCAACTGGCAAGGTATGAGACCACTTTCCGATAGTGTATCTCAAGAGAGGAATACACCGGGTTCAAAAAGAACATCTTGTAACCCAGGCTAAACATGATCGGTCACTCATTTCGCTTGAGTGTACCGAATGTATTATCACCAACGGTTGGGATCAGCAGCCGTTTCCCGAAAGGGACAACATCGAAATAGATTATATAAGTAAATGGAATTTCTCTAGATCAGGTGACAATGCACCCTAATTGCCAGCTAACCACTTAGCCATGCGACCTACGCGATTTTATACCATTTCCTGGTTGTGAGCCTTGAGGTCATAACGTACAGATCACACGTTTATTACCTTGAATGCTACATCGTCATACCCGCCAAATCACAAATTGATTTCCCCAAAAATATCATGGGTATACAGCTAAGAGAAACAAATTCCTCCGCCACCAAACATAAATACGTTTGAAGAGATCAACTTACGCGATCTGTTAAATATACTCTGTCAGACATTCTTCCATACAGGTTGTCATGGGATTAGACAAACCGAAGGCACTATTCTATAAACCCATCTTAGGCCAATTTCTACCTAGGATTTGCCAGAACAGCCCTTGCATAAACTCCGTCTTCAATTATCCTGATCATATTAGATTTACAACGCTAATGCCCATGTAGATTGGTTTTCAAATAATAAATCTGATCCCAGTCTCTCCATATTGACGATGGAAAAATGGTCAAAACTTTGATAGTCGGTTATTTAACTATCAAAGGAAAACATCCATACACACAACGATCTTATTTCCAAACGGAAATTTTATCGATCAATCATCAATCAACATTTTTCCATTTAAATTAATTTATTCATTTCCTCATTTCCCGTTTTTATATATTTATATAACCCGCTTAGCCTCACATTATTCTCGGAAAACATTTTCATCTATTATAACTATTTATTTCTATCTTCCAGAAAATATTTCTTTTTAACCAACGGAAAACATTCTTATATATATTCACAGCTTCTATACTTAGAAACGACACGTCCGTTACATTGGAAACATTTCCATGTTTACTCTCATTTCTTATTTTCTATATTAGAAAACATTTCTGATTTTTATTTGTAAAACGTTTCCAAAACTCCTTCATTGGATTAAAATAGATGTTTAAATAAAACATCGCTATGCCAACTCAATCTATTAACACTCATTACTTAATTCACTTAACCAACCTTCGCACTCGAACCTTAACCATTTTTTTTTTAGTTAAAAATGAAGCTAATCAAGTTAGGGTATAACTACCTCTCAGACCTTAACTGAACAACATTATTAACCTTGAAATAGAAAACGTTCACCACTTGAATCTTTAACAAACTATTCTTACGTAACTCTCAGATTCAATTTACGAATCCACTTCTTTTAGAAAAATCATTGGTTATAACAATAGATTTATAATCCTTACTTCCTAAATATCTAACTTTAAATAAAACTTTTATACCTTAATTTAAATAAATAAGGATTAATTGACAAGAATAATCCGAAGTTTAACGTTTCCGCCCATGTTAATCCCAAGTTTGCGTTATTTAAGAATAATCCCAAGTTTAGGGGGTGTCTTCCCAAATTGATCCCGTTGACTTTTGATGACTTTTTCACTTGTTATTTTGGGATCGATATGGGAAGACACCCCCAAACTTCGGATTAATACGGGAAGATACAAGTAAATGGGATTAATTTGGGAAGACACCCCCTAAACTTGGGATTATTCTTAAATAATGCAAACTTGGGATTAATATGGGCGAAAACGTTAAACTTCGGATTATTCTTGTCAATTAATCCAATAAATAAATAAATAGTTTATTTAATAAATAAATCTTGATTTAAAAACCCGAAAGTAAATAGTACTTCCCTAAATTCGATACAATCAAAATCTAATGCATAATTCTTTCTCGAATAATTTCTATTCGATAACCCTCCTTCGAATAATCGTTATTCGATTAACTCTCTCTCTCTCGAATAACCTATATTCGATTAACTCTCTTCGAATAATGTATATTCTATTAACTCTCTTCGAATAACGTACATTCGATTAACTCTCTTCGAATAACTTACATTCGATTAACTCTCTTCGAATGACTTACATTCGATTAACTCTCTTCGAATGACTTACATTCGATTAACTCTCTTCGAATGACTTACATTCGATTAACTCTCTTCGAATGACTTACATTCGATTGATTCTCTTCCCTATCCCATTCAAATTCCCATTTGAATTCCTATTTCAAAACCCAATTTCTTTATAAATGTTTTAATTTATAAAATATTTATTTTAATCCATTATTCACATCGAATGTGAAAATTATTTCTTTTATATAATTCATTCAGTTTGATTTCGCATTTTAAAATAATACTTACATTCGATTAACTCTCTTCGAATGACTTACATTCGATTAGTTCTCTTCGAATGACTTACATTCGATTAACTCTCTTCGAATGACTTACATTCGATTAATTCTCTTCCCTATCACATTCAAATTCCCATTTGAATTCCTATTTCAAAATCCAATTTCTTTATAAATGTTTTAATTTATAAAATATTTATTTTAATCCATTATTCACATCGAATGTGAAAAATGTTTCTTTTATATAATTCATTCAGTTTGATTTCGCATTTTCAAATAATATCCCCTTTCCAAATTCTATTTTTGCTTTTATTTATAGAATTGTTCATACGAAATCTCCTTTTTACTTCTAACACTGAAATCTCATTTATAATTCCCTTTATAAACGCTAAGTTCAATTTTTATTTAAAATATCGATGTTAAAACCGATTTTTACTCCTCTATATAAATTCATACTTATATATTCAGTTTATCCCATGATAAATTATTTTACTTAATTTATAAAACATTATTTATAAATTAATCTTCTCCATTTATCTGTTAAAATAGATTTCTATTAAAAAATATCCTTTAAATCCATCATCTCATAGTTCTTTTATATCTTGCCAATTTCCTTTTATAATTCTATTTATTTCCCAAATAATTCCTTTTATAATTATATTTATTTTCTAAATAAATATTCCTTTTATAGTTCTATTTATTTCTCAAATAAATATTCCTTTTATAATTATATTTATTTTCTAAATAAATATTCCTTTTATAATTCTATTTATTCTTTAAATAAATATTCCTTTTATAGTTCTATTTATTTCTCAAATAAATATTACTTTTATAATTCTATTTATTTTCTAAATAAATATTCCTTTTATAATTCTATATATTTTCTAAGTAAATATTCCTTTTATAATTCTATTTATTTTCTAAATAAAAATTCCTTTTATAATTCTATATATTTTCTAAATAAATATTCCTTATTTCAATTCACTTCAAAATTTCCCTTTTTACATTCCAGTATTTCTTATAGTATTTATAATATCAAATAACCATGATCAATATCATCCAAACACACATAATCAACAACAAATTATATATCACATCATATATCACCATATATAAAAAAACAGTATTATAAATAATGAGGAATCCAGTTGGACCCCTCCAACCTATTTCCCTGCATCCATAGATGTTAAACAATATAATTAACATCAACTTCATTTCAATATGAAATATTCTGATAAACAGAATCAATATTTGATTAATGATATATATATATATATATATATATATATCGTTATCTATATTTTCAACTAATAGATTAGTAGTTCATCTAAACAATCAACCCTCATTTATCAATTCTAAAAATATGTTATAAAAATATAAACTATGCAGAGTTAGTGAGATTTACTCACATTGGACGTTTATCGTTAAGTAACGAATAACGGTCATTAATTCAGATCAGACAATTTATTTCGCTATAAATTGTAACGAGCTCCAATTCACTCCCAGTCAGTTCCATGGTAAAGCCCTCATCTATACGATCCCAACGGATCCTGTTTCGTTGGATTTTGATAATGTATGACAAAGTTATACATTTTTATACGTTAATACACACATTTAATTTAATTTTAGTTAGTTAAGCCCTTTGGGCCTTACCCCTTTTCATTTTCTCGGCCTATCACCGAATTTAAACCCGCTCCAAATAGTGTATCATCTTCCAACATGCAAACACCAGATGTTGTTCCTCCATTTTGATTTCTGAAAAGGACTGAACTTCTTGAATGCCTTCTTCTTCAATCATCCATGAACTAACAAACGGTTTCCACTATACTTCCCCTCTTTCTCCATACCAGATTTATACAGTTCGAACAAATTCTCATCGCACTCGCGGTTTTCAGAAAATCCCCCACCACACAGACATTGTTGTACTCCCCCTTCGAACTGCTCCTTTTCTACTTTACGGAATTGAAAACAAAAACCACCATTCTTCTCCTCGTTATGAACTCAATCTTCCTATACCCACAGAATCAAACTCGCACAAACTTCTGCCATCGCGACTTTCAGCAGTTTCATACCCAACACAGTATAGTTGCGACAATAAAGTGCATCAAATCCCTTAAAAAAACCACACGCAGAATTTAATCGATCTCCTAACCTTCAAAGCAACATTCATTCCCCGAATTTCTGCTCCTATCCCCTTCGACCAAGAACCCTAGTTTACTGCCAAATTTTTGAACACGGAAAACTGGCGTGGAGTTCCCAAACAATGATACGAGCTTGAATATCTTTCTCCAGCGATTACATGTAATATATAGATCCCATGATTTTAGGATTTTTATTTAAATTTTTATGAATATTTGAAGATCACCATTATTGTTTACTGAGAAAAAGAAATGCGGCGGATTGTTTTAACCAAAGAAAATGAAGTACTAGGGATAGGAGAAGTTAGTGGATATTTATATGAATAATAAAATATTTCATTTTATTTTTAATTGATTATTTAATTCAATTATAATCAATCGTTGTTTGTATTTACCATTTAAAAATTCATACGATCACATATAATATCCAAATTCGATGAAAATGGACAGATAGCTACAATTCGACATTACGGACCCAACGAAACTTGTTTCGTCGAATTCCGAGTCCGTTTGCTCACACAACGTATTTTTAAAGTCAAATTATTGACTGTTTTCACATTAAAATCCCGTACGGCCATATACTGACTCCAAAAATCATGAAAATTGAAATCTAACAATAATTTAATATTCCGAATCCAACAAAATTAATTTCGTTGAAAACAGAGATTGTTTGCAAAAACAACTATTTTCTAAGGTCTAAATAAACTCATTTAAATATTAATATATTTAAAAATAATTAAATTTAATATTAATAAATTAATATTATAATATATATTCACATAGAATATAATACACCTCCAAAATATACCTATCTGAATTATAACTCGACATTTCAAATCCAGATTAAATCAGTATTCAATTTATATTAAAAATCCATTTATAATACAAATAAATCATTATAGATTATAAAGGAATTCCATAGCTTCGAAAATTTTATTTGGACATAACTCACAATCTACATGACGAAACCTCGATTTTTCTCTTCCATTAGAAAAATATAGTTCACCAGCTCTGATAACAGAAACCTGACTTAAAACGGATTACGTATATTCATTTAAAGTTCGAATCGCCAAATTATGAACTACCGCGCCATTTCGAGCTCGATTATAATTATAATATAATATATACGTTCTAACATTGTTTATTAAATAGATTCGTTATTATAATTCAATTCTAAACTGAGTTATATCTTATAAATAAACCAATTCACACAATATTATGAATTCTACTATTTCCGACTATTTCGGAAATTAAATATATTATTATATAATTTGTATTAATTAAATATAAATATTATTTAATTAAACAACCATTTAAATCTCTAAATCATTATTTGAATAATTAAATTAATTAATTACTATACCGTAAAAAATACGGGACATTACATTCTCCCCTCCTTAAAATTATTTCGTCCTCGAAATTGCTAAGGTAGAAAACAAACCCTATTTACTAGGTTAAAAATTATTTGTTTTACTTATTAACTTCAGTTTTAACTGAACCAGTTTATTTCAACTAAAATATTAATTTATTTCTATTAACGAATATTTTCAAAAATCCTGAAAATTTTCTAACACCCGAAATTTTCGAAAAATTTCGCCAACGTTTCCTTTTGTACGACTCAATCGGTACAACTACAACTCGCCTCTCTAAGCTTTCTCCAACCCGAAAGAAAATCAAACAGCCAATTCGGCTCATAAAAACTCATACCCAGTATAAAATATAAACTTGTACCTTTTGGTCGGGCATACATTATATATTTCCCCTCTGCTACAAATTCAGCATATACAAATGCCATCCCAATCGATTCATCCTCAAATCCAATCATTCTATATCCAAACCAAATCTCATTTTAATCTCGAGTTCCATTCTCGAATTCAATTTCTTAACTTACCAACCCAATATACTTAACCAAGTCAAGTTACATTTCCATATTTCATTAACTCATTAATTTCTCTAACCAGTTATCTTTATCCCAGAACTCAAATCTTGATTTTCATTTCAAGCATCAAATCACTTACTCACCTGAGTCCGATTATATTTCCCAATCAAATTTACTCAATATTACTCTATTTCAATTCAATCTCCACTTAACTGGCTTCAATTAAATTCCAATTTGTTTCCACAAATTTTATTCAATTTGCTTTTAATCCAAACAGTCTTTTCCTGGGAGTTTTAAATAGCTTTGTTGTTCTCAAAAAATCAAACTTCCCTTTCAGAATTCAAAATAACTTGTTTTTTCAAAATAATCCGAAATCAATATCTTTGGTAGTAATCCATCACTTAGAGCTCGAAAATGAGCACTGATGATGTGGCTAGCATCATCAGGATTATCTCTCAGCGACTAAAGTGAGTTCAATACTATATCACTTTTCAACTCATATTTAAATACTTCCATTTTGAAATCTATTTTCAGAATACCATTCACAATGCTCGTAAAACAATTTAAAATCTTCTAGGATTTAAAAATTCTCATATATTCAATCCAAGTCCATTTACAAACACTTTTCCAAATTTTAGGAATTTCAATTCTAATTCTGATTTTATTTTCAGATTTAATTCATCTGATTTCATATATTACATTCATATGAATTCTGATTGGTTATATCTAACCTTTCACTTTTTGAAATCTCATTCGATTATAATAATAACCAATATATCAAATATATTATATCATTTCAATATAAATCTTTTTACATCAAAATAAAGTTTGGGTAAAATTATTTCATTTACCCTCTTTCCAAAACATGCCGTGTCGGTTCATCGTATTCAGTGTTTAGAAACTCCTACCGATACAGTGGATCAAACCGATCGACCAGATAAATCAATATCTTTGGTTTTGAACAAGTGTTTCTTTTGTTATGGTTCTAGTATTTGTGGGACATTCTACACTTTCTAAAGAGGAATCTTCTTCTTTATCAATTTCCACTGGATTTTCCTCTTGTTGCATTCTTGCTTGTTTATCCTCAAATGTTTCATAAGGCTTAAAAACGATTGGAATTTGCATAAGATTTATATTTGCTGAATTAAATACCTTTCTTGACACAATTTTCTCCTTTGAGTTCCACTCCAAAATATTTAAAAATCTGAGTAAGATAAAATCCATGATAAAGAATTTTTTCCAAAGTGGACATCTCTTTGCGCTTAAATTCTTTCAAAATCACATCGGCCCAATTTATTCATAAACACCAAAAATAGCAAAGAGCACTTTTTGGACTTTAAGGGTAAGGTTATTGAAATTTCCGGAACGAGGTGTGAGAGCATGTTGAAGGAGGTTGACGATTCTTCTTTTGGGCGGAAAAAGCAAATTTTAAAATCCATGTTTTTGTCACTTTCAAAAATGCGATGATAAGTTTCCAAATTCGTTTCATCAATTTCGAATTCCAAAAAATCTGATACCGTACACTTACAATATAAAATATTACCCAAAATTTCACAATCCAAAACGATTTGAGTGCCTTTTACGCTACTCCATACTTGATTCTCACCTCCTTCATAAAAGTCACGATTCAAATTTGCATAAAACATTTTGACAAGTTTCGGGTAACATACTTCGTTGTTATCCCGAGCGTCAACCAAACTTAGAACTTCATTTTGATTAAAAAGAGTACGAAGATCATAAGAGGGAAAATCTTCAAACATAGCGAAGGCTCCCGTGTTGACTTTTCCATTTTCCATATAGTCAACATAGGCTTGAATAGGCTCTCATCATTGTAGAGATGACTTTTGAGAGTTTTGGTCAATCTCATGGTTTTTGGTGTGCTAGAGGTAGCCATTAAAGAGTTGTTTTGAAGAGTATAGATATTAAGAAAGTTGTTTGAATTTTGAATGAGAGGTAGAGAGAATAGAGTTGAATAGATAAATAAACAGAGATTGAATGGGCATAATTTTTCTGAAATTAAAGACATCTTTTCAGACCTTGGGAGTTGGTGAAAAGTTGGAGGGAAGTCTGAAAGTTCAAACTTTTGAAATTCAAATTTTAAATTTCAATTATTAGCACATATGTTAACACGTCTGTTTGGGTATGTCGACATATAGGTGTATTTTGAAAAGACATGTTTCTATTTGACTTTGTTTTATTATATTAACATTTTATATTTCAGATTTATTATTTCCTGAAATAATATTAATCCTAACAATCATTAAAAAATTAATTATTACTATATTATATATTTTTTATATGATTATTATGAATTTCAAAATTCAAATTTGAATTTTAAATTTCAAGTTTGAATTTTAGATTTTAAATTTCAAATTCGAAGAAGGCAAACAAACAAAACATCCATTCATCCAAATCAACCAAAAAAAATAAAAATTAATTAAGATGCACTTGGTCTTTAGATCAAATTCTTCGACATTTACATATTTGAATTTCCGGTTTCTGGCTCTTCATCACTTGATGATGAATCTGAATCGTTTAATGTTGCTGCATATGCTCTCCTTCTTTTCTTTGACGAATTACTATTATCTGTTTGTTGATTTTCTTTATCTAGATATGGACACATTCTCTTTTTATGATCCGGTTTCCTGCAGTTATAACATCTGTAACCATTTCTTCCCAAACTTCCTTCACTATTTCTCTGAAAATTATTTCTCCTTTTATATCTCAGAATATTTTTGAGATTCCTTGTCATTAAAACAATTTCATCATCATCTTCATTGCTTGAATCAAAACTATTTGTTGTCGCATGAATGCTATAGATTTCTTTTCTACAGGCTTATTTTCCTTTCTTTTCTATAACTGGACTTCGAACGACATCAAATTTCTAATTAACTCCTCAATCTTCATTTCACTAACGTTATTGGCTTCTTCAATTGCTAATGTTTTGTAACGTCCCGTATTTTTTACAGTTAAATATTTAATTTAATTTATTATTTTAAATATTATATTGGGAATATTTATGGGTTTTGATATTTAAATCGTTATTTAAAACGAAATCGAACGATATAAGTTTATATAATATAAATCGAGTTTGAAAATGTCGTGCAGTTCGCAATATGAAGTTTTGAACTTCAATCGGATATACAGGATTCGATATAGGTCGAATTTCTATGAAACAAGAAATGTTGGAACCTTATCGATTATAATTTTCATATGAATGAGAAAAATCCAGATTTCGTGTTATTGTTTGTTAGTTATGGCCAAATCAAATTAAAATAGTCGCTGTGAAAAATCGTTATTTAATTATAGGCCTTTAAAATGGCCATTTTGCAAACGGACTTCGTTTTTGACGAAATCAGTTTCATTGGGACCGTAACGTTAGATTATTGTACGGTGTTGAATGGCGTGGCAAACCGATGTCGTATGTGACCACGGTAGCCACAAACGCCCGTTCAATTTCTATAGCGCGTAATTAATTTAATAAAGAAATATTTGAGCGTAACTTGAGCAGACGATCGAATTAAGCTACGAAACCAATCCCGTTGAGTTCGTATCGTCGATTAGAGTCAGGATAGGTATATAGTTTGTTATTTTTGAAGACCAACAAATTTGGTGTTCAGAATGGCATTATGGTAAGCGTAAAAGTAGCCTACCAGGGAAACAGTCTCAGAATGCGACGAAACTGGTGCCGTTGGGTTCGTATTGAAGAATTATTATAGGATTGCAAGGTTTCAAGTTGATTTGATTTATCTGGTGGTCGTGGAAAAATTAAATGCATGTTTATTTCTGGTTTTATAAAGGAAATTTTTTCAAACGAAGTCGGAATTCGACGAAACCTGTCCCATTGGGTCCGGAATATTTTTCTACATTAGGATTAGCATTTTTATCAAAAGACAGAAATCGTTGGTAGCAATTTTACCGCGTTACTTTAGGACGAAGTTTCGTAAAATAATATTTTATAATAACCGGTCCCCTATATATACCCATCATGATGGATCAAAACCCTTGTTCCCAATGTCCAGCCGCCACCCACATACAATTTAACGTCTAAGAACACTCAAATCTTTCCCTCTAAAACTCCCGAAATCCATACAATAAATTGGAACTTCATAACATCAAGAACGCTGTGTTTGTCGAGAGCTTGCAAGTGACCGGTCACGATCTAGATTAGCCCGGCGTGGAGGTCAGAAACGGAGCAGCAAGGACAGACTTTTTGTGAGGGTTTCCAGGCAGTAGAAGATCTCGAATGAAGAGATGGTTCATGCGTGAGTTAGGGAGGGTCCGACGCTTCTTCTTATCAACTCAGATCGGGTTCTGATGGAAGGAGGCGGTCGGAAGTTTGGCTCGAACTTCTGTGTTCGTGGGATATTTCGAACAAAAGGGAATCGGGTCTGTTGGTTTTAGGGAGCACCTGGGTTGAAACACGAAGGAGGAGATGGAAACGAAGCTGTGCGTGGAGTTCTGGAATCAGAAGGAGGCAGTACGGGTGGAAAGGGAACGATGAAAATTGTGTGCACAAAGTTGAGGAGCAGGCATATTATCTTGGGCCATTTCGAACGGAGGAAGCTTGACTGAGTAAAACTGTTAATCAAACAGTTAAACTTACTAATTTTATAATTAAATTGTTAATAAATTTAATTAAATGGGGATCTAATATTACTTATTAACCATGTATAGGTAATCAGGGTCTGAACAGCACGAACGAGGACATTGAAAGCCTTTCAGCCTATAATATGTAAATCTTTTAAAAGTAATTAACTAATATAATTGTTAATTTAAAGATTAAATTATTAATTATATTATATTAGTTGTAAATCGTTAATAAAAGGATCATATCTTACCAGAATGAGACAAATAAGGTGTCTTTGACACCGCATTTGACGAACACTACATTATGGCGCAGAAATGGATGGAATTGGAAATCAACAGGGATTTTTGATTAAATTAAAATCAACTATTCAAATGACGACATCAATTCAAGGTGAGTTAAACTCACTCAGTTTTTCCCATTTATATTTTATATAAATTGGGTTTTTATTTTGTGTGCTCTGCTTGCTGATGGTTGCCTACTTGTTAATTATACATTTGTTGTTGGTTTAACTGATGAAATTAAACTGTGTTTAATTTCAATGAAATACCAATCGTTATTCTAACGATTGGTTCCAACAAAGGTAATTTACCTTGTTGGTCACGTTTATAAAATAAACGTATTTAATTGGTTGAATTGCTTGTGAATTGGTTGGTGTTAAATGGTCGTTATTTATTTCAGTTAAATGAAATTGAAATGACCTTATTTGAGATAATTATTGTGATTCAGGGAAGAACAGGTTGGAGGGACCCAACTGGGTCCCTCAAATATAATATATTATTTATTTTCATATATGAACTGATTTGATAAGGTGATTGATTTGATTATTGATTACTGACTGAATATTCAACAATTTGTTTGGTTTAAACCAATGGACGGTATTGGTTGAGTATTTGACAGCGTATGGCCTCTAAAATCAATCGTTTTATAAATATTGATTCACCGTCAGGTGAGTCGATAGAGATGAAGTTATAAAATTTATTTTATAACTGGAGCTAAATTTTAAATATATTATAAAAGTTATTTAATGGAAACAAATAAATATTTATATTAAAGACTTTGATTATTATTAATTGATTTATAAAGTCAAATCTGATGTTAATCAGATTTGTAAGTACAAGGATAAGAAATAAACCGAATGGTAAAACTGGGATAATTGTTTTGTTAAGAAACAATAAAAAGGAAATTATTTAAATTAATGATATTATTAATTAATTTAAAAGGGAAATGAGTTGGAATCGATTAACGAGATAACCATGTTTTGAGCAACTAAGTGGGATGTTTTATCTGGAAGTGACTATTTAATTAGCTTGATTTGAATTAATCAAATAAAATAGTTCAAAGAATATTTATTTAAATTAATGAGGTTTTAAAGAAATTTACTATTTATTTTGGTTAATAAAGAGATTAACCACTTAAGTAGTTAATGATCAAAGTAAATTATTATTTTAATTAATAATAATTTATAAAATTAGTTTTTAATGAGAATTCATTTAAAAAGTAATTGAGTATGAAATGGAATCAAATTGAATGGTGAAAGGAGTTTACAAACGGGTTTTATATTTAAAACCGAATTTGTATAACCAAGTCATAAAAGAAATTTAAGCGAAACATGACAACTTAAATAAATGTTACTTAATTATTTGAATTAAGTCAAAGGAAACTAAGATATAGGGTTTATAATAAACCAGGGTTATGTAAATGAGGTTTAAAGTGTTAAGGCGTAAATTTTTCATTAACGATACTTGAAAGTGAGATCAAGTAGAAAGGGAAAAAAATTTAAATAAGATTTCCAAAGTGGGAAATGGTCGAAAGGATTTCGAAAGAGATTGGTATAAGTGAAATTTGGGTAAAGAAGTGGGTCGTAGGATTGTATAACTAAATCCAATTTATAATGGAATTTGTTTTGAGACTGGAATAGAATATGAGGTTGATTACAACTTATATTTATTTGAGGATAAGAACGTTGTTGATCAAGGTCTAAGAGGTAATTAAATACCCCAACTTGAACAACATCAGGATTATCTGAAGATGATATTAGTTGGTAATCGTAAAAGAGGTTGGTGATAATTTATTATTCCATCCGAGAAATAATAATGCGATGTTTGGTGAAAATTTGAAGAATATACGAAGTAAAGGAAACTAGTAAGGAAGGAAAGGTAAGGTTGAGTTTTTATTTTTATACTTTTATACAAATAAATACTGGTTATTATTTCAAGAATAGAATAAAGGACATTACTTAACGTTGATTTCGAAAAATGAATTAAGTGGATTTTCCAAGTTTAAATAATAAAGAATAATGTAACAAATGTTTCGAAAGGGGAATTAAAGGGAAATTGAATATGGTGATAAGTTATTAAGTGATATAATGAATGGGTTTTGAGAACATTAGTATATTAAGTAAAAATTCAAATATCGTATTTTGAATTAGTAAAAGAGTTAGAAGTTTTAATTAAACATAAGTGAATCAATTTGTTTTAATTAAAAGGCCTAGTGATGCTGAATACTGAACCAGTGAACTCACTGGATTGTCATGATTGAATCA
Organism: Allium sativum; assembly: GCA_030737875.1. NCBI lineage: Eukaryota > Viridiplantae > Streptophyta > Magnoliopsida > Asparagales > Amaryllidaceae > Allium > Allium sativum. The sequence goes on along the minus strand of CM060912.1, from coordinate 768,165,317 downwards.
CTGTATATTTTGATAGTTAAAACACCGACTATCAAATCTTTCCAATACGAGTGTGGGTTCGGAAAGACTGGGATCGAATTTATATTCGAAGTCCATTCCGACCAACAAATTACGTGAAGATATCAGAAGATGATCGAGATGAAGAAGTGAAGACCGTTGATCTTCATAAGCGGAAGAACCGCTAATAATCTTCGGTGAGCTCCCAGAGAAAAGCTGTGGTTCTGTCGTGGCTGGAATCTACGGGTTGCAAGGACTTCTCGCTACTGATCCATGGGGTGATTCCTATATTGGATGCAGTAGGAGAGTACCTTCGGTTCATCCTATTCCTGGATGACTTGTATGGACGGATGTCTGACAGAGTATTTCCAAAGGGATCACGTACGTTGATTTCTTCAAACGTGCTATAGTTGTTGGCGGAGGATGGCCGTTCTCTTAGCTTAACTGCTAGAGTATTTTTGTGGATGTCAATTAGTGATATCTGGAGGATCTGACGATGTGGCATTCAAAGTGAATGATGACCAGATATTCCAAGGAAAAATTCTGGCCTCAAGCCTCATCAACCGGGGAATGACAAAAATCGGGCAGGCAGCATGGCTATGTGGGTCGCTCCCATTAGGGTGTATAATCACCTATCTAGAGAAATTCCTATTTGCTTCTTTAATCTATGTTCGATGTTGTTCCTTTTCGGGAAACGTTGGTTTGAGCCCAACCGTTGGTGATATACATTCGATACACTCAAGCGAAATGAGTGGTCGGTCATGTGTGGGCCGGGTTGCAAGTCGTTCTTGTTGAACCCAATGTATTCGCCACTAGAGATACACTATCGGCAGGTGGTCCCATACCTTGTCATAGTCGAAATCCAATATCCAATAAGCGCCCGCGGTTTTTGATTGTATATTATATATGTGGAGCGTGAGATGTAAGCGTTCCACTAGATTGCTATTTACGTGTATTTAGACATTATTATAATATCAGACAAGATATTGGTTTCAAAAATGTTTGGGTTATCGTAAGGTAAAAACCATCCGTATTTATGTGTGGATTTGGTCTTACGATTATCCTTTTCTTTCAAAAAGATTTTGAACTTTAAAATCAAGTTGGATGTGATACCCTTAATATTGTGCGAGTTTTTCTCACTCTGGTTCACCAGACTGACCCGGTGTTTTGTAAATGCCCGGGGTGTACAGTTTCAGGTTAGCGAATGCTGGGAAGTCCAGAGACAAGCTGGAAATGTTCAGACGTATGATATTATATAGCTTCTATTCCGTTGTGTGTGGTATATGGGAACAGGTTATTATAACTGTCCCGTTGTGAGATGTACTCTAATATTGTAAGTATTTTTTTTAAAGCTCTCAATAAAGATTTATTTATGTATTATATTTTAGTTCCGCTACGATGTGAGACTCTGTGTTGTGTTGTTTCTTCTTCTTCTATTCTAATATTTCTTTCTTTCTTATCTCACCCTCTAAATTCTTTCTAACAACGTTCCAGTGTTTTCGGTGGTTGGAAGGTCGGCATGAGTCACAGTAAAGGTATTTATGTCGATTTTCAGGGCCGAAAATCCTTGGGTCGTTACATGTTTTCTGATCCCATTCTGAAGTCAATGAACTAATTATTTTTCTGACTTGGTCTTCTTCTGAATAGGTTTTCCTAGAGCCATTAATAAACGCATGATTTCTTGAAATCTGCAATACATATTGGAGAGAGATTCATTCTCACTCATTTTAAACAACTCAAATTGATTGATTAACATTGATATCTTTGTCTGTTTAACTTTATTGGTTCCTTCATGAGTAACTTGTAATATTCTCTATTTCATAAGCAGATTTCCAAACTGACACTCTATTAAATTCATTTCAAATCTATGAACAGAATAACATATTCATGGCCTTAGAATTACTTTGTGCTGCAGCCTATTGATCATTTGTCCATTATGCAAAATTAGTTGCGGGTTCAATATACTCATTCTGTGTGACTTGTGCCTAATCCTACTGATTGTAAATATATTTTCATTTTACATGCCCAGTAAGAATAATTACTGCCATTAAATAGTGATGGTCTAATAGTGGACTGACCCTCTATAAAAGAACTATTATTATTTCTAGTGTTGGTTGCCATTTAATCTTTCCAAAATTCAAATTATGAAATTTTGAAAACCTATGCTCCGATACCAATTGTTAAGGATGCGGAATGCGGATCTTATGGCAGAATTAACACTAGAGGGGGGTGAATAGTGTTTATGAGAAATTTATAGAAATCTTAAACTAACTTGAAATACTATATGAATCACACAATGATTATCACTCCAGAAATGATCACAAACATAGAAACAATCACAGACACATAAATAAGTAAATATAAAATGCAGAAAAGGAAAGAACACACCAGATTTTATATTGGTTCAGATTACTCTACGTCCAGTCCTACGCAACGCTGGATTGCGCAAAGTTTTATTATTATCAATATCCAAGTACAACACCCTTGATTTCACGGCTACAAGGTTAACACCGATTCCACCACCCTTGATTCCACGACTACAAGGTTAACACCACTCCCTTTCCTTGATTTCAAGGCTACAAGGAACACACCCTTTCCCAAAACACACCCTTTCCCAAACAATTCCCAAATGATTACAATAGCCCTAGAACTCTTTGATAGCACTTCAAACAGAGAGTAGTTGATAGAGAATGAGAATAGAAGAAGAATGATAATTTTTTTTTGAAATGGGTAGAGTATAAGTGTAGAAATCAAGAAATTTAATTATTTTAATGGTGATAAGTAAAGAAGTGAAGAAGGAGAAGAGAGAATGATTAAAAATTCGAAATCATCCCCTTTTTATAGTATCCAAAGTTTGCAACGTTTCAAATAGTGAAAGGACACTTCTTTTGAAAATTAAAAATATGATAGTTATATGTCGACATGTCAAAATGGGTATGTCGACATGTGTATGTTGAATTGGATTTTTTAAACCATTTTTCAAGTGTTTATATATTCTGGAAATTCTTGAAATAAAAACTAGTATTTAAAAGAAGTTCCTAAAGTATAAAAACATATAAAAGCATAGTGATATATAATATAAATATATATTTATTAAGTTATATGATTTAAAAGTATAAAACTATATATATATTATAAACATATTCTTACAAAACTTTGTAAACTATAAATATATATATTTGAAATCATTTAAAAGTAGTTTGAAATAATCTTGAAATCAGAATTTGAATTTTGAAAACAGAATTTGAATTTTGAAAAATAGAATTTGAAAAACAAAATTTGAAAATGAAGTTCTATTTAGAGTTTTACATATAAACTAGACTCAGTTACTATATTTTCTTGAGCTCTTGAAATCTTGATACTCACGAGTCTTGAATCTCTTTGAATCCTAAATCTCTTGGAACTCTAAAACTGTACAGTCTTCAGTATTAAATCCTGCATACAAACCCTACATATATATATATATATATATATTCTAGATAAAGATGTTAGTATATATTTTATAATCAATTAATAGTGATAATTGAAATATGGTTGTTGTTATTAAAACTCCATTCTCCAACAGCATTTGCTAGGTCAACATAGAAAAGATCGTACTTGAAGCAGCAACAAGAAGCAACCTGAAACCAGTGACTTTGAAGCTAGGAAGAAAATCTTCGATCATAGTTTTGGATGATACTGATGTTAATTTGGTGGTAGAACATGCTCATTTTGCACTATTTTTTAATCAGGTAAAGCATTTTATTCGTGCAAGAAAATATTTTTGGTAACATTATTGCATGCCATGCTAAGATATATGTTAAATAAACCCAAATGTACAAAACTATGATGGTGAATGGTATGGTATGTAGAATATTTTGGATGGTTTGAATGTGACGATGAATGTTTTGATGAGTTTCTTTTATGTACAGAACTGGTATTGCGATTTTTTTAATTAAAACGTTGTATTTGCCTTCTTCTAATGTAACATTTGTCTTCTTCTGCTATTGCATTTTCTTTTTTCTGCTGTTGCATTTCAAGATAATGGTGTTGCATTACATAATACAGTGGTATTGCATTAAATAAAATATTATTAGTTCCACTATGATACGACACGTGGGCCCCACTACTAACGCGACGTGTGACACGTGGGTAGCTGACACGATGAGTAACACGTGGAAAGCTGATGTAGTCCCCACTATCATGACCTGGAAGGCAGACTCTAACTTATATTTAAGGCAACGTTGTATGTTGTTGCATTACTTGCTAGTAGTATTGTAATACAGTTATAATGCAATACTTTCTTTATGTGGCAGTAGATGGGCAAAAGTGTTGCCTTAGAGAGCAACGACAACGACCGCAGATGCCACGCCCCTCTGACGTTGCCTATTTGAAAAATGATTTAAGGCAATGCTATTTTGATATACGGCCATATTAGAAAAGTGTCGAATATGTTCACTTATGGCGTAGTGATTTACTGAATTTTTTTAGAAAGAGAACTAGTCAAATCAAGTTTTATTTATTAATACTGCTAAAGCGGACGCTAAAAAACCTGATTTAGCGGATGCAGCGGAAAATAGCGCGGCCAAAAGCGGATCTACTGTTCATTAGCATTAAAAGCGTAGCGGTTGAAGAGAGCTAAGAGCTATAGGGGGATATTGTGGGGCTTTAGTGGAGCTTAACTACATAATAGTTGTGACACCGCTTCATTATTGACTTAAACTTGCATGCTAGTTTGTTTTGAACTTGTGTTAATTTTTTGGCTTGATGTCCTTTGCCACCTGAATTGGTTGCTTGTCGTGTGATCCTTGTTGTCTTCATCTTATGCTACATGCCATTTGTTTATGCTGATGTTTGTTGCATTGTTGTTGTTGGTCATTTTCCATTGCTTTACGGCATGCGCTTCGCGCGTGATATTACATTATTCGTGTATAAATTGTTTTTTTTTTAAATTATACATGTTTAACACGTTCAAGAGAAAATGATACACAAATATTTAACATATTTTAGCGTTAAAATTACTTTAAATGAATTTTGCAAATAAAATTATTTGTTAGATCTATTCTTAAGTAATAAGATCTGATGATATTTTTAGATGAACGTCTTTAACTTGTAAATAAAGTTCAATTGTTATATCATATTTTTAAGTTATTATTATTATTATATAGATACTTTTCAAATTTGTAAAGAAAAATAATTTTTTATATCCTATATTTAAGGGATATAAATTCTTAGATTTGAAAATATGCATAGAGAAAAATTTTGAATTTGTAAATAAAGCCCATAGTTAGATCCTAATTTAAAAGAAATTTGATAATATATATAGATTAGATCCCATTTTAAAGGATATTATATAATATCTACACATGGACATTTTTGGTAATTCACGTTGATACGAAAAAGTGTGACACCAAACATATTACAATTATTAATAAAGAGAAAGTTTAATTGTTAGATCATATTTTTAAGTTATTATTATTATATATAAACGCTTTTGAAATTTGTAAAGAAAAATAATTTTTTATATCCTATATTTAAGCGATGTTAAATCTCAAATTTGAAAATATGTGTAGAGAAATTTTGAATTCTTTATTAATACTTGTAATATCTTTGGTGTCGCACTTTTTTGGTGTAAACGTGGACTATCAATATTACCCTTAAAATATTATTAAAATATCACTATATTAGGATTCGATAGATAAGCTTATCTTACCAATTCAAAATACATATATAGATAATACCAAAAATAGAACGTAAAAATGTAATTTAAAAAGGTGTTTGCGGTCACGTTAAAAACTAGTCGGCTATGCAAAAAAAAAAATTAATTTAAAAAATAATTGTTTTTTTACTAATTCAAAACTCCTTTTTACGTTGAGAGATCAGATCATATCACTTAATAATAGGATTCAAAAAATAAACTTGCTTAACAAATTAGTTCTTTCTTAATCAATAATAGAAGCAAAAATTAAAATTTGAGTAAAAAAAGGAAATGTTGCACCTTAAAAATATAAACAATAAAAAACAACTATACATTTTTATAATGTGAAAATATGACTAAATATACATAAACTACAGAAAAATAATTCATGCGTGAAGCGCGTGCCATAACGCTTGTTGTAAATAAAGCTTATTAGTTAGATCATAATCAAACCGACTTTGTCAGTTTCTCTTAATCCTATTGCACAATCAAAAACTTCCGTCCGTCCGAAGCCGACAGATTTTCACTTTCTTCATCAAAATGTAACCGTGCCTTTCGCGTATACCTTTCTTCCCCCAAATCCTTCCAATTTCGTCTTCTTCTAACTTGCTCTTCTCCGTCAAATCTGATCTGCCTGAACTTTTATTCAAATCAAAAGCACGTGCGGCCACGTCCTCCTCTAGTGATGCTGCCACGCAATCCTCCACTTCAGCTACCGCATCTCCAATCCGATCCAAGTAATTTAGTTAAACATCTAATCAATTTGGTGAAGCGATAATTTATGTAATTAGTTTGTTATTTTTATCAACTATCCAATTTATGAATTATCTCTTGTAATTGGTTCATCATAGTCGAAAATTTTCAACCTTTGTCATTTTTCAAACTACCATTTGAAATTTCTATGCACACTACAGTGAGTGGGTTTTTGAATACCCAATGTTTTTTTTTGAACTTTATGTAGATTGGTGAGTTATTTTAATCAACATGATGACATATTTTTTAAACTATGATCAACTCGTACCCAAGGGTATAGCTAGTGATGGATTTGCCGATTAGAGCTTATAATAATAGTAGCATCAGCAAGAATCGCCTCTTCTTCTTCTTCTTATATACATTCGTATATTATGCATGAACCAATCATTTATAGTTTATTTGATGCAATATAGGTCAGAATTTCAATAAGACAGAACATGTCGTGTAATTATTTCAATTTGTATCCATAGCCTCCTAATTGAGAACTCATACTTTCATTTAGTTAATACAGCTAGACTCTTTGTTAGTGCATTACTTTTGCGTTAGTAAGTACCGAGTATTAATGTAAGCAATATGCAATGGGCACTGCATATCTTGATCTTCTTTCTTTCTAGTATGATATACTATATCTTCAACTGGAGTACTATTTTGAGTCATGCTGAATTTAGAAAGGTGTTTTATACTTTATTCTGATTTATTTTAGTCTGGAATTTGTTTCCCTTACACAACGGTAATTCTAAAAGGAGCTTCTCCTTTTAGGTTTATAAATGAGCAATGCTCTCAACTGGCTTATGCCTATTTGCACATTTCTTTATGCATCACAAAAGACATTGTAGCATTTACTCTTGGATCAGTTAGTGTTGCATCTTGGACAGTTGCTGAAATCCTGCAACTAATAACAAACTATAAAGAAAAATCTAAGGAAGGCCTTTCAATTGCTTTTTTGATGACTTGGATTGTTAGGTAATGTACAATATACCTCGTTAGTTGATGTTTTACATATCTAAAGAACATTTAATTGGATATATTAAATCATTGCATATTTGAAAAACCAATCTCGGTTGTCTCATATTGTATTGGACCAGTTTAGATTGCCTACTATTACTTTGTACTTGTAGCATGTTTGTTTCATATCGCGAAAGCACTCAATGAAATTAAATTATTCAATAATCGATGATGTATACACACCAAGATGTGACAAGAATACCTGATTTGTTTTTGAAAATAGACAGATTGTGTTTCTTCTATATCCTTCTGGTTCTAAGGTTTCCACACTTGAAGAAAAAAAACCTAGGACATATCACTCAAATTATTGGCCCAGTACTGGATGTTGTTTTCCCTCGGGGCAAGATGCCTAATATTTATAACGCTTTGGTAGTTACTCATACTGGAAATTACGAGCAAGGATTACTCTATCAATCACCATCTACTTCAGAAAGTATCTCTGAAGTATTTTTCAAATCCAAAAATTCAGTATCTCCACATGAATTAGTGAATTAGGCAAGGTTCCTTTGTGCAAGAATACCTGAAGGAGAAATATTTATTCTTATTAATTTTTTCATTTAATTCATTGCAAATAAGTCGTATCTTGTTCAATCTAATCAATAGAGCTGAAGATCAGCCCTTTGTCTCTGTGTTTTCTCGTCGAGAATTCTTTGTAGATGAAGAGATGTCAAAGGGGACGGATGATCCGATCCACATGGACCATGATTAGGAATTGTTTGATCGTCTTTCTCCGAGGAAGAAGCGAAACATAATCAACTTGAATTCGGGACAGCTATTCGAAATCTTAGGGAAAGGCTTGATTTGTTATCTCATGTCTGCTTTTTGTGAAAAAAGACCAATTGAAGGGGCAACGATTAGTTTCAAAAATATTATAATTAATATAAAACTTTCTATCTCATTAAGAAAAAAAACTATCTATGAAAATAATTAGATAGTATAGCTTGTATCTTGTCAACTGATAAAGAAAGAGCGAAATCGGGATAAATACCAATTCCTATTACGGGTAAAAGGATGGCCATACAATCGCTACTCATAATGGAAAGGAACATTTACCTATTTATATAACAAATCGTATGGTAGGTCACAAATTGGGAGAATTCGCGCCGACTCTGACTTTCGCGAGACATGCGAGAAACGATAATAAATCTCGTTTATTATAACGAAACTTATCTATTGTTTTTTTTAACAGGACCTATCACATGTTTATATATACATGTGTGTTACATATCTATTGTTTTTTTGGTTCTAGCTCGGCTATCCCACCTAGCCGAGCCATGCTTCTTTATTTTATGAAAGAAAACAAGTCAATCCAAACGAATAAATAAAAAATTTAATCCCATAATAAAGAAAAAGGAGAGAGAGGGATTCGAACCCTCGATAGTATCAAAACTATACCGGTTTTCATGACCGGAGCTATCAACCACTCAGTCACCTCTCCTAGATCAAGATATGCTTATCGAACTCTATGTATTAACGATGGGAAATCGGCAGGGTATTTGTGAAAATATGTATAATCCATATAATTGTGCGAACTACAAAAATAAAATAGTTGATAATAAAACCTGGCCTATTGACCCTTTGGCATAGAAATATTTATTTCTATAAATAATTTTTGAGTTATATAAATAAAAAAAGTAATAAAAAAATGAAAATAAAAGAAAAATACAAAAATAGATAAGACGAAATTCGCCCACCTGATCTATCCATGACCAGGATGAAGCTTGGGTGAAACTAAGTAGAGGTCCGAACCGACTGATGTTGAAGAATCAGCGGATGAGTTGTGGTTAGGGGTGAAATGCCACTCGAACCCAGAGCTAGCTGGTTCTCCCCGAAATGCGTTGAGGCGCAGCAGTTGACTGGACATCTAGGGGTAAAGCACTGTTTCGGTGCGGGCCGCGAGAGCGGTACCAAATCGAGGTGAAAATCTAAGTTTATCGAACGCTTGGTCTAAAATTCCCAAAAAATTAGCTTTTTATAATTACATTGGTAGTAATCCGCTGAAAGGGGGATTATAAAAAACCATTAATTATAACCCCAAAAAACCAGATTTCGTAAGCAAGATAGAGGAAGAATGAAAGGAATATCTTGTCGGGATAATCATATTTGCTGCTGAATAGAAAGATTAACAGAAAATACCATAGCTATAGTTAGCATCAAAACACTCGGAAAAGCCCACATACGTCGAATATTTTTTCTTGCTGTAGGAATAAGTAGAAGTCCAAATCCTAGGTTCCTCGTCATTAATATGTTTGCTCGCGTTAATTGTGGTCTATCGGGAGAATCGATGACTGCATCTTTGATGCATTGCTAGTACATCATTTGTGAATTCTTAATTGGCTAGTTATAAATAGACACATGGCTATTTACAAACTTCATTCTCGATTATACGAGAATTTTTATGAAAGCGTTTCATTTTCTTCTCTTCAATGGAAGTTTCATTTTCCCAGAATGTATCCTAATTTTTGGCCTAATTCTTCTTCTGATGATCGATTCAACCTCTGATCAAAAAGATAGACCTTGGTTCTATTTCATCTCTTCAACAAGGTCCTATGGAAAGTCCGTCGATTCCCAGTCTCCAGTGAAAATTGAAAACATTTATCCATTTAGCATCCTCTTCTAATTGAATTAATGGATCGTCCAATTGGAAATGTAGGAACCAAAAAAATCTTTTGTTTTCTTTTGAAAAAACATAAATAGATTTCTTCTGATTATTGTAGAGCAGGTACTAATATTTCTGATTGATGCATTTTACTTGAAAGACCAGATGTAGCGAAACCTTGAGTAAAAATGGCACTTGGCGCGGTTATTGTGCTTAAATCATCGAATCGAAGTAACTAAAACTTCAAATAAATAAATAAATAAATAAATAGGGATAAACCCTATATAACTAATATATATATATATATATATTGAAAATTGGTTCACTTTATTATAATAAAAAGCAGTACAGTAGACAGGTTAGCATATTAACCGATACATAAAAAGACAAACAAAAACAAAATAAAAAAACAACATGAAAATATAAGGAACTCTAAAACTAATCTAAGATAAACCCAGCCCATGATTAAGCCATCTCGCTTGACTCGCTACACTTGAGCAAACAGCTCCAATCCAATGCATTCAGCATCCAAACTCTTGATTCCTTCACCTAACCAATATCAAGCCATACTCCAAGCCCAAATCAGCAAAATATAACAAACAACATATATAGTAATACTGCAAAATACTTTCATGGCTTAATTTCAAACATTAAATCTGGTTGACGACTCACAGACGCCTGTGAATCAGTCTTAATGCTAGAAATCCTTATGGTAAAGTAGCTAGAAATGAAACACTGCTGTGTTATATATACCAGACATTGGAGACCAGAGACGCCAATATAAAGTAATAACTTGAACATGCCAGATCTAGGCTTCTGGTATATATTACTGCTCTCTGCTCATATAATTTCCCCAAAACCATCTATACAACCAAATCAATAACCAAACATAATTTTCAGACTCATAACGGGTTTACATGATGTTGAAAACCGTGTAGAATATTGATAAAAACTTGAACACATAGAAGGATTTTTGGGACTGAAGGATAACTGGAGCATATTCAGTAGGTTCTGATCTACAAATCTAACAATTGTTGTACAGATCTAGTGATAAGGTCTAGTATTTGCCATCCTCAAATGTTGAGGAGAAAACAAGGTCTAATGAATTGTGGAAGTAAATTGAAGGAGAAATGAAGGAAACAAGAGCTTCAGTAAAAACTGAATTCCAGAATATTATGAAACTAAAAACACAAGAAATGTTGAATCCATGAACCCCAAAAACAGTCCAGAATCCATCAACATAAGATCTAAAGCAATAGAGTCTTACCCAAACAAACACTGACCACAAAACTAGCTCAAATGAAGGAGAATCGGTTGGATAACTCGGAACTGAATCACAGTTGCGCCGACAATGCCAAAACCCGAATTAACAATGTCTTGATAATCCATAACTCAAGCTAATCGGATCTGTTAGGATGAAGGCGGCTCAGAACTGACATTAATGGATCTGAAATCGACTGTAGATCTGCGATATAGGCTTAGATACATCTCGGTTTAGGCAAATCTAGGTTCAGATCTAGTTTCACAATTAGCAGATCTAAATCAATCATTGAGAATACAGATAGAAATCGGACGAGAAACAAAAGTACAGATAGAAATCGGACGAGAAACAAAAGTAAAACTGATGTTTTATCAACGAAAGGTATCGTTGAAGGTTGGTGTATTAAAACTCTGGTAAGAAGTTAGATTAGGAAGAAAAGGACAATAGAAATGAGGCACTCACGCATGGCCAAAACTGGAGAGATTTTTCTCCAGTCGCCATTAACGAGGCCTTACCATATATATATATATACACACATACACACACACTATAACATATACATTTGTTTCTTTCATAACGAAAACCGCTCGCATTTTTCTCTCCTTCAAATCAGTCTTTCCCGGGGTATTGTTCCAACAAATACATAAATGTAGGAATGAAGTAGTGATATAATTCATAGAAGCAAACCGCAATGAATTAATAAAATAAGAAAAAGTGTGTAATGCACTTTTTTACATTTTCGTTCTAGGATGAAATTAAACAAAAGGATTTGCAAATAAAAGTGCTAATGCCACAACAAGCCCATAAATGGTTAAAGCTTTCATAAAAGCTAGACTAAGCAATAAGGTGCCTCTTATTTTTGCACATTGGGAGCATAAATAATTGTAACCATATACATATGAAATGACAGCAACGGAGTCCCAGTCCTCAGTTTTTATTTGTAGAGTCTCTATTCCTCGGCAATCGAAACCTAAAGATCTATGAATTAGTTCATGCTTGACTAGCCAATCAGATAAACGAACCCCCATCTTCTTGATTTCTCCCACATTTTTATTTGTATGAATATTTAAAATTTCCAATGAAATTTTGAAAGATTGACTTGACCCACTCTTTCTTATTCTGCACAAAGGAACCTTGCTTAATTCACTAATTCATGTGGAGATACTGAATTTTTGGATTTGAAAAATACTTCAGAGATACTTTCTGAAGTAGATGGTGATTGATAGAGTAATCCTTGCTCGTAATTTCCAGTATGAGTACTACGTCGAACATAAAACTTGTGATTAGTAGTAAAACACCGATTTTGCTGTTGGGACAAAGTTCTATCTTCAAAGATTTCTCAGGATATCTTCTTACGAAGTTTCGTTATAGCATCGATAACTGCTTCTGGTTTAGGCGGGCAGCCCGGCAAATAGACATCCACGGGAATTAACTATACCACATGTATATATAAACAATTTGTATTGTTAAAAAAAAAGATTATCGATGAAATTAAATATAATATAAAAAATGACTAAAACTAAAAAAACGATCCATATTGATCAATACATGTCTTTCACATACAACAATAAAAAGGAAGAACTCTTTTTTTATGGCAGTTCCAAAAAAAAGTACTTAATTACTGTATTTTCCCCTTAAGAACTTCCCAATAGAACACAATTCTAGATTGCATAATTGATATTTTTTTCGTAAACTGATTGATTAGAACATCAACAGAATTTGTGCTTAAGGATGGAAGCAGGATTATAGCTATTGTATAAAGAAGCAAAAATTTGGACTAAGACGAGGTTACAATGGGTGAGTGAGAGTTTAAGATGTTCGGTATAGCCAAACATCATAACGCCATGGACGTATTTCCCAAATTTTTGGTGGTATTTTACCGAGATACAGAAACTAGAGTATTAAAGCCTGTACATCTCGCCCAAGATTTTTCTTTATATTTTGTTTTCACACTTGGGTAAAACAACGAAAGGTCAAGTCTCACTCATGGTCTGTACATCAAAATCTTAATCAAAATCTGCAGTGACTTTCCAATCCGAGATCCCACTCAAAATTATATATATTTCTTATATGTGTGTCTGCGTGTGTATGTGTATGTGTGTATATTGCAATTTTTTTCCAAAGACTACTTCGTTTTTTTTCGTTCTCCAAATCAAAGTCTACCAAAGCACAAAAATGTAGTTTCACTAAAAACTCCATTCTCATTTTGGGTCCATTTGGATTAGATTGAAAATCGAGAAAGTCAACCTATTTTTGGGCGTGTTTGAATTTTTAGACCAATACCAAAGTTCAGTCGAAACTCAAAGCTTGATTCAAAAGCCACACCACTTAAGGATTGGTGTACCCAAAATAATTGTGAAGGACAAACTGGATCAAAAAATTGAGCTCATTTTCAATCCAAATAAATTGTATCTTGAATTAAGATGTTTAATAAATAATGAGGTCATTTCTGTAAAAGTATATATTACTGTTTAAATTGTAAATTTTATAAGAAAGTTAGAATTATATCATGACGTGCAAAGTAGGTCAAGAAGTATATCATGTAGTTTGGATTTAGTTTTTCAACAATTTGCTATGATTTGGATTTAGCTCTTCTAGCATGTTGAAAATGACTTTTTGAGTTTTGAATTTAACCCTTCTAACAAGCAGATTTTTGTATCTTCAGTAAGTGAATGTTCTTTAGTCAATTCTCGTGCAATGCATAACCCATTTCTTTGATTTTTCTTCTGCATCTCATTTTTTTTATATGATAGTAGAACAAAGTTAATCAGTTGAATGGGGAAAGAAACATGCATTCATCTTTTGTTGTTTTTTTGTTTGTTAAATATATTCAGTAGTTTTATATTAAGCTTTTGAAGTTTACCGTGTAGCTCAGTGAATGTACCAAATTGTGTTTGAAGGAGCAACATATGATTGCATTCAATATTCATGTCCCAACTTGCTATTAATTTTCGGCACGTCTGCACTCATCAGCTGTCAGTAAGTAAATTAAAGTTCATATTCACTATTAAGACATTTGTTTCAATCATTAATTTTGAATTGTGTTAGATATATTTAAACTGCATTAGAAAAAGTTGTCTTGTCAGTGGACATAATGGAAAAGGATGATTGCTCAACTGAATCTGAACCAGACTGGAAGAGCCAGTGATCCATCTTTATAGATCTAAAGCTCCAAATAATCTTGAACGTGTAGATATTCTTAATGCTTTCCTCTTGCTGCAAATGAATCAACCATTTAGGAGAATGGTTTGCATCGTTATCATCAGACCCAGCTGTGTGGGATGCAGTTATGAAAAAAGAAGTGGTGCTAGAACTCAAGGCTTCTTTTTATGAAGCTGAAACTAGTGGATCCTCCAACAAAGTCGAAGAACATGCTAAAGGAATACTCTTTTTGAGGAGACAGCACGTGTTATTCATTAGACAGTATGTGTTATTCATGCGAGATAACATAGTGAAATGATTGGAAAGTATAGTGTATTTATCAATATCAGGCTTAGCATGATCATCATGCTCTGTTTTTGGAGATAGTTAGTATTGTAGATTTAAATCTCTCCATCTTCGAGATTTTGTAATGGTGAAATCTATTATTATCATTTTTTTTTATTGCTTCAATATGATTATTTAGTGGTTTCTAATAATATACTAATTTTTCTTTCATATATTTTTTATTGTTTTGCAGTTTCAAATAATTAAAAAAAATACAGTAAAATATTTTTTTTTAATTATTTATTTATTACAAAGTCGGTTTTCCCACCGTTATGCGGTAATACTAGTTTAAAAGAAATTTGATCAAATCGACCATTAGGGAGGTTTGCTTACTGCCACTTGGCTAAAATCAATTTTTCCGAAGCCCAAAAAACATGAAGCCGACCGTTAGGGAGGTTTGCTTACTGTCATTTGGCTAAAATCAATTTTTCCGAAGCCCAAAAAACATGAAACATGACTACAACATGTTTCCTTAAATATCTCCAATCTAATTAACTTAATTTTCTCCACTTTTATCTCTTTAAATTTCTCCAATTTTAAATATTCTCTGTCACATTACTTTTTATGTTTAACTAAAACTTACAAAAAAAACATTTTTTTTAAACTATACAATCTAACGGTCGGTTCTTCACCGTTGTGCGGTAATGCTAGTAATATGTATGAATTAGATACTATTTTAAAGGAAATTAGATAATATCTACACATGGGCATTTTTGGTAGTTCATGTCGATACAAAACAATTGTGACAACCAAACGTGTATTATGTTAGTGCGTTTAATAAAAGATAAATATATCTCTAATCCGACGGCGTTGTGTTCGTGCACCATGGTCACCAAGCGGCCGTCAACTGGTAGTTTTGAGCTGTAAACCCATTCTTCAAATTGCTAGAACCGTCAAAAACCTTTCTTTTTGTTTTCCACATCCCTAGTCTCTACAAATTCGAAATGCCTGCTGAGGAATCAAAACGATCGCTTGATTTTCCCGCTAAGCCACCTAAACCCTCAAAAATCTCCAGACCTGACGAACTCGAAGAGGAATTAGCAGAAGAAGAGGAAAGAGATCAAGCAAACATGAGCCCAAATCCTAGAATTCAGAGGTATCTAGTGGCGTTTGAATACATCGGTACTCGTTTTTCCGGTTCACAAAAACAGCCTAGACATAGAACAGTAACTGGCGTTCTTGAGGTATCGTTTTGTATCCGTAAGTTTCACATGCTGAAGTTGTAATTTTTTTTAATAGTAGCTGTAGACTCTAGCGTTATTGAAAGGTGTTAAAAATTTCTGGATTTGAATACGACTTGTATTACGTAATGCAGGAGGCGTTTGAAAAATTTGTTGGACAGCATGTCCCAATTGTTTGCTCTAGCCGAACTGTAAGTTTGATCTTGTTAAGTTACTTTGGTTTAGTTTTGCATTAACAACCCCGATTTCCACTGATGTGTAAACTCACACGGCCGTGTTGCAATATATGGGAGTATTTGAAACCAAATTCATGTTTTATTCAATGAAGAAAATTCTTATATTGTTAAGGGAATTCTTATATTGCAATATATGGGAGTATTTCAAATATGTTTTTTATTCGATTCTTAGTGGTCTCGATGTTGGTAGTATAGGATGAATCAACGTGTGTATTCCCATTTGCTGCTCCACCTGCAAGTGGAAGCATACTCTGCCACATTTCTTCTTCCAAACATTTAACAACCCTGTCCTCTCCAATTCCCTACTTGGGTAGCCATGATATGAAATTTGACCTTTTGTTTTATGTGGTCAATTTAGCTACAAAATTTGGGTCTAAACTCTTGGAAATGATCTCATTTCATACTGCAGTACATGATGCTACACAATGAGGTAATATCTAATTGTGCCTGATATTTTTCAGAAAGCCACACATATGTAAGGAATTATTCAGTGCATATAAACATATTTGAAAAAAAATACTAGTTAAGGTATAGGCACAAAAGTGAAAGTGCAAAGGCTCAGAGGAGATTGGGAAGGAGCTGTAACAGTTTTTTTTTTCCCCTATTGATAACACCCGAAAATCATGCTGACCTGTTAATTCTGCACCCTGTGATATCCACTGTTAATTTTGCTTTTTCTTGTTTTGGGTGGCCCCTATGTCGGGTACTATAGCACCATTTTCCCTCTCCCCCTTCCCACTAAGTAGTTAATCTATTTTGCTCGTTATAGTTATCACATACTTTAGTCCATAGCTATTAATGATGCATGGCACAGAAATGCGCAAAGCCTTCATGGACCCTTGACGTACGGCGCAGAAAATGACACACATCTTTTCAATTTACTATGCATGCATATTTAGGTTTTTCTTTTTAAATTTATAATATATATGTATATATGTATGAATCAATTAATTCAATGTAGTTTATATTTATTTCACTAATATATATGTAATAAAAATCGATATTTTGCAAAAAGCCATTTCCAAATAGAATATGACTATCATAGAATTTCAAGCATAATAGTTTTTAAAAGCCGAAATCCAAAACAATAGTACATGTTACCGAAATAATAGGAATTTGGATTTGATTCAACTACCATATTTTTTAAACTAATATCTGCACTGTCAAATTCATAAACTTCATCTTCTTCATATATCTCATATTGATTGAAATTTACATAGTGCAATCGTATTAATAACAAACAGTTCGTAGTTATAGAAGATTAATTTATTCATTCGAGATTATATGTTCGATGCAGCAGTAAGTAGAACATATAGTTCGAAGTTCATTCGAGATTAATTTGGAAAATGTGATCATTAGAGATTACTCGTTTAGTGCAAGTGTATTAATTATATTTATTAGGTCGGATCTGGGCTGTGTTATCAAAGCGCGCGCTATAGCGCCAAATAGCATATAGCGCAAGCTCTGCGCTATGAAACCTAAAATAGCGCAGGGGTTCCCTATAGCGCATAAATAGCGCGCTATTTTATCGAAGCGCAAAATAGCGCATAGCGCAGAATAGTGCGCTATTTGAATTTTTTAGTTTTGTATAGTAATTAAAGTCCAGACCGATTGAGATGCAACCATATCTACAATGTTTTCTGGTTTTGCATGCATGCTTTTTCCTTCTATGTTTTGCATATTGCTTTAGCTAGTGTTCCATCAAATTTTATCAACGCATTTCACAAATTTTTTTTATCGAGAACTTGGCTTGGTTGGACCGTTGTCCAGATACACCATTCTATATCCATGTTCTTTGGTTTAGGCTATTAGATCCAATATCTAGAAACAATAGACTCTTTTGTTTGTTTGAGTATCATCAGAAAAAAGATGCATGCAATATCTAAAAGCAATTCCAATATGTCTAGCATGTTGGACAACAATTTTTTTGCTACCCTTAAAGTATCAAAATATTTCCTTCTCTTCTAAGTGAGATCTCTAAACACAAAATAACTTACTTATAATTACAGTTTTTGACTTTTTTTATTTTTACTTCATTGCCTTTTGTTGTTTATATTCTTACTAAATTCTTGTCATTAGAAAATATTTTACAGTATGCAAAATTGTATTTTTTATGCATTTTGTTTGTATAATTTTATCATCATTACTCACAAAACAAGAATAAATTTTATTATAATTCACGCATATAAGACTAGATTTTAAATTCTATAAGACAAATATATTATGAGCCATCAATTATTTTTAATGTATAATATAAAATTATTAAATTTTCTCTAATATAATTGCATTTTACATCAACAAATATTTAGTACATGCATAAAGTATGATAGTTTTTGTGATTAGAGTATTGAAGGGTTTGGATATGACATGAAATATGCAAAAACATAAAATTAAATTTCAATTAGATATAATATACTTGATTAGTTATTAAAAAATGCAAAAAAAAAAAAAAAAAAAAAGTGGACCAAATAGCGCGCGCTATAGCGCATAGCGGAAGCCTTGCGCTATATTGCACTATTTGCTATTGACTACACTGGATCTGAGCCTGCCTAGCGGACTTTGATTCTAGTCGGGTTTGTCGAGTCCCACTTATATGTTTAAAATCTTGACCCGATACCAAAACGAGGTTCAATTCAGATTGGATCAATTCAGGTCCGACCGAGTAATAACACTAAAAATGCCTATATTTCCTCATTTTTTTTAATCTAATCAACCAAGTCAAATATATTTCATTTTATTTTTTTATCAAATAGACCAGATCTGAGACTCATATGGTACCAGTCGAATTCATATCGGTTTGGTTTGAATTTGCGGATCTTGGTTCTAATTGTCTATTGTTTTCGGTGTGACAATATTATATAAAATAAGTAGTTTAAAATTGATTGAAGATTAGTTTAAAGTGTAATCTTGTCATTATATAAAGAATATATAATACATTTAAACATCGTTGGATATATTAGTTTAATAATGAAAAAAATGGAAATAATAATAATAATAAGATAACAAATAGATGCTCTCTTTTTGCTCCACAATGCCATTTGCGCCATGGGTGCCATTTCCTCCATCGCTGCGCCTTTCCATGTGCCTTACGGAAGAAAGGCACAGGCGTCGCGCTGCTTCGAACTTTGTGCCATGATGTTCCTTTTAGTACTATGCTTTAGTCTGTGTGGCAGATCTAGTTCTCTTGGTGGTTTAAGTAGTCTTCTTCTTCTGTTCATTACAATATTCGTTGTTTTATCGAGTAAGAATTAGGATCCTCTGTTTATGACGTCTTGCCATGAATACATTGTCCTTGTCACTAAGCATTCTTCTTTTGCTTTTTTTTTTAATCAATCCAGTTTTTCCCAACATTGACTTTATATTAGTTTTCATTCTAACGTTTCATACTTCTTCATTATATTCAGTCTAACCTAATTATTCTTTTTGCAAATCGTTTGTTTATGTTCAAATATAATTATAGAACACATAATTATATAGTTATTTGAAGCCAGATAATAATAACCTAATGTTTTTCTTTAGAAGTATATGGAGTCAGTAAAAATGCAACTACTGTTTTCAGTTCTGTGGTAACTATGTGAATGGAATCAGCACCTCGAAATGTTCATCTTATGTCAATTACCTTGCATATGTTCATCATTTCATTAACTAGAGAGACCATCAGTTATTTTGCTTACTGGATTAGCCAGACATAGATGTTTGTCATATGATGTATAGCTGTACGTTTTAGATTATAAGAAGATAAGCCTGTGTACAGATGATCTCAAGTTCGGGAATCGGGATGGTCCTAACTCCTAAGTATTTTCTATCATTTATTCATTTCAGGTTACACATGCTAGAGTTGTCTGATGTGATGTGTAAGATTACCAATTTAGATGTTATACATGCTTAGGCTTCAGTGTAATTGTTATAAAGAAAATGCGGAGTCCTCTATGGATTTCCCTAAAAATGTTTTTTATTCAGAAAAATGCTTAACTCAAACCACATCATATTGCAGCAGATTGTGGGCTAGCTTCAGTTAGATAAAGAACAAAATAGATTATTCTTTGACATTTCAGGACACAGGGGTGCATGCTTTATGCAATGTTTGCCATGTCGACGTGGAGCGCATAAGCAAAAGAAAACCCAGCGAAGTGGTGAGTTCGACACATATCATATAGCATTATTACATTTTGATCACATGACATACACTAATGCTCCACATATACAACATTTGTAGCTAGATAGAGGCTGATGACAGCCTGTTTACAGTGCTTAGAACTAATCCTTTTAAATGGTGACAAGTTTATTTAATGAACATTTTATTCTGTTCGCTGGGCCTCTGAATATTCGTAATTCTCCCTTCAACTAAATTTGGTATATTCATAATGGAGGTTTGGTAAATTAGGGCTTTTTTCTTTTACATGGTATTTTTTTTGTATACTCTAATTAAATCAGTAGCATGTGATTCTATTTATCCGCATTAGTTTCTTCAATTATTGAGCTAGCAGTCTATCAAATCTCCAAAAACATAGTGCTTACCAGCAGTTGAGTAAATCACTCGCATATCATTACTTTGTGCAATATGATGTCTTTAAACTTTATAACAAGATATATGTCACTAAAGCACCATTTTTTCTAATTTAAAAAAAGGATATGTGTGACTGTTAAAGGATATCAGTGGTCATCGCTTTATTCCTTTTTTACTTGTATATGCCAAAACATGTTTATTACTTTGAAGTGCGAACATTGGATGAATGTTTATATAGCTATTTTACATGAATACGCAGTTAACACCACATGAACCTGATGTTGTTAAACGAGCAGTCAATCACTTTTTACGGGTAAGCATCCATTATTAGTTTTGAATCTGACGATTATCTTTTTTGTCTAGCAAGTATCGTAAATACTTGTTCTCCTTGTCTTCTTTTTAAAAATATATATTTGTGGATGGCAGAAGGAAGGTGATATTTCAGTAATTGATGTACAATGTGTGCCGAGTGGTTTTCATTCTAGATACAAAGCATTGGAACGCACGTAGGTACCCCAAAACATTTTGCAGTTGAATTTTTTTAATTCATATTGTATACAGCTTCCTGCTATTATGTATCCTTTTGAATTCCACGTAGACGGTTAAGTATATCCTATAAACAAAGATTTATTCAGAATGATGTTATGTTGACCTTTATGATAGTACAACATGACATAAATATATCAACTTGCATTTAATCGTATACTTGCATACTGATTGTGGTTTATTAACATGACATTTGCGTAAAGTATTCTATCCAGTCATAGACTCATAAGGTTTATCAATAGGCTGTTATTATGCATTCATGATAGTTACACAAATAAATATGGTTTCAGGACAACATAATATATCTCTATAATGGGGTAAACTACCATAGAGTGTTAAATAAAATATTTCCAGATAACTGATACAAACTGTGCAGTTAAATCCCTGCTAAATTCCCGTTATAGTGCATGGTCCTCTCGACCACTATGCTTTTTCAGTTTAGCGTTATTAAACAACAGATCCGCTTTAAGTCCCACCATATTTTCCTACATCCGCTAAGTCAAGGCTTTTAAGCACCAGTTTTAGCAACATTATTATAGAAAGTTGACTTGACTAATTCTCTTTTAAAAATCAATAAAATTTGAATTAAAACTTAATTTTAAGACTTAAATACTTAATATAAGTTGAAAATCTGTTGTAGTCACCAAATTTGGGTTGTATAAATTATGACAGTCTTTGATTTGTGAGAATAATAATAAATTAACTTTAAATATTTAAATAGTTTGTTTTATATCTAATGAAGTTTTTTGCACCCGTGCTATTTTCTGATATATCTCCGCTAATGATGTTTTTTTGCATCACTGCTATTTTCCGATATATCTCCGCTTTAGCTTTGAAATAACTTTTTTGCACTTCCACTACTATAGTACAACAAAGCGCTTTGACTGCGCATGTTCCAAGTTAGTTGGTCATTGTCCCACTTCCCCATAACTTAAGCTGTATATGTAGTTGCATTTACGAGCAAATTTCGCTGCACTCAAAGCGCTATGCAGTTAAAGCGGCACTGTACTGTCGCTAAAACTCATAGTGGGTAGCGGGCACTACACTTTTATATCATAGTACCAATATATAGGTAGCAAGCGCTGCGCTTTTATAACATAGGGCCAATACATAGCGAATCTGATTTTAGCGGTGCTATTTCCCACTCGATCCGCTGTTCCCTGTTAAACCTGAATATTTCAACAACTGGTTTAGTAGAATCCATGCTAAATATTTTAGACTGTCCGAAATTTTGTTAAGCCAATGTTTAAAGTGCAAGTTCTATAATTCATACAAGCGTTGAGATGAAAGCCCACGATGTGCGATTGAACATTAGCTTGGTATATTTATACAAAGTGGAAGCATTGTTATCTCACATTTTCCCCATGACGTCGGATTATAAAGATGTTTTTCCACCATTGGATATAATATTTGCTGACCTTTGGAGCTACGGAGTCCTGCAATGGAAATTGTGCTATATTCATAAGTTCGATGTTTAAATGGTTAATTATAATGAATATGGATATGTGTTTAGCTAATGTGGATGTGCAAGGACCATGTACCATTTAATTTTTTCAACCATATGTTTAGGTACGTGTCAACAATTTATTTTTTACTTGAAAAGTACAAATAGAACAACAATATAACACCACTTATTAATCAAATATAACTAAAGCAACATGGATACATTTTTAGGTAACGTTATTTAATAAAAATAATAATTTTTATTATCAATAATAAATTAGATCAATCTTAATCAGGTCAATTTTCAAGTTGTTACTTATTAAAATCTATATGTAAATGAAATTCAAGTATAAGTTTTATATGTTATTTTAGTATCATCCTTTATTTTCCCATATCTCCACTATAACTTTTCATATCTTCACGACCAAAGTAGTCAAGGCGAAAAAGCCCCAGGCTGGCGCCTAGCGCTTTTTTGGGCGCCTTAAGCATAACTTCTGTTGTTTTACAGAAAAAAAAACTGCACTTCAAAAATAGCATAAAACTCATTTTTTTGGCTTTTAAAAAGGGTATATAAATGCAATATTGAGATTAAAACATCGTACCATCATCATAAATCAAACAAACAAGGCATAAAGCCATTCACTTTAAGTCTACAAACGGGTTAAAAAAACTGCATTTGTTCAAAAAAAAAAAAAAACTGCACTGATTAAAAAAAAAACTGCATTTGTTCAAAACTTAAAAAAAAAATTGCATTTGCACCTACACTGAGCAAAGAAAAAAAAAAGAAAAAAGAATTAACTTACAGAAGAAACAACAGCTGTTCAAAACCGAGTCTCAGGAAGGCTTGAGCTCCAGATGGCTGCCGATCAGACAAGATTCAAACGGATTAAAGCAAATTTGGCAGTGTATTTGCTTGATGTCGAGGTCGTCTCTCTGTCGATGCGATCTTTTTTTTTTGTACTGTGCAATATAAGAAGAAAACCTAGCCGGCTAACCCTAATTTGAACGAAGTGGTCTCGACGTTGGACCTGGGCACGAAAAAGAAAAAAACCTCGCTGAAGCGCACTTTTTCTAAGCATCGCTTTTAGGGCTTTTGGCGCCTCGAGCGCTTTTCTGGCGCCTCGAGCACGGTCAGCGCCTCGATGGCCAGAAAAGCCCTAGGCTGGCGCCTAGGGCTTTTTGGCGCCTAGGCGCGCCTAGGTGAGCGCCTTGACTACACTGTTCACGACGATGGATTCGTTGAGCGTTTTAACTACCTTTATTTTTATAATCACGCATCATGGAGAAAGTGAGAGATACCAATGCTTTCCCTTAATGTAAGCATATGCGGTTTCTGTCTAATCTACACAAATGGTTCTATGCTCAACTTTTAGGTGCTGAATTCTGAGTTATAACACGGGCTTTTATTTTGATGGTCATATGAATGATAGAATTCAGGCTTGAAAGACTGGCTTCACAAAATTTTGAACAAATTAAAACATCAAACACAAATTTCCATGAATCGTTCGCTGAAATATTCCGGTTTAGGCAAAAAAACAACCGACTAAGCAGGAAATAAAGCTGCTTCAGATGTCCATCCGAAGCTTCTGTGCAGCCAAAATATAGAGACAGAAATCACAAGAATAGTCATAGCTCGTTCTTATCTTCCTACAAAATCTCCTTTGTATTATTTTCTTTAATTTCTTTCCTATTTGTCTTCTTATAGAAACCAGATTTTCTTATTCTCGTATAAATTCCATCATTTTTCAGGGCTAAATCGTTCTTGTATGCCTTTCCCTCATTTTTGTTGCTGAAAATGTCTTATTCTCTAGTACTACAAAATCCATCAAACCCAATTTTGAAATATGAGAGTAAGCTATCTTTTCTAATCCAAATTGAGTTTTTTTAGATATACTCTAGGGCTGCCCGACGGACCGGTAAAGACCTTTGTTTGATTTATGATAACACAAAGTTCTTTTTGCCGATCACTGCTTTTGTTAGTGTATTTAAAATTTTAAATACAAATTTTGTCATCTTCTCTGTAATTTCACTAAATTGTTTCATCACAGTTTGCCTATCAATTTATTTGTTTAGGTCTATAAACGATAGCAATTGATTTTTGAGTAGGAAATGTTATTATTAACAGTGTGCAATACAGTATGAAATTTGAGATCTAATCAGTGTAGTCAAGGCGCTCGCCTATGTGCAAAAAGGCGCAAAACGCAACTGGTGAACTTTTCTGCAACTCAAGGTGCAGATGTTAGTGAAGTGCAAAATGATGCAGTGCATTGAAAAGCATGCTGTTCATTGTTTTTTAAGAAAAACAAGGGTTTTTTTGACTTGAGAATGAACATTTGAGTTTTGCATTTTCACGACATATTAAAAAAAGGTGTGGAATAGAAGCACGACAAGAGATGGAGTGGATGACGTGGACGGCACGATGAGGGAAAAAAGAAAAGGAAGGGAAACAGCGGACAAAAAAAATCGTTTTCAATTAATTTGTATTGTCAAAAGTTGTATGTATTTTTTTTTCAACTTTAATATTCGTTGTGCATTACGCTTATTTTTTTTCCTGTGCATCACGTTTACTTTTTTTTGTGTGCATTGTACTCGATCATAAATATGTAAATAATACATTATTCAGAGATACGAATTTAACATAATAACCTATTTTTTGCGAAAAAACCTTTTATTGCCAAAACGCCCTATCATTAAATATAGCTCAACCTATTTCAAAGAAGATCAAATACCAATGTGTGCGGTTTTTGTTGGAATGTTGAAATTCCAGCCATCTCAAACTGATTCTGGGAGATCAGTGATGGATCGATTTTTTCGAAGACAGGTCCAAGATATATTGAAAATTCAGTTTCAGGCAAAATTGAAGGGATAACATCATTTGGAGTGGTAAATAAATAAGTACAACCGGAGAAAACAATTCCAAAAATTGTAGGAAATAAACGAAGTTACCTGTAATAATTTTGTAAAAATAAAGGGTAGAGGAGAAAGATAAGAGAAAAGAAATGCAAAGGTGATGATGAGAAGCAAGAGAGTTGTTTCAGGTTTTATTATGTTTAAGTTAATAATTTTGTATTCCGATTCTCTTGACATTTCTTTGCCATTAATGTATTGTGTTTCAGTGAGATGATGTTGCTTTTTAGAAGGGGCGATCAACTATTGTACTTTGACGAGATATGCTAAATTTGTCATATTTTGTATTCCTTGATGTAAAAAGTACATACTGCTTCGTAGCTATGTGTTTGATCAGTATAATTTTTGCTATATGTTTATATTTAACAACATTCCACCAGTAAAAGCTGGTGAGTTAAAAGCGTCATTGTATATTAATTTGCCCATGTGATTTCTTATCAATTTGTATTCAAAATAATAGCAACACCATCCACTTACATAAGAATTGCTTAATTTTAATAAATGGAAAACTCAATTTATTATTGGTTTTTAATTTATATAGTACTGAGATTCAAAAATGAAACAGTTACCGGATGAACAGAATAAACTGAATTTCATAAAACTTCAAATGACTGAAATTGGTATTGAAACCAAGGTTTTAAATCTTGTTAAATACAACTCTAGTACTCTTAATATTCAAATCATCATGTTTATGAAAAAAATCCGATCTTGAAAAATTAAGCTTAAGCGAACACCATATGTCAAAAGTTTTTTAACCCTATCTCGCTTCACGCTTAACATAAAATAGGGAATATTCACCCTTAAAGTGCATTGATTTGTATCCTATTCTAGTCACTAGAATAATAACCAAAAGCAAACACCAAGGTTGACTGCGATACTAATTCTCATTATTAGTTATTGCCATGTGAGTATCATTAATTAACTTAACTCGGTGGATCATATTTAATGGCAAATAGGATGTTGCATTTTTGGCATGTACATGTCTGTGTCTACATGTATACGTGTCATATTTAAAAAGGTGATGGGGTTCGCGAGCGATAGCTCCCAAATTTTTATTCGAACAATAGTAAGAAAATAAAATAACAAAACACTAAATAAGCACAAATAATAACTGATACAATTGTATTTCATTGCAAAAACAATCAATTATTGTGATCTTTTCGAACTTGAACGTAACATAACTACTAATAATGTAGAGTTGCCCACGTCGAGTTCTCTTGTTTTGAAACCAGTCTATGATTGCATCATTGCTTTTCTGAGTAAATTTATCTTTTTTGACGTATGCAACGCAACTATTGTTCAATCATTCATCTCCCATTCAATTTCATAGATCAGTTTTTACTGTATTCATTGTATTCATAGCCGAGAATGCTCTCTCTACAATTGGAGTAGAAACGAGTAAAATAATCGATACAGTTATGAGTTTATAAACTAATTTATATCATTGTTTTAAAAAAGCCGCCTCAGTACTCGCCTCAAGGTCCGCCTCGAGAAAATAAGAGATAAAACGCCTTGAGGTTTATTCCAAAAGGCTTTTTGCCTCTAAAGCTTACGCCTCAACAACTTGAGGCATACAAAGCGCATAAAACGTACGCCTCACACGCCTCAAACAACCGAGGCATATGACTTAAAACCTTTTAGTCTTTAGTTGCAGGTATTAACACAGATAAATGTCATTAAACTTTAATTATTTAATGAAAATAAAAAAACAATTTTTTTAGCATTTTTTACTTTTCAATTTCAATATCAACATGGTCAAGTAAGACCATTTATGAAATAATGATCATGAGCAATGTAATGAATTTTCTCATTGTTATTTAAAGAATATTTTTCAATAAACTTTGTTAAATCTCGAAATAAATTTTGGAAATCGATTTGATTTGATAGAACGTTTCAAAATTGGAGTTTGATGTAATTTTTAAATAGTTTTAAGACATGAGTTTCGATCATTTATTTTTTAATCTATAATAAAATATATAGTTGGTAAAAGTTGGATCTTAAAATTTCCATTTTTCATTTTTTGCATTGGTTAGTTAAAAGTGTCAGAATTTCTTTATTTGTTTTGCGTTTTATTTTTACCCGAAAAGCTTACGCCTCAACGTTTCGAGGCTTATGCCTCGCCTCGTAGACCTGAAAACGCCTCATGTACGCCTTTCGCGTTTCAAAACTTTGCTTGGCTCCATCATGCTTTCATTTTATTTTAAGATATTTATGAAGTTTGTGATATGTTGCTCTATTGGTCAATCAGTGTGAATCTCATTTCTTGCATTGATCAAGTAAGCTAATATTTTTTCCAGGTTGAACCATTCTTGAAGTGAAATACATATGTAGTGATACTCAAAACTAATGAGATATACAAGTAAATTCAATCTCTTCAAATATGAATAATAATATAACTATGTTCTTTTTTGTTGAAAGTTGAGTTGAGATGGACACACACGCGCGCACACACACACGCACATATGTATATATATCTTTGGGAAAGTCTACTTAGATACAAAATTTTGACACAATCGGTGACGCAATTGATTTCCACCATTGGATCGTCCTTTGAATTTCACCCCTTCATATAAGAAGGATAAAAAGATCCAACGGTCGAGGCTTTGTGTCTCTTAGTTTGTGTTCAAATAGCGGCCCCCTATTTCTTTTGCATAAATATTTGTTCATCCCTGAAATTGTCATCAACGTATCCTGTAAATACACAACACAACATTGTAAATACAACATATGCTTTAATATCAAATAGCATTTAATTGTCATATATCATAATATTTCTTTTTTGATAATAACATGTATTCTTTAAACAAATAAAATGTATGTGTTTGGTATGTGATGCGTTGATTGAAAAATAATAGATAACAAAGTTGATTGAAAATAAAATTGTGCTTCAAAGTTTTTTTGGGTATCTATAACGCACTTTGAAAAGATTAATCAAATATAATAATTTATATTTGTTATCATCAAATAATTAGTATACTCTACCATCTCTCTTTTGATGATAATAGGAAATATGTCAAGGATTGATCACTATAACCTATGTTGAATGTGTACTTGGTATTATAAAATCAAAATCATAGAACAAAGTTTCGATATATAACATGCTCCCTATATTGACATGCATTATATGTATGTGACATATGTGTTCAAGAATAAAATAATAAACAATAATATTTTAATATTAACAATAAATTCTCATAATCACTAAATTTTAATTGTTCTCTTCCCTTTTATTTTCATCAAAATTATAAATATTAAATTAACAAGGTGAGAAAGAATGATTAAACTCGATCAAAATATGACATTAGATATTTAATGAAAAGTCAACCTATAAATCATAATAGCTATATTGATCAAAGTCAGAGTGGGAAGAGGATAATAAGTAGGAATATGCAACGAGGTTCAAATAACAATAAACGCAACCATTGTTGTCAAAAATCTTAAATCCTATGATTTGAATCCCGTTTCGAATCGAATCTCTTCCTTTAAGATCCGATTTATATTCCAATTCAAACCACGCTTATACCACACTTTAGAAATACAATGCAATTAAATTAATATATTCAACATACTTATTTGGGTCTACAATTCCTATTGTAATCATTTACAAATAAATTAAAATCGAAACAAAATAGAAAATGATGTTTTAGGTTTAGTTGTAGAAGTTTAAACATGAATATTAATTTCAAAGTGTGTGCAAGCTTTGAAATGTATGTCTTTTGAATCCGCGATTTACGATTTAAATCTCATTTCGATTCATAGTTTGAATTTTATGATTTACGATTTGAATCTTATTTTGAAAACTTTGAACGCAACCATTCTAACTACAATCCAAATAATATTGAGTGGAGTACTTATGTGGAAACAATTATTTCCTAACTCATAATAAACGAGATCAAGATGCTTATCTCCATGCATTGCCGCGAGATTTGTTTAGGTGAGGGAGAACATTGTTTGATGGATGTATGTACACCAACGCTAGACAATTGTTCACAATGGCAGATATCCTTAGGTGATATAACTCTAGGTCCATAACTCATTCATTTTTTGTGTATAACTCTTTAGTCATTTAAAGCTAAAACTTATAATATTTTGTGTTTTACTTTTCATATGGAGCATGTGCATGACTTTTCCTCTATACTCACTTTTAAGTCAGCCATTCTTTACGACATTTCAGCTCATGTCATTTTAGCCAATACAAGCATAAAACTGAAAAATACGAGTTAATACGTAGATTGATGAGAGGATTATTACTGTATTGAGCAGCATAGAATTCCTCCCTAACTTCACACTGTATCGGAAGAGAATTTGATTCTCAACTATGAAGAAATACTTCACATTCTGGGCGAGCCTAGAATGATATTCCAAATGAAGGAATACTTCTGCATTGAAATCCATGGTTATTTTGCTACTAAGATCATTTTCTACCAGTTTAAAAGAGTTTCCTTCAAAATTACGTTTTAAGGTAATTGTTTCAATTGCTTATGTTGATACACTAATTTTAGTGCATGTCAAAGTTTCGAAATGATATAAATATAATGGGGTTGATCTTGATTGTAATCAATGTATTAAAAAATGCACCTGAGGCGCAAGCTAAAACGCCTGGAGGCGGTCTTCAGAAGGCGTTTTGCTCCAGAGGCTTAAGCCTCAGTTGAATAAAGCGTGAAAATCACAAAAAACGCACGCCTCAAGCAGCTGAGGCGTAAGTGTATATAAAAAAAAACCCCTAGTTTTAGCCCTTACCTCACTTTTACGCTGCTTCTACTTTTTCTCCGACTTCGGAAGAGGTATAAAAAAAAAACTTGAATTTACAATTCCAACAGGAATCAAATTCGATTCCAGTTAAGGAATCGAGCTCGATTAACAGGAATCGAGCTCGATTCCTCATTGGAATCTAACTCGATTCCAGAAGAAACGAGTTCAATTCCTCATTGGAATCGAGTTCGATTCCAGTAAGGAATCGATAGGGAGGGATTTTTTTTAACTATGTGCTGCTGTGACCGTGTGCAACAATTTTAATTATTTTTGGCTTTTTTGGATGTTGAGGGGCTACTTAAAAATGAGCAAACAGGATATCGTATGGAAGTGGGTTAAAGATATACAGAATTCTACCAATTCAAAATATTTTCTTTGCGCTTTTTTTTTTTACTTGAGAGGCTTACGCCTCAACACGTCGAGGCTTACGCCTCTCCTCACGGACCCGAAAACGCCTCGCGTACGCCTTTTGCGTTTTAAAACATTGATTTATATACGATATTCTGTAGCATTAATACCGTTATCTTAGCCAAATCAAAAATTTCATTCACATTTTTAAATCTATCATTAAATTTATAACCATTTCATAAATCTCTAACAGATCAGAGAGGTCCATACACTTTACTTCGAAAAGTCATTGGGATAAAATTCAAATGAACAAACCAACTTTATTTTATCAAAAGCAGCAAATGAATAAATCAAACTAAATGCTGGCATATAAAGAAGCAGCTATTAGGATAATTGTTGTGTTGAGAATGATTGCTTCTTGAGTTCGTTACTTGTGATGCTGTTAGAAGATGCAACTTTATTGGAAACGTTTCCAAATGATTTTCTTTTTAAATATTCCTGTAAATCCAAGGGAAACAAATTTATTTATCAGATTAATTTCATTAATTCAAATGTTCATCGACTGCATTTAATAAGTTCATTAACTTTCTAACTCCAACAAATTAACCTCGTTAACCCAATTGAATTCATGCACAAATCTGATGAGAACCAGTTTCATCAAAATAAATTATGAAACTAATTTATAAGCAAGACAAGGACCAATTTCATCTCATTTTACTATGTTTGATCAGTTCAAATCAATTTCATTGCAATTTAAATTATCAATATCAAAATTAGGGTTTGCCCAATATAAGAGAGATGCAACAGGGGCAACAAAAGCAGAAAGGCAACGGTGTCGAGCACGACCACCAACAATTCAAGGACGAACGGCGACAAGGCCACAACAAAAAATGATTGTGCGCGCTATTTGAAAAACAAATAATGATTGTTGAGAAGCAAACGATGGTTTGAGAAGTGATTTTGTCGCAGTTGTTGAGAATGTACAACATTCGTTGAGGCGCGAATGACGGTCGTTCGCGCCGTACAATTAGGTTTTTTTTCTTCCTTCTGAATGAGATGCAATTTTCTTGTGTTATATAATTTTTTTGGGTATATGCTATTTTGTTATATTACCTTTTTTTTTTTGGTATGTAACGTGTTTCTAGGGAGGTCACGTAACCTCCCAACTTGTACATGCCGCCTCCCTTGGTTGTATATATGTGCATATGTTGTGTAATTGTGTATTCATGTCAATAAATCATTACTAATGCTACTGTGTAAATGGTGTTAACCGACGGATAGTCTTCTATTACTTTAGTTTATTACATTGCGAACATAAGTAATTCTTAATAGTCTCTGAAATTCTTTGATTTTCTTTGCAGAATTTTTCTATAATATTAAACTTCTTCAATGGAAATTGTTATTCTATCATTTGAAATTTTACATAGAAAATAGTTTTTTTTTTTTTTTGGGATTAATTTCCATTTTCTAATTTTTTTTTCTATTTTTTATATCATCAATTTTTAAGAATCTTTTCCAAAAAATTGTAAATTTTTTCCAAGGAGTTTTATTTTCATTAGATGAATTTTGTCTTCTTCTTTTTTACATGACGCCCAAACAGACGTGCACTCGACCTAATGACCTCGTCCGCAACATGCATTCAAATTTCAAAGACTCGATGGTTCACGGGATTCAGCAATTCACACTATTAGTAAATTTTGTCATTACAACTTAGAAATATTTGGAACTTCCTAGTAAAATTCGAACTCTTTATAACAGTATCTGAATTTTTATGATTAAATTAAATTTGTTTATTTTTTTTAGCACGTTCATTGAAGAATTATTTTAGGTTTCTAAAATAAAATTGCACTAAAGAATCGAGCATTTATTAAATTATCTGTATTTAAATTCTATTTCTATTTGTTTAAAACTACACTGTTTTTAAAATCTGTCTCAATACTCGAATTGAGAAGTGTCTCGAGGAAATGAGAGGTAAAACACCTTGAAGCCGAAATGTTTTGAACTCAAAGGCTTACGCCTCAATGACTTACGAAGCGTACAAAGCACAGGCTTTGCACACATCAGTCTGCTAAGGCATGCGCCTCAATTTTTTTTACTTTTAATTGCAAATGTTGATACTATTAAAGGTTATTAAACTTTAGTTATTTAATGAAAAACAAAAAAAGGAAGAAAACTGAAGAAAATGTAAGTTAATGTTGTTTCACTTTTCAATTTCAGTATCGACATGATTAGTAAGATTGTTTCTGGAACTAACGATCGAGAGCTATGCAATGGTTCTCTCATTGTTATTTATTTTAGAAAATATTCTAATTGACTGACTTGAATCTCTAAATAAATTCTGTGGATCGATTTGAATTGGTAGAAAGAATGAAAGATGGAATTTGGCGTATCTCCAAATAAATTTAGCAGAATCCAAATTGGAGGCTATGATTTCAATTATTTGTCCGTGATCTTTCAGAAAACATAAGAGAAGCATACCTATTTAGAGTCAGAGCTAGATGACTTGTTCTTCATTCTTTTAATATGTTCATTTAAAATATCAAATTTCATTATATGTTTTGCGTTTCAGTTTTATCTAAAAAGCTTACAGATCAATGTTTGGAGGCTTGCGCCTTGTTTCATAGATCTGAAAACGCCTCATGTTTACTTTCACGTTTTAAACCATTGAAAAACTCTGAACCAGTTTTCATTTTAGATTAAAAAAAGGTTGTTCTATTTTTCACTGAAAACTTTTGGTTTTTGTTAAAATAAATTAATTTGAACAATCTTGAGCTTTTTGGAAAAAAATTTGACTTTTTTAAAATCAATCTAAGTACCACCCTTATTCTTAAAAAAAAAAAAAAAAAACAATCGTATTTCCCTTTCCGAAGAGTAGTTGAATTTATTGGAAATATTGTTTATCTTTAATATGATTGTGGTGTTATTTTTTTTTAACATTGGCTATTATGCATGCCTAATGATTCATACTCAAGACTTTCAAACAGATCAAGCTAGTTGTCTTTCAAATGGACTGATATTAATTTGTTATTGTTTATTTAATCAAAGGTTTTTTTGAATTAAGCTACTTAAAAATGATATTTAGCATTTCAAACCACCTTTTGACCTTCTTATCTAAACATTTTGTTGTAGTCACATAGGCAAACAAGTTAACATTGTTAGTTTTTTTGTTGATAGCCAAACACATGCGCAACTGCAAGTTGCATCTATATTAATTTTTTAATATGTGTAACTGTTAGCTGCGCAAATTAATTTTTAGCGAGAATAGAAGAATATTTTTACCCAGTTTGTTTATGGGCATGGCTTAAAGTTGCTCAAATACATGTTTTGCTCATTGTAAGTACAGAGCATTCATTTACTGCTATGAATTTACTACTACTACAACAACAATAACAACAAAGTCATATATCCCAAACAAGTTGGGGTTGGCTAGATATGGAACCCAAAATTAAAATTAAATTAAGTAAATAATAATGAATATATATATATATATAAAGATATAAAATAACTAAACAGATAAAAAGACGTCTGATAAAGGTTTTTTTTTAAAATAATAATAATAAAGTAAAAAGGTTTAATAAAAGTGAAATAAAGTCTAAAATAGTAATAAAAAGTAAAAAGGTTCGATAAAAGTTAAATAAAGACTAAAATAATTAAACAAATTAAAAAAAAACAAAAAAAACCTAAGATTCTGGTACATGGATTGCCAACTTCCATGCACTCCTATCCAGTACCAGCTTAAATAAGTTTCAAATGTACCTGAGTATAAACTTAAAACATTGGGGGCATAAACATATCTGAATGAAAATAGGAAATGATGTAATAAGGTATAGACAAATCCAAAATTTTCCCATACAATCTTCTCATATAATCCAAATTGCCAAATCGACCACATCCATCTTGTTTATAATTTTATTTTCGTCAACAGGTCACTAATCCTTGCAGATCTTTGTTGTCCCATGGATTTCCAAATGGAGGATAGTTGTAAAATAGGACCATTATAAAGAGTCCAATATCACATAAGGCAGTAACAGAGATGTATCAAGGCAAATGCTACCTTTTTCTTTTCTTTTTAGAAATTAGGTACTTATATATACAAGTTTGGTAGTATATAGCATACTACCATGACAGGGGGTCCAACCAAATCAAACCCACGACCTCTTGCATCCTGTCCTAATGCCTTAACCAGCTGAGACAAGGATGCTTGTCAAAAAATGCCACCTTATTTGCGTAAGTGCTAGAAATAAGCTTGTTTATGTAACTATTGTACCCGAGCATCAGAAAATTGACCATGTACTTTCATCAAACGTTTGACTACAAACAGATTAGAAATTTAGCAGTTTCTGGTTTTTTCTTTTAATAAATATTGAAATCAACCATTAGTCAATAAGTTATTTTTTTGTAATTTTTTATGAAATTAACAAAGCAGATTGCTCATTTTACCCCCATCAAATCTGCTAAATTAATTCGGTGATCATTTATAGATAAAATATACTGATGTACTGGTCCAATCTCCCATTTTACATACACGGAAAAATTTCAAATTAAAGAATCAAGGGACTTTTGAATATGACAAGAATTATCTATGAAATCAGAGAACTACCCTAGAGCTTTTTGCTTATAAAATTTATGTCAACAATAATGTGTGGATTCAGATATTGTGACCAGTAATAAAATTAATGTAACAACGTACAAAAATCTTAAATTAGTCTGATGTTTTAGAAACTACCAAATTTTTATAATGCAGAAGGTTAATACCCTTCCACCATGTTTATTTATTAAAATAATTCTTTGAAGGGATTGAGAGTTTTTTATTAGAAGATTTTTGTTTTTATGCGGGATTTAGTTTCG
This sequence comes from Allium sativum, assembly GCA_030737875.1. Lineage (NCBI taxonomy): Eukaryota > Viridiplantae > Streptophyta > Magnoliopsida > Asparagales > Amaryllidaceae > Allium > Allium sativum. Next base: position 768,129,771 of record CM060912.1, on the reverse strand, counting down.
AAATGTGGGGCTTAGCTCTCTGGAGATGAACAAGAAAGTATTAGGGGACATCTGCGTCGATTGAATATGTACAGAAATATAGGCACAACTAAGAGCTGCAGATATATGCATGTATTCTGATTGTCTATGTATACACAGCTATTTGTTGCACCTTATGTTTGTTATATTTTGCACGCATATCATTGTTGTGCACAGTTATTTAAAAATACACAGTTAACTGTCAAACGCGTGCAAGTAAATTTCAGCCAGTGTAATTAACAAGTTTGAAAATTGGTTTAAAATGTGCGCCAGTGGTTAATGTCAACCTGTTTTGATAACTAGTTTGAAAATTGGTTTAAAGCGATAATTAATTTATATTTATTTTTAAGTAGCTCAATCAAAGCTTTTATCTTTGTTTGTCTACTAACTTTGCTATTTGGAAATAATTGTGTTTTCAGATAAATCTTTCCGTTACACTATGTACTAAATTTTATCCCTACTATTTTCGTTTGAAAGCTACAAATTATTGATTTTGTGGGACTTAAGCAAACTTAATGGGATATTTAGGAAAATATTTAGTTAATTGTGACACCTTATTTTTTCTATGAATGTTTTCCCTTTTGCCTCTTGAATAATATTTGTTTTTTCTTTCCAGAATTATTATCCATTCGACCAAGGTTTCAGATAAATTTTTATTCCAAAAAATGCAAAGATTAATCGATCTAGCATCAACACAATTCTCTGGGTTCAAAATGAAAATAGTTCCTTGATTCCATCAGGAAAAGATGGAGTGACTTCTGTGAATTCCTAGCTAATAATGACCCAGGACACTTTACATTAATGAATATTAAAACCGTCTGTTCCCCAAAGCGTTTATTTTCTAAATTGAATACTGCTTTTCTAATCATGTCCATTTTTAGTCTTAGCTAGTTAGCCATTCTCGTAAAGGCATACCTTTCCATGAATGATACTCAATACATCTTCGTCCATATGATTCGTTGATTCATTTATAAAAAGTTTCAAAAATGAATTAGCAAGGCTCCTTGCATATGAGCCATCGACCTTATCCTCTTAATAAAAGAATTTTACCCTTTTATTGGCCTTAAATAAAAAAAACTTTGAATTTGTATCCTATTTAACACCACATCTAATTTTAGTTTTCTGTCTGTATAACTCCCTTCAGTATTTAACTGAGAGTTGAATGCATCTATGTTTTTATCCACTCTATTTTATTAAAATGCGACGTAGTTACTGTATAAGGCCTACTCGAACTCTAAATGACTATCAAAAATATTTCTAAAATTAGTTGAATTTAATTATTTTAGCTTGTCTTTTGCGCTTTTAAGATTTTTTGTGCAAAAATAAGCATCAAGGTCTATTGTGAACTATTGCATGACTCACTTTGTCATTTTGATTGCCTGGGTTTTTTTCCTTCCTGATAGGCATTGTTGTAGTAGTTTCCACATGTTGCTCACAATTTTGATCTCATGTTTGTCAAATTTGTGTTCAATTTTAGGATTTTAATTACATCTCCATTGCTCGTTTTTAACGAAAGTGTAAGTGGACCAAATAAATTCAAAGCCTAACAACATTGACCCACGTAATGCATGTCGAAATATGTCTTCTCCAATCCAATAGCTTGTTCGCCTTCCATATCCTGACCTGCAAAGGGATGAACACTATGCCATACTTGTCTGGATTCTTGTCTGCTATTTTCTAAAGATAACAGACATCTCCTTAACCCGTTATTTGACCACCAAGCCACACAAGACAACTAAAGTCCTTTGACCATCCGTAGGTCTCGTTCCACCCATTTCTTTGTTCATCAATGTTCCTTGATGGCAAGCTTCTGTCTTTTTTTTTTTTTTGGTCATAACTAGGCAGGGTTTTGACAAAAGCTTCTGGTTTTACCTATAAATAGAGATGACGTTCCCATACCATTCCTTTGGTAAAAACATTGTATTAACACTATTCTTCTGGTAGAAATGTTGTTTATTACATTTTAAATTACATGTCTAGTAAGTAGCATTTGTTAAAATTCATCTTAAATCATCATTCCATGGTCAGGTAGAAATCTAGTCAATGGTATAGTTTTGCGATTTTCATATCCGTTATCTTGTTATATATCAGATGAGTCCTTAGATGGGGAAAGAATAAATCAGATTAAGGGCGATCATTTATTGGTTAAAAACCAAATAAACCGACCAAACCAAATAAGTTTGGTTGGTTTGGTTCAATTTTATTAGTTGGTTGAGTATAGGTTTTGTTTTCTTATGTATTTGATGTATTGGTTGGTTTTAGGTTCCAGTATCTGAAAACCGAACCAACAAATTATACCAAATTTAAAAATCCATGTTATATTAAAATAACATAATTATTAATGTCAATGTTATTATTTACATCATTATCCATACTTTATCATTTTCCTTTTAATTTATATTAATATTTATAGAAGAGAAGTTCATTTTCAAAATGACAGCATCGTACCATCTCGATTAACCATTCCATCGAATATTATATTAGTCACAATAAAATCCAGTTTTTTAAAGATAACCCAACTTAGCCAATCAAACTAAATACTTTTGGTTCGGTTGAATCCAGTTTTGGAATAATGTTGACTTAGTTTTTAACTTTCGAATGACTTTTGGTTTCAACATTTTTCGTCAGATTCAGACCATACCAGCTATTTGTTGACCCTTAGATCCGATGTGCATCTCGGATTGCCAACTCGAATTTTTAAGTAATGGAACAATCATTGACTAACTTATGTCTAAAATAACTACACTTAATGATTTTTACAGATACGGTATCATACTTATTTTCATGGAAAGAGATGATGGTAGTTGGACAAAAGAGAGTAAAAAAATGAAGTTGGTGGGGGTATTTTTTTTATTGAGAACTAAAATGTAAGTCCATTGTTACAACTCACATTGAGTGAAAAAAAAAGATCAAAATAATTTTGAACTGTATGAATTTTTTATTTATTTATGCTCATGTAAATTACATATTGCAACATTGGGGCATAATTCAAACCTAATTTCAGAATTTTGCCTGGTTTCATATAGTTTGTGCAATTGTGAATTGTGCATGCTGTATATGTACTTTGCGCTTTTTCGGATTGAGCAAAACGATAAACCTATGTATATTGGTTGTAAAAGAAAAGGACCGAAATCTAAAATATTGTAGTTTTAGAGAGCTTACACAATGGGCACATTTGAAGCGGCAAAAATTAATCATTTCGAATATGATTAAAAACTAGTAGCGAAATTGGTTAGAGATGATGGTTCATTCACTATTGATATAGAAGATAATGATGATACTAATTCTACGTCTTCGATTTAAATGAAGGTGATAAAAATTGTCGCTACAGAAATAAAAACATGTTAATGTTGGTGAAACACCTTATTCCATAATTTTAATGGAAGAATTTCTACCCATAACATTCAATTACAAATATATTAGATGGATATAGCGGAATGGTTGGAAGTCGTCTAATCAAACAAAATGCGGAACATAACTTTGCATATCTAATTTGTAGTATTCCAAATCAATCTCAAATGACTACAAGTTACTATACTTAGTGATCCAAGCCGGAAAGAGATATTGAGTAATAGGTCCATAAAATTCATGAAGCAACGATACAATTTCCAATCAAAATACTTGAATCTAACTCATTATGAAAAAATTGCACATTATTTAAAGTTTCACCTCATTTTCTAGCAGAATTTCACCTACAACCATATGGAAGATCACGTTCTAAATTGGTAGGAATCATTATACTAGAATGTCAAATAACTAAATGAGACCAGGACCATAGTTACAGAAATGTCGCACAACCCCCTTGTTAGCCTGCTTTGTGACCAGGCTACCCAAAGCCAGGGACTTGAGTATGAACTTACATTGATTGGCGATCACTTGGATGGAGTGATAGAAAGATGGAAAATTTGAATTATACATGCAAATGTATTCGGATCGGATCCCCCATTTGGATCGGATCGGATCCCTCCTTTCGGATCGGATCGGATCCCCCTCTCCGGATCGGATCGGATCCCTCCTTTCGGATCGGATCGGATCACCCTCTCCGGATCGGATCGGAGTACCCTCTACCCGAACCTCCTGAAGTATTCTGCACAGAAGTGCGTGCTGGCAATCTGCTCGAACAACCGGTTCGGTTCGGATCCGATCCGAACCGACTGAACCTGTTTCTGCACACGGAGTTTGACCTCTTCTCTTGGCATAACCGACTCCTACAATTGCGGATCGGACTCCACTTGGCAAAACACGACCTGGTAACCACTTCCCCATGTTCTCCACTACTTCCGAGATTTACTCTGAAGCTGCCACGTGGCCACTCAACCCTAACCGAATTTCTACCTATAAATACACATACAACACATCATAGAAGGGGACTTTTTGGCCTCAAGGAAGCTCTATCTATTTCAGCCATGGCTACCAACGAAGAACCTTCATCCTCTTTAATAAAATCAATGAATTCGGAGAGTATTATTCATTGTAGTTGAGTGCTTGAGCATCAATACTCATTGTATTTGTAATTTCTGAATGAATTGAGAAGCTATGAAGTGGATGTAGGCTTGTTAACGCCGAACCACTATAAATTCCGTGTGTTGATTGATTTTTCTTGCTTTTTGTTCATGATTCCTCATTATTTTCTACAAAACATTATCAATTGGGTGTTAGGACCATTTTTTGGTCTAACATTTTGGTGCTTTCACTGAGAAATGAAGATTCTCAACCTATAGGGATTCTCCATTCTACTATTGGATCGCCAAGTCCGATGAGGAAATCCGGCAAATTCAACATTTTTAATGACTTTCCAGTTCGAAAAAGTCTCTGGATCGGATGCGGGTGACCAGCAGATCAGATTGAGTTAATGCAGAATCGCATGGCTTCGGTTCGGATAGCCCCACTCAGTTCGGGTCGGGTCCGACCCGACCCCACGAAGTTATACACTGAGACGCCAGAACTAGTAATAGCAGCATCGGTTCGGATCCAATGACCAGGGGTCCGATCCGACCCCAATAAAATGAAAAATCAATCCGACCCGAGCCGCAGGAAAAGATCCGAATCGGCCGCTTGCTGATGACGTAACCCCGACCCGATCCAATGACATACCCGATCCAATCCGACCCGAAGACGTCTAACCCGGAGTGGCACAACGAACCGACCCGGGGACAATGCTCCGACCCGACCCGTTGAGCAGGACTCGAATCCAGCTGCTGTTGATACCCCGATCCGACCTGGTGATGCATCTCCGAACCGAAGTGGGTACCCCGAACCGAACCGAGGAAATGAATGTTACCGATGGTGCATCTATGATCCGACCCAACGTGAAGGCAATCCCGAGCCGCAATTTGAAGGGATGATCCGATCCGAACCGAAATAGCTGTTTTTGGGAAAAAAATACATTTTTATGACCATTTCAGAAAAGGCTCCATCGTCCAAAATCGAAAAAATCGTGCGGTGCCGCCGCCGGGACTGCGGGGCCCCGGACCCCCGCCGGCGTTGCGCCCGGACCCGCTGACGGCCTCGCCTTCGGCTCGGAGCACGGCTCGCCTTCGGCTCGACATATATTTTGACCAACAGTAGTCATCAAAGTTTGTTAATGAAGATAAGGTGGATAGTCAAAGAATATGACAACCAAATGGCAACGACTAGGATTCCTCCAGAAGCCATAGCCTCTATTTGCCGATGCCATTCAATGGGAGGAACTGTCAGTCAGATTTAGCTTGCTATCAACGACAGTATACGAGATAATGATTGTCTAATAGTTGCCTCATCTTCTGGAACTCTGATAGTGTGGATTTCAGCAATGCAACTGATGTTGTTCCCTAATGAGTAGTGACCATCCCATTTATATGACTTAAACCTGTCCAATCGGCGGAGCATCGAATGACAGTTATATAGAACAGTTCGAACACTACTTCAAAGATGATTCATATGATTTTAGTGACCTTGATTGTCAATAGTGGGATACCAGAAAGCAGCTAAGGATCCCAACATCCCAAAGCTACACTTCAATTGTATGATGTGATGAATAAAATGTCCTGCGTCTCACCTCCCGAAGAACTTAGCTAACCTTTGCAATGGCTATTTGTTGTCAATCGCATTGAGGAAGACTGATTTCCATCGAATAAGGTTTAGGTCAACATACTTTGGTGCCCAGCGATAGGTAACAGCTGAACCCCTGCAGGCCATGATTGGACATATGAATCTTTGCTCGGATGATAGCAACTTGACTGCTCACCAGTCACCATATGACCTTTGTCAAGAGATGAGAGTTCGAGATCAAAACAAATATGAATCGACCGTTAGCTCTCGACTTCATACATAAATTGTGATAGAAAACATGAACATTACTTCAAGCCTTGGAAGCCATGCTATTGTAGTCAAGTTTATCTGACTAAGGTCTAAACTGACCAGCTCTAGCGGCGATTAGAGCTTACATTACACCCTGGTATCTATTGCTGAAATTCCTAATGAAAGATGGAATGGGAATGGTCCATGGCGACCATGTTACTGGAAGAGCCTGCTATTTAGCTAATTAGGAGATGCTACTCGATAGAGGTGGCAAGTTAAAGGTTTAGAGCACTTAAGCCTTGATGCTGATTGATTATCTGTGCAATAGATCTTATTCCCAATGTGGGACTAAAGGCATATCTGTGGATGGATGAGATATGACTATCCCCCTAACAGCCATGACTCCCTCATACTCAATCCTTGCCCTTAGCTTGGGGGCAAGAAGGCGATTCAAATAAGATGCGACCTCGTCATTCGCTTATAGTATTTACCTAATTGTCTTTGTTACTCCAAGTCCTCTTTCAAGGTCTGTTCATTCTTAGGACCGCCACCCCACAACAGTTTGAAAAGATGTTCATCTCCAGCTAAAGATTGTGACAGCCATCCCCTGACAGAGATGTAGTGAGGAAAAATGGACTTGCAAAGAGCGTACAATGCCATCTTCACACAGAATGATATTCATTCCTTTAACAGGATTACTTTTTAACCATGACTCTTATATTTCCATGCTTTATGAGTTATAGATGTAACTAACTCAGATGAATTTATATGTGGATGATGTAGGTACCCCGAATCTGGTACCGATCAAACTTTGAGCACCCACAGGAAGAATTATGGAGCATTGTCGTAACGAGCCCGATTGAATTGCTCGTTTACAGAGCCACGTCCTTCGCCTGAGAGAAGTTGTATACCTTAAGATGGATCCGAGGTGACCATCCACTCCTTGGCTCACACGTGGCAGATCTCAAGATAATTGTGCATCGATCATTGCATTTCAGAGTTGAGATCCGACTCCAGATGGACGCGGTTCGACCGTCCATACAATCAGATCCTGCAGTCGATGCCATCGAATTACATAAATCCAAATAAAGGAGGCAGCACCGCCTATCAACATACTTATTTTCCAATCATGCATTTTTCCTTTACGTACTTCTTGAGTTATTGACATGATTAACTCATGCAAATTCGTATATGAATGTTGCAGGAACTCGAGGTTTGGTACCGACAACCCTTGCCATAGTTTGATCGGAGGAATGGTGATCGGAGGAATGTAAAGCTTTGGCGAACGTGATTCGACCCTTCACCCGCTTACTATTGGCCTAACGACAACATTCTAAAGCAAAAGAAGTTCGACCATTCATTCACCGACTTTTTGCCCTTGACGTGGGGGCAAGAGAGTAAATGCACACGAGTTCGACCTGTATTATCCATATATGGACATACTAATGAGGCCTCCTCATCATCTATCCATTGATTCGCCATGCAAGACATAGAGATATACTCGGGTGTGACATAACCACTTAGCAGTTCTATGACTCCATCCCCTAATCCAACGAGAAGAGTGCAAAAATGACAGGGGCACGATCACATGAACGACATAACTTTTGCCTTCGATGTGGGGGCAAAAGGGAAATGTTAAGACGAGGATGAGTGTGACTCGACCGCTCTCCAAAAAACGTCTTTAACTCTTTCCCATGTTTCCGATGGGAGGAGTATAAAATCAATAGGGACGTGAACCGACCATCCCTGATGGCGACCTTTGCCCTTGATGTAGGAGCAAAGGGATGATGCCAAGGCAAATGTGACCCGACTGTTTGCCCGACTAACTCTAATCCTCAGAGCTTGGATATGAGTATAAACTTAGGACGAGTGTGACAGGCGCGCCAAGATTTAAGACCACTCGATCCACAACTCTAACCCAAACTGACTTTGGGAGAGTATAAAGGACGAACCGCGACGTCCATAACTCTAACTCTCACGACTTGAGAGAGAGTATAAATCTGTTGGGTTAGTGTAAATGGTGCACCATGACTTAAGACCACTAAACCCATAACTCTAACTCTCACGACTTGGGAGAGAGTATAAAGGACAATGCTGCGAGGTGCATGCAATCTTCATTGCCCTCCGACTGAGGACATGATTATAAAGGACTTACGGATCAGACATCCGAATGACTTAATCCGGTTCCCATCAACGCTGGGGGCACGGAAATAGATTTCTAAATTAACTTCAAACACGCTTCGGACGCGACCCGTGTTTCAAAATTAAATGGAGGCTACAGACACTATACCTCCAAACTACGACACCTGACACTTTGACATTTAATAATTCTATGCTAGACAGATTAGCACTCAACATGTTTTCATTTCGAGCTACAATTGCTTGTGACTTAAAGATTGACTTAGTAGCTTGCAAGACTAAGCTGACTATTCTTTTTCGAATTGCAAGATTATGTACAGATACAAAGCAAAGACATAAGGGATACTCGCGTACAACAACAAAGAGGTCGTGTTTGAAGGAATGACGTCGACTTCTAATGCTAAGCTTCCCACACGACTCAATGCAATCACCGAAAGGAGGTCCTAAGAGTGATATATCAAATCAACATACACACCCATGTGTGACTGGCCATAGCCCAAGTGCAACGACGAGTGCTACCTCGCAAATACGTTGAATGGAAAACGTGATAACTCGAGCACTTGGATAACTCGAGCACATAAGCTTATAAAGCAATGTCTCTTTTCCATGCATCCATGTCTAAATTTAAAAGGGATGTGATACAACTGCCGACCTTTCTCCATTACCCCCGGACTGGGGCTCCACTGCTGAAAATATTCATAAATGTTATATGTCTGTGACTAACTTATACCTCGATCTTCACAGGCTGCTTGAGGACCACGAAATGGATGCAGAGTGAATGTCCATTTGCTAGTCCGGACCGACTTCCCGGTTGAAAGACCCCATGTAAAGGGAGATGCCATTGCTTTGACTCCTAACTTGCGCGGAGGCGAATTGCCTGACACTCAGACTCAAAAGCGAAGAAGAAGGAAGATAGAAATTTCTTCCGTGCTGAGGATATTGGCGCAGAAGGCGCTAGGATCGAAGGAAGGTAGCAGATTTCTTCTTGTGATGATCCCTCAGCATGTCAAGCTAGATATGAAATGGATGGTACCCTTGCTGATTTGTGAACTCACATGGATCAGCGAGATGAACTTCTCCGGAAACGACAGAAAATGGTGGATAACTTCTCTACTCGGATAGATGGAGGGCCTAGTAGCTTCGACTTATTCTCTAGAGCGAGCTTCATGGGAATTCAAACGACAATGAACTTGGCTCATACGCTCCCTGCCCCGTGGTCCAGATAATATGAGACCCTATGACAAGTTAGCATGGTCGTCTTTGATGAAACAAAGATACAACCAACCTCCTCCCAGGTATTTGTAACATGCAACTTCCGATCGTGACATTTTGGATGAAAACGATGGATATGTAAGAGCCGCCGAAAAACTTAAGCGGAGCCCGACCAACCTTTGCTCCAATTCGGAGGAATGTTTAAAATCCAACTCAACCTCAACATGAGGCTCCCCATGTAGGGGGAAGACGAGAGCATTCGAGAAAGCTATAGTCTAACTTTATTGCCATCCGACTCCGAACCTCAAAGCTTGGGTGGGAGACCAAGGACTAACATGAGCTGGACACGAATAAATCATTTTCTATCAAACTCTAACTCACAGCTCGATGAGGGAGTATGAATTCAGAGAGTACGTGGATTTGATGACCACCGTTTAGTAAAATCCCCATGGATGGGGAGTACAGGATAAGAGCTTCGAACATCATCATCTGACTATCTGCCAGCCTTAGGCACATTTACGATTATCTGAGCTTCACAATAACCCAGACTATAAGCAGAAGAATGGCTCCTCAAGAGCAACCTGCATACATCCAAGTAGCGGATCACCATCCAGAATTAAAAAACAGAAGCCTGATTGATTGCTATTACATATGCACAACCAAGATGCCAGAAACCGGCTTCCACACAATTTAAGACTTCATACCGGGGGCACTGGAGCTAAATTAGGTAATTAGCGACAACTTCTCAAAGACGAGGGCCAAATTGGCAACATTAATTGATGCTTCAACAGAGATCAGGCAAGACCCTGCATGCATTCCTTTAAAGATTCAACGCCGCAGTGGCATCGGTAAATCGACCTGGACCATATATGGCGTTGATTGCTGTAGTATCCGGTATTCTGGATATCTCAAACTTCAAAATCTCTTTACATCGAGACCCACCAAGAGGACTTGGCGGATTCACCTCTGAAACAAACCTCGGTATCTCTCTATCATGAGATTCTCCTAGAAACGTTGGAAAATCCTATCCTGAGACAGACAGATTCGTGCAATAAGAGTGTGCTAATGTTGAAATGGATGATCTCAATGTCTTCACGACAGAATGGAGCACCATCTTACTCTTCAAATAATAAAGGAAAAAGAAAAGCCCCAGGAAAGACTAACAGGAATTTACAATTCTGGAAATGACCAATGTCATTAATCGGGCCCGCGGTCTTGATTGTCAAGCTTAATGGAACCAAGCATGGGAGATAGACTCAACAAGACTATGGTAGCTATTTCGGATTATGCCAAAGCGTGAACGAAGGAGCTCGAATAACTCACTAACGACATTCGCTCACTTGCAAGATTGACGAGCTTACTCAACTCTGCAGCTGATGTGAGGAGAGTATCTAAGTTTGCTGATATACTCAATGAGGCGATCACTGCTGTCTGGCTAAACAGATGGGTTGACCCCAACGCGAATGTGATTCGATCATTCGCATATACAACTCCAACCCTTGATGACTTGGGAATGTGCACATAACGACACAGGGTGACTAAGATTGTTGAACCTACATATCTAACCCGATGCGGCAGAAAAAAGCATAAAGGCTAAAAGAATGGATGTCCGATTGACCTATCATAACCCCCAACAATGCTGGGGGCATAAGCACTGACTTCGCTCGTCCTCCACTAATGCTAGGAACATCAACTTCAACCGGCAGATTGACTTTAAACATGACCCTAACTCAATGCATGATTCAGAACATATACATTATATCTTTAGAATATGACTTGATTCATCCCGACCATCCAAGTGAGCGAAATTACGGATCAAGCAAGAATTCAAAGACTTGATCTGCAACAGCATCAAATGGAGAGTATGATGAACTCCTCTGCTGCCTTACAATGGTGATAATCCTACCAGCTATTGGCTTGCACGTTTTCAACAACATCTCGTACTGACTCGTATGTGATCACGGGACTATAAAACAATCTGAAGTGATCATGGCTTCCGGATGCACTATTATTACGATTAGATGCAATCATGGAGTCCTAGATTAATATCCTGACATCGAGATAGTCCGAATCCAAGCAAAAAATGACAATTTCATATGCCGACTCTGATGCACTCTATCCGAACGGTCCAGATGCTAGCTCAAGATACGAAGATTCTGACACCATACTATGACTTGGACGGCTATTGTATACATTAAAGAAATCTTAGCTTAGTAATGCACTTGACTTGTTTAGGAAGATGGCGTCGTTTGTCATCAACTTGTACATGTACGATCTCACACGGGAGCCAAACATACCACATGACTTATCATGAAGGAAATCAACATCTTGATTCGACGATGTTTAAAACGGTTACCCGATCATTTCGACTACTCCTTCCATAGAATTTGTACTAGCTAGCACCCATGGAAGTAGTGCAACAATTCGATAAAGTCTCCTCAAGGATGGATGGCGTTCTAAAAAGATTTATCTCGACTTAATCAAAGCACATCTCATCTGCGATAAGATGTACTTTGGGGGGCAAAATGTTAGCCTGCTTTGTGACCAGGCTACCCAAAGCCAGGGACTTGAGTATGAACTTACATTGATTGGCGATCACTTGGATGGAGTGATAGAAAGATGGAAAATTTGAATTATACATGCAAATGTAACCGGATCGGATCCCCCATTCGGATCGGATCGGATCCCCCTCTCCGGATCGGATCGGATCCCTCCTTTCGGATCGGATCGGATCCCCCTCTCCGGATCGGATCGGAGTACCCTCTACCCGAACCTCCTGAAGTATTCTGCACAGAAGTGCGTGCTGGCAATCTGCTCGAACAACCGGTTCGGTTCGGATCCGATCCGAACCGACTGAACCTGTTTCTGCACACGGAGTTTGACCTCTTCTCTTGGCATAACCGACTCCTACAATTGCGGATCGGACTCCACTTGGCAAAGCACGACCTGGTAACCACTTCCCCATGTTCTCCACTACTTCCGAGATTTACTCTGAAGCTGCCACGTGGCCACTCAACCCTAACCGAATTTCTACCTATAAATACACATACAACACATCATAGAAGGGGACTTTTTGGCCTCAAGGAAGCTCTATCTATTTCAGCCATGGCTACCAACGAAGAACCTTCATCCTCTTTAATAAAATCAATGAATTCGGAGAGTATTATTCATTGTAGTTGAGTGCTTGAGCATCAATACTCATTGTATTTGTAATTTCTGAATGAATTGAGAAGCTATGAAGTGGATGTAGGCTTGTTAACGCCGAACCACTATAAATTCCGTGTGTTGATTGATTTTTCTTGCTTTTTGTTCATGATTCCTCATTATTTTCTACAAAACATTATCAATTGGGTGTTAGGACCATTTTTTGGTCTAACACCCCTAATAATCTTGTTTATTGTAAGAAATACTTGTCAACTCACCATACAAATAACAAAGTATTGCACTAGCCAATGGATACTGAATATAAAGTATTAAATCGTCCAAAAATGGCATTTTAAAAAGTACAACATTATAGTATGACTACGACAAAATATCTCGATATCTGTAGCATCTTCTCCAAGTGGTTCTTGAAATTCCTTCTAGACAAACTCATAGTAACATCACTTCTAAATTTTATTACATTTTCAGGTGGAAATATATCAGGTAACTCATGACACAATGTAAAATCACCATACTTCATATTATCAATATACATCGGGGAACTGTTAAAATCATCATACTTCATATTATCAATATACATCGGGGAACTGTCTATGGATAGACTTAACAATTAGTAAACGTCAAATAATGTGGTAGTCATTTCTCCTGCTCTAGAACGGAAAGTATGTCTTTAGCCTTCAAGATCACACAATGCCATAACAAGATAATCTAATGCAGTCAACTTGCATTGCTTTTCAAAAAGCAGCTACTCTTAGATTTTGTTCTAATTGATGATATTTATAATCTATTCTTTAATCTTGCTCGAATGATCTACAGGTTGAACTATTTGAAGCTTTGATTTATAGCAAACAATACAAATAAACATTTTACAATGCATTTTCGTTAAAATCCCAATGTATAAATTAAAAAGAAAAAAAAAAAATCTTCATAAGCAATTTAATTTTACCTTGTTTAACAAAACAGAAATAACATAACAAAAGGAGCTTTCCGGCTCAAGGGAGTCCCAGTCTTAATCTTGTTCCTTGCGAATCATATTCTTACATTTGAGTCTTTGACATCAAAGCTTCATTTCCAAGCGTCAAATATTTTAAAAAAGAAACAGAAAAATTAAACCATTCAAATTGCTTTTAATTTAATTTTACTTTTATTTTTATGTTGAAGCCTTGAAGGTAAATGGCAGTTCTACCAACGGGTCCGGGTGACAGTTTTATAAAAGTTAAGCATCCAACACATAGTTATTAAAATCCAATTTTGTACTATCAAAATTAAAACTTGGGTTTTCATTCTCACTCGCTATCTAGTAGCGTTTTACTGTTAAATCAATTAACTAGAAAAACGATAACTGAAATAAATTAAACATGAAAAAAAAATCAATTAATTCTAATTCAATTCTTTTACCTCTAATTTGAAAAGATGAAAAAAAAAACCTTTCATATCGAGATTAAACAAAAAATATTTGAAGCTTGTTTAGGTATTTCTTTGAATTAGAATTGAAGTTGGGAAGATAAAATGGATTAGAGTAGGGAATGAGTTAGGGTTTTGTGAAATGGAGGAGGAAATTATGGGAATGAAGGGGGAACGAGGCTAGCTCGTTATTTTAGTTTCGAAAATGTATTTGCATATTTCAAAAATGCACAAATACAAATATATAGTTGCATATTTTCGGAATGCACGAGCGATATATTATTTAGAAATAAACCATGGTTTGCACATTCCAAGAATGTGCAAGCTCAACTTTCTGTTTTCGTAAAATATAGCTTGCGGATTGCATAAATGTGCAAGCTATAGAAACCATGTCTATTAGATCTTTAGAGGAGTCGATTATTGTAATGATTTCCTTTTCCAAGCCCATACTAAAAAAAAATGTCCTATGAAATATCAAAAAAGTTACGTAAAAGAGAAGCTACATAACTTCGAACAGAACTTTAAATTGTGACCGAGTTCTAGATTTTGTCCCATCCAAGTGCAAAATTGGGATCTTGAACGAGTTTGATGAGATTTAGTATAGTGATACCAAATCTTTGATAGTGCTAACCTCATAAGCTTCTTTCCATAACATCAAGATCTTGTCATTGGAATTGACACACCTTTATTTGAACTTCAAATCCCTAGCTAAATTAACTTAAATAACCCCCTCCATAGGCTCTTGGAGTCCCAGTCTTAATCGGGTTCCTTGCGAATCATATTCTTACATTTGAGTCTTTGACATCAAAGCTTTATTTCCAATCGTCGAATATTTTAGAAAAGAAAAAAAAAAACCATTCAAATTGCTGGTGCCATACAATGTTATGGTAAAAAAAGACCATGCACAAAGACTGATCTTGCGCCTCTCTCTCCCTCCCTCTCCCTCCCCCTCCCTGCGCTCTCTCCCTCCGGCGCTCGCTTCCTCTCATATGTCGGCATTATTGTCTTATTTGTATTTACTTTATATAATCTTCCACGTGGTTCTAGCAAATTTTCTCCTGTATGTGGGTTTAGAGAAGTTCCTTTGCCAAGTATGACTTGTTATAATTTATCCTTTGGGGCATACGGGGATTTGTTCGCCGTCTAAGGTGTTAATTTACCTATTAAAGGTGGAAAAATGTTTAGTTTTTAAGTTTTAAATATCACTTGTTTGTTTGTGCATATGTTTTCTATGTCATTCATTGCTCTATCCCTTTTTTTTTCCTTCTACCTTTCTATAATATTCTTCAACTTGATCTTGTTATTCTCTTTAGCCCTCTGCCCTGCACTGATATGGCCAGCCTGGCCCCCTAACTCTAACCTCTACATCTTCATCAACTTCCTCCTCAATGGCTGTTGTTTCAGTTGTATAAACTGTGTTGAGTTGATTGATGATCTGGCTGGCATGTATCACAGTGGGTGAGAAACATACTGATAAAAATTCATTATCATATTAATAGTGGAAAATGCATTATTGTAAAAATCGATTCATGATTCATCAGGGCTAACAGAAGTTTTTTGTGAATTTGTAAATGATGTGAAACGGTAGGAAGTGGCTGTGTTGATCTGTAAAAAATATTTTCGTATTTTGATTTTGTGTCATCAATCAGAATGATTGACTAAATAATTCTCGCCAAAACTATAGGTTGGTATGAGTGTTTAGGCATTATAAAGTTTTCTAGCATTAATTTAATCCCGAAATATTTTGCTATCTTATTTCATATCTGCATAAAGGCCCAAATGCCAATATTAATTATGATAGCGAACTAATAATATCTACATAAATGCATGCTATAGTTGCCGGTGACAAACAATGAAATTCTAATATGAAACAAATCTTTTCTTATGATTTATGTCTTTTTGCACTAATATAGTGAGCCCATGTTAATCGAAACATTTTAACTTTATGTCTCAGATATTTCTACCGGATGCTTTGTGGACCAGATCCCTTGTCTGCTTTTGATAGAGAGCGTGCTTGGCATGTGAACCAGGATCTAAATATCATGGAAATGAAGGTCCGTTTTACGATGTTCAATAATTTTTCTTTGTTATTTTAGTTCTGACTTTTGCTATTACTTTTGTATAGAAAGCTTGCAGTATCTTGACTGGGTATCATGACTTCAGCTCGTTCAGGGCTTCCGGTTGCCAGGTTAACTCTAATCCTGAATCTCTGCAGTTGAACATTATATTACAACATTTCCTTAGTCAACATAAATTGGTGCAAGTGTCGCTCTGTATTCCTAGGTTCCTAGGCTCTATACCAATTGCTGTATTTGATCTAAGAGTGCGTTTACACGTAACGGAAGATGGACATGTAAATGATGTATTTAAATGAGACATTTAAGTGGGAGTATGAAGGTAAACGGGGTATGTGTCTACGGCTTTAAATGGAGCATTTAAGCCGGACATTTTAGTGGAGCATTTTATTTTGTGATTATAATTTAATTGATGTGTGATTAATTAATTATTTGTTTTGTTGTGTAATATGCGTTTAATAATTGCAAATAAAATACAATAGAGTAAACTTGATAGTTCATTCAATCACAGCAATATATTTTTTACTCAAATATTATCCCCTACGAAGGTGGGGTTTGGGGGTGGGTGCAGGGACAAGGCCCTGCTAACGACGTTCAACCTGGCCGGTCAGATCGCGGGAGTCCAGAGAGTAGCGACACCCTGTGGGGTATGGTACAACGTCCCGTCCGAAGCGGTACACCTTATTGGTTGTTGAATTTGAATTCAAACGGTAACAGTAATAATCCGTTAGTAAACCGGTATGGTCATTCGAAATCGTAAATAATCATCATTGAATAACGATTTTTGAAAATAACAATCCTTCGTGCCTTAAAACGATTTACTTTATGTGATTGAGAACATAATATGTGCTTAGTTGGGTTAAGCTGGGTATTTAGGGGAAACACAAAAAAATTTAGCCGTTGCCGTCAGATGCTTCAGACGTTAAAGGCTCAGTTTGTTCCTGTTAGAAAATTGATCAAAATGGCCGGTTTAGGCATGCGAACGGAACCACACATACACACACAAAATTGAAATTGGGTACTTATACAAATTTTGGGTAGTACATACCATACTATCAAGGCAAGAGGGTCCGATCAAATCAAATCTATTGACCTCTTGCATTCTGCCTCAACGCGTTAAACAACTGAGACAAAGACGTTTGTCATATATGTGTGTTTATGTATATATACAAAGCTAGATCAATGTCTACTCTTTTTTGTTCGCGAATTCATGTGTATTACTTTATGTTATCTTTAACTAATCTTTTATACAAGGTTTTAAATCTCGGATATCGGTCGCGTTTCGTCTCGGGGATTTTATAAACTTGATCTCGTATCGGGGGAGATCTCGGACGAGATGAGTCCAACTCGGGAGTTCGTCTCGGATTTCCATCTCGGGTTTGAAAGTTCATATCGGAACAATCTCGGGGTACATGATGGACTAAAAAAATGATATTTTTACAAAATGATTTATATGAATGCTATTAAAAACATAGTAACTTAAACTTGAATTGCAAAGTAACTTTATTATTTTTTATTTTGCGAAAGATTATTCATACTATAAATCGTAATATGCTTAAACAGAAATAATTTTAGGCATAAAACATTAAAAAGGATCCAAAACATTAAAAAATTCAACGTAAATTGACCATAAAATACATAATTTCATAGGTAACATGTATGGAAAAGAGACGAATATGAAAATCATAAACATTGTAGAACATATATGAACATACAATATGGTCATTTAACATGCAAAATGTAAAATAACAAAAGATTATCATGGCTAGATTTGAGTTTTTTAATTATTGTTCTAGTTCAGGCACATATTTAAATTTTAACCAAAAAACTAAGATCTCGGACGATATTCCAGTAGTTCGTCTCGGTCGATATGTTCAAAAGGAGATTTAGAGTGATATTTGTTGTTTCATTTCGGAAGGAGCCTAAAAGGATATCTCGGAGGAGATCTCGGACGATATTTGCGAGATTTGAAACAGTGCTTTTATAACAACAAAAACACCTTGTTAATTTTGTCCATGCATCTGGAACCTTCCTGCAATTCAGTATACCAAAGGCCAAGTAATTAAATTGTCCATGATGACAACTGATCCATAGCTACCTCTGAAATCAACCAACGTGATGAAGCGTCGAAGACAACTGTCAACTATACCATTCCAATCACTATCGTGCTCCAAATCCGAATCTTATTCTTTCCCTTATACCATGAAGATTGATCCATGGCTATCCTCTTAATCACATTACTCCAGTCATCACCACAATCCATATTTCGTAATAGGATTGTATTCTTATCTCCGCATATGCACAATACTTTGATAAACTTAATGAAGATGGTAAGTACACTGGTCTATACCCAACTTAGTTGGGCAAAGTAGTCATGTTATCTCCAATATACGCTAGATGGTCTTAGAAATTAGAGCCTGTACCCTTTGTCATCTTACCAAAATGTTATAATCAAATTAATTACTGAGTGATTGTCAAAAAAGGATAGTTTGAATTACTCAATAATTTAAGCAAACTCGGAAAGCTAACAATTGATTTGCGTTGTTGATTAAATTTGTAATTTGAAGGAATTGCTGTTATTTTATCCTACAAGGGTTTGAACTAATGCTTCATGTATCGAATAGTCGTTAAGAGCACCTTGTCTATACTTTCTGGTATTTAAAACTAGTCAATAATGCTTTTTATAATTTCTTTTTAATACATACTCACTCTTTTTAATGGTATATGTGCTCGCACATATGGTAACATCCCCAATTCTGAGCTTCGAAATAAGCGCTAGTGATGTTACAGTCATCAGTAGTGTTCTCCAATGCCAAGATGAGATTACTTAATAGTATATTTAATATGAAAACATAAGAACAATTATCAATTTATCATCCTACCAAAATGTTATAATCAAATTATATACTGAGTGATTGTCAAAAAAGGATAGTGTAAATTATTTAATAATTCAAGCACATTCAAAAAAGAATAGTCATTAAGAGCACCATGTCTATACTTTCTGATATTTAAAACCAGTCAATAATGCTTTTAATAATTTTTTCAATACACACTCGCCCTCTTTAATGGTATACAGACATGCACACACTGGAACATCCCTTCATTCCGAGCTTCGAAAACAAGCGCTAGTCATGTTACACTCATCAGTAGTATTATTCTCCGATGTCGGGATGAGTTAATTAATAGTATCTTTAATATCAAAACATAAGAACAAAAATAAAAAATAAAAAATCAAATAGGATTCAGTTTTATTCATTTAAATTTTCATATTCAGTTACTTAATTCCAAAATGATTCATAGGTTTAGATAAAATATAAATATTACAAAATACTCTAAGAGTGGCATATGAAAATGTCTCCTTAGTTGATCAAAATTGATGTTAGAGTTATACAATTTCTATCATTACATACATATGTAACATAAATTCATAACACGACAGAAATAAATAAACTATTAGACATCTAACACCGCCTCCTGCACGTTTTCAAAAAGCTTTATTCACAAAAAACATACTAAACTGAAATCCTTACTATTGAACTGCTCAAAGTGAGTACCTGAGTGTCTAAAGGGAAGAACAAAAACTTCGGATTCGACAAAAAGTTGGTGCGAATAATAATGTCATCTCGATGAATAGATATATAATGAGGCTACTACACCAAAGAGTTTGCCCTTCACTGGTATCCTCTATGACTACGCTACTATAAACTTGCTCCTGCAACCACAATTATTAATATGATAATAAACAATAATCAACCAAATGCATGCATGCTATGTGGGTAATTCTAACCATCTGTCTCTACTTCATTATCTTTACTGGTTGACTACGAATCTGTATGGTTGACTCGAGCCTACCAGATATAAATTTATATTTTTTCCATTCTTTCATACTCATTTACTTGACATTCTGTTTGTCTCATAGTTTTATTAGGCTGACTAAAAACTTATGGTTTTACGAGCTGACCAATAACCTACCTTCACATATATTTATATTTGTGTGTAATGTACTTTTAGTTTTGCCCTAATCAAGTCCTTTACACTGAAATATTAGACTAATATCAGCTAGGGGCTAATAGCTGAAGTATAGGGCGTGACCCTACACTAGTCTCAGTCTCATCTGGTTTTCTTTCGTTTGAGTCATTAAATTCTATTACAAATTTAGGTAACGGCGATTAGAACAATAATTTCCAAAGTAAAATACTGGACTAAATACCCTTTATATTTCCTTGAGAACATTTTTTTTTTTTAAATTGATTTAACCTTGAAATCATACTTAAAACAAGAAAACTATAGTCCTTTATCTAAAATATTTGTGTCAAAATATATGCTTTACAAAACATTATTGATGAAAGTCGATATCACTCACCCATATAAGACCTTAGGCTATAATGTCAAACAATAAAACCCTTTATTATTGAAAATCGATATTACAAAGTCTAAGGGAATGTCGCTCCTCTATACATCAGAAATGTACAACACTTGTGATTTACAAAACTTAAGCTTTATCGTTGAAAGTAGGTGTGTTGCCCCTCATGGAGTGTCGACGCTATTTTAAATAAACATAAGTTTGCATAATAAAATATATATGATGATACAAAAACAGACAACACTTTTATATAGTTTTCGACCTTCAAGATTTGTGGCATATAAGCTTGTCGACCTTATAGGGCGTCGAGATCTTAAAACATCAAGGTATACTACAGGATGATGGCATCCTATTTTAAAAAGGTCAAAATCATCAAGGTCGATATACTAAAATCTTTACTATGGAGTGGCTTCACAAAAATAGGCGGTATTGCCTAAGTTGGTATGGATGTAGTCAATACGCATGATGGTCGACACCATGCATGTTGCCTCTCTTTACGTGCACTGCCAATCTTAGTAGAATCATTACATACCAACCCGGTTGGTATTATAAGCTTCCACACAGGATTGAGGCGACATGGAAGATGCAAGGCCAGGGACAGAGCTATGGGAAGGAGACCCTGAGCTACAGCCCGGGTAGGATTTGTAAACATGGGTTATCCATATTGATAACCCCATGTAATAATCTTGGTCCCAACATACTTTCTATGTTCATTTCCCCAATAAAAATAGTGTATCATTTATTTTTGTATTAATTCCATTATATAGTAGTGTAAGCGGGTTTGACTGGACCGAACAAAGGTACGTCTTAGTCCTGCTTTATAAAAGATTCAAACGGATACAGACTGCACAAGCATTAATTATGGACATTGTTCATACAAGACGGACAATAAATAGGCAATGTTTGAACAATAAAAAACATTGTATATTTTTGAACGAACATATTTTCATACTTTTTTTTCTTTATTTTAATTTGTGTCATAAATGGGAATTATGCAGACATGGATCAGGCGTCCTTCAATCTCGGACCGAGTCGGACGTTGGATAATTGTACAAAATTTAAATCCCTTTCACTATTGGGTTTATATTCATGTAGGCAAAGAATATCTTTTTGTGTCTTAACATTTGCATGAAATCATTTATAACACTTGATTATTAAAAAATAACAACTATGTCGATAATCAATAATACACAGTAGAAACTTTAATTTTATGGTTTTTACATTCAATATTACTTTTCATAAATACAACCTTAGCCCGAGGCGATCTAAAATCCTATCTCCGTCCCTGTGCATGGATATATAGAAACAGTCGATACAGCTGGAAAGAGGCAGTACCAAATATTGACTATGGCAAAGCCGTAATTTATATTGAAATTGTTTTATTTTTATATAAATCATATAATTTTCATTAACTTCAATTATTTTTCAAAATCTTATTGGTTAATAAATTTTTTACGATAAACTTTCCTAAAAATTACGCATTTTAGAGAATATTTGCAAACTCATATTTTATATTGTTATTTTAATACATCAATTAAGCTTTTCTAGCTTAGATAAATCATAATAACTTATAAAATCTAGGGAAAAATTCCCATAAATCACAATAAATCATATTTCATATATTCTTCCTCATATAAAAATTTTGGAGCTAAAAATTTTATTTAATTATTATTTTTAATAATTAAAATTAGAAATACGTTTTTTAACTAAGAAATTTTACCAAATATTCATACTTGTTTAGAAAATTACGAAATTGAAAACCCACTTCTAAAATAATGTTTGTAACATCATATTAAAATTTCAAATCTTTTGGGTATCATATGATAAGTTTTCATACTTATGCCTACCTGATGATTTCATAAATAATTTTCATAAATCATGAATAAGTATATATATTATCATTCAACAGTCAAACGTTGCGTAAACAAACATAAGCAATTTGGATTTAAACATAAAACCAAATCAAACATGGTAAACATTGAGATGATATTACCATCGGTGTTATTAATGGCGCATGACACAAAACCTCTCTGGAGCTTGGTGCATGACGCGACAAATAATGCATGTCTTTTAAATTTACTGTGCATGTTTTTTTTTAAAACAAATTCAACATTAAACAAAAAATAAAAAAAGTCCAATATTTTTTGGTAAAACATATGCAACAAGATTTTTATGCATTTGACAAAAAAACATAATCAAATATAATATCTTAAGCATAGAATTTCAAGCACAATAGTTTTCAAATTCAAAATAATAATACATATTACCGATAAACTAGAAATCTGAATCTGATTCAACAATTATATTTTCAAATCAAGGTCTGCATCATCAGATTCATAAGCTTCAGCATCTTCATCCACTCTAGATTTGTTTCTTCTTTGTGAATATGTAAAAGAGCTGAATCATGTGTTGAAAAACCTCTCAATGTGGATGTTCTTCTACATGGATACCTAGTTTCGTCCACTGCTACTGTTTTAGCAACAACACCCCATGTCAAGTCATCCTCACAATCGAACACAAGCTCGTCTTCAGCATCGGATGCATCATCCATATTTCCCGTTAACCATTCATTATAATTATCAATATCGTTTAAAGGTATCAGATCTATTGGTGACACTGATGTTATACATTCTTTTTTATTGCTCGATTGTATTTAACAAATATCAATCATAAAATATTTTTATGTTTTAGACAGATCGTACAAAGATATTGGATATATTTACACAAATGCAATTTTATTCTATCCAAGTGTATGTTCAGAGCTGCCTGAATGTTTCTTTTTTTAGAATGCTTTCTCTTTCTTTAAAGCTGCTTCTCTTGATTTATCGTTCACAGGTTCCCAGTCCCATTCATTTGGCTTTTGCATCTATGCTAGGCAATATTTATGATCTTATATACATTACATTATATGCTTCTGACAATAATAAAATGAATCTAAACTATGTTGTATGATAAAACATACGTTAGTTCTAAATGCGAGCATGCTAAGTTAGCTAATTACATGATTGTAGGGTTATTAACCCGTTGATGACAATTGAATAAGAAATAATAATGATGTAATTATGTTTTTATATAACTGAAAAACGTATTAGCAAAATTATTTACATTTTATGTCATTGTGATAATAATAGTAATAGTGGTAATGGTGATGGTTGTAGTGATGGCAATAATATATGTAGTAGTGGATATAGCAGTTTGAAATTGAAAAAAAACAAACAAAGAACAATAAAACAAAGAAAAGGCACACCATTTTGCGCCGTATGACATTTCTGCACCGCACGCCATTTGACACGCCTTTTCATATGCGTTGCGCCGCAAGCTAAAATGGCACAAACGCCGCGCCGCACCATGCGCCATGGCGCACATTTCACAACTATGATTACTATTCACCTTGATTTCGATGAGCTGTGGCTGACCTTAGGTTGTATTTTGTTTGTTTAAATGAAAGCGAAGCGAGGATGATAAAATATAATGGTTTAAGTGTAAGGAAGGTACTCATTTCCTACTTTACACTCCTCATATTCCTCTTTATTAAGCATTCTAATCTATTACTTAATTTGGAAAGCAAGATTATACTAGTTAGTTTAATTAATTTATCATCAGGGCATAGCCTATTTTACTAATCAAAATATCATACTTCTCATCAACACACATTTTTTTTAAAATATAATTTAGCTAATTAAATAGGGGATTGTTATTGACTCTCCAAATATTGTTAAGGAGGATCATTTTTTTTTTTTTAAAAAAAAAACTGTTAAGGGGAATACCAATGCAGAGATATCCCCCTTAACAAATAAAGTTTATTTTACCAAATTAGTCTTCTTTACAATAACCTCTTTTTTAGTAGTTAATAAAAAAAATGGTATATTAGTCGAACTGCATTAGATTTCTATACCAAATTATCAGTAATCTCATTGTCGATATGCATCAAATCAGATGAAAATATATCATTCATAGGAAATTGATATACATATATCGAACATTTTTTTTATATGGTATCTCATCGCCGAATTTGTCGATACACGTTACACACCCATTTCCCCGCTTTTGCAACCCGACAATGAATACAAATTTCAAAAACGATGAACAATGTCAAACGAAAATATATAATATGCAGATCTACATAGTTCATGTCGTTATACAATAATTCACCTATTTCGGCGATGGCAAATCGAAAAAAAAAAACGATCATCTTCCATTGAACAAAATTTGACACTACGGCGTTCGGCTCTCGAAACCAACATAACAGAAACTCATCGTTTCCAGGGCATTATACAATCGATTTCACATACCTTGTCAACAGTTTCTCCACTATTTTCGGATCTTATGTGGAGCATTTCACGTTCTTCGTTCGCACCATTACTTCTCCCCAAACGATTTTTTTTTTTTTTGGCAAATAATTTAAGGATTTTTTTTTTTTTTTTTTTTGGTTTGAAATTGATTGGGAATTTGGGATGATAATTGATGTTATTATCAGGGTAAAAAGGGAATGTAAAAAATAAAGTACATGACTTCCACTAATATTTTTTTATAATTGGAGTGTTTTTAAAATTTGACCTCACCTTAACAATACTTGGAATGTCAGTAACAATGCCCATTAAATATCATAAGTAGTGTTGGTCAAAATTAAAGATGTTACATGTCTTGTCCTTAAAGAATTTCGTCTTGAACTTACGACGAGGTACACACATTAACATACAAAGTGTGTGTGTGTGTGTGTGTGTGTGTGTATACACACACACACACACATCCTTCAAATAAATCAGAATAAGTAGTCATAATCATATCCTCTGTCTTTCAATTACAGTATCTCATCGTTAGTCCATTGGACTTTCAACTATCCTAGTGTTTTATTTCTTTTCGTCTTTTGATACAATATTGGACTGGAAGTCTAATGATAATCATGCCCGGTTCCACTACTAAGTCTTCCATTGCAGTCGCTGTGGTAATGGTCTCTGAATTTCGAACACACTTTCTAAGATGAGAAACATAAAATACATTGTGTACTCTTGTCAAACAGTTCATCAACTTTATCCTATAAGCGAGCTCCTCGATCTTCTCAAAAATATGAAATGGTCCAATAAATCTAGATGCTAACTTTCTTGATTTTACAAACCAGAGTATACCTTTCATCGATGATACTTTAACAAACTCCTAATCTTTAATTGAGAACTCTTAAGTCTTTCTGTCATTTAACTACGTAACTACTCTGCCTAGACAGAGCTTTTATCATTTTAGCTCAAATTAACCCAATATCCTTTGTGATTTCTTTAACCATATCTAGACCAAGAACTACTATGTCTTTGGTCTCTGACATACAAGTGATTTGTATGACCTTTCGTGCAAAGTTTCAAATGGTGTCATTCATATAGTAATTTGATAACTACTGTTATAAGGAAAATTCTACTAGATGCAAATGATCTTTCTAATATACTTCAAAATTCAACACACGATCTCTCATTGAATCTTTCAGGATTTTGTTGTCTCTTTCCGTTTGACCATCCTATTGTGGATGATAAACGGTACTCATCCTATGCTTGGTACCTAAAACTTCTTGCAGACTCTTTCAAAACTTGCTAGTGAATAACCTTACTACCGAGAATTTCATGCAATATAATCTTTATGAATAATTGGCTAAATTAAGTGTTGTTCTCGTTGATTAACGGGAATAAAATGTGCACTCTTGGTCAATCTGTCTATTATGATTCAAATGTGTTCATTTTCTTTATTCGATGTGTGTGTGTGTGTGTGTATATATATATACACACACATACAAGGAGCATTTCGAGGCACCTGTTTTGCAGCATATCTACCCCACCGTGAGCTACACTAATCCAAATCCAACAAGATTTTATAGATGCTCAATCCACGTATATATTGTCATCTATCCAAAATTCGAGTTCGTTCCGACACTCGTAACATTTTCAAAATCTTAGCTTAATTATTCACCGTTTAGACATTTCTTTGAACCGTTAAATTTAAACATCAAATATATTATTCTATGAATGTCGGAATGAGCTCAAATTTTGAATAGATGATAATATATATGTGGATTGAGCATCTATAAAATCTTGTTGGATTTGGATTAATATAGTTATCTTTTGTGGGGTGCATGTGTTTTAAGCTATCTATAATATGTTTTAAGTGATATGGTGAATGTTGCTGACATTGTGCGGCATGCACATACATTGCTTGCCTTTTTTGCTTCCGTTTATGTTAGTATGAATAAAGCTATTGTTAAAGCTTGTATTGCGCACCTTTTGGTGGTCTTTAGAATGGCTTTCTTAGTCCCGAGTTTTTGTTACAAAAATAATAATATTGTGGTTAGACCTTTTCATATATATATATATATATATATATATATATATATATATATTTTTAATTGAAGTTTGGGATCTAAAATTTCATGTTCCTTTTGTGATTGCTTGCTTGTCCACAGGCACTTTCTCCCATAAGAACTTTAGATGAGCTCCATGTCTGTGAAGTTGGTCCTTCTTTATATTTTCCTTCGGAATTTGAAAGGAAAGAACATGGCCCAGATTCAATTGCGGACAATTCATTATCCTCTCATACTTGCATGAAAAATTGTAGTAATAAAAGAAGTCAAGAATTTGGCCATATAAAAGCTCATCGTTGTTATGTAGTAACTGCTAGAGCACGTTCCTTCCTCTATCATCAGGTGAGTCGTGCTTCCCTAAAATTAATTTGCTAGACATAACATCATGACATTGGATTAACGTTCACAGATTCAAACCAATAGTCGTCTAATGTCAACA
Source organism: Allium sativum (assembly GCA_030737875.1). NCBI lineage: Eukaryota > Viridiplantae > Streptophyta > Magnoliopsida > Asparagales > Amaryllidaceae > Allium > Allium sativum. The sequence goes on along the minus strand of CM060912.1, from coordinate 768,102,343 downwards.
AACTTTTCTTTATTACTATACTATCCGTAGAAAGTTTTGAAGTTCAGTTGCAGATCATCACTCCAGACATTCAAACTTGAAAATTTCATTTGAAGTGGAAATATCACAGTTAAACAGATACGACCACCCCTTGTATTGTTCTTTCTGTTTGGAAGTAATTAGGGGCCATGTGTTTTTTGTTTTTATACATCTAAAGAAAGCTTGGGAAATTACTTGGGCATTGTTAATGGCACACCGATTTTGGATAAGGGTTGGTCGTTTTTTAAGAGCACGTCATTCACCTTCAATTTGTTAAGGGGTCTCGAGCTAGAAAAAATTTCAATCTTTCGGACAAAAATGCCCCTAGGAAAACGGTAGTGTTTAACTGAATTTAATAGGTTGAAACGGCGAAGGGTGACTGTTTCACATGTTCACTATTTTTGGTGTTATATGGCCAAAAATTAGTTGCGTAAACGGCAATCTCTTGCTGAAAATTTAATGGGTAATTTAGTAGTATCTTACTGTATTGTTATGGGAGGACTGTTTGTAACAGTACATTCCATAGTCATGCTAAAAAACCCTAAAAAATGGACATTCCTTATCCAAAAATGGTGTGTCATTAACAATGCCCAATTACTTAATTGGCTGATTATAAAGCAGTAAGCCGTTAATCTGAGTAGCCCATAGATTTTGGTCTCAACCAGAGAAACTAATGTTTGAACTTTGAAGAAACTTTTGCCAGAGCGTTGAGGACAGGAAAATAATATTGTTAGACCAAGCTGTTATTGAGCCAAATGAGTGATGAAACCACTAAAATGAACGTTTGAGCAAAGTGTGTAGGATCCACACGTGCAAAGCAGCCTTATATACCATTATACCTCATACTAGAATTAAGACCTGAACAGATTGTTACACAATTTCATTGCATGATTTTGGTTCCTTTTTTTGTTTCTCCATTTGCTTCCCAGGCTCTAGTGTCAAGAAACTAATTGCCAAATGAGTTGTCATAAATTCTTCACAACATGGGCTTTTAAAGCAGTTAAGTTCTGCTTTTTAAACGAAAATACGTGAATAGTTAGTTTGAGTCACATATTTGGAATGATAACCTCATTCTTACTGTCATCTTCAGCTACTTTGTAAAGATGTCTACAGAGAGGTACCGAGAACAGTAACCATTGGAAGATTGATGTAAAAAACGATTCTCAATTGAACTTTAATGTGGAGCATGGGTTGTGGTTTAACAAAAATAATGGAAAGAAATTTATAATTCGTATCTTATTATTATATAGATATTAGTTCTCAAACAGAAGACGCCTTTAATAGTTTTTTGGATTAAAAAATTAGAACACTTCAGACTTTGTGCATGCCTGTATATATAGTAAAATTCCACTGGCTATCCACTTTGTGCACACAAGGCTACAACATAGTACTGCAATGTACTGCTGTCTATGTTTCTTACATGATCATGATTTTGTACGTAATCGATAAAACCAGAATGAATCATTTTTCAGCCAACGGTAGATTTAAACAGATAAAATTGGGTCACATTTTATACCGCATTTAGGAACCAGGTCATGCATAAAATATGTTAAGACTGTTTAATGATTTTGCAGGTTAGACTGCTTGTTGGTTTGCTAAAGTGTGTTGGTACTGGTGAAGTGCCTGTAAGCAAAGGTCAAATATGTTCATTTTCGCTTGAATTACATTGCTTTTAGCATGCATCTTTGTTTCTTTTTTTTGTTAAAAAAAGCATGACCTAAATTTTTTTGTTCCGTTAATAATACACTGCAGTTGAAGAAATATTGAATGCAAAATCAGTTACTGCTACAAGTCCGATGGCTCCTGCTTGTGGTCTTTATCTGGGAAATGTTAAATATGATCTTCCAAGCTATCCTGAGATATAACTTATTAGGGTTTTCGAAAAGAGGAAGATGAAAAGAGAAATTCGTGGAGCATTTTTCACAAGCTATGAAATTATTCAGTTTTTCCCTTTTTTTGATTTGAATATTTATAATCTGTGCAAGAATTACTTTAGTGCTAAAATTGTTCGATAGGGAAGTGAGAGGACATGGTCGTTGCTAAACTAAGTGTATTTATCTGCACAATAAAAAAAAAAAAAAATATTTAGTTCGAATTTTCTTGCCAAAGCAGCTCCAATTGTTTATGATTGTTACATGCTCTCCTTTCTTTTCTCCGTTTCTTTTTTGAGATTATAGCAATTTGTGCAGAACCTGTGTTTGATTTATAGTCCGTAGATCACTCTATATGGATGTTTTCATAAGGAAGCCATCGAAGGCTTTCCACAAATTGAGATTTGGCCGTAGTAGGATCGAATTGTATCCGAGGAACAGAGGGATACTGTGATGACCCAAACTTCCCAGTAAAGGAAAGACTGGATTGCCTTGAGAACAATATACATCAGAACACAAACTGAAGAACATTTTATTGTTGATTACAACAATCACATCAGAGTACAAGAATATAACAGAGTATGAATGCTTAATTACACAATAGAAATACCATAATATCAGAGATTTAAATTACATTTAAATAGCAGCGGAAAAATAATACAAATATACAACTGAAAGGAATACGCGGATACAGAGCTTTCCGAATACTGCTTCAGCTGTAAACCAGAATCATGTAAATATATCTGCAAAAGCTACTCGACTGCCCGCGATGAAAATATGGACACCCGAGTTTGCCAGTGAAACAAACTACAGATCAATCATGGGGCTGGTATGAGAAATCTTAATTTAACTATCTAATAATAAGGCTAATCACAGGACCACGTCGCTAACGCGGAACGGGTTTACTCCATTGGATTGTCAGTGCATTAAATAAAGTAGAACGTTAGACAACGCAATGCTTTTTTAGAAAAATGAAACTATTATAAGACCAAAGTCCCATCACACAATGCAACGCAAACCGAAGGATAGAGTTTTACCTTATAATGGTCAAAAGATGCTTGATACGATAAAACGGATTTAATATTAGTGTGTATATGGGTATATATATAATAAACATTTCAATCATAATGTATCAATCATAGATGACATAGTACCCCATCCTACTATGTCGCCATACTAGTTCTACAATCAAAACCGCAAGGTCGTATTGGAAATTGGATTTCCATCATGAGTCGAGGCTAGGGGCAAGCTCCTCTCCGATTCGAGACACTCTAGCAAATGTCTCAGGATCACACCTATGGGCAACCCTTGGAGCGGTAGGGCCGGTCCCCGCCTATCGGCAGTGGATTAGTTATGCCTGAACACACGCTTCCCGGTCTCTTTGAACCTATAGTATGACCACTAACGGCCTATAAAAATCCGAGGCACCTCAAAATCCATCATCCACATAAGTAAAAGGTCAGCCAGTTTAAGCACTGACACTACCCCTAGCTAGAAAGAAACGTGTGCATTCCCTACGGTCCATATCCCGTTTTTGACTCATACCGGTGTGTGAGGCTCGCGAAGTCACGCTATACACAAAGCTATGCCGTAATAGGCTATGCTTTGATCATCCCACAAGACCCTGCTTTTCAACAAAAGCCTTGATCATTTGCATCTTGGTGTGCCACATTGACGATTCACGCCATGCGATCAATCACTATTAATATATACCAGGGTGTTAAGCAGATGATAAATTCTCCACCACCAATCAGATATACATTAATAAAAATCAATTTATTTCACATGGAACGAAATCCAATGTCAGACACGCATCCATTTACTAGCTTATGCTCTGGGTCTGAGCGAAAACCAAATCCGAACAATCAACAATAGTTCGGACGACCACCACTGAAGCCCCTTCAAGGTAGCTACTCCCATCAAGGGTCTCAGTAGCAATACATCCGTTGAATGTGAAGATCGTCGGTCTTCAACCACCGTCTTCATCTTCGACTATTCATCGTCGTAGTAATTATTCAGAATGAGTTAAACCCGGTCTTCCCGAATAACTCACGTATTTTTATAATTAAAAATCAAGTACTATAAAAGCACATCCAACGTCTCATTCCAATTCAGAATATTCCTTTAAATAAAATATTCACATTATCTTATCAAAGATAAATTCTTTAAATTTATTCTTAAATCTTTCTTTTAAAGATTTATTAAAACACAATTTGGTTTTAAATATCACACAATCATTATTCAATGATTAATTAAATTTAAGAAATTAATCTTATCTTTAACTGGGTTAAAGAACTAATGTCATTTAAAACATAGTTCACGGTAAACCCAAAATCATCTTCCATAAAATATGGAATCTTCACAGAAATCAAATCAATATATAATCGCTATAAATTTCTGTATTTGACCAATAATATAAATGGAATAACGGCAAAGCCTCTTAAATCCCAGATGTAGTATCGGTCTTCTTTTACAGAAACTTATCTCAATTATTATTAATCCGAATTCCATTCAATTCCAATTTAATATATTAAATTGGAAAACATTACTTTTGGAAAATCCCCATTTAAATCTTGATACAAGATTGATAAATTCCAAATCATATTCTTACTGTTAATTGAGTTAAAGAACAGATGTCGTTTAAAAACATTGTTCACGATAAACTCAATTCACAAATCATTTTTATTCCAATTACAAAATATAGTTTGAAACTCTAGTAATCTTAATTAAAAGATTCATTCTTTTCAACTGGTTTAAGAAAGGTGTTATTGAAGACATCATTCACGACAAACCCAAAATCCAATTTATTTAATTCAATTTCAATTAAATATTTACTAATTGGAAAACTTCATTAAATCTTAATTTAATGATTTATTCTAGTTAATAACTAGTTCATTCAATAAAATATATTTTTCTAAGATATATTCTTTTTCTAAAATATATTCTTTTTCTAGAAATCATTCTTTATTGGGATGTGACTCAACCAATAGCCATATAATACATGAAATCAACAAGCATAATGGATAATTATCAAATATCCAATAGATCAACCAAAGTGGATTCTACACTAAATATTGGGACTAGTGTAGATCAGATATCATCCCAACATCAGTGTGGGGTTTCATCCAACAATCAAATAATAAATTATTTGTGCACTTGTGCGATGTGTAAAAATTATCGTCCCAATCACATAAACAAGTCGGATGACTTGTAAATGGGAGTGTAATATTCAGTTTTGAATCCACTAACATTATATTAAATACATCAAACACTGCATCAACACATACATATATCCTAAGCCATCATTAACATCATATTTTTAACATATGGTCTTTTTTATTGTGACTAATCGACAAAAAAATAATAACCTTCCTATCTTTTGTGTAATCCTTTATTCTAATTACATTTTCTAACAAAAATGTATTCTTTATTCTAATTATATTTTCTAACAAAAATGTATTCTTTATTCTCATTTACCTTTTCTAATCAAAATGTACTTTTAATTCTCATTTACATTTTCTAATCAAAATGTACTTTTAATTCTCATGCTAAAAATAAAATGTTATTCTTCTCTAATGCAACATTTAAAAATAAAAGATGTTATTTCCTTTGCTAATGTAACATTTAAATGGAAATGTAATCTCTTTTTCTAATGCAACATTTTATATGAAAATGTCATTTCTAATCTAATATAACATTTTACATAAAATGAAATTTTCAATTCTAATATTACATAGAATAATATTTTATATGTAAATATTTTCCTATGAATTCTAATGTCAAATAAATGAATATTTATTTGCAACCAATTTCCTACGTTATTCAAATGACAAATAAATGGTCGTTTATTTGTAATCAATTTCCTACGTTATTAATGTCACATAAATGCACCTTTATTTATAAACAACTTCCTATTTATTCTAATGACAGATTTGCTACCCAAACGGTGTTTTTATTCTTATTTTTATCAATTCTAACATTTGATTCAAAATGACAATAAAAATATAGTCTTTTATTTCAACTCTTTTACTGTATAAAGTGTATATTTTTGTTTAATCCTTTTTATGTACAAAAATGTTGATTTTGTCTAATTCTCTTTTAATATACAAAGATGTATATTTGTTCTAATTCACTTTTAATATACAAAAATGTATATTTTGTCTAATTCACTTTTAATATACAAAAATGTATATTTTGTTACTCTTTCTATTATTAACATTAAAAAAATGGGTCTTTAATGTGAAACATATTTCATAATGAAATATGTATATTTTTCTACTCTTTTACTTGTAACTAAATTGACAAATAAAACTTGTCTTAATATTCTACTACAATATAAATAAAAAGGTAACTTCTAATTTGAAAGTAAGAATGTAACTTTTATTTTAATGTTTTATTTGCAACAAGGAATGCAAATAAAAGTATAACTCTTTATTCAATGTACATTTGCATCAAAAAATGCAAATAAAAGATTAACCTTTTATTTCAATGTATATTTGCATCAGAGAATGCAAACAAAAGAATAACTTTTTATTTCAAAAGAAAATGAAAACAAAATATGCTTCTTTTTATCTAAAAGGAGAATGACACAAATTATGTTCTTTTTATCCTAAAAAGAAAATGACAAAAATGTTTTCTTTTCCATTGTATTGACGACTCTATTTCAATACAATAATATTTCTCAAAATGATATATTTTTATTGAATCGACAATTTTATTTCAATTCAACAAATTTGATAAAAATGATATTTTTAATATTTAATTGAAAATCTAATCCAATCCAACCAAATATGACAAAATAATAGTTTAATATTAAATTGACAAACTAATTTCCATTCAACAAAAAGTGATAAATTAATATTTTAGATTGAATTGATGAACTAAATCAATTCAACAAAAAGTGGAAAATCAATATTTTAGATTGAATTGATGAACTAAATCAATTCAACAAAAAATGACAAATCAATATTTTAGATTGAATTGATGAACTAAATCAATTCAACAAAAAGTGACAAATCAATATTTTAGATTGAAAGGGAAATTTTAATCCAAATCAATAACACAACAATATGATTTATTTTTATTGAAATGGGAAATCTAATCCAATTCAATACTCTAGCAAAAATGATTATTTTTAAGGAACACATACAAATCTGTGTTTATACATTACCAACAAACAGATAAATCATCCACAATCTCATCACATAACAGATCTAAGTCATACACATCCAATCGTTACATCGCAAATAAAATAAATAAATAAATAAATTATTTAAAAAAAATTAAAAAAATAAAAGAAATCTCACCAAAAGCTTTCCATTCAGATTCAAAATTTCGCCAAAATTGGATCTGCTCCGTTTCAGTCCTGGATTGTTTCATATCGAAGCCCTTGTCCCTACGAGTTCAACGAACTTTGTTTCGTTAAATTCCGTTCTGTTTTGAAGAAGTTATAGCGTTTTTGAACATTGGATAATTAACTTTGTAATTAATTAAATAATTAGGGAAAATAAATTATCTTTAATCCTTCTTCTACGTTGGTCTGTAGCCGATGAACCCATGACCTCGAATTGAACTCTCCCGAACGCACGCCACATCGCCACGCCGGAAGCCCATTAGCCCCCGCTATTTCGACTGCATCGGCGCCACCTTCCTCCGCCCCCAACCATGGCCAACTCGCACCCCCTGCCTCGCGAATCCTCCTCCAAGCGCCGGTCCTTCTCGGTCAAAATCCGGCCAACTCAGAGCATGTTTTGCGATCATCACCGTTAGCATGGAAGATCTCGTGGTCTTCTTCGATTTGGCTTCAAGAACTTTGAGATTTATCGATTGGATTTGGAGAAATCACGCCCCGAAGTTCAGACGATATCATCCATTAAAATGTATAAGAGGCGGCTACGGTATTAGAGTGGATTAGGGTTCCGTATTCTAGTGTATTTATACCGTATTTTATATTTATTTAATTATTTAATTCAAGAAATTTCTTTTAGCCCATACGAACTCCAATTCAAACCCAACGAGTGTCGCCCCTAGCTAATAACCCCCATCCCGGACACAATGGAATAGGTTTCGTAACCCAGTTCGGCTATTACGATATGTTTTTCTTTAAATTAACTTATAAATCATTTAATTATTAAATTCAAACGTACATTTTAAATTACCGGGGCCACATACAGACTCTAAAAATTACAGAAAAATTATTTCTAGTTATGTTTTGACGATACGGTTCTAACAAGACTAATTTCGTCGAATTCTAAGACCGTTTGAAAAATGGCCATTTTCAGGTCGATTAAATTTGACTGAGACAGTCAAAACACATTTTCTTTTACCATACTCACATATTAATTCGAAAAATTATGAAAATTGAAACTTAGCAATAATTTAACATTCCGGTTCCAACAAAAGTGTTTTCGTCGAAAACCGAGGTCGTTTGAAAAATGACTATTTTCAAGGCCAATATATTTAATTAAAAAATATATAAATTCTACAGCGACTTTTCTAAATTTTAAACTGAGCATAACTTTTGATTTTTAAAACGAAATTTCAGTTTTTCAGATTCGTTAGAAAGATATGATTAAACAGATTTAAATATTTCTGGTTTCGCTCAATTCTGACTTAAAATGAATCCTATACAGTCCGTCAAAGTTCAAATTCAAATTTTCAAACTGCAGCGCTGTTTTAAACTCCTTTTATAATTAAATTAAATTTATTCATTTTAAAATAAATTTTTAGTCATTATTATTTAAAATAAATTATTTTAAATATATAAAATCCATTAAAATTTTAAATTGGCCCTAAAATTCCGGGTCGTTACAATCGCCCCCACTTAAAATATTTTTGTCCTCGAAAAGGAACGAAGCTAAAAGTTGTTTAATTTAACCAACTCAACTTTATTGGTTTCCATAATTTTGTTAGTTAAATTAATTATCATTTCTATACTTTTATTAGTTAAACTAATAATCAAACATCACAACCAGCAATCAATTAGGTAATTAACTTTTCAAATATATAATCTTTATATATAGTCAAAAATCATATTTTTTAGTGCAAATCACAGCAATGTGTACCAACTAAGTTTTGGTTCTCATACCAGTCAATGGAAATATATAGAAATCCCACTTTCGAGACTCGAACATAAACTCTGACGACGCTAGCAACCATCAGAATCATCTCCGGGTGACCAGAGTGTGATTCTATATCTATCCAGTATATTAAAACTTCGAATATCCGTTAATTACTCGTATATTCGAAACCTTTATATACTCGATTGTCCACATTAAAATATAATAATACACTCAAATACGTATATTTAGATAGAATTTTCAAAACTGAATCTGTTTTTATTTTATTTTAAAGAAAATAATACTCTTCACACTCGTTCTAGGATACTACTGATCCTATCTCTAACGAGTTATTCTCATTGGATATTACTAATCCAATCTCTGATGAATTCTTTCGTTCGGTTCTAATGTGTCTTGTTCTCGAGCTCTGTAAACCAGAGCTCTGATACCACATGTGACGACCCAAACTTTCCAGTAAAGGAAAGACTGGATTGCCTTGAGAACAATACACATCAGAACACAAACCGAGGAACATTTTATTGCTGATTACAACAATCACATCAGAGTACAAGAATATAACAAAGTATGAATACTTAATTACATAATAGAAATACCATAATATCAGAGATTTAAATTACATTTAAATAGCAGCGGAAAAATAGTACATATATACAACTGAAAGGAATACGCGAATACAAAGCTCTCTGAATACTGCTTCAGCTGTAAACCAGGATCCTGTAAATATATCTGCAAAAGCTACTCGACTGCCCGTGTGGAAAATATGGGCACCCGAGTTTGCTAGTGAAACAAACTACAGGCCAGTCATGAGACTGGTATGAGAAATCTTAATTTAACTATCTAATAATAAGGTTAATCATAGGACCACGCCGCTAACGCGGAACGGGTTTACTCCATTGGATTGCCAGTGCATTAAATAAAGTAGAACGTTAGACAACGCAATGCTTTTTTAGAAAAATGAAACCATTATAAGACCCAAGTCCCATCACATAATGCAACGCAAACCGGAGGATAGGGTTTTACCTTATAATGGTCAAAAGATGCTTGATACGATAAAACGGATTTAATATTAGTGTGTATATGGGTATATATATAATAAACATTTCAATCATAATGTATCAATCATAGACGACATAGTACCCCATCCTACTATGTCGCCATACTAGTTCTACAATCAAAACCGCAAGGTCGTATTGGAAATTGGATTTCCATCATGAGTCGATGCTAGGGGCAAGCTCCTCTCCGATTCGAGACACTCTAGCAAATGCCTTCGGATCACACCTATGGGCAACCCTTGGAGCGGTAGGGCCAGGCCCCGCCTATCGGCAGTGGATTAGTTATGCTTGAACACACGCTTCCCGGTCCCTTTGAACCTATAATATGACCACTAACGGCCTATAAAAATCCGAGGCGCCTCAAAATCCATCATCCACATAAGTAAAATGCCAGCCAGTTTAAGCACTGACACTACCCCTAGCTAGAAAGAAACGTGTGCACTCCCTACGGTCCATATCCCGTTTTTGACTCATACTTGTGTGTGAGGCTCGCGAAGTCACGCTATACACAAAGCTATGTCATAATAGGCTATGCTTTGATCATCCCACAAGGCCCTGCTTTTCAACAAAAGCCTTGATCATTTGCATCTTGGCGTGCCACGTTGACGATTCACGCCATGCGATCAATCACTATTAATATATACTAGGGTGTTAAGCAGAGGATAAATTCTCCACCACCAATCAGATATACATTAATAAAAATCAATTTATTTCACATGGAACGAAATCCAATGTCAGACACGCATCCATTTACTAGCTTATGCTCTGGGTTTGAGCGAAAACCAAATCCGAACAATCAACAATAGTCCGGACGGCCACCACTGAAGCCCCTTCAAGGTAGCTACTCCCATCAAGGGTCTCAGTAGCTATACATCCGTTGAATGTGAAGATCGTCGGTCTTCAACAACCGTCTTCATCTTCGACTCTTCATCGTCGTAGTAATTATTCGGAATGGGTTAAACCCGGTCTTCCCGAATAACTCACGTATTTTTATAATTAAAAATCAAGTACTATAAAAGCACATCCAACGTCTCATTCCAATTCAGAATATTCCTTTAAATAAAATATTCACATTATCTTATCAAAGATAAATTCTTTAAATTTATTCTTAAATCTTTCTTTTAAAGATTTATTAAAACACAATTTGGTTTTAAATATCACACAATCATTATTCAATGATTAATTAAATTTAAGAAATTAATATTATCTTTAACTGGGTTAAAGAACTAATGTCATTCAAAACATAGTTCACGGTAAACCCAAAATCATCTTCCATAAAATATGGAATCTTCACAGAAATCAAATCAATATATAATCACTATAAATTTCTGTATCTGACCAATAATATAAATGGAATAACGGCAAAGCCTCTTAAATCCCAGATGTAGTGTCGGTCTTCTTTTACAGAAACTTATCTCAATTATTATTAATCCGAATTCCATTCAATTCCAATTTAATATATTAAATTGGAACACATTACTTTTGGAAAATCCCCATTTAAATCTTGATACAAGATTGATAAATTCCAAATCATATTCTTACTGTTAATTGTGTTAAAGAACAGATGTCGTTTAAAAACGTTGTTCACGATAAACTCAATTCACAAATCATTTTTATTCCAATTACAAAATATAGTTTGAAACTCTAGTAATCTTAATTAAAAGATTCATTCTTTTCAACTGGTTTAAGAAAGGTGTTATCGAAGACACCATTCACGACAAACCCAAAATCCAATTTATTTAATCCAATTTCAATTAAATATTTACTTATTGGAAAACTTCATTAAATCTTAATTTAATGATTTATTCTAGTTAATAACTAGTTCATTCAATAAAATATATTTTTCTAAGATATATTCTTTTTCTAAAATATATTCTTTTTCTAGAAATCATTCTTTATTGGGATGTGACTCAACCAACAGCCATATATTACATGAAATCAACAAGCATAATGGATAATTATCAAACATCCAATTGATCAACCAAAGTGGATTCTACACTAAATATTGGGACTAGTGTAGATCAGATATCATACCAACATCCGTGTGGGGTTTCATCCAACAATCAAATAATAAATTATTTGTGCACTTGGGTGATGTGTAAAAATTATCGTCCCAATCACATAAACAAGTCGGATGGCTTGTAAATGGGAGTGTAATATTCAGTTTTGAATCCACTAACATTATATTAAATACATCAAACACTGCATCAACACATACATATATTCTAAGCCATCATTAACATCATATTTTTAATATATGGTCTTTTTTATTGTGACTAATCGACAAAAAAATAATAACCTTCCTATCTTTTGTGTAATCCTTTATTCTAATTACATTTTCTAACAAAAATGTATTCTTTATTCTAATTATATTTTCTAACAAAAATGTATTCTTTATTCTCTTTTACCTTTTCTTATCAAAATGTACTTTTAATTCTCATTTACATTTTCTAATCAAAATGTACTTTTAATTCTCATGCTAAAAATAAAATGTTATTCTTCTCTAATGCAACATTTAAAAATAAAAGATGTTATTTCCTTTGCTAATGTAACATTTAAATGGAAATGTAATCTCTTTTTCTAATGCAACATTTTATATGAAAATGTCATTTCTAATCTAATATAACATTTTACATAAAATGAAATTTTCAATTCTAATATTACATAGAATAATATTTTATATGTAAATATTTTCCTATGAATTCTAATGTCAAATAAATGAATATTTATTTGCAACCAATTTCCTATGTTATTCAAATGACAAATAAATGGTCGTTTATTTGTAATCAATTTCCTATGTTATTAATGTCACATAAATGCACCTTTATTTATAAACAACTTCCTATTTATTCTAATGACAGATTTGCTACCCAAACGGTGTTTTTATTCTTATTTTTATCAATTCTAACATTTGATTCAAAATGACAATAAAAATATAGTCTTTTATTTCAACTCTTTTACTGTATAAAGTGTATATTTTTGTTTAATCCTTTTTATGTACAAAAATGTTCATTTTGTCTAATTCACTTTTAATATACAATAATGTATATTTTGACTAATTCACTTTTAATATACAAAAATGTATATTTTGTCTAATTCACTTTTAATATACTAAAATGTATATTTTGCTACTCTTTCTATTATTAACATTAAAAAAATGGGTCTTTAATGTGAAACATATTTCATAATGAAATATGTATATTTTTCTACTCTTTTACTTGTAACTAAATTGACAAATAAAACTTGTCTTAATATTCTACTACAATATAAATAAAAAGGTAACTTCTAATTTGAAAGTAAGAATGTAACTTTTATTTTAATGTTTTATTTGCAACAAGGAATGCAAATAAAAGTATAACTCTTTATTCAATGTACATTTGCATCAAAGAATGCAAATAAAAGATTAACCTTTTATTTCAATGTATATTTGCATCAGAGAATGCAAACAAAAGAATAATTTTTTATTTCAAAAGAAAATGAAAACAAAATATGCTTCTTTTTATCTAAAAAGAGAATGACACAAATTATGTTCTTTTTATCCTAAAAAGAAAATGACAAAAATGTTTTCTTTTCCATTGTATTGACGACTCTATTTCAATACAATAATATTTCACAAAATGATATATTTTTATTGAAATAATATAGTTTATTGAATCGACAATTTTATTTCTATTCAACAAATTTGATAAAAATGATATTTTTAATATTGAATTGAAAATCTAATCCAATCCAACCAAATATGACAAAATAATATTTTAATATTAAATTGACAAACTAATTTCCATTCAACAAAAAGTGACAAATTAATATTTTAGATTGAATTGATGAGCGAAATCAATTCAACAAAAAGTGGCAAATCAATATTTTAGATTGAATTGATGAACTAAATCAATTCAACAAAAAGTGACAAATCAATATTTTAGATTGAATTAATGAACTAAATCAATTCAACAAAAGTGACAAATTAATATTTTAGATTGAAAGGGAAATTTTAATCCAAATCAATAACACAACAATATGATTTATTTTTATTGAAATGGGAAATCTAATCCAATTCAATAATCTAGCAAAAATGATTATTTTTAAGGAACACATACAAATCTGTGTTTATACATTACCAACAAACAGATAAATCATCCACAATCTCATCACATAACAGATCTAAGTAATACACATCCAATCGTTACATCGCAAATAAATAAATAAATTATTAAAAAAAAATAAAAAAATAAAAGAAGTCTCACCAAAAGCTTTCCATTCAGATTCAAAATTTCGCCAAAATTGGATCTGCTCCGTTTCAGTCCTGGATTGTTTCATATCGAAGCCCTTGTCCCTACGAGTTCAACGAACTTTGTTTCGTTAAATTCCGTTCTGTTTTGAAGAAGTTATAGCGTTTTTAAACATTGGATAATTAACTTTGTAATTAATTAAATAATTAGGGAAAATAAATTATCTTTAATCCTTCTTCTACGTTGGTCTGTAGCCGATGAACCCATGACCTCGAATTGAACTCTCCCAAACGCACGCCACATCGCCACGTCGGAAGCCCATCAGCCCCCGCCATTTCGACAGCCTCGGCGCCACCTACCTCCGCCCCCAACCATGGCCAACTCGCACCCCCTGCCTCGCGAATCCTCCTCCAAGCGCCGGCCCTTCTCGGTCAAAATCCGGCCAACTCAGAGCATGTTTTGCGATCATCACCGTTAGCATGGAAGATCTCGTGGTCTTCTTCTATTTGGCTTCAAGAACTTTAAGATTTATCGATTGGATTTGAAGAAATTATGCCCCGAAGTTGTAATAACCCGAAAATCTGGGCCAGTTTAAATTTTTTATTTTGGCTATTTTAGCGAATTTTGATTATTTAAAATGAATTATTTTGAATAATATCGACGAGAAATTTATCTTGAATATAATTCGACGTATATATTATATACGTCGTCGTTAGAATATAAATATTTATATATAATTATAAATAGAATTGAAAATGGCGCGGTAGTTCGATAATTCGATTTCAAACTTCAATTGAATGTACCGGGAGCAAAACAATCCGGATTTTAGTGAAACCAAAAACATTAGGATCTAATTGATAATATCTTTCCAACGAATCCGAAAAATCAAGATTTCATATCGGGAATCAAAAGATATGTCCAGTTGAAAATTCTGAATAGTCGCTATGGAATTCAGGCCCTTAAAAATGGACATTTTGCAAACGACCTCGGATTTCGACGAAACCAGTTTTGTTGGGTCCGTGATGTAAAGTTATTGCTAGGTTTCAAATTTCATAATTTTTCGAATCAATATGTGAGCGTGGCAAAGGAAAACGCGTTTGATCAGTTTCAGTTGATTTTAATCGACTGGAAATTGGCCATTTTTCTAACGATCTCAGAATTCGACAAAACTAGTTTTGTTAGGACTGTATCGTCAAAACGAAGCTAGAAAATATTTTTCTGGAATTTTTCGAGTTAGTATGTTACCCCGGTAGATTGAAAAGTACGTTTAAAATTCAATATAGTGATTTAAATGTAAATTTAACGGAAACTGATTCAAACGATCAAATCAGCTTGCGATACATATCCCATTGTGTTCGGAATGGGGGTAAAACGCTATGGGCGACAGGCGGTGGTCCTCGTTTCGAGGTCGTATGTAAAAGTACCTTTTTAGTAATTAAATAATAAAAAAATAATAATAATAATTCCCTCTCTCTCCTTCTCCTTAAATAATTTCTGGCCCCCCCTTTCTTCCAAATCGATATCAGATAGAAGAAAAGAAAAAAAAAAGAAAAAAAAAAGTGAATCCTCGATCTCGTGCCGCTACCCTCCACCCGACACCCGTCCACAGACCATGGACTTGTTTGTTTAGTTGAATGTTGGGTGATTGATTTATTCGTTTGGTTGAATTGGAAATTGATTGAAATTGATTTGTGAATGGCGTGGGCCTTCACTAGACCGGGGATAAGGCTAGGCCTTATCCCGTTTTTAGTATCGTGCCGTTATGCCGCCGAAATTTTCTAAAATATGTTAGAAAAATAAAAATATCATTTTATTGAATAAATGAATTGAATAGAAATTCATAGGTTGAAATAAAATGTTTTATCGTTAAAAATATAATTTTTAACGTGAAGTGAATGAAATAGAATATTCATTTACAAACCAGACGGTTTGTTTATGTACACCTATTTGAATGACATTGATTGGGACGATAAATTTTACACATCGCCCAACAGCACAAATAAAATATGTGTTTGATTGTTTGAAACCCCACACGGGTGTTGGGATGAAATTTGAAGTTCACTCATCCTGATTGATTAAATATGTCGATCGATTGATTGACAGGCTGTTATAAGCGTTGAATATCTATATTTGATGCTTTTACAGTGTAGTGCACTTTGGTTGATGGTTGATTATTTTCAATGTTATTATATACATGTGTTGTATGAAAATCCATATAATTAACTTTATATGGTAATTGATTGGGCCTCATTCCAATCGTGAAAATAAAGAATATTTTGATAATAGGAAATATTTGAAATAGAATATTTGAAAATAGAAATATGTGAAGCCGTGATGATTAGATTGACGCCATTTTGACGTGAAGGATATTTATATCAATTTTTAAACGATTTCGAAATGAATTGAATTGAAAACGATTTCGAAATGAATTGAATTGAAAACGAATTCAAAGTGAATTGAATTGAAAACGAATTCAAAGTGAATTGAATTGAAAACGATTTCGAAGTGAATTGAATTGAAAACGATTTCGAAATGAATTGAATTGAAAACGAATTCAAAGTGAATTGAATTGAAAACGATTTCGAAGTGAATTGAATTGAAAACGATTTCGAAATGAATTGAATTGAAAACGAATTCAAAGTGAATTGAATTGAAAACGATTTCGAAGTGAATTGAATTGAAAACGAATTCAAAGTGAATTGAATTGAAAACGATTTCGAAATGAATTGAATTGAAAGTGATTTCAAAATGAATTGAATTGAAAACGATTTCGAAATGAGTTGAATTGAAATTTGAATTGAATAGAAATGAATTTTAAAACGAATTTATAGAGAAGAATTCAATTTTGTTTTGAATTGAGATGGAAGTTGAAATAGATTTTGAAACGAATTTTAAAACTATTTATATAATTCGTTTTAAATAGAAATCGACGAAGTGTATATTATATATATTATATATATAATATAATGGCCTGAATAGAACGCGCCGCGCCGCTGCAGTTCGTGAATTTCGACCATTTATTTCAAAAGGACATTACGGGAGATCCGACCGTCGGATTCTCCTAAAACCGGAACCGTTGGGTTCGTATCGAAGAGAGCTTTCTAACGAATGTGAGAAATTAGAAATCTAACGGTTGGATTTGGGATTATGTCCAAATCAAATTTGAAAAAGGTCGCTGTAAGTGCAGTTCGATGGCCATTGATGGAAATCGACTGTACGGGCCTTGATAAAATTATTAAAAATAGTAATAATTTGTGTAAAATCATAAGAAATGATTTGTGAAGATTTGGGATGAAAAACTCCATATTTGAAAAGATAAAAATAGATTTTTATCGAAATGAACTAGTTTTGAACTAGAAATATAATTCTATTTATTTTTAAATAAATAAATTGAATTAAAAAAGGGTTTTGAAAATAACCTGAATATCCAATGATTGCATTGGAGTGGATTTGAATCGAAATTGTCTTCGGAATATTTCGATGTTGGAATTCGTGATTATACAGGGTTGTTATGGAAATTTGAAAGATATATATTTATATCGTTATTTCCAATACGACGTTTGTTAGTCGTAGAATTCGATATTGAATATATGCCGATATATTTTCTATTCAGAGCCTTGTATTGAATATCGAATGTGATTTGGGTTTGTCGTGAATGGTGTCTTCACCAACACTGTTCTTGAACCCAGTTGAGAAAAGATTAAATCTTGTTATTTGGATTTAATGAAGTGTACCAATTAAATGAGATTTAATTGGAATTGAATTGATATTGATTTTTGGGTTTATCGTGAACAGTGTTTTAAATAACACTCGTTCTTTAACCCGATAATTAATGAATGTGATTTTGAGTTTATCGTGAACTGTGTTTTTAAATGACACTGATTCTTTAACCCAGAGAAATATTAAAACTAAGTGGAGTTTTAATGAATCTTTAATTAGATTGAAAAGATCGAAAATGGAGTATCACCAGTTTTACTCCAAGCGATAGTTAAATCTTTAATTAGATTTGAACGTGAAATGGTAATTGAATTTACCGATAACACCGTGGTGTTAGATATGAAGTATAACCAGTTTTACTCCATGGGACGAATATGTTGGGATTGGGAAATAAAATAAATGATTTCTTCGGTGTGGTTCGCTAATCCCGACTAGTTTGAATTGATATTCAAAGGAGATTAAAGAATAAATTTAAAGAATTTATCTTGGATAAAATTAATGGGAACTTTTCCCAAAGTATAGGAATATTTGAATAAAAGAATATTCTGAATTGGAATGAGGCGTATGTTGTGTTTGTGTAACACTTTTATAATATATACGCGAGTTATTCAGAAAGACCGGGTTTATCCCATTCTGAATAACTGATTCGACGTGGTGTCGAAGATGAAGACGGTGGTCGAAGACCGGAGGTCTTCACGTCGTTTGGGTGCTTACTGATGATCTTGATTGGGCTGTACACCCAAGAAGATGGAAACAGTTGGTGATCGTCCAGACGTACTTGGAGATCGATGGATATGCGGGGTACTAGGTGCCTCCGGTTTCGTTCAGACCCAGAACAGACTTGTAAATGGACTGTGTGTCTGACATTGGATTTTAGTCCGTGTGGTTGATCTCTATTAAATATATATCTGTTTGGCGGCGGAGAATTTATTCTCTTGCTTAACGCCCTTCTCTGAGACGTATGAGCTCAGGGGTTATATATTGATGGATATCAAACGCATGGAGTGAATTGCCTGTGTGGCATGCCTAAGTGGCAATTGATCGAGGCTTCTGTTGAAAAGCAAAGTCTTGTGGTGATGATCAAAGCACAGCCTGTGTGGCACAGCTTTGTGTAACGTGAATTCGCGAGTTTCACACCCGGTATGAACCAAAAACGGGAGACGGACCTCAGGGAGGACTTGCGTTTCTTTCTAGCTAGAAGTGGCGTCAGTGGTTTTACACGCCCTGACGAGTTTGACTTATGTGGTTGTGGCTGTTGCGAGGCGCCTCGGTTATATCGGTTTCGGCCGATGCATTCTGGTCGGCTGACGGACCAGACTTACACCCCATAGGGTGGGGAGACGTAGTGTTCAGGCATAATAATCCACATCGGTGGACCGGCCCTGTCGCTCCATGGGGCAGTTGCGGCTGTTCCTGAGACACGGGCTAGAGCGTCTCGAATCGGTTGAGGACTATCTTTTGCCTCGGTTCATAGATGGAAATCCAATTTCCAAATACGTGACATTTGCGGTTTTATTTGTAAACCTATATATGGCGACATGATATATGGTACCCATGCCGCCTATGATTGATACTTATGATTTGAAGTTGTTTTATACACTATGCACTTATAGTAGTATCAAATGATTTGTTTTTAACGTATCAAGCATTCTTTGGCTGTTATAAGGGAAAACCCTATCCTCCGGCTTGCGTTGCATTGTGTGATAGGACCTGGGTCTTATAACAGCTTCATTTTTCTTTATTTAGCATTGTGCTGTTTGTTTTATGCACTGGTATTCTTGGGAGGAAACCCGTTCCGTGTTATACGGCGTGGTCCCTTGATTTACCTAACTTTAAAATAAAGATTAACTGTTTTAGTTCTCACACCAGTCCCATGACTGACCTGGAGTTTATTGTTTTAACCTAAACTCTGGGTGCCCCTATTTTGACACAGGCAGCTAGTAGTTTTGGTTTTGCAGATTTATATTCACAGGATCCTGGTTTACAGCTGGAACGATATCCGGAAAGCTTTGTATCCGTATATCTCTTTCTAGTTGTGTATTGTATTATTTTCCGCTGCTATGTATTTAAATGTAATTTAAATCTCTGATATTTCTGTGTAATATTCATTTATACTCTGTATATTCTTGTAATCTGATGCATTGTTGTAATATACAATGAAATGTTCTTCTGTATGCGTTCTATTTTGTCGTGTTCTCAAACGATAGGGCGTTTTCGAACGGTCTGGATCGGTTTAGCGACTGATTCGGACCGAGCGAAATTCCTTGCCGTCACATTTGGTATCAGAGCTTTGGTTTACAAAGCTCAGAGAACAAGGCACATTGGAACCATACGAAAGAATTCATCAGATATTGGATTAGCAATATCCAATGGAATGACTCGTTAGAGATAGGATCAGTAGTATCCTAGAACGAGTGTGAAGAGTATATTTTTAAAATGAAAACAAAATTTGTTTTGAAAATTTAAATCAACTATTCGTATTTGATTATTTATTTTAAAGAATTTGGACAATCCAGTATATATAGATTTTGCGTATACGTCTGATCCGCGTGTATTCGAAGTTTTGATATACTGGGTAGATATAGAATCACCTTCTAAGTCGCCCGGAGAGAACTCTGATGATTGATGCATCATCATCAGAATTTATGTTCGAGTGACAAAAGGGAGATTTCTATATACTTCCTATTGACTGGTGTGAGAACCAAAATTAGATAGGGCCTATTGTTGTGGTTTGGCATCAAAAATCTGATTTTTGACTATGCATCAAAATTATGAATTTGAAAAGCTAATCAACTAATTGATTGATGTTTGTGTTGTTTGTTTATTTGTTTGCTAATTTTTAGCCATTTAGCCTAACAGAATCAAATATTGAATTGTATTGAAAATTGGTCGCATTTGCTTGCATATACATATATATCATTGAACAGGTCATAGCAAGGAGGCTAGAGCCAGAGAATAAAATTTGTTTGCCCGACAAATAGGTACATGTTTACTACATAATTTACTGTTTTGTTTGGGTGATGATGATTTTGTGAGCCTATTGGCTAGCCGCTTGGCTTTTTCTTTTTCATTTTGAGATCTGAAGGACCGGGGAAGCTATTTGAAATTCCCCGATGCTCCCGGTGCAGGGGAGGTTATGGCGAAATTTTTCGAAAATTTAGGGTGTTAGCCAAATTTTTGAAATTTTTGGAAATTCTCAGAAACTGAAAAGTTGGAGAATGGAAGTCTGATCGAACGTAGAGTTGATTAATCAAACCACTTTCGACTTTGTTCCTTTTCGGGGACGAAAAGTTTTAAGTGGGGGAGATTGTAATAACCCGAAAATCTGGGGCAGTTTAAAATTTTTATTTTGGCTATTTTAGCGAATTTTGATTATTTAAAATGAATTATTTTGAATAATATCGACGAGAAATTTATCTTGAATATAATTCGACGTATATATTATATACGTCGTCGTTAGAATATAAATATTTATATATAATTATAAATAGAATTGAAAACGGCGCGGTAGTTCGATAATTCGATTTCAAACTTCAATTGAATGTACCGGGAGCAAAACAATCCGGATTTTAGTGAAACCAAAAACATTAGGATATAATTGATAATATCTTTCCAACGAATCCGAAAAATCAAGATTTCATATCGGGAATCAAAAGATATGTCCAGTTGAAAATTCTGAATAGTCGCTATGGAATTCAGGCCCTTAAAAATGGACATTTTGCAAACGACCTCGGATTTCGACGAAACCAGTTTTGTTGGGTCCGTGATGTAAAGTTATTGCTAGGTTTCAAATTTCATAATTTTTCGAATCAATATGTGAGCGTGGCAAAGGAAAACGCGTTTGATCAGTTTCAGTTGATTTTAATCGACTGGAAATTGGCCATTTTTCTAACGATCTCAGAATTCGACGAAACTAGTTTTGTTAGGACTGTATCGTCAAAACGAAGCTAGAAAATATTTTTCTGGAATTTTTCGAGTTAGTATGTGACCCCGGTAGATTGAAAAGTACGTTTAAAATTCAATATAGTGATTTAAATGTAAATTTAACGGAAACTGATTCAAACGATCAAATCAGCTTGCGATACATATCCCATTATGCTCGGAATGGGGGTAAAACGCTATGGGCGACAGGCGGTGGTCCTCGTTTCGAGGTCGTATGTAAAAGTACCTTTTTAGTAATTAAATAATAAAAAAATAATAATAATAATTCCCTCTCTCTCCTTCTCCTTAAATAATTTCTGGCCCCCCCTTTCTTCCAAATCGATATCAGATAGAAGAAAAGAAAAAAAAAAAAGTGAATCCTCGATCTCGTGCCGCTACCCTCCACCCGACACCCGTCCACAGACCATGGACTTGTTTGTTTAGTTGAATGTTGGGTGATTGATTTATTCGTTTGGTTGAATTGGAAATTGATTGAAATTGATTTGTGAATGGCGTGGGCCTTCACTAGACCGGGGATAAGGCTAGGCCTTATCCCGTTTTTAGTATCGTGCCGTTATGCCGCCGAAATTTTCTAAAATATGTTAGAAAAATAAAAATATCATTTTATTGAATAAATGAATTGAATAGAAATTCATAGGTTGAAATAAAATGTTTTATCGTTAAAAATATAATTTTTAACGTGAAGTGAATAAAATAGAATATTCATTTACAAACCAGACGGTTTGTTTATGTACACCTATTTGAATGACATTGATTGGGACGATAAATTTTACACATCGCCCAACAGCACAAATAAAATATGTGTTTGATTGTTTGAAACCCCACACGGGTGTTGGGATGAAATTTGAAGTTCACTCATCCTGATTGATTAAATATGTCGATCGATTGATTGATAGGCTGTTATAAGCGTTGAATATCTATATTTGATGCTTTTACAGTGTAGTGCACTTTGGTTGATGGTTGATTATTTTCAATGTTATTATATACATGTGTTGTATGAAAATCCATATAATTAACTTTATATGGTAATTGATTGGGCCTCATTCCAATCGTGAAAATAAAGAATATTTTGATAATAGGAAATATTTGAAATAGAATATTTGAAAATAGAAATATGTGAAGCCGTGATGATTAGATTGACGCCATTTTGACGTGAAGGATATTTATATCAATTTTTAAACGATTTCGAAATGAATTGAATTGAAAACGATTTCGAAATGAATTGAATTGAAAACGAATTCAAAGTGAATTGAATTGAAAACGAATTCAAAGTGAATTGAATTGAAAACGATTTCGAAGTGAATTGAATTGAAAACGATTTCGAAATGAATTGAAAACGAATTCAAAGTGAATTGAATTGAAAACGATTTCGAAGTGAATTGAATTGAAAACGATTTCGAAATGAATTGAATTGAAAACGAATTCAAAGTGAATTGAATTGAAAACGATTTCGAAGTGAATTGAATTGAAAACGAATTCAAAGTGAATTGAATTGAAAACGATTTCGAAATGAATTGAATTGAAAGTGATTTTGAAATGAATTGAATTGAAAACGATTTCGAAATGAATTGAATTGAAATTTGAATTGAATAGAAATGAATTTTAAAACGAATTTATAGAGAAGAATTCAATTTTGTTTTGAATTGAGATGGAAGTTGAAATAGATTTTGAAACGAATTTTAAAACTATTTATATAATTCGTTTTAAATAGAAATCGACGAAGTGTATATTATATATATTATATATATAATATAATGGCCTGAATAGAACGCGCCGCGCCGCGGCAGTTCGTGAATTTCGACCATTTATTTCAAAAGGACATTACGGGAGATCCGACCGTCGGATTCTCCTAAAACCGGAACCGTTGGGTTCGTATCGAAGAGAGCTTTTTAACGAATGTGAGAAATTAGAAATCTAACGGTTGGATTTGGGATTATGTCCAAATCAAATTTGAAAAAGGTCGCTGTAAGTGCAGTTCGATGGCCATTGATGGAAATCGACTGTACGGGCCTTGATAAAATTATTAAAAATAGTAATAATTTGTGTAAAATCATAAGAAATGATTTGTGAAGATTTGGGATGAAAAACTCCATATTTGAAAAGATAAAAATAGATTTTTATCGAAATGAACTAGTTTTGAACTAGAAATATAATTCTATTTATTTTTAAATAAATAAATTGAATTAAAAAAGGGTTTTGAAAATAACCTGAATATCCAATGATTGCATTGGAGTGGATTTGAATCGAAATTGTCTTCGGAATATTTCGATGTTGGAATTCGTGATTATACAGGGGTTGTTATGGAAATTTGAAAGATATATATTTATATCGTTATTTCCAATACGACGTTTGTTAGTTGTAGAATTCGATATTGAATATATGCCGATATATTTTCTATTCAGAGCCTTGTATTGAATATCGAATGTGATTTGGGTTTGTCGTGAATGGTGTCTTCACCAACACTGGTCTTGAACCCAGTTGAGAAAAGATTAAATCTTGTTATTTGGATTTAATGAAGTGTACCAATTAAATGAGATTTAATTGGAATTGAATTGATATTGATTTTTGGGTTTATCGTGAACAGTGTTTTAAATAACACTCATTCTTTAACCCGATAATTAATGAATGTGATTTTGGGTTTATCGTGAACTGTGTTTTTAAATGACACTGATTCTTTAACCCAGAGAAATATTAAAACTAAGTGGAGTTTTAATGAATCTTTAATTAGATTGAAAAGATCGAAAATGGAGTATCACCAGTTTTACTCCAAGCGATAGTTAAATCTTTAATTAGATTTGAACGTGAAATGGTAATTGAATTTACCGATAACACCGTGGTGTTAGATATGAAGTATAACCAGTTTTACTCCATGGGACGAATAGGTTGGGATTGGGAAATAAAATAAATGATTTCTTCGGTGTGGTTCGCTAATCCCGACTAGTTTGAATTGATATTCAAAGGAGATTAAAGAATAAATTTAAAGAATTTATCTTGGATAAAATTAATGGGAACTTTTCCCAAAGTATAGGAATATTTGAATAAAAGAATATTCTGAATTGGAATGAGGCGTATGTTGTGTTTGTGTAACACTTTTATAATATATACGCGAGTTATTCAGAAAGACCGGGTTTATCCCATTCTGAATAACTGATTCGACGTGGTGTCGAAGATGAAGACGGTGGTCGAAGACCGGAGGTCTTCACGTCGTTTGGGTGCTTACTGATGATCTTGATTGGGCTGTACACCCAAGAAGATGGAAACAGTTGGTGATCGTCCAGACGTACTTGGAGATCGATGGATATGCGGGGTACTAGGTGCCTCCGGTTTCGTTCAGACCCAGAACGGACTTGTAAATGGACTGTGTGTCTGACATTGGATTTTAGTCCGTGTGGTTGATCTCTATTAAATATATATCTGTTTGGCGGCGGAGAATTTATTCTCTTGCTTAACGCCCTTCTCTGAGACGTATGAGCTCAGGGGTTATATATTGATGGATATCAAACGCATGGAGTGAATTGCCTGTGTGGCATGCCTAAGTGGCAATTGATCGAGGCTTCTGTTGAAAAGCAAAGTCTTGTGGTGATGATCAAAGCACAGCCTGTGTGGCACAGCTTTGTGTAACGTGAATTCGCGAGTTTCACACCCGGTATGAACCAAAAACGGGAGACGGACCTCAGGGAGGACTTGCGTTTCTTTCTAGCTAGAAGTGGCGTCAGTGGTTTTACACGCCCTGACGAGTTTGACTTATGTGGTTGTGGCTGTTGCGAGGCGCCTCGGTTATATCGGTTTCGGCCGATGCATTCTGGTCGGCTGACGGACCAGACTTACACCCCATAGGGTGGGGAGACGTAGTGTTCAGGCATAATAATCCACATCGGTGGACCGGCCCTGTCGCTCCATGGGGCAGTTGCGGTTGTTCCTGAGACACGGGCTAGAGCGTCTCGAATCGGTTGAGGACTATCTTTTGCCTCGGTTCATAGATGGAAATCCAATTTCCAAATACGTGACATTTGCGGTTTTATTTGTAAACCTATATATGGCGACATGATATATGGTACCCATGCCGCCTATGATTGATACTTATGATTTGAAGTTGTTTTATACACTATGCACTTATAGTAGTATCAAATGATTTGTTTTTAACGTATCAAGCATTCTTTGGCTGTTATAAGGGAAAACCCTATCCCCCGGCTTGCGTTGCATTGTGTGATAGGACCTGGGTCTTATAACAGCTTCATTTTTCTTTATTTAGCATTGTGCTGTTTGTTTTATGCACTGGTATTCTTGGGAGGAAACCCGTTCCGTGTTATACGGCGTGGTCCCTTGATTTACCTAACTTTAAAATAAAGATTAACTGTTTTAGTTCTCACACCAGTCCCATGACTGACCTGGAGTTTATTGTTTTAACCTAAACTCTGGGTGCCCCTATTTTGACACGGGCAGCTAGTAGTTTTGGTTTTGCAGATTTAAATCACAGGATCCTGGTTTACAGCTGGAACGATATCCGGAAAGCTTTGTATCCGTATATCTCTTTCTAGTTGTGTATTGTATTATTTTCCGCTGCTATGTATTTAAATGTAATTTAAATCTCTGATATTTCTGTGTAATATTCATTTATACTCTGTATATTCTTGTAATCTGATGCATTGTTGTAATATACAATGAAATGTTCTTCTGTATGCGTTCTATTTTGTCGTGTTCTCAAACGATAGGGCGTTTTCGAACGGTCTGGATCGGTTTAGCGACTGATTCGGACCGAGCGAAATTCCTTGCCGTCACAGAAGTTCTGACGATATCAGCCATTAAAATGTATAAGAGGCGGCTACGGTATTAGAGGGGATTAGGGTTCCGTATTCTAGTGTATTTATACCGTAATTTATATTTATTTAATTATTTAATTCAAGAAATTTCTTTTAGCCCATATGGACTCCAATTCAAACCCAACGAGTGTCGCCCCTAGCTAATAACCCCCATCCCGGACACAATGGAATAGGTTTCGTAACCCAGTTCGGCTGTTACGATATGTTTTTCATTAAATTAACTTATAAATCATTTAATTATTAAATTCAAACGTACATTTTAAATTACCGGGGCCACATACGGACTCTAAAAATTACAAAAAAATTATTTCTAGTTATGTTTTGACGATAGGGTTCTAACAAGACTAATTTCGTCGAATTCTAAGACCGTTTGAAAAATGGGCATTTTCAGGTCGATTAAATTTGACTGAAACAGTCAAAACACATTTTCTTTTACCATGCTCGCATATTAATTCGAAAAATTATGAAAATTGAAACTTAGCAATAATTTGACATTCCGGTTCCAACAAAAGTGGTTTCATCGAAAACCGAGGTTGTTTGAAAAATGACTATTTTCAAGGCCAATATATTTAATTAAAATATATATAAATTCTACAGCGACTTTTCTAAATTTTAAACTGAGCATAACTTTTGATTTTTGAAACGAAATTTCAGCTTTTCAGATTCGTTAGAAAGATATGATTAAACAGATTTAAATATTTCTGGTTTCGCTCAATTCTGACTTAAAATGAATCCTATACAGTCCGTCAAAGTTCAAATTCAAAATTTCAAACTGCAGCGCTGTTTTAAACTCCTTTTATAATTAAATTTATTCGTTTTAAAATAAATTTTTAGTCGTTATTATTTAAAATAAATTATTTTAAATATATAAAATCCATTAATATTTTAAATTGGCCCTAAAATTCCGGGTCGTTATAGATACAAAAAATTAATAAGAAAGTAATAAGAGAAGCGCACAGACCAATCAACCGTATCGGCCATATTCATGAATTTGGAATTAAAAGAGGAACATAAGCTAGATGATGGAACGGGGAGACCTAGGGTAACGCACTGGGGGTTAGGATGAGTAGATGGTTGATTTGGTTTGAAATTGATCAAAAATGCTGAAATCAAAATAACTATTCATGAAACATAAACTAAACCAAATCAAATCAATATTTTATAAAATCAAAACTAACAAAACTGATAATATTTGGTTCAGTATGGTTGGACTTTTTGGTTTGTCTTAAAATGAAATTATTCTTCTAGTTGTTGATATAACGTAGGATTAAAACAACTAAT
Organism: Allium sativum; assembly: GCA_030737875.1. NCBI lineage: Eukaryota > Viridiplantae > Streptophyta > Magnoliopsida > Asparagales > Amaryllidaceae > Allium > Allium sativum. The sequence continues at coordinate 768,074,334 of CM060912.1, read as the reverse complement.
TGAGTTCATATGATGCAAATATGTTATAAAATAATCTTTTCTTCTAAAAATGTTAATATAAAATTAAAGAAAAATAATATTGTTATGAAAATATTGTAAGTAATAGCATTTTTAGTGGTAATTTTTTATTTTTAAAATAAATAAAATTTTAAATTTGGTTTAACTGGTTGGTTCGATTTTCAAATATTAAAAACCAACCACGACCAATAAACCGAAGCAATATAATAATATAAACGAAAACAAAACAATTAACTTATAAAATCAAATCAAACCATCCAAACTTAATTAGTTTGGTTGAGTTAATTGGTTTTGGCCAATAAATGCTCATCCCTACCGGGGTCGTTATTTAAATATTGGCATATTTCGTGAATCTTTACTCCTGAGGTGCGTAGCGAGTGCCTACTATGCACGTAGATCAGTTTGAAAATTATTACAAATATTCATTTCAGATGCTTATTTTTGGTAAGTATAATTGTTGACATTTCAAAGAGTGTTCGTTGGTGCAATTCTAAATGGTGTCAACTACTTTTTAATATAAAACATTTGGGTCATTTTACAATAATCAATGCATAATTAAAATAACAAATAGAAGTAACAAAATTAGAACATTACCAATTTTCATTTACGTTTAATTTTAGACAAAGTTGACCGTAGGTTTACAAAATGAAACCTTGGTTGATCCAAAGCAAATCGTTGTTATTTAATTTAAGCATTGTTCTGCCTGTTTTGGTAGCAAATGGAAGGAGATTTCTCCGAAAGAAAAGAAAGTGTAACTTCTCGAATTTAAGTGGTCAAATATTTAATTTAATTTATTATTTGAAATGTTGATTTGAAAGTTAAATAGCTTGAATTCGAATGATTTTGAATATTAATTTAATATTAATTTAATATTAATAATAATTTAATTCTAAAATGCTCAAAATAAGTGGGATTTGCAATATAGAGTGAATTGGGCAACATAAAAGGATTTAATGCTGTTTAGATTAAAATTATATTAACGAATTCGTTTATTAAACGATGTTTAAACGTATAATTTATATTTAAATTATAAACGATCCCGCAGCGGCGCGGTAGTTCGTAGTTATACGTTTTGAGCTTTAAATGGGTGTACATGATTTAATATAAGTCAGAATTCTTTGGAACAAGAATCCTCAGAATCTATTTAATTATAATTTTCTAATAAAATAGAAAAATCGATATTTCACCTTATAGATTTTGAGTTATGCCAAAATCAGTTTTTCAAAAGGTCGCTATGGAATCGTTTATAAACCATAACTATTTATTAATATAATAAAAGGGATTTTTAAATAAATTAAATATATTGTTTTAACCTGAAATTTAAATTACTGAGTTTAAAATCCCAAATTAATTGTTTTGGAGTTATATAAGATTCTGTGTGAATATATATAATGATAATAAGATATTATCTGTAAATTTGCTTGTTTTGAAATCAATTATATTTTATCAATTCAATATGAAACTTAAGAATAGCCAATTTTCAAACGACCTCGGATTTCAATGATTTTTTTATTAAAATCCGAAATGTTTAATTATTGTAAGGTTTCCAGTTTCAAGTCAATTGGAGTTATTTTGTGACCATATGCAATATAAACGCGTATCGTTTAACCATTTGGGATCAAAATAGCGATTTCATAACCGATCTTGGAATTCGACAAAACTAGTTCCTTCGTGTCTGAAATATTAAGTTATAGTACGATTTTCAATTTCGTCCCGACCAGAGTTCGTATGGGTATGTACGAACTGTGAACGTCGAACTTTATACGCTAAATAAAATTGTTAGTAATTTCAGAAAAAATTCTTTGGTCACTTCAAATAAATAATAAATAAAATCCCTGTTCCAAACGGTGAAGATTCAGCAAAATTTTCGGTTCTTCTGCAAACCAGAACATCACATTGCAAATAAAATAAAATAATTTTTTTTGGTCCTTCCGACGACAGTACAGTAGGTGATAGGAATGTATGAGCTATCCATCTCCACATTATATATTACGCTCGTTCTTTCCCTTGTTCATTCACAACAAACTAAAGAAATCAACCGATCTTTGAAAAAATATTTAAAATCCAATACTCAACAAAATTGCATGAAATTGGATCCGTTGTGATCGATAGAGCTTGCGCTTCATGTTGATACACTTAGTACTGGATTTATTCATAAATTTTGTCATTAGCGTGGGATTTTGGGATAAACGTAGGCGGAGTTACGCCAAGATGCAGAAAAGGATGGCTACACTGGTTTTAGGGAGACAAGGCGCGTCATTTATCAGAGTTTAGTGGGATTTCGAGAAAAAAAAGTCATCATTACATTTTACGGTAGCCACAGTTTGGCACCGGAGAACGTGATGGGGAATGGGGTTGCGCAAGCCTGTTCAAGGATGGGGAATGGAGTAGCTTGCAAAGAGGAGAGCGATGGTGTTGCTAGCGCGCGAAACAGTGGACGAGGGAAGAAGTTTGGGAGGTAGAAAGTTTTGGTAATGTTGTTATTACGGTTGGAATATCTCAGCATGGAGGAGAAGAAGTAATATACAGTTAATTATCTAATTAAGGTTAATATTAGTTAATAAATGGTTAATGGCCGTTTTAATATATATAAACTTCTAAAATTATAACTTTGTCATACATAAACAAAATTCGATGAAAAAGGCGCTGGAATCGCAGAAACGAAGGCTATGCCTAGGAACTAGTTTGGAGTGATTTGGAGCTCACTGGAATTTTATCTAATTTTAAACGCCCATTTAAAATTAGATAAAATAACGTGAAATCGTCGACTAAATAAAATGTGAGTTAACTCTCACACCTTCTGGAATTCTATGATGTGGTTAAATTCATATGTAACGACCCGCATTCTACGCATCATAGGATCGTAGAATATTTATTTCATTCACATACGAAGTCGTATGGTCATGTAACTTTGGGAGACGACTATTAGGGTCATTTCCCATGTCCATGAATTTCCCGATTTTTAAATGACCATTTTACCCCTAGTTAGCACTGTTTTGGCCATAACTTTTGACCGGAAAGGAATTTTGACCTGAAACCACTTCCATTGGCTTCGGATGATGGTTTCTCTTTCCGTAGAGTGGTCACATTAGCCAAACGGACTCACCGTTTGGGAGATATGGGTGAAACAAATTTTGGATGGTGAAAAACAGCTTAATTGGGCTTAACCGGACGATTAGCAGCTAGGCCCATAGGGGAATTTCGGGTTTAGGGGTATACAGAGGCTGATTAGGGTTAGAAAACATTTCTTTAGACATTTTCCAGCCGCCACTTTCATCCTAAGACATTCTAACAATGGCCTCCTAGATCTAAAACAACCCAAATCACTTTCTAATTGAAGATTAGGCTTAGCAACATCAAATTAAGAAGAAAAAGCACCAAGGCAAGGTTAGAGCTGCTGTTGGACATCAGTATTCACCCCAAATCAGAGGAGTTTCAGTCCTGAGAATTTTATTTTGTGGCAAAGGTGAGTGATAGCATCATTTTGGCACTAATCACAGTTAAATTAGGGTAATTAGTGAAGATTAGCGAATTTATACACTAATAAATTCTGGAAAAATGTTTAGAAATTCTTAAATAATGTTTTATACCTCTGGTTGAAATTTGGTTCGATTTGATTAAGTTTTGCTAAAACTATGATGAGATTTGCTTAAACATGATTAAAGGAAAATAATGGGTTTTGGGCACATCTGATCCATTTTGACATATAAATTCATTGTTTTGGTGTTTGTGGTTAGTTTGCTATGTTGTTATGACTATTTGACATGAATTGTGATTGATTAGAATAGTTAGATTTGTCAAAAACGTCGTCGAACGGCGTAAACAAGTTGCTGGAAAAAGTTGCAGAAAGTTGTGCAGGGTTTCGGATCGGATCGGGTATGGGCTCGGATCGGGTAGGGAGCTGGGCAAGGAATCCGACCCAAACTGGAATCTGGCACAAAGAAGGTTGGCAAGAAGGAAGGCCACTGCTTTGAGTTGGAGTTAGACAGTGGGATCGGATCGGGCTATGGAGCAGGATCGGATCGGAGTGGGCTAGGGAGCGAGATCGGATCGGAGGAGATAAGCGAGGGGGATCAGATCGGGCTATGGAGCAGGATCGGATCGGAGTGGGCGCAGGATCGTATCGGAGTAGGCCAGGGAACGAGATCGGATCGGAGCAGGCAAGCTGGAGGAGGGACGAACCGAACCGACTGGAGCGTGACATCCGAACCGAACCGACTGGAGCGTGACATCCGAACCGAACCGACGTCTAAGGGGATGGAGCATTGCACCGAACCGAACCGTGTTATACATATATATCCGAACCGAATCGAATTCAGGACCACTTCTATACGACGACTCTTTTGAAGACCAACTCCAATTCGATCAACACCCGAGATGCAAAGGAAGTCCAAATGAGAAGTTAAGAGCTCAAGATTTAGATGGGAATCAACGAGTTCGCTTCATGGTTGGGCTTTGCTGCGGGACGCGTGTTAAGGGGTTATCGATGTCTATAGCTTTGGACCACTATGGTAGGAGGTACGAAGGTGGATTCAGGGCCATTTTGGCATTGGTAGAACCAAGGGCTACGCCCAATGAAGTGGGTCATTGAAATGTTTGGTCATGACTCCAAGTGTTTGGCTTGGTCACAGCAGGGTTTCTACAAGTCGGGATTCGTCGTTACCTCAATTTGTCTAGTGTTCCAAAGTGGTAGATATCGTATGCTTTACGCACTGAGTGAGAGATGTGAGGATGGTTGCTGTGGATGATTTGTTTGCTATCATTATGACATGCACACCCCACCCCCGTATTCTTTACACTATTCATTATGGCACCTTAGAGAACTGTACGGTATGTGGTACTATCTCTTTGGTTGCAGGTCCAGGTTCAGGTATGGTTTAGTATACCTGTTATTGTTCTATTTAGATGCTTATTGTTCATACCAGGCTTTATGTCTGACCCAGAGTTTTATGTCTCCTCTTATTACTCTGGGTGCTCACACGAGCAGACTAGAGACAGGTTAGCTGGTGATGCACGGGTAGATGATCCGGAGATGAGCAGGAGGCTTCCACGTAACATATATATAGTATTCTCCCTGTGTTGTTGAAGATCACTGCTTGGGCATTGGTGGTGTATCTTCCATTTTAGCTTTCTTTTGCTTTGAGATAGTTTGAAAGTTGGAATAAGCTGCATTCTGAATTTTCCGCTGCTATGATGTTTAGTTCTGATTTTCAGCTTATGCACTGTCTCTCCTGTTTTATGTCAAGTATGTTATTATTATATTTTGTTCGATGCGCTGTGAGACGTTCTACAGGTTCCTTGATTAGTTCATTCTCTTCTTTCCTTTCTCCTGACGACCGTCCCATGCTAGTCGGGCATGTGTACAGCGCACTTTTGGAGGAAATGCAGGCTGGTGCGGGGCGGGCCGTTACACTTGGTATCAGAGCTCTAGGTTGCGTAGTTAACCTAGGGGAGTTATCAGGGAGAGATAATATACGTATGCGAGAGAGCGTATTTGTGATTATTTTGGTTTTCAAAAGCTATATATATACTATTAGTAGTATAAGAATGAAGTCGTACTGCACTAGCACCACTATGGAATCGTTAATCGTTTCATTTTTCAGATTGACGATGAGCCGATATGTTAGAGGTACCGGTAGAGGGGCCAATAATGGGAATGCTGCTGACATGAGGACGATGCTTACTGACCTCATGAGAGAGATGCTTAGAGATGTACAGAGGGCAGCTCCCAATGATGGAAATGGTGGTGGTCCAATAGTGCAGGCACCGAGGGTCGATTTCGCCAAGCTAAACAAGGATTATACTAGCCTTGGTGGGAAGCCGTTTCACGGAACGGAGTCGGCCACGGATGTTCAAGATTGGTTGGATAGTTGTGAACGTATCTTCGAGGATTTGGGTATCGAGGATGCGATGAAGAGAAAGCTAGCGTCCCGTCAGCTGCAAGGGCGGGTAATGAATTGGTGGAATGCTATAAAGGCAGCTACTCCCGAAGATCAGATTACTTGGGAGCAGTTTAAGGCTCGCTTTAGCGAGAAGTTCATTCCAGCTGCTCAGAAGTCAGTACTGTTTAAGAAATTCTTGGAGCTCAAGCAGAATGGCAGAGCTATCTCGGAGTATATTGCTGAATTTGACACTCTGTCGAAGTAACGGTTATCTCTTATTGATACCGCCGAGAAGAAGAATGAGAAATTCATAACTGGGTTAGATCAGTACTTAGGGGAAAGGCTTATTAACCACATCGATGAGACGTTTGAGTCGATTGTGGGTAAAGCATTAAGATCAGAAAGTCTCTACCCTAAGCCGAAGACTGAGGTTGCATCCGCAGATGAGCCAAAGCCACAAGCAAGTGGTGGAGGCAAAGGTGGTTCCCAGAATAAAAGGAAGCAAAGCCAGACTAAGGATGGCCAGAAGAAAAAGAATAAGCAAGATGTTGAGTGCTTCAGCTGTGATAAGAAGGGCCATTATGCTAGTAATTGTCGGGCCAAGCCAGCGGATAGGAAGTGCTTCAATTGTGGCCAATTGGGACATCACAAGGACAAGTGTCCGCAACCCCCTAAAGAAAAGCAAATGGTGAAAGCATATGCCCTTAATGCTATTCCTTCTTCGTCGAATGCCCCAACTGCGGCGGAGAAAGGAAAGAATGTTGTCATTCAAGGTATGCTTTCTGTTTACGATGTTCCTGTTAGAGTTTTGTTTGATACCGGAGCTTCCAGTTCTTTCATATCTAGTGACCTGGTAGATAGGTTGGGATTGGAGCCCGAGATTGTCGATAGACCTTTAGTAGTGACGAACCCGATTGGTGGTTCAACTAGCCTTAGCATGATTTGTCGTAATGTGGTCTTATCGAGTCATGGATGCATGTTTGTTTGTGATTGCTTTGTTTTGGGCTTTACTGGGTTTGACATTATTTTGGGAGTAGACTGGCTCCAAAGATACGGGGTGGTGGTAGACTGTGAGGGCTTTTTGGTGACAGCTAGAGCGGATGATGGGCGGAGGATAGTGTTTGGTGGTCTACCCAGTGAGGGGGTATTGGCTAGTTTTCTAAACTCCCTTGACATTCCGCATAGTGAGTTGTCAGGTTTGCCCGTGGTTGGCCAGTATCCGGATGTTTTCGAAGAAGTGACCGGACTTCCACCACACCGAGAGATTGAGTTCCGTATTGATTTGGTAAAAGATGCCAGACCTATAGTGATGCCACTTCGTCGTATGGCACCAAGGGAGCAGCGAGAGCTCGAGGTGCAAGTCAGCGATCTCTTGAAGAAGGGATTTATCAGAAGGAGTGTTTCTGAATGGGGAGCACCAGTTGTGTTTGCTACCAAGGCGGATGGTTCCCTTCGTTTGTGTGTAGACTACCGCGAGTTGAATAAAGTGACGAGGAAGAACAAGTATCCTCTACCGCGGATAGATGATTTGTTCGATCAGTTGAGTGGCGCGAGAGTATTTTCTCAGTTGGATCTCGCGACAGGTTTTCATCAGCTTAGAGTGGAAGCTGAGAGTATAACTAAAACGGCATTTCGGACGCCGTCTGGGTTTTATGAGTGGTTAGTCATGCCATTCGGGCTGACCAATGCCCCAGCATATTTTGTGGATCTTATGAATAGGGTATTCAGAGATCAGTTGAATAAGTTTGTCCTTGTGTTCGTTGATGATATTTTGGTCTACTCAAGGACAGAGGAAGAACACAAGGAACATTTGAGAATAGTGATGGAGGTGTTAAGAAAACACCAATTGAAAGCAAAGTTTTCTAAGTGTCACTTCTGGAAGAGGGAAGTGAGGTTCTTGGGCCATGTTGTATCAGAGAATGGGATTGCCGTGGACCCGGCAAAGGTGGCTACGGTATAGGATTGGCCTACGCCCAAGAATGCAACAGATGTAAGAAGTTTCTTGGGGTTAGCGGGATATTATCGTAAGTTTATCCAAGGTTTCTCCAAGATAGCAGCACCATTGACCCAGTTGACCAAGAAGAATCAAGCTTTTGTCTGGGATGGAAGGTGCGAGAATGCATTCAAGAGTCTAAAGGACAAGTTGACAAGCGCGCCAGTATTAGTCATTCCTAAAGGGAATGAAGAGATGACGGTATACACGGATGCTTGTGGTACTGGACTGGGTGCTGTATTGATGCAAGGAGGTAGGGTTGTTGCTTATGCAAGTCGGCAATTGAAACCGCACGAGAGAAGATACCCTACCCATGATTTAGAATTGGCGGCAATCGTGTTCGCGTTAAAGATGTGGAGACACTATCTTTTGGGAGAAAGATTTGAGCTGTTTACAGACCATAAGTCGTTAAAGTATCTCTTCTCTCAGAAAGATCTGAATCTCCGTCAGCAGAGATGGTTAGAGTTCTTAGCTTCCTATGATTTTGACATCGCATATACACCAGGAAAGGGCAATGCGGTGGCTGATGCATTGAGTAGGAGACATGCCAGCCTAGGAGCTATGTTTTTAGAATGGAAGCAACTGGAGTATATCGCGGGGTTTGATTTCAGACCAAAGTGCGAACTGGATCCAGAAATGTTAGCAAGTTTGACGATCAGACCCACTTTGATTGAGCGGATTGGCCATAGTCAGAGGGACGATCCTAACCTATTGGAAATCATCTCCAAATTAGAGATGGGTATCGATGAGGAGATGAACAAGTATGGGCTTGATCGAGATGGATGGCTTAGAAAGGATGGAAGACTAGTCGTACCCAATGTCAATGGATTGAGAGATGAAGTACTTAGAGAATGTCATCACTCAAAGCTGACTATACACCCCGGTGGTAATAAGATGTATCGAGACATGAAGCAGACTTACTCATGGGAAGGGATGAAAAGAGACGTTGGGAAGTTTATATCCAAGTGCATGAATTGCCAGCTAGTTAAAGCCGAGCAAAAGAAGCCTAGTGGGTTGTTACAACCCTTGGAAATTCCCGAATGGAAATAGGAGCAAGTCTCGATGGATTTCATCGATGGTTTACCAAGGACTAGATCGGGACATGATAGCATTTGGGTGATTGTGGACCGACTGACTAAAAGTGCAAGATTTATACCAGTCAAATCAACCAGAACGGCAGCTAAGTTAGCAGAATTGTATATGAAGTGGGTAGTGAGATTCCATGGAGTACCTAAAAGCATTGTGAGCGACCGAGACCCGTTGTTTACCAGTGGGTTTTGGAAGAGCTTGTAAGAGGCTCTAGGGTCAGAGTTACATCTCAGTACCGCATATCATCCTCAGACCGACGGTCAGACGGAGAGGGTGAATCGTATTTTGGAAGATCTCTTGAGAGCATGTATATTGGATTTTGGTGGATCATGGGATGACCATTTGCATCTAGTAGAGTTTGCATATAATAATAGCTACCAATCCAGTATCGGTATGGATCCGTTTGAAGCATTGTACGGAAGACCATGCAACTCACCATCATGTTGGATAGAGACTGGCGAGAAGTTTATGCTTGGACCAGATGTAGTGAGGGAAACTTCAGATAAAATCAAGACCATTCAACAACGAATGAAGGCTGCCCAAGATAGGCAGAAGAGTTATGCCGATAAGAGGAGAAGAGACTTAAAATTCTCCGTTGGCGACTTGGTGTTTGTCAAGATTTCTCCGTTGAAGAGTGTAATACGATTTGGCAGGAGAGGCAAGTTGGCACCAAGATTCGTTGGCCCATTCCCTGTTCTCGAACTAGTCGGGAATTTGGCATATAGAGTGGGCTTACCAGAGAAAATGGCGGGAGTTCACAACGTATTTCATGTTTCCCAACTAAGGAAGTTCGTTCACGACTCAGATATGACTATTTCACCTGATCAGTTAGAGGACTTCGAAGTAGAACCCGAGGTGGTTGGGAACCGCAAGCCGGCCCGTATTGTCGAGTACGACATGAAGCAACTTCGAAGGAAGGCGGTGAAGCTAGTCAAGGTTCAGTGGGGCGAGGACGAGAATGATTGTACCTGGGAGACAGAGGAGAACATTAGGAAGACTTATCCAGAACTCTTTGCCTGGTAAGATTTTGACTTCGATTTAGTTTTCCGCATGCTAGGATAGACTTGGTTGCTTGTTTTGCATGTTTGATTGTTGTATGTGGTTGTTAGGCATGCGGGATCCTTTGTATGTTTGGGTTAAGGAATTTCGGGGACGAAATTTCTTAAGGGCGGGAGAGTGTGACGACCCGCATTCTACGCATCATAGGATCGTAGAATATTTATTTCATTCACATACGAAGTCGTATGGTCATGTAACTTTGGGAGACGACTATTAGGGTCATTTCCCATGTCCATGATTTTTCCCGATTTTTAAATGACCATTTTACCCCTAGTTAGCACTGTTTTGGCCATAACTTTTGACCGGAAAGGAATTTTGACCGGAAACCACTTCCATTGGCTTCGGATGATGGTTGCTCTTTCCGTAGAGTGGTCACATTAGCCAAACAGACTCACCGTTTGGGAGATATGGCTGAAACAAATTTCGGATGGTGAAAAACAGCTTAATTGGGCTTAACCGGACGATTAGCAGCTAGGCCCATAGGGGAATTTCGGGTTTAGGGGTATACAGAGGCTGATTAGGGTTAGAAAACATTTCTTTAGACATTTTCCAGCCGCCACTTTCATCCTAAGACATTCTAACAATGGCCTCCCAGATCTAAAACACCCCAAATCACTTTCTAATTGAAGATTAGGCTTAGCAACATCAAATTAAGAAGAAAAAGCACCAAGGCAAGGTTAGAGCTGCTGTTGGACATCAGTATTCACCCCAAATCAGAGGAGTTTCAGTCCTGAGAATTTTATTTTGTGGCAAAGGTGAGTGATAGCATCATTTTGGCACTAATCACAGTTAAATTAGGGTAATTAGTGAAGATTAGCGAATTTATACACTAATAAATTCTAGAAAAATGTTTAAAAATTCTTAAATAATGTTTAATACCTCTGGTTGAAATTTGGTTTGATTTGATTAAGTTTTGCTAAAACTATGATGAGATTTGCTTAAACATGATTAAAGGAAAATAATGGGTTTTGGGCACATTTGATCCATTTTGACATATAAATTCATTGTTTTGGTGTTTGTGGTTAGTTTGCTATGTTGTTATGACTATTTGACATGAATTGTGATTGATTAGAATAGTTAGATTTGTCAAAAACGTCGTCGAACGGCGTAAACAAGTTGCTGGAAAAAGTTGCAGAAAGTTGTGCAGGGTTTCGGATCGGATCGGGTATGGGCTCGGATCGGGTAGGGAGCTGGGCAAGGAATCCGACCCGAACTGGAATCTGGCACAAAGAAGGTTGGCAAGAAGGAAGGCCACTGCTTTGAGTTGGAGTTGGACAGTGGGATCGGATCGGGCTATGGAGCAGGATCGGATCGGAGTGGGCTAGGGAGCGAGATCGGATCGGAGGAGGTAAGCGAGGGGGATCGGATCGGGCTATGGAGCAGGATCGGATCGGAGTGGGCGCAGGATCAGATCGGAGTAGGCCAGGGAACGAGATCGGATCGGAGCAGGCAAGCTGGAGGAGGGACGAACCGAACCGACTGGAGCGTGACATCCGAACCGAACCGACTGGAGCCTGACATCCGAACCGAACCAACGTCTAAGGGGATGGAGCATTGCACCGAACCGAACCGTGTTATACGTATATATCCGAACCGAATCGAATTCAGGACCACTTCTATACGACGACTCTTTTGAAGACCAACTCCAATTCGATCAACACCCGAGATGCAAAGGAAGTCCAAATGAGAAGTTAAGAGCTCAAGATTTAGATGGGAATCAACGAGTTCGCTTCATGGTTGGGCTTTGCTGCGGGACGCGTGTTAAGGGGTTATCGATGTCTATAGCTTTGGACCACTATGGTAGGAGGTACGAAGGTGGATTCAGGGCCATTATGGCATTGGTAGAACCAAGGGCTACGACCAATGAAGTGGGTCATTGAAATGTTTGGTCATGACTCCAAGTGTTTGGCTTGGTCACAGCAGGGTTTCTACAAGTCGGGATTCGTCGTTACCTCAATTTGTCTAGTGTTCCAAAGTGGTAGATATCGTATGCTTTACGCACTGAGTGAGAGATGTGAGGATAGTTGCTGTGGATGATTTGTTTGCTATCATTATGACATGCACACCCCACCCCCGTATTCTTTACACTATTCATTATGGCACCTTAGAGAACTGTACGGTATGTGGTACTAACTCTTTGGTTGCAGGTCCAGGTTCAGGTATGGTTTAGTATTCCTGTTATTGTTCTATTTAGATGCTTATCGTTCATACCAGGCTTTATGTCTGACCCAGAGTTTTATGTCTCCTCTTATTACTCTGGGTGCTCACACGAGCAGACTAGAGACAGGTTAGCTGGTGATGGACGGGTAGATGATCCGGAGATGAGCAGGAGGCTTCCACGTAACATATATATAGTATTCTCCCTGTGTTGTTGAAGATCACTGCTTGGGCATTGGTGGTGTATCTTCCATTTTAGCTTTCTTTTGCTTTGAGACAGTTTGAAAGTTATAATAAGCTGCATTCTGAATTTTCCGCTGCTATGATGTTTAGTTCTGATTTTCAGCTTATGCACTGTCTCTCCTGTTTTATGTCAAGTATGTTATTATTATATTTTGTTCGATGCGCTGTGAGACATTCTACAGGTTCCTTGATTAGTTCATTCTCTTCTTTCCTTTCTCCTGACGACCGTCCCATGCTAGTCGGGCATGTGTACAGCGCACTTTTGGAGGAAATGCAGGCTGGTGCGGGGCGGGCCGTTACATCATATAACTAAAATTTATAGTTGTTAATATAAATTGGATGATTCAATGCTATGGATGATCATTGTTTGTTGTTGCTCGTCATTTGTCAATATTTATAATTTCATCAATTAATTTTTTTCATATGCTATTATATTATGAGCTGTGATGCACGGAAGAACAAGTTGGAGGGATCCAACTGAATTCCCCAAAATAAATTGTATGTTGTTTGTCTTTCATACTATTTATATATGAATTTTTCATCCCAAATAACGTTATATATTGATTGGATGTTGATCGTAGAACAGAAATTCAATGATTGTTGAGTTTTAATCGATGAATAATATTGATTAAGTGGTTGGCAGTGAATGACCTAAATCCCGTCTTTTTAGACGTTTATTTGCCGTCAGGTGAATTGATGCAGTTGAAGTTATAAAAAATTATCTTTATAACTAAAGCTAGATTTTCAACTATATTTCTATAAGTTACGCATAAATGAAGTTTGAAATAAATCGATGGTTATAACTTGTTTTATAAAATATTATTAAATGATTTTATATAGGCGAATAAGTTAGAATTTAACCTACAATTAATATTTTGAAATAATTGTTCTGAGAAAACAATTAAGTGATATTATTATATTAATTGAGTTATCAATTAATTTAATGGAGAGAATTAATGGAAATCAGTTCACGGGTTAACTGATGATTGTAAGTTGACTAAGTCAACTGATTAAATTGAAATTGATTTTTAATATTAGTTTGTTTTCCAACTAATCTAATAGAAATAGTTTTACAAAAAAAATTCGTTAAATTTATTGAATGTTCTTAGAAGTTGATTAATCTTTGAATTATCTATATTTTAAAGCGATTATCGAAAAATTTATTATTAATAAGATTAATTATCATTTTAATGACCTTTTAGCAGAAATCAATTATTTTATTTTGAGTTGATAACAAAGTTAACTACTTTTATTTTAGTTAACGATGAAGTTAATAATTATTTTAAAATGATTACCTTTTAATTGAACTTCATTTAAGAAGTAATCAAGTGGAATGTGATTCTTAGTTTAATCGGATTAAGGAATTCTATAAGAAGATTTTAGAAATAATTCCAAGTTTTATAAACAAAGTTATAAGGGAGGTTTAAACTAAGACGATGGTTTTCAAATAAGTGTTTTACTAAAAGAATTGAACCATTCATAATTAAAAAGAGAATTCAAATGCGAGTAATGGTTTATAAAACCATGTTTAAACAAATTGGAATGGTAAGTAGAATTTATAGGATCTGTTTTCAGTTATGAACTCGTATCTATCTTGAGATAAGAACGTTGTCGATCAAGGTCTGAGAGTTAAATAGAATACCCCAACTTGAAAGACTTCACTATTATCGAGAGATGACATTAGTTTGTAATGGTGAAGAGAATTCAAAAGGGAGATTTTGTGAATATATAAAAATATTTCCAAAGTAAAGGAAATAAAAGGATTTTTAATAAAATATAGCGATATTCCGAGATAAAGGAAATAAAGGAAAGAGTTTGGGAAACATGTTTATTCTAAAGGAATAAGTATTGATTAATTTTTAAAAATAACGAAAACAAAAGGAGGTTTGTTGAAATAAGTTATAAAAATCGATTTTTAAGAATCGATAGAACAATTTTAATAAATGATTTTAATAAGATGGGCCTGAGCTGCCGAAATACTAATATACACTGTTTGGTTTGATAGTCAGAAACCCGATTATCGATGAATATTGTTGGACCATTGACGAGTTAGTTCGAAGAGACTGGGATGGGAACTAGACCCAAAACTACTTCGAACCAATTGTGCGTTTGAAATTAATTTGCAGTGATGTTAAAGATGGAGTATCGAAGACCGTGGATTTTCATGAGCGGAAAAACTACTTGTGAAGTTTCTCTGGCTAGCTACTAGAGTTATTTTGGTAGTGATTCTGTCGTGATTGAAATATTTAGATTGCAAGGACTACTCGCTGCTGATCCTTAGGGTGATTCCTATAGAGGATTTGGTAGGAAGGTGCCTTCGGTTCATCCTGATCCTGAATGACTTTTATGGACGAATGTCTGACATAGTATTTCCAAATGATCACGTATGTTGATTTTTATAAATATACCAAGTTTGGTGGCGAAGAAGGAAGCTTCCTTTAGCTTAACACCAAGAGTATATTTGTGGACGTCAGTTAGTGATTTGAGGGATCTGACAATGGTGTACTCAAAGTGAATGATGATGTGATGTTCTAAAAAGGTAACCGTGGCCTCAAGCCTCATCAACCGGTAAATAACAAAAATCAGGAAAGCCCATTGCTATGTGGGTCATGCCCATTAGGGCGTATTATCACCATCTAGAGAAAATTCTTTTATTCGTCAATCGCTTCTATATCTCTCTGGAAACGTTGGTTGGCCAACCGTTGGGTGGAAATATATTCAGTACACTCAAGTTGAATGAGTGCCCGGTTATGTGTGGATTGGTTGCAAGATGTTCTTGTTGAATCCCAGTGTATCCTCTCTAGATTACACTGATTAGGAGGTGATCCCATACCTTGTCATGTTAGAAATCCAAAACTTCAGTATGAGCCATACGTTTTTAGTTGTATACCAACTATATTGGAAAGTGACATGCAAGCTTTCCAGCTATATTTCTATTTATTCGTGGATTGATAGACATTATTATAATATCATTGGATTTTGATATAAAAAGTGATTTGGGTATCATAAGGTAAAAACATGTGCCATGTTTATGTGTTGTCGTGTCTTCCGAACTTCAATTCTTTCAAAGAATTTTCAAACGTTGAACAAGCTGTTTGTAATACGAGTTTATCGAAAGTATCCAAACTGATCCGGGTTGATTTTTCTTTGCTTTCCAAATGTGCTCGGGTCAGGCCGAGTATATTTCTAGTTAGGTTACTTGGAGCTTCAGGAGAGGAGATGGAGTCGAGACATAATCTCGTATTTTCTGTTATTAATTTATTTCCACTATGTGAGTTGTATTGATCTAGTGTGTATTCTGATGATTGTATAATCTTATGTATACAGTTTCCTTTGAGTAAAGGATTATAGTATATTAAAATTTGTCCATTCCGCTATGAGGTTTTATTTCTACTATGATTTTTTGTAGTCGGTCTTCTTCTTCTTCTTCTTCTTCTGCTCTAATATTTCTTTCTATTACTCACCCTATAATTTCTTACTATTAACTCTCTAGTTTTTTCGATGCTTGGATTTTAGCAAGTAATACAGGTTTATATATTATTGTCGAAATTCGAGCGTCGAATTTCGCCGGGTCGTTACGGTGGTATCAAAGCATAAGGTTTAGTGATAACCTTGGCTCTGTGGAGTAACTCAATAGAGATGGGGTTAGAAAAATACTAGATTGGGTTTGAGTGTGTGTGTGTATGTATATATGTATGAAAACACGTATTTGTAATCAAATATAAAATTACTTTTATTATTTTTGCCTAGTTTATTTTATAAAGAAGCAAAAGAAATAATTTTCTTAAACTATTTTAATATTGGTAATCGACAAATATAACAATGTTGATTTGAATTGAATTCAAATTGGATTAGGGAGTGAAATATGAATTTCAATATTTAACTTATATTGAGTTAAATGAATCTTATAAGTTGAAATTTAAATAAAATTGAACTTAAGATTGAACAAAATGGAAATACATGTAAGTTAATGAATCTGAATGGGATGTTTGAGGATCAGTTGTATTAAATAAAAAAATTGAACTTATTGAATGAATTCAATGAATCCGAATGGAATATAAAGGAAAGAATTGTTAAGGAATTTGGTTATAAATAGATTCCTTGTGAATTGTTTGGATCTATATTGAATGAAATGTGATAGACATGGAATTTTGCAATTGCTTGGTTATGGAATAAATGAGTTTTCATCTGAGTTAAGAAGGAGCTAATTCATCTTTGAACCTATTCGATTGAGTTCTGGGGCTAATTGGATCCAGTTTGGCTATAGTTGCATGCTAGTTGAGCAAGCTCATGAACAATTTATCGCTTATCGCTAAATAACGCTCGTAAAAGGTACGCATACGCAAAAATACAAAATTTGGTTTATGATCTGGGTTTTTCCGACTGTGTGGGTCGATATACATATTTTTGTTGTTCCTGCAATATTGCAGAAGTCCCTTAGTACAGAGGAGACTCTACCAAATTTTTTGAAAATTTGAGATGTTAGTAATTTTAAGAAATTTGGAAATTTTATCAACAGAAATGAATTGTTTTTTCTATTGAAACTAATTGGGTCAGTTTGAATTAGAAAAAAAAAATCAGAAAGTGATTTTTTGGAAAAGATAATGGGTTTGTAGCATTTTTCTTACCTTAGTAATTTCGAGGACGAAATTATTTTAAGGGGGGAGGAATGTAACATCCCGTATTTTAATGGTCGAATATTTAATTTATTTTATTATTTTAAACGTTGATTTGAAATTTAAATAGCTCGAATTCAATAATTTTGAATATTAATTTAATAATAATAATAAAATAATAATTTAATTTTGAAATGATCAAAATAAGTAAGATTTGTAATAGTGTGAATTGGGCAACATAAAAGGATTTAATGTTGTCTAGATTAAAATTATATTAACGAGTTCGTTTATTAAACGACATTTGAACGTATAATTTATATTTAAATTATAAACGAGCCCACAGTGGCGCGATTGTTCGTAGTTTTAATTTTGAACTTTTTGGATGTACAGAATCCAATATAAGTCGGAATTCTTTAAAACAAGAATCATTCAGATCTATTGGATTATAATTTTCTAATGAAAGATAAAAATCGAGATTTCACATTGTAGATTTTGAGTTATGCCAAAATCAAGTTTTCAAAAGGTCGATATGGAATCGTTTATAAACTATAACGATTTATTAATTTAATAAAAGGGATTTATAAATAAATTAAATATATCGTTTTTACCTAAAATTTAAATTAGCGGGTTTAAAATCCCAAAATAATTGTTTTGGAGTTATATAGGATTCTTTGTGAATATATATAATGATAATAAGATATTATCAGTAAATTTGTTTGTTTTGAAATTGATCATATTTTATCGATTCAATATGAAACTTAAAAATAGCCAATTTTCAAACGACCTCAGATTTCAATGGAACAAATTTTATTAAAGTACCGAATGTTTAATTATTGTAAGATTTCTAGTTTCATGTCTATTGGAGTTATTTTGTGACCATATGCAATATAAACGCGTATCGTTTAACCGCTTGGAATTAAATTAGCGATTTCACAAAACGATATCAGAATTCCACAAAACCAGTCTTCGTGTCTGAAATATTAAGTTATTATACGATTTTCAATTTTGTCTTGAACGAAGTTTGTATAGGTACGTACGAACTGTGAACGTCGAAGGTTATACGCTAAATAAATTCGTTAGTCATTTCAGAAAAAAATCTTTAGTCACTTTAAATAAATAAAAATAGAAAATATTCCTGATCCAAACAGTGAAGGATCAGCAAATTTTTTGGTTATGCAGACCAAAATATCAAATGGCAAATAAAAAAAATTGTCCTTCCAATGACATTACTATAGGTTATAAGAACGTATGACCTATCCATCTCCACATTATATATTGCGCTTGTTCTTTCCCTTGTTCATTCACAGCAAACTAATGAAATCAACCGATCTTCGGAGAAATATTTAAAATCCAAAACACAACCAAATCGCATGAAACTGGATCTGTTGTGATCGCTAGAGCTTGCACTTCATGTCGATACACTTAGTACTGGATTCGTTCATAAATTTTGTCACCAAAATTTATAGGCAGCGTGGGTTTTTAGGGTCAACGTGGGCGGAGCTTGGCCAAGATGCGGAGGAGGATGGCGGCACTGGTTTAGGGAGACAAGGCGCGTCATTTGCCGAAGTTTGGTGGGATTTCGAACAAAATGTTGTCGCTACATTTTATTGTAGCTACAGTTTGGTATTGGAGAATGCGATGAAGGAGGGTTGCACAAGCCTATTCGAGGATGGGGAAGGGAGTAGCTTGCGGAGAGGAGAGCGAAGTTGTTACCGGCACGTGAAATGGTGGACGAGGGAAGAAGCTTGGAAGGCAGGAAATTTTGGTAATGGTGTTATTCACGGCTGGGATATCTCGGCATGGAGGAGAAGAAATAATATATGGTTAATTATCTAATTAATGCTAATATTAATTAATAAATGGTTAATGACCTTTTTAATATATATAAACTTCTAAATTTATAACTTTGTCATACATAAACAGAATTCGATGAAACAAGAGGTGTTGGGATCGCAGAAACGAAGGCAACGCGTAGGAACTAGTTTGGAGTGATTTGGAGCTCATTGGAATTTTATCTAATTTTAAACGCCCATTTAAAATTAGATAAAATGATGTGAAATCATCGATTAAATAAAATGCGAGTTAACTCTCACACCATCTGGAATTCTATGTTGTGGTTAATCATCAATTAAATAAATTAGATGATTCTATGACGTGAAATCATCGATTAAATAACTTAGATGATTCTATTACGTGAAATCATTAATTAAATAAATTAGATGATTGGATGTTATGGATGATCATTGTTTGTTATTGATCGTCCTGGTCAAAATTTATAATTCTGTCAATCAAGCTCTTATAATATTATATTATGAGCTGTGATGCTGGAAAGAACAGGTTGGAGGGATCCAAATATATTCCTCAAATAAATTGTATGTTTTTTCTTTCATACTATTTATACATGAATTGGTCATCCCATGTAATGTTATATACTAGTTGGACGTTGATCGTTGAATTGCAATTCAACGATTTTTGTGTTTTAATCAATAGACAATATTGGTTAAGTAGTTGGTAGTGAATGGCCTAAAACCAGTCTTTTTAAATGTTTATTTACCGTCAGATGAATTGACGCAATTAAAGTTATAAAAATTTATTTTTATAACTAAAGCTAGATTTTCAATTATATTTCTATTAGTTATGTATAAATGAAGTTTGAAATAAATCGACAGTTATAACTTGTTTTATAAAGTATTATATAATGATTTAGTATGAGCGAATAAACTAGAATTTGGCCTACGGTTAATATTTTGAAATAATTATTTTGAAAAAACAATTAAGGATATTATTAAATTAATTGAGTTATTAATTAATTTAATAGAGAGAATTCATTCAGTTAACTGGTTAACAGATAATTATAAGTTGAACAAGTCAACTATTTAAACTAAAATTGATTTTTACGATTAACTTGTTTTTCAATTAATCTAATAGAAATAGTTCTACAAAAAAAAATGTTAAACTTACCGAATGTTCTTAGAAGTTAATTAATCTTTGAATTAATTATATTTTAGGACTATCGTCGAAAAATTTAGTAAGATAAGATTAACTATTGTTTTAATGACCTTTTAAAAGAAATCAATTATTTTATTTTGCGTTGATAACGAAGTTAACTACTTTTATTTTAGTTAACAATGAAGTTAATAATTATTTTAAAATGATCATCTTTTTAAATGAACTTCATTTAAGAGGTAATCAAGCGGAATGAGATTCTTAGTTTAATCGGATTAAGGAATTCTATAAGAAGATTTTAGAAATAATTCCAAGTTTTATAAACGAAGTTATAGAGGAGGTTTAAACTAAGACGATGGTTTTCAAATAAGTGTTTTACTAAAAGAATTGAACCAACGTGATTAAAAAGAGATTTCGAATACGAGTAATGGTTTATAAAACCATGTTTAAACAAAATGGAATGGTAATAGAATTTTCAGGATCTGTTTTCAGTTACGATATCGTATCTATCTTAGGATAAGAACGTTGTCGATCAATGTCTGAGAGGTAAATAGAATACCCCAATGAACGACTTCACTATTATCGGGAGATGACATTAGTTTGTAATGGTGAAGGGAATTTAAAAGGGAGATTTTGTGAACATATAAAAATATTTCCAAAGTAAAGGAGATAAAAAGGAATTTTTATAAAATATAGCGATATTCCGAGATAAAGGAAATAAAGAAAGGAGTTTGGAAAACATGTTTATTCTAAATGAATAAGTATTGATTAACATTTTCAAAGTAAAGAAACCAAAAAGAGGTATGTTGAGATAAGTTATAAAAATCGATTCTTAAGAATCAATAGAATAGTTTTAAAAAGAAGTGCCCGAGCTGCCGAAATACTAATATATACTGTTTGATTTTACAGTCAAAAACCCGACTATCGATGAATATTGTTGAACCGGTTATGAGTTAGTTTGAAGAGACCGGGATGAGAACTAGACCCAAAACCATTTCGAACCAATTGTGAGTTTGAAACTAATTTGCAATGATGTTAAAGATGGAGTATCGATGACCATGGATTTTCATGAGTGGAAGAACTACTTGTGGAGTTTCTCTGGCTAGCTACTAGAGTTATTTTGGCAATGATTCTGTCGTGATTGAAATCTTTGAATTGCATGGACTACTCGCTACTGATCCTTAGAGTGATTCGTATATAGGATCTGGTAAGAAGTTGCCTTCCGTTCATCCTGTTCCTAAATGACTTGTATGGACGAATGTCTGACATAATAGTTCCAAATGATCACGTATGTTGATTTTTATAAATATACCAAGTTTGGTGGCGAAGAAGGAAGCTTTTTTTAGCTTAACACCCAGAGTATATTTGTGGACGTCAATTAGTGATTTAAGGGATCTGACGATTGTGTATTCAAAGTGAATGATGATGTAATGTTCTAAAAAGGTAACCGTGACTTCAAGCCTCATCAACCAGGAAATGACAGAAATCGGGAAAGCAGTCTGGCTATGGGATCATTCTATTAGGATGTATTATCACCACCTAGAGAAAATTCTTTTTTTCTTCTATCGCTTCTATATCTCCCGAGAAACGATGGTTGGCCAACCGTTGTGTGACAATATATTCGGTACACTCAAATTGAATGAGTGGCCGGTCATAACTGGCCGGGTTGCAAGATTTTCTTGTTGAACCCCAATGTATCCACTGATCGAGAGGTGGTCCCATACCTTGTCATGTTGGAAATCCAAAACTCCAATACAAGCCTAACATTTTTAGTTGTATACCAACTATGTTGGAAAGTGAGATGCAAGCTTTCTTGCTAAATTCCTATTTATTTGTGGATTGATAGACATTATTATAATATCATTGGATTTTGATACAAAAAATGATTTGGGTATCATAAGGTAAATGCATGTCATGTTTATGTGTGGTCGTGCCTTACGAGAGTCCATTCTCTCAAGGGATTTTCATAAGTTAAACAAGTTGTTTGTAATATGAATTTATCACTGAAAGTATTGCAGACTAGTCCGGATTGATTTTGCTTTGCTTCAATATGTTCTCGGGTCGGACCGAGTATATTTCCAGGTTAGCTTACTTGGAGCTTCTGAAGAGGAGATGGAGTCGAGACACAATCTTGCATTTTCCGGTATTAAATTATATTTACTGTGTGAGTTGTATTGATCTAGTGTGTACTCTGATGATTGTATAATCTTATGTACATAGTTTCCTTTGAGTAAAGGATTTTAACATAAATATTTTGTCTATTCCGCTGTGAGGTTCTATTTCTACTCTAATTTTGTGTAGTCGGTCTTCTTCTTCTTATATTCTAACATTTCTTTCTTTCTATTTCTTACCTTCTAATTTCTTTTTATTAGCTATCTGGTGCTTTCGATACTTGGGTTTTGGAAAGTAATACGAGTTTATGCATTATTATCGAAATTCCAGCGTCGAATTACACTTGGTCGTTACAGAAAGAGGGAGATCTTAATTTTTGTTATAGGAATTTGGTAAAGTTAAGGTAAAGAGACAGATATGGATACTAATTTAAAAACCTTCGATATACGCCATTTTAATATGCTTCTAGTTACCTTTATAATAAAACAAGACCTATTAAATCATAGTTGGCTCTATTTCAAACTGGTCAATTAGAGCTATTTGAAATGTTGTCAGCTATATTTGTTAAAAAAATGAAAAATTGTAGATGTATTTGAAATGTCGTGGCCAACTTGCCGTTGAATTGGTCGAAAGTAGTCTGTATTTGTAATTAGTTTTACATCAAGTTTATCTACATGATATTGCAAGCTCGATCCAATTAGAGAAAAATAAAACCCTTTTATATGGCATCTACATGCATTTATGAGGTATAAATTTCACCATACTCGTTGTCCTAAATTTCATTCTTTTTCTTTTATGTGTCTTAAATAAATCAAGCATTTTTATATTGCATATTTTTTGGGAAAACCTAATTACATATCTTTAGGGTAACTTAACACTAAAGGGGTAAGTGGGAGGGTGAATAGTGTTTAATAAAATTTATGAATTTGTTGAAATATTTTTTGAATAAATCAGAATCAAATGCAAATCACAAATATGAATCAAACACAGAATCAGACAGATGCAAATACTAAGTAAAATCAGTAAAGGAAAGAACACATAGGGATTTTTATACTGGTTCGAAGTTACCCTACATCCAGTCCTATACAACTATCTTGCTTCCAAGCATACGGGGCTCTCTTGATTTAACCTGGCTATAAGATCACTTAATTGACTTATGGAATACAACCACACCTTTTTAGTATCAGTTTGGAAGAAAGACTCGATAGAACTTTGATCTTACAGTCATTGATTAAAAATTATCCAATAACTCTGAATAGTACTTGGATCTTTGAAAGAGAGTGGTATAGAATCAAGAGGTTTTTAGGCACAAGGACAAATTAAAGAAATTTTTTGGCACAAGAATAAAAGGCTAAAATTTAGTCACAATGATACTTTTTAGTGTAAATTAAGGAATTCAGGGGTCCACTATCATTTTCCTATTTTACACTAAAAAGTTTCCTTCAACCTAAATTTTTAGCATCTTATCCTTATGCCTAAATTTTTCTTTAATTTTGTCCTTGACACTATTTTCACGTAGACGTAGAACCAAACTAGAAAGGATTTGATTTGATTCTCTTTAAATTTTGGTAGAGTTTGATTAAAGAAACTTAAAATTTAAGACTATAAATGGAAAGGAGAAAAAGAGAGAATAAGATAATGAAAAAGTTTTTAAATTTTTTGAATATAGATGTGTATTTATAGGGGATTAATAGTCATATCTTTTCAGGAAAAGTTTTAAACAAATAGACACATCTTTTGAAAATTGAATTTAGAAAATAACAGATACCATGTCGACAGGGGGTAGGGGATGTCGACATGCCCCTAAGCCATCTTCACAACTTAAATCTACCTATTTACATATATAAACACAACAGTGAAAAACTGACTAACTTAAATCTACACTAAGCCATCTTAAAACCATGAAATTCCATGATCTAGTTATTCCCCCATCAGACCCATGTAGGATTAAATGGGGACTTAAGAGTATGAATACAAAAACTGCACCCATACCTCTACATAGTGAAGTTTATTGGAGTTCATGTTATATGCGCCGAGCTCCTAGTTCGTCTTCTAGGAGGTGTCGCAATTGTATTTATGTTTCGCTTCTGAGTACAAGCAGGATTTGTCAAAACCATACTTACGAAGTCGATGTTCTCCATTGGGCTAGGAATTTCTTGAATATGTGATGCCACATTATCTATGAACTCTTGACAGAGCTCATCGAAGTAGTCATATGCCGCACTAAAACCGTCTTCACTTGACGTGTCATTAACATCCTCTACGATTACTTGGTCCTATTCAGGTATTTCCGTTGCACTTATAGGATGATAGTGCTTCTCCGATGTTGAATTACTGCCTTGTGTTATTATCGTGGATGTTGAAGCATCACTGCTATATATTAAAAATAAATCATGGTAATTTTGGAGTTTAAATGGACTATTTTCCTATATATTAAAGTAGTATAATAAAGTAAGAATATAAACTAAAAATATATATTTATAACCTATAAAAGTGATATCAAAACTTAATATAAAACTATAAATATAAATATGAGAAACTTAAAATTTAAGATATAAAACTATAAATATGAATATAAGGAAATAATAATATTAAAACTTAGGTAATCATATATATATATATATATATATATATGTAAAAGACTAAAATCCACTTCCTTCCTCTCTACAATGAAGAGAGGAAAGGTGATCCAAAGAAAAACCGTGGAGATTTCTGATATAGAAGCTCCCAAGCCACTTTTAATTTACCAACATCAACCGAAAAATGAGACCAATTTGGTTTTGATCTACAATTCCAACTGAAACCAATTAGGTTTCGATACATAAGTTTTTAAGCCCAATTCGCTAAGAACCAATTCCAGACAATCATGTTTATCTCCAATCGCAGTTCCGTACTTATTATTTTTGATGGATCGCTTCTATAATATCGACGCTTTTGATTTTGATCCAAGAATCAAACCATTAGTGAATAAGGGGTTCAGATAATTTGGATTCATTTTAAACAACTACAGCGAATATTGCTTATTCTATTAACCGATTCTTACAGGATATTAGATGTGGTATTAGTTGAGTTTTATATTTGATCTACAAATGGGAAGTACCCCGTTGTTGGTTCTAAACTATCTGATTTTAGGGATTAGTTTACTTGGTTGCTGTGAGGTTTCATATTTTTAATTTTTGGGCTTTTTTTTCCAATAGCGAATCCATACTACATTAAAATCATTCGATCATCTAATTCTTCCTAACACATGAATTGGGTGAATTTCCTTAATTAGTTATTATTTGTAATAACTACCCACAAAGAGGCCGTATCATATATTTCGATCATCAATTTTAGATCTGCCTTGGATCTAATAATTGTTTCCAATTCAGATAGTGGCAGTTATGTGTTTGGTTGATTATGAAGGCTTTCATTGTTAAGGTGATTTAATCAAACTCGATTTGCTGTCGACCTTTGATTGGCCTTTGCGTATTTATAATGAGCGATTGTTTAAAAGACAATCGAGGAAGAGTTTTCTCATGTTTATCACCAATAATTTTGAAAGTTGCAGTAGTGAGAATAGAGATGAAGCGACCAACATGATGCAAGCAGTTCTTACTATAACCGATAGACAAATCGTTTCATATTCGTATTTTGCTATTGGATATGGACGAAGCAATATTAATGTCATTAATAGCTTGATACTGGATTTTACTAGGAGTGATAAACCGTCGATGGTGCTTACGGTTTCCATTGAACCATTGCAATTGCTTCTCTAATTCTCCCAGATTATGATTTTGGGAAGTAGGATTCAAAAATTTGTAACTTAGGCAGTTCGATATGTATTATGTTGTTGGTAGTTAGTTCTTGTTATATGAGAATCTACTTACTCACATGGAGTAGATGTGACGATACGGTCCTAACAAAACTAATTTCGTCGAATTTGGAGACCGTTTGAAAAATGATCACTTTCCAGTCGATTAAATTCAAACTAAAATTATCAAACATGTTTTAATTCACCACGCTCACATATTAAATCCAAAAATTATGAAAATTGGAATCTAGCAATAATTTGACATTTCGGATCCAACAAAAGTGGTTTCGTCAAAAACGGAGGTCGTTTGCAAAATGGCTATTTTTAAGAGCTAATATTATTTAAAATATATATAAATTCCATAGTGACTATTTCAAATTTTAAACTGGACATAACTTTCAATTTATATTATGAAATCTCAGTTTTTCACATTCGTTAGAATATAATTAAACAGATTCAAATATTTCTGGTTTTACTGAAATCCGATTTATTTTGAATTATGTACATTCATTTGAAATTTAAAAATCGAATTTTCAAACTACAGTGCCATTTCAGGCTCGTTTTATAATTGAAATAAATTTATTTGTTCTAACTTTGATTTAAATACATTTTAAATCGTTATTATTTAAAAAAACCATTTTAAATATTCAAAATCCATAAAAATAGCTAAAATAAAAAATTTAACTTGGTTCTGAAAATCCAGGTTGTTACAGTAGAATGCAGAGAGAAAGCTTGGTAATTGTTCATGAGAGAAAATCATGTTGAAATGGAAAATGTGGGCACATTATTGTGTAGTCAGCATGGAGCTACGTGATTTGTAAAAGAAGTGTAGGGATGGATCACACTAATGGGGATAAGCGGCCTCATCATGGGGTGCAAATGTTAATTTATTTTGCAGATTCTTTTATTTTGTACTTAGAAGTTCTCATGTTTTATCATGTTTGTTTCAATTGTACTCAGGTTGGTATGCTAACCTTCCTATGTATTTTTTCAGAAAGTTTAATAGAAGCGTCCGAATTTTCAAAAAAAATAAGACTAAAATATAAATAAGCAGATATAAAATATTTAAATCAGGAGTTAGTTTAGAATTTAAGAAAAATAATTAAATAATCAGGAGTTATATATATTTAAAGAAAACAGAAGATTTTTTGAAATACTATAAGATAGAATTGGTAAGATAATTAGAATAAAGGTTTTATTGTTATTATGGAGTTTTAACAAAAATTCTAGACTATATTACTTATTCTGATTTCTTGAACTCTTGTTACTCCTGAGTCTTCAATCTTGAGTTCTTCTTCTTTGTAATCTTGAATCTTTAAAGTGGACAGTCTTTAAAATCAATACATGCATAAGATACCTGCATATACATCAAACATTTTCGAGTGCACGTAATCGAGTGTTTTTAACAATGTGTGATTTATGAATTGGATAATTTCGATAGTAGATGCAAAATTCTCCATTTTGTTCAATTACATTACTATCCCTATCAAAACACACTTTACCAATGAACATGACTTGATTATCCTCTTCCATCTAAACATTTTGTTCTTCTTCTTCATCCTGTTCTTCTTCCTCTTCCTCTTCTTCTTCTCATACTTCTTCTTCATTATCCATAGGATTATGGACATGGATATTAGACGAATCATCTTCAATAATGATTGGGTCAGATTGATTTTCCTTTTGGAGTTTCTGTAGTACCCTAATGATTTTTCCTTGTTTCTATTGTTCCTTGGCCATTTGTAGTTGCATTTGTTGGATTCCAGCAAGTAACTGTAGAGAATCCTTCATACATTTTTCCATTTTGATCACATGCGCAAGCATAGTACGTTGAAATGGTCCTTGAGGGGATGAATGGAAGGAGAAAGTGTTGTTTTGATTGGTATTGAATGAAGATGTCATTAATTTATTGTTTTCCGAAATTTCTTCGAGAGGAAAATGAGCAAAGAGATGTAATGACCTGAAATTTTGAAAACAATTTAAATATGATTTTTAAATTAATCTTATAAGAATTTATGGCCAATTCTTAAAGTTCGATGATTTGATGCTATTTCCATAACTTTACAAAGGAGATTTTTTCAAACGATCTTCAAATTTGACGAAAACAATTTTATCAGATTCGGAACGTCAAAAATGGTAAGGTTCCAAATTTCATAATTTTTGGATTTAATGTGTAACCATACGAGAAATAAACGCATACCGGTCAATCGATCAAAATTAAGCGAAAATGCAATGAAAAATAAAACGGATGGTCAAATAAACTCCAAATTCGATGAGTCTTGTTCCGTTGGATCCAGAATTATGTTTTACGTTAGATTTCAAAATTTCGTGACAAACGGATTTGACATGTGATCATGCGAGCGATGAACGTGAGGTTGAACAAAAACACTTCACTACTTAATACAAGCCAATAAGGCAAACAAACTCAAGCCACGTGTCATCCATCCAAGGCACAAAAGTGTGTTTCTTTTCCTCCATCTTTCCTCGACACATCACCAATCCATGTGAGCTTCACTTCTTTAAAAACACTCCTTTTCCTTTTTTCTTCCCTTTCTTCCTTTGAATTTCCTTCCTCCTCCTTTGCAAAATCCATGGGCGCACCCATCTCCACTCTCTCCACCTGAATTCTTCCACTTCCCCACCCCAACCTCACATGCGTCAGTCCCCTCCACCTCCTCCCCCTTGGCCGTGCTCACTCCTCCCTCTCAGACTTTTAAAAATCACATTTTTAACCCTATTTTGCAATATACCCCTTATTAAATCCAAAATTCCACATCTCCTTGCCTCCATACCCCACACAAGTGGACCCCATACCCGCGCCTCCCACCTACAAACCCCCACCGTGGACTCCACCCTATAGTCGTGCCCTCTGGACCCCACAACCTCTTCCCATTTGCTCCGTATACTTAGATACACAATCGTGTGTGTGTCTGACAGGTTTAGGAATCCTGTAGCCTCAAAAACTCGGGCCCATTAGCTTTCGGAAAAAAAATTTAGGCACCATAGAAGTTTCATAGTCGTATGTGAGTGTTTGCATTCCATCCGTGAGAAAGATTGGCGGAATGGAACTCACGGCGAGAAACCAAAACTATAAAAGGGCTAGTTAGAATTAACTGTTTATTAGTTAATCAGTTTGAATGATATGATAGTTATTGGTTGATGACAAAAATTTATTATGATGTCAAATAATGCGTAGTTGGTTAAAAATAACATTTTTGCTTGATATATGCGCATTTGTTTGGGTATGTGACATTTAAATACAAACATTGTTAAATGAGAAAAACAATTTGAATATTAATTGATTTTGGGAAAGTAATTCATAAATTACTGGTTATTGAACATGATGTGAACCTCATTTGGGTATTGGGATGATAATTGATATATATACATATCCCGTTGATTGATTTGCAGTTAATCTGTTGATTGACAAACCCGTATAAGCGTTATTAATTTAAGGTTTATAAGGAGAATTCCATGTATATGTTGATTGAATGTTGTTTGATGGTTGATTTAGTGTGATATGTTACACTGATTGAAAATGACCAATAGCTAAGATTATTGGTCCATCGGTTAAGTACTCATCAATTAAAATGGATTTTAATGAATATTTTATTAATATAATAATAAGCTGAAATTTTTTTAAACTTGAAGTCCGATTTTGGATGGACACCAAGATTATAAAAAAAAATCAATAAATATTCGTAACTGGAAAAAATGGATTTGAATTAAATTTAGTATGCGATAGAAGTGAAGTTTAGTTAGGATATCTTGGTAACGTTTTAAAAGAACTTCCTTTACAAAACTTTCTTTTTTATTTTTATAATGAGTGTCAGGAAATTTTGGACTAAAAATAACGATGTTGGAAAAATAATATTATTTTAATCATTTAAATATTATTATAATACTTAAGTATTGAAATTATTGATTTTTGAAGTTGGAAAATAAAAATATGGCTTTTGGAAATTATCATATATATATATATATATTTTATATACTAAATAAAAATATTTTTAAAGCTATTCGACGTATATACGTCGAGTTATGATCAGAATAGAATGCGCCGCGCAGCGGTAGTTTGCGGATTTCGACTTATGACTTTAAACCAGTATTTCGAAAGATCCGATCGTCAAATTTTCCCGAAAGTTGACCCATTGGGTTCGTAATTAAAAGAGCTTTGAAACGATAATAAGAACTTTCAAATCTAACAGTTAGATTTTGAGAAATGTCCAAGCCAAATTTGAATAAAAAACAGCGTCAGAACCAATATTGACTTGAAATTGAAAATTATTAATATGAACTATTTTTATATAAATAAAAATAGAGAAAAATATTTATAAATTATTATAAATGATTTGAAAAGGGATTAAACCTATTTTATATGGTTTTGAAAGATAAAAACTGATTAAGTGGAAATTTGGCTATTCGAATAATACCTTTTTATAATGAGTTTTGATAAATGTTTCGAAATAAGAATTTTTATTCGCAAATCGAATTTAATTCTTAAGTAAACCTTTTTATAAGGTTAAGAGATGATTTTTAAATGCCAAGTAACTTAACCCAGTTGAGAAAAAGATTTGAGTCTTATGGAATGGATACCAATTAAAGGAGACTTAATTGCTGAATTAATAATCCGATAAGGATTTTTGTTTTGACACTAATTATTCGAAAAGACCGAATTTAACCTGTTTTGAATAATTATACGACGATTAAAAGTTGAAGGCATTGAAGGCGGTGGAAGACTGAGAATCTTCACATCGAATGGATTGCTTGTTCAATGCATTTAAATGGTTTGCTTCCATTGAAGGGTTAACGTGGCACTGGTCCGAACGTACTTGTTGATTGCCCGGATGTGAAAGGGCCTCTCTCCTTAATTGGACGAGGAATAAAGTGTCTTCGATTTCGTTTAGACCCAAAACAAACTTGTAAATGGATGGTATGTATGACATTGTATTTCATAACATATTTGCTATTGATAATATATCTGTAGTGGCGGATAATTTATTCTCTTAGCTTAACCCACTTTTTTGAGACATATGAACTCAAAGGTTATATTATTAATATAAATTGATCATATGTGTGAATTGACAATATGGTATGCTAAGTGCTGTTAGCAGATAGATCAAAGCTTATATTGAAAAGCAGAGCTTTGTGGTACGTTGACTTGCGGGCCTCACATCCCGGAATGAGCCAAAAGCAGGATGATGGACCGTAGAGAAAGGACAAACGTTTACTTCTAGATGAAAGTTATGCCATGGTATGGAGCCCAGGAAGGTTTACTTATGTGGATGTTGGAATCAAGGCGCCTTGGATGATGGTCAATCAAACGACCAAAATGATGGTCCAATAGGATAGGGGGAAATTTTGTTTAGGTAAGTGACTAACTCACCAACAATTGGTGGGCCGGCTCTGCCGCTCTAAGGGATACATGTTGTTTTCCGTGGAACATTTTGCTAGAGATGTTCCAAAGTTCGGATATTGAAGATCATTTTCCTTGGTTCATGATGGAATCTAATTTCCAATACGAGATTTTACGTTTTCAGTTGTACACTTATACGGCGACATAATAGGATGGGGTATTATGCCATCTGAGATTAATATATTTATTTTCGATTTTTTTAACACTTAGACGCTACTAATAATAATAATATCAAATGATTTTCCCGTATTAACCATGTTTGACCATTATAAGGTAAAACTCTATACTTTCGGTTTGCGTTGCATTATGTGATGAGACATGAGTCTTATAATGGCTTCATTTGCCAAAATGCATTGCGTTGTTTTTATGCACTGGCATTTATGTAGAGAAATCCTATTCCGTGTTTATACGACATGGTCCCATGATATGCCTCATTTCAAAACAAGTTAAAAATAACTGTAGGATTTCTCATACCAGTTTCATGACTAACTCGTAATTTTTTTCCCTTGCAAATTCGGGTGTCGATTATTTTTACATGGGCAACTTAGTTCCCAGGTTATTAGCTTGTATCTTTTTGGATGTGTCTGGAAGCTGGTTTTGGAATTGGAGTTGTAACAATATTTGGATGTTTCTTTTGAACTCTCCCAGACTTTATTATGTTGATTATCTTTTATGCCGTTGTGTACTATTTGAAACTACTATGTATAGTTATTATGATCATGTGATGAGTATCTAGATTTCAAGAGTTCAAGATTATCATAGTAGTAGAGTCTAGTTAGTATGTAAAACTCCGGCTAGCAGTTTCAAATTATTTTTCATATTGATTCCTAATTAATTTCAAACTTCTTTCTAAATGATTTAAAATTATTAAAGGTTTTACTTATGATTTCAAATATATATGTTTATTGTATAGTTTATATGTTATAAAGTTTTATAATTATATATATGTTTATAATTATAATATATAGTTTTACAATTTTCTATATGTTTAAATTATATATATTACTATATGTTTATACTTTGGAAAATATATTTTAACAACTAGTTTTTGATTCAACAATATCTAGAATATATATACTAGTTTAAAGACTTGCAAAAATGAAAAAGTTACATATATATCGCCATACAGTTTTTGACATGCCGACATATAACCGTCATATTTTCAAATTTCAAAGGAAGTGTCTTTTCATGACTTGAAACATTTCTAAACTGTCGCAACCTTTGGAACTCCATAAAAAGGGGTAATTTTCGAAATTTTAATCGTCTTATCTTCTCCTTCTTCATCCTATCTCTTACCACCATTATTCTACTTTAATTTCTCGATTTCTACATTATACTCTACCGTTTTCAATACAAATTTTACCATTCTCTTTCTATTCTCAATCTCTATCAAATACTCTCTATTTGGAAGTGTTATTCAAGAGTTCTAGAATGTTTGTAATTGTAAAGAAAGGGTGTATTCCTTGTATCCTGTAAACCAAGGAAAGGGAGCGGTGTGAACCTTGTAGCGGTGAAATCAAGGGTGTTGAATCAGTGCGAACCTTGTAGCCGTGAAATCAAGGGTGTGGAATCGGTGTTAACCTTGTAGCTATGAAATCAAGGGTGTTGTAAAGTCGATACTAGTATTAATAAAACTCTACACCATCCAGTGTTGCATGGGACTGGATGTAAGAATAATCCGAACCAGTATAAAATCCGATGTGTTTTTTCCTTTTTTGCATTTTATTTATGTTTATATTTGAATATGTTATTGTTTCTGTTGTGATATTCATTCCATGATTCATATAATTGTTTAAGTAATTGCTAATTGTTCAAGTATTCCGTAATTCCTTTAAAACAATATTCACCCTCCTTTAGTGCTAATTTTGCCTCAAGATCCGTGATTCTTAACCCTAACATACATTTCCTAAGATTGAGATTAGAATGTGAATAAACTTGAGTTTTGATCTCCAAAGCTTGATTCTTAGTTATAGCTTATCTTCTTCATCTCTTTCCTAGAGTATGGTCGAACTCTTTAGTTTATTTAGTCTGAAAATGAAAGGTGAAGAGAGAATATGAGAGGTAGTGAAGGTTAAGTGCTTAGTAAATAGCTTTTCCTACTTTACCCCTCGCATAATCATCCTTCTTACTTTGAAATTATAATTGATCTAATTAGTTGATTAATTAATCATGACTCGGCCCCATCTAATTAGTCAAAATATCATTCTCATCATTTACTTATACTATTTTACATAATTTACCCAATTGAATGTTCTATATAAATATTACCAAACCCCATGGTCATCCTTGTTTATTGGACAAGTTTGGTCAATCGATCAAGTTATGTTTCCTAGGGTTTAGACCTTGGCTAATGGCTTAGATTTAATTCTTTTAATCTAATATTATGATTGGTTTGTGCGTCTATAATAAACGAGTTAACCCTCACTTCTCTTTTCAAATTTTATAATCTGAGTAGTGAAGCTCACACATTTTCTTTTCTCCACTATTCTAATAAGTTACAAAATATTATTTATATACGAGCCAAAGAAGAGTGGAAAACAGAAGAGAAGTAGTGAACTGATACAAAGAAAAAGGTAAATTTCAATTTATATTCACCTTGACCTTCAATCTCTTTCTAGATTTGCAATTCCAACTATATGTATATATATACACACACACCCCTTATTGTACATATTCTTTTTAACCATAATGGATAAGGAGTCAAGTAAAGAATTTGGATTCATATATGAAGATGTGGAAAGTTTAGAATGTAAGTGAAAAATTATATAACTTATTTCATTCGATTTCGTTTGATGTTTGTGCCTAAATACAGATCCAACGAGCTGTAGATTTGAATTTAATATGTAAAACACTGCCTACGTATTCTATAAATAAAAGGAATATTATTTACATCCAAATCTGGAAATCAATCCCCAAGGAATAAAAATTTGAATATGGATGATAGTACTAGAATATAAGATAATCTAGGAGTATGGTTAAAATCTTATGTTACGAATTTAGCTGATTATTAATTGAAAATCAATGTATATTATGTATTAGTTGTTTTTTGTTTGTATGTATATGTTAATGAGCCGTTATTAGATGATAATCATGTATTATTATCTATCATGGCTAGGGACACTGTATTTGTCACGTATAGCCATGGTTAGCGATGACTATCTACGGATTATTTTCCATGCTTGTTGCGGTTAGCGACGACTGACTACAAATTATGTTTTAGGCCTGCTACAATTAACAACGACTGGTAACAAACATCAGAGAGACACATAGTTTGTCACCTGTCTCACATTGCCATTGCCAACTGTAACTAATATGGTTATAGAAGCTAACACTAGACGTGTCGCTATTTGGTTGGCGTAACGTTATTTAGTGATGATTTTTAGTTACGACTGGTGATGACTAACCATGGCCGCCGATGGTTGCTAGTCATAGCTAACCGAAGTCTTTGTTGTTGTTTTGCAAATGGTGGCATATTCATCAGCTATCAATATGTTAGTTTTCTCTAAACTGTACTAGTACTCGTAAAAGTTATACTCAATCAAGTGACAAGAGGTTTGCGTTCAAGTTTATATTTCAGTTTGCATGTAACGACCCAGGTTCTCGCCAGTATTTAAACCAACTTAAACCGATCACAAAGATGGATTGTTACGGGTACTTACATATTTGCACAAAAATAATAGAACTTTTTATTTCATTCCACCTTATTGATTACATCAGAGATTACAAGGAATATCAGAGTACCATCTATGTTCAGCGGAAATAAACTCTCCAGCGGAATAAGAATCATCCAAATCATAACTCTAGCTTCAAATCTGAATCCAGCTCTAAAATTTAAACCTGCAAACCAAACTTCCGACTACCCGTGTAAAAATATGGGCACCCATGTAACAACCCGGATTTTCAAAACCAATTAAAAATTTTTATTTTAGCTATTTTAATGGATTTTGATTATTTAAAATGATTTATTTTAAATAATAATGAATAAAAATTTATTTAAATTGAAGTTAGAACATATAAATTAATTTTAATTATAAAAGAATTTTGAAATGGCGCGGCAGTTTAAAAATTTGATTTTAAATTTCGAATGAATGTGCAGGATTCAAAATAAATCGGTTTTCAGTAAAACCAGAAATATTTGAATCTGTTTAATTATATCTTCCTAACGAATGTGAAAAATCCAGATTTAATAACGAGAATTGAAAGTTATGTCCAGTTAAAAATTTAAAATAGTCGCTATAGAATTTATATATATTTTTATAATATATATCCCTTAAAAATAGCCATTTTGCAAACGACCTCCGTTTTCGATGAAACCACTTTTGTTGGATCTGGATTATCAAATTATTCTCATATTCCAATTTTTGCAATTTTTGGAATTAATATGTGAGCGTGGCAAATCAAAACGCATTTGGCACTTTCAGTTTGAATTTAATCGACTGGAAAATGACCATTTCTCAAACGGTCCCCAAATTCGATGAAATTAGTTTTGTTAGGACCATATCGTCAAAAAATAACTAGAAATTATTTTTTTGGAATTTGGAGTTAGTATGTGACCCCGGTAAATTGAAATGTAAGTTCAGATTCAATATGTATTGATTTATATTTTAATTCAAATGAAAAATGATCGAAATAGTTGAATTGGCTTGCGGGACATATCCTGTTGTGTCTGGAATGAGGGTAATTAGCCGAGGGTGACAATCGTTGGGTTTGATTTGGAGTTCGGTTGGATAAACAAGCATTTTTGGAATTAAAATATAATTAAATAAAAAAAAAGGGTATATATTCAATTTAAAAAGTCAAACCCCTTCTTTATCTCATTCGTGGTCAAACTTTCAATGCGTGCCTCCTTCTCCTTACCAACGAACGATTATCCTCTTCAAACTAATTCCTCCAAAATCCACGAACTCGATTCAATAATTTTAAAATCTTTCTTCTGGAAAATCGAAGAGTGTGTTTGGATCTTGAAGGCTTATGGCTGAGATTGGAATTCACGTTGAGGTTCGATCGAATTTTGAGCTCAAACTAGAGGCGGTTGAAGCCATTTTTCCACCGTTATAGGCAGTCGAGTTCGCTCTTCTTTTAGGTGGAGGTGGAGTCTCAGAGGCGCTTATGGTGGCACCTTCGATCAGCCTCCAATGCCTTGAAGCTTGAGCGATTTGATTTTTATTATATGAATGGCATGATAAAAATTTGATTTTTATTATATGAATGGCACGATAAAAATTTGATTTTTATGTATGTAATGGCATTGTAAAAATATGATTTTTATAAATGTAAAGGCGTTGTAAAAATATGATTTTTAATGTATACGTGGCATTGTAAAAATATGATTTTTAATGTATACATAGCATTGCAAAAATATGTTTTTTTAATGTATACATAGCATTGTAAAAATATGATTTTTAATGTATACATGACATTGTAAAAATATGATTTTTAATGTATATATGGCATTGTAAAAATATGATTTTTAATGTGTATATGACATTGTAAAAATATGATTTTTAATGTATACATGGCATTGTAAAAATATGATTTTTAATGTATACATGGCATTGTAAAAATATGATTTTTATATATATATAGCATTAAAATAAAAATGTGATCTTTATATGTATAACGGTAGTATTAAAATATGATTTTATTTATATAATAGCGATATAAAAATATGATTTTTATTTATGTAATAGCGATATAAAAATATGATTTATATATATATAGTAGCATTATAAAAATGTGATTTTATATATATAACGATATGTTAAAAATGTTATTTATATATATATAACTTTGAATTTAAAAATATAATATTTACATGAAAGAACTTTGTTTTTAAAATATAAGCAACTTTGTTTTAAAATATAAAGAACTTTGTTTTTAAAAAATATAAACAACTTTTTTTTTTAGAATATAAACGGCTTTGTTTTTTTCTAAATAAAAATAACATGGTTTTAAAAATATAAAAATTGATTTTTTTTATATACAACATAGAAATAAAAATATGATTTTTAATGTAAATAGAGTTGTTTAAAAAAATTGTGATTTTTAATATAGGTCGCGTGAAATAGATCTCGTTGGAAACACGGTGAAGGACACAACGCGCTGTAAAAAATCCAAATCCAAACCGTTCAAATAAAGAATGATGGAGTGGAAACCAAAGGTGAGAACTCCTTCTCACTTAATTTATTTTACAATTAAAAATATTCTAGGATGTAGACGGGATTTAGAAGCCCTCGACACTATTTATTGTACAAACCATGTTGTTTGATGTGAATTATATGGAGTTCAACACTCGAATTCGCACAATCACATAAATTGAAAGCGATGTATGGATATTACCGACCCACAGATTCCATACACCGCGAATAGCCACTTATGGCGCCGTAAATGGCATTGGGGTTGTTGAGTATTTATTTATTTGGATATTCTGCGTGATTTGATTATGGTTGTGAATTGGATTGAAATTGGTTTGTGTATGGCGCGAGCCATTATCAGGCGAAGGATAAGGCTAGACCATATTCCGGTTTTAGTATCGTGTCGTTATGCTACTGAAATTTTCTAAAAAGTGTTAGAAAAATTTAGTTAGTTGAAAATATTATTTTTAGCATATAACTACGATAAATAAAATAATTATTGGGTAAACAAAAATAAGTTTACACATCCATTTACAGGTCGGACGACTTGTTTATGCTCACCTATTTTTGTGACATCAATTGGGACGATAATTTTACACATCGCTCAACTGCACAAATAATATTCAATATTTGTTGGTTGAAACCCCACACGGGTATTGGGATGATATTTGGCGTACACTAATCCCAATTGTTAGTTGTATGTCAATCGATTAGTTGACAGACTGTTATAAGCGTTAATTATTTATATTTAATGCTTATGTAGTTGTGTAAGACACTCTTGATAATGGTTGTCTATGTATAATTATTGTTGTGTGTATGAAATCCATATAAATAACATTATATGGTAATTGACTGTGTCTGATTCCAATTCAGAAGGAACGAATATTTTAAAATAACGAGTATTTTAAAATAATGAATACTTTAAAATAATATTCAATAAAGGGTTAAAATGTGAAATTGATGTCCGATTTTGGATGGACACGAAATTATTTAAATATATGAAGTAGTGTTGATTAGATTAGTGCCATTTTGACACGAATGATATTTATATCGATTTTATTCATTTTTATAATGAATATCGAAAAGAAAATGATTTCAAAATCTGATATTTTGAAAATATTATCATTTATATGTTATAATGATAAGGGGTATTCAATTTTGATTTAAAATTGAAAATGAAGTTAGAATCGTTTCAAAACGAATTTATAAACGACTTATAAAATACGTTTTAAATGGAAATTAACGATATATATATATAATATATTATATATATTTAATGGCCTGAATAGAACGTGCCGCGCCGCGACCGTTTGCGAATATCGATCATTGACTTCGAATCGCCATTACGAGAGGTCCGACTGTCGGATTCTCCTAAAACCGGAACCATTGGGTTCGTATCGAAAAGAGCTTTCCAATGAATATAAGATATTTGAAATCTAACGGTTGGATTTGGAATTATGTCCAAATCAAATTTGGAAAAGGTTGCTGTAAGTGCAGTTCGATGACCGTTTATGGAAATCGACTGAAAGGGCCTTAATAAAATTATTAAAAATATTAATAATTTGTGTAAAATCATAAT
This sequence comes from Allium sativum, assembly GCA_030737875.1. Lineage (NCBI taxonomy): Eukaryota > Viridiplantae > Streptophyta > Magnoliopsida > Asparagales > Amaryllidaceae > Allium > Allium sativum. Next base: position 768,035,300 of record CM060912.1, on the reverse strand, counting down.
AAATGATTTGGAAAGAATTGGATGAAAAATTCCACATTTGTAAAGAAAAAATATATTTTTATGAAAATGAACTAGTTATTAACTAGATTTGAAATCCAATAATTTTTAAATAAAATAAACTGGATTTGTGAATGGTTTTAATATAACCAGAAGTTTCCAACGAATAAATTGGAATGGATTTGGAATGGAAATAATCTTCGAAATATTTCGATATTGGATTCTGTGATTATACGGATATTGTTATGGAAATTTGGAATATATATATTTATATTGTTATTTCCAATGCGATATTTGTTAGTTTCAGAATTTGATATTGAATATAAGCCGATATAATTTCTATTCAGAGCCTTGTATTTAATATCAAATGGGATTTTGGGTTTGTCGTGAATGGTGTCTTCAGTAACATTGTTCTTAAACCAAGCCGAGAAAAGAATAATTCTTTTAATTAAGATTTAAAGAAGTTTACCAATTAATTAATATTTAATTGGAGTTGAATAAAAGAATTGGATTTTTGGGTTATCGTGAACTGTGTTTTAAATAACACTTTTTCTTTAACCCAATGAATAGTGAAGAGATGATTTGGAATTTATAAAATTTTTATTAAGATTTAATGGAAATTTTCCAAAGTAAAGTTTTCCAGTTTAATAAAATAAATTGGAATGGAACGGAATTCGATTTGGTAATATTCGAGGTGAACTTCTGTGGTGGAAGATTGTTAATATATATGGAATTTAGAAGGCTTTGTCATTATTTCATTTATATTATTAGTCAGATACGGAAATTGACATCAATTATATATTGATCTGTTTCCGTGAAGATTCCATAATTAATGGAATGTGATTTTGGGTTTATCGTGAACTGTGTTTTAAATGACATTGGTTCTTTAACCTAGTTAAAGACAGGATTACATGTCTGACATTGTATTTCGAACTGTATTGTTGATCTCCGCTAAATATATATCTGTTTGGTGGCGGAGAATTATTCTCTTGCTTAACATCCTTCTCTAAGACATACAAGCTTAGAGGTTACATATTGTCAGAAATCAGTGGTACAGTGTAGATTGTCAGTGTGGCATGTTTGATTTTCCAAAGTTAAATAACCATTAGTATTGATTTTTGGGAAGATTAAAACTAAGTGGAGTTTTAATGAATCTTTAATTAGATTGAAAGGGGAATATGATAATTTAAATGATCAAATTTTTGAAATGATCGAGAATGGAGTACCACCAGTTTTACTCCAGGCGGTAGTTAAATCTTTAATTAGTTTTGAACGTGAAATGGTAATTAAATTTACCGATAACACCGTGGTGTTAGATATGGAGTATTACCAGTTTTGCTCCATGGAATGAATAGGTTGGGTTGGGAAATTGAACAAATGATTACTTCGGTAAGGTTTGCTAATCCCGACTAGTTTATAAACCTTAATTTGGTTTAGAATTGATATCCAAAGGAAGATTAAAGTATAAATTTGAAAGAATTTATATTTGATAAAATTAATGGGAACCTTTACCAAAGAATATGAATATTTGAATAAAAGAATATTCAGAACTGGAATGAGGCATATGTTGTGTTTTATAACACTTGATTATAAGATACGTGAATTATTCGGAAAGACCGGGTTTATACCCATTCTGAATAATTGATTCGACGATAAGTCGACGATGAAGATGGTGGTTGAAGAAAGGAGGTCTTCACATCGTTTGGATGATTACTAATGTCTTGATTGGATTGTACACTCAAGACAAGGTAATAAGTGGTGATCGTCCAAACGTACTTGGAGATCAACCGGATATGCGAGGACCTCTATCTTGTATTGGACATATGGGACGAGTAATAAGTTGCATCCGGTTTCGTTCAGACCCAGCACGAACTAGTAAATGGATGTGTGTCTGACATTGCATTTTATTCTGTGTTGATTGATTTCTATTAAATATATATCTGTTTGGTGGTGGAGAATTTATTCTCTTTCTTAATACCTTTCTCTAAGATGTACGAGCTTAAAGGTTATATATCGATAGACATCAGTCGCATGGCATGAATTGCCTGTGTGGCATGCTGAGATGCAAATGATCAAGGGTCCTGTTGAAAAGTAGAGTCTTATGGTTGATGATCAAAGCTCGGCTTTAAATATCATAGCTTTTTGTATAGCACTAACTCGCGAGCCTCACACCTCGGTATGAGTCAAAAACGGGATAAGGGACCCAAGGAGTGCGTGACGTTTCCTTCTAGCTATGGGTGGTGTCATGGTATGGAGCCCGGACATTTATTATATTTTTACCTATGTGGATGATGGATTGTGAGGTGCCTCAGATATATCGGTTACTAAGGAGCCGATGGATAGGTCCTATAGGACCGGGAAACGTATGTTCAGGAATTGCCAATCCTCAAACGTAAGAGAGGACTGGCCTTGGAGGATCCAAGGGTCTACTGCGGGAGATCCTGAGGCATTTGCTAGAGTGTCTCGAAGCCGACGAAGAATACATCCCTTGACTCGACTCATGATGAAAATCCAATTTCCAATACGTGGCATTTCGGTTTTAATTGTAGAACTAGTATGGCGACATGGTAGGATGAGTTACTATGCCGTCTATGATTAATACATTTATATTTGAAGTTGTTTTGACTTTGTACACTTATAGTAATACCAAAATGATTTGTTTTAAATGTATCAAGCATGTTTGGCTATTATAAGGTAAAACTCTATCCTCCGGCTTGCGTTGCATTGTGTGATGGGACCTGAGTCTTATAATAGCTTCATTTTTCGAAAAGCATTGCGCTGTTTATAACTGTTTTATGCGCTAGTATTCTTGGGAGGAAACCCGTTCCGTGTTATACGGCGTGGTCCCTTCATTTACCCAACTTTAAAATAAAGTTTTAAATAATTGTTTTAGTTCTCACACCAGTCCCATGACTGAACTGGAGTTTATAGTTTTAACCTAAACTCTAGGTTCCCCTATTTTCCACGCAGGGAGCTAGTAGTTTTGGTTTTGCAGATTTCTATTTTAGGATCCTGGATTTACAGCTGGAATTATATTCGGGAATGTAACAACCCGAATTTTAATAACATTTTGAAACTAGAAATCAGGGTATAATTAATTTTTAAAATAAGAATTAAGGGAAACGGGTTACGCCATTGCGTTCGTCTCGAAATTTTACATGAAATAGAGTCCGAGTTTTCGAAAATTGGAGTCCGGATGAAGAAGTTATGTCCTGTAGAAGATTCAGCAGATTTTAGGCAGCATAGGACCAGGCAGGTCGACCTGGGGGCCAGGTCGACCATGTGGTCGACCTACCCCCAAGGTTGACCATGTGGTCGACCTCCCCCCCTTACAGGTCGACCTGGTCGGCCTGTTTTGACCCAGAACTCATTTTTGAAGCCTGAGACGTGTTTTGATGGTCCAGATTGATTCTAGGGTTAATCTAAGGGCCTAAACTAGTTGCTACACCTATAAAAACACCCTTAGACCTAACCTAATTCACAACAGATCATTGTTACACTAAAATGCTATTGAGGTCCCTCTTGATCATGGCCGACGTCTCTAATCAATTTCCTAAGCTTTCATACACAATCCAATTTGAAGATTAAGGCTTCTACAATGATTCAAGACAATAAATCAACAACGTCACTGCAACATTCTACAACAAATTCAGTTCTTAATTCATTAGCCATGCTATGTAAGTTCTAGTTGTTTTTAGATTTAAACATTTAATTATAATATGGCCATGGAATAAAGTGGAATTGGATTTAAGTATGTTTATTGATTCAGATCTATTTATGTTGCTTCTTGAATCTTGAGTTTTGGGACTTTTCTATGTTCGTTCTCATGTCAAGCTTATGATCTATTCAGCCTGTTGTAAATTAGTTTTTCTTGATTCATATTGATATTATTATCAAGATCTATCTTTTGTGCCAGAGATGATGTTTTTATGCCAGCTTTCTCTCTATGTTGATTGTTATACAAATTCTACCTTCCCCTATTTATTTTCTTTCGATGAACCTAGGTCAATTTCGGACCTAGGCCTAAACTGCAATTTGCGTACGATTGAATACGGGGAAATATGTGAATGTTGTCTATATTGGATATACATGTTTGGTAAAATTGATGGCATAACATGAAATTGGAAATTTGGGGTATTGTCAATATAATTGAAATTGCAAGTTTGGCCATTGGCATAATTAAATTGGCATGAAGTGGGCATAATGAATTAGCATGTAAATCAAATCACGAGTTCGGTCCTATGTAAATTAAATCAAAAGATTAGGTTTATGATTGGGCATAAGTAGAATTGGGACTTTGAACCTAAAAGCAATTGTAAACTTGATAATTGGCATAAATATTTATTATGAACTTGGGTAGTTGGCATGTGTTGTAATAAAAAGATTATAGTTTGGGATAACTACATCATGAATCATGATTTGGGTTTATTTGGACATGAAACTTGATACATGTAATCTTGGCTAGAACTTGATATGGGTAAAATGGCATAAACCTGGCATACATGTAATAGGAAAGAATTGGGCATATGTAAACTGACTAGAATTGGGTATATATATATATATATATATTTTGGCATGTAATTTTGGAACTTGGGCATATGTTTATTAATATGTAAAGTTGGGAATTTGAAACATGAAAATGACTGTGTATTGGATAATTGACTTTAACACGAACATGAACATTTCTATATGTTAAACACATGAACTGATATTGGGGTTTCGGGGGAAATACGACCATTAATGAACCTTTGACACGAGGTTAGACTCGGTTTGTGGTGTAAATCTGCCCAACCGCCCGGCAAATCCAGTAGCCACAAAGTGTCAGTCTAATGTGAGAGGTCGAAGGTCGAATTATAGGCATAACGATTTATGACACAAGGTTGGACTCAGTTTGTGGTGTAAATCTGCCCGGAACCGCCCGACAAATCCAGTGGCCACAAAATGCACGGTCTAATGTGAGAGGTCATGATTCGCTCGTCATAATGAATGAATTAAGGAATACTAACCTTAATAAGACGTGGGTATGGTTAGAGGGTTAGGTGGGACGACATGGAAATTTGACATGTAAATGTGGACCTAACCGGTATGAGTTAAGAACATGTAAAACTTATAAATATAGGCTTAACCAACATAACTGTTAATCAGACCAATGGGTGGGTTAAGTAATATGACTAGACTAATGACACTTAACCAATATAACATGACACGTGGCAGGGTTAAGTCAACTTGAACATATAGATAATACTTAACCAACTTAGCATGATACATGGGTGGGTTAGTTCATGAACCGCTTGAACATACTTAACCAACTTGACATGCTAGACTGATAGGGTTAAATCATGAACCGCTTGAACATACTTAACCAACTTGACATGCTGGACTGATAGGGTTAAGTCATGAACCGCTTGAACATACTTAACTAACTTGACATGCTGGACTGATAGGGTTAAGTCATGAACCGCTTGAACATACTTAACCAACTTGACATGCTGGACTGATAGGGTTAAGTCATGAACCGCTTGAATATACTTAACCAATTTGACACGATGATTTGATAGGGTTAAGTCATGAACCGCTTGAATATACTTAACCAATTTGACACAATGATTTGGTAGGGTTAAGTCATGAACCGCTTGAACATACTTAACCAACTTGACACATGATTCGTAGGGCTAAGTCATGAACTCGAACGACAACACTTAGCCAATTTGACATGACACGTAGACGGATTAAGTATCGAATTTAAATGACAACATTTAACCTGCTGGACAAAAACCCTAGTTACGCGGTCCTTTTCAACAGTAACCCACTAGACGTATCATGGTACCCTGGAACTAGGCAGGGTGGGGCACGATTACTGGGATGATTGTAAGCGACTAGAACGACGGCTGAGTTGGTGCGCCATTGTAGGTTTAGGCGGACTATGGTCGTGCACGTAGTTCAGAGTTGTAAAAGCAGGCATTGGGCACCGATAGGTTTACACTGTGCGTGCTTGATTCGTGTCGGTGGTTGGCACCCTAGGGCTTGATACACCCTACGGTGGACCTAGCATAGGTAACTACATTTGTGATAGGGCCATATGACACAGACACAAGACAAGCTAGAACTTGTAGGGAGCCGATCGATTAATAGATCGTTTCGTGGGACCAAGTAATGGGTCATTTCATGATATTGGGAAAGGGATCATTTCATAGTTAATACATGACACAGGTTGGGTTACTAGTATAGATGGTAAAGGCCCATTTCTATTTCTGTTTCCGTTTAGACATTAGGATAACACCTAATCTTGTTAGACTAGTATTGGTGCAGAGAATATAGGAAATCAAAGAAAATAGTGGAATGGTGAAGCTTAGAAATCTTGCGATGCTATACTTAATAGAAACCTTGCAATGTGATACTTGGTAGGAACCTTGTGATGATACTCATGATAGGAAGCATGGGATGTTATACTTGATTCATCGTGCCTGTAGCTTACCTTGTCATCATGCTTATGTTTACTTTTAGTTTATTCATGCCATATTATCTTCACTTGTTTTTATGCTGAAAGCCACTAGGACTTACTCAGTCTTTATGACTGACCCAGTTTGTTTCGCCTCTTTTTCTTTCGTTACCCCCTAGGTTCGCAGGGTGGGAATACAGCTTACTTCGGATCTTACCAAGCTCCAAGGCTCTTTCATGTACTGCTTGGATTTCTCTTAGCTATGGCTTGCTTTGCTTTATTGGGGAATACTACAATTTATTTTCATGCTTCTTTGTTTTTGAGCAAGACATATATTTTAGCTATGTAATTGGGTATTTGAAAGTTGATGGGATTTTATTGTAAACAATTATATATAATAAATGATTTGAAGTACTTCTACTTTACCTTTCGCTATTTTATATATGTCTGTCTTGTAATATTTCTGTTCCAGTACCCATAATTCTCTGTTGAAGTTAAGGCATTCCCTTTGTGAGTGACCTTAACGGATGTGGGGTGTTACATTTGGTATCAGAGCAGAAGGTTACCAGACTGGGCAAAAGCTTTTAAAAACCTTCTGAAATTATTTGCAAAACGTTTTCAAAGAAGCATTTTTCTAAGAAAAGTTTTGTTTTACGAAAGGAATATTCCCCAAAGCCATATGCACTATCTTTTGATTCTCTCGTTGAGTCTCTTCTCTCTTTCTTTTTCACCATAGTTTGTAGGCATACAACGCATGTAGGAGGGCAAAGAAGTGCCCAACCTCCATCAAGAGCCGTAGTAGTTCCATCTGCGACTAATCTTATCTCAAGCTTTGTAGGGTTGCCATGCGATGGAGGTAGCTTTCGAGAAATTTATCAACAAGCTATACAAGGATAGTAAGAACGAGGATAAAAGGACAAAAGCCTAAGGATAAGAAACTTTTTGATAGGGCTTAATCCATGAAGGAGGAAAAGGTGAAAGGAAAGAGGCCAAAGTGAGAGAATAATAAAACCCATGACAAGAGAGAGTATCTTTAGTATGGTAAAAAGGTACATGTAGTTAAGTATTATAGGACAAGGACAAGGGCAAAGAACAAGATCGTCGAGAGGGCAATTGTATGCTCTCACTACTAGCATACCTAAGAGAGGTGGTAACGTATCTGTCAAAGGTTTAGCTTTTCTTTTCCATCATCCCGTTAGAACTTTGTTTTTGTACATCGCATCCTTTTAATTCTGCTTCGATAGTTGGAGTCTCTGCACTTTAGTACTAGCGTAGTAGAGGATCCCGTTTTTGTCTCAAATCCTGTGGGGAATCGGCTCGTTTATTCATGACTTGTTTGGATTTGAGAATGTCTATGCTAAGTGTTGAGTTTAGAAGTAATGCTTATGTTTTTGGGCAATGGGTTGATTCTAGGGATGGAGTGGTTTTCCAAAAATGATACCATTCTCGAGTATGAAAAGCGGGTAGTTAGACTCTTGACTTGCCCTGGTAATGTCTTCGAAGTCTAGTGTAACCCTTAGGGTTTTGCCATGCTTAGTTACCTTGAATCTCTTGATAGATTTATTGATCCGCTCGAGTAGTGTTCGCCACCAAGGCGGATGGTTCATCTCGCTTATGCATGAGTTATAGAAAATCACCTTAGTAAGTACACTTGGCAACATGGTTGGCATTTGTTTATTTTCAAGAGATAATTCATTTATGTGGAATACCTTTTAGTAAGTGAACGAGATCCGAGATTCACTAGTGAATTTTGGAGAGCTTGCATGAAACCATGAGTACGCAGTTATGTTTAAGCCGAGTATACTAGAAAAAGAATAAGTGAAAGTGGAACGAGAGGCGATAATGAAATGAGTTCCAACTCATATTTTGGAAATAGGAATTAAGAAGCTACGAAATTGTGAAGCTAAAGACAGTCAAAGCACAATGGAGTTAAGCTCAAGGAAATGCGACTTAGAAGATTGAAGACTAGACATGCGCATCATATCTCTTTTTAAGAGTATATCCTTGATCCCTCTTTTCCTGTAGAGCTTATTTGCATGCTGTCTTTTAAGTATAACCTCTCGGCCCTATTCTCCATCCTATTTCTGTTGCAAACCCTATAGGGAGTATGACTCATCTGTTAGTAATACATGTTGGGGCTTGAGGGTGTCCGTTGGGTTGACTAAACTTTTTGGGTTTTATAGGATATGGGTAGGTCTTAGGAAGGGATTTCTTGTGACCAAAAAGGAGTCCATCATGCTTAGTTTCCTAGAAACATATATATTGGTTAGTTAATTCTTTGGGTATCAGTCTGATATTGATTTCGGTCTTCGGGGATGGTGCTTAGGGAGTTCTTCTCCTAACCAGTATATATGTGACATAGATTTCCAGTTTTGACATTTCCTAATGGGCACAAAGTTTTTACTTGCTTCTATCGTTCGACTATATCATTAGGTAGGAACAATTGGGTGTAAACATGTGTTTGAGACATGTTATGATTGATGGTTGCAAGTGGTTGCAAGCGGTTGCTAGTGGTTGCTCGTTGATGCATATACACGCACCTTAGACACTAGATCGACTCCGTCATCTTTCATATTGCATATGCATGAGTATTTATACTTGTTTATGGATGAAATTAAATGTGTTATCATATGGATGTTGCATATGGATGAATGTTTGTGCACACATATAGTGTTTATATGGCTAGGACTATTCGCATACATGTTGGACTCATGGCACTAAAACATATTTTGCATTAAGAAGATCAATCATGCCTGATCATTTGCATTAGATAAGGAACATATACACACACTTTCTGCATATGTTCATACAGCACTAGAAATCTCTTATGCACAATGGATGCCTATGATTGATGATTGAGTAGATGGATGATTGGATGGTAGGACACATTCTTCTTAACTTGGAGATTTCGGGGACGAAATCCTTTAAGGAGGGGAGAATGTAACAACCCGAATTTTAATGACATGTTGAAACTAGAAATCAGGGTATAATTAATTTTTAAAATAATAATTAGGGGAAACGAGTTATGCCATTGTGTTCGTCTCGAAATTTTACATGAAATAGAGTCCGAGTTTTCGAAAATCGGAGTCTGGATGAAGAAGTTATGGCCTGTAGAAGATTCAGCAGATTTTAGGCAGCACAGGACCAGGCAGGTCGACCTAGGGGTCGACCTGTGGGCCAGGTCGACCTACCCCCCAGGTCGACCATGTGGTCGACCTCCCCCCCTTACAGGTTGACCTGGTCGGCCTGTTTTGACCCAGAACTCATTTTTGAAGCCTGAGACGTGTTTTGATGGTCCGGATTGATTCTAGGGTTAATCTAAGGACCTAAACTAGTTGTTACACCTATAAAAACACCCTTAGACCTAACCTAATTCACAACAAATCATTCTTCCACCAAAATGCAGTTGAGGTCCCTCTTGATCATGGTCGACGTCTCTAATCAATTTCCTAAGCTTTCATACACAATCCAATTCGAAGATTAAGGCTTCTACAATGATTCAAGACAATAAATCAACAACGTCACTGCAACATTCTACAACAAATTCAGTTCTTAATTCATTATCCATGCTCTATAAGTTCTAGATGTTTTTATATTTAAACATTTAATTATAATATGGCCATGGAATAAAGTGGAATTGGATTTAAGTATGTTTATTGATTCAGATCTATTTTTGTTGCTTCTTGAATCTTGAGTTTTGGGACTTTTCTATGTTCGTTCTCATGTCAAGCTTATGATCTATTCAGCCTGTTGTAAATCAGTTTTTCTTGATTCATATTGATATTATTATCAAGATCTATCTTTTATGCCAGAGATGATGTTTTTATGCCAGAGAGTAATTCTCCGGCACCAAACAAATATTCATTGATAAAACAGTGCTACGCAGTTAAATACAATGTCAGACACACAATCCATAAATGCCCGTTATGGGTCTGAACGAAACATCATCAAAAAATCTCCATATACATTCAGATATCGTGCCACTTGTAACCTCTTTTGGTCGTACGGACCAATCCGAGTCATCAACATTCAATCGAACTGATTCAGAAATTCTCAAGCTTTACTCGTCGGTTTCCAAGTCTTTATTTGCTTTATAACGTCGTATTATTACTTGGAATGGTTTTCAGAGCAATATTCGATCACGGACTTTCCAAATAATAAGCGTACTTTAAAACCAGTAGCTATGGTCTATACAGATTTCCAATTCAAATCTCCTTTCTAACATTTATCATTTTACTTTCAATTATGGTTGGATTCCTTCCCTTAAACCCCGATTTCATCTTAACCCTTTTCTTTGGTATTCAATATTCATTTCCAACCTTATATTTCAAAAACCAAATCCATTTATTCATTGTTATCCCTTTCCTTGGGTATTAAAATCACCAAACCTTAATTTGGATTTAAACCTCATTCATGACAATTCAAATGATTGATATTTCAAATATAAGTTCAAATAGAATTTAATCAACTTATATTTGACATCGATTCACCAACTCGGGCAAACACCATCAAAATTTGGATATGAACATAGTTTGCTATTTCTGATAGTATTCGTCCAAACCTGGGATTATATATCGAATATTTGACGATAATTCTATCCCGACTCGCTCCCTTTTTAATTCAAACTTCCCATATTTTACAAACCATACATTTTTAACTCTTTTTACAACCCTTTTCTATAATCTAAACAATAGTTCACGATTTATAATCTTCAAAATACAATCAATTTCAAAGAAATAATAACGTTAAAAGCGCTGCTAAAGGTGCTGCAAAATGGTTATTTAATCAAATTGATCCAAAATCATTCAAAATTCACATGTCCTAACTCAAATCACTTATAAATAATAAAATATGATTTATCATATTTTTTTCTGGATTTATAAATAATTTTTATAAATCCATTTTATTTGATTTTCCATTACGATCGTCGAACTGCACGTATAGGGACCTTTTCAAATTTTAATTTAAATGTAACTTGAAAACCATACGTTGGAATTTGAAAATTCCTCTTCTAAATAAAACCCATTATTAATAGAAACCCATCGTTTTTTCGTTTCAAGTCAATCTGATTCAAAATGTTCAAGTTATAACCATTTGAAATTTGAAATTGTTATTAACGATCTATTGCTACGCGACGCGTTCGATTTATGTTATATAACGTTTTTATATATATATATATGTATATATATAAATTCTCCCATTCTTTTTCCCAAAATAAATCACATTTCTATAACTTAAATCAAAACCGTATTCTAAACCTCTTTTTCTCGAAATAATACTTTATATTTCAAAATAACTTTATTTAAAAAAACATTAATTTAAATTCCCAATGTCTCATTTAAATCAAATAAAAGTAATATTTTATTTGAAATTCGTCTAATTATTCTATTCCAAGAACCATTATGAAATCAACATTCGCATAATATCCATTATTCTAGCTTTTCCACTTAATGATACTATTTACCAAAGTTCGTTAAACCATTTCCTAAAATAATGATTCAAAAATCATTACTTTAAATCTTTTATTTCAAATTAAATTGAAATGATAATAATATTTTATCCAAAGCTAACCTGATATTTACATTCAAAACTCATTTTGAAATTAAATGTTTACATAAAATCCCATAATCGAGTATATAACTCAAGACTTCATTTCTTTTTCGAAGCCCAATTCAATATTTCATTAATTCATGAACGATCAAAAATTGTTTTTCAAAACTCGGTTCTTCCCATATGAATATAATTCGATTCCCAAATTAAAACTCCATTTCCCAATTTCATGATTATATCTTTATTCAAATAGAAGGATAACTTAAATTGATTATCCGTATAATTACACAACTACGGAGAATGTGTAAATTCATGAAATTAGAACTAAACACATAACTTAACCAAACAAACAGACATAATTTCATCTATCACAACCACAAAAATAATTAATTAACTGTGCGTAGAGCGTTACAATCAATAATACTTAGTGTTTAGAGTGTTTTAACCGCATGAACATTCATTGAACAACCAAGAACAACCATTCATAACAATTCATGATCATGAACTAATTGTTAAAATTAATGACTATTTTAAATTAACTGTAGTAACTAATTTAAAATAAATTTAAATTAGAATCTCACCTATATGCTTCCAGTTTTAACCGTTAACGTTCGCTAATAGCTGTGAACAAAATCCGGTTGTTTGCATACAAATCTTCACAGTCCCGTAATCGTTACACGTGCACCGTCTTCTCCGTAAACTAATGTGTAAATATATATATACTTCAACCCATGTTTCTTTCAACACAAAGGTGACCTGGTTGTATATTTACAACAGGATTTTGGAAGAGCTGGGTGTTAAGTAGCCTTGCCGACGTAGATTACGGAGAAGAGAGGAGAGAGAAAAGGGCTTCGCATGTAATTTAAAAAGGCAAGACAACGGTTAAAGGAAGTGGTCACGCGAAGGGGAAAGGATGACTATGGGTGGTGCTGTGGACTGTCGGGATACTGCATCGTTGGGTAGAGGTGACCGGAACAATGGCGGTGGAGGTTGCGAACGGTAGACTGAGTGGCAGTGGAGATGGATGGCTTGCGGTTAGTGGAGCTTGTGTGGGTTTGTGGGAGGAATGGACTGCGGGCTTTGGTAGAGGAACGGTGGATTGACGAGGTGCCGTAATGGGGTGACGATGATGGTAGAATAGTGGGCGGAGTAGCAGAAGTTGCTGAGTGGAAGAATGATGCGGAAGGTTTGGCATGAGGCTGACAGGGTAATGGTGGAAAAATGGATGTATGAGCTGACGGCTGTTGATGGTGGAAGAGAGAAATGCGATGGGGTAGGTGTGGCGGACGGACTGGGTCTGGAGCTAGAGCAGGCGGTGGAGCAAGGAGGTTGTTCGTTGCAGTGAGGAAGGAGTAGGAAATACATGGTGTAGTTGAAAATGTAAGGGTGTGTGATGATACCAACGTGCGTTTCTTTATATAGGAAATGTAAGGGTTGTTTGGAACATTTTACAAGGACACCTGGATTGTTGAAAATCTCTATTTACACACATGCGATGAGATCGTGTCCATTCGCTTGGGCAAATATCCTTCTGATTCCAACACGTTTCATGGTGTTGTAATGTATATCTTTCCCTTTTTTTATATTTATATAAGTAAAATTTCAATATATATATATATATATATATATATACTAGTTGGACCGAGTGTTCGTTTGTTTGATGTTGAGTCTGGTATCTTGCATTACTACCCGAAATTTTGTGCTTTTGCAAGCCATTATCCCATGCAATCACCTTTTAGTTTGTAATATGTTATTTTTATTTTTAATTATATGGAGAGTGGCATCAAACTTAAAATATAATCGTGTATAACGATGTGTCCCGATCCCAAAACAATAATAAAATAGACCGGTAGCTGATTCTGTAAAGTCCTTAAAGGACCACAGTTACCTCAAAATTAGTTGAAAAAAACATGTTCTTGTTTTCCAAATTTAAAATTACTGTAAAAATATAAAAAATATTTCAGGACTGCGCGTATAGAAACTGAATGAATATTTTGAACTGATATTAAATTATAATTTTTTTAACCAAACAACTTTAAAATATAAAATCCATATACATAATAGTTTAAATATACAAAATATGCTTGAAAAAATCCTTTAGATTAAGCATATCATTAAAATAAGTTTGTATTACAAAATCGTACTTATAAAATAGAACAAAATATTTATTTAAACTAATATTCAAAAGATTATAAATCAATATTTATTTTTAAACCTTATTTAAATTCGAAATTATTCATAAAATTACCAAAATTTTATTTTAAACTTAATTAAAAATTCCGGGATATTACATTCATCCCCCCTTAAGACTTTTTGTTCCTGAAAAGGATACGTAGTTGGTTTTAAACTCTACACGAATTTTAAACCAAACTCTTCAATACTATTTTGGAATAGATTTCATAATATTAGATAAACAGACTCAAATTCGGAATATAATACTCATATCATAGTCAACCCAAAAATATCATGTCATAAGGTCATCTAAATTAGTGTACTAAAAGTATCCTTATCTGAGTACATATTACATACTTAAGGTAGTCCAAAATGTATAGTCATAAAAGAGGTACCTACCCAGGTACTATACCCAAAACTATCCTAGTTCAAAACATATAAATGCTATATACAAGCTCTTAACTCATCGTCTTATATAAATCCATTCTCATCTACTGTATTTCCATTAGCCTCTATATCATCCTCATTTATGGGTTGTTCTAATTCCTCAATGACATCATTAACCTCATCGTCTCCTCCCTCGGGAACTGGGTCGTCCTCTACTATAAATCCTGGGTGCTCTAAATCTCGTATCATCGCAATAAACTCCTCAGCTATCGTTGGGTCTATACCTAATTAAGGGCCTTCTGTTACTGGGATCTGTCCTAATAATCACTGGTCTCTCTTGTCTAGGACTTACTGCTATAATGCCTCTAAGGTATCATCATCCATCTCTGGGGAAACCTCAATCCCAATATAGACTACTGCCTCATCTCCTATCATCTAGTAAATAATCATGGGTCCTGGGACATACTCATATATCTCACAGGGTCGTCCTGCTGTGGGTTTGGGTCTACTCCTAAATTATCAGGATAATGGCCATAATTACTGTCCATGTCGCTATTAGGGTACTCGGTCTAATCCTCAATTGGGGTGGAATCTGATGGAATCTCAATTATCCCATGGTTACTCGAGTTACTGGAAATATATATGATTGAATTCTCTATTACAGCTACCCCTAGGACGAAACTAAGCAAGATATTGTCGTACACTTAGCCGTTTACTACCCTAAAATTAAAATTTTAAAGATTATGGGTCATCCAAATCTACTATTAAAACTTATCATTAACTTAACCAAAACGATTCAGGTCAAGGGTTTCCAAATTTCCTTTTTCAAGGTATCAAAAAAAAGGTTAAGGAATTTACTCGAGTCATTACCAAATCATCAATAACTAATATACTAAATGGTTAATATTCTTTATTTAAGTTCTAGTGTAAATTCAACATTTCTTTAACTACCTTTTTAAAGGATTTTATACTTAAGTTATTCATCCAATTTCATTCATACCAAACAAATCTAATAATTAGATTTTAAATTCACAAATTCCAATATAACTTATCGATTTTATAAGGAAAAGACGCTCTCTCAAACGCAATATTCTGGAATCTCATTCTAGGGTATGCCTAACCATATCTCTAATGAGATATTGTAACTCTGATGAGTCCTATCTTTTGTTCAAATATGTCGTACCCCATAGCTTTGTTTAAACCAAAGCTATGATACCAATTTTGTAACGACCCAGCTTTTTGATCGGTTCTCGCCGGTATTTAAACCAACTTAAACCGTTCACAAAGATGGATTGTTATGGGTACTTACATATTTGCACAAAAATAACAGAACTTTTTATTTCATTCCACTTTATTGATTACATCATAGATTACAAGGAATATCAGAGTACCATCTATGCTCGACGGAAATAAACTCTCCAGTGGAATGAGAATCATCCAAATCATAACTCTAGCTTCAAATCTGAATCCAACTCTAAAATCTAAACCTGCAAACCAAACCTCTGACTGCACATATAAAAATATGGGCACCTAGAGTTTAGGTGTGGGAAACAATAACCTCTAGGTCAGTCGTGGGACTGGTGTGAGATTCAAAACACAGTTCTTATTTAGGCTTCATTTTAAAGTTGGGAAATTTACCGGACCATGCTGCTAATGCGGAATGGGTTTACTCCATGTGAATACCCTTGCATCAAAATTCGCAATGGTTTTTGAAAATGAAACTAAAATAAGGTCTCGCGGCACACACACAATGCAAATGAACACATGGCTGAGGTTTCTCCTTATGATAGTCAAAATTGCTTGATACGTGAAAATCCTCTTTTACTACTAATAGTGCATAGTGTGAAAACAATTTCACAAATAAATGTATTAATCATAGACAGCATAATGCCCCATCTCATTATATTGACATAATCTTGTTGGTTGCAGGCTTACACAACTAAAATCGTACAGGCTCGTAGTGGGAATTGGATTTCCAACAAATGGTCAGGCAAAGGAACTTCCTTACCGAACCGATGGGTACGCCTCTAGAGGGACACCCCGAGAACCAAATCAGGCTCTCTACCAACACGAGGCCGAGTTACCCTTAACTGGGTAACTTAGAGCACGGTTGAGTATATCACTTCCCGGTCGTTACCAACCTTTAAACCGGGTACCCGCAACATCAACATCCATATAAAATAGAAGTTATCCACATAGGTTAATACCTGGGCTCCATACCATAGTACACCTTTTATCTAGAAGGAAATAATTACCCATAACCTCGCTGCATCTTTCCTGTTTTAGCCATTTACCGGGTTGTGAGGCTTGCCGAGGTCACAATATACATAATGCTACGCTTAAATAAGCCCTGCTTTGATCATCCATAGCTCATCACATATCTTAAGTATGCCACATTATTCATTAACAATGCATCACTGATTTCCAATATATAACCTCTAAGCTCGTACGTCTTAGAGAAGGGTGTTAAGCAAGATAGTAATTCTCCGCCACCAAACAGATATTTATTAATAAAAAAGTGCTACGCAGTTAATTACAATGTCAGACACACAATCCATAAATGCCTGTTCGGGGTCTGAACGAAACATCATCAAAAAATCTCCAAATACATTCAGATATCGTGCCACTTGTAACCTCTTTTGGTCGTACGGACCAATCCGAGTCATCAACATTCAATCCAACTGATTCAGAAATTCTCAGGCTTCACTTGACAGTTTCCAAGTCTTTAATTGCTTTATAACATCATATTATTACTTGAAATGGTTTTCAGACCTATATCTGATCCCGGACTTTCCAAATAATAAGTGTACTTTAAAATCAGTAGCTATGGTCTATACAGATTTCCAATTCAAATCTCCTTTCCAACCTTTATAATTTTACTTTCAATTATGGTTGGATTCATTCCCTTAAACCCCGTTTTCACCTTAACCCTTTTCTTTTGTATTCAATATTCATTTCCAACCTTATATTTCAAAAACCAAATCCATTTATTCATTGTTATCCCTTTCCTTGGGTATTAAAACCACCAAACCTTAATTTGGATTTAAACCACATTCATGACAATTCAAATGATCGATATTTCAAATATAAGTTCAAATATAATTTAATCAACTTATATTTGATATCGATTAACCAACTCGGGTGAACACCATCAAAATTTGGATATGAACATAGTTTGCTATTTCTGATAGTATTCGTCCAAACCTGGGATTGTATCGAATATTTGACGATAATTTTATCCCGACTCTCTCCCTTTTTAATTTAAACTTCCCATATTTTACATACCATACATTTTTAACTCTTATAACAACCCTTTTCTATAATCTAAACAATAGTTAACGATTTATAATCTTCAAAATACAATCAATTTCAAAGAAATAATAACGTTAAAAGCGCTGCTAAAAGTGCTGTGAAATGGTTATTTAACCAAATCGATACAAAATCATTCAAAATTCACGTATTCTAACTAAAATCACTTTTAAATTATATATTATGATTTATCATATTTTTTCTGGATTTTTAAATAATTTTTATACATCCATTTTATTTGATTTTCCATTACGGTCGTCGAACTGCACGTATAGAGACCTTTTCAAATTTTAATTTAAACGTAACTTGAAAATCATACGTTGGAATTTGAAAATTCTTGTTCTAAATAAAACTCATTGTTAATAGAAACCCCTTATTTTTCGTTTAAAGTCAATCTGATTCAAAATGTTCAAGTTATAACCATTTGAAATTTGAAATCGCTATTAACAATCTGTTGCTATGTGACAAGTTCGATTTACGTTATATAACGTTTATATATATATAAATTCTCCCATTCCTTTTCCCAAAATAAATTATATTTCTATAACTTAAATCGAAACCGTATTCTAAATCTCTATTTCTCGAAATAGTACTTTATATTCCAAAATAACTTTATTTAAAAAAACATTAATTTAAATTCCCAATTTCTCATTTAAATCAAATAAAAATAATATTTTATTTGAAATTCATCCGATTATTCTTTTCCAAGAATCATTATGAAATCAACATTCGCATAATATCCGTTATTCCAGCTTTTCCACTTAATGATAATATTTACCAAAGTTCGTTAAACCATTTCCTAAAATAATGATTCAAAAATCATTACTTTAAATCTTTTATTTCAAATTAAACTGAAATGATAATAATATTTTATCCAAAGCTCACTTGATATTTATATTCAAAACTCATTTTGAAATCAAGTGTATACATAAAATCCCTTAATCAATTATATAACTCAAAACTTCATTTCTTTTTCTAAGCCCAATTCAATATTTCATTAATTCATGAACGATCGATTTTTATTTCAAAACTCGGTTCTTCCCATATGAATATAATTCAATTCCCAAATTAAGACTCCATTTCCCAATTTCATAATAATATCTTTATTCAAATGGAAGGAGAATTTAAATTGATTACCCGTATAATTACACAACTACAGTGAATGTGTAAATTCATGAAATCAGAACTAAACACATAACTTAACCAAACAAACAGGCATAATTTCATCTATCACAACCACAAAAATAATTAATTAACTGTGCGCAGAGCGTTACAGTCAATAACGCTCAGTGTTTAGGGTGTTTTAACCGCATGAACAACCAAGAACAACTATTCATTACAATTCATGATCATGAACCAATTATTAAAATTAATGACTAATTTAAATTAACTGTAGTAACTAATTTAAAATAAATTTAAATTAGATTCTCACCTGCATGCTTCCAGTTTTAACCGTTAACGTTCTCTAACAGTTGTGAACAAAATCCAGTTGTTTACGTACAAATCTTCACAGACCCGTAATCGTTAAACGTGCACCGTCTTCTCCATAAACTAATGTGTAAATATATATATATATATACTGTATATATATGTATACATATATATGCTTCAACCCATGTTGCTTTCAATACAAAGGTGACCTGGTTGTATATTTACAATAGGATTTTGGAAGAGCTGGATGTTAAGTAGCCTTGTCGACGTGGATTACGGAGAAGAGAGGAGAGAGAAAAGGGCTTCGCGTGTAATTTAAAAAGGCAAGACAACAGTTAAAGGAAGTGGCCATGCGAAGGGGAAAGGCTGAATCTGGGTGGTGCTGTGGACTGTCGGGATACTGCATCGTTGGATAGAGGTGACTGGAACAATTGCGGTGGAGGTTGCAAATGGTAGGCTGAGTGGCAGTGGACATGGATTGCTTGCGGTTTGTGGAGCTTGTGTGGGTTTATGGGAGGAATGGACTGCGGGCTTTGGTAGAGGAACGGTGGACTGATGAGGTGCCGGAATAGGGTGACGATGGTGGCAGAACAGTGGGCGGAGTAGCAGAAGTTGCTGAGTGGAAGAATGACGCGGAAGGTTTGGCGTAAGGCTGATAAGGTAATGGTGGAAAAATGGGCGGATGAGCTGACAACTATTGATGTTGGAAGATAGAAAAGCAATGGGGTAGGTGAGGCGGACGGACTAGGTCTGGAGCGAGAGCAGGCGGTGGAGCAAGGAGGCTGATCGTTGCGGTGAGGAAGGAGAAGTAGGAAATACATGGTGGAGCTGAAAATGTAAGGGTGTGTGATGATACCAGCGTGCGTTGCTTTATATAGGAAATGTAAGGGTAGTTTGGAACATTTAACAAGGACACTTAGCTTCTTGAAAATCTCTATTTACACGCATGCGACGAGCACGTGTCCATTCGCTTGTACAAATATCCATCTGATTCCAACACGTTTCATGGTGCTGTAATGTATATCTTCCCCTTTTATATATTTATATCACTAAAATTTCAATATATATAAATATTAGTTGGACCGAGTGTTCGTTTGTTTGATGTTGAGTCTGGTATCTTGAATTACTACCCGAAATTTAGTGTATTTGCAAGCCATGATCCCATGCAATCACCTTTTAGTTTGTAATATGTTATTTTTAATTTTATTTTTAATTATATGGAGAGTGGCATCAAACTAAAAAATAATCGTGTATAACGATGTGTCCCGATCTCAAAACAATAATAAAATAGACCGGTTAGCTGATTCTGTAAAGTCCTTAAAGGACAACAGTTACCTTAGAATGAGTTAAAAAAAACATGTGCTTGTTTTCCAAATTAAAAATTACCGTAAAACTCTAAAAAATATTTCAGGACTGCGCGTACAGAAACTGAACGAATATTTTGAACTGATATTTAATTATAAATTTATTCTTAACCAAACAACTTTAAAATATAAAATCCATATACATAATAGTTTAAATATACAAAAATATGCTTGAAAAAATCCTATAGATTAAACATATCATTAAAATAAGTTTGTATTAAAAAATCGTACTTATAAAATAGAACAAAATATTTATTTAAACTAATATTCAAAAGATTATAAATCAATATTTATTTTTAAACCTTATTTAAATTCAAAATTATTCATTAAAATACCAAAATTTTAATTTAAACTTAATTAAAAATTCCGGGATATTAAATAGCGTGTGCTACAAATTTAAGAATGAAACAATGGGAGAAAACAAGATTAAAAAAAAAAACATGTATCTTAAGCAAGAATATAGCACAAACACAATGTATTAGCCTGAATTGTCAAAATGAAATTCTGTATATTTCAATTTACATCTTCTGCCTCTTCACAGCTATTATGATATGGAAATGCTATTGCGTCTGGGTTTCAGAGGGTCACTTTGTGTAGAAGAAAGGGATACCGTTGGATTTCCTATGCCCCCTGAATTGCACTAAATGGGAGCCGCACAAAGTAAGATCTGCACAAAATGACTAAAAATACTTCGGGCTTTCGAGCAACGCTCATTATGATAAAGGTAGATTTATCATTACCGTAGCATTATTGGTCGATTAGTAATCAATTTTGATTAATATTGGTATACTAGTTATAACGATATGATAGCTGTATCGATAACATTTCTCAAGGACACATGTTTTCTAATCTTCTTTTATGAATCTGATTCAATCGCAAGTATGAATTCAATCGTGAGTTAAACTTTAAGTTGCAACATGTTTCATAAGGACGACCTTTTGTTCCTTACAGAACCCCAAATTAATAACGCCGCAACTTAAAAAAAAGTAAAATAATTTGGGAAATCTATATTGCATTATGGAACTTTGAAGACTTTCAATAGTAAACAAAAACTATAGAAAGAAGATAATACCTATCTATTTTAAGTACCATGTTGTAATCAACCCCCTTTGGTCGTGGACATCATTCACATCAGTCAGATTCTATGGTGTTTAGCATACATTGCATGGGTGCAAATCCACTGAATCCATGTTTCTCATGAACCAAATTCATCTCCTTTCCATTTTTTCATTTAAAGAAAATACAATCAGAAATGAATAAAGGCGTGCAGCCTTGGGTAATTGGGATCAGGTGATCCCACCAGACTTTGTAATACATAAAATATTAATTATTAAGGTCACCTGGTTATGCTTAGGTTCAAATCTGGAGATAGCCTCTTTGCAATGCGAAGGAAAGACTATGTGAACTCGATCTCCCTAGCCAGCTATTGCGCAGGAGCCTCGTGCATTGGGTTTCACCTTTACCTTTGTTTGGTTCATTGCAGTATAAAGAGAGAATTGCTAAATATTCCAAATTGAATACTAATTAACAACCAAAAGTACTTGACACATCTTATTTTTCTCTACACTTGAAAATAACACATTGTCAGCAACCTAAAACCGCTACCTCTTCCTCTTTTCACTTCACCAATAACACAGATAATTCACTTAGTCAAATTCATGAAATTTGACCTAGTTTTTAGTAAACATGTTCTATTAATTACAATTTTTGGTCCTTTGGGATTATAGTCATTTGCAGTAAAAAAAAGCTAATATTTCGACAAATTAAAAAAAGTTAAATTCATCCCAGCTACAAGTCTTACAAATACCTGTAATATAATAATCTAATGTGGCATCTCTGCATATTTGACCACCTTAACATATTTTTATGAGCTATCAGCCTATCTCACATTACTATTGCATTGCTATATACTATCACTACGAGAATAGGAAGGTATTCCAATGCCCACTTTCCAATGGCCAGCAACGGTTATTTTGGAGCCGTTGGAAACCGACGGAACAACTGCCGTTGGAAGCCGTTGCAAATTTACGTGATATTGCCTGCTTCAGCAAACCGAAAGCTTCATTCTTCTCCCTCAACTAAATAATTCTCTCTTTCCACCATTCTTCTCCTTCCAAATTTGCTGCCAAAGCTTCCTCCACCACTCCAACCTCTTTGGGCGCCATCTACGAGCTTCTCCAAACCATCTCCACCCTTCTCGTTCTCCAAATTAGGTAATTTCATTAAACCTAATTTTTAAGGGTTAATTGATTTTAGGTTTAATTTGTAATTTGCTTAATTCCTACTTGTTTGTATATGTATATTACATCATGTTACCCTCTAATTGCTATTATTATCATCATAATGATCAAATGGTTTGGGGTTAAATTGATTTAGGATTTAATTGTGTTTGTTTAGGTAACTTTGGTTAGCAATGAACATTATATATGTGTGACAAGAATTGCTAATAATATAATTTATGCAAACACGAAGTTTATATTATGTTGAGCGATTGTAGTTTTGGATAATGTGTGCGAACATGAGTTTTGTGCTTATGCGAAATGATTTGATGTATAGCCAAACAAGCCTTACAAGCTTATTATGCCCCTTATCCATCTATAAAAAGAGATAAAGCAGATTGTTCTGCGGTTTTTAAAACCAAGGCAAGATTTATGTTCGATGAACAAAATATTCCTTATGAACAAGCCTATCAAGCAGATCTAGAGGAAAATGTTGAAATAACAATTCCAGATGATCAAACTGATTTTGGACCTTTAAATGATGAGGCAAATGTATTACTCGATGCATTTGAGAGTGTAGAGGAAAACGACATAGAACATGAAACCGAGTCTGAATCAAAAAACAACGAAGACAGAGTAAAATTTGGTAATTTTCACAACTATTCACATTACATTTACCTATGTTTAATATTACATTTTTAACAGTTAATCATATCATAATTATTATGATTTGTATATGTATCAATATAGCAGATATATTATGTCTGTCTCTCGATGACGTGGCGGTTAGAACATTGGCTTCGGTAACCTGACGGTAATGAATTCTTTTGCATGAATACAATAAATTAACGTTTAAATATACAGTGTTATAATATTTTATATGCTGAACTGACATTTTTACTATTCATTCTGTTTGCAGACTCGACAACCTAAGAAGTCTCAATACAAAGAAGAAATTAAAGAGCTTAGAATCATAATTGAGCAGCTACATGAGCAGAGTCATCTTCAGACTATGAGTTGGAGCAGTTAAATCATAAGTTTGCGAAGTATGTGCACATTTATAATTGTCGTCCTTCGTCGTTTGCTGATTCCGGAAGCAATGCTTGAGGTATGTGTTTTTTACGACTTGAAGATGATGACATTTTGTTTGAATGTTATATATTTTGGCATGGAGTGTGTGAGGATGATACTTTTGATATGTTTAGATGGTTTGTGGACGTGTAACTTTGATGCATTTGGTTTATGAACATGTATGTGTTGGTTTTTGAATGTTTTGTTTTGTTTATATTGATGGTTCTTTGATTTATTTTGGTTGTTTATATTATTATTGGTATATATTTGTTGTATATATGTGGAATTGATTGGAATTGGATTGGATTGGAAATGTGGTGGCTGGAAGGTTATATGCTTGCTGTTATAAAAAAAAATAACCCAGTTTTTCCAATGGTTTCCATCGGCTTTCTGTTCATTGTTTTGTTACGGTTTCCAATGGTGTAAGCCGCTTGAAGCCATTGGAACAACTACGTTGGATCCGTTGGAAGCTGTTGGAATTCGTGAATGCTATTCCAATGGCCTCCAGCGGCCGCCAACGGTTATGAGATGTTGGAATAGCTATGTATTCTTGTAGTGTATATTCCTTAATGTATTTTTATTGCATATCAATTTTATAGGTTTTAGCCAAATATGTTTGCATATAAAAGTGTCGTGTTGTCATTTTATGTATTTAAAAGATTAAGAGCATATGCAGTAGTAGCAATTTGGATCGAAATGGGGGATAAATGGTTGAAATCGCGCTCTGGCAGTGTCATGTTCAACGTGGGGAGCAATTGCAAACGGGAACGATGCCCGTTTGTAAATTGAAGTGGCGATCCTATACGGTTTTCTGAAAACCGTTTAACAACTATACGGTTTTCAAAAATTCGTTTAGATGTTAGATGATTGTCAGAAACCCTTTTTAGAATTTCTTTTATTTTTTCTTTGCTTAAACAATTTTCTGAAAATCATTTAAGCTTTAAACGGTTTTCAGAAAACCGTTTAAGGCTTACTTAATAAAAAAAAAAAAAGTCAGCGGTCTCCTACTGACTGCTGGAACGGTAGGAGAAATCACCGCTTGAACAATGCAAATCCACGCATCTTTCCACCACTCTGTTGGTAATGCTTTATGGATATTCCAACCATATGCAATGACTATCATAATATTAGCACCCGTAATACAAGAAATTTACTAATATTTCGCTCATTAAACTGCTAAGGTGTATGGAATCAAGTTCCTTTACACATGCATCAAATTTCATTGTCCATCAAAACTATATATGAATTATCCAACTATCATCTCTGATGAAGTCACGGTACAAAAGTAACTAGAACAATCATGATACATACACATAATAAATCAAGGTTCAAAAACTCGTTCGACACCCCGAGATTTCGGGGTTACCGGATCGGTTTTGGTGGGAGGCGGTCCAGAATTGGCCCCCAAAATCGGGGTCGGACTAGGGGACCAAAAAAAAAAAAATCTTCGTGAGTTAATTCGAAGTCAAAATAAAGCGAATCAAACAAAGAGAAAAACTAAAGTGAACAAAATCAAAGCACGACATGAATCAAGTAAATTCGAATTCTATAAAAATCCAGAAATTTGAATTAATACCCACAAGAACAAATCGTTTTCTGCTGATTTTGTAAGAACAGCCTCGATCGAAAGCATCGTTTTTTTAAAATTGAGGAAAGCATCGTGTTTTAAATTTGAGGAAAGCATCGTGTTTTTTTAAAATTGAGGAAAGGTAAGCTTTTGCTGGAAAAATGATTCAACAAATATTTTTAGGGTTGGTATGAGGAAATATACCTATTGTTGCCTGTGGGCCGTGTTTTTGGACTTTTTCTGTTTTGACAAATTTATGTACGTATTTTTTTGTTGACCTAAGCAAGTAATACTGTTCATATTAAAAGCATCCAAAAGATATAAACATTTTTCTGGCATAGGAGCAAGGCATCCATAGCATTATTTGCGTGACTTCAATTAAAATAGTTAACAAGTTGATTACCAAAATACTTAAAACCGAAATCTGAAATGAAACCGAAACTATCAAAACTTACGAAATCCGCCGAAACTAACAATTTTTCAAACGGCCGAAACCGAGACTGAAAGCGAGTTCTTGAACCTTGTAATAAATAGAAGGAAAATGAATGAAATAGTTCATCGAGAATGAAAATAATCACACATTTAATAGAAGGTTAAAATTATTTAAATATTTCAACAACACTGAAATGAATGACACAAAATTACATACTTTACAAGTTTCATGTGTTAAGCTGATGTGTCCCATACCATAAAATATGGGAATATTGCCTAGT
This sequence comes from Allium sativum, assembly GCA_030737875.1. NCBI lineage: Eukaryota > Viridiplantae > Streptophyta > Magnoliopsida > Asparagales > Amaryllidaceae > Allium > Allium sativum. Next base: position 768,009,081 of record CM060912.1, on the reverse strand, counting down.
ATATAGGCCATTAGGCATCCTCCACTTATAAGCTAGCTTTTAGGGGTGAGTTCTACCTAATGAGCCGTATCATTTGGTGCTTTCACTGAGAACCGCTCGACGGAAAGTTCGAGCCGTGAGAAGGGGTGACCTATAGGCTGGATTAAAATACTGATAGGCGAGTGAAAGTCGTCCAAAGAGAAAAGGGCTACCGTCGGGTCAGTGTCGATAGAGTAGACCGACGTGCACGTCGGACTTTCGAAGAGCGGTTAAATGATATGTCCCATACCATAAAATATGGGAATATTGCCTAGTATATAGGCCATTAGGCACCCTCCCCTTATAAGCTAGCTTTTGGGGGTGAGTTCTACCTAATGAGCCGTATCATAAGCACAGGCTACAAACTAGTACAACACTAATAGGAGTATGCTTAGAAAATTTTCAGTGAAGGATTAGTTTCATGTGTAAATGTTATTCAAGTTGAATATGATTATTCAATGTATTATATTCCATATATATATTTAAAAGTGGAATGTTGAATTATCCTGATATAGATGCAACTAATTACAATAATTCCTTACAATCCATTTATACATTTTTAGCATTTGTAAAATAAATTACGTAATTCTTATATAAAAAATCAAAAAATTTATTTCGAAATAATAATTACAGAGGTAAAATATAGTAATTGAGAATTAAAAAAAGAATTGCAATTTGCACAAGATGAAAGGAAGGGATGCAAAGCTAGTTGTTCCAGTATAGGTTAAGATTCAGAAGTTTGCGGGATGAACATTCGGTATCAGAAAGTGAAATTTCAAAATTTAACTTCCCCAATAAATCAATACACTGTAGGTCTCTCTATGTAATGACGTTTTATTCAATTTCTCAAGCCAGCTTGTTTGAGCTGAAATTTTGGACATTACAGTAGATTTGGCATGTTTCGATATTCTGACAAATTATAGCAAAGGGGAGTTTTAATTTGATGAAATTTGAATATTTAGCAAGCCAAAGACATAAAGATTGTTCAGTTATTAACAAGAGTAGAACGTGAAACTAGTTAAAATTTGAAAGTACACTTTACTGCGCTAAATAAATACGTACATATTATTTATACTTTCTCGGTCCAAATCTCATGCAATCTTAAAAACCAGTTTTCAATTCTAGAACCTTAGGGTGCGTTAGGTTTATAGTTTTTTATTCTAAGTTTTCGCACAAATAAAAGTACGAACGACACACATACATCATGAATAATGATCGTTTTGTAAAACGAGGTTAACACATGAAAGCAAAAACAATTTTTTATTATTTTTCATAATTTAAGAAACAACGGAAAGACGATAACAAATTCATCCATCCATGGTCCCTTCGTCACTCCTTCCATCTTTAATCCGTCACCTCCGATATACTTCAAATTTTCGCAACTTTCATAATTAACGTTGAAAACTAAAAATTCAAAGCACAAAATAAACAAAACGCTACCTTAGGGCGTGTTTGATTTTTAATTTCGTACGTAGAAATGTACGAACGGCGCACATACATCGTGAAAAACGATCATTTTACAAAACGAAATCAACACAAAAAACAAAAAACAACTTTTTATTGTTTTCCGTATTTTAAAAAACGACGTTTCATCAAATCACCATATACACTTATATGTGTATGTATGAGTGTGCATGTGTGTGTATATAATATACACACATACATATGTATGTTTGGTATAAGTGTAACACTTTTTTAATAAACACGTAAACTATTGAAAATGTCATTCTATATGTATTATCAACTTCTAACATCCCTTAAATGTAGGATCTCACATTTAAAATTTCTTTTAAAAAGAACTTAATCTAATAATTGATTTTTCTTCTTAAAAATAGAATCTAATAATTATGTTTCATTTATAATTAAATTAAAAACGTTCATATGTAGATGTTATTAATATTACTTAAAAATATGATGCAACAAAAATTCAGATTTACAAAGACCACCTCAAAATGTGCATTTTTAACCAAGACCAAACCAGATTCCATCTAAAAATAAAATAAAACAAATAAGATCATCATTTCAACTAATAGGAAAAAAAACTAACGAGCTATATCATACTCAATCTCCAACAGCTTCCATTCCAAGATATGAAGACTCTATAACGGCTGTTTTCACTAAATTATAATTCTTAACAGAATCAGCATTCGCATCAACATACCTTAAATCATTCATCAACCCAAGCATGTTACCAATTATTTTGTAGCTTAGGGAGCAAATTCCAAAAGCAAGGCCTTTCTCCGATCCAAACCGCTGCATCCATTCATTCAAATGTAGAGCCTTTATAGCATGTTCCCATTCAACCTCATCATGAGAGTTTTCATACTTGGACGAACTATAAACATGTTTTTTCACATAATCATACCTCACATATTTCCCTTCATCAGAGATCAAAAGGACACTGTTTTTCAGCGTGCAAGTGCAGTTACCACCATCAGGACTGCAGTTACATGACACAGCCCCCTTATCGACATTCACCATACTCCTTTCAACGTTCAAGGATTCTACTTCCCATGTCCTATCGCCGACACGGCACGAGCTCACTTGTACGTGTTCGTCCGACTTACGTGTGATGATAAACACCATGCAGTGTTTGTAAAGGGGTAAAGTCGTGAATGTGCCGGCCTGATCTTCCGACGCAGCGTGGTCGGGAAGGTCGATTTTCGTGAGGGTGATGAAGTTGTAGAGGAAGAATTGATTGCTTTTTCGAGCGATTAACCAACCGAATTTGGTGTGCATTACGGTGGCACCCTTCAGATCAGGCAAATGGAAAGTGCAAGGCTTTGAATCCATGCAGCTGTACAGGTAGCACTTCTCTTCATGCGGTTTACGTATTAGAATCCATAGCTTATCTGCAGAGAATTTGGAGATATGAGATCGACCGGATGGAAGCGACCGCCAGGTTTTGCAGGCGGCTCGAAATGAGAGGAAATCTTTGACAGGAAGACGATCGGATATCGACTCCATTATTTCGGGAAGCATTGTTAACCAGTTCCCAGAATCCATCTTCACTGCTTGTGGGTGATTTTTGGATGCTAAGCCATTTTGGAATGTATATTCAAATCTAAGATGAGAAAATCATTGAATCGTTCAAATAAAAATACGTTAAAAAAAGGCATCAGAATCGATAATTGGTCTACAAATTTAAAGTTTGAAATACAATCGCATCACATGAGAAAGAATAGGTCTATTTCACAACAAAATAAAATTGTTAGAGGATCTGAAAATATAAACGAGAATAGCTTTATATAACTAATAATGTGTAGTCAACTTTTTAGCAAATAATAGGGTTGTTTACCTTTTGTTTATACATATCTGATTTGGGCATGCGAGCTAGCTCATTACTTATTGTGGGTTCATCTTTGGAAAAAGTAATTAAAACAAAACCATAAAGTTTTAGATAGAATTAGATACGATCATACGATATAATAAAAAGCGTATTACAAACTTTCTATCTCCTACGATCAGGTATAAGTTTTATTTAGGGTGCATTCGGCGTTTAAAAAAATGCCCCATTAAGTTTCAGTCGCATCGGAAATTATTACGGGGCATTTTGGCCCGTCGTCCCAACGTAGAAATTAGTTGCATTTAGATTTATTAATAAAGTTGAATAATAAATTTGAATTTTTTATAAATTTCAAAAATTAAAACTTGTGGAAATGAGATTCATTTGTAACGTTTTTTTTTTTGTGTTGCAATCATATCAAAATGCTCTAAGTAATGTAGTTGGTTTGAACTGAATCAGAGTAATTTATAATTTTTCAATTAGAGCTTAGAGGTGAGCAAAAATCAACCTTTTCACGTTGGAAATGAGGGGGTATTTATAGGAGTGGGCTGAAAGTGGAGCAGGTGAGATGGAGTGGTCAGCAATAAGATTACGTATCCCGCATATCGTATGCAAATTTCACATCTCAGGGGTCGGATACGAATTCATATCCCGCACACGGGGTACGAATTCGTATCCCACGTTGATGCGAAGGTGTACGAATTCGCATCCCATTAAGGGATGCGATTCGTACCCCGAATGCAGAGGCGGGATACGAATTCGCATCCCATGAAAGGATGCAATTAGTACCTCGAATGAAGAGGCGGGATACGAATTCGTATCCCGTGAAGGGATACAAATTCGTATCTCTCGGTATATGTCGGATGCGAATTTGCATCCCCTGAGGGGATGGAAATTCGCATCCCTTGACATATCGTTGGATGAAGTCGGGTGGTCTAGACGCCTCGGCAACGCTTCTGGATGCCTCGGCAACGCTTCTGGATGCCTCGGCAACGCTTCTGGGCAACGCTTGACATATTGTCAGATATCCTTATTCAATTCTATCCGAACTTGGGGTCTAGACGCCTCGGTAACGCTTCTGGGCTTTTGTTCCACACGATGGGCAGAGTCGGGTGGTCTTTAACTACTCTTGGGAATCGGTCCGGAAAGTTGGTTAACACTTGCCTCCTAAAGGATGTCTTGTGTAGCATGACGTGCTTTGAGAAGAGCCAAGTACCCTTGTTGATCAGAGAAATCTTCGGGTCATGCAAGAAGACTTGTCCTGACCTTTCCGTTGAGATTGGGTGGTGATAACACGGGAATCCAGCGTTGTAGAGAATTCTGATTTCTCGGACTAATATGCCATGATGTCCTTCAAGCGAACGCTCATTTCCAGTAGACTCAAGAAAGTAAACATCACACATTGACCCTCGTTTACGTCAGAACGTAAACGAGTCGCTGTTGACAAATGTAATCGTACGCACTCACACGCTTGCACGTGATTTTGTGCGATACGGCTGAAGTTTGAAATGAGCAACATAATTGGTAGGTATGCCTTCGACCTACGATTGTGCGAGTTGGTTCTCGAAAGCGATATTGAATCGTGAACTCGATTGCTTGACATACGTTCTTGAGTCATCTAAATTTATGAATGTATGATTGGTTAGCGAATCGAATTGGTTTAGATGGTCGTACTTTCAAAAAATGTGTACGTGTAGTCATAGGCAAAGTCGTAAGTCATGAATTTCTTGAAGTTAAAAACTCGATTCTCACTCCTCATTTTTCTTTATACATACATATATGTGTGTGTGTGTATATATATATATATATATATATATATATATATTTGAAAATGGGTAAATTTTATTATTAAGCCCACAAGCCGGCTCGGCCCACAGTTACAACAACCCAATTACAATCGGGTCAAAGATAATACATACAAACTTTGCTTTTCACTTTACTCACGACATTCTCTGCCAAAAGTAAACGAACCAAAGTCAAAATTAGGGTTTTCATCTCTCATGGCGGATGTAAATTCTCTTGGTACCTTCCTCCGATCATTGCCTTCCAGTTCCACCTCTCCAGTTGCAATCGTTCTCGTTCCTTTGACCAGGTGAGTATCTTCTTTTTAATTATGCCAATGCAAATCACCACTTCCCTGTTGATTGCATTCGAATTCACTAACACGTCTCTTGATTTCTTCTTGAAAGTACGGATGTTTCTTTCTTGCCATGTCTGCCACACTGTGGCTGTGAAACAATTCTTGCCAACCTCTAACATCAATTGAGACACTTGACTCCCATCGTTCAGGTAATTAATCTCGTCATCTAAACCCCCAATTTGTTCAGTATTAAAGCATTTTTAATTTTTGTATGGCCCATAGCCGTCTGCTATACTGAAATTCAAAAAAGAGGTGGTTTAGGGTTTCAGATGCATTGTTACATAGCACACATCTGTCATCTTCGATTATGCCCCAACCAAATAATCTGTCTTTAGTAGGGAGCTTAACCAACATAGCCTTGTACAAGATTTGGGCCATCTTGGGTGGGCATGAGCGAGACCATACCACTTTACTCCAGCTTTGGTTAGGGTGAACTTGTCTTAAACTCTCCCCACATCCTTGAGTTTGAATTGGCCATCCTTCCAACTCCATGTGTCAGCTTCTCTATGTGCATAAATAGTGCTTGATCTGAGTTCCTCTCCTAAATTCTTTGCAATCAGGTTGTTATCACTATTCCATGCACCATTCACAATAATAGAACTCACAGTTGTGTTAGGTGCACCATAGGCCGAGAACCCATCCCATCCATATATGTCTATCAGGCTTGAGCCATTTAGCCATGGGTCTTGCAATAAGTCAGTTGTGTTCCCATTTGCTATTTCCCTTTGGATTCTGTCTTTAAGCTCATTTCTGAACTTCAAGCAGTTTTTCCACACTACAGAGGCATTGTTATATGCATTAGTAGTCCAAAAATTCTTTTTCATGTATCTAGCCCACATCCATTCAGCCCATAAGTTTTCTGATGATATAAGTTTCCAGGCCAGTTTAAGCCCATAGGCCTTTTTAAGTTCAAATAAATTTTTCAGCCCAACTCCCCCTTCTTTCTTGGGCCTGCATAAGAGATTGTAACTGACTTTATGCAGCCCACCCTTCCATATGAAGTTGGCACACACATCATTAATCTTTGCAATCGAGAAATCTAGAATTTGAAATGTTTGTAACCAAAATCAAACCTTTGATGTAATCACTATGTGCACCAGTTCTATTCTCCCTACAAAAGACAGCAATTTTGACCTCCAATCCTGAAGTTTGTCTCGAATATCGTCCACTAATTTGGCACATTCTGCATTTGTGATTGTGTTGTTCGAGAGTGGTAAACCCGGATACTTAACAAGGAGGGATCCTTCTTGCACTCCTAACCTCTCTAGAAACCCCTGTTTTTGACTGCATAATTTATTAAAATAGCATTTTGTCTTTAGCTCATTGACTTTCATACCAACTCTGTTTTCCATTTCTTTGAAGATGTCTTTGATATAATCAATAGCTGTGTAGGTAGCTTTAAAGACCACTAGTAAGTCATCAGCATAGATGAGATGAGTGACTTTGGGATGATGATTATAGATGGGTTGTATCTTTTTATACTCAGTTGCCCATTCCATTTGTAGTGTAAACCACTCCATGGCTACAGCAAAGAGGTATGGTGACAGTGGGTCCCCTTGCTTAATTCCCCTGGTACTGGATATGAAGCCCTGTGGTACACCATTTATCACAGTAGAAAATGTAGGAGAGTTTAAATAGAAATCGATTAAATTGATTAAATTCTCTGGAATCCCCATAGCCTTAAGCATGTGGGTGATGAATTTCCTGTTCACTCTGTCATAAGCCTTGTGCAGATCAATTTTAAGACAAATCTTATTTGCACCTTTTTTGTTAAACTCTCTAACCAATTCATGTTCCATTAGAGAATTTTCTGATATGCACCTTCCTTTGATAAATGCACTTTATCATTGAGAGATTAGAGTCAGTAGCACACAATTTAGCCTGTTGCAAATTATTTTACTCAATTTTTTGTAAACAACATTGCAACAGGCAATAGGTCTATAGTCTTCAGTTTTGGTTGGGTTCTACACTTTGGGGATGAGGGAGATAAATGTGTGATTTATTTCTCTGATGAATCCTCCAGAGTCAAGTGCTTCTTGAAAGGCAGCTAACATGTGATTTTTCAGGTCTTCCCAGTGCAATTTGAAGAAGGCTGCCCCCACTCCATTAGGCCCTGGGATGGAGTCATCGTGGATGGAGAAAACAGCGGCCTTCAGTTCCGTGCTGAAATCACAACCCAATCTCAGCCTACCAGCGGGGTTGAGCTTCCTACGACACTCAATGCTAGGTAAGTCTTCAGTGAAATCACCATTGAAAAGTTCAGTGTAGTCAGAAATGGCTGTGTCTTCTAACTGTTTGATATGTTGCATCGAATCTCCCTGTTCATTTAAATAGTTAAAAAGGTTATTATAATGTTTTCTCTGAGACATTTTACTGTAAAAAAAATTTGTGCATTCATCTCCCTGTGTCAACCACTTTTCTTTCGCTTTTTGTTTGATTTCTTTCGACTTTATCTCCAATGCTTTTTTCAGTTGGGATTGCATGTCGTAATAATCATGATTTAAACCTTCATTCATGGGGTCTGCATCTAACATCTCTTGTGTTCTTTCCGGCTGTTCTTGAAGATTCTGAATATGGTCATTCTCTTTTGGCCTTGTTTTGTTCCACTCTTTCAGTCTAAATTTGCATTTCTTTAGTAATATAACAAGTTTGAATATGCTGTTACCACTAGGGAGTGAAATTTGGTTGAAGTTCATGGTTTTTGGTACCTCTGAAGCAAATGCCAATGATTGGCACATCTGAACGATTTACCCCTTGAGTTATGAGCATCATTGAATTGAATTAAAAGTGGTGACTGGTCACTGGTGGAGGAGGCTAAGACTAAAGCATTGAAACTGTTGATCTGGTTTAATAAGTTTGCATTGGCCAGTACTCAATCAAGTCTTGATGAAATTTTCTTAGCCTCACCACTCCTCCATGTGTACTACAGGCCAGAATGGGGTAATTCTGATAACCCGCTTGCCAACACACAGTTGTTAAACTTAGTGACTTGAAAAAGCTTGAGGGTAAGTCCACCTTTCTTTTCACTAGTTCGTAAAACTGCGTTTAAATAACCAAGCACCAGCCATGGGGCCTTAATTATCTTCGAATTCTTGATAATAGTCTCACACAACTTAGTACGCTCCGTAGCTAAATTACTTGCATAGATAAAAGTTATGAATATATCTAGTCCACCAACATTGTTTGCACGTATTGTAACTTGTTGATCATCAAAGTTCACCGTCATACACTTCTAGCAAGACATATCCCAAAAGATCACAATGCGTCCTTTTTGGGATGAACTTAGAGTATGACAAAAGTCCCACATGTTACCTATGCTTAGTTTGAAATAATCCAAGTTTTCTTGCGTAAATTTGTTCTCTAATACAACTATGATAGTGGGCTTATACTTATCCCTAAAGTTATAGAGGTCTAACTGACGAGTATCATTGTTAAGACCTCTTACATTCCAACAGAGAATCGACATTAATTTTTAGAGGATTTTCTCCTTGTGACTGGAGTTGTCCTCACTAAAGCACTCTTAAAAGTAGTTGTTTTACGTGCTTGTGTGAATTGTGCCTTATATTTAGCACTAACTTTAGTAAGTTCATTTTCATTGACATCATCACTGCTTTCCTCTTCAGACTCCACAATATGAGATTCCAGAGCCTGAATATCATCTAGAGAGTCTAGTTCCTTATCCACCTCCACCACTGCAGTGGACTCATGATGATCAGCTTGACATGAGCCATCCACCCTTGCCTGAACCTGTGCCTGACTTTGATCTCGATCTGTACGAGATGCTTCATATGCTTCAGAGTCCCCAACACTAGGCTGTAGATTTGGGCTAACTATAGTAGCTGCAGCATTACTGGTTTCAGCATGTATAAGAGCTGAATTTTTGGGTGTGCTAGCATCAGTTGTTTTGCTTTTCCTTACGTAGACTTCATCTGTTGCTTTTGTGACTGTGTAATTTGTAGTGCTAGCTGAAACTGTGCAATTTGTAACTAAATGCCCAAAACATTTGCACGTTGTGCATTTTGGTGGGACAAACTCATATTCTACTGCTTGTTCATATGTGTTGTTGCTTTTATCATATTCTTTAATGAACCTGGGAAGTTCCGAATCTGATGTAATCTCAATTATAACTTTCACGTAACTAATTTTCTTAACCATTTTTGTGTCTTCATCAATTTTCAAAGGTTTTCCTATAATACTTGCCAGTTTGCAGATGCATCTTATGTTCCAAAGGCCAAGGTTCAGATCTGGGAATTTGACCCAGATTGGGTATGTAGTTAACATTGCTTTTTCGAAGTTGAAATCTGCTTTCCATTTCCACATGAGTATGATTTTACTATCCATAAACCAAGGACCCCCTTTCAAAATTCGTTCGTAATCCTCTTTCAGCTGAAACTTGATCAGAAAGAAACCGTTTTCCCGAGGAAAAACATCCCAAGGACCTTTGGGTTTCCACATTCTCTTAATATAAGCATTGAAATAAATGAAATAAGGTCTTTTACCTGCCATATAGCCATAGATCGAGTTTTCCCATATCTTGTTTGATTCAGCGTAGTCCACTTCATCAATAACTTGGTATTTGACATCATGAGTTCTCAGTGGCTCAAAATACTCTATGTCGCCAGAAATTTTGAGTTTTGATTCAGAAATTTTCACACACACACACACACACACACATATATATATATATATATGAAAACTGGTACGCTTTATTAACTTTTGAAATAAACATTACAAACATGCGATAATACTAAAAGTATGTAAACGTAAAATACAACAAAAGTAAGCTAATAAACTAAGCAACGCCTATGATAAGGTAGGCTTCTTCTCAAGCCAGTAAATCACGCTTATTCCCTGAAGTTAGGAATTCATCTAACTAACTGCTTCACACTACACCCACGTTCCAAAAAACTGCAGCATTTCAGTGAATGTCTTCAGAAGCAGCAACCACCTATGGATCCTGCATTTTCCATTGATGCTGCGTAATTAACTTGTTTTATGATGATAGAAACCTCATGTGAGAATCTTGCTTGCATCCCCTGGATTACTAAAAACTGCCTATTATCTATGTAAATCATATGATACCAGTTTTGAAATGAACAACATAATTCATGCTCCATACGTTCAGTTCCTACGTTCTTAACCAAGTATCATTCAGATCCTTGTTATATGCCCCACGTTTTATCCATCAAAACTGGTCAATGGTCATATTCCATATTCTTGTTTTGAAATCTGCAGCAACACTTGACTTACACATAACAGTACATCATGCAATTTGAATATCCTACTGGAACAATAACTCATTACGCAAGATATTATCACAAACTAGAACCAATCAATTTTCATTAGAATCGCATCTCAAGAACATAAATTGGTACACCTGTTCTTATTCTGCAGTTGCAGGACTAACATGAACACTGACTTCGATTCTCCTTGTAACAAAAATCAAGAACCTTCAACAAAAACGTTTCTGCAATTCTCTTGGTTCATAAATCTGTGTAGCTATCCAAATCATTATCATCCAAGCAGTTTGTCAAAACAACGAAAATCCATGAACACCAAAACAACTCTTAAAAAGATGTAAATAACACCAAAATTCAGCAAGAACATGAAATCCCAAAAGAGTACTCAATTCGAAGCACTAAATCTGGTTGATGATTCACAATCAACTGTGAATCAATCTTAGTCCCAGAATCGACAATATAAACTGTAGATTTCTTATAATGAAGAGAATCCAAGTGCCACCTTCTAACCTATAAAAGAGTTGCAACAAGTTTGGGTGTCTGGATGAACTACATCTACCTTGTTATGCATTCTATGAATCATCCCCAGTCATAACAGGTGTAGAGAACTAGCAGTACTATTCCAATGTATAAGCAGATGAACTTGGCATCATACTAATACCAAAATTCTAGAAGCAAGTATAGAAAAAAATCGAATGATGAATATCTGAATCTGAATAAACATATGCAAACTACATAATCTTGAATCCCTAACCCACCATCCAAATATGTTTTACATATGGCTTATCAATCCATAAACGGGTACACATGAATCAATGAGCTAATGTGAAACAAATATATGTCATGCGAAGGTAAAGTTGTATTCGAAACTCGGTAACACGCCATTGTAAAACAGTAAATCAAAAAGCAAAAAATCCCAAAATTAATCCATATGCCGCACGAATGAATGAAATGAAGATGGCATATCCTCCATTAGCAAACATGTAACAGCCTGCACCTCCGTTCGCGCAAGATATTGTCCCCAACTTAGCCACCGTATAGGTGTGGGGTTTTGTTCCTCAAAAGGCCTCGGCATTAGTAAGAGATGGGCTCTACTATATAAGTACCCACTTCACACAGGCTTCCACGATGTGGGACTTAGGGGTGTTACAAAACACCCAGTAGACTCAATAGATATAACAATCCATTGCTAAAACTGGTAGATTATCAGACGATTAAGGATGAAAACCAGATCGCACCAAAAAAACAGATTAGATCCCAAGCATAAAAACGAATCCAATAACCAAATCGCATATACCAGATCTATACGAAAATGCATATAAAACCCATTAGCCATTGACACCAGATTAATCTCACCCAAAACCATCTCTGATGTTGATCTAGTTCAACAGAGGGAGAGATCGGTTGGAGAATTTGGAATTGAAACTAGTTCAGTTGCGCCGACAATGCCAAAACTCAAATCCACAGAGGCCTTACCTTCCATAGTCGAAGATAATCCGAACCAAAAGGGATTGAGAAGATTGATTACTAATCACGGTGATGCAAATCGAATCAGCATCAAATTTTGATAGATTTGGCCATACTTCTGATCTCAAATCGATCTAGATGCGATTCGGCAGACCTAAGATCTTGGTTTTGCTTGAAGAAAAATTGAAAATGTGGCTTATCAATGAAAAGAAATTTTTTGTTGAAGGTTATCTTAGAGGAAATCAGATAGAAATCGAATAGGAATCAAATAAAAATCAGATAGAAATCGAATAGGAATCAAATAAAAATCAGATAGAAATCGGATAGAACTTAGAAAAAGGGGAAAACTCATGCATAAACGAAATCAAGCGAAAAAATGCATGTCGCCATTAACAAGCTTTCCCTTATACACACACACATATTTCTTTATATATATATATATATATATATATTGAAGGGAAACGTGATTTTTATATCCTGAGGGGATGCAAATTTTCGTATCTTTGCGAGTTACAAAATTTTCGTATCCCAGAGGGATGCGAATTTTCATGTCCCGGTGGGGGCATTCCGGTGGGATATAAAATTTTCTTATCTCGAGGATATGCGAATTTTCTCATCCGGGTAGGATGTGAAATCGCAATCCGATGGGATACAAATTCGTAGCATTGTGAACTTCTCCCCCCATATAAATACTGGGATGCGAAATTTTATCCCTTTCCACTTGGCATTCTTTCGACTCCTTAGGACTTGAACATTTTCACGATATCGAACCACCTCCGAAGACTTTTCATCCCCACCAATTTCGGCCAAATACAGTTTGGTTCCCCCCCCCCCAGTGACTCGATTGAGACAGTTTCATGAAGCCGTGAGCTCAAGGTCTTGGCCTAGGGATCCAGCCGTGGCGTCTTTGGAAGAAGATCTCTTGGAAGCTCAGAGTCCTGAGGATTCAAAGCCCTGAAGATTCGAAGTCCTCGGGATTCGAAGTCCTTGGGAAGTTTTTGGAAGTGGAGGAGAAATGAGATGCAATAGGAAGGAGATACGAGGGGACGAAGCAGATGAAGAAAAAGGGAGATGAAAGGAACTTTGATCAGGGATTTTGTAATGACCCGAAAATCCGGTCCAATTTGAGCTGACCAAATAACACAAGTCCAACCCCAAATTGCACTGGAAATTCAAGAAATTAATAGAAAGAAGATAGAGGGTGAGGATATATAAGATAGAACTAGTAGAATAGAAGAAGAAGAAGAACATCATCATCAGAGTAACCACGAATCTCACAGCGGAACGAATAAGATATAACATAACTTTTGAAATACAAACAGTATATGTATACAATAACATTTCAGAGTACAACACTTACAACAACAGCGGAAATAATAATAGCTATAGAATCTTGAAACCTCCTGCTCCAAGCTCTCCAAGTGTAACTGTAAAATCCCGACTACTTGACTGCCTGTACAAATTAGGCACCCAAGAGTTTAGGGAAAACAAACAAATAAACTCCGGGTCAGTCATGGACTGGTGTGAGTAAAACAGTTTAAACAGTTCGAACAAGTCAACGATATCTCATAAGACCACGCCGTATAACGGAACGGGTTTTTCCCTTATGAGAATCCAAAATATCTTTATATCAAAACATTTTGATATTATAATAATGTCTATCGACTACACCATAATAATCATCTAGCAGAAACGCTTTCATCTCACGTTCTACAAATATAGTATACAATCAAAACCGCAAGCACGTATTGGGTAATGGATTTCCAACTATGACAAGGTATGGAACCACCTTCCGATCAGTGTACTCTAGGAACGATACACTGGAGTTCAACAAGAACATCTTGCAACTCAGCCACACATGACCGACCACTCATTTCGCTTGAGTGTATCGAATGTACATCACCAACGGTTGGGATCAGCAACCGTTCCTGTATATATATATGGGACAACATTGGTAGATTTAAGAAGCAAATGAATATTCTCTAGATAGGTGATTATACACCCTACTTCGGTGCGACCGACTTAGCCATGCTGCCTGCCCGATTTTTGTCATTTACCGGATGTGAGGCTAGAAGCTACACTTACTTTCCATTCATTGATAACACGATCACTTTGAATGCCACATTATCAGATCCGCTAATCATTAGTTGGTTTATACAAATATTCTGGATGTTATGCTAAGGGATAAATCCGTTGCAACCATATATATTTATACAGACCAACCCATTAGATCATTGGAAATACTCTGTCAGGCACTCGTCCATATACGTTCGTTCTGGGATTGAACGAAACCGAAGGCACTATTCTGTAAACAGGACAGCCCTTGCATAACACCGTCTTCAATTATCTTCATCGTATTTGATCACAACACTTATGTCAATACGGAGTGGTTTTTTGGATAATAATCCAACCGGTCTCTCCATATTAACAACGTAAAATGGTCAAAACTTGATAGTCTGTGATTTAACTATCAAATGAAAACATGTCGGTGTACAAACAACGATCTTAATTCCAAATGGAATTATCGATCCAATCATCAATCATATATATATATATATTCATATTTCCTTATTTTCTAAAATTAGAAAATATACGTTTTCAACATTGGAAAACATCTCCAATCCTCATTTACGCATCACTACCATTTCACAACTATTAGTCCCTAACTGTAAACTAGTAAGAGAACAATTCTCTAAGTATAAACCCCGAAGGCCGAAACCAACATCAGATCAACACTCAGAAAAAATATTCAACTTACCAATCTCTAGTCAGTTTCTAATATTGTTTAACTTTATTTCTTTAACTCTATTTGATTAACTCTAACTGATTAACTCTAACTGATTAACTCAAATTCGAATAACTTATATTCGATTTACTCCTTTTACTAACGTTTATCCATTTATAAAGATTTACTTTTAGTAACGGTTCTTCACTTTAAAAATGTCCTTTTTAACAGCGTTTAATCACTTGTAATCATTTCCTTATAACAGCGTTTAATCACTTATAATGATATCCTTATAACAGCGTTTAATCACTTATAATGATTTCTTATAACAACGTTTAATCACTTATAATGATTTCCTTATAACAGCGTTTAATCACTTATAATGATTTCCTTTTTAATCCTATTTATTTTTCAAATAAATATTTCTTTATCACTTCACTTCTATTCATTAAATCCTCATTATCAATTGATAAGTGAATAAACTTCTCAGTGTTAATCCCGAAGGCCGAAACCAACATCAGATCAACACTTTGAAATTTACTCAACTTAATCGACGTATAACAAGTTCCAATTATTCAAGACCCATACCCTATCCTATTTAACATTTTTATATCGATTCTATTTATTTTCTAATAAATATTCCTTTTATAAAATCCTTTGATTTTATAAATACTTCATTTTCAATATACGTTTTGAAAATCCCCTTTTTAAAACCCAGTATTTCTTAGAGTATTTCAAATATCACATGTCAATGATCAACGTCATCCAAACACACATAATCAACAACAGATTATATATCACATCATACACCACAGTATATGAAACAAAACAGTATTCTATATATTAAGGAACCCAGTTGGGTCCCTCCAACCTGTTTCCCTGCATCACAGATGTTAAACAACAAGAGTATAAAATATTCTAATAAACAGAATCAATATTCGATTAATGATTTATATATATATATATTGTTATCTATAATTTCAACTAACTGACTAGCAGTTCAATCAACAAAATCAACACACAGCAATCAACAGATGATTAACAGTTCTAAAAATATATGTTATAAAAATATAACTGTTCAGAGTTGGTGAGTTTTACTCACATTGGACGATCATCGTTAATAACGATAACCATCGCTTGATTCAGACGAACAATTTATTTCGCTATAAATTGTAACGAGCTTCGATTCACTCCCAGTCAATTCCAGTGTATAGCCACGATCCATACGATCCCAACGGATCTGACTGTTCGAAATTCTGATATCGTATGAGGGAATAATTAAATTAACAAGTTTGTATACTTATTTAATTTAAATAAAACTTAGCATAGTAAGTTTTGGGCCTCACATATTCTTACCTTTAAATCGGCCCATCCGCTTCCAATAAAACCAAGGCCCGCATATGCATCTCTTCTTCCTTAACTTCATTTCTAATTCCAGCATTCTAAAGCCCATGGCCGATCACTTTTGGAGCTTCCATCTTCCAGTTTTCCTTCACGAAAAATCCTACAACACTCATCAAAGCTCCACTCGCACCTCGCCCTTCATCCTTCAGTAATTATATGCACCATTACCCAAACAGTACCCGTCTCCTCTAATTTTCATGTTTTCCACTTCCACCATGCTGCTCATCAACAACTCCGCCACCATCTTATTTCATATGCCCCCTCATGTTTGATGTATCCATGCTTCACCATTTTCGTGAATACACTAACGCCTTCTCTCCCAAACTCCATGCAACTTCCCCTTGCAAATCCTTTCAACCATTACATTACATGCTACTTCACAACATGATAAAACTTGCTGCACGTCCTCCTTGTACTCCTCACATCCATGCACTTCCTTCACCATCCTCATACTCGACGCACTGCACAAATGCCGACAGCATTCCCATGCAGCCTCCCGACTTACAGGCCCTCCTTTTTACTGAGATGGACCATTACAATACATAGATGGACACAACCCTTCCAGAAAATCAAGCAATACAAACCCGCACACAGTTCCGAAGAACATTTTTCCATGCAACACACGTACACTTCTTCTGTACTCCTCTTTCTCAACAACACACGAGACCATCGCACTTCAAAAACTCCGACTGTGTCGCTACCTTCAACCTACAAGCACCACCGTACGAACACACACTCCCCTGAGCACGTCTAGCCGAACACCGCACCTACTCGACCGTTCAGATCTGCCCAACTCTAGCCGTGACTCCACGCCTGCGTAAACTACCACCGCCAGCTACCGTTGCTTCACTTCACCGTTGAGGCCTCGACCCCAGATCGGATATATATAAGTTTGGTTTTGTATGATGGCGTATTTAATTTGTTTTATCTCCAGAAGCTCATGGCCATGAATCCTCCGAAAATGAGAGAAAAAAAATAAGGATCCAAAACATGCTGTATTTATAAGGTTTATAATATACTTCGTTGCTAAGGGAACAGCAAAATCAAGCGTACAGTGTCTGCTGTAAAGGACCTTATGTTTTGATTAGACCATACGAAACCTTCTTTTCACCGTATCACTTCACTACGATGAAAGGGTAAATTTAGTCTCTGCGTGAAGGGATGTCTCTGTACACACACGTTTGTTTGCTGATGCCAATTGCCTCTTGATTGTATTTGGTACGTTGGGTGACAGGCATAACATGTGTGGGTGTAGTTGTACGCGGTTTCTTCGGCATGAAGTAATATCATATAGGTATAAAAATACAAAAGCAGTAGGGTATACGTTTGTCGTGAAGTTTAATTTATGGGATCATACTTGTCTGGTTGGCGGGATTATAATTTGCCATCAAGTATACTTTGTCATGAAGATGTATGTGTCAGTGATCTAATCATTGATTTGTAAGGAGTATGTTCTCTAATATATTAATAGGATAATGTTCCCTGTCACGTATAGTCCATTCACTTTACTTTGAGATGAAGTTTGTTCGGTTTGAAACTTTTGAAACGTGGACTCTGCCATGGAAAAGGAATGGAGTGTGTTTTCTTATATAAGGGTTTAGATATTTCTATGTTAAGAAATAGCGCACCCAGTAGCATAAAACTTCATTTATTTAAGGACCCCCCACTGACAGAAATAAAATTACCGTTGAGATGAGCATGGTTCCCTGATTCCAAAAATATAATAATACCGGTAGATTAGCTTATATTTTGAAACCTCAAAATGTTGATTATAGGGTGCAAAATACTCAAAATAAAAAGTTGTTTATTTAATTAATTAAAAATTACAATAAAATTCTAAAAATTAAATTATCGTTATGTCCCAAAAGAACCTTGTCTAAATTCAAACCCGATATTCAAATATATTTAAATAACCGTTATGGCCACGAACGAATATACCGCTGTTTTTCTGAATATTTAATTTGGACAGAACTTTCAATATATACGACGAAATCTCGATTTTTCTCCTCCACTAGAAATATATACTTCACCAGCTCCATACGTTTCTTGTTTCACAGAAATCCGATTTAAAACGGCTTCTGTATATTCAATTGAACTTCGAATCGCCAAATAGCGAACTACAACGCCATTTCGAGCTCGATTATAATTATAATATAATTTATACGTTCAACTGTCGTCGATTAAATAATATATTTGTTATTTAAATAATTAAATAAGTTAATTATTACACCGTCAAAAATCCGGGTCATTACATTCTTTCCCCCTTAAAATAATTTCGTCCTCGAAATTGCTAAGCTAGAAGACGACCCTATCTACTGGGTAAATATTTATCGGTTTACCCCTTAACTTCAGTTTCATCTGAACCAATTAATATCGACTAAAATATTAATTTATTCCGACTAACTAAAATTTTCAAAAATTCTGAAATTTTTTCTAACGCCTTTAATTTCCGGAAAATTTTGCCATAACCTCCTTTGTACTGGTCGATACGTCAAATCACAACTCGTCTCTCTAGGCCTTCTCCAACCCAAAAGAAAATCAAACGGCTTGCCGAATCGGCTCATAAAATCCAAACTCATATATAATATAAACTTGTACCTTTTTGTCGGGCATACCATTATATCCCTTGCATCTGTTATAAATTCAACATATACCTAGGTCATCCCAATCAAATTCCAATATGTTTTATTCACAAATCCAACCATTCGCTTATACCAAAGTCGAATTTCATTTCGAACCAAAGTTCCATTCTCGATTTTCAATTTCTTAACTCATCAACTAAATTCCATTGCAGATTATTCTCTGATCAATTCCAGCTTTATTCAACTTATCTTGAGTTAAATTCAAATTTATTATTTTACTATTACCATCGCATCCTATTTAACTTCACAAGTTAAATTCAAATTTCAGAATTTAAATTCCTGGGTTTATTTCAAATCAAATTTGAAATCATAATACCAATTCAAAAAATTTGAATTTCTAAACCACTTGTTTTTCTCAAAACAATTCAAAAACAAAATCCTTGGTAGTAATCCGTCACTTAGGAACTCGAAAATCACACCGACGATGTATCGATCCATCCTCGGAATTATTTTCCAGTCATCAAGGTGAGTTCAATACTATATCAATTTCAATTTTAAAAACATTTTCAAAATCTCCCAGGAACTTAAGATTTCCTTATTTTAATTCCAAATCCTGATTTAATTCATCTTATTTCATATACTTTACTTATATGAATCCTGATTTTTTATTTATTTATTTATAACCATTTCACCATTTTATAGTCTCGTTCGATTATAATAACAACCAATACAACCAATTATACTATGTTAATTTCAAAACATACCATGTTGGTTCATCGTATTCGAGTGTTTAGAAACCCCTATCGATATTGTGGTGCCCCACTATCGACCAGAATTCATAAGCCACTCAACCAATAAAACTCCACAATATAAAACAAATTTTTATATCAAATAACAAATACGCGCTCATATATATACACTCAATCTCAGTCTAGGGTATTACTAACCCCATCTCTACTGAGTCACGCCACAGAGCCAAGGTAATACTTAACCTCGCTCTGATACCAACTGTAATGACCCGAAAATCCGGTCCAATTTGAGCTGACCAAATAACACAAGTCCAACCCCAAATTGCACTGGAAATTCAAAAAATTAATAGAAAGAAGATAGAGGGTGAGGATAGATAAGATAGAACTAGTAGAATAGAAGAAGAAGAAGAACATCATCATCAGAGTAACCACGAATCTCACAGCGGAACGAATAAAATATAACATAACTTTTGAAATACAAACAGTATATGTATACAATAACATTTCAGAGTACAACACTTACAACAACAGCGGAAATAATAATAATAGCTATAGAATCTTGAAACCTCCTGCTCCAAGCTCTCCAAGTGTATCTGTAAAATCCCGACTACTTGACTGCCCGTACAAATTAGGCACCCAAGAGTTTAGGGAAAACAAACAAATAAACTCCGGGTCAGTCATGGACTGGTGTGAGTAAAACAGTTTTAAACAGTTCGAACAAGTCAACGATATCTCATAAGACCACGCCGTATAACGGAACGGGTTTTTCCCTTATGAGAATCCAAAATATCTTTATATCAAAACATTTTGATATTATAATAATGTCTATCGACTACACCATAATAATCATCTAGTAGAAACGCTTTCATCTCACGTTCTACAAATATAGTATACAATCAAAACCGCAAGCACGTATTGGGTAATGGATTTCCAACTATGACAAGGTATGGAACCACCTTCCGATCAGTGTACTCTAGGAACGATACACTGGAGTTCAACAAGAACATCTTGCAACTCAGCCACACATGACCGACCACTCATTTCGCTTGAGTGTATCGAATGTACATCACCAACGGTTGGGATCAGCAACCGTTCCTGTATATATATATGGGACAACATTGGTAGATTTAAGAAGCAAATGAATATTCTCTAGATAGGTGATTGTACACCCTACTTCGGTGCGACCGACTTAGCCATGCTGCCTGCCCGATTTTTGTCATTTACCGGATGTGAGGCTAGAAGCTACACTTACTTTCCATTCATTGATAACACGATCACTTTGAATGCCACATTATCAGATCCGCTAATCATTAGTTGGTTTATACAAATATTCTGGATGTTATGCTAAGGGATAAATCCGTTGCAACCATATATATTTATACAGACCAACCCATTAGATCATTGGAAATACTCTGTCAGACACTCGTCCATATACGTTCGTTCTGGGATTGAACGAAACCGAAGGCACTATTCTATAAACAGGACAGCCCTTGCATAACACCGTCTTCAATTATCTTCATCGTATTTGATCACGACACTTATGTCAATACAGAGTGGTTCTTTGGATAATAATCCAACCGGTCTCTCCATATTAACAACGTAAAATGGTCAAAACTTGATAGTCTGTGATTTAACTATCAAATGAAAACATGTCGGTGTACAAACAACGATCTTAATTTCAAATGGAATTATCGATCCAATCATCAATCATATATATATATATATATTAATATATATATATATATATATATTCATATTTCCTTATTTTCTAAAATTAGAAAATATACGTTTTCAACATTGGAAAACATCTCCAATCCTCATTTACGCATCACTACCATTTCACAACTATTAGTCCCTAACTGTAAACTAGTAAGAGAACAATTCTCTAAGTATAAACCCCGAAGGCCGAAACCAACATCAGATCAACACTCAGAAAAAATATTCAACTTACCAATCTCTAGTCAGTTTCTAATATTGTTCAACTTTATTTCTTTAACTCTATTTGATTAACTCTAACTGATTAACTCTAACTGATTAACTCAAATTCGAATAACTTATATTCGATTTACTCCTTTTAATAACGTTTATCCATTTATAAAGATTTACTTTTAGTAACGGTTCTTCACTTTAAAAATGTCCTTTTTAACAGCGTTTAATCACTTGTAATCATTTCCTTATAACAGCGTTTAATCACTTATAATGATTTCCTTATAACATCGTTTAATCACTTATAATGATTTCTTATAACAGCGTTTAATCACTTATAATGATTTCCTTATAACAGCATTTAATCACTTATAATGATTTCCTTTTTAATCCTATTTATTTTTCAAATAAATATTTCTTTATCACTTCACTTCTATTCATTAGATCCTCATTATCAATTGATAAGTGAATAAACTTCTCAGTGTTAATCCCGAAGGCCGAAACCAACATCAGATCAACACTTTGAAATTTACTCAACTTAATCGATGTATACCAAGTTCCAATTATTCAAGACCCATACCCTATCCTATTTAACATTTTTATATCGATTCTATTTATTTTCTAATAAATATTCCTTTTATAAAATCCTTTGATTTTATAAATACTTCATTTTCAATATACGTTTTGAAAATCCCCTTTTTAAAACCCAGTATTTCTTAGAGTATTTCAAATACCACATGTCAATGATCAACGTCATCCAAACACACATAATCAACAACAGATTATATATCACATCATACACCACAGTATATGAAACAAAACAGTATTCTATATATTAAGGAACCCAGTTGGGTCCCTCCAACCTGTTTCCCTGCATCACAGATGTTAAACAACAAGAGTATAAAATATTCTAATAAACAGAATCAATATTCGATTAACGATTTATATATATATTGTTATCTATAATTTCAACTAACTGACTAGCAGTTCAATCAACAAAATCAACACACAACAATCAACAGATGATTAACAGTTCTAAAAATATATGTTATAAAAATATAACTGTTCAGAGTTGGTGAGTTTTACTCACATTGGACGATCATCGTTAATAACGATAACCATCGCTTGATTCAGACGAACAATTTATTTCGCTATAAATTGTAACGAGCTTCGATTCACTCCCAGTCAATTCCAGTGTATAGCCACGATCCATACGATCCCAACGGATCTGACTGTTCGAAATTCTGATATCGTATGAGGGAATAATTAAATTAACAAGTTTGTATACTTATTTAATTTAAATAAAACTTAGCTTAGTAAGTTTTGGGCCTCACATATTCTTACCTTTAAATCGGCCCATCCGCTTCCAATAAAACCAAGGCCCGCATATGCATCTCTTCTTCCTTATTAACTTCATTTCTAATTCCAGCATTCTAAAGCCCATGGCCGATCACTTTTGGAGCTTCCATCTTCCAGTTTTCCTTCACGAAAAATCCTACAACACTCATCAAAGCTCCACTCGCACCTCGCCCTTCATCCTTCAGTAATTATATGCACCATTACCCAAACAGTACCCGTCTCCTCTAATTTTCATGTTTTCCACTTCCACCATGCTGCTCATCAACAACTCCGCCACCATCTTATTTCATACGCCCCCTCATGTTTGATGTATCCATGCTTCACCATTTTCGTGAATACACTAACGCCTTCTCTCCCAAACTCCATGCAACTTCCCCTTGCAAATCCTTTCAACCATTACATTACATGCTACTTCACAACATGATAAAACTTGCTGCACGTCCTCCTTGTACTCCTCACATCCATGCACTTCCTTCACCATCCTCATACTCGACGCACTGCACAAATGCCGACAGCATTCCCATGCAGCCTCCCCACTTACAGGCCCTCCTTCTTACTGAGATGGACCATTACAATACACAGATGGACACAAACCTTCCAGAAAATCAAGCAATACAAACCCGCACACAGTTCCGAAGAACATTTTTCCATGCAACACACGTACACTTCTTCTGTACTCCTCTTTCTCAACAACACACGAGACCATCGCACTTCAAAAACTCCGACTGTGTCGCTACCTTCAACCTGCAAGCACCACCGTATGAACACACACTCCCCTGAGCACGTCTAGCCGAACACCGCACCTGATCGACCCTTCAGATCTGCCCAACTCTAGCCGTGACTCCACGCCTGCGTAAACTACCACCGCCAGCTACCGTTGCTTCACTTCACCGTTGAGGCCTCGACCCCAGATCGGATATATATATATAAGTTTGGTTTTGTATGATGGCGTATTTAATTTGTTTTATCTCCAGAAGCTCATGGCCATGAATCCTCCGAAAATGAGAGAAAAAAATAAGGATCCAAAACATGCTGTATTTATAAGGTTTATAATATACTTCGTTGCTAAGGGAACAGCAAAATCAAGCGTACAGTGTCTGCTGTAAAGGACCTTATGTTTTGATTAGACCATACGAAACCTTCTTTTCACCGTATCACTTCACTACGATGAAAGGGTAAATTTAGTCTCTGCGTGAAGGGATGTCTCTGTACACACACGTTTGTTTGCTGATGCCAATTGCCTCTTGACTGTATTTGGTACGTTGGGTGACAGGCATAACATGTGTGGGTGTAGTTGTACGCGGCTTTTTCGGCATGAAGTAATATCATATAGGTATAAAAATACAAAAGCAGTAGGGTATACGTTTGTCGTGAAGTTTAATTTATGGGATCATACTTGTCTGGTTGGCGGGATTATAATTTGCCATCAAGTATACTTTGTCATGAAGATATATGTGTCAGTGATCTGATCATTGATTTGTAAGGAGTATGTTCTCTAATATATTAATAGGATAATGTTCCATGTCACGTATAGTCCATTCACTTTACTTTGAGATGAAGTTTGTTCGGTTTGAAACTTTTGAAACGTGGACTCTGCCATGGAAAAGGAATGGAGTGTGTTTTCTTATATAAGGGTTTAGATATTTCTATGTTAAGAAATAGCGCACCCAGTAGCATAAAACTTCATTTATTTAAGGACCCCCCACTGACAGAAATAAAATTACCGTTGAGATGAGCATGGTTCCCTGATTCCAAAAATATAATAATACCGGTAGATTAGCTTATATTTTGAAACCTCAAAATGTTGATTATAGGGTGCAAAATACTCAAAATAAAAAGTTGTTTATTTAATTAATTAAAAATTACAATAAAATTCTAAAAATTAAATTATCGTTATGTCACAAAAGAACCTTGTCTAAATTCAAACCCGATATTCAAATATATTTAAATAACCGTTATGGCCACGAACGAATATACCGCTGTTTTTCTGAATATTTAATTTGGACAGAACTTTCAATATATACGACGAAATCTCGATTTTTCTCCTCCACTAGAAATATATACTTCACCAGCTCCATACGTTTCTTGTTTCACAGAAATCTGATTTAAAACGGCTTCTGTATATTCAGTTGAACTTCGAATCGCCAAATAGCGAACTGCAGCGCCATTTCGAGCTCGATTATAATTATAATATAATTTATACGTTCAACTGTCGTCGATTAAATAATATATTCATTATTTAAATAATTAAATAAGTTAATTATTACACCGTCAAAAATCCGGGTCATTACAGATTTCACAGCCCGAAGGGGATGCAAATTTCGGATTTCATATCCCCATAGAGGATACAATTTCCTTACTTCGCATCTGGCAGAGGAGCCGAGGTTCGCTGAGCCCTGGGGTACAAAATTTGTAACCCTAGGACTTAGCGATTTCGTGACCCGGCAGGAATGCGAAAGGAGAGGGAATCACGGGATGCAGAATGAAAGAGAAAAACGGGATGCGAATTTCCCTTAAGAGTGGGGGATACAAATTGTGCTCAACGTGTGGAATGTGTATTTTGACTCCTTGGCACTTAAGCAGTATTCAAACCTTCGTGATAGTGTTGCATCTCGCTATTCCTAATGAAAATTCAAATTCGGAGAGATCTATTGTAAGATTCGTACTGCCTTCGCAATGTTGCATGATTGTCTCGAATTTGGGATTGAACGTATTGACTACTAAAGCCATGAACATGTGACTGAACTATCAATCCTTATGTTTTATTTCCAGTCTCAATCACGGCGTAGTCGTGATTCGACACGGACCCAACAGTGTTGGTTGACATAGACAATGGTTATAGTTCTAGAGACTAGTGATCATCGTCCTGTTCCAAGTTTTACTGTTATGATCGTATCAACACCTTATGACATTGCATGTTTCACGCTAGTTTACACCAACACGAGGGGTATGGGTTTTTCAGTGTGGTTTCTAACACGACTACGTTGAAAGTATAGTTCACAATGGCAAGGAGAAACTCCAGACGACTTAAAGGCTTGGAAGTTGTGCCCATAGAAACATCTCCGCGTTCCAACGAGTCTTAAAATCATTCTAGCTCATCAGCGAGCGGTAATAGGAAATCTAGATCTTCCACCCCATCTTGGCTAGTAGACCCGTCCGACACACAAGAACAAGGGGTACAACTTGAAGAGTCTTTGCATCCTAGTGTAAATATAGACGAACTGGTAGTCGAAGGTGAGGCGGAGGTTGTCGGAGAGGGCCTGATGGAAGGAGTGGATGGTGGTAAAAACCAGGAAGACATTTTTATAGCACCGGACATGGTGGAAGGTACAATGATTCTCGAGAAACCCCCAGATTCGGTTATTTCGAGGATAAATGAAGCTTCGCTACGGTGACTTTGTACGAAGTATGGAATACCCTGGGATGACGTTAGAGTTCCTGGAAGGGAAGACAGGGTGCGCGCTCAACCGAAAGGGTGCATTGCCTGTAACAAGCATATGTATAATATTGGATGCGTTTCTCCGTCATGTGAGTATGTCCGGGATATTCTATAGTTCTTTCAATTGGCGTCAACGCAACTTCACCTGAACGCGTACGCCCTCCTGCTTGGACACTACATCCTATATATTGAATGGATGCAAATTGAACTGTAACAACCCACCTGGAGTGGGCGTAAATTTGGACCTAGAAAAGACCCATCGAAACTTTGACCCACTCTAATCAGGTCGTTGGTTCCTATAAGAAATTACATTTGCATAAAATAACAAAGAAATATAACGAGATGGAATCTTACACAGTGGAAGGGAAAAAAATATAATAATGAGAAAGTAAATGTACCATTTAAATAAAAAAACCATTAAGGTAGTTTACAACCATGTTTCAGACAGTTACATCAGGTACATCAATTAGTATCACAAATACAATAATACTGCCAATAAGATATCGAACATAAATAGATAAGTTCCTCCATCGTCAGGCTCCTACCACTTCATCTCTCTACATGAAGTCCAACCTATTGTCATGTAAGTATCTAAAGAGGAGGGAGGTCAGAACATAAAGTCCTAGTGAACGAAAACCACATATGTTTGAAGGGTAACTATACTTATATTTGGAAGGATAGAATTTTCATGATATGTCTATGTGAACAAGCATACACACACAAGACAATGAATCTAATTAATGAGGTGGACAATCATATAGTCACTTTAGACCTTCATTAACACTTTAGGGCGGACCCCGATCACTTAAGACCCAACAAGGTGGACATTCTCGGTCACTAAAGGTCATACTACTATATTAAATTTAGAGTGGATTTCTATAATCACTTAAGACCCTATAGCTAGCCCTAGCCACTTAATACCCCATCCTATCACGTTAATCGTCAATATATATATATATATATATATATATATACACATACACACACACTCATTTGTAATACGAGAAGCAGTAACTAGCCACTTAATACCGGTTTAGGGTAGACCCGGTTTGGCATTTAAGACCCCTCCGGCGGACTCCCATGTTACAACTTAAATGATATTATGGTGAACTCCTATGCCATTTAAACTTCCGTAGACAGGCAGTCAAATATAGTTGCATGAAGCTTAGAATACCAACCCATCACTTGGTTATCCCTCCCACGGCTCCTAGAGGAAGTGGACAACATTCGGAACTACCCTACCCAATGTTACCGTTATATATTGTGACGGCCCGCCTCGCACCAGCCTGCATTTCCTTCAAAAGTGCGCTGTACACATGCCCGACTAGCACAAGACGGTCGTCAGAAGAAAGGAAAGAAGGGAACGAACTAATCAAAGAACCTGTAGAATGTCTCACAGCGCATGGGATAAAATATAATAATAACATACTTGACATAAAACAGGCGAGACAGTGCATAAGCTGATAACTAATAATCAATGTCAACATCAAAGCAGCGGAAATCCATATACAGCTTATTACAACTTTCCCAATTTTACTGTCTCTAACCAAAAGAAAGCTAAAATAGAAGATACACCAACAATGCCCAAGCAGTGATCTTCAACAACACAGGGAGAATATTATGTATATAGTACGTGGAAGCCTCCTGCTCGTCTCCGGACCATCTACCCGTGCATCACCAGCTAACCTGTCTCTAGTCTGCTCGTGTGAGCACCCAGAGTAATAAGAAGAGACATAAAACTCTGGGTCAGACATAAAGCCTGGTATGAGCGATAAGCATCTAAACAGGGAAATAACAGGTATACTAAACCATACCTGAACCTGGACCTGCAACCAAAGAGTTAGTACCACATACCGTACAATACTCCAAGGTGCCATAATAAATAGTGTAAGAATACGGGGGTGGGGTGTGCATGTCACAATGATAGCAAACAAATCATCCATAGCAACCATTCTCGCATCTCTCACTCAGTGCGTAAAGCGTACGGCATCTACCACTTTGAAACACTAGACAAACTGAGGCAACGACGAATCCCGACTTGTAGAAACCCTGCTATGACCAAGCCAAACACTTGGAGTCATGACCAAACATTTCAATGACCCACTTCATTGGTCGTAGCCCTTGGTTCTACCAATGCCATAATGGCCCTGAATCCGCCTTCGTACCTCCTACCATAGTGGTCCAAAGCTATAGACGTCGATAACTCCTTGGCACGCGTCCCGCAGCAAAGCCCAACCATGAAGCGAACTCATTGATTCCCATCTAAATCTTGAGCTCTAACTTCTCATCTGGACTTCCTTTGCATCTCGGGTTTTGGTCGAATTGGAGTGGGTCTTCAGAAGAGTTGTCGTACATTAACAGTCCTAGAATTCTGTTCGGTTCGGTAGTCATCACCATCATCGGTTCGGGTCGGTAGTCATCTTCTTCATCGGTTCGGGTCGGTAGTCATCTTCTTCATCGGTTCGGGTCGGTAGTCATCTTCTTCATCGGTTCGGGTCGGTACTCCACTTCGGGTCGGTTGTCTCTGTTTGAGTTCGGTGGTTGCTCCCTTCTGAGTTCTCATGCCCGATCCTGTCCTTCTCCAATTGCCGATCCGCTCCGCCCCCTTAGCGTACTCCTCTCCAATCCGATCCACTCTCTAGTTTTGATCCGATCCGCTCCCTAGTTCCGATCCGATCCCCCTTGTCCACTCCAACTCTAAGCAATGGCCTTCCTTCCTGCCAAACTTCCTCCAGTGGCAAGTCCTCATCCAGTTCGAATTCCCTTGGTCGGTTCCCTAGTCCGATCCGACCCCTTTTCTCCGATCCGAACCGGTTCGGAACCTGCACACTTCTGCAACTTTCCAGCGAGCTTTCTACGCCATTCGACGACGTTTTCGAGCAATTTAACTATTCTAATCAATCATGAATCATACCATAGAGTCATAGCAACATGTAATAGCAACCACAAACAGCAAACAACAATTTAAATGAATCAAAATGAATCAAAAGTGGCTAAAACCTCACATTTGCCTATAACCCCTCTTAATCATGTTTAAGCATACGATTAGCAAAACACATCGAAATTAACCCAAATTTCTAACAGAGCCTTAAAACATTATTTTAGAATTTTAAGAATTTTTCCAGAATTTATTTACGTATAAATTCGCTAATCTTCACTAATTACCCTTAATCACCGTAATTAATGCAAAAACTATGCAAATCACTCACCTTGGCCACAAATGAAATTCTCAGAACTGAAACTCCTCTGATTTAGGGCGAATACTGATGTCTAACAGCGGCTCCAACCTTGCTTTGGTGCTTTTTCTCCTTAATTTGGTGTTGCTAAGCCTAATCTTCAATTAGAGAGTGATTTGGGGTGTTTTAGATGTAGGAAGCCATTACTAAGGTTTCAAGGAGGTTTGTGGCGGCTCAAAACTGAAATGAAAGTGATAACCTAACCCTAATCAGACCTCCTATACCTCTAAACCCGAAATTCCCCTTGGGCCTAGCTGCTAATTACCCGCTTAAGCCCAATTAAGCTGTCTTTCACCATCTGAAACTTGTTTCAGCCATATCTCCCAAACGGTAAGTCCGTTCGGCTAATGTGACCACTCTACGGAAAGAGAAACCATCATCCGGAGCCAATGGAAGTGGTTTCAGGTCAAAATTCCTATCCAGTCAAAAGTTATGGCCAAAACAGTGCCAACTAGGGGTAAAATGGTCATTTAAAAATCGGGAAAAATCATGAACATGGGAAATGACCCCAATAGTCGTCTCCCAAAGTTACATGACCATACGACTTCGTATGTGACAGAAATAAATATCCTACGATCCTATGATGCGCAGAATGCGGGTCGTTACACTCTCCCCCCCTTAAGAAATTTCGTCCCCGAAATTCCTTAACCCCAAAACATACAAAGGATCCCGCATGCCTAACAACCACATATAACAAAAATCAAACATGCAAAACAAGCAAACAAGCCTATCCTAGCATGCGGAAAAACTAAATCGAAGTCAAAATCTTACCAGGCAAAGAGTTCAGGATAAGTCTTCCTAATGTTCTCCTCTGTCTCCCAAGTACAATCATTCTCGTCCTCGCCCCACTGAACCTTGACTAGTTTCACCGCCTTCCTTCGAAGTTGCTTCATGTCGTGCTCGACAATACGGGCCGGCTTGCGGTTCCCAACCGCCTCGGGTTCTACTTCGAAGTCCTCCAACTGATCAGGTGAAATAGTCATATCTGAGTCGTGAACGAACTTCCTTAGTTGGGAAACATGAAATACGTTATGAACTCCCGCCATCTTCTTCGGTAAGTCAATTCTATATGCCAAATTCCCGACTAATTCAAGAACATGGAATGGGCCAACAAACCTTGGTGCCAACTTGCCTCTCCTGCCAAATCGTATTACGCTCTTCAACGGAGAAATCTTGACAAACACCAAGTCGCCAACGGAGAATTTTAAGTCTCTTCTCCTATTATCAGCATAACTCTTCTGCCTATCCTGGGCAGCCTTCATTCGTTGTTGAATGACCTTGATCTTATCCGACGTTTCTCTCACCACCTCTGGTCCAAGCATAAACTTCTCGCCAGTCTCTATCCAACATGATGGTGAGTTACACGGTCTTCCGTATAAAGCTTCAAACGGAGCCATACCGATACTGGATTGGTAACTATTATTATATGCAAACTCTACTAGATGCAAATGGTCATCCCATGATCCACCAAAGTCCAACATACATGCCCTCAAGAGATCTTCCAAAATACGATTCACCCTTTCCGTCTGACCGTCGGTCTGAGGATGATATGCGGTACTGAGATGTAACTCTGACCCTAACGCCTCTTGCAAGCTCTTCCAAAACCCACTAGTGAACAACGGGTCTCGGTCGCTCACAATGCTTTTAGGTACTCCATGAAATCTCACTACCCACTTCATATACAATTCTGCTAACTTAGCTGTCGTTCTTGTCGATTTGACTGGTATAAACCTTGCACTTTTAGTCAGTCGGTCTACAATCACCCAAATGCTATCATATCCCGATCTAGTCCTTGGTAAACCATCGACGAAATCCATCGAGACTTGCTCCCATTTCCATTCGGGAATTTCTAATGGCTGTAACAGACCACTAGGCTTCTTTTGCTCGGCTTTAACTAGCTGGCAATTCATGCACTTGGATATAAACTTCCCAACGTCTCTTTTCATTCCTTCCCAGTAGTAAGTCTGCTTCATATCTCGATACATCTTGTTACCACCGGGGTGTATAGTCAGTCTTGAGTGATGACATTCTCTAAGCACTTCATCTCTCAATCCATTGACATTGGGTACAACGAGCTTTCCATTCCTTCTAAGCCATCTATCTTGATCAAGCCCGTACTTGCTCACCTCTTCATCGATACCCATCTCTAACTTGGAGATGATTTCCAATAGGTTAGGATCGTCCCTCTGACTAGAGCCGATCCGCTCAATCAAAGTGGGTCTGATCGTCAAACTCGCTAACATTTCTGGATCCAATTCGCACTTTGGTCTGAAATCAAACCCCGCGATAAACTCCAGTTGCTTCCATTCAAGGAACATAGCCCCCAAGCTGGCATGTCTTCTACTCAATGCATCAGCCACCGCATTGCCCTTTCCTGGTGTGTATGCGATGTCAAAATCATAGGAAGCTAAGAACTCTAACCATCTCTGCTGACGGAGATTTAAATCCTTCTGGGAGAATAGATACTTTAACGACTTATGATCCGTAAATAGCTCAAACCTTTCTCCCAAGAGGTAGTGTCTCCACATCTTTAACGCGAACACGATCGCTGCCAATTCTAAATCATGGGTAGGGTATCTTCTCTCGTGCGGTTTCAATTGCCGACTTGCATAAGCTACAACCCTACCGCCTTGCATCAATACAGCACCCAGTCCGGTACCACAGGCATCCGTGTATACCGTCATCTCTTCATCCCCCTTAGGAATGACTAACACTGGTGCGCTTGTCAACTTGTCCTTTAGGCTTTTAAATGCATTCTCGCACCTTTCATCCCAAATAAAAGCTTGATTCTTCTTGGTCAACTGGGTCAATGGTGCTGCTATCTTGGAGAAACCTTGGATAAACTTACGATAATATCCAGCTAATCCCAAGAAACTTCTTACATCTGTTGCATTCTTGGGCGTAGGCCAATCTTGTACCGTAGCCACCTTTGCTGGGTCCACGGCAATACCACTCTCTGATACAACATGGCCCAAGAACCTTACTTCCCTCTTCCAAAAGTGACACTTAGAAAACTTTGCTTTCAATTGGTGTTTTCTCAACACCTCCATCGCTACTCTTAGATGTTCCTTGTGTTCCTCCTCTGTCCTCGAATAGACCAAAATATCATCAACGAACACAAGGACAGACTTATTCAGCTGATCTCTGAATACCCTATTCATAAGGTCCACAAAATATGCCGGGGCATTAGTCAGTCCAAATGGCATAACCAACCATTCATAAAACCCAGACGGCGTCCGAAATGCCGTTTTAGCTATACTCTCAGCTTCCACTCTAAGCTGATGAAAACCTGTCGCGAGATCCAACTGAGAAAATACTCTCGCGGCACTCAACTGATCAAACAAATCATCTATCCGCGGTAGAGGATACTTGTTCTTCCTCGTCACTTTATTCAATTCGCGGTAGTCTACACACAAACGAAGGGAACCATCCGCCTTGGTAGCAAACACAACTGGTGCTCCCCATTCAGAAACACTCCTTCTGATAAATCCCTTCTTCAAAAGATCGCTGACTTGCACCTCGAGCTCTCGCTGCTCCCTTGGTGCCATACGACGAAGTGGCATCACTATAGGCCTGGCATCTTTTACCAAATCAATACGGAACTCAATCTCTCGGTGTGGTGGAAGTCCGGTCACTTCTTCGAAAACATCCGGATACTGGCCAACCACGGGCAAACCTGACAACTCACTATGCGGAATGTCGAGGGAGTTTAGAAAACTAGCCAATACCCCCTTACTGGGTAGACCACCAAACACTATCCTCCGCCCATCATCCGCTCTAGCTGTCACCAACAAGCCCTCACAGTCTACCACCACCCCGTACCTTCGGAGCCAATCTACTCCCAAAATAATGCCAAACCCAGTAAAGCCCAAAACAAAGCAATCACAAACAAACATGCATCCATGACTCGATAAGACCACATTACGACAAATCATGCTAAGGCTAGTCGAACCACCAATCGGGTTCGTCACTACTAAAGGTCTATCGACAATCTCGGGCTCCAATCCCAACCTATCTACCAGGTCACTAGATATGAAAGAACTGGAAGCTCCGGTATCAAACAAAACTCTAACAGGAACATCATAAACAGAAAGCATACCTTGAATGACGACATTCTTTCCCTTCTCCGCCGCTGTTGGGGCATTCGACGAAGAAGGAATAGCATTAAGAGCATATGCTTTCACCATTTGCTTTTCTTTAGGGGGCTGTGGACACTTGTCCTTGTGATGTCCCAATTGGCCACAATTGAAGCACTTCCTATCCGCTGGCTTGGCCCGACAATTACTAGCATAATGGCCCTTCTTACCACAGCTGAAGCACTCCACATCTTGCTTATTCTTTTTCTTCTGGCCATCCTTAGCCTGATTCTGCTTTCTCTTATTCTGGGAACCACCCTTGCCTCCACCACTTGCTTGTGGTTTTGGCTCTTCTGCAGATGCAACCTCAGTCTTCGACTTAGGGTAGAGACTTTCTGATCTTAACGCTTTCCCCACAATCGATTCAAACGTCTCATCGATGTGGTTAATAAGTTTTTCCCCCAAGTACTGATCCAAACCAGTTATGAATTTCTCATTCTTTTTCTCGGCAGTATCAATAAGAGATAAACCATATTTTGACAAAGTGTCAAATTCAGCAATATACTCCGAGACAGCTCTGCCATTCTGCTTGAGCTCCAAGAACTTCTTAAACAGCATTGACTTCTGAGCAGCTGGAATGAACTTCTCGCTAAAGCGAGCCTTAAACTGCTCCCAAGTAATCTGATCTTCGGGAGTAGCTGCCTTTATAGCATTCCACCAATTCATTGCCCGCCCTTGCAGCTGACGGGACGCTAGCTTTCTCTTCATCGCATCCTCAATACCTAAATCCTCGAAGATACGTTCACAACTATCCAACCAATCTTGAACATCCGTGGCCGACTCCGTTCCGTGGAACGGCTTCCCACCAAGGCTAGTATAGTCTTTATTCAGCTTGGCGAAGTCGACCCTCGGCGCCTGCACTATTGGACCACCACCATTTCCGCCATTGGGAGCTGCCCTCTGAACATCCCTAAGCATCTCTCCCATGAGGTCTGTAAACATCGCCCTCATGTCAGCAGCATTCCCATTATTGGCTCCCCTACCAGCACCTCTAGTATCTCGGCTCATCGTCAATCTGAAAAAGGAAACGATTAACGATTCCATAGTGGTGCTAGTGCAGTACGACTTCATCCTTATACTACTAATAGTATATATATATATAGCTTTTAAAAACCAAAGTAACCACAAATACGCTCTCTCGTATACGTATATTATCTCTCCCTGATAACTTCCCTAGGTTAACTACGCAACCTAGAGCTCTGATACCAAGTGTGACGGCCCGCCTCGCACCAGCCTGCATTTCCTTCAAAAGTGCGCTGTACACATGCCCGACTAGCACAAGACGGTCGTCAGAAGAAAGGAAAGAAGGGAACGAACTAATCAAAGAACCTGTAGAATGTCTCACAGCGCATGGGATAAAATATAATAATAACATACTTGACATAAAACAGGCGAGACAGTGCATAAGCTGATAACTAATAATCAATGTCAACATCAAAGCAGCGGAAATCCATATACAGCTTATTACAACTTTCCCAATTTTACTGTCTCTAACCAAAAGAAAGCTAAAATAGAAGATACACCAACAATGCCCAAGCAGTGATCTTCAACAACACAGGGAGAATATTATGTATATAGTACGTGGAAGCCTCCTGCTCGTCTCCGGACCATCTACCCGTGCATCACCAGCTAACCTGTCTCTAGTCTGCTCGTGTGAGCACCCAGAGTAATAAGAAGAGACATAAAACTCTGGGTCAGACATAAAGCCTGGTATGAGCGATAAGCATCTAAACAGGGAAATAACAGGTATACTAAACCATACCTGAACCTGGACCTGCAACCAAAGAGTTAGTACCACATACCGTACAATACTCCAAGGTGCCATAATAAATAGTGTAAGAATACGGGGGTGGGGTGTGCATGTCACAATGATAGCAAACAAATCATCCATAGCAACCATTCTCGCATCTCTCACTCAGTGCGTAAAGCGTACGGCATCTACCACTTTGAAACACTAGACAAACTGAGGCAACGACGAATCCCGACTTGTAGAAACCCTGCTATGACCAAGCCAAACACTTGGAGTCATGACCAAACATTTCAATGACCCACTTCATTGGTCGTAGCCCTTGGTTCTACCAATGCCATAATGGCCCTGAATCCGCCTTCGTACCTCCTACCATAGTGGTCCAAAGCTATAGACGTCGATAACTCCTTGGCACGCGTCCCGCAGCAAAGCCCAACCATGAAGCGAACTCATTGATTCCCATCTAAATCTTGAGCTCTAACTTCTCATCTGGACTTCCTTTGCATCTCGGGTTTTGGTCGAATTGGAGTGGGTCTTCAGAAGAGTTGTCGTACATTAACAGTCCTAGAATTCTGTTCGGTTCGGTAGTCATCACCATCATCGGTTCGGGTCGGTAGTCATCTTCTTCATCGGTTCGGGTCGGTAGTCATCTTCTTCATCGGTTCGGGTCGGTAGTCATCTTCTTCATCGGTTCGGGTCGGTAGTCATCTTCTTCATCGGTTCGGGTCGGTACTCCACTTCGGGTCGGTTGTCTCTGTTTGAGTTCGGTGGTTGCTCCCTTCTGAGTTCTCATGCCCGATCCTGTCCTTCTCCAATTGCCGATCCGCTCCGCCCCCTTAGCGTACTCCGATCCAATCCTCTCCAATCCGATCCACTCTCTAGTTTTGATCCGATCCGCTCCCTAGTTCCGATCCGATCCCCCTTGTCCACTCCAACTCTAAGCAATGGCCTTCCTTCCTGCCAAACTTCCTCCAGTGGCAAGTCCTCATCCAGTTCGAATTCCCTTGGTCGGTTCCCTAGTCCGATCCGACCCCTTTTCTCCGATCCGAACCGGTTCGGAACCTGCACACTTCTGCAACTTTCCAGCGAGCTTTCTACGCCATTCGACGACGTTTTCGAGCAATTTAACTATTCTAATCAATCATGAATCATACCATAGAGTCATAGCAACATGTAATAGCAACCACAAACAGCAAACAACAATTTAAATGAATCAAAATGAATCAAAAGTGGCTAAACCTCACATTTGCCTATAACCCCTCTTAATCATGTTTAAGCATACGATTAGCAAAACACATCGAAATTAACCCAAATTTCTAACAGAGCCTTAAAACATTATTTTAGAATTTTAAGAATTTTTCCAGAATTTATTTACGTATAAATTCGCTAATCTTCACTAATTACCCTTAATCACCGTAATTAGTGCAAAAACTATGCAAATCACTCACCTTGGCCACAAATGAAATTCTCAGAACTGAAACTCCTCTGATTTAGGGCGAATACTGATGTCTAACAGCGGCTCCAACCTTGCTTTGGTGCTTTTTCTCCTTAATTTGGTGTTGCTAAGCCTAATCTTCAATTAGAGAGTGATTTGGGGTGTTTTAGATGTAGGAAGCCATTACTAAGGTTTCAAGGAGGTTTGTGGCGGCTCAAAACTGAAATGAAAGTGATAACCTAACCCTAATCAGACCTCCTATACCTCTAAACCCGAAATTCCCCTTGGGCCTAGCTGCTAATTACCCGCTTAAGCCCAATTAAGCTGTCTTTCACCATCTGAAACTTGTTTCAGCCATATCTCCCAAACGGTAAGTCCGTTCGGCTAATGTGACCACTCTACGGAAAGAGAAACCATCATCCGGAGCCAATGGAAGTGGTTTCAGGTCAAAATTCCTATCCAGTCAAAAGTTATGGCCAAAACAGTGCCAACTAGGGGTAAAATGGTCATTTAAAAATCGGGAAAAATCATGAACATGGGAAATGACCCCAATAGTCGTCTCCCAAAGTTACATGACCATACGACTTCGTATGTGACAGAAATAAATATCCTACGATCCTATGATGCGCAGAATGCGGGTCGTTATATATAGTCCATTTCAGAGATGGAGGACCCAAAGACCACTTAAAACCTAATAGAGGAGGGTCCCACGACTTTGTCTCAAACCAAGGAGCAGTGGTGTAGCCGGGATTTGTGGCTGGGGACGGCATGATTGAAAATTTCACGATTTAAAAGGCAGCAATAGTTTTGGATTCTTTTTTCAACTTTTTTTAACTTTGATCAAATGGCTACTCTAGAATCTTTGAAGAGTTCAAGCACATTTGTTATTTAAACTTTGATCAAATGGCTACTCTGTAATCTTTGAATTACCTACCTGG
Organism: Allium sativum; assembly: GCA_030737875.1. NCBI lineage: Eukaryota > Viridiplantae > Streptophyta > Magnoliopsida > Asparagales > Amaryllidaceae > Allium > Allium sativum. Next base: position 767,971,254 of record CM060912.1, on the reverse strand, counting down.
GCAAAGAAAAGAAGGCTTCTATCTTTGCATGTGGCAAACAAAATTCGACAAAGGCAGTATTATTTTCTTGGATCCTGGGGGGTCATATGACCTTTCCATCTTTAAAGTGGCTCCGCCAGTGCCAAGGAATGAACCTTAGGAACATGCCTAATCCTAACTACTTAAGACCCAAATTAGGTAAGTCATCCACTTAATACCTTCTCAACGAAAGCATGCCTACTCATACAAACATGTATATAATATATACACACCAGGCCTCTCACGTTAAACCGTCTACTTATAGGTACTTGATTTGTCGAGCGGTTCCGGGAAGGCTTCTACTACAAGTGGGCTTAACCTCGTGCCTTAGTGTAATAGTTATAATGGTCCATGATACCTCGACCTCCCATATTAACCAGGATTATTTGTAGATATTGGATATGCCTGTCGGTTCTGGGCAGGCTTCTACTGCAAGTTATGGTTAACCTCATGTCTTTGTGCCATTAATTACTATTTATAAAGCACATACAAACAAATTCCTAAGGGGTCATTTAAAAATTCAGGTTACTACTTTCCTAAATTAATCGTATTTACTATGCATTTATGATATGTTAATTACGTTATTTAATATATATATATATATATAATAAATATCCTAAGTTAAACATATTCTAAATGTTCGAATATAACATTTCTAAACCGTTGAAATGTCAATCTCTAACCAAAGAAAGGCACACAAGTTAATTTCCCACATTTCACTAATCAATTGTAGACATGTATATAAACATATATATAAATGGGAAATAAACAATAATAACATACATTTGTATCCTGGGATTGACTGATTACTACAACAATAAATGATAACAATTGTCAAATGCATCTAAACATATATATATATATATATATATATATAATTATTATTTTATGGTTCAAATCCACTTTTGAATACATTTAGGTGTAAAACATTAATATTTGAACATTGTATAAACAAATATGTTCAAATAATCTATTTATAAAAATAAATATTTAAACCTATTTTGATCATACAAAAATCCAAACCTTGATGTCTGACAATAAACAATACATAAAATCACAACATATGAAATATGAATTTACCCACAATAATAATTATACAATACAACTCTATAATCTTCTTCATTGCTTTAACAACCACAAACCACAAATTTACACAAATTGTACATTTCAGTCAATAAACTTAAAAGAGAGGAATCTAGGTGATTTGATAATTTATAATGTTTTCGTAGGAACCCCAAATTCTCTTAGGCATACTGATCGAAATCAATACTACTAAATAAAAGAATAGCAAAAATAGGTAATTTCCACTCACAGTGATTTAACTGTATGGAAGTGACATAGATTTGATGATGTTTGCCCTATTAGATCTGAAAATCTTGAAAGAACGAACATGAATGTGCACTCCAATATGTTAGAAATTGATATATAAGAATTAAACAGTTAGAATTCTTATATATATAAATCTTATGATTCCAGATTCAGATTCTATATAAAATCCTAAAAGAAAAGAGATTAAAAAAGAATGTAGTTTAAGAGATTTAGAGAAGAAAACCTAATATATATTTCTCTGTAATTAATGGAAGAATGGAGGCTAGAGCAGTGAGGGAGATAAAAGTTAAGGGAAGGTGGAATAGGGTGAAATTTATTCGTGTGTGTGCAAATTAGAGTCGTAGTATTCATTAGATTGAATCCTAGCATTTAACTATAAATATATCACTTTAAAACCTAACCTGACCCACCTAAATCACGCCTAGTCGACCCAAACGATCAACCTCTACCCTTGGTTGGTGGTCGACCGACGGTCGACCCCTTGGGTGCCAAAACACCCAATTAATTGTTTGAACGTGGAAAGGTTATTTATTAATTAAAACATTCCCTTTTATATTATAACCTTCCTTTCTTTTATTATTCTTGTCCCTTTCTACGCGTATATACATACACACAAATTTGAATTCTATGAAATATTCCAAATAGCCATTAATTAGATGTTTATATTCAATATGTTTATTTATTCAATTTGAATTTCATACGTTGTATATATTTTATTTACGCACAACACAATTAAAGGTGAATTCTTCATACGAACTCCATTTTTGACATGTTATATATGAAAACGGATCAAAATCTCACTATGAATATAACTATAGTATTTTCATGACCAAATTCCTAATTTTAAAATTTTCTATTTTTTAACTTGAAAATATTTTAATGTTTAATTTAACTTATAATTATTCTTGTCTTATTAATTTATTTTTATAGGGTGTTAAATTCTCCTTCCCTTAAAATAGTTTTTTTTCCTCAAAATCTGTCTAAAGGGCTAAAAACACAACTCGCTCTAAATAACCATGTTATACACCCGTGTTACTTCAAATACATCATTAGACATCCATGACTCACAGTAGTTATGCACTATAGACTTACTAAAGCGAGCTCAATCCTAACGTTTATGTGTATTAAGTGATGTAGTATGTATGCAAAACACCTTAACATATATATAATTTCTATATTAGTGCTCGCTGCATTTTTTTGCAGACATCTCCTACTATCCAATCTAGCAACCATGATGCAACTAAAAATCCAAAATTTTCGAGGGAGGCCACAAAATCTTAAAATTTGCATACCTTACATCGAATTTCCTCCCTAATATACCTGAACCAACCTAATTGAATATTGTCGAGTCTTGAAATCCCGTGCTCCAAAATATCTATGGTGGCACAAGATTCCCAAGGTTCCGTATTTGTCTACGTTTTTTTATTAGGCTCTACCAAAATTTATTGTATTATGAAGGTACCTTATCAAACATAAGACTATTATGGGATCCTGTCATCAATAATATCATACATCTTCCTAACTTTGGGAAAGCCCAAAATACAATATCGACTCTTTATCCTTCATAAGCTGCCTAATCAAATTAGACTTTTTCCAAAGTCTAGTCACAAATTTGGTTCGAGTAGAAACTTGTCAATGGTTATCCCATCAACCCTTGGTGTTTTAGGTAGCTTCCTTGAAATCCTTCAAGGGCGCCCGCTAATTACCCAAAAGATAACTACGCTACTCCTAAAAAGCTAAATGTTATTCTTAGTAAGAGATCTAAGATGCAATTATTCTTCTTATTCTCAAAGCTCCGATCATCTTCAATTTGTCCTTCGGTCTTTAAATGAGATGTAATTCAAAATTTTAGTAGTTTCCTAAATCAAAATTTTCAATTCTTATGAATTAGTGCTCTAGTCTATACTAATAATTAGAATATTTTCCTATGCTCCAATTTGCTAGAATTTAAATCTCGGTGAGGTCGTTTGTTATAATTTTCATAAATTTGCCGAAACAATCATATTGACATATTTAAAATTACAAGAAATGGGTATTGTATTATTTTGAATAGACAGTATAATCTACGTGCAAATATGTAAAATTACACAATTTATTCTTTATATTTTGAGTATATTCCTTATAATTTCAAATATAATATCTTTCGTGAAAAACGAAAAAGGGGATAATTTAAATAAAATTAAACAAATACCCCTAAGTAAACTAAATACGGTCATATTCAAACTTGAATATCTAATCCAATGTTAAGCCTATTCCTTATTTTCATGCTTCAAGTTCTTATTCTTAATGAGGTCATCTTCTAAGGCTAAACTTCTTCTTCATTAAATATTTTCAAAAATCACAAGACTACCCACTTCCTTTTTGTAGGCTACAATTATAATTCCTTTATTAACTTCCAAATCTCATAGATGGTAAATCACTAAGCTAATTATCCCTATGAAATCATGTCTTACTTATTTATCTCAAAATTTTATAAGGGTTTTAAATCCTAACATCGCAGATATAAATAGGGATCCATTACTCATATCACTTTATATCGTTATCCAATCAATATGGGGGGCCATTAGTGATCACAACCTAGAAATTTTCTTATGGAAGTTCTGTCCTCCTACAATTATTTGTTTAAATAGCGTTGAGGTCTAAATATTTTTATTCTAATTCCCTAAGATGCTAATCCATTTCTTTAAATTTTCCACCTTTGCCTTTCTTATAATTGAGGTCCATCTATTCTCAATACCGGACCATTCCATAGATATTTACTTAACTCTCTCGAGCTCCTTTAAGCTTGAAAATATTTCCATTTTCTTCGAATCAATTTATTTTTCTGAATCAGACCCTAACATCTTTTTTAATCTTATCAATTACAAATTTATTTCCCACTAAATTTGCAATTGATATCCGTGAATCTTTTCCCTAAAATCGTGAATTACGATAAGTTATGTCATATTAATTTTATATATATACTAAGCGCTAAATGCAATATAAACATACTAACCCTTAAACCAACTATCTAAGGAAATCTAGTTCACGACCAACCCTTGATTCTGGAAATACTACACCTCACCACCTTTAAAACAGAAACTTCTGGGACTAAAGCTAAAATTTCCAGATTAGGTTGTGTAATTTATCCTTACTTAGTCCTAGAACCTAATTCTAACTTACCTAATCAGCTACTCGTATTATTCCAAAGTTATCTCTTTCTATAAGGTGAAATTTTTAGTGATTAAACAAAATAAGTTCTTCTAAGTATTATTATTATTTTCAAATTTTCACAAATTCACAAAATATATTTAATATCTTATTAAAACCTGATATGTTAAATTTTTCATGAAGACTTTAATACCTGTTCTTAAGGTCAATACATGCTTTGTATTTGACAAACATACATTTAGAAATTGTTCCAAAATGTTACAATAAGGATTCAGACGCTTCTTTTTATTTCAATCTTAACTAAATGTCCAAAATAAGAGCAAAATACTTTTTCTCTTTAAACACTTAACTTTATTAATTATTTGAACGCCAATCTTTCACACTTTTAAAACAGTCAATAAAACTTTCTAATAGCTAAAGAATTATTCATATTATTCTAGAATATAGAATTTCAATTAATACCCAAGAATAAATTATGCAGAAATTTAGTTACTGAAAAGGTCTTATGACATTTATTGCTAATTTTTTCAAAAAATACTTTATTACTTCGCACAATCATAACTTTGAGGCATTAATCAAGGTTTATTTATCTTGTAATAATAGAACTAATTAACTTCTTCCTTTCTTTACAAAACGTTTTAAATAAATTCCCCAATTTTAAAAGTAATAATATTCATGAAATGTTCATAAATTCTTGAATTAAGAGAAAAATAATTTCTCTTATTTTAAAACTTGCCTTTTATTTGTATTCTGAGTGTCAGTTTTTAATGTATTTCAAAACGACAAATGTTTTGGAGTAAATGCTTATTTTTATATGAAAACAAGACTTTAGTAATCTAACATTAAATCAAGTAATAGTTAAGCTTTTTAACCTATTCATTTAAATATTCTCTATTTATGTTGTTATTACCAAAATACGCTCTAAAATGTTAGTCTAAGACTGTATCTATGTTAGTAGTACAGTTTAAAAATCTTTACTGTCATGCACATATACTTTTATCGAATTTCTTAGCGTTGCACGTTTGAATTTAAGAATTCTTTAATTACTTATCTCACTTTAATCGCACCATGAGGGAACTTTTCAAAAATTGAATTTAATAGCCATAAACAAGTTATAAGTTTTTAAATTGATTTATTGGAGTAGTCTTTTATCATTTATTTCACTCCCAGAATTGTTACCCTCTCATATACTCCTTATTATATGAGAATTTTACTATTTCAAATTCTACCTTAGTTTTAATAAATAAATTTACTGTCCACTCTCTCTCGAATGGATATACTTATGGCATTTACCTTGTCAAACTTGTATATATCTTCTTTTCTTTCTCCTTTTTATTTCTAATGGAACGTCAAATTTTATTGCCATAACTTATGTTGGATTTTTAAGAAAAAATCTTTTCAAATTCATTTTAATAATAAAAGCTTGTCATGCTAAGACAGTGACAGTTACAAATTTACTATTATAATTGTTTATTGCTTGACACCTGTGCAGTTAAAGCGCTCAGCACATCCAATGCGGCAGAGGTGCAAAAAGTTATAGCTGGGATAAAGCGAGGAAATAGCGAAATATGGAGGATGAACCTAAAATAGCATATAAAACTCATATTTTATGCTTTTATAAACATAAAAAATGTAACATCCCACCCCGAGACCCACATTAACAAAGAGAATTACATAGTAATTCCATCTGCTAATGCAGAGAATAGGGTTGGTTAAGGGTGACTAACTATAACCTTGTCTTAACAATCTATTGAATATGTCAACAAGTGATGCCTATTTTTTTTATCAACTCAAGTGGATCGACATACTCAATAAATCGATAGATCCATAGCTATTTTACCATGCTGTAACAATGATTCACCTTATAAGAAGGAATAATATATGCTCTAGAGAAAAGTAAGAACTATCTAGGATATATATGCTTATACTCAAGTGATATAATCGATACTTAATAAAAGAGACTTCAACTAGCACAATCTTAAAAGTATGACTCAATCAGGCTCGCTTTCGCTTTATGGAATGTGGATAAATACTTCGAAAGAAATAAATATCTTCCTAGAAGAAAACATCAAGACATCTATATATATCAAGAAAAAGTATTCTTCACACATAGTAACAAATGTAATGAATATGCCACATCTCATCGGCATATTCTCAAGTATCATCAAGGGAAATATAAAACTCAATCATAAAAGAAGCATCATACTTATCCATATCTCAATGATAAATAAATGGAAAATTAGCATTCAACTTAATTATAATTAGTACATTCTTTATTTTAAATTAAAACATGCAAATATATGTAAATAAATGTAAACTTTTACTTAGAATGATTAAATTTAATAGAATATTGTAGTATTTTCTACTTTGAGAAATATATGTTAAAAAAATTATGTTAAAAAAACTAATTTTACAAATCTATAATGCACAAATGTCACTTTCAAAATCATTTATTTTATAGAAGATATAGCAGAAATAGCGGAATATAGCTGAAATAATAGGATATATCGAGAATATCGGAATATATCAGGGATTAAAGCGGAGAGGCTATTTCAGAGGCTATTTGAAAATAGTGTAGCGGTAGAAATCCGCTACATGATATAGCGGGGATATGACATGGTAATAGTGGGGCATAAACTGCATAGCTTGACACTTACATTTCTATCATTTTAAAGCTCATAACTGAAAACATTTACTATTATTCTTTAATTAAGAAATTCATCTTCTGATTTCCTTAAAGTTTAAAATTATAGTTTACCCGACAGAAGATACAGTAAACTTTTTCAAATTCCTCAAAACATTTATTTTCACTGTGGAATTATTATACAATTTGAGTTTATAATTGAAATGTTAGAATTCCCTTTTTCAAAATGATTTAATAGTGTGTAAAAAATCACTTTATACTTTCTTAACACTTTTGATTTTTTTCGTCTAATCCTTCCGACTCGCTATTTTACGGAAGTCTACTTCCTTTATTGAATCCTTTCTTCTATGTTCCTATATTTTTACCTTTTGACATTCCAAATTGTTGTCATTATAAATGTCATTTATGCTATTTTATCCATTTAACAAGCTCATTCTTATGGACATTTAATTAAAAATCGAATGCTCATTTTTTCTGCATAATTAGCCTTATTACATCCTTAATATTTTCTGATTCTAATATCCTATTTATTATTGACAACTTAGTGCTCTTTCGAATTTCAAAATTCCATTAATTACTCATGAGGAAGTTTTATCATATTTAAAAAAGGCATTCTTCTGCTTTTCCAGAAACCTTCACGCCTTTATGTTATGGACGTTAATTTATCCTATTCCAAGTTCTTACTACTTATTTCTCTCTTGTCTCTTCCATGAATGATAGTTAAATCACCAATTTATTCCCATTAACTGCCTATTAAATTAGGGAGTTTCTTCCCGCTTTGCAACTTTTTCGTTCTTACATCCCTTAAGTTCTTATAGGCTTCCAAATCGATAAGGGAACTATTAAATCACTACATGACTTCTATAGATTTTCTAGAAATTAAGGTTAATCCTTTCCTAGAAGGATGTACAGGCAATATTTCCTAAAGATATGTGTACTTTAAAAATATATACTTATATATAGAAAAAAAATTTAAAAATCCATTTCAAAATAACAAGTACGCCTCTCATTTGTATATGTTTCCCTGTAATCGGGTAACCTAAGCTCTGATATCAAATGTAACAACCAGCCCGGAATGGTCCTAAATTTCGACTTAGAAAAGGCCTACTGAAACTTAGAGCTACTCTAAAGGGGTTGTTGGTTCCTATAAGGAATTACATTTGCACTGAATAACAGAGCAATATAACAAGATGGAATCTCGCATAGCGGAAGGGATAAAATATGATAATGAGAAAGTAGATATACCATTTAAATTGTAATCCAATAAGGTAGTTTACAACCATGTTTTAGACAGTTACATCACGTATATGTATTAATATCCCAAATACAATAATACTGTCAACAATAAATAAAACATAAACATATAAGTTACTCTATTACCAGGCTCCCACCACTTCATCGCTTAGCATGAAGTTCAACCTACTGTCCTGTAAGTATGTTAAGAGGAGGGAGGTCAGAACATAAAGTACCGGTGAATGAAAACCACATATGTTTGAAAGCTAACTATTCATATATTGGGTAGGATAGATTTATCATGATATGTCTACGTGAACAAGCATACACACACAAGGCAATGAATCTAATTAACGAGGGGTCATTCATACAATCACTTAAGACCTTCATTGACACTTAAGGGCAAATCTCCGATCACTTAAGACCTAACGAGGTGGACATTCTCGGTCACTTAAGGACATACTACCATATTAAATTTAGGGTGGATTCCTAAAATTACTTAAGGCCGTATGGTGGACTGTGGCCACTTAAGAACCTGTCCTATCACGTCAATCATCAATCAATATATACTCTCATTTGCAATATGAAAAGCAATAACTTTCCACTTAATACTGGTTTAGGGTAGACCCGGTTTTCCATTTAAGACCCCTCCGGCGGACTCCCATGTTACTACTTAACTGATATTACGGGTGAAGTCCTATACCGCTTAAAATTTCCCATAGACAGGCGATCAAGTATAGTTGCATGTAGCATAAAATACTAACTCATACATTGGTTATCACTCCCACAGCTCCTAGAGGAAGCGGACAACTTCCAGAGAACTACCTCACTCATGTTACCATTATATATAGTCCACTTTAGAGAAGGAGGACCCAAAGACAACTTAGAACCTAATAAGGGAAGGTCCCATGACTTTGGCCCAAACCAAGAAGCGAACCTTAGGAACAGGCCTAGTCCTTACAACTTAAGACCCAAATTAAGTAGGTCAACCACTTAAGACCTCCTCAAGGTAGGCATGCTTACTCAAATAATATATGTACACACTAGGCTCTCACATTAAACCGTCTACTTGTAGATGCTAGATTTGTCGGGCAGTTCCAGGAAGGCTTCTACTACAAGTTGGTTTAACCTCGTGCCTTAGTGTAATAATTATAATGACCCATGACACCTAACCTCCCACATTAACTAGGCTTACTTGTAGATGTTGGATATGCCGGTCGGTTCTGGGTTGGCTTCTGCTACAAGTATTGGTTAAACTTGTGTCTTTGTGTCATTAATTACTATTTATAAAGCCATTAACGCACACACATATAAATAATTCCTAAGGGGACATTTAAAAATTAAAATTACTACTTTCCTAAATTAGTCGTGTTTACTACACATTTATGATATGTTAATTACATTATTTAATATATATATATATATGTAATAAATATCCTAAGTTAAACGTATACTAAACGTTCGAATATAACATTTCTAAACCGTTGAAATGTCAATCTATAACCAAAGAAAGGCATACAAGTTAATTTTCCACATTTCACTAATCAAGTATAAACATGTATATAAACATATATCCAAATGGGAAACAAACAATAATAACATATAAAACTTGTATCCTAGGCTTGACTGATTGCTACTACAACAAAATATAACAATTTTGAAATGCATCCAAACATATATATATATAACTATTATTTTACGATTTAAATCCACATTTGAATGCGTTTATGAGTAAAACATTAATATTTGAACATTGTATAAACAAATACATTCAAATAACCTATTTATAAAAATAGATATTTAAACCTATTTTAATTCATACAAAAATCCAAATCCTTAATGTTTGACAATAAATAGTACATGAAAATCACCACATATGAAATATGAATTTGACCACAATAATAATTATATAACACAACTATGTCATCTTCTTCATTTCTTTAACAACCACAATCTACAAATTTACACAGATTGTACATTCTTGCTAATAAACATAAAAGAAAACTTGAAATCTTATAATAATTAACCAGTACGGGTTTTATAAAATTGGTTTCGTTTAAATTCGAGGTCGTTTGAAAATTGGCTATTCTCAAGTTCCATATTAAATCGAAAAAATATAAATTGATTACAAAATAATTAAGCCATTGATAATAAATTATTTTTATCATGTATATTCAAATAGAATTTATATAACTTCACAATAAAATAATTTGGACTTTAAACTCAACATTTTAAATTCCAAGTTAAATCGATATAAAATTTATTAAAAATCCTTTCATTTTATTTAATAAATCGTTATAGTTCATAAACGATTATACCGTGATTTTTCTGAAAATTTGATTTGGACATAACTCAAAAAATAAAAGATGAAATCTTGATTTTTCGATTCCATTAGAAAACTATAATCTAGTAGATTCGAAAGATTCTTATTTTAAAGATTTCCAACTTATATTGAGTCTAATTTACTCAGTTGAAGTTCAGATCAAGCCATACAGCTCCATATACCTATACTTACTCAATTTAGACACATGTGTCTCATAACATGATGTTTAAATAATCATCCATTTCTTTAATTTTAAATAACCACATTTTTCATATGGTTTTGAATGATTCATTACACATATTCTTACATTCAACTCATATTTCACACACATTAACATTCACATTCATCCAGGTTGATTTCAAATCAATTTATTCACTTTAGTTATAAGCTAGGCAATTTAATTTCCTTAAAATCATATCACTTAACTAAACATAAGTTAAATTTTAATCCATTTGATTCACTATTACATTTCAATTCATTTAACTTGCACACATTAAATTTAAATTTAGAATTCAAATTCATGACTTTTACTTCAAACTCTTTTAAAATAATATAAATATATATGCAAATATTTATTAGCATTTGCAAATTCAAAACATTTGAACTTTAAAAACAACTTGTTTTCTCAAACAATTTTACATTAGAAAATTTATTATTGTAGCAATCCATCACTTAGAAACTCAAAAATGAACACCGATGATGTCCGGATCATCGTCGAAATTTTTTCTATCGACTAAAGTGATTTTAGATCTTTATCACTTCCAAAATTTATTTAAAACAATTTTATTCAAAAATTCCTTCAAAGTAATGCCATTTTACTTTATAATAATTCAAAAAATGTTTCCAAAACATCCAAGATTTAAATTTTCAATTCTGGTCTGAATCCAATATTAATTTAGCTCATTTGAATATTCCATTCTTATACAAATTCTATTTGGTTATACAACTATCTCAATATTATAATCTCATTTGTTTATAATAATAACAACCAACTACATCAATATTTTTAGAAAATTATTCCTTTATATCAAAAATATATTTCTGGGTAAATTACTTCATTTACCCATTTAAAAATAATAATGTATCGAATTGCTCTGTTCAAGTGTTTAGAAACACCTATCGATACAGTTGCGCATTCTGCATTGACCAGAATTCATAAACTACTCAACAAATCAATCAGCACTGTATAAAACAATTTTTATAACATTAAAAAGTACACTCTCTTATATATATACACTCAAACTCAATCTAGAGTATTACTTACCCCATCTCTATTGAGTTACGCCAAAAAGCCAAGGTTATTACTTAACCTCCAACTCTGATACCGACTATAACACATCGACTTTTCCATACTGCTTAAGCTGGCATTTAACCTCACATGTCCACTCGAAAGGAATAGGAAAGTGGATAGTTATGAGGAAGAAGTAAGAGGGCGAGAAGAAGAAAGAAATGTTATAATAGAAGAAGAAGAACAACACTACATAATCAAAGTAGAATAGAATCTCACAACGGAATGAATAAAATATAATATATCAATACTCTTTACACAAAGAGAAAACTATATATATACATATATGGTGATAGAATCAGAGTACCCATAAATGCAACACACATAGCAAAAATAAATTAATGCCAGATAATACGGGAATACATCTCGACTCTTGTTCCTCTTCTGAAGCTCCAAATAAAACCTAATGCTACCTGGAAAATATTCTCTTTCTAATCCATGCACATTTTGAGGAAAGCAAAATCACTTGGATCAGTCTGGAATACTTTCAGTGATAAATTCACATCACCAATTGATTTGCACAAATATGATCTGGGTGTTAAGCTAAAAGAAGTAACCTTCTCTGCAACCATACTTAGTATATTTGTAAAAACCAACATACATGTTTCTAGGATATACTCTGTTAGACACTCGTCTATACATGTTGGCCAGGAACGGGACAAACTGAAGGTACTTGATTACTACATTCTGTCGGGATAATCCCTGAGATTAGTAATAAGAAGTCCTTGCATCATGCAGAACATAGAACATAGGGGTTACTGCTACAATTTTAATCCTGTTTTAACCAGAGACATCGGCATGCACCCCTCTCGCTCCAAAAATCTATGCCTTCAATCATCTCATATGCATCCCTGGAAATTATTTTTCGAACGCAAAGTCAGTTCGATGTGGGTTTGGGTTGGTCTCCTCCAACTAATTCGTCAATAGTCAAAAGCAATATTTATTGATAGTCGGGTTTTTAATTATCAAATCAAAATAGTACAAATCAGGAACTCGTGCACTTTTTAATTAAAACCATTCATTAAACCAATTTATCGATTCTCAAAAATCGATTTTGTATACTATCTCAACTGGATAATTATATTCTCAATCTCTCCTATTTTTGTTACTTTGAAAACAAATCCAACACTAACCTCTTCATAATAGACATATTCACAAAATCTACTTTTTATTTCCTTTACTTCAAAAATATCGCTATATTTTCACAAAACAATTTATCTGTTTTCTTTACTTTGGAATATCACTATATATACATTACCAATTTGTATAGATTAAATCACCAAATCTCATATAGGTTAAACAATGTAATCCAATCATTGTTTATTATACAAAACCATAATCCATCTTATTTAACTTCAAAACTTTACATATTTAAGTTTAAAACTAAACTTATGGAAATAATAATTCAATTTCCAAATTTGCTTCCAATTCCCCAAACTAGTTATAACCTCTTAATTCATTTTCATCGAAAATCCTTGCCATTTACTTTTTTCTTGGAATAAGTTTATTCCTAAAACCATATCATTTTCATTAATTAGAAAATAGTAATATGTACTTTACCAAATGGTAGAAGTATAGATCACACTTCATATCTGGGCGAACAATGCCAAGTAATACATTGTTTACTATAAAACCCAATAGTTTTTTTTTTATTAAATTTCTAATTCTAACAAAATAAAGTAGTAATATCCCTTATGAAAATAATATTTTATTTTCAACATTATTACCATTACAAACTAGTACCATCCCTTGGAAAATTGTGAAGTTGTTCAAGTTGGGATATTTTATTTACCTCTCAGACTTTGACGCGACAACATTTTTATCTTAAGATAGGTAAAAGTTTGTAACTCAAAAGTTGATATTAATTATAATATCACATCCATTTCATTTACTATTCTATTTAAAATATGGTTTCATAAACCACTATTTATTTTTGAAAATCTCCTTTTAGTTATATCCACTTTTACTCAATTCATTGATTAAGTAAAATCTTACTTACGACAAAACTTTTAGCTTTAAACTTCTTTAATACACAACATTTACAACTTGGATTTCAATACAAAATCTGTTTAACCAATTTCTTTATCCAGAAACCATTAAGCATCTTATTTTAAACTTAATTTGGATTTTATTACTAAAATCCATTTACCAAATTCCTTTACCCAAATCCCTTTAGCATCTTCCCTTTACATCTTTGAAAACCTCCTTTCAGTTAACATCATTTTACTTAATTCCATTATTAAGTAAACGTTTATTTAAATCCATTGCCTAACTTTAAATTTCTTTTACAAACTTTGTTAATAAAACTTGGATTTTATTTAAAATCCCTGTATAAACCTTTACTAAATTTAACTAAATCTCATTACCAACTTGATTACTTTCTTAAATGAATACCGTTTCAAAAGATAACCACTTTAATTATCATCAATTATATTAATAATTAACTTCAACATTTACTAAAGTACAAGTAGTTATTCTTAATTAACTCGAATAGAATGGTTAATTCCTCTTAGAAAGTTATTAAATAACAACAACTTCATTAATAATAATCAACTCGATAATTATCTTTAAATACAATTAAATAAAAGATTAATTAACTTTTATGAACATTCATTAAGTTTAAATGACTGCTCGTTAAAACTATTTCAATTAGATTAATTGAAAACAAATTAATTTAAATAACCAATCTTAATTAAAAACAGTTGATTAGTCAACTTGAAAACATCAGCTAACTTGTTAATTGATTTCCACTAATCCTCCCTCTTAAATTAATTAATAACTTAATCAATTTAATAATATTATACTTAATTGTGTTTTCTTAAAAAAAAATTGTCCCATATTATTAACCCTTAGGTTAATTCCTGACTTCATTGCTTATGAAACTCATTAAAAACATAAGAATTTGCTTAAAAAATCATTTTATAATACTTTGATAAAATATGATTATAAATATTGATTTATTTATAAAACTCTTATTTTATATAACTTATAAAAATATAATTGAAAATCTTGCTCGGTTATAAAAATAAATTTTATAACTTAAACTTCAATTCCCCTGACGACAAACCAACGTCTTAAAAAGATGGATTTTAGACCATCTACCGGCAATCACTTGACCAATGATGTTATCGATTAATAAAACATAAATGTTGAATTTCAATTCAATAATATTCATCCAAATAAATTTCAACTTCAATTGGGTCAAACGGTTCATATTTGAATAATATGAAATCAGATAACATACAAAATATTTGAGGAATCTAGTTGCATCCCTCCAACCTATGTTTTCGTGCATCACAGCTCATAATATCATTTAATATATGCATATGAAACAGATAATCTAATTCACTTAAACGACGTAAATATAAATACCGATAATCAACAATCAAGAAGACAATCACCCAAAGTATCCAAATCATCCAAACATCCAATTTATACAAAAAGCAATAAATATAATTATATGAATTTAATCACATCATAGAATTCCAGAAAGCGTGAGAGCTAACTTACATTTCGATTTCGATCGACGATTTCAGATTGTTTCGTTTAATTAGACACGACCATTAAAATTAAACAAAGTTCCAAACAGCTTTAAATCCAACCAAGATAGTCGTACGCGCAGATATTGTCAATACGATCCCAAAACCTTTTGTTTTGTCTAATTCTATTCACGTCTGAATAAGATATGCGGGTTACATGATTTAATTCGAATTAAAATAAACATAATTAACTAATTTTAATTAATCACTAATTAACCTTTAATTATGTTATAAACCGTTAATCCATGTTGTAACTCATCATCCAAAAACAAGATTTTCCCCAGCTACATCTCAAACAAAACCAGACCCCTTCAAACGTTCCCTGCTCCTCCTACTAGTGATAGCAGATCACCACACTTCGGTAGGTGCTAGCCCCATGCACTCCCCTTGAAACGACCCGAACTTCCCCGTAAAGGAAAGCCCTGATTGAGTTGAGAACACGACAAATCAGAACATAAACAGAAGAACATTTCTTTGCTTATTACAACAGTTTACATCAGAGTACAAGAATATACAGAGCATGAACAAATAATATACATTTGACAAATATCAGAGATTTACCATTTACAATGCAGTGGAAAACAATAAAAAACACAACTGAAAGTGATAAATGGATACATAGCTTTCCGAATATTTTTCCAGCTGTAAACCAGGATCCTGCGAATATAAATATGCAAAACCAAAACTACTAGCTGCCTGTGTGGAAAATATGGGCACCCAGAGTTTAGGTTAAAACAATAAACTCCAGGTCAGTCATATGACTGGTGTGAGAACTAAAGCAGTTATTTAAAACTTTACTTTCAAGTCAGATATATCAAGGGACCACACCGTATAAAACAGAACGGGTTTCCTTCCGAGAATACCAGTGCGTATAACAAAACAGCGCAATGCATTTTGGAAATATGAAGCTATTATAAGACACAGGTCCCATCACACAATGTAACACAAGCCAGAGGATAGGGTTTTCCCTTATAATAGCCAAACATTCTTGGTACGTTAAAACAAATCATATAAGTGCATAGTGTATAAAACAACTTCAAATATAAATGTATCAATCCTAGATGGCATGGGTACCATATATCATGTCGCCAATACTAGGCTCTACAAATAAAACTAAAATGTCACGTATTGGATGTTGGATTTCCATCTGTGAACCAAGGCAAGGGATCATTCTTACCACTTCGAGATTCTCTAGCCCAAGCCTCAGGAACAGCTGCAACTACCCCTTGGATCGTCAGGGCCGATCCACACAGAGTGGATTAAAATGCCTGAACACTACATTTCCTCGCCCTATGGGGCGTAAGTCTGGTCTGTATAAAGACCATATCATCCATCGGCCCGTAGTGCCGATATATCCGAGGCGCCTCGCTATCCATCATCCACATAAGTAACACATCTGGGTGTGCAAAAACCAGACCACTCCTAGCTAGAAGGAAACGCATGTCCTCCCTGAAGTCCTCTCCCGTTTCTGGTTCACACTGGGGTGTGAGGCTCGCGAATTATCGCTACACAAAGCTATGCTATATTAAAGCCGTGCTTTGATCATCAACCATAAGACTCTGCTTTTCAACAGAAGCCTTGATCATTTGCATCTCAACATGCCATACAGGCAATTCACGCTATGCAACCGATGTCTATCAGTCACTCAGAATGAAATCCGCTGTCAGAAACACATCCATTTACAAGTTCATTCTGGGTCTGAACGAAACCGGAGGCACCTTGTTCCTCGTCCCGTATGTCAAATACAGGATAGGGGTCCTCGCATATCCAGTCGATCTCCAAGTACGTCTGGACGATCACCACTTATTACCTTGTCTTGGGTATACAGCCTAATCAAGACATCAGTAATCGTCCAAACGATGTGAAGACCTCCGGTCTTCAACCACCGTCTTCATCTTCAACTCATCGCCGATTCAATTATTCAGAATGGGATAAACCCGGTCTTTCTGAATAACTCGCGTATATAATAAACGAGTGCTATAAAAACACAACATACGCCTCATTCCAATTCTGAATATTCTTTTATTTAAATATTCATATCCTTTGGGAAAGGTACCCATTTATTTTATCAAAGATAAATTCTTTAAATTTATTCTTTGATCTTCCTTTGGAAATCAATCCATACTAAATTATGGTTTATCCAAACTAGTCGGGATTAGCGAACCTTACCGAAATAATCATTTGGTTTAATTTCCCAATCCCAACCTATTCATCCCATGAAGTAAAACTGGTAATACTTCATATCTAACACCGCAGTGTTAATGGTAAAATTAATTACCATTTCACTTTCAAATCTAATTAAATATTCAACTAACGCTTGGAGCAAAACCGATGATACTACATTCCCGATCATTTCTTGGCTTCGATAATTTTAGTTATCAAATTCACCTTTCAATCTATTTAAAGATTCGTTAAAACTATAATTCAGTTTTAATTTCCAACAATCATTACTTAATGATTTTTCCAATTCAGGAAATAAATCCTGTCTTTAACTGGGTTAAAGAACTAATGTCATTTAAAACAAAGTTCACGATAAACCCAAAATCACATTCCATTAATTATGGAATTTTCACGGGAAAAAAAACAATATATAATCGATATCAATTTCCGTATCTGACTAAAATTATAAATGGAATAACGACAAAGCCTTTCAAATTCCATATATATTATCAGTCTTCCTCCACAGAAGTTCATTTCGATTATTATCAAATCGAATCCCATTCCATTCCAATTTATTTTATTAAACTGGAAAATTTTACTTTGGAAATTCCATTAAATCTTAGAATAAAGATTTATAAATTCCAAATCACATTTCACTGCAAATCGGGTTAAAGAACGAATGACGTTAAAACACAGTTCACAATAAACCCGATTTACATTCCATTTCAATTCTAATTAAATGTTCATTAATTGGTAATTCTTCTTTAAATCTTAGTTAAAAGACTTATTCTTTTCACACGAGGTTTCAGAATAATGTTGATGAAGACACCATTCCATCAATCTCTTACCGTAAATTAGTAAGAGAACAATTTCCTAAGTATTAATCCCGAAGGACGAAACCAACATCAGATCAATACCCAGGAAACCATTCAACCTAGCTAACCTCCAGTTAATTTCTGATTTCCTTAACTCCATTGGGTTTAAGAATAGTGTTAGTGAAGACACCGTTCACGACAAACCCAAAATCCCATTTGATGTTAAATATAAGGCTTTGAATAGAAAATATATCGGCTTACATTCAATATCAAATTCTGAACTCAACAAGCATTGTATTTTTCTAATGGAAGTGAAAAATCGAGATTTCGTTTTATAGATTGTAAGTTACGTCCAAATCAAATTTTCAGAAAGTCGCTGTGAAATCGTATATAGGCCATAACGGTTATTTAAATATATTTAAATATCGGTCTTGAATTTGGACAAGGTTCTTTTGAGACGCAATTATAACTTAATTTTTAGAATTTTACTGAAATTTTTAATTAATTAAATACGCAATTTTTTTATTTGAAGTATTTTGCACCCTATATCGGTGATTTTGGGTTTTCAAAATATAAGTTTAACTACCGGTATTATTATATTTTTGGGATCGTGGTACCTCGCTGGACACGACCGTATTCTTACTTCTGTCGTTTGAGGCTCGAATATAAACGATTACGGAGTACCTGTATTTTCTAAATTTATATATGCAGTTGTTCTATCCTATTTTCTAAACTACGTTAATATTTCCGTTTGCCTCCTAAATGGACCAAACCAACAAGGAGTACAAATTACATACAAATGTTGGAACCAGTAAGAGTTGATTTCCAACACAAGACATTGACACAGTCTACTTTAAGGAAGAGAAAAATTAAAAGGGAAAATTTATAAATAAGGAACAGCGTGATGGCCAATCTGTAGACACCGTGCTCTCCACAATTTCGATTTCTTGTTCCGCAAACCAAAATAAGCCGTGCCTTCCAAGCTATTTCATTTCGTGACAGCCACGCCATTAGCTCTTTAAATACTGCTTTACTCTTTCTTCTGTTTTTACTTTCCAGACATCAAAGAGAAAACAAAACAAACAAGAAAAATAAAACAGTTGCAAAATCATATAAAATTAAACATACAAGGAAATCGAATGTTCTTATATTGGTCCGAATCTCATGATGACGCCTTCTGTTGGGGGGAGGGCGAGCGCGACTGTTTTTTTCCTTGATCCAATTCTTATTACAACGACAAGGGGAGAAGCATGTATTGGTGGCAGGCCGGCGATCGGTGGAGCTGTCTATTAGTCGGAAGGTTGCGATAAACGGAATTGGGTATTTGGGTCTGGCCGACGTCGTGGAGGAGTTTTGGAGGCCAGGGGTTCCGACGTTAGGGTCTGGTGGAAGGAGCTATCAGTAGGCGGTGGTCTGATGATTTCAAAGGGGACTTGTTGGTGCGTTTGATGTTGCGTGGTGACATAGGGGGAGGGAGGTTTGATTTTGCTATAGGAGGGGATCATGATTTACACTGTGAAGTGGGTTTGAGGAAGGGTGGACCAAATGGACTGTTAAAAGGGAACGGTGGTTTGTATTTCACGGAAACATGAGTTTGCTGTTGGTTTTGTGGGAATGGCAGAAGCTGTACGTTGAACATTGGTAGAAGAGCAACGGCGTTTGAGGGACAGAACAGGTTTTAAGGGGGGTCTGGCAGTTGGAAAAGGAAGTGATTGGGGGTGGTCAGTATTTGTAGCAAGGGGAGAACCGTGATGTGCTAAGTATAAGGAACAGATGCATTAAGGGAAGAATTCCAATAGTATATATATATTAGATATATTGAAATAAAGAATGGGTGCGGTGAAGCCAAGCTTTATTTTTGGGTGATGATCAAATGTGCAGGGGAAGGAGGACTTCAGGGATTAAGTTATGTTTGATTTGGAGTAATAGTGGGTTAATTCACTTAGGTTGGTCTGGTTTTGGGTTAACAATAATCACGGCATTTAAGAGGGGATAACATGGTTGGGTTTTTACTATGGTGTCAGGACCGAATAACTTCCGTAGAGGAGGTGTTAAGGAGTTAATAAAGAATTTAAGACCTGAGTTATGGGATTTTGTTTAAACAAAGCACATGAGCAAGAAGGCCTGATCTCGGATTAAAAAGGTAACGATGGTAATTAAATTTAATAATAATTAATTAGAAAAATTAGTTAATTAATTTAATTAAAACCGTGTTAACTAAAACCGCAGATAACTTTTTATTGTTTGGATAGAATTGAGACGAAACAAGTCATCTTGCGATCATAACGACGAAATCTAGGTTGTGGTACGACTGTGGTAGAGAACAGAGCTATTGGAATTTCATGATAAAATCAAACGCTTGTTTGATTGTGAACGAAATAAAAGCAGAACCGCCAACTGCGAACCAAGGTGAGTAAACTCACTAACTCTGCCTCGTTTATATTTTTATATAAACGAGTTTAAAATTTATTTTATATTGCGTGATGGTTGCTTGGTTGAATAGTTGATAAAACTGGTTGATAGGATTACATCGTTGATCGATCTTTAGTTTGACATTTCATATTGATGTGAAATAATATTATTGATGTTATTAACATCTGTGGATGCCGGGAAACAGGTTGGAGGGACCCAACTGGGTTCATCAATATTTATATTATTGTTTTTCATTGGTTGTGATGTATGATATGATATATATATATAATCAGTAATTGACTTTGTTGTGTTTGAGCTACTCTGACCTAGAGTTTTGGTATTTAAATACCATAAAATATTTTCAGATATCGAAAAGGAAATTGGAATGTTAAAAAGAAACTTATTTTCAAAAATAAGGATTTAAATTTGAATAGAGTTAAAAATAGAAACCCTGTTCAAATGAATGAATCAAGAATTTGTTTATAAATGAGAACATATATTAATTGAATTATTTATCATTGGATACATTGAAATATAAATTCAAATTTGAATTTATATAGTGAAGTGGAAATGGGTTTTGAAGCAAATATTTGAAATGAGATTTAAACTTAGAAATTATTAAGGAAATGTTAAACGAGATTTTAAATGATTAAACAAAAAAAATGAGAGTTATATAATTCTGAATAGAAGTTATAAATAAAAATTTGGATTTAAGATAGTATTTATAAGTATGTAATCAAACTGTGTATAAAAGGATTATATTCACAATCTAAGTGAATAATGGTTTAATGGAAATATTTTGCAAATGAAATATCGATAAAAGAAATTTTAGATTGGAAATACGAAATCGAAGTGGAATTTGAATAAGGAAGGGAAATGGATAATCGTTTAAAATGAAAATGATGAGTTTTATTCCAACATTTGGAATATAATTCGTAATAAATGTTTGAAAATTCTAGATAGCGATTTTAACGCTACCGCTATAATAAGTGTTGGTAAATTCTAGACAGCGATTTTAACGCTGCTGTTATAAAAGATGTTTTGTAAATCCTAACAGCGATCTTAACGCTATTGCTATAATAAATGTTCTAAAATTTTAGATAGCGGTTGTAACGCTGTTGTTAAAAGCAATGTTTTATAAATCAAATATTTGGAGACAGCGATTATAACGCTACCATTATAATCAACATTTTTCTGTAAAGGAAGTGTGTTCTCAGATTAGAAATCCGGGAGTTACATAAGAAGTTGTTAAAGATTTAAAAGATAAACTTTGACCATTTCAAAGTTAAAACGTTGTTCAGTTAAGGTCTGAGAGGTAATTATACCCCAACTTGATTGACTTCCTTCTTAACTAAGGAATGGTAAGGTTTGATCTTGAAGGAGTTTTGGAAATGTTTTCCAAACGAGAATCAGAAATGTTTTCTGATAATAGAAATAAGAATATAGAATATATAGAAACATGAGATAAGTAAATTGATGAACTAAAGAGATAAACGTTAAATGATGATTGATCGATATAATTTCCATTTGGAAATGATATCGTTGTTTGCACACTTGTTATTCTTTGATAGTTAACTCACCGACTATCAAAGTTTTTGACCATTTTAACATTGTTAATATGGAGAGACCGGTTGGATTATCATCCAAAGAACCACTCTGTATTGGCATAAGCGTTGCGACACATATATGTCAAAGATAATTGAAGACAGAGTAAAGTGCAAGGGCTATTGTATAAGTCTTAGATAACAGTGCCTAAGAGGGATGTACGGAATAGTGCCTTCGGTTTGTCCAGACCCAGGACAACTTGTATGGACGAGTGTCTGACAGAGTATTTCCAAAGGGATTACGTACATTGATTTCTTCAAACGTACGAAGTTGGTGGCATAGAAGGGAAACTTCTTTAGCCTAACAATCTGAGTATTTTTGTGGGAATCAATTAGTGATTTTCGATGGATCTGACGATGTGGCATTCAAAGTGAATGGTGGCCAGATGTTCTGGAAAATAATTCAAGCCTCAAGCCTCACAACCCGGAATTTGACAAAAATCGGGCAGGCAGCATGGCTATGTGGGTCGCACCCATTAGGATGTATAATCACCTATCTAGAGAAATTCCATTTGTTCTTTAATCTATCGATGCTGTCCCTTTCGGGAGACGGTTGCTGATCCCAACCGTTGGTGATATACATTCGATACACTCAAGCGAAATGAGTGGTCGGTCATGTGAGGGCCGGGTTACAAGGCGTTCTCGTTGAACCCAGTGTATTCGTCTCTAGAGATACACTATCGGAAGGTGGTCCCATACCTTGTCATGTTGGAAATCCAATCTCCAATAAGCGCCCTGCGGTTTTTGATTTTATATTATATATGGAGCGTGAGATGCAAGCGTTCCGCTAGATTCTATTTATTTGATGTAGACATTATTATAATATCAATGAATTTGATTTCAAAAATATTTTTGGTTATCGTAAGGTAAAAACCATCCGTGTTTATGTGTGGATCGGTCTTACGATTATCATTTCTTTCGAAAGGATTTTTGAAAGTTAAACAAATGGTTGGAGTTTACTCACACCAGTCCCATGACTGACCCAGAGTTTATTTTGTTTTGTTTTACCTAAACTCTTGGGTGCCCAAATTTGTATGGGCAGTCAAGTAGTCAGGATGTTACTGATTCACTTGGAGGTGTTCGAAGCAGGAGGCTTCACTAGTTAGCTATAGACTATTATATTTTTCGCTGTGTACTATGTTGTATCTGGAAACAGGAGTTTATAACTGTTCCAGGAATAGCTGTGTGCTCTGATGATGGTATGTATATACAAATACTGATTTGTGTTTTCAAAAGTTATGTTATATAATATATTTTATTCGTTCCGCTGTGAGTTTGTGATCTTCGTTTTATTTATATTCTGATATTTCTTTCTTTCTATTTCTCATCCTCTGACTTCTTTCTAATAATGATTTGTGTTTCTATGCAATTTGGGTTGGACGTGTGGTGTTATTAGTCTACTCAAAGGGTACGGAAATTCGGGTCGTTACAGTTGTATCAGAGCTGAAGGTTGAGTAGTAACCTTGGCTCTGTGGCGTAACTCAATAGAGATGGGGTTAGTAATACCCTAGATTGAGTTTGAGTGTATATATATGAGCGCATATTTGTAGATTTGATATAAAATCGTTTCATATTATGTTGACTGGTTTGATGAGAGGTTTATGAATTCTGGTCGATACAGGATGTACAACTGTATCGATAGGTGTTTCTAAACTCTCGAACAGAACAATTCGACGCAGTATTGTTTTAAGGTGGGTAAATGAAAGAATTTTGCCCAAAATTTATTTTGATATAAAAAGGATTAATTTCTGAAATATTATAATATAGGGTTGTGTTGGTTGTTATTACAATCCAATGGAACTATGAAATATTGAAATGGTTATATAATTTGTACACGGATAATGTATACAAATGAGATAAACCAAGATTAAGTTCAAACCAGAATTGGAATTTAAATTCCGGGTGTTTAGGAAATATTTTATGAAATATTATAAAGTAAATGTAACATTACTTTAAAGTATTTTTGAATAAGGATGGTTTAATAGGATTTTAAAAGTGATTAAGCACTGAAATCACTTCAGGGAGGAGAAAATAGTACTGATAATGGGTCGCGACATTATCGGTATTCATTTTCAAGTTTCTGAGTGACGGCTTGCTACCAAGTTGGTTATGAATTGTTTTGAGAAAAGAAAACCATGATTTGATTTAACTTGCCAAATGAGATTTGATATTTATATAATTGATTTCAAACTGATTTTGAAATAAAATCCGGGAATTTAAATTCTGAATTTAGATCTAACTTATGAAGATAAATAGATTTAAAAGGTGGAAGTGAACAAAATAAAGTAAAATTCACCTTGAGTTAAGTTAAAAGAAACTCGATTCGATTAGATATAATCGTGGGTGAAATATAGAGAAAAGAAGGATATGAATTATTAAGATGAATTCCACATATGAATAAGCAAGTTGAAAATATATATATTGGATGATGTTGTTTGGAATTAAATTGTGATGGAATTCTCTAGCAGAATAAGTGGGTTGACTTTTGAAATAGAACTCAGTTTGGATTAGTAAATGGAAGTGAACTAATCAAAAGTTGATTAGAGATTTAAAAACTGGAAGTTGAATTGATTTGAAACCAACGGGAAATGGATATATGAATGCTGAGCAGATATTGAATGGAAGCAAATGCAAGAGATAGAATATTGCTCGACAAAAAGGTACACGTTACAATATTACTTGGGTTTGATGATTTTATGAGCCTATGAGGCTAGCCGCTTGGCTTTTTGATTTTCTTTTGGACTGGAGACGCCTAGATAGGCGAGTTGTGGTTGTGCCGATTGAGCCGTGCAGGGGAGACTCTGCTGAAATTTTTCGAAAATTTAAAGAGTTAGAAAATTTCTAGAAATTTTTGATAAATTAAAAACCGAGTTGTTAATTTTAATTGAAATAGGAAAATCAGAATTGGTTAATAAAATTTCAAGTGGAATAATGAAATCAGTAAATGGATTTAAATCAATTGGAATGGGTGTGGATATGCAGAAGAGCATATGGATTGAAGACGAGAATGTGATGATGGATTGACCAAAAGGGGTGGACATATCAATTGGAAAAAATTATGATGGGTCGAGTATGGATATGAGAATTCGAAGTTCGGATAAGAACTGAGTTATGAAGGTATGAGATATAAACTAAGTAGGTTATGAGGAGTTAGAATTACTGCATTACTACTTAGCAATTTCGAGGACGAAATTATTTTAAGGGGGAAGGAATGTAACGACCCGGATTTTTAGCCGTTGAGATCTGAATATTTAAATTTGTTTTAAATATTTTATTTGAATTATATATAGGAATTTATTTAAACGATATTTAAACGTATAATTTATAATATAATTTAAAATGAGCTCGAAACAGTCGCGGTAGTTCATAATTTTCGATTTAAACTTCAACTGAGTATACAGGATTCATTATAAGTCGGATTTCTTTAAAACAAGAAACATTGGAATCTACTGAACTATATTTTTCTAATGGAAGTGAAAAATCGAGATTTCGTTTATAGATTGTAAGTTACGTCCAAATCAAATTTTCAGAAAGTCGTTGTGAAATCATATATAGGCCATAACGGTTATTTAAATATATTTAAATATCGGTCTTGAATTTGGACAAGGTTCTTTTGAAACGCAGTTATAACTTAATTTTTAGAATTTTACTGAAATTTTTAATTAATTAAATATGCAATTTTTTTCATTTGAAGTATTTTGCACCCTATATCGGTGATTTTGGGTTTTCAAAATATAAGTTAAACTACCAGTATTATTATATTTTTGGGATTGTGGTACCTCGCTGGACATGACCGTATTCTTACTTCTGTCGTTTGAGGCTCGAATATAAACGATTACGGAGTACCTGTATTTTCTAAATTTATATATGCAGTTGTTCTATCCTATTTTCTAAACTACATTAATATTTCCGTTTGCCTCCTAAATGGACCAAACCAACAAGGAGTACAAATTACATACAAATGTTGGAACCAGTAAGAGTTGATTTCCAACACAAGACATTGACACTATCTACTTTAAGGAAGAGAAAAATTAAAAGGGAAAATTTATAAATAAGGAACAACGTGATGGCCAATCTGTAGACACCGTGCTCTCCACACTTTCGATTTCTTGTTCCGCAAACCAAAATAAGCCGTGCCTTCCAAGGTATTTCATTTCGTGACAGCCACGCCATTCGCTCTTTAAATACTGCTTTACGCTTTCTTCCTGTTTTTACTTTCCAGACATCAAAGAGAAAACAAAACAAACAAGAAAAATAAAACAGTTGCAAAATCATATAAAATTAAACATAGAAGGAAATCGAATGTTCTTATATTGGTCCGAATCTCATGATGACGCCTTCTGTTGGGGGGGGGGGGGGGGGGGAGCGCGACTGTTTTTTTTCCTTGATCCAATTCTTATTACAACGACGAGGGGAGAAGCATGTATTGGTGGCAGGCCGGCGATCGGTGGAGCTGTCTATTAGTCGGAAGGTTGCGATAAACGAAATTGGGTATTTGGGTCTGGCCGACGTCGTGGAGGAGTTTTGGAGGTCAGGGGTTTCGACGTCCGGGTCTGGTGGAAGGAGCTATCAGTAGGCGGTGGTCTGATGATTTTAAAGGGGACTTGTTGGTGTGTTTGATGTTGCATGGTGACATAGGGGGAGGGAGGTTTGATTTTGCTATAGGAGGGGATCATGATTTACACGGTGAAGTGGGTTTGAGGAAGGGTGGACCAAATGGACTGTTAAAAGGGAACGGTGGTTTGTGTTTCACGGAAACATGAGTTTGTTGTTGGTTTTGTGGGAATGGCAGAAGCTGTACGTTGAACATTGGTAGAAGAGCAACGGCGTTTGAGGGACAGAACAGGTTTTAAGGGGAGTCTGGTAGTTGGAAAAGGAAGTGATTGGGGGCGGTCAGTATTTGTAGCAAGGGGAGAACCGTGATGTGCTAAGTATAAGGAACAGATGCATTAAGGGAAGAATTCCAACAGTATATATATTAGATATATTGAAATAAAGAACAGGTGCGGTGAAGCCAAGCTTTATTTTTGGGTGATGATCAAATGTGCAGGGGAAGGAGGACTTCAGGGATTAAGTTATGTTTGATTTGGAGTAACAGTGGGTTAATTCACTTAGGTTGGTCTGGTTTTGGGTTAACAATAATCACGGCATTTAAGAGGGGAAAACATGGTTGGGTTTTTACTATGGTGTCAGGTCCGAATAACTTCCGTAGAGAAGGAGGTGTTAAGGAGTTAATAAAGAATTTAAGACCTGAGTTATGGGATTTTGTTTAAACAAAGCACATGAGCAAGAAGGCCTGATCTCGGATTAAAAAAGGTAACGACGGTAATTAAATTTAATAATAATTAATTAGGAAAATTAGTTAATTAATTTAATTAAAACCGTGTTAACTAAAACCGCAGATAACTTTTTATTGTTTGGATAGAATTGAGACGAAACAAGTCATCTTGGGATCATAATGATGAAATCTAGGTTGTGGTACGACTGTGGTAGAGAACAGAGCTATTGGAATTTCATGATAAAATCAAACGCTTGTTTGATTGTGAACGAAATAAAAGCAGAACCGCCAACTGCGAACCAAGGTGAGTAAACTCACTAACTCTGCCTCGTTTATATTTTTATATAAACGAGTTTAAAATTTATTTTATATTGCGTGATGGTTGCTTGGTTGAATAGTTGATAAAACTGGTTGATAGGATTACATCGTTGATCGATCTTTAGTTTGACATTTCATACTGATGTGAAATAATATTATTAATGTTATTAACATTTGTGGATGTCGGGAAACAGGTTGGAGGGACCCAACTGGGTTCATCAATATTTATATTACTATTTTTCCTTGGTTTTGATGTATGATATGATATATATAATCAGTAATTGACTTTGTTGTGTTTGAGCTACTCTGACCTAGAGTTTTGGTATTTAAATACCATTTAATATTTTCAGATATCGAAAAGGAAATTGGAATGTTAAAAAAGAAACTTATTTTCAAAAATAGGGATTTAAATTTGAATAGAGTTAAAAATAGAAACCCTGTTCAAATGAATGAATCAAGAATTTGTTTATAAATGAGAATATATATTAATATAATTATTTATCATTGGATACATTGAAATATAAATTCAAATTTGAATTTATATAGTGAAGTGGAAATGGGTTTTGTAGCAAATATTTGAAATGAGATTTAAACTTAGAAATTATTAAGGAAATGTTAAACGAGATTTTAAATGATTAAATAAAAAAAATTAGAGTTATATAACTCTGAATAGAAGTTATAAATAAAAATTTGGATTTAAGATGGTATTTATAAGTATGTAATCAAACTGTGTATAAAAGGATTATATTCACAATCTAAGTGAATAATGGTTTAATGGAAATATTTTGCAAATGAAATATCGATAAAAGAAATTTTAGATTGGAAATATGAAATAGAAGTGGAATTTGAATAAGGAAGGGAAATGGATAATCGATTAAAATGAAAATGATGAGTTTTATTCCAACATTTGGAAAATAATTCGTAATAAATGTTTGAAAATTCTAGATAGCGATTTTAACGCTACCGCTATAATAAGTGTTG
Source organism: Allium sativum (assembly GCA_030737875.1). Taxonomy (NCBI): domain Eukaryota; kingdom Viridiplantae; phylum Streptophyta; class Magnoliopsida; order Asparagales; family Amaryllidaceae; genus Allium; species Allium sativum. The sequence goes on along the minus strand of CM060912.1, from coordinate 767,942,162 downwards.
GTAAATTCTAGACAGCGATTTTAACGCTGCTGTTATAAAAGATGTTTTGTAAATCCTAACAGCGATCTTAACGCTATTGCTATAATAAAAGTTCTAAAATTTTAGACAGCGGTTGTAACGCTGTTTTTAAAAGCAATGTTTTATAAATCAAATATTTGGAGACAGCGATTCTAACGCAACCGTTATAATCAACATTTTTCCTGTAAAGGAAGTGTGTTCTCAGATTAGAAATCCGAGAGTTGCAGAAGAAGTTGTTAAAGATTTAAAAGATAAACTTTGACCATTTCAAAGTTAAAACGTTGTTCAGTTAAGGTCTAAGAGGTAATTATACCCCACCTTGATTGACTTCCTTCTTAACTAAGGAATGGTAAGGTTTGATCGTGAAGGAGATTTGGAAATGTTTTCCAAACGAGAATCAGAAATGTTTTCTGATAATAGAAATAAGAATTTAGAATATATAGAAACATGAGATAAGTAAATTTATGAACTAAAGAGATAAATGTTAAATGATGATTGATCGATATAATTTCCATTTGGAAATGATATCGTTGTTTGCACACTTGTTTTTCTTTGATAGTTAACTCACCGACTATCAAAGTTTTTGACCATTTTAACGTTGTTAATATGGAGAGACCGGTTGGATTATCATCCAAAGAACCACTCTGTATTGGCATAAGCGTTGCGACACATATATGTCAAAGATAATTGAAGACAGAGTAAACTGCAAGGTCTATTGTATAAGTCTTAGATAACAGTGCCTAAGAGGGATGTACGGAATAGTGCCTTCGGTTTGTCCAGACCCAGGACAACTTGTATGGACGAGTGTCTGACAGAGTATTTCCAAAGGGATTACGTACGTTGATTCCTTCAAACATACGAAGTTGGTGGCATAGAAGGGAAACTTCTTTAGCCTAACAATCTGAGTATTTTTGTGGGAATCAATTAGTGATTTTCGACGGATCTGACGATGTGGCATTCAAAGTGAATGGTGGCCAGATGTTCTGGAAAATAATTCAAGCCTCACAACTCGGAATTTGACAAAAATCGGGCAGGCAACATGGCTATGTGGGTCGCACCCATTAGGATGTATAATCACCTATCTAGAGAAATTCCATTTGTTCTTCAATCTATCGATGTTGTCCCTTTCGGGAGACGGTTGCTGATCCCAACCGTTGGTGATATACATTCGATACACTCAAGCGAAATGAGTGGTCGGTCATGTGAGGGCCGGGTTACAAGACGTTCTTGTTGAACCCAGTGTATTCGTCTCTAGAGATACACTATCGGAAGGTGGTCCCATACCTTGTCATGTTGGAAATCCAATCTCCAACAAGCGCCCTGCGGTTTTTGATTTTATATTATATATGGAGCGTGAGATGCAAGCGTTTCGCTAGATTCTATTTATTTGTTGTAGACATTATTATAATATTACTGGATTTGATATCAAAAATATTTTTGGTTATCGTAAGGTAAAAACCATCCGTGTTTATGTGTGGATCGGTCTTATGATTATCATTTCTTTCGAACGGATTTTTGAAAGTTAAACAAATGGTTGGAGTTTACTCACACCAGTCCCATGACTGACCCAGAGTTTGTTTTGTTTTGTTTTCCCTAAACTCTTGGGTGCCCAAATTTGTATGGGCAGTCAAGTAGTCGGGATGTTACAGATTCACTTGGAGGTGTTCGAAGCAGGAGGCTTTACCAGTTAGCTATAGACTATTATATTTTCCGCTGTGTACTATGTTGTATCTGGAAACAGGAGTTTATAACTGTTCCAGGAATAGCTGTGTGCTCTGATGATGGTATGTATATACAAATACTGATTTGTGTTTTCAAAAGTTATGTTATATAATATATTTTATTTGTTCCGCTGTGAGTTTGTGATCTTCGTTTTTCTTCTATTCTGATATTTCTTTCTTTCTATTTCTCATCCTCTAACTTCTTTCTAATAATGATTTGTGTTTCTGTGCAATTTGGGTTGGACGTGTGGTGTTATTAGTCTACTCAAAGGGTACGGAAATTCGGGTCGTTACAGCCCGTATAATCACGGAAGAAATATTCCGAAGATAATTTCGATTCAAATCCGTTCCAATTCATATATTGGAAATTCTGGTTATTTTTAAAACCATTTCAAACCTAATTTATTTATTTAAAAATAATTGGATTATAATTCTAGTTCAAAACTAGTTCATTTTGATAAAAATCTATTTTTATCCTTTCAAATATGGAAATTTTCATCCAAATTCTTTCCAAATCATTTCTAATGATTTTACACTAATTATTGATATTTTTAATAATTTTATCAAGGCCCGTACAGTCGATTTTCATAAACGGCCATCGAACTGCACTTACAACGACCTTTTCCAAATTTGATTTGGGCATAATTCCAAATCCAACCGTTAGATTTCAAATCTCTAATATTCGTTAGAAAGAACTTTTCGATACAAACCCAACGGTTCCGGTTTTAGGAGAATCCGACAGTCGGATCTCCCGTAATGTCCATTCGAAGTCAATGGTCGAAATTTGCGAACTGCCGCAGCGCGACGCGTTCTATTCAAGCCATTATATTATATATATATATATATATAATATATTTCGTCGATTTCCATTTAAAACGTATTTTATAAATCATTTTAAATTCGTTTTCAAAACGATTTCAACTTCATATTCAATTTCAAATCAAAATTGAATATTCTATATCATTAATATATAAATGATAATGTTTTCAAAACATTAGATTTTGAAATCATTTTCTTTTCGATATTCATTATAAAAATGAATAAAATCGATATAAATATCGTTCATGTCAAAATGACGTTAATCTAATCAACGTGGCTTTATATATTTAAATATTTTCGTGTCCATCCCAAATCGGACATCAAAATCAAATTTTGATTCTTTTCTTAATATTATTTTAAAATGTTCATTATTTGAAAATATTCGTTATTTTAAAATATTCATTCTTTCTGAAATGGAATCAGACACAGCGAATTACCATATAATGTTATTAAATGGGTTTCATACAACACATGTATGTAACAACCATAATCAACAATCATCCATCATCCAGAGTGCATTCTACACTGTATAACATTAAATATTGATATTTAACGCTTACAACAGTCTATCAACCAATCGATTGACATATAACTAAATAGTTGGGATTATTGTACGTCAAATATCATCCCAACACCTGTGTGGGGTTTCAATCCACAAACACAGATTTTATTTGTGCAGTTGGGCGACGTGTAAAATTTTATCATCCCAATCCATATCAGTCAAATGTGTGTACATAAACAAATCGTCCGATTTGTAAATGAATATTTATTTTATTCATATACACGTTAAAAATTATATTTAACAGATAAAAATATTTTATTCGACACATGAATATTTTATACAGTCAATTTCACATTACAAACAATTTTCACAACACAATCAAACAAACAAGTCGTCCATGGTCTGTGGACGACGGGGAGCAGTTCATATACATGCAGCTATAAAATAAATAACTGTATAAAGAATTTTATAGTGAGGAGTTCTCACCTTGGGTTTCCACTATGCTATTCTTTATTTCTGAATTTCTGAATAGCTTGGATTTGCTCGAAATCCCAACGCAACCCTTTTCACATTGTTCATAGTAAAAATCACATTTTTATTATGATGATTATATATTTAAAATCACATTTTTATCACACTTCTCATGTATATGAAAATCTAATTTTTACTTCGCTAAAAATTATATCACTAAAAATTATATTTTTACTTCGCTAAAAAATATATTTTTACTTTACCATTTAAACAATAAAAATCGTAGTTTTCTATTTGTAAAAATCATACTTCTCTTATTTGTAAAATTCAAATCTTTTTACATTAAAAAATCAAATCTTTTCTATTTTTAAAAATCATGTTTTTAAACAAATAAAAATCGTATTTTTACATTATAAAAATCTCATTTCTATGCGATGTTCACATTACAAAAAATTAAATTTTTATGCGATGTTCACATTATAAAAATTACATTTCTATGCAATGTTCACATTACAAAAAATTACCTTTCTATGTGATGTTCACATTATAAAAACAATGTTAATTTCAGTTTTTAAAAACTATGTATTTCATATCAAAATTGATTGTAGAATAATGCTAAATATAAAAAACTGATTTTTCAAATATGTTTTCAACATATAATAGCTGATCTAAACTATGTTTTTAACTTAAATAAAATCAGATTTAAAAATAAATTAATATAAAAACTCATCTAGACGTTGTAAAAATCGGATCTTTACTACTGAGGGGGTTCACGTCGGCCTTGGGGGGGAGTGGGTGAGGCGTAGATGGTCGGATTTGGGGCTTTCAGGGTTTTAAGGCGGTCGTGGTGGCTGAACAAAGGAGGTGGAGGCTGGAGGGGGCACGATGGCGGCTGCTGGAGGCGGGGTGGCGACGGCAGGAGGCCGGTGGCACGTAGATGGTGCCAGGCGTGGGGCGATGGTGGCTAGACGCGGCTCCTTCGATTGTGCTTTTGTTTTTTTTGGTTTTTCTTCTTCTTTTTATTTTCTAATCCGTTGATCGGGTAATTGGGGGGAGGGGTTGACTGGGTTTAGATAGTTAAGGGCTTTGGCCCAATTTATTATTTATTTATTTTTAATTCTAAATAGTAGAATTTTCGTTCGGACTCTGAATCAAACCCTATGACCGTCGACCCTAGCTAATTACCCCCATTCTGATCACAATGGGATATGTAGTGTAAGCCGATTCGACTGTTTCGATCAGTTTCTGTCAAAATCAAAATATAAATCTATATATTGAATTTGAACGCGCATTTCAATTTACCAGGGTCACATATGGACTCCGAAAATTCAAAAAATAATAATCCTGGCAATTTTTTGATGATACGGTCTTAACAAAACTAATTTCGTCATATTTGAAGACCGTTTGAAAAATGGCCATTTTCTGGTCGATCCAAATTGATTGAAACTGTCAAAACATGTTTTCTTTTGCCACGCTCACATATTGATTTCAAAAATTATGAAAGTTGGAATCTAGCAATAACTTGACATCCTGGATCCAACAAAAGTGGTTTCATTGAAAACGGAGGTCGTTTGCAAAATGGCTATTTCTGAGGCCTTTATTTCTATAGCGACTATTTTGAATTTTCAACTGGGCATAACTTTTTATTCCCGCTATGAAATTTCAATTTTTCGGATTCGTTGGAAAGATATTTTCAAACAGATTCAAATATTTTTGGTTTTGCTAAAATCCGGTTTATGTTGAATCCTGTACATTCATTTGAAATTTAAAATCAAAATTTCAAACTACCGCGCCATTTCCAATTACTTTTATAATTAAAATAAATATATGTATTCCAACTTCGATTTAAATAAATATATACATTCTAATTCTATTCAAAATTAATTTCTTGTCGTTATTATTTAAAATAAATCATTTTAAATATTCAAAATTCATTAAAATTGCCAAAATAAAAATTTGAAATTGGTTCTGATTTTCCGGGTTGTCATAATCTCCCCCACTTAAAATCTTTTCGTCCTCGAAAAGGAACGGAGCTGAAAGTTGTTTAACTAACTAACTCAAATTTCAGTATGGCTTTCATTCTTCAACTTTTTAGTTTCTAAGAATTTTCAAATTCTTCAAAAATTTGGCTAACACCCTAAATTTTCGAAAAAATTCGCTATAACCTCCTTTGTACGGGGAGCACCGGAAAAATCCCCAAACAGCCATACAGGCCCTCTCTTCTCAAAAAGAAAAAGAAAAAGAAAAAGGCAAGCGGCTAGCCAATCGGCTCATAAAATCATCCAAACCCAAGAAATTAGTAAACATGTACCTATTTGTCGGGCATACAATTTTATTCCTCTTCTTTAGCCTCCTTGCTATGACCTGTTCACACATATATGTACATGCATGCAACTTCAAACAATTTTCAATTCAATTCAATATTTTGATTCGATTTGGCTAATGGTTAAAAAATTTAATTAATCAAACCAATAATCATACAATACAACCAACAATCAATTAGTTGATTAATTTTCAAATTCATAACTTTGATATACATATAGAAAATCATGTTTTTGATGCCAATTCACAACAATGTATTCTAACTATATTTTGGTTCCCACACCAGTCAGTTGGAAATATATATATCCCACTTATGAAACTCGAACATAAATGCTGATGATGCGATCGCTATCATCAGAATCATCTCCGGGTGACTAGAGTGTGATTCTATATCTATCCAGTATATTAAAACTTCTAATACACGTGGATCAGACGTATACGCAAAATCTTTATATACTTGATTGTCCAAATCAATATAAAAATAATATTCAAATACGTATAACATATTTTAAATTTTCAAAATAAAAATTGCTTTCATCTTTATTTTAAAACAACTCTCTTCCGACTCATTCTAGGATACTACTGATCCCATCTCTAACGAGTCATTCTCATTGGATATTACTAATCCAATCTCTGATGAATTCTTTCGTTCAGTTCTAACGTGTCTTGTTCTCTGAGCTCTGTAAACCAAAGCTCTGATACCAACTGAAACGACCCAAACTTCCCTGTAAAGAAAAGCCTGGATTGAGTTGAGAACATGACAAATCAGAACACAAACAGAAGAATATTTCTTTTCTTATTACAACAATTTACATCAGAGTACAAGAATATACAGAGCATGAACAAATAATATACATTTAACAAACATATGAGATTTACAATTTACAATGCATCGGAAAATAATACAAAACATAACTGAAAAAGATAAACGGATACAGAGCTTTCTGAATATTATTCCAACTGTAAACCAGGATCCTGTGAATATAAATCTGCAAAACCAAAACTACTAGCTGCCCGTTTGAAAAATAGGGGCACCCAGAGTTTAGGTTAAAACAATAAACTTTAGGTCAGTCATGTGACTGGTGTGAGAACTAAAACAGTTATTTAAAACTTTACTTTCAAATCAGATATATCAAGGGACCACGCCGTATAACATGGAACGGGTTTCCTCCCAAGAATACCAGTGCGTATAACAAAACAGCGCAATGCTTTTTGGAAAAATGAAGCTATTATAAGACCCAGGTCCCATCACACAATGCAACGCAAGCCGAAGGATAGGGTTTTCCCTTATAATAGCCAAACATGCTTGGTACGTTAAAAGAAATCATTTGATACTATTTTAAGTGCATAGTGTATAAAATAACTCCAAATATAAATGTATCAATCCTAAACGGCATGGGTACCATATATCATGTTGCCAATACTAGGCTCTTAAATAAAACAGAAATGTCATGTATTGGAAGTTGGATTTCCATCTGTGAACCAAGGCAAGGGATCGTCCTTACCGCTTCGAGACTCTCTAGCCCGAGCCTCAGGAATAGCCGCAACTGCACCTTGAATCGTCAGGGCCGGTCAACACATAGTGGATTAAAATGCGTGAACACTACGTATGCCCACCATATGGGGCGTAAGTCTAGTCTGTATAAAGACCATATAATCCATCGGCCCATAGTGCTGATATATTCGAGGCGCCTTGCTATCCATCATCCACATAAGTAAAACATCTGGGCATGCAAAACCCAGACACCACTCCTAGCTAGAAGGAAACGTATGTCCTCACTGAGGTCCTCTCCCATTTCTGGTTCACACCGGGGTGTGAGGCTCGTGAATTAACACTACACAAAGCTATGCTATATTAAAGCCGTGCTTTGATCATCAACCATAAGCCTCTTCTTTTCAACAGAAGCCTTGACCATTTGCATCTCAGCATGCCACACAGGCAATTCACGCTATGCAACCGATGTCTATCAACCACACAGAATGAAATCCAATGTCAGACACACATCCATTTACAAGTTCGTTCTGCGTTTGAACGAAACTAGAGGCACCTTATTCCTCGTCCCATATGTCCAATACATTAGCGAGGTCCTCGCATATCCGGTCGATCTCCAAGTACGTCTGGGCGATAATCACTTATTATCTCGGCTTGGGTGTACAGCCCAATCAAGACATCAGTAATCATCCAAACGATGTGAAGACCTCCGGTCTTCAACCACCGTCTTCATCATTGACTCATCGCCGATTCAGTTATTCAGAATGGGATAAACCCGGTCTTTCTGAATAACTCGTGTATATAATAAACAAGTGTTATAAAAACACAACATATGCCTCATTCCAATTCTGAATATTCTTTTATTTAAACATTCATATCCTTTGGGATAGGTTCCCATTAATTTTATTAAAGATAAATTCTTTAAATTTATTCTTTAATCTTCCTTTGGAAATCAATCCATACCAAATTATGGTTTATCCAAACTAGTCGGGATTAGCGAACCTTACCGAAGTAATCATTTGTTTTAATTTCCCAAGCCCAACCTATTTATCCCATGAAGTAAAACTGGTAATACTTCATATCTAACACCACAGTGTTATCGGTAAAATTAATTACCATTTCACGTTCAAATCTAATTAAAGATTTAACTAACGCATGGAGCGAAACTGGTGATACTCCATTCCCGATCATTTCTTGGATTTGATAATTTTAGTTATCAAATTCACCTTTCAATCTATTTAAAGATTCATTAAAAATATAATTCAATTTTAATTTCCAACAATCATTACTTAATGAATTTTCCAATTCAGGAAATATATCCTGTCTTTAACTGGGTTAAAGAACCAATGTCATTTAAAACACAGTTCATGATAAACCCAAAATCACATTCCATTAATTATGGAATTTTGACGGAAAAACAAAACAATATATAATCGATATCAATTCCGTACCCGACTAAAATTATAAATGGAATAATGGCAAGCCTTTGAAATTCCATATATATTATCAGTCTTCCTCCACAGAAGTTCATTTCGATTATTATCAAGTCGAATCCCATTCCATTCCAATTTATTTTATTAAATTGGAAAACTTTACTTTGGAAATTCCATTAAATCTTAGAATAAAGATTTATAAATTCCAAATCACATTTCACTGCAAATCGGGTTAAAGAATGAATGTCGTTAAAACACAGTTCATAATAAACCCGATTTACATTACATTTGAATTCCGATTAAATGTTCATTAATTGGTAATTCTTCTTTAAATCTTAATTAAAAGACTTATTCTTTTCACATGCGGTTTCAGAACAGTGTTGATGAAGACACCATTCCATCAATCTCTAACCGTAAATTAGTAAGAGAACAATTCCCTAAGTATTAATCCTGAAGGCCGAAACAAGCATCAGATCAATACCCAGGAAACAATTCAACTTAGCTAACCTCCAGTTAGTTTCTAATTTCCTTAACTCCATTGAGTTTAAGAACAATGTTAGTGAAGACACCATTCACGACAAACCCAAAATCCCATTTGATATTAAATACAAGGCTCTGAATAGAAAATATATTGGCTTATATTCAATATCAAATTCTGAACTCAACAAACATCGTATTGGAATAACGATATATATATATCTTCCAAATTCCTCCACAATGCCCGTATAATCACGAAATCCAATATCGAAATATTCCAAAGATAATTTCGATTCAAATCCATTCTAATTCATATATTGGAAATTCTAGTTATTTCTAAAACCATTTCAAATCCAATTTATTTATTTAAAAATAATTGGATTATAATTCTAGTTCAAAACTAGTTCATTTTGATAAAATTCTATTTTTTATCTTTTAAAATATGGAATTGTTCATCCCAATTCTTTCCAAATCATTTCTTATGATTTTACACTAATTATTGATATTTTTAATAATTTTATCAAGGCCCGTATAGTCGATTTCCATAAACGGCCATCGAACTGCACTTACATCGACCTTTTCCAAATTTGATTTGGAAATAATTCCAAATCCAACCGTTAGATTTCAAATATCTAATATTCGTTAGAAAGATCTTTTCAATATGAACCCAACGGTTCCGGTTTTAGGAGAATCCGACGGTCGGATCTCCCGTAATGTCCATTCAAAGTCAATGGTCGAAATTCGCGGACTGCCGCAGCACGGCGCATCTATTCAGGCCATTGTATTATATATATATATATTATAATATATATATATATATAATATATATAATATATATTTCGTCGATTTCCATTTAAAATGTATTTTATAAATCGTTTTAAATTCGTTTTCAAAACGATTTCAGCTTCATATTCAATTTCAAATCAAAATTGAATATTCTATATCATTAATATATAAATGATAGTATTTTCAAAACAATAGATTTTGAAATAATTTCCTTTTCAATATTCATTATAAAAATGAATAAAATCGATATAAATATCATTCACGTCAAAATGACGTTAATCTAATCAACACGGCTTTATATATTTAAATATTTTCGTGTCCATCCCAAACCGAGCATCAAAATCAAATTTTGATTCTTTTCTGAATATTATTTTAAAATATTCATTATTTGAAAATATTTCTATATTTAAAAATATTCATTCTTTCTGAACTGGAATCAGACACAGCGAATTACCATATAATGTTATTATATAGGTTTCGTACAACACATGTATATAACAACCATAATCAACAATCATCCATCATCCAGAGTGCATTCTACACTGTATAACATTAAATATTGATATTTAACGCTTACAATAGTCTGTCAACCAATCAATTGACATACAACTAAACAGTTGGGATTAGTGTACGTCAAATATCATTCCAACACCCGTGTGGAGGTTTCAATCCACAAATATAGATTTTATTTGTGCAGTTGGCCGACGTGTAAAATTTTATCATCCCAATCCATATCAGTCAAATGTGTGTACATAAACAAATCGTCCGATTTGTAAATGAATATTTATTTTATTCATATACACGTTAAAAATTATATTTTACCGATAAAATATTTTATTCGACACATGAATATTTTATACAGTCCATTTCACATCACAAACAATTTTCACAACACAATCAAACAAACAAGTCGTCCATGGTCTGTGGACAATGGGGAGCAGTTCATATACATGCAGTTATAAAATAAACAACTGTATAAAGAAATTTATAGTGAGGAGTTCTCACCTTGGGTTTCCACTCCGCCATTCTTTATTTCTGAATTTTTGAATAGCTTGGATTTGCTTGAAATCCCAACGCAACCCTTTTCATGCTGTTCATAGTAAAAATCACATTTTTATTATGATGGTTATATATTTAAAATCACATTTTTATATCATTTCTTATATATATAAAAATCTAATTTTTAATTCGCTAAAAATTATATTTTTACTTTACCATTTAAACAATAAAAATCATACTTGTAAAAATCATACTTCTCCTATTTGTAAAAATCAAATCTTTTTAAATTTAAAAATCAAATCTTTTCTATTTTTAAAAATCATGTTTTTAAACAAATAAAAATCGTATTTTTCCATTATAAAAATCTCATTTCTATGCGATGTTCACATTACAAAAAATTACAATTCTTTGCGATGTTCACATTAGAAAAAATTACATTTCTATGCGATGTTCACATTATAAAAATTGCATTTCTATGTGATGTTCACATTATAAAAATTACATTTCTACGCCATGTTCACATTACAAAAATTTACCTTTCTATGCGATGTTCACATTATAAAAACAATGTTAACTTCAGTTTTTAAAAACTATGTATTTCATATCAAAATTGATTTTAGAATAATGCTAAATATAATAAAAAGCAGATTTTTCAAATATGTTTTTAACTTATAAAAACTGATCTAAACTATGTTTTTAACTTAAATAAAATCAGATTTAAAAATAAATTAGTATAAAAACTCACCTAGACGTTGTAAAAATCGGATCTTTGCTGCTGAGGGGGTTCACATTGCCCTTGGGGGGAGTTGGGGGGGCGCAGATGGCCGGATTTGAGGCTTTCAGGGTTTTAGGGCTGTCGTTGTGGCAGAACGGAGGAGGTGGAGGCTGGAGGGGGCACGACGGCGGCTGCTGGAGGCGGCGTGGCGACGGCAGAGGCCGGTGGCAAGCGGATGGGCCCGACGTGGGACGATGGCGGCTGGACGCGGCTCCTTCGATCATGCTTTTGTTTTTTCTTCTTCTTTTAATTTTCTAATCCGTTGATCGGGTACTTGGGGGGAGGGGTTGACTGGTTTTGGGTAGTTAAGGACTTTGGCCCAATTTATTAAATATTTATTTTTAATTCTAAATGGTAGAATTTTCGTTCAGACTCTGAATCAAACCCAATGACTGTCATCCCTAGCTAATTACCCCCATTCTGAACACAATGGAATATGTGCCATAAGCCGATTCGACTGTTTCGACCAGTTTCCGTCAAATTCAAAATATAAATCTATATATTGAATTTGAACGCGCATTTCAATTTATCGGGGTCACATACGGACTCCGAAAATTCCAAAAAATAATAATTCTAGCAATGTTTTGATGATACGGTCTTAACAAAACTAATTTTGTCAAATTTGATGACCGTTTGAAAAATGGTCATTTTCTGGTCGATCCAAATTGACTGAAACTGTCAAAACACGTTTTCTTTTGCCACGCTCACATATTGATTTCAAAAATTATGAAAATTGGAATCTAGCAATAGCTTGACATCCCGGATCCAATAAAAGTGGTTTTGTCAAAAACGGAGGTGGTTTGCAAAATGGCTATTTTTGAGGCCTTTATTTCTATAGCGACTATTTTGAATTTTCAACTGGGCATAACTTTTTATTCCCACTATGAAATTTCACCTTTTCAGATTCGTTGGTAAGATATTTTCAAACAGATTCAAATATTTTTGGTTTTGCTAAAATTTGGTTTATTTTAAATCCTGTACATTCATTTGAAATTTGAAATCGAAATTTTAAACTACCACGCCATTTCCAATTCCTTTTATAATTAAAATAAATATTTATATTCCAACTTCGATTTAAATAAATATATACATTCTAATTCTATTCAAAATAAATTTCTTGTCTTATTATTTAAAATAAATCATTTATTCAAAATTCATTAAAATTGCCAAAATAAAAATTTTAAATTCGTTCTAATTTTCCGGGTTGTTACACCCCTCCTAACACCACTGGCCTCGCCTCAAATCATGTATACAGCGCCTCCAAGAATCATTAAAGTCATGACAGTCCAAGCCAAAATCCAACCATCACCCACCGTTGATGTCAACAGGACTTCACCAGAGGTTCGAGCTACCTCTCCTTCACCTTTTCCTTTCATAACTCCTCGCCTAAAACCTCACCACCTGCACGCAAAATGGCCTAAATTGCACCTCGTTTTTTATCGATAAACTCCAGATTCCCATTGCCCTACTCCACTGATCGACGCTCAATTGCCACCCACCTGCTTCTTTAAACAACACACACGACTTTGATGTTAGAAGATTTATGAAAAATGACCTGGTCAATCAATTCATTATTGGTTGTTCATTGCGTTATGTAGTAGTTGTTTCGAATATAAATAGAACGAGGGATAGTAAGTCAAATATATTAGACACAAAAACATTTTACCCAGTATGAACGAGTTTGATAAAGATTTTGTAGATTTTCTTTTTTTATTTGATGTTATATAGATTTTGACAGGAGATAAGATTTGCAAAGATTTTTTTTGGATTATGAAAACGAAGTTCTGAAAGGTACCCTTATTTTATAATATTATTTAACGTGTAATTAACATTTGACATTTACAGCTCGTACGAGTACATACAACGTCCGATCGAAATGAATTTTGAGATCCTGCGATAACTTAATATTATGAATCCAATTGAACTGGTTTGATCGAATTCTGAAACTGTTTGAAAAACTCCTATTTTAATTTCAAAACGTAAATCAATACACGTTTATATCACGCACAATCACATAATAACTCCAATCGACTTGAAACTTGAATTCTTACAATAATTAACCATTACAGATTTTATAAAATTGGTTTCATTGAAATGCGAGGTCGTTTGAAAATTTCTTAAGTTCCATATTAAATCGGAAAAATATAAATTAATTTCAAAATAATCAAGCCCGTTGATAATAAATTATTGTTATCATATATATTCAAATAGAATTTATATACCTTCGCAATAAACTAATTTGGATTTTAAACTCAAGGTTTTAAATTCCAAGTTAAATCAATATTCAGTTTACAAAAATTCATTTTATTTTATTTAATAAATCATTATAGTTCATATACGATTATACCGTGATTTTTTTGAAATTTTGGTTTGGATATAACTCAAAATCTACAAGATGAAATCTTGATTTTTCTATTCTATTAGAAAACTATAATCCAATAGATCCAGAAGATTCTTATTTCGAAGAATTTTGACTTATATTGAATCCTTTATAATCGATTGATGTAACGACCCTGATTTCGCCCTGACCTAATCGATTGCAAGATCGACCAAGACCGTTCAAAAACTCGAACACGCTAACTTTGGGAATACAACACATTAGAACAAATAACAGAAGACTTTATTACATCATGATAATGTTACATCAGAGTACAGAATATATCAGAGTACATCGAATATAATAATACAGCGGAAGATCAAATTACAATAAATGTAATACGCTGCAGTGGAACAATTAAATTAACACAGCGGAAGACTATCAATGCTCTAGACACAGCTTGTAACACCCTACCTCCGTTAAGGTCACTCGCAAAGGGAATGCCTTAATTTTGGTGGAGCGTTTTTAGTAGAAAGAACATAAATTTACAAGACAGATAAAGTAGTACTTGAAAATTTTATAACTTTATTTACAACAGAAACAGAAATAAGTTTTGGTTACATCTTTCAAAATCACCATATCGGAATTCAAGTACATAGATATCGGTCTCGTACAAAAGCCTTCAGAATGCATAGTTTTTAAAACCATAATCCCCAATATAAACTGCCATGGAAAGATAGAGCCAAAGCCAAGCAATACTTCAACCCTTCCAGCAGAGAGAATCTGAATCAAGCTCCTATGTTTCCACCCTGAAAACCTGGGGGGAAACGGAAAGAAAAGAGGCGAAACAAACTAGGTCAGACATAAGTTTGGTGAGTCCAGTGACTTTCAGCATATAAACAGATAATTGTATCATGACATGCAAATAAAACTGGATGAGAGATAACCGTAATAGAAATAGCAGGTTAACAGAAGAAACGGAATGATATAGGCTAAGCTAAGCTTCTTACTTAGTTTTCACTTTCTGCACTAATACTAGTATAATAGGATTAGGTGTTACCCTAATGTCTAAACTGAAACAGAAACGGAAACAGAATAATCTATATAGAAACACAATGCTAGTAATGAGCCTTTACCACCCGAACAGAGGCAGACGGTACAGAAACAAGATGCTAATAATGGGCTTTTACCACCCCAACAGACAGAAGGTATGGAAACAGAATACTAATAATGGGCCTTTACCACCCAAACAGACAGAAGGTACGGAAACAAAATCAGAAACGGAATCCGAGACGAAAATAGAATAATCCCTATGGAAACAGTTAGAATTAGGTGTACACTAGTAATGGGCCTTTACCACCCGAACAGATGGTACCACGCAGAAACAGACAGGTGTTACCACCCAACAGAAACAGATGGTACCCACAGAATAGATAGAACTAGGTGTACCCTAATGTCTAAACTGAAATAGAAACGGGAACAGAATAATCTCTATAGAAACAGAATGCTAGAATTAGGTGTGCACTAGTAATGTTCCTTTACCACCCGAACATACGGTACCGTGCAGAAACAGGCAGGTGTTACCACCCAATAGAAACAGACGGTACCCACAGAAACAGACAGAACTAAGTGTACCCTAAGTCCTACCCCCAAGCGATCGGCTCCCTAATACATAAATACCCTGTGTCGGCCCCACAATAGGGTGTATCACTCCCTATAGTGGCAACCTATTGGCACAGACCTATTTACAGATGTCACGGTGTCTTACATCCTCAGAGCAGACCAGATCCATGCACGCACATGACCCGGTTGGAACGCGTCATCAACACCCCTCGCCATTATCAGAATGAACCGCTTAAAATTAGTTCAGTAAGCGTGCCCGGACCCCTATATAGCGTGGGGTCAAAGTTTTGATACCAGAAAGGGTTACTGACTAATTTGGGTTCCACACAACAGATGACACAAGTATTTCCCCTCCTAACCTTGTGTCCCCAGACTAACAGATTTCAGATTAACTTGTTTACAGACTTCAAACAGAGTTCAGATTACTAGTTCACAGATCAGACAATCAAGTTAACAAGTTTTCAGACTAATAGATTCAGATGTACAGATTTTACAGACTTACAGATTGTCTAACTTTGTATCGGGCCTACAGATTCACAAAACGGGTTTTGTTAGATTCATCAGTCCATTTGGTTTAACCCTAACCACCCAACACGTTTTAGACATCATATTTATCTCAGATTTGCATTAATTAAATATTAATGCACAAACCTCTCACATTACGTCGATAGCTTGTGGCCGTTGGATATGCCGGGCGGTTTCGGGCAGACTTCTGCCACAAGCCAGACCTAACCTCGTGTCTAAGCATATTTTATTTATGCCTACGACCTCTCACATTAGACTGACAGTTTGTGATTGCTGGTTAAGCCGGTTGGTTCTGGGCAGGCTTCTACCGCAAACGGAGTCTAACCTCGTGTCATAGCCAATTTATTCCATTATAGAAAATATCAGCCTAATTATGTCCATTTAACAGTTTAACTTCTTTACAAGTTACGGCATATTATCCAAAGTTCTATTAACATGTTTTGCTCAATTTTAGATCGAGCCTACAGATTACAATTATTCAGCTTTCAACAGATTAGGCAATTCAACAGATAACAGATCTAGCAGATTAGGCGATTCAACAGATTTAGCAGATAACAAGTTTAGCAGATTAGTCAATTCAACAGATTTAGCAGATAACAAATTTAGGCAATTCAACAGATTTAGCAGATAACAGATTTAGCAGATTAGGCAATTCAACATATTAAACATTTCTAAAATTCTATTTACATATCTTGCCTAATCATAAATTAAGCCTAAACTTACATGCCTAAATCATGGTCATAATTCATAATACAGCATATGCCCAAATTTTTAGTTAAACTTTGCACAGTACAGAATATTCTCTAAAAGCCCCAAATCATGATATACCATATGAATTATGCCAAGTTATAGCCTTTAATTCCAATTATCCAATCCACTTTTAGGTGTATTCACATTGACAGTTATCCTTTTATAATATAAGTCTCTATGCCTAAGTGACATATTCCTTTTTCAAATCATGAATCATTACATAAAATATACCCAAAAATCTAGATCTTTAAATTATAACTTTTCAAAATCAGATTTCAATTTTAATATGCATTATGTCCCCAAGTTCCAAGTCATATGTTAACATACAATAGTTCCTCTTCTTCCAAATCACAGAGTATGCACAGATCTAGATCTAATTTACAACATATGTCCTTTTCTCAAATCAGTCACAGAATAGTCATGTCCAATTATGCATTATTCATTATTTGTCTCAAAATTTAGCATTCGTGCGTTAATCTCTTATGAGATATGGTGCAGGCTCGTGGTAGCCTGGCTATAACCAAGAAGGAAGAAAAGAGGGAATAAATACAGAACAGTCCCAATAATATTAACAAGATAGCTCCACAGAAAAGTATGCATAACCTCAGATCCAGATTCACAAAAATGTCAAGATAATTATTAAATTTCATATCTGAAAATAACTGTACTCACAAAAAGGGAACGATTCTTGTATTCTGGAATCTGTGTTCTGACACTGAATAGAGCTCCTTTGGCGTAGACTATCGATTAGATTTGATTCTCTTTTGATTCTATTCAGATTGGAAGAAGATGCACTAGTCCTAGTTTTGATTCTAGCAGAGTAGCGATGCCATTTTTATTTTTAATTAGAATAGAGGCAGAGTATAGGCAGAATGAAATTGTGTGGAGAGAAATCTAGGTTTGGGGATGTTTAAATAACATAGGGGTCACGAATCTGGCTAGAACGGGCGTCTAAATACAGAAAAGTGCATCTGTAAACGGATCTGGAAATAGGGGTGGAGGTCGACCCTAGTGTCGACCTGTTTACACAGGTCGACCTGGGTCCTGGGTGGGAATTTTCCCGCCCAGCCCGGGTGTCTGTTTTGGATTTCGAAATCTGATTATTGAATTTTGGGCTGGTTTTTTACTGAAACTTCTGAAGGCCATATCTTCTTCATACGGAGTCCGATTTACGTAAACTTGGGCTCTATTCCAAGCAGAATTTTGAGACAAACGCAATGGCGTAACCCGTTTCCCTTAATTATTTTGTTACAATTTAATAATTCTCTGATTTGTCATTTTTATGTTAATAGAAAATACGGGGTGTTACATTCTCCCCTCCTTAAAGGATTTCGTCCCCGAAATCTTCAAGTTAAGAAGAATGCGTCCTACCATCCAGTCACCCATCTACTCAACCATCATCCACAAGCATCCATTGTCCTTAGAAAACTTCTAATGTTGTATGAACATATGCAAAAGTGTGTGTATATGTTCCTTATCTAATGCAAAGATCAGGCGGTCCACTGATTCAGTTGACCTCCTTAATGTGAATTATGTTAGTGCCATGAGTCCAACATGTATGCAATTTTCCTACTTGATACATATCATTTCTATATGAGTGCACAACCGTTAATTCATATGCAACATCCATGTGCTGAGTCAATCATTTTTCATCCACGAAATTGAAAAATGCACATACGTCCTTATGCAGTATGAGAGTGTTTTTGAGCCGATCTAGTGCCTAGTGTGTGTATATGCATCCACGAGCAACCACTAGCATCCACTTGCAACCATCAAACATAACATGTCGAAACACATGTTTACACCCATTAGTTTCTACCTAAAGGTCAAAGATTCGGTCGATAGGATAAAGTCGAGTGATAGAAGCAAGTACAATTAAAACAAAAGCTTGGTTCCCATTAGACATCGGTTTAAGAGAATAACCCACTAAATATCAACCCCGAAGACCGAACATCAGATTGACACTCAGAGAACTACTCCCATTAAACAAATGTCCAACAGGAAATCCACTTCACGCTTCGAGTAAAAAAAACCTTAACCTACTTATAGACTACTGGTACAGATCAGATTATCAAATGATTCTTACGTAACTAAGCATGATAAAACCCCACCATATCCCACAAAAACTAGAATGTATGCGTCATAGATACCTTCAAACCCCAACTTACCACAAACAGATGGGTCGTAACCCTTATGGGGTTAGAGACTATAACGGGATCGGAAACAAGACTAGTAGAGACTCAACTACAGAATCAAAATGACAGAATGATCAGATAAGGAAATTAAACTTTCTAAGGAAAAAAATTTCCACCTCTATCATGTCTGCCAACCATGAGAGTATCTACCCTCCAGAAGATTCTACCATTTGCCCTTGCCTTCTGGGGCAATCATAGATCAGATGTCCTGTCTCACCGCACTGAAAACAACCAGTCTTGTTAACAAATCTTTCTCCAAAGTTGCCCTCATCGCACGAAAAACCTTACGAAGCTCGGAAGAGGATTAGCCGTAAGTGAAATTACTGCGGCTACAGATGGAAGTTAGGCACTTCTTTGCCCTTCTATAGATGCAATAGTCTCATCATGCCTACGGAACCATGTCGCGATGAGGTTACCTCCCAGAAAGCCAGGAGCCCTGGAGACTCAGAAAAGAAGGAAACAAGGATTAAACAGGAAATCAAAAGATAGATATATGGCTCTTGGGGATTATGTTTTTCAGAATGAACTCTACTTTTGAAAATACTTCCTTTTTAAAACCTTTTTGAAAATAGTTTTCAAAAACTTTTTATCGTATCTGGTAACCTTCAGCTCTGATACCAAGTGTAACACCCCACCTCCGTTAAAGTCACTCGCAAAGGGAATGCCTTAATTTTGGTGGAGCATTTTTAGTAGACAGAACAGAAATTTGCAGGACAGATAAAGTAGTACTTGAAAAATTTATAACTTTATTTACAACATAAACAGAAATAAGTTTTGTTTACATCTTTCAAAATCACCATATCGGAATCCAAGTACATAGATATCGGTCTCGTACAAAAGCCTTCAGAATGAATAGTTTTTAAAACCATAATCCCCAATATAAACTGCCATGGAAAGATAGAGCCAAAGCCAAGTAATACTTCAACACTTCCAGCAGAGAGAATCTGAATCAAGCTCCTATGTTTCCACCCTGAAAACCTGGGGGGGGGGGGTGGAAACGGAAAGAAAAGAGGCGAAACAAACTAGGTCAGACATAAGTCTGGTGAGCCCAATGACTTTCAGCATATAAACAGATAATAGTATCATGACATGCAAATAAAACCGGATGAGAGATAACCATAACAGAAATAGCAAGTTAACGGAATGATATAGGCTAAGCTAAGCTTCTTACTTAGTTTTCACTTCTTTGCACTAATACTAGTATAACCGGATTACGTGTTACCCTAATGTCTAAACTAAAACAGAAACGGAAACAGAATAATCTTTACAGAAACAGAATGCTAGTAATGGTCCTTTACCACCCGAACAGAGGCAGACGGTACAGAAACAGAATGCAAATAATGGGCTTTTACCACCCCAACAGGCAGAAGGTATGGAAACAGAATACTAATAATGGGCCTTTACCACCCAAACAGACAGATGGTACGAAAAACATAACCAGAAACGGAATCCGAGACGGAAATAAAATAATCCTTATGGAAACGGAATGTTACAATTAGGTGTACACTAGTAATGGGCCTTTACCATCCGAACAGACGGTACCACGCAGAAACAGACAGGTGTTACCAGCCAACAGAAAGAGACGGTACCCACAGAATAGACAGAACTAGGTGTACCCTAATGTCTAAACTGAAACAGAAACGGGAACAGAATAATCTCTACAGAAACAAAATGCTAGAATTAGGTGTACACTAGTAATGGGCCTTTACCACCTGAACAGACGGTACCACGCAGAAACAGACAGGTGTTACCACCCAACAGAAACAGAAGGTACCCACAGAAACAGACAGAACTAAGTGTACCCTAAGTCCTACCCCCAAGCGATCGGCTCCCTATTACATAAATACCCTGTGTCGGCCCCACAATAGGGTGTATCACTCCCTATAGTGGAAACCTATTGGCACAGACCTATTTACAGATGTCACGGTGTCTTACATCCTCAGAGCAGACCGGATCCATGCACGCACATGACCCGGTTGGAACGCGCCATCAACACCCCTCGCCATTATCAGAATGAACCACTTATAATTAGTTCAGTAAGCATGGCCGGACCCCTACATAGCGTGGGGCCAAAGTTTTGATACCAGAAAGGGTTACTGACTAATATGGGTTCCACACAACAGATGACACAAGTATTTCCCCTCCTAACCTTGTGTTCCCAGGCTAATAGATTTTAGATTAACTTGTTTATAGACTTCAGACAGAGTTCAGATTACTAGTTCGCATATCAGACAATCAAGTTAATAATTTTCAGACTAACAGATCAAATGTACGGATTTAACAGACTTACAGATTGTCTAACTTTGTATTGGGCCTATAGATTCATGAAACGGGTTTTGTTAGATTCATCAGTCTAGTTGGTTTAACCCTAACCACCCAACACGTTTTAGACATCATATTTATCTCAGATTTACATTAATTAAATATCAATGCACAGACCTCTCACATTAGGTCGATAGCTTGTGGCCGCTGGATATGCCGGCCGGTTCCGGGCAGACTTCTGCCACAAGCCAGACCTAACCTCGTGTCTAAGCATATTTTAGTTTTGCCTACGACCTCTCACATTAGACTGGCAGTTTGCGGTTGCTGGTTAAGCCGGTTGGTTCTGGGCGAGCTTCTACCGCAAAAGGAGTCTAACCTCGTGTCATAGCCATTTTATTCCATTATAGAAAATACCAGCCTAATTATGTCCATTTAACAGATTTAACTTCTTTACAAGTTACCGTAGATTATCCAAAGTTCTATTAACATGTTTTTCTCAATTTTAGATCGAGCCTACAGATTACAATTATTCAGCTTTCAACAGATAACAGATCTAGCAGATTAGGCGATTCAACAGATTTAGCAGATAACAAGTTTAGCAAATTAGTCAATTTAACTGATTTAGCAGATAACAGATTTAGGCAATTCAACAGATTTAGCAGACTAGGCAATTCAACAGATTAAACATTTCTAAAATTCTATTTACATATCTTGCCTAATCATAAATTAAGCCTAAACTTACATGCCTAAATCATGGTCATAATTCATTATACAACATATGCCCAAATTTTTAGTTTAACTTTACACAGTACAGAATATTCTCTAAAAGCCCCAAATCATGATATACCATATGAATTATGCGAAGTTACAGCCTTTAATGCCAATTATCCAAAAATCCACTTTTAGGCGTATTCACATTAATAGTTATCCTATTATAATATAGGTCTCTACGCCTAAGTCACATATTCCTTTTTCAAATCATGAATCGTTACATAAAATTTACCCAAAAATCTAGATCTTTAAATTATAACTTTTCAAAATCAGATTTTAATTTTAATATGCATTATGTCCCCAAGTTCCAAGTCATATGTTAATATACAATAGTTCCTCTTCTTCCAAATCACAGAGTATGCACAGATCTAGATCTAATTTACAACATAGGTCCTTTTCTCAAATCAGTCACAGATCAGACATGTCCAATTATGCATTATTCATTATTTGTTCCAAAATTTAGCGTTAGTGCGTTAATCTCTTATGAGATATGGTGCAGGCTCGTGGTAGCCTAGCTATATCCAAGAAGGAAGAAAAGAGGGAATAGATACAGAACAGTCACAATAATATTAACAAGATAACTCCGTAGAAAAGTATGCATAACCTCAGATCCAGATTCACGAAAATGTCAAGATAATTATTAAATTTCATATCTGAAAATAACTGTACTCACAAAAAGGGAACGATTCTTGTATTCTGGAATCTGTATTCTGACACTGAATAGCGCTCCTTTGGCGTAGAATATTGATTAGATTTGATTCTCTTTTAATTCTATTCAGATTGGAAGAAGATGCACTAGTCCTAGTTTTGATTCTAGCAGAGTAGCGACGCCATTTTTATTTTTAATTAGAATAGAGGCAGAGTACATGCAGAATGAAATTGTGTGGAGAGAAAGCTAGGTTTGGGGTGTTTAAATAGCATAGGGGTCACTAATCTGGCCAGAACGGGCGTCTAAATACAGAAAAGTGCATCTGTCCACAGATTTGGAAATAGGGCGGGAGGTCGACCCTAGTGTCGACTTGTTTACTCAGGTCAACCCCCAGGTCGACCCTAGTGTCGACCTGGGTCCTGGGCGAGAATTTTCCCGCCCAGCCCAGGTGTCTGTTTTGAATTTCGAAATCTAATTTTTGATTTTTGGGCTGGTTTTTTATTGAAACTTCTGAAGGCCATATCTTCTTCATACGGAGTCCGATTTACGCAAAATTGGACTCTATTCCAAATAGAATTTCAAGACGAACGCAATGTCTTAACCCGTTTCCCTTAATTATTTTGTTACAATTTAATTTTTCTCTGATTTGTCATTCTTATGTTCACAAAAAATACGGGGTGTTACACAGCTCTAGGCTTCGATCCAGAATCCTGCTCAATATATCTGCAAAATAAGCTACTCGACTACCCGTGTGGAAAAGAGGGCACCTGATTTTGCAAAGTGAAACAAACTACGAGTCATTCATGGGACTGGTATGAGAAATCTTTACTTAACTTACCTATTAAGAAGGCTAATCACGGGACCACGCCGCTAATGTGGAACGGGTTTACTCCATTGTATTGCTAGTGCATGAAATAAAGTAAATCGTTAAACAACGCAATGCTTTTTAGAAAAATGAAACCATTATAAGACTCAGGTCCTATCACACAATGCAACGCAAGACGGAGGATAGAATTTTACCTTATAATGGTCAAAAATGCTTGATACGATAAAACGGATTAGATATTATTATTAGTGTATATATGTTTCAAAACATTTCAGTCATAATGTACTAATCATAGACGACATAGCTACCATGTACTATGTCGCCATACTAGTTCTACAATCAAAACCGCATGATATCGTATTGGAAGTTGGATTTCCATCAAGAGTCAAGGCTAGGAACGATCTCCTTACAGATTCGAGACACTCTAGCAAATGTCTCAGGATTCGGACGCTGGCGAACCCTTGGATATAGCAGGGCCGATCCACAAATACTTTAGTGGATTTGCAATTCCTGAACACACACTTCCCGATCCTATTGAACCTATAATACGACCATTGGCGACCGATAAATTCGAGGCCTCAACACATAAGTAAAATGTCAGGGCTGGTAAGTCGTTGGCACCACATCTAGCTAAAAAGAAACGTGCGCACTCCCTGCGTTCCCTTGCTCCGTTTTTGACTTATACCAGGGTGTGAGGCTCGCGAAGTCACGCTATACACAAAGCTACACCTAAATAGGCCGTTCTTTGATCATCCCACAAGGCTCTGCTTTTCAACAAAAGCCTTGATCATTTGCATCTTGGCATGCCACGTTGACAATTCACGCCATGCGATCGATAACTACCAATATATAACTTCTGAGCTCGTGCGTCTCAGAGAAGGGTGTTAAGCAAGAGAATAAATTCTCCGCCACCACGGATATATATATTAAATAGATATCAATTTAATTACATGGAATTAAATTCAGTGTCAGACACACATCCATTTACAAGTCCGTTCTGGGTCTGAACGAAACCGGAGACACCTTAATCCTCGTCCCGTATGTCCAATACGGAAGTGAGGTGCTCGCATATCCGGACAAATCAGCAAGTATGTCTGGACAAACTACCACTTTAACCCTTTACTGGTAGCTAGCCAATGCCGGGCATTAGTACTCGTCCATTCGATGTGAAGATCGCCGGTCTTCATCCACTGTCTTCAATGTCTTTGACTTTAATCGTCGTAGTAATTATTCAGAATGGGGTTGAACCCAGTCTTTCCAAATAACTCGCGTATTTTATAATTAAAAATCAAGTGTTATAAAGTCACATCAAACGCCTCATTCAAATTCAGAATGTTCTTTTAATAATATATTCATGTTATTAGGGAAAGGTTCCCATAAATTTTATCAAAGATAAATTCTTTAAATTTATTCTTAAATCTTCTTTTTAAAGATTTGTTAAAACTCCAATTTAGTTTTAATATCAAAATCATTACTTTATGATTATTAACTTTTAAGAAATTAATCTTGTCTTTAACTGGGTTAAAGAATCAAAGTCATTTAAAAACATCGTTCATGATAAACCCAAAATCATCTTCCCTTAAATATGGAATTTTCACAGAAATCAAATCAATATATAACCAATATAAATTTCTGTATCAGACCGATAATATAAATGGAATAATGGCAAAGCCTTTTAAATTTCATTTATAGTATCAGTCTTCTTTTACAGAAGCCTATCTTGATTATTATATCAAATCGAATTTCCACTCAATTCCAATTTAATATATTAAATTAGAAAACTTGACTTTGGATTTTTTTTTTTAAATCTTGATAAAAAAGATCTATAAATTCTAAATTATATTTTCACTGTTAATTGGATTAAAGAACAAATGTCGTTTAAAAACATAGTTCACAATAAACCAATTTCACATATCAATTTATTCCAATACTAAATAAAATTTTGAAACACTAATAATCTTAGTTAAAAGATTTATTCTTTCATACGGGGTTTAAGAACAGTGTTATTTGAGACACCATCCACGACAACCCAAAATCCAATTCTTTTATTACAATATCTTTTAAAAATATTCTTTATTTAAAAGAAATTCTTTGTTTATAATATTCTTTGTATAAAAGATATTCTGAATCGGAAAGCGACTCAATCATTTACCATATAATTTCAGTTATATGGATTTCACACATCGTATGTATATGACAACAAATGATAAATAATCATCAATCCATCCATTCAACATCCAGAGTGAAGTTCACAACTGTGTGAGCATTAAAATGAAATAATAACGCTCATCACAGTCTGTCAATCTATCGATTGACATACAAGTAAATATTGAGAATAGTGCATATCAATTATCATCCTAATACCCGTGTGGGGTTTTCAGCCAACAACAGTTCATATAAATAAATAATTGGTTAATTAATTTAAATAATTTTAATTCTACTAACATGTTGATGATAGTGAACAAACATGTTATTATATTCTTGGTGCCGAATAAAAATGTATTTTGCTTGTATAATTTCCCTATACATTTCTAATGCCTAATAAATGGTAATTTATTTACATAGCATTGTCACTAATGAAAAATAAAGATATTTTTCATTTCCTCTATTCGTATGCAATTCCTATCTTTAATTTTATCAAATAAAAAGAAATTGTTTATTTGTATATGTTTTCAGTATATAACCTGACACATATAAATGCCTATATTAAATTGCATAAACATTCTAATGTATACATTAACTTAAAATTTTCACTTTAATTTACATATAAATTCTAAGGTGTGTTGTGATAATATAAATGATTCTTTATTTAACCTACAAATGTTAATGTATGTTTTTGCAAATAAAGACGATTCTTATGCTTGCATATAAATTCTATTATATGTTATGGAAATAAAAATGATTCTTATATTTGTATATAAATTGTTTTTCAACAAAATGTATAAAAATGATATATTCGTTTTGTTGACCATTCTTTTTCAACAAATGATTTAAAGAAGGTAATTTCATTTGTTAACAATCCTAGATTTAACAAAATGAATAAAAAAAGTGGTAATTCATATTGTTAACAATGCTAATTTAACAAGATAGATATTTTTGTTGTAACACAATTCTGGTTAACACAAATGCTATTTGTGTTTAACTCTTTTATTTAACAAAAATGTAATTTTGTTTTATTTCAAACCTAATTAACAAAAATTTAATTTTTTTTGTTTTCAACAATCATATTTGACAAAATGTAATTTTGTTTTCAACTAGTTTATTTTTACAAGAATGAATATATTGGTTTAACTAATCTATTTGGCCAAAAATTGTTCTTTTTGACAAAAATGAGTAATTGATCCAATTAACCTAATTTGACAAAAGTGTATATTTTGACAAAAATATATGGTTTGATTCAACTGATTTTTTTTGACAAAGATGAATATTTTGACAAACTGTGTGTTTTGATTCATCTAATATAATTAGACAAAAGTGCATACTTTGTTTCAACTAATATAAATTGACAAAGATGAATATTCGTTTTGTTGACCATTCTATTTCAACAAATGATTTAAAGAAGGTAATTTCATTTGTTAACAATCCTAGTTTTAACAAAATGAATAAAAAAAGTGGTAATTCATATTGTTAACAATGCTAATTTAACAAGATAGATATTTTTGTTGTAACACAATTCTGGTTAACACAAATGCTATTTGTGTTTAACTCTTTTATTTAACAAAAATGTAATTTTGTTTTATTTCAAACCTAATTAACAAATTTTTTTTTTGTTTTCAACAATCATATTTGACAAAATGTAATTTTGTTTTCAACTAGTATATTTTTACAAGAATGAATATATTGGTTCAACTAATCTATTTGGCCAAAAAATGTTCTTTTTGACAAAAATGAGTAATTGATCCAATTAACCTAATTTGACAAAAGTGTATATTTTGACAAAAATATATGGTTTAATTCAACTGATTTTTTTTGACAAAGATGAATATTTTGACAAACTGTGTGTTTTGATTCATCTAATATAATTAGACAAAAGTGCATACTTTGTTTCAACTAATATAAATTGACAAGAGTGCATGTTTAGTTTCCACTAGTATAAATTGACAAAAGTGGATGTTTTGTTTCGACTAGTACAAATTGACAAAAGTGAATGTTTTCTTTCAACTAGTATAAATTGACAAAAGTGAATGTTTTGATAAAAATGTTGTTTTTATTTCAATACACATGTTTTGACAAAAATGACTATTTTTAATTCATATAAAATGACAACAAAAATGTTACCTTCAACTCTCCTATTTTTATTGCATATAAAATGTAAATAAAAATGCAACTTTAAAATCTATTCTTTTCATTACAACTAAAGTGATAATAAAAATGTTTCTTTTATATCGATTCTTTTTTTATTGTAACTAACTTGACAATAAAAATGTTATTTTTAAATCTAATTTTTTTATTGTAAACAAATGACAATGAAAATCTAATCTTTTATTTCAATACTTTTTATTGACAACAAATGACAATAAAAATCTAATTTTTTTATTTCAATTCTTTTTATTGTAAACAATATTACATAAAAATGTATTCTTTAAATTCTATTCTTTTTAATGAAACAAATATTACATAAAAAATGTAATCTTTAAATTCTATTCTTTTTCATGAAACAAATATTACATAAAAAATGTAATCTTTAAATTCTATTCTTTTTAATGAAACAAATATTACATAAAAAGTGTAATCTTTAAATTCTATTCTTTTTAATGACAATAAAAATAAATCTTTTATTCCTACTAACATGATTTAACACAAATATTACTTTATTTTAACTGACATGTTTTAACACAAATGTTATTTTATTTTAACTAACAAGTTTTAACACAAATGTTATTTTATTTTAACTAACATGTTTTAACACAAATGTTATTTTATTTTAACTAACATGTTTTATTTACATAATATGATTTTAAACTAAATAACAATTTTATTTAACAAATTATGTTTTCTAACATAAATGAAAAATTCATTTATAAAATATGTTTCTACATAAGTGACATATTTATTTATAAATAACACGATCTAACAAAGTGACATTTTATTTTAATATAACATTTTCTAACATAGACGATATTTTAATGGTAATATAACATCATCTAACAAGAACGATATTTCAATGTTGATATAACATGATCAAATAAGGACGATCTTTTATTATCGCTATAACATGATCTAACAAGAACGATTTTAATTTTAGATCGGAACCTAACAACATGAGCATCGAAATCAATCACAAACAACAAACAAATTTCAATCTACAAATCACAGATCTGATTTCATTACATACATCGATTTTAAATAGTAAGAAAATAACTAAATTTTAATTAATTATTAAAATAGAAATCTCACCGAGCTTTTAATTTAGATCTGAAATTTCTTGAATTTCCAAACTGCTTCATTTCAGATCTGGTTTGCTTCGTGCTGTAGATCGTGGAAAGACGATTCCAACACATCTGATTTCGTGCGGAAAAGATATGGCAGTTCAAAGATTAATTACATGAATTAAAATTAATTAATTAATCTAATTTCCTTTGATAACCTTTCTCTCCCTTCTTCCTTATCGTTCTTGTTGAACCCATCGCTCCCCTTCAAAATTTTCTTGCGCACGCCACACGGGGAGGGCAGACGATGATCGGAGCACGCCACACCAATCCCCTACGCAAGACCACCCTCCGCCCAGACCGCCGTCGAGCTCGGTGGACCCACAGACACCAAAAACCGCCGCGAACGGTGACCCTTCACAGCCGAAAATCGAACCCTATGCTCCTCTGTTTCCGATCATACCCTTACCAATTCGAAGCTCTCACTTTGTTCTTCCATTAATCCTTAGAAAGTCTCTGTTAATTGTTTGTGAATTTGAAGGGATTAGCAATTGAAAGTTGGACAATTTGGTGCGTCCATTCTCGTTGTCGGCGGCTTATACAGTAGCGTTAGGGTTTAAAGTGAATTATTTATTATAAAATAATGTTTAATTATTTAATTACTAGTACTAATCCCGTTCTTTCTTTTCAGATCCAATTTCAGCCCAACGAAAATTGTACTTAAGCAAATACCCATGTTCCGGACACAATGGGCTAGGCTCCGTGAGCCCAATCGAAAGTTTTCAGCATGTTTTCTTTAATTTAATATATAAATCATTTATTTATTTAATTTAAACTACATTTAAATTTACCGGGGCCACATAACGACTCTAAAAATTCTAGAAAAATTATTTCTAGTTATGTTTTGACGATACGGTTCTAATAAGACTAATTTCGTCGAATTCCGAGACCGTTTGAAAAATGACCATTTTCAAGTCGATTAAATTTGACTGAAACTGACAAACACGTTTTCTTTTGCCACGCTTACATATTAATTCTAAAAATTATGAAAACTGAAATCTAGTAATAATTTGACATTCTGGTTCCAACAAAAGTGGTTTCGTCGAAAACGGAGGTCGTTTGTAAAACGGCTATTTTTAATATTAATTTTTTTTTATAAATTCTACAACGACTATTCTGAATTTTCAACTGACCATAATTTTTGATTCCCGCTATGAAATTTCAATTTTTCAGATTCTTTGGAAAGATATTCTTAAATAGATTCAAATATTTTTGGTTTCACTAAAATCCGATTTATTTTGCATCATGTACAGTCAGTCAAAATTCAAATTCAAATTTTCAAACTACCGTGCTATCTCTAACTCCTTTTATAATTAAAATAATTTTATTCGTTCTAACTTCGATTTAAATAAATTTTTCGTCGTTATTATTTAAAAGAAATTATTTTAAATTCTTAAATCCATTAAAATTTCTAAAATAAAAATTTTAAATTGGTTCAGAAATTGCGGGTTGTCACAATCTTACCCACTTAAAATCTTTTCGTCCTCGAAAAGGAACGAAGCTAAAAGTTGTTTAATTAACCTATTCAATTCTCATTCTTTTAATTAGTTTCAATAATTTTATTAGTTGATTTACTTTTCAAATATATATAACTTTTATATATTCAAAAAACATGTTTCCTAAGATCGGATTATATATATAATCATAAATATGTTAAATATAAGCTTGTTACTCTTAACTCATTCTAGGGCATTACTAACCCCATCTCTAACGAGTTTTCTCATTCTAGGATACTACTGATCCTATCTCTAATGAGTATTCTTTTATAGGATATTACTAATCCTACCCCTGATGAGTATTTTGTTCTGTTCTAACGAGTTGTACCCCAAAGATTTGAGCTAACCAGAGCTCTGATACCAACTGTAACGACCCTAATTTCGCCCGGACCTAATCGATCGCAAGATCGACCAAGACCGTTCAAAAACTCGAATACGCTAACTTTGGGAACACAACACATTAGAACAAATAACAGAAGACTTTATTACATCATGATAATGTTACATCAGAGTACAGAATATATCAGAGTATATCGAATATAATAATACATCGGAAGATCAAATTACAATAAATGTAATACACTACAGCGGAACAATTAAATTAACACAGCGGAAGACTATCAATGCTCTGGACATAGCTCTAGGCTTTGATCCAGAATCCTGCTCAATATATCTGCAAAATAAGATACTTGACTGCCCGTGTGGAAAAGAGGGCACTAGAGTTTGCAAAGTGAAACAAACTACAGGTCAGTCATGGGACTGGTATGAGAAATCTTTACTTAACTTATCTAATAAGAAGGCTAATCACAGGACCACGTCCGCTGACGCGGAACGGGTTTACTCCATTGGATTGCCAGTGCATGAAATAAAGTAAATCGTTAAACAATGCAATGCTTCTTAGAAAAATGAAATCATTATAAGACTCAGGTCCCATCACACATTGCAATGCAAGCCGGAGGATAAAGTTTTACCTTATATGGTCAAAAATGCTTAATACGATAAAACGGATTTGATATTATTATTAGTGTATATATCTTATAAAACATTTCAATCATAATGTATTAATAATAGACGGCATAGCTACCATATACTATGTCGCCATACTAGTTGTACAATCAAAACCGCATGATGTCGTATTGGAAGTTGGATTTCCATCAAGAGTCAAGGCTAGGAACGATCTCCTTACCGATTCAAGACACTCTAGCAAATGTCTCAGGATTCGGAGCTGGCGAACCCTTGGAAATAGCAGGGCCAGTCCACAAATACTTTAGTGGATTGGCAATTCCTGAACACACGCTTCCCGGTCCTATTGAACCTATAATACGGCCATTGGCGACCGATAAATCCGAGGCCTCAAAAATTCCATCATCCACATAAGTAAACTGTCAGGGCTGGTAAGTCGCTGACACCACTTCTAGCTAGAAAGAAACGTTCGCACTCCCTGCATTCCCTTGCTCCGTTTTTGACTCATACCGGGGTGTGAGGGTCGTGAAGTCACGCTATACAAAAAGCTGCACCTAAATAGGCCGTGCTTTGATCATCCCACAAGGCTCTGCTTTTAAACAAAAGCCTTGATCATTTACATCTTGGCATGCCACATTGACAAACCACGCCATTCGATTGGTAACTACCAATATATAACCTCTGAGCTCGTGCATCTCAGAGAAGGGTGTTAAGCAAGAGAATACATTCTCCCCCACCACAGATATATATTAAATAGATATCAATTTAATTACATGGAATGAAATTCAATGTCAGACACACATCCATTTACAAGTCCGTTCTGGGTATGAACAAAACCGGAAACACCTTATTCCTCGTCTCGTATGTCCAATACGGAAGTGACGTGCTTGCATATCCAGACAAATCAACAAGTACGTCTGGACAAACTACCACTTTAACCCTTTACTGGTAGCTAGCCAATGTCGGGCATCAGTAGTGGCCCATTCGATGTGAAGATCGCCGGTCTTCATCCACCGTCTTCAATGTTTTTTACTTTAATCGTCGTAGTAATTATTCAGAATGGGTTAAACCCAGTCTTTCCGAATAACTCGCGTATTTTATAATTAAAAATCAAGTGTTATAAAGTCACATCAAAAACCTCATTCCAATTCAGAATATTCATTTAATAATATATTCATGTTATTAGGGAAAGGTTCCCATAAACTTTATCAAAGATAAATTCTTTAAATTTATTCTTAAATCTTCTTTTTAAAGATTTGTCAAAACTCCAATTTAATTTTAATATCAAAATCATTACTTTATGATAATTCAACTTTTAATAAATTAATCTTGTCTTTAACTGGGTTAAAGAATCAATGTCATTTAAAAACATTGTTCACAATAAACCCAAAGTCATCTTCCCTTAAATACGGATTTTTCACAGAAATCTAATCAATATATAACCGACATAAATTTCCGTATTAGACAGATAATATAAATGGAGTAACGGCAAAGCCTTTTAAATTCCATATATAGTATCAGCCTTCTTTTACATAAGCCTATCTTGATTATTATCAAATCGAATTTCCACTCAATTCCAATTTAATATATTAAATTGGAAAACTTGACTTTAGAAAATTTGTTTTTAAATCTTGATAAAAAAGAACTATAAATTCTAAATTATATTTTCACTGTTAATTGGGTTAAAGAACAAATGTCCTTTAAAAATATAGTTCACGATAAACCCAATTCACATATTAACTTATTCAAATACTAAATAAAATTTTGAAACACTAATAATCTTAGTTAAAAGATTTATTCTTTCATACGGGGTTTAAGAACAGTGTTTGTAACACCCCATGTCCATTAATGTCACTCACAAAGGGAATGCATTAACTTTCATGGAGCATTTTAAGTGTGTGTAGAACAGAAATTTAACAACAAGACAGATATAAACAGTACTAAAACTTTATTTCATTGCAGCGGAAAACACATAAGTTTGATTACATCATCAAAAATGTAACAACCCGAAAATCTGGGCCAGTTTAAAATTTTTATTTTGGCAATTTTAGCGAAGTTTGAACATTTAAAATGAATTATTTTAAATAATATCGACGAGAAATTTATTTTGAATAGAATTCGATCGTATATATTTATACGCGTCGTCGTTAGAATATAAATAATTATATATAATTATAAAAGGAATTGAAAATGGCGCGGTAGTTCGATAATTCGATTTCAAACTTCAATTGAATGTACCGGGTGCAAAACAATCCGGATTTTAGTGAAACCAAAAACATTAGGATCTATTTGATAATATCTTTCCAACGAATTCGAATAATCGAAATTTCATAGCGGGAATCAAAAGATATGTCCAGTTGAAAATTCTGAATAGTCGCTATGGAATTCAGGCCCTTAAAAATGGACATTTTGCAAATGACCTCAGATTTCGACGAAACCAGTTTTGTTGGGTCCGTGGTGTCAAGTTATTGCTAGGTTTCAAATTTCATAATTTTTCGATTCAATATGTGAGCGTGGCAAAGGAAAACGCGTTTGACCAGTTTCAGTTGATTTTAATCGACTGGAAATTGGCCATTTTTCCAACGGTCTCAGAATTCGACGAAACTAGTTTTGTTAGGACCGTATCGTCAATACGAAGCTAGAAAATATTTTTCTGGAAATTTTCGAGTTAGTGGGTGGCCCCGGTAAATTGAAATGTACGTTTAAAATTCAATTTAATGATTTAAATTTTAATTTAAACGAAAACTGATCGAAACGGTCGAATTGGCCTTCGTGACATATCCCATTGTGTTCGGAATGGGGGTATTTGGCTAGGGACGACAGTCGGCGGGTTCGATTCCGAGGTCGAAATAAAAAGTTGCTTTTTAAAATTAAAATAATAATATTATATAATATATATAATTCCCTTATCTCCCCTACCCTCCCTTCTGTTCAAAACGACTGAAAGAAATAAAAAAAGGGGGGGGGGCGGAACCCTAAACTCCCCGTCGACCGCTGCCATCACCGTCGCCCTTCCCTCCACCCTCCGTCGATCTCCACTTCCCTTCCCCTCCTCCTTTCTCTACCGCCAGAACGGAAGCCAAACCCTCCCGCGCTCGATCCTCTCTCCCTCATCCCCTCGAGATTGACGTCGCACCGCTCCAGCTACCCGCCACCGCCTCTGAGGCACCTCCGGCCCCCTACAGCAGCACCCCCTCCTTCTGTTCTCTCTCTCCTCGTCTAAAATCGAGCCTCCAGTCCATCGTGGGTCCCCAAACCCGCACCCACCACTGCGCCCTCCACCATTCGCCGCCTGCAAGGACTTCCCCCGACGCCTCAGCACTCCTTCCTCCTTCCTCTGACGTGTGGACCCCCACTACAGTAGCAAAGTTCGATTTTGACAATGAATGTGAGTTTTTCAGATTTGTATTCATTTAAAAGTTAAGGTGTTTAGTGCTTTAAAAATAATATGATTTTTATATACTAGATAATATAAAAATGTGATTTTTATATTCTAGAAGGAGTAAAAATATAGTCTTTACTATATAGAGATTATAAAAATATGATTTTTTATATTTTTAAAGTATTAAAAATATAATCTTTACTATATAGAAGTGGTAGAAATATAATTTTTATATTTTTAAAGTGTTAAAAATATAATGTTTACATGATAGGAATATTAAAAATAGCATCTTTATATGTGTAGAAAAATAAAAATGTGATTTTTATAATGATATATTTGAAAAGGCGAAATCTTTATATGAAGAATAGCGTGATAAAAATATAATTTTTATCTATATAGTAGCAATGTAAAAATATAATTTTTATCTATATTGTATAGCATAGTAAAAATTCGATTTTTATATGTTGTATAGCATAGTAAAAATTCGATTTTTATATATTGAATAGCATAGTAAAAATTCGATTTTTATATATTGAATAGCAAAGTAAAAATTCGATTTTTATATATTGAATAGCAAAGTAAAAATTCGATTTTTATATATTGAATAGCAAAGTAAAAATTCGATTTTTATATATTGAATAGCAAAGTAAAAATTCGATTTTTATATATTGAATAGCAAAGTAAAAATTCGATTTTTATATATTGAATAGCAAAGTAAAAATTTGATTTTTATATATTGAATAGCAAAGTAAAAATTCGATTTTTATATATTGAATAACAAGGTAAAAAATTCGATTTTTATATATTGAATAGCGAAGTAAAAATTCGATTTTTATATATTGAATAACAAGGTAAAAAAATTCGATTTTTATATATTGAATAGCGAAGAAAAAATTCGATTTTTATATATTGAATAGCGTAGTAAAAATTCGATTTTTATATATTGAATAGCGAAGTAAAAATGTGTTTTTACATATGTAGAGACTGCGAACAACGAAAGCGACAAAATGCGAGAATGACGAAGATCTCTACAATAGAAGAGTCGTGAAGTTAGGATAGCTATCGGTGAGAATTTCTCACTCTTCAATTTATTTTCTAGTTATATATATATACTAGGATGCACACGGTGTTTAGTAGCACCCGACACAATCGTCCACAGACCATGGACTTGTTTGTTTGATTGCAAAAATTAGTTAGATTATTTGATTGAAACTGAATTGTTTGGTGAGATGAATGGATTTGATTGATGTGTGAATGACGTGGGCCTTCACTAGACCGGGGATAAGGCTAGGCCTTGTCCCGTTTCTAGTATCGTGCCGTTATGCCGCCGAAATTTTCTAAAATAAGTTAGAAAATAAAAATATCATTTTATTTAAAGAATGAACTGAATAGAAATTCATAAGTTAAAATAAAATGTTTTATCATTAAAAATATAATTTTTAACGTGAATATGAATATAGTGAATGCGAATAAATAAATATTCATTTACAAACCGGACGGTTTGTTTATGTACACCTATTTGAAGGACATTGATTGGGTCGATAAATTTTACACATCGCCCAACTGCACAAATAAAATCTGTGTTTGATTGCTTGAAACCCCACACGGGTGTTGGGATGAAATTTGAAGTTCACTCATCCTAACTGATTCAATATGTCGATCGATTGATTGACAGGCTGTTATAAGTGTTAGATATCTATATTTGATGCTTATACAGTGGAGTGCACTTTGGTTGATGGTTGATTATTTTTCAATGCTATGATATACGTGTGATGTATGAAAATCCATACAATTAACTTTATATGGTGATTGATTGGGCCTCATTCCAATTTAGAAAGTAAAGAACAATATAAAATAAATGTTCATGTGTTGACTGTACTCATCCATTGAGATTAGTCATGTGTTGAACGAAATATTTTAATAATAAAATTTACTTCTTTATCAATATAAAATAAATGTTCATGTGTTGACTGTACTCATCCGTTGAGATTAGTCATGTGTTGAACGAAATATTTTAATAATAAAATTTACTTCTTTATCAATATAAAATAAATGTTCATGTGTTGACTGTACTCATCCGTTGAGATTAGTCATGTGTTGAACGAAATATTTTAATAATAAAATTTACTTCTTTATCAATATAAAGTAAATGTTCATGTGTTGACTGTACTCATCCGTTGAGATTAGTCAGGTGTTGAACGAAATATTTTAATAAGAAATATTTGAAATAGAAATATTTTGATAATAAGAAATATTTGAAATAGAATATTCGAAAATAGAAATATATAAAGCCGTGTTGATTAGAGATGCGCCATTTTGACATGAACGATATATATATCGATTTTATTCATTTTAAAATGAATATTGAAAAGTGATTTCGAAATCGAATATTAAGAAAACGATTTCGAAATGAATTGAATTGAAAATGATTTCGAAATGAATTGAATTGAAAACGATTTCGAAATGAAATGAATTGAAAACGATTTCGAAATTAATTGAATATAGAACGAATTCGAATTGAATTTAAAACGAAATGAAGTGAATTCAAATTGAACTGAAACTTGAATTGAATAGAAAATGGATTCAAATAAAATCGAATTTGAATTGATTAGAAAACGAATTCGAATTGAATTGAATAGAAAACGAATTCGAATTGAATTGAATAGAAAACGAATTCGAATTGAATTGAGTAGAAAACGAATTTGAATTGAATTCAAATAGAAATGAAAGTAAAAAGGATTTAGAATAGAAAATTCAATTTTGATTTGAATTAGAAATAGAGGTTGAAATTGCTTTTGAAACGAATTCAAAACTATTTATAAAATTCGTTTTAAATAGAAATCGACGAAATATATATTATATATATAATATAATGGCCTGAATAGAACGCGCCGCGCCGCGGCAGTTCGCGAATTTCGACCATTTATTTCAAACGGACATTACGGGAGATCCGACCGTCGGATTCTCCTAAAATCGGAACCGTTGGGTTCGTATCGAAAAGAGCTTTCTAACGAATGTTAGAAATTTGAAATCTAACGGTTGGATTTGGAGATACGTCCAAATCAAATTCGAAAAAGGTCGCTGTAAGTGCAGTTCGATGGCCGTTGATGGAAATCGACTGTACGGGCCTTGATAAAATTATTAAAAATAGTAATAATTTGTGTAAAATCATAAGAAAGGATTTGAGATGAATTGGGATGAAAAATTCCATATTTGAAAAGATAAAAATAGTTTTTTATCGAAGTAAACTAGTTTTGAACTAGAATTATAATTCTATTTATTTTTAAATAAATAAATTGAATTTGAAAAGGGTTTTAAAAATAACCAGACTTTCCAATGATTGCATTAGAGTGGATTTGAATCGAAATTGTCTTCGGAATATTTCGATGTTGGAATTCGTGATTATACAGATGTTGTTATGAAAATTTGAAAGATATATATTTATATCGTTATTTCCAATACGACATTTGTTAGTCGTAGAATTTGATATTGAATATAAGCCGATATATTTTCTATTCAGAGCCTTGTATTGAATATCAAATGTGATTTGGGTTTGTCGTGAATGGTGTCTTCACTAACACTGTTCTTGAACCCAGTTGAGAAAAGATTAAATCTTTTTATTTAGATTTAATGAAGGGTACCAATTAAATAATATTTAATTGGAATTGAATTGATATTGATTTTTGGGTTTATCGTGGACAGTGTTTTTAAATAACACTCGTTCTTTAACCCGATAATTAATGAATGTGATTTTGGGTTTATCGTGAACCGTGTTTTAAATGACACTGATTCTTTAACCCAATTAGCGATTAAAACTAAGTGGAGTTTTAATTAATCTTTAATTAGATTGAAATGATCGAGAATGGAGTATCACCAGTTTTGCTCCAGGCGATAGTTAAATCTTTAATTAGATTTGAACGAGAAATGGTAATTGAATTTATCGATAACACAGTGGTGTTAGATATGAAGTATAACCAGTTTTACTTCATGGGATGAATAGGTCGGGATTGGGAAATTAAAACAAATGATTACTTCGGTAAGGTTCGCTAATCCCGACTAGTTTGAATTGATATTCAAAAATAGATTAAAGAATAAATTCAAGAAATTTATCTTGGATAAAATTAATGGGAACTTTTCCCTATGAATGTGAAATTTAGAAACTAACTTTCGGTTAGCTAAGCAGAATGGTTTTCTGGATATTGATCTGATGTTGGTTTCGGCCTTCGGGGTTAATATTTGGGGAATTATTCTCTTGATTAATTTACGGTTAGTGACCGATGAATTGGAATGAGGCGTATGTTGTGTTTGTGTAACACTTATTTAAAATATACGCGAGTTATTCGGAAAGACCGGGTTTATCCCATTCTGAATAACTGATACGACGATAAGTCGAAGGTGAAGACGATGGTCGAAGACCGGAGGTCTTTACGTCGTTTGGGTGATTACTGATGATCTTGATTGGGCTGTACACCCAAGGAGATGGAAACTGTTGGTGATCGTCCAGACGTGCTTGGAGATCGATGGATATGCGGGGTACTAGGTGCCTCCGGTTTCG
Organism: Allium sativum; assembly: GCA_030737875.1. Taxonomy (NCBI): domain Eukaryota; kingdom Viridiplantae; phylum Streptophyta; class Magnoliopsida; order Asparagales; family Amaryllidaceae; genus Allium; species Allium sativum. The sequence continues at coordinate 767,902,604 of CM060912.1, read as the reverse complement.
TTCAGACCCAAAGCGAACTTGTAAATGGACTGTGTGTCTGACATTGGATTTTAGTCCGTGTGATTGATCTCTATTAAATATATATCTGCTTGGTGGCGGAGAATTTATTCTCTTGCTTAACGCCCTTCTCTGAGACGTACGAGCTCAGGGGTTATATATTGATGGATATCAAACGCATGGAGTGAATTGCCTGTGTGGCATGCCTAAGTGGCAATTGATCGAGGCTTCTGTTGAAAAGCAAAGTCTTGTGGTGATGATCAAAGCACAGCCTGTGTGGCACAGCTTTGTGTAACGTGAATTCGCGAGCCTCACACCCCGGTTGTGAACCAAAAACGGGAGAGGACCTCAGGGAGGGCATGCGTTTCCTTCTAGCTAGGGTGGTGTCAGTGACCTACCAGCCCTGACATTTATATACTTTTCACCTGTGTGGTTGTTGCTGTTGCGAGGCGCCTCGATTAGATCGGACGATCCGGGTCCGATGGAGCCATTCGTTGGCTCATTTACGCCCCAAAGGGCGGGGAAACGTAGTGTTCACGAATTTTAATCCACATCGGTGGACCGGCCCTGTCGCTCCAAGGGTCACTCGAGCTCTGATCCTGAGACATGGGCTAGAGATTGTCTCTAATCGGTAGAGGACGATCCCTGGCCTCGGTTCATAGATGGAAATCCAATTTCCAAATACGTGACATTTGCAGTTATATTTGTAAACCTATATATGGCGACATAGTGGCATGGGACGCTCATGTCGCCTATGGTTGATACTTATGATTTGAAGTTGTTTTATACACTATGCACTTATAATAGTATCAAATGATTTGTTTTAAACGTATCAAGCATTCTTGGCTATTATAAGGTAAAAACCCTATCCTCCGGCTTGCGATTGCATTGTGTGATGGGAACTGGGTCTTATAATAGCTTCATTTTTCTTTATTTAGCATTGCGCTGTTTGTTTTATGCACTGGTATTCTTGGGAGGAAACCCGTTCCGTGTTATACGGCGTGGTCCCTTGATTTACCTAACTTTTAAAATAAAGAATAATAACTGTTTTAGTTCTCACACCAGTCACATGACTGGCCTGGAGTTTATTGTTTTAACCTAAACTCTGGGTGCCCTTATTTTGACACGGGCAGCTAGTAGTTTTGGTTTTGCAGATTTTTATTCACAGGATCCGGGTTTACAGCTGAAACGATATCCGGAAAGCTTTGTATCCGTATATCTCCTTCTAGTTGTGTATTGTATTATTTTCCGCTGCTGTACAATGTATTGTAATCTCTGATATTTATCGAATGTAATATTCATTTATACTCTGTATATTCTTGTAATCTGATGCATTGTTGTAATATACAATGAAATGTTCTTTCGTCTGCGTTCTGTTGTGGCTTGTTCTCGAACTATCCGACACTTTCCTTTACGGGGAAGTTACGGGTTTTTACAGTTGGTATCAAAGCTTTGGTTTACAGAGCTAGAGAACAAGACTCATTAGAACCTTACGAAAGGATTCATCAGATATTGGATTAGTAATATCCAACGAGAATGACTCATTAGAGATAGGATCAGTAGTATCCTAGAACGAGTGTGAAGAGTATATTTTTCAAATGAAAACAATTTTGTTTTGAAAAATTAAAATCAATTATTCGTATTTGATTATTTATTTTATATTGATTTGGACAGTCCAGTATATAAAGATTTTGCATATGCGCCTTGCAAACGTATATTCGAAATTTTAATATACTGGATAGATATAGAATTACACCCTAATCGCCCGGAGATGATTTTGATGATGGAGCTCCATCATTAGAATTTATGTTCGAGTGACAAACGTGGGCTTTCTATATATTTCCTATTGACTGGTGTGAGAACCAAAACTAGATAGGGCTTATTGTTGTGATTTGGCATCAAAAATCTGATTTTTGACTATGTATCAAAGTTATAAATTTCAAAAGCTAATCAACTAATGGATTGATGTTTGTGTTGTTTGTTTATTTGTTTGATAATTTTGAACCATTACGCCTAATTGAACCGAATAGTGAATTGTATTGAAAATTGGTCGCATTTGCTTGCATATACATATACTTACATTGAACAGGTCATAGCAAGGAGGCTAGAGCAGAGAATAAAATTTGTTTGCCCGAAAAATAGGTACATGTTTACTACATAATTTCCTGTTTTGTTTGGGTGATGATGATTTTATGAGCCTATTGGCTAGCCGCTTGGCTTTTTCTTTTTCTTTTTGAGATTTGAAAGACCGGGGAAGCCATTTGAGATTTCCCGATGCTCCAATTGCAGGGGAGGTTATGGCGAAATTTTTCGAAAATTTAGGGTGTTAGCCAAATTTTTGAAATTTTTGGAAATTCTCAAAAACTGAAAAGTTGGAGAATGGAAGCCAGATCGAACATAGAGTTGAATGATCAAACCACTTTCGACTTTGTTCCTTTTCGAGGACGAAAAGTTTTAAGTGGGGGAGATTGTAACAACCCGAAAATCTGGGCCAGTTTAAAATTTTTATTTTGGCAATTTTAGCGAAGTTTGAACATTTAAAATGAATTATTTTAAATAATATCGACGAGAAATTTATTTTGAATAGAATTCGATCGTATATATTTATACGCGTCGTCGTTAGAATATAAATAACTATATATAACTATAAAAGGAATTGAAAATGGCGCGGTAGTTCGATAATTCGATTTCAAACTTCAATTGAATGTACCGGGTGCAAAACAATCCGGATTTTAGTGAAACCAAAAACATTAGGATCTATTTGATAATATCTTTCCAATGAATTCGAATAATCGAAATTTCATAGCGGGAATCAAAAGATATGTCTAGTTGAAAATTCTGAATAGTCGTTATGGAATTCAGGCCCTTAAAAATGGACATTTTGCAAATGACCTCGGATTTCGACGAAACCAGTTTTGTTGGGTCCATAGTGTCAAGTTATTGCTAGGTTTCAAATTTCATAATTTTTTGATTCAATATGTGAGCGTGGCAAAAGAAAACACGTTTGACCAGTTTCAGTTGATTTTAATCGACTGGAAATTGGCCATTTTTCCAACGGTCTCAGAATTCGATGAAACTAGTTTTGTTAGGACCGTATCGTCAATACGAAGCTAGAAAATATTTTTCTGGAAATTTTCGAGTTAGTAGGTGGCCCCGGTAAATTGAAATGTACGTTTAAAATTCAATTTAATGATTTAAATTTTAATTTAAACGAAAACTGATCGAAACGGTCGAATTGGCCTTCGTGACATATCCCATTGTGTTCGGAATGGGGGTATTTGGCTAGGGACGACAGTCGGCGGGTTCGATTCCGAGGTCGAAATAAAAAGTTGCTTTTTAAAATTAAAATAATAATATTATATAATATATATAATTCCCTTATCTCCCCTACCCTCCCTTCTGTTCAAACCGACTGAAAGAAATAAAAAAACGGGGGGGGGGGGACCCTAAACTCCCCGTCGACCGCTGCCATCATCGTCGCCCTTCCCTCCACCCTCCGTCGATCTCCACTTCCCTTCCCCTCCTCCTTTCTCCACCGCCAGAACGGAAGCCAAACCCTCCCGCGCTCGATCCTCTCTCCCTCATCCCCTCGAGATTGACGTCGCACCGCTCCAGCTACCCGCCACCGCCTCTGAGGTACCTCCGGCCCCCTACAGCAGCACCCCCTCTTTCTGTTCTCTCTCTCCTCGTCTAAAATCGAGCCTCCAGTCCATCGTGGGTCCCCAAACCCGCACCCACCACTGCACCCTCCACCATTCGCCGCCTGCATGGACTTCCCCCAACGCCTCAGCACTCTTTCCTCCTTCCTTTGACGTGTGGACCCCCACTACAGTAGCAAAGTTCGATTTTGACAATGAATGTGAGTTTTTCAGATTTGTATTCATTTAAAAGTTAAGGTGTTTAGTGCTTTAAAAATAATATGATTTTTATATACTAGATAATATAAAAATGTGATTTTTATATTCTAGAAGGAGTAAAAATATAGTCTTTACTATATAGCGATTATAAAAATATGATTTTTTATATTTTTAAAGTATTAAAAATATAATCTTTACTATATAGAAGTGGTAGAAATATGATTTTTATATTTTTAAAGTGTTAAAAATATAATGTTTACATGATAGGAATATTAAAAATAGCATCTTTATATGTGTAGAAAAATAAAAATGTGATTTTTATAATGATATATTTGAAAAGGCGAAATCTTTATATGAAGAATAGCGTGATAAAAATATAATTTTTATCTATATAGTAGCAATGTAAAAATATAATTTTTATCTATATTGTATAGCATAGTAAAAATTCGATTTTTATATATTGTATAGCATAGTAAAAATTCGATTTTTATATATTGAATAGCATAGTAAAAATTCGATTTTTATATATTGAATAGCAAAGTAAAAAATTCGATTTTTATATATTGAATAGCAAAGTAAAAATTCGATTTTTATATATTGAATAGCAAAGTAAAAATTCGATTTTTATATATTGAATAGCAAAGTAAAAATTCGATTTTTATATATTGAATAGCAAAGTAAAAATTCGATTTTTATATATTGAATAACAAGGTAAAAAATTCGATTTTTATATATTGAATTGCGAAGTAAAAATTCGATTTTTATATATTGAATAACAAGGTAAAAAAATTCGATTTTTATATATTGAATAGCGAAGAAAAAATTCGATTTTTATATATTGAATAGCGTAGTAAAAATTCGATTTTTATATATTGAATAGCGAAGTAAAAATGTGATTTTTACATATGTAGAGACTGCGAGCAACGAAAGCGACAAAATGCGAGAATGACGAAGATCTCTACAATAGAAGAGTCGTGAAGTTAGGATAGCTATCGGTGAGAATTTCTCACTCTTCAATTTATTTTCTAGTTATATATATATACTAGGATGCAGACGGTGTTTAGTAGCACCCGACACAATCGTCCACAGACCATGGACTTGTTTGTTTGATTGCAAAAATTAGTTAGATTATTTGATTGAAACTGAATTGTTTGGTGAGATGAATGGATTTGATTGATGTGTGAATGGCGTGGGCCTTCACTAGACCGGGGATAAGGCTAGGCCTTGTCCCGTTTCTAGTATCGTGCCGTTATGCCGTCGAAATTTTCTAAAATAAGTTAGAAAATAAAAATATCATTTTATTTAAAGAATGAACTGAATAGAAATTCATAAGTTAAAATAAAATGTTTTATCGTTAAAAATATAATTTTTAACGTGAATATGAATATAGTGAATGCGAATAAATAAATATTCATTTACAAACCGGACGGTTTGTTTATGTACACCTATTTGAAGGACATTGATTGGGTCGATAAATTTTACACATCGCCCAACTGCACAAATAAAATCTGTGTTTGATTGCTTGAAACCCCACACGGGTGTTGGGATGAAATTTGAAGTTCACTCATCCTAACTGATTCAATATGTCGATCGATTGATTGACAGGCTGTTATAAGCGTTAGATATCTATATTTGATGCTTATACAGTGGAGTGCACTTTGGTTGATGGTTGATTATTTTTCAATGCTATGATATACGTGTGATGTATGAAAATCCATACAATTAACTTTATATGGTGATTGATTGGGCCTCATTCCAATTTAGAAAGTAAAGAACAATATAAAATAAATGTTCATGTGTTGACTGTACTCATCCGTTGAGATTAGTCATGTGTTGAACGAAATATTTTAATAATAAAATTTACTTCTTTATCAATATAAAATAAATGTTCATGTGTTGACTGTACTCATCCGTTGAGATTAGTCATGTGTTGAACGAAATATTTTAATAATAAAATTTACTTCTTTATCAATATAAAATAAATGTTCATGTGTTGACTGTACTCATCCGTTGAGATTAGTCATGTGTTGAACGAAATATTTTAATAATAAAATTTACTTCTTTATCAATATAAAGTAAATGTTCATGTGTTGACTGTACTCATCCGTTGAGATTAGTCAGGTGTTGAACGAAATATTTTAATAAGAAATATTTGAAATAGAAATATTTTGATAATAAGAAATATTTGAAATAGAATATTCGAAAATAGAAATATATAAAGCCGTGTTGATTAGAGATGCGCCATTTTGACGTGAACGATATTTATATCGATTTTATTCATTTTAAAATGAATATTGAAAAGTGATTTCGAAATCGAATATTAAGAAAACGATTTCGAAATGAATTGAATTGAAAATGATTTCGAAATGAATTGAATTGAAAACGATTTCGAAATGAAATGAATTGAAAACGATTTCGAAATTAATTGAATATAGAACGAATTCGAATTGAATTTAAAACGAAATGAAGTGAATTCAAATTGAACTGAAACTTGAATTGAATAGAAAATGGATTCAAATAAAATCGAATTTGAATTGATTAGAAAACGAATTCGAATTGAATTGAATAGAAAACGAATTCGAATTGAATTGAATAGAAAACGAATTCGAATTGAATTGAGTAGAAAACGAATTTGAATTGAATTCAAATAGAAATGAAAGTAAAAAGGATTTAGAATAGAAAATTCAATTTTGATTTGAATTAGAAATAGAGGTTGAAATTGCTTTTGAAACGAATTCAAAACTATTTATAAAATTCGTTTTAAATAGAAATCGACGAAATATATATTATATATATAATATAATGGCCTGAATAGAACGCGCCGCGCCGCGGCAGTTCGCGAATTTCGACCATTTATTTCAAACGGACATTACGGGAGATCCGACCGTCGGATTCTCCTAAAATCGGAACCGTTGGGTTCGTATCGAAAAGAGCTTTCTAACGAATGTTAGAAATTTGAAATCTAACGGTTGGATTTGGAGATACGTCCAAATCAAATTCGAAAAAGGTCGCTGTAAGTGCAGTTCGATGGCCGTTGATGGAAATCGACTGTACGGGCCTTGATAAAATTATTAAAAATAGTAATAATTTGTGTAAAATCATAAGAAAGGATTTGAGATGAATTGGGATGAAAAACTCCATATTTGAAAAGATAAAAATAGTTTTTTATCGAAGTAAACTAGTTTTGAACTAGAATTATAATTCTATTTATTTTTAAATAAATAAATTGAATTTGAAAAGGGTTTTAAAAATAACCAGACTTTCCAATGATTGCATTAGAGTGGATTTGAATCGAAATTGTCTTCGGAATATTTCGATGTTGGAATTCGTGATTATACAGATGTTGTTATGAAAATTTGAAAGATATATATTTATATCGTTATTTCCAATACGACATTTGTTAGTCGTAGAATTTGATATTGAATATAAGCCGATATATTTTCTATTCAGAGCCTTGTATTGAATATCAAATGTGATTTGGGTTTGTCGTGAATGGTGTCTTCACTAACACTGTTCTTGAACCCAGTTGAGAAAAGATTAAATCTTTTTATTTAGATTTAATGAAGGGTACCAATTAAATAATATTTAATTGGAATTGAATTGATATTGATTTTTGGGTTTATCGTGGACAGTGTTTTTAAATAACACTCGTTCTTTAACCCGATAATTAATGAATGTGATTTTGGGTTTATCGTGAACCGTGTTTTAAATGACACTGATTCTTTAACCCAGTTAGCGATTAAAACTAAGTGGAGTTTTAATTAATCTTTAATTAGATTGAAATGATCGAGAATGGAGTATCACCAGTTTTGCTCCAGGCGATAGTTAAATCTTTAATTAGATTTGAACGAGAAATGGTAATTGAATTTACCGATAACACAGTGGTGTTAGATATGAAGTATAACCAGTTTTACTTCATGGGATGAATAGGTCGGGATTGGGAAATTAAAACAAATGATTACTTCGGTAAGGTTCGCTAATCCCGACTAGTTTGAATTGATATTCAAAAATAGATTAAAGAATAAATTCAAGAAATTTATCTTGGATAAAATTAATGGGAACTTTTCCCTATGAATGTGAAATTTAGAAACTAACTTTCGGTTAGCTAAGCAGAATGGTTTTCTGGATATTGATCTGATGTTGGTTTCGGCCTTCGGGGTTAATATTTGGGGAATTATTCTCTTGATTAATTTACGGTTAGTGACCGATGAATTGGAATGAGGCGTATGTTGTGTTTGTGTAACACTTATTTAAAATATACGCGAGTTATTCGGAAAGACCGGGTTTATCCCATTCTGAATAACTGATACGACGATAAGTCGAAGGTGAAGACGATGGTCGAAGACCGGAGGTCTTTACGTCGTTTGGGTGATTACTGATGATCTTGATTGGGCTGTACACCCAAGGAGATGGAAACTGTTGGTGATCGTCCAGACGTGCTTGGAGATCGATGGATATGCGGGGTACTAGGTGCCTCCGGTTTCGTTCAGACCCAAAGCGAACTTGTAAATGGACTGTGTGTCTGACATTGGATTTTAGTCCGTGTGATTGATCTCTATTAAATATATATCTGCTTGGTGGCGGAGAATTTATTCTCTTGCTTAACGCCCTTCTCTGAGACGTACGAGCTCAGGGGTTATATATTGATGGATATCAAACGCATGGAGTGAATTGCCTGTGTGGCATGCCTAAGTGGCAATTGATCGAGGCTTCTGTTGAAAAGCAAAGTCTTGTGGTGATGATCAAAGCACAGCCTGTGTGGCACAGCTTTGTGTAACGTGAATTCGCGAGCCTCACACCCCGGTTGTGAACCAAAAACGGGAGAGGACCTCAGGGAGGGCATGCGTTTCCTTCTAGCTAGGGTGGTGTCAGTGACCTACCAGCCCTGACATTTATATACTTTTCACCTGTGTGGTTGTTGCTGTTGCGAGGCGCCTCGATTAGATCGGACGATCCGGGTCCGATGGAGCCATTCGTTGGCTCATTTACGCCCCAAAGGGCGGGGAAACGTAGTGTTCACAAATTTTAATCCACATCGGTGGACCGGCCCTGTCGCTCCAAGGGTCACTCGAGCTCTGATCCTGAGACATGGGCTAGATTGTCTCTAATCGGTAGAGGACGATCCCTGGCCTCGGTTCATAGATGGAAATCCAATTTCCAAATACGTGACATTTGCAGTTATATTTGTAAACCTATATATGGCGACATAGTGGCATGGGACGCTCATGTCGCCTATGGTTGATACTTATGATTTGAAGTTGTTTTATACACTATGCACTTATAATAGTATCAAATGATTTGTTTTAAACGTATCAAGCATTCTTGGCTATTATAAGGTAAAAACCCTATCCTCCGGCTTGCGATTGCATTGTGTGATGGGAACTGGGTCTTATAATAGCTTCATTTTTCTTTATTTAGCATTGCGCTGTTTGTTTTATGCACTGGTATTCTTGGGAGGAAACCCGTTCCATGTTATACGGCGTGGTCCCTTGATTTACCTAACTTTTAAAATAAAGAATAATAACTGTTTTAGTTCTCACACCAATCACATGACTGGCCTGGAGTTTATTGTTTTAACCTAAACTCTGGGTGCCCTTATTTTGACACGGGCAGCTAGTAGTTTTGGTTTTGCAGATTTTTATTCACAGGATCCGGGTTTACAGCTGAAACGATATCCGGAAAGCTTTGTATCCGTATATCTCCTTCTAGTTGTGTATTGTATTATTTTCCGCTGTTGTACAATGTATTGTAATCTCTGATATTTATCGAATGTAATATTCATTTATACTCTGTATATTCTTGTAATCTGATGCATTGTTGTAATATACAATGAAATGTTCTTTCGTCTGCGTTCTGTTGTGGCTTGTTCTCGAACTATCCGACACTTTCCTTTACGGGGAAGTTACGGGTTTTTACAGTTGGTATCAGAGCTTTGGTTTACAGAGCTAGAAAACAAGACTCATTAGAACCTTACGAAAGGATTCATCAGATATTGGATTAGTAATATCCAACGAGAATGACTCATTAGAGATAGGATCAGTAGTATCCTAGAACGAGTGTGAAGAGTATATTTTTCAAATGAAAACAATTTTGTTTTGAAAAATTAAAATCAATTATTCGTATTTGATTATTTATTTTATATTGATTTGGACAGTCCAGTATATAAAGATTTTGCATATGCGCCTTGCAAACGTATATTCGAAATTTTAATATACTGGATAGATATAGAATTACACCCTAATCGCCCGGAGATGATTTTGATGATGGAGCTCCATCATTAGAATTTATGTTCGAGTGACAAACGTGGGCTTTCTATATATTTCCTATTGACTGGTGTGAGAACCAAAACTAGATAGGGCTTATTGTTGTGATTTGGCATCAAAAATCTGATTTTTGACTATGTATCAAAGTTATAAATTTCAAAAGCTAATCAACTAATGGATTGATGTTTGTGTTGTTTGTTTATTTGTTTGATAATTTTGAACCATTACGCCTAATTGAACCGAATAGTGAATTGTATTGAAAATTGGTCGCATTTGCTTGCATATACATATACTTACATTGAACAGGTCATAGCAAGGAGGCTAGAGCAGAGAATAAAATTTGTTTGCCCGAAAAATAGGTACATGTTTACTACATAATTTCCTGTTTTGTTTGGGTGATGATGATTTTATGAGCCTATTGGCTAGCCGCTTGGCTTTTTCTTTTTCTTTTTGAGATTTGAAAGACCGGGGAAGCCATTTGAGATTTCCCGATGCTCCAATTGCAGGGGAGGTTATGGCGAAATTTTTCGAAAATTTAAGGTGTTAGCCAAATTTTTGAAATTTTTGGAAATTCTCAGAAACTGAAAAGTTGGAGAATGGAAGCCAGATCGAACATAGAGTTGAATGATCAAACCACTTTCGACTTTGTTCCTTTTCGGGGACGAAAAGTTTTAAGTGGGGGAGATTGTAACAACCCGAAAATCTGGGCCAGTTTAAAATTTTTATTTTGGCAATTTTAGCGAAGTTTGAACATTTAAAATGAATTATTTTAAATAATATCGACGAGAAATTTATTTTGAATAGAATTCGATCGTATATATTTATACGCGTCGTCGTTAGAATATAAATAACTATATATAATTATAAAAGGAATTGAAAATGGCGCGGTAGTTCGATAATTCGATTTCAAACTTCAATTGAATGTACCGGGTGCAAAACAATTCGGATTTTAGTGAAACCAAAAACATTAGGATCTATTTGATAATATCTTTCCAATGAATTCGAATAATCGAAATTTCATAGCGGGAATCAAAAGATATGTCCAGTTGAAAATTCTGAATAGTCGTTATGGAATTCAGGCCCTTAAAAATGGACATTTTGCAAATGACCTCGGATTTCGACGAAACCAGTTTTGTTAGGTCCATAGTGTCAAGTTATTGCTAGGTTTCAAATTTCATAATTTTTTGATTCAATATGTGAGCGTGGCAAAGGAAAACGCGTTTGACCAGTTTCAGTTGATTTTAATCGACTGGAAATTGGCCATTTTTCCAACGGTCTCAGAATTCGACGAAACTAGTTTTGTTAGGACCGTATCGTCAATACGAAGCTAGAAAATATTTTTCTGGAAATTTTCGAGTTAGTAGGTGGCCCCGGTAAATTGAAATGTACGTTTAAAATTCAATTTAATGATTTAAATTTTAATTTAAACGAAAACTGATCGAAACGGTCGAATTGTCCTTCGTGACATATCCCATTGTGTTCGGAATGGGGGTATTTGGCTAGGGACGACAGTCGGCGGGTTCGATTCCGAGGTCGAAATAAAAAGTTGCTTTTTAAAATTAAAATAATAATACTATATAATATATATAATTCCCTTATCTCCCCTACCCTCCCTTCTGTTCAAACCGACTGAAAGAAATAAAAAAACGGGAGGGGGGACCCTAAACTCCCCGTCGACCGCTGCCATCATCGTCGCCCTTCCCTCCACCCTCCGTCGATCTCCACTTCCCTTCCCCTCCTCCTTTCTCCACCGCCAGAACGGAAGCCAAACCCTCCCGCGCTCGATCCTCTCTCCCTCATCCCCTCGAGATTGACGTCGCACCGCTCCAGCTACCCGCCACCGCCTCTGAGGTACCTCCGGCCCCCTACAGCAGCACCCCCTCTTTCTGTTCTCTCTCTCCTCGTCTAAAATCGAGCCTCCAGTCCATCGTGGGTCCCCAAACCCGCACCCACCACTGCACCCTCCACCATTCGCCGCCTGCAAGGACTTCCCCCAACGCCTCAGCACTCCTTCCTCCTTCCTCTGACGTGTGGACCCCCACTACAGTAGCAAAGTTCGATTTTGACAATGAATGTGAGTTTTTCAGATTTGTATTCATTTAAAAGTTAAGGTGTTTAGTGCTTTAAAAATAATATGATTTTTATATACTAGATAATATAAAAATGTGATTTTTATATTCTAGAAGGAGTAAAAATATAGTCTTTACTATATAGCGATTATAAAAATATGATTTTTTATATTTTTAAAGTATTAAAAATATAATCTTTACTATATAGAAGTGGTAGAAATATGATTTTTATATTTTTAAAGTGTTAAAAATATAATGTTTACATGATAGGAATATTAAAAATAGCATCTTTATATGTGTAGAAAAATAAAAATGTGATTTTTATAATGATATATTTGAAAAGGCGAAATCTTTATATGAAGAATAGCGTGATAAAAATATAATTTTTATCTATATAGTAGCAATGTAAAAATATAATTTTTATCTATATTGTATAGCATAGTAAAAATTCGATTTTTATATATTGTATAGCATAGTAAAAATTCGATTTTTATATATTGAATAGCATAGTAAAAATTCGATTTTTATATATTGAATAGCAAAGTAAAAATTCGATTTTTATATATTGAATAGCAAAGTAAAAAATTCGATTTTTATATATTGAATAGCAAAGTAAAAATTCGATTTTTATATATTGAATAGCAAAGTAAAAATTCGATTTTTATATATTGAATAGCAAAGTAAAAATTCGATTTTTATATATTGAATAGCAAAGTAAAAATTCGATTTTTATATATTGAATAACAAGGTAAAAAATTCGATTTTTATATATTGAATAGCGAAGTAAAAATTCGATTTTTATATATTGAATAACAAGGTAAAAAAATTCGATTTTTATATATTGAATAGCGAAGAAAAAACTCGATTTTTATATATTGAATAGCGTAGTAAAAATTCGATTTTTATATATTGAATAGCGAAGTAAAAATGTGATTTTTACATATGTAGAGACTGCGAGCAACGAAAGCGACAAAATGCGAGAATGACGAAGATCTCTACAATAGAAGAGTCGTGAAGTTAGGATAGCTATCGGTGAGAATTTCTCACTCTTCAATTTATTTTCTAGTTATATATATATACTAGGATGCAGACGGTGTTTAGTAGCACCCGACACAATCGTCCACAGACCATGGACTTGTTTGTTTGATTGCAAAAATTAGTTAGATTATTTGATTGAAACTGAATTGTTTGGTGAGATGAATGGATTTGATTGATGTGTGAATGGCGTGGGCCTTCACTAGACCGGGGATAAGGCTAGGCCTTGTCCCGTTTCTAGTATCGTGCCGTTATGCCGCCGAAATTTTCTAAAATAAGTTAGAAAATAAAAATATCATTTTATTTAAAGAATGAACTGAATAGAAATTCATAAGTTAAAATAAAATGTTTTATCGTTAAAAATATAATTTTTAACGTGAATATGAATATAGTGAATGCGAATAAATAAATATTCATTTACAAACCGGACGGTTTGTTTATGTACACCTATTTGAAGGACATTGATTGGGTCGATAAATTTTACACATCGCCCAACTGCACAAATAAAATCTGTGTTTGATTGCTTGAAACCCCACACGGGTGTTGGGATGAAATTTGAAGTTCACTCATCCTAACTGATTCAATATGTCGATCGATTGATTGACAGGCTGTTATAAGCGTTAGATATCTATATTTGATGCTTATACAGTGGAGTGTACTTTGGTTGATGGTTGATTATTTTTCAATGCTATGATATATGTGTGATGTATGAAAATCCATACAATTAACTTTATATGGTGATTGATTGGGCCTCATTCCAATTTAGAAAATAAAGAACAATATAAAATAAATGTTCATGTGTTGACTGTACTCATCCGTTGAGATTAGTCATGTGTTGAACGAAATATTTTAATAACAAAATTTACTTCTTTATCAATATAAAATAAATGTTCATGTGTTGACTGTACTCATCCGTTGAGATTAGTCATGTGTTGAACGAAATATTTTAATAATAAAATTTACTTCTTTATCAATATAAAATAAATGTTCATGTGTTGACTGTACTCATCCGTTGAGATTAGTCATGTGTTGAACGAAATATTTTAATAATAAAATTTACTTCTTTATCAATATAAAGTAAATGTTCATGTGTTGACTGTACTCATCCGTTGAGATTAGTCAGGTGTTGAACAAAATATTTTAATAAGAAATATTTGAAATAGAAATATTTTGATAATAAGAAATATTTGAAATAGAATATTCGAAAATAGAAATATATAAAGCCGTGTTGATTAGAGATGCGCCATTTTGACGTGAACGATATTTATATCGATTTTATTCATTTTAAAATGAATATTGAAAAGTGATTTCGAAATCGAATATTAAGAAAACGATTTCGAAATGAATTGAATTGAAAACGATTTCGAAATGAATTGAATTGAAAACGATTTCGAAATGAAATGAATTGAAAACGATTTCGAAATGAATTGAATATAGAACGAATTCGAATTGAATTTAAAACTAATTGAAGTGAATTCAAATTGAACTGAAACTTGAATTGAATAGAAAATGGATTCAAATAAAATCGAATTTGAATTGATTAGAAAACGAATTCGAATTGAATTGAATAGAAAACGAATTCGAATTGAATTGAATAGAAAACGAATTCGAATTGAATTGAGTAGAAAACGAATTTGAATTGAATTCAAATAGAAATGAAAGTAAAAAGGATTTAGAATAGAAAATTCAATTTTGATTTGAATTAGAAATAGAGGTTGAAATTGTTTTTGAAACGAATTCAAAACTATTTATAAAATTCGTTTTAAATAGAAATCGACGAAATATATATTATATATATAATATAATGGCCTGAATAGAACGCGCCGCGCCGCGGCAGTTCGCGAATTTCGACCATTTATTTCAAACGGACATTACGGGAGATCCGACCGTCGGATTCTCCTAAAATCGGAACCGTTGGGTTCGTATCGAAAAGAGCTTTCTAACTAATGTTAGAAATTTGAAATCTAACGGTTGGATTTGGAGATACGTCCAAATCAAATTCGAAAAAGGTCGTTGTAAGTGCAGTTCGATGGCCGTTGATGGAAATCGACTGTACGGGCCTTGATAAAATTATTAAAAATAGTAATAATTTGTGTAAAATCATAAGAAAGGATTTGAGAAGAATTGGGATGAAAAACTCCATATTTGAAAAGATAAAAATAGATTTTTATCGAAGTAAACTAGTTTTGAACTAGAATTATAATTCTATTTATTTTTAAATAAATAAATTGAATTTGAAATGGGTTTTAAAAATAACCAGAATTTCCAATGATTGCATTAGAGTGGATTTGAATCGAAATTATCTTCGGAATATTTCGATGTTGGAATTCGTGATTATACAGATGTTGTTATGAAAATTTGAAAGATATATATTTATATCGTTATTTCCAATACGACATTTGTTAGTCGTAGAATTTGATATTGAATATAAGCCGATATATTTTCTATTCAGAGCCTTGTATTGAATATCAAATGTGATTTGGGTTTGTCGTGAATGGTGTCTTCACTAACACTGTTCTTGAACCCAGTTGAGAAAAGATTAAATCTTTTTATTTAGATTTAATGAAGGGTACCAATTAAATAATATTTAATTGGAATTGAATTGATATTGATTTTTGGGTTTATCGTGGACAGTGTTTTTAAATAACACTCGTTCTTTAACCCGATAATTAATGAATGTGATTTTGGGTTTATCGTGAACCGTGTTTTAAATGACACTGATTCTTTAACCCAGTTAGCGATTAAAACTAAGTGGAGTTTTAATGAATCTTTAATTAGATTGAAATGATCGAGAATGGAGTATCACCAGTTTTGCTCCAGGCGATAGTTAAATCTTTAATTAGATTTGAACGAGAAATGGTAATTGAATTTACCGATAACACAGTGGTGTTAGATATGAAGTATAACCAGTTTTACTTCATGGGATGAATAGGTCGGGATTGGGAAATTAAAACAAATGATTACTTCGGTAAGGTTCGCTAATCCCGACTAGTTTGAATTGATATTCAAAAATAGATTAAAGAATAAATTGAAGAAATTTATCTTGGATAAAATTAATGGGAACTTTTCCCTATAAATGTGAAATTAAGAAACTAACTGTCGGTTAGCTAAGTAGAATGGTTTTCTGGATATTGATCTGATGTTGGTTTCGGCCTTCGGGGTTAATATTTGGGGAATTATTCTCTTGATTAATTTACGGTTAGTGACTGATGAATTGGAATGAGGCGTATGTTGTGTTTGTGTAACACTTATTTAAAATATACGCGAGTTATTCGGAAAGACCGAGTTTATCCCATTCTGAATAACTGATACGACGATAAGTCGAAGGTGAAGACGATGGTCGAAGACCGGAGGTCTTTACGTCGTTTGGGTGATTACTGATGATCTTGATTGGGCTGTACACCCAAGGAGATGGAAACTGTTGGTGATCGTCCAGACGTGCTTGGAGATCGATGGATATGCGGGGTACTAGGTGCCTCCGGTTTCGTTCAGACCCAGAGCGAACTTGTAAATGGACTGTGTGTCTGACATTGGATTTTAGTCCGTGTGATTGATCTCTATTAAATATATATCTGCTTGGCGGCGGAGAATTTATTCTCTTGCTTAACGCCCTTCTCTAAGACATACGAGCTCAGGGGTTATATATTAATGGATATCAAACGCATGGAGTGAATTGCCTATGTGGCATGCCTAAGTGGCAATTGATCGAGGCTTCTGTTGAAAAGCTAAGTCTTGTGGTGATGATCAAAGCACAGCCTGTGTGGCACAGCTTTGTGTAACGTGAATTCGCGAGCCTCACACCCCGGTTGTGAACCAAAAACGGGAGAGGACCTCAGGGAGGGCATGCGTTTCCTTCTAGCTAGGGTGGTGTCAGTGACCTACCAGCCCTGACATTTATATACTTTTCACCTGTGTGGTTGTTGCTGTTGCGAGGCGCCTCGATTAGATCGGACGATCCGGGTCCGATGGAGCCATTCGTTGGCTCATTTACGCCCCAAAGGGCGGGGAAACATAGTGTTCAGGAATTTTAATCCACATCGGTGGACCGGCCCTGTCGCTCCAAGGGTCACTCGAGCTCTGATCCTGAGACATGGGCTAGATTGTCTCGAATCGGTAGAGGACGATCCCTGGCCTCGGTTCATAGATGGAAATCCAATTTCCAAATACGTGACATTTGCGGTTTTATTTGTAAACCTATATATGGCGACATAGTGGCATGGGACGCTCATGTCGCCTATGATTGATACTTATGATTTGAAGTTGTTTTATACACTATGCACTTATAATAGTATCAAATGATTTGCTTTAATCGTATCAAGCATTCTTGGCTATTATAAGGTAAAAACCCTATCCTCCGGCTTGCGATTGCATTGTGTGATGGGAACTGGGTCATATAATAGCTTCATTTTTCTTTATTTAGCATTGCGTTGTTTGTTTTATGCACTGGTATTCTTGGGAGGAAACCCGTTCCGTGTTATACGGCGTGGTCCCTTGATTTACCTAACTTTTAAAATAAAGAATAATAACTGTTTTAGTTCTCACACCAGTCACATGACTGACCTGGAGTTTATTGTTTTAACCTAAACTCTGGGTGCCCTTATTTTGACACGGGCAGCTAGTAGTTTTGGTTTTGCAGATTTTTATTCACAGGATCCGGGTTTACAGCTGGAACGATATCTGGAAAGCTTTGTATCCGTATATCTCCTTCTAGTTGTGTATTGTATTATTTTCCGCTGCTGTACAATGTATTGTAATCTCTGATATTTATCGAATGTAATATTCATTTATACTCTGTATATTCTTGTAATCTGATGCATTGTTGTAATATACAATGAAATGTTCTTTCGTCTGCGTTCTGTTGTGGCTTGTTCTCGAACTATCCGACACTTTCCTTTACGGGGAAGTTACAGATTTGTACAGTTGGTATCAGAGCTTTGGTTTACAAAGCTAGAGAACAAGACTCATTAGAACCTTACGAAAGGATTCATCAGATATTGGATTAGTAATATCCAACGAGAATGACTCATTAAAGATAGGATCAGTAGTATCCTAGAACGAGTGTGAAGAGTATATTTTTCAAATGAAAACAATTTTGTTTTGAAAAAATAAAATCAATTATTCGTATTTGATTATTTATTTTATATTGATTTGGACAGTCCAGTATATAAAGATTTTGCATATGCGCCTTGCAAACGTATATTCGAAATTTTAATATACTGGATAGATATAGAATTACACCCTAATCGCCCGGAGATGATTTTGATGATGGAGCTCCATCATTAGAATTTATGTTCGAGTGACGAAAGTGGGCTTTCTATATATTTCCTATTGACTGGTGTGAGAACCAAAACTAGATAGGGCTTATTGTTGTGATTTGGCATCAAAAATCTGATTTTTGACTATGTATCAAAGTTATAAATTTCAAAAGCTAATCAACTAATGGATTGATGTTTGTGTTGTTTGTTTATTTGTTTGATAATTTTGAACCATTACGCCTAATTGAACCGAATAGTGAATTGTATTGAAAATTGGTCGCATTTGCTTGCATATACATATACTTACATTGAACAGGTCATAGCAAGGAGGCTAGAGCAGAGAATAAAATTTGTTTGCCCGACAAATAGGTACATGTTTACTACATAATTTCCTGTTTTGTTTGGGTGATGATGATTTTATGAGCCTATTGGCTAGCAGCTTGGCTTTTTCTTTTTCTTTTTGAGATTTGAAGGACCGGGGAAGCCATTTGAGATTTCCCAATGCTCCCATTGCAGGGGAGGTTATGGCGAAATTTTTCGAAAATTTAGGGTGTTAGCCAAATTTTTGAAATTTTTGGAAATTCTCATAAACTGAAAAGTTGGAGAATGGAAGCCAGATCGAACATAGAGTTGAATGATCAAACCACTTTCGACTTTGTTCCTTTTCGGGGACGAAAAGTTTTAAGTGGGGGAGATTGTAACAACCCGAAAATCTGGGCCAGTTTAAAATTTTTATTTTGGCAATTTTAGCGAAGTTTGAACATTTAAAATGAATTATTTTAAATAATATCGACGAGAAATTTATTTTGAGTAGAATTCGATCGTATATATTTATACGCGTCGTCGTTAGAATATAAATAACTATATATAATTATAAAAGGAATTGAAAATGGCGCGGTAGTTCGATAATTTGATTTCAAACTTCAATTGAATGTACCGGGTGCAAAACAATCCGGATTTTAGTGAAACCAAAAACATTAGGATCTATTTGATAATATCTTTCCAATGAATTCGAATAATCGAAATTTCATAGCGGGAATCAAAAGATATGTCCAGTTGAAAATTCTGAATAGTCGTTATGGAATTCAGGCCCTTAAAAATGGACATTTTGCAAATGACCTCGGATTTCGACGAAACTAGTTTTGTTGGGTCCGTAGTGTCAAGTTATTGCTAGGTTTCAAATTTCATAATTTTTCGATTCAATATGTGAGCGTGGCAAAGGAAAACGCGTTTGACCAGTTTCAGTTGATTTTAATCGACTGGAAATTGACCATTTTTCCAACGGTCTCAGAATTCGACGAAACTAGTTTTGTTAGGACCGTATCGTCAATACGAAGCTAGAAAATATTTTTCTGGAAATTTTCGAGTTAGTAGGTGGCCCCGGTAAATTGAAATGTACGTTTAAAATTCAATTTAATGATTTAAATTTTAATTTAAACGAAAACTGATCGAAACGGTCGAATTGGCCTTCGTGACATATCCCATTGTGTTCGGAATGGGGGTATTTGGCTAGGGACGACAGTCGGCGGGTTCGATTCCGAGGTCGAAATAAAAAGTTGCTTTTTAAAATTAAAATAATAATATTATATAATATATATATAATTCCCTTATCTCCCCTACCCTCCCTTCTGTTCAAACCGACTGAAAGAAATAAAAAAAGGGGGGGGGGACCCTAAACTCCCCGTCGACCGCTGCCATCATCGTCGCCCTTCCCTCCACCCTCCGTCGATCTCCACTTCCCTTCCCCTCCTCCTTTCTCCACCGCCAGAACGGAAGCCAAACCCTCCCGCGCTCGATCCTCTCTTCCTCATCCCCTCGAGATTGACGTCGCACCGCTCCAGCTACCCGCCACCGCCTCTGAGGCACCTCCGGCCCCCTACAGCAGCACCCCCTCCTTCTGTTCTCTCTCTCCTCGTCTAAAATCGAGCCTCCAGTCCATCGTGGGTCCCCAAACCCGCACCCACCACTGCGCCCTCCACCATTCGCCGCCTGCAAGGACTTCCCCCGACGCCTCATCACTCCTTCCTCCTTCCTCTGACATGTGGACCCCCACTACAGTAGCAAAGTTCGATTTTGACAATAAATGTGAGTTTTTCAGATTTGTATTCATTTAAAAGTTAAGGTGTTTAGTGCTTTAAAAATAATATGATTTTTATATACTAGATAATATAAAAATGTGATTTTTATATTCTAGAAGGAGTAAAAATATAGTCTTTACTATATAGCGATTATAAAAATATGATTTTTTATATTTTTAAAGTATTAAAAATATAATCTTTACTATATAGAAGTGGTAGAAATATGATTTTTATATTTTTAAAGTGTTAAAAATATAATGTTTACATGATAGGAATATTAAAAATAGCATCTTTATATGTGTAGAAAAATAAAAATGTGATTTTTATAATGATATATTTGAAAAGGCGAAATCTTTATATGAAGAATAGTGTGATAAAAATATAATTTTTATCTATATAGTAGCAATGTAAAAATATAATTTTTATCTATATTGTATAGCATAGTAAAAATTCGATTTTTATATATTGTATAGCATAGTAAAAATTCGATTTTTATATATTGAATAGCATAGTAAAAATTCGATTTTTATATATTGAATAGCAAAGTAAAAAATTCGATTTTTATATATTGAATAGCAAAGTAAAAATTCGATTTTTATATATTGAATAGCAAAGTAAAAATTCGATTTTTATATATTGAATAGCAAAGTAAAAATTCGATTTTTATATATTGAATAGCAAAGTAAAAATTCGATTTTTATATATTGAATAGCAAAGTAAAAATTCGATTTTTATATATTGAATAACAAGGTAAAAAATTCGATTTTTATATATTGAATAGCGAAGTAAAAATTCGATTTTTATATATTGAATAACAAGGTAAAAAAATTCGATTTTTATATATTGAATAGCGAAGAAAAAATTCGATTTTTATATATTGAATAGCGTAGTAAAAATTCGATTTTTATATATTGAATAGCGAAGTAAAAATGTGATTTTTACATATGTAGAGACTGCGAGCAACGAAAGCGACAAAATGCGAGAATGACGAAGATCTCTACAATAGAAGAGTCGTGAAGTTAGGATAGCTATCGGTGAGAATTTCTCACTCTTCAATTTATTTTCTAGTTATATATATATACTAGGATGCAGACGGTGTTTAGTAGCACCCGACACAATCGTCCACAGACCATGGACTTGTTTGTTTGATTGCAAAAATTAGTTAGATTATTTGATTGAAACTGAATTGTTTGGTGAGATGAATGGATTTGATTGATTTGTGAATGACGTGGGCCTTCACTAGACCGGGGATAAGGCTAGGCCTTGTCCCGTTTCTAGTATCGTGCCGTTATGCCGCCGAAATTTTCTAAAATAAGTTAGAAAATAAAAATATCATTTTACTTAAAGAATGAACTGAATAGAAATTCATAAGTTAAAATAAAATGTTTTATTGTTAAAAATATAATTTTTAACGTGAATATGAATATAGTGAATGCGAATAAACAAATATTCATTTACAAACCGGACGGTTTGTTTATGTACACCTATTTGAAGGACATTGATTGGGTCGATAAATTTTACACATCGCCCAACTGCACAAATAAAATCTGTGTTTGATTGCTTGAAACCCCACACAGGTGTTGGGATGAAATTTGAAGTTCACTCATCCTAACTGATTCAATATGTCGATCGATTGATTGACAGGCTGTTATAAGCGTTAGATATCTATATTTGATGCTTATACAGTGGAGTGCACTTTGGTTGATGGTTGATTATTTTTCAATGCTATGATAATCGTGTGATGTATGAAAATCCATACAATTAACTTTATATGGTGATTGATTGGGCCTCATTCCAATTTAGAAAATAAAGAACAATATAAAATAAATGTTCATGTGTTGACTGTACTCATCCGTTGAGATTAGTCATGTGTTGAACGAAATATTTAATAATAAAATTTACTTCTTTATCAATATAAAATAAATGTTCATGTGTTGACTGTACTCATCCGTTGAGATTAGTCATGTGTTGAACGAAATATTTTAATAATAAAATTTACTTCTTTATCAATATAAAATAAATGTTCATGTGTTGACTGTACTCATCCGTTGAGATTAGTCATGTGTTGAACGAAATATTTTAATAATAAAATTTACTTCTTTATCAATATAAAGTAAATGTTCATGTGTTGACTGTACTCATCCGTTGAGATTAGTCAGGTGTTGAACGAAATATTTTAATAAGAAATATTTGAAATAGAAATATTTTGATAATAAGAAATATTTGAAATAGAATATTCGAAAATAGAAATATATAAAGCCGTGTTGATTAGAGATGCGCCATTTTGACGTGAACGATATTTATATCGATTTTATTCATTTTAAAATGAATATTGAAAAGTGATTTCGAAATCGAATATTAAGAAAACGATTTCGAAATGAATTGAATTGAAAACGATTTCGAAATGAAATGAATTGAAAACGATTTCGAAATGAAATGAATTGAAAACGATTTCGAAATGAATTGAATATAGAACGAATTCGAATTGAATTTAAAACGAATTGAAGTGAATTCAAATTGAACTGAAACTTGAATTGAATAGAAAATGGATTCAAATAAAATCGAATTTGAATTGATTAGAAAACGAATTCGAATTGAATTGAATAGAAAACGAATTCGAATTGAATTGAATAGAAAACGAATTCGAATTGAATTGAGTAGAAAACGAATTTGAATTGAATTCAAATAGAAATGAAAGTAAAAAGGATTTAGAATAGAAAATTCAATTTTGATTTGAATTAGAAATAGAGGTTGAAATTGTTTTTGAAACGAATTCAAAACTATTTATAAAATTCGTTTTAAATAGAAATCGACGAAATATATATTATATATATTATATATATAATATAATGGCCTGAATAGAACGCGCCGCGCCGCGGCAGTTCGCGAATTTCGACCATTTATTTCAAACGGACATTACGGGAGATCCGACCGTCGGATTCTCCTAAAATCGGAACCGTTGGGTTCGTATCGAAAAGATCTTTCTAACGAATGTTAGAAATTTGAAATCTAACGGTTGGATTTGGAGATACGTCCAAATCAAATTCGAAAAAGGTCGCTGTAAGTGCAGTTCGATGGCCGTTGATGGAAATCGACTGTACGGGCCTTGATAAAATTATTAAAAATAGTAATAATTTGTGTAAAATCATAAGAAAGGATTTGAGAAGAATTGGGATGAAAAACTCCATATTTGAAAAGATAAAAATAGTTTTTTTATCGAAGTAAACTAGTTTTGAACTAGAATTATAATTCTATTTATTTTTAAATAAATAAATTGAATTTGAAAAGGGTTTTAAAAATAACCAGAATTTCCAATGATTGCATTAGAGTGGATTTGAATCGAAATTGTCTTTGGAATATTTCGATGTTGGAATTCGTGATTATACAGATGTTGTTATGAAAATTTGAAAGATATATATTTATATCGTTATTTCCAATACGACATTTGTTAGTCGTAGAATTTGATATTGAATATAAGCCGATATATTTTCTATTCAGAGCCTTGTATTGAATATCAAATGTGATTTGGGTTTGTCGTGAATGGTGTCTTCACTAACACTGTTCTTGAACCCAGTTGAGAAAAGATTAAATCTTTTTATTTAGATTTAATGAAGGGTACCAATTAAATAATATTTAATTGGAATTGAATTGATATTGATTTTTGGGTTTATCGTGGACAGTGTTTTTAAATAACACTCGTTCTTTAACCCGATAATTAATGAATGTGATTTTGGGTTTATCGTGAACCGTGTTTTAAATGACACTGATTCTTTAACCCAGTTAGCGATTAAAACTAAGTGGAGTTTTAATGAATCTTTAATTAGATTGAAATGATCGAGAATGGAGTATCACCAGTTTTGCTCCAGGCGATAGTTAAATCTTTAATTAGATTTGAACGAGAAATGGTAATTGAATTTACCGATAACACAGTGGTGTTAGATATGAAGTATAACCAGTTTTACTTCATGGGATGAATAGGTCGGGATTGGGAAATTAAAACAAATGATTACTTCGGTAAGGTTCGCTAATCCCGACTAGTTTGAATTGATATTCAAAAATAGATTAAAGAATAAATTCAAGAAATTTATCTTGGATAAAATAAATGGGAACTTTTCCCTATAAATGTGAAATTTAGAAACTAACTGTCGGTTAGCTAAGCAGAATGGTTTTCTGGATATTGATCTGATGTTGGTTTCGGCCTTCGGGGTTAATATTTGGGGAATTATTCTCTTCATTAATTTACGGTTAGTGACTGATGAATTGGAATGAGGCGTATGTTGTGTTTGTGTAACACTTATTTAAAATATACGCGAGTTATTCGGAAAGACCGAGTTTATCCCATTCTGAATAACTGATACGACGATAAGTCGAAGGTGAAGACGATGGTCGAAGACCAGAGGTCTTTACGTCGTTTGGGTGATTACTGATGATCTTGATTGGGCTGTACACCCAAGGAGATGGAAACTGTTGGTGATCGTCCAGACGTGCTTGGAGATCGATGGATATGCGGGGTACTAGGTGCCTCCGGTTTCGTTCAGACCCAGAGCGAACTTGTAAATGGACTGTGTGTCTGACATTGGATTTTAGTCCGTGTGATTGATCTCTATTAAATATATATCTGCTTGGCGGCGGAGAATTTATTCTCTTGCTTAACGCCCTTCTCTGAGACGTACGAGCTAAGGGGTTATATATTGATGGATATCAAACGCATGGAGTGAATTGCCTGTGTGGCATGCCTAAGTGGCAATTGATCGAGGCTTCTGTTGAAAAGCAAAGTCTTGTGGTGATGATCAAAGCACAGCCTGTGTGGCACAGCTTTGTGTAACGTGAATTCGCGAGCCTCACACCCCGGTTGTGAACCAAAAACGGGAGAGGACCTCAGGGAGGGCATGCGTTTCCTTCTAGCTAGGGTGGTGTCAGTGACCTACCAGCCCTGACATTTATATACTTTTCACCTGTGTGGTTGTTACTATTGCGAGGCGCCTCGATTAGATCGGACGATCCGGGTCCGATGGAGCCATTCGTTGGCTCATTTACGCCCCAAAGGGCGGGGAAACGTAGTGTTCAGGAATTTTAATCCACATCGGTGGAACGGCCCTGTCTCTCCAAGGGTCACTCGAGCTCTGATCCTGAGACATGGGCTAGATTGTCTCGAATCGGTAGAGGACGATCCCTGGCCTCAGTTCATAGATGGAAATCCAATTTCCAAATACGTGACATTTGCGGTTTTATTTGTAAACCTATATATGGCGACATAGTGGCATGGGACGCTCATGTCGCCTATGATTGATACTTATGATTTGAAGTTGTTTTATACACTATGCACTTATAATAGTATCAAATGATTTGTTTTAAACGTATCAAGCATTCTTGGCTATTATAAGGTAAAAACCCTATCCTCTGGCTTGCGATTGCATTGTGTGATGGGAACTGGGTCTTATAATAGCTTCATTTTTCTTTATTTAGCACTGCGCTGTTTGTTTTATGCACTGGTATTCTTGGGAGGAAACCCGTTCCGTGTTATACGGCGTGGTCCCTTGATTTACCTAACTTTTAAAATAAAGAATAATAACTGTTTTAGTTCTCACACCAGTCACATGACTGACCTGGAGTTTATTGTTTTAACCTAAACTCTGGGTGCCCTTATTTTGACATGGGCAGCTAGTAGCTTTGGTTTTGCAGATTTTTATTCACAGGATCCAGGTTTACAGCTGGAACGATATCCGGAAAGCTTTGTATCCGTATATCTCCTTCTAGTTGTGTATTGTATTATTTTCCGCTGCTGTACAATGTATTGTAATCTCTGATATTTATCGAATGTAATATTCATTTATACTCTGTATATTCTTGTAATCTGATGCATTGTTGTAATATACAATGAAATGTTCTTTCGTCTGCGTTCTGTTGTGGCTTGTTCTCGAACTATCCGACACTTTCCTTTACGGGGAAGTTACGGGTTTTTACAAAAAACCAGAGTCGAAGTACATAATATCCATCTTGACTAAGTCAAAGTACATAAATTGAAAGACATAATCCCCAATACAAAATAGCCATAAATAAGAGAGGCTGAACTTTACTTCAGTGATCCAAGCAATCTTCTAAAGGCAAGAAATACAACTGTCCAAAATCAAGCTCCACTGGTGCTAGTTCCAACCTGAGCACCTTGGGGAGGGGGGGGGGGAGGAAGAAAAGAGGAGGAAACAAAGGGGGTCAGACTTAAAGTCTGGCGAGTGCGATAACTTTAACAATACAATTACCAAAATAACTAGGCTAAGGCATAAGTTGGAAAATAAGGAAATGACAGTGAACAATTGAGTATGACAGAGTAAACAAGGAAACAAGATGAACAAAGATAACGTTAAAGGCGCACCTAAACCACTATAAGATAATTACTATACTGGACCACCACTACTATACTGCACCACCACTAGTTACCCTAAGGTTGATCCCGCCTACAGTCTTTAATAATGACAATGGTAGTTTCGTGCACCCCTAGCTGCCTTCATAGGTCCCGCCTGCCCCTATCTCCATTAGGTGTACCCACTACCCCCAAGCGATCGGCTCCCTAACTCGTAGATACCTGTGCTGGCCCCAAAGTGGGGTGTATCACTCCCCAAAGTGGCAACTCGATACCACCAATAATGCACGGCTTATACCTACATGATGCAACAACGTCTTACCTACCAGCCCAGTCCCACACACGCATATGAACCCGTTGGACTTGCGTTGCCACCGCTAACCCGTTTTGGCCTCTTACAGTCAAGCCCAGTATGCGTGTCCCGTCCTCGACTTGGGTCGAGCCCACAAAGATACGTATGGGTTACTGGTTGAAACGGGCCCCCATTACTTGACACAAGCTATCCACCTAAGCTTGGTCCCCTCTAGTACATCCCACTTAACCCTCTTCTTATTCATGTTCTCTTACATGTTTCAAATTTTGGTTAAGTGTTTCTAATCGTATTTCAAATGCCACCCAAGGCACCCACTAGATTCCACATGCCACCAAAGGCACCCACTTAACCCCCTCATGTCCCACTACATGTTTATCTGTCAAGTGTTTCTTAATTCATTAGGACTGTAACCTCATAAAGACCTCTCACATTAGACTGGCATTTGTGGCAGCTGGATTTGCCGGGCAGGTCCGGGCAATCTTACACCATAAACGAGCCTAACCTCGTGTCTTTACAATTGTTACATATTTAATTTATGCCTAAGACCTCCCACATTAGACTGGCATTTGTGGCAGTTGGATTCGCCGGGCGGGTCCGGGCTGTTTTACACCATAAAAGAGCCTAACCTCGTGTCTTAGATGATTAATTACACCTAATTAATCATTCCCCAATTTGAATTAATTTCCCTATTCAAATTTCAAATTTAACTATGGCCATAATTGACTCAATTATGTCCATCTATTTAAGGTATGTAAAATCATACCAATTTTCATCACAAATTAATTTTATGCCATTTAAGGCATTTATGCCAAATTCTCAATATTAAATCTTTTTAATATTATCCCATTACCCCACGTTGTACGTTCGTTCGTTTAACGTAAAATATACGTTAGACTCGAATAGTCTAACTCATAGAATAAAGAGAAAACATCACAACATACATATAGATAAAACTAGTTCTAAACATAGGGGTGAACTTGTATGTGTGAATGATGTTCTACATCTAAAACTTGCATAGGCCAAAGTTACAACTTGCATAAAACTATATATGTCATAGATCAAAATCTAAAGGTGTGAACTTGTTTAGGTAATGGTCACAACTTACATAAATCATGTATGTCATGGATCTACATCTAAAGGTGTAAACTTGTATAGGCAATAACCACAAACTTGCATAACATGATTCATATTCCAAACTCATATATTTATATAAACTTGCATATGTGATTTATGCAACATAACAATGGTGTAATCTTACATCTAAACATGTAAACTAGCATGTAGAATTTATCATAGAACTCACACATGTCATAGCCTAACTTTAGATCAAATTTTCACATAAACTAGATGTCATGAAACATGTAAGGTTACATATAATTTTCCCCAACTTGCATATGATTCCTGTCTAAATCAAAATCTAAACTTGCAAACATACTTATGATTTATCATATGAATCAACATAACCAAACTAGCATATGAACAACATATGATTTGATTATACATAAGCCAATCAAAGAATTACAACATAGATGATATCATCGTAACTTTACAACATAGATGATAACAACATAACATCATAGAATTTACAACATGTATGATAACATCACAATTTTACAACATAGTTATAACATGCGGTCAATAATTCACATCACATCCAAATAATCCACATCATAACTTAATCCAATTAAATTGCTAATTATTTTATTAAAGAAATCGAACTCACAACTCAAAGAAAGTCTTGAGTTCTGAATTCTGAGTTCTGAAGTTGTATTAGCTTTCCCTTGAAGAAGATTCGTTGTTAACGTTGAAAAGAATTGAATTAGATTAGCTTTCTTCCTCTCTAATTGGTGGCGGCTATGCTGAGTTGCTAGGTGACGGCATGGAGGCCATGAATCTAATTTTATTTTGATTTTAGGGTTTGAGTCTACATGTCTTTTTATAGAGTTTAGGATTAGTTTAGGCCGTCCGATCAACCCAGAATTAATCCCAGCCAATCAGAGTAGTTCAGAAACCCTAATGAGTCGGCATCTAGTCACAAACAGATCATCAATTAATTCTGCCCGGGGGAGGGGGGGCAGGTCGACCCCCAGGTTGACCCTATGGTCAACCTGGTCAGGGTAGGTCGACCCTATGGTCGACCTGGCCCTGGCGGGAATTTTCCCACCTAGCCTGTTTGACTCTGAAATTCGAATTTTTAGAAATCTGTTTTGAATTTTCTGAAACTTCCGATGCTCATAACTTCTTCATACGAAGTCCAATTCATGCAAACTCGGACTCTATCCCTACCAGAATTCCGAGACGAACACAATGGCGCAACCCATTTCCCTTAATTCTCACATCTGAGATTAGTTATTCTTTAATTTGTGAACTTTAATATTAATAGAAATACGGGGTGTTACATTCTCCCCTCCTTAAAAGATTTCGCCCCCGAAATCTCCAAGTTAAGGAGAATGCATATCCTAACAACCAAACAACCATCTACTCAACCATCAAACACAGGCATCCATTGTCCTTATAAAATTCCTGATGCTGCATGAACATATGCAAGAATTGTGTGTATATTTTCTTTATCTAATGCAAAATCAGGCGGTCTACTGATTCAGTTGACCTCCTTAATGCAAACCATGATAGTGCCATGCGTCCATTATGTATGCGAAAGAATCCTATTGATACATATTATTTCTACATGTGTGCACAACCATTCACCAAAATGCAACATCCATATGATTACACAACCATTATACATCCATTAACTTAAATATGAACACACATTTATATGCAATATGCAATATGAAGTGACTGAGCCGATCTAGTGCCTAAAGTGTGTGTATATGCATCCACGAGCAACCACTAGAAAACACTTGCATCCACATGCATCCATCATACATAACATGTCTCAAACACATGTTTCAACCATAGGATTACCCTATCTAAAGGTCAAAGATACTAGCGAGAGGACATACTAAAGATAAACAAGTACAAGCTAAGCGATAAAGGAGAAATTAAAAGACATGCCCTTGAAAAGAAAAGGGTATAATGAACGCATCTTCTCTTCCGTCTCCTAAGTAGCGTTGCTCTCATCATCTCCCCATTGCACTTTAACTAGCTTGACCTCTCGATTCCTCAACTTCTTAATCTCCGACCCAAGAATGCACGTAGGAGCTCGTTGAATCGTCGCATCACGCTCTACCTCCACCTCTCTAAGCAAGCTCGGCTCTACCACTTCCGCGGTCTCATGCAAGCACTTCCTCAAATGTGATACATGGAATACGTCGTGTACACCACTAAGTCTCTCGGGCAACTCTACTCTATACGCCATCTGTCCAATCCTCTCCTTAATAGGAAACGGCCCTACGAACCTTGGTTCTAACTTCCCAATGGACCCAAAGCGAACCACATTCCGTAATGGAGACACCTTGATAACGACCATGTCCCCAATATCAAACTCAAGATCTGTCCTCCTTTTGTCTGCAAGGATTTTTTCCTATCTTGCGCCGTCTTCATCCTCCTTCGAATCAAATTAATCTTTTCCGAAGTCTCTCTAATCATATCGGGTCCAAGCAAGATCTTATCTGTAGACTCCCACCAACATGTAGGCGAACGACACGGCCGTCCATAAAGAGCCTCGAACAGTGCCATGCCAATGCTAGACTGAAAGCTATTATTATATGCAAACTCCACCAATGGAAGATGTTCCTCCCATGTACCTCCGAAGTCTAAGACACACAACCTCAACAAGTCCTCTAGAATACGATTCACCCTCTCGGTCTGGCCGTCCGCCTGAGGATGATATGCAGTGCTCAAACATAACCGAGTCCCTACCGCCTTTTGCAAGCTCTTCCAAAATTCACTAGTGAAGATAGGATTGCGGTCGCTCACTATGCCAGAAGGAACAACGTGCAAACGAACTATCTCTTGAATGTATACGGAGGCTAACCATGGAGCAGTCCTCTTACTCTTCACGGGAATGAAATGGGTGCTCTTAGTAAGTCTGTCTACCACAACCCAAATCCCCGTATTACCCTTCCTCGATCTCGGTAATCCGTCAACAAAGTCCATCGAGACGCTTTCCCACTTCCATTGTGGGACCTCCCATGGGTGAAGCAATCCACCGGGCATCTTTTGCTCTGCTTTTACTTGTTGGCACACCAAGCATCTAGCGACAAACTCTGCCACATCCCTCTTCATGCCGGGCCAAAAGTAAACTCGTCTCATGTCCATGTACATCTTGTCCCTGCCGGGATGGATGGTCATCTTCGAATGATGCACATCATCAAGAATGGTCTTCCTCAAATTCTCATCCCGTGGTACACAAAGTCTACCGTCCCTACGTAACCAACCCTTATCATCTAGGGTATACCTACTGAGATGGCTCGATGACTCCCCCTTTTGAGCTTCTTTACTAACTCAATCAACTGTGGGTCATCTCGCTGTGCCTCTCCAATCCGTCCCAAAAGCGTAGGTCTGACCTCTAAGGATGCTAGCTAACCGGGTACAAAGTCAACGAAAGGTCTAAAGTCAAACGTAGAGATGAACTCTAAGCTTCGCCGCTCAACAAACAATGGACTCAAGGATAACCTTTTCCTACTTAAGGCATCTGCCACCACGTTACCCTTGCCAGGGGCATATGCTATCTCGAAGTCGTAGGACGCTAAGAATTCCATCCACCTTTGCTGCCTTAAGTTCAAGTCCTTCTGAGAGAACAAGTATTTTAGCGAATTGTGGTCAGTGAACAATTCGAATTTCTCGCCGAGAAGATAATGGCGCCAAGACTTAAGCGCAAAAACAATAGCGGCCAACTCTAGGTCATGTGTAGGGTAATTTCTCTTATGCACTCTCAACTGCCTTCCACCATAGGCTATTACCCTTCCCTCTTGCATTAAGACTGCGCCTAGTCCTGTCCCACAAGCATCAGTATAAATGCTAAATGGCTTACTCCCATCTGGCAACACTAAGACTGGGGCTGTGGTCAAAGCTCTCTTTAAATGTTGGAACACATCATCACAATCTACGTCCCATGTGAAAACTAGGTTCTTCTTCGTCAAGCTTGTTAATGGAGCTGATATTTTTGCGAAGTCTTTGATAAACTTCCTATAGTCACCCGCCAACCCTAAGAAACTCCTCACCTCGGTAGCATTTTTAGGGACCTTCCAATCTTGGATGGCCATTACCTTTGCGGGATCCACAGCTATCCCTTCTTTGGAAACCACATGCCCTAAGAATCACACTTCCTTCCTCCAAAAGTGACATTTAGAAAATTTAGCTTTAAGGCTATGCTCTCAAAGAGTCTCCAACACTTCCCTAAGATGTAGGGCATGCTCTTCCTCGCTCTTAGAAAAGATCAAGATGTCATCCATAAAGACTACCACGAATTTATTAAGGTACTCCCTAAACACCCTACTCATCAAGTCAACAAAGTATGCGAGGGCGTTTGTCAAACCAAAGGGCATCACAAGCCACTCGAAGAAGCCGTCTGGAGTCCTAAAGGCAGTCTTGTCTATGCTATCCTCAGCCACTCTCAACTAATGGAAACCAGTGGCTAAGTCCAACTGCGAAAACACTGAGGCACCAACTAACTGATCGAAGAGATCGTCAATTGTCGGCAGTGGGCGCCTATTCTTCTTAGTAAGCTTATTAAGTTCTCTATAGTCCACACAAAGTCTAAGGGACCCATCTGCCTTCGTGGCAAATACTACTGGAGCACCCCACTCCGATATACTACGTCTGATGAACCCCTTCTCAAGCAACTCCTTCACTTGCTTACTGAGTTCTCTTCTTTCTCTTGGAGCCATGTGGCGCACTGGCAATGCAACTGGCTTTGCATTATCTACTAGATATATTCGAAAGTCTATCTCACGTTTTGGGGGTAAACCCCTCACCTCATCGAAGACATCAACATATTCACGGACTATACGAACAGAATGTAAATCATCATCAGATGCGTCAAGGGATTCTAGGTAGCTAAGAATTACTGGACCTCTAGGGTCACAAGAAATATCAAGGGTCTTTCCACAACAAGTCATCAATCTAACTACCCTTCTTTCACAATCTAGGATGGCCCCGTATCTAGTTAGCCAATCCATACCTAGAATCAAGCCGTAGCCCATGAAACCAAGAACAAAGGCGTTGCATTCAAACTCAATGCCCAAGATAAACACTCTCAAATCCCGACAAATCATTAAAAGATGAGCCAAACTACCAATAGGATTTGAGACTACTAAGGGATCTGTTACTAGACTAGTATCTAGGTGCAGTGTTTTAACTAATGATGTAGAGATAGACGAATGTGATGCGCCTTAATCGAATAAAGTACGGACATGATGATCAAACAGAAAAACTATACTTTCAACGGAAATTTCTCTACCTCGTTCTTGCAGCGGTGGGACCACGGGAGCCTGAACTTGTCCCCTTGCCTGTCCTGGTGCCATAAGAGCCTGCACCTGCCCTCCCAAGGTAGACCCTGCCCTCTGCCCTTTCTTTGGACAGTCCTTAATTAGATGTCCTGCTTCGCCACAGTGGAAACAACCAGTCTTCTTTTTCTTCCTACAATCTTTGCTTAGATGGTCGGGTGTTCCACAGTTAAAGCATCTTTTCTTTCCCTTAGCATTGTTGCCTTTTCCACCTTTCTTGTTCTGTTATTGCTGTTGTGGTTTCTTTTGATCCCCTTTCTTCTCGGGTGCCTTATTAGCATTGGCGCCCTTCTCTTCTTCATGCATAAGCGCCATGTCAAATAGTCTCTCAAAGGTAGCGTCCATAGGGATGTGGGTCATAGCTAACCCATGAAGCGGTTCGTTCAAACCCTTAACAATTCTCAAGGCCTTCTTTTCTGGTGTATTCACCAAGTCCAAGCCAAATCTCGCCAACTGATTGAATTTGTTGACGTATTCTTTCACTGATAGGTTCCCTTACTTTAACGCCAAAAATATTTCCTTTATAGATTCTCTTCAGCCCGTGAGAGAAACTTCGCCTCAAACCTCCGCCTGAAGTCTGGCCATGTATCAACTGGACGCTACCCATTAGTGACCTCCCACCAAAACGAGGCCTCATCCTTCATTAGATAGGCAGCTAACTGGACCTTTCTTCCATCATCCACTTCAAAGTTTCCAAACAATTATTCCACCTCCTTTAGCCAATTACGAGCTTCAACAAATGTCTCCGTCCCGTGAAAAGGTTTTCAACCCATTTCCCTAAAGTCCTTACATATCTTTGCAAAAGTATCAACGCTAGGAGGAGGAGGATTTGCTGGACCTGCAGTGGTGGCCCTAGTCTCTAAATACCTCCTAAACCATCCCGGTATCGTTATCCCCTCGGGTATCTCGAGAATTCCCGACATGCTGTAACGAAAAAGGAAAGATTAAATACAAAACAACCGAAGGAAAAATATATGGCTCTTGAGGTTATGCTTTCTAAAATAAGTTTTTCTCTTGAAAACACTTTCCTTAAAACATACTTTTGAAGGTACTTCTTTATAAAAGTTGTTTTTTTTTCAAAAACACTTTTCAAAATTCATATCTGTTCTGGTAACCTTCAGCTCTGATACCACGTGTAACACACCACGTCCATTAATGTCACTCACAAAGGGAATGCATTAACTTTCATGGAGCATTTTAAGTGTGTATAGAACCGAAACTTAACAACAAGACATATATAAATAGTACTAAAACTTTAAAACTTTATTTCATTGCAGCGGAAAACACATTAGTTTGATTACATCATCAAAAACCAGAGTCGAAGTACATAATATCCATCTTGACTAAGTCAAAGTACATAAATTGAAAGACATAATCCCCAATACAAAATAGCCATAAATAAGAGAGGCTGAACTTTACTTCAGCGATCCAAGCAATCTTCTAAAAGCAAGAAATACAGCTATCCAAAATCAAGCTCCACTGGTGCTAGTTCCAACCTGAGCACCTAGCGGGGGGGGGGAGGGAGGAAGAAAAGAGGAGGAAACAAAGGGGGTCAGACATAAAGTCTGGCAAGTCCGATAACTTTAACAATACAATTACCAAAATAACTAGGCTAAGGCATAAGTTGGAAAATAAGGAAATGACAGTGAACAATTGAGTATGACAGAGTAAACAAGATGAACAAAGGTAACGTTAAAGGCGCACCTAAACCACTATAAGATAATTACTATACTGCACCACCACTACTATACTGCACCACCACTAGTTACCCTAAGGTTGATCCCGCCTACAGTCTTTAATAATGACAATGGTAGTTTCATGCACCCCTAGCTGCCTTCATAGGTGCCGCCTGCCCCTATCTCCACTAGGTGTACCCACTACCCCCAAGCGATCGACTCCCTAACTCGTAGATACCCATGCTGGCCCCACAGTGGGGTGTATCACTCCTCAAAGTGGCAACCCGATACCACCAATAATGCACGGCTTATACCTACATGATGCAACAATGTCTTACCTACCAGCCCGGTCCCACACACGCATATGAACCCGTTGGACTTGCGTTGCCACCGCTAACCCGTTTTGGCCTCTTACAGTCAAGCCCAGTATGCGTGTCCCGTCCTTGACTTGGGTCGAGCCCACAAAGATACGTATGGGTTACTGGTTGAAACGGGCCCCCATTACTTGACACAAGCTATCCACCTAAGCTTGGTCCCCTCTAGTACATCCCACTTAACCCTCTTCTTATTCATGTTCTCTTACATGTTTCAAATTTTGGTTAAGTGTTTCTAATCGTATTTCAAATGCCACCCAAGGCACCCACTAGATTCCACATGCCACCCAAGGCACCCACTTAACCACCTCATGTCCCACTACATGTTTAACTGTCAAGTGTTTCTTAATTCATTAAGACCGTAACCTCATAAAGACCTCTCACATTAGACTGGCATTTGTGGCAGCTGGATTTGCCGGGCGGATCCGGGCAGTCTTACACCATAAACGAGCCTAACCTCGTGTCTTTACAATTGTTACGTATTTAATTTATGCCTAAGACCTCCCACATTAGACTGGCATTTGTGGCAGCTGGATTTGCCGGGCGGGTCCGGGCAGTCTTACACCACAAAAGAGCATAACCTCGTGTCTTAGACGATTAATTACACCTAATTAATCATTCCCCAATTTGAATTAATTTCCCTATTCAAATTTCAAATTTAACTATGGCCATAATTGACTCAGTTATGTCCATCTATTTAAGGTATGTAAAATCATACCAATTTTCATCACAAATTAATTTTATGCCATTTAAGGCATTTATGCCAAATTCTCAATATTAAATCTTTTTAATATTATCCCATTACCCCACGTTGTACGTTCGTTCGTTTAACGTAAAATATACGTTAGACTCGAATAGTCTAACTCATAGAATAAAGAGAAAACATCACAACATACATATAGATAAAACTAGATCTAAACATAGGGGTGAACTTGCATGTGTGAATGATGTTCTACATCTAAAACTTGCATAGGCCAAAGTTACAACTTGCATAAAACTACATATGTCATAGATCCAAATCTAAAGGTGTGAACTTGTTTAGGTAATGGTCACAACTTACATAAATCATGTATGTCATGGATCTACATCTAAAGGTGTAAACTTGTATAGGCAATAACCACAAACTTGCATAACATGATTCATATTCCAAACTCATATATTTATATAAACTTGCATATGTGATTTATGCAAATAACAAAGGTGTAATCTTACATCTAAACATCTAAACTAGCATGTATAATTTATCATAGAACTCACACATGTCATAGCCTAACTTTAGATCAAATTTTCACATAAACTAGATGTCATGAAACATGTAAGGTTACATATAATTTTCCCCAACTTGCATATGATTCATGTCTAAATCGAAATCTAAACTTGCATACATACTTATGATTTACCATATGAATCAACATAACCAAACTAGCATATGAACAACTGTAACAACCCGAAAATCTGGGCCAGTTTAAAATTTTTATTTTGGCGATTTTAGCGAATTTTGATTATTTAAAATGAATTATTTTAAATAATATCGACGAGAAATTTATTTTGAATATAATTCGAACGTATATATTATATACGTCGTCGTTAGAATATAAATAATTATATATAATTATAAAAGAGATTGAAAATGGCCCTGCAGTTCGATAATTGGATTTCAAACTTCAATTGAATGTACCAGGTGCAAAACAATCCGGATTTTTGTGAAACCAAAAACATTAGGATCTAATTGGGAATATCTTTCCAACGAATCTGAAAAATCAAAATTTCATAGCGGAAATCAAAAGATATGTCCAGTTGAAAATTCTGAATAGTCGTTATAGAACTCAGGCCCTTAAAAATGGAAATTTTGCAAACGACCTCGGATTTCGACGAAACCACTTTTGTTGGGTCCGTGATGTAAATTTATTGCTAGATTCCAATTTTCATAAATTTTCGATTCAATATGTGAGCGTGGCAAAGGAAAACGCGTTTGACCAGTTTAAGTTGATTTTAATTGACTGGAAATTGGCCATTTTTCAAACGGTCTCAGAATCCGACGAAACTAGTTTTGTTAGGACCATATCGTCAATACGAAGCTAGAAAATATTTTTCTGAAATTTTTCGAGTTAGTACGTGATCCCAGTAAATTGAAATGCGCGTTCAAAATTCAATATATAGAGTTATATGTTGCTTTTGACGAAAACTGATTGTAACGATCGAATCAGCCTACGATACATATCCCATTGTGTTCGGAATGGGGGTAAAACGCAATGGACGACAGGCGGTGGGCCTCGTTTAGAGGTCGAAAAATAAAAGTTACTTTTTGATGGAAAATAAATTAAAATAATACACATATATATATAATCCTTTATACTCTCTCTCCCCCTTCAGAGTCAAACCCGACATTATAAAAAAAAAAAACCCCAAAGCCCGCCGTTGCCCAGACCCCCCCTCCCGATTCGATCAGCGCGCCGCCCAGGAGGGGCCACCGCGTCCGACCTCCTTCCGCCTCACACCCCAGACAGCCTCCACGACCGTGAAACCGCCGCCCCTTCTTTGTTTCAAGCCATAAATCGAGCCGCCCACCTCCCCAAACGCGCTGCGCCGCCTTGGTTCTTCTTCCCCCCTCTGTCTGGCGCCACCATTCTCCCCCCCTGTCAGAGATGAACGTTCAAGCCAAAGGTGAGATTTTTAGTTTATTTTATTTAAAATCTGGTTGTATTCATAGTTAAATTTAGTTCTTATATGTTAAAACACATTTTAAAAAGCAGTAGCGAAGTAAAAACATATCTTTAAGCTATAGAAAATATAGATTGTTCATTATAGGATTTTTGAAAGTGAAAAGAATGGGTTTTTGGAAAGTAGAAGGTCGATTTTTATCTACATGAAAGGTCGAATTTTTATTATATAGGAAGGTTAAAAATATAATTTTTATAACATAGAAAAGTTAAAAATATATTTTTTACACTAGAGGCATAATAAAAATATGAGTTTTATCATATGTGAAATATAAAAATATAATCTTTTATGTTGTAGAGTTTTAAAAATATAATCTTTTATGTTGTAGAGTTTTAAAAATATAATCTTTTATATTGTAGAAGTATAAAAATATAATTTTTATATAGGTAAGATAGTAAAAATATCACCTTTATATATGTAGTGAAATAAAAATTGAATCTTTATATGTGAAAAGGCGAAGTCTTTATATATATAGTAGCTTAGTAAAAATTCGATTTTTATATATTGAATAGCAAAGTAAAAATTCGATTTTTATATATTGAATAGCAAAGTAAAAATTCGATTTTTATATATTGAATAGCAAAGTAAAAATTCGATTTTTATATATTGAATAGCAAAGTAAAAATTCGATTTTTATATATTGAATAGCATAGTAAAAATTCGATTTTTATATATATCGAATAGCGAAGTAAAAATGTGATTTTTACGTATGTAGAGAATACGGGCAAAGAAAGTGACGAAGAGCGAGAATGGCGAAGATTTCTTTAAATGAAGTGTCGTGAAGTTGGATAGCTATCGGTGAGAATTTCTCACTCTTTGATTTAATTTTCTAGTTATATATATATATATATATACTAGGATGCTGACGGTGTTTAGTAGCACCCGACACCCGTCATCCACAGACCATGGATGGCTTGTTTGTTAAATTGTTTGGTTGTGTAGTTGGTTAGATTATTTGGTTTGAACTGAATTGTTTGGTGAATTGAATGGATTTGATTGATGTGTGAATGGCGTGGGCCTTCACTAGACCGGGGATAAGGCTAGGCCTTGTCCCGTTTCTAGTATTGTGCCGTTATGCCGCCGAAATTTTCTAAAATATGTTAGAAAAATAAAGATAACATTTTATTTAATAAATGAACTGAATAGAATATTCGTAGGTTGAATAAAATAGTTTGATCGTTAAAAATATAATTTTTAACGTGAAGGTGAATAAATAAATATTCATTTACAAACCGGACGGTTTGTTTATGTACACCTATTTGGAGGACATTGATTGGGACGATAAATTTTACACATCGCCCAACTGCACAAATAAAAATCAGTGTTTGATTGCTTGAAAGCCCACACGGGTATTGGGATGATATTTGACATACACTAATCCCAATAATTAGTTGTATGTCGATCGATTGATTGACAGGCTGCTATAAGCGTTGAATATTTATATTTGATGCTTATACAATGTAGAATGCACTTTGGATGATGGTTGATTATTCATCGTTGTTGATATATACATGTATTGTAGAAAATCCATATAATTAACATTATATGGTAATTGATTGGGCCTCATTCCAGTTTTGAAATAGAAATATTTGAAATAGAATATTTGAAATAGAAATATTTGAAATATAATATTTGAAATAGAAATATTTGAAATAGAATATTTGAAATAGAAATATTTGAAATAGAATATTTGAAATAGAAATATTTGAAATAGAATATTTGAAATAGAAATATTTGAAATAGAATATTTGAAATAGAAATATTTGAAATAGAAATATTCGAAATGGAATATTTGAAAATATCAACATTATGAAGCCGTGTTGATTAGATTGACGCCATTTTGACGTGAACGATATTTATATCGATTTTATTCATTTTATAATGAATATTGTTAGATCAAAATTTGGACCTAACACCCAAATTGTTCTGAATGTTATAGAGTTTCAAATGAAGAATGAGGAAAAAGAAAATCACACACAGAATTTATAGTGGTTCGGCGTTAACGAGCCTACGTCCACTTTATATATTATTGATTATACTTTGAAAGCTAATACAACAAGGATTTCTCTCAATACTCTCGTACTTTGACAATAATGGCGAATTATGTACTCAATATTGCCAAAAG
Source organism: Allium sativum (assembly GCA_030737875.1). Classification (NCBI taxonomy): domain Eukaryota; kingdom Viridiplantae; phylum Streptophyta; class Magnoliopsida; order Asparagales; family Amaryllidaceae; genus Allium; species Allium sativum. The sequence goes on along the minus strand of CM060912.1, from coordinate 767,862,073 downwards.
ATCCCAAAAAATGCCAAGCTCTGGGCTATTTATAGCTGATTTTGTCAGGCGGGTCGTGATAACACGTGGCACAGATCCCGAGAACATCGGATCGCATCACCTCCGTTGAAGAAATAGTCAAATTAGCCGTTGTGGACAGGTGTCGCGATCTCCTTGAAAATCGGATCGTGCAGATGAGGAGAATCGGTCAGAATGACGGTTAGGGACACGTGTCGCTAGATCCATGCGTCTCGGATCGCTGAAGACTTGCTCACGCTTGAATGGGTCAGAGGATTCGCCACGCATCAGGGAATCAGATCGGTCAACACTGGGCAACAACAGATGCTCGGATCGGATCGCCTAGAGGCGTCGTTTCGCTGATGACATGGGGGTGATCCGTCGAGTCGCGATCCTCCGTGGGCGATCCGTCGAGACGCAATTCTCTGCGGGCGAGTCGATAGTGTGCGATCCGTTCCTTCATATTCTTGGAGAACGTGGTTTCATGCTTTCCTCTTACGAATGATCCTGGGTGGCTTGGTCAAAAAGCGAGCCAACATTTTGCCCCCTCGAAGTATGTTTTATCGATGATGGAACATGCTTCGAAGCTATAGAATCGTCTTTTCTCAACGAGTCGCGGATCAGAGAACGATTCTCTTTCAGGGATTTTTCAGAATCCTCATTTCTGAATTTATCGATTCGTATCGCAGGCTCGAGTCGCGGTTCGTTAGGGAGATATTCGTTCCGCTCTTGGGTGTGCACTTGGGCCTCGGAACGAAACGGGCTCCTCCTCGAGTCGTGGTGGGCTTTTGGTTCGCGGCCCACCGGTTTTTCGTGGATCGAATAGGACAAAGAAGGGGAGACAAACGGTCGCCCTCTTTGCCTATATAAGCCGACCCTCCCCTCTTCACTTTCCTTCTTCTTTCTTTCTGCCGTATCGTCTCGCCTGCACTGTCGAAGAACGAACCCAACTTTTTCAAACTTTCGAAAATCCAAGCATTCCCTCAGTCTTTAGAAAGGTAACTCCATAAAAAAGCATTCTCATTCGGGAACGTAGCTCTTTCCTGAACTTTTTCGACTGATTCGAGGGAGAAACGGTGGAAATTTGCAATTTTCTGAAGAAATCACCAAGTGGCCATGGCTATCGGGCATAGAGCTCGTAGTTCGAGGATGGGAAGGAGAGGAGGAAAACGAAGGAGGAAGAAGAAGAGGGAAGGCCGGTTCGGATCGTGGTCAAGGAGAGAAGATGAAGGCGAGTGGCGAGACGAAAGATCGTGGTGGCAGCAAAGGCGCGTATCGTGGGGGTTGCAACGATTCGTGAAGGAGCGATCCCTTTGCCCTGCGATTCGATGGGGGGCGATCCCTCTGCCTTGCGATTCGATGGGGGCGATCCCTCTGCCTTGCGATTCGAAAGGGGCAATCCCTCTTCCTTGCGATCCGAATCATAGTTAACGATACGAAGAAATTTCAAACTTTAATCGACGCCTAGTCACCATAAAATTCTGAACAGTTAGGCTAGGGCCCTGATGTTGAACTTTCTGGACTAAATGACTGCATAATTCGGCTGCATATGACGACTAACATTTTGATGATCTCGATTGCTTTCATATTTTATTTTCAATGCACACACAAGTACACACACCGGCACTTGCACACACGGGGGTCGGGTAGTATTAATCTCATTGGTCATGTTTTCTCGCCTAACAGCAATGTCGGATAATCAATCTTCTTCGAGATCCGCTACAGAAACAGAGTCTGAGGTTCCCGAGCAATACAATCCGAAGGTTCCTCCAATTAGCCCAGGAGGTGAAGATTCTGGCTCTGAATACGAGGCAACGGAGTCAGATTCGTCTGGAAGTACTTCATCTGGTGAAGGATCTGAGATAGACAGACGAGCTCCCGATGAGATTCCGGGCGCACTTGGAATAGATAAATTTTCTGATTCTTTAGCATTTAAGCTTGACGAGATAAAACTCAAAAGAATCTTCTTGAGACACGGGATTCCTTGGGATGATGTCTTGAAGCCCGGAAGCGAAGATAGACCCCACCTAGCTCCAGAAGGATATATGGCAATCAGTCGGACTATGTGCTTGGTAGGAGCTATCACTCTGATTCCTTCAATCGTCATCGAGACTCTAAAGCAGCTGGGTATTGCTCCGATGCAACTTCATCCAAACGCCTAAGCATCTCTATACACCCTATATGTTGCATACGCGGAAATCCTACATGCCGAACTTAAGTTCAAAGATTTGACATTCTTCTTTCTTTTCAAGCACCGTTCTTCGGCGACTCCAAACTTCTCTTTCTTTGAATTGGTGGCGAATAGGAAGGTTCTGTACGATGGATATAGCAATATAGGAGATCCTAAGTCTGATTGGTTTTATATAAGGAAACAGGCCGGATGTTCAAGAAGATGGCTTAAATCAAGTAAACTTCAAGCTTTTAACTGAATATCAAGATCAAGAAGTTGAAATATTAACATTCTTCCCCTTTTCCTTTGTCTTAAACAGATCACATCTTCCCGAAAACAGAGGGTTCGCTATACCGTAGTCGATTGTCCACTCTTCTACAAAGCAGATCTGACTTTCTAAGGATCAAAAAATGTATTACTGACGAAAATCTTCATAAGCATCACCTCCTGGACATAAGATTTGGACTTGGCACTGGCGGCGGACCTTATAAGTATGTGCCCCCAACGGAGGGAGAAGGAACTTCGCAAGCGGCAGAAACAACTAAGTTTCGTAAGTGTCCTTCTCCGATAGTCATCCAGGATGATAAGGACTTGAACATATACAGAGGGGATGAGGTTCGCGGTGACGTATCCAAGGAAATCCCGATTTCTACTCCAATCGAAACCGTTGCTCCCGACGATTTGACGGAAGAGCAGTTATTTGATGAACTAAATAAAATTCCTCTTCCCAATGATGTATATACAGAGAAAGACTTTGAAGAGGGGCCTTTCTTTCCTGCTTCTGAAGAGACCATTGCTCCAACTAGGGAACAAGAAAATGGTCAGATGAGTCTGTCTTCAGGCCCGGGTCTATTAGGGGGAATTATATGGGATGCACACATCACACACACTATCTGACCCTGCACTCTTATGTCGCGGGTATTCAAAGTTTTAATGTGCTCTTTTCTTTTTTGCAGGAACGATGTCCCGCAGGAAATCTTACTCGTATCGTTCCCTTCGTGAGGGCACACCCAGCCTTCGTCCGGATATTGAGCGCTCTCGTGGTCTTTCTTACAGGCCGACTTCCTCGCAACCTCGGTCTCCACCAAAATCGACCTCCACCAAGCCTCCTAGTTATCCGGCAGTTCCTACAGGGGGAAAGAAACTTCCCAAAGAACTGACTCCTCCAAAGAGTGCACCTTCTCACAGCCGGTCGTCCAAAAGGCATCATGAATCCAAAGATAGGGACAAGGATTCATCAAAAGAGAAAAGTGACATCGTCCCTTCCAGCCAGCCAGAGTTGGCTCCCCCAGGGTCACGGGATTACATGCATGGTTCCGAGATTCAAGGCAGGTTGGAGAAGCTTCGGGAACAATTCCCAGACATATTCTTTGACCGGATGACATTCGTTCCAGCCTTGGAACCGGTCCCCAAGAACTGGGATAGCGAAGTTGTCGGGCATATCCACCATGTTGCCAGACAATATTAGATGATGAAAAAACATGCTGTTAACCTTTCTGAAGTTATCCGATTGCTTGAAATAGAAGCACACAGATCCAAGGTGAAACTTGAGAACAACGAGAGGGCCAGGACCAAGATGGAGAAGGACCTGGAAGATGCTCAATCCCAGCTGGCTTTAGCACGGAGGGACGCTGAAAATTATAAGATTGAATTAGAAAATGCTAAGCAACGCTTCCATTCAGAACTGGACTCCAATAGCCAAGAGAAAATGGCCTTAAAAAAGGAAGTCGAAGATCTCAAAATGGCCAACATCGAGTTGAAAACAGCACAAGGCCATTTTGAAGCTGAGAGGGCTGCTTGGGAGGCAGAAAAAGCAAGTTTAAAAGAAAGTTTGGCTTTGGCTAAAGAAGAGAAGGTAATTTTAAATGACCAAGTCTCGGATGCAGAGAGAAGGGCAGCCATCGCCGAAAAGAACGTTGAAAGTGCCATCGAATTGGCCACTGCCTCTAACAAGAAGCTCCTCGAAAGAGAGAAGGAAATCGAGGGGTTTGAAGAGATGATTTTTGACTTCCTTGGTCAGGTTCTCAAAACTCGCAACATCTCGTGGATCCCGGATTACCATGTTACTTTGGCCAACTTATGGGATGCCATCGTGGAGGGTGAAAAACATAGATTGGGGGTCGAAGAAATCGATGAGGACGAACTGATGAAGAGCATCCTAAGAGACAACGAGCCTGAGGACCTCGCAGAGGGTCATCGCTTGATTCTGGCGGAGATGGAAAAGGAGAGAACCTTGGCTAAAGGTAAAAGCAAAATTGACAAAGGTTCCAGTTCCGCCGTGGAGCCTAAAACCTCCGGAGTTGAGGAGTACCATCCTGATGATCCGCTAATCCCTTTGGGCCTAACTCCCGTAGTTGTTGGAGCTCCCACGACTATCCAAGAAGGAGGGTCTACGGAAGGTATCTCCTTTTTCTCCCCGCAATTTGTCAAAGCAATTGTGAATTGTCGTCGTTTGGTGGAACAACCAATTGAGTTAGTAACGTGTGTTCTTCGTAATACAGGTGGCGAGCCCGTCGACAAGGGTGTTGAAAAAGAGGTGGAAGAGGAGGCTATCTCTCAAGGTGCCGGTGCTGATATATCAAGACAGGCTGAGGTCTCAACAGTAGATAAAAGCGTCCCGGCACCTAGCACTGACGTTCCCAAAGATGCTGAGACCATCGAAGCCTTAAAAGACATGGATGGGCGCCATATAGATGATGAAGAAGACATTATCGGCGCCAAAAAAGCCGACGATGATGACGACGAAACCTTGGCCAGCCGAAAGGCTAGGCAGGAGACCAAGATGGCTTCGAAAAAGGTGGGAGATGAGCCTTTGGACGTAGTCCCTCTTGCAGAATTCGATCCCAAAACTGGGATGATTGTGAAGATTCAGCCCAAATCTATTAGCCGACAGTTTCATTTTGCAAATCCCGATGACTTCCCGGCTTCCCTTTCTGATAGAAGGAAGAGAAAAGAGACGGAAGAGGAATCTTCAGAAGAATCGGATGTTCCTCTTATTGACAAAAGGAAGAGGAAGAAAGGGGATCCGTCTGATTCCGACAAGGCGAAGCTGGAGAGGCAGAAGCAAGAGAAGAGGCCAAAGCGTAAATAGGATATTTGTTGTTTGTTGATATTTTGTCTTTTGGCCAGGAAGTGTAATTGTGAGACTGGTCCTCACTTTTGTTTCTAGGTTGTTTTTCACTTTGTTGATTCGCAGTATATAAATAAAAGTTTATCTCTCCTTGCATCATTGTGTACCTGTATTCAGATAAACTTTCCATGTTTAGTCATTAGCTAACTAATAATAATTACAAATCAGTCAAACAACAGAAAGAAGAATTTTCATGCTATGTTGCACTGCTGTATCAAAGTTCAGTGTATGTATACGAGTGCATGTGCCCCCCAATCAGTTGTTATTGTAGCATCTGACTGGGGTTTACTTAGGATTGATCAGCACTGTCGGCAGGTTGCCCCTTATTTCTGAATATGGGGGACTTAGGATATTTCATGGGATAACAATGGCGCGGTCGGCCCTTATTCCTTTAACAGGGAATGAGTTCTTTCTCAGCGCTCAATCGGAGACGCTTTTATACTCTCTCTCTCTCTGGAGAGTTAGAGTTCATGCTCGGCGACTCCTTCGCTCCCCGATCCTTCAGCGGGGAAGGAGCTATTTCTCAGCGCTCAATCGGAGACGCTTTTATACTCTCTCTCTGGAGAGTTAGAGTTCGTGCTCAGCGACACATTCCCTCCCCGATCCTTCAGCGGGGAAGGAGCTATTTCTCAGCGCTCAATCGGAGACGCTTTTATACTCTCTCTCTCTCTAGAGAGTTAGAGTTTTGCCCAGGCAGCTCCGATCATGGTACACCGCCGTTATTCGTGGATGTCATCTTCGCGTCCTTTATACTCTCTCTCTACTCTGGAGAGTTAGAGTCACGGATCAAGTAGTCTGCAATCATGCATGCTCATCAAACTCGTCCTAGGTGTATATTTTAACCCAAGCTCCGAGGATTAAAACTAGTCGGACAAGCAGTTGGAGCCTTTGTCAAGGCTTTGAATTCCTCCGATTAGTCTACGGGAGGAACGGTTGGCACCGAACTTCGGGTACCTGCATTATTCACATCGATTTCCATAAAAATAAACAGGCAGATAAATAAAGATGCAATAAAGGCAAATGACACACAGTATTTTTATAGTGGTTCGGTCGAATCATGACCTACGTCCACTTTATAATTTTTTGCTTCAAAGAATCAAACTATTCTAGGCTAGTCGTGCCTTATACATGATTTTCAATAAAGCAAAAGAATAGATTTAAAATTTTCATGTTAAGTATGGCCGTAAATGTTGGGCATTCCACACTCTGGGGATTTCCCTTCCATCTACGGTTGCCAGCTTGAAGGTTCCGTTATCAAGCTTATTCAGAATGGAGTACGGTCCTTCCCACTTCGCTCCCATATGAGTTGGGGGTGGAAAGACACGTTTCAGAACCAAGTCTCCGGGTTCCTAGGTTCGTTCTCGAACCTTTTTGTTGTAATATCGAGCAATCTGTTGCTTGCATCTCAAGGCGTGCAGGTCCGCCTCATCCCTCTTTTCTTCGATCATATCTAGGGACTCAAGGAGCAATTCATTATTAGTCATTGGATCATAGTAAGTCACCTGGTGAGAAGGTACCTTTATCTCAACCGGGATGACTGCTTCCGTTCCGAAGGCAAGGGAGAACGGGGTATGTCCTATTGCCGATTTATATGTTGTCCTGTAGGCCCATAGTGCCAATGGCAATTCATCAGCCCACATGGCTCTAGCCCGCTTCAGTCTTCTTTTCAGAATAGACTTAATCACTTTATTCGCCGCTTCGACTTGTCCGTTCGATTGCGGGTGCGCCACAAAGGTGTATCGATTCTCAATGTGGTACTTTTGGCAGAAATTTCTGAATTCCGCGCTATCGAACTGAGTTTCGTTATCTGTTATCACAATCTTTGGAACCCCAAATCGGCAAATGATGTTTCTCACGATAAAGTTGATCACTCGTTTGGTTGTAATCGTGGTTAGTGGTTCAGCCTCGACCCACTTAGTGAAATAATCCACGGCCACAATGCCGAATTTTGCTCCGCCCCTTGCTATGGGGAGACTTCCAATGATATCAACCCCCCACATAGCGAAAGGCCATGGGCTCATCATTGTTCTCAACTGATTAGGAGGCGCTCTAGGTATCTTCGAAAATCTCTGGCACGCATCACACCGCCGTGCGTATCTCGCTGCATCTTTGTTTATGGTAGGCCAGAAATAGCCATGCCGCAACACCTTTTTTGCCAAGGTTTGTCCGCCAGTGTGGTCGCCGCATTCGCCTTCGTGAACCTCTTGCAGTACACGCTTGATGTCGTCGTGGGCTATACACCGGAGGAGGGGCATCGAAAACCCTTGTCTGTAAAGGATTCCGCCTTGCAGAACGTATCGGGCGGCTCTACGAATCACTTTGCGCCTCTCGCTTTTCTTGGTCGGAAGCGCTCCGTTCATCAGAAAATTCTTTAGAGGGGTCATCCAGGACTCCCTTTCTGGCTCCGCCTCTAGCACTGGGTCAATTTCCATCTGATCTATGCTAGGGGACCGAAGTACTTCAACAGGAGCTAGCCCGGTCACTTCCGGATCGTTGGAACTAGCCATCTTTGCCAATTTATCTGCCTGCTGATTCTCCGAACGCGGAATATGAGATATGCTGTAATGATCAAAATCATTCAGCAACTCTTTTACTTTCTTTAAGTATAGAACCAATCTTGCACTTTTAGCTTGGAATTTTCCAGTAACTTGGTTTACAACTAACTTGGAGTCGCAGAAGATGTTCAGTTTTGTAACCTCTAATTCCTTTGCGATCCTCAATCCGGCTATCAGAGCTTCATATTCGGAATCGTTGTTAGTGGCATGAAACTCCATCCGGATTGCGTAGGTTATTACTCGTTTCTCGGGGGTTTCAAGCACTATTCCAGCGCCGGATCTTTCGTCATTCCTAGCGCCATCAGTATACAATCCCCAGGCATTGGGATCGAGAAGTAATTTTGAAGGCTCAACTTCTTCGTTTGCTATATCTTCCTCAGGGATGGTGAACTCTGCTATGAAGTCAGCTATCACTTGCCCCCGAATCGACCGACGGGGCTGAAAGTTCAAATCAAATTGACTTAACTCGATATTCCATTTGAGTAATCTTCCAGACGCCTCTGGTCTCTGTAGGACTTGCTTGAGCGGATGATCGGTGTATACGGTAATAGGATGCGCCTGAAAATAATGTCGAAGCTTTCTAGAGGCGATCAATAAACTATACGCCAACTTTTCTATCCTTGGATAATTACGTTCTGCTGCCGTCAATTTTGTACTCACGTAATATACAGGTCTTTGGACCTTATCCTCTTCTCTTACCAATGCCGAGCTGATCGCATGGAATGACACTGCCAAATACATGAATAAGTCCTCGTGATCCATTGGCTTAGATAATATCGGGGGTTTCTCCAGGTGCCTGAGCAGATTCTGAAACGCTTCTACGCAGTCGGGTGTCCATTTGAAGTGGCGTTTCCCTCGCTTTATTAATTCGAAAAATGGGATGCATTTATCCGTAGCCCTGGAGATGAATCTGCTTAGTGCAGCCACTTTTCCGGCAAGGCTTTGCACATCCCTAATCTGCCTGGGTTCCTGAATGTCTCTAATTGCTGCGATCTGGTCTGGATTAATCTCAATACCACGGGAACTGACGATAAATCCTAAGAATTTCCCGGAGGCAACACCGAATGAACATTTGGTTGGATTGTGTTTCATTCCGTACTTTCGAAGAATGCCGAACATTTCTGCCAAGTCAGTTGTGTGTTGGGAAGACTGCTTGGATTTTACCAACATATCGTCGACGTATACTTCCATTGTTTTCCCGATCTGGTTATAAAACATTCTGTTGACTAAACGTTGATATGTAGCGCCCGCATTCTTCAAGCCAAAGGGCATTACCACATAACAATATAATCCCAAATCCGTGATAAAACTAGTATGTTCTTGATATGGAACATGCATTGGAATCTGGTTATATCCTGAATAAGCGTCCATGAATGAGAGAAGTTCGTGACCCGCCGTCGAGTCTACCAACTGATCAATCCGGGGCAACGGGAAACTATCTTTTGGACAGGCTTTGTTCAAATCCGAGAAGTCGATACACGTTCGCCACTTCCCGTTGGCCTTCTTTACCAGGACTGGATTCGAAATCCAGTCTGGGTAGGTCGAGTCTCTAATAAATCCGTTACTCTTCAGTTTCCCAACTTCTTCTTTCAAGGCAGTGGACCTCTCTGGGCCCAACATTCGCCTTTTTTGCTTAACCAGAGGATGTTTAGGGTCAATGCTTAAGGAATGGCTCATGATTGATGGGGATATCCCACACATGTCCGCGTGCGTCCAAGCAAACACATCCAAGTTGTTTTTTAAGAAACCCGTCAATTCTTTAGCGAGATTCGGGTTTAACTGGGATCCAATCTTAAGGACCTTCTCCGGGTCACTATCATCGATCGGCACATCCACAGTTGTCTCGTTGGGAGTTGCCATTCTGCCCCCGGGTTCTTGATCCTCTCTGGGATCTATATCCTCGGTCATCTCTCTGGGCGACTCTCCAACGGCTATCCTCTTTGGTTGCTATAAGGTCTCCGCCCCCATTGGGGGAGAAGCGGCTTTAGTTTCAATATCCCCTCCGTTGCGAAGTAACTTTAGTTCAGCAACGTAACATGCCCGCGCAGCGACCTGGTCCCCTCTGACGATACCAATGCCAGCTTCTGTGGGGAATTTCAACAACAAGCACCAGGGGGCTATACAGGCTCTAAACTTGGCGAGGGCCGGTCGGCCCAAGAAGGCATTGTAGGGCGATTCAACATCCAAAACTACAAAGGGAAGGATTCTCACTCTCTGGCGTTCTCCTTCCCCAAGTGTAACTGGTAACTCTACATAACCCATTGGAGCGGTGGATGCTCCGTTAAATCCACGGATCCATCCTTGATAGGGCTTCAAGTCTTTTATTTCGAGGTTCATCTGATCAAATGTCCTTTTGAAAAGAATATTGACGGAACTCCCGTTGTCCACTAGAACCTTATGAACAATGGCTGGTCCAATATGTACTGTAATTACAAATGGATCTTCAGTTGGATCATGGACTCCAATGCTTTCTCGTTCTCGGAAAACGACATCATCGGTCATCATCTTTTGCTGCTTCACCGGGATACTGTCCTCGGGGTTGCTACATTCCCCTACCTCGAGGTGTTGTTTGGCTGCATTGACATATTGATCCAATGCTTTGGAACTGTGCCCGGCGAGATAAAGTCCTTCGATCACGGTATTGATAACAATATTCTTTCCTTTTTGCTGGGCAGTCGGCCTAGCAGCAAGTTGATTTTGGTTCTGATTCGGGGCCTGCACTGCTTGCCCCCTATCTCTGGGCGTTACCCTATATTCATCTAACTTTCCTTCTCGAAGCAGCCTTTCGACTACATCTCTTAGGTGACGGCATTCATTTGTCGAATGGCCGTGAATCTGATGAAAGAGACAGAACTTCCCTGTTTCACGCTCTTTCTCTGTTGACTCTCTGGGAGGTGGCCTCTTATTCTGGAGAACTTCATACGCATCCATGAAGATATTTTCCAGAGTATCATTTATTGGTGTATAACTTTCAAAGGCCCTGGGACGAGTCCTTCTCTGGGAGTCGTTCCCTCGGTTCCTCTTCCTGTTGTTGCCGTTCCCATTATTATTGTTGTTACCTAGCTGACGACCACCCCGATTCTGATTTCCGACGTTAACTTCAACTTTCCCCGAGCTGTCTCCTGTCTGTTTAATGGCGACATTGCTCTGGATTTCCTCCTTATCAGTTGTTTTTGCCTTTCAGTTAGCATATACTTCTTCCCGTCGTAAGTATACGCTAGCCTTCTCGTAGAATAATTCTCTGGTATGGGGTGGCTTGCCTGCCAGGTATCTCCCGAATTCAGTGTCTTTATCTACTCCATCAATCAATGCTGCAACAACGGTTGGTTCATGGGGATCTTTAACTTCAGTAGCGGCCAGATTGAAACGGTCTAGGTACACCTTCAAACTTTCGCCTGGCCGCTGCTTGACGAGGAACAAGTCAATCACACTTTTTGTTTTCTGTGCATAGATACGGAATTGTTCTACGAACTTCTCGCTTAACTCCCTGAAGCTAGAAATCGATCTTGCGGGCAAACGAGTGAACCATAGCAGTGCTACATCCTCCAAGAATATGGGAAACGCTTTACACTTGACAGCATCAGAAGCTGCAGCAGCGGTCATTGACCAAGAGTACCTCATCAGATGCTGGACAGGATCAGACCTACCCGCATATCGGTTCATTTGTGGCATATTCAAACGCCTTGGAAAAGTCGCATCCAAAATATCGTCAGTGAAAGGGGTGTGACTGCGGTCAATTCCCCAATCTTCGTTCCGTTGTCCACGGCTGTCTGCCAGAATCTGATGGATCATGGCTGCAACATTCGCACTGGTCAGCGGAGGTTCAAGGTCAGTGCCTTTGGTTTGGCGGGGTTCTCTGATCTCTCTTCTGGGAGCAGTCACAAAGTCCGGGGCTCGAATAGGGCTCCGCTGCCTCCTGTCACCATGAGCATGTGCGCAGCAGCGGGGCTGAGGTAGTCTGTTATGCACAGGACTGTTCACATCTCGAGTCCTGAGAGCTGTGGCTTGATCGTTCACATTACGATTTGAGGGCCCCGCCCCTAGCGCTTCTTCTTCCTGTGATGGCAGGGTTCCGAACCGAAGTTGCTCTATGTTCTCGGCTCTCTCATACGGTCGTCGCGGAGGTCTTGGCGATTCCTCAGACGAAGAAGAATATCCCGGAGTGGGTGAACGAACCGGCGGCGTTCTTTGCCTTGCGAGTTCGTCAAGCCTTCTATCCATAGCCGTCAAATTTTGTCGCAGGACGGAACTTTCCTGTCTTTGGGCAGCCAACTCATCAAACAATCTATCCCACATTTCGGCGAAGCGAGAGAGATCCCCCTCAGTGACAGGAGCAGCAGGATCATATTGGTCATCATCACTCTCTCTTATGCGCAAAGAGCTCGAGCCGGGTCGAGCAGAGGGGCCAGGACGATAGGAGCGGGTCATAGGCTCCTTTCCAGGTCGAGTTGTAGTCTGATCATCAATTCGGATAGCTGCGGTTCGTGGATGGCGACTCGCTGCGCCCCCCTGAGGTCGACTCGCGGTCGTGGTACGCGGAGGATGCGAGGCGTTACCTCGGGATCGAGTAACAACCCCTTCAGTGGCCCGGATCGTCTCGTTCTCATCGACTCGGAGCGTGGTGTCTTCATCGGATCGGTTCGCCCCCTGCGCTCCACGATCCAGAGTTTCTTCATTGCCCAGCTCGTGCACACTTTCTTCAATCGTTTCGTTGGTCTATGAAGCTCGCATTTCCTTAGATCTTTTTCCAGCCATGATATCTGAATCGCTGGAATCTTCAAAGAACTGAATAGTGAAACTTTAGGACTGATTTCTCAGTGAAAGCACCAAAATGTTAGATCAAAATTTGGACCTAACACCCAAATTGTTCTGAATGTTATAGAGTTTCAAATGAAGAATGAGGAAAAAGAAAATAACACACAGAATTTATAGTGGTTCGGCGTTAACGAGCCTACGTCCACTTTATATATTATTGATTATACTTTGAAAGCTAATACAACAAGGATTTCTCTCAATACTCTCGTACTTTGACAATAATGGCGAATTCTGTACTCAATATTGCCAAAAGATCCCAAAAAATGCCAAGCTCTGGGCTATTTATAGCTGATTTTGTCAGGCGGGTCGTGATAACACATGGCACAGATCCCTAGAACATCGGATCGCATCGCCTCCGTTGAAGAAATAGTCAAATTAGCCGTTGTGGACAGGTGTCGCGATCTCCTTGAAAATCGGATCGTGCAGATGAGGAGAATCGGTCAGAATGACGGTTAGGGACACGTGTCGCTAGATCCGTGCGTCTCGGATCGCTGAAGACTTGCTCACGCTTGAATGGGTCAGAGGATTCGCCACGCATCAGGGAATCAGATCGGTCAACACTGGGCAACAACAGATGCTCGGATCGGATCGCCTAGAGGCGTCGTTTCGCTGATGACATGGGGGCGATCCGTCGAGTCGCGATCCTCCGTGGGCGATCCGTCGAGACGCAATTCTCCGCGGGCGAGTCGATAGTGTGCGATCCGTTCCTTCATATTCTTGGAGAACGTGGTTTCATGCTTTCCTCTTACGAATGATCCTGGGTGGCTTGGTCAAAAAGCGAGCCAACAAATATCGAAAGTGATTTCATAATCTAATATTTTGAAAAGAATAGAAATTCGAATTGAAACTGAATAGAATTGAATTCGAATTGAAATTGAATAAATGAATTCGAATTAAAACTGAATAGAATTGAATTCGAATTGAAATTGAATATAAATGAATTCGAATTGAAATTGAATTTAAATGAATTTGAAATCGATTTGAAAAGAATTTAAAACGAATTTATATTGGAATATTCAATTTTGATTTGAAATTGAATATGAAGTTGAAACCGTTTTGAAAATGAATTTAAAACGATTTATAAAGCACGTTTTAAAAGGAAATCGACGAAGTATATATTATATATATTTTATATATAATAAAATGGCCTGAATAGAACGCGCCGCGCCGCGGCAGTTCGCGAATTTCGACCATTGACTTCGAACGGATATTATGGGAGATCCGACCGTCGGATTCTCCTGAAACCAGAACCGTTGGGTTCGTATCGAAAAGAGCTTTCTAACGATTATTAGAAATTAGAAATCTAACGGTTGGATTTGGAATTATGTCCAAATCAAATTTGAAAAAGGTCGCTATAAGTGCAGTTCGATGGCCATTGATGGAAATCGACTGTACGGGCCTTGATAAAATTATTATAAATAGTAATAATTTGTGTAAAATCATAAGAAATGATTTGTGAAGAATTGGGATGAAAAACTCCATATTTGAAAAGATAAAAATAGATTTTTATCGAAATGAACTAGTTTTGAACTAGAATTATAATTCTATTTATTTTTAAAATAAATAAACTGGATTAGAAATGGTTTTGAAAATAACCAGAATTTCCAATAATTATATTGGAATGGATTTGGATCGAAATTGTCTTTGGATTATTTCGATGTTGGTACTCGTGATTATACAGATGTTGTTATGGAAATTTGAAAGGTATATATTTATATCGTTATTTCCAATACGACATTTGTTAATCGTAGAATTTGATATTGAATATAAGACGATATATTTTCTATTCAGAGCCTTGTATTTAATATCAAATGTGATTTGGGTTTGTCGTGAATGGTGTCTTTATTAACATTGTTCGTGAACCCAATTGAGTAAAGATTAAATCTTTTATTTAGATTTAATGAAGTGTACCAATTAAATAATATTTAATTGGAATCGAATTAGTATTGATTTTTGGGTTTATCGTGAACAATGTTTTAAATAACACTTGTTCTTTAACCCGATAATTATTGGAAGGTGATTTTGGGTTTACCGTGAACCGTGTTTTAAATGACACTGATTCTTTAACCTAGTCAAAGATTAAACTATGTGGAGTTTTAATGAATCTTTAATTAGATTGAAATAATCGAAATGGAGTATCACCAGTTTTACTCCAAGCGATAGTTAAATCTTTAATTAGATTTGAACGTGAAATGGTAATTGAATTTACCGATAACACCGTGGTGTTAGATATGAAGTATTACCAGTTTTACTTCATGGGATGAATAGGTTGGGATTGGGAAATTAAAACAAATGATTACTTCGGTAAGGTTCGTTAATCCCGACTAGTTGAATCAAAATTCAAAAGAAGATTAAAGAATAAATTTAAGGAATTTATCTTTGATAAAATTAATGAGAACCTCTCCCTATGAATGTGAAATTTAGAAACTAACTGTCGGTTAGCGAAGCAGAATGGTTTTCTGGATATTGATCTGATGTTGGTTTCGGCCTTCGGGGTTAATATTTGGGGAATTATTCTCTTGATTAATTTATGGTTAGTGACTGATAAATTGGAATGAGGCATATGTTGTGTTTGTGTAACACTTATTTAAAATATACACGAGTTATTCGGGAAGACCGGGTTTATCCCATTCTGAATAACTGATACGACGATAAGTCGAAGATGAAGACGATGGTCGAAGACCGGAAGTCTTCACGTCGTTTGGGTGATTACTGATGATCTTGATTGGGCTGTACACCCAAGAAGATGGAAACAGTTGGTGATCGTCCAGACGTACTTGGAGATCGAAGGATATGCGGGGTACTAGGTGCCTCCGGTTTCGTTCAGACCCAGAACGAACTTGTAAATGGACCGTGTGTCTGACATTGGATTTTAGTCTGTGTGATTGATCTCTATTAAATATATATCTGTTTGGCGGCGGAGAATTTATTCTCTTGCTTAACGCCCTTCTCTGAAACGTACGAGCTCAGGGGTTATATACTGATGGATATCAAACGCATAGAGTGAATTGCCTGTGTGGCATGCCTAAGTGGCAATTGATCAAGGCTTCTGTTGAAAAGCAAAGTCTTGTGGTTGATGATCAAAGCATGGCCTTTGTGGCGTAGCTTTGTGTAACATTTTACTTCGCGAGTATCACACCCGGTATAAACCAAAAACGGGAGACGGACCTCAGGGAGGGCATGCGTTTCCTTCTAGCTAAAAAGTGGCGTCAGTGGTTTTACACGCCCTAACGAGTTTGACTTATGTGGTTGTTGCTGTTGCGAGGCGCCTCGGTTTGATCGGACGATCCGGGTCCGATGGAGTCATTCGTTGGCTCATTTACGCCCCAAAGGGCGGGGAAACGTAGTGTTCAGGCATTTTAATCCACATCGGTGGACCGGCTCTGTCGCTCCAAGGGTCACTCGAGCTCTGATCCTGAGACTCGGGCTAGACAGTCTCGAATCGGTTGAGGACTATCTTTTGCCTCGGTTCATAGATGGAAACCCAATTTCCAAATACGTGACTTTGCGATTTTGATTGTATAACCTATATATGGCGACATAGTGGTATGGGGCATTCATGCCGCCTATGATTGATATTTATGATTTGAAGATGTTTTATATAATATGCACTTATAATAGTATCAAATGTTTTGTTTTAAACGTATCAAGCATTCTTGGCTATTATAAGGTAAAAACCCTATCCTCCGGCTTGCGTTGCATTGTGTGATGAGACCTGGGTCTTATAATAGCTTCATTTTCTTTATTTAGCATTGCGCTGTTGTTTTATGCACTGGTATTCTCGGGAGGAAACCCGTTCCGTGTTATACGGCGTGGTCCCTTGATTTACCTAACTTTAAAAATAAAGATTAATAACTGTTTTAGTTCTCACACCAGTCCCATGACTGACCTGGAGTTTATTGTTTTAACCTAAACTCTGGGTGCCCTTATTTTGACATGGGCAGCTAGTAGTTTTGGTTTTGCAGATTTATATTCACAGGATCCTGGATTACAGCTGGAACGATATCCGGAAAGCTTTGTATCCGTATATCTCTTCTAGTTGTGTATTGTATTATTTTCCGCTGCTATGGATTTAAATGTAATTTAAATCTCTGATATTTCTATGTAATATTTATTCATTTATACTCTTTATATTCTTGTAATCTGATACATTGTTGTAATATACAATGAAATGTTCTTTTGTATGAGTTCTATTTTGTCATGTTCTCAAAACGATCAGGTGTTTCGAACGGTCTAGATCGGTCTAGCGACCGATTAGGATCGAGTGAAATTCCTTTTCGTGACTGTTGGTATCAGAGCTTTGGTTTACAAAGCTCAGAGAACAAGGCACCTTAGAACAGTACGAAAGAATTCATCAGATATTGGATTAGTAATATCCAGTTAGAATGACTCGTTAGAGATGGGATCAGTAGTATCCTAGGATGAGTGTGAAGAGTATATTTTTAAAATGAAAACAATTTTTGTTTTGAAATTATAAATCAACTATTCGTATTTGATTATTTATTTCATATTGATTAGGACAGTCCAGTATATAAAGATTTTGCATATACGCCTTGCAAACGTGTATTTGAAATTTTAATATACTGGATAGATATAGATTCACACTCTAGTCGCCCGGAGATGATTCTGATGATAGTTCGAACATCATCAGAATTGGTATTCGTGTTTCGAAGGTGTGATATCTATATATTTCCTATTGACTGGTGTGAGAACCAAAATTAGATAGGGCCTATTGTTGTGATTTGGCATCAAAAATCTGATTTTTGACTATGTATCAAAGTTATGAATTTGAAAACTCTAATCAACTAATTGATTGATGATTGTGTTGTTTGTTTATTTGTTTGGCAATTTTGAACCATTACGCCTAATTGGATCAAATAGTGAATATTATTGAAATTTGGTCGTATTTGCTTGCATATACTTGTACTTACATTGAACAGGTCATAGCAAGGAGGCTAGAGCAGAGAATAAAATTTGTTTGCCCGACAAATAGGTACATGTTTACTACATAATTTACTGTTTTGTTTGGGTGATGATGATTTTATGAGCCTATTGGCTAGCCGCTTGGCTTTTTCTTTTTCTTTTTGAGATCAGAAGGCCTGTATGGCAATTTCGGGATTTTCCCGTGGCTCCCGGTGCAGGGGAGGTTATGGCGAAATTTTTCGAAAATTTAGGATGTTAGCCAAATTTTTGAAGAATTTGAAAATTCTCAAAAACTGGAAAGTTAGAGAATGGAAGCCAGATCGAACGTAGAGTTGATTAATCAAACCACTTTCGACTTTGTTCCTTTTCGGGGACGAAAAGTTTTAAGTGGGGGAGATTGTAACAACCCGAAAATCTGGGCCAGTTTAAAATTTTTATTTTGGCGATTTTAGCGAATTTTGATTATTTAAAATGAATTATTTTAAATAATATCGACGAGAAATTTATTTTGAAAATAATTCGAACGTATATATTATATACGTCGTCATTAGAATATAAATAATTATATATAATTATAAAAGGGATTGAAAATGGCCCTGCAGTTCGATAATTGGATTTCAAACTTCAATTGAATGTATCGGGTGCAAAACAATCCAGATTTTAGTGAAACCAAAAACATTAGGATCTAATTGGGAATATCTTTCCAACGAATCCGAAAAATCAAAATTTCATAGCGGAAATCAAAAGATATGTCCAGTTGAAAATTCTGAATAGTCGCTATAGAATTCAGGCCCTTAAAAATGGAAATTTTGCAAACGACCTCGGATTTCGACGAAACCACTTTTGTTGGGTCCGTGATGTAAAGTTATTGCTAGATTCCAATTTTCATAATTTTTCGATTCAATATGTGAGCGTGGCAAAGGAAAACGCGTTTGACCAGTTTCAGTTGATTTTAATCGACTGGAAATTGGCCATTTTTCAAACGGTCTCAGAATCCGACGAAACTAGTTTTGTTAGGACCGTATCGTCAATACGAAGCTAGAAAATATTTTTCTGGAATTTTTCGAGTTAGTATGTGATCCCCGTAAATTGAAATGCGCGTTCAAAATTCAATATATAGAGTTATATGTTGCTTTTGACGAAAACTGATTGTAACGATCGAATCAGCCTACGATACATATCCCATTGTGTTCGGAATGGGGGTAAAACGCTATAAACGACAGGCGGTGGGCCTCGTTTAGAGGTTGAAAAATAAAAGTTACTTTTTGAAGGAAAATAAATTAAAATAATATATATATATATATATATATAATCCTTTATACTCTCTCTCCCCCTTCAGAGTCAAACCCGACATTATAAAAAAATAAAAAAATAACGCCAAAGCCCGCCGTTGCCCAGACCCCCCTCCCGATTCGATCAGCGCGCCGCCCAGGAGGGGCCACCGCGTCCGACCTCCTTCCGCCTCATACCCCAAACAGCCTCCACGACCGTGAAACCGCCGCCCCTTCTTTGTTTCAAGCCCTAAATCGAGCCGCCCACCTCCCCAAACGCGCTGCGCCGCCTTGGTTCTTCTTCCCCCCTCTGTCTGGCGCCACCATTCTCCCCCCCCCTGTCGGAGATGAACGTTCAAGCCAAAGGTGAGATTTTTAGTTTATTTTATTTAAAATCTGGTTGTATTCATAGTTAAATTTAGTTCTTATATGTTAAAACACATTTTAAAAAGCAGTAGCGAAGTAAAAACATATCTTTAAGCTATAGAAAATATAGATTGTTCATTATAGGATTTTTGAAAGTGAAATAAATGGGTTTTTGGAAAGTAGAAGGTCGATTTTTATCTACATGAAAGGTCGAATTTTTATTATATAGGAAGGTTAAAAATATAATTTTTATAACATAGAAAAGTTAAAAATATATTTTTTACACTAGAGGCATAATAAAAATATGAGTTTTATCATATGTGAAATATAAAAATATAATCTTTTATGTTGTAGAGTTTTAAAAATATAATCTTTTATGTTGTAGAGTTTTAAAAATATAATCTTTTATATTGTAGAAGTATAAAAATATAATTTTTATATAGGTAAGATAGTAAAAATATCACCTTTATATATGTAGTGAAATAAAAATTGAATCTTTATATGTGAAAAGGCGAAGTCTTTATATATATAGTAGCTTAGTAAAAATTCGATTTTTATATATTGAATAGCAAAGTAAAAATTCGATTTTTATATATTGAATAGCAAAGTAAAAATTCGATTTTTATATATTGAATAGCAAAGTAAAAATTCGATTTTTATATATTGAATAGCAAAGTAAAAATTCGATTTTTATATATTGAATAGCAAAGTAAAAATTCGATTTTTATATATTGAATAGCATAGTAAAAATTCGATTTTTATATATATCGAATAGCAAAGTAAAAATGTGATTTTTACGTATGTAGAGAATACGGGCAAAGAAAGTGACGAATAGCGAGAATGGCGAAAATTTCTATAAATGAAGTGTCGTGAAGTTGGATAGCTATCGGTGAGAATTTCTCACTCTTTGATTTAATTTTCTAGTTATATATATATACTAGGATGCTGACGGTGTTTAGTAGCACCCGACACCCGTCATCCACAGACCATGGATGGCTTGTTTGGTTGTGTAGTTGGTTAGATTATTTGGTTTGAACTGAATTGTTTGGTGAATTGAATGGATTTGATTGATGTGTGAATGGCGTGGGCCTTCACTAGACCGGGGATATGGCTAGGCCTTGTCCCGTTTCTAGTATTGTGCCGTTATGCCGCCGAAATTTTCTAAAATATGTTAGAAAAATAAAGATAACATTTTATTTAATAAATGAACTGAATAGAATATTCGTAGGTTGAATAAAATAGTTTGATCGTTAAAAATATAATTTTTAACGTGAAGGTGAATAAATAAATATTCATTTACAAACCGGACGGTTTGTTTATGTACACCTATTTGAAGGACATTGATTGGGACGATAAATTTTACACATCGCCCAACTGTACAAATAAAAATCAGTGTTTGATTGCTTGAAACCCCACACGGGTATTGGGATGATATTTGACGAACACTAATCCCAATAATTAGTTGTATGTCGATCGATTGATTGACAGGCTGCTATAAGCGTTGAATATTTATATTTGATGCTTATACAGTGTAGAATGCACTTTGGATGATGGTTGATTATTCATCGTTGTTGATATATACATGTGTTGTAGAAAATCCATATAATTAACATTATATGGTAATTGATTGGGCCTCATTCCAGTTTTGAAATAGAAATATTTGAAATAGAATATTTGAAATAGAAATATTTGAAATAGAATATTTGAAATAGAAATATTTGAAATAGAATATTTGAAATAGAAATTTTCGAAATGGAATATTTGAAAATATCAACATTATGAAGCCGTGTTGATTAGATTGACGCCATTTTGACGTGAACGATATTTATATCGATTTTATTCATTTTATAATGAATATCGAAAGTGATTTCAAAATCTAATATTTTGAAAAGAATAGAAATTCGAATTGAAACTGAATAGAATTGAATTCGAATTGAAATTGAATAAATGAATTCGAATTAAAACTGAATAGAATTGAATTCGAATTGAAATTGAATATAAATGAATTCGAATTGAAATTGAATTTAAATGAATTTGAAATCGATTTGAAAAGAATTTAAAATGAATTTAAAATGAATTTATATTGGAATATTCAATTTTGATTTGAAATTGAATATGAAGTTGAAACCGTTTTGAAAATGAATTTAAAACGATTTATAAAGCACGTTTTAAAAGGAAATCGACGAAGTATATATTTTATATATAATAAAATGGCCTGAATAGAACGCGCCGCGCCGCGGCAGTTCGCGAATTTCGACCATTGACTTCGAACGGATATTACGGGAGATCCGACCGTCGGATTCTCCTGAAACCGGAACCGTTGGGTTCGTATCGAAAAGAGCTTTCTAACGATTATTAGAAATTAGAAATCTAACGGTTGGATTTGGAATTATGTCCAAATCAAATTTGAAAAAGGTCGCTATAAGTGCAGTTCGATGGCCATTGATGGAAATCGACTGTACGGGCCTTGATAAAATTATTAAAAATAGTAATAATTTGTGTAAAATCATAAGAAATGATTTGTGAAGAATTGGGATGAAAAACTTCATATTTGAAAAGATAAAAATAGATTTTTATCGAAATGAACTAGTTTTGAACTAGAATTATAATTCTATTTATTTTTAAATTAAATAAACTGGATTAGAAATGGTTTTGAAAATAACCAGAATTTCCAATAATTATATTGGAATGGATTTGGATCGAAATTGTCTTTGGATTATTTCGATGTTGGTACTCGTGATTATACAGATGTTGTTATGGAAATTTGAAAGGTATATATTTATATCGTTATTTCCAATACGACATTTGTTAATCGTAGAATTAGATATTGAATATAAGACGATATATTTTCTATTCAGAGCCTTGTATTTAATATCAAATGTGATTTGGGTTTGTCGTGAATGGTGTCTTTATTAACATTGTTCTTGAACCCAATTGAGTAAAGATTAAATCTTTTATTTAGATTTAATGAAGTGTACCAATTAAATAATATTTAATTGGAATCGAATTAGTATTGATTTTTGGGTTTATCGTGAACAATGTTTTAAATAACACTTGTTCTTTAACCCGATAATTAATGGAAGGTGATTTTGGGTTTACCGTGAACCGTGTTTTAAATGACACTGATTCTTTAACCCAGTCAAAGATTAAACTAAGTGGAGTTTTAATGAATCTTTAATTAGATTGAAATAATCGAAATGTAGTATCACCAGTTTTACTCCAGGCGATAGTTAAATCTTTAATTAGATTTGAACGTGAAACGGTAATTGAATTTACCGATAACACCGTGGTGTTAGATATGAAGTATTACCAGTTTTACTTCATGGGATGAATAGGTTGGGATTGGGAAATTAAAACAAATGATTACTTCGGTAAGGTTCGTTAATCCCGACTAGTTGAATCAAAATTCAAAAGAAGATTAAAGAATAAATTCAAGGAATTTATCTTTGATAAAATTAATGAGAACCTCTCCCTATGAATGTGAAATTTAGAAACTAACTGTCGGTTAGCGAAGCAGAATGGTTTTCTGGATATTGATCTGATGTTGGTTTCGGCCTTCGGGGTTAATATTTGGGGAATTATTCTCTTGATTAATTTATGGTTAGTGACTGATAAATTAGAATGAGGCGTATGTTGTGTTTGTGTAACACTTATTTAAAATATACGCGAGTTATTCGGGAAGACCGGGTTTATCCCATTCTGAATAACTGATACGACGATAAGTCGAAGATGAAGACGATGGTCGAAGACCGGAAGTCTTCACGTCGTTTGGGTGATTACTGATGATCTTGATTGGGCTGTACACCCAAGAAGATGGAAACAGTTGGTGATCGTCCAGACGTACTTGGAGATCGAAGGATATGCGGGATACTAGGTGCCTCCGGTTTCGTTCAGACCCAGAACAAACTTGTAAATGGACCGTGTGTCTGACATTGGATTTTAGTCTGTGTGATTGATCTCTATTAAATATTTATCTGTTTGGCGACGGAGAATTTATTCTCTTGCTTAACGCCCTTCTCTGAGACGTACGAGCTCAGGGGTTATATACTGATGGATATCAAACGCATAGAGTGAATTGCCTGTGTGGCATGCCTAAGTGGCAATTGATCAAGGCTTCTGTTGAACAGCAAAGTCTTGTGGTTGATGATCAAAGCACGGCCTTTGTGGCGTAGCTTTGTGTAACGTTTTACTTCGCGAGTATCACACCCGGTATGAACCAAAAAGGGAGACGGACCTCAGGGAGGGCATGCGTTTCCTTCTAGCTAAAAAGTGGCGTCAGTGGTTTTACACGCCCTGACGAGTTTGACTTATGTGGTTGTTGCTGTTGCGAGGCGCCTCGGTTTGATCGGACGATCTGGGTCCGATGGAGTCATTCGTTGGCTCATTTACGCCCCAAAGGGCGGGGAAACGTAGTGTTCAGGCATTTTAATCCACATCGGTGGACCGACACTGTCGCTCCAAGGGTCACTCGAGCTCTGATCCTGAGACTCGGGCTAGACAGTCTCGAATCGGTTGAGGACTATCTTTTGCCTCGGTTCATAGATGGAAACCCAATTTCCAAATACGTGACTTTGCGATTTTGATTGTATAACCTATATATGGCGAAATAGTGGTATGGGGCATTCATGCCGCCTATGATTGATATTTATGATTTGAAGATGTTTTATATAATATTATAATAGTATCAAATGATTTGTTTTAAACGTATCAAGCATTCTTGGCTATTATAAGGTAAAAACCTTATCCTCCGGCTTGCGTTGCATTGTGTGATGGGACCTGGGTCTTATAATAGCTTCATTTTCTTTATTTAGCATTGCGCTATTGTTTTATGCACTGGTATTCTCGGGAGGAAACCCGTTCCGTGTTATACGGCGTGGTCCCTTTATTTACCTAACTTTAAAAATAAAGATTAATAAATGTTTTAGTTCTCACACCAGTCCCATGACTGACCTGGAGTTTATTGTTTTAACCTAAACTCTGGGTGCCCTTATTTTGACACGAGCAGCTAGTAGTTTTGGTTTTGCAGATTTATATTCACAGGATCCTGGATTACAGCTGGAACGATATCCGGAAAGCTTTGTATCCGTATATCTCTTCTAGTTGTGTATTCTATTATTTTCCGCTGCTATGGATTTAAATGTAATTTAAATCTCTGATATTTCTGTGTTATATTTATTCATTTATACTCTGTATATTCTTGTAATCTGATGCATTGTTGTAATATACAATGAAATGTTCTTTTGTATGAGTTGTATTTTGTCGTGTTCTCAAAACGATCAGGTGTTTCGAACGGTCTAGATCGGTCTAGCGACCGATTAGGATCGAGCGAAATTCCTTTTCGTGACAACAACATATGATTTGATTATACATAAGCCAATCATAGAATTACAACATAGATGATAGCATCGTAACTTTACAACATAGATGATAACAACATAACATCATAGAATTTACAACATGTATGATAACATCACAATTTTACAACATAATTATAACATGCGGTCAATAATTCACATCACATCCAAATAATCCACATCATAACTTAATCCAATTAAATTGCTAATTATTTTATTAAAGAAATCGAACTCACAACTCAAAGAAGGTCTTGAGTTCTGAATTCTGAGTTCTGAAGTTGTAGATTCGTTGTTAAAGTTGAAAAGAATTGAATTAGATTAGCTTTCTTCCTCTCTAATTGGTGGTGGCTATGCTGAGTTGCTAGGTGACGGCATGGAGGCCATGAATCTAATTTTATTTCGATTTTAGGGTTTGAGTCTACATGTCTTTTTATAGAGTTTAGGATTATTTTAGGTCGTCCGATCAACCCAGAATTAATCCCAGCCAATCAGAGCAGTTCAGAAACCCTAACGAGTCAGCATCTAGTCACAAAAAGGTCATCAATTAATTCTGCCCCGGGGGGGGGGGGGGGGGGGGGTCAGGTCGACCCTATGGTCGACCTGGTCAGGGTAGGTCGACCCCCAGGTCGACTTTATGGTCTACCTGGCCCTGGCAGGAATTTTCCCACCTAGCCTGTTTGACTCTGAAATTTGAATTTTCAGAAATTTGTTTTGAATTTTCTGAAACTTCCGATGGCCATAACTTCTTCATACGAAGTCCAATTCACGCAAACTCGGACTCTAGCCCCACTAGAATTCCGAGATGAACACAATGGCGCAACCTGTTTCCCTTAATTCTCACATCTGAGATTAGTTATTCTTTAATTTGTGAACTTTAATATTAATAGAAATACGGGGTGTTACAGTGTTATTTGACACCATCCATGACAACCCAAAATCCAGTTCTTTTATTACAATATCTTTTAAAAATATTCTTTATTTAAAAGAAATTCTTTGTTTAAAATATTCTTTATATTAAAGATATTCTGAATCGGAAAGCGACTCAATTATTTACCATATAATTTCAGTTATATGGATTTCACACATCGTATGTATATTACAACAATTGATAAATAATCATCAAACCATCCATTCAACATCCAACGTGAAGTTCACAACTGTGTGAGCATTAAAATGAAATAATAACGCTCATCGCAGCCTGTCAATCTATCGATTGACATACAAATAAATATTAGGAATAATGTATATCAATTATTATCCCAATACCCGTGTGGGGTTTTCAGCCAACAATAGTTCATATAAATAAATAATTGGTTAATGAATTTAACAAATTTTAATTCTGCTAGCATGTTGATGATAGTGAACAAACATGTTATTATATTCTTGGTGCCGAATAAAAATGTATTTTGCTCGTATAATTTCCCTATACATTTCTAATGCCAAATAAATGGTAATTTATTTACATGGCAATGTCACTGACGACAAATAAAGATAATTTTCATTTCATCTATTCGTATGCAATTCCTATCTTTAATTTTATCAAATAAAAAGAAACTGTTTATTTGTATATGTTTTCAGTATATAACCTGACACATATAAATGCCTATATTAAATTGCATAAACTTTCTAATGTATACATTAACATAAAAATTTCACTTAAATTTACAAACAAATTCTAAGGTGTGTTGTGATAATATAAACGATTCTTTATTTAACCTACAAATGTTATTGTATGTTTTTGCAAATAAAGATGATTCTTATGTTTGCACATAAATTCTATTATATGTTATGGAAATAAAAATGATTCTTATATTTGTATATAAATTATTTTTCAACAAAATGTATAAAAATGATATATTCGTTTTGTTGACCATTCTATTTCTACAAATGATTTAAAGGAGGTAATTTCATTTGTTAACAATCCTAGTTTTAACAAAATGAATAAAAAAGTGGTAATTCATATTGTTAGCAATGCTAATTTAACAAGATGGATATTTTTGTTGTAACACAATTCGGTTAACAAAAATGCTATTTGTGTTTAACTCTTTTATTTAACAAAAATGTAATTTTTGTTTTATTTCAAACCTAATTAAGAAAAAATGTAATTTTTTTTGTTTTCAACAATCATATTAAACAAAATGTAATTCTGTTTTCAACTAGTATATTTTTACAAGAATGAATATATTGGTTCAACTAATCTATTTGGCCAAAAAATGTTCTTTTTGACAAAAATGAGTAATATGATCCAACTAACCTACTTTGACAAAAGTGTATATTTTGACAAAAATATATGGTTTGATTCAACTGATTTATTTTGACAAAGATGAATATTTTGACAAACTGTGTGTTTTGATTCATCTTATATAATTAGACAAAAGTGCATACTTTGTTTCAACTAATATAAATTGATAAGAGTGCATGTTTTGTTTCCACTAGTATAAATTGACCAAAGTGGATGTTTTGTTTCAACTAGTATAAATTGACAAACATGAATGTTTTCTTTCAACTAGTATAAATTGACAAAAGTAAATGTTTTGATAAAAATGTTGTTTTTATTTCAATACACATGTTTTGACAAAAATGACTAACTTTATTTCATATAAAATGATAACAAAAATGTTACTTTCAACTCTCCTATTTTTATTGCATATAAAATGTAAATAAAAATGCAACTTTAAAATCTATTCTTTTCATTACAACTAAAGTGACAATAAAAATGTTTCTTTTATATCAATTCTTTTTTTATTGTAACTAACTTGACAATAAAAATGTTATTTTTAAATTTGTTCTTTTTATTGTAAACAAATGACAATGAAAATCTAATCTTTTATTTCAATACTTTTTATTGACAACAAATGACAATAAAAATCAATATTTTTTATTTCAATTCTTTTTATTGTAAACAATATTACATAAAAATGTAATCTTTAAATTCTATTCTTTTTAATGAAACAAATATTACATAAAAAAGTAATCTTTAAATTCTATTCTTTTTAATGAAACAAATATTACATAAAAATTGTAATCTTTCAATTCTATTCTTTTTAATGAAACAAATATTACATAAAAATGCAATCTTTAAATTCTATTTTTTTAATGAAACAAATATTACATTAAAAATGTAATCTATAATTCTACACTTTTTAATGACAATAAAAATAAATCTTTTATTCCTACTAACATGATTTAACACAAATGTTACTTTATTTTAACTAACATGTTTTAACACAAATGTTATTTTATTTTAACTATCATGTTTTGAGACAAATGTTATTTTATTTTAACTAACATGTTTTAACACAAATGTTATTTTATTTTAGCTAACATGTTTTATTTACATAATATGATTTTAAATTAAATTACAATTTTATTTAACAAAGTATGTTTTCTTACATAAATGACAAATTCATTTATAAAATGTGTTTCTACATAAGTGACATATTTATTTATAAATAACAGGATCTAACAAAGTGACATTTTATTTTAATATAACGTTCTCTAACATTGACAATATTTTAATGGTAATATAACATGATCTTACAAGAATGATATTTCAATGTTGATATAACATGATCAAATAAGGACGATATTTTATTATCACTATAACATGATCTAACAAGAACGATTTTAATTTTAGATCGGAACCTAACAACATGAGCATCGAAATCAATCAATAACAACAAACAAATTTCAATCTACAAATCATAGATCTGATTTCATTACATACATACATCGATTTTAAATAATTAGAAAATAACTAAATTTTAATTAATTATTAAAATAGAAATCTCACCGAGCTTTTAATTCAGATCTGAAATTTCCTGAATTTCCAAACTGCTTGTTTCCGATCTGGTCTGCTTCATGCTGTAGATCGTGGAATGACGATTCCAATGCATCTGATTTCGTTGATTTCTGTTTTCGTACGGAAAAGATATGGCAGTTCAAAGATTAATTACATAAATTAAAATTAATTAATTAATCTAATTTCCTTTGATAACCTTTCTCTCCCTTCTTCCTTATCGTTCCTGTTGAACCCATCACTCCCCTTCAAAATCTTCTTGTGCACGCCACATGGGGAGGGCAGACGATGATCCGAGCATGCCACACCAACCCCCTACGCGAGACCACCCTCCGCCCAGACCGCCCTCGAGCTCGGTGGATCCACAACCACCAAAAACCGTCGTGAACGGCGACCCTTCACAGCCGAAAATCGAACCCTATGCTCCTCTATTTCCGATCATACCCTTACCAATTCGAAGCTCTCACTTTGTTCTTCCATTAACCCTTAGAAATTCTCTGTTAATTGTTTGTGGATTTGAAGGGATTAGCAATTGAAAGTTGGACAATTTGGTGCATCCATTCTTTTTGGCGGTAGCTTATACAATAAGGTTAGGGTTTGAAGTGAATTATTTATATTAAAATAATGTTTAATTATTTAATTACTAGTACTAAGCCCGTTCTTTCTTTTCAGATCTAATTTCAGCACAACGAAAATTATCCCCAAGAAAATACCCACGTTCCGGACACAATGGGCTAGGCTCCGTGAGCCCAATCAAAATTTTTAAGCATGTTTTCTTAAATTTAACATATAAATCATTTATTTATTTAATTAATTTAAATGTACATTTAAATTTACCGGGGCCACATAACGACTCTAAAAATTCCAGAAAAATTATTTCTAGTTATGTTTTGACGATAAGGTTCTAACAAGACTAATTTCGTCGAATTCCGAGACCGTTTGAAAAATGGCCATTTTCAAGTCGATTAAATTTGACTAAAACCGACAAAACATGTTTTCTTTTTCCACGCTCACATATTAATTCTAAAAATTGTGAAAACTGAAACCTAGTAATAATTTGACATTCCGGTTCCAATAAAAGTGGTTTCGTCGAAAACGGAAGTCATTTGTAAAATGGCTATTTTTAATATTAATATATATATATATATATATATATATATTCTATAGCGACTATTCAGAATTTTCAACAGGCCATAACTTTTGATTCCCGCTATGAAATTTCAATTTTTCGGATTCGTTGGAAAGATATTCTTAAATAGATTCAAATATTTTCGGTTTCACTAAAATCCGATTTATTTTGCATTCTGTACAGTCAGTCAAAGTTCAAATTCAAATTTTCAAACTACCGTGTTATTTCTAACTCCTTTTATAATTAAAATAAATTTATTCATTCTAAATTGAATTTAAATAAATTTTTCATCGTTATTATTTAAAGTAAATTATCTTAAATTCTTAAAATCCATTAAAATTTCTAAAATAAAATTTTCAAATTGGTTCAGAAATTGCGGGTTGTTACAATTGAAGTTCAAACCATAAAACTATGAACTACCATGACGATGCGAGCTCGTTTTTAATTAATTTATATTAATATGATCAAACTTCGTTGTTTAATTAATAAATTCCTTATTATAATTTCAAATCTGAACTTAATTAGGTCTTAATAAATTATCCAATTCATAGTATACCTCAAATCAAATTAATTCTCAATTATTTCGAAATTATATTTTTTATTTTACTATTCAAATTAAATTAGTACTCAAAATCGTAGAATTCAAGTCATTTAAGTTTGTAATCAACATTTAAAACCAATTTCAAATGTTCAAACTTAGGGGCTGAAAATTCAGGTTGTTACATGATATAGGACCAGGGGAATTCGAATTATTGAATGTTGCAAGAAACTCATCATTTACGACGGGAGGTTTGGTTTAGTTATTGGTTCAACAACAATGCTTCTTAGATAAAGATGTACTCCCAGATTATTTTTGAATAATAGGCTCTATAGGGATTCAGGGAACTATGATGATATCAAAAGTTAAAATATCAAAATAAAACGATGCAAAGCACAAGTACCCAACACATATCCTTGGATTGGAGAGTTGTAAGTGAATGGTTTCAATCTCCCAATCACTAATATAATATCTCCTTTCGAAATGCACAACATAAGATATTCAAAAAAGACTTAAAAATATAAGGTATAAGGGAATATTGGGCCAACTTAGATGCAATAAGAAGAATAATCTTTCTCCCGATCGAAGCTGACTTAGAGAGTATAGCGTCCACAACCTTATGATAAGCAAAAGTCAGGGACCACGAAGGAATAGCTATGATTCAGGATCAATACGTAAAAAGGTATACGAGAAGTAAATAATAAAACAAAGAGAACTACCTACATAGTCAAATGATCCCCTAATAGGGGAAGAACATAAAACAAAGAAGTATTGATTTAACCATTTATGTGTTTTGTTAAGCATTTTAAAGCAAGATTTCTTAGATGTAGATGAGATATATGCATGATATGACCATTATCTTTAAGATATTTTGCAAGTATCACCAAATAGTGGAGAATGACTGGATCAAGAAAATAAAGGACTGCTTCTTGAGCTAATACTTCCAAACAAACCAAGTATGTGTAGGCATTAATAAGAAGTTGTGTTGTAGCAATTTAAAGGTGATCTAAGTAATACTGAATAAATAAAGACAAGGGGAGGAAGGCCTCATGCCAAACCTGAATCGTGGTGAAAGAAAAATAACCTAAAGGTGGGTTAAATATAGTATTATTTGGACTTGCAAGTACAACATTTTCACTATACACATTGAATTGCTCGAGAATAAAATCTACATCCTTTTGAGATTTAATAGCAGCAGATTGTGATAGTGACCTAAGTTTAAGGGTGGTGTGCTGAGTTTTTGAACACTCCTTATCAGAGGTTTTTGAAGAAGATTCTGTTTCATCGTCAAATGATATTGTTTTAGTTATCAATATCATGAATAATCATGCTCAGTTTAATATTTGTAACCTATGTTGTTCCAGCTACGATAGCATTTTATGTTGCATTTTCAAATTAGCATGGTCAGGTTTATCAACCTACTCGACAAGGAAATAATGTAAACATTCATTGTCTATTTATATGATATCCTTTAACTTTGTCGAATAGATCGGTAACAGTATGGCACCATCAGTCAAGTCGACTCTATTAGCAAGTATGCAACAATGGATGTCGCAAGAAATCTAAAACCACAAAGAATTTGGCACTATAGCAACACGGCTTATCGTAATAATTAGAAATGATGGCATAATTCAAAATGATTAAAGATCAGCTTGTCATCCTATTAGATACTAAAAACACAATTCAATTTGATTCCTTAAGCATTAGCATAAAAATGAATCATGAATTCCTACTAGGGGTTGATCATTACATGTTATGCACATGAACTTTTGGTACTTTTTATTGACATAACCTGCTAAAAATTTGACAAACATTTAAACCTAGATAACGTAATCGACAAGACGATTTATTATCCTGACACTTGTCCACTATGTTGATACTTGCTCTTGTCAACACGGTCAATAAGACAATTTCATTGCCTAGACCAACAAGGAGCGTCGGTCATTAACAAAAAAAAAATCTTTTATAGCGGCATATTGCCTTTATTAAATAATACTACAGCGGTTTGATAAACAGTGTATATCGGTATGTTATTAAAAAATCGTATATATATAACACAAAAATATTCCATTATAAAAAAGCATAATTTATAGCATAAAATTGCCACTATGTTATAAAAATATGGTAGTTCACTATTACTGCTATAAAACATCCAAATCTTATTGCTATAAAATGCGTAGGTACAATAGTGCCCTTTTTTGCTATCTTCTGACCGAATCCCCCTGTAACGACATGAAAATTTCTGCCTTTCAAATTGACCATAAACCACACAAGCCCGATCCAAAAGGCAAAAATTCCTCGAACTGTTATGGGATACAACACATCAGAACAAAACACAAAAGAACATTTCATTGTTATTATAACAATTTTACATCATAGAAATTAGAAAATAACAAATACAATACAATGAACGGCGGAAACGTAATTACGTTGAGTGGAAGACTATCAAATGCTATGGAACTTGCTCTAGCTTCAATCTAGAATCCTGCTCTAAAAAGAATCTGCAAAACCAAAACTACCAGCTGCTTATGTGGAAAATTCGGGAACCCCGAGTTTAGGTGGGAATCAATAAACTCTGAGTCAGTCATGGGACTGATGTGAGAACCCTAAATGTTATTACACTTTATTTTAAAGTCGGTTAAATCATGGGACCATGCCATATAACACGGAATGGGTTTTCTCCACATGAATACCAGTCATAAAAACTTGCAGTGCTTTTTAAAAAATGAAGCTATTATAAGACTCAAGTCCCATTACATAATGTAACGCAAACCGGAGGATAGAGTTTTACCTTATAATAGCCAAACATGCTTGATATGCGAAATTTCACTTTGTATTATCACTAGTGCATAGTGTGGAAATCAATTTCAAAAATAAATGTATTAATCATTAATGGCATAATACCCAATCCTATCATGTCACGATATAGGTTTATAATTGAAAACACAAAGCTCGTATTGGAAGTTGGGTTTCCATCAATGACCAAGGTAAAAGATCTTCCTTAACCATTCGGATCATCCTAGCAAATGTCCTAGTACTCAGCGCATGGTCCTACGGATCAACAGAGCCGACTAGCACTAAACACGGCTGGTTAGAATTTTACTTGAACATAACGTTCCCTTGGTCGTTGTTGACCGTTATCCTGATCGTCGATTGACCATCTTCTGAGGCACCTCAATTCCATCATCCACATAAGTAAATTGCTTGGGCTCCATACCATGGCATCACTTTTCTACTAGAGGGGCACGTTAGTCCTCTCTAATGTCTATCATCTTGTTTTCGGCCACTCACGGGCTGTGAGTCTAGTCGAAGTAACGTTTCAACATAAAGCTACACTATATAAGCCATGCTATGATCGTCATCCAAAAAACTCTACTTTTCAACAAAAGCTTTGATCTGTCAGCAACTTAGCATGCCACATTATGAA
This sequence comes from Allium sativum, assembly GCA_030737875.1. Lineage (NCBI taxonomy): Eukaryota > Viridiplantae > Streptophyta > Magnoliopsida > Asparagales > Amaryllidaceae > Allium > Allium sativum. The sequence goes on along the minus strand of CM060912.1, from coordinate 767,828,599 downwards.
TTAAAAATATATAATCGTTGTCTATTAATGTATAGCCTTCTGAGTTCATAAGTCTCGGAGAAGGGTGTTAAGCTGAGAATAAATTCTCTGCCACAAACTGATATAACAACTGTATGCATCAATTTATTATGTCGTAACTTGCAATGTCAGACATAAACCCATTTACAAGTTCGTTCTGGGTCTGAACAAAACTGAAAGCACCTGAATCCTTGTCTAACTAAGGAGAGAGGTCCTTGCATATCCAGACAATCAACGAGTACGTCAGGACTATTGCCACTTTAACCTTATAACGAGAGCTACCCAAGGCATCAACAATAATCCAAACGATATGAAGATCTCCACTCTTCAACCACCGTTTTCAATATCTTCGACAATCGTCATATTAGTAATTCAAAATGGGTTGAAACTCAGTCTTTTCGAATAACTACCGTATCATTAAAATCTAATGATATGTAAATATATCATAAGTCTCGTTCTAATTCGGGATATTCTTTTACTCGCATATCCTTTACATTAGAAATTACTACCTTAAATCTTATCAAAAATTCACATCATTTAAACTATTGTTTAAATATTTTCTTGGAAATCATTTCAAAAGATTATATGATCTTCTTCCACAAACTTAACTAAACTTATGGTTTATAAGCCTTATTGGGATTATCGAACCTTACAAAAGGTAATCCCTCATATCGTTATCCCATATCCATCCTATTCATCCCATGGAGCAAAACTAGTGGTACTCCATATCTCACACCCACCGAGTTTTGGTAAGTTTAATTACCTTCTACCATTTCAAATCTTTATTGAAAGATTTATTAAAAATTATAAAATAGTTTTAATCTCCATTTCATTCAATCAAATCTTTATTGAAAGATTTATTAAAAATCAAATGTTTTTTTAATCTCCAAAATCATTATTCAATGATTATTTAACCTTGGAAGCCAATCCTATCTTTAACTAGGTTAAAGAATAGATGTTATTCAAGGAATCATTCATGACAAACCCAAAGTCCAATTTGATATCAAATATAAGGCTTTAAATAGAAATCGTATCAACTTATATTCAATATTAAATTCTGAAATCAACAAATACCGTATAGGTAATAATGATAATTATATCTTCCAAATTCCTCCAACGATATCTGTGTAACTACGGAATCCAATATCGAACAGGTTGTTTCCATTCAAATCCAATAAACTTAATTTTCAAATTCCTCCAACATAATTTTCTACTTGTCCTCTTCACAAATGAGTTGGAATATGAATAGAACTCTGTCATATTTGATTTTTAATGATCCTTTAAGCCTCCAGATAGATCTAATCTTTTGCACTACAGCAGCAAACGAGAGGGGTTGATCGAGAAAGAAACCAACAAGAGTTTATTTCCAAACTTTAGCTCCTACATTAGTATATTCCATGGCATCATTAAAAAAGGGGAGGAGCATGTCAATGGGAATTTACTTCCCTACATTTTGAGGCTTATGCTTAAATAGAGAAGTCTGTTCTCATTGATGGTCCAAAAGGGAACGTGAGTAGAAGAAGGGATGGTCAGAGACGAAGGAGCAGGTGGAGCAGAGGGGATAGCTGAGAAGGAGGAAGGGTCAGGCGGTGCTGGCGTGAAAGGATGAGGGAAGGGTTGTTAGAAGAAAGGATAGGTTTGGGGCACGAAGATGGAAACAGGAAAACTAGAGAAGTAAGTCTGTCGTAGCCATTGAATTAGAATGCAAAAAAAAATTCATTCCCTCATGAACATGCAAATAAAAGAACATTAAATTAATAGAAAACTCAAACTTGAGTTTAGCTTTTAGAGTTTATGACTGAGCTAAATAAACGATAGGACCAAAATAATACAACAGAACATAGTGATAATCAAATGTAGAAAACCAACTCAATCTCGTTAATTAGGTGAAAATCAATTAGCAGAAAACAATAGAATAAAGTTAATAATCAAACAAGTGGAATATACAAATACTTTATTGCTTTGGTCGACCTAAACAACTTATTTATTACTTTAATCAACATATGATATCCTGAGAAGACATGCTATTATAAGGGTTATTATAATAATCTTAAAAGAGAAAATCCGGGGAGAATCATAAGCAACTCAATAAAGATGATCTTAACCTATCTAGCTCATAATCAAGAGACGCGCCCTTTACCTATTTTGTTACAGAACCCATATAGCATTTGCCACCTCGGATCCAAAACTAAAATCGCCACCGCAATTTTAAAGTAAAACCCAAGAAAAAACAAACCACTCCACATAATTCGGATCATGAGTGAATTTTGTTTTTTAGTTTCCTTTGAATCAAAAAAATTAAGATTTCAGAAATTTTGTTTTGGAAGGAAAACTATGGCAGAACCTTTTAAATTAGAGGAGATAATTTGGTGAAGAGGAAAAGAAGTAAAATTTTGAGAAATTGGCTGCCACAAAAATAAAACTCGCATGGTATACCTTACAACCCAGTTTCTACGATTGATCAGACAAAATAAAAGAGATACAATGACACAATGAAACAAAATGTTATTTATTGCCATTATTAAAATATACTTTTCTTGTAGTGGACTTTATTGATAAGAATTATTGCATTAGGGTTATAGCTCATATTTTTTGATTCAATATGGGCTCTTACATCTATTATTATCATGTCTAAATGACATTATTCAATTGGGCATTTGCACAAAAATATGGTGTGCATACTAAAAAATGCAAAGATAGACAAAAAAACTCAAATATATATTAGGAATTTATGTTCTGATCGGTTAAAGCATGATTTGCTTTAATAAACATTAAGAAAGTTCAAATAAGCATAAATTCAAACCTGATTAGTTAGTTGGGAAAATTGCATAAGAAATAGGGAATACTGGTTGTATAATTTGTAATTGTAGGTAAAAGCAAGAATGGAAGGACATAGCCATATTTATAAGTTTTATTTAAAAGTCGAAGCACCTCTATCAAAATCTACAACTTATATTAGTTCCAATAAGGAATAAATGCATTGTATCAACTTAAAAGTCGATAAGCATTTATACGAGGGGCTATTGTTACACCATAATTATTCTTAAGTCCTTCTCAACCTGGTCGATAAGGTTATTACAAAAACTTGTCAACTAACTGAATACAAAAGAAGTAAAGAAGGAATTCTGTGCATCGAAGACACAAGAATACGAAGCCTGTTGCTTATCGTCTATATGCATGTCACCTGTCAACATGGTCCAAAGGAAAATATTTAGCATTAACCGATGCCTATTGACTTAGTCTATAAGAAGAAATACCGACAACCATCTGATCAGAGATCGAGTCTTATCAATTTAGTCGATAAAAGAACTTCAGCTACAAAGCTACAGGTATTCGGGATCCAACACCACTAAAGAACCATGTCAAATGAGTCGATAAGATTATTATCGACTAGATTGATGGGATCACTCCCTAGCCTTAGAAATAAGTTTCCTGAGCATATCATACGAGATGAAGATGGATCTTGTTGTATCGATAACTTGTTGCCTTGTGTCTTAAGTGATCGAAAGGATCCAACCTTATCTTATATTGATAGTGAGGTCTTAAGCGGATATATATAGAATAATTAACATCCTTATGGAATAGTGAGTAGTTGGAAGCCCACCTCTTAGTCTTTGTTTATTAGTTGAATGGTGGTTTAAATGCTTCATACTTATGCGTAAACGTTCTATCTCTAAGTATTTCGATATTCTTATCTTTGGGAAGATTCCCTTGGGTAAGGTAGTTTGTTGTTGTGCATAAATCTTCCCAAGGTAAGGTTATAATTACTAACCTTGTTAGACATATGTTTTGGTTTTGACCAAACGAGATACATTTGTGTATTATAAACAATGTTATACATTTTCTACTCAAAAAGACTTGTTTTTATGACCCCCTCCTCAGAACAACTCTCAGGTTTAGCTCAAGAAAGATAGGTCTTAACATGTGTTCAGTTTGGTTTTGGTTCTCGTTCTCTCATGCTCAATATCGATATGGCGATATGCTTTAAGGTAGTCGCCTTAGTCAGTACTAGTTATATAATTTTGTTTCTACTGCGAATTAGTTTTATTTCACTCTGATTATGCTCATGTTCATTATTTGCAGGTACGGATTTATACTCTCCATGCTTGGATGGGTTTGAATTTCTATTTTCGTCCTTGAAATTCGAGCTCAGAAAAGTGTGGGGGTTACATATGGTATCAGAGCTTAGTTTCAGACGATCAAAGAAATTAATAAATTAGGATTTGGGAGAGAATGTATTTGAATTTATTTATTTTGTTATCTTTCGTCTTTCTTACTTGACTTTAAATTATTTCGACAATGAATTAGTCATGGGCCTATTTAATTATGATAGGCTTTAAACGACTAAAAGTAAAGTATTTTGAGTTCAAATATGCGACCGACCCCGATTTACCCCATGATGCATTTGGCGAGTTTGTTTTAAAGAGCATGAGGACAACATGTGGGGAATTCTGTGGATTTTGGTTGGGTGACTGGATGAAAGCTAGCTACAGCTAAGGTAGATGTATTTTCTTGTTTTTGGATTCGTTGGGAGTTCTAGTCGATGACCTTATTTTGGTCTTGGAACGAGAAATTTATGCTAGTATGTCATTATAGTCAGAAAATATAATTATGAAATGTATTCATTCATAAATCTGGATATTCTTTTGATAGAATTATTCGTTTGTGTCCTTAGTGTTATATATTCAGTGAGATTTCAGTTTTTGAAACTGTTTTTGAAATAAGGTAGGGGTTTCAAAAATTTTAAAGTATGGTTTTTGGGAAATTGCTTTAAAAATAAAGATATGAGTAAATAAAATAAATCTTAGAAAATTAAATCTAATCATGTTTTAGGTCATTGGGTTTTGTGTAATTTTAATAAATAATCTATGTTGGTAAAAAGAAGAAATTTGAAAAAGACAAGGAATAAGCCTCAAAACAAAGAAAATATGATTACCCATTCCTTGTGATTTTTGATATTCCTCTTTTCAAATATTTTGGATAATTTATAGTAATTACCACAAATAAGTTTTTCAAAGATTTAAAATCTCGACAATCCAAAACACGGAAAGATTACTCCATTCCGTAGTATAAACTGGAATATAAATTTTAAATATAGGTTTATACTATGAAACCTTCAATTAAAAACAAAATTTTAATGTTGAAAAGTTTTCAAAAATTTCTCTTGGAAAAGGCCAAGGAAATTCTATTTAACTTGGGGTATTTGATTTCATAAATAATTCATTTTATTTGTCGTCTAGGAAAGGGGGAAATACATTTTAGATTTATTTCGAATTTGTAGATGTTTTCTTTTCGAAAATTCGTTCGTTAATGGTTCTAGCGATTTGGAGGCATTAGGGAAATTATTTCTCGACGTGACAAATGGTGGACATGAGGATGAGATTTCCAGTGGAATCGAGAAGGTGATATGGTTTTATTATAGTTTAGTTTAATTTTTTGTAATCAAACCGGGATGTTGAGCCAAGGTTAAGGCCGCGCCATAAAAGGGGAAGGTAGTCAACCGGGAGGTCGACCGTCCTCCTTAAGTTTGGTTAACCGCTTTGCCCGTTTGGGTGCAGCCCTAAGGCTGGAGCGATGTATATATCGCTCTAGAAACAGCAGAGTGACATTTTTCTCTTCCTCTCAAAATTTGTAGCAGCTGAACCCAAATTCTCTACCTCCTCCAAGGCCAAAAATCAAGTTTTTGAGCTCCATTCCTCCTCTAGTCACAACCAAAATCCTAGTGCTTAAGAACTAGCCCCTCCCATACTCCAATCTGTAATTTTGTTCGTCAATTTCGCCATTTTTGCCAATTTTTTAACGGCACCTCCTCGAGCCTTTGACGTTCAAGCGTAGCACTCCTTTCTCATGCCTCAAGATGCCGCATGATTAGACTGCAACTAGATAAAAATATTTCACCAAGGATGCCAGGTGAAATTCGCTGATTTTTCCCATTTTCACTTAGAGGAGCTATTCGTTGCCGCAGGACTAACACCAATCTTACTACATGACATATTCGAGGGAGTGTACTATCGGGGTTGTACCCATCTGTTTGATGCCCATATGGTAGTCAACTTTGATGAGGGTTCTAGTTTGATTCGGTGCAAGGTGAAAGGGACCGCTTTTGAGTTCACTAACCAGGATTTGGCTGAGATTTTAGGTATTTCTGCCGTTGGAAAAGATTTGGATGATATTGAGATGATGGACCCTCAGATCCTCTCTCTCATCTTTGTTAGAGCTGCCAATGCTTGGGACATCGACAATTTGTGACTCGTCGCCCATCTAGTTGTGTGCATCATTCAGAACAACATCATCCCAAGACGTGAAGCCTCATGCAGGTCTACCCTTTAGTGCATCAAGCCGCTTATGCTATTATAAGTGGCGAAGCCGTCAAACGGGTATTTGCATTGATGATCCACATCTCCGAGCCTTTAGCGGGTTCCACGAGGAACCACTTCCCTTATAGTCATCTTCTCACCCATGTCTTCTGACACTTTCAGGTGAATATTCATGGGGAATCAATGGTCAAGAAGACTCCAGCTACCATTGATTATGCCTCACTCAGAAGGATGAGCATCGAGCATCCCACCATTGTTGCGCTAGCTCCTGCTCCATTTCCTACACCTCCTGCTCCAGTCGAGCAGCAGCAGCGAGCCGCAATAGGCCAGGAGAGCTCTGAGCTTGCCTCCCTTCATCAGATCCAGGCAGAGCTCTGTGAGGTTAGCAGGGAGCAGCATCGATAGATGCACAAGATTGGTTGTATTTCTTTCTTACTATGCTCCTGGAGTGGACGTGGCAATGGATCGAGTTACAGCTATGGTGCTCGAGCTTCTCATAGCTTATAACCGGTATATTTTGTATCTTGTATCGTGTGTATCATTCATATTCCAGCATTTTATCTTTGTTGTAGTAGTAGTTGTGTTTTTAACTATTAGTGTTGTTATTCCTATAAATCGCACGACGATGTAATGAGATTTCATGTGTGTTTGTCTTTCACGCTTCATTGTATTTGAATTTGAAATGAAATCTCATTTTCTTATCTAACTAATAGTTGTCTTAGAGCTAGAAAATATAGAATTATGTAGTAGATAAATTTTACTAAATGACAGGCTCTGCATTTTTCGTCATAGTTATATTTATTGGTTGTCGCCTATTCATTTTTAAGCTAAAATTTATTTTGAGTTTGTGTGTGGTTTCGGTTTCCACATTTTTCCGTGTGACCGACTTCCTTCCATGCCAACATGTGACTTGAGTCGTTCAAGTTTCCGTAAGATATATTTTTGAAACTTTTTGCAAATGCTGTTTAAAAAAAATCCTTTTTTAAATTTTATATTTTCTGATTTACTTTCTTTTAATCCGAACTGTGTAAAAGTATAGACTTAAGTAGGGTAGTTTATGCATGTTCAAACATTTGTTTTGTATAAAAATAGATGGTTTAAATGTGGTAAAGAGCATGTTACCAAAAATATTTTTTTATGCGAATCTAATAAGGAAAGTAATACAATACCAAAAAGGAATTTCAAATTTTACATAAGAATTTTTGGAGTGGAAATTTACTTTTATGGAAAATTTCAATTTTTAAAGTGACATGAAAAACGTAAGGAAAGTTTTGGATGATTTGTTTGTGCGTTTAGTGATGCATTAAAGATGACGATACAAAAGGACTCTAATGGTAACAAGGGAAAGGCTGTTTTAGCCATAGAAACATTGTTTCCGTACCTTGTCGATGATGCGCGCGGGTTATTAATTAACTCGTTTTACATTTAGAGCTTGTTTGAAACCTCCTTAGCAGTCTACAGATGGAAATTTTTGGGGTATTTTTGGGCTATTGAGATGAAATTCCACCGTAAGATAGGAATTGGAACATTCATAACCAAAAAGAATGTTGAATTTTTCCACTTTGATTTCTTTTTTCTGGTCTAGGAGAAATTAATAGGAAATGGCTTAGATGCGTTGACGTGTTGGATGGTAGGGTTTGGACATAAAATTAGCTGCTTTACACTTCTAATCATAGTCATATGAGGGTTATGAATCAGAAATGTTTCCTAAATTTGCATTCTTATAGAACTATCAGTATATTTTAGGATGTTTACATCACGTTTTCAAAAGTAGTTTAAAAAAATTTAAATGCACACATACAGAAGGATCCATTTAGAATCATTATGTTTGCATATTTTGTGGCTGCAATTCACTATGCACACTGTGCACATTCGCACATTTGCAAAACTGGATGCACACTAACTGGCTGTGTAGCTTAGAATAATTAGGCGTTAGCGTCATGACTTTGTCATTGGTAAAATTTTTGGGATGAAATAATTTTTAAGGAGAGAAAAATGTAACAACCTGGAATTTTGACGATACTTAATTTAGTTAATTAATTTAGTTCCAATTTTTTTTTAAAACAATGGAATCTGACCACGAAACTTGCACCATTGTGTTCATAACAGAATTTTGTCCAGCTTTCATGTTTGGAACTCCGCAAACGGAGCTCATATGAAAAGGTTACGGACGAAATACAAAAACGAACGGAAAATATAAATAGAATATATTTATATATAGTAATATGTGATTTCCCCTGTCTCCACTGCCAAGTCGACCAGGGTGGTCGATGGGCAGTCTACCATTGGATCGACCCCTGGTCGATCCTAATACTGACAACTAGGATTTGTTTGTACAATATATATTATACTAATGAGCCAATCTTTAGTAAATTAAATCTAATAGTCTAGTGGCATTTCTACATATATAAATAAAGCGTTAAACCCTTATTCTCTTATTTATATTTTCTGGAGGCAGCACCGAAGCTCTGCCATTTCCAATCCTTCAACCTCTTTAAAACATAAATTATAAACATATACAAATCAGATTAATAAGAATATAAGAGATTTGATTCAGATTTATGAAAAAGGGATGGTTCTTCACTTAGGAAATTTATACTAATAAATTTCCCTCTTTTTTCCGATTTCTCTTTCAGGTCCACAAACCTAAATCTTTGTTTGTAAATCCCCTTTGGAAATAAATTGTAGATCTGTAGGGTCTAGGAATTTTAAGCCTAAAAGTTGTGACAAATTCAGGTTTGGATGGCTTTCAAATGAATAGAAAATTATATACATTGTTTATAATAAACTTATATAATTTGTTTTTGTTGAATTTGAATTATATACCTAAAAGTTTTTCAGATTTGTCTTTTCCTATCAAATCTGAAATATTACAGTGAAAGTTTGGACATAGATTTGTAGGCCTTTTAATTTAATATCATTATATAGCCTGCAATTGTTCTTAGGTTTGTTTTTGGTTATTGTAAACACTTTGGATCTGGAAATTAGTCCCAAAACCATTGGTATATTTGTAGTTTCATTCCAGATTCATTGGATTTGGTATTAAATTGTAATTTGTGCAGTATTGGTTAAAATAAGAATAATCATGTTTGTGTTTGATAATACTGTGGTTTTACTTGGTTATTGTAGTTTTGCCATCTTTGTAATTTTTGCAATAAAAGACATTATTTGAAATCTATAAAAAAACATAAATAACTCAATTAAGAAGAAGTGTTCAAATTCACGTATTTTGGTCGTAATTTGCAACATATATTCTAAACAAACATCAACCTGTTTCCTCGTGATTTGAAATGTGTCAATTTTCCCCTTTTAAAATAAGTTTGGACAAAATATACAATAATTACAATAAATAACTTTTTTATAAAATTTTGAATCTTAAAACAAGATTAAACATAAAAAGGGTTGTTTTGGTCTTTAGTTTAGACCAGAATATAATCAATAAACAATAATAAAAATATAATTGTAACTACGTTAACCGCGTTCAATATATATATATATATATTATATGTACATACTAACCTTATCCGTCCAAATCTGCTTAAATAGCGCTAATACATTATAATAATAAACGTTTGTTATTATGTGTTTGAATAGTTTCCATTTTTTATGGGTATATATATGAAAATATAACCCGTATTGAATGGAATAATATTATGACCGTTCAATAAATGTAATTGATTTTCTGTATAAATAAAATGGGTTATAAATGAGGGAATAACTATTATAACCATGAAAATTTTGGGGAATTGATTAAATAGGATAAATATGCCTAAATGGTTACGATTAAAATTAGTATTTAGGAATAGAGATTTGTAACTCTAACTAGGGAATAAATAAATAACAAACTTGCATATACTCACATAAGAATTAAATGGAATTAAATTTGTAGTAATATTTGGGAGTTACAAAAATTAGATTAGAATTCAAATAGGACTGGTATAAATGGAATTTAATAAGATAATAAATACCTTAGGAAAATATGACCATTAGTGTCATAAATGACATATTGTCTAGATAATAGAAATAAATGGAATAAAAAGGGAAATCAATGGGGATTGATTGGTGTAACACCCCATATCCCTTAACGTCACTCATATGAGGATGCGCTAAGTTTTGTGAAGAGTTTAGGTATAAAGTAACAACACAGATACTAAAATTCACAAGACAAAAATATAAAACATTGTGGAAAATTTATAAACATTTATTGAAATAAGCAAACTAAGTTAAAGCATCAAAATAAAGATAATTCACATCATATAACTAACATACTGTCTCGTGGAAAAATATCAAAGTACACAAAAGCTATCTCACTCATAAATCAATACAATGATAAAAAAGACAAGAACTAAACCAATACATCAAGAAGTAAAGAGTTTGAATTCGAGCTGAACCAAATACACAAGAATCACTGCTAAAACCCTCCACCCTGTGAACCTGGGAGGGAAGGAAGTGAGAAGTTTAAAACAAACTAGGTCAGATATACGTCTGGTGAGTTGTAATAATTTTTAGCATGAGCGTAAGATAAAGAAAAATTAGACAGAATAATAGTTCTAAGAGTAATTGACATAAAAACATAAATGAAATAGTAGGAAAGATAAACACTAATAAAGATATGCTTCTCATTCATATCCAAAATATGTTGCACCACTACAGAAATATCATAATTAGGTTTTACCTAATTTCTATTCGTCGATCGGCTACTTTACCCAAAATGTGAATATCCTTTGCCAATTATGGAATTCGGGGTCATCAATCCTGAACCCATCAACTAAAAGGGCACAGGCATCACAACGTCTTATCTACCCCAATCGTAACGATGCACGCTCTTCTTTTCACAAGAACACACCCGTACCTACCTTGTTTGAACCACTTACTATCCAATTCAGTAAAGCGTGCCCTAACCTCTACCTAGTGCGAGACTTCGTGATAAAAAATGGATACTTACTAATACGGGTTCCCAAACAAAAATGCATTTGACACAAGTCACTCCTAGACTTGCCCCCAAATTTATAATGAGGATTTCACGAGCCCCTTATATCCCCACGGGAATGGACCCTCTCTGTCTTGGCTTATTATTGTCATAATTTTAACTTAACACATTTAAGTTTACTAATAAGCCCAATATAATCATAAGTTATATTACTAGGTTGTAATTAACATTTCTAGTTAATGTAATATTTTTATACAACCCTTTCCCATGTCATTTAGTATCCAGTTAAATCTAATTAAATCCAACCTATTTCATTTTACATGTTTCCAATTACATGTTACTAAATGTCCAATTAAGTGCATTTCATTCTAATTTACATGTTTTCTAACTATATATTAATTAATGTCCGATTAAATATAATGTATTCCAGTTCATAAGTTCAAATATTCTTCAATTAAGATTTATCCCAATTTATAGTCCATCACCGAATATAGTATTCACTAGTTCCCAACATGCCCAAAATCTCCTTTTTAGTTTACATTCAATATAATTCCAAATTTTCACGCAAATCAATCGATAAAGGCCTAGGCTCTCGTTGGCCTAGGCTTAACGCAAAAAAAAGAAGGAGAATGGGTCTAGGCTACTCGTAAGGCCTAGACTCATAAATGAACAAAATAAACAAAATAGGGCATTACAAGACTGTGAATAAAATAATAACAAAGAAGGAGATAAAGAAGAAGAATTGTTTATAAATAAATAAACAACTGAAAATGAATAAATAACGGATAGTAAATAGTTTGTAAACACTTGCAAAAAATAAACTTATAAACACTGTAAATGGAAGATTGGTAGATTTAAACTATTTTATTGTCAAATCTTTCTTATACTGATAATTGATATAAAAATCACATAAAACTCACAAAGAAAAGATTGCAAATCCAGAAAAGTCTTTGAAAGAAGAAGACTCCTTCAGATCTACAATTTGACAGTATTTTGACTTATCTCCCAATTTTATTTCAATTTAGAACATAGTTGGAGTGGAGGCTAAGATAATGAAGAAGGAGAAGCATAGGGGGAAAATGAGGAGCACCTGCCAATTTATAGGTTTAGAAGGAGAGAATCTAAGCCTTAGGATTTAAGTTTTTTAATCTCAACCATTAAAAGCATGACAGCAAGAAGTCTCCAAAAGCATACAGCAGGTTCGACATCGTGCTAGGTACGAAATCATGCCTGGCTCGATATTGGTTGACCCAATTCCTACATGGGCTGACACTTAGGTTGACCCACATGGGTCTTGGGTTGACAAGGGGTCGACCCAATTATGGGCTGGGTCGGCTAATTACCCCACTGATTTTTCTTGATTTAGTTAACTAATTTTTGATTTAAATTTCAAACTTTAACAGATTATAACTTGTTCATTTTTGTCCATTTAACGCAAACTAAAAGTCTATTCGAGTTAGAATTTCGTAACGAATGTAACGGTGAAATCCTTTTGCCCATTTCTGAATGTTAATTTAATTAATATTCGTTTTATTACTTTTTCTATAAATTATTTTTTATTAAAATTCGGGGTGTTACATTCTCCGCTCCTTAAATGATTTCGCCCCTAAAATCTCCAAGGCTGGAAGAATGTTATGAATGATGTCAACCATTTCCTACACCCATCTACTCAACCATCAACCACTGGAATCCATTATCCTTAGATTGTCTAATGCTTTTTCATGAATATGAGCAAAAGTATTGTGTATATGTCCCTAAGCTAATGCGAATATTAGACAGTTTATGATTCAGTTGACCTCCTTAATGCAATTCATGTCTATGCCATGCATCCAATATGTATGTAAAGAAATCTTGATGGTACATATAAAATTCTATATGTGTGCAAAAACCCTTCAGTAGAATGCAACATCAAAGTGATGATTCAACCATTTTCCATCCATATTTATGATAAATTAAAATGCGCACACATCCATATGCAATATGTAAGTGCTCTAGTTCAGTTGATCCCTAATATAGTGCCTAGTAAGTGTATATGCATCAACTAGCAAACACTTGCATCCATGTGAATACATTCAACCATAACATTTCCTATTAACATGTTTTTCCTACCATTCACAGGCTTATACCTAAAAACTATGATTCAAACAATAGGAAAAATAGATTAAAATTCAAAGCTTAAGAAAGGAATAAGAGCGTACTCTCAAAGAGAAATGGAAAAGAAGCGCGAAGCCTATCTTCTGGTTCCCAAGTCGCATCGTCACTATCTTCTTCCCACTAGATCTTTACTAGCTTGATCTCTATATTCCATAGCTTCTTAAGTTCATATCCTAGTATCCGAGTAGGGACTCTTTTGACCGATATCTCCCTCTCTACCTTGATATCCACTAGGGTACTCGGCTCAACTACTACTGCAAAATCATATAGACACTTCTGTAAGTGTGAAACATGAAACACACTGTGAACTCCTCCCAATCTCTCCGGTAGTGTAACTCAGTAGGTCATCTGACCAATCCTCTCTACTATAGGGAATGGCCCTACAAACCTCGGCGCCAACTTCGCTACTGATCGAATCAGACAACACCCCTAAAAGGTGACACCTTAACAAAGATCATGTCTCCTACCTTGAACTATAGGCATGTCCTCTGCTAATATGCATACGACTTCTACCTGTCTTGGGTTGCCTTCATCCACCTCCGAATTAAATCTATCTTCTTTGAGGTCCCTCTAACCATTTTAGGTCCAAGTAGAAGTCTTTCCGTGGACTCCTACCAACATGTAGGTGATCTACAGGGCCATCCATATAGTGCCTCAAAGGGAGCCATACCAATACTCGCCTGATAGCCATTATTATATTCAAATTCTACCAATGGAAGATGTTCCTCATAAATCCCTTCGAATTCTAGGATACACAACCTCAATAAATCCTTAAGAATCCTATTAACCATTTCCGTATGTCCATTTGTCTTAGTGTGATAGGCGATACTAAATCGTAGTTGTATCCTCAATGCCTCCTGCGTGCTCCTCCAAAAATCGCTCGTGAAGATGGGGTCTAGGTCACTAATGATATAAGAGGGTACTCCGTGAAGTGGGGTGATCTCTCTACGATACACTGATGCTAACCAAGTTGTCGTCCACTTACTCTTAACCAGGATAAAGTGAACAGTCTTAGTCAACCTATCGACTATAACCCAAATATTGGTGTTGCCCTTCCTCGATTTGGACAACCCATCTATAAAGTCCATCGAGATACTCTCCCACTTCAACTGCGGCACATCCAAGGGTTGAAGCAAACCACCAGACTTCATCTGCTCATCTTTCGCTTACTAACAAGTTATACACCGACCTACATACTTTGCCACATCCTTCTTCATCCCCATCCAATAAATAACTCTTCTCATATCTCTGTACATCTTATCACCGCCCGTGTCCGATAATGATGAGCCTCCTCTAAAACCGTTCTCAACAAACCATCAACTTTAGGAACAAATAGTCTCCCATCATGATGGAACCACCCTCTCTCGTCCACGCAATACCTAGCATGGTGACTAGAGGTCTCTCTTCTACTAAGTCGGTCCATGATGTCTACTAACTGTTGATCCTCGCGCTGACTGGATCCAATGCGCTCTAAAAGAGTAGTCGCATCTCCAGTGATGCTAATAATCCGGTTGCCAAATCCATAGACACTCTAAAATCCAATGATGAGATATACTCTAAATTCTATCATTCTATGAATAACGGACTCAAAGTCATTCTTTGCCTACGACGTGTCTGCTACCACTTTCCCATTCTCTGGGGTATATGTTATCTCGAAGTCATAAGACCCAAGGAACTATATCCAATGTCATTGACGCAAATTAAGATTCTTTTTGCGAGAACAAGTACTTGAATGACTTATGATTTGTATAAAGCTCGAATCTTTTACCAAATAAATAGTGTCTCCACGACTTAAGCGCAAACACTGTCGCTGCTAGCACCAAATCATGGATAGGGAAGTTCTTATCTTGTACCCTAGGCTGCCTACTCCCATAGCAGACAACCCTACCTTTCTACATCAATAATACTCCTAAACCCGTGCCGTAAGCATTCATACAAATGGTAAAAATATTCGTTCCATCAGTAAGAGTCAAAACTGGAGCTGATGTAAGACCTTGTTCAACCTCAAGAATGAATCCTCGCAATCTACATCCCAAGAAAAAACTAGGTTCTCCTTTGTCAATCAGGTAAGCGAAGCTGAGATCTGCACAAAATCCTTAATGAACTTCTAGAAGTATCCTGCCAGACCCAAGAAACTCCTTACCTTTGTCGCATTCTTGGGGGATTATCAATCTTGAACAGCGACAACCTAAGCGGAGTCCACCGCTAATCCATCACTAGAGGCAACATGCCCCTAAGAACCTTACCTCCTTCAGTCAAAAATGGCACATAGAAAACTTCGCCTTCATCTGATGTGAAGACCCGTAACTTCCCCGTGAAGGAAAGAGCGGATACTTTGAGGACAAGATGAATCAGAACGCAAACAGAAGAACATTACATTGCTTATTACAACAATTTCATCAGAATACAAGAATATACAGAGTACGAATGAATAAAATACATTCGATAAATATCAGAGATTACAATAAATTACAAAGCAGTTGAAAATAATACAAAACACAACTGAAAGAGATATACGGATACAGAGCTTTCCGGATATCATTCCAGTTGTAAACCAGGTTCCTGTGAATATAAATTTGCAAAACCAAAACTACTAGCTGCCCGTGTCAAAATAAGGGCACCCAGAGTTTAGGTTAAAACAATAAACTCCAGGTCAGTCATGTGACTGGTGTGAGAACTAAAACAGTTATTAATCTTTATTTTAAAGCTCGGTAAATCAAAGGACCACGCCGTATAACACGGAATGGGTTTCCTCCCAAGAATACCAGTGCATAAAACAACAATGCAATGCTAAATAAAGAACAATGAAGCTATTATAAGACCCAGGTCCCATCACACAATGCAACGCAAGCCAGAGAATAGGGTTTTTACCTTATAATAGCCAAAGAATGCTTGATACGCTAAATTTCATGTTTTATTATTACTGTAAGTGTATAGTGTCAAAACAATTTCAATCATAAGTATCAATCATAGACGACATAAGTGCCCCATACCACTATGTCGCCATATATAGATTTACAATTTAAACCGCAAAGTCACGTATTGGAAATTGGATTTCCGTCTGTGAACCGAGGCAAAAGATAGTCCTCTACCAATTTCGAGACAATCTACCCATGTCTCAGGCAATTACTCAGTCAAGCCTTTGGATCGTCAGGGCCGGTCCACCGATGTGGATTAAAATGCCTGAACACTGCGTTTCCCCACCCTTTGGGGCTTAAATGAGCCAAATGACTCCATCGGCTCCACATAGTCACCGATATATCCGAGGCGCCTCGCAACAGCAACAACCACACATAAATGTCAGGGCTGGTAGGTCACTGACACCACCCTAGCTATAAGGGAACGCATGCCCTCCCTGATGTCCTCTCCCGTTTCTGGTTCACAACCGGGGTTAACGTTACACAAAGCAATGCCACATAGGTGGTGCTTTGATCATCAACCACAAGACTTTGCTTTTCAACAAAAGCCTTGATCATTTGCCACTTAGGCATGCCACACAAGCAGTTCACTCCATGCGATTGATATCCATCAATATATAACCTCTGAGCTCGTACATCTTAGAGAAGGGCGTTAAGCAAGAGAATAAATTTTCCGCCGCCAAGCAGATATATATTTAATAGAAATCAATCACACAGAATAAAATCCAATATCAGACACACGGTCCATTTACAAGTTCGTTCTGGGTCTGAACGAAACCGGAGGCACCTTGTATGTAATAATCCGGAAATCCGAGCTAATTTAAAATTTTTATTTTGGCAATTTTAGCGAATTTTGAGTATTTAAAATGAATTATTTTAAAAAATAAAGACGAGAAATTTATTTTGAATAGAATTAGAACGTATATATTTATTCGCATCATCGTTAGAATATAAATATTTTATTTTAAATATAAAAGGAATTGAAAATGGCGCGTTAGTTTGAAAATTCGATTTCAAATTTCAAATGAGTGTACAGGATTCAAAATAAACCGGATTTTAGCAAAACCAAAAATATTAGAATCTAAAGGAGAATATATTTCCAACGAATCCGAAAAATTGAAATTTCATAGCGGGGATAAAAAGTTATGTCCAATTGAAAATTCAGAATAGTCACGGAAATTTTGGCCTTTAAAAATGGAAATTTTGCAAACGACCTCAATTTTCGACGAAACCACTTTTGTTGGATCCGGGATGTCTAGTTATTTCTATATTCCAAAATTCATAATTTTCTGAATCAATATGTGAGCGTGGCAAAAGAAAACGCGTTTTAACAGTTTCAGTCAATTTCGATCGACTGGAAAATGGCCATTTTTCAAACGGTCTCAGAATTCGATGAAATTAGTTTTGTTAGGACCGTATCGTCAATACGAAGCTAGGAAATATTTTACGGGAATTTTTAGAGATGTATGTGTTCCCGGTAAATTGAAATGTGCGTTCAAATTCAATATATAGAGTTATATTTTGATTTTGACGGAAACTGATCGAAACGATCGAATCAGCTTATGAAACATATCCCATTGTGTTCGGAATGGGGGTAATTAGCTAGGGGCGACAGTCGTTGGGTTCGATTCGGGATTAGAGAGAAAAGTCAACCTTTTTGAGAATAATAAATTAAATAATATAAATTTTCATAAATCCCCCCCTCCATTTTCTTTCCATCTCCTTTACACTCCTCTCCCCCTCATTCTTCATTCAGAACTAAGAAAAAAGAAAAAAAAGAAAAAAAAGCAAACCCTCGTCGTTCGAAGCCGCCGCCCTCCCCAACCCAGTCGCCGCCACCGGCGCGGCCACCTCAGCACCCCCCCTCCTCACACGCTCGCCCTCTCCTTTCTCCCCATCCCCAGCTCGAGTCTCCAACGCCTGAGCACCCTAAAAGTTGTGCCACCTCGACCTTCATCGCCCCACCGCCGACCGCCACCTGCTTCTCTGACCCCTGCGCCGCATATTCACCACCACAGCCCCCCTCTTCCATAGAATGATGTAAGTTTTTTTTATTTTTAATTTATTTCTCTCTATTTATTCAATGATTTTCAGTTTAGATTGAAAATGATTTTTTCCACAAAAAAATGATTTTTAATGTAGATAAAAATTTGATTTTTTTTAATAATATAGATAAAAATTTGATTTTTGATGTAGATAAAGATTAAATCTTTGAAGTTGAAAAGATTAAATCTTTGTAGTAGAAAAGATTAGATCGTGAAGTAGAAAGATTATATTTTTATAAGTAGAAAGGTTAGATTTTTATATGTAGAAAGACTGGATTTTTAACAATGAAAAGAAACGATTTTTAACAATGAAAAGGAATGATCTTTAAACAAGAAAAGAATTGAATCTTCATAGTATAAAAATGGAATTTTTATAATAGAAAAGATCATATTTTTGAAATAGAAAAGATTGTATTTTTAAACTAGAAAAGATTAGATTTTTAGTTATGTAAAGGTATGATTTTTATTTATACCATTGCATAATAAAAATGTGATTTTTATATATGTAGTGGCTACGGACAATGAAATTGACAAAAGGCGAGCACGACGAAGATTTCCTACGTATGAAGTCGTGGCGTTTGGTTTAGCCAGTTGGTGAGAACTCCTCACTTTTATTTAATTTCTAGTTGAAATATATACTAGGATGCAGATGGTTCTTAGCAGCACCCGACACCCGTCGTCCACAAACCATGGACGACTTGTTTGATTTTGTGTGTTGTGATAATTGATTGAGATGTGTGTTGAAGTAAAATATATATTCATGTGTTGAAATAAAATATATATTCATGTGTTGAAGTAAAATAAATATTCATTTACAAATCGAACGATTTGTTTATGTACATCGATTTGACTGATATTAATTGGGATGATAAATTTTACACATCGCCCAACTGAACAAATAAAATATATGTTTGATTGATTGAAACCCCACACGGGTGTTAGGATGATATTGGCGTACACTGATCCCAATTGTTTAGTAGTATGTCGACCGATGGGTTGACAGACTGTGTAAGCGTTACTTATCTATATTTAATGCTTATGCAGTGGTGTGGTGCACTCTGGATGATGATTGATGATTTATCATTGCTATTATATACATGTGTTGTAGAGAATCCATATAATTAACATTATATGGTAATTGATTGGACTCATTCTAATTTGGAAAATAAAGAATAGAATGAAAATTCATGTGCTGAACAATATAAATTCATGTGTTGAATAGAAATAAATTCATGTGTTGAATAGATAATAAATTCATGTGTTGAATAGAAATATAAATTCATGTGTTGAATAGAAATAAATTCATTTGTTGAATAAAATATAAATTCATGTGTTGAATAGAAATAAATTCATGTGTTGAATAGATAATAAATTCATGTGCTGAATAGAAATATAAATTCATGTGTAGAATAGAAATAAATTCATGTGTTCTATAGAAAATAAAATCATCTGTTGAATAGAATAAATATTCATGTGTTGAATAGAATAAATATTCATGTGTTGAATAGAATAAACATTCATGTGTTGAATAAAAGCCGTATTGACTAGATTGACGCCATTTTGACGTGAACAATATTTATATCGATTTTATTCATTTTTATAATGAATATATAAAAGAAAGTGATTTCAAAATATAACATTTTGAAAATATTATCATTTGTATATCGATGATGTAGAATATTCAATTTTGATTTGAAATTGAATGTGAAGTTGAAATCGTTTCGAAAACGGATTTAAAACGATTTATAAAATATGTTTTGAAAGAAAATCGATGAAATATATATAATATATATATTATATATATAATGGCCTGAATAGAACGCGCCGCGCCGCGGCAGTTCGCGAATTTTGACCATTGACTTCGAATGGATATTACGGGAGATCCGACCGTCGGATTCTCCTAAATCCTGAACCGTTGGGTTCGTATCAAAAAGATCTTTATAACGGATGTTAGAGATTTGAAATCTAATGGTTGGATTTGGAATTATGTACAAATCAAATTTGGAAAAGGTCGTTGTAAGTGTAGTTCGATGGCCGTTGATGGAAATCGACTGTACGGGCCTTGATAAAATTATTAAAAATAGTAATAATTTGTGTAAAATCATAAGAAATTATTTGTGAAGAATTGGGATGAAGAATTCCATATTTGAAAAGATAAAAATAGATTTTTATCAAAATGAACTAGTTTTGAACTAGAATAATAATTTATTTATTTTTAAATAAATAAATTGGATTTGAAAGGGTTTTAAAAGTAACCAGAAGTTTCAATAATTGAATTGGAATGGAATGTGATTTTGGGTTTATAATGAACCGTGTTTTAAATGACATTGGTTCTTTAACCCAGTTAAAGACAGGATGTGATTTCTCAAGTTAAATAATCATTGATAGTGATTATTGGGAAGATTAAAACCAAGTGGAGTTTTGATGAATCTTTAATTAGATAGAGATGATCGAGAATGGAGTATCACCGGTTTTGCTCCAGGCGATAGTTAAATCTTTAATTAGATTTGAACGTGAAATGGTAATTGAATTTACCGATAACACCGTGGTGTTAGATATGAAGTATGACCAGTTTTACTTCATGGGATGAATAGGTTGGGATTGGGAAATAAAATAAATGATTACTTCGGTGTGGTTCGCTAATCCCGACTAGTTTGAATTGATATTCAAAGAATATTAAAGAATAAATTTAAAGAATTTATCTTTGATAAAATTAATGGGAACCTTTCCCAAAGAATAAGAATATTTGAATAAAAGAATATTCTGAATTGGAATGAGGCGTATATTGTGTTTTTGTAACACTTGTTTATTATATACGCGGATTATTCAGAAAGACCGGGTTTATCTCATCCTGAATAACAGATTCGACGTGGTGTCAAGGATGAAGACGGTGGTCGAAGACCGGAGGTCTTCACATCGTTTGGGTGATTACTGGTGATCTTGATTGGGCTGTACACCCAAGAGGAGGGAATCAGTTGGTGATCGTCCAGACGTATTTGGAGATCGATGGATATGCGAGGTACGAGGTGCCTCCGATTTCGTTCAGACCCAGAACGGACTTGTAAATGGACTGTGTGTCTGACATTGGATTTTATTCTATGTGATTGATTTCTATAAAATATATATTTGTTTGGCAGCGGAGAATTTATTCTCTTGCTTAACGGCCTTCTCTGAGACGTACGAGTTCAGAGGTTATATATTGATGGATATCAAATGCATGGAGTGAATTGCCTGTGTGGCATGCCTAAGTGGCAATATGATCAAGGCTTCTATTGAAAAGCAGAGCCTGATTTCTATAAAATATATATCTGTTTGGCAGCGGAGAATTTATTCTCTTGCTTAACGGCTTTCTCTGAGACGTACGAGTTCAGAGGTTATATATTGATGGATATCAAACGCATGGAGTGAATTGCCTGTGTGGTATGCCTAAGTGGCAATATGATCAAGGCTTCTGTTGAAAAGCAGAGCCTTGTGGTTGATGATCAAAGCACCGCCTGTGTGGCATAGTGTAACGACCCGCATTTTTCTGGTAATTATTTATTTTATTTTATTATTTAAAATATGGGTTTGATTTAAATAATTGAATTTAACGATTTATTTAAGAATATATTATTTAAATAAATAATAAAATAATATTTTAAGTTTTCGAACCGTCAGAAAATGTTGAGTTGGCAATATAGTGTGAACTGGCAGTTTGGAATAGTTGAATATTAGTCTATATTAAATTATATTGATGATTTCGGCTAAATGACGACGATGAATATATATAGTTTATAATTTAATTAAATAACGAGCTGCAGCGGCGCGGTAGTTCGTGTTTTGGCGTTTTGAACTTTAATTGGCTGTACAAGGCCCAAATTAAGTCGGATTTTCTCGAAACAAGAAACAATGAAATCTGTTGAACTATATCTACCTAACAGAAGTGAAAAATCAAGATTCCGCGTTATATATTGCGAGTTATGTCCAAATTAAATATTCAAGAAAGCAGTGGCGTAATCGTTTATCGACCGTAACAGTTTATTTGAAATAACTCCATACCGGATTCGAATTTGGACAAGGTTCTTTGGAGACATAGTGTTAATTTAATTTTTAGAATTTTAATGTAATTTTTAATTAATTAAATATGCAACTTTTTATTTGGAGTATTTTGCACCCTTAACAGCATTTTGGGTTTTCACAATATAAGTCAATCTACCGGTATTATTACATTTTTGGGATCGCGACACCTCGCTGATCACGACTGTATTTTTATTTCAGTCTGCAACGCTCATACAACCATACATAGTGGTGTGGGTAACTTTATTTGAATGGTTAACTGGTCAAACGGACTCAAAATTCAACGAAACAAGTATCATACGAAACCTTACGAAGAGGTCTAGTGAAACGTCAAGGCCTCATATTTTTTGGATTTTTTCTGAAATTTTTAGGAATTAAAACTCGGTGTTTTTCATCAATATTTTATAAAGGATTTTTTCAAATGACCTCGGATTTCAACGAAACTTGTCTCATTGGATCCGGAATATCTTTTTACACCAAGATTAGCCTTTTTATCCGAAAACAAAGATCGTATACGGTGATTTTTAACATGATTTCTCCCTACAAAGTTTCATTGTATTAAAATAATAATAAAATCCATCCAACTTTTCTACTGTGCATCCTTATTCTTTCCGCACACCCAAATGATTTATAACTTGCGTTCCAAACCTTCTATTGTACATTACTTGGCTATCACACAATTCATTTTCTTGGCGATCAATCCATCTCCGTGAGACCCAAGTTTCAGCTACTCTAATTTCTTTTTACTGCCAACCTATTACCTATCCTATCTGCTTCTTCACATGCTATTGTGACTTTGTGAGAATTTTAAATATGATCAGTACATTAAAAGGAAAGGGGGAACATGCTGACAGTAACATATACCCTATCCTATTCTCTTTTGTCTGCTTACGTACATGCAGTGGCCACAGCCCCAAAACCAAGAACAAGCACATGCCATCGCCACTGTAGATTACTTGATTCCCAAACTTCACTCCCACCCACGTAACCGTGCATTGCACGGTATCTTCCCTATAAATATCGCTGTCCCGGTTCGTTTAAGTTGAGCAAGAAACAAAAACACCCATCCAAAAAAAAAACATGAAATGAAACTACAGGAGCGAACGTATGGGAAGTGGTGTTTTGCGTTGGAAGGGAAAGGTGGTGAGTGGCTGCATGGAGCATGGTGTATTGGGAGCATTGTTCATGGAGGGATACAGCGCATGAAGTATAGAAGAAAAAAAAGGGAAATGGTAAAAAAAAAAAAGAGAAGAAGAAGCAGCTTCGCTGCTGCATGGAGGGGGAGCAAGAAAGCGGGGGATGTGGGAAGAAAAGGCAAGAAAAAGGTGGCAGCGTGCATGGGGTCTATGGACTTCGGTCCTAAACGAACGAACGAAAAAAAAAGGGCCTGGAACGAAATAAGGAAGGAAGGAGTGAAAATTTGTACATGGCTGTTGAAGCCCATTTGCATGCATGGAAGGAAGGGTACGCAGCAATAACAGTAATACAATAACGTAAATAGTAATTAATTAGTTTAATAAGTTAATGTAATTATCCGTATATATATGATAATGGCGAAACCATATATAATCAGAACTCAGCGAAAACCGGAAACGATGGAATCACAACGAAGGATACTGCGTTGCTGAGCAGATTCGGACAGGACCAATAGCAGTCAAGTTTCAGTTTAAATTCAAGCGTCAGCTTAAAACGCGTGAACCGCCGACCGAAACAAGGTGAGTTAATTCTCACACTTTTCTGGACTACTATGATGTGATAAATACATTTAAAAATAAATACTGTTTGATTGGCTGCATTGGTTGCTTATGGTCGATTAACTAGTTGCTATTTGTTAGATTATTGCCGTTAATTTATTTATTTATTTAAATTATAATGTTATAACCAGCTGTGATGCAGAGAAGGACAGGTTGGAGGGATCCGACCAGATTCCTCAAAATAATTTGTGTGTTGTTTATTTTTATACTGGTTGCACATGAACTGTTTGAACCCCAATTGACATCAAAACCTATTGACTGTTGATGGTTGAATTAATGTGACCGTTGATGTGATTTTTAATCAGTCGACAGTGGTTGGCAGTGAGGGTTTAAATCTATAGTTTTCAAACATCGTTTTGCCGTCGGGCGAACAAACGCAGTTTCAAGTTATAAAATTTATTTTATAACTGAATTAAATCTTTGGGGTTTATTTCATTTTATTTTTAATGAATAAGAAGTTTTATAAAAATATTTATAATTAGAATCATGTTTTACAAACATGATTATTTATAAGTTATACAATGAATTTTTACGCTGTTTACGAACAAAAAAGTAAGGAGCTAGTATATGAATCAGTAAACTAAATAAATGTTTATACAATAAGCAAAGTGATGTTTTTAAATAAATTAAAGTATTTATTTATGTTATATGGAAAAATGTTTATAATTTTCCTTATATGTTTATAATCAGTTTCAATAGAGAATTTTAATACTGCAGTCGAAGCTAACATACAGTTAGTGAAAAGAAATAATTGTTTTTACAAAACAATTAACCGATGTTTTAAATTAATTAAGTTATTTAATTAATTTAAGAAGAGAAATTGAATAGAAGTCAGTTAGCCGCTTAACTGAGGGTTATGGTTGGCAGGAACCAACTGTTTATCCTGTTATTTATGAACTGCAGTCAGGAACTAACCTACGTATTAGTGAAATGAAATAATTGTTCTTATAATCAATTAACTGATGTTTTAAATTTGTTAAGTTATTTAATAAATTTAAGGAAGAAATGATAACGTAAATCAGTTAATGGTTAACTGATATGTACGATTGGCGAAAATCAACCGTTTAAAGTTGGAATTTGACGATTGTGTCAATTTGTTTTAAATTGATCAAATCAAAGGGATTGACATTTAAAAGACTTGAAATTTCCTTTAAAATAAATATAAGTTATGGATAGATTAGTATTAAAGGGATTTGAATTTATTTCAAATCGTATAAACAAGATTTGTAAATATGGGTGCAACCTAAGGCGTACATTCCAATCAGAGTTTTGCTCAATTAAGAAAAAGAAATTAATATGAAAAGTGGGTTTTCAAATGAAAGAAAATGGTTTATAAAACCAAGATAAATGGAAATGGGAATAACATATTGGATTATTGAGATGGTTTGACATTGGTTTTAAAGTATAAGCTTTTATCTATCTTGAGATAAGAACGTTGTCGATCAAGGTCTAAGAGGTAATTGGAATACCCCAACTTGAACGGCTCCGCTATTATCGAGAGATGATATTTGTTTGTAATGTATAGAGAAGTGATTATCGAGATGTTTTGCGATAAATGGAATTTATCATTTATTTAAAACAAACCTTTAAAAATGGATTAGCATCGAAAGAGATTGAATCTAATTCAAATCGTATAAACGAGTATGAAAAAGGGGTTTTACCCAAAACAAGGATTTTAAAACAAGCGTTCACCTGGGAACAAAATTAAGCGAAGTGGTTTAATCGTAATAAGAAAGAGATTTTGGTAATTAAATATTTGTCGTTGATTAAATAAGGATATAACGATATGGAAATAATAAAGGAAAAGGGAAAGTGGATTTATTGAACTATAACCATGATTTCAAATCAAAGAGAAAGTAAAAAGGGTTTTGAGGTAATTATACGATGTTAACGACCAAAGAGGAAATAAAAACTGATTTATAAAATATGGCAATATTTCCAAACAAAGGAAATGAAAAAAAAAGATCTTGGTAAATATGTTGTTCTAAAGCGAGTAACGAGTAATGTTTTCAAGTAACGAAACCCATAAGAGTTTTGTTAAGATAAAGTTATGAAGTCGATTATAAGAAATCGATAAATTGGTTTTATGAGATA
Source organism: Allium sativum (assembly GCA_030737875.1). Taxonomy (NCBI): domain Eukaryota; kingdom Viridiplantae; phylum Streptophyta; class Magnoliopsida; order Asparagales; family Amaryllidaceae; genus Allium; species Allium sativum. The sequence goes on along the minus strand of CM060912.1, from coordinate 767,802,313 downwards.
TTTCATATAAAGGACCTGAGCTGCCAGTCCACTGAGATACACTGTTATGATTTGATAGTTAAATCACCGACTATCAAAGTTTGGCCTTTTATCGATTGTTGGTACGGAAAGACCGGGATCGAATTTTTATTCAAAAACCATTCCGACCAGCAAATACGTAACGTCGAAGATATCAGAAGATGGTCGAGATGGACCATTGAAGACCGTTGATCTTCATGAGCGGAAGAACTACTCGTTGGATTTCTAAGGGTCGCTCCCGAAGATATTTTGACTTGTGATTCTGTCGTGATTGAAATCTTCGGATTGCAAGGACTTCTCGCTACTGATCTATAGGGCGATACCTAGGATGCGGTAGGAGAGTGCCTTCGGTTCATCCTGTTCCTGGATGACTTGTATGGATGGATGTCTGACAGAGTATTTCCAGAAAGGTCATGTACATTGATTTCTCCAACCGTACCAAGAGCGGAAGCAGAGAAGGAAACTTCTTTAGCTGACACGTAATGTATTGTTGTAGATGTCAATTAAGTGATTTCGATGGATCTGACAATGTGGCATTCGAAGTGAATCTGATGCAATGGTAAAGCGTAGCCTCAAGCCTCATCAACCGGGAAATGACAAAAATCGGGCAGGCAGCATGGCTATGTGGGTCGCTCCCATTAGGGTGTATAATCACCTATCTAGAGAATTTCCTTTTGCTTCTTGTATCTATCGATGCTGTCCCTTTTCGGGAGACGGTGGTTTGAGCCCAACCGTCGGTTGGAATACCCCAACTTTAACGGCTCCGCTATTATCGAGAGATGATATTTGTTTGTAATGTATAGAGAAGTGATTATCGAGATGTTTTGCGATAAATGGAATTTATCATTTATTTAAAACAAACCTTTATAAATGGATTAGCATCGAAAGAGATTGAATCTAATTCAAATCGTATAAACGAGTATGAAAAAGGGGTTTTACCCAAAACAAGGATTTTAAAACAAGCGTTCACCTGGGAACAAAATTAAGCGAAGTGGTTTAATCATAATAAGAAAGAGATTTTGGTAATTAAATATTTGTCGTTGATTAAATAAGGATATAACGATATGGAAATAATAAAGGAAAAGGGAATGTGGATTTATTGAACTATAACCATGATTTCAAATCAAAGAGAAAGTAAAAAGGGTTTTGAGGTAATTATACGATGTTAACGACCAAAGAGGAAATAAAAACTGATTTATAAAATATGGCAATATTTCCAAACAAAGGAAATGAAAAAAAAGAGCTTGGTAAATATGTTGTTCTAAAGCGAGTAGCGAGTAAAGTTTTCAAGTAACGAAACCCATAAGAGTTTTGTTAAGATAAAGTTATGAAGTCGATTATAAGAAATCGATAAATTGGTTTTATGAGATATTTCATATAAAGGACCTGAGCTGCCAGTCCACTGAGATACACTGTTATGATTTGATAGTTAAATCACCGGCTATCAAAGTTTGGCCTTTTATCGATTGTTGGTACGGAAAGACCGGGATCGAATTTTTATTCGAAAACCATTCCGACCAGCAAATACGTAACGTCGAAGATATCAGAAGATGGTCGAGATGGAGCATTGAAGACCGTTGATCTTCATGAGCGGAAGAACTACTCGTTGGATTTCTAAGGGTCGCTCCCGAAGATATTTTGACTTGTGATTCTGTCGTGATTGAAATCTTCGGATTTCAAGGACTTCTCGCTACTGATCTATAGGGTGATACCTAGGATGCGGTAGGAGAGTGCCTTCAGTTCATCCTATTCCTGGATGACTTGTATGGATGGATGTCTGACAGAGTATTTCCAGAAAGGTCATGTACATTGATTTCTCCAACCGTACCAAGAGCGGAAGCAGAGAAGGAAACTTCTTTAGCTGACACGTAATGTATTGTTGTAGATGTCAACTAAGTGATTTCGATGGATCTGACAATGTGGCATTCGAAGTGAATCTGATGTGATGGTAAAGCGTAGCCTCAAGCCTCATCAACCGGGAAATGACAAAAATCGGGCAGGCAGCATGGCTATGTGGGTCGCTCCCATTAGGGTGTATAATCACCTATCTAGAGAATTTCCTTTTGCTTCTTGTATCTATCGATGCTGTCCCTTTTCGAGAGACGGTGGTTTGAGCCCAACCGTCGGTGATATACATTCGATACACTCAAGCGAAATGAGAGGTCGGTCATGTGTGGGCCGGGTTGCAAGACGTTCTTGTTGAACCCAGTGTATTCGCCTCTAGAGATACACGTTCGGAAGGTGGACCCATACCTTGTCAAGTTGGAATCTAATATCCAATAAGCGCCCGCGGTTTTGGTTTGTATACTATATATGGGGAGCGTGAGATGCAAGCGTTCCTCTAAATTGATATTTACTTGTATTTAGACACTATGATAATATCAGAAAAAGATATTGATTTCAAAAACGTTTTGGGTTATAGTAAGGTAAAAACCGTCCGTGTTTATGTGTGGGCTGGTCTTACTATTATCCTTTTATTTCAGAAAGGATTTTCAAAAGTTAAACAAGTTGTGTGTGCTGTGAATTTATTACTGAAAGTATTCCAGACTGACCCGGTGTGTTTTTGTTTTAAATCAAATGTGCTCAGGTCAGACCAAGCATATTTACAGGTTAGGTTCCGCTACAAGTTTCAGAGTTGGAAGCAGGAGGGTTCACCGTTAGTTATACAAGTATTTCCGCTGTGATTGATGTATGTTTACTCTGATAAATGGTATGTATATATACAGTCTTCTTTTCAAAGAGATTTGTTATATTATATTTACTCGTTCCGCTGTGAGATTCTGATGTGTTCTTCTTCTTTCTTCTATTCTAAAATTTCTTTCTTCCTATTTCTCATCCTCTAACTTCATTCTATTAACAGTTTGGGGTTCGATACTTGGATTTTTGACAAGTAATACAGGATTAAGTATTGTTGTTGAAAAATTCGAGCGTCGAATTTTCCCGGGCCGTTACAGTTGGTATCAGAGCTGTTGGTTTAGTGATAACCTTGGCTCTGTTGTGTGACTCAATAGAGATGGGGTTAGTGAAACCTCAGATTGAGTTTGATTATATGAGAGCGCGTATTTGTAATTTCTTATAAAATTATTTTTATCTAGTTTTTCTGGATTATATTGTTTATATAAATATATTTTCTTAAATAATGATAATATGGATTTGTTTGAATGATTTGAATAAGAATTCAAAATGGAGTATTGGACTTGAAATAGAGATTTCACTTGTGAAATCAATTAAATGATATTTGGATAGAAATTAATCCAATATAACTAAATGGATGTGAAAACAAAGTAAAAGCAATGAGAAGTATTAACCAAAATGGTTTGGCTGAATTGAATGCCTTGATTGTTGTTTGATATTGGATAGAGTGTATTGAAATTACCAACTGTTGGTTGAAACCAATCTGAAATGATCAAGCAAATGAATTAAACCAAGATTAATTAATCTGAATGGATAATTAAACAAATAAATCGACTGCTAAGTCTTAGTTACGGTTAAGTCCATCTGAACTGAATAAAGTGGTAAGATTTTTTCCAACTGTTTGGAGTGAATGATATGGATGATGTGGCATTTGGATCCGACGGGTATTTGTTTTGGGAATTAATGATTTCGCTGGAGTTGAGTACAGGTATAGAGTTAATCCAAGCAAACTCTGGAGAAATTTGAATCCAGTTGGCATGTTAATTAAGCAAGGCCGAATATATTTATCGCTTATCGCATAATAGCGCTCGCAAAAAGGTACGCCTACGCAAAATATAAAATTTCGATTTTTGTTTGGGTTTTGGATTTTTCCGACCCTGTTGGTCGATGTATACATATTTCTTGATCCTGCGATATTGCAGATGTCCCTCCGTACATGGGAGACTCTGCCGAAATTTTTCCAGAATTTAAAGTGTTAGAAATTTGTTGGAATTTTTGGGAAAATTTGTTATTTGAAATAATTTGGTTTTAAAAACCAGTTGGATTAGATTTGAAAATAAAAACGGAGTTTAATTAAATATATTTTCGAAAAGATAACGAGATTGCCACTTTCTTCTACCTTAGCAATTTTGAGGACGAAATTATTTTAAGGGGGAAGGAATGTAACGACCCGCATTTTTCTGGTAATTATTTAATTTATTTTATTATTTAAAATATGGGTTTGATTTAAATAATTGAATTTAACGATTTATTTAAGAATATATTATTTAAATAAATAATAAAATAATATTTTAAGTTTCCGAACCGTCAGAAAATGTTGAGTTGGCAATATAGTGTGAACTGGCAGTTTGGAATAGTTGAATATTAGTCTATATTAAATTATATTGATGATTTCGGCTAAATGACGACGATGAATATATATAGTTTATAATTTAATTAAATAGCGAGCTGCAGCGGCGCGGCAGTTCGTGTTTTGGCGTTTTGAACTTTAATTGGCTGTACAGGGCCCAAATTAAGTCGGATTTTCTCAAAACAAGAAACAGTGAAATCTGTTGAACTATATCTACCTAACAGAAGTGAAAAATCAAGATTCCGCATTATATATTCCGAGTTATTTTCAAATTAAATATTCAAGAAAGCAGCGGCGTAATCGTTTATCGACCGTAACGGTTTATTTGAAATAACTCCATACCGGATTCGAATTTGGACAAGGTTCTTTGGAGACATAGTGTTAATTTAATTTTTAGAATTTTACTGTAATTTTTAATTAATTAAATATGCAACTTTTTATTTGGAGTATTTTGCACCCTTAACAGCATTTTGGGTTTTCACAATATAAGTCAATCTACCAGTATTATTACATTTTTGGGATCGCGACACCTCGCTGATCACGACTGTATTTTTATTTCAGTCCGCAACGCTCATACAACCGTACATAGTGGTGTGGGTAACTTTATTTGAATGGTTAACTGGTCAAACGGACTCAAAATTCAACGAAACAAGTATCATACGAAACCTTACGAAGAGGTCTAGTGAAACGTCAAGGCCTCATATTTTTTGGATTTTTTCTGAAATTTTTAGGAATTAAAGCTCGGTGTTTTTCATCAATATTTTCTAAAGGATTTTTTCAAATGACCTCGGATTTCAACGAAACTTGTCTCATTGGATCCGGAATATCTTTTTACACCAAGATTAGCCTTTTTATCCGAAAACAAAAATCGTATACGGTGATTTTTAACATGATTTCTCCCTATAAAGTTTCATTGTATTAAAATAATAATAAAATCTATCCAACTTTTCTACTGTGCATCCTTATTCTTTCCGCACACCCAAATGTTGTATAACTTGCATTCCAAACCTTCTATTGTACATTACTTGGCTATCACACAATTCATTTTCTTGGCGATCAATCCATCTCCGTGAGACCCAAGTTTCAGCTACTCTAATTTCTTTTTACTGCCAACCTATTACCTATCCTATCTGCTTCTTCACATGCTATTGTGACTTTGTGAGAATTTTAAATATGATCAGTACATTAAAAGGAAAGGGGGAACATGCTGACAGTAACATATACCCTATCCTATTCTCTTTTGTCTGCTTACGTACATGCAGTGGCCACAGCCCCAAAACCAAGAACAAGCACATGCCATCGCCACTGTAGATTACTTGATTCCCAAACTTCACTCCCACCCACGTAACCGTGCATTGCACGGTATCTTCCCTATAAATATCACTGTCCCGGTTCGTTTAAGTTGAGCAAGAAACAAAAACACCCATCAAAAAAAAAACATGAAATGAAACTACAGGAGCGAACGTATGGGAAGTGGTGTTTTGCGTTGGATGGGAAAGGTGGTGAGTGGCTGCATGGAGCATGGTGTATTGGGAGCATTGTTCATGGAGGGATACAGCGCATGAAGTATAGAAGAAAAAAAAAGGGAAATGGTAAAAAAAAAAGAGAAGAAGAAGAAGAAGCAGCTTCGCTGCTGCATGGAGGGGGAGCAAGAAAGCGGGGGACGTGGGAAGAAAAGGCAAGAAAAAGGTGGCGGCGTGCATGGGGTCTGTGGACTTCGGTCCTAAACGAACGAACGAAAAAAAAGGGCCTGGAACGAAATAAGGAAGGAAGGAGTGAAAATTTGTACATGGCTGTTGAAGCCCATTTGCATGCACGGAAGGAAGGGTACGCAGCAATAACGGTAATACAATAACGTGAATAGTAATTAATTAGTTTAATAAGTTAATGTAATTATCCGTATATATATGATAATGGCGAAACCATATATAATCAGAACTCAGCGAAAACCGGAAACGATGGAATCACAACGAAGGATACTGCGTTGCTGAGCAGATTCGGACAGGACCAATAGCAGTCAAGTTTCAGTTTAAATTCAAGCGTCAGCTTAAAACGCGTGAACCGCCGACCGAAACAAGGTGAGTTAATTCTCACACTTTTCTGGACTACTATGATGTGATAAATCCATTTAAAAATAAATACTGTTTGATTGGCTGCATTGGTTGCTTATGGTCGATTAACTGGTTGCTATTTGTTAGATTATTGCCGTTAATTAATTTATTTATTTAAATTATAATGTTATAACCATCTGTGATGCAGAGAAGGACAGGTTGGAGGGATCCGACCGGATTCCTCAAAATAATTTGTGTGTTGTTTATTTTTATACTGGTTGCACATGAACTGTTTGAACCCCAATTGACATCAAAACCTATTGACTGTTGATGGTTGAATTAATGTGACCGTTGATGTGATTTTTAATCAGTCGACAGTGGTTGGCAGTGATGGTTTAAATCTATAGTTTTCAAAACATCGTTTTGCCGTCAGGCGAACAAACGCAGTTTCAAGTTATAAAATTTATTTTATAACTGAATTAAATCTTTGGGGTTTATTTCATTTTATTTTTAATGAATAAGAAGTTTTATAAAAATATTTATAATTAGAATCATGTTTTACAAACATGATTATTTATAAGTTATACAATGAATTTTTACGCTGTTTACGAACAGAAAAGTAAGGAGCTAGTATATGAATCAGTAAACTAAATAAATATTTATACAATAAGCAAAGTGATGTTTTTAAATAAATTAAAGTATTTATTTATGTTATATGGAAAAATGTTTATAATTTTCCTTATATGTTTATAATCAGTTTCAATAGAGATTTTTAATACTGCAGTCGAAGCTAACATACAGTTAGTGAAAAGAAATAATTGTTTTTACAAAACAATTAACCGATGTTTTAAATTAATTAAGTTATTTAATTAATTTAAGAAGAGAAATTGAATAGAAGTCAGTTAGCCGCTTAACTGAGGGTTATGGTTGGCAGGAACCAACTGTTTATCCTGTTATTTATGAACTGCAGTTATTCATGAACTGCAGTCAGGAACTAACCTACGTATTAGTGAAATGAAATAATTGTTCTTATAATCAATTAACTGATGTTTTAAATTTATTAAGTTATTTAATAAATTTAAGGAAGAAATGATAACGTAAATCAGTTAATGGTTAACTGATATGTACGGTTGGCGAAAATCAACCGTTTAAAGTTGGAATTTGACGATTGTGTCAATTTGTTTTAAATTGATCAAATCAAAGGGATTGACATTTAAAAGACTTGAAATTTCCTTTAAAATAAATATAAGTTATGGATAGATTAGTATGAAAGGGATTTGAATTTATTTCAAATCGTATAAACAAGATTTGTAAATATGGGTGCAACCTAAGGCGTACATTCCAATCAGAGTTTTGCTCAATTAAGAAAAATAAATTAATATGAAAAGTGGGTTTTCAAATGAAAGAAAATGGTTTATAAAACCAAGATAAATGGAAATGGGAATAACATATTGGATTATTGAGATGGTTTGACATTGGTTTTAAATTATAAGCTTTTATCTATCTTGAGATAAGAACGTTGTCGATCAAGGTCTGAGAGGTAATTGGAATACCCCAACTTGAACGGCTCCGCTATTATCGAGAGATGATATTTCTTTGTAATGTATAGAGAAGTGATTATCGAGATGTTTTGCGATAAATGGAATTTATCATTTATTTAAAACAAACCTTTAAAAATGGATTAGCATCGAAAGAGATTGAATCTAATTCAAATCGTATAAACGAGTATGAAAAAGGGGTTTTACCCAAAACAAGGATTTTAAAACAAGCATTCACCTAGGAATGAAATTAAGTGAAGTGGTTTAATCGTAATAAGAAAGAGATTTTGGTAATTAAATATTTGTCGTTGATTAAATAAGGATATAACGATATGGAAATAATAAAGGAAAAGGGAAAGTGGATTTATTGAACTATAACCATGATTTCAAATCAAAGAGAAAGTAAAAAGGGTTTTGAGGTAATTATACGATGTTAACGACCAAAGAGGAAATAAAAACTGATTTATAAAATATGGCAATATTTCCAAACAAAGGAAATGAAAAAAAAGAGCTTGGTAAATATGTTGTTCTAAAGCGAGTAGCGAGTAATGTTTTCAAGTAACGAAACCCATAAGAGTTTTGTTAAGATAAAGTTATGAAGTCGATTATAAGAAATCGATAAATTGGTTTTATGAGATATTTCATATAAAGGACCTGAGCTGCCAGTCCACTGAGATACACTGCTATGATTTGATAGTTAAATCACCGGCCATCAAAGTTTGGCCTTTTATCGATTGTTGGTACGGAAAGACCGGGATCGAATTTTTATTCGAAAACCATTCCGACCAGCAAATACGTAACGTCGAAGATATCAGAAGATGGTCGAGATGGAGCATTGAAGACCGTTGATCTTCATGAGCGGAAGAACTACTCGTTGGATTTCTAAGGGTCGCTCCCGAAGATATTTTGACTTGTGATTCTGTCATGATTGAAATTTTCGGATTGCAAGGACTTCTCGCTACTGATCTATAGGGTGATACCTAGGATGCGGTAGGAGAGTGCCTTCGGTTCATCCTGTTCCTGGATGACTTGTATGGATGGATGTCTGACAGAGTATTTCCAGAAAGGTCATGTACATTGATTTCTCCAACCGTACCAAGAGCGGAAGCAGAGAAGGAAACTTCTTTAGCTGACACGTAATGTATTGTTGTAGATGGCAATTAAGTGATTTCGATGGATCTGACAATGTGGCATTCGAAGTGAATCTGATGTGATGGTAAAGCGTAGCCTCAAGCCTCATCAACCGGGAAATGACAAAAATCGGGCAGGCAGCATGGCTATGTGGGTCACTCCCATTAGGGTGTATAATCACCTATCTAGAGAATTTCCTTTTGCTTCTTGTATCTATCGATGCTGTCCCTTTTCGGGAGACGGTGGTTTGAGCCCAACCGTCGGTGATATACATTCGATACACTCAAGCGAAATGAGTGGTCGGTCATGTGTGGGCCGGGTTGCAAGACGTTCTTGTTGAACCCAGTGTATTCGCCTCTAGAGATACACGTTCGGAAGGTGGACCCATACCTTGTCAAGTTGGAATCCAATATCCAATAAGCGCCCGCGGTTTTGGTTTGTATACTATATATGGGGAGCGTGAGATGCAAGCGTTCCTCTAAATTGATATTTACTTGTATTTAGACACTATGATAATATCAGAAAAAGATATTGATTTCAAAAACGTTTTGGGTTATAGTAAGGTAAAAACGGTCCGTGTTTATGTGTGGGCTGGTCTTACTATTATCCTTTTATTTCAGAAAGGATTTTCAAAAGTTAAACAAGTTGTGTGTGCTGTGAATTTATTACTAAAAGTATTCCAGACTGACCCGGTGTGTTTTTGTTTTAAATCAAATGTGCTCGGGTCAGACCAAGCATATTTACAGGTTAGGTTCCGCTACAAGTTTCAGAGTTGGAAGCAGGAGGGTTCACCGTTAGTTATACAAGTATTTCCGCTGTGATTGATGTATGTTTACTCTGATAAATGGTATGTATATATACAGTCTTCTTTTCAAAGAGATTTGTTATATTATATTTACTCGTTCCGCTGTGAGATTCTGATGTGTTCTTCTTCTTTCTTCTATTCTAAAATTTCTTTCTTCCTATTTCTCATCCTCTAACTTCATTCTATTAACAGTTTGGGGTTCGATACTTGGATTTTTGACAAGTAATACAGGATTAAGTATTGTTGTTGAAAAATTCGAGCGTCGAATTTTCCCGGGCCGTTACACATAGCTTTGTGTTACGTTGATTCGTGAGCCTCACACCCCGGTTGTGAACCAAAAATGGGAGAGGACCTCAGGGAGGGCATGCGTTTCCTTCTAGCTAGGGTGGTGTCAGTGACCTACCAGCCCTGCCATTTATATTATTTTCACCTGTGTGGTTGTTGCTGTTGCGAGGCGCCTCGGATATATCGGTGACTATGTGGAGCCGATGGAGTCATTTGGCTCATTTATGCCCCAAAGGGTGGGGAAACGCAGTGTTCAGGCATTTTAATCCACCTCGGTGGACCGGCCCTGATGATCCAAGGGTCACTCAAGCTCTGATCCTGAGACATGGGCTAGATTGCCTCGAATCGGTGAGGACAATCTTTTGCCTCGGTTCACAGATGGAAATCCAGCTTCCAATACGTGACTTTGCGATTTTATTTGTAGAGCCTAGTATGGCGACATAGTGGTATGGGACACTTATGCCGTCTATGATTGATACTTATGATTGAAATTATTTTATACACTATGCACTTATAATAGTGTCAAATGATTTGTTTTTAGCGTATCAAGCATTCTTTGGCTATTATAAGGTAAAAACCCTATCCTCCGGCTTGCGTTGCATTGTGTGATGGGACCTGGGTCTTATAATAGCTTCATTTTTCCAAAAAACACTGCGCTGTTTTGATATATGCACTGGTATTCTTGGAAGGAAACCCATTCCGTGTTATACGGCGTGGTCCCTTGATTTACTTTATTTTAAAGTAAAATTTTAAATTATTGTTTTAGTTCTCACACCAGTCACATGACTGACCTGGAGTTTATTGTTGTAACCTAAACTCTGGGTGCCCTTATTTTGACACGGGCAGCTAGTAGTTTTTGTTTTGCAGATTTATATTCACAGGAACCAGGTTTACAGCTGGAATGATATTCGGAAAACTCTGTATCCGTATATTCCCTTCAGTTGTGTTTTGTATTATTTTCCGCTGCTATGAAATGAATTGTAATCTCTGATATTTAGTGAATGTGTAATATTGATTTATACTCCGTATATTCTTGTATTCTGATGGAATTGTTGTAATTAACGATGAAATGTTCTTCTGTCTGCGATCTTTTGTGTATTGTCCTCGAAGTATCCGGGCTTTCCTTACCGGGGAAGTTAGGGGTTTTTACAGTGGTATCAGAGCTTTGGTTTACAGAGCTCGGAGAACAAGACATGTTAGAACCAAACGAAAGAATTCATCAGAGATTGGATTAGTAATATCCAATGAGAATGACTCGTTGGAGATAGGATCAGTAGTATCCTAGAACAAGTGTGAAGAGTGATATTTTGAAAACAAAAGTGAAAACAAATTTTGTTTTAAAGATTTAATTCAATTATTCGTATTTGAATATTTATTTCTATTGATTTGGACTATCAGGTATATAGAGATTTTAATATACGTCTGATCCACGTGTATTGGAAGCCTCCAATATACTGGATGGATATAGAGTCATGCTCTAGTCGCACGGGGATAATACTGATGATGCAGCCGCATCATTAGTATTTATATTTGAGTGTCGAAAGCGTGATTTCTATATATTTCCAATTGGCTGGTGTGAGAACCAAAATATAGCTAGAATACATTGTTGTGAATTGGCACCAAATATGTGATTTTTGTCTATATATCAAAATTATGAGTTTGAAACGTTAATTCACTAATTGATTGCTGGTTGTGTTGTTTGATTATTGTATGATTAATTAAATGTTGAACCTTTAGCCAAATTGAACCAAATAGTGAATTGTATTGAAAATTTGTTACATTTGCATATGTATGCATGTACTTACATTGAACAGGTCATAGCAAGGAGGCTAGAGTAGAAGATTAAAATTGTTTGCCCGACAAATAGGTACATGTTTACTAATTTATTGGGTTTTGGATGATTTTATGAGCTGATTGGCTAGCTGCTTGGCTGTTTCTTTTTCTTTTTGGATTGGTGAGGGCCGTGGGAGGCCATTTGAAATATCCCGAAGTCCCTGATGCAGTGGAGGTTATGGGGAAATTTTTCGAAAATTTAAGGTGTTAGCCAAATTTTTGAAAAATTTGAAAAGTTCTTAGAAACTGAAAAGTTGAAGTACTTAAGCCATAATGAAAAAACTGGAAGTTGAGTTGATTAGTTAAACAACTTTCGGCTTCGTTCCTTTTCAGTGACGAAAAGTGTTAAGTGGGGGAGATTGTAATAACCCGGAAATCCGAGCCAATTTAAAATTTTTATTTTGGCAATTTTAGCAAATTTTGAGTATTTAAAATGAATTATTTTAAATAATAAAGACGAGAAATTTATTTTGAATAGAATTAGAACGTATATATTTATTCGCATCGTCGTTAGAATATAAATATTTTATTTTAAATATAAAAGGAATTGAAAATGGCGCGGTAGTTTGGAAATTCGATTTCAAATTTCAAATGAGTGTACAGGATTCAAAATAAACTGGATTTTAGCAAAACCAAAAATATTAGAATCTAATGGAGAATATCTTTCCAACGAATCCGAAAAATTGAAATTTCATAGTGGGGATAAAAAGTTATGTCCAATTGAAAATTCAGAATAGTTACTATGGAAATTTTATCCCTTAGAAATGGAAATTTTGCAAACGACCTCGGTTTTCGATGAAACCACTTTTGTTGGATCCGGAATGTCTAGTTATTGCTAGATTCCAAAATTCCTAATTTTCTGAATCAATATGTGAGCGTGGCAAATGAAAACGCATTTTAACAGTTTCAATCAATTTCGATCGACTGGAAAATGGCCATTTTTCCAAACGGTATCAGAATTCAATGAAATTAGTTTTATTATTACCGTATCGTCAATACGAAGCTAGAAAATATTTTTTGGGAATTTTTAAAGACTGTATGTGTTTCCGGTAAATTGAAATGCGCGTTCAAATTCAATATATAGAGTTATATTTTGATTTTGACAGAAACTGATCGAAGCGATCGAATCATATTACGAAACATATCCCATTGTGTTCGGAATGGGGGTAATTAACTAGGGGCGACAGTCGTTGGGTTCGATTCGAGATTAGAGAGAAAAGTCAACCTTTTTGAGAATAATGAATTAAATAATATAAATTTTCATAAATCCCCCCTCCATTTTCTTTCCATCTCCTTTACACTCCTCACCCCCCTCCTGTTCTTCATTCAGAACTAAGAAAAAAGAAAAAAAAGCAAACCCTCGTCGTTCGAAGCCACCGCCCTCCCCAACCCAGTCGCCGCCACCGGCGCGGCTGCCATCAGCGCCCCCCCTCCTCACACGCTCGCCCTCTCCTTTCTCCCCTTCCCCAACTCAAGTCTTCAACGCCTGAGCACCCTAAAACCCTAAAAGCTGCGCCACCTCGACCTTCAGCGCCCCACCGCCGACCGCCACCAGCTTCTCCGACCCCTGCGTCGCCGATTCGTTACCACAGCCCCCCTCTTCCATAGAACGATGTAAGTTTTTTTTATTTTTAATTTATTTCTCTCTGTTTATTCAATGATTTTCAGTTTAGATTGAAAATGATTTTTGCCATAAAAATTGATTTTTAATGTAGATAAAAATTTGAATTTTGTTATAATATAGATAAAAATTTGATTTTTGATATAGATAAAGATTAAATCTTTGAAGTTGAAAAGATTAAATCTTTCTAGTAGAAAAGATTAGACCGTGAAGTAGAAAGACTATATTTTTATAAGTAGAAAGGTAAGATTTTTATATGTAGAAAGATTGGATTTTTAACAATGAAAAGAAACGATTTTTAACAATGAAAAGGAATGATCTTTAAACAAGAAAAGAATTGAATTTTTATAGTATAAAAATGGAATTTTTATAATAGAAAAGATCATATTTTTGAAATAGAAAGATTGTATTTTTAAACTAGAAAAGATTAGATATTTATTTATGTAAAGGTATGATTTTTATTTATACCATTGCATAATAAAAATGTGATTTTTATATATGTAGTGGCTACGAACAATGAAATTGACAAAAGGCGAGCACGACGAAGATTTCCTACGTATGAAGTCGTGGCATTTGGTTAAGCTAGTCGGTGAGAACTCCTCACTTTTATTTTAATTTCTAGTTGAAATATATACTAGGATGCAGACGGTGCTTAGCAGCACCCGACACCCGTCGTCCACAGACCATGGACGACTTGTTTGATTTTGTGTGTTGTGAAAATTGATTGAGATGTGTGTTGAAGTAAAATATATATTCATGTGTTGAAATAAAATATATATTCATGTGTTGAAGTAAAATAAATATTCATTTACAAATCGAACGATTTGTTTATGTACACCGATTTGACTGATATTGATTGGGACGATAAATTTTACACATCGCCCAACTGCACAAATAAAATATGTGTTTGATTGATTGAAACCCCACACGGGTGTTGGGATGATATTGACGTACACTGACCCCAATTGTTTAGTAGTATGTCGACCGATGGGTTGACAGACCGTGTAAGCGTTACTTATCTATATTTATTGCTTATGCAGTGGTGTGGTGCACTCTGGATGATGGTTGATGATTTATCGTTGCTATTATATACATGTGTTGTAGAGAATCCATATAATTAACATTATATGGTAATTTATTAGGCCTCATTCTAATTTGAAAAATAAAGAATAGAATGAAAATTCATGTGTTGAATAATATAAATTCATGTGTTGAATAGAAATAAATTCATGTGTTGAATAGATAATAAATTCATATGTTGAATAGAAATATAAATTCATGTATTGTATAGAAATAAATTCATGTGTTGAATAAAATATAAATTCATGTGTTGAATAGAAATAAATTCATTTGTTGAATAGATAATAAATTCATGTGTTGAATAGAAATATAAATTCATGTGTTGAATAGAAATAAATTCATGTGTTGAATAGAAAATAAATTCATGTGTTGAATAGAATAAATATTCATGTGTTGAATAGAATAAACATTCATGTGTTGAATAAAAGTCGGGTTGACTAGATTGACGCCATTTTGACGTGAACGATATTTATATCAATTTTATTCATTTTTATAATGAATATAGAAAAGAAAGTGATTTCAAAATATAACGTTTTGAAAATATTATCATTTGTATATCGATGATGTGAAATATTCAATTTTGATTTGAAATTGAATGTGAAGTTGAAATCGTTTTGAAAACGGATATAAAACGATTTAATAAAACACGTTTTGAAAGGAAATCGACGAAATATATATAATATATATATTATATATATATAATGGCCTGAATAGAACACGCCGCGCCGCGGCAGTTCGCGAATTTCGACCATTGACTTCGAATGGATATTACGGGAGATCCGACCGTCGGATTCTCCTAAAACCGGAACCGTTGGGTTTGTATCGAAAAGAGCTTTCTAACGGATATTAGAGATTTGAATTCTAATGGTTGGATTTGGAATTATATCCAAATCAAATTTGGAAAAGGTCGTTGTAAGTGCAGTTCGATGGCCTTTGATGGAAATCGACTGTACGGGCCTTGATAAAATTATTAAAAATAGTAATAATTTGTGTAAAATCATAAGAAATGATTTGTAAAGAATTGGGATGAAGAATTCTATATTTGAAAAGATAAAAATAGTTTTTTTATCAAAATGAACTAGTTTTGAACTAGAATAATAATTTATTTATTTTTCAATAAATAAATTGGATTTGAAAGGGTTTTAAAAGTAACCAGAAGTTTCAATAATTGAATTGGAATGGAATGTGATTTTGGGTTTATAGTGAACCGTGATTTAAATGACATTGGTTCTTTAACCTAGTTAAAGACAGGATGTGATTTCTTAAGTTAAATAATCATTGATAGTGATTATTGAGAAGATTAATACCAGGTGGAGTTTTAATGAATCTTTAATTAGATTGAGATGATCGAGAATGGAGTATCACCAGTTTTGCTCCAGGCGATAGTTAAATCTTTAATTAGATTTGAACATGAAATGGTAATTGAATTTACTGATAACACTGTGGTGTTAGATATGAAGTATGACCAGTTTTACTTCATGGGATGAATAGGTCGGGATTGGGAAATAAAATAAATGATTACTTTGGTGTGGTTCACTAATCCCGACGAGTTTGAATTGATATTCAAAGAAGATTAAAGAATAAATTTAAAGAATTTATCTTTGATTAAACTAATAGGAACCTTTCCCAAAGTATAAGAATATTTGAATATTCTGAATTGGAATGAGGTGTATGTTGTGTTTTTGTAACACTTGTTTATTATATACGCGAGTTATTCAGAAAGACCGGGTTTATCCCATCCTGAATAACTAATTCGACGTGGTGTCGAGGATGAAGACGGTGGTCGAAGACCGGAGGTCTTCACATTGTTTTGGTGATTACTGATGATCTTGATTGGGCTGTACACCCAAGAGGAGGGAATCAGTTGGTGATCGTCCAGACGTATTTGGAGATCGATGGATATGCGAGGTACGAAGTGACTCCGGTTTCGTTCAGACCCAGAACGGACTTGTAAATGGACTGTGTGTCTGACATTGGATTTTATTCTGTGTGATTGATTTCTATTAAATATATATTTGTTTGGCGGCGGAGAATTTATTCTCTTGCTTAACGGCCTTCTCTGAGACGTACGAGCTCAGAGGTTATATATTGATGGATAACAAACGCATGGAGTGAATTGCCTATGTGGCATGCCTAAGTGGCAATATGATCAAGGCTTCTGTTGAAAAGCAGAGTCTTGTGGTTGTTGATCAAAGCACCGCCTGTGTGGCATAGCTTTGTGTAACGTTGATTCGCGAGCCTCACACCCCGGTTGTGAACCAAAAACGGGAGAGGGCCTCAGGGAGGGCAATCGTTTCCTTCTAGCTAGGATGGTGTCAGTGACCTACTATCCCTGACATTTATATTATTTTCACCTGTGTGGTTGTTGCTGTTGCGAGGCGCCTCGTATATATCGGTGACTGTGTGGAGCCGATGGAGTCATTTGGCTCATTTACACCCCAAAGAGCAGGGAAACGCAGTGTTCAGGAATTTTAATCCACATCGGCGGACCGGCCCTGACGATCCAAGGGTCACTCGAGCTCTGATCCTGAGACATGGGCTAGATTGCCTCGAATCAGCGAGGACTATCTTTTGCCTCGGTTCATAGATGGAAATCCAGCTTCCAATATGTGACTTTGCGGTTTTATTTGTAGAGCCTAGTATGGCGACATAGTGGTATGGGGCACTTATGCCACGGCGCGGCGCGTTCTATTCAGGCCGTTATATATATATAATATATATTATATATATTTCGTCGATTTCCTTTTAAAATGTATTTTATTAAATCATTTTAAATCCGTTTTTGAAACGATTTCAACTTTACATTCAATTTCGAATCAAAATTGAATATTCCACATCATCGATATACAAATGATAATATTTTCAAAACGTTATATTTTGAAATCACTTTCTTTTCTATATTCATTATAAAAATGAATAAAATCGATATAAATATCATTCACGTCAAAATGGCATCAATCTAGTCAACACGGCTATTATTCAACACATGAATGTTTATTTTATTCAACACATGAATATCCATCAATATATAACCTCTGAGCTCGTACGTCTCAGAGAAGGCCGTTAAGCAACAGAATAAATTCTCCGCTGCCAAACAGATATATATTTAATAGAAATCAATCACACAGAATAAAATCCAATGTCAGACACACAGTCCATTTACAAGTCCGTTCTGGGTCTGAACGAAACCGAAGGCACCTTGTACCTCGCATATCCATCGATCACCAAATACGTCTGGACGATCACCAACTGATTCCCTCCTCTTGGGTGTACAGCCCAATCAATATCATCAGTAATCACCCAAACGATGTGAAGACCTCCGGTCTTCGACCACCGTCTTCATCCTCGACACATCGTCGAATCAGTTATTCAGAATGGGATAAACCCAGCCTTTCTGAATATCCCACAAATATAATAAACAAGTGTTACACAAACACAACATACGCCTCATTCCAATTCAGAATATTCTTTTATTCAAATATTCTTATACTTTGGGAAAGGTTCCCATTAATTTTATCAAAGATAAATTCTTTAAATTTATTCTTTAATCCTCCTTTGAATATTAATTCAAATTAGTCTGGATTAGCGAACCACACCAAAGTAATCATTTATTTTATTTCCCAATCACAACCTATTCATCCCATGAAGTAAAACTGGTCATACTTCATATCTAACAGCACGGTGTTATCGGTAAATTCAATTACCATTTCACGTTCAAATCTAATTAAAGATTTAACTATTGTCTGGAGGAAAACTGGTGATACTCCATTCTCGATCATTTCAATCTAATTAAAGATTCATTAAAACTCCACTTGGTTTTAATCTTCCCAAAAATTAATATTAATGATTGTTAACTTGGGAAATCATATTATGTCTTTAACCGGGTTAAAGAACCGATGTCATCTAAAATATGGTTCACTATAAACCCAAATCCCATTTGATATTAAGTACAAGGCTCTGAATAGAAAATATATTGGCTTATATTCAATATCAAATTCTACGACCAACAAATATCGTATTGGAAATAACGATATAAATATATCTTTCAAATTTCCATAACAATATCTTTATAATCACGAAATCCAACATCGAAATATCCCAAAGGCAATTTCGATTCAAATCCATTCCAATTCAATTATTGGAAATTCTGGTTATTTTCAAAACCATTTCAAATCCACTTTATTTATATTAAAAATAAATGGGATTATAATTCTAGTTCAAAACTAGTTCATTTCGATAAAAATCTATTTTTATCTTTTCAAATATGGAGTTTTTCATCCCAATTTTTCACAAATCATTTCTTATGATTTTGCACAAATTATTACTATTTTTAATAATTTTATCAAGGCCCGTACAGTCGATTTCCGTCAACGGCCATCGTACTGCACTTACAGCGACCTTTTCCAAATTTGATTTGGACATAATTCCAAATCCAACCGTTAGATTTCAAATCTCCAATACTCGTTAGAAAGCTCTTTTCGATACGAACCCAACGGTTCCGGTTTTAGGAGAATCCGACGGTCGGATCTCCCGTAATATCCATTCGAAGTCAATGGTCGAAATTCGCGAACTGCCGCAGCGTGGCGCGTTCTATTCAGGCCGTTATATATATATATATATATATATAATATATTATATATATCATCGATTTCCTTTCAAAACGTATTTTATAAATCGTTTTAAATTCGTTTTCAAAACGATTTCAACTTCATATTCAATTTCGAATCAAAATTGAATATTCCACATCATCGATATACAAATGATAATATTTTCGAAACGTTATATTTTTAAATCACTTCCTTTTCTATAATCATTATAAAAATGAATATAATCGATATAAATATCGTTCGCGTCAAAATGGTGCATATCTAACCAACACGGTTTTATATCTTCAAATAACTTCGTTATTCTATTCAACAAATGAATATTTTCTTCAACACATGAATATATATTTTTATTCAACACATGAATATACATTTTTATTCAACACATGAATATATATTTTTATTCAACACATGAATATATATTTTTATTCAATACGTGAATATGTATTTTTATTCAACACATGAATATATATTTTTATTCAATACATGAATATATATTTATAATATTCCTTATTTTCCAAATTGGAATGAGGCCCAATCAATTACCATATAATGTTATTTATATGGATTCTATACAACGCATGTATATAATAGCAATGATAAATAATCAACCATCATCCAAAGTGCACCACACAACTGCATAAGCACTAAATATAAATAGTTAACACTTACACAGTTTGTCAACCTATCAATTGACATACAACTAAACAATCAGGATTAGTGTACATCAAATATCATCCCAATACCCATGTGGGGTTTTAGTCAACAAACACAGATTTTTATTTGTGTAGTTGGGCAATGTGTAAAATTTATCGTCCCAATCAATATCAGTCAAATGGGTGTACATAAACAAATCGTCCGATTTGTTTATAAATATTTATTTTATATACACGTTAAAAATTATATTTTTAACTATAAAATATTTTCAACTATAAAATATTTTATTCCATTCCACATCACACAATCAAATTTCACAACACAACAATCAAACAAACAAGTCATCCATGGTCTGTGGACAACGGGTGTCGGGTGCTGCTAAGCACCGTCTGCATCCTAGTATATATTTCAAACTAGAAATTAAAATAAAAGTGAGGAGTTCTCACCGAGAAGCTAAACCAAACGCCGTGACTCTTCATATATAGGAAATCATCGCCGTGTTCCCAATGAGATCTGTTTCACGCGGTATATGTTAAAAAAATTATTTTTTACAATGCTACTTCCTATATAAAGATTATATTTTTATCTATTCAACATTGCTATAAAAATCATAATTTTATAACGATGTTACACATATAAAAATCACTTCTTTGTCTTGCTATTTTATATATAAAAAATCGAATTTTTATATAATCTAAAAATCGTATATTTTTAACATAAAGATCATAGCTTTTAAGTAAATAAAAATCAAAGCTTTCTAATGTAAAAATCTCACCTTTCTTCGTTTAAAAATCATATCCTTACTAAGTTAAAAATCAAATCTTTTCTATAAATAAAATTCTCGCCTTTTCCCATGTTATAAATATATATAAAACTGATTTTTTTATCACATGAAGTTTATATATAAAACCAGATTTTTATAAACAAGAATAAATAAAAATAACTATAAAAACTTACTGCTAATCTACGTTGGACTGGAGGGAGAATGGTGCGTCGGATGTGGAGATGGCAGCGGATGGCATCGTGGTGGGGTCCGGTGGGTGCAGGGCAGCGCTGGCGGCGAGTGGATTAGGGTTACGGTGTGCAAAATTGGGGGCGACGGGTTCAATTTGCAAGGTACTCGAACTGAGGGGGGCGACGGTGAGCCGGAGATGCAACGGGGAGAGGAGGCGCAAGGCGCGGTGCGGTGGTGAGGGGACTCCGGCGGCGCGAGGTTGAGGACAGCGACAGGGATTCGTGTTTTTTTTATTTGAGATCTGTTTTGAACGAGAGAGAGAGGGTGAGGGATAATATATTTATATATATATATATATTCATTTATTTTATTCTCCTTAAAGTTGACTTTCCATTTAAACTCGAAATCAAGTCCGCCAACTGTCGCCCCTGGCTAATTACCCCCATTCCGAACACAATGGGATATGTTTCATAAGCTAATTGGACTGTTTCGATCAGTTTTCGTCAAAATCAAAATATAAATCTATATATTGAATTTGAACGCACATTTCAATTTACCGGGGCCACATACAGACTCTAAAAATTCCCGGAAAATATTTTCTAGCTTCGTATTGACGATACGGTTCCAATTTCGTCAAATTCTGAGACCGTTTGAAAAATGGCCATTTTCTGGTCGATCGAAATGACTGAAACTGTCAAAACACGTTTTACTTCGCCACGCTCACATATTGATTCAGAAAATTACGAATTTTGGAATCTAGCAATAACTTGACATCCCGGATCAAACAAAAGTGGTTTCGTTGAAAATAGAGGTCGTTTGCAAAATTTCCATTTTTAAGGGCCAGAATTCCATAGCGACTATTCTGAATTTTCAACTGGACGTATCTTTTTATTCCCACTATGAAATTTCAATTTTTCGGATTCGTTGGAAAGATATTCTCAATTAGATTCTAATATTTATGGTTTCACTATAATCCGGTTTATTTTGAATCTTTTTCATTCATTTGAAATTTGAAATTTGAAATCGAATTTTCGAACAACCATGCCATTTTCAATTCCTTTTATAATTAAAATAAAATATTTATATTCTAACGTCGATCTATATAAATATATTCATTCTAATTCTATTCAAAATAAATTTTTCGTCATTATTTGAAGTGACCCGAACTTCCCAGGTCTCTGAAAAGAAGAGAAAGAACGAATTACTGTGAGGACAAGACAAATCAGAACGCAGACGGAAGAACATTTCATTGTCATTACAACAATTCCATCAGAATACAAGAATATACAGTATATAAATGAATATTACACAGAAATATCAGAGATTTAAATTACATTTAAATACATAGCAGCAGAAAAAAATACAATACACAACTAGAAGAGATATACGGATACAAAGCTTTCCGGATATCATTCCAGCTGTAAACCAGGATCCTGTGAATAAAAATATGCAAATCCAAAACTACTAACTGCCTGTGTCAAAATAAGGGCACCCAGAGTTTAGGTTAAAACAATAAACTCCAGGTCAGTCATGGGACTGGTGTGAGAACTAAAGCAGTTATTAATCTTTATTTGAAAGTTAGGTAAATCAAGGGACACGCCGTATAACACGGAACGGGTTTCCTCCCAAGAATACCAGTGTATAAAACAAACAGCGCAATGCTAAATAAAGAAAAATGAAGCTATTATAAGAACCAGTTCCCATCACGCAATGCAACGCAAGCCGGAGGATAGGGTTTTTACCTTATAATAACCAAGAATGCTTGATACGTTTAAAACAAATCATTTGATACTATTATAAGTTCATAGTGTATAAAACAACTTCAAATCATAAGTATCAATCATAGGCGGCATAAGCGCCCCATCCCACTATGTCGCCATACTAGGTTCTACAAATAAAACCGCAAATGACACGTATTTGGAAATTGGACATCCGTCTGTGAACCGAGGCAAAAGATAGTCCTCTACCGATTCGAGACTGTCTAGCCCGAGCCTCAGGATCAGAACGCATCAACCCTTTGGATCGTCAGGGCCGGTCCACCGATGTGGATTATTATGCCTGAACACTACGTTTCCCCGCCCTTTGGGGCGTAAATGAGCCAACGAATGACTTCATCGGACCCGGATCGTCCGATCAAACCGAGGCGCCTCGCAACAGCAACAACCACATAAGTCAAACTCGTCAGGGCGTGTAAAACCACTGATGCCACTTCTAGCTAGAAAGAAACGCATGTCCTCCCTAAGGTCCTCTCCCGTTTTTGGTTCACCATCGGGGTGTGAGGCTCGCGAATCAACGTTACACAAAGCTATGCCACACAGGTCGTGCTTTGATCATCACCGCAAGACTTTGCTTTTCAACAGAAGCCTTGATCAATTTCCCCTTGGGCATGCCACACAGGCAATACACTCCATGCGTTTGATATCCATCAATATATAACCCCTGAGCTCGTACGTCTCAGAGAAGGGCATTAAGCAAGAGAATAAATTCTCTGCCGCCAAACAGATATATATTTAATAGAAATCAACCACACAGACTAAAATCCAATGTCAGACACACAGTCCATTTACAAGTTCGTTCTGGGTTTGAACGAAACCGGAGGCACCTAGTACCCCTCATATCCATCGATCTCCAAGTACGTCTGGACGATCACTAATTGTTTCCATCTTCTTGGGTGTACAGCCCAATCAAGATCATCAGTAACCACCCCAACGACGTGAAGACCTCCGGTCTTCGACCACCGTCTTCATCTTCGACTTATCGTCGTATCAGTTATTCAGAATGGGATAAACCCGGTCTTTCCGAATAACTCGCGTATATAATAAACAAGTGTTACACAAACACAACATACGCCTCATTCCAGTTCAGAATATTCTTTTATTCGAATATTCTTATACTTTGGGAAAGATTCCCATTAATTTTATCAAAGATAAATTCTTCAAATTTATTCTTTAATCTTCTTTGAATATCAATTCAAACTAGTCGGGATTAGCGAACCACACCGAAGTAATCATTTATTTTATTTCCCAATCCCAACCTATTCATCCCATGAAGTAAAACTGGTAATACTTCACATCTAACACCACGGTGTTATCGGTAAATTCAATTACCATTTCACATTTAAATCTAATTAAAGATTTAACTATCGCCTGGAGCAAAACTGGTGATACTACATTCTCGATCTTTTCAATCTAATTAAAGATTCATTAAAACTCCACTTAGTTTTAATCGTTAACTGGGTTAAAGAATCTATGTCATTTAAAACACGGTTCACGATAAACCCAACATCACATTCCATTAATTATCGGGTTAAAGAACAAGTGTTATTTAAAACACTGTTCACGATAAACCCAAAAATCAATACCAATTCAATTCCAATCAAATATTATTTAATTGTTACTCTTCATTAAATCTAAATAAAAAGATTTAATCTTTTCTCAATTGGGCTTAAGAACAGTGTTAATGAAGACACCATTCATGACAAACCCAAATCACATTTGATATTAAATACAAGGCTTATATTCAATATCAAATTCTACGACCAACAGATATCGTATTGGAAATAACGATATATATCTATATCTTTCAAATTTCCATAACAACATCTTTATAATCACGAAATCTAACATCGAAATGTTCCGAAGACAATTTCGATTCAAATCCACTCCAATGCAATCATTGGAAATTCTGGTTATTTTTAAAACCCTTTTCAAATTCAATTTATTTATTTAAAAACAAATAGAATTTTAATTTTAGTTCAAAACTAGTTCATTTCGATAAAAATCTATTTTTATCTTTTCAAATATGGAGTTTTTCATCCCAATTCTTCTCAAATCATTTCTTATGATTTTACACAAATTATTGATACTTTTAATAATTTAATCAAGGCCCGTACAGTCGATTTCCATCAACGGCCATCGAACTGCACTTATAGCGACCTTTTCCAAATTTGATTTGGACATAATTCCAAATCCAACCGTTAGATTTCTAATTTCTAATATTCGTTAGAAAGCTCTTTTCAATATGAACCCAACGGTTCTGGTTTTAGGAGAATCCGACGGTCGGATCTCCCGTAATATCCGTTCGAAGTCAATGGTCGAAATTCGCGAACTGCCGCAGCGCGACGCGTTCTATTCAGGCCATTATATAATATATATAATATATACTTCATCGATTTCAATTCAAAACGTGCTTTATAAATTGTTTTAAATTCATTTTCAAAACGGTTTCAACTTCATGTTCAATTTCAAATCAAAATTGAATATTCCAATATAAATTCATTTTAAATTCATTTCAAATCGGTTTCAATTCAAATTGATTTCTAATTCAATTTCAGTTCGTTTTCAATTCAATTCAATTTTAATTCGAATTCATTTATATTCAATTTCAATTCGAATTCATTTCTATTTAATTTCAATTCGAATTCATTTATATTCAATTTCAATTCGAATTCATTTATATTCAATTTCAATTCGAATTCATTTCTATTCAATTTCAATTCGAATTCATTTCTTTTCAAAATATCAGATTTTGAAATCACTTTCGATATTCATTATAAAATGAGTAAAATCGATATAAATATCGTTCATGTCAAAATGGCGTCAATCTAATCAACACGGCTTCATATATTCCTATTTTTCAATATTCTATTTCAAATATTTCTATTTCAAATATTTTTATTTCAAAACTGGAATGAGGCCCAATCAATTACCATATAATGTTAATTATATGGATTTTTTACAACACATGTATAAAATAACAACGGTAAATAATCAACCATCATCCAAAGTGCATTCTACACTGTATAAGCATCAAATATAAATATTCAATGCTTGTAACAGTCTGTCAATCAAACGATCGACATCCAACTAAACAATCGGGATTAGTGTACGTCCAATATCATCCCAATACCCGTGTGGGGTTTCAAACAATCAAACACAGATTTTATTTGTGCAGTTGGGCGATGTGTAAAATTTATCGTCCCAATCAATATCAGTCAAATGTGTGTATATAAACAAATCGTCCGATTTGTTTATTTTTATTTCATTTCATATACACGTTAAAAATTCTATTTTTAAATATAAAATATCTTCCACTATAAAATATTTTATTTCATCTATATAAATATTTTATTTCATTTCACATCACACAATCAACTACACATCAAAATCAAACAAACAAGCATACAAGCCGTCCATGGTCTGTGGACGACGGGTGTCGGGTGCTACTAAACACCGTCTGCATCCTAGTATATATATATAGCTAGAAAATTAAATTAAAGAGTGAGAAATTCTCACAGAATAGCTAATCCAATCCCACGACTCTTCTTAGGTAGAAATCTTCGCCGTTCTTGCCTCTTGCCACTTTCTTTGCCCGTATTCTCTACATATGTAAAAATCACATTTTTACTTCGTTATTCGATATATAAAAAATCATATTTTTATTCTCTATTCAATATATAAAAAATCAAATTTTTACTTCGCTATTCAATATATAAAAATCGAATTTTTACTTTGTTATTCAATATATAAAAATTGAATTTTACTTTGCTATTCAATATATAAAAAAATCGTATTTTTATTCTTTATTCAATATATAAAAATCAAATTTTTACTTCGCTATTCAATATATAAAAATCGAATTTTTACTTCGCTCTTCAATATATAAAAATTGAATTTTTACTTTGCTATTCAATATATAAAAATCGAATTTTTACTTCGCTCTATTATATAAAAGTTATATTTTTATATTTCTACTTCATATACAAAGATCGGATTTTTATTTCATTGCTATAAAAAATCAAATTTCTATTCTTCTACAATATAAAAGTTTGATTTTTCCTAGTCTAAAAATTCGATCTTTCTTAGTTTAAAGATTCGATCCTTTCTATTGTATTTATATAATCTTCTAATCACTAAAAATATAATCTTTTTGTTTACAAACACAATTTAGAAACTGAAAATAGAAATTAAATTCGGATTCATAGTAAAATTAAATAAAAATAATTTAAAAACTCACATCGATCGGATTTGGGTGGAGGGTTGCCTGTCGTGGTCGGGTCCGGGCTCTGAGGTGGTGGTGGGGCATCGCCTGTCGAGAAGGAGGAGGGGGGTCTCGGTTTGGGGAATTCGAAAGAGGGGGTTGTGCGGTTTGGGGAATTCGAAGGGGGGTCGGACTTCGATCGAGGGGGGCTGTCAGGAACGGAGCGGCGGTTGCTGCGATGGGGGTGGCGCCTCCTGGGGCTGTGCGACGCTATTTTGTTTTTTTATTTTCTTCATTCGATTGAAAGGATACAGGGGGGGGGGGGTCTGGTAGTATAGAGAGAGAGGGGAGAGGAGAGAGAGAGTTTTATTATTTTTTTATTTATTTAATTTCAGAAAGTTGACTTTTTTATTTGACCTCTAAACGAGGCCCACTGTCTGTCGTCCATAGCTAATTACCCCCATTCCGAACACAATGGGATATGTATCGTAAGCTGATTCGACTGTTTCGATCGGTTTCCGTCAAAATCAACATATAACTCTATATATTGAATTTGAACGCACATTTCAATTTACTGGGGTCACATACTAACTCGAAAAATTCCAGAAAAATATTTTCTAGCTTCGTATTGATGATACGGTCCTAACAACTCTAGTTTCATTGAATTCTGGGACCGTTTGAAAAATGGCCATTTTCCAGTCGATTAAAATCAACTGAAATTGGTCAAACGCGTTTTCCTTTGCCACGCTCACATATTGAATCGGAAAATTATGAAATTTGGAATCTAGCAATAACCTTACATCCCGGATCCAACAAAAGTGGTTTCGTCGAAATCCGAGGTCGTTTGCAAAATTTCCATTTTTAAGGGCCTGAATTCTATAGTGACTATTCAGAATTTTCAACTGGACATATCTTTTGATTCCCGCTATGAAATTTCGATTTTTCGGATTCGTTGGAAAGATATTCACAAATAGATTCTAAAAATTTTGGTTTCACTAAAATCCGGTTTATTTTGCACCCGGTATGTTCAATTGAAGTTTGAAA
Organism: Allium sativum; assembly: GCA_030737875.1. Classification (NCBI taxonomy): domain Eukaryota; kingdom Viridiplantae; phylum Streptophyta; class Magnoliopsida; order Asparagales; family Amaryllidaceae; genus Allium; species Allium sativum. The sequence continues at coordinate 767,774,448 of CM060912.1, read as the reverse complement.
TCGAATTATCGAACTACCGCGCCATTTTCAATTCCTTTTATAAATATAAATATTTATATTCTATCGACGATCTATATAAATATATACGTTCGAATTCTATTCAAAATAAATTTCTCGTTGATATTATTTAAAATAATTCATTTTAAATAATCAAAATTCGCTAAAATTGCCAAAATAAAAATTTTAAACTGGCCCAGAATTTACGGGTTGTTACATTATTATTTAAAATAATTCATTTTAAATAATCAAAATTCGCTAAAATTGCCGAAATAAAAATTTTAAATTGGCTCAGATTTTCCGGGTTATTACATCTGAGGTGCATAGAAAGTACGGAGGACCTCTCCTAAGTGTACGATGTGCTCTTCCTCGCTGCTCGAGAAAACCAAGATATCATCTATGAACACCACAAAGCATGTTGGTGCATTGGTTAGTGCAAAAGGTATAACCAGCCACTCAAAGAATCCGTCGGGAGTCCTAAAAGCACTCTTGTCTATGTTGTCATCCGCTACCCTAAGCGTATGAAATTCTGTAGCTAAATCCAACTGCGAGAAAACTGAAGCGCCCACTAATTGATCAAACAAGTCATCTATTCATGGGAGTGGGTGTCCATTCTTCTTAGTGAGTTTGTTCAACTCCCTGTAATCCGCACATAGACGGAAGAGCTGTGTGCCTTGGCTGTGGAGATGGTTGGTGCTCCCCACTCAGAAATGCTCTGTATAATAAATCCTTTCTCAAACAACTTACCCACTTGCTTACTAATCTCCCTCCTCTCTCTTGGAGCCATATGGCGCACTGCTAGTGCGAAAGGCTTAGCATTCACCACTAAGTATATCCAAAAATATATCTCATGCCTGGGAGGTAGTCCTCTCACCTCCTCGAACACGTCTGGAAAGTCTTTGACAATGGGTACCAAACTGAGATCGTCAACAGAAACATCTAGGGAATATAAGAAACTGAACATGACAAACCCTCGTGGGTCGCAAGAAATCTCGAGAGTCCTACATGGCACGTCAAAAACCTGACAATTCTCCTCTCACAGTCAAGGATGGCACCATACATGGCTAGCCAATCTATCCCTAGAATAAGTCTGTAACACATAAAACCCAGTAAATACGTGTCACACTCAAACTCGATGCCAAAGACAGAAATCAACAAACCCCTACACATCATAGATAGGTGAGTCATACCTCCTATGAGGTTTGATACAACTACAAGATCTGAAACTACAAAAGTATCTATGTGCATATTATCAACCATAGAACTAGATATGAAAGAATGAGAAGCACCAGAATCGAACAAGGTCCTAATGCAAAAGTCAATAAGAGAAATCAAACCTTCTATAGTGACCATCCTACCTCTGTCTTGACTGCTACCAGTAGTTTGATTCACCCCAAGTGCATAAACTTATGCTCCGGATGATCCAGCCCCCTCTCCCTTATTTTGAGGGCATTACTTGTTGTAATGTCCCTTCTATCTGCATTGAAAACAAGCACCTTTCTTATTCCTCCTACAGTCTTTGATGAAGTGTCCCACAATAACATAGCCATAACACTTTACTTCCTTCTTAATTTGTGCTTTCTCAGGTTTCTATTCCTTATTTACTGCACCCTCTTGGGCCACTGCTTTAACACCCCGTAAAATGCATAAACATTAATAATAAATAATAAATAAATAAATAAGAATAAAACTAAACAATTTAATGACAAGTCTGGAAAATTGGATTTTGTAGCTTTAAGAATTTGGCTACGAAATTCTTTTATTTGGATTCGTGGCGAAATTCTATATCGTTTTCATATATAATTTGCTGAAAACGGTTAATTATGAAGAAGTTACAAGCAAATGAATTAGGACTGTAAAACACAATATATATATATATAATTATTTGTGTAAAATATATATGCCTAAAATATATTTAAATATAAGAGGGAAAATTTGAAAGTTGAAATGAGGTTAAGATTATAGGGACAAAGGATATTTTATATAAGGAATCAGAATAAGGAAATAAAGCAATGAATTAATTAAATAAATACCTCAGCAAACGCACGTTTATTGGTCATCTCAACGACCAGGGGTCCACTGTTGTAGTGTCCCGACGATTTCAGTACCATTTGAGTTGACCAAATAACACAAGTACAGCCCAAATTGCACTGGAAACCAGAAAACTAATAGAAAGAAAACAGAAGGTGAGAATAGATAAGATAGAAACTTAGAATAGAAGAAGAAGAAAAAGAACATACAACATCAGAGTAAACACGAATCTCAAAGAGGAACGAACAACATATAATAGATACATAACTTTGAAATAAAATCAGTATATGTATACAGTAACATTATTAGAGTATAACACTTTCATCATAGCGGAAATAAACAATAGCTATAAAAACGCTACTGAAGCCTCCTGCTCCAGCTCCTTCTAGTGCATCTGTAAATCTCGAGTACTTGACTACTCGTACAAATTTGTGTACCGAAGAGTTTATGGAAAACAAAACAAAACAAACTCCGGGTCAGTCATAGGACTGGTGTGAGTAAAACAATTTAAAACAGTTTGGTAAAATAAATGATATCTCATAAGATTACGCCGTATAACGGAATGGATTTTTCCCTTATGAGAATCCAAACATTTGATTTAACTTTCAAAAATCCGTTTGAAAGAAACAATAAACTTTATATCAAAACTCTTTTGATATTATAATAATGTCTATCAACCACAACTAAATAATCATCTAGCAGAAACACTTTCAACTCAAGTTCTACATATATAGTATACAATCAAAACCGCGAGCACTTATTGGATAATGGATTTCCAACTATGACAAGGTATGGAACCACCTTCCGATAGTGTACCTCTAGAGAGGAATACACTGGGTTCAACAAGAACATCTTGCAACCCGGCCACACATGACCGACCACTCATTTCGCTTGAGTGTATCGAATGTATATCACCAACGGTTGGGATCAGCAACCATTTCCCAAGTGGGACAGCATCGAATAGATTAAAGAATGAAATGAATATCTCCAGATAGGTGATAATACACCCTAATTGGCAGCCAACCACTTAGCCATGCTGCCTGCCCGATTTTTGCCTTTTCCCTGTTGTGAGGCTAGAGGCCATAACGTATACTTCACACCTTTATTTACATTGAATGTCACTTCGCCATACCCGCCAAATCACAAATTGATTTCCCCAAATATACTACGGGTATATAGCTAAGAGAAACGAATTCGTTCGCCACCAAACGTACATACGTTTGAAGAGGTCAACTTACGTGATCCATTAAGTATACTCTGTCAGACATTCTTCCATACAAGTCGTCCTGGGACTGGACAAACTGAAGGCACTATTCTGTACACAGGACAACCATTGCATAACTCCATCTTCAGTTTTCTTCGTCATATTTGATTCGCAACGTTAATGTCCATACAGAGTGGTTTACAGATAATGAATCTGATCCCGGACTCTCCGTTTTGACAACGGAAAAATGGTCAAAAACTTCGATAGTCGGTGAGTTAACTGTCAAAGAAAAACACGTTTGCAAACAACAATCGTATCTCCAAATGGAAATCTTACCAAGCAAATCATCAATCAACACTGATTCCCCTTAATTCAATTTGTCACTCAATTATCCATTTCCCTATTCCTGCTTCCATATATTCAATATTTCTTTTTTTCTAAATTTAGAAAATATACGTTATTAACATTTGAAAAACATTTCCATTTCTTATTTTCTATATTACAAAACATTTCTGATTCTTATTTGGAAAACATTTCCAAAACTCCTACATTGGATTTAAACAGATGTTTAAATCGAACATCGCTATGCCAACTCAAACCATTATACTCGTTAACTAAATTTACTTAACCAACCTTCACTATCGAACCTTAACCATCCCTTACTTAAAAACGAAGCCAATCAAGGTGGGGTATAACTTCCTTTCAGACCTTAACTGAACAACATTTCTAATTTCGAAACATACAAGGTTCACCTTTTAAACCTTTAACAACTTCCTTACGTAACTCTCTTTCGAATAAATCTCTATTCGATAACTCTTTCCTTCGAATAAACTATATTCGATAATCTCTCTTCAAATATCCATATTCGATTAACTCTATTCAATTAACACTATTCGATTAACTCTAATCGATTTACTCTTATCAGTTAGCTCTATTTGATTAACTCTATTCTATTAACTCTATTTGATTAACTCTATTGGATTAACTCTATTTGATTAACCCTAATCGATTAACTCTATTGGATTAACTCTAATCAATCAACTCTTAACAATTAACTCCTATCAATTTACTCCTTTTGAATAAACTATATTCGATTAACTCCTTTCGAATAGCTAATATTCGATAACTCCATTCGAATAAACTATATTCGATTATTTCCTTTTCGACTAACTCTATATTCGATTAACTCTCTTCGATTAACTAATATTCGATTAACCCACTTCGAATAACTAATATTCGATAAACTCACTTCGAATAACTAATATTCGATAACTCACTTCAAATAACTAATATTCGATAACTCACTTCGAAGAACTAATATTCGATTAACTCACTTCGAATAACTAATATTCGATAGCTCACTTCGAATAACTAATATTCGATAACTCACTTCGAATAACTAATATTTGATAACTCACTTTGAATAACTAATATTCGATAACTCACATCGAATAACTAATATTCGATTAACTCACTTCGAATAACTAATATTCGATAACTCACTTCGAATAACTAATATTCGATAACTCACTTCGAATAACCAATATGCGATAACTCACTTCGAATAATTAATATTCGATAACTCACTTCGAATAACTAATATTCGACAAATTATTTTCGAATAACCAATATTCGAAAATCTTTCTCTGAATAACTGTAATTGATAATTCTTTCTTCGAATTAACTATATTTGATTAACTCTTTTCAATTAACTCTACTCGAATAACTAATATTCGATTAACTCTAATTCAATTGACTCTATTCGACTAACTCTAATTCAATTACTCTAATTCGATTAACTCTAGTCGATTAACTCTAATTCAATTACTCTAATTTGATTAACTTTAATCGATTAGCTCCATTAAGTTTGACTTCGTATTTCAAAATAGTATCCCATTTCCAAATTCTATTTATACTTCTATTTATAGAATTATTCATACGAAAACTCCTTTTTATTTCTAACACTTAAATCTCAATTAAATTTTCCTTTTATAACTCTATTTATTTCATAAATAAATATTTCCTTTTTATAACTCTCTTTATTTAACAAATAACTATTTTTTTTATCTCTCTATTTATTTAACAAATAAATATTCTTTTTCAATTCTATTTGTTAATGTTTTACAAATATTCCCTTTACAAATATATTTGTAAATGTTTTACAAATATCTCCTTTTCAAATCTATTTGTAAATATTTTACAAATATCTCCTTTTCAAATCTGTTTGTAAATGGTTTAAAAATATTTCCTTTTCAAATCTATTTGTAAATGGTTTACAAATATTCCCTTTTCAATTCTATTTGTAAATGGTTTACAAATATTTCCTTTTCAAATCTATTTGTAAATGGTTTACAAATATTCCCTTTTCAATTTATATATAAAATCTATTGATTTTATATAAATAATTTATTTTCAAAATACACTTTGAAAATCCCATTTCTACATCCCAGTATTTCTTACGGTATTTAAAATACCGAATAACAATGATCGAGATCATTCAACACACATAATCAACAACAGATTATATATCACATCATATATCACAATATATGAAACAAAACAGTAAAATAAATGTTGAGGAATCCCGTTGGATTCCTCCGACCTGTTTCCCTGCATCCACAGATGTTAAACAATACAATTATCATCAATTTCATTTCAATATGAAATATTCTGCTAAACAGAATCAATTTATACATATACATTTATATATATATATATATATATATAACCAGATCTATAATTTCAACCAATTACTTAGCAGTTCAACCAAACAATCATTACACCGAAATCAATCACCATTTATCAGTTCTAAATATACGTTTTAAAAATAAAACTGGTAGAGTTGGTGAGTTTTACTCACATTGGACGATCATCGTTAAATAACGATAATTGTCATTGATTCTGATCAAACAATTTATTTCGCTATAAATTGTAATGAGATCCAATTCACTCCTAGTCTGTTCCATCGTGTAGTGTCCATCCATACGAGCCCAACGGATCTGACCGTTCGCAAAACTGATAACGTATGACAAAAATATTCATTTAATAAGTTATACTTGTAATTTAAATGAAATAAAACATTAACTAATTTACCATGGGCCCAATTCTTCCTACCCAGCCCAATACCAGTGTTCTACCTCAGCCCAAAAGGGTTCACCGCTCCACGTCATTACAGTCTTCTTCCCCAACCAAGAAATCTCGGTCCCTCCTCACTTCAGGATTTCAGGACATTTCGGCCTCTTCAGAAAATCAATGCTACTCTTATACTTCATTAAAAATCAAAATACAACCATCGAAATTCATCTCGTCATCCACTCTTCATCTCCATCACACCTTTAACGAACTCAAGCTCACCATCTCCATGGTGTTCCAGGCGAGCTCGACGTCCTGATAGTGAAGACCCGACATTTACTAACACCGAAACCCACAAAAATTCACCAGTATTTCCTACTTCAACTCCTCTTCCTCCTACACTCCACGATGTACAGCTCGAACAACTCAAGCTCATCAAACTTCGAAGATTTCCAAACCCTAACCGACGCTGCTGTAAATACAGTGTCCCATATTTCATTCGAACCTTCCAATACTCAACCCAAAGTGAAGAGAATACTTGCAAGATCCTAAATATACTAACCAAAAACTGAATCGATGATCAAATCACTTAGAAACCTTAAACCTAGTTCTTGTTTGGAAAATACAGTGAGCGGAAATGGACGTCGCACCCTTGATTTAGCATACCAAAATGAAGAGAAACTTCAGAGGAGATCGAATATACAAGGGAATAGATTTATAGAATTATGATTTATTTCTTTTGTTTTTTCGAAGGAAGAACCTCATGTTGGAAATAACATAGATGACGGTGGAATTTTGTGTTGACTGGAGAGAGTGAAAATTAGGTTTAGAAAGATATAGGGTATTTATAGAGGGATTTAAATATTTTTATATTCAATATTTATATTAATTTTATTCAACCGTTGTTTGTACTTATCGTTTAAAAATTCCTATGATCACACATGAACTTCAAAAATCACGGAAATGGACATGCAGCTACAGTTTGATATTACGGACCCAATGAAACTGGTTTCGTCGAATTCCGACTCCGTTTGCTCACACAGCGTATTTTTAGCCGTCAAAATACTGACTGTTTTCACATTAAAAATCCGTACGGCCACACACTAATCCAAAAAATCTCGAAACTTGAAATCTAACAATAAGTTAATGTTATGGTTCCAACAAAATTAGTTTCGTTGAAAACGGAGTTCGTTTGCAAAACTAGCAATTTTTAAAGCTCTAAATAACCCATTTAAATATATAAATATATTTAAAAATAATCAAATTAAATATTTATAAATAAATATTATCGTATATATTCACACTGAATATCATACAGCTCTGAAATAACATATTTGGATTTACATGTCCATATTTCAAATCCAGAGTTAAATCGATATTCAATTTGTATTGAAAATCCATTTAAATATAAATAAATCGATATAAAATTATAAAGGAAATCCATAGAGACTTTTCGAAAATTTGATTTGGGCTTAAATCAAAATCTCACAATGAAATACCAATTTTTCTCTTCCACTAGAAAATTTTACTTCATCAGCTCCGAACGGTTCTTGTTTCACAGAAATCCGATTTAGAACAGATTCTGTATATTCATTTAAAGTTCGAATCACCAAATAGCGAACTATCACGCCATTTCGAGCTCGATTATACTTATAATATAAATTATACGTTTAACTGTCGTTTAAATAATATATTCGTTAATATAATTCAACTCCAAATTGAATTATATATTTTGAATTGTCCAATTTACACAATATTGTCAATTTCACTATTTCTGATTATTTCAGAAATTAAATATATTATTCTATTATTTAATTAAATATTCGATATTATTTAATTAAAAAACCTTTAAATTACTAAACCAATATTTTAAATAATTAAATTAATTAATTACTCGACCGTAAAATACGGGTCATTACATTCTTCCCCAATTAAAATAATTTCGTCCTCGAAATTGCTACGGTAGAAAACAAACCCTATTAACTAGATTAAAAATTATTTGTTTAAATTCTTAACTCCAGTTTCAACTAAACAATCCATTCCAATTAAAATATTAATTTATTTCTATTAACGAAAATTTTCAAAAATTTGAAAATATTCTAAAACCCGAAATTTTCAAAAAATTTCGCCAACACCTCCTTTGTACTGGTCAATCGGTACAACTCGCCTCTCTGGGCCTTCTCCAACTCAAAAGAAAATCAAACAGCCAAGGAGGCTTGCCAATTCGGCTCATTAAACACCAAACTCATATGAAATATAAACTTGTACCTTTTTGTCGGGCATATCATTATATCCGTTACATCTGCTATCAATTCAGCATATACCAATGTCATCCCAATCAAACTCAAATCACTTTTGTCTCCAACTCAACCATTCGCTTATACCCAAGCCAAATTTTTATTTCAAACCAATTCTATTTCAACTCCTTATCTCACAAATCCAATTTGTCTCAATATCACTTTAATCCAATTCAAATTCCATTTGGTTTCTATTCAATTCCAGCTCGGTATTCACAAATTTCCATTTAAATTTGTTTTTAATTCAAGCAGTCTCTTCCTGGGAGTTTTAAACAGTTTACCCTTTTTAAAAAATTGAAATATTCAATTTGGAGTATCAAAACAACTTGTTTCTCTTAAAACAATTCAAAAACAATTTCTTTGGTAGTAATCCGTCACTTACCACTCGAAAATGAACACCGATGATGTCACGATCAACATCGTAATCTATTTTCCAGCTATCGAAGTGAGTTCAATACTATATCACTTTCAAAACCATTTTTAAACCCTTCCATTTTGAAATTCATTTCAAAATATCCTTTACAATGCTTGTAACAAATTTAAAATCTCCCATGATTTTAAAATTCACATATATTTAACCCAGATTCATTTACAAACACCTTTATAACCTTCCAGGGTTGTAACTTAAATTCTGATTTCAATTCAGATTCAATTCATCTGATTCCATATACTACACTTATATAAATCCTAATTGGCTATTTACATAACCATATCACCTTTATAATCCCATTTGATTATAATAACAACCAACATATCCAATATATTATAATTCCTATATATATATCTTCTCTACATCAAAATATACTTTGGGTAAACTTATTTCATTTACCCTCTTTCAAAATGTATCGTGTCGACCCATCGTATTCGAGTGTTTAGAAACTCCTACTGATACAGTGGATCAAACTGATCGACCAGAACTCATAAACAACTCAACCAATGAATCTCCACAATATAAAACCATTTTTATATCAAATAACAAATACGTTCACTCTTATATATACACTCAAACTTAGTTTATGGTATTACTAACCCCATCTCTACTGAATCACGCCACAGAGCCAAGGAAATTACTTAACCTTAAGCTCTGATACCAACAGTAGTGTCCCGGCGATTTCTGTACCATTTGAGCTGACCAAATAACACAAGTACAACCCAAATTGAATTGGAAACCAGAAAACTAATAGAAAGAAAAAGAAGGTGAGAATAGATAAGATAGAAACTTAGAATAGAAGAAGAAGAACATACAACATCAGAGTAAACACGAATATCACAGCGGAACGAACAATATAATAGATACCTAACTTTGAAATAAAATCAGTATATGTATACAGTAACATTATCAGAGTATAACACTCACATCACAGCAGAAATAAACAATAGTTATAAAAACGCTGCTGAAGCCTCCAACTCTAGCTCCTTCTAGTGCATCTGTAAATCCCGACTACTTGACTGCTCGTACAAATTTGAGCACCCAAGAGTTTAGGGAAAACAAAAAAAACAAACTCCGGGTCAGTCATGGGATTGGTGTGAGTAAAACAATTTAAAACAGTTTGATAAAATAAGAGATATTTCATAAGACCATGCCGTATAACGGAACGGGTTTTTCCTTTATGAGAATCCAAACATTTGATTTAACTTTCAAAAATCCTTTTGAAAGAAACGATAAACTTTATATCAAAACTCTTTTGATATTATAATAATGTCTATCAACCACAACTAAATAATCATCTAGCAGAAACACTTTCATCTCACGTTCTACATATATATATATATACACAATCAAAACCGCGAGCACTTATTAGATAATGGATTTCCAACTATGACAAGGTATGGAACAACATTCCGATAGTGTACCTCTAGAGAGGAATACACTGGGTTCAACAAGAACATATTGCAACCCGGCCACACATGACCGACCACTCATTTCGCGTGAGTGTATCGAATGTATATCACCAACGGTTGGGATCAGAACCCGTTTCCCGAATGGGACAGCATCGAATAGATTAAAGAATGAAATGAATATCTCTAGATAGGTGATAATATACCCTAATTGGCAGCCAACCACTTAGCATGCTGCTTGCCCGATTTTTGTCATTTCCCGGTTGTGAGGCTAGAGGCCATAACGTATTCCTCACACTTTTATTTACTTTGAATGTCACGTCGCCATACCCGCCAAATCACAAATTGATTTCCCCAAAAATACTACGGGTATACAGCTAAGAGAAATGAATTCCTCCGCCATCAAACGTACATACGTTTGAAGAGATCAACTTACGTGATCCATTAAATATACTCTGTCAGACATTCTTCCATACAGGTCGTCCTAAGACTGGACAAACCGAAGGCACTATTCTGTACACAAGACAGCCCTTGCGTAATTCTGTCTTCAATTTTCTTCATCATATTTGATTCGCAACGTTAATGTCCATATGGAGTGGTTTACAGATAATGTATCTGATCCCGGTATCTCCGTATTGACAACGGAAAAATGGTCAAAAACTTCGATAGTCGGTGAGTTAACTATCAAAGAAAAACACGTGTGCAAACAACAGTCGTATCTCCAAATGGAAATCTTACCAAGCAAATCATCAATCAACACTGATTCCCCTTAATTCAATTTGTCACTCAATTATCCATTTTCCTATTCCTGTTTCCATATATTCAACATTTCTTATTTTCTAAATTTAGAAAATATACGTTATTAACATTTGAAAACCATTTCCATTTCTTATTTTCTATATTAGAAAACATTTCTGATTCTTATTTGGAAAACATTTCCAAAACTCCTACATTGGATTTAAACAGATGTTTAAATCAAACATCACTATGCCAACTCAAACCATTATACTCGTTAACTAAATTTACTTAACCCACCTTCACTATCGAACCTTAACCATCCCTAAGTAAAAAACGAAGCCAATCAATTTGGGGTATAACTACCACTCAGCCCTTAACTGAACAACAATTCTAACTTCGAAACAGACAATGTTTACCTTTTAAACCTTTAACAACTTTCTTACGTAACTCTCTTTCGAATAAATCTCTATTCGATAACTCTTTCCTTGGAATAAACTATATTCGATAATCTCTCTTCGAATAGCCATATTCGATTAACTTTATTCAATTAACACTATTTGGTTAACTCTAAACGATTTACTCTTATTAGTTAGCTCTATTTGATTAACTATATTCTATTAACTCTATTTGATTAACTCTGTTGGATTATCTCTATTTGATTAACCCTAATCGATTAACTCTATTGGATTAAATCTAATCAATTAACTCTTATCAATTAACTCCTATCAATTTACTCCTTTCGAATAAACTATATTCGATTAACTCCTTTCGAATAACTAATATTCGATAACTCCTTTCGAATAAACTATATTTGATTATTTCCTTTTCGAATAACTCTATATTCGATTAACTCTCTTCGAATAACTAATATTCGATTAACTCACTTCGAATAACTAATATTCGATTAACTCACTTCGAATAACTAATATTCGATAACTCACTTCGAATAACTAATATTCGATTTACTCACTTCGAATAACTAATATTCGATAACTCACTTCGAATAACTAATATTCGATTAACTCTCTTCGAATAACTAATATTCGATAACTCACTTCGAATAACTAATATTCGATAACTCACTTTGAATAACTAATATTCGATAACTCACTTCAAATAACTAATATTCGATAACTCACTTCGAATAACTAATATTCGATAACTTACTTCGAATAACTAATATTCGACAAGTTCTTTTCGAATAACCAATATTCGAAATCTTTCTTTTAATAACTATAATTGATAACTCTTTCTTCGAATAAACTATATTGGATTAACTCCTTTCAATTAACTCTACTCGAATAACTAATATTCGATTAACTCTAATTCGATTAACTCTATTCGACTAACTCTAATTCAATTACTCTAATTCGATTAACTCTAATCGATTAACTCTAATTCAATTACTCTAATTCAATTAACTCTAATCGATTAACTCCAATAAGTTTGACTTCGTATTTCAAAATAGTATCCCATTTCCAAATTCTATTTATACTTCTATTTATAGAATTATTTATACGAAATCTCCTTTTTATATCTAACACTTAAATCCCATTTAAAATTTCCTTTTATAACTCTATTTATTTCATAAATGAATATTTCCTTTTTATAACTCTCCTTATTTAACAAATAAATATTTCTTTTTTTATCTCTCTTTTTATTTAACAAATAAATATTCTTTTTCAATTCTATTTGTAAATGTTTTACAAATATCCCCTTTCCAAATCTATTTGTAAATGTTTTACAAATATCTCCTTTTCAATTCTATTTGTAAATGTTTTACAAATATTTCCTTTTCAAATCTATTTGTAAATGGTTTACAAATATTCCCTTTTCAATTCTATTTGTAAATGGTTTACAAATATTTCCTTTCCAAATCTATTTGTAAATGGTTTACAAATATTCCTTTTTTAATTTATATATAAAATCTACTGATTTTAATAAATAATTTATTTTCAAAATACACTTTGAAAATCTCCTTATTTACATCCCAGTATTTCTTACGGTATTTAAAATATCGAATAACAATGATCGAGATCATTCAACACATATAATCAACAACAGATTATATATCACATCATATATCACAATATATGAAACAAAACAGTAAAATAAATGTTGAGGATTCCAGTTGGATTCCTCCGACCTGTTTCCCTGCATCCACAGATGTTAAACAATACAATTAACTTCAATTTCATTTCACTATGAAATATTCTGCTAAACAGAATCAATTTATATATATATATATATACATATATATATATATATATAACCAGATCTATAATTTCAACCAATTACTTAGCAGTTCAACCAAACAGTCAATACACAGAAATCAAACATCATTTATCAGTTCTAAATATACATTTTAAAAATATAACTGGTAGAGTTGGTGAGTTTAACTCATATTGGACGATCATCGTTAAATAACGATAATTGTCATTGATTCTGATCAAACAATTTATTTCGCTATAAATTGTAACGAGCTCCAATTCACTCCCAGTCTGTTCCATCGGGTAGTGTCTGTCCATACGATCCCAACGGATCTGACCGTCGGAAAACTGATAAAGTATGACAAAAATATCCATTTAATAAGTTATACTTGTAATTTAAATGAAATAAAACATTAACTAATTTACCATTGGCCCAACTCTTCCTACCCAGCCCAATAGCCATGTTCTACCTCAGCCCAAAAGGGTTCACTACTCCATGTCATTTCAGTCTTCTTCCCCAACCAAGAAATCTCGCTCCCTCCTCACCCCAGGATTTTAGGACATTTCGGCCTCTTCAGAAAGTCAATGCTACTCTTATACTTCATTAAAAATCAAAATACAACCACCAAAATTCATCTCGTCATCCACTCTTCATCTCTATCCCACCTTTAACGAACTCGAGCTCACTATCTCCATGGCGTTCCAGGCGAGCTCGACCTCCTGACAGTGAAGACCCGACATTTACTAACACCGAAACCCACCAAAATTCACCAGTATTTCCTACTTCAACTCCTCTTCCTCCTACACTCCACGATGTACAACTCGAACAACTCAAGCTCATCAAACTTCGAAGATTTCCGAACCCTAACCGATGCTACTGTAAATACAGCGTCCCATATTTCATTCGAACCTTCCAATACTCAACACAAAGTGAAGAGAATACTTGTAGGATCCTAAATATACTAACCAAAAACTAAATCGATAATCAAATCACTCAGAAACCTTAAACCTAGTTCTCGTTCAGAAAATACAATGAGCGGAAATGGACATCGCACCCTTGACTTAGCATACCAAAATGAAGAGCAACTTCAGAGATCTAATATACAAGGGAATTGATTTATAGAATTATGATTTATTTCTTTTGATTTTCCAAAGGAAGAAACCTCACGTTGGAAATAAACTAGATAACGACAGAATTTTGTGTTGACTGGAGAGAGTGAAAATTAGGTTTAGAAAAATATAGGGTATTTATAGAGGGGTTTAAATATTTTTATATTCAATATTTATATTAATTTTATTCAATCGTTGTTTGTACTTATCGTTTAAAAATTCCTATGATCACACATGACCTCCAAAAATCACGGAAATGGACATGCAGCTACTGTTTGACATAACAGACCCAACGAAACCGGTTTCGTCGAATTTCGACTATGTTTGCTCACATAGCGTATTTTTAACCGTCAAAATACTGACTATTTTTCACATTAAAAATCCATACGGCCACACACTGACCCAAAAATCACGAAACTTGAAATCTAATAATAATTTAATGTTATAGTTCCAACAAAATTAGTTTCATCGAAAATGGATTTCATTTGCAAAACTGGCTATTTTTAAAGCTCTAAATAACCCATTTAAATATATAAATATATTTAAAAATAATCAAATTAAGTATTTATAAATAAATATTATCGTATATATTCACACAGAATATCATATAACTCTGAAATAACATATTTGGATTTATATCTCCATATTTCAAATCTAGAGTTAAATCAATATTCAATTTATATTGAAAATCCATTTAAATATAAATAAATCGTTATAAAATTATAAAGGAATTCCATAGCAACTTTTCGAAAATTTGATTTGGGCATAAATCAAAATCTACAGAATGAAATCCCGATTTTTCTCTTCCACTAGAAAAATATACTTCACCAGCTCCGAACGTTTCTTGTTTCACAGAAATCCGATTTAAAACGGATTCTGTATATTCATTTAAAGTTCGAATTGCCAAATAGCGAACTGCCGTGCCATTTCGAGCTTGATTATAATTATAATATAAATTATACATTCAACTGTCGTTCAAATAATATATTTGTTAATGTAATTCAACTCCAAACTGAATTATATATTTTGAATTGTCAAATTTACATAATATTGTCAATTTCGCTATTTGTGATTATTTCAGAAATTAAATATATTATTCTATTATTTAATTTAATTAAATATTCGATATTATTTAATTAAACAACCTTTAAATTACTAAACCAATATTTTAAATAATTAAATTAATTAATAATTCGACCGTAAAATACAAGTTATTACAATTGTCCTCCTTAAGAGCTGTGTCGATCGCTCTGGTTGATCGCCTGGCGATTGAGGAGGCCAATAAATCTATTTTGGTTTGGGTTTTCTAAAGGGATATATATAAATAAAAGGCCTGGATTAAATCTGAGTAGTCCAACGGACTACACTCACACGGGAAACTATATATAGCCCCTCATATCACACAATAGAACCCTAGCCATTCTCTTATCGCCTCTAGCTGCCTCTCTACCATTACTAAATTCCAAAAAAAGGTTATAAATTTCTTCTATTCCTCCAACCATTATTCTTATCTCCTCTCTATTCTATTTCGTATAGGTTTTTAGAATGAACTCTGAAATTTTGTATATTTATATAAGATTCTAAAACATATTTCTCGCACAGATCTAGATCTACCATAGAAATCCTATATATTCTTCCCTAGATCTGTGAGTGGAATGTCACGTACTTAGGCATTCATATTTTAATTATATTATCATGTTGATAGATATGCTTAAGAGGATTTGGAAATCAATAACATCAATACCAAAACCCCTAAATCCTCTATTTTATATTTGCATAAGAATTGTCATGTGATTTGGGTTTTGTGGACTTTTCATTTTAATATTGGATTAAGAATAAATGGGGTGTTGTTGTTTCTACTTTGTGTAATCCACCTTATGACCATTTGATTGTAACCTAAAAGGGTCTAAATTTGGGTATTTCATGATTTAATTAGGTTTGGATTCTATTTTGAATCCAAATGTACTCATACTAAAATATGTCAAATGTAAACATTTTTATGTGCATAATACAAAAAAGGGGTGAATTAGACAAAGTGGAAATTATAAACATACATGTATATATTACATGTGTATGTTATACTCTATTTTTGATCCATTATTGAAATCATTCCAACAAACCTAGGATGCAACTTGAAATTTGTATGTATGTATATTTTCCATTCATTGTTAATTGTTATTTTGTTATTATGACATCATGCCTAAGTGGTAGCGGTAAAAATATGGAAAAACTAACTTGTATACCTTGATTTAGACAAATTGACGATTGCCATCTCGTTAGAACGTTTTCTTGTTCATACGAATATTTACGTTATTTATGCGTTATGATTATTATATTTATATAAACGTAATTAATGTTATATTAGCATAATAAATGTGATTAGGATACAATTAGAATTTGAAATGTCCCCATACATAAATATATATATTGATTTCTTGTGTGTGCGAATAGAATGGTTTTACATATATAAATAATGATACATAGACATGAGGTTAGTTGCCATTTGTGGTATAACTCTTTTTAACATATCCAACAGATTAGTAGATGGGGTAAAAGCCACGGACGAACTCATAATTGGATCTGAAGAAGAAGACAAAGTTGTTATGCTATTATTAGTAGTTATTGCTTTACTTCTTTTGGAAACTTGTGATAATGAATTACTTGAGGTACCCACTGAACAAATGTAACTTTGAATGTTATATTTTTGTGATTTTTAAATAAATGGTACATCTTATTCCAGTATTATATGTTATCTTTCTGTTGTTTGAGAATTCTATTTGAAGTTTATGTTTATATTATTTGTGCAAATGTAATCCTTACAGGAACCAACGACCCATTTAGAATGGCTCTTAGTTTTGATGGGCGGGTTGTTACAGTTGGTATCAGAGCATAGGTTATCCGATTATGAGGGAATTATATGTATGAGAAGCGTAATTGTAATTTGAAAAAGGATTTTCAAACTATATATATATAATATATTTACCCCATTAAGCATACGCATTTATACTAGACATCTTTATTGTTTTCTTCCTTTTTTGGCTTAAACGCTATCTTAGGAGTATCCACTAAAGGATTCTTCCTTTCCTTTTCAGATAGTAGAATGAAAGATAATCCTGTTGAGAAGGGTAACCAGGAAAGAACCTGATACTTGCCAGAATGGTTCCAATAGTACCTCCGTACTGTGAACAGGTCCTGTTGCTAATCCTGCCCTAGCGACACCCGCAACTCCTGCCGCTGAGGTAGCCTTTGACTTTTCTTACTATTGTAAGACCATTGTAAATCTTGGAGGGAAATCATACATCGGAAAGGAAAATTTTACTAATGCCCAATCTAGGATAATGGTCTGTGAAAGAATTTTCGAACCTACCGGCTGGCCTGATGAAGTGAAAGGAGAATAGCGACTGGCTCTTGAAAGATGAGGCCCTTGAATGGTGGAATCTCACTACACCACAATGGCCAATTGGCGACTCTTATTTTTTTCAACTGCCAACACTTATATGTGTTGTAGACTATAGACACTTATATGTGTTGCAGTAGGAAAAATGTGTCACCAAAAATGTGCCAACACTTTTATGTGTTGTATTGCTTGGCCATGTCTTCTTTTGTAAGGGCAAAAGGGTAACTTGTCGCATATAACCCTAATTGATGTTCAACGCATAACTTACTGACACTTAACTCTTTTCAGGCCGCTCCAACCCCAAATACGCTTAGAAAACAAACGCAAAGCAATTAAAATCATCGTTCTCATCAACATCAGAGGAAATCGAAAATTGAAATCTACGATTAAAGAATGGACTTCGAATTGGTGCTTGTAGGAATTGGGGATTCGAATCACGGTGGCTTCTAGGAATCACGATTTGAGGTAAAAATTCGATTTCACTTCTTGGAATCACGATTTGTATGAATCAGATTTGTATGGACCATGTTTTTTTAACCTTGCTCAATCTAATTTTGTCTGTTTTGATGATGTATGATTATATAAAATGGTTATAGGGCATAAAAACTTGGTGGCTGATTTCAATTATTTACACAGTTTGTACATATCAGAGAACTTTGCCTGGTTTTGAACCAAATAGATTTTGCAGTATAGTTTTGATCAATATGAAATTATAATATGTTATTTATTCATAAGTAACACATTTATCTGCTGAAAGTTCAATTCTATATGCATTATATCATTACATTCTGAATAAAAAGCACTTGGTGATTCATTGCTCATTCTGAAATACGTTATTAGTTCTGAATAAAGATTTTGTGCCAGCTCATTTGGTTTCTGTACAATACTTGAGAAAAATCTTCAAAACTAAAATGAAAAATTGAAGACTGTAGTGTAAAGATAATATACTTCAACACTTTTTTACAAAAAAAATGAGATTGATACAAAACCGCACGTTATTTGTATTTCAGTTTAAACTTAAAAGAACGACAGTGATGCAAAAAAATGAGAGTGATACTCGATAATGATTGTTATTTATTTATTACTAGGTTTATGAGGTTTTATAGCGTTTATTTCTCTACGAAAAGTAATTACAAAGGGGGGCACCTTTAATTTTCAACGGTCTACATGCAAGCTCATTGAAGAGGCATTTTTGCGTTGGTTGAGGATTTAACAGCATTTTTCTTCTTCTAAATATGTGATTCTCGTAAGCTTACTTTCCCATGTTCTTTCAAATTATCGACATTTTGTGCCATATCTTGTAGCTTGATTTTCAACTAGTAAAGGCACAAATAACATACCCGTGCAAAATGAACACCTACAGAAAACATTTGTATGGTAACTAACGGATGTAAGATTGAGAAAGTCATCATTTGATTTCTAACATAAAAAAATGGAGTGACAAACAAAATAGAAAAAAAATGTTTTAATGAGCTGTTGTACAGCTGAAAACAGGGAGCATCAGTGCAACAATCATGCGCTTGGTTCAAGCTCACATTTGTAATCTTGATGAATCACAAATGGATAAGATTTTTTGCAGTACAAATACATGTAGTAAAAGGACAGAATTTAAAATCTTCAATTGTCCCACCGAGTTATGACTTGAACCTAACTTATTGTAAACTGCTTCAAACGTTTTGATAGAAAACTATTCTAGCCGCATTAAATATATATAGTAAATGACATCAATGTAACATTAAAAAAAGGTGGAACATGATAAATCCATTATAACATGGCCAAGTTGAGAAATGCGTATACATCCATAAATAGTGCAACTGCGCTTGAAAGTGCAGCCAATGCAATTAGATTACAACAAAATTGCTAAAAATGATTTTGCAATGTGAAATAATTTCAAAATTAAGGACTGAAAGAACAAGAAAATAAAAACATTACCATTTAGCCTAAGCGCATTTTTTAATACAATTGATAAATTAACTTTTTTATACAGAAGTTTATATTAGTAAAATTCTTCATTTGTTGGGTCATAAGAAAAAGAAGTTATATAAGTAGTTGTAAAAAAAGGTGATACAGAAGTTGTAAAAAATCAGTCTGTGACTTAAAATAGCCGAGAGCGAGGGTCTTGGAATATTTCGTAGGACTTGGAAATAATAAGTGAGAGAAGTGTGAAAGTCGCCATAAAAATATGATAAGGACTACACGCATATGACTATCAGTCAAGGATCAACGAAAATGAAATGCAATAAAGATTACTCCTCAATATTACGGGCAAGTTGCACTATACATATGTTTCTCTTTACTTCAAAAAAAAAACATGCTGGGATAACTTATGTTAAACTATTGTAGTTTAACTGGGATAACTTATCAAATGCTCGTTCCATGTATTTATTTTTGCTTCTTAAAAGGTTGTTTTTGGTGGATTTTTGCTTTGAAAAAACATGCGGAAACGTTAGCTATGTAAACCTTTTTTTTGTCTCTAATATAAACCGTTAGTCTATGCAAAAAAACATTCTAACATACGAAAAAAATAAGTAAATAGGAAATGACCAGAAGTCATCCAAACTATTAAGTAATTAAATAATTTATTTAATATTGTGCACTTAAGTTACCTATATTACCAATGAACAGAGTGCGTGTTACTGTTTGGTGAGCGTGTGCCTCTCTATACATGCACATTGAGGAAAGCACCTCAACTATCCTTTATTTTCAGCTACAAGCCTTTAATAGTTCCAGGGAAGAAGAGAGATTTAACTGTTGTATACACTTAGCAAGATTTTTAATTTGAAAAATGGGTTTGTGGGGTGCTGTTCTCGCCTGTTATGTGGTTGCTGTCCGTGAACATGAATGTTTATTTTTGTATATGTAGCATCTTCTCCATTGTAAATGGACCAATTCTCTCTTATGCTCATTCTCTGCATAAAAAATCATTGTTTATATCTGTTTCTCAAAGCTATGAAATGAATGTGTGTATATACAACACATACCTTTATTTTAATCATAAACAGTGGATTTCCAGAAGCGTCCATGAGAACGATATTTCTTTTGATTCTAATAGAGTAGTTATCAATGCGAAACACTATATTTCCATTAGAGCCAAATACGGTAAATCCTTTGCAGTTTAATTCCATTACCATTCACACGAAAATAGACAATACGCTATAGTTAATCAAAACATACTTGGAAAGTAAACTAAACATTGGATTAGTGTTGACTGCTTACCTAATTCAACATGTGCATTATGTATGTATTTTTTTTAGGTTGTTTACACAATTACTGTGAAAAAATAGAGATCTATTTAATTCTTCTTACTATTGTTTATGTGCATCTACTAAATCATTATATGCTCAGTTTCAGTTTCGACTCGAAACGGAAACTGAATGCTCAGTTTTGGTTTCGACTCGAAACTGAAACTGAGCATTCAGTTTAAGTTTCGAGTCGAAACCGAAACTGACCTTTCAGTTTCAGTTTCGAGTCGAAACCGAAACTGAGCATTCAGTCTCAGTTTCGGTTTCGAGTCGAAACCGAAACTGAGCATTCAGTCTCAGTTTCGGTTTCGACTCGAAACTGAAACTGAATGCTCAGTTTCAGTTTCGATCAGTTTCAGTTTCGATCGAAACTGAAACTGAATGCTCGGTTTCGGTTTCGAGTCAAAATCGAAACTAAAGTCAGTTTCAGTTTCGAGTCAAAACCGAAACTGACCATTCAATTTCCGTTTCGACTCGAAACCGAAACTGAGCATTCAGTCTCAGTTTCGGTTTCGACTCGAAACTGAAACTGGATGCTCAGTTTCAGTTTCGATCGAAACTGAAACTGAATGCTCAGTTTCGGTTTCGAGTCGAAACCGAAACTGAGCATTTAGTTTCAGTTTCGAGTCGAAACCGAAACTAAAGTCAGTTTCAGTTTCGAGTCGAAACCGAAACTGACCATTCAGTTTCAGTTTCGAGTCGAAACTGAACGTTCAGTTTCAGTTTCGAGTCGAAACCAAAACTGAACATTCATTTTCGTGCTACTTTGCTGAATTTGCTTACCATGCTACTTTGCTGAATTTCTTTAATGCTTGTGTACACTGTACAATTTATTATGCTAGCTCGACCAAATGGGCTGTTTTGGCTTTCACTTGAAAATGCTTCTCGGCTTTGTTGGCTTGTGTCTTGGCTTATCACTTTTAAAACTTTTAAATATATCACTTGCTTTGCCATAAACTTATTGTTCTAATTTGATTATCAGTGTATAAAAGAAAAATTATGTGCACTTTTATAGTTTCTTACATGTAAAATCTGTTCTGTGGTTCTCTGAAATATATAAAGTTATCATTCAAATATAGCATGCAATTCATTTCTGAATTCATTCTTTTTCTTCCTTTTTTAAATATAGTAAGTTCTCATTCAAATATAGCATGTAAAATCTAATGTACCATTTATTGTTCCTGCAGTTCTCATTCGCTTATTTTTTCTGCACCTCATCATATTGTGTCTGCTCCCTTCATTGGATTTCAGTTTCAGGTGCGTATGTGTATTGAATATTTCAGTTTTAGATGCGTATATATTAGTTATATTTAGGTTTGTTGCTATTATATATATATTGGTGGTTGGATTTCCCGCAGTATCATTAGCGGATGCCCGCGGTACCATTAGCGGATGAATACCCTATGCGCCCCACGCTATGATAGTGGATGACCTTCATACCGCGATATCCTGCCTTGAAGCAGGATGGGTATTATTTATGTTAGCTAACATATGTGGATGCAGGAAAACAGGTTGGAGGGATCCAGCTGGATTCCTCAAAATTTAGTATTTGTTTGATTTCATATTTTAGTTTATTCTATTTCCTTTGTTATTTCACATATTAAATGTAATCTAAATTGTGTTGGTAGCTGCCGTTATCTTTGTTCAATAAATCATGTAGGTTCTAGGAGAATTTTTAATCATTAGATCATCACACTTTTTAATAATTTTTTGTAATTTAAAATGCATTTATACAAGAGATTTTTCTTTCTGAACAAGTTAGATAAATTTTGACGACTGTAGTGTTTGCAGGTCTTTGTTGTTGTTTTATGATTTTATCATGCATGTATATAGATCTATATAAGTGTCATTCTGATGTATGGCCCCATTTATCGAACAAACTGAACATTTAGTTTCAGTTTCGAGTCGAAACCGAAACTGAGCAATGTTCAGTTTCAGTTTCGAGAACTCGAAACCGAAACTGAGCATTTAGTTTCAGTTTCGAGAACTCGAAACCGAAACTGAGCATTCAGTTTCAGTTTTGAGTCGAAACTGAAACTGAGCAATGTTCAGTTTCAGTTTCGAGTCGAAACCGAAACTGAGCATTCAGTTTCAGTTTCGAGTCGAAACTGAAACTGAACATTCAGTTTCAGAAACTGAACATTCAGTTTCAGAAACTGAACATTCAGTTTCAGTTTCGAGTGATAAATGTAATGTGAAGTCTGCAAAAAAAATAGTGTCCGACCATTGAGTAATATCATAGTAATGCATAATTTTTTTTCAAAACTGTAATATCATAGTGTCCGGCCATTGAGTAATGCACTATAAAATATTAGGTATGATTCTTAAGAATTTCTAACACTAAGACGAAAATAAATAAAAAGTAAATAATCCATTTTTTTAATTGGTAAGGTAACAATCTTACAGAACTTAGATGATGTATTAATTATTTTTTTGAATGTTTTTGATTGATAGTCATGACCGAACAAACATCAAGAAGGTGGATTAGAAATACACATAGAAATGAGGATGAATATACGCACGGTGTTCAGAACTTTATCAGCTTCGTCAAGCAACATTTACCACATGATACTCAGTTATGTGTGTGTCCTTGTAAGAAGTGCAAAAACTCTAAGAGAACTTCAATAGAAATAGTTGAGAAACACTTGATATTTTTTGGTATGCTTCCGACATATGATGTGTGGTTCTTTCATGGAGAGAGAAATGATACTACCATACAAATGACTCATACATCGGATTTTGTCCAAGAGTCTCACATTCCAGACCAAATGCAAGTAGAAGAGTCTTTTGAGGGCACTCTAGGAAATCTTGTTAATGATGCATTTAGAGTACATGATATGCCACAAGTTAGCGGTGAAGTAAATTTTGAAGAATTAAATGTTAAGAAAATGTACCATGAATACAAAAGCAAAGCAAATGAGAAATTATATCCTTCTTGTAAGGATGGACTTACAACTTTGAGTGTTATGATAGAGCTTCATAACTTGAAAAAGGAATTTAATTGGTCGGGAAATAGCATGACAGAATTGTTGAAACTATTTAAAAAGTGTCTTCCGGAAGAAAACACATTACCTAACAAGTATCCTACCATGAAAAAAATGTTAAAAGATTTGGGAATGAAGGTAAAATGCATTCATGCTTGCATAAACGATTGCATGTTATTTTGGAAAGAGAACGTTAACATTGTAGTATGTCCTCATTGTAATACGTCAAGATTTAAAGATAAGACAAATGCGTTAGGCGTAAAAAAAATGACAACTCAACCAAGAAAAGTTTTAAGACACTTCCCTATAATTCCAAGGTTGACTAGATTGTACACTATACCGTGGATAGCTCGTAAAATGCAATGGCATAAGCATGCCGATCCTTCTTGGGATTTCATGCGTCATCCCATTGACTCAGCTGAATGGAGATCAATCAAATGTAAGTGGCCGGACTTTGCAAATGAAGGACGTAATGTCTGGCTTGGTATCTCTACTGATGGATTTAATCCGAATGGGGTTCTCTCCAATAGTTATAGTTGTTGGCCCGTATATATGATTCCATACAATCTACCCCCTTCATTATGCATGAAATCGCAATTTCAAATGCTAAGTTTATTAATTCCTGGACCGAAAGCACCAAGTCAAGACATTGATGTGTATTTAGAACCTCTTGTAGATGAGTTGAGGGAACTTTGGATGGAAGGCGTAGCTTCTTTTGATATGGACAAGAGAGAAATGTTTACGATGAAGGCAATATTATTATGGGGAATCCACGATTTTCCAGCATTGGGAAATTTATCTGGTTGTGTGACACATGGTTATAAAGCTTGTCCAGTTTGTGCTATGGAGACCGAGTCGGAGTATGTAGGTAACAAGATTGTTTACCCAAAGTATAGAAGATTTTTGAAGGATGATCATCCATATAGATGCGTCAAATATGGATGGTATAAGGATAGCGAAGATAAAGAACCGCCAACAAGGTTAAGAGGACCATCCCTTTTGGAAAAGCTTGATCGTATAAGTTATTTTCCTGGAAAATTACCAAGGAATAAGAAGCGAACAATAATCGAAGCTAGTAATGAATGTTCCTTAATGACTGAAGGTAGTGACGTAGAAAAATCTCCTTGGTATAAGAAGTCAATTTTCTATAATTTAATTTATTGGAGTAGTCATAAAGTACGACATACTATTGATGTGATGCATACAGAGAAGAATGTCACAGAGCATCTTCTCAATTTATTGTTTGATAGGTTGAGGCAATCATCTAAGTTTGCATTCGATAAGATTCATAAAACCAAATGTTGTGAAGTTCTACAAGCTACAAAACTTCCATCGTGCCTTGCAACTAGATTTGGTAGTCTTGTTACTGTTCAACCACCTACTTTGCACCTTAAAAAAACATATGAGTATCATATTGTAATGCAATACTTACTTCCTATAATGGTTCAACATGCATATCCGAAGCACCGTGATTTACGTCGAGCTATTTTACAAGTGAGTTTGTATTTTAACTTGATATGCTCAAAAGTTCTAGTTCGAGAACATGTTCAAGCTGCCAAAGATATGATTTCCGAGGCATTATGTGTGCTAGTGCATTATTTTTCGACGGACTTCTTTGATATAAGTATTCATCTTATGGTGCATCTAGCCGATCAAGCTTTGCTATGTGGACCTGCAAACTACATATGGATGTATCCATTTGAAAGGTGGTGTATTTTTCTTACAAATTTTATGAATGTTATTTCAAAGTGATAATTTCTAAATATATGTGCATGTGTGCTATTTTTAGAGCAATGAAAGAATGCAAAAATATACCTAGCAATAAGCGCTACATAGAAGGATCAATTGCTGAAGCATACCTTGTTTCAGAATCAGTTAGATATGCAATGGAGTATATGCCTAACCCACATGATGGAAATCATAGTTCGACACAAGCATCTTTTTTAGATGATGGTGATGATATATATGAACGTCCCATCATTGAAGGCAAATGTATTAAGCTAACTAGGGTGCAACGTGTTCAAATTCGAAGGTGGTTACTTTTTAGTATCAATATTCCTGAAAGAGACGAATATTATATGTATGAATTTTCTCTATATTTTAATACATACCAATGACATAAAGTATGAACTATATTTACTTTTAATATCTAATTTGTAGTGCATATCGCCGATCCTTAGAAGATGTTTCTCGCGGTAAAAGAAAAGTTACCACAACGACAGAAGTAATCGTTCAAACCGAATTTATTGATTGGTTACACAAAAAGGTATATTATTTCAATATGTATAAAAATTGTAAGTTTTGTTCTTTTTATGTTGGACGTTCAAGTTTGTTCATTCATGACAGCTTTTACAAGAAAAATGCATGAATACAATGTTATGGCAATATGTTAGTGGTCCAAAGTGGGAATCTAAAAGTTATCTTAAGTACAGAGTGAATGGATATATATTTTCTCCTCAACATTATGATGATAGTCATTCAATCCAAGATAGCGGTGTTTGCATGGATGCAATCACCACATTTGTTGCAAGTGCAAAAGATATAAATCCTACGGATGATGACACTACTTGGTATGGTATCATTAAAGAAATCATAGAGGTTGATTATTACGATTTCCAACATGTTGTATTCTATTGTGATTGGGTAAACATTGCGGATAAGACAAATGGTTGTAAGATTTGTACCGATTCCCATTTGTTGATGGTGAACTTGAATAGGCTCAAAACTGTTAATGGGGAGTATGACGAGCCAGCTATTCTAGCAACTGAAGCATGTCAAGTTTTCTATGTGCAAGACACTCAAAATTCTGATTGGTCCATTGTTCGACGTTCTCCAAAGCGCATGACAGACAACGTAGATGACTACACCATACCAACCGATTTTCAGTCTGTTTTGAAAGAACAACAGAATTTAGTACCATTGTTGAAATGTATTTAAATGAAAGAGATGTAATTTTGAAATGAATATTTGTATTGTTTTGCTTATTTAGGTGAAATGCATTAAATGATTTTGTTTTTTGGATTTTTCTTTGTTCATATTCATCATCCATTTGTAAAATCAAATCAAGCACGCATATTAGTTTCAATATGCATATTAATTCTTTTTAATGCAGAATGTCGAACAATTGCATTGGCAGTGCAAATGAAGTTACAACAAATGAGGAGCTTGAGGCAAATAACTGTCCTCCACCAAGTGATAAAAAATACTCAATAACAGTTGACTTCGATGGTGTTAAAGGTAATGATGAAGCTAAATGGGGCACCAGATGCGGAGCGCTAATTCGTTGTCATATACCAATTGGCTATGGCGAGTGGAGAAATGTTGATGGTTACTATAAAGATATTTTGTGGCGAGAACTATTGGTATGTCACAAATTCACCTTATTTAATTATGTACTTTCTGCATAAAATTTATTCTTCGTATTGAAATTTCTTTGTTAAAACAGAATGAATTCGACATGGACATCGATCCTGATCTAGCTCGGCCAATTTTAGAAAAAACGTTTCCACGATATTTTCGTACGGTAAAGTCTACTTTGCGAAATAGATTGCTTAGAGTCAAAGGAACCATCATACCCAAGAATATTGCTATCACTAAATGTCCTTCAGACATTGACAAAGTATGGTGGGAGAAGTTTGTAGACAACGAATACACCGATAAGAAAAAAGAGCAATGTAAGAGAAATGCCCAAGCCAAAGCTAATAATACTATCACTCACACGCTAGGAAGAAAATCATATCGTAAAGTTTATGATGAAATGGTAAACAATCTTAGTAAAAATATTTCTTGTGAATACTACTAATAAATAGTTAATTAGTTTAATAATATTTCTTATTGCAGGTTAAGAAAAATCCGGAGGTGAACGTTACGAGGACAATGGTTTGGAAGGCGGGACATAAAAATAAGAAAACTGGACAAGTTATTCCATCAGCAGCAAAAACCTATGTAAGTTTAATAATATTCCATTGCTATGTTTATGGGTTTCATTATCATCTATGAAGTGTTTACTGCCTAGTGCGAAGTTTCATTCGAGTTATTCACATGATTTTTATGCCTGCATTCATTATCAGTGCCTTAACTTGTAATCCTTGCTCGGTCAACTCACATCAGTCATCACAAGCTAACTTGACAACCATATAAGTTGAATTTTAAATTTTTGAGGCAGATTCTTTATTTTAGTCATGTTATTTTAACTACCAGATTTTTATTAAGACACTCAATTGTTATTAAAATTTATTTCTAAAATTACATAACATTCCAAATACAAAAAAGGCAATTACAATTGCTCAGTTTCGGTTTTGAGTCGAAACTGAAACTGAATGGTCAGTTTCGGTTTCGAGTCGAAACTGAAACTGACTTCAGTTTCAGTTTCGACTCGAAACTGAAACTGACTTCAGTTTCAGTTTCGACTCGAAACTGAAACTGAATGCTCAGTTTCGGTTTCGACTCGAAACTGACTTCAGTTTCACTTTTGACTCGAAACTGACTTCAGTTTCGGTTTCGACTCGAAACTGACTTCAGTTTCACTTCGGTATGAAGCAAGAGTGCTATTTTCTTAGTTGTCTGATATAATTTTTGTATTCATTTTCTTCATATATTATATTTGAAAATGGGACGCATCTTTAAAACGTCTATTGTACTGTTTGAATATTAATTTTATGCATATGTTTAAATTGAACAAAAAAATGTTGAGCTGATGATTGCTTATTATTCAATTTGATTATTTGTTAAATTCAGTTCTTAATTTTGTATTCATTTCTATTTACACTACAATGTTCAGTTATTATTTATATGAAATGGATCCCTGCTACTAGGAGCAATTTAACTTTTCTTTGATCAATATGTTACTATACATGGAAGAGTTCTAGTTATAAATTGTGTACGAGCACAAAGAAATAACAATTATTTTCATGCAAGAATTTGTTTTTTTTGCATTCGAGTTTTGTTGCTCATTCAAATCAACGTTCTATGTTCATTTTCTTCACAGTTGGTTGACTGAGTTACTTCAGTATTCAATTTCTCATACTACTTGAACAGATTTTCATCATTCTTTATAAAGCAAATTTTGCCTTGATCAGTCAAACAGATCGCTTCCTTTTTCTTATTAAATAACCGTAGTATCCATGTAGAACTTGATTAATTTTGTATCATAATCAACTGAGTTTGGAAAACCAAGTTTGCAACTCAGTTTAGCAAACTGAGTTGCAAACTCAGTTTTTGCAACTTCGCAAAGCCAAAGCTTATCCAGTCGAAACTGAAACTGAATAATGCTCAGTTTCGGTCGACTCGAAACTGAGACTGGATGCTCAGTTTCAGTTTCGATCGAAACTGAAACTGAATGCTCAGTTTCGGTTTCGAGTCGAAACTGAAACTGACTTCAGTTTCAGTTTCGATCGAAACTGAAACTGAATGCTCAGTTTCGGTTTCGAGTCGAAACTGAAACTGACTTCAGTTTCAGTTTCGACTCGAAACTGAAACTGAATGGTCAGTTTCAGTTTCGACTCGAAACTGAAACTGACTTCAGTTTCACTTTCGACTCGAAACTGAAACTGAATTCTCAGTTTCGGTTTCGACTCGAAACTGAAACTGACTTCAGTTTTGGTTTCGACTCGAAACTGAAACTGAATGCTCAGAAACTTGACTTGCAATTTGTTATTTCTGTAAAACTGATTGCGTTTATATTTTGTAGGCACTTGTGGAGGAGGAGGAAAAAAAAACAGAATTTGGAATGTAATAGCAACGAGCATGCAAACATGTTTGATTTTGACAATGATCCTATCGCCAAAGTTTTTGGTTCTGACAAAAGGAAAAATTATTGTCGTGCAATTAGCTCCTCTTCTTCCGCAAAGCACGTAAAGATAATGCAAGCATCAAAAGCAATTGCCGACAAGAATAAAAAGGATGATTTTCGTCAATGGTCTAAGGAATTACAAAATCAAGTTGCAAGTCAAGTGGCGAGTCAAGTGTCAATCCAAATCAACGATGCTCTTAAATCCTTTCTTATTATGGTACCGGGATTACAACATAACGTTAATGACGGTGTTATGACGCCTATGACAGAAACCGCTTCTAATTTGGGTAAATCTACACCGAACGTTGGAATTGCTGATTCGGTTATTCCGACAAATGATGTTGGATCATCAACAAAAGGAAAACAATTTGTAATGCTATTATCACCAGATATGAAGGAAGTAGCAAAAGCTTATATTGGTACGCAAACCATGTGTCATTTTAGAGAGATAGTGCCAAATGTTGAGAAAGTTGTTTGGATAACAGAAGTTTTAGATCCGGAAGCACCAATTTACGATGGTCCTCAAAACGGACACTACAAGCTTTGTGAATTTTCAGATGGAGGCTTTGTGATATGGTCCATGTTTCGCCTTCATAATATCTAAAATTCTATGTATCTTTAGTAAAACTTTGTATTGTTTTTTGTAATTTGAACTTGATATTATGGTATTTTGAAATTGAAAGCATTATGCAAAAGTGACATTATTGAATTTGGAATATGGAAGTGTACCAAATACTTTTATTTGAATTGATATGTTGAATTATATATGGAATATGGAAGTGTACCAAATAAGAGTTAGTAGGATTATGATACTGACATTTATAAGTGTTAGCAATGAATATGTTTGTAACACTTATAAGTGTTACCATATATTATGGTTCCAACATTTATAAGCGTTAGCAATGATTATGTTTGTAACACTTATAACTGTTAGCAGTTGGTCTGCTTGTTACACTTATAAGTATGTTTGTAACACTTATAAGTGTTACCATATATTATGGTTCCAACATTTATAAGTGTTAGCAATGATTATGTTTGTAACACTTATAAGTGTTAGCAGTTGGTCTGCTTGTTACACTTATAAGTTGTTTGTAACACTTATAAGTGTTACCATATATTATGGTTCCAACATTTATAAGTGTTAGCAATGATTATGTTTGTAACACTTATAAGTGTTAGCAGTTGGTCTGCTTGTTACACTTATAAGTTGTTTGTAACACTTATAAGTGTTAGCAATGAGTATGTTTGTAACACTTATAAGTGTTAGCAGTTGGTCTGCTTGTAACACTTATAAGTGTTAGGAGTTACTCTGCTTGTAACACTTATAAGTGTTACAGGAAATTCCTCACAGGCCGTTAGTGACACATAAAAGTGTTACAGAAATTATTTGTAACACTTATACTTGTTGGGAATCCACTGTTTTGGTGTAGTGTCTGGTATCTATAGAGAACGAAGGCCGGATATTTACATTGACCGAATT
The DNA here is from genome assembly GCA_030737875.1 of Allium sativum. Lineage (NCBI taxonomy): Eukaryota > Viridiplantae > Streptophyta > Magnoliopsida > Asparagales > Amaryllidaceae > Allium > Allium sativum. The sequence goes on along the minus strand of CM060912.1, from coordinate 767,743,056 downwards.
CAAAACCCGTTTCGAATCAAAGTTTTTGCCAAGGGCAGAAATTACTATCCAGTTAGAAAAATTCATTCACCTCAAGCAAGGAAGCTTGAGCTTGCAAGAGTATGTAGCCAAATTTACCGAATTATGTAAGTTTGGGAGAGGTTTGTTAGACACCCCCATGAGTAAAGCCTTGAGATTCGATAAAGGGCTGAAGTCTCCACTGAAGGAAACTTTATTAGCCCAGGTAACGTTTGGTGTAACTCTTGAAACCCTAGTAGAGACGGCTATCCTTTGCACGACTGAAGGTTCCAAGGAGGATAAAGAAGGTGATAAGGGGGAAGGAAGTTCTAACAAGAATGAGAAAAAGGAATGGTGAAAAATAAGAAGAAAGGAAACAAATTAAAAAAGGAAGCAAAGACTTGTACGAGGTGCAACCACAAGTGCTATGAGGCCAAAGATTGTAGGACCTCGTTGGCGAAGAAGGGATTCAAAGGAAAGTGTTACAACTTCCATGAAGAAGGACACATGTCTAGGGATTTCCCAAAGCCCAAAGTTATCAATAGTGGCCAGAACTATGCAATAGAGGCAGCACTAATCCAAAGCCGACCCCAAAAGACCAAGGGCCACCTGCACTTGAAGGTATAACTTCTGTTTTAGGAAATTATGCATACACCTTTTTTCATTCTAGAGCAACTCATTCTTTTATCTCTAAGAGACTAGTTAATATGTTAAACCTTCCCATGTCTATCTCTGACAGTATCTTGAACAATTTTGCAAAGACCTAGTATTGGAGGTCGACAACGTCGAGTTCTTTTGTGAAGCGTATGCGTTGGATTTTATGGGGTTGACCTTATCCTACGTATGGACCGACTATCATTTTATGGGGTCGTCCTATATTGCGATAAGAGAATTGTTGGTCTTAGGAGCCGAGGAGGACGTAGCCTGAAGATTCCTTGTAATGTTAGGAACAAGGATAAAGCCTTATTATATTCCTTATCTCCTAGTTCTGAAGGACTATCTTCGATCCTTATAGTTTGTGAATTCTTGGATGTTTTTTACGAAGTCGCGGGACATCCACCCCACAGAGAAATCACTTTTCGTATTGACCTAAAGAAGGACGCTAGACCTATAGCATACCCTTGAGGCATATGGCACCTAAGGAAAAAAAAGGAGTTAGAGAAGCAGATTTCATAATTATTACAAAAAGGTTTCATTCGACGAAGTACCTCATAATGGGGTGCACCTATTGTATTCGCCACCAAAGTAGACGAATCTTTAAGACTTTGTGTGGACTATATGGAGCTTAATAAATTGACCAAGAAGAATACATACCCTTTACCTAGAATCGATGACCTTTTGGACCACTTAGAAGGAGCCCGAGTATTTTCCTAATTAGACCTTGCTAGTGGATTTCACTAGTTAAGAATTGCGGAGGACAGTAAGGATAAAACTGTGTTTAGAACGCCAGATGGATTGTTTCAATGGGAATTTATGCCCTTCAGACTAACGATTGCACCCGCTTTCTTTGTTGACCTTATGAGTAGAGTGTTTAAGGGAATTCTAAATAAAATTGTGGTAGCCTTCGTAGATGATATCCTTATATTTTCCAAAGATAGTAAAGAGCAGGAAAATCACTTGAGACAAGTGTTAAAAGATATTAAGAAATAACCAATTAAAAGAAAAATTCTCGAAGTGCCATTTCTGGAGGGAAGAAGCAAGATTTTTAAGACATATTATGTCGAGCGAAGGTTTGGCCGTAGACCCTGCAAAGATCGAGGCAATTAAGGAATGGAGGATACCTCAAAATGCTACGAAAGTAAGAAACTTCCTCAGATTGGCCGGATATTATCGGGATTTTATTAAGGACTTTGTAAAGATTTCTACTAAACCCAATTAACAAAGAAGAATTTGGTGTTTTCTTGGAGTAATAAATGTGACATAGTCTTTAAGAAATTAAAGGAAGCGTTAACTAGCGCACCATTCGTAATTATACCCAATGGTTCAAAACTGTTTACAGTTTACACCAATGCGTGTGGGACCGGTTTAGGAGTTGTCCTTATGCAAGAAGGAAAAGTACTTGCTTACGCTAGTAGACAACTCAAGGATCTAGAGAAGATATACCTAGTTCGTGACCTTGAGTTAGCCGCAGTAGTGTTTGCCCTTAAAAGGTTGAGGCATTATCTTTTAGGGAAGAAATATGAACTGTTTAATGACCATAAATCCCAAAAGTATTTATTTTCTTAATGTGACCTAAACTTTAGACAACAACGATGGATGGAATATATTGCCTCATCTGATTTTATGACTTAGTATAACCTAGGAAAGGGAAACGTTGTGGCAGATGATTTAAGTAGGAAACATGCGACATTGAATGCGATGACAAAATGAAAGCAATTAGATTTTCTCTCTAATTTTAATTTGCAACCCTCACCAACCACTTCTAATGGTTTCCTTGGGGCTATGATAATTAGACCTACTGTAACGACCCAAAATTTTCAGCTATATGAATTCAAATATTTAAATTTAATTTAAATTATATTAGAAATAATAATGGATTTTAATTTTGAATTTGTTTTTAAAATGATGATTGATCGTTTAAATTTATATTTAATTACAAAACGAACTCGTAATGGCGTGGTAGTTTCTAATATTGAGTTTTGAATTTCAATTGAATATACCGAATTCATTTTTAAGTCGGAATTCTATGAAACAAGAAACATTAGAATATATTTGATTATAGTTTTCTAACGGAAGAGAAAAATTGAGATTTCAGCTTATAAATTGTAAGTTATGTCCATTCTAAATTTTAAAATAGTCGTTATGGATTCAGTAATAAACGATAACGTTTATTTAATAAATTAAATAGGAATTTGAATAGATTTTGGACATCGTATAACTCGAAAATATTGATATTGAGTTATAATTCCATATTGGTTTATATTTTGAGTTGTATATTATTTTGTTTTGATATATATGATGATAACAATTTATTATTTATTTAATTTAATTGTTATGGAATTAAATTAAATATCGATAATATAAGGTTTATAAATAGCTGTTTTCAAACGACCTCCGTTTTTGATGAAACAAATTTTATTGGAATACGTATAACTATTTATTATTAGTTTTTCGGTTTGGAGCCGATTGGAGTTATATTATGCATAGGCGATATTTTAAACGTGAACCGATGAATATATTGAAATTAAAATAACATCTTTGTGCAAACAGAGTCAGTTTTCAACGAAATTAATTTCATTGGAACTGTAACATCAAGACATAGTAGTGTATCTATTTTTGTTGTGTTTGGAGATTTTTTTGTAACGGTGCGTGTATTTTTCAGGCAACGTTAAATAACGGTAAAATGCTAAATCAACCCTAACAAAATAAATTGAAGCTTATACCCTAAGTAATTAATATATAAAAACAAACTATGCTTTCATATGTAATAGCATTTAAAAATGCAACAAAATATGTTGGTAGCCTAAATTTGCTCATCTTTGAAATCTACTTTTAATTTACTCATCTGAATGAGTTGTTTAATTTATTTTAAATGGTCTGTTATCTTAATTAATACACGTTAAAAATATGCTATAACCAACATAGAAATGAACATGATTAAGAAAATTCCACAAATTCTGATTGGGTGACGCTAGAGGAATGACTCAAATTCTTGGACTGGAATCCATAGGGAAGTAGACTGAGATAAGTGAAATGTATATATGGAAGAAAAGACATCTCCGAGTCTCCGGATATGCAAAATTCATTGGAAAACCCCCACACATATATTTTGCCTACCCTATGATAACTCACATCTGCAGACCTAACTATAAGAACAATACTGCATCCTGTAGCATGAAAACACACTACAGACCTAATAAAAACAAACAAACACATGCCTATCAAGATATAACCATGCAGATCCCCTATGTTTTCTTCAGCTTGCGCATGTCAGGTCCTTTTTCTAGCTTACATATGTTATACATAGAATAGCGGCCTACCCTAATAAAATCAAGACGACTCTATTTCTTTAAACTAAAGTAAGCAAACCTACCTTATTTTTCGTACCTAGTGCTACCCTATGAGCATTCTAGTGCCTATGTCTACCTTCTGCACATAGAAATCTACATCATCCCACAACTATGATAATGAAGGAAGCATAACAATAACCTATGTGTAAACCTGTCTAGTTACTCCCTCCCAAACCAAAATCGTGCTTTCCAAGTTTCTCTTCACTATGAATATACATCTCTCTGTCCATTTTTCTTCATTCCAACAAATAAATGTAAAAACACTTCTTCATTTTTACAGCAAGACCGAATATATATATATATATATATATATCTTCACTGTTTAATTCCTCCTCTAAATCCTTCATAGTACGCACGCAAGTGAGAAAGTGTCATCATCAGAAGGGTCGCAAGGGAAGTGTCAGGTCAGAGCTTGAATTGCTGATGGAGGAGCAGCAGGGTGTGGGGTAGGGTTCGTACAAAAAAGGAAAGCCAGAGTAAGCATGTTGAAGAAGAAAACTTGTTTGAATGGAATTAACGCATCATGGGTGGAATGTTGATGCATGGTGTAGTTCTGGGATGGTGTGGCGGGTTTAGGATTTCGAGACGTGGTGTGAAAAGTAGGAAGTTCGGGGAAGAAAATAAATTTCATGCTGATGCGGTTCAAGCCTTGCATGCGTGGGGGAAACAGCATTGGGACGTTGGGTGGGCTTCAAATAAAAATAAATAAATAAAAAAGAACTTGTGCCGCATTATGGAAAGAAGATGGAGCCTGTATGGGAGCGGAAGTGGGTAAACAGGCATGGTGGGGTTGTTCGTTGAAAGTGGGAAGGGAAATGGTGCATTGTAGGGAGAAGACGTGAGCAGGAAGTTAGTCTAGAGTTGGGAAGATCGGTAAGAAAAAAATAATGAACAAATAAAAAGGAAGGAAGGAAGGTAATGTCGGAAGATTTTTAAGCAAGGGCGTGGGAATGTTTTTGGAACAAGCAGAGATGTAGAAGAAACATTACTATGTGGTGCGGTTTGGTTTTACAGAAGGTAGGGGCTAGATATAAATAGGTAAAGCCCTTTTTAAAATTTAAATCTAAGTTAATTATAATTAAAATGTTATATAATCTTAATAATACAATATCATAACCGTATATGATCAAAATCAAAGGTAGTTGGTTCCGTTGGAACCATATCGTCGAGCACAACGAGACGGAGCTTGTTTGGTTAGGCTTGGAGGCATCTGTAATTTTTAATTAAATTAAACGTTAGTTTAATTTAATTAAAAATAAGTGTTTTAATCAACGAATGAAACTAAGGGAGTTAAACTCACTCAGTTCTCCTAGTTATAATGATTATAAGTCGGGTTTATTGTTTGTGTGCTATGGTTCTTAATTATTGAATGATTTGATGATTGGTTGTATATATGCTTTGTATTTTTATATAACTGGTTAGATTAAACATTCGTTTAATTTAATCGAACCCAATCGTTATTTTTATGATCAATTCCAAACGAGGTAACTTACCTTATTGGTTACGTTTATATTAAATTTAATTGGATACTTGATTTGTTATTATTAAATGACCGTTACCAGTTGAATTAATTATTCATGGCTATTTTAAATTATCGTATTGAATTGGTTGTTTTATTTGAGGTAACCTATTTGGATGCAGGAAGAACGGGTTAGAGGAATCAAACTAGATTCCTCAAAATTATTATTTATTTTCATATTATCATTATATGAACTGTTTAACCAATATGATTGGATAATTGATTTGGTTACCGATTGTTGAATCCAGATTCAACGTTGTGCTGATATTAACCAATGGGTAGTTTTTGTTATAGAATTAATAGCAGATGGTCAAATATACAGTGTTTTATAAAGACTGATTTACCGTCAAGTAAATCAGTAGAAATGAAGTTACAAAATTCATTTTAAAACTGAAGATTGATTTTAAAAATGTATTATTTTAAATGGAATTTTATACAAGAAATTAAACATTTATTATTTATTTATTTAAGTCTATAAGTGATTATTAAATGATTTATGATTTATAACTGAGATTTTTGTTTTTAAGAAACAATTAAAACTGGACTGTTTTGGGACCGATTATTCTTAGTTTAATAATAATCAAAGTAAATGGAATTATTTTAATTAATTATATTATTAGTTAATTAAAATGGAATGGACTAAGTGGAATTGATTACCAAATAATTCATGTTTAGAGGTTGCGTGAACCGAGATTGTTTTATTAAATTAGTATACTAAATTAATGGGAATAGTTAATGGTGAAGTAACCTAGTTTTATTTTAATAAATGTTGAAACTTGATTATTAGTTATTTAATAATACTCGAAATGATAATCTGGGAATGTAAAAGTTAGTAAATTTAAGTTTGTGAAGTTTTAAAGCCATGTTTATAGTTTAATGAATATTTAAGCGATTTAAGGTTTATAATAATATAAGTTATGTTTAAATCAAAGTTTTAATATAAGTTATGTTTAAATCAAAGTTTTAAATCAAAGTTGAAATTATAAAACCCAGTTTTCTATTAAATATATTAATGGAACGAGTTACTAAAATGGCTTATGAGTGGATAAAAGTTCAGCATATGAAATTAAGTAACAAGAGCCTAACTGGAGATCAGTTGAGATAAATGATTTTTCATAGTACTGATCCGATGTTGATTTCGGTCTTCGGGGTTGATATTTAGGAAAATATTTTCTTACCAATATACTGTTAGGAACTAATGGAGGTATGAAATGGAAATCAAACAGAAACCTAAGTTTAAATTAGAGTAGTTAAACGAGTTGAGTTATAAAGATGCGATATAGATATGATATTTTAAATAAGAGATGATGTTTCATCGAGATATAAGTAAAATGGGATTTGTTTTGATATTAGGAATGAATATTGATTTTTGGCATTACAAATGATATATATCTTAAGGTAAGAACATTGTTGATCATGGTCTGAGAGTCATCAAAATACCCCAACTTGAATGACTTCAGGATTGTCGAAGGATATTAGTTGTAATGGTGGAGATGTAAGAAGTGATTTATTTCAAGAAATAATAATGTAATGTTATTTGAAGAACTTGGGAATATATATACATATATAATAAGATTCTGAAATTTAAGGAAATAAAAAGGGCTTGAGATGATATTTCCATAGTAAAGGAATAAATAAAAGGAGATTTGTGATAATATAATGATATTTTCAAAATAAAGAGATGAGATTTAGAATGGGTTTATTCTCAAAAGGTAAGTGACGATTATGGTGTTCAAATAACGAAACCAAAGGAGATCTCGTAACGATGGTTTTACGAGTGATAAGTTGAATCAATAAGATAATAAGCAATGTTGTAGAAATGTTTTGAAATGATAGTTAACGGGGAGATTGGATATGATTTTAAGATACTTTTTGTAAATATATAAATAAGGTGATTTGAGAATGTTAATATATTAAAACTAATATATTTATGGCCAAGTGACCCTGTATAATAAACCAATGGATTTATTTATTTTTATGATTGTTTATTTTGATAGTTAAATAACCGACTATCAAAATCATACCTAACTTGTTATGGTATGAAAAGACCGGGATCGAATTTATATTCGAAAACCATTCTGAATCAGCAACTACGTAAACGAAGAAGATATCTGATGTTGATCGAGATGGAGCAATTAAAGACCGTAAATCTTCATTAGCAAGGGAACTATTGTTGAATTTCTCTAGTTGATCCCTAGATATATATATATATATATACATATATATATATATTTGACAGCGATTCTTTCGTGATTGAAATCTACGGATTGCAAGCACTACTCGCTACTGATCTATATAGTGATTCCTAGGATATGGTAGGAGGGTGCCTTCGGTTCATCCTAATCCTGGATGACTTGTATGGACGATGCGAGATTCAAAAGTGAATGGTGGCCAGATGTTCTAAAAAGAAGATTATAACCTCAAGCCTCATTAACCGGGAAATGACAGAAATCGGGCAGACAACATGGCTAAGTGGGTCGCTCCCATTAGGGTGTATTGTCCCATGCCTAGAGAAAATTTGTTTCCTTCTTTAATCTATTTCGATGCTGTCCCTTTTCAAGAAATAGTGGGTCACACCCAAACGTTGGTGATATAAATTCGATACACTTAAGCGAAATGAGTGGTCGGTCATGTGTGGCCGGGTTGCAAGATGTTATTGTTGAACCCAGTGTGTTCCCCTCTAGAGATACACTATCGGTAGATGTTCCATACCTCGTCATAGTCGGGATCCAATCTCCAATAAGTTCCTGCGGTTTTGATTGTATACAATATATGTAGAACGTGAGATGCAATCGTTCTGCTGGTTTGTTATTTATTTGTATTTAGACACTATTATAATATCAGAATAAGATATTGATTTCAAAATGTTTTAGGTTATCGTAAAACTATCCGTATTTATGTGTAGATTTAGTCTTACGATTATCCTTTTCTTTCGTAAAGAAATGTTTTAACTTTAAAATCAAGATGGATGATATTATAAACTTAGTGAGTTTTTCTCATGCTAATTCACTAGACTAATCTGGCGTTTGTAATGCCCGGTTTAGACCGAGTTTTACTGGTTCAGGTTATCGGATGCTATGAAGAGATGAGCTAGAAGAGTTTATACATATGGTATTATCTAGTATTTATTGTGCTGTGAGTTGTATATGAGGGCATGTTATTATAACTATCCAGATGTATTGATATACTCGCATGATTGTAAGACTATTTCAAAGCTCTCAACAAAGTTTATTTATGTATTATATTTTGTTTTGCAATGTGAGACTTTGTTTTATATTGGTTCTTCTTCTTCTATTCTAACTTTCTTTCTTACCTCACCCTCTAATTCTTTCTATTAGCTTTCTGGATTTTCGATAATTTAATTTGGACACGGGATGTATTAGTGTCGAGATTCAAGAGTCGAAATTTCTAGGATGCTACAGTTGGTATCAGAGCAATGGTTTAGGAATAACCTTGGCTCTGTTGTATAACTCGATAGAGATTGGGTTAGTAATACCCTAGATTGAGTTTGAGTGTATATATGAGAGAGTGTATTTGTTAATTTTATATATAAATGTTTTATATTATGTTGTTTGATTGGTTCAAGTTGAACTGCCAATTGATACAATATTGTTTTGTAAAGTGGGTAAATGAAATAATTTTTCCCAAATTACATTTTTATATAGAAACGAAATAATTTTATCAAACTATTAATATATTGGTGTGTTTGATTGATTTGAATGGATTGAAATGACATTGGGATTGTAAATAGTTTAATATGACCTGGAGTGTTTAACATAGAATTTGTGAATAAGAAATTTTAATATATGATTAAATAAATCTGAATTTAACTTAAATTGTATATGGAATAATTTGAGTTATATCGATTGCACATTGTTGTTGGATAGTAGATTGGTTGGATAATAAGATTCATCAATAGTTGAATGAACTGAAAAACAGAAAATAAATTTTAGTATAATTAATTGGAATTAAATCAATCATGAAATGAAACAGAAATGATTTAACCCTATATATGTTATTGGCATTGTATATGAGTTAATGCAGGATGAAAGATGAAGAGTTGTTTGTTGTTGTGCTGCGTGATTAGAGTATTGATTGCCTGACAAATAGTTAAACCTTAATATATTGATTGGTGATTGATTTTGTACCCCCGAGTTGGGTAGCCACTTGGCGTTTATTTTCTTTTGATGGATGTGAGGCCCGGAGTGGCGAGTTGTAGTTGTTTGGATCGAACAGGAAAAAGGAAAGGCACACGAATTTTTCATAAAATTTTAAAACTTGGTATTTTTGATAGTATTTATAATATAATTATTTTGATAATAAATTAGGTTTAGAGCATTCTTCTTAACTTAATAATTTCGGGGACGAAATTCTTTTAAGGGGGGAAGATTGTAACGACCCAGATTTTTAGCTATTTGAATTCAAATATTTAAATTTATTTTAAATATTGTATTAGAAATATTAATGGATTTTAATATTGAATTTGGTTTTAAAATGACGACTGAACATTTAAATTTATATTTAATTATAAAACGAACTTGTAACGGCGCGATAATTCATAATATTGAGTTTTGAATTTCAATTGAATATACTTAAATCCGTTTTAAGTCGGAATTCTGTGAAACAAGAAACATTAGAATCTATTTGATTATAATTTTCTAATAGAGGTGAAAAAAATGAGATTTCAGCTTATAAATTGTAAGTTTCGTTTATAAACTATAATGTTTATTTAATAAATTAAACAGGAATTTCAATAGATTTTGGACACCGTATAACTTGAAAATATTGATATTGAGTTAAAATTCCATATTAGTTAATATTTTGTGTTGTATATTATTTTATTTTGATATATATGATGATAATAATTTATTTATTTATATAATTTAAATGTCATGGAATTAAATTAATATCGATATTATATAAGCCTTATAAATAGCCATTTTTCAAATGACCTCTTTGATGAAAGAAATTTTATAGGAATACGTATAACTAGTTACTGCTAGTTTTTTGATTTGGAGCCGATTGGAGTTATTTTATGCACGGGAGGTATTTTAAACATGAACAGATGAATATATTGAAATTACAATAGCATCTTTGTGCAAATAGAGTCACTTTTTGATGAAATTAATTTCATTGGAACTGTAACATCAAGACATAGCAGTGTGTCTGTTCATTTTGTTTGGAGATGTTTTTATGACGGTGCATGTATTTTTCAGGCAACGTTAAATAGCTATAAAATGCTAAACCAACCTTAATACAATACATTGAAGCTTACACCCTGATTAATTAATATATAAAAACAAGTTATGCTTTCATATGTAACAGCATTTAAAAACACAACAAAATATGTTGGTAGCCTAAAGTCGCTCATCTTTGAAATCTACTGTTAGTTTACTCATATGAACGAGTTTTTTAATTTATTTAAAACGCTTTATTATCTTAATTAATCCACATTAAAAATATGCTATAACCAACATAGAAATGAACATAATTAAGAATATTCCACAAATTCTGATTGGGGGATGCTAATGGTATGACTCAAAGTCTTGGACTGGAATCTATGGCGAAGCAGACTGAGATAAGTGAAATGTATATATGGAAGAAAAGACGTCTCCGAGTCTCCGGACATGCAAAATTCACTGAAAACCCCACGTATATATTTTGCCGACCCTATGCTAACTCACATATGCTGACCTAACTATGAGAGCAACGCATGCATCCTGTAGCATGAAAACACACTGCAGTAAAAACATACAAACACATGCCTACCGAGATATAAACAAGTAGATCCCCTATGTTTTCTTTAGCTTGCGCATGTCAGGTCCTTTCTTTAGATTGCACATGTTATACATAGAATACAAGCCAACCCTAATCAAATCAAGGTGGCTCTGTTTATTTAAAATGAAGTAAGCAAACCTACCTTATTTTTTGTACCAGTGCTACCCTATGAGCATTCTAGTGCCCATGTCTACCTTATGCATATAGAAATCAGCATCATCCCACAACTATGACAATGAAGGAAGCATAATAGCTACCTATGTGTTAGCATGTCGAGTTACTCCCTCCGAAACCAATACCCTGCTTGCCAAGCTTCTCTGCACTATAAATATACATCGCTCTGTCCATTTTTCTTCATTCCAGCAAACAAATGAAAATACACTTCTTCATTTTTACAGCAAGACCAAATATATATCTATCTTCTCTGTTTAATTCCTCCTTTAACTCCTTCATAGTATGCACGCAAGTGAGAAAGTGTCATCACCAGAAGGGTCGGACGGGAAGTGTCAGGTCGGAGCTTGAGTTGCTGATGGAGGAGCAGCAGGGTGTGGAGTTAGGTTCATACAAAAACGGGAAGCCGGAGTAAGCATGTTGAAGAAGAAAACTTGTTTGAACGGAATTAACGCATCATGGGTGGAACGTGGATGCACAGTGCAGTTCTAGGATGGTGTGGCCGGTTTAGGAGTTCGAGAGGTGGCGTGAACAACAGGAAGTTCGGGGAAGAAAAGAAATTTCATGTAGATGTGGTTCAAGCCTTGCATGCATGGGGGCAACAACATAGGGACGTTGCGTGGGCTTTAAATAAAATAATAGAACTTGCACAGTATTATGGGAAGAAGATGGAGCCTGTATGGGAACGGAAGTTGGTAAACATGCATGGTGGGTTTGTTCGTTGGAAGTGGGAAGGGAAATGGTGCACCGTAGGAAGAATACGTGAGCAGGAAGTTAGTCTGGAGTTGGGAAGATCGGTAAGAAATTGAAAAAAAATAATGAATGAAAAAAAGGAAGGAGGGAAGGGAATGTCGGCAAATTTTCAAATAGGGGAGTCGGAATGTTTTTGGAACAAGCAGAGATGAAGAAGAAACGTTACTGTCAGTGCGGTTTAGATTTAAAGAAGGTAGCGGGCTGGATATAAATAGGTAAATCCCTTTTTGAAATTTAAATCCAAGTAAATTATAATTAAAATGTTATAAAATCTTAATAATACAATATCTTAACTGTATATGATTAGAATCAAATGCAGTCAATTCCATTGGAACCATATCGTCGAGCACAACGAGATGGAGCTTGTTTGGTTAGGGTTAAAGGCATCTGTAATTCCTAATTAAATTAAACGTTAGCTTAATTTAATTAAAAATAAGCGTTTTAATTAACGAATGAAACCAAGGTGTGTTTAAACTCACTCTGTTCTCCCACTTATAATGATTATAAGTCGGGTTTATTGTTTGTGTGCTATGGTTCTTAATTATTGAATGATTTGATGATTGGTTGCATATATGCTAAGTATTTTTTATATAACTGGTTGGATTAAACATTTATTTAGTTTAATCGAACCCAATCATTATTTTTATGGTTAATTCCAAACGAGGTAACTTACCTTGTTTGTTACGTTTATTATAATATAAATGTATTAAAATTAGTTGGATACTTGAATTGTTTTTATTAGTCGACCGTTACCAGTTAAATTAATTATTCATGGCTATTTTAAATTATTGTATTGAATTGATTGTTTTATTGGAGGTAATGTAACGACCCACATTTTTCGGTGATATAAATAATTTATTTAATTATTTAAATAATGGTTTGGTTATTTAAAATGAACAGAATTAAATAATATTGAATATTTAATTAAATGAAATAATATAATAATATATTTGATTTCTGAAATAGTCAGAAATAGTGGAATTCACAATATGGTGTGAACTGGATTATCTGTGATATTTAATTCAGTTTAGAATTGAATTAGAATAACAAATATATTATTTGAACGGCAGTTTGAACATATGATTATATTATAATTAAAATCGAGCTCGAAACGGCGCGGTAGTTCGCTATTTGGCGATTTGAACTTCAACTAAATATACAGGATTCGTTTTAAGCCGGATTTCTGTGAAACAAGAAATGCTAGGAACTGGTGAAGTATATTTTTCTGATGGAAGAGAAAAATCGAGATTTCGTCCTGTAGATTTTTAGTTATGTCCAAATCAAATTTTAGAAAAGTCACTATGGAATTCCTTTATAATTTATATCGATTTATTTATATTTTAAAATGGATATTTAAATATAAATCGAATATCGATGTAACACTGGATTTGAAATATCGAGTTATAAATCCCAGTGTAGCAGTATGATATTCTCTTGTGAATATATACGATAATATTTATTTTTATATATTAAATTTAATTGTTTTTAAATATATTTATATATTTAAAAGGGTTATTTAGAGCTTTAAAAATAGCCAGTTTTTCAAACAACCTCAGAATTTGACGAAACTAATTTTGTTGGATCCGCAACATAAAATTATTTCTAGATTTCAATTTCTGTGATTTTTGAAGTCAGTATGTGGCTGTACGGATTTTTAAAGTGAAAAACAGTCGATATTTCAATGGTTAAAAATACGCTGTGTGAGCAAACAAAGTCGGAATTCGACGAAACAAGTTTCGTTGGGTCCGTTATGTCAAGCTGTAACTACATGCCAATTTTCATGATTTTTAGATATCGTGTGTATTCGTATGGATTTTTAGAGTGCAAATACAAATAGAAAATTAATATAAAAAAAATAGTAGCTTACTTTTTAAGCTTACCCTATTCCTATAAATAACCCTTACCCATCTCTAACCCTAAAAATCATTCTTCAGTAGTCAACAATTCTGGCCGCCACTGATTCATCCTCAAACTAAAATCTGGAGCCTTCAAAATAATTCAAACAAAATCAACAAAAATCGATAAATCGCAAGGCCGATTGTTTTGAGCTCGCAGGAGTTTAAGCTTCAACATGGTATGCTTTGTTTTGGGTTCGACGTCGGTTTTGGTTCGATGAAAATGGTCAGCGTCAGTTAGGGTTCAAAACTACTCGCGATTGAAGTACTGGTGTTTGATTTGAAGGTCGACTTGGAGTTCGTAGGGTTTTTTCGCATCATTTGCTAATTTTTGAGGAGGTTCCACGGGTATTGTTGTCGATGTCTGTATGGTAGCTCGAGAGTGTTCCAGTTCGATGGAATGGCAATTTGGGGGTGCGAGTTTGAATCTGAGGTGATGGAGAAGGAGTGTATCGGAAGAGTTAAGGAACTGTGCGGTCGGAATTCATTTCCGTTGAGAAACTGAGTAGGGATGATTGATTAAAGCACGGGTTAATGGAAATTGGGAAGCTCCAGCGGGTCAACAGAAATCGAATTAAGGAAGAAGGAATCGGTGTGGGTTGGATTGTAAATGGGCCGAGAAATAAAAGTAAGCCCAATGGAGTTAAAGTTCTAAGTTTTATTTAAATTAAATGTATATTAAATTGTATAAGCTATATCTTTCTCATATATTAATGGAATTCAGCGAAACAAGATCCGTTGGGATCGTATCAACGGCGGCTAGTCACTGGAACTGACCGGGAGTGGATTGGGGTTCATTACAATTTATTGCAAAATAAATTGTCCGTCTGAATCAAAGACAGTTAATCGTTTTTAACGATAACCGCCCAATGTGAGTAAATCTCACTAACTCTACTCAATTTATATTTTTATAAAGTATTTTTAGAATTTATAAATAATGGTTTCTTGCTGTGTGTTGGCTGTTTGGTTGAACTGCTAGTCAGTTGATTGAAAATATAGATAACGATATAGATAAAAATCGTTAATCAAATATTGATTCTGTTTAGCAGAATATTTTATAGTAAAATGAAATTGATGTTAATTATATTGTTTAACATATGTGGATGCAGGGAAACAGGTTGGAGGGACCCAACTGGGTTCCTCAACATTTATTTTACTGTTTTTTTCATATATTGTGCTATATGATGTGATATGAAATCTGTTGTTGATTTTGTATGGTTGAATGATGTCGATCATTGTTGTATGGTATGTTAAATACCATAGGGAATTCTGAAATGTTAAAAAGGAAATTTTCATTGTTATATTGAAAAGGAATATTTATAAAATAAAAAGATTTTATGAAAAGAAAACAATTTATTTAGAAATTGAATAGATTAAAAGAGATATTTATTCGTAAAGTAAATAGATAGAATTGAAAAAGAAACATTTGTAAACTATTACAAATAGAATTGAAAAGGGATATTGGTTTGAAAATAAATAGAATAGAAAGGGGAATTATGTGTAAAACAAATTGAAACGAAATAATTAGATTATAAAAGGAATTATTTATAAAATCAATAGATTTTATAAAAGGGAAATATTTTTTTTAAATAAATAGAATTATCAAAAAAAGGGATTTATTTTGTAAATAAATAGATTATAACAGGGAATACTTGGAAAGTGACTAGAATTGTATAAAAGGAGAATTTTACATTTTAAAAGTTTAGACCCGTGCTTCGCACATGGGTATAACATGCTATGGATTTAAAGCAAAGTTTTAAAATAGAATCTATTCTGATCGATAGATTGAGAAGAATAATTTATAAATAATATTTTATAAATTAATAAGATATTTATCATTGGATAAATAGAATATATAAGTCAGGACTTATATAGAGAAGTAAGAATCGATTTCAACATCGATATTTGAAACTGAATAAACGTAGAGTTAATCGAAGGAGTTAACTAGTTAGAGTAAATCAGTTAGAGTTAATTAGATAGAGTTAATCGAATTATAAATTTATGAATATTAGTTATTCAATTAGAGGTGATAATATATAGTTATTTGAGATAGAGTTCGTCAAACATAGTTATTTAGAATGAGTTGCCATTTCGTACGACTGCTAGCGTATTTCGCAGGGCTGCGAATAGCCTACGGCGGTCGGATGTTTCCTGAGGGAATCAGGCGTAACCATCGTGATCGCTGCGATCTAGAGTCAAGCGAATGGAGTTAAATCGAATATTAGCCACTCGAAATAAAGTTAAAAACTGACATAGTTATGCGAAAATAAGTTAATCGAATATTAGTTATTCGATAGGATTTAAATAAGTAGAGTAAATAAGTTGAGTTAATCAAGTTTAGTTAATCGAGTTGAGTTAGTCAAGATGAGTTAATCAAACTGAGTTAATCCAAATGATTTAATCCGAAGGAGTTATTCGAAATAGTTTATTCGAATAAAATTTATAGGAGTTAATCGAATATAGTTTATTCGAAAGGAGATTAATTGAATGTAAATCATTCATAGAAAGTTAATCGAATGTAATCATTCGAAGAGAGATTATCGAATATAGTTATTCAAAGAAAGAGTTATCGAATATAGTTTATTCGAAAAGGAGCTATCAAATAGAGATTATTCGAATAGAGAATTATGCATTGAATTCGATTATATCGAAATTTGGGAAAGTAATATTTACTTGCCGTTTAATCAAGGTTTACTTATTCATTAATAAATTAGTGGTTTAGTTATTTAGTTAAATTAAGAAATAAAAGTTATATTTTGAAGTTTGATATTTAGGAAGAAGGGATTATAACGCTATAGTTATAACCAATGTATTAAATTAAAGAAGTGGATTCATAAATAGAATCTGAGAGTTTTCGTAAGGAAGTTGTTAAAAGATTTGAAAGGTGAGCTTTGTCTATTTCGAGGCTAGAAATGTTGTTCAGTTAAAGTCTGAGATTTAATTATACCCCAACTTGATTGACTTCGTTTTTAACTAAGGAATGGTTAAAGTTCGTTAGTGAAGATTGGTTAGGTGAATTGAGCCAGTGAATGAAATGGTTTGAATTGGCTTAGTGATGTTTTATTTAAACATCGATCTAAATCAAATGAAGAAGTTTGGGAACGTTCTCTAAATAAGGATCAGAAATGTTTTCAAATATAGGAAATAAGAAATGGAAGTAAATATGGTGATGTTTTCCAAATGATTTATAAAGTAGGGTTTTTTTTTTCAAATTTAGAAATTTAGAATTTACGAATATATAGAAAGGGAAAATGGATAAATTAACGATAATTTAATTAAAAGAAATAAACCGTTGGATGATTGGTCGATAGAATTTCCATCTGGAAATAATATTGTTGGTTGTACACCTGTTTTTGTTTGATAGTTAAATCATCGACTGTCGAAGTTTTGACCATTTTATCGTCGTCAATATGGAGAGACCGGGATCAGATGCATTATCTGAAAACCACTCTGTATGGACGTTAGCGTTGCGATCAAATATTGAAGATGGAGTAATGCAAGGACTATCCTGTTACAAAATAGTGCCTTCGGTTTGTCCAATCCCAGGACAAATGTGAATGGACAAATGTCTGACAGAGTATATCTAAAGGATCGCGTAAGTTGATCTCTTCAAACGTACTTACATTTGGTGGCGGAGAAATTCGTTTCTTTTAGCTTTATACCCGTGGTATTTTTGAGGAAATCAATTTGTGATTTGACGGGTATGACGATGTGGCATTCAAAGTGAATGGTGGTCAAGTGTTTCAAAAGATACGTAATGACTTCAAGCCTCATCAACCAGGAAATGACAGAAATCGGGCAGGCAGCATGGGTAAGTGGGTCGCTCCCATTAGGGTGTATATCACCTACCTAGAGAAAATCCAATTCATTCTTTTATCTATTCGATGTTGTCCCTTTTCGAGAAGACAGTGGGTAGCTCCCAACCGTTGGTGGTATACATTCGATGCACTCAAGCGAAATGAGTGGTCGGTCATGTGTGGGCCGGGTTGCAAGACGTTCTTGTTGAACCCAGTGTATTTGCCTCTAGAGATACACTATCGGCAGGTGGTCCCATGCCTTGTCATAGTTGGAATCCAATCCCCAATAAGCACCCGTGGTTTTGTTTGTGCATTATATATGTGGAACGTGAGATGAAAGCGTTCTGCTAGATTGTTAATTGCTTGTGATTAGACATTATTATAATATCAGAGAAGTATTAATTTCCAAAACTGTTTTGGGTTATCGTAAGGTAAAAACCGTCCGTGTTTATGTGTGGATCGGTCTTACGATTATCTTTTCTTTTGAAAAGGATTTTGAAAAGTTAAACCAAATGATTTGATTTTACTCACACCAGTCCCATGACTGACCCAAAGTTTATTTTGTTTGTTTTCCCTAAACTCTTGGGTGCCCAAATTTGTACGGGCAGTCAAGTAGTTCAGGTCTTTACAGATATACTTGGAAGAACTTGAAGCAGGAGGCTTCAGGACTATACAGCTATTGTTATTTCCACTGGGTGTAAGTGTTGTACTCTGATAATGTTATTGTATACATATAATGTTTTATTGCAAAGTTATGTTATATATTATATTTTGTTCGTTCCGCTGTGAGATTCGTGTTTACTCTAATTGTGTTCTCCTTCTTCTATTCTAATTTTATATCTTATCTATTCTCACCCTCTAACTTCTTTCTATTAATGATCTGGAATGTTCGATTCCTGAATAATTAACATTGGTTTTATGTTGATTTTCTGGGTCGAAAATCCTAGTTAGTTACAGGTAACCTATTTGGATGCTGGGTGAACAGTTTAGAGGAATCAAACTGGATTCCTCCAATTTATTGTTTATTTTCATATTATCATTATACGAACTGTTAAACCAATATGATTGGATTGGTTATTTGGTTACAGATTGTTGAATCCAAATTCAACGTTGTTTGGTATTAACCAGTGGGTAGTATTGGTTGTAGAATTAATAGCAGATGGCCAAATATACACTATTTTATAAAGACTGATTTACCGTCAGGTAAATCGATAGAAATGAAGTTACAAAATTTATTTTATGACTGAAGATCAATTTAAAAAATCTATTATTTTAAATGGAAGTTTATATACGAAATTAAACATTTATTATTTATTAATTTAAGTCTATAAGTGATTATTAAATGATTTTATAAAGCTGGTTTTATATTAATAAGACTGATAAGCAAGTGAGTAGGAATTAACGTGATGATTTATAACAGAGATTTTTTGTTTTTAAGAAGCAATTAAAATTGGATTGTTTTAGGATTGAATATTGTTAATTTAATAATAATCAAAGTAAATGGAATTATTTTAATTAATTATATTATTAATTAATTAAAATGGAAATGGCTAAGTGGAATCGATTAACGGATAATTCATGATTAGAAGTTACGTTAACTGAGATTGTTTTATTAAATTAGTATACTAAATTAATGGGATTAGTTTAAGGTGAAGTAACCTAGTTTTATTTTAATAAATGTTGAAACTTGATTATTAGTTATTTAATAATAATCAAAGTGATAATCAGAGAATGTAAAAGTTAATAAATTTAGGTTTGTGAAGTTTTAAAGCCATGTCTATAGTTTAATGAATATTTAAGCGATTTAAGGTTTATAATAATATAAGTTATGTTTAAATCGAAGTTTTAATTTAATTCTTATGAATTAAATTTAATTGGATTCTACGAAATCCAAGTTAGACGAAATTATAAAACCCAGGTTTCTATTGAATATATTAATGGAACGAGTTACTAAAATGGCTTATGAGTGGATAAAAGTACAGGATATGAAGTTAAGTAACTAGAACATAACTAGAGATCGGTTGAGATAAATGATTTTTCATATTATTGATCTGATGTTGGTTTCAGTCTTCGAGGTTGATATTTAGGAAATTATTTTCTTACTAATACAATGTTAGGAATTAATTGATGTATGAATTGGAAATCAAACGGAAACCCAAGTTTGAATTAGAGTAGTTAAATGAGTTGAGTTATAAAGATGCGATGTAGATCCGCTATTTTAAATAACAGATGATGTTTCATCGAGATATAATTTAAATAGGATTTGTTTTGATATTGGGAATGAATATCAATTTTTGGTATTACTACTGATATATATCTTAAGATAAAAACGTTGTTGATCAAGGTCTGAGAGGTAATTAAAATACCCTAACTTGAACGACTTCAGGATTATCGAAGGATGATATTAGTTGTAATTGTGGAGATGTAAGAAGTGATTTATTTCGAGAAATAATAATGTAACGTAATTTGAAGAACTTAGGATTATATCTATATATAACGAGATTCCGAAATTCAAGGAAATAAAAAGGGCTTGGGATAATATTTCCATAGTAAAGGAATAAATAAAAGGAGATTTGTAAGAATATAATGATATTATCAAAATAAAGAGATGAGATTTAGAATGGGTTTATTCTCAAAAGGTAAGTTACGATTATGGTTTTTAAATAACGAAACCAAAGGAGAAGTCATAACGATTGCTTTATGAGTGATAAATTGAATTGATAAGATAATAAGTAATGTTGCAAAAATGTTTTAAAATGATAGTTAACAGGGAGATTGGTTATGATTTTAAGATACTTTTTGTAAATATATAAATAAGATTATTTGAGAATATTAATATATTAAAACTAATATATTAATGGCCAAGTGATGTTGTATAATAAACCAATGGATTAATTTCTTTCAATGATTGTTTATTTTGAAAGTTAAATCTCCGACTAACAAAATCATACCTAATGTATTGTGGTACGGAAAGACCATGATTGAATTTATATTCGAAAACCATTCTGAATCAACAACTACATAAACGAAGAAGATATCTGATGCTGATCGAGTTGGGGCAACTGAAGACCATAAATCTTCATGAGCAGGGGAACTATTGTTGAAGTTCTCTAGCTTATCACTAGAGATATGTATTTGACAGTGATTCTGTCGTGATTGAAATCTACAGATTGCAAGCACTACTCGCGATTGATCTATAGGGTGATTCCTAGGATGTGGTAGGAGGGTGCCTTCGGTTCATCCTAATCCGGGATGACTTGTATGGATGATGCGGGATTCAAAAGTGTATGGTGGCCAGATGTTCTAAAAAAAAAGATTATAACCTCAAGCCTCATCAACCGGAAAATGAAGAAATCGGGAAGACAACATGGCTAAGTGGGTCGCTCCCATTAGGGTGTATTATCACCTATCTAGAGAAAATTCATTTCCTTCTTTAATCTATTTCGATGGTGTCCCTTTTCAGGAAACGGTGGGTCGCACCCAACCATTTGTGATATACATTCGATACACTTAATAGAAATGAGTGGTCGGTCATGTGTGGCTGGGTTGCAAGTTGTTCTTGTTGAACTCAGTGTATTCCCCTCTAGATATACACTATCGGTAGGTGGTTCCATATCTTGTCATAGTCGGAATCCAATCTCCAATAAGTGCTCATAGTTTTGATTGTATACTATATATGTAGAACGTGAGATGCAAGCGTTCTGCTAGATTGTTATTTATTTGTATTTAGACACTACTATAATATTAGAATAAGATATTGATTTCAAAAAAAAATGGGTTATCGTAAGGTAAAAACCAACTGTATTTATATGTGGATTTAGTCTTACGATTATCCTTTTCTTTCGAAAAGAAATGTTTTAACATTAAAATCAATTTGGATGATATTATAAACTTAGCGAGTTTTTCTCACTCTGGATCACCAGACTAGTTTGGTGTTTGTAATGCTTGGGTTAGACCGGGTTTTACTGGTTCAGGTTATCGAATGCTGTGAAGAGATGAGCTGGAAGGGTTCAAACGTATAGTATTATCTAGTATTTATTCCACTGTGAGTTTTACGTGAGGACAGGTTATTATAACTGTCCATATGTATTGATGTACTCTGATGATTGTAAGACTTTATTTCAAAGCTACGATGTGAGATTCTGTGCTATATTGGTTCTTCTTCTTCTATTCTAACTTTCTTTCTTTCTTATCTCACCCTCTAATTTCTTTCTATTAGCTTTCTGGATTTTCGATACTTGAAATTGGACACGGGTGTATTAGTGGTGAGATTCGAGAGTCGAAATTTTTGGGATGCTACACCCACCCTAAGAGAGAGGATCCAAAGCGCACAAGACCTTGATGAGGAATTTAGAAATGTAAAGGAGAAAGTGGGAAGGAAAGAAACCTTTCCCCATTCAGTTAGGTATTTGATCGACGATGATGGGAGTTTACTTTGGGATGGACGACTTTACTTCCCTGAGGATGAAGGGTTGAGGAAAGAAATTCTAAAAAAATGCTATAGGTCAAAAATGACCATACATCCTGGTGGGGATAAAATGTACAAAGATATAAAGATGAATCTCCATTGAGAAGAAATGAAGAGAGATGTTGCCAAGTTCTTGGTCAAATGCTTAACATGCCAAAATGTCAAAGTGGAGTAGGGGAAGCACGTAGGATTACTGCTACCTTTAGAGATCCCCAGGTGGAAGTGTGAAAACCCATAACTTCCCCGGTAAGGAAAAAACGGATTTTCACAGTTGGTATCAGAGCTTTGGTTTACAGAGCTCGGAGAACAAGACACTTTAGAACTGAACGAAAGAATTCATCAGAGATTAGATTAGTAATATCCAATGAGAATGACTCGTTAGAGATGGGATCAGTAGTATCCTAAAACGAGTGTGAAGAGTATATTTTTAAAATGAAAATGAATTTTTGTTTTGAAAATTTAAATCGTATTATACGTATTTGAATAATTATTTTGTATTGATTTGGACAATCAAGTATATATAGATTTTGCATATACGTACGATCCACGTGTATTCGAAGTTTTAATATACTGGATAGATATAGAGTCACACTCTAGTCACCTAGAGATGATTCTGATGATTGTAGCTACATCATCAGAAATAGTGTTCGAGTTTCGAAGGTGTGATATTTATATATTTCCAATTGACTGGTGTGAGAACCAAAATATAGTTAGAATATATTGTTGTGACTTGGCATCAAAAACGTGATTTTTGACTATATATCAAAATTATGAATTTGAAACGTTAATTCACTAATAGATTGCTGATTGTGTTGTTTGATTATTGTTCGAATAATTAAATGTTGAACCTTTAGCCAACTTGAACCAAAAGTGAGTTGTACTGAAAATTTGTCGCATTTGCATGCATGTACATGTACTTACATTGAACAGGTCATACCAAGGAGGCTAGAGAAGAGGAATAAAATTGTTTGCCCAACAAATAGGTACATGTTGTAACAACCCGGAAAATATGAACCGGTTTAAAATTTTTAAATTGGCTATTTTAGTGAATTTTAAATATTTAAAATAAATATTTTAAATAATAACGACGAAGAGTAGTTTGAATCGATGTTTGAAAATGAATATAATTACTTTGAATTATAAACAAGGCCTGAAATGGCGCGGTAGTTTCAAATTTTCAATTTAAACTTTGACTGACTGTACTGGGTGCAAAATAAAACGGATTTTAGTGAAACCAAAAATATTTAAATCTGTTAGTGAATATATTTCTAACGAATCTGAAAAATCAAAGTTTCATAGCGGGAGTCAAAAGTTATGGCCAAATGAATTTTCAGAAAGGTCGCTATAGAATTTATATAGCCCTTGAAAATAGACATTTTGCAAACGACCTCGGAATTCGACGAAACCACTTTCGTTGGATCCGGAATGTGAAATTATTGCTAGGTTTCAAATTTCATAATTTTTGAAGCTAATATGTGAGCGTGGCGAAGAAAAATGTGTTTTGGTCAATTATAGTTAAATTGGATCGACCAGAAGATGACCATTTTTCAAACAGTCTCAGAATTCGACGAAACTAGTTTTGTTGGGACCGTATCGTCAAAACATAGCTAGATTTATTTTTCGGGAATTTTTAGAATCAGTATGTGGCCCCGGCAAATTGAAATGTACGTTCAAATTAAATATTGAATGTGTTATATTTTAATTTGAAGGAAAACTGACTGAAACAGTCGAATGGGCCTACGAAACATATCCCATTGTGTTTGGATTGGAGGTATTTAGCCAGAGACGACAGCCGTTGGGTTTGGATTGGAGTTTGTATGAGATAAGGGGTATTTTTGAAATTTTAAAAATATATAAATAAAAAAATATCCCGACCAATCACATTCTTTCTTCTTCCTAGGTCAAACCCGTTACCCTTCAACTCTCGACGAAGGCCACTGCTCCCTTCTTTCCGTCCAATTTCCGGCCTCCCCGATCCTCGAAACCCCCTGCCACCGTTGAGTTTTCTGAAGCTCTCCCTCCTATCTATAAATCTAACGGAGGAGATCGATTTTCATAGTGTTTCTAGCTCGAATCTCGAGCTCAAGACTCGCCGTTGCAAGGCAAAATCCAGCGGCAGGTGCTGCTCGTGTTGGCCAGAGGGGGTACCGTCGGGGAGCAGTCTCCAAGGCGGAGCTCGTGGATGCAGTGGATCGACGGCCGGCCTCTTGTTTTGCGTGCAAGTATGAACCCTAGTTTTGAAGGGGTGGTAATCGACATCGGCTGAAATCAGTTGCGGGAGAAGGTGATATATTTTAAATTAATTAATTTATTAATTCTCTTTAAAATGTCATCAACCTTTATAAATTCATAACTCGCTCATATGTTGTCGAAATCCAGTGAAACAAGAGATAGTGGACTCGTGTGGACGTCTTCTACATCCTAGAAGAGACCGCATATTTTCCTGAGCCTTCTGCAATTTTTGGTGGAGTGGAACCCAATGTGAGATTTCTAATTTATAAACGATATGGAAAACAATGATGTATAAATTATATAGTCGATGTATGAGTTATATAAGCATTGTACACCTCATGTATAAGCGTTGTATAAGTTGTATGTTCGCTGTATAAGTTATATATGCGTTGTAAAAATTATATATGCGCTGAAATGACATTGAAATGAATTGAAGTGAATTGAAATATATTTATATACGAATATATATATATATATACACACACACTCCCCTCGTCCACAGACCATGGACGATATTTATTGGTTGTGATATTGTTTGGATTATTTGGTTGATGTGAAATTTGGTGAATAACGGGAATGGTTGATAGAATTGTTTGTGGTTGAGAATGATTGACTGTGGTTGAAAAATACCCATCTGTGGTTGAAAATAAAATTAGAATAGATTGTGGAAATGAATGAAAACATGCTCGCCTGTGTGCGAATTAGATGCATGAAATCCCCATTGTCAAAAACCGCGAGGTTTTAAGGTAAAGCGAGGAGCCGTACTAGGGACGGTCCCGGTTTTAACTACCCTGCCGTTATGCTGTCGAATTTTTTTGAAATATTCATGTGTTAGAATTATTTTCATTTGTTGAAATTATTTTCATGTGTTGAAACCGAATTCATGTGTTGAATAGAAATTCATTCGTTGAATAGAAATTCATGTGTTGAATGGTATTCATGTTTTAAATAAATTGCTTTAACAATAAAAATCACATTTTTATTATATATACAAACTATAGAGAACATTCATGTGTTGAATAGAAATTCACTCGTTGAATAGAAATTCACGTGTTGAATGGTACTCGTGTTTTAAATAAATTGCTTTAACAATAAAAATCACATTTTTTTTATATATACGAACTATAGAGAACATTCATGTGTTGAATAGAAATTCATTCGTTGAATAGAAATTCATGTGTTGAATGGTATTCGTGTTTTAAATAAATTGTTTTATAATAAAAATCATATTTTTATCATCTATATGAACTATATAAAATAGTCGTGTTTTGAAATAAATTGTTTTATAAGAAAAATCATATTTTTATCATTTATATAAACTATATAAAATAGTCGTGTTTTGAAATAACTTGTTTTACAATAAAAATCACATTTTTATTATATATACATGAATTGTTAAAAATAGTGAAGTGTTGAAGTAAATGGCTGTTGGATAAAAATATCATTTTTATCAAATGTATGAAATGAATATGGTTTTGAAATCGAAGAAGAGATTATATTTATAAATATAATTAAAATAAATCGAATAACGACGCTGCAGTTCGTGTTTTGAAACCGTGATTTCAAACGATTGGTGCGGGAGATCCGACCATTGGATTTTCCCGAAACCACAACCGTTGGGTTCGCTTTGGAAATATCTTTCCAACGACACCAACTTTGTAAAGATCCAACAGTTGGATAGTCTGGAATTTTTAATTCAAATCTGAAGAAAAACAACGCCAGAATCGATTATATTTTTATATATATAAATATAATTAAATTAAATCGAATAACGACACTGTAGTTCGTATTTTGAAATCGTAAATTCAAACGATTAGTGCGGGAGATCCGACCGTCGGATTTTCCCAAAACTGAAACCGTTGGATTCGTTTTGAAAAGATCTTTCTAATGATATAAAATTTGTGAAGATCCAATGGTTAGATTTTCAGATATGTGTAAATCAAATCTGGAGAAAAACAGTGCCACGGCCACGTTATGGCCTGAAGCGTTGTTTTGAATAAATTGGCTATTTTTAAATAAACAAAAATAGCGATAAATCATGATAAAATATTATGAACAATATGGAATGGAAATAAACTGAATTTGCTCGGTTTATGTGATATTTGATGGTTGAATGTGTTTGGCGTGAAAACTACATTAAAGAATAGAATTGGTGATGTCGAATAATTTAACCATTGAAATGAATTGATTTGAAATTCTAAATATACGTGAATTATTTGAAAAGACCGAGTTAATTCTCATTTCAAATAATTGATCGACGATTGAAAGTCGAAGATATGAAGACGATGCAAGACCAATTATCTTCACGTCGAATGGAGGGGTGCTACTGATGCTCATGATAGGAGTAGCTACCTTGACGGGGCTGAAGTGGTAGCCACCCGGACGTACTTGTGGATTGTACGGATATGCGAGGTATTTAGTGCCTCCGGTTTCGTTCAGACCCAGAACGAACATGTAAATGGACTGTGTGTCTGACATTGGATTTTGTTCTGTGCTGATTGATCTCTATTAAATATATATCTGTTTGGAGGCGGAGAATTTATTCTCTTGCTTAACGCCCTTCTCTAAGACGTACGAGATCAGAGGTTATATATCGATGGAAATCAGTCGCATGGAGTGAATTGCCAGTATGGCATGCCTAAGTGGCAGATGATCAAGGCTTCTGTTGAAAAGCAAAGTCTTGAGGTTGATGATCAAAGCACGGCCTGTGCGGCATAGCTTTGTGTATAGCGTTATTTCGCGAGCCTCACACTCCGGTATGGACCAGAAACAGGAGAAGGATCCAGGGAGGACATGCGTTTCTTTCTGGCTAGGGTGGTGTCAGTGACCTACAAGCCCTGACATTTATATTATTTTCACCTTTGTGGTTGTTGCTGTTGTGAGGCACCTCGGATATATCGGTGACTATGTGAAGCCGATGGAGTCGTAGGACTCATTTACGCCCCAAAGGGCGGGGAAACGCAGTATTCAGGCATTTTAATCCACATCGGTGGACCGGCCCTGTGGCTCCTAGGTGCAGTTGCAGCTGTTCCTGAGGCTCGGGCTAGAGAGTCTCGAATCGGTAAGGACTATCTTTTGCCTTGGTTCATGACGGAAATCCAATTTCCAAATACGACATCGTGCAGTTTTGATTGTATACCTATATATGGCGACATAGTGGTATGGGGCACTTATGCCGTCTATAATTGATATTTATGATTGTATCTAAAATTAGAAACTAACTGGACACGAGCTGGGACAGATGGTTTCCTGGGTATTGGTCTGATGTTGGTTTCGGCCTTCGGGGTTAATACTTAGGGAATCGTTCTCTTACTAGTTTACGGTTGGAGTCTGATTAAGAATTAAACGATAAAATTTACATTTCAAATGATTTTTTTTCCTCGTATCAAGCATATTTTGGCCATTATAAGGTAAAACTCTATCCTCCGGTTTGTGTTGCATTGTGTGATGGGAACTGAGTCTTATAATAGCTTTATTTTTATAAAAAGCATTGCGATGTTTAAAAGATTTACTTGTTTTAAAGCACTGGCAATCCAATGGAGTAAACCCGTTCCGCGAAAGTGGCGTGGTCTTGGGATTAGCCATGTTGTAAAGTGTGTTAAGTAGATTTCTCATACTAGTCCCATGACTGACTCGTAGTTTGTTTCACTTGCAAACTCGGGTGCCCCTTTTCTTACACGGGCAGCCTTGTATTCAGGTTTTAGCAGGCTCTTTCTGGATAGCTGGAGCTAAAGATGGATTCTATCATTTATCTCTTTTTATGTTGTCCAGCTCCTGTTGTACATATTATGTTTTCTTTTCCGCTGTAGACATTTATGTATAGCTGAACTGTATTTTGTACTAAGTATGATCCTATATACTGTGTAACTCTGATGATTATATTTATTCAGTGTATTCTATTGTACATTATCTGGTGTATTTAATTATTTCTGTTCTGTTGTTATCTGTTTATGTGTTATATTCCAAAGATTACCCTTGCACCATCTCATCGGGGTATGGGGTCGTCACAAACGTGGTATCGGAGCTTTGGTTGAGCTTAGTCCTGGAATATAACATATGAACGAACTCGTCAGAAATAGAACCAGTTGTGTTCTAGGACGAGTAACTCATTACAGATAGGATCAGTAATATCCTAGTATGAGTACAGCAGAATGAAATACACCTCTATAGACACATTTACATTCAAGTATATGTCTCTATGCTTTATAATATCTTTTCTGTTGACCTGACACTTGGTCTGCTATTTGTAGAAGTACTAGAAAATGGGTGGAGCACTATTCTTGGGCGAAGAATCTATTGCTAAAACACAAGCTTGGATTCGTTCTGCTGAGAAAATCTTTGAAGGTTTAAAGCTGAGGGATGACCAGAAAAGATTACTGGCATCTTGGGCACTCAAAGACGAAGCTTTGTTCTGGTGGGATTCAATTGTTAAAGATAATCCAGAAGGTGATATCACCTAGGATAGATTCAAAGAGCTTTTTAGTACAAAATTTACTCCTCCAGAAGCAACTGAGAAGTTATGTGATGAATTCTACTATTTGATACAAGGAGATATGGATATCCCAGAATATCATAAGAGATTCAATGAACTTTCTCATTTTGCCCCGCATCTAATTCAAAAGCCAAAGATGAAGAATCTGAGGTTTATTAATGGTCTTCAAAGAAAATACCAGAATAAAGTAATGGGGCATGTGAAGCTTCCTTTCTCTGAAATGATATACATGGCTTACTAGTATGAGGATCTCGATAGGAAAGGTATGTTGCGAGATGAAGAGGAAGTCTATAACGTCCCGCATTTTTATTGGTTTGTATTTGAATGTTTAAATCAGTTTAAATATTGAATTCGAAATATAAGTGGATTTATATATTAATTAAAATGAAGTTGAACATATAAAAATATATATTAAATATAATCGAGCCTGTAATATCGCGGCAGTTCGTAATTTAAAGTTCTGAACTTCAACTGAGTGTACAAGACCCGTTATTAGTCGGATTTCTTCGAAACAAGAAACGTTGGAATCTGTTGAACTGTATTTTTCTAACAGCAATGAAAAAGCAAGATTTCGTGTTACAGATTGTGAGTTATGTCCAGATAAAATTTCCAAATAGTCGCTATAGAATCGTATATCGACCGTAACGGTTTATTTGATATAACTAGATATCGGATTCGAATTTAGACAAGGTTCTTTTGAGACACAGAGATAATTTATTTTTTTGAATTTTACTGTAATTTTTAATTAATTAAATAAACAACTTTTTATTTGGAGTATTTTGCACCCTATATCAATATTTTGGGGTTTCAAAATATGAGTTAACTTATTGATATTATTATATTTTTGGGATCGTGACACCGAGCTCAACACAACGGTATGTTTAATTCTGTCTATAGCGATCCGTAAAAAATATTTGGCTAATTCCTTATGGTCGAAGCAAGGATTTAACACCTCCACCGGTTAAAACAAGATATTCGTACCTAGTGACTAAAAACTTCATGTGGAAGGAAACTATACTGCAAACCAATAGACAGCACCACTACACTATAAAACCCTATAGCCTAATATTTAATAACATCAGCTTGCTTTGCAACTAAGAAATATGGAAATATCTCCCTACTCGTTAAAAAGAGTCACCGTCCTACTTTGACACCATGCTCCTCTCTACCATAACTGTACCGCTCGCTATAGGCTTCACATCTATTTTTGTCTCCCTCGTTCCTTAGCTAGGAAGTAATGATGATATGAAGGTTACACTAATACTAAAATATACAATGCTACTAGATCGTTGAAACTGTGCACAAGCACATGCCTACGTGCCTTACACTATGAAAATTAAATATACCCTAGGCCTTCTAATCAGTCTTTTGCGTTGTCCTATTCACAACCATACTTTCAATTAAGATAGCCCTTACCTTGTATCACTTTTTCTTGCACCTACTGCCTTATGCTTAACGCTTAGGTATGGGAAAAATAATATATAAATTCCTACTGTCTAATGCATATAAATATTCAGACATTTTCCTCATCCCTGAAACCACCACAAGCTCTAAAACATACGTATATAAATGAAAAGGAAAAATGAAAAAAAATGCGAGGGGTAGTGGGATGAAAAGAACAAAAGAGTGATGGGTTCGTTTGTATGGATGGAGCATTGTGTGAGGAATAATCGGTGATGGGTTGTATTATGCAGTAGTAGTGCTGATGTAGTTGTGGCAAGGCTGAAGTGACGTGCCATTTTGGTTCGAAAGTATGAAGGGAGACGAGGTAAGTTGCTGTGTTGGCGGGATCGTGATGAGAACGGTAGGGTGCTGTGTATCAAGGGGACGATATGTGCTGTAGTGTGAATGTACGAAGGAATTGAGCCATGATCTGCGGTTTTGTTGAGCATATGTTTTGAGGTGTTTGAGTTGGAGGTCCATGCGAGGAAGCTTGTAAGGTGGCGGTATGAGTTATATCATAAACTGGAAGAATGTTACAGGGTGGGCAACATTTGTTCGGATTCAGCTGAATGGACGTAAGCAAAACATTGTGTATATGGGACATTCTTTTTGCTGTTGTGTTGTAGTGAGTTAAGGCATGGGAGATGTTTACGGGAAAGAGAAGCATGTCACAGGAGGAGTAGTAGCAGGTCACGGATTTGGGTATTGGGCCGGTTCTTTTAAGTTGAATGTCGAACGATCAAATCCGTTGTGATCGTATGGTCGGAAGCTACGCTATGAAGTCGGTTTGAAGCACGTTGAATTTAAGGTAGAATTGAACGCCTGTTTTAATCGACTGATGCAAATCGTTATTTAACGGTTAACGCGCAAAAGTGAGTAAACTCACTAACTCTGATCCTCTTTATAATATTATAATCATTATTTAATATGGATAAATCGTGGTTAAATGATGCATGATGGTTGTTTGGATGAATTGCTGATGAATTGGTTGAAATAATTATATTTTTGTTTTCATAGATTGCACTACATGATAAAACTAGATAATCTGTTATTGATTGTTGTTTGTTGGGGATGTGGGATTACACTGGCTTTGAAATAACGGTCATTAAAATACCGTGAAATATATTAGATAAGAAGTCGAGTTTAAAAAGAACATCTATTATTTTTAAATAATAGAAGTTTAATCCTGATTAGGCAAGAATAAAATAATTGGTTTAATTATATAAAAGCAGTTTGATTTAAAAATGATATTTACAATGAAATGGAATAATTATCCTTGGAAATTTGGGAAGTATGAATTCAAGAATATATCCAAAAGAGGGGAAGGGGAAATCATTACAAAGGAAATGATAAAATCATTCGATGTTTGAAATACAAATAAAATTGAAAACCCATAAGGAATATAATTAGAATTCGACTTGTCGAATTATAAAAACTATATTTTTGAAACCATATATATCTTTGACAAGATAATTATAGTTTGTTTGAAACCCATAAACTATAACCAAATAGGAAGTAGGGAATTAGTTATAAAGGAAAATATGGTAGCGTATTGCAGTAGTTATAAAAGAGAATATAGCAGCGTATTGTAGTAGTTATAAAAAAGAATATAGCAGCGTATTGCATTAGTTATAAAGGAAAATATAGTAGTGTATTGCATTAGTTAAAATATAACGGTTTTAAAGTGAGTTGATAATTTATAATGTTTTAAAAAGATATACTGAGCATGATAAGGAAAGTGATATAGTTTTAAAGAAATTAGAACCCGTTGTACGTTGGTTGAGTTGAGTAACTTTCGAGGCGTCAATCTGATGTTGGTTTCAACCTTCGGGGTTGATACTTAGAAATTTATTCACTTACCGATTTATAACGAGGAACTAATAGAGTAGAAGTAAAGGGAAGTAAGGAAGAGTTTATAAAAATATGGGAAACTAGAAAGTTAGTATTAAATAAAAGGGCTAGTGTTTGTGAATGGATATTTGTTTTCACTTCAATAGTTAAATAACCGACTATCGAAGTGTTTTGACCATCGTTGTCAATACGGAGAGACTGGTTGGATATATTATCTGAAAACCACTCCGTATAGGCTTAAGCGCTGCGAATTAGATTATGCTGAAGATAATTGAAGGCGGAGTGAAATGCAAGGGTCGTCCTATTCCAGAATTGGTGCTTTTTGTTTGTCCAGTCCCAGGACAACTTGTATGGACGAGTGTCTGATAGAGTATACCTGATAAATCACGTATGGTTGATCTTTTAAAGGCATTATGTCTGGTGGCGGAGGAATTCGTTCCTCTTTGCTTTTTACACCTGTGATATTTTTGGAAGACGATTAGTGAATTGACGGGTTTGACGATGTGGCATTCAAAGTGAATGGTGATCAGATGTTCTGAAGATAGACGTAGCCTCTAGCCTCACAACCAGGAAGTAACAAAAGTTGGGCTAGGAAGCATGGCTAGTTGGGTCATACCCAAGCAGGGTGTATTGTCACTGATCTAGAGAAAATCCATATTTATACTTCTTTTCGATTCTGTATCTTCGGATGACGGTTAGATGGTCAACAACCGTGGGTGGCAATATATTCGCGACACTCAAGCCAAATGAGTAAGCGGTCATGTGTGGCCGGGTTGCAAGACGTTCTTGTTGAACCTGCAGTGTATACCCTCTAGAGTACACTGATCGGAAGGTGCTCCCATACCTTGTCTGTTGGAATCCCATCTCCAATAAGCTCCCTGTGGTTTATGATTTTATACTATATATATGTGGAGCGTGAGATGCAAGCGTTCTGCTACTTGGATATTTATTTGCTTAGACATTATTATAATATCACTGGATTTGATATCAAAGATATTTTGAGTTATAGTAAGGTTTTTCAAAGTTAAACAGTATAGTTGGAATTTACTCACACCAATCCCATGACTGACCCAGAGTTTATTTTGTTTGTTTTCCCTAAACTCTTGGGTGCCCAAATTTGTACGGGCAGTCAAATGTTTCAGGCTTTGCATATTCACTTGGAGGAGCTGGAAGTAGAAGGCTTCACCATTAGTTAGTTAGAGATTGTTTCCGCTGTAATGTATATGAGTTGTACTCTGATATGGTATGTATATACAAATTCAGTTTGTGTATTTCAAAGTTATGTTATAATACATGTTATTCGTTCCGCTGTGAGATTCGTGTTTACTCTGATTCTGTTCAGTTGTGATCTTCTTCTTCTCCTATTCTATTAGTTCTATCTTATCTTTCTCATCCTCTTAATTCTTTCTATAAATGACCTGAATTTTCGTGCACTTTGAGTTGAATGTGTATGATATTAGTCAGCTCATATCAGTGTGGATTTTTGGGCCATCACAGTTGGTATCGGAGCTGAAGGTTAAGTAATTACCTTGGCTCTGTGGCGTGACTCGATACAGATGAGGTTAGTAATACCCTAGATTGAGTTTGAGTGTATGTATATGAGTGAGCGTATTTGTAGATTTACATAAAAACCGTTTTATATTGTGTTGATGGATCTGTTGAGTGGTATATAAATTTCAGATCGACGCGTTTAGCTGACGAGGTCGATAGGGATTTATAAACGCTTGGATAGAAAAATCCGACACAATATTGTTGACCTATAAAATAATTTTACCCCAAATATATTTTAATATAAAAGAAGTATATATCTTGAGGTTATTATAGTATATTGGATGTATTGATCATTATTATGATCGAATAAGATTTATAATTAAGTTGGATATATAAATAACCAATCAAAATATTATATATGTATAATATACAAAATCAGATGGATTAAATCTGAATTTAAAACCCGAATTGAAATAAACTCTGGAAACTTGGAAAAGGATTGAAATGAAATTTGAATTACATATAAAGAAATTTAAGATCCTGGGTGAATTCGGAAATATTTTCCGAGCATTTGTAAAGGATATTTTGAAGTAATTTCAAAACAACAGTGTTTGAACTAATATA
Organism: Allium sativum; assembly: GCA_030737875.1. Taxonomy (NCBI): domain Eukaryota; kingdom Viridiplantae; phylum Streptophyta; class Magnoliopsida; order Asparagales; family Amaryllidaceae; genus Allium; species Allium sativum. The sequence goes on along the minus strand of CM060912.1, from coordinate 767,708,535 downwards.
GTATTGAACTCACTTCGATCGCTGGAAAATAATTCTGATGATGACTGCAGCATCATCGGTGTTCATTTTCGAGTTTCTAAGTGATGGATTACTACCAAAGATTTTGTTTTGAAATAAGTTGTTCGAAAATTCAAAAGTTTTGAATTGCTATGTTATGAATAATATATATTATTTCAAACTGATAAAAAGCTCAGGAATTTGAATTCTGAAATTTAAAATTTACTTATGAAGTAAATAAATAGAAATTTAACGAAGCTGAATAAAATTGGAATAGAATTAAACTTGGTAAAATAAGTGAATTTGTGAAATGAGATATTGGATTGGAACCGAGTTTGGTTATGGAATTGGATTGGTGACCAAGAATTTGGAAGTGAGATGGAACTAGAAGTTGAAATGAAATAGGGCTTGAGTATAAGAGAATTATTGATTTAAGGATAAAAGATTCGACGCAAGGATTGAGTTATGGGGATGTGAAGTATGAAATTTCAAGCAAGCAGGTTGTGAGGAGTTAGAATTAGAGCATCTCCACTTCTTAGCAATTTCGAGGACGAAATTATTTTAAGGGGGAAGGAATGTAACGTCCCGCATTTTTATCGGTTTGTGTTTGAATATTTAAATCAGTTTAAATATTGAATTCGTAATATAAGTGGATTTATATATTAATTAAAACGAAGTTGAACATATAAAAATATATATATTAAATATAATCGAGCCCGTAATATCGCGGCAGTTCATAATTTAACGTTCTGAACTTCAACTGAGTGTACAAGACCCGTTATTCGTCGGATTTCTTCAAAACAAGAAACATTGGAATCTGTTGAACTGTATTTTTCTAACAGCAGTGAAAAACCAAGATTTCGTGTTACAGATTATGAGTTATGTCCAGATCAAATTTCCAAATAGTCGCTATAGAATCGTATATCGACCGTAACGGTTTATTTGATATAACTAGATATCGGATTCGAATTTAGACAAGGTTCTTTTGAGACATAGAGATAATTTATTTTTTTGAATTTTACTATAATTTTTAATTAATTAAATAAACAACTTTTTATTTGGAGTATTTTGCACCCTATATCAATATTTTGGGGTTTCAAAATATGAGTTAACTTACCGATATTATTATATTTTTGGGATCGTGACACCGAGCTCAACACAACGGTATGTTTAATTCTGTCTATAGCGATCCGTAAAACATATTTGGCTAATTCCTTACGGTCGAAGTAAGGATTTAACACCTCCACTGGTTAAAACAAGATATCCGTACCTAGTGGCTAAGTACTTCATGTGGAAGGAAACTATACTGCATACCTATAGACAGCGCCACTACACTATAAAACCCTATAGCCTAATATTTAATAACATCATCTTGCTTTGCAACTAAGAAATATGGAAATATCTCCCTACCTGTTAAAAAGAGTCACCGTCCTACTTTGACACCATGCTCCTCTCTACCATAACTGTACCGCTCGCTATAGGCTTCACATCTATTTTAGTCTCCCTCGTTCCTTAGCTAGGAAGTAATGATGATATGAAGGTTACACCAATACTAAAATATACAATGCTACTGGATCGTTGAAACTGTGCACAAGCACATGCCTACATGCCTTACACTGTGAAAATTAAATATACCCTAGGCCTTCTAATCAGTCTTTTGCGTTGTCCTATTCACAACCATACTTTCAATTAAGGCAGCCCTTACCTTGTATCACTTTTTATTGCACCTAGTGCCTAATGCTTAACGCTTAGGTATGGGAAAAATAATATATAAATTCCTACTGTCTAATGCATATAAATATTCAGACATTTTCCTCATCCCTGAAACCACCACAAGCTCTAAAACATACGTATATAAATAAAAAGGAAAAATGGAAAAAAATGCGAGGGGTAGTGGGATGAAAAGAACAAAAGAGTGATGGGTTCATTTGTATGGATGGAGCGTTGTGTGAGGAATAATCGGTGATGGGTTGTATTATGCAATAGTAGTGCTGGTGTAGTTGTCTCAAGGCTGAAGTGACGTGCCATTTTGGTTCGAAAGTATGAAGGGAGACGAGGTAAGTTGCTGTGTTGGCGGGATCGTGATGAGAAGGGTAGGGTGTTGTGTATCAAGGGGACGGTATGTGCTGTAGTGTGAATGTACGGAGGAATTGAGCCATGATCTGCGGTTTTGTTGAGCATATGTTTTGAGGTGTTTGAATTGGAGGTCCATGCGAGGAAGCTTGTAAGGTAGCAGTATGAGTTATATCATAAACTGGAAGAAAGTTACAGGGTGGGCAACATTGGTTCGGATTCAGCTGAATGGACGTAAGCAAAACATTGTGTATATGGGACATTCTTTTTGCTGTTGTGTTGTAGTGAGTTAAGGCATGGGAGATGTTTACGAGAAAGAGAAGCATGTCACAGGAGGAGGAGTAGTGGGTCACGAATTTGGGTATTGGGCCGGTTCTTTTAAGTTGAATGTCGAACGATCAAATCCGTTGTGATCGTATGGTCGGAAGCTACGTTATGAAGTCGGTTTGAAGCACGTTGAATTTACGGTAGAATTGAACGCCTGGTTTAATCGACTGACGCAAATCGTTATTTAACGGTTAACGCGCAAAAGTGAGTAAACTCACTAACTATGATCCTCTTTATAATATTATAATCGTTATTTAATATGGATAAATCGTGGTTAAATGATGCATGATGGTTGTTTGGATGAATTGCTGATGATTTGGTTGAAATAATTATATTTTTGTTTTCATAGATTGCACTACATGATAAAACTAGATAATCTGTTATTGATTGTTGTTTGTTGGGGATGTGGGATTACACTGGCTTTGAAATAACGGTCATTAAAATACCGTGAAATATACTAGATAAGAAGTCGAGTTTAAAAAGAAGATCTATTATTTTTAAATAATAGAAGTTCAATCCTGATTAGGCTAGAATAAAATAATTGGTTTAATTATATAAAAGCAGCTTGATTTAAAAATGATATTTATAATGAAATGGAATAATTATCCTTGGAAATTTGGGAAGTATGAATTCAAGAATATATCCAAAAGAGGGGAAGGGGAAATCATTACAAAGGAAATGATAAAATCATTCGATGTTTGAAATACAAATAAAATTGAAAACCCATAAGGAATATAATTAGAATTCGACTTGTCGAATTATAAAAACTATATTTTTGAAACCATATATATCTTTGACAAGATAATTATAGTTGGTTTGAAACCCATAAACTATAACCAAATAGGAAGTAGGAAATTAGTTATAAAGGAAAATATGGCAGCGTATTGCAGTAGTTATAATAGAGAATATAGCAGCGTATTGCAGTAGTTATAAAAAAGAATATAGCAGCGTATTGCGTTAGCTATAAAGGAAAATAAAGCAGCGTATTGCATTTGTTAAAATATAACAGTTTTAAAGTGAGTCGATAAGTTATAATGTTTTAAAAAGATATACTGAGCATGATAAGGAAAGTGATATAGTTTTAAATAAATTAGAACGTTGTACGTTGGTTCAGTTGAGTAACTTTCGAGGCGTCAATCTGATGTTGGTTTCGGCCTTCGGGGTTGATACATAGAAATTTATTCACTTACCGATTTATAACGAGGAACTAATAGAGTAGAAGTGAAGGGAAGTAAGGAAGAGTTTATAAAAATATGGGAAACTAGAAAGTTAGTATTAAATAAAAGGGCCAGTGTTTGTGAATGGATGTTTGTTTTCACTTCGATAGTTAAATAACCGACTATCGAAGTGTTTTGACCATCGTTGTCAATACGGAGAGACTGGTTGGATATATTATCTGAAAACCACTCTGTATAGGCTTAAGTGCTGCAAATTAGATTAGGCTGAAGACAATTGAAGACGAAGTGAAATGCGAGGGTCGTCCTGTTCCAGAATAGGTGCTTTTTGTTTGTCCAGTCCCAGGACAACTTGTATGGACGAGTGTCTGACAGAGTATACATGATAAATCACGTATGGTTGATCTTTTAAAGGTATTACGTCTGGTGGCGGAGGAATTCGTTCCTCTTAGCTTTTTATACCCGTGATATTTTTGGAAGACGATTAGTGAATTGACGGGTTTGACGATGTGGCATTCAAAGTGAATGGTGATCATATGTTCTGAAGATAGACGTAGACTCTAGCCTCACAACCAGGAAGTAACAAAAGTTGGGCTAGGCAGCATGGCTAGTTGGGTCATAACCAAGCAGGGTGTATTGTCACCGATCTAGAGAAAATTCATATTTATACTTCTTTTCGATTCTGTATCTTCGGATGACGGTTGGATGGCCAACAACCATGGGTGGCAATATATTCGCGACACTCAAGCCAAATGAGTGAGCGGCCATGTGTGGCCGAGTTGCAAGACGTTCTTGTTGAACCTGCAGTGTATACCCTCTAGAGTACACTGATCGGAAGGTGCTCCCATACCTTGTCTGTTGGAATCCCATCTCCAATAAGCTCCCTTCGGTTTATGATTTTATACTATATATATGTGGAGCGTGAGATGTAAGCGTTCTGCTACTTGGATATTTATTTTCTTAGACATTATCATAATATCACTGGATTTGATATCAAAGATATTTTGGGTTATAATAAGGTTTTTCAAAGTTAAAAAGTATAGTTGGAATTTACTCACACCAGTCCCATGACTGACCCAGAGTTTATTTTGTTTGTTTTCCCTAAACTCTCGGGTGCCCAAATTTGTACGGGAAGTCAAGTGTTTCAGGCTTTGCAGATTCACTTGGAGGAGCTGGAAGTAGAAGGCTTCACCATTAGTTAGTTTGAGATTGTTTCCGCTGTAATGTATATGAGTTGTACTCTGATATGGTATGTATATACAAATTCAGTCTGTGTATTTCAAAGTTATGTTATAATACATGTTATTCGTTCCGCTGTGAGATTCGTGTTTACTCTGATTCTGTTCAGTTGTGATCTTCTTTTTCTCCTATTCTATTAGTTCTATCTTATCTTTCTCATCCTCTTATTTCTTTCTATAAATGACCTGAATTTTCGTGCACTTTGAGTTGAATGTGTATGATACTAGTCAACTCAAATCAGTATGGATTTTTGGGCCATCACAAATTCAGTTCTAGCAGCAAAAGAAAATTTGAAACTGATAGCCCAGAGATGAGTACACAGTTTGAGTCCAGAAAGAAACCTAAGTTGAGTGGAAAGAAGGTTAAATCGGAAAAAGGACTAGCAACCACTGCCATATGCTCTAACTGCAATTAGCAAGGACATATGTCGATAACTTGCAGATCTCTTCAGAGCCATATAAAGGGAAAATTTAAATCCAAGAACCAAATGGAAGAGAAGAGAAAATGCAATCTGTGCCATCAGTTTGGTCACGTAAAGAAAGATTGTCGACTACCACAGAAATCTGATGTGGTTCAGGTAAATAAAGTAGTGGAAACTTCTGAACCCTCAGCTAGTCAGGAAAGGCTAGATGTTCTAGAAGGCACGCTTACTGTCAAAGATATCCCAGTTAAAGTACTGTTTGACACAGGCGCGTCGAGAAGCTTTATTGCAAAGAATGCGGTTAAGAAATTGGATTTGAAATTGAAAAAGCTTAAAGAACCCATAACTGTTCATAATCCGATTGGGGGTTCCCTCGATCTTAGTTGGGTTTGTGGGGTACCTGTTTCTTTTTCTCATTATCGGTTCCCTTGTATCTCGATCGTGATGAATTTTACCGAATTCGATCTTATTTTAGGATTGGATTGGTTAACCAAATACGAAGCGGAAGTTAAATGTGCAGAAAGGGTTGTCAAGGTCAAAACGAAGCTTGCCAATATTATAATTCCCTGTGAAGGCCCAAATTCTGATAGAAAGGACTTCTAGGCAGCATTAGATGTTTCTCCTTTTCAAATAGAACCTGTTCCTGTCGTTACAGAGAATATTCAGTTCGACATTGCAGATATCCCGGTGGCTAAGGACTATGCGGATGTGTTCGAAGAAGTTGTTGGCTTACCTCCGCAGAGAGAAATTGATTTTAAAATCTCTTTAGTCCCGAATGCAAAGCCAGTAGTTCACGCTATTCGAAGAATGACCTTGAAAGAGAAAGACGAGTTAGATAATCAAACTCGACAGGTGAAACACCCCACCTCCATTAAGGTCACTCACAAAGGGAATGCCTTAACTTTGGTGGAGGTTTATAAGTAAAAGCCACAGATAAACTCAAGACAGATATAAATACACATATTTTAAACAGCGGAAACCAAACAAACTTTTATTTCATCAATACGTGTATCAAACAAAAGATTTCCATAATTGTCTCAAAATACTTCCAACATTACAAACTCATAACTGCCTTGATTATTAAAGAAGCATGAAAACATAAATAAAGTGACAAAAATCCCCATAGTGATATCCAAAGCCATTATCCAAGCAAGAAAGATCCAAATCATACATCTACGTTCTTGGTGCTTGTAAAGAGTCTGACTGAGTTGAGTTGTTTCCTCCATGTGGACCTTGGGGGGGGGGGAACGAAAGAAAAGAAGACGAAAAGAAAATAGGGTCAGACATAAAGCCTGAGTAAATCTAGTAACTCTTCAGTATGTGAATAATAAAAGGGTATGATAGACATAAACTAAAAATAGGGAAGTGTCACCAGCTAAGGAAGTGTCGAATGTACTATCGCACCCATACTATATCTCTGCACCTACTGGAATTTATTCTAACTGGCACCCTATGGTATGGGTGAAGTGATCCCCATTCTTGTTAAAAGATCGGCTCCTACTCGCGTTAACATGTGTCATACGACCCCCAAGAATTGTAGATACCTATGCTGGTCCCACCATGGGACGTATCAAGACCCATGCTGGCGGCTCGACACAAATCATAGAAGGCATAGGTTATACTACTGGTGTCCCCAGTGCCCTGGTTGTCTGCTCCGGAGTGTGTGCACGCCCGCACCCCGTTAGACCTGCACTGTGCACCCACCGCCGTCGTTTGACCGCTTACAATCAGCCGAGTAATCGGGCCCCACCCTGCCTAGTTTTAGTGTACCGTTGACACCTAACTTTGGGTTACTGCTGAAACGGTTCCCTTGTTACCAAGATTTTCTAGTCAAACATGTTAAGTGGTTAAGTGTCTGTATTTACCTAACCCTACCCATCGATTCTTGTTAACATGTTGAATTTGGTTAAGTGTTATACTTGACTTAACCCTACCATATGTCCTTAGCCTCTTAGGAGCACAAGACCACTCACATTAGACAGGTATTGCTACGGTTACTGGATGTGCCGATCGGTTCCGGGCAGGTTTACACCGTAGCTCAGTCTAACCTCGGGTCCTTATTGTGCTCAATGCTTAACCACCCACATTGGATAGGTATTGTTGTGACTACTGGACAGCCGAGCGGGTCCGGGCAGGTTTACGTTACAACTCAATCCAACCTCGGGTTAAGCATATCGTGTTTTCTAAATTTACATATTTTATTACTTCTCAACTATATGTAAATGTCATATCTTTTTATTTTTGGGTATTTCAATTCATACCGCTTATGTGTCATAATCATTGGCACGTGCCAAACATGCCAACATATATTTTCATATTTTACATCCAACATTATTACCCCCGTTTGTTCGCAACGTTATAACATGTGTTGGGCTTGTCACAATTCAGCCCAACTTTATAAACGTGAGGAAAAGGGGAAATCAAGAACATGTAATACATAAAGGTGTGCGGCGCATGAACTTGCAATTTGGCGATTCAACTAACATATATCATGGGTCATGTGAACTTGCATTCAAATCAAAGTATGACTAAGTAGGTGACATATGAAATGACATAGTTTAGGCTAATACAAACTTGTGTTTAAACATGTTTAACTTGGCATAATATCGACCACAAAACTAGCATGTTATATATTCATCAAAATGTACAATTTTTACATCTAATCATATAGCCTATTTCAACATGAACTTGCATAGTTTATGAAACCCAAACGATGTTTGACATAGAACCAATTATATTTTGCAAATAAACATGAACTTGCATAGTTTATGAAACATAGATCCAATTATACTTGCAAATAAACATGAGAATGATATCATAGGGTTTGGGTCATGCAGGCATAAAAGGTCCATAACATGTTTACATAAATTCTAATTTAGACTAAGGGAATATACATAGTCCACTCCATCGACATATACAAAAAGGGATCAATTTCTAGTTTTTGCCACAAACTTGCAAGTGCCATTGTTTTCATATACAATTGTTCAATAGGCTTGCATGAATCAATTTATGCCACAAACATCAATACACAAGTCATGATAGAATCATTGCAATACACAAAATTTATTCGATATAACAACACGATTCTATTTTCATTTACATCGAATCACATCACAGTTTTTATTCATATTCTGAAAGGTCACTACACTTACAACGAATGCAGAATATTGAATTATGGATTCTGAATTCTGAAATTGAGATGCACTCCTTTGGGTAGACTAACATTGCGTTGATTGATTTGATTAAACTTTAATCTTCTTCTAAATTTAATTCGTCTCTTAGGCTTTAGTGTTGGCTTGTCTCTAGGCTTTCTAATTGACGGCCATTCCTAGTTCCTCTCCAGCAGCATGACGACTTTTGTATTCTATTATTTGTGTGAATTTAGGGTTAGACTTGAGTTGTATTTATAGAATTTTAAATTGTTTTGAGCCATCAGATGAAGATAGGAGGAATCTAGACCATACAAAGTTCAAAGAGCCAATCAAAAGGTGACATGTAAGCCCTAGTGACTCAGCCAAGCATCAGAATTCGACCAAACCCTGACCAGGCCAGCCAGGACCTGACCAGCAGGTCATTCTGACCTGGGTGCACTTGGCAGGTGCGCCAGGCTAAAAAATGTACTGGCGCACTTCCCAAGTGCGCCAGTGCATTTTGACCCATTTTCTGGTTTTTCTGCCCAACCTCGTTCGTCCATATCTTCTTTATACGATATCTGTTTTACGCAAACTTGGACTCTATCTCAAGTAGAATTTCGAGACGAACGCAATGGCGTAACCCATTTCCCTTGATTTCATCATTTATAATTAATTATACTTTAATTTGTGAAGCTTAACGTTATAGAATTCACGGGGTGTTACATTCTACACCCTTAAAAGGATTTCGTCCCCGAAATCTTCAAGTTAGGAAGAATGTAAATCCTACCATCCAACAGTCCATCTACTCAACCAACAAACACAGGCATCCATTGTCCTTAAAAGACTTCTAATGTTTCATGATCATATGCATAGTGTGTGTACATGTCCTTATCTAATGCAGAAATCAGGCAGTCTACTGATTCAGTTGACCTCCTTAATGCGAATCATGTAAGTGTCATGAATCCATTATGTATGCAAATTTTTCCTACTCATAATTCTACATGAGTGCACAACTATTCATACAAATGCGACGACCATATGATAGCATATCAAGTTTTCAACCATATACAAATAAGAATACATATATGCATATGCAATATGAAGTGATTGAGCCGATCTAAGACCTAGGTTGTGTGTGTATATGCATCCACGAGCAACCACTAGCAACCACTTGCAGCCATCAACCATAACATGTTTCAAATACATGTTTACATCCAAAGGGGTTTCTACCTAAGGATAAAGGATAATATCGAGGAGATATACCTAAAAAGATAGATACAAGCACAACTTAAGAAAAAAACAAGGTTAAAGATGTACCCTAAAAAAGAAGAGGTTAGGCAACATGTATTCTGTCCTCAGTTTCCCAAGTCACGTCTTCCTCGGCATTGCTCCACTGAACCTTAACGAGCTTCACTTCGAGGTTGCGTAGCTTTTTGATTTCTGTTCCTACGATTCGAGTTGGAACTCTCCTCACAGTTGCTTCACATTTCACTTCGGCTTCTTCTAGAATGCTTGGCTCCACCACTTCCGCCGATTCATGTAGACATTTCCGGAGATGAGAAACGTGAAAGTCGTTGTGAATTCCGGCCAATCTTTCAGGCAGATCTACTCTATAAGCCATTTTCCCAATCTTCTCGATGATAGGGAACGGTCCTACAAATCTTGGTGCTAGCTTTCCTGTGGATCCAAAGCGAACGACGTTCCTTAAAGGGGATACCATAAGGAAAACCCTGCCCCCAACCTCAAACTCAAGGTCGGTCCTTCTTTTGTCGGCGTAGGATTTCTGTCTGTCTTGGGCTATCTTCATTCTCCTACGTATGAAGTCCACTTTCTCTGAAGTTTCTCGAATCATGTCTGGCCCAAATATAAGCTTATCTGTAGACTCCCACCAACAAGTTGGTGATTTGCACGGTCTTCCATACAAGGCTTCGAAGGGTGCCATGCCGATGGTAGCTTGGTAGCTGTTGTTGTAGGCAAATTCCACTAAAGGAAGGTGATCCTCCCACGTCCCTCCGAAGTCAAGAACGCAAAGTCTTAAAAGATCCTATAAAACTCTATTCACCCTTTCCGTATGGCCATCTGTTTGGGGGTGATAGGCCGTGCTCAAACATAGCTGTGTGCCTACAGCTTCTTGCAGACTCCGCCATAACTCACTCGTGAAGATAGGATCTCGGTCACTAATAATGCTGGAGGGTATCCCATGGAGTCGAACTATTTCCTTGAGATAAAGAGATGCTAGAGATGAGGCAGTCCTTCTACTTTTGATAGGTATAAAGTGGGCGCTCTTAGTAAGCATATCCACTATTACCCAAATGCTAGTGTTGCCTCTTCTCGACCTAGGCAGTCCATCAATGAAGTCCATTGAAATGCTACCCCACTTCCACTGTGGGACCTCTAGAGGGTGAAGTAGTCCTCCAGGCTTCTTTTGTTCCTCCTTGACCCATTGGCAGGTCATGCACTTAGAAACGAAATCTTCCATGTCTTGCTTCATGCCGCTCCAAAAGAAAGTCCTTTTTATATCCTTGTACATCTTATCACCGCCAGGGTGTATAGTCATCTTGGAATGATGTGCTTCCTCGAGAACCTTCTTTGTCAACTCCCTTGCTTGTGGGACGCATAATCTTCCATCTCGTCTCAGCCAACCCTTATCATCGATGGCGTATCTACTGAGGTGACTAGAAGTCTCACCCCTAATAAGTTTATCAACCACATCAACAAGCTGAGGGTCTTCACGTTGTGCAGCCCCTGTTGAGTCTAAGAGAGTAGGGCATACTTCGAGAGATGCTAACAAACCCGGTACAAAATCCGAGGAGGGCCTAAAGTTAAAACTAGCTATATACTCCAAGTTTTGCCTTTCCACAAAGAGAGGGCTTAGGGTCAGTTTCTTTTGGCTCAACGCGTCTGCTACCACGTTGCTTTTTCCGGGAGTATAGGAAATTTCAAAATCATATGAGGCAAGAAACTCCATCCATCTTTGCTGCCTCAAGTTAAGATCCTTCTGCGAGAAGAGATATTTCAACGATTTGTGGTCAGTGTATAATTCAAACTTCTCACCTAAGAGATAATGGCGCTAAGACTTAAGTGCAAAGACGATGGTGGCCAACTCAAGATCGTGGGTTGGGTAGTTCTTTTCATGAACCTTCAATTGCCTTCCGCCATAAGCTACTACCCTTCCTTCTTGCATTAAAACAACACCTAGTCCCATTCCACATGCATCCGTGTATACTATGAACATTTTGCTTCCGTCAGGAAGAGTTAGAACTGGGGCTGTTGTAAGAGCCCTTTTTAATTGTTGGAAAGCAATGTCATAGTCCAAGTCCCAAGCGAACGCCAAATTCTTCTTTGTTAGCCTTGTGAGTGGGGCTGAGATTTTCGCGAAATCCCTAATAAACTTTCGATAAAACCGGCTAGCCCAAGAAAGCTTCGAACTTCGGTTGCATTTCTTGGTGTCTTCCAATCTTGCACTGCCACCACTTTCGTGGGGTCCACAGGCAACCCTTCTTTGGACACTATATGCCCAAGAAACCTTATTTCTTTTCTCCAGAAGTGACACTTGGAGAATTTGGCTTTTAGTTGATGTGCACGGAGAGTGTCCATGATTTCTTTCAGATGCTGAGCATGTTCTTCCTCACTCTTTGAGAAGATTAAGATATCATCTATGAAGACAACCACAAATTTGTTGAGCAATTATCTGAACACCCTGCTCATTAGGTCTACGAAATAAGAGGGTGCATTTGTCAAGCCGAAAGGCATGACAAGCCACTCGAAGAAACCATATGGGGTTCTGAAAGCCGTCTTATCAATGCTATCTTCAGCTACTCTTAGTTGATGGAACCCAGTCGCCAGATCAAGTTGGGAGAAGACCGACGCTCCTACAAGCTGATCAAACAAATCGTCGATTCGGAGAAGAGGGTTCCTATTTTTCTTGGTCAATTTGTTTAACTCCCTATAGTCGACACACAGGCCAAGCGAACCGTCTACTTTGGTTGCGAACACCACTGGAGCACCCCATTCCGAAATGCTCCGTCTAATGAACCCTTTTTCGAGAAGTTCTTTAACCTGCTTACTGAGCTCCTTTCTCTCCCTTGGAGCCATGTGTCTGACAGGTAAATCTACAGGCTTTGCGTTATCCACAAGATATATGCGGAAGTCTATTTCCCGCCTTGGAGGTAAGCCTTTCACTTCCTCAAAGACATCCGGATATTCCCGGACTACTCTAACTGATTGCAAATTCTCATCAGAAGCATCAAGCGACTCTAGATAACTAAGCATAACAGCATTCAAGGGATTACAAGAGATTTCTAGAGTGTTACCAAGCCGAGTCAAGAGTCTAACTAATCTTTTCTCATAGTCAAGAATGGCACTATTACTGGATAACCAGTCCATGCCTAAGATCAAACCATATCCCGAGAAGCCCAAAACAAAGGCACTACAACTAAACTCAACGCTGAGAATAGAGTTTTTCAAACCCAAACAAACCATTGACAAGTAAGCGGATCCCCCAACTGGATTTGAAACTACTAAGGGATCTTCTACCATACTAGTGTCTAGATGTAGAGATTCTACTAAGGCAGATGAAATAAAAGAGTGTGGTGCGCCAGAGTCAAAAAGTGTACGAACTGGATGATCATAAAGATAAACTAAGCTTTCTACAGAAATATTTCTACCTCGTTCTCAAGATAGGATTGAGAAGATAAGCAGGATAAAACAAAGCGTTTAAGAGAAGAAGTTAAAGAGGTACCCCCAAAAGGTCCTGCTTGCGGGCCTTGCCCTTGCTTCTTAGGGCAGTTCTTACTGATATGTCCAATATCACCACACTGAAAGCATTGCCCCATCTTCATCTTCTTCTTTCTACAATCATGGACTATATGCCCAACAATGCCACAGAAATAACATTTACTTTTCTCACGTGTCTTGTTATTATTGTTGTGGTCCTTTCCTCCTTGACTATTATCCGTCTTCTTGTTCTACGATTTTTCCGCTTGCTGTTTCGCGTAGAGGAGGAGGAGTAAAAGCGTCTATAGCTGGGGAGTAAGGTCCCCAGACATGCTGAAACAGAAAGGAAAAATTCAAAACGAAGGATAGAGAGGGATAGATAGGGCACATGGCTTTAGGGGATTTTGTCTTTTTATAAATATAACACTTTTTCAAAAAAAATGCTTCTTTAAACTTTCTTTTTGAAAACAATTTTCAAAAACTTTTATCTTGTCTGGTAAACCTATGCTCTGATACCAAGTAAAACACCCCACCTCCATTAAGGTCACTCACAAAGGGAATGCCTTAACTTTGGTGGAGGTTTATAAGTAAAAGCCACAGATAAACTCAAGACAGATATAAATACACATATTTTAAACAGCGGAAACCAAACAAACTTTTATTTCATCAATACGTGTATCAAACAAAAGATTTCCATAATTGCCTCAAAATACTTCCAACATTACAACCTCATAACTGCCTTGATTATTAAAGAAGCATGAAAACATAAATAAAGTGACAAAAATCCCCATAGTGATATCCAAAGCCATTATCCGAGCACGAAAGATCCAAATCATACATCTACGTTCTTGGTGCTTGTAAAGAGTCTGACTGAGTTGAGTTGTTTCCTCCCTGTGGACCTGGGGGGGGGGACGAAAGAAAAGAAGACGAAAAGAAAATAGGGTCAGACATAAAGCCTGAGTAAATTTGGTAACACTTCAGTATGTGAATAAGAAAATGGTATAATAGACATAAACTAAAAATAGGAAAGTGTCACCAGCTAAGGAAGTGTCGAATGTACTATCGCACCCATACTATATCTCTGCACCTACTGGAATTTATTCTAACTGGCACCCTATGGTGAGGGTAAAGTGATCCTCATTCTTGTTAAAAGATCGGCTCCTACTCGCGTTAACATGTGTCATACGACACCAAGAATTGTAGATACCCATGCTGGTCCCACCATGGGGTGTATCAAGACCCATGGTGGCGGCCCGACACAAATCCTAGAAGGCATAGGTTATACTATTGGTGTCCCCAGTGCCTTGGTTGTCTGCTCCGGAGTGTGTGCAAGCCCGCACCCCAGTAGACCTGCACTGTGCACCCACCGACGTCGTTTGACTGCTTACAATCAGCCCAGTAATCATGCCCCACCCTGCCTAGTTTCAGGGTACTGTTGATACCTAACTTTGGGTTACTGCTGAAACGGGTCCCTCGTTACCAGGATTTTCTAGTCAAACATGTTAAGTGGTTAAGTGTCTGTATTTACCTAACCCCACCCATCAATTCTTGTTAACATGTTGAATTTGGTTAAGTGTTATAGTTGACTTAACCCTACCATCTGTCCTTAGCCTCTTAGGAGCACCAGACCACTCACATTAGACAGGTATTGCTACGGTTACTGGATATGCCGGTCGGTTCCGGGCAGGTTTACACCGTAGCTCAGTCTAACCTCGGGTCCTTATTGGGCTCAATGCTTAATCACCCACATTGGATAGGTATTGTTGTGACTACTGGACAGCCGGGAGGATCCGGGCAGGTTTACATCACAACTCAATCCAACCTCGGGTTAAGCATATCATGTTTTCTAAATTTACATATTTTATTACTTCTCAACTATATGTAAATGTCATATCTTTTTATTTTTGGGTATTTCAATTCATACCGCTTATGTGTCATTATCATTGGCATGTGCCAAACATGCCAACATATATTTTCATATTTTACACCCAACGTTATTACCCCCGTTTGTTCGCAACGTTATAACATGTGTTGGGCTTGTCACAATTCAGCCCAACTTTATAAACGTGAGGAAAAGGGGAAATCAAGAACATGTAATACATAAAGGTGTGTGGCGCATTAACTTGCAATTTGGCGATTCAACTAACATATAGCATGGGTCATGTGAACTTGCATTCAAATCAAAGTATGACTAAGTGGTGACATATGAAGTGGCATAGTTTAGGCTAATACAAACTTGTGTTTAAACATGTTTAACTTGGCATAATATCGACCACAAAACTAGCATGTTATATATTCATCAAAATGTACAATTTTTACATCTAATCATATAGCCTATTCCAACATGAACTTGCATAGTTTATGAAACCCAAACGATGTTTGACATAGAACCCATTATATTTTGCAAATAAACATGAACTTGCATAGTTTATGAAACATAGATCCAATTATACTTGCAAATAAACATGAGAATGATATCATAGGGTTTGGGTCATGCAGGCATAAAAGGTCCATAACATGTTTACATAAATTCTAATTTAGACTAAGGGAATATACATAGTCCATTCCATCGACATATACAAAAAGGGATCAATTTCTAGTTTTTGCCACAAACTTGCAAGTGCCATTGTTTTCATATACAATTGTTCAATAGGCTTGCATGAATCAATTTATGCCACAAACATCAATACACAAGTCATGATAGAATCATTGCAATACACAAAATTTATACGATATAACAACACGATTCTATTTTCATTTACATCGAATCACATCACAGTTTTTATTCATATTCTGAAAGGTCACTATACTTATAACGAATGCAGAATCTTGAATTCTGGATTCTGAATTTTTAAACTGAGATGCGCTCCTTTGGTTAGACTAACGTTGCGTTGATTGATTTGATTAAACTTTAATCTTCTTCTAAATTTTATTCGTCTCTTAGGCTTTAGTGTTGGCTTGTCTCTAGGCTTTCTAATTGACGGCCATTCCTAGTTCCTCTCCAGTAGCATGACGGCTTTTGTATTCTATTATTTGTGTGAATTTAGGGTTAGACTTGAGTTGTATTTATAGAATTTTAAATTGTTTTGAGCCGTCAGATGAATATAGGAGGAATCTAGACCATACAAAGTTCAAATAGCCAATCAAAAGGTGACACGTAAGCCCTAGTGACTCAGCCAAGCATCAGAATTCGACCAGACCCTGACCAGGCCAGCCAGGACCTGACCAGCAGATCATTCTGACCTGGGCACACTTGGCAGGTGCGCCAGGCTAAAAAATGTACTGGCGCACTTCCCAAGTGCGCCGGTTCAACTTTTTTCTGGCGCACTTCCCAAGTGCGCCAGTGCATTCTGACCCGTTTTCTAGTTTTTCTGCCCAACTTCGTTCGTCCATATCTTCTTCATACGATATCCGTTTTATGCAAACTTGGACTCTATCTCAAGAAGAATTTCGAGACGAACGCAATGGCGTAACCCATTTCCCTTGATTTCATCATTTATAATTAATTATACTTTAATTTGTGAAGCTTAACGTTATAGAATTCACGGGGTGTTACAACAGCTAGTATGGAAGGGTCTAATCAGGCCTAGTTTCTCTGATTGGGGAGCAGTAGTGGTATTTGTTCCAAAGTCCGACGGTACTCTCAGACTATGTGTAGATTATCGTGACTTGAATAAGCAGACGCTGAAAAACAAATATCCATTGCCGCGGATTGATGATTTGTTGGATCGTTTAAATGGCGCACAAGTATTTTCTCGAATGGACCTAGCTACAGGTTTCCATCAGCTTCGTATTGCCGAAGAGTGTGTTCCTTTGACAGCATTCAGAGGTCCAGACTTATTCTACGAGTGGTTAGTAATGTCGTTCGGCTTATGTAAAGATCCGGCTTATTTTGTCGATCTAATGAACCCGATATTCAGGGGAGTATTGAATAAATTTGTTCTGGTTTTTATTGATGATATACTGATCTTCTCCAAATCAAAAAGCGAGCACGAAAAACATTTGGAACAAGTGTTAGAAATTCTGAGAAAGAATGTGTTGAAAGCAAAGTTTTCCAAATGTATATTCTGGCAAGAAGAAGTCAAATTTCTTGGCCACGTCGTGTCAAAAGAAGGAATTTCAGTGGATCCCAGTAAAATCATTGCTATTCAGAATTGGAAACAGCCTCGTACGCCCACAGAAGTCAGGAGTTTCCTTAGATTGGCCAGTTATTATTGGAATTTCGTTGAGAATTTTTCGAAGATATCCAGTCACTTAACGAAGCTTACTAAGAAACATTCGAGATTCAACTGGACTCCCGAATGTGAGGCAGCTTTCCAGGAGGTGAAGTTAAAATTGACGAATGCTCCAGTGCTCACAATTATCGACGACAATCAGGATTTAAAAGTCTAGACCGATGCTTCTAAAGAAGGCCTTGGCGCAGTGTTAATGCAAAGAGGCCATGTAGTCGCTTATGCTAGCCGTCAATTGAAACCACATGAAAAGAATTATGTAACTCACGATCTTGAATTGCTAGCTATCGTGTTTGCTATGAAAATCTGGAGACATTATCTATTGGGTGAGAAGTTTGAATTATTCACTGATCATCAATCATTGAAGTATTTATTCACCCAGAAGGATCTGAATATGAGACAACAGCGTTGGTTAGAATTTCTCGCAGCTTATGATCTAGATATTTTATATACTCCGGGAAAAGCCAATGTTGTACTTAATGCGCTTAGCAGAAAGAATGTGATCATAGCCAGTATTATCATTACACCATCGTTGATTAATAAAATAGCTATTCTTCAGAAAGACGATAGTTTTATTTAGGAGATGGTCGGAAGAATTCAAAAGAGCGAAGTCTCCAGTTTCCAAGTGGATGGCGCAGGGGTTCCGAGATTGAAAGGAAGGATTTGTGTTCCTGACAATCTTGATCTCAAAAGAGAAGTATTGGACGAGTGTCACAAGTCCAAGTTGTGTATCCACCCAGTGGTTAGTAAAATGTACAATGACCTCAAGCGAACTTTCTGGTGGAAGGAAATGAAAAGAGATATCTCTATATATGTTAGCTGGTGTTCCACCTGTCAACAAGTCAAAAGCGATCAGCAGAAGCTCGCTGGATTGTTGCAACCTTTAGAAATTCCAGGTGGAAAGTGGAAACATATTTCTATGGATTTCATATATGGTTTGCCCAGAACCAGGAAAGGAAATGACAGTGTTTGGGTGATCGTAGATCGTTTCATGAAGACCGCCCATTTCATACCTGTCAAATCGAATAGAACTGCTCAGAGTCTGGCGCAGGTATATTTCAAGGAAATTGTTAGATTGCACGGAGTTCCCATGAGCATTATTAGTGATCGTGACCCGATTTTTGCTAGTAAATTCTAGGAAGCATTCCAAGCAGAATTGGGAACGAAACTGAATTTGAGCACTGCATATCATCCTCAAACAGATGGACAAACTGAGAGGGTGAATCATATTCTTGAAGATCTATTGCGGGCTTGTATTATTGATTTTGGCGGATCATGGGAAGACCACTTACATTTGGCCGAATTCTCATATAACAACAGCTACCAGGCGAGCTTGAAAATGTCACCATTCGAAGTATTGTATGGTAGACCGTGCCGATCCCCTGCCTGTTGGGTTGAACCTGGTAATAGACTTGTATTGGGGCCTAATATGATTCGCGATGCTGCAGATAAAGTCGATTTCGTTAAGAAACAATTATTAGCCGCCCAAAGCCGATAGAAAAGCTATGCAGAAAAGGGAAGAAGAGATATATCATTTGCTGTTGGCGACTATGTATATTTGAAGGTATCACCGATGAGTGGAGTCATCCAATTCGGTAAAACAGGGAAATTGGCACCCAAATTCATTGGTCCGTTTCCTATTCTAGAACGGATTGGAACTCTCGCATATAGGGTTCAATTGCCTGATTGGTTGCCTGGAGTGCATGATGTGTTTCACGTATCTCAACTTCGAAAGCATGTGCATGATCCGGACTTGATCGTGGAAGAAGCAGCGCAATGGGATATAGAAATTACTCCAGAATTGGCTGTGAGAAGAGAGCCGCTAAAGATAATTGGCAAAGAAACCAAAGAGCTGAGGAACAAAAAGGTTCACTTAGTCAAAGTGCAATGGAGTGGAGATCCGCGAGATTGTACTTGGTAAATAGAGGAAAGCATTAAGAAAGCCTATCCTAAGTGCAGGGTGGATATCTCTGATTGACTCTAGTGCAAGGTACCTTTACCATATTTTGCATTTAAAATATGTTCTTTACTTAGCTGTTGTTTTCTTTGCATTGATGTAAACTTTTTAATTATATAGTCTGAATGTTTTCAAAAGAGTATATGAAATAATTAGTATGATTTTGAAAAGTTAAAGACAAATTGATTGTTGCTTGTGCTGTGTGATAGTGGATTTGATTAATTAAATTATTAGAACGATAGTTAATTTAATCAATAAGAGAATGAATGGTAGAATTTATTCGATTAAATCACACATTGAACTGAGTTAAAAATAGATAGAACTATATACATGTGCACTATATATGTTTGGACAGGTAAATGGATTAGCTGTTGAGTATAGAAATTATTTGCATGCCCGACAAACAGGTAAACCTTAATGAGTTGGATGCGCAATTTTATTATTATATCAACTCCTGTGAATGCCATTGTATGCGGAGTGTTGGTTGTTCTATGTGTAATAATAAACGTCGCCATAGGATAGTAACAATTAATTTTGAACTACACTACATGGCATACTTCTTGAGGAAAGGCATATTTCATCATATACCACATAAGCATTTGGAGCTTGTGTGACGAGGTTGAAGATTTACTGTACGAGCAAGAGGCTTGTATGGTGATGACTATATTTTACAGGTTGAACTGATGACTGATATAAACCATATAAAATATAACGGTAAATTGCCAGATTAATAAAACCCCACACGGGTCTAGAGATGACAATAAACACGTCTCTCTGGTCATTAAGGCACAAAAACCATTTATAGGGTGACGAGAATTTATTCTCTGGAGTTATGATCTATACACACTCCACTGTGGACACCGGAATATATCACTATAAATATGTGCATGGTTATTAGGATTTATTGGGTACCTAATATAGCCTGATAAATTTCCAAACCCCTCCCCGTACAAAGGAGGTTATGGCGAAATTTTTCGAAAATTTAAGGTGTTAGCCAAATTTTTGAAGAATTTGAAAATTCTTAGAAACTGAAAAGTTGAAGAATGGAAGCCAGAAGGAAAGAAGAGTTAGTTAATTAAACCACTTTCGACTTTGTTCCTTTTCGGGGACGAAAAGTTTTAAGTGGGGGAGATTGTAACAACCCGTAAAATCTGAACCAATTTAAAAATTTTTAATTGGTTATTTTAGTGAATTTTAAATATTTAAAATAAATACTTTAAATAATAGCGATGAAGAGTAGTTTGAATTGATGTTTGAAAATGAATATAATTACTTTGAATTATAAACAAGGTCTGAAATGGCGCGGCAGTTTCAAAATTTCAATTTAAACTTTGAATGACTTTACCGGGTGCAAAATAAAACGGATTTTAGTGAAACCAAAAATATTTAAATCTGTTAGTGAATTTCTTTCTAACGAATCTGAAAAATCGAAGTTTCATAGCGAAAGTCAAAAGTAATGGCCAAATGAATTTTCAGAAAGGTCGCTATAGAATTTATATAGCCCTTGAAAATAGACATTTTGCAAACGAACTCGGAATTCGATGAAATCACTTTCATTGGATCCGGAATGTGAAATTATTGCTAGGTTTCAAATTTCATAATTTTTGAAGCTAATATGTGAGCGTGGCGAAGAAAAATGTGTTTTGGTCAATTATAGTTAAATTGGATCGACCAGAAAATGGCCATTTTTCAAATGGTCTCAGAATTTGACGAAACTAGTTTTGTTGGGACCGTATCGTCAAAACATAGCTTGATTTATTTTTCGGGAATTTTTAGAATCAGTATGTGGCCCCGGCAAATTGAAATGTACGTTCAAATTAAATATTGAATGTGTTATATTTTAATTTGAAAGAAAACTGATTAAAACAGTCGAATGGGCCTACGAAACATATCCCATTGTGTTTGGAATGGGGGTATTTAGCCAGAGACGATAGTCGTTGGGTTTGGATTGGAGTTCGTATGAGATAAGGGGTATTTTTGAAAATTTAAAAATATATAAATAAAAAAAATATCCCGACCAATCACATTCTTTCTTCTTCCCAGTTCAAACCCGTTACCCTTCAGCTCTCGACAACGGCCACCGCTCCCTTCTTTCCGTCCAATTTCCGGCCTCCCCGATCCTTGAAACCCCCTGCCACCGTTGAGTTTTCTGAAGCTCTCCCTCCCATCTATAAATCTAACGGAGGAGATCGATTTTCATAGTGTTTCTAGCTCGAATCTTGAGCTCAAAGACTCGCCGTTGTGAGGCAAAATCCGGCGGCAGGTGCTGCTCGAGTTGGCCAAAAGGGGTACCGTCGGGGAGCACTCTCCAAGGCGGAGCTCGTGGATGCAGTGGATCGACGGCCGGCCTCTTGTTTCGCGCGCGAGTCTGAACCCTAGTTTTGAAGGGGTGGTAATCGACATCGGTTGAAATCAGTTGAGGGAGAAGGTGATATATTTTAAATTAATTAATTTATTAATTCTCTTTAAAATGTCATCAACATTTATAAATTCGTAACTCGCTCATATGTTGTCGAAATCCAGTGAAACAAGAGATAGTGGACTCGTGTGGACGTTTTCTACATCCTAGAAGAGACCGCATATTTTTCTGAGCCTTCTGCAATTTTTAGGGAGTGGAACCCAATGTGAGATTTCTAATTTATAAACGATATGGAAAACAACGAAGTATAAATTATATAGTCGATGTATGAGTTATATAAGCGTTGTACACCCAATGTATAAGCGTTGTATAAGTTATATGTTCGCTGTATAAGTTATATATGCGTTGAAATGACATTAAAATGAATTAAAGTGAATTGAAATATATTTATAATACGAATATATATATATATATATATATATACTCCCCTCGTCCACAGACCATGGACGATATTTATTGGTTGTGATATTGTTTGGATTATTTGGTTGATGTGAAATTTGGTGAATAATGGGAATGGTTAATAGAATTGTTTGTGGTTGAGAATGATTGACTGTGGTTGAAAAATACCCATCTGTGGTTGAAAACAAAATTAGAATAGATTGTGGAAATGAATGAAAACATGCTCGCCTGCGTGCGAATTAGATGCATGAAATCCCCATTGTCAAAATCCACGAGGTTTTAAGGTAGAGCGAGGAGCCGTACTAGGGACGGTCCCGGTTTTAACTACCCTGCTGTTATGCTGTCGAAATTTTCTGAAATATTCATGTGTTAGAATTATTTTCATTTGTTGAAATTATTTTCATGTGTTGAAACCAAATTCATGTGTTGAATAGAAATTCATTCGTTGAATAGAAATTCATGTGTTGAATGGTATTCGTGTTTTAAATAAATTGCTTTAACAATAAAAATCACATTTTTATTATATATACGAACTATAGAGAACATTCATGTGTTGAATAGAAATTCATTCGTTGAATAGAAATTCATGTGTTTAATGGTACTCGTGTTTTAAATAAATTGCTTTAACAATAAAAATCACATTTGTTTATATATACGAACTATAGAGAACATTCATGTGTTGAATGGTATTCCTGTTTTAAATAAATTTTTTTATAATAAAAATCATATTTTTATCATCTATATGAACTATATAAAATAGTCGTGTTTTGAAATAAATTGTTTTATAATAAAAATCATATTTTTATCATCTATATGAACTATATAAAATAGTCGTGTTTTGAAATAAATTGTTTAACAATAAAAATCACATTTTTATTATATATACATGAATTGTTAAAAATAGTGAAGTGCTGAAGTAAATGTCTGTTGGATAAAAATATCATTTTTATTAAATGTATGAAATGAATATGGTTTTAAAATCGAAGAAGATATTATATTTATAAATATAATTAAAATAAATCGAATAACGACGCTACAGTTCGTGTTTTGAAACCGTGATTTCAAACGATTAGTGCAGGAGATCTGACCATCGGATTTTCCCGAAACCACAACCGTTGGGTTCGCCTTGGAAATATCTTTCCAACGGCACCAACTTTGTAAACATCCAACGGTTGGATTGTCTGGAATGTTTAATTCAAATCTGAAGAAAAACAGCGCCAGAATCGATTATATATATATATATAATTAAATTAAATCGAATAACGACGCTGCAGTTCGTATTTTGAAATCGTAACTTCAAACGATTAGTGCGGGAGATCCGACCGTCGGATTTTCCCAAAACGGAAACCATTGGATTCTTTTTGAAAAGATCTTTCTAATGATATAAAATTTGTGAAGATCCAACGGTTAGATTTTCAGATATGTGTAAATCAAATCTGGAGAAAAACAGCGCCACGGCCACGTTATGGCCTGAAGTTTTGTTTTGAATAAATTGGCTATTTTTAAATAAATAAAAATAGCGATAAATCGTGATAAAATATTATAAACAATATGTAATGGAAATAAACTGAATTTGCTCGGTTTATGTTATATTCGATGGTTGAATGTGTTTGGCGTGAAAACTACATTAAAGAACAGAATTGGTGATGTTGAATAATTTAACCATTTTAATGAATTGATTTGAAATTCTAAATATACGTGAATTATTTGAAAAGGCTGAGTTAATTCTTATTTCAAATAATTGATTGACGATTGAAAGTCGAAGATACGAAGACGATGCAAGACCGATGATCTTCACGTCGAATGGAGGGGTGCTACTGATGCTCATGATAGGAGTAGCTACCTTGACGGGGCTGAAGTGGCTACCACCCGGACGTACTTGTGGATTGTACGGATATGCGAGGTATTGAGTGCCTCCGGTTTCGTTCAGACCCAGAATGAACATGTAAATGGATTGTGTGTCTGACATTGGATTTTGTTCTGTGCTGATTGATCTCTATTAAATATATATCTGTTTGGCGGCGGAGAATTTATTCTCTTGCTTAACGCCCTTCTCTGAGACGTACGAGCTCAGAGGTTATATATCGATGAAAATCAGTCGCATGGAGTGAATTGCCTGTGTGGCATGCCTAAGTGGCAGATGATCAAGGCTTCTGTTGAAAAGCAAAGTCTTGAGGTTGATGATCAAAGCACGGCCTATGTGGCATAGCTTTGTGTATAACATTATTTCGCGAGCCTCACACCCCAGTATGGACCAGAAACGGGAGAAGGATCCAGGGAGGACATGCGTTTCTTTCTAGCTAGGGTGGTGTCAGTGACCTACCAGCCCTGACATTTATATTATTTTCACCTGTGCGGTTGTTACTGTTGTGCGGCGCCTCGGATATATCGGTGACTATGTGAAGTCGATGGAGTCGTAGGACACATTTACGCCCCAAAGGGCGGGGAAACACAGTGTTCAGTCATTTTAATCCACATCGGTGGACCGGCCTTGTGGCTCCTAGGTGCAGTTGTGGCTGTTCCTGAGGCTCGGGCTAGAGAGTCTCGAATCGGTAAGGACTATCTTTTGCCTTGGTTCATGACGGAAATCCAATTTCCAAATACGACATCGTGCAGTTTTGATTGTATACCTATATATGGCGACATAGTGGTATGGGGCACTTATGCCGTCTATGATTGATATTTATGATTGTATCTAAAATTAGAAACTAACTAGAAACGAGCTAGGATGGATGGTTTCCTTGGTATTGGTCTGATGTTGGTTTCGGCCTTCGGGGTTAATACTTTGGGAATCGTTCTCTTACTAGTTTACTGTTGGAGTCTGATTAAGAATTAAACGATAAAATTTACATTTCAAATGGTTTGTTTTCCTCGTATCAAGCATATTTTGGCCATTATAAGGTAAAACTCTATCCTCCGGTTTGTGTTGCATTGTGTGATGGGAACTGAGTCTCATAATAGCTTCATTTTTATAAAAAGCATTACGATGATTAAAAGATTTACTTATTTTAAAGCACTGGCAATCCAATGGAGTAAACCCGTTCTGCGAAAGTGGCGTAGTCCTGGGATTAGCCATGTTGTAAAGTGTGTTAAGTAGATTTCTCATACCAGTCCCATGACTGACTCATAGTTTGTTTCACTTGCAAACTCGGGTGCCCCTTTTCCTACACGGGCAGCCTTGTATTCAGGTTTTAGCAGGCTCTTTCTGGATAGATGGAGCTGAAGATGGATTCTATCATTTATCTCTTTTTATGCTGTTCAACTCCTGTTGTACATATTATGTTTTCTTTTCCGCTGTAGACATTTATGTATAGCTGAACTGTATTTTGTACTAAGTATGATCCTATATATTGTGTAACTCTGATGATTATATTTATTCAGTCTATTATATTGTACATTATCTGGTGTATTTAATTATTTTTGTTCTGTTGTTATCTGTTTATGTGTTATATTCCAAAGAATACCCTTGCACCATCTCATCGGGGTATAGGGTCGTCACACATGTTTATTGTATTTCTTGGGTTTTTGATGATTTTATGAGCCGATTGGCTAGCCGCTTAGCTGTTTCTTTTTCTTTTTGGATTGGTGAGGGCCATGGGAGGCTATTTGAAATATCCCGAAGCTCTCGGTGCAGGGGAGGTTATGGCAAAAAAATTCAAAATTTTAGGGTTTTAGCCAAATTTTTGAAAAATTTGAAAAATTCTTAGAAACTGAAAAGTTGAAGAACCTAAGCCATAATTAAAAGAATGAAAGTTGAGTTGGTTTGTAAAACAACTTTCGGCTTCGTTCCTTTTTGGGGACGAAAAGTTTTAAGTGGAGGAGATGAATCACTGTGAAAACCCGTAACTTCCCCAGTAAGGAAAGAGCGGATACTTTGAGGACAAGACAGATCAGAACACAAACAGAAGAACATTACATTGTTTGTTACAACAAATCCATCAGAATACAGCAGTATACAGAGTATAAACAAATAAAATACGTTCGATAAATATCAGAGATTACAATACATTACATTTAAATACATCGCAGCGGAAAAACAATACAAAGCACAACTGAAAACAGATACACGGATACAGAGCTTTCCGAATACCGCTTCAGCTGTAAATCAGGATCCTGTGAATATAAATCTGGAAAACCAAAACTACTAGCTGCCCGTGTCGAAAATAAGGGCACCCAGAGTTTAGGTTAAAACAATAAACTCCAGGTCAGTCATGTGACTGGTGTGAGAACTAAAACAGTTATAATCTTTATTTTAAAGTTAGGTAAATCAAGGGACCACGCCGTATAACACGGAACGGGTTTCCTCCCAAGAATACCAGTGCATAAAATGACAGCGCAATGCTAAATCAAGAACAACGAAGCTATTGTAAGACCTAGGTCTCATCACATAATGCAACGCAAGCCAGTGGATAGGGTTTTTAACTTATAATAGCCAAGAATGCTTGGTACATTAAAACAAATAATTTGATACTATTATAAGTGCATAATGTAAAAAACAACTTCAAATCATAAGTATCAATCGTAGACGGCATAAGCGCCCTATACCACTATGTCGCCATATATAGATTATACAATCAAAACCGCAAAGTCACGTATTGGAAGTTGGATTTCCATCTGTGAACCGAGGCAAAAGATAGTCCTCACCGATTCGAGACTCTCTAGCCCGAGCTTCAGGACCCAGACACATGTGGATTAAAATGCATGAACACTGCGTTTCCCCACCCTTTGGGACGTAAATGAGCTAAATGACTCCATCGGCTCCACATAGTCACCAATATATCCGAGGCGCCTCGCAACAGCAACAACCACACAGGTGAAAATAATATAAATGTCAGGGCTGGTAGGTCACTGACACCACCCTAGCTAGAAGGAAACGCATGCCCTCCCTGAGGTCCTCTCCCGTTTCTGGTTCACAACCGGGGTGTGAGGCTCGCAAATTATTGTTACACAAAGCTATGCCATACAAGCGATGCTTTGATCATCACCCACAAGACTTTGCTTTTCAACAAAAGCCTTGATCATTTGCCACTTAGGCATGCCACACAGGCAATTCACTCCATGCGATTGATATCCATCAATATATAACCGCTGAGCTCGTACGTCTCAGAGAAGGACGTTAAGCAAGAGAATAAATTCTCCGCCGCCAAACAGATATATATTTAATAGAAATCAATCACACAGAATAAAATCCAATGTCAGACACACAGTCTATTTACAAGTTCGTTCTGGGTCTGAACGAAACCGGAGGCACCTTGTACCTCGCATATCCATCGATCTCCAAGTACGTCTGGACGATCACCAACCGATTCCCACCTCTTGGGTGTACATCCCAATCAAGATCATCAGTAATCACACAAACGATGTGAAGACCTCCGGTCTTCGACCACCGTCTTTATCCTCGACACATCGTCGAATCAGTTATTCACAATGGGATAAACCCAGTCTTTCTGAATAACCCGCGTATATAATAAACAAGTGTTACACAAACACAACATACGCCTCATTCCAATTCAGAATATTCTTTTATTCAAATATTCTTATACTTTGGGAAAGGTTCCCATTAATTTTATCAAAGATAAATTCTTTAAATTTATTCTTTAATCTTCTTCTGAATATCAATTTAAACCAAATTATGGTTTATCCAAACTAGTCGGGATTAACGAACCTTACCGAAGTAATCATTTGTTTTAATTTCCCAATCCAAACCTATTCATCCCATGAAGTAAAACTGGTAATACTTCATATCTAACACCACGGTGTTATCGGTAAATTCAATTACCATTTCACATTCAAATCTAATTAAAGATTTAACTATCGCTTGGAGCAAAACTGGTGATACTCCATTCTCGATCATTTCAATCTAATTAAAGATTCATTAAAACTACACTTGGTTTTAATCTTCCTAAAAATCAATATTAATGATTGTTTAACTTGGGAAATCATATCCTGTCTTTAACTGGGTTAAAGAACCAATGTCATTTCAAACACGGTTCACTATAATCCCAAAATCACATTTCACTGTGAATCGGGTTAAAGAACGAATGTCGTTAAAACACAGTTCACAACAAACCCAATTCCCAATTGATATTAAATACAAGGCTCTGAATAGAAAATATATCGGCTTATATTCAATATCAAATTCTACGGCCAACAAATATCATATTGGAAATAACAATATAAATATATCTTTCAAATTTCCATAACAATATCTGTATAATCACGAAATCCAACATCGAAATATTCCAAAGACAATTTTGATTCAAATCCATTCCAATTCAATTATTGGAAATTCTGGTTACTTTTAAAACCCCTTTCAAATCCAATTTATTTATTTCAAAAATAAATGGATTATAATTCTAGTTCAAAACTAGTTCATTTCGATAAAAATCTATTTTTATCTTTTCAAGTATGGAATTTTTCATCCCAATTTTTTCCAAATCATTTCTTATGATTTTACACAAATTATTGCTATTTTTAATAATTTTATCAAGGCCCGTACAGTCGATTTCCATCAACGGCCATCGAACTGCACTTACAGCGACCTTTTCCAAATTTGATTTGGACATAATTCCAAATCCAACCGTTAGATTTCTAATTTCTTGTATTCGTTAGGAAGCTCTTTTCGATACGAACCCAACGGTTCCGGTTTTAGGAGAATCCGACGGTCGGATCTCCCGTAATATCCATTCGAAGTCAATGGTCGAAATTCGCGAACTGCCGCAGCGCGGCGCGTTCTATTCATGCTATTATATATATATATATATTATATATATATTTCGTCGATTTCCCTTTAAAACATATTTTATAAATCGTTTTAAATTCGTTTTAGAAACGATTTCAACTTCATATTCAATTTCTAATCAAAATTGAATATTCCACATCATCGATATACAAATGATAATATTTTCAAAACGTTATATTTAGAAATCACTTCCTTTTCTATAATTATTATAAAAACGAATATAATCGATATAAATATTGTTCGCGTCAAAATGGCGCATCTCTAATCAACACGGCTTTATATATTTCAATAACTTCGTTATTCTATTCAACAAATGAATATTTTCTTCAACACATGAATATATATATTTTTATTCAACACATGAATATATATATATATTTTATTCAACACATGAATTTATATTTTTATTCTATTCAACACATGAATTTTCTTTTTATTCAACACATGAATTTTTATTTTATTCAACACATGAATTTTTTTCTATTCAACACATGAATTTTTATTCTATTCAACACATGAATTTTCTTTCTATTCAACACATAAATTTTTATTCTGTAACACATGAATTTTTATTCTATTCAACATATGAATTTTATTTTATAATATTCCTTATTTTCCAAATTGGAATGAGGCCCAATCAATTACCATATAACGTTAATTATATGGATTCCCTACAACACATGCATATAATAGCAACGATAAATCATCAACCATCATCCAGAGTGCACCACACAACTGCATAAGTGTTAAATATAAATAATTAACGCTTACACAGTCTGTCAACCCATCGATTGACATACAACTAAAAAATCGGGATTAGTGTACGTCAAATATCATCCCAATACCCATGTGGGGTTTCAAATCAACAAACACATATTTTTATTTGTACAGTTGGGCGATGTATAAAATTTATCGTCCCAATCAATATCAATCAAATGGGTGCTCATAAACAAATCGTTTGATTCGTAAATGAACATTTATTTCATATACATGTTAAAAACTATATTTTTAACTATAAAATATTTTATTCATTCCACTTCACATAATGTAACACCCCACGTCCATTAATGTCACTCGCAAAGGGAATGCATTAACTTCCATGGAGCATTTTAAGTGAATATAGAACAGAAAATCACAAAACGACAGATATAAAGCAGTACTTGAAAATTTAAAACTTTATTTATTGCAGCAGAAGGTAAATATGTTTGGTTACACCATCAAAAACCATAAACCAAAGTCAAGTACATAATATCCATCTTGATAAAACAAAGTACATAATCCCACTACTACAAATAGCCATAAAGAAAATGATAAGCTGAAATTTACTTCGGCAATCCAAATCCAAGTGCTCCCAAAGAGATCCCAATCAAGCTCCACTAGTACTAGTCCCACCCTTAAAACCTGGGGGGAGGGAAAGGAAGAAAAGAGTGGAAACAAAAGGGGGTCAGACATAAAGTCTGGCGAGTGCGATAACTTTAACAATATAATTAACAAAGTAACTAGGCTAAGGCATAAGTTGGAAAATAAGGAAATGATCATGAACCACATGGGTATGGCAAGGCAATCAAGAGAAACAGAGATAACGTAAATGGCGCTTCCGAATCGATATAGGATAATTACTATACTCTACCGTACTGTACCATACTGTACTGTACTAACACTAACTGCACCCCTACTAGTCACTCTAGAAATTTGATCCCTCTTGGCTAAATAGAACAATGATAGCTTCGTGTACTACTAGATGTACCCATTATCCTCCATGTTTGACCGTATATCTTTAGTTGCTATCATAGGTACCCAGCGTGTACCTATCCCCACTAGATGTACCCCTTCAATAAGTAATAATGGTAATTCCACGTACTCCTAGCTGACGTCATAGGTACCGCCTGCTCCTATCTCCACTAGGTGTACCCCCTTAGTAATTATTAATAATAGTGGTAGCTTCGTGTACCCCTAGCTGACTACATAGGTGCCGTCTGCTCCTATCTCCATTAGGTGTACCCACTACCCTGCCCCATTCGATCGGCTCCCTAACTCGTAGATACCCGTGCTGGCCCCACAGTGGGGTGTATCACTCCCCAAAGTGGCAACCCGATACAACCAAGAATGCACGGCTTATACCTACACGATGCAACAACGTCTTACCTACCAGCCCGAGTCCACACACGCATATGAACCCATTGGACTTGCGTTGCCACCGCTAACCCGATTTGGCCTCTTACAGTCAAGCCCAGTATGCGTGTCCCGTCCTTGACTTGGGTCGAGCCCACAAAGATACGTATGGGTTACTGGTTGAAATGGGCCCCCATGACTTGTCACAAGCTATCCACCTAAGCTTGGTCCCCTGTAGTATTTCCCACTTAACCCACTTCTTATTCATGTTTCAATTACATGTTTCAATTTTGGTTAAGGGTTTCTATTAGTAATTCCACATGCCACCCAAGGCACCCACTTAACCCCTATGTCCCACTTACATGTTTTACCTTGGTTAAGTGTTACTAATCGTATTTCCTCATGACACCCAAGGCACCCACTTAACCCCTTCATGTCCCACTACAAGTTTATCTGGTTAAGTGTTTCTTAATTCATTAAGACCGTAACCTCATAAAGACCTCTCACATTAGACTGGCATTTGTGGCAGTTGGATTTGCCGGGCGGGTCCGGGCAGTCTTACACCACAAACGAGCCTAACCTCGTGTCTTTACAACTGTTACGTATTTAATTTGTGCCTAAGACCTCTCACATTGGACAGACATTTATGGCAGCTGGATTTGCGAGGCGGGTCCGGGCAGTTTTACACTACAAACGAGCCTAACCTCGTGTCTTAGACAATTAATTACTCCTAATTAATCATTCCCCAATTTGAATTACTTTCCCTATTCAAATTATCAATCAATTCTAAATTTAACGATGTCCATAATTGACTCAATTATGTCCATCCATTTATGGTATGTAAAATCATACCAATTTTCACCACAATTATATTTTATTCCTTTAAAATTAATTAAATGCCTTTTTAGGCCATTACATGCCAAATTCACAATATGTGTGTATCCACTATTATCCCCATCGTACCCCCGTCATTCGTTCGGTTAACATGACATATACATATTAGACTAGCAAATAGTCTAATACTTTAAAAAGGGAATAAACGTCACAAAGTCACATACACACAATAATAGATCTAATTTGCATCTAACTTGCAATTAAGAATTACAACATACTTGCATAGTCTTTGTATTATCAAGGATCCAAAAATTATAGATCTAAAAGGTGTGAGCTCGCATGTATGAACATAGTTTTACACCCAACTAGCCTAGGTAATTATCACAAACTTACATAAACTATGTATGTCGTCAACCTAAACATAAAGGTGTCATCTTGCATAACTATGGATCAAATAAAAGGTGTTAACCTGAGTAAACTATGGATCCACATAAAGGTGTAAACTTGCATAACTATGCATGTCATAGTTTCAACATAAAAATGTCAACTTGAATATGGATTTAAAACTTAAAGGCGTGAACTTGTACATATGTGAATCCTATTATCACTTAAACTTGCATATGAACATAATACTTATATGAACTAGCATATGTTCCACATCCATATTCGCATAAAAACTAATGTTATAAACCTAGGTGATTGGATTATAAAAAGGGATTCATTGACATACGTTAACATCATGAATTACTAGCATATATTTTAGATCCAAACTTACATAACATCATATAACTCGCATACAACTTGCGTGATCCTATTAACTTGCATAACATCATATGTACAACTTGCATAATCATATTAGCTTGCATAACATCATATATGAAACTTGCATAATCATATTAACTTGCATAACATCATATGTGAAACTTGCATAACATCATACATGAAGCTTGCATAACATCATATATAAAACTTGCATAACATCATACATGAAACTTGTATATGATTCATGTTTAAACCAAAACCTAAACTTGCATACATATGTTTTATCATATGAATCCTAACCAAACTAGCATATGAAACATGATGATTCAACTAGACATAAGCCAATCATAGGATTATAACATGTGTGATAGCATCATAACTTCACATCGTAAATGATAGCATCATAACATAACATCATAGAAATTACAACACAATTCTACAATATAATTACAACATGTAGTCAATAATTCATATCACATCCATACAATCCGCATTATAACTTAATCCAATTAAATTACTAACTATTTTATTAAAACTATCGAACTCACAACTCAAAAGCAGTCTTGAGTTCTGAATTCTGATTTCTGGAGTTGAATTAGCTCTACCTTGAAGAAGATTCGCTGTTAGGGTTGAGTAGTTCTGATTTGGTTCGTTGTTCTTCCTCTTTAATTTGGTGGAGGCTGCTTTAGGGTTCAAGACAACAGCATGACGGCCATAGTTTCAGTTTTAATTCTGATTTAGGGTTTGAGTCTATGGGTCTTTTTATAGAGTTTTGAATTAATTTAAGTCGTCGGATGATCTTAGGGTTAATCGAAACCACTCAGTCAAGATACGGTGACAAGTCAGCCCTAATGACTCAGCAAAGAGTCAGAAAGGACTCAGTAACATGGGT
The DNA here is from genome assembly GCA_030737875.1 of Allium sativum. Classification (NCBI taxonomy): domain Eukaryota; kingdom Viridiplantae; phylum Streptophyta; class Magnoliopsida; order Asparagales; family Amaryllidaceae; genus Allium; species Allium sativum. The sequence continues at coordinate 767,675,104 of CM060912.1, read as the reverse complement.
CAGCCTGAACCAAAAAGCTGTGCAGGCTCGCTGCCTCGGCCTGGGCGCACTTGGCAGGTGTGCAAGTGTTAATTTGTACTGGCGCACTTCCCAAGTGCGCCAGTGCAATCTTTTTTTTTTCTATTTTGCCACCAAACTTCGTTCATCCATAACTCCTTCATCCGGTACCCGTTTCCCGCAAACTCGGACTCTATTTCAACCAGAATTCCGAGACGAACACAATGGCGCAACCCAATCCCCATAATTCTCAAGTCTGAGATTAATTATTCTTTATTTTAGTTAATTCGATTATTCAAAAATCCGGGGTGTTACATTCTCCCCTCCTTAAAGGATTTCGTCCCCGAAATCTCCAAGTTAAGGAGAATGCATATCCTACCATCCAAACAACCATCTACTCAACCATCAAACACAGGCATCCATTGTCCTTATAAAGTTTCTAATGCGGTATGAACATATGCAAGAAGTGTGTGTATATGTTCCTTATCTAATGCAAAATCAGGCGGTCTACGGATTCAGTTGACCTCCTTAATGCAAACCATGATAGTGCCATGCATCCATTATGTATGCGAAAGAACCTTATCGATACATATTATTTCTACATGTGTGCACAACCATTCACCAAAATGCAACATCCATATGATGGTACAACCATTATACATCCATTACTTAAATATGTACACACATTTATATGCAATATGCAATATGAAGTGACTGAGCCGATCTAGTGCCTAAAGTGTGTGTATATGCATCCACGAGCAACCACGAGCAAACACTTGCATCCACATGCATCCATCATACATAACATGTCTCAAACACATGTTTCAACCATAGGACTATCCTATCTAAAGGTCAAAGATACTAGCGAGAGGACATACTAAAGATAAGATAAGTACAAGGTAAGCGATAAAGGAGAAATTTAAAAGACATACCCTCAAAAAGAAAAGGGTATAATGAACGCATCTTCGCTTCCGTCTCCCAAGTAACGTTGCTCTCATCATCTCCCCATTGCACTTTGACTAGTTTGACCTCTCGATTCCTCAACTTCTTAATCTCCGACCCAAGAATGCGCGTAGGAGCTCGTCGAATCGTCGCATCACGCTCGATCTCCACCTCTCTAAGCAAGCTCGGCTCTACCACTTCCACGGTCTCGTGCAAGCACTTCCTCAAATGTGATACATGGAATACGTCGTGTACACCACTAAGTCTCTCGGGTAACTCCACTCTATATGCCATCTGCCCAATCATTTCCTTAATAGGAAACGGCCCTACGAACCTTGGTGCTAACTTCCCAACGGACCCAAAGCGAACGGCGTTCCGTAATGGAGACACCTTTACAAAGACCATGTCCCCAACATCAAACTCAAGATCTGACCTCCTCTTGTCCGCATAAGATTTCTGTCTATCTTGTGTCGTCTTCACCCTCCTTTGAATCAAATCGATCTTTTTCGAAGTCTCTCTAATCATATCAGGCCCAAGTAAGATCTTATATGTAGACTCCCACCAACATGTAGGTGAACGACACGGCCGTCCATAAAGAGCCTCGAACGGTGCCATGTCAATACTAGACTGAAAGCTGTTATTATACGCGAACTCTACCAACGGAAGATGTTCCTCCCATGCACCTCCGAAATCTAAGACACATAACCTCAATAAGTCCTCTAGAATACGATTCACCCTCTCGGTCTGGCCGTCCGTCTGAGGATGATATGCGGTGCTCAAACATAACTGAGTCCCTACCGCCTCTTGTAAGCTCTTCCAAAATTCGCTAGTGAAGATTGGATCGCGGTCGCTCACTATGCTAGAAGGAACACCGTGCAAACGAACTATTTCTCGAATGTATACGAAGGCTAACCATGGAGCAGTCCTCTTACTCTTCATGGGAATGAAATGGGCGCTCTTAGTAAGTCTTTCTACCACAACCCAAATCCCCGTATTACCCTTCCTTGATCTTGGTAATCCGTCAACAAAGTCCATCGAAACACTTTCCCACTTCCATTGTGGGACCTCCAATGGGTGAAGCAATCCACCGGGCTTCTTTTGCTCTGCTTTTACTTGTTGGCACACCAAGCATCTAGCGACATATTCGGCCACGTCCTTCTTCATACTGGCCCAAAAGTAAACTCGTCTCATGTCCATGTACATCTTGTCCCCGCCGGGATGGATGGTCATCTTCGAATGATGGGCATCATCAAGAATGGTCTTCCTTAGGTCATCGTCTTTCGGTACACAAAGTCTACCGTCCCTACATAACCAACCCTTATCATCTAGGTTATACCTACGGAGATGACTCGATGACTCCCCTCTTTTGAGCTTTTCTACTAACTCAACCAACTATGGGTCGTCTCGCTGTGCCTCGCCAATCCGTCCCAAAAGCGTAGGTCTGACCTCAAGGACGCTAGCAAACTGGGTACAAAATCAATGGATGGTCTAAAGTCAAAGGTAGAGATAAACTCTAAGCTACGCCGCTCGACAAACAAAGAGACTCAATGTCAAATTTTTCCTACTCAAGGCATCCTCTTCAATGTTACCCTTGTCAGGGGTATATGCTATCTCAAAATCGTAGGACACCAAGAACTCCATCCACCATAACATATCACCCTTCCCTAGAGACCGCATGCCCTAAAATCCTCACTTCTTTCCTCCAAAAATGGTATTTTGGAGAACTCAGCTTTAAGATGGTGCACTTGTAGGGTCCCTAAGCTTTCCCTAAGATGTAGGGCATGCTCTTCTCTGCTTATAGAGAAAACCAGGATATTATCCCATGCAAAATCGTCACAACTATCCATCTCTCACACAGACCCTCCTAGTCGAACTCGACATCCCCCAAGTGCAAGCCCCAAAGGCCTAAACCAATATCAGACAAACACCCAAGGGATACCTCCTTCGAATTCAGACGACCTACGTGAGATGATACTAGTAAGACGACCAACCAATTGAGCACTTGACCGACTCTGACTGTCCTTGTCAGTCTTGCTCCAAAACCACCGCTGATTACATGGCTTTGCTTAATCTATTAAGCACATACGAAAACTTATTTCATGCCTCTGTGTAAACCCCGCACTTTATCAGCGACTCTCCATACTCACGGACCACACAAACAGACTCCCAATCATCGTTGGATGCGTCAGAAGATTCTAGGCAGCTAAGCATCACTGAACCCCTAGGGTCACAAGGAATATGAGGGTCTTTCCATAACGAATCAATAGTCTGACTACCCTCCCTTCAAAATCTAGGATGGCACCCCGCCTGGCTAGCCAATCTACCCCTAGAATCTAACTATAGCCCGTGAAACCAAGGACGAAGGCGTTGCATTCAAATCAAACGCCCAAGATAGACACTCTCAAATCCCGACAAACCATTGAAGGATGAGCCGAACCACCAATAGGATTTGAGACTAGGATAGGATCCTTAACTAGACTAGTATTTAGGTGCAGTGTTTCAACTAACGAAGCAGATACTAATGAGTATGAAGCGCCAGAATCAAACAAAGTTCAAACGGGATGATAAAGAAAACCAAATTTCAACCTAGACGGTCCTACCCCCATCAGGTATACCAGCCGTGAGGGAATACAGCTATCCTCCAGAAGATCCTGTACTTTGTCCTTGCCTCTTTGGACAATCCTAAGGTGTCCTATTTCTCCAAAACAACTAGCCTTCTTCTTCACATTCTCCATTCGTGACCAAGATGAGGTTTCGTCCTTTGTTAACCAAACAACTATTTGAACCTTCCTCCCATCGTCTATCTTAAAGGTACCAACAAGCCCTCCACTTCCTTGGACTAACTTCTAGCCCGACAAAGGTCTAAGTCCCTTGAAGTGGTTTTCTGTCCTTCGTACAGAAGTCCTTATTTATCATAGAAAAAGCATCTATATGCGAAGGGGGGGAAGAACTCAAAAAGAGAAAGAGGAAGAGATTCAAAACGGAGAATCGAAGGAAGGATATATGGCTCTTGGGGATTATGTTCTTAAAATAAACCTTTCTTTCAAAAATACTCTTCTACCAACATATTTTTGAAAGTATTCTTTATAAAAATGCTTTTGAAAAATAGTTTTTCAAAAATTCATATCTGTTCTGGTAACCTTCAGCTCTGATACCACGTGTAACACCCCACGTCCATTAATGTCACTCGCAAAGGGAAAGCATTAACTTCCATGGAGCATTTTAAGTGAATATAGAACAGAAAATCACAACAAGACAGATATAAAGCAGTACTTGAAAATTTAAAACTTAATTTATTGCAGCAGAAGGTAAATATGTTTGGTTACACCATCAAAAACCATAAACCAAAGTCAAGTACATTATATCCATCTTGATAAAACGAAGTACATAATACCACTACTACAAATAGCCATAAAGAAAATGATGAGCTGAACTTTACTTCGGCAATCCAAATCCAAGTGCTCCCAAAGAGATCCCAGTCAAGCTCCACTAGTACTAGTCCCACCCTTAGAACCTGGGGGAAGGAAAGGAAGAAAAGAGGTGGAAACAAAAGGGGGTCAGACATAAAGTCTGGCGAGTGCGATAACTTTAACAATATAATTAACAAAGTAACTAGGCTAAGGCATAAGTTGGAAAATAAGGAAATGATCATGAACCACATGGGTATGGCAAGGCAATCAAGAGAAACAGAGATAACGTAAATGGCGCTTCCTAATCGATATAGGATAATTACTATACTCTACCGTACTTTACCATACCGTACTGTACTAACACTAACTGCACCCCTACTAGTCACTCTAGAAATTTGATCCCTCTTGGCTAAATAGAACGATGATAGCTTCGTATACTACTAGATGTACCCACTATCCTCCATGTTTGACTGTATATCTCTAGTTGCTATCATAGGTACCCAGCGTGTACCTATCCCCACTAGATGTACCCCTTCAATAAGTAATAATGGTAATTCCACGTACTCCTAGGTGACGTCATAGGTGCCACCTGCTCCTATCTCCACTAGGTGTACCCCCTTAGTAATTATTAATAATAGTGGTAGCTTCGTGTACCCCTAGCTGACTACATAGGTGCCGTCTGCTCCTATCTCCACTAGGTGTACCCACTACCCTGCCCCATTCGATCGGCTCCCTAACTCGTAGATACCCGTGCTGGCCCCATAATGGGGTGTATCACTCCCCAAAGTGGAAAACCGATACAACCAAGAATGCACGGCTTATACCTACACGATGCAACACCGTCTTACCTACAAGCCCGGGTCCACACACGCATATGAACCCGTTGAACTTGCGTTTCCACCACTAACCCGGTTTGGCCTCTTACAGTCAAGCCCAGTACGCGTGTCCCGTCCTCGACTTGGGTCGAGCCCACAAAGATACGTATGGGTTACTGGTTGAAATGGGCCCCCATGACTTGACACAAGCTATCCACCTAAGCTTGGTCCCCTCTAGTATTTCCCACTTAACCCACTTCTTATTCATGTTTCAATTACATGTTTCAATTTTGGTTAAGAATTTCTATTAGTAATTCCACATGCCACCCAAGGCACCCACTTAACCCCTATGTCCCACTTACATGTTTTACCTCGGTTAAGTGTTACTAATCGTATTTCCTCATGCTACCCAAGACACCCACTAGATTCCACATGCCACCCAAGGCACCCACTTTAACCCCTTCATGTCCCACTACATGTTTATCTGGTTTAGTGTTTCTTAATTCATTAAAACCGTAACCTCATAAAGACCTCTCACATTAGACTGGCATTTGTGGCAGCTGGATTTGTCGGGCGGGTCCGGGCAGTCTTACACCACAAACGAGCCTAACCTCGTGTCTTTACAACTGTTACGTATTTAATTTGTGCCTAAGACCTCTCACATTAGACTGACATTTATGGCAGCTGGATTTGCCGGGCGGGTCCGAGCAGTCTTACACCACAAACGAGCCTAACCTCGTGTCTTAGTCGATTAATTACTCCTAATTAATCGTTCCCCAATTTGAATTACTTTCCCTATTCAAATTATCAATCAATTCTAAATTTAACGATGTCCATAATTGACTCAGTTATGTCCATCCATTTATGGTATGTAAAATCATACCAATTTTCACTATAATTATATTTTATTCCTTTAAAATTAATTACACGCCTTTTTAGGCCATTACATGCCAAATTCACAATATGTGTGTATCCACTATTATCCCCATCGTACCCCCGTCATTCGTTCACTTAACATGACATATACATATTAGACAAGCAAATAGTCTAATACTTTAAAAAGGGAATAAACGTCACAAAGTCACATACACACAACAATAGATCTAATTTGCATCTAACTTGCAATTAAGAATTATAACATACTTGCATAGTCTTTGTATTATCAAGGATCCAAAAATCATAGATCTAAAAGGTGTGAGCTTGCATGTATGAACATAGTTTTACACCCAACTAGCCTAGGTAATTATCACAAACTTACATAAACTATGTATGTCGTCAACCTAAACATAAAGGTGTCATCTTGCATAACTATGGATCAAATAAAAGGTGTTAACCTGAGTAAACTATGGATCCACATAAAGGTGTAAACTTGCATAACTATGCATGTCATAGTTTCAACATAAAAATGTCAACTTGAATATGGATTTAAACCTTAAAGGCGTGAACTTGTACATATGTGAATCCTATTATCACTTAAACTTGCATATGAACATAATACTTATACGAACTAGCATATGTTCCACATCCATATTCGCATAAAAACTAATGTTATAAACCTAGGTGATTGGATTATAAAAAGGGATTCATTGACATAAGTTAACATCATGAATTACTAGCATATATTTTAGATCCAAACTTACATAACATCATATAACTTGCATACAACTTGCGTGATCCTATTAACTTGCATAACATCATATGTACAACTTGCATAATCATATTAACTTGCATAACATCATATATGAAACTTGCATAATCATATTAACTTGCATAACATCATATGTGAAACTTGCATAACATCATACATGAAATTTGCATAACATCATATATAAAACTTGCATAACATCATACATGAAACTTGTATATGATTCATGTTTAAACCAAAACCTAAACTTGCATACATATGTTTTATCATATGAATCCTAACCAAACTAGCATATGAAACATGATGATTCAACTAGACATAAGCCAATCATAGGATTATAACATGTGTGATAGCATCATAACTTCACATCGTAAATGATAGCATCATAACATAACATCATAGAAATTACAACACAATTCTACAACATAATTACAACATGTAGTCAATAATTCATATCACATCCATACAATCCGCATTATAACTTAATCCAATTAAATTACTAATTATTTTATTAAAACTATCGAACTCACAACTCAAAAGCAGTCTTGAGTTCTGAATTCTGATTTCTGGAGTTGAATTAGCTCTACCTTGAAGAAGATTCGCTGTTAGGGTTGAGTAGTTCTGATTTGGTTCGTTGTTCTTCCTCTTTAATTTGGTGGAGGCTGCTTTAGGGTTCAAGACAACAGCATGACGGCCATAGTTTCAGTTTTAATTCTGATTTAGGGTTTGAGTCTATGGGTCTTTTTATAGAGTTTTGAATTAATTTAAGTCGTCGGATGATCTTAGGGTTAATCGAAACCACTCAGTCAAGATACGGTGACAAGTCAGCCCTAATGACTCAGCAAAGAGTCAGAAAGGACTTAGTAACATGGGTCAGCCTGAACCAAAAAGCTGTGCAGGTTCGCTGCCTCGGCCTGGGCGCACTTGGCAGGTGTGCAAGTGTTAATTTGTACTGGCGCACTTCCCAAGTGCGCCAGTGCAATCTTTTTTTTTCTATTTTGCCACCAAACTTCGTTCATCCATAACTCCTTCATCCGGTACCCGTTTCCCGCAAACTCGGACTCTATTTCAACCAGAATTCCGAGACAAACAGAATGGCGCAACCCAATCCCCATAATTCTCAAGTCTGAGATTAATTATTCTTTATTTTAGTTAATTCGATTATTCAAAAATCCGGGGTGTTACATTCTCCCCTCCTTAAAGGATTTCGTCCCCGAAATCTCCAAGTTAAGGAGAATGCATATCCTACCATCCAAACAACCATCTACTCAACCATCAAACACAGGCATCCATTGTCCTTATAAAGTTTCTAATGCGGTATGAACATATGCAAGAAGTGTGTGTATATGTTCCTTATCTAATGCAAAATCAGGCGGTCTACGGATTCAGTTGACCTCCTTAATGCAAACCATGATAGTGCCATGCATCCATTATGTATGCGAAAGAACCTTATCGATACATATTATTTCTACATGTGTGCACAACCATTCACCAAAATGCAACATCCATATGATGGTACAACCATTATACATCCATTACTTAAATATGTACACACATTTATATGCAATATGCAATATGAAGTGACTGAGCCGATCTAGTGCCTAAAGTGTGTGTATATGCATCCACGAGCAACCACGAGCAAACACTTGCATCCACATGCATCCATCATACATAACATGTCTCAAACACATGTTTCAACCATAGGACTATCCTATCTAAAGGTCAAAGATACTAGCGAGAGGACATACTAAAGATAAGATAAGTACAAGGTAAGCGATAAAGGAGAAATTTAAAAGACATACCCTCCAAAAGAAAAGGGTATAATGAACGCATCTTCGCTTCCGTCTCCCAAGTAACGTTGCTCTCATCATCTCCCCATTGCACTTTGACTAGTTTGACCTCTCGATTCCTCAACTTCTTAATCTCCGACCCAAGAATGCGCGTAGGAGCTCGTCGAATCATCGCATCATGCTCGATCTCCACCTCTCTAAGCAAGCTCGGCTCTACCACTTCCACGGTCTCGTGCAAGCACTTCCTCAAATGTGATACATGGAATACGTCGTGTACACCACTAAGTCTCTCGGGTAACTCCACTCTATATGCCATCTGCCCAATCATTTCCTTAATAGGAAACGGCCCTACGAACCTTGGTGCTAACTTCCCAATGGACCCAAAGCGAACGGCGTTCCGTAATGGAGACACCTTGACAAAGACCATGTCCCCAACATCAAACTCAAGATCTGACCTCCTCTTGTCCGCATAAGATTTCTGTCTATCTTGTGCCGTCTTCATCCTCCTTTGAATCAAATCGATCTTTTTCGAAGTCTCTCTAATCATATCAGGCCCAAGTAAGATCTTATATGTAGACTCCCACCAACATGTAGGTGAACGACACGGCCGTCCATAAAGAGCCTCGAACGGTGCCGTGTCAATACTAGACTGAAAGCTGTTATTATACGCGAACTCTACCAACGGAAGATGTTCCTCCCATGTACCTCCGAAATCTAAGACACATAACCTCAATAAGTCCTCTAGAATACGATTCACCCTCTCGGTCTGGCCGTCCGTCTGAGGATGATATGCGGTGCTCAAACATAACTGAGTCCCTACCGCCTCTTGTAAGCTCTTCCAAAATTCGCTAGTGAAGATTGGATCGCGGTCGCTCACTATGCTAGAAGGAACACCGTGCAAACGAACTATTTCTCGAATGTATACGAAGGCTAACCATGGAGCAGTCCTCTTACTCTTCATGGGAATGAAATGGGCGCTCTTAGTAAGTCTTTCTACCACAACCCAAATCCCCGTATTACCCTTCCTTGATCTTGGTAATCCGTCAACAAAGTCCATCGAAACACTTTCCCACTTCCATTGTGGGACCTCCAATGGGTGAAGCAATCCACCGGGCTTCTTTTACTCTGCTTTTACTTGTTGGCACACCAAGCATCTAGCGACATATTCGGCCACGTCCTTCTTCATACTGGCCCAAAAGTAAACTCGTCTCATGTCCATGTACATCTTGTCCCCGCCGGGATGGATGGTCATCTTCGAATGATGGGCATCATCAAGAATGGTCTTCCTTAGGTCATCGTCTTTCGGTACACAAAGTCTACCGTCCCTACATAACCAACCCTTATCATCTAGGTTATACCTACGGAGATGGCTCGATGACTCCCCTCTTTTGAGCTTTTCTACTAACTCAACCAACTGTGGGTCGTCTCGCTGTGCCTCGCCAATCCGTCCCAAAAGCGTAGGTCTGACCTCAAGGACGCTAGCAAACTGGGTACAAAATCAATGGATGGTCTAAAGTCAAAGGTAAAGATAAACTCTAAGCTACGCCGCTCGACAAACAAAGAGACTCAAATTCAAATTTTTCCTACTCAAGGCATCCTCTTCAACGTTACCCTTGTCAGGGGTATATGCTATCTCAAAATCGTAGGACGCCAAGAACTCCATCCACCATAACATATCACCCTTCCCTAGAGACCGCATGCCCTAAAATCCTCACTTCTTTCCTCCAAAAATGGTATTTTGGAGAACTCAGCTTTAAGATGGTGCACTTGTAGGGTCCCTAAGCTTTCCCTAAGATGTAGGGCATGCTCTTCTCTGCTTCTAGAGAAAACCAGGATATTATCCCATGCAAAATCGTCACAACTATCCATCTCTCACACAGACCCTCCTAGTCGAACTCGACATCCCCCAAGTGCAAGACTCAAAGGCCTAAACCAATATCAGACAAACACCCAAGGGATACCTCCTTCGAATTCAGACGACCTACGTGAGATGATACTAGTAAGACGGCCAACCAATTGAGCACTTGACCGACTCTGGCTGTCCTTGTCAGTCTTGCTCCAAAACCACCGCTGATTACATGGCTTTGCTTAATCTATTAAGCACATACGAAAACTTATTTCATGCCTCTGTGTAAACCCCGCACTTTATCAGCGACTCTCCATACTCACGGACCACACAAACAGACTCCCAATCATCGTTGGATGCGTCAGAAGATTCTAGGCAGCTAAGCATCACTGAACCCCTAGGGTCACAAGGAATATGAGGGTCTTTCCATAACGAATCAATAGTCTGACTACCCTCCCTTCACAATCTAGGATGGCACCCCGCCTGGCTAGCCAATCTACCCCTAGAATCTAACTATAGCCTGTGAAACCAAGGACGAAGGCGTTGCATTCAAATCAAACGCCTAAGATAGACACTCTCAAATCCCGACAAACCATTGAAGGATGAGCCGAACCACCAATAGGATTTGAGACTAGGATAGGATCCTTAACTAGACTAGTATTTAGGTGCAGTGTTTCAACTAACGAAGCAGATACTAACGAGTATGAAGCGCCAGAATCAAACAAAGTTCAAACGGGATGATAAAGAAAACCAAATTTCAACCTAGACGGTCCTACCCACATCAGGTATACCAGCCGTGAGGGAATACAGCTACCCTCCAGAAGATCCTGTACTTTGTCCTTGCCTCTTTGGACAATCCTAAGGTGTCCTATTTCTCCAAAACAACTAGCCTTCTTCTTCATATTCTCCATTCGTGACCAAGATGAGGTTTCGTCCTTTGTTAACCAAACAACTATTTGAACCTTCCTCCCATCGTCTATCTTAAAGGTACCAACAAGCCCTCCACTTCCTTGGACTAACTTCTAGCCCGACAAACGTCTAAGTCCCTTGAAGTGGTTTTCTGTCCTTCGTACAGAAGTCCTTATTTATCATAGAAAAAGCATCTATACGCGAAGGGGGGGAAAGAACTAAAAAAGAGAAAGAGGAAGAGATTCAAAACGGAGAATCGAAGGAAGGATATATGGCTCTTGGGGATTATGTTCTTAAAATAAACCTTTCTTTCAAAAATACTCTTCTACCAACATATTTTTGAAAGTATTCTTTATAAAAATGCTTTTGAAAAATAGTTTTTCAAAAATTCATATCTGTTCTGGTAACCTTCAGCTCTGATACCACGTGTAACACCCCACGTCCATTAATATCACTCGCAAAGGGAAAGCATTAACTTCCATGGAGCATTTTAAGTGAATATAGAACAGAAAATCACAACAAGACAGATATAAAGCAGTACTTGAAAATTTAAAACTTAATTTATTGCAGCAGAAGGTAAATATGTTTGGTTACACCATCAAAAACCATAAACCAAAGTCAAGTACATTATATCCATCTTGATAAAACGAAGTACATAATACCACTACTACAAATAGCCATAAAGAAAATGATGAGCTGAACTTTACTTCGGCAATCCAAATCCAAGTGCTCCCAAAGAGATCCCAGTCAAGATCCACTAGTACTAGTCCCACCCTTAGAACCTGGGGGAAGGAAAGGAAGAAAAGAGGTGGAAACAAAAGGGGGTCAGACATAAAGTCTGGCGAGTGCGATAACTTTAACAATATAATTAACAAAGTAACTAGGCTAAGGCATAAGTTGGAAAATAAGGAAATGATCATGAACCACATGGGTATGGCAAGGCAATCAAGAGAAACAGAGATAACGTAAATGGCGCTTCCTAATCGATATAGGATAATTACTATACTCTACCGTACTTTACCATACCGTACTGTACTAACACTAACTGCACCCCTACTAGTCACTCTAGAAATTTGATCCCTCTTGGCTAAATAGAACGATGATAGCTTCGTATACTACTAGATGTACCCACTATCCTCCATGTTTGACTGTATATCTCTAGTTGCTATCATAGGTACCCAGCGTGTACCTATCCCCACTAGATGTACCCCTTCAATAAGTAATAATGGTAATTCCACGTACTCCTAGGTGACGTCATAGGTGCCACCTGCTCCTATCTCCACTAGGTGTACCCCCTTAGTAATTATTAATAATAGTGGTAGCTTCGTGTACCCCTAGCTGACTACATAGGTGCCGTCTGCTCCTATCTCCACTAGGTGTACCCACTACCCTGCCCCATTCGATCGGCTCCCTAACTCGTAGATACCCGTGCTGGCCCCCTAATGGGGTGTATCACTCCCCAAAGTGGAAAACCGATACAACCAAGAATGCACGGCTTATACCTACACGATGCAACACCGTCTTACCTACAAGCCCGGGTCCACACACGCATATGAACCCGTTGAACTTGCGTTTCCACCACTAACCCGGTTTGGCCTCTTACAGTCAAGCCCAGTACGCGTGTCCCGTCCTCGACTTGGGTCGAGCCCACAAAGATACGTATGGGTTACTGGTTGAAATAGGCCCCCATGACTTGACACAAGCTATCCACCTAAGCTTGGTCCCCTCTAGTATTTCCCACTTAACCCACTTCTTATTCATGTTTCAATTTTGGTTAAGAATTTCTATTAGTAATTCCACATGCCACCCAAGGCACCCACTTAACCCCTATGTCCCACTTACATGTTTTACCTCGGTTAAGTGTTACTAATCGTATTTCCTCATGCCACCCAAGACACCCACTAGATTCCACATGCCACCCAAGGCACCCACTTTAACCCCTTCATGTCCCACTACATGTTTATCCGGTTTAGTGTTTCTTAATTCATTAAAACCGTAACCTCATAAAGACCTCTCACATTTGACTGGCATTTGTGGCAGCTGGATTTGTCGGGCGGGTCCGGGCAGTCTTACACCACAAACGAGCCTAACCTCGTGTCTTTACAACTGTTACGTATTTAATTTGTGCCTAAGACCTCTCACATTAGACTGACATTTATGGCAGCTGGATTTGCCGGGCGGGTCCGAGCAGTCTTACACCACAAACGAGCCTAACCTCGTGTCTTAGTCGATTAATTACTCCTAATTAATCGTTCCCCAATTTGAATTACTTTCCCTATTCAAATTATCAATCAATTCTAAATTTAACGATGTCCATAATTGACTCAATTATGTCCATCCATTTATGGTATGTAAAATCATACCAATTTTCAGTATAATTATATTTTATTCCTTTAAAATTAATTACACGCCTTTTTAGGCCATTACATGCCAAATTCACAATATGTGTGTATCCACTATTATCCCCATCGTATCCCCGTCACTCGTTCACTTAACATGACATATACATATTAGACAAGCAAATAGTCTAATACTTTAAAAAGGGAATAAACGTCACAAAGTCACATACACACAACAATAGATCTAATTTGCATCTAACTTGCAATTAAGAATTATAACATACTTGCATAGTCTTTGTATTATCAAGGATCCAAAAATCATAGATCTAAAAGGTGTGAGCTTGCATGTATGAACATAGTTTTACACCCAACTAGCCTAGGTAATTATCACAAACTTACATAAACTATGTATGTCGTCAACCTAAACATAAAGGTGTCATCTTGCATAACTATGGATCAAATAAAAGGTGTTAACCTGAGTAAACTATGGATCCACATAAAGGTGTAAACTTGCATAACTATGCATGTCATAGTTTCAACATAAAAATGTTAACTTGAATTTGGATCTAAACCTTAAAGGTGTGAACTTGTATATATGTGAATCCGATTATCACTTAAACTTGCATATGAACATAATACTTATATGAACTAGCATATGTTCCACATCCATATTCGCATAAAAACTGATGTTATAAACCGAGGTGATTGGATTATAAAAAGGGATTCATTGACACAAGTTAACATCATGAATTACTAGCTAATATTTTAGATCCAAACTTACATAACATCATATAACTCGCATACAACTTGCGTGATCCTATTAACTTGCATAACATCATATGTACAACTTGCATAATCATATTAACTTGCATAACATCATATATGAAACTTGCATAATCATATTAACTTGAATAACATCATATGTGAAACTTGCATAACATCATACATGAAACTTACATAACATCGTATATAAAACTTGCATAACATCATACATGAAACTTGTATATGATTCATGTTTAAACCAAAACCTAAACTTGCATACATATGTTTTATCATATGAATCCTAACCGAACTAGCATATGAAACATGATGATTCAACTAGACATAAGCCAATCATAGGATTATAACATGGGTGATAGCATCATAACTTCACATCATAAATGATAGCATCATAACATAACATCATAGAAATTACAACACAAATCTACAACATAATTACAACATGCAGTCAATAATTCATATCACATCCATACAATCCACATTATAACTTAATCCAATTGAATTACTAATTATTTTATTAAAACTATCGAACTCACAACTCAAAAGCAGTCTTGAGTTATGAATTCTGATTTCTGGAGTTGAATTAGCTCTCCCTTGAAGAAGATTCGCTTTTAGGGTTGAGTAGTTCTGATTTGGTTCGTTGTTCTTCCTCTTTATATTGGTGGCGGCTGCTCTAAGGTTCAAGACAATAGCATGACGGCCATAGTTTCAGTTTTAATTCTGATTTTGGGTTTGAGTCTATGGGTCTTATTATAGAGTTTTGAATTAATTTAAGCTGTCGGATGATCTTAGGGTTAATCGAAATCACTCAGTCAAGATAGGGTGACAAGTCAGCCCTAATGACTCAGCAAAGAGTCAGAAAGGACTCAGTAACATGGGTCAGCCTGAACCAAAAAGCTGTGCAGGCTCACTGCCTCGGCCTGGGCGCACTTGGCAGGTGCGCCAGTGTTAATTCGTACTGGCGCACTTCCCAAGTGCGCCAGTGTAATCTTTTTTTTTCTATTTTTCCACCAAACTTCGTTCGTCCATAACTCCTTCATCCGGTACCTGTTTCCCGCAAACTCGGACTCTATTTCAACCAGAATTCCGAGACGAACACAATGGCGCAACCCAATCCCCATAATTCTCACATCAGAGATTAATTATTTTTTGTTTTAGTTAATTCGATTATTCAAAAATCCGGGGTGTTACACACAATCAACTTTCACAACACATCAATCAAACAAACAAGCCATCCATGGTCTGTGGATGACGGGTGTCGGGTGCTGCTAAGCACTGTCTACATCCAAGTATATATTTCAACTAGAAATAAAATTAAAAGTGAGGAGTTCTCACCTTAGGGATCCACTCCTCCATTCTTTATTTCTGAACGGTTTGGTTTTGATTCCAGACAGTCCCATCGTAATCTGTTTCACATGCTTTATATTAAAAACCACATTTTTAAACAACGATCTTTATAAATAAAAATCACCTTTTTATCAGGCTATATATATAAATCATATTTTTATATTGATATTTCTATTTTTAAAACAATATGTATTTTACTTTACATAACAATGTATATTTTATTTTTCAAGATCACTTCTACTTTATTTTTCAAGAGTCATGCATATCTATATTTCAAAGTTTTATATTTTAAAAGAACACATTTTTATTTCGAAGTTTTATATTTTAAAAGCAATGCGATTTCTATCTACAAAAATAATGCTATTCCTATTTTCAAAAATAATGTTATTCCTATGCTCGAAAATAATGTTACTTCTATGTTCGAAAATAATGTTGTTTCTATGTTCGAAAATAATGTTATTTCTATGTATAAACATTTTCTATTTTTATAAAACAAAATCATTTTTTTCCTACATTAAAAATCTCTCCCTTTCTACATTAAAAATTTCACCTTTTTATTTCACTTTCACATGTATAAAAATTGTATTTTTATTTCTAATCTACATTGTAAAAATCATATTTTTATAATTTCTCTTTCGATATAAAAATCATATTTTTATCTTACTACTATATAAATAAAAATCAAATTTTTATCGTACTTCTATATAAATAAAAATCAAATTTTTATTGCAAAGCTATTAATATAAAAATAGCATTTTTATTCCAGGATTTCTCATGTAAAAATCGAATCTTTTTACATTATATAAATCTAAACTTTCCTAATTTAATCACCCTTTTTATTTATACAAAGAAATAAAAATAAAATAAAATAAAACTTACTTTTCAATTGCAAGAAAACGGATCTCCACGGAGGGGGGTTTCCACATCGGTTTTGGGTCAAGGGGGGAGGTGATGGCGGCGGTCTGGTGGTCGGGGGTCTCTAGAGGTCGGCGGCAAGGCAGCAGTGGCCTGGGGAGAGGTGAACGACGAGGCTAGGGTTTTAGAGTTCGATGGGGTGACAGTGGAGGCTGGAGGAGGAGAGAGGGAGTTGGAAGGGGAGGTGAGAGAACATCAGGAGGAGGGGGAAGAAAGAAGAAGCTGCGGCGGCGCTGATTGAATCGGAGGGGGGATTTCTTTTGTTTTTTTCGATCTGAAAGAAAATAGAAGAGAGAGAGTGAGGTAGAGAGAGTATATAAATATATATATATATTATTAATTTTATAATCCATATAGTTACTTTTTATTTCGACTTCGAAATCAAGCCCACTGACTGTCGCCCATAGCTAATTACCCCCATTCCGAACACAATGGGATATGTATCGTAAGCCAGTTCGGCTGTTTCGATCAGTTTCCATCAAAATCAAAATATAAATCTATACATTGAATTTGAACGCACGTTTCAATTTACTGGGGCCACATACGAACTCTAAAAATTCCAGAAAAATTATTTCTAGCTTTGTATTGACGATACGATCCTAGCAAAACTAATTTCGTCAAATTCTGAGACCGTTTGAAAAATGACCATTTTCTAGTCGATCGAAATTGACTGAAACTGACAAAACACGTTTTCTTTTGCCACGCTCACATATTGATTTCAAAAATTACAAATTTTGAAACCTAGCAATAACTTGACATCACGGATCCAACAATAGTGGTTTCGTCGAAAACCGAGGTCGTTTGCAAAATTTCCATTTTTAAGGGCCAAAATTTCCATAGCGACTATTCTGAATTTTCAACTGGGCATTACTTTTTATTCCCGCTATGAAATTTAAATTTTTCGGATTCGTTGGAAATATATTTTCAAATAGATTCTAATATTTTTGGTTTCACTAAAATCCGGTTTATTTTGAATCATGTACGTTCATTTGAAATTTGAAATCGAATTTTCGAACTACCGCGCCATTTTCAATTCCTTTTATAATTAAAATAAAATATTTATATTCTAACGTCGATTCGTATAAATATATACGTTCTATTTTTATTCAAAATAAATTTCTCTTCGTCATTATTTCAAATAATTCATTTTATATATTCAAAATTCACTAAAATTGCCAAAATAAAAAATTTAAATTGGCTCGGATTTTCGGGTTATTAGAGGAAGTGTGTAACAACCCGCATATTTAACGATAATATATTTAAATATAAAGTTGTTAATCGTTAATCGAATGTGTATCCAAAAAGTCACATTTTGCATATGGTTGAATTCGGACTCGAAACCACTTCCATTGAGTCCGGATCATCGTTTGCAACTTTTTGACTATAAACATCGATATATTCCGAGATTCGAAAATTCGGCACCTTGGTTGGGGTTTGGGTTGTCCAAGCTAGCCTCTTTACTTACAACCAAATCAGACCCTTCTCTCTCATTTACTCCAAACATTTAAAAGAAATTGGAAATGGAGAAGGGAATAGGAAATTAAAATTCCTTAAGCCCTAGCTTTATCTTGGAGCTCTAATTCTTGAGGAAATCAAGTGTAGAGACCTAGCTGTGCTTCTCCATCTTCCTCTCCATCTTCTCCAACCTATTCTCTCTTAAATTTATGAAATTTTCCTAAACCGAACTCTAGGGAAATTCATGTATATGTGTTTAGGTTGAAAGTTCTTGAGTTCTTGTTGAAGAGAGGTTGCATTAGCTTGCTTTTGGATTGATTCCTTGTATTTAAACAAGCAAAGGTGAGTTCTTTTTGAACTCACATCTATGCCTCAAGCCATTGGCTTATATAAGTGTAATTTAGTGTTCATTGAGTTTGCATAAGCTAGTGAATTGGTTAGGCTAGTGTAATTTAGTCGATTTCATGTATTCATGTTTCATTGCGTTGGAAAATTATGATTTAGAGTGCATATATGATCCATTAACATGTTGCATGTTCTTTTGGTGGTATTATGGAGCTCCGTTGCCACCCGGCATAATTCTAAGCCTTCACAAGTCGCTTGAATCGTATTTGATTTATTGTTATGTATTTTATATTGCTTTCTGAATTATATATAGCCATTGTGTAGTAGATTTGGACTTGATTTAGATGTGTCGGATTTCCTCATGAGATTCGAAAAGTTAGACCATATTATCCGACATATTTAACACTCGTTCAAAGCTAATGTACAGATGGTCGCTGTGGCGACCCGAACTTCCCCGTGAAGGAAAGCCCGGATTGCTTTGAGGACAAGATGAATCAGAATGCAAAAAGAAGAACATTTCTTTGCTTATTACAACAATTCCATCAGAATGCAAGAATATTCCAGAGTATGAATAAATAAAATACATTCGATAAATATCAGAGATTACAATACATTACATAGCAGTGGAAAAATAATACAATACACAACTGAAGGGGATATACGGATACAGAGCTTTCCGAATATCATTCTAGCCGTAAACCAGGATCCTGTGAATATAGGTCTGCAAACCCAAAACTACCAGCTGCCCGTGTGGAAAATAAGGGCACTCAGAGTTTAGGTTAAAACAATAAACTCCAGGTCAGTCATGTGACTGGTGTGAGAACTAAAATAGTTACTAAATCTTTACTTTAAAAATAAAGTAAATCAAGGGACAACGCCGTATAACACAGAACGGGTTTCCTCCCAAGAATACCAGTGCATAAAACAAACAACACATTGCTTTTTGGGAAAAATGAAGCTATTATAAGACTCAGGTCCCATCACACAATGCAACACAAGCCGGAGGATAGAGTTTTACCTTATAATAGCCAAACATGCTTGGTATGTTTAAAACAAATCATTTTGATACTATTGTAAATGTAAAGTGTATGAAAACAACTTCAAAAATAAATGTATCAATCATAGATGGCATAGTTCCCCATACCACTATGTCGTCATACTAGGCTCTACAATCAAAACCGAAATGTCACGTATCGAAAATTGGATTTCCGTCATGAGTCTAGGCAAGGGATGTACTCCTTTCCGCTTCGAGACACTCTAGCAAATGCCTCGGGACTACGCACTTTGGGCAACCCCTAGATCCTCCAAGGCTGATCCACACTTACGTTAGTGGATTGGCAATTCCTGAAAACACGTTTCTCGGTCCTATAGGACCTATCCATCGGCTCCGTAGAGACCGATATAACCGATGCGCCTCGCAGTCCAACAACCACATAGGTAACAATATAACAACGATGTCAGGGCTAGTAAAACGCTGACACCACCCATAGCTAGAAAGAAACATCATGTTCTCCTTGGATTCCCTTATCTCGTTTTTGACTCATACCGAGGTGTGAGGCCCGCGAATTAACCCTATACACAAAGCTATGATGTATTAAAGTTGTGCTTTGATCATCAACCACAAGACTCTGCTTTTCAACAAAAGCCTTGATCGCTGCATCTCAGCATGCCACACAAGCAATTCATGCCATGCGACTAATATCTATTGATAAATATCCTCTGAGCTCGTACGTCTCAGAGAAGGGCGGTAAGCAAGAGAATAAATTCTCCGCCGCCAAACAGATATATATTTAATAGAAATCAATCAACACAGAATAAAATCCAATGTCAGACACACAGTCCATTTACAAGTTCGTTCTGGGTCTGAACGAAACCGGCGACACCTTATTCCTCGTCCCGTATATCCAATACAGGAGACATGCCCTTGCATATCCGTCGATCTCCAAGTACGTCTGGACGATCACCACTTATTACCTTGTCTTGGGTGTACAGCCCAATCAAGACATCAGTAATGTAACGACCCGGATTTTTAGCCGTTGAATTTTAAATATTTAAATTTGTTTTAAATATTTTATTTGAATTATATATAGAAATTTATAAGGAATTTATTTAATTAAATAAATGGATTTTTAAATATATTGAATATCGTTTTAACTTAGAAATAGAAATGTCGAGTTTAAAGTTCAAATTAGCTTACTTTGAAGTTAGATGTAGATAATTTCTCAGTAAATATATTTGTTAACAAACATTAAATTACTCTTTGATCAATTATAGGAGACAATTGTGAAATAGATGCAAATATAATAGGTGAGTTAGCAAGCATTAGTATCACATGAATAGTCAAATTCTTGAAGTTCCTAATAATGTACACATTAACAGTATCTATGTATTTCCATTTTCAGTGGGTGGTGGCTTCTTTGTTAGCATTCAAAGCAGCGTGTCCTCCAACCCTTACACCTGTGCTTGCCAATTCTTTCATAACTGTGCTTTCCAAGCCTTTAAGAACTGTGCCTCCTAAGCTACTTTGTTTCGTGCCTGCCAAGGTAAGTGAAACCGTGCCCCGCACGCTACGTCTTCTTTAAATACCGTATACCTTATTCTCGTTCTCACAGAACCAAAGTCCAGTCACCTTTCTTTCCCTTCTAAAATAAACTTCACCCTCAAAAATCAAAATCAACCCAATTCGATTTCTTTTAGTGAAATTAAAACAAAAAAGAAAAAAAACAGGAAATGAATCTTCATCAAATTAGAATAAATCGAAAAAAACAAAGGAAGCCGTTCAATTCCTGATCATTTGACCTTGATTTCGTCGGGGCTTCGATTTGCGGGAGAAGTAAGCAGAGCTGGATGGAATACGGGTCATCGCAATGTTCAGGGTGTTAAGGGGAAGTCGCGACGCAAATTCAGGTGAGGTCGGAGCTTACTCCGGTGGTGAAGTACGGTGTTCGCAGGTGGCTGGAGAACGGGATTCCATTGTCAAACTTGTGCATACCATGGTGGTGATGGAACGATGAAGAGTAAGAGGAAGATAGGCACGTTGGTTGGGCTCCTCACTGGTAGGGTGCGTGCCTATAAAAGAGGGAAAATGGTTGTGGAGGAGTTGAGAAGTGTATATTGCGAAGTGGGAAGAGAGAGGATTTGCAGGGGAAAATAGAATTAAATGATGAGGGAATAAAAAAAACGTAATTATTTACATTAGTGGAGGGGATTAAGGGGTAAAGTGGGTTTGAGTGGTTTTGACATCAGGTTACGGGTTTACTGGTAAGAAGAAAAGCATTGGTGAAGTAGCGTGCATGTCTGTTAATTGGATGAGGAAGCATTTGAGTAGCTAATCATGTGAAGGTAAAATGTGTGGATTAATTCAACTAAGTAATTATCTTGTTAATTATATTAAAACCAAAAACTTATGGTGTATGTATACATTGCATTAGTGAACAGTTGGGGACTGAAGGAGATTTAAGCATTTAAAACAGTACGACAATGGTGTATTTCAAAGAGTTGACTTTCTTCGTTTACTGGAAAAGTAGTGCGTTGTTTGGTGAACAGAACCCTGATGGATAAGTGGGCTCTGATCATCTGAATCAGTGGTGGGATAACGTTGAAGTGTTGGTGGAGCTGAACAGGTCATTTGTAATGAAGGAGCAGCCATGTTATTCTTGAATGCCGAAGAAGGATTTGGGACTTTAATTGTAGCGGTAATGAACATTTAAAGGTAACAACATTTTATTAATTAAGGTAATGATAAATTAAAATTGATTTATAAACTTATAATGTTAATAACCGTGTCATACGATATCAGAAATCTGCATGATGGAACTGATACGGTTGAGAACGGAGCAACAGGAATTTTGTGATAGAATCGAATGTTTGTTTGGTTTTCAATGGAACAAAAGCAGAATCGCCAACTGCAAAATAAGGTGAGTAAATTCACTAACTCTAGCTTGTTTATAATTTTATATAAACGAGTTTTTAAATTAGGTGATGGTTGTTTGGATAAATGGTTGATAAAACTGGTTGAAATGATTACTATAGTTATATCGTTGATTGATAATTATTTCTGTTTATATTCATATTAATGTTAAATTAATATTATTGATGTTGATTAACATCTGTGGATGTAGGGAAACAGGTTGGAGGGATCCAACTAGATCCCTCGACATTTATATTATTGTGTTTGCATTGATTACGACATATGCT
Source organism: Allium sativum (assembly GCA_030737875.1). Taxonomy (NCBI): domain Eukaryota; kingdom Viridiplantae; phylum Streptophyta; class Magnoliopsida; order Asparagales; family Amaryllidaceae; genus Allium; species Allium sativum. The sequence goes on along the minus strand of CM060912.1, from coordinate 767,652,372 downwards.
GTGATATATTAACTGCGATTGATCTTGTTGTGTTTAAATATCACTGGCCCTAGAATTTTGGTATTTAAATACCGTAAAATATTCTCGAATAGAAAATGAAATTTGAGATTTAAAAAGAAAATGTATTTTTCAAAAAAATTTGAAGTGTTATTTCGAATATAGTTAAAAGGTAGAAACTTGTTTTATCAAAACAAGAAGTTGATTTTAAACGAGTATATAAATTAAGTAAATTAGTTATCGTCGGATAAATTGAAATATAAATCCAAATATGAATTCATATAGGAAAGTGGAAATGGGATTTGAAACCAATATTTGAAATAAGATTTGAACTTAGCAAATTATAAAGGGAATTATAAACGAAAATTTAAATGATTGGAATAAGAAAGAGATTTTTATGAAAACTCTAAATGGAGGTTATAAATAGACTTTGGGTTTAAAATATTATTTTTAAGTATGAAATTCAAATTGATTTGATTATATAAAAAAGGAATATATTTACGATTAAAGTGATAAAGGGAATATTTTGCAAATGAAATATCTATAAAGAAAATTTAGATGATTTGAAATATGAACCCAAATTGGAAATTGAGTAAAAAGGGAAATGGGAAATCGTTTTAGAAGAAAACGATGAGTTTTAGTTCATGATTCAGAATATAAAATAAATTGTGATAACGTTTCATAGATTGGAATGGTTATAAAGGAATTGAAAGGATAAATTCAATAGTGAATTTGAAATTTGAATTTACCTAAAATGGTAAATAAATTCTGAAGTTTGGAATATAAATAGAATATAAAGTATTCGAATGAGAGTTATTTATTGGAATTCGATTATATCGAATTTATGAAAGTAGTTATTTTTACTTTCCGTTTTGAATCAAAATTAATTATTTACTTATTAATGAAAATTAATAAGTACAAGTTATATTTTTATAAATCAAATATTTGGAAAATAGCGATTTTATCGCTACCATTATAATTAATGTCTTATAAATCAAATATTTAGAGAAAAGCGATTATAATGCTACTGCTATAGTAAATGTTTGTAAATCTACACAACGATTTTAACGCTATTGTTATAACATATGTTCTATAATTCTAGATAGCAATTGTAATTCTATTGTTAAAAAAAATGTTTTCTAAATCAAATATTTGGAAATAGCGATTATAACACTATCGTTTTAATCAAAGTTTTTTCCGTAAAAGAAGCGTGTTCTTAGATTGAATCCGAAAGTCGCGTAAACGATGTTTTGTTTGAAGTTGTGAGCTTTGACTATTTCAAAGTTGAGAATGTTATCAATTAAGGTCTGAGAGGTAATTATACCCCCAACTTGATTGACTTCATGATTGATGGAGGAATGGTTAAGGTTCGATAGTGAAACTTGGTTAGCAATATGGTTAGCAAATAAATGATCAAGGTTGGAGTTATTAAACGATGTTTTATAACATCACTTTAATTTAAAGGATTTTGAAATGTTTCCCCAAATAAAATGAGAGATATTTTCTACGCGTAATGGATTGGTCAACGAGGAATTAAGACATGGAATATGGAAATATTTTCCGATATTAACAAGGTATATTTTCTTAATATAGAAAATAAGGATTTGTTAATATATATATATAGAAATGTTTTCTTACTAGAATAAAAGAGATTTTCTCGAATAAAGGAATTATAATATTGGAAAGGTTTTTCAAAGAATCGAGAGGGGAAATCGAGCTTTAAAAGGATACAAAAGATGGGAAATGGGAATTGTAAATGATAAAATAATAAGGAATTGATTTAAAGGGGCCGAGTGTTGTTTGATGCTTGATCGGTATGATTTCCAATTGGAAATAAGACCGTTGATTGTATGGGTGTTCTTTGATATTTAAATCACCGACTATCAAAGTTTTGATTTATTTTATACCTCCGTTGTCAATATGGAGAGACTGAGATCATATTCAATATCTGAAAATCACTCCGTATTGGTATAAGCATTACAAATCAACTTATGTTGAAGAGATTATGAAGACGGAGTAAAGTGCAAGGGTTGTTCTGTTAATCCTAGGTAGAAATTGCCCAAGATGGATTAATAGAACAGTGCCATCAGTTTGTCCAAACCCAGGACAACTTGTATGGACGAGTGTCTGACAGAGTATTTCCAAAGGGATTACATAAGTTGGTTCCTTCAAACGTACGAAGTTGGTGGCAAAGAAGGGAAACTTCTTTAGCCTAAAAATCTGAGTATTTTTGTGGGAATCAATTAGTGATTTCCGATGGATCTAACGATGTGGCATTTAAAGTGAATGGTAGCCAGATGTTCTGGAAGATAATTCAAACCCCAAGCCTCACAACCGGGAATTGACAAAAATCGGGCAAGCAGCATGGCTATGTGGGTCACTCCCATTAGGATGTATAATCACCTATCTAGATAAATTCCAATTGCTTCTTTAATCTATCGATGTTGTCCCTTCCGGGAAACGGTTGCTGATCCAAACCGTTGGTGATATACATTTGATACACTCAAGCGAAATGAGTGGTCAGTCATGTGTGGGCCGGGTTGCAAGACGTTCTTGTTGAGCCCAGTGTATTCCCCTCTAGAGATACACTATCGGAAGGTGGTTCCATACCTTGTCATGTTGGAAATCCAATCTCCAATAAGCGCTCTGCGGTTTTTGATTTTATATTATATATGGAGCGTGAGATGCAAGCATTCCGCTAGATTCTACTTATTTGATTAGACACTATTATAATACCACCATATTTTGATATCAAAATGTTTTGGGTTGTCGTAAGGTAAAATCCATCCGTGTTTATGTGTGGATTGTTCTTACGATTATCATTTCTTTCGAAAGGATTTTGGAAGTTAAACAAATGGTTGGAGTTTACTCACACCAGTCCCATGACTGACCAAGAGTTTATTTTGTTTGTTTTCCCTAAATTCTTGGGTGCCCAAATTTGTACGGACAGTCACATAGTCGGGGTTTTACAGATTCACTTGGAGGAGCTTAAAGCAGAAGGCTTCACCAGTTAGCTATAGACTATCATATTTCCACTGTGTACTATGTTGTATCTGGAAACAGGTGTTTATAACTGTTCCAGGAATAACGGTTGTGCTCTAATGATGGTATGTATATACAGTTACTGATTTTTATTTCAAAAAGTTATGTTATATAATATATTTTATTCATTCCGCTGTGAGTTTGTGATCTTTGTTTTCTTTTATTCTAATATTTCTTTCTTTCTTTTTCTCATCCTCTAACTTCTTTCTACTAATGATTCGTATTTCTGTGCAATTTGGGTTGGAACTGTGGTGTACGGAAATTAAGGCCATTACATTTGGTATCAGAGCGAGGTTGAGTAGTTACCTTGGCTCTGTGGCGTAACTCAATAGAGATGAGGCTAGTAATACCCTTGATCGAGTTTGAGTGTGTATATATGAGCGCGTACTTGTAGATTTGATATAAAATTGTTTTATATTGTGTTGATTGATTTGTTGAGTGGTTTATGAATTCTGGTCGATACAGGATGTACAACTGTATCGATAGGCGTTTCTAAACTCTCGAACAAAGCTATTCGATACAGTATTGTTTTAAAATAGGAAAATGAAATAATTTTGCCCAAAAATTATTTTTATATAAAAAGGAATAATTTCTGAATGTGTTGGTTGTTATTAGAATCAAATGGAATTATAAAATATTGAAATGGTTATATAATTTGTATATGGATAATGTATACAAATGAGGTAAACCAAGATTAAGTTCAAACCATAATTGGAATTTAAATCCCAGGTGTTTAGAAGTATTTTCTGAAGTATTATAAAGTAATATAGCATTACCTGAAGGTATTTTTGAATAAGAATAATTTTTAAATAGATTTTGAAAATGATTAAGAATTGAAATCACTTTAGTGGCGAGAAAATAATTCTGATAATGGATCGCGACATTATCGGTGTTCATTTTCAAGTTTCTGAGTGACGGATTGCTACCATGAAAATTTATTGATTGGAAATTAGTCTGTAACGAACAAGTTATTTATATAAAATCAAAGTGTTTTGAATTTGCAAAAAATTATAAATATATTTGTATAATATATGTGATTTCAAACTAATTTGAAATAAAATCAGGGAATTTAAATTCTGGAATTAAAATTTAACTTATATAAGTTGAATAGATTGAAAGGGTAAAATGTATCAAACGAATTGAAATTTAACTTAAGTTAAAAAAAATGGATTGGATTAGAAATAATTCCGAATGAAATTTAAATAAAGAGAAATGTTGAGGTTTGAATTATTAATATGAATTCGACTTATGAACAAGCAAGTTGAATATATATTGGATGTTGTTAATTAAAATTTAACTGTGATAAATTGGGATTCGAGTATAATAAGTAGCTTGACTTAAATAGGAATCAGATTTGAATTGATATAATGGAAGTGAACTAATCAGAAGTTGATCAGAGAGTTAGAAACTGGAAGTTGGATTGATTTGAAACCAACTGGAAATGGATATATGTATGTTGAGCAGATATTGAATGGAAGCAAATTCAAGAGATAGAATTATGCCCGACAAAAAGGTACATGTTTACAATATTACTTGGGTTTGATGATTTTATGAACCTATAGGGAAAGCCACTTAGCCTTTTGCTTTTCTTTTGGATTGGAGAAGGCCTAGAAAGGCAAGTTATGGTTGTACCGATTAAGCCGTGCAAAGGAGATGTTGGCGAAATTTTTCAAAAATTTAAAGAGTTAGAAATCTTTAAGAAAGTTTTGATAATTTAAAATCAAGTCATAAGTTGTAATTGAAATAAGAAAACCATAATTGGTTAATAAAATTTCAAGTGAAATAATGAAATTGATAAATGGATTTAAAATAAAAGTGGAATGGGTGTGGATATGTAGAATAGCATATGGATTGAAGACAAGAAAGTGATGATGGATTGTCCGAAAATGGTGGACAGATAATTTGGAAAGAATTATGAATGGTCGAGCATCGGTATGAGAATTCGAAAGTTGAGTAAGAACTAGGTTATGAAGGTATGGATTATAAGATTTCAACTAAGTAAGCTATGTGGAATTAGAGTTATAGCATTTTTAATGCTTAGCAATTTCGAGGATGAAATTATTTTAAGGGGTAAGGAATGTAACGACCCTGATTTTTAGCCGTTTAATTTTGAATATTTAAATTTGTTTTAAATATTTTATTTGAATTATATATAGAAATTTAAAAGGAATTTATTTAATTAAATAAATAGATTTTTAAATATATTGAATATCGTTTTAACTTAGAAATAGAAATGTTGAGTTTAAAGTTCAAATTAGCTTACTTTGAATTTATATGTAGATAATTTCTCAGTAAATATATTTGTTAACAAACATTAAATTACTCTTTGATCAACTATAGGAGACAATTGTGAAATAGATGCAAATATAACAGGTGAGTTAGCAAGCATTAGTATCACAGGAATACTCAAATTCTTGAAGTTCCTAATAATGTACACATTAACAGTATCTATGTATTTCCATTTTCAGTGGGTGGTGGCTTCTTTGTTCGCATTCAAAGTAGCGTGTCCTCCAACCCTTACACCCGTGCTTGCCAAGTATTTCATAACTGTGCTTTCCTAGCCTTTAAGAACCGTGCCTCCTAAGCTACTTTGTTTCGTGTCTGCCAAGGTAAGTGAAGTCGTGCCCCACACGCTACGTCTTCTTTAAATACCTTATTCTCATTCTCACAGAACCAAATTCCAGTCACCGTTCTTTCCCTTCTAAAATAAACTTCACCCTCAAAAATCGAAATCAACCCAATTCAATTTCTTTTAGTGAAATTAAAACAGAAAAGAAAAAACAGGAATTGAATCTTCATCAAATTAGAATAAATCGAAAAAAAAAACAAAGGAATCCGTTCGATTCGTGATCGTTTGACCTTGGTTTTGTCGGGGCTTCGATTTGCGGGAGAAGTAGGCGGAGCTAGATGAAATACGGGTCGTCGCAATGTTCAGGGTGTGGAAGGGGAAGTCGCGACACAAATTCAAGTGAGGTCAGAGCTTACTCCGGTGGTGAAGTACGGTGTTCGTAGGTGGCTGGAGAACGGGATTCCATTGTCGAACTTGTGCATACCGTGGTAGTGATGGAACCATGAAGAGTAAAAGGAAGATGGGCACATTGGTTGGGCTCCTCACTGCTAGGGTGCGTGCCTGTAAAAGAGGGAAAATGGCTGTGGAGGAGTTGAGAAGTGTATATTGCGAATTGGGAAGAGAGAGGATTTGCAGGGGAAAATAGAATTAAATGATGATGAGGGAATAAAAAAAATGTAATTATTTACGTTAGTGGAGGGGATTAAGGGATAAAGTGGGTTTGAGTGGTTTTGACATCAGGTTACGGGTTTATTGGTAAGAAGAAAAGCATGGTGAAGTAGCGTGTGTGTCTGTTAATTGGATGAGGAAGCAATTGAGTAGCTAATCACGTGAAGGTAAAATGTGTGGATTAATTCAACTAAGTAATTATCTTGTTAATTATATTAAAACCAAAAACTTATAGTGTATGTATACATTGCGTTAGTGAACAGTTGGGGACTGAAGGAGTTTTAAGCTTTTGAAACAGTACAGCAATGGTGTATTTCAAAGAGTTGACTTTTTCGTTTATTGGAAGAGTAGAGCGTTGTTTGGTGAATAGAATGGTGATGGATAAGTGGGCTCTGATCATCTGAATCGGTGGTGGGATAACGTTGAAGTGTTGGTGGAGCTGGATAGGTCATTGATAATGAAGGAGCAGCCATGTTATTCTTGAATGCCGAAGAAGGATTTGGGACTCTAATTGTAACGGTAATGAACATTTAAAGGTAAAAACATTTTATTAATTAAGGTAATGATAAATTAAAATTGATTTATAAACTTATAATGTTAATAACCGTGTCATACGATATCAGAAATCTGCGTGATGGAATTGATATGGTTGAGAACGAAGCAACAGAAATTTCATGATAGAATCGAATGTTTTTTTGGTTTTCAATGGAACAAAAGCAGAATCGCCAACTGCAAAATAAGATGAGTAAATTCACCAACTCTAGCTCGTTTATAATTTTATATAAACGAGTTTTTAAATTAGGTGATGGTTGTTTGGATAAATGGTTGACAAAACTGGTTGAAATGATAACTACAATTATATCGTTGATTGATAATTATTTCTGTTTATATTCATATTAATGTGAAATTAATATTATTGATGTTGATTAACATCTGTGGATGCAGGGAAACAGGTTAGAGGATCCAACTAGATCCCTTGGCATTTATATTATTGTGTTTGCATTGATTATGACATATGCTGTGATATATTAACTGTGATTGATCTTGTTGTGTTTAAATATCACTGGCCCTAGAATTTTGGTATTTAAATACCATAAAATATTCTCGAATAGAAAATGAAATTTGGGACTATAAAAGAAAATATATTTTTCAAAAAAAATTGAAGTGTTATTTCGAATATAGTTAAAAGGTAGAAACTTGTTTTATTAAAACAAGAAGTTGATTTTAAACTAGTATATAAATTAAGTAAATTAGTTATCGTCAGATAAATTGAAATATAAATCCAAATATGAATTTATATAGGAAAGTGGAAATTGGATTTGAAACCAATATTTGAAATAAGATTTGAACTTAGCAAATTATAAAGGGAATTATAAACGAAAATTTAAATTATTGGAATAAGAATGAGATTTTTATGAAAACTCTGAATAGAGGTTATAAATAGACTTTGGGTTTAAGATATTATTTTTAAGTATGAAAATCAAACTGATTTGATTTTATAAAAAGGAATATATTTACGATTAAAGTGATAAAGGAAATATTTTGCAAATGAAATATCTATAAAGGAAATTTAGATGATTTGAAATATGAACCCAAATTGGAAATTGAGTAAAAATGGAAATGGGAAATCGTTTTAGAAGAAAACGATGAGTTTTAGTTCAAGATTCAAAATATAAAATAAATTGTTATAACGTTTCATAGATTGGAATGGTTATAAAGGAATTGAAAGGATAAATTCAACAGTGAATTTGAAATTTGAATTTACCTGAAATGGTAAATAAATTCTGAAGTTCAGAATATAAATAGAATATGAAGTATTCGAATGAGAGTTATTTATTGGAATTCGATTATATCGAATTTATGAAAGTAGTTATTTTTACTTTCCGTTTTGAATCAAAATTAATTATTTAATTATTTACTTATTAATAGAAATTAATAAGTAAAAGTTATATTTTTATAAATCAAATATTTTGAAAATAGCGATTTTATCGCTGCCATTATAATTAATGTCTTGTAAATCAAATATTTGGAAAACAGCGATTATAATGCTACTGCTATAGTAAATGTTTGTAAATCTAAACAACGATTTTAACGCTATTGTTATAACAGATATTCTATAATTCTAGACAGCAATTGTAATGCTGTTGTTAAAAGTAATGTTTTATAAATCAAATATTTGGAAATAACGATTATAACGCTATCGTTATAATCAAAGTTTTTCCGTAAAAGAAGCGTGTTCTTAGATTGAATCCGAAAATAGCGTAAACGATGTTTTGTTTGAAGTTGTGAGCTTTGACTATTTCAAAGTTGAGAATGTTTTTCAATTAAGGTCTGAAAGGTAATTATACCCCAACTTGATTGACTTCATGATTGATGGAGGGATGGTTAAGGTTCGATAGTGAAACTTGTTTAGCAATATGGTTAGCTAATAAATGATTAGTGGTTGGAGTTATTAAACGATGTTTTATAACATCACATTAATTTAAAGGATTTTGAAATGTTTCCCCAAATAAAATGAGAGATATTTTCTACGCGTAATGGATTGGTCAACGAGGAATTAATACATGGAATATGGGAATATTTTCCGATATTAATAAGGTATATTTTCGGAATATAGAAAATAAGGATTCGTTAATATATATACATATATATAGAAATGTTTTCTTACTGGAATAAAAGAGATTTTCTCGAATAAAGGAATTATAATATTGGAAAGGTTTTTCAAAGAATCGACAGGGGAACTCGAGCTTCAAAAGGATACAAAAGATTGGAAATGGGAATTGTAAATGATAAAATAATAAGGAATTGATTTAAAGGGGCCGAGTGTTGTTTGATGCTTGATCGGTACGATTTCCAATTGGAAATAAGTCTGTTGATTGTATGGATGTTTCTTTGATAGCTAAATCACCGACTATCACAGTTTTGATTTATTTTATACCTCTGTTGTCAATATGGAGAGACCGGGATCAGATTTAATATTTGAAAATCACTCCGTATTGGTATAAGCATTACGAATCAACTTATGTTGAAGAGATTATGAAGATGGAGTAAAGTGCAAGGGCTGTTCTGTTAATCCTAGTTAGAAATTTCCCAAGATGGATTAATAGAATGGTGCCTTCAGTTTGTCCAAACCCAGGACAACTTATATGGACGAGTGTTTGACAGAGTATTTCCAAAGGGATTACGTACGTTGGTTCCTTCAAATGTACGAAGTTGGTGGCAAAGAAGGGAAACTTCTTTACCCTAACAATCTGAGTATTTTTGTGGGAATCAATTAGTGATTTTTGATGGATCTGACGATGTGGCATTCAAATTGAATGGTGGCCAGATGTTCTGGAAGATAATTCAAACCTCAAGCCTCACAACCGGGAATTGACAAAAATCGGGCAGGAAGCATGGCTATGTGGGTCGCTCCCATTAGGATGTATAATCACCTATCTAGAGAAATTCCAATTTCTTCTTTAATCTATTGATGTTGTCCCTTCCAGCAAACAGTTGCTGATCCCAACCGTTGGTGATATACATTCGATACACTCAAGTGAAATGAGTGGTCGGTCATGTGTGGGTCGGGTTGCAAGACGTTCTTGTTGAACCCAGTGTATTCCCCTCTGGAGATACACTATCGGAAGGTGGTTCTATACCTTGTCATGTTGGAAATCCAATCTCCAATAAGCGCCCTGCGGTTTTTGATTTTATATTATATATGGAGCGTGAGATGCAAGCGTTCCGCTAGATTCTACTTATTTGATTAGACACTATTATAATACCACCGGATTTTGATATCAAAATGTTTTGAGTTATCATAAGGTAAAAACCATCCGTGTTTATGTGTAATCTTTCTTACGATTATCATTTCTTTCGAAGGGATTTTGGAAGTTAAACAAATGGTTGGAGTTTACTCACACCAGTCACATGACTGACCCAGAGTTTATTTTGTTTGTTTTCTCTAAATTCTTGGGTGCCCAAATTTGTACGGGCAGTCACGTAGTCGGGGTTTTACAGATTCACTTAGAGAAGCTTGAAGCAGAAGGCTTCACCAGTTGTCTATAGACTATCATATTTCCGTTGTGTACTATGTTTTATCTGGAAACAGGTGTTTATAACTGTTCCAAGAATAACGGTAGTGCTATAATGATGGTATGTATATACAGTTACTGATTTTTATTTCAAAAAGTTATGTTATATAATATATTTTATTCGTTCTGCTGTGAGTTTGTGATCTTTGTTTTCTTCTATTCTAATATTTCTTTCTTTCTATTTTTCATCCTCTAACTTCTTTCTACTAATGATTAGTATTTCTGTGCAATTTGGGTTGGAAATGTGGTGTTATTAGTCGACCCAAAGGGTACGGAAATTCGGGCCGTTACAAGTAATCATCGAAACGATGTGAAGACCTCCGGTCTTCAACCACCAACTTCATCGTCGACTTATCGTCGAATCTGTTATTCAAAATGGGTATAAACCCGGCGTTTCCGAATAACTCACGTGTATAATAAACAAGTGTTATAAAAACACGACATATGCCTCATTCCAATTCTGAATATTCTTTTATTTGAATATTCATATCCTTTGGGTTATCAAAGATAAATTCTTTAAAATTTATTCTTTAATCGTCCTTTGGAAATCATTCAAACCATGTTACGTTTTTCCAAACTAGCCAGGATTAGCGCACCTTACCGAAGTAATCATTTGTTTAATTTCCCAATCCTAACCTATTCATCCTATGGAGCAAAACTGATCATACTCCATATCTAACACCACGGTGTTATCAGTAAACTTAATTACCATTTCCCGTTTAAATCTAATTAAAGATTTAACTATCGAAAGGAGAAAAACTGGCGATACTACATTCTCGATTATTTCCCAAATTTGATAATTTAAATTATCAATTCCCATTTCAATCCAATTAAAGATTCATTAAAACTCCACTTAGTTTTAATCTTTCCTAAAATCAATATTAATGATTATTTAACTTTGGAAATACAAACATGTCGCATCGACAATCTACACCATACTATTGATTTCTATCGATATATAACCTCTGAGCTCATACGTCTCAGAGAAGGGCGTTAAGCAAGAGAATAAATTCTCCGCCTCCAAACAGATATATATTTAGTGGAGATCAACTATACAGTTCGAAATACAATGACAGACATGTAATCCTGCCTTTAACTGGGTTAAAGAACTAATGTCATTTAAAACACGGTTCACGATAAACCCAAATCACATTCCATTATTGGAATCTTCACGGAAAACAAATCAATAAATAATCGATATCAATTTCCGTATCTGACTAATAATATAAATAGAATAATGGCAAAGCCTCTTAAATTCCATATGTATTAACAGTCTTCCTCCATAGAAGTTCACTTCGATTATTATCCAATCGAATTCCATTCAATTCCAATTTAATATATTAAATTGGAAAACCGATACTTTGGAAATTTACCGTTAAATCTTAATAAAAAGATTTATAAATTCCAAATCACATTTCACTGTAAATCGGGTTAAAGAACAAATGTCATTAAAAACACAGTTCACAATAAACCCAATTCACATTCCATTTTCAGTTCCAATTAAATGTTAATTAATTGGTAATTCTTCTTCAAATCTTAATTAAAAGATTTATTCTTTTCACGCTGGGTTTACGAACAGTGTTATTTAAGACACCATTCACGACAAACCCAAAATCACATTCCAATGTTAATCGGGTTAAAGAACAAGTGTTACTTAAAACACTGTTCACGATAAACCCAAAGATCAATTCCAATTCAATTCCAATTAAATATTAATTAATTGGAATATTTCATTAAATCTAATTAAAAAGATTTAATCTTTTCCCAACTGGGTTTGAGAACAGTGTTAATGAAGACACCCTTCACGACAAACCCAAATCCCATTTGATATTAAATATAAGGCTTTGAATAGGACATATATCAACTTATATTCAATATCAAATTCTGAAATCAACAAATATCGTATTGGAATAACGATATATATATCTTCCAAATTCCTCCACAATATCCGTATATTCACGGAATCTAATATAGAAATATTCCGAAGATAATTTTGATTCAAAGCCATTCCATTTCATATATTGGAAATACCGGTTATTTTAAAAACCATTTCAAATCCAATTTATTTATTTTTAAAAATACTGGATTTGAAATTTTAGTTCATAACTAGTTCATTTCAATAAAAATATATTTTTATCTTTTCAAATATGGTATTTTTCAGCCAAATTCTTTTCAAATCATTTATTATGACTTTACACAAATTATTGATATTTTCAATAATTTTATCAAGGCCCGTACAGTCGACTTCCATAAAACGGTCATCGAACTGCACTTACATCGACCTTTTCCAAATTTAATTTGGACATAATTCAAAATCCAACCGTTAGATTTCAAATCTCCCATATTCGTTAGAAAGGCCTTTTCGATACGAACCCAACGGTTCCGATTTTAGGAGAATCTGACGGTTGGATCTCTCGTAATGTCCGTTCGAAGTCAATGGTCGAAATTCTCGAACTGCCGCAGCGCATTCTATTCAGGCCATTATATACATATAATATATAGATTGTATATATTTCGTCGATTTCCATTTGAAACATATTTTATAAATCGTTTTAAATTCATTTTCAAAACGATTTCAACTTCATATTCAATTTCAAATCAAAATTGAATATTCCATATCATTAGTAAATAAATGATAATATTTCCAAAACATTTGATTTTGAAATCTATTCCATTTAGATATTCATTATAAAAATGAATAAAATCGATATAAATATCATTCACGTCAAAATGATGTTAATCTAATCAACCTGGCTTTAAATATTTAAATATATTCGTGTCCATCCCAAATCGGACATCAAAATCATATTTGATCTTTTACTGAATATTATTTTAAAATATTCATTATTTTAAAATAATCGCCATTTTAAAATATTCATTCTTTCTGAACTGGAATCAGACACAACCAATTACCATATAATGTTATTATATGGATTTCATACAACACATGTACACAACAACAATGATAAACAATCAACCATCATCCAGAGTGCATTCTACACTGCATAAGCATTAAATATAAATAATTAACGCTTACAACAGCATGTCAACCAATCGATTGACATTCAACTAAATATTGGGATTAGTGTATGTCCAATATCATCTCAATACCCGTGTGGGGTTTCAATCAACAAATAATGAATTTTATTTGTGCAGTTAGGTGATGTGTAAAATTTATCGTCCCAATCAATATCATTCAAATGTGTGTACATAAACAAATCGTCCATTTGTAAATGAATATTTATTTTATTCATATACACGTTAAAAATTATAAAATATTTATTCAACACATCACACAATCAATTTTCACAACACAATCAAACAAACAAACAAGTCGTCCATGGTCTGTGGACGACGGGTGTCGGGTGCTGCTAAGCACCATCTGCATCCTAGTATATATTTTAACTAGCAAATAAAATTAAAATGAGGAGTCCTCACCCTTGGGTTCCACTCCGTCATTCTTTCCTTCTGAACGATATGGATTCCGTTTTGATTTTCGTCGATACCATCGCTATCTTTTCCCGCTGTTCATAGTAAAAATCACATTTTTAATATGATGTTTATTTTAAAAATCACATTTTTATAATGGCACTTCATATATAAAAATCACATATTTTTACAATACTTCTTTCTATATAAAAATTATAGTTTTATATCTTTACTTCTTATATAAAAATCAAATTTTTATCGCTACTCCATATATAAAAATCAAATTTTTATATCGTTCTTCATATATATTTTTCTCTCGCCATTCTCTATATAAAAATCACATTTCTATATATAAAAATCGTACTTTTATATCTCTACTACTTATGTAAAATTCGCATTTTTATATTCTCTATCATATAAAAATCATATTTTTATTATCTCTATAATGTAAAAATCATATTTTTATTATCTCTATAATATAAAAATCATATTTTTATTTCTTCTGTATAATAAAAATCATATTTTTATTTCTTCTATATAATAGAAATCATAATTTTATTATCTCTACTTACATATATATATAAAAAATCCTATCTTTTTTAGTTCCTTTCTATAAAATAAAAATCAAACACTTTCTATGCTAAAAATCTAATTATTCTGTAAATAAACAAAAACAGATTTTATATATAAATTAAAATCATAAATAGTCACCGTTATCAAAGGAGGGGTGGAGCTCGCTGTCGTGGTTGGGAGTGGTGCAATGGGGAGTGCGGCGTCAGGCGGTGGGGGAAGTGGTGCGGGTTTCGATTTGGGAGTGGGCGAGGGGGAGGGTTCGCGCAATGCGCAGGAGGAGGGAGAAGATGCGATGGGGGGGTTTCGGCGGAGGGGAGGCGCCTGCTCCAGCGGCGGCGCGGCGGCCAGCGCGGCCTGGAGGCGCGCGACTTCCCCCCATTTTTCTATTTGTAAACCCGATATCGGGTTTGGAAAAGAGAAGGTGGTTGACCCCTTTTTCTATTTTTTTATTTAATTATTCCCAAAAAGTAACTTTTAATTTCGACCTCCAAACGAGACCCAACGACTATCGTCCATAGCTAATTACCCCCATTTTGAACACAATGGAATATGTCCGGTAAGCTGATTCGACTGTTTCGATCAGTTTCCATCAAAATCAAAATATAAATCTATATATTGAATTTTAATGCACATTTCAATTTATCGGGGCCACATACGGACCCCAAAAATTCCATAAAATAAATCTGGTTATGTTTTGACGATACGGTCCTAAAAAACTAATTTCATCGAATTTGGAGACCGTTTGAAAAATGGTCATTTTCTGGTTGATCCAAATTGACTAAAACTATCAAAACACGTTTTACTTCGCCACGCTCACATATTAATCCCAAAAATTATGAATTTTGGAATCTAGCAATAACTCGGTATCCTGGATCCAACAAAAGTGGTTTCGTCGAAAATGGAGGTCATTTGCAAAATTTCCATTTTTAAGGGCTATATTTCCATAGCGACTATTCTGAAATTTCAACTGGGCATAACTTTTTATTCCCGCTATAAAACTTCAATTTTCCAGATTTGTTGGAAAGATATCTTCAAACAGATTCAAATATTTCTGGTTTGCCTAAAATCCAATTTATTTTGAATCTTTTACATTCATTTGAAATTTGAAATCGAATTTTCGAACTACCGCGCCATTTCCAATTCCTTTTAAAATAAATATTTATATTTTAACGTCGATTCAAATAAATATATACGTTTTAATTCTTCAAAATAAATTTCTCGTCATTATTATTTAACATAGTTCATTTTAAATATTCAAAAATCATTAAATTTACCAAAATAAAAAATTTTAATTGGTTCTGATTTTCCGGGTTGTTACAATCGCTCCTCAACAGCCTTATTTTTCGGGTTAGTTGACTATATTGCTTGCAATGGCCTTGGCTAACGCTAGTATAGTGGTGGGGCATTACAGTTGGTATCAGAGCTAAGTTCGGAACAATATAAGATATTATGGCGAGGATCATTGTCCTAGGTCTCCCTTAGGAAATCGTGTTTAGGATTTTATTCGAGTCTTAGGACCCGTCATATCCTATCTTATATCTTGATCCTTGTTTGACTAATCAAATTTATTTGACTTAATCTTTGTGACATCTTGGCCTAGACAAACTTAGAGTCCCGCCCCTTTCCTTGTGTAAGGATTAAAATTGTTTACAATTTTTGTGTTCAAATAACTTTTGGGGCTTAGTTTTGAAGATTTCTATTATAAATTAATTTTGGGCAAGTAAAATCCTAATGCACTTGAGATTAGCTTTGTGAGTTAAAAATGAATAAATTATTTCTGCTATGCACGGTGAAATGTTTTCATTTATTTATTTATGATTACAAATATAATTCATGAATAAATGGTTGCACCCTTGATTGTTTATTTACAAATTTGCGCCCCCATTTGGACGTAATTTGTTATATCGTGTTGAGTTGCCCATTGAGTATATTAGGAATTCTAATTGAGAAGTGGGATGCCACAATATCATAAAAGAGTTTCTAAACACTTCAATGAGATGATTCCGACACAACCCTTATACTAAATATTAATAGTGTGCATCGCCATTGAACCGTAGCATTAGCAACTTCATATAAATAAATGGAGAGACAAATCATTAGTATTGATTGTTAATTTGCAACTGTAGGGATTTTAATAAGATAACGATTTGAGAATCGGATATATATGACCATCGTATATATCCTTTACACCTTTCATAGTTTGAATTTTTAACTATGAATTTGAGATATCTTATTTGGTAAGGAAACTAATGCCTAAATGGGTACGATCGTCTTTTTCTTTTATGATGATGATTACCGTGGTCATCTCGTTTGATTTCTTTTGAAGTGTGGTCATCTACTTTTTTGCGTCAAATGAACTTAAGGACACCATGTCCTTAGGAATCAGTGGATGCTTATTTTATATCTAAGTATATATATTTTCCAAACCTGTGTTTTGTGAAAATTCTTACATGCTACCTTGAGTTTTCATTACCCATTTATTTTTCTATTGATATGACTTTAATTTTCTTTTGGTAATGATGTATTCTCTTTTGCTTTTGTGTTTTACTTGTTTCAAACAAGTAATTTTTCCTTTTCGGTTGAATAAGGACTTTAATTAAACATTTTGGTAAAAACAAGGGGGGTCGACACTCTTGCGTTTACTTCGGCGGTTAATTTCTGTACTTAAACGATTGAAAATTATGGTATCCTAGTTGGTCACTTAAGTCTTAGCAAAGCAATGATTTTGTACTTCTTGAGTTATCTAGCTCATTTTTATGAAGTGACAATTTATCGATCTTACTGGCCTCTTAGGAACTTTCCAGTTGGACTTGGTTCGGAAGTGTATCTGCAAGTGCATTGCCGATTTGTCCAAGTTCATTTATTTTAGAGGTATGTCTGACGTGTTTACAGGCTCGTCGACTTACCAATTTGTCGGTTCGTCTGATGTGTTTATAGGCTCATCGGCGTCCCGTTATTGCGGAATCATCTGATGTATTTATAGGCTCATCGATGATCCAATATTTGTTGTTCTCATGTGTTATGTATCTTTATATGCATCCATGAGAGATCTCGTGTGTTGTATATCATTATATACATCCTCGATTGATCATCTTTTGTAGTCTTATGTGTTGTATATCTTTATATACATCCTCGCTGATCATCTTCGTTTGATCACATGTGTTTTATATCTTTTATACATCGATGTTGATCAATTTTCATTTGAGTCGTGTGATAGTCACCTCGTCTTCGGACGGAATACTATGATTGGTGTGATAGTCACCTCATCTTCGGATGGAATACTACGAGTGGTGTGATAGTCACCTCGTCTTCGGGTGGAATACTACGAGTGGTGTGATAATCACCTCGTCTTCGGATGCAATACTACGAGTGGTGTGATAGTCACCTCGTTGTCAAAAGAAACCTTATGAGCGATGAAGAGTCACGTCATCTTCGGACGAAATGCTTAGTCGAATTTCTTTGCGGTCTTCTTATCACCTCGTCAGACTTAACACTATGGGTGGTGCGAGGCCATCGCGCCAGTGAGACGGAAGGCTTAGTTAGAATTCTTTGTAGTATTGGACCACCCTGTCGAAAGGCAAAAAATTCCATGTGATTTGCAACTTTATGGTGAGCAAAATTGCTTATTCTTCCACCTAGTTTAAAACTAATTGAATTGGTGATTTTCGAGTTTGGATTAGTCGTTTCTTTCTTTTGGCTATTCTTACGATCCATGGATGTCGAACTCTTTTCCTTGAAGAGTGATCATTCTATGCAAGCTTAATTGTATGCCTTGTTTGTTCGAAGTTTGTGGAGATTTTTAGAAATGAATTAGCCAAATTGCATTGTGGTCCATAATTAATTTTCCAAAAGAATCATCCATCTTCGACATCCCATTTCTATGACACATATATATTGTGTGTTCATCTTTGGAGCCTTGTGCTCATTTGAGAATTATAATGGATAAATAGCTGACAAAATTGCTTTTGGTAGGAGTCAGCAACCTGACCATTATATACAAAATTGCTTATGGGTGGTATAAGCGACCTTGTCGTTATGGTCAATCTACTTATGGGAGGTGTCAGCGACCATGTCAATGCCATGGGTGTCGGACCACCTTGTCAAATGACAAAAAGACTCTGTGTGATGATTTATAGTGGATTTTCCAATTTATCGTAAATACTCGAGTTAAGTCAATGGTTATGGGACATTTGGCTAAACCCGCCTATTTACTAACTTAATGTGAAATTTCGCTTTTCTTGTTGAGCATTTATGATCATTTTGCTATTTATGGAAAGTGTATGCTCTCATGTATTATTTTTTGAGCATCTTTCCATATTTAGATTTTTCTAGATCTCTTTGTGTAATTTCTAGAATTTGAGTGATTCAAGTCTTCATTTGAAAAATTATCTCGAATCCTCTTTCAAAAAATGATAAGCTATAATTTGCTTACCTATCTTATTCTCTTGTTTTCGGATTTCAGATTCGTGATGTCCGGGCTCTCGTGAATATGGGTTAACAATTATTCCAATTTATTTTGTCAACCTTATTGTACCAAGTTTTCGGGATCATAAACCGACCGGTTTGACCTTATTCTTCTTGGTAACATCCGTGTGAAATTGATACCAAAAGATTTCGAGTTTTATGAAATTCTACCAACTTCTACCATTTATCATGTTTACATGATTTAGAAGTTGTTCGTGAAATATTAGAGGACGTGCTAATATTTAAAATTTGAGATTTTTGGGGTTTATTGGAAACTTAAAAGTTCCAATTTATTTGTTTTTGAAATATTAGAGGACGCGCTAATATTTCCAATTAAGGTTGTATAACCTGGATTTTTATTTTTCATGATCTTGTTTCCCCAACGAGATCACCTACCTTATAGATTTTGATAATGCTGGGTTGTTATTTATATTGAGTTTTTCCTTAAGTAATTGCGGGGACGCAATTTCTTTAAGGGGGAAGTCTGTAACAACCCGCATATTTAACGATAATATATTTAAATATTTTATTTAAATATAACATTTTTAATCATTAATCGAATATGTGTCCAAAAAGTCACATTTTGCATACGGTTGAATTCGGACTCAGAACCACTTTGATTGTGTCCGGATCATCGTTTGCAACCTTTTTGACTATAAACATCGATATATTCCGAGATTCGGAAATTCAGCACCTTTGTTAGGGCTTGGGTTAGCCAATCTAGCCCCTTTACTTATAACCAAATCAGCCCCTTCTCTCTCATTTACTCCAAACACTTAAAAGAAATTGGAAATGAGGAAGGGAATGGGAAATTAAAATTCCCTAAGCCTTAGCTTGATCTTGGAGCTCCAATTCTTGAGGAAATTAAGTGTAGAGACCTAGGTAAGCTTCTCCATCTTCCTCTCCATCTTCTCCAACCTATTCTCTCTTCAATTTATGAAATTTCCTAAGCTTAGCTCTAGGGATGTTCATGTATATGTGTTTATGTCGAAGACTCTTGAGTTCTTGTTGAAGAGAGGTTGCTTTATCTTGCTTTTTGATTGATTCCTTGTATCTAAACAAGCAAAGGTGAGTTCTTTTTGAACTCACATCTATTCCTTAAGTCATTGGCTTGTAAAAGTGTAATTTAGTGTTTATTGAGTTTACATAAGCTAGTGAATTGGTTAGGCTAGTGTAATTTAGTCGATTTCGTGTACTCATGTTTCATTGCGTTGGAAAATTATGATTTGGAGTGCTTATATGATCGATTCATATGTTGCGTGTTGTTTTGGCAGTATTGTGAAGCTCCATTGCTGCCTCGGCATTATTCTAAGCCTTCACAAGTCGTTTGAATCGTATTTGATTTATTGGTATGTATTTTATATTGCTTTCTGAATTATATATAGCCATTGTATAGTAGATTTGGACTTGATTTAGATGTGTCAGGTTTCCTCATAAGATTCAAAAAGTTAGATCATATTATCCGACATATTTAATAATCGTTCAAAGCTAATATAAAGATGGTCGCTTCTCAATAGCCTTATTCTTTGGGTTAGCTGACTATATTGCTTGCAATGGCCTTGGCTAACGCGAGTGCAGAGGTGGGGCATTACAAAGTGGGAACATATTTTCATGGAATTTGTAGATGGATTTCCTAGAAGCCAAAAGGGGAATGATGTCATTTGCATTGTGGTAGATCGCTTAACCAAAAGCACCCATTTTATACCAGGCAAGAAGACAAGGACTACAGCCTCGTTAGCCCAATTATATGTCAAAGAGATAGTCAGATTACATGATATCACATCGAGTATCGTGAGTGATAGAGACCCCTTGTTCACAAACAAATTTTGGAGAAGCCTACAAACAGCATTGGGAACAACCCTCAATCTAAGCACAGCCTATCATTCATAGACTGACGAACAAATAGAAAGAGTGAATCAAATCTTGGAAGACTTGCTCAGAGCTTGCATCATCGACTTTGGAGGAGTTTTAGTGCAGCACCTACCGCTCGTAGAATTCACCTATAGCAATAGTTTTCAAACGATGATTGGTATGTCCCCTTTTGAAGCGCTTTATGGGAGGCCATGCAAATCGCCAACTTGTTGGTGAGAAACTACCGACAAGGTTCTACTTGGACAAGACTTCATCCGTGATTCCACGGAGAAGATATCCTTGATTACGCAGTGGATGAAGGCAGCCCAAGACTGTCAAAAATCGTATACCAATAAATGAAGGAGGAAACTTGAGTTTAATGTTGGAGACTTGGTATTCGTAAAGGTATCCCCTCTTAAGAAGTCTGTTCGGTTTGGGAAGACTGAGAAGTTGGCTCCCAGATTTATTGGGACTTTTTGTGTCATTGAGAAGATAGGATCTTTGGCTTAACGAGTGGATCTCCTAGAGCGTCAATCGGGGATCCATAATGTTTTTCATGTATTTTATCTAAATAAATGCCTTCATGATTCTATTATCAAACTCGAGCTTGACAAAATTGGGCTCATAAGAAAATTCGAGTTGGAGTCCAGGGTCCCCTGTGCCACTGCAAAAGATTGTAGAGCACGGAATTAAGAGACTCCACTACAAAACCATTTGCCTTGTCCTAGTACAATGGGGAAATAATCCTGCGAAAAGTACATAGGAAACCGAGGACAAAATGAGACAGACTCACCCAGAGCTTTTCTCGGGTAATTTTTTCCTCAAAATAACGTTTATGGATGCATAGTATTGCTAGATTGGATGTTAGGAAATGGATGCAACACCATTACACAAGAGCACTCATATAAAAATATATGCATGGTTAGGATGTTTACATATATATTACATCACTTATTACACCTACATGCTAGGATAGAGATAACTTTAGTGGGTCCGTAGTTCATAATCACTATGAGTCATGGATGCTTGTGGATGAATTAAAACAACATGGATGTTTCGAGCGAGTTGTATTTTTCGCTTTTTAAACAGATTTCGGGACGAAATCTATTTTAAAGGGGAGGGGGAGGAGAATGAAGTACCCATAAAATACATAAACATTAATAATAAATAAATAAATATACAAATAAACAATTTAATGACAAGGCTAGAAAATGAGATTTCGCAGCTTTTTGAATTTGGCTACGAAATTCTTTTATTTGGATTCATGGCAAAATTCTGAATTGTTTTCATATATAATATGCTGAAAATGGTTAATGTATGAATAAGTTACACACAAATGAATTGGGATGGTAAAACGCAATATATATATATATATAATTATTTGTGTAAAATATATTTGCCCAAAATATATCTAAATATAAGAGGGAGAATTTGAAATTTGAAATGAGGATAAGATTATGGGGACAATGGAAATTTTATATAAGGAATAAGATTAAGGAAATAAAGCAACGAATTAAATAAATAAACACCTCAGCAAATGCATGTTTATTGGGCATCTTAGCGACCACGGGGTCGACCGCCCCCTTAAACGGGTGTCGACCGCCTAGCGGCTGAGGATCTCAATAAATCTATGTTGGTTAGGGTTTTCTAAAGAGATATATATAAATAAAAGGTCTGGATTAAATCTGAGTAATCCAACGGCGTACGCTCATATGGGAAACTATATATAACCCCTTATATCACACAATAGAAGCGTAGCCGTTCTCTTTTCCCTGCCTCCATGGTGCCTCTCTGCCATTACTAAATTCCAGAAAAAGGTAAAAAAATTCTTCTATTCCTCCAACCTTTATTCTTATCTCCTCTCTATTCTATTTCGTATAGGTTTTTAGAATTAAATTTGGAATTTGGTGCATATATATAAGATTCTAAAACATGTTTCCATATATATAAGGAGGATTATTGGAGCACGGTTGCCGCAAAGACTAAGCATAGATCTCAATCTACTACAGAAATCCTATCTATTCTTCCCTAGATCTGTGAGTGGAATGTCGTGTACTTAGGCATATTCATATTTTTATTAGATTATCATGTTGATAAATATTC
The DNA here is from genome assembly GCA_030737875.1 of Allium sativum. Taxonomy (NCBI): domain Eukaryota; kingdom Viridiplantae; phylum Streptophyta; class Magnoliopsida; order Asparagales; family Amaryllidaceae; genus Allium; species Allium sativum. The sequence continues at coordinate 767,629,599 of CM060912.1, read as the reverse complement.
CTAAGAGGATTTGGAATTCGATAACATCAATGTCAAAACCCCTGAATCCTCTATTTTATATTTGCGTAAGAATTGTCATGTTATTTTGGTTTTTTGGACTTTTGATTTTAATGTTGGATTAAGAATGAAAGGGGTGTTGTTGTTGTTTCTACTTTGTGTAATCCACCTTATGAACATTTGATTGTAACCTAAAAGGGTTTAAATTTGGGTATTTCATGGTTTTATTAGGTTTGGATTCTATTTTGAATCCAAACGTATTCATACTGGAATATGTTAAATGTAAAGGTTTTTATGTGCATAATATCGAAAAGGGGTGAATTAGACAAAGTGGAAATTACAAACATACATGTATATATTATATGTGTATGTTATACTCTATTTTTGATCCAGTATTGAAATCCTTCCAATAAGCCTAGGATGCTAGTCGAAATTTGTATGTACGCATATTTTCCATTCACCACTATTGTTATTTTGTTATTATGCCATCATACAAAATTTGTGGCACTAAAAAGAGGAAAAAACAAACTTGTAAGCCTTGATGTAGACAAACTGACGATTGCCATTTCGTTAGAACATTTTCTCGTTCATACGAATATTTACGTTATTTAGGCGTTATAATTATTATATTTATATAAACTTAATTAACGTTATATTAGCATAATAAATGTGATTAGGATAGAATTCAAATTTGAAATGTCCCCATATATAAATATATATTGATTGCTTATGTGTGCGTATAGAATGGTTTTACATATATAAATAATGACACAGACACGAGGTTAGTTGCCATTTGTGGTATAAGTCTGCCTAGAACCAACCGTAAAATCCAGCAACCACAAGTAGTCCCAACTAATGTGAGAGGTCTGGATGCCATGAACTATTCAAACTTAGTACACTAGACACGAGGTTAAACCAACTTGTAGTAGAAGCCTTCCCAGACCCGACCGGCATATCCAGCATCTACAGGTATACGGTTTAACGTGAGAGGTCTATTGTGTGTGTGTGTGTGTATGTCTATTGCGTGTGAAAATAGGTAGGTTTACTACACCTTGAGAAGGTCTTAAGTGAGTGACCCGCTTTTTATCTAATTTGGGTCTTAAGTGGTCAGAACTAGGATCCCTCCGAAGGTTTACTCCTTGAAGAGGAACCAAAGTCATGGGACCCACCCTTATTAGATTTGAAGTAAGTCTTTGGGTCCTCCTTCTTTAAAAGTAGTTAGGAATAAACGTTAACGGAGTAGGGTAGTTTATGGGGATGTCCACTTCCTCTAGAAGCTTGTAAGAGCTCAACTAGGGACAAACTTGGTATATGAAAGATACGTGGTCATTGCATGTTAACCAACTGTCTAAGGGAAGTTTTAAGCGACATAGGTGTCCTACCGTAATATCAATTAAGTAGTAACGTTCGCAATACTACTTCCCATATTACAATAGAGTATATAGACTTTAAGAATGTTGACGTATTAGGATGGGGTCTTAAGAGCCTAGGGTCCGCCTCAGGGTTATAAGAGATCATAAGACTCCACCTTTAATATGGCCATAAGTGACCAAGAATGCCCACTTCGTTGGGACTTTACCCTAAAAACACTAATGAGTGATTAACTTGGATATCTACCCCCATTAGTTAAATACTTTGTGTTTGTGTGAATCTTGTGTGCCGCATAGACATACCTTGACATATGCAACCTACTAAAAATATAGGGTATGGACATTAAGTAACACCAAATCTCAGTCACACAGAACTTTATGTTCTGACCCCATCTCCTTAACATATCCAACAGGTCAGTAAATTAGGTAAAATCCATGGACGAAGTCATGATTGGAGATGAAGAAGAAGACGAAGTTGTTATGCTTTCATTAGTAGTTATTGCTTTACTTCTTTCGGAAACTTGTGAGGATGAATAATTTGATGTACCCATTGAACAAATGTAACTTCGACTGTTGTATTTCTGTGATTTTTAAATAAGTGGTACATCTTATTTCAGTGTTATATTTTCTCTTTCTGCTGTGTGAGAATTCCATTCGAAGTATATGTTTATTTTATCTGTTCAAATGTGATCCTTATAAGAACCAATGACCTGTTTAGAATGGCTCTAAATTTTGATGGGCCTTTTCTGGGTCGAAATTTAGGCCCATTCCGGGTGGGTTGTTACAATTGCTTTTTCTTCCCGATATTTTTTTTGGACTCCTCAGTCTTATGCACTTGCTTATTCACCTTTCCATCCTCATGCATAAAAACCATTTTCAACAGCCTCTCAAACGTGGCTCCTATCGGAATATGTATCATCGCCAATCCTTGGAGGGGTTGGTTCTGTACCCTTGTAAATCCCAAAGCCTTCTTGTGTGTGGTATTAACTAAATCCAAGCCAAACCCTTCTAACTCATTGAAGTTATTCACATATTCCTTCATTAATATACTTCCTTACTTCAGACTCACGAACTTTTCTAATTGCATTCCTTCTTCGACTTGTGATAAAAATATCTTCTCGAACTTATCCTTGAACTCATTTCATGATGGTACGCTCAACCTCGACTACTTCCTACCAATACAACGCTTCTTCTTTCAATTGCCAAGCGGTGAATAATCCTATGGTCGTCAAGCTCTAACAATCCAAACTCATGATCGGTCTCTCTCAGCCAATCACGAGCATTAACAAAACTCTCTGATCTAAGAATTGTCTTGTCGCCCATAGCAGAAAAGTTCTTACAGAGCTTAGAGAAATTAACTGGTGGATTGGGTGGAACTACCGCAGCTACTGCTAGAGGTGGGGTATTTCCTTGTCCTTCGGCAAGTATTGTAGCATCAACATATTTATGGAACCATGTAGAAATGGGAACGTCCTATGGAAAATTGGGAGTTCCAAACATGCTGGGAAGAAAAGAGACAAGGATTCAAAGGAATATTGCAATTGACTTGAGGGGATATTTTAAAAAAATGAGTTTTACTTGAAAATTCTTTACTTTTGAAAACATTTTTTCAAAAGCATTTCTCTGATCTTATAACCTTGGGCCTGATAACAAATGTGACACTCCACATCACCCGTATGAGGATGTGCTAAGTTTTGTGAAGAGTTTAGTTATAAACTAAAATTACATAGACTAAAATTCATAAGACAGAAATGTAAAACACAACGGAAACTTTAAAAGCATTTATTGAAATAAGACAACAAATTCACATAATTTATTACATTTAAAAATAAAGATAATCGTCATCATAAAACTAACAGACTGTCTCGTGGAAAAATATCAGAGTACACAAAAGCTATCCCACTATAAATCAATACACTGGTCAAGAAGACAAGAACTAAACGAATACATGAAGAAGTAAAGTGTCTGAATCCGAGTTGAACCAAATAGTCAAGAATCACAATTGAGACCCTCCACCCTGCGAACCTGGGGGTAGGAAGAGAGAAGGAGAAAACAAACTTGGTCGGGCATACGTCTGGTGAGTTCAAGTAATTTTTAGCATGAGCGCAAGATAAGGAAAAATTAGACAGAAGAATAATTCTAAGGGTAATGGAAATAAAAGCATATAAATGAAAATAGTAGGAAAGATAAACAATAATAAAGATAGGCTTTTTATTCATATCCAAAATTTTCTGTACCAACTACCGAAATACCATAATTAGGATTTACATAATTTATACCCGTCGATCGACAACTTTACCAAAATGTGAATAACCTGTGTTAGCTATGGAATATGGGGTTATAAATCTCATACCCATCAACTAAAAGGACACAACCATTAATCATAGGTGTTACAACGTCTTATCTTCCCCAATCATAACGATGCACACTCATCGTTCCATCGGAACACCCGTACCCACCTCATTTGAACCACTTACTATCCAGTTCAATAAAGTGTGCCCTAGCCTCTACCTAGTGAGAGACTTCGTGATAACAAAGGGATACTAACTGATACGAGTTTCCAAACAAAAATGCATTTGATACAAGTTATGTGACGGCCCGCCCCGCACCAGCCGACATTTCCAATGAAAGTGTGTTGTGCCAATGCCCAACTAGCACAGGACGGTCGCCAAAGAAAGGAAAAGAAAGGAATTTGAACTAACAAGCAACCTGTAGAATGTCTCGCAACGCATGGAATAAAATATAATAATAACATACTTGACATAAAACAGGCGAGATAGTGCATAAGCTGAAAACTAAACCATAATCATCATAGCAGCGGAAATCCAAAATACAGCTTATGATCCATAACCATTATTACAACTTCAAAATACTGTATCTAACGCAAAAGAAAGGAAAGGTACACTACTAATGCCCAAAGTAGTGACCAGCAGTGACACAGGGAGAATATATATCTATTACTTATACTGGAAAGCAGAAACCAAATCAATTAGGTTGCGCCATCTGTCCTCTTGAACTCATGCGTTTTCCTCTTCCGGGCATTGTTCGATTTCTACCCTTCACCTTTCAACCGCCTCCTGTTTCCTCTCTTCGCAGTGCTTTCTTCCACAATCAATATCTCTCCCTTTTCCTCTCCAACAGTTGTAACAACCCGGAATTTTTGGGGCCAATTTAAAATTTTTATTTTGGGAATTTAAAAGGAAATTGGATATTTAAAACTATTTATTTTAAATAATAATGGCTAAAAATTTAATTTTTAATCAAAAATAAAACAAATAAATTTATTTAATTATATAGGAAGTTTAAAATAGCACTACAGTTTGAAATTTTAAAGGTGTGGAATGATGAATGTTATATTTAATAATGATTGTTTTATTGAAAGCCAATATCTCATGTTAATTTAAATTTGATAAATCGTCATGTTAGTATACATTATACGTTAGAAATCAATTTTGTCCTATATGTTAAGAAATCAATTCTGGTCATTACTATTCGCAATCAAATTTGTCATCTATGATAAATAAATATGTCATTGATTAGTATAAATGTTGTAATAAATGAATATGTCATTGATTAGCATAACAAAAATTAACATTTTGTTAAGAAAATTTGTGTAATAACAAAATTAACATTTTGTTAAGACAATTTGTGTAATAACAAAAGTCACATTTTTGTTAAGAGAATTTTTGTTAAAACAAAATGACGTTTTTGATTGGAAATTTAGAAAGAATAATCAACTATAAATATACATGAGAATAAAAGATGAATGGTAATTAAAGAAATACATTGAATGTTAACTAGTTTTAAAATAACGATTGCAATAGATTAATGGACTAGTGTGGGAAACCAATTGCTATTTAATTCATTGGTGATGAATTGGAAATAAGTTACAATTAATACACAAAATTTATTATCATATTGCCATGCACGTGTGTAACATACTTTGTATATACGTGTGAGACCAAACAAATGGATAGAAAGGCAACAAGTGAATAGAAATTTATGAATGCATGTATGTTCGTGTTAAAAGAAATTTATTGTCATAATATATTATTATTATTATTATTTCTCCTTTAATGCTGCTGAGCGTTTCATGATATATATTTATTTATATGTAAGATGAAAGATGGCAATGTTCAAAACCTGCGTATTAAAGATGGCAATGATATTAATGTTTCCTGTGCATGAAAAGTAAATAAATAAAATTTGGAATTATAATCAATGGAAATTAGAGACGTGTCATTCATTGAAAATATATATATATATATATATATAAAGAAGGAAAAAGAATAATGAAAATGAGAATAATAATGGCCGCATGCATTTCATTTATTTCTCCTATGTTCTCTCTCTCTTCCTCTCATTTGCATATATGTCATATTTTATCCCTTTTATAAATTCAAGGAAAAAAAATAAGATAAACACCTATTAAATTAAATATTATTTAATATACATATAACCTAATATATATACGGTCAAAACTAAACCCTAATTCTTATTCCAAGCCGCCGTCATGTTCTTTATCAATGGCCCTAACACTCCTAAATTCCTTTCCCCTTTACTTTGAACCCATTCAGTAAAATTCGAAATTTCCAAAGCAAAAATGAAAGAGGGTCTCGAGAGACCACCGAACTGGTGGTGGTTGCGGGCGACGGTGGCACACAATAGGGGCTCTAACGTGGTGAAGACAGATGCAATCTGAACTCCTGTAGTGGCGGCGTGACGTGAATGTCTAGTGGAAAGCTTTCGGTGAGATTCTATGTTTAATTTGATTTTTTTTTCTTTCGTTGTATGAAAATCATTGTATGATGTGAATGAATATGAATCTGTGATGTATGCTTGAATATGGATGTTGTTGCTTGTACTGTGATTGTCAGTTGATGTTGCATATGTGGTTGATACTATTGGGTTGAGTCGAAATGGAACCTTTAATTTTGTTAAAACAAATGAAGCACAAATATTTTGTTTAGTGAAACAAGAATTAAACTTTTACTTTTGTTTGTTGTAACAAAAATAGTCCTTTTTATATTTTTGGTTTATTGGAGATAAATGAAACATTTTTATATTTTATTTTGTTGAAAAACAAAAATGAAACATTTTTATATTTTATTTTGTTGAAAAACAAAAATGAAACATTTTTATATTTTATTTTGTTGGAAAACAAAAATGAAACATTCTTATATTTTATTTTGTTGAAGAACAAAATGAAACTTTTCTTTTTGTTTGTTGAAACATAGAATGCAACTTTATTTTTGATTTTGTTTTGTTAAAAACATAATGAAACTTTATCTTTATTTTTATTTATTTTGATTTTGTTTTGAAATTAAGATAGTGTTTGACTTTTATTTTTAATAAAAGATTAGAATAAAGATTATTTCTTTATTTGAAAAAGGATTAAAAGGTAAAAGTTTATTTCTTTATTTTAAAGGAACTAAGATGTATAAGTTTTATCCTTTATTGTAAAAAGGACTTTAATGAACAAAGTTTTGTTCTTTATTTTAATAAAGGACTTAAATGAAAAAAAGTTTTATTTCTTTATTTTAAAATGAATAAAATTTGTTCTTTATTTAGGAACGGATTTAAAAAGGAAGTAGTTTGTATATGGGCTGTTTACATTAAATGAAATGGTATAAAGTGAATATGTTTATTGTAAATTTATTTCATTTAAAAGGGATGAAATTGGAACCGTCATACCTATTATGTGAACATCGTTAATTGGGTATGTTATTTATGTTATTATTTAATGCACTTGTATACACTGTCATTTACAAGCGACCTTGGCTTGTTTATGCGATTGGACGATCAATTTTAACACATTGTCTAGAAGCACCGTTTATTTTATAATATTTGAATTGTGTTGGTTGAAACCCCACACATGTCATGGGTTGGCATTTGAATACACGTCACCCTTGGATTTAATTAGAAAATGCACTTTGGTTGTTGATGTTTGAAATTTGCTATGTAATAAATGTACAATTTCCGTATAATCGAATTATATGGAAATGAATGGTGTGGGTCTCATTCCAATTTTGAGTCAAACAAATAAGTATGCAATTAATACAATAAATTGGAAATTGGATTAAGTAGTTATGTATCTTACTATTCAAGAAGGATAAAATAGAAGTTTGGAATGAAAGAAATAAATTCCATTGATTACTCAATTAATAGAATTAATGGACGCATAAATTAAGGAGGACATATCCTTGTTTATTTGGAAAGTTATAAAACAAATTTCTAGAATTGGTAAATTACATTCCAACTATAAGGAGAATTTGAAACTGAAAGATTCTGTTTTATGTTAACATTAAATTTGGAAGATGGATTTCAATACTTGACATAAATGATTGATTTAATATTGGAATGGTAGGTTTTTAATATAACAATTAAAACCATTTTTGAAGTGATTATTATTATAGTATTATAATAATGGGGAAAAATTAATGTGTATTGAAATGGAAAGATAAGAATTTATATAAAGAGTATTTCAAGGAATGAATGATATTTTAGAGGTATTAAAATATGAAATATTTTTAAAAATAAGATTTTTAAGAAATAATTATAATTATAAATTATAAATTGTATTTGGACACGAGGTTAGGTCACGTTTATGGCAGAAGTCTGCCCGGAACCAACCGGCATATCCAGCAGCCATAAATGTTGGGCCTAATGTGAGAGGTCCAAGTACACGAATACAATTTGGGTTTTGACTCGAGGTTAAGCCCAACTATGGAATAAGTCTGCCCGGACCCAACCGGCATATCCAGCATCCACAAGTTGTAGGCCTAATGTGAGAAGTCTGGCCCATTATAAAACATAAATGGATTATATAACGAATTGGATTATTTAATCCATTTTAAATAGAAACATCATTTTAACCTGAATAAGTTTATTAACTTATATTATCCATTTTATAATGAATATTAAAAGAGTTAATTTCAAAATTAATATTTTGAAAATAATGTTTTAATATGAGAAATGATATTTTGATCAGAATAAATGGTTTATTTATTTTAAAATAAATAAAAGGAATTAAAAAATGGTTTTATTATAACTACGGATTTACAATGAAAATTGAATTTGGGTTTATCGTGAATTATGTTTTAAATAACATTTATTCTTTAACCCGGATTAATGAGGGGATTAATTTCCTAATTTTTGATTAATTATTTAATAATGACTTTGGAAGGTTAAAACGAAATAAGGTTTTAATTAAACTTTAATTAGATTGGAGAGGAATTAAGTAAATAAGAATAAGAAATTTAAACTCTTTATTTACAAATAGTGTAAAAAAGGAAGAAAAAGAAGATGAAACCATTTATTTATATTTAGGTAAATAAATAACAAAAGGATAAGAATATATTTATTTACAAATAGTGTAAATAAATAAGAATAAGAAATTAAAAACATTTATTTACAAATAGTGTAAATAAATAAGAAAAAGAAATTAAGTACATTTATTTACAAATAGTGTAAATAAATAAGAAAAGGAATTAGAAACATTTATTTATAAATAATGTAAATAAATAAGTAGAGAAACATTTATTTACATTTAGGTAAATAAATAGAAAATAAATTAAAAGGATATATAAAGCATAATTTATTTACAATTAGAGTAAATAAAATAAGAAAGGTAGTAAAATAAAACAAGAAATATTTTATCGTCATTTTAGATGCGATAAAAAGAATAGACTTTTATAATTGAAATAGTAAAATGATTTATATATGTATATATATATATGTATATATATATACATGTATATATATATATATATAAATTAAATTTAAACAAAACACGCGCGGTAGTTCGTGTATCGACAATCGTAACTTTAAATGGTTATACCGAAAGATCCGACCGTCGGATTTTCCCAAAACTGAAACCGGTAGGTTCACCTTGGGAAGATCTTTCTAATGATATGAAGTATATTAAAATCCAACGGTTAGATTTAGAGAAACGTGTAAAACAAATTTGGGTGAAAACAGCGCCAAAGTCGCCTGTTGACATGAGACGTCGTTAAATAGAATTTAATTAAAAATAAAGATTGATCGTTATAAATTAATTTTAACGATATGAAATTGCTTTCAAATTTATATATGCGAGAATTATTTGGAAAGTCCGAGTTTACTCTCATTCCAAATAAGGATACGACGTTCGAAGAGTTGAAGACGGTGATTGAAGACCGACGATCTTCACATCGAATGGGTGTGTTGCTATTGAGACCCATGATGGGAGTAGCTACCTTGAAGGGGCGACAGTAGTAGCCGTCCGGACGTAGTGTTGATTGCACGGGTTTGGCTTTCGCTCAAACCCAGAGCATAAGCGCGTAAATGGATTGTATGTCTGACATTGTATTCCTTTATACTGTATTCGTTGATCTCTACTAAACATATATCTGTTTGGTGTTTTACACCCTTCTTTGAGACGTATGAGCTCAGAGGTTATATGGTGGTAGAAATCAATGGTATGGTATGGATTGACGATGTGGCATGCTAAGATGCATATGATCAAGACTTTGTTGAAAAGCAGGCCTTGTGGGATGATCAAAGCATAGCCTGTTTAGGCATAGCTTTGTGTATAGCGTGACTTCACGAGCCTCACACACCGGCGGAGTCTAAAACGAGAGAAGGGAACGCAGGGAGAGCAGCACGTTTCTTTCTAGCTAGAGTGGTGTCAGTGACCTACCAGCCCTGACATTTTACTTATGTGGATGATGGAATGAGGCGCCTCGGATAGGTCCTATAGGACCGGGGAACGTGTGCTTAGGAATTGCCAATCCTCTAAGCTGTATTTGAGGACCGGCCCTGCCATTTCCAAGGGTTAACTGCGGGTAATCCTGAGGCATCAGCTAGAGTGTCTCGAATCGGTAAGGAGCTCCTCCCTAGCCTTGACTCAGATGGAAATCCAAATTCCAAATACGACCCTTGCGGTTTTGATTGTATTACTAGTATGGAGGCATAGCATATGGTACCTATGCTTCCTAGGATTGATACTTTTACTTTGAAATGTTTTAAAACATATACACACTAATAATAATATCGTTTTTATCGTATCAAGCATGTTTGACCATTATAAGGTAAAACCCTATCCTCCGGTTTGCGTTGCATTGTGTGATGGGACTTGGGTCTTATGATGGTTTCATTTTTCTACAAAACATTGCGTTGTTTTGACGATTTACTTAAATTATGCACGGCAATCCATTGGAATAAAACCCGTTCCGCTTTAGCGGCATGGTCCTTGGATTTGCCTTATTACTATTAGTTATATTAGTTAAGAATTCTCACACCAGTCCCACGACTGACCCGTTGTTTGTTTCCACTTTTGCAAACTCGGGTGCCCTCTTTTCCACACGGGCAGTTGAGTAGCTTTTTGCAGATATTTATCTCTTTAGCAGGATCCTGGATTGAAGCTCAAAGCTGTGTCCAGAACATAAGAAAAGTCTTCCGCCGTCTTAGTTATTTTATTTCCGCTGCACTGTATTAAAGTAATGTAAAATTATCTTCCGCTGTAAATTTATTTAATGTACTCTGATATATATTCTGTACTCTGATGTAACATTTATTATGATGTTATAAAAGTCTGCTGTTATTGTTCTGATGTTGTTGTATTCCCAAAGTTAAAGTATTCGTGGATTTCCGACCCTTGGGTCAAACCTGTGTGGTTTATGGTCGATCCAAAGAGCGGGAATTTACGGGTCTTTACAGTTGGCATCAGAGCTCTGGTTAGCTCAAATCTTTGGGATACAACTCGTTAGAACTGAACAAAAGACTCATCAGAGATTGGATTAGTAATGTCCAATAAGAATACTCATTAGAGATAGGATCAGCAGTATCCTAGAATGAGAATACTCATTAGAGATGGGGTTAGTAATGCCCTAGAATGAGTTCAGAGTGATAAGCTTATAATTAAAGTATTTTGATTTTATATATAATCCTATTTCAGAAGATAAGATTTTTAAATATATAAATGTATATATGTATTTGATAAGTTAGCCAACAAATGAAATTAATAAAAGTAAAATTAAAATTTAGTTAGTAAATTAAACAACTTTTAGCTTAGTTCCTTTTCGAGGACGAAAAGATCTTAAGTGGGGGCGACTGTAACAACCCGGAATTTTTGGGGCCAATTTAAAATTTTTATTTTGGGAATTTAAAAGGAAATTGGATATTTAAAACTATTTATTTTAAATAATAATGGCTAAAAATTTAATTTTTAATCAAAAATAAAACAAATAAATTTATTTAATTATATAGGAAGTTTAAAATAGCACTACAGTTTGAAATTTTAAAGGTGTGGAATGATGAATGTTATATTTAATAATGATTGTTTTATTGAAATCCAATATCTCATGTTAATTTAAATTTGATAAATCGTCATGTTAGTATACATTATACGTTAGAAATCAATTTTGTCCTATATGTTAAGAAATCAATTCTGGTCATTACTATTCGCAATCAAATTTGTCATCTATGATAAATAAATATGTCATTGATTAGTATAAATGTTGTAATAAATGAATATGTCATTGATTAGCATAACAAAAATTAACATTTTGTTAAGAGAATTTGTGTAATAACAAAATTAACATTTTGTTAAGACAATTTGTGTAATAACAAAAGTCACATTTTTGTTAAGAGAATTTTTGTTAAAACAAAATGACGTTTTTGATTGGAAATTTAGAAAGAATAATCAACTATAAATATACATGAGAATAAAAGATGAATGGTAATTAAAGAAATACATTGAATGTTAACTAGTTTTAAAATAACGATTGCAATAGATTAATGGACTAGTGTGGGAAACCAATTGCTATTTAATTCATTGGTGATGAATTGGAAATAAGTTACAATTAATACACAAAATTTATTATCATATTGCCATGCACGTGTGTAACATACTTTGTATATACGTGTGAGACCAAACAAATGGATAGAAAGGCAACAAGTGAATAGAAATTTATGAATGCATGTATGTTCGTGTTAAAAGAAATTTATTATCATAATATATTATTATTATTATTATTATTATTTCTCCTTTAATGCTACTGAGCGTTTCATGATATATATTTATTTATATGTAAGATGAAAGATGTCAATGTTCAAAACCTGCGTATTAAAGATGGCAATGATATTAATGTTTCCTGTGCATGAAAAGTAAATAAATAAAATTTGGAATTATAATCAATGGAAATTAGAGACGTGTCATTCATTGAAAATATATATATATATATAAAGAAGGAAAAAGAATAATGAAAATGAGAATAATAATGGCCGCATGCATTTCATTTATTTCTCCTATGTTCTCTCTCTCTTCCTCTCATTTGCATATATGTCATATTTTATCCCTTTTATAAATTCAAGGAAAAAAAATAAGATAAACACCTATTAAATTAAATATTATTTAATATACATATAACCTAATATATATACGGTCAAAACTAAACCCTAATTCTTATTCCAAGCCGCCGTCATGTTCTTTATCAATGGCCCTAACACTCCTAAATTCCTTTCCCCTTTACTTTGAACCCATTCAGTAAAATTCGAAATTTCCAAAGCAAAAATGAAAGAGGGTCTCGAGAGACCACCGAACTGGTGGTGGTTGCGGGCGACGGTGGCACACAATAGGGGCTCTAACGTGGTGAAGACAGATGCAATCTGAACTCCTGTAGTGGCGGCGTGACGTGAATGTTTAGTGGAAAGCTTTCGGTGAGATTCTATGTTTAATTTGATTTTTTTTCTTTCGTTGTATGAAAATCATTGTATGATGTGAATGAATATGAATCTGTGATGTATGCTTGAATATGGATGTTGTTGCTTGTACTGTGATTGTCAGTTGATGTTGCATATGTGGTTGATACTATTGGGTTGAGTCGAAATGGAACCTTTAATTTTGTTAAAACAAATGAAGCACAAATATTTTGTTTAGTGAAACAAGAATGAAACTTTTACTTTTGTTTGTTGTAACAAAAATAGACCTTTTTATATTTTTGGTTTATTGGAGATAAATGAAACATTTTTATATTTTATTTTGTTGAAAAACAAAAATGAAACATTTTTATATTTTATTTTGTTGAAAAACAAAAATGAAACATTCTTATATTTTATTTTGTTGAAGAACAAAATGAAACTTTTCTTTTTATTTGTTGAAACATAGAATGCAACTTTATTTTTGATTTTGTTTTGTTAAAAACATAATGAAACTTTATCTTTATTTTTATTTATTTTGATTTTGTTTTGAAATTAAGATAGTGTTTGACTTTTATTTTTAATAAAAGATTAGAATAAAGATTATTTCTTTATTTGAAAAAGGATTAAAAGGTAAAAGTTTATTTCTTTATTTTAAAGGAACTAAGATGTATAAGTTTTATCCTTTATTGTAAAAAGGACTTTAATGAACAAAGTTTTGTTCTTTATTTTAATAAAGGACTTAAATGAAAAAAAAAGTTTTATTTCTTTATTTTAAAATGAATAAAATTTGTTCTTTATTTAGGAACGGATTTAAAAAGGAAGTAGTTTGTATATGGGCTGTTTACATTAAATGAAATGGTATAAAGTGAATATGTTTATTGTAAATTTATTTCATTTAAAAGGGATGAAATTGGAACCGTCATACCTATTATGTGAACATCGTTAATTGGGTATGTTATTTATGTTATTATTTAATGCACTTGTATACACTGTCATTTACAAGCGACCTTGGCTTGTTTATGTGATTGGACGATCAATTTTAACACATTGTCCAGAAGCACCGTTTATTTTATAATATTTGAATTGTGTTGGTTGAAACCCCACACGTGTCATAGGTTGGCATTTGAATACACGTCACCCTTGGATTTAATTAGAAAATGCACTTTGGTTGTTGATGTTTGAATTTTGCTATGTAATAAATGTACAATTTCCGTATAATCGAATTATATGGAAATGAATGGTGTGGGTCTCATTCCAATTTTGAGTCAAACAAATAAGTATGCAATTAATACAATAAATTGGAAATTGGATTAAGGAGTTATGTATCTTACTATTTAAGAAGGATAAAATAGAAGTTTGGAATGAAAGAAATAAATTCCATTGATTACTCAATTAATAGAATTAATGGACGCATAAATTAAGGAGGACATATCCTTGTTTATTTGGAAAGTTATAAAACAAATTTCTAGAATTGGTAAATTACATTCCAACTATAAGGAGAATTTGAAACTGAAAGATTCTGTTTTATGTTAACATTAAATTTGGAAGATGGATTTCAATACTTGACATAAATGATTGATTTAATATTGGAATGGTAGGTTTTTAATATAACAATTAAAACCATTTTTGAAGTGGTTATTATTATAGTATTATAATAATGGGGAAAAATTAATGTGTATTGAAATGGAAAGATAAGAATTTATATAAAGAGTATTTCAAGGAATGAATGATATTTTAGAGGTTTTAAAATATGAAATACTTTTAAAAATAAGATTTTTAAGAAACAATTATAATTATAAATTGTATTTGGACACGAGGTTAGGTCACGTTTATGGCGGAAGTCTGCCCGGAACCAACCGGCATATCCAGCAGCCATAATTGTTGGGCCTAATGTGAGAGGTCCAAGTACACGAATACAATTTGGGTTTTGACTCGAGGTTAAGCCCAACTGTGGAATAAGTCTGCCCGGACCCAACCGGCATATCCAGCATCCACAAGTTGTAGGCCTAATGTGAGAAGTCTGGCCCATTATAAAACATAAATGGATTATATAACGAATTGGATTATTTAATCCATTTTAAATAGAAACATCATTTTAACCTGAATAAGTTTATTAACTTATATTATCCATTTTATAATGAATATTAAAAGAGTTAATTTCAAAATTAATATTTTGAAAATAATGTTTTAATATGAGAAATGATATTTTGATCAGAATAAATGGTTTATTTATTTTAAAATAAATAAAAGGAATTAAAAAATGGTTTTATTATAACTACGGATTTACAATGAAAATTGAATTTGGGTTTATCGTGAATTATGTTTTAAATAACATTTATTCTTTAACCCGGATTAATGAGGGGATTAATTTCCTAATTTTTGATTAATTATTTAATAATGACTTTGGAAGGTTAAAACGAAATAAGGTTTTAATTAAACTTTAATTAGATTGGAGAGGAATTAAGTAAATAAGAACAAGAAATTTAAACTCTTTATTTACAAATAGTGTAAATAAGGAAGAAAAAGAAGATGAAACCATTTATTTATATTTAGGTAAATAAATAACAAAAGGATAAGAATATATTTATTTACAAATAGTGTAAATAAATAAGAATAAGAAATTAAAAACATTTATTTACAAATAGTGTAAATAAATAAGAAAAGGAATTAGAAACATTTATTTATAAATAATGTAAATAAATAAGTAGAGAAATATTTATTTACATTTAGGTAAATAAATAGGGAAAAGAATAGAAAAACATTTATTTACATTTAGGTAAATAAATATAAAATAAATTAAAAGGATATATAAAGCATAATTTATTTACAATTAGAGTAAATAAAATAAGAAAGGTAGTAAAATAAAACAAGAAATATTTTATCGTCATTTTAGATGCGGTAAAAAGAATAGACTTTTATAATTGAAATAGTAAAACGATTTATATATGTATATGTATATATATATATATATGTATATATATATATATATGTATATATATATATATGTATATATATATATATGTATATATATATATATGTATATATATATATAAATTAAATTTAAACAAAACACGCGCGGTAGTTCGTGTATCGACAATCGTAACTTTAAACGGTTATACCGAAAGATCCGACCGTCGGATTTTCCCAAAACTGAAACCGGTAGGTTCGCCTTGGGAAGATCTTTCTAATGATATGAAGTATATTAAAATCCAATGGTTAGATTTAGAGAAACGTGTAAAACAAATTTGGGTGAAAACAGCGCCAAAGTCGCCTGTTGACATGAGACGTCGTTAAATAGAATTTAATTAAAAATAAAGATTGATCGTTATAAATTAATTTTAACGATATGAAATTGCTTTCAAATTTATATATGCGAGAATTATTTGGAAAGTACGAGTTTACTCTCATTCCAAATAAGGATACGACGTTCGAAGAGTTGAAGACGGTGATTGAAGACCGACGATGTAACAACCCGAAAATCTGGGCTAGTTTAAAATTTTTATTTTGGCAATTTTAGCGAATTTTGATTATTTAAAATGAATTATTTTAAATAATGTAGACGAGAAAAATGTTTAGAATTGAATTCGACGTATATATTTATATACGTCGTCGTTAGAATATTAATATTTATTTATAATTATAAATAGAATTGAAAATGGCGCGGTAGTTCGATAATTCGATTTCAAACTTCAATTGAATGTACCGGGTGCAAAACAATCCGGATTTTAGTGAAACCAAAAATATTAGAATCTAATTGATGATATCTTTCCAACGAATCCGAATAATCAAAATTTGATAGCGGGAATCAAAAGATATGTCCAGTTGAAAATTCTGAATAGTCGCTATGGAATTCAGGCCCTTAAAAATGGACATTTTGCAAATGATCTCGGATTTCGACGAAACCACTTTTGTTGGATCTGTGATGTCAAATTATTGCTAGATTCCAAATTTCATAATTTTTCGAATCAATATGTGAGCGTGGCAAAGGAAAACGCGTTTGACCAGTTTCAGTTGATTTTAATCGACTGGAAAATGGCCATTTTTCCAACGGTCTCAGAATTCGACGAAACTAGTTTTGTTAGGACCGTATCGTCAATACGAAGCTAGAAAATATTTTTCTGGAATTTTTCTGGTTAGTATGTGACCCCGGTAATTTGAAATGTACGTTTAAAATTCAATATAGTGATTTAAATGTAAATTCAACGGAAGCTGATTCAAACGGTCGAATTGGCCTACGATACATATCCCATTGTGTTCGAAATGGAGGTATTTAGCTAGGGGCGGCATTCGTTGGGTTCGATTTGGAGTTAGTATCAACGAGCAAATATTTTTCGAATTAAAGAAATTAAAATAATAATATAATATATATACTAATTCTTGGCCCAAACCCTAACATCTCGTTCAGTTTGAATAGCCGCCACCAACCCTCTTCGACGGCCACAGTTTTCACGATTTTGTCCTTCAATTCCTCACAAACGGTTTCAAATTAAAATCCAATTACAAAACGAAATGGATAGATCTACGCATGAGCTTCGAATTGATAAAGAGTTGATCGGTTTTCACCAAGTATCTTGCTCGAATTTTGGGTGGAATTAGGCGCCGTTCGCACCTATTTTCGTGGAGGAGGAGGCCACCGCGCCGGCGGTGGTGCTTGGCGTTGGTTGGCGGCTCAAAGGTCGTCGTCATGAGATGGTCGGATCTGGTCCCGATTGCTTCTAGGTGCCTGCGTTTTGGAGAGAGGGTGGTGAGTTTTTGGGTTCATTTCATCGTGAAGGAGGCCAGGAGCAAAAACAACGGGGAAGCAGGAAAGGGTTATGCCCTTAATTATCTAATTAATTAATATTTAATGATGTAATTAAGAAATTAAATGTAAATATTGTCATGTCTTTGTCATACGAGGACAGAATTGGACGATTTCAGATTCGTTGAAACCCTCTCGACGAGCACTTCAACATGGAACAGACTAGAGTCAGAACGGAGCAGATTCGAATTTGAGGAAAATTTGAATTCGAACAGAAATTCAGAAATTTAAAACCCGTCAAAGTGAGAATTCTCTCACTTTAAATTTTCTGTTCAGTTATTTATTTCATAACTGCATATATGAACTGTTCCCCGTCGTCTACAGACCATGGACGACTTGTTTGTTTGATTGTGTTCTGTGTGAAAATTGATCGTGATGTGAAATGAATATATATATATATGAAGAGTGAAATTTATATATATAGCAAAGTGAAAATATTATATATAGTGAAAAGTGAAAATATTATATATAGTGAAAAGTGAAAATATTATATATAGTGAAAAATGAAAATATTATATATAGTGAAAAGTGAAAATATTATATATAGTGAAAAGTGAAAATATTATATATAGTGAAAAGTGAAAATATTATATATAGTGAAAAGTGAAAATATTATATATAGTGAAAAGTGAAAATATTATATATAGTGAAAAGTGAAAATATTATATACAGTGAAAGTGAAAATATCGTATATAAGAAAAGTGAAAATATCGTACATATGAAAAGTGAAAACGATATATATATGAATTGTGAAAACGATGTGTGTGTGTGTGTATATATATATATATATATATATATATATATATATATGAAACGTGAAAATGATTTGATTGTTAAAAATATAATTTTTAACATACACTGTATAAAATTGTCATGTATATGAAATATTCGATTTTGATAGAAAATAGAAAATGAATTCGAATTGAATTAAATAAGAAATGAATTCGAATTGAATTGAATAGAAAACCAATTTGAATTGAATTGAATTGAAAACGAATTCGAATTGAATAGAATAGAAAAAGAATTCGAATTGAATTGAAACTGAATAGAAAATGAATTCGAATTGAACTGAATAGAAAATGAATTCGAATTGAATTGAATAGAAAACCAATTTGAATTGAATTGAATTGAAAACGAATTCGAATTGAATTGAAACCGAATTGAAATGAATTCAAATTGAATTGAAATTTGAATTGAATAGAAATGAATTTTAAAACGAATTTATAAGGAAGAATTCAATTTTGATTTGAATTGAAATGGAAGTTGAAATTGTTTTTGAAACGAATTTAAAACTATTTATAAACTTCGTTTTAAATAGAAATCGACGAAATATATATTATATATATAATATAATGGCCTGAACAGAACGCGCCGCGCCGCGGCAGTTCGTAAATTTCGACCATTTATTTCAAACGGACATTACGGGAGATCCGACCGTCGGATTCTCCTAAAACCGGAACCGTTGGGTTCGTATCGAAAAGAGCTTTCTAACGAATATTAGAAATTTGAAATCTAACGGTTGGATTTGGAATTACGTCCAAACCAAATTCGAAAAAGGTCGCTGTAAGTGCAGTTCGATGGCCGTTGATGGAAATCGACTGTACGGGCCTTGATAAAATTATTAAAAATAGTAATAATTTGCGTAAAATCATAAGAAATGATTTGGGAAAAATTGAGGTGAAAAACTCCATATTTGAAAAGATAAAAATAGATTCTTATCGAAATGAACTAGTTATTAACTAGAAAAATAATCCAATGGTTATAAATAAATAATTTGGATTGGATTTGAATTGAAATTACCTTTGGATATTTTCGATATTGGATTCCGTGATTATACAGATATCGTGATGGGAATTTGGAAGATATCGATATCGTTATTCCCGATATGATATATGTTGGTTTCAGGATTTGATGTTGAATATAAGTCGATACTATCTTTATTCAAAACCTTATATTTAATGTCAAATTTGATTGATTGATTGTATGGATTGTGCTCGACCAGTTAATGAGCAAAATATGCTTTTACATTTAGCATTGGGTTGGGTTGAAAATATCTGTGTGCTAACGCCATGTGAAACACTTCACGATTTGACGATAAGGTGTTTAGCGATGTTGTGTCCATTTCAAATTTAATGAATGATTGTGAAATGATATTTTTCTTAAGTGAAAAGAAATGTATTCTCGATTTTGAACAGGGAATGTTTTATAAAAATGTTTTATAAAACAGAAAGGATTTCGAGGCCCAAAACCCGATGATTTCTAAAATGATTTAGAAATGTATTATATGTTACATTGTGGTTCATTGCGTATTCGATTAGTTGTTATTGATGATGTATCTGTTTGGTGGCGGAGAATTTATTCTTTTTGCTTAACACCCTTCTTTGAGACGTACGAGCTCAAAGGTTATGTGATTAATAGTGACTGAACATATGCGTGAATTACTGATGTGAAGTACTATATTTTGAAAGTACTTGTGATTATTATGTTGTGAAATGATTTTTCCTACTTCGGGATATGAAATGATTTAGTATGTGGCTAAAGAGTCGGGTAACCCTGAGACTAAAAGTATGGGTGAGAGGGCGGTGTATGCTCTCCATGAGTGGGAGGTGCATCGTCGGTGTAGCCTACTCCTACGTGGGGTAGGTGCACATATATATATCGAGTTGCGAGGTGCGTACCCTTTGCCTTGTCGATCGGGAGCACGATATTTGGTTGCATACTTGTTTGTATGCATTGTTATGTTTTGGAATTCACATTTCAAAATGATTTGATTTGAGATCCCGAAGTGAAATCTACTTTGATACAGAAAGTTAGATATGTATTTCAAATGATTTGAAATAAGAAATCGGGAATAAAATCCAAAGGAATAATTTATGTAAATTAAATTGGATTTAGAAAATCTAAGTGTAGTGATTAATCTATGTGGGTAGATTGGGATATTGCATGTTGATTGATGCATAGTAGATCCATATATCTATATTGATTGTTGTTTATACACTGGTATTCATGGGGGTAAACCCGTTCCGCGTTAGCGACGTGGTCCCGTGATATGCAATTTTAGTAAATAAGTTAATTATAACTGTTAGAGTTTCTCACACCAGTCCCATGACTGACCTGTAGTTTGCTTTTCCCTTGCAAACTCGGGTGCCCCTATTTTCCACACGGGCAGCCGAGTAGTTTTATTTTGCAGATGTTTTGAGCAGGATTCTGGATTGAAGCTTTAAGCTGTGTCCAGACATTTACAGTCTTCTGCTGTGTAGTTTATATTTCCGCTGTGCATTGTATTACATTTATGTAAATTTATCTTCCGCTGTGTATTATTATCGATATACTCTGATATTCTGTACTCTGATGTAACATTATTATGATGTTTATTGAAGTCTTCTGTTATTTGTTCTGATGTGTTGTATACCCAAAGTTAGCGTATGCGGGATTCGAACGGTCTTGGTCGGTTTAGCGATCGATTAGGTCCGGGCGAAATCCGTTGTCGTTACACATGGTATCAGAGCTTTGGTTAAACTCAAATCTTTGGGGTACAACTCGTTAGAACTGAACAAAAGACTCATCAGAGGTAGGATTAGTAATGTCCAATAAAAGAATCCTCATTAGAGATAGAATCAGTAGCATTCTAGAATGAGTGGCTCATTAGAGATGGGGTTAGAAATGCCCCAGAATGAGTCGAGAGTTATTTGTTTATAAATAACGTATTTGTGATTATATATATAATCTGATTTTAGAAAATATGATTTTAAATATATAAAATTATATATTTGAAAATATAATCAATTAATTGATTGATGTTTGTGTTGTTGGTTTACTTGTTTGATAATTTTTAACCATTTAGCCAATTGAACCAAATAGTAAACTGTATTGAAAATTGGTCGCATTTGCTTGCATATACATATACTTACATTGAACAGGTCATAGCAAGGAGGCTAGAGCAGAGAATAAAATTTGTTTGCCCGACAAATAGGTACATGTTTACTACATAATTTACTGTTTTGGTTGGGTGATGATGATTTTATGAGCCTATTGGCTAGCCGCTTGGCTTTTTCTTTTTCTTTTTGAGATCTGAAGGACCGGGGAAGCTATTTGAAATTCCCCGATGCTCCCGGTACAGGGGAGGTTATGGCGAAATTTTTCAAAAATTTAGGGTGTTAGCCAAATTTTTGAAATTTTGGAAATTCTCAGAAACTAAAGAGTTGGAGAATGGAAGCCAGATCGAGCGTAGTGTTGATTGATCAAACCACTTTCGACTTTGTTCCTTTTCGAGGACGAAAAGTTTTAAGTGGGGGAGATTGTAACAACCCGAAAATCTGGGCCAGTTTAAAATTTTTATTTTGGCAATTTTAGCGAATTTTGATTATTTAAAATGAATTATTTTAAATAATGTAGACGAGAAAAATGTTTAGAATTGAATTCGACGTATATATTTATATACGTCGTCGTTAGAATATTAATATTTATATATAATTATAAATAGAATTGAAAATGGCGCGGTAGTTCGATAATTCGATTTCAAACTTCAATTGAATGTACCGGGTGCAAAACAATCCGGATTTTAGTGAAACCAAAAATATTAGAATCTAATTGATGATATCTTTCCAACGAATCCGAATAATCAAAATTTGATAGCGGGAATCAAAAGATATGTCCAGTTGAAAATTTTGAATAGTCGTTATGGAATTCAGGCCCTTAAAAATGGACATTTTGCAAATGACCTCGGATTTCGACGAAACCACTTTTGTTGGATCTGTGATGTCAAATTATTGCTAGATTCCAAATTTCATAATTTTTCGAATCAATATGTGAGCGTGGCAAAGGAAAACGCGTTTGACCAGTTTCAGTTGATTTTAATCGACTGGAAAATGGCCATTTTTCCAACGGTCTCAGAATTCGACGAAACTAGTTTTGTTAGGACCGTATCGTCAATACGAAGCTAGAAAATATTTTTCTGGAATTTTTCTGGTTAGTATGTGACCCCGGTAATTTGAAATGTACGTTTAAAATTCAATATAGTGATTTAAATGTAAATTCAACGGAAGCTGATTCAAACGGTCGAATTGGCCTACGATACATATCCCATTGTGTTCGAAATGGAGGTATTTAGCTAGGGGCGGCATTCGTTGGGTTCGATTTGGAGTTAGTATCAACGAGCAAATATTTTTCGAATTAAAGAAATTAAAATAATAATATAATATATATACTAATTCTTGGCCCAAACCCTAACATCTCGTTCAGTTTGAATAGCCGCCACCAACCCTCTTCGACGGCCACAGTTTTCACGATTTTGTCCTTCAATTCCTCACAAACGGTTTCAAATTAAAATCCAATTACAAAACGAAATGGATAGATCTACGCATGAGCTTCGAATTGATAAAGAGTTGATCGGTTTTCACCAAGTATCTTGCTCGAATTTTGGGTGGAATTAGGCGCCGTTCGCACCTATTTTCGTGGAGGAGGAGGCCACCGCGCCGGCGGTGGTGCTTGGCGTTGGTTGGCGGCTCAAAGGTCGTCGTCATGAGATGGTCGGATCTGGTCCCGATTGCTTCTAGGTGCCTGCGTTTTGGAGAGAGGGTGGTGAGTTTTTGGGTTCATTTCATCGTGAAGGAGGCCAGGAGCAAAAACAACGGGGAAGCAGGAAAGGGTTATGCCCTTAATTATCTAATTAATTAATATTTAATGATGTAATTAAGAAATGAAATGTAAATATTGTCATGTCTTTGTCATACGAGGACAGAATTGGACGATTTCAGATTCGTTGAAACCCTCTCGACGAGCACTTCAACATGGAACAGACTAGAGTCAGAACGGAGCAGATTCGAATTTGAGGAAAATTTGAATTCGAACAGAAATTCAGAAATTTAAAACCCGTCAAAGTGAGAATTCTCTCACTTTAAATTTTCTGTTCAGTTATTTATTTCATAACTGCATATATGAACTGTTCCCCGTCGTCCACAGACCATGGACGACTTGTTTGTTTGATTGTGTTCTGTGTGAAAATTGATCGTGATGTGAAATGAATATATATATATGAAGAGTGAAATTTATATATATAGCAAAGTGAAAATATTATATATAGTGAAAAGTGAAAATATTATATATAGTGAAAAGTGAAAATATTATATATAGTGAAAAGTGAAAATATTATATATAGTGAAAAGCGAAAATATTATATATAGTGAAAAGCGAAAATATTATATATAGTGAAAAGTGAAAATATTATATATAGTGAAAAGTGAAAATATTATATATAGTGAAAAGTGAAAATATTATATATAGTGAAAGTGAAAATATCGTATATAAGAAAAGTGAAAATATCTTATATATGAAAAGTGAAAACGATATATATATGAATTGTGAAAACGATGTGTGTGTGTGTGTGTGTATATATATATATATGAAACGTGAAAATGATTTGATTGTTAAAAATATAATTTTTAACATACACTGTATAAAATTGTCATGTATATGAAATATTCGATTTTGATAGAAAATAGAAAATGAATTTGAATTGAATTAAATAAGAAATGAATTCGAATTGAATTGAATAGAAAACCAATTTGAATTGAATTGAATTGAAAACGAATTCGAATTGAATAGAAAATGAATTCGAATTGAATTGAAACTGAATAGAAAATGAATTCGAATTGAACTGAATAGAAAATGAATTCGAATTGAATTGAATAGAAAACCAATTTGAATTGAATTGAATTGAAAACGAATTCGAATTGAATTGAAACCGAATTGAAATGAATTCAAATTGAATTGAAATTTGAATTGAATAGAAATGAATTTTAAAACGAATTTATAAGGAAGAATTCAATTTTGATTTGAATTGAAATGGAAGTTGAAATTGTTTTTGAAACGAATTTAAAACTATTTATAAACTTCGTTTTAAATAGAAATCGACGAAATATATATTATATATATAATATAATGGCCTGAACAGAACGCGCCGCGCCGCGGCAGTTCGTAAATTTCGACCATTTATTTCAAACGGACATTACGGGAGATCCGACCGTCGGATTCTCCTAAAACCAGAACCGTTGGGTTCGTATCGAAAAGAGATTTCTAACGAATATTAGAAATTTGAAATCTAACGGTTGGATTTGGAATTACGTCCAAATCAAATTCGAAAAAGGTCGCTGTAAGTGCAGTTCGATGGCCGTTGATGGAAATCGACTGTACGGGCCTTGATAAAATTATTTAAAATAGTAATAATTTGCGTAAAATCATAAGAAATGATTTGGGAAAAATTGAGGTGAAAAACTCCATATTTGAAAAGATAAAAATAGATTCTTATCGAAATGAACTAGTTATTAACTAGAAAAATAATCCAATGGTTATAAATAAATAAATTGGATTGGATTTGAATTGAAATTACCTTTGGATATTTTCGATATTGGATTCCGTGATTATACAGATACCGTGATGGGAATTTGGAAGATATCGATATCGTTATTCCCGATATGATATCTGTTGGTTTCAGGATTTGATGTTGAATATAAGTCGATACTATCTTTATTCAAAACCTTATATTTAATGTCAAATTTGATTGATTGATTGTATGGATTGTGCTCGACCAGTTAATGAGCAAAATATGCTTTTACATTTAGCATTGGGTTGGGTTGAAAATATCTGTGTGCTAACGCCTTGTGAAACACTTCACGATTTGACGATAAGGTGTTTAGCGATGTTGTGTCCATTTCAAATTTAATGAATGATTGTGAAATGATATTTTTCTTAAGTGAAAAGAAATGTATTCCCGATTTTGGACAGGGAATGTTTTATAAAAATGTTTTATAAAACAGAAAGGATTTCGAGGCCCAAAACCCGATGATTTCTAAAATGATTTAGAAATGTATTATATGTTACATTGTGGTTCATCGCGTATTCGATTAGTTGCTATTGATGATGTATCTGTTTTGTGGCGGAGAATTTATTCTTTTTGCTTAACACCCTTCTTTGAGACGTACGAGCTCAAAGGTTATGTGATTAATAGTGACTGAACATATGCGTGAATTAATGATGTGAAGTACTATATTTTGAAAGTACTTGTGATTATTATGTTGTGAAATGATTTTTCCTACTTCGGGATATGAAATGATTTAGTATGTGGCTAAAGAGTCTGGTAACCCTGAGACTAAAAGTATGGGTGAGAGTGCGGTGTATGCTCTCCATGAGTGGGAGGTGCATCGTCGGTGTAGCCTACTCCTACGTGGGGTAGGTGCACATATATATATCGAGTTGCGAGGTGCGTACCCTTTGCCTTGTCGATGGGGAGCACGATATTTGGTTGCATACTTGTTTGTATGCATTGTTATGTTTTGGAATTCACATTTCAAAATGATTTGATTTGAGATCCCGAAGTGAAATCTACTTTGATATAGAAAGTTAGATATGTATTTCAAATGATTTGAAATAAGAAATCGGGAATAAAATCCAATGGAATAATTTCTGTAAATTAAATTGGATTTAGAAAATCTAAGTGTAGTGATTAATCTATGTGGGTAGATTGGGATATTGCATGTTGATTGATGCATAGTAGATCCATATATCTATATTTATTGTTGTTTATACACTGGTATTCATGGGGGTAAACCCGTTCCGCGCTAGCGGCGTGGTCCCGTGATATGCAATTTTAGTAAATAAGTTAATTATAACTGTTAGAGTTTCTCACACCAGTCCCATGACTGACCTGTAGTTTGCTTTTCCCTTGCAAACTCGGGTGCCCCTATTTTCCACACGGGCAGCCGAGTAGTTTTATTTTGCAGATGTTTTGAGCAGGATTCTGGATTGAAGCTTTAAGCTGTGTCCAGACATTTACAGTCTTCTGCTGTGTAGTTTATATTTCCGCTGTGCATTGTATTACATTTATGTAAATTTATCTTCCGCTGTGTATTATTATCGATATACTCTGATATTCTGTACTCTGATGTAACATTATTATGATGTTTATTGAAGTCTTCTGTTATTTGTTCTGATGTGTTGTATACCCAAAGTTAGCGTATGCGGGATTCGAACGGTCTTGGTCGGTTTAGCGATCGATTAGGTCCGGGCAAAATCCGTTGTCGTTACAGACGATCTTCACATCGAATGGGTGTGTTGCTATTGAGACCCATGATGGGAGTAGCTACCTTGAAGGGGCGACAGTAGTAGCCGTCCGGACGTAGTGTTGATTGCACGGGTTTGGCTTTCGCTCAAACCCAGAGCATAAGCGCGTAAATGGATTGTATGTCTAACATTGTATTCCTTTATACTGTATTCGTTGATCTCTGCTAAACATATATCTGTTTGGTGTTTTACACCCTTCTCTGAGACGTATGAGCTCAGAGGTTATATGTTGGTAGAAATCAATGGTATGGTATGGATTGACGATGTGGCATGCTAAGATGCATATGATCAAGGCTTTGTTGAAAAGCAGGCCTTGTGGGATGATCAAAGCATAGCCTGTTTAGGCATAGCTTTGTGTATAGCGTAACTTCACGAGCCTCACACACCGGAGGAGTCTAAAACGAGAGAAGGGAATGCAGGGAGAGCAGCACGTTTCTTTCTAGCTAGAGTGGTGTCAGTGACCTACCAGCCCTGACATTTTACTTATGTGGATGATGGAATGAGGCGCCTCGGATAGGTCCTATAGGACCGGGGAACGTGTGCTTAGGAATTGCCAATCCTCTAAGCTGTATTTGAGGACCGGCCCTGCCATTTCCAAGGGTTAACTGCGGGTAATCCTGAGGCATCAGCTAGAGTGTCTCGAATCGGTAAGGAGCTCCTCCCTAGCCTTGACTCAGATGGAAATCCAAATTCCAAATACGACCCTTGCGGTTTTGATTGTATTACTAGTATGGAGGCATAACTTATGGTACCTATGCTTCCTAGGATTGATACATTTACTTTGAAATGTTTTAAAACATATACACACTAATAATAATATCGTTTTTATCGTATCAAGCATGTTTGACCATTATAAGGTAAAACCCTATCCTCCGGTTTGCGTTGCATTGTGTGATGGGACTTGGGTCTTATGATGGTTTCATTTTTCTACAAAACATTGCGTTGTTTTGACGATTTACTTAAATTATGCACGGCAATCCATTGGAATAAAACCCGTTCCGCTTTAGCGGCATGGTCCTTGGATTTGCCTTATTACTATTAGTTATATTAGTTAAGAATTCTCACACCAGTCCCACGACTGACCCGTTGTTTGTTTCCACTTTTGCAAACTCGGGTGCCCTCTTTTCCACACGGGCAGTCGAGTAGCTTTTTGCAGATATTTATCTCTTTAGCAGGATCCTGGATTGAAGCTCAAAGCTGTGTCCAGAGCATAAGAAAAGTCTTCCGCTGTCTTAGTTATTTTATTTCCGCTGCACTGTATTAAAGTAATGTAAAATTATCTTCCGCTGTAAATTTATTTAATGTACTCTGATATATATTCTGTACTCTGATGTAACATTTATTATGATGTTATAAAAGTCTGCTGTTATTGTTCTGATGTTGTTGTATTCCCAAAGTTAAAGTATTCGTGGATTTCCGACCCTTGGGTCAGACCTGTGTGGTTTATGGTCGATCCAAAGAGCGGGAATTTACGGGTCTTTACAACAGTATTACCACTCCTAATTAACCCAGTTTATGATCTACTCTATTCCGTACGACCTTCTTCCCAACCGATCCCTTCCTCCCAATTCACACTTTCCCCTACAATCCTAACCGCTTCTGCTATCAAGTTATTAAGTTTACATCAACTCTATTGAATCTGTTATCAACTTTATGATCGATTCTATCCAGAACTGTACCTTTCTCACGTTTTCGATTCCTTAACCACTTTTCCAATTCCCTTATCACATCCGTTACAATTCCTTCTTACTAGGAAACAATCTGCTTCAAATTAATTTTATTTTGACCATCCACGATCTCTAATGAAGTCGGATTTTCTTGCCTAAAAATACTTGCAGTAGTACATAAGTTGGGGGATACACTTTCGAACAGATGCAGTAAGGACTCTAAAACCACATGTGCTAAGCGACTGGATTACTGGCGAAGAAACCAAAAGCCCTGTATTGGTATGAGTGTTTTATCTTCATCCAGTCAGAAGGCTAATTACTTACAGTTTTTATCAATATTTTGGATGCGCTTCTATATGATTTGTTCATGAATTTTCGAAACGATTGCTCAAAATTGGACCTTCGTTTAAACTTAATTGAAAGTAATCATAAATAGATCGACTTATTATTGCATCTATTTTTGTAACTTTTATATGTATGCAATGATAAAAGTTAAATGTTCTATCAAATATTAAAACATCTTAATTTCCTCTATTCATATACCTCAAAATTTCTAAAACATCATTATTGTACCTCACTTCAAGGGGTCAATCATTGTTTTTATTATTTAATATTAATCATTTTCGTTTCATAACAAAATGAATCTTTTATGGATTAGATTTATGCAAATCAACTTCTGTTTTGATTAGAACAGAAGTCTTAAAAATTGCTATTGATCATAACTTGGTATTGGTTGCCTAATTTAAAAATTTTAATTCATGATTCATTTGTATGTACATTGGTTCCATTTATGGATGCAATCTCTCTATCATGATAAATCCTTATAGCAGTTGCTGGATTGAAACTTTGCTATAAATTTGGAAATGGAGAATAAACAATTTTGAAGTAATAAAAGAGAATGATATATTATAATTTACCATATCATCCCATTTCTAAACTTTGAAGAAAAAAAATACTTTTCTGAAAAGTTGGATTTCTTCGTGAGAAGCAAATGAAAATTTTGGATGATTTAAAAGTTGTTCATGAAAAAGGAATGTCTTTCACATTTCCAATACATGTATAGCTATCTCTTCAATGTACGATGAAAAGAAGTTGTAGTGCAACTTAGTGATCTCTATGACCTAAGGCATGTGCTGACCACTCCACGTATTTATATTCAAAGTGGATCGAGGAACGCGTAAAATGGCTCTCTTAGGATCTGAAACCGGTAGTTTTAACACCGTTCTTTTCCTTCTACCACTATAATATGATTTAGCGCTTATACTGTCCATTTTTCGTTTTGAGCGTCCTTACTGGGATCTGCAGTTTCCTCTATAAAGGGAAATAAGAGAAATAACGACCTTAGTTAGCATTGTTCTTTATAGCTTCAAGAAATATCAAGATTGTGTATTTTAACATATTAACAATGTTACCTTGAAGAAATTCTTAATCCAATGTTCTTTTGCAAGATTTTGAACAAATGAAACTGTATTCATCTTTTTCAAACAACATTAGGGATTTAAGAAATTAATATAGTGCTCTACCACCTTCCGTGCTGAAAGCTAATTTTGAAAATATCACAATTCAAAGCATAAGTTGAACCAAGGAATTAGTCACATAATGATTACTATATATATGTTTTAGATTTGGACCTACATACATTTCTTAGGATTTCTTTAGTATATCAAATATTTGCCACATATAAAATACTAGAAGAATGATTTTAGCGCATGTATTTTGAGCAATGAAGTTTAGAGATAGGAATTTTGATTTTTGTTGAAATTGTGCATTCACGTGAAAATCAAAGGTTTAAAAACGATTTAGTTTTGTTATGTTTGGGTCATGATTATAATTTGTATGTCATATTCTCATTTCTTATGAAAGTGGATAACATCATGTTTGGTTAATATGATCCAACGTCTAGGTGTACCTTTTTGGTTGACTGCATTTATCCATTGCAATTTCTTTTAATAACAAATTGCACTGAAAAAGAATCACAAGAGGCAACTGGGTTAAAATACAAATTAATCCATTAATTTTGGATGAAGATTTTCTGTTTTTCAGTCATTCTCTTTCAAATTTACTTTTAGTTCAAAAAGATAAAGGTGTTGGTAGGCATATCATTGAATAATACATATACCGTTTGTGTCATTGATAATATATGCATAATATATAATTCAGATGCTAAAACGTTTTCAAATTCCATTAAGACTATAATATATAACAAATAACAGTATCAAAAATTAAAAAGAGTAACAAATAATTTTTTCTCTCTTATAAAAATTGTTATAATAAATCTTATATGCCCAGATCACAATTTCTCTATTATAAATGAAGAATGTACAAATGTTAGAGCTCTACTGCTATTTTTCTATGTATTTAAGTTTTCAATAGATTTTAACATATTTAAATTCTTAATCTACAAATTAAAGGCTACTTGCTTACCGGTTAGGGGCATGGTACTCTAGGCATATATTCTAGAGGTCGTCGGCTCGAAACCCTTTGAGATATTAAAGTGACTGCTCTATTCGAAATAATTATCACTCTTGCTATCAAAGAAAATTTCGTAATCTACAAAATACAATAATATTAGGCTTAAACTTTTACAAATGGCAGTCTTTCAGATAGTTCCATCGTCGACGTGAACAATTTTGGTAGTGAAACACCCCACCTCCGTTAAGGTCACTCACAAAGGGAATGCCTTAATTTTGGTGGAGGTTTATAGGTAAAAGTCCAGATAAAAACACAAGACAGATATAAACACATATGCATAAGCAGCGGAAAGCAACAGACTTTTATTTCATAAAATACGTGTTTACACAAACATTTCCATGATTGTCTCAAAACACTCTTCTAATTATTACAACCATAATACTGTCTTGATTTCATAACTTAAAGAAGCATAAAAAAAACATAAGTAAACTACATAAGTCCCCATAATTGCTATCCAAAGCCATAGTCCAAAACGAAAGAGATCCAAGCCATACATTCTCTCTCTTCAAGCTGGATGTGAAACTGGTCAAGCTACAGTATTCCCTCCCTGTGGACCTGGGGGGGAACGAAAGAAAAGAAGACGAAAGAAAAGTAGAGTCAGACATAAAGCCTGAGTAAGTCTAGGACTATTCAGTCTATGAACAAGAAAAAGAGCATGATAAGTACAAACTGGAAATGGGAAAGCACCATAAACTAAGTTAAGTTGTCTAGAGTCGAATACACTATCGTACCCCATATTAATCTCTGCACCCCCAATAAACTAGTTCCCAACTGGCACCCCATAATCAGGGTGAAGTGATCCTTTTTAATGATCGGCTCCTACTCACATAGTTACATGTGTCTTACGGCCCCCGATGTTGTAGCTACCTATGATGGTCCTACCATAGGGTGTATCAAGTCCCATGGTGGTGGCCCGACACAGTTCTAGAATGCACAGGTATACTACTGGTGCCCAGTGCCTAATTTTTCTATGCCGGAGTGTGCACACGCCCGCACCCTGTTAGAACCTACACTGCTGCACCACCGTCGTCGATTTGACCTCTTACAGTCAGCCCAGTAATCGTGCCCCACCCTGCCTAGTTCAGGGTATCCTGATACACCTTGTAGGGTTACTGTTGAAAAGGGTCCCCCGCTACTAGGTTTTCTATTTCTAGCCAACATGCTAAGTTGGTTAAGTGTTCTGTATAAACCTAACCCCCAATCAATCTGTATAGTTTAGCACGTTGTATTTGATTATGTATTAATTCAATTTACTTAATCCTATCAATCCCGACATAGCATTAATTGTCTTATTAAAGCTCCAACCACTCACATTAGACAGGTATTGTTGTGACTGCCTGTTGCCGGTTGGGTCCGGGCAGTCTTACGTCACAACTCAGTCTAACCTCGGGTCTTTATTGGGCTCAGTGCTTAACCACCCACATTGGATAGGTATTGTTGTGACTACTGGACAGCCGGGCGGGTCAGGGCAGGTTTATGTCACAACGCAATCCAACCTCGGGTTAAGCATGTCGTATTTTCTAAGTTTACATATTTTGTCTCTTTTTCTTTTATATGTAAATATTTGCGGCCCATTATTCAAATTCATTATTCTTGGGTATAATAATTTATACCATTTAAAATGTCATGAATCGTTGGCATGTGCCAAACATGCCAACACATATATTTCAACTAACCCCAACGTATTCCCCTGTTTGTACGTAATAATATAACATATGTTGGGCTTCAACATTTTAGCCCAACTTAGCCACATAAAAAGGGGAGGCTTAGAACATGATGTATATATATATATTCTAAGTAACATCAAAAAAGGGGTGCGTGAACGCATGAACTTGCAACATAGCGATCTAATTAACATAAATTAGGCACTTGTGAACTTGCATTGTAATAGCATATAATCTTGACATAAAACATACCTAAACATGAATCATGGTTTTAATCTAATCATGTAAACTTTTATTTAAAGTATGAATCTAACTTAATTATGTGCCACATATTGTAAAAACCCGTAACTTCCCCGTAAAGGAAAGCGTCGGATAGTTCGAGAACAAACCACAAGAGAACGCATATAAAAGAACTTTTCATTGCTTATTACAACAATGCATCAGATTACAAGAATATACAGAGTATAAGTGAATATTACACAGAAATATCAGAGATTTAAATTACATTTAAATACATAGCAGCGGAAAATAATACAATACACAACTAGAAAAGATATACGGATACAAAGCTTTCCGGATATCGTTCCAGCTGTAACCCAGGATCCTGTGAATATAAATCTGCAAAACCAAAACTACTAGCTGCCCGTGTCGAAAATAGGGGCACCCAGAGTTTAGGTTGAAACAATAAACTCCAGGTCAGTCATGGGACTGGTGTGAGAACTAAAACAATTATTAATCCTTATTTGAAAGTTAGGTAAATCAAGGGACCACGCCGTATAACACGGAACGGGTTTCTTCCCAAGAATACCAGTGTATAAAACAAACAACGCAATGCTAAATAAAGAAAAATGAAGCTGTTATAAGACCCAGGTCCTATCACACAATGCAACGCAAGCCGGGGGATAGGGTTTTCCCTTATAACAGCCAAAGAATGCTTTATACGTTTTAAAACAAATCATTTGATACTATTATAATAAGTGCATAGTGTATAAAACAACTTCAAATCATAAGTATCAATCATAGGCGACATGAGCGTCCCATGCCACTATGTCGCCATATATAGGTTTACAAATAAAACCGCACAGTCACGTATTTGGAAATTGGATTTCCATCTATGAACCGAGGAAAAAGATAGTCCTCAACCGATTCGAGACGCTCTAGCCCGCCCCTCAGGACCCAGACTCAGGTGGGCCCTTGGAGCAACAGGGCCGGTCCACCGATGTGGATTAAAATGCCTGAACACTACGTTTCCCCACCCTATGGGGTGTAAATGAGCCAACTAAATGACTCCATCGGTTCGAGAACGACCGATCAATCCGAGGTGCCTCGCAACAGCAACAACAACATAAGTCAAACTCGTCAGGGCGTGGAAAACCACTGACGCCACTTCTAGCTAGAAAGAAACGCAAGTCCTCCCTGAGGTCCGTCTCCCGTTTTTGGTTCATACCGGGTGTGAAACTCGCGAATCAAACGTTACACAAAGCTACGCCACAAAGGTCGTGCTTTGATCATCACCACAAGACTTTGCTTTTCAACAGAAGCCTCGATCAATTGCCACTTAGGCATGCCACACAGGCAATTCACTCCATGCGTTTGATATCCATCAATATATAACCCCTGAGCTCGTACGTCTCAGAGAAGGGCGTTAAGCAAGAGAATAAATTCTCCGCCGCCAAACAGATATATATTTAATAGAGATCAATCACATGGACTAAAATCCAATGTCAGACACACAGTCCATTTACAAGTCCGTTCTGGGTCTGAACGAAACCGGAGGCACCTAGTACCCCGCATATCCATCGATCTCCAAGTACGTATGGATGATCACCAACTGTTTCCATCTTCTTGGGTGTACAGCCCAATCAAGATCATCAGTTATCACCCAAACGACGTGAAGACCTCCGGTCTTCGACCATCGTCTTCATCTTCGACTTATCGTCGTATCAGTTATTCAGAATGGGATAAACCCGGTCTTTCCGAATAACTCACGTATATTTTAAATAAGTGTTACACAAACACAACATACGCCTCATTCCAATTCATCAGTCACTAACCGTAAATTAATCAAGAGAATAATTCCCCAAATATTAACCCCGAAGGCCGAAACCAACATCAGATCAATATCCAGAAAACCATTCTGCTTGGCTAACCGACAGTTAGTTTCTAAATTTCACATTCATAGGGAAAGGTTCCCATTAATTTTTTCCAAGATAAATTTCTTGAATTTATTCTTTAATCTATTTTTGAATATCAATTCAAACTAGTCGGGATTAACGAACCTTACCGAAGTAATCATTTGTTTTAATTTCCCAATCCCAACCTATTCATCCCATGAAGTAAAACTGGTAATACTTCATATCTAACACCACAGTGTTATCGGTAAATTCAGTTACCATTTCACGTTCAAATCTAATTAAAGATTTAACTATCGCCTGGAGTAAAACTGGTGATACCCCATTCTCGATTTTTCAATCTAATTAAAGATTCATTAAAACTCCCCTTAGTTTTAATCGTTAACTGGGTTAAAGAATCAGTGTCATTTAAAAACACGGTTCACGGTAAACCCAAAATCACATTCATTAATTATCGGGTTAAAGAACGAGTGCTATTTAAAAACACTGTTCACGATAAACCCAAAAATCAATACCAATTCAATTCCAATTAAATATCATTTAATTGGTACACTTCATTAAATCTAAATAAAAAGATTTAATCTTTTCTCAACTGGGTTCAAGAACAGTGTTAGTGAAGACACTATTCACAACAAACCCAAATCACATTTGATATTCAATACAAGGCTCTAAATAGAAAATATACCGGCTTATATTCAATATCAAATTCTACGACTAACAAATGTCGTATTGGAAATAACGATATAAATATATATCTTTCAAATTTCCATAACAACATCTGTATAATCACGAATTCCAACATCGAAATATTCCGAAGACAATTTCGATTCAAATCCACTCCAACGCAATCATTGGAAATTCTGGTTATTTCTAAAACCCTTTTTCAAATTCAATTTATTTATTTAAAAATAAATAGAATTATATTTCTAGTTCAAAACTAGTTCATTTCGATAAAAATCTATTTTTATCTTTTCAAATACGGAGTTTTTCATCCCAATCCTTTCTAAATCATTTCTTATGATTTTACACAAATTATTACTATTTTTAATAATTTTATCAAGGCCCGTACAGTCGATTTCCATCAACGGCCATCGAACTGCACTTACAGCGACCTTTTTCGAATTTGATTTGGACGTATCTCCAAATCCAACCGTTAGATTTCAAATTTCTAACATCCGTTAGAAAGCTCTTTTCGATACGAACCCAACGGTTCCGGTTTTAGGAGAATCCGACGGTCGGATCTCCCGTAATGTCCGTTTGAAATAAATGGTCGAAATTCGCGAACTGCCGCGGCGCGGCGCGTTCTATTCGGGCCATTATATTATATATATAATATATATAATATATATTTCGTCGATTTCTATTTAAAACGAATTTTATAAATAGTTTTAAATTCGTTTCAAAATCTATTTCAACTTCCATTTCAATTCAAAGCAAAATTGAATTCTTCTTTATAGATTCGTTTCAAAATTCATTTCTATTCAATTCAAATTTCAATTCAATTTGAATTCGTTTTCAATTCAATTCATTTCGAAATCGTTTTCAATTTAATTCATTTCGAAATCGTATTCAATTCAATTCATTTCGAAATCGTTTTCAATTCAATTCATTTCGAAATCGTTTTCAATTCAATTCATTTCGAAATCGTTTTCAATTCAATTCATTTCGAAATCGTTTTCAATTCAATTCATTTCGAAATCGTTTTCAATTCAATTCATTTCGAAATCGTTTTCAATTCAATTCATTTCGAAATCGTTTTCAATTCGATTCATTTCGAAATCGTTTTCAATTCAATTCATTTCGAAATCGTTTTCAATTCAATTCATTTCGAAATCGTTTTCAATTCAATTCATTTCGAAATCGTTTAAAATCGATATAAATATCGTTCACGTCAAAATGGCGTCAAGCTAATCAACACGACTTCATAAATTTCTATTTTCAAATATTCTATTTCAAATATTTCTATTTCATATATTTCCATTTCATATATTTCCATTTCTAAACTGGAATGAGGCCCAATCAATTACCATATAAAATTAATTATATGGATTTTCACACAACACATGTATATAATAGCATTGAAAAATGATCAACCATCAACCAAAGTGCACTACACTGTATAAGCATCAAATAAAGATATCTAACGCTTATAACAGCCTGTCAATCAATCGATCGACATATTTAATCAATCAGGATGAGTGAACTTCAAATTTCATCCCAACACCCGTGTGGGGTTTCAAACAATCAAACACAGATTTTAGTTGTGCAGTTGGGCGATGTGTAAAATTTATCGTCCCAATCAATGTCATTCAAATAAGTGTACATAAACAAACCATCTGGTTTGTAAATGAATATTTATTTATTCACTTCACTATTTTCATATTCACGTTAAAAATTATATTTTTAACGATAAAATATTTTATTTCAACCTATGAATTTCTATTCAATTCATTTATTCAATAAAATGATATTTTTATTTTTCTAACATATTTTAGAAAATTTCGGCGGCATAACGGCACGATACTAGAAACGGGACAAGGCCTAGCCTTATCCCCGGTCTAGTGAAGGCCCACGCCATTCACACATCAATCAAATTCACCAAACAACCAAATTCAAATCAAATAATATAACTAAGCTATGCAACCAAACAAACAAGTCCATGGTCTGTGGACGATTGTGTCGGGTGCTACTAAGCACCGTCTGCATCCTAGTATATATATATATATAAATAGAAATGAAATTGAAAGGTGAGAAATTCTCACTTATAGCTATCCAAACATCTTGACTCTTCTTTGATAGAAATCTTCATTGTTTTCGCATCTTCGTCAGCTTCGTCGTCCGTAGCCACTACATATATAAAAATCGAATTTTTACTTCGCTATTCAATATATAAAAATCTATTTTTCTATCGAAGTTCAATATATAAAAATTCTATTTTTCTATCGAAGTTCATTATATAAAAATTCTATTTTTCTATCGAAGTTCAATATATAAAAATTCTATTTTTCTATCGAAGTTCAATATATAAAAATTCTATTTTTCTATCGAAGTTCAATATATAAAAATTCTATTTTTCTTTCGAAGTTCATTATATAAAAATTCTATTTTTCTATCGAAGTTCAATATATAAAAATTCTATTTTTCTTTCGAAGTTCAATATATAAAAATTCTATTTTTCTATCGAAGTTCAATATATAAAAATTCTATTTTTCTATCGAAGTTCAATATATAAAAATTCTATTTTTCTATCGAAGTTCAATATATAAAAATTCTATTTTTCTATCGAAGTTCAATATATAAAAATTCTATTTTTATTTCTCTTCATATATATTTTCGACGCTTCATTCTATATAAAAATTATATTTTTATATTTCTGCTTTATACATAAAGATCGAATTTTTATTCGCTGCTCAAACAAATAAAAATCGAATTTTTATTACTACTTCAAATATGTAAAAATCGAATTTTTACTTCTATGCAATCATTATAAAAACCCGTATTTTAATCGCAATCAAAAACTGTATCCTTTACAAATTGAAAATCATAGTTTTCATGTATAAAAATCCTTTGATTTTCATGTAGAAAATCATACATTTTCATATAGAAAATCCTAACTTTTCTATGCTTTTAAAAATCCAATTTTTATAAAACAAAATAAAATAAAACCAAAACAACGTCAGAAAACTCACTTCGTTCATCGGATAAAGAGGAGGAGGAGCGCAGGTGGTTGCTGGTGGTGGTGGGAGGCTGCAGTCAGCTGGTGAGACCATGCGGTGACCGTCTGGAAGGGTGCGGCAGCGTCATTTGATGGGCATCGCGGTCTCGAAGGAGGGAGGGCGAGGTCGTTCTCGAGGCGGAGGGTGGCAGGCGAGGTGGAGAACCGGTGGCGAGGTCCTGGGGGGGGGGGGGGGCGACGACGAGTGGTGGCGGCTAGGGTTTCGAGCGCATCGACCATTTTTTTTCTTCTTATTTTCTGAAGACTGAATTTCGAGGGGGGGGGGGGGAGGGCCAGGAGTTAAAGGAAAAGGGAAGATATTTTTTTTCTATATTATATTTTAAAGTTGACTTTCACACATGACCTCTAAACGAGGCCCACCGCCTGTCGCCTATAGCGTTTCACCCCCATTCCGAACACAATGGGATATGCCACGCAAGCTGATTCGGCTGTTACAATCAGTTTTCGTTAGATTTACATTTAAATCACTATATTGAATTTTAAACGTACATTTCAAATTACCAGGGCCATATACTAATTCTAAAAATTCCTGAAGAATATTTTCTAGCTTCGTATTGACGATACGGTCCTAACAAAACTAGTTTCGTCGAATTCTGAGACCGTTTGAAAAATGGCCAATTTCCAGTCGATTTAAAATCAACTGAAATGGTCAAACGCGTTTTCCTTTTCCACGCTCACATATTGATTTGAAAAATTATGAAATTTGAAACCTAGCAATAACTTGACACTGCGGATCCAACAAAAGTGGTTTCGTCGAATTCCGAGGTCATTTGCAAAATGTCCATTTTCAAGGGCCTGAATTCCATAGCGACTATTCAGAATTTTCAACTGGACATATCTTTTGATTCTCGCTACGAAATTTTGATTTTTCGGATTCGTTGGAAAGATATCCACAATTAGATTCCATTATTTTTGGTTTCACTAAAATCCGGATTGTTTTGCACCCGGTACATTCAATTGAAGTTTGAAATCGAATTATCGAACTACCGCGCCATTTTCAATTCTATTTATAATTATATATAAATATTTATATTCTAACGACGACGTATATAAATATATACGTCGAATTCTATTCAAAATAAATTTCACGTCGATATTATTTAAAATAATTCATTTTAAATAATCAAAATTCGCTAAAATTGCCGAAATAAAAATTTTAAACTGGCCTAGATTTTCGGGTTATTACAATCTCCCCCACTTAAAACTTTTCGTCCCCGAAAAGGAACAAAGTCGAAAGTGGTTTGATTAATCAACTCTACGTTCGATCTGGCTTCCATTCTCCAACTCTTTAGTTTCTGAGAATTTTCAAATTTTCAAAAATTTGGCTAACTCCCTAAATTTTTGAAAAATTTCGCCATAACCTCCCCTGCACCGGGAGCATCGGGGAATTTCAAATAGCTTCCCCGGTCCTTCAGATCTCAAAAAGAAAAAGAAAAAGCCAAGCGGCTAGCCAATAGGCTCACAAAATCATCATCACCCAAACAAAACAGGAAATTATGTAGTAAACATGTACCTATTTGTCGGGCAAACAAATTTTATTCTCTGCTCTATCCTCCTTGCTATGACCTGTTCAATGATATATATGCATATGCAAGCAAATGCGACCAATTTTCAATACAGTTCAATATTTGATTCAATTAGGCTAAATGGTTAAAAATTAGCAAACAACTAAACAAACAACACAAACATCAATCAATTAGTGAATCAGAGTTTCAAATTCACAATTTGATATATATACAAAAAATCATGTTTTGATGCCAAATCACAACAATAGACCCTATCTAATTTTGGTTCTCACACCAGTCAATAGGAAATATATAGATATCACACCTTCGAAACACGAACATAATTATTGATGATGCCATGGTCATTATCAACATCATCCCCGGGCGACTAGAGTGTAATTCTATATCTATCCAGTATATTAAAACTTTGAATACACGCGGATCAGTCGTATACGCAAAATCTATATATACTGGATTGTCCAAATTCATTAAAATAAATAATCAAATACGAATAGTTGATTTAAATTTTCAAAACAATTTTTGTTTTCATTTGAAAAATATACTCTTCACACTCGTTCTAGGATACTACTGATCCCATCTCTAACGAGTCATTCTAATTGGATATTACTAATCCAATATCTGATGCATTCTTTCGTATGGTTCTAATGTGTCTTGTTCTCTGAGCTTTGTAAACCAAAGCTCTGATACCAACTGTAAAAACCCGTAACTTCCCCGTAAAGGAAAGCGTCGGATAGTTTGAGAACAAACCACAAGAGAACGCATATAAAAGAACTTTTCATTGCTTATTACAACAATGCATCAGATTACAAGAATATACAGAGTATAAGTGAATATTACACAGAAATATCAGAGATTTAAATTACATTTAAATACATAGCAGCGGAAAATAATACAATACACAACTAGAAAAGATATACGGATACAAAGCTTTCCGGATATCGTTCCAGCTGTAACCCAGGATCCTGTGAATATAAATCTGCAAAACCAAAACTACTAGCTGCCCGTGTCGAAAATAGGGGCACCCAGAGTTTAGGTTGAAACAATAAACTCCAGGTCAGTCATGGGACTGGTGTGAGAACTAAAACAATTATTAATCCTTATTTGAAAGTTAGGTAAATCAAGGGACCACGCCGTATAACACGGAACGGGTTTCTTCCCAAGAATACCAGTGTATAAAACAAACAACGCAATGCTAAATAAAGAAAAATGAAGCTGTTATAAGACCCAGGTCCTATCACACAATGCAACGCAAGCCGGGGGATAGGGTTTTCCCTTATAACAGCCAAAGAATGCTTTATACGTTTTAAAACAAATCATTTGATACTATTATAATAAGTGCATAGTGTATAAAACAACTTCAAATCATAAGTATCAATCATAGGCGACATGAGCGTCCCATGCCACTATGTCGCCATATATAGGTTTACAAATAAAACCGCACAGTCACGTATTTGGAAATTGGATTTCCATCTATGAACCGAGGCAAAAGATAGTCCTCAACCGATTCGAGACGCTCTAGCCCGCCCCTCAGGACCCAGACTCAGGTGGGCCCTTGGAGCGACAGGGCCGGTCCACCGATGTGGATTAAAATGCCTGAACACTACGTTTCCCCACCCTATGGGGTGTAAATGAGCCAACTAAATGACTCCATCGGTTCGAGAACGACCGATCAATCCGAGGCGCCTCGCAACAGCAACAACAACATAAGTCAAACTCGTCAGGGCGTGTAAAACCACTGACGCCACTTCTAGCTAGAAAGAAACGCAAGTCCTCCCTGAGGTCCGTCTCCCGTTTTTGGTTCATACCGGGTGTGAAACTCGCGAATCAAACGTTACACAAAGCTACGCCACAAAGGCCGTGCTTTGATCATCACCACAAGACTTTGCTTTTCAACAGAAGCCTCGATCAATTGCCACTTAGGCATGCCACACAGGCAATTCACTCTATGCGTTTGATATCCATCAATATATAACCCCTGAGCTCGTACGTCTCAGAGAAGGGCGTTAAGCAAGAGAATAAATTCTCCGCCGCCAAACAGATATATATTTAATAGAGATCAATCACACGGACTAAAATCCAATGTCAGACACACAGTCCATTTACAAGTCCGTTCTGGGTCTGAACGAAACCGGAGGCACCTAGTACCCCGCATATCCATCGATCTCCAAGTACGTCTGGACGATCACCAACTGTTTCCATCTTCTTGGGTGTACAGCCCAATCAAGATCATCAGTTATCACCCAAACGACGTGAAGACCTCAGGTCTTCGACCATCGTCTTCATCTTCGACTTATCGTCGTATCAGTTATTCAGAATGGGATAAACCCGGTCTTTTCGAATAACTCGCGTATATTTTAAATAAGTGTTACACAAACACAACATACGCCTCATTCCAATTCATCAGTCACTAACCGTAAATTAATCAAGAGAATAATTCCCCAAATATTAACCCCGAAGGCCGAAACCAACATCAGATCAATATCCAGAAAACCATTCTGCTTGGCTAACCGACAGTTAGTTTCTAAATTTCACATTCATAGGGAAAGGTTCCCATTAATTTTTTCCAAGATAAATTTCTTGAATTTATTCTTTAATCTATTTTTGAATATCAATTCAAACTAGTCGGGATTAACGAACCTTACCGAAGTAATCATTTGTTTTAATTTCCCAATCCCAACCTATTCATCCCATGAAGTAAAACTGGTAATACTTCATATCTAACACCACAGTGTTATCGGTAAATTCAGTTACCATTTCACGTTCAAATCTAATTAAAGATTTAACTATCGCCTGGAGTAAAACTGGTGATACCCCATTCTCGATTTTTCAATCTAATTAAAGATTCATTAAAACTCCCCTTAGTTTTAATCGTTAACTGGGTTAAAGAATCAGTGTCATTTAAAAACACGGTTCACGGTAAACCCAAAATCACATTCATTAATTATCGGGTTAAAGAACGAGTGCTATTTAAAAACACTGTTCACGATAAACCCAAAAATCAATACCAATTCAATTCCAATTAAATATCATTTAATTGGTACACTTCATTAAATCTAAATAAAAAGATTTAATCTTTTCTCAACTGGGTTCAAGAACAGTGTTAGTGAAGACACTATTCACGACAAACCCAAATCACATTTGATATTCAATACAAGGCTCTGAATAGAAAATATACCGGCTTATATTCAATATCAAATTCTACGACTAACAAATGTCGTATTGGAAATAACGATATAAATATATATCTTTCAAATTTCCATAACAACATATGTATAATCACGAATTCCAACATCGAAATATTCCGAAGACAATTTCGATTCAAATCCACTCCAACGCAATCATTGGAAATTCTGGTTATTTCTAAAACCCTTTTTCAAATTCAATTTATTTATTTAAAAATAAATAGAATTATATTTCTAGTTCAAAACTAGTTCATTTCGATAAAAATCTATTTTTATCTTTTCAAATATGGATTTTT
Source organism: Allium sativum (assembly GCA_030737875.1). Lineage (NCBI taxonomy): Eukaryota > Viridiplantae > Streptophyta > Magnoliopsida > Asparagales > Amaryllidaceae > Allium > Allium sativum. The sequence continues at coordinate 767,585,957 of CM060912.1, read as the reverse complement.
TCATCCCAATCCTTTCTAAATCATTTCTTATGATTTTACACAAATTATTACTATTTTTAATAATTTTATCAAGGCCCGTACAGTCGATTTCCATCAACGGCCATCGAACTGCACTTACAGCGACCTTTTTCGAATTTGATTTGGACGTATCTCCAAATCCAACCGTTAGATTTCAAATTTCTAACATTCGTTAGAAAGCTCTTTTCGATACGAACCCAATGGTTCCGGTTTTAGGAGAATCCAACGGTCGGATCTCCCGTAATGTCCGTTTGAAATAAATGGTCGAAATTCGCGAACTGCCGCGGCGCGGCGCGTTCTATTCGGGCCATTATATTATATATATAATATATATAATATATATTTCGTCGATTTCTATTTAAAACGAATTTTATAAATAGTTTTAAATTCGTTTCAAAATCTATTTCAACTTCCATTTCAATTCAAAGCAAAATTGAATTCTTCTTTATAGATTCGTTTCAAAATTCATTTCTATTCAATTCAAATTTCAATTCAATTTGAATTCGTTTTCAATTCAATTCATTTCGAAATCGTTTTCAATTCAACTCATTTCGAAATCGTATTCAATTCAATTCATTTCGAAATCGTTTTCAATTCAATTCATTTCGAAATCGTTTTCAATTCAATTCATTTCGAAATCGTTTTCAATTCAATTCATTTCGAAATCGTTTTCAATTCAATTCATTTCGAAATCGTTTTCAATTCAATTCATTTCGAAATCGTTTTCAATTCAATTCATTTCGAAATCGTTTTCAATTCAATTCATTTCGAAATCGTTTTCAATTCAATTCATTTCGAAATCGTTTTCAATTCAATTCATTTCGAAATCGTTTAAAATCGATATAAATATCGTTCACGTCAAAATGGCATCAAGTTAATCAACACGACTTCATAAATTTCTATTTTCAAATATTCTATTTCAAATATTTCTATTTCATATATTTCCATTTCATATATTTCCATTTCTAAACTGGAATGAGGCCCAATCAATTACCATATAAAATTAATTATATGGATTTTCACACAACACATGTATATAATAGCATTGAAAAATGATCAACCATCAACCAAAGTGCACTACACTATATAAGCATCAAATAAAGATATCTAACGCTTATAACAGCCTGTCAATCAATCGATCGACATATTTAATCAATCAGGATGAGTGAACTTCAAATTTCATCCCAACACCCGTGTGGGGTTTCAAACAATCAAACACAGATTTTAGTTGTGTAGTTGGGCGATGTGTAAAATTTATCGTCCCAATCAATGTCATTCAAATAAGTGTACATAAACAAACCATCTGGTTTGTAAATGAATATTTATTTATTCACTTCACTATTTTCATATTCACGTTAAAAATTATATTTTTAACGATAAAACATTTTATTTCAACCTATGAATTTCTATTCAATTCATTTATTCAATAAAATGATATTTTTATTTTTCTAACATATTTTAGAAAATTTCGGCGGCATAACGATACGATACTAGAAACGGGACAAGGCCTAGCCTTATCCCCGGTCTAGTGAAGGCCCACGCCATTCACACATCAATCAAATTCACCAAACAACCAAATTCAAATCAAATCATATAACTAAGCTATGCAACCAAACAAACAAGTCCATGGTCTGTGGACGATTGTGTCGGGTGCTACTAAGCACCGTCTGCATCCTAGTATATATATATAAATAGAAATGAAATTGAAAGGTGAGAAATTCTCACTTATAGCTATCCAAACATCTTGACTCTTCTTTGATAGAAATCTTCATTGTTTTCGCATCTTCGTCAGCTTCGTCGTCCGTAGCCACTACATATATAAAAATCGAATTTTTACTTCGCTATTCAATATATAAAAATCTAATTTTCTATCGAAGTTCAATATATAAAAATTCTATTTTTCTATCGAAGTTCATTATATAAAAATTCTATTTTTCTATCGAAGTTCAATATATAAAAATTCTATTTTTCTATCGAAGTTCAATATATAAAAATTCTATTTTTCTATCGAAGTTCAATATATAAAAATTCTATTTTTCTTTCGAAGTTCATTATATAAAAATTCTATTTTTCTATCGAAGTTCAATATATAAAAATTCTATTTTTCTTTCGAAGTTCATTATATAAAAATTCTATTTTTCTATCGAAGTTCAATATATAAAAATTCTATTTTTCTATCGAAGTTCAATATATAAAAATTCTATTTTTCTATCGAAGTTCAATATATAAAAATTCTATTTTTCTATCGAAGTTCAATATATAAAAATTCTATTTTTCTATCGAAGTGTGCGGTGACCGTCTGGAAGGGTGCGGCGGCGTCATTTGATGGGCATCGCGGTCTCGAAGGAGGGAGGGCGAGGTCGTTCTCGAGGCGGAGGGTGGCAGGCGAGGTGGAGAACCGGTGGCGAGGTCCTGGGGGGGGGGGGGGGGCGACGACGAGTGGTGGCGGCTAGGGTTCCGAGCGCATCGACCATTTTTTTTTTCTTATTTTCTGAAGACTGAATTTCGAGGGGGGGAGGGCCAGGAGTTAAAGGAAAAGGGAAGATATTTTTTTTCTATATTATATTTTAAAGTTGACTTTCACACATGACCTCTAAACGAGGCCCACCGCCTGTCGCCTATAGCGTTTCACCCCCATTCCGAACACAATGGGATATGCCACGCAAGCTGATTCGGCTGTTACAATCAGTTTTCGTTAGATTTACATTTAAATCACTATATTGAATTTTAAACGTACATTTCAAATTACCAGGGCCATATACTAATTCTAAAAATTCCTGAAGAATATTTTCTAGCTTCTTATTGACGATACGGTCCTAACAAAACTAGTTTCGTCGAATTCTGAGATCGTTTGAAAAATGGCCAATTTCCAGTCGATTTAAAATCAACTGAAATGGTCAAACGCGTTTTCCTTTGCCACGCTCACATATTGATTCGAAAAATTATGAAATTTGAAACCTAGCAATAACTTGACACTGCGGATCCAACAAAAGTGGTTTCGTCGAATTCCGAGGTCATTTGCAAAATGTCCATTTTTAAGGGCCTGAATTCCATAGCGACTATTCAGAATTTTCAACTGGACATATCTTTTGATTCTCGCCACGAAATTTTGATTTTTCGGATTCGTTGGAAAGATATCCACAATTAGATTCCATTATTTTTGGTTTCACTAAAATCCGGATTGTTTTGCACCCGGTACATTCAATTGAAGTTTGAAATCGAATTATCGAACTACCGCGCCATTTTCAATTCTATTTATAATTATATATAAATATTTATATTCTAACGACGACGTATATAAATATATACGTCGAATTATATTCAAAATAAATTTCACGTCGATATTATTTAAAATAATTCATTTTAAATAATCAAAATTCGCTAAAATTGCCGAAATAAAAATTTTAAACTGGCCCAGATTTTCGGGTTATTACACATATATTATCATATGTTTTTCTTTTAACAACAACATAAGCCTAAAACATATTTTGTTTGGGCATAAAGTTAAACATAAACTAGTCATGTTCATAAAGTCAACACAAGTTCACAAAGATGCTTACTTTTTTCACTAATACAAAAGTATGGTTCTCACTTGAATCATGATGCCTATTCCAACATAAATTCATATGAATCATAATACCCAATTGGATCCAACTACACTAAAAACGATCATAAAAATATACATAGAAGGATCTAAACTCATGTTGAAATAATAGTGAATCATATACTTGCATAAGTCTTAACTTGGTCGCAACGAAATATATATAACTTCTCATTAACCACAACGTATAAGTATCAAATTTCCGACATGAGTTATATAGTTGTATCGCAACTATTCAATAGATCTAATATCATGTTAATTACACTACCACATCCCAAATCCATTCACAGCAAATCATAGCAACATACAATTATGAATTAACATCATTATAATTAAAGTACAATCCCATTTCTCATTCTACACAGATCAAGTCTCAATTATTCATTCACATCGAAATAGCACTCTACTTACAACGTATGACGAATCTTGTATTCAGGACTCTGAACTCTGCATTTAGTGATGCTATCCTTTGTTGTAGGCGTTGTTTTGATTTAATTGTCGTGGCTTTAAGCTTTTGAATCAACTCCTAATCGTCTCTCGATTTGACGGCTACTCCTAGTCTTTCTTTAGCAGCATGGCGGCTCCATACTCATTTTATTTGTGTGAATTAGGTGGAGTCTTAGGTCCTTTTTATAGAGTTTGTGAATTGATTAGAGCCGTCGATGGAGCCAAGATTAATATAAGCCGTTCGTTTTAAAGAGAAACCAATCAAGAGTTGACACATAAGCCCTAGTGACAAGACCAAGCCCAGAAATTCGGCCAAGCACAGACCAGGCCAGCCAGGAGGGGTTGGGTTCGACCTGGCTCAGGGGCCAGGTCGACTACCCAGTCGACACCCAGGTCGACTACCCAGTCGACCTGGGTCTTGGGCGGGAAAATTCCCGCCCAGCCCAATCTGGGTCCGATTTTGAGTTTGAATTCGTTTTTCTGAACTGTTTCTGCCTGTTTGAATTTTAAACTAAATTCTGAAACTTCCGGAGGTCATATCTCCCTCATACGGAGTCCGTTTTACGCAAACTCGGACTCTATCTCTAGCAGAATTCCGAGACGAACGAAATGGCGTATCCCGTTTCCCTTAATTCTTTGATTTGAAATTAATTATACTTTAATTTGTTCATCTTACAGTTACCGGAAAATCCGGGGTGTTACATTCTCTCCTCCTTAAAGGATTTCGTCTCCGAAATCTTCAAGTCTAGGAGAATGTATATCCTAACATCCAAACGTCCATCTACTCATCCATCAAAAACGAGCGTCCATTATCCTTAAAAGACTTCTAATGCTTCATGATCATATGCAAAGTGTGTGTACATGTACTTATCTAATGCAAAATCAGGCGGTCTACTGATTCAGTTGACCTCCTTAATGCAAATTATGTAAGTGTCATGAATCCATTATGTATGGAAACCTTCCTATTCATGATTCTACATGAGTGCACAATCATTCATATAAATGCAACATCCATATGACAACACATTAAACTTCAACCATATATGAATGTAAATACATATATGCATATGCAATATGAAGTGACTGAGCCGATCTAAAGCCTAGATTGTGTGTGTATATGCAACCACGAGCAACCACTAGCAATCACTTGCAACCACTTGCAACCATCATCCATAATATGTTTCAATTACATGTTTTCATCCAAAGGGTTTCTACCTGAAAGATAAGGTCGAGGAGATATACCTAAAAAGATAGATAAAAGCACAACTTAAGGAAAAAGAAAGATCGAAGATGTACCCTCAAAAAGAAAAGGGTAGGCTGCGCGTATTTTGTCCTCAGTTTCCCAAGTCGCGTCTTCCTCGGCGTCGCTCCACTGAACTTTGACGAGCTTTACTTTGCGGTTGCGTAGCTTTTTCTCTTCCGTTCCTAAGATGCGGGTTGGAACTTTCCTCACGGTTGCTTCGCGCTCCACTTCAGCTTCTTCAAGGATGTTTGGCTCTACCACTTCAGCAGATTCATGTAGACATTTTCGGAGGTGCGAAACTTGAAAGACGTTGTAAACTCCAGCTAGTTTTTCAGGTAGCTCTAATCTATAGGCCATCTTCCCAATTTTCTCGATAATAGGAAACAGCCCTACGAACCTTGGTGCTAGCTTCCCTGTGATTCCAAAACAAACGACATTCCTTAGAGGAGATACCTTAAGGAAAACTCTGTCCCCAACCTCAAACTCAAGGTCAGTCCTTCTCTTGTCCGCGTAGGATTTTTGTCTATCTTGGGTTGTCTTCATCCTCCTTCGTATTAAGTCTACTTTTTCTGAAGTCTCTCTGATCATATCTGGTCCAAGTATGAGCTTGTCAATAGACTCCCACCAACAAGTGGGTGATCGACACGGTCTTCCGTATAAGGCTTCGAAGGGTGCCATTCCGATGGTGGTTTGGTAGCTGTTGTTGTAGGCAAATTCCACCAAAGGAAGATGGTCTTCCCACGTCCCTCCGAAGTCAAGGACGCACAGTCTTAAAAGGTCTTCCAGAACTCTGTTCACTCTTTCTGTCTGGCCGTCGGTTTGGGGGTGATAGGCTGTACTCAAGCATAACTGTGTGCCTACCGCTTCTTGTAGACTCCGCCAAAATTCACTTGTGAAGATAGGGTCTCGGTCGCTAACAATGCTGGATGGTATTCCATGGAGTCGAACTATTTCCTTGAGATAAAGAGATGCTAGAGATGAGGCAGTCCTTCTACTCTTAACAGGTAAAAAGTGGGCGCTTTTAGTAAGCCTATCCACTATTACCCAAATGCTAGTGTTGCCTCTTCTAGACCTAGGCAACCCATCAATGAAGTCCATTGAAATGCTATCCCACTTCCACTGTGGAACCTCTAGAGGATGGAGCAGACCACCCGGTTTCTTCTGTTCCGCCTTAACCTGTTGGCAAATCATACACTTAGAAACGAAATCTGCCACGTCCTTCTTCATGCCACTCCAAAAGAAAGTTCTCTTTATGTCCTTGTACATTTTATCTCCGCCTGGATGTATCGTCATCTTGGAGTGATGTATTTCTTCGAGAACCATCTTTACTAAATCTCTTGTCCGTGGGACGCATGGTCTTCCGTCTCGCCTTAGCCAACCCTTATCGTCGATGGAGTATCTGTTGAGGTGACTTGAAGTCTCACCCCTAATTAAACTATCAATCGTCTCCACAAGCTGAGGGTCTTCGCGTTGTGTTGTCCCTATTGAGTCCAAAAGAGTAGGGCGCACTTCAAGAGATGCTAACAAACCGGGTACAAAATCAGAGGAGGGCCTAAAGTCAAAGCTGGCTATAAACTCTATGCTTTGCCTTTCAACAAACAGCGGGCTTAATGTTAGCTTCTTTTTGCTCAAAGCATCTGCGACTACGTTGCCTTTGCCCGGAGTGTAGGAGATCTCGAAATCGTACGAGGCAAGAAACTCCATCCACCTTTGTTGCCTCAAGTTAAGCTCCTTTTGCGAGAAGAGATACTTCAAAGATTTATGGTCAGTATACAATTCGAATTTCTCACCTAGGAGATAGTGGTGCCAAGACTTAAGCGAAAAGACGATGGCGGCCAACTCGAGATCATGGGTTGGGTAGTTCTTTTCATGCACTTTCAACTGTCTCCCGCCATAAGCTACTACCTTTCCTTCTTGCATTAAGACAGCCCCTAGTCCTGTGCCGTAAGCATCCGTGTATACCGTAAACATTTTGCTTCCATCTGGCAACGTCAGAACTGGGGCTGTTGTAAGAGCCCTTTTTAGTCGTTGGAAAGCAAACTCGCAATCCAAATCCCATGCAAATGCTAGGTTCTTCTTTGTTAATCTAGTGAGCGGAGCTGATATTTTTGCGAAGTCTCTGATGAATTTCCGATAGAAGCCTACTAGCCCGAGAAAGCTTCGGACTTCTGTTGCATTCCTTGGTGTCTTCCAATCCTGTACCACTACTACCTTAGCAGGGTCCACAGCTAACCCTTCTTTGGATACTACATGCCCAAGAAACCTTACTTCCTATCTCCAAAAGTGGCACTTGGAGAATTTGGCTTTTAGCTGATGGACTCGCAGAGTTTCCATGATTGCCCTTAGGTGCTGAGCATGTTCTTCCTCACTCTTTGAGAAGATCAAGATATCGTCTACGAAGACTACCACGAACTTGTTGAGGAATTCTCTGAACACCCTACTCATCAGGTCCACGAAGTAAGTAGGTGCGTTTGTCAAGCCGAAAGGCATGACAAGCCATTCAAAGAAGCCGTCTGGGGTTCTGAATGCTGTCTTATCGATGCTATCTTCAGCCACCCTTAGCTGATGAAATCCGGTCGCCAAATCGAGTTGGGAGAAAACTGACGCTCCTACAAGCTGATCAAACAGATCGTCAATTCTGGGGAGAGGGTGCCTATTCTTTTTCGTTAGCTTGTTGAGCTCCCTATAGTCAACACATAGACGGAGTGAACCTTCCGCCTTTGTAGCGAACACCACTAGAGCGCCCCATTCTGAAATGCTCCTTCTAATGAACCCCTTCTCTAGAAGCTCTTTAACATGTTTACTGAGCTCTTTCCTTTTACGTGGAGCCATGTGTCTAATGGGCAACGCAACGGGCTTTACATTATCTACAAGATATATGCGGAAGTCTATCTCCCGCTTCAGAGGTAAGCCCTTCACCTCTTCGAAGACATCCGGATATTCACGGACCGCTCTAACCGATTGCAAACTCTCAACAGAACCATCTAGCGATTCAAGATAACTAAGCATAACCGCATACGAGGGATTACAAGTAATTTCCAGAGTGTTACCGAGTTGGGTCAGAAGCCTAACCATTCTTTTCTAACAATCAAGGATGGATCCATTACTGGATAGCCAATCCATGCCCAAAATCAAACCATATCCCGAGAAGCCCAAAACAAAGGCACTACATCTAAATTCTACGCTTAGAATAGAAATTTTCAATGCCACACAGATCATAGACAAATGAGCTGGGCCCCCAATTGGATTTGAAACAATTAAGGGGCCCTCTACCATACTAGTTTCTAGGTGCAGAGATTCTACTAAAGCAGATGAAATAAAGGAGTGTGATGCTCCAGAATCAAATAAAGTGCGAACCGGGTGATCATAAAGATAAACTACACTTTCTACAGAAGTATTTATACCTCGCTGTTGCAGAGGCGGTGCTTCTAGAGCATGAACCTGTGCCCCTGAGGTGGATCCAGCCTTCTGCCCCTGCCCCCGCTTCTTTGGGATATCCTTATCCATGTGGCCTGTCTCTCCACAAGAAAAGCACCCACCATTCAACTTGGCCTTCTTCTTCCAGCAGTCCTTCACTAAGTGCCCCACTTTGCCACAGAAATTACACTTCCTCTTCTGTTGGGACTTTTTGTCTTTCCCGCTCTTCTTAAAGTCTGTCTTCTTAGGCTGTAAACCTTCTTTCTTCCCTTGAGACCCTTCTGCCTTTGCCTCCTTCTTGCCCTTATCCTCTTCGTTCAGAAATGCCATCTGCACCAACCTTTCATACGTAGCTCCCATAGGTATATGGGTCATGGCCAAGCTGTGTAATGGCTCATTCAATCCTTTGACAAAGCGGAGAGCCTTCTTGTGCTGAGTGTTGACTAGGTCCAGTCCGAACCTAGCCAGCTGATCGAACTGATTAACGTACTCTTTGACTGTCATATTCCCTTGCTTAAGAAATAAGAATTTTTCCAATTGAAGGATCCTTTCAGCTTCTGAGAGAAATTTAGCCTCAAACCTCGCCCTAAAGTCCTCCCATGTTTCCACTGGTCTTTCTACATTGGTAACTTCCCACCAGTAGGAAGCCTCGCCTTTAAGTAGCCATACTGCCAGTTGTACCTTCTGCCTATCTTCTACCTCAAAGATGACGAATAAGTCCTCGGTTTCCTTCAGTCAGTTCCTGGCTGCCACGAAGGACTCGGTTCCATGAAAGTCCTTCCCTCCCATAGTTTTGAAATCTTTACATGTCTTGGCAAAAGCATTACCACGCGGAGGAGGTGGAGGAGGTGCTGCTGCAGCTGGGGGAGGAGGAGGATTTTCTGCAACTGGGGGAGGAAGCAGATTTTCTACAACTGGGGGAGGAGGAGGATTTTCTATAGCTGGGGAAGGAGGAATAGCGGGACCTAGCTGATTGGCCCTTGCTTCTAAGAATCGTCTGAACCAACCAGGTATTGGTACACCCTTTGGCAAGTTAAGTTCCGCGGACATGCTGAAACAAAAGGGACAGATTCAAAACGAAGGATAAAAGATAGTACCTATGGCTTTGGGGGACTATGCCTTTTTAAAATAAAATAACATTTTATCTTTAAAAATTCTTCTTTAAATTTTCTTTTGAAAATAAATTTTCAAAACTTTTTATCTGACCTGGTTAACCTCGCTCTGATACCAAGTGAAACACCCCACATCCGTTAAGGTCACTCACAAAGGGAATGCCTTAATTTTGGTGGAGGTTTATAGGTAAAAGTTAAGATAAAAACACAAGACAGATATAAACACATATGTATAAGCAGCGGAAAGCAATAGACTTTTATTTCATAGAATACGTGTTTACACAAACATTTCCATGATTGTCTCAAAACACTCTTCTAATTATTACAACCATAATACTGTCTTGATTTCATAACTTAAAGAAGCATAAAAAAAACATAAGTAAACTGCATAAGTGCTCATAATTGCTATCCAAAGCCATAGTCCAAAACGAAAGAGATCCAAGCAATACATTCTCTCTCTTCAAGCTGGATGTGAAACTGGTCAAGCTGTGGTATTCCCTCCCTGTGGACCTATGGGGGGGAACGAATGAAAAGAAGACGAAAGAAAAGTAGAGTCAGACATAAAGCCTGAGTAAGTCTAGGACTATTCAGTCTATGAACAAGAAAAAGAGCATGATAAGTACAAACTGGAAATGGGAAAGCACCATAAACTAAGTTAAGTTGTCTAGAGTCGAATACACTATCGTACCCCATATTAATCTCTGCACCCCCTATAAACTAGTTCCCAACTGGCGCCCCATAATCAGGGTGAAGTGATCCTTTTTAATGATTGGCTCCTACTTGCATAGTTACATGTGTCTTACGGCCCCCGATGTTGTAGCTACCTATGCTGTTCCTACCATGGGGTGTATCAAGTCCCATGGTGGTGGCCCGACACAGTTCTAGAATGCACAGGTATACTACTGGTGCCCAGTGCCTAATTTTTCTGCGCCGGAGTGTGTGCATGCCTGCACCCCGTTAGAACCTACACTGCTGCACCACCGCCGTCGATTTGACCTCTTACAGTCAGCCCAGTAAACGTGCCCCACCCTGCCTAGTTCAGGGTATCCTGATACACCTTGTAGGGTTACTGCTGAAAAGGGTCCCCCGCTACTAGGTTTTCTATTTCTAGCCAACATGCTAAGTTGGTTAAGTGTTATGTATAAACCTAACCCCCAATCAGTCTGTATAGTTTAGCATGTTGTATTTGATTAAGTATTAATTCAATTTACTTAATCCTATCAATCCTGACTTAGCCTTAATTGTCTTATTAAAGCTCCAACCACTCGCATTAGACAGATATTGTTGTGACTGCGTGTTGCCGGTTGGGTCCGGGCAGTCTTACGTCACAACTCAGTCTAACCTCGGGTCTTTATTGGGCTCAATGCTTAACCACCCACATTGGATAGGTATTGTTGTGACTACTAGACAGCCGGGCGGGTCCGGGCAGGTTTATGTCACAACGCAATCCAACCTCGGGTTAAGCATGTCGTATTTTCTAAGTTTACATATTTTGTCTCTTTTTCTTTTATATGTAAATATTTGCGGCCCATTATTCAAATTCATTATTCTTGGGTATAATAATTTATACCATTTAAAATGTCATGAATCGATGGCATGTGCCAAACATGCCAACACATATATTTCAATTAACCCCAACGTATTCCCCCGTTTGTACGTAATAATATAACATATGTTGGGCTTCAACATTTTAGCCCAACTTAGCCACATAAAAAGGGGAGGCTTAGAACATGTTGTATATATATATTCTAAGTAACATCAAAAAAGCTGTGTGTGAACGCATGAACTTGCAACATAGCGATCTAATTAACATAAATTAGGCACTTGTGAACTTGTATTGTAATAGCATATAATCTTGACATAAAACATACCTAAACATGAATCATGGTTTTAATCTAATCATGTAAACTTTTATTTAAAGTATGAATCTAACTTAATTATGTGCCACATATATTATCATATGTTTTTCTTTTAACAACAACCTAAGCCTAAAACATATTTGTTTGGGCATAAAGTTAAACATAAACTAGTCATGTTCATAAAGTCAACACAAGTCCACAAAGATGCTTACTTTTGTCACTAATACAAAAGTATGGTTTTCACTTGAATCATGATGCCTATTCCAACATAAATTCATATGAATCATAATACCCAATTGGATCCAACTACACTAAAAATGATCATAATAATATACATAGAAGGATCTAAAATCATGTTGACATAATAGTGAATCATATACTTGCATAAGTCTTAACTTGGTCGCAACGAAATATATATAACTTCTCATTAACCACAACGTATAAGTATCAAATTTCCAACATGAGTTATATACTTGTATCGCAACTATTCAATAGATCCAATATCATGTTAATTACACTACCACATCCCAAATCCATTCATAGCAAATCATAGCAACATACAATTATGAATTAACATCATTATAATTAAAGTACAATCCCATTTCTCATTCTACACAGATCAAGTCTCAATTATTCATTCACATCGAAATAGCACTCTACTTACAACGTATGACGAATCTTGTATTCAGGACTCTGAATTCTTAATTTGGTGATGCTATCCTTTGTTTTAGGCGTTGTTTTGATTTAATTGTCGTGGCTTTAAGCTTTTGAATCAACTCCTAATCGTCTCTCGATTTGACGGCTACTCCTAGTCTTTCTTTAGCAGCATGGCGGCTCAATACTCATTTTATTTGTGTGAATTAGGTGGAGTCTTAGGTCCTTTTTATAGAGTTTGTGAATTGATTAGAGCCGTCGATGGAGCCAAGATTAATATAAGCCGTTTGTTTTAAATAGAAACCAATCAAGAGTTGACACATAAGCCCTAGTGACAAGACCAAGCCCAGAAATTCGGCCAAGCACAGACCAGGCCAGCCAGGAGGGGCTGGGTTCGACCTGGCTCAAGGGCCAGGTCGACTACCCAGTCGACGTGGGTACCCCAGGTCGACTACCCAGTCGACCTGGGTCTTGGGCGGGAAAATTCCCGCCTAGCCCAATCTGGGTCCGATTTTGAGTTTGAATTCGTTTTTCTGAACTGTTTCTGCCTGTTTGAATTTTAAACTGAATTCTGAAACTTCCGGAGGTCATATCTCCCTTATACGGAGTCCATTTTACGCAAACTCGGACTCTATCTCAAGCAGAATTCCAAGACGAACAAAATGGCGTATCCCGTTTCCCTTAATTCTTTGATTTGAAATTAATTATACTTTAATTTGTTCATCTTACAGTTACCGGAAAATCCGGGGTGTTACAGGTAACTTACTATTGAAGTGAAGACTTGAATCATTATATCAGAATATTGAATGCTGACCTTATATGTAATGCATGAAGAGCTTTGAGTTGACTGGAGGTGTTATTCCATAGTAGCTTTTTATTTTGATATTCATTGTCATAACTTAATAACGGATCTAAATATATGAGGCAACAAAATAAAAAAAATGAAAATAATCCCTTAAAGATTTATGTATTCAACGGGGCATTTTCAATTTGAAACAATATATATTATGGGCTAATTCATTGTACATAGTGTATATGCTGAATTAAACTGCTACAAAGTATACCAGTCAGTTATTAAATTTATTTGTGGTACATATTACAAATGTTGAATCAAACTACTAAGTATATTAGTTATTTTTTCACTTCCTACTGCATATTTTTGGATTATTTCTCATATTTCCTTTAATTGGGGTACATGCAATTAGTTTGACCCAAATTTTATGTCTTCTGTTATCCTGTAAATTGCTACAACGGGTTTAAGTTATATATATATATATATATATATATATATATATATATATATATATATTGACGGATAGAACTATACTACCAAATAATTGTGTGTAAATCTTATTAATCCATTTTTTCACTTCTAAGCCATTGTGTCATAATATTATATCTTCATGATAATACTATCCTGAATTTGGTCTCATTCGCGTTACTATTGACGAGCGAGTTCTTGCACTTTGAAATGATAGTTATCTCACGGATCAATTGTTCTCACTGTTATGACACTAAATATGGGTATGCTTGGCATGTTGAAAAAGGGTATAAGCTTTTGGCATGTTCTTTATCAGCCAGCCAACAAAAAACTTAAATTTCTGGAAATGCTGCTAAATGTAACTTATGTTGCACCACAATAACCAAACAAAGGGTGGAGCATCTAGAAAATCTTACGCTGACTTTCCTGCTTACTATGCTCCCCGTTTATGAGAATTTACTGACTTCCCAATTCTTATATTATTGTCATGTGGTAAGATAAATTTGAGTTCTTCTTTAGAAATTGCTCTGTACAAGCTCGAAAATTTGCCCGTTGTTAGGTTTTCTTTGTTTTATTACTAATTTTTTGGTCTGATAAAGATTTTTGTGCATTTATGTTGAATGGTAGAATTTAATATCACTTTTGTTGTTTACACTTTTTTTCACTTTTCTCAATTTGTTATCACTAGCATTCTTTCATAAAGACAGCATAATTGAAATGTATAACATATAGAATAGATATTAGAAGTATACTGACATGTTTGGATGCTCATAACAATCTAGTGCCACATTTTTTTTTTGGGGAAAGCCAAGGGATTATTAACAGTTATTCATTTAGGCGATTTTACACAACACTGCAGGAAAATAAGAACATCAAAAATATATGACCATCCTTAGTAACAATGTTTTCACACAAATTTGAAACTTAATTGCATTTCCTTAGTTCTCAACAATGCTGTATTTGTTGACTAGGTTATACTACATTCTGATCTATCTCTGGTGTTTTTCTGCTCAATTATTATCTTATGTGAATTGCTACTTAATTATAATCTAGATTGACATTCAGAAGTCGGGTTAGGCCTACATTCTTGAATTGCTGTGAATACCGAATATGACTATGTATCAATGTGGAAGGCTGGACTAACATGTGGATCGAGAAAGTCATGGAATCAGGTAATTTTTTGTCATAAATATCCAAACATAATTTTTATATGCTCACATGATTATGTATAAATTTATATTATAGATGCTCTTCTTTTCCGATATTGTTATGTTCTATAGTGTATACGTATTATCAAGAACATATCTATGACTGATTAATAGTGGTGATAGCATGCAACTGGGAACACCGGTCTCTTATTCGCACATATGTTTGGTTTATTCCTATGTGAAACAAGATTATCATAAACCAAATAGTATGTTTGTTGAGTGGGCTACTGCTACCAAATAATATTTAATTGTTCGTGTTTCTGTCATAGTTTGGTATCAACTTTTATTAGCTTGGATTTTTTGAACTTCTAATTTTCGCTTCTCGATGGTAATAACCGTGTATATTAAGTTGCAAATAATTCATGATTGGTAACACTAAAAGGATTTTAAAACCTTACCATAACATTATTGTTTTAGTATTACATTGCTTGCAAACGTTGATTTGTAACCATTTATTGTTACTTTTACAGTTATTAATATATTCTTTTGTTAAATTTTTTCAAGTTAAAATGATGGGTCACACTTTTTTGGATGCCAAGTTTTTATCCTATTACTGTAAAATGGCACTTTATAAGACATAATTTTTAGACTGATAATGGAGGACACATATGAATAATAGTTTAATTTAATATAATGTAATTTTTACTACTAATGACAAAGATTAGTTTAACATAATGTAATTTCAGGTTGAAGAACTCTATTTCATTGTAATCACCAAAGGAACAAGTACTTGAAATGCTGATTTTGAAACCAAAAATCTGATTTTGATATTCTTGACGACATACTATGAGAGAATCTTTTATCATCATATTAATTTATGTTGCTGCATAATATGTGTACCTACAATACTAATGCCGATCAATTCTTTTCCCTATCAGTTAAAAAATACACAGCTAAGTTGTACCCCCATTCACTCGAATTTTGGCATAAGTTGTGTGCTAACCGAGAGAATTATGGAGATCATGCCAAGGTTATTGTTTATTGATGTTTTATGACAAGTCTATACTGTTATATCACATACATGTTTCTCATGGGCTTAATTTATCTTTATATTACCTAAAATTCTATGGTAAATTTAAATTGAATTAGAGTAGCGGATGATAGAATCACTTTTATGTCTTTCTTCCTATTTACTATAATCTGACACATACTACAAAAATGAAAACATAATATGATCACAATGTAGGGTTGTATGCAATCCCATATGGGGAACATAACATCCAATGGAAGCCAACATTGCAAATGACTAATAACGAGACAAGTTTTTAGGTTTTGTGCGTGTTTCAATGGGCTGAAGGGGTTTAAGAATGCCAGGAATGTTACATAAGCATGTACATAAGAAGCAAAGAGGTAATCCAATTATCGCACACTATTGGAGCATAAGAAAGTCTGAAGAAGTTTTTGAGAAAACATAATTTTGATGAATTTCGGCAACAACTACTTCTGTGCCTTTTCCAGGTTTGAGGAAACCTAATATTGAAGCATAAGCATGTTTTGGGGGAGTAGTCTAGGTTCCTGCTAAGTTGAAAATGTGACAAATTTAAGAGGCCTTCAATGATTATGTAATTAATTTTTGTAGTGCTTTTTTGTCTTTTCCCAGGCTTCTTACGGACATCAACAATAGCTTGGGATGAACTAAGCAAGTGGTAGGCCCTTTCTACATATTTTACTAATTTATGCATTGACAGTTATCAAAATATGAAGGTTTTAACTAATTTTATCAGTCGTTGTTACTGTACATGCTGATTAGTTATTGTTTTGTTTCAATGAATCTATCTTTAAAATTAAGACGACTACGTTTACCTTTTCAATTTAATGATGGTCAATACCATCTTCATTCATTTAACTAATGAGTGATTTAATTGTTGTTTTGGATTATCTGGGAATGTATGTTTCATGGTTTGGGACAAAGAAAATGCAAGTAACAAGGGATTCAGCAACCCGTAGGTCAATTTGAGAAGCTTGCCAAATCTTTAAACTTTAATAGGTTTCTCTTTATTTCAGAATCAATTTCATTAGAAATTTTTTTGCACCTTAAAAATTAATGTAAGATACATTGATGGATTTTAATAGTTTTAGCAGATACTATAGCAATGTTTCTCACAAATCACAAAGCAAAGCATATGATATGTATGTATTGAGCATTGATAAAACAAATAATCATCGTACAATGCCATTTGTTAAACTTCCTAGATCCAGCATTGCCGAGATTTGAGATCAGCATGGCTTAAGACATTCAAATATTGTGTGTTAGAGCACCAATGGTCCAGTTGAAGCTGTGAAATGTTGTATAGGTTGAGGGATTCGGTAATACTGAAGCACTACATGGACTTTTGAAGACTTGAGAAGAGGGGATTCGAGGTATTATTTTCATTGCAAATCTGATTTCAATAAAAAAGTTGGAAGCATGAAGTACTGAATTGGAATAGTGAAATATCAGTTTGATGTTTATCTTTTCAATTTAATAACGGCCAAACATTATCTTCATTGTAATAATCAAATTGCTTAAAGATTATCTTATTTTTTATTGGGTTATTTGTTTTCTCAGATCAGTTTTCCAGGTCAGTGGGGATAGAACTGTCAGCAAACTGTCTGTTTCAGAATTCAGTGGGTTGCTTGCTAATAATATCTATATAGACCCACTTGATTCAGCTAATCTATTTTTATTCTTGCAAGTGTTTCACTTAATAATGAACAGAGATCCATTTTGAATTGGACTTTTGAAGAGCATTGTGATAACTGTTTGAGGTTATAAATTTGTTCTACATTATTTGAGGTACTGATCTTTTTTTGAACTTTTGGAGTGATTTGTTTATTTGATTTAACTGTTATTAAATTGTTTTAGAAGAAGGAACAACATCATAATTAATTTACCATATAAGGTTTCTCTTTATTTCATGTTCAATCCCACGATATATCCCAGTTTTGGCATTTGGGCTTTTCCGTTACTTAGTTGCATATGCAAAACTGGCTGAAGTTCATATTTAATCTTGGGGTGCATTTGCAAACGAACCGAAAGGGGCATTTGGAAGGGGTATTTGGAAGAGACTGGGAAAAAGGCATTTTCGCGAATGGGGAACGCGTTTTTATTAATGAAAGACGCAAATTGAAATGGGTATTGTTATTATTTTATTATTTATTTGTTTGTATTTAATAAAGTAGTAGAATGCAAAATAAAAATAGCAGAATACAAATTGTGCGATATAATTGCAGAATTCAAATTTCAGAATACAAAACAGTGCAGAATACAAAGTGCAAAAATTAAAATGCATAATTAAAAAGTAGAAAATATAGAAATAATACTACCAAGCTTTTCTCCTAAGCTTATCAACAGAATAACAGATGTCGACATTACCTGACCAATTGTGCTTGCAAACGACACCTTACTCTTTAATTTACATTCTAAAATGATATGATCGTATTAGAACATTATCATTACTCACATCCGTTGTCAAAGCCCACAAAATTGATTACATTTTGCTTCCAATATTTTTTTTTTGAATGGAGTACGCCTAATTGTTTCATTGTTTTATTTTCTGGATCGTTTTGATGATTGGATCATGTTCTTTCTACCATTTATCGATTTATTAAAGTTTGTTCGAAACCATTTAAATGTAACATATTTGATACTGAACTCTACTTAAACACAGAATGGTGATACAAAATTGAACACAATAAATCTCAATCGCTAGATTTCTTGGTGAATTCCACCTTTCACATAAAATATTAACAAATTCAACAGTATAGAGTTTGTGTGTCAAAAGCCTCTCCTTTTGATACTTTATGATAGTTTTTATTTATTTTTAATCAAAAAATAAAAATAAAATTAGTCTATGACGCCTTACATATTTTGTCTTTAAATAAGCTTATGCAAATGTCGTGTTGCATTATTCATTCCTTTTGTCTCAAAACGTGGACACAAATAATTTCTGCAATGCACGTATAATGAACAACTAAAAGTGCAATGATATATTTAAGCATTCGGAAACATCTCCCCATGGTTAAACCATTATGGATTACGACATCTTTGAGATCATGTTGTTCAGATCGTTAGGCTATTTTCGGTCTTAGTACCCATGAATTAAAACGTAACATTGACCAGTAGAACATAATCATAATATTGGTGCAACCAATGAAGATGTATAAATTCCTATGAACATTAAGCTTGGTGAAGCAGAAATATCTCATAAGCCTCATTTCTTGTTTAAATATATACTTACAGTAATGGGTTATGTTTCACTTCCATGGATTTAATGTTAACCCGCATAATTTTTGCACATTCCACTCATTCAATTGTCAGGTATGAAACCGGTTCCATTTTTATACACATCAAAATTTATCGTCCATCGCTATTCATCAAAGAATGTTGTTAACGAATGAAATTAGATTTTGAGCTGAAATGGCGACTGATCTTCTTCAACTTCGACTACCCCACCATCTCGTCTAACCCCATCTCATTCACTCCGCCTTTCACCACCTTCCATCTCCGCCGTCAATGGTCAAGAGCAAAAACAAGCTTTCGCGTCTCAATTCTGGGTCTAGATCTGACAAATCTGAAATGAGATCTGGTCGCCGTTATAAGCCTAACACCAATGACTTTGAAGTTGAGTTGCCATCGTCTGACTCTGACGCTTCGGAGACATCGCCAACGTCCGATTTAGCAACTGTGGAAGCGTTAGATTCTCTCCTTTGTGAAATTCCCATAGCTCCGCGAATGTCAATTGAACCTCCAGTGAAACCTAACCCTACTGCTATCTCGGCCATGATATCTACTGTTGTCGACTCTTGGCCAATTACTCAAGGTATGTCTCTCCGTCAAATGGTATTGGGGGAACAATCTGATGGTTATGATGTTGCGGCTGTGAATGGTACCGCAGTGAATGTAGTCAGTATTGCTGCTCCGGTAGTTAGTGTAACAACAGTGAATGTTGAGAGTAATGCTGATAATACAAATGAGAATTCTGAGTACAATGCAGTGCCGGGTTTGTTTAGTGATAATGTTGCTCAGGAGCGCAACCAAGATGTTCGACAAAATGCCAAGCCAGCTAAAACGCCCTGGAAATCCCTTTTTGAATCATTACCAAACATTGCTGGTAGTTATGAACCGACACACATCTCCATCCCTGATCCTGAATTCGGTCCAGCTCCTCCAATCGAAATTCTCAATGAAGCCAAATCTTTTTGGAAAGATCAAGTCATTGGATTCTTTCTAGATTCTAAATTACCAAACTTTGATATGATTGAAGCGTGCCGTGCAGTTTGGGGGCTTCATGGTCAGCTGCGGATCACTCATGTTAATGGAATGTTTTATTTGAAATTCTCATCTAAAGAAGAAAAGCAAAGAGTCCTGGAGGCAGATCTAGCAATTATTAGAGGTAAACCGTTCATAGTCACTCCTTGGTATGCTTCAGTGGATAGAGCTAGAGACCAGGTCCTCTCGATCCCTGTGTGGGCCCAGTTTAACAATGTCCCTTCAGCTCTACAACCTTTAATTGGGCTCAATTGGCTTGCGTGTCATATAGGCAAACTCAAATGTTTTGATTCCAACATGGTAGCTAGAAGAAACCTTGTATTTGCGAGAGCATTGATTGAAGTTACACCAGATAAGCCTCTCCCAACCCAGTTAAAGGTATGCATTGAAGATCACTTTTTTTTTTGTTGATGTTACATACAAATGGCGTCCGGGCATATGCATCCTTTGCAAATCATTTGGACATGTTAAAGAGAAATGTTCTGCATCGAGTGACTATATTCAAACCGTCAAAGTGCCTCTTCCTCGTGCTCCTCCAATGATATGGGTTCCTAAAATCAAGTCTGTTGTTTCCCCACCTACTAGCGATGGTGGTGATAGGATCAATGATAAGGTACCGACTGCAGGGCAAAGCTTTGATTGGAATAAACCAGAAAGGATTCTGACTCACAGTAACACTGGTATGAAACACAAGTTGACTAAGGGAACTTTTTACATATATGTAGACAAGGAAGATGTAGCAAGGAAGTTAATGTTCCGAGTGGAAGGTGAAGGGCTTATATTAGCAACGGATGGTGATGATGGTAAAAACAACAAGCAAATTCTCCAGGACACTGTTTGGGACAGACGGATAATATATTCTGAGAGCTCTCCATATTTTGTGTCTGATCTGGCTACCCACTTTATTGAGGCCGTCCAGGAGGTTACACCAGGTGATGCTGTTGGAGGCTAGTTTCTCTGATAGCGCATAGTAGCCTAGGCAAATCTGCTTAGCTCCTGTTTTTATATGTATGCGATGGACGGGCCACCTTAAAAACCATTAGCTGATTGTTAACCACAATCACCTGAACTTCATGTATTTTATTATTGGTAATAATAAAAGGTGTTTGCGGTCACCTTAAAAACCGGTCGGCTTTGCCAAAAAAAAAAATTATCGTCCATATTGCCTTTTCTAATTACCGCCTAAAAATTGTGAGATAAAATAAAGTCAATTTTACAAAAATAATTTAAGGAATAATAGTGCAAACACATAATAGACAAAATGAGAATTGTCCAAACTGGAAAACACAACGCACATAATTATGAATCACACTGCATTGTTTTTTTGTTTTCCATTTCCAATAAATTGTTTTCCAGTTGCATGTTCATTGCACCAATGTGTCCAGTACTTTCACTGTTAATGTAAATATTAGTTTCTTTTGTAGTAACTTTATTTGTTGCAATAACATATCTTAATGTTTCACTAACTATGCTATTTTGATCATCTCCAAATAAAACTACATTTACTCTCTCCATTAATTCTGTTCCATTCCAATATGGACCAACAAAGTCCAAATTGTTTATGTTCTATGTTTATGGCCATTATAAATGCATATTCAAATTTCTGTATGTTTAATATTTGGCTCTTTTAGTTTTATTTATAAATCAAATTGTACATATTTACATCCTTGCATTCCAGCACCGGAATTGTTGTTACATTAAATTAAAAAATTGTTAAGCAGATAAATTTGAACTGTTAATACTACACATCCATGCTTCACACCAAGATGTACACATGCTAAGATAGGTAAATCAAACAATGAATATATTTCTTTGTAATAAAACGAACGGAAATAAGTTTCCCTCTTCTAATGAAATGTCAGTTCACAATTATATTTAAAAAACAAGTTCTTCATGCACAAAATCAGTCCTTATGGTTGAAAACCAATATTTCATAGAAGTAACAAAACAGATTTCGTGTCCGTGTATACCTTACGCTAATGTACTCTCCTTCATATTTAATACATAAGCATTTCCAACCTTGAATATGCTACCATTTAAAACGGCTAAACGCATGGAAAATTAACTATACAACGCATAAAAATCCTATTATATTTGTGAATAAATTGCATTGTTCACCTAAGTAACATTAATGATACAATAAAGATATTTATCTACTACTATAATACTTAAAAACGACAAACTACCCAATGCATTTTAGAAACAACATTAAATCAACAAACTTTACACCACCAAAAATCAAGAATTTACTATAAGCTAATGACTATCTACTACCACTCGACTACCCGTTGCGTAGCACGGGTCACACACTTGTAGTGAATAGTACGTGGGAGCCTCCTGCTCGTCTCTGGATCAGCTACTCGTGCATAACCACCTAACCTATCTCTAGTCTGCTCGTTTAGGAGCACCCAGAGTAATAAGAAGAGACATAAAACTCTAGGTCAGACAAAAGTCTGGCATGAGCGATAAGCAACAAAACAGAACAATAGCATGTATACTAAACCATTCCTGAACCTGGACCTGCAACCTAAGAGTTAACACAACAAGATGTACAATAATCTAAGGTGACACTAATATATAGTGTGAAGATACGGGGATGGGGGTGTGCATGTCATAGTGATGTCAAACAGTCAAGCATAGCAACCATTCTCATATCTCTCACTCAGTGCGTAAAGCATACGATATCCACTGCTTTGATCACCCAAATCCTTGTTATGATCACTCTGCCTCATGGAGTCATAGTGACTCCACTGCACTGATCCATAGCCACTAATCCTTTACTATGTCCACTCTGCCCCATGGAGTCATAACAACTCCACTGCACTGGCTCGTAGCCTTGCTATGGTCACTCTGCCCCCATGAAGCCATGATGACTTCACTGCACTGATCCGTAGCCAATATCCGTCTCCTAGTGGTGAATCAAAGCTATAGACGTCGATAACCCCTTTGCACATGTCCCGCAGCAAAGTACAATCATGAAGTTGACTCTTTGGTTCCCAACTGGATCCTGAGTACAAACTACCCATTTGGACTACCTTTGCATCTTGGGTTTTGGTCATTATCCCGTTCGCACTTCAGTTTCCATTCGTGTCCATACTTCAGCTCAAATATGCTCGATTTGTGTCTCCTTCATTCATGGCACTACAGTTCGCGACTCGTGGCCAGTTCATGATGAGCATCCGGGTTGTGGTCCTCCTCCAAGCATGGATCATGGTCCTCCTCGAATCACGGATCGTGGTCCTCCTCGAAGCACGGATCGTGGTCCTCCTCGAAGCATAGGTCGGTTCGTGGTCTTCGTTTATCGCCATTGGCTCGTGAATGGGGTGGTACAACTAGTAATGGTCCTCCACGGTCGGGTCGGGCCGTGATAGCTCTCCACGGTCGGGTCTGGTCGTGAGCTTCAGGTGCGAGCAGTCCTCTAGCTCATGGTCTTCACATTCACGATCGGGTTGGTTCGGATAAGGGGGGCGATCTGATCCGGCTCTAGGTCATTTCCTGCAACTTTTCCTGCGACCGTTTTACGCCATACGACAGCGTTTTTCGACTATTCTAACTGTTCTAATCAATCACAAAGCATACCATACAGTCATATCAACATATAGAATTGACCACAAACACCAAAACAACAATTTGATATGTTAAAATGGATCAAACATACCCAAAGCCCATATTTTCCCTCTAATCATGTTTAACAATAACTAATGTTAGGATTAGCAAAAATAACCAAATCAACCCAAATTTCTAACAGAGGCCTAAAACAATAATTCGAAATTTATAAATATTTTTCCAGAATTTAATCATGTATAAATTCACCGATTATCACTAATTACCCTTAACTAGTGTAAAAACAAGGCTAATCACTCACCTTTGCCACAATTAAAACTTTCAGAACTGAAACTCCTCTGATTTGAGCGAATACCAATGTCTAACAGCAGCTTTAACTCAGAAATGGAGCTATTTCTCCTTGATTTGATGTTGCTAAGTTTAATCCTTAATTAGAGAGCGATTTGGGATGAAATTAGAAGGTGGAGGCCATTGTTACGGTTTCTAAGGGGTAAATGGCAGCTAGAAAACTGAAATTGATTGAAAACCTAACTCATTTCAGCCTCCCCATAACCCTAATCCCGAAATGGGTTAGGGGCTCATTCACTAATCACCTCATTTGGCCCGATTAAACAGTTTTTCACCTTCTAAACCTTATTTCAGCTATATCTCCCAAACGGTAAGTCCGTTTTTCACATATGACCAATTTACGGAAAGGTAAACCATCATCCGGATTTAATGGAAATGGTTTCAGGTCAAAATTCCTTACCAATCAAAAGTTATGGCCAAAACAAGATCAGCTAGGGGCAAAATGGTCATTCAAAAATCGGAAAAAATCATGAACATGGGAAATGACCCCAATAGTCGTCCCCCAATGTCACACGACCATACGACTCCTTACGAGAAAGAAATAAATATTCTACGATCCTCCGACGGGTAGAATGCGAGTTGTTACATTCTCCCCCCTTAAGAAATTTCATCCCCGAAATTCCTTAACCCAAAACATACAAAGGATCTCGCATGCCTACCAATCATTAACAAAACAATAAAGCATACAAAACAACACAACAAGCCTATCCTAGCATGAGGTTTACTAACAAGGGAGCACTATACCAATATAAAAACCTTACCAGGCAAAGAGTTCTGGATGCTTCCTCCTTATGTTCTCCTCTGTTTCCCAAGTACAGTCTTCCTCATCATCACCCCACTGAACTTTGACTAGTTTCACCGCCTTCCTTCGAAGCTGCTTCATATCGTTCCCAACAATACGCATAGGCCTGTGGTTCCCAACCGCCTTGGGTTCAACCTCAATATCGTCCAACTGATCCGGTGAAATAGTCACACTAGGGTCGTGCACGAATTTCCTTAACTGGGAAACATGAAATACGTTATGAACTCTTGCCATCTTCTCTGGTAATTCAACTTTATATGCCGAATTCCCAACTTGCTCGAGAACTGGGAATGGACCAACAAATCTTGGTGTTAACTTGCCTCTCCTATCAAATCGTATCACGCTCTTTAATAGAGAAATCTTGTCAAAAACCAGGTCACCAATCGAGAATTTTAAGTCTCCCTCCTCTTATCAGCATAACTCTTCTGAATATTTTGGGAAGCCTTTATTCGTTGTCAGATGATCTTAATCTTGTTTGAGGTTTCCTTATCACATCTGGTCCAAGCACAAACTTCTCACCGGTTTCTAACTAACATGACGGTGAGTTGCATGGTCTTCTGTATAAAGCTTCAAATGGAGCCATACCGATATTGGATTGATAACTATTATTATATGCAAACTCTACTATATGCAAATGGTCATCCCATGATCCACCAAAATCCAAAATGCAAGCTCTCAAGAGATCTTCTAATATACGATTCACCCTCTCTGTCTGACTGTCGGTTTGAGGATGATACGCGGTACTAAGATGTATTTCTGACCCTAGAGCCTCTTGTAAGCTCTTCCAAAGCCCAGTAGTAAACAACGGGTCTTGGTCACTCACAATGCTTTTAGGTACTCCATGAAATCTCACTACCCATTTCATATATAGTTCTGCTAACTTAGTTGTCGTTCTATTCGACTTGACCGGTATAAACCTTGCACTCTTAGTCAATCGGTCCACAATCACCCAAATGCTATCATGGCCCGATCTAGTTCTTGGTAACCCATAAATGAAATCCATTGAGACTTGTTCTCATTTCCATTCGGGAATTTCCAATGGTTGTAACAAACCACTAGGCTTCTTTTGCTCAACTTTAACTAGCTGGCAGTTCATGCATTTGGATATAAACTTCCCAACGTCTCTTTTCATCCCTTCCCAGTAGTAGGTCTACTTCATGTCTCGATTCATTTTGTTACCACTGGGATGTATAGTCAGTTTTGAGTGATGACATTCTCTAAGCACTTCATCTCTCAAACCCTTGACATTGGGCACAACTAGTCTTCCATTCTTTCTAAGACATCCATCTCGATCAAGCCCATACTTTTTCATCTCTTCGTTGATTCCCATATCTAACTTTGAGATGATTTCCAATAGGTTAGGATCGTCACTCTGACTGGAACCAATCCGCTCAATCAAAGTGGGTCTGATCGTCAAACTTGCTAACATTTTTGGATCCAATTCGCACTTTGGTCTGAAATCATACCCAGCGATGTACTCCAGTTGCTTCCATTCTAGAATCATAGCCCCAGTTCTACTCAATGCATCAGCTACCGCATTGCCCTTTCCTGGTGTATATGCGATATCGAAATCATAGGAAGCCAAGAATTCCAACCATCTTTGCTGTCAGAGATTTAGGTCCTTCTGAGAGAAAAGATACTTTAACGATTTATGATCGGTGAACAACTCGAATCTTTCTCCCAAGAGATAATGTCTCCACATCTTCAATGCGAACACGATCGCTGCCAATTCCAAATCATGGATATGATATCTTTTCTCATGCGGTTTTAGTTACCGACTAGCATAAGCTACAACCCTACTTCTTTGCATCAATACAACACCTAGCCCGGTACCACATGCATCTGTGTATATCGTCATCTCTTCATTCCCCTTAGGAATGACTAACACTGGTGCACATGTCAACTTTTCCTTTAGACTCTTGAATTCATTCTCGCACTTTTCATCTCAAACAAAAGCTTGATTCTTCTTGGTCAACTGAGTCAATGGTGCTGCTATCTTGGAGAAGTTTTGGATAAATTTACGATAATATCCAGCCAATCCCAAGAAACTTCTTATGTCTGTTGCATTCTTGGGCGTAGACCAATCTTGTACCATAGCCACCTTCACAGGGTGCACGGCAATACCATTTTCTGAAACAACATGGCCCAAGAATCTCACTTCCCTCCTCGAGAAGTGGCACTTAGAAAACTTTGCTTTCAATTAGTGTTTTCTCAACACCTCCATCACTATCCTCAAGTGTTCCTTGTATTCTTCCTCTGTCCTCGAATAAACCAAGATATCGTCTACGAACACAAGAACAAACTTATTCAATTGATCCCTGAATACCCTATTCATAAGATCCACAAAATATGTTGGTGCATTGGTCAACCCGAATAGCATGACCAACCACTCATCTAATCCAGACGGCGTCCGAAAGGCCGTTTTAGCTATACTCTCAGCTTCCACTCTAAGCTGATGAAAACATGTCGCGAGATCCAACTGGGAGAACACCCTCGTGCCACTCAACTGATCAAACAAATTGTCTATCCGTGGTAGAGGATACTTATTATTCCTCGTCACCTTATTCAATTCGCTGTGGTCCACACACAATCGAAGGGAACCATGTGCCTTGGTAGCAAACATAATTGGTGCTCCTCACTCAGAAACACTTCTTCTGATAAATCCCTTCTTCAAAAGATCGCTTACTTGCACCCCGAGATCTCGTTGCTCCCTTGGTGCCATATGACGAAGTGGCATCACTATAGCTCTGGCACCTTTCACTAAATTAATACGGAACTCAATCTCTCGGTGTGGTGGAAGTCCGGTCACTTCCTCGAAGACGTTCGGATACTGGCCAGCCACGGGCACATCTGACAACTCATCATGCGGGATGTCGAGGGAATTTAGAAAACTAGCCATTACCCCATCACTAGGTAGACCACCAAACACTACCCTCCGCCCACCATCCGCCCTAACTGTCACCAAAAAGCCCTCACAGTCTACCACCACCCCGTATCTTTGGAGCCAATCGACTCCCAAAATAATGCCAAACCCAGTAAAGCCCAGAACAAAGCAGTCACAAACAAACATGCATCCATGACTCAGATAATACCACATTATGACAAATCATGCTAAGGCTAGTTGAACCACCAATTGGGTTCGTCACGGCTAAAGGTCTATCAACTATCTCGGGTTCCAATCCCAACCTATCTACCAGGTCACTAGATATGAAGGAACGAGAAGCTCCGGTATCAAACAATACTCGAATAGGAACATCATAAATAGAAAGCATACCTTGAATGATGACATTCTTTCCCTTCTCCGCCATAGTTGGGGCATTCGACGAAGAAGGAACAACATTGATAGCATATGCTTTCGCAATCTGCTTTTCTTTAGGGGGTTGAGGACATTTATCCTTGTGATGTCCCACTTGGTCACAATTGAAGCACTTCCTGTTCGCTGGCTTTACTCAACAATCTTTAGTAGAATGACCCTTCTTGCCACAGCTAAAGAACTCCACATCTTTCTTATTCTTTTTCTTCTGGCCATCCTTGGTCTGATTTTGCTTTCTCTTATTCTAAGAACCATTCTTTCCTCCACCGCTTGCTTGCGGCTTTGGCTCTTCTGCAAACGCAACCTCAGTCTTCGACTTAGGGTATAGACTCTCTGATCTCAAAGCTTTCCCCACAATCGATTCAAACGTCTCATCGGTGTGGTTAATAAGCCTTTCCCCCAAGTATCCATCCAAACCAGTTATAAACTTCTCGTTCTTCTTCTCGGCAGTATCGATAAGGGATAATCCATACTTCGATGAAGTATCGAACTCTGCAATGTACTCTAAGACTGCCCTACCATTCTGCTTAAGCTCCAGAAATTTCCTAAACAACTCTGATTTCTGAGTAGCTGGGATAAACTTCTCACTGAATCGGGCCTTAAACTGATCCCATGTAACTTGATCCTCTGGAGTAGCCGCCTTAATAGCACTCCACCAATTCATCGCCCGTCCTTGCAGCTGATGAGATGCTAGCTTTCTCTTCATTGCATCCTCAAAACCCAAGTCTTCGAAGATACGCTCACAGCTATCCAATTAATCATGAACTTCTGTAGTCGATTCCGTTCCGTGGAACGGCTTCCCACCAAGGCTAGTGTAATCATTGCACAGCTTGGCGAAATCGTCCCTAGGCGCCTGCACCACTGCACCACCACCATTTGCAGCATTAGTAGCATCCCTCTGAACATCCCTAAGCATTTATCTCATGAGGTCAGTGAACATCGTCCTCATATCAGGAGCATTCCCATTATTAGCTCCTCTACCAGTACCCCTAGTATATCGGCTCATCGTTCAATCTGTAAGGAGAAAACGATTAACCATCTCTTCAGTGGTGCCAGTGCAATGCGACTTCATCCTTAAATATACTAATAATATATATATATAGATTTTGAAAACCAAAATATCACAAATACGCACTCTCGTATACGTACTATCTCTCTCTGGTGTCTTCCCTAGGTTAACTACGCTAGAGATCTGATACCAAATGTGACGGCCCGCCCCGCACCAGCCGACATTTCCAATGAAAGTGCGTTGTGCCAATGCCCGACTAGCACAGGATGGTCGCCACAGAAAGGAAAAGAAAGGAATTTGAACTAAAAAGGAACCTGTAGAATGTCTCGCAGCGCATGGAATGAAATATAATAATAACATACTTAACATAAAATAGGCATGACAATGCATAAGCTGAAAACTAAACCATAATCATCATAGCAGCGGAAATCCAAAATACAGCTTATGATCCACAACCATTATTACAACTTCAAAATACTGTCTCTAATGCAAAAGAAAGGAAAGGTACACTACTAATGCCCAAAGTAGTGACCAGCAGCGACACAGGGAGAATATATATAGAGAATAGTACGTGGGAGCCTCCTGCTCGTCTCCGGATCAGCTACTCGTGTATAACCAGCTAACCTGTCTCTAGTCTACTCTTTTAGGAGCACCCAGAGTAAAAAGAAGAGACATAAAACTCTGGGTCAGACAAAAGTCTGGTATGAGCGATAAGCAACAAAACAGAACAATAGCAGGTATACTAAACCCTACGTGAACCTGGAGCTACAACCAAAGAGTTAGCACAACAAGATGTACAATACTCTAAGGTGACACTAACATATGGTATAAAGATACGGGGGAGGGGATGTGCATGTCATAGTGATGTCAAACAGTCAAGCATAGCAACCATCCTCACATCTCTCACTCAGTGCGTAAAGCATACGATATCCACCGCTTTGATCACCCAAATCCTTGCTATGATCACTCTGCTCCATGGAGTCACAGTAACTCCACTGCACTGATCCATATCCACTAATCCTTTGCTATGTCCACTCTGCCCCATAGAGTCATAACAACTCCACTTCACTGGCTCATAGCCTTGCTACGATCACTCTGCCCCATGAAGCCATGATGACTTCACTGCACTGATCCATAGCCAATATCCATCTCTCAGTGGTGAATCAAAGCTATAGACGTCGATAACCCCTTTGCACACGTCCCACAACAAAGTCCAATCATGAAGTTGACTCGTTGGTTCCCATCTGGATTCTGAGTACAAACTTCCCATTTGGACTACCTTTGCATCTCGGGTTTTGGTCATTATCCCGTTCGCACTTCAGTTTCCATTCGTGTCCATACTTCAACTCAGATATGCTCAATTCATGTCTCCTTCATTCATGGCACTACGGTTCGTGACTTGTGGGAAGCTCGTGATGAGCATCCAGGTCGTGGTCCTCCTCGAAGCACGGATCGTGGTCCTCCTTTAAGCATGGGTCGGTTCGTGGTCTTCGTTCGTCGCCATTGGCTCGTGAATGGGGTGGTACGACTCGTGATGGTCCTCCACCGTCGAGTCGAGTCGTGATAGCTCTCCACGGTCGGGTCGGGTCGTGAGCTCCAGGTGCGAGAAGTCCTCCAGCTCGTGGTCTTCACATTCACGATCGGGTTAGTTCGGATAAGGGGGGATCCGATCCGGCTCTAGGTCATTTCCTGCAACTTTTCCTGCGACTGTTTTATGCCATACGATGGCGTTTTTCGACTATTCTAACTGTTCTGATCAATCTAAAAGCTTACCATACAGTCATAGCAACATATAGAATTGATCACAAACACCAAAGCAACAATTTGATATGTTAAAATGGATCAGACATACCCAAAAGCCATATTTTCCCGTTAATCATGTTTAACAATAACTAATGTTAGGATTAGCAAAACTTAACCAAATCAACCCAAATTTCTAACAGAGGCCTAAAACAATATTTCGAAATTTATAAATATTTTTCCAGAATTTAATCATGTATAAATTCACTAATTATCACTAATTACCCTTAATTAGTGTAAAAACAAGGCTAGTCATTCACCTTTGCCACAGTTAAAACTTTCAAAACTGAAACTCCTCTGCTTTGGGCGAATGCCAATGTCTAACATCAGATCTAACTCAGAAATGGTGCTATTTCTCCTTGATTTGATATTGCTAAGCTTAATCCTTGATTAGAGAGCGATTTGGGATGAAATTAGAAGGTGGAGGCCACTGTTCGGGTTTCTAAGGGGTAAATGGCAGCTAGAAAACTGAAATAGAATGAAAACCTAACGCATTTAAGTCTCCCCATAACCATAATCCCGAAATGGGTTATGAGCCCATTCACTAATCACCTCATTTGGCCCGATTAAGCAGTTTTTCACCTTCTAAACCTTATTTCAGCCATATCTCCCAAACGGTACGTCTGTTTTTCACATATGACCACTCTACGGAAAGGTAAACCACCATCCAGATCTAATGGAAGTGGTTTCATGTCAGAATTCCTTACCCATCAAAAGTTATGTCCAAAACAAGATTAGCTAGCGGCAAAACGGTCATTCAAAAATCGGCAAAAATCGTGAACATGAGAAATGACCCCAATAGTCGTCCCCTAATGTCACACAACCATACGACTCCTTACTAGAAAGAAATAAATATTCTACGATCCTCCGATGCGTAGAATGCGGGTCGTTACAAGTTACCCATAGACTTAGCCCTTAATTTACAAGCCCAGGTTTTCGTTAGCCTTGGCTCAGCACAAAAATAGATAAAAAGAAGGAGAATTAGTCTAGGCTAATTATAAGACCTAGAATCAGAAATGAACAAAATAAATAAAATAGGGCATTGCAAGACTGTAAATAAAATAACAACAGAGAAGGGGATAAAGAAAAAGAATTGCTTATAAATAAACAACTAAAAAGGAATAAACAATAGACAATAAATAGACTGTAACAACTTGCAAAAAATAAACTTATAAACATTGTAAATATATGTTAGACCAAGAAATGGTCCTAACACCCAATTGATCATGTTTTCGTAGGGAATAATCGAGAATAATAATCTAAAAGCATAGAAAAGAAATCAGCACATGCTTTTTATAGTGGTTCGACATTAACGATCCTACATCCACTTTATATAATTCATTTCACTCTTCGATTACAATTATAGTGAATATAACAACTCAAACACTCGAATTCAATTAATAATTCCTTATGAATTTATTGAATTTCATGGGAAAAGGAGTTTTTCTATGAAGAAATTTCGGCCATGGCAGCCTTGGAGCGACGAAGTGCCAAAAGATCCTTCTCTTTTCCACACGAATGTGTATTTATAGGTGTATAATCGGTTAGGGGCGAGTGCCACATGGCAGCACCTGGAGATCTCGAAGTTGTAGTGGAGAACGTGGGATAATGGTATTCAGTTCGTAGGTTGCCAGGTGGGAAACCGCTCTACTTTTTTAGGCGCAGGAATAGGACCACATTGTGATGTGGTGTAACTGTTTTAGAGCAGCAAGTGCGGGGCGGATCAGATAGGGGTACTCTAATCCGATCCGATCCAAAAAAAGGGGGGATCCGTTCCGACCCGAAGGGGGGGATCCGATCCGGAGACATCTGCATGTACAACTCAAGTTTTCCAACTTTCTATCACTCCATCCAAGTGATCGCCAATCAATGTAAGTTCATACTCAAGTCCCTGGCTTTGGGCAGCCTGGTCACAAAGCAGGTTAACATTTTGCCCCCCAAAGTATGTCTTATCGAAGATGAGGCGTGCTTTGAATATGTCGAGTTGAATATTTCTGGAAAGTCATCCGTCCTTGAGAAGGCTTTATCAAATTGTTGCACTACTTCCATAGGTGCTAGTTAGTACAAATTCTATGTAAGGAGTTGTCAAAATGATCAGGTAACTGTTTAAACCTCGTCGAATCAAGAGGTCTAATTCCTTCATCATAAGTCATGTAGGATTGTTGGCTCAGGTGTGAGATCATACATACGCGGGTCGTCACCAAACTACATCGTTTTCCTATGCAAGTCAAGTGTGTTACTGAGTCAGACTTTCTTTTAAGTATAAGTCAATGTATGAACTTGGCCATCCAAATCATGGGGTAATGTAAGAATCTTCAGGCTTTGAGCTAGCATCTGACTGTTGGGATTGACCACATCAGAATTGGTACATGAATCTTTCATTTGCGTTCGTCTTGGGACTATCCCGGCATCCGGATAGTAATCAGATCATATTAAAAGAAATCCACGATCGTTCCGGGTCCTTTCATAGTCTCATGATCACATGTAAACCAGCAAAGGGCATTGTTGAAATCGTGTAAACCAGTGCTCGTAAGATCATTACAATCGTAAGGCAGTACAGGAGTTCTCCGCATTCTCTATTCAATGTAGTTGCGGATCAGGTCTTTGAAGTCATGTTTGATCCGTTAGTGGGCTTTCTTGATCTATCAAGACGAATCATATCATATTCCGGAGATACAGTTTATATGTTCTGAATCAAGCGCCGAGTCAGGATCATGTTCGAAGTTAGTCTGTCAATTGAAGCTCATGCTCCCAGCATCAATGGAGGAAAAGCGTAGTTAGTGCTTATGCCCCCAGCATCGTTGGGGGTTGGACTAGGTCAATGGGACATCCAATTTTCTATCCTTTTAGCTTTCTTTCTTCACATCGGGCTAGAGCTGCAGGTTCAATAATCTAAGTCAACCCGTGCCGTTTTGTGCTCTTTCTCAATTCATCAAGCGTTGGGGTTTCATACGCGAATAGTCGAACCATATCCGCATCGTTGTCATCCCCTCTCTTCAGTCAGAAGGCGAGGATTGCCTCACCAAGTGTCAACGAACTTAGATACACTCCTTGCATCAGTCACGGAGTTGAGTAAGCTCGTCAATCATGCAAGCGAGCGAACATCGTTAGGGAGTTATTTGAGCTCCTTCATTCATGATTTGGCACAATCCGAAGTAGCCATCATAGTCTTATTGAGTCTCCATCTCGTGCTAGGTTCCATTGAGCTTGACAATAAAGATTGCAGGCTGATCAATGAAATTGGTCCTTTCCGAAAATGTACATTTCTGCCAGTCTTTTCCGGGGCTTTTCTTTTCTCTTTATCATTTCAAAAGTCAGATGGTGCTCCATTATCTGTCATGAAAACATTGATATCATCCATTTCAACATTTATATACTCTTGTTACAAGAATTCACCAAAGCTTCTTGGTGGGTCTTGATGTAGAAAAACTTTGATGTTTGAGTTAAAGGGTTTTGATTGACATTGCTTATGTCGCCTTTGAGCATGCCGCCTCTAGTGAAGCATCAATTAATGTTGGAATCTGGCCTTCATCTTTGAGAAGTTGTCACCAATTATCGAGTTTAACGTTGGTGCCCCCAGCATGAAGTCATGCAGTGGGTAGAAGCCAGTCTCTGGCTTCTTGGTTCCGCATATTTAATAGCCGTTAATCACGCATCTGTCTTTTAATTCTGCATGGTGATTCTCTACTCGGATGCATGTAGGTTAGTCTTGAGCAATCATTATTTTTGGTTGCAATCAGGGATTTTGTATAATTCCGAGAATAGTAAATGTACATGGAGTCACTAAGTAGTGGAATCATGCTCCTCGAAGCTCGTATCCTGTTCCCCCATCCATGGGGTTTTGCTAAGCGGTGAGCATTAAATCCATGTCTTCTCTCAATTCATATTCCCTCATCAAGTCATGAGTTACAGTTTGAAACAAAATGATTTTTTCGTGTCTAGCTCGTGTTATTCTTCAGTTTCCCATCCAAGTTATGAGAATCAGAATCGGGTGGCGATAAGGTCGAATTATAGTCACCTCGAATGCTTCTACTTTCCCCCATGCAGTAAAGAATGGGGAACTTCATACTGAAGTTGAGTTGGATTTAAAGTATTCATCTGAATTGGAGCAGTGGATGGTCAAACGCCATTTAAGTTTCCAGTGGCTCTTGCGTTACCATCGTTTTCATCTAAAATGCTACGATCAGAAGCTACATGCTGCATATGTCTAGGAGGAGGTTGATTTCCCCTTGTTTCATCCAAGACGACATTGCTGACTTGTCATAGGGTCTTGTGTGATATGAACTGCGGAGAAGGGAGTGTTCATGCTAAGTTCGTTGTTGCTTGAATTCACATGGTGCTCACTCCGAGCATCTAGGTTCTCAATTCAACAATGGCACCATCCATTTCATATCTAGTCTGACATGCTGAGGGATCATCACAAGAAGAAATCTGCTGACTTCCTTCATTCCTAGCGCCTTATGCGCCATCATCCTCAGCATGGAAGAAATTTCTATCTTCCTTCTTCTTATCCCTTGAGTCAGAATGTCAGGTAATTCGTTCCTTGCAAGCTACAAGTCAAAGTAATAGTGTTCCCCCTTCTCTGGGGTCTTTCAATCGGGAAGTCGGTCGAGACTAGAAAATGGACATTCACTCTACATCCATTCTGTGGTCCTCAAGCGGCCTATCAAGATCGAGGTATAAGTTAGACACAGACGTATGAGTTATGCCATTTGTAAATATTTTCAATGGTATGCCCCCACTCCAGGGGTAATGGCAAAATATCAATAGTTGTATCACATCTCTTTCAATTTTAGACATGGATGCATGGAAAAGAGACGTTTCTTTCAAAGCTTAAGTGATTGAGTTATCCAAGTGCTCGAGTCATCACATTTCCATTCAGTGTACTTGCGAGGTGGCACTCGTTGTTGCACTTGGGCTATGGTCAGTCATGCGTGGGTATGCACGTTGATTTGATATATCACTCTTAGGGCCTCCTTTTGGTTGTTGCCATAAGTCGCGTGACATGTCATTGAACAATTCACTTTCAAGGCCTCCTTTCGGTCGTCGCCTTGATTCGCATGAGAAGTTTAGCATTGGGCAATAGCATCAGCTTTTTGGGTGTGGCCCTTTGTTTGTTTTCCACTGGCCCACTGCGGTTGTCGAGAGTGCAGCCCTTGCATTCTTGTCTTGTTATCTTGTACAAGCCTGCACTCTGTAAACAAAGCGAATCTATAAGTAATAGGTAATAAAGCACATCACAATCAAGTAAAGGTTCCAATTCAGAATCCCTGCAATCAAATAATATCGAGCAAATCATATAGAATTTATCTAAGGTGGTGATGTATGTGTATGCCTCCAATCAATCATGAACAAAGTGCCTGGTCTGGGCTTGTTTGGGATCGATTAGGATCGATATTGTGTTGCTCCCCATATCCGAAAATGAGGGGTTCGGGCTTAGCTTTCATTCTTTCCCCCGATCCTCAGTGGGGTAGGAGCCCTTTCGTGGAATTAATCGCACTGTCTTTATACTCTCCTGTCGTATGCCTAGGATAGAGTTCGAACTTAGCTTTCAGTCTGCCCCCTAATCCTTCAGTAGGGTAGGAGTTCATTTGTAGCGCACAGTCTCTGGCGCCTTTATACTCTCTCATCGAATACCATGGGTAGAGTGGAATCAAGACAGTCTTTTAATCATGGTGCACCTTCACGCCTTGAGGACGCCATCTTCACGTCCTTTATACTCTCTCTCGAATCATGAGAGTTAGAGTTGTGGATGTCGTCTTCCCGTCCTTTATACTCTCTCTCGAGTCATGAGAGTTAGAGTTGTCCAGGCGAACGGTCGTGTCATTTGCCCCGGCGCTCCTTCTTCGCTCTATTTCAAAGAGTAGGAGTCTACCGTCTCAGGTATCGTTCTCAAACTCGATTTTAGTCCTTACTTCATGCTTCACTTAGGCGGATGAAGCTTTTCGGGAAAGCGGTCGGATCACAGTTGCCGAGGCGCTACCTCATAATCCCTGATTCATGGGTAAAGGTGGCTGTTTGCAATAATCAAGTCTCTGTCGTCCCGTCAACTCGTGGGATGAAGTTTGGTCGGACATCATGATATCGTTCCTTATGCTCTCTTTCAAGTCATGAGAGTTAGAGTCACGGATCGAGTGGTCTTTAATCATGGCGCGCCCATCACACTCATCCTAGGTTTATACTTTTATCCAAGCTTTTCGGATTATAGTTAATTAGGCAAACAGTCGGCAAACAGTCATAAAATGTTTGCCAAGGCTCCGCGTTCCTCCGATCAATTTTCGGGAGGAGTGATTGGCACCGAAGTTCAGGTTCCTCCTTTATTTAGATTCATTCAATCTGGCGACGTCGAGCATAGGATCGAGCCATGTAGACAGTCGAACTGCGTCCATTTGGAGTCAGACTCCGACTTTGTAATGCAAAGATTAAAGCATAATTGTCTTGTGGTCTGCCACGCGTTAGCCAAGGAGTGGATGGTCATATTGCATACACCTTGAGCTATACAAATTCATTTTTTTTAGACGGAGGACATGGCTTTGTACATGAGCAATTCAACCAGGCTTGTTATGGTATCACTCCGTAACTATCAATAACTCATAAAGTATGCAAATATAAGAGTCATGGTTAAAGTGTAATCCTGTCAAAGGAATGAATATCATTCTATGCGAAAATGGCATTGCATGTTATCTGCAGGTCCATTTTTCCTTGCCCAATCTCTTCTAAGGGATGGCTGCCAAAATCTTTAGCTGGTGATGAACGTCTTTTCAAACCGTCATGGGATGGCGATCCCAAGAATGAACAGACCTTGATTGGGGTCTTGGAGCGCCAAAGGCAGTTAGGTAAATATTGTAAGCGAATGACGAGGTCGCATCTCCTTTGAATCGCCTTCTTGCCCCCATGCTAAGGGCAAGGATTGAGTGTCTGGGAGTCATGTATGTATCGCTAATGGTAGCATATCATCACAGTGGTGCTAGGAAAGTAATTGGAAGGAAACAGGAAATAGGAAATGGCTGCTAGGGGGTAGTCATATCTCATCCATCCACAGATATGTCTTCGATCCCACGTCGGGTATGAGATCTAATGCACAGATAATCAATCAGCATCCAGGCATAAGTGCTCGAAACTTTTACTTCGGGCAAGGCTGAGGCAGTTGATTATGCAAGCCTACGAAGTATCATCTTTGAATTAGATGAGGTAATTACGAGCAATCGATATTCGAATTTCCGGTTTGTCCCTAGCGTCTGGGGCACGAGTTACTTGACTAATCCTTGATGAAGTGAGTGAAATTGTGAATCTTCACTTTCTAACTCCAAAACGTCGTTCGTCAAAAGTTTCATTCGTGTACATCTCCCATCTAGCGGTAAGTTGTTTAGTACCCTTGTGCACCGTCTGTATACGACCGCGAGGTGCTTGTTTTCATCTTTCATTTTTGGGGTCCATCTTCTTCATCTAACACATCATCTTCAGGAACGGAAAACTCAAGTCAGCCAATGCTTGCCCTCGTATGGACTTCTTTAGGAGGGAATTGAAATCAAACCGGTTCAGCTCGATGTTTCATTTGAGAAATCTTATAGATGCCTCAGGTTGTTGTAAGACCTGTCGTAGTGGCTAATCGGTGTGTATCACGATCAGGTGTACTTGGAAATAATGGCAGAGTTTTCTTGAAGCAACCAACATGCAGTAAGCGAGCTTTTCAATCTTTGGGCAGTTGCTTCATTAGATGCCGCCTTCCTGCATCCTGAATCTTCATCCTTTCTGGGATCTATGTCTTCGGTCATGTCATCAAGAAACTCTTTCTGCGATGTCTCCCTTACTTGCTAAGCCCATGCATTCGTCACATTACATCTCCTCGAGAGGGGAAGCGTTCTTGGATTCCACGCCATTTCTATTGCGTAGCATATTCCCTCTAGCCAAATAGGAGGTTATTCCAGTGACTTGGTCATCACGGACCATTCCCTCTCTAGCTTCCATTGGGTCTGGATAGTAGACACTAAGGTGTAATGTAAGCTATGAATTCTGCTGCAGCAGGTCGGTTTAGATCTTGATCAGATAAGCTTGAATACAATCGCATAGCTTATGAGACTTCAACTAATATTCATGCGTTATGTTACAACGGAAATAAGAAGTAGAGAGCTAATGGTTGATTCATATTTGCTTTAATCTCGAGATCTTGTCACTTAACCAAGGTTGTATGGTGGCTGGTGAGCAGTCAAGTTGCTATAATCCGGGAAAGGATCCATAGGTCTAACCATGGCGTGTGGTTGTTCAACTAGTACCTAACTCTAGGCACCAAAGTTAGTTGACTCAACCCTTATTCGATGGGAATCAGTCTTCCTCGA
Organism: Allium sativum; assembly: GCA_030737875.1. Classification (NCBI taxonomy): domain Eukaryota; kingdom Viridiplantae; phylum Streptophyta; class Magnoliopsida; order Asparagales; family Amaryllidaceae; genus Allium; species Allium sativum. Next base: position 767,546,714 of record CM060912.1, on the reverse strand, counting down.
TGCGATTGACAGCAAATAGTCATCGCAAAGGTTAGGCAAGTCCTTCGGGAGGTAAAACGCATGACATATTTCATTCATCACATCATACAATTGAAGCGTAGCATTGGGATGTTGTGATTCTTAACTTCTTTCTAGTATCCCATTATTGACAATCACAGTCGCTAAGATCATATGGATCAATTTCGGAGCAGTGCTCAGAGTGTTCCATATAACCGTTATTCGATGCTCCGTTAATTGGACAGGTTCAAGTCACATAAACATGGTGGTCACTACTCGTTAGGGAACATCATCAGTAGCATTGGTGAAATCTATACACCATCAGAGCTATGGAAGAGGAAGCTGCTATGATACAATCATTGTCACGTATACTGTCGTTGATAACAAGCTGAATCTGATCGATAGCTTCTCACATTGGCTTACTTATGTAAGCAGATGTCATGGCTCTAGGAAGAATCCTAGTCGTTGCCATCTTGCTGTGATATTCTCATACTATCCATCTAATCTTCATTGACAAGCTTTAATGACTGTTGTTAGCCAAAATATATGTCGAGCCGAAGGCGAGCCGTACTCCGAGCCGAAGGCGAGGCCGTCAGCGGGTCCGGGCGCAGCGCCGGTGGAGGTCCGGGGCCGCACGATTTTTTCGATTTTGGACGATGGAGCCTTTTCTGAAATGATCAGAAAAATGTATTTTTTTTCCAAAAACAGCTGTTTCGGTTCGTATCGGATCATGCCTTCAAGTTACGCCATCAGTAACTTTCATTTCTTCGATTCGGTTCCGGGATACAACATTGGGTCGGATCGGGGTATGTTTGGGTCGCGCGTCGAATATGTCATTGGCAGCTGTGGGTCGGAAATTGCTTGTTCGAGCGGATGCACTTCAGGCGGATCGGATCCCTGGCCATCCGATCCGAACCGATACTGCCACTCCAAGATCCACCGTTCCGGTGTGTAACTTCGTGGGGCGGGTCGGACCCGACCCGAACTGAGTGGGGCGATCTGAACCGAAGCCATGCGATTCTGCATCAACTCGCTCCGATCTACTGGTCACCCGCATCCGATCCAGAGACTTCTTCGAACAGGAAAGTCTGAGAATTAGCAAAACTTAACCAAAACAACCCAAATTTCTAACAGAGGCTTAAAACAATATTTTGAAATTTATAAATATTTTTCCAGAATTTAATCATGTATAAATTCACTAATTACCCTTAATTAGTGTAAAAACAAGGCTAATCATTCACCTTTGCCACAGTTAAAACTTTCAGAACTGAAACTCCTCTGATTTGGGCGAATGCCAATGTCTAACAACAGCTCTAACTCAGAAATGGTGCTATTTCTCCTTGATTTGATATTGCTAAGCTTAATCCTTGATTAGAGAGCGATTTGGGATGAAATTAGAAGGTGGAGGCCATTGTTCGGGTTTCTAAGGGGTAAATAGCAGCCAGAAAACTGAAATAGAATGAAAACCTAACTCATTTAAGCCTCCCCATAACCCTAATCCCGAAATGGGTTATGAGCCCATTCACTAATCACCTCATTTGGCCCGATTAAGCAGTTTTTCACCTTCTAAACCTTATTTTAGCCATATCTCCCAAACGGTAAGTCTGTTTTTCACATATGACCACTCTACGGAAAGGTAAACCTCCATCCAGATCTAATGGAAGTGGTTTCATGTCAAAATTCCTTACCAATCAAAAGTTATGGCCAAAACAAGATCAGCTAGCAGCAAAACGGTCATTCAAAAATCGGCAAAAATCGTGAACATGGGAAATGACCCCAGTAGTCGTCCCCTAATGTCACACGACCATAGGACTCTTTACGAGAAAGAAATAAATATTCTACGATCCTCCGATGCGTAGAATGCGGGTCATTACAAGTTACCCATAGACTTAGCCCTTAATTTACAAGCCCAGGTTTTCGTTAGCCTTGGCTCAGCGCAAAAATAGATAAAAAGAAGGAGAATTAGTCTAAGCTAATTATAAGACCTAGAATCAGAAATGAACAAAATAAATAAAATAGGGCATTGCAAGACTGTAATAAAATAACAACAGAGAAGGGGATAAAGAAGATGAATTGCTTATAAATAAATAAACAACTAAAAAGGAATAAACAATAGACAATAAATAGACTGTAACAACTTGCAAAAAATAAACTTATAAACATTGTAAATATATGTTAGACCAAGAAATGGTCCTAACACCCAATTGATCATGTTTTTGTAGGGAATAATTGAGAATAATAATCTAAAAGCATAGAAAAGAAATCAGCACATGATTTTTATAGTGGTTCGGCATTAACGAGCCTACATCCACTTTATGTAACGACCCGTATTCTACGCATCATAGGACCGTAGAATATTTATTTCTTTCACATACGAAGTCGTATGGTCATGTAACTTTGGGAGACGACTATTGCGGTCATTTCCCATGTTCATGATTTTTACCGGTTTTTAAATGACCATTTTACCCCTAGTTGGCACTGTTTTGGCCATAACTTTTGACTGGAAAGGAATTTTGACCTAAAACCACTTCCATTAGCTCCGGATGATGGTTTACAATCCCGTAGAGTGGTCACATTAGCCAAACGGACTAACCGTTTGGGAGATATGGCTGAAACAAGTTTCAGATGGTGAAAAACAGCTTAATTGGGCTTAACCGGGTGATTAACAGCTAGGCCCAATGGGTGATTTCGGGATTAGGGTAAGGAGGAGGCTGAAATCAGTTAGAGAACGATCTTATCCTCATTTCCCAGCCGCTACTTTCTTTCTTGCAACCCTAGCAATGGCCTTCAACACCCAAATCACTTTCTAATCACTTTCTAATCAAGTTTTGGCTTAATCTACATCAAATTAAGAAGAGGAAACACGAAAGCAAGGCTAGAGCTGCTGTTAGACATCAGTATTCGCCCAAATCAGCAAGGTTTCGGTTATGAGAATTTCGTTTGTGGCCAAGGTGAGTGATTAGCATCGTTTTGACACTAATTACAGTTAATTAAGGGTAATTAGGGAAGATTAGCGAATTTATACACTAATAAATTCTGGAAAAATATCTATAAATTCGAAAAAAATATTTTATGCCTCTGGTAGAAATTTGGTTTAATTTTGTTAACCCTATGATTAGTTTTGCTTAAACATGCTTAAGGGAAATTATGGGGTTTTGGGTATATTTGATCCATTTTGACATATGAATTCATTGTTTTGGTGTTTGTGGTTAGTTTGCTATGTTGCTATGACTGTTTGACATGATTTGTGATTGATTAGTATAATTAGATTTGTCGAAAACGTCGTCGAATGGCATAAACAAGTTGCTGGAAAAAGTTGCAGAAAGTTGTGCAGGGTTTCGGATCGGATCGGATATGGGCTCGGATCGGATAGGAGACCTGGGCAAGGAACCCGACCCGAACTGGAGTCTGGCACATACGAGGCTTGGAAAAAAGGAAGGCCATGTTGGTTAAGCTGGGGATCGGATCGACTTAGGGACGAAGGGCTCGGATCGGAACTTGACACTTGGGAGAACTGACAAGAGGGAAGGCCACGCTAATTGAACTAGGATCGGATCGGATGAAGGAGGGATCGGATCGGAGCACGTGAAGAACGAGGGAGCGGATCGGAGCGGAAGCACGAACTGGAAGGGAGGTGGCACCCGACCCGACCCGGAGGAGGACACCCGACCCGACCCGAAGTGGGACGCCCGACCCGAATCGATGCAACGCTGTGGACCCGAACCGAACCGCTACAGGGGAAGACTACGAACAGAGCCAATTCAAAGTAGAGGACCCGACTCAAACCGATGGCTAGGAGGGGAACTCGACCCGACCCAGTATTGACCAATAACCCGAGATGCAAAGGTAGTCCAATATGGGAAGTTAGAGCTCAGGATCCAGTTGGGAACCGATGAGTTCACTTCATGATTGGGCTTTGCTGCGGGACGTATGCCAAGGGGAAGTCGATGTTTATGACTTTGGATCACTATGTATGGGAAGTACGTGAACGGATTCAGGGCTGAAATGGCCTAGGTACGACTAAAGGGCTATAAACCAATGAAGTGGGGTCATTTGTAAAGATTTGGTCATGACTCCATGTGGTAAGCTTGGTAGTAGCAGTAGTTGTACAAGTTGAACTCCATCACTACTTCGATGGGTCTAGTGATTGACAGTGGTGGACATCGTATGCTTTACGCACTGAGCGAGAGATGTAAGGATGGTTGCTATGATTGTTCATTTGCCATCATTATGACATGCACACCCCACCCCCGTATTCTTTACACTATTTATTATGGCACTTTGGAGTACTGTACGGTATGTGGTACTAACTCTTTGGTTGCAGGTCCAGGTTCAGGTATGGTTTAGTATACCTGTTATTGTTATGTTTAGATGCTTATCGCTCATACCAGGCTTTATGTCTGACCCAAAGTTTTATGTCTCTTCTTATTACTCTGGGTGCTCACACGAGCAGACTAGAGACATGTTAGCTGGTGATGCACGGGTAGATGATCCGGAGACGAGAAGGAGGCTTCCACGTAATATATACATAGTATTCTCCCTGTGTTGTTGAAGATCACCGCTTGGGCATTAGTGATGTATCTTCTACTTTAGCTTTCTTTTGTTTAGAGACAGTAAATTTGGAAAGTTGTAATGAGCTGTATTTGGATTTCCGCTGCTCTTATGTTGATGTTGATTTTAGTTATCAGCTTATGCACTGTCTCACCTGTTTTATGTCAAGTATGTTATTATTATATTTTGTTCCATGCGCTGTGAGACATTCTACAAGTTCCTCGTTAGTTAATTCCCTTCTTTCCTTTCTTCTGACGACCGTTCTGTGCTAGTCGGGCATGTGTACAGCGCACTTTCGGAGGAAATGCAGGCTGGTGCGGGGCGGGCCGTCACACTTGGTATCAGAGCTCTAGGTTGCGTAGTTAACCTAGGGAAATTATCAGGGAGAGATAATATACGTATACGAGAGAGCGTATTTGTGATTATTTTGGTTTTTAAAAGCTATATATATGCTATTAGTAGTATAAGAATGAAGTCGTGCTGCACTAGCACCACTATGGGGTCGTTAATCGTTTCCCTTTACAGATTGACGATGAGCCGATATGTTAGAGGTACCGGTAGAGGGGCCAATAATGGGAATGCTGCTGACATGAGGACGATGTTTACTGACCTCATGAGGGAGATGATTAGGGATGTGCAGAGGGCAGCTCCCAATGGTGGAGATTGTGGTGGTCCAATAGTGCAGGCGCCTAGAGTCGACTTCGCCAAGCTGAATAAGGATTATACTAGCCTTGGTGGGAAGCCGTTCCACGGAACGAAGTCGGCTACGGCTGTTCAGGATTGGTTGGATAGTTGCGAACGTATCTTCGAGGATTTGGGTATCGAGGATGCGATGAAGAGAAAGCTAGCGTCCCGTCAGCTGCAAGGACGGGCAATGAATTGGTGGAATGCTATAAAGGCAGCTACTCCCGAAGATCAGGTTACTTGGGAGCAGTTTAAGGCTCGCTTTAGCGAGAATTTCATTCCAGCTACTCAGAAGTCAGTGCTGTTTAAGAAATTCTTGGAGCTCAAGCAGAATGGCAGAGCTGTCTCGGAATATATTGCTGAATTCAACACTTTGTCGAAGTATGGGTTATCTCTTATTGATACCGCCGAGAAGAAGAATGAGAAATTCATAACTGGTTTGGATCAGTACTTGGGGGAAAGGCTTATTAACCACATCGATGAGACATTTGAATCGATTGTGGGGAAAGCATTGAGATCAGAAAGTCTCTACCCTAAGTTGAAGACTGTGGTTGTATCTGCAGAGGAGCCAAAGCCACAAGCAAGTGGTGGAGGCAAGGGTGGTCCCTAGAATAAGAGAAAGCAGAGTCAGACTAAGGATGGCCAGAAGAAAAAGAATAAGCAAGATGTTGAGTGCTTCAGCTGTGGTAAGAAGGGCCATTATGCTAGTAATTGTCGAGCCAAGCCAACGGACAGGAAGTGCTTCAACTATGGCCAAATGGGACATCATAAGGACAAGTGTCCGCAACCCCCCAAAGAAAAGCAAATGGTGAAAGCCTATGCCCTTAATGTTATTCCTTCTTCATCGAATGCCCCCAACAGCGGCGGAGAAGGGAAAGAATGTCGTCATTCAAGGTATGCTTTCTGTTTATGATGTTCCTGTTAGAGTTTTGTTTGATACCGGAGCTTCCAGTTCTTTCATATCTAGTGACCTGGTAGATAGGTTGGGATTGGAGCCCGAGATTGTCGATAGACCTTTAGTAGTGACGAACCCGATTGGTGGTTCGACTAGCCTTAGCATGATTTGTCGTAATGTGGTCTTATCGAGTCATGGATGCATGTTTGTTTGTGATTGCTTTGTTTTGGGCTTTACTGGGTTCGGCATTATTTTGGGAGTAGATTGGCTCCGAAGATACGGGGTGGTGGTAGACTGTGAGGGCTTTTTGGTGACAGCTAGAGCGGATGATGGGCGGAGGATAGTGTTTGGTGGTCTACCCAGTGAGAGGGTATTGGCTAGTTTTCTAAACTCCTTCGACATTCTGCATAGTGTGTTGTCAGGTTTGCTCGTGGTTGGCCAGTATCCGGATGTTTTCGAAGAAGTGACCGGGCTTCCACCACACCGAGAGATTGAGTTCCGTATTGATTTGGTAAAAGATGCCAGACCTATAGTGATGCCACTTCGTCGTATGGCACCAAGGGAGCAGCGAGAGCTCGAGGTGCAAGTCAGCGATCTTTTGAAGAAGGGATTTATCAGAAGGAGTGTTTCTGAATGGGGAGCACCAGTTGTGTTTGCTACCAAGGCGGATGGTTCCCTTCGTTTGTGTGTAGACTACCGCAAATTGAATAAAGTGACGAGGAAGAACAAGTATCCTCTACCGCGGATAGATGATTTGTTCGATCAGTTGAGTGGCGCGAGAGTATTTTCTCAGTTGGATCTCGCGACAGGTTTTCATCAACTTAGAGTGGAAGCTGAGAGTATTGCTAAAATGACATTTCGGACGCCGTCTGGGTTTTATGAGTGGTTGGTCATGCCGTTCGGGCTGACCAATGCCCCAGCATATTTTGTGGATCTTATGGTGTTCAGAGATCAGTTGAATAAGTTTGTCCTTGTGTTCGTTGATGATATTTTGGTCTATTCAAGGACAGAGGAAGAACACAAGGAACATTTAAGAGTAGTGATGGAGGTGTTGAGAAAACACCAATTGAAAGCAAAGTTTTCTAAGTGTCACTTCTGGAAGAGGGAAGTGAGGTTCTTGGGCCATGTTGTTTTAGAGAATGGTATCGCCGTGGATCCTGCGAAGGTGGCTACGATGCAAGATTGGTCTACGCCCAAGAATGCAACAGACATAAGAAGTTTCTTGGGATTAGCTGGATATTATCGTAAGTTTATCCAAGATTTCTCCAAGATAGCAGCACCATTGATCCAGTTGACCAAGAAGAATCAAGCTTTTGTCTGGGATGAAAGGTGCGAGAATGCATTCAAGAGTCTAAAGGACAAGTTGACAAGCGCACCAGTGTTAGTCATTCCTAAGGGGAATGAAGAGATGACGGTATACACGGATGCCTGTGATACTGGACTGGGTGCTGTATTGATGCAAGGTGGTAGGGTTGTAGCTTATGCAAGTCGGCAATTGAAACCGCACGAGAGAAGATACCCTACCCATGATTTGGAATTGGCAACGATCGTGTTTGCGTTGAAGATGTGGAGACACTATCTCTTGGGAGAAAGATTTGAGCTGTTTACAGATCATAAGTCGTTAAAATATCTCTTCTCTCAGAAAGATCTGAATCTCCGTCAGCAGAGATGGTTAGAGTTCTTGGCTTCATATGATTTTGATATCGCGTATACACCTGGGAAAGGTAATGCGGTAGCCGATGCCCTGAGTAGGAGACATGCCAGTTTAGGGGCTATGTTTCTTGAATGGAAGCAACTGGAGTATATCGCGGGGTTTGATTTCAGACCAAAGTGCGAATTGGATCCAGTTATACTAGCAAGTTTGACGATCAGACCCACTTTGATCGAACGGATCGGCTCTAGTCAGAGGGACGATCCTAACCTATTGGAAATCATCTCCAAGTTAGAGATGGGTATCGATGAGGAGATGAACAAATATGGGCTTGATCGAAATGAATGGCTTAAAAAGAATGGAAGACTAGTTGTACCCAATGTCAATGGATTGAGAGATGAAGTGCTTAGAGAATGTCATCACTCAAAACTGACTATACATCCCGGTGGTAACAAGATGTATCGAGATATGAAGCAGACCTACTACTGGGAAGGAATGAAAAGAGACATTGGGAAGTTTATATCCAAATGCATGAATTGCCAGCTAGTTAAAGCCGAGCAAAAGAAGCCTAGTGGGTTGTTGCAACCATTAGAAATTCCCGAATGGAAATAGGAGCAAGTCTCGATGGATTTCATCGATGGTTTACCAAGAACTAGATCGGGACATGATATCATTTGGGTAATTGTGGATCGATTGACTAAGAGTGCAAGATTTATACCAGTCAAATCGACCAGAACGGCAGCCAAGTTGGCAGAATTGTATATGAAGTAGGTAGTGAGATTTCATGGAGTACCTAAAAGCATTGTGAGTGACCGAGACCCGTTGTTCACTAGTGGGTTTTGGAAGAGCTTACAAGAGGCTCTAGGGTCAGAGTTACATCTCGGTACCGCATATCATCCTCAGACCGACGGTCAGACGGAGAGGGTGAATCGTATTTTGGAAGATCTCTTGAGAGCATGTATATTGGATTTTGGTGGATCGTGGGATGACCATCTGCATTTAGTAGAGTTTGCATATAATAATAGCTACCAATCCAGTATCGGTATGGCTCCATATGAAGCTTTGTACGGAAGACCATGCAACTCACCATCATGTTGGATAGAGACTGGCGAGAAGTTTATGCTTGGACCAGATGTGGTGAGGGAAACTTCAGATAAGATCAAGATCATTCAACAACGAATGAAGGTTGCCCAAGATAGGCAGAAGAGTTATGCTGATAAGAGGAGAAGAGACTTAAAATTCTCCGTTGGTAACTTGGTGTTTGTCAAGATTTCTCCGATGAAGAGCGGATACGATTTGGCAGGAGAGGCAAGTTGGCACCAAGATTTGTTGGCCCATTCCCTGTTCTTAAACCAGTCGGGAATTTGGCATATAGAGTTGGCTTACCAGAGAAGATGGCAGGAGTTCACAACGTATTTCATGTTTCCCAACTAAGGAAGTTCGTTCACGACCCAGATATGACTATTTCACCTGATCAGTTAGAGGACTTCGAAGTAGAACCCGAGGCGGTTGGGAACCGCAAGCCGACCCGTATTGTCGAGCACGACATGAAGCAACTTCGAAGGAAGGCGGTGAAGCTAGTCAAGGTTTTGTGGAGCGAGGATGAGAATGATTGTACTTGGGAGACAGAGGAGAACAATAGGAAGACATATCCCGAACTCTTTGCCTGGTAAGATTTTAACTTCGATTTAGTTTTCCACATGCTAGGATAGGCTTGTTTGCTTGTTTTGCATGTTTGATTGTTGTATGTGGTTGTTAGGCATGCGGGATCCTTTGTATGTTTTGGGTTAAGGAATTTCGGGGACGAAATTTCTTAAGGGGGGGAGAGTGTAACGACCCGTATTCTACGCATCATAGGACCGTAGAATATTTATTTCTTTCACATATGAAGTCGTATGGTCACGTAACTTTGGGAGACGACTATTGGGGTCATTTCCCATGTTCATGATTTTTCCCGATTTTTAAATGACCATTTTACCCCTAGTTGGCACTGTTTTGGCCATAACTTTTGACTGGAAAGGAATTTTGACCTGAAACCACTTCCATTGGCTCCGGATGATGGTTTACAATTCCGTAGAGTGGTCACATTAGCCAAACGGACTCACCGTTTGGGAGATATGGCTGAAACAAGTTTCAGATGGTGAAAAACAGCTTAATTGGGCTTAACCGGGTGATTAACAGCTAGGCCCAATGAGGGATTTCGGGATTAGGGTAAGGAGGAGGCTGAAATCAGTTAGAGAACGATCTTATCCTCATTTCCCAGCCGCCACTTTCTTTCTTGCAACCCTAGCAATGGCCTCCAACACCCAAATCACCTTCTAATCACTTTCTAATCAAGTTTTGGCTTAATCTACATCAAATTAAGAAGAGGAAACACGAAAGCAAGGCTAGGGTTGCTGTTAGACATCAGTATTCGTCCAAATCAACAAGGTTTTAGTTCTGAGAATTTCGTTTGTGGCCAAGGTGAGTGATTAGCATCATTTTGACACTAATTACAGTTAATTAAGGGTAATTAGTGAAGATTAGCGAATTTATACACTTATAAATTCTGGAAAAATATCTATAAATTCGAAAATAATATTTTATGCCTCTGGTAGAAATTTGGTTTAATTTGGTTAAGTTTTGTTAACCCTATGATTAGTTTTGCTTAAACGTGCTTAAGGGAAATTATGGGGTTTTGGGTATATTTGATACATTTTGACATATGAATTCATTGTTTTGGTGTTTGTGGTTAGTTTGCTATGTTGCTATGACTGTTTGACCTGATTTGTGATTGATTAGTGTAGTTAGATTTGTCGAAAACGTCATCGAATGGCGTAAACAAGTTGCTGGAAAAAGTTGCAGAAAGTTGTGCAGGGTTTCGGATCGGATCAGATATGGGCTCGGATCGGATAGGTGACCTGGGCAAGGAACCCAACCCGAACTGGAGTCTGGCACAAACGAAGCTTGGCAAAAAGGAAGGCCATGTTGGTTAAGTTGGGGATCGGATCGACTTAGGGACGAAGGGCTCAGATCGGAACTTGACACTTGGGAGAACTGGCAAGAGGGAAGGCCACGCTAATCGAACTAGGATCGGATCAGATGAAGAAGGAGGGATCGGATCGGAGCACGTGAAGAATGAGGGAGCGGATCGGAGCGGAAGCACGAACTGGAAGGGAGGTGGCACTCGACCCGACCTGGAGGAGGACACCCGACCCGACCCGAAGTGGGACGCCCGACCCGAACCGATGCAACGCTATGGACCCGAACCGAACTGCTACAGGGGAAGACTACGAACAAAGCCAATTCAAAGTAGAGGACCCGAACCGATGGCTAGGAGGGGAACCCGACCCGACCCAGTATTGACCAATAACCTGAGATGCAAAGGTAGTCCAATATGGGAAGTTAGAGCTCAGGATCCAGTTAGGAACCGATGAGTTCACTTCATGATTGGGCTTTGCTGCGGGACGTGTGCCAAGGGGCAGTCGATGTTTATGACTTTGGATCACTATGTATGGGAAGTACGTGAACGGATTCAGGGCTGAAATGGCCTAAGTGTGACTAAAGGGCTATAAACCAATGAAGTGGGGTCATTTGTAAAGATTTTGTCATGACTCCATGTGGTAAGCTTGGTAGTAGCAGTAGTTGTACAAGTTGAACTCCGTCACTACTTCGATGGGTCTAGTGATTGACAGTGGTGGACATCGTATACTTTACGCACTGAGCGAGAGATGTGAGGATGGTTGCTATGATTGATCGTTTTCCATCATTATGACATGCACACCCCACCCCTGTATTCTTTACACTATTTATTATGGCACCTTGGAGTACTGTACGGTATGTGGTACTAACTCTTTGGTTGCAGGTCCAGGTTCAGGTATGGTTTAGTATACATGTTACTGTTTTTTTTAGATGCTTATCGCTCATACCAGACTTTATGTCTGACCCAGAGTTTTATGTCTCTTCTTATTACTCTGGGTGCTCACACGAGCAGACTAGAGACAGGTTAACTGGTGATGCACGGGTAGATGATCCGGAGACGAGCAGGAGGCTTCCACGTAATATATACATAGTATTCTCCCTATGTTGTTGAAGATCACCGCTTGGGCATTAGTGGTGTATCTTCTACTTTAGCTTTCTTTTGTTTAGAGATAGTAAATTTGGAAAGTTGTAATGAGCTGTATTTGGATTTCCGCTGCTCTTATGTTGATGCTGATTTTAGTTATCAGCTTATGCACTATCTCACCTGTTTTATGTCAAGTATGTTATTATTATATTTTGTTCCATGCGCTGTGAGACATTCTACACGTTCCTCGTTAGTTAATTCCCTTCTTTCCTTTCTTCTGACGACCGTTCCGTGCTAGTCAGGCATGTGTACAGCGCACTTTCGGAGGAAATGCAGGCTGGTGCGGGGAGGGCCGTCACACTTTATATAATTCATTTCACTCTTTGATTACAATTATAGTGAATATAACAACTCAAACACTCGAATTCAATGAATAATTCCTTATGAATTTATTGAATTTCATGGGAAAAGGAGTTTTTCTATGAAGAAATTTCGGCTATGGCAGCCTTGGAACGACGGAGTGCCAAAAGATCCTTCTTTTTTCCGCCCGAATGTGTATTTATAGTTGTATAATCGGTTAGAGGAGAGTGCCACGTGGCATCACCTGGAGATCTCGAAGTTGTTGTGGAGAACGTGGGATAATGGTATTCAGTTCGTAGATTGCTAGGTGGGAAACCACTCCACTTTTTTAGGCGCAGGAATAGGACCATATTGTGATGTGGTGTAACTGTTTTAGAGCAGCAAGTGCAGGGCGGATTGGATAGGGGTACTCTGATCTGATCCGATCCAAAAAAGGGGGGATCCGTTTCGAACCGAAAGGGGGGATCCGATCCGGAGACATCTGCATGTACAACTCAAGTTTTTCTACTTTCTATCACTCCATCCAAGTGATCGCCAATCAATGTAAGTTCATACTCAAGTCCCTGGCTTTGGGCATCCTGGTCACAAAGCAGGTTAACAATATAAGACTGGTAGATTCAAACTATTTTACTATCAAATCTTTCTTAAATAGATAACTGATCTTAAAATCACATAAAACTCACAAATAAAAGATTGCAAATTCAGAAAAGGCTTTGGAAGGAGAAGAATCCTTCAGATCTACAATTGATAGTATTATGACTTATCTCCTAATTTATTTAAATTTAGAACATAGTTGCAGTGGCGGCTGAGAAAATGAAGGAGAAGCGTGGGGGAAAAGTGAGGAGAACTTGTTAATTTATTAGTGTAGAAGGAGAATCTAAGCTTTAGGATTTTAGTTTTTTAATCTTAACCCTTAAAAACACATCAGTAGGAAGTGTTTAGAAGCATACAACATGTTCGAAATCATGTCTGTCTCGATATGGGTCAACCGACTTCCTATGTGGGTCAACATATGGGTCGACCCTCATGGGTCCTGGGTCGACACGGGGGTCGATCCAATTATTAGCTGGGTCACCCAATTACACCGTCGATTTTTGTTGATTTAATTAGTAAATTTATAATTTAAATTTCAAACTTTAACTGATCATAACTTGTTCATTTTTTGTCTGTTTAACGCAAACTAAAAGTCTATCCGAGTCAGAATTTCATAACGGATGCAAAGTGAAATACTTTTTGCCCAATTCTAAATATTATTTTTTTAATACCTGTTTTGTTACTCTTTTCTATTAATTATTGTTTATTAAAATTCAGGATGTTACAACTGGGTAGTAAATGCTAGGTCCAATAAGGAAATTAATAATTAAATGACATGTCAGTTACAAATAATGATTAGACTAAGTATAATTAATAATAATACTTATTTTATTCTAGTTAATCTACTATTAATATAATTAAGAATAAGGATTAGACTTAATAGGTTAATGATGTGAGGTCAGTTACCTTCTCTGACATAAGTATGCACTTTCCAATGGCCGGATATATGTACAACTGATGTGAGATACCATTAACCATATTAAACCATGACGATAGTTAATTGCATTGCGAGGATTATTTCCTAAAATGAGGTTTAATTCAAGTGTGAGGTATTAAGTGGTTGTAGGACCTGCCTCTTTTCCAAAAGAAGAATCCTTACAATGGAGATAATTTATAAGTGTAAGCCTGCTTCAAGATAGAAGTATTAAGTAGTTAGATCCAACCTTAAAAGGTTATTAACTGATCGCGTAGCTTGCCTCCTCATAAATAATAAGTACTAAATGGCTATTGGGTATGAGTTTGGTTCCTCGGGTAGGTCCACTTCCTTTAAGTAGTAAGTGACTGAGGTGAGAGTCCGCCTTGGGATTAGGTATTAAATGACAGTTAATGAGATACTATGGGTCTGCCTATCCTGTGAGAAGTATTAAGTGGCTAGGGGATTATCTAATATGCTCAGGCAGGTCGTAACATGGGGGTCCGCGAGGAGGGTCCTAAATTGTGTCGCGCTCCTACCTCAACCTAGTATTAAGTGGCTAGTTACTATCTCTAGCCTTATGCGGCCTTTTGGGTATAAGTGTGAATGATGGAAGCCTTAAATTAGTAGGACTTAGTAGCTATTGTTCTCTAATTTATAATAGTGTAGAGTAAACCACTAAGTAAGGTATTAAGTGATCAATAGGTCCGCCTTTGGTCTTAAGTGGTCGAAAGGATCCACCATTATCTTATATTGATAGTGAGGTCTTAAGAGGCTATATATACCAATTAACCTCCTTATGGAATAGTAAGTAGTTGGGATACCACCTCTTAGTCTTTGGTTATTGGTTGAATGGTGGTTTAAAAGCTTAATACTTATACGTAAACGTTCTATTTCGGTATTTCGATATCGTTATCTTTGGGAAGGTTACCATGGGTAAGGTTGTTTGTCATCAAGCATAAATCATTCTGTTGTTAAGTTAGAATTACTAAACTTACTAGACATATGTTTTGGTTTAGGTTTTGGTTTTGACCAAACGAGATACGTTTGTTTATTGTAGACAGTGTTATACATTTTCTACTCACCGAGACTTGTTGTTCTGACCCCCTCCTCATAACAACTCTCAGGTTTAGATCGGGGAAGACAAGTCTTAACAGATGTTTAGTTTGGTTCTGGTTTTGGTTCTCGTTCTCTCATGCTCGATATCGATGTGGCGATATGCTTTAAGGTAGTCCATTTAATCGGTATTAGTTATCTTATTTTGTTTTTGTTGTGAGTTAGTTTTAGCTTACTCTGATTACGTTCATGCTCATTATTTGCAGGTATCAGATTTATACTCTCTATGCTTGGATGAGTTTGAGTTTCAATTTTTGTCGAAATTCGGGTTAGAAAAGCATGGGGTGTTACAAAAGACTTGTTTTTGTCAAAATGAGTCCTCTATTTTTTTTAAACTTTCCCATAGTTGTATTTTTAAGATGAAGCACCTTCGACCAGATCACAATCTCTTTATTTTTGACATACCTTAATTTTGGATTTGCTCTCGATGTTGTGGTTATTTGTTGCTAACAATTTGTAATCTACATGACCTTGGAAACCTTATATAAATTTGGGAAAAGGTGGTTTTAGTGGCATCTTTCTAAATTGAATGTTATAACATGATGAAAAAATAAAACTAGTATTTGGTGATATAAGACATCTCATTTCAGTGCTCTTGCTATAGTTGTCTCCTTTTAAATATAGTGACTTAGTCAACACCTTACCTCCAAGGTCGAAAAGTTGTTGTCGCCTACTATGGTAAGCTTCTTCTTAACCAATCCCTGAATATATATCTGAATCTTGTTGTCTAGACCGACAAGCCTCATCATCTGGCTTTATGGTTCTAATATCTTATCAACGGTGTTGGCAGGCTCCATTAAATAACTTCCACCTAATCTTTATCAACTTGCACTTCAAATCCTTTCGACTGACAACCCTCTTAAAGAATAATACTTATTAGGACCATATAAATATGGTTGATACTGGCTTATCAATCTCATCGGTAAGCTCTTTCTGGCTTCTTGAACGGCTGCTTACTTCCTAGCCGACCTATCTGATGCCTCTTATCAGTTGTTACGATTAGGCTTTAGACACGCACTCAAGATTTCTAAATGACCCAAATTTCCTATTGTCCCTTGCCGGCCCAATTGACAAGTCTACTATTGTTTTTGGGGCATTTACAATTTTTTGTTGTTAACAAGAAACACATCTCATTTTGCAAAATTAAATATCATAACGCTGAGACAATATTTTTCATATATACAATGTCATGGTCCTTCTAGGTTAGGTAAAACATGCTTTAGGCTATTTGTTGAGGTTACAAATTCATATTTTCCTGATTCATAGGAATATTTATGTAAATGTTAGTGGATGTACAATCTATGATACAATCCAAAGTATGTGTATTTTTGATGAATCTAACATGCTTCTATGTTTTGCATTTGGCTTATTTTACTCTGCACTTCTCTCTTCTCATTTCTTAATGCAAAACTTTTCATCACTATTTTGTCCACGTAAGTTTTTCTCTTTATTATTTTCCATTCGGTTTTTTTAATAATTATTGGAATTAGACCGTTAATAGAATTTCTGTTTGTAACCAATAACAATAAATCATTTCAATGCCTAAATATTTCATTTCTTCCAACACTCACTACGCTATAAACGACCTTCCGCAACACAAATTTTTTTTATTAGGACAAGCCCAAAAAATGTTGGCATAGGTTTTGGGCAACAATTTTGCTGTGATGCAATTTTCATCGTTGCACCAGACCTCAAAGGCAACATTTAGACTATCTAAGGCAACATAACAAATATTTTTGCAATAGAACTCTATTTGGGTCTATATCAACATCCTTAGGTGTTTGTAGCAACATTACAAAAATATTGCTATAGATATTTATATTAATTTTTTAAAAATATATAATATAACAAAAAGAAAAATTAAATGCTACTACAAAAAACTAAATATTCAAATAAATTTTATTAAAATAATTTATTTCAACATTTAAAATAGTACATATTTATAACTCCACTATTTATAATTCACTGTTAATAACATAGTCAATCATATATACAGATATTCCTCGCTACATCACTCAGTTCACTCATTACATATGCAGTTTCAATTTATACAGACACTGGCAAATATAAGTTGGGCCGAAGGCGAGCGGAATAGCGGGTCCGGGGTAGCTCCCGATTCATCCAATTTCGAAAAATCAAGGCTTCTTTGAAACACTTCACACCAAGTCCATCATCACCCAGAGCCTTAAACAACAACAACAACAACAAACATTAGTCCATGTAACAACACTGAATTTTGGAACCAATTTAAAATTTATTTCAATGGAAACTAAATATTTTAAATGATTTATTTTGAGAATAAACAACATAGAATATATTTAAAATGAGTTTGAACATAAAATTTATAATATAATTATAAATGAATGCGTAACATTGCGGTAGTTTGGAAATTTAGTTTTAAACTTTAAACGAATATACAGAATTCAATCTAGATCGGATTTTTGTAAAATAAGAAACGTTAGAATATATTAAATAATATCTTTTTAACGAATGTGAAAAGTCTAGATTTCGAGTTATGAATTGTAAGTTATGCCCTAGTCGCTATGAAATCGTTTATAAATTGTAACGATTTATTAAATATAATAAAAGGATTTTTATTGTAAATTGAACACCGTTGGGTTAGAAAATTGTAATATTGAGATATAAAACTCAAGTATATTTATTTTATAGTTATATGACCTTTCTTTTAAATATATATGATAATAATAGTTAGTTTATTATTAGTTTGAATAATTTTGGAATTTGATAATATTACATAGCCCCTAAAAATGAACATTTTGCAAACGACCTCCTTTTTCGATGAAACTAATTTTATTGGATCTGAAACGTCTAATTATTGTTAGTTTAAAATTTCAAGTCAATTTGGATTAGTATGTAAGCGTAGTAAATTTAAATGCATGTTCAATTTCAGTTATAATTCAATAAACTAGTTATAAGTCCATTTTTCAAACGGTCTCCAAATTTGACGATATAAAATCGGTTATAACCATAATTGTAAAACATAGATAGATTTCAAATTTCATAATTTTTGGAGCCAATATGTGACTGTGGTAAATTAAAATGTAGTTCATATTCAATTTTTAACGTTATATTGATTTGTATTTTAATTTTGATAAGAACTGATTGAAACTCTCAAATCAACTTATGAAACATATCCCATTGTGTTCAGAATAGGGGTATTTAGCTAGGGTTGTTATCCGTTGGGATTCATTTGGAGTTCAAAACGCTAAATTTCTAAATAAATTAACATTAGAATAAAATAATATTAAATTAAATATATATACCCATAGAAATTGAAACCCTAGCCCTCTTTTATTATCTGCGCCGCCGCCCTAGCTAATGAACATACCAAATCGTTCGAAAATAATCTCTTAATCTCTTCTAATCTGGAAACAATCAGCAAAATACTTCTAAAACAAATATTGTAGAGCGATGTTAGATCTTTAATTCCGTATGGTAATTCGTGAGGATTTGTGGCTCAAAGTTGGCTCATTTGAGTGTGAATTTCGAGTCGTAGGAAAGTTCGAGTTCAACGGGGGGCATGAAGCATGTAGGCGACGCCGAGGGCCACCTTCTGGTGGTTGCTGATCGACAGCTGGTGGAGGGGTTGAGGAGTGGCGACGGTTTCTTCGAAGTCGAGAATGGGCCTGGTGAACAATGCGATGAGCAAAATTTATGGGGAGAAGGAAATTAGGATCGACGATTAAGATTTTAAACACATAATTACTATATTAATTTGGTAATTAAGAAAAAAGGTTATTTAATTTAAATAGTGTTGACTTAAATTATTTATAACTCACTCAAATGTTATTAGAATTCGATGATTCAAGAGACATTGGAATCGTCTTGGCAAGATATACACTATGGAACAAATCTGGGTAGATTCAAAAGTAGTTGCAAATATTAATTAAATTAAACGTCTTGTTTAATTTAATTAAAACAATCGTTATTTAACAATTTCAAAACTGATCGATGTGAGAACTCTCCCACTCAACTAATTTGTACAGTTATTCTATTTTATAACTGAATATATATTGATTGTCTATACTGAGTTTTATCTAGTTAATTTACTACAAATTGTTATACGGAATATGGTAGCTCACATCACCGGTTGTTTGAAAACAATATGGATGATTATTCGTGTTATTATTTGAATGTTATTTTGAAATAATTGACATGTTAAAAATGATGCCAAATTATTTGTGGTAGTTAAAATTGGATTAAACACTCATTTGCAAGTCGACCGGCTTGTTTATGTTCACCTATTTTAGTGATATCAATTGGAATGAATAAATAATTTATTAATTGATTATTCATTAGATGAAAACCCTACACGGTTCTTGGGATGATAATTAATTCACACATCTCCCTTGTGTTTAATTTGTATGTTAATTAATTGATTAATAGAACGTTATAAGCATTGTTATTCTTCCTGAACTTCCTTGGTTATTATTTTGATAAAAAAATTCTTCTGTATCTCAAAAACTTTTCGAAATGTCTTGTCATTAAGGCTGTCCCTTCATTATCTTCACTGCTTGACTCAGAATCATTTGTTGTTGTTTTAAATGTAATGAATTTCTTTTCAGTTGGTTTGTTTTCCTTTCTTTTCTGTAATAGGACTTTGAAAGACATCAGATTTCCGATTAACTTCTCAATCCTCATTTCAATGACATTATGGGCTTCTTCAATTGCCAATGTTTTCTGATCCCATTCTAAAGTTAACGAACTCAATATTTTTTGACTTGGTCTTCTTTAGAATATGTTTTTCCAAGTGCTATTAATGAATGCACTATCTCTTGAAATCTGCAATACATATTGGAGATAGATTCATTCTCGTTCATTTGAATAACTCAAACTGATTAACTAACATTGATATCTTTGTTTGTTTAACTTTACTAGTTCCTTCATGAGTAACTTGTAAAGTTCTCCATATTTCATAAGCAGATTTACAAACTGACACTCTATTAAATTCATTCCTATATAATGAACAGAACAACATATTCATGGCTTCAGAATTACTTTGTGCGGCATCCTTTTGTCCATTAGCCCATTATGCAAAATTAGTTGTGGGTTCTACATATTCAGTTTGTGTGATATTCCATGTGTCTAATCATACTGATTGTAAATAAGTTTTCATTCTACATGCCCAGTATGAATAATTACTACCATTAATGTAAAACCGCGCTTTTTATAACAATTAAATAATGCATATGTATATATATGAATTGCCAAAAAAAAAATATAAAGAAAAAAATAAAGATAATATGTGATTGCATGTAGTAAATACATGCACTGAAAAAGAAGAAAAGATTCATGCAAATAAAAATGTAAAGCATACATTAAAAGAAAAGAAATGATTGGTTGCATGCAGTGTAAATATGTTAAATGAACTGATTATGCATTAATAGTAAAAAAGAAATAAAAGAAAAAGATTCATGCAATGATTTAAATGAGACATTGTAACAAATATAAAAAAGAGGAATAAGAAGGAACAATAACTAACATTGCTCTAAGCATTGTTAACAATAGCCTTATTAGCCCAGTTGGTTAGAGCATGTGACTTGCATACAAGAGGTACAGAGTTCCATCCCCGCCGCTATCATATTTTTGTTTTAAGGGAACGGTTGAAATAACACATGTTCTAAAGAGGGAAAAATGTATAAACGCACATATAAGGAAAAATATACATATAAGGAAATATGTAAAATATATGTATACGTGTATATAAGAATATATGCGTATATATGTGTAGGAATATATATATATATACATATACAAGAGATAAATTCAAGATAAGGCTACAATCAATGAAACATGGCAAGAATCAAATAATGGTGCAACACCATTTGAATTTTGAAAACAAAACGAAAGTTATGCGTATATATATACGCGTAAAATGGTCATCAGAAAATTTGTATACGTATAAGAAAATTACATGTGAATATAACAAATAAATAAATTTTAGAAATTCAAACATTCGAAAATCTAATTTTTGCGCCAAAACAGCTCTTGGAACCCATACCGGGGTCGATACCCCTATAGGGGTCGACACCGGGGGCGACACTAGCCAGATCCAGCCAGATTCATCAATGAATCTGTGCTGTTTTCTTAACGATGTTCAATGCTGACTCAACGCAGCGTGTACGATAAGATCCTGAACACCTATAAATAGTCTAGCAGAGCCTAGCATAAATCTCACATTCTATAAGACAACGTTTAAGCTCTGCCATTCTTCCTCCTCCTCAAATCTCTTCAGAAAAATAAGATAATTAGTTTGGAAAATTCTGAATCTAGATCTAGAGGAAAAGAATGAAAATTAATAAGAAGGTTTTCGGAATCATATGCGAAGTAAGGTAAATTCTTAGATCTGGCCTATTCAATTTTCTTCCTCTTTCTTCCCTTTTTCTTTTAGTCAGAATTGTGGATCCATGGTTGTCAGGTTCTAAATCCAGTTTGGGAAAAACCATGGAATGCTAGATTTGGACCAGGTTCAGGAATTGGAAAGCAATTTAGGTGAGTGGATTTAATTTATATCATTTTTTATAATGATATATTGTCATTTAACATTCCCCGTTATTATGCGATGTAAAGTGATGAAATGCTTATATGACATGTTGAAATATTAATATGTTAAAATATTAATATGTTGGAAAATTCATATGTTGAAACATTTAATATGCTGAAATGTTCATTTGTTGAAATGCAAACTTGTTAAAATATGTGTAACGAATACTGTTGTAATTAGATTCACTTGTGGCATATTTTGTACTTGAATTATTAGTTGTAGAATTGAGAAAATGACATGTCAATTTGTTAGATTTGAACAGTTTACATGATTAAATGATTACATGTTAAATTAGAATAATTACATGATTTGACGATCACATGTTATTTTGAGATGAAATTAATTATATGTTAGGAAGAACATATGACATAAAATGGGCTTAATATGATGACATGTAAAATAGGTTACAGTAAAAATGTGGAAAGAATAATATGCCTAAATTAACAGTAAATAAAAAATTGTAACGCACCTAGACACGAGGTTAAATTCAACTTGTAGTAGAGTCCGCCCGGAACCGCCTGGCAAATCCAGCGCCCACAAGTTGTTAATTTAATGTGAGAGGTCTAGTGCATAATTAAAACATGTAACAGTGCTAAGACACGAGGTTAAGCCAACTTGTGGAAGAATTCTGCCCGGAACCGCCTGGCAAGTCCAGCATCCACAAGTGGTAGGCTTAATGTGAGAGGTCTAGTACATAAGCATGTATATATATATATAAGATAGAATTAAATGGCACTGACTGTGATTAATGGAAATGAATGGAAATAAATAAGGAAATGAATGAAAGATAATTACAAAAGTAAAAGAAATGGAATAAATGGGGAATGATAATAACCTATTATAAACAAATTACATTAATGAGAATGTTATATAATAGGTAGGCTTGTCCTTGTAACACCCCGTAATTTTAAAACAGGACATAAGAGATAATTAAAGAATAATCAATTATTAAAAGAAGAATTAAATGAAATGGGTTACGCCATTGCATTCGTCTCGGAATTCTGCTTGAGATAGAGTCCGAGTTTGCATAAAACGGATAATGTATGAAGAAGATATGGACGAACAAAGTTAGATAGAAAAACCGGAAGTCGGCCAGAATGCACTGGCACACTTCACAAGTGCACCAATACAAAAATACACTGGCGCACCTGCCAAGTGAGCCCATACTGATCCAACACAGAATTCTGGAGTGTTCTGTGATGATGTGTCTTCTTCTGAGTGGTCGGATGATGTGTATTTGAGCTGGGTGATTCTGATGGACTCCTAGTTCATCTAAGGGCTCTAAATAATCCTAGACATTTATATATACGTAGCTAAACCTAAACCCTAACATCTTAACCCTAAAACTATGGTGCCGTCATGATGTTCGTCTACAAGCTAGCCTAAGCCTCCATTCATTCTCTCCAAACTAGAAAATCAAATCCAAACTAGTAATCGATAAAGAAGAACATCAAATCAAATCTAAATTAGAACAACGATTAGTCTACATCAAAGGCGAGCAATTCAGTTTCAAAAAACAGATTTCAGAACTCAAGATTTCTCTTTTGTTTGTAAGTTGGTTATTACTTAGATTTAAACGAATTTCTTAAATGAAATCATGACATGTTGTAACTTGAATCTAGAACGATGTTCATACTTAAGACAAATGAAATCTGATTCTTGTCCATTTTGAATTACCAATAATTATGAAACTATTGTGATTGATCATGCCTATTGTGAGTTATAGGATTGTGGTGATTGACATAAAATAACCCATTATGCCTATGAAACTGATTTGTTTGACATAATGGAATCCATCGTGTTTATGAGACTGGTTGGTGTTAAAACTATCATGTTATATGCAAGCTTGGTTATTCTATCTTATTATGTACATGCAAGCTTTAGGCAGAATAATGTTCACATATGCCTACATGTTTAGATCTACAACCTTATATGTTTTATATCTAGGTTAATTAGATCCAATTCATTGCAAGTTCACCTTTACATGCCAAGTTTAATTTGTGTAGTTCTATGCAAATTCATATGCTTATGTTTCATATTAAATTGGATATAAAAATGCAAGTTCATTATTCTATGCCAAATATTATGTGACATATGTTGGACCCATATTATGTTTGTTGAATGCTACATGTTTCTTCTTTTTCCCCTTTTGACTTTGAGGTAGGCTAAATTGCGAAGCCTAAACATTCTGTGTAATCTATGTGAACGTTTAACGGGGATAACGTTGGGAGGGGGAACTTGAAATTTCATGTAATTGACATATTTGGCTCATAACCATGTAAATGGTTTATGGCATGTAATGGTATAATTTATATACCAAAGATTATGAACATGATTTAGAAGGAAAGTGGGCTATGACAATAATTGATTTATAATTTATATATGAATATGAAGGACAAACATGAAAATTACATGGCATAGAATGGTTCATGAAATGGTATATTTAGTATACCATTAATTGTGAGCATAATTAAAAGGATAATTATGGCATAATTCAATTGGGAATAATTTACATATGGAATTTTTCATAAATAAGAAATATGTAAATTGTAGGAAAGATGAATATGCCTAACCCGAGGTTAGATTGAGTTATGGTGTAAAACTGTCCGGAACCGCCCGATCGTCCAGTAACCACAACAATACATATCTAATTTGGGAGGTTAGGGCATTGATCCCAATAAGAACCAGAGATTAGATTGAGTTGCGGTGTAAAACTGCTCGGAACCGACCGGCACATCCAATGACCAAAACAATACCTATCTAATGTGAGTGGTTGGTGCTTTAATGAATGAATTAATGCTATTGACACATGCTAAGTATGGGAGGTTTAGGTTAATTGATACTTAACCAATATGACATATGGATGGGTTAAGTTAAACATGAATGGACAAAGGACACCTAACCAACAAGACATGATATAGGGTAGGGTTAAGTTAACTAAGGGAACACTTAACCGTTATAACATGTTAACTAAACAGATGGTAGGGTTAAGTTAACTAAGGCAACACTTAACCGTTATAACATGTTAATTAAGCAGATGATAGGGTTAAGTTAACTAAAGTAACACTTAACCATAATATATAATGACTTGTGGTAGGGTTACGTAACACAAGAGGATACACTTAACCAATATATAATGACATGTGGTGGGGTTAAGTAATACAAGAGGAAAACACTTAACCAATTATATAACACGATGTATGGGAAGGGTTAAGTTAACACGAGAGGGAAACACTTAACCAATATAACATGATATAAGGTAGGGTCAAGTTAAAACCAGAAGGAAACACTTAACCAACATGACAAGACGAGTGGGTAGGTTAAGTTAACTAGAATTGATTAATGACACTTGACCAATATAATTTGATGAACGAATGGGGTTGAGTTAAATGGGAAATACTTAACCAATATAACCTGATGAATGAACAGGGTTAAGTTAATAAATAACACTTTACCCATCCAACATGATAAGTGAGAAAGGTTAAGTTAATAAGAACCACTTAACCAACATGGCATGACGAGTAGGAGGGTTAAGTACACGACGGGTTGGTGGGTAATATTAGTAAATATATAGGCCCACAAAACTTAACCATTATATAAATATGCTTGAATCCGTGGGAAGGTTAAGTATACGTCGGGTTGGTGGGTAATATTAGTAAATATATAGGCCCACAAATATTAACCATTATATAAACATGCTAGAATATGTGGGAAGGTTAAGTATACGTCAGGTTGGTGGGTAATATTAGTAAATATATAGGCCCACAAAACTTAACCATTATATAAACATGCTTGAATCCGTGGGAAGGTTAAGTATACATTGGGTTGGTGGGTAATATTAGTAAATATAGGCCCACAAAACATAACCATTATATAAACATGCTTGAATCTGTGGGAGGGTTAAGTACATATCAGGTTGGTGGGTAATATTAGTAAATATAGGCCCACAAACTTAACCAGTAGGAAACCCTAGTAATGGGGACCCATTTCAGCAGTAACCCACATAGATGTATCACGGTACCCTGAGCTAGGCAGGGTGGGGCACGATTACTGGGCTGATTATAAGCGGTCAAAACAACGGCAGGGGGTACGTCAGTGTAGGTTTCGACGGTTTACGGGCGTGCACGTACTCCGAAGTGGGAAAAAGCAGGCACTGGGTACCAGTAGTTATACACTGTGCATCTTGATTCGTGTCGGGTCGCTATCATTAGGATTGATACACCTTATGGTGGGACCAACGCAGAGTATCTACACGCAAGAGGGGGTCGATAGACACAGACACATGGAACATTTGTACAAGTAGGGAGTCGATCGATAGGGTAGTAAGGGTACATCTAACTTCTTTATGGCAATTAGGCTGACTGAGGCGGAATCCTCATAATAGATGTACACCTAAAGGCTACCACAATTGCGGGGATTAGGATCACGTTGTAATATTATCCTTTTATATAGATTACTAGTTGGAACACTAGTTAGGTGGTGCAGAGATATAGAAATTAGAATAACAGGGTAGTAGCGAAGCAGAGAAAGAGTAGAAGCGCATTCATTTTATCTTGCCTTATCATATCTTGTGCTAAACTTATATTATCTTGTTACCCTTGTTCTCTTACTATAGAGTATTGTCATATGTTCAGCTTATCTCATGTCATGATTTTTTTTCTGTTTAAATGCTAGTAATCACTGAACTTACCAGACTTATTGCCTGACCCGCTTTCTTTCATCTTCTTTTCTTCCATCCCCCCCCCCCCCAAGGTAGTCAGTGAGGAAATAACTCAACTTAATTTGGACTGTTTCTCTTTGCAAGAATTGAAGATTAGTCGATGTATTACTCTGGACTTTCTTTTCCACCGCTATGGCCGGCTCCTGCTCTATTGGGGAATATTATCGTCATTTATGCTTCTTTATTTTGTTAAACAAGATAGATACTTTGGTATTGTAGACAATCTTTGTACAAGCTATTTTATAAATAAAGTAAAGTTTCATTTTCCGCTGCTTTATTTGTCTGTCTTGTAATTTATCTGCATCTTTTACCTATAATGCTCCACCGAAGTTAAGGCATTCCCTTTGTGAGTGACCTTAATGGAGGTGGGGTGTTTCATTTGGTATCAGAGCTGCAGATTACCGAATCAAATAAAAGATTTGAAAAATTATTTTCAAAACGGTCTTAAAAGAAGCATTTTCAAAAGAAAAGTTTTGTTTTAAAGGCATATTCCCCAAAGCCATATGCATTATCTTTTGATCCTCTATTTGAATCCTTGTTTCCTTTTTTCCTAAGTCTCCGGGGCTCCTGGCTTTTTGGGAGGTAACCTCATCGTAGCATGGTTCCGTAGGCTCGACCAGACTACGACACTTGTCAAAGGGCAAATAAGTGTCCAACTTCCATCTATAGGCATTGTAGTTTCACCTACGGCTAATTTTCTTTCGACCTTTGTAGGATTTTCCATGCGATGGAGGCAGCTTTCAAGAGACTTGTCAACAAGTTACACAAGGATGGCAAAAATGAGAATGAGGGAGTTTGGCTAAGGAGCACAACCAAAGGATGAGGAACTCATGGATATAGACTTGGTTCACAAAGGGGGTAAAAAGGAAAGAATAGTAAAACCTAAAACAAGAGGAAGTGTCTTTATTATGGTATAACGGGTCATATGATTAAGGACAAGGGTAAGAACAAAGGACAGGATTTTCCGGAAGGCAAGTGCATGCTCTCACCGCCAGCATACCTGAAAGAGAGGTAGTAAAGTTTCAATTGAAAAAGTTTAGTTTTCTTTTGATTATCTTGTTAGTACTCTTTTGATTTTAGTGCTTCGCATTCGTTCATATCTTCTTCCATAGTTGAGACTCTGCACCTTAGTACTTGTATAGTATAAGATCCCATTATTATCTCAAATCCAATTGGTGGTTCATCTCATTTATCTTTGATTTGTAAGGATTTGAGAATAGCTATATTAAGTATTGAGTTTAGGTGTAATGCTTATGTTTTTAGTTCCATGGGCTAAGGATTGATTCTAGGCGTGGATTGGTTAACTAGTAATTGCGAAAGGAGGGTAGTTAGACTATTTTCTTGCCTCGGGAATACCCTCGAAATTTTGTGCGATCCTAAGGGATCAGTTTGTCTTAGCTATCTAGAATCACTTTATGTATTTATCGATGATTTGCGATCCGTTAGAGTAGTCCATGAGTACGCAGATGTTCTGATTAGGTTTGGGGTTTGCCTCCTAAAACACGAGATAGACTTCTGCATATATCTAGTTGACAATGCAAAGCCAGTTATGCGATCAACGATAGTTTTGGAGCAAGATTGGCGAGGATAGCCAGAGTCGATTAAGTGCTCAATTGTTTGGTTGTTTTGCTAGTATCATCTCACATAAATCGTCCAAATTCGGAGGAGGTATTCCTTGGGTGCTTGTCTGATATTGGTTTAGGCCTTTGGGGCTTGTACTTGAGGGATGTTGAGTTCGACTAGGATGGTTTGCGTGAGAAATAAATGGTTGTGGCAGGCGCCCTAAGTAAGACTGGCCTTAAGGGAGGTAAAAAGTACATAGAAACCTTTAGCTTTAGACCCTCAGATTTGTAACATGATGGATAAGCTAAGTAGAGGACAGACTTCTAATCATCTTAAGTATATACACTTGGTATCATGATTAACATCTGTTTTTCTCGGAAAGATAGTTCGACTACATTGGATACCCTCTAGCATAGTAAGTGATCGAGGTCCTATCTCTACTAGTGGGATTTGGAATTGGAGGTCAAGAAGCTTTGCAATCGCGAAGTTGAATTGGTCAAGATACAGTGGAATGAAGCTCAAGAAGACGCGACATGGGAGACTGAAATACTCACGCATCATACCCTTTTCTTAAGGGTATATCCTTGATCTCTTTTTCTAAGAATTTTATACATGCTTGTTTCCATCTTTTAGGTATATCCTCTAGGTCATATCTTTGATCCTTAGGTAGAAGCCAATGAATGTAAACATGTATTTGAAACATGTTATGATTGATGGTTGCAAGTGGATGCAAGTGGTTGCTAGTGGTTACTCATGGATGCATATACACACATTAGGCACTAGATCGGCTCAGTCACTTTCATATTGCATATGCATATGAATGTATTTGTATATGGATGGAAACTTGATGTGTTATCATATGGATGTTGCATATGGATGAATGAATATGCGCGCATATAGTACTTACATGACTAGGGATAATTGCATACATGATGGACTCATGACACTGACATAATTCGCACTAAAGAGGTCAACTGAATCAGTAGACCGCCTGATTTTGCATTTGGGTAAGGACATATACACACACTATGCATATGTTCATGAAAAACATTAGAAACCTTTTTAAGGACAATGGACGCCTGTGATCGAATGGTTGAGTAGATGGATATTGGATGGTAGGATATACATTCTTCTTAGCTTGAAGATTTCGGGGACGAAATCCTTTAAGTAGGGGGGAATGTAACACCCCGTAATTTTAAAAAGGAACATAAGAGATAATCAAAGAATAATTAATTATTAAAAGAAGAATTAGATAAAATGGGTTACGCCATTGCGTTCGTCTCGGAATTCTGCTTGAGATAGATTCCGAGTTTGCGTAAAACGGATACTGTATGAAGAAGATATGGATGAACGAAGTTAGGCAGAAAATCCGGAAGTCGACCAGAATGCACTGGCACACTTCACAAGTGCGCCGGTACAAAAATGCACTGGCACACCTGCCAAGTGCGCCCATACTGATCCAGCATAGAATTCTGGAGTGTTCTGTGATGATTTGTCTTCTTCTGAGTGGTCGGATGATGTGTATTTGAGCTGGGTGATTCTGATGGACTCCTAGTTCATCTAAAGGCTTTAAATAATCCTAGACATCTATATATACGTAGCTAAACCTAAACCCTAACATCATAACCCTAAAACTATGGTGCCATCATGATGTTCGTTTGCAAGCTAGCCTAACCCTCCATTCATTCTCTCTAAACTAGAAAATCAAATCCAAACTAGTAATCGATTAAGAAGAACATCAAATCAAATCTAAATTAGAACAACGATTAGTCTACATCAAAGGCGAGCAATTCAGTTTCAGAAAACAGATTTCAGAACTCAAGATTTCTCTTTTGTTTGTAAGTTGGTTATTACTTAGATTTAAACGAATTTCTTAAATGAAATCATGACATGTTGTAACTTGAATCTAGAACGGTGTTCATATTAAAGACAAATGAAATCTGATTCTTGTCCGTTTTGAATTACCAATAATTCTGAAACTGTTGTGATTGATCATGCCTATTGTGAGCTATAAGATTGTGGTGATTGAGATAAAATAACCCATTATGCCTATGAAACTGATTTTTTTGACATAATGGAATCCATCATGTTTATGAGACTGGTTGGTGTTAAAACTATCATGTTATATGCAAGCTTGGTCATTCTATCTTATTATGTACATGCAAGCTTTAGGCAGAATAATGTTCACATATGCCTACATGTTTATATCTACAACCTTATATGTTTTAGATCTAGGTTAATTAGATCCAATTCATTGCAAGTTCACCTTTACATGCCAAGTTTAATTTGTGTAGTTCTATGCAAATTCATATGCTTATGTTTCATATTAAATTGGATATAAAAATGCAAGTTCATTATTCTATGCCAAATATTATGTGACATATGTTGGACCCATATTATGTTTGTTGAATGCTACATGTTTCTTCTTTTTCCCCGTATGACTTTGAGGTATGCTAAATTGCAAAGCCTAAACATTCTATGTAATCTATGCGAACGTTTAACAGGGATAACGTTGGGGGGGACTTGAAATTTCATGTAATTGACATATTTGGCTCATAACCATGTAAATGGTTTATGGCATGTAACGGTATAATTTATATACCAAAGATTATGAACATGATTTAGAAGGAAAGTGGGCCATGACAATAATTGATTTATAATTTACATATAAATATGAAGGATAAACATGAAAATTACATGGCATAGATTGGTTCATGAAATGGCATATTTAGTATACCATTAATTGTGAGCATAATTAAAAGGATAATTGTGGCATAATTAAATTAGGAATAATTTACATATGGAATTTGTCATAAATAAGAAATATGTAAATTGTAGGAAAGATGAATATGCCTAACCCGAGGTAAGATTGAGTTGTGGTGTAAAACTGCCCGGAACCGCCCGGCTGTCCAGTAACCACAACAATACATATCTAATGTGGGAGGTTAGGGCATTGAGCCCAATAAGAACCCGAGGTTAGACTGGGTTGCGGTGTAAAACTGCCCAGAACCGACCGGCACATCCAGTGACCGCAACAATACCTGTCTAATGTGAGTGGTTTGTGCTTTAATGAATGAATTAATGCTATTGACACATGCTAAGTATGGGAGGGTTAGGTTAATTGATACTTAACCAATATGACATATGGGTGGGTTAAGTTAAACATGAATGGACAAAGGACACCTAACCAACAATACATGATATAGGGTAGGGTTAAGTTAACTAAGGGAACACTTAACCATTATAACATGTTAACTAAACAGATGGTAGGGTTAAGTTAACTAAGGCAGCACTTAACCATTATAACATGTTAATTAAGCAGATGATAGGGTTAAGTTAACTAAAGTAACACTTAACCAAAATATATAATGACTTGTGGTAGGGTTACGTAACACAAGAGGATACACTTAACCAATATATAATGACATGTGGTGGGGTTAAGTAATACAAGAGGAAAACACTTAACCAATTATATAACACGATGTATGCGAAGGGTTAAGTTAACACGAGAGGGCAACACTTAACCAATATAACATGATTTGAGGTAGGGTCAAGTTAACACCAGAAGAAACACTTAACCAACATGACAAGACGAGTGGGTGGGTTAAGTTAACTTGAATTAATTAATGACACTTGACCAATAAAACTTGATGAACGAATGGGGTTAAATTAAATGGGAAATACTTAACCAATATAACCTGATGAATGAACAGGGTTAAGTTAATAAATCTCACTTAACCAATCCAACATGATAAGTGAGAAAGGTTAAGTTAATAAGAACCACTTAACCAACATGGCATGACGAGTAGGAGGGTTAAGTACACGACGGGTTGGTGGGTAATATTAGTAAATATATAGGCCCAAAAAACTTAACCATTATATAAACATGCTTGAATCCGTGGGAAGGTTAAATATACGTCGGGTTGGTGGGTAATATTAGTAAATATATAGGCCCACAAAACTTAACCATTATATAAACATGCTTGAATCCGTGGGAAGGTTAAGTATACGTCGGGTTGGTGGGTAATATTAGTAAATATATAGGCCCACAAAACTTAACCATTATATAAACATGCTTGAATCCGTGGGTAGGTTAAGTATACGTCGGGTTGGTGGGTAATATTAGTAAATATAGGCCCACAAAACTTAACCATTATATAAACATGCTTGAATCGGTGGGAGGGTTAAGTACATATCGGGTTGGTGGGTAATATTAGTAAATATAGGACCACAAACTTAACCAGTAGGAAACCCTAGTAACGGGGACCTATTTCAGTAGTAACCCACATAGATGTATCACGGTACCCTGAGCTAGGCAGGGTGGGGCACGATTACTCGGCTGATTATAAGCGGTCAAAAGAACGGCAGGGGGTACATCAGTGTAGGTTCCGACGGTTTACGGGCGTGCACATACTCCGGAGTGGAAAAATGTAGGCACTGGGTACCAGTAGTTATACACTGTGCATCTTGATTCGTGTTGGGTCGCTATCATAAGGATTGATACACCTTATTGTGGGACCAGCGCAGGGTATCTACACGCAAGAGGGGGTCGATTGACACAGACACATGGAACATTTGTACAAGTGGGGAGCCGATCGATAGGGTAGTAAGGGTATATCTAATATCTTTATGGTAATTAAGCTGACTGAGGTGAAATCCTAATAATAGATGTACACCTGAAGGCTACCACAATTGCGGGGGTTGGGATCACGTTGTAATAACATCCTTTTATATAGATTACTAGTTGGGACACTAGTTAGGTGGTGCAGAGATATAGAAATCAGAATAACATAGTAGTAGCGAAGCAGAGAAAGAGTAGAAGCGCATTCATTTTATCTTGCCTTATCATATCTTGTGCTAAACTTATGTTATCTTGTTTCCCTTGTTGTCTTACTGTAGAGTATTGTCCTATGTTCAGCTTATCTCATGTCATGATTCTTTTCCTGTTTAAATGCTAGTAATCACTTAACTTACCAGACTTATTGTCTGACCCACTTTCTTTCATCTTCTTTTCTTTCGTCCCCCCCTAGGTAGTCAGGGAGGAAATAGCTCAACATATTTTGGACCGTTTCTCTTTGCAAGAATTGAAGATTAGTCGATGTATTGCTCTGGACTTTCTTTTCCACTGTTATGGCTGGCTCCTGCTCTATAGGGGAATATTATCGTCATTTATGCTTCTTTATTTTGTTAAACAAGATAGATACTTTGGTATTGTAGACAATCTTTGTACAAGCTATTTTATAAATAAAGTAAAGTTTCATTTTCTGCTGCTTTATTTGTCTATCTTGTAATTTATCTGCATCTTTTACCTATAGTGCTCCACCGAAATTAAGGCATTCCGTTTGTGAGTGACCTTAACGGAGGTGGGGTGTTTCAGTCCTAGAGACAAGTGGAAATTATAACTTATGTTATAATAAAAGATAAAGGAAATTGAATAACTTATGTCATGGGATAAGTTGTACTTAACTGCAAATTAAGTTATATGTGAGAACGAGAATCTGAGATATGCTGATAAGGACAACATAAGTTATATTTACGAAAAGGGAACTTATTAGTAAACCTTAGTTAAAAGAACTAAGTTAATAAGTAAACAACGATAAGTTGTAGTGACAATATAAGATGGAATTATGATTAAATAAATGAGGCAAAATTATGAAATGAAATAAGTTATATTTAATTATAAATAATGACTGACATGTTAAACAGAAAACATGTGAATTGAGATATACTTAATTACATATTAAGTAGAACATGTTTTGGTAACTACTAAATCAAATAAGAATATAAAGGGATTGTGGATTACAGGCCTCGGATCACAATCTAGAGAATAACATGTTGTGGGCTTATACATAGGCTTAAATGGGTTAGGTTATAAGACCGAAATTAATAAGCAAGAGGAACTTGGTAACTTGAATAAGAAGTCAATGTGAATGGGAATAACCAAGTAAAATGGAAACCTGATAAGGTAAAGCAAGCGCATAAAAGAATGTTTAGACATAGGGTCTAATAACATATTAAAGTGGGGCGCTTGGACCACTCCGCACGTTTGAGGGTGAATAACCCAACGAGGTAGATCATCATGGTGTCATGAGGCACGAGGGGAGCGCATGTTTGTTTAATTATTCTGTTAACTCCAAAGGACTGGAAGGGGAAGCACGCGGCTTCCTGAGATACGTAAGATGCTCCTGGTAGTCCTCTGTGCGGTGGTAGATGTTTAGGTTGTGCTCATAGAGGTTGGGTCTGCGCGTTACTACCAGGTGGGTGGGTGTGACACCCCATGTCCGTTAATGTCACTCACTAAGGGAATGCATTAAGTTTCGTGAAGCATTATAGGTAAACAGAATAGAAACATTACAAGATAGATATAAAATAGCAGTGGAATTAAAAACTTTTATTAATCATAAAGCATGGTTGCACCATATGTCTGAAAATACATAAACTCAGTACAACATTAAAACTTCTGTCCTGTATTTTAAATATCAGAGTACAATAACAGAGAAAGCATAATCCCCAAATCATAAGCCATAGTAGCAAAGATAGAAGCTTGAGCAATACATCTAGAAGCTCCAAGCAAGACGATAGCAGGATCCTGACTAAGCCTGAAATTTCCCTCCCTTGAGAACCTGAGGGGGGGGGGAACGGAAGAAAGAAGAGGAAACAAAAAGGGTCAGACATAAAGCCTGGCGAGTCTAGTTACTTTTAGCCAGTAAATAAATAAAAGTAACATGATAGGCATATAAAGTGGATAAGAGATGTCACTACATAAATGGCAGGTGTGAAAAGGTAGCCAGGATAAGGTGTATATGCTTCTAAGGATTACTCTGCACTATTACTATATATCCAGAAAGAGATGATCCCTTTAACTATAAGGTGGTAGACTTAGGTATATGTCCTAATTTATCCTAACTACTACCCTGATCGATCGACTCCCTAACCCTCATAGATACCTTGTGCTGGCCCCACAGTAGGAGGTATCACTTCCTAAAGTGGTAACCCCTCACCGTAATAATGTGCACAACCATATCTACAGGTCTCACGGTCGTCTTATCCCCTTCTTGGCCGGCTCATGCACGCACATGGCCCAGTTAAGTGGAGATTGAATTAGGATATAATGATATCGAGTAAGTTGGATTGCTGTCGTAAGGATTTGAAATGTGATTGGATAATCGAGTTAAGAGTTTGGAATCAAGAATAAAACTCGAGTTTGAAATGATATTTGGCTTGAATAAAAGCGAATGGGTGTGTTAGAGATAAAAGTGATTGCAGAATTTGATTGGGATAACATTGGTATATGCTGAGTTGATAGCATATGGAAGTGATAGAGTTGATACGCCCGACAAAAAGGTACCAGTTTATATTTCATATGAGTTTGGTGATTTATGAGCCGATTTGGCAAGCCGCTTGGCTGTTTAATTTTATTTTGGGTTGGAGAAGGCCCAGAGAGGCGAGTTGGAGTTTGAGCTATTGACCAGTACAAAGGAGGTGCTGGCGAAAATTTTCGAAAAGTTAAGGTGTTAGAAAATTTTCAGGATTTTTGAAAATATTCGTTAATAGAATTAAACTAAAAATTTAATTGAAATTAAATTAGTCAGGGGAGACTGAAGTTGAGAAGTGAACAATATAGTTCTAACCAGTCAATAGGCTTGTTTTCTACCTTAGCAATTTCGAGGACGAAATTATTTTAAGTAGGGAAGAATGTAATGACCCGCATTTTCAGCAATAAAATATTTAATTGATTTAATTATTTAAATAAAGATTTAGAGAATATAATGGTCTTTGAATTAAATAAGAGTGAATATTTAATTTAAAAAAATATTTAAATAATATATTAAATTTTGGAATAATCAGAATGGGCTGAAATGGCGATATGGTACGAATGGGGCAATTCAAAATATATAATTCAGTTTAGAATTTAATTTGAATAACGAATATATTATATAAATGACAGTTGAACGTATTAATTATATTATAAATATAATCGAGCTCGAAATGGCGCGGTAGTTCGCTATTTGGCGATTTGAACTTCAATTGAATGTACAGGGTCCGTTTTAAATCGGATTTCTGTGAAACAAGAAACGTTAGGAGCTGGTGAAGTATATCTTTCTAGTGGAAGAGAAAAATCGGGATTTCATTGTGTAGATTTTGATTTATGTCCAAATCAAAATTTAGAAAAGTCGCAGTGGAATTCCTTTATAATTTAATTATATTTTAAAAAGGAAATTCATTATAAATAGAATATCGATTTAATTAGGATTTAGATATCGAGTTAGAAATTCATATAGGAATATTGTGGAGCTATATGGTATTCCACTGTGAATATATACGATAATATAAATTTATTTATATTTAATTTAATTGTATTTAAATATATATATATATATATATATATTTAAATGGGTCATTTAGAGCTTTAAAAATAGCCAGTTTTGCAAACGACCCCAGAATTCGACGAAACCAATTTTGTTGGATCCGCAATATTAAATTATTGTTAGATTCCAAGTTTCGTGATTTTTAGAGTCACTATGTGGTCGTACGGATTTTTAGAGTGAAAAATAGTCGATATTTTTACGGTTAAAAATACGCTGTGTGAGAAACGGAGTCGGAATTCGACGAAACCAGTTTCGTTGGGACCGTAATGACAAACTCTAGCAGTATGTCCAGTTTGGTGATTTTTGGGTATCGTGTGTGATCAAACGGATTTTTAGCAGGCAAGACGAATAGAAAATCAATAAAATAAATAAATAAAACATATCCTAAGATTTTTTTTGTGGACCAAAACAAGGCCACAAGGCCTTTTTTCTCAGCCACAAACGGCAACAACCACCAACACAGCTTATAAAATCACCCATTTTGTTCCAACGTGAGGAATAGAAAATCAAGAACAAATCAAAACAAAATCCTTAAATCTTTAAACTAATTTTGGTGATCTCCGTTTGGTAAGAGCTTCGGATTCTTACAGTTTTCGTTGGTTTCGATGTCCATTTGTGGGTTTGACGTATATAGCAGCGACGCTAGGGATCGAATTGGTGGAGTATACGAGCATCAATTCGTATTGTGGATGTCATTTTTGGGTTCAGGGATGAAAACCACACCTCGCGGTGGAGTTTGGGTTGAAGCGGTGGAACAATGTGTCGATGTCCTCCGTTGAAGCTTGAAGTCGCGTGACGGTTGAGGGCAGAAAGTGTGGGGATTTTGGTATGGGGTACAGCGGTTTTTGATGAGGAGGATGATGGTGAAATCCATTTGAAAAATAAGGGGGTACTGATGGAGAAAGGATTGTAGAGGGTGGCGGTAATGGTTGTGTTTGTGTTGATGGAGTTCGGACACGAGGACGGGGAAGAAAGGGGTAACGGTGCGGGTTTAGTTGAAGGGTAGTGGGCCGGTTAAGAGTGGGTGAGGCCCATTTAGTTATTTTATTTTGTTTTTATAAAATATGGTACAACTTCGAACTTGAATAACTATTTCATACGTTGTCCGAATTCAGCAAAACAAGATCCGACAGGATCGTATGGACGGGAGCAACACAACGGAACTGATTGGGAGTGGATCGGTGCTTGTTTGAATTTATGGCAAAATAAATTGTTTGATTCAAATCAAACAAACAGTTTATCGTTCTTTAACGATGAACTGCCAAAGTGAGTAAAACTCACCAACTCTGAACAGTTCTATTTTTATAACGTATATTTAGAACTGATAAATGATGACTGATTGATGTGTGTTAACTATTTGGTTGAATTGTGTATGTATTGGTTGAAAATATAGATAACGATACATATATATAAATCGTTAATCGAATATTGATTATGTTTATCAGAATATTTTATATTTGTGTTATTTGTGTTGTTTAACATCTGTGATGCAGGGAAACAGGTTGGAGGGGTCCAACTGGACTCCTCAATATTTATGATACTGTTCTGTTCATATATTGTAATATATGATGTGATATATAAACTATTTGATTATGTGTGTTTAAATGATATCGATCATTGTGGTTTGCTATTTTAAATATCATAAGAGACCCTGGGATGTAAAAAGGAATATTTCAATTTATATATAAATAAAGGAACTTTATAAAATCAATCGATTTTATAAAAGGATATATTTTGAAAATAAAGTATTTATAAAATCATAGGATTTTATAAAGGAGAACATTTATTTAGAAAATAAATAGGAGTTTATAAAGGAGGGTATTTATTTATAAGACAAATAGAATATCATAAGGAATATTTGTTGGGAAAATAAACAGGATAAAGATAAAAGGAAATATTTACAAAACGAATAGAGTTTTATAAAAGGAATATTTATTTGATAAATAAATAGAATAAAAATGGAATATTTATTTAGAAAATAAATAGAAGTATAAGAGGATTATTTATTTAGAAAAATAAATAGACAAATATAGGAAGAGAAATATTTGTAAAACATTTACAAATAAAGGTTACAAAAGGAATTATTTATTTACGAAATAAATAGAGTTATAAACGGGAACTTTAAATAAGATTTAAGTGTTAGATACTTAATGGATTATATAAAGGAATTAATCGAGTTGGAATTAATCGA
Source organism: Allium sativum (assembly GCA_030737875.1). Classification (NCBI taxonomy): domain Eukaryota; kingdom Viridiplantae; phylum Streptophyta; class Magnoliopsida; order Asparagales; family Amaryllidaceae; genus Allium; species Allium sativum. The sequence goes on along the minus strand of CM060912.1, from coordinate 767,508,500 downwards.
TTAGAGTTAATTGAATATAAAGTTATTTGAAATAGAGTTTATCAAATATTAGTTATTCGAAATAGAGTAAATCAAATAAAGTTAAGCAAAATTAGAAACTGACTAGAGATTAGTAAACTGAATGGTTTTCTAAGTGTCTATGTAACAACCCGTATTTTAATAACATGTTAAAACCATAAATCAAGGCAGAATTAATTTTTAAAATAAGAATCAAGGGAAACGGGTTGCGCCATTGCGTTCGTCTCGAAATTCTACTTGGAACGAGTCCGAGTTTTCAAAAATCGGAGTCCGTACGAGGGAGAAATGACCCTCCGAAGTTTCAGAAATTTTCAGAATCGAAAACAGCTCGAAAATTCGAATTCAAAATCGAATTCAAAACCCAGAACAGGCTGGGCGGGAAATTTCCCGCCCAGGACTAGGTCGACCTGGGGGTCGACCATAGTGTCGACCTCCCAGGGACCAGGTCGACCATAGTGTCGACCTGGGGGTCGACCTGTCTCCCGAACCCATTTTCTGAACCTGATACATTCTGATGTATCTGATCTCGTTTTCTGTCCGGATTCGTCTGCCTAATCCTATATAAACAGCCTCCTAGCCTCATTCTCTTTACACCATTCTTCTTTAACCTTATGCTGCACAAATTCTTGATGAACATGGCTTCTTCTTCTTCCTCTAAATTAAATTAAAACGCGAAGATTATTTCTGGAAGACTACGGCTAGGAACTTCATATTGGGTATTTGCTTCTACAATCAAAGAAAGATTCAACGACAAATTTCTATACTTGACTTCTGCATCCAATTTTCTTACACCACGATCTGTAAGTTCAAGTTACTATTAGATAAAAACTATAAACTTAATATGGACATGTTATAAATTGGAATTGGATCTATGTATGACTCATATCTATTTTTGTTCATCTTGGATCTTGACTTTTAGGAATATTGCTATGAAATCAGTTTGAACCTATTCATGTTGTAAATCAGACTCTTTCATGTCCATAACATTATTATGCCTATGACATTGAAACTATTGTTAGTAGCCTATGACTATGACGGTGAACATAAGACTATACCTATGCATGTGCCTATGCCTAAGCCTATGACTGTGAACTTAAGACTATGCCTATGACTGTGAACATAAGACTATGCCTATGCCTATGACTGTGAACATAGGACTATTGCCTATGACTATGACAAGGATAATTGTGGCTAATCACCTATGATTCATGACCATGAGGTTATTGCCAAGGATTATGACTATGAAATTGGATCTAAGCCTGATTTTCTATTCAGACCTATTTTCTTTATTTGTCCTTGGATCTTGATTTTGGGGATATTTCTATTTAAGTTAGATCTATCCATGTTCTTGAACCTAGATTATTATTCAAACCTTTTCATGTTCATAATGTTATCAGATCTACATGCCTGCGATGTTTTACTCAATTTATTCAGTTATGTTATGCCTTGGAAATAAATTGATAATAGAACAATGTTTATTATGTTATATGTGAAATTGAATGATATTCTATTTTATTATCATGTTGAATTGGGAATTAATGAATAAGTCTATTCATATGTATACTGGAGTATAACCTGTTATGACAGGTTGTGTAGTTTATCATGTTATGCAAGTTTTTGGTTGTAAAATCATATTACATATGTGACCACATGTTAGATCTACATGTTTATGTTTATATGTTAAACCTATGTCATATTTCAGGATCACACATATTCATATGCTCGTGATTGATTTGCAAGTTCACATATATGTAAGTTGATTTAGTCTATGTTGCAATTTCACATATATGTTTGTTGATTTAGTCTACGTTGCAAGATCACACCTATGATATTCATGTTGATTATTTTGCAAGTACACACCTATGGTGTTCATATTGACTATGCCGAGAATGCCAAGATTACACCTATGTCATGTTTATGTTAATGAATTTCTTTATGCAAATTTTGTGTACGTTAAGTTAGGTTAAGTTTTAGCCAAATATTATATGTCAAGAATCATGCGGACGGAAAATTAGGCTAAGATTGTTAGCCTAATATGTAGATGGGGTAATGTTGGGAAAAATTGGTAATTATAGGAAACTTGGCATGAAACTCGCCATGAAACTTGACACAAACTTGACATGAATCTTGAACATGGACATGACACTAGAATGAACTTGAAAATGGCCAACTCGAGGTTGGGTTGAGTTTGCAGTGTAATTCTTCCCGGAACTGCCCGGCAAATCCAGTTACTGCAAACGATAGGATCCAATGTGGGTAGTTGGTCATATCGCACTTGAAAACCCGAGGTCAGACTGAGTTGTGGTGTAATTCTGCCCGGAACCGCCCGGCATATCCAGTGACCACAACAACAAGTCTGATGTGAGAGGTTGGGGTGCATTAATGAATTAATGCCACATGATAGGGTTAAGTCATGAACAAGAAAGACAACACTTAACCAACTTGATACATGATTCGTAGGAGTGTTAAGTCACGAACTTGGATGACAACACTTAACCAACTTGACATGCTAGACTGATAAGGGTTAAGTCGCGAACTTGAATGACAACACTTAACCAACTTGACTGATAAGGGTTAAGTCACGAATTTAAATGACAACACTTAACCTATTGGACGAAAACCCTAGTTACGTGGTCCATTTCAGCAGTAACCCACTAGATGTATCATGGTACCCTGGAACTAGGCAGGGTGGGCCACGATTACTGGGCTGATTGTAAGCGACCATAACGATGGCTGAGTTGGTGCACCAGTGTAGGTTCAGGCGGGCTATGGTCGTGCACGTGGTCCGGAGTTGAAAAAGCATGCATTGGGCATCAGTAGGTTTATCTGTGCATGCTTGATTCGTGTCGGTGGTTGACACCCTAGAGCTTGATACACCCTATGGTGGACCTAGCACAGGTGACTACATTCGTGATATGGCCGTATGACACAAACACACAACGAGCTAGAACTTGTAAGGAGCCGATCGATTAGTGGATCGTTCCGTTGGACCTAGTAATGGGTCATTTCATGATATTGGGCCAAGGGATCATTTCATGATTAATATAAGACATGGGTTTGGGATTCTAGTACAGTTGATGCAGAGAACCTTGAATATGTGGTGCTATACTTGATTTACACTTGATTTATCATGTTATCTTAGTCTATCTTGCCCATCTTGTCATCATCCTTATGTTTACTTTCAATTTGTACATGTCATGTTACCTTTACCTGTTTTTATGCTGAAAGTCACTAGGACTTACCAGTCTTTATGACTGACCCATTTTCTTTCACCTCTTTTCCTTTCGTTCCCCCCCCCCCTCCAATATTCTCAGGGAGGAAACTCTAGCACTTAGCTTATATTTCACTTGTTTTCGGTTCATCTCATGTACGGTTTGATCTTGAGCAATGCTATGGCTGCATTTCTGCTACCTTTGGGGAATTAAGCTACTTTTGTTGTTTTAAGATTATGCTTCTTTATTTATGCAAGACATAATTTGTTGTAAGGGAAAATAATGACCTTGGCTATTTGATGTAAAAGGTTTTGACTCTTTTTGAAAGTAATGAAATTTATCTTTAGATTCTTCCGCTGTTTTATCTATGTTCTATCTTGTAATATTTCTGTGTTTGTTTACCTCAATAACGCTCCTCCAAAACTAGTGCATTCCCTTTGTGAGTGACCCTAGCGGAGGTATGGTGTTACATTTGGTATCAGAGCAGAAGGTTACAAGACTGAGCAAAAAAAATTAAAATCTTCTGAAATTATTTTCAAAACCGTTTACAAAGAAGCATTTTTTGTTTTAGAAAAAGTCTTGTTTTATTTAAAGGCTATTCCCCAAAAGCCATTAGCACTATCTTTTGTTTCCTCGTTTTGAATCTCTTCTTTTTCATTCCAGCATGTTTGGGAATCTTAACTTTCCAGAGGGTGTGCCAATACCTGGCTGGTTCAGGAGGTACTTAGAGGCTAGGGCCAACGATGCGGGCCCAGCAGATATTCCTCCTCTATCTGCAGCGATTCCTCCTCCTCCGCCCCCTCCTCGTGCAATTGCTTTCTCAAAGATCTGTAAAGATTTTAGGGCCATGTGTGGAAAGGATTTCAAGGGACCTGAATCATTCGTAGAAGCGAGGAACTGGCTCAAAGAAACTGAGGATTTGTTCGTCATCTTCGAGGTGGACGATAGGCAGAAAGTACAGTTGGCAGTATGGTTGCTCAAAGACGAAGCTTCCTATTGGTGGGAAGTCACTAACGCTGAAAGTCCTGTTGACACATGGATGGATTTCCGGACAAGGTTTGAGATGAAATTCCTCTCGCAAGTTGAACGAAGTTTACAGCTGGAAAAATTCTTATCTCTTAAGCAAGGAAGTATGACGGTCAAGGAGTCCGTCAATCAATTCAATCAGCTGGCTCGGTTTGGACTGGACTTAGTGAATACCCCTCATAAGAAGGCTCTCCGTTTTGTCAAAGGATTGAGTGAGCCACTTCACAGCTTGGCTATGACCCACGTACCTATGGGGGCTACTTACGAAAAGCTAGTAGACATGGCGCTCTTAAATGAAGAAGACAAGAATGGCAAGAAGAAGGTCAAGGCGAATGAGTCTCCAAACAAGAAGGTAGACTCCAAGAAAGGAAGCAAGAACAACAACAACAATAATGATAACAAGACACGTGAGAAAAGAAAATGCCACTTCTGTGGTATTGAGAGGCATATAGTCCAGGATTGTAGAAAGAAGAAGATGAAGATGGGAGCATGCTTTCAGTGTGGTGATACTGGACATATCAGCAAGAACTGCTCTAAGAAGCAAGGGCAAGCCCCGCAAGCAAGACCTTCTAGGGGTACATCTTTAACTTCTTCTCCTAGATGCTTTGTTCCTATCTTGAGAACCTTAGGTAGAACCCTTTTGGATGTAAACATGTAATTGAAAACATGTTATGGTTGATGTTTGCAAATGGTTGCAAGTGGTCGCAAGTGGTTACTCGTGGTTGCATAACACACATTAGGCACTAGATCGGCTCAGGCACATTTTCATATTTCATATGCATGAGTGATTATACTTGTTTATGGATGAAATTGAATGTGTTATCATGTGAATGTTGCATATGGATGGATGTTTGTGCACACGTATAGTGTTTATGTGACTAGGACTATTTGCATACATGTTGGATTCATGGCACTAAAACATATTTTGCATTAAGAAGATCAATCAGGCCTGATCATTTGCATTAGATAAGGAACATATACACACACTTTCTGCATATGTTCATATAGCATTAGAAATCTTTTAAGTACAATGGTTGCTTGTGGATGATGGTTGAGTAGATGGTTGATTGGATGATAGGATTCATTCTTCTTAACTTGAAGATTTTGGGGACGAAATCCTTTAAGGAGGGGAGAATGTAACAACCCGTATTTTAATAACATGTTAAAACCATAAATCAAGGCAGAATTAATTTTTAAAATAAGAATCAAGGGAAACGGGTTGTGCCATTGAGTTCGTCTCGAAATCCTGCTTGGAAACGAGTCCGAGTTTTCGAAAACCGGAGTCCGTATGAGGGAGATATGACCCTCCGAAGTTCCAGAAATTTTCAGAATCGAAAACAGCTCGAAAATTCGAATTCAAATTCGAATTCAAAACCCAGAATAGGCTGGGCGGGAAATTTCCCGCCCAGGACCAGGTCGACCTGGGGGTTGACCATAGTGTCAACCTCTCAGGGACCAGGTCAACTATAGTGTCGACCTGGGGGTCGACCTGTCTCCCGAACCCATTTTCTGAACCTGATACATTCTGGTGTATCTGATCTCGTTTTCTGTCCGGATTCGTCTGCCTAATCCTATATAAACAGCCTCCTAGCCTCATTCTTTTTACAACATTCTTCTCTAACCTTATGCTGCATGAATTCTCGATGAACATGGCTTCTTCTTCTTCCTCTAAATTAAATTAAATTAAAATGCGAAGATTATTTCTTGAAGACTACGGCTAGGAACTTCATGTTGGGGATTTGCTTCTACAATCAAAGCAAGATTCAATGATTCAACAATTCAACGACAAATTTCTAGACTTGATTTCTGCATCTAAATTTCTTAGACCACGATCTGTAAGTTCAAGTTACTTTTAGATAAAAACTATAAACTTAATATGGACATGTTATAAATTGGAATTGGATCTATGTATGATTCATATCTATTTTTGTTCATCTTGGACCTTGACTTTTAGGAATATTGCTATGAAATCAGTTTGAACCTATTCATGTTGTAAAGCAGACTCTTTCATGTCCATAACATTATTATGCCTATGACATTGAAACTATTGTTAATGGCCTAAGACTATGACGGTGAACATAAGACTATACCTATGCCTATGCCTATGACTGTGAACATAAGACTATGCCTATGCCTATGACTGTGAACATAAGACTATGCCTATGCCTATGATTGTGAACATAAGACTATTGCCTATGACTATGACAAGGATAATTGTGGCTAATCACCTATGATTTATGACCATGAGGTTATTGCCTAGGATTATGACTATGAAATTGGATCTAAGCTTGATTTTCTATTTAGACCTATTTTCTTTATTTGTCCTTGGATCTTGATTTTGGGGGTTTTTCTATTTTAGTTAGATCTATCGATATTCTTGAACCTAGATTATTATTCAAACCTTTTCATGTTCATAATGTTATCAGATCTATATGCCTGCGATGTTTTACTCAATTTATCTAGTTATATTATGCCTTGGAAATAAATTGATAATAGAACAATGTTTATTATGTTATATGTGAAATTGAATGATATTCTATTTTATTATCATGTTGAATTGGGAATTAATGAATAAGTCTATTCATATGTATATTGGAGTATAACCTGTTATGACAGGTTGTGTAGTTTATCATGTTATGCAAGTTTTAGGTTGTAAAATCATATCACATATGTGACCACATGTTAGATCTACATGTTTAATCGTATATGTTAAACCTATGTCATATTTCAAGATCACACTTATTCATATGCTCGTGATTGATTTGCAAGTTCACATATATGTAAGTTGATTTAGTCTATGTTGCAATTTCACATATATGTATGTTGATTTAGTCTACGGTTCAAGATCACACCTATGATATTCATGTTGATTATTTTGCAAGTACACACCTATGATGTTCATATTGACTATGCCGAGAACACCAAGTTTACACCTATGTCATGTTTATGTTAATGAATTTCTTTATGCAAATTTTGTGAACGTTAAATTAGGCTAAGTTTTAGCCTAATATTATATGTCAAAATTCATGCGGACGGAAAATTAGGCTAAGATTGTTAGCCTAATATTTAGACGGGGTAACGTTGGAAAAAATTGGTAATTATAGGAAACTTGGCATGAAACTCGCCATGAAACTTGACACGAACTTAACATGAATCTTGAACATGGACATGACACTAGAATGAACTTGAAAATGGCCAACTCGAGGTTGGGTTGAGTTTGCAGTGTAATTCTGCCCGGAAACGCCCGGCAAATCCAGTTACTGTAAACAATAGGATTCAATGTGGGTAGTTGGTCATATCGCACTTGAAAATACGAGATCATACTGAGTTGTGGTGTAATTCTGCCCGGAACCGCCTGGCATATCCAGTGACCACAACAACAGGTCTGATGTGAGAGGTTGGGGGTGCATTAATGAATTAATGCCACATGATAGGGTTAAGTCATGAACATGAAAGACAACACTTAACCAACTTGATACATGATTCATAGGCGGATTAAGTCACGAACTTGAATGACAACACTTAACCAACTTTACATGCTAGACTAATAAGGGTTAAGTCACGAACTTGAATGAAAACACTTAACCAACTTGACTGATAAGGGTTAAGTCACGAATTTAAATGACAACACTTAACCTATTGGATGAAAACCCGAATTACGCGGTCCATTTCAGCAGTAACCCACTAGATGTATCATGGTGCCCTGGAACTAGGCAGGGTGGGGCATGATTACTGGGCTGATTGTAAGCGACCAGAACGACGGCTGTGTTGGTGCGCCAGTGTAGGTTCAGGCGGGCTATGGCCGTGCACGTGGTCCGGAGTTGAAAAAGCAGGCATTGGGCATCAGTAGGTGTATATGTGCATGCTTGATTCGTATCGGTGGTTGACACCCTAAGGCTTGATACACCCTATAGTGGACCTAGCACAGGTAACTACATTCGTGATAGGGACGTATGACATAGACACACAATGAGCTAGAACTTGTAGGGAGCCGATCGATTAGTGGATCGTTCCGTTGGATCTAGTAATGGGTCATTTCATGATATTGGGACAAGGGATCATTTCATGATTAATATAAGACATGAGTTTAGGATTCTAGTACAGTTGATGCAGAGAACCTTGAATATGTGATGCTATACTTGATTTACACTTGATTTATCATGTTATCTTAGTCTATCTTGCCCATCTTGTCATCATCCTTATGTTTACTTTCAGTTTGTACATGTCATGTTACCTTTACCTGTTTTTATGCTGAAAGTCACTAGGACTTACCAGTCTTTATGACTGACCCGTTTTCTTTCTCCTCTTTTCCTTTCGTTCCCCCCCAGGTTCTCAGGGAAGAAACTCTAGCACTTAGCTTGGATTTCGCTTGTTTTCAGTTCAGCTCATGTACGGTTTGATCTTGAGCTATGCTATGGCTGCATTTCTGCTACCTTTGGGGAATTAAGCTACTTTTGTTGTTTTAAGATTATGCTTCTTTATTTATGCAAGACATAATTTGTTGTAAGGGAAAATAATGACCTTGGCTATTTGATGTAAAAGGTTTTGACTCTTTTTGAAAGTAATGAAATTTATCTTTTGATTCTTCCGTTGTTTTATCTATGTTCTGTCTTGTAATATTTCTGTGTTTGTTTACCTCGATAAAACTCCTCCAAAACTAGTGCATTCCCTTTGTGAGTGACCCTAGCAGAGATGGGGTGTTACAGTCTATCTGATGTTGGTTTCGGCCTTCGGGATTAATACTTAGGGAATTGTTCTCATACTAGTTTATAGTCAGGGACTGATAGTTGTGGAAGAATAGTGATACGTAATTAAGCCATGGAAATGTTTTCCAGTGTTAATAACGTATATTTTCTAATCATAGAAAATGAGGAATATATATATGGTTGATGATTGATCGATATAATTTCCATTTGGAAATAATATCGTTGTTTGCACACGTATTTTTCTTTGATAATTAAATCACAGACTATCAAAGTTTTCGACCATTTTAACATTGTTAATATGGAGAGACTGGTTGGATTATTATCCAAAAAACTACTCTATATTGGCATAAGCGTTGCGAATCACATATGCCAAAGAAAATTGAAGACGGAGTAAAGTGCAAGGGCTATTGTATAAGTCTTAGATAATAGTGCCTAAGATGGATGTACTGAATAGTGCCTTTGATTTGTCCAGTCCCAGGACAACTGGTATGGAAGAAGGTCTGACAGAGTATATCCAATAGATCGCATAAGTTGATCTCTTCAAACGTATTCACGTTTGGTGGCGGAGGAATTCTTTCCTCTTAGTTGTATACCCGTGTTATTTTTGGATAAATCAATTTGTGATCTGGCGGGTATGACGATGTGACATTCTAAGTGAATGAAGATGTGGTATGTGAAAAGATAAGCGTAGCTTCTAGCCTCACATCCGGTAAATGACAAAAGTCGGGCAGGCAACATGGCTATGTAGGTCACACCTATTAGAGTGTATAATCACCTGATCTAGAGTTTCATTAACTTCTAAAAATCTATTGTTGATGTTGTCCCATTCGAGAAACGGTGGCTGATCCCAACCGTTGGTGATATACATTCGATACACTCAAGCGAAATGAGTGGTCGGTCATGTGTGGCTGGGTTACAAGATGTTCTTGTTGAACCCAGTGTATTCCTCTCTAGAGGTACACTAGCGAAAAGTGGTTCCATACCTTGTCATAGTTGGAAATCCATTACCCAATACGTGCTTGTGGTTTTAATTGTATACTATATATGTAGAACATGAGATGAAAGCGTTTTTGCTAGATGATTATTATATTGTGGTTGATAGAAACTATTATAATATCAATGAGTTTTGATATAAAGATTAATTTGGATTCTCATAAGGGAAAAACCCGTTCCATTATACGGCGTGGTCTTATGAGATATCGTTTACTTGTTCAAATTGTTTTAAATTGTTTTACTCATACCAGTACCATGACTGACCCGGAGTTTATTTTGTTTTGTTTTCCCTAAACTCTTGGGTGCCCAATTTTATACGGGCAGTCAAGTAGTCAGGATTTTACAGATATACTTGGAGAGCTTGGAGCAGACGGCTTCAGGATCATATAGCTATTATTTATTTTCGCTGTGTTGTAAGTGTTGTACTTTGGAAATGATATGTATATTCAAGTACAGATTTATATTTCAAAGTTATGATATATATTATATGTTATTCGTTTCGCTGTGAGGGTCGTGTTACTCTGATGTTGTGTTCTTCTTCTTCTTCTTCTATTCTAAGTTTCTATCTTATCTTTCCTCACCCTTTAATTTCTTTCTAATAGTTTTCTGGATTTCAGTGCAAATTGGGTTGGACTTGCGTTATTTGGTCAGCTCAAATTGGACCGGAATTTCGGGTCACTACAATAAGATATGATAATAGCATAGATTCATGGTTTACACATGTCCAAATCACGATCTTTCATAATTTACTTTTATTTATCTAAACCTAAAAGCAACTAGAACTCACTGTGATTGGATTGCTAAGATGATAGAAAAGAAGTTGGTGCTGAGTCTATGCTTGAATCTCAGAATTTGATTTACTTTAGTTGATAGAAGAAGATGAGAGACCCTAGTTCAGTTTAGACTCCGGCAGAGTTTAGCCGCCATTGTTTCTTTGTGAAGAAAACAAAAAAAAATGAGGTATATTTATAGCTGCTAGGTTACATAATTCGGATGCCACCTCAGCCTTAGAGTGAATCGGGCCACGCGCCAACACCCAATTGGGTCCGGATGCCCACAAACATACATGGGAGCACTTTACAGGTGCGCCAGTGTAAAAATACATAGGCGCACTTATCAAGTGCGCTGGAAATTTCTGCTTTTATGGCCAAACTTCTATCGTCCATAATTTCTTCATACATTATCCGTTTTACGCAAACCAGGTGTCTATCTTGACCAAAATTTCGAGACAGACGCAATGGCGTAGTCCTTTTACCTTAATTTTGAATATTAAATTAATTATTATTTACTTTATCCACTTTAATGTTGTTAAAATTTCGGGGTGTTACATTCTCCCCTACTCAAAGGATTTCGTCCCTGAAATCTTCTAGTTGAAAAGAATGTATCCTACAATCCATCATCCATCTACTCATCCACCAAACACTGGCATCCATTATCCTTAGAGATTTCTAATGCTTATATGAGTATATGCAAAGGTATCTGTATATGTCCCAATACTAATGCATAGATCAGGCGGCCTACTGATTCAATTGACCTCCTTAATGCAATGTATGTTAGTGCCATGAATCCAACAGTATGCAAATAATCCAATTAAACATCTAAGTTCTATATGTGTGCACACTCATTCGTCCAAATGCAACATCCATATGCTAGTACATCCATTTCCATCCATGAAAGAAGAAAATGCACACACATCCATATGTGGTATGAGAGTGATTGAGCCGATCTAGTGCCTAATGTGTGTGTATGCATCCACAGGCAACCACTAGCAAACACTTGCATCCATCAATCATAACATGTCTCAAACACATGTTTACATCCATAAGATTCCTATTTAAAGGTCAAAAATACTATGAATAAAATATACTCAAATGATAGAAACAAGTGTGAATAAAAGCTTTTGGAAGAGAAGTTAAGAACATTCCCTTGAAAAGAAAAGGGTACGAAGTGCAAAAATCTTGTCTTCGGTCTCCCAAGTTGCTTCTTCTTGGTTGTCTCCCCACTGGACCCTTACCTTCTCTTTTGCGTAGCTTCTAAACCTCTAGTCCAAGTAAAAATCTTTCTGTAGATCCCCACCAACGAGTCGGTGGTTTACAGGGTCATCCATATAATGCTTTGAAGGGTTCCATGACAATGCTTGCTTGATAACTACTGTTATAGGCAAACTCTACTAAAGGAAGATGCTCTTCCCAAGTCCCTCTGAAGTCTAAGATACATAGCCTTAAATGATCTTCAAGAATTCTGTTCACCCTCTCTGTCTTTCCATCGGTCTGGGGATGATAAATGGTGCTCAAACACAATTGTGTACATAATGCTTCTTGCAAGATCCTCCAAAATTCACTGGTGAAGATAGGGTCACAATCACTTACGATGCTGGAAGGTACTCCATGAAGATGAACTATCTCTTGGACATAAATTCCTGCCAACCATGGTGCCTTCCTCTTACTCTTAACTGGAAATAAAATGGGTGCTCTTAGTAAGTCTATCTACTACCACACAAATGTTGTTGTTGCCCTTCATGATCTAGGCAAACCATCTATGAAATCCATGGAGATGCTCTCCCACTTCCAATGTGGGACCTCTAATGGATGAAGTAAACCACCGTGCTCCCTTTGCTCAGCTTTGACTTGCCGGCAAATCAGACATTGAGAAACAACGCTGCTACATTTTCTTCATCCCACCCCAAAAGAAAACCCTTTCTCAAGTAGCTCCCATACTTGCTTACTCAACTCCATCCTTTCCCATATAGCCATACGGTGCACTGGTAATGCCACCGGCTTTGCATTGTCCACCAGATATATACGAAAATCGATCTCGTGCCTCGGAGGTAAGCCCCGTACCTCATCAAAAACATCAGAATAATCTCGGACTACTAGTATAGACTGCAGATCATTGACAGATGCATCAAGAGACTCTAAGAAAATAAGCATAACCGACCCTTGTGTGTCATAAGAAATCTCGAGGGTCTTCCCATGGCCAGTCAAAGGCCTAACGACCCTCCTCTCACAATCAAGAATGGAACCATATGTGGTAAGCCAGTCCATTCCTAGAATCAACCCATAGCCCATAAACCCGAGCATATATGCGTCACACTCAAACTCGACGCCTAACACAAATATTTTCAAACCCCGACAAATCATAAATAAATGAGCTGAACCACCAATGGGGTTTGAGACAACAACGGGATCCACTACCATACTAGTATTTAAGTGCAGGGATTCAACTACAAAACTAGATGTAAACGAGTGTGAAGCGCCAAAATCAAAAGGGTTCTAATAGGGTGACTGGAAAGAGAAATCAAAACTTCCATGGAACTTTCCTTCCTCTATTTGGTGCACTAGCAACGAGAGCATCCGCTTGCCTTCCAGAGGTTCATGTCCTTTGAACTTTCCCTTTCTTCCTTGGGAACTCCCTAGAATAATGTCCAACCTCTTCACAAAAGAAGCAAGCATTCTTCCTTTTCCTGCATTCCTGGGCCAAGTGACCCTCTCGCCCGGAACCACGGCATTTCCTCTTACCCTTAGCCTTGTCATTCTTTCCGCCCTTCTTCTTCTTCTTCTTCTGTTGTTGTTGTTGTCCTTTATTGGGCCATACCTTTTTATTTTGTGTTTCCTCAATCTCAACTTCTTCCTTTAAGATTTATTTGAACTTTATCCGTGTTCCCTTCCTGGGCCATCATTTTTCCCATCCTTGGGCTATGCTCCTTAGCCCTAACTCCCTTGTTCTCCTTTTTTACCATCCTTGTATAAGAAGCTAACAAGTCTCTCGAAAGTTGCCTCCATCGCATGGAAATACTTACGAAGCTCGAGAAAATTGGCCGCAGGTGATACTACTACAGCTACAGATGAAGGTTAGGCACTTCGTTGCATTTTGATATGTGCCGCAATTTAAACATACCTACGACATCATGCCGGAATGGGGACACCTTTCGGGAAGAATCGGTCCCCAAACAAAAAGGAAAAAGGAATCAAGCAAAGACTCGAGAGATACTTCCTATGGCTTTAGGGAATATGTTTTTCAAAATAGACTTTTCCTTTTGAAAATGCTTTCTTTTAAAACTTTTTGAAAATAATTTTCAAAATCTTTTATCCAATCTGGTAACCTTCAACTATGATACCAAGTGTGACACCCCACGTCCGTTAATGTCATTCACTAAGGGAATGCATAAAGTTTTGTGAAGCTTATAGGTAAACAGAACATAAGCATCACAAGACAGATATATAATAGCAGCGGAATTAAAAACTTTTATTAATCATAAAGCAAGGTTACACCATATGTCTGAAAATACATAAACTCGGTACATCATTAAAACTTCTGTCTTGTACTTTAAATATCAGAGTACAATAAAAAAGAAAGCATAATCTCTAAATCATAAGCCATAGTAGCAAAGATAGAAGCTTGAGCAATACATCTAGAAGCTCCACGCAAGACGGTAGCAGAATTCTGACTAAGCTAGAGAATTCCCTCCCTTGAGAACCTAGGGGGGATTGGAAGAAAGAATAGGAAACAAAAAAGGTCAGACATAAAGTCTGGCGAGTCTAGTTACTTTTAGCCAGTAAATAAATAAAAGTAACATGATAGGCATATAAAGTGGATAAGAGAGGTCACTACATAAATGGCAGGTGTGATAAGGTAGACATGATAAGGTGTATATGCTTCTAATGATTACTCTGCACTGTTACTAGTATATCTAGAAAGAGATGATCCCTTCAACTATAAGGTGGTAGACTTAGGTATACATCCTAATGTATCCTAACTACTACCCTGATCGATCGGCTCCCTAACCCTCGTAGATACCTTGTGCTGGCCCCACAGTAGGAGGTACCACTTCCTAAAGTGGCAACCCCTCGTCATAATAATGTGCACAACCATATCTACAGGTGTCACGGTCGTCTTATCCCCTTCTTCCCAGCTCATGCACGCACATGGCACAGTTGGTTTGCACTGCCCACACCGTCCTCCATGTTTGGATCTCTTACAATCAGTTAGTAAGTGTGCCCCTTCTCCGCCTAGTACGGAGTACTTTTTTTGATACCTACTCCAGGTTACTGACTGAAATGGGTCCCACACAATATGATACAAGCTCTCCCCTTGTCTTGTATCCCCCACTAGGTTTTCAGTGACTATGTATACCACTAGGTGTCTTTAATTACATAGCTTAATTTATTTCTAGCAGTTATGCTTACCCTAAAGGGTGTCTTTAATTACATAACTCCAATCTTTCTACCAGTTATGCTTGCATACAGGTTTCTTTAATATAAACCCCCAATCTTCCAACCGGTTATGCTTACCTAGAGGTGTCTTTAATACATGACCCTATAATTTCTACAAGTTATGTTTACCCTAAAAGGTGTCTTTAATTACATAACTTTAGTTTTTTCCATCGGTTATGTATACCACTAGGTGTCCTCATTGGGTTAAGATTGTTGGCCTGTACATACTAATACTACCCACCTACCCAAGATTTACTTGACCCTCCCACTGATCCAAGAATGTTTATTTAATGGTTAAGTTTGTGGACCTATATGTACTAATATTACCCACCTACCCAAGATTTACTTAACCCTCCCACTGATCCAAGCATGTTTATTTAATGGTTAAGTTTGTGGGCCTATATATACTAATATTACCCACCTACACAAGATTTACTTAACCCTCCCACTAATCCAATCAATTTTACTTAATCCTACCTTCAGTTCTTATTCATACAATCCCTTATGGATTAGTTTAGGTTAAGTAGTCCAATTTATTACTATGTCCATTTATCGTTTATAGTGGGTTAGACCTCCCACGTTAGGCCTACAACGTGTGGATGTAGGATATGCCGGTCGGGTCCGGGCGGTCTTATTCTACAGTTGGGCCTAACCCCGTGTCTTAGTCTGATTCGTATTTACGTACTTAGACCTTCCACATTAGGTTCAACATTAGTGGCTGCCGGATATGCCGGTCGAGTCCGGGTAGACTTCCACCACTAATGCAACCTAACCTTCTGGCATAAGTACAATTACAATTCCTAATTGTAATTACTAAACATTCCATTTTTAATTAATTAATCCTTTCCTTTTATAGGTCTCAATACCAATTTTACCCAATAATTTGAATTACATGTCCAAAAATGTTCATATTCAAATCATGTTATTTTAAACCCTTTTTCCCCCGTTCCTTAACTAGCACCCTCACAAAATTGGCAACATGCCTAGGCTAGACAATAGCCTAGTCATAAACGATAATAGGGAATATAACTAAAATGATCATCTTGGCATAAACATAAACTAGCATGATAATAAGGTGAACATACATACTGGCATGGATATGAAATTGTCATCATAATAAGGTGGACATAAAACTGATGAACGGTTGGCAGTCAATTGATTCTAACATAACTATGATGTCTCAATAAGCACAGTAAGATCTAAATTAGCAATTTAGACGTCCAATAAGTTTAGATCTAACATGATAACACAAGGTGATAAATTAGATCACATAAAATAGAGCTAACATGATAATGCTAGGTGATAAATTAGATCACATAAATTAGATCTAACATGATAATGCAAGGTGATAAATTAGATCACATAAAATAGATCTAACATGATAAAGCAAGGTGATAAATTAGATCACATAAAATAGATCTAACATTATAACGCAAGGTGATAAATTAGATCACATAAAATAGATCTAACATGATAACGCAAGGTGATAAATTAGATCACATAAAAAAGATCTATTATGATAACACAAGGTGATAATCTAGATCTGACTAACAGTTTCAATGTCCACATAAATTAGATCTACTAGTTTAGAAATATATCTACACAAATCCACATCATAGCATGTCATAGAAGTTATAATTAAGACAAAGATTTAGATCCAATCCTAACCAAATTAAAGGTGACTTATGTTCATGACTTACATAAATGATTAGATCTATGCAATGATATAACTGTCCAAATTAACAGGTTTATATTAACCACAATATAGTTACAAACCAAGATCCATAATAATAACATAGTAGAATAATCACAATTGAATTGGATCTAGAGAAATAGATCTATCATGACATAGCATAAGATATGATAATAGCATAGATTCTAGTTTACACATGTCCAAAACATAGTCTTTCATAATTTACTTTCATTTATCTAAACCTAAAAGAAACTAGAACTCACTGTGATTGGATTGCTAAGATGATAGAAAAGAAGTTGGTGCTGAGTCTATGCTTGAATCTCAGAATTTGATTTGCTTTAGTTGATAGAAGAAGATGCGAGACCCTAGTTCATTTCAGACTCTAGCAGAGTTTAGCCGCCATTATTTCTTTGTGAAGAAAACAAAGGAATTGAGGTATATTTATAGATGCTAAGTTACAGAATTCTGAAGCCACCTCAGCCCTAGAGTGAATCAGGCCACGGGCCGACATCCAATTGGGTCCGGATGCCCAAAAACATACATGGGCGCACTTTACAGGTGCGCCAATGTAAAAATACATGGACGCACTTGTCCAGTGCGCCGGGAATTTCTTCTTTTACTGCCAAACTTTTATCGTCCATAACTTCTTTATACGTTATCCATTTTACGCAAACCAGGTGTCTATCTTGACCAGAATTTCGAGACGGACGCAATGGCATAGTCCTTTTCCCTTAGTTCTGAATATTAGATTAATTATTATTTAATTTATCCACATTAATGTTGTTAAAATTTCGGGGTGTTACAGTGGTCCATGACTGCAAAAGTAACTTTGTAGTCAGAATTTTGTAACGAGGTTACACTAGGGTGATTCGACAATCGCCTCAATGGGAGGCGAGGTCAGGACCAACAAGGATAGTAGATCGTCGGGTACCCATCACCGACAGCCAGCGGGATGTGAAAAGACTAGATCTGAACCCAAGATACCATTCACCTTTCACTATCGAGGTACCGTGGTTGAGGGGAGACGCCAACTGAATGTTTAGATAGTTTGTTAGGGGAAATTCGCTTAGGTCTTGTAGTCTTTACTAGTTGAGGGAGGGGCCGAGATGGGGCCATAGACACCATGAAAAACAGATCTGAGGAATATATGTATTACGTGACCCTTAAAGGCGGACCTGTACAGATATGGAAAAGCTCCCGACCGAGTTTCGTGTTTTTTGTATAGTCATGGCACGAAACTCGGTGCACATTAGAGGATATATGAGGTAAAGGCATTGAATACGATTGGCGATACATACGTGGGAAAGTCTAGATACATGCATGTCTACTCTGTGATGGAATCTGATTTGATAGAAGGTTGTAGTCCGTACGCTTACGTTGCATGGTAATGACAGATATTTGCAGAATGTAACATTATTATGTAAAGATCCATATGTCACTCCGGCGTAGGATGAGGGATCGCATTCATTTCTGTGGCATTACGGTGGAGACCATGCGAGTGGGGTACCATGGGGTGTACCTTAATATTGGGTGGTAGCTACATATATATTGTATTAGGTTAATCCACTAGGAAGTAAATGGGTACGACATGTGTGTAAGCCTTAAGTGTTGTTAACCCAAGAGACCTAATAAATAAGAAAATGTGATTGAACGGTATATGTAGGATTATCCAAAGTGTATAGTTTAAATCCAGTCACCAGAACTTGTGTTCTAACCTCCTCCTCATAACATACTCGCAGGTTAGATTTGTGGTAGAGATATGATAGCTTTGGATACTAGTTAGGCAGTATTATTACTACGGTAAGGCTATACTTTGATTATATTATACTTTATCCATTCCGCTGTGAGATATTTTTCGAGTTCTGATATATTTTATATCTCTGTCTTTTCTTCATGATACCAAAGGACCCAACACGGGTTTCGATGGATTAGAATTTTAAAAAAATTCGGCCTGTCGAAATTTGTGTTGTTACAATTAAACAATGGTGGTCTAACAGTGACTGACCTTCTACAAAAGAACTATTATTATTTGCCATTTTAAAATTTTCAAAATCAGATTATGAACATTTTGAAGACCTTGCTTTGATACCAATTGTTATGAAATGTGGAATGGATTATTAAGGCAAAAATAACACTAGAAGGAGGTGAATAGTGTTTTTACGGAATTTAAGAAAATCTAAAACTTATATGATCTACTATATGAATCACACACCAAAAAGATAATCACAGACACAGAATCAAACACAAACATAAAAATAAATAAAGATAAAATGTAGAAAAGGAAAGAACACACCAGATTTTATACTAATTCGGATTACTCCTACGTCCAGTCCCATGCAACGCTGGCTTGCACAGATTTTTATTACTATATCAATATCCAAGTACGACACCATTGATTTCACGGCCACAAGGTTACCACCGTTTCCACAACACCCTGGATTTCGCTGGCTACAAGGTTACCATCGTGTCCTTCCTTAATTTCATAGCTATAAGGAACACACCATTTCCAAGACTAATGCCAAAACAATCCCAAATGATTACAACAGCCCTATAACTCTTCAATAACACTACGATTCAGAGAGTAATGATTAGAGAGTGAGAAGAGAAGAAGTTTTATATAAATAGAATTGAAATCGGCAGAGTATAAGTGTAGAAATCATAAAATTATGAAATAATAATGGAGGAGTGTAAATGGATGAAGATGGAGAACAAGAATGGTTAAAAAATTCGAAATCAACCCCTATTTATAAGATTTAAAAGATTGCAACACTTTTGGAAGGTTACAAATGGTGAAGAGAAACTTAATTAATGTTTGAATAGAAATTAAAAATAGAATTTGAAATTTGAAAATCAGAATTTGGAATTTGAAAAACAGAATTTGGGAAACAGGATTTGAATTTGAATTTGAACTAGAGTGTTATTCAGAGTCTTACATAAACTAGACTCTATTACTATATTTATCTTGAACTCTTGATTTATTGATTACTCATGAGTCTAAAATCTTCTCTGAATTCTGAATCTCTTGAATCTCTAAAGCTCTTAAACTGTACAGTCTTCAATATTAATTCCTGTATATAAATCATGCATATATATGTATATATATTCTAGATAGAGATGTTGGTATATATTTTATAATCAATTAATATTGAAATAAGGTTGTTTTCATCAAAACTCCATTCTCCAACAATATTAATCACATGTTACTAATTATTAACTATGACATCACATTACAAATAATATTTATTATATTAATCATATGTTATTAATATTTAATAATTAATCATGAACAACTAATAATTTATAATAAAAACAATAATAAATACTAAATTATTTATAGTAATAACTAATGTTTACTATTTAGTAATTAATAATTGATAATTTCTATTGAATACTAAAGAATTACTAATTTATATTTGCTATATACTTGATAATTTATTTTTAATATATTTTACTAATGTATGATTTTTAATAATTAAGAAGTGATATTTGTTATTTGTTTTTTAGTATTTAATAATGTAAATACTAGTTATATTTAATGTTTAATATTCCAAAAAAATAAATTTTAAAAATTTCCAAGATAAATTTACTAATATTCAAAAAATTTGGAATTACAATTTGAATTTTTTAACAAAATTCAAAAATAAAAATTATGAATTTACATTTGATACATTATTCGAAATTACAAAAATGTAAAAATAAATTTAAAACTATTTAAATATAAAAATTATATTGTATATATTCTATAGATAATTTTTTTCTAACATCCCTCATTGAATATATAGTTTTATTTATGTTTTAAATCACAGTAATATTGGCTCCAACTCCTGAAATTTTTTAGATTCGTCCTCTAAATTTCAAAAATGCAAGGTGTAATTGATAAATTTTAACCTTTACACCAATAGTTTAAGCAGATTATTTAAGATATTTATTTACTCTCTGTTGTACAAATCAACTTGTTTGTATAGGATTACTTACTAGTAATGGGTACATGTATATTTTTTTCCTCAAGGGGTTTATGAAACAAATAGTTTGTCTAGATACTTTCATTTTGAATAATAAGTCGACTTTCCAACTTGTTCTCTCCAATTTTTTAGTTTTCACTCATTATGTTTCTTTTAACCCTTTAATTTTCATTGCCAGCCTCTCGGACTCCTATCAGCATCTAAATTTTTCGCCTTATTCTCAGTCTCCCACCTTAACATAGAGTAGGGTTCCATCTTTTGAAACCGCCTTCAAGTCCCTAGACAAATTCCGCACCGCATGACAACCAAAAATATATTCAAGGCCATTAAATCCTAAGAGAAATTCTGCACCGCATGACAACCAAAGAAATATTCAAGTCTTCAACCAATTGCAAGCTCAAAATATCCTCCTTGAGAGCTAAGCAACATCTCTAATCAGTTGAAATTTTATGGAGACCGATGAGGTTTGAGGTTACGAGTAAAAGCGATTACTTGAAGTTCGATGGTGATTGGGATTGAAGGTAGTGGAATTTTAGTTAGAAGATTTATTGGGAGGAGGTTGCAGCGTTCGATTTAGCAATTGGAGTTTGTGGATTGTGAAATTGCGAAGGAAGGTTCTGTTGATAGAAATTTTTGTTTTGAAGTTTAATGATAGCAGCGTTAGAAAGTTCAATCAATTAAACCAGACGATTCAAAATTATTTAACCACTTGTCATTTTCATTGCTTCCATTTTCTCTTCCACAGATCTAATCGACCTTTTTGAGGTAAATATTTTGTTTTTTCATTTTTTCTTCAACCATATAAGACCAACCCTCAATAAGCGGTTTTGCCAGCAGGATATGAATTCATAGTATTCAGATCTCGTTTTTTAGCTTCGATAACGACAAATCTTTTAACTTCACTCTGTTCTCCTCCACAATTTGTTATTAAAGTACAAATAATGTCTTCTTTTTAGCTAGACACCGCTTGGCAATGAGTCATTTAGTATGTTAAATTCAAATAAAACTAATTTTACCATATCATTTGCATTTTTACAGTTTACAAATCACACTAAATGTATCTTTCAGTTATATATCCATTTTTAAAACTAATTGGCATGCAGATTAATTTATTCTTCTTACAAATACTATATTATTTGTGAATACATGTCAACCCCGTTAAAACGTGGTTCAAAGAGTTGACGTCAAAGGACTATGGATTGGTTACGGTCTAAGCAGTAAACCGTTCATGTCATCGAGTCGTTAATATGACATGCCACCAAGTCGGTGATGATAGTTGGACACAACTGTTCACTAACCATGTCACATAATTCATGTTGTGCAAAAGCATGTCATTCGCAACAACTCGTTCAATACATGCAGAAGGCCATGTGTACACGAAATATATGCAGACCATGTCGTTGAAATAAATTCGTTAACACGACATAGAATAAAGTCGTTAACGTGACATGGAATTAAGTCGTTAACATGACATGGAATTAAGTCGTTAACACGACATGGAACTAAATTATTTTGTTACATATAAAGAAGAGTATACATAGCTCAAGTCCAAGCTACATACACCAAGAGTACGTGTCAGTATACGTCATGAAAAGGCATGTGAATATATGTAACATGGTTAAGGGAGATACGTGGCATGTGTATTATAATGGATATATCATTATTTTTCATACAATGTTATTAACCGGCACTTCATAGCATGGAACTAACGTGTTACAAAGAATAAGGATCATTCTGTCTAAGTGTTGAAAGCCACGTGGTAAGATAAATAATAAAATGGCTTAGTAGCCGTCATGGATAAGATACAGATAGGTTGTTCTAGTCAAGATGACATGTGGCCGCTGAAGCCTTAGATGGTTGCAAAATAGTGTACAATTCAAGTCGATAATTCTCCCATGTATGATTATCAAGTCACAATAAACCAAGTTGTAAGCCATCAGGCCGTGCTCACCCTTATATCGCTGCTAGCGTGAGATACATGCACCTAGCACAATTTAGTGAAAGCAAAACCAGAACTGACTGTAACGTAAAACCTGGGTCATAGAAATGAGTTAGCACATTGGGGGATAATCAAGTCGTTGAACATATTTCATGATTCAGCTCAGTAATTGTATTTAGGTCGCTAAGACTAGGCAAACATTCAAGACATAACGAGGAGTAGCTGCCAAGTCGTGAAACAATGAAGCAATCAGGTCGTTCCACAGTTTGCAACGTATAATATAGTGAGCAGTTCATTCGTATATGATGCATGAATTATCCATGCCAGCTGTAAAGAGAATGCCGCATGTCGTCAAATTGGTCATTCCGCATGGCATAAAATTCATGCAAGTCAGGTCGTGTATATAACACTGCATGGAGGATATACGTATGACAAGCCATGATGACATTAACTGTTGCCAGATGTAAAATGGTGGAGCACGCGTCTTCAAAAAAGCAAAGCACTAGATCGTTCGTAATAAATGGGACAGGCTGGCACATTACTGCAAAGACTAAGTCGTGGGATGAATGCTCTACCTCATATCTAATACGTAGAGCAATCAAGTCGTTAGCTTGCCTCAAACCATTCAGTTCGTTTATGAATGTTTTGACCGTGTATAACAGTTGTGTACAGCTGTACACATTCAAGTTGCACCCCATAATTACGGTCATGCCACTACACTCCAATCACCCCTATAAATACCCCTATACTTCACACATGAAAGGAGAGGAAAATTTCTATCCCGAAGGGCTGCTCAAACCATTTCTCCATCACTCTATACTTCATTCCAAGCTCCATTAGTGGCTTCTCAAGGTCAATCCATCTCTCTCCAACAACAAATGGATCAAGTCCTCCCCAAACTCCATTAGAAATCTCTCAAGCTAAATCCAAATCATTCCAAACTCCATCGATTCTCTCTTAAGCTTAGATTCAACACAAATTCACCATAGAACTAATGAAGATCGTCTAAGTGTCTAAGTGGTTGAATATTTACATAACTACCATCACAAATTAAGAGATCTCATTCATTCCTTCATGAATTCAAGTGAAATCAAAAGCAAAAGAGAGAAATATCACAAATGAGTGAAATGAATCAAATCATGTACTTTTTAAACTCAAAAGTGATAATGAAAATAGCTTCTATAGTGGACGTAGGTCAAAATTGACTGAACCATTCTAAATTCTCGTGTTTTTACTTGCTTTTATATATGTGGCTCCATTTTTCTATTTCATACCTTTTGGTGAAGTGTTATATAAACACCTTTAGTGTTATGGTCATTTTTTGATTCCAACAATTTGGCACCCACCGTGGGGACACGTACACTTTCAAAAGATCAAGGACTTTGTGAAATATCCGAGTTTGAAGGCTATTCTTTAAGATAGATCCACACAATCTAAAGTCTAGGCCTGTTAAGAGATGGTCTCTCTAAGGTTTAGAAGCTTGTCTGAAGTAATGGCACAGTAAAGTCAAAGATAGGTGGAAGTAAATCCATTAGAGGTTCTGATAATGTTGATAGTGAAGCTATGCCGCAAATGAATAATCTCGAAGCTGGCTAATGTTCTAAAGGTGGAGCTGGTGTAGCGAGAGATGAGTTAGACATAGTTGTTGCTAACTCGAACCAAGGAATGGATAGTTCTACAAAAGCTTTGATGGAAAATTTAGATGTCATTCCCAATGCTCGACCAAATCCATCCCCTCAAAATGTCTACGTTGATCTTGACGAAAATGTCGATTCATCCGCTTCAGATTGTAACCGCTGTTGGATCTAGATTAACCCTAGAGGGGGGTGAATAGGATTTATCATAGTTTTTAGTTGAATTAAAAATATAACGGTATATATAATAACAAACAGATCACAGAATATAGCAGAAACAGAAATGCAGAGAATAAGTCACACACAGATATACCCAGCTTCAGCAAAACCCTGCCTACTGCTGCATTCTTAAGGTTTCTACTAGGTGATAGAACAGATCCCGCATACAAGACCATGTACACTCGCAAACCTGCTCCTATTCTAACCCTACGCTCAAAACCCTAGACTGTTCGATATCCCCTCGATCAAATTTTCCCAAATTACAACCCCGTAATCCGTAACCCAGATTTTATAGACTCTGAAACTGACAGTCAACACCCTGACTGATTCACCCTAGATTTTACAAACCTAGAACTGATTCGGTTCAATTTACAAAACAAAATTAAAATACAACAGAAAATAAAACAAGATGAAACCCTTGTGATAAATAACTAAAGGAGTTAAATTTAAAGTCTCATCCCCTTTTTCTCTTAACAATGCGTTGGCCCTTTTGTTTAGGGTTGCACCCTTATTTTTTAATTGTCTCGATCACTTTTGCTTCTCTGGAAAAATAATGGCGGCTGCTTGAGAAACCTAGGGTTTACAAATTTGTCCCCAAAACGATTCTGATTGCTGAAGGATGAATTAATATCTGATGCTTTGGAATCTCGTGGCTTGCTCCTTCGATTTGAAATTTCTCTCTGGACTTGAGAGCTATGGCGATCGAAACCTTGGTATGTAGTTTCTGATTTTTAAAAAAAATCTCTTGAGTTGATTTTGTGGTTTCGATTTGAAAATGTTGGGTTAGTTTTTTTCTTAGCTGCCAATGATGAATTGGTGTGAATTTGTAGGGATTAGAAAAACCCTAAATCAACTCTGATTTCGTATATGGCTTGACTGATTTGCTCCCTGATTTGTGCGGTTTCCTTTGATTAAAATCTCGGTTCTAATTTCCTCTGTAAAAGAAAACTTGATTGGTAAATAGATGTTATGGAAAATCACTTGCCAAAACTAGAAGAAATTTGTGGTCCCTTAAACAAAATCACTTGCGTGATTTATTCTGTTGTGAATCTAGAAATATAATTTCCCTTCTGTAAAAACTTGTGTGATTCTTAAATCATTTCTGGAAAGTACATAATTCGAATTTCCCTTTAACCATGATGCTTCATTTCCAGAATTAAATTCTTAATTGATTGCCGAATAACTGGAAATGAAATTTTGCCAAACATGATTCTCTGATTTGTTTTCTTTGGTCCACTATGATCATCCCATGAACACATTTCTGGAAAAAAACATTGATTAACATGCTATAAAGTTTTCCAAAAACTGTGTTCATTCTTGTATAAAATCTGCTCTATGATTACTGAAGAAAATCGAAATATCTTTTTCCATAAAATGTATTTGCTGATTTTCTGCTAATCACTTGCCAAACTATACTTTAGCTCCACTGCATATGTACACAAGCTACATGAAAGTTCCCTGTTGTATTGAATAATTGCATGCTGTTAACTTGAATGTACACATGCACTTGTATATGTTCACATCTGTGTAGACATAAACCATTCATGCCATTTCTTTTGGCACTTGTCTCCACCATAGACTTATGTACTTTGAGATGAACTAATCTGTTTGCATTTCATTGTTGCATATCATTGAGTTTGCACACTTGAAACTACCTTGACACTGTTTTGTGACCATTGCTTTTCTGTGATGCTGACCACAATGTTATGAGTACATCCTCAAGCTTCCATGTTCTTGAAGCTTTACCAATGTAGTACTGCACCTTGGTTCAACACACTTATGTATATACCATGAATGCTGCCATGATCGTCGTACATGAAACCTGGATATTCTCATGATCATTTTCCATCATGTACTTGCGTTTCTGTTTAAAAACTTGTTGAGTTGATATTTGTCCCACCATATTACACTTGTTGTATTTACTTCTTGAGTAACTTTGGACTTGACATTGTTGTGTGTTCCTTCGGGTTTGATCATGCTATTGTGATCACTACTTTAGTTCCATACTACACTTGAGACATCTGATCACATGTATGTACACCACCATCCATGCATTTACTTGTGCACATGTGTTTGGGCTGTTCCATTTCTATTCGACCATGCTGCACTTGATACTTGCGTGTTCTGTCTTGTGTTGCTTCCATTCTGCTGAAACTTTTGCATGCTACAGGCTCGGCCATTTGTGTAGTTCACTTGAACTTTGTCTGATTGAACATGAAATCCACCATTTACTTGAGTAGTGATGAAACACATTTTTCATGTGTATTTGTCGACTTGTATTGCTCTTGACTTCATGTTTTGCTCGACCACATTTAAACTGCTTTTGTATTGATTTGTGTTGACTTTGACTATGTTAGTTGACATTTGTTTTGTCACTTCAGTGTAGCACTGAGTCGAGATGGTTCACGTGGCTACTCCTCAGTTGCACACTGAATTGGCGTAGCAATGCACACGTGTATATATATTCTCGTGTGTATATGCAGCCACTCAGAAAATTTCCTGTCCCTATACATATACAAACTGTCTGTCTAGACACAGATGAATCAGATCAAGTCATGAAAAATAATGAGAAACACACCAGAAAACTGAGGCAAATAAAATTTTAAAAATAAAAAATATTTGCTAGAAATTAGAATATTATTTCTATTCTAGATACTGTGTGTGTGTTTCTATTTTATTTGACAGGTAAGCAGAAGATGGTTGGACTGACAGTAAAGACAGAAAACTGAGGATAAAGATGATGACTGGACTGAGCTGTGAAGACAGAAAACTGAACATGACAGAAGACAGAAGCTGACAGTGAAAAATATACAGTGTGTGTAACAGTGAAAGTGTCTGTATCAAAAAAAATGTATACTGAAATGTAAACTGAGTGAATGTATGAGTGTGCAGTGAGGAGCTGTGTATATATATGAATTGAACTGATGTTTGTAATAAACAAGTTTGATTGAAATAAAATATTATTTTATTGTTGTCAAACAAACTTGTCTATTTTATTCTGTTTATCTATAAGTACAATATTCTGTGAGATGAAAAAAATAGAGGAGTTATAAGAAATTGTACTGTTTGTATGTTTGAAATATAATATTAAATTTAAATAAAATACTGTGTGAATATATGAAATTATGTACAGTCGTATTCTATTTAAATATTATATTCCTGTCTGTGAAGTTATATGACAATACAATAACAAACACATTTAAAATAAAATATATTTGTTTGTTATCATCAAATAAAAATCATATAATTGTGTATACAACACCGTTATTGTGACGGCCCGCCCCGCATCAGCCGGCATTTCCTACGAAAGTGCGCTGTACACATGCCCGACTAGCATGGAACGGTCGTCAGAGAAAGAAAGAAGAGAGTGAACGAACAAGGAACCTGTAAAATATCTCACAGCGCATAGGATAAAATATAATAACAACATACTTGACATAAAACAGGTGAGACAGTGCATAAGCTGAAAATAAACTAACATAGCAGCAGAAAATCCAAGTACAGCTTATGATCCAAAGCCAACATTATTACAACTTTTCAAACTGTCTCAACAAAACAAAAGCAAGATAAAGGAGATACACTACTAATGCCCAAGCAGCGACCACCAGCGACACAGGGAGAATATCTATATATCATACGTGGAAGCCTCCTGCTCGCCTCCGAATCAGCTACTCGCGCATCATCAGCTAACCATAAC
This sequence comes from Allium sativum, assembly GCA_030737875.1. Lineage (NCBI taxonomy): Eukaryota > Viridiplantae > Streptophyta > Magnoliopsida > Asparagales > Amaryllidaceae > Allium > Allium sativum. Next base: position 767,480,188 of record CM060912.1, on the reverse strand, counting down.
CTGTCTCTAGTCTGCTCGTGTGAGCACCCAGAGTAATAAGAGGAGACATAAAACTCTGGGTCAGACATAAAGCCTGGTATGAGCGATAAGCAACAAAACAGAACAATAACAGGTATAATCCAATCATACCTGAACCTGGAACTGCAACCAAAGAGTTAGCACTACATACCGTACAATACTCTAAGGTACCACTAACATACTGTGTAAGAGATACGGGGGTGGGGGTGTGCATGTCATAGTGGTGTCAAACAATCAAGCATAGAAATCATCCTCACATCCCTCACTCAGTGCGTAAAGCATACGATATCCACTACTTTGGTCACCTAATACTTTGGGCCATGACGGAATCCAATCCCGTGTAACTATCACTACAATCCCACTATCCATCTCTCAGTGGTGAACCAAAGTTATGAATACTGACAACCCCTTTGCACACGTCCCGCAGCAAAGCCCAACCATGAAGTGAACTCATTGGTTCCCATCTGGATCCCGAGCTCTAACTTCCATTTGGACTACCTTTGCATCTCGGGTTTTAATCATCTTCATCTGGGTCGGTCTTCACTTCACCTTGCTTCGGATCATGGTCATCACCCTCGCTCGGGTCGGATCGTGGTCTTCACTTCAAGTCCAAGCATCTCGGATTGGGTCGGTCGTGCTCCCTCCATCGGATCGAGTCGTTCCATACGGATCGGGTCGCACCATCGGTTCGTGGCTTCTGAAGTGGATCGGGTCGGTCGGTCAAGTACCTTTCATTCTGGTCGGTTTTCATCATCTCTACCCTGGTCGGTCAGTATTTCCCCCTGGTCGGTCGAACACTTCACCATTCCTGGTCGGTCGTACTTCACCATCCCTGGTCGGTCGGTATTTCATCATCGTATGGGGTCGGTCGAACACTTTACCAATCCTGGTCGGTCGTTGCCAGGGTCGGTCGGTCCTCCTTCACCATTTATGGTCGGTCGGTCGATGTCAGGGTCGGTCGGTCCTCCTTCACCATTTCTGGTCGGTCCAGGAACTCGGGTCGGTCAAAACCCCCCTGGTCGGTTATCTCGACCCCAAACCTGCACCATTTCAACAAGCTATTTTCGCCCCTCGACGGCGTTTTTGACCAATCTAACACTTCTAATCAATCACAAAGCATACCATACAGTCATAGAAACATAGAGAATTAACCACAAACATCAAAACATCAATATGATAGGTTAATATGGATCAAACATACCCAAAACCCCATATTTCCCCTTAAGCATGTTTAGGTGAAACTAATGATGTGATTAGCAAAACTTAACCAAATTAACCCAAATTCATATCAGAGGCATAAAATGATGTTTTAGAACTTTAGGAATTTTTCTAGGTTTTTCTGAGCCATAATTTCGCTAATCTTCGCTAATTACCATAATTAGCCATAATTAGTGAAAAACAATGTAAATCACTCACCTTAGCCACAAACAAACTTTAGATCTGAAATAATTTCTGATTTGGATCCAATCCCTATGTGTTCCAGCAGCTCTCTCTCTGATTTGGTGCTACCCTCCCTTGATTTGATGTAGTTTTGCTTAATCTTCGATTAGAAAGTGATTAGAGACGATTTGGGATGAAATTAGAAGGTAGAGGCCATGGCTAGAGCTTGAAGGAGGTAAGTGGCGGCTGGAAAAATGAGTCTAAAACCGAAATCCTAACCCTAGCAGCCCTTAAATACCCCAATTCCCGAAATCCCCCATTGGGCCTAGTTGCTAGTCACCCGGTTAAGCCCAATTAGCTGTTTTTTCACTATCTGAAACTTGTTTCAGCCATATCTCCCAAACGGTGAGTCCGTTTGGCTAATGTGACCACTCTACGGAATTGTAAACCAACATCCAGAGCCAATGAAAGTGGTTTCAGGTCAAAATTCCTTTCCAGTCAAAAGTTATGGCCAAAACAGTACCAACTAGGGGTAAAATGGTCATTTAAAAATCGGGAAAAATCATGAACATGGGAAATGACCCCAATAATCGTCTCCCAATGTTACATGACCATACGACTTCGTATGTGAGAGAAATAAATATTCTATGATCCTATGATGCGTAGAATGCGGGTTGTTACATTCTTCCCCCCTTAAGAAATTTCGCCACTGAAATTCCCTAACCAAAACACTCAAAGGGCCCTGCATGCCTATCAACCATAAAACAACAATCAACATGCAAAACAAGTCTATCCTAGCATGCGGTTTACTAACAAGGGAAGATACTATCACTACCAAAACCTTACCAGGCAAAGGGTTCTGGATACTTCTTCCTTATATCCTTCTCTGTTTCCCAAGTACAGTCTTTTTCATTCTCACCCTACTGGACTTTGACTAGTTTCACCGCCTTCCTTCGAAGCTGCTTCATATCGTTCCCAACAATACGCATAGGCTTGTGGTTATCAACCGCCTCGGGTTCAACCTCGCTATCGTCCAACTGATCTGATGAAATAGCCACATTAGGGTCCTGCTCAAACTTCCTTAACTGGGAAACATGAAATACGTTGTGAACTCCCGCCATCTTGTCAGGTAGCTCTACTTCATACGCCAAATTCCCAACGTCTTTCTTTATCCTTTCCCAGTAGTAGATCTGCTCCATGTCTCAATACATCTTGTTACCACTGGGATGTATAGTCAATTTCGAGTGATGATATGCTCTAATCACTTCACCTCTCAGTCCATCTACGTTGGGTACAACTAGTCCCTTATTCTTTCGAAGCCTCCCTTCTCGATCAAATCCTCACCTGATCATTCTCTTTCCATCGATACCCATCTCTACCTTAGAGATGGTTTCCAATAGATTAGGATCGTCCTTCTAACTGGAACCAATCTACTCAATCAAAATCGATCTAATCGTCAAGCTTACTAGTGTTTCTGAATCCAATTCACTCTTGGGCCCAAAATCATATCCTGTGATATACTTTCGTTGCTTCCATCCTAGAAACAAAACCCCTAAACTGGCATGTCTCCTACTCAATGCAACTATTACCGCACCCAAATCCTTTACTATGATCACTCTGCCCCATGGAGTTATGGTGATTCCACTGCACTGATCCATAGCCACTAGTCCTTTGCTATGTCCACTCTGCCCCCATGAAGTCATAACAACTCCACTGCACTGGCTCATAGCCTTACTAATCCTTTACTATGCCCACTTTACCCCTCGAGTCATGACGACTCTACTGCACTGGCTCATAGTCCTACTACAATCACTTTGTTCCCCATCGCTGGAACCCTACAGGTGATAGTCTACTCAAGGGAAGAAAAATAGGAACAACATAGCAACCATAACATCCATCAAACAAGTCCTACCTATCACCTGCTAAATTCATAAACACATCGACACCTACATGATTGGTCTAACCAATCCCAATATGTCGATTCTAGTATGTCTGGTCCAACCAACATCAATAACTAATGGAAGCCCAGCCTCCATACATACACCGATGCCTACTTGACTGGTCCAACCAATCCCAGGCCAATGGAAGCCCCGCGTCCCTACGGACTACCGTACGTCCAACGTATGTTTATCCTCCAAGGATAACTAGATCACGTCCAACGGATCCTGGGTAACGGGCATCCCTAGATACCCCTGCTTTTAGTCCGCCTAAAATACTTGAGTCCAACCCAAGTCTATCCATTATCTTGCTGCCCTCTCGAGTCCAACTCAAGCCGAATCCAATTCCTTGCAGCTTCTCGAGTCCAACTCGAGTCAATCTATAACTCAGACCCAGTCTTGAGTATCCATAACCGACAAACTCTAGTCCAACATGAGTCGTCGTCTCCTTATTCGTTGCATCTCCAAGATCAACGGACACCCATTTTCCTTTTACGAGTTCAAGTCCAACTTGAATCGCCCTAATCTTCGTTGTATCCTCCATGATCAACGAACACATCCTATTCCTTCAAAATTCTACTATCCAATAGAGAACATCAACATATGGTCCTAAACAATCCATTACTTTGCATCTTTCCCGAGTCCCACTCGAGCAATCTCATATCCCTATCGAGTCTAACTCTGGGCAGTCTATACCATTGAACGGTCTCATCATGTTCCGTCTGCTCATCACTCCTCGAGTAAACCAAGATATCATCCAATGAAAAATCACAACAACTATTTTATCTCTCACGCAAACCATCCTAATCGAACTCGACATTCCCCAAGCACAAGCCCCAAAGGCCTAAACCAAAATCAGACAAGCGCCCAAGGAACATCTCCTCCGAGTTCGGACAATCTACGTGAAATGATACTAGCAAAACAACCAAGCACTAGAGTACTCATTTGCCTCCCAGAGACAACTAGAACTTATTACAACGATAACCTCTTAGCTTCCTTAACTCCAGTTACTATCGCCATCACTAGGTAGGTACCTAATACCACCCTATTCCTTTGGAGTAGATCGACTCCCCAAAATAGTGCTAAATCCAGTAAAGCCTAAATAAAGCAAACACAAACAAACATACATCCATGACTCGATAAGACCACGTTACGGCAAATCATGCTAAGGTTAGTCGAACCACCAATCGGGTTCGTCACAACTAGAGGTCTATCGACTATCTCGGGTTTGTCAAACAATACCCGAACATAAACATCTTAAATAGAAAGCATACCTTTGATAACGACGCCTTTTCCCTTCTGCGCCGCAGTTGGGGCATTCGACGAAGAAGGAACAGCGTTGATAGCATACGCTTTCACAATCTGCTTCTCCCTAGGAGGTTGTGGACAATCATCCTTATGGTGTCCCGGCTGGCCGCAGTTAAAGCCCTTCCTTTCCCCAGGCTTTTCTCGGCAATCTCTGGCATAGTGGCCCTTCTCGCCACAACTAAAGCACTCGCCACCATTCTTATTCTTCTTATTATGACCATCCTTGGTCGGGTTCTGCTTCCTCTTGTTCTGAGAGTCCTTCTTGCCTTCACCGCCTGCTTGCGGCTTTGGCTCCTCTGTAGATGCAATAGCAACTTCGGTCTTCGACTTACGAAAAAGGCTCACTGACCTTAATGCCTTTCCTATAATAGACTCGAACGTCTCATCGATATGGTTTATAAGTCTTTCCCTCAAGTACCCATCCAAGCCAGTTATGAACTTCTCGTTCTTCTTTTCGACTGTATCGATAAGGGACCATCCATATTTCGATAAAGTGTCGAATTCAGCAATATACTCCGAGACTGCTCTACCGTTCTGCTTAAGCTCCAAGAACTTCCGGAACAGTTCTGATTTATGAGCAGCTGGAATAAACTTATCACAAAATCGAGTCTTAAACTGATTCCAAGTAACTTGATCCTCTGGAGTAGCTGTCTTAATGGCATTCCACCAATTCATCGCTTGCCCTTGCAGCTGACGAGACGCTAGCCTTCTCTTCATCGCATCTTCGATACCCAAGTCGTCGAAGATACGATCACAGCTATCCAACCAATCCTGAACATCTGTGGCCGACTCCGTTCCGTGGAACGGCTTCCCACCAAGGTTAGTGTAATCCTTGCACAACTTGGCGAAGTCTACCCTAGGCGCCTGCACTACTGGGCCACCACCATTACCAGCATTGGGAACTGCTCCCTGAACATCCCTAAGCATCTCCCTCATGAAGTCAGTGAACATCGTCCTCATGTCCGGAGCATTCCCATTATTGGTCCCTCTACCATCACCCCTTGTATCTCGACTCATCGTTCAATCTGTAAAGAGAAAACGATTAACGATCTCATACTGGTGCTGGTGCAGTGCGACTTCATCTTTATACTACTAATAGTATATACATATAGCTTTTGAAAACCAAAATAATCACAAATACGCGCTCTCGTATACGTACTGTAACAACCCGGAATTTTGGGGCAAATTTAAAATTTTATTTTAAGGAAATTATTTACGAAAATGTGTCAGAATTTAAAATTTTCATTATTAAATTAAATTATTAAAGTAAAAAAAGTTAATAATAAATTAAATTCTGACAATATATGTATATATATATCTTTGGCTGTCCTCTTAAATATTTCCCCTGTCAATTCAAAATGTAACTTTTAGGAATTCAAAACATATATTACATGTTCAAAACCTTCATTAATTAGTCAATTTTAAAATGAGAAAAGTTGCGAGCATTCATTTCTGACAATAATATTCAATATTGTAGTGTTAGTTCGAATTTCTAATAAATAGTATTAATCTAGCATTCATTCTTTCCATTTTGTCTTCTCTCTCTCTTTCATTGTTATCTACTTTTGAAATTTGAAAAGAAAAAATAGATAAATAAATGTGTCATTATAGCATGTAATCAAAAGGGGATTTAAGGAAACATTTATAAAACACAATTAAAACATAAAACATATTTATTCATAATGCACATGCATGATTTCTGGAATAAAAACAAAACTTTGTCCCACTGTCGAATTTGTAGTTACCTTGAATTCTCACATGTACTTCTGGAAATGATTTATTCCTGAAAACATTGCCTTGTTGGTTACATGCTGAAAATGGTTGATATATATATATATATATATATATATATACACTCGCCAAATAATAGACTTGCTGAATTTCTTTGCATAAAAAAAAGAGAGGTGTTACAGAAAGATAAATAATTAAAATTGATATGTTTTAAATGGTCTTAATCTAGTATAGGTAAAATTTATTTAATTATGGAATATATTCTTGAGTATATAAGTTGTTACATAATAGCTTTATATTAAAGCAAATATACACACTATTTCATAGGAAAAATGTAAATGATAAATTTCCACGATTCAAAAATATTCCAAATATATTAAGGAACAAGATATTAATTTGTACATGCTGTGATTAGACATGGAAAGCAAATGAAAGGCATAAATAATGAATTTAATAAGATATATTAAAAAAAATCAACCAAATATGGATATGGGTGGAAATGAATATAGGCGGAAATAAATGCCATTATTCTTAATTGGTGTTGGAGTTGAATCAACTAAATCTAGAAAGATTCCAATGTATTTTCTAAAAATTGTCATTCACTACCCTTTTTATTCTGAAATTTGGAAAATTAATAATATAATATTATATATATATATATATATTCCCTCATAAAACAAATCCTAATTCATTCTATACCCTAGCCGCCGTCATCTACAATTTTCATGGCCTAAACTCTTCAAATCTTTCTCCTCCAAATTCTTTCAATCCAATCATGAACAATCAAAACTTAATGAACGAAAAAGCAAGAGCTAATCGAGATCTTCATAATCATACGAACAAGATCAAGTTTGGTGAAAGGAGTTGCTTGAATTTGGGCTCCAAACCCAACGCGTTCGAGGCGGGTTTCAACAGCGAAGGGGACTTCGAATTGGGAACGATTCATGGTGGTAAGAGTTGAAGCTCGGGGCGTCGACATAGGCTATGTAGATCAGCGGTTAAGGCCTTCAGTGGTGGTGCGTTTTGGGAGCAAAAAGCACGGTTTTTGGGTTCCAGGAAACCATGGTAGAAAGAAGAAGACGATGACTTAAAAATGAGATTAAGAGCAATTAAAAATTTAATGAATTTATTTATTAATTTATGTTAAAAGGGTAATCAATGTTTATAAATCAATATCTTTTTGATACGAGGATCGTTTTACGAACCGTCAGTTGCGTTGAAATCATGACATCGAGATCTACGACATGGAAAAGACTAGCATAGAAAAGGAGCTATCTACAAATAAGATGGTGAGATTTCTAGATTTAAAATTAAATTAAAAATATTTATTTATTTATTTTGATTATGATTGTATATTGATGCACCGTCTGTATAAAAGTTAGATTTACTGATTTGTTGTGATGATGTTTATTTGCTGAATCATATGTTCTTGTTCACATAGAACTTGTCATTTCATTAGAAAATGTTACAACAAAATAAAAGAGATTCATTTTATTAGAAATGGTTACACTAAAATGAAATTGTCATTTTGGTTAGAAATAAAAATGTCACTTTGGCGAAAAGTATTATACTAGATTTGATATGTCACTTTAGTTAGGAAAAAAAATTACATTGGAATTAAATTGTCAATTACATTAGAATTAAATGTCAATTATGTTAGGATTAAAAATGCCATTTAAGTTAGGAAAGTGTAATGTAAATTAAAATAAAAAGATTCATTTTTTTTTATCGTATAAAATGTGAACACAATTAAAGGTTCATTTTATTTGAAAGAAATGTTAACATAGTAATAGATTCATTTTATTTGACTAGAAAGTTAGCATAACAAAAAGAATCATTTTTATTATATAAAAAGTTAGCAAAACAAAAAGTTCATTTTTGTTATATAGAAAGTTAGCATAACAAAAATATTCATTTTTGTTATATAAAAAGTTAGCAAAACAAAAAGTTCATTTTTGTTATATAGAAAGATAGCATAACAAAAATAATCATTTTTGTTATATAAAAAGTTAGCAAAACAAAAAGTTCATTTTTGTTATATAGAAAGTTAGCATAACAAAAATAATCATTTTTGTTATATAAAAGTTAGCTAAACAAAAAGTCCATTTTTGTTATATAAAGATTTATCAAAATAAAAGGTCCATTTTTTTTTTTTTGTAAAAAGGTTATCAAAATAAGTTTAACATTGAAATTACATTTTTATGTATAGATGAATCATTTAGAAGATTAAATGTTGCATTAGAGAAAATAACGTTTTTAGTCAAGAATGTCGCATTAGAGAAATAATAATATTTTTAGTTAAAATATTTATATAGATTAAAAATCATATTTTTGTTGAAATGTTTGATTAGATTAAAAGTTCAACATTTTTTTATTATAAATGTTACATTAGAAGAAATCAACATTTTTGTTATAAGAATGATCATTAGTATATAAATACATTTCTTTGTATACAATGTACATTAAAATTAAAAATAACATTTTGCTTAGAAATGTACATTAAAATTAAAAATAACATTTTGCTTAAAAATGTATATCGAGATAAAAAAAATACATTTTGCTTAGAAATGTATATTGTGAATAAAAATAACATTTTTTTTAGAAATGCATATTGAGATTAAAAATAACACTTTTGTTAAGACATGTTATATTAGATTAGAAATGTCATTTGTTTAAGGAATGTTATATTAGACAAAGAAATATCATTTATGTTAGAATCATGTCATGCTATGTTTGAGATTGAAATATTCAATACGTTAAAATAATGGTTTATTATTTATGATGATTTAAAATGATGTTACACTGCCATTAACAAGTTATCCGACTTGTTGATGTTGATTGGGATGATTATTTTCACACATCGCCCAAGTGCACAAAATTATGTGTTGGTTGAAATCCCACACGGGTCTTGGGATGATATTCTAACACAGTCTCCCTTGTGATTAATTATAAATGCACTCTGGCTGTTATTTAGTGGTTAATGGTTATTTATCGTTTATATGCTATGTTTGTAAATCCATATAACTTAGTTTATATGGAAGTTGATTGAGTCGCATTCCAATTAAGAATTAAAGAATATTTTCATACAATAAGGAATATTTTATTTTTGTATAATAAGGAATATTTTATTTAAAGCAATGAAACTTATAATTAGTAATAAAGAACATTTTAAGATAAAGAAATATTTTGGAATAAAGAGGTAATTATATTTTTTTGGAATCAAGGATATCTTAGAATAAAGAATATTTCAAACTAATAATTTTTTTTTTCCAGTATGCTAATTTCTATTAGGAATTACAATTGTACGTGGACACGAGGTTAGGCTACATTTGTGGCGGAAGTCTGCCCGGACCCAACCGGCATATCCAGCAGCCGCAGGTGTTGGGCCTAATGTGAGTGGTCCAAGTGCGCAAATACGAAATGGGCCATGACACGAGGTTAAGCCCAACTTGTGGGATAAGTCTGCCCGGAACCAACCGGCATATCCAGCATCCACAAGTCGCAGGCTTAATGTTGAAGGGGTGGCCCAGTATAATATATAAATGAATAAGATAACAAATTGGGCTATTTAATCTATTTTAAATAGCAATGCCATTTTAACCCGAAAGTGTTTAAATTAAGATTTAATGAAGTTTTCCATTAATTCATATTTAATTGGAATTAAAATAAGATAAATTGGATTCTTCGGTTTGTCGTGAACAGTGTTTTTAACGACATTTGTTCTTTAACTCAATTTACAGTGAAAATATAATTTGGAATTTATAAATCTTTTATTAAGATTTAATGGAAAATTTCCAAAAGTAAAGTTTTCCAATTTAATATATTAAATTAGAATTGAAGAGAACTCGATTTAATAATAATCGAGATGAGATTCTGTAGAAGAAGACCGTTACTATATATGGAATTTAAAGGCTTTGCCGTTATTCCATTTATATTATTGGTCGGATACAGAAAGTTATATCGGTTATGTATTGATTTGATTTCTGTAAAATTCCATATTTAATGGAAGATGATTTTGGGTTTATCGTGAACTGTGTTTTAAATGACATTAGTTCTTTAACCCAATTAAAGTTAAGGTTAATTTCTTAATTTTGAATAATCATTAAGTAATGATTTATGTGATTAAAACCAGACTTGAGTTTTTAATGAATTCCTAATTAGATTGAAATGGAATGAGGTAAAAGAAGATTAAAGAATAAAGGATTTATCTTTGATAAGATAATGTGAATATTTTATTTAAAAGAATATTCTGAGTTGGAATGTGGCGTATGATGTGTTTTTATAGCACTTGTTTTTAATTATAAATACGCGAATTATTCAGAAAGACCGGGTTTAACCCATTCTGAATAATTACTACGACCATCAAGAGTCGAAGATGAAGACGGTGGTTGATGACCGGCGATCTTCACATCGACGGGATAAGGACTACTGATGCAGTGGACTGGGTCGCTCCGAGGACAGGGTTGAAGTAGTAATTGTCCGGACGTATTGTTGATTGTCCGGATATGCGAGGAATAAGGTGCCTCCGGTTTCGTTCAGACCCAGAACGGACTTGTAAATGGATTGTATGTCTGACGTTGTATTCCTTTATATTGTATTCGTTGGTCTCTGCTAAATATATATCTGTTTGGTGGTTAACACCCTTCTCTAAGACGTACGACCTTGGAGGTTATATATTTACAGAAATCAATGGTATGGTATCGATTGACAATGTGGCATGCCAAGATGCATGGATCAAGGCTTTTGTTGAAAAGCAGAGCCTTGTGGTTGATGATCAAAGCACAGTCTCTTTAGACATAGCTTTGTGTATATCGTGACTTCGCGAGCCTCAGACCCCGGTATGAGTCAAGAACGGGATATGGACCGTAGGGAGTGCATACGTTTCTTTCTAGCTAGAGTGGTGTTTGGGCTTTAACACGGCCCGGCATTTTACTATGTGGATTTTGGATTGAGGTACCTCGTTTTTATAGGCCGGAAGTGGTCACATTATAGGTCCAAAGGGGCCGGGAAACGTATGCCCAGGAATTGCCAATCCACTACCGTTAGGTGGGGACCGGCCCTAGCGTTCCAAGGGTTCACTGCGGGGGATCCTGAGACATCTGCTAGAGTGTCTCGAATCGGAAGATGACGATCCCTAGCCTCGATTTCATGACAGAAAACCAATTTCCAATACGACATTACGATTTTGATTGTAAACTTATATATGGTGACATAGTATATGGTACCTATGCCGTCTAAGATTAATACATTTATATTGAAATGTTTTAAATACATATATACACACTAATAATAATATCGCTTTTACGTATCAAGCATCTTTTGACCATTATAAGGTAAAACCCTATCCTCTGGTGTGCGTTGCATTGTGTGATGGGACTTGGGTCTTATAATGGTTTCATTTTTCTAAAAAGCATTGCGTTGTTTAACGGTTTACTTTATTTTATGCACTGGCAATCCAATGGAGTAAACCCGTTCCGCGTTAGCAGCGTGGTCCTGTGATTAGCCTATTTATTAGATTAGCTAAGTTATATTTCTCACACCAGTCCCATGACTGACCTGTAGTTTGTTTCACTGGCAAACTCGGGTGCCCATAATTTTCCACATGGGCAGTCGAGTAGCTTTTTGCAGATCTTTATTTCTTTAGCAAGATCCTGGATCGAAGCTTAAAGCTGTGTCCAGAGCATAGGAAGCCTTCCGCTGTATCAGTTTATTTTTCCGCTGCAATGTATTAAATCTTTTGTAATTTATTTTCCGCTGTAAAATAATGTACTCTGATATTATGTACTCTGATGTAACATTATTGTAATGTAATAAAAGTCTTCTGTTATTTGTACTAATGTATTGTATTCCCAAAGTTGACGTATGCGAGTTTTGAACGGTCTTGGTCGATTTTGCGATCGATTAAGTCCGCGCAAAATCCGTGTCGTTACTCGTACTATCTCTCCCTAGTGTCTTTCCCTAGGTTAACTACTCAACCTAGAGCTCTGATACCAAATGTGACGGCCCGCCCCGCACCAGCTGGCATTTCCTCCGAAAGTGCGTTGTACACATGCCCGACTAGCACGGAACGGTCGTCAGAGAAAGAAAGAAGAGAGTGAACGAACAAGGAACCTCTAAAATGTCTCACAGCGCATAGGATAAAATATAATAACAACATACTTGACATAAAACAGGTGAGACAGTGCATAAGCTGAAAATAAACTAACATAGCAGCGGAAAATCCAAGTACAGCTTATGATCCAAAGCCAACATTATTACAACTTTTCAAACTATCTCAACAAAACAAAAGCAAGATAAAGGAGATACACTACTAATGCCCAAGCAGTGACCACCAGCGACACAGGGAGAATGTCTATATATCATACGTGGAAGCCTCCTGCTCGCCTCCGAATCAGCTACTCGCGCATCACCAGCTAACCATAACCTGTCTCTAGTCTACTCGTGTGAGCACCCAGAGTAATAAGAGGAGACATAAAACTCTAGGTCAGACATAAAGTCTGGTATGAGCGATAAGCAACAAAACAGAACAATAACAGGTATAATCCAATCATACCTGAACCTGGACCTGCAACCAAAGAGTTAGCACTACATACCATACAATACTCTAAGGTGCCACTAACATACTGTGTAAGAGATACGGGGGTGGGGGTGTGCATGTCATAGTGGTGTCAAACAATCAAGCATAGAAATCATCCTCACATCCCTCACTCAGTGCGTAAAGCATACGATATCCACTACTTTGGTCACCTAATACTTTGGGCCATGACGGAATCCAATCCCGTGTAACTATCACTACAAGCCCACTATCCATCTCTCAGTGGTGAACCAAAGTTATGAATACCGACAACCCCTTTGCACACGTCCCGCAGCAAAGCCCAACCATGAAGTGAACTCATTGGTTCCCATATGGATCCTGAGCTCTAACTTCCATTTGGAATACCTTTGCATCTCGGGTTTTAGTCATCATCTTCATCTGGGTCGGTCATCACTTCACCTTGCTTCGGATCATGGTCATCACCCTCGCTCGGGTCGGATTGTGGTCTTCACTTCAAGTCCAAGCATCTCGGATCGGGTCGGTCGTGCTCCCTCCATTGGATCGAGACGTTCCATACGGATCGGGTCGCACCATCGGTTCGTGGCTTCTGAAGTGGATCGGGTCGGTCGGTCAAGAACCTTTCATTCTGGTCGGTTTTCATCATCTCTACCCTGGTCGGTCAGTATTGCCCCCTGGTCGGTCGAACACTTCACCATTCCTGGTCGGTCGTACTTCACCATCCCTAGTCGGTCGGTATTTCATCATCGTATGGGGTCGGTCGAACACTTTACCAATCCTGGTCGGTCGTTGCCAGGGTCGGTCGGTCCTCCTTCACCATTCATGGTCGGTCGGTCGATGTCAGGGTCGGTCGGTCCTCCTTCACCATTTCTGGTCGGTCCAGGAACTCGGGTCGGTCAAAACCCCCCTGGTCGGTTATCTCGACCCCAAACCTGCACCATTTCAGCAAGCTATTTTCGCCCCTCGACGGCATTTTTGACCAATCTAACACTTCTAATCAATCACAAAGCATACCATACAGTCATAGAAACATAGAGAATTAACCACAAACATCAAAACATCAATATGATAGGTTAATATGGATCAAACATACCCAAAACCCCATATTTCCCCTTAAGCATGTTTAGGTGAAACTAATGATGTGATTAGCAAAACTTAATCAAATTAACCCAAATTCATATCAGAGGCATAAAATGATGTTTTAGAACTTTAGGAAATTTTCTAGTTTCTTCTGAGCCATAATTTCACTAATCTTCGCTAATTACCATAATTAGCCATAATTAATGAAAAACAATGCAAATCACTTACCTTAGCCACAAACAAACTTTAGATCTGAAATAATCTCTGATTTGGATCCAATCCCTATGTGTTCAAGCAGCTCTCTCTCTGATTTGGTGCTACCCTCCCTTGATTTGATGTAGTTTTGCTTAATCATCGATTAGAAAGTGATTAAAGACGATTTGGGATGAAATTAGAAGGTGGAGGCCATGGCTAGAGCTTGAAGGAGGTAAGTGGCGGCTGGAAAAATGAGTCTAAAACTGAAATCCTAACCCTAGCAGCCCTTAAATACCCCAAATCCCGAAATCCCCCATTGGGCCTAGTTGCTAATCACCCGATTAAGCCCAATTAGCTGTTTTTTCACTATCTGAAACTTGTTTCAGCCATATCTCCCAAACGGTGATTCCGTTCGGCTAATGTGACCACTCTACGAAATTGTAAACCATCATCCGGAGCCAATGAAAGTGGTTTTAGGTCAAAATTCCTGTCCAATCAAACGTTATGGCCAAAACAGTACCAACTAGGGGTAAAATGGTCATTTAAAAATCGGGAAAAATCATGAACATGGGAAATGACCCCAATAATCGTCTCCCAAAGTTACATGACCATACGACTTCGTATGTGAGAAATAAATATTCTATGATCTTATGATGCGTAGAATGCGGGTTGTTACAGTTATATACAACAATCTCCCCCTTTTGATGATGACAAACAAATATGAAGATTTTGAATATAATAAATGTGTTTGAGAGTGAAGAACTGAACTCCCCTTATTTGAAAGCTCCCCCTACAACAGAAACTCCCCCTATAACTATGCATGAGTGAAGAAACATGAAAATTGAAATAATTTTCAAAATTAAAATATTTATAAAATATTCACTCATAAATCAAAATCAATCTCAATATAATTCTCCCCCTTTTGTTATCATCAAAAGGATATAGAATTTAAAATATAGATGAAAAATGACTAAACAATATAATTTCAGCATAAGAGGAAGAACGATCATCATAAATCTCAATTAGTCAAATAAAAATCATAATAAACTGAGAACTGGTGTCATATTTCACATTGTAGAAATGATAGATTTACGATGAAATTTATAAAATAGGGAGAGTTAAAAAATGAGTTCCAATTATTTTCCAAAGAATTTTGTAAAATTTAGCACAAAAACAGTGATGGATTTGGACTATAATTATAATTTCAACTTAAGCGACAAAATCAGATAGTCTCAAATCCCAGTAGCTATCAATCACCAAATCATAATACTTCATAAGATATTAACACATTTCTGGATTGATAGGCTGGTTTTTATAAACACCAAGGAGAATTTCAAATTAATTTTTATATATTCAAATTATTTCCTTTTTCTTTTTATTTAAGAGCACAGTGACCACGCATAACCAAAGCTTAGATTTTTAAATGAGGTCATCCGCAGCTTAAATTATAAGTTGTTTCTTCACCATGCATGACCAGAGCTTGGGTTTTTAAATGAGGTTAGAGACACACTTATATATTAATTATATATTTATAGTATCCAGCTTCAAAAATTTTAAAAAAAAACTCCTCAGTGTATAAAACTAATATATGGATGATAGAAAATGGGATAAGTACAGGAATGGACTGTGAAATAAATTTCTAAATTAATTATATTATGAAATATGATCAACTGTACCGAGATCACTGAAAATTTTCAATTGTCACTAAATCTGAAAAATAACATAGTCCCATTTCTATCACAAATATTTCCGCTGTTTATTCAAAAAAAAAACATATTAACTCTCCACATTAATATAAAATTATCATGGATAGTAGAATGATGATAGATAAGGGGGATGGTCGTGAAATAATTGCCAATTCAAAGATATTATAATAATTGTTCAACCATCATGAAACTCTAAATAAAATCTCCTCTTGTTGTGAAATATACTACAGTCACAATTCGTTACAATTTCAAATTCTAATAATAATTTTGATGAATTATAAATGCAGTTCAATTCGGATATTGATTTCAATTTCTGAATGAATAATCAACAAATAATTTTAAAATTGAAAATCAATTACAAGAGAGAATATAAAGAGCTATACAGGACAAGAGGGATAAGACAAATATATACATAAAAATTCAGCACTTCTGATACCAATTGGTGTCTCTATTAACAAATTTTAATCATAAAGCCCAAACGGACAGAATCAACAAATTTGCACATTTTTCAAAGCTGCGGACAAGATCAAGCAGTTATTTGTAGCAGTATCAGAGCAGCACATAAAACAATATCACAGCAGACTTGTCAGAGGATGGTCACATACGATCATTCATGATCCAAGATTAGAAATACCGTTTATTTGAAATCATTTGAGGAATATGAAAAACTCTAGATTCAATGAATCGATCACACCAAATTATTAGTTTCACATTCAAGATATGTGTGTGATTCAGTAAATCAATAATTTCAAATGATTTTAAACAAACAAATATTCAAATCAAATAACCATGAAATACCAATAAATTTCAAGACCCAAATTTTTCAAGGAATTTTTCAAACCAATTTCTAACAAGCACATGAGTAATTTCAGATCATTTACATCAAATTTAAGAGATATTCATGGTCCAGAAAATTAAAAAATAATTTATTTGAAATCACTTGAATCAATGTCAAGTTTTGAGATATAATGAATCAGTCACACAAGATTGATAATTTCAAAATTAAGAGGTATGTGAGATTCAGAATATCAAGTATTTCAGATGATTTCAAACAAATAGATTTCAACCATAAAATGATCATGAATATAAGATGAATTTCTAGATGTATCAGTGTAATTCAAGACAATTCAAAATATCCAAGCCAATCTGAAAATTTCTGAAATTATCACAACTGATAAATAACAGAGTGTACTGTAATGAGTATAATATTTTAAGCACTTCCAAAATAAATTGGAAGAAACTCAAAACAGCAACGGTGTGTGAAATTCCATTAAACTTTCAGATCTTCAAAAAAAATTTAGAATTCAAATTAACAATGTTCAAGATATGACAAGAATGTATCAACACTATTATGAATTCAAAAATTAGAAAATAAACTTCAAAACAATTACAAATATTTACAAGATTAAAATCAAGATCTGGAAATAATTAACACATCAGAATTCTATTCAAATAAAGCGAATATCCAGAAAATCGTGAATTCTGCAACTGGAAGTTTAAGAAGTACAGACTAAGAAGAATATGGCAGTGTCAAATCAAAAACAAACAAAAAACAGAAGGGGTAGAGGAAGAAATAAACACAGAAAATAAAAACAAAGAGAATATACAAAGGTGAGTTTAGAGATCATACCAGAATCCAATGTAAAACAGAATCTCTAACTCAACAAGCTTGGCTAAGGAACTGTGGATGATACAGGAATATTGAGCAGCTCGAATTCAATTCTCTTTTGCAAAGCAGTTCCTCAGCCTCCTTCGGTACCTAACAGTTTAAGAGATTGAGTGGTCTAACAAAATTTTCAAAACCACTCACAGTTGTATTCAAATGTTTTAGTACCCAGACTTGTTTGTGTAACAATCCATCTGAATTTACCTTTGTTCCCTTTGGAACTCATATCTGTTTGAATTTAACGAAATTTGTTTTATCTTTTTTTGGGATCCAGGATTGTTTAGATGAATTATTACAAAACAAATTCAAATTTTGCTTTTGATTCAAAAATCCTTTAGAATTAACAAAGTTAAAATTATCAAGACGGTTCTTTTCAAAGAAAGTTGAAGGATTTTTAAAATCGTTTGAGCTTATCCTTTCAAAAAACTCAGATTTCCCAAAACCAAGTCCACTTCTATTTCCCAATGAAAATTGATTTTTCAACAACATATTTAAAGATTTTTCACCATTTGAAAATTTTGCTAGGGTTGTTTCATGTTGTTGAATTTTAGTTTTAAGATCACCATTTTCTTTCAATAAATCTGAAAAATGATTTTCAGTGATCTTACATCTTTCAAAATCAGATTTCAAAACCAAAATTTCATCTTTAAGCAAATTAATTTTGGTTTGGGACTCAGCAATCTCAGATTCAAAAAGTTTTTGTCTTTCAAACCCAAATTTCTTGGATTTTTCAATCTCGTTTTCCAGTTCTTTCAAAATCAAATCGGATTTCATCAAATTCTCCTTTTCAGCAATTTCAAATTTGGAATATATATCAGTCTTAAAAATTTTAACATGTTCAAGTTGTGACTCCAAATCATCAATTTTGCTGGTCAACTCAAAATTCTTAGATTTCAGGGACTTATTTTTCAGTTGGAGTTTATCAACAGATTTCATTAAATCAAGACACATATAAAACAGATCTTCATATGAGAAATTTTCTGTTTCAACATTTGATGATTCTCCATCATCTGGTTCATCTGAAATTTCATCTACATGACCTGTTAAGCATAGATCTGAATCTGAGTTGACATTCTGGGGTTTTGAGCTGTTGTCAGATTTTTCATACAGCATGTTGAGAGTTCTCCAGATTTTCTATGCAGTCAAACAATGACAGATAAGATTAAACTATGCAGTGCTAAGATAATCAAATATAATTTTCATAGCATGTGCATTGAAAGTAATATCTACACTATCAAACCCATTGATAACAACATCCCAACATTTAATAATAACAGATTTTAAATAAAATTCCATTTTGGATTTCCAGTTTAAAAAATCTGTTCCATTGAAAATAGTAGGAGATGAACTGGACTGACTCTCCATCGACTAACAACTAGGAATCACCATTCCTCTAGAGTTAACAGAATACCTGCTCTGATACCACTTATTGGATCTAGATTAACCTTAGAGGGGGGTGAATTGGGTTTATCATAGTTTTTAGCTGAATTAAAAATCTAACGTTATATATAATAATAAACAGATCATAAAATTTAGCAGAAACAGCAATGCAGAGAATAAATCACACACAGATATACCCAGCTTCGGCAAAACCCTGCCTACTGCTGCATTCCTAAGGTTTCTACTAGGTGATAGAACATATCCCGCATACAAGACCATGTACACTCGCAAACCCTGCTCCTATTCTAACCCTACGCTCAAAACCCTAGACTGGTCGATATCCCCTCGATCAAATTTTCCCGAATTACAACCCCGTAATCCGTAACCCAGATTTTATAGACTCTGAAACTGACAGTCAACACCCTGACTGATTCACCCTAGATTTTACAGACCTAGAACTGATTTGGTTCGATTTACAAAACAAAATTAAAATACAACAGAAAATAAAACAAGATGAAACCCTTGTGATAAATAACTAAAGGAGTTAAATTTAAAGGGTCATCCCTTTTTTATTTTAACAATACGCCGACCCTTTTGTTTAGGGTTGCACCCTTATTTTATAATTGTCCCGATCACTTTTGCTCCTCTGGAAAAATAATGGCGGCTGCTTGAGAAACCTAGGGTTTACAAATTTGTCCCCAAAATGATTCCGATTACTGAAGGATGAATTAATCTCTGATGCTTTGGAATCTCGTGGCTTGCTCCTTTGATTTGAAATTGCTTTCTGGACTTGAGAGCTGTGGCGATCGAAACCTTGGTATGTAATTTCTGATTTAAAAAAATTCTCTTGAGTTGATTTTGTGGTTTTGATTTGAAAATGTTGTGTTAGTTGTTTTTCTTAGCTGCCGATGATGAATTGGTGTGAATTTGTAGGGATTAGAAAAACCCTAAATCAACTCTGATTTCGTATATGGCTTGACTGATTTGCTCCCTGATTTGTGCGGTTTCCTTTGATTAAAATCTCGGTTTTAATTTCCTCTGTAAAAGAAAACTTGATTGGTAAATAGATGTTGTGGAAAATCACTTGCCAAAACTTCAAGAAATTTGTGGTCCCTTAAATAAAAGCACTTGCGTGATTTATTCTGTTGTGAATCTGGAAATATAATTTCCATTTTGTAAAAACTTGTGTGATTCTTGAATCATTTCTGGAAAGTACATAATTCGAATTTCCCTTAAATCATGATGCTTCATTTCCAGAATTAAATTCTTAATTGATTGCCGAATAACTGGAAATGAAATTTTGCCAAACATGATTCTCTGATTTGTTTTCTTTGGTCCACTATGATCATCCCATGAACACATTTCTGGAAAAAAAAACATTGATTAACATGCTATAAAAGTTTTCCAAAAATTGTGTTCATTCTTGTATAAAATCTGCTCTGTGATTACTGAAGAAAATCGAAATATCTTTTTCCATAAAATGTGTTTGCTGATTTTCTGCTAATCCCTTGCCAAACTATACTTTAGCTCCACTGCATATGTACACAAGCTACAAGAAAGTTCCCTGTTGTGTTGAATAATTGCATGTTGTTAACTTGAATGTACACTTGCACTTGTATATGTTCACATCTGTGTAGACATGAACCATTCATGCCATTTCTTTTGGCACTTGTCTCCACCATGGACTTGTGTACTTTGAGCTGAACTAATCTGTTTGCATTTCATTGTTGCATATCATTGAGTTTGCACACTTGAAACTACCTTGACACTGTTTTGTGACCATTGCTTTGCTATGATGCTGACCACTATGTTATGAGTACATCCTCAAGCTTCCATGTTTTTGAAGCTTTACCAATGTAGTACTGCACCTTAGTTCAATAAACTTGTGTATATACCATGAATGCTGCCATGATCGTCGTACATGAAACCTGGATATTCTCATGATCATTTTCCACCATGTACTTGCGTTTCTGTTTAAAAACTTGCTGAGTTGATATTTGTCCCACCATATTACACTTGCTGTATTGACTTCTTGAGTTACTTTGGACTTGACATTGTTGTGTGTTCCTTTGGGTTTGATCATGCTGTTGCGATCATTGCTTTAGTTCCATACTACACTTGAGACATCTGATCACATGTATGTACACCACCATCCATGCATTTACTTGTGCACATGTGTTTGGGCTGTTCCATTTCTATTCGACCATGTTGCACTTGATACTTGCGTGTTCTGTCTCGTGTTGCTTCCATGCTGCTGAAACTTTTGCATGCTACAGGCTCGACCATTTGTGTAGTTCACTTGAACTTTGTCTGATGGAACATGAAATCCACCATTTACTTGAGTAGTGATGAAACACATTTTTCATGTGTATTTGTCGACCTGTATTGCTCTTGACTTCATGTTTTGCTCGACCACATTGAAACTGCTTTTGTATTGATTTGTGTTGACTTTGACTATGTTGGTTGACATTTGTTTTGTTGCTTGAGTGTTGCACTGAGTCGAGATGGTCCACGTGGCTACTCCTCAGTTGCACACTGAATTGGCGTGGCAGTGCACACGTGTATATATATTCTCGTGTGTATATGCAGCCATTCAGAAAATTTCCTATCCCTGTACATATACAAACTGTCTGCCTAGACACAGATGAATCAGATCAAGTCATGAAAAATAATGAGAAACACACCATAAAACTGAGGCAAATAAAATTTTAAAAATAAAAAATATTTGCTAGAAATTAGAATATTATTTCTATTCTAGATACTCTATGTGTGTTTTTTTATTTTATTTGACAGGTAAGCAGAAGATGGTTGGACTGACAGTGAAGATAGAAAACTGAGGATGAAGATGATGACTGGACTGAGCTGTGAAGACAGAAAACTGAAGATGACAGAAGACAGAAGCTGACAGTGAAAAATATACAGTGTGTGTAACAGTGAAAGTGTCTGTATCAATAAAAAAATGTAAACTGAGTGAATGTATGAGTGCGCAGTGAGGAGCTGTGTATATATATATATATATATATATATATATATGAATTGTACTGATGTTTGTAATAAACAAGTTTGATTGAAATAAAATATTATTTTATTGTTGTCAAACAAACTTGTCTATTTTATTCTGTTTATCTATAAGTGCAATATTCTATGAGATGAAAAAATAGAGGAGTTATAAGAAATTGTACTGTTTGTATGTTTGAAATATAATATTAAATTTAAATAAAATACTGTGTGAATATATGAAATTCTGTACAGTCGTATTCTATTTAAATATAAATATTATATTCCTGTCTGTGATGTTATACGACAATACAATAACAAACACATTTAAAATAAAATATATTTGTTTGTTATCATCAAACAAAAATCATATAATTGTGTATACAACACCGTTATATACAACAACCGCAACGACAACATTAAAGATGATAATGACTGGTTGAGTGACAAAGATGCATTGAAGACTTGAAGCCAAAAGATAAGAATCATTTCGATGGAAATATTCGAAGGGTTACTAGTCCCGCCAAGGGGGCACCTCCTCCCCGGGAAGGTAAAGGACCTAAGTCTTCTAATCATGTTCACTTGCCTAGATGAACATTTGGTAAAGAGAATGAAATCAGCCTTGTAGAGCGGCATAGCATTGAAGAGTACATCTCGGATATGATAGAACATATCATAAAGAAAAATAAAGCTGGCAATGACAATGAAACAGAATGGGATTTCTCTCCCGATTGGACTCTGTTTACCAAGAGAATCCGAGAAACAGAGTGTTCGAAGAAGTTCACTCTTCCAACTTTTCCTCCATACAATGGTCTTGTTGATCCTAACTACTTTCTGTTCAAGTACGAGTGGCATATGAGTGCAGAAAAAGCAATAGACGAGATGAGATGCCTATACTTTCCTCTCTACTTAGAAGGTGTTGTATCACTATGGTTCACAAAGCTACCATCTAAGTCCGTGGAACGGTTCTCTGACTTGACCAAAAAGTTCAAGGAGCAGTTCTGCTTGTATGCTACCAAAGCCAAGGATGCTATAACACTTTCAGCAATGAAGCAGAATCCAAGGGAATCCGTTAAAGTTTTGCTCAGTCGATTCAATGTTGCCTTGTCCAAAGTGAGAAATCTGGAGCCTCGCATAATCCTCATGGCTTTACTCGACGCTATAGACAAGAAAAGTGGGTTTGGGAGATGGATAAAAATGAAGAAACCGAATACGTTTGACAGGTTCTATAAGAAAGCAAAAGAGTACATGAGAGTGGATGACGATCCTCTTCCTATTGCCACAAGCATAATTGTTGAGTATAAAAGGAGCGTTAGTGCTCAAGTTAATCAACAGAGAACTCAAGGGCATAAGCGAGCCAATGAAGGGAACGGAAACAAAGCTAATAAGAAGTTTCGCCTTCATGACTCATCGAAACTAACTCCTCTGAATGACACTCCTGAAAACATCTACCTTGCCACGAAGGATGCAGAGGATTACCCGGAGCCTCAGCTAATAAAGATGAGTGACCATCTGACCAAATCTGGGAAGTTCTGTCGGTTCCACAATCAGCCAGGCCACAATACTAATGTATGTAAGCATCTGAAATCATTGATCTAAAAGCTGATTAGGAAGAACCGCTTGCAACAATATGTAAAGAATCCCCAAACTGCAAATCCTTATGCAACTCCCCAAGGGCAAAGGGCATCAAATGGCTAGTCAGGTCCAAGCAACGGAGCTTCCGCCCAAACCCATGCAAGGCTGATCATCAACTGATAACCGTTGGTGGTGCTCTATTATCCATGGCTCAAAATAAGCTACCTTCTTCGCCCTTACTTTACTTCTTACTATGTTTGAATTTCTTGTAAAAGTCTTCAATGTTTTAGGTGCATTGTACTGAACAATAGCTTTACAAATAAATTCTTACCTGCCTGTATAAATCTCTTACTTGAAAATTTTTCGTTAGTACAAAATTTGCTTAGAGACGATTTTTCATTACAGGCTATGCAACAAGCATTTTCTTCCTTAAAAGTTCGACCAAGTGAGATAACCCCAATAACACCAAGTCAATGGTAGATCAAGAAAGTCCCAATGAGTCAAACGGCGAAGAGAGAAACAAGCAGCCACGAATCCAAAACCCCAAAGGTTGCAGGAGTTCGTTGTGTGAAACGAAGCGTGGGAGTTCATTATGCGAAACGATGTACGAGAGTTCGTTACGCGAAACGATGCAACCTCACCCAAAGATCGCAGGAGTTCATTGTGCAAAAAGAAGCATGGGAGTTCGCTATGCGAAAAGAAGTGTGGGAGTTTGTTATGCGAAACGATGCAACCTTACCCAAAGGTCGCGAGAGTTCGTTGTGCGAAACGAACCGCGGGAGTTCGCTATGCGAAACGATGTACGGGAGTTCGTTATGCGAAATGATGCAACCTCACCCAAAGGTTGCGGAGTTCGTTACGTGAAACGAAGCGCATGAGTTCACTATGCGAAACGATGTGCGGAAGTTTGTTACCCGAAACGATGCAACCTCACCCAAAGGAAGCGGGAGTTCGTTGTGCGAAACGATGTACGGGAGTTCGTTACGCGAAACGATGCAACCTCACCTAAAGGAAGCAGGAGTTCGTTGCGCGAAACAAAGCGCAGGAGTTCGCTATGCGAAATGATGCGCGTGAGTTCATTACGCGAAACAATGTAACCTCACCCAAAGGAAGCGGGAGTTCATTGTGCACAACAAAGTGCAGGAGTTCGCTATGCAAAGCGATGCATGGGAGTTTGTTACGCGAAACGAAGCAACCTCATCTAAACCTCTCGGGAGTTCTCTTTGCGAAACGATGCGGCAACTAAAAATCATTTTCATAGAGAAAGTAACCTCTCCATAGCAGAGATCAACGATTCTTAGTGAAGTCTATAATGTGGATTCAGTCGACAGGAGAAGACGAATGTTGGGTTATAAACGACCTCTCCATAGTAGGGGCATCCAATGGAGTCTTCAATGTCAAAACCGATCGACAAAGCAGACAAACATTGAGTGGCAAAAATACTTCCCACGGTGAAGACTAATGACGACCTCCTAGGCAGGGGCACGAATATCCAAAGCTTCTCCAAGAAGAAGCAGAAAATAAATCACAGATATGTATTTCATAAGTGTGAAATGTCGCACACCATCATATAAGTCGTTAAAACGACGACGCTTGAAATCCACAGCTGGCTTTTGTCGATTAGTTGATCTTAAGCATTAACGCGAATCTGAATTAGAATATCGTGTTTGTGTAGATAATATTCGATGAGTTATAAGCCGTTGAATAAAACAATTCTGCATAGACACTTCATTCAATTCAATAATGAAAACTCGTCGTAATTAATTTTTTTGACCGACTAATCTGTTGTCGATATGGGCGGTCGATAACAAAATATTTGCCCAAAAACGTGCAATGTTTTTATTGTTATAGAATAGGTTGTAGAAATGAAAAAATGGATGATCATTTTTCACTTTAGAAATTGTGTATTGCTTCGGTAAAAATCGATGGCTAAGTGAGTTCGTAAAACAAGTAATTTAGCATGAATTGGTTGTAACACCCCGTAATTCTGTAACATTAAGATTCACAAATCAAGGTATAATTAATTCAAAATGGAAGAATTAAGGGAAACGGGTGGTGCCATTGCGTTTGTCTCGAAATTCTGCTTGAAAACGAGTCCGAGTTTGCGTAAATCGGAGTCTGTATGAAGAAGTTATGACTCTCCGAAGTTTCAGGAATTTTCAGAACAAAATTCGAATTCAAACCCAGAAGCGGAATGGGCGGGAATTTTCCCGCCCAGGACCCAGGACCCAGGTCGACTGGGTGGTCGACTAAGTAGTCGACCTCCCAGGGCCAGGTCGACACTATAGTCGACCTGGGTGTCGACCTGGGTGCAAAACCCACTTTTGGGCCTGGGTGCATTCTGATGTACCTGGTCTCGTTTTCTGCCTAGATTCGTCCGCCTAATCCTATATAAACAGCCCCTAGTCTCCTTCATTATTCACAATTCTTCTCTAACCTTATGCTGCAAAGATTCTTGGTGGACATGGCTTCTTCTCCTCCACTAAATTAAATAATAAATAAAATAATATATAAAATAAATCAAGACGAGGAAATGCTGCTCAAGACTTTCAAGAGGAGATTCAAAACAAGTTAGGATTCAAGTGAAGATTCAAACGACTTCAACGACTGTTTTTTCTACGAATCTAATATAATCTCTGTAAGTCGGTTACTTTTTAGATTTGAATGTTTTCTCTATTCGTGACATGAAATTAAAGGAATAAAAGAATATGCCAAATCTTTCTATTCGAATCAGTGCTTATATCTTTGGACCTAATTAAGAACTGTTATGATTCGATGACCAATAAGACTGTGACTATGAAACTAGGGACCTTAAAACCATATGCCTTTTTGCCTATGAACATTGCCTATGACTGTGACTCGTGACTGTGAGAATTATTTTCCTTTGACTATGAACATCGCCTATGACTATGATTCATTAACTGTGAGGATTTATTGCCTATGACTATGGATATAAGATTATTATTTATGCCCATGACACTGTAGTTACAAAACCATTTTTTACCCCAAACTGGCATTATATTGGACCTAGGCTTGACTTTCTATTTCAGTTTATTCTTAGTTATCTCTGGATCTTGATCCTGGGAATTTACCTATTAAGTTAGGTCTACCCATGTTCTTGAACCTATACTATTCAACCCTTTTCATGTCGTAATATTACCAGATCTATAAGCCTGTGAATTACCATCTTATGCCAGTTATTATGTCTATTCTTTCATGGCATTTTGGTTCATTCCCTTTTATCCATGAATCTAGATTTATTTATAATCTAGGTTGAATCACGATTATACGAACGATGGGAATACGTTTTGGGAAAAACATGAAATTGACTAAACTTATAAATTGGCATAATTTGGGAACATGCATTATAGCATGACTATTAAGATGAAAATTAGAATAAAAAGTCTAGTTTTGACATGAACTGAAATTAGAATATTAAATCAGAATTGGGTGGCTAAATTAAGCATGATAAGTATATTAGCATAATTGTGAATAATTTACATACATTGGGCGTAAATGGTAAATGGTTAAATGGGCCACAAAGTAGGTAGTTGGTATGCAAATTAAGTTTTGGGCATAAACGGTGAACTAGAATATGAAATCTAGTTTGGCATAAACTGTAAACTAGAATATAAAATCTAGTTTTGGCATGAACTGTAAATGAGGATGTTGGATCTAAATTGCTATAAACTGTAAGATAGGCAAATCAAGATTTGGGCCTAGAATATAAGTCCATTAGTGGGCATGGAAAATGAATATGGTATAGGCCAAATTTATTTAAAAAGTGAAAATGGACTTTGAGGATAAATGGTTAAACTTTGAGGATAAATTGTTAACAATTTATATATATACAAAAGAAAGGTTTATTAATGGCATCTCTTTTAATAATACATACACCAGAAAGTTCTAGGGTGACAGAGAGGATAGTGTCTAGGCTTGGGTTTGGAAAATACAAGTTTCTTGCTCTCCCTGGCTATCCCTAACTGATCCGACGGACGGGATGGTTACTTTCAAAACCTAATTTGAAAAATAATCAAAACCCTTTGAACTTAGGAATCACGAATATGCCTAACCCGAGGTTAGACTGAGTTGCGATATAAACCTGCCCGGAACCAACCGGTTTATCCAGTAATCGCCACAATATCTGTCTAATGTGAGTGATCGTGGCTTTAATTTATTAATTAAAGCTAGAACAAGAATGGTAGGGTTAAGTTAACTAAAACACTTAACCAACTCAACATGTTAACTAAATCCGATGAGTGGGGTTAGGCTAATCTGGACACTTAACCACTTAACATGTTAACAAGACAAGACTTGTAGGGGTTAAGTAAATTTAATACACTTAGCCAATTTAACATGTTAACTAAGACTAGAAGGTGGGGTTAAGTAAACTTGGAACACTTAGTCATCATAGCAGGATAAATGAACAGGGTTAAGTTAAAAACGTGAAAGGACAATACTTAACCATTAGAACATATTAATTAAACATATGTTAGAGTTAAGTTAGCTAAGGGAACACTTAACCGCTATAACATGTCAGTTAAAACAGATGGGCAAGGTTAGGTTAAAGGGAACGTTTAACCAATACAAGATGAATGGGTAGGGTTAAGTAATAAGAAAATACTTAACCAATATAACTCGGTTTGTGGTAGGGGTTTAGTCAACATGAACTACTGATAACACTTAACCAGTTTTATATGGCAAACGAAAGGGTTAAGTTGACTCGAATTGACTAATGACACTTAACCAACCCAACTTGACAAGAACAAGAACTAAGTAGTAAACCTTAGTTAATATGAACTAAGTCGTAAACCTTAGTTAAGAAAACGATGATTCAATAAACTAAGTGGTAAACCTTAGTTAGAAAACTAAGTAGTAATCCTTAGTATATCACAAGTAGGAGCGAACGTCCATCTGATCTTAAAGAGGCCTCCAACGAATTGGGTTACGAAGCCCGAGGCTTCGAGGGGACGTGAGGGTACTCTTGGTATCCCTCTTTGAGGTGGCAAATGATTCTTTTGGGCTCACAGAGGTTAAGGTCTGCGTTAGAAGAACCAAGGGTATGCCTTGGTTGCAATATATGGCAACCTAAAGACTAGGGTGGATCAGCGTGATTCGGCGAGACTAGTTTTTGCCCTGTGATAGCAACTCATCGTCTACCTACCATCTTTAGTCAATCGTTGTACGTATGCGGAAAGGAAGAGAACTCCCAACAGACCATATACTTGCTATCTAGTTATGGGTAAGACTGGCTAATAGGAAAGTAGGGAATTGGGCTGCAAAAGTACAGTTCTCGCGCTTAATTTTCTTGGGTTGCCTTTCATTAGTTGAGGGAGGGTTCACGTGGGACCATAACCACTGGTAGAAAAACAGACCTTAGAATCTGCACCGGCAGATATCTGAAAAGCTCCCGACCGAGTTCCGTGTTTCTAGAGTAGCGCTGCCATGGGACTCGGGTCACACATTACAGGACATGTGCATCTAGACAAGCGATAACGATTCGCGATACATACGTGGGGAAAGTCTAGGGACATATACCACTCTAGGTAGTGTGTCCTAGACTAGAGGGCATCGTTCGACAGGTAGCATAATCCCTAGTTGGACCTAGGTGGCATAAACCCTGAATTCGAGAAACGTTTAGTAGATAGCATAAAACCTGGTTGAATCTAGGAAGCACTTGATAGAAAACCCTAGATTAGATCTGGGTAATAAATAATAAATGTATGCCTGAAGGGAACCGAAAATTACCGGGATTGGGATCACGTTATCATTACTAGTTGGGACACTAGTTAGTGGTGCAGGGATATAGAAACCAGTATAACAAGGAAATAGCGAAGCGGCAAAAGTATTAGAGCATATCCAGTTTATCTTGTCTTAGCATATCTTGTGTTAATCTTATCTTGTTGATCCTGTCATCATGGTATTATCTTGTATTCAGTTAATTCATGTCGTTTCGTTTGTCCTGTTCATATGCTAGAAGTAATTGAACTTACCAGACTTTATGTCTGACCCGGTTTTCTTTCGTCTTCTTTTCTTCCGTTCCCCCCCCCCACCAGGTAGTAAAGGAGGGAATAGTATAGCTCAGGTCAAGTTGGACCGTCACTCTTTCCCAGCTTGAAGATTTGTCGAATTTTTTCTTGGATTCTCTTTTCAGATGCTATGGCTGCCTCTTGCTACATTGGGGAATATAAATGTTGTTTTATGCTTCTTTATTTTGTAGGATAGATGATACTCTGATATTGTAAAGAAATCGTTGTACAAACTATTTTCTCAATAAAGCAAAGATTTATTTTCCGCTGTTTTAATTTTTGTTTGTCTTGTAATTCATCTGCATCCTTTACCTTAAAATGCTCCACAAAACTTAGTGCATTCCCATTGTAAGTGACACTAATGGATGTGGGGTGTTACATTGGTCATGACTGTTTCAATGGAAATCAAGTATGACCAATCCATCGTGAATTTCACTTGTTTCATGCACTCAAGCCTGAATTAAAACTGAGGCATTCACACACTAGCATGGCGTTATCAACGACAACATACTTATCCATCCAATACAAGTGCTTATAGGCAACTAGAACATTGAGTTCATTGGTCAATAAATAAAGATTCATAACCGTCAAAGTTTCGAAGCTCACATTTTTCATAACAAATATATGAACTCAAAGGGGCAAATGTTAACCCCATTAAAACGCGGTTCAAAGAGTTGACGTCAAATGACTATGAAATGGTTATGGTCTAAGCAGTAAAGCGTTCATGTCATCGAGTCGTTAATACGACATGCCACTAAGTTGTTGACGATAATTGGACACATTTGTTCATTAATCATGTCACATAATTAATGCCATGCAAAAGCATGTCGTTCACATCAGCTCGTTCAATAGATGAAGAAGGCCATATGTACACGAAACATATGCAGACCATGTCGTTGAAATAAAGTCGTTAACACGACATAGAATAATGTCGTTAACGCGACATAGAATTAAGTCGTTAACGCGATATGGAATTAAGTCGATAACACGACATGGAACTAAATCATTTTGTTATGTATAAAGAAGAGTATACATGGCTCAAGATCAACCTACATACACCAAGAGCACGTGTCAGTATACATCATGAAAAGGCAAGTGAATATATGTAACATGGCTAAGAGAGATGCGTGGCACGTGTATGATAATGGATAGATTATTATTGTGCATACAATACTATTAAACGACACTTCATAGCACGGAACTAACGTGTTAAAAAGAATAAGGATCATTTTTGCCTAAGTGTGGAAAGTCACGTGGCCACGTAAATAATAAAACATGCCTTAGTAGCTGTTATTGATAAGATACATATAGGTTATTCTAGTCAAGAAGACACGTGGCCGCTGAAACCTTAGATCGTTTCAAGATGGTGTACAATTCAAGTCGTTAATTCTCCCACGAGTGATTATCAAGTCGCAATAAACCAAGTCGTAAACCATCAGACTGTGCTCACCCTCATATCACTGCTAACATGAAATATAGACACCTGGCACAATTTAGTGAAAGCAAAACCAGAACTGACTATAACGTAAAGCTTGGGTCATAGAAATGAGTTAGCGCATGGGGGGATAATTAAATCCTTGAACACATTTCATGATTCAGCTCGTTAATTGTATTTAGGTCACTAAGACCAGTCAAACATTTAAGTCGTCATGAGGGGTAGCTGCCAAGTCATGAAACGATAAAGCAATCAGGTCGTTCCACAGTTTGCAATGTATAATATAGTGAGCAGTTCATTCGTATGTGATGCATGAATTATCCGAGCCAGCTATAAAGAGAATGTCGCATGTCGTTAAATTGAGCATTCCACATAGCGTAAAATTCATGCAATTCAGGTCGCGTATATAACATTACGTAGGAAGATATACGTATGATAAGCCATGCATGACGTTAGTTTTTGCTAGCTGTAAAAAGGTGGAGAATGCGTCTTCAAAAAAGCAAAGCACCAGATCGTTCATAACAAACGGGACAGGCTAGCACATTACTACAAAGACCAAGTCGTGGGATCAATGCTTTAACTCATGTCTAATACATAGAGTAATCAAGTCGTTAGCTTGCCTCAAACCATTCAAGTCATTTATGAATGTTTTGACCGTGTCAAGGTTTTAAATCTCGGATCAGTCGCATGTCATCTCGGAGATTTTATAGACTCGATCTCGTTTTAAGGGAGATCTCGGATGAGATGAGTCTAACTCGGGAGTTCGTCTCGGATTTCCTTCTCGTGTCTGAAAGTTAATATCGGAACAATCTCGGGGTACATGATATGTTAAAAAAAATGATATTTTAACAAAATGATTTTTATGAATGTTATTAAAAACATAGTAATTTAAACTTGAATTGCAGAATAACTTTATTATTCTTTATTTTGTGAAAGATCATTCATACTCTAAATCATAATATGCTTAAGACAGAAATATTATTAGACATAAAACATTAAAAGGATCCAAAACATTAAAAAAATCAGCATAAATAGACCATAATATACATAATTCCATAGGTAACCTGTACGTAAAAAGACGAATATGAAAATCATAAGCATTGTAAAACATATATGAACATACAATATGTTCATTTAACATGCAAAATGTAAAATAACAAAAGATTATCATGGCTAGATTTGAATTTTTTTAATTGTTGTTCTAGTTCAGGCACAGATTTAAATTTTAACCAAAAAAACTAAGATCTCAGACGATATTCTAGTATTTCGTCTCGGTCGATATATCGTTCGATATTGCAATATCTCGGGCGATATATTCGAAAGGAGATTAAGAGTGATATTTGTTGGTTCATTTCGGAAGGAGCTCAAAACGAGATCTCGGAGGAGATCTCGGGCAATATTTGCGAGAATTCAAATAGTGGACCGTGTATAACAGTTGTGTACAGTTGCACATTCAAGTTGCACCCCATAATTACGGTCATGCCACTACACTCCAATCACTCCTACAAATACCCCCATACTTCATACATGAAAGGGGAGGAAAATTTCTACCTCGAAGGGCTACTCAAACCATTTCTCCATCACTCTGAACATCATTCCAAGGTCCATTAGTGGCTTCTTAAGATCAATCCATCTCTCATCAACAACAAATGGATCAAGTCCTCTCCAAACTCCATTAGAAATCTCTCAAGCCAGATCCAAATCATTCCAACCTCCATCAATTCTCTCTCAATCCTGGATTCAACAAAAAATCACCATAGAACCAATGAAGATCGTCTAAGTGTCTAAGTGGTTGAAGATCTACACAACTACCATCATAAATTAAGAGATCTCATTCATTCCTTCATGAATTCAAGTGAAATCAAAAGCAAAAGAGAAAGAAAAGAGAGAAGTATCACAAATGAGTGAAATGAATCAAATCATGCACTTTGTAAACTCAAAAGTGATAATGGAAATAGTTTTTATAGTGGACGTAGGTCTAAATTGACCGATCCACTCTAAAATTCTCATGTTTTTACTTGCTTTTGTATCTGTGGCTCCATTTTTCTATTTCATACCTTTTGATGAAGTGTTATATAAACACCTTCGGTGTTGTGATTATTTTTGATTTCAACATACATTTATTAATTATTTCATTTACTTAGTAATTCTAACTGTATCTTTTCGCCAAAACTATTTTGCGGGTTAATTGAACTTCTGTCTTATTCTTAGTTACCATGCTCTATGATTTGGAAACATATACAGATGGAAAAGTGCACAAAATATCACTTTATATGTATTGTTTTTAATAGATTTTTGTAGACTTGCCATCTGGCTTGAATGATCACAAGTAGCTTACAATCTCTTTAAAGTTGCATATGATATATGATACATAACTTGAGATTTTGCTTACTTTTTGGTTCAATTATGTTTTCAGGATTCGATTTTAGTTATAGGGAAAAATGATGTTGGATGACATCTTTACCTAATCAATGTTTGTTTATTTCAAATTTTTGTATGTTTGCATCCTTGCATTTTTCATTTATGAGTTCATTTTCTTTTTGTTACAACTTATGCTCTGCTAATTTACCTTGGTCGATCATTTTAATGCCAGGCAGTCCTGAATTGAATAAATTATAAAATTTCTAATAAGATCTGATAATTTGCAAAGGTTAAGATGAGTACATACTCATTTACTTTGGCTGGCATACTTGATTGAAAAGTTTGGGTGGTTACTACTTATTTATTGTAATCATTTTATGAATGAAATGGTTATGGTGTCTTTAGTTATCACATAGATGCAAAACATATATAACAATAGAAGGATTAGAAAAATATTTACTTCAGCCGTCACTCCATAAAAACCTGTTTTATTAATTCAGTATGCATGGAATAAAATTTCAATTTGTGCTTGTGCATTACTTAAATGCACAAGTATATATTTTTAGATTTTCTTTAAATGCGTACACATTTTCATAGTGCTCATGCACAAATTTTCCACAAATGAAAACAAAATCTATTTTCGTTACAACTCTCAAGAGAGACCTAATCTTGAAATTATTATTTTTCCTTTTCATAAGCATGTACTCAAAATTTGTCAAAGATTGTAATTTGAGTGGAAAAGCTAGAAAATTTAAATGAGAAAATAAGTTTGTACACCATATCACTCTATTTTGACCATAATGCTTTGAGCATGTACTATACATGTGAAGAGTGCACAATGAATTTTTTTAATAATTTTTAGTTGTTTCGATTATTTTTTAATTATGTTGATTCCACCATCGCACTTTTGCATATATTTCAGTCTGAAAACTATAATAATTGATTTAGTAATTTAATTTTCCATTTTAGGAATGATTGTTAGGAATTTAGGAGTTAGACATGGTGTTCATTATAAAGGGGCGAAAAGGTTGCATAACATTATGCCAGTGTATTCTATGTCATGAGTCAGATCTCTTCTGCTCTTAAATATCCAAATTCATTTATGTTTTTTTTAGTTTCTTTTTTCTTAGCATATATTTGTTGAGGGTTTTTGATTGGCATTACTAATGATTTTTCTTCCGCTACAGCTTTGGATTGCTGAGGTATTGGAAACTAAAATTTTATAGCTCACTTATAGATAGGACTTAAAAGCGTATAATTCATAGACAGATGTATTAACATGCACCCACTGGACATGCATTAGTGATACAGAATAGTAATTGTTCCCTTGTTGACTATAATTTCATCCAACCAAATTTGTGAGAGATAACTACCTGTTGAGCTTCAACTTCATTTGCCTGGTATTTTCTTTCATATGTTGATAGATGCACAAGAAAGAAATGTCAAATAAGAAATTTTGAATGATAAAAATCCGAGCCACATATCAAAAGGCTCTAGGCTACACAATCTTAAGAGAGAAAAGAAAAAACATATTAAGTCTGCTTAGTGGGCATAGCAAATGGCTTTGTTAGACAATATATTTAGCAATTGGATGGGAGTTAAGCATGTATTACTATTTTATTAGAAAACACAGTATGGGAACAATAACTTTTTAAGACAAGCAGTTTCATCATAAGTTTTATGAATTTTTTAGGCAACCATGCAATAATATAGCGCATTATTACAAGATTAGATACATTCGCAAATGTAAAATTATTAATAAACTCATTCTGATACACTTGGTAGCTCATATTACGTGGTGGTTCAAACAAATTTGTTGATCTTTCTCATTGCTTTCAATTAGAGAAAAGCAAAATTATTTTAACCAATTAAATCAAATTTTTTGTATCATAACAACTGCCAAAGTATATATATCTTATAGATACATGTGAAGCCTATTAACATTAGCTCAAATGAATGTTTTCATGTGGTCAGGAAATCTTCCCTAGTATCTAGGATGTTATGATATCATTACATTATTCAACATTTGCTTTTCCATATCATAGTATAGAAATGAAATAAGTAGAATGCAAATAACAGTTAAGTCATTAGTATTAACATTTATTGCTTGCATCAGGTTTACATATACACCATGCGACATATTTGTAAAATTAACAACTGAGTCATTTTATATATTTTGTAACAAGACAGAAATTTCTAATTACCTGCACATAACATTCTTACTTGTGCTTAGTAATTTTTCTAAGAAAACTCCTTTGAAATCAATGAATATGAGTATTCTGTCTCATTCATTGTATTGTGTATACGATCAACTTCAATCCAGCTTACTAAAAATTTGCGCTCAAGTTTTGCCTCTATTTCAACTTTATTGTTGTCTTGGTAGATTGGTCATGGGCAAAAAATGAAATCATTTGGTCCATAGTTGGTGCAAAACCGACGAAGCAAGGAATCTGTTCAAAATTCAAAGGCAGCATGCATTGATGTTCCCCCATAAAACCTTGAGTTATCGATCTTCGACCTAGTACCAATTATAGTATGCAAGTTGCAAATTGCTGCAAAGGAGGGGTTCTTGGCTCATTTGCGCAGAACCCATCATGTGCAGTAAATTCTTCTCAGGCCATTATGGGCGTATCCGGACCATTAAACTCCACCGTGCATTTACCTAGGTATTTTAGCATTAAAGCACTAGGGCCTGGATACACTTGCGGAGCAACAAAGGTTGTGAAGTATACTAGGTTCATTACTTTTGATGGAAGAAGAGTCACTCAAGCTCTATGTACTTCTAATTTTCTCCCACTTCTTATTTTTGTAGTGCAAATAATTAAACTGGTGATACTCTATCCTTAAACCATGTTTAGAATTCAAAGTGCCCTTGGTAAGATGAGCTATCATGATATGATATATTCTGTGGTAATCTGCACTTGTAAAGACAACACACACACATCCTAGTATGTAAATGGATGTGTAAGCTTTTTTTTCTTAAGAAATTTTCAGTGATATTTTATTAGATGAACTAAAATATATAAGTCAATTTATATTTAATTTTATAATGCAAGTTAAATTGTTTATTTTTTAGGTTACCCCGTTATTCTATTCTGACAGGTACAATAGACGGTGGACAAATAGTAGATCAATCACTGAAGATGAAAACATGAGTGTGAGAGTGAGTGAGTGTAACTGAGTGTATGTAGCGAGATAATGTTTGTACAAATGAGTATTTTTTTATTGATTGAGTAACAGAGAGACACACAACTTTGTACTATTAAAAAGTGTAATAAAACATTTATTTGAATGAAATATCTATTCAAAATTTGAAATTTTGTTTTAAATATATTAATTCTCGTAAATATTTTATATTACAATGGTCAGAACCCTTTGCAAGATTCAACGGTTTACAACGGGAATTAATTGTTGTCATAGAGTCTATTGCAATGGCCAATGACCATTGTAAAAATATGACTTATTGCAACGTAGTCTAATATAACAGTCGTAACGACTGTTGCGAAAACCATATTACAACGGGTATTTCCCATCATAAAGATGCCGTTTACATCAGTCAATGACCTTTGTAAAAAGGTGAAATATTACATCATGGCCTAATATAACGGTCGCAATGCGCATTGCGAAAACCATATTATAATGGGCATTGCTCGTTGTAAAAAGGCTGTTTTGTTGTAGTGGATGGACACAAAAATATTGAAATATTCATAACTAAAATGAATGGATTTGAATTAATTTTCATTTAATTATGGTTTATATAAGTTTATTTTGAAAAGAATATTAATTTCAGAATATGAAGTCGAGTTAAGTAAATAAACGACATTTTAACTCGAATGGACTTCTCTACCGATTTTATTTATTTTTATAATAAATAATTGAATTTCAAAATCTGATATTTTGATAACATTTTTTTTTAATATTATAATAATATGGAATGTTCAATTTTGATTTAAAATTGAAATGGAAGTTGAAATCGTTTTAAAATGAATATATAAAGGTTTTATAAAATATGTTTTGAATAGAAATCGACTAAATTTATTATATATAATATAATGGCTTAGTATGCAGATATTTGATTTTGAAAGGGAAAGATTGAAATAAAATTTCAAACGGTTGTTGAAAATATTTTTAAATAATTTATAAAATATTTTTGAGAGCATTTTGATTTATTTTTATTTATAAATCAATTTGGTCTTGAATAGGACGTGTCACGCAGCGTCAGTTCGCGAAGTTCAACCCGTAATTTCAAATTGACATACTGAGTATCCGACCATCGGATTCTCCTGTAACCCGAACCGTT
This sequence comes from Allium sativum, assembly GCA_030737875.1. Lineage (NCBI taxonomy): Eukaryota > Viridiplantae > Streptophyta > Magnoliopsida > Asparagales > Amaryllidaceae > Allium > Allium sativum. The sequence continues at coordinate 767,442,537 of CM060912.1, read as the reverse complement.
AGGTTCGTATCGAAAAGATCTTTCAAATGATAATAAGAGATTTGTAATCCAACAGTTAGATTTTGTTAAATGTTTAATTCAATTTTGAATAAAAATAGCGCAGGTGTAACTAAATGGCCTAAAACGTCATTTAAGTAAAAGGACCTATTTTTAAATGATTAAAAATAGGGAAAATTTATGTTAAATCATAATAAATGATTTGAAAATATTTTGGATGAAAAAAAATCCAAGTTTGTAAAATAAAAGATATTTTTATCTGAATAAGTTGTTTATAAACTTGAGTAAAGAACTGAAAGAAATTATTATGGTTTTGGTATAACCAGAATTTTCCAACGTATGAATTGGAATGGATTTGAATGGAAATGATCTTTGAATATTTTGATATTGGATTCCATAATTATATGGATATCGTTGAGGAATTTGGAAGATATAGATATCATTATTCCCAATAAGATATGTGTTGGTTTCAGAATTTGATGTTGAATACGAGACGATATAATTTCTATTCAGAGCCTTGTATTTAATATCAAATTGGATTTTGGGTTTCTCGTGAATGGTGTCTTCAGTAGCATTGTTCTTAAACCCAGTTGAGAAAGGAATAAATATTTTAATTAATATTTAATGGAATGTTTCCAAAGTAAAGTTTTCCATTTTAATAAGTTAAATTAGAATTAAATGGAATTTGATTTAATAATAATCTAGATGAGCTTTTGTGAAGGAAAACCGTTACTACTAATGGAATTTAAAAGGCTTTGCCGTTATTCCATCTATAGTACTAGTCTAATACGGAATTTTATATCGATTATGACTGATCTGATTTCCGTGAAGGTTCTATTTAAATGGAAAGATGATTTGAGTTTATCATGAACGATGTTTTAAATGACATTCATTCTTTAACCAAGTTAAAGACATGATTAATTTCCTAAAGTTGAATAATCATTAAGTAATGATTTTTGAGATTAAAAGCAAGTTAGAGTTTTAATGAATCTTTAATTAGATTGAAATGTAAATATGAAAAATAAATTTACCAAACATGAGAAGTGTTCGAGAACGGAGTATCACCAGTTTTACTTAATGCGATAGTAAAATCTTTAATTAGATTTTAAACTTTAACTGGTAATTAAATACCGATAACACAATGGGTTTTAGATATGGAGCAATACTAGTTTTGCTCCATGGGATGAATAGGTTGGCGTTGGGATAATAAAATGAATGGTTACTTTGGTAAGGTTCGATAATCCCGACCGAAAGATATTATAAAATCTTTTGAAATGATTTCCAAGGAATGTATTAAACAATTAGTTTAAATGAGAAAATCTTTGATAAGATATACGGGAATAATTCCCAGTATAAAGAATATTCTAGGTTGGAATTAGGCGTATGATGTGTTTATATATCACTTGATTAAAAGATACGCGAGTTATTCGAAAAGACCGGGTTTAACCCATTCTGAATAACTGATACGACGATTAAAAGTCAAAAATTTGAAGGCAGCGGTTGAAGACCGGAGATCCTTTAAGGAGGGGAGAATGTAACACCCCATAATTTCAAAATATTAAAATCAGAAAATTAAAGAATACTTAATTTTTAGAAGAAGAATAAGGGAAATGGGCTACGCCATTGCGTTTGTCTCGGAATTCTACTTGGGATAGGGTCCGGGTTTGCGTAAATCGGATATCGTATGAAGAAGTTATGAAGCTTAGAAGATTTCGGTTTGAAGCAGAATTTAAATAAATAATAATTAAATAACCAGAGCAGTTCAAAAGTCGAAATCCAACCCAAAATAGTTGAGCGGGAAATTTTCTGCTCGTGGGTGTCGACCCCCCCAAGGGGAGTCGACCCCCTATAGGGTGTCGACCCCCATCGGCCAGATTTGTATCAGACGACGTGTTTTTCTGGGATTGGCTGGATGACGTGTTTTTCTGGTCTGGATGGTTCAGATGGTTCCTAATCTAATTTAAAGGTCCTAATTCACCTATAAATAAACACCTAAACCTAACCCTAATCTCATTGTTTCCATCCATGGCGCCTCCATGCTGCTCTAATATAAACTAGCCTTTCTTCTCCACCAAAACAAATCAGAATAGGAGTATTCCAACTAGAAGATCAGATCTACAAACAATCAAAGTAGAGATTATTCAAGATCAGATTTTCTACAACAACGCCTAAATCTCTTTTCTAAGAATCCTATCGCTGTGAGTTTATGTCACTTTCACATATAATTAAATTAAAAAGTAATTGTGATAGGATTGTAAATTGGATCTAATGTATATGCATGTAAATAAGAAGAATCATATCTAGTTTTGTTATCCTTCATATTCATACCCGATTGCTATTATCATATGCCTACCTGATCTATTTTGTCGTTATTCAGTTCACATGCCTATTTATATGTTTATGCTAATTTTGATGTTTTGATTCTCTTCCCTTCTTTTCCTTTTTCCTTTTTGAGATTAGGCTAACTTCGAGCCTAAGCATATTGCGTTGAGATTTACGTACGAATAACGTTGGGATGATTGGGAAAAGTTGCGAATTTTTTAATAAAAATGAGATTTGGCATAAATTGTTGATGACTATGGAAATTGGTTTGGGGATAATTGAGTATAACTTGTATACATGAGATTTGGCATAAATTGGCTTAGGCATAATTGAGTATAACTTGTATACATAAGATTTGGCATAAATTGTTGATGAATATGGAAAATTGGTTTGGGCATAATTGAGTATAACTTGTATACATAAGATTTGGCAAAAATTATTGATGGAAATTAGTTTGGCATAATTAAATATATCTTGTATACATGAGATTTGGCATAGATTGTTAATAACTATGAAAATGGGTCTGGGCATAATTTGGCATAACTTGTACACATGAGATTATAGGCATAATTTGGATTTAAAATTATAAACATAATTTAGATTGGAAATTATGGGTAATTGGAATGTATGATAATCCAAGATTTGGAATTGGGACTTGAATCAAGAATGTGATAATGAACGCCTATGACCCGAGGTTAGATTCGGATTGCAGTATAAGCCTTCCTGGAACCACCCAGCATATCCAGCAACCGCAATTTGGTAATCTAATGTGAGAGGTCAAAGGCAGAAATTAGATGCGTAATAATGCTAAGACACGAGGTTAGATTCGGATTGCGGTAGAAGTCTGCTCGGAACCACCCGGCATATCCAGTAACCACAAACGGTAATCTAATTAATGTGGAAGGTCTTGCACGATTACGTGTATAATAAATCAACGAACACTTAACCAAGATAAGACATGTAGTAAGACATGGGAATGGTAAAAGGGTTAAGTGGGTGACATGGGTAGCATGTGAAACATAATTAAAAACACTTAACCAAGATAAGACATGTAGTAAGACATGGGAATGGTAAAAGGGTTAAGTGGGTGACATGGTTAGCATGTGAAACATAATAAAAAACACTTAACCAAGATAAGACATGTGGTAAGACATGGGGATAATAAAGGGTTAAGTGGGTAACATGGGTAGCATGTGAAACATAATAAAAGCACTTAAACAAGATGAGACATGTGATAAGACATAGGGATAAAAAGGGGTTAAGTGGGAATTCCTAGTGGGGACCAAGCTTAGGAGGGAAGCTTGTGTTAAGTGTATGGACCCTTTTCAACCAGTAACCCATTTCGGTATCTATATGAGCTCGAACTAGGTCGAGGACAGGGACACGCTTATTGGGGTTGATTATAAGAGGTCAATAAAGAGTTAGCGATGGCAGTGCAAGTCCAACGGAGTCATGTGTGTGCGTGGGTCCGGGCTAGTAGGTATAACGATGTTGCATCGTGTAGGTATAAGTTATTCATTTTAGTAGTATCGGGGTTTCCACCTTAGGGAGTGATACCCCCTATTGTGGGACCAGCACAGGTATCTACGAGGTTAGGGAGCTGATCGAATGGGAAGGTTAGTGGGTACATCTGGTGGTGATAGGTTCATATTGGTTACCTATGATAGCAGCTAGAGGTACATAATCGAATAGGGAGGGTACATCTAGGGGTGATAAGTGCATATTGGTTACCTATGATAGCAGCTAGAGGTACATAATCGAATAGGGAGAGTACATCTATTGGTGATAGGTGCATATTGGTTACCTATGATAGCAACTAGAGTCACATAATCGAATAGGAAGGGTACATCTAGTGGTGATAGGTGCATATTGGTTACCTATGATAGTAGCTAGGGGTACATAATCGAACAAGGAGGATAGTTGATATATCTAGTGGTGATAGGTCCATATTGGTTACCTATGATAGCAGCTAGAGGTACATAATCGAATAGGGAGGGTACATCTAGTGGTGATAGGTGCATATTGGTTACCTATGATAGCAGCTAGGGGTAAATAATCGAACAAGGAGGATAATGGATACATCTAGTGGTGATAGGTGCACGTTGGTTACCTATGATGGCAGCTAGAAGTACACGAAACTATCATCATTCTATTTAGCCAAGAGGGATCATCTTTTAGTACGAAACTAGTATTGGTGCGGTGCATAGAATATCTTATAGTTGTTAGAAGCGCGGTCAATATTACATCTTATTCCGGAGGGAAAATGCGTGCTCTCACGGCTGGCATACCTGATAGAGGTAGAAAAGTTTCTGTTGAATGTTTGATTTTCCTTTTTGATCATCCTGTTAGAACCTTGTTTGATTCTGGCGCTTCACATTCGTTTGAAACTCTGCACCTAAATACTAGTTTAGTCATGGATCCCGTTGTAGTCTCGAATCCTATTAGTGGCTCAACTCATTTATCTATGATTTGTCGGGATTTGAGATTGTCTATTTTAGGTGTTGTTTTGAATGCAACGCCTACGTACTTGGTTTCATGGGCTATGGTCAGATTCTAGGGATGGATTGGCTAGCCAGGTATAGTGGTGAAGCGACCCGTAACTTCCCCGTGAAGGAAAGAGCAGATACTTCGAGAACAACACACAAAAGAACGCAGACAGAAGAACATTTCAATGTATATTACAACAATTCCATCAGAATACAAGAATATACAGAGCATGAATAAATATTACACAGAAGATATCAGAGATTTAAATTACATTTAAATACATCGTAGCGGAAAATAATACAAAACACAACTAGAAGTAATACATGGATACAGAGCTTTTTGAGTATCGTTCCAGCTGTAAATCAGGATCCTATGAATATAAATCAGCAAAACCAAAACTACTAGCTGTCCGTGTCAAAATAAGGGCACCCAGAGTTTAGGTTAAAACAATAAACTCCAGGTCAACCATGTGACTGGTGTGAGAACAAAATCAGTTATTAATCTTTATTTTAAAGTTAGGTAAATCAAGGGACCATGCCGTATAACACGGAACGAGTTTCCTCCCAAGAATACCAGTGCATAAAACAAACAACGCAATGCTAAATAAGGAAAAATGAAGCTATTATAAGACCCAGGTCCCATCACACAATGCAACGCAAGCCGGAGGATAGGGTTTTTACCTTATAATAGCCAAGAATGCTTGATACGTTTAAAACAAATCATTTGATACTATTATAAGTGTATAGTGTCAAAACAATTTCAATCATAAATATCAATCATAGACGGCATGGGTACCTTATATCATGTTGCCATACTAGGTTCTACAATCAAAACCGCAAAGTCACGTATTTGGAAATTGGATTTCCATCTATGAACTGAGGCCAGGGATCGTCCTCTACCGATTCGAGACGCTCTAGCCCGTGTCTCAAGATCAGAACGCATCTACCCTTGGAGCCACAGGGCCGGTCCACCGATGTGGATTAAAATGCCTGAACACTGCGTTTCCCCGCCCTTTGGGGCGTAAATGAGTCCAATGACTCCATCGGTCCCGGATCGACCGATATATCCGAGGCACCTCGCAACGGCAACAACCACATAGGTGAAAATAATATAAATGTCAGCCGGTTTAAGCACTGACACCACCTCTAGCTAGAAGGAAATGCATGCCCTCCCTGGATCCTTCTCCCGTTTCTGGTTCACAACCGGGGTGTGAGGCTCGTGAATCAACGCTACACAAAGCTATGCCACACAGGCCGTGCTTTGATCATCAACCACAAGACTCTGCTTTTCAACAAAAGCCTTGATCATTTGCCACTTAGGCATGCCACACAGGCAATTCACTCCATGCGATTGGTATCCATCAATATATTACCCCTGAGCTTGTACGCCTCAGAGAAGGGCGTTAAGCAAGTGAATAAATTCTCCACCGCCAAACAGATGTATATTTAATAGAAATCAATCACACAGACTAAAATCCAATGTCAGACACACAGTCCATTTACAAGTTCGTTCTGGGTCTGAACGAAACCGGAGGCACCTTGTACCTCGCATATCCATCGATCTCCAAGTACGTCTGGACGATCACCAACCGATTCCCTCCTCTTGGGTGTACAGCCCAATCAAGATCATCAGTAATCACCCAAATGATGTGAAGACCTCCGGTCTTCAACCCCCGTCTTCCTCTTTGACACCACGTTGAATCAGTTATTCAGAATGGGATGAACCCGGTCTTTCTGGATAACTCGCGTATATAATAAACAAGTGTTACACAAACACAACATATGCCTCATTTCAATTCAGAATATTCTTATTCAAATATTCTTATACTTTGGGAAAGGTTCCCATTAATTTTATCAAAGATAAATTCTTTAAATTTATTCTTTAATCTCCTTTTGAGTATCAATTCAAACTAGTCGGGATTAGCGAACCATACCGAAGTAATCATTTATTTTATTTCCCAATCCCAACCTATTCATCCCATGAAGTAAAACTGGTCATACTTCATATCTAACACCATGGTGTTATCGGTAAATTCAATTACCATTTCACGTTCAAATCTAATTAAAGATTTAACTATTGCCTGGAGCAAAACTGGTGATATTCCATTCTCGATCCCTTCAATCTAATTAAAGATTCATTAAAACTCCACTTGGTTTTAATCTTCCCAATTATCACTATCAATGATTATTTAACTTGGGAAATCACATCCTATCTTTAACTGGATTAAAGAACCAATGTCCTTTAAAACATGGTTAACTATAAACCCAAAATCACATTCCATTAATTATCGGGTTACAGAACAAGTGTTATTTAAAACACCGTTCACGATAAACCCAAAAATCAATTCAAATTCAATTCCAATTAAATACCATTTAATTGGTACACTTCATTAAATCTAAATAAGAAGATTTAATCTTTTTCTCAACTGGGTTTAAGAACAGTGTTAATGAAGACACCATTCACGACAAACCCAAATCCCATTTGATATTAAATACAAAGCTCTGAATAAAAAAATATATCGGCTTATATTCAATATCAAATTCTACGACCAACAAATATCGTATTGGAAATAACGATATAAATATATCTTTCAAATTTCCATAACAATATCTGTATAATCATAAAATCCAACATCGAAATATTCCACAGACAATTTCGATTCAAATCCATTCTAATTCAATTATTGGAAATTCTGGTTATTTTCAAAACCATTTCAAATCCAATTTATTTATTTTAAAAATAAATAAATTATTATTCTAGTTCAAAACTAGTTCATTTCGATAAAAATCTATTTTTATCTTTCCAAATACGGAGTTTTTCATCCCAATTCTTCACAAATCATTTCTTATGATTTTACACAAATTATTACTATTTTTAATAATTTTATCAAGGCCCGTATAGTCGATTTCCATCAACGGCCATCGAACTGCACTTACAACGATCTTTTCCAAATTTGATTTGGACATAATTCCAAATCCAACCGTTAGATTTCAAATCTCTAATATTCGTTAGAAAGCTCTTTTCGATACGAACCCAACGGTTCCGGTTGTAGGAGAATCCGACGGTCAGATCTCCCGTAATATCCATTCGAAGTCAATGGTCGAAATTCGCGAACTGCCGCGGCGCGTTCTATTCAGGCCATTATATATATATATATATATATATATATATATATATATTGTATATAGTTTGTTGATTTCCTTTTAAACCGTATTTTACAAATCGTTTTAAATTTGTTTTCGAAACGATTTCAGCTTCATATTCAATTTCGAATCAAAATTGAATATTCCACATCATCGATATACAAAGGATAATATTTTCAAAACGTTATATTTTGAAATTACTTCTTTTCTATATTCAGTATAAAAATGAATAAAATCGATATAAATATCGTTCACGTCAAAATGGCGTCAATCTAATCAACACGACTTTTATTCAACACATGAATTTATTTTCAGTTCAACACATGAATTTATTTTTATTCAACACATGAATTTATTTTCAATTCAACACATGAATTTATTTCTATTCAAAATATGAATTTATTTTCAATTCAACACATGAATTTATTTTCAATTCAACACATGAATTTATTTTCAATTCAACACATGAATTTATTTTCAATTCAACACATGAATTTATTTTTATTCAACACATAAATTTGTTTTTATAAATTGGAATGAGGCCCAATCAATTACCATATAATGTTAATTATATGGATTTTCTACAAAACATGTATATAATTGCAACGATATATAATCAACCATCATCCAAAGTGCACCACACAACTGCATAAGCATTAAATATAAATAATTAACGCTTACATAGTCTGTCAACCCATCGATTGACATATAACTAAACAATCGGGATTAGTGTACGTCAAATATCATCCCAATACCCATGTGGGGTTTCAAATCGACAAACACACATTTTATTTGTGCAGTTGGACGACGTGTAAAATTTATCGTCCCTATCAATATCCTTCAAATAGGTGTACATAAACAAACCGTCCGGTTTGTAAATGGATATTTATTTATTCACATTCACGTTAAAAAATATATTTTTAATGAGAATTAATTTATTTCAACACATAAATGTTTTAATTATCCATTTCACATCAACAACACAAACAAAATTCACAACACATCAAACAAGCATACAAGTCGTCCATGGTCTGTGGACGACGGGTGTCGGGTGTTGCTAAGCACCGTCTGCATCCTAGTATATATTTCAACTAGAAATCAAAATAAAAGTGAGGAGTTCTCACCGATAAGCTAAACCAAACGCCACGACTCTTCTTATGTAGAAAATCTTCGCCGTGCTCGGCTTTTGTCAATTTCGTTTCCCGTATTCACTACATATATAAAAATCACATTTTTATATACTCTCTACTTCACGATAAAAATAAAGTTCATATTTTTATTTTACTTCATATATTGTAAATATTATATTTTTATAATGCTAACTTCATAATAAAAATTATATTTTTATCACTTCTTTTCAATAAATAAAAATCATATTTTTATTATCTTGCCATCTTCTAATTAAAACCATATCTTTATCGCTACTCTTCAAAGATAAAATTCATACTCTTATCGTCACTTTACATAGATAAAAATCTAATTTTTATCTTGTTAAAAATACGATCTTTTTAAAGTTAAAAATACGATCTTTTTAAAGTTAAAAATACGATCTTTTTCTATATAAAGTTCATACCCTTTTAAATATAAAAATCCTATCTTTTTAAATATAAAGATCCCATCTTTTATATTATTTAAAATCAGAATTCTCTTTATTTCCAAAGCTCTTGTCTTTTTAATTTAAATTCCTAATGTTTTTATTTTCAATGCTCTTATCTTTTTACAATTTAAAACTGATTTAAATATGTTAAAACCAATTTCTATAAACGACTAAAACTGATTTATAAATAAGCTAAATAAAATAAATTAAAACTCACTTTGAATGGCTTGGACATCGATTGGAAGAAGGGGGCTGCTCGAGGACTGGGCGCGGCAGGTCGGAGGACCATCAACGGAGGTGATGTCGGAGGCTGAAGGGGGCGGAGGGTCTGGTGGATTGAGGTGCGGTTTCAGTTTTGGGGGAGGCAGAGGGTGCGGTTTCAGGAGAAGAAGGAGGGAAGAGAGAGGAGGAGGGGAAGAAGGAGGGGAGGCGCACCAAAGGGGTGCGGCGGCGCTCCGCCTGGAGGCGGCGGCGGGTTTGACTATCGATTTTTTTTTTTTTTTTTTGGTTTCTGATTTGGAAAATCGAATGGGGGGGTTGACTAAAGGGGAGAGAGAAAAAGGGGTGGGGGATTTTTTTATCTAATTAATTTAAAAAAAAAAACTTTTTATTTTGACCTCGAAACAATACCCACCGCCTGTCGTACATAGCTAATTACCCCCATTCTGAACACAATGGGATAGGTCTCGCAGGCTGATTCGATCGTTCCGATCAGTTTTCGTCAAAATCAAAATATAACTCTATATATTGAATTTGAACGCATATTTCAATTTACCGGGGCCACATACTAACTCTAAAAATTCCCGAAAAATATTTTCTAGCTTTGTATTGATGATACGGTCCTAACAAAACTGATTTCGTCAAATTCTGAGACCGTTTGAAAAACGGCCATTTTTTGGTCGATCGAAATTGACTGAAACTGTCAAACCATGTCTTCCTTTTCCACGCTCACATATTGATTCAGAAAATTACGAATTTTGGAATCTAGCAATAACTTGACATCACGGATCCAAAAAAAGTGGTTTCGTCGAAAACCGAGGTCGTTTGCAAAATTTCCATTTTTAAGGGCCTGAATTCCATAGCGACTATTCTGAAATTTCATTTCGGCATAACTTTTGATCCCCGCTATGAAATTTCAATTTTTCGGATTCGTTCGAAAGATATTATCAATTAGATTCTAATATTTTTGGTTTCACTAAAATCCGGTTTATTTTGAATCCTGTACATTCATTTGAATTTTGTAATCGAATTTTCGAACTACCGCGCCATTTTCAATTCCTTTTATAATTAAAATAAAATATTTATATTCTAACGAAAATCTATATAAATATATACGTTCTAATTCTATTCCAAATAAATTTCTCATCGTTTTAATTTAAAATAATTCATTTTAAATATTCAAAATTCACTAAAATTGCCAAAATAAAAATTTTAAATTGGCTCGGATTTCCGGGTTATTACAATCTCCCCCACTTAAAACATTTCGTCCCCGAAAAGGAACGAAGCCGAAAGTTGTTTTACAAATCAACTCAACTTTCGTTGTTTTCATTTCGGCTTAAGTTCTTCAACCTTTTAGTTTCTAAGAACTTTTCAAATTTTTCAAAAATTTGGCTAACACCCTAAAATTTCGAAAAATTTCACCATAACCTCCCCTGCACCGGGGACTTCGGGATATTTCATATAGCCTCCCATGGCCTTCTTCAATCTAAAAAGAAAAAGAAACAGCCAAGCGGCTCATAAAATCATCCAAACCCAATAAATTTGTAAACATGTACCTATTTGTCGGGCAAACAATTTTATTCTTCAGCTCTTGCCTCCTTGCTATGACCTGTTCAATGTAAGTACATGTATATGCACGCAAATGCGACTAATTTTCAATACAATTCACTATTTGGTTCAATTTGGCTAAATAGTTCAACATTTAAATTAATCAAGCAATAATCAAACAACACGACCAGCAATCAATTAGTTGGTTATCATTTCAAATTCATAATTTTAATATATAGTCCAAAAATCAGATTTTTGATGCCAAATCACAACAATAAGCCCTATCTAATTTTGGTTCTCACACCAGTCTAATGGAAATATATATATAACACACCTTCGTCACTCGAATATAAATTCTGATGATGATATATCAATCATCAGAATCACCCCCGGGCGACTAGAGTGTAATTCTATTTCTACCCAATATATTAAAACTTTGAATACCCGGGGATCAGACGTATATGCAAAATCTTTATATATTGGATTGTCCAAATTCTATATAAAATAAATAATCAAATACGAATAGTTGATTTAAATTTTCAAAACAAAAATTGTTTTCATTTTCAAAAATATACTCTTCACACTCGTTCTAGGATACTACTGATCCCATCTCTAACGAGTCATTCCCGTTGGATATTACTAATCCAATCTCCGATGAATTCTTTCGTATGGTTCTAATGTGTCTTGTTCTCTGAGCTTTGTAAACCAAAGCTCTGATACCAAAAGAAGCGACCCGTAACTTCCCCGTGAAGGAAAGAGCGGATACTTTGAGAACAACACACAAAAGAACGCAGACAGAAGAACATTTCATTGTATATTACAACAATTCCATCAGAATGCAAGAATATACAGAGAATGAATAAATATTACACAGAAGATATCAGAGATTTAAATTACATTTAAATACATCGTAGTGGAAAATAATACAAAACACAACTAGAAGTAATACACAGATACAGAGCTTTCCGAGTATTGTTCCAGCTGTAAATCAGGATCCTATGAATATAAATCTGCAAAACCAAAACTACTAGCTGCCCGTGTCAAAATAAGGGCACCCAGAGTTTAGGTTAAAACAATAAACTCCAGGTCAGTCATGTGACTGGTGTGAGAACTAAATCAGTTATTAATCTTTATTTTAAAGTTAGGTAAATCAAGGGACCACGCCGTATAACACGGAACGGGTTTCCTCCCAAGAATACCAGTGCATAAAACAAACAGCGCAATGCTAAATAAGGAAAAATGAAGTTATTATAAGACCCAGGTCCCATCACACAATGCAACGCAAGCCGGAGGATAGGGTTTTCACCTTATAATAGCCAAGAATGCTTGATACGTTTAAAACAAATCATTTGATACTATTATAAGTGTATAGTGTCAAAACAATTTCAATCATAAATATCAATCATAGACGGCATGGGTACCATATATCATGTCGCCATACTAGGCTCTACAATCAAAACCGCAAAGTCACGTATTTAGAAATTGGATTTCCATCTATGAACTGAGGCCAGGGATTGTCCTCTACCGATTCGAGACGCTCTAGCCCATGTCTCAAGATCAGAACGCATCGACCCTTGGAGCCACAGGGCCGGTCCACCGATGTGGATTAAAATGCCTGAACACTGCGTTTCCCCGCCCTTTGGAGCGTAAATGAGTCCAATGACTCCATCGGTCCCGGATCGACCGATATATCCGAGGCGCCTCGCAACAGCAACAACCACACAGGTGAAAATAATATAAATGTCAGCCGGTTTAAGCACTGACACCACCTCTAGCTAGAAGGAAATGCATGCCCTCCCTGGATCCTTCTCTCGTTTCTGGTTCACAACCGAGTGTGAGGCTCGCGAATCAACGCTACACAAAGCTATGCCACACAGGCTGTGCTTTGATCATCAACCACAAGACTCTGCTTTTCAACAAAAGCCTTGATCATTTGCCACTTAGGCATACCACACAGGCAATTCACTCCATGCGATTGGTATCCATCAATATATAACCCCTGAGCTCGTACGCCTCAGAGAAGGGCGTTAAGCAAGTGAATAAATTCTCCACCGCCAAACAGATGTATATTTAATAGAAATCAATCACACAGACTAAAATCCAATGTCAGACACACAGTCCATTTACAAGTTCGTTCTGGGTCTGAACGAAACCGGAGGCACCTTGTACCTCGCATATCCATCGATCTCCAAGTACGTCTGGACGATCACCAACCGATTCCCTCCTCTTGGGTGTACAGCCCAATCAAGATCATCAGTAATCACCCAAATGATGTGAAGACCTCCGGTCTTCAACCCCCGTCTTCCTCTTTGACACCACGTCGAATCAGTTATTCAGAATGGGATGAACCCGGTCTTTCTGGATAACTCGCGTATATAATAAACAAGTGTTACACAAACACAACATACGCCTCATTTCAATTCAGAATATTCTTATTCAAATATTCTTATACTTTGGGAAAGGTTCCCATTAATTTTATCAAAGATAAATTCTTTAAATTTATTCTTTAATCTCCTTTTGAGTATCAATTCAAACTAGTCAGGATTAGCAAACCACACCGAAGTAATCATTTATTTTATTTCCCAATCCTTACCTATTCATCCCATGAAGTAAAACTGGTCATACTTCATATCTAACACCACAGTGTTATCGGTAAATTCAATTTCCATTTCACGTTCAAATCTAATTAAAGATTTAACTATCGCCTGGAGCAAAACTGGTGATACTCAATTCTCGTTCACTTCAATCTAATTAAAGATTCATTAAAACTCTGCTTGGTTTTAATCTTCCCAATTATCACTATCAATGATTATTTAACTTGGGAAATCACATCCTGTCTTTAACTGGGTTAAAGAAACAATGTCCTTTAAAACATGGTTCACTATAAACCCAAAATCACATTCCATTAATTATTAGGTTAAAGAACAAGTGTTATTTAAAACACCGTTCACGATAAACCCAAAAATCAATTCAAATTCAATTCCAATTAAATACCATTTAATTGGTACACTTCATCAAATCTAAATAAGAAGATTTAATCTTTTTCTCAACTGGGTTTAAGAACAGTGTTAATGAAGACACCATTCACGATAAACCCAAATCCCATTTGATATTAAATACAAGGCTCTGAATATAAAATATATCGGCTTATATTCAATATCAAATTCTACGACCAACAAATATCGTATTGGAAATAACGATATAAATATATCTTTCAAATTTCCATAACAATATCTGTATAATCACGAAATCCAACATCGAAATATTCCACAGACAATTTCGATTCAAATCCATTCCAATTCAATTATTGGAAATTCTGGTTATTTTCAAAACCATTTCAAATCCAATTTATTTATTTTAAAAATAAATAAATTATTATTCTAGTTCAAAACTAGTTCATTTCGATAAAAATCTATTTTTATCTTTTCAAATATGGAGTTTTTCATTCCAATTCTTCACAAATCATTTCTTATGATTTTACACAAATTATTACTATTTTTAATAATTTTATCAAGGCTCGTACAGTCGATTTCCATCAACGGCCATCGAACTGCACTTACAGCGACCTTTTCCAAATTTGATTTGGACATAATTCCAAATCCAACCGTTAGATTTCAAATCTCTAATATTCGTTAGAAAGCTCTTTTCGATACGAACCAAACGGTTCCAGTTTTAGGAGAATCCGACGGTCGGATCTCCCGTAATATCCATTCGAAGTCAATGGTCGAAATTCGCGAACTGCCGCGGCGCTACCCGTTCTATTCAGATCATTATATATATAAATATATATTGTATATATTTCGTCGATTTCCTTTTAAAACGTATTTTATAAATCGTTTTAAATTCGTTTTCGAAACGATTTCAACTTCATATTCAATTTCGAATCAAAATTGAATATTCCACATCATCGATATACAAAGGATAATATTTTCAAAACGTTATATTTTGAAATCACTTCTTTTCTATATTCATTATAAAAATGAATAAAATCGATATAAATATCGTTCATGTCAAAATGGCGTCAATCTAATCAACACGGCTTTTATTCAACACATGAATTTATTTTAAATTCAACACATGAATTTATTTCTATTCAACACATGAATTTATTTTCAATTCAACAAATGAATTTATTTCTATTCAACACATGAATTTATTTTCAATTCAACACATGAATTTATTTTCAATTCAACACATGAATTTATTTTCAATTCAACACATGAATTTATTTTCAATTCAACACATGAATTTATTTTCAATTCAACACACGAATTTATTTTTATTCAACACATGAATTTGTTTTTATAAATTGGAATGAGGCCCAATCAATTACCATATAATGTTAATTATATGGATTTTCTACAACACATGTATATAATAGCAATGATAAATAATCAACCATCATCCAAAGTGCAACACACAACTACATAAGCATTAAATATAAATAATTAACGCTTACACAGTCTGTCAACCCATCGATTGACATATAACTAAACAATCGGGATTAGTGTACGTCAAATATCGTCCCAATACCCGTGTGGGGTTTCAAATCAACAAACACACATTTTATTTGTGCAGTCGGGCGACGTGTAAAATTTATCGTCCCAATCAATATCCTTCAAATAGGTGTATATAAACAACCCGTCCGGTTTGTAAATGGATATTTATTTATTCACATTCACGTTAAAACTTATATTTTTAACGAGAATTAACTTATTTCAACACATGAATGTTTTAATTATCCATTTCACATCAACAGCACAAACAAAATTCACAACAAACAAGCATACAAGTCGTCCATGGTCTGTGGACGACGGGTGTCGGGTGTTGCTAAGCACCGTCTGCATCCTAGTATATATTTCAACCAGAAACCAAAATAAAAGTGAGGAGTTCTCACCGATAAGCTAAACCAAATGCCATGACTCTTCTTATGTAGAAAATCTTCGCCGTGCTCGGCTTTTTTCACTTTCGTTTCCCGTATTCACTACATATATAAAAATCACATTTTTATATATTCTCTACTTCACGATAAAAACAAAGTTCGTATTTTTATTTTACTTCATATATTGTAAAGATTATATTTTTAAAACGCTAACTTCATAATAAAAATTATATTTTTATCACTTCTTTTCAATAAATAAAAATCATATTTTTATTATCTTGCCATCTTCTAATTAAAACCATATCTTTATCGCTACTCTTCAAAGATAAAAATCATACTCTTATCGTCACTTTACATAGATAAAAATCTAATTTTTATCTTGTTAAAAATACGATCTTTTTAAAGTTAAAAATACGATCTTTTTCTATATAAAGTTCATACCCTTTTAAATATAAAAATCCATTCTTTTTAAATATAAAGATCCCATCTTTTATATTATTTAAAATCAGAATTCTCTTTATTTACAAAGCTCTTGTCTTTTTAATTTAAAAGTTCTAATCTTTTTATTTTCAAAGCTCTTGTCTTTTTACAAATTAAAACTGATTTAAATATGTTAAAACCAATTTCTATAAACGACTAAAACTGATTTATAAATAAGCTAAATAAAATAAATTAAAACTCACTATGAATGGCTTGGACATCGATTGGAAGAAGGGGGCTGCTCGAGGACTGGGTGCGGCAGGTCGGAGGACCATCAGCGGAGGTGCTGTCGGAGGCTGAAGGGGGCGGAGGGTTTGGCCGATTGGGGTGCGGTTTCAGTTTTGGGGGAGGCGGAGGGTGCGATTTCAGGAGAAGAAGGAGGGAAGAGAGTGAGGAGGGAAGAAGGAGGAGAGGCGCGCCAGGGGGGATGCGGCGCGGGTTCGGCTATCGATTTGTTTTTTTTTTGGTTTCTAATTTGGAAAATTGAATGGGGGGATTGACTAATGGGGAGAGAGAAAAAGGGGTGGGGGAGATTTTATATTATTATTATTTTATTTAATTAATTTCAAAAAAGCAACTTTTTATTTCGACCTCGAAACGAGACCCACCGCCTGTTGTCCATAGCTAATTACCCCCATTCTGAACACAATGGGATATGTATCGTAGGCTGATTCGATCGTTCCAATCAGTTTTCGTCAAAATCAAAATATAACTCTATGTATTGAATTTGAACGCACATTTCAATTTACTGGGGCCACATACTAACTCTAAAAATTCCCAAAAAATATTTTCTAGCTTCGTATTGACGATACGGTCCTAACAAAACTGATTTCATCAAATTCTGAGACCGTTTGAAAAAAGGCCATTTTCTGGTCGATCGAAATTGACTGAAACTGTCAAAACACGTTTTCCTTTGCCACACTCACATATTGATTCAGAAAATTACAAATTTTGGAATCTAGAAATAACTTGACATCACGGTTCCAAAAAAAGTGATTTCGTCGAAAACCGAGGTCGTTTGCAAAATTTCCATTTTTAAGGGCCTGAATTCCATAACGACTATACTGAAATTTCATCTGGGCATAACTTTTGATCCCCGCTATGAAATTTCAATTTTTCGGATTCGTTGGAAAGATATTATCAATTAGATTCTAATATTTTTGGTTTCACTAAAATCCGGTTTATTTTGAATCCTGTACATTCATTTGAATTTTGAAATCGAATTTTCGAACTACCACGCCATTTTCAATTCCTTTTATAATTAAAATAAAATATTTATATTCTAACGACGATCTATATAAATATATACGTTTTAATTCTATTCAAAATAAATTTCTCGTTGATTTTATTTAAAATAATTCATTTTAAATATTCAAAATTCACTAAAATTGCCAAAATAAAAATTTTAAATTGGCTCGGATTTCCGGGTTATTACAGGTGCCATCCTAGACTGTGAAAGGAGGCTAGTTAGATTGTTGAATCGTTTTGGAAGGACCCTTGATACCTCTTATGACCCTAGGGGTTCAGTGATGCTTAGCTACCTAGAATCATTTGACGCATCCATCGATGATTTGCAATCTGTTCAAGCAATCCGTGAGTATGATGATGTCTTTGATGAGGTTCGAGGTTTACCCCCGAGGCGCGAGATAGACTTCCGTATATACTTAGTAGATAATACAAAGCCAGTTGCATTGCCAATGCGCCACATGGTTCCAAAAGAGAGAAAGGAACTCAGTAAACAAGTGGGGGAGCTGCTTGAGAAAGGGTTCATAAGAAGAAGTATTTCGGAATGGGGTGCTCTGGTTGCTTTCGCTACAAAGACTGATGGTTCGTGTAACAACCCGAAAATCTGGGCCAGTTTAAAATTTTTATTTTGGCAATTTTAGCGAATTTTGATTATTTAAAATGAATTATTTTAAATAATATCGACGAAAATTTATTTTGAATATAATTAGAACGTATATATTATTACGTCGTCGTTAGAATATATAATATTTATATATAATTATAAATAGAATTGAAAATGGCGCGGTAGTTCGATAATTCGATTTCAAACTTCAATTGAATGTACTGGGTGCAAAACAATCCGGATTTTAGTGAAACCAAAAATGATAGGATCTAATTGATAATATCTTTCCAACGAATCCGAAAGATCAAATTTTCATAGCGGGAATCAAAGGATATGTCCAGTTGAAAATTCTGAATAGTCGCTATGGAATTCAGGCCCTTAAAAATGGACATATTGCAAACGACCTCGGATTTCGACGAAACCAGTTTTGTTGGGTCCGGGATGTGAAGTTATTGCTAGGTTTCAAATTTCATAATTTTTCGAATCAATATGTGAGCGTGGCAAAGGAAAACGCGTTTGACCAGTTTCAGTTGAATTTAATCGACTGGAAATTGGCCATTTTTCCAACGGTCTCAGAATTCGACGAAACTAGTTTTGTTAGGACCGTATCGTCAATACGAAGCTAGAAAATATTTTTCAGGAATTTTTAAAGTTCGTATGTGACCCCGGTAATTTGAAATGTACGTTTAAAATTCAATATAGTGATTTAAATGTAAATTCAAAGGAAACTAATCGAAACGATCACATCAGCTTGCGATACATATCCTATTGTGTTCGGAATGAGGGTAAAACGCTATGGGCGACAGGCGGTGGGCCTCGTTTAGGGGTCGTATGTAAAAGTCAACTTTTTACAAATTAAAATAAAAAAAATAAAAAAATAAATAAATATATTCTCCCTCTTCCCCTTTAATCCTTCTGCCCCCCCCCCTTACTCGTTTTCAAATCAACAGAAAGAAAAAAAAAAAGCTAAGCCCTAATCGAGCGACGGAGGGCCCTCGATGCCGCCACCGGAGGCGCCCACCTCCGTCCAAGCTCGCCACCCTCCCCTCCTTCTTCTCCTCCGCCACCTCGAAGCGACACACCCCTCCCCTCATCCGCCGAAGCGCGAGAGCCCCCCCTTTCCTCCACCGCCGCACACTCCCCCAGTGGCGCGACAAGCCGCCTGCGCCCCTCCGGCGAACACCACCACCCACTGCGAGACAGCGAGCCCTCCCTCCTTAAAATCCTGTAAGCTTTAATGCTATTTTACTTATTTATGTCTTTAACAAAGTGATTTTTGTTTTAATAACCTTGCTTTGAAAATGAAGATATGAATTTGCTTTGAAAATGAAGATATGAATTTGCTTTGAAAATGAAGATATGAATTTGCTTTGAAAATGAAGATATGAATTTGCTTTGAAAACAAAGTTTGCATTCTTTATGAAAATGAATTTTGCATTGATTTTGAAAATAAAATTAACATTGTTTTTAAAATAGAAATGGCGGATATAAAAATATGATTTTTATATATTGAATAGCAAAGTAAAAATTCGATTTTTATATATTGAACATCGAAGTAAAAATTCGATTTTTATATATTGAATAACGTAGTAAAAATTCGATTTTTATATATTGAATAACAAAGTAAAAATATGATTTTTATATATTGAATAGCGAAGTAAAAATTCGATTTTTACATATGTAGTGGCTACAGCAACGAAGATGCGATAACGATGCAGATTTCTCTAAAAGAAGAGTCAAGATGATTGGATAGCTATTGGTGAGAATTTCTCACCTTTCAATTTCTTTTTCTAGTTATATATATATACTAGGATGCAGACGGTGCTTAGTAGCACCCGACACAATCGTCCACAGACCATGGACTTGTTTGTTTGGCTGTGTTGTTAGTTAGATTGTTTGGGTTGATCTGAATTGTTTGGTGAAATGAAATTGATATGATTGATGTGTGAATGGTGTGGGCCTTCACTAGACCGGGGATAAGGCTAAGCCTCGTCCCGTTTCTAGTATCGTGCCGTTATGCCGCCGAAATTTTCTAAAATAAGTTAGATAAATAAAAATATCATTTTATTTAAAGAATGAACTGAATAGAAATTCATATGTTGGAATAAAATGTTTTATCGTTAAAAATATAATTTTTAACGTGAATGTGAATAAATAAATATTCATTTACAAACCAGACGGTTTGTTTATGTACACCTATTTGAAGGACATTGGTTGGGTCGATAAATTTTACACATCGCCCAACTGCACAAATAAAATATGTGTTTGATTGTTTGAAACCCCACACGGGTGTTGGGATGAAATTTGAAGTTCACTCATCCTGATTGATTAAATATGTCGATCGATTGATTGACAGGCTGTTATAAGCGTTGAATATCTATATTTGATGCTTATACAGTGTAGTGCACTTTGGTTGATGATTGATTATTTTCAATGTGATTATATACATGTGTTGTATGAAATCCATATAATTAACCTTATATGATAATTGATTGGGCCTCATTCCAATTTGAAAAATAAAGAATAATATAAAATAAAGGTTCATGTGTTGACAGTTTCATCCATTGAGATTGGTCATGTGTTGAACGAAATATTTTAGTAATAAAATTTACATCTTTATAATATAAAATAAAGATTCATGTGTTGACAGTTTCATCCATTGAGATTGGTCATGTGTTGAACGAAATATTTTAGTAATAAAATTTACATCTTTATAATATAAAATAAAGGTTCATGTGTTGACAGTTTCATCCATTGAGATTGGTCATGTGTTGAACGAAATATTTTAGTAATAAAATTTACATCTTTATAATATAAAATAAAGGTTCATGTGTATACAGTACTCATCCATTGAGATTGGTCATGTGTTGAACGAAATACTTTAGTAATAAAATTTACATCTTTATCAATATAAAATAAAGGTTCATGTGTTGACAGTACTCATCCATTGAGATTGGTCATGTGTTGAACGAAATATTTTGATAATAACAACTATTTTGAAAAAAAGAAATATTTGAAATAGAATATTTGAAAATAGAAATTTATGAAGCCGTGTTGATTAGATTGACGCCATTTTGACGTGAACGATATTTATATCGATTTTATTCATTTCGAAATGAATTGAATTGAAAACGATTTCGAAATGAATTGAATTGAAAACGATTTCGAAATGAATTGAATTGAAAACGATTTCGAAATGAATTGAATTGAAAACGATTTTGAAATGAATTGAAGTGAAAACGATTTCGAAATGAATTGAATTGAAAACGATTTCAAAATGAATTGAATTGAAAACGATTTCGAAATGAATTGAATTGAAAACGATTTCGAAATGAATTGAATTGAAAACGAATTCAAATTGAATTGAAAGCGAATTGAAATGAATTCAAATTGAATTGAAATTTGAATTGAATAGAAATGAATTTTAAAACGAATTTACAAAGAAGAATTCAATTTTGATTTGAATTGAAAAGGAAGTTGAAATTGCTTTTGAAACGAATTTAAAACTATTTATATAATTCGTTTTAAATAGTAATCGACGAAATATATATTATATATATAATATAATGGCCTGAATAGAACGCGCCGCGCCGCGGCAGTTCGCGAATTTCGACCATTTATTTCAAACGGACATTACGGGAGATCCGACCGTCGGATTCTCCTAAAACCGGAACCGTTGGGTTCGTATCGAAAAGAGCTTTCTAATGAATACTAGAAATTCAAAATCTAACGGTTGGATTTGGAGATACGTCCAAATCAAATTTGAAAAAGGTCGCTATAAGTGCAGTTCGATGGCCATTGGTAGAAATCGACTGTACGGGCCTTGATAAAATTATAAAAAAATAGTAATAATTTGTGTAAAATCATAAGAAATGATTTAGAAAGTATTGGGATGAAAAACTCCATATTTGAAAAGATAAAAATAGATTTTTATCGAAATGAACTAGTTTTGAACTAGAATTATAATTCTATTTATTTTTAAATAAATAAATTAAATTTGAAAAGTGTTTTAAAAATAACCAGAATTTCCAATGATTGCATTGGAGTGGAATTGAATCGAAATTGTCTTCGGAATATTTCGATGTTGGAATTCGTGATTATACGGATGTTATGGAAATTTGAAAGATACATATGTATATCGTTATTTCCAATACGACATTTGTTAATCATAGAATTTGATATTGAATATAAGCCGATATATTTTCTATTCAGAGCCTTATATTGAATATCAAATGTGATTTGGGTTTGTCGTGAATGGTGTCTTCACTAACACTGTTCTTGAACCCAGTTGAGAAAAGATTAAATCTTTTTATTTAGATTTAATGAAGTGTACCAATTAAATAATATTTAATTGGAATTGAATTGATATTGATTTTTGGGTTTATCGTGAACAGTGTTTTAAACAACACTCGTTCTTTAACCCGATAATTAATGAATGTGATTTTGGGTTTATCGTGAACTGTGTTTTTAAATGACACGGATTCTTTAACCCAGTTAACGATTAAAACTAAGTGGAGTTTTAATGAATCTTTAATTAGATTGAAATGATCGAGAATGGAGTATCACCAGTTTTGCTCCAGGCGATAGTTAAATCTTTAATTAGATTTGAACGTGAAATGGTAATTGAATTTACCGATAACACCGTGGTGTTAGATATGAAGTACTACCAGTTTTACTTCATGGGATGAATAGGTTGGGATTGGGAAATTAAAACAAATGATTAATTCGGTAAGGTTCGCTAATCCCGACTAGTTTTGAATTGATATTCAAAAATAGATTAAAGAATAAATTCAAGAAATTTATCTTGGATAAAATTAATGGGAACCTTTCCCTATGAATGTGAAATCAGAAACTAACTGTCGGTTAGCTAAGCAGAATGGTTTTCTGGATATTGATCTGATGTTGGTTTCGGCCTTCGGGGTTAATATTTGGGGAATTATTCTCTTGATTAATTTACGGTTAGTGACTGATGAATTGGAATGAGGCGTATGTTGTGTTTGTGTAACACTTATTTAAAGTATACGCGAGTTATTCGGAAAGACCGGGTTTATCCCATTCTGAATAACTGATACGACGATAAGTCGAAGATAAAGACGATGGTCGAAGACCGGAAGTCTTCACGTCGTTTGGGTGATTACTGATGATCTTGATTGGGCTGTACACCCAAGAAGATGGAAACAGTTGGTGATCGTCTAGACGTACATGGAGATCGATGGATATGCGGGGTACTAGGTGCCCCCGGTTTCGTTCAGACCCAGAACGGACTTGTAAATGGACTGTGTGTCTGACATTGGATTTTAGTCCGTGTGATTGATCTCTATTAAATATATATCTGTTTGGCGGCGGAGAATTTATTCTCTTGCTTAACGCCCTTCTCTGAGACGTACGAGCTCAGGGGTTATATATTGATGGATATCAATCGCATGGAGTGAATTGCCTGTGTGGCATGCTAAGATGCAAATGATCAAGGCTTCTGTTGAAAAGCAAAGTCTTGTGGTAAATGATCGAAGCACGGCCTTTGTGGCGTAGCTTTGTGTAACGTTCACTTCGCGAGTTTCACACCCGGTATGAACCAAAAACGGGAGACGGACCTCAGGGAGGGCATGCGTTTCCTTCTAGCTAAAAAGTGGCGTCAGTGGTTTTACACGCCCTGACGAGTTTGACTTATGTGGTTGTTGCTGTTGCGAGGCGCCTCGGATTGATCGGTCGTTCTCGAACCGATGGAGTCATTTAGTTGGCTCATTTACGCCCCAAAGGGCGGGGAAACGCATGTTTAGGCATTTTAATCCACATCGGTGGACCGGCCCTGACGATCCAAGGGCCCACCCGAGTCTGGGTCCTGAGGGGCGGGCTAGAGCGTCTCGAATCGGTTGAGGACTATCTTTTGCCTCGGTTCATAGACGGAAATCCAATTTCCAAATACGTGACATTTGCGGTTTTATTTGTAAACCTATATATGGCGACATAGTGGCATGGGACGCTCATGACGCCTATGATTGATACTTATGATTTGAAGTTGTTTTATACACTATGCACTTAATAGTATCAAATGATTTGTTTTAAACGTATCAAGCATTCTTTGGCTGTTATAAGGGAAAACCCTATCCCCCGGCTTGCGTTGCATTGTGTGATAGGACCTGGGTCTTATAACAGCTTCATTTTTCTTTATTTAGCATTGCGCTGTTTGTTTTATGCACTGGTATTCTTGGGAGAAAACCCGTTCCGTGTTATACGGCGTAGTCTCTTGATTTACCTAACTTTAAAAATAAAGATTAATAACTGTTTTAGTTCTCACACCAGTCCCATGACTGACCTGGAGTTTATTGTTTTAACCTAAACTCTGGGTGCCCTTATTTTGACATGGGCAGCTAGTAGTTTTGGTTTTGCAGATTTATATTCACAGGATCCTGGTTTACAGCTGGAACGATATCCGGAAAGCTTTGTATCCGTATTTCTCCTTCTAGTTGTGTATTGTATTATTTTCCGCTGCTATGTATTTAAATGTAATTTAAATCTCTGATATTTCTGTGTAATATTTATTCATTTATACTCTGTATATTCTTGTAATCTGATGCATTGTTGTAATATACAATGAAATGTTCTTTTGTATGCGTTCTGCTGTGGCTTGTTCTCGAACTATCCGCCACTTTCCTTTACGGGGAAGTTACGGGTTTTTACAGTTCGCTTAGATTGTGCGTGGACTATAGGGAGCTGAATAAGCTCACGAAGAAGGGTAGGCACCCATTTCCAAGAATAGGTGATTTGTTCGATTAGTTGGTTGGTGCTTCGGTTTTCTCGTAGTTGGACTTAGCTACAGGTTTTCATCAGTTGAGGGTAGCTAAGGATAGTATAGATAAGACTGCATTTAGAACTCCAGACGGTTTCTTTGAGTGGCTCGTCATGCCTTTTGGTTTGACGAATGCACCCGTCTATTTTGTAGACTTGATGAGTAGGGTGTTTAGTGAGTTTCTAAACAAGTTCCTGGTAGTCTCTAGAAGCGAGGAAGGGCATACCTTACATCTTAAGGTAGTCTTAGAGACACTTCGACTACATCAGCTTAAGGCAAAGTTTTGCAAATGTCATTTTGGAAAGGGAGTAATGTTCTTACGACACGGGGTCTCTAAAGAAGGGATAGCAGTAGAATCCCGCAAAGGTAGTGGAAATCCAGGATTGGAGGATTCCAAAGAATATAACGGAAGCTTTTTTGGTTGGGCGGACTATTATAGAAAGTTCATTAAGGACTTTGCGAAGATATCAGCCCCAGTTTTGACTTTGCCAGATGAGAGCAAACCGTTCACTGTATATACCGATGCTTGCGGGCCAGGGCTTGGAGCAGTTTTCGATGCAAGAGGAAAGGGTGATACGCAAGAGGCGGTAGGTACGCAGTTATGTTTGAGCATCGCTTATCGCCTTCAGATGGATGGACAGACAGAAAGGGTGAATAGAATCCTTGAAGATCCTTTGAGGTTATGTATCCTAAATTTTGGAGGGACATAAGAAGAGCACTTCCATTTGTGAAGTTCGCTTATAGTAATAGTTATTAAGCTAGTATTGACATAGCACCTTTTGAGGGTTTTTATGGACGACCGTGTCGATCACCAACTTGTTGGTGGGATTCTACAAATAAGCTTGTATTTGGACCCTACATGATTAGGGAGACCTCCGAGAAGGTAGACTTGGTTCGAAGATGCATGAAGACGGCATAAGACCAGCAAAAGTCATACGCTGATAAGAGACGAACCGATCTTGAGTTCGATGTTAGAGACATGGTTTTTATTAAAGTGTCACCATTAAGGAAAATAATTTGCTTTGGATCTGTAGGGAAATTGGCACCAAGGTTCGTAGGGCCATTCCCCATTACAGAAAGAATTGGACTGATGGCCTACAGAGTGAAGTTGCCCGAGAATCTTAGTGGTGCTCATGACATATTCCACGTGTCGCATTTGAGGAAGTGTTTACACGATACTGCGGAAATAGTAGAGCCGAGCATCCTTAGAGAAGTGGAAGTAGAGCGAGATGCCATGGTTAGACGAGTTCCTACATGCATCCTTGGATCAGAGGTCAAGAAGTTCTGCAACCGAGAGGTCAGGTTGGTTAAAGTCCAGTGGGGAGATGATCAAGGAAACGCGACTTGGGAGACGGAAGACAAGATATGCGCGTCGTACCCTTTCCTTTTTGAGGGTATGTTCTTAACTTCTCCTTTTTCTATCACTTTGTTTGTACTTATTCTATCGTTTAGTGTATCCTCTCGATTATATCTTCGATCTTTAGGTAGAAAATCCTATGATTGTAAACATTTGTTTGAGACATGTTATGTTTGGCGGATGCAAGTGTTTGCTAGTGATTGCTCGTGGATGCATTTACACACACTTTAGGTACTAAGATCGGCTCAGTCACTTTCATATTGCATATTGCATAAGAATACATATGTTTGTATATTGATTGAAAGTTGATGTGTTATCATGTGGATGTTGCATTTGAGTGAATGATTGTGCACTCATATAGAAGTTATAAAGTGCATTAGCAATAATTGCATACATGTTGGACTCATGTCACTAACATAACTCGCATTAAGGAAGTCAACTGAATTAGTGGACCGCCTGATCTTTGCATTAGATAAGGAACATATACACACACTTTTGCATATGTTCATATAGCATTAGAAATCTTTTAAATGGATGAGTAGGTGGATGATGGATGGTAGGATAAATTCTTCTTAACTTGAAGATTTCAAGGACGAAAAGGAGGAGAGAATGTAACACCCCGTAATTTTAAAATATTAAAATCAGTGAATTAAAGAATACTTAATTTTTAGAAGAATAATTAAGGGAAACGGGCTACGCCAATGCATTCGTCTTGGAATTCTTCTTGGGATAGGTCCAGGTTTGTGTAAATCGGATATCGTATAAAGAAGTTATTAAGCTTAGAATATTTCAGTTTAAAGCAGAATTTAATTAAATAATAATTAAATAACCAGAGCAGTTCAAAAGTCGAAATCCAACCCAAAATAGTTGAGCGGGAAATTTTCCGTTCGTGGGTGTCGACCCCCCCAAGGGAGTTGACTGGGAGTCGACCCCCCTATAGGGTGTCGACCCCCATCGGCCAGATTTGTATCAGACGACGTGTTTTTTTGGGATTGGTTGGATAACATGTTTTTCTGGTCTGGATGGATCCTAATCTAATCTAAAGGTCCTAATTCACCTAATACACCTATAAATAAACACCTAAACCTAACCCTAATCTCATTGTTTTCATCCATGGCACCTCCATGCTGCTCTAATCTAAACTAGCCTTTCTTCTCCACCAAAAAAAATCAGAATAGGAGTATTCCAATTAGAAGATCAGATCTACAAACAATCAAACTAGAAATTATTCAAGATCGGATTTTCTACAACAACGCCTAATTCTCTTTTCTAAGAATCCTATCGCTGTGAGTTCATGTCACTTTCACATATAATTAAATTAAAAAGTAATTGTGATAGGATTGTAAATTGGATCTAATATATATGCCTGTAAATAAGAAGAATCATATCTAGTTTTGTTATCCTTCAGATTCATACCCGATTGCTATTATCATATGCCTATCTGATCTATTTTTTCGTTATTCATTTCACATGCCTATTTATATGTTTATGCCAATTTTGATGTTTTGATTCTCTTCCTTTCTTCTTTTCCTTTTTCCTTTTTGAGATTATGCTAACTTCGAGCCTAAGCATATTGCGTCGAGATTTATGTACGAATAACGTTGGGATGACTGGGAAAAGTTGGGAAATTTGTAATAAAAATGAGATTTGGCATAAATTGTTGATGACTATGGAAATTGGTTTGGGAATAATTGAGTATAACTTGTATACATGAGATTTGGCATAAATTGGTTTGGGCATAATTGAGTATAACTTGTATACATGAGATTTGGCATAAATTGTTTATCAATATGGAAAATTGGTTTGGGCATAATTGAGTATAACTTGTATACATAAGATTTGGCAAAAATTATTGATGGAAATTGGTTTGGCATAATTGAGTATAACTTGTATACATGAGATTTGGCATAGATTGTTAATAACTATGAAAATGGGTCTGGGCATAATTTGGCATAACTTGTACACATGAGATTATAGGCATAATTTGGATTTAAAAATATAAACATAATTTTAGATTGGAAATTATGGGTAATTGAATGTTTGATAATCCAAGATTTGAAATTGGGACTTGAATCAAGAAAGTGATAATGAACGCCTAAGACACGAGGTTAGATTCGGATTGCGGTATAACCCTGCCCGGAACCGCCCGGCATATCTAGCAACCGCAATTTGGTAATCTAATGTGAGAGGTCAAAGGCAGAAATTAGATGCGTAATAATGCTAAGACATGAGGTTAGATTCGTATTGTGGTAGAAGTCTTCCCGGAACCACTCGGCATATCCAGCAACCGCAAAAGATAATCTAATGTGGGAGTTCTTGCACGATTACGGGTATAATAAATCAATGAACACTTTACCAGGATAAGACATGTAGTAAGACATGGGAGTGGTAAAAGGGTTAAGTGGGTGACATGGGTAGCATGTGTAACATAATTAAAAACACTTAACCAAGATAAGACATGTAGTAAGACATGGGAATGGTAAAAGGATTAAGTGGGTGACATGGGTAGCATGCGAAACAGAATAAAAAACACTTAACCAAGATAAGACATGTGGTAAGACATGGGAATAATAAAGGGTTAAGTGGGTAACATGGGTATCATGTGAAACATAATAAAAGCACTTAACCAAGATGAGACATGTGATAATACAAAGGGATAAAAAGGGGTTAAGTGGGAATTCCTAGTGGGGACCAAGCTTAGGAGGGAAGCTTGTGTCAAGTGTATGGACCCTTTTCAACCAGTAACCCATTTCACTATCTATATGAGCTCGAACTAGGTCGAGGACAGGGACACGCTTACTGGGGTTGATTGTAAGAGGTCAATAAAGAGTTAGCGATGGCAGTGCAAGTCAACGGAGTCATGTGCGTGCGTGGGTCCGGGCTGGTAGGTAAGACGTTGTTGCATCGTGTAGGTATAAGCTGTGCATTTCAGTATTATCGGGGTTGCCACCTTAGGGAGTGATACCCCCTATTGTGGGACTGTAACAGGTATCTACGAGGCTAGGGAGCCGATCGAATGGGAAGGGTAGTGTCTAGTGGTGATCGGTGCATATTGGTTACCTATGACAGCAGCTAGAGGTACATAATCGAATAGGGAGGGTACATCTAGTGGTGATAGGTGCATATTGGTTACCTATGATAGCAGCTAGAGGTACATAATCGAATAGGGAGGGTACATCTAGTGGTGATAGGTGCATATTGGTTACCTATGATAGCAGCTAGGGGTACATAATCGAACAAGGAGGATAGTGGATACATCTAGTGGTGATAGGTGCATATTGATTACTATGATAGTAGTTAGAGGTACATAATAGAATAGGGAGGGTACATCTAGTGGAGATATGTGCATATTGGTTACCTATGATAGCAGCCAGGGGTACGTAATTGAACAAGGAGGATAGTGGATACATCTAGTGGTTATAGGTGCACGTTGGTTACCTATGATGGCAGCTAGAAGTACATGAAACTATCATCATCCTATTTATCCAAGAGGGATCATCTTTTAGTATGAAACTAGTATTGGTACAGTGCAGAGAATATCTGATAGTGGTTAGTAGCGCAGTCAATATTACATCTTATTCATCTTGTTACCTTGTCATATCTGCTTATGTTACAGTCATCTCTTATATCTAGTTTATGTTCTTATCATGTTGCTCTACTAATTATATTGTTAAATTCACTGGACTCTCCAGACTTTATGTCTGACCCTTTTTGTTTCGCCTCTTTTCTTTCCTTCCCCCCCTAGGTTCTCAGGGTGGGCACGTTGAAGCTTGATTCGGACTTTCGTGCTTGAAGTACTGAAAGTAATGCTTAGATTTGTTTCTCTTTTATATGGAATTTTGTATTGAGGATTATGGTTTTAAAAATTATGTACTCTGATGGCTTTTGTAAAGACTGATATTATGTAATTGGTTTTGGAGTGATGGGTTTGAAGATGTAACCAAACTTATTTCTGTTTCCGTTGCAATAAAGTTATAAGATTTTCAAGTACTAGTTTATGTATCTGTCTTGTAATATTCTGTTCTGTTTACTTATAATGCTCCATGAAACTTAATACATTCCCTTTGTGAGTGACATTAACGGGTGTGAGGTGTTATAGTATTGTTCAGGTATAACTAATCAGCGACGGCTGACCGGCACTGCATGATCCAAGGGTCGATGCATTCTGTCCTTGAGGCATGGTGCTAGATTGTCTCAAATCGGAAAAGATGATCCCTTGCCTTGGTTCATAAATGGAAACCCAATTTACAATACGCGACTTTTCGGTTTTAGTTGTAAACCAATATGTTAAGCATTGCGGAATGGATCGTTAAGGCAAAACTAACCCTAGAGGGGGTGAATAGTGTCTTTAAGGAATTTTACAAAATCTAAAACTTATATGAACTACTATATGAATCACACACCACAGAAATAATCACAGACACAGAATCAGACACAATCACAAAGATAAACAAATATAAAATGCAGAAAAGGAAAGAACACACCGTATTTTATAATATTTCGGATTACTCCTACGTCCATTCCCGTGCAACGCTGGATTGCGCTGAGTTTCATTACTATATCAATATCCAAGTACAATGCCATTTATTTCACAACCACAAGTTTACCACTGATTCCAAACTCCCTTGATCAAGTATATTTCCCTTGATTTCCCGGCTACAAGGTTAACACCGCTCTGTTTCCTTGATTTCAAGGCTACAAGGAATACATCTTTTCCTAAACACTTCCCAAACAATTACAGTAACCCTATAACTCTTCAATAGCTCCTAGATTCAGAGAGTAATGTGTGGAGAGTAAGAAGAATGATGAGAAGAAGTTTTATGAGATGACCCAAACTTCCCCGTAAAGGAAAGCCCAGATTGAGTTGAGAACACGACAAATCAGAACACAAACAGAAGAACATTTCATTGTTATTACAATAATTACATCAGAGTACAAGAATATAAAGAGTCTGAATGAATAATTTACAACAGAAAATATCATAGATTTACATTACATTTAAATACATTTCCCTACTCGTAGCTAGAACTAACATATGTTCGTTTCTCTACTGTCCTTCCCATTTTTGGTTCACACCGGGGTGTGAGGCTCACAAATTAATGCTACACAAAGCCATGTTATTTAAAGCCGTGCTTTGATCATCAATCACAAGACTTTGCTTTTCAAAAAAAGCCTTGATCATTTGCATCTCAGCATGCCACACATGCAATTCATGCCATGCGACGGATGTTTATAGATATATAACCTCTGAGCTCGTACGTCTCAGAGAAGGGTGTTAAGAAAGAGAATAAATTCTCCGCTACCAAATAGATATATATATTTAATAGAAATCAATCAACACAGAATAAAATCCAACGTCAGACACACATCCATTTACAAGTCCGTTCTTGGTCTAAACGAAACTGGAGGCACCTTACTTCTCGTCTCATATGTCCAATACAGGAGAGAGGCCCTCGCATATCCTTCGATCTCCAAGTACGTCTAGACGATCACCACTTATTACCTTGTCTTGGGTGTACAGCCAAATCAAGACATCAGTAATCATCCAAACGATGTGAAGACCTCCGGTCTTCAACCATCGTCTTCATCGTCAACTTATCGTCGAATCATTTATTCAGAATGAGTATAAACCCGACCTTTCTGAATAACTCACGTATTTTATAAACAAGTGCTATAAAAACACAACATACGCCTCATTCCAATTATGAATATTCTTTTATTTAAATATTCATATCATTTGGGAAAGGTTCCCAGTAATTTTATCAAAGATAAATTCTTTAAATTTATTCTTTAATCTTCCTTTGGATAACATTTCAAACCAGATTAAGGTTTATCAACTAGTCGGGATTAGCGAACCTTACCGGAGTAATCATTTATTTAATTTCCCAATCCCAACCTATTCATTCCATGGAGCAAAACTGGTAATACTCCATATCTAACAACATTGTGTTATCGGTATATTTAATTACTATTTCACGTTCAAATCTAATTAAAGATTTGACTATCGCCTGGAGTAAAACTAGTGATACTCCACTTTCGATCATTTCCCGAATTTGATAATTTAAATTATCACATTCTCTTTTCAATCTAATTAAATATTCATTAAAACTCCACTTAGTTTTAATCTTCCCAAAGATCAATATTAATGATTATTTAACTTTGGAAACACAAACACGCCGCATCGACAATCTACACCGTACTATTGATTTATGCCAATATATAACCTCTAAGCTCGTACGTCTTAGAGAAGGGTGTTAAGCAAGAGAATAAATTCTCCGCCACCAAACAAATATATATTTAGTAGAGATCAACCATACAGTTCGAAATACAATGCTAAAAAAGTAATCCTGCCTTTAACTGGGTTAAAGAACCAATGTCGTTTAAAACACAGTTCACGATAAACCCAAATCACATTCCCTTAATTATGGAATCTTCAAGGAAAACATATCGATATATAATCGATATCAATTTCCGTATCCGACTAACAATATAAATGGAATAATGACCAAGCCTTTTAAATTCCATATATATTACCAGTCTTCCTCCATAGAAGTTCACTTTGATTATTATCAAATCGAATTCCATTCCATCCCAACTTATTTATATTAAATTGGAAAACTTTACTTTGGAAAATTCCCGTTTTCTCTTAATCAAAGATTTATAAGTTCCAAATTACATTTCACGGTTAATCGGGTCAAAGAACAAATGTCATTTAAAACATCGTTCACTATAAACCCAAAAATCCAATTCTTTTGTTCAATTCCAATTAAATATTAATTAATTGGAAAACTTCACCAAATCTTAAATTAAAGATTTATTCTTTTCTCAACTGGGTATAAGAACAGTGTTAGTGAAGACACCATTCATGACAAACCCAAAATCCTGTTTGATATTAAATACAAGTCTCTGAATAGAAATTATACCGGCTTATATTCAATATTAAATTCTAAAACCAACAAATATCGTATTGGAAATAACGATTAAATATATCTTCCAAATTTCCATAACAATATCTGCATAATCACGAAATCCAACATCGAAATATTCCGAAGATGATTTCCATTCAAATCCACTCCAATTCATATATTGGAAATTTTGGTTATATTAAAAACCTATTCCCAATCAAATTTATTTATTTGAAAATTAATTGGATTATAATACTAGTTAATAACTAGTTCATTTCGATAAAAATATATTTTTATCTTTTCAAATATGGAATTTTTTGATTCCAATTCTTCCAAAATCATTTATTATGATTTGACACAAATTATTGATATTTTTAATAATTTTATCAAGGCACGTACAGTCGGTTTCCAATAACAGCCACCGAACTGCACTTACAACGACCTTTTCCAAATTTGATTTGGACGTATCTCCAAATCTAACTGTTAGATTTCAAATCTATTGTATTCGTTGGAAAGCTCTTTTCGATAAGAACCCAACGGTTCCGATTTTAGGAGAATCCGATGGTCGGATCTCCCGTAATATCAATTCGAAGTTAATGGTTGAAATTCGCAAATAGCCGCGGCGCGTTCTATTCAGGCCATCATATTATATATAATATATAATATATACTTCGTCGATTTCCATTTAAAACGTATTTTATAAATCGTTTTAAATTCGTTTTAAAAACGATCCCAACTTCATTTTCAATTTTAAATCAAAATTGAATTTTCCTTATCATTATAATATATAAATGATAATATTTTCAAAATATCAGGTTTTGAAATCATTTCCTTTTCGATGTTCATTACAAAATTGAATAAAATCGATATAAATGTCCTTCGCGTCAAGATGGCGCATAACTAATCAACACAGCTTCTTATATTTCAATATTTTCGTGTCCATCCAAAATCGGACATCAAAATCATATTTTGATCTATTAATGAATGTTATTTTAAAATATTAGTTAGTTTAAAATATTTATTATTCGTTACTTTAAAATATTCGTTCTTCCGAAATGGAATCAGACACCGTCAATTACCATATAATTTTATTTATATGGATTTCATACACACATGGACGCAACAATAATTAAACACAGTCAACCATCATCTAGAGTGTAATTTACAATTGTATAAGCGTTAAAAATAAATAATTAAAGCTCATCATAGCATGTCAACCTATTGATTGACATACAACTAAATATCGGGATTAGTGTATGTCAAATATCATCCCAATACCCGTGTGGGGTTTTCAAACAACACATACTGAACATTATTTGTGCAGTTGGGAGATGTGTAAAATTTATCGTCCCAATCAATATCGGTTAAATGGGTGTATATAAACAAATCATCTGATTTGTAAATGAACATTTATTTTCAACGCATGACCATTTTATATTATTCATATATTCAATAAAAATTATATTTTTATTGTTCAAATATTTTATTCCATACATGAATATTTTATTCAGTTCATTTATATAATAAAAATGGTATTTTTATTGTTTAAATATTTTATTTCATTCATGAATATTTTATTCAGTTCATTTATACAATAAAAATGATATTTTTATTGTTCAAATATTTTATTTCATTTCACATCACAATTAATTTCCACAACAAAATACAATCAAACAAGTCATCCATGGTCTGTGGACGACGGGGAGCAGTTCATATATGCAGTTATAAAATAAATAACTGTACAAGAAATTATAGTGAGAAGTTCTCAATTTCGTTTCCACTTCGTCAGTGTTTATTTCTGAATTTCTGTTTTGTTCAGATTTGAATTTTCCCGAAATTCAGATTTGCTCCAAATTGGACCCGGTTAGTTTCATATTGCAGAGTTCTCCGCCGCGATCGCAAAGCAACTGGAATCGTCAGATTCTGACCTTGTATGAAAGATTTATGGTATTAAATACATTGGGTAGTTTAATCGACAAATTAAATTAATTAATTAATTAAACCCACCCCAATTCCTCTTCCCCATATAAATTTGCTTCAGCCGAACCCTTGCTCCAAAAGAGAATTCCACCGCTGTTCATCACCTGGTCGACTTGGGTCCGATCAGAGACTGCCATTCAGAGCATCGGAACCCCTCCCACCTTCGCCTATGGTAGTGCGAAACTTGAGGACGCCTAGGATCTCGGAAAATGACTGGGAATGGTGGGCATATGAGGGTGAATTCCAACGATTTTGCTACTCAAAACATTATCATGGTCGTTGATTACCATGATCATACATCCCTCTTCGATTTTCTCTTTGGAACGATGGACTAATTCGAAGTGGATTTCAAGATTGGAGGGCTGAATTATCAAACGATATTTATCGTTCATTCTGTGTATTGCGGCGGCGGAAAAGTGATTGTTGATTAGGGTTTTAGAAAATATATATAAAAATATTTTTAATTATTATTTAATTCCAGTAAATGAGAATTTACATTCGAACTCCAAATTAAACCTAGCGACTAATGCCCCTAGCTAAATACCCTGATTCCGAACACAATGGGATATGTTTCGTAACCCAATTCGGCTATTACGACCAGTTTCAGCTAAATTTAAAATATAAATCATTATATTTTAAATTCAAATTCACATTTTAATTTACTGGGGCCACATACTGAATCCAAAAATTCTAGAAAAATAAATCTAGCTATGTTTTGACGGTATGGTCCTAACAAAACTAATTTCATCGAATTTGGAGACCGTTCGAAAAACGGTCATTTTCCAGACGATTAAATTCAAACTGAATTGACCAAACACGTTTAAATTCATCACGCTCACATATTGATTTCAAAAATTATGAAAATTGGAATCCAGTAATAACTTGACATTCCGGATCCAACAAAAGTGGCCTCGTCCAAAACGGAGGTCGTTTGCAAAATCGATATTTTTAAGGGCAATATATTATATAAAATTCCATAGCGACTATTCTGAATTTTCAACTTGACATAACTTTTTATTCCCGTTATGAAATCTAGATTTTTCACATTCGTTGGAAAGATATTTTCAAATAGATTCTAATATTTCTTGTTTTACTAAAATCCGGTTTATTTTGAATCTTGTACATTCATTTGAAATTTGAATTCGAATTTACAATATTTATATTCTATTTTCGGTTTAAATAAATTTATATGTTCTAATTCTATTCGAAATAAAGTTCCGTTGTTTTTATTTAAAATAAATCATTTTAAATTTTCAAAATTCATTAAAATTGCCAAAATAATAATTTTAAATTGGTTCTGATTTTCCGGGTTGTTACAATCTCCCCCACTTAAAATCTTTACGTCCTCGAAAAGGAATGGAGCTGAAAGTTGTTTAACTAACCAACTCAACTTTCAGTTTGGCTTTCATTCTTCAACTTTTCAGTTTCTAAGAATTTTCCAATTCTTCAAAAATTGGGCTAACACCCTAAATTTTTGAATTTTTTTGCCATAACCTCCTTTGTATAGGGAGACATTTAAAACCGCAACTAGTCACGCAGGGCCCTCAACGATCCAAAAGAAAAAGAAAATGTTAAGTGGCTAGCCAATCGGCTCATAAAATCATCCAAACCCAATAAATTTGTAAAAATGTACCTATTTGTCGAGCATACAATTTTATTCCTCTTATCTAGCCTCCTTGTTATGACCTATTCAATGTATATACATGTATAGGCATGCAATTGCAACCAATTTTCAACTCAGTTCAACATTTGGGTCAATTTGGCTTAATGGTTCAAAATTTTAATTAATCAACCAATAATCAAACAACACAATCAGAAATCAATTAGTTGATTATCATTTCAAACACATAACTTTTGTATATATAAAAATCCATTTTTGATGCCAAGTCACAAGAAATAACCCTATCTAGTTTTGGTTCTCACACCAGTCAACTTGAAATATATAGAAATCCCACTTTTTAAACTCGAAAAAAATACTGATGATGCCGCGACATCACCAGAATTCTTCTCGGGCGTCTAGAGTGTGATCCTATATCCATCCCGTATATTTGAGGCTTCAATACACGTGGATCAGACGTATATTGAAATCTCTATATACCCGATAGTCCGAATCAATTCAAAATAAAATATTCAAATACATATAATATGGTTTAAATTTTCAAAACAATGTTTGGTTTATTTTTTATTTTAAAAATAACACTCCTTACACTCGTTCTAGGATATTACTGATCCCATCTCTAACGAATCATTCTCATTGGATATTACTAATCCAATCTCTGATGGATTCTTTCGTTTGGTTCTAATATGTTTTGTTCTCGAGCTATGTAAACCAAAGCTCTGATACCAACTGAGACGACCTAAACTTCCCCGTAAAGGAAAGCCCGGATTAAGTTGAGAACACGACAAATCAAAACACGAAAAGAAGAACATTTCATTGTTATTACAACAATTACATCAGAGTACAAGAATATACAGAGTCTGAATGAATAATTTACAACAGAAAATATCAGAGATTTAAATTACATTTAAATACATAGTAGGGGAAAAATAATACAAAACACAACTGTAAGAAATACACGGATACAGAGTGTTCCGAATATAGCTCCAGCTGTAAACCAGGATCCTGTGAATATAATATCTGCAAAACCA
This sequence comes from Allium sativum, assembly GCA_030737875.1. Taxonomy (NCBI): domain Eukaryota; kingdom Viridiplantae; phylum Streptophyta; class Magnoliopsida; order Asparagales; family Amaryllidaceae; genus Allium; species Allium sativum. The sequence goes on along the minus strand of CM060912.1, from coordinate 767,404,335 downwards.
AAACTATTAGCTGCCCGTGTGGAAAATAGGGACACCCAGAGTTTAGATTAAAACAATAAACTCCAGGTCAGTCATGTGACTGGTGTGAGAACTAAAATAGTTATTAATTTGATTTTAAAGTTAGGTAAATCAAGGGATCACGCCGTATGACACGAAACGTGTTTACCCCCAAGAATACCAGTGCATAAAACAAATAGCGCAATGCTAAAGAGAAAATGAAGCAATTATAAGACTCAGGTTCCATCACACAATGAACGCAGTCGAGGAGAGAGTTTTCCCTTATAATAGCCAAATATGCTTGATACATGAAATTTTATCTTTTATTATTACTATAAGTGAAGAAATCAACTTCTAATATAAATATATCAATCATAGGCGGCGTAGTTACCATTATATTACATCGCCATACTAGTTCTATAATTAAAACCGCACAATGTCGTATTGGAAGTTGGACTCCATCTATGAACCAAGGCAAGGGATCATCCTGTGCACATTTGAGACACCCTAGGAAGTGCCTCAAGATTGAGTCGCAACTGCATCTGGATCGGTAGGGCCGGTCATCCGTTGATGATTAGTTATACCATAAAGTATATGTTAGCTGGTTCTATTGAACCTCTAAAATGGTCAGTATGTCGACCATATCCATCAGTCCCGTAGTGACCGATATAATATCCATCAGCCCAAATGAGCCGATATATCCGAGGTACCTCATCTCCCATCAAGTAATAATAGTATGCAACGTCCACATGAGTAAACATCCTGGGCTCCATACCATGACATTACTCGTAGCTAGAACTAACATATGTCCATTTCCCTACCGTCTTTCCATTTTTTGGTTCACACCGGGGTGTGAAGCTCACGAATTAACGCTACACAAAGCCATGCTATTTAAAGCCGTGCTTTGATCATCAACCACAAGACTCTGCTTTTCAACAAAAGCCTTGATCATTTGCATCTCAGCATGCCACACAGGCAATTTATGCAACGCGACTGATGTCTATCGATATATAACCTCTGAGCTCGTACGTCTTAGAGAAGGGTGTTAAGCAAGAGAATAAATTCTCCGTCACCAAACAGATATATATTTAATAGAAATCAATCAACACAGAATAAAATCCAATGTCAGACACACATCCATTTACAAGTATGTTCTAAGTCTGAACGAAACCGAGGCACCTTATTCCTCGTCTCATATGTCCAATACAGGAGAGAGGCCCTCGCATATACGTCGATCTCCAAGTACGTCTGGACGATCACCACTTATTACCTCGTCTTGGGCGTATAACCCAATCAAGACATCAGTAATCATCCAAATGATGTGAAGACCTCTGGTCTTCAACCACCGTCTTCATCGTCGACTTATCGTCGAATTAGTTATTCAGAATGAGTATAAACCCGGCCTTTCTGAATAACTCGCGTATTTTATAAACAAGTGCTACAAAAACACAACATACGCCTCATTCCAATTTTGAATATTATTTTATTTAAATATTCATATCATTTGGGAAAGGTTCTCATTAATTTCATCAAAGATAAATTCTTTAAATTTATTCTTTAATCTTCCTTTGGATAACATTTCAAACCGAATTAAGGTTTATCAACTAGTCGGGATTACTGAATCTTACTGGAGTAATCATTTGTTTAATTTCCCAATCCCAACCTATTCATCCCATGGAGAAAAACTGATAATACTCCATAGCTAACACCACATTATTATCGGTAAATTTAATTACCATTTCATGTTCAAATCTAATTAAAGATTTGACTATCTCCTGGAGTAAAACTGGTGATACTCCACTTTCGATCATTTCCCGAATTTGATAATTTAAATTATCATATTCTCTTTTCAATCTAATTAAAGATTCATTAAAACTCCACTTAGTTTTAATCTTCCCAAAAATCAATATTAATGATTATTTAACTTCGGAAATACAAACACGCCGCATCGACAATCTACCCGTACTATTGATTTCTACCGATATGTAACCTCTAAGCTCGTACGTCATAGATTAGGGTGTTAAGCAAGAGAATAAATTCTCCGCCACCAAACAGATATATATTTAGCAGAGATCAACCATACAGTTCGAAATACAATGCTAGATATGTAATCTTGCCTTTAACTGGGTTAAAGAACCAATGTCATTTAAAATATAGTTCACGATAAACCCAAATCACATTCCCTTAATTATGGAATCTTCACAGAAAACAGATCAATATATAATCGATATCAATTTCCATATCCGACTAATAATATAAATGGAATGACGACCAAGCCTTTTAAATTCCATATATATTACCAGTCTTCCTCCACTGATGTTCACTTCGATTGTTATCAAATCGAATTCCATTCCATCCCAACTTATTTATATTAAATTGGAAAACTTTACTTGTAAAATTCCCATTTTTTCTTAGTCAAATATTTATGAGTTCCAAATTACATTTCACGGTTAATCGGGTAAAAGAACAAATGTCGTTTAAAACATCGTTCATTATAAACCCAAAAATCCAATTCTTTTATTCAATTCCAATTAAATATTAATTAATTGGGAAACTTCACCAAATCTTAAATTAAAGATTTATTCTTTTCTCAACTGGGTTTAAAAACAGTGTTAATAAAGACATCATTCACGACAAACCCAAAATCCCATTTGATATTAAATACAAGTCTCTGAATAGAAATTATATCGGCTTATATTCAATATCAAATTCTGAAACCAACAAATATTGTATTGGAAATAACGATATAATATATCTTCCAAATTTCCATAACAATATCTGTATAATCAGGAAATCCAACATCGATATATTTCGAAGATGATTTCCATTCAAATCCACTCCAATTCATATACTGGAAATTCTGGTTATATTAAAAACCCATTCCCAATCCAATTTATTTATTTTAAAATTAATTGGATTATAATACTAGTTAATAACTTGTTCATTTCGATAAAAATAAATTTTTATCTTTTCAAATATGGAATTTTTTTCATTTCAATTCTTTCCAAATCATTTATTATGATTTTACACAAATTATTGATATTTTTAATAATTTTATCAAGGCCCGTACAGTTGGTTTCCAATAACGGCAATCGAACTGCAATTACAACGACCTTTTCCAAATTTGATTTGGATGTATCTCCAAATCCAACCATTAGATTTCAAATTTCTTGTATTTGTTGGAAAGCTCTTTTCGATACGAATCCAACGGTTTTGGTTTTAGGAGAATCCGATGGTTAGATCTCCCGTAATATCAATTCGACGTCAATGGTCGAAATTCGCGAACGGCCGCGGCGCAGCACGTTCTATTCAGGCCATTATATTATATATATAATATATATAGTATATACTTTGTCGATTTCCATTTAAAACGTATTTTATAAATCATTTTAAATTCATTTTAAAAACAATCCTAACTTCATTTTCAATTTTAAATCAAAATTGAATTTTCCTTATCATTATAATATATAAATGATAATATTTCCAAAATATCAGGTTTTGAAATCATTTCCTTTTCGATATTCATTACAAAAATGAATAAAATCGATATAAATATCGTTCGCATCAAGATGGCGCATAACTAATCAACACGGCTTCTTATATTTCAATATTTTCGTGTCCATCCAAAATCGGACATCAAAATCATATTTTGATCTATTACTGGATATTTTTTTAAAATATTAGTTATTTTAAAATATTTATTATTCATTATTTTAAAATATTCATTCTTTTTGAATTGGAATCAACAACCGTCAATTACCATATAATTTTATTTATATGGATTTCATACACACATGGACAAAAAATTAATCAAACACAGTCAACCATCATCCAGAGTGCAATTTACAACTGTATAAGAATTAAAAATAAATAATTAACTCTCATCACATTCTGTCCACCCATCGGTTGATATACAATTAAATATTGGGATTAGTGTATGTCAAATATCATCCCAATACCCATGTGGGGTTTTCAAACAACACATACTGAACATTATTTGTGCAGTTGGGAGATGTGTAAAATTTATCGTCCCAATCAATATCGGTTAAATGGGTGTACATAAACAAATCGTCTGATTTGTAAATGAATATTTATTTTCAATTCATGACCATTTTATATGGTTCATGTATTCAATAAAAATTATATTTTTATTGTTCAAACATTTTATTCCATACATGAATATTTTATTCAGTTCATTTATACAATAAAAATGATATTTTTATTGTTTAAATATTTTATTCATTCATGAATATTTTATTCAGTTCATTTATACAATAAAAATGATATTTTTATTGTTCGAATATTTTATTTCATTTCACATCACAATCACAATCAATTTCCATAACAAAATACAATCAAACAAGTCGTCCATGGTCTGTGGACGATGGGAGGCAGTTCATATATGCAGTTATAAAATAAATAACTATACAAGAAATTGTAGTGAGAAGTTCTCACTTCGGTTTCCACTTCATCAGTTTTTATTTCTGAATTTTTGTTCTATTCAGATTTGAATTTTCCAGAAATTCTGATTTGCTCCAAATTGGACCCGGACAGTTTCATATTGTAGAGTTCTCCGCAACGATCGCAACGCAACTGAAATCATCAGATTCGGACCTCGTATGAAAGAGTTATGGTATTAAATACATTGGGTAGTTTAATCAAGAAATTTAATTAATTAAACCCACCCCAATTCCTCTTCCCCATTGAAACTTGCTTCAGCCGAAGCCACGCTCCAAAAGAGAACTCCGTCGCCGTTCATCGCCTGGTCGATGTGGGTCCGATCAGAGACCGCCATTCAGAGCGCCGGAACCCCTCCCACCTTCACCCATGGCGGTGCGAAACTCGAGGACCCCTAGGACCTCAGAAAATGGCTGCGAACGGTGGGCGTATGAGGGTGAATTCCGGTGATTTTACTCCTCAAAACACGATCATGGCCGTTGATTAGCATGATCATACATCCCTCTTCGATTTTCTCTTTGGAATGATGGACTAATTCAGAGTGGATTTCGAGATTGGAGGGATGAATTATCGGATGATATTTATCGTTCGTTCTGTGTATTACGGCGGCGGAAAAGTGATTACCGATTAGGGTTTTAGAAAATATATATATAAATATTTTTAATTATTATTTAATTCCAATAAATGAGATTTTACATTCAAATTCCAATTCAAACACAACGACTGTCGCCCCTAGCTAAACTCCCCCATTTCAAACACAATGGGATATGTTTCGTAACCCAATTCGGCTATTATGATCAGTTTCCACTAAATTTAAAATATAAATCATTATATTTTAAATTCAAACGCACATTTTAATTTGCTGGGGCCACATACTGACTCCAAAAATTTCAGAAAAATAAATCTAGCTATGTTTTGGCGATATGGTCCTAACAAAACTAATTTCATCGAATTTAGAGACCGTTCGAAAAACGGTCATTTTCCAGTCGATTAAATTCAAATTGAATTGACCAAACACGTTTAAAGTCACCACGCTCACATATTGATTCCAAAAATTATGAAAATTGGAATCCAGTAATAACATGATATTCCGGATCCAACAAAAGTGGTATCGTCGAAAATGAAGGTCGTTTGCAAAATCGCTATTTTTAGGGGCTATATATTATATAAAATTTCATAGCTACTATTCTGAATTTTCAACTGGACATAACTTTTTATTTCCGTCACGAAATCTGGATTTTTCACATTCGTTAGAAAGATATTTTCAAACAGATTTTAATATTTCTGGTTTTACTAAATTCGGTTTATTTTGAATCCTGTACATTCATTTGAAATTTGAATTCGAATTTTCAAACTACCGCGCCATTTTCAATTCCTTTTATATTTAAAATAAATATTTATATTCTATTTTTGATTTAAATAAATTTTGTATGTTCTAATTCTATTCAAAATAAATTTCTAGTCATTATTATTTAAAATAAATCATTTTAAATATTCAAAATTCATTAAAATTGCCAAAATAAAAATTTTAAATTGGTTCTGATCCTCCAGGTTGTTACAATATAAATAGAATTGAATTCGGCAAAGTGTAGAAATCATAAAAATATGAAATATTAATGGTGTAAAGAAAGGGGATGAAGATGGAGAAAAAGAATGATGAAAAAAAATTCAAAATCAGCCCCTATTTATAAGATTTGAAAGGTTGCAACGCTTCTAGAACGTTACAAATAGTGAAAAGACACTTCCTTTCAAAATAAAAAATATGACAGTTATATGTCAACATCCCTATAAATGTATGTCGACATAAGGGTGTTTAAAATTTTAAATTTGAATATTTTCAAGTGTTTAACTATATATATATATTTCAGGAAATTCTTGAATTAAAACATAATGTTATAAATAAATATTATAAAGTAGAAAATCATATGAAATCATAAATATAAACAATATAAAGATATTTATAAAACTATAAAGTTTAAAACTATATAAATATAAGTATATAAAAGTATACAACTATATAAATATTTGAAAGAGGATTTTCTTTTAAAGGGCAAACTTTGGAATTTTTTGGGTGAAAACTATGGGAAGTTTCAAAATTAGGGAGAAGGACACATTTACACTAAAGGTGGAATTCAGGGGGCCCACTAATCTTTTCCCATTTACACTATCATTTGGCCTTCTCGCTAAATTCTAAAGTTTCCATATTTTTCACCAAATTTTTTGTTAAGTTTGTCCTTCTCCCTTTTTTCCACTATATAAAACTTATAAACTATAAAATTTAAGTTTAAAATAAAAAATAAAGTAACTTAATTAGAATAAAAATTGAAGATAGAATTTGAAATTTGAAAATCAGAAATTGAAAAACAAAATTCGAATTTGAATTAGAACTTGGAATGTTATTTAGAGTCTTACATAAACTAGACTCGATTACTATATTTATCTTGAACTCTTGAAATCTAATGAGTCTTGAATAATCTCTGAATTCTGAATCTCTAAAAGCTCTTAAACTGTACAGTCTTCAGTACTAATTCATGTATACAAATCCTGCATATGTATATGTGTATATGTATATTCCAGATAAAGGTGTTTGTATATATTTTATAATCAATATTGAAATAAGGTTGTTGTCATCAAAACTCCATTCTCCAATAATCTCCCTCTTTTTGATGATGACAACCTTAGTTTATAAAATAACATACCTGTACATACCTGTTTGATAATGATTCCTCTAGTACTCCCCCTATCCATATGAATCCTATAAACTAAGTCTATATTTTATAATTTCTCCCCCTTTGGCATTATCAAAAAGAGATTCTAAAAATACTCCCCCTAAATTCTATAATTATCTAAATAATTCCTATAGTAAAGTAATTACTCCCCCTTAATCCTAGATATATCTATATAATCCTTATACTAAAGAAAAATACTCCTCCTGAATCCTATATATATGTATATATATTATAATCATAATAATACTTCCTAAATTCATGATTACACATCAATCAAGACTAAGTATCATAGTATTATAATTACATATGTTTTATGTCATATATACAAACCAAACCAAGCACACCACACTATATGTTTAATATACACAAGTTTTAAGTCAAACAATCCAAATCAATCAAATCATACCAGACATTTAAATGTTTCTTGGAACTTTTACCCAACTGTCTGCTCCAAAGATTGGATCCTTCTTGATGACCTCCCAATCTTTATCCTCTTTGATTGGTGGTGCCTTAGCGAGATTGTTATCTTTATCTCTGAAAAGAGAGAAGATTAACCACCGTATTGCATCAAAGTGCTTCTCTTGCTATTCAAACATCTTTATTTGGATTAATTCAAGATGTCGTTGGTTTCTTGAAGGAATTCAATGTTTCTTCAAGATTTTCACTTAGATTATGAATTGGATTTTCCATAGTTTTAATAAGAAATGAAAAGAGAAGAATGAGAAATGAAATAATGAAGTTTGTTGGAAGAAATAGGCTTAAATAGGGTTTGGAATTCGTTCGATTTTGAATGGGCATGAGTTAGTTATTTAATTTTAAATTTTGAAAAGTTTTGAAAATCTGGCAGTTATATGTCGACATAGCAAATTATGTATGTCAACATACTTGCTTCAAAATTCTGAAAATTTTCAAATTTTGAATCTTTTGTTTCTATATTATATTATATTTAATTCTAGAGTTTTTACATAGATTAAAAGATGATTTTGACGTAAATAAAACTCCATTCATTACTTTATAAAAGAAAATACATCCAACTAATTAAGACACACTAAATACGAGATTCTAAAGCAAATACAAGCAAATATTTAAAGATAAATAAAACTTGATGGGCTAGTTTTCAGCGGATGATGAGGAGGAAGATGATATTCTAAGTTTTCTTCCTATCTTGACCATGAACTTAGTCATTTTGGAAAAGTTCTTTTTGAGCGTCTTTTGATTGTTGACAATCTTCACTTGATTTTGAACAATCATCTCTCTGGAAATGGTTTTGGTGTTGATTGGACACTCAACACTTTCTAAAGAAGTTTCTTCTTCTTCGACTTCCATAGATGCTTGTTCTTGTTGCATTCGAGCTTGTTTGTTTTCGAATGTCTGATATGGTTTGAAAGTGAGTGGAATTTGCATAAGGTATATGTTTATGGAATTAAACATCTTTCTTGGCACAAATTCTTCTCTGTGAAGATCAACTCCGAAATATTAGAAAATGCGGGTGAGATAAACTCCATAGTAAAGGCTGTTTTCTCTAGATGAAGTTTGTATGGGCTTGAATTCTCTTAAGATCATATCGACCCAATTGATTTTATAGCCACCAATAATAACTAAGAGAGCTTTTTGGACCTTGAGAGTTGGATTATTGAAGTTTCCGGAACGAGGAGTGATCGTATGATGGAGGATAAGGATTACGATTCTTGTGTTTGGATGGAAAAAGCGATTTTTGAAATCCATTTGAGCATCGCTTTCAAATATGTCATGATAAGTCTTTAAATCGGTTTCATCGATTTTGAAACTGGAAAAATCCAAGCCTATTCTTCTACAATTAAAGATACTGCCCAAGATTTCGAAATCTAGGGCAATTTGCATGCCTTTGACGCTACTCCAAGTTTGGTCTTCGTTACCTTCATAAAATCCACGATTAAGGTTCGCATAAAACATTTTGACAAGCTTAGGATAACACACTTCGTCGTTATCCCGAGAGTCAATTAGACTCAAGACTTCATTGTGGGTGAAGAAAGAGATAAGTTCATAGGAAGGAAAGTCTCCAAAGATGGCAAAAGCACCCGTATTGACTTTAGCATTTGCTAAATAGTCAACATAGGTTTTGATAGCATTTCTATGATTATGAAGATAACCATTGATGGTTTTTATTAACTTTAGTTTATGAGATGAACTTGAGGAAGCCATTGGAGTGATTGTTTTGAAGAGTATAGATATGAAGAATATAGTTTGAATTGTGAATGAAAGGTAGAGAGAATAGATGTATATATAGAAATTTAATGGATATAAATTGAATAGGAACAACTTTTCAGACCTTGGGAGTTGGTGAAAAATTGGAGGGAAGTTTGAAAGTTTAAACCTTTGAAATTCAAAATTTGAATTTCAAATTACAGGATGATATGTCAACACATGGACATATGTTTGTCGACATATGTATTCTTTTCAAAAGACATTTGGTTTTTGTGACTTGTGGTTTAAATTATCAATATATATTTTAGGTTTAACGATTTCTTGAAATAATTCTAATCCTAGCAAACATCCAAAAAATTGTTGTATTATTTTATTTATTATTATTTTGAATTTCAAATTTGAATTTGAAATTTCAAATTTGTATTTGAAATTTCAAGTTTAAATTTTAAAGTTTAATTTTTAAATTCAAAACAAACAAAGAAAACAACCATTCAACCTAAGAAAAAATTAAAAATTAATTAAAGTGTACCTGGTTTTTAGATCCTTTTCTTCGAAATTTTCTGAATTCTGATTTGTTGTGAAGCACATATTTGAGTTTCCGATTTTTGGCTCTTCATCACTTGATGATGAATCTGAATCATCTAACATTGTTGCATATGCTTTCTTTCTCTTCTTTGATGAATCGTTGTTGTCCGTTTGTTGAGTCGATTTATCTAAATATGGGCACATTGTTTTTATATGGCCTGGTTTAATGCAGTTATAACATCGACCATTATTTCTTCTTGAACTTCCTTGATTATTATTTAAAGGATAATTTTTCCTTCTATATCTCAGAAATTTTCTAAAATGTCTTGTCATTGGGGTTGTTTCTTCATTATCTTCACTATTCGAGTCAAAATCATTTGTTGTTGCTTTAAATGCAGTGGAATTCTTCTCAGTTGGCTTGTTTTCCTTTCTTTTATGTAATTGTACTTCAAAAGACATCAGATTTCCGATTAACTCATCAATCTTAATTTCACTAACATTATTAGCTTCTTCAATTGCTGAAGTTTTCTAATCCCATTCTGAAGTTAATGAACTTAATATTTTCTAACTTGGTCTTCTTCAGAATAAGTTTTTCCAAGTGTTGTTAATGAATGCACTATCTCTTGAAATTTGCAATACATATCGGAGATAGACTCATTCACATTCATTTTGAATAACTTAAATTGATTAACTAACATTGATATCTTAGTTTGTTTAACTTTACTAGTTCCTTCATGAGTAACTTGTAAAGTTCTTCAACTTTCATGAGAAGATTTACAAACTGACACTCTATTAAACTCATTCCTATCTAATGAACAAAACAACATATTCACGGCTTTAGAATTGATTTGTGCAGCAGCCTTTTGTTCATTTGTCCATTGTGCAAAATTAGTTGTTGGTTCTACATATTTAGTTTGTATGATATTCCATGTGTCTAATCCTACTAATTGTAAAAATATTTTCATTCTACGTGCCAAATATGAATAAATACTACCATTAAATTGTGGTGGTCTAACAGTGGACTGACCCTTTACAAAAGAAATATTATTGCTACCACTGTCGGTTGCCATTACTAAAAAAATTCAAAAATCAGATTATGAAATTTTTAAAAGACCTTGCTATGACACCAATTGTTAAGGATTGCGGAATGGATCGTTAAGGAAAACCTAACACTACAGGGGGTGAATAGTGTTTTTAAGGAATTTAACAAAATCTAAAACTTATATGATCTACTATATGAATCACACATCATAGAAATAATCACATGCACAGAATCAAACAAAAACACAGAGATAAACAAAAATAAAATGCAGAAAAAGAAAGAACACACTGGATTTTATACTGGTTTGGATTACCTCTACATCCAGTCTCATGCAACGCTGGATTGCGTAGAGTTTTATTACTATATTAATATCCAAGTAAAACACCCTTAATTTCACGACCACAAAGTTACCACTGATTTCAAACTACCTTGATCAAGTATATTTCCCTTGATTTCCCGTCTTCAAGGTGAACACCTCTTCGTTTCCTTGATATCAAGGCTACAAGAAATGCACCTTTTCCCAAACACTTCCCAAATAATTACAACAGCCTTATAACTCTTCAATAACACTTCGATTCAAAGAGTAATGAGTAAAGAGTGAGAATAGAAGAAGTTTTACATAAATAGAATTGAATACGGTAGAGTATAAGTGTAGAAATCATAAAAATGTGAAATATTGGTGGTGTAAAGAAAGGAGATGGAGATGGAGAAGAAAAATGATGAAAAAAAACTCGAAATAAGCCCTATTTATAAGATTTGAAAGGTTGCAATGCTTTTGGAAAGTTACATATAGTGAAAAGACACTTCCCTTCAAAGTAAAAAATGTGACAGTTATATGTCGACATCCCTATAAATGTATGTCGACATAAGGGAGTTTAAAATTCGAAATTTGAATATTTTTAAGTGTTTAACTATATATATAATTCTGGAAATTCTTGAATTAAAACATAGTGTTATAAATAAATATTATAAAGTAGAACATCATATGAAATCATAAATATAAACAATATAAACATATTTATAAAATTATAAAGTTTAAAACTATATAAATATAAGTATATAAAAGTGTATAATTATATAAAACTTATAAACTATAAAACTTGAGCTTGAATTAGAATAAAAACTGAAGATAGAATTTGAAAATAGAATTTGAAAATAGAATTTGAAAATTAAAAATTGAAAATTAAAAAAAAGAATTTGAATTTGAATTTGAATTAGAACCTGGAGTGCTATTCAGAGTCTTACATAAACTAGACTCTATAAGTATATTTATCTTGAACTCTTGAAATCTTGATTACTCATGAGTCTTGAATCCTCTCTGAATTTTGATTCTCTAAAAGTGCTTAAACTGTACAGTCTTCCGTACTAATTCCTGCATACAAATCATATGTATACATATTATGTTTAAGGTGTTAGTATATATATTTTATAATCAATATTGAAATAAGGTTGTTGTCATCAAAACTCCATTCTCCAACACTATATGGCGACATAGTAGGATGGGGTACAATGTCGTCCATGATTGATACATTTCTATTTGAAGTTGTTTTATACACTATGCACTAATAATAATATCAATAATATTTGTTTTAAAGCGTATCAAGCATATTTTGCTATTATAAGGGAAAACTCTATCCTCCGGCTTACGTTCCATTGTGTGATGGGACCTGAGTCTTATAATAGCTTCATTTTTCAAAATGCATTGCATTTTTTTTGCTTTTAAATTCGTATTTATGTGGAGGAAACCTTCCGTGTTATACGGCGTAGTCCCGTGATTTACCCAACTTTAAATAAAGATAATAAATGGTTTGGTTTGCACACTAGTCACATGACTGACCTGGAGTTTATTGTTTTCAGCTAAACTCCGGGTGCACATATTTTCCACACGGGCAGCTAATAGTTTTGCAGATATTTATTCAACGCGATCCTAGATTACGGAAGGAGCTGTGCTCTAGTTTATTTTGTACTCTTCCGCTGATTATATTTATGTATTTAAATTTCCGTTGTATTGTAATTTATTAATCTCTGATATTTTTCTGTTGTGTATTATTTATTTGTACTCTGATATCCTGTACTCTGATGTAAATTTTTGTAATAGCAATGAAATGTTCTCTTGTTCTATGTTCTGATGTGTCATGTTCTCAAGACTTTCAGTCTTCTTGTTCGGTTTAGGTCGATCGTGAAATGATCCAAACTCGCCCTTACGGGAAAGTCCGGATTGAGTTGAGAACCCGACAAATCAGAACACAAATAGAAGAACATTTCATTGCTATTACAACAATTTACATAAGAGCATAAGGATATATAGAGTATGGACAAATAATATACATTTGATAAATATCAGAGATTTACAAATTGCAATGCAGCGGAAAATAATACAATACACAACTGAAAGAAATACACGGATACAGAGCGTTCTGAATATAGATCCAGCTGGAAACCAGAATCCTGTGAATATAATATCTGCAAACCAAAACTACTAGTTGCCCATGTGGAAAATAGGGGAACCCAGAGTTTAGGTTAAAATAATAAACTCTAGGTCATTCATGTGACTAGTGTGAGAACTAAAACAACTATTAAATCTTTATTTTAAAAATAAAGTAAATCAAGGACCACACCGTATAACATGGAATGGGTTTTCTCCCAAGAATATCAGTGCATATAACAAATAGAGCAATGTTCTTTGGAAAAATGAAGCTATTATAAGACTCAGGTCCCATCACGTAATGAAACACAAGCCGGAGGATAGAGTTTTCTCTTATAATAGCCAAACACGCTTGGTACGTTTTAAACTAAATCATTTGATACTATTATAAGTACATAGTGTATGAAACAATTTCAAATATAAATGTATCAACCATAGGCAGCACGGGTACCATCTATTATGTCGCCACACTAGGTTCTACAATTAAAAATGAAATGTCATGTATTGGAAATTGGATTCCATCTACAAACCAAGGCAAGGGATCGTCCTTACTGAATTCAAGACAATCTAGCGCATGTCTCAGGAACAGAACGCACCATCCCTTGGATCTTCAGGGACGGTCCACACTAGGTGTGTAACGACCCGCATTTTACGTATCGAAGGATCGTAGAATAATTATTTCTTTCACAAGTCGTATGGCCATGTAACTTTGGGAGACGACTAATGGGGTCATTTCCTATATTCACGATTTTTGCCGATTTTTAAATGACCATTTTGCCCCTAACTGATCTGGTTTCGGCCATAACTTTTGATTGGAAAGGAGTTTTTGACTTAAAACCACTTCCATTAGATCCGAATGATGGTTTATCTTTCTGTAGAGTGGTCATATGTGAAAAACAGACTTACCGTTTGGAAGATATGGCTGAAATAAGGTTTGGAAGATGAAAAACTGCTTAACCGGGCCAAATGAGGTGATTAGTGAATGGGCCCATAACCCATTTCGGGATTAGGGTTATGTGGAGGCTGAAATGAGCTAGGTTTTCATTTCATTTCAGTTTTCTAGCTGCCACTTTCATTCTAGGAACCCTAACAATGGCCTCCAACATCTATAATCACCTCTAATTACTTTCTAATCAAGTATTAGCCTAATCTACGTCAAATCAAAGGGGAATAGCACCAAAGCAAGGTTAGAACTGCTGTGTTGTCTTCGGAACAGTGCCAAATCAGAGGATAGTTCAGTTTTGAAAGTTTATTTGTGGCTAAGGTGAGTGATTTGCATAGTTACTCACTAATTATGGTTAATTAAGGGTAATTAGTGTTAATTAGCGAATTTAAACATGATTAAATTCTTGAAAAGTATTTAAAAATTTCGAAATATTGTTTTAGGCCTCTGTTAGAAAATTTGGTTAATTTGCTTAAATTTTACTAATCCTATCATTAGTTTTGCTTAAACATGCTTAAAGGAAAATATGGGATTTTGGCTATATTTGATCCGTTTTAACCTATCAAATTATTGTTTTGGTGTTTATGGTTGATTATACATGTTTCTATGACTGTATGGTATGTTTTGTGATTGATTAGAAAAGTTCGATCGGTCGAAAACGTCGTCAAATGGCGTAAAACAGTCACTGGAAAAAAGTGCAAAGATCCGGATCGGGACTTTGCACTAAAGGAAGCTTGGCAACAAAGGGAGGTCGTTCGTATAAGAGTTGGAGTTGGGATTGGACCAAAGCTGGCCATGGGATCAGATCGGATTGACTGGAGATGAAGGACCACCGAACCGAACCGGCGTCTGAAGGAGGAGAACCACTGAACCGAACCGCACCCAGGAGCATACTATGAAGCATTGCACCGAGCCGAACTGAGTTAGAGGATGGCACCCGAACCGAACCAAATGAAGGAGTTGAGCCAAACCAAGATGGAGAATCCGAACTGAACGAGAAATCTGAAGATGATGTATAGCCGAACCGGACTAAACTTAAGCTGCTTCTACGCGACGACTCTTTTGAGGACCAACTCCAATTCGACCAAAACCCGAGATGCAAAGGTAGTCCATATGGGAAGTTTGTACCCAGGATCCAGTTGGGAACCAACGGGTTAACTTCATGAGTGGGGCTTTGCTGCGGGACGTGTGCTAAGGGGTTATCAATGTCTATAACTTTGGATCACTATGGAGTGCGGGGTATGTGGACGGATTTAGGGCCACAGTGGCCTAGGTAGGACTATTGGCTATGGACCAATGAGTTGGGGTCATTTGTAAGGATTGAGTCATGACTCCTTGGGGCAAGCTTGGTGGTAGCAATAGTTATACAAGTCAGATTCCGTCACTACCTCGATGGGTCTAGTGATAAAAGTGGTGGATATCGTATGCTTTACGCACTGAGTGAGAGATGTGAGGATGGTTGCTATGCTTGATTGTTTATTATCACTATGTCATGCACACCCCCACCCCGTATTCTTTACACCTTATGTTTAGTGACACCTTAGAGTATTGAGCGGTATGTTGTGCTAACTCTTTGGTTGCAGGTCCAGGTTCAGGTATGGTTTAGTATACCTGTTATTATTCTGTTTTGATGCTTATCGCTCATACCAGACTTTTGTTTGACCCAGAGTTTTAGGTCTCTTCTTATTACTCTGGGTGCTCTTAAACGGCCAGACTAGAGAAAGGTTAGGTGGTATGCACGGGTAGCTGTACCGGAGAGAGCAGGAGGCTCCCACGTATGATATATAGAGATATTCTCCCTGTGTCGTTGTTGGTCACTACTTTGGGCATTAGTGGTGTACCATTCCTTTCTTTTGCTTTAGAGACAGTTTTAAAGTTGTAATAAGATGATGTGGAACATAAGCTGTAATAGGATTTTCCGCTGCTATGATGTTTAATTTTCAGCTTATGCATTGTCTCACCTGTTTTATGTCAAAGTATGTTATTATTATATCTTATCCCATGCACTGTGAGATATTCTACAGGTTCTTTGTTAGTTCACTAGTAAGTTCTCTTCTTCTTCCTTTCTTTGGTGACCGTCCCGTGCTAGTTGGACATCGGCACAACGCACTTTCATGGGAAATGTCGGCTGGTGCGGGGCGAGCCGTCACATTTGGTATCAGAGCTCTAGGTTGCATAGTTAACCTAGGGAAAGACACCAGGGAGAGATAATACGTATATGAGAGCGTGTAATTGTGATTATTTTGGTTTTCAAAATCTATATATATATATACTACTAGTATAGCTAAGGATGAAGTCGCATTGCACTGACACCACAAAGAGGATGGTTAATTGTTTCTCTTTACAGATTGAACGATGAGCCGATATACGAGGGGTACTGGTAGAGGAGCCAACAATGGGAATGCTGCTGACATGAGGGCTATGTTTACTGACTTCATGAGAGAGATGCTTAGCAATGTGCAAGGAGCAGTTCCCAATGCTGCAAATGGTGGTGGTGCAGCGGTGCAGGCGCTTAGGGCCGATTTCGCCAAGCTATGCAAGGATTACACTAGTCTTGGTGGAAAGTCGTTCCACGGAACGGAATCAGCCACGGATGTTTAGGATTGGTTGGATAGCTGTGAGCGTATTTTTGAAGACTTAGGTATCGAGGATGCGATGCAGAGAAAGATAGCGTCCTGTCAGCTGCAAGGACGGGCGATGAATTGGTGAAATGCTATTAAGGCAGCTACTCCAGAGGACCAAGTTACATGGGATCGGTTTAAGGCCCGATTCAGTGAAAATTTTATCCCAGCTGCTCAGAAGTCAGAGTTATTTAGGAAGTTTTTGGAGCTAAAGCAGAATGGTAGAGCTGTCTCGGAGTATATTGCTGAGTTCGATAATTTATCAAAGTATGGATTATCTCTTACCGACACTCCCGAGAAGAAGAACGAGAAGTTCATAACAGGCTTAGATCAGTACTTGGGGGAAAGGCTTATTAACCACAACGATGAGACGTTTGAATCGATTGTGGGGAAAGCATTGGGGTCAGAGAGTCTTTACCCTAAGTCGAAGACTGAGGTTGCATCTGCAGAGGAGCCAAAGCCGCAAGCAAGCGATGGAGGCAATAATGGTTATCAGAATAAGAGAAAGCAGAATCAGACCAAGGATGGCCAGAAGAAAAAGAATAAGAAAGATGTTGAGTGCTTCAGCTATGGTAAGAAGGGCCACTATGCTAAAGAATGTCGGGCCAAGCCAGTGGATAGGAAGTGCTTCAACTGTGGCCAAGTGGGACATCACAAGGATAAGTGTTCGCAACCCCCTAAAGAAAAGCAGATTGTGAAAGCATATGCTATCAATTTTGTTCCTTCTTCGTTGAATGCCCCAACCGCGGTGGAGAAAGGAAAGAATGTTGTTATTCAAGGTATGCTTTCTGTTTATGATGTTCTTGTTCGAGTATTGTTTGATACCGGAGCTTCCAGTTCCTTCATATCTAGTGACCTGGTAGATAGGTTGGGATTAGAGCCCGAGATTGTCGATAGACCTTCGGTAGTGACGAACCTGATTGGTGGTTCAACTAGCCTTAGCATGATTTGTCGTAATGTGGTCTTATCGAGTCATGGATGCATGTTTGTTTGTGATTGCTTTGTTTTGGGTTTTACTGGGTTTGGCATTATTTTGGGAGTCGATTGGCTCCAAAGATACGGGGTGGTGGTAGACTGTGAGGGCTTTTTGGTGACAGTTAGAGCGGATGATAGACGGAGGGTATTGTTTGGTGCTCTACCTAATGATGGGGTAATGGCTAGTTTTCTAAATTCCCTCGACATCTCGCATGATGAGTTGCCAAATGTGCCCGTGGCTGGCCACTATCCGGACGTCTTCGAGGAAGTGACCGGACTTCCACCACACCGAGAGATTGAGTTCCGTATTGACTTAGTGATAGATGCCAGACCTATAGTGATGCCACTTCGTCGTATGGTGCCAAGGGAGCAGCGAGAGCTCGGGGTGCAAGTAAGTGATCTGTTGAAGAATGGGTTTATCAGAAGAAGTGTTTCTAAGTGGGGAGCACCAGTTGTGTTTGCTACCAAGGCAGATGGTTCCCTTCGATTGTGTGTGGACTACCGCGAATTGAATAAAGTGACGAGAAAGAATAAGTATCCTCTACCGCGGATAGATGATATGTTTGATCAGTTAAGTGGCGCGAGAGTGTTCTCCCAGTTGGATCTCGTGACTGGTTTTCATCAGCTTAGAGTGGAAGCTGAGAGTATAGCTAAAACGGCCTTTCGGACACCGTCTGGATTTTATGAGTGGTTGGTCATGCCATTTGGGTTGACCAATGCACCAGCATATTTTGTGGATCTTATGAATAGGGTGTTCAGAGATCAGTTGAATAAGTTTATTCTTGTGTTCGTGGATGATATCCTTATTAATTCGGGGACAGAGGAAGAACACAAGGAACACTTGAGGATAGTGATGGAGGTGTTAAGAAAACACCAATTGAAAGCAAAGTTTTCTAAGTTGTCACTTCTGGAGGAGGGAAGTGAGATTCTTGGGCCATGTCGTTTCAGAGAAAGGTATTGCCGTGGATCCTGCGAAGGTGGCTGCGGTACAAGATTGGCCTACGCCAAAGAATGCAACGGACATAAGAAGTTTCTTAGGATTAGTTGGATATTATCGCAAGTTTATCCACGACTTCTCCAAGATAGCAGCACCGTTGACTCAGTTAACTAATAAAAATCAAGCTTTCATCTGGGACGAAAAGTGCGAGAATGCATTCAAGAGTCTAAAGGAAAAGTTGACATGTGCACCAGTGTTAGTCATTCCTAAGGGGAATGAAGAGATGACAGTATATACAGATGCATGTGGTACCGGACTAGGTGTTGTACTGATGCAAGAAGGTAGGGTTGTCGCTTAAGCAAGTCGGCAATTGAAACCGCACGATAAAAGATACCCTACCCATGACTTGGAATTAGCAGCGATCGTATTCGCGTTGAAGATGTGGAGACATTATCTCTTGGGAGAAAGATTCGAGTTGTTTACCGATCATAAATCGTTAAAGTATCTTTTTTCTCAAAAATGATCTAAATCTCCGAAAGCAATGATGGTTAGAATTCTTGGCTTCCCACGATTTCGATATCGCAAACACACCAGGAAATGCAATGCGGTAGTTGATGCATTGAGCAGAAGACATGCCAGCTTAGGGGCTATTGAAACACCCCACCTCCGTTAGGGTCACTCTCAAAGGGAATGCCCTAATTTTGGTGGAGGTTTATAAGTATAAGTCACAGATACACAAGACAGATATAAATACACATATTTTTGAACAGCGGAAAACAACAGCATATTTTATTTCATCAAAATACGTGTTACACAAACCATGCCATAATTGTCTTACAATACTTCCAAAAATATTACATTTTCATAACTATCTTGATTACATAACTTAAAGAAGCATAAAAACATAAGTAAACTGCATAAGTCCCCATAATTGCTATCCAAAGCCATAGTCCAAAACGAAAGAGATCCAATCAATACATTTTTTCTCTTCAAGCTGGATGTGAAAACGGGTCAAGCTGCGGTATTCCCTCCCTGTGGACCTTGGGGGGGGGGGAGACGGAAGAAAAGAAGACGAAAGGAAAGTAGAGTCAGACATAAAGCCTGAGTAAGTCTAGGACTATTCAGTCTATGAATAAAGAAATGAGCATGATAAGTATAAACTGGGAATGGGAAGCACCATAAACTAAGTTAAGTTGTCTAGAGTCGAATATACTATCGTACCCCATATTAATCTCTGCACCCCTATAAACTAGTTCCCAACAGGCACCCCATAATCAGGGTGAAGTGATCCATTTCTAATGATCGGCTCCTACTCGCATAGTTACATGTGTCTTACGGCCCCCGATGTTGTAGCTACCTATGCTGGTCCCACCATGGGGTGTATCAAGTCCCATGGTGGCGGCCCGACACAATTCTAGAATGCACAGGTATACTACTGGTGCCTAGTGCCTAATTTTTCTGCGTCGGAGTGTGTGCACGCCCGCACCCCGTTAGAACCTACACTGCTGCACCACCGCCGTCGATTTGACCTCTTACAGTCAGCCCAGTAATCGTGCCCCATCCTTCCTAGTTCAGGGTATCCTGATACACCTTGTAGGGTTACTGCTGAAAAGGGTCCCCCGCTACTAGGTTTTCTATTTCTAGCCAACATGCTAAGTTGGTTAAGTGTTCTGTAAACCTAACTCCCAATCAGTCTGTATAGTTTAGCATGTTCAATTTGATTAAGTATTAATTCAATTTACTTAATCCTATCAATCCTGACTCAGCCTTAATTGTCTTATTAAAGCCTCAACCACTCACATTAGACAGGTATTATTGTGACTGCCTGTTGCCGGTTGGGTCCGGGCAGTCTTACGTCACAACTCAGTCTAACCTCGTGTCTTTATTGGGCTCAATGTTTAACCACCCACATTGGATAGGTATTGTTGTGACTACTGGACAGCCGGGCGGGTCCGGGCAGGTTTATGTCACAACGCAATCCAACCTCGGGTTAAACACATCGTATTTTCTAAGTTTACATATTTTGTCTCTGTTCTTTTTATATGTAAATATTTGTAGCACATTATTCAAATTCATCTTTATTGGGTAAAATTAATTTATACCACTTAAATGTTCTCAAGGTCGTTGGCATGCGTCAAACATGCTAACACATATGTTTTATATTTTTAACCCAACGTCATTACCCCCGTTTTATATGTTCGCTATATTATGTTGGGCTTAACATTTAAGCCCAACTTAGCCACATGAAAAAGGGGAGGCTTATATGTTCTAAGTAACATCAAAAAGGGGTGTGTAAACGCATGAACTTGCAACATAGCGGTCTAATTAACATCAATTAGGCACTTGTGAACTTGCATTGTAATAGCATAAAATTTTTTTGACATAAAACATACCTAAACATGAATCATGGTTTTAATCTAATCATGTAAACTTTTATTTAAAGCATGAATCTAACTTAATTATGTGCCACATATATTATCATATGTTTTCTAACAACAACCTAAGCCTAAAACAAATTTTGTTTGGGCATAAAGTTAAACATAAACTAGCCATGTTCATAAAGTCAACACAAGTTCACAAAGATGCTTACTTTTGTCACTAATACAAAAGTATGGTTTTACACTTGAATCATGATGCCAATTCCAACATAAATTCATATGAATCATAATACTCAATTGGATCCAACTACACTAAAAATGATCATAAAAATATACATAGAAGGATCTAAAATCATGTTGGCATAATAGTAAATCCTATACTTGCATGAGTCTCAACTTGGTTGTAATAAACTACCACAAACATATAGTTGTTAACTTTCAACATGAGTCATATACTTGCAAATATCCAATAGTTCTAACATCATTATACCACAACATCCCAAATCTATTCATAATTAGAATCATAGCAACATACAATTATGAATTATCATCACCACAAATTAATTACAATTCCATTTCTCATTCTACACAGATCAAGTCTCAATTATTCATTCACATCGGAATAGCACTCTACTTACAACATATGACGAATCTTCAATTCAGGATTCTGAATTTAGTGATGCTATCCTTTGTTGTAGGTGTTGTTTTGATTTAATTGTCGTGGCTTTAAGCTTTTGAATCAACTCCTAATCATCTCACGATTTGACGGCTACTCCTAGTCTCTCTTCAGCAGCATGACGGTCTCATTCTCATTTTTATTTGTGTGAATTAGGTGGAGTCTTAGGTCCTTTTTATAGAGTTTGTGAATTGATTAGAGCCGTCGATGGAGCTTAGATTAATATAAGCCGTTCGTTTTAAAGAGAAACCAATCAAGAGTGGACACATAAGCCCTAGTGACAAGACAAAGCTCAGAAATTCGGCCAAGCACAGGCCAGGCCAGCCAGGAGGGGCTGGGTTCGACCTGGCTCAGGCCCCAGGTCGACTACCCAGTCGAGCCCCAGGTCGACTACATAGTCGACCTGGGAGCCCCAGGTCGACTACCCAGTCGACCTGGGTGCCCCAGGTCGACTACCCAGTCGACCTGGGTGCCTTGGGAGGGAAAATTCCCACCCAGCGCAATCTGGGTCCGATTTTTGAATTTTAACTCGTTTCTGAACTGTTTCTGTTTGTTTGAATTTTAAACTGAATTCTGAAACTTCCAGAGGTCATATCTCCCTCATACGTAGTCCGTTTTACGCAAACTCGGACTCTATCTCAAGCAGAATTCCGAGACGAACGCAATGGCTTATCCCGTTTCCCTTAATTCTTTGATTTGAAATTAATTATCTTTAATTTATGAATTTCGCTGTTGTAGAATATACAGGGTGTTACATTCTCCCCCACTAAAAAGGATTTCGTCCCCGAAATCTTCAAGTTTAGGAAGAATGTATATCCTAACATCCAAACGTCCATCTACTCATCCATCAAACACGAGCGCCCATTGTCCTTAAAAGACTTCTAATGCTTCATGATCATATGCGAAGTGTGTGTGTACATGTACTTATCTAATGCAAAATCAGTCGGTCTACTGATTCAGTTGACCTCCTTAATGCAAATTATGTAAGTGTCATGAATCCATTATGTATGCAAACCTTGCTATTCATGATTCTACATGAGTGTACAATCATTCATATAAATGCAACATCCATATGACAACACATTAAACTTCAACCATATACTAATATAAATACATATATGCATATGCAATATGAAGTGACTGAGCCGATCTAAAACCTAGATTGTGTGTGTATATGCAACCACGAGCAACCACGAGCAACCACTAGCAATCACTTGCAACCACTTGCAACCATCATCCATAACATGTTTCAATTACATGTTTTCATCCAAAGGGTTTCTACCTAAAAGATAAGGTCGAGGAGATATACCCTAAAAGATAGATAAAGCATAACTTAAGGAAAAAGAGAGATCAAAGATGTACGCTCAAAAAAGAAAAGGGTATGCTGCACGTATTCTAGCCTCAGTTTCCCAAGTCGCGTCTTCCTCGACGTCGCTCCACTGAACTTTGACGAGCTTGACTTCGCGGTTGCGTAGCTTTTTCACTTCAGTTCCTAAGATGCGTGTTGGAACTCTTCTCACAGTTGCTTCACGTTCCACTTCGGCTTCTTCTAGAATGCTAGGCTCTACCACTTCAGCAGATTCATGTAGACATTTTCGGAGGTGCGAAACATGAAAGACGTTGTGAATCCCAGCTAGTTTTTCAGGTAGCTCTAATCTATAGGCCATTTTCCCAATTTTCTCGATAATAGGAAACGACCCTACGAACCTTGGCGCTAGCTTCCCTGTGGTTCCAAAACGAATGACGTTCCTTAAAGGAGATACCTTAAGAAAAACTTTGTCCCCAACCTCAAACTCAAGGTCGGTCCTTCTCTTGTCGGCGTAGGATTTCTGTCTATCTTGGGCCGTCTTCATCCTTCTTCATATCAAGTCTACTTTCTATGAAGTCTCTCGGATCATATCTGGTCCAAGTATGAGCTTGTCAGTAGACTCCCACCAACAAGTGGGCGATCGGCACGGTCTCCCATATAAAGCTTCGAAGGGCGCCATTCCGATGGTGGCTTGGTAGCTGTTGTTGTAGGCAAATTCCACCAAAGGAAGATGGTCTTCCCACGTCCCTCCGAAGTCAAGGACGCACAGTCTTAAAAGGTCCTCCAAAACTCTGTGCACTCTTTCTGCCTGGCCGTTGGTTTGGGGGTGATATGTCGTACTTAAGCATAACTGTGTGCCTACCGCTTCTTGCAGACTCCGCCAAAACTCACTTGTGAAGATAGGGTCTTGGTCACTAACAATGCTGGAGGGTATTCCATGGAGTCGAACAATTTCCTTGAGATAAAGAGATGCTAGGGATGAAGCAGTCCTTTAACTCTTGACAGGTAAAAAGTGGGCACTTTTAGTAAGCCTATCCACTATTACCCAAATGCTAGTGTTGCCTCTTCTAGACCTGGGCAGCCCATCAATGAAGTCCATTGAAATGCTATCCCACTTCCACTGCGGGACCTCCAGAGGATGAAGCAGTCCTCCAGGCTTTTTCTGTTCTGCTTTAACTTGTTGGCATACCATACACTTAGAAACGAAATCTGCCACGTTCTTCTTCATGCCGCTCCAAAAGAAAGTTCTCTTTATGTCCTTGTACATTTTATCTCTGCCTGGATGTATCGTCATCTTGGAGTAATGTGCTTCCTCGAGAACCGCCTTTACTAAATCCCTTGTCCGTGGGACGCATAGCCTTCCGTCTCGCTTTAGCCAACCCTTATCGTCGATGGAGTATCTGTTGAGGTGACTTGAAGTCTCACCCCTAATTAGCCTATCAATCGTCTCTACAAGCTGAGGGTCTTCGCGTTGTGCTGTCCCTATTGAGTCCAAAAGAGTAGGGCGCACTTCAAGAGATGCTAACAAACCAGGTACAAAATCAGAGGAGGGCCTAAAGTCAAAGCTGGTTATAAACTCTAGGCTTTGCCTTTCAACAAACAGCAGGCTTGATGTTAGCTTCTTTCTGCTCAAAGCATCTGCGACTACGTTGCCTTTGCCCGGAGTGTAGGAGAGCTCGAAATCGTATGAGGCAAGAAACTCCATCCATCTCTGTTGCCTCAAGTTAAGATCTTTCTGCGAGAAGAGATACTTCAAAGATTTATGGTCAGTATACAGTTCTAATTTCTCACATAGGAGATAGTGTCGCCAAGACTTAAGTGCAAAGACAATGGCGGCTAACTCATGATCGTGGGTCGGGTAGTTCTTTTCATGAACCTTCAATTGCCTTCCACCATAAGCTACTACCCTCCCTTCTTGCATCAAGACAGCGCCTAGCCCTGTCCTACATGCATCTGTATAAACTGTGAACATCTTGCTTCCATCTGGCAACGTCAGAACTGGGGCTATTGTAAGAGCCCTTTTTAGTCGTTGGAAAGCAAACTCGCAATCCAAGTCCCAATTGAACACTAGATTCTTCTTTGTCAGCCTTATGAGTGGAGCTGAGATTTTCGCAAAATCCCTTATGAATTTTCGGTAGAAACCTGCTAGTCCTAGAAATCTTCGGACCTCAGTTGCATTCCTTGGTGTCTTCCAATCCTGTACCGCTACTACCTTAGTAGGGTCCACAGCTAACCCTTCCTTGGATACTACATGCCCAAGAAACCTTACTTCGTCTCTCCAAAAGTGGAATTTGGAGAATTTGGCTTTTAGCTGATGGACTCGCAGAGTTTCCATGACTGCCCTTAGGTGCTGAGCATGCTCTTCTTCACTCTTTGAGAAGATCAAGATATCGTCTACGAAGACCACTACGAACTTGTTGAGGAATTCTCTGAACACCCTACTCATCAAGTCCACGAAGTAAGCGGGTGCGTTTGTCAAGCCAAAAGGCATGACAAGCCATTCAAAGAGCCGTTTGGGGTTCTGAATGTTGTCTTATCGATGCTATCTTCAGCCACCCTTAACTGATGAAATCCGGTCACCAGATCGAGTTGGGAGAAAACTGACACTCGTACAAGCTGATCAAACAGATCGTCAATTCTGGGGAGAGGGTGCCTGTTCTTTTTCGTTAGCTTGTTGAGCTCCCTATAGTCAACACATAGACGGAGTGAACCATCTGCCTTTGTGTCGAACACCACTGGAGCGCCCCATTCTGAAATGCTCCTTCTAATGAACCCCTTTTCTAGAAGCTCTTTAACCTGTTTACTGAGCTCTTTCCTTTCCCGTGGAGCCATGTGTCTAACGGGCAACGCAACGGGCTTTGTATTATCTACAAGATATATGCGGAAGTCTATCTCCCGCTTCGGAGGTAAGCCCTTCACCTCTTCGAAGACATCCAGATATTCACGGACCACTCTAACTGATTGCAAACTCTCAACAGAAGCATCTAGCGATTCAAGATAACTAAGCATAACCGCATACGATGGATTACAAGTAATTTCCAGAGTGTTACCGAGTTGGGTCAGAAGCCTAACCACCCTTTTCTCACAATCAAGGATGGCACCATTACTGGATAGCCAATCCATGCCCAAAATCAAACCATATCCCGAGAAGCCCAAAACAAAGGCACTACATCTAAATTCTATGCTTAGAATAGAAATTTTCAATCCCACACAGATCATTGACAAATGAGTTGGGCCCCCGATAGGATTTGAAACAATTAAGGGGTCCTCTACCATACTAGTTTCTAGGTGCAGAGATTCTACTAAAGCAGATGAAATAAAGGAGTGTGATGCGCCAGAATCAAATAAAGTGCGAACTGAGTGATCATAAAGATAAACTACACTTTCTACAGAAGTATTTATACCTCGTTGTTGCAGAGGTGGTGCTTCTCGCGCATGAACCTGTGCCCCTGAGGTGGATCCAGCCTTCTGCCCCTGCCCTCGCTTCTTTGGGCAATCCTTAGCCATGTGGCCTGTCTCACCGCAAGAAAAGCACCCACTATTCAACTTGGCCTTCTTTTTTCGGCAATCTTTCACTAAGTGCCCCCACTTTGCCACAAAAATTACACTTCCTCTTCTCTTGGGACTTGTTGTCTTTCCCTCCCTTCTTAAAGTCTGTCTTCTTAGGCTGTAAACCCACTTTCTTCCCTTGAGAGCCTTCTGCCTTTGTCTCCTTCTTGCCCTTATCCTCTTCGTTTAGCAATGCCATCTGCACCAACCTTTCATACGTAGCTCCCATAGGTATATGGGTCATGGCCAAACTGTGTAATGACTCAATTAATCCTTTGACAAAATGGAGAGCCTTCTTGTACGGAGTGTTGGCTAGGTCCAGTCCGAACCTTGCCAGCTGATCGAACTGATTAACGTACTCTTTGACTGTCATATTCCCTTGCTTAAGAAATAAGAATTTTTCCAATTGAAGACTCCTTTCAGCTTCTGAGAGAAATTTAGCCTCAAACCTTGCCCTAAAGTCCTCCCATGTTTCCACTGGTCTTTCTGCATTGGTGACTTCCCAAAAGTAGGAAGCCACGCCTTTAAGTAGCCATACTGCCAGTTGTACCTTCTGCCTATCTTCTACCTCAAAGATGACAAATAATTCCTCGGTTTCCTTCAGCCAGTTCCTGGCTGCCACGAAGGACTCAGTTCCATGAAAGTCCTTTACTCCCATAGCTTTGAAATCTTTACATATCTTAGCAAAAGCATTACCACGCGGAGGAGGTGGAGGAGGAGGTGCTGCTGCAGCTGGATGATTTCCTGCAGCTGGGGGAGGAGGAATAGTGGGACCTGGCTGATTGGCCCTTGCTTCTACGAATCGTCTGAACCAACCAGGTATTGGTACACCCTCAGGCAAGTTAAGTTCTTCGGACATGCTGAAACAAAAAGGACAGATTCAAAACGAAGGATAAAAGATAGTACCTATGGCTTTGGGGGACTATGCTTTTTTAAAAAAAATAACATTTTATCTTTAAAAATGCTTCTTTAAATTTTCTTTTGAAAATAAGTTTTCAAAACTTTTTATATTATCTGGTAAACCTATGCTCTGATGCCAAGTGAAACACCCCACCTCCGTTAGGGTCACTCTCAAAGGAAATGCCCTAATTTTGGTGGAGGTTTATAAGTATAAGTCACAGATACACAAGACGGATATAAATACACATATTTTTGAACAGCGGAAAACAACAGCAACTTTTATTTCATCAAAATGCGTGTTACACAAACCATGCCATAATTGTCTTACAATACTTCCACAAATATTACATTTTCATAACTTTCTTGATTACATAACTTAAACAAGCATAAAAACATAAGTAAACTGCATAAGTCCCCATAATTGCTATCCAAAGTCATAGTCCAAAACGAAAGAGATCCAAGCAATACATTCTTTCTCTTCAAGCTGGATGTGAAAACTGGTCAAGCTGCGGTATTCCCTCCCTGTGGACCTGGGGGGGGGGGGGGGAAAGGAAGAAAAGAAGATGAAAGGAAAGTAGAGTCTGTAACACCCCGCATTTTTAAGTTTTGAAAATAAGAGTTTTATATATATATAAATAGGGATACGCGAGCGGGTTAATTAAAGAACTATGGTAATAAAAGATATTCTGTCTATATTCTAAGAATTAAGTTAAACGGATTTCGCCATTCCGTTCGTCTCGGAAAAATACGCGAAATAGAGTCCGAGTTTTCGAAAATCGGAGTCTGTATGACCAAGTTATGGCCCGTCGAAGTTTTCAGAAAATTCCAAGTCCAAAACAGTTTAAGACTAGAGAAGAATACAAATTCAAACACACAGGGGACAGGGCGGGAGAATTCCCGCCCAGGTCAAGTCGACAGGGGTGTCGACTGTGCAGTCGACACCCCTCCCCCCCCCCCCGTGTCGACTGCCCAGTCGACACGGGTGTCGACCTGCCTGGTCGAGCCCAGGCAACCTGGGTGCACCTGCTTGCTGTTTGGACTGATTTTGGGGGCTTGTGACGAATTCCGACGGTTCTGATCTATCCTAGGGTTAATCCTATGGCCTAAACTAACCTAAACTTCTATAAAAAGACCCTTAGACCTAGATTAAACCCTCACAAATCACTCTTTCCATGAAGTGCTGCCCAAATCTCTCTTGATTATGGCCTCCATCTCCATCTTCAAAAGCTTATGCATACAAACAAGATTTAAGGCAAAGGAGCAAGCTTTCTACATCAAATCAAGGGTGTTGATCATCATCTCAACATGGATCCTACGACAAAACTCTAGCTCCTAATCCTTTAGCCTCAATTTGCAAGTTCTAGCTACTTGTAGATCTAAACGGTAATTCTAATGTTGACATGGAATAAAATGAGATGAAGCATAAGTATGTTAGCCTATGTGAACCTAGTTTTGCCCCTTTCTTGAACCCATGACTTTGGGCTAGGTTTTAGTGACTAAATCATGCTACTTATGTTGTGTTGGGCTAAATTTATCATGCAAGTTTGGATCTTTACTTGGGGAATGATGGCATGAACCCTTAGAACCATTTTGACTTATGAAACATTTTGGGTTTATGCATGTAAAGGAACCTAAAATCCCTCATGACACTCACATGCATAAGATGATGGACCTAGGATATGATATCATGCATGCTTGAGACCAATCCTCTTATGATATCATACATGTTTTGAGGCCGATATGCAATATGCTAGTTATGTGAACACCTTTTACCTAGAACGTCACCATGTTTAACTTGTGATACACCTTTGCCATCTTATACCCTCTTTTGGTCATATTTCTTTCCTACTATGTTGATTCGCTTTCATGTGCCTTGAGAATACGTTTTGGGTAGTCTAGGCAAAGCTTGAAATTTGCTATGAACTTGACATGAAGTTACACGTAACATGTAATGGTAATAAACGTGGGGATTACACTTAGAAAAATATGGAACATGTGAACTTGACATGAATCATACCAAGAAATGGGACAATGGGCATAAGTGAAAAACATGGACTTAATCAAGGCCTAAATTTGGCATGAACATGATATGAAGTAAAACATGAAAGTGGCCAACTCGAGGTTGGGTTGAGTTTGTAGCATAAATCTGCCCGGACCCGCCCGGCAAATCCAGTAGCTACAAACAATAAGACCCAATATGAGTAGTTGGTCATACCGTGCTTGAAACCCGAGGTTAGACGGGGTCGTGGTATAAATCTGCCCGGACCCGCCCGGCGTAACCAGTAACCACAACAACGTCTAATGTGAGAGGTTGAGTGTGCATTAATTTACTTAATGCCACATGATAAGGTTAGGCTAATTTGACTAATGACACTTAACCGATATAACGGGTATGGGTAGGTTAAGTGAAACCGGGCTTGACTACTTAATGACACTTGGCCATGTAACACGATTAGTGGATGGGGTTAAGTTAACCTACACTTAACCAATCCGACTCGATAACTCGATGGGGTTAAGGTAACCTACTCTTAACCAATCTAACTTAATAATTTGATGAGGTTAAGTTAACCAATATTTAACCAATCAACATGATAACTTGATAAGGCAAAGTCTTGAACCTGAACACTTAGCCAATTTTAACATGATTCGTAGGCAGGTTAAGTCCTTAACTTGAGTGACACTTAACCCATTAGACAAAACCCTAGTTCAGAGAATTAAGTGGATAATCGTAATGAACAAGGATAACGGGAAAGGGAACTGAGTGGTAAACCTTAGTTAAGAATAACTAAGTAATAATTCTTAGTCAAGAGAATTGAACCAGTTCATAAATAGATGAGTAACCCGATTATGGTAGGTCATCGCTTAAACAAACACACAAGGAGGAGCAAATGTTTATCTGACTTAGATAAAGGCTCTAGCGAATTGGGAAACGAAGCGGTAGCTTCGAGGGACGTGAGAGTACTCTTGGTATCCCTCTGTGAGGTTGCAGATGATCCGCCTGGGCTCACAGAGGTTAAGGTCTGTGGTAGAAGAACCAAGGGTACGCCTTGGTTGCTGTGCGAGCAACCTAAAGACTGGGATGGATTAGCGTGTAGTCGGTATATCTAGTTTAGCCCTGTGATAGCACGTCATCGACTACCTACCATCTTTAGTCAAACGTGTATGTACGGAAAGGCAAAGAACTCCCAACAGACCATATACTCGCTATCTAGTTATGGGTGAGGTTGGCCAATAGGAAAGTAGGGCATAGGTGGCTGGAGTACAGTTCTCGTGCATGATTTTTCTTGGATTGCCTTTCAGTAGTTGAGGGAGGGGTCACGTGGGACCATAACCACCGGTATAAAAACAGACCTTAATATCTGCATCAGCAGATAACCAAAAGCTCCCGACCGAGTCCCGTATTTCTTGATTAGCCCTGTCACGGCACTCGGAATGACACATTGAGATACATGTGCATCTAGACATGGAAAAACGATTCACGATACATACGTGGGAAGAAAGGCGTGGTTGACGGGTAGCGTAATCCCTAGCGGTCCTAGGTGGCTTAAACCCAAACCGAGTCACGAAAACGTTCATTAGGTAGCATAATCCCTAATGGTCCTAGGTGGCATGAACCCTAGTTGAACACGCGATAGATCAGGATAAGAAAACATAGTTAGATAAAAGATGACCGTCCAAATGATTTCAAGGATAGAATGGTACTACGTTGAAGTAGTGGGAAAGCCCGCACGAGGTACGGCAAAGGACTGAACTTATACATGGAAAGGATCATACGACTTGGCGAAAAACCTACATATGCGATATATTAGGTTGACATACCTGTACATGGACTATTTCATGACTTTTGGGCAAGGGATATTCCATAGTTAACGCATGACACGGGTTAAGATATTAGTACGGGAGGTGCAGTGCAAATATACATGGCAGATACCGCGGGATGTTATGCTTGATAGATACCTTGGGATATTATACTTAGAAACCTGACAACGTGATACCTCAATTTATCTTGACACCGTAGTTCATCATGATACCCTAGTTTATCTTGATACAGTAGTTCATCCTGTTATCTTGGTTTAGTTTATCTATCTTGTCGTCATCCTTATGTTTACTTTTAGTTTATGCATGTCATGTTACCTTTACCTGTTTTATGCTGGAAGTAGATAGGACTTACCAGTCTTTATGACTGACCCCGTTTTCTTTCGCCTCTTTGTCTTCCGTTCCCCCCCCCCCAAGGTTTTCAGGGAGGAAATACTTTTGTTTAGTTCGGACCTCATCTACTGAAGGTCATCATGTATGGCTTGGACTTCTCTTGGCTATGGCTGCTTCACCGTTTTATTTTGGGAAATAATTTATGAAAATGTTTTATGCTTCTTTACTATTGCAAGACAGGTTTTGGTGTATTCTGATGTAAAAGGCCTTAGACCTTATTTTATAAGGTAATGAAATTTGTTTTACTTCCGCTGATTTATATATATGTTCTGTCTTGTAATATTTCTGTGCATGTTTACCTCGATAATGCTTCACCAAACCTAGTGCATTCCCTTTGTGAGTGACCCTAGCGGAGGTGGGGTGTTACATTTGGTATCAGAGCAGAAGGTTACCAGACTGGGAAAAAGTTTTTAAAACCTTCTGAAAACTATTTGAAAATTGTTTACAAAGAAGCATTTTTTTCTTTTCGAGAAAAGTTTTATTTTAAAGGCTATTCCCCAAAGGCCATTAGCACTATCCTTGTTTTCTTGATTTAATCTCTTTTCCTTTCTTCCCTCCATCTGTAGTCATGGTGGTTTTAACTGCGACTAGTCTTTTCTAGCTACGAAATTGTTTTCAGTACGATGGAGGTAGTTTCCGAAAGACCTGTGGCCGCGTAATAAGAAAGGATAGTGAGAAAAAAGATCGTTGTGCAAGAAAAAAAATTGCATGGGGCAAGTCGATAGGGGTGTC
Source organism: Allium sativum (assembly GCA_030737875.1). Lineage (NCBI taxonomy): Eukaryota > Viridiplantae > Streptophyta > Magnoliopsida > Asparagales > Amaryllidaceae > Allium > Allium sativum. The sequence continues at coordinate 767,371,746 of CM060912.1, read as the reverse complement.
GACTGCGCAGTCGACACAAACCCCCACGTGTCGACTGCCCTGTCGACACCCCCCCCCCCCAGCAAAATAAATAAATAAAAAGGCACAAAGGCCGATAGCCTTCAGCTCCAAAGCACGATTTCGTGCATCCCCCTTCCAACAACCAAGAAACCCAAAAACCCCTTCACTTCCTCCACCTCCCACCGCTTCGTTTCTCCGCTATTTTCTATAAAATCGGTCTCAAATCGAAGCAAAAGCCATCCTCTATCCAGATCTATAATTTTCCTCTCCCAATTTTTGCTCAAATCACCATGGAAAATCCACCTAACCTTCTTGAGCTTTACCCTCAACTAACACCGTAAGAGATAGAATGGTGCGACGAGCAACAGGAGATAGTTGAGAAATGCGCGAAGAGCGCCAACATGAAGTTACTATTAGGCCATCCGGTGAGATTCGCTGATTTTGCGGGGACTCCCGTGGAAAGTTTATTTGCGGAAGCGGGTTTGATTTCTATCTTGGACTCACGCACCGCCGAAAGAAAGGGCCTCAAGCGTTTGGTAAGGCTTTTTGATGCATTTTTAGAAATTGGTGTGGATGATGAGGGTTTAGTAACCTATAGTTCAAAGGTTAAGGGTACTCATATTTATATTAATGAGGTCCAGTTTGGTGAAATATTAAATATCCGCGGTACGGGAATGGATACAGCGGATCTTGAGATGAATGATAATACTATATGGCGTAGGATTTTCTTTAATGAGCTTGAAAGACAGTGGGATTATGATCATCTACACCCACTAGCTAGATTTGTTATCAGGATATTGCAGTATAATCTTGCGGGGCAGAATGCTGGGTTCGATAGAATTCCACACGTCATTAAGATTGCTACCTATGCTATATTTGGGGGTATACAGATGAACTGGGCACGAACTATCTTACAGCAGTACCATACCACTAGGGAAGTAAGGATTTCCAATTTTGCTTTGGAAATTTATGGACTACGGTTTTTATACGGAGTGGCGTTGATCTACACGACGAGGACTTTGTAGTACTTTCTTCTCATCCCTCTAGTATTATTAGCGTGGCTGCACTGACGAGGATGGGTATACAATTGCAACAGCTGCAAGAGCCACAACCTATGGAACATGATGGAGAGAGTGAGGGTGACGAGGAGGAAGAACAAGAGGATGAGCCACATGATAGTCAGCTCGGATATTTCGAGGAACCCCAGCAGACACCACGGGATGAGAGTGAGCAAGCACAGGCAGAGCAGGCTTGGGGAGGAGCTTGGGCTTCCCAGACCCCGGCACAGGGGGCTGCAGATACGTCCGGGTGGGATCCATTTGTTACTAGAGATCCCGATTGGAGGACTGAGTTGAGGTATGTTTCGGAGCAGCAAGCTCGTATAGTTAGGGGCCACCATGACATACTGAGGACACAGTAGGAGATGCTACAGGCACAGGTAGGCCTAGCTCAGACTCAGCAGCAGATGCTACACGATATGGGTACCTCCTATGATCAGTTAGGAGCCGGACTTCAGGACTTATAGTTAGAGGTTAGGCAGGGGAATCGACGACAGGGAGAGAGGCTTGATAGCATAGAGGAGCTCATTCGTAGCTACTTCCGTTAGGCTTGACCTTTATCAGTGTATCCGTAGGGTAGTATTTTATTGTTATCTACTTGTAACAATGTACTGAAATTATCTTAATGTAATCCGCACGTTGTTTGCTTAATGAAAATTGTTGTGCTTGAAATAACCCTGAAAATATTGCAAGGTAATATATATAGATGAAGAAAAACGGGAAAGTAAATAAATGGGAAAAAAGTAAAATTTTCCGTTGTGTAAGATTTAGAAAATTAGATTTTTCTAAAATTAAAAATGGATGGTAGGATCTTGGATGTGCCAATTGGATGAACTTCACTCTTATTCTGTAAGGGTGTGGGAAAATTTGGATGAAAATGTTTTCGTAAATTTTTGCATTCATTTAGAACTGCAAGTATATTTAGGGTGAGAGCATCATGTTTTGGAAAAGAAATTTTCAAGGAAATTGCATCCATATAGGTGGTACCACAAGTTAGGCATACATATTTTACTATAATGTAATTCACTTTGTACATGTGCACATGGTTGCAACAATTGGTTGAACACTTTTGGATGGTAATGAGGGGACAAAAATCCTACTCTTATTGAATTTCGGGGACGAAATTCTTTAAGGGTGGGAGAATGTAACACCCCGCATTTTTAAGTTTTGAAAATAAGAGTGTTGACCCGCTTTTTAGTCAAAGGAGTCATACATGGAATCTCTTCTCAACAATACGCTCAAGTGTTGGGAACATCGTCAGAAGACATGAAGTGATTTGGTTGAAATCGCATCACAAACAAAGAATGGACCGAAACTCCTACAAGATGACCATTTCTGGGCCCGAAAACAGCGATTACAAAGCTGATCTCTGTAACTCTTGTAGCTCTTTGAATTAGCTTCAGTTTGAGCTTTGGTTCAGCTCAATCGGACTTAAGGTTTGAAAGTTATGCCCGTTTCCGTGAACACGTGCAGAACCGGGAACTTGGAATCTGGCATTGGCACAACCCTTACGGATCGGATCGGAGCACAGAAGACCCGACCCGCCTGAAGTGTTTCGCACTGAAGTATCTCCAGCCTTCGGATCGGAGACATCACCACGCATCGGTTCGGATCGGATCACCCCTAGAAGGGTCGGTTCGGATGAGATAAAGTGGCATTGGAAACTTGGCACACATCAGTTCGGATCGGGATAGGAAGACCCGATCCAATTTGGACATCTGAACAGAAGTGCACACACGCATTCAACCCAGGAAACTGGTTCGATTCGGTTCCGATCCGAACTGACCTGACTTGCTTTTGCATCTGAAATTCTGGCATGCAACTCTTTCGGTTCGGATCGGGGTAGGACGATCCGATCCGCCTAGTTTCTTCTGCACCGGAGTGTTGTTCGTCTTCGGTTTGAAGACACCAATCCGGTTCGGGTCGGACCAAAACCTACCCCCTGCACCTGCTCAGACGCAGCAGCTTTGACCGATTCTAAGGGATAACCGCTCCTACAAATGTGGATCGAGCTCCACCTGTCTGCATATGACCTGGAGACCACGTTCTCCATTATCTCCGGGATAGCCTCGCCACGCGCCACATGTCCACCCGATCTGAACCGGTTCAGAGCACCTACCATCTTCTCTACGCCTATAAATACACCACGAGATGGTCATTTCAAGGGACTTTTCCGGCACTAACACCTCCCGACCTCCATTACCAAGTATTCAAGGACTTTGGGTACTCCTCAACTCAATCAAACACGAGGCTATCGTGCATAAATTCAATCTCTTTTCTCCTCTTCTTCATTACAACACAAGGCTATTGTGTATAATCGAATCTCACGGATTGTGAGACACCATTGTAATTGTGATTTCTTAGGATATGAGAAACTATAAAGTGGACGTAGGCTTGGATTGAGCCGAACCACTATAAAAATCTCGTGTGTTCCCTGTTTTTACTGCTTTTTATCTGTAATCTGTGATTTGTGAGGATTTCACATAGAGTTTGGATGTTAGGCCCAGATTTCGGTCTAACATTTTGGCGCGCCAGGTAGGGGATTTTTTGGCTATTGGATTAATGGCCAAACGAAAACTTCCCCGTCCTGAGGATGAAGACACGAGAAACGAGGCGAGTCAGGGAGCCTCCTCTCATGAAAATCCATCGGCATACTTAACCAGAGAAGAGATGGATGGCGTTCTTGCTGAATTGAGAACCCAGATGGCTAGGCAAGATAATCTCCTCCACAAACAACAGGAGATGATCGACCAATTCTTCGCTCGGATGGAAGGTAGGCCGAGTGGCAACTCACAACTCGCTGGAAATAGCACGGAAATAGCCCCAGCAGCAGCTGCAAACCGGATCGGTTCGGATCCGATCCGAACCGAGGGACAAAACTTGAATCAAACGCAGATGGAAATAGGGGGCAATCCTCACCAGATCGGTTCGGATCCGATCCGAACCGCCACCTTACATGAGCTTGGGGGCAGCAGCCTCCCCTCTGGAAATCAAGACTTCGTTCCAGCATGACCTACCTCCGGACCGGTTTGGATCGGTAATTCCACACAGCTTCAGCATCAAGCTCCCCGGTTCGGAACAGGAGAACCTGATCGGATCGGCACATCCGATTCGAACCGTGCACCTCTCCATAACCTCCCTCACTTCTCCGAGCCGCAGCAAGGGGGCACCACCAAACCAAACCGGATGGCCTTCCAAGCTCCCTATACTTCTCTGAACTCTTCTGGACTCAACGCTGGGGGCACCAGCTCTGAACTTGTCAACTTGCAACAGCTCTTTGAAGGAGGTCGGCTCGCCAGCCTTATTGAACGCCTCTCGAGAGGCCGCACTTATCGGAATGACAGGGATGATGTCAATCACATTCCATTCACACAGGAAATCAGGAATTCCCGCAATCCTCCAAATTTCAAACTTCCACAACTGGAACCCTACAACCGCAGGGCAGATCCTACCGTGCACCTAATGCGCTATAAACGGCATATGGAAGTTCAATCGGCGTCGGAAAACGTCATGGCTAAATGCATTCTTCTCTTTTTGACTGATATTGCTGCTATGTGGTTTCGGCAGCTGGAATCTGAATCGATCAACAGCTGGAACATGTTGGTCGCTCGCTTTATTGAACAATTTCGGGTCCATATCGCTCGACCCAAGAATGTAATGTCACTAACTACAATCAAGCAGAGGCCTAAAGAAACTCTGCGGTCATTTCTGGAAAGGTTCAACATTGTAGCAGCATCAGTTGATCGACCTGAGCCATCTATGGTATTGATGGCGGCAGTACCCGGCGTTCTAGACAACTCGGAGTTCAAGAAATCCTTGTACCGAGACCCGCCAAGGAATCTCAGTGAATTCTATCTTGAATCGGATAGGTTTTTGCGTGAAGAAGACGCAACATCCGAAAAGAAAATTCTTGATGTTAACATGCTCAAAGACGGAGAACCGCTTAATTCTGGTAAAGGCAAAGGAAAAGCTGCCGTCAAGAATGACCGCAACGCTCAGCCCCGGAGAGGGCCCAAATATGAAAAGTACACAGAACTCAATTCGTCACTAACCGACATCTACGTGAACACAAACGGTGACGTCTCCTATCCAAAGCCTCCCAGGAGGGAGCCATCGCAAAGAGAACGCGATTCTGGGAAATATTGCATATTTCACGATATGGACGGTCATGACACAAATGACTGTAGACACTTACGAGATCTGATGGAGGAACGGGTTAGACGTGGAGAGCTACCCGAGTATGTGAAAAACCAACAGCAACTGTACCTGTGCTGCCACCACCTGCTCCCCGGAGAGGGAATGACCCTGGAACGAGCTCCCATCGGCTCGTCATCAACTGATCTGGATTGGATCACTCTGCGTTTTCAGCATTTCTTAGGATTTAAGATACGTCTCTTCTCTTTCTTTAGGTTTTCCGATTGGCTAAATCGGAGTACACACGTTCGGGGTTAGGATTTAGCTCCAAATCGTGCTCTGCACTCGATGACAAACCAATCAGGATTTGCTTTGGTTTTGTACTTTGGATTGAATAAGGAAGGACTTTCCGAGCATGGATTATGTTTGGCAATTTAAGTATCTTGTCGGGTTGTGGCAGGATTCTCAATCTCAACTAAAGTATGGCTTATACTTATCTCGGACCCCTAGGCATGGATTATGCCTAGGAACAGACTGTCTTGTCAGGTTTTGGCAAGCATAGCTCTATCCCGACATGAGTATGGATTGTACTCACTAGGATTCTTAAGTATGGACTATACTTTGGGACGGCTTACTGTTTTGTCAGGATTTGGCAAAGGAACTCAATAAAACTTGAGCATGGCTTATGCTCAGTTTGAACTTCCAGGTATGGCTTGTACCCGGAAGGTTAGGTCCCTTGCCAGGTTTTGGCAGGCTGATTCGAACATCCCTCGAGTATGGTTTATTCTCAAACAAACGCCCAAGCATGGTTTATGATCGAAAGTGTAATTAGTTTTTTCAGGATTTGACACACCTTTCTGCTCTCTTTTATTCGCAAGTATGGATTATACTTGCAGCTGGCAGGCCCGGCGTGGCCTTGGATTATCCAGAACACATCTTCCTTCAACCAACAAGATATGTTCTGGGGGGCAAAATGTTGACCCGCTTTTTAGTCAAAGCAGTCATACATGGAATCTCTTCTCAACAATACGCTCAAGTGTTGGGAACATCGTCAGAAGACATGAAGTGATTTGGTTGAAATCGCATCACAAACAAAGAATGGCCCGAAACTCCTACAAGATGACCAATTCTAGGCCCGAAAACAGCGATTACGGAGCTAAGCTCTCTTGTGGCTCTTTGAATTAGCTTCAGTTTGAGCTTTGGTTCAGCTCAATCGGACTTATGGTTTGAAAGTTATGCCCATTTCCGTGAACACGTGCAGAACCGGGAACTTGGAATCTGGCATTGGCACAACCCTTACGGATCGGATCGGAGCACAGAAGACCCGACCCGCCTGAAGTGTTTTGCACTGAAGTATCTCCAGCCTTCGAATCGGAGACATCACCACGCATCGGTTCGGATCGGATCACCCCTGGAAAGGTCGGTTCGGATGAGATAAAGTGGCATTGGAAACTTGGCACACATCAGTTCGGATCGGGATAGGAAGACCCGATCTGATTTGGACATCTGAACATAAGTGCACACACGCATTCAGCCCAGGAAACTAGTTCGGTTCGGATCCGATCCGAACTGACCTGACCTGCTTTTGCACCTGAAATTCTGGCATGCATCTCTTTCGGTTCGGATCGGGGTAGGACGATCTGATCCGCCTAGTTTCTTCTGCACCGGAGTGCTGTTCGTCTTCGGTTTGAAGACACCAATCCGGTTCGGGTCGGACCCGAACCGACCCCCTGCACCTGCTCAGACGCAGCAGCTTTGACCGATTCTATGGGATAACCGCTCCTACAAATGTGGATCGAACTCCACCTGTCTGCATACGACCTGGAGACCACGTTCTCCATTATCTCCGGGATAGCCTCGCCACGTGCCACGTGTCCACCCGATCCGAACCGGTTCAGAGCACCTACCAGCTTCTCTACGCCTATAAATACACCACGAGATGGTCATTTCAAGGGACTTTTCCGGCACTAACACCTCCCGACCTCCATTACCAAGTATTCAAGGACTTTGGGTACTCCTCAACTCAATCAAACACGAGGCTATCGTGCATAAATTCAATCTCTTTTCTCCTCTTCTTCATTACAACACAAGGCTATTGTGTATAATCGAATCTCACGGATTGTGAGACACCATTGTAATTGTAATTCCTCAGGATATGAGAAACTATAAAGTGGACGTAGGCTTGGATTGAGCCGAACCACTATAAAAATCTCGTGTGTTCCCTGTTTTTACTGCTTTTTATCTGTAATCTGTGATTTGTGAGGATTTCACATAGAGTTTGGGTGTTAGGCCCAGATTTCGGTCTAACATTTTGGCGCGCCAGGTAGGGGATTTTTGGGCTATTGGATTAATGGCCAAACGAAAACGTCCCCGTCCTGAGGATGAAGACACGAGAAACGAGGCGAGTCAGGGAGCCTCCTCTCATGAAAATCCATCGGCATACTTAACCAGAGAAGAGATGGATGGCGTTCTTGCTGAATTGAGAACCCAGATGGCTAAGCAAGATGATCTCCTCCGCAAACAACATGAGATGATCGACCAATTCTTCGCCCGAATGGAAGGTAGGCCGAGTGGCAACACACAACTCGCTGGAAATAGCACGGAAATAGCCCCAGCAGCAGCTGCAAACTGGATCGGTTCGGATCCGATCCGAACCGAGGGACAAAACTTGAATCAAACGCAGATGGAAATGGGGGCCAATCCTCACCGGATCGGTTCGGATCCGATCCGAACCGCCACCTTACATGAGCTTGGGGGCAGCAGCCTCCCCTCTGGAAATCAAGACTTCGTTCCAGCACGACCTACCTCCGCACCGGTTCGGATCAGTAATTCCACACAGCTACAGCATCAAGCTCCCCGGTTCAGAACAGGAGAACCTGATCGGATCGACACATCCAATCTGAACCGTGCACCTCTCCATAACCTCCCTCGCTTCTCCGAGCCGCAGTAAGGGGGCACCACTGAACCGAACCGGATGGCCTTCCAAGCTCCCTATACTTCTCTGAACTCTTCTGGACTCAACGCTGGGGGCACCAGCTCTGAACTTGTCAACTTGCAACAGCTCTTTAAAGGCGGTCGGCTCGCCAGCCTTATTGAACGCCTCTCGAGAGGCCACACTTATCGAAATGACAGGAATGATGTCAATCACATTCCATTCACACAGGAAATCAGGAATTCCCGCAATCCTCCAGATTTCAAACTTCCACAACTGGAACCCTACAACCGCAGGGCAGATCCTACCGTGCACCTAATGCGCTATAAACGACATATGGAAGTTCAATCGGCGTCGGAAAACGTCATGGCTAAATGCTTTCCTCTCTTTTTGACTGATATTGCTGTTATGTGGTTTCGGCAGCTGGAATCTGAATCGATCAATAGCTGGAACATGTTGGTCGCTCGCTTTATTGAACAATTTCAGGTCCATATCGCTCGACCCAAGAATGTAATGTCACTAACTAAAATCAAGCAGAGGCCTAAAGAAACTCTGCGGTCATTTCTGGAAAGGTTCAACGTTGCAGCAGCATCAGTTGATCGACATGAGCCATCTATGGTATTGATGGCGGCAGTATCCGGCGTTCTAGACAACTCGGAGTTCAAGAAACCCTTGTACCAAGACCCACCAAGGAATCTCAGTGAATTCTATCTTGAATCGGATAGGTTTTTGCGTAAAGAAGACGCAATGTCCAAAAAGAAAATTCTTGATGTTAACATGCTCAAAGACGGAGAACCGCCTGATTCTGGTAAAGGCAAAGGAAAAGCTGCCGTCAAGAATGACCGCAACGCTCAGCCCCGGAGAGGGCCCAAATATGAAAAGTACACAGAACTCAATTCGTCACTAACCGACATCTACGTGAACACAAACGGTGACGTCTCCTATCCAAAGCCTCCCAGGAGGGAGCCATCGCAAAGAGAACGCGATTCTGGGAAATATTGCATATTTCACGATATGGACGGTCATGACACAAATGACTGTAGACACTTGCGAGATATGATGGAGGAACGGGTTAGACGTGGAGAGCTACCCGAGTATGTGAAACAACCAACAACACCTATACCTGTGCTGCCACCACCTGCTCCCCGGAGAGGGAATGACCCTGGAACGAGCTCCCATCGGCTCGTCATCAACTGATCTGGATTGGATCACTCTGCGTTTTCAGCATTTCTTAGGATTTAAGATATGTCTCTTCTCTTTCTTTAGGTTTTCCGATTGGCTAAATCGGAGTATACACGTTCGGGGTTAGGATTTTACTCCAAATCGTGCTCTGCACTCGATGACAAACCAATCAGGATTTGCTTTGGTTTTGTACTTTGGATTGAATAAGGAAGGACTTTCCGAGCATGGATTATGTTTGGCAATTTAAGTATCTTGTCAGGTTGTGGCAGGATTCTCAATCTCAACTAAAGTATGGCTTATACTTATCTCGGACCCCTAGGCATGGATTATGCCTAGGAACAGACTGTCTTGTCAGGTTTTGGCAAGCATAGCTCTATCCCGACATGAGTATGGATTGTACTCACTAGGATTATTAAGTATGGACTATACTTTGGGACGACTTACTGTTTTGTCAGGATTTGGCAAAGGAACTCAATAAAACTTGAGCATGGCTTATGCTCAGTTTGAACTTCCTGGTATGGCTTGTACCCGGAAGGTTAGGTCCCTTGCCAGGTTTTGGCAGGATGATTCGAACATCCCTCGAGTATGGTTTTTGCTCAAACAAACGCCCAAGCATGGTTTATGCTCGAAAGTGTAATTAGTTTTTTCAGGATTTGACACACCTTTCTGCTCTCTTTTATTCGCAAGTATGGATTATACTTGCAGCTGGCAGGCCCGGCGTGGCCTTGGATTATCCAGAACACATCTTCCTTCAACCAGTAAGATATGTTCTGGGGGGCAAAATGTTGACCCGCTTTTTAGTCAAAGCAGTCATACATGGAATCTCTTCTCAACAATACGCTCAAGTGTTGGGAACATCGTCAGAAGACATGAAGTGATTTGGTTGAAATTACATCACAAACAAAGAATGGCCCGAAACTCCTACAAGATGACCTTTTCTGGGCCCGAAAACATCGATTACGGAGCTAAGCTCTGTAATTCTTGTAGCTCTTTGAATTAGCTTCAGTTTGAGCTTTGGTTCAGCTCAATCGGACTTACGGTTTGAAAGTTATGCCCGTTTCCGTGAACACGTGCAGAACCGGGAACTTGGAATCTAGCATTGGCACAACCCTTACGGATCGGATCGGAGCACAGAAGACCCGACCCGCCTAAAGTGTTTCGCACTGAAGTATCTCCAGCCTTCGGATCGGAGACATCACCACGCTTCGGTTCGGATCGGATCACCCCTAGAAGGGTCAGTTCGGATGAGATAAAGTGGCATTGGAAACTTGGCACACATCAGTTCGGATCGGGATAGGAAGACCCGATCCGATTTGGACATCTGAACATAAGTGCACACACGCATTCAGCCCAGGAAACAGGTTCGGTTCGGATCCGATCCAAACTGACCTGACCTTCTTCTGCACCTGTAATTCTGACATGCATCTCTTTCGGTTCGGATCGGGGTAGGACGATCCGATCCGCCTAGCTTCTTCTGCACCGGTGTGCTGTTCGTCTTCGGTTTGAAGATACCAATCCAGTTCGGGTCGGACCCGAACTGACCCCCTGCACCTGCTCAGACGCAGCAGTTTTGACCGATTCTAAGGGATAACCGCTCCTACAAATGTGGATCGAGCTCCACCTATCTGCATACGACCTGGAGACCACGTTCTCCATTATCTCCGGGATAGCCTCGCCACGTTCCATATGTCCACCCGATCCGAACCGGTTCAGAGCACCTACCAGCTTCTCTACGCCTATAAATACACCACGAGATGGTCATTTCAAGGGACTTTTCCGGCACTAACACCTCCCGACCTCCATTACCAAGTATTCAAGGACTTTGGGTACTCCTCAACTCAATCAAACACGAGGCTATCGTGCATAAATTCAATCTATTTCTCCTCTTCTTCATTACAACACAAGGCTATTGTGTATAATCGAATCTCACGGATTGTGAGACACCATTGTAATTGTAATTCCTTAGGATATGAGAAACTATAAAGTGGACGTAGGCTTGGATTGAGCCGAACCATTATAAAAATCTCATGTGTTCCCTGTTTTTACTTCTTTTTATCTGTAATCTGTGATTTGTGAGGATTTTACATAGAGTTTGGGTGTTAGGCCCAGATTTCGGTCTAACAAAGAGATTTATATATATATATATATATATATATATATATATATATATATATATATATATATATATATATATAGAAATAGGGATACGCGAGCGGGTTAATTAAAGAACTATGGTAATAAAAGATATTCTGTCTATATTCTAAGAATTAAGTTAAACGGATTTCACCATTCCGTTCGTCTCGGAAAAATACGCGAAATAGAGTCCGAGTTTTCGAAAATCGGAGTCCGTATGACCAAGTTATGGCCCGTCGAAGTTTTCAGAAAATTCCAAGTTCAAAACAGTTTAAGACTAGAGCAGAATTCAAATTCAAACACACAGGGGGCAGGGTAGGAGAATTCCCGCCCAGGTCAAGTTGACAGGGGTGTCGACTATGTAGTCGACACCCCCCCCCCCCACCTCCCCCCGTGTCGACTGCCCAGTCGACACGGGTGTCGACCTGCGTGGTCGAGCCCAGGCAACCTGGGTGCACCTGCTTGCTGTTTGGACTGATTTTGGGGGCTTGTGACGAATTCTGACGGTTCTGATCTATCCTAGGGTTAATCCTATGGCCTAAACTAACCTAAACTTCTATAAAAAGACCCCTAGACCTAGCTTAAACCCTCACAAATCACTCTTGCCACGAAGTGCTGCCAAAATCTCTCTTGATCATGGCCTCCATCTCCATCTTCAAAAGCTTATGCATACAAACTAGATTCAAGGCAACGGACCAAGCTTTCTACATCAAATCAAGGGTGTTGATCATCATCTCAACATGGATCCTACGATTAAACTCTAGCTCCTAATCCTTTAGCCTCGATTTGTAAGTTCTAGCTACTTGTAGATCTAAACAGTAGTTCTAATGTTGACATGGAATAAAATGAGATGAAGCATAAGTATGTTAGCCTATGTGAACCTAGTTTTTCCCCTTTCTTGAACCCATGACTTTGGGCTAGGTTTTAGTGACTAAATCATGCTACTTATGTTGTGTTGGGCTAAATTTATCATGCAAGTTTGGATCTTTACTTGGGGAATGATGGCATGAACCCTTAGAACCATTTTGACTTGTGAAACATTTTGGGTTTATGCATCTAAAGGAACCTAAAATCCCTCATGACACTCACATGCATAAGATGATGGACCTAGGATATGATATCATGCATGCTTGAGACCAATCCTCTTATGATATCATACATGTTTTGAGGCCGATATGCAATATGCTAGTTATGTGAACACCTTTTACCTAGAACGTCACCATGTTTAACTTGTCATGCACCTTTGCCATCTTATACCCTCTTTTGGTCATATTTCTTTCCTACTATGTTGATTCGCTTTCATGTGCCTTGAGAATATGTTTTGGGTAGTCTAGGCAAAGCTTGAAATTTGCTATGAACTTGACATGAAATTACACGTAACATGCAATGGTAACAAACGTGGGGATGACACTTAGAAAAATATGGAACATGTGAACTTGACATGAATTATAACAAGAAATGGGACAATGGGCATAAGTGAAAAACATGGAGTTAATCAAGGCCTAAATCTGGCATGAACATGATATGAAGTAAAACATGAAAGTGGCCAACTCGAGGTTGGGTTGAGTTTGTAGCATAAATCTGCCCGGACCCGCCCGGCAAATCCAGTAGCTACGAACAATAAGACCCAATGTGAGTAGTTGGTCATACCGTGCTTGAAACTCGAGGTTAGACGGGGTCGTGGTATAAATCTGCCCGTACCCGCCCGGCGTAACCAGTAACCACAACCACGTCTAATGTGAGAGGTTGAGAGTGCATTAATTTACTTAATGCCACATGATAAGATTAAGCTAATTTGACTAATGACACTTAACCGATATAACGGGAATGGGTAGGTTAAGTGAAACCGGGCTTGACTACTTAATGACACTTGGCCATGTAACACGACTAGTGGATGGGGTTAAGTTAACCTACACTTAACCAATCCGACTCGATAACTCGATGGGGTTAAGGTAACCTACACTTAACCAAACTAACTTAATAATTTTATGAGGTTAAGTTAACCAATACTTAACCAATTAACATGATAACTTGATAAGGCTAAGTCTTGAACCTGAACACTTAGCCAATTTTAACATGATTCGTAGGCAGGTTAAGTCCTGAACTTGAGTGACACTTAACCCATTAGACAAAACCCTAGTTCAGGGAATTAAGTGGATAATCGTAATCAACAAGGATAACGGGAAAGGGAACTGAGTGGTAAACCTTAGTTAAGAATAACTAAGTAATAATTCTTAGTCAAGAGAATTGAAACAGTTCATAAATAGATGAGTAACCCGATTATGGTAGGTCATCGCTTAAACAAACACACGAGGAGGAGCAAATGTTTATCTGACTTAGATAAAGGCTCCAGCGAACTGGGAAACGAAGCGGTAGCTTCGGGGGACGTGAGGGTACTCTTGGTATCCCTCTGCGAGGTTGCAGATGATCCGCCTGGGCTCACAGAGGTTAAGGTCTGCGGTAGAAGAACCAAGGGTACGCCTTGGTTGCTGTACGAGCAACCTAAAGACTGGGATGGATTAGCGTGGAGTCGGTGATATCTAGTTTAGCCCTGTGATAGCACGTCATCGACTACTTACCATCTTTAGTCAAACGTGTACGTACGGAAAGGCAGAGAACTCCCAACATACCATATACTCGCTATCTAGTTATGGGTGAGGTTGGCCAATAGGAAAGTAGGGCATAGGTGGCCGGAGTACAGTTCTCGTGCATGATTTTTCTTGGATTGCCTTTCAGTAGTTGAGGGAGGGGTCACGTGGGACCATAACCACCGGTATAAAAACAGACCTTAATATCTGCATCAGCAGATAACCAAAAGCTCCCGACCGAGTCCCATATTTCTTGAATAGCCCTGTCACGGGACTCGGAATGGCACATTGAGATACATATGCATCTAGACATGGAAAAACGATTCACGATACATACGTGGGAAGAAGGGCGTGGTTGACGGGTAGCGTAATCCCTAGCGGTCCTAGGTGGCTTAAACCCAAACCGAGTCACGAAAACGTTCATTAGGTAGCATAATCCCTAATGGTCCTAGGTGGCATAAACCCTAGTTTAACACGCGATAGATCAGGATAAGAAAACATAGTTAGATAAAAGATGACCGTCCAAATGATTTCAAGGATAGAATGGTACTACATTGAAGTAGTGGGAAAGCCCGCACGAGGTACGGCAAAGAACTGAACTTATACATGGAAAGGATCATACGACTTGGCGAAAAACCTACATATGCGATATATTAGGTTGACATACTTGTACATGGACTATTTCATGACTTTTGGGCAAGGGATATACCATAGTTAACGCATGACACGGGTTGAGATATTAGTATGGGAGGTGCAGTGCAAATATACATGGAAGATACCGTGGGATGTTATGCTTGATAGATACCGTGGGATATTATACTTAGAAACCTGACAACGTGATACCTCAATTTATCTTGACACCGTAGTTCATCATGATACCCTAGTTTATCTTGATACAGTAGTTCATCCTGTTATCTTGGTTTAGTTTATCTATCTTGTCGTCATCCTTATGTTTACTTTCAGTTTATGCATGTCATGTTACCTTTACCTGTTTTATGCTGGAAGTAGATAGGACTTACCAGTCTTTATGACTGACCCCGTTTTCTTTCGCTTCTTTGTCTTCCGTTCCCCCCCCCCCCCCAGGTTTTCAGGGAGGAAATATTGTTGTTTAGTTCGGACCTCATCTGCTGAAGGTCATCATGTATGGCTTGGACTTCACTTGGCTATGGCTGCTTCACTGTTTTATTTTGGGGAAAAATTTATGAAAATGTTTTATGCTTCTTTACTATTGCAAGACAGGTTTTGGTGTATTCTGATGTAAAAGGCCTTAGACCTTATTTTATAAGGTAATGAAATTTGTTTTACTTCCGCTGATTTTTATATATGTTCTGTCTTGTAATATTTCTGTGCATGTTTACCTCGATAATGCTTCACCAAACCTAGTGCATTCCCTTTGTGAGTAACCCTAGCGGAGGTGGGGTGTTACAAAGTCAGACATAAAGCCTGAGTAAGTCTAGGACTATTCAGTCTATGAATAAAGAAATGAGCATGATAAGTATAAACTGGGAATGGGAAGCACCATAAACTAAGTTAAGTTGTCTAGAGTCGAATATACTATTGTACCCCATATTAATCTCTGCACCCCTATAAACTAGTTCCCAACAGGCACCCCATAATCAGGGTGAAGTGATCCATTTCTAATGATCGGCTCATACTCGCATAGTTACATGTGTCTTACGGCCCCCGATGTTGTAGCTACCTATGCTGGTCCCACCATGGGGTGTATCAAGTCCCATGGTGGCGGCCCGACACAATTCTAGAATGCACAGGTATACTACTAGTGCCCAGTGCCTAATTTTTCTACGCCGGAGTGTATGCACGCCGCACCCCGTTAGAACCTACACTGCTGCACCACCGCCGTCGATTTTACCTCTTACAGTCAGCCCAGTAATCGTGCCCCACCCGGCCTAGTTCTAGGTATCCTGATACACCTTGTAGGGTTACTGCTGAAAAGGGTCCCCCGTTACTAGGTTTTCTATTTCTAGCCAACATGTTAAGTTGGTTGAGTGTTCGGTAAATCTAACCCCCAATCAGTCTGTATAGTTTAGCATGTTCAATTTGATTAAGTATTAATTCAATTTACTTAATCCTATCAATCCTGACTCAGCCTTAATTGTCTTATTAAAGCCTCAACCACTCACATTAGACAGGTATTGTTGTGACTGCCTGTTGCCGGTTGGGTCCGGGCAGTCTTACGTCACAACTCAGTCTAACCTCGGGTCTTTATTGGGCTCAATGTTTAACCACCCACATTGGATAGGTATTGTTGTGACTACTGGACAGCCGGGCGGGTCCGGGCAGGTTTATGTCACAACGCAATCCAACCTCGGGTTAAACACATCGTATTTTCTAAGTTTACATATTTTGTCTCTTTTCTTTTTATATGTAAATATTTGCAACCCATTATTCAAATTCATCTTTATTGGGTAAAATTAATTTATACCACTTAAATGTTCTCAAGGTCGTTGGCATGCGTCAAACATGCCAACACATATGTTTTATATTTTTAACCCAACGTCATTACCCCCGTTTTATACGTTCGCTATATTATGTTGGGCTTAACATTTAAGCCCAACTTAGCCACATGAAAAAGGGGAGGCTTATATGTTCTAAGTAACATCAAAAAGGGGTGTGTAAACGCATGAACTTGCAACATAGCGGTCTAATTAACATCAATTAGGCACTTGTGAACTTGCATTGTAATAGCATAAAATTTTTTTGACATAAAACATACCTAAACATGAATCATGGTTTTAATCTAATCATGTAAACTTTTATTTAAAGCATGAATCTAACTTAATTATGTGCCACATATATTATCATATGTTTTCTAACAACAACCTAAGCCTAAAACATATTTTGTTTGGGCATAAAGTTAAACATAAACTAGCCATGTTCATAAAGTCAACACAAGTTCACAAAGATGCTTACTTTTGTCACTAATACAAAAGTATGGTTTTACACTTGAATATGATGCCAATTCCAACATAAATTCATATGAATCATAATACTCAATTGGATCCAACTACACTAAAAATGATCATAAAAATATACATAGAAGGATCTAAAATCATGTTGGCATAATAGTAAATCCTATACTTGCATGAGTCTCAACTTGGTTGTAATAAACTACCACAAACATATAGTTATTAACTTTCAACATGAGTCATATACTTGCAAATATCCAATAGTTCTAACATCATTATACCACAACATCCCAAATCTATTCATAATTAGAATCATAGCAACATACAATTATGAATTATCATCACCACAAATTAAGTACAATTCCATTTCTCATTCTACACAGATCAAGTCTCAATTATTCATTCACATCGAAATAGCACTCTACTTACAACGTATGACGAATCTTGTATTCAGGACTCTGAATTCTGAATTTAGTGATGCTATCCTTTGTTGTAGGTGTTGTTTTGATTTAATTGTCGTGGCTTTAAGCTTTTGAATCAACTCCTAATCATCTCTCGATTTGACGGCTACTCCTAGTCTTTCTTTAGCAGCATGGCGGCTCCATACACATTTTATTTGTGTGAATTAGGTGGAGTCTTAGGTCCTTTTTATAGAGTTTGTGAATTGATTAGAGCCGTCGATGGAGCTTAGATTAATATAAGCCGTTCGTTTTAAAGAGAAACCAATCAGGAGTGGACACATAAGCCCTAGTAACCAGACAAAGCTCAGAAATTCGGCCAAGCACAGGCCAGGCCAGGCAGGAGGGGCTGGGTTCGACCTGGCTCAGGGGCCAGGTCGACTACCCAGTCGACCCGCAGGTCGACTACATAGTCGACCTGGGTGCCCCAGGTCGACTACCCAGTCGACCTGGGTGCCTTGGGCGGGAAAATTCCCGCCCAGCCCAATCTGGGTCCCATTTTTGAATTTTGAACTCGTTTCTGAACTGTTTCTGTCTGTTTGAATTTTAAACTGAATTCTGAAACTTCCGGAGGTCATATCTCC
This sequence comes from Allium sativum, assembly GCA_030737875.1. Lineage (NCBI taxonomy): Eukaryota > Viridiplantae > Streptophyta > Magnoliopsida > Asparagales > Amaryllidaceae > Allium > Allium sativum. Next base: position 767,353,750 of record CM060912.1, on the reverse strand, counting down.
CTCATACGGAGTCCGTTTTACGTAAACTCGGAATCTATCTCAAGCAGAATTCCGAGACGAACGCAATGGTGTATCCCGTTTCCCTTAATTCTTTGATTTGAAATTAATTTTCTTTAATTTATGAATTTCGCTGTTGTAGAATATACGGGGTGTTACATTCTCCCCCACTTAATAGTATTTCGTCCCCGAAATCTTCAAGTTTAGGAAGAATGTATATCCTAACATCCAAACGTCCATCTACTCATCCATCAAACACGAGCGTCCATTGTCCTTAAAAGACTTCTAATATTTCATGATCATATGCGAAGTGTGTGTGTACATGTACTTATCTAATGCAAAATCAGTCGGTCTACTGATTCAGTTGACCTCCTTAATGCAAATTATGTAAGTGTCATGAATCCATTATGTATGCAAACCTTCCTATTCATGATTCTACATGAGTGTACAATCATTCATATAAATGCAACATCCATATGATAACACATTAAACTTCAACCATATACGAATATAAATACATATATGCATATGCAATATGAAGTGACTGAGCCGATCTAAAACCAAGATTATGTGTGTATATGCAACCACGAGCAACCACTAGCAATCACTTGCAACCACTTGCAACCATTATCCATAACACGTTTCAATTACATGTTTTCATCCAAAGGGTTTCTACCTAAAAGATAAGGTCGAGGAGATATACCCTAAAAGATAGATAAAGCATAACTTAAGGAAAAAGAGAGATCAAAGATGTACCCTCAAAAAAGAAAAGGGTATGTTGTGCGTATTCTAGCCTCAGTTTCCCAAGTCGCGTCTTCCTCGGCGTCGCTCCACTGAACTTTGACGAGCTTGACTTCGCAGTTGCGTAACTTTTTCACTTCAGTTCCTAAGATGCGTGTTGGAACTCTTCTCACAGTTGCTTCACGTTCCACTTCGGCTTCTTCTAGAATGCTACGCTCTACCACTTCAGCAGATTCATGTAGACATTTTCGGAGGTGCGAAACATGAAAGACGTTGTGAATCCCAGCTTGTTTTTCAGGTAGCTCTAATCTATAGGCCATTTTCCCAATTTTCTCGATAATAGGAAACGGCCCTACGAACCTTAACGCTAGCTTCCCTGTGGTTCCAAAACGAAAGACATTCCTTAAAGGAGATACCTTAATAAAATCTCTGTCCCCAACCTCAAACTCAAGGTCGGTCCTTCTCTTGTCGGCGTAGGATTTCTGTCTATCTTGGGCCGTCTTCATCCTTCTTCGTATCAAGTCTACTTTCTCTAAAGTATCTCGGATCATATCTGTTCCAAGTATGAGCTTGTCAGTAGAATCCCACCAACAAGTGGGCGATCGGCACGGTCTTCCATATAAAGCTTCGAAGGGCGCCATTCCGATGGTAGCTTGGTAGCTGTTGTTGTAGCAAATTCCACCAAAGGAAGATGGTCTTCCCACGTCCCTCCGAAGTCAAGGACGCACAGTCTTAAAAGGTCCTCCAAAACTCTGTTCACTCTTTCTGTCTGGCCGTCGGTTTGGGGGAAATAGGCTGTACTTAAGCATAACTGTGTGCCTACCGCTCGCCACCTGCTCGCCTCCGGATCAACTACTCGTGCATCACCAGCTAACCTGTCTCTAGTCTGCTCGTTTAGGAGCACCCAGAGTAATAAGAAGAGACATAAAACTCTAGGTCAGACAAAAGTCTGGTATGTGCGATAAGCAGCTAAACAGAACAATAACATGTATACTAAACCATACCTGAACCTGCAACAAAAGAGTTAGCACTACATACTGTACAACACTCTAAGGTGCCACTAACATATGGTGTACAAGCATACGGGGGTGGGGGTGTGCATGTCATAGTGATGGCAAACAATTAAGCATAGCAACCATCCTCACATCTCTCACTCAATGCGTAAAGCATACGATATACACCACCTCGATCACCCAATACCTTGCTATGATCACTCTGCCCCATGAAGTCACAACGGCTTCACTGCACTGATCCATAACCACTAATCCTTCGCTTTGTCCACTTTGCCCCATGGAGTCGTACACACCCCACTGCACTGGCTCATAGCCTTACTAATCCTTTACTATGTCCACTCTGCCCCATGGAGTCACAATGGCTCCACTGCACTGGCTCATAGTCTTACTACGATCACTTTGTCCCTCGAGTCGTGATGACTCTACTGCACTGATACGTAGTCCTGCTACGATCACTTTTCCCCTCAAGTCGTGATGAATCTACTGTACTGATACATAGCCTATCATTCTTTTTCAATGGTGAATCGAAGTTATGAACGTCGACAACTCCTTAGCACATGTCCCGCAGCAAAGCTGTAACAACCCGTAATTTCAATAACCTGTTATAACATAAATCGAGGCAGAATTTAATTCAAAAATCTGAATCAAGGGAAACGGGCTATGTCATTGCGTTCGTCTCGGGAAAATACGCGAAATAGATAAGACCCTAACCTACCCTAAATCACTCATTATTCATTCTAGCAACCAAACTATGTCAAATTGAATTCTCAAATGGCCTCCACCTAAAAACCCTAGCCTCCACCCTCTTCAAAAATCATTCCTATGAAGGTTTTGATGTTCATACAAGCATTTCTAAGTTGTATGAATGATCATTAGCTTGCATACATCATCAAGTTGCAAGCTTTAATTTCTAAGCTAGAGTTTTTGGGATTTTTGTTAATTGGAGCTTTGTTTTGGGTTTTTATATGCTTGCATAAAGGGCTTCTCAATCTTTATTAGTAGATTTGTGTCTTCATGATATTTGTAAGCCCTCTTACCTTCATTTTAGAAACTCTAAAGTTAATATGTGATGAAAGTTGGGATTTATGCATGTTTAATAAGTTATGCATGCTTATGCGAGTTCACTATGCTATGTTATGCATGTTTAATAAGTTATGCATGCTTATGCGAGTTCACTATGCTATGTTATGCATGTTTAACAAGTTATGCATGTTTATGCAAGTTCACTATGCCATGATTTGCAAGTTTAACAAGTTATGCATGTTTATGCAAGTTCACTATGCCATGATTTGCAAGTTTAACAAGTTATGCATGTTTATGCAAGTTCACTATGCCATGATTAGCAAGTTTAACAAGTTATGCATGTTTATGCAAGTTCACTATGCCATGATTAGCAAGTTTAACAAGTTATGCATGTTTATGCAAGTTTACTACACTAACTTATGCAAGTCTAACATGTTATGCATGTTTATTATGATATGTAAGATTTATCATGTATGTTGTGCCAAGTTCCCTCTTTCTATCCTTTATGCGTTATGACGAATATGTAAGCGATAGAATGACGTTGGGGGTGGGGTTTGGGTAAAACTTAAAATACATGAAAATATAAGATTGGGAATTTACCTATTAAGTTAGGTCTACCCCTTGGGAATTTACCTATTAAGTTAGGTCTACCCAAGTATTTGTTAAACTTGTAATTATGTTTTGAAAATAAAGTGGACATGACACTTAGAAAACATAAGTGTGGCCAACTCGAGGTTGGGTTGAGTTTGTAGCGTAAACCTACCCGGAACCGACCGGCTTAACTAGTTGCTACAAACAATAGGACCCAATGTGAGAAGTTGGTCATGTGTACCTTGGACCCGAGGTTAGACCAAGTTGTGGTGTAAAGCTACCCGGACCCGCCCGGCTTAACTAGTAACCGCAACAAAGTCTAATGTGAGAGGTTAAGGCACAATTAAATTAATTAATGCCTCATGATTAGGATTAAGTCATGGCCCACTAATACTTAACCAATTTTGGGGATACGAGGGATTAAATGGGGTTAAGTGGTGAACTGTTGGTTACACTTAACTAATTTAATCCATGATTAGTGAGGGGTTAAACCACACTTAACCCTCTTAGAAAACCCTAGCAACGTGGTCTGTTCCAGCAGTAATCCCAGTTTGGTATCATTCACAACCCTAGAGGCTAGGCTAGGGCGGGGCACGATTACTGGACTGATGTAAGCGACCAAAGCGACGGCTGAGTGGTACAGCGGTGCGGGTCCAGGCGGGCTACGGACGTGCACGTAGTCCGGTGTTGGACAAACTCGAGGCACGGGTACCAGTAGGTTTAGACTGTGCATTATTGCTTAGGTGTCTGGGGTTGACACCCGAGGGCTTGATACACCCGAAGGTGGGCCCAGCACAGTCTGACTACAACCATTTGTGGGTCGTATGGACACCAACACTTGACGTGTTAGGTTTATAGGGAGCCGATCGACTAGACCGTTGGGCTGGACCTTGTATTAAGGTCACCTCATGCAATTGGGCCAAAGTTTGGGCTGAGGGATCGATACCTGTTATGTTAGTTTGCTAGTACACCGTGGTGCAAAGCTAAATCTTCTTTATGTGATGACACCTTTATCTATTGCTAGTATGTTCATCTCAGTTTCCATCATGATGTTAGCTTTATTAGTTTATAGACTGATCGTAGTAGGGCTTACCAGTCTTTTTGACTGACCTGTTTTCTTTCGCTTCTTTTCTTCCGTTTCCCCCCCCCCCCCCCCAGGTTCTCAGGGAGGGAACAGTGGTGCTTAGCTTGGATCGCTTGCTTGTTCGCTGGATAGCTCATGTATGTCTGGACATTGAGCTCGCTATGGTTTATCATCTTTATTTTGGGGATAGCACTATGTATTTCAGTATTTCTGTTTATGTTGTACTAGACATGTTTATTTTGGCAGATGACTTTATGATGTACTAGACTTGTTTTGAGATGGTTTGAGATATTCCGCTGTTTTAGTCTCACTTACTCTATTTTATATATATATACATTTATGTTCTTGTTCTGCCTTGATATATCATTATGCATGCTTACCCAGTTCTAACGCCCCCCAGAAGCTAGTGCCCCCGAAAGAGTGACCCTAGCGGAGGTGGGGTGTTACAAATTTGGTATCAAAGCATATGGTTTACAAGAAAGAACAAAAAGTTTTTAAAAGACTTTTGAAAAACTATATTCAAAACAAGTATAAAGTATTTTCCAAAGAAAAGTCTAGTATTTTAAAAAGGGCTATTCCCCAAAAAGCCATTAGCGTTATCCTTCGTTCCCTTGACCTAATCTTATCTTATCCTTCGTTTCAATATGGCTGAGGATCTTGCCATTCCGGATGGAGTAAACGTACCACTCTGGTATAGGAGACTTCTAGAAGCTAGGGCGGCAGCCGGCCCCGCAAACCCTACTCCCACTCCTCCTGTAGTTGAGAATCCTCCCCCTAATGTCCCTCCTCCGGTGGTTCCTGTTCCCCCTCCTCCAGTAGTTAATGTTCCTCCTCCTCCAGTTGCTGAGGCTCCTCTTCCTCCTCCTCCCCCTCAGCATCCTCAGGTTGAGTTCACGAAGGTTTGTAAAGACTTCAAGGCGATGGGAGGCAAGAATTTCCTAGGCACGGAATCTTTTGTTGAAGCAAGGAATTGGCTGAAAGACACTGAGGACTTGTTTGCTATCTTTCGGATTGATGAAGAAGAGCACGCGAGGCATCTTGTAGAGGTGATGGATACGCTTAGAGCACATCAGTTAAAGGCCAAGTTCTCCAAGTGTCACTTTTGGAGAAGGGAAGTTAGATTCCTTGGGCATATCGTATCCAAGCAAGGCTTAGCGGTGGATCCCGCTAAGGTGGTTGCAGTTCAGGATTGGAAGACTCCAAGGAATGCAACCGAGGTGAGAAGTTTTCTAGGTCTTGCGGGTTTTTACCGGAAGTTCATCAAGGACTTCGCGAAGATATCCGCTCCTCTAACTAAGTTGACGAAGAAGCACTTAGTTTTTGCTTGGGATATGGACTGTGAGCTTGCTTTTCAGAGACTCAAGAGAGCCCTTACCTCAGCACCAGTTCTAGCTTTACCCGATGGTGGTAAGATGTTTATCGTGTACACTGATGCTTGTGGCACGGGATTGGGCGCCGTTCTGATGCAAGAGGGCAGAGTTATATGTTTTGGTGGTAGGCAGCTTAAGGTGCATGAGAAGAATTATCCCACTCATGATCTAGAGCTGGCAGCGATAGTATATGCACTCAAGGCTTGGCGTCATTATCTTCTGGGAGAGAGATTTGAGCTGTATACTGATCATAAGTCTTTGAAGTATCTCTTTTCGCAGAAGGATCTGAACTTGAGGCAGCAAAGATGGATGGAATTCTTGGCGTCCTATGATTTTGATATAGCCTATACCCCTGGCAAGGGGAATGTTGTAGTGGATGCGTTGAGTAGAAAAAGGTTGACACTAAGTCCTCTATTTGTTGAGATGAAGAATTTAGAGTTCTTGGCAACCTTTGATTTCTCTTTGGCGGTTGAGTCGATGACCGGTTCTTTAGCATCTCTTGAGCTCAGGCCTACCCTTCTTGATCAAGTTGGGGCTTCGCAGAAGGAAGACCCTCAGATAATTGAGATTATGGATAAGCTGATTCGAGGGGAGACATCTAGCCACCTCGCTCGATATTCTGTTGATGACAAGGGTTGGCTGAGGAGAGATGGAAGGTTATGTGTTCCCATGGTAGAAGATTTAGTAAGAAAAGTTCTGGAGGAAGCGCATCGCTCTAAGTTGACTATACATCCAGGAGGTGATAAGATGTACAAAGATATGAAGCGTATTTTCTTTTGGCCTGGGATGAAGAAGGATGTGGCAGAGTTTGTCTCTAGATGTATAATTTGCCAGCAAGTTAAGGCCGAGTCAAGGAAGCCCGGTGGGCTATTGCATCCTCTAGAGGTCCCGCTATGGAAGTGGGAGAGTATTTCTATGGACTTTGTTGACGGATTGCCAAGATCAAGAAAAGGGAATACAAGCATATGGGTCATTATAGATAGGGTTACGAAGAGTTCTCATTTCATTCCGGTGAAGAGCAAAAGGACCGCATCTGGACTAGCATCAGTATATATTCGTGAGATAGTACGACTACATGGAGTCCCTTCCAGCATAGTCAGTGACCGAGACCCCATCTTTACTAGTCAGTTCTGGAACAGTTTGCAGGAAGCTATGGGCACGAGGTTGAACCTGAGTACGGCTTATCACCCACAAACGGACGGCCAAACAGAAAGGGTGAATAGGGTACTTGAGGACTTGTTGAGGCTTTGCATTCTGGATTTTGGTGGTACTTGGGAAGACCATCTTCCTCTTGTTGAGTTTGCATATAATAACAGTTATCAGGCAAGCATAGGGATGGCACCATTTGAAGCTTTATATGGGAGGCTGTGCATGTCGCCTACATGTTGGTGGGAGACTACAGAGAAGCTCATACTTGGGCCTGACATGATCAGAGATACGTCCGAGAAGATCGAGTTGATTCGGAGACGAATGAAAGCGGCCCAAGACCGACAGAAATCCTATGCTGATAAGCGAAGATCCGATTTGGAGTTTGATGTTGGGGATATGGTTTTCGTAAAGGTTTCTCCTTTGCGGAATGTGGTCCGATTTGGAGCTGTTGGGAAGTTAGCACCGAGATTTGTTGGACCCTTCCCTATCATAGAGAGAATTGGGAAGATGGCTTATAAAGTGCAATTGCCCGAGAAGCTGTCCGGAGTGCATAATGTCTTTCATGTCTCGCATCTCCGAAAGTGCCTACATGAGTCCGCTGAGGTGGTTGAACCTAGCATTCTTGAAGACGTGGAAGTAGAGAAAGAGGCAACTTTGAGGAGAGCTCCGATTCGTATCTTGGGGATGGAGACCAAGAAGTTAAGGAATCGAGAGGTCAAGTTGGTGAAGGTTCAATGGGGTGAAGCCGAAGAAGACGCAACTTGGGAAACCGAGGAGAAGATGCGTAGGCTTTATCCATTCCTTTTTGAGGGTACACTCTCAATCTCTTTCCTTTGTTAGCATATCTTTCTCTTTGCTATCCATGTTTATCTAGTTATCCTGCTAATCTTGTCATGAGAACCTTAGGTAGAAACCCTTTGGATGAAACATGTGTTTGAGACATGTTATGTTTGATGGTTGCAAGTGTTTGCAGGTGGTTACTCGTGGATGCATGATACACATTAGGCACTAGATCGGCTCACACACTCCTCATATTGCATGTGCATGAGTGTTTATGCTTATTCTTGGATGAAATTTGTATGCCATCACATGGATGTTGCATATGGATGTATGATTGAGCACGCATGCAGATATTATACATTATGTTAGGGATTTGCATACATATGGATACATTTCACTAACATATTTTGCATTGATCTTTGCATTAGATAAGTACATATACACACACTTTTGCATATGTTCATACAGCATTTAGAACCTTTTAAGGACAATGATTGCTCGTGGATGATGCTTTGAGTAGATGGATGATTGGATGGTAGGATACGTTCTTCCTAACTTGAAGATTTCGGGGACGAAATCCTTTAAGGAGGGGAGAATGTAACAACCCGTATTTTCAATAACCTGTTATAACATAAATCGAGGCAGAATTTAATTCAAAAATCTGAATCAAGGGAAACGGGCTATGCCATTGCGTTCGTCTCGGGAAAATACGCGAAATAGAGTCTGAGTTTTCGAAAATCGGAGTCCGTATGACCCAGTTAAGGCCCATTGAAGTTTTCAGAAATTTCCATGTTAAAAACAGATTTAAAATTTAAATTTAAAACAAGGATTAGGGCTAACTGGCGTCAGGCGGGAAAACTCCCGCCAAGACCCCCATGTCGACAGGCATGTCGACAGGGGTCTAAGGGTGTCGACTGCCCTGTCGACAGCCCTGTCGACACGGGGTGGCCGGGCAGTTTTTCCTGGCGCACCATTTTTGATTTGGGCTTGGTTGTGTGGCTTGGTTCTGGAGAATTCCGAAATCTGATGGACCTAATTCAACCTAGGGTTAATCCTATGGTCTAAATCACTAGTCTAATCTATAAATAAGACCCTAACCTACCCTAAATCACTCATTATTCATTCTAGCAACCAAACTATGTCAAATTGAATTCTCAAATGGCCTCCACCTAAAAACCCTAGCCTCCACCCTCTTCAAAAATCATTCCTATGAAGGTTTTGATGTTCATACAAGCATTTCTAAGTTGTATGAATGATCATTAGCTTGCATACATCATCAAGTTGCAAGCTTTAATTGCTAAGCTAGAGTTTTTGGGATTTTTGTTAATTGGAGCTTTGTTTTGGGTTTTTATATGCTTGCATAAAGGGCTTCTCAATCTTTATTAGTAGATTTGTGTCTTCATAATATTTGTAAGCCCTCTTACCTTCATTTTAGAAACTCAAAAGTTAATATGTGATGAAATTTGGGATTTATACATGTTTAATAAGTTATGCATGCTTATGCGAGTTCACTATGCTATGTTATGCATGTTTAATAAGTTATGCATGCTTATGCGAGTTCACTATGCTATGTTATGCATGTTTAACAAGTTATGCATGTTTATGCAAGTTCACTATGCCATGATTTGCAAGTTTAACAAGTTATGCATGTTTATGCAAGTTCACTATGCCATGATTTGCAAGTTTAACAAGTTATGCATGTTTATGCAAGTTCACTATGCCATGATTAGCAAGTTTAACAAGTTATGCATGTTTATGCAAGTTCACTATGCCATGATTAGCAAGTTTAACAAGTTATGCATGTTTATGCAAGTTTACTGCACTAAGTTATGCAAGTCTAACATGTTATGCATGTTTATTATGATATGTAAGATTTATCATGTATGTTGTGCCAAGTTCCCTCTTTCTATCCTTTATGCGTTATGACGAATATGTAAGCGATAGAATGACGTTGGGGGGGGAGGGGGTTTTTTTTGGGTAAAACTTAAAATACATGAAAATATAAGATTGGGAATTTACCTATTAAGTTAGGTCTACCCCTTGGGAATTTACCTATTAAGTTAGGTCTACCCAAGTATTTGTTAAACTTGTAATTATGTTTTGAAAATAAAGTGGGCATGACACTTAGAAAACATAAGTGTGGCCAACTCGAGGTTGGGTTGAGTTTGTAGCGTAAACCTACCCGGAACCGACCGGCTTAACTAGTTGCTACAAACAATAGGACCCAATGTGAGAAGTTGGTCATGTGTACCTTGGACCCGAGGTTAGACCAAGTTGTGGTGTAAAGCTACCGGGACCCGCCCGGCTTAACTAGTAACCGCAACAAAGTCTAATGTGAGAGGTTAAGGCACAATTAAATTAATTAATGCCTCATGATTAGGATTAAGTCATGGCCCACTAATACTTAACCAATTTTGGGGATACGAGGGATTAAATGGGGTTAAGTGGTGAACTGTTGGTTACACTTAACTAATTTAATCCATGATTAGTGAGGGGTTAAACCACACTTAACCCTCTTAGAAAACCCTAGCAACGTGGTATGTTCCAGCAGTAATCCCAGTTTGGTATCATTCACAACCCTAGAGGCTAGGCTAGGGCGGGGCACGATTACTGGACCGATGTAAGCGACCAAAGCGACGGCTGAGTGGTACAGCGGTGCGGGTCCAGGCGGGCTACGGACGTGCACGTAGTCCGGTGTTGGACAAACTCGAGGCACGGGTACCAGTAGGTTTAGACTGTGCATTATTGCTTAGGTGTCTGGGGTTGACACCCGAGGGCTTGATACACCCGAAGGTGGGCCCAGCACAGTCTGACTACAACCATTTGTGGGCCGTATGGACACCAACACTTGACGTGTTAGGTTTATAGGGAGCCGATCGACTAGACCGTTGGGCTGGACCTTGTATTAAGGTCACCTCATGCAATTGGGCCAAAGTTTGGGCTGAGGGATCGATACCTGTTATGTTAGTTTGCTAGTACACCGTGGTGCAAAGCTAAATCTTCTTTATGTGATGACACCTTTATCTATTGCCAGTATGTTCATCTCAGTTTCCATCATGATGTTAGCTTTATTAGTTTATAGACTGATCGTAGTAGGGCTTACCAGTCTTTTTGACTGACCTGTTTTCTTTCGCTTCTTTTCTTCCGTTTCCCCCCCCCCCCCCAGGTTCTCAGGGAGGGAACAGTGGTGCTTAGCTTGGATCGCTTGCTTGTTCGCTGGATAGCTCATGTATGTCTGGACATTGAGCTCGCTATGGTTTATCATCTTTATTTTGGGGATAGCACTATGTATTTCAGTATTTCTGTTTATGTTGTACTAGACATGTTTATTTTGGCAGATGACTTTATGATGTACTAGATTTGTTTTGAGATGGTTTGAGATATTCCGCTGTTTTAGTCTCACTTACTCTGTTTTATATATATACATTTATGTTCTTGTTCTGCCTTGATATATCATTATGCATGCTTACCCAGTTCTAACGCCCCCCAGAAGCTAGTGCCCCCCGAAAGAGTGACCCTGGCGGAGGTGATGACTCTACTGTACTGATACGTAGCCTATCATTCTTTTTCAATGGTGAATCGAAGTTATGAACGTCGACAACTCCTTAGCACACGTCCCGCAGCAAAGCCCAATCATGAAGTGAACTCGTTGGTTCCCAACTGAATCCTGAGCTCTAACTTCCATTTGGACTACCTTTGCATCTCGGGTTATTGGTCATCACCGGATCGGTTCGGATCTCCTCACAGCCATCGGTTCGGCCTTCAGTATCCCCCACTGGATCGATTCGTGCCAAGCTTCTTCGGATCGGATCAGAGGGTGCCATCGGGTTCGGGTCGTGCTCCATGTTCCAGCTCGTGGTGGTCCGGATCGGTCTCTTCCAAAGCACACCGGGTCAGGTCGCAGTCTCCAAGTCCAGTCGTAGTACATCGGTTCGGGTCGGGGTACTATGGCGGATCGGGTCGGAGAACTCCAGACGGATCGGGTCGGAGTACTTCTGGTGGATCGGGTCGGTCGTGATCTCCTCCAGGTTTCAAGTCAACTCATACCATACAGGCTCGGTTCGGGTGCAAGGGAGCGGATCTTAGATGGGCAACACGAACGGTTCGGTTCGGACCTCCCCATCCGATCCGGTCCGATCCCTGCACATTTCCTGTACTTTGTCCAGCGAGTTGTTTACGCCATTCGACGACATTTTCGACCATTCTATCTATTCTAATCAATCACAAAGCATATCATACAGTCATAGCAACAAGTAGAAGTGACCTCAAACACCAAAACATCAATATGATAGGTTAAAATGGATCAAATATAGCCAAAACCCCATATTTTCCCTTAAGCATGTTCAAGCATAATTAATGATAGGATTAGCAAAACTTAACCAAATTAACCCAAGTTTCTAACAGAGGTCTAAAACATCATTTAAGAATTTATAAATATTTTTCCAGATTTTATTAATGTATAAATTCGCTAATCAACACTAATTACCCTTAATTAACCATAATTAGTGAGGAACTATGCAAATCACTCACCTTAGCCACAAATAAACCTTAGATTTGAAATAAATCTCTGTTTTGGTGCAAATAACAATGAAAACCAGCAGCTATAATCTTGATTTGGTGAAGATCTCCCTTGATTTGATGTTGCTAAGCTTAATCCTTGATTAGAAAGTGATTTGGAGGTGATTTAGAGGTTGGAGGCCATTTTTAGGGTTTCTAAGAGGTAAGTGGAGGCTAGAAAACTGAAATGGAATAAAACCCTAACTCTTTTCAGCCTTCCTATAACCCTAATCCCGAAATGGGTTATGGGCCCATTCACTAATCACCCTATTTGGCCCGGTTAAGCAGTTTTTCACCTTCCAAACCTTATTTCAGCTATTTCTCCCAAACGGTAAGTTTGTTTTCCACATGTGACCACTTTACGGAAAGGTAAACCATCATCCGAAGCCAATGGAAGTGGTTTCAGGTCAAAACTCCTTTCCAATCTAAAGTTATGGCCGAAACAAGATCAGCTAGGGGCAAAATGGTCATTTAAAAATCGGCAAAAATAATGAACATGGGAAATGACCCCAATGGTTGTTTCCCAAAGCCAAATGACCATACGACTTCATATAAGAAAGAAATAAATATTCTACGATCCTCCGATGCGTAGAATGCGGGTTGTTACATTCTCCCCTCCTTAAGAAACTTCGCCCCCGAAATTCCCTAACCAAAACACACAAAGGGTCCCGCATGCCTATCAGCCATAAAACAACAATCAAACATGCAAAACAAGTCTATCCTAGCATGCAGAATAACTAAATTGTAAAGTAAATCTTACCAGGCAAAGAGTTCTGGATACATCTTCCTAATGCTCTCCTCTGTCTCCCAAGTACAGTCATTCTCGTTCTCGCGCCACTGAACCTTGACTAGCTTCACTGCCTTCCTTCGAAGTTGCTTCATATCGTGCTCGACAATACGAATCGGCTAGCGGTTCCCAACCGTCTCGGGTTCCACTTCGAAGTCCTCTAACTGATCAGGTGAAATAGTCATATCTGGGTCGTGCACGAACTTCCTTAGCTGGGAAACATGAAATACGTTGTGAACTCCCGCCATCTTCTCGGGTAAGTCAACTCTATGCGCCAAATTCCCAACTTGTTCGAGAACTGGGAATGGACCAACAAATCTTGGTGCCAACTTGCCTCTCCTGCCAAATCGTATCACACTCTTCAACGGAGAAATCTTGACAAACACCAAGTCACCAACGGAGAATTTTAAGTCTCTTCTTCTCTTATCAGCATAACTCTTCTACCTATCTTGGGCAGCCTTCATCCGTTGCTCAATGATCTTAATCTTATCTGAAGTTTCCCTTACCACATCTGGTCCAAGCACAAACTTCTCACCGGTCTCTATCCAACATGATGGTGAGTTGCACGGTCTTCCGTACAAAGCTTCATATGGAGCCATACCGATACTGGATTGGTTGCTATTATTATATGCAAACTCTTCTAGATGCAAATGGTCATCCCATGATCCACCAAAATCCAATATACAAGCTCTCAAGAGATCTTCCAATATACGATTCACCCTCTCTGTCTGACCGTCGGTTTGAGGATGATACGTGGTACTGAGATATAATTCCGACCCTAGAGCCTCTTGTAATCTCTTCCAAAACCCACTAGTAAACAACGGGTCTCGGTCACTCACATTACTTTTAGGTACTCCATGAAATCTCATTACCCACTTCATATACAGTTCTGCTAACTTAGCTGCCATTCTGGTCGATTTGAGTGGTATAAATCTTGCACTCTTGGTCAATCGATCCACAATTACCCAAATGTTATCATGTCCCGATTTAATCCTTGGTAAACCATCAATGAAATCCATCGAGACTTGCTCCCATTTCCATTCGGGAATTTCTAATGGTTGCAACAAACCACTAGGCTTCTTTTGCTCGGCTTTAACTAGCTAGCAATTCATGCACTTGGATATAAACTTCCCAACGTCTCTTTTCATCCCTTCCCAGTAGTAAGTCTGCTTCATTTCTTGATACATCTTATCACCACCGGGGTGTATAGTCAGTTTTGAGTGATGACATTCCCTAAGCACTTCATCTCTCAAACCATTCATGTTTGGTACAACTAGTCTTCCATTCTTTCGAAGCCATGTTTCTCGATCAAGCCCATACAAATTCATCTCCTCACCGTCGATATTCATCTCTAACTTGGAGATGATTTCCAATAGATTAGGATCGTCCCTCTGACTGGAACCAATCCGCTCAATCAAAGTGGGTCCGATCGTCGAACTAGCTAACATTTATGGATCCAATTCGCACTTTGGTCTGAAATCATACCCTGCGATATACTCCAGTTGCTTCCATTCAAGAAACATAGCCCCTAAACTGGCATGTCTCCTACTCAAGGCATCGGCTACCGCATTGCCTTTCCCAGGTGTATATGCGATATCAAAATCATACGAAGCCAAGAACTCTAACCATCTCTGCTGACGGAGATTCAGATCCTTCTGAGACAAGAGATACTTTAACGATTTATGATCGGTAAACAACTCAAATCTCTCTCCCAAGAGATAATGTCTCCACATCTTCAACGTGAACACGATCGCTGCCAGCTCTAAATCATGGGTAGGATACCTTTTCTCATGCGGCTTTAGTTGCCGGCTAGCATAAGCTACAACCCTACCTCCTTGCATCAATACAGCATCTAGTCCGGTACCACAAGCATCCGTGTATACCGTCATCTCTTCATTCCCCTTAGGAATGACTAACACTGGCGCACGCATCAACTTTTCTTTTAGACTCTTGAATGCATTCTCACACACTCCGTCCCAGACGAAGGCTTGATTCTTCTTAGTCAACTGAGTCAACGGTGCTGCTATCTTGGAGAAGTCCTGGATAAACTTACGATAATATCCAGCTAACCCAAAGAAGCTTCTCACGTCTGTTGCATTCTTAGGCGTAGACCAATCCTGTACCGTAGCCACCTTCGCAGGGTCCACGACAATACCATTCTCTGAAACAACATGGCCCAAGAATCTCACTTCCCTCCTCCAGAAGTGACACTTAGAAAATTTCGCTTTCAATTGGTGTTTCCTCAACACCTCCATCACTATCCTCAAATGTCCCTTGTGTTCTTCCTCTGTCCTCGAGTAAACAAGGATGTCTTCTACGAACACAAGAACAAACTTATTCAACTGATCTCTGAATACCCGATTCATAAGATCCACGAAGTATGCTGGTGCATTGGTCAACCCAAATGGCATGACCAACCACTCATAGAATCCAGACAGCGTCCTAAATGCCGTTTTCGGAACACTCTCAGCCGCTACTCCGAGCTGATGAAATCCTGTCGCGAGGTCCAACTGGGAGAACACTCTTGCTCCTTCTAGTTGATCTAACAAATCATCTATCCGCGGTAGAGGATACTTATTCTTCCTCGTCACCTTATTCAACTCGCGATAGTCCACACACAAATGAAGGGAACCATCTACCTTAGTGGCAAACACAACTGGTCCTCCCGACTCGGAAACACTTCTTCGAATAAATCCCTTCTTCAAAAGATCGTTGACTTGCACCCCGAGCTCTCGCTGCTCCCTTGGTGCCATACGACGAAGTGGCATCCCTATAGGTCTGGCATCTTTCACTAAATCAATACGGAACTCAATCTCTCGGTGTGGTGGAAGTCCGGTCACTTCCTCGAAGACGTACGGATACTGGCCAACCACGACCACATCTGACAACTCATCATGCGGGATGTCGAGGGAATTTATAAAACTAGCCATTACCCCATCACTAGGTAGACTACCAAACACTACCCTCCGCCCATCATCCGCCCTAATTGTCACCAAAAACCCCCACAGTCTACCACCACCCCGTATCTTTGGAGTCAATCGACCCCCAATATAATGCCATACCCAGTAAAGCCAAAACAAAGCAATCACAAACAAACATACATCCATGACTCGATAAGACCAAATTTCGGCAAATCATACTAAGGTTAGTCGAACCACCAATCGGGTTCGTCACAACCAATGGTCTATCAACTATCTCGGGTTCCAGTCCCAACCTATCTACCAGGTCACTAGATATGAAGGAACGGGAAGCCCCAGTATCAATCAAAACTCGAATAGGTACATCAAGAATAGAAAGCATACCTTAAATGATGACATTATTTCCTTTCTCCGCCGCAGTTGGGGCATTCGACGAAGAAGGAATAGCACTGATAGCATGTGCTTTCACAATCTGCTTCTCCTTAAGAGGTTGTGGACATTTATCCATATGATGTCCCACTTGGCCACAGTTGTAGCACTTTCTATCCGCTGGCTTGGCCCGACATTCTTTGGCATAATGGCCCTTCTTACCACAGCTGAAGCACTCAACATCTTTCTTGCTCTTTTTCTGGCTATCCTTAGTTTGGTTCTGCTTCCTCTTGTTCTGAGTGTTATTCTTGCCTCCACCGCCTGCTTGCGGGTTCAGCCCTTCTACAGATGCAACCTCAGTCTTTGACTTAGGGTAAAGACTCTCTGATCTCAAAGCTTTCCCCACAATCGATTCAAAAGTCTCATCGATGTGGTTGATAAGACTTTCCCCCAAGTATCCATCCAAACCAGTAATGAACTTCTCATCCTTCTTCTCAGGAGTATCGATAAGGGATAATCCATACTTCGACAAAGTGTCAAACTCAGCAATATAGTCTGAGCCTGCCCTACCATTCTTCTTACGCTCCAAGAACTTCCTAAACAATTCCGACTTCAGAGCAGTTGGGATAAACTTGTCGCTAAAGCAAGCCGTAAACTGATCCCAAGTAACCTGATCCTCTGGAGTGGCTGTCTTAATAGCATTCCACCAATTCATCGCTCGCCCTTGCAGCTGATGAGACGCTAGCCTTCTCTTCATCGCATCCTCGATACCCAAGTCGTCGAAGATACGATCACAGCTATCCAACCAATCCTGAACATCCGTGGCCGACTCTGTTCCGTGGAATGGCTTCCCACCAAGGCTAGTGTAATCCTTGCACAACTTGGCGAAATCGGCCCTAGGCGCCTGCACTACTGGACCACCGTCATTACCGGCATTGGGAACTGCTCCCTGAACATCCCTAAGCATCTCTCTCATGAAGTCAGTGAACATCGTCCTCATGTCAGAAGCATTACCATTATTGGCCCCTCTACCAGCACCCCTCGTGTCTCGACTCATCGTTCAATCTGTAAAGAGAAAACGATTAACTATCTCCATAGTGGTGCTAATGCAGTACGACTTCATCCTTATACTACTAATAGTATATATAAATAGCTTTTGATAACCAAAGTAATCACAAATACGCACTCTCATATACGTACTATCTCTCCCTAGTGTCTTTTCCTAGGTTAACTGCTTGATCCAAATGTGATGGCCCGCTCCGCACCAACCGACATGTACTCCAAAAATTGCGATGTACACATGTCCAGTTAGCACGGAACGGTCGTCAGAAGAAACGAAAGAAGACGAAGGATCAACAAGGAACCTGTAGAATGTCTCACATCGCATAGAACAAAATATAATAACAACATACTTGACATAAAACAGATGAGACAGTGCATAAGTTGAAACAAACTATCATAGCAGCGGAAAATCCAAATACAGCTTATGTTCCACATCATCATTATTACAACTTTTCAAACTGTCTCTAAAAGCAAAAGCAAGATAAGGGAGGTACACTACTAATGCCCAAGTAGTGACCACCAACGACACAGGGAGAATATCTATATATATATATATATATCATACGTGGAAGCCTCCTGCTCGCCTTCGGATCAGCTACTCGTGCATCACCAGCTAACCTGTCTCTAGTCTGCTCGTTTAGAAGCACCCAGAGTAATAAGAAGAGACATAAAACTCTGGGTCAGACAAAAGTCTGGTATGAGCGATAAGCAGCTAAACAGAACAATAACAGGTATACTAAACCATACCTAAACCTGGACCTGCAACCAAAGAGTTAGCACTACATACTGTACAACAGTCTAAGGTGCCACTAACATATGGTGTACAAGCATACGGGGGTGGAGGTGTGCATGTCATAGTGATGGAAAACAATCAAGCATAGCAACCATCCTCACATCTCTCACTCAGTGTGTAAAGCATACGATATCCACCACCTTGATCACCCAATACCTTTCTATGATCACTCTGCCCCATGAAGTCACAACGGCTTCACTGCAGTGATCCATAGCCACTAATCCTTCGCTATGTCCACTTTGCCTTATGGAATCGTACACACCCCACTGCACTGGCTCATAGCCTTACTAATCCTTTACTATGTCCACACTGCCCCATGGAGTCACAATGGCTCCACTGCACTGGCTCATAGTCTTACTACGATCACTTTGCCCCTCGAGTCATGATGACTCTACTGCACTGATACGTAGTCCTGCTACGATCACTTTGCCCCTCAAGTTGTGATGACTCTACTGCACTGATACGTAGCCTTTCATTCTTTTTCAGTGGCGAATCGAAGTTATGAACGTCGACAACTCCTTAGCACACGTCCCGCAGCAAAGCCCAATCATGAAGTGAACTCGTTGGTTCCCAACTAGATCCTGAGCTCTAACTTCCATTTGGACTACCTTTGCATCTCGGGTTATTGGTCATCAACGGATCGGTTCGGATCTCCTCACTGCCATCGGTTCGGTTCGGCCTTCAGTATCCCGCACTGGATTGATTCGTGCCAAGCTTCTCCAGATCGGATCGGAGGGTGCCATCGGGTTCGGGTCGTGCTCCATGTTCCAGCTCGTGGTGGTTCGGATCGGCCTCTTCCAAAGCACACCGGGTCGGGTTGCAGTCTCCAAGTCCAGTCGTAGTACATCGGTTCGGGTCGGGGTACTATGGCGGATCGGGTCGGAGAACTCCAGGCGGATCGGGTCGGTCGTGATCTCCTCCAGCTTTCAAGTCAACTCGTAGCATACAGGCTCGATTCGGGTGCAAGGGAGCGGATCGTGGATGGGCCACACGAACGGTTCGGTTCGGACCTCCCCATCCGATCCGGTCCTATCCCTGCACATTTCTTGCACTTTGTCCAGCGAGTTGTTTACGCCATTCGACGGCATTTTCGACCATTCTATCTATTCTAATTAATCACAAAGCATATCATACAGTCATAGCAACAAGTAGAAGTGACCTCAAACACCAAAACATCAATATGATAGGTTAAAATGGATCAAACATAGCCAAAACCCCATATTTTCCCTTAAGCATGTTCAAGCATAATTAATGATAGGATTAGCAAAACTTAACCAAATTAACCCAAGTTTCTAACAGAGGTCTAAAACATCATTTAAGAATTTATAAATATTTTTCCAGATTTTATTAATGTATAAATTCGCTAATCAATACTAATTACAATTAATTAACCATAATTAGTGAGGAACTATGCAAATCACTCACCTTAGCTACAAATAAACCTTAGATCTGAAATAAATCTCTGTTTGGGCGCGAATAACAATGCAAAATAGCAGCTCTAATCTTGATTTGGTGAAGATCTCCCTTGATTTGATGTTGCTAAGCTTAATCCTTGATTAGAAAGTGATTTGGAGGTGATTTAGAGGTTAGAGGCCATTTTTAGGGTTTCTAAGAGGTAAGTGGAGGCTAGAAACTGAAATGGAATGAAACCCTAACTCTTTTCAGCCTCCCCATAACCCTAATCCCGAAATGGGTTATGGCCCCATTCACTAATCACCCTATTTGGCCCGGTTAAGCAGTTTTTCACCTTCCAAACCTTATTTCAGCCATTTCTCCCAAACGATAAGTCCATTTTCCACATGTGACCACTCTACGAAAAGGTAAACCATCATCCGAAGCCAATGGAAGTGGTTTCAGGTCAAAACTCCTTTCCAATCAAAAGTTATGGCCGAAACAAGATCAGCTAGGGGCAAAATGGTCATTTACAAATCGGCAAAAATCATGAACACGGGAAATGACCCCAATGGTCATTTCCCAAAGCCATATGACCATACGACTTCATATAAGAAAGAACTAAATATTCTATGATCCTCCAATGCGTAGAATGCGGGTTGTTACACTTTACGCACTGAGTGAGAGATGTGAGGATGGTTGCTATGCTTGATTGTTTGTTATCACTATGTCATGCACACCCCCACCCCATATTCTTTACACCTTATGTTTAGTGGGACCTTAGAGTATTGAGCGGTATGTTGTGTTAACTCTTTGGTTGCAGGTTCAGGTTCAGGTACGGTTTAGTATACCTGTTATTGTTCTGTTTTGATGCTTATCGCTCATACCAGACTTTAGTCTGACCCAGAGTTTTATGTCTCTTCTTATTACTCTGGGTGCTCTTAAACGGGCAGACTAGAGACAGGTTAGGTGGTACGCACGGGTAGTTGTACAGGAGACGAGCAGGAGGCTCCCACATATGATATATATAGATATTCTCCCTGTGTCGCTGTTGGTCACTACTTTGGGCATTTGTAGTGTACCTTTCCTTTCTTTTGCTTTAGAGACAGTTTTAAAGTTGTAATAATGATGATGTGTAACATAAGTTGTAATAGGATTTTCCGCTGCTATGATGTTTAATTTTCAGCTTATGCACTGTCTCACCTGTTTTATGTCAAAGTATGTTATTGTTATATCTTATCCCATGCGTTGTGAGATATTCTAAATGTTCTTTGTTAGTTCTTCTTCTTCCTTTCTTTGGTTATCGTCCCATGCTGGTTTGACATCGGCACAACGCACTTTCATGGGAAATGTCGGCTGGTGTGGGGCGGGCCGTCACAAGGTGGATTATTAATCCCTGAACAATACGTTTTCCCACCCTATGGGACGTAAGTCTGGTCAGTATGTCGACCATATCCATCCATCGGCCCCGTAGTGACCAATATATCTGAGGTACCTCGCTTTCCATCATCCACATAAGTAAAAATGTCTGGGCTCCATACATGACACCACTCCTAGCTAGAAGGAAAACGCATGTTCTCCCTGCAGTCCTCTCCCGTTTCTGGTTCATACCGGGGTGTGAGGCTCGCGAATTAACGTTATACACAAAGCTATGCTATTTAAAGTCGTGCTTTGATCATCAACCACAAGGACATGCTTTTCAACAAAATCCTTGATCATTTTCATCTCAGCATCTCACACTGACAATTCATGCCATGCAACTGATGTCTATCAATATATAACCTCTAAGCTCGTACGTATCAGAAAAGGGTATTAAGCAAGAGAATAAATTCTCCGCTGCCAAACAGATATATATTAAATAAAGATCAATCAACACAAAATAAAACCCAGTGTCAAACACACATCCATTTACTAGTTCGTTCTGGGTCTAAACGAAATCGGAGGCACTTTACTCCTCATCCCGTATGTCCAATACAGAAGAGAGGTCCTCGCATATCCGATCGATCTCCAAGTACATATGGATGATCACCACTTATTACCTTGTCCTGGATGTACAGCCCAATCAAGACATCAGTAATCATCCAAACGATGTGAAGACCTCCGGTCTTCAACCACCGTCTTCACCGTTGACTTACCATCGAATCAGTTATTCAGAATGGGTATAAACCCGGCCTTTCCGAATAACTCGCGTATTTTATAAACAAGTGCTATAAAACACAACATATGCCTCATTCCAATTCTGAATATTCTTTTATTTAAATATTCATATCCTTTGGGGAAGGTTCCCATTAATTTTATCTAAGATAAATTCTTCAAATTTATTCTTTAATCTTCCTTTGGATATTAATTCAAACCAAATTAAGGTTTATCCAAACTAGTCGGGATTAGCGCACCTTACCGAAGTAATCATTTGTTATATTTCCCAATCCCAACCTATTCATCCCATGGAGAAAAACTGATGATACTCCATATCTAACATCACTGTGTTATCAGTAAAGTTAATTATCATTTCCCGTTCAAATCTAATTAAAGATTTAACTATCGCCTGGAGCAAAACCGGTGATACTCCATTTTCGATCATTACCCAAATTTGATAATTTAAATTATCATATTCTCATTTCAATCTAATTAATGATTCACTAAAACAATACTTAGTTTTAATCTTCCTAAAAATCAATATAAATGATTATTTAACTTTGGGAAATCAAATATGCCGCATCGACAATCTACACCGTACTATTGATTTCTGCTTATATATAACCTCTAAGCTCGTACGTCTTAGAGAAGGGTGTTAAGCAAGAGAATAAATTCTCCACCACCAAACACATATATATTTAGCAGAGATCAACCATACAGTTCGAAATACAATGTTATATGTAATCCTGTCTTTAACTGGGTTAAAGAACTAATGTCATTTAAAACACAGTTCACTATAAATTCAAATCACATTCCATTAATTATGGAATCTTCATGGAAAATAGATCAATATATAATCGATATCAATTTCCGTATCCGACTAATAATATAAATGGAATAACGACAAAGCCTTTTAAATTCCATATATATTAACAATCGTCCTCCACAGAAGCTCATTTCGATTATTATCAAATCTAATTCCATTCAATTCCAATTTAATATATTAAATTAGAAAACTTTACTTTGGAAAATTCCCGCTAAATCTTAATAAAAAGATTTATAAATTCCAAATCACATTTCACTGTAAATCGGGTTAAAGAACGAATGTCATTAAAAACACAGTTCACAATAAACCCGATTCACATTCCATTTTATTCTAGTTACTAAATATAACTGGAAACTTTAATAATCTTATTTAAAAGATTTATTCCTCTCATACGGGGTTTAAGAACAGTGTTATTTAACACACCATTCACGACAAACCCAAAATCCAATTCTTTTATTCAATTCCAATTAAATATTAATTTATTGAAAAACTTCACTAAATCCTAATTAAAAGATTTATTCTTTTCTCAACTGGGTTTAAGAACAGTGTTACTGAAGACACCATTCACGACAAACCCTAAATCTCATTTGATATTAAATATAAGGCTCCGAATAGAAATTATATCGACTTATATTCAATATCAAATTCTGAAATCAACAAATATCATATTGGGAATAACGATATATATGTCTTACAAATTCCCATATCAATATCTGTATAATCACGGAATTCAATACCGAAATATTCCGAAGATTATTTCCATTCCTAACCATTCCAATTTATTTATTGGAATATTCTGGTTATTTTAAACCCATTTCAGATCCAATTTATTTATTTAAATATATTGTATTATTATTCTAGTTAATAACTAGTTCATTTTGATAAAAATATATTTTTATCTCCATAAACGTGGAATTTTTCATCCTAATTCTTTCCAAATCATTTATTATGATTTTACACAAATTATTAGTATTTTTAATAATTTTAATAAGGCCCTTTTCGTCGATTTCCATAAACGGCCATCGAACTGCACTTACAACGACCTTTTCCAAATTTGATTTGGACATAATTCCAAATCCAGCCGTTAGATTTCAAATCTCTTATATTCGTTGGAAAGCTCTTTTCGATACGAACTCAACGGTTCCGGCTTTAGGAGAATCCGACGCTCGATCTCCTGTAATGTCAATTCGAAGTCAATGGTCGAAATTCGAGAACGGTCACGGCGCGGCGCGTTCAATTCCAGCCATTTAATATATATAATATATATTATATATATTTCATTGATTTCCATTTTAAAACGTATTTTATAAATCATTTCAAATTCATTTTACAAACGATTTCAACTTCATATTCAATTTTAAATCAAAATTGAATATTCCATATCATTTATTATATAAATGATAATTTTTTTAAAAACATTAGATTTTGAAATCACTTCCTTTTCGATATTCATTATAAAAATGAATAGAATCGATATAAATATCGTTTGCGTCAAAATGGCGCATATCTAATCCACACGGCTTCATATATTTCAATATTTTCATGTCCATCCCAAATCGGACATCAAAATCATATTTTGATCCATTACTGAATATTATTTTAAAATATTAGTTATTTTAAAATATTCATTATTCGTCAATTTAAAATATTCGTTCTTTCCGAATTGGAATCAGACACGGTCAATTACCATAAAATTTTATTTATATGGATTTCATACACACATGTACACAACAATAATTAAACACAGTTAGCCATCATCCAGAGTGCTTTACACAACTGCATAAGATTAAATATAAATAATTAACACTTACAACAGTCTGTCAACCAATTGATTGACATACACCTAAACAATTGGAATTAGTGTATGTCAAATATCATCCCAATACCCGTGTGGGGTTTCAATCAACACACACTTTAATGGCCCGAATTTCCGTACTCTTTGAGTCAACTAGTAACACCACACGTCCAACCCAAATTGCACAGAAATACGAATCATTACTAGAAAGAAGTTAAAGGATGAGAAATAGAAAGAAAGAAATATTAGAATAGAAGAAAATGAAGATCACAAACTCACAGCGGAACGAATAAAATATATTAAATAACATAACTTTTGAAATACAAATATGTTTTGCATATACATACCATTATCAGAGTATAGCAACAATTTCTGGAATAGTTATAAATGCCTGTTTCCATATACAACATAGCACATAGCGGAAAATATGATAGTCTATAGCTAATTGGTGAAGCCTCCTGCTTCGTGCTCCTCCAAGTGGATCTGTAAAATCCCAACTACTTGACTGCCCATACAAATTTGGGCACCCAAGAGTTTAGGAAAAACAAACAAAATAAACTCTGGGTCAGTCATGGGACTGGTGTGAGTAAACTCCAATCATTGGTTTAACTTTCAAAATTCTTTCGAAAGAAATGATAATCGTAAGACCAATCTACACATAAACACGGATGGTTTTTATCTTACGATAACCAAAAATACTTTTGATATCAAATCCAATGATATTATAATAGTGTCTACATCAAATAAATAGAATTTAGCGAAACGCTTACATCTCATGCTCCATATATAATATAAAATCAAAACCCGTAGGGCGCTTATTGGAGATTGGATTTCCAACATGACAAGGTATGGAACCACCTTCCGATCAGTGTACTCTAGAGGGGATACACTGGGGTTCAAAAAGAATATCTTGCAACCCGACCCACACATGATCGACCACTCATTTTGCTTGAGTGTATCGAATGTATATCACCAACGGTTGGGATCAGCAACCGTTTCCCGAAAGGGACAACATCGAAATATATTAAAGAAGGAAATGAAATTTATCTAGATAGGTGATTATACATCCTAATGGGAGCGACCCACATAGCCATGCTGCCTGCCCGATTTTTGTCATTTCCCAGTTGATGAGGCTTGAGGTCGTGATTATCTTTCATGAACATCTTTCCACCATTTATTTTGAATTCCACATTGTCGGATCCGTTCATATACATTGTCCTGGGACTAGACAAACCAAAGGCACTATTTCGTCAATCCATCTTGGGCAATTGCTACCTAGGATTTACAGAGTTGCCCTTACATTTTACTCCTTCTTCAATCATCTTTAGCATAAGCTGATTCGTAACGCTTATGCCAATACGGAGTGGTTTTCAGATATTAAATCTGATCCTGGTCTCTCCATATTGACAACGGAGACATAAAGTAAATCAAAACTATGATAGTCGGTGATTTAACTATCAAAGAAACATCCATACAATCAACTGTCCTATTTCCAATTGGAAATTCTACCGATCAAACATCTGACAACACTGGCCCCTTTTTATATTAGTTCTTTATTATATTATCGATTCTAAATTCCATTTTTAATCTTCCATATCCTTTCAATTCTCAATCTCGATTCTTGGAAGACATTTCCAACGTCATCATTTCTTTATTCGAGAAGATATCTCTTATTCCAGTTTGAAAACATTTCTATATATTCATATTTCTATATTTTAGAAAATATACTTTATTAATATTGGAAAAAAAATTCCAGGTATCATTCCTTACTTCCAGTTATCCCAAATCATTTCATCTTCTATACTTGGAAACCATTTCTAATTTACTCTGGAAAATGTTTCCAAGCCCTTTTCATTTAGTTAAACCCATGTTACATAATACACATCGTTGCTATAACTCAATTCATTAATTATTCATTTACTAATCGAATCCCTATCCAATGTTCACCACCAAACCCTAACCATTCCTTAGTTAATTATGAAGTCAATCAAGTTGGGGTATAATTACCTCTAAGACCTTAACTGAACAACATTCTCAACTTTGAAACAGTCAAAGCTCACAACTTCAAATAAAACATCGCTTACACGACTCTTGGATTCGACTTAAGAATCCACTTCCTTTACGGAAAAACATTGATTATAACGGTAGCATTATAATCGTGTTTCCAAATATTTGATTTATAAGACATTGCTTTTAACAACAGCGTTACAATCGCTATCTAGAATTATAGAACATTTATTATAACAATAGCGTTTAAGATCACTGTTTAGATTTACAAAACATTTATTATAACGACAGCATTAAAATTTCTGTTTAGAATTTACAAACATTTATTTTAACGATAGCGTTAAAATCGTTGTTTACAAATATTTGGTTTATAAAAATATAACTTGTACTTATTAATTTCAATTAACAAGTAAATAAATAATTAACTTTGATTCAAAACAAAAAGTAAAAATAACTACTTCCCTAAATCCAATATAATCGAATCCCAATAAATAACTCTCTTCGAATAATCTATATTCGATTATATTCAAAACTTCAGAATTTATCTATCATTTAGGGTAATTCAAAATCCCAATTTCACTTTTGAATTTATGCTCTCTAAATTCTTACCAAAATCCTTTATACCCATTTCAGTCTACAAAACATTATCCCAATTTATTCTATATTCCAAATGTTGGGATAAAACACATCGTTTTCTCAAAACGATTATCCTTTTCCTTTTTCATTCAATTTCCAAGTTGGATTCATATTTCAAGTCTAAATTTCCTTTATAGATGTTTTTTTACAAAATATCTCCTTTTAAACCATTATTCACTTTAAGCGTGAATATATTCCTTTTATATACAATCAATTTAATTTTCATACTTAAAAGTAATATCTTAAACCCAAATTCTATTTATAACTTCTATTCAGAGTTTTTTAATACAAATCTCATTCTTATTCCAATCATTTAAAACCTCTTTTAAAATTTCCTTTATAATTTGCTAAGTTCAAAGCCATTTCCCAATACTGGTTTCAAACCAGATTCTCGCTTTTCTATATAAATTCAACTTGAATTGTCCAACGCTAAGTATTCTATTAAATTTACAAACATCGTTTATAATCAATTTCTTGTTTATTTCATTTAAACAAGTTTCCATTACCAAGTCCATTCAAAATTTAATTATATTTTGGAAATAAATTCCCCTTTTGAAATCTCAAATTCCTTTTTCTATATTTGAAAATATATTACGGTATTTAAAATACCAAATTTCTAGGGTCAGGGTAATTTAACATGGCATAATCAATCATAATATACACATCACAATAAATAACAAGCAGTAATATAAATGTTGAGGAATCCAGTTGGATCCCTCCAACCTGTTTCCCTGCATCCACAGATATCAGTCAACATTAATCATAGTAAATAGCGCTAAAAATTGATCAATGGTATAACGATATCAACCATTTCAACCAATCAACCATCACACAGTATAAAATTGCTATAAATAAATTTAAAACTCGTTTATATAAAAATACAAACGAGCCAGAGTTAGTGAGTTTACTCACCTTGTCTTTGCAGTGGGCGGTCTACTTTTATTTCATTTAAAACAAAACAGATGTTTGATTTTTCTGCAAAACTCCAATAGCTCTGTTCTCTGCCATGTCAGTTCCATAATGTAAATTCCGTTGATACGATTTCAATGTGACCAGTATCGTTTAATTCTGATAACACAACTAAAAGTTATTCACATTTAGGTTTATACGATTTTAATTAACTACTAATTCCCTTAATTGAATTAATTAAGCTAAATTTTCTTATAATAAATTAATCATAGCTAATTACTCATCTTTTGCATTTCCACTTGCACGGCATTTCCTGATGCCATGATAAGCCACTTCATATTTCCATCTGTCCTTAATTACCATCAATTAATTAAGCTAATCCCTTTAATTAAGCGTGCAAACCCATCGTTGGTTTCCAGGAAAACTCAATACCTTTTTCTTCCTACTATCGAACCTTATAACAGCCCTTCCCACGCCAATCATCATGCCACCTGCGGTCACCTAGACCCTACTGCAATACCACCGCCGGCAACCCTTATCAGAGCAGCCTCAACACTAGCGGCGCTGACCTCCATACCTTTGTCCTTCTCATCAAAAAATAAGATGAACGAAATTCGTTCTTTCTCAATTTCTAGCGTCTTTGGTCATCAGTTCGACCCTCGACTGCCACCGATGAACTCTACAGCACGAACGCTCACCGGCAGGACCCCTCAAAACCAGCTCATCGATCTCCGATCACATCTGACGTTTAGTGACTACAGTACACCATCGACAAAGATGGTCACCAAACTCCCCAAAAAAACAAAACTGAAACCTCTTGATGCCAAAAATTTAACCGGCGCCTCATCCCCTCCTAACATCCTCCGCGACGACACCTTTTCGAAGCCCTACCTTCTGCCAAAACTCAAGCCATTGAAACATAGCTGCACCGGCTAAGGCTATTCGAGATTAAGGATCTTGAACACATGAGGCCAATGTATCCAACAACGCTAAATTTCGTTAATGTTTTGATTTTTAATTGTGTTTGTAAGTGGTGGATTTCTCTTGTTGGTTTAATGGAAGAAATGTATTTGGTCTGAGAAATGGGTATACAGTATTTAAAGAAGACGTACCGTGAGGGGCACGGTTTCACTTACCTTGGCAGGCACGAAACAAGGTAGCGTGAGAGGCATGGTTCTTTTGGAAAACTTGGAGTGCACACTCCTGTAACAAGTTCAGTGAATAATTTGGTGTATTATTTTATATATTTTATTTTATTTTAAAATGTCTGCAGTTGACACCCTCTACTCTAGCCACACGGGATTCTATCCAAAAGCTTTCTTTTTTTCAGAATGGATAGGGGATGACCGCCCTATTTGACTCAACCAAGCTTTCATTTGATTTGAACGATTTGTTTCATATATAATTTTATATACATATATATTATTATTTTTATTTGTTTAATATGTTCTGTAGCCGCACATGGTAATTTGCCCTTCTCAGAATTTATCAGGCTTTGCTTAAATGTTTGGTTTCACACAATTGCGTATCTTCTTTGGATCTACTTGAGATTGCATAAGATTTCAGCCGGATTTTTATTTATTTATTTTCCAAGAATCAAAAATAAAGAACATGATGGATAAAAGCAGTACGAGTGAATGTATCAACTACGTGTATTGAGAAACATGTACAATGTACATTAAATGAAGGTAACATGTGTCGTGTCAATGTATGATTTAATATATGTATGCATGTGTAAATATGGGTGTGTAATGCGTATATGGGAGCAGTGAAATATTGACTGGTTTTGTTGAAATACGCGACTGTTTCAAAATTGGTTATTTTTAAGGCTTAATAAATCGATTCAAATATTAATTACTTCCGAAACAATTCAACTTAATGACTAAAAATCTGGGTCGTTACACACACCAATTTTATATTTGTACACTAAGGTGATGTGTAAAATATATTGTCCTAATCAATATCAGTCAAATGAGTGTATATAAACAAATCGTCCGATTTGTAAATGAATATTCATTTTCATTCATATACTCGTTAAAAAATTTATTTTAAATGATTAAATATTTATTTCAACATATGAATATTTTATACAGTTCATTTATACAATAAAAATGATATTTTTATTGTTCTAACATTTTTAGAAAATTTCGGCAGTATAACGGCGCGATACTAGAACCGGAATAAGGTCTAGCCTTGTCCCTCGCCTAATACTGGCTCACGCCATACACAAACCAAATTCCAGTCAATTCAATTCACATCCCAAACCACATTCAAACAAATAAATCAACCCAAACAAACAACAAAACATCCATGGTTTCAATCAAAGGTGTCAGGTGCTACTAAACACCGTCTGCATCCTAGTATATATTTAGCTATAAACAAAATTAGAGTGAGAAGTTCTCGCCTTTGGTTTCCACTCTGCCATGCTTTAACTAAACGGTTTGGATTATGTTCACTTCCAGTCGGTTTCATTGCAATCTGTTTTCAAGCTGTTTATATTAAAAATCACATTTTTAATACAGTGTTATTTATTTTAAAAAAAATCACATTTTTAATACAGTGCTATTTATTCAAAAAAATCACATTTTTAATATTGCTACTATATACATAAAAATCATATTTTTATTTCTCTACATATATAAAAAATCATATTTTTATATTCTCTACATATATAAAAATCATATTTTTATATGATGAAAAATCATATCTTTTCCTTTTTAAAAATCGTATCTTTTCATTCTTAAAAATATTATCTTTTCGTTATTAAAAATCAAATCATTTTGTGATTAAAAATCAAATTTTTTTGTGATTAAAAATCAAATCTTTTTGTGATTAAAAATCAAATCTTTTGTGATAAAAAATCAAATATTTTGTCAACGCTATACATATAAAAACAAATCACATTTTTATATTCTATTCGCATAAATGAAAATCATATTTCTATATTCCTTTTCATATATGAAAATCCAATTTTTAACTTGCTACTATATATTTAAAACTGAAAATAAATTCAAATGGGAATACTTACATTAAATCGAGCAAGGGGGCGTCAGGGTGGGGCGGTGGAGCCACTGCGGGTGGTGGGGGTCTGGCCAAGTGGCGGCGGCGGCCCTGTCAGGTGGCTGCATGCCTGCTTTGGGCCTGTGGTGGTTTAATTGGAAGGAGAAGCGAGAGGGAGGAGGGAGTTGGGCTGCGGCAGTCGGAATTGGGTGGTGCGCCGGTGGTGGAATCGCTTGAGACGACGGCGCAAGGATGGCGAGGGGGCTGAACGTCGTGTTCGATTTGGGGGAGGGCGGTTATTTTTTATCTGAATGAGATTTTAGGGTTACGAGGAGGGGGGGTTATATAAAAATATATATATTATTTTAATTTATTTTCAAAAAGGTTGACTTTTTATTCGAACTCCAATCGAGACCCAACGACTGTCGCCACTAGCTAATTACCCCCATTTCGAACACAATAGGATATGCCCCGCCATCCAATTTGACTGTTACGATCAATTTTCACCAAAATCAAAATATAAATTAATATATATTGAATTTGAACGCATATTTCATTTTATCGGAGCCACATACTGACTTCGAAAATTCCAGAAAAAATAATCTGGCTATGATTTGATGATACAGTCCTAACAAAACTAGTTTCATCGAATTTGGAGACCGTTTGAAAAACGGTCATTTTCCAGTCGATTAAATTCAAACTAAATTGACCAAACACGTTTTAATTCACAAAGCTTACATATTGATTCCAAGAAATATGAAAATAGGAATCTAGCAATAATTTGACATTCCGGATCCATAAAAGTGGTCCCGTCAAAAACGGAGGTCGTTTGCAAAATCGCTATTTTTAAGGGCTATATATTATATTAAATTCCATAGCGACTATTCTGAATTTTCAACTGGACATAACTTTTTATTCCTGTTATGAAATCTGTATTTTTCACATTTGTTAGAAAGATATTTTCAAACAGATTCAAATATTTCTAGTTTTACTGAAATCCATTTTATTTTGAATCCGGTACATTCATTTGAAATTTGAAATCGAAATTTCAAACTACCGTGCCATTTCAGGCTCGTTATATAATTAAAATAAATTTACTTGTTTTAACTTCGATTAAAATAAATTTTTCGTTGTTATTATTTAAAATAAATCATTTTAGATATTCAAAATCCATAAAAATAGCTAAAATAAAATTTTTAAATTAGTTCTGATTTTCCAGGTTGTTACAATCTCCCCCACTTAAAATCTTTTTGTCCTCAAAAAGGAACGGAGCTGAAAGTTGTTTAACTAACCAACTCAACTTTCATTCTAGCGTTTATTCTTCAACTTTTCAGTTTCTAAGAATTTCTAATTTTTCAAAAATTTGGCTTACACCCTAAATTTTTGAAAAATTTCGCCATAACCTCTTTTGTACGGGGAGACCTTTAAAACCGAAACTAGCCACGCAGGGCCCTCATCATCCAAAAAGAAAAAGAAAATGCCAAGCAACTCATAAAATCATCCAAACCCAATAAATTAGTAAACATATACCTATTTGTCGGGCATACAATTTTATTCCTCTTCTTAGCTTCCATGCTGTGACCTGTTCACACATATATATATATGTACATGTATGCAATTTCAAACAACTTTTAGTTCATTTCAATATTTGGTTCAATTTGGCTTAATGGTTCAAATTTTTAATTAATCAAACCAATATTCAAACAACACAACCAGCAACCAATTAGTTGGTTAAATTTTCAAATTCATAACTTTGATATATATATATATATATATTTAAAATCATGTTTTTGATGCCAATTCACAACAATAAACCCTATCTAGTTTTGGTTCTCACACCAGTCAAGTGGAAATATATAACTATCGCACTTTCGATGCTCGAACATAATTATTGATGATGGAGCTCCATCATCAAAATCATCTCCGGGCGACTAGAGTGTGATTCTATATTTATCCAGTATATTTGAGACTTCATATACACGTGGATCAGACGCATATCAAAATCTCTATATACTCGATGGTCCAAATCAATTTAAAATAAAATATTCAAATACGTAGATAAGATTTAAGTTTTCAAAACAAAATTTATTTCATTTTTATTTTTAAAAAACAACACTCCTTACACTCGTTCTAGGATACTACTGATCCCATCTCTAACGAGTCATTCTCATTGGAACTAATCCAATCTCTGATGAATTCTTTCGTTTGGTTCTAATATGTCTTATTCTCGAGCTCTGTAAACTAAAGCTCTGATGCCAACTGAAACGACCCAAACTCGCCCTTACGGGAAAGCCCGGATTGAGTTGATAACACGACAAATCAGAATACAAACAGAAGAACATTTCATTGCTATTACAACAATTTACATCAGAGTACAGGGATATACAGCGTATGAAAAAATAATATACATTTGATAAATATCGGAGATTTACAAATTGCAATGCAGCAAAAAATAATACAAAACACAACTGAAAGAAATATACGAATACAGAGCGTTCCGAATATAGCTCCAGCAGGAAACCAGGATCCTGTGAATATAATATCTGCAAACCAAAACTACTAGCTTGGAAAATAGGGGCACCCATAGTTTAGGTTAAAACAATAAACTCTAGGTCAGTCATGTGACTGGTGTGAGAACTAAATTAGTTATTAAATCTTTACTTTAGAAATAAATTAAGTCAAGGGACCACGCCGTATAACACGGAACGGGCTTTCTCCCAAGAATACCAGTGCATATAACAAACAACGCAATACTTTTTGGAAAAATGAAGCTATTATAAGACTCATGTCCCATCACACGATGCAACACAAGCCGGAGGATAGAGTTGTCCTTATAATAGCCAAACATGCTTGGTACGTTTTAAAACAAATTATTTGATACAATTATAAGTGCATAGTGTATAAAACAATTTCAAATATAAATGTATCAATCATAGGCGGCATGGGTACCATCTATTATGTCGCCATACTAGGTTCAACAATTAAAACCAAAATGTCACGTATTGGAAATTGGATTCCATCTATGAACCAAGGCAAGGGATCGTCCTTACCGAATTCGAGACAATATAGCCCATGTCTCAGGAACAGAACGCATCGTCCCTTGGATCTTCAGGGACGGTCCACATTAGGTGGATTAATAATTCCTGAACAATACGTTTTCCCGCCCTATGGGGCGTAAGTCTGGTCAGTATGTCGACCATATCCATCCATCGGCCTCGTAGTGACCGATATATCCAAGGTACCTCGCTTTCCATCATCCACATAAGTAAAAATATCTGGGCTCCATACCATGACACCACTCCTAGCTACAAGGAAACATATGTTCTCTCTGCAGTCCTCTCCCGTGTAACAACCCGGAATTTTGGGGCCAATTTATGATTTTATTTAAAATCAAAGTTAGAAACAAATAATTTTAATTTAATTATTAAACAAGCCTGAAATGGCATAGCAGTTTGTAATTTTGAATTTAATATGATTAAGTTTAATTTTTCATAATTTTTGAATTTAATTTGTGACCATGGCAAAAAGATTTCAGTTTTGTCAATTTCAGTAAATTTTAATCGACTTGAAAAAGGCCATTTTTCAAATAGGCTCAGAATTGAATGAAATCAATTTTCTTAGGTCTGCAGCATCAAAACATAACTAAATATATTTTTCGGGAATTTTTGGAGTTAATTTGCGTCCCCGGTATATTTATTTGTACGGTTGAATTAGAAATAAAAGACTTAAATTTTAAAATAAAGAAAATTGGGTCAAGACAGTCGTTTGGGCCTACGGGACATAGCTAGATGAGTCCGGAATAGGGGTTTATAGGTAAGAACGACAATCGTTGGGCTGAAATCGGACAAAGTTGCAAAACGGGCCTTAACGGGCTAATTAACTAATTAACTATTATAAATATTCACTAATCTCTAAACCCTAATCCCTCCTTCACAAACCAGCCACCACTTTCAGATTTAATGGCCACCATGCTCCCAATTTTATTCCTCAATCTCTCCCATCCCTCTTCGAATTAGAATCCAACCCCAACACCAAATCGAAGAGCATCTCTCAAGCTTTAATTCTGTATGGATATGATGAAGTTTAAGTGAGTGTTTTGCCCGGAAATCAACACCCTACCCACGCCCAAAACAGCCCGTCGCACCACCCCTGGGCCCACCGCACCCTCCACCTTCCCTGCGCCGAAATCCCCTCCCTCTTCGATGTCCTACCACCCGATCGTCCTCGAACATCATGAATTAATCGTAAAGTGGAAACCTAATTTTGAATGAAATGGGTTCAAGGTAAATAAAAGGAACGAATTTGAACGTGGAAGAGGAAGAAGGAGGGTGAGTTGACTTTTTGAACTTTGACCAAACAATTTAATTAATTCAAACTTTGATCGATCT
Organism: Allium sativum; assembly: GCA_030737875.1. Taxonomy (NCBI): domain Eukaryota; kingdom Viridiplantae; phylum Streptophyta; class Magnoliopsida; order Asparagales; family Amaryllidaceae; genus Allium; species Allium sativum. Next base: position 767,318,427 of record CM060912.1, on the reverse strand, counting down.
TAATTAATCCATATCTTGCTCGTACGGACTCGGATTCGAACGATTTCAGGTGTGCCACGATCGTGAGACCGAGATCTACGCGATGAAACTGACTAGACCTGATTCTGAGCAAGTTGAAATTTGGCCAATTTTGGATCTGAACAGCGCATAACTCTAATTGATGTGAGATTTCTATTTTAAAAGTTATATTTTATTCCTGGTTGTTTAAATCTCATATATACATGTTTATATAATCATTTATGTGATTGTTGTAATTCGGATTTTTTGTTGTTGTTGGTGACTGACTGTATGTGATTCCCTTTTGGTTCATAGATTAAAAATTAAAACTGATTGTATGTGGTGATTGTAATTAAAGTTGTAGATCTGAATTCTATTTTTGAATCAGTGTATAAAAGATTCAACTTTGTTTGTGAAATTAAAAGATTCAACTTTGTTTGTGAATATAAAAGATTCAACTTTGTTTGTGAAATTAAAAGATTCAACTTTGTTTGTGAAATTAAAAGATTCAACTTTGTTTGTGAAATTAAAAGAAATCATTTTTGTTTGTAAGCAAAAAGAAATCATTTTTGTTTGTTGTAATAAAAAAGAAATCATTTTTGTTTGTAAACAAAAAGAAATCATTTTTGTTGTAATTAAAAAGAAATCACTTTTGTTTATGCATATGAAATAGAAGCACATTTTAATGTCATATTTATGCATATGAAATAGAATCACATTTTAATGTCATGTGAATGCATATGAAATATAACTACATTTCAATGTCATGTTAATTCATATGAAAAATAATTATTATTATTTTATGTGCTAAGTAAATGCATTAGGAATGAATATTCATTTAAGTGGCATGTTAATGCATTAGAAACAATCATTTTAACGGTTTATATATATATGTATATATATTATAAATACAAATTAGAAGTGAAACATTATTTTACACCGTTAAGTGTCAAATTTGAAATGAACATTAGTTACATTTTTAATGTGAATTGTTTAAAAAATAAAAAAGTTACATTTTTAATGTAAATTGTTTAAAAAGATTATTTACATTTTTAATGTGAATTGTTAAAATGAAAAGTCATATTATTTATCACCGTTTTTGTCAAATTAAAAAAAAATTAACTTTTGTTTATACTTAAAAAGATTTCACCTTTGGATTTTAAATAAAACGAATTCCCTTTTTATTTTGTCATTAAAAAGAATGTCACTTTTATTTTTTGTGTAATGAAACAAAGCACAAAAGTAACATTTTTGAGTGTAAGTTAAAAAGGGACATTTTTAATGTTTATTTTGTTAGAAATAAAAATAAAACACATGTTATATTGTCTTTTTGTAAAAAAGAAAACCAACGACATTATTTTTGTTTGATATATAAAAGGGACATTTATTTCACTTTCATTGAAATAATAAAAAGGGACAAATTCCATTATTGTTTATGTTAGAATATAAGTGTCATATTACATCATCATGTGTTAAATAGGAAATGATCATTATTTACACCGTCATTTATTAGAAAAGAAATTGACATTATTTACACCGTCATTTGTTAAAAGGGAAATTGACATTATTTACGCCGTCATTTGTTAGAAATGAAATGATCATTATTTACACCGTCATTGGTTAGATATGAAATCGACATTATTTACACCGTCATTTGTTGAATATGAAAAACAACATTATTTTCACCGCCATTCGTTAAATATGAAATTGACATTATTTACTTTGTCAATTTGTTAGTAATGAAATCGACATTATTTACTTCGTAAATTAGTTAGAAATGAAAAATAAGACATTGATTTCATTGTCAATTAGATTTAAAGTAGGGACCGTTTGTCACAGGTCCCTATTAAGTTTCAAAATTAGGCTCACATCCGGTCCTAAACTTATTGTAAATTAGGTCCCTATTTTTCAAAAACATATAAAAAATATAAAAAAAACTATTAAAAAATCACGTAAATTCATAATTAAATAAAACATGTTCACGCCAAAAAAATCAGGTGGAAAATCAATCAACAAACACGTCAAAATCAAAAAATACACAAAACAGCGAAAAATGCAGTAAAATGCATAAAAACATGCACATATTTCAAATAGTTGCATACATGTATGCATCTATTTCAATTCCGCATCATACAGCAGCATATATGCATACATGTATGCAGATTTTCCGAAATACATACATGATTTCATGCATCTATTCGATTTCTGCATGGAAAACACGCATGCTTGCATATGTGCATACGAGTATGCAGTTATGCAGAAAATATGCATTCAAGTATGCACATATTGTCACGCCTTCGGCTTTCAACACATTACTGCATACAAGTATGCAGCTATTTTGAATAATAGCATACTTGTATGCAATTATTCAGCAGGCTTGCGGATCTTTTTTGCATGTGTATTTAAAAAGTTGCATACATGTATGCAACTTTTTTTTTTCAGTTTAGATGGGCTCCTGAGATTATTTCCAGAATTTAGATATATTTTTTTTATGTATGAGCGCATTTTTTTTTGCCACAAATTGAAAAAGGCGAAGGGGACTTGAGGAGCAGGCGGAAGGGATCAAAAGTTTGGGCGGCATCTGATTTCAGGGACCGGATTTATAAATAAAAGTATGGGTGGACGTGGCTTTAATTAAGTTTGAAAATAGGGATATGAGCCTAATTTTCACTTTAAAGTAAGTGAAATTTACATTTTTATGTAGATAGATTTTCATTAAAAGAATTAAGAAGAAAATTAAATTTTTATGTAATTGGATTTTCATTGAAAAGGATAAGGATATGAAATTTACCTTTTTGTGTAAATAGTGTTCAATGAAAATTATAACGATGAAAATTTATATTTTAATGAATTAGATTTTTTTTCATTAAAAAGATTAAAGATATGAAAATTACATTTTTATGTAAAAAAAGATTTAAGGTGAAAATTACATTTTTATGTAAAAAGATTTAAAAGTGAAAATTACATTCTTCATGTAAAAAGATTACAAGTGAAAATTTACATTTTCATGTAATTAGATTTAAAGTGAAAATTTACATTCCCATGTAATTAGAATGGAAATTTACATTTTAATGAATTGAATTTCCATTAAAAAGATTTAAAGATATGGAATTTACATTTTTATGTAAATAGGTTTTCAATGAAAGTTATAACGATGGAAATTTACATTTTAATGAATTTGATTTCATTAAAAAGATTAAAGATATGAAATTAACATTTTCATGTGAAAAGATTAAAACACAAGATTATCATTTTGCTTGTAAAGAAAAAAAATTGACACAAAATTATCATTTTAGTTTTGCATTGAAAGATATAAACAAAATTATTATTTTTGGCTTGGCATTGAAAGAATAACAATGTTATTATTTTTGTTACATTGAAATTAAACAAACAAGAATATATTCATTTTTGTAGATTTGAGATTGACACCAAAATATATTGCATTTTTGTTAGAAAATTGAAATGACACAAAATCTTCATTTTTGTTAAATTGGAATGATACACGAAAAATACATTTTTGTGTGAATTGAAGGGTAAAAGAAAATATACATTGTTATGTTAGGATGTGTATGTGAATTAAAAAAAAAATAAACATTATTGTGTGTTATGTTATAAATCAAAATGTTATGAAACCAAGTGTTCTTTACTTGTTATGATAATCACAATTGTAATAACCCGGAAATCTGAGCCAATTTAAAATTTTTATTTTGGCAATTTTAGTGAATTTTGATCATTTAAAATGAATTATTTTAAATAATATCGACGAGAAATTTATTTTGAATAGAATTCGAACGAATATATTTATATAGATCGTCGTTAGATTATAAATATTTATTTATATATATAAAAGGAATTGAAAATGGCGCGGTAGTTCGATAATTCGATTTCAAAATTCAAATGAACATACCGGGTGCAAAATAAACCGGATTTTAGTGAAACCAAAAATATTCGAATCTATTCGAGAATATCTTTCCAACGAATCCGAAAAATTGAAATTTCATAGCGGGGATCAAAAGATATGTCCAGATGAAAATTCAGAATAGTCGCTATGGAATTCTGGCCCTTAAAAATGGGAATTTTGCAAACGACCTCGGATTTCGACGAAACCACTTTTGTTGGATCCGTGATGGCAAGTTATTGCTAGATTCCAATTTTTGTAAATTTTCGAATCAATATGTGAGCGTGGCAAAGGAAAACGCATTTGACCAGTTTCAGTTGATTTTAATCGACTGGAAAATGGCCATTTTTCAAACGATCTTAGAATTCGACGAAACTAGTTTTGTTAGGACTGTATCGTCAATACGAAGCTAGAAAATATTTTTCGAGAATTTTTCGAGTTAGTATGTGACCCAAGTAAATTGAAATGTACGTTCAAATTCAATATATAGAGTTATATGTTGATTTTAACGAAAACTAATCGAAACGATCGAATCATCCTATGATACATATCCCATTGTGTTCGGAATGGGGGTAATTAGCTAGGGACGACAGTCGGTGGGTTCGATTTCGGGTTCGAACGAAAAGTTAACCCTCTTTGGAAAATTAAAAAATAAAATAAAATAAATTTACATAACCCAACCCCCCCTCTCCCCACGTCCACTTCAGTTGAACGAAAAAAAGGGGGGGGGACTCAAATCGTCGATCGCTCCTGAACCCCATCGCCCAATCGTCTCCGCCACCCCCCGTCGCCACCCGATCCGCCACCACCCTCCCCTACAGCCGACGCAACCCTCCTCCCTCTACCCTGCTCCAGATCGAACCTCTCCCTCCTCCGTTTCAATTTTTCCTCTCGAACCCTCAAAGACCCAAAACGCCCCGCAGCCCTGACGCCTCCACCCACCACCGCCGGCGTTGCTCTCTGCCACCACCCACGGCCTCAAGCGCGCCATAAACCCCCCAGTCCTAGTAAAGCGCTGTAAGTTTTATTGTTCTTAGTTTTTTATTCTTATTTTAATTTAGAAATCAGTTTTTATGTAATGTGATAAAATGAAATTTTATAAAAGGAAGATTCGATTTTCTTTATAAACAAAAAGATTAGATCTTTGGTTTGGTAAGAATATGAGGTGTTATAGGAAAGGGTGAGATTTTTAAATTTAGAAAAGGTTTGATTTTTAAAACAAAGATAAGATTTTTATCATTGAAATATTATAGTTTTATCATTGAAAGATACGATTTTTAGTAAGTTAAAAATGCAATTTCGACTGGGGTATGATATAAAATTATTTTTAGAAAGTTAAAAATATAATTTTTATAAAGCAAAGATTATAAAAATATAATTTTTATAAGATAAAGAATATAAAAATATAATTTTTATATTAGTAGAGTATTAAAAATATAATTTTTATATAAGTATGATAATAAAAATCTGATCTTTATATCAAAAGAAGAAATATAAAAATATAATTTTTATATAGAAAGAAGCATTGTAAATCTATATGAAGTTGAAATAAAAGTATAATTTTTATTTATTTATTGAAAGGAAGTGGTAAAAATATAATTTTTATTTGAACAGCGTGAAAAGAACTGCATAGGAATTTCAAGGAATCCAGATGGTTCAGCAGTTCAAAAGCAAAGCACGACGGAGGGGAACCCACTGTGAGAACTTCTCACCTTTTAATTTAATTTTCTAGTTAAAATATATACTAGGATGCAGACGGTGTTTAGTAGCACCCGACACCCGTCGTCCACAGACCATGGACGGTTTGTATGCTTGTTTGTTTGATTTTGATGTGTAGTTGATTATGTGATGTGAAATGAAATAAAATATTTATATAGAAATAAAATATTTATATAGTTAAAAATATTTTATAGTTAAAAATAGAATTTTTAACGTGTATATAAAAGGAAATAAAAATAAACAAATCGGACGATTTGTTTATATACACACATTTGACTGATATTGATTGGGACGATAAATTTTACACATCGCCCAACTGCACAAATAAAATCAGTGTTTGATTGTTTGAAACCCCACACGGGTATTGGGATGATACTTGACGTACATTAATCCCGATTGTTTAGTCGCATGTCGATCGATTGATTGACAGACTGTTATAAGCGTGGAATATTTATATTTGATGCTTATACAGTGTAGAATGCACTTTGGATGATGGTTGATTATTCATCGTTGTTATTGTATACATGTGTTGTAGAAAATCCACATAATTAACATTATATGGTAATTGATTAGGCCTCATTCCATTTTTGAAATAGAAATATTTGAAATAGAATATTTGAAAATAGGAATATATGAAGCCGTGTTGATTAGATTGATGCCATATTGACGTGAACGATATTTATATCGATTTTATTCATTTTATAATGAATATCGAAAGTGATTTCAAAATATGATATTTCGAAGAGAATTGAAATTCGAATCAAACTGAATAGAAATGAATTCGAATTGAATAGAAATGAATTCGAATTGAAATTGAATATAAATGAATTCGAATTGAAATTGAATATAAATGAATTCGAATTGAAATTGAATATAAATGAATTCGAATTGAAATTGAATTGAATTGAAAATGAACTGAAATTGAATTAAAAATCGATTTGAATTGAAATCAATTTGAAATAATTTAAAACGAATTTATGAGGAAAAATTCAATTTTGAATTGAATTTGAAAAGAAGTTGAAATCGTTTTGAAAACGAATTTAAAAACGATTTATATAATACGTTTTAAAAAGGAAATCGACGAAGTATATATTATATATATATTATATATATATATATAATATAATGGCCTGAATAGAACGCGCCGCGCCGCGGCAGTTCGCGAATTTCGACCATTAACTTCGAATGGATATTACGGGAGATCCGACCGTCGGATTCTCTTAAAACCAGAACCGTTGGGTTCGCATCGAAAAGAGCTTTCTAACGAATATTAGAGATTTGAAATCTAACGGTAGGATTTGGAATTATGTCCAAATCAAATTTGGAAAAGGTCGCTGTAAGTGCAGTTCGATGGCCGTTGATGGAAATCGAATGTACGGGCCTTGATAAAATTATTAAAAATATCAATAATTTGTGTAAAATCATAAGAAATGATTTGGGAAAAATCGGGATGAAAAACTCCATATTTGAAAAGATAAAAATAGATTTTTATCGAAATGAACTAGTTTTGAACTAGAATAATAATTTATTTTTTTAAAATAAATAAATTGGATTTGAAATGGTTTTGAAGAAACCAGAATTTCCAATAGTTGAATTGGAATGGATTTGAATCAAAATTGTCTTTGGAATATTTCGATGTTGGATTACACGATTATATAGATATTGTTATGGAAATTTGAAAGATATTTATATCGTTATTTCCAATACGATATTTGTTGGTCGTAGAATTTGATATTGAATATAAGCCGGTATATTTTCTATTCAGAGCCTTGTATTTAATATCAAATGTGATTTGGGTTTGTCGTGAATGGTGTCTTCATTAACACTATTCTTAAACCCAGTTGAGAAAAAGATTAAATCTTTTTATTTAGATTTAATGAAGTGTACCAATTAAATAGTATTTAATAGGAATAGATTGGTATTGATTTTTGGGTTAATCGTGAACAGTGTTTTAAATAACACTTGTTCTTTAACCCGATAATTAATGGAATGTGATTTTGGATTGTCATGAACGGTATCTTCAATAATACTATTCTTAGACCCAAAGAAGTTAAGAAAATCAGAAATTAATTGGAGATTATTTAAGTTAAATGGTTTCTGGGGTATTGATCTGATGTTGGTTTCGGCCTTCGGGGTTAATACTTAGGGAATCGCTCACTTGCTAATTTACGGTTAAGGACTGATTGAAATGCGATGTGATTTTGGGTTTATCGTGAACCGTGTTTTAAATGACACTGATTCTTTAACCCAGTCACAGAATAAAACTAAGTGGAGTTTTAATAAATCTTTAATTACATTGAAAAGATCGAGAATGGAGTATCACCAGTTTTGCTCCAGGCGATAGTTAAATCTTTAATTAGATTTAAACGTGAAATGGTAATTGAATTTACCGATAACACCGTTGTGTTAGATATGAAGTATAACCAGTTTTACTTCATGGGATGAATAGGTTGGGATTGGGAAATTAAAACAAATGATTACTTCGGTAAGGTTCGTTAATCCCGACTAGTTGAATCGATATTCAAAAGAAGATTAAAGAATAAATTCAAGGAATTTATCTTTGATAAAATTTATGGGAACCTTTCCCTATGAATGTGAGATTTAGAAACTAACTGTCGGTTAGCTAAGCAGAATGGTTTTCTGGATATTGATCTGATGTTGGTTTCGGCCTTCGGGGTTAATATTTGGGTAATCATTCTCTTGTTAATTTACGGTTAGTAACTGATGAATTGAAATGAGGCGTATGTTTTGTTTGTGTAACACTTGTTTATAATATACGCGAGTTATTCGGAAAGACCGGGTTTATCCCATTCTGAATAACTGATACGACGATAAGTCGAAGATGAAGACGGTGGTCGAAAACCGGAGGTCTTCGCGTCGTTTGGGTGATTACTGATGATCTTGATTGGGATGTACACTCGAGAAGATGGAAACAGTTGGTGATCGTCCAGACGTACTTGGAGATCGATGGATATGCGGGGTACTAGGTGCCTCCGGTTTCGTTCAGACCCAGAACGGACTTGTAAATGGACTGTGTGTCTGACATCGGATTTCATTCTGTGTGACTGATACCGGTTGCATAGAGTGGTTTGCCTGCGTGGCATGCTAAGATGCAAATGATCAAGACTTCTGTTGAAAAGCAGAGTCTTGTGGTTGATGATCAAAGCACGGCCTTTGTGGCGTAGCTATGTGTAACGTTTACTTCGCGAGTTTCACACCCGATATGAACCAAAAATGGGAGACGGACCTCAGGGAGGACATGCATTTCTTTCTAGCTAGAAGTGGCGTCAGTGGTTTTACACGCCCTGACGAGTTTGACTTATGTGGTTGTTGCTGTTGCGAGGCGCCTCAGATATATCGGTGACTATGTGAAGCCGATGGAGTCACTCGTTGGCTCATTTGCGCCCCATAGGGCGGGGAGACGTAGTGTTCAGGATTTCGTCTAATCCACATCGGTGGACCGGCCCTGTCGCTCCAAGGGTTGATGCGTTCTGATCCTGAGACATGGTAGGCTAGATTGTCTCGAATCGGTAGAGGACTATCTTTTGCCTCGGTTCATAGATGGAAATCCAATTTCCAAATACGTGACATTTGCGGTTTTAATTGTAGAACTAGTATGGCGACATGATATATGGTACCCATGCCGTCTATGATTGATACTTATGATTTGAAGTTGTTTTATACACTATACACTGATGATAGTATCAAATGATTTGTTTTAAAACGTATCAAGCATTCTTTGGCTGTTATAAGGGAAAACCCTATCCCCCTGCTTGCGTTGCATTGTGTGATAGGACCTGGGTCTTATAATAGCTTCATTTTTCTTTATTTAGCATTGCGCTGTTTGTTTTATGCACAGGTATTCTTGGGAGGAAACCTGTTCCGCGTTAGCGACGTGGTCCCTTGAATTACCTAACTTTAAAATAAATATTAATAACTGTTTTAGTTCTCACACCAGTCCCATGACTGACCTGGAGTTTATTGTTTTAACCTAAACTCTGGGTGCCCTTGTTTCGACACGGGCAGCTAGTAGTTTTGGTTTTGCAGATTTATATTCACAGGATCCTGATTTACAGCTGGAACGATATCTGGAAAGCTTTGTATCCGTATATCTCCTCTAGTTGTGTATTGTATTATTTTCCGCTGCTATGTAATTTATTGTAATCTCTGATATTTTCTGTTGTGTAATATTTGTTTATACTCTGTATTATCCTGTAATCTGATGAATTGTTGTAATATACAATGAAAGGTTCTTCCGTCTGCGTTCTATTTTGTCGTGTTCTCAAAACAATCAGGCGTTTTGAACGGTCTGGGTCGATTTAGCGACTGATTCGGATCGAGAAAAATTCCTTGTTGTCACAACAATAATGAAATGGACGAAGGAATTATATTTATATAATTATATATATATATATATAAAAATCGAAATTAAATGAATCGAGCGTGGTAGTTCACATTTTGGAATCATGCCATTAAATGATTATACCGAAAGATTCGACCGTCGGATTTTCCCAAAACTGGAACTGTTAGGTTCGCCTTGGGAAGGTCTTTCCAACGATATGAATGGTGTTAAAATTCAATGGTTAGATTTAGAGAAATGTGTAAATCAAATTTAGTTGAAAACAATGCCAGGGTCGCCCTTTTGACCCGAAGCATCGTTAAATAAATTTAGCTATTTGTATATATATATATATATATATATATATATATATATAAATAGCGATAAATCGTTATTAAATACTAATAACGATATGAAATGATTTTTAATTATATATATATATGCGAGAATCATTTGAAAAGTCCGAGTTCAATCTCATTTCAAATGATTATACGTCGATCTAAGTCGAAGATTTGAAGACGGTGATTGAAGACCGACGATCTTCACATCGAACGGATGAGGACTACTGACGCCCGTGATTGGAGTAGCTACCATAAAGGGGCTGTAGTGGTAGTTGTCCGGACGTATTGTTGATCGTTCGGATATGCGAGGTATAAGGTGCCTTCGGTTTCGTTCAGGCCCAGAAAGGACTTGTAAATGGATGTGTGTCTGACATTGGATTTCATTCCATGTAAATTGGTTTCTATTTAATATATATCCGTTGGTGGCGGAGAATTTATTCTCTTGCTTAACACCCTTCCCTGCGACGCATGAGCTCAGAGGTTATATATTAGTAGTTATCGATCGCATGGTGTGGACTGTCAATGTGGCGTGCCAAGATGCAATTGATCAAGGATTTTGTTGAAAAGCAGAGCCTTGTGGATGATGATCAAAGCATAACTTGAAAAGCATAACTTTGTGTATAGCGTGACTTCACGAGCCTCACAACCCGGTTGAGTCTAAAACGGAGCAAGGGAACGCAGGGAGAGCAACACGTTTCTTTCTAGCTAGAAGTGGTGTTTGGTTTTTACACGGCCCGACATTTTACTTATGTGGATGATGGAATGAGGCGCCTTGGATAATAGGTCCTATAGGACTGGGAAACGTGTGTTCAGGAATTGCCAATCCACAAAATCGTATGTGTGGAGCGGCCCTGCAGTTTTCCAAGAGTTCACTACGGGGGATCCTGAGACATTAGCTAGAGTGTCTTGAATCGGTAAAGAGATCATTCGTAGCCTTGACTCGTGATGGAAACCCAAATTCCCTATACGACCCTACGGACTTGATTGTATTACTAGTATGGAGGCATAGTATATGGTAGCAATGCTTCCTAGGATTGATACATTTACTTTGAAATGTTTTTGAAACATACATACACTAATAATAATATCAAATCCATTTTATCGTATTAAGCATCTTTTGACCATTATAAGGTAAAACTCTATCCTCTGATTTGCGTTGCATTGTGTGATGGTACTTGAGACTTATAATGGTTTCATTTTTCTAAAAGGCATTGTGTTTTTCAACGAAATACTTTATCTTATGCACTGGCAATCCAATGGAGTAAACTCGTTCCGCGTTAGCGGCGTGGTCCTGTGATTAGCCTTATTATTAGATTAGTTTAGTTAGATTTCTCATACCAGTCCCATGACTGACCTGTAGTTTGTTTCACTGGCAAACTCGGGTGCCCATCTTTTTCACATGGGCAGTCGAGTAGCTTTTTGCAGATATTTATCTTTAGCAGGATCCTGGATCGAAGCCTAAAGTTGTGTCCAGAGCATAGTTGTCTTCTGCTACCTTAGTTATTTTATTTCCGCTGTGTATTGTATTAATTTACTGTAATTTATCTTCCGCTATAATTTTATTTGATGTACTCTGATATTCTGTACTCTGATGTATCATTATTATGATGTTTATAAAAGTATGATGTTATTGTTCTAATGTGTTGTATTCCTAGAGTTAACGTATTTGGGTTTTGAAAGGTCTTAGTCGATTTTGCGATCGACTGAGTCCGGGCAAAATCCGTGTCGTTACATCCCGTTTCTGGATCATGTCGGGTGTGAGGCTCGCGAATTAACGCTACACAAATTTATGCTATATTAAAGTCGTGCTTTGATCATCAACCACAAGACTCTGCTTTTCAACAGAAGTCTTGATCCTTTGCATCTCAACATGCCACATAGGCAGTTCACGCCATGCGACTGATGCCCATCGATATATAACCTCTGAGCTCGTACGTCTCAAAGAAGGGTGTAAAGAGAGAGAATAAATTCTCCGTCACCAAACAGATATATATTTAATAGAGATCAATCAACACAGAATAAAATCCAATGTCGTACACATATCCATTTACAAGTTCGTTCTAGGTCTGAACGAAACCGGAGGCACCTTATTCCTCATCTCATATGTCCAAATTAAGGTTTATCCAAACTAGTCAGGATTAGCGCACCTTACTGAAGTAATCATTTGTTATATTTCCCAATCCCAACCTATTCATCCCATGGAGCAAAACTGATGATACTCCACATCTAACACCACTGCGTTATTGGTAAAGTTAATTACCATTTCCCGTTCAAATCTAATTAAAGATTTAACTATCGTCTGGAGCAAAACCGGTGATACTCCATTCTCGATCATTACCCAAATTTGATAATATAAATTATCATATTCTCATTTCAATCTAATTAAAGATTCATTAAAACTCTACTTAGTTTTAATCTTCCCAAAAATCAATATTAATGATTATTTAACTTTGCGAAATCAAACATGCCGCATCGACAATCTACACTGTACTATTGATTTCTGCCTATATATAACCTCTAAGCTCGTACGTCTTAGAGAAGGGTGTTACGCAAGACAATAAATTCTCCGCCACCAAACAGATACACATTAAGCAGAGATCAACCATACAGTTCGAAATACAATGTTACATGTAATCCTGACTTTAACTGGTTTAAAGAACTAATGTCATTTAAAACACAGTTCGCGATAAACTCAAATCAAATTCCATTAATTATTGAATCTTCATGGAAAACAGATCAATATATAATCGATATCAATTTCCGTATCTGAATAATAATATAAATGGAATTACGAAAAGCCTTTTAAATTCCATATATATTAACAGTTTTCCTCCACAGAAGCTCATTTCGATTATTATCAAATCAAATTCCATTCAATTCCAATTTAATATATTAAATTGGAAAACTTTACTTTGGAAAATTCCCGCTAAATCTTAATAAAAAGATTTATAAATTCCAAATCATATGTCACTGTAAATTGGGTTAAAGAACGAATGTCGTTAAAAACACAATTCACAATAAGCCCGATTCACATTCCATTTTATTCCAGTTACTAAATATAACTGGAAACTTTAATAATCTTATTTAAAAGATTTATTCCTCACACACGGGGTTTAGGAATAGTGTTATTTAAGACACCATTCACGACAAACCCAAAATCCAATTCTTTTATTCAATTCCAATTAAATATTAATTTATTGGAAAACTTCACTGAATCTTAATTAAAAGATTTATTCTTTTCTCAACACGGTTTAAGACCAGTGTTACTGAAGACACCATCATGACAAACCCTAAATCTCATTTCATATTAAATACAAGGCTCTGAATAGAAATTATATTGGCTTATATTCAATATCAAATTCTGAAATCAACAAATATCGTATTGGGAATGACGATATACATACCTTCCAAATTCCCATATCAATATCCGTATAATCACGGAATCCAATACCGAAATATTCCAAAGATTATTTCCATTCCAAACCATTCCAATTTATTTATTGGAATATTCTGGTTATTTTAAACCCATTTCAAATCCAGTTTATTTATTTAAATGTATTGGATTATTATTCTAGTTAATAACTAGTTCATTTTGATAAAAATATATTTTTATCTTTACAAACATGGAATTTTTCATCCTAATTCTTTTCAAATCATTTATTATAATTTTACACAAATTATTAGTATTTTTAATAATTTTAATAAGGCCCTTTCTGTCGATTTCCATAAACGGCCATCGAACTGCACTTACAGCGACCTTTTCCAAATTTGATTTGGACATAATTCCTAATCCAACCGTTAGATTTCAAATCTCTTATATTCTTTGGAAAGCTCTATTTGATGCGAACTCAACGGTTCCGGTTTTAGGAGAATCCGACGGTTGGATCTCCCGTAATGTCAATTCGAAGTCAATGGTCAAAATTCGTGAACGGTCGCGGCGCGGCGCATTCTATTCAGGCTATTTAATATATATATATATATATATATATATATATATATATGTATATAATATGTATATTATATATATTTTATCGATTTCCATTTTAAAACATATTTTATAAATCGTTTTAAAAATGATTTCAACTTCGTATTCAATTTTAAATCAAAATTGAATATTCCATATCATTTATTATATAAATGATTTTTTTTTTTCAAAACATTAGATTTTGAAATCACTTCCTTTTCGATATTCATTATAAAAATGAATAGAATCGATATAAATATCGTTCACGTCAAAATGGCGCATATCTAATCCACACGGCTTCATATATTTCAATATTTTCGTGTCCATCCCAAATCGGACATCAAAATCATATTTTGATTCATTACTGAATATTATTTTAAAATATTAGTTATTTTAACATATTCATTATTCGTCAATTTAAAATATTCGTTCTTTCTGAATTGGAATCAGACACAGTCAATTACCATATAATTTTATTTATATGGATTTCATACACACATGTACACAACAATAATCAAACACAATCAGCCATTATGCAGAGTGCATTACACAACTGCATAAGCATTAAATATAAATAATTAACGCTTACAACAGTCTGTCAACCAATCGATTGATATACAACTAAACAATTAGGATTAGTATATGTCAAATATCATCCCAATACTCGTGTGGGGTTTCAGTCAACACACACCGATTTTATATTTGTACAGTAGGGCGATGTGTAAAATATATTGTCCCAATCAATATCAATCAAATGAGTGTACATAAAAAATCATCCGATTTGTAAATGAATATTCATTTTCATTCATATACTCGTTAAAAAATTTATTTTTAATGATAAACATTTATTTCAACATATGAATATTTTATACAGTTCATTTATACAATAAAAATGATATTTTTATTGTTTTAACATTTTTAGAAAATTTTGGCAGCATAACGGCGCGATACTAGAACCGGAATAAGGTCTAGCCTTATCCGTCGCCTAATACTGGTGAAACGACCCGCAAATCCGTGCTACCTGAGTTGACTAAAAACACCACACGTCCAACTCAAATAACACAGAAATACGACTCATTATTAGAAAGAAGTTAGAGGATGAGAAATAGAAAGAAAGAAATATTAGAATAGAAGAAACAAAGATCACAACTCACAGCGGAACGAAAAAATATATATTATATAACATAAGCTTTGAAATACAAATCTGTTCTGTACATATATACATACCATCATCAGAGTACACATAACATTTGATCCAGCGGAAGTAACTCTAAATAACTAACGTTGAAGCCTCCTGCTTCAAGCTCCTCCAAGTGTATCTGTAAAAGCCTGAAACACTTGACTGCCCGTACAAATTTGGGCACCCAAGAGTTTAGGGAAAACAAACAAAATAAACTCTGGGTCAGTCATGGGACTGGTGTGAGTAAACTCCAACCATTTGTTTAACTTTCAAAACTCTTTTCGAAAGAAAAGATAATAGTAAGACCAGCCCACACATAAACACGGACGGTTTTTACCTTACTATAACCCAAAACACTTTGATACGAAAATCCAGTGATATTATAATAATATCTACATCAAGTAAATAACCAAATAGCAGAACGCTTGCATCTCACGCTCTACATATATAATATAAAATCAAAAACCCGCATGGCGCTTATTGGAGATTGGATTTCCAACACGACAAGGTATGGAACCACCTTCCGATGATGTATCTCTAGAGACGAATACACCTGGGTTCAACAAGAACGTCTTGCAACCCGGCCCACACATGACCGACCACTCATTTCGCTTGAGTGTATCGAATGTATATCACCAACGGTTGGACTCAAACCACCGTTTCCCGAATGGGCAGAATCGATAGATTTAGAACAAAAGGAATTTCTCTAGATAGGTGATTATACACCCTAATGGGTGCGACCCACATAGCCATGCTGCCTGCCCGATTTTTGTCCTTTCCTGGTTGTTGAGGCCTGAGGCTACGCATACTTACCATTCATCGATAACACAATCACTTTGAATGCCACATCGTCAGATCCGTTAATCACTAGTTGAGTTTGCACAAATATTCTGGATATTATGCTAAGGGATAAATCCGTTGCAACCATATATATTCATACCGACCAACCCATTTGATCATTGGAAATACTCTGTCAGACATTCGTCCATATACGTTCGTTCTGGGACTGAACGACACCGAAGGCACTATTTCTATAAATAGAAAAAGCCCTTGCACTTCACTCCGTCTTCAATATATTCAGCATACTTGGTTCGCAACGCTTATGCCGATACGGAGTGGTTCTTCGGATAATAATCCAACCGGTCTCTCCATATTGACAACGATGGTCAAAAACTTCGATAGTCTGTGATTTAACTATCGAATAAAAACAAGTGTTCATCCAAACATATCAAACAAATCACTGGGCTCTTTAATTAATATTTCATTAATTAAATCTCTTCTATATTCTCTTATCAATATTTGTTAGCCAAATATTTCAATAACCATATTGGTTCTTTTACGCTATTTTTGATTTCGTTTCCTTATCGAATTCTATATATATCGATATATAGATTTCCAATTGTCAAATTTCTTAAAAATATTCTAACTCCTTAAATTCCCGGAAAAATTCGCCATAACCTCCCCTGTATCGGGAGCATCGGGAAATTTCAAATAGCATCCCGGTATCTTCTAATCTCAAAAGAAAAAAGAAAAAGCCAAGCGGCTTGCCGATACGGCGCATAAAACCTCATATATGAATTAAACATGTACCTTTTTGTCGAGCATTACGTTTATAAGTTCCATATACCTCATCCCATACCTGTTTACACATGTTCACCTGTTTTCAATTCAATTCAACACTATCTAATCGTCTGAATTCAGTTTCGCCATTTATTCTTTAAATCGGCCATTTTGCCTATTTTACTCCTTTGTTTGAACATAGCATTTTCAAACAAAATATTTTAACTCGTTCATAACCAAATTGAATTTTCAATTTCAATTCTAGTTCTCTTTTCTATTTCGAATATAAATTTCAAATCGAATTTTCTTATTTAAAGCTCCATATCCATTCAAAATCTCATTAACTAATTTCTATTTCAAATTAGTTAGTTCTATTCAAAGTCAAAAATCTGATTTCTGTTTCAAACCCATATTCATTTACACAACTTGAATTCACGTATACTTTACAACTCAACCCCGAAATTTTCAAAATAGAACTTCGGATTTTATTTGCTTAAAATCCTTTTATAACCTTAAAATAAACCATTATGGTTTTAAAACGATTCTGGCGCTGTTTTTCTGAAAATTTGATTTTGATATAACTCAAAATCTATACGACGAAATTCATATTTTTCTCCTTCATTAGAAAACTATTATCAACCCGGTCCTGACGTTTCTTGTTTCGAAGAATTCCGACTTCAATTGAGTTCTGTATACTCGATTGAAGTTCGAATCGCTATTTTACGAACTGCAGCGCTGCGGCGAGTTCGTTTTAATTATATTTATATATATATAAAACTTTAAGCTTCGTTTTAAAATGAATTCAACTCCACCTTTATATATATATTTCAAATTCATTTGAATCTTTACATTTCAAATTTCATAGTTTTAAATCCTGTATTCAAATCCCATTTGAAACCCTTTATTCGAATTCCATTTCAAATCCTTTATTCGAATTCCATTTCAAATTCTTTATTCGACTTCCACCTTAATTCAACTCTTTTTTTTGAATTTCCATATTTGAAATCCATACTTGAATTTAGATATTCAAACTCCATTTTTAATTCCCTTTGAAATCCTTTGAATTAAATTCCACTTTAAATTCTATAATCAAATCCCTTTTTGAATGGTTATACTTGAAAATCATATTTGAATCTAAATATTTAAACTCCCTTTTAAATTTCGATTTGAAATCTTATATTTAAATCCTCTTGGAATTTCTTTATTCGAACCCATTTGAATTCCTTTGAATTCAAATTCCATTTCAAACCCTTTGGATTTACTATTCTACTTTGAAATCCTATTTTCAAAGTTTATTTCAAATTCTATTTCGAAATTCTATATTCAAATCCCTATTTGAATTTCTTTATTCAAATTCTATGTTCAAATTTGAATTTCTATTTCAAATCTCTATTTAAATTTCACATTTGAATTTCTTCCTTGAAATACCATATTTCAATTCTTTTTAATTCTTCTTTGAAATTCTATATTTCAAATTTTATTTTGAAATTCTACATTCAAATTTCTATTTGAATTTCTTTATTTGAATTCCTTTTGAATTCAAATTTTATTTTAATCTCCCGAATTCCAATTCTATTTTTCCATTCTAATTTCGTCCATTCAAATTCTATTTGAATTTCTAATATTCAATCTCCTTTTAAAATTCAAATATTTAAACTCCTTTGAATTCTACTATTCAAATGTTATAATCAAATTTCATTTGATTTATATATTTAAAAATTTCATTTCAAATCCTAATTTGAAATTCCTTTTCAAATCCCAATTTCACACTTGTATTTCTATTTCTGAATTATCGAATGATAATTCTTTTCACTTCATTTATAACTTCGTTATAAAAGAACTATTTTTAAATTTCGTTATAAAAGAACTATTTTTAAACTTCGTTTATAAAGAAACTACTTGTTTTATTTTTCAAAAACATGTTTATATTTTTATTTCCATTTAAAATTCAAATTCTATTTAAAAATAGAATTTTTCCTTTTTAAATCGCCAATATCCATTTTCCGATATTTTAAAATATCATTTCTTAAGCCCAATGATATTTAAACGCACAAAACAACGAATTATTTATTTTCCTAACACATCATATATAACAATATATATGCAAACAAATAAACAAACAGATAATATATTTTTGAGGAATCCAGTTGGATTCCTCCAACCTGTTTTCCTGCATCCACAGATGTTAGCACATAAATAATACCCATTCTGCTTCGTGGCAGAATATCGCGGTATAGAAGGTCATCCACTAATCATAGCGTGGGGCGTATAGGGTAATCATCCGCTATGAAACTGCGGGCATCCGCTAATGAGACTGCGGGAATCCAACCAATCAACACCCAATATATATGTATAGCCTAAATAACTAATATATATAAAGCAACCAGAAAACATTCACACAAGCAACAAACAATTATTTTTAATGAAATAAAAATAATTCTAAAGGTGAGTGAGATTTACTCACCGTGATTGCAGTTGTCGAATATCCCGTGAAATTCCATACATGGTCTCAAACAACTCCGAAAATTTCAAATCCAATTTCATAGCGAAGCTTAAGCCCTTATGATGCCAATTGCATTTTGTTTTCTCATCAAAAACTGTTTATCGTACGGAATTATATTTGTTATACATTTAATCATTATTAACTATATAAATCGATAGTTAAATTAAAATTTAATTAAATTACCAAATTCGTATAACACCTTCCTTTCTTGAATTAGCAATCCCGTAGCAGCTCCTGAAATTTCCAGTCCTTATTGGAAAAACAGTGTCTTCCTCCTATATGGATGCAGCCACTATCCCAAAAATCTGGCGCCGAACTCCAAACATCATAGTACCAGACTCCCTTCACGTTGAACAGTAAATCAACACATCCTCCCCAAATGTCGAACTACTTCAACTCCACTAGCGACATCGCACCCCTCCTGACCATCGTCGCCAACCCCTTCTTAACAACCCGCACCTGAAACGCTACACCCAGGAACCCTTCAGTCGAACTCTACTCCAGCAACAGCCAACCAGTAAAAATCGCAACACCCTAGATCTCCCCAATTCGAACTCCTCAACCCTTATGAACATCGCTTTCAATTGAAAACCAAAATTCCCCCAAAACTCGAGCGCAAATCACCGTAGCGATGTAGTTCGAACGCCAAGGCCATGTGAGTTCATCGCGAGCGCTACTCTGATGTTGAGCCTCGCGGTTTCTATTGGATTTGAAGAATCGAAGTTCTCGAAATTTCATAGAATCGAAATTTGGGATTTTGATTTGGTTGGGAGAAGAAACGAAAGAGCACGAATTGAATTTGGTTTCGTTTGGGGAAAATAGAAAGGCTGAAGGTTCCATTTATAGAGCGAGCGAGGAACAAGAAGGACACGACCATTAAATTCGTGTTTCTTTGATATCAGAAGTGGAAGACCAAAATTTCTGTTCGAGGAAGAACAGCTACGAAAATTCAGTTTTAGGTGGCTTCGGGTACAATGTATAGGTCGGCTCCATTTAAGACTTAGGGTGGCTGATGTACGAAAGTATTAAACTCGATTTGATTTTGTTTTGACCGTGATTTAATTTCGATCTTATCCATTCATTTTTTTATATATATATATAATATATTTTGGGGTTCCAAACCGCTATTTTGATCATATGGAAAAGACCCTATTTAAATCAACGATTTTATTTTAAATTCAAACCAATCTAACTCACTGATAATAAATTACTATTATCGTTCTAATATAGAGTTTATATAAATCATCGTTTCGATTTAATTTTAACTACGAATTATATTGTTTGTTGATGACTCTATATATTCGAAATTAAATCTATATCGATTATTTGATCGATAAATTAAATATAAATATAAATATTTATTTATTATTTCCAATTAAATATTTAAACTAATTTAAATATTAATTATAAAACAGCTAAAAATCCGGGTCGTTACATTCTTCCCCCCTTAAAATAATTTCGTCCTCGAAATTGCTAAGGTAGGAAAAATGGTACAAATCTATTACTTTTCAAAACTTCTTTATGTTGAAACTCACTTCTTCATAATTCAATAAATTAACTCCAACCAAAACTTTTGGTCTTCACACATTTGATTCGAATGATCTACGATCAATCCATTTATATCCAATCTATGTTCTATTAAATCAATTCGAATTGATTCTAGTCAATTGATTCACTTTGACCCATTTAACTTGTTTAAGTCAAATTTAAATTCCAGAATTCAAATTCCTGGTTTTTCGTTTCAAATCACTTGAATATATGCATGTATATTTATTTCCATTTCAAATTCAAAACATTTGAAATTTCAAACAAATTTCCAACAAAATTTTCTAAGGTAGCAATCCATCACTTATAACTCGAAAATGAACACTGATGATGTTGTAATCATCATCAGAATTATTTCCCAGCCACTGAAGTGAGTTCAGTGCTTTATTATTTCAAAAATCAATTCAAAATGATTTTCATTCAAAAACCCTTTCAAAATAAAACTATATTATTTTAATTACTTTGAAAAAAATTTCAACTTCCCAGGATTTTAAATTCTTAATTCTGGTTTGAATTTAATTCTAATTCATCTCATTTGTATATTTAATTTCTATACAAATTCCATTTTGGTTATAAATGACCATTCTAAATTTTATAATCTCATTTTGATTATAAAATCAACATCCAACACATCCATATAATAATAATTCTAGAAAATTATTTTTTTCTTATATCAAAATAGAAATTTCGGGTAAAATTATTTCATTTAACCACTTTAAAACAATATTATGTCGATTCTTCTGTCCAAGTGTTTAGAAATCCCTATCGACTTCGTGGCGTCCCACGATTCGACCAGAATTCATAAACCACTCACAGACTAGTCAACACAATATAAAACAACTTTTATATCAACTAACAAATACGTTCTCTCGTATCTATACACTCAACTCATTCTAGGGCACTGCTGACCCTATCTCTAATGAGCACATGCCACAAAGCCTAGGTGTTCGCTCAACCTAAGCTCTGATACCAACTGAAACGACCCGCAAATCCGTGCTACCTGAGTTGACTAAAAACACCACACGTCCAACTCAAATAACACAGAAATACGACTCATTATTAGAAAGAAGTTAGAGGATGAGAAATAGAAAGAAAGAAATATTAGAATAGAAGAAACAAAGATCACAACTCACAGCGGAACGAAAAAAAATATATTATATAACATAAGCTTTGAAATACAAATCTGTTCTGTACATATATACATACCATCATCAGAGTACACATAACATTTGATCCAGCGGAAGTAACTCTAAATAACTAACGTTGAAGCCTCCTGCTTCAAGCTCCTCCAAGTGTATCTGTAAAAGCCTGAAACACTTGACTGCCCGTACAAATTTGGGCACCCAAGAGTTTAGGGAAAACAAACAAAATAAACTCTGGGTCAGTCATGGGACTGGTGTGAGTAAACTCCAACCATTTGTTTAACTTTCAAAACTCTTTTCGAAAGAAAAGATAATAGTAAGACCAGCCCACACATAAACACGGACGGTTTTTACCTTACTATAACCCAAAACACTTTGATACGAAAATCCAGTGATATTATAATAATATCTACATCAAGTAAATAACCAAATAGCAGAACGCTTGCATCTCACGCTCTACATATATAATATAAAATCAAAAACCCGCATGGCGCTTATTGGAGATTGGATTTCCAACACGACAAGGTATGGAACCACCTTCCGATGATGTATCTCTAGAGACGAATACACCTGGGTTCAACAAGAACGTCTTGCAACCCGGCCCACACATGACCGACCACTCATTTCGCTTGAGTGTATCGAATGTATATCACCAACGGTTGGACTCAAACCACCGTTTCCCGAATGGGCAGAATCGATAGATTTAGAACAAAAGGAATTTCTCTAGATAGGTGATTATACACCCTAATGGGTGCGACCCACATAGCCATGCTGCCTGCCCGATTTTTGTCCTTTCCTGGTTGTTGAGGCCTGAGGCTACGCATACTTACCATTCATCGATAACACAATCACTTTGAATGCCACATCGTCAGATCCGTTAATCACTAGTTGAGTTTGCACAAATATTCTGGATATTATGCTAAGGGATAAATCCGTTGCAACCATATATATTCATACCGACCAACCCATTTGATCATTGGAAATACTCTGTCAGACATTCGTCCATATACGTTCGTTCTGGGACTGAACGACACCGAAGGCACTATTTCTATAAATAGAAAAAGCCCTTGCACTTCACTCCGTCTTCAATATATTCAGCATACTTGGTTCGCAACGCTTATGCCGATACGGAGTGGTTCTTCGGATAATAATCCAACCGGTCTCTCCATATTGACAACGATGGTCAAAAACTTCGATAGTCTGTGATTTAACTATCGAATAAAAACAAGTGTTCATCCAAACATATCAAACAAATCACTGGGCTCTTTAATTAATATTTCATTAATTAAATCTCTTCTATATTCTCTTATCAATATTTGTTAGACAAATATTTCAATAACCATATTGGTTCTTTTACGCTATTTTTGATTTCGTTTCCTTATCGAATTCTATATATATCGATATATAGATTTCCAATTGTCAAATTTCTTAAAAATATTCTAACTCCTTAAATTCCCGGAAAAATTCGCCATAACCTCCCCTGTATCGGGAGCATCGGGAAATTTCAAATAGCATCCCGGTATCTTCTAATCTCAAAAGAAAAAAGAAAAAGCCAAGCGGCTTGCCGATACGGCGCATAAAACCTCATATATGAATTAAACATGTACCTTTTTGTCGAGCATTACGTTTATAAGTTCCATATACCTCATCCCATACCTGTTTACACATGTTCACCTGTTTTCAATTCAATTCAACACTATCTAATCGTCTGAATTCAGTTTCGCCATTTATTCTTTAAATCGGCCATTTTGCCTATTTTACTCCTTTGTTTGAACATAGCATTTTCAAACAAAATATTTTAACTCGTTCATAACCAAATTGAATTTTCAATTTCAATTCTAGTTCTCTTTTCTATTTCGAATATAAATTTCAAATCGAATTTTCTTATTTAAAGCTCCATATCCATTCAAAATCTCATTAACTAATTTCTATTTCAAATTAGTTAGTTCTATTCAAAGTCAAAAATCTGATTTCTGTTTCAAACCCATATTCATTTACACAACTTGAATTCACGTATACTTTACAACTCAACCCCGAAATTTTCAAAATAGAACTTCGGATTTTATTTGCTTAAAATCCTTTTATAACCTTAAAATAAACCATTATGGTTTTAAAACGATTCTGGCGCTGTTTTTCTGAAAATTTGATTTTGATATAACTCAAAATCTATACGACGAAATTCATATTTTTCTCCTTCATTAGAAAACTATTATCAACCCGGTCCTGACGTTTCTTGTTTCGAAGAATTCCGACTTCAATTGAGTTCTGTATACTCGATTGAAGTTCGAATCGCTATTTTACGAACTGCAGCGCTGCGGCGAGTTCGTTTTAATTATATTTATATATATATAAAACTTTAAGCTTCGTTTTAAAATGAATTCAACTCCACCTTTATATATATATTTCAAATTCATTTGAATCTTTACATTTCAAATTTCATAGTTTTAAATCCTGTATTCAAATCCCATTTGAAACCCTTTATTCGAATTCCATTTCAAATCCTTTATTCGAATTCCATTTCAAATTCTTTATTCGACTTCCACCTTAATTCAACTCTTTTTTTTGAATTTCCATATTTGAAATCCATACTTGAATTTAGATATTCAAACTCCATTTTTAATTCCCTTTGAAATCCTTTGAATTAAATTCCACTTTAAATTCTATAATCAAATCCCTTTTTGAATGGTTATACTTGAAAATCATATTTGAATCTAAATATTTAAACTCCCTTTTAAATTTCGATTTGAAATCTTATATTTAAATCCTCTTGGAATTTCTTTATTCGAACCCATTTGAATTCCTTTGAATTCAAATTCCATTTCAAACCCTTTGGATTTACTATTCTACTTTGAAATCCTATTTTCAAAGTTTATTTCAAATTCTATTTCGAAATTCTATATTCAAATCCCTATTTGAATTTCTTTATTCAAATTCTATGTTCAAATTTGAATTTCTATTTCAAATCTCTATTTAAATTTCACATTTGAATTTCTTCCTTGAAATACCATATTTCAATTCTTTTTAATTCTTCTTTGAAATTCTATATTTCAAATTTTATTTTGAAATTCTACATTCAAATTTCTATTTGAATTTCTTTATTTGAATTCCTTTTGAATTCAAATTTTATTTTAATCTCCCGAATTCCAATTCTATTTTTCCATTCTAATTTCGTCCATTCAAATTCTATTTGAATTTCTAATATTCAATCTCCTTTTAAAATTCAAATATTTAAACTCCTTTGAATTCTACTATTCAAATGTTATAATCAAATTTCATTTGATTTATATATTTAAAAATTTCATTTCAAATCCTAATTTGAAATTCCTTTTCAAATCCCAATTTCACACTTGTATTTCTATTTCTGAATTATCGAATGATAATTCTTTTCACTTCATTTATAACTTCGTTATAAAAGAACTATTTTTAAATTTCGTTATAAAAGAACTATTTTTAAACTTCGTTTATAAAGAAACTACTTGTTTTATTTTTCAAAAACATATTTATATTTTTATTTCCATTTAAAATTCAAATTCTATTTAAAAATAGAATTTTTCCTTTTTAAATCGCCAATATCCATTTTCCGATATTTTAAAATATCATTTCTTAAGCCCAATGATATTTAAACGCACAAAACAACGAATTATTTATTTTCCTAACACATCATATATAACAATATATATGCAAACAAATAAACAAACAGATAATATATTTTTGAGGAATCCAGTTGGATTCCTCCAACCTGTTTTCCTGCATCCACAGATGTTAGCACATAAATAATACCCATTCTGCTTCGTGGCAGAATATCGCGGTATAGAAGGTCATCCACTAATCATAGCGTGGGGCGTATAGGGTAATCATCCGCTATGAAACTGCGGGCATCCGCTAATGAGACTGCGGGAATCCAACCAATCAACACCCAATATATATGTATAGCCTAAATAACTAATATATATAAAGCAACCAGAAAACATTCACACAAGCAACAAACAATTATTTTTAATGAAATAAAAATAATTCTAAAGGTGAGTGAGATTTACTCACCGTGATTGCAGTTGTCGAATATCCCGTGAAATTCCATACATGGTCTCAAACAACTCCGAAAATTTCAAATCCAATTTCATAGCGAAGCTTAAGCCCTTATGATGCCAATTGCATTTTGTTTTCTCATCAAAAACTGTTTATCGTACGGAATTATATTTGTTATACATTTAATCATTATTAACTATATAAATCGATAGTTAAATTAAAATTTAATTAAATTACCAAATTCGTATAACACCTTCCTTTCTTGAATTAGCAATCCCGTAGCAGCTCCTGAAATCTCCAGTCCTTATTGGAAAAACAGTGTCTTCCTCCTATATGGATGCAGCCACTATCCCAAAAATCTGGCGCCGAACTCCAAACATCATAGTACCAGACTCCCTTCACGTTGAACAGTAAATCAACACATCCTCCCCAAATGTCGAACTACTTCAACTCCACTAGCGACATCGCACCCCTCCTGACCATCGTCGCCAACCCCTTCTTAACAACCCGCACCTGAAACGCTACACCCAGGAACCCTTCAGTCGAACTCTACTCCAGCAACAGCCAACCAGTAAAAATCGCAACACCCTAGATCTCCCCAATTCGAACTCCTCAACCCTTATGAACATCGCTTTCAATTGAAAACCAAAATTCCCCCAAAACTCGAGCGCAAATCACCGTAGCGATGTAGTTCGAACGCCAAGGCCATGTGAGTTCATCGCGAGCGCTACTCTGATGTTGAGCCTCGCGGTTTCTATTGGATTTGAAGAATCGAAGTTCTCGAAATTTCATAGAATCGAAATTTGGGATTTTGATTTGGTTGGGAGAAGAAACGAAAGAGCACGAATTGAATTTGGTTTCGTTTGGGGAAAATAGAAAGGCTGAAGGTTCCATTTATAGAGCGAGCGAGGAACAAGAAGGACACGACCATTAAATTCGTGTTTCTTTGATATCAGAAGTGGAAGACCAAAATTTCTGTTCGAGGAAGAACAGCTACGAAAATTCAGTTTTAGGTGGCTTCGGGTACAATGTATAGGTCGGCTCCATTTAAGACTTAGGGTGGCTGATGTACGAAAGTATTAAACTCGATTTGATTTTGTTTTGACCGTGATTTAATTTTGATCTTATCCATTCATTTTTTTATATATATATATATAATATATTTTGGGGTTCCAAACCGCTATTTTGATCATATGGAAAAGACCCTATTTAAATCAACGATTTTATTTTAAATTCAAACCAATCTAACTCACTGATAATAAATTACTATTATCGTTCTAATATAGAGTTTATATAAATCATCGTTTCGATTTAATTTTAACTACGAATTATATTGTTTGTTGATGACTCTATATATTCGAAATTAAATCTATATCGATTATTTGATCGATAAATTAAATATAAATATAAATATTTATTTATTATTTCCAATTAAATATTTAAACTAATTTAAATATTAATTATAAAACAGCTAAAAATCCGGGTCGTTACAACTGGCTCGCGCCATACTCAAACCAAATTCCAATCAATTCAATTCACATCCTAAACCACATTCAAACAAATAAATCAACCCAAACAAATAACCAAACATCCATGGTTTCAATCAAAGGTGTCGGGTGCTACTAAGCACAGTCTGCATCCTAGTATATATTTAACTGTAAACAAAATTAGAGTGAAAAGTTCTCACCTTTGGTTTCCACTCCGTCGTACTTTAACTGAACGGTTTGGAGTCTATTCGCTTCCAGTCGGTTACATCGCAGTCTGTTTTCAAGCGGTTTATATTAAAAATCACATTTTTAATACAGTGCTATTTATTTTAAAAAAAAAATCACATTTTTAATACAGTGCTATTTATTTAAAAAAAAATCACATTTTTAATATTGCTGCTATGTACATAAAAATCATATTTTTATTTCGCTACATATACAAAAAATAATATTTTTATATTCTCTACATATATAAAAATCAAATTTTTATATCACGAAAAATCATATCTTTTCCTTTTTAAAAATCGTATCTTTTCATTTTAAAAAATCTTATCTTTTCGTTATTAAAAATCAAATCTTTTTGTGATTAAAAATCAAATCTTTTTGTGATTAAAAATCAAATCTTTTTGTGATTAAAAATCAAATCTTTTTGTGATTAAAAATCAAATCTTTTGTGATTAAAAATTAAATCTTTTGTGATTAAAAATCAAATCTTTTGTCAACGCTATACATATAAAAACAAATCACATTTTTATATTCTATTCGCATAAATAAAATCATATTTTTATATCCCTTTTCATATATGAAAATCCAAATTTTAACTTGCTATTATATATATTTAAATCTGGAAATAAATTCAAATGGGAATACTTACATTAAATCGAGTAAGGGGGCGTCGGGGTGGGGCGGTGGAGCCGCTACGGGTGGTGGGGGTCCGGCCAAGTGGTGGCGATGGCCTTGTCAGGTGGCGGCATGGCTGCTTCGGGCCAGTTTGGGGCTGTGGTGGTTTAATTGGAAGGACAAGCGAGAGGGAGGAGGGAGTAGGGCTGCGGCAGTCGGAATTGGGTGGTGCGGCAGTGGTAGAATCGCGGGAGGCGTCGGCGCAAGGATGGCCGGGGGGGCTGAACGTCGCGTTTGATTTGGAGGGAGGGCGGTTATTTTTTATCTGAACGAGAATTTTGTGTTATGAGGAGGGAGGGGTTATATAAAAATTAATATATTATTTTAATTTATTTTCAAAAAGGTTGACTTTTTATTCGAACTCCAATCGAGACCACACGACTGTTGCCTCTAGCTAACTACCCCAATTCCAAACACAATGGGATATGTCCCGCTAGCCAATTCGACTGTTACGATCATCTTTCATCAAAATCAAAATATAAATTAATATAAATTGAATTTGAACGCACATTTCATTTTATGGGGGCCACATACTGACTCCGAAAATTCCAGAAAAATTAATCTGGCTATGATTTGGCGATACGGTCCTAACAAAACTAATTTCGTCGAATTTGGAGACCGGTTGAAAAACAGTCATTTTCCAGTCGATTAAATTCAAACTAAATTGACCAAATACGTTTAAATTCACCACGCTCACATATTGATTCCAGGACTATGAAATTGGAATCTAGCAATAATTGGACATTCCGGATCCAACAAAAGTGGTCTCATCAAAAACGGAGGTCATTTGCAAAATCGCTATTTTTAAGGGTCATATATTATATTAAATTCCATAGCGACTATTCTGAATTTTCAACTGGACATAACTTTTTATTCCCATTATGAAATATGGATTTTTCACATTCGTTAGAAAGATATTTTCAAACAGATTCAAATATTTCTGATTTTACTGAAATCCGTTTTATTTTGAATCTTGTACATTCATTTGAAATTTGAAATCAAAATTTCAAACTACTGCGCCATTTCAGGCTCGTTATATAATTACAATAAATTTATTCGTGTTAACTTCGATTAAAATAATTTTTTGTCGTTATTATTTAAAATAAACAGATTAAAATAACTTCGATTAAAATATTCAAATTCCATAAAAATAGTTAAAATAAAATTTTGAATGGGTTCTGATTTTCCGGGTTGTTACAGATTGGGAAGTTCGGGTCGTTTCAGTCCATCACAATGCTCATAGCCTTTTCAGATAGACCATTGAAATATTGGAAGGTTCATAATGTTTATATCCTTTTCAGCTAGACCATTGGAAAGATGAGTAACAAGACTGATAAATAGCGCAACCATATATATAAGTCCATCATTCACATTATCACGATGCATCTTCGTACGTAAAAAGATCGTTGTAACGACTCGCCTTTTTAGTTGATTCTCACTGGTAATTAAACCAACTTAAATCGTTCATAAAAATAGATGGTAATAGGTATTAACATATTTGAACACAAATAATAGAACTTTTTATTTCATTGCAAAATTTGCGCATCAGAGTTATAAAGAATCAACGTTTACCATAAGCTCAGCGGAAGCAAATCTGCTCTCAGCGGAAGAAGTAAAACCAAAATAAGATCCTAGCTCCAAATAGAAACCAACTCTAAAACTAAAACTGCAAACTAAATTACTAGCTGCGGTGCAAAATTGGGCACCCAGAGTTTAGGTATAGGAACAATAGTCAGTCGTGGGACTGGTGTGAGAACTCAAAACAATTAACGTTGGGAAGTTCACCGGACCACGCCGCTACCACGGAACGGGTTTACTCCATGTGAATTCCCGTGCAAAGAAATATGCAATGATTTTGAAAAATGAAGCTATCATAAGCTCGTCCCACATCAAACAATGTAAGCGCACACCAAATGGAAAAGTTTGCCTTATGATAATCAAAAATGCTTTAATACGTGAAAATCCTCTTTTAATACTATCATTAGTGCAAAGTGTTGAAACTATTTCACAAATAAATATATTAATCTTAGCAAGCATAGTAACTGTAGGATCTAAATTAACCCTAGATGGGGGTGAATAGGGTTTATCGTAGATTTTCACAGAGTAATTAAATAATCACAGCACGAATAATAATTAGAATAAATGCGGAAAATAAATAACACACAGATATACCCAGCTTCGGCAAAACCCTGCCTACTGCTGCATTCCCTAAGGTTTCTACTTGAAGTTAAAACAATCTCTGTGCCTACAATCCCCTGTAAACTCGCAACACTTGCTCCCAACTATTCTTAACCCTACGCTCAAAACTCTGCACTGGTTTCTATCTCCAAAACCAGATTTCCCCAAATTACAATTCCCGTAATTCGTCTCCCTAGTTTTAGAGACAAACTAGAAAACTCTCACCTGATTACAATTTGAAATTGAAAAAACGAACAAGGAAAAAACCCTTTAAAAAACAAATCTAAAAACCCTTAGGAGTTAAAATAAATGGGTTATCCCCTTTTAAAAAAAAGGTTGGCTGACCCTTTGTCTTGTGCTCCACCCCTTTTCATTTCATTTGTCTCGATCTTCTTTGTTTTTCTGGAAATCAAAATGGCGGCTCCTAGGGTTTTCGATTTTGTCCCAAATTTCAACTTCGACGGCTCTGTAATTGGATTCTCTGCAAAGTGATTGACTGTACACATGCTCTAATGATTTCCAATGTTGATCTCGTGCTCTAATGTCCTTCGATTTGCAATCTTACTTGATTCAGATCCAAGTAAATATTGGTATGATTTTTCACTTTGAATTTCTCTTTTAATTGCGTTGGAACTTGGATAGATTGAAACCAGTGATGAACCGGTGTATTTATAGGATTAAAATCCTAAATATATGCTCTGATTTTGTATAAGACTCGGTCATGATATATACAAAAATTTAGGCTTGAATTCTTCATAATATTATGGAGATTTCTTCGATTTTAAACCTGAATAGATTGCAAGATAAATTCTTGCCTTTGAACTGGTCTTGAATTCTGGAATTTCGAATTCCCTCTTTTCTCTTGATTTTGTCAACATGATTTTTAAAACTGATTTATCTGGAATTTGATTAAGTTTGAAAAATTCAAACTTTGTGGAATAACTTGCGTTGTGATTTCTGGACTTTTAAATTGATCTGTTACTTCCTTCTAGAAATAAAAAAACTTATTCACTTGATTTTCTCTTTACAAAAATAATAACTGATGCTTATCTTCAAAATTTAAACTGATTAGAACTCATTCTACTCTATTTCCCTTTGAACAGATAAAAATTAAATACTGCTCTTTGACCTTTGCCGTGTGCACCACAAATGATGTTGTACAGATGTTTTTCTTGATCATTTCTGAACCTTTAATATTGCTTTTGACAGAGATAACACTTGACCTTGCCAAACTTGAGTCATTGATTGTATCTCTGATTGCATATGTGAGCATACCTTTGGAAATCATGCCAAATATTCACTGTCTGATTTATGTGAATGCTCCATGATTACTATATACATCATTTTGTTGTTTCCATTTATTACTGCCTTGACTTTTTGCATGAACATGATACTGTACTTTTGATTTTTGCATTCAGCATGCTTGTGATATTGAACTACTTAAGAACGGATACTTTTCTTGACATTGCCTTACTTGATCACGCCTGTTTTACTGTTGCATTGGTTTATTCGACCTTGTTATGCATTGTTTGTTTAGAACTGATAATCCGCATTTATTTGTTTCAACTTTGAACTGATCCATGACTAGTTGTCATGCTATATGTATTAATACATCTCATTCTATTGTGCATTTTTGTGTTGTTATGTGATCATCTTCTTGGGATTGAAAAACTGTCTTACTTTGTATGCATGCTTGTAGTGCCACTTTATCCTGCTTGATTACTTGTGTTACTCCATGAATTGCTATGATCTTAAAAACTGTCTGGAACCATGTCTGTTTTGCTTCGATGCTTACTACCCTGCGCCATTGTTCTTGCCCTGTTTCTTGTGAACACTTGAAATTGTTGTGTGATCTTGGTGCTATCTTCACCACTGTCTCGACCACTTTCTAGTATTGGCTCCCATGTTTGACTGGTTCCACCATTGTTTACATTCACCTGAAACACTGTTTGGACTTGTACCACGACCTTGTTGTATTCATTTATCATTGCACTTGACTTATGATTTGAACATATTGCTTAAAAAAAATTATTCATTGCAACTGAAATGCACACTGTTTTCTCCCATACATTAATTAAAGCTTGCCTGTATATTCTGCCAGACTGAAACTTTGTCCACTGTCTTGAGCTCAAATACTCTGCGTTGCTTGAGTCTGCTTTGCCAATTTTCTGTCTTGACTAGTTGTGTTTGGACTTGATCACCATTCATGAATGTGACCATATTGAATTTGCCTCATCACCTTGTGACCATTACAGTTCATGTTTGCTCACCCATATATGATTACATCATTGTTTTGCTGAAAGCATTTTGATCATATTCGTTTGATTTGAATCGCTGAGCACTTTTTTTGGCTCGACCATGTATGTTGAACTGTTTTTCACTTTAGCTTGAGCTGTGCACTGATTCAAGACGGTCCTTGTGGCTACTCCTCAGTTGCACACTAGATTGGCGAGGCAGTGCACACATGTATACACTTGTGTACATGCAGCCATCAGTTGAGTTTTTCTGTTCCTGCATATCAGACCATGTCTAGAAAAATAATGAGAAACACACCGTAATTCTGAGGCAAATAAATTAATTTTTTTATTTAATTTTATTTTTGTTGCAGTCTACTGTGTGTGTTCTTCTGTGACAGGTATGAAGATGGCTGGACTGATAGCTGGAAGCTGTGAACACTGGACTAACAGAAGATAGAGAATGCAGAGTGTATATGAGTCAGTGAATAGAGTCAATATGTATGTAATGAAAATTCTGTGTATATGAGAGTGGTTGTAGACATGACTGAATAGAATTGTACTATTATTTGTAATGATCAATATTGATTGAAATAAAACAATATTTTTGCTGTTTAATTCAATCTGTTTCAATTTGTTTGAAACTTTTAATAGTACAATTTCTGTGATGTGTTAAATGAGTCATGTCAGAAATATTCACAAATATTTGAATTGTAAATAGTGGAGTTATAAATAGTTGTACTGTTTGAATGTTTGAAGTATAATATTTAATTTAAATAAAATATTGTATAAATATATGAATGTCTATTCAGTCGTATTCTATTTAATATAAATATTATACTCCTGTCTATGATGTATAAATAGAACAGTACAATAACAAACACTTTTGAAATAATATTTATTTGGTTGTTATCATCAAACAAAAATCATATAATTGTGTATACAACAATGTTATATACAACAATCTCCCCCTTTTGATGATGACAAACAAATAAAAGATTTTGAATGTGTTTGAACGTGAAATATATAACTCCCCCTACAACTGAACTCCCCCTATATATGTGGAAAGTATGAATGATGAAATCCAATTGACAATTCTCCCTCTAGATATCTAATTTCCAACCTTAAAATATGTTTGAATTAAATACTCATCAATCAAAATCTTGAAAATTCTCCCCCTTTTGTTATCATCAAAAGGATAATAGAAATCAAAACATTGATGAATATAGACTAAAAATATAAATTTGGATTAAGAGAGAGTATATATCGCAAATCCCATTTAATCAAACAAAAATCATAATAATCTTTAAATCAGAAGCAAATTTCACTTTCAGAATAAATGGATTTACGATGGATTTATAGAATGAGGAGAGTTCAATTGAATATTTAAATATGAATTTCAAAGATTTTAAATATGCTCAAAAATGTGTTAAGCACTTCCTAACCACGCATAGCCCAAAGGTCTTTTAAATGGGGTTAGTAGTAACTTAACTTTATCCTCTCTAATGAGTTCCATCCATGCACAACCCAAAGGTCTTTTAAGTGAGAATGGAAGCACATAGAGATTAAGGTAATTCACCCACGCATAACCGCGAGGACTTTTAAATGGGAGTGAATACCAAGGATAAATTATTTATTTATTTAATTTTCTTTTCCTTTATTTTTATTTCCAAGATATTTTTCTTTAAAATAATTTGAACTTTCCAAATTAAATAAAACCATGATGAACGGTAGAAATATGGTAGATATAGAAGATGGTCGCGAAATAAGCTCTAATTCAAAGATATTATAAAATCTGTCCAATCATCACGAGATTTAAAATAACATCTCATCTAGTTATGAATTATACCATAGTCACAACTCATCACAATTTCATTAATCTATTAATAATTTTGATGAGTCACAAAACGGTTCAAATTAATCAATATTTTCAATTTTTGAATAAATAATCAAAAATAATTTTAAATTTGAAAATATCAATTCCAAGAGGAGTTTTTGAAAATATCAATGCAGGTTTGAAAATCAGTTTCAAAAAATCAATCAGTAGGATATGAAATTATCTAATATTCTAATGTTGATTGCTCTTAGACAATTTTAAAATCACTTATATATTCAATTCAAATTGTCTATGGAATTCAAAGTTAATCACTGTTTTTTTAACCCATCGTCCATTCACTAAGATATTTAAATGAATCAAATCAATTTCCTTATCAGAGCAGCACAAAATCATTTTCAAAGAAAGAATCACACATGAAACTTTTTTAGAGAATTTTTAAAACAAGCACAAGAAACGGTCAACGATCAAATAATTATTTGAAATCACTAAAAAAAACAAAAAATTTATAATCTAGGAAATTCAACAATCAATAACGAATGATTTCAAAATCAGCCAAGTAAAAATTAAAGAAAATAAAAGAAATAAAAACTAAAAAAGGAAAATAAACTAAAAAGGAATTAAAATAAAAATACGAGTTTAGAGATCATACCTGACTTACCATAATCGATGTGATCCAATGAATCTCCAACTCTGAATCTATGGCTAAGGAACTCCAAATAATTTGATAATATGAATCAATTTTGAATTTTGTCTCACTTAAGCATAGTTGTTCCTTAGCCTCTCACGGTACCTAAATGTCTATATGATAGAGTGGTCTAACAAATGTTGTTTTACCACTCTTATCTTTGTTTACACGTTTCGGTACCCAAACACGTTTATATAACAATCCATTACTATCCACTAGCGTACCCTTTGGAACCCAAATTCATTTAGATTTATTCAAATTCATTTTGTTATTTTTTGGAATCCAAACAGATTTAAATGAATTGTTTTTAAACGAGTTATCATTTCTTTCATGATTTAAAACCCTTTTGAAATAATTAGAATTCAAAATTTCAATTTGATCAATTTCAAAACCATTTAAAGAATTTTTAAATTCATTAGAATTTTGTTTTTCAACTTGATCAGATCCAAAGCCAAGTCCCTTTTTATTCTGAACAAAAAATTGGCTTTTTAACAACATATTCAACGATTTCTCTCCTTTAGAAAATTTAGTCAAAGTTGACTCAAGTCGTTGAATTTTAAATTTAAGATCGCTATTTTCTTTCATTAAATTTGAACAACGATTAATAGCGATTTTCCTCTTTTCAGCATCTGTTTGTTTCAAAACCAAATTTTCATTTTCAAGTGCTTTGATTTTAGCATTGGACTTAGAAATTTCAATTTCAAATTGTTTTCGCTTTTCAAAATCAAGTTTTTCAGATTCTCTAAGATTTTCAATTTCCTTCTCAAAATCACGATTTTCATTTTTCAAATTCACATTTTCACTTTTGAGTAATTCAAAATCAGTTTTGAATTTCAAAGGATCATTACTCAAAAATTGTCATTTTTCGTATTTTGAAAACGGTGAATTCTTAACCTTTTCAAGTTTTCTTTCTAAACTGTTATTTTCCTAAACTAGTTTTGACCTATCAGATTTCAATTTCTTAATTTTTAGTTCAAGAGAATCAACGGTTTTTGTGAGGTCATGACACATTAAAATTAATTCTTTATAGGTAAAATTTGATACCTCACTAGAATCCTCTTCACTACCTTCTGAATTAGATTGAGCCATAAGACACAAATTAGCTTCCTCTTCATCACTTTCAGAAAATTCTTCTCCTTCCTCGTCATCCCATGTAGCAGCAAAAGCCTTCTTCCTTCTTCTAAACTTCTTCTTCTTTTCATTTTTGAGCTGTGGGCAATTCGGTTTGATATGTCTGGGTTTCTTGCAATTGTAGCAAAACACTTCATCGTCTGAACTATTTGAACTTCCGGATTTTATATTTTTCTTCTTTTGTGGCTTGTATTTTCCTTTGGCCCACTTTTTCAAAACCATGGCTAGCTCTTCAGTGGGATCATCATCATTACTTTCAACAGAATTATTTAGAGCGATCGTCTTTTTCTTTGATTCAGAATCCTTTCGTTCTTCTCTTGCTTTTAATTCCAACTCGTAAGTAATCAGATTTCCGATCAACTCTTCCATGCTTACTTTATTCAGATCTTTTGATTCTTGTATCGCCATCACCTTAGCTTCAAAATTCATCAGTAGCACTCTCGGTATTTTTCTGATCAATTCCACTTCGGTATAGGTTTTGCCAAGAGCTTTTGCATTGTAGACTAGTGACGAGAAGCGTCCATACATCTCTTTTATATCTTCGTCTCTTTGCATAGAGAAATTTTCATATTCGTTGTTGAGTAGAGCGAGACGAGATTCCTTCACTTGAGATGTACCTTCGTGTGTGACCTCCAACATTTGCCATATTTCTTGTGCAGTCTCACAATGAGAAATTCGATTAAATTCAGAGAGCACAGATTAAAGCATTCATCACTTTGGCATTAGTTGAAAATAATTTTTTATCATTAGCATCCAACCTGTCTTTTGATTTTGGAATTTCAACACCACTAACAATAACAGTGGGATATCTATACCCGTTTCAATAATATCCTACACATCATAATCGACCGAACTCAAATAAGTTTTCATCCTAGCTTTCCAATATGCATAATCAGTTCCATTAAACATTGGTGGCCTAGCTATGGACTGACCCTCAGAAAAAGCGTTATTAGACAAATTCATGACTCTAGAGTTAAAATAAAATAAAAAAATACCTACTTTGATACACTTGTAGGATCTAAGTTAACCCTAGAGGAGAATGAATAGGGTCTATCGCAGATTTCACAGAGTAATTAAATAATCACAGCACAAGTAATAATCAGAATAAATGTGGAAAATAAATTACACACAGATATACCCAGCTTCGGCAAAACTCTACCTACTGCTGCATTCCCCAAGGTTTCTACTAGGAGTTAAAACAACCTCTATGCTTACAATCCTCTGTAAACTCGCGACACTCGCTCCCAACTCTTCTTAACCCTACGCTCAAAACCCTTCACTGGTTTCTATCTCTGAAACCAGATTTTCCCGAATTACAATTCCTGTAATTCGTCTCCCTAGTTTTAGAGACAAACTAGAAAACTCTCACTCGATTACAATTTGAAATTGAAAAAACGAACAAGAAAAAAACCCTTAAAAAAATAAATATAAAAACCCTTAGGAGTTTAAATAGATGGGTTATCCCCTTTTTAAAAAAAAGGTTGGCAAGCCCTTTGTCTTGTGCTCCACCCCTTTTCATTTCATTTGTCTCGATCTTCTTTGTTTTTCCGGAAATCAAAATGGCGGCTGCTAGGGTTTTCAATTTTGTCCCAAATTTCAACTTCGACGGCTCTGTAATTGGATTCTCTGCAAAGTGATTGACTGTACATGTGCTCTAATGATTTCCGATGTTGATATCGTGCTCTGATGTCCTTCGATTTGCAATCTTACTTGATTCAGATCCAAGTAAATATTGGTATGATTTTTCACTTCGAATTTCTCTTTTAATTGCGTTGGAACTTGGATAGATTGAAACCAGTGATGAATCGGTGTATTTATAGGATTAAAATCCTAAATATATGCTCTGATTTCTTATAAGACTCGGTCATGATATATACAAAAATTTGGGCTTGAATTCTTCATAATATTCTGGAGATTTCTTCGATTTTAAACCTGAATAGAATGCGAGATAAATTCTTGCCTTTGAACTGGTCTTGAATTCTGGAATTTCGAATTCCCTCTTTTCTCTTGACTTTGTCAACATGATTTTTAAAACTGATTTATCTGGAATTTGATTAAGTTTGAAAAATTCAAACTTTGTGGAGTAACTTGCGTTGTGATTTCTGGACTTTTGAATTGATCTGTTACTTCCTTCTAGAAATAAAAAAATAATTCACTTGATTTTCTCTTACAAAAATAATAACTGATGCTTATCTTAAAATTTTAAACTTATTAGAACTCATTCTACTCTATTTCCCTTTGAATAGATAAAAAATAAATACTGCTCTTTGACCTTTGCCGTGTGCACCACGGATGATGTTGTACAGATGTTTTTCTTGATCATTTCTGAACCTTTAATATTGCTTTTGACAGAGATAACACTTGACCTTGCCAAACTTGAGTCATTGATTGTATCTCTGATTGCATATGTGAGCATACCTTTGGAAATCATGCCAAATATTCACTGTCTGATTTATGTGAATGCTCCATGATTACTTTATACATCATTTTTTTGTGTCCATTTATTACTGCCTTGACTTTTTGCATGAACATGATACTGTACTTTTGATTTTTACATTCAGCATGCTTATGATATTGAACTACTTAAGAACAGATACTTTTCTTGACATTGCCTTACTTGATCATGCCTGTTTTACTGTTGCATTGGTTTATTCGACCTTGTTATGCACTGTTTGCTTAGAACCGATACTCCGCATTTATTTGTTTCAACTTAGAACTGATCCATGACTAGTTGCCATGCTATATGTATTAATCCATCTCATTCTATTGTGCAATTTTGTGTTGTTATGTGATCATCTTCTTGGAATTGAAAAACTGTCTTACTTTGTATGCATGCTTGTAGTGCCACTTTATCCTGCTTGATTACTTGTGTTACTCCATGAATTTCTACGATCTTAAAAACTGTTTGGAACCATGTCTGTTTTGCTTTGATGCTTACTACCCTGCGCCATTGTTCCTGCCCTGTTTCTTGTGAACACTTGAAATTGTTGTGTGATCTTGGTGCTATCTTCACCACTGTCTCGACCACTTTATAGTATTGGCTCCCATGTTTGACTGGTTCCACCATTGTTTACATTCACCTGAAACACTATTTGGACTTGTACCACGACCTTGTTGTATTGACGTATCATTGCACATGACTTATGATTTGAACATATTGCTTAAAAAAAATTATTCATTGCAACTGAAATGCACACTGTTTTCACCCATACATTAATTAAAGCTTACATGTATATTCTGCTAGACTGAAACTTTATCCACTGTCTTGAGCTCAAATACTCTGCGTTGCTTGAGTCTGCTTTGCCAGTTTTCTGTCTTGACTAGTTGTGTTTGGACTTGATCACCATTCGTGAATGTGACCATATTGAATTTGCCTCATCACCTTGTGACCATTACAGTTCATGTTGCTCACCCATATATGATTACATCATTGTTTTGCTGAAAGCATTTTGATCAAATTCGTTTGATTTGAATTGCTGTGCACTTTTTTTTGGCTCGACCATGTATGTTGAACTGTTTTACACTTTGGCTTGAGCTGTGCACTGAGTCGAGACGGTCCTTGTGGCTACTCCTCAGTTGCACACTGGATTGGCGAGGCAGTGCACACATGTATACATGCAGCCATCAGATGAGTTTTTCTGTTCCTGCATATCAGACCATGTCTAGAAAAATGATGAGAAACACACCGTAATTCTGAGGCAAATAAAATTATATTTTTTTATTTGCTTTTATTTAATTTTATTTTTTTTGCAGTCTACTGTGTGTGTTCTTCTGTGACAGGTATGAAGTGACTGGACTGATAGCTGGAAGCTGTGAAGACTGGACTGACAAAAGATAGAGAATGCAGAGTATATATGAGTCGGTGAATATGAGTTAATATGTATGTAACAAAAATTCTGTGTATATGAGAGTGGTTGTAGACATGACTGAATAGAATTGTACTATTATTTGTAATGATCAATATTGATTGAAATAAAACAATATTTTTGCTGTTTAATTCAATCTGTTTCAATTTGTTTGAAACTTTTAATAGTACAATTTCTGTGATGTGTTAAATGAGTCATGTCAGAAATATTCACAAATATTTGAATTGTAAATAGTGGAGTTATAAATAGTTGTACTGTTTGAATGTTTGAAGTATAATATTTAATTTAAATAAAATATTGTATAAATATATGAATGTCTGTTCAGTCGTATTCTATTTAAATATAAATATTATACTCCTGTATGTGATGTATAAATAGAACAGTACGATAACAAACACATTTAAAATAATATTTATTTGGTTGTTATCATCAAACAAAAATCATATAATTGTGTATACAACACTGTTATATGCAACGGTAGCTATGCCCACATACATTGTTTACAAACAAAAAGAAGGGCTCGTATTAGTTGTTGGGTTTTCCAATATGATGGTTCCTGGAACGAATGATCAATCGAGGACACGAGGCTAAGTATCTCCCAGTTAACATCCAAAAATGGACACCAAATACAGAGCATGAAAGTGTGTATATATATATACATATCCCAGTTTTCATCCAGACATCGGACACCATATATACTTTATTCTCTCAGGTTTCGCAAGTAGATCTACCGCCGAAGCTTTCGAGTTCAATATAGAGATTAAATACATGTATACAACCTAACCGCCAGTTTATCATCAATCTGGGGTATGAGGTTCGTCGATATCACGATATACACAATGTTACTCTTCAAAGCCTTGCTTTGACCATCACTAGCTCATTTCATAACTCGAGTATGCCACATTGACATTTCACGACATGCCACTGATTTCTATCAATACATAAGCTCTAAGTTCGTATGTTTTAGAGATGAGGATAATATATTTCCACAAATCCAATACATATCAGCAGAAATCAGTGCTACGCAGTTAATTTCAATGTCAGACACAAAATCCATTCGAGCCCATTCTGGGTCCGGATGGAACAATAATCCAAAAATCACCAAATATATTCAGATCTCATGCCACTCGTAACCTCATATTGGGTGATCATCCCGAATGAGACATCAACCATTAATCCAAATTCTGAATAATTCGATGATTTTCGGTCTTCATTTACCGATTTCCAAGTCCTCGGTTTCTTTATATCGCCGTATTATTACTTGGAATGGTTTTCGAAATATTCGATCTCGGTCTTTCCAAGTAATAAGCATATTTCTTTTTTTAAACAATAGTTATGGATCATTCCGGATTTTCAACATAAATCTCCTTCCCAAATCGTTACAAATTTACTTAATCTGGACTAGACTTATTCCAATTTTCATAAACCCCATTATCGCCCTAACCGTTTCTTGAAATTCAATGTTCATTTTCAAATCTTATAATTCCAAACATAATTCTTTCATTCATTGTTATCATTTTCATAAGTTTCAAATTTTACCAAAATCTTAATTTAGTTTAAATTCTATTCACAACCATTCAGTCAATTTATATTTCAAATAGAGTTAAATCGACTTATTATTCGATATAAATTCATAACATGAACAAATATTAGATTGCCATAACAGTTTATAATTTCTTCTCATATCGAATATTCGACTAACTCTAACCAAACTCATTCCTACACACTTTCAAATCTCCCAATATCTTACGTAAAATCAGTAATACTCAAATCAATTTTATACGAAATATTTTTTTTCAATCTTTCAAAATATCAAATAAAGTCTTCCCATAAATTTAAACAAAACTCATGGTTTAAAATCTTCGAAACCAAATCATTTTCAAAGGAAAGTTATAATTACGTAAAAAGCGATATTAAAAGTGCTGAATGGCTATTTAAATCAAAGAGATTCAAATTTTCCCTAAAATATTTCAACTCACATTATTTTTAAACAATAAAATATGATTTATCAAAACTTTATATAATTTTTATAAACCTATTTGTATTCGATTTTCATTATGATCACCAAACTACACGTATAGAGACCTTTTCACATTTTGATTTAAACATAACTTGAAAACTATACGTTAGAATTTGAAAAATCCCTTTGTATTCAAAAAATATCATTAATAGGATTTCAACGTTTTTCGTTTCATGTCAATCTGATTTAAAATGTTCAAGTTATTATCATTTGAAAATTATAATTGATATTAACGAATTATTGCTGCGCGACGGGTTCAATTCGAGCTATATAACGATTCAATATAAATCATCTAAATCCTTTCCAAAACGAACATAAGTTTCATATCGTAAAAAAATTCACATTCGAAATTTCCAAATTTCTGTCA
Source organism: Allium sativum (assembly GCA_030737875.1). Classification (NCBI taxonomy): domain Eukaryota; kingdom Viridiplantae; phylum Streptophyta; class Magnoliopsida; order Asparagales; family Amaryllidaceae; genus Allium; species Allium sativum. The sequence goes on along the minus strand of CM060912.1, from coordinate 767,275,508 downwards.
GATTAAATTTACTTAGTGAGATTTTTTTTCCAAAGCTCATTCAATCATTCAGCTATAGTCATTATTCAAATAACACCAATTTTCCACATACCAAGTTTTTTCCATTTCCTTCGAATCTAAACTCAAAACTCAATTCAACTGTTAAGGGATTATAATAGTTGGAAAATACCATTAAGGCTCCATTTCAATTAAATCGAACATTTTAAAATATTTCAACTAATTTCATTACTTCAGGGTTCATAGATGATGGTTGTAAACTAAATGTTTACATGAAACCAATGTAACTTGAATTTGTTTTTAAACTAAATTTTAAATTTCCAAACTCAAATTTTAAATCATATTCAAATAATAGTTTCTTTTCATATTCGAGTTCAAAAAACCACTTTACTTTAAAATCATCCTTTTTAAAATTTTCAAATACCCATTTAAAACTAAATCGAAATCTTAAAATAATATCTTTCGAATCTCGTTCAATTTCACAATTTACCGTTAAAATCGTCTGCACAGAACCAAATACTGAATACAAATCATTATTTGATCTTTTTTTTTAGCAAGACCGAACGGTTTTTTAGGTGACCGCAAACACCTTTATTATAGAGAAAGGTACTGGTACTCTGTACATGCATAGAGTAACATTCCTGGTTTGAAGTGTCCAGTCACTATCATTACAGATTTATGCAAATATAAATATCATTACGTGGTACAGAGTAATGCAAACATGAAAAACAAGGTACATCACCATCAGAACCATCATCAGCATCAACATCATCATAGTAAGAGCCCGTGTAAGGAGTCATGTTACGCTTATAGGACCAAAAGCGAAAAGCCATATCTTCCACTTTCAAAGGAGCTAATAGTCGATCTCTATCCCATGAAGGATCTTTCATCAGAATTTCATTGTTTTCACCAACCTCACTGTCATTCCTGATTATCAATTTGTCACCAACTGGGCTGTAGAAAAGACGACTGCGGTCTTCCACTACTTCATCAATAAAAATGAAAAATATATCGTTTCTGTCACAATGCATCCCAAAAGGGGCAAGCAACCATGCATTCTCCTGTTCCTTCCAAGAGATATCTGGATCTGGAGGGACATTAGGTAAGACAAGAGGAACAACAACATGAACTTGTTTGACCTTAGGTATCCAAACACGAATTGATGGACAGGGAAGAGGTACTTTAGGGATGGGAAAGGTAGCTTTAGTTTCAGAACAAGAGTTTTGAGTATGACCAAAATCTTTGCACGCCATGCATATTTCAGGTTTCCATCTGCACTTGACTTCAAACGTAAATCTCGGTTTTCAATCCTAACATTAATCTAAGAAGGTAACAACTTGTCTGGGGTGACTTCAATTAGAGATCTGGCATAAACTAAGTACTTCATGGCTACAGTATATGCGTCAAAGCACTTCAGTTTGACAATACGGCAAGCAAGCCAGTTAAGACCATGGAGAGGCTGAAGAATAGATGGAACATGCGTGAATTGCGTCCATACGGGTATGGATAAGATTTGCTCTTTAACACTATCAATTTTGGAGGACCAAGTAGTAGTGGTTTACCATCTATAATAGCAGGCGGTTCTTCTAACACTTGTAGCTTTTCTTCGGGTAATGAGAATGTGAAATAATAGAGTGCATCCATAAAGGTGAAGCGCATACCGCTTCGTAACCTCCACGGCCAACAACATGCCTCATTCATGTCAACCTTTGGAGATTGAGAGTCCAAGAAGAAACCAACAAGATGGTCCTTCCAAAAATACGTGGCCTCCTGAAATAGTTCTGGAGGGGGTGTCGAGCTTGAATCATTATGTAGTATGTCGAAATCTATGGGAGTGTACTCACCAGCAATATTAGGCAAGGAATTAAACAATGAAGTCCATTGGATTTTGCTCGAAGCTGCAGTTTCCTGTCGAGCAGCTGGTAAGTTTGTTGCAGCATTTTATCGAATAGATGGCAGGCCTTCGTGGTTAGAAACATTGCCTGCAGTACTAAGACCTACGCCATTCAAACCACTGATTCCAGTTCATTCCACTATTACCATTCGTCAGTTTGTTACCAACTTCTGGATTCCCAAACTCATCAACAACAGTCATAGAAGCATTATTTGACTGCACAATCGAGCCAGGCAACGACCATGTATTAGCAGCCTGAGCAAGCATTGTAGAGATAGAAGGTTCACCTCTGATTGGAGATTGAGCAGATGTAGTGATCGAAGACATTGCTTTTGGACGTGAAGCTTGTATATCAGCTATTAGGGTATTTAGCGGATGGTCATCTGGAAGGGAATAAAAGGGTTTCAAAGGAGGCGCAGTGCGGTCTTCATCATCAGACTCATGTTCAGATGGTGAATTGTGGATTTTGATTTCTTATTTTTGGCCATATGGCTGGATCAGAGAGCTGTAGAGAGATAAGAAGAGAGAGAAGAGTGGAAGCGCGCGGTGGAGTGGATCTAATCGGTAGCCACCAGACTGAGGTTGTTTGCCATTAAAAATGGATCTGATTGTCTGCCATTAAAAATTAATAATTATTCGATCTTTAATTCAATTTCAAAATCGTTTTACGAACTTTGATTGGTCATTTTAAATTCCCAAACAATTGAAATATAATTTAAAGTTTAATTTCAATTTTTTATTTTATTTTATTTTAATAATAAAATTTGTTATTTACATAGCAAGGAGATTCAGATCGATTATTCGTATAATCACACACTATGGTGTGTGTGATGCAACCATAACAAATCGATATATTAACCATATGACATTAGTCCATCCACTGCAGACACGACTATTGAAACACCTAATTTTTATTTGTGCGCAAAGCGTTCTTTAAATAACGCTTAGTGTCCACGGTGTTTTACTTCTTGAACGTTCATCACATACCCCACCATTCATAAGCAATAAATTATCATTAACTAATTATAATCATCAGCGAGCTATAATTTACTTTACTAATTTAAAATATATATTAAATCGGAGCTCTCACCTGCATGCCTCCAATAATATTTTGCTTCCAATTCCATATCAACTGCAAAACCAGTCTACAAACGATTACGTACACATCTTTTATGGATGTCGCTACCCTCACATCCACTCTTCTTTCCCGCAAACCAACTTGAATATATACAAATTCATATACTTTAGCACGTTGCAAATAATATACAAGGAAGCCAACACGTTATTAATTCAACACACGGCAAATTCGGGGGTTTATGTGTGATGCTCAGTGGGAAGCCTTGCGTGCTGTTTGGGAACCAATAGTTTAAAAAGGAGAGGTGAACAGAAAGATGGCGCAAACTGGAGGAGTGAATTGTTTTTTTTTTCTTTTTAGAGAGGGGGAGTGGACTGTTAACCGAAAAGAGAAGAATGTGAAGTCATGCGATAAGGGACTGGGAAAATTGGTGATAGGGTACAAGCGGCGTCAAGTGTTGAGGCAGGTGGCGGTGCAAGGCAAGGGGTGGTGGAAGTTGCACGGTGGGTCCGAGCACAGATGAGTGGAAGGGAAAATGAGTGCGCCTGATAATAGATGAAGCGGTGGTGAAAGTTTACAAATAGGGAAGGAAATATGAACGTGGCTTTGATTGGAAGGGGTGCTTGGTAGGGGTGCTTGCGCGACTGGCTATAGTGCCCGACGAGGTGGAGAATGTGGTAGGCACGCGGTGTGATGGAGATGAAAGTCGAACTGTTCACGTGGGAAGAAGGGAAGACATAAAAAGGAAATTAGGAAAAGAAATAATTTAAATTGGGTACAATAGGTAAATAACATGTGTCCCATTTGCGGACAAGTGTCCTCTATTGGCGTCACTTTCTCTACACGCATATCAGAGAAAATAAGAAAACGTTCTCTCCTATTTGCATGCGTTAAATTGGAGATGAGTCTTACTTCTCAAGCCCGAATATGGTTTAGTACCTGACGCATTTTACGTGATGTATACTATATAAATGTTAGATGCACTGCACATTATATATATAATTGTTCTTCATCCTTTACTTTATAAATACTGACTATGGACGGTAGTAAATTAAAATATAATTCATATATAACGGTGTTCCCCGATCCCAAAACAATATGAATGTAGACCGGTTAGTTGATTTTGAAAAGTATTAGAATGATCACAATTACCCTAATATACATTAGAAAAATATATGCTTATTTTCTAAATTAAAAATTATAGTAAAATTCTATAAAATATTTATATATTGCGCGTACAGAAACTGAACGATTATTTAAAACAATTATTTAATTATAATTTATATTCGAACACCAATCGGTTCAGCAATTATATTGCATACCATTTACTACTTTTCCAAAACGAGCATTGTTTAAACTAAATTATTTCATTCAAAACATTATCGTATTCAAATTTTTATTTAACCAAACAATTTTTAAATCTTTATAAAATTCATACATATATAACATTTTAAATCCTATTATTCAAAATAGATTTGTAAAATCTTATGCACTACATTAAATAAAATTTGAATGAATCATATAAAACAATTACTTATTAAATCTTATGTATACATTAAACATATTCTTAAATAAGTTTCCTTTTTACAAAATCATATTTATAAAATAGAACAAAATATTTCTTAAACTAACATATACAAGATTATTAATCAATATTTGTATTTATACCATATTAATTAAATTTATATTCAGATAATCCAAATAAATTTCAAATATTAAAACTTTGAAATCTTCGATCGTTACAACCGTCATGGCAATGAATGAAATTACAACAAGTTGTTTATCATGAAGAAGAGAAACATCTAAGTAACATTTCAAAGATGTGAACAATATTCTAGTTAGTGATATCCGACTGTAAACTTACTTTCTGATGCACTAGAAGGTTTCTTACTATGCACTAGAGTAAGTAGTGTCAATAATCAAATAACAACTGAAATTATATAAACCTAAGTTTGTGTTTAATTTGTGTGTTCATGGATCTATATCTTAATTATTGACTTAAAAATGAGCAAGTTCAGTTTAAATGACTAGCGGCAGATGGTGTACATACAAGTAGTTAGGCAAACTGTGCAGTCGGTTTGTTGTTTCTCCAATAATGAAATTAGCGAATGCATTGTCAAAGTTTGGTAATCAGTGTTAGAGCAAGCTTACTAAAACTTACTTCCTAATGCACCAAAGGGTTTCTTACTATGCCATCGCGTCCAACCAGAAAGAGGTCGAGAAAAAATAATTACACAAAAGCACTTCATACTTAATCTGCAAAAGTGTGAATTCCTTTCAGACCATGAAACCACAAATCACAAAAAAATTGAATTATACAAGACAAAATGAAATCAAAAACCTGAGATTTATGGGCCTCAAACTAAGGTTTAACTAGCGTGACTAATGTAGAATCGTCTATCATTAACTAGCATAACCAATGTAGGAATTGAACAATATATTAAGCACCAAAGAAAATTCGATGCTTGAACTGTATAGGCTATCCAACAGAATAATCCCCAAAAGCAATCGTACCTACTATAAACTGAAAAGTGCATTCCAGATGTGATTTACTGAGGATGATGTAAGGGGAAAACCTATCCAATGCCCAGATCTAGTCGACTGTAGTGGTGATTTGAGGAGATGGAACGTGGACCTTTTACATCGGTGACCTTTCATAAATGAAATTGCCGAAGAATTGAATCTTCGATATAATTTGATTTGGAATTAGGGATCAGTGATTTTGGAAATTAGTGATAAGTGATTTTGGAAATTTGGGGGTAAGAATGAAATGAAAAAAAAGCGGGTGAATTAAAGTAAAAGTGGGAAATAGAAATAGCTGAAGTGTGAATTGATGGTTGAGATTTTGTTTTAATTGATGGTGTAGATCGTTGAGGTATAAATTTTTATTAATTTGTTTAATTTGAATATACTTATAGCTAGTGCAACATCTTGCGGGCATCTATGCTTACACCTTGAAACGAATGTTGCAATAGACAAAAATCAGTATAGCTATTGTTACATTATAGCTACCAACATCTTGTAAATCATTGCAATAGGCCATCTATGGCATAATAACTTTGCTGCGATGGTCTTTATTGAGTATCGTCGCCTTCTATTTTATCTATTTTGTACGCCATCAACTGGTATAGGAACTTTAAAATCATGCATTTTCCATGTTCCTCTTCTTTAGTAGCCTTCGCTTTATTTGACCGGTTATATGTGTTTTTAACCCTTTTTCTTGTTTATGGGTTGAGCTAACTTACTAGCCCAACATTTTATGTGATTCATGCGTGCGTTCCACGGGGGTAGCGATGGGTAATATGGAAAATTCATGGCATAGATTTGTTCATTAAATGGTATATTTGATATACCATTTATGTTGAGCATAATCAGAGGATAATTATGGCGTGATTAAATTAAATTTAATCCACATAAAGAAATTAGACATATATATAGAAAAATATGAATTTAGAAAAGACGAATATGCCTAACCCGAGGTTAGACTAAGTTGTGGTGTAAATCTACCCGGAACCGACCGGCATATCCAGTGACCACAACAAGACCTGTCTAATGTGGGTGGTTAGTGCATCAGGCCCAAAAAGAACCTGAGGTTAGACTGAGTTGTGGTGTAAATCAGCCCGGAACCGACCGGCACATCTAGTGACCACAATAAGACCTGTCTAATGTGAGTGGTTGGTGCTTTAATAAATTAAAGCTAAGTCAGAATTGGTAGGGTTAAGTAAATTAGGAAAACACTTAACCGATTCAACATGTTAACTAAATGAATGGGCGGGGTTAGGTAAACATGGACAGTTAACCAAATAAACATGTTGATTAGAAAACCCTAGTAACGGGGACCCATTTCAGCAGTAACCCACATAGATGTATCATGGTACCCTGAAACTAGGAAGGGTGGGGCACGATTACTGGGCTGAATTATAAGCGGTCAAAACGTCGGTGGTTGGTAGGCTAGTGTAGGTTTCGACGGAGTATGGGCGTGCACGTACTCCAGAGTGGAAAAATCAGGCACTGGGCAGTAGTAGTGTACATTGTGCATCTTGAATCGTGTCGGGTTGCCACCAGAGGGACTGATACACCCCATGGTGGGACCAGCACAGGTAGCTACAGTCAAGCGGGGCCGAATGACACAGGATATGAATGCATGCGAGTAGGAGCCAATCATTAAGGGGATCGTTTGTTATAAACATGTGGGGCTGGTTGAACCAATGGTTAAGTAGGTGCAGAGACTATAGTAATAGGTGCGATCACATGTTCCTCTTATCTTATACTAGGGTATTGTCCTATGTTCTGTTATCACTGTAATGATCCCTTTCCTTGTTTAAATACTAGTAATCACTGAACTTACCAGACTTATTGTCTGACCCATTTTCTCTCGTCCTCTTTTCTTCCGTCCCCCCCCCCCTCCAGGTCCACAGGGAGGGAATACTGCAGCTTAGTTAGACTCTTTGCAAGCTTCAAGAAAGTAGATGTATGATTCGGACTCTCACCTACCTTGGCTATGGCTCTTGGACATTATCCTTGGGGATTTATGCATTTTTACTTTTGGTTTATGCTTCTTTATTGAATAATCAAGACAGAAATTATGGTGTAATGTTTTGAAGTTGTTTTGAGACAATTTGATGTAATGCTTTTGTATTGAACTACGTATGCAATAAATATTTGAATTCCGCTGCTTAAATTTATCTGTCTTGTAATTTTTTCTGTGTCTTGTACGTATAACCCTCCACCAAAGTTAAGGCATTCCCTTTGTGAGTGACCTTAACGGAGGTGGGGTGTTTCATTTTTATTTCAATAAAACTCCATTTCATATCTAAATTATTGTATATAAATCTTACCATTAGATCTTAACCTTAATATCCAAATTAAATCCACTTTAGGCTTCTGTTCGATTTCGGCCCATATCTCCTCACTTCTAAGCTTAACACTATGTAGGTTATTTCTTAAAGTTATAATCAAATTATAACTTGTTTGACACTTGAAATAATTTACCACATTAACTCTTTTACAAACTTTGATTTATAACTTTACCCAACTTGGATTTTATATAAAATCCAATAGAATTAAAATCTTGCTTAAATTTCCCTTTAACTATAAGCAGGGTCTTAAGACTTCATAACTTCATTAATGAATTCTAATTACAAGATTATCTCTTTGATTATTATTAGTCGAATAATAATGCACTTCAACCTCAATTTTTTATTTATTTATACATAGTTTACTTCATCATTAACTAATCTTTCGTTAAAATAATAATCAACTTCACTAAATAATTAAAAGTTCAATAACCGTCTTTAAAATCAATTGATTAAAAGATTGTTTAATCTTTTGAGAAGTCGTACTAAGTTTCAACAACTATTGTCACAACTACCTCCACTAAATTAATTTACAACAAATTATTTAATAATCAATTTTAGTTAAAACAGACTCTGTCAACTCAAAAACATTGTAAGTCCGTTAACCAATTCCAATTAATCCCTTCTTTAAATTAATATAATTAATTTAAATAATCCTATTTAGTTTGTCTCTTGGAAATAATAAATTTAACTCTTAACCCTTAGGTTAATCTCTCCTCACATTGCTTATAAAACTTATTAACATAAGAATTTTCTTTATAAACCATTTAATAATTACTTATAAACTTAAATAATAAATAATAAATATTTACCTTTCCTTTAATAAACTTTCATTCAAAATAAATTATATAAAATAGATTTCAAAATCTTATAAAATAAATTTTATAACTTCATTTCTACCGATTAATGGTAAATCAGCGTTTATAAAATGATGAATTTTCAGGCCATCTACTCTCGGTTACTCAACCAATACTGTCCATTGGTTAATAACAAAAAAATCATTGAATTTCAATTCAACAGTCAACAACCAAATCAATCATCCAATCAGATTGGTTAAACAGTTCTTATAATGATAATACGAAAATATACAATAAATTTGAGGAATCCAGTTGGATCCATCCAACATGTTTTCCCTGCATCGAAATATGTACCTCAAATAAACCATTCATCCTATATGACAATAGATTTACTATTATCTATCTCGATAGACGGAATTAATTAGTCAACTGATCAATCAGATAATAACAGCAATTCAAGCATCCATTTTTTAATTTAATACATTTATATTACAATAAACGTAACCAACAAGGTAAGTTACCTCAATTGGTTATAATCATTAAAATACCGATTTGGTTTTAATTAAATAGAACGTACGTTTAATTTAACCTATATATATTTTGCATACATCCAAACAAATCATCCAACAATTAGCAACATAGAACACAAATTATAAACCAGACCTATATATAACATAAGTGGGTCAAACTTAGTGAGTAAACTCACCTTGATTTCCTTTCGTCGAGATAACGATGGTTTTCAATTAAATTAATCATGTGTTTAATTTAACCGGAAATTCCAGCTGCATCCAAACGCGTTCAAATCTATTCCATAATGCAGATCTCGTCAAGAAGATTTCAACGTCTCCTATTTTGTCCAGTTCTGTTAACATATGAGCAAGTTATATAAATTACAAGTTCATGGTTTTAAATTAAATAAATTAGACCTTAATTATATATTTATTAATTGGTAATGACACGTTATATTAATTGGGCCGCTAATTACATGTTTAAGCCGTTAATGTACCTTCTTCCTCCATGTATTGTTCTGAACTTCACCCAACACAAACCAACACTGCCCACCCCTCCATCGTCGTCACCCGACTCTACTCAATCACCAGTCCACTCCTGAATCGTTGTAACACCTCACTTCCATTAAGGTCACTCACAAAGGGAATGCCTTAACTTTGATGGAGCATTTTAGTAAACAGAACAGAATATTACAAGACAGATATAAAAATAGTACTTGAAAAACTTTATAACTTTATTGCAGCGGACAGAAATCGGTTTGGTTACAACTTTACCAAAAACTCAAGTACATATATATCAGCCTTGTTCAAAATCCATCAGAGTACAAAACTTTAAAATCATAATCCCCATAGGTTGGAAGCTATACAGAGCCAAGCCATACTTTAAGCACTTCAAGCAGAAGGAATCCGGATCAAGCTAAAGTATTCCCTCCTTGGATAACCTGGGGGGAAACGGAAGAAAAAGGGGCGAAAACAAGCAAGGTTAGACATAAAGTCTGGCAAGTCCAGTGATTTTCAGTTATGAACAGATAATAATAACATGACATGAAAATAAAACTGGATGAGAGATAACAGTGACAGGTGTAGCAGATATAACAGAAGAACAGAATGATATAAACTATTACTTTACACTTCTCTGCACCAATACTAGTATAACATAATTAGGTGTCACCCTAATGTCTAAACTGAAACTGAAACGGGTACAAAATAATTTCCACAGAAGAGAATGCTAGTAATGGGCCTTTACCACCCGAACAGAAACAGACAGAAGCAGAACAGATTAATCCCTACGGAAATAGAATGTAGAATTAGGTGTACACTAATAATGGGCCTTTACCACCCGAACAGACGGTACCACACAGAAACAGACAGGTGTTACCACCCAACAGAAACAGACGGTACCAACAGAAACAGACAGAACTAAGTGTACCCTAAAACCCTACCCCAAGCGATCGGCTCCATAATACATAAATACCCTGTGTCGGCCCCACAGTAGGGTGTATCACTCACTAAAGTGACAACCAATTGGCACAGACCTATTTACAGATGTCACGGCGTCTTACATCCTCAGAGGCAGACCGGGATCCATGCACGCACATGACCCGGTTGGAATGCACCATCAACACCCCTCGCCATTAATAGAATGAACCGCTTATAATTAGTTCAGTAAGCGTGCCCGGACCCTACCTACTGTTGGGTCAAAGTTTTGATACCAGAAAGGGTTACTGACTAATATGGGTCCCAAACAACAGATGACACAAGTAATTCCCCTCCTAACCTTGTGTCCCCAGACTAACAGTTTTCAGATTAACTTGTTTACAAGTTCAGACATACAAAGTTTAGATCAACTAGTTCACAGATCAGTCAATCAAGTTAACAGGGTTTCAGACTAACGGATCAGATGTTCGGATTAACAGGCTTACAGATTAACCGGTTACAGATTTACAGATTTGTCTAACTTTGTAATTGGGCCTACAGATTCACGAAACGGGTTTATCAGATTCATTGGTCCAATTGGTTTAACCTTACCCACCCAACACGTTTTAGACATCATATTTATCTCAGATTTTCATTAATTAAATATTAATGCCCAGACCTCTCACATTAGATTGACAGTTTGCGGCTACTGGTTAGGCCGGTTGGTTCCGGGCAGGTTTCTGTCGCAAACTGAGTCTAACCTCGGGTTTCAAGCACGTTATGACTAACTTCTCACATTAGAACCTATTGTTTGCGACCATTGGAATATGTCGGGCGGTTCCGGGCAGAATTACGCCGCAAACTCATTCTAACCTCGAGTTAGCCATGTTTATCTTTGCGGCCAATTAATCAATGATTTACCATTTTAGCCAACGCCTAATATACATGTCAATTATTCATAACTATAGCCAATTCAGATTATGTCACTAGCGGACTAATTATACCAACTCAACAGATATAGCAGATAACAGATTTTTCAGATTAGGCGACTTAACAGATTTAGCAGATTAAGCAAACTAGCAGATTTAGCATTTTCAGCAGATGACAGATTTGGCAGATGAACAGATCCAACAGACTAGGCAGTAGAGCAGAACTAGCAGATTAAGCAATATAACAGAACTAGTAGATTAGGCAATGTAACAAAACTAGCAAATTAGGCAAATATAACAGATTTAATCATTTCCTAAAGTTTCACAAACATATCTTGCCTAATAATAAATCTTGCCTAAGTTCACATGCATAAATAATAGTCTTGATTCACAATATGATCATATACCCCATGTTTGCATTAAATTTACATAGCACAGATTATGGTCATAAATTTACCATATATCATATGTTTCAATTTTTATTAAACTTGCATAGTACAGAAGATCCCTATATAAATTATACCAAATATAGCCATCGATTAATATGCATATCATATATCCCAAAGAACCCTTACAATATAACATGTCCAGTCATATGTCTCAGATTTTGTTTACATTAATAGATACCCTACTCTCATGTAAATCTTTATGCCTAAGCCATATTCTCTTTATCTCAAATCATATGTTCAATACAATATAACATGTCCAGTCATATGTCTCGGATTTTGTTCTAGCTACAGTCCATGTTCTTTCCTCAAATCAGTCAACTATTGGTCATGCCCAATTTATGCATCATTCATTTTATTGTCCCAAACATTTTAGCATATGTTAATCTCTTATGAGATTGGCTCAGGCTCGTGGTAGCCTGGCTATAGAACAGAAAAAGGAAAGAGATACAAAATAAGATAGATCCAAACAGAACAGAACAGATATAACCTCAGATTCAGATTTAAAATTCATGTCACAATCAGAATTAACGTTTATATCGGAAAATAACTGCACTTGCCTTGGTTGGATTAAAGAAAGAACTTTAATTGTTGTAGAATCGTTGCAGAAGCTTTAATCTCTAATTTGAATTGAGTTGCTTAGGTTGATGTTGATTAGCTTCTAGTTTTGATTCCAGCAGAGTAGCGACGCCATTTTTATTTTTATTTAGAACAGAGGCAGAGGAGAAGTAGAATAGAATTATGTGTAGGGAAGGCTAGGTCTTAGGTTGTTTTTATAGGTGTAGCAATTCATTTCAGCCATCAGATTAACCCTAAAACCAATCCGGACCATCAAAAATCGTCCCTGGGCTTCAAAAACGTGTTCTGGACCGAATCAGGCCGACCAGGTCGACCTGTAGGGGGGAGGTCGACACTATAGTCGACCCCCATGGGGGAGGTCGACTCCCAGGTCGACCCCCTGGTCGACCTGGCCCCCAGGTCGACCTGCCCAGTTTTGTGCTGACCGAAACCTTCTGAATCTTCTACAGGCCATAACTTCTTCATCCGGACTCCGATTTTCAAAAACTCGGACTCTATTTCATGTAAAATTTCGAGAGGAACGCAATGGTGATGTCTGTTTTACCTAATTCATGATTCTTAAATTAATTATCCTCATTTTACTATCTTTTCTGTTACACACACCGTTATCGAACTAATTTTTCTTCTCTTTCATGTATTAATTAATTCTTCTTATGCATCACCATTATTTACCTATCATAAGCATATTTTCATATATTTTATTTCATTTTTAATTATACTTAAAAATGCGGGGTGTTACAACTGCACAACAACCCCGAAACGCAACTTCATTTTTTCTCTTTTTTTGTTCATATGTCCTCCACTACGTGTGAAAACTCAAAACCCATCATTCAACGTTGCTAACAATCCCTGGCCACCATACCTCAGTCCATCGCCACCACCCATCACCGACGACTCCATCAACCAGAGTCAACCTGTGATGACCCCAAACTTCCACGGAATGAAAGTAAGGAATAATCATTTGGAATACAACATAAATACAATAATACATATCACAGATACAACATAGCATAAGAAATTCATAGAGTAACAACATCATAGCAGTGGAAATATAATGTCATCAACTACAGAAAATCCACAGTAATAGAATTCCAAATTATTACATCAAGTTTGCAGAAAAAGAAATAAGTTCCAACTCCCACTTAAACAACGTGGAATAAACCAAGTTTAATGTCTGGAATTAAAAAGAGAAATGCAATAGCAGCGAATGATAGATGTCTTCAAACTCTAAGTCATCACCTCTCCACAACAGCAAATCCAAGGAAAACAATAAGCAGCTCCAAAGAAAAGACTCCAAGCGAAGAATAAACCTTTTTACTTGGCTGGCCATGTAGAGAGGAGGGCACCCGAGTTTGCAAAAAGGTGGAAACAAACAACGGGTCAGTCGTGGGACTGGTGTCAGAATTCTTAACTAATTAATCACTATTAATAGGTCAAATCCAAAGACCACGCCGCTAATGCGGAACGGGTTTCTCTAATGGATTGCCGTGCATAAAAGTGTCAGAATAAATGATAAGTGAATCGTACAACAACGTTATGCTTTTTAGAAAAATGGAATCACCATAAGACCTAGGTCCCATCACACAATGCAACACAAACCAGAGGATATGGTTTTACCTTATAGTGATTAAACATGCTAAATATGGCAAATATGAGTTTAATATTATTATTAGTATATATCAAAACATTTCAAAGTAAATGTATAAATCCTAGGAAGAATAGTATCCCATACTACTATCCCTCCATACTAGTAATACAATCAAATTCGTAGGGTCGTATTTGGATTTTGGTTTCCATCATGAGTCAAGGCTAGGGAGGAGCTCCTACCGATTCGAGACACTCTAGCTAATGTCTCAGGATCCCCCGCAGTGAACCCTTGGAAAGCTACAGGGCCGGTCCACCATACGAGTTACGGATTAGTTATTCCTGAACACACGTTTCCCAGTCCTATAGGACCTATCATCCGAGGAGCCTCATTCCATCATCCACAAAAGTAAAATGTTGGGTCGTGTTAAAACCCAATCACCACTTCTAGCTAGAAATAAACGTGTTGCTCTCCCTGCGTTCCCTTCTCCCGTTTTAGACTCCGCTGGTGTGTGAGGCTCGTGAAGTCACGCTGTACACAAAGCTATGCCTAAACAGGCTATGCTTTGATCATCCCACAAGGCCTGCTTTTCAACAAAACCTTGATCCTATGCATCTTAGCATGCCACATCATCACCCCATATCGTACTACCAATCCTTTGAAGAAATATATGAATGGGTGTTAAGCAAGAGAATAAATTCCCCGCCACCAAACATCCATACCTTCGACAAAAGATCAATAACATGATATTTGATAGAGTATGATGTCAGACACACAATCCATTTATTAGCTTATGCTCTGGGTCTGAGCGAAAGCCAAACCCGTGAAATCAACATGTACGTCTGGGCAATGACCGTGACCCTTGAATTGGGAGCAATTCAAATCAGGGCCTCGATCGTTGTCCATTCGAGGGAGGATTTACGGTCTTCATACGCCATCTTCATACTTCAATTAACGTCATTTTGATTATTTAGAATGAGAGAACTCGGACTTTCCAAATAATCCTCGTATATATATATATATATATATATATTTAAAATCCTTCTTATACATTAATAATTATTTTTATTAATGATTCATTCCTATTTTAATTATTTAAAATAATTAAATGTTTATATAACGACGCCTTAAGTCCATGGGCGACTTTGGCGCTGCATTCAACCAATTTTGATTTTTACATTTCTCAGAATCTAACCGTTGGATCTTAACGTAATATATATCGTTGGAAAGATTCTTCCAAGACGGTCCTAACGGTTTCAGTTTCAAGAAAATCCGATGGTCGGATCTTCTTGTATAGTCCTTTAAAGGTACGATTTCAAAACGCGGACTACCCCGCCCTATTCGTTTAATTTTAATTATATTTATAAATATATATAATCATTGAATCGTAATAACGTCGTTTGATTAAAACAACGCTCTACACAATTACCGATACTCACTAAATTTTAATTCATTTGAAAATGAAGATAATATTACCGCATCCTAAATTCATTCTTTTACTTACATTTAAAATGTAAATTACATCCTTTTATTTACATAAAAAATGTAGATTTAATTCCTATGTAAATTCCTATTATTTTTTTATTTACATGTAATAATGTAAATTTTGATACATTCAAAATCCTACTTTTAAATTACATATAAAAATGTAAATTTCAACTTCAATGTACATTCTCATCTTAGTTACATAATAAAAATGTAACTTATATCTGTAGTGAATCCTATTCTAAATTTATATATAAAAATGTATGTTTAATTACAAAGCAAACTCTATTCCCTATTTACATTGTAAAAATATAACTTTTAATTACAATGCAAACTCTACTTCTAATTCACATTGTAAAAATATGATTTTTAATTACAATGCAAACTCTACTTCTAATTTACATTGTAAAAATATGAATTTTAATTACAATGCAAACTCTACTTCCTATTTACATTGTAAAAATATGATTTTTAATCTCAAGCCACATTCCTACATCTTATTACATATAGAATAAATAAATTTTATTTCTAATGTTCATTCTCATTCTACGTTACATATATAAAAAAAATGTGAATTCTATCATACGATGGAAATGCATCCTTTAATTTCACAAAAAAATGTAGTTTTTGTCATACGGTATACTTTCCTATAGACATTACATATAAAAATGTAATAATTAACACACAATGTAAATTCATGTTTTAATTACACATAAAAATGTAAATTTTATCCTACGGTGTAATTCCCTATATAATTTACATATAAAAATGTAAATTTTAACATATGATTAAATTCACATGTTAATTACAAAGAAAAATGTAATTTTTACAATACGGTGTACATTCCTATATAATTTACATATAAAAAATGTAAATTTTATCATACCATTAAATTCACATGTTAATTACAAAGAAAAATGTAATTTTTACAATACGGTGTACATTCCTATATAATTTACATATAAAAAATGTAAATTTTAACATACCATTAAATTCACATGTTAATTACAAAGAAAAATGTAATTTTTACCATACGGTGTACATTCCTATATAATTTACATATAAAAAATGTAAATTTTAACATACCATTAAATTCACATGTTAATTACAAAGAAAAATGTAATTTTTACCACTATGCAAAATCTACTTTAATTTAACATTATAAAAATGTAAATCCTCTAATTTACTTCACAATAAAAATAATGTAAATTGCATATTGATGTAAATTTCATAACGATATGAATTCCTACTTTAATTCACAATAAAATAATGTAAGTTGCATAACAATGTAAATTTCACAACGATGTAAATTCCTACTTTAATTCACGTTAAAATGAGGTGAATTACATAACGATGTATATGATGATAGATTTATACATGATTCATATCCATAAGGCATACTTCAACAAATTTAAACGAGGAAAAATCTAATTTTTCCTACCGATCTATTTTTTAATTAACAGATCTATGATTAAAATAACGGATCTAAAATCATAGCATCACAACAATTTGAATCCATCCCATGGAAACATTCATCGCAGATCTACTTGTTTGATTTTCAATTTCACATAACGCAACAATAATAATAATTAAAATAATTAAATTATATTAAAAATAAATTCTCACCTAGCTCGGGACTGGAAGGAAGGTTCGGATTTGATCAGATTTCGTGTTCAAAGTCACGGCAGTTACGGATCTGAAAGATTTCAATTCGAAGTTCATACAAATAAATCAGAACTGACTTTTAACAACTGTCACTGTAATGCTTAAAAGCATCGCAAAATCTGAAATATTCATACCTTAAATTTTCAGAAAAGTCCAAAACTTTGAATCCAGATTTCGGGAGCTGTAGTCGATGGTTTTGCGAACGGTATGCGGGAGATTGGAGAGCTACGAGAGGCGCATCCACGCCGGGAAAATAGGGGGTGCGGCGGCCTATGCAGGGAGCGGCGGCGGTTTGTATGGCGTGGGTTGGGGCTCGAAATCCGAGAGCTACAGGGCGTGAAATCGAATGAAACTTGTCGGAGATTGGAGAGGAAGGGAAGAGCTTCAAAAAGTTCAACTACGGCTAAGTCTAATTGTGAGTGGATTGATGGGAAAATGGAGAGGAAGTTTCGAAGGGGGGGGGGGCGGCTATGGGTTTTTGCGATCGGGGAAGAAGAAGTACGACCCATATATATACTAGTATTTTCCACGTATTTTCTATTTTATTTAAGGGTGCGTTTTTTATAGGTCCCTGTTAAGGTTTTAAATTAGGCTCACATCCGGTCATAAACTTATTGTAAATTTAGTCCCTATTTTTAGAAAATTCAGAAAAAAAATACAAAATTTTTTAAAAAAAAATCACATAAATTCGTATTAAAATAAAACAATTAATCAGAAAATTTTCAGGTGGAAAAAACATCAAAAATCACGTCAAAATCAAGAATTACCAAAAAAACAACGAAATGCATAAACAAATGCATATATTTCATATAGTTGCATACATATATGCATTTATTTCATCTTCACGACAAAACTGCAGCATAAATGCATACTTGTATGCATATACTGTGAATACATGCATCTTTTGATGCATTTACTTAAAAACTTCATACAGACGTCCATATTTTTCACATTTGCATTGGTTTTTACATATTTGCATATATGTATGCATATATATAGGAAAACATCATACATGTACGCAGTTTTTCAGAAGACGCGCAAAAATATGTGCATGTGTATACGGATAGTTGCATACATGTATGCAACTATTGGTAAAAGTTGCACAGATGTATGCAAAAAAAAAAATTCGATTTGCGTGGACTTCTGGGATTATTTAGTGATTTTAGAATTTTTTTTATTTTTTATTTATGTAAGAACGCATTTTTTTTTCTCCAAAACTGGAAAAGGCGAAGGGGAAAACATGGAAGGCGGAAGGGACCAAAAGTTTTGGGTGGCACGTGCATTCTAGGGACCGGAAATGCATTTCAAACTATGGCTGGACGTGGAGCCTATTTTAAACATTTTTAGGGACCCTAGCCTAATATTCACTTTATTTAATTTATTTAATTCCGGAAAATAGGGTGTTTTCGTTCGAACTCCAATTCGCTCTAAACGACTGTCGAACAATAGGTTTTGACGCCTTCTGAACGCAATGGCGCTATTGCCAAAGTCCAATTCTGAAGTTTACAGTGTGTTTTCTTTATTTTCAAATTAATTCTTTTATTTTTAATTCGAACGTACTTTCTAATTTTACCGAGGTCACATACGAAGTCAGAAAAATCCAGAAAAAATATTTTTAGCTTTCTTATGACGATACGATCCTAACAAAATTTATTTCGTCGAATTCTGAGACTGTTTGAAAAATGGCTATATTTCAGTCAATCAATTTTGATCGAAATTGACAAAACACAGTTTCTTTTGCCACGCTCACATACTAGCTTCAAAAATCATGAAATTTGAAACCTAGCAATAATTTTACATCCTGGACCCAACAAAAGTGGTTTCGTCGAATTCCGAGGTCGTATG
This sequence comes from Allium sativum, assembly GCA_030737875.1. Classification (NCBI taxonomy): domain Eukaryota; kingdom Viridiplantae; phylum Streptophyta; class Magnoliopsida; order Asparagales; family Amaryllidaceae; genus Allium; species Allium sativum. Next base: position 767,256,430 of record CM060912.1, on the reverse strand, counting down.
CAAAATGTCGATTTTCAAGGGCGATATAATCTCTATAGCGACCTTTCTGAAAATTCATTTGGCCATGACTTTTGGTTTCCGCTATGAAACTTCGATTTTTCAGATTCGTTAGAAAGATATTCATTAATAGATTTAAATATTTTTCGTTCCATCAAAATTCGGTTTATTCTGCATCCTGTGTAGTTAGTCAAAGTTCAAGTTTGACTTTTCCAACTACCTTCCTATTTCTAATTCTTTATGTAATTTATTTGAATATATTTGCATTAACTTTGCTCAAAATAAATTTCCATTCATTTTTATTTGAAATAATTTATTTTAAATATTTAAACACCCCTAAAATCTCTAAAATGAAAATTTTAAATTGGCCCCAAATTTCAGGGTTGTTACACAACCCCCACCAGTTCACCAGAAAACAAAACAACTTCACCCATACGATCCAAAATAGAGACTTTCATCTCCAACGCTCCTACTCACAGCACGTACCACCGGAGCCAGTATTACCACCAGCAAACAGACGGCCTTGCCACCCCTGCCTTCGCCTAACACAACTCGTAACCCGATCATCTCACCTCGCCAGAAAACAAAATCAAAGTTGATCCCATTCGACCTCCCTAACAGTCACCACATGCCATCTCGCCCAACCAAACTCCACACGTACATCCTCGAGCTTTACAATTTCTTGGTTCAGGCCAACATCACATTCTTAACGATTTGGGAGCTTTGATTTTTTTCTTGGATGGAGTTTACGGTTTTGTTTTTGCTTGTTGAACAAAATAAATGAGGCATGCGAGTTTATATAGAGAAGAAGAAAAAGGATAGAATCAACGTTACTTTAGGTGTACTGATAGGCATGTGCATTTAGGAAAAAATAGGTCTGAACGTTTAGCTTAGCATGTGCATATAAATATAGGATGCGTGAATAACGAATTACGGTAGGCATGTGTGTGCATTTAGGATTTGGCATGCGCAAGATAGGCTTAGGATAAATATAGGTTGCGTGAATAACGAATTAGGGTTGGCATGTGCATGCATTTAGGATTAGGCATGTGCAAGATAGGCTAAGGCATGCAGAAGGAAATTTTCAAGCAAGCATGTGTGTAGGCATGCTGAAGGTAATTTAGGCAGAAGGAAATTTAGGCAAGCATATGCGGTTTCATGTGTACAGACAGGCATATGCATGAATAAATACATAGAGCTGCACGATTTGCAGTGTAGGGTAGGAAATTTTTTATATTATATTTTTCTTTTCGATTTGGTACATTTATTTTATTCGGTTATTAAATGTTACCACTAACTATCGTTGAGCGTTCTCAAATTTGTACTATCGTACACAAGCTCCAGTCGTAATGAAAATATGTGCACTATTATAGTTTGACGTTCTGTAACGACAACGGATTTTGCTCGGACCTAATCGATCGCTAAATCGACCAAGACCGTTCGAATCCCGCATACGCTAACTATGGGCATATAACACATCAGAACAAATAACAGAAGACTTTTATAAACATTATAATAATGTTACATCAGAGTACAAAATATATTAGAGTACATCGATAAATAATAATACAGCGGAAGATTAATTTACAATAAATGTAGTATAATGCACAGCGGAACAATTAAACTAACACAGCAGAAGGCTATCAATGCTCTGGACATAGCTTTAAGCTTCGATCCAGAATCCTGCTTAATAAATAAATATCTGCAAAACAAGCCACTCGACTGCCTGTGTGGAAAATAAGGGCACCCGAGTTTGAAAGTGAAACAAACTACGAGTCAGTCATGGGACTGGTATGAGAAATCTTACTTAACTTATCTAATAATAAGGCTAATCACAGGACCACGCCGTTAAAGCGGAACGGGTTTACTCCATTGGATTGCCAGTGCATAAAATAAATAAAACTTTTGAAAATAACGCAATGCTTTTTAGAAAATGAAATCATTATAAGACTCAAGTCCCATCACACAATGCAACGCAAACCGGAGGATAGAGTTTTACCTTATAATAATCAAACATGCTTGATATGTATAAAACAATATTTAATATTATTATTAGTGACTAATCAGTTTTAAAATACTTTCAAAATAAATGTATCAATCCTAGACGGCATAGTACCCCATCCTACTATATCGCCATATATAGGATTACAATCAAATCTGTAATGTCGTACTGGAAATTGGGTTTCCATCGTGAGTCGAGGCTAGGGATGGCTCCTCACTGATTCGAGACACTTTAGCAAATGTCTCAGGATCACACCTACGGGCGACCCATGGATGCGGTAGGGCCGATCCACAAATACTTTAGTAGATTAATTATTCCTGAACAATACATTTCCCGGTCCTATTGGACCTATGACTTGGCCACTTGTAACGACCCGGGGATTTTCGACTCAGGAAATCGACACAAATACCAATGTCGACTATCCAAGCATCGGAAATACCGGATAGTTAATAGAAAGAAGTTAGAGGGTGAGAATAGATAAGGTAGAACTATTAGAATAGAAGAAGAAGAAGAAGAAGAAGAAGAACACAACAACATCAGAGTAACACGAATCTCACAAAGGAACGAATAAAATATAGTATACAAAATAACATTGAAACACAAGTCTGTATTTGTATATTAGAGTACAACACTTACATCACAGCAGAAATAAACAATAGCTATAAAATGTTGCTGAAGCCTCCTGCTCCAAGCTCCATCTAGTGTATCTGTAAATCCTGACTACTTGACTGCCCGTACAAAATTGAGCACCCAAGAGTTTAGGGAAAACAAAACAAAATAAACTCTGGGTCAGTCATGGGACTGGTGTGAGTAAACTCCAACCATTTGGTTTAACTTTGAAAAAATTCTTTTCAAAGAAATGATAATCATAAGACCGATCCATACATAAACACGGATGGTTTTTACCTTACGATAACCCAAAACATTTTCAAAATCAATACTTTTCTGATATTATAATAATGCATAATCACAAGTAAATACAATCTAGCAGAACGCTTGCATCTCACGCTCCATATATATATATATATATATATAGTATACAATCAAAACCACAGGTGCTTATTGGAGATTGGATTCTGACTATGACAAGGTATGGGACCACCTGCCGATAGTGTATCTTTAGAGAGGAATAAACTGGGTTCAACAAGAACGTCTTGCAACCCGGCTCACATATGACCGACTACTCATTTCTCTTGAGTGTATTAAATATACTGCCACCTGCGATTGCTAGCAACATAACAGTTCCCGGGAGATACAGAAGTGAAAATAAGTAACAAATATGAACATTCTCTAGATGGTGACAATACACCCTAATGAGGGCGACCCACTTAGCCATGTTGCCTGCCTGATTTTTGTCATTTCCTGGTTGATGAGGCTTGAGGTCATAACGTATCTTTTGACAGATCACACCTACAATTTACTTTGAATGTCACATCATCATACCTGCTAAATCACAAATTGATTTCCCCAAAAGTATCATGGGTATAAAGCTAAGAGAAACGAATTCCTACGCCACCAAACGTGGATACGTTTGAAGCGATCAACTTACGTGATCCATTAGATATACTCTGTCAGACATTCGTCCATACACATTGTCCTGGATTTGGACAAACCGAAGGCACTATTCTGTAAATCCATCTAAGGCAATTTCTACCTAGGATCGCCAGAACGGCCCTTGCACAACTCTGTCTTCAATTATCTTCATCATATTTGATTCGCAACACTACTACCTATACGGAGTGGTTTTCAGACAATAAATATGATCCCAGTCTCTCCGTATTGACAGCGGAAATGATCAAAAATCTTTGATAGTCGGTGATTTAACTATCAAAGGAAAACAAGTGTTCAAACAACGGTTGTATTTCCAAATGGAAATCTTACCAAGCAAATCATCAATCAACACTGATCCCTTTTTTAATTAATTTATCATTTATTTACTCATTTCCCGATTTCCCATTTCCATATATTCGTAAATCCTTATTTTCTATATTAGAAAATATACGTTATTAATAATTTGAAAACATTTCCATATTTGATCCCATTTCTTGTTTCCTATATTAGAAACCATTTCTGATTCTTATTTGGAAAATATTTCCAAACTCCTTCATTTGAATTTAAACAGATGTTTAAATAAAACAGCACTACGCTGACTCGAACCATTAACACTTATTAACTAAATTCAATTAACTAACCTTCACTTTCGAACTTTAATCATTCCTCAGTTAAAAATGGAGTCAATCAAGTTGGGGTATAACTACCTCTCAAACCTTAGCTGAACAACATTTCTAACCTCGAGATAGACAAAGTTCGCCTTTTAAATCTTAAACAAACTTCCTTACGTAACTCTTGGATTCTATTTATGAATCCACTTCTTTTACAGAAATCATTTGATTTTAACGATAACATTAAAATCCCTACTTTCGAAATAATTAACTTTAAAATAACTTTTATTTCTTAATTTGAATAAATAAATAAATGATTTATTTAATAAATAAATCTTAATTTAAAAACCAGAAAGTAAATAAATCTTCCTACATTCGATATAGTCGAATCCCAAGGTATAATTCTCTCTCAAATAATCTCTATTTGATAATTCTCTGTCGAATAACTATATTCAATAACTCTTTCGAATAAACTATATTCGATTATCTCTCTTTCGAATAAACTATATTCGATGATATCTCTTTCTCGAATAAACTATATTCGATTAACTCTCATCGAATAACTTATATTCGATTAACTCTCGTCGAATAACTTATATTCGATTATAAGCATAAGTTTCTAGTCGAATGCTAATTACACATCTTTCCGGATTTTGTTTTAAATCCTTTTTATATTTCGAACATTGAAATGGATTTCATCATCTTCTTTTTAAAACTTCCAATTTTCCATTTTATATTCACAGTTGAATTTGCAAATCTTAATTATCCACTGATAATTATATTTTTAATTCATTTATAAACTTTGTTTATAAATCCGACTACTTGTTTTTATTATTAAACAAGTTATTCATTTCTAATCATTCGGAATTTCATTTCTGTTTGAATTCCTGTTTCAAAAATCCAGTTTCCATTACAAATGTTTTTATTTGCAAAATCTTTACTTAAAACTATTATTCACATTGAACGTGAATAATATTTCTTTTATATCATTCATTAAGTTTGATTTCGTATTTAACTAATATCCCATTTCCATACTTCTATTTATACTTCTATTTGTAGAATTATTCATACGAAATTTCCTTATTATTTATAACACGTAAATCTCTTTTATAATTCCCATTATAAATGTTGAGTTCATATTCCATTTAAAATATCGGTGTTAAAAACCGATTTTTGCTTCTCTGTATAAGTTCGTACTTATATATTCCATTTATCAAATGATAAATATTTTTTTTCATTTATATAATATTATTTATAAATTAATCGTTTTCATTTATCTGTCTAAAACAGATTAAAATCTACTTTGAATTCATCTTCTCGTTGTTCTTTGATATCTTGCCAATCCCCTTTTATAATGTCTATTCAATTTTATAAATAATTCCTTTTATAAAATTCTATTCATTTTACAAATGATTCCTTTTATAAAATTTATTCATTGCATAAATGTTCTTTTTTTTAAAATGTCTTCGTTTCATAAATGTTTATTTTATAAAAATGTCATCGTTTCATAAATGTTCATTTTATAAAATCTTTTTCATTGTATAAATGTTCTCTTTTCTAAAATCTTTTCATTTTATATAAATGTTCTCTTTTTATACAATCTATTCATTTTAAAATATTTCTTTCCATACAGTCTATTCATTACATAAATGTCCTTTTTTATACAATCTATTTATTTTAAAATGTTTCTTTCCATATAGTCTGTTCATTACATGAATGTCCTTTTTTATACAATCTATTTATTTTAAAATGTTTCTTTCCATACAGTCTATTCATTGCATAAATGTCCTTTTTTATATACAATCTATTTATTTTAAAATGTTTCTTTTAAAATGTCTTTTTATTTCATTTCAGTACTTCTTGTAGTATTTATCGTACCATATAACAATGATCGGTATCATTCAAACATACAAAATCAGCAACATATTGCATATCACATCATATAACACAATATATGAAAAACAGTAAAATAAATGTTGAGGAATCCAGTTGGATCCCTCCGACCTGTTTCCCTGCATCCACAGATGTTACACAATATAATTCATATCAATTTCAGTTCAACATGTAATACTCTGATAAACAGAATCAATGTTGTTTAATGATATGTGTATTTATCGTTATCTAAAATTTCAACCAATCAAACAACAATTCAACCAACCAATCACCACACAACAGTCAGTCATTATTTATTAGTACTAGTTTTTATTTAAAAAAATATAAATTAGACAGAGTTAGTGAGTTTTACTCACCTTGGTCAATTATCGTTGATTAACGATATTTGATCGTTGGACTGGTTCAGGCGTTTTAGTTCACCATAAATTGAGACGAGCTCCAAATCACTCCAAACCAGTTTCATTGTGAAGCCTACGTCCATACGATCCCAATATGACCAGTTTCGCTGAATTTCGATTTCGTATGACAAAGTTATGATATTTTAAAGTTAGCGTACATTTTATATAACTAAAACATGGGTTTATAATTTAAATGGGCTTTACCCTTTAAACATGTCACCCCAATACCCAGTCACCCAACAGCCCAAACTGCTCCCTTTCTTCCCCAACGCTGAAACACAGCAAGCTCCAATGTGTCCTCCTCCATTTCACCAACTTCACTGATCCAAATCTCCTCCATTTCTCAACGAAATTAAAAACCGAAAACACCGACGAACTTCTCTTCGAAATATCCACAGACCCATCACCTTCGATCCACACTCGCACCCCTAGGAAAAATCCCATTCTCAGCTTCCTCCATCGTTGTACCGTGCAGGGTGCGACACCCCTTGGCACCAAATACCCCCAAAAACTTCACACAACATGTTGTTCAACCTCCTGTATCCAAAAACAATACTTAAAACGAGCATCGGTGCTTGTATCGATCGAGAACTCCAACCCTAGCTAGAAAATCGTGCACTGTACAGTTTTGCGCCATTGGCAAACACCACCGAAACCAACAAATTGTACATAGAATCGAAGAGCATTGAATAACAATCACAAATATATGAAGTTTGGAATTTTTAGCATTTGTTTTGATTTGTGATGATTTTTCAAAGAAGAGGGTTTACTGTTAAAATTTGTTTCTGGAGGCGGCGTTGGTTTTGACTAGAGGAAAAATTTGATTAGGGTTAGAGAGGGTTAGGGTTATTTATAGGTACCTTTTTATATTTTTTATTAATATTTTATATTTTTTTATAGTCAAAAGCTCATTTTTCCGTCTTCTAAAAATCCGTGTGATCGCGTAAAATATCCAAAAATCATGGAAATGGACATGCTGCTAGAGTATTACATTACGGACCCAACGAAACTGGTTTTGTTGAATTCCGACTCCGTTTCCTCACATTTCTTATTTTTAACCGTCTAAATATCGACTTTTTTCTATATTAAAATTTGGCACGGCCACATACTGACTCCAAAAATCACGAAGGTTGGAATCTAACAATAATTTAACATTACAGATCCAACAAAATTGTTTTCGTTGAATTTGGAGGTCGTTTGAAAAATGGCTATTTTCTAGAGCTTTAAATAGACCAATTTAAATATTAATATATATATATAAAAAATTTAATTTAATAAAAATAATTAAATATTATCGTATATATTCACATAGAATATTATACTGCTCTAAAATAAACCAGTTTGGATTTATAACTCGATATTAAAAAAATATCAGTTTATATCGCTATTCGAATTATATTAAAATTTCTTTATAATATAAATAAATCGTTATAGTATAAACGAATTTCATAGCAACTATTTTCAATTTTGATTTGGACATAATTCGCAATCTACATGACGAAACCTCGTTTTTTTTTTCCTTTATTAGAAAAATATACTTCACCAGCTCCAAACATTTCTTGTTTCATAGATTTCCGGGTTAAAACGAATTCTGTATATTCAATTAAAGTTCGAATCGCCAAATAACGAACTACCGCGATGTTACGGGCTCGATTATAATTAAATTATAATTTATATGTTCTAATGTCGATTGAATAATATATTCGCTATTCTAATCCAATTATAAACTGAATTATACCTTATATATGATGCAATTCACACTGTATTGTGAATTCAGCTAATTTTGACTATTTTGGAATTATAATATATTTTTATATTATAAATATTAATTAAATATACAATATTATCTAATTAAATAACCATTTAAATCTATAAACCACTATTTACATAATTAAATTAATTAGTTATTACACCTTAAAAATACGGGACATTACACCACTATTGACTAATATATCTGAGGCCTCGTAATCCATCACCCACATAAGTAAAAATGTCTAGGCTCTATACCATGACACCACTTCTAGCTAGAAAGAAACGCATGCACTCCTATCCCGTTTTTGACTCATACCGAGGTATGAGGCTGGCGAAGTAACGCTTATACACAAAGCTATGCCTAAAAAGGTCATGCTTTGATTATCAACCACAAGGCTCTGCTTTTCAACAAAAGCTTTAATCATTTGCATCTTGGCATGCCACATTGACAATCCACGCCATGCGATCAATAACTATCAATATATAACCTCTGAGCTCGTGCGTCTCAGAGAAGGGTGTTAAGCAAGAGAATAAATTCCCGCCAACAAATAGATATATATTAAATAGAAATCAATTTACATAGACTGAAATCCAATGTCAGACACACATCCATTTACAAGTCCGTTCTAGGTCTGAACGAACCCGGAGACACCTTATTCCTCGTCCCGTATGTTCAACACGGAAGAGAGATGCTCGCTTATCCAGACAATCAACAAGTACGTTCGGACAACTACCACTATAACCCTTTCCTATGAGCAAATCAGTCCAGGGCATCAGTAGTCATCCATTAGATGTGAAGATCGCCGGTCTTCAAACACCGTCTTTAATATCTTCGATTTAAATCGTCGTATAATTATTTGAAATGAGATTGAACTCGGTCTTTCCAAATAATTCTCGAATATATATAATTTTAAATCATTTCATATCGTTAATATTATTTTATAACGATTTATCATTATTTTTATTTATATAAAAATAGTCCAATTTAATTCAATGACGCTTCGAGTCAATGGGCGGCCTTGGCGCTGCTTTTACCCAAATTTGATTTACACTTTTCTCGAAATCTAACCGTTGGATTTTAACAAACTTTATATCTTTGGAAAGATCTTCCCAAAGCGGACCTAATAGTTCCAGTTTACGATTCCGAAACGCGAACTACCGCGCACGATTCGTTTAATTTTAATTTATATTTATATGTATATAGTTATATATAAATATAAATCATTCGACGATCCCACTAACGTGTTTAACATGCCCAATAAAAGAATGTTTCATTTTGCATAACCTTTTAAATGTTTCTAATGATACATAGAAAGGGATATTGTATTTGCAAAAAAAATCCTATATTTCCTAATAACAAATAAATAGAGATTTTTGTTTGCATACATTTCCAATATTTTATAATGTCAAATAAAAAGAGAAGTTTTGTTTGCATACATTTCTACATGTTTCTAATGTCAAATAAATATGTAATTTATTTGCATACTTCACTACATGATTTCTAACGTCAAATAAAAATGTATTTTATTTGCATAACTTTTCTACATGATTCTAATGTCGAATAAAAATGTATTTCATTTGTATACATTCACTACATGTTTTCTAATGTCAATTAAAATGTAATTTATTTGCATACATTCACTACATGTTTTCGAATGGCAAATAAAATGTAATTTATTTGCATACATTCACTACATGTTTTTTAATGTCAAATAAAATGTAATTTATTGGCGTACATTCACTACATGTTTTCTAATGTCAAATAAAATATAATTTATTTGCGTACATTCACTACATGTTTTCTAATGTCAAATAAAATGTAATTTATTTGCATATATTCACTACATGTTTTCTAGTGTCAAATAAAATGTAATTTATTTGCATATATTCACTACATATTTTCTAATGTCAAATGAAAGAGAAGTTTTATTTGCAAACCTTTCCAATATTTTCTAATGTCAAATAAAAATGTAATTTACTTACATACTTCACAACATGTTCCTAATGTCAAATAATTATTTGCAAACCTTTCTAATATTTTCTAATGTCAAATAAAAATGTAATTTATTTACATACTTCACTACATGTTCCTAATATCAAATAAAAATGTAATTTATTTACATGACATTTTCTATATTTCTAATGTCAAATAAAAATGTATTTTATTGGCATACATTCACTACATGTTTCTAATGTCAAATGAAAGTGAAGTTTTATTTACATGACATTTCCTACATGTCTAATGTCAAATAAAAATGTATTTTATTTACATTACAATGTCGCTAATGACAAATAAAAAGGTAATTTTTATTTTCATTATTGGTATGCAATTTCTATTTTTAACTTTAACAAATAAAAAGAAATGTTTTTATTTGTATATAATTTCAATGTATAACATGATACATAAAAATGTTTATTCTAACTCGTATACAAATTCTAATGTATAACATAACTGATTGACATGAAAATATGTTTATTTTATACTCTTATATCTTATCTTCTGTATATAAATAAATATTACTTGGGTATTATTTTGTCACTTTTACAGATATGCCGATTAAGCCACATGCAGTCTGGAAAATGAAAAAATAAGGATCAAAATGTTGTATATTTATATATGAAGACTTGCAGATGAAGATTTCACATCAGATTGCTTTTTGGACAAGAAAATAATTGGTAGAAGGGCTATGCACATCACAAATCATTGATCAAGGAAGCAAGAGGAAAGGCCCAAATTTGCTAGATTTAACTAAGGCCCATTTGTGATTCTCATTGTAAACTCTTTTGTGATTTCCCTAAGGCCTATGTGTGATTCTATTAGGGTTAGGGTTAGGGTTGGCTATCTAACAAATAAATACCCATGTAATCTCATTGTAGCCACCATCCTATTTTTCTATCTTAACCTCCATTAATAAAAGATCTTCTTCTTCTTTTATTTTCTAACATTTTTCTTTTTCTTAGAAATTGGTGTTGTCTTCACAATTAGTTTTGGTAGAACACCAATTGTATTTTACATTTTTTTCTATTAGCGATTATTCGTTTGATTAGTTTCAACGACAACTGTGATAACCCGTAACTTGCCCAGTAAGGAAAGCCCGGGTACTTTGAGAACAACACACAAAAGAACACAAACAGAAGAACATTTCATTGTTAATTACAACAATTCCATCAGAATACAAGAATATATAGAGTATATTAAATATTACACAGAAAATAACAGAGATTTAAATACATCGCAGCGGAAAATAATACAAAACACAACTAGAAGGAGATATACGGATACAAAGCTTTTCGGATATCGTTCCAGCTGTAAACCAGGATCCTTTGAATATAAATCTGCAAAACCAAAACTACTAGCTGCCCGTGTCAAAATAAGGCACCCAGAGTTTAGGTTAAAACAATAAACTCCAGGTCAGTCACAACCGGGGTGTGAGGCTCGCGAATCCACGCTACACAAAGCTATGCCACACAGGCTGTGCTTTGATCATCAACCACAAGACTCTTCTTTTCAACAGAAGCCTTGATCATTTGCATTTTAGCATGCCACACAGGTAAACCACTCCATGCAACCGATATCTATCAATCACACAGAATGATATCCAATGTCAGACACACAGTCCCTTTACAAGTACGTTCTGGGTCTGAACGAAACCGGAGGCACCTAGTACCCCGCATATCCATCGATCTCCAAGTACGTCTGGACGATCACTAACTGATTCCCTCCTCTTGGGTGTATGGCCCAATCAAGATCATCAATAATCACCCAAACGACGTGAAGACCTCCGGTCTTCAACCATCGTCTTCATCTTCGACTAATCGTCGAATCAGTTATTCAGAATGGGATAAACCCGGTCTTTCCGAATAACTCGCGTATATAATAAATAAGTGTTACATAAACACAACATACGCCTCATTCCATTTCATCAGTCACTGACCGTAAACTAGTAAGAGAACAATTCCCCAAATATTAACCCCGAAGGCCGAAACCAACATCAGATCAATACCCATGGAACCATTCATATTAGCCAACCAACAGTTAGCTTCTAAATTTCACATTCTTAGGGAAAGGTTCCCATTAATTTTATCAAAGATAAATTCTTTTAAATTTATTCTTTAATCTTCCTTTGAATATCACTTCAAACTAGTCGGGATTAGCGAACCACACCGAAGTAATCATTTGTTTTAATTTCCCAATCCCAACCTATTCTTCCCATGAAGTAAAACTGGCCATACTTCATATCTAACACCACGGTGTTATCGGTAAATTCAATTACCATTTCACGTTCAAATCTAATTAAAGATTTAACTATCGCCTGGAGCAAAACTGGTGATACTCCATTCTCGATCTTTTCAATCTAATTAAAGATTCATTAAAACTCCACTTAGTTTTAATCTGTGACTAGGTTAAAGAATCAGTGTCATTTAAAACACAGTTCAAGATAAACCGTAAAATCACATCACATTTCAATCAGTCCCTAACCGTAAATCAGCAAGTGAGCAATTCCTTAAGTATTAACCCCGAAGGCCGAAACCAACATCAGATCAATACCCCCAGAAACCATTCAACTTAACTAATCTCCAGTTAGTTTCTGCTTTTCTTAACTCCTTTGGGTCTAAGAATAGTATTATTGAAGATACCGTTCACGACAACCCAAAATCCCATTTCATTAATTATCAGGTTAAAGAACAAGTGTTATTTAAAACACTGTTCATGATAAACCCAAAAATCAATACCAGTTCAATTCCAATTAAGTATTATTTAATTGGTACGCTTCATTAAATCTAAATAAAAAGATTTAATCTTTTTCTCAACTGGGCTTAAGAACAGTGTTAATGAAGACACCATTCACGACAAACCCAAATCACATTTGATATTCGATACAAGGCTCTGAATAGAAAATATATCGGCTTATATTCAATATGAAATTCTATGTCCAACAAATATCATATTGGAAATAACGATATATATATGTATATCTTTCAAATTCTCATAACAATATTTGTATCATCACAAAATCCAACATCGAAATATTCCGAAGACAATTTCGATTCAAATCCCTTCCAATTCAATTATTGGAAATTCTGGTTATATTCAAAACCATTTCAAATCCAATTTATTTATTTTAAAAATAAATAAATTATTATTCTAGTTTAAAACTAGTTCATTTCGATAAAAATCTATTTTTATCTTTTCAAATATAAAATTTCTCATCCCAATTCTTCACAAATCATTTCTTATGATTCTACACAAATTATTACTATTTTTAATAATTTTATCAAGGCCCGTACAGTCGATTTCCATCAACGGCCATCGAACTGCACTTACAACGACCTTTTCCAAATTTTATTTGGACATAATTCCAAATCCAGCCGTTAGATTTCAAATCTCCAATATTCATTAGAAATCTCTTTTCGATACGAACCCAACGGTTCCGGTTTTAGGAGAATTCGATGGTCGGATCTCCCGCAATATCCATTCAAAGTCAATGGTCGACATTCGTGAACTGCCACGGTGTGGCGCATTCTATTCAGGCCATTATATTATATATATAATATATATTTCGTCAATTTCCTTTCAAAACGTATTTTATAAATCGTTTTAAATTCGTTTTCGAAACGATTTCAACTTCATTTCAAATTCAAATTAAAATTGAATTTTTCCTTATAAATTCGTTTTAAATTCATTTCAAATTGATTTCAATTCAATTTCAATTTAATTCAAATTTCAATTCATTTCACTTTAATTAGAATTTCAATTCATTTCACTTTAATTCGAATTTCAAATCTATTTCACATTAATTCGAATTTCAAATCTATTCAATTTAATTCGAATTTCAAATCTATTCAATTTAATTTGAATTTTGAAATCACTTTCAATATTCATTGAAAAATGAATAAAATCGATATAAATATCATTCACGTCAAAATGACGTCAATCTAATCAGCACGGCTTCATATATTTCTATTTTCAAATATTCTATTTCAAATATTTCTTTTTCAAATATTTCTATTTCAAATATTTCTTTTTCAAATATTTCTGTTTCAAATATGGAATGAGGCCCAATCAATTACCATAGATTTTATTTCTATGGATTTCTATACAACGCATGTATATATCAACAATGGAAAATAATCAACCATCATCCAAAGTGCATTCTACACTTCATAAGCCACAAATATAAATATTTAACGCTCATAATAGTCTGTCAATCAATCGATCAACATACAACTAATTACTGGGATTGGTGTATGTCATATATCATCCCAATACCCATGTGGGGTTTCAAACAATCAAACACAGATTTTATTTTTGCAGTTGGGCGATGTGTAAAATTTATCGTCCCAGTCAATATCAGTCAAATGTGTGTATATAAACAAATCGTTCGATTTGTTTATATTAATATATTTCATATACACGTTAAAAATTCTATTTTTAACTATAAAAATATTTTTATTTCAATCCACATCACACAATCAACTACACATCAAAATCAAACAAACAAACAAGCCGTCCATGGTCTGTGGACGACGGGTGTCGGGTGCTACTAAACACCGTCTGCATTCTAGTATATATTTTAACTAGAAAATTAAATTAAAGGTAAGGAGTTCTCACCGACTAGCTAATCCAAATGCCACGATTCTTCATATGTAGAAGTCTTCGCCGTTCTCGCCTTTTGTCACTTTCGTTGTCCGTAGCCACTACATATATAAAAATCACATTTTTATATCTTTGCTATGTATATAAAAATTCTATTTTTATACCGCTACTACATAGATAAAAATTCTATTTTTATAACGGTGCTCATATAATGAAGATTATATTTTTATATTGCCTCTCATATAAAAATCACATCTTTGCTCCTTCTACATAATAAAGATCGAATTTTTAATACTTCTATAATATAAAAATCATATTTTTAATGTCTCTACTATATAAAATATATATTTCTATGCAACTAAAAATCTCGTCTTTACTTTTCTAAAAATCTAATCTTTATCATTGATAAAATTCGTATCTTTATCGAGACGAAAACCTAATCTCAAAACACTAAAAGTCGAATCTTCCTCCAATGTAAAATTCTAATTTTTTACTCGCCTACATATGAATAAAAATCAGATTTTTATATACGCTATTATATTTTTAATCCTGAAAAATAAAGTAAGCGCAAATAAATTAAAAATACTCACCGTTTAAAAGGGGCCGGAGGGTTTACTGCTGCTCGCTGGCCTGGAGGGGGTTCACCATTGAAGGTGGGGGGCGAGGAGGGGCGCGCAGGATGTCGAGGTGGCGGCTAGGGTTCAGGGGGGGTTGCGGTGGAGGATGTTGCCGGCGGTGGGGTGCGGTCTCAGGCGAAGGGCGGCGGACCAAGGGGCGATTTCCATTGGTGGGGTCTCCGATTGGGCGCGGTTGATTGAAGAACGAAGGGAAGGGGAAGGAGAGGAAGAAGAGGAGGGCGGATGACTGGGGCGATGGCGGAATGGGGTGGCGATGGGCAGGGGAGGTGCGTCGATCGTGGCAGTGGTGGATTCCGATAGCCATCGCCATTTTTGTTTCTATTGGTAACGGGTTTGACCCGATAAAGAGAGGGGGGAGGGTTTTAAAGGAAGATATATATTATTTAATTATTTATTTCAAAAAGCTACTTTTTATTTTAACCTCGAAACGAGACCCACCGCCTATCGTCCATAGCTAATTACCCCAATTCCGAACACAATGGGATATATATCACAGGTTGATTCGACTGTTTCGATTAGTTTTCGCCAAAATCAAAATATAGCTCTACATATTGAATTTGAACACGTATTTCAATTTACTGGGGCCACATACTAAATAGAAAAATTCCCAAAAAATATTTTCTAGCTTCGTATTGACGATACGGTCCTAACAAAACTAATTTCGTCAAATTCCGAGATCGTTTGAAAAATGGCCATTTTCCAGTCGATTAAAATCAACTAAAACTGGTCAAACACGTTTCCCTTCGCCACGTTCACATATTGACTCGAAAAATTATGAAATTTGAAACCTAGCAATAATTTGATATCGTGGATCCAACAAAAGTGGTTTCGTCGAAAACCGACGTCGTTTGCAAAATGGCCATTTTTAAGGGCCATAATTCCGTAGCGATTATTCTGAATTTTCAACTGGGCATAACATTTTATCCCCGCTATGAAATTTTGATTCTTCGGATTCGTTGGAAAGGTATTCTCAAATAGATTCAAATATTTTTGGTTTCACTAAAATCAAGTTTATTTTGAATCCTGTACATTCATTTGAATTTTGAAATCGAATTATTGAACTACCGCGCCATTTTCAATTCCTTTTATAATTAAAATAAAATATTTATATTCTAACGACGATCTATATAAATATATACGTTCTATTTCTATTCAGATTAAATTTCTCGTCGTTATTATTTAAAATAATTCATTTTAAATAATCAAAATTCGCTAAAATTTCCAAAATAAAAATTTTAAATTGGCTCGGATTTCCGGGTTATTACGACAATCCTAATTTTACTTTTTGTTGTTCTTCTTTTTTTGCAATTTTAATTTCTGCATTTTATTTGTGTTTTGCATTTTATTTTCCAAGCAATTTGTGTCATCTGTTCAATTAGATTTGATAGAGCTCAAGTTGTCTTTGCTATTTTATTTTCATTAGTGATTAATCGTTTGATTAGATTCGACGATATTCCTAATTTTGCAATTTATAATTTGTTTTTATTTCAAAACCAACCTCGAAGATTTGTCTAACTCGCCCAAGGAATTTTATAAATAATTTAATTTAATTTAATTTACCTCCCTATGATTCGACCTGCATACTACACGATCTGTGCGCTTGCAATATTTATTTAAAATTCGCGCTTTTCTAAGCGTTGATCAAGTTTTTGACGCCGTTGTCAGGGAGGTAAACGCTGAAGTTTATTATTTACTTAATTTCTAATTCGTGTTAGTTTTTTATTTTATTTCATCTTCTTTTTGTTTTCTTGTGTATATAGAAGAAAAAAAATTGATTGAATAGATTTGGTATTATTCAATGATACCGTAATCTTCTAAGCAAAAAAAAAAAAGGAACCTTGCCATTTTCATTGGTTTTCTGTCTTTGCCATTTTTTTCTTTTACTTCTTTCCTTTTTTTCTAATCATTTCCTCCGTTGTACAAATTTCTTTCTTGTTTTACATGTCTAAAAAAACTTTTAATTTTCCTTTATTCTTTCCATCTTTCCACTTTCTTTCCAATCATCTACAATCTTTTTGTTACAAATTTCAAAAAAAAAAAAGATTCCTATTTTGTATTTTTTTTCCTTTCTTCTTTTGTCTTGCTTGTCCTCAATACATTTGATTTCTTTTCTTTTCTTACAAATTTCCTTTCTTTTCAAAAAAAAAAAAAACTCTCTTGATTTCTTTCCTCTTTATTCCTCCTTTCCAATTTTCAATACAATTACTTCTCATTCTTCTTTTATAAGTTCAAAAAAAAAAATCTTGCCATTTTTCTTTAATTTCTTCCCTGTTTTCAACTTCTTTCTCCTTTCTTTCGTTTGTTTCCCCTCTTACTAATATATCGCATCCTTTCTTTCTTCTTTTACAATTTTCTGAAGAAAAAAAGTTCCTTTTATAAATTTCTCTTCTCTGCCTTGTAATTAATTTTCTTTCCTCTCTCTATTTATTTCTTTCCCTTTTCAAGTTTTTCCTTTTTCAATTTTTTCTCTCTCTTCTAATTTTACAATAATAAACAAAAAAAAACTTTCTGTTTTTTGTCTTATTTTTTATTGCTTCCACTATTTCCATCTCCCTTCCGATTTTCAATACAATCCCCTTCCCTCTTTACATTTGAATTCTTTTCCTTTTACATTTAATTCCCTTTCTTCTTCTACAAATATTCAAAAAAAATCATGTTTCTTTATTACTTTCCTCTTTTCTGTTTTCCTCTTTACAATACCTCCTCTAATTACCACAATCAATCCAGCAATCACCAACAACCACCATCCCTCACATAACTTCTCCATCTCACAATCACAAACCAAGTTCATCACCGTCACCATTGTCCAAACCATCAATTACCACCCACGTTCATAGTCCATATCATCACATACCCAACCTCCTAAATTCTCAACGTCAAACACAAACCTTACTTATTCATCAAACTCCCACATCCCAAGTCGAACGAAGCAAACAGCTAATTTGAATTATCAACACTATTCATTTGCTATGGACGGACAACCATACCCCACTGTAAAAAAATTCTTAACTCTACAGGTTCCGCAGCTACTTTGAATAATATAGAATTGCTCGTAAAAAATCTTCTGCAGAGGCAGCGGCTTGCTTGTACAATATTTTAAAATTTTGCAGCTATTGTTGTCTGATTGTTGTGGTTGGCTAATACCTTCATAGCTGAAATCTTCATTCTCATTGTTTTCAACAATAAAAATATATGTTGCAAAATAATATAATTGAAAAGTGGTGCTTTGTGAAGTTGATTGCCCCGTATAATTGGATCGTGGATATATAGTAGTTCAATTTATTAAACTATTAGCAAAAGAGGTTGCATACTAGCTGTAAAACATTGGTCGTATCCCTTAATATTTATACTATACGCGAACGGCCATAAGACCCTCTTCCCTCTTCTAATTGAGTCGGCTAATTAATAGAGCACAACTTAGTATTTTATACTATTTTGAAGTGAGAATAATTTCTGTCTTGCCTTGATTTCATTCAAATGTCTGATTCAAAAAAATCCTTGAGAGAATTGGGGGTTAATAATCGGAGTAGACGCCCTCTTGAAGAGTATGAGTATGAATTACAACTTATGAGGCAAAATTTTCCAAAATTTTGTGAGCCCAATATCAACAATTTCCAAAATTTTCCAAATGACCAACATTTTCAACATCATAAAAATGATCGAAATGGCGATTTCAATTCAAATATCGATAATTTCGATTATGGGCCACATCCACATCAAAATAGCTTTGAATCTCAATATGGCTTTGATCCACATCATTATGGGGTTGAAAACCAAAATTTTCAAAATTATAGCCCATATCAACATCTTGAAAATAACCAAAATTGCAATTTTCACTCGAATTTTAACAGTTTTGGTTACGAACATAATTTCTATGATCAAGATGATTTCCAATATCATTGTCATTTTTCTGAAAATTCAAACAACCACCTCATTGGAAATAATATTGATCATGAAATTGATGTGGAATATAATTTTGAGAATCAAGAAATCCAAAACGAGAGCTCTCAAATCAACGATTCTGAAGATTATCATCTTAACATTCTTAGAGAGGGTAGAAAATCAAGATAGACAGCTTGATGAAAAAGATAGACAGCTTGACGAACTTATTCGTTTAATGACCTCTTTTAAAGGACAACTCGAGTAGCAAAATCAAATTCAAACAAGCGATGAATCAGAAAATAATCCATTCTTTGTGAAAATTTTCAGATTACAACTTTGGAAATTGAGAATAACGATCTAAATGAAGTTGTTCAAAATTCAACAAATGATTTGGACTTCGATTATTTTTAGGAAAAAGATTTAAACTCAGATTTTGATATTCCTCTTTCAGGCTGTGAGAAACTTGAAATTCTAGAAATTGAACAAAATAAAAATGTTGAATTTTTCAATTTAAATTTGGAGAAGGATTTTAATAAACATGAATTTTTTGGATTGTATGAGGACGAGTTGCCAAATGAGGATGAAATTGAATCAAGCCACCAAACCAAGTTCGAAAATTTCGATTTCTAGGTGTCAAACGAGCTTAATATTGTCAGTTTCGAAAATATGTTGTCCGTTAATGAAACTGAGAAATGTGATCACATAGTTTTGAACAACATTCAGAATTCAAATTTCACTGAATTTATATACGATCACAAATTTTTGAACAATTACACTGATAAATTTGTTGAACATATGAATAATTTTTGGAATGTTAGCTTGATTGAAAAACTTCATGTTAGGATGACCCTGGACATTTATTTGTTGGACTATAAATCTAGGTATGAAGATGAAATGGTTTTCAAAACCCTTTGCTTATTAGAAAATATGCCTAGACATAGTGGGGATGGGATTCATCGGGCTAGAACCAAGTGTGGGGGAAAAAGTTGGTGGCATTCTTTGCGTCGCATGCATCGTAAACACATATATCATTGTACATATGATCCATTCATACATATAGTTAGGCTGCATGTCATTCTGCAAATCATTTTGCATCTAATCCATCTATGGGTTTTGTCATTCAAATTTAGGAAACGTTTACAGTGTGGACACTGTTTAGATCTAGTGTGGGGGGAGTCTGCATTTCATTCATTTTCATTTTTCTTTATTTTTCTTTCTTTTCATTTTCAGCCATTTAAATAGAACCATCATACATTTTAGATCATAGTAACATACCATGATTTTTTTTTTTGAAAAATACGACTCATTTTAGATTGATAAAACAAGATAAGTTTACAATTTATAGTCAGTTGATAGTATTTTTTTCTCTCAGCTAAGATCGAATAAGAAATATAATGAAAAGTTGAATTTTGAGGGGTAATAGTGTAACTAGTACATAGGAAGATTCTTAGGTGATGTCCATGAAGTTTATTCTATATTGTAGTCTTTGTTTAAATAAGTGGAGGACTTAAAATACTTATATTGGCTTTTCAAATCTTTAAAACTAAGTTATGTTAAGCAGAAATCGTGTAACTCTCTCTTTTCTTATATTTTCAATAATAATAATAGCAATCCAAGGGTATCCAACATTGCTTGTATATCTAGCATTGGTGTGCAAACCCGCCAAACTCTATCCGACATGTTGTTGACAAAGTCAGCGTTGGTATATCTTGGTCTCATTTTATGAGTTAGACACCTGAGGATTACCGACATATTGTTGACAAAATCAGCGTCGGTCTGCACAATTTGCCAAGCTCTGTCCCAACTCTCCGTCAGTCCGCAAGGCAGTGTATGGGTGGTATACCTTGGTCTTTTAAGTTAGGTGTATGTAATTAATCATAAATTTTAACTTTTATAGAGACAGAGAATAAGAGATGATGCCCAAACATTTCTTGACCTTATTGATTTGACTAGCCATACACAAGGAAATTAGAATATCACTTTACAAACTGTGACAAGCAAATTAAGAATTTATATCATGGCTGCACTATGTTATCGACCGAAGCAACTGGCCAAACTGGAATTTAACATTTGAAAACTTGAATTATGTTGAAAATTTGTGACAAGTTGAGGTATCCAAAATAAAATCAACTGATTAAAATTTGTTAACTTAATTTGTTGTACCACTTTCCTGAAATAAGTCATGTTTTCATTTTATTTGTTTTCAATTGCATAAGTCATCTGCATTCATGTAGTTACATTAGAGCCATAACATACTGCATTTGGGTTTTGTGGGTAGTATCCACTGAAAACCTTCACGAGACACCACTCGTCCTACTGGGGACACCTAGAGGTTTAACGGCTTGTTGCATACGCCCAATGCAATCGTGTTTCCCACGAAAGTGTGACCAATCTAGTTAGTTTTTAATTTTTTTTTACTCGAGGACGAGTAAAAGACAAGTGTGGGGGGTATTTGATTGACATGAAAATATGTTTATTTTATACTCTTATATCTTATCTTTTGTATATAAATAAATATTACTTGGGTATTATTTTGTCACTTTTACAGATATGTCGCTTAAGCCACATGCAGCCAGGAAAATGGAAAAATAAGGATCAAAATTCTGTGTATTTATATATGAGGACTTGCAGATGAAGATTTCACATCAGATTGCTTTTTGGATAAGAAAATAATTGGTAGAAGGGCTATGCACATCATAAATCAATGAAGAAGTGTCAAGGAAGCAAGAGGAAAAGAGGAAAGGCCCAAATTTGCTATATTTAACTAAGGCCCATTTGTGATTCTCATTGTAAACTCTTTTGTGATTTCCCTAAGGCCCATGTGTGATTGTATTCGGGTTAGGGTTAGGGTTGGCTATCTAACATATAAATACCCATGTAATCTCATTGTAGCCACCATCCTATTTTTCTATCTTAACCTCCATTAATAAAAGTTCTTCTTATATTTTCTAGCCTTTTTCTTTTTCTTAGCAATTGGTGTTGTCTTCACAATTAGTTTTGGTAGAACACCAATTGTATTTTACATTTTTTCTATTAGCGATTAGTCGTTTGATTAGTTTCAACGACAATCCTAATTTTACTTTTTGTTGTTCTTCTTTTTCTACAATTTTAATTTCTGCATTTTATTTATGTTTTGCATTTTATTTTCCAAGCAATTTGTGCCATCTATTCAATTAGATTTGATAGAGCTCAAGTTGTCTTCGCTATTTTATTTTCATTAGTGATTAATCGTTTGATTAGATTCAACGATATTCCTAATTTTGCAATTTCAATTTGTTTTTATTTCAAAACCAACCTCGAAGATTTGTCTTACTCGCCCAATGAATTTTATAAATAATTTACATTAATTTACCTCCCTGTGATTTGACATGCATACTACACGATCTGTGCGCTTGCAGTATTTATTTAAAATTCACGCTTTTCTAATTCATAGAAAGCGTCAGTCAATAACATGAAAATGTTTATTTTAATTTGTACACAATTCTAATGTATAACATAACATAAAAATGTCCCTTTTAACTTGTATACAATTTTAATGTATAACATAAGGTATAAAAATGTTTATTTTAGTTTGTATACAAATTCTAAAGTAACAAAACAATTAAAAATGATAACTCTGTTTTATTGACAATTCTATTTCAACAAAACAATAAAAATGATAACTTTCTTTTGTTGACAATTCTATTTCAACAAAACAATAAAAATGATAACTTTGTTTTATCGACAATTCTATTTCAACAAAACAATAAAAATGACAATTTGTTTTGTTGACAATTCTATTTCAACAAAACAATAAAAATGATAACTTTGTTTTGTCGACAATTCTATTTCAACAAAACAATAAAAATGATAAATTTGTTTTGTCGATAATTCTATTTCAACAAAACAATGAAAATGATAACTTTGTTTTGTCGACAATTCTATTTCAACAAAACAATAAAAATGATAACTTTGTTTTGTCGACGATTCTATTTCAACAAAACAATAAAAATGATAACTTTTTTTTGTCGACGATTCTATTTCAACAAAACAATAAAAATGATAACTTTGTTTTGTCGACAATTCTATTTCAACAAAACAAAAAAAATGATAACTTTGTTTTGTCGACAATTCTATTTCAAAAAACAAAAATGACAATTTTATTTTGTCAATTTTAATACAACAAAAATGACATTTTTATTTTAACAATTCTAATACAACAAAAATGACATTTTTATTTTCTCAATTCTAATACAACAAAAATGACATTTTTATTTTGTCAATTTTAATACAACAAAAATGACATTTTTATTTTGTCAATTCTAATTTAACAAAAATGACATTTTTATTTTAACAATTCTAATACAACAAAAATGACATTTTTATTTTTACTAATCTAATACAACAAAAATGACATTTTTATTTTGTCGGTTCTAATACAACAAAAATGACTTTTTTATTTTAACAATTCTAATACAACAAAAATGACATTTTTATTTTGTTAATTCTAATACAACAAAAATGACAATTTTATTTTGTCAATTCTAATTTAACAAAAATGATATTTTTGTTTTCATACAAATCTATTCAACAAAAATGATATTTTTGTTTTGACAATTTTATTTCAACAAAAAGGTTAATTTTTGTTTTGACAATTTTATTTCAATAAAAAGGTTAATTTTTGTTTTGACAATTTTATTTCAACACAATATTCCACCAAATCAACAGATCTACATAACAGCATCAATCAACCCAAATCAAATCACGAATAATAATCAAATTGAATTTAACAGCGGACTGGTAAAGATTTCTAAACACACTCATAATTAATTAATTTTATTTATTAAAATGGAATTCTCACCGTGTTTTACTCCTTTAAAAATTGTAGATAGCTCCAAATTAGTTCCAGTCAGTTCTGAAATGTAGATCTGGATTTCACGATTCCAACGCAACGAAAATCGTTCAGTTTCGACCTCATATGAAGAAGATAAGAGTTTTAACGCGTTTGGTAATTAAATATGTAATTAAATCAAATAATAACTTTAATTAAATTAACCTTCTTCTACATCGTGAAAGACTGGACCGAGATAACCCAAACCTCCGACCTTCTCTCTCCTATTGCACGCACAACGAGGCAAGTTAGAGATGATCGACCTCCACCACTCCAAGCGCCTACGAGCACGCCACCTCCATCATGAGAACCAGTCATCTCGAAGGCCCCCATGCTCACCAAATCTGCCCCGAAGTCGCGGTATTCTCGCTCAAAATTCGAGCAAACCACGAAGTTAAATCAGATCATAACCGTTGATATTATAAAGCTCGGATTGCTCTATCATTTTGTTTTGGAATTTCTGAAATTCATTGTTTAGATTCGAAGAACGATAAGGAAGAAATCAGAAGCTTTCAGTGCGTTCATTCCTGAAACGGCAGCGGTTGTATATGCAATTAGGGTTTAGTATTAGATAGGGTATTTGTAATATATTATTATTTAATTTATTAATTCACAAAAAAGCCCGTTAATTCCTAATAACTCCAAATCCAGCCCAATGAATGTTACACATAGCCAAATACCCCTATTCCAGACACAATGGGCTAGGTCTCGTCAGCCCATTTGATTGTTTCAACCCACTTTTCTTTAATTTAAAATACAAATCATTTAATTATTTAATTTGATCGTACATTTTAATTTACCGGGGCCACATACAGACTCCAAAAATTTCCGAAAAATAAATCCATCTATGTTTTGACGATACGGTCCTAACAAAATTAATTTCATCAAATTTGGAGAACATTTGGAAAATAGCCATTTTCTGGTCGATCCAATTTGACTGAAATTGACAAAACACGTTTTAATTTGCCACACTCACATATTAATTCCAAAAATTATGAAAATTGGAATCTAGAAATAATTTGACATTCCGGATTCAACAAAAGTGGTCTCATCGAAAATAGAGGTCATTTGTAAAATGACTATATATAAGGGCTATATATTATATTAAATTCCATAGCGACTATTCTGAATATATAACTAGCCATAACTTTTTATTCCCACTATGAAATTTCAATTTTTCAGATTCTTTAGAAAGATATAATTAAATAGATTTAAATATTTTTGATTTTACTAAAATTCGATTTATTTTGAATCCTTTACATTTAGTCAAAATTCAAATTTTCAAGCTATCGTGCTATTTCTAACTCCTTTTAGAATTAAAATAAATATATTTGTTCTAACTTCGATTAAAATAAATTTTGTCATTATTATTTAAAATAAATTATTTTAAATATCTAAAATTCATTAAAATTGATAAAATAAAAAATTTAAGTTGGATCCAAAATTCTGGGTTGTTACAATCTCCACCACTTAAAACCTTTTCGTCCTCGAAAAGGAACAGAGCTAAAAGTTGTTTTAATTAACCCACTCAACATTCATTCTTTTATTGGTTTCAATAATTTTATTAGTTGAATTAATAATCCCACAACACAATCATCAATCAATTAGTTGATTAGTTTTTCAAATATATATAACTTTTATATATTCAAAAATCATATTTTCTAAGATCGAATTATATATAAAATCATAAATACGTTAATTATAACTTGTCACTCTCAACTCATTCTAGGGCATTTCTAACCCCATCTCTAATGAGTTTTTCTCATCCTAGGATACTACCGATCCTATCTCTAATGAGTATTCTTTTATAGGATATTTCTAATCCTACCTCTGATGAGTCTTTTGTTCAGTTCTAACGAGTTATACCCCCAAAGATTTGAGTTAACCCAAAGCTTTAATACCAGCTGTAACGACAACGGATTTCGCCCGGACCTAATCGATCGCTAAATCGACCAAGACCGTTCGAATCCCGCATACGTTAACTCTAGGCATACAACACATCAGAACGAATAACAGAAGACTTTTATAAACATTATAATAATGTTACATCATATCAGAGTACATCGATAAATAATAATACAGCGGAAGATTAATTTACAATAAATGTAATACAATGCACAGCGGAACAATTTACGAGTCAGTCATGGGAATGGTATGAGAAATCTTACTTAACTTATCTAATAATAAGGCTAATCACAGGACCATACTGCTAACGCGAAATAGGTTTACTCATTGGATTGCCAGTGCATAAATTAAATAAAACTTTTGAAAACAACACAATGCTTTTTAGAAAATGTAAATATTATAAGCCTCAAGTCCCATCACACAATGTAACGCAAACCGGAGGATAGAGTTTTACCTTATAATGATCAAACATGCTTGATACGTATAAAACAATATTTAATATTATTATCAGTGTCTAATCAGTTTTAAAATACTTTCAAAATAAATGTATCAATCCTAGACGGCATAGTACCCCATCCTACTATGTCGCCATATATAGGTTTACAATCAAATATGTAATGTCATATTGGAAATTGGGTTTCCATCATGAGTCGAGGCTAGATATAAATACACCAGATAATGTACAACTGAATACACTGGATATAATAATCATCAAAGTTACACAGTACACAGGATCATACTAAGTAAAGAATACAATTCAGCTTTACATAAAATTTCTACAGCAGAATCAAAACATAATATGTACAACAGGAGCTGAACAACATAAAAAGAAAGAAATGATAGAATCCATCTTCAGCTCCATAGCTATCCAGAGAGAGCCTGCTAAAACCTGAATACAAGGCTGTCCGTGTAGGAATAGGGGCACCCGAGTTTGCAAGTGAAACAAACTACGAGTCAGTCATGCGACTGGTATGAGAAATATACTTAACTTATTTTATAATAAGGCCAATCACAGGACCATGCCGCTAACGCGGAACGAGTTTACTCTATTGGACTTCCAGTGCTTGAAACAAGTAAATCATTTAAACATCGCAATGCTTTTCATAAAAATGAAGCCATTATAAGACTCAGTTCCCATCACACAATGTAATGCAAACCGGAGGATAGAGTTTTACCTCATAATGGCCAAAATATGCTTGATACGAATAAAACAAAAGCATTTGATATTATTACTAGTGTTTATATGTTTCAAAAACAATTTCAATCATAAGTATCAATCATAGATGGAATAAATGCCCCATACCACTATGTCGCCATATATAGGTATACAATCAAAACCGCACGATGTCATATTTGGAAATTGGATTTCCATCATGAACCAAGGCAAGGGATCGTCCTTACCACTTCGAGTAAATCTAGCCTACCATGTCTCAGGAAAAGCCGCAACTGCACCTTGGATCGTCAGGGCCGGTCCACACGTGAACACTGCGTTTCCCCACCCTATAGGGCGTAAACTGGTCATATCCCGACAAGACCATCGGCTCCGAAGAGACCGGAATAATCGAGGCACCTCGCTATCCATCATCCACAAAGTAAAATGTCTGGGCGTGTAAAACCCAAAACACCACTCCTAGCTAGAAAGAAACGCATGTCCTTCCTGATTTCCTCTCCTGTTTCCGACTCATACCGGGGTGTGAGGCCCGCGGATCAATGCCAAACACAAAGCTAGCAATTTAAGCCATTGTAACAACCCGAATTTTTATAACATGTTAAAATAAGAAATTAGGGTAGAATTAAATTATAAGTTAAGAATCAATGGGAACGGGTTACGCCATTGAGTTCGTCTCGAAATTCTGCTTGAAAACGAGTCCGAATTTTCGAAAATCGGAGTCCGTATGACCAAGATATGGCCCATAGAAGATTTTAGAAAATTCCAAATTCAGCCCGAAATTCAAATTCAGCCCCAAACAGATTGGGCGGGAAAATTTCCCGCCCAGCCCCAGGTCGACTGGGGAGTCGACCTGCCCCAGCCCAGGTCGACTGCCCAGTCGACTTGGGTGTCGACCTGGGGGTCGACTTCCCTGGTCGGCCATGTTCGCCTGGTGCACCTGTTTGCTCCTTTGGGTCTGTTCAGTTGGCCTGTGACGGGATTTGATGGTTCAGATTTAAACTAGGGTTAATCCTATGGCCTAAACTTGTCTCTACACCTATAAAAACACCCTAAGACCTAGCCTAAACCACGACAAATCATCCTAACAACTAAGTGCTGCCAAAATGCTCCTAAATCATGGCCTCCATCTTCATCATTGAGAGCTTGAGAATTCTAAACTAAAGCTAAGGCAAAGGAGCAATCTTTCTCCATCAAATCAAAGGAGCTACTCATTTCTCAAGGCTTCTAATGTTGCTACATCATTCCTAGAGCTTCTACAACGTCTCTATCTTGTTCTATTTTGTTCTAGTTCTCATAGCCACGATTTGTAAGCCCCACTCTACTCTTTGATTTAAACTATGAAATTAATATGAACATGTAGCAAGTTGAAATGAGATTTTTGTGTAATACTTGTCTTGGGGCTATTATTGTATGCATAGATCCATTCATGACTCTTTTGATCTATGATTGTGGAACTATCATGAACCTAGTATCGTTCATCTTAATTTTTGGGTAGAAAGCTATGAGCTTTATTTGGGGATTATGCATAATGCAACATAGAACCCCTCATAACCTTGATGTTAACTTGCCTATGATGTTGAACTACATGCTAGTCATAATTTTATCACTCTATGTCAACTATTATCATGTTATCACCCTATTTGCTAAGTTTGATGTCATACATGTTTTGAGGCCAATAATCCTATATGCTAGTTGAGATGAACACCTTTGCCTCAACTATCATCATGTTTAACTTATGACCAACTTTATCACCTTATGCCCATCTTTGTCATGTTGTTATGTTCCCCTTCTTGATCTACTTGTATTGATGCGAATTTACGTGCGATGGGAATACGTTATGGGTAGTTAGGCGAACTAGAAATGACATGAAAAACATGATTTGAAATATGACATGAAAATTTATTTTTCTTG
Organism: Allium sativum; assembly: GCA_030737875.1. Lineage (NCBI taxonomy): Eukaryota > Viridiplantae > Streptophyta > Magnoliopsida > Asparagales > Amaryllidaceae > Allium > Allium sativum. Next base: position 767,227,251 of record CM060912.1, on the reverse strand, counting down.
AAAACTTGAATGTGGTTATGACATGTAGAAAACCATAAAGTGGCCAACTCGAGGTTGGGTTGAGTTTGTAGCGTAAATCTGCCCGGAACCGCCCAGCAAATGCAGTGGCTACAAACAATAGGATCCAATGTGAGTAGTTGGTCATATCGCGCTTGAAACCCGAGGTTAGACTAGGTTGTGGTGTAAATCTGCCCGGACCCGCCCGACACATCCAGTAACCACAACAAAGTCTAATGTGAGAGGTTGGGCGCATTAAGTTAATTAATGCCACATGATAGGGTTAAGTCATGAACCACTTGGATACACTTAACCAACTTGATACATGATTGGATAGGGTTAACCACACTTAACCCGTTAGAAACCCTAGTTACGAGGTCCTTTTCAGCAGTAACCCTCTTGGATGTATCACGATACCCTAGGGACTAGGCTAGGGTGGGGCACGATTACTGGGCTGATTGTAAGCGACCAGAAAGACGGCAGAGTAGGTGCGCCAGTGTAGGTTCAGGCGGACTATGGTCGTGCACGTAGTCCGGAGTTGAATAAAACAGACATGGGCACCGGTAGGTTTAGACTGTGCGTGCTTGATATGTGTCAGTGGTTGGTACCCTAGGGCTTGATACACCCTAGGGTGGACCTAGCACAGTTGACTACAATCCGTGATTGGGTCGTATGACACCGACACTCGACGAGTTAGACTTATAGGGAGCCGATCGACTAGACCGTGTAGTTGGACCTTGACTTGGGTTACCTCATAATATTGGGCCAAGGGATCATTTCTTGTTTATACTTGACATGGGTTTGAATACTAGTACTATTGGTGCAAAACTAAACCTTGTATATGCGATGCCACACTTGATCTACCTTGTTATCTATTTATCATGTCAGTCAGTTACCATCTTTATGCTTCATCTCAGTTTCTCATGTTTAGTTAAATTCATTAGTTTTTATACTGATAGAAGGTAGGACTTACCAGTCTTTATGACTGACCCTTTTTCTTTCGCCTTTTTTCTTCCGTCCCCCCCCCCCCAAGGTTCTCAGGGAGGGAACACTAGTGCTTAGCTTGGACACTTGGCTTGCTTTCTTGACAGCTCATGTACGGTTTGGACTTGAGCTTGCTATGGCTTCACCACATCTATTTTGGGGATAGTTTACATTATGTTATTTTCAGTTTATGTTTCTAGACTTGTGGTAGTTGGAAAATAATGACTAAGTATTTTGATGTAAGTTGACTTTGGTTTGGAAATGGTTAACTATGGTTTTTAGATTTCTACCACTGCTTTACTTATTTATTTATCTATGTTCTATCTTGTGATATCTCTGTGCATGTTTACCTAGACAACACCCCTCTAAAGCTAGTGCAATCACTCGTGAGTGGCCCTGGCGGAGGTGGGGTGTTACATTTGGTATCACAGCATGAGGTTTACTAGACCGGATAAAAGTTTTAAAAAACCCTTTTGAAAAACTATTTTCAAAACCAATTAAGTATTTTTCCAAGGAATGTCTAGTTGATTTTAAAGGCTATTCCCCAAAAAGCCATTAGCACTATCCTTTGTTTCCTCGTTCTGAATCTATCTTTTCCTTTTTCAGCATGGCCGATCTTAACCTTCCCGAGGGAGTAACCATACCCGGATGGTTCCGAAGGTACTTGGAAGCTAGGGCCAACGATGCCGGCCCAGCAAACACTCCCACTCCTCCTCCCGTACCTGAGGTTCCTCCTCCTCCTCCTCAGCGTCCACAAGCGGATTTCGCGATGATTTGCAAAGTCTTTAAGGCGATGGGCGGCAAAAAATTTGTTGGGACAGAGATTTATGTTGAGGCAAGAAACTGGTTAAAGGAAACTGAAGACCTTTTTGCTAACTTTGATGTAGAAGATCGTAGGAAAGTTCTGTTGGCAGTATGGCTATTGAAAGAGGAAGATGCTTATTGGTGGGAAGTCACCAACGCTCCTAGGCCTATAGAGACTTGGGCCGACTTTTGAGTGAGGTTTGGGCTTAAGTTTCTATCATCTGCTGAGGAGAATCTGCAAATGGAGAGGTTTATATCGTTGAAGCAAGGGGACATGACCGTGAGGGAGTATGTGAATAAGTTTAACCAGCTTTCTCGATTTGGTTTAGACATGGTTAACACACCTCAGGAGAAGGCTCTACGCTTTGCTCGAGGATTGAATGAGCCATTGCAAGGTTTGGCCATGTCTCATATACCCATGGGGGCCACTTTTGAGAGTTTAGTGGATATGGCCTTGCTTCAAGGAGATGATAAGAGTGGCAAGAAAGAAGTTAAGCTTAATGAGACTCAAACCAAGAAGGTGGAATCCAAGTGGGGAGGCAACCAGAACAACCAGAACAACAAAAACAACAAGAACAACAAGGGTAACAAGGCTAACAATAACAAGGCAAGGAAGACAAGGAAGTGCAACTTCTGTGGGATCACTGGACACATAATCAAAGATTATAGGAAGAAGAAGAGGAAGTTGGGAGAATGCTTTCATTGCAGAGAGTCTGTACACTATAGTAAGGATTGCCTAAAGAAGCAAGGATAGGGGCAAGGACAGACTCAGCGGACAGGACCTTCTGGAGGGCAGATGCATGCTCTCAACACTACTCCAGCTCCGGACCAAGGTAGTATTTCTGTAGAAAGCCTTGTTTACATTTCTGGTTTTCCTGTTCGAACTTTATTTGATTTTGGCGCATCGCATACCTTTATTTCTTCTAACATTGTTGAAAGTTTGCACCTAAGTACTAGTCTAGTTGAGGATCCCGTTAGTGTTTCAAATCCAATTGGGGGTTCCGCCCATCTATCTATGATTTGTATGGATTTGAAGATTTCTATCTTGACCGTAGAATTCACATGTAATGCTTATGTTCTCGAGTTCATGGGATACGGGTTGATTTTGGGCATGGATTGGTTGTCTAGTTATGGAGCCATTCTCGATTGTGAGCATAGGGTAGTGAGGCTTATGACTCGCCTTGGCAATACCCTAGAGATTTCTTGTAACCCTCTGGATCCCGTCATGTTATGTTATCTTGAATCCCTCGACTCGTCTATTGACAATCTTCAATCTGTGAGGGTGGTCCGAGAATATCCTGATGTTTTTGATGAGGTGAAGGGGTTACCCCCTAAACGCGAGATAGACTTCCGTATTTATCTTGTTGATAATGCCAAGCCAGTTTCATTGCCTGTTAGGCACATGGCCCCGCGAGAAAGAAGAGAGCTTAGCAAGCAAGTCAAGGAGTTGCTTGAGAAAAATTTCATTAGGCGAAGCATTTCTGAATGGGGTGCTCCTGTGGTATTCGCTACTAAGGCGGATGGTTCGCTTCGCCTATGTGTTGATTATCGTGAGTTAAACAAGCTGACAAAGAAGAATAGGCACCCATTACCAAGGATTGATGATCTCTTCGGCCAGCTTGTTGGTGCTTCTGTTTTCTCTCAGCTCGATCTAGCCACCGGATTCCATCAGCTTAGAGTGGCTGAGGATAGTATTGACAAGACTGCGTTTAGGACTCCAGATGGATTCTTTGAATGGCTCGTCATGCCGTTCGGTTTGACTAATGCACCCGCATACTTCGTTGATTTGATGAGTAGGGTGTTTAGAGAGTTCCTTAACAAGTTTGTGGTTGTCTTCGTGGATGATATTCTGATCTTCTCTAAGGACGAGGAAGAGCATGCTACACATCTCAAGGAGGTTATGGATACGCTTAGGGCTCATCAGTTAAAAGCCAAGTTCTCCAAATGCCATTTTTGGAGAAGGGAAGTTCGGTTCCTTGGGCATATAGTTTCTAAGCAAGGCATAACTGTAGATCCCGCTAAAGTAGTGGCGGTACAAGACTGGAAAGTTCCAAAGAATGCAACTGAAGTGAGAAGTTTTCTCGGTCTGGCAGGATTTTATAGGAAGTTCATTAAGGACTTCGCTAAGATTTCAGCCCCTCTTACTAAGTTAACGAAGAATAACTTAGTCTTTGCATGGGACATAGAGTGTGAGCTTTCTTTTCAAAGGCTCAAGAAAGCCCTCACCACAGCTCCAGTTCTAGCATTACCCGATGGAGGGAAGTTGTTTACCGTGTACACCGATGCATGTGGCACGGGATTAGGCGCTGTCCTGATGCAAGAAGGGAGAGTGATATGCTTTGGGAGTAGGCAACTCAAGGTTCATGAGAAGAACTATCCCACTCATGATTTGGAGTTGGCGGCGATCGTCTTTGCACTCAAATCTTGGCGCCATTATCTTCTAGGTGAAAGGTTTGAGTTATATATTGATCACAAGTCGCTCAAGTACCTCTTCTCACAGAAAGATTTGAATCTAAGGCAACAGAGGTGGATGGAATTCTTGGCATCATATGACTTCGATATAGCTTATACCCCTGGAAAGGGTAATGTTGTGGCGGATGCGCTAAGTAGAAAAAGGTTGACTTTGAGTCCCTTGTTTGTTGAGATGAAGAGCCTAGAGTTCTTGGCAACCTTTGATTTTACACCTGCTGTTGAGTCGATGACTGGTTCGTTAGCATCCCTTGAGCTTAGACCTACACTTCTTGATCAACTTGGGACTTCACAGAGGGAAGACCCGCAGATAGTCGAGATTATGGACAAGTTGATTCATGGTGAGACGTCAAGTCACCTCGCTAGATATATTATTGATGACAAGGGGTGGCTAAGGCGCGATGGAAGACTATGTGTCCCATAAGTGGGAGACTTAGTAAATAAAGTTCTTGAGGAGGCACATCACTCGAGGATGACCATACATCCCGGAGGGGATAAGATGTACCGGGATATGAAGCGCATTTTCTTTTGGGATGGGATGAAAAAGGATGTTGCAGAGTTTGTTTCTAGATGCATTGTTTGCCAACAAGTAAAGGCCGATTCGAAGAAGCCCGGTGGGCTACTGCATCCATTGGAGGTCCCGCAATGGAAGTGGGAAAGTATCTCTATGGATTTTGTGGATGGATTACCGAGATCAAGGAAGGGGAATACTAGCATATGGGTCATAGTGGATAGACTCACGAATAGCGCTCATTTCATTCCAGTGAAGAGCAAGAGGACCGCATCATGGCTAGCATCTGTTTATCTTCGAGAGATAGTGTGATTGCATGGAGTTCCTTCTAGCATAGTTAGCGATCGTGACCCAATCTTCACTAGCCAATTTTGGAATAGTTTGCAAGAAGCGATGGGTACGCGATTGAATCTAAGTACAGTCTATCACCCACAGACGGATGGTCAGACCGAAAGGGTGAATAGGGTACTAGAAGATCTGTTGAGGCTATGCATTCTTGACTTTGGTGGCACTTGGGAAGACCACCTTCCTCTCGTAGAGTTTGCTTATAATAACAGCTACCAAGCAAGCATAGGGATGGCACCATTCGAAGCTTTGTATGGGAGGCCGTGCAAGTCACCAACATGTTGGTGGGAGACGACGGATAAGCTTATACTTGGGCCCGACATGATAAGGGACACATCCGAGAAGGTTGAGTTGATTCGAAGGCGGATGAAAACGGCCCAAGACAGACAGAAATCCTATGTAGACAAGCGAAGGACAGACTTAGAATTTGAAGTTGGAGATATGGTCTTTGTGAAGGTTTCTCCCTTGCGAAATGTGGTTCGTTTTGGAGCAGTTGGAAAGCTAGCACCAAGGTTCGTAGGACCCTTCCCTATCATCGAGAAGATTGGGCAAATGGCTTATAGGGTAGAATTGCCCGAGAAGCTGGCTGGAGTGCACAATGTCTTTCATGTCTCGCATCTCCGAAAATGCCTACATGAATCAGTCGAAGTAGTAGAGCCAAGCATTCTTGAAGACGTGGAGGTAGAGAAAGAGGCAACCTTGAGGCGAGCTCCGATTCGTATCTTGGGAACTGAGATCAAGAAGCTGAGGAATCGAGAAGTCAAATTAGTAAAGGTTCAGTGGAGTGAAGCCGATGAAGATGCAACTTGGGAAACCGAGGAGAAGATGCATCGGCTTTATCCATTTCTTTTTGAGGGTACATTCTCAATCTCCTTTCCTAGTTAGCATATCTTCCGTTTGCTATCCATGTTTATCTTGTTATTTCATTAATCTTGTCATGAGAACCTTAGGTAGAAACCCTTTGGATGAAACATGTATTTGAAACATGTTATGCTTGATGGTTGCAAATGGTTGCAAGTGTTTGCAAGTGGTTACTCGTGGATGCATGATACACGTTAGGCACTAAGATCGACTCACACACTTTCATATTGCATATGCATGAGTGTTTATGCTTATTCATGGATGAAACTTGTTATGCTATCACGTGGATGTTGCATATGGATGAATGTTATGTGCACTCATGTAGAGATTATAAATTATGTTAGGAATTTGCATACATTTGGACTCATTTCACTAACATATTCTGCATTAAGGAGGTTTACTGAATCAGTAACCGCCTGATTTTTGCATTAGATAGGTGCATATACACACACTTTGCATATGTACATACAGCATTAGAAATCTTTTAAGGACAATGATTACTCGTGGATGATGTTTTGAGTAGATGGATGATGGATGGTAGGATACGTTCTTCCTAACTTGGAGATTTCGGGGACGAAATCCTTTAAGGTGGGGAGAATGTAACAACCCAAATTTTTATAACATGTTAAAACAAGAAATCAGGGCAGAATTAAATTATAAGTTAAGAATCAATGGGAACGGGTTACGCGATTGCGTTCGTCTCGAAATTCTGCTTGAAAACGAGTCCGAAATTTCGAAAATCGGAGTCCGTATGACCAAGATATGGCCCATAGAAGATTTCAGAAAATTCAAAATTCAGCCCGAAATTCAAATTCAGCCCCAAACAGATTGGGCGGGAAAATTTCCCGCCCAGCCCCAGGTCGACTGGGGAGTCGACCTGCCCTAGCCCAGGTCGACTGCCCAGTCGACTTGGGTGTCGGCCTGGGGGTCGACTTCCCTAGTCGGCCATGTTCGCCTGGTGCACCTGTTTGCTCCTTTGGGTCTGTTCAGTTGGCCTGTGACGGGATTTGATGGTTCAGATCTAAACTAGGGTTAATCCTATGGCCTAAACTTGTCTTTACACCTATAAAAACACCCTAAGACCTAGCCTAAACCACCACAAATCATCCTAACAACCAAGTGCTGCCAAAATGCTCCTAAATCATAGCCTCCATCTTCATCATTGAGAGCTTGAGAATTCTAAACTAAAGCTAAGGCAAAGGACCAATCTTTCTCCATCAAATCAAAGGAGCTACTCATTTCTCAAGGCTTCTAGTGTTGCTACATCATTCCTAGAGCTTCTACAATGTCTCTATCTTGTTTTATTTTGTTCTAGTTCTCATAGCCACGATTTGTAAGCCCCACTCTACTCTTAGATTTAAACTATGAAATTAATATGAACATGTAGCAAGTTGAAATGAGATTTTTGTGTAATACTTGTCTTGGGGCAATTATTGTATGCATAGATCCATTCATGACTCTTTTGATCTATGATTGTGGAACTATCATGAACCTAGTATCGTTCATCTTGATTTTTGGGTAGAAAGCTATGAGCTTTATTTGGGGATTATGCATAATGCAACATAGAACCCCTCATAACCTTGATGTTAACTTGCCTATGATGTTGAACTACATGCTAGTCACAAGTTTATCACTCTATGACAACTACTATCATGTTATCACCCTATTTGCTAAGTTTGATATCATACATGTTTTGAGGCCAATAATCCTATATGCTAGTTGTGATGAACACCTTTGCCTCAACTATCATCATGTTTAACTTATGACCAACTTTATCACCTTATGCCCATCTTTGTCATGTTGTTATGTTCCCTTCTTGATCTACTTGTATTGATGCGAATTTACGTGCGATGGGAATACGTTATGGGTAGTTAGGCGAACTAGAAATGACATGAAAAACATGATTTGAAATATGACATGAAAATTTATTTTGCTTGAAAACTTGAATGTGGTCATGGCATGTAGAAAACCATAAAGTGGCCAACTCGAGGTTGGGTTGAGTTTGTAGCGTAAATCTGCCCGGAACCGCCCGTCAAATCCAGTGGCTACAAACAATAGGATCCAATGTGAGTAGTTGGTCATATCGCGCTTGAAACCCGAGGTTAGACTAGGTTGTGGTGTAAATCTGCCCGGACCCGCCCGGCACATCCAGTAACCACAACAAAGTCTAAAGTGAGAGGTTGGGCGCATTAAGTTAATTAATGCCACATGATAGGGTTAAGTCATGAACCACTTGGATACACTTAACCAACTTGATACATGATTGGATAGGGTTAACCACACTTAACCCGTTAGAAACCCTAGTTACGAGGTCCTTTTCAGCAGTAACCCTCTTGGATGTATCACGATACCCTAGGGACTAGGCTAGGGTGGGGCACGATTACTGGGCTGATTGTAAGCGACCAGAAAGACGGCAGAGTAGGTGCGCCAGTGTAGGTTCAGGCGGACTATGGTCGTGCACGTAGTCCGGAGTTGAATAAAACAGACATGGGCACCAGTAGGTTTAGACTGTGCGTGCTTGATTTGTGTCAGTGGTTGGCACCCTAGGGTGGACCTAGCACAGTTGACTACGTTCCGTGATTGGACCGTATGACAACGACACTCGACGAGTTAGGCTTATAGGGAGCCGATCGACTAGACCGTGTAGTTGGACCTTGACTTGGGTCACCTCGTGATATTGGGCCAAGGGATCATTTCTTGTTTATACTTGACATGGGTTTGAATACTAGTACTATTAGTGCAAAACTAAACCTTGTATATGCGATGCCACACTTGATCTACCTTGTTATCTATTTATCATGCCAGTCAGTTACCATCTTTATGCTTCATCTTAGTTTCTCATGTTTAGTTAACTTCATTAGTTTTTATACTAATAGTAGGTAGGACTTACCAGTCTTTATGACTGACCCTTTTTCTTTCGCCTCTTTTCTTCCATTCCCCCCCCCCCCCAGGTTCTCAGGGAGGGAACACTAGTGCTTAGCTTGGACACTTGGCTTGCTTTCTTGACAGCTCATGTACGGTTTGGACTTGAGCTTGCTATGGCTTCACCACATCTATTTTGGGGATAGTTTACTTTATGTTTTTTTCAGTTTATGTTTCTAGACTTGTGGTAGTTGGAAAATAATGACTAAGTATTTTGATGTAAGTTGACTTTGGTTTGGAAATGGTTAACTATGGTTTTTAGATTTCTACCGCTGCTTTACTTATTTATTTATCTATGTTCTGTCTTGTGATATCTCTGTGCATGTTTACCTAGACAACACCCCTCCAAAGCTAGTGCAATCACTCGTGAGTGGCCCTGGCGGAGGTGGGGTGTTACAACCATGCTTTGATCATCAACCACAAGACTCTGCTTTTCAACAAAAGCCTTGATCACTGCATCTCATCATGCCACACAGGCATTTCACGCCATGCAACTGACATATATCAATCACACAGAATGAAATCCAATGTCGGACCCACGGTCCATTTACAAGTCCGTACTGGGTCTGAACGAAACCGGAGGCACCTTATTCCTCTCCCTTATGTCCAATACAGGAGAGAGGCCCTCGCACATCCGAACGATCAACAAGTACGTCCGGACAACCACCACTGTAGCCCCTTCAGGGCAGCAACTCCCATCAAAGGCATCAGTAATCATCCATTCAATGTGAAGATCCTCGGTCTTGCATCGTCTTCATATCCTCGACTTCTAACCGTCGACCAATTATTTGAAATGAGAATTAACTCGGCCTTTTCAAATAATTCACGTATATTTAGAATTTCAAATCGATTCATTTCAATGGTTAAATTATCTGACATCGATAATTCAGTTCATTAATGTAATTTTCACGTCAAACACATTCAACCATCAAATATCCTATAAACTGAGTAAATTTAGTTTATTTCCATTCCATGTCATTTATAGTATTATATAACGATTTATCGCTATTTTTATTTATTTAAATATAGCCAATTTATTCAAAACAACGCTTCATGCCTTAACGCGGCCATGGCTCTGTTTTTCTCCAGATTTGATTTACACATATCTGGAAATCTAACCGTTGGATCTTTACATATTTTATATCATTAAAAAGATCTTTTCAAAGCGGACCCAACTGTTCCAGTTTTGAGAAAATCTGACGGTTAGATCTCCCGGAACAATCGTTTGAAGTTACGATTTCAAAATACGAACTGCAGCGTCGTTATTCGATTTAATTTAATTATATTTATATATATTAATATAATCCATTCTGGCGCTGTTTTCATTCAGATTTGAATTTAACATTTCACAAAAATCTAACCGTTGGATCTTTACGAATTTGGTGTCGTTGGAAAGATATTTCCAAAGCAGACCCAACGGTTTCGGTTTCGAGAAAATCCGATGGTCGGATCTCTCGGTACAATCGTTTGAAGTTGCGATTTCAAAATACGAACTGCAGCTTCGTTATTTGTTTTAATTTAATTATATTTATATATATAAAAATATAATTCATTCTTCGATTTCCAAATCATTTTCATTTCATATATTTGATAAAAATAATATTTTTACCCAACAAATATTTATTTCAACACATGATTATTTTTAACACTTCGTATATATAATAAAAATGTGATTTTTTATTGTCAAAACAAGTTATTTCAAAAATGAAGATTTTTAGCGACTCATATGTATTATAAAAATGTGATTTTTATTGTTAAAGCAATTTATTTCAAACACGAATATTTTCTATGCTTCGTACATCCTATAAAAATGTTATTTTTATCGTTCAAACCATTTCACTTCATACATTCAATAAAAATGTTATTTTTATCATTCAAACAATTTATTTAAAAAAGGAATATTTTTCCAACACATGAATCTATTTCAACACATGAATATTAATCAAACATATGAATATTTCAGAAAATTTCGGCAACATAACGGCAGGGGGTTAAAAACCGGCACCGTCTCGAGTACGGCTCCTCGCACTACCTTACGCCTTGCAGCATTCCCTAAGGGGCTTATCCTTATAATCTAAATATTTCAATCATTTTCATATCCCAATGGATTTTTCCCCAAACAATTCCAATTTTGTTTCAACCACAAACAATCATTATCAACCATTCACATTTATAAACCAAATTTCACGTCTACCAAAATTCAAACAATCACAATCAATATATATCGTCCATGGTCTGTGGATGAGGGGAGTGTGTATATATATATATAGACATACGTATATAAATATATTTTGATTTCATTTCAATATCATTTCAATTCCATTCAACGCACATATGATGTTTACAACGTATATATAACTTATACATCGCACATACAACTTATACAACGCTTATACAGGAGGTGTACAATGCTTATATAACTTATATATCGATCGTATAATTTATACATCGCCATTCCATATCGTTTATAATTTAGAAATCTCACATTGGGTTCCACTCCTCCAAAAATTGTAGGAAGCTCCAAAGATTCTTCGGTCTCTTCTAGAATGTAGAAGACGTCCACACGAGTCCAATGTCTCTTGTTTCACTGGATTTCGACTACATAGCAAAACTATATGATTTTTATTGTAAAATCATATTTCGTAGCGCTTTAAAGTGTTATTAATCATTTAAATTTATAAAGGTCGTACCTTTCTGAATTTGTTCGAAACTAGGTTTCGATTCATCTCGGAATCCGTGCAGCGTGGTGACGATCGGAGGGTACCACCTTGGAAAGCTTGGAGAGGCATGTAAATCAAGGTAGGGGGTGCAGTTCGACAGCGTCCTTGAGGTGTGGCGGTGGCTGAAAGGTCGGATCTTTGAGGAGGCAGTACTCGACAAAGGTTGAACGAGAGGGGGTGCTCCTTATATAGATTTGAAGAGGAGAAAGTGAGCTTCAAAAAGTTCCAAAGGGGGAGGGGCCAACGATGAATGGTTTCCCCGGAAATTGGTCGTGAACGATTGAAGCTGCTCCGCCGTCGACGACAAGGATTAATGGTTTTTTTTTCTTATAAAATTAAATTATGAGAGAAAATATATGATTATCCCACACTTTATTTAATTTTAAAATAGGATTTTCTCATTCAAACTCCAAATTAAACCCAACGACTGTCACCCCGAGCTAAATACCCCCATTCCGGACCCAATGGAATATGTTTCATAAGCCTATTCAACTGTTTCAGTCAGTTATTCTTCAAATTAAAATAAAAAACATTCAAATGTGGATTTGAACGTACATTTCAATTTGCGAGGGCCACATACTGATCCCAAAAATTCCAGAAAAATTAATCTAGCTATGTTTGGACAATACGGTCCCAACAAAACTAGTTTCGTCAAATTTGGAGACCATTTGAAAAATGGTCATTTTCTGTCGATCCAAATTGACTGAAATCAACCAAACACATTTTCCTTTGCTACACTCACATATTAACTCCAAAAATTATGGAATTTGGAATTTAGCAATAATCCAACATTCCGGATCCAACAAAATTGGTTTCGTCGAAAACGGAGGTCGTTTGCAAAATGTCTATTTTCAAGGGCTATATAAACTCCATAGCGACCTTTCTGAAAATTCATTTGGCCATTACTTTTGATTCCCGCTATGAAATTTTGATTTTTTAGATTCGTTAAAAAGATATTCATAAAAAGATTTAAATATTTTTGGTTTTACTAAAATCTGTTTTACTTTGCATCCTATATAGTCAGTCAAAGTTCGAATTCAAATTTTCAAACTACCGCGCCATTTCAGGTCTTGTTTTATAATTAAAATAAATATATTTATTTTCCAACATCGATTAAAATAGAATTTTGGTCGTTATTATTTAAAATAATTTATTTTGAATATTCAAAATCCACTAAAATAGCCAAATTAAAAATTTTAAATTAGTTCAGATTTTTCGGGTTGTTACAATCTCCCCCACTTAAAATCTTTTCGTCCCCGAAAAGGAATGAAGATGAAAGTTGTTTAATTAACCAGCTCAAATTTCATTCTGGCTTCCATTCTTCAACTTTTCAGTTTCTAAGAATTTTCAAATTCTTCAAAAATTTGGCTAACATCCTAAATTTTTGAAAAATTTCGCCATAACCTCCTTTGTACAGGGAGGGGTTTGGAAATATATTGGGCCGTATTAGGTACCCAATAAATCCTAATAAGCATACACATATTTATAGTGATATATTCCGATGTCTACAGGGGAGTGTGTATAGATCATAACTCCAGAGAATAAATTCTCGTCACCCTATAAATGGTTTTTGTGACTTAATGACCAGAGAGACGTGTTTATTGTCATCTCCAGACCCGTGTCGGGTTTTTATTAATCTGACAATTTACCGTTACATTTTATATAGTCCATATCAGTCTGCGGTTCAACCTGTAATATAGTCATCGCCATACAAGCATCTCGCTCGTATGGTAAATCTTCAACCTAGTCATATAAGCTCCAAATGCTTATGTGGTATATAATGAAGTATGCTATCTTCCAGAAGTATGCCATGTAGTGTAGTTCAAAATTAATTGCTACTATCCTATGGCGACGTTTATTATTACACACAGAACAACCAACACTCCGCTTCCAATGACATTCACAGGAGTTGATATAATAAATAAAATTGCGCATCCAACTCATTAAGGTTTACCTATTTGTCGGGCACGCAAATAAATTCTTTACTCAACAGCAAATCCATTTACCTGTTCAAACATATATATCGTACATGCATGTATTTCTATCTATTTTTAAACCAGTTCAATATTTAATTCAATTGCAGAAATTTACCCTTCGTGCTCTTATTGATTTTATTATTCCAATGTGATTTGGTTTAAACTAACAATCACTCCACACAAACAACAATAAATTTATTTTTAACCTTTTCAAATATATAGTAGTTAATTCATATACTCTTTTAAAATCATTTGGACTATATGATTAAAAATTCTACATCCATGAGAAGGAAACAACAACCAAGTAGAAAACAATATGGAAATGCAAAATATGGTAAATGTACATTGCACCAGAGTTAATCAGAGATATCCACCCTGCAATTGGGATAGGCTTTATTAATACTCTCCTCAGTTTCCCAAATACAGTCTCGCAGATCTCCACTCCATTGCACTTTGACTAAGTGAACCTTCTTGTTCCTCAGCTCTTTAGTTTCTTTGCCAATAATCTTGATCGGCTCTCTTCTCACAGCTAATTCTGGAGTAATTTCCAAATCTTGTTGCTCGGCTTCTTCCACGACCAAATCTGGATCATGCACATGCTCCCGAAGTTGAGATACACGAAATACATCATGTACTCCAGGCAACCAGTCAAGCAATTGAACCCTATAAGCGAGAGTTCCAATCCGTTCGACCATAGTAAATGGACGAATAAATCTGGGCGCCAACTTCCTTGTTTTGCCAAATCGGACTACTCCTCTCATCGGAGAAACCCTCAGATACACATAGCCACCAATAGAAAAAGATAAATCTCTTCTTCTCGAATCTGCATAGCTCTTCTGTCGGCTTTGAGCGGCTAGTAATCGTTTCTTAATGAAATTGACTTTATCCGCAGCTTCGTGAATCATATCAGGTCCCAATACAAGTTTATTGCCAGGTTCTACACAACAAGCGGGGGATCTGCACGGTCTACCATACAATGCTTCGAATGGTGACATTTTTAGGCTCGCTTGGTAGTTTTTGTTTTATGACAACTCATCCAAATGCAAGTGGTCTTCCCATGATCCGCCAAAATCAATAACACAAGCCCGCAATAAATCTTTTAGAATACGATTCACCCTCTCAGTTTGGCCATCTGTTTGAGGATGATAAGCGGTGCTCAAGTTCAGTTTCATTCCCAATTCTGCTTGGAATGCTTCCCAGAATTTACTAGCAAAAATCGGGTCATGATCACCAACGATACTCATGGTAACTCCATGAAGTTCAACAATTTCTTTAAAATAAATCTACGTCAGACTTTGAGCGGTTCTATTCAATCTGACAGGTTTGAAATGGGCAGTCTTCGTGAAACGATCTACGATCACCCAAATACTATCATTTCCTCTCTGGGTCCTGGGCAAACCATCTATGAAGTCCATAGAAATATGTTCCCACTACCAACCTAGAAATTCCACCGGTTGCAACAATCCAGCGAGTTTCTATTGATCGCTCTTGACTTGTTGACAGGTGGAACACCTGCTAACATATAAAGAAATGTCTCATTTCATAGATCTCCACCAGAAAGTGCGTTTGATATCATTATACATTTTACTCACTCCTGGATGGATACTGAGGTTGGATTTGTGACATTCATCCGATACTTCTCCCCGGAGCTCAGATATGTTTGGAACACAAATTCGTCCCTTTAACCTCAGAATCCTATCGTTATCAATCTGAAAACTCGAGGGCTCGCCTTTCTGAATTCTCTCTCTGATCTTCTGAATGAAGTGATCATCCTTCTGAAGATCAGATATGTTATCAATCAATGAAGGCGTGATTATAAGATTGGCAATGATCACATTCTTTCTGCTGAGCGCATCAGCCACAACATGGGCTTTCCCCGGAGTATACCAAATATCAAGATCATTTGCTGCGAGAAATTCTAGCCAACGCTGCTGCCTCTTATTCAGATCTTTCTGGGTGAATAAATACTTCAATGATTGATGATCGGTATATAATTCAAATTTCTCACCCAATAGATAATGCCTCCGGATTTTCATAGCAAACACGATGGCTAACAATTCAAGATCGTGAGTTGCATAATTCTTCTCATGCGGCTTCAACTGACGGCTAGCATAAGCGACTACTTGGTCTCTTTGCATTAATACTGCACCAAGGCCTTCTTTAGAAGCATCTGTCCAGACTTTTAAGTCTTGAATGCCATCGATGATTGTTAACACTGGAGCAGTTATCAATCTTAACTTCAGCTTTTGGAAAGCTGCCTCACATTCTGGAGTCCAATTGAACCTTGAATGTTTCTTAGTAAACCTCGTTAAGGAACTAGATATCTTCGAAAAATCTTTAATGAACTTCCGATAATAACTAGCCAATCCAAGAAAACTTCGGACTTCTGTGGGCGTAGTTAGCTGCTTCTAATTTTGAGTAGCTGTGATCTTACTGGGATCCACAGAAATTCCTTCTTTTGATACAACGTGGCCAAGAAACTTAACTTCTTCTTGCCAGAATATACATTTGGAAAATTTGGCCTTTAAAACATTCTTTCTCAGAATCTTTAACACTTGTTCCAAATGTTTTGCATGCTCGCTCTCTGACTTAGTGAAGATCAATATGTCATCAATGAAAACTAGTACAAATTTATTCAATAATTCTCTGAATACCCGGTTCAATAGATCAGCAAAATAAGCTAGAGTGTTATATAAGCCGAACGACATTGCTAACCACTCATAGAATAAATCTGGACCTCTGAATAATGTCAAAAGAACACACTCTTCGGCAATACGAAGCTGATGGAAACCTGTAGCTAGGTCCATTCGTGAAAATACTTGTGCACCATTCAATCGATCCAACAAATCATCAATTCGCGACAATGGATATTTATTCTTTAATGTCTGCTTATTCAAGTCACGATAATCTACACATAGTCTGAGAGTACCGTCTGACTTTGGGACAAACACCACTGCTGCTCCTCAATCAGAGAAACTTGGCTTGATCAGACCCTTCCATACAAGTTGTCGAGTCTGATTGCCTAATTCTTCTTTTTCCTTCACGGTCATTTTTCGAATAGCATGAACTACTGGCCTTGCATTCGTAACTAAAGAGATTTTGAAATCGATTTCCCTACGCGGAGGTAAGCTAACAACTTCTTCAAACACATCAGCATAATTCTTGATGACAGGAATATTTTCTATGTTGACCGGAGTATTCTCTGTAACGACAGGAATGTTTTCTTTTTGAGCAGGAGAAACATCCAGAGCTGACCAAAAATCTTTTCTATCAGAATTCGGACCTTCGCATAGAATGGTTATATATCCTAGCTTTGTTTTAACTTTAACAACTCTTTCTGCACAGTTAACTTTCGCTTCATATTTGGTTAACCAATCTAATCCCATAATAAGATCAAATTCAGTGAAATTCATGACGATCGAGATAGTAGGGAACCGATAACAGGAAAAAGAAGCAGGCACCCCACAAATCCAACTAAGATCGAGGGAACCCCCAGCCGGAATATGGACAGTCATGGGTGCTTTAAGCTTTTTCAGTTTCAAATCTAGTTTCTTAACCGCATTACTTGCAATGAAGCTTCATGACGCGCCGGTATCAAACAGTACTCTAACTGGAATGTTTTTGACATTAAGCGTGCCTTATAAAACATCTGGCCTTCCCTGACTAGTTGAGGGTGCTGGAGTTTCTGCCACTTCATTCACTTGTACTATTTTAGGTTTCTTTAATAGCCGACAATCCTGCTTTACATGACCAGCCTGATGGCAAAGAGTGCATCTTCTGTTCTCTTGAAACTTGTTCTTGGATTTAGATCCATTCTTTCCTCTGCTCGAAGATTCACAGTTCCTCATCGAATGCCCTTGCTGATTGCACTTTAAACATATGACTGCCTTAACCTTTTTCCTATTAATCCTAGGCTTCTTTCTGGCCCCAGACGTCATACTTACCTCAGGCTGCGTACTTGTCTCTAGCAGTGTACTTGTCTCTGGGATATCAGTATCAAATTTCATTTTGCTGCTAGTACTGACTTCCTCTTCATCGCCCAAAAGACCCTGCTTATGTAGATCTTCATACTGGTAAGCCATGTATATCATTTCAGAAAAAGATTGTTGCATATGTGCAGTTACACTAGTTTGGTACTTTCTTTGAAGCCCGTTAATAAACTTCAGATTCTTCATCTTTGGATTTTGAATTAGATGCGGGGCAAAACGAGAAAGTTCATTAAATTTCTTATGATATTCTGGAATAGTCATATCCCCTTGAATCAGATAGTAGAATTCATCATTTAACCACTCAATCGCTTCTGGAGGAATAATTCTTTCATTGAAAATTTCTTTGAATCTATCCCAGGTAATATTACCTTCTGGATTATCCTTAATAACTGTATCCCACTAGATTAAAGCTTCGTCTTTGAGCGCCCAAGATTCCAGTAATCTTTTCTGATCATCTCTCAGCTTTGAGCCTTCAAAATTTTCTCAGCAGAGCGCATCCAAGCTTTTGTTTGAATAACGGATTCATTTCCCGAGAACGGTACTCTACCCAGATTTCGATACTTGTTTAATAGAGCCTCAATATCTGGTTCTGACCTACCTCTTCTACTTCTGCCACTCATTTTTCAATGTCTGGAAATAGCAGACAAAGTGTTAGGCCAATAGAAAAGGTATTTTTAAAGCATAGAGACATACACTTGAATGTAAATGTATCTACTGGGGTGTATTTCATTCTGCTACACTCATTCTAGGATATTACTGATCCTATCTGAAATGAGTAATTCATCATAAAATACTTTTGATTCTATTTCTGACGAGTTCGTTAATATGTTATATTCCAGAACTAAGCTTAACCAAAGCTCTGATATCACGATGTGACGACCCAAATCCCCCGTTCCATGGTAGCAAGGGTAATCTTTGGAATATAACACATAAACAGATAACAGCAGAATAGAAATATATAAATACACCAGATAATGTACAAAAGAATACACTGGATATAATAATCATCAGAGTTACATAGCATACAGGATCATACTTAGTAAAGAATACAGTTCAGCTTTACATAAAATGTCTGCAGCGGAATCAAAACATAATATGTACAATAGGAGCTGAACAGCATAAAAAGAAAGAAATGATAGAATCCATCTTCAGCTCCATGGTTATCCAAAGAGAGCCTACTAAAACCTGAATACAAGGCTGATCATGTAGGAATAGGGGCACCCTATTTTGCAAGTGAAACAAACTACGAGTCAGTCATGCGAGTGGTATGAGAAATCTACTTAACTTATTTTATAATAATGCCAATCATAGGACCACGCTGCTAACGCGGAACGGGTTTACTCCATAGGATTTCCAGTGCTTGAAACAAGTAAATCATTTAAACATCGCAATGCCTTTTATAAAAATGAAGCCATTATAAGACTCAGTTCCCATCACACAATGCAACACAAACCGAAGGATAGAGTTTTACCTTATAATGGCCAAAATATGCTTGATACGAATAAAACAAAAGCATTTGATATTATTACTAGTGTTTATATGTTTCAAAAACAATTTCAATCATAAGTATCAATCATAGACGGCATAAATGCCCCCAAACCACTATGTCGCCATATATAGGTATACAATCAAAACCGCACAATGTTGTATTTGGAAATTGGATTTCCGTCATGAACCAAGTCAAGGGATCGTCCTCACCGCTTCGAGACAATCTAGCCTACCATGTCTCGGGAACAGCCGCAGCTACACCTTGGATCGTCAGGGTCGATCCACACGGAGTGGATTAAAATGCCTGAACACTGCGTTTCCCCACCTTATGGGGGCATAAACTGGTCATATCCCAACTAGACCATCGGCTCTGAAGAGACCGAAATAACCGAGGCGTCTCACTATCCATCATCCACATAAGTAAAATACCCAGGCGTGTAAAACACAAAACACCACTCCTAGCTAGAAATAAAAGCATGGCCTCCCTGATGTCCTCTCCCGTTTCTGGCTCATATCGGGGTGTGAGGCCCGCGAATCAATGCCAAACACAAAGCTAACTATTTAATCCATGCTTTGATCATCAACCACAAGACTCTTCTTTTCAACAAAATCCTTGATCACTGCATCTCAGCATGCCACACAGGCAATTCACGCCATGCAACTGACGTATATCAATCACACAGAATGAAATCCAATGTCGGACACACAGTCCATTTATAAGTCCGTTCTGGGTCTGAACGAAACCGGAGGCACCTTATTCCTCTCCCATATGTCCAATACAGGAGAGAGGCCCTCGCACATCTGAACGATCAACAAGTACTCCAGACAACCACCACTGTAACCCCTTCAGGGCAGCAACTCCCATCAAAGGCATTAGTAGCCATCCATTCGATGTGAAGATCCTTGGTCTTGCACCGTCTTCATTTCCTCGACTTCTAACCGTTGACCAATTATTTGAAATGAGAATTAACTCGGCCTTTTCAAATAATTCATGTATATTTAGAATTTCAAATCAATTCATTTCAATGGTTAAATTATCTAACATCAATAATTCAGTTCATTAATATAATTTTCACATCAAACACATTCAACCATCAAATATCTTATAAACCGAGTAAATTCAGTTTATTTCCATTCCATGTCATTTATAGTATTTTATAACGATTTATCGCTATTTTTATTTATTTAAATATAGCCAATTTATTCAAAATAATGCTTCAGGCCTTAACGCGGCCATGGCACTGTTTTTCTCCAGATTTGATTTACACATATCTGAAAATCTAACCGTTGGATCTTTACATATTTTATATCATTGGAAAGATCTTTTCAAAGCAGACCCAACGGTTCCAGTTTTGGGAAAATCCGACGGTCGGATCTCCCAGTACAATCGTTTGAAGTTACGATTTCAAAATATTAACTACAGCGTCATTATTCGATTTAATTTAATTATATATATATATATTAATATTATCCATTCTAGCGTTGTTTTCATTCAGATTTGAATTTAACATTTCACAAAATCTAACCGTTGGATCTTTACAAATTTGGTGTTATTGGAAAGATATTTCCAAAGCGGACCCAACGGTTTCGGTTTCGGGAAAATCCGATGGTCGAATCTCCCAGTACAATCGTTTGAAGTTGCGATTTCAAAATACGAACAGCAGCTTCGTTATTCGTTTTAATTATATATATATATATATATATAATTCATTCTTCGATTTCCAAATCATTTTCATTTCATATATTTGATAAAAATAATATTTTTACCCAACATATATTCATTTCAACACATGACTATTTTTAACACTTCGTATATATAATAAAAATGTGATTTTTTATTGTCAAAACAATTTATTTTAAAAATCAAGATTTTAGCGATTCATATATATTATAAAAATGTGATTTTTATTGTTAAAGCAATTTATTTCAAACACAAATATTTTATATACTTCATACATCCTATAAAAATGTTATTTTTATCGTTCAAACCATTTCACTTCATATATTCAATAAAAATGTTATTTTTATCATTCAAACAATTTATTTCAAAAAGGAATATTTTTCCAGCAAATGAATCTATTTCAACACATGAATATTAATCAAACATATGAATATTTCAGAAAATTTCGGTAGCATAACGGCAGGGGGTTAAAAACCGGCACCGTCCCGAGTATAGCTCCTCGCACTACCTTACGCCTCGCAGCGTTCCATAAGGGACTTATCCTTATAATCTAAATATTTCAATCATTTTCATATTCCAATGGATTTTTCCACAAACAATTCCAATTTTGTTTCAACCACAAACAATCATTATAAACCATTCGCATTTATCAACCAAATTTCACGTCTACCAAAATTCAAACAATCACAATCAATATATATCGTCCATGGTCTGTGGACGAGGGGAGTGTGTGTGTATATATATATATATATATATATATATATATATAGATAGATAGATAGATAGATAGATAGATATAGATATACGTATATAAATATATTTCGATTTCATTTCAATATCATTTCAATTCCATTCAACGCACATATGATGTTTACAACGTATATATAACTTATACATCGCACATACAACTTATACAACGCTCTTACAGGAGGTGTACAACGCTTATATAACTTATATATCGATCATATAATTTATAAATCGCCATTCCATATCGTTTATAATTTAGAAATCTCACATTGGGTTCCACTCCTCCAAAAATTGTAGGAAGCTCAGAAAATTCTCCGGTCTCTTCTAGAATGTAGAAGACGTCCACGCGAGTCCAATGTCTCTTGTTTCACTGGATTTCGACTAAATAGTAAAAAGATATGATTTTTATTATAAAATCATATTTCGTAGCGCTTTAAAGTATTATTAACCATTTAAATTTATAAAGGTCGTACCTTTCTGAATTTGTTCGAAACTAGGTTTCGATTTATCTCGAAATCCGTGCAGCGTGGTGACGATCGGAGGGCACCACCTTAGAGAGCTTGGAGAGGCGCGCAAATTGAGATAGGGGGTGCAGTTCGACAGCGTCCTCGAGGTGCGGCGGCGGCTGAAAGGTCGGATCTTTGAGGAGGCAGAACTCGATGAAGGTTGAACGAGAGGGGGTGCTCCTTATATAGATTTGAAGAGGATAAAGAGAGCTTCAAAAAGTTCCAAAGGGGGAGGGGACACCGATGAATGGTTTCGCCGGAAATTGGCCATGAACGATTGAAGCTGCTCCGCCGTCGACGAGAGGGATTAACGGGGTTTTTTGAATTTTTCTTATAAAATTAAATTATGAGAGAAAATATATGATTGGCCCACACTTTATTTAATTTTAAAATAGGGTTTTCTCATTTGAACTCGAAATTAAACCCAATGACTGTCGCTCCTAGCTAAATACCCCTATTTCGGACCCAATGGAATATGTTTCGTAAGCCGATTCGACTGTTTCAGTCTGTTATTCTTCAAATTAAAATATAAAATGTAATAACCCAGAAATTCGAGCCAATTTAAAATTTTTATTTTGGAAATTTTAGCAAATTTTGATTATTTAAAATGAAATATTTTAAATAATAACGACAAGAAATTTATTTTGAATAGAATTCGAACGTATATATTTATATAGATCGTCGTTAGAATATAAATATTTATTTTAAATTATAAAAGGAATTGAAAATGGCGCGGTAGTTCGATAATTCGATTTCAAAATTCAAATGAATGTATAGGATTCAAAATAAACCGGATTTTGGCGAAACCAAAAATATTAGAATCTAATTGAGAATATATTTCCAATGAATCCGAAAAATTGAAATTTCATAGCGGGGGTAAAAGGTTATGTCCAGTTGAAAATTCAAAATAGTCGCTATGGAATTCTAGCCCTTAGAAATGGGAATTTTGCAAACGACCCCGGTTTTCGACGAAACCACTTTTGTTGGATCCGCGATGTCAAATTATTTCTAGGTTTCAAATTTTATAATTTTTCGAATCAATATGTGAGCGTGGCAAAGGAAAACGCGTTTGACCAGTTTCAGTTGATTTTAATCGACTGGAAAATGGCCATTTTTCCAACGGTCTCAGAATTCGATGAAATTAGTTTTGTTAGGATTGTATCGTCAATACGAAGCTAGAAATAATCTTTCGGGAATTTTCAGAGTTAGTATGTGGCCCTGGTGAATTGAAATGTGCGTTCAAATTCAATATATAGAGTTATATTTTGATTTTGGCGAAAACTGATCGAAACAGTCGAATCAGCCTACGATACATATCCCATTGTGTTCGGAATGGGGGTAGTTAGCTAGGGACGACAGTCGGTGGGTTTGATTTCGAGTTGAAAATAAAAAGATGCTTTTTTGAAAATTTAAAATAATCAAATTATAAATTATATATTTCTTCTGCCCCTCGTTTTCTCTCCTAACCTCCCCCCCCCCCCCTCGTGGACGTTTGTCAAAAGAAAAAAAAGGGAATAAAAAAATCGCCCCTCCCCGTCCCATCACCATCGCTCCCCCGTCACCGCCACGCTCCTGCCTCCTCCACCTTCTTCGACGCATAGGACCCCCTCCCCCTTGCTCCGGTTGCTGATGCGCAGCACACGCCCCCCCATCGCGAGCCATCGCCCCGCTCCCCTCCCCTCCTCCCTTCGCCGTTCGAGGGCCAGAAACCCTAAATCCGACATCGAGGACGCAGGCGCCACCAACCCCCACCTCAGTCGACTGCATCGCCTCAAGCCCATTATCGCGACGAACCCAAGCTGCCACCAACTCCCAGCATGTCACGCAAGCAGCAGTGAACCGCCAGTAGCCTCCGACACCTCCGCATTTTCTGAAAACCCTAGATCGAAGCCCTAGTTTCGAGCACCTGAACTTGACTTCGGCTGTGAGTTTTCTAATTTTTAGATTGGATATTTTATGCTATTAGTTTAATTAAAAACTATTTTTTTTTTCTTTTCTTTTCTTTATAAATATGTAGCGAGATAAAGAAGACATTTTTATAATATGAAAGACATGATAAAAATGCGGTTTTTATATAGTTAGCGAAATAAAGATTCAACTTTTATTTATTTAAAGACATGATTTTTAAATAGAGAAAAATATAATTTTTATATTATAGTAAGATTAAAAATATAATTTTATATTATAGAAAGAATAAAAATATAATTTTTATATTATAGAAAGATTAAAAATATAATTTTTATATTATAGAAAGATTGAAAATATATTTTTCATATTATAGAAAGGTTAAAAATATAATTTTTATCTATGTAGCATAACAAAAATATGATTTTTATTATATGAGAAGTGAAATAAAAAATATAATTTTTATATATGAACAGCGTGAAAAGGACTGCATTGAAATTTCAAACAGATCCAGACGGTTCAGCAGTTCAATAGCAAAGCACGGCGGAGAGGAACCCTCCGTGAGAACTCCTCACCTTTAATTTAAATTTCTAGTTAAAAATATATACTAGGATGCAGACGGTGTTTAGTAGCACCCGACACCCGTCGTCCACAGACCATGGACGGCTTGTATGCTTGTTTGTTTGATTTTGATGTATAGTTGATTGTGTGATGTCATGTGAAATGAAATAAAATATTTAGATAGTTAAAAATATTTTATAGTCGAAAATAAAAATTTTAACGTGTATTTAAAATGAAATAAATATAAACAAGTCGGACGATTTGTTTATATACACACATTTGACTGATATTGATTGGGACGATAAATTTTACACATCGCCCAACTGCACAAATAAAATCTGTGTTTGATTGTTTGAAACCCCACATGGGTATTGGGATGATATATGACGTACACTAATACCAATAATTAGTTGTATGTCGATCGATTGATTGACAGGCTGTTATAAGCGTTAAATATTTATATGTGATGCTTATACAGTGTAGAATGCACTTTGGATGGTGGTTGATTATTTGTCATTGTTGATATATACATGCGCTGTATGGAAATTCATAGAAATAAAATCTATGGAAATTGATTAGGCCTCATTCCAGTTTTAAAAAGAAATATTTGAAAAAGAAATGTTTGAAATAGAAATATTTAAAAGAGAAATATTTGAAAAAGAAATATTTGAAATAGAAATATTTGAAAATAGAAATATATGAAGCCGTGTTAATTAGATTTGTGCCATTTTGACGTGAACGATATTTATATCGATTTTACTCAAATTGAAATGAATATTAAAGTGAATTGAAATTCGAATTAAATTGAATTGATTTGAAATTCGAAATAAACTGAAATGATTTGAAATTTGAATTAAATTGAAATGATTTGAAATTCGAATTAAATTGAAATGATTTGAAATTCGAATTAAATTGAAATGAATTGAAATTCGAATTAAATTGAAATGAATTGAAATTCGAATTAAATTGAAATGAATTGAAATTCGAATTAAATTGAAATTGAATTGAAATTGAATTGAAATCGATTTGAAATGAAATTAAAACGAATTTATATTGGAATATTCAATTTTGATTAGAAATTGAATATGAAGTTGAAATCGTTTCGAAAACGAATTAAAAGCGATTTATAAAATACGTTTTGAAAGGAAATCGACGAAATGTATAATATATATATATATATATATATATAATGGCCTGAATAGAACGCGCCGCGGCAGTTCGCGAATTTCGACCATTGACTTCGAATGGATATTGCGGGAGATCCGACCGTCGGATTCTCCTAAAACCGGAACCGTTGGGTTCGTATCGAAAAGAGATTTCTAACGAATGTGAGAGATTAGAAATCTAACAGTTGGATTTGGAATTATGTCCAAATCAAATTTGGAAAAGGTCGCTGTAAGTGCAGTTCGATTGCCGTTGATGGAAATCGACTGTACGGGCCTTGATAAAATTATTAAAAATAGTAATAATTCGTGTAAAATCATAAGAAATGATTTGGGAAGAATCGGGATGAAAAACTCCATCTTTGAAAAGATAAAAATAGATTTTTATCGAAATGAACTAGTTTTGAACTAGAATTATAATTCTATTTATTTTTAAATAAATGAATTGAATTTGAAAAGGGTTATAAAAGTAACCAGAATTTCCAATAATTGAATTGGAATGGATTTGAATCGAAATTGACTTCGGAATATTTCGATGTTGGATTTCGTGATTATACAGATATTGTTATGGAAATTTGAAAGATATATATATATATCATTATTTCCAATACGATATTTGTTGGTCGTAGAAATTGATATTGAATATAAGCCGATATATTTTCTATTCAGAGCCTTGTATTTAATATCAAATGTGATTTGGGTTTGTCGTGAATGGTGTCTTCATTAACACTGTTCTTAAGCCCAGTTGAGAAAAAGATTAAATCTTTTTATTTAGATTTAATGAAGTGTACCAATTAAATAATATTTAATTGGAATTGAATCGGTATTGATTTTTGGGTTTATCGTGAACAATGTTTTAAATAACACTTGTTCTTTAACCCGATAATTAATGGAACGTGATTTTGGGTTGTCGTGAATGGTATCTTCAATAATACTGTTCTTAGACCCAAAGGAGTTAAGAAAATCAGAAACTAACGGGAGGTTAGTTAAGTTGAATGGTTTCTGGGGTATTGATCTGATGTTGGTTTCGGCCTTCGGGGTTAATACTTAGGGAATTGCTCACTTGCTAATTTACGGTTAGGGACTGATTGAAATGTGATGTGATTTTGGGGTTTATCGTGAACCGTGTTTTAAATGACACTGATTCTTTAACCCAGTCAAAGATTAAAACTAAGTGGAGTTTTAATGAATCTTTAATTAGATTGAAAAGATCGAGAATGGAGTATCACCAGTTTTGCTCCAGGCGATAGTTAAATCTTTAATTAGATTTGAACGTGAAAAGGTAATTTTATTTACCGATAACACCGTGGTGTTAGATATGAAGTATGACCAGTTTTACTTCATGGGATGAATAGGTGGGGATTGGGAAATAAAATAAATGATTACTTCGGTGTGGTTCGCTAAACCCGACTAGTTGAATCGATATTCAAAAGAAGTTTAAAGAGTAAATTTAAAGAATTTATCTTTGATAAAATTAATGGGAACCTTTCCCTAAGAATGTGAAATTTAGAAACTAACTGCAGGCTAGCTAAGTTGAATGGTTTCTTGGGTATCGATCTGTTGTTGGTTTCGGCCTTCGGGGTTAATATTTGGGGAACTATTCTCTTGCTAATTTACGGTTAGTTACTGATGAATTGGAATGAGGCGTATGTTGTGTTTGTGTAACACTTGTTTATTATATACGCGAGTTATTCAGAAAGACCGGGTTTATCCCATTCTGAATAACTGATTTGACGTGATGTCGAAGATGAAGACGGTGGTTGAAGACCGGAGGTCTTCGCGTCGTTTGGATAATTACTGATGATCTTGATTGGGCCGTACACCCAAGAGGAGGGAATCAGTTGGTGATCGTCCAGACGTACTTGGAGATCGATGGATATGCGGGGTACTAGGTGCCTCCGGTTTCGTTCAGACCCAGAACGGACTTGTAAATGGACTGTGTGTCTGACATTGGATATCATTCTGTGTGATTGATGGATATTGGTTGCATAGAGTGGTTTGCCTGTGTGGCATGCTAAGATGCAAATGATCAAGGCTTCTATTGAAAAGCAGAGTCTTGTGGTTGATGATCAAAGCACAGCCTGTGTGGCATAGCTTTGTGTAACGCTGATTCGCGAGCCTCACACCCCGGTTGTGAACCAGAAACGAGAGAGAACCTCAGGGAGGGCATGCGTTAACTTCTAGTTAGAAGTGGCGTCAGTGGTTTTACACGTCCTGACGAGTTTGACTTATGTGGTTATTGGTTTGCGAGGCGCCTCGGATATATCGATCGATCCAGGACCGATGGATTCATTCGTTGGCTCATTTACGCCCCATAGGGCGGGGAAACGTAGTGTTCAGGCATAATAATCCACATCGGTGGACCGGCCCTGACGATCCAAAGGGTTGATGCGTTCTGATCCTGAGACACGGACTAGAGCGTCTCGAATTCGGTGAGGACTATCTTTTGCCTCGGTTCACAGATGGAAATCCAACTTCCAATACGTGACGTTTCGGTTTTAGTTGTAATCCTATATATGGCGACATAGTGGGATGGGGCGCTCATTCCGCCTATGATTGATATTTATGATTGTATATAAAATCAGAAACTAACTGGAAACGAGCTAAGATGGGTGGTTTCCTGTGTATTGGTCTGATGTTGGTTTCGGCCTTCGGGGTTAATACTTAGGGAATCGTTCTCTTACTAATTTGCGGTTGGAGTCTGATTAAGAATCAAAAGATGAAATTTCGCGTATCAAGCATTCTTTAACTATTATAAGGTAAAATCCCTATCCTCCGGCTTGTGTTGCATTGTGTGATGGGACCTGGGTCTTATAATAGCTTCATTGTTCTTTATTTAACATTGCGCTGTTGGTTTATGCATTGGTATTCTTGAGAGGAAACCCGTTCCGTGTTATACGGCGTGGTCCCTTGATTTATCGAACTTTAAAATAAAGATTAATAACTGTTTTAGTTCTCACACCAGTCCCATGACTGACCTGGAGTTTATTGTTTTAACCTAAACTCTGGGTGCCCTTATTTTGACACGGGCAGCTAGTAGTTTTGGTTTTGCAGATTTATATTCACAGGATCCTGGTTTACAGCTGGAATGATATCCGGAAAGCTTTGTATCCGTATATCTCCTTCAGTTGTGTATTGTATTATTTTCCGCTGCTATGTAATGTATTGTAATCTTTGATATTTTATAATGTGTAATATTTATTCATACTCTATATATTCTTGTATTCTGATGGAATTGTTGTAATAAACAATGAAATGTTCTTCTGTCTGCGTTGCGATGTGTTTTGTCCTCAACTCTATCCGGGCTTTCCTTACCGGGGAAGTTACGGGTCCTTACATAAAACATTCAAATATGGATTTGAACGTACATTTCAATTTGCCAGGGCCACATACTGATCCCAAGAATTCCAGAAAAATTAATCTAGCTATGTTTGGACGATACGGTCCCAACAAAACTAGTTTCGTCGAATTTGGAGACCGTTTGAAAAATGGCTATTTTCTGGTCGATCCAAATTGACTGAAATCAACCAAACACATTTTCCTTTGCCACGCTCACATATTAACTCCAAAAATTATGGAATATGGAATCTAGCAATAATCCGACATCCCGGTCCAACAAAAGTGGTTTCGTCGAAAACGGAGGTCGTTTGCAAAATGTCTATTTTCAAGGGCTATATAAACTCCGTAGCGACCTTTCTGAAAATTCATTTAGCCATAACTTTTGATTCCTGCTATGAAATTTCGATTTTTCAGATTTCTTAGAAAGATATTCATAAAATCCGTTTTATTTTGCATCCTGTACAGTCAGTCAAAGTTCGAATTCAAATTTTCAAACTGCCACGCCATTTCAGGCCTTGTTTTATAATTAAAATAAATATATTTATTTTCCAACATCGATTCAAATAGACTTTTGGTCATTATTATTTAAAATAATTTATTTTAAATATTCAAAATCCACTAAAATAGCCAAATTAAAAAATTTAAATTGGTTTAGATTTTCCGGGTTATTACAGGCTCCTCCCCGATTCAAGACACTTTAGCAAATGTCTCAGGATCACACCTACGGGCAACCCTTGGATGAGGTAGGGCCGGTCCATAGATACTTTAGTGGATTAATTATTCCTGAACAATACGTTTCCCGGTCCTATTGGACCTATCACTTGGCCTTTATCGACCAATATATCTGAGGCCTCATAATCCATCATCCACATAAGTAAAAATGTCGGGGCTCCATATCATGACACCACTTGAAGCTAGAAAGAAATGCATGCACTCCTTATGGTCCTTCTCTTGTTTTTGACTCATACCGGGGTGTGAGGCTCGTGGAGTAAAGCTTATACACAAAGATATGCCTAAACAGGTCGTGCTTTGATCATCAACCACAAAGATCTGCTTTTCAACTAAAGCCTTGATCATTTGCATCTTGGCATGCCACATTGATAATCCACGCCATGCGATCAATAAATATCAATATATAACCTCTGAGCTCGTGTGTCTCAGAGAAGGGTGTTAAGCAAGAGAATAAATTCTCCGCCACCAAACAGATATATATTAAATAGAAATCAATTTACATAGAATGAAATCCAATACCAGACACACATCTATTTACAAGTTCGTTCTGGGTCTGAACGAAACCGGAGACACCTTATTCCTCGTCCCGTATGTCCGTACAGAAGAGAGATGCTTGCTTATCCGTACAATCAACAAGTACGTCTGGACAACTACCACTGTAACCCTTTCCTGGGAGCAAATCAGTCCAGGTCATCAGTAGTCATCCATTCGATGTGAAGATCGCCGGTCTTCAAACACCGTCTTCAATATCTTCGATTTAAATCGTCGTATAATTATTTGAAATGAGATTGAACTCGGTCTTTAAAAATAATTCTCGAATATATATAATTTTAAATCATTTCATATCGTTAATATTATTTTATAATGATTTATCGCTATTTTTATTTATATATAAATAGTCCAATTTAATTCAACGACGCTTCGGGTCAATGGGCGGCCTTGGCGCTATTTTTACAAAAATTTGATTTACACTTTTCTCGAAATCTAACCGTTGGATTTTAACAAACTTTATATCGTCGGAATGATCTTCCCAAAGCGGACCTAACGGTTTCAGTTTTGGGAAAATCTGACGGTCGGATATTTCGGTATAATCGTTTAAAGTTACGATTCTGAAACGCGAACTACCGCGCGCGATTCGTTTAATTTTAATTTATATATATATATATATATATATATAATTATATACAAATATAAATCATTCGATGATTCCACTAACGTGTTTAACATACCCAATAAAAGAATGTTTCATTTTGCATAACCATTTAAATGTTTCTAATGATACATAGAAAGGGATATTGTATTTGCAAACAAATTCATGTATTTCCTAATAACAAATAAATAGAGATTTTTGTTTGCATACATTTCCAATATTTTCTAATGTCAAATAAAAAGAGAAGTTTTATTTGCATACATTTCTACATGTTTCTAATGTCAAATAAATATGTAATTTATTTGCATACTTCACTACATGATTTCTTATGTCAAATAAAATGTATTTTATTTGCATAACTTTTCTACATGATTCTAATGTCGAAATAAAATGTATTTCATTTGTATACCTTCACTACATGTTTTCTAATGTCAAATAAAATGTAATTTATTTGCATACGTTCACTACATGTTTTCTAATGTCAAATAAAATGTAATTTATTTGCATACATTCACTACATGTTTTCTAATGTGAAATAAAATGTAATTTATTTGTGTACATTCTCTACATGTTTACTAATGTCAAATAAAATGTAATTTATTTGCGTACATTCACTACATGTTTTCTAATGTCAAATAAAATGTAATTTATTTGCATATATTCACTACATGTTTTCTAATTTCAAATAAAATGTAATTTATTTTCATATATTCACTACATATTTTCTAATGTCAAATGAAAGAGAAGTTTTATTTGCAAACCTTTCCAATATTTTCTAATGTCAAATAAAAATGTAATTTATTTACATACTTCACTACATGTTCCTAATGTCAAATAAAAGAGAAGTTTTATTTGCAAACCTTTTCAATATTTTCTAATGTCAAATAAAAATGTAATTTATTTACATACTTCACTACATGTTCCTAATGTCAAAAAAAATGTAATTTACTTACATTACATTTTCTACATTTCTAATGTCAAATAAAAATGTATTTTATTGGCATACATTCACTACATATTTATAATGTCAAATAAAAGAGAAGTTTTATTTACATGACATTTCCTACATGTCTAATGTCAAATAAAAATGTATTTTATTTACATTACAATGTCGCTAATGACAAATAAAAAGATAATTTTTATTTTCATTATCGGTATGAAATTTCTATTTTTAACTCTAACAAATAAAAAGAAATGTTTTTATTTGTATGTAATTTCAATGTATAACATGACACATAAAAATGTTTATTTTAATTCGTATACAAATTCTAATGTATAACATAACATGAAAATGTTTATTTTAATTTGTACACAATTCTAATGTATAACTTAACATAAAAATGTCCCTTTTAACTTGTATACAATTCTAATGTATAACATGACGTATAAAAATGTTTATTTTAATTTGTATACAAATTCTAATGTAACAAAATAATTAAAAAATGATAACTCTGTTTTATTGACAATTCTATTTCAACAAAACAATAAAAATGATAACTTTGTTTTGTTAACAATTCTATTTCAACAAAACAATAAAAATGATAACTTTGTTTTGTCTACAATTCTATTTCTACAAAACAATAAAAATGATAACTTGTTTTGTCGACAATTCTATTTCAACAAAACAATAAAAATGATAACTTTGTTTTGTCGACAATTCTATTTAAACAAAACAATAAAAATGATAACTTTGTTTTGTCGACAATTCTATATAAACAAAACAATAAAAATGTTAACTTTGTTTTGTCGGCAATTCTATTTCAACAAAACAATAAAAATGTTAACTTTGTTTTGTCGATAATTCTATTTCAACAAAACAATAAAAATGATAACTTTGTTTTGTCGACAATTCTATTTCAACAAAACAATAAAAATGATAACTTTGTTTTGTCGATAATTCTATTTCAACAAAAAAAAATGATAACTATGTTTTGTCGACAATTCTATTTCAACAAAACAAAAAAAATGATAACTTTGTTTTGTCGACAATTCTATTTCAAGAAAAAAAAAATGACAATTTTATTTTGTCAATTCTAATACAACAAAAATGACATTTTTATTTTAACAATTCTAATACAACAAAAATGACATTTTTATTTTGTCAATTCTAATACAAAAAAAATAACATTTTTTTTTTTGGTTAATTCTAATTTAACAAAAATGACATTTTTATTTTAACAATTCTAGTACAACAAAAATGACATTTTTGTTTTGACAATTCTAATACAACAAAAATGACATTTTTATTTTGTCAATTTTAATACAACAAAAATGTCACTTTTATTTTAACAATTCTAATACAACAAAAATGACATTTTTATTTTGTCAATTCTAATACAACAAAAATGACATTTTTATTTTGTCAATTCTAAATTAACAAAAATGATATTTTTGTTTTGACACAAATCTATTCAACAAAAATGATATTTTTGTTTTGACAATTTTATTTCAACAAAACATTAATTTTTGTTTTGACAATTTTATTCCAACACAATAATCCACCAAATCAACCGATCAACATAACAGCATCAGTCAACCCAAATAAAATCACGAATAACAATCAAATCGAATTTAACAGCGGATTGGTAAAGATTTCTAAACACATTAATTAATTTTAATTATTAAAAAGGAATTCTCACCGTGTTTTACTCCTTCAAAAATTGTAGATAGCTCCAAATCAGTTATAGTCAGTTCTGAAATGTAGATTTGGATTTCACGATTCCAACGCAACGAAAATCGTTCAGTTTCGACCTCGTATGAAGAAGATAAGAGTTCTAACGCGTTTGATAATTAAATAGGTAATTAAATTAAATAATCACTTTAATTAAATTAACCTTCTTCTATATCGTGAAAGACTGGACCGAGATAACCCAAACCTCTGACCTTGTCTCTCCTGTCGCACGCATGAGGCAAGCTGGAGACGATCGGCCTCCACCACTCCAAGCGCCTACGAGCGCGCCACCTCCACCGTGAGAACCAATCATCTCGAAGGCCCCCATGCTCACCAAATCCGCCCCGAAGTCACGGTATTCCCGCTCAAAATTCGTGCAAACCACGAAGTTAAATCAGATCATAACCGTAGATATTATAGAGCTCGGATTGCTCTAGCATTTTGTTTAGGAATTTCTGAAATTCGTTGTTTAGATTTGAAGAACGATAAAGAAGAAATCGGAAGCTTTCTGTGTGTTCATTCCTGAAATGGCGGCGGCTGTATATGTAATTAGGGTTTAGTATTAGATAGGGTATTTATAATATATTATTAATTAATTTATTAATTCACAAAAAAGCCCGTTAATTCCTAATAACTCCAAATCCAGCCCAGCGAATGTTGCCCCTAGCCAAATACCCCTATTCCGGACACAATGGACTAGGTCCCATCAGCCCATTTGATCGTTTCAGCCCACTTTTCTTTAATTTAAAATATAAATCATTTAATTATTTAATTTGATCGTACATTTTAATTTACTTGGGCCATATACGAACTTCGAAAATTCCCGAAAAATAAATCCAGCTATGTTTTGATGATACGGTCCTAACCAAATTAATTTCATCGAATTTAGAGACCGTTTGAAAAATGGCCATTTTCTGGTCGATCCAATTTGACTGAAATTGACAAAACTCGTTTTAATTTGCCACGCTCATATATTAATTCCAAAAACTATGAAAATCGAAACCTAGCAATAATTTGACATTCCAGATTCAAGAAAAGTGGTCTCGTCGAAAATGGAGGTCGTTTGTAAAATGACTATTTATAAGGGCTATATATTATATTAAATTCCATAGCGACTATTCTGAATATTTTACTGACCATAACTTTTTATTCCTGCTATGAAATTTCAATTTTTCAGATCCATTAGAAAGATATAATTAAACATATTTAAATATTTTCTATTTTACTGAAATCTGATTTATTTTGAATCATGTACATTCAGTCAAAGTTCAAATTCAAATTTTCAAACTACCGCACTATTTCTAACTCCTTTTAGAATTAAAATAAATATATTCATTCTAACTTCGATTAAAATAAATTTTTAGTCATTATTATTTAAAATAAATTATTTTAAATATCCAAAATTCATTAAAATTGCTAAAATATTTTTTTTAATTGGTTCCAAAATTCCGGGTTGTTACACGTTCTGAATCCAATGAAATTAATTTCATTGAAATCCGACTCCGTTTGCGAAACAGAGTTATTGTAATTCCAAATTGTTTATCGGTACATATTTAAATTTCGCACTCTCACAAAAAAACTTCGATTGGCTCTATATTTGAAATCTAGCAATAACTAGCCACTACGGATTTAATAAAATTCGGTTTGTTGAAAACGGAGGTCGTTTGAAAAAAGACAATTTCTAAGACTTAAATAATATCGATAAAGCATAAGTAATTTCAAAACAATTCAATTTTATAATAATAAATTCAATATTATTGTATATATTCAAATGGAATATCATATAGCTTCAAGATAAACAAGTTTAGATTTTAAACTCAATATTATAAAATTCATCGTTAAATCGATATTCAGTTTATATAAAAATACTTTTATTATATTAAATAAATCGTTATGGTTCATAAATGATTCCATTGGGACTTTCTGAAAATTTGATTTTGACATAACTCAAAATCTATAATATGAAATCTTGATTTTTTGTCTTTCATTAGATTATTATAATCAAATAGAATCGGACGGTTCTAGCTCCGACTTATATTGGATTGTATAATCAGTTGAAGTTCAAAACTCAATATTATGAACTACCACGCTATTAAGAGTTTGTTTTAGATTAAATATAAACTTATACATTCAAACTTCGTTTTATTAATAAATTCTATATAAAATCCATTAATATTTCAAATTAAAATTTTAAAATAATTTTTAAATGTTCAAATTCAAATGACTGAAAAAAAATTGTCGTTACATTCTTCCCTCTTAAGAGAATTTCATCCCCAAAATTTCTAGGTAAGAAGAATGCTCCATACCCAATTACTTCCAAAATTATTATTCTAGAATTAACAACAAAAAAATCTAAGTCCTAAAAATTTACAAAAAATTTGCCAGCATCTCCTCTGCGTTGCTCAATCGGAACAACTACAAATGCCACTCTTGGCATCACATCGATGAAAAGAAACCAAAAGCCAAGGGCTACCCATCTCAGGGGTATAATATCAATCATCCAAACATCAATATTAAGGTTTACCTATTTGTCGAGCAACCAAACTCCAACTACAAAGCAAAGCAGCTAATAACCCATCCTTCTCTAAATCCGCACTTCCTCAAAACATAAAATTCAAGTTTTCTCACACTATTAATCATACTCAATAATGTTGCTAACATTGCTCTATTCCTAAATTAGTTATGATCTATTAAATACTACTCAAGTTTCCCTTAGTGACTTAATTCCAAATTAAAACTTAAATCAAAATCTAAGTTTTACCACACATCTTACGTTCCGGATCCAAATTCAGATTTGGACTAACCCGTTACCATCTTAAGGTTAAGTTTGGATATTTAAAAGCAAAAGATAATCATTTTCCAATTTTCAAGGAATTTTAAACTATATTTTCATGAACTACCAATCAACTACCAAAACGCTATGGTTTTGGAAATTTGATTTGGACATAACTCAAAATTTATAACTCGGATTTTAAAATTTTCTCTTCCATATGGAAACTATATTCAACTAGGTCTATATAATTCTTGTTTTGAAGAAAACTGACTCAAATTGAATCTAAACATCAATTTAAAGTTCAAATTGTAAAATTACAAACTACTACGATGCAGCGAATTTAGTTTAATTAATTTAAAATTTTAGCTCTATTAAATTGTTGATGAATTTTATTCAACCAGTCTATCATCCAATAAACAAATTTAATTCATCCACTTATTTGCTTAACCAAGTTAAGTCTCGTTTCATATTCAATTAAATAATTGATCTTTCAATTATTCACTTTCATCTTCTGGTTTTCATTCCAAAAATCATCCATCTTCTTTTCTATTTTCATCTAACTTATCTTCAAGTTAAATTTTAATTTATTTAATTTGCATATTAAAATTTTCATTCACAAATGTGAATTTTCTTTTGGTTATATTAAACCATTCAAATTCCTAATCCCATATGATTTCCATTCAAATCAATCAAACACACAATTATCTCAATAATTTGATAAAATTATTTCTTTTCTATATAAAAATATAATTTGGGAAAAATTATTTCATTTACCCTCTTTACAAAACAATATTGTGTTAGTTGCTAGTTCAATATGGTGTTTAGACACTTGAACCAATCAAATAACACAATGCAAAACCTTTGTATAAAATCTACAAGTGCGCTCTGTCATATATATACACTCAAACTCAATGTAGGGTATTACTAACCCCACTTTTATTAAGTTACGCCATAGAGCCAAGGTTATTGCATAACCATACTCTGATACCAAATGTAAAGGCCTGCAAATTTGTACCCTTTGAGTTGACTAACACTATACACATCCAACCTAAACTGAACGAAAATATGAACCTTTAATAGAAAAAAATTAGAGGATAAGAGAAAGGTAAGATAGAAGAGAAGAATAGAAGAAAAGGAAGAAGGATCTAACACAACACACAATTCACAGTCTCACATTGCAGCGGAATAAAATATAATATAGAAATAAATCTTTATTGAGAGCTTAGAATAATACTTACAATCATCAGAGTGCAGCAGATATCAAATACATCTGGACAGTTATAACAACCTATCCTTACAACGGAATAATACTATGTACGAACCATACGTCTGAACTTCTCGGCATGTCTTCTAAAGTTCATAGCATCCAATCCTAAACCCGTAAAACTCGGTTTGACCTGAGCATTGCAAACGCACCACAGATCAGTCTGGTGAACTAGCGTGAAAAAACTCACTAAGTTTATAGTTATCATCCAACTGATTTAAGTTAAAAATCTTTTTAAAAGAAAAAGATAATCGTAAGACCGGTCCACACATAAACAAAGACGGTTTTTACCTTATGATAACCTAAAACATTATTGATATCAAATCTGGTGATATTATAATAGTGTTTATATCAAGTAAATAACCATCTGGAAGAACGCTTGCATCTCACGCTCCACACACTTAGTATATAATCAAAAATTGCATGGCCATTACTAGAGAATGGATTCCAACTATGACAAGGTATGTGACCACCTTCCGATAGTGTACCCCTAGAGAGCAATACACTAAAGTTCAATAAGAACATCTTGCAACCCGACCATACATGACCGACCACTCATTCAATTTGAGTGTATCGAGTACATTGTCATCCTACGGTTGGCCAACCACCGTATTCTGGAAGATACATAAACGGCAGAAGAAACAAATGAAATTTTCTCTAGATTGTGAGAATACACCCCAATGGGATTGACCCACATAACAATGTTGCTTGCCCGATTTATATCAGGTTCCCAGTTGATGAGGCTTGAGTTCACGATTACATTTTCAGCATATCACATCATCTTTGAGTGCCACATCGTCAGATCCATTAAATCACTAATTGACATCCTCAAATATACTCTGGGTGTTAAGCTAAAAGATGTTGCCTTCTCCGCCACGAAACTTGATATATTTGTTAAAATCAACGTATGTGATACTTAGGAAATACTCTGTCAAACATCCATTCATACAAGTCATCCAGGAATAGGATGAACTGAAGGCACCCTCCTACCATATCCTTATATAGGAATCACCCAAGGATCAATAGTGAGTAGTCCTTGCAATCCGCAGATTCCAATCACGACAAAATCACTTTCGAAATAACTCGGGTTGCAAGTCAGAGAAATTCAACAAGTAGTTCCTCCGCCCATTAAGATCCACGGTCTTCATTCCTCCATCTTCAGTCAACATCTTCTACATTCATGTATTCACTGGCTCAAAATGGTTTTCAAATATAAATTCAAACTCGGTCTTTCCGTACCAACAATCGTATAGGCCAGATTTGATAGTAGGTTATTTAACTATCAAATAAACAACCATTCATCCATAAAAAGAAAATGAATTCACTGGTTCAGTACACAATGTTACTTGGCCTCTTTAATTAACCAGTAGTTAATTCTAAAATTTCTAAATTTTCCAATATTTATAATACACATTTATCTTCTTATATAAATATAAAAATATTCAAAACCACTTTAGGATTGTAATTCTCATCTTGGTTAACGCTTATCGCATAAACGTCATTATAATACTTGTAATCCAAATGGATTAAAATATAAACTTTTGAATCAAGTTTCCATTATTTATCAATTAACAACGAAGCCAAACAAGTTGCAGTATGGTTACCTCTCATACCTTGAATGAACATCAATCTTAGCTTCAAAACGGATAGA
This sequence comes from Allium sativum, assembly GCA_030737875.1. Lineage (NCBI taxonomy): Eukaryota > Viridiplantae > Streptophyta > Magnoliopsida > Asparagales > Amaryllidaceae > Allium > Allium sativum. The sequence continues at coordinate 767,188,042 of CM060912.1, read as the reverse complement.
AATTCAAAACTTAATTACCACTTTAAAAACGAAATATTTATCTCAATCTTATAACCTTGTCAAACATTTTACTTATAATATTATTTACAAAACTTTTGCTACAACCATTATCAAATATACTATTTTCAAACCCTTTGCTATGACCATAAATAGTATTCCATTTGCAAACCATTTGTTAAAACCATACTCTATACAAAGCCTTAATTTCATAAATAATCATTATAACCATCCTTATGAGTTCATTACAAACCCATCTCAGTTTTATTTCAATTAAACTTCATTTCATATCTAAATTATTTATATACAAATTTCATCGTTAGATCTTAATCTTAATACCCAAATTCAATCCACTTAAGGCTTCTGTTCGATTTCAGCTCATATCTCCTCACTTCTAAGCTTAACCCTATGTAGGTTATTTCTTAAAGTTATAATCAAAATATAACTTGTTCATTAGTCGAAATCATTTACCACATTAACTCTTTTGCAAACTTGGATTTATAACCTTACCCAACTTGGATTTTATATAAAATCCAATAGAATCAAAATCTTGCTTAAATTTTCCTTTAACTAAAGCAAGGTCTTAAGACTTCATAACTCCATTAATCAAATTCTAATTACAAGATTATCGATTTGATTATTATTAATTTAATAATAATCCATTTTAACCTCAATTTTTTATTATATATACATAGTTTACTTCATTATTAACTATTAATATAATTGTTAATCTTTCTTTAAAATAATAATCAACTTCGTTCATATGTAGAGAGCTTCGTTTCGAAAAAATATCTATCAATAGCGACATATCTCCACTTTCATTTCTTCACGCTTCTTATCTCTTCCCGTAATCATTTCTACCCTCTCCTCTAGATCTACTCCGCCTCACTGTGCTATCGCCGTGCGTGGATATTTTTTCGTTAACCTAAATTTCCTTTCCAGATCTAAGCTCCTCCCACGAAACGATTCTGAGCTACAACTCACCTAAAATCCTCCATCTCATCTCAATTCCTCGGATCTCTCTAGATCCCCTTCTGGCGTTGGCCCTACCCAGTGTTTTTGACGATTTCAGGCAACTTCATGCCTTCTGGCTTTCCCGAGGCATGATATTCAACAAATGGTTATGATATTGGTCGGGGTTTTGATCACTAACATGGAAATTTTTGGTGAGCAACAACGCCTAATATGTTTAATTGTTTACGCGTTTTGACTTCTCGTATTTAATGGGATAATTTGCGTGTTTTTACTAGTCTGTGTCTTGTTGGTAGTTTCTTGGCGTCAGATATGAGTCTCTTGGGTCTGTGCTATGATTCTTGAGGTGCCTGGTTGCCAACTTTGGATTTTGTTGTTCGGTTCTTCGTATGTTATGGTAATTAGCTCGTTGCTTATCAGCTGATTGTATCTGATATATCTGGATTTTGTATGGTTGGTTAGCACCAGTGAACGTAGACATTACATGAGACGCTTCGGCGCTGACCAATGTTGATGTTTACTTGGTGGTGATTCTGTGCAATTTCTGGTTCATTGTTGTGTACAATTTATATGGTTGAGCTAGTTACTTTACTTTGGTCTTCAATGGAGAGTCACGTTTATTAGTGTTCTGGCTTTATCTCATGTTCATCAATATTCGGTGTTTTGGTATAGCCTTGGTCGTTGTCTCTATTGGTGATCCTACTGTAACCTTCCTTTACAATGGCTCTTGCCATTTTGACCATATGTCATTTCTTTCCATGAAATCTGCCTATGCTTTCTTTTGGTGTGGCGCTCAAGAAATTTGGCATGCTATAGTATGGTGTAGTCTGAAGACGTTTCGTTTTTGTACATGCGACAACCTTGTCATGTGAACCTATGAATACCCTAGCTTTACTTCAAACAGCCATGTACTGTTACTTTTCTATTCTTTATATAAATCACTACTTTTGTAGTATGAAATGTATACTTCTTTCCTTGCGTGGAGAGTATAGTAATTAAAGGATGTAATTTTGTAGTCTAGTAAATTAACTAGCTCTAGTGCTGTAAGCCTGTATAGGTAGAATGGATGGAACACTGTAAGCTCCGTAGGCGGTGGACAGTCCACCTTAAAAACCGAAATAGCCGATTGTAAACCATAATCACCTGTTTTATACTATATTTTTTTATTATTAGTTATAATAAGAAGGTGTTTGCGGTCACCTTAAAAAACGGACGGCTTTGCCAATATAATCAGCTTCATTAAATAATTAGCAGTTCAATAATTGTCTTTAAAATCAGTTAATTAAAATATTGTTTAATCTTTTGAGAAACTATATTGAGTTTCAACAACTATTGTCACAACTATCTCCATTAAATTAATTTACAGCAAATTAATTTAATAATCAGTTCTGGTTAAAAAAGTTGACTTTGTCAACTCAAAAACACGGTTAACTCGTTAACCAATTCCAATTAATATTTTCTTTAAATTAATATAATTAATTTAAATAATCCTATTTAATTTGTCACTTGGAAACAATAAATATATCTCTTAACCCTCATGTTAGTCTCTCCTTGCATTGCTTATAAAACTTATTAACATAAGAATTCCCTTTATAAACCATTTAATAATTACTTATAAACTTAATAATAAAATAATAAATATTTACCTTTCTTTTGATAAACTTTCATTCAAAATAATTTATATAAAATATATTTCGAAATCTATCTTTGGTTATAAAATAATTTTATAACTTCATTTCTGTCAGTTCACCTGATAACGTTTATAAAACAATGGATTTTTAGGCTATCTGCTTCCAATTGCTCAACCAATACTACCCATTGGTTAATAACAAAACAATCATTGAATTTCAATTCAACAGTCAATAACCAAATCAATCATCCAGTCAGATTAGTTAAACGGTTCATATATTGATAATATCATAATAAACAATAAATTTGAGCAATCCTGTTGGATTCCTCCAACCTGTTTTCCCTGCATCCAAATAGTTTACTTCAAATAAACCATTCAATTGATATGACAATATATTTATTGTTATCCATCTCGGTAGGCAGAATTAGTCAATCAATTGATCAATTAGCTTATTACAGCAATTCAAGCATCCATATTTTAATTTAATGCGTGTATATTACTATAAATGTGGCCAACAAGGTAAGTTACCTCAAATTGATTATAATCATTAAATTAACGATTTGGTTTTTGTTAAATTAAACGAACATTTGATTTAACAATTATATATATATATATATATATATATATGTGTGTGTGTGTGTGTGTGTGTGTGTGTGTGTATGTATGTGAACATTCAACATACATCCAAACAAATCATCTAGCAAGTAGAAAAATAGCACACAAATTATAAACCTGACTTTTATAAATATAAGTGGGACAAACCGAGTGAGTAAACTCACCTTGATTTCCATTAGCCAAGATAACAACTCTTTTCAATTAAATTAAACATGCATTTAATTTAACTGAAAAATCCAGTTGCATCCAAACGTGTTCAAATATGTTCCATTATAAAGATCTCGTCAAGATGATTCCAACGTCTCCTATTTTGTCCAATTCTATTAACATATGAGCACGTTATATAAATAACAAGTTCATGGTTTTAAATTAAACTGTAACACCCCGTAATTTTAACAACACTAAAGAGGACAAGTTAAAGAATAATTAATTTAATATTCAGAATTAAGGGAAACGGACTGCGCCATTGCGTCCGTCTTGAAATTCTGGTCAAGATAGACATTTGGTTTGCGTAATACGGACACCGTATGAAGAAGTTATGAAGGTTTGAAGTTTGTATATGCACAGGAGAATATATATATATATATATATATATATATATATATATATATATATAGGGTCCAAAAGTTCAAAATTTCAATTTAAAATTCAAAATCACATAAATTCGGGTGAGCGGGAAAAATCCCGCCCAAGGGAGTCGACACCTAGGTGACCCCTCAAGCGTGTGTTGACCCATGGGTCGACCCCTAAGGGGGGGTCGACCCCCCTAGGGCTGACGTAGCAGGTCGGTTCTGGGGGCTGGCAGCTATATATACGACATCATTTCTCTAGTTTTCTCACACTAAAATCAATGGAGGCCTAAGTGTTGTCGATGCCTGGAATGAATCAAATCTTTTTCTTCTTCTGCCATTAAGTTTGGAGATTCAAGTGTAGATCTATGATTCAACCTCCGCTTTTCCCTTCTGATATTTCTAGATCTAAACACTGTGAGTTTAAGTTACCTTTAGATTTAAATAATTAAAAGTAAAAGATGATACGACTGTAATTTGGATCTATACCTGTGACTGAATCATACCAGATCTATTGTAATTTGTTAATCCATGATAGTCTGAATTAACTATGACTTGGATCTTAACCTTTATCATGTCAGATATACTTTTGATAATAGATCTAATTCACTATTTAGATCATCTCGTACTTATCATGTTTGTGGTTAATTCGGATCTGTCATTAGTTGGACATCTAAATCCTTGTTTAGATCTAATCATGCCTATTATGACATCCCTACTATGTTAGAACCAGTTTTATTATCACAAGTTCACCAGATCTGTTCTTATATGTCCATCTTAACATTATGCCATTATATGTTTATGTCAATTTTGTTAGAATAATCATTTATGTCAACTTCCCTTCACCCTTCCCCTTTTATTTTATATAGCCAGGCTACTTTCGAGCCTAGACATGCCGCTAAAAATATGCGAATGCGTTAGTTTGGGAACGAGGGGAAAACATTGAAATTGGGCATGACTTGTAAAGGAGAATTTTGGCATAACTTGAATAATGTTTATGAATATGAATTTAGGGCATATAATTCATTACGAATATATTTGGGGAAAAGGGGCATGAAACCTATAACGACATAGGTAAAAATTAACTAATAATGGAATGCTTAGGATTACAGTAATTAGAAATTGTAACTGCGCCTAGACGTGAGGTTACATTACACTTGTGGTGGAAGTCTGCCTGGAACCGCTTGGCATATCCAGCGACCACAAGTGGTGAGTCTAATGTGAGGGGTCTAGGTGCACAAATACGAGACGTGCCGAGATACGAGGTTAAACCCGACTTGTGGAAGGAGTCTGCCCGGAACCAACCGGCATATCCAGCATCCACAAGTGGTAAGCTTAATGTGAGGGGTCCAACACATTATAACCATACATGGACATGGTAATGAATTGGAATACTTAACCAAGTTGAATCCATAAGGATTGTATGAACATGAACTTGAATAGGGGTTAAGTAAATTTGGTTGAACAGTGAGTGGGTTAAGTAATTCTAAGGGGGTAGGTAATATTTATATATAGGCCCACAAACTTAACCTAAGGGGTTATGTAATTAAAGACACTAATAGGTATACATAGCCTGTGGAAATCCTAGTGGGGATACAAGACAAGGGGGAGAGCTTGTATCACTTTGTGTGGGGAACCTGTTTCAGTCAGTAACCCATAGAACAATGTCAGATGAGTACTCCGCCCTAGTTCGGAATTGGGACACGCTTACTAGGATGATTGTAAGAGATCCAAATGTAGAGGATGGTATGGGTGGCACAAACCGACTGGGACATATGCGTGCATGTTCGGGCAGAAGGGGATAAGACGAGCGTGACACCAGTAGATATGGTTGTGCACATCAACGAAGGGTTTCCACTTAAGGAAGTGATAACTCCTACTGTGGGGCCGACATAGGGTATCTACGGAGTAGGGAGCCGATAGATTAGGGTAGTAGTTTAGGTAAATCTGGACTCAGGTAAAGTTTAGGAGCCTGTTAGGATTGGGCTGCCTGTGGATTGTATGGGGTTAAAACCTCTCACCAGAAGTACGCCTAAGTCTACCATCTTATAGTTGTTGGGATCATCTTATCATGGTTATACTAGTATCGGTGCAGAGAATCAGAGTAATCATTAGAGAAGCGTATACACTCTATCATGTTCACCTTGTCATACCTGCCTTTTGCGATGTTATCTTTCTTATCCACTTTATATGTCTGTCATGATACTTTTACTTATTCACTTACTAAAAGTAACTGGACTTGCCTTTTGTCTGACCCTTTTTGTTTCCTCTTCTTTCTTCCGTTTCCTCCTCCCTCCCCCCTCAAGGTTCTCAGGGTGGGAATACTCAAATTTGACCAGGATTCTGCTATCATTTGCTGGAGCTGCTTAGATGTATTGCTCAAGCTCCTATCTTTTCTACTATGGCTATGTTTTTATTTGGGGATTTTGCTTCTTTTATTTTGTACTCTGATATTTAAGTACAAGACAGAAGATTTTATAATGTACTAGTTTTTATGTAATTCAAACATGTGATGTTTTGAACCACAATGCTTTATGATTAATAAAGTTTGTTTTTATTCTGTGGCTATTTTTATATCTGTCTTGTAATGTTTCTGTTTACGTATAACGCTTCACGTAGCTTAATGCATTCTCTTAATGAGTGACATTAACGGACGTTGGGTGTTACACTTGGTATTAGAGCTGAAGGTTACCAGATTAGATAAAAGTTTTTGAAAATTATTTTCAAAAAGGTTTTAAAAGAAAGCATTTTCAAAAGAAAAGTCTGTTTTGAAAAACATAGTCCCCAAAAGCCATATGTAAAATCTTTTGATCCTTTGTCTGAATCTCTTTCCTTTCCTTTTCAGCATGTCTGGGGAACCTAATATTCCTGAGGGCATTACGATACCAGGCTGGTTCCATAGGTATCTAGAGGCCACGACGCCTGTCGGTGGTCAAGCTGACGTTCCTCCCCCAGTTGCACCCGTCGTTCCCCCTCCGTGTGTAGACAACTTCTCTAAGATCTGCAAAGATTTCTGTGCTACGGGAGGAAGGTCATTCCATGGAACTGAGACATTCATAGAGGCAAGGAATTGGCTCAAGGAGACAGAAGACTTGTTTGGAATTTTCGAAGTGAATGATCGTAGAAAGATTCAGCTAGCCGCCTGGCTACTGAAAGACGAAGCTTCATTTTGGTGGGAAGTAACCCAAGCGGGGTGTCCGGTGGAGACATGGGATGATTTTAGACAGAGGTTTGAAATGAAGTTTCTTTCCCAAGCTGAGAAAATCATGCAAATGGAGAGTTCTTGGCTCTCAAACAAGGAAACATGACCGTTAAAGAATATGTGAACAAATTCAACCAGCTAGCAAGGTTTGGATTGGAACTGGTAGACACTCCGCATAAGAAGGCTTTGCGGTTTTCTAAAGGGCTGAATGAACCCCTTCATGGGTTAGCTATGTCCCATATTCCAATGGGGGGCAACGTGTGAAAGGCTTGTTGATATGGCCTTGATGCATGAGGAAGATAAAGGATAAAAGAAGGAAGTTAAGGCTGGGGAAACAACGCAAAACAAGAAGGTATGGCCCAAGAAAGGACAACAACAACAGAAGAAGGGCGGAAAGAATGACAAGGCTAAGGATAAGAGGAAGTGTCACAATTGTGGATGTGAGGGTCACTTGGTGAAGGACTGCAAAAGAAGGAAGAATTCTTGCTTCCATTGGGAAGAGGTCGGACACTTTGCTAAGGAGTGCCCGAAGAAACAGGGACAAGGTCAAAGGACATGAGCTTTTGGAGGGCAGGTGCATGCTCTCGCGATCAGTGCTCCGCATAGAGGTAGGAAAGTTTCCATGGAAGGTTTGATTTCTCTTTCCAGTCATCCTATTAGAACTCTTTTTGATTCCGGCGCTTCACATTCATTTATATCTAGTTCTGTGGTTGAATCTCTACACTTAAATACTAGTATGGTAGTGGATCCCATAGTTGTCTCAAACCTTACTGGTGGTTCGGCTCATTTGTCTATGATTTGTCGGGGTTCGAGAATACCTGTGTTAGGCGTCGAGTTTAAGTGCGACGCATATGTGCTAGGTTTTATGGGCTATGGGTTGATTCTAGGGATGGATTGGCTAACCATGTATAGTGCCATTCTAGATTGTGAGAAGAGGGTCGTTTGACTTTTGGCTTGCTATGGGAGAACCCTCGAGATTTCTTGTGACCCATAAGGGTCTGTTATGCTTACTTTCCTAGAATCTCTATATGCATTTATCGATGATCTGCAATCTGTTCTAATAGTTCGTGGTTATTCTGATGTTTTTGAAGAGGTATGGGGCTTACCTCCGAGGCACAAGATCGATTTTTGTACATATTTGATGGACAATGCAAAGCGAGTTGCATTATTTGTGCGCCTTATGGCTCTAAGGAAAAGGAGGGAGCTTAGCAAGCAAGCAGAGGAGCTATTTGAGAAAGGGTTTATTAGGCGAAGCATATCTGAATGGGGTGCTCAAGTAGTATTCGCGACTAAGGCGGATGGTTTGCTTCGCTTGTGTGTGGACTATAGAGAGTTGAACAAACTCACAAAGAAGAACAGGCACGCACTTCCAAGGATAGATGACTTGTTTGACTAGCTTGTTGGTGTCACGGTATTTTCTCAGTTAGACTTGGCCATGGGGTTTCATCAATTGAGGGTGGCTGAGGACAGTATAGATAAGACCGCTTTTAGAACTCCAGATCGTTTCTTTGAATGGCTAGTTATGTCTTTTGGGTTGACAAATGCACCCGCCTATTTTGTTGATCTGATGAGTAGGGTGTTTCGGGAGTTTCTAAATAAATTTGTCATGGTCTTTGTCGATGATATCTTGATCTTCTCAAAGAGCGAGGAAGAGCATGCCCAACATTTGAGAGAAGTTTTGAAAACTCTCCATGCGCATCAGCATAAGGCAAAGTTCACCAAATGCCATTTTTAGAGAAAAGAGGTGAGATTTCTAGGGCATGTGGTTTCTAAAGATGGGATAACAGTAGATCCCGCAAAGGTAGTTACAGTTCAAGATTGGCAAGTTCCAAAAAATGCAACAGAGATGAGAAGCTTCCTTGGATTGGCAGGCTATTATAGGAAGTTCATTAAGGACTTCGCAAAGATATCAGCCCCAATCACCAGGCTGACGAAGAAGAATTTGGCGTTTTCATGGGATATAGATTATGATGTTGCTTTCCAATGATTGAAGAGGGCTCTGACAATAGCCCCAGTCTTGTCCTTGCCCGATGGGAATAAAGTGTTTACAATTTATACCGATGCATGTGATACAGGGCTTGGTGCGGTTCTGATGCAAGAAGGAAAGGTAGTATGTTATGGGGGTAGACAGCTAAGAGTTCATGAGAAGAACTACCCTACCCATGATTTAGAGCTAACTGCTATAGTATTCGCGCTTAAGATGTGGCGTCATTATTTGCTTGGAGAGAAGTTCGAGTTGTACATCGATCATAAATCTCTTTAGTATTTGTTCTCGTAGAAGGATCTTAATTTAAGGCAACAAAGGTGGATGGAGTTCTTAGCTTCTTATGATTTCGAGATCGCTTATACCCCTAGAAAGGGTAATGTGGTGGCAGATGCACTGAGTAGGCAGAGGATGGCCTTAAGTCCTCTGTTTGTGGAAAGGAAAAGCTTGGAGTTCATATCGACTTTTGATTTTAGACCCTCCACCGAGCTTTTGCCTGGTTTGTTTGCATCGGTAGAGATACGACCTACTCTTATGGATCAGATAGGATCTTCGCAGCGAGATGATCCACAGATTTCAGACATCTTGGATAGGCTCAGTAAAGGGGTGATTTCTAGTCACCTCAATAGATATTCCATAGACGATAAAGGGTGGTTGCGACGAGATGGAAGACTTTGTGTTCCCCAAACTGGAAGTTTGTTAAAGAAAATCCTAGAAGAAGCCTATCATTCTAAGATGACTATTCATCCAGGCGGTGATAAGATGTATAGGGACATGAAGAGGGTTTTCTTTTGGGCTGGGATGAAGAAAGATGTGGCAGAGTTTGTTTTTCAATGTTTAGTTTGTCCGCAAGTCAAAGCTGAGCAAAAGAAGCCCGGTGGTTTACTTCATCCTTTGGAGGTTCCACAGTGGAAATGGGAGAGCGTCTCTATGGATTTCATATATGATTTGCCTAGATCAAAGAAAGGCAATACCAGTACTCGGGTCGCAGTAGATAGACTTACTAAGAGCACTCATTTTATTCCAGTTAAGAGTAAGAGGACGGCTGCATGGTTGGCAGCAGTTTATGTTCGAGAGAAAGTCCGTCTTCATGGAGTACCTTCCAGCATCATAAGTGACTGTGACCCCATTTTCACTAGTGAATTTTGGAGGAGCTTGCAAGAAGCATTAGGTACACAGTTATGTTTGAGCACCGCTTATCATCCTCAGACCAATGGACGGACGGAGAGGGTGAATAGAATTCTTGAGGATCTTTTAAGGCTGTGTATCTTATATTTCGGAGGGCCTTGGGAAGAGCATCTTCCTTTAGTAGAGTTCGCTACAACAACATTTATCAAGCTAGCATTGGCATGGCACCCTTCGAAACATTATATGGATGACCCTGCAGATCACCAACTTGTTGGTGGGAATCCACAGAAAGACCATTACTTGGACCAGATATGGGTAGAGACACATCCGAGAAGATTAATCTTATTAGACGACGAATGAAGACCGCTCACGATAAGAAGAAATCCTACACAGACAAGAGAAGGACTGACATTGAATTTGAAGTAGGAGAAATGGTTTTCATTAAAGTGTCACCTTTGAGGAATTTGGTTCGCTTCGGATCTGTAGGGAAGTTGGTACCAAGATTCGTAGGGTCATTTCCTATAACAGAAAGGATTGGCCAAATGGCCTATAGAGTAAAGCTGCCAGAGAAACTATCTGGCATTCATGATGTTTTCCACATTTCTCATTTGCGGAAGTGCATGCATGATACCGCAGAAGTAGTTGAGCTAAGTATATTGGAATAAGTAGAGGTGGAACGGGAGGCAACAGTCAGACGAGTTCCTACACGTGTTCTTGGATCAGAAGTTAAGAAGCTACGCAATTGAGAAGTCAAGTTGGTGAAAGTTCAGCGGGGAGATAACTCAGAGGATGCAACTTGGGAGACCGAAGACAAGATTCGTGCTTCGTACCCTTTTCTTTTTTAGGGTATGTTCTTAACTCCATTTCCAAAGCTTTTATTTATGCTTGTTTCTATCATTTAAGTATGTCTTATCGATCGAATCTTCGACCTTTAGGTAGGAATCACATGGATGTAAACATGTGTTTGAGACATGTTATGTTTGATGGATGCAAGTGTTTGCTAGTGGTTGCTCGTGGATGCATATACACACACATTAGGCACTAGGTCAGCTCAATCACTCTCATACTGCATATGGATGTGTGTGCATTTTTCTTCTTTTAATGGATGGAAATGGATGTATCATCACATAGATGTTGCATTTGGACGGATGAATGTGCACACATATAGAACTTACATGTTATAATAGGATTGTTGCATACATGTTGGATTCATGGAATTAACATACATTGCATTAAGGAGGTCAACTGAATCAGTAGACCGCCTGATCTTCGCATTAGTATTGGGACATATACACGCACATTTGCATATACATTAGTATTGGTGGATGAGTAGATGGTGATGGATGGTAGGATATACATTCTTCGTGACTTGGAGATTTCGGGGACGAAATCCTTTGAGTAGGGGAGAATGCAACACCCCATAATTTTAACAACACTAAAGAGGACAAATTAAAGAATAATTGATTTAATATTCATAATTAAGGAAAACGTACTACACTATTGCGTCCGTCTCGAAATTTTGGTCAAGATAGACATTTGGTTTGCATAAAATGGACACCGTATAAAGAAGTTATGAAGGTTTGAAGTTTGTATACGCGCAAGAGAATATTTATATAGGGTCCAGAAGTTCAAAATTTCAGTTAAAAATTCAAAATCACAGAATTTCGAGTGAGCGAAAAAAAATCCCGCCCGGCGGAGTCGACCCCCCTAGGGCTGACGTGGCAGGTCGGTTCTAGGGGCTGGCAGCTATATATACGGCCTCATTTCTCTAGTTTTCTCACACTGAATTCAATGGAGGCCTAAATGTTAATAGTGCCTGGACTGAATCAAATCTTTTTCTTCTTCTACAATCAAGTTTAGATATTCAAGTGTAGATCTGTGATTCAACCTCCGCTTTTCTCCTTCTATCTTTCTAGATCCAAACACTGTGAGTTTAGGTTACATTTAGATTTAAATAATTAAAAGTAAAACATGATATGACTGTAATTTGGATCTATCCCTGTGACTGAATCATACCAGATCTATTGTAATTTGTGAATCCATGATATTCTGAATTAACTATGACTTGGATCTTAACCTTTATCATGTCAGATCTACTTTTGATTACAGATCTAATTCACCATTTAGATCATCTCATACCTATAATGTTTCTGGTTAATTTGGATCTGTTATTAGTTGGACATCTAAATCCTTGTTTAGATCTAATCATGCCTATTATAACATCCCTACTATGTTAGAACCAGTTTTATTACCACAAGTTCACCAGATCTGTTCTTATATATCCATCTTAACATTACGCCATTATATGTTTATGTCAATTTTGTTAGAATAATCATTTCTATCATCTTCCCTTCACCCTCTCCCTTTTATTTTATATAACCAGGCTAGAGCCTAGGCATGTCGCTAAAAATATGCGAATGTGTTAGTTTGGGAATGAGGGGAAAAACATTGAAATTGGGCATGACTTGTAAAGGGGAAATTTGGCATAACTTGAATAATGTTTATGAATATGAATTTAGGGCATATAATTCATTATGAACATATTTGGGGAAAAGGGGCATGAAACCTATAACGACATATGTAAAAATTGGCTAATAATGGAATGCCTAGGATTACAGTAATTAGAAACTATAACTGCGCTTAGACACGAGGTTAGATTACACTTGTGGTGGAATTCTGCCCGGAACCGCTCGACATATCCAGCGACCACAAGTGGTGAGTCTAATGTGAGGGGTCTAGGTGCACAAATACGAGACGTGCTAAGACACGAGGTTAAGCCCGACTTGTGGAAGAAGTCTGTCCGGAACTGACCGGCATATCCAGCATCCACAAGTGGTAGGAATAATGTGAGGGGTCCAGCACATTATAACCATAAATGGACATGGTAATGAATTGGAATACTTAATCTTGTTGAATCCATAGCGATTGTATGAACATGAACTTGAATAGGGGTTAAGTAAATTTCGTTGAACAGTGGGTGGGTTAAGTAAATCTGAGGGGATGGGTAATATTTATATATAGGCCCACAAAATTAACCTAAGGGGGTTATGTAATTAAAGACACCAATTGGTATACATAGCCTGTGGAAATCCTAGTGGGGTTACAAGACAAGGGGGAGAGCTTGTATCATTTTGTGTGAGGGACACGTTTCAGTCAGTAACCTATAGAACAGTATCAGACGAGTACTGCGCCCTAGGTCGGAGTTGGGACACGCTTACTGGGCTGATTGTAAGAGATCCAAACATGGAGGACGGTGTGGGCGGCGCAAACCGACCGAGACATGTGCGTGCATGTTTGGGCAGAAGGGGATAAGACGACTGTGACACCAGTAGTTATGGTTGTGCACATCAACGAAGGGTTGCCACTTTAGGAAGTGATACCTCCTACTATGGGGCCCGCACAAGGTATCTACGGAGTAGGGAGCCGATCGATTAAGGTAGTAGTTAGGGTACATCTGGACTCTGGTAAAGTTTAGGAGCATGTTAGGATTGGGCTGCATATGGATTGTATGGGGTTAAAACCTCTCACTAGAAGTACGCCTAAGTCTACCATCTTATAGTCGTTGGGATCATCTTATTATGGTTATACTAATATCGGTTCAGAGAATCAGAGTAATCATTAGAGAAGCGTATACACTCTATCATGTTTACCTTGTCATACCTGCCTTTTGTGATGTTATCTTTCTTATCCACTTTATATGCATGTCTTGATACTTTTACTTATTTACTTGCTAAAAGTAACTGGACTCGCCAGACTTTATACTGACCCTTTTTGTTTCCTCTTCTTTCTTCCGTCCCCCCCCCCCCCAGGTTCTCAGGGTGGGAATACTCAAGTTTGACCAGGATTCTGCTATCATTTGCTGGAGCTTTTTAGATGTATTGCTCAAGCTCCTATCTTTGCTACTATGGCTATGTTTTTATTTGGGGATTTTGCTTCTTTTATTTTGTACTCTGATATTTAAGTACAAGGTAAAAGTTTTTATGATGCACTAGTTTTTATGTAATTCAGACATATGATGTTTTAAACCACGATGCTTTATGATTAATAAAGTTTGTTTTTATTCCGCTGCTATTTTTATTTTTGTCTTGTAATGTTTCTGTTTCGTTTACCTATAACGCTTCACGAAACTTAATGCATTCTCTTAATGAGTGACATTAACGGACGTCGGGTGTTACATAAACCTCAATTATATATTTATTAAGTGTAAGTGATATGTTATATTAATCAAGCCACTAATTACATGTTTAATTTGCTAATATACCTTCTTCCTCAACGTATTGTTTATCCGAACTTCACCCAATACAAACCAACGTTACCGACCCCTCCATCACCGTCGCCCCGCTCTGCTCGATCACCAGTCCCCTCTCGAACCGCCCAGTAACCCCAAAACATGACTTCATATTTTCTCTCTTTTTTCCATTAATACGTCTTCCACCATGTCCGAAAACTCAAAACCCATCATCCAATGCTACTGACAACCCCAGACCACCGTGCCTCAGTCCATCACCATCGACATCATCCATCACTGACGACTCCATCAACCAACGTCGACCCCCTCTGGTTCACCAGAAAACAAAACTTCAACCCATACGACCCAAAATATCGACTTTCACCTCCAACGCTCCCGCTCACGGCACCGACCACCAGAGCAAGTGCCACCACCAGCAAACGGACGACCGTGCCACCCCCTTCCTTCGCCCAACACAGCTCGTCACCCGGTTATCTCCCCTCGCCAAAATACAAAATCAAAGTTGATCCAGTTTAACCTCCGTAACCGCCACCACAGGCCATCTCTCCCAACCAAACCCCATCCGTACATCCACTCACTCGATCTCTACAATTTCTTAGTTCAGGCCAACATCAAATTCTTAACGGTTTGGGAGCTTTGATTTTTTTTCTTGGATGGAGTTTGTAGTTTTGTTTTTGCCCGCTGAACGAAATGAATGAGGCATGCGAGTTTATATAGAGAAGAAAAAAGGATATACTCAACCTTACTTCATATGTACTGATAGGCATGTGCATTTAGGCAAAAATAAGTCTACCCGTTTAGCTTAACATGTGTATAAAAATATAGGCTGCGTGAATAACGAATTAGGGTAGGCATGTGCATGCATTTAGGCTTAGGCATGTGCAAGCCAGGCTTAGGCGTGTAGAAGGAAATTTTCAGGAAAGCATGTGCGTAGGCATGTAGAAGGAAATTTTGGCAGAAGGAAATTTAGGCAAGCATGTGCGGTTTCATATGTACAGTGTAAAGACCCGTAACTTCCCCGGTAAGAAAAGCGCGAATAGTTCGAGAACAAGCCACAACAAAACGCAGACGGAAGAACATTTCATTGTATATTACAACAATTCATCAGATTACAAGAATATACAGAGTATAAATCAACATTACACATTCGATAAATATCAGAGATTACAATACATTACATAGCAGCGGAAAATAATACAATACACAACTAGAAGTAATACGCGGATACAAAGCTTTCCGAGTATCGTTCCAGCTGTAAATCATTTGCCTGTGAATTTAAATCTGCAAAACCGAAACTACTAGCTGGCCGTGTCAAAATAAGGGCACCCAGAGTTTAGGTTAAAACAATAAACTCCAGGTCAGTCATGGGACTGGTGTGAGAACTAAAACAGTTATTTATCTTTATTTTAAAGTTAGGTAAATCAAGGGACCACGCCGTATAACACAGAATGGGTTTCCTCCCGAGGATACCAGTGCATAAAACAAACAGCGCAATGCTAAATAAAGAAAAATGAAGCTATTATAAGACCCAGGTCCCATCACACAATGCAACGCAAGCCGGAGGATAGGGTTTTTACCTTATAAGAGCCAAAGAATGCTTGATACGCTAAAAACAAATCATTTGATACTATCATAAGTGCATAGTATATAAAACAATTTCAATCATAAGTATCAATCATAGACGACATAAGCGCCCCATCCCACTATGTCGCCATATATAGGATTACAACTAAAATCGAAACGTCACATATTGGAAGTTGGATTTCCATCTGTGAACCGAGGCAAAAGATAGTCCTCAACCGATTCGAGACGCTCTAGCCCGTGTCTCAGGTCAGAGCTCGAGTGACCTTTGGATCGTCAGGGTCGGTCCACCGATGTGGATTAAAATTTCTGAACACTACGTTTCCCCACCCTATGGGGTGTCAATGAGCCAACGAATGACTCCATCGGACCCGGATCGTCCGATCTACCCGAGGCGCCTCGCAACAGCAACAACCATATAAGTCAAACTCGTCAGGGCGTGTAAAACCACTGACGCCACTTCTAGCTAGAAGGAAACGCATGCCCTCCTTGAGGTCCTCTCCCGTTTCTGGTTCACAACCGGGGCGTGAGGCTCGCGAATCAACGTTACACAAAGCTATGCCACACAGGCGGTGCTTTGATCATCACCACAAGACTTTGCTTTTCAACAGAAGCCTTGATCAATTGCCACTTAGGCATGCCACACAGGCAATTCACTCCATGCGTTTGATATCCATCAATATATAACCTCTAAGCTCGTACCTCTCAGAGAAGGGCGTTAAGCAAGAGAATAAATTCTCCGCCGCCAAACAGATATATATTTAATAGAAATCAATCACACAGACTAAAATCCAATGTCAGACACACAGTCCATTTACAAGTTCGTTCTGGGTCTGAACGAAACCGGAGGCACCTAGTACCCGCATATCCATCGATCTCCAAGTACGTCTGGACGATCACTAACTGTTTCCATCTTCTTGGGTGTACAGCCCAATCAAGATCATCAGTAACCACCCAAACGACATGAAGACCTCCGGTCTTCGACCACCGTCTTCACCTTCGACTTATCGTCGTATCAGTAATTCAGAATGGGATAAACCCGGTCTTTCCGAATAACTCGCGTATATAATAAACAAGTGTTACACAAACACAACATACGCCTCATTCCAATTCAGAATATTCTTTTATTCAAATATTCTTATACTTTGGGAAAGGTTCCCATTAATTTTATCAAAGATAAATTCTTTAAATTCATTCTTTAATCTTCATTGAATATCAATTCAAACTAGTCGGGATTTGCGAACCACACCGAAGTAATCATTTATTTTATTTCCCAATCCCAACCTATTCATCCCATGAAGTAAAACTGGTCATACTTCATATCTAACACCACGGTGTTATCTGTAAATTCAATTACCATTTCACGTTCAAATCTAATTAAAGATTTTACTATCGCCTGGAGTAAAACTGGTGATACTCCCTTCTCGATCTTTTCAATCTAATTAAAGATTCATTAAAACTCCACTTAGTTTTAATCTTTAACAGGGTTAAAGAATCAGTGTCATTTAAAACACGGTTCACGATAAACCCAAAATCACATTCCATTAATTATCGGGTTAAAGAACAAGTGTTATTTGAAACACTGTTCACGATAAACCCAAAAATCAATACCAATTCAATTCCAATTAAATATTATTTAATTGTTACACTTCATTAAATCTAAATAAAAAGATTTAATGTTTTTCTCAATTGGGCTTAAGAACAGTGTTAATGAAGACACCACTCACGACAAACCCAAATCACATTTGATATTAAATACAAGGCTCTGAATAGAAAATATATCGGCTTATATTCAATATCAAATTCTACGACCAACAAATATCGTATTGGAAATAACGATATATATATATATATATATATCTTTCGAATTTCCATAACAACATCTGTATAATCACGAAATCCAACATCGAAATATTCCGAAGACAATTTCGATTCAAATCCATTCCATTGCAATTATTGGAAATTCTGGTTATTTTCAAAACCATTTCAAATCCAATTTATTTATTTTAAAAATAAATTACTATTTTAGTTCAAAACTAGTTCATTTCGATAAAAACTATTTTTATCTTTTCAAATATGGAGTTTTTCATCCCAATTATTCACAAATCATTTCTTATGATTTTACACAAATTATTGATATTTTTAATAATTTTATCAAGGCCCGTACAGTCGATTTCCATCAACGGCCATCGAACTGCACTTACAACGACCTTTTCCAAATTTGATTTGGACATAATTCCAAATCCAACCATTAGATTTCTAATTTCTCACATTCGTTTGAAAGCTCTTTTCGATACGAACCCAACGGTTCCGGTTTTAGGAGAATCCGACGGTCGGATCTCCCGTAATATCCATTCGAAGTCAATGGTCGAAATTCGCGAACTGCCGCGGCGCGGCGCGTTCTATTCTGGCCATTATATAATATATATAATATATACTTCGTCGATTTCCATTTTAAAACGTATTTTATAAATCGTTTTAAATTCGTTTTCAAAACGATTTCAACTTTTTTTTCAATTTCAAATCAAAGTTGAATTTTCCCTTCCAAATTCGTTTTAAATTCATTTCAAATTGATTTCAATTCAAATCGATTTTCAGTTCAATTTCAATACGTTTTAAACTCAATTCTAAACGATTTCAATCCTATTTCAATCTAATTCGAATTTCAATTATATTCAGTTTAATTCGAATTTCAATTCTATTCAGTTTAATTCGAATTTCAGTTCTTTTCAATTTAATTCGAATTTCCATTCTTTTCAATTTAATTCGAATTTCAATTCAATTCAATTTATTTCGAATTTCAATTCAATTCAATTTATTTTGAATTTCAAATCAATTCCAATATTCATTGAAAAATGAATAAAATCGATATAAATATCGTTCACGTCAAAATGGCGTCAATCTAATCATCACGGCTTCATATATTTCTATTTCAAATATTCTATTTCAAATATTTCTTTTTCAAAACTGGAATGAGGCCCAATCAATTACCATATAATGTTAATTATATGGATTTTCTACAACACATGAATACAATAACGTCGATGAATAATCAACCATCATCCAAAGTGCATTCTACACTGTATAAGCATCAAATATAAATATTTAATGCTCATAACAGTCTGTCCATCAATCGATCGACATACAGCTAATTATTGGGACTAGTGTATGTCATATATCATCCCAATACCCGTGTGGGGTTTTCAAACAATCAAACACAGATTTTATTTGTGCAGTTGGGCGATGTGTAAAATTTATCGTCCCATTCAATATCAGTCAAATGTGTGTATATAAACAAATCGTCCGATTTATTTATATTTATTTCATTTTAAATACACGTTAAAAATTCCATTTTTAACTATAAAATATTTTCCACTATAAAATATTTTATTTCATTTCACATCACATCACACAATCAACTACACATCAAAGTCAAACAAACAAGCATACAAGCCGTCCATGGTCTGTGGACGACGGGTGTCGGGTGCTACTAAACACCGTCTGCATCCTAGTATATATTTTAACTAGAAAACAAAATTAAAAGGTGAGAAGTTCTCACCGACTAGCTAATCCAAACGCCATGACTCTTCTTATGTAGAAAATCTCCGTTGTTTCTTCTTTCATCACTTTCGTCATTCGTATTCACTATATATATAAAAATCGAATTTTTTTACTTTGCTATTTAATATATAAAAATCGAATTTTTACTTTGCTATTCAATATATAAAAATTGAACTTTTACTTTGCTATTCAATATATAAAAATCGAATTTTTACTTTGCTATTCAATATATAAAAATAGAATTTTTACTTTGCTATTCAATATATAAAAATCGAATTTTTACTTTGCTATTCAATATATAAAAATCGAATTTTTACTTTGCTATTCAATATATAAAAATCGAATTTTTACTTTGCTATTCAATATATAAAAATCGAATTTTTTACTTTGCTATTCAATATATAAAAATCACACCTTTTTACGTTTTCAAAATCTCCTCTTTTCATGAACAAAAATCATAACTTTTCTAATCAAAGATCTAAGCTTTATAACGCCTCTCATATGATAAAAATCCGATTTTTATCACATCAATATAAGGGGAAAATCCTAGCTTTTCTAAGTTAAAAATTTGATCTTTTATAGATTAAAAATCAAGATTTTCTACTACATTCTCTATAAACTAAAACTGAGAAAAGCAAAGCAAATTCGCATGTATAAAAATAAGGGGGAAGGCTCACTTCGATTTTTAAGAGGGGGGGATCAGAGTTATTGTTTCCGATGGTGGAGGCCTTCTAGGTCGACGGCAGCTTCCTTCCGGCGATTTAAGGTTGCTCCGGTCAAATCAGAAGAGGGTGGCGTGACCCACGAGGCTGGAGGGTGGTGCGTAGGTGCGGTGGGGTCTGGAGTTGATCGCGGGGAGGCTTTGTGGCCGGAGGTGGCGCATAAGGCGGCTGTCGTGGGTTGTGGGGTCTTTTCTGTCGCGTTCAGGGAGGAACGAGATATAGGGGAGGAGAGAGGGGGACTGACGTGGTGGGGGGGTCAGATCGGAGGTGGCAGAGACAAGGGGGAGGAGCGACGGCGGGTCAGGCAAGGGGGTGGGTTGCGCGATCGTGTTTTTTTTCTTTCTTTTTCTGAATTTTGAAGTCAACGGTGAATGAAGGGTGGGGGAGAGAGAAGAAGGAGATAAGGATTATATAAAATTTTATATTTTATTTTATTTCAATTTCAAAAAGTAACTTTTTCATTCGAACTCGAAACGAGACCCACCGCCTGTCGTCCACAGCTAATTACCCCCATTCCGAACACAATGGGATATGTATCGTAGGCTGATTTGGCCATTTCGATCAGTTTTCGTCAAAATCAACATATAACTCTATATATTGAATTTGAACGCACATTTCAATTTACCGGGGTCACATACTAACTCGAAAAATTCCAAAAAAATATTTTCTAGCTTCGTATCGACGATACGGTCCTAACAAAACTAGTTTCGTCAAATTCTGAGACCGTTTGAAAAATGGCCAATTTCCAGTCGATTAAAATCAAACTGAAACTGGTCAAACGCGTTTTCCTTTGCCACGCTCACATATTGATTCGAAAAATTACGAAATTTGAAATCTAGAAATAACTTGACATCACGGACCCCAACAAAAGTGGTTTCGTCGAAAACCGAGGTCGTTTGCAAAATTTCTATTTTTAAGGGCCCGAATTCCATAACAACTATTCTGAATTTTCAATTGGACATATCTTTTGATCCCCGCTATGAAATTTCGATTTTTCGGATTCGTTGGAAAGATATTCTCAATTAGATTCAAATATTTTTGGTTTCACTAAAATCCGGTTCATTTTGCACCCGATATGTTCATTTGAATTTTGAAATCGAATTTTCGAACTACCACGCCATTTTCAATTCCTTTTATAATTTAAAATAAATATTTATATTCTAACGACGACGTATATAAATATATACGTTCTATTTCTATCCGAAGTAAATTTCTCATCGTTATTATTTAAAATAATCAATTTAAATAATCAAAATTCACTAAAATTGCCAAAATAAAAAATTTAAATTGGCTCGCATTTCCGGGTTGTTACAATCTCCTCCACTTAAAACTTTTCGTCCCCGAAAAGGAACGAAGCCGAAAGTTGTTTAACTAATCAACTCAACTTTCATTATTTTCATTACGGCTTAAGTTCTTTAACTTTTCAGTTTCTAAGAACTTTTCAAATTTTTCAAAAATTTGGCTAACACCCTAAATTTTCGAAAAATTTCGCCATAACCTCCCCTGCACCGGGGACTTCGGGATATTTCATATAGCCTCCCATGGCCTTCTTCAATGCAAAAGAAAAGGAAAAAGCCAAGCGGCTCACAAAATCACCCAAAACTCAAGAAATACAATAAACATGTACCTATTTGTCGGGCAAACAATTTTATTCCTCTTCTCTAGCCTCCTTGCTATGACCTGTTCAGTGTAAGTACATGTACATGCATGCAAATGCTATAAATTTCCAATACAATTCACTATTTGATTCAATTTGGTTATAGGTTCAACATTTAATTAACCAAACAATAAACAAACAACACAATCAGCAATGAATTAGTGAATTATCATTTCAAATTCGTAAATTTGATATATAGTCACAAAAACAGATTTTTAATGCCAAATCACAACAATAAGCCCTATCTAATTTTGGTTCTCACACCGGTCTAATGGAAATATATAGATATCACGCTTTCGGCACTCGAATATAAATACTGATGATGCAGCTGCATCATCAGAATTATCCCCGGGCGACTAGAGTGTGACTCTATATCTATCCAGTATATTAAAACTTCGAATACACGTGGATCAGACGTGTATACAAAATCTTTATATATACTGGATTGTCCAAATCAATTTAAATTAAATAATCAAATACGTATAATTGATTTAAATTTTCAAAACAATACCGTTTTCATTTGAAATATATACTCTTCACACTCGTTCTAGGATACTACTGATCCCATCTCTAACGAGTTATTCTAATTGGATATTACTAATCCAATATCTGATGAATTCTTTCGTTCGGTTCTAATGTGTCTTGTCCTCTAAGCTTTGTAAACCAAAGCTCTGATACCAACTGTAAAGACCCGTAACTTCCCCAGTAAGGAAAGCGCGGATAGTTCGAGAACAAGCCACAACAGAACGCAGACGGAAGAACATTTCATTGTATATTACAACAATTCATCAGATTACAAGAATATACAGAGTATAAATCAACATTACACATTCGATAAATATCATAGATTACAATACAATACAATACATTACATAGCAGCGGAAAATAATACAATACACAACTAGAAGTAATACGCGGATACAAAGCTTTCCAAGTATCGTTCCAGCTGTAAATCAGGATCCTGTGAATATAAATCTGCAAAACCGAAACTACTAGCTGCCCGTGTCAAAATAAGGGCACCCAGAGTTTAGGTTAAAACAATAAACTCCAGGTCAGTCATGAGACTGGTGTGAGAACTAAAACAGTTATTTATCTTTATTTTAAAGTTAGGTAAATCAAGGGACCACGCCGTATAACACGGAACGGGTTTCCTCCCAAGGATACCAGTGCATAAAACAAACAAGGCAATGCTAAATAAAGAAAAATGAAGCTATTATAAGACCCAGGTCCCATCACACAATGCAACGCAAGCCGGAGAATAGGGTTTTTACCTTATAATAGCCAAAGAATGCTTGATACGCTAAAAACAAATCAATTGATACTATCATAAGTGCATAATATATAAAACAATTTCAATCATAAGTATCATTCATAGACGGCATAAGCGCCCCATCCCACAATGTCGCCATATATAGGATTACAACTAAAATCGAAACATCACGCATTGGAAGTTGGATTTCCATCTGTGAATCGAGGCAAAAGATAACCCTCAACCGATTCGAGACGCTCTAGCCCGTCTCTCAGGTCAGAGCTCGAGTGACCTTTGGATCGTCAGGGCCGGTCCACCGATGTGGATTAAAATTCCTGAACACTACGTTTCCCCACCCTATGAGGTATCAATGAGCAAACGAATGACTCCATCGGACCCGGATCGTCCGATCTACCCGAGGCGCCTCGCAACAGCAACAACCACATAAGTCAAACTCGTCAGGGCATGTAAAACCACTGACACCACTTCTAGCTAGAAGGAAACGCATGCCCTCCCTGAGGTCCTCTCCCGTTTCTGGTTCACAACCGGGGCGTGAGACTCGCGAATCAACGTTACACAAAGCTATGCCACACAGGCGGTGCTTTGATCATCACCACAAGACTTTGCTTTTCAACAGAAGCCTTGATCAATTGCCACTTAGGCATGCCACACAGGTAATTCACTCCATGCGTTTGATATCCATCAATATATAACCTCTGAGCTTGTACGTCTCAGAGAAGGGCGTTAAGCAAGAGAATAAATTCTCCGCCGCCAAACAGATATATATTTAATAGAAATCAATCACACAGACTAAAATCCAATGTCAGACACACAGTCCATTTACAAGTTCGTTCTGGGTCTGAACGAAACCGGAGGCACCTAGTACCCCGCATATCCATCGATCTCCAAGTACGTCTGGACGATCACTAACTGTTTCCATCTTCTTGGGTGTACAGCCCAATCAAGATCATCAGTAACCACCCAAACGACGTGAAGACCTCCGGTCATCGACCACCGTCTTCACCTTCGACTTATCGTCGTATCAGTTATTCAGAATGGGATAAACCCGGTCTTTCCGAATAACTCGCATATATAATAAACAAGTGTTATACAAACACAACATACGCCTCATTCCAATTCAGAATATTCTTTTATTCGAATATTCTTATACTTTGGGAAAGGTTCCCATTAATTTTATCAAAGATAAATTCTTTAAATTCATTCTTTAATCTTCATTGAATATCAATTCAAACTAGTCGGGATTTGCGAACCACACCGAAGTAATCATTTATTTTATTTCCCAATCGCAACCTATTCATCCCATGAAGTAAAACTGGTCATACTTCATATCTAACACCATGGTGTTATCGGTAAATTCAATTACCATTTCACATTCAAGTCTAATTAAAGATTTTACTATCGCCTGGAGTAAAACTGGTGATACTCCCTTCTCGATCTTTTCAGTCTAATTAAAGATTCATTAAAACTTCACTTAGTTTTAATCTTTAACTGGGTTAAAGAATCAGTGTCATTTAAAACACGGTTCACGATAAACCCAAAATCACATTCCATTAATTATCGGGTTAAAGAACAAGTGTTATTTGAAACACTGTTCACGATAAACCCAAAAATCAATACCAATTCAATTCCAATTAAATATTATTTAATTGTTACACTTCATTAAATCTAAATAAAAAGATTTAATGTTTTTCTCAACTGGGCTTAAGAACAGTGTTAATGAAGACACCATTCACGGCAAACCCAAATCACATTTGATATTAAATACAAGGCTCTGAATAGAAAATATATCGTCTTATATTCAATATCAAATTCTACGACCAACAAATATCGTATTGGAAATAACGATATATATATATATATATATCTTTCAAATTTCCATAACAACATCTGTATAATCACGAAATCCAACATCGAAATATTCCAAAGACAATTTTGATTCAAATCCATTCCAATGCAATTATTGGAAATTCTGGTTATTTTCAAAACCATTTCAAATCCAATTTATTTATTTTAAAAATAAATTACTATTCTAGTTCAAAACTATTTCATTTCGATAAAAATCTATTTTTATCTTTTCAAATATGGAGTTTTTCATCCCAATTCTTCACAAATCATTTCTTATGATTTTACACAAATTATTGATATTTTTAATAATTTTATCAAGGCCCGTACAGTCTATTTCCATCAACGGCCATCGAACTGCACTTACAGCGACCTTTCCAAATTTTATTTGGACATAATTCCAAATCCAACCGTTAGATTTCTAATTTCTCACATTCGTTAGAAAGCTCTTTTCGATACGAACCCAACGGTTCCGGTTTTAGGAGAATCCGACGGTCGGATCTCCCGTAATATCCATTCGAAGTCAATGGTCGAAATTCGCGAACTGTCGCGGCGCGGCGCGTTCTATTCTAGCCATTATATTATATATATAATATATACTTCATCGATTATCTTTTTAAAACATATTTTATAAATCGTTTTAAATTCGTTTTCAAAACGATTTCAACTTCTTTTTCAAATTCAAACCAAAGTTGAATTTTCCCTTCCAAATTCGTTTTAAATTCATTTCAAATTGATTTCAATTCAAATCGATTTTCAGTTCAATTTCAATACGTTTTAAACTCAATTCTAAACGATTTCAATCCTATTTCAATCTAATTCGAATTTCAATTCTATTCAGTTAAATTCGAATTTCATTTCTATTCAGTTTAATTCGAATTTCAATTCTTTTCAATTTAATTCGAATTTCCATTCTTTTCAATTTAATTCGAATTTCAATTCAATTCAATTTATTTCGAATTTCAATTCAATTCAATTTATTTCGAATTTCAAATCAATTCCAATATTCATTGAAAAATGAATAAAATCGATATAAATATCATTCACGTCAAAATGGCGTCAATCTAATCATCACGGCTTCATATATTTCTATTTCAAATATTTCTTTTTCAAAACTGGAATGAAGCCCAATCAATTACCATATAATGTTAATTATATGGATTTTCTACAACACATGAATACAATAACGTCGATGAATAATCAACCATCATCCAAAGTGCATTCTACACTGTATAAGCATCAAATATAAATATTTAATGCTCATAACAGTCTGTCCATCAATCGATCGACATACAGCTGATTATTGGGACTAGTGTATGTCATATATCATCCCAATACCCGTGTGGGGTTTTCAAACAATCAAACACAGATTTTATTTGTGCAGTTGGGTGATGTGTAAAATTTATCGTCCTAATCAATATCAGTCAAATGTGTGTATATAAACAAATCGTCCGATTTGTTTATATTTATTTCATTTTAAATACACGTTAAAAATTCCATTTTTAACTATAAAATATTTTCCACTATAAAATATTTTATTTCATTTCACATCACATCACACAATCAACTACACATCAAAGTCAAACAAACAAGCATACAAGCCGTCCATGGTCTGTGGACGACGGGTGTCGGGTGCTACTAAACACCGTCTGCATCCTAGTATATATTTTAACTAGAAAACAAAATTAAAAGGTAAGAAGTTCTCACCGACTAGCTAATCCAAACGCCACGACTCTTCTTATGTAGGAAATCTCCGCCGTTTCTTCTTTCATCACTTTCGTCATTCGTATTCATTACATATATAAAAATCGAATTTTTTTTACTTTGTTATTTAATATATAAAAATCGAATTTTTACTTTGCTATTCAATATATAAAAATCGAATTTTTACTTTGTTATTCAATATATAAAAATCGAATTTTTACTTTGCTATTCAATATATAAAAATCGAATTTTTACTTTGCTATTCAATTTATAAAAATCGAATTTTTTACTTTGCTATTCAATATATAAAAATCGAATTTTTACTTTGCTATTCAATATATAAAAATCGAATTTTTACTTTGTTATTCAATATATAAAAATCGAATTTTTACATTGCTATTCAATATATAAAAATCGATTTTTTTACTTTGCTATTCAATATATAAAAATCACACCTTTTTATGTTTTAAAAATCTCCTCTTTTCATGAACAAAAATCATAACTTTTCTAATCAAAGATCTAAGCTTTATAACGCCTCTCATATGATAAAAATCCGATTTTTATCACATCAATATAAGGGAAAAATCCTAGCTTTTCTAAGTTAAAAATTTGATCTTTTAGAGATTAAAAATCAAGATTTTCTACTACATTCTCTATAAACTAAAACTGAGAAAAGCAAAGCAAATTCGCACGTATAAAAATAAGGGAGAAGGCTCACTTCGATTTTTAAGAAGGGGGCGATCGGAGTTACTGTTTCCGATGGTGGAGGCCTTCCAGGTCGGCGGCAGCTTCCTTCCGGCGATTTGGGGTTGCTCCGGTCAAATCAGAAGAGGGTGGCGTGACCCACGAGGCTGGAGGGTGGTGCGCAGGTGCGGTGGGATCTGGAGTTGGTCGCAGGGAGGATTTGTGGCCAGAGGTGGCGCCTAAGGCGGCTGTCGTGGGTTGTGGGGTGTTTTCTGTCGCGTTCAGGGAGGAACGAAATCTAGGGGAGGAGAGAGGGGGACTGACGTGGTGGGGGGGGGGTCGGATCGGAGGTGGCGGAGACAAGGGGGAGGAGCGACGGCGGGTCAGGCGAGGGGGTGGGTTGCGCGATCGTGTTTTTCTTCTTCTTCTTTTTCTGAATTTTGAAGTCAACGGTGAATGAAGGGTAGGGGAGAGAGAAGAAGGAGATAAGGATTATATAAAATTTTATATTTTATTTCAATTTCAAAAAGTAACTTTTTCATTTGAACTCGAAACGAGACCCACCGCCTGTCGTCCGCAGCTAATTACCCCCATTCCGAACACAATGGGATATGTATCGTAGGCTGATTAGGCCATTTCGATCAGTTTTCGTCAAAATCAACATATAACTCTATATATTGAATTTGAACGCACATTTCAATTTACCGGGGTCACATACTAACTCGAAAAATTCCAGAAAAATATTTTCTAGCTTCGTATCGACGATACGGTCCTAACAAAACTAGTTTCGTCAAATTCTGAGACAGTTTGAAAAATGGCCAATTTCCAGTCGATTAAAATCAATTAAAACTGGTCAAACGCGTTTTCCTTTGCCACGCTCACATATTGATTCGAAAAATTAGAAAATTTGAAATCTAGCAATAAATTGACATCACGGACCCAACAAAAGTGGTTTCATTGAAAACCGAGGTCGTTTGCAAAATTTCTATTTTTAAGGGCCCGAATTCCATAGCGACTATTCTGAATTTTCAACTGGACATATCTTTTGATCCCCGCTATGAAATTTCGATTTTTCGGATTCATTGGAAAGATATTCTCAATTAGATTCAAATATTTTTGGTTTCACTAAAATCCGGTTTATTTTGCACTCGGTATGTTCATTTGAATTTTGAAATCGAATTTTCGAACTAACGCGCCATTTTCAATTCCTTTTATAATTTAAAATAAATATTTATATTCTAACGATGACGTATATGAATATATACGTTCTATTTCTATCCAAAGTAAATTTCTCGTCGTTATTATTTAAAATAATCATTTTAAATAATCAAAATTCACTAAAATTGCCAAAATAAAAATTTTAAATTGGCTCGCATTTCCGGGTTGTTACATACAGGCATATAGTGAATAAATACTTAGAGCTGCACGACTTGTAGTGATAGGGTAGGCAAATTTTTATATTTTATTTTTATTTTCCAATTGGTACGTTTATTTTATTCGGTTATTAAATTTTTACCACTAACTATCGTTGAGCGTTCTTAAATTCGTACTATCGCACATAAGCTCCAGTCGTAATGAAAATATGTGCACTGTTATAATTTGACGTTCCAGATCTAGTGAAATTAATCTCATTGAAATTAGACTCTGTTTGCAAAACAGAGTTATCTTAATTTCAAATTGTTTATCAGTTCATATTTTAATTTTGCACACTCACAAAACAACTTTAATTGGCTCTAAATCTGAAATCTAACAACAACTAGCCATTACGGATTTAATAAATTCGTTTATTCGAAAACGAAGGTCGTTTGAGAAATGACTATTTGTAAGACTTAAAAAATATCGGTAAAATATAATTAATTTCAAAACAATTCAATTTAATAATAATAAATTCAATATTATCGTACATATTCAAATGGAATATCGTATAGCTTCAAGATAAACAAGTTTAGTTTTTAAACTCAATATTCTAAAATTTCATCGCTAAATCGATATTCAATTTATATAAAAATCCTTTTATTATATTAAATAAATCGCTATATTTTATAAACAATTCCATAGCGACGTTCCAAATTTTTGATTTTGACATAACTCAAAATCTATAATATGATGTCATGATTTTTTCCTTTCATTAGAAAATTATAATCAAATAGATACGGACGGTTCTTATTTCAAAGAATTTCGACTTATATTGGATTCTATATATTCAATCGAAGTTCAAAACTCAATATTACGAACTACCACGCTGCAGCGAGTTCGTTTTAGATTAAATATAAATTTATATGTTCAAAGTTCTCTTTATTAATAATTTCTATATAAAATCTATTAATATTTCAAATATAACCTTTAAAATAAATTTTAAATCTTCAAATTCAAATGACTAAAAAATTCGGGTCGTTACAAACTTTGCTTCTGTAATGTCTTGAATTCTAGATTGATTCTCCTTGAAATTTCAATAAATGTAGCCTGATGGTCATGGGTGTGGGTAAACCATTAGCTCGATCCATTTTTGTCTTCAAAAGAATCTCAGAGATGTACTTTTGACTTAACATAATTGTTGACTCTAAAATTCTTTTGATTTCAATTCCTAAAAAGTAGTGTAACTCTCCTAAGGCTTTGATGGAGAACTCTCTATTTAGTTGGTCAACAAGTGTGTTGACTTCGTTATTACTGGTACGAGTAATAATGAAGTCATCTGTACAGATTAGTATGTATATTACTGAGTCATTGTCGAACCTTGCGAATAGGGAGTTGTCAAACTTTGATGGGTTAAAATTCAACTTTGATTAGAGTTGTTTTTAGTTTTTCAAACTACACTCTTGGTGCCTATTTTAAGCTATAAATAGCATTGTTTAACTTGCAAACAAGGTCGATATTTCCTTTTTGATTATATCCTGGTATTTGCTCTATGAATACTTCTTCTTGAAGTACACCATTAAAGAAGGCATCATCGACATCCAACTGTCTGATGCACCATCTTTTGTGTTGGGCTATAGTCAATATAACTCTAATAGTGGTTGGCTTGACAACTGAAAAGAAAGTTTCATTGAAATCAAATCCATGTTGTAGAGAGAACCCCTTGACTACTAGTCTTTCTTTGTATTTTTGAACAATTCCATCAACATTTCTCTTTAGTCTATATGTTCATTTGCATCCTACAATATTTTTGTGCTTTAGCAATTTGACTAAGCCCCATGTGTTCTTGTTTGTAAGTGTTTTTTATTCTTCGTCCAAGGCTACTTTCCATTTGCCACTTTGATTTGTCTACGGGTAGTTGTATGGCTCTTCATAGTGTTGATTGGTGTTATATTCCTTTGGTTTAAAGATTCAACGCTTAGCTCTTGTCATCATTGGGTGCTCAGTTTGATGGGGAGTAGACTTATTAGCGTCTGACTTATCCTGATTACTTTCATGAGAGTTAGTATTACCTTCTCCTTCAGTACCATGCTGAAGGGGATAGTGAGAGACAGTGCTACTGAGTGATTCATCTTCATCATGCTCACTCTCTTTCCCTTAGAGTTGAGACCCTAAATCACTTAAACAATTCTAATTTTGCAAAATAGAGATAATGTCTCTATAAACTGGTATAGGTGGCATAGAAAATTTTGCATTGTAAACATTGTTGGTTGCTTTTATTTTATCCTCTTTAAAAGGAAACTCATGTTCATAAAAAATAACATGTCAAGATATAAAGACTCTTCCATTACTACCTACACATTTATAACCTTTGATATTATTAGCATATCCTATAAATGTACAAGGTAATGATCTAAAATCTAATTTGTGTAACTTGTACATTTGTAGGCGGGGGAAACATACACAACCAAATATTTTTTAGATTGTTGTAATCTGTCTTCTGATTGGATAATACTTCACTTGGACTTTTATTATGTAGGACATTGGTCTGTAACTTGTTGATAAGAAATACTAACATGGCAAAGGCATAAGGCCAAAATTTAAGAGACATTAATGCCTATGCAAGCAGGGTAAGTCAAGTTTCAACAATATGTTTGTGCTTTCTTTCAGTTGAACCATTTTGCTTTGAAGTGTGTGCGCAAGTAATTTTGTGTGCAATCCCTTTTTCTTGAAAGTAAGTTTTGAATGGTTTAAACTAGTATATCCATCTGTTTGAATAGTTTTAAGGTTGCACCCAATTTGTTTTTCAGCATATTTTAGGAACTGTAACACTACATTGGCTATTTCAGTTTTTTTTCCTTAAAAAATATATCCTCACAAACCTAGTATAAGCATCAATGAAAGACACATAGTATTTAAGACCATATTTAGTGTTAATAGGGGTTGGACCCCATAAGTCCACTGCAACTACCTCTAATGCAGTGTGAAACTTGGTGTCGGATTTTTGAAAGAAATTTTGTGGCTCTTTCCTAATTGGCAATATGTGCAGACATGAAAAACTGACGATTTATCAACATGAATTTCATTGGTACTAAATATTGAATATCAGTGGTACTTGAAATTCTTTTTACAACATCAATACTTGGATGTCCTAGTTTAGCACGCCAGTAATCAACAAAGTCAACACTAATTCCTTTTTTTGAAGTTTCTGAAACATTACAACTAAACTATTGCTATTCAGTCCTACAATAAGCAGAAGTATGATCAAAAATTTAAACTGTCAGGATATAAATAAGCATTCTAACATTTATTCAAGAAGAAAACTTTACTCAAAATAATTAAACATTCTAACAAAGAAAACATTTGTTAAGTTTACTTAAACTTGAATTTCTTTTTACAACATTTGTTAGAACCATCAACAAGAAGTATATGATAAATGTTTTCTTGAAGTAGACCATCAAGAAAATCTTATTTACTGTAGATTTGAATAAATGTTTGATTTTGATCGAAAGTTGTATACATGAAGTATAAGAACTTTAATCATGGTATTATTATTGATAATTTGTACAAAGGAGTAACATACGATATATATAGTCACATTTGATAATTGGGCTACTGGGCTTGTAATACAATCGAGTTTACATACTCGTATGATATAATATACAAAGAATAAACGATACTCATCAGTACATTCTAATTTAATATTTCCTATAAATAAATGAAATAGACAAAACAGATAGTTGATCGCTTTTGCTATATATTTATCTACATCTACTCAATTTAAACCTGTTTAGGATTATTTTAGTTACATCACTGTACCCAAGTTGTATTATACAAATTGACTGTTTATACAACATTTTCATATCAAATTATAATTTCTTTTCTATAAGTATTAGTTTACACATTGTTACTCACCATGATTGACTATTTCATTAGAATATAACAAATTATGAAATCAGCCTTTATTCCTTTCTTATTCACTTTCTTCTTCAGCGAGCTAATCCTTCTAACCATTTTTTAAGGTTCAAGAACTTATATGATCTATGTTACATTCACTTATTAACCTTGTCTATGAAATTGTAATATATTGATAAAAAGCAGGTATATGCTCTAAGGGTATACCAAAATGGTGTTTATTGTAATTTTAGAAGTAGTGATTATGTATTGAATATAATGCTTTAAGTAATTATGTGTTTTATAATTTAAAGTAGTGAACACAACAATATAATGGTAAATAAGCAGTAGTTGTAGTTGGAGGTGATACAGTTATTGAATCACAAAACCCTGATGAATATTGTTGCTAAGTAATACACTAAAGTCTCGACTATCAAACTACATAGATTGATAGCCTTTCGCAATTATTCAAAAGTTTATGAATCTATAGATCCAACCAAACCTCACATTCGTGCAACATAAATAACATAAACTATACAAGAATTAAATTAGCATCAGTGTCATCAACATGAGCGCCATGCTAACGTAACTTAAAAGAGATTAAATTTTCTTCTTTGTAGTTTTATCAATAAATCTGCATGAAATATTTCGCATACAACATCATTTTTTAAAGCTTTTTTAATCAAACACATCAAACTCCTAGAGCCTCTTTAATTTTGAAATGTTACCAACATTTCTTTTTTGTGCAAACATTAACACAACTAAGAATGATGGTTCGAAGGCATTTACTTTGTTCGACCATCAATTATTGACTGGTAACAAACAAGTTGAAGCTATGCTTTCGTTTGCCTATGTTTGCCAATCGAATAACTTTTTTATGTATCTCACAACATATTATATTTTAGGACAAATTTTCTCTTAAGGCTTGTTTTGAAAACTATTTCGCGTTTAAGGTTGGATTGCAAACTTATTATCAAAAGGGGCTTGTTTCTGCCAACTCAGCTGTCACATCAGCTTTTTTTAACTGTCGGATCCAGCGCAACTTTGAGTTGCTCTACCTTTTTTTTATTTCCACTGGGCGCAAGTATAAGTTGCGCTAATAACAAATTTGGTCTAGCGCAACTTATACTCGCGCTAGTTTTTTTTTATTTAAAACAACTCTAGCGCCACTTATAGTTGCGCTAAAGTTGTTGCTGTATTAAAAGATATATACTTTAGAGCAACTTATAGTTGCGCTAAAGTTGTTGCTGTATTAAAAGCAGCACCCCTCTTTCCATCCCTCAACCCATTTCTCTTTCTTCAAGCACTTCACTTTCTTTCAAAAATGGCTGAACCCATTTCCTTCAAACTCAAAAATTTATAAATTTTGTTAAAAAAAACTCCAAATTATCCATCATTTTAGCGTCGATACTTGATTTAAGTTCAGGTATATCAATCTCTTCACTTTAATCAATTCTAATGAAACCCTAGTTTATACAAAATCAAATGTGTTGATTTTGGCTATGCTAAATTTACAATATTTGCTAGCAGAATAGATATGGACAATTTCACTATTCCTGATGATCTGTTAGAGCAATATGCTGAACAATGGGAAGCAGAATTTGGATTCGTTCCCGAAACCCAGTTCGAAAAGGCAATTTGAAATAGGTAATGCTAGTGCTGGGATTGATGTTGTTCCTGAAACTCAATTTCAAACAGTTGTTGATAGCATTGACGTTGGAGATATTAATTTGGAGAGTGATTTTCGCGTAACACCTACAAACCGTCGTCCTTGGCCACCACTTGCAAACGATTACAATTTTGGAGATCCATCTTGGCCTACTTGTCATTGTGGATATAAGTGTTATAAGCTTGTTGCTAAGAAAGGAGGAGAGGCTGAGATGTATTTACAACTCTTTCTTTCTTGATGTACAACTCAATTACTTTCATTCCCACATAAAACATCGAATCAACATCGTCGTCGTCATTCACCTCAATTGCAGATGGTTTATCATCCGTAACCCATTTACTCACTATCGATATATCGAATTCATTAGAATTAATCTTCGTAGCAGCATAAATTGCGGTTTTCAACTCTTGATAATTGCAACCTTTTCGTACTTTGGATCCTTTATGTTTGCCACCAACATAGCTAGGCATGTTATTGTCATCGATGAGTAACTCGCCATTAAAATGACATATTATAGGAACGG
Organism: Allium sativum; assembly: GCA_030737875.1. Lineage (NCBI taxonomy): Eukaryota > Viridiplantae > Streptophyta > Magnoliopsida > Asparagales > Amaryllidaceae > Allium > Allium sativum. The sequence continues at coordinate 767,153,236 of CM060912.1, read as the reverse complement.
TAGTCATAGATCTACAGAAATAACAAATTTGAGATGATTACAATCCAGATCTGAATCAGAAAAAGGAATTTTGAATCAGCTAGGGTTTCAAGGCATTACCTTTGAGTTGCAGTCTTTGCGATTTGTTGACTTCAAAAACGAATTGGAGTGTATGTTGTAATTTCTGAACAATGATGAAAATGAAGATTTAGTGTGCTGGAGACTAGGGTTACGGGGTATATCATCATGTTTTCAAGTGGGCTTCAGCCCATGTACTGGCTATGGACTGCAGTACTGCTTTAGAGCAACTGTAAGTTGCGCTATTGTTAAAATTGGCCTAGCGCAACTTTAAGTTGCGCGCATAAGCGCATGTAATAGTTGCGCTATAGCACAACAAATTAGAGCAACTCATAGTTGCGCTACTGACAATTTTAAATACAAAGATAAGAAAATACGCATAAAGTAAAGATACATTAATGCTTACAAAGTACAAATACACAGATAACAAAATACGCATACATTAACGTTTGAAATACCAAGTTTAAATACATTAAAGCTAACAAAGTACACATACATTAAAGCTAGAATACCAAGTTCAAATACAATTAAAGCTACCAAATTACACATACATTAAAGCTCGTCGTCATTCACCTCAACACCAAGTTCAAATACTAATCAATCATTCCTATGCTCGTCGTGTCGTCGAAGATTGTATCTTTCTCGTCCTGTTGGTTTTGTTTGTGTGGTAGGTGGTTGAGATGGTCCGATGTCAACAATGTCCTGGGCTGGTTGAGATTGTTCGGGCTCATCTATGCGGATACCTTGTCCTCTTTGACCTCTACGATGGTAAGTAACACCAAATGCTCCCGGTGGACGAGCACGATAAGGTGGTGGTCGTTCAAGTTTATGACGTCCAAGTATTGTGTCGGTGATTTGTTTAATACTTATGCACCTGCTTTTAACACGTGTTTCATCTGCGGGATCGACCAATATATCAACAACCTCATTTGAAATCATATACATGCCTTGAACCTAAAATTATGGTAACAAAAAAAAAAAAAGTTGCATGAGTTTACGGTACTTGAAACACAAACATTAATTGAGAACAAATAATAATCATACCAAGTCACGTTCTACAGGTCCTCGTGGAGCATATCTAGCCAATCTAGTAGACGACTCTTTAAGAACAAATCGTTTCGTGATATGCCAATACCAACTGCGGTACTCTTGTATAGAAGTTCTAGGAATGCGTTCGACTTGTACATAATCCAAGCGGTGCTCCCATCTATACACATAATTGTTATACAATTCTCGACTCCAACCATTAGGAAAAAATAATCTCCGCAGACCAAACTGTCTCATCACTCTATCAGGATAATGCATAGCAACACTTTGCAAGCATATAAGGGTAGTTCGTGCAAACCATGATTGTTGCCCTTCCAAACATACTTGCGGAAGATCGTCTAAAACATCATTCGTGTAAGGAATCCACTCAACCTGATGTTACTCCATGACATCCAACTCATTACGATATAATGTTTGGTGGCGGGATGGATTATCTCTCCAATGCCTATCTAATGACCACCTACATACAATAAAGAGAATTTACAGTTCCAGTAATTTACCAAAAGTAATAATTCCAACAGGAATTAATAAGGAATTATACCTTGCACCATATGGTAATCCAACTACCTCGCCGACACGAACGTTTGGACGACCAACGGAAATACGTGTCCACGTCCATACCTATAGCACCCCAATGTTTAATAAAAGTTCGTACAGAAATGAAAAATTAAATATGTAACCAACATCATACCTAGAGAAGAGTTAAACAACCACCTAAACCATTCGACTTTTTAAGCGCCACATTATCTAACTCTTTATACAGTGCACATAAAACCGCACTACCCCATGAATAATCTCCAATAGTAGTGAAGTCCTCTAGAAGGTATAACCACTTAATGCTAACTCGACCCTTCGTATGGTTCGCAAAAAGCCTAGAAGCAATAAGCATCAATATTACCGCTCGAGTGAATTGTTCAATCTCCTCAACTGAACTATCATCAGTAATCTCTCGAGAGGTTATGAACTCATGAATCCACGATACTTTAAGCTCTCTACCATATACGATTGCATCGGGCGGTGGAACTTGACCAAGCAATTGAATGCAAGTATTTGGTACATAAATATTGCCAGAATACGCAACGACATGGCCATCAACAGGAAGACCTAACAAAATAGACATGTCTTGTAATGTAATTGTCATTTCACCAACGGAGAAATGAAACGTGCTAGTCTCTGGCCTCCATCTATCGCATAATGCCGTCAGCAAAGACCTATCAAATCTAATATACTTTATTTGCATAAAAGACCAAAATCCAGCCTGTTGAAGTAATTGCTGCACACGAATATCCTTGACCCTCTCCATTAGCTGGTCAAAACTTTGTGAATGGTCCAAACAATCTAGAACTGTTGTACTCTACATTAACTGGGTAAATCTTAATTTAGCTACACAAGATGAAAATTTAAAAAAACAATCAATACAACATACCCTCATCGTGACTTCCGAGTTGCTACGATGCTCTTGCTGTAAGTATAAGACGCTAGTATCAACCGGTCCGCTCTCCGGTTCTATAAATTCATCAACAAATGAAATATGTTCAGTTATAAACAAATCTGGAAGCAAATACATACAAAAATCAAAATTTAGGGTTTTAGAACTTACCAAAATCATGGCTTGTAGATGAAGATCCGGCTTCCATTAGTAGTAGATTTGTATTATGTGAAGAACGATGAAGAAATTGAGTAATTTGGGATGAATTTGAAAAGAAATTAGAGTATTTGGGGTTTAGAGTTGTTGGGTTCGGCCATTTTTGGTTGGGAAAAACTGTTTGGAGAAAGTGAGAGAAGGAAGGAAAAAAGGCTGCTGTTTAAAACAGCAGCAGGAACTAGCGCAACTATTAGTCGCGCTGGGAGGTTTTAATTTAAAAAACCTAGCGCAGGTAAGAGTTGCGCTGTGGGGTTTTAATAAAAAAAAAAAAGCACAAGTATTAGTCGCGCTAGAGAAAATTTGTTCCCAGCGCAACCAAGAGTTGCGCTGTTGGGAAAAACTTCAAAATAAACTTTGGCCCTTGGGAAATTAAAAAAACAAATTTGTTAATAGCGCAACTTATACTTGCACCCAGTGGAAAAAAAAAAAAAAAAAAAGGTAGAGCAACTCAAAGTTGCGCTGGATCCGACAGTTAAAAAAAGCTGATGTGGCAGCTGAGTTGGCAGAAACAACCCCTTTTGATAATAAGTTTGCAAATCAGCCTTAAACGCGAAATAGTTTTCAAAACAAGCCTTAAGAGAAAATTTGTCCTATATTTTATGGTGAAAAAATTACTTAGAATACGTAAGAATCGTATATTAAATGGTAAATTATAGAGATGGGAAACGAATTTTTAATATTACAATCATTCGTTAGCGTAACGCGAGTTTGAACTAATATTTGCATATATTTGAATAATGACACTACAAGTTAATATCTTGTTGTATAATTAAGTAGTTGTAATAATGTTGCAAGAAACTCAAATGTAAACTTTCCAAATATATTATATTTTTGTTGGAAATCGGCCACGCGCGTAGCTGGAAAAATGAAATAAAAATAGATTAAGTTGGTAGCTAATCGCTCTGTGTCTCACGTTCTTTTATTCCCTTCATTTTCTAAATCAAACCCTAAGCTTATTTCTCAAATAATGCGATCAAAACCTAAAAAATCTCAATCTCTATGGTCTACCTGAAGTCCCAATGCTCAATCCTGCGTAAAATTTCTACTTCGATTCATTCCCGGAGAGCAAAATTTATGGTAATTCTTCTCGTTTTTTTATTCACGTTAACCGGATTATTCTAGTCGTTGATCGAGTGTTTGCAATATAATTTTGGTTGAGCTTCTTCTGTTCTGGATGTAGGGTCTTGTACTTGTATGATTGATGTTTCTGTTTACACTGATTTGGTGATGATGAGACAATTTATGAAAATTTGATGGTTTATGTTAGGCATCATAGTGTTTATTACAGGAATTAGGAGATTCTGTGTGCGAATATCTCTATTTGAGGGTTAGATTGTTGATAATTGATGCCTGCTAAATTAGTTTTGGATTGTTGTAATATAATTTGAGTTAGATCTTTGATTTTAAATTTTTATGTTGTATTTAGATTTTACTACTGACTAATACTTCTTAGAAGGGGAAAAAAAAAAAAAATCAAATATGGTTTTAATTTATTATTTCATCTGTTGGTGGCTTTTAATTGGAACTATTACCCCTTTTTGTGTATTTTTTCTGTTATCTTTTATGTTGATGTTACTATTTTTTCAGCGGTGACAATTCCATTTTTTTTTTTTTTAAATCTAAAATCTTCAGATGTGTTTAAATGATATTTCTGATTTTGACCAGCTTTCACTTCCTATTTGTTTTTATAGGATATTATTGCTTGTAGTTTACATTGGAATTCAAAAATGGAATATGTTTTGGCAAGTAATGCGGGTGTATTCATTTAATCTACCATTTCTACCATGTCATATCTTTAGCATAAACCTTTCTACTATTTCATCTGGTAGTACGTGTAATATATTTGGGAAATGGGATATTTATTACAATGCAATTTGTGAGAGATTGCTTCTTTAAAAGGGTTTTCCTTTATCTATCATAATGATGGAACCTTATCAGAGTGCCACGTCTGTACATGTGATCTGCATTAAAATAACTTTCAATAATACTGTCAAATTTTTAGATGTGGTTTGGTTAGCAATTTAGCATATAGATGGATGAATTGGCTAGTGGATGGATGCTGATAGAAATATCTTAGTTTATAATTTTGCTTGTACGGAATATTTATGCATTATGTTTAAGACAGTTTTATCATAACTAACTTTTTCTTTGCCATTTTATATTTCCTATTGATTCACTTAAGCCTCTCTGATTTCTGTGGTTCATTTTAAAGGAATTATATGTAGAGTGTGTGTAGCTTATGTGCAAGTAAATTAGTTTCAGACAAGTTTGACTTCTAAAGAAGGTAAGTCAACATTTTGGTTACAAGCATCTTTCCTTTAATTTTGCAATTCTTCAGTATTCCTTAACTGAAAATATTCTCAACATGGGAAGTTCAATAATATTATTAATTCCTAATTGAAACCATGGTCCATGGGTTTGAAACGCATCATTAGTACTCAAGCAATAGCCATATTTATTATTTATATGTGGGAAAACACTGCATACATATTAATCCTCTAGGCAGCATTTTTTTTCCTTTTAAACAGTACAATAGTTTTACCGCTTAAGACATGTCCTACTCTTGTATGTGGTTTTACTATCGTTAGGAACTTCACATAAGAGCTTATCTGGTCACTTCGGCTTATTTCTCATTATAAACCATCGACTTGGAATTTTCGTTGGGTCCCATTGAAGGGATATTGGCATATAACAAAGGAGGGCAGAATATAAGGGGGAATCGAGTGGAATATTAGGATTGTTAAGGGAACTCCCAATTGAAATAAAAAGTTTAGGGTGTTTTATACATGTATGGATATACCCTTTCATTTTTACTGTGCTTCCCAGTTTATAATTTATTTTCTCTTTTATAGAGCAACGCAAATTCACAAAACAAACATAAGTCAGAGGTAGAAAAAACACGCTTGTAAGATTGTTAGAATAAAGAACACTAAGCATACAACTTATGCAAGATCCCAAAAAGGATCAATGTTTGAGATCATATATTATTGAGATCTTTTTTTAATTTAAATTTGAAAAAATTAGAGCAATTGTACTTGATTTAAGTTCGAATGTGATTTTTTTTATGTTGAAGATTTTAAAATGTCGGGCAAATTCAGGATTGTTGGTTTGATTTGGGGGTTGCTTTGTGTTGTGATTTTGGAGTAATTAAGGTCAAATAGGTTTCATAGAAATAAATGAACTTTAGGTGAGTATTGCTGAAGAAGAAGGGGTGGGAATTGTTTAGAACAAAATATTGCTTACCAAGGGGGTATATTCATTTATTAGCTGTTCGTAAAAATCAATTTAATTATATTATTATATTACCCTTCCTGAGCATTTACTGGCATCCGTTCAGTTACTCTTTAATTGTTTCTTAGGTTGCACTCTTTTAATTAGTACTTCATAAATTATTTGTTTGATGCTAACTATGTCAGATTTTGTCTGTATACTTCCTATCATAATCATAATGCATCAGTATCTCAAACAGTTAATTGCTTCATAATATTATTCTCTCCTAGTTGGTTATTCACCTTCGATATAGATGTGCAGCTCCAATATTTCAGGTTATTTTTTAAGTGATTAATTTGCAGAGTAAATCTTGGTTTCAAGATCAGTGATGCTGAAGCTAATTATGGCACCCAGTTGCATCAGCACAGACCTAAATTTCACTGCTGAGATGATACTTGTTTGAGTAACCTTATGGCCAAGGCTATCAGATTTACAAGAGTTGTCCTATATTTCTTCATCAGTCTATTGTCGCATAGCAAAAAAAGAATCTTTGACACTTGCTATCAGATTGATACCTTGGCTGATCATTTAAGAACACAAAGGCTTATCATGATCTTGGCTACTTTCTTATTTTGATTTAGTTACAGCATTTGCTAGTTTTTCAGTTTCTCCTGTTACATTAGTACTGAATGATTTTTTACTCTGATGCTATATCTTTCTTGACTTTGGTCTCAGTATAATTTCTGCACTACACATCTGTGTTTTGTTTCACTACATCGTTTTATTTTTTCATGTTATTGTTTTCTGCTTGTTTTGCTCATTCAGCTTACGTATACATTTATATGCAAATTTGTTAATAAGATGTTATATGATTTGAAGGTGAATTATGGCTCCAAGATTCTCTTATGATATTGCTCAGTCAAACGAAGAGGCGGAGAAGGCCAAAGAGGTACATATGTTTGACCTTCTAGGACCCTTTTTAGTTTATGGCTGTTTGAATTGTTTAACTGCTTACATTTATCTTACTGCTCTATTTCATCATGCTCACATTGATAGAATCATAGAATATGAATTTTGAATAGAATTAAACTACTTATTCCTTTCAAATCCATGTTGAATGGTTCAAATCACTATTGTCACAAATCTTAAATTCCTACGATTTAGATCCCGTTTCAGATTGAATATCTCCCCTTACGTTCGATTTTATTTCGATCCATATCAGTTAAAACAACTTTTATTCAATACATTCAACGTACTTTTTTGAATTTACAACTTCATTTCTATGTTTTCCTAACAAAATAAAAATGAAAGTTAAATTTTAGGTCTAAATGTAAGTTCGAACACAAATTCAATTTCAAAGTGTATATAAACCACGGTTCGAGAATCGTCCGGTACCCCGAAATTTCGAGGTTACCGGACCGGTGCCAGTCATCGACGGTTCGAAACCAACGATAAAAATCGATTTCGGACCTAGGGCAAAGAAGAAGAAAAAAGAAGTCAAGCGAATCAAACTTACGGATTTCTTTGACAACGATTACTCGAAAAAACTTCATCGAGTACTTCGACTTCGAGAGACAACAATTACTCGAAAGCTTCATCGAGTGCTTCGACTTCGAGAGATCGATTGATTTTATCTTTTCGATTTTGTTCAATTCTTAAAATCAACTGTTGACTCTCTTTTTTTCTTTTGTTCCGTTTAGTTTTCTGTAATGTGAAAAGTGAGGGGCCAAATTGGGTTATTAATCCAATCTAGGTAATTAATCTGTTAGACAACCCACACGTGACTCTTGTTAGCCGACATTTGTTTAGTTTCTGCGTTATGCTTTTGTAGACGTTTAACTCATGTTTAGTTTTCTCTGTTCTATTTTTCTGTATAATATATTTTTATTTTGTTTATAATTAACAAGTTCATTACTAAAATACTTAAAACCGAAATATGAACAGAAACCGAAACAAAATCGAAACTAACGAAATTCATGAAACCAACCGAAACTAATAAATTTTGAAACGGTCGAAACCGAGACCGAAACTGAGTTCTCGAACTTTGATATAAACCTTAAAATATGGATAAATACAGTATTTTTAATTTGAATCCCATTTCGATTTATAAAACTTTATGATTTATGATTTGTATCTCATTTTGACAACCTTGATTCAAATCACGATAGAATATTCATGTTTAATACACAAATGAATTGTCAATTTAAAGTTTCATGCCATAACGAAATGGGAAGGTTCATTCCGTTATTTCTCAACAGAATCATTAAAACCCTTGGTTAAATGTTCTAGACCAACCAATAAAGGGGTTTTATACCTCTATTATTGCAGGGAAGATTAAAAAAAATTGTGGGATTCATCTAGAATGAATTGTGATGGTTCATTGAGCTTTTTTTCCCTCCGAATCTCTCATGAAATTTATTATTGAAGTTTATGAAGTGGATATTTGTTTTGTACCCTTATTTTCAAATTTATTGGTGGTGAAAATCCCTACCGATCAAACTTCATAGAGGCGCCGCCCTTTATGATTACGTTTCGATTTAGCTTTCAATTTTTCCTTTTCCATCACGAACGCCAACTTCCTATTTGTGAACCCTCAATATTGAATTGATGAATCTTTGAATTCCATTCATTTTTGAAAGTTCGACTTCTTTTGTTCCAAAAAACAAAGTTTATAACAAAATTCGAAAAAGAAAACTAATGATTCATCATCGGTAAAGAGCATGCCTAAGGACTTAAGTTTTAATCTAGTACATGGATATGTCGATTAGCCATTTTTTATTATAAATATATTAATTGAAAGAAGTTGGATGGTTCATCATCAACAAAGAGCATTGCCTAAGGATTAACTACTAATCTCATAAATAGGTAGGTCAACTTAACCGTTGAAAATTCGAATCCCAAGTAATTATTAATAAAATCTCATGCAAGCTAGGTCCTAACTCGCTCCCATTTCGGACGGTAGACAGTTGTTCATGTTCCATCATCGTAATCCTATTTTGAATGTATTGCGCCAGCTGTCAACTTGTAATGCATTCCTTGATCCTATCCTTAAAGTGTTGACGTTTATTTGTGTCATGACCGTCCAAATCATGGAACGATCAGCGCTTTCATGTTGGTTTTTCAGAATCTCTTTCCTTTTTAGTGGGTTCCCTTATAGATGGTTTCTTGAATGGAAGATGATATTGACATTCAAATTTGTGTACGAAGAGAATTTCGATTCTCTCTATTTCTTATTGTTTTGGTCAAATCATTCGTTAGTCTTTTTTTCCTCTTTTTCCCTTTTGTAAGATCTTTCTTTTTCTCTTTATCCTTGCTAAATCCAGACGGTCCTTCGTCTTTGACACCATTAACCTCAAGAGCCTCTCTATCCGTCGTCGCATCCTCTTGCCTGAGAAATCCATCCGCCTTAAAGTAGAATTCACCAAGGTCTCTTGGAGGACCCTTTTCAGTTATATCTTGAAACCAGAGCTGTCTAAAATACCAAATAGAGCGGTCATCAAAATCATGGATGAATTCGACCGCCACAACTACATTGAAACTTTACAAAAATTTATGCAAACTCTCTTCGGTCCTCTGCTATATGCTAATGAGCGTCATTACGTTATTGGATCGACGGATATAGACTCGAAATTGTTCAACAAACTTTTCTACGAAATTATTCCAACTTTCAGCAGAACCAGTTTTCAACTGTCAAAACCACATGGCATCAATATCTGGAAGAAACATCGAAAAGCATTTAGCCATGACCTCTTCTAATGCCTTCATTACCTCCATATGACGTATGTACCTCATCAAGAGAACACCCGTCGTCGTAAGCCTTCAGCGTCGATAGTCTGAAGTCCACGGATTTCTAGAATTTCATATAGTCAGATTAACACACTCCAAATCTCGACGAGAGAATCTGTGTTTCGTAACCCTTATGATAACATTCGTAAGTTGATTATTATTATCGAAGTTGCCTCCAATCGCCAACATCAATGCTCATATCTCGAGTACCTTGATTATCCAAACCCGGACGATGATTCTTGATGGCCGTACGCTGATCAGTTCCAACCCAGGTGGTGGGTTGGGGTGGAGTTGGGGCCAATTCGATTTCCAACGACAAAGTTAACTCTCATCTGATCCAATCTAGCATCCAAGCATGTACGCGCTTAATTTACATTTCTATTAGCTAAGTCCAAAACTTAAAAGTGTTCAAGTTTATGCCAGAGCCATCAAGCGATTGCCCCCGGTCCAAACCAGGTCGGTACCCACCCGAGTATGGGGACCAGTACCGGTCCGAAGAGATTGTAGGGTGTTTGCCGTCGAGTCCGAGTGTTTCAGTATTGTTGGATTCAGTTGTAGCAGTTGTTCGTTCCATAGTTGTTAAGGCGCACGCCTAAGGCTCAGGCGCAGGCTTTGTGCCTCGCTGGACTTCGAGGCGCGTCGGCTAACCGAGACCCAATTAAAGCTCTCCTTTGGCTTTTTTTCTCGAGGCGCTGAGGCTCAAATAAGCGCGCCTCGAGAAATAATTAATTTTATGCCAAGCCCACTTTTATTTGGACCCGACCGACACTCAACTATCAAATTCGAACAGTTTTATTTGATTTTTAGGGTTTTCCCTTTCGTTTTATTGCATTCAGCACTAAAAAAACTGCTGCTGCATCCGCTGCTACTGCTCGCCACCGTCAGGTACATATATATATACATATGTGTGTGTGTACACACACACACACACACACACACACACACACACACACACACATATATATATATATATGTATGGGGGACTATTTAAATACAAAATTGGACACAAATTGAGAGACACAAAGCCTCAGCCGTTGGCTTTTTTGATCTTTATATGGAGTGGTGGAATTCATGGGGAGATCCAATGGTAGAGACCAATTGTGTCAAAATTTTGTGTTTAAATAGACTTTCCCTATATATATATATATATATATATAAGTTCTATGACACCCCAAATTTATAGCACCCCAAATGCTCCTCATCCGAGACCACCCATTTATATTTAAATAAGTTAGTGGAGGGAGAGAGAGTTAGTGGGTAGAGAGAGAAGCGGAAATATGTGGTGGATATCAGGGGGCTAAAGGGGTGCTGCACTGTTTGTTAACTGTTTTTCATTTAAATTAATTAGTTTAAAGATCTAAACTTGATAGTTAATTTACCGAGTTATGCTTTAAAATTTTATTATAATTTAGATATGTATTAAAATTTATCGAGTTATGTTTTAAATAATTAAATTTATTAAATTTGTGATCATTTTAGTTCCGAAATTGCATTTGTGATTTTGTACCTATCAATGTATGTTTTTTTATCACTAAATTTAGTATTTTCAGTAGCATTTTGTAGTGCAAATTTTTTTTTTAGCAAAAAAGCCCATACTTGTATAAAAGTCGCACAAAAAAACGCAAGGCTCAAAAATGCCCAAGGCTCAAGCCTTGCGTCTTAACTACTATGGTTCCTTGACCTCCCAAGCTTCCATCATGTTCAACTCGATTGAGGAAACTGCTTTTGTTTTTGCAGCAATCCTTCTTGACGTTCAAGCCATGTTTCCAAATCTTTTACGACTCGATCCATCTCTTTCGTCTTCCCCAGTGAGATAAACGTGGATTTTCTCCAAAAAAAGCCTCCTCACTTCCTTCCATTGTAGTGCGTTCAGTACTATAATATTAGATTGGATTTTGATCAATCGAGCCTAACCCCTAGATATCCAATTAACAGAATAAATCACATAGTAAATCAATGCACAACCACGGAATAGGCCAAAAAAAAGCAAAGGAGACAAGATTTTTATAGTGATTTGGCAAACTGTGTCACCTACGTCCACTTGGTTTAATATTTTATTTATACTGTTAGATTACAACATAATTTAGGTTTGAGTATAAAAATGAGAAAAAAAAGAAATTGAAGTTAGAAAGTGGCACAATCTCTACGTAGAAAAGTCCAGAGAGGATACCTTTTTCTAAAACACAAGATACCTTTTTCTAAAACCCTGATGGTCTATTTGTAGTTGAAGAGGAACATCGGATCAATCCAAAAATGCACGAGGGTCCATTTAGATGGGACGACCCGATGCATGGAGTGGGGCCCAAATCGTCTCCTTGACAGATCAGTGCTGATCCCCTAAGGGTGAGAACCATAAGGTGGGCCTCTACGAATTCTTTGCTCCTTGCTTGGTCTTGTGATTTGACTCTTTGATGTTGAGTTATTAAGGTTGTATTGATTGAGTTTTTATGTCTTGAAATCTCGTGTCTCGGATTGATACTGATTCGATTTAATCAAATTTCTAGTTTTTTGATCTCGTATTTAGCCAAATTTTGAGTTTTAATTCAATTTGTTTCAAAAGAGATATTCCATTGAATCCAGTTGTTCGTAGCTTCATATGATCATCTGTACTCGATTGTCAAGTTGTTCGGGCTTCCAAACTCAAAACGTAACGGCTTTATAGAAAGACGGGTTAACAATTTGTGATTTTAAATCCATTTATTTTGCTAACCATTCATTTTGCTAATGATTGTCTCCTTTGCAAAAAGTTAGTTGTTCATTTTACAAGTAATCGTAGAACCACACTTTAATTTTGCAAAAGAATGCAGATTATCTCTTTGTTTTGCAAATGTAGGTAAAAACACCGTTGTTATTTCAGTGAAATTTGTTATCGTTGGTTGTCTTGCAACATGATTATGCAATTTGAAGGTATATGGTTTTATAAGAAGGAAAAATGGAATTTTTTAAAAAACAAAACAAGTCAGCTTTTTTCCTTTCAAGGCTATATATATAAGTGGATTATTTTGGAAAATCGGTTTCTCCCAAAAAACATAAAATCTGAAAACATTTGAAGTATTCACCTAAAGGATCAAAATAGTTATAATAAACTGTTGGGAGTTATATTTTGATGCACATAATTAGAAATATACATCAGTTATCTCACCACTATGCTACTACTAGTTTACATGCTTTCCACTTTTATATTTTGTATTAATTTATACTGGTAACATCATTCAAACACAAGCATTTCTGAAAGTATGGGTTTCTTAACAGCAACATACGTTGTTGTGGTGCACACAAACAAGCATTTAATAAATTCATATTTCTAAATCAGACGTTGAAAAAAAAAATATCATCAAAAAAGTTCAGTATTAACTAAAGGAATCCATACAAGGTAGGGGATTACGTATTATTGCGTTTTTAACACAATTTGCCAACAATATTTGTGTTTCAACAGAATCATAATTTAGGAAGATGGTTTAGATACCTTAATTTAGTTATGATTTTTGGTGCCAAAATGGAATCACAGTAAAATTATTATTATGTTTGTCAAGTATATGACTCCATTACTCGTCTGTCATCTTACAGGTCGCAGAGACGATGACATTTCTTCAACGTTCAGTCCTACATGAAAGCAGGTAGATGCAGAAGTAGATAAAGCAGTTAAGAGATCCATCACAGACTAGTTACGATAGTTGATTTGCTTTACGGTTCAACTATTCCACCGCAGGATAAAAAGTAACAAATTTGAGGTCGCAGAGACGATGACATTTCTTCAACGTTCAGTCCTACATGAAAGCAGGTAGATGCAGAAGTAGATAAAGCAGTTAAGAGATCCATCACAGACTAGTTACGATAGTTGATTTGCTTTACGGTTCAACTATCCCACCGCAGGATAAAAAGTAACAAATTTGAACGACAGAAGCTTTAAAAAAAGCAAGTTTGAGTTTGCATTTGGAAAGGGAACATTCAGCAAAATCTTAACCAAAAGCAAAACCTCATGTTTTCCTACAACAAAAATATACACAAGCAGAGAAGAGAAGGCCTGCTTTATCAGGGCATCATCAACCCACACTGGTCATCAACCCATAATTTCCGGAAGCATCTTCAATTTGAGTAGTCTGAGGTACTTCATCTTTGCAACTTCCATTCTCAACATTACCATTGCAGCTCTCTTCTTTGCTTCCACGATCTTTACTCTTGTTCAACTTCAAACAGTACTTAGGAATACACTTTGTACAGATGAACTTCACAGGTGCTGGATCTCTATCACTGATTCCAGAACATCTAGTATGCTGCCAAACTCCACATGTATCACAAGCCATCATTCTTTCACCATCGTCGTCCTTGGCACCACATGCACAATCAACAGTCCAGGTTTCCAGCCCTCGTTCCATTCTGAAACGCCCTAGTCTGTATTCGTCACCAAAACATCTTCCTCTTATTTTTACCCTCACGTTTTCTCCAAGTAGCAGTCTCAAATTGGTTAGGTCGCTTACATTTCCCATACCAACTATCTGCTCCGCTTGGAATTTTTGGAATACTATATAAGTTTCTTGAAATGCTTTTGTTGCTTGTAATTTGAGATCTGCGATGTTTGCATGGTTTGGTAATATTAAAAGCTCCGGCGGTGCAGTGAAATTTTTTGGCTGATTCACAAGCTCTATGTCACACCAAATCGCGATAGCATTTGGGATTTTCAAAGCTGAATCTTGATGGTCTACAAGGCTTTTTATAAATTGTTTGCAGTCAAGTAGCTTTGCTGCCGAGCTTATTGCCGACTTCTGAAGTCCCTCAGGATTGTATTTATGCATTGTGTTTGGGTTGAGCAGATTGTCATATAGAAGTCTCAAGTCCCTTAAAAGGATGTCTACTGATGGTTTTATCGGATTTCTCAAATGCTCAGATTGCTGATTATAAGCAGCTTCAAGCCTGCAAGTAGACATGAGCAGGTGTTCTGCTGTTATGAAAGTGTTGAGCAACACGCTTAAAAGTCGATTATGAATCATGATGTCAAGATACATGCAACAAAATAAGCTGTTTGAATTGACTTATAACAGATAGATGAGTGTTGTCAAATTTATTTTTCTTTTTTTTTCCCAAACATCGGCAATGTAAAAAAATGTTTGATGTTCCATTTAAAGGCTAAAGCTTCGTTTTCTGGACATTCTCACCTATATGCAACAAATTTATTTTTTCTCCTTTTTTTCAAATTATCAGTTCAGTTTATGTGGTGCTGAGATGACCACTGTTTCTTTAACAATCCTCAGTAAATCAGTACTTCAGATTTCTAAATGCATTACGTTTTCCATTATTAGTTTATTTTAGTATAACAACCTTTCAAATTTATTCTGCTTAATTATGCTTGAATGAAAATCTAAACATTATTTTCTTACTACATTTTGATTTAGGTGACCATATCTTCTCAGTAACATTCAATTCTCCTTAGCATTCAAAACTTTTCACGAATTAAATACGTTATCAATGCCTGGGTGTCAATTTTGCATCTTATTTTTAAATATATCTACAACAATTTCTTTAGTAAGCTGAAGTAAATAACTGAACTCAGAATACAGGGGGAATACCTGTATTCTATAGCACTGCTGTCAGGGTTGCATCTAACCACCACGACCAAGCCATCGTCACATGTTTTACCACCCAACCCTCGGAGACAGTAATCGAGCAGCTCAGGTGATGCAACCGCTTTACAGGTCGCTCCTTTAAGCGCTTTCCAACTTACCCACCTATTTACACCAACAGCTTTGAGCACTTTCACCATCGAGTCCTCTGCCTTCTCGATATCACATTTCCCCCAGGTGCATAATACACCAGCACAATCAGTCTTATTGCCTACTTCAGTTTTACCTGATGGTGGCAACACTTGATGGGATTCGTGAAGAATATTAGTATGAGATTCATGAAGAAGATTAGTGAGGTAGACAAAAAGATCTCTAATGGTTTCAATCTTGCAGTCAGAAAGTGACCAATAAAACGATATTGTATCATGTAAGGATGTATGTGGTGATCTTGAGTGTGAGAAGATAATCGACAAAGGTATGTTAGATAGCATGTCCACTGCTTTCTTGTATGCTTCAGATGTTATAGAAAAGCTTCCAGCACCAAATTCATAACCCCATTCTCCATACCACGGATGTCCGGTGCAGACAGCGTGAAGGAGACGATAATCCATTCCATGTTTTTTTGACATATCCATCACTGTCACTTTTCTGCAACCAAAAAAGAACGAACTTCAGCATTTATGGACAAAAGCATTGAACAATATGAATCACAAATACCTGACTTGGAGCATTTTACACAAGCGGTCCCAGAAGCCCATAATGTCAGTTCCTGATAAGTACATAGAACCCCCTTCTCGACCATTAACTCGAAGAAGGTGGCCATAACCATTCGCATGGACTACACCATGAAGCAAATGCGTAGAATCCTCCAACTGTCTATATGCCCAATCTTCAAAGTCTTCGGCTGTAATTTCATATTTGCACGAGGGACACCTGAATCATAAAGCAGAACAGGTGATACTGGGTTTATTTTATAAGCTTATGTTAGGATCTGAACAGCTGAAATCTGTATTCAGCTCCAATCATAAATGACAACCATGCATTACTTTGAACAGAACTCAAAGGCTCCGAAGCTCAAAGAGTACATCCAATTCCAATCAAAACTATCAACAGGAGTATGATATTGAAATTTGCGTAAAAACAACTCACACAACAATAACACCTTAGAACAAATCAACCAGTAGAAACATCTTAAACACACCATATCAGAGATCACCCATTAACAGGCACTGTGGCCTTCAAATGTAAAATAAATATTGCACCAGTTTTGCTCGCTCGGCCCCTTTAAAAAATTTGCTACATTACATTCTAAAAGAGCAGGACGAATACAAACTGACTAGATATAATTGTAGTATCGACTGCTGATATAAGAATAGCAGAACTAAATCATTTTGCAGGAAAAAAAGAAGAAGTAATATTGATTGATTCAAGAGACGAGCACTTAATTTGGTGTAAAACGTGAGGCTGAACTGGTTAATCAAATAGAACCCTGACATCTCAAGGCTAAGACAAATATGCCAGGCACAGCTATAAAAACACTTGATACATAACGTGACATACAATTCCTGCGCCATCTTCTTTCCTTTTTTTTTCTTTTTTTTTTTCGTTCTTTTTTTTTTTGGGTTTTTTCCTTCTTTACAGCTTATGAGCTGTCTCTTATTTTTATCTGTTGTCTTTCTTTTCTCTCCATCTTTCACTTTTTCCCACCCTTCCTCCATTTCCTTTTATAATTTCCTTTTCATATACACATGCGCATAAGCACACTGAAGCTAAGCAGCAATTTCTCTACAGCACGCGAATACTTAAGCAGCTGTAAAGCTAGCTTATAGACAGCGACATACAAGGCTTTGAGTGGCCAAGTGTTTTTATCAAGTGTTTATAAGCTAGAGTGAAGTTAGTTTAATCAAACAAAGATGAGCAAAATGAATGCGTATGTTTTATTATATACCTTTTATATAGCTAAATCCAAGACAAAACAATGAACAGGAAGCTTTCTATTTCATTATTATAATCATATATATATACATATATGTATCTGAACTAAGAAAACAAAACGTACCATCTTCAACAAATTTCTTCCACTGTACTAGTGGTGTTGACAATTTAATCAGCAAATACAAGGCAAAACTGATTCTACATTCCTAAGCTCTTTGCACTGATATGAGCTAAGATAGTAACTGGGAAGTAACAAGTATATGTATAAAAGTTGCTTCTAACCGTGAATTCAGCATATGGAGCAGAGACCCACAGCGTCTGCACATCTGATTATATCCAGAAAGAAGATTGTTGCTATTTCTTATTATAAAATGATACCGCTTCTTGCACACAGGATGTCCACTCCAACCTAGCAATTGGTAAGACATTAATCAGTGATCATAAGGATGCAACATTATACATTTTTACTGTAACATAAACCATGATGAACAGTAATAATTTCAAGCTCTTATTGCAGTTAAAAATTATCAAGATTACACTGCTCTATACAAAACGCAACAATCGGTGCCGAGACAGTAAGTGATCTGCTAGAAAAAATAATATGAAAATGGCGTGACATGCTCGAAATAAAAAGGGCAGTTAATTGAAAAATAGCCAGAAAATAAAATTAATTGCCAGCTGTCAGTGACAATACAGAGATTAAAAAAATACACTATTTAGGAAAGTTTAATTTTCAGTTCATGTGTTCTATTTAATTTGTAGAAAGAAACAGCCACAATGTTTAAAATGGGATGGAAATAATAACATTTTCTATTAAAATATTAAGCAGGTTAATAAAAAAAACAGCTATAAATTAAATTTGAATAACCTGCCAAAAATAAACCGCACGATTCAGGAAAACATTCATGTAAAAAAATTCAGGACTCACCAACGACACGGCATTGATCGCAATAAACAGTCCTCGATCTCGAAACTTCCTCTTCAATTACATCCATCTCAACAACTCCCTCCACGTCATCACCGTCCCCAATCCGAAACGACACCGTCCAAGTCGTCAGCGCCGAGGGAGAAAATATAATCGCAGCCGGCGACGGAGGAACCCTCGCATACTCCGAAAGAAACCGCTTCACGTTAGATCTGAACGGGCCATCGTGAATCCGACTACCGTCCAGAAACGGCGACGGGAAGGCAAGAAAATCGAGCAAACCAGCTGTGATCCGTCTTTTTGCCCGTTTCAATGGACGATCGCTGACCACCATGGGTAGATCTAGGGTTTCCAGCGCGGAAAAAGAAACCAACTTTTGGGGATTTTCGATTTGGGTCGAGAAAAAGATGGATCGGTGAGTCTACCGACTGGATGCGAGCACCGCCTCGGAATAATAAAAAAGTTGAGAAAAGAGCGGGAAGAGATAGAAAATCGCGCCTTAATAGTGGGAATTGAATAACAGTGAGGGCACTGTGGGGATTAATATGTACTTTTTTTCTCGAGTGATGGCGGTGCGTGACAATAAAAGGGAGATAAATGGATACAATATATATGCGTATGTGGCAGTGAATTATACGTTCATTTTATAGTGGGCCGTGTCGGTTTGGGAATTTACTAAAGAGCCCTTTAAGTAACCGAGGTATTGGTCGGGGAAGGCATGGTTTGAGGGGTAAGGATGGAATTTGTTAATTAATGATAGTCGCTTGTTATTCTCGTGGACCTTCGCTTTTTGCCGTTTGCATTTTTTGTGAGAGAGCGGTACGGATGTAAACTCTGTTTTTTTGAACGTTTGCTGCAGCTTTTGGCGAAATTATGGAAACGTCCCTGTGAATTTGGAGAGTTTGGAAGGATTGGGAAGTAAAAATGAACCGTGAATTTCTATGAATGGACCAATTCTCGATACGCTTTTTCTGTGTCTTGCATGCTATTTGTATGTTTCGGAGCAATGGTACAACGGCAACTTGCAATGGAAAAAAAAAATGTATTCTTTCTTTTATTTTTGGATTCTTTTCCCGATTTGGCCATCTTTAAAAACTTATTACACATTTAGCCGAGTTTCAAAACTTATTACGGCCATAGTCTGATTTATGTCACATCAACCAAAATACGTTATTTTGTACTAGCGCCTTTTGTGGTGACGCGGAAGAGCGGTATTTGGGATGAAGCGGAGAAATATTTTTGTTACAAACTTGTTATTTTTCTTATATCATGATGATGAAGCGGTTTTTAAGATGACGCTACCATGCGTCATATTGAATGACGCTCGTATATCAGAATTTAAATGTTTTTCCGTTGTAATCACGGCGCATCATCCTAAATAACACTAAGATAATTCCCTTTATTTCGTCAGCGGCATTTAAAATGACGCTGTTACGCGTCATCCTAAATGACGCACCATCATGATATACAGAGAACTCTCTTTCTCTTCACTTTTTCTTAACTTTCATTTCTTCAAAACCGAAAACCCAAAGCTCTAACCTTAATTGCTCAACATAACACCAAATTTTAGATTTTTTTTTGATCGAAATTCAACACCATGGCAAGCTTATCAACACAAGAAGCTCCAGAAGGTTTAAAAAACCCTAGTTTTGTTGATTTTTTCTGAAACTTAGGGTTTGTCCATGATTGAGGAAACTTATGAATAAGCAAGTATGTGGTTTAATGGGTTCAATGTAGTTTAAATCTTATAGTTTTCATCATGTATGTGGTTTTGTTCGCTATTTTGTGTAGCACTTGCGTAGTTTGGAATATGATTTGTGTAGAGATTATTGAGATGGAACCGGGACCTGTAAATGGTAGTGTTCTATACTTGCAAGCAAGGTATAGGTCGAACAATAATGCCTTGATGCCGGTATGTTTTTACGGTGTTCGTTTATTGGCCTAATTATATTTCTTAGTTTTTTGTATGCATTTTCAACATTGTATGTTAATTTTTTTATATAGGGAAAAAGTCTCGTTAAGATTATAGATCACACGGTTTCCGTTGGCGCGGTGACTGTAACACCCCACATCCTTTAGTGCCACTCACAAAGGAAATGCACTAAGTTCTATGGAGCATTTAGGGTAAAAGATGCAGATAAATTACAAGACAGACAAAATTAAAACAACGAAAAATAAAACTTTACTTTATTGATAAAATAGTTTGTACAACAATTGTTTTCCAATATTAGAGTATCATCTGTCTTACAAAATAAAGAAGCATAAAATAACATTTATATTCCCCAATGCAGCATGAGCCAGCCATAGCAAGAGAATCCAAGCAAATCTTCTACTAATCTTCAAGTTGGGAAAGAGTAACGGTCAATCTAATCTAAGCTATACTATTCCCTCCTTTACAACCTGGGGGGGGGGGGGAGATGGAAGAAAAGAAAGCAAAAGAAAATAGAGTCAGACATAAAGTCTGGTAAGTTCAGTAACTTTTAGCATGTGAACAGGGAAAAGCAACACGACATGAATTAACTGAATACAAGATAATACCGTGATGATAGGGCTAACAAGATAACATAAGATTAACGCAAGATATGCTAAGGCAAGATAATGTATGCTTCACTACTTTCTCTGTTATTCTGGTATCCATATCTCTGCACCGCCTAACTAGTGTCTCAACTAGTAATCTGTATAAAATGATAACGTGATCCCAATCCCCGTAATCGTGGTTGCCTTTAGGTGTATATCTATTATTTATTATCTAGATCTAATCTGGGGTTTTCTATCGAGCGCTTTCTAGATTCGACTAGGCTTTATGCGACTTATCTAATACTTCTCGGATTCAGGGTTTATGCCACCTAGGTCCAACTAGGGATTATGCTACCTGTCGAACGGTGCCCCTAGTCTAGGACACACTACCCAGAGCGATGAGTGTTCCTAGACTTTACGTCCCAATCGTATCGTAACGTGCTAGATATCTAGTTGCACATGTCCTCTATATGTGCGGCCCGAGTCCCGTGGCAGGGCTAATCAAGAAACATGGAACTCGGTCGGGAGCTTTAAGTTATATGCCGATGCAGATGCTAAGGTCTGTTTTTCCAGTGGCTATGGTCTCACTCGACCCTTCCTCAACTAATGAAAGGCACACCTTGAAAAATGAGAACTATACGCAGACCCTCTATGCTCCACTAACCTATGGCCATCCTCACCCATAACTAGATAGCAAGTATATGGTCTTTTGGAGTTCTCCGCCTTTCCGCTTTACATATCTCGACTGACTCAAGATGGTAGGTAGACGACGAGTCGCTATCACAGGGCTACTGGTCTCGCCGAATCACGCTGGTCCATCCTAGTCTTTAGGTTGCCATATATTGCAACCAAGACATACCCTTGGTTCTTCTCACGCAGAACCTCTGTGAGCCCAGGCGGATCATCTGCATTCTCACAGAGGGATACTAAGAGTACCCTTACGTCCCCTCGAAGCCTCGGGCTTCGTAACCCAATTCGTTGGAGCCTTCTTTAAGATCGTTCGCTCCTCCTCGTGTTATACTAAGGATTACTACTTAGTTTTCCTAACTAAGGTTTACCACTTGGTTTCCTGAATCGTCATTTTCTTAACTAAGGTTTACCACTTAGTCCTTTTTAACTAAGGTTTACTACTTAGTTCTCTTTCTCGTTAAGTTGGATTGGTTAAGTGTCATTAATCGATACAAGTTAACTTAACCTATTCATTTGTCATGTTAAACTGGTTAAGTGTTACCAGTAATTCACATTGACTTAACCCTACCAACATCAAGTTATATTGGTTAAGTATTTACTTAACAGTACCCATTCATCTCGTATTGGTTAAGTGTTCCTTTTTAATTTAACCTTGCCTATCTGTTTTAACTAACATGTTATAACGGTTAAGTGTTCCCTTAGTTAACTTAACCCTGACATTGGTTTGATTAACATGTTCTAATGGTTAAGTATTGTCCCTTCATGTTTTTAACTTAACCCTATTCATTTATCACACTCTGATGGTTAAGTGTTCAAGCTTACTTAACCCTACGGTCTAGTCCAGCTAACATATTAAATTGGCTAAGTGTATTAAATTTACTTAACCCCAACCTCTAGTCTAGTTAGCATGTTAAATTGGCTAAGTGTATTAACTTTACTTATCCCCAACCTCTAGTCTAATTAACATGTTAAATTGGCTAAGTGTATTGAATTTACTTAACCCCCACTTTCTAGTCTGGTTAACATATTAAATTGGCTAAGTGTTTTCTTAGTTACTTAACCCCTACAAATCTTGTCTTGTTACCATGTTAAGTTGGTTAAGTGTTCTAGTTAACTTAACCCTATCATTCTAACTTAACTGTGTTAAGTTGGTTAAGTGTTCCTATGGACTTAACCCTCCCATTCTAGCTTAACTGTGTTAAGTTGGTTAAGTGTTCTTATGGACTTAACCCTCCCATTCTAGCTTAACTTTAATTGTCTTATTAAAGCACCAGCCACTCACATTAGACAGGTATTGTTGTGGTTGCCGGTATGTCGGTTGGTTCCGGGCAGTCTTACGCCACAACTCAGTCTAACCTCGGGCCTTTACCAGGCTCAATGCCTTAACCCCCCACATTGGATAGGTATTGTTGTGATCACTGGACAGCCGGGCGGGTCCGGGCAAGTTTACGTCACAACTCAATCCAACCTCGGGTTAAGCATGTTCGTATTGTCTAAATTTACTTTTCTCATTTAGGATAAATTCTATAAGTGAATTTTACCTAATTTACTTATTCCATTATTACCCTTTTAATGTACATTATCAACATTTATTATTATGGCCCATTTTCCTTATATATCATATTTATAGTTTTTGGTATGTAAATTATACCAAATTAAGTGTCACTAACCATGATTATTCTAAACATGACAATTACTCACAATTATGACTAAATTCAAAATTTGTGCTAATATACTTATTATGCCAAATTAACTTTAATTGACCCAATTCGGATTTAACATCCTAATTTACAGTTTATGGCAAGACTATAATTATTATTCTAGTTTACCGTTTACGCCTAAAACTTAGCTTACTTGCCAATACTAAATTTAATATGTCAAATTACATATTCCATAATTCATGTCAAATTTTCAAATTTGCGTTCTAATAAACATGCCATAATACATGTTCTAAATTATGTCAATCATAATTATGTTCATGTTCCACATTATGCCAATTTCCAAGTTTACAACCATGTTTAAGTCAAAATTATGATTTACCCAAATCGTATTCCCATCGTTCGTGTAATCGTGATTTCATCCTAGATTATAGATAAATCTAGATTCGTGGATAAAAAGGGAATGAACCAAAATGCCATGAAAAGATAGACATAATGACTGGCAGAAGATGATAATTCACTAATCACAGATCTAACAAATTAAACTGAATAAATTGATTAAAGCATCGAAGGCCTATAGATCTGATAATATTATGACATGAAAAGGGTTGAATAAATAACATAGGTTCTTGTATATGAGTAGATCTAATTTAATAGATAAATTCCCATAATCAAGATCCAAGGATAATTAAGAATAGACTGGAATAGATAATCAAGTTTAGATCCAATTTCACAGTTATAATCTTAGGCAATAATATCATGTTCATGAATCATAGGTAATTATCCACTATTGTCCTTGTCATAGTCATAGGCATTGGTTTATAATCCTAGTCAAAGGCTTATGTTCATAGTCAAAGGCTTATGTTCATAATCAAAGGCATATGGTTTCAAAGGCCATAGTTCCATAGTCATAATCTTAAGCATTCACAATTTAGTCATAATGTGTTCTAGGCCATAATCAAGAATCAGATCCAAAGTCATAAACAAGCACAGATTCAATGAAATGATAAGACATATTTCTTATATTCTTTTAATTTCATGTCACAAATAGAAAAGGCGTTCAAATCTAAAAAGTAACCGACTTACTTTGATTGGATCTAGAAAAGAATAGAAAGATAACGTTGCTTGAAGTCGTTGAATCTTTACTTGAATCCTAACTTGTTTTGAATCTTCTCTTGAAAGACTTGAGCAGCATATCCTCGTCTTGATTTATATTTTATTTTAATCTATTTATTTAGATTTAGAGGAAGAAGAAGAAGCCATGTCCATCAAGAATTTGTGCAACATAAGGTTAGAGAAGAATGGTGCAAAGAGAAGGAGACTAGGGGGGTGTTTATATAGGATTGCAAGTTAATTTGAGCCGTCGATGAAGCCAAGGTTAATCAAAGTCATCCGTTCTAAAGAGAAGCCAATTATGTTCACAATTACTTTCTTAATGTATATTATTAACATTTATTATTAAATTTGTATGCACATTAGATACATCCCCCCTTTACACGTTTATTATATTAAGCATTGGTTATTCTTAAATTAGTAACTTTAGTGTTAACAGAAATACGGGGTGTTACATTATCCCCTCCTTAAAGGATTTCGACCCCGAAATCTTCAAGTCAAGAAGAATGTAAATCCTGCCATCCAATCATCCATCTACTCAACCATCAAACACAGACATCCATTGTCCTCAAAGACTTCTAATGCTTGTATGTTCATATGCATAGTGTGTGTACATGTCTTTATCTAATGCAAAATCAGGCGGTCTACTGATTCAGTTGACCTCCTTAATGCAAATCATGTCAGTGCCATGCGTCCAATATGTATGCAAATCCTAATGATACATATTATTTCTATATGAGTGCACAATCATTCACTCAAATGCGACATCCATATGATAACACATTAAGTTCAATTCATAAACAAATACATATATGTA
The DNA here is from genome assembly GCA_030737875.1 of Allium sativum. NCBI lineage: Eukaryota > Viridiplantae > Streptophyta > Magnoliopsida > Asparagales > Amaryllidaceae > Allium > Allium sativum. Next base: position 767,128,278 of record CM060912.1, on the reverse strand, counting down.
AATGAAATATGAAGGCGTCTGAGCTGATCTAGTGCCTAATACGTGTGTATATGCATTCACGAGCAACCACTAGCAACCATTCGCAACCATCAACCATAACATGTTTCAAATACATGTTTACATCCAAAAGGGTTTCTACCTAAGGATCGATGATACGTCCTAGAGGATATACCTTAAAAGCTAGAAATTAGTATGCATAGGATTCCTAAAAGAAGGAATCAAGGATGTACCCTTAAGAAAAAGGGTATGAGGCGCGTATGCCTTATCTTCAATCTCCCGTATCACGTCTTCTTGAGCTTTACTCAACTGTACCTTAACAGATTCAACTTCACGATTGCGAAGTTTCTTGACCTCCATTTCCAAAATAAACAAATGTCAACCATGATACTGAGTGTATATACTAGGATGATCAGAGGTCTCTCCTCTTAGCTTATCCATCATGCCATAACTATGAGGGTCAAAAGGCCACTACATACTTTTTACCTCTCTTAAGGTTAGTCCTTCTCTATATAGAGCGCCTGCCACAACTATTCATCTCTCGAGCAAACCATCCTAGTCAAACTCGACATCCCTCAAGTACAAGCCTCAAAGGCCTAAACCAATATCAGACAAGCACCCGAGGAATGTCTCCTCCGAATTTGGACGATCTACGTGAGATGGTCTAAGCAAAAACAACCAAACACTTGAGCACTAGTTGGGATCTTTTACTATACAAGTACTAAGGTGCAGAGACTCAACTATGGAAGCAAATATGAACAAATGCGAAGTGCTAAAACCAAAAGAAAGAGTACAAACAGAAAAGCTAGACTCTTCCAACAGAACTTTACTACCTTTCTCCTAGGTACGCTTAGTGGTGAAAGCATGTACTTGGCCTTCTGAAAATCTTGTCCTTTGTTCTTAATTATATGTCCTATTCTGCCATAGTAAAGATACTTCCTCTTGTCTTAGGTTTTATAATCCCTTCCTCCTTCGTGAGCCAAGTCTACATCCATGATTTCCTCATCCTTGGGTTGTGCTCCTTAGCCAAACTCCTCATCCTCTTTCGTGTGTAATCATGTTGACAAATCTCTCGAAAGCTGCCTCCGTCGTACAGAAAACCCTACTAAGCTTGAAAGAAAACTAGCCGTAGGTGAAACTACTAGGGTTATAGATGGAAGTCGGGCACTACTTCGCCCTTCGATGAGGTTACCTCCCAGAAAGCCAGGAGCCCCAGAGACTCAAGAAAGAAGGGGACAAGAATTCAAACAGAGAATCAGAAGATAGTGCGTATGGCTTTTGGGGAATATGCCTTTAAAACAAAACTTTTCTTTTGAAAATGCTTCTTTTAAAACTGTTTGAAAATAATAATTTTTTTTTTCAAATCTTTTATCTGATCCGGTAACCTTTAGCTCTGATACCAAGTGTAACACCCCACATCCTTTAGTGTCACTCACAAAGGGAATGCACTAAGTTCTGTGGAGCATTTAGGGTAAAAGATGCAGATAAATTACAAAATAGACAAAATTAAAACAGCGGAAAATAAAACTTTACTTTATTGATAAAATAGTTTGTACAACAATTGTTTCCCAATATCAGAGTATCATTTGTCTTACAAAATAAAGAAGCATAAAATAACATTTATATTCCCCAATGTAGCATGAGCCGGCCATAGCAAGAGAATCCAAGCAAATCTTCGACTAATCTTCAAGTTGGGAAAGAGTAACGGTCAATCTAATCTGAGCTATACTATTCCCTCCTTTACAACCTTGCGGGGGGGGGGGGGGGGGGGACGGAAGAAAAGAAAGCAAAAGAAAACAGAGTCAGACATAAAGTCTGGTAAGTTCGGTAACTTTTAGCATGTGAACAGGGAAAAGCAACACGACATGAATTAACTGAATACAAGATAATACCGTGATGATAGGGCTAACAAGATAACATAAAATTAACGCAAGATATGCTAAGGCAAGATAATGTATGCTTCACTACTTTCTCTGTTATTCTGGTATCTATATCTCTGCACCGCCTAACTAGTGTCTAAACTAGTAATCTGTATAAAATGATAACGTGATCCCAATCATCGTAATCGTGGTTGCCTTTAGGTGTATATCTATTATTTATTACCTAGATCTAATCTGGGGTTTTCTATCGAGCGCTTTCTAGATTCGACTAGGCTTTATGCGACTTATCTAATACTTCTCAGATTCAGGGTTTATGCCACCTAGTTCCAACTAGGGATTATGCTACCTGTCGAACGGTGCCCCTAGTCTAGGACACACTACCCAGAGCGATAAGTGTTCCTAGACTTTACGTTCCAATCGTATCATAAAGTGCTAGATATTTAGTTGCACATGTCCTCTATATGTGCGGCCCGAGTCCCGTGGAAGGGATAATCAAGAAACACGGAACTCGGTCGAGAGCTTTAAGTTATCTGCCGATGCAGATGCTAAGGTCTGTTTTTCCAGTGGCTATGGTCCCACTCGACCTTTCCTCAACTAATGAAAGGCACGCCTTGAAAAATGAGAACTATACGCAGGACCTTTATGCCCCCACTAACCTATGGTTATCCTCACCCATAACTAGATAGCAAGTATATGGTCTTTTAGAGTTCTCCGCCTTCTCGCTTTACGTATCTCGACTGACTCAAGATGGTAGGTAGACGACGAGTCGCTATCACAGGGCTACTGGTCTCGCCGAATCACGCTGGTCCATCCTAGTCTTTAGGTTGCCATATATTGCAACCAAGGCATACCCTTGGTTCTTCTCACGCAGACCTTAACCTCTGTGAGCCCAGGCGGATCATCTACATTCTCACAGAGGGATACCAAGAGTACCCTTACGTCCCCTCGAAGCCTCGGGCTTCGTAACCCAATTCGTTGGAGCCTTCTTTAAGATCGTTCACTCCTCCTCGTGTTATACTAAGGATTACTACTTTGTTTTCCTAACTAAGGTTTACCACTTGGTTTCCTGAATCGTCGTTTTCTTAACTAAGGTTTACCACTTAGTCCTTTTTAACTAAGGTTTACTACTTAGTTCTCTTTCTTGTCAAGTTGGATTGGTTAAGTGTCATTAGTCGATACAAGTTAACTTAACCTATTCATTTGTCATGTTAAACTGGTTAAGTGTTACCAGTAATTCACGTTGACTTAACCCTACCAGCATCAAGTTATATTGGTTAAGTATTTACTTAACCCTACCCATTCATCTTGTGTTGATTAAGTGTTTCTTTTTAACTTAACCTTGCCTATCTGTTTTAACTAACATGTTATAACGGTTAAGTGTTCCCTTAGTTAACTTAACCCTAACATTGGTTTGATTAACATGTTCTAATGGTTAAGTATTGTCCCTTCATGTTTTTAACTTAACCCTATTCATTTATCACACTCTGATGGTTAAGTGTTCAAGCTTACTTAACCCTACGGTCTAGTCCAGCTAACATATTAAATTGGCTAAGTGTATTAAATTTACTTAACCCCAACCTCTAATCTAGTTAGCATGTTAAATTGGCTAAGTGTATTAACTTTACTTATCCCCAACCTCTAGTCTAGTTAACATGTTAAATTGGCTAAGTGTATTGAATTTACTTAACCCCCACTTTCTAGTCTGGTTAACATATTAAATTGGCTAAGTGTTTTTCTTAGTTACTTAACCCCTACAAATCTTGTCTTGTTACCATGTTAAGTTGGTTAAGTGTTCTAGTTAACTTAACCCTATCGTTCTAACTTAACTGTGTTAAGTTGGTTAAGTGTTCCTATGGACTTAACCCTCCCACTCTAGCTTAACTGCGTTAAGTTGGTTAAGTGTTCTTATGGACTTAACCCTCCCATTCTAGCTTAACTTTAATTGTCTTATTAAAGCACCAGCCACTCACATTAGACAGGTATTGTTGTGGCTGCCGGTATCCCGGTTGGTTCCGGGCAGTCTTACGCCACAACTCAGTCTAACCTCGGGACTTTACCGGGCTCAATGCCTTAACCTCCCACATTGGATAGGTATTGTTGTGATCACTGGACAGTCGGGCGGGTCCGGGCAGGTTTACATCACAACTCAATCCAACCTCGGGTTAAGTATGTTCGTATTGTCTAAATTTACTTTTCTCGTTTAGGATAAATTCTATAAGTAAATTTTCCCTAATTTACTTATTCCATTATTACCCTTTTAATGTACATTGTCAACATTTATTATTATAGCCTATTTTCCCTATATATCATATTTATAGTTTTTGGTATGTAAATTATACCAAATTAAGTGTCACTAACCATGATTATTCTAAACATGACAATTACTCACAATTATGACTAAATTCAAAATTTGTGCTAATATACTTATTATGCCAAATTAACTTTAATTGACCCAATTCTGATTTAACATCCTAATTGTATAGTTTATGGCAAGACTAGAATTATTATTCTAGTTTACCGTTTACACCTTAAACTTAGCTTACTTGCGAATACTAAATTTAATATGTCAAATTACATATTCCATAATTCATGTCAAATTTTCAAATTTGCGTTCTAATAAACATGCAATAATACATGTTCTAAATTATGTCAATCATAATTATGTTCATGTTCCACATTATGCCAATTTCCAGGTTTACAACCATGTTTAAGTCAAATTTATGATTTGCCCAAATCGTATTCCCATCGTTCGTGTAATCGTGATTTCATCCTAGATTATAGATAAACCTAGATTCGTGGATAAAAAGGGAATGAACCAAAATGCCATGAAAAAATAGACATAATGACTGGCAGAAGATAATAATTCACTAATCACATATCTAACAAATTACACTGAATAAATTGATTAAAGCATCGAAGGCCTATAGATCTGATAATATTATGACATGAAAAGGGTTGAATAAATAACATAGGTTCATGTATATGGGTATATCTAACTTAATAGATAAATTCCCATAATCAAGATCCAAGGATAATTAAGAATAGACTGGAATAGATAATCAAGTTTAGATCCAATTTCACAGTCATAATCTTAGGCAATAATATCATGTTCATGAATCATAGGTAATTATCCACTATTGTCCTTGTCATAGTCATAGGCATTGGTTTATACTCCTAGTCAAAGGCTTATGTTCATAGTCAAAGGCTTATGTTCATAATCAAAGGCATATGGTTTTAAAGGTCACAGTTCCATAGTCATAATCTTAAGCATTGGCAATTTAGTCACAATGTGTTCTAGGCCATAATCAAGAATCAGATCCAAAGTCATAAACAAGCACAGATTCAATGAAATGATAAGACATATTTCTTATATTCTTTTAATTTCATGTCACAAATAGAAAAGACGTTCAAATCTAAAAAGTAACCGACTTACTTTGATTGGATCTAGAAAAGAATAGAAAGATAGCGTTGCTTGAAGCCGTTGAATCTTTACTTGAATCCTAACTTGTTTTGAATCTTCTCTTGAAAGACTTGAGCAGCATATCCTCATCTTGATTTATATTTTATTTTAATCTATTTATTTAGATTTAGAGGAAGAAGAAGAAGACATATCCATCAAGAATTTGTGCAGAATAAGGTTAGAGAAGAATGGTGCAAAGAGAAGGAGACTAGGGGGCTGTTTATATAGGATTGCAAGTTAATTTGAGCCGTCGATGAAGCCAAGGTTAATCAAAGTCATCCGTTCTAAAGAGAAGCCAATTATGTTCGCAATTACTTTCTTAATGTACATTATTAACATTTATTATTAAATTTGTATGCACATTAGATACATCCCCCCTTTACACATTTATTATATTAAGCATTGGTTATTCTTAAATTAGTAACTTTAGGGTTAACAGAAATACGGGGTGTTAATATAACACCCCACCTCCGCCAGAGTGGCTCTTGCAAGCACTCTGACTTTGGAGGGGCGTTTGAATCAGGTAAACATGCATAATGATATATCAAGGCAGAACAAGACCATATGTATATATGTAAACAGAGTAAATAAGATAAGTAAAACAGCGGAAGATTTCAAACTATTTCAAAACAAGTCTGGTACAACATAATGTCAACTTTCCAAATACACAAGTCTAGATAAAAACAACATCACTGAAAAAAACTGAAATACATAAGTACTATCCCCAAAATAAGTGATAACCATAGCTAGCTTCATGTCAAGATCGTACATGAGCTAAAATCCCACAAGCAAGTGATCAGAAATCCAAGCTAAGCTCCAATATTCCCACCCTGAGAACCTGGGGGGGGGGGGGGGACGGAAGAAAAGAGGCGAAAGAAAAAAACAGGTCAGTCAAAAAGACTGAGTAAGCCCTACTACAATCAATGTAAACTGATAAAGTTAACTGGCATGAGAAGCAGGGATGAACATAAGGATAACAACATACTAGCATGATGATTAACTAACAAGGTAGATAAATGTGTCATTGCATAATCAGGTTTAAGGTTTTTGCACCACAGGTGTACTAGCAAACTAACATAACTTGAATAAACAAGTATTGATCCCTTGGCCCAAGCTTTGGCCCAATAACATGAAGTGACCCTAATACGCGGTCCAACCAAACGGTTTAGTCGATCGGCTCCCTATAAGCCTAACTCGTCACGTGTTGGTGTCAATACGGCCCAAACATAATTGTAGTCAGACTGTGCAGGGTCTCCCGTCGGGTGTATCAAGCCCTAGGGTGTCAACCCCTGGACACCATAAACATAAGTGCACAGTCTCGATCTACCGGTACCCGTGCATGTTTTCCCCGGCTTCGGACTGTATGCACGACCATAGCCCGCCCGGAACTACACCGGCGTACCAATCTGCCGTTGTTTTTGGTCACTTACCTCAAGTCCAGTAATCGTGCCCCCACCCTAGCCTAGTCCCTAGGGTCATAATTGATACAAACTTGGGATTACTGCTGGAGTGGACCCCCATTACTAGGATTTTCTAGTGGGTTAAGTACGGTTTAACCCTCTTGCTAATCATGGATTAACTTGGTTAAGTGTAACGATGAGTTCACGACTTAACCCTGATTAATCTACCAAGCCCAAATTGGTTAAGTATTAAGTGGACCATGACTTAACCCTAATCATGAGGCATTAATTAATTTAATGTGCCTTAACCTCTCACATTAGACCTTGTTGTGGTTACTAGTTAAGCCGAGCGGGTCCGGGTAGCTTTACACCACAACTTGGTCTAACCTCGGGTTCAAGGTACAACATGACCAACTTCTCACATTGGGTCCTATTGTTTGTAGCAACTAGTTAAGCCGGTCGGTTCCGGGTAGGTTTACGCTACAAACTCAACCCAACCTCGAGTCAGTGACACTTATATTTTCTAAGTGTCATATCCATCATATTTCCAAAACATGTTACAAGTTTTCAAGCATTTGGGTAGACCTAACTTAATAGGTAAATTCCCAATGGGTAGACCTAACTTAATAGGTAAATTCCCAATCTTATGTTTTTATGTCTTTTAAGTTTACCCAACCCCAAACGCAATCCCATCGCTTACATATCGTAATAGCGCATAAAGGATAGAAAGAGGGAACTTGGCATAATCATGACATAAAGGTGTTGAAGCCACAAGTTTAACATGGTGGCATATGAAATGTACATATGTTCATATACTTGCATATTGCATCATTAGGCCTCAAAAGTATGCATAAAACCAAACTTAGCATATAAGTGATACATGATGATAAATGACATGTAGAAGTTGCCATAAGTTCGCATTTAGCCTCACATGCAAGTTATCATAAGGGATACGATAACTTACATGTTGCCAAAATGCAACCTTTAGCATAAAGCTTGAAGCTTTATGTTCATATACTCAAGGTAAGCTTGCATAACATGATAACATGAACAAAATGATCAACCCAAACTTGCATAACATAACTTGCATATCATATGACAAACTTGCATATCAAACTTGCATAACATAACATGATAAACTTGCATATCATAACATGGCAAACTTGCATAACATAATATGATAAACTTGCATATCATAACATGGCAAACTTGCATAGCATAACATGATAAACTTGCATATCATAACATATCAAACTTGCATAACATGACATGGTAAACTTGCATATCATGGCAAACTTGCATATCATAATGATCAACCAAACTTGCATCATTCATTTAACTTTAGAGTTTAAATATGAAAGTAGAAAAGGGCTTACAATGCTTATGAAGACACAAATATATTAATAGATTGAGCCAAGCCCTTATGAAATCAAATAAACCCAATATGAAAGCTCCAAATCAATAAAAACCCTTGCTTTATGATGTAAATATGGAAACTTGACTTGAATGCAAGCTAATAACTCTCATACAAGCTTGAAAACACTTGTATGCATGGAAAATCTCTCATAGAAATGACTTAGAAATTTTATGAAGAGAGTGGAGGCCATGAGAGGAATGATTTTGCCATAGTTTAGTTGTAGGGTTGATTAATGATGATTTAGGCTTAGGTTAGGGGCTTATTTATAGAGATTAGGATTAGTTTCAACCTTAGGATTAAACCCTAATTCCAATCTCAGCCCTTAAAACCGAATCTGGCCCCCAAACTCAACACAACCCCAAAATGGTTTACCAGGCAAAACTGCCTGGCTGAGCCAAGTCGACAGCCAAGTCGACAGGGTTGTCGACTTGGGTCCAACCAAGTCGACTCCCAAGTCGACAGGGCTGTCGACTTGGGTGCTCTGGCAGGAATTTTCCCGCCTGGCCCAATCTGACCTAATTTCCAAATTCAAACTTGAATTTGAAATCTGTTTTTATTTTGAATTTTTCTGAAAACTTCGTTGGGCCTTAATCGGGTCATACGGACTCCGATTTTCGAAAACTCGGACTCTATTTCGCGTATTTTTCCGAGACGAACGCAATGGCATAGCCCGTTTCCCTTGATTCAGATTTTTGAATTAAATTCTGCCTCGATTTATGTTATAACAGGTTATTGAAAATACGGGTTGTTACATTCTCCCCTCCTTAAAGGATTTCGTCCCCGAAATCTTCAAGTTAGGAAGAACGTATCCTACCATCCAACATCCATCTACTCACAACATCATCCACGAGCAATCATTGTCCTTACAAGATTCTAAATGTTGTATGAACATATGCAAAGGTGTGTGTATATGTACTTATCTAATGCAAATATTATCAATGCAAATTATGTTAGTGAAATGAATCCATATGTATGCAATTCCTAACATAATGTATAACATCTATATGTGTGCACATAACATACATCCATATGCAACATTCATGTGATAACACAAAAATTTCATCCATGAATAAGCATAAACACTCATGCATATGCAATATGAGGAGTGTGTGAGTCGATCTAGTGCTTAACGTGTATAATGCATCCACGAGTAACCACTTGCAAACACTTGCAACCACTTGCAAACATCAAGCATAACATGTTTCAAACACATGTTTCATCCAAAGGGTTTCTACCTAAGGTTCTCATGACAAGATTAACACGATATAGACAGCGAAAGAAAGATATGCTACAAAGAGATCGGGAAGATAAGCAAGAAACACTCCTTTTGGATTACAAGAAATCCCTTCCTAACCCAACCCATATTCTATAAAAGCCCAAAAGGTTTAGTCAACCTAACGGACCCCTTCAGACCTTGACATGTATTACTAACCGATGAGTCATACCCCCTTATGGAGTTTACAACAAAAATGGGATCGAGAACGGGACCGAGCGGATATATGTAAAAGATAACATGCGAGTAAGTTCCACCGGAAAACAAGGATCAAGGATATACTCTTAGAAAGAGATATGATGCGCGTATCTAGCCTTCAGTCTTCTAAGTCACATTTCCTTGAGCTTAACTCCAGTGTGCTTTGACTGTCTTTTACCTCATGATTTCTTAGCTTCTTAACTCTTATTTCCAAATATGAGTTGGAACCCATTTCATCGTCGCCTCTTGTCTTCCTCTTTCACTTACTCTTCTATCATTCTTGGCTTAAACATAACTATGACCTCATGGTTTCATGCAAGCTCTCCAAAATTCACCAGTGAATCCTGGATCTCGTTTACTTACTATAAAGTATTCCACGCAACAGAACTTTTCTTGAAAATACCAATCCACGTTTACCAATTGCTCTTACTAACGTGATTTTCTATAACTCATGCTTGAACGAAATGAACCATCCGCTTGCGAATGATAGGCCGTACTTAGATTCCGTGCTTGCCCATCACTTCCCGTAGACTATCCCAATACTAGCTAGTGAAAATTGAGTCATGGTTACTAACTATACTTTAGGGAACCTTGTGCAACCGCTTTATTTCTTGAAAGTAAACTGTCGCTAGTTATGATGCAGTCCTTTCGCTCTTTACCGGAGTGAAATGAGCACTCTTCGTGAGTCTACCTACTATGACCCACATGCTCTTATTCTCTTTCCTTGACCTAGGCAGTCCATCCACAAAATTCTTCGTGACGCTTTTCCCTCTTCCATTGCGGGGACCTCCAATGGATATAATAGCCCACCGGGCTTCTATGACTCGGCCTTTAACCTGTTGGCACAACATGCACCTTGGGACAAACTCGGCCACCTTCTAGAGTGATGTGCATCTTCAAGAGCCTTCTTTTCTCTCATCGCGTCGTAGCCATCCCTTGTCATCTATAGCGAGGTGTCTTAACATCCTGCCTCTAATCAACTTGTCCATGATCTCGACTAACTGCGGGTCTTCTTTCTGTGAAGTCCCTACTTGATCCAGAAGGGTAGGTCTAAGCTCAAGGGACGCTAACTAACTGAGAGAACTTCTCACTTTAATTGTCCTCGTCGGAGCTTTTCGGTTTTGAACCGCGACCACTTTAGCAGGATCCACCACTAAGCCTTGCTTAGAAACTATGTGCCCAAGAAATCTAACTTCTTTTCTCCAAAATGACATTTGGAGGACTTGGCTTTCAACTGATGCGCTCTAAGCGTATCCATCACCTCCTTGAGATGTCTAGCATGTTCTTCCTCGTTCTTTAAGAAAGTCAGGATATCGTCTACAAAGACTACCACAAACTGGTTCAGAAACTCCCTAGACACCCTACTCATCAAGTCCACGAAGTAGGCGGGTGCATTAGTCAAGCCGAACGGCATGACAAGCCATTCGAAGAATCCATCTGGAGTTCTGAACGCAGTCTTGTCTATACTATCTTCAGCTACCCTGAGCTGATGGAATCCAGTAGCAAGATCAAGAGAAAACAGATGTTCCTACAAGCTGATCAAACAAATCATCGATCCTTGGCAATGGTTGCCTATTCTCTTTGTTTAACTCACGATAATCAACACAAAGTTGAAGAGAACCATCTGCCTTGGTAGTAAATACTACAGGCGCTCCCCATTCAGATATACTTCATCTAATGAAGTTCTTCTCAAGCAACTCCTTGACTTGCTTTCTTGACTCTCATCTTGCGGGGCCATGTGCCTAACCGGCCACGTAACTGGCTTGGCATTATCAACCAGATAAATGTGGAAATCAATCTCTTGCTTAGGGGTAACCCCCTTCACTTCACCCAAGATATCAGGATATTCTCGGACCACCCGCACCGATTGCAAACTATCGATAGACGAGTTGAGGGATTCAAGATAACACAACATGACGGGACTTATAGGGTTACTAGAAATTTTTAGGGTATTACCGAGGCGAGTCATGAGCCTCTCAACCCTATGCTCAAAAATCAAGAATGGCTCGAAAATTGGACAACCCATCCATGCCCAAAAATCAACCCATACCCCATGAAACCGAGAATATAAGCATCACACGAAAATTCTACACTCAAGATAGAAATTTTCAAATCCACGCAGATCATAGACAAATGGGCGGAACCCCTAATTGGATTTGAAACACACACGGGATCATTAACTAGACTAGTACTTAGGTGCAAACTTTCAACTAGATAAGATGAAATAAACTATGCGATGTGCCAGAATCAAACAAAGTACAAACAAGAAAATCAGAAATGTAAACAAGATTTCCAACAGAAACACTACCTCGATCATGAGCTGAAAGAACGATGTTGAGGGGATGAACTCGCCCTCCAGATGGTCTTGCACACTGAGTCTGACCTTGCCCTTGCTTCTTCGGGCAATCTTTGCTGAAATGTCCAAACTCACCACAATGAAAGCATTCACCACTCTTCCATTTTCTCTTCCTACAATCCTTAATAAGATGCCCAACTGAACCGCAATAATGGCACTTCCTCTTGTCGTTATTGCCCTTGCTATTGTTCCCCTTGTTGCCTTGACTCTTGTTCTTGTTCTGATTGCCTTGACTGCTCTGACCACTTGGATTACCCTGATTTCCTTTCCACTGGGAATCAGTCTTCTTGGCTTGAGTATCATTCATCTTGATCTCTTTCTTGTCACTCCTATTCTCTTAATTGAGTAGGGCCATATTCACCAAGCTCTCGAAAGTTGCCCCCAAGGGTATATGAGATATGGCCAAACTGCGCAATGGCTCGTTTAATCCTAGAGAAAAGTATAGGGCCTTCTTCCGAGCTGTGTTAACCAAGTCTAAACCGACCCGAGCCAGTTGATTAAACTTATCTATGTATTCCCTAATAGTCATGTCCCCTTGCTTCAGTGATAGGAACCTTAGTCCAAACTTTCCCCGAAAGTCATCCCAAGTCTCAATTGGCCTAGTAGCGGTGGTGACCATCCACCAACGTGCAGCTTCTTCCTTTAGCAACCACACTGCCAATAAAACCCTCCTACGGTCATCTATATCAAAGAAGGCAAAAAGATCTTCGGTTTCTTTCAACCAATTCCTTGCCTCTACATAAGTCTCGGTTCCAATGAAATTCTTGCCACCCATTGCTTTGAAATCTTTACAAGTCTTTGCGAAGTCAGCTCGAGGATGCTGAGGGGGAGGAGGAAGAGGAACCTCAGCGACAGGAGGAGGAACATTAGCGACAGGAGAAGGAGGAACATTAACTACTGGAGGAGGAGGAGGAGCATCGGCGGGGCCGGCTTCGGTCGCCCTAGCCTCCAAAAGTCTCCTATACCAAACAGGTACGTGTACTCCCTCCGGAATGGCAAAGTTATTGGCCATATTGAAACGAAGAAAAAGATAGATTCAGAATGGAGAAAAACGAAGGAATTTTTGCTAAGGGCTTTTTGGGGAATAGCCTTTAAAATAAACTAGACTTTTCTTTGGAAAATACTTTATACTTGGTTTTGAAAATAGTTTTCCAAAAGTTTCAAAAACCTTTTTGTTCCTTCTCGTAAACCATATGCTCTGATACCAAATGTAACACCCCACCTCCGCCAGGGTGGCTCTTGCAAGCACTCTGACTTTGGAGGGGCGTTTGAATCAGGTAAACATGCATAATGATATATCAAGGCAGAACAAGAACATATGTATATATGTAAACAGAGTAAATAAGATAAGTAAAACAGCGGAAGATTTCAAACTATTTCAAAACAAGTCTGGTACAACATAATGTCAACTTTCCAAATACACAAGTCTAGATAAAAACAACATCACTGAAAAAAAACTGAAATACATAAGTATTATCCCCAAAATAAGTGATAACCATAGCTAGCTTCATGTCAAGATCGTACATGAGCTAAAATCCCACAAGCAAGTGATCAGAAATCCAAGCTAAGCTCCAATATTCCCACCCTGAGAACCTGGGGGGAGGGGGGGGGACGGAAGAAAAGAGGCGAAAGAAAAACAGGTCAGTCAAAAAGACTGAGTAAGCCCTACTACAATCAATGTAAACTGATAAAGTTAACTGGCATGAGAAGCAGGGATGAACATAAGGATAACAACATACTAGCATGATGATTAACTAACAAGGTAGATAAAGGTGTCATCGCATAATCAAGTTTAAGGTTTTTGCACCACAGGTGTACTAGCAAACTAACATGACTTGAATAAACAAGTATTGATCCCTTGGCCCAAGCTTTGGCCCAATAACATGAAGTGACCCTAATACGCGGTCCAACCAAATGGTCTAGTCGATCGGCTCCCTATAAGCCTAACTCGTCACGTGTTGGTGTCAATATGGCCCAAACATAATTGTAGTCAGACTGTGCAGGGTCTCCCGTCGGGTGTATCAAGCCCTAGGGTGTCAACCCCTGGACACCATAAACATAAGTGCACAGTCTCGATCTACTGGTACCCGTGCATGTTTTCCCCGGCTTCGGACTATATGCACGACCATAGCCCGCCCGGAACTACACCGGCATACCAATCTGCCGTCGTTTTTGGTCACTTACCTCAAGTCCAGTAATCGTGCCTCCACCCTAGCCTAGTCCCTAGGGTCATAATTGATACAAACTTGGGATTACTGCTGGAGTGGACCCCCATTGCTAGGATTTTCTAGTGGGTTAAGTACGGTTTAACCCTCTTGCTAATCATGGATTAACTTGGTTAAGTGTAACGATGAGTTCACGACTTAACCCTGATTAATCTACCAAGCCCAAATTGGTTAAGTATTAAGTGGACCATGACTTAACCCTAATCATGAGGCATTAATTAATTTAATGTGCCTTAACCTCTCACATTAGACCTTGTTGTGGTTACTAGTTAAGCCGGGCGGGTCCGGGTAGCTTTACACCACAACTTGGTCTAACCTCGGGTTCAAGGTACAACATGACCAACTTCTCACATTGGGTCCTATTGTTTGTAGCAACTAGTTAAGCCGGTCGGTTCCGGGTAGGTTTACGCTACAAACTCAACCCAACCTCGAGTCAGTCACACTTATATTTTCTAAGTGTCATGTCCATCATGTTTCCAAAACATGTTACAAGTTTTCAAGCATTTGGGTAGACCTAACTTAATAGGTAAATTCCCAATGGGTAGACCTAACTTAATAGGTAAATTCCCAATCTTATGTTTTTATGTCTTTTAAGTTTACCCAACCCCAAACGCAATCCCATCGCTTACATATCGCAATAGCGCATAAAGGATAGAAAGAGGGAACTTGGCATAATCATGACATAAAGGTGTTGAAGCCACAAGTTTAACATGGTGGCATATGAAATGTACATATGTTCATATACTTGCATATTGCATCATTAGGCCTCAAAAGTATGCATAAAACCAAACTTAGCATATAAGTGATACATGGTGATAAATGACATGTAGAAGTTGCCATAAGTTCGCATTTAGCCTCACATGCAAGTTATCATAAGGGATATGATAACTTACATGTTGCCAAAATGCAACCTTTAGCATAAAGCTTGAAGCTTTATGTTCATAAACTCAAGGTAAGCTTGCATAACATAATAACATGAACAAAATGATCAACCCAAACTTGCATATCATATGACAAACTTGCATATCAAACTTGCATAATATAACATGATAAACTTGCATATCATAACATGGCAAACTTGCATAACATAATATGATAAACTTGCATATCATAACATGGCAAACTTGCATAGCATAACATGATAAACTTGCATATCATAACATATCAAACTTGCATAACATGACATGGTAAACTTGCATATCATGGCAAACTTGCATATCATAATGATCAACCAAACTTGCATCATTCATTTAACTTTAGAGTTTAAATATGAAAGTAGAAAAGGGCTTACAATGCTTATGAAGACACAAATATATTAATAGATTGAGCCAAGCCCTTATGAAATCAAATAAACCCAATATGAAAGCTCCAAATCAATAAAAACCCTTGCTTTATGATGTAAATATGGAAACTTGACTTGAATGCAAGCTAATAACTCTCATACAAGCTTGAAAACACTTGTATGCATGGAAAATCTCTCATAGAAATGACTTAGAAATTTTATGAAGAGAGTGGAGGCCATGAAAGGAATGATTTTGCCATAGTTTAGTTGTAGGGTTGATTAATGATGATTTAGGCTTAGGTTAGGGGCTTATTTATAGAGATTAGGATTAGTTTCAACCTTAGGATTAAACCCTAATTCCAATCTCAGCCCTTAAAACCGAATCTGGCCCCCAAACTCAACACAACCCCAAAATGGTGCACCAGGCAAAACTGCCCGGCTGAGCCAAGTCGACAGGGCTGTCGACTTGGGTCCAACCAAGTCGACTCCCAAGTCGACAGGGCTATCGACTTGGGTGCTCTGGCGGGAATTTTCCCGCCTGGCCCAATCTGACCTAATTTCCAAATTCAAACTTGAATTTGAAATCTGTTTTTACTTTGAATTTTTCTGAAAACTTCGTTGGGCCTTAATCGGGTCATATGGACTCCGATTTTCGAAAACTCGGACTCTATTTCGCGTATTTTTCCGAGACGAACGCAATGGCATAACCCCTTTCCCTTGATTCAGATTTTTGAATTAAATTCTGCCTCGATTTACGTTATAACAGGTTATTGAAAATACGGGTTGTTACAGTTACAGTGACCTCCACACATCCAGGAGTATTGGCCTTGCTTGATCGTGTTGGATTCCTACTAGTACACCAGTTGGAATATGTTCAACTCGATCGTTATCTCATCACTACAATAGTCGATAGATGGAGACCGGAGACGTCGACATTCCATCTTAGAGCTAAAGAGATGATCATCACTTTGGGTGATGTGGCGGTCCTAGGCTTGCGTATTGATGGTGCTCCTTTGAGGAATCCAAAGACAGGAGACTACATGGAGATGTGCTAGCGGCTTTTAGGTATTACTCCTCCCGCGGACCAGTGGATGGGAAACGGGCAAATTATTACTAGTTCGTACAGAATGCAGTTTCAGCACGACATTCCACAGGATGCCACGGAGGAGCAGATAGAACATCGTGCTTGTAATAACACGGAATTTTGGAACCAATTTAAAAATTTTATTTTAGGAATTTTAATGGATTTCAAATATTTAAAATGATTTATTTTAAATAATAACGATTAAAAATTTATTTAAATCGAAGTTAGAACGATATATATTTATTTTAATTATATAACGAGCCTGAAATAGCGTGGTAGTTTGAAAATTTGAATTTGAACTTTGACTGAATGTACAGGATTCAAAATAAAACGGATTTCAGTAAAACCAGAAATATTTAAATCTGTTTAAAATATTTTTCCAACGAACCTGAAAAATTGAAATTTCATAGCGGGAATAAAAAGTTATGGGCAGTAAAATATTCATAATAGTCGCTATGGAATTTAATATAATATATAGCGCGTATAAATAGCCATTTTGCAAACGACCTCCGTTTTCGACGAAACTACTTTAGCTGGATCCAAAATATCAAATTATTGCAAGATTCCAATTTTCATAATATTTGGAATCAATATGTGAGCGTGGCAAATGAAAACGTGTTTCGTCAATTTAAGTCAAGTTGGATCGGCCAGAAAATGGCCATTTTTCAAACGGTCTTCAAATTCGACGAAATTCTTTTTGTTAGGACCTATTGTCAAAACACAACTAGAAATAATTTTTCTATAATTTTTAGAGTCAATATGTGGCCCCGGTAAATTAAAATGTACGATCAAATTAAATAATTAAATGTTTTATATTTTAATTTAAAGAAAAATAGGCTGAAGCGGTCAAATGGGCTGATGAGACCAAGTCCATTGTGTCCGGAATGAGGGTATTTAGCTAAGGGCGACAGTCGTTGGGTTTAATTTGGAGTTCGGAGCATTGGACGAGTAATAAATGAATTAAATAATATATATATATATATATATATATATATTATACCCCTAAAGTTTCTAAACCCTAATATCGTTCTGAGCCGCCACTACATTCTTTAATGGCCGAAAACGTTGGAAACAAAAACGTTAATCTCTCCTAAATTAAATCAAACTAAAGTATGAAATCAAAACCAAAATCGAAGTGCCATGTCTGATCTTTGAATTGGTACGGTCGAGATTGGGTTTACTGTTGTACATCGCACAGATTTGGGACTCAAAGGAGTCGACTTCGGAAGCCTTTTCTGACCACCAGGGGACGGCGAGCTCGGCGTTGCTCAGGCGGGGGTAGACGTGGCGATGGGGCATCTCGTGGTGGCTTTGGATTGATCTCTGACGGCTTGGAGGGTGCAGCATGGAGGAGAGATGAAGTGGAGCGGTGGGTTCAACGTGTTTCGTAAGAAGGAGAAGAGGATAGTAGAAGGGAATGGCCACGATCTTCGTGATGTAATTAACAAAATAATTATTTAATTAATTATGGTTTATTATTATAATGTAATCAAATGTTTAAACTGCCATAACTTATTCAGCTCTTATCAGAATCGAATAATTTCAGAAGCCTTGACCAGATCTACGCGATGGAATAGACCGGTATCAAAACAGAGCATGTTGAAAATTTAGACAAAAATCAATGTGAGACCTCTAATTTAAAATAAAATCTGTTATTGATTGCGATGTAAAATCCATATATGTGTGGATTGATTGATTGTGGTTGCAATGAACTGTTGATGGAATCATGTATGTTAAAAATATGGTTTTGTCTGATTAAAACATTATCATGTTAGGAAAATAATCATATGTAAAAATATGATTTTGTTTGATAATTTTTTTATCATGTTAGGAATAAAATATTTTAAAACAATAAAAAAATTACATTTCTTACATGTTGAAATAAATTGTTCATGCAACAAAAATTATATTTTTAAAGTATGTATTGATTCAAAAGAATCATGTTTTTAAATAAATATAATCATGTTATGTTAATCAAAAATATCATTTCTGTTAGAAAATGTTATCTCAGATTAAAAAATCATTTTAGTTAGAAATGTTATGTTTAAATAAAAATGTCATTTTAGTTAGAAATGTTATGTTTAAATAAAAATGACATTTTAGTTAGAAATATTATGTTAAAATAAAAATGTCCTTTAGTTAGAAAATGTCATGTAAATTAACATGTCATTTATATTAAAGAACATATTTTGTAAATTAACATGTCATTTATATTAAAGAACATATTTTGTAAATTAACATATCATTTATGTTAAAGAACATATTTTGAAAATAAATTTGTCATTTATGTTAGAGAATAAATATGTCATTTATTGAGAATCATGTCATTTATTAAGAATAATGTCATGTTATGCTAAAATTGTCATTTATTTAGATTATACTCATGTTACATAAAATTGTCATCTATTTAGATTATATTCATGTTACATAAATTTGTCATTTATTTAGATTATATTCATATTACAAAAAATTGTCATTTATTTAGATATGTTCATGTTACATAAAAATGTCATTCTATTAGAAATTGTTCATTTTACATAAAAATGTCATTCTATTAGATATGTTCATGTTACATAAAAATGTCATTCTGTTGGAATATATTCATGTTACATAAAAATTGTCATTTATTTAGACATGTTCATTTTACATAAAAATGTCATTCTATTGGAATATATTCATGTTACATAAAAATGTCATTATATTAGAAATTGTTCATGTTAGATATGTTCATGTTACATAAAAATGTCATTCTATTGGAATATATTCATGTTACATAAAAATGTCATTCTATTAGAAAATGCTATGTTAAAATATGTCAACGATAAAATTTACATTTTTATATAGTGCCTGTAGAAATGGTTAAAATGATCATCAGTTAGAAATACAAAAATATGTTAAAGATTAAAACATTATCATTGTTATGTTAGCAATATTAGAAAACTGGTCGTACGTTAAAAATATGATTTGTGCTAGATTAAAACATTAGCATAATAATGTTAATATTAATATGGTTATTGAAATTAAATTATAAATATTCATTTATAATTTAAACAGTGAAAATTGGTTAAATTCATTAATCAATGATGTATTTAACTAAACTGTTGTTTTCTGAAAACCCCACACGGGTATTGGGGTGATATTTGACATACACTAGCCTCAATATTTAGTTGTACGTCAATCGATGGATTGACAGTCTGTGATGAGCGTTATTTATTTATTTTAATGCTCACACGTTTGTAAAACTTCACTCTGGATGTGAATGGACTGTTTAATGATTATGTATCATCATTGTTATATACATGCGATGTATGAAGTCCATATAACTGAAATTATATGGTAATTGATTGAGTCGCGTTGCGATTCAGAATGTTTTTAAATAAAGGATATTCAATAAAATAAAAAATCTTTTAAATAAATAATATTTTAAAATCAAGAGTATTTTAAAATAAATTTAGTGAAGAATAAAATTTTGATTTTTATGTCCATCTTTGGGTGGACACAAAAATATAAAAATACGAAGACGGGTTAAGTGTAGAAATGCCATTTTTAACCCGAACGGTCTTATCGATCAGTTTTATTCATTTCATAATGAATATCGAAAAGTAGTGATTTCAAAATCTTATATTTTGAAAATATTAATATTTTAATATGATAAAGATATAAAATATTTAATTTTGATTTAAAATTGAAAATGAAGTTGGAATCGTTTTAAGATAAATAAATAAACAATTTATAAAATGCGATTTAAATGGAAATCGATGAAATATATATAATATATATATTATATATATTTAATGGCCTGAATAGAACGCGCCGCGCAACGACCGTTCGCGAATTTCGATCATTAACTTCAAATTGATGTAACGGGAGATTCGACCGTCGAATTCTCCTAAAACCGGAATCGTTGGGTTCGTATCAAAAAGAGTTTTCCAATGAATATTAGAGTTTTGAAATCTAACGGTTAGATTTGGAATTATGTCCAAATCAAATTTGAAAAAGGTCGCTACGGATGCAGTTCGGTGGCCGTTATTGGAAACCGACTGTATGGGCCTGAATAAAATTATTAAAAATATGGATAAATTATGTAAATTCATAATAAGTTATTTGGAAAGATTTTAGATGAAAATTTTCATATTTGAAAAGTTAAAAATATATTTTTATCGAAATGAACTAGTTATTAACTAGAATAAATCATTAAATTAAGATTTAACGAAGTTCCCAATTAATTAATATTTAATTGGAATTAAATAAAATAAATTGGATTTTTGAATTTGTCGTGAATGGTGTCTTCAATAACACAGTCCTTAAACCCAGTCGAGAAAAGAATAAACCTTTTAATAAAGATTATTAGAGTTTCCAATTATATTTAGTAATTGGAATAAAATGAAATGTGAATTGGGTTTATTGTGAACTGCGTTTTTAACGATATTCGTTCTTTAACCCAATTAACAATGAAGATATGATTTGAAATTTATAAATCATTTTATTAATATTTAAATGGAAAATTTTCAAAGTAAAGTTTTCCAATTTAGTATATTAAATTGGGATTGAATGGAATTCGATTTAATAATAATCGAGATGACTTCTGTAAAAAAAGACCGGTATTATTAATGGAATTTAAAGGGCTTTGCCGTTATTCCATTTATATTATTAGTCCGATACGGAAATTTATATCGATTACATATTGATTTGATTTCTGTGAAAATTCCATATTTAATGGAAGATGATTTTGGGTTTATCGTGAACTGTGTTTTTAAACAACATTTGTTCTTTAATCCAATTAACAGTGAAAATATAATTTGGAATTTATAAATCTTTTATTAAGATTTAAATGGAAAATTTCCCAAGTAAGGTTTTCCAATTTTATATATTAAATTGGAATTGAATGGAATTCGATATGGTAATAATCGAGAGAGCTTCTGTAAAAGAAGACCGCTATTATATATGGAATTTAAAAGGTTTTGCCGTTATTTAATTTATATTATTAGTCTGATTTCGAAATTTATATCGATTATATATTGATTTGATTTCTGTGAAAATTCCATGTTTAATGGAATATGATTTTGGGTTTATCGTGAACTGTATTTTAAATGACATTGGTTCTTTAACCCAGTTAAAGAGAAGATTAATTTCTTAAAATTGAATAATCATAAAGTAATGATTTTTGAACTTAAAACCAAATTGGAGTTTTAATGAACCTTTAAAAAGAAGATCAAAGAATAAATTTAAAAGAATTTATCTTTGATAAAATTAATAGAAACCTTTCCCTAATAATGTGAATATTTAATTAAAAGAATATTCTGAATTGGAATGAGGCGTATGATGTGTTTCTATAGCACTTAATTATTGATTATAAAATACGCGAGTTATTCGGAAAGAGTGGGTTCAACCCATTCTGAATAATTACTATGACGATTAAAAGTAAAAGATGAAGACGGTGGTTGAATACCGGAGGTCTTCACATCGTTTGGATGATTACTAATGTTTTGATTGGGAGGCATCCCAAGACAAGGTAATAAGTGGTGATCGTCAGATGTACTTGGAGATCGACGGATATGCGAGAAACTTTCTCCGTATTGAACATATGGGACGAGAAATAAGGTGTCTCCGGTTTCGTTCAGAAACAGAACGGACTTGTAAATGGCTAATATGTCTGACGTTGTATTTATTTATGCTGTATTCGTTAATCTCTGCTAAATATATATCTACTTGGTGGCGGAGAATTTATTCTATTGCTTAACACCCTTATCTGAGATGTATGAGCTTAGAGGTTATATATTGGCAGAAATCAATGGTATGGTATGGATTGACAATGTGGAATGCTAAGATGCAAATGATCAAGCCTTTTGTTGAAAAGAAGAGCCTTGTGGTTGATGATCAAAGCACAGCTTTATTTAACATAGCTTTGTGCAGCGATAATTCGCGAGCCCCACACCCCGGTATAAACCAGAAACGGGAGAAGGATGGCAGGGAGGACATGCGTTTCTTTCTAGCTAGAAGTGGTGCATGCTATGGAGCCTAGACATTTTACTTATGTGGATGATGGAATGAGGCGCCTCGGATTTGAGTCCCTAGTGGCTCTTTATTTACGCCCCATAGGGCGGAGAAACGTATTGTTCAGGAATAACTAATCCATTAAAGTATCTATGGACCGGCCTTGCTGCTCCTAGGTGTTGAATATATGATTTTTTTTGTTTGATGATAACAAATAGATTTTATTGATGTGTTTGATAGTGGAATAATAAGTATTATTGGTTAATAGTGCTTTACACAGAATACAGGAAATTTACACAAGCATTTGTTATTCAATAATATTTATTTTATTTCACAAAACAATTATCTACAAATTTCTCTTGGAACACTCATTTATTTACATGACTTTTCAACTCACTTTACAAATGAACTCAATACAAATGACTTTACAATTCTCTTTACATTTCATACACAACTCTGCTGGATAAACTCTGCTTTGCAGCCTCTTACCGTCCCAAGCTTCTGTTGCATCATCCTGAGACCTGTCACACAAGAGAAGATACACACAGTACACTGGAACTGAAATAAACACTGAACAAATAGAAGTTTATAGTTTTTTGATTCTCTATTTGTCTCAGTTTTCTGTGTGTTTTTCTCATCATATTTCAGACTTGAACAGCCACGCCATAACCATACTGGCTTGCTGATCAGAACCAGCTGATTCTGACCAGCCTCAATACAGTACAATTTGACTACTGTTTTTTTTTGTTTCTTTTGTTTCAGGGTCAAAAGACAAGGTAAAAATCAAAAGAGAAATGATTCAAATCAGCATAGCAGTTTCAAATGAACCAAACATGGCAGATCAACAAGCAAGGAAAGTGATGCAGTATGGACTTGCATTTTTTTTTGGTGTGCACATAGTTCAGGTCAAAGGTAATACTCAGCAAGTCAAAATACAAAACAGGGGATGGCAGATGAAAAAGTGAAGGTTCAGTAAGCATGGTAATACAACAAAACTCAATACAGTGTGCAACAAGCTTAACGTGGTCGAGCATATATACAACACAACAAGTATGAGATAGTGTAGCACAACACAAAACTGAAAATGATTAGCATATGCAAGATGGGATGGTGCAAATCAGTACAGCAGGGTTCAGTAAGGAAGTACAAGTGTTAAATGATAGTATATTCAAACATGCATAGTGGAGCAAGGACAAGCGTGTAAACAAATACAAGGATGGTCTCACGGCAACATGCACACAAACATGTATGGTGGCAGATCATAACAGCAATGGTGTTGCATGAGATGGTACACAAAAATTCAAGGCAAGTGTACAGCATCATATGTGTTTCAAGAATGGTGAAGTTGTCAGGGCATTAGTGCACAAATGTGAGAACAAGAGCAGAATGAAATATGTGATTCATAATAGGGAAGTGCCAGTATAACAAGACAACAATTGCGTATTTTGGGAAATGCAAAATAGTTTTTTTTATGGAAAGAGTTTAATGAAAATTTCTAAAATCAAATTACTTCTTTCCAGATTTATTTTGCATGATGACTAAGCAGCAATTTCAGGAAAGATTTCATTCCTGTAATAACTGTTTTAAAGTGAGGAAAGAAATATTTTTTGGAAAGCTTTTATCTTTTTTTCAGAAATCTAAATTCTTTTTGAAAAGGATAAAATTCCAAAATTAGAATGCCTTGAGAAATCAATAAATGATCGCAGAGAACTCAAAGGAGCAAAATACATTCTTCAGCAAGCAAAATTATTGGATACAAATTACAATCGGGTTCAGACAAAGGAAGTTTTTAAAATGCCAAAAATTAGCAGCTTGTTTTCAAAATTCAAATTGCCAGAGAATCTCCCATCGAAACAAAATGGAAAATTTTCAAAATCGGCTCCAAAATTAGACAACAAAATTCCAGATGCAAAATTCCGATTCGAATATTCCTAAATCAAATCAGGCAAGTCTTTAAGGGGAAATCAGAGACTAGGGTCACGAGACCCCTATATAAACACAATACTTCATCATTGACAGAGTATCAAACATTCACACCGAAAAAAAAATCGAAACCACAAACAAAAAATTCCAAGCAAAAGAAGTAAATCAGAAAAACTCACTTCTCTTCTAGGTTTCGATCAACCTCATCCCAAATCAGTTACGAAAGAACGTTCAAGAGAATCCACAGATTCAAAGCGTCAGAAAGTATCTCAGATCAATCACGAAGTCGATCGATTTGGTTTCAAATTGGAAACCCTAGTTTTTGAGAGTCACCATTTTTTTAATTTCCAGAAAAAGGAGATCGGGCTAAACAATGAACGGGTGTAACAATTACAAAAGGGGCCAGCCTAGGTCACTTGGCTAAGCCAAGTATTTTATAAAGGGGGTGTCTTTAATTTGTTCTTATTTTTGAATTTCCCTTGTAATTGTTGGTGTATTTTGTACATTAAATTTTTCTTTTTCTAGTTTCTTGTAAAACTAGGATTACAGATTGTTGGATTGTAGTCTGGGAAAATCTGGTCTAGGGTACACAGGCCAGTCTAGGATTTTAAGCTTAGGGTCAGACAGGAGCAGGAGTTGCAAGTTTACATAGGATTGTAAGCGGGATCTGTTTGTATCTCCTAGTAGAAATCTTAGAAAGGCAGCAGTAGGCATAGTTTGCCGAAGCTGGGTATCTCTGAGTGTGAATTTTTTTTCTGCATTTATTTTTATTATCTCTGTGTTTATTTTAATTTAGTGTTAAAACCCTATTCACCCCCCCTCTAGGGTTATTATTGATCCTACACTAGGTGCAGTTGCGGCTGTAACCTGAGACTCGGGCTAGAGAGTCTCGAATTCAGTAAGGACTATCTCTTGCCTTGGTTCATGATGGAAATTCAACTTCCAATACGACACCATATGGTTTTGATTGTATAACTAGTATGGCGACATATTATATGGTAGCTATGTCGTCTATGATTGATACATTATGATTGAAATGTTTTTGAAACATATATACACTAATAATAATATCAAATCCGTTTTATCGTATCAAGCATTTTTGACTATTATAAGGTAAAACTCTATCCTCCGGTTTGCGTTGCATTGTGTGATGGGACTTGAGACCTATAATGGTTTTATTTATCTAAAAAGCCACTACTACAAAAGTAGGCATATTCGACACTAATTTGTGTGCGTTGCATGAAAAGTGTGGCGAAAGTTATGCATTCTTTAATCTTCTGCAACAACATTCATTTGTTGTTGCATTAGATGTGAACGCAATGTTGCGGTTGGAATTCTTATGCCGTGACGTGCAACAATAGTTCAAAGTGTTGCATTACATAAATACATGCCAGGTCAGCGATCCGCGTTATCAATTTAAACAAATAAATAACCGTAGATGTTGATTAATCCAACGGTTCAAGCCGAACCTTGCTACATCTTAGTGAAAATTTGGCGTGATAGTTTCCCCCTTCACAAAATACTTCCCCCCAAAACAAATTTCTCCCGTACTCCTCCTTCTGTCCATTTTTCTCTCCACGAAATCCGTCCAAGAACACCTCCGATTGGTACTCTTCCTCGGGTTACAAACTATAAACCTTCGATTGCTCCTATTTTACAAACTATTCACCTCCAATTTGGATCATTTAGGACGATTATAGGTAGTTAGGCTTCATCATTTCAGTTTTATTTAGTTGATTTCACCTCTAACTTATTTTGGTCTACGTTCAAAGTCTCTGGGTGATTTGGGTATACCGATTGCCTTAAATTAGGGTTTTTATACTTGAAGTGTTATATTTATATGTTTGCATGTGTTGAAATTGTGCAAGTTCTGTATTTTTATGTTTACCAAACTATTGATGTATTGGTAAATAATACTTATTTCGAAAGGTGGAAACAAAATTTAGAGGACAAAAGAAATCCAATTTAAATGTTTAAATGTCTATTTCTGTTTGTAGTTAAATAATGCTTATTTCTCTTTCAACATCATATGACTATGAAGATACCCTAGGCATGGGTGATCTACGACTGTCAAACCCATCATCACCAGAAACTCCTATTGATTTTTATATAGAGATGCAAGAAAGGCACTACGATGATTTGCATGAGTATGAACTAGAGCAAGAAGAACTCTGAAGACAATGGCGAGAAGAAGAACGACGTAAAGAAAAGGCGATGTGATGGCATAGTCGTGCTGCCTTGCGTCGTCAGCATCAAAACAACCAAGTGGTTAACGAACAACAAGCTGACTCACCAATCATAATGTGTGATTGTGGGTATGTCGCTGTAGAAGATGTTATTTTGATTGGATTCAACATTGGTTTTTGTTATTTCAGATGTCGTGTTTATCCTACAGGGTGTACCTTTTGGCAGTGGATTGGCCAACAGTTTCCAAGCGAGCCGCTGAGTACGCAAATGAATTACAACATCAACTTATAACACTGCAAAATCGAGTTATTGGTTTTCGAACTGTCGTTAGTAGACTTAACGACCAGCTTCAAGGGCTAAACGTTAGAAGACAAAATTAAATTATTGCATCGTTCTTTGTATTAGGTACAACTATATCGTCTTTATATCACCTGTATAGTCTTTGTATCTGTATTGTTTTGTTTTGGTGCAGTCATGTAATGTTATGAATTTGTGTTCAGTATCCTTAGTTGCTTGTTTTATGTATTCTCCTGATAAGACAATTCCAAAAGTTAGTGATAATTCATATCAAAACAATCGTCTTTGTATCATCACACTGATTATGTATATTTTTAAATTATTAACTTGTTTTGTTTTTATTTCTAATTTAGTTAAACATTACAGGGTAGCCCTTGTTCGTGTCTTGAAACTCTTAGTGGAGTCTTACTAAGCCGTGGTTAGATTGCGGCAATGGATAGTGAGTATTACATATGGATAGGACTTCCGAGATCGAGTGCCAAATATGTAAGAGGGGTAACAGCTGTTCTAAGAAATGGATTTCTCATTTATAAAGTAGGTGATGAGATGAAGTGCCCCTGCAAAAAATGTACAAAACGTAATTGGTATGTCATATACGATCATCTTATTTTAAATGGTCCTTCTCCATTACATACCGGGTGGATTTGTGAAGTTTCACAGACAAAATTAATAGGTGTTGATGACCATATGGATTGTGCAACAGAGATGGATTTTGAGGATAATTTAGATGTGATGTTCAAATGCGCGGGTTACAAATTTGGTCAAAATCCCAAGGACTTTATAGTAGAACCAAATCCAGAGGCCGAGAAATTTTATCGGCATGTTAAAGAAGGAAAAAAACCGTTATATCTTGGCTGCACTAAATTTTCTCGACTAAGTTTCTTGATCAAGCTTTATCATTTAAAGCGTGCTTGTGGAATTAACGAGTCTGCATTTGGGGAATTACTAAAGCTTATAAAAGAAGCCTTTCTTGATGCCCAGCTGCCTTTGTCTTCCTACGCTGCAAAAAATGTCATTAAGGATTTAGATCTTAATTACCATAAAATACATGCCTGCCCAAACCATTGCATGTTATATTGGGCAGAGAATAAAAATAAAGAGGCTTGTGACATTTGTGGTTTTTCGAGATGGGTTGTAAAAGAAAAAGAAGACATCGTTGATAATAGTGATCCACCAAAGTCGATTCCCATAGTGTCGGAAAATGTTATGAGGTACTTTCCTCTAAGACCAAGGTTACAAAGGATGTTTATGTGCAAAGAATTTTCCGAACATATGAGATGGCACCAAGTGGAATGAAATGAAGATGGAAAACTAAGACATCCGGCTGATGATGTGGCACACAAGATGATGGATGCTCGCTATCCTGATTTTTCATTAGAAAATCGTAATGTTAGATTGGGTCTAGCATCTGATGGATTTAAACCATATCGTTCAATGAATTCAAGTTATAGTACATTGCCAAATGTGTTGGTAAACTGCAACCTTCCGCCTTGGTTATGTATGAAACAAGAGAATTTGATTCTTTCAACATTAATATCTGGTCCAGATTCTTCAAAGAACAGTATTGACGTATATACGTAGCCTTTAATTGCGGAATTGAAAGCGTTATGGAATGTTGGCGTTGAAACATATGATTCCTTGACTGATGGGAATTTTAATTTATGTGCAAGCGTCTTATGGACCATTAGTGATTTTCCGGGATATGCCATGTTGTCAGGTTGGAGCACGAAGGGGAAACTAGCGTGTCCAATATGCCATTGTGAAACTTCATCAAATTATTTGAAGCATAGCAAAAAATGTGTTATATGGACCATAGAAAGTTTCTTGATCCGACACATAAGTGGAGGCTGGATAAGAGGAGATTTAATGGCGAAACTGAAATGGGGAGCATTCCAGAAATATTATTAGGAACTGATATTAAAGAGTTATTGCAGGGGTTCAAAAATTGTTTTGAAGATAAGACGAAGAAACCTGGTAAAAGTGACAACCCTTTTAAAAAAGTTCAATACTGTTTGACTTACCATATTGGTGTCATAATCCCCTTCGACATAACCTGGATGCCATGTACATAGAGAAGAACATATGCGACAAAATATTAGGTACTTTACTTAATATATGTCGCACGTTGAAGGATCACCTAAACGCTCGTTTGGATTTACAGGAATTGGGCATAAGGAATGCCCTTCATCCTGTTGAATGTGGTGACGGAAAGCATGTTGAAATTAGAGCTGCAATATTTGATATGAAAAATAAGGAAAAAGAAATCTTTTGCTATGTATTGAAGAACGCCAAACTGCCCTACGGTTGTGCCTCGAATGTTAGTCAGTACATGCATGTAAAAGTGAGAACGGTTGTGGGATATAAGAGACATGATGCTCATTTCATACTCCACTATTTATTACAATTTGCCATGAAGAAAGCGTCAAAATCCGAGATTGCGTTATCAATGATCAGATTTGGTACATTCCTTAGAGGACTATGGAGCAAGGTTATCACAGTGGATGATATCAAGAGGCTGCAAAAAGAAATTATCGAGATACTTTGTCATTTCAAAATGATTTTTCCACAGACTTTTTTCGATATACTGGTACACTTGCCTGTTCATTTATGCAGAGAAATCGAATACGGCGGGCCTGAACATCTTAAATGCATGTATCCAATTGAGCGATATCTAGGAAAGTTGAAATCTTATGTGCGAAATAGAAACAGACCGGAAGGTTTGATTGCAGAAGGTTACTTGGCAGAAGAGTGTGTGACCTTGTGTTCAAGATTTTTAAGCGTTGATGGAGGAACAAAAAACACATCGATTGATTTTGGAAGATTTCCAACAGATTTGGAATATCATATTGGAAAAAAGAAGAACAAAGGTGTTCAATTTGAAAGATGCAGATTGGAAGGCAACGCATCACTATATTCTGTTCAATTCCGGTAATAAAGAAATTGAGAGTTTGATCGAGTAAGTTCTTAAGTTCCTATATCATTTTCCTTAACTATAAATTAACATCTGCATTTCGTAGTTTTTTGACCTTAATTATTATTCAGGGTTCATCGAGCTCTTGTGGATGGTCTTGCAAATCGAAGAAGATACAAGAGGGAACGAGAACATTTCGAAGAGTTTTGGAATTGGCTTAAAGAAGAGGTTCTGAAAAAGGACAATATTTCAACTGATTTAGAGGTGTTTGCATTAGGTCCTAATCGAGTAGCAAGGAAGTTTATCGGTTATATAGTAAATGAATATAAATTCCACACAAAATTTAGAAATTCTCGATGTACCACACAAAATAGTGATGTATTTTTGACTGCCAAAACTACCAGCTTTGCAAGTTTGAAAGACGAAAACCCAACAGTGGGTGATGTCAATTACAATGGATCAATCGAATAAATTTTTGAGCTTGATTATTGGGGAGCTTTCACAGTGGTCCTTATTAAGTGTTGTTGGTACCAAGAGGAAAAAGATTCATATGGTCTTACTCGAGTAAATTTTAGCAAGTGTCATAAAATTGATTCTTATGTCCTGTCTTCGCAAGTGCAGCAAGTATTTTATGTGGAAGATGCAGTTGAAAAGAACAGTCATTACGTTATTTAAAATTTGACGAGAGATTGGTGTGATACTGAAAATCAGAATGCAATGGAAGAAGACATGAGCAATACGCATTCACATGATATGGGCATAGGTGGTGAACTAGAACCAGAAGTTGTTGATGGGGGTTGGATTAGGGATGATGCCCCCGTAATACAACTAGAAACAAAACTAGAAGCAGAAGTTCCTGATCATGTTCCGTCTCGTTAGGACAAAAAAAATTCCTCTTTCTTATTGCTTTAATTTGGTCTAATTTATGATGTATTTGACACTTTTTGTTTTAGCTGGAAATTATTATCTTTGATGAATGTATTTGACACTCTTTTCTCATATTGCAATCAACACTGTTCACATGTTTTATGATTTAATGTCTTTCTTTACTGTCATCTAAATTGGTTATAGACCAAAATGTTATAATTATTGTTTTTTGTTCACTTTAACATGCATGTACCATGTTCTAATGTATTAAGTTTGTACAAGATGGATGAACTTATTAATATCCGACTGTAACCTGGCGGACAGTTTCGAAGGACATGTTACGTCGGCGGAGAATCCTTCGTAGTAACAAATATGATGTGGACCGGTTTTCTTACAGTGTGCTTATGGAATTTGTTAAAGATTGTATCCATTACACTGAAATAGGAGGAGTCTATATCAGCAAAGGAACGAGGGGTGGTTGGCAGCTTATATTGAATGACAAGGACGTAAATGAGTACATACAGGGCTACAATAAGCAAGAAGAAGCGGTTTTTTACATCGACAACACCATTTACAAAGATAGTGAGCCGTTCATTCAACTGCAGCCACATGTAATCATACGACCAAGGAAAAACATAATTCAAGGTATATATGTATATGTAATATAGATCCATTCTTATATATATCTCTGTGTGTGTAAAGAACTATGAAGGAGGCCATCGTTATTATTTTTATTGTTCCAGGTTCTGCTAAGAAGCCAGTTGTAAAGTGCAAGTATACTAGTGCACATAGACTTCAGCAGCAACACAAAATGATGATAAACAATCCAACTCAAGTGGGTCATAAGAAACTATCATTGGATCCTGATATGAATAATGATGAAGAAGATGTTACTGTGACGGACAAAGGAACCAGGAGGAAATTAAATGTAGAAAATGAAACCGGTAATGATGATGATACCCGAGAGAATGAAGCTGATGTTCAGGTATTTTTCAATTTTCATTTCAGTTTTATTAATCCGTATTAAATCTTATTTCGACCATGAAGGCTGCAACTAATTCAAGTAACTAATTGTTCTTTGTGCATGCATTCTGTCAAAATAGCAATAGCTGTTTATACGTCGACTCTATTTGGTTAACTAGCTTAAATTTATCATCGATGGTGAGCGATAATGCTAATCTGCTTGCAGTTCTCACAATCATCAGTTTTGATGAAGTATGAACAAAAGGGAATCGCGCGAATGCAAGAAAATGATGTAGTTAGTAGATCACTTGGGGTGCCTTCATTGGTCAGTTGTATGCAAGAGGCTGCCGCACGAAATAAGAAAGATAAAGGTAAAGATATTACTGGACGTAATGAATACATCCCAGAAAATGCTGGTGAAGACGTCACTGATAATTCATCGGATTCGGAGGTATAAAGAAGTTATTTGTTTATTACTTATTGTCTTTGCCTTTATGAACGTAAATAGTCTTAAACTTCGACTTAATTGTAGAGAATCAAAATTATTAAATCAAAGGATCCTTTACCTGGACCGAGAACTCGTGCGCGAACCAATGCAACCATTGAAATTGAGAAGGAAGCGATGAAGCGCACTCCCCTCCAAAGAAAGCTGGCTCCAACAAGGAGTTGATCATGACACACACTCCCAGTCCAAATAAACTTAGTAACTGGGATAAATTCATAGAAAAATTAAAGAAATGGACGAACCCTGCACCGTCTTTTTCAGGAGTTTTAAAACCTACAACGTCTCGTCCATCCGTTTTAAAACCTACATGTAATAAATTGTTCAAACAAACAACCAATTCATGTGAGGCTGCTGGTTCAGTTGCTTGTTATTTAGCGACGCAGAAACGCTAAAAGCAGAATGTTGAAGCACCTCTAACAATGAATTTTTTTACCGATCGATTAGAGCAAGAATGTATTGCACAAGAAGATGAAGCAGGTACAGGTACAATATAATGTTTCTTTATCTGTGCACTGCACTGTTGAGTGTGCCTTTTTCTATTCACATGTTTGAACTTGGTAGGTAAAGTACAAGGTCCAAAAAAACCTAGAGGGAAGTCAAAAATGACCAAGGTGCATGCTAGAACCCCTGATGATAAAGTAGCCATTGAGTTGAATGAGGATGGTCATCCAGCATCTGATAATATTACAGAGTTAAGCAATTTTCTTGGTACACTAGCCAAGGATAATGTGTCTCTTACTTACATCAATTGGCATGTTGTTCCTGATCAATTAAAGCGACAAATGTTGGATTATGCTCTGGTACAATCTAATTTCCTTAACCATATACAGTTCAACTGACTTCTTAAATGTTTGGTTTTAATTAATTAGTTTGTTTCCTGAATTTTGTGATTGATATATTGTAGGCTAGGTATGTCATACCGGAAGAAGGACACAAGTGGGTCTTGAACACGCTTAACGACTCTTGGAGGTAGTACAAGTCTCGCATCAAAGCAAGGTATTGCAAAAATATTCAACTGATGAGGAAAGACTTGCAAATAGGCCCAGTACAATTCCGTTGGAGGATTTAAAAATGCTCTTGGAATACTGGAGGGATGAAGCAGTTCAGGTATGGCTTTAATGATATTCACATTTGTATAATGTTTAATAGTTCACAATATCTTGGTTAATGCCAATATTTTCTTTAGTAGTTTACATTATCCTTGTTTAGTGCTATTTTTTTTGGATTTCCAGGCCCTAGCTGATACTAATTCCGTGTATCATAATTCTTTAAATGAGACACATAGCATGGGTCCCAAAACTTATGCACTAGCCAAAGAAAAGATAGTACGTGTTTTTTTGAACTTAAGTTATTTTTTATTGTGATTGAGTTGAATTGACCACATGATAATTCTAATTTGTTATATCATTGAATTATTGGTAATCCTAATACTTGACAGAGAAAGAAGGACCCATAAAAAGACTCCCCATCTGCTGCCTTGATTTATTTGGAAACATATAAACGAGAACCAGGTAGAAGTTACAAGACTAACACGGATGAACTAAAGGCCAAATACATGAGTATATATATAATTAGATACTGAAATAGCAATACTTGTGTCAGTATAATTGGTACATTGTATGTTTGTTGGAGCTGCTTATTAAATCGAACACATAGTTAGCTTGAAAGAGAACCAGTTCTGTTAATAAATTCATTCCTGCCAGCTACCTATTTATCTATATGCTTGCCTGGTTTTCATTTTATAGGCGAAGGTTCAAGCAATGGTGGATGTAGGAAACATTGCTGAGGCAGATGCACTTGTTTCTGGTGGGAAGAGCCACACGCGGAACTGGCTTGTAGGAAGGCGAGGTAAATTGGCTGAAAAGTCTCCAACAACTCTTGGTTCTTCGGACAATTATGTGCAAGAGCTGATAAAAAAAAAATAAGGCAAGAGCTTGAGGCGGATTTGGAAGAAAAGGTGAATAGAAAAGTGAAAGAGAACGCGTGTGTTAAAAAAGCTAGGTGAAGCCAATCCAGATCTTAATTTAGATGTCGAAGACTTTTGTGTCACCACAACAAGTGATGAAGATGTTGACATTTGTACTCCTTCAACCCCGGCAACTGACTGAAGTATTTGGATGGTATGTGTTAGCACTTGTGATATATTCGGATTGTTCTTTTAAATGATGGAACTTGTGGTATGTGTTCGTGATGACACTTGTGGTATATTTTGGTGATGGCACTTGTGGAATGTGTTGGTGATGACACTTGTGAGTTGGTATATATAATTGGTTAGCCTGACTGTGATGATGAATGTTTTGGGAGGATTTGTTGTATGAATATTTTGGTATATATGTATGAATGTGGTACAATGTTTTGGATTGAATATATGTACTGCAGAATCCGTAATTACAGGGTTGTATTACAGCTGAAGTTGATTTTTTTGGTGTCGCAGTTGATTTTTTTACCGTTGCAGTTGATGTTTTCTGGTGTTGCATTAGATTGCTGTGGTGTTGTGTTAGACTGTACTGTGGTGTTGCATTAGACTTTGCTGTGGTGTTGCATTAAGTGTAATATTATTAATTCCATAATGGTACAACACGTGGGGCCCACATCATACGTGGCGCCATGTGGATAGTTGACGTGGCGAGCTGACGTGGCATGTGACACGTTGGCAGCTGACGTGGAAAGTCCATGTGAATCCCGCTATCATGACCTGGAAGTCAGGCTCTGGCTTCTACTTAAGGCAATGCTGTATGTTGTTGCATTACATGCATACACTGTTGCAATAGGGCAAAAACTCTACTTTAGGCAATGCTTTTTGTCCGTGGCCGTAGATGGGCAAAAGCGTTGCCGTAGATAGCTAATGCAATGGCCGCGGATGCCATGCCCCCCTGGTGTTGCCCATTTAAAAAAGGGCCTACGACAATGCTTTTTTGATCTACGGCCACAATAAAGTAGTTTCGAATATGCCCACTTTTGTAGTAGTGAGCATTGCGTTGTTTAACGATTTACTTTATTTCTTGCACTGACAATCCAATGGAGTAAACCCGTTCCGCGTTAGTGGCATGGTCCTGTGATTAGCCTTATTATTATTAAATAAGTTAAGTAAGATTTCTCATACCAGTCCCATGACTGACACGTAGTTTGTTTCACTTTGCAAACTCGGGTGCCCTCTTTTCCACACGGGCAGTCGAGTGGCTTGTTTGTAGATATCTATTTATTAGGCAGGATTCTGGATCGAAGCTTAAAGCTGTGGCCAGAGCAATGATAGTCTTCCACTTCATTGTGTTAAGTTTATTGTAAATTAATCTTTCGCTGTATTATTATTTTTTCGATGTACTCTGATATTTTGTACTCTGATGCAACATTATTATAATGTTTATAAAAGTCTTCTGTTATTTGTTCTGATGTGTTGTATGCCCAAAGTTAGTGTATCCGGCGATTCCCATGAGGGGAATTTTCGGGTCGTTACATGCTAGAGCTATCATACTTCATATCATTACTCAACGTATGATGTGCGATCATTCGAAGACTCGGGTATGGCTAAGATGGTTGCATTTTATTGAGGATTTTGATCAGTGTCGGCAATATTCTTGAGGCGATGCTACATTAGCATACACATAAACAAAACTTACGAGGACCGTTTTGTTCGAGAGCAATAATCTTGGAGGTTGTCCTTCTTCGATACAGGTAATTTATTTTCATACGGATACTTGCATCTTATATTTTTTTTTCTGTATGTCCTGCTTCTTCATTAAATTTCTTTGTAGCTATGGTCTTGGACGTATCTTCCTCTGGGTAGACTTGAATTAAAGCAACCAAATATTGATTTTTCTTTGTTGTATGGGGCTAGGTAATTTTATTCCGTCATGTATTTACCTTATGTGTGTTAAGTTATTTCCTCTATCCCATATCATGTCACAATCACAGGTGGGTTGGAAAGAAGAGCACTTATTCGACTCTGAGGTGTAATCTAGCATTCTACCGCAATGAGCTTGACGTGCTTAGTCCAGATATTGTTACATGGACACCATATGCACATGATCTTGGGCAGCTTCCAGCCTTATGTACTGTGTCTATTCATCTATGGACCGCCCGTGTGTCGATTATATGTTTGAACGATGTAGCATACCATTTTGCTGACAGGGTGATGTGTGATATGCATCAGTTTGCATTTAGACAGCACCGTCCTGAACCAGTCCCACATTACATAATTGACTTAGCAGTACCCGCGGAGTACGAGATGGCCATTTGAGACATGGAACCATCGACAAATGCATACACTACAACAAAATGACCATATCACAACGGTGGAAAACAGTTGTAATAGATCTTTTACAACGGTGGGGCAACCGTCATCTATTAAGAAGTTGTAATAGACTAAAATCTTTTACAACTTTTCTGCACCGTTGCGGCACCGTTGTGAAATGTGTATTTTACAACTGTTTTACACCGTTGTAATAAACTTTATTATTACAACTATTATGCACTGTTGTTGTTATAATTTTTACAACTGTTTATAACGGTTGTGATATATTTTATTACGAGTATTATTTTTACAATTGTAGTCCACAAATTATATACGTATTACTAGTAAAATTCATTTCAGAAGATATTATCTACTAAACTAAAAATATCAAACAAACTTAAAACATAAACCAAAACAATATATTAATTTTCTTCAAACTCTCATCATTTTTTTACATAATACGCTGACTTTTTACATAGACAAAACACAATACATACATACCCAACAAAATAACCTACATTAGTAATGCACATAATGCACATCACCAGCTAAACTTTACAAAAAACATAACCATTCCAATATATATACATCGATAACACAAAAAAATACATATGAAAATAGTTTAGTCCACATACTCAAAGCTTATAACTATGTCCCAAGGTCCTAATGTCTTATCCAAACTTGTAGTTTCGATTTTCTTCATCGGACAAACTTTTTGTGCCAACCTGCAGTAGCACCAGCATCATTCAGGTAATTTGTATTAGTAAAACTTTCCAACACTCTATATGAAAATATGTACAACTATCGGCAGTTAACACTCTATATATTTAAGTATAAACTTGTACATTATACATAGAGTCACGCAAATAAATATGAACCAAATAAACTAGTGTATTTCTACTTCAAGAAATCACTTACCTTTCATACTGATCATTTCAACTTGTCGCAGTATGAATGTTTCTTTTCAAATGGATATAAACTTAGGGATGCTTATATACTTACGCTGGGTATAACAGAGACACAATTTAGAGTGCACCAGCTACTAAAACAATATACACAAACAATCATGGCTTTCTAACAATTACAAAACATAGGTTTATCATTAAATTTGTATACATAAAATATCCTTAAACCTATGAATGAGCTTGCAGCACTATAATAATATACATTTTTAACTTGACAGATGCAACGTTTAAAAGTGCATCTTCAAATCAGCAAAACCATATATATATATATATATATATATATATATAATATGTAATACTGTGAAGTCGAAAACATTCACCAATACCACATATTGACTTTACATGGCATGGCCTGATATCTTCCAGCAAGGATGTAAACTAATGAATCTCTCAATTCAACTTCACAGAATACAAATCATTCATTTTGTTTTACACTGAAAGCTCTCATGCATTTACATAAGCTAATAACAATAACTGAAGAACATACAATGTTATTATTAAACAAATACAAGCCCCATTCTTAATTTATACGACCAAAAATATACCAAGTTACAGTTTAACAGACTATATTCTTTTATGCATTCAAACCGACTTTACCTAACAATTCCAAAGCATTTAACAACCTATTTCTTTAATCCATCAATTCAGTTGAAAGTGCTCCTATACCTGTAAAACAAACTCTCTAGACTGTCTTGTTGGAACGAGACACCCCAGGAGATTGCATGGGCAGTCAACAGTGTCAGACATAACACGTCTGGTATGAGTGTATTTCATAGCGTATGATGTTCAAAGCGTACTATTGAAATATGGTTTACAGTTCAACTAAGTCCATCAAAAAGCATATAAAACTGTCTAACCAATATATGCCAATAATTATGTGTTCACATATTATAATGTCTAAACAATTTGATAACAGTTCATGTATTCACTGCCTATGGTTATAAGTAGGCAAGTCAACCAAAAATTTGATATTGGGTATAAACATATACAAACTAGCATGTAAAGACAGGTTTTGAATAATGTGTAGTGCTCTATGTACAATTTTCTAGTGTGTTATATAGTTTAAGTGACTCCATATCTGATCAAAACTGCATAAACATATGTATAGAACTGTTTGTGTGTCATTAAATATTACACAAATCATTGACGGTCCAAGCAAAGGGGTAACTGGTCATATGTTCTCTATATAATATGCATATACACACTAAACTATCTGAACAAAGGTATATAAATAACTGGTTATAGTACGCCAACTAATGCATCCACTTTTGAATCAGTTTTAGGACCATTTCCAAATCAGCAAAACACCTTAAACATTGTTTTGATCAAGTAGATGACTGATCCTAAGCTACAATGCAGGGTATAAATCAGACTAGTTAGCTCCAGAAAGTGGTATGCACTATTCATAGCATACTTATCTTATATACTTAAACGGGTGGACACATACATGTCAGGTCATCAACACAGTAAATGTAGTTTGGTGATTTAACCAATATATATTCAACCACCAATTATGAGCAGCAAGTTTATCTACATATCAATCAGGATGTGTGTGTATATATATCCATTCAATTTCAGATTTTATATAAACGCATCTAAAATGAATCACCAACACCAGCCATACATCCAATATGTGCACATGTCACCATATACACGTATATCATCCAATAAATCAAATAAACCATGCATAACAATATATTTCAAACATATAGTCGAATATATCACACCAGCAACAATGAAATCAATAATCACTGTATAACAGCAGGACTAAGAAATTTAGTTTAATCTGACTTATCATACCATTCAACTAATCTGGCATTCCATAACATAAGTCATAGTGGCCCTTTAAGAATCTTACTGAACTAATAATATCACTTTATTATAGAGCCTCCTTAATTCATTGCCCTCCGGGTCATAAATTGGGTATGCTCCAACAAGTATTGTTATACTACATATATAGCCTACTTCACACAAACATAGTTATGCAAATTATAGGGTTGGGTAATAAAATCTTATGCAAATCGTTTTATAAAACCCAATCAGTTTATAAAACCTCCTTTTCTGCTTCGCCATGGATTTATTCAATCACTAGCTATACAACATGTTATTCGAACTAATATAACATCCATCAACACAAATCATCCAAATAACGTTTGAATCACATAACTAACATTCATATTTATTTACAATGATCCTACAGTGGAACGAATGATTAAATAGCTGCCTCTAAAGGACTTACTGCTAAGGAAAAAAGGAAATACACTCAAACTTGCGTGCTTCCAGATCTCGATTTCATTCCTTCGAATCTGTGGTTTGGCCTCGAGATTCTCCTGGCCACACTGCTCCCTCTCTCGAGTACATCTCCATCACGAATCCATCTTTGTTTCGATGTGAGATGATCGATTTTTATTGATTTTCCCTAATTCGGTTTTCCTAGGGTTCAGCCATTTTTAAGTTTTCCATTTCGTAGTGAACGAGATAAATGAAATGAGGTCGGCCGACTGTTTTAATGCCAATACGGCTAGGTTTTATTATTTGCTAATTACCTATTCTGCCCCTAGGTTTACATTTGTCTTGTAACACTTTAAACCAACTTTTATAATACTTAAGCAAATTTCTACAAGTTAAACAAAACATACAAACTAACATGTATATTTTTTCTGCTATTTTTAACCACTCACAATTATATGAAATAAATTTACTGCTAAAATAAGATTATTTTAGGGCTATAAAATTTGGGTTATCACATTGGAGCCAAAAAATTTTAACAACGGCAGATGAAAGTTTTAAATTTTGAATAGGTGTGTGCGGACATTTTTTGGTGTTGGAGCCAGAACTTTCAGCAATGGCGCAAAAATTTTAAGATTTGGTGAAATTGCTTTGAAAGTGGTTTAATATGATAACGTAATTAAATACTATTTTTAGGATATATCATTTTGAAAGCCATTTAATATGGTAAGTTAAATGATATATAATAACTACTAATTAATTTATGATTTTCCTTTTCTATATTTTTCTTTAAAAATTATATTAAAAGATTATATAAAAGTAGCTTGAAATTTTTTGTTACAATATTAAATATTACCTTTTAATTAACTAATATTACTTCTTAATTATTAGTTATCACTTGTTATTAGTGATTCTAAAATTTTAAATAATCGTTTTTAATTTCAAATTATTACTTTATTATTAATATTAGTTATTGCATGTTTTCAAATTAATTATTATTAGATAGTAATGGTCAATTATTAATAATTTTATTAATTATTTAATAATTGACTATTAAGTATTGTTGTTTAATAATTATAATTATCAATGTACTATTTAAATAGAAAAAGGAAAATATCACCTATTGCAACATATGCATTTTTTCCAATTGGCAAGGAAGAAATGTTGTTAATTATATTAAAATATGTCATATATTACAACAGTCAAAAAATAAAAGTTGTGATAGGCTTTTATTACAACTGTCAAAATAACACAGTTGTTAAAAATAAGTTTATTACAACTTTTCTGGAAAAAAAGTTGTAAAAAACATTTATTACAACGGTGCTTTTACCACCGTTGTAAAATTAAAGTTGCAATATGGTGTTTTTGTTGTAGTGATAAACAGCAGGAGCAAGAGGTTACCTTGTCGGACGATGAGTATTACACATGGTATTGGCAGATTACCCGACGGTATATTCTTTGCAGCGTGCAAACTCTTGGTGCTGTAGTGGAATCATACACGCCTAGAGCTCCTCTTGAGAGGAATGTGGTATGAAAACCTTGCTAACGAGTGTAACTAATTTACATTTTTTGTCTAGTTTGAGTTTTATGTAAGTTAACTTATAATTTACAGGCGGACGCTGTGTACCGGGCTATAAAAATGGTCGATGAGTTATCTCATGAGGTGCCCGAACGAAGCAAGGAAAAATGCTTTAGCATCAAGCTTATTTTGCAAACTATTTTGGGGAAGAACAGGCTTGCTAGACCGACACCGCCTCCTCCTCCTCCGCAACCTCAAGCTTTAGCACTCATAGAATATTCGGAGGCACAACAAGGCGGCGACATTCGTCTGCCTCCACCTACATTGGTTTATAAGTCAAGGAGGAAACACAAAAGGCAGCGAAAAAGGAAAAGGGTAAGCAACCAGAGTCGTCTCAAGCAACCCAGGTTGTGCATGGTTCTTCACAGCCCCAAGACTCTGCCCACGAAGGTTCTTCATCGTCATCGCATGAAGATGTACCCCCAAAACAACAGAAGAAAAAGAGAACAACTCCTTACCAGCAGCGGATCATGAAGTAGTTCGTTCGTAGAATAGTGTTGTAGTTTGTAGGTTAATTGTTGTTCCGTAGTTGCTTGAACTATAACAACCCGGAAATCAGAACCAATTTAAAAATATATTTTGGCAATTTTAATGAATTTTGAATATTTAAAATGAATTATTTTAAATAATAATGAGTAAAC
Organism: Allium sativum; assembly: GCA_030737875.1. NCBI lineage: Eukaryota > Viridiplantae > Streptophyta > Magnoliopsida > Asparagales > Amaryllidaceae > Allium > Allium sativum. The sequence goes on along the minus strand of CM060912.1, from coordinate 767,086,414 downwards.
GTTTATTTTAATCGAAGTTAAAACATATATATTTATTTTAATTATATAATGAGCCTGAAATGGCGCGGTAGTTTGAAAATTCGATTTCAAATTACAGAATTCAAAATAAACCGGATTTCAGTAAAACTAGAAATATTTGAATCTGTTTGAAAATATCTTTCAAATGAATGTGAAAAATCCAGATTTCATAACGGAAATAAAAAGTTACGTCTAGTTGAAAATTCAGAATAATCGTTATCGAATTTTATATAACATATAACCCTTAAAAATAGCGATTTTGCAAACGGCCTCCGTTTTCGATGAAACCACTTTTGTTGGATCCGGTATGTCAAATTATATTTATATTCCAATTTTCTTAATTTTTGGAATCAATATGTAAGAGTGGTAAAGTTAAACGTGTTTGGTCAATTTAGTTTAAATTTAATCAACTAGAAAAATGACCGTTTTTCAAACGGTCTCCAAATTCGACAAAATTAGTTTTGTTAAGACTGTATCGTCAAAACATAGCTAGAATTATTTTTTTGGAATTTTCGGAGTCGGTATGTGGACCCGGTAAATGTACATTTAAATTGAATTTATAATGATTTAAATTTTATTTCAAACGAAAACTGATCGATACATTTGAATTGGCTTACCGAACATATTCCATTGTGTCAGGAATGGGGGGTAATTAGCTAAGGCGACAGTCGTTGGGTTCAAACTGGAGATGAAATGAAAATTGAACTTTTTGGAATTTAAAATTTTAAAATAATATAAATTATTATAAAACTTGGTCAAACCCACCCCCTCTCTTCTCTTTCTCCCTCCTCAGTTTTCAAAGAAAAAAAAGCACGACGGAGCCTCCATCACGCACCACCTCCGTCTGCGCCCTTCCCGATGCCGCCGCCGCGCCACCAGAGCCCGCCGCCACCTCCTCCTCTCCCCTCCCTCTCTCTCGTCGCCTGATTGAAACCATCTGTGCCCTAAGACCCCAAAACCCGCCACCTGACCACCCACCGCCGCATCCACTCGCCTTCCCCGCTACCTTCAAGCTCAGGTGCCGCCCCTCCACCACCCCAAGCGATTGTGGGCCCCCTCCGCAGTAAAAACCGATTAAAAGTGAGTTTTCTCTCCCTTTTTTTTATTTTACATAAGGTAAATAACGTTGTTTATAAGAAAAAAAAGGAATTGAAATATATATATATATATATATGTTATTGTAATAAAAATTTGATTTTTAATATATACATAGTGTTATAAAGATATGATTTTAAAAATAAAAAAATATGATTTTTAAAAATAAAAAAAATATGATTTTTAAAAATAAAGAGATATGATTTTTAAAAATAAAAAGATATGATTTTTAAAAATAGAAAGATATGATTTTTACTTATAATAAAAATATGATTTTTATTATAAAGTTAGCGAGATAAAAATTGGATTTTTGTTATATGAAGAGATATGATTTTTAAAAATCGAAAGATATGATTTTTGTTATATGAAGAGATAAAAATAAAAAGATATGATTTTTATTATAAAGAGATATGATTTTTAAAAATAGAATGCTTTGGTGGTAGCTTTTCTTGATGATGTTTTTCTTTTGGGAGAGTTTCCTTGGGTAGTTATTTGTCCCCCCTTGTGACAGTCCTGATGGCTCTTGTGCTTATCGATATCTGACCGATGAGGAGAATGGGAACATGAAGAATGAGGACGACTTGAGTCATAATGTTTCCTGCTATCCCTCCCACCGCTATCGCCTTGATCGTACTCTGTGTCTGAGTCAAACCTATGCATACTAGAACGAACATCTCTAAGTGAGTAGCGGTGGCGTGGCATATCTCCTACGAAATTTCATAAAACAAACATTAGAAACCAGGGGTAACATAGTTCACAAGTACTGTGACATGCAGTGCGAGTGTAGTATATATATGCTAAGTGGTCCCCCTGACAAACCAGAGCCCGGTGTTCGGCTTGTCTGCATCGTTTCCCTAGCTTTTATAGGAGTAGTTTCTTCCCCGGAAGAAAGGAAAAACGACCCTGTGTCGATATCTTTAGTAGTATAGATTTTATCAGGCCGAGGAAGTTTTGACAAGCCCCCGAATATGGGATCTATGGGAGAAGATCCGCCAATGCGAGACCTAACAGGAGAAGGAGTCTTTGGAGATGGACGCCATTTGGCAATAGAAGAATCTTTCTGCTTATCATCTTGTTGTTTATCCCTGGAAGATATGTTCAAAGCATCGCCGTCTTGAGTTAACAATGTAGAAGGAATTTATGGGAGTATAATCAAACTCTCCTCCCCTGTCATCCCTTTGTCCCCTAACTGCAATTCCTGGCTGGAACCTACAAGTTCTTGGCCTTTCGAACTCTATCCCCTCTCAATTAAAGTTGCAGCCTATCCTTCAGCTGGGGGCACATATACATAAGGACCATTCCCATGGCCTATGCTCTGAGTCATGGCAAGTAGATGATGACGATAAAGATAGTCGTCCACTAGACATTCTACGATGGTTAGCAGTTTTTGTTTTCCATTGAGCAACCGATTCATGCGATCCAAGTACACTTGGTGCACCTCCTTCTTCGGGTTAGCAGCTACAAAAGAATAAGACAAGTCAATATATTTACGACAACAGTTAAAGTTAGAATATCAGAGTCTGAAGCTTACTTTATCTGAGCCATTGCCTAGCGCATCCTGGCTGTTGCTTGATATAAAACCATTCGGGCTTCACATCACCTACTTACTGTTGAATGGTTTATCAATAATCTTCTTTTTTGGCACAGACTCGAAATACACGAAAGATGAAGTTTCTTTTGTTCGGTGTTTGAAATGAAGAAGAAGTTTACGTCTTCGAAAGTAAGCTCTATCCCTAGAATTTCCCTGTAGGCGATATATAACGTATACAAATAGGCATAAGCATTGGGATGGAGTTGTACGGGGGCAATGTGCATTCGTCTTATAAAATCGACGATGAATTGTGGAAACGGAGGGATGGCCTCTGCAATAAACATCAACCGGCTAATCGCCACGTATCCTTCGGGCGGATTATGAGGCCGATCTATTTGGTGTTCACCATGGTGTCTTTCCAAAGATTTCCATGTTTTAAACATAGACTTTAAGTTTGGGATCATCAATTGTCGAATGAACCGAATCCGTAGGTGCTTCTATGATGGTTGCACTCTCAAATTTGTAAGGAGCGTGATTGTCTGCTACTCCTCCTTCCTCTTCTTCATCCACATAAACTTCACTTCCACACGATTCTGCACTCTCGTGAATTTCAATCTCGTAGTCCGAGACTGCACTATCCCATTCTGAGTCCGAAGTAGATGAAACATCTGCGAAGTTGGGTTTTCGGATGACAAAAATTATAGTATGATTACCCGTTCCCCCGTGTGTGCGCGCGCGTGCTAATCTGTGTTGGTGTGTGCAGTCTTGAAATCATAAAGTACAAAGTAAGCAAAATGGAATGCAGTATAAAGGAAAGTTAAACAATCGTTTGTCAACTCAGTTTGAGAACGTCCTGTTTAGAAGGCTCTATCCTAACTGTCCATGAATTTGCGAGCTATGTTTGGTTTTAATCAAATTATGGGCAAGATTGTTTCACAAGTCAGCATCACTAAGGCAATAAAGCTCAATTGAGTCCGATAACGTTAAGTTGTATATGCGTTCCATGTTCAAGGCATCGGGTCGGTTTGGGGTCAAAGAGGAGATTATAACGGTTTGGATCGGAATTGAAAGAGAATCAGCATCGGGTCAGGGTCGGAGGTCTTCAAGTAAAAACACTGTGTCGAGTTGAAGCAACCCCGAAGCGGTAGAACGAATTGAAGGGACTCAGACCGATCCAAACTGTCTGGGCATAATTTACTTCGTCCCTCTGCCTTCGTTTCCTCTCGTCCGACCCGTTAGCACCTCATCTCCTCTCTTATCATCTCTTTTCTTCTTCTATCAAACCGAAGGTCTATCTTCATCGTTTCCAATTCATCAAGATTCATCATACACTTACGAGCCCTCACCCACGACGTTATGTTTAAGTTACCAGCGCCGCCACCCCGAGGTGATGAGAGCACCACCAACGACGACGGCGGTGGACTAGAAACTCCCAGAATCAGCATTGATGTCGACGAAGATGAATTAATTGAAATTGTAACAAATTTTGAGTATTATTCGTGCGGAATCAAGGAGAATAAGATTCTACACCCACTTACGGATTCGGTTTGATGATTGAACGAGTTTTTGAGTTTTGGAAACAAGGTTTCCTTGCTGAAATTAGGAATGACGGCAATAAAAATGAAGAAAGAGGAGGAGAACGGTATATATAATGGGTCAGGAGGGCTCTTCGTATTCTTCGATGAGATGGGTCGAACTGACCCACTCTCAGGAATAATGAGAGCAACCCAGCAGCGGATTGACAAGTGCGTAAACGCGCTAAAAGATCTTGAATCGACCCGCAGTGTGAACATCAACCCTAACGGTGAACGAACGAATGCGAACCAAGTTAGAAACAAAAGAGATTCAAAGAAGCTACTCAAAATTACGTGAACGCGTGAGCATGGACAAGCGAGACAATTTTCTATAAACTTGGGCAGTTGAAACTTTTTGAGGCAACAAAAATTAGAGAATTTACCTAACAGCTCACTTATGTCCTGATTAGAAGCTCTAGTGTACGGAACACAATAGAAATGACTACGAATTGTATCCCATATTTATAGGTGTATCATCAGAATTAGGAAGCACGGGTTCGCCAAGCGTCATAACTCTACGAACAGACACGATCTTTGGTAAATTCTCACTTACGAACAGACAGGTTAACAATTTTTCGAAGCACCTCTCATCTTCGGTGAAACATGCTTCGAGGGGGCAAAATGTTAGCCTGCTTTATAGTTAGGCTATACAAAGCTAATGGATCAATTGATGGATGTACTCGAGAACAAGAGGTGTTGTAGACATGCCACTGGATTGGTTCGGATCTGCGTAACCGAACGCCTTCTCTTCTTCACACGATCCAGTAAGCCAACTCCAGATGACTAGTCCAGAATCGGTTCGGTCCATTGACATCCGACCCGAACCCCCTTAGCCTACCATCCGATCTGAACCGAGCTTCCTGCTATGAAATGGTTACATCCCACGTCCCTACAATTCCGGAACAATTACAACCCATTTGTCCACGTCTCCTATGCGTTGTACTCATCATAGTGCATCCATTTTCGAGATTTGTGGGATGTCCCCACGTGGCATCAGACCCGCCTGCATTTCCAGCCTATAAATACACCACAACACACCATTTTGAAGGATCTTTTGGCTCTCTATCTACTCAAACTCTATCACCAACGATATCTCTTTGTTTATTTCAGATTATTCTCTAAGTTTTAGAGTATATTTCAATGAAATTGGAGAGATTATTGATTGTACTAGTGAGATTGAATGGATTTTCATCATTGTATTTGTAATGAGTTCATCAATCAAGGAAGTATAAAATGGACGTAGGCTTATTAACACCGAACCACTATAAATCTTGTGTTCTTACTGATTTTTATTTCATTGTTTATAGAATTATCAGTTAATTGGATGTTAGAACCACTTTTTGGTTCAACACACACTATTTTCTTGTTTTGGGGGTTTTGGTTGTTTTGAGTTTTCAAATTGATCTTTTTTCAAAAATACACGATTTATATGCATATTTTCTGGACAATAATACGAATAAAAAGGGCAAACCGGACCGGGCATTAATTTTGCACTATAGCCTGACGTTATTCGTTTTCGTTGGACCTTTTCCTCCTTTGTGGATCATTTGTTTCCTCCCATATTCATTCCATGTTTACAGCTTATTTCTAATTTCTTGTTACAGACTTTTCACTCGATGATTTGAACACAACAATAAGCTGAAGCAATTTGCATGGTCTCTTGTTGGCTTGGCCTTGGAGAAGTGAACCAATATTATTTTGCTGATACATGGGCGCAGAATGAAATAAACAACAAACGATAGAGATGGTGCTTCATGGTTTGGCAAATTCTATTTAAACCCAGAAATCTGCTGAGTATACCCACTTTTTAATAAAAAAATTTAGGACAAAACTATCCCTGTTCGGCAATATTTTTTTTTAAGTTTCTCAGCACACCTCGTAGAAAAGGTACGTGGTGCCTTTAGGGCACCACGTAGGATCATTACGTGGTACCATGAAGGCACCACGTAGGGGCTCAACGAGGTGTCCTAAAGGCACCACGTAGTTGCTCTACGTGGTGCCTTTATGGCACCACGTAGGGTTCTTACGTGGAAGGGCAAAATTGTCTTTTTTTTAATGATGTATGGGTAAACTCAGCAAAACGCTGGGTTTAACCATTTTTTTAGAGTTTCATGGGTATACTCAGCACATTTATGGGTTTAAATAGAATTTGCCTCATGGTTTTCATGTTGAAGGATACAAAGCACCGTATATGTATATTGAGTATTCTTGATCTGACAGAAAATAATGTATAATGTAATTATCATGTTTGTGAATGTCTGTAAATCAGGAAACTTGTGTCTTCTGTTGCGTCTAGATCAAAAATTTAACGACAACAACAGTTGGCCAGAGTTCTCAGTTTGTTCCCTTTTAATTCAAGAGGTTTGATCGAATGGCCATATCAATTCGCTGACTTTCTTAAACTGAAACAAGAATCGCATTTCAAAAAGTCTATTTTTACTGAAATCCTTTTCAAGTAATTGTAATGCTTGTTTACACCAGTATATGTTTGTATGAATTCAGCCAGTATTGTGTTTTCTGGTGAGTGCTTGTATTCTTTAGAACTTACAAAGCAACCAAAGACTACTACCATACATATGTCCGACCTCTCCAGCTCACAATAAAACAATTAAGTTTAAACTAACCATGCAGGTGACATTATAAGCTCTCTACTCTAGCTCTATGTAGATTGTTTGATCATCAAAACCCGCCTTCTCTTTCCAATGAAAGTAACCCAAAAGGGGTCCGTGGACACAATTGTGTAGCCTGCATTGGTGTACAACCTCTGCGCAGCACTGTCATCTTCATAAGCTCGCAGAGCCAAATACTCATGCCCCCATTTTCTTGACATTGCTTCACATGCCTCAAGCAATACAGTACCCACCTTCTTCCTCCTGTCACATTTAAATTCTGTTCTAATGGTGTTGCAGTTTATATCATGTCCATATTCTTCATTATTCTGATACATGGTTACCTGTAATTAACGAGCACGGCAATGCCAGACACATAAACATACTCGTATGCTCCGTTAATATGTCGAATAACATCTTCATCTCTTTGCACAGTAATATCTACTGCTCCCACAATATAGTCATGCTGATCAGTATGTGAAGTTGCTTCATCTGCAGTCTTATATGATTCTGCCACTAAACAGGCATACCTGTCTGGTGCTGAATTTCTAAGTTTGTATATCAGAGCTGCAAGAACTTCAGCCTGTACATGCAAATATGTTAAGTGCATACATTGTAAAAAAAAAACAGAGGGAAGAAGGTAGAACAATTTGCCTTGAAGAAATCGAGGAAGAAGCTGTTAAAAAGGGCAACAGGTTCATGGAAAGCCTCAGCCTGTACAGAAGCAACACTCCTCATCTCTTCTCCTACCTCGATCGTTCTTCTAACTCCCCACCCGAATCTTGTCACCAAATACCTATTTTGCCCTCGGCTTTCACCAAATATACCCACTTCATCTCCGTAATTTGTGGTGCTGGCGGAACAGTGAACAAGATGAGGTCGTCTTCTCCTTGCTTTTGGTCTGATACCATTGCTGTTGTTTCCCAGAGATTTTTCGGTGGGTATTTTTAATAAGATAGGAGATGTTAGGTACGTGGCCATGGTGTAGTGGAGTGAAACATGGGCGATGGAATATTCATCTTATCTCTGTAATGGAATTCATGGTAGGAGAAAGGAGAACCACTGATAAATGCCCATACGACTTCGAGAAATTTGTCATGTACCATAAAATTTTTGGTTTATCCCACAGTAACTAAATTGAAAAGCAAATTTTGCTATTCAAAATGATAAATTGTTAAACCCACGGTTTTGTTGACTTGCCTTCAACCTTTTCTAAAATATGAAGAATAAAATTACCTCTTTTACTATTTTGTTTTCTTAAATTCTCGTATTATTATTATTATTATTATTATTTTCTTTGGATGTTATATATATATATATATATATATATATATATATATATATATATATATATATATATATATATATAAGCAGCGGTCTGTGTTGTAATCTTAGAGCACATCACAGTGGCATTGCGACGTGCTCTAGGGTCATCACTCAGTATCACTGCTTGATGTATTCAGAACACCTCGAGTGTCATTGCAAGGTATCTCAAGGGTAACATGTAGTTTCATTGTGTGAAGGAGTATTCTCGAGAAACAAAATTAACGGGGGGGGGGGGGGGGGGGGGAAGTCAACAAAATGATGTCTTTTTTGATATTTTTTTAATACTCGAGGTTGCTCATCATTTTAATGGGACACGATAGGTATGACTCTCCATATCTATATTCCATGTACTATTATGACTTTTATTGGTTTTTGAGGTTTGTTTATTGTTCACATCAAATTGTTGTCCGATCCAATGTTTTATGTTTTCTCTTATAACCTTGGATACTCATTGATGATGCAAATGTGTAGGCTATATAACAGGTCTAGGTGTTGTTTGGAATTGCATAGATGGATTAACATGAGGCGACACATTTCATATTATATTTGTACCATTGTTGTTATTCCTCTGTATGACACTTTAGAGCCTTGCTCGTGTTGATAATTTATTACTATGGACACTTTGTATTTACCTTATATTTGTATAAGTTCTATTTATGTAATTGTATGCGCTGGTATATTCTGATTACATGGTTTATAAAGTTATTACCGTGTCACATATTTCATATATGTAATCACTATATATATATATATATATATATATATACATATATATATATATATATATACATATATATATATATATATATACATATATATATATATATACATATATACATATATATATATATACATATATATACATATATACATATATATATATATATATATATATACATATATATATATATACGGGATAGGATCAGGGAGCCCCCCTGAATTTCAGCCCCCCATTTGCACCCGAACCACAACCACTCATTTATATTAAAGAATGTGAGTGAGAAGTGAGAGAATGAGAGAGAGTATGAAATACTTGGTTGTGGTTGAGGGGCTTTTGGGGTGCTGCACTATTTGGGGTGCTCTCGAACCTGCCTATACACACACACACACACACACACATATGTATGTATCTATGTATATTGTTTGATACGCCGTGAGATGTACGACGAGTTCTTTGATTGTATTGTGTTTTTTTTATTCTCTTATGTTGCCTTCCCATCCTTTCCATTTCACTCCTTTTCTCAGATTTCTTTCCGAATGAGTGTTTGTATAGTGCACTTTTTGGTTATATAAGCAGCGTTAGTCCAAGGTGGTTGTCGCATTTGATATCAAAACTTAGATTGTGTTGTTTAACATAAGCGACGTTGGAATCAGAAGTTAATATATTTGATAGGGTATGTATTTTGCATATATTTTGGTTTTCAAACCATATATATATATATATATATATATATATATATATATATATATATACACACACACATATATCTGTGTGTGTGTGTATAATACATGTTATTTTACACAAAAATGTATGGTTGTAGTTTTCTCTATTAGCGATTAATCTTCCTAACCACAATCTGATACGATCTGGTAAACGAGAAATATTGATATCGATTTCATCTCTAGAGTTTATAGTTAGGAAGGATTGAGGACCACTAGACTCTAGTCACCAAATATGTTCTCAGTTGTGGTGCGAATCATTACTTTGAATGTCCTACTTCCTCTAAGTGGTTTTGGTATGCAAATATTCGACTATGCCAAGCTATGTTGATATTTATGTGTCTTTAAGAAATTGTTCCTAGAAATTGGGTGATTGTGATAATGCAAAATTGGTTTGCTTTCTTGTAAGGAGCTCTTCAATGACTTTGGAGTTAGATAGTGAAATGAGGTTGGTGCTTATCTCTAAGAAACTCCAAAGATGTACATGAATTGGTCTAGAATCCTTATAACTTTGATTTCCTAAATATCGATTTTCTCAAGATTAGTTCACGGTTCACTTCGAAAAAGGAAATTGTCTGGACTTCTCTGAACTTAATGTTGACTGACAATTCGTTGATGTAAGCGACGTGTCCATGTTGGAGTATGTATCCTAATTTGATGTGATACAGATGTATGGTTATTCTTTTTTGGATACTATATACAAAAAGGATGGATAGAAGTCTATACTTGGGATGGTGGATCAACTTGGAAAGTGGTAGATTTTATTCAGCGAAGGGATGAATATTTCAAATAATTGATCAAGAAAGCTCACGATGTTCGATCTTGTACCTAGTGTAGAAGGTTATCCTGCTATGTAAGGATAAATCATAGAATCATATGTATCGATCTTTGGTCCGGTTTTATCGAATTCTCCATTGATGAAAGTGAAGAGAAATGATATTACTAGAAGGGATTTGTTTTCCATTAATTTTTTTCCCATACATACTGTGTTTTGACATGCGATTTCATTATTCTATCTGATCTTGTGGTTTGATAGATGAAATGAGAATTGGAACTCCAACAAACTAATCTTCCTTTCTTGATTGTGGATTACCATGTTAGGGGATTAGTTAGACTTTATATGTGTGTAACATCCCATGTTTGGTTGCAAAATATTAATGTTGTGGATGACTGCAACGTTTATAGAATTTAGTTTTGGACCTCGAGGTGGGGGAGTGTTCAATATGGGTACGTATACTAGGCACTATACATGGTCTATCAAAAATTAATCTCATCAAGTGATATTTGTTTGTCTATTAGTTGTTTTCTATTGATTGCATTAGGCTTAATTAATTCCATGTTGATGTCTAGGAATTAACTTGTAGTGAGGATACAAAAAGTCAATAGGTGTGAGTAACCTTTGGTAACGATAATTGGCTAGGATATTTTGCTCTTTAGCAGTGATTTGCCTCGATTTGGTGATAGTGGGATGAGACCTTAACCATCAGTAGGCAAGTCGCTTATGATTGAAATTACAGCAGGATGAGACATTGAGTTCACTATTAGCGAGTCATCATCTGAACCATTAGCTTGAGAGTTTTTGAACACCTTTGATGAGTAGACCAGATTACCACCATAGTTAAGTTGAGTTCCATATCAACAGGTTATAGATATTAGACCAGTGACTATGACTTTAAGTCGTATGATAACTATAGAGTGGGAGACAAGCAAGTATCCTTTCTTTTCTTGATGGCTTGTCAAAGCAGCTGTTGGATGTGATGGTGTTTTCTCAGTTGGACTCTGAGGTGATTTAGTATGTAGAAAGTAGTTTGGTGTTGTGTGCATATTATAGTATTTCACGCTGCTTTGATCTTGATTGGTTAGTTATGTTGTTCGAGGCTAACTAACAAGTTAGTATATTTTGCTTATTTCTTAGACAGTGTTCCAAGATATCACTTAGATGAGTTGTACTTGTGCTATTCTCATGGGTGAAAAGAAAGCATAAGGCATGGCTGATGTTTCGTATTTTATGTGTTTAGAAAACACTATGTAATGGTTCAATTTTGGAGTATCACTTCTAAATAAGGGAAGTGAGATGCTTGGGTTATGTTGCCTTGAGTAAGAAGTCTTTATTGATCCTGCAAAAGTTACGACAGACTAAAGTTTGAGTTGACTAATGGAAATTATAGATTGGAAGTCTGGTTCAGAAGTTAGTAAGTGTATCGATCCTTGTAAGAATGAGAAGTCAATAACATCCACTTGTTTGTGTTTCTTAAGCAGGTGCGGTATCTATACAGGAAGGTAGATTGTCACATATTTCTCAATGACCACAATCACATGAGATGGAGTATCTGACTCCTAATTTGAAGTCCGTGGCGACAGAGATCGCTTGGGAGATTTGGAGGCACTAATCATCAAGGATGAAGCGAAGGTTGTTTATTATTGTCACATCATTAGGTTTTCTCTTCTTCAAGAGTGATCTTGACCGAGGTGGTTGGCTCTGTATGAAAGAGTATTGCTTGTTCCCGATATCGTTGGAGAGGATGATTGGACATTTATATCAAGATAAAGGATTTATCATCTAGATAATGCTCGATAGGAAAAGTCCAATAGTCCTTTATACTATTTGAGATTCGTGAGTGAATGGGGAAGAAATTATCGATGGTTTTCATCAATAGGTTTCCAAAGATTTGAGGATGGTGTGATAACACTCGAGGTATACCCGATTCATTGACGAGAGATGTTGAATTTATATATCTTATTCCTAATAAGATGGCAACCAAGTTTTTTAAGTCATATATTGAAACGACCCGAACTTCCAGGCCGACTTAAACCGAACAAGAAGACGTATTGCATTAAGAACACGGCGCATCATAACACAAAGCGAGAGGACATTTTATTTCTATTACAACAATTTACATTAGAGTACAAGATATCAAAGTACAAATAAGTAATATATAGCGGAAAAATATCAGAGATTTTAATTACAAACAGCGGAAATACAAATACATCAGTATAATGTGTAACGAAAAACGTCAACTAACACAGCTAAAGGAAATACACTGATACAAAACATTCCAAAGTATAGCTCCAGCCGTAATCCGTGAACCTGTGAAAATAAATATCTGCAAAACCAAAACTACTAGCTGCCCGTGTAGAAAATATGGACACCCAGTGTTTAGGTGGGAAAACAATACACTCCAGGCCAGTTATGGGACTGGTATGAGAACCAAAATAGTTATTAACTTTATTTAAAATTGGGTAAATCATGGGACCACGCCACATAACACAGAATGGGTTTCCTCCACATGAATACCAGTTTTAAAACCAAAAACGATGCAATACATTTAAAAAAAATGAAGCTTTTATAAGACTCAGGTCCCATCACGCAATGCAACGCAAGCCGAATGATAGAGTTTTGTCTTGTAATAGCCAAACATGCTTGATATGAGAAATTAAAATCATTTGATATTATGACTAGTGTATAGCACAAAAACAACTTCGAAAATAAATGTATCAATCATAGATGACATAACACCCTATCCTACTATGTCGCCATAGTAAACAACTAAAATCGTAAGATAACGTATTGGAAATTGGGTTTCCATCCATGAACCAAGGCAAGGGATCTTCCTTTCCAATTCGAAACACTCTAGCACATTCCTCAGGGATAGAACACATCGATCCTTGGGAGCGGTAGAGCTGGTCAGTCTTCGCTGATTAGTTATACTATATGCAATACGTTCCCCGGTCCTATCGGACCTAAAATCTGGTCAGTACGTCGACCATCTTGGTCAGTATGTCGACCATCAAGGGCCTTATGCGACCAAATCCGAGGTACCTTGCTTTCCATCATCCAACATCCACATAAGTAAAATGTCTGAGCTCTATACCATGACATCACTCGTAGCTAGAAGGTAACATATGTCCATTTCTCTACGGTCCTTCATCCCTTTTTGGTTCTTACCGGGGTATGAAACTCACGAATTAACGCTATACATAAAGCTATGCTATATTAAAGCTATGCTTTTATCATCAACCACAAAGCCCCACTTTTAAAAAGAAAAAAACTTTGATCCATGCATCTCAACATGTCACATTGTCAATCCATACCATACCATTGGTTTCAATAAATATATAACCTTTAATCTCATACGTCTTAGAGAAGGGTGTTAAGCAAAGAGAATACAATCTCTGCAACCAAACAAATGTATATTTAGCAGAGATCAATGAAAATAACGCGAAGTACAATGTCAGACATACAATCCATTTACAAGTATGTTCTGGGTCTGAACGAAATCGGAGGCACCTTATTCCTCGTCCCATATGCGAATACAGGAGAGAGGTCCTCGCATATCCGGTCGATCTCCAAGTACGTCTGGACCACCACCACTTATAACCTTGTCTTGGGTGTACAACCTAATCGAGGCATCAATAATTAGCCTAACGATGTGAGGATCTCTAGTCTTCAACCACCATCTTCATATCTTTGACTTTCAATCGTCATAACAGTTATTTAGAATGGGTTAAACCTGGTCTTTCCAAATAACTCACGTATCTTATAATCATGTGAAATATAAACATATCATACGCCTCATTCAAATCTAGAATATATTTTTATTCAAATATTCATTATACCGGGAAAGGTTCCCAATAATCTTATCAAAGATTATCTCATTTAAGCTTATTGTTTAATCCATTCCTTGGAAATCATTTCAAAATATTTTGTAATATATTTTCACAATACAAACAAGATTAAGGTTTATAACACTAGTCGAGGTTGTCGAGCGTTACCCAAGTAATCATTCATTTTATTATCCCCATCCAAACCTATTCATCCCATGGAGAAAAATTGGTAGTACTCCATATTTAACACCCATTATGTTATCGGTAAATTTAATTACCATTTAACACTTCAAATATAATCAAAGATTTAATCATCGCATGGAGTATACTCCATCTTGAATTCAGTAAATTTGATTACCCTATTCACATTTCAATCTAATTAAAGATTCATTAAAATTCAAACTTAGTTTTATTCTCAAAAATCATTATTTAATGATTACCCAACTTTTAGGAAATTAATCTTGTATTTAACTAGGTTAAAGAACGAATGTCATTTAAAATACATTCACGATAAACCCAAAATCAACTTCCACTTAATTTTGGAATCTTCATGGAAATCAAATTAATCGTAATCTATATAAATTTCCGTATCAGACTAATACTATAAATGGAATAACGATTAAGCCTATTAAATTCCATGAATAGTAACGGTCTTCCTCCATAGAAGCTCATCTCGGTTATTATTAAATCGAATTCCACTCAATTTTAATTTAGTTTATTAGATTGGAAAACTTTTTTTTTGGAATAATATCCATTAAGTCTTATTTAAAAGATTTATAAATTCCAAATCGTAACTTCATTGCTAATTGGGTTGCAGAATAAATGTTATTTAAAACGACGTTCACAGTGAACCCAAAATCATCTTCCATTTAATTCCAATTATATTTATTAATTGGAAAACTTCATTAATCTTAATTAAAATATTTATTCTTTTCGCAACTGCGTTTAAGAACAGTTTTATTCAAGATACCATTCACGACAAACCCAAAATCCAATTTGATATTAAATACAAGGCTCCGAATAGAAATCATATCGGGTTATATTCAACATCAAATTCTGAAACCAACAGATATCGTATTGGGAATAACGACATTTATATCTTCCATATTCCTCAATGATATCCGTATAATCATGAAATCCAATAATGAAATATCCGAAGATAATTTTCCAATCTAACTTATATATTGGTAAACTCGGGTTATATTGAAACCATTTCAATTCCTCTCAGTTCTTTATTCTAGTTGTTAACAAGTTCATTCAGATAAAAATATCTTTTATCTTTTAAAACTTGGAGTATTTCATCCAAAATCTTTCCAAATCATTTATCATGATTTTACATAATTTATTCTTTTTTTTAATAATTTTAATAAGGCCCTTACAGTCGGTTTCCAATATTGGCCATCGAACTGCATTCATAACAACCTTTTCCAAAAAAGATTTAGACATATTTAAAAATCGAACCATTGGATTTAAAATTCTTATTTTATTAGAAAGTTCATTTGATTGCGGTTCCAACGATACCAGTTTTAGGAGAATCCGACGATCGGATCCCCCAGTATGTCAATTCGAAGTTAATGGTTGAAATTTGTGAATGGTCGCTGTGCGACTTGTTCTATTCAAACCATTTAAATATATATAATAATTTTCGTCAATCTCCATTCAAAACCTATTTTATAATTCGTTTTAAAAACGATTTCAAGTTCCATTTCAATTTAAATCAAATTAAACAATCCATGTTATTATAATATCGAAATAATAATATTTTCAAAATATCAGCATTTGAAATCAAATCTTGTCGATATCCATTATAGTTTATAATCTTTGTGCCCATCCAAAGTCGAACATCAAAACCAAACTTCAATTTTTCACCAAATATTATATTAAAATATTCGTTTATTCCGAACTGAAATAAGATTCAGTCAATTACCATATAATTTTAGTTATATGGATTTCATACATCACATGTATTCAAAAACAGTTAAAAACAACCATTAAACATCCGATTCACATCCAGAGTGCATCTACAACTATTTAAGCATTAAGTAATTAAATAATGCTTACATTGGTCTGTCAACAACTAAACATAAGGGAGATGTGTGAATTAATTATCATCCCAAGACCCGTGCGGGTTTTTTAACCAATAAATAATCAATTACTAAATTATTTATTTATTCCAATCGATATTACTTAAATGTGTGAAGATAAACAAACCGTTCGACTTGTAAATGGATGTTTAATCCAATTTTAGCCACCACAAATAATTTAACATCTTTTTAACATGTTAATTATTTCAAAATCACACTCAAATCATAACACAAATAATCATCCATTCATCCATCTGTTTTTCAAACAACTGTTATGTGAGCTACCATATATCGTATAACAATTTGTGATAATTAAGCAGATAAAAATCAGCATAGGCAATCAATATATTTATAATAACATAATAAAATAATTGAGTGAGAGAGTTTTCACATTGATCGATTCTGAAATTGTTATAAAACAATTTTTTTAATTAAATTAAACAACGCATTTAATTTAATTAAAATTTCCAGCTGCTTCTAAATTTTCTATGCTTTGTTCCATGTCGTAGTTCTTAATGAGGCGATTTCAACGCACTTGAAATCGTTCGATTCCGCTTCTGTGTGAATAATTTATGATATTTTAAACTTTAAATAATTAAATGCATGATTAACTAAATTAATTAATTAATCCTTCTTTATCATCTTCTTTGATCGTTCCAGGTTTATAAAAACCCATGCACGCCTCAATTCTTCCACCGCCGCTCCAACCTAGCACACCCTGACGCCAATCAGACGAGTCATGCCGCCGCCTTTTGTACGAGCCACCACCTCCCTGAGCGCCACAAATTCCGATGCCCCCACTCGCTCCAGAAACCCTCTCAAACACGCCCCCTTCCAGATCAATTTACGACCATCCTAGCTACACTGAGACGATGTCCACTGTTGATTGTGACGAGCTCACCGAGATGGACGTTTTTGT
The DNA here is from genome assembly GCA_030737875.1 of Allium sativum. Taxonomy (NCBI): domain Eukaryota; kingdom Viridiplantae; phylum Streptophyta; class Magnoliopsida; order Asparagales; family Amaryllidaceae; genus Allium; species Allium sativum. The sequence goes on along the minus strand of CM060912.1, from coordinate 767,069,213 downwards.
AGTTGAAGATTTTCGATTAGGTGAACCGAATTCATGAAAAACGAGGAAGAAACCCGGCATGTTTCAGCCTTCAATTCATTTGATGGCGGCCAGAAAAAGGGTTGATTGTGCGTGACTTAATTATAGGGTTTGACCCCTTTGATTGATATTTATATGGTATGAAATAATATAATTTATTACTTCGTTATGGAGTTTCACGCTCGGATCTCCAAATGGATCCCAACGACTATCGCCTCTAGCCAAATGCCCCTATTACGGACATAATGGGATGTGTTTCATAAGCTGATTCGATCGTTTTAATCAGTTTTTATCAAAATTAAAATATAAATCAATATAATGCTCGATCTTAAATTTCAACGTACGTTTTAATTTGCCACGGCCACATATTGGCTCCAAAAATTACAAAATTTAAAATCTGGCTACGTTTCGAAAATATGGTACTAATAAACCTGGTTTCATTGAATTTGGAGACCATTTGAAAAATGTCCTTAATTCTAGCTTATTAAATTTACAACTAAAATTGAACATACATTTAAATTTACCACGCTTACATATGAATCACTGTCGACTTGAAATTTTAAACCTGACAAAATTTAACGTTCCGAAGCCAACAAAATTATTTTCATCGAACGGTGATCGATCGCAAAATGGCTATATTTTAGGGCTTAAATAATACTAAAATATTAATAAATTCCATAATGACTATTTAAATTTAAATTTGAACATAACTTACAATTTATAAAATGAATCTAAAATTTTCACATTTGTTAGGAAGATATTATTAAATAGATTCTAACGTTTCTTAGTTTATCGAAATCTGATTTATATTGCATTCTGTATATTCAATTGAAGTTCAAAACTAAATTTCCAAACTACCGCGACGTTACGGGTTCGATTTATAATTATATTATAATGTTTACATTCAAACTCGTTTTAAATAAATTCTAAGTCGTTTATTCTCAAAATCGATCATTTAAAATATTTAATTTCCATTAAAATCAATTAAAAATAAATTTTAAATTGGTTCCAAAATTTAGGGTTGTTACATATATGGATTCGATATCCTATGTAGTGCCTTATATTATCTAGATAAGTACCATGCATGTTAGAGTAGACATGATTGTTATTTTTTTAATAGTTATTCTTGTTTTGTCTATGCTTGTTTAATTGTTAAGGTTTAATTTGGATGCTTATGCTTATATGTCTGTTATGCATGCATGATAGTTTAGTTTTAATGTAGCACAATTATTTTATGTAAATTCTATATATGACTTAACATACTTTCGTTTTCTATATGTTTAACATGCTTATCATGCTTTCTGTTACTACTACTATGCATAATCCTCTTTGTTGAGTGTATGCTTAGATACAAAGAAAGCATGCTTTGGTTATTTGGCTGCTTTCTCGCTTTTATTCGCATCCAAATGCCAAGATTGATATAAAGGAGGTATGTAGTAGATACAGAGTTGTGATTTATGTCCTTGATGCATTTTTGATGATGTTATGCCCATGATATGGGAGGAAACATTGAGATTTTCTTTTCTTTTGTTAGGTTAGTCCATATATAGAGAGTTTTAGTTTCTTAGGGTAGAGCCATGCAAATAAGGTACTACTAAAATTTCCATGAACTGAGCAACAGTTGAAAGAAAGTCAAAATACGATGCTTAGTTGATTTGTCTTCCAGCTAGGATGTTGTCCCTTTTATATTTTTCATTACCCGTTTGTTAGGAATTAAACATACAACTAAGATGTTTGGTTTAGCTACAACGAATTTGGAATAAGGAATGATTGTACTTAGAGATAAGAATTATCACTACATGTTAAATTCCAAGACTATTTCTTTTGTTACGATCATTTTTAATGGTTGTTCTTGAGAGCAATAAGTGATGATTTATTCTATGTTGTTACTTATTTGAGAGTGTTAGGTTGTATTGTTTCATCCTTCAAAATTTCAGGGAAAAATTACATTAAAAAGGGAGCATGTAACAACTTGTAATTTAGTGAATAGACATTTCAATATTTTATATCATTAACACCAAAAAATGGTATGACCCCAAGAAATAAAATTGTAGAGAATAAATGAAGATAAGTAAAAGAAAAATGAAGAGAAAAGCAATCACACACAAGTTTATAGTGGTTCGGCGTTAACGAGCCTACGTCCACTATATAATCTCTTATATATGAAATGAACTAATATAGGTGAACCAATCACAACCATAATATAATTAGAGATTGGCCGAAAGATCCCTTCTTCTCAGTCCAGAAAGTCTATTTATAAATACTGCAATATTTAAATTGTCTAAGGTGTATATTATCCTATCCGGGAGTTTAGTAGATCCCGAAGAGGCATTCTCCTTGCAGAGAGTGATATGATTTGAGCACATTGTTGAATAGTGGCAATTGATCCAATTCTCAAGGATGGCAGGAAGTGGTCAAGTAGGATTAGAAGCAAATCTTTAGGAGGATATTTGACACGGAACCAAGCTGGGTATAACTCGATCGATCCGAGGATCACAAGATCTAGCTGGTTCGCCTTCCTGTGCTCGACCTAAGTTTTAGGCTCGGGTCGACACATCCATCGATCGACTAGTTCTTTGGTCCGGGTCACTCGGTCCTTCATATCACTTTGGCCGAAGTCTATAATGTCAATGGATCTTGATCACCTTGCCAAAAGTCTAGTCAACATATACAAATAGCAATCTTTAATTAGTTGATGGTTCAAAAGTGTTACATTTTACATACAATAGAACCAGGAATGGAACCATTTCCATTGAGTTTGGGTAGGTCGTTATGTAAAGAATAATATAAGGAACGCTATATTTCAAGATCGAATATTTTTAAGGGACATAACAGTCTCAATGCACATAAAAATTATCATTTTAAGAAGCAATATAAAATTACAACAAAAATTATATTGAAATCACAACAATGAGATAATGCATGTTGATGAGTTTCGTCACGATCAGATATACTGCTTGGTCGCACGAACCCTAAGTGCGTATTGATTTCAACTAAGAAATTTAATTTTTGGAAAAGATTTAGGTGGTGCATACGAAGCAATTAAATCTCGAGATATAATCCGTTGAGTTCAGTAGTTCTTTTTACATTCGGATCACCTGTCAGCATGTCTTATTTGAAATTTCTTTCAATTTGGCCCATTTGGGTCATCCACTATAAATATAGGCGCACACATAAAAAACAATATTACTTTATTTTGAAACCTTAAATAAAGTCGCCATGAAAACTCCACATTCGCCGATCCACATTTCTCCTCTCAATCCAATGACTTGTAGTCAAAGCTCCCTACATGAAAATTGTTTATCGTCAACACGAACTCATCCATGGTCATTGTTCGTTGATCGAACCATAGACGTCGCCAAGAATCTAGTTTGAACCCTAAATGGACAAATTTTGTGTTTCACTCATAGTGACTTCATCGTCACGAATTAGCTGATAGAACCTGAAGGAAAATTATAGAGGAGAGGCAAATGAAGGTATCAACAGTGGTGGCATAACCTATGGTCATCGAGGAAGGAAGACAAATTAGTTTAACCATGCAAGGTTTTCACATTTTTGAGTGTAGGAGCATCAAGGGGAGGGAAGATTGGTCGACGTGGAAGCGCCAAAGGGTGGCGTGAGTGTTTGATAACATGTGGTGGCGGCGCTATAGAGTGGATGAATGGAGGCGGGTTAAGTTAAGATATTTGCATGATTTTAGGGAGATAAGGATTGCTGACACAGAAGTTGGAGATCGAATTGTGAGTTCTATTTTAGTTTCAATTTCAATTTCAGATCTTCCAACTTATGTAATTTTTGCATATGCCGTCCATTTTGGACCTGTACAGTTAAAGCGCTTAGTGGATCAAATGCAGAGGAGGTCTAAAAAGTCATAGCGGGGATAAAGCGAGGAAATAACAGGATATGGAGAATGATTCCAGTATAACATATATCACTCGTCAGTAATGTTTTTACGAATGTAAAAATGGCAACTAAATGAAAAACTAGCACTTAGTTTAACTATAATTAGTACATTCTTAATTTTAAACAAATATACGTGTAAATATTCATAAATAAATGTTAATTGCTATTGAAGTTAATTAAATTTTATAGAATATAGAATATTTTTGTCAAAAATATACATTAAATAAGTTCAATTAAAAACCTAACTTCATAATTTTTATAATGTATAGATGTCATTTTTTAGTTGGTTTCTTTCATCAAAGATATAGCGTGAATAACGTAATATAGTGGAGATATCTGGATATATCGGGAATGGCAGAACAAAGTTGGGAATAAAGCGGAGAGGCTATATCAGAGGCTATTTGGGAAAAGCTTAGCGGTATTAATCCGCTATGGGATATAGCAGGATTACAACGGAATAATATTGGGGCATTAACTGCACAGTTTTGGACATGGTTTCTTCGGTTGTACTTGTATTAGAGAGCTTTACATTTCAGTGCTATTTTGGACTTTTTTAGATGAGGTAAGTGGTATTATCTCTACTGAACGTTAATTGTTTATATAGTATAAAGTTGATGCTTCTAGATAGCTTCTAATTTAAAAACGTGATTTCTAGGATAGTGGCACCTAGTTATCAATAAATAAAGTAATTAAAAAGTATTTGAGCAATTTTAAGTTAAATATCAGTTTTACCCATTTACGAGCAATTACGTGATAATTTAGCACTATCCCTATAGTAAGATTATTTTGACACTAAGTCCGCAACAGTCGCTTTTGATCACTTCTGCTTATTTTATGGATTCTATTATGAATGCTTGTATGCTATTTCAGATATTAACATGATTATTTGTTGCATGATATTTTGCTTGCCTAGTTTGGTTGAAAACACCGTTTATAGGTGACATATAACTAGGAAAATCACATTCGTTAAAGTTTGATGGTTATCGATCTAACACACAAGAAGGTGCACATTGATTGAAGGAACAAGAATGACAAACTTGAATGAGAAAGACAAATTCACAAAGGAGCATCGAAGCATGCAGACTGACTGGAAGGCGAAGCAACACTAAAATTTGACAATGGTTCTGAAGATGGAGGATAGTCCCGATGACGAGCTTGGATTTCGAGATGAATGCCAAATGTTTTCACTTGATATGTCTTTATCAATCCGGGTTAGATACATAATCAGAGTTGTTGTTATTGATCACTATGGAGTAATCGAGATTGACTATTATTGATGTCAACCAATTTGACCTACTTTGATGTGGATGTTGATGTGTGATGCCCCACACTGATACCCATATTAACAAAGAGAATTAATGTGTAATACTGTCTGGTAATACAGGAAATAGGGTTTGTTAGGAGAGACCATATGTAATTTTGTATTGAAATATATCAAATAGGTTGATAACGTGCTCATTTTTTCTCTAGAGGATCAACATGTTTATTTCTTGCCAAATACAATACTACAATGGCTACAGAGCCAGTTCAGAACAAAGCACAACAATAATAAATATTGGGGATCACAAAAAGGAAAAAAAACACAGTCATATATTTACATATACATCAAATACAATAAAAAGTAATGTACATAAAAGTTATACAAACCATAAAATATACAACATTAGTTCCCGAAAAGAATATGTACATATATCAGAGTGCGAAGCAATTATACTGATCCAAAACGATTGATAAAAATGTCAAAAGTGAAGCAAAAACTAGAGATAACCTACCCTGCAACTCGGTCTGACTCGAGTACATAAAATCTACGGGTCAGTCTAACTTGAACAAGATGATTAGTATGTGATTGTAAGATATAAAAACACATAAGGGAATAATTCATGCAATGATTAAATGGACTTCATAAACTTTGATTTCTATATAATATATGTGAAAAAGTCATGAATCATCGTATAAGCATCTTATGCAAGTTAAATTCGCTAATTCAGATACTTCCACTAATTAAGATTCCTCCAGTCATAAGATTATGATTTATAGAATTCTAAAATCGTATACACCACGGAATGGAAACCACAAAAATATCAAAAAACAAAGAACTGTAGAACTGGATTAAGAGTTCTAAACATAGTAATGAAATCACTTTAAATAAATCTTCAGATAACCCCAGGCTATACATATAATAGCGTTCAACACAAGTTAGTAAAATTATAAAGAGATCTTAGAATTTTGAAATCATAAATAGTGAAATTAAGAAATAATACATAATGGATCCATGACTCAGATGGAAAACCGAAGCAATATCGCACATGCATAACTCAGACGACTGAAGCCTACTAGTACTTGTCAATATGTATATATGTTGTACCCTCCTCAGATGATCAGAAAGTCATAAATATCTCATATGACCCAAAAGTGACAAATATCTCAAATGATCGAAAAGCCGTAAATTTCTCAGATGAACCGAAAGTCATAAATATCTCAGATGTCCAAAAGGTCTAGTATTGTTTATATCACAAAATGTGTCACAAACTCTCAAATAGTAATCTGGACCGTGGTAACTGTATGTCCTATACTGCATGTTCTCACTTATTAGTTTACTATCCACTAGCTAATTCCACATTAAAATAGGAAAATAAATCTTAGAACAACGACCTCGATTGGTAAAGTTTGGAATTAATTGACATAATAAACCAATATGTCTCATATCACACGATTTACTACATCGTCTAAATCACAACGTCGCCTTATAATAGCACGCAAGATCACGTGATTTTATATTTTGAAAATTCATGGTTTATGAAAATGAGTTTATGTAACTTTTTTAAAACCATTTGATTTACCCCTTTAAAAATCTCTGTATATCGAAAAATAGTGCATATAGTATAGCCTTGACATGGTTATACTTTATAAAACATCATATTAAAAATCATTTGTTTCAAAGCGATATACACACACACACATACATACATACATACATACATATATATATATTCCTTATTAGACAATTTTATTAAACATGAACAGTGTCGAAAATCTCATGAAATAAACCACGAAAATCATATAAACTTCACTGATTCAGTGTGTAGATTAGTTTTGATATTGTCTTGTCTATTATATGACAAATCCTACGAAAACATCTCAACAATTCACTTTAATTCATCAAAATCAACCTGCTAATATACTTAAAAATATTGTAGGAAATGAGTTTAGAAACCAACATACATAGGCAATATAGCCTGCACACCAAAACACTACATGGATTGACCATGATGTTGCTCGAGTCAACCCTCAAGTCAATGCTAATAGCCCTAGGTTGACCTAGAGAAGGCATAGGTCGACACGGGTATGGGATTTCACTTAGGTCTGAATTCTACTCCGATTACAACTCTTAGATATGTTTTGTATGGCTTAATTACCTCGGAATTGTCTAAAAATTGGTATATGCAAAGTAGAACAACATATCTATCAACGAGGAAAAGTTTTAGTGTATTCTGACATAAAAAACCAAAGATATACAGCCACAAACATTCACTCAGGTTCGATTTGACTATGACTTAGAAACACCGAGAAACAAGTTATAAACCATACAATTTCACGGAGATTATCTCAGAATATACACTTATAAAGCTTGAGTAAGTAAGAAATGTGAGATAACTCACCTTTCTGGATGAATTATAGTATTTGTAGCAGAGATTTCGGCTCAAATTAAAGTTTTTGTCTTGTAGAGAAGAAGTAATACCTATAAACAGTATTATAGAGACATGCAATACACAAAAAGCATGATTTCATAAATTAGAGAAAGTTTATGAAATAAAATGGAGGTAAACCCATGGAATTGTTATGATTACCTATAAAGCCTCAGGCTTGGGTCGACATATTCATCAGTCGACTAGTTCTTTGGTCTCGGTCACTCGGTCCTTCATGTCACTTTGGCCGAAGTTTATAATGTCAATGGATCTTAATGGCCTTGCCAAAAGGCTAGTCAACACTCTACCCCCAAAGCATGTCGTGTTAAGGACGGGGAGCGCTTTGTAATTTTTCACTTTGGATTGTCCCTAGATGTTGGGAAATCAAAAGACCTTGTTTGCGTCATTTTGAAAACTTCTTCCACGAATTACATGAATCAAGGATCGATTGGCCAGATATTTTGGGAATTATCACTGATCTAGGAAATGATGAAGCTTTGCTGTTATATGTCTCTTCACCTTGGTTTGGCTCACTATCGGACTGACATGTTAACCCTATAGTCATATTCAACAGTTATATCAATAGAATACAAAGAGTCCCTTCGTTCTATTATAAAAGGCTAGCCCACTTTAATTATTTACTTTTACTTCTTTACCGCAACCGAACCCGTTACTTTTCAAAGAAATTGGAAAATTTTCCTTTGCTGAAGATCAAGATCATTTCCTTCGATTTCTTCTTAGGTATGGATTAATTTTCCTTTCCTCATTTTTAAACACATTCACGGTTTGAATCGCCATCGTAGAGTTCACCGGAATTGTGGCCTAGTGGTAATGCAGCATTCAAAGGCGATTCAGTAGCAAAGTGATGATAATCAGTGACGGAAGTGGAGCTGCCTTTGTGAAAAGGTGTGAGGATGAAGTGGCATCTCGTTCTTCATAGCATTTTAAATTTCGAGGCGCCATTAACTTCGAGAACATGTGACAGTGAGAGAGAGGGGGTGATTGTACAGGTGTGCTCAGCTAATGGCGAGGGCCCTTGGCATGGTCAGGCGGAAGGAGACAAAAGATGACTTCAAAACCGATGCTTGTGGACTTGGCGTTATAGAATAAGTACTTCAAAATGTCTAGAAACAATATCTAGTCTTGGGTCGGTAAGATTACTAGTCGACTTCTTTGAGGTCGAACAGAAAGAGACAAACATATGAGAAGTGTTCGACCCATGCTTGTCCAAGATGGTCGGCTCGATGATCAGGGCCGCTCAAAAGTTTAAGTGGAGTGATAGATTTCACTCATTCTTCTTAGGTAGGGATGAAAACCATGATGTTGAGCACGATTTTGATTGTTTCTTTTAATTTAGGCTATCACTTTACTTTTCATGCACACGTTAGTGCATATATTGAGGGGTTATGATCTCATCAATCCGACCGATGGTTTTTATGAATAACATAGCTTACAATGGTCCGACGGCGCAATACTCGTAACCTTGGAGCAGGCAAGGGTAAGGTTCTATCCACCCTTATAGACTTGAAAAGTAATTCGACTTTTGAATCCTAGACCGAATACGAACCCGACCCAAACATTGACACCCAAGACCGATCAACAAATCCGCAACCTGTCATGGAAGCAGGTGAGACAAGTGGGGCGACAGCTGTGACAATAGCACCCGACACCCTCCCAAGTGTGATAATTCTGGAGAACCCTGAAGATGCTTGGCCTTGCACACTGATTTTGAGGAAACTGAAGAAATTATGCATTAAGCACAATATTCCCTAGATAGATGTCCGCATTCCTCAAGAACATGATTGTCCCCGTAATTCGCCAAGTGGTTATATGGCGCTAACTCGCCCTATGTGTACTGCCGGAGCTATTCCCTCATTTCCTCCATTTATCATTGATTTTCTAAGGCGAATGAACTTATCACCAATTCATCTTAACCTGATTGCATACACCAATCTATTATCTCTATACATCTTGTATATGAAGTATTTAAGCCAACCTCCGACATTTGATGGCATAGTATTTTTCTTCAACTTCTGACACTGAAAGAAGGAAACTTCTTCTTTCTTTTCTTCGAGGTTGTTTATAAACAAAAAAAATTGTTGAGGGCATCCCTAGTAAACTAGGGAACATTAGGCACAACTGGTTTTATATTAAGTAACAACCGGGATACGCACATCGCTGGCTTCAGTGCAGTAAGTCTTTCACTTTAATCAGATTATAAGGTGGTTTCTTACCCAAACTGTTTTTATGCAGATAATGAACCGAAAAGCCCAAGGGGAGAGAATTCCAAGAGCGCTTAGACATGTTGTCTAGGCTACGTCTTAAGTGTCAAAACATGTGGGATTGCTTAACCGACGTGCACTTGCACCAATACCTTCTTCTTAATGTGAACAGAACGTTAGGACCCTCGACTGACTAGTCATCGTCACCAACACTTGTTCAAGTTGACATGCCCCCAGCTGAAAGAGCTTCAACAATATCCAAGAATGAGTCTCCAGTCAAAAATGTACCGACCACTGCCAGAGATGTACTTCTAGTTAGGAAGTAGTTTGACCAACCTGCGGTCGAGAAGAAAGTTTCCACCATAGTTTATCCCCCGGGAAGAGGGAAAAAAGTTGCTAGAAGAAAACTCATGAAGGAGGCCAACCTTTTAAAGGCGAATAAAGGCTCAGACACAGGAGTTGCAGAGAAATTTCCTAAGGTGGCAATCATGGAAGAACCTCGCGACCATCAATCGAGAATTTCCACTGTCGAAAAGAATTCTCCTTTTATTCAAGATCCACTCAAGGAGGAAGTCACTTCCCCTTATGATGGTTTCAACAACCAAGATCTCCCTGAAAAACTCATCTCTTCTCAAAATTTAGATTTGATTTCTTTCTTTATCATATTTATTGAACCAAAGGGCGTGATAGAGACGAGCCAAGATCCAGGCTTGGGTCCATTTTGGGGAATCACTTTAAACATACACAGCACAAGCACTACATGTCACAAAACTGTCTTCTCTTGTGTATATTGACCAAAGTTTCTTTGTCATAATGAAGGTGCTATCGATGGTGAGTATTATCATGACAACTTCGGTTCTCTTTGGAAGAGAGGCGGAACTATTGGGTCGGTCCCGCAACATGGTAAGCAGGATAGTGGACACAAAGATGACGGTCGTAAAGAAAAGAAAAGAAAAGAGAAAAAGAAAAGAGGAAAAGGGAAAAGTCCGGGAGAGAAAAAGACGGGAGAAACGAGAGAGGGGAGATCGAGAAAAGCTTAAGAGGCATTATGAGGAAAAAGGAGCAAAGAAGGGCAGGTCCTAGGGAAAAGAGAAGAGCATGAGACTCAGAAGCATCGATCTTCATCCCATACTTAGGACAAAACTCACAAGGGTGGCAACAAAATTGCTAGTGAACATTCTCAGGTTGCTCCATCGCATCCCAAACTCCTGGTCGATCCTCTTCACGAGACGTAATCATTTGGAATTCATGATCATGAATCTACTCCTACCCTCAAACGTCATGGAAAGTCCTCGGATATAAATCACTTCTTCTCAAGATGGGACATCCGTCAAATGAATCAAGGAAATGGAAGAGCTCTTCCCTGGCTTCTACTTTACCGGAATTGAGTTGGTTCCCGTCCTACGACTGTTTCCACCAAATATCCATGATCGAGTCAGATCAGATGTTGACTTCGCTCTATCTTAATACGATGTAGTTTATGCCTATGTAAGGTAAGTAAGTGAGGTGGTTAAAGGTAAGGAGATAGTGAATGAAAACTTGCGAATGGGACGAGATTCTGATAGAAAGGCTTTTGAGAAAATTAAGGGAAAAATGGATGAGTGTGAGACTCAAGTTGCTATTCTTAAAGAAAAGCATGAAAAAATTATGAAGGGCTTGGATGCCTGATTACAGTCGATGAGTCAGGAGTGTACGTCTTTTAGAAATGAAAGTGAAATCTAAAGAGCGATAAAGGTCGACTGGACCAAAAAGTGCAAAATCTCAAGGCCCCACTTGATTCGTCCGAGCTTGCTAAGAAGTAGGCCAAGGATAACGCCGCCAATGCAATCGAAATTGCTAGCAACTCTCAATGCCAACATGATATTGAGATCCGTTCGATCAAGGCTGAACATGTGGCTAAGGAAAAAGGAACAAGTAAAAGGTTTAGCGCCAATGTCCTTCTGTTCTTTGCTCACATCCTTTGCCATAGGAACCTGTCTTGGATGAAAAATTACCAATGATATTAGTTGACATGTGGGAAGTATTTGTGAGAGAAGAGATTGAGGCGGCAAAGGGACAGCCGGTGGACGAAGAAGCTTTACTATCCCAATATTTGCGTGACGATGAGGAAGGGGTGTTAGCTGAAGGAAGGAGGGCATTAAAAGAACTGAAAGACGCTGAGCAATACAAGGCAAAGGGAAAATCGATCCCGAAGGGGGAAACTAGTGCAAGTAAAACGAAGAAATCTCTTCCTACTAAAGTAGTTGTTGCTGGCTCATCTTTCGTTCCTCCTCTTCAAACAAGTCCTTGGGGATAACTGGGGAATATAGTTTGGACAATCTTCCTCTTCCCTTGTTAAGAAAAAGATCAGCTGCTCCTACTCTCGAAATGAGGACTTCGGAACGATTGAAAGAATCTGCAATCGGAGGTAACCCACTCCTTCTTTCTTAATTCCATCAAACATTCACTCCTTCGATCATAACTTTTGCTCATATTGTCATAGGAACTCCATTGGCGAAAGCAGCTACTGAGGCAGAGACTCTGGAGAAAGATCCCATTAACATCCCCAACAAAGATAAAGAAATGGTCAATGTCACGAAGAAAGTAGAAACTAGCAATATTCAGTCAGACGATGATGACGTAGTATTTACGGGCGAGGTCAAGAAGACCGTTCTTCCATCTATTGCTGAGATGAAGGCCAGAGACGAAGAGGAGGATTCTTCCCTGAAGGCCAAACTATATGATGTTCCCCTTGATATTCCTTTGATCCAATCCATCCCTCCAACTATAATCATATTTGTCAAGGTACCTCCTTTTCTAGCGTAGACCGATCATAGTAAGAAATGAACAATGCAATGGTGTCGAGTTGTCTTATTCCCTTTGGCAGCAAGTCCAAGAAGGCAAGGCACCATTTGAAGACTAAGAAAACCTTGGAGATGATCAAGGATAGATAATTGGAGGAGATCCAAAAGCATGGTGGTAAGCCACCCTGAGTTTAGAACCCCTTTATTTTATGTCTATTTTAGTCCCTTTGGAAGTTGTTTGCGAGTGCGACCCTCGCTTTTTTATCTTCGCTAAGTCTTGCATTTTGTGGATGAAGTTTAATGTACCTGTCAACAATGTTATTTTGTAAAGAAAACTTGCGCTAACATTTAACAATGTTTATTTTCCTCTAAGTACTTGTATTATTAGTATGTTGAAGGGTTTTAAAAGTTATAAGGGCACAACATCAGTGTCTCAAATTCATTCCAAATTCTGAGGATTGTTTAAGCGAAACCCTCGGTCGGATCTCTTGTTTATCTTCATGTCCCAGTGTCATGGGGGACCAATTCGGATGTCAAGTTTTCGCGTCGATCCTAGGATCGATTCGACTAGATCGGGGGTCGAATTATCTTGGTTAGGGATATGTAAGCCCTTTTATACTCCCTCTTAGTCGTTAAGGGTTAGAGTACCAGGGAACGATCGGTCTTTAGTCGGGGTGTAACTTTCACACTTTTCCATAATTTTATACCCCTTCTCTCGTCGTGAGAATCAGATTTGTTTAAACAGACGGACATGCTATTTGCGCCAGTGTCGTCCCCACTTTTGGTGTATAAAGTGTGATCCGGAGGTTCGAGCATCGATATCAAGCTCGAAGTTAGTCGACCCATATTTCCTCTCGGTTCCTGAATGAGGTCGACTCATTGAGACCCAGACCGGTAGGTTGTGGGGTAGGCTTTTGACCTATGTTGGTTAAATCACAACATATAGCCATTACATTAATAAGATAGAGCATGAAAAGATCCTTTATTCATATACTATAACAGGTGAAAAAACACACCTTATTACAATACTTCATTAAATAAAATAACATGAAAAACGAAAGTTCTAAGAAAGATAATGTCATAAATGATCAACATTCCATGCTCTTTGGAAGAGTTCACCATCAACAGACACTAGCCTGAAGGTTCCATTATTAAGCTTTTGTTGAATGACATAAGCCCTTCCTCTTGGGGACCATATGTATAAGAGTTTGGAAGACCCATTTTAGAACAAGATCGCCAACAACGAAGGTCTTGGGTCGGACCCTCTTGTTGTATTATCGAGCGACCCTACGCCGATGAGCTTCAGTCCAATTATTCCAAGAGAAGGGCTTTGTTTGATAGCGGGTCATAGTGCGTAGTCCTACGGGAAGGAACTTCAAGCTCTATGGGAATGACTTCTTCTGAGCCATATGGCAAAGCGAAAGGAGTATGACCGATAGTCGTCGTATATGTGGTTCGATATACCCAAAGGGCTATAGGAAGTTTGTCGACCCATTTATCTTTGGCTCATTCAAATCGTTTCTCCCGGATAGACTTGATAATTTTGTTAATGGCTTCAACATGTCCATTAGATAGCGAATGTGCAACCGCCGTGTACTTCTTATCAATGTGATACCGTTCATAGAAGTCTCTGAATTTCGAGCTGTCGAATTGAGTCCATTATTAGCTATAATAGTCCAAGGTAAACCAAAGCAACATATGATATTCCTGACAGTAAAACTGATGACTCACTTTGTTGTGATCATGGTCAACTGTTCGGCTTCTGCCCATTTTGTAAAATAGTCTAAAACTACGATCACATATTTTGCACCCCCTTTTGAGATTGGCATACTTCCGATGAAATCGGTTCCCCAAACGACAATTGGCCGTGGGATGACCATCTGAGTGAGCTCTGCTGGTTGGTCCCATGGAATCTGAGAAAACCTCGTGCACCTATCATATCGCCTAGAATAATTGGCTGCATCCTTGCTAATGGTCGACAAGAGCTATCCATACCGCAACATTTTCTTATCCAGGGTTTGTTCTCCTGTATGAGTGCCACACTCTCCCTCATGCACTTCTCTCAATATGTTCTTGACATCATCATTAGCCACACATCGGAGCATCAGAACTATAAAGCTGGTCTTGCTAGATGGTGTATCTGGAGGCTTGACGTACGAGGGCTAGTTTCTCATTCCTTCTTTCTGGGAGAGTCCCATGTAGGAGAAATTTCTTAATGGGGGTCATCTAGGATTCCTTTTTGGATTCGGTTTCTGATCGGTCGACCTCCATCTGATCTATGCTCGGAGCATCCAAAGTTTCTATGGGAACCAATTCAGTCTCGCTTGGGTCATCTGAGCTAGATAGTTTTTCCAATCGGTCTGCCTTATGGTTTTCTTCCCTGGGAACATGAGAGATGCTATACTGATCAAAGTCACTCAGTAACTCTTCTGATTGTCGTCTTTTGGAGCGATAAACTCAACTATGAAATCAGCCAATGCTTTCCCCTAGATGGGCTTCCACGGGACAAAGGTCAGGTCGAATTAACTAAGCTCGATATTCCATTTAAGCAGCCTTCCGCTTGCCTCAGGTCGTTGTAAGACTTGTCGTAGTTGTTGATCGGTGAACACGTTGATAGGGTGAGCCTTGAAGTAATGACGGAGCTTTCGTGATGCAATCAGCAAACTATATGCGAGCTTCTCAATCTTTGGATAGTTGCGTTCATCCCCTGTTAGTTTCTTGCTAACATGATAAACTGGTCGTTGTAACCGATTCTCTTCACAGATTAGGACCAAGCTGATTGCATGTATGGATACCGCCTAATATACAAATAGATCCTCATAGTCGATCAGTTTTTACAAGATATGAGGTTTTCCAGGTGGTCAAGTAAATTCTAAAAGGCTTTGACACGGTCAGGTGTCTAATCGAACTTTTGTTTCCCTCTTTTGATCAATTCGAAGAAAGGCATGCACTTTTCGGTTGCTTTGGATATGAATCGTCCCATGTCTGCGATATTTCCTGCCAAACTTTGTACATCCTTGATTCTTTTTGGTTCCTAGATCCCCTTGATGACTAGTATTTGATCGGGATTAATTTCAAACCCTCGGGAACTAACTATGAAACCCAAGAATTTTCCTGATGCTACTCCAAAAGAGCACTTTAAGGGATTAAGCTTCATCCCAAATCTTCGAAGGATGCCGAACATCTCTGACAGATCCCTAACGTGGTCGGACGATTAACTCGACTTCACCCGCATATCATCCATATAAACCTCCATTGTTTTTCCTATCTAGCCATGAAACATTCGATTGACCAAATATTGATATTTTGCCCCAGCATTTTTCAGTCCGAAGGGCATGACCACATAACAACATAGTCCGAGGTCTGTTATGAAGTTGGTATGTTCTTGGTCAGGGACATGCATTGCAATCTGGTTATACCCTGAGTGAGCGTCCATAAATGAAAGGAGTTCATCCCCTGCGGTTGAATCAACCAGCTGATCGATCCTAGGTAATGGGAAGCTTTTCTGGGCTACTCTTTATTCAAATTAGAGAAATTAATACATGTTCACCATTTCCCATTGGTTTTCTTCACATGCATAGGGTGTGCTATCCACTTGGGATAAGTTGCGTCTCGAATGAACCCATTGGTTTGAAGCTTTCCAATTTCTTCCTTCAAAGCTTCGTACCTCTCGGGGCCGAGCATTCGCCTTTTTTGTTTTACGGGAGTATACTTCGGATCAATGCAGAGAGAGTGAGTCATGATGGAGGGTGAGACCCCACACATGTCAGCATGGGTTCACGCGAACACGTCAAGATTAATGTGGAGGAATTCAGTCAACTCCCTCGCCCGGAGGGGGTCAAGGTAAGACCCGATTTTCAAGACCCTAGTTGGGTCATCGTCATCGATCGAGATCTCCAATGTGGTTTCATTCGAGGCTGCCTTCCTACATCCTGGTTCTTCGTCCTCTCTTGGGTCGATGTCCTCGAGTTGGAAAATGGACAGTCCTGGCCGGGATGTTTTCTGTAGTTGCTATGCTTCCCTTCCATCTGCAGGTGGACGATTGTCTTCTAACTCTTTGTTGTCTTTGCTTTGCAGTTTTTTCATTCTGCCGAATATCATGCTCGCTCTGCCAATTGGTCCACGCGCACCTTTCTAATCCCTCCATCGGTCGAGAATTTCAAAAGTATGCACATGGGCGATACAAGCTCTAAACTTTGCTAGGGATGGTCGCCCCAAAAATGCATTGTACTAGGAGCTTATATTCATTACTACAAACGACATGATTCATACTCTCTTGTGATCTCCGTCCCCCAATTCTACCGATAAATCAATCAGACCCACCGTCTTGGTAGATGATCCATTAAAGCCACGTATCTGGCCCGTACATGGTTTCAAATCTCGCAATTCCAACTTCATCTAGTTATAAGCTTCTTTAAACAAAATATTTACCGAACTTCCGCTGTCGACCGAAACCTTCCGTATTGTTGTCGGGCCAATAATGTCCTTTATGACCGATGGGTTGATAAGTGGGGTTTCTACAACGATCGACGCTCGATTGCGGAAAATGATGTCATATGTCATCATCTTTCTTTGCTTTATAGGGCTTGTAGCTTCAGGGACGTTGGTATCTGCAATGTCGAGGTGTTTTGCAGAATTTACATACCGTTCCATGGTCCAAATGCAATGCCCCACTGGATTAGGTCCTCCAACAATGGCATTGATCACTATCCCTTCGCCATTTTCTTGCTCCATGGCTCTAGGTGCCACCTGAATTTGTTTGGGAGCTGATGTTCCTTGCCCCTTTCTCTTGAGGTCACCTTATACTCGTCAATCTTTCCTTCTCGAATCATCTTTTCAACAATGTCCCGAAGGTGACGTCACTCATTAGTCGCATGCCTGTAAATCTCATGGAATAAAAAAACTTCCAAGTCGCCCGTTTCTTCTCTGTGGATTCACGCAAGAGAGGCTTCTTATACTGAAATGCACTACATGAATCGAGGTAAATGTTTTCAAGTATATCATTCTACGGCATATAATTTTCAAAGACTGGGAACGGGGGTCGCTTCCTGGAATTCCCTCTTTCTCCGGTGTTACTGTTGGTTCCTTTCAATTCGTTACCATTTCTTTTGCCATGATTTCCAACATTTACTTCCGCCTTTCCGGAATTATCTCCGGACTGCATAACTGCTCTGTTGCTTTGAATGGGTTTGGTATACACATCTTTTGACCCATCCTCTTCGTCCACCTGTGCATCTTCCTGTCGTAACCAGATATTAGCCTTTTCATAGGCCATCTCAATTATCGTTGGTGGCTTCCCAATCAAGTACTTCCCAAACTCCATCCTTTTGTCGATTCCATCTACAATGGCCATTAGGAATGTCTCATGATTAGGATTGCTTACTTCAGTAGCAGCCTTGTTGAATCTACTAAGTTAATTCCTTAGGGATTCACCCCTTGCTTTCTTTATTGCGGAAAAAGCCATGACATACTTTAAATTGGGAATGTGAAGGTGGAATTGATTCAGGAACTTCTCACTTTAGTCTTTGAAGTTTGGGATCGGTCTTGGGGAAGCTGAGTGAACCACATGAGTGCTACCTCACTCAAGAAAATCAGGAAAGCTTTGCATTTGATGGTGTCTGGAGATACATTATCCTCCATATGCCACGAATACCTCATCAAATATTGTTGCAGGTCTATGGTACCCTCATAGTGGCTCATTTGGGGAATATTGAATCTTCTGGGGAATTTACGTGTAGAATGTCATTTGTAAACGGCGCATGGCTTCGGTCAATCCCCCAATCTTCATTCATATACCCTTTGTTGTCATTCATGATTTGTTATACCATGGCAGTCAAATCCAGAGGGATAAGTGCACATCGATTGGCGTCATCAACCAATCGAACTCTCCTTGCTCCCTCTCCGGGCAACGTCGCCTGAGCCACCGTCCGAGTAGAATTTCCTCGACCCCGAACATCTCGATTTTTTAAGGATGTCTGGGAGGAAGAGCAGGAGCTTGAGTTGTTTGAGTAGTATTCCGTTGAGCCAATGGAGTGGCGCTTCGATCCCGTCAAGTCGTTGGATCGATGTCCTCTAGGTTAGTCATATCGACACGAGCTTGATCAGTTGTTCCGAGCAGGTTAGAATATCCTTCCAATTGCAATTGCTTTATGTTTTCGGGTCTTTCCAGTAGGTGTCGCAGTTGAAGTCGATCTTTTCTTCCTTTATATGATGATGAGCCTTCTGAGTTTTGGTCTAGCAAGTGAGGGGAAGACTGTTGCTTCCTAAATTCTTCCTATTTCCTCGACATATGGCTCATGTCTTGCCTCATAGCAACACTCTCTCGGGCTTGAGCATTTAACACCACTGTCGTATTCCAGAATTGATTCATTACGGCATAAACTCATAACAGGTAAAAAAGTGATGGGGAGGTTGGATCCGTTGCGGAAGGTTGCATTAGGAGTGGTAGTGTAGGCTGGTTCGGGGTAAACCCCAGAACGGTAGACCCCTCGTTTGTTTCTGCTGGCACTGAAGCATGCGGCTACTTTTCGGTAGCACGTGCTGAGGATTTGGCAAAGGCATAGGATCTCATCCCTGACTTGGTGATCTGAAAGTAGAGCAAAATCCTTCTAATGCTGAGAATATTAGTGTTCTCAGTAAAAGCACCAAAGTGTTGACACAAAAAATGGTACAACACCCAAGAAATAAAATTATAGAAAATAAATGAAGATAAGTACACAAAAATGAAGAGAAAAGCAATCACACACAAATTTATAATGGTTCGACGTTAACGAGCCTATGCCCACTTTATAATCTCTTATATATGAAATGACTATTACAGGTGAATCAATCTCAACCATACTATAATCAGAGATTAACCAAATGATCTCTTCTTCTCAGTCTAGAAGGTCAATTTATAGATGCTGTAATATTTAAATTGGCTGAGGTGTGTATTAGCCAATCCAGAATTTTAGGAGATCATGAAGACGCGTTCTCCTTGCAGAGAATGACATGATTTGAGCACGTAGTGACAAGTGGCAATTTATCCAATACTCAAGGATGGCTGGAAGCGGTAAAGTAGGATTAGGAGCAAATCTTTAGGAGGATATAGGGCCTGAAACCAGGCTGGGTCTAACTCAATAGATTTGAGGATCAAGGGATCTAGTTGGCTCGCCTGTCGAGTTCCTGTGCTCGGCCTAAGTCTCAGGCTTAGGTTGATGCATCCATCAGTCGAATAGTTCTTTGGTCCAAGTCACTCGATCCTTCATGTCACTTTGGCCAATGTCTATAATGTCAACGGATCTTGATGGCCTTGCCAATAGACTAGTCAACATATACAAATATTAATCTTTAATTAGTTGATGGTTCAAAAGTGTTACTTTTTACATACGGTTGAACCAGGACTGGAACCATTTCCATTGAGTTTGGGTAGGTCGTTATGTAAAGAAAAATATAAGGATCACTATATTTCAAGATTGAATATTTTTAAGGGACATAACAGTCTCAGTACATGTAAAAATTATCATTTCAGGAAGTAATACCAAATTAGGGCAAAATTTATATTGAAATCGCAGTAGTGAAATGATGCTTGTTGACGAGTTTCGTCATAATTGGATATATTGTTCGGTTGCATGAACCCTAAGCGCGTATTGCTTACAATTGAGAAACTTAATTTTTTTGGAAAAAAGTTAGGTGTCACAGACGATAGATTAGACCTCGAGATATAATCCATCGAGTTTAGAAGTTCTTTTTACATTTGGATAACCAGTCAGCATGTCTTATTTGAAGTTTCTTTCAAGTTGGCCCATTTGGGCCATCTACTATAAATATGGGCATGCACATCAGAAACAATATTACTTTATTTTGAAACCCTAAATCAAGTTGCCATGAAACACCACATTCACTGATCCACATTTCTCCTCTCAATCCATCGACTTTTAGCCAAAGCACCCTACATGAAAATTGTTTATCATCAACACGAACTCATCCATTGTCGTTGTTCGTCGATTGAACCGTAGACATCGCCAGGAATTTAGTTTGAATGCTAAATGGACAATTTTTATTTTTCACTCGTAGTGACTTCATCGTCGCAAATTAGCTGATTGAACCTAAAGGAAAATTACGAAGGAGAAGCAAATGAAGGTATTAACAATGGTGGTATAACCTACAGTCATCGAGGAAGGAAGACGAATTAGTCTAACATTGCAAGGTTTTCACATTTTTGAGTGTACGGGATATCAAGGGGAGGTAAGACTAGTCGATGTGGGAGCGATAGAGGGTGGCGTGAGTGTTTGATAACAAGTGGTGGCAGCGCTGGAGGGGATGAATGGAGGCGGGTCAAATTAAGATATAAGCATGATTTTAGGGAGATAAAGATTGCTGACATAGCAGTCGGAGATCAAATTGTGAGTTTCGTTTAAATTTCAATTTCAATTTCCGGTCTTCTAACTTGCGTAATTTTTGCATATGCAATCCATTTTGGACTTGTACAGTTAAAGCGCTTAGCGGATCAAATTCAGCGGAGGTCTAAAAAGTCATAGCGGGGATAAAGCGAGGAAATAATAGGAAATGGAGGATGACTCTAGTATAACATTGTAACTTGTTCGTAAGGTTTTTACGAATGTAAAAACGACGATTAAATGAAAAACTAACACATAATTTAACTATAATTAGTACATTCTTTAAACAAAAATATGTGAAAATATTCATAAATAAACGTAAATTGCTATTGAAGTTAATTAAATTTTATAGAATATATAATATTTTTGTTTTTAGAAATATTGATTAAAAAAATTACCTAACTTCATAATTTTTAGAATGTATAGATGTCATTTTTCAGTTGGTTTCTTTCATCAAAGATATAGCGCGAATAACGTAATATAGTGGAAATAACTGGATATATCGGGAATAGTAGAACATAGTGGGGCGTAAAATAGAGAGGTTATGTTAGAGGCTATTTGGGAAAAGCATAGCGGTATTAATCCGCTATGGGATATAGCAAGATTATATCGGGGTAATATTGAGGCAGTAATTACACAATTTTGGACATGGTTTCTTCAGTTGTACCCATATCAGAGAGCTTTACATTTAAGTGCTATTTTGGACGTTTTTAGATGAGGCAAGAGGTATTATCTCCACTGAACTGTAATTGTCTATATAGTATAAACTTGATGCTTCTAGATAACTTCTAATTTAAGAACGTGATTTCTAGGATAGTGGCACCTAGTTATCAATAAATAAAGTGATTAAAAGTATTTGAGCAATTTTAACTTAAATATCACATTTTACCCGTTTACGCGCAATTACGTGATAATTTGACACTATCCCTATATTAAGATTATTTTAACACTAAGTCTGCAACAGTCGCTTTTAACCGCTTTTACTTATTTTATGGATTCTATTATGACTTGTATGCCATTCAGATATTTACACGTTTATTTGTTGCATGGTTTTTTGCTTGCCAAGTTTGGTTGAAAACGTCGTTTATAGGTGACATAAACTAGGAAAATCACGTTCGTTAAAGTTTGGTGGTTATCGATTTAACACACAAGAAGGTTCACATTGATTAAGAGAACAAGAATGACAGACTCGAATGAGAAAGACAAATTCACAAAGGAGCATCGAAACATGCAGACTGATTGGAAGGCGAAGCAACACTGGAATTTGATGTTGGATCTGAAAATGGAGGACAGTCCCGATGACGAGCTTGGATTTCGAGATGAATGCCAAATGTTTTCACTTGATATGTCTTTGTCATTCTTAGCTATATAAATAATCAGAGTGGTTGTTATCGATCACTATGGAGTAATCGAGATCGATTATTATTGATGTCGACCAATTTGACCAACTTTGATGTGGATGATGATGTGTGATTCATATTATTAATGTGTAATACTATCTATTAATATGTAAAATAGGGTTTGTTAGGAGAGGCCATCTGTAATACTGTATTGAAAAGTATCAAATATGTCGATGAAGTGCTCATTTTTTTCTCTAGAGGATCGACATATTTATTTCTTGCCAAATACAATACTAGTGGCTACAAGGCCAGTTCAGAACAAAACACAACAATAATAAATATAGCAGATCACATAACAAAAAACACCATCATATATTTACATATACATCAAATACAATAAAAAGTAACGTACATAAAATTTATACAAACCATAAAATATACAACATCAGTTCCCCAAAAGAATATGTACATATATCAAAGTGCGAAGCAAATTATACTGATCCAAAACGATTGATAAAAAGGTCGAAAATGAAGCAACGACTAGAGATAACCTACCCTGCAACTCGGTCTGACCCGAGTACGTAAAACATACGGGTCAAACAAACTTGAACAAGATGATTAGTATGTGGCTGTAAGATATAAAGATACATAAGGGAATAATTCATGCAATAATTAAATGAATTGCATAAACTTTAATTTCCACATAATACATGTGAAAAAGTCACGAATCATCGTTTAAGCATCTCATGCAAGTTAAATTCGCTAATTTAGATATTTCCATTAATTAGGATTCCTCTAGTTATAAGATTATAATTTATAGAATTCAAAAATCGTATAAACCACGGAATAAAAACCAAAAAAATCACAAAAATATCAAAAACCACAGAACTCTAGAATTGGATTAAGAGTTCAAAACATAGTAATGAAATCACTATAATTAAATCCTCAGATAACCCCTGGCTATATATATAATAGCATTCAACACAAATTTGTAAAATTATAAAGTGATCTTAGAATTTTGAAATCATAAATACTGAAATTTAAAAATAATACCGAATAGATCCATGACTCAGATGGCAAGCCGAAGCAATGTCGCACATGCATAACTCAGATGGTAGAAGCCTACGAGTACTAATCAATATGTATATATGTTGTACCCTCCTCAGATGATCTGAAAGTCATAAATACCTCATATGACCCGAAAGTCATAAATATCTCAAGTGATCGAAAAGCCATAAATATCTTAAATGAATCAAAAGTCATAAATATCTTACATGAACCAAAATTCATAAATATCTTAGATGTCTAGAAGGTATAGTATTGGTAATGTCACAAAATGTATCACAAACTCTCAAATAATAATCTAGGTAGTGGCAACTATACGTCCCATACTGCATGTTCTCACTTATTAGTTTACTATTCACTAGCTAATTCAACATTAAAATAGCTAAATAAATCTCAGAATAACAACCTCAATTGGTTGAGTTTGGAATTAATCGACATAATAAACTAGTATTTCCCATATCACACGGTTTACTACATTGCCTTAATCATAACCTCACCTTATAAAAGCGCACAAGATCATGTGATTTTATATTTTGGAAATTCGTGGTTTGAGAAAATGTGTTTATAAAACTTTTCTGAAACCATTTGATTTGCCCCTTTAAAAATTTCTGTATATCGGAAAGTAGTTCATATAGTATAGCCTTGACATGGTTATACATTATAAAACATAATATCGAAAATCATTTGTTTCAAAGCGATATATATATATATACACACACACATTCAAATATATTTTCTTTATTAAACCATTTTATATAATGTGAATAGTGTCAAAAATCTCATGACATAACTCATGAAATCTACCACGGAAATCTTATAAACTTCACCGATTTGGTGTGTAGACTAGTATTAATATTGTCTTGTCTATTATATGACAAAGCCTACAAAAAAATATCAAAAGTTCTCTTCAATTCATCAAAATCAACCTATAGATATACATAGAAATATTGTAGGAAATGAATTTAGAAACCAACATACACCAGCAGTATAACTTGTGCGCCAGAACACTATAGCGGTTGAACCTGATGTTCTCGAGTTAACCCTCAGGTCAATGCCAATAGCCCTAGGTTGACCTAGAGAAGGCATGGGTTGACATAGGTATGGGATTTCAGTTAGGTCTGAACTCTACTCCAATTACCAATTTTAGATATGTTTTGAATGGCTTAATTAACTCGGAATGGTCTGAAAATTGATATATGCAAAGTAGAACAACATATCTATCAACAAGGAAAAGTTTTAGTGGATTCCTACATAAAAAACCATAGATATACGGCCACAAACATTGACTCAGGTTCAATTTGACTATGACTCAGAAACACAAAGAAACAAGTTATAAACCATACAATTTCACGAAATTATCTCAGAATAAACACTTATAAAGCTTGAGCAAGTTAGAAGTGTGAGATAATTCACCTTTTTGGATGAATTAAAGCAATTGTAGTGGAGTTCTCATCTCAAATTAAAGCTTTAGTCTTGCAGAGAAGAACCAATACCTACAAACAGTATTACAGAGACATGCAATACACAAAAAGCATGATTTCATAAATTAGAGAAAGTTTATAAAATAAAATGTAGGTAAACTCGTGGAATTGTTGTGATTACCTATAAAATTCCTTTCAAACTTGTTTATTTCGGATTTCGATCTAAATTTTAAAGTGGGAATAAAGTTTTGAGGAGGAGGAAATTTACTGTGAGTTTCATTTCTTCATGAAGGAGAAGAAGGATTTCTTCCTTTCTCTAAAATGCAAGTACTGGAGACTTTACAAATCTCTCCTTAGATAAATCTTAACTTGGGCCTAATTATAGCTTGATTTAGGCCTTACTGTTAGCTAATTATGACATGTTAACTTAAGTAGGCTTTTCATCCCACAAGCTACCTAAATTGCATTTTATTTCACCTTTCTAACACTTAAACACATGCTTAGTATTATTTTCGCACTGTTAAAAATTATACATGTTAGAAAAAAGGTTTAACATAAATTTTTAACATTTTAAAACAAATATTCACATTTTCAATTTAAATTGCACATTTAAATCTTTTATGTACAAACATTTTAACTTTAAAATTGTACAAGCTCCATTATTTTGACACAAAT
The DNA here is from genome assembly GCA_030737875.1 of Allium sativum. Taxonomy (NCBI): domain Eukaryota; kingdom Viridiplantae; phylum Streptophyta; class Magnoliopsida; order Asparagales; family Amaryllidaceae; genus Allium; species Allium sativum. The sequence goes on along the minus strand of CM060912.1, from coordinate 767,043,722 downwards.
AATTTGTACAATCATCTTAAAAATTATTTTGTCACATACATTTTTCGTTTTATTTTTACTCAAAATATTTAAAACACGTGATATTACTCCAAAACCGTTATACACACACATATATATATATATTGCAATTTATTACAATATACACAATATAAGTCTTGTAATCCTTATTTAATAAAAAATCATATTATAAAGTTTATTTACTTTATTTTTACATATTGATGCTTATTTACTTTAATTTTTCCACAAACTCAACTTATTTTCTTCAATTTGACCCCAAGTTAAATATATTTTCCCAATGCTTGCTATTTAATCATAATCACTTTAATGACTAAATTATCAAATTTCTCCAATATACCACGATAACTCAAACCTGAAATCAAATTTTACTTAGATAATTAATTAAATTATCTCCCAAATATTATTTGTTTCTTAATTAGCAAGTTAACCTCCTAATTATAATTCATTTAATTATTGTTACAGGTTATCATATATCTATTTGTAACAAACTCCCCTTATAAAAATTGCATCGCCGCACTTCCATAACGGATTGTTGTGCTCAACTCAATCTACCTAATCAATAAATTAAATAGATACGAAATTAGATAAGCTTGAGTTTTACTTCGTTACCCCCGCAATGAAAAGATAGGAAATCAGGATACAATCGCTCAAAGATTTTTCTAGTTTACCAAGTGCAGCCATTTAGATTATTAGACCAGTGAATTTTCATGAGCGACATATTATTATTTCAAAGGCATTTAACCTTTGAGTGAAGAACATGCATAAAGTGTTGCAAGAATAATAAATCAGGTGAGATCTCAAGCTGGCCCAATACACAATTATCAAGCACAGAATCAGAATGACGTAAACACTTCAACAACTAAGAGACGTAAAAGATGTCATAAACATTGGAAAATCGGGCTAGATGTGCCACTTGATAAGCTGTAGGAACTATACGCTTGGTGATAGGAAATGGCCATATATATTGAGGATCCAATTTCCTAGTTTATCCAAAGCATAAAATGCCTTTTAAAGGAGATGCACAATTTACATGTAATCACTAGTATAGGAATTGAGACAATCGTATAGGGGATTTTGGTTTATTATTAGGAATTTTAGGATTTTATTGGATAACGGTAGTTTAGAATTTCGAGATTTGTTCGAAATAGTTACTAAATTAATTCATAATAATGGAGTAAATTCTTTATTTATTACTTTTTGTGCTTCTTTTTTTATTCCTCGACGCAGTTGCTAAATCTAGCTTCCTATGGTTTTCCACTTATGATTTCTGATGACTCTGAGCCTCTCTCGTCCTCTCCCAAATCGGAACTATCTTCTCAAATGTGTCATGAATGGAGTTGGGTCCTAAAATAAGCTTCTTCTCGGACTCAAGCCAATAAGAAGGAGTATAACATGGCCTCCCATTTAAAGCCTCCAAAGGAGCCATTCCAGTACTAGATCGGTAGCTGTTATTATTTGAGAACATAACAAAATGGAGATGATCCTCCTAAAAACTACCAATGTTTAAAATACAAGCTTGAAGTAGATCCTCTAAGATACGATTCACCCGCTCAGTCTGTCAATCGAACTATAGATGGTAAGTTGTACTAAAGTTCAACTTTGCCCCAAAAGCTTGCTGAAGGCTCTTCTAGAAATGACTCATAAAGTGTAGATCATGGTCATGTACAATGAAGTTAGGAATACCTTGTAATCGCATGAATTCTCTAATACAGAACTTTGAAAGAAGAGAGTCCATCCTATTAGATTTAATAGGAATGAAGTGTGTGGACTTAGTAAAATGTTCCACTATAACCCAAATGCCACTATGGCTCGACCTCGAACGAGGTATGCCTTTAATAAAGTCGATGGATATATGATCCCACTTTCACTATGGAACCTCAAAGGGCTGAAGAAGACCACCAAGTCGCTGATGCTTTTTTTTCCATGAGCATACCAGTCATGCAATTACTTACATTACTTGTCATGCCTCACTTCATGCTGTCCCAAAAATATAAGAACGCATGTCATCATACATCTTGTTGCTACCAGGATGGATAGTATACATAGTGCGGTGACATGTAGTTAGAATGTCCAGCCTAAGATCAGGAATAGAAAGGCACAATTACTTGGTCCTTCTTACAATGACAACCATGCAAATCGATACTAAAGTCTCTCAACTCCTCAACATGGGACTCAGACCAGCAATGCTGGATAAGGGACATAATATCTGGATCATGCCACTATTCCTCAACAATATTATACAACAGAGTGAGCCATGCATCCATACTGAATAACAAAACTGGGAAATCTAAAGAAGGAGCATGATCTCGAGTGTCACAATATGAAAGACTGTTTAAGATGTACCATTTTGCAAGCATCATGGAAATTGTGGCTAACTTCTTACGATTCATGATGTCAACAACTCGATTCTCTTTTTCTAAGGTGTATTTCAAAATCATATGATGCAAGGAATTTAAGCCAACGTTGTTGTTGCATGCTGAGCTCCTCATGAGTGAATAAGTACCAGAGGGACTTATGATCAGTATAAAGAATGAAATGCTCTTCTAATAGATAATGATGCCACATCTTTAGTGCAAAGACGATGGTGGCTAGTTCCAAATTATGAGTAGCATACCAAACCTTGTTTGGACGCAACTGTCTAAAAGTGTAGGAAAGTATCTGATCACGCTGCATAGGCATAGCACCCGGGCTACTATGACTCACATCAACAATAAGATCTTGATTCCCTTTAGGAACTACTAGAACAGGTGCATGAGTAAGAAACTCTTTCAATCTCTGAGAAAAAATTTGCATTTGTCGGACCAAATGAAGTGAACGCCTTTTCTAATAAAGGTGATAAGAGAAAGCACAATACAAGAAAATTCCTTTATGAACCAACGATAATAAGCCATTAATCCTAAGAATTTCTCTGGCCTTTTCCAATTATCGATGGCATCAAATTAGAAGGATCGACTGTAATGCCATTTGTAACGTCCTGTATTTTTGGTGGTCAGGTATTTAATTAATTTATTATTTTAAATATTAATTTAGTATTATAAATGAATTTGTAATATATAATTTGTTTTTATAATGAAGTCTAAATGTATAATTTATATTTAATTATAAAATGAACTCGAAACATCATGGTAGTTCGTAATTTACGATTTGAACTTCAATTGAATATATAAAATCCGTTTTAAGTCGGAATTCTGTGAAACAAGAACCGTCCGGATTGATTTGATTATAATTTTATAATAAAGGAGAAAAATGGAGATTTCATATTATAGATTGTGAATTATGTCCAGATTTTCAAATAGCCTCTACGGAATCGGTTATAAATTATAACGATTTATCTAATGAATATAAAAGGATTTTTATATAATTTGAATATTGTTTAACCCAAGATCTTAAATATTATGTTTAATATATATATTGGTTTATTTGAAGTTGTATAAGATTTCATTTAGGACATGTGATAATAATTTATTTTCATTTAAAAAGATTTTTTTTGAATTTAATTATATTTTATCGTTATTATATAGGCCTTAAAAATAGCCATTTTCCAAACAACCTCCGTTTTCGATGAAACGAATTTTATTGGAATACGCGTGGCTAATTATTATTAAATTTCCAATTTGGAGCCAACTGGAGTTGTTTGTCTATATGTGCAATTTAAGGGGAAACCGATAAATAAATTGAAATTAAAATAACAATGTTATGAAATGGAGTCGGTTTTCAACGAAATTAATTTCATTGGGACCAGAACATTGAGACGTAGCAGTTGCCCATTTTTATTGTGTTTATAGCTCGCGTGTGACAATACGAATTTAACGGTTATCAGTAAAATTTAATACCATAATAAAAATAAAACTAAAAAGATAAACCTAACCATTAAGAAATTCAAGTACCCACAGCACATCTTCCCTACCCCCTTTTGAAGTACACACACACACATGCAAGCCCATTTCTGCAACCCTGGTATTTCTGCAAATGTATATATCTCACCTTAATTTGGGTAGCTATATCTATGTTGCACATGCTACCACTACAACCTGGAAAGGCATTTCTTCTCCTATGGAAGCCTATACCTTATGATACTGCACATGCTACTTTTCTTTCACCCATCAATGTAAACTCAATCAGCATAAATGAAATTAAAACTCATGACATGCCTAAGGTTGACAATGAAACTTCTATGCAATTGTCTATAAGCCAACCTGTATGTGGAGAAATGATGTTGTTCTCATCCAAAACCTTTCTCCTCTCTATATATACCCTCCCCATTCCTTCATTCAAACAGAACAGCAAGAGCAAGCCGAACTGAGATAGCAACGTTTCATGACCTTCGAAAAAATATGCAACAAAGAGAAATGGGGAAGCACATATCTGAATCTGGCATGGTATAGTAGTACACATGTGAAGAATGAAGGAAACAATCGTTGTTTCTATGCATGAGTAGCGTGGTTCGAAAATATGAAAGATCAGGTGGCCGGTTTCAGGTAGTTTAGGGATCACGGTGGAGATAACCTCTGGCCATCCGGAGCTCGGCTAATGGTGAAATGTGAAGGAAGTATGGGAGTGGAGGTTACTGGTGTACGTCGGTCGTGCATGGCAGGTAGGAGGAGGGTTCGCAGTGATAGGGGACGTAGGGAGTAGGTTCGAAACATGGCTGGAGTTGGGAAGCTGAAGCTTTTATTTTGGAAAAAGAGTATTGTAGAATATGGGGAGAATGGGATCATGTGTGGGCTAGGGAGCTAATGGGTTGGTTTGGGCTTTAGAAGATATAAAAAAAGAAAAAAGTAAATGGGTAGAAAGGAATGCATGGGAAAGGAAGGAAGGGAGCTGCTGTAGGGAACTATCAACCTACTTGTTTGAAAATGAAGGTGACATGGCTTCTATAATACATAATATACATAATCAGTAATGTATATAATATATTAAATGTTAATTTATGTTAATTGAACCCATAAATCGTATAATAAGTGTAACATGCTCATATGATTACAAAATTCAACAAAACTAGTCATATCGGAACCATATCAAAAAGCACAAAACTATGGAATTGGTTTGGAGCAATTTGGAGCTCATTAGGATTTATGGCGAAATAAAATGGCTATTTGAACCAACCGACAAATTCATCGTTATTTAACAATTAAATAACAAAGGGAAGTACAACTCATTCATATATCCCACTTATATTTTATATAAGTCGGGTATAATCTTTGTGTGTTATGGATGTTTATTTTTGGATGATTACTGCATATATATTTTATATCAACTGAACTGATTAAATTAAATGTCTGTTTAATTTAATTTATATAATTTATTTTTAACGATTGCAACCAATTGAGGTAACTTACCTTATTGGTCACCTTTGTAATAATATAAACGTATAAAATTTATAATTGGATGTTTAGATTGATGGTATTGGTTGTTATTGGAATTATATCTGTTTATTTGAATAGAATGAAATTATTTGAGGTAACTTATTTGGATGCATTAAAAAAAGGTTGGAGGAATCCAACTGGATTCCTCAAATATGTTAAATGCTATTTATTTTCATATTAGCATTATATGAACTATTCTAATGGGATGATTGATTTGGCTGTTGATCGTTGACTGGAAATTCAATGTTTGTTTTGTTTTGACTAATGGGTGGTATTGGTTGAGTAATTGGCAGCAGTTGGCCTAAAATCAATCGTTTTATAAATATTGATTCCCCATCAAGTGAATTGACACAAATGAAGTTATAAAATATATTTAATGACTAAAGATAGTTTTTTAAAAATCTATTATTTAAATGAAAGTTCATAAAAAGAAAATTAATATTTATTATCTATTATCTAAGTTATAATTAATTATTCAATGATTTTATAAAGCAAAAGCTTATGTTAATAAGATTTATAAGAAAAAAGCGGGAATTAATGTAACGGCTAAGAGTTGGGTTAATTGTTTTCTAAGAAACAATTAAGTGGAATTATTTGAATTAATTATATTTTTAATTTTAAAGGAAGAACTTATTGGAATTGGTTGATGAAATAATCGTGTTTTGAGTTAGTCAACAGTTTTTACTAGGATTGATTATTAAATTAATCATTGTAAGTTAATACAATGAAATGATTTAACGAATATTTGATTAATTATTAATAAGAATTGAAAAAGAAATTTAATATTTATTTTAGTAAATGTGGAAATTAATTATTAATTTAATTAATAATTTAAGTAAGTGCTTCTTAAATGAAATTCATTTAAGTGAGTAAATGGTTTTGGAATCGAATATAGACGAGTTTTGAAAATAGGTTATGAACGATTTTTTATACTGAATCCAAGTTTTCATAACAAAGCTATAAACGAGATTTTAAGTGAATACGATAGCCTAAAATAGATGTTTACATAATATTTAAATTAAGCATGAAGAGATCGAGATAAAAAGCGTTTTATATTAAAATCGAGTTTTATAAACAAGGTTTATAAAAGGGTGCGAGGCTAAAACATTGATTTTAAGTTGATGCTACTTAATAATGAGATTAAGTGAAGTGAATGGAATTGAAACGAGATTTTCAAAATGGAAAATAGTTTAAAAGCAAACGCTTTACTGATTTGAATGGAGTTAAGGAAATTAGAAATTGACCGGAAATTAGTCGAGTTGACTGACTTCTTGAGCGTAGATCTGATGCTGGTTTGGCCCTCGTTGTTGATATTTAGGTAGTTGTTCTCTTACTAGTTTTCAGTTAAGGGACTAATGAATGTTAAAGTAACGGGAATAAAAATGATTTGAGGATATAAAAGGATATTTCCAAAGTAACGGTAATAAAAAGTGTTTTTGTGAAAATATAACGACATTTTCGAGATTTAAGGAGTTAAGGAGATGAGTTTGAATAAGTTTATTCAAAAGGGAATTGTAGTTACTATTTTTGACAAATAAAGTAAAACCGATGGCACGATTGTGTTCAACTCGGAATTCTGCTTAAGATAGACTCCGAGTTTGCATAAAACGGACAACGTATGAGGAAGTTATTAATCTTAGAATTTTATATGTGTATAAGAGAATTATATATAAACAAATCAAGTTCATAATTAAAATAATTTGAAAATCAAAGCGGGTATCTGGCTTGTTGGGGTTGACCCGCACCCCATGGGGATCAACCCACCCCAGATTTGGGGCATTTTCCCACCTTGCACTTGGACGCGTTTCTGAACGAGATTCGTTAGCGGTAGGCTATAAATAGGACAACTTTCTATTGTTTTATTCACCTAAAACAAAGGAGACACCGAGATGCTTCCCCACCTTGGATTGAATTAGCCTATTCTTCTGCAACAACCACTTATACGTATCCAAGAATCTCTGTTACAACATCAACATTCATTTTTCTGTTCTTTAGAACCAGTTCTGCAACAACCACTAATAAGTAATCCTGACATGTTTATAATTTTGGATCTAAACATATGCTTGTTAATAACCTGAATCATAACTAATCAGATCTACCATTATATGTACACGTGATCTACTATTCAGTCTTTACATGCCTATCACTATTATGCCTATTTCTATTATCACATGCCTATTATGTTATTATGCCTATTTCTGTTCTCTTCTCTCCCTCCTTCCCTTTTTATTTTTATAACCAGGCTACCTTCGAGCCTAAAACTATCGCTGAAGTATGCGAATGAACGAAATTGGGATTGGTTGGGAATGATATATTGGGGTATAACTTGTATTATAAAACAAGACTGGCATTTGGGGGTATAACCTATACTATGATTTAAGACTTTAGTTTGGGGCATATCTTATACGATGATTTATGACTTGAGGGTAGGGGAATGAAAAACCTATGATGAACATGAATAATTGTTCAAGAATGAATATGCCTAAATTTACAGCAAATAGAAATTGTAACCGCACTTAAAAACGAAGTTAAATTCAACTTGTGGTAGAAGTATGCCCAGAACCGCCCGACAAATCCAGAATCCACAAGTGATTAATTTAATGTGAGGGGTCTAGTGCATAAATTTACACCTAACGGTGCTAAGACACGAGGTTAAGTCCAACTTGTGGTAGAATTCTGCTCGGAACCGCATGCATATCTAGCATCCATAAGTAATCAATCTAATGTGAGATGTCCGGTGCATTAATATACAGGAACGGGGAACGATAATAACCTATTAACCTATTTAAATCTGCGGGGGTTATATGAACATGTCAAATTATGTAAGGGTTAAGTAAACTTGCTTGAATCAATGGGGGGTTAAGTAAATCTGTTAAATCTATGGGGGGTTATAAGAAACTAACAAACTTAACCTGTTTTATATGTTGGGGTTATACAGGCTTGATAATCTGTTAGGCATAACCTGTTAAAATCCTAGTATTGGGGATGCAAGCCAAGGGGATGACTTGTATCATCTGTTGTGTGTTGGACCCGTATCAGTCAGTAAACTATACCGGTATCCGAAGGGGGATCCCCAAACTAGGTAGGGGTCAGTGCATGCTTACGGAGTTGATTATAAGAGGTTCATATGGGCGGAGGTGTCTGATGGCGCGTTCCACGGAGTTATATGCATGCATGGGTTTACTTGCTCAGGAATATAAGACGCTATAACACCAGTAGATATGGCTGTGTCTATCCGGGGGTTGCCACTTTAGGAAGTGATACATCTTACTACGGGTCGGGCACAGGGTATTTAAAGGATTGGGTGCCGATCGATTGGGGTAGTAATTAGGGTACATCTAGTCCTGCTTGTTTAGGAACCCATTATTATCATTTGGGGGTAACACCTATTATTTCTGTTGGGCTTCTGTTATTGTCATTTGGGGGTAAAACCCTATTGATTCACAAGAATTTTGATAAATGACAAAAGGAGAAGAGCAATAGAAAACATATCAAGGAGATAAGTTTTTATATATATATATATATAATTATTGAGTCATGTTAGAATTATGTTAAATTCTATCCTCAAAGCATAACATGAATACCAAAATATTAAGTTATATATATATAAATATGTGCTCAACAAACCAGCTGATACTGGACTGGTTCTGTAACCAGTCGACTGGTAGGAAATTAACCAGCTGGCTAGTCATAGACTAGAAGTCCAGTAATGGCTAGTTGCTGAAGCATATTTAAATATATAGATAGATTTCATACTTAAACAGTCGACTGATGTCATTCCTCCCAGTCGACTGATCAGAGACTAACAGTTATATTCATAAGGAGTCACCTTCTTTCATGAAGAGATTCCTTTTCAATTATGAATAGAAATGGATGAAACTCTTTGCTGAAACTTTTCATGAAAGAATGCCACTCTTCTACGATTATATAAGCACTACAAACTTGTTTTCTAAACAACCGATTCTCATATATTCTCTCTAATTTCTGATTTGTAGTTCTATACTCTTTGCATTCTAAAGCACTCCTAAATTCAAGTTGCTTTTTGAATCTTTAATAATATTTCACATCTCTTGATTCAACAAGCGACATACTTCCTTCAAACTTCATATACACTTCAAATACCTGAGGATACTTCATAGTGACAATTCAGTGTTGATTAGAGAACACATACAAAGGTCAAAACTCTTGTAATTTGTGAACTCCTGTGTGGGTGCTCAGGCGTTGACGTTCTTGTTGGTGCTTGGGTGTATTGAGACCTATTCCTCTAAGTTAAGAAAAGGCGTGATAGTGAATTTCGAAGAGGAGCTCTAGGACTAGACGTAGGACGGGAAGTCCGAACTAGTATAAAATTCCTAGTGTCTTTACTTACTACATTTACCTTTTATTTGTGATATATATCTATAGCTTAGTTTTACTTGCGTAACTATTGTAGTTTACTAGTTAGTTTATTATTTCTGCTATATCCATACAAGGTTCCTGTGAACACCCTATCTCCATTATGGTCACTCACAAAGGGAATGCCTTAATTTTGGTGGAGCGTTTATTGTGTATAGAACAGAAAAGTAAACAAGACAGATAAATATATTGGTACTTGGAAAATAAAAACCACTTTTATTGCAGTGGAGAAGTAGTTTGGTTACATCACATCAAAAACCAACTACGAAACCAAATATACTTATTATCCATCTTGAAAAATAAGTTCTGAGTATATAAAATAAAAGACATAAACCCAACACAAAATAGCCATAAATAAGATAGGCTGAACATTACTTCAGCAATCCAAGCAACTTCCAAAAGAAAGAGATAAAGCTGACCAAATCAAGCTCCACTAGTACCAGTTCCACCTTGAGCACCTAGGGGGGGGGGAAGAAAAGAGGTGGAAACAAAGGGGGTCAGACATAAAGTCTGGCGAGTGCAATATCTTTAACAATATAATCACTAAAGTAACCAGGATAAGGCATAAGCTAGAAAATAAGGAAATGACTATGAACAAATGGGCATGACAGAACAAACAAAGGAAATAAGATGAACAAAGATAACGTTAAAGGCGCACCTAATCACTATAATATAATTACTACATTGCACCACACCAAACACCCTAAAAGTTGATCCCGCCTACAAAACTTAATAATGATAATGGTAGTTTCGTGTACCCCCAGCTGCCTTCATACGTGCCATCTGCCCTTATCTCCACTAGGTGTACCCACTACCCCCATTCGATCGGCTCCCTAACTCGTAGATACCGGTTCTGGCCCCACAGTGGGATGTATCACTCCCCAAAGTGGCAACCCGATACAATAAAAAATGCACGGCTTATATCTACACGATGCAACAACGTCTTACCTACTGGCCCGGGGCCACACACGCATATGACCCCATTGGACTTGCGTTGCTACCGCTAACCCGTTTTAACCTCTTACAATCAAACCCAGTAGGCGTGTCTCGTCCTCGACTTGGGTCGAGCCCACAAAGATACTTAATGGGTTACTGGTTTGAAAAGGGCCCCCATGTATGACACAAGCTTTCCACTTATGCTTGATCCCCTCTAAGGTTTTCCCCACTTAACCCCATTCTTATTCATGTCTTCTTACATGTTTCAATCTTGGTTAAGTGCATCTAATCGTATTTCACATGCCACCCAAGGCACCCACTTAACCCCCCATGTCCCACCACATGTTTATCTGGTTAAGTGTTTCTTAATTCATTAAAACTGCAACCTTGTAAAGACCTCCTACATTAAACAAGCATTTGTGGTTGCTGGATTTGCCGGGCGGGTCCCGGCAGTCTTGCACCACAAACAAGCCTAACCTCGTGTCTTTACAACTGTTACGCATTTAATTCATGCCTTTGACCTCTCACAATAGACTGGCATTTGTGGCTGCTGGATTTGCCGGGTGGGTCCGGGCAGTCTTACACCACAAAAGAGTCCAACCTTGTGTCTTAGGCGGTTTATTATTACACATCTTTATTTAACCCCAAGTTGGATTAATATCCCTATTCAAATTTGTAAAATAAATTCCCAATTTATTTATGTCCATAATTGTCTCTTAAAATTATGTCCATGAATACCGATTTTTCCAATTAATGACTTAAATTAATTATATGCCTTTTTAAGACCATTTATGCCAATTCTCAATATGCGTATATTCAATATTACCCCCATTGTCCCCACGTTGTTCATTCGCTTATCATGACATAAATATATAGCAATTAGTCTAATGACATAAAACGGGAGAAACATCACAAATTTGCCCAACACACAAAATGGATCTAACTTACGAATAAGGATTACAACATATCTTGCGTAAACTTTGTATTGTCATGAATCTAAACATAGACCTTAAGGTGTGAACTTGCAGGTATGAACATAGTTTTCACCCAAACTTGCATAGGCCATTGTCACAAACTTGCATAAAGTTATGTATGTCATAGATCTAAATCTAAAGGTGTAATTTTGCATATATGTGAATACAATTTCTACCTAAACTTGCATATAGTCACTTTACTTGGTTCACATGTAAACTTGTGTACAATTCACATAGGAACTAGCGTATATTCTGCACCCAAACTTGCATATAAAATGATGTCAAACATGAATCAAGTTGAACATAGGTGATTGGGCATATATGAAGGGATCCACAACAAAAACTATCATTATGAACAACTAGCATATATTCACAAAATATCACATTTTTCCCAATGTTCCACAAACATAGCCATATAACCCAAATTATAACTTGACCTAATTAACTTGTTAATTATCTTATTAAAGAAATCGAACTCACAACTCAAAGAAGGTCTTGAGTTCTGGGATCTGTGTTCTGAAATTGATTTAGCTCACCTTTGAAGTAGACAAATTCGTTGTTATTGTTATTGTAGATTTGAGTTGATTAGCTTTACTTTTCCTCTAGTTGGTGGCGGCTACTCCAGGTTGCGGGGTGATAGCATGATGACCATGGTTCTAATTTTGATTAGGTTTTAGGGTTTGAGTCTACATGTGTTAATATAGAGATTAGGATTAATTTAGGCCATCCGATCAACCTAGAAGCAACCTGAACCATCCAAAAAGCCAGCTCAGCCCTAATGACTCAGGAGCAGCTCATAATTGGGTTTAATTCAAATCTGCCTGAGGGGGTAGGTCGACCCCTAGGTCGACCTATAGGGTAGGTCGACACTAAGGTCGACCTGGCCTTGGGCGGGAAATTTCCCGCCCTGCCCAATTCTGAGTCTGAATTCGTTTTTGAATTTAAATTTGAATTTTTTGGAAACTTCTGAAAGCCATAACTTCTTCATACGAAGTCCAATTTACGCAAACTCGGACTCTATCTCAACCAGAATTCCAAGACGAACACAATGGCATAACCCGTTTTTCTTGATTCTCACATTTAAAATTAATTATTCCTTAATTCGTTAATTTATGTTAATAGAAAACACGTGGTGTTACATTCTCTCCCCCTTAATGGATTTTGACCCCGAAATCTTGAAGTTACGAAGAATACATATCCTATCATCCAATAGTCCATTTACTCAACCATCAAACACAAGCATCCACTGTCCTTAAAAGACTTCTAATGCTTTCATGTTTATATGCACAGTGTGTGTACATGTCCGTATCTAATGCAAAATCAGGCGTCTACTGATTCAGTTGACCTCCTTAATGCAAATCATGATAGTGCCATGCGTCCATTATGTATGCAAAAGATCCCTAATGATACATATTATTTCTACATGCGTGCGTAACCATTCATCCGAATGCAGCATCCATATGATAACACAACCATTATACATCCATTAATCTAAATAAGCACACATTTATACGCAGTATAAAAGTGATTGAGCCGATCTAGTGCCTAATGTGTGTGTATATGTATCCACGAGCAACCACTAGCAAACACTTGCATCCACTAGCGTCCATCAATCATAACATGTTTCAAATACATGTTTACATCCATTGGTCTCTACCTAAGGATAATGAATATGACTGAGGAGATACACTAAATGGTAGATACAAGCTTGAATAAACTTAAGGAAAAAGAGATCAAAGATGTACCCTCAAAAAGAAAAGGGTAGGATGCACGTATTTTGGCCTCAGTCTCCCAAGTCGCGTCTTCCTCGATGTCGCTCCATTGAACTTTGACAAGTTTAACTTCATGGTTGCATAGCTTTTTGACTTCCATCCCCAAGATACGAGTTGGAACTCTCCTCACGGTCGCTTCTCTTTCCACTTCGACTTCCTCTAGTATGCTTGGGTCCACAACTTCTGCCGACTCATGTAAGCACTTTCGTAGCAAAGAGACATGAAAAACACTATGAACTCCAGCCAGTTTTTCAGGTAGCTCTACTCTGTAGGCCATCGTCCCAATCCTTTTGATGATAGGAAATGGTCCTATGGATCATGGTGCCAACTTTCCTATGGACCCAAAGCTGATTACATTCCTCAAAGGAGATACTTTAAGGAACACCTTATCCCTAACTTCAAACTCAAGGTCGGTCCTTCTCTTGTCTGCGTAGGATTTCTATCTATCTTGGGCAGTCTTCATTCTCCTTCGTATCAATTCCACTTTCTCTAAAGTCTCTCTAATCATGTCCGGCCCAAGTATAAGTTTATCTGTGGACTCCCACTAACAGGTTGGTGATCGACATGGCCTTCCATATAAAGCTTCGAAGGGTGCCATACCTATAGTGGCTTAATAGCTATTGTTATAAGCGAATTCCACCAAAGGGAGATGATCCTCCCAAGATCCTCCAAAGTCAAGAATGCATAGTCTCAAAAGATCTTCCAGTACTCTGTTCACCCTTTTCGTCTGACCATCTGTTTGAGGGCGATAGGCTGTGCTTAAACATAGCTGTGTGCCTACAACCTCTTGCAAACTCCTCCAGAACTCGCTTGTAAAGATAGAGTCTCGATCCCTCACTATACTGGAGGGTATCCCATAGAGTCGAACTATCTGCTTAAGATAAATGGAGGTTAAAGACGAGGCGGTCCCCCTACTTTTGACAGGTATAAAATGAGCGCTTTTCGTGAGCCTGTCCACTATTACCCAAATACCGGTATTGACCCTTCTTGACTTAGGCAACCCATCAACAAAGCCCATCGAGATGCTCTCCCATTTCCATTGCGGAACATCTAGAGGATGAAGCAAACCACTAGGCTTCTTCTGCTCTGCCTTGACTTGTTGGCATATCATGCATTTCGAAATAAATTCAGCTACATCCCTCTTCATGCCATTCCAAAAGAAAACTCTTTTGATATCTTTATACATCTTGTCTCCCCCGGGGTGTATGGTCATCTTGGAATGGTGTGCTTCTTCCAGAACCAATTTCACCAAATCTCTTGCTTGTGGGATGCATAGTCTTTCATCCCGTCTCAACCAACCCTTATCATCGATGGAGTATCTATTGAGGCGACTATAAGTCTCTCCCCTAATCAGCTTATCTATCACATCAACTAGCTGAGGGTCTTCATGTTGCGCGGTTCCTATTAAGTCCAACAAAGTAGGTCGCACCTCTAGCATTGCCATCAAGCTAGTCACAAAATCAACAGAGGGTCTAAAATCAAAATTGGCTATGTACTCCAAACTTTGCCTTTCCACAAAGAGAGAACTTAAGGTCAGCTTCTTTCTACTTAAGGCATCTACTACTACATTGGCCTTGCCAGAAGTATAGGAGATCTCAAAGTCGTTTGAGGCGAGAAACTCCATCCATATTTGCTGCCTTAGACTGAGGTCTATAACAACCCATATTTTAATAACATGTTAAAACCATAAATCAAGGTAGAATTAATTTTTAAAATAAGAATCAAGGGAAATGGGTTGCGCCATTGCGTTCATCTCGAAATTCTGCTTGAAAACGAGTCTGAATTTTTGAAAATCGGAGTCCGTATGAGGGAGATATGACCCTCCGAATTTTCAGAAATTTTCAAAATCGAAAACAGCTCGGAAATTCGAATTCAAAACCCAGAACAGGCTGGACGGGAAATCTCCCGCCTAGGACCAGGTCGACCATAGTGTCGACCTGGGGGTCGACCTGCGTCCCGGACCCATTTTCTGAACCTGATGCATTCTGATGTATCTGATCTCGCTTTCTGTCCAGATTCGTCTGCCTAATCCTATATAAGCAGCCTCCTAGCCTCATTCTCTTTACACCATTCTTCTCTAACCTTATGCTGCACAGAATCTTGATGATCATGGCTTCTTCTTCTTCCTCTGAATTAAATTAAATTAAAATGCGAATATTATTTCTTGAAGGCTATGGCTAGGAATTTCATATTGGGGATTTGCTTCTACAATCAAAGCAAGATTCAATGATTCAACAATTCAATGACAAATTTCTAGACTTGACTTATGCATCTAAATTTCTAAGACCACGATCTGTAAGTTCAAGTTACTTTTAGATAAAAACTATAAACTTAGTATGGACATGTTATAAATTAGAATTGGATCTATGTATGATTCATATCTATTTTTATTCATCTTGGATCTTGACTTTTGGGAATATTACTGTGAAATCAGTTTGAGCCCATTCATGTTGTAAATCAGACTCTTTCGTGTCCGTAACATTATTATGCCTATGACGTTGAAACTATTGTTAATGGCCTAGGACTATGACGGTGAACATAAGACTATGCCTATGACTGTGAACATAAGACTATGCCTATGCCTATGACTGTGAACATAAGACAATTGCCTATGACTATGACAAGGACAATTGTTGCTAATCACCTATGATTCATGACCATGAGGTTATTGCCTAGGATTATGACTATGAAATTGGATCTAAGCTTGATTTTCTATTCAAACCTATTTTCTTTATTTGTCCTTAGATCTTGATTTTGGGGATTTTTCTATTTAAGTTAGATCTATCCATGTTCTTGAACCTAGATTATTATTCAAACCTTTTCATGTTCAAAATGTTATCAGATCTATATGCCTACGATGTTTTACTCAATTTATTCAGTTATGTTATGCCTTGGAAATAAATTGATAATAGAACAATGTTTATTATGTTATAGGTGAAATTGAATGATATTCTTTGTTTTTTCAAAGACTATTCCCCAAAAGCCAGTAGCACTATCCTTTGTTTCCTCATTTGAATCTCTTCTTTTCATTTCAGCATGTTTGGGAATCTTAACTTTCCTGAGGGCGTGCCAATACCTGGCTGGTTCAGGAGGTACTTAAAGGCTAGGGCTAACGATGCAGGCCCAGCAGATATTCCTCCTCCAGCTGCAGCGATTCCTCCTCCTCCTCCCCCTCCTCGTGCAATTACTTTCTCAAAGATCTGTAAAGATTTTAGGGCCATGGGTGGAAAGGATTTCAAGGGAACTGAATCATTCGTAGAGGCGAGGAACTGGCTCAAAGAAACTGAGGATCTGTTCATTATCTTCGAGGTGGATGATAGGAAGAAGGTACAGTTGGCAGTATGGTTTCTCAAAGATGAAGCTTCCTATTGGTGGGAAGTCACTAACGCCGAGAGGTCGGTTTAAACATGGATGGATTTCAGAATAAGGTTTGAGACGAAATTCCTCTCGCAAGCTGAACGAAATTTACAGCTAGAAAAATTCTTATTTCTTAAGCAAGGAAGTATGGCGGTCAAGGAGTACGTCAATCAATTCAATCAGCCGGCTCGGTTTGGACTAGACTTAGTTAATACCCCTCATAAGAAGGCTCTCCGTTTTGTCAAAAGATTGAATGAGCCACTTCACAGCTTGGCTATGACTCACGTACCTATGGGGGCTACTTACGAAAAGCTATTAGACATGGCGCTCTTAAATGAAGAATACAAGAATGGCAAGAAGGAGGTCAAGGCGAATGAGTCTCCAAACAAGAAGGTAGACTCCAAGAAAGGAGGCAAGAACAACAATAACAATAATGATAATAAGACACGTGAGAAAAGAAAATGCCACTTCTGTGGTATTGAGGGGCATATAGTCCAGGATTGTAGAAAGAAGAAGATGAAGATGGGAGCGTGCTTTCAGTGTGGTGATACTGGACATATCAGCAAGAACTGCCCTAAGAAGCAAAGGCAAGGCCTGCAGGCAGGACCTTCTGGAGGTACATCTTTAACTTCTTCTCCTAGATGCTTTCTTTTATCTTGCTTATCTTCTCAATCCTATCTTGAAAACCTTAGGTAGAACCCTTTTGGATGTAAACATGTTATGGTTGATGTTTGCAAATGGTTGCAAGTGGTTGCTCGTGGTTGCATAACACACATTACGCACTAGAACGGCTCAAACACATTTTCATATTGCATATGCATGAGTGTTTATACTTGTTTATGGATGAAATTGAATGTGTTATCATGTGAATGTTGCATATGGATGGATGTTTGTGCACACATATAGTGTTTATGTGACTAGGACTATTTGCATACATGTTGGATTCATAGCACTAGACATAGTTTGCATTAAGAAGATTAATCAGGCCTGATCATTTGCATTAGATAAGGAACATATACACACACTTTCTGCATATGTTCATGTAGCATTAGAAATCTTATAAGGACAATGATTGCTTGTGGATGATGTTTTGAGTAGATGGTTGATTGGATGATAGGATGCATTCTTCTTAATTTGAAGATTTCGGGGACGAAATCCTTTAAGGATGGGAGAATGTAACAACCCGTATTTTAATAACATTTTAAAACCATAAATCAAGGCAGAATTAAATTTTAAAATAAGAATCAAGGGAAATGGGTTACTCCATTGCGTTTGTCTCGAAATTCTACTTGAAAACGAGTACGAGTTTTCGAAAATCGGAGTCCATATGAGGGAGATATGACCCACCGAAGTTTCAGAAATTTTCAGAATCGAAAACAGCTCGGAAATTCGAATTCATATTCGAATTCAAAACCTAGAACAAGCTGGGTGGGAATTCTCCCGCCCAAGAGCAGGTCGACCTGGGGGTCGACCATTGTGTCGACCTCCCAGGGACCAGGTCGACCATAGTGTCAACTTGGGGGTCGACCTGCCTCCCGAACCCATTTTCTGAACCTGATGCATTCTGATGTATCTGATCTCGTTTTCTGTCCAGATTCGTCTGCCTAATCCTATATAAGCAGCCTCCTAGCCTCATTCTCTTTACACCATTCTTCTCTAACCTTATGCTGCACCAACTGTTGATGATCATGGCTTCTTCTTCTTCCTCTAAATTAAATTAAATTAAATTAAAACGCGAAGATTATTTCTTAAAGACTACGACTAGGAATTTCATATTGGGGATTTGCATCTACAATCAAGCAAGATTCAATGATTCAACAATTCAACGACAAATTTCTAGACTTGACTTCTGCATCTAAATTTCTTAGACCACGATTTGTAAGTTCAAGTTACTTTTAGATAAAAACTATAAACTTAATATGGACATGTTATAAATTGGAATTGTATCTATGTATGATTCATATTTTTTTTGTTCATCTTGGATCTTGACTTTTGGGAATATTGCTATGAAATCAGTTTGAGCCTATTCATGTTGTAAATCAGACTCTTTCGTGTCCATAACATTATCATGCCTATGACGTTGGAACTATTGTTAATGGCCTAAGACTATGACGGTGAACATAAGACTATGCCTATGCCTATGACTGTGAACATAAGACTATGCCTATGACTGTGAAAATAAGACTATGCCTATGCCTATGACTGTGAACATAAGACTATTGCCTATGACTATGACAAGGACAATTGTGGATAATCACCTATGATTCATGACCGTGAGGTTATTGCCTAGGATTATGACTATGAAATTGGATCTAAGCTTGATTTTCTATTCAGACCCATTTTCTTTATTTGTCCTTGGATCTTGATTTTGGGATTTTTCTATTTAAGTTAGATCTATCCATGTTCTTGAATCTAGATTATTATTCAAACCTTTTCATGCTCAAAATGTTATCAGATCTATATGCTTGCGATGTTTTACTCAATTTATTCAGTTATGTTATGCCTTGGAAATAAATTGATAATAGAACAATGTTTATTATGTTATATGTGAAATTGAATGATATTCTATTTTATTGAATTAGGAATTAATGAATAAGTCTATTCATATGTATATTGGAGTATAACCTATTATGACAAGTTGTGTAGTTTATCATGTTATGCAAGTTTTAGGTTGTAAAGTCATATCACATATGTGACCAAATGTTAGATCTACATGTTTATGTGTATATGTTAAACCTATGTCATATTTCAAGTTCACACTTATTCACATGCTCGTGATTGATTTGCAAGTTCAATATATGTAAGTTGATTTAGTCTATGTTGCAAATTCACATATATGTATGTTGATTTAGTCTACGTTGCAAGATTACACCTATGATATTCATGTTGATTATTTTGCAAGTACACACCTATGGTGTTCATATTGACTATGCCGAGAATGCCAAGTTTACACCTATGTCATGTTTATGTTAATGAATTTCTTTATGCAAATTTTGTGTACGTTAAATTAGGCTAAGTTTTAGACTAATATTATATGTCAATAATCATGCGGACGGAAAATTAGGCTAAGATTGCTAGCCTAATATTTAGACGGGGTAACGTTGAGAAAAATTGGTAATTATAGGAAACTTGACAAGAAACTCGCCATAAAACTTGACACGAGCTTGACATGAATCTTAACATGGACATGACACTAGAATGAACTTGAAAATGGCCAACTCGAGGTTGGGTTGAGTTTGCAGTGTAATTCAGTCCGGAACCGCCCGGAAAATCCAGTTACTGCAAACAATAGGACCCAATGTGGGTAGTTGGTCATATCGCGCTTGAAAACCCGAGGTCAGACTGAGTTGTGGTGTAAATCTGCCTGGAACCGCCCGACATATCCAGTAACCACAACAACAGGTCTGATGTGAGGGGTTGGGGTGCATTAATGAATTAATGCCACATGATAGGGTTAAGTCATGAACATGAAAGACAACATTTAACCAACTTGACACCTGATTCGTAGGCTAAGTCATGAACTTGAACGACAACACTTAGCCAATTTTGACATGACACGTAGACTGGTTAAGTCACGAACTTGAATGAGAACACTTAACCAACCTGTCATGCTAGACTGATAAGGGTTAAGTCACGAATTTAAATGTCAACACTTAACCTATTGGACGGAAACCCTAGTTACGCGGTCCGTTTCAGCAGTAACCCACTAGATGTATCATGGTACCCTGGAACTAGGCAGGGTAGGGCATGATTACTGAGCTGATTGTAAGCGACCAAAACGACGGCTGTGTTGGTGCGCCAGTGTAGGTTCATGCGGGCTATGGTCGTGCACGTGGTCCAGAGTTGAAAAAGCAGGCATTGGGCATCAGTAGGTTTATCTGTGCATGCTTGATTCGTGTCGATGGTTGGCACCCTAGGGCTTGATACAACCTATGGTGGACCTAGCATAGATGACTACATTCTTTATAGGGTCGTATGACACAGACACACAACGAGCTAGAACTTTTAGGGAGCCAATCGATTAGTGGATCGTTCCGTTGGACCTAGTAATGGGTCATTTCATGATATTGGGCCAAGGGATCATATCATGATTAATATAAGACATGGGTTTGGGATTCTAGTACAGTTGATGCAGCGAACCTTGAATATGTGATGCTGTACTTGATTTATACTTGATTTATCATGTTATCTTAGTCTATCTTGCCCATCTTGTCATCATCCTTATGTTTACTTTCAGTTTGTACATGCCATGTTACATTTACCTGTTTTTATGCTGAAAGTTACTAGGACTTAGTAGTCTTTATGACTGACCCGTTTTCTTTCACCTCTTTTCCTTTCGTTCCCCCCAAGGTTCTCAGGGAGGAAACTCTAGCACTTAGCTTGGATTTCGCTTGCTTTCGGTTCAGCTCATGTACGGTTTGATCTTGAGCTATGCTATGGCTACATTTCTGCTACCTTTGGGGAATTAAGCTACTTTTGTTGTTTTAAGATTATGCTTCTTTATTTATGCAAGATGGAATTTGTTGTAATGGAAAATAATGACCTTGGCTATTTGATATAAAAGATTTTGACTCTTTTTGAAAGTAATGAAATTTATCTTTTGATTCTTCCGCTGTTTTATCTATGTTCTGTCTTGTAATATTTCTGTGTTTGTTTACCTCGATAATGCTCCTCCAAAACTAGTGCATTCCCTTTGTGAGTGACCCTAGCGGAGGTGGGGTGTTACAAGGTCTTCCTGTGAGAAAAAGTACTTTAATGATTTATGGTCAGTATATAATTCAAATTTCTTACCTAAGATATAGTGGCGCCAAGACTTAAGCGCAAAAACGATGGCTGCTAACTCTAGATCGAGGGTTGGGTAGTTTTTCTCATGCACTTTTAACTGCCTTCCACCATAGGCTACTACCTTCTCCTCTTGCATCAAAACATTGCCTAGTCCCGTACCGCATGCATCTGTGTATACCGTAAACATCTTGTTCCCATCCGATAATGTCAAAACTGGGGCTGTTGTCAGAGCCCTCTTCAATCGTTGGAAAGCGACTTCGCAATCCAAATCCCAAGTGAAAGTCAGGTTCTTCTTCGTTAATCTTGTAAGTGGAGCTGAGATTTTTGCAAAGTCTTTAATGAACTTACGATAAAAGCCTGCTAGTCCAAGAAAACTTCAAACTTCGGTTGCATTCTTTGGAACCTTCCAATCCTAGACCGCAACTACTTTTGCGGGGTCCACAGCTAACCCTTCTTTGGACACCACATGCCCAAGAAATCTTAGTTCTTCTGTCCAGAAGTGGCACTTGGAGAATTTTTCTTTTAACTGATGTGCACGGAGAGTATCCATGACTTCCCTTAAATGCAAAGCATGATCTTCCTCATTCTTCGATAAAATCAGAATATCATCTACGAAGACCACCACAAATTTATTGAGAAATTCCCAGAACACTCTATTCATCAAATCAACGAAATAAGCAGGTGCGCTTGTTAAGCCAAAAGTCATGACGAGCCATTCGAAGAAACCGTCCGGGGTTCTGAATGCGGTCTTATCAATGTTATCTTCAGCCACTCTTAGCTGATGAAATCCGGTAGTCAGATCTAATTGGGAGAAAACTGTTGCACCTACAAGCTGATCGAACAAATCGTTTATTCTTGGCAGTGGGGGCCTATTCTTCTTGGTCAGCTTGTTTAGCTCTCTATAATCAACGCATAGGCGAAGTGAACCGTCCGCTTTGGTTGTGAACACCACTGGAGCACCCCATTCAGAAATACTCTGCCTTATAAACCCTCTTTCTAGCAGCTCCTTAACTTGCTTGGTAAGCTCCTTTCTCTCCCTTGGTGCCATGTGCCTAACAGGTAAAGCAACGGGTTTTGCGTTATCAACTAGATATATGCGGAAGCCTATCTCCCGCTTCGGAGGCAATCCCTCTACTTCCTCAAAGACATCCGAGTATTCACGAACCACTCTAACAGAATGCAAATTCTCAACAGATGCGTCAAGCGATTCTGGATAACTTTGCATAACATAATTCATGGGATTACAAGAGATTTCGAGAGTGTTGCCCAAGCGAATCATAAGCCTAACCTCTCTCTTTTCACAATCTAGGACGGCTCCATTACTGGATAATCAATCCATGCCCAAAATTAACCCATATCCCGTGAAGCCCAAAACATAAGCATCACATCTAAACCCAACGATAAGTATAGAAATTTCCAAATCCAAACAAATCATCGACAAATAGGATGAGCCCCTAATTGGATTTGAAAAGTAAGGGATCCTCTACTATACTAGTGTTTAGGTGTAGTGACTCAACTAAAGCAGTAGATATAAAAGAGTGCGATGCACCAGAATCAAAGAGTATACGAACAGGATGATTAAAAAGATAAACTATACTTTCAACGGAAATCGCTCTACCTCGTTCTTGCAGCGGTGGGGCCACGAGAGCCTGGACCTGCCCCCTTGCCTGCCCTGGCGCCATGAGAGCCTGAATCTGCCTCCAGAGGTAGGCCCTGCCCTCTGCCCTTTCTTTGAGCAGTCCTTAGTCATATGTCCTGCCTCACCACAGTGGAAACAACCAATCTTCTTCTTCTTCCTACAGTCTTTGCTCAGATGGCCTGGTGTCCCACAGTTAAAGCATCTTTTCTTTCCCTTTCCATTGTTGTCTTTACCACCCTTCTTGTTCTGCTGTTGCTGTTGTGGCTTCTTTTGATCTCGTTTCTTCTCATGTGCCTTATTAGCATTGGCGCCTTTCTCCTCTTCATGCATAAGCACCATGTCAACTAGTCTCTCAAAGGTGGCCCCCATAGGGATGTGGGTCATAGCTAACCCATGTAGCGGCTCGCTCAAACCCTTAACAAATCTCAGGGCCTTCTTTTTGGGTGTATTGACCAAGTCCAAGCCAAATCTTTCCAACTGATTGAACTTATTGACGCACTCTTTCACTGATAGATTTCCCTGCCTCAATGCCAAAAACCTTTCCATGTATAGATTCTCTTCGGCGCGTGAGAGAAACTTTGCCTCAAACCTACGCCTGAAATCCGGCCATGTATCAACTGGATGTTCTCCATTAGTGACCTTCCACCAAAACGAGGCTTCATCCTTCATTAACCAGGCAGCTAACTGGACCTTTCTTCCATCTTCTACCTCAAAGATTCCAAACAATTCTTCCACCTCCTTTAGCTAATTTCGAGCTTCAACAAACGTCTTCGACCCGTGAAAATGTTTTCCGCCCATTGCCCGAAAGTCCTTGCATATCTTTGCGAAAGTATCAACACGGGGAGGAGGAGGAGGAGCATTTGTTGGGTCTGCGACATTGGCCCTAGCTTCCAGATACCTTCTAAACCATCCTAGTATCAGTATGCCCTCGGGTATCTCGGGAATTCTAGACATGCTGAAAAGAAAATGAAGAGATTCAAATGGAGAATTCGAAAGAAAGATATATGGCTCTTGGGTTTTTTTTAAAATAAACTTTCCCTTAAAAATACTTTCCTTAAAACATATTTTTGAAAGTATTTCTTTATAAAATGCTTTTTGAGAAATAGTTTTTCAAAATATCTTATCTGTTCTGGTAACCTTCAGCTCTGATACCACGTGTGAACACCCCATCTCCATTAAGCTCACTCGCAAAGGGAATGCCTTAATTTTGGTGGAGCGTTTATTGTGTATAGAACAGAAAAGTAAACAAGACAGATAAATATATTGGTACTTGGAAAATAAAAACCACTTTTATTGCAGCGGAGAAATAGTTTGGTCACATCACATCAAAAACCAACTACAAAACCAAATATACTTATTATCCATCTTGACAAATAAGTTCTGAGTACATAAAATAAAAGACATAACCCCAACATAAAATAGCCATAGATAAGATAGGCTGAACTTTAATTCAGCAATCCAAGCAAATTCCAAAGGAAAGAGATAAAGCTGACCAAATCAAGCTCCACTAGTACCAGTCCCACCTTGAGCACCTCGGGGGGGGGGGGGGGAGGAAGAAAAGAGGTGGAACAAAGGGGGTCAGACATAAATTATGGAGAGTGCAATAACTTTGACAATATAATCATTAAAGTAGGATAAGGCATAAGCTGGAATATAAGGAAATGACTGTGAATAAATGGGCATGACAGAGCAAACAAAGGAAATAAGATGAACAAAGATAACGTTAAAGGCGCACCTAATCACTATAAGATAATTACTACATTGCACCACACCAAACACCCTAAAAGTTGATCCCGCCTACAAAAGTTAATAATGATAATGGTAGTTCCGTGTACCCCTAGCTGCCTTCATAGGCGACTCTGCCCCTATCTCCACTAGGTGTACCCACTACCCTCATTCGATCGGCTCCCTAACTCGTAGATACCCGTGTTGGCCCCACAGTGGGGTGTATCACTCCTTAAAGTGGCAACCCGATACCACCAAAAATGCACGGCTTATATCTACACTACCTACCAGCCCGGGGCCACACACACACACATGACCCGTTGGACTTGCGTTGCCACCGCTAACCCGTTTTGACCTCTTACAATCAAATCCAGTACGCGTGTCCCGTCCTCGACTTAGGTCGAGCCCACAAAGATACTTAATGGGTTACTGGTTTGAAAAGGGCCCCCATGTATGACACAAGCTTTCCACCTATGCTTGGTCCCCTCTAAGGTTTTCCCCACTTTACCCCATTCTTATTCATGTCTTCTTACATGTTTCAATCTTAGTTAAGAGCATCTAATCGTATTTCACATGCCACCCAAGGCACCCTCTTAATTTCAAATGTCACCCAAGGCACCCACTTAACCCCCATGTCCCACCACACATTTATTTGTTTAAGTGTTTCTTAATTCATTAAAACTGTAACCTTGTAAAGACCTCCCACATTAGACTGGTATTTGTGGCTACTGGATTTGCCGGGCGGGTCTGGGCAGTCTTACACCACAAATGAGCTTAACCTCGTGTCTTTACAAATGTTACGCATTTAATTCATGCCTTTGACCTCTCACATTAGACTGGCATTTGTGGCAGCTGGATTTGCCGGACGGGTCCGGGCAGTCTTACACCACAAAAGAGTCTAACCTCGTGTCTTAGGCGGTTTATTATTACACATCTTTATTTAACCCCAAGTTGGATTAATATCCCTATTCAAGTTTGTAAAAGAAATTTCCTATTTATTTATGTCCATAATTGTCTCTTAAAATTATGTCCATAAATACCAATTTTTCCAATTAATGTCTTAAATTAATTATATGCCTTTTGAAGGCCATTTATGCCAATTCTCAATGTGTGTATATTCAATATTACCCCCATCATCCCCACGTTGTTCGTTCGCTTATCATGACATATATATATTAGACTAGCAATTAGTCTAATGACACAAAAGGGAAGAAACATCGCACATTTGCATAACACACAAAATGGATCTAACTTACGAATAAGGATTACAACATATCTTGCATAAACTTTGTATTGTCATGAATCTCAACATAGACCTTAAGGTGTGAACTTGCAGGTATGAACATAGTTTTCACCCAAACTTGCATAGGCCATAGTCACAAACTTGCATAAAACTATATATGTCATAGATCTAAATCTAAAGGTGTAATTTTGCATATATGTGAATCCAATTTTTACCTAAACTTACATATAATCACTTTACTTGGTTCACATGTAAACTTGTGTACAATTCACATAGGAACTAGCATATAATCTGCACCCAAACTTGCATATAAAATGATGTCAAACATGAATCAAGTTGAACATAGGTGATTGTGCATATACAAAGGGATCCACAACAAAAACTATAATTATGAACAACTAGCATATATTCACAAAATATCACATTTTTTCCAGTGTTCCACAAACATAGCCATATAACCCAAATTATAACTCAACCTAATTAACTTGTTAATTATCATATTAAAGAAATCGAACTCACAACTCAAAGAAGGTCTTGAGTTCTGGGATCTGTGTTCTGAAATTGATTTAGCTCGCCTTTGAAGTAGACAAATTCATTGTTGTTGTTATTGTAGAGTTGAGTTGATTAGCTTTACTTTTCCTCTAGTTGGTGGCAGCTACTCCAGGTTGCGAGGTGATAGCATGACGACCATGGTTTTAATTTTGATTAGGTTTTAGGGTTTGAGTCTACATGTGTTTATATAGAGATTAGGATTTATTTAGGCCATCCGATCAACCTAGAAGCAACCTGAACCATCCAAAAAGCCAACTCAGCCCTAATGACTCAACAACAGCTTAGAATTGGGTTTAATTCAAATCTGCCCGAGAGGGGTAGTTCGACCCCCAGGTCGACCTGTAGGGTAGGTCGACCCCCTGGTCGACCTGGCCTTGGGCGGGAAATTTCCCCCCTTCCCAGTTCTGAGTCTGAATTCGTTTTTGAATTTAAATTTGAATTTTCTGGAAACTTCCGACAGCCATAACTTCTTCATACGAAGTCCAATTTACGCAAACTCGGAATCTATCTCAACCTAAATTTCGAGACGAACACAATGGAATAACCTGTTTCCCTCGATTCTCACATTTAAAATTAATTATTCCTCAATTTGTTAGTTTTTGTTAATAGAAAACACGGGGTGTTACAGTTCCTGCTTAAGTCGTACACACTGACTTTTCATTTGGTATCATAGCAAGGTTATCGTTTAACCATAAAACCATTATCCGATATATAATTAATATGGATAACAACACTAGTACTGGATATGCTAAAGGCTAATCGACTACAAGACCACCCTTTTTCAATGGTATGAATTATTGCTATTGGGCTACACGAATGATAATATATATGCAAGCTAATAGTTTTGATGCTTAGAACATTACAAAAAAGAGTATACACAACCCACCACACTATATACTGAATGGTCCACATCTGAAAAAGTAGGGACTACGGCCAATGATAAAGCTATGAATATGTTGCATTGTGCCTTGGATAGATATGAGTTTAACCGGGTTTGTATGTATAACATAGCATATGAAATCTGGCGAACACTCAAAGTAACTCATGAAGGAACTAGCAAGGTCAAAGAAAGCAAGATATCTATACTTAAAAATCAATTTCAAAATTCTAGGATGAACGAGAATGAGTGTGTAAATGACATATACTCACGTTTTTGAAATATTTATCATTCTCTGCGGGGATTAAGAGAAAAATATTCTGATTTTGATATAGTTTCAAAAATTTTAAACTCTTTGACGGATGAAAGGGAAAGAAAGGTGTTAGCTATCAAAGAAGCTAATGATCTATCTGCCATGAAACCCGAAGAGTTAATCAGTAATCTCATTTACTTTGAAGTAAATTTGCAAGCAAAGAAAGCACATGTACAAGACAAGAAAATTTTATCGTTTCATGCTAAGAAAGAAGATTCAGATTCAGATGAAGAAGATTTTGATTTTGTAGCAAAGAATTTCAGAAAGTTTCTGAAATATATAAAACGCCAAAGCAAGAATATGAAAAAGAACTCTTCAAAAGAGCCTGACCCATCCCTGGTGGAATGCTTTACTTGTCACAAAACTGGACATTATCAGAAGAACTGTCCAAAGTTGAAGAATAATTGCAACAAAAAGGAAAAATAAAAAAGACGAGCATGCTCTGTCACTTGGGATAATTCAAATTCATGATCGTCTGTTAGTGATAGTGATAGTGACAACGAACAAGAAAACGTATGCTTCATGACAAAAGATACTGAGGTACCACCAATATATGATAGTGACTAGCTTAAAATAAAAAGGAGTTTTAATTAGTACTCTTGGACCACCTCTGTAGGTTATTTATTTGTTTATAAATAGTATAAGATTCTTTTATATATGCTTAGCTTACTTAATATAGTTTCATTTTTTAACTAAGAAAGAATATAGGATTTTTAGTAAAGTACATCATTTTGCAGACAAACCTTGTATTTAGTTTCTATACCTATTTTTTAGCAAACTAATTTCGTTTTAAATGAATGGATAAAACTAGTTTTACCAATCATTTATACATACTATATTTAGTATGTATTCTCTTATAAATACGTTAGAAAAGTTTCCTACTTTCATCATAACAATAGAAATCATTCTCCAAAAAGCTTTCTTGTGTCATGTCGAAAAAAGTAAGCTCTCCATCTACACCAACTAAGTCCTCTGAAAAAATATCATTCGATTCTACCAATATTATCACTTCTCCTACTCCAAATTAAGAACCAACTCTTCAGTGGAAAGAATACCGAACCGGATATACTCTAGATGCTAAGAAAAGAAGGGAGCTTTCGGTATCTCCATCAACAAAACACAAAATAGATGAAATACGCCATTATCGACATGAACAGACGAGGTTGCAACGAGAATTATATTTTGAGAAAAAACAAACCTTGGATAGATTAACTTTTTTAGAAACAGTTGCATTTCGTATCTGCGGTAGGTCAGCTGTACTAGAACCCAGACATCATCCTCTCTCTATGACTCCAGAAACACCAAGGAGACCATCTACTTCATGGAGTCCTTGGAAAAAATCTCCTAAAAGTAAGAAGGCGAGTCCGAATTCATAGGAGAATAATTATCAAGAGAATGAAGGAGCAGGTTCTAAGACCCCGAGAAAATCAACTTCATCATAAGAAGAATAATACATTAATCATAGAAATTCTTCTTTCTGTTTAAATAAGATTTGGATTGATCGAAAATGCAAAATTTTAAGATCTTGATTCTTATAACCATTGTAATAATTATGTATTTTTGGTATTCTTGATAATAAACATATTCTCTTTTCAAGATAATAGACATAAATAATGTATACATAAGATAAGAATTCAAAAATAAAAAATACAAAGACTGCTGTTGCTTTCATCAGCAACTAGTCGACTGGTTGTATACATACTAGTCCGACTGGTTAATAAAAACCTGGAAACCCAATAACTGCTACAGTTCAGTCCTTATAACCCCAATTACCCATTTTGTTTCATTTCTAACGTCTTCTCTTTATCTCTCAAAAACCCTAAGCCTTTGAAATTTCGATTTTTCCTTTTTAAGCATCAATTTCAATGGCACCTCCAAAAAGACAAAGAGATGTTGGTCCATCTTCTATAACTAGAGAAAAAAAGCAAGTTGATTCATCCATAGATCAATGGTTATGGAATGATCCTGCTAAACGAAGATGGAAGCTTATGTCAAATCTGAAGTTCATTCCAGGACCTTTTGTCAAGTTTCAAGACTTCGATTCTTATGGATTACAAAAATTAGCTCGACGAGTAGACTTAAATCTCTTTTGGATTATTCTCAAAATAATAAGAAAATTAATGTTATGATGATCAAATTGTTCTTGGCTAATTTGAATTTGGATCATCAAACTCCTACCAATACACAAAATTGTGTTTGGAGTATGGTTTGTGGGCTACCTATCTTTATTTCAATTGAAAGGCTAAGACATATTCTAAACTCTCCTACAGATGGGATAGCCTTATTGGAAGTGAATTGCGAGTTTGGAGTTAGAGAAGAATAAGCCATCTTTTTATTGATGATAATTCCAATGGCTCTCGAACCAAAGGTTGCGACCAAGTGCAGGACTTCTTCACCGTGCTCTTACACATAAAATTTTACCATAACCCGAAACACATGATCTTGTGTATGCGGATACATTTCGAGCTTTATATGCAACTTAAGGCAACATAAGGATAAATTGGATGCAAAGATAATGGATTATCTTTTGCTCTTCATACATGGTATGGGCACCTATTTTCACTTTGGTGAACATTTAATGAGAGTGTTCGACAATGCAAACATCCCCAAAATGGATTCCAATATGGTTTAGCTTAAATTCTTAGATAGCAAAAACCTATAACAAATGAATATGCCTCCTCCGACTATTAGAATCATGAGCTTGGAAGAATGGAGAAAGAAAGATATGGATCGACCATCCTCAAGCTCAGCTCATGCAAATCCAGAGGATATTCGATTAACGGAATCATCACAAACTTCTAGACAAGCACTAGATGTCATTGCTCGCAACCAACTTCTTTTAGAAGCTTACCTTAAGAGGATGGACAAGAAAATAGATAAAAAGTTTGATAAAATCAAAGATTTTCTTGGAAAGATATGGACATCGATATCATGCTCTCTTGCATCTACTGGACATCACGGATCTGGAAAAGAGGCCTATATCTCCTTTTAACTGGACTTCTTCCGAAAGTACGGAATCCGACGACATTTGGCTCGCATGTTCATGTTCTTAGTACTATATGTATGTTTTTGCTTTAGCATCTTTTAGTTTCTGAACTTGATAAATCATGAATCGTTTGTATTTTAGGTGTGTAAAAGCTTATACTAAAATGCTTTGTATTTTGGTTATGTTTAACAATGTGCATGTATGAAATGACTATGTTTTATTTTGCATCCATGGTTTATTTACTATTCGAGTACTTTGTAATCATATTGTTTAATGCTTTTTAATCGATGATAAAGGGGGAGAATATTACATATATCATAATAATGTTATTTTTGCTCATATCATAATGATGGTTTTACTCATTTATGCACTAACATTTTGTTGCAGGAATCCAAATAGTAAGTATATATATATATGAACTAACAAAATGGTGTAGGAATTAGGTGGAGCTAAATATGTATACAAACATATATTCAAGGGGAGAGATTCAATTTTTCAACAGGAATGCAATATGTTGTCATCAATCAACAAGGGGGAGATTGTTGATTCACGAGAATTTTGATTAATGACAACAAAGAGAAGAGCAATGGAAAACATATCAAGGAGCTAAGTTTATATATATATAATTATTGAGTCGTGTTAGAATTATGTTAAAATCATCCTCAAAGTATAACATGAATACACAAATATTTAATATATATGTATATATACATACATAAAAATATGTGCTCAAAGAACCAGCTTATACTGGACTGGTTATGTATCAACTCGACTGGTAGGAATTAACCAGTCGACTGGTCACAGACCAGAAGTCCAGTAACGGTTAGTGGCTGAAGCATATTTAAATATATAGATAGATTTCATACTTAACCAGTCGACTGATGTCATTCCTACCAGTGGACTGATCAGAGACTAACAGTCATATTCATGAAGAGCCATTTCACAAAGAGATTCCTCTTTAATTATGAATAGAAATGGATGCAACTCTTTACTAAAACTTTTCACGAAAGAATGCCACTCTTCTATGATTATAAAAGCACTACAAACATGTTTTCCAAACAACCGATTCTCATATATTCTCTCTAATTTCTGATTTGTACTTTTATAATCTTTGCATTCTAAAGCTCCCCTAAATTCAAGTTACTTGTTGAATCTTTGATAATATTTCACATCTCTTGATTCAACAAGAAACGTACTTCCTTCAATCTTCACGTACACTTCAAATACTTGACGATAAGATTATAGGAAGGGTGTACTTCATCGTGACTATTCAGTGTTGATTAAAGAACACATACAAAGGTAAAAACTCTTGTAATTTGTGTAGTCCTATGTGGGTGCTCAGGCGTGGACATCCTTGTTGGTGCTCGGGTGTATTGAGACTTATTCCTCTGGGTTAAGAGAGGACGTGATAGTGAATTCCAAAGAGGAGCTCAGAGACTAGACATTGGGGGGAGGGGGGAGAGGGAGTCCGAACTAGTATAAAATGTGATATATCTCTATAGATTAGTTTTACCTACATAACTATTGTAGTTTACTAGTTAGTTTATTATTTCCGCTATATCTATACAAACATCCTGCTTAAGTCGTACACACTGACTTTTCAAACCCGTCACTAGAATTACACCTAAGTCTACCATTATGCTTTTGTTGGGATCATTCGGTTTCTTTTATACTAGTATTGGTGCAGAGAAAAGTATCTGGGAAGCATAATCTAATATGTTCTGTTCCTTATCTACTCAGTCTGTTATACATGTCTTATGATACTGTTATCTCTCCCATCCAGTTTATACGCTTGTCATGATGTATATGCTAAAAGTCACTAGACTGGCCAGACTTTATGTCTGACCCGTTTTGTTTTCTTTTCTCTCTCTTCCTTCCCCCCAGGTTCTCAGGGTGGGAGTACTCAGGTTTGATTAGGATCCTCTCTTCTGCTTCTACTTGGAGCTGCTTAGATGTACCACTTTGGTTACCTGTCCACCTCGCTGTGTCTAATTTTGGGGACTATGATTTTATATTATTACACTCTGATGATTTTAGTACAAGGCAGATAATTCAGCTTGATGTAACGTGTTTTTTGTATTTCAGACTTATGTTATAACTGGATTTTGGACCACGATGCTTTTTGTTTGGAAAAATAAGTTTTAAATTCTGCTGTTATGTTATATCTATCTTATGATGTTTTTGTTTACATTTACCTATAACGCTTCATGGAACTTAATGCATTCAGTTAATGAGTGGCATCAACAGACGTGTGGTGTCACATTTGGTATCAGAGCTAAAGTTTACAAGATCAGATAAAAGTTTTTGAAAATTATTTTCAAAAGGTTTTAAAAAGAAAGCATTTTTAAAGAAAAGTCTGGTTCTGAAAGAGATATTCCCCAAAGCCGCATGAAATATCTTTCGATTCTCTGTTTGAATCCCTTTTTCCTTTTCTTCTCAACATGTCTGGGGAACTGATTCTTCCCAAGGGGGTTACGATACCGACTTGGTTCCGTAGGTATCTTGAGGCTACAACGCCTACTAGAGGCCAAGTAGACGCCCCTCCCCAAGCTGCAACCACTGTTCCTCCTCCTCCTCAAGCGAATAATTTCTCCAAGATATGCAAGGATTTCTGTGCTACGGGAGGAAAGCCTTTCCAAAGAACCGAGACCTTTGTAGAAGCAAGGAATTGGCTTAAAGAGATAGAAGATCTGTATGGGATTTTTGAGGTTGACGACCGTGTGAAGATTCAGTTGGTCGTTTGGCAGCTGAAGGATGAGGCTTCATTCTGGTGGGAAGTGACACAAGCAGGGCGTCCAGTTGAGACTTGGGATGATTTCCGATAGAGATTCGGGATGAAGTTTCTTTCTCAAGACGAAGAGATTATTCAAATGGGAAGGTTTCTAGCACTTAAGCAAGGAGGCATGTCTGTCAAAGAGTATGTCAATAAGTTCAATCAACTGGCGTGATTTGGTTTGGAGCTAGTGAATACCCACAGAAGAAAGTTTTGAGGTTTGCAAGAGGGTTAAATGAACCCCTCCATGGATTGGCTATCTCTCACATTCCAATAGAGGAAACTTTCGAGAAACTCATTGATACGGAATTGGTGCACGAAGAAGATAAAGGCAAAAAGAAAGAGGCTAAGATTGATGAGACACAAAACAAGAAAGTGTGGTCCTAGAAAGAACAACGACAGCGAAAGAAGGGAGGAAAGAATGATAAATCTCGGGACAAGATGAAATGTCATAGTTGTGGACGCGTGGGTCATTTGAGCATAGATTGTAGGGAAAGGAAGAATGCTTGTTTCCACTGCGGGGAGGTCGGACACTATACTAAGGAGTGCCCGAAGAAGCAAGGACAGGATCTTCTGGAGGGAAGGTGCATGCTCTCGTGGCCTGTGTACCGGATAGAGGTAGGAAAGTTTCTGTTGAAGGTTTGATTTCTCTTTCTGATCATCTTGTTAGAAATTTTTTTAATTCTGGCGCTTCACAGTCCTTTATATCTAATTTTGTGGTTGAGTCTCTACACCTTAGTACTAGTATGGTTTTGGATCCCGTTGTTGTCTCAAATCCCATCGGGGCCACAACTCATCTGTCTTTGAATTGTCGAGGTTTAAGAATATCTCTGTTGGGCGTCTAGTTTGAGTGCGACACATATGTGCTTAGTTTCATGGGTTATGGTTTGATTCTAGGAATGGATTGGCTAGCCATGTATGGTGCTATTCTAGACTGTGAGAGGAGGGTCATTAGG
Organism: Allium sativum; assembly: GCA_030737875.1. Classification (NCBI taxonomy): domain Eukaryota; kingdom Viridiplantae; phylum Streptophyta; class Magnoliopsida; order Asparagales; family Amaryllidaceae; genus Allium; species Allium sativum. The sequence continues at coordinate 767,009,055 of CM060912.1, read as the reverse complement.
CTATTGACTTTCCATGGGAGGACTCTCGAGATTTCTTGTGACCTTAAGGGGTCTGTCATGCTTAGTTTCCTAGAATCGCTTGATGCTTCTGTCGATGATTTACGATCTGTACCAACAGTTTATGAGTATTCGGATGTTTTTGAGGAGATTAAGGGCTTACCTCCGAGGCGCAGGATCAATTTCCGAATACTTGGTGGACAATAAAAAGCCTGTTGCATTGCCTGTGTGCCACTGGCTCCTGGGAAGCGGAGGCAACACAATAAGCAAGTAGGGGAGCTACTTGAGAAGGGGTTTATTAGGCGAAGCATATCCAAATGGGGTACTCCGGTCGTATTTGCAACTAAGGCGGATGGCTCGCTTCGTTTATGCGTGGATTACAGGGAGTTGAATAATCTCGCTAAGAAGAATTGGCACCCACTCTCGAGGATAGATGATCTGTTTGACCATTTTGTTGGTGCATCTGTTTTCTCCCAGTTAGACTTGGCTATGTGGTTTCATCAGTTGAGTGTGGTCAAGTGCAGTATAGACAAGAACGCTTTTAGAACTCCAGATGGTTTCTTCGAGTGGCTCGTCATGCCTTTTGGGTTGACGAATGCACCTGCCTATTTTGTGGATCTGATGAGTAGGGAGTTTCTGAATAAGCTCGTTGTTGTCTTTATGGATGACATTATGATATTCTTGAAGATCGAGGAAGAGCATGCCCTGCATTTAAGGGAGGTTTTGAAGACTCTCCGAGTGCATCAGCTTAAGGCGAAATTCTCCAAATGTCATTCTTGGAGTAAGGAACTGAGATTTCTAGGGCATATGGTCTCCAAGGATGGGATAGCAGTGGATCCCGTGAAAGTAGTTGTAGTTCTAGATTAGAAGATTCCAAAGAATGCAACGGAGGTGAGGAGTTTTCTTGGTTTAACGGGATACTATAGGAAGCTTATTAAAGACTTCGAGAGGATATCAGCCCCGCTCACCAGGCTGACGAAGAAGAATCTGACCTTTGCTTGGAATGTTGATTGTGAGGATGCTTTTAGCGATTAAAGAGGATTCTGACAACAGCCCCGGTTCTAACATTGCCTGATGGGAGCAAGGTGTTCGCAGTGTACACTAATGCATGTGTTACAGGGATTGGTGCCATTTTGATGTAAGAGGGAAGGGTAATATGTTACGGTGGTAGATAGTTGAAGGTTCAAGAGAAAAACTACCCCTCATGATTTGGAATTGGCTGCTATTGTGTTCACGCTTAAGTCTTGGCGACATTATCTACTTGGACAAAAGTTCAAGTTATACACGGATCATAAATCTCTCAAGTATCCGTTCTCGCTAAAGGATCTCAATTTGGGACTTGGGACAGCAGAGATGGATGGAGTTCCTAGTTTCCTTTGAATTTGAGATTGATTATACCCTTGGAAAGGGTAATTTGGTGGCGGACGCATTGAGTATGCAAAGGATGACCTTGAGTCCTATACTTGTAGAGAGGCACAGCTTGGTGTATATGTCGACCTTCGATTTTAGGCCATTTACTGAGTTTACACCTAGTTTATTGGCATTGTTAGAGGTGTGACCTACTCTTTTGGATCAGATAGGATCTTTGCAGCGAAAGGACCCACAGATAGCAGACATTTTGAATAGGCTCAGCAGAGGAGAGACTTTTAGTCACCTTAGTAGATACTCCACGAACGACAATAAGTGGCTACGAAGGGATGGAAGGCTCTGTATTCCCCAAGTTGGGAGTCTTGAAGATAGTCCTTAAGGAAGCCCATCGTTCTAGAATGGCCATCCATCCGGGTGGTGATAAGATGCATAGAGATATGAAGAGGGTTTTTTGTGCTGGGATGAAGAAAGATGTAGTGGAATTCGTAGCTCAATGTTTCATATGCCAGCAAGTTAAAGTTGAACAGAAAAAGCCTGGCAGGTTGCTGCACCCTTTGGAGGTCCCACGGTGGAAGTGGAAGAGCGTCCCTATGGATTTCATTGATGGTTTTCTTAGATCGAGGAAGGGCAATACCAGCATCTGGGTTATAGTAGACGGCTACTAAGAGCGCTCATTTCATTCCTGTTAAGAGCAAAAGAACGACATCATGGTTGGCATCAATTTATCTTTGTGAGATAGTCTGCCTACATGGAGTACCTTCCAGCATAGTAAGTGATCGTAATCCCAATTTTACCAGTGAGTTTTGGGGAATCTTGCAAGAGGCACTCGATATATAGTTATGTTTGAGCACCGCATATCACCCTAAGACCGATTGGCAGACTGAGAGGGTGAGTAGGGTTATTAAGGATCTTTTGAGGCGGTGTATCCTAAACTTCGAAGGGACTTGGGAATAGCATCTTCCATTGGTGGAGTTCGCCTACAACAACAGTAACCAAGCTAGCATTAGCATGACACCCTTTGAGGAATTATATGTATAACCTTGTAGATCGCCAACTTGTTGGTGGGAATCTATAGATAGGCTTCTACTTGGACCTGAAATGATTAGAGAGACTTCAAAGAAGGTTGACCTTATCTACAGACGCATGAATATAGCTCAAGACAGGAAGAAGTCATATGTAGATAAGAGAAGGATTGATATTTAGTTCGAGGTAGGAGACATGGTTTTCATCAAGGTATCTCCTTTGAGGAATGTGGTTCGCTTTGGATATGTAGGGAAATTAGCACCAAGGTTTGTAGGGCTATTTCCCATAATAAATAGGATTGGCCAAATGGTCTATAGGGTATAGCTACCAGAGAGATTGACAGGTATTCATGATGTTTTCCACGTTTCTCATTTGCATAAGTGTTTACATGATCCGGCAGAAGTAGTCGAGCTGAGCATGGTGAGGAGGTAGAGGTAGAAAAGAAGGCAACAATTAGACGAGTTCCTACCCGTGTACTCGGATCAGAGGTTAGGAAGCTCCTTAATCGAGAGGTTAAATTGGTGAGAGTTCAATGGGGAGAAGATTTAAAAATGCAACTTGGGAGACCGAAGACAAGGTTCGCGCTCAGTTCCCTTCTTTTTTCAATGGTAAATTCTTAGCTTCTTTTTCCAAGCTTTTATTTGTGCTTGTTTCTACCATTCATTTGTAACCTATCGATCGAATCTTTGACCTTTAGGTAGAAAAACCAATGGGTGTAAACATGTTATGTTTGATGGATGCAAGTGGATGCAAGTGTTTTCTAGTGGTTGCTCGCGGATGCATAAACAGACACATTAGGCACTAGATCTGCTCAATCACTCTCATACTGCATATGGATGAGTGTGCATTTTTCTTCATTTTATGGATGGAAATGAATATGTCATCATATGGATGTTGCAATTAGATGGATGGTTGTGCACACATTTAGAGTTTACATGATATATTTGGATTATTTGTATACATGACTGGATTCATGGCACTAACATATATTGCACTAAGGAGGTCAACTGAATCAGTAGACCGCCTGATTTTTTGCACTAGCCTAGGTACATATACACACACCTTTGCATATGTTCATATAAACATTAGAAATCTTTTAAGGACAATGGATGCCTATGATTGGTGAATAAGTAGATGGTTGATGGATGTTAGGATATACATTCTTCTTGACTTGGAGATTTCGGGGACGAAATCCTTTAAGTAGGGGAGAATGTAACACCCCGTAATTTTAAAGAGTACTATAAGAATAAACTAAAGAATATTTAATTAAAAATTGGGAATTAATTAAAACGGACTACACCATTGTGTTTTTCTCGGAATTCTGCTTAAGATAGACTCCGAGATTGCATAAAATGGACATAGTATGAGGAAGTTATTAAGCTTAGAAGTTTGTATGCATATAAGAGAATTATATATAAACAAATCAAGTTCAGAACTCAAAATAGTTCGAAAATCAGAGCAGGAAATCGAAGCGAGAATCTAGCCCGTTGGGGGTCGACCCGCACCCCATAGGGATCGACCCCGGGGTCGACCCACACAAGGGGGTGTCGACCCCGGGTCGACCCACACAAGGGGGTGTCGACCTCGGGGTCGGCCCACCGCAGATCCGGGGCAGATTCCTACCCTGCACTTGGATGCGTTTCTGAACGAGATTCATTGACGGTAGGCTATAAATATGATAACATTTCTATTGTTTTATTCACCTAAAACAATGGAGACACCGAGATGGTGCCCCAGCTTGGATTGAATTCGCCCATTCTTCTGCAACAACGATTTATACATATCCAAGAATCTCTGCTACAACATCAACATTCATTTCTCTATTCTTTAGATCCAGTCTCTGTGAGTACATGTTACTTTTAAATATGAACATTTGATAAGTAATCCTGGCAATGTTTATAAGTTTAGATCTAAACCTATGCTTGTTAATAACCTGAATCATAACTAATCAGATCTATCATTACATGTAAACCTGATCTACTGTTCAGTCTTTAGATGCCTATCTCTATTATGCCCATTTCTATTATCATATGCCTATTTTGTTATTATGCCTATTTCCGTTCTCTTCTCTCCTTCCTTCCCTTTTTATTTTTATATCCAGGCCACCTCGAGTCTAGGTCTATCATTAAAATATGCGAACGAACGAAATTGAGAATGGTTGGGAATGATATATTGGGGCATAACTTGTATTATAAAACATGACTGGGATTTGGGGGTATAATCTATATTGTGATCTAAGACTTTAAATTGGGGTATATATTATATGACGATTTATGACTTGAGGGTAAGGGCATGAAAAACCTATAATGAACATGAATAATTGTTCAAGAATGAATATGCCTAAATTTACAGTAAATAGAAATTGTAACCACACTTAGACACAAGGTTAAATTCAACTTGTGGTAGAAGTCTGCTCGGAACCACCTGATATTTCCAGCATCGACAAGTGGTTTTTTTTAATGTGAGGGGTCTAGTGCATAAATATACACGTAACGGTGCTAAGACACGAGGTTAAGTCCAACTTGTCATAGAAGTATGCCCGGAACCGCCCGACATATCCAACACCCACAATTGGTCAACTTAATGTGAGAGGTCTGGTGCATTAACACATATGAACGGGGAATGATAATAACCTGCTAACCTATAATACTTAACCTGTTTAAACCTGTGGGGGTTATAAGAACCTGTCAAATTGTGTAAGGGTTAAGTAAACTTGCTTGAATCAATGGGGGGGGGGAGGTTAAGTAAATCTTCTAAATCTATAGGGGGTTTTACGAACCCGACAAACTTAACCTGTTTTATATGTCAGGGTTATGTGGGCTTGATAATCTTTTAGGCATAACTTGTCAAAATCCTAGTAGTAGGGATGCAAGCCTAGGGGGTGGCTTGTATCGTCTGTTGTATGTGGGACCCGTATCAGTCAATAACCCATAGTGGTATCCAAAGGGGGACCCCGAACTAGGTAGGGGTCGGGGCATGCTTACCGAGCTGATTATATGAAGTTCATATGGGTGAAGTTGTCTGATGGAGCATTCCACGGAGTCATGTGCGTGCATGGGTCCGTTTGCTCGAGAAAATAAGATGCTATAGCAACAGTAGATCTGGTCGTGTCTATCTGGGGGTTGCCACTTTAGGAAGTGGTACATCCTACTATGGAGCCAACACAATGTATTTACGGGATTGGGAGCCGATCAATTGGGGTAGTAATTAGGGTACATTTAGCCCTGCATGTTTAGGAGCCCGTTATTGTCGCTTGGGGTAACACCCATTACTTCTGTTGGGCAGCCTGTTATTATCCTTTGGAGGTAAAACCCATCACTAGAAGTACACCTAAATCTACCATTATGTTTCCGTTGGGATCATTCTATTTCTATTATGCTAGTATTGGTGCAAAGAAAAGTATTTGGGAAGTGTAACCTATTCTGTTCTGTTCATTCTGCTTATCCGGCTCAGTCTGTTATACCTATCTTATGATACTGCTATCTCTCCCATCCAGTTTATATGCTTGTCATGATGCTTTTACTTATTTATATGCTAACAGTCACTGGACTCGCCAAACTTTATGTCTGACCCGTTTTGTTTCCTTTTCTCTCTCTCTTCCTTTCCCCCATAGGTTCTTAGGGTGGGAATACTCAAGTTTGGTTAGGATCCTCTTTTCTGTTTCTGCTTGGAGCTGCTTAGATGTAACGCTTTGATTACCTGTCTACCTCGCTATGGCTAGTTTTGGGTACTATGATTTTATATTACTGTACTCTAATGATTTTAATACAAGGTAGATAATTCAATTTGATGTAATGGGTTTTCTGTATTTCAGACTTATTTTGTAACTGGATTTTGGACTACGATGTTTTCTGCTTGGAAAATAAGGTTTTAAATTCCGCTGTTATTTTATATCTGTCGCGTGATTTTTTTTCTTTTTACTTATAACGCTTCACGCATTTTATTGAAGAGTGACATTAACAAACGTAGGGTGTCATATTTCGTAATGACGTTTTTACATGAAATTTGATTGAAACCAAAGTGAAAATATACATATATTTGATTCAATTCTAAGTATTTAAAATAGCTTTGTAAATACATGTAAAATAAGATAAGAAGTTAATATTGTGTTTTAAAGATTAAGAAGTTAATTATTTTAATTAAAAAGGCCAAGTGATGTTAAATACTAAATCAGTGAACTCATATTTATTTTTCTTATTTTAATGATTATTTATTTAATAGTTAAATAACTGACTATCGGATCTGACCTATATGATTGTTGGTACGGAAAGACCAGGATCAAATTTATATTTGAAAACCATTCCGAAATAGAAAATACAAAATTGTCGAAGATGTAGATTGAAGAGGGAGCAGTGAAAACCATGGTTCTTCATAAGCGGAGGAACGACTTACCAAATTTCTTTGGCATGCATCCAGGGTTATCTGATTTAGGATTCTTACATGATTGGAATCTTTGGATTTCAAGGACTATTCGTTATTGATCCGTAGGGTGATTCCTAGGATGCGATAGGAGGGTGCCTTCAGTTTGTCTAGACCGAGGACAAATTGTATGCATGGATGTCTAACAGAATATTTCCAAAGGGGTCACGTACATTGATCTCTTCAAATGCATTTCTGTTGGTGGTGGAGTAGACATCTTAACACTAGAGTATTTTTGTGGGCGTCAATTAGTGTTTTCTGGCGGATCGGACTATGTGGCATTCAAGTGTGCTTTCTTATAAAGGCAATTATTGACCTTAAGCCTCACAACCGGGAAATGACAAAAATCGAGCAGGTATCATGGCTATGTGGGTCACTCCCAATTAGGGTATATTATCACCTATCTAGATAAAATTCATTTTCTTCTTATTTTATTTGATGTTGTCCCTTTCGGAAAACAGTTGTTGATCCCAACCATCGGTGATATACATTCGATACACTCTACCGAAATGAGTGGTTGGTCATGTATGGCGGGTTGCAAGATGTTCTTGTTGAACCCAGTGTATTCCCCTCTAGAGATACACTGTTGGCAGGTGGTTTCATACCTTGTCATAGTCGAAATCCAGTCTCTAATAAGCGCCAACGGTTTTGATTGTATACTACGTACGTGGAGCGTGAGATGCAAGTGTTCCACTATATTGATTTCTATTTGTATCCGACACTATTATAATATCAGAATACGATATGATTTCAAAAATGTTTTGGGTTATCGTAAGGTAAAAACCATCCGTGTTTACATGTGGACTAGTCTTACGATTATCCTTTTCTTGATTTGCTTAACTTTAAAATCAAGTTGGATGTTACCCTTAAAACTTAGTGGGTTTCTCATTATGGTTCACCAGACTGACCCAGCGTTTGGAATGCTCAAGTTAGATCGAGTTTTACAGTTTTAGGTTATCGGATACCATGAAGTCCAAAGATATGCTGGAGGAGTCCAGATGTATTAATATCTATTCCGCTATGTGTTGTATATGAGGGCAGAATTTTATAACTATCTAGATTTATTGATGTACTCTGATGTTTGTAAGTATTTTTCAAGCTCTCAATAAATATTATTTCTATATTAAATTTTATTCAGCCACGATGTGAGACTCTGTATTGTGTTGGCTCTTCTTCTTCTATTTTAATGTTCCTTTCTTTCTTATCTCACCCTCCAATTTCTTTTTATTAGCTATATGGTGTTTTCGGTACTTGGGTTTTAGCAAATGATACAGGTTTTATGTAATATTGTTGAAACTCGGGCATCAAATTCCCTGGGTTGTTACACCATTGGACGATACAACATGGCCAATAAAATAAACTTTCTTCCCCCAAAATTATCGCATAAGAATTTTTCTTTAAGTTTATGATGGCAAAGTGTACTCAAAACAACGAATCTCTAAGACTTTCTCCGACCTTTTCCAATCATGGATGGCTTCAAACTTAGAAGGATCGAATGGAATTCCATTGGATGATACAATATCGCCAAGAAAATAAACTTTCTTCTCCTCAAACTATCACTATGACAATTTTTCTTTAAGTTGATAATGACAAAGTGTACTCAAAAAATTCTCAAATGTCAAGCATGCTCAGTTTCAGACTTAGAATAAATAAGGATGTCACTGATGAATACGAGAAAAAAACCTACCAAGGTATTCCTAGAATATTCGGTTCATAAGATCGACAAAATAAGCTAGGGCATTCGTCGAACCGAATAGAATGACGAGTCTCTCATATGAACCAATGCGAATGCAGAGTGCATGAGAGGAATGTTGCCCTTCGTAACTCGTAATTGATGGAAGCACACGACAAGGTCAAGTTTAAAAAATACCTTAGCACCACTCAATTGATCAAACATTTTGTCAATCCTAGGCAAGAGATAGCGATTCTTGATGGTCAACTCATTAAGATTATGATAGTAGACACAAAGCCTAAGAATGCCATCAGAATTCTTCATGATGACCACCACGGTACCACACATTGAATATATTGATTAAACTATTTCACTTCAAGCACAGACATTTTCTTTTTGAGTTATGCATTCTCTTTAGGTGACATCGTCGTAGGAGGCCAACTAACTGGGTATGCTCCTAGAATAAATTAAATTTAGAACATTATAGATCACTTGGGTGGAAAACCTGAAACAGGCTCGAGGATATCAACAAAATCACAAACAAAAAAGATCCGAGATATGTCTTCCTCATCTCGAGACTCAAGAGCGTATAAACTTGTTTCAGACTCGTGATCCGCGTCCTGAATAATAAAAGATAACTGAGAAGACAAGTCGTGTTGTCAAAGATATAAGATCCTCTCAAAACATAAGATTTTGTCCTCTTATTGCATGAGCCAGTCCATATCCAAAATCATATCAAACCTAAGATAATGAATCACATGTTGATTTACATAAAAAGAAAAGCCATAAATAACTCGACATCCTCACAAAGCATGCTAAGGTTGCAGATCCCTTGGTAGGATTCACAATTCGAAGAGAGGTCATCAAACATGTAACATCCAATGAAATAACATATACGAGTTCTTTCGATACGAATGAATGCGAAGCACCCGTATCAAATAAAAGTTGAGTAGATCGGTCCCAAAATAGTAAAAAAAAACTTATTAATGAAAGGAGACATACCTCGAGGCTGAGGTGAACTTCTTGATGCTTTACCTACATTAAGATTCCCAGTACTATAATTCCTTTAGGACATGAGGAAATCAAATGCCCCTCTTTCTTATAACAGCGACATCTACTTAGTTTGGGACACTCTCTAACAAGATGGTCATGAAAGCCACAGTTGAAACACTCCAAAGTCCTAGACTGTTGGGGTACTCCATGAGGATGCAAACTAGAGCAACTCTACCTCTTCTTCTTATTTATTGGAAAGACTTGGACTCATGGAAGGGAAAACGCTTCTTGTTTGGAATTATCCAAACCTCAAACTCATATCCACTCTCCTTTTGATTATTTATTTCTTCCAGATGAAGAGTCGCATCCACAAGCTCATCAAAAGTCAATTTGAGTTATACCATATGAGATTTCTTCATGTACTTCTTAAGAATGTTAACAAGTGTGAGATTCTTTTTGTATGAAGCTAATATGCTCAAGCCATATTTGGATAAGGCCTCAAAAGAAGTAACATACTAAAACATGGTCAACTTTCTTTGCTTCAAGTCAAGAAACGTTGAGCTAGAATTTCATTCTTGAAATCCGGCATGAATTTGATATCCAAACACTCTCCGAGTTGCTTTCACTCCAAAGTGACTCATCTATTTCTTCCACTAACAACTAATACCAACCCAATGTATGCTCTTATAGCACATTACATGTTACAAGAATGCGGTGGTGGTCTGATATCTCCATATGAGTAAAAATACAATAGATTATACAGAGCCTCACCTGAATATCTAGTACTGACTCGAAGCCTTTGAATGGCTTACCTCCAAGATGAGTGAAACAAATTTCACATACGTGCAAATGCAGATTTGCAGGGTGGAAAAGAACAAGATGGAGCTGAAGGCTGAGGGATCGAAATAAACTCAAAAATCTGATTGGTTGACGTATACGTGCCCTCCAAGCATGAGCCACTGGTCAGCCTAGCTCCGGAGACATCAGCGAAGTCTTTTTCAGCCATTAGCTGAAAAATTAAAAGAAGAGAAGGATTACTCACATGGGTATGCTTTTATTAATTGAATTCGACATGTGCAATTGGAATACAAAAATATTAAAATTTACATTCCTAGACATTTTCCCTCATATCTTTACCCCTAAAAGGAATAGAAAGAACCATGGACATGGTTAAGGTTAATTTGGATTATGGATGACATTACACTCATATTGTACTTTGATATATTGTTATGTATATTGTTCTAAGTTTATCTCATTTTGTTATGAATTTAGCTCTGATACCAAGCTAAGACACCCCACCTCGAGACCCATATTAACGATGAGCATTAACGAGTAATATTGTCTGCTAATAAGGTGAACAGGGTTAGCTAGGAGAGACCATTCATAATCTTAAATTAAAAAAGTGTCAAATTTGTCGATGAAGTGCTCTTTTCTTATCAAGAGGATAGATACACTTAATTCATGCCAAAAACAACACTATGGTGGATTCAGAATCAATTCAAACAAAAACACAACAATAATAAATATTGCATATCACATAACAGCAAAAACAATCGTATATAAACATATATGTCAGATACAATACAAAGTGACATACATAAAGGTTATAAAAACCATCATATATACAACATTGAGTTCCCCAAAAGAATATGTACATATATTAGAGTGCAATGCTACTATATGATAACATCTCAAAAAGTATGCATAGCAGATCCAAAAAGGTCGATAAAGATGTTCAAAATGATATAGCTAAGAAACAGCCAGAGAAAACCTAACCTGCAACTCGGTCTGATCCGAGTAATAAAATATACGGGTCAATCTAACTTGAACAATATGATTAGTATGTAATAGTAAGGTATAAAGAAACACAAGGGAACAATTCCTTTAATAATTAAAGGAATCACATAAACTCTGATTTCCACATAATACATGTGTAAAGGTCATGAATCATCGTATAAGCATCTTATGCAAGTTAAATACACTAACTTAGATGTTTACATTAATTAACATTTCTTTGGTTATATGATTTTGATTTATAAAATTTAAAAATCATATAAACTACAAGATGGAAATTACATAAATCATAGAAATCTTAAAAACTGAAGACTTGAGAACTCGATTAAGAGTTCAAAACATAGAAGTGAAATCACTATAAATAAATCCTTTAATGGCCCCTAGGCTATATATGTATGTATGTATAATGGCAATCAAAACAAAATTATGAAATCATGAAGAAATCTCAAAATTATAAATAGTGAAATCTAGAAATAACTCAGAATGGATCCACCATTCGGAAGGCAAGCTAAAGCAATGTCGCATGTGCATGACTCAGATGGTCAAAGCCTACCACTACTAATCATATATATATATATATATATATATATATGTGGTGCCCTCTTGGGATGAACCGAAGGTCATTGACATCCCAGATGACACGAAAGTCATGAATATCTCAGATGACTCGAAGATCTCGTACGCGTAATATCCTAGAATGTGTCACAAACTCCCAAATAGTAACCAAGATAGTGGTAATAGTATGTTCCATATCGTATGTTCTCAGTTATTAGTTTACTGTCCACTAGCGAATTCCACATTAAAATAGCTAAATAAATCTCAAAACCATAGCCTTGACTAGGAAGTTTGGAATTAACTGATATATTAAACCAGTGTGTCCTATACCACATGTTAACTTTAACAAAGTGCAAAATTCACGATTATTTAATTAAGAGATTTATTTCAAAATTAATTTGTGACTTTGTGTAAATGGATGAATTTGAACTCGAAACCACTTCCATTGAGTTCAAAATCCCGTTTACAACATTTTGAGTATAAACATCAATGCCTTTCGAGTTAGGTGAAATTTGGTCATTTTCATTGGGTATATGACCAAAATATCACTTTTTTGCATAAGGCCGAATTTGGACTCTACACCAATTCCATTGAGTTCAGAAGACTGTTTAGGTATTTAAAACTATAAACATCGATATGTTTAGAGATAGCGAAATTTGGGTCTTCATGTAGAGGCTTGGGTTAGCCAACATAACCCATTAGCATACATCCTTATTACCCATTAACCCCCTCTCCTTCCCATTCTTTTACTAACACTTAACAAAAATAAAAATGGGGGAAGGGAAATTAAAATTCCTAAGCCTTACTTGATCTTTGGAATCCAAATTGTTGAAGAAATCAAGTGCAAATTCAAGAGAAGAGAGGTAAGCTTAATCATTGTCTTCTCCAACTCAACTTCTCTTTAATTCTTGTGATTTCCTAAACCTAATTCTTAGGAAATTTGTGTATATGTGTTTAGATTGGAGATTCTACAGTTTTGGTTGAAAAGAGATTGATCTAGCTTGGTTTTGGTTCATCTCCTTGCTTGTTAAGCACAAAGGTGAGTTCTTGGTAACTCACATCTATGTACTTAAGCTATTAAGCCATGCAAGTGTGCCCTTGGAATATCTATGTTGTGTGTGCGCAATTGGTTGATTGGCTTGTGTGTGAACTTTTCAATTTATGAGCGTTTGAATTTAATTATATGAATTTAAGGAGTGAATCGATATAGGGAATTGAGTTTGGAGTTTTTGAGTTGTTTCAGCAAGCAATAAAGGCTTCATTTTCACTTAGAAAACGTTACAAGCCTTCACCATTGGTCTGGGCTCGTCTAAGGCAGATTGCACATTCATTGCTGGGCAAATTGTTGCCCAGGCTTTAGCTCAGACGTCTAACCAAAAGCCTCAGACATATGACTGAAGGATTGGGAAAAATAAAAAAAACAGGAGTCTGAGCGAAGGTTCGAGAAAAATAAAAAAAATATCAATTTGTTAGCTTAGACATTTGAGATGAAGCCTCAGACATATGATGCCAATTTTACTACTATATACCATTAGAGATCACAATCAACAATTTATTCCATTCAGGCTCTTTCCCGGCCAGTTGGCCTCCTTTTGTGACTTTTCAATTTATCTTATTCACAGATTTCTGCAGTTCTATTCATTCGTTATAAACGAATATATAATCAATATTCCGGGGATTTGATTTACATTATTAAAACATGAATTTTGAGATCTATTGTCATACAATCAGTATCTTACGAGATTTTCCATTTCAAACTATAAAAGGATTTTATATTATTAGTAGATACCAAATCTTTTACTAAAATGGTTTCTAATCCTACTTAATTATAAGAAGTTATTCCATAAATTGTCTTTCAATCTATTAGTATATATTTATATTAATCTTTTCCTCACTCGTATGAGGAATCCAATTAAAGTCCTTACTAAAAAGTAGGACTATGAACCTTTATGTTTGCTTCGATGGTTAATTCTTAGACAGTTCGATTGAAGACTGTGGCAATGATCATTTTGTATTTCTAGTGGAATATACAAGTTGTTCATAAAAATTCAAATAGAGCAAGTGGTTATGAGACATGTAGCTTGACTCTTATATTTTACTAGCTTGGAGTAATTTACACTTTCCTTGATGAATCGTGATCATTTTAGGAAATTTTGTTATGGACAATCTTCGGATCATTTTAGGTACTTCAGTTGATTTGATTTTTTCGGTGATCTTTGGATCATCCCGAGGAACTTCGATTTATTTGATTATATCTATAATCTTTGATCATCCCGAGGATCTTTGGATCATTTCATATTGATGGGATATGTGATGTCATATCTTAGGAGTATGTTTATGATTTAGGATAAGATATCCTTATATAGCACCGAGATTCCTTTGACATATTACATGGACATTTCAAGCCTTCACATTCTACATGTGAACATTGTTGTTATTACCTATGTGTCATTTATTGTTTATATCTTTATTTCTATCTCAATTTATCATGATGAGTACAGCTAGAATGATCCGTTTATTGTTCATTTTCTTATAAATAATACTTGAGTCAGACTAAGTTATTGTAGGTTCTTCTTTATGGCTTCTAGTAGGGAACACCTCTTAACTTTTGGTTACCACATTATCATTGTAGTAATTTTGGGTTATATGTATATGAGTCTTTATGTATACGTATTCTTTTGGCTAGAACTTGAACCTATTCTTTTGTTGTATAGTGAATCGATATGGCCACTATCTTCGTATTTACACTTATGTGTTATATTCATATCTATTTCCGCCTTAGTGATGTGAATATCTGACTCTGATTTTATTGTTATATATTTTATATTGATTCTGAATTATATATGGACACCGTGTAGTAGATCTAAGAATGAATTAGATGTTCCAGATCTCCTCGTGAGATTTAAAAAGTAAGACCACATTATCCAACATGTTTAACACTCGTTCAAAGCTATTATGCAAATGGTCGTTCCTTAATAGTCTTATTAGTTGGGTTAGTTGACATCATTGCTTGCTATGACCTTGGCTAAAACGAGTATAGAGGTAGAGCATCACAGCTTGGTATCAGAGCCAGTTTCGAAATAATATAAGATATTATGGTGAAGATCACTGTCCTAAGTCTCTCTTAGTAAATTGTGTTTAGGATTTAAATCGAGGTTTAGGACCCATCATACTCTGTCTTATATCATGATCCTTTGCTTGACCAATCAGATTTATTTGAGTTCATCTTTGTGAAATCTTGGCCTAGACAAACCTAGAATCTTGTCCCATTCGTGAGTAGGAATTCAAATTATTTCCAATTTTTGAGTTGAAATGACTTTGGGATTTATTTTTGAATATTTCTAAATTATTTTATAACAAGGTTTAAAAAAATAATTTGGCCAAGTAAAATACTAGTCCGTTTAAGATTAGCTTTACGAGGCAAAAGAGGATAAATTATTTTCATTAAGCACTATGAATGGATGTTTATTTATTTATGATTACAAAATTTAATTCATGAATAAATGGTTGCACCTCTGATTATTTATCTATAAATTTGCGCCCCTATGTGGACTTAATTTGTTTTATTGTGTTGAGTTGCCCATTGAAGTATGTTAGGAATTCTAATCGGGGGGCGGAACGCCACGATATCGATATGAGTTTCTGAAAACTTCGATAAGACAATTCCGACCCAATTCTTCTATTAAGTATTAATGACGTACATCGCCATTGAACCTTAGCCTTAGTAATTTGATATAAATAAATGGCAAGGCAAATGATTAGTATTGATTATTAGTTTGAGACCTTAGGGAATTTAATAAGATAATGATTTGAAAATAGGATATATTTGACCATCATACATACATACATACATACATATATATACACACACATGCCCCCACCCCTTTCATGGTTAGAATTTTAACTATGAAGTTTGGGATATCTTATTTTAGAAAAGAAACCAATGCCTATAAATGTACTATTCTCTCTATTCTTTATGATGATGATTTCCATGATCATGTCATTCGAGTTCTTTTGAAATTGTGATCTTCCATCTTTTCTGCATCAAAGGAATTTGGGGACACCATGTCCTTAGGTGCAATAGGGCGCTTGCCCTATATTTAAGGATGTCGAATTTTCAAACCTATGTTTTATGAAAAATCTTACATGCTATGATTTTTGTTTTACCTATATTTTTTTCTGTTACAATGTTTTAGCTTTCTTTAGGTAATGATTGAGTATTAGCATTTTCTTTGGAGTATTACTTGTTTCCAACAATTCATTTTGTCTTTTCAATTGAATAAGTAATTTAATTAAACGTCTTGGTAAAAACGGATGGGTCAACGCACTTGCGTTCACTTCATTGGTTAATTTCTGGACTTAGTCGGTTGAGATTCGATTTCATTTTTGGATGAAATATCGGGATTGAGTATGGTTATTTTGTTGGTTTTCATATGTTGTATATCTTTATATACATCGATGAGAGATAACATGTGTTGTATGTTATTATATACATCGATGTTGATCATTTTTGTTTGAGCTTGTGTGTTGTATATCTTTAGTACAACAACGGGAACCTTATGTGTTGTATACCTTTATATACATCAAAAGGATGTAACGACCCAGAAAATCTGAACCAATTTAAAAAATTTAAATTGGCTAAAATAATGGATTTTAAATATTTAAAATAAATATTTAAAATAATAGCAAGGAAAAGTGAGTTTGAATCGACGTTTGAAAACGAATATAATTAATTCTAATTATAAACAAGGCCTGAAATGGCGCTGCAGCTTAAAAAATTGAATTCAAACTTTGTCGGACTGTACCGGGTGCAAAAAAAACGGATTTGAGTGAAACCAAAATTATTTAAATCTGTTAGTGAATACCTTTCTAACGAATCTGAAAAATCGAAGTTTCATAGCGGAAAGCAAAAGTTATGGCCAAATGAATTTTCAGAAAGGTCGCTATGGAATTTATATAGCCCGTGAAATTGGCCATTTTGCATACGACCTCGGAATTTGACGAAACCACTTTTGTTGGATCCGGGATGTGAAGTTATTACTAGGTTTCAAATTTCATAATTTTTGAAGCTAGTATGTGAGCGTGGCAAAGGAAAACGTGTTTTGGTCAATTATAGTTAAATTGGATCGACCAAAAATGGGCCTTTTTGCAAACGGTCTCAGAATTCGACGAAACTAGTTTTGTTGTCACTGTATCGTCAAAACATAGCTAGATTTATTTTTTTTGGAATTTTTCGAATCAGTTTGTGTCCTTGGCAAATTGTAATGTACGTTCAAATTGAATATTGAATGTTATATATTTTAATTTGAAGGAAAACTGACTGAAACAGTCGAATGGGCCTACGAAACATATCCCATTGTGTTCGGAATGGGGGTAAAATGCTAGGGACGACAGTCGTTGGGTTTAAAAAGGAGTTCATTTGTGAAAACCCTAATTTTTTGAAATATATATATTCCGGCCAATCAGATTTTTATATAAAAAAACTCTTTCTCTCTCCTCGACGTCAAAGGCGGAAACCGCTTCATCCCTTCCCATCCATTTTCCGGCAAATCCATGCAGAGATAGACCTCGACCCAGTTGAAGCTTTTGTAGTACTCGTCGAGGGCTTCAAATCTATACCTGCCACGCCCTCCCTCATTGCGTGGTTCTCGAGTTTCACGCCGACGAAGGTCATGCCTTCAAGCCGCCGCCCCGCCTGATTCTGACCACCGAGCTCGACACCGTCAGAGGTGCAGGCGCGCCTCTCCTCCCCCTTCGACGCGGCGAAGGCCGATCGACGAATAGCTACACGGATTTTGAGATAAATCCAAACCTAGTTTTGAACCTTTCAGCTGAGGTACGACCATATTAATTTTCAACAGTTTTAACACCTTTAAACCGTTGCAAACTTTGAAAAATCATATCTTTTTCGTGTGTTGACGAAATTCGATGAAACAGGAAACATCGTGACCGTGTGGACGCCTTCTACATTTTAGAAGAGACCGTATATTTTTCTGAGCCTTCTGCTATTTTTGGTGGAGTGGAACCCAATGTGAGATTTCTAATTTATAAACGATATGGAAAACGACGATGTATAAATTATATGATCGATGTATGAGTTATATAAGCGTTGTACACCTCTTGTATAAACATTGTATAAGTTGTACGTTCGATGTATAAGTTATATATGCGTTGTAAAAATTATATATGTGTTGAAATAGAAGTGAAATGCTATATATATATATATATATATATATATATATATATATATATATATATATACGCCCCTCGTCCACAAACCATGGACGATATTTATTGGTTGTGATTGGTGTGAAAATTGATTGATAGCGAATGGTTGATTGGAATTGTTTGTGGTTGATATTGATTGATTGTGGTTGAAAAATACCCGTTTGTGGTTGAGAAATATTTGGTTGAAACCACATAGGATTAGTTTGTGGAAATGAAATAAATATACATGCCGCCTGCGTGCAAACTAGATGCATGATTCCCCATTGTCAAAAACCGCGAGGTTTTAAGGTAGAGCGAGGAGCCGTACTAGGGATGGTCCCGGTTTTAACTACCCTACCGTTATGCTGCCGAAATTTTGAATAATATTCATGTGTTTGAATTATTTTCGTTTGTTGAAACTATATTTATTCGTTGAATAGAAAGCCTTCATGTGTTGAGTCGATATTCATTCGTTGGATAGAAATTCATGTGTTGAATGGTATTCGTGTTTTAAATATAAAAATCACATTTTTATCTATATATACAAACTATAGAAAACCTTCATGTGTTGAATCGATATTCATTCGTTGAATTGAAATTCAAGTGTTGAATGGTATTCGTGTTTTAAATATAAAAATCACATTTTTATCTATATATACAAACTATAGAAAACCTTCATGTGTTGAATCGATATTCATTCGTTGAATTGAAATTCATGTGTTGAATGGTATTCGTGTTTTAAATATAAAAATCACCTTTTTATCGATTTATACAAACTATAGAAAACCTTCATGTGTTGAATCGATATTCATTCGTTGAATTGAAATTCATGTGTTGAATGGTATTCATATTTTGAAAGAAATTGTTTTATAATAAAAATCCCATTTTTAACATCATTATGAAATGTATAAAATAATCTTGTTTTGAAATAAATTGTTTTATAATAAAAATCCTATTTTTATTACCTATATGAACTATATAAAATAATAGTGTTTTGAAATGAATTGTTTTACAATAAAAATCACATTTTTATTATATACATGAATTGTTAAATATAGTGAAGTGTTGAAATAGAAGTCAGTTAGATAAAAATATCATTTTTATCAAATATATGAAAAGAATATAGCTTTTAAATCGAAGGATCGATATATATATATATATATATATATATAAATAGAATTAAAATATATCGAATAACGACGCTGCAGTTAGTATTTTGAAGCCGTGATTTCAAACGATTATACCGGGAGATCCGACCATCGGATTTTCCCGAAACCGCAGCCGTTGAGTTCGCTTTGGAAATATCTTTCCAACGGCACCAACTTTGTAAAGATCCAACGGTTGGATTATTTGGAATGTTTAATTCAAATCTGAAGAAAAACAGCGCCAGAATCGATTATATTTTTATATATATATAATTATATATAATCGAATAACGACGCTGCAGTTCGTATTTTAAAATCGAAACTTCAAATGATTATACCGGGAGATCCGACCGTCGAATTTTCCCGAAACTAGAACCGTTGGATTCGTTTTGAAAAGATCTTTCTAATGATGTAAATTTTGTGAAGATCCAACGGTTAGATTTTCAGATATGTGTAAATAAAATCTAAAGAAAAACAGCGCCACGGTCGCGTTATGGCCCGAAGCGTCATTTTGAATAAATTGGCTATTTTAAAATAAATAAAAATAGCGATAAATCATTATAAAATAATATAAACGATATGGATGTGAAATTTAGAAACTAACTGAAGGTTGGCTAAGTCGAATGGTTTCTTGGGTATTGATCTGATGTTGGTTTCGGCCTTCGGGGTTAATATTTGGGAAATCGTTCTCTTACTGATTGATGGTTAGCAACTAATGAATTGAAATGATGCGTATGTATATTTGTGTTGCACTTGTTTATCATATACGAGATTGCTCAGAAAGACCGGGTTTATCCCATTCTGAATAACTGAATCGACGATATGAAATCGAAGATAAAGACGGTGGTCGAAGACCGGAGATCTTCACCTCGTTTGGATGGTAACCGAGGTCCTGATTTGGAGTCATCCCGAAATATGGATAATGAGTGGTGATCGTCCAGACGTACGTGGTGATCGATGGGTTTGCGAGGTATATAGTGCCTCCGGTTTCGTTCAGACCCAGAACGGACTTGCAAATGGACAGTGTGTCTGACATTGGAATTTATTCTGTTTTATTGATAGCCATCAGTTGCACGGTGTGAATTGCCTGTGTGGCATGCTATGATGCAGTGATCAGGGCTTCTGTTGAAAAGCAAAGTCTTGTGGTGATGATCAAAGCACCGCCTGTGTGGCGTAGCTTTGTGTATAACGTGAAATCGCGAGCCTCACACCCGGTATGAACCAGAAACGGGAGAAAGGACCTCAGAGAGGGCATGCGTTTCCTTCTAGCTAGGAGTGGCGTCAGTGGTTTTACACGCCCTGACGAGTTTGACTTATGTGGTTGTTGCTGTTGCGAGGTGCCTCGGTTAGATCGGACGATCCGGGTCCGATGGAGTCATTCGTTGGCTCATTTACACCCCAAAGGGCGGGGAAACGTATTGTTCAGGCATAATAATCCACCTCGGTGGACCGGCCCTGATGATCCAAGGCTTGCATGCGCGCTTGCCTGAGACATGGGTTAGATTGTCTCGAATTCGGTAAGGACTATCTTTTGCCTTGGTTCAAGACGGAAATCCAATTTCCAAATACGTGACTGTGCGGTTTTGATTGTATACCTATATATGGCGACATAGTGGTATGGGGCATTAATGCCGTCTATGATTGATACTTATGATTGGAAATTGTTTTTGAAACATATAAACACTAGTAATAATATCAAATGCTTTTGTTTTATTCGTATCAAGCATATTTTGGCCATTATAAGGTAAAACTCTACCCTCCGGTTTGCGTTGCATTGTGTGATGGGAACTGAGTCTTATAATAGCTTCATTTTTATAAAAAGCATTGCGATGTTTAAAAGAATGATTTGTTTTAAAACACTGACAATCCAATGGAGTAAACCCGTTCCACGAAAGTGGCGTGGTCCTGTGATTAGCCATATTTTAAATGTGTTGAGTAGATTTCTCATACCAGCCCCATGACTGACTCGTAGTTTGTTTTACTTTCAAACTCGGGTGCCCCTTTTTCTACACGGGCAACCTTGTATTCAGGTTTAGCTGGCTCTTTCTGGATAGCTGGAGCTGAGGATGGATTCTATCATTTATCTATTTTATGCTGTTTAGCTCCTATTGTACATATTATGTTTGTTTTCCGCTGTAGACATTTATGTATAGCTGAACTGTATTTGTACTTAGTACGATCCTGTATAATGTGTAACTCTGATGATTATATTTATCCAGTATATTCTTTTGTGCATTATCTGATGTATTTATTTATTTCTGTTCTGCTATTATCCGTTTCTGTGTTATATTCCAAGGATTACCCTTGCCGCCGTCTGTACGGGGTTTGGGGCCGTCTCATTTGTTATCAGAGCTTTGGTTAAACTTAGTTCTGGAATATAACATATTAACGAACTCGTCAGAAATAGAACCAGTAGTGTTCTAGGACGGGTAACTCTATACAGATAGGATCAGTAATATCCTAGTATAAGTAAAGCAGAGTGAAATACACCCCAGTAGACACATTTACATTGAAGTATTTGTCTCTATATTTTGAAATATCTTTTCTGTTGACCTAACACTTTGTCTGCTAATTGCAGACGTACTAGAAAACGAGTGACAGGAACAGAAGAAATAATCGTATGGCTCGACCAGCTAATGAACCAGTTGTGCTCCCGCAGCCAGAATCAGATATAGAAGTTCTATTCAAGAGATTTCAAAATCTGGGTGGATCGCCATTCTTAAGCAAAGAGTCCATCATGGAAACACAAGCTTGGATCCGTTCTGCAGAGAAAATCTTTGAGGGTTTAAAGCTGAGAGACGACCAGAAAAGACTACTGGCATCTTGGGCACTCAAAGAAGAAGCTTTGTTTTGGTGGGATTCAGTTATTAAAGATAATCGAGAAGGTGATATCACCTGGGACAGATTCAAAGCGATTTTCCTAGAAAGATTTACTCCTCCCGAAGCAACCGAGCGATTATGTGATGAATTTTCTTATCTGATACAAGGTGATATGACCATCCCAGAATATCATAAGAAATTCAACGAACTTTCTCACTTTGCTCCTCATCTGATTCAAGATCCAAAGAGGAAGAATCTGAGATTTATTCATGGCCTGCAAAGGAAATATCAGAATAGTATAATGAGGAATGTGTAGCTCCCCTTTTCTAAAATGATATACATGGCTTACCAGTACGAAGATCTCGACAAGAAAGGTATGTTTCCTTACGAAGAAGAGGTCAGCTCTAGTAAGAAAGTTGAGTCAGAAACTGATCGTCCTGAGGCCAGTACGATGTCTGAGGTCAGTAAGAAGCCCAAAGTCAATCGAAAAAGGGCTAAATCTGAAAAAGAACCAGCAACGACTGCCATATGCAACAACTGCCATAAGCCAGGGCATTTTCAGGGGAATTGCAAACCCTCGAAAAAGCGAAAGAAGAATGAATCTAAATCCAAGAACAAGTTTCCTGTGACTCGAGAGTGCAATCTTTGTCATCAGTCCGGTCATATAAAGCGAGATTGCTGGCTGTTAAAAAAGACCAAAGAGGCTCAGGTAAATGAAGTGGCAGAAGTGCATGTCTCCTCGTCTATTCAGGAAAGGCCAGATGTTTTAGAAGGCACGCTAACTGTCAAAGACATCCCAGTTAAAGTACTGTTTGACACAGGCGCGTCACGAAGCTTCATTGCCAAGAATGCAGCTAAGAAGCTGGATTTGAATTTGAAGAAGCTCAAGGAACCAATGACTGTCCAGAATCCGGTTGGGGGTTCCATTGATCTCAGTTGGGTTTGTGGAGTGCCGGTTTCCTTTTCTCGTTATCGGTTTCCTACCATCGCGGTCGTCATGAATTTTAAAGAGTTTGATCTTATCTTGGGGTTAGACTGGTTGACCAAATATGAAGCTGAAGTTAAATGCGCCGACAGAGTCGTAAAGGCGAAGATAAAATCAGGTGATTATATAACCATTCCCTGTGAAGGTCAGAATTCTAATAGAAAGGATTTTGGCAGCGTTGGATGTTTATCCTGTTCAAATAGAAAATATCCCTGAAGTTACAGAGAATATTCCCGACCTTATAAAAGATATTCCTGTCGTCCAGAATTATGCGGATGTGTTTGAAGAAGTTGTTCGCTTACCTCCGCAGAGGGAAATTGATTTCAAGATCGCTTTGATTCCCAATGCAAGGCCGGTAGTTCACGCTATTCGAAGAATGTCCTTGAAGGAGAAAGAAGAACTTGACAATCAAACACGACAGCTAGTATGGAAGGGTCTGATCAGGCCTAACTGATTGGGGTGCAGCAGTGGTGTTTGTCCCAAAATCTGATGGTACTCTACGTCTATCTGTGGATTATCGTGATCTGAACAAACAGACAATAAAGAATAAATATCCATTGTCGCGGATTGATGATTTGTTGGATCAATTAAATGGAGCACAAGTATTTTCACGAATAGACCTAGCTACAGGTTTCCATCAGCTTCGTATCGCCAAGGAGTGTATTCCTTTGACAACATTCAGAGGTCCAGACTTATTCTACGAGTGGTTAGTAATGCCGTTCGGCTTATGTAACACTCCAGCCTATTTCGTCGATCTAATGAACAGAGTATTCAGAGGAGTATTGAATAAATTTGTTCTGGTTTTCATTGATGATATCCTTATCTTCTCTAAGTCAGAAAGCGAGCATGAAAAACATTTGGAACAAGTGTTAGAAATTCTCAGAAAGAATGTGTTGAAAGCAAAGTTTTCCAAATGTATATTCTGGCAAGAAGAAGTCAAATTTCTAAGCCACATCGTGTCTAAAGAAGGAATTGCTGTGGACCCAAGTAAGATCACAGCTATTCAGAATTGGAAGCAGCCCAGTACTCCTACAGAAGTCCGCAGTTTTCTCGGATTGGCTAGTTATTACCGGAGGTTCATTAAAAACTTTTCGAAGATATCTGGCCACTTAACGAAGCTTACAAAGAAGCACTCAAAATTCAAATGGACTCCAGAAAGTGAAGAGGCTTTTGAAGAGCTAAAGTTAAGATTAACGACAGCTCCAGTGTTAACCATCATCGATGGCAATCAGGATTTGAAAGTCTGGACAGATGCTTCTAGAGAAGGCCTTGGCGCAGTGTTAATGCAAAGGGGTCAAGTGATTGCTTATGCTAGCCGTCAGTTGAAGCCGCATGAGAAAAACTACGTAACTCATGATCTTGAGTTATTGGCTATAGTATTCGCCTTGAAAATCTGGAGACACTATCTTCTGGGTGAGAGATTTGAACTGTTTACAGATCACCAGTCGTTAAAGTATCTGTTCACCCAGAAGGACTTGAATCTGAGGCAGCAACGTTGGCTGGAGTTTCTTGCAGCATATGACTTTGAGATTATATACACTCCAGGGAAAGCCAATGTCGTGGCTAATGCGCTGAGTCGAAAGAATGTAATGACCGCCAGCTTTATTATTACGACTTCCTTGATTGACAAAATATCTATTCTTCAGAAGGAGGATAACTTTATTAAGGATATGATAAAAAGGATTCAGAAAGGCGAACCCTCGTGTTTTCAAATAGATAATGCTGGAATCTTGAGATTGAAAGGAAGGATATGTGTTCCTGGCATCCCCGAGCTCAAAAGGGAAGTGTTAGACGAGTGTCACAAGTCCAAGCTGAGTATCCATCCTGGTGTGGCCAAAATGTACAACGATCTCAAGCGAACATTCTGGTGGAAGGCTATGAAAAGAGACGTTTCAATATATGTTAGCCGATGCCCTACTTGCCAGCTAGTCAAGAGCGACCAACAGAAACTGGCTGGGTTGTTACAACCGCTAGACGTTCCTGGTTGGAAGTGGGAACATATTTCCATGGACTTCATTGATGGTTTGCCCAGAACCAGAAAAGGGAATGACAGTATTTGGGTGATCGTAGATCGCTTCACAAAGACCGCCTATTTCATACCTGTCAGATTAAACAGAACTGCTCAGAGTCTGGCGTAGATATATTTCAAGAAAATAGTTAGACTACATGGAGTGCCGCTCAGTATAGTCAGTGATAGAGATACAATATTTACTAGTAAATTCTGGGAGGCATTTCAAGTAGAGCTGAGAACGAAGCTGAACTTGAGCACCGCTTATCATCCTCAGACAGACGGTCAGACTGAGGGGGTGAATCGTATTTTAGAAGATCTATTGCGGGCTTGTGTTCTAGATTTCGGTGGATCATGGGAAGACCATCTGCATTTGGCTGAATTCTCATATAACAACAGCTACCAGGAGAGCCTGACAATGTCGCCGTTCGAAGCATTATATGGTAGACCATGCCGATCTCCTGCTTGTTGGGTCGAACCTGGTAATAGACTCGTGTTAGGGCCTGATATGATCCGAGAAGCTGCCGACAAAGTCGACTTTATTAAGAAATGATTACTCGCCGCTCAAAGCCGACAAAAGAGCTATGCCGATAGAGGAAGAAGAGATTTATCGTTTGCTATTGGCGACTATGTATATTTGAAATTATCGCCGATGAGAGGAGTTATCCAGTTCGGTAAAACTGGGAAGTTGGTGCCCAAATTCATTGGTCCGTTTCCTATTCTGGAACGGATCAGAACTCTCGCTTATAGGGTTAAACTGCCTGATTGGTTGCTTGGAGTTCATGATGTATTTCACATATCTCAACTTCGAAAGCACGTTCATGATCAAGACTTGATCGTGGAAGAAGCAGCTCAACAGGATATTGAAATTACCCCTGAATTGGCTTTGAGAAGAGAGCCGCTAAAGATTATCGGCAAAGAAACCAAAGAGCTGAGGAACAAGAAGGTTCACTTAGTCAAAGTGCAACGGAGTGGAGATCCGCGAGATTGTACTTGGGAAACTGAGGAGAGCATTCAGAAAGCCTATCCTAGATGCTGAGTGGATATCTCTGATTGACTCCGGTGCAAGGTACATTTACCATACTTTGCATTACCAATTAGTTCTCTATTTTGTTGTTATTTTCTTTCCATGGATGTGCACTTTTAATTCTATAGCCTGCTTAATTTAAAAAGAATGTATGAATTAATTTGTATGATTTCGAAAAGTTAAAAACAATTTGATGGTTGTTTTTGTTAGGTGATAGTCGATTAGGTTAATTAAATTATTGAAACGATAGTTAATTTAATCAATGAGATAATGAATGGTAGGATTTATTCATTTAACTCACACATTGAACTAACTTAAAAATAGATACAATTATATACATGTGCATTATATATGTTTGAACAGGTAATTGGATAGCTGTTGAGTAAAGAATTTATTTGCGTGCCCGACAAATAGGTAAACCTTAATGAGTTGGATGCGAAATATTATTATATCAACTCCTGTGAATGCCATTGGATGCGGAGTGCTGGTTGTTCTGTGTGAAAAAAATAAACGTCGCCATAGGATAATAACAATTAATTTTGAACTACATTACATGGCATACTTCTGAAGATAGACATACTTCATCATATACCACATAAGCATTTGGAACTTGTGTGACGAGGTGGAAGATTTACCATACGAGCGAGAGGCTTGTATGGCGATGACTATATTTTACAGGTTGAACTGATGACTGATATGGACTATTTAAATTGTAACGATAAAATTGCCAGATTAATAAAAACCCCACACGGGTCTGGAGTTGACAATAACCACGTCTCTCTAGTTATTAGATACGGCACATGGACTATTTATTTCCCACACGGGACGAGGTGACGAGGATTTATCCTCTAGAGCATTTAAAATACACACTCCCTCAGGCTTTGACAAGGTGACGAGAATTTATTCTCTGGAGTTATTATCCATACACGCTCCCTTGTAAACACCAGAATATATCACTATAAATATGTGTATGCTTATTAGGATTTATTGGGTACCTAATACGGCCCAGTAAATTTCCAAACCTCTCCACGTACAAAGGAGGTTATGGCGAAATTTTTCGAAAATTCCGGGTGTTAGCCAAATTTTTGAAGAATTTGAAAATTCTCAGAAACTAAAAAGTTGGAGAATTGAAGCCAGATTGAACGTAGAGTTGATTAATCAAACCACTTTCGACTTTTTTCCTTTTCGGGGACGAAAAGTTTTAAGTGGGGGAGATTGTAACGACCCAGAAAATCTGAACCAATTTAAAATTTTTAAATTGGCTAAAATAATGGATTTTAAATATTCAAAATAAATATTTTAAATAATAGCAAGGAAAAGTGAGTTTGAATCGACGTTTAAAAACGAATATAATTAATTCTAATTATAAACAAGGCCTGAAATGGCGCTGCAGTTTCAAAAATTGAATTCAAACTTTGTCGGACTGTACCGGGTGCAAAACAAAACGGATTTGAGTGAAACCAAAAATATTTAAATTTGTTAGTGAATACCTTTCTAACGAATCTGAAAAATCGAAGTTTCATAGCGGAAAGCAAAAGTTATGGTCAAATGAATTTTCAGAAAGGTCGCTATGGAATTTATATAGCCCGTGAAATTGGCCATTTTGCAAACGACATCGGAATTCGACGAAACCACTTTTGTTGGATCCGGGATGTGAAGTTATTGCTAGGTTTCAAATTTCATAATTTTTGAAGCTAGTATGTGAGCGTGTCAAAGGAAAACGTGTTTTGGTCAATTATAGTTAAATTGGATCGACCATAAATGGGCCTTTTTGCAAACGGTCTCAGAATTCGACGAAACTAGTTTTGTTGGGACCGTATCGTCAAAACATAGCTAGATTTATTTTTCTGGAATTTTTCGAATTAGTTTGTGGCCCTGGCAAATTGAAATGTACGTTCAAATTGAATATTGAATGTTATATATTTTAAATTGAAGGAAAACTGACAGAAACAGTCGAATGGGCCTACGAAACATATCCCATTGTGTTCGGAATGGGGGTAAAACGCTAGGGACGACAGTCGTTGGGTTTAAAAAGGAGTTCATTTGTGAAAACCCTAATTTTTTGAAATATGTATATTCCGGCCAATCAGATTTTTTATAAAAAAAAGAAAAACTCTTTCTCTCTCCCCGACGTCAAAGGCGGAAACCGCTTCATCCCTTCCCATCCATTTTTTGGCCAATCAATGCAGAGATAGACCTCGACCCAGTTGAAGCTTTTGTAGTACTCGTCGAGGGCTTCAAATCTATACCTGCCACGCCCTCCCTCATTGCGTGGTTCTCGAGTTTCACGCCGACGAAGGTCGCGCCTTCAAGCCGCCGCCCCGCCTGATTCTGACCACCGAGCTCGCCGCCATCAGAGGTGCAGGCGCGCCTCTCCTCCCCCTTCGACGCGGCGAAGGCCGATCGACGAATAACTACACGGATTTCGAGATAAATCCAAACCTAGTTTTGAACCTTTCAGCTGAGGTACGACCATATTAATTTTCAACAGTTTTAACACCTTTAAACCGTTACAAATTTTGAAAAATCATATCTTTTTCGCGTGTTGACGAAATTCGATGAAACAGGAAACATCGTGACTGTGTGGATGCCTTCTACATTTTAGAAGAGACCGCATATTTTTCTGAGTCTTCTGCTATTTTTGGTGGAGTGGAACCCAATGTGAGATTTCTAATTTATAAACGATATGGAAAACGACGATGTATAAATTATATGATCGATGTATGAGTTATATAAGCGTTGTACACCTCTTGTATAAGCGTTGTATAAGTTGTACGTTCAATGTATAAGTTATATATGCGTTGTAAAAATTATATATGTGTTGAAATAGAAGTGAAAAGCTATATATATATATATATATATATATATATATATATATATACGCCCCTCGTCCACAAACCATGGACGATTTTTATTGGTTGTGATTGGTGTGAAAATTGATTGATAGCAAATGGTTGATTGGAATTGTTTGTGGTTGATATTGATTGATTGTGGTTGAAAAATACCAGTTTGTGGTTGAGAAATATTTGGTTGAAACAACATAGGGTTAGTTTGTGGAAATGAAATAAATATACATGCCGCCTGCGTGCGAACTAGATGCATGATTCCCCATTGTCAAAAACCGCGAGGTTTTAAGGTAGAGCGAGGAGCCGTACTAGGGACGGTCCCGGTTTTAACTACCCTACCGTTATGCTGCCGAAATTTTGAATAATATTCATGTGTTTGAATTATTTTCGTTTGTTGAAACAATATTTATTCGTTGAATAGAAAGCCTTCATGTGTTGAGTCGATATTCATTCGTTGGATAGAAATTCATGTGTTGAATGGTATTCGTGTTTTAAATATAAAAATCACATTTTTATCTATATATACAAACTATAGAAAACCTTCATGTGTTGAATCGATATTCATTCGTTGAATTGAAATTCATGTGTTGAATGGTATTCGTGTTTTAAATATAAAAGTCACATTTTAATCTATATATACAAACTATAGAAAACCTTCATGTGTTGAATCGATATTCATTCGTTGAATTGAAATTCATGTGTTGAATGGTATTCGTGTTTTAAATATAAAAATCACCTTTTTATCGATTTATATAAACTATAGAAAACCTTCATGTGTTGAATCGATATTCATTCGTTGAATTGAAATTCATGTGTTGAATGGTATTCATATTTTGAAAGAAATTGTTTTATAATAAAAATCCCATTTTTAACATCAATATGAAATGTATAAAATAATCTTGTTTTGAAATAAATTATTTTATAATAAAAATCCTATTTTTATTACCTATATGAACTATATAAAATAATAGTGTTTTGAAATGATTTTTTTACAATAAAAATCACATTTTTATTTTATACATGAATTGTTAAATATAGTAAAGTGTTGAAATAGAAGACAGTTAGATAAAAATATCACTTTTATCAAATGTATGAAAAGAATATAGCTTTGAAATCGAAGGATCAATATATATATAAATAAATAGAATTAAAATATATCGAATAACGACGCTGCAGTTCGTATTTTGAAACCGTGATTTCAAACGATTATACCGGGAGATTCGACCATCGGATTTTCCCGAAACCGCAACCATTGGGTTTGCTTTGGAAATATCTTTCCAATGGCACCAACTTTGTAAAGATCCAATGGTTGGATTGTCTGGAATGTTTAATTCAAATCTAAAGAAAAATAGCGCCATAATCGATTATATATATATATATATAATTATATATAATCGAATAACGACGCTGCAGTTCGTATTTTTAAATCGAAACTTCAAACGATTATACCGGGAGATCCGACCGTCGGATTTTCCCGAAACTAGAACCGTTGGATTCGTTTTGAAAAGATCTTTCTAATGATGTAAATTTTGTGAAGATCCAACGGTTATATATTCAGATATGTGTAAATCAAATCTGAAGAAAAACAGCGCCACAGTCGCGTTATGGCCCGAAGCGTCGTTTTGAATAAATTGGCTATTTTAAAATAAATAAAAATAGCGATAAATCATTATAAAATATAATAAACGATATGGATGTGAAATTTAGAAACTAATTGAAGGTTGGCTAAGTCGAATGGTTTCTTGGGTATTGATCTGATGTTGGTTTCGCATTCGGGGTTAATATTTGGGAAATCGTTCTCTTACTGATTGACGGTTAGCAACTAATGAATTGAAATGATGCGTATGTATATTTTTGTTGCACTTGTTTATCATATACGCAAGTTGCTCAGAAAGACCGGGTTTATCCCATTTTGAATAACTGAATCGACGATAAGAAATCGAAGATAAAGACGGTGGTCGAAGACCGGAGATCTTCACCTCGTTTGGATGGTAACCGAGGTCCTGATTGGGAGGCATCCCGAAATATAGATAATGAGTGGTGATCGTCTAGACGTACGTGGTGATCGATGGGTTTGCGAGGTATATAGTGTCTCCGGTTTCGTTCAGACCCAGAACGGACTTGCAAATGGACAGTGTGTCTGACATTGGAATTTATTCTGTGTGATTGATAGCCATCAGTTGCACGATGTGAATTGCCTGTGTGGCATGCTAAGATGCAGTGATCAGGGCTTCTGTTGAAAAGCAAAGTCTTATGGTGATGATCAAAGCACCGCCTGTGTGGCGTAGCTTTGTGTATAACGTGAAATCGCGAGCCTCACACCCGGTATGAACCAGAAACGGGAGAAAGGACCTCAGGGAGGGCATGCGTTTCCTTCTAGCTAGGAGAGGCGTCAGTGGTTTTACACGGCGAGTTTGACTTATGTGGTTGTTGCTGTTGCGAGGCGCCTCGGTTAGATCGGACGATCCGGGTCCGATGGAGTCATTCGTTGGCTCATTTACGCCCCAAAGGGCGGGGAAACGTATTGTTCAGGCCTAATAATCCACCTCGGTGGACCGGCCCTGACGATCCAAGGCTTGCCTGCGCGCTTGCCTGAGACATGGGCTAGATTGTCTCGAATTCGGTAAGGACTATCTTTTGCCTTGGTTCAAGACGGAAATCCAATTTCCAAATACGTAACTGTGCGGTTTTGATTGTATACCTATATATGGCGACATAGTGGTATGGGGTATTAATGCCGTCTATGATTGATACTTATGATTGGAAATTGTTTTTGAAAACATATAAACACTAGTAATAATATCAAATGCTTTTGTTTTATTCGTATCAAGCATATTTTGGCCATTATAAGGTAAAACTCTATCCTCCGGTTTGCGTTGCATTGTGTGATGGGAACTGAGTCTTATAATAGCTTCATTTTTATAAAAAGCATTGCGATGTTTAAAAGAATGATTTGTTTTAAAGCACTGGAAATCCAATGGAGTAAACCCGTTCCATGAAAGTGGCGTGGTCCTGTGATTAGCCATATTTTAAATGTGTTGAGTAGATTTCTCATACCAGTCCCATGACTGACTCGTAGTTTGTTTCACTTTTAAACTCGGGTGCCCCTTTTTCTACACGGGTAGCCTTGTATTCAGGTTTAGCTGGCTCTTTCTGGATAGCTGGAGCTGAGGATGGATTCTATCATTTATCTATTTTATGCTGTTCAGCTCCTATTGTACATATAATGTTTGTTTTCCGCTGTAGACATTTATGTATAGCTGAACTGTATTTGTACTAAGTATGATCCTGTATACTGTGTAACTCTTATGATTACGTTTATCTAGTATATTCTTTTGTGCATTATCTGATGTATTTATTTATTTCTGTTCTGCTATTATCTGTTTCTGTGTTATATTCCAAGGATTGCCCTTGCCGCCATCTATACGGGGTTTGGGGCCGTCTCAAAGGAGCTGTCTCATGTGTTGTAAATGTATATACATCGATGAGAGAACACGTGTGTTGTACATCTTTATATACATCAATGTTGATCATTTTCGTTTGGGATCGTGTGTTGTATATCTTTATGTATATCGACAGGAACCTTATGTGTTGTATATCTTTACATACATCGATAAGGAGTTGTCTCATGTATTGTATATATTTATATACATCGATGAGAGATAACAAGTGTTGTATATCTTTATATACATCAATGTTGATCATTTTCATTTGAGCTTGTGTGTTGTGTATCTTTAAGTACATCGACGGGAACCTTTTTTGTTGTATATATTTATATACATCAATAAGGGTTGTCATACGTGAAAAGTCATGTATCGCTTAAGGATCTTTGTATATGGAATTAAGCGGAAATGACTATGATATAATAACTTAGATTAATACATTAGTTATGCAGGTAGAACTAAGCTAGATAGAATATCTCAAATAAGTAAATGCAGTAAGTAAAGACACCACGAATTTTATACTGGTTCGGACTTCCCGTCCTACGTCTAGTCCCGAAGCTCCTCTTCGGAATTCACTAACACGCCCTCTCTTAACCCGGAGGAATAGGTCATAATACATCGGAGCACTAACAAGGATGTTCCCGCCTGAGCACCAACACAGGACTTCACAATTACAAAGAGTTTTGACTTCTGTACATGTGCTCGTATCAACATTGAATAGCCAACGGTTAAGTACACCCTTCCTATAATCTTATTCTCAAGTATTCGATGTGTATGTGAAGATTGAAGGAAGTATTGTTGCTTATTGAATCAAGAGATATGAAATAATTTCAATGATTCAATAAGTAACTTGAGTTTTTGAGAGCTATTAGAATGTGGAGAGTATAGAGATATAAATCAAAAATTAGAATAGAATAAGTGAGAATCAGTGATTTATAAAAACATGTTTGTAGTGTATATATAGTTGTAGAAAAGTAGTAATATTTCATGAAGAGTTTCAACGAAGAATTGTATCCATTTTTGTTCATAAATGAAGAGGAATCTCTTCATGAAAGAAAGCAACTCTTCATAGAAATGACTGTTATTTTTGATCAGTCAACTGGTATAAAAACCACTAGTCGAACGGTCAACAGAGAAAATCATTTATATATATTTGAATATGAAAAGAAACTAGCCATTACTAGATTCTGGATTCCTGATAGTCGATTGGTCTGTTTTTCACCAGTCGACTGGTTAGGTGAAACCAGTCCAGTAATACTACTTTCGGATCATATATTCATATATATATATATATATATATATATATATATATATATAGAAATACGTGCATTTGTGTTATATTTTGAGGATAGATTTTAACATATATCTAACATGACTCAATACTCATATATATGAACTTAGCTCTTCGATAAGTGATCTTCATGGTTTCCATCTTCTTTTCATGAAGCGAAAATATCATGAATCAACATTCTCCTCCTTTTTTGATTGATGACAACATCTCGCATTCTGTTTAAATATTGAATTGCTCCCCTTGAATGCATGATTGTGTGCGTGTCTATATATATATATATATATATATATATATATATATATATATAGCTTCCCATGAATCTCTACAACATTTTGTTAGTTCATAATATAACATATACTTACCGTGTGACTTCCTGTAACAAAATGTTAGCATATAGCATACATATATTTGATATATAAGTATATAACTAATTAAATTGATACATTATTCTCCCCCTTTGTAATTGATAAAAAAGAATACATGCTATGAGACTAACATAGATTTACAAGCGATAATAGATATCATTCAACAAGCAAATAGTTTAACATGACCAAAGCAAAAGATAAAGACATTTAGTACAAGCCTTTAGAAGTTTCATAAACCATAAGTACTAAAAATAAACCATGATTATTTAAGACAAATTTCGTGAACATTCAAATCAGCAAGCAAAGAAAACTTATTACAAAACATACTACTTAAGCATAAACAAGTGGACTAGATTTCATCGGAATTCGTGCTCCCCAAAGATGTCCAATTAAATGGAGATATGGAACTTTTCTCTGGATCCGTAGCATGTCCAGAAGATGCAATTGAGCATGATATCACTATCCACATTCTTCTTAGAAACTCCTTCATTTTATCAAACCTTTTGTCCGTCTTCTTATCCATCCTCTTAAGATGCACCTCTAATAGAAGTCGGTTGTGAGCAAGAACATTGATAGCTTGCCTGGACGATTGAGAAGTTTCCGTTAGTCGAATGTCGTATGTGACCACGGTAGCCGTAAACGACAGTTCATTTTATATAGCGCGTAATTAATTCAATAAAAAGATATTTGGGTGTAACTGGAGTAGACGATCAAATTAAGCCACGAAACTAGTCCCGTTGAGTTCGTATCGTGGATTATAGTTTGGATAGGTATATAGTTTGTTATTTTTTAAGATTGGATAAATGGGTGCCCAAAATGGCATTGCGGTGCGCGTAAAAATAGCCTACCGGGAAAAAAGTCTCAGAATGCGACGAAACTGGTGCCGTTGGGTTCGTATTGAAGAATTATTATGGGATTTCAAAGTTTCAAGTTGATCGGATTTATTTAATGATCGTGGAAAATTTAAACGTGTGTTTATTTTTGGTTTTGTAAAGGATTTTTTTCCAAACGATGTCGGAATTCGACGAAACCTGTCCCATTGGGTCCAGAATATTTTTCTATGCTAGGATTAGCCTTTTTATCAGAAAATAGAAGTCGATCGGGGTTAGTTTCACGTATTACTTCGCGGCGAAGTTTCATTGAATAGTAATATAATATTTTGTCTTGCCTATATAAACCTTGGCAAGAGTCCAACCGTAAATTAACGATGCCCATGGTCAACATTTCCTAACACTGCGTCTCCACTAATAAATAGACGGCCTGAAGGCTTCCGACTTTGATTCCAAATTGATCCAAATCCACACATGGATTAAACAAGCTTCTCACTACAACTTTGTTCAACATACTGAGAACTTGAAATTGTGCGGTCGTGATGAGTTTTCCGGTCTTGGATCGGCCGGAATCAGAGCTCAAAGTCGGGATCATTGAGAGGCTTCCTGATGCGGAAGGGGCAGTCGAGTGGTGGGGCTTTTGTCGCATAGTTGGGTGGTGATAAGGGGATCGACGCAACGACTTCTGATGAAGGTTCGGTGAAGTATATAGGCGTCGACGACGACTTTTGGTGCTCGAGAGCTTGGAGCTAGAATGGTTACTGAACGATGATAATAGGAACGAGGCGTGAAGAAGCTAATTCACGGGAGCAGTATGTATTGGAAAGTGGTCGGCCTCACTTCTAAAAGAATAGTGCTACAAAGCGCGAAATTATGGGGTGCGAATTTGAGCGGGTTTGGCGTAATTCACGGGGGACTGTTGATCTTTGAGTTTCCAGACAATACAAGACGTTAGATCTGTTTCTAGCAGAAATTTGTACAAGTCTTTCGGGCCTTATAGCATTTGCGCTTCTAAAATGAATGGTTAACATAACAATAGAAGAAGCAATTAGTTGTTATAAAAGTAATTAAGGGTTTTTATTTTGATTAACTAATATTATCAAGGTCGTGAACAAATGGGTGGCAGTCTTTGACGGATGGAAGAACCGAACTGGAAAGGAAATTTGATCATCCTAATTCTGGTGATTTAGATTAATAATCAGTTATTTTAATTCTAAAATTAACCAAGTTAACTATTTAGTTAAAAACATAACTAATAATACATTTTAGTTCGTATAGTTCAAAATGAAGACAGCGTGGTTCGGTTTGTAAAAGGAGAGAGTGAAGCAGCTACCAAGCGAACAAGCAACGATACAAGGAACATTTGGAAAGATTAGGCATTTTAGTGCTATGGAAAAACAAAGTGTCAACCGTAAATTTTAAGCAAATAAGATTAGTTTAATAATTATATTTAATTAAAGAAATAACTTTAGTTAAACCGTTAAGGATTAAATATTAATAACAGGATCATATGTTATAGAATCAGACCAACCAAATACCATTGGAATTGGATTAATCAGCACAACACCTTGGAACAGAAGTGGACAAGACTGGAATCAACCGGGGTTTTAATTAAATTAAACACCTGTTTAATTTAAATCAAAACCAACTGTCTCAACAGAAAATCAGATCAAGGTGAGTTAAACTCACTAAGTTTTACCCATTTATATTTTATATATATTGGGCTTTTATTTTGTGTGCTCTGCTTGCCAATGGTTGGCTGTTTGCTAATTATATATTCATTTGTTGATATAACTGATGAATTAAACCGTCGTTTAATTTCAGTAAAATACCAAATCGTTATTCTAACGATTGGTTCCAATAAAGGTAACTTACCTTGTTGGTCATGTTTACAAAATAAACATGTTTAATTGGTTGAACTGTTTGAATTGCTTGCGATTGAGTTTAAATGGTCGTTAGTTGTTATCAGTTAAGTGAGACTGAATGATATGATTTGAGATAACCATTTTGGGTACAGGGAAGAACAGGTTGGAGGGATCCAACGGGATTCCTCAAATATATTATTTATTTTCATATTTTCATATATGAACTGTCATGATTGATTTAATTAGTGATCATTGACTGAAAATTCAACATGTGTTTTGTTTTAACCAATGGGCAATATTGGTTGAGTAATTGGCAGCATATGGCTTATAAAATCAATCGCTTTTGTTTATATTGATTTACCGTCAGGTGAATTGATAGAACTGAAGTAATAAAATTTATTTTATAACTAAAGACAGAATTTGAAATATATATTATTTTGAATAAAGGTTTATTGAAAAGAAAAATAAATATTTATTATTTAAGTTTATAATTAACTATTAATTGATTTTATAAAGACAATTCTGATGTTAATTAGATTTATAAACAAGTGATTAGAAATTAACCTAACGATTAAATTTGGATAATTGTTTTGTTAAGGAACATTTAAATAGGACTATTTAAATTAATTATTAATTAATTTAAAATGGGAACTAATAGGAAACGGTAAACGAGATAACCGTGTTGAGTTGACTAAATTGGCCGTTTAAAATGGAGATTGATTATTAAGTTTGTGTGTTTTTGAATAAAATGATTTAAAGAAAGTTAGTGTGTTTTTGAATAAAATGATTTAAAGAATTTTAATAAGTTTTTAAAAAGCGATTTACTATTAATTAACTATTAATGTAGTTAATGATTGAAATAAATTATTATTTTAATTAATAATAATTTAGAAAATTACTTTTTATGTTCATTTAAAAAGTAATCTAAGTGAAATGAAATCCAATGGAATAGTGAAAGGAGTTTATGAACAAGTTTTGTTTAAAACCGGATTTTTTAACAAAGTTGTAAAAGGAATTTTTAAGCGAATATTATAGCTTAAAATAAATGTTACTTAATTATGTGAATTAAGTAAAAGGAAATTTAAATAAAAGGGTTTAATTATGAACCAGAGTTATATAAAAGAGGTTGGAGGTGTTATATCATTAATTCTAAATTAACGTTACTTAAAAATGTGATTAGGTAAAGGTGGGAATTGAAATGAGAATCTCAAAGCGAGTAATGGTTAGATGAATTTGAAAGGAAATTGGGAAAAGGTGAATTTGGTAGTAGAAGTGAATCATGGGATTTGATAAACAAATCCGAATTTTAAATGAGCTTGGTTAAAGAGGTCGAGTTAAAATTGATGTGTATAAAGAAGTACTTAATTATTGAATTAACAGAAAAATGGGTATAGCCGGGAAAGAAGCTTCAAAAGAGATAAGCAGATTTTATGAAACTGTAGTTTGAATGAAATAGTTAAATGGTATTTGAATTGGTATTAAAATGAAATATTGGTTTTTGGATTACAACTTATATTTATCTCAAGGTATGAACGTTGTTGATCAAGGTCTGGGAGGTAATTAAAATACCCCAACTTGAATGACTCCAGCATTATCTGAGGACGATATAAGTTGTAATGGTAAAAGAGGTTAGTGATAATTTATTATTTCCATTAGCGAAATAATAATGCAACGTTTGGTAGAAATTTGGAATATATATATATATAATGAGGATTCCGAAGAAAAAGGGAAACAAAAAGGGATTATGAGAAATTAAAACGATATTGTTGAATTAGAAGGAAAACGTAAAGTTGAGTTCTATTCTCGGAAGATAAGTATGGATTATTGTTTTAAAGTAATGAAGTAAAGATATCTCGTAACGTTATCTTTACGAGTAATAAGTTAAATGATTTTCCAATATTATAATAACATGGCCAATGTTTGAAAGTGAAAATAGACAACTGAATATGATATAGGATTTCACTAAGTAATGAAATTAACATGTTTTAAAGAATAATCTTACGTTAAATAAAGAAGCGGAAAGTTATATTCGTAATATCAAAATATTTAAGAGTTTTGAATTTACATTTTGTTTTAATTAAAAGGCCAAGTGATGCCGAATATGGAACCAGTGAACTCATTGGATTGTCATGACTGAAACACTGTTTATTTTGATAGTTAAATCACCGACTATCGAATCTGTCCAATATGATTGTTGGTATGGAAAGACCGGGATCGAATTTATATTTGAAAACCATTCCGACCAACAAATACGTAAAGATATCAGAAGATGATCAGGATGGATCATTGAAGACTGTAGAACTTCATTACACGGAAGAACTACTAATAATCTCCGAATTAGCGGCCAGAGATGAACTGTGGTTCTGTCGTGGTTGGAATCTACGGGTTGCAAGAACTTCTCACTACTGACCCATGGGGTGATTCCTATATTGGATGCAGTAGGAGAGTACCTTCGGTTCATCATGTTCCTGGATGATTTGTATGGACGAATGTCTGATAGAGTATTTCCTAGAACCACGTACGTTGATTTTTACAAATATACCGAGTGGTGGTAAAGAGGGGCACTTCTTTTATACCCAGAGTATATTTGTGGACGTCAATTAGTGACTTGACGGATCTGAAAATGTGGCATTCAAAGTGAATGGTGACCAAATATCCCAAAAGGAGATTTAAACCGCAAGCTTCATCAACCAGGAAATGACAGAAATCGGGCAGGCGGCATGGCTATGTGGGTCGCTCCCATTAGGGTGTATAATCACCTATCTAGAGAAATTCCTTTTTTCTTTAATCTACTTCGATGTGTCCCTTTTCGGGAAACGGTGGTTTGAGCCCAACCGTTGGTGATATACATTCGATACACTCAAGCGAAATGAGTGGTTGGTCATATGTGGGCCGGGTTGCAACAAGTTCTTGTTGAACCCAGTGTATTCGCCTCTAGAGATACACTATCGGCAGGTAGTCCCATACCTTGTCATAGTCGAAGTCCAATCTCCAATGAGCTCCCGCGGTTTTGATTGTATACTATATATATGGAGCGTGAGATGCAAGCATTCCACTAGATTGATATTTACCTGTATTTAGACACTATTATAATATCAGAAAAGATATTGATTTCGAAAATGTTTGGGTTATCGTAAGGTAAAAACTATCCGTATTTATGTGTGGATTTGGTCCTACGATTATCCTTTTCTTTCAAAAAGGCTTTTGAACTTAAAAATCAAGTTGGATGATTTACCCTTAATACTGTGCGAGTTTTTCTCACTCTGATTCACCAGACTGACCCGGGTTTTTGTAAATGCTCGGGTTAGACCGGTTGTACAGGTCTAGGTTATCAGATGATGCGAAGGCCAGAGATGAGCTGGAGTTGTTCGGACGTATTGTATCTAGTATTTATTCTGCTGTGTGAATGTATATGAGGAAAGATTATTATAACTGTCCAGATGTGTGACGTACTCTGATATTGTAAGTATTTTTAAAAGCTCTCAGTAAAGATTTATTTCTGTATTATATTTTGTTCCCCTGCGATGTGTAACTCTGTGTTGTGATGTTTCTTCTTCTTCTATTCAAATATTTCTTTCTTTCTTATCTCACCCTCTAATTTCTTTCTAATAACGTTACAGTGTTTTCAGTGTTTGGAAGGTCGGCATGAGTTATGGTAAAGGTATTTATGTCGATTTTCGGGGCCGAAAATTGTTGTTCGTTACACATTATATGTTATATATCTTTATATACATCGATAAGGAGTTGTCTCATGTGTTTTATATCTTTATATACATCGATGAGAGATCATATGTGTTGCATATCTTTATATACATCAATGTTGATCATTTTCGTTTGAGCTCGTGTGTTGTACATCTTTATGTATATCGATGGGAACCTTATGGTTATATATCTTTATATACGTCGATAAGGATTTGTTTCATGTGTTGTATATTTTTATATACATCGATGAGAGATCATATGGGTTGTATATCTTTATTTGATCATTTTCATTTGATCCCATGTGATGTATATCTTCATATACATCAATGGGAGATCA
This sequence comes from Allium sativum, assembly GCA_030737875.1. Classification (NCBI taxonomy): domain Eukaryota; kingdom Viridiplantae; phylum Streptophyta; class Magnoliopsida; order Asparagales; family Amaryllidaceae; genus Allium; species Allium sativum. Next base: position 766,968,363 of record CM060912.1, on the reverse strand, counting down.
CATGTGTTGTATATCTTTATATACATTGATGATGATCATTTCGTTTGATCTCATGTGTTGTATATCTTTATATACATCGATGAGAGATCTCATGTGTAGCATTTCTTTAAATGCATTGATGTTGTGATATTCGGTTCGAAGATGTAAATTTAGGTGCATCAATGTTCCCTTGAGTTGTATGTTTGCATATGGTTCGATGACGTAATTCTAGATACATCCATGCTCCATATGAGAACCATTTGCGGATCAATAGTGATTTATGGGTTTGTAATTCATACTTGATATGGTTTGAGTGTCTTTTTATTTTATATTCTTATATACTTCTTTAGGTGATTTCTAAAATTTGGGTGATTCGAGTTTTCAAATTATCTCGAATCTTGTTTTGAAAGGTAATAAGCTATATTTGGCTTGTTGGACTTACTCTCTTAGTTCCGGATTTCGATTCTTGATCTCCGAGCGTTCATGATGTGGGAATCTTGTATGCCCCTAATTTTTGTCTCTCATGTAATAAATTGAGTTTAGTGTTTCTATACTTCACATTACTCGTGAATTTTCTGTGATCTTTACACCCATTTAAGATGGCCACCTTAATGGATAATTGAGTTTGAAATTGATTTTTTTCATTTGCATGAGCCAATCTATTTTTGCCTCACTTAGTGAATGTTTTAGCTTTGCGACCACGGAAAGCTTAATAAATTTCTTATCTTATATTGATGATCTATTCAATAAGTTAGTCGTACTAAAGTTTGTTCTTTATTATACTCAACATTCTGTTATCACAACTTTGGATTGAAAAGGTTAGACTTCCTTTGGCTTCATTTTGTGCTCTTTTGTTCATTTAGAGTTGACAAATATCATATTATTTTGGTAACCTTAATGCACCAAATCTTCAAGGTCATATCGCGATTGGTTTGACCTCATCTTTATTGGTGATATCCTTGTAAATTTGAAAACCAAAGTTTTCAAGTTTAATGGAATTCTTTCAACTTCTATTATTTATCATATTTCCATGATTTAGAAGTTGTTCTTGAAATATTATAGGACTTGCTGAAATTTCAAATTTAGATATTAGAGATTTATTGGAAACTTAAATTTCTAATTTCTATTTTTTTTTGAAATATTAGTGAACGTGCTAATATTTCCAATTCAGGGTGTATTAATCGGATTTTTGTTTCGTGATCTTGTTTCCCAATGAGATCACTTATCCTCGTGAATGGGATATATATGACCATCATATACATCATTTTCTTTTTAAGAAAGTTTGTGAGGTTGAATATTTTTGAGAAATTTTTGCTAGATAAATTTTCTAACTAAAACGTGATAGGGAATGTTCAATGATTTTGGATAGTCGATATTTCCAGGTTTGAATTCGAAATGCCTAACTAGTTTAAGTTGAAAACATAAAAGAATAGGTTAATAATTTATAAACTTATTGAATGTTAAACGGATTAATTAAATTTCATTAAAACGAGCCTGCCATATAGCGGTAGTACAAGATTTTGAGAATTTAAGTTCAAGAAAATGTGTAGAATCCAATATAAGTCGGAATTCCCTGAAACAAGAATCATTATGACCAGTTGAATTATAGTTTCCTAACAGAAGATAAAGATTTAAATTCCCTCTTTTAGATTGTGATATATGTCTAAATCAAAATTTCAGAAAAATCATGGTAAGGTAGTTTGTGATTTAAAATTAAAATAAATAATGAAATGGAGATTTAGAACATTTAAAAGTGAAGTAAGAAAAATTCTAATTTGTCAAAAATGCATATGAGAAAAATAAATTAGTTTCTTGTAACTGTTCATGAGTTTTATTGGGACATTATGTGTGTATAGGCTTAAGTTATATCATGAGTGGTAACCCAAATTTAAATTTTTTGCAATGATTCATAAGGGATATTAGTATAAGAACGATACACTAAATATGAAAACAAAAGTGATTTTCATGACTTATTCGATTTTTATATAGATTTTGTGATGCTTGGTTATTATTTTTTAGTCTTTCCTTAAATAATTATGGGATGTAATTTCTTCAAAGGGAAAGTCTGCAACAACTCGCATAATTTATGATTATTTAATTAAGAGATTTATTTAAATATCATATCTTATGTTCAATTTAAAACTCGAGATTTGTGACCTTTTGTAAACGGATGAATTTGGATTCAAAACCACTTCCATTGAGTTCAAAATGTCATTTACAACATTTTGAATATAAACATCGATACCTTTGGAGTTGGGTGAAATTTATTCTTTTTCATTGGGTATATGACCAAAATATCACTTTTAGCATACAGGCGAATTTGGACTCGAGAGCACTTCCATTGAGTTCAAAATATTATTTAGGATATTTAAAACTGTAAACATCGATATGCTTGGAGATAGCAAAATTTAGTACTTTTGGTAGGGGCTTGGGTTAGCCAACATATCCCATTAGCATACTTCCTTATAATCCATTAACACACTCTCCTTCTCATTCGTTTCCTAACACTTAACAAAAAAACAGGGGAAGGGAAATTAAAATTCATGAGCCCTATTTGATCTTAGGAATCCAAATTTAAGAAGAAATCAAGTGCAAATCCAAGAGAAGGGAGGTAAGATCAATATTTGTGTTCTCCAACTCAACTTCTCTTTAATTATTGTGATTTCCTAAACCAAATTCTTAGGAAATACGTGTATGTGTGTTTAAATTAGAGATTCTAGAGTTTTTGTTGAAAATAGATTGGTCTAGCTTAGTTTTGCTTCTCTCCTTGCTCGTTAAGCACAAAGGTGAGTTCTTGGGAACTCACATCTATGTACTTAAACTCTTAAGCCATGCAAGTGTGCCATTGACACTTCTATGTTGTGTGTGTGTGTGTGTGTGCATTTGGTTGATTGGTTTGTGTGTGAACTTTCTGATTTATGAGTGTTTGAATTCAATTATATGAATTCAATGAGTGAATCGATATAGGGAATTGAGTTTGGAGTTTTTGAGTTGTTTCAGCAAGCATTAGCGGCTTCATTTTCACTAGTAATCATTACAAGCCTTCACCATTGGTCTGGGATCGTCCGAGGAAGATTGCACATTCATTGCCTATGAAAATTGTTTTCTAAGGCTCAGCTCAGACATCTGAGCTAAAGCCTCATATGTCTGACCGAAGGTTTGGGAAAAATAATAAAACAACAGTCTGCCAGCTCAGACGTCTGAGTTGAAGCCTTAGACGTCTGATGCTTATTTTGCTATTGTTGACTAGTGGAGACTATAATAAACAGTTTAGGTCCAACTAGGCTCTTTACCGGTCGAGTTTCGTCCTGTTTGTCCTTGTTCTATGACTTTTCAATTTCTTTGATTCAAAGATTTCCACAACTCGATTTTATGGACTTTGGATTCATTCGTGATAAACTAATTTATAATCGATATTCCAAGGATCTGATTTACGTAATTAAAACATTATTTTTGAGATTGATTATTACTGCGATCGGTATCTTATGAGATTTTCCATTTCAAACTATAAAAGTGTTTTATATTATTTGTAGATACCACTAAAATGGTTTCTAATCCTACTTCGTTATACAAAGTTATTTTTTAAATTGTCTTCAATCTACTAGGATATATTTATATAAAAAACTTCCTCGCTCATATGGGAAATTCAATTAAATGCCTTAGTAAAAACAGGGACTATGAACCTTTGTGTTTGCTTCGACAATTACTTCTTGGAATCGTTAGATTGAAAACTGTGGCAATGGTTGTTTCATATTTCTAGTGGAATATACAACTTGTTCGTAAATATTCGAGTAGAGCAAGTGGTTATGGGACATGTAGCTTGACCCCTATATTTACTGCTTTGAGTAATTTACACTTTCCTTGATCAATCGTGATGATTTTAGGAACTTCGGTTCTGGAGGATCTTCGGATCGTTTTAGGAGCTTGATTATATCGATAATCTTCTGTTCATCATGAGGAACTTTGGTTCATTTGATTATGTCGATGATCTACGGATCATTTCGTATTGTCGGGATATGCGATATCGTATCTTAGGAGTAACTTTATAATTTAGGATGAGATATCCTTGTATAACACTGAAATTCCTTTGACATATTACATGGACATTTCAAGCCTTCACATCCTACAAGTGAACATTATTTTTATTACGTATGTGTCGTTTACTGTTTATATCTCTATTTCTATCTCGATTTATTATGATAAGCACGGTTAGACTGATCTGTTTATTGTTTATTTTCTTATAAATAATACTGGGGTCGGACTAAGGTATTACATGTGCTTCTTCAAGACTTCTAGCAGGGACCACCTCTTGACTTTTCGTTATCACATCGTTGTAGTAATTTTTGCTTATATGTATATGAGATTTTTATGCGTACTTTTTCTTCTGGCTAGAACTTTTAACTATTATTTTGTTATATAGTGGATCGGTTATGACCACTATCTTTGTATTTACACTTATGTGTTATATTCATATACATACATTTATATATGCATACATACATACATATATATATTTCCGCCTTTTTAATGTGGATATCGGTGTCTGATTTTGATTTTATTGTTATGTATTTTATATAAATTCCAAATTATATACAACCACTATGCAGTAGATTTGAACATGAGTTAGATATGTCATATTTCCTTATGATATTTAAAGAGTAGGACCACCTTATTCGACATGTTTAACACTCGATCAAAACTATTATACAGATGGTCACTCCTCAACAGCCTTATTCTTCGGGTTAGTTGACATCACTACTTGCGAAAACCTTGGCTAACGAGAGTAAAGAGGTTGGGCGTAACATTTACAACATCGTTTATATCACAACCTCACTTTTCGAATTGTGCAAAATCATGTAGTTTTAAATGTTTAAAATACTTGGTTTGAGCAAACGAGTTTATAATACAATTTTGAAATCATTTGATTTGCCTCTTTCAGAATCTTGGTACATTGGAAAATGTGGTATATAATATAGCCATGAGACTATTTTATTTTATGAACAAAATATTAAAAACCATTTGTCTCAAAGTGACATATGATCCTTATTTGGAACCTTTTAATAAAACTTGAACAGTGTCAAAAATCACATGGAATAACTCATGAAACCAATAATGAAAACAACATAAACTTCACAAATTCATTGTACAGATTGGTAGTAATATTGGCATATCTATTATAAGATTAAGCCTATGTAAACATCACCCAAATTTGCTTCAAATTCATCAAACTACAAATATACTTACAAATATTGTACGAAATGTGTTTAGAAACCAACATATAGAAGCAGCATAGCTAGTGCACCACAACACTACAGGGGTTGACTTTGATAATTGTAGGGTCAATGCTAATAGCCCTAGGTCGACCTCTAGGTCAACCCAGAGAAGGCTTGTGTTGACCTGGGTACGATTTTTTTTCTGAGTTATAAATTCTCCTTCGATTGCAAATTTTATATACGTTTTGAATGGTTTGTTGACCTCGTAATGGTCTGAAAATTAATATACACAAAGTAGAACAATATATCTATCAACCAGAAAAAATTTCATCGAATTCCAGCATAAAACACAAAGGATATACAACCACAAACATGGGCTCAGGTTCAGATTGACTATAGATCGGAAATACAGAGATTTTTTTTACAAATAGTATGATTTCACAATAGAGCTAGAGAAAGTTAGAAGTGTGAGACAACTCATCTTTTGGGATGAATTCAAATATTAACAATAAAGGTTTTGGCTCAAAATTGAAGGTTAAGGCTTAAAGAGAAGAATCAGTACTACAAACAACATTATGCAGGCATGCAAGAGATAACAAGCATGATTTCACAAATTAAAGAAATTTCTGAAATAAAATGGAGGTAAATGTTAGGGACTGCGGAATGGATCGTTAAGGCAAAACTAACACTAGAAGGAGGGTGAATAGTGTTTTTTAGAATTTAAACAAAATCTAAAACTTATATGATCCACTACATGAATCAAACACTACAGATACAATCACAGACATAGAATCAAACACAAACACAAAGATAAACAAAAATAAAATGCAGAAAAGGAAAGAACACACCAGATTTCATATTGGTTCGGAATTGCTCCTATGTCCAGTCCCACGCAATGCTGGATTGCGCAAAGTTTTATTACTATATCAATATCCAATTACAATCCTCCTTGATTTCATGGCTACAAGGGATACCACCGATTCCACACACACACACTAGATCAAGTATATCCTCCTTGATTTCATGGCTACAAGGGATACCACCAATTACCCTTCCTTGATTTCACGGCTATACGGGATACCATTGATTACAAAAACTGCCCAGATAATCACAACAGCCCTATAACTCTTCAATAGCAATTTGATTCAGAGAGTAGTGAGTAGAGAGTGAGAATAGAAGAAGTTTAATGAAAGTAGAATTGAATTCGGTAGAGTATAAGTGTAGAAATCATAAAAATCAGAAGATATAATGTTGTACAAAAAGAAGATGGAGAAGGAGAAGAAGAATTGTAATAAAATTCAAACTCATCCCCTATTTATAATATTTGAAAGGTTGCAACGCTTCTAAACCGTCACAAATAATGAAATGACACTTCCTTTCAATTTTGACAAAATGATAGTTATATGCCGACATGTATATAAATGTATGTCGACATATCATGTTTCAAAATTGAAATTTTGGGCATTTTCAAGTGTTTTGATATATACATAATTCTGGAAATTCTTGAATTAAAACATAATGTTATAAATGAATATTATAAAGTAGAAAACATATGAAAACATAAATATAAACTATATAAAAATATTTATAAAATTATAGAGTTAAAACTATATCAATATAAAAAATATAAAAGTATAAATATAAAATTTATAAAACTTGAGTTTAAAATCAAAAGAAAATAAATACAGAAGATAGAGATTGAAGATAAAATTTGAAAACAGAATTTGAAATTAGAAATTAAAAAAAAAAATTGAATTTGAACCTGGAATGTTATTCAAAGTCTTACATAATCTATACTCTATTACGATATTTGTCTTGACCTCTTGAACTCTTGAAATCTTGAATACTCATGAGTCTTGGATCAACTTTGAATTCTGAATCTCGACTATCTTTAAGCAGTACAGTCTTCAGTAATAATTCTTGTATATACGTATATATATTCTAGACAAAAGTGTTAGTATATATTTTATAATCAAATAATATTGAAATAAGGTTGTTGTCATCAAAAATCCATTCTCCGACAATCCCCCCTTTTTGATGATGAAAACCTTAGTTTATAAAATATCATACCTTTATATACCTATTGATGATGATCCTCTAAATACTCCCCCTATCTATATGAATCCTATATTTCATAATTTCTCCCCCTTTGGCATTATCAAAAAGAAACTCTAAAACTACTCCTAAATCCTATAATTATCTAAATAATTCCTATAAGTAACTAAGTAATTCCCAAATCAAAGTAAAATACTCCCCTTAGTCTATATAATCTTATAATAGAAATTCCTAACATCATTATTATCAATCATCAATACAAACCAATCCAAGTATTATAATTACATTTGTTTGATATCATATATACAAACCAAACCAAATCAAAGCACACCAAACCCTATGTTTAATACATACAAGTTTGAAATCATAGAATTCAAATTCAAACAAATCAATCAAATCAACCATACCAATCAATTAAACGTTTCTTGGAACTTCAACCCAACCGTCTTCTCCAAAGATTGGATCCTTCTTGATGTTCTTCTATTCTTCTTCATTGTTAAGTGATTCTTTGCTGTTTTCATCTCTGAAATGAGAAGAGATTGACCAATGAATTACATCAAAATGTTTTTCTTTATGTTCAACCATTCTCATCTGAATTAACTCTAGTTTGCACTGATTACGTGTACTATGGAGAGAATTTTCTTGAAGGAATTTAATCTATCTTTATGTATTCACTTATATTTGCTTGTATTTGCTTTCGAATCTCGTATTTAGTGTGTCTTAATGTAACGACCCACATTTTTGACTGTTTAAAATCGACAATAAACCACACATGTCGACTCAAACAAATCGCAAATACAGGTAGTTATTGGGAAAAGAAGAAAAGAAAGAAAGAAAAGAAAACAATCACAGAACCTCACAGCGGAAGGACCACATATAATAATTAAATAATAGTTTAACAGTTGAAATACATATACAGTAGGCTATAACATCAATAGTTATCAGAGTTACACAAATACAGATGTACATAATAAGCAGCGGAAATAAATGAAGTGATTAAACTATACTCATAATGGGTATATACACCAAACTTCGTCTTCGTCCTCCAAGGCAAGGAAATCTTTGCTAACTGCAATATCTGCTGACCCGAGCGTATTGCATAAAAAGAAAACACAACAAACACTCGGATCAGCACTAAATCATCTCATATTAGTCAAATCAAAATACGAAATAACATCAGTGTCATGGGTGCAGTAACTCAAGAGATGTTACGGGATTTTTTTCCATCTCTTGAGGATCCGTTAAACTAATATCTATATAATAATACACTATTATTATAATGTCTATTCAGTAAGGTATAAATACTGAAAATAGCGTAAGCGGGATTACCATATTACCCTTACGCCGTTTATAGGCATCAACAGTCTATACAGTACCGTAAATTCACCGTACTGGTATTATCAGAGGGCACTCCATAGAAGGCAATGCTAAATCAAAATCGTATGGGGCTCGATATGGATATATATGACAAGGCACTCGAGGCAGTGCCCAGGGTAGGATTCTACCAATTGCACTCCCGGACCGGTGGTAACGCATAGCAGCCACTACCGCCCACCTCGGAACACACTCCCAAAGTCATAAATGGGCCCAAATCATCATCATCATAGTCATAGAAATATTATCGAAGAAGCGTGTCCGATCAAAGGTGCTACCTCAGTTAGTCACGGTATAGCTCCTGTTTTAGTCATTTCAATTCTGACCCGAAGGTCAGGGCTATTTCGTCATCGATCATCTTCTTCGATTCAATAATCGCCTCCAAGTCATCATACTCATTCTGGATACGTCATAACGTTCACAGTTGTCAAAGTGGTATCGACACTGACAGAGAGTATGCCTTATGTCGACTCCGGTCTCTTTAACAACCAACGCTTACAAATTTCACATAGGTCGGTTCTTTTACATTCACAAAGGTTCGCTTTCATATCAAAATATCATATTCTGTTCGAACCAAATTTATAATCAATAGAATATAATTTCATATCAAAATCATAAATCATACCAAACCGATTATACTCAAAATTAGAATATATTTCCATATCCTTATAATATAATCATATAATGTTTCAAAACGACTTATATTCAAATAGAATATATTTATCTCAAGGATTTCAAATTCTCCCGTATTCTTATCTCAACTCCATTTGAACCAGCGGTTCAACTAAACCATTTCCATTTGGAAGAAATTTATAATTTAAAAATACTTGTAAACTAAAAGTTTATATAAAATAATAATAATAATAATAATAATAAATTTTATATAAATAAATATATAGATATATATATATAATATAATAATTTAAAATAAATCAGTAGTTTAAATATTATATATACTTAAAAATAAGGTTTACTAGGAAATTTTGGAAAAATGAATTATAAGAAAACTTATTAAAATACAATAGTTATAAGTAAAGGTAAATAATAAATTTAGGGCAAGAATAATTATTTGGAATCAAATACATAAATATATTTCAAATAGATTTCTCTAATAAAAATCTTCCCTTCCTTCCAAATTTCAAATACTTGAATCTATCCTCCGGTCTCAACGGAGTTCATTTAATTCCATATCTCGTTTCAACCCGTTCAAACAACTATTTGATTTCAAGGGTTCAAATATATTCAAACTGAGTAAAACACTCAGATACCCTTGATTTTCCAAACTTCCAAAATTTAGATTCCATAAGGATTTATTTCCTTCTAATCCAAACTCTTAATTTGAAAAGATTTTTAATCATACCCAAATCCCAATTAAATAGTTCCCTTTTGGTTTGGAAAATTCCTTTAACCCCTTTAAATCAACATCCCAGTTCAGACTCTTTAAAGAATTGAATCATCGAGTATCAGCACATTTCTTTAATTGAAATTCTATCAAATAAAATTTTGAATATTTAAAAATCATTTAACCAACCGATGTCTATATATAATTATCTATCCAATGGCCAAGTGATTTTAATTTAATTTCTCTATATTTCAGGGATGGATCTATCATTTCAATCCAAACAGGGTCACAGATGTTTATCATTTCAACCTGTGTTCTTAGTTGATTTGAAATCGTTAAATCCCGGGTTGGTTCGATGCCCGTAACATCAGGGGTAAATTTGGGATAAATCGCCAATATCATACACATTCATGTACGAGAACTGGAACATGGCAATATTCATTCAGAAATCAATCCAAAGCATCCATCACAATCATTCATTCAATAAATCAGTATTAGACTGTTTCACGGTTTTGCAAGTACCAGAGTATCAACTAATTATTTAAGTTAAATTAAATAATTAATTACTTGTCAAATTTTCAGATAACATACATGCATGTCAAATTTCTAAGCAATGATCATCAAATACACACAACCATCCAACTAAACTTATTTCACAATTTAATTTAATAAATATGAAAATAATTCAGTATTTCGTGAGCGAAGGATCACTCACCTTTGGGTCTTAAATCAGACGAACGTCCGACCATAGCTCAAAATTTCACAGTCTCAAAACGTAGCCAGGTTAGTGTCAAAACGTCCGCAATTCCGCCACGATCCCAACGCAACAAACCGCGTCCAAATCCGAATTAAAACGAGAGAGTTATCAGCGTTTAACCATTTTGATTTTTTAATTATATATAAATTAAATAAAATTAAACTCACCCTATCACGCCTTGCCACATCAGCCCCCTTCACCTTTTCGTTCTCGCTCCTCTTCTATTAGTTACGGTGAACCGACGTGAGCACTAAACCCATCACGCCCAACTTTGACCAACAAATTCGACGTCCTCCGACCACAACAGCACCTCTGACCACCGGCGTTCTTCTCGCCTGACCGAGGAGCATCCGCCAGTACCCAAATCGCCATCTCCGGTCGAGCCATCGTCTCGCGCTAATCCACCACAGATCCGGGTTTCCAAACCCTACAACGCAAAAATCCGACGATCTACTCAACGATACATCGAACGACCACCACCTCTGCACTCGCCTGAACTTCCTCTACGAAACCCATATCCCAGAATCTTCGATTAGAGTCTCGATCAAAAAGCCCCAAATTCTATCTTGGGTTTCGCCATTCCGAAACTTTGACCAGAGATTCTGGCACAACCACTCACTGCATGTCAAATCTGAGAGTACCCATAGCTTCGTATCGTCGAGGTCTTCGTTTCGGTATATAATACGCTAGGGTTCGAAGGGATTTGATTTTCAAGATGATATTTTTATTTCTGATTTAGGGTTAGAATTTTGTTTCTGCCATTGGAGAAAGAAATCGGCAGATAAAGAAAAAGAATACGTGGATGGGAAATGAGCTGGTGAGGTTAGGATGGATTTATTTATATATATATAAGGCCCAACTATGAGAAACACCAATTATCTAGCTCTCCTTCACACTTTCTCTCATACGGTCAAACGGTAAGTCAGATTGTGACGCAGATTTTAATCCTACCATAATTCACTATTCCGATTCCAATGGCGTTGGTTTCGCCGAATTCCGAGACAGTTACAAAAATTATTAAATTACACAGTTAATAAATTAATAAAATATTCTAAATTCAATTAACTGTTTTTAATTCAAATTTAAATATCTATAAAATCCCATTTAAACCAATTTATAACTTAAATAAAATTTTATAATCAATTTCACATATTTTAAATTCCTGCATTTTGATTATTTCTCAAATTAAATTTGATCTGCAACATTTCAAATGAATGAGTTATCCAATATCAAATCCAAATCTCACCATTTACCTATTTAAATTTGAGATTCTTATTTATAAATTAAACACTTAAGTTTTATTCAGTCATACAAATAAAACCCAATTTACAACATTTTCTAATTATAACTCAATAAAAGAATCATTTATTTTCAATTCAACAACCATCATCATTATAAATCAACTAAATTTGATTTTTAACCCATGTTATTCAATTTATTTAATTAAATTCAAGTTTTAAATATGCGGAAAATTATGGGATGTTACATTCTCCCCCACTTAAAAATCTTTTCGTCCTCGAAAAGAGAACGAACGATATTAAACACATATCTATCTCAAATCTTACTTAAAATAGTATTTACAAAAATAAGTATATAGTTGTAAAACTCACAAATTTTCCTAACTCCCGAAATCACGGAAAATTTCGGCAGCATCTCCTTTATACGGAGAGGTCCGGAAAAATCATAATACATATATAAATCCATTTATTCATCTCATCACACGATGAAGCATCCCATAGAGGGGAAAAACTCATATATAAAACCACAAAACCATGTAATACAATTACGTACCTTCTTTAGCATTTACTTGCATTTTTATTTACCTTAGCATTTAGCGTTTAGCGCAAGCGAGCTCCGAAGCGTAGCGCGACTTCCTTACACCTGCTACATACTCACATACACATAAGAATCAAACATATATACAATATATAGCAATCATATACTATTTACACAACATATACTAAGCATTTCAACTTCCAAAACCAAGGTGTTCATAATAGGTCAGCGAACAAACCATCTATTATCACCTTATTAATGATGGAATTTGACTAAAACATACAGGCAAAAGTGGTAGCATTTCTTTTAAGCTTTCCGAATTGTCCAGATTCGTCAAATTCCGACAATTCGTTCAAAAGTTATGACTATTTTAGTAAAGGCGAACACCTTAGCCCATACACAGAAAAATGCAGATCTGAGTTGTTCCACCCAGTTTTTAACCCCTTAAACATAAAATTTCCAACAAGCATATAAAGTAAAAGTTTTAGTTCAGAATCTGGCCTTTCCGAATTGTACTCGCACATCGAAATCCGACGTTCCGTTAGGAAGTTACGGCCAAAACAATATAGATATATGCTTCAGATTTTTAATTTTCTGCGCATACAACTACGACTAATTCATGGATTTCGACCTAATAAACTTGGAGATTGGGCAAGACGCTATTAACAAAAGTTTTAGTCTAGTTTCCGAGGTTTCCAAAAAGTCCGGAATCGTCGAATTCCGATCATCCATTCAAAAGTTATGATCATTCAGTTTCAGCTTATCAACTATTTCAAATTTACACCTAATGTCAAAACTTATTAAATTTGGAGTTTTAAACCATCGAACTCCAAAACTTAAGCAAGGCTTCATCATCTAAAAGGATTATCGCTTCATTTTGCTCATAATATGATTTACCTCTTATTGCTTATATATTCGAGTTCATTCCACTTATAGTAAATGTATTTTATCTTATTTACTTATATTGCACTTCATCCACCCTATTATAATTCCATTTATAATTCATCCATTTCATTTATTCTTGTTCATTCATTTAATTATTTTCATTCACTTTATTAGTCAAGAAATGAATTTCACACTCAATTCCTTATCTCACTTCAATATATTCTCTAATCATTTTCCGTTTCATTTCAAGTATTACTTCTAGTTAAAATTTAAAAATTCATTTTAACTTTCCAGCCACTCGAACCTATTGAACTCTCAATTCATTTACATGGATTGATTTGCCAAATTTCATTACTTAGTACTATTCATTTATATTCCATTGGACATCACTCTTTTTCCATACTCGATTAGCCTTTTATTTGACTTTATTCAGACTTGTATATTCTAATTATTCAAACTCATTCTCACGTCATCTTCATTAGTATTTAGATTCTGAGTCAGCAAATTCCAATTTCCCGAGTTACTTCCATTTGGTTTAATTCATTTGACTAAATTAAATCGACTTAATTCCAAAAAAAAATTCATATTCTAATTTATCTCGTTCATTTACATAATTACTCGTTAATCGTTATCATGGATCGATTTTTATTTACTTAACCCAAGTGTCTATTAAATTCTGAATCAACATATTAAATTTCTTAAGTTGATTTCATTAATTCAATCCACCCTCAACTCAAGTTTATATTTAAAACTCATTTCAGATTCTCTTATAATTCCCAATTTATATAAATGCCTCGTTTATTTGATCAGATACTAGGTCTATAAACTAGGATTATTGCCGATTATTATTGTTTATGTAACTCAAATTTTTTTCAGCAATTTATTATTCGATTTTCCCAAATCAACTTTATTTAACACTTATATATACTAAATTTGTAGCTTATTTAACTTAATTGTCGTCTAAATCTAAGTGTTTAGATGAGGGTTCCCTTAACTCAGCACTTGAATCCATTTCGAGGTTTCAAAGTCTGACATTTTCACAAATCGAGTTACCTTAGTACCTAAGGCGACATTATAAGTTAAGCTGAACTTAAATACTTGATTCCGAATTTAAAAAAACCCAAGTTTAAAATAACATATTTTTATAAAGATTTTATAGAAACAATACCCAAAATATTAAATCCAAACCCTTAATTACCAAAGCATAGAATTTTTTTTTTCAAAACATGTTAAATTTAAATTTCAACTTTAAATAACATATCCTAATACCTTTTTATAAAATTTATCACATTGAATTAAATTTAAAATTCTTTTCAAACTAGTAATGAAAGTACGAAGTGCTCTCCCCCACTTAAACGCTTCAGAATAAACATCGATAATGCGTGCACTCATTACCGACATCGTTTCTAAGGTCCAAGAAGGGATTATACCCACTTTGAAAAATCTTTACACCATTTCTTTTCGATCATCCCTATAATATGATATTGTTAAAAACTTTGGCAAAACTATTTCCAAAGATACCCAGGATCAAGTTTCAAGCTCATTTCTATTTCAATCGCAAACCCTTTACGCCCAATTATACCAACATGTATTCCCATTCTAATATATTCTAAATACATTAAATTTTCTTTATTAGAATTATTATCTAATCAACCATAATAGGTAATAACTTAACATTACCACCTACTAAAACGAGTACATACATACTTGAACCAATAATATATATTTGATATATTTAAAAATATAATCGAAACCATATTATATTGATCATTCTGTTCAATTATTTAGAGATCCCTATCGATTCTATGGCGTCCCACACATCGATCAGAATCCATAAATATTCAACAGAACAACTCAACATCATATAAACCAATTTATATCAAAATACAAGTACGCTCTCTCATATCACTCAAACTCATTCTAGGGTGTTTCTAACCCCATCTCTAATGAGTTAATTCCCAACAGAGCCAAGGTTATCGCTAACCATCGCTCTGATACCAACTGTAACGACCCACATTTTTGACCGTTTAAAATCGACAATAAACCACACATGTCGACTCAAACAAATCGCAAATACAGGTAGTTATTGGGAAAAGAAGAAAAGAAAGAAAGAAAAGAAAACAATCACAGAACCTCACAGCGGAAGGACCACGTATAATAATTAAATAACAGTTTAACAGTTGAAATACATATACAGTAGGCTATAACATCAATAGTTATCAGAGTTACACAAATACAGATGTACATAATAAGCAGCGGAAATAAATGAAGTGATTAAACTATACTCATAATGGGTATATACGCCAAACTTCGTCTTCGTCCTCCAAGGCAAGGAAATCTTTGCTAACTGCAATATCTGCTGACCCGAGCGTATTGCATAAAAAGAAAACACAAAAAACACTCAGATCAGCACTAAATCATCTCATATTAGTCAAATCAAAATACGAAATAACATCAGTGTCATGGGTGCAGTAACTCAAGAGATGTTACAGGATTTTTTTCCATCTCTTGAGGATCCGTTAAACTAATATCTATATAATAATACGCTATTATTATAATGTCTATTCAGTAAGGTATAAATACTGAAAATAGCGTAAGCGGGATTATCATATTACCCTTACGCCGTTTATAGGCATCAACAGTCTATACAGTACCGTAAATTCACGGTACTGGTATTATCAGAGGGCACTCCATAGAAGGCAATGCTAAATCAAAATCGTATGGGGCTCGATATGGAAATATATGACAAGGCACTCGAGGCAATGCCCAGTGTAGGATTCTACCAATTGCACTCCCGGACCGGTGGTAACGCATAGCAGCCACCACCGCCCACCTCGGAACACACTCCCAAAGTCATAAATGGGCCCAAATCATCATCATCATAGTCATAGAAATATTATCGAAGAAGCGTGTCCGATCAAAGGTGCTACCTCAGTTAGTCACGGTATAGCTCCTGTTTTAGTCATTTCAATTCTGACCCGAAGGTCAGGGCTATTTCGTCATCGATCATCTTCTTCGATTCAATAATCGCCTCCAAGTCATCATACTCATTCTGGATACGTCATAACGTTTACAGTTGTCAAAGTGGTATCGACACTGACAAAGAGTATGCCTTATGTCGACTCCGGTCTCTTTAACAACCAACGCTTACAAATTTCACATAGGTCGGTTCTTTTACATTCACAAAGGTTCACTTTCATATCAAAATATCATATTCTGTTCGAACCAAATTTATATTCAATAGAATATAATTTCATATCAAAATCATAAATCATACCAAACCGATTATATTCAAAATTAGAATATATTTCCATATCCTTATATTATAATCATATAATGTTTCAAAACGACTTATATTCAAATTGAATATATTTATCTCAAGGATTTCAAATTCTCTCGTATTCTTATCTCAACTCCATTTGAACCAGCGGTTCAACTCAACCATTTCCATTTGGAAGAAATTTATAATTTAAAAATACTTGTAAACTAAAAGTTTATATAAAATAATAATAATAATAATAATAAATTTTATATAAATAAATATATAGATATATATATATATAGAATATAATAATTTAAAATAAATCAGTAGTTTAAATATTATATATACTTAAAAATAAGGTTTACTAGGAAATTTTGGAAAAATGAATTATAAGAAAACTTATTAAAATACAATAGTTATAAGTAAAGGTAAATAATAAATTTAGGGCAAGAATAATTATTTGGAATCAAATGCATAAATATATTTCAAATAGATTTCTCTAATAAAAATCTTCCCTTTCTTCCAAATTTCAAATACTTGAATCTATCCACCGGTCTCAACGGAGTTCATTTAATTCCATATCTCGTTTCAACCCGTTCAAACAACTATTTGATTTCAAGGGTTCAAATATATTCAAACTGAGTAAAACACTCAGATACCCTTGATTTTCCAAACTTCCAAAATTTAGATTCCATAAGGATTTATTTCCTTCTAATCCAAACTCTTAATTTGAAAAGATTTTTAATCATACCCAAATCCCAATTAAATAATTCCCTTTTGGTTTGGAAAATTCCTTTAACCCCTTTAAATCAACATCCCAGTTCAGACTCTTTAAAGAATTGAATCATCGAGTATTAGCACATTTCTTTAATTGAAATTCTATCAAATAAAATTTTGAATATTTAAAAATCATTTAACCAACCGATGTCTGTATATAATTATCTATCCAATGGCCAAGTGATTTTAATTTAATTTCTTGATATTTCAGGGATGGATCTATCATTTCAATCCAAACAGGGTCACAGATGTTTATCATTTCAACCTGTGTTCTTAGTTGATTTGAAATCGATAAATCCCGGGTTGGTTCGATGCCCGTAACATCAGGGGTAAATTTGGGATAAATCGCCAATATCATACACATTCATGTACGAGAACTGGAACATGGCAATATTCATTCAGAAATCAATCCAAAGCATCCATCACAATCATTCATTCAATAAATCAGTATTAGACTGTTTCACGGTTTTGCAAGTACCAGAGTATCAACTAATTATTTAAGTTAAATTAAATAATTAATTACTTGTCAAATTTTCAGATTAACATACATGCATGTCAAATTTCTAAGCAATGATCATCAAATACACACAACCATCCAACTAAACTTATTTCACAATTTAATTTAATAAATATGAAAATAATTCAGTATTTCGTGAGCGAAGGATCACTCACCTTTGGGTCTTAAATCAGACGAACGTTCGGCCATAGCTCAAAATTTCACAGTCTCTAAACGTAGACAGGTTAGTGTCAAAACGTCCGCAATTCCGCCACGATCCCAACGCAACAAACCGCGTCCAAATCCGAATTAAAACGAGAGAGTTATCAGCGTTTAACCATTTTGATTTTTTAATTATATATAAATTAAATAATATTAAACTCACCCTATCACGCCTTGCCACATCAGCCCCCTTCACCTTTTCGTTCCCGCTCCTCTTCTATTAGTTACGGTGAACCGACGTGAGCACTAAACCCATCACGCCCAACTTTGACCAACAAATTCGACGTCCTCCGACCACAACAGCACCTCTGACTACCGGCGTTCTTCTTGCCTGACCGAGGAGCATCCGCCAGTACCCAAATCGCCATCTCCGGTCGAGCCATCGTCTCGTGCTAATCCACCACAGATCCGGGTTTCCAAACCCTACGACGCAAAAATCCGACGATCTACTCAACGATACATCGAACGACCACAACCACTGCACTCGCCTGAACTTCCTCTACGAAACCCATATCCCAGAATCTTCGATTAGAGTCTCGATCAAAAAGCCCCAAATTCTATCTTGGGTTTCGCCATTCCGAAACTTTGACCAGAGATTCTGGCACAACCACTCACTGCATGTCAAATCTGAGAGTACCCATAGCTTCATATCGTCGAGCTCTTCGTTTCAGTATATAATACGCTAGGGTTCGAAGGGATTTGATTTTCAAGATGATATTTTTATTTCTGATCTAGGGTTAGAATTTTGTTTCTGCCATTGGAGAAAGAAATCGGCAGATAAAGAAAAAGAATACGTGGATGGGAAATGAGCTGGTGAGGTTAGGATGGATTTATTTATATATATATATATATATATATATATATAAGGCCCAACTATGAGAAACACCAATTATCCAATTATCTAGCTCTCCTTCACACTTTCTCTCATACGGTCAAACGGTAAGTCAGATTGTGACGCATATTTTAATCCTAACATAATTCACTATTCCGATTCCAATGGCGTTGGTTTCGCCAAATTCCGAGACAGTTACAAAAATTATTAAATTACACAGTTAATAAATTAATAAAATATTCTAAATTCAATTAACTGTTTTTAATTCAAATTTAAATATCTATAAAATCCCATTTAAACCAATTTATAACTTAAATAAAATTTTATAATCAATTTCACATATTTTAAATTCCTGCATTTTGATTATTTCTCAAATTAAATTTGATCTGCAACATTTCAAATGAATGAGTTATCCAATATCAAATCCAAATCTCACCATTTACCTATTTAAATTTGAGATTCTTATTTATAAATTAAACACTTAAGTTTTATTCAGTCATACAAATAAAACCCAATTTACAACATTTTCTAATTATAACTCAATAAAAGAATCGTTTATTTTCAATTCAACAACCATCATCATTATAAATCAAATAAATTTGATTTTTAACCCATGTTATTCAATTTATTTAATTAAATTCAAGTTTTAAATATGCGGAAAATTATGGGATGTTACACTTAATTAGTTGGATGTATTTACTTTCTATGAAGTAATTAATGGAGTTTTATTTATGTTATAATCATCTTCAAGTTACTGTAAAAACCATAGAATTAATTATAATATCACATAAGGTCAAAGGATTCAAAATTTTCAATAGGGTATGTTGACATACATTTATGTATATGTCGACATATAGCTGCCCGATTTTCAAATTGTTTCAAATTTTAAAGTTAAATAACTAACTCGTATCCATTCAATATGCAATGAATTCCAGACCCTATTTAAGCCTATTTCTTCCAGAAAAATTCGTTATTCTATTTCTCCTTCTTCCTTATTCATTCCCTCTCAAATCCATGGAGAATCCAATTCATAAAATAAGTGAAAATCTTGAAGATTCTTTGAACTAGATAAACTAGTTTTCAGATGATGATGAGGGAGGTGAGACTCCAAGTTTTCTTTTAATCTTGACCATGAACTTGGTCATTTATGGAAAGTTCTTCTTAAGCTTCTTCTGATTGTTGACAATCTTCACTTGATTTTGAATAATCGTTTCTTTGGAAATGTGTCTAGTGTTGGTTGGACACTCAACACTTTCTAAAGAAGTTTCTTCTTCTTCTTCGACTTCCATTGGCGCTTGTTCTTGTTGCATTTGAGCTTGTTTGGCTTTGAATGTCTCATATGGTTTGAAAGTGAGAGGAATTTTCTTGAGATGTATGTTTGAAGAGTCAAATACTTTCCTTGGCACAAATTCTTCTCCGTGAAGATCAACTCCAAAGTATTTCAAAATGTGGGTAAGATAAACACCATAGTTGAGAGTGTTTTCTCTTGAAGACAATTCTATGGGCTTGATTTCATTTAAGATCATGTCGGACCAGTTGATGTTATAGCCACCCATAATAGCAAAGAGGGCTTTTTGGACTTTGATAGTAGGGTTATTAATGTTTCTGGAACGGGGAGTGATGGTATGTTGAAGGAGAAGGTTAACGATTCTTGTTTTTGGGCGAAAAAGGCAAATTTTGAAATCCATTTGAGCATCGCTTTCAAATATATCATGATAGGTCTCTAAATCGGTTTCATCAATTTTGAAATCCGGAAAATCCGAGCCTATGCTTCTATAATTCAAGGTAGTGCCCAAGAGTTCGGCATCGAGAACAATTTGCATGCCTTTGATGCTACTCCAAATTTGATCTTCGTTACCTTCATAAAATCCGCGATTAAGATTCGCATAGAACATGTTGACAAGCATAGGATAACATACTTCGTCAGTATCCCGTGAGTCAATTAGACTCAAGACTTCATTTTGTTGAAAGAGAAATGTAAGATCATAAGAGGGAAAATTGCTAAAGATGGAAAAAGCACCCGTGTTAACCATAGAACTTGCTAAATAATTAACATAGGGATTGATAACTTCTTTGTCATTATGAAGATAACCTTTTATGGTTTTGGTTAACTTCAATTTCTGAGATGAACTTCAGTATGCCATTGAATTGATAGTTTTGAAGAGAATAGATATGAAGAATATTTTTTTCAATTGTGAATGAAAGGTAGAGAGAATAGATGTATGTATAGAAATTGAATAGGCACAACGTTTCAGACTTAAATGACACCTTTTCAGACCTTGGGAGTTGGTGAAAAGTTGGAGGGAAGTTTGAAAGTTTAAACCTTTGAAATTCAAAAATTAAATTTCAAATTTCTGTTCATATATGTCGACATATTGACATATGTGTGTCGACATATGTATGTCGACATATGTGCCTATTTTAAAAGGAAATTGAATTTCTGTGAAATGTAATTTAAATTATTGATTTATATTTTAGGTTTAACGATTTCCTGAAATAATTCCAATCCTAACCAACATTCAAAAATTTATTTTATTATTTTATTAGTTATTTATTATTATTTTTAATTTTAAATTTGAAATTTGAGTTTCAAATTTCAAGTTTAAATTTTATAGTTTTGAATTCAAAACAAAGCAAACAAAGCAACCGTTCAACCAAATAATATTAAAAATTAATTAAGGCATACCCAGCTTTTAGATCCTTTTCTTTGAAATTTTTTGAATTCTGAATTGTCGTGAAGCACATATTCGAATTTCTGGTTTCTGACTCTTCATCACTTGATGATGAATCTGAATTATCTAACGTTGCTACGTATGCTTTCTTTCTCTTTCTTGACGAATTGTTGTTGTCTATTTGTTGAGTCGATTTATCTGGATATGGACACATTTTCTTTAAATGGCCTGGTTTGTTGTAGTTATAACATCGACCATCATTACTTCTTGAACTTCCTTGGTTATAATTTTTCCTTCTATATCTCAGAAATTTTCTAAAATGACTTGTAATAAGAGTTGTTTCTTCATCATCTTCGGTGATCGAATCAGAATCGTTTCTTGTTGCTTTTAATGCAATATATTTCTTCTCAGTTGGCCTGTTTTCTTTTGTCTTCTTTAATTGTACTCCATAAGACATCTGATTTCCGATTAACTCCTCGTTCTTTATTTCATTGACGTCATTGGCTTCTTCAATTGCCAAAGTTTTCTAATCCCATTCTGGAGTCAGTGAACTTAATATTTTCTAACTTGATCTTCTTCAGAATAAGTTTTCCAAGTGTTGTTAACGAATGGACCATCTCTTGAAATATGCAATACATATTGGAGATAAACTCATTATCGTTCATTTGAATAACTCAAACTGACTAACTAACATTGCTATTTTAGTTTGTTTAACTTTACTAGTTTCTTCATGAGTAACTTGTAATGTTCTCCAAATTTCATAAGCAGTTTTACATACTGACACTCTAATAAACTCATTCCTTTCTAATGATCAGGATAACATATTCATGGCTTTAGAATTGCTTTGTGCAGCAGTCTTTTGTCCATTTGTCCATTGTGCAAAAGCAGTTGTGGGTTCAACAAATTCATTTTGTGTACTATTCCATGTGTCTAATCCTACTGATTGTAAATATATTTTCATTCTACATGCCTAATATGAATAATTAATACCATTAAACAATGGTGGTCTAATAGTGGATTGACCCTCTGCAAAGGACTATTATTGCTACCAGCGTTGGTTGCCTTTATCACTATTTTTAAAAATCAGTTTATGAACTTTTTGAAAGACCTTATTCCGATACCAATTATTAGGGATTGCGGAATGGATCGTTATGGCAAAACTAACATTAGAGGGGGGGAATAGTGTTTTTGAGAATTTAAACTAAATCTAAAACTTATATGATCTACTTTATGAATCAAACACTACAGAAACAATCACATAATCAAACACAAACACAAAGATAAACAGAAATAAAATGCAGAAAAGGAAAGAACACACCGGATTTTATACTAGTTCGGAATTGCTCCTACGTCCAGTGTAACAACCCGTATTTTTATAACATGTTAAAACCATAAATCAAGGCAGAATTAATTTTTAAAGTAAGAATCAAGGGAAACGGGTTACGCCATTGTGTTCGTCTCGGAATTCTGCTTGAAATAGAGTCTGAGTTTGCGTAAAACGGATATCGTACGAAGAAGATATGGACGAACGAAGTTAGGCAGAAAAAACCAGAAAACGGGCCAGAATGCACTGGCGCACTTGGGAAGTGCGGCAGAACAAAATTACACTCGCGCACTTGGGAAGTGCACCCATGCAATTTTGCATTGGCGCACTTGGCAGGTGCGCCCAGGACGAGCAGAAACCTGCTGGTCAGGCCCTGGCTGGCCTGGTCGGGTTCTGGTCGAATTTTTGAGCTCTGGTGTGTCATTAGGGCTAACTTGTCACTTTCTGATTGGCTTCTCTTGAGATGGATGGCCTTGATTAACCCTAGCTTCATTGACGGCTCTAATTAGTTTGAAACCCTATATAAATAGCCTCCTAGCCTCATTCTCTTTACACCATTCTTCTCTAACCTTAAGCTGCTCAAACTCTTGATGATCATGGCTTCTTCTTCTTCCTCTAAATTAAATTAAATCATGAAGATTATTTCTTGAAGACTATGGCTAGGAATTTCTTATTGGGGATTTGCTTCTACAATCAAAGCAAGATTCAGCGATTCAACAATTCAACGGCTAATTTCTAGACTTGACTTCTGCATCTAAATTTGTTAGACCACGATCTGTAAGTTCAAGTTACTTTTAGATAAAAGATGTAAACTTAATATCCATGTTGTAAATTGGAATTGGATCTATGTATGGTAATTGATTCATATCTATTCTTGTTCATCTTGGATCTTGACTTTCATGAATATTGCTTTGGGCCTATTCATGTTGTAAATCAAACTCTCTCATGTCTATAACCTTAACATGCCTATGACGTTGAAACTATTGTTAATGGCCAAGGACTATGACTGTGAACATAAGACTACGCCTATGCCTATGACTGAGAACATAAGACTATGCCTATGACTGTGAACATAATACTATGCCTATGCATATGACGGTGAACATAAGACTATTGCCTATGACTATGACAAGGACAATTGTGGCTAATCACCTATGAATCTTGACTATGAGAATTATTACCTATGATTATGAACATAAGGCTATTATCTATGACCATGAATTTGAAACTATTACTGTTAATTACCTATGACTATTTGCCTAGAACTATTTTGGATGAATTTCCATGACTATTGTGATTAATCGCTTATGGTTCATAATTATGAGATTTCTGCCTATGACCATGACTACTAGGGTTAATCGCCTAAGACTATTATAGTTGATTGTTCATGCCCATAGTTGAATCCCATGTTGTACACCGAATTTACAGTTGTTGGATCTCATACCTAGGGTGTGACTTGCTTAGTTTATTCACTATTATGTACACCAAAGACATTGGATCCATTATCCTTGTATTTGGCTTGCTCTTGCATGCCTATTCTTTTATGTCAACTTTTATCATGACTATCGCCTTATCTTGCTAGATTTGAAATCCTATAAGCTAGTGATGTTGTAACCAATTATCTCAAGTTATATCATGCTAGTCTTGTAATCCCTTTTATCTCTTTATGCTCATCCCTTTTGCCTAACATAGTTTTGATGTTATTCCCTTTATTTCGGGATTTGGATTTATTTGTAGTATAGATCGATCCACGTTTACGTGCGATGCGAATACGATTGTGGTAGATTAGGCAAAACATGAATTGGTTATGAACATGAATTATGAACTTGATAATAGGCAAAACTTGAAACATGAACATTGTTATAAGTTGAATCTGGATGTGGGCATGAAACTTATCCTTGAAACATGACACGAACTTGACATGAATCTTGAACATGGACATGACACTAGAATGAACTTGAAAATGGCCAACTCGAGGTTGGGTTGAGTTTGCAATGTAATTCTACCCGGAACCGCCTGGCAAATCCAGTTACTGCAAACAATAGGATCCAATGTGGGTAGTTGGTCATATCGCACATGAAAACCCGAGGTCAGACTGGGTTGTGGTGTAATTCTGCCCGGAACCGCCCGGCATATCCAGTGACCATAACAACGGGTCTGATGTGAGAGGATGGGGGTGCATTAATGAATTAATGCCACATAATAGGGTTAAGTCATGAACATGTAAGACAATACTTAACCAACTTGATACATGATTCGTAGGTGGGTTAAGTCACGAACTTGAATGACAACACTTAACCAACTTGACATGCTAGACTGATAGGGGTTAAGTCACGAATTTAAATGACAACACTTAACCTATTGGACGGAAACCCTAGTTACGCAGTCCGTTTCAGCAGTAACCCACTAGATGTATCATGGTACCCTTGGACTAGGCAGGGTGGGGCACGATTACTGGGCTGATTGTAAGCGACCAGAACGACGACTATGTTGGTGTGCCAGTGTAGGTTCAGGCGGCCTATGGTCGTGCACGTGATCCGGAGTTGAAAAAGCAGGCACTGGGCATCAGTAGGTTTATTTGTGCATTCGTGATTCGTGTCGGTGGTTGGCACCATAGGGCTTGATACACCCTATGGTGGACCTAGCACAGGTGACTACATTCGTGATAGGGCCGTATGACACAGACACATGACGAGCTAGAACTTGTAGGGAGCCGATCGAGTAGTGGATCATTCCGTTGGACCCAGTAATGGGTCATTCGTGATATTGGGCCAAGGGATCATTTCACGATTAATATAAGACATGGGTTGGGATTCTAGTACAGTTGATGCAGCGAACCTTGAATACGTGATGATATACCTGATTTATATTTGATTTATCATGTTATCCTAGTCTATCTTTCCTATCTTGTCATCATTCGTATGTTTACTTTCAATTTATACATGTCATGTTACCTTTATCTGTTTTTATGCTGAAAGTCACTTGGACTTACCATTCTTTATGACTGACCCGTTTTCTTTCGCCTCTTTTTCTTTCTTTCCCCCCTCCCCCCCAGGTTCTCAGGGAGGAAACTCTAGCACTTAGCTTGGATTTTGCTCACTTTTGATTCAGCTCATGTACGGTTTGATCTTGGGATATGCTATGGCTGCATTTTCCGCTACTTTTGGGGAATTAAGCTACTTTTGATGTTTTAAGTTTATGCTTCTTTATTTATGCAAGACAGAATTTGTTGTGGTGGAAAATAGTGACCTTGGTTATTTGATGTAAATGGTTTTGACTCTTTTTGAAAGTAATGAAATTTATCTTTTGAATCTTCCGCTGTCTTATTTATGTTCTGTCTTGTAATAATTCTGTGTTTGTTTACCTCGATAACGCTCCTCCAAAACTAGTGCATTCCCTTTGTGAGTGACCCTAGAGGAGGTGGGGTGTTACATTTGGTATCAGAGCAGAAGATTACCAGATTGGGCAAAAGTTTTTTTAAAACCTTATAAAATTATTTTCAAAAACCATTTACAAAGAAGCATTTTTCAAGAAAAGTCTTGTTTTATTTAAAAGGCTATTCCCCAAAAGCCATTAGCACTATCGTTTGTTTCCCCGTTTGAATCTCTTCTTTTTCATTTTAGCATGTCTGGGAATCTTAACTTTCCAGAGGGCGTGCCAATACCTGGCTGGTTTAGGAGGTACTTCGAGGCTAGGGCCAACGATGCAGGCCCAGCAGACATTCCTCCTCCAACTGCAGCGATTTCACCTCTTGCTCCCCCCTCCCCCCTCGTGCAATTGTTTTCTCGAAGATATGTAAAGATTTTAGGTCCATGGGTGGAAAGGATTTCAAGGGAACTGAATCATTCGTAGAAGCGAGGAACTGGCTCAAAGAAACTGAGGATCTGTTCGTTATCTTCGAGGTGGACGATAGGCAGAAGATACAGTTGGCAGTATGGTTGCTCAAAGACGAAGCTTCCTATTGGTGGGAAGTCACTGACGCTGAAAGGCCTGTTGACACATGGATGGATTTCCGGACAAGGTTTGAGATGAAATTCCTCTCGCAGGCCGAACGAAGTCTACAGCTGGAAAAATTCTTATCTCTTAAGCAAGGAAGTATGACGGTCAAAGAGTATGTCAATCAATTCAATCAGCTGGCTCGGTTTGGACTGGACTTAGTAAATACCCCTCATAAGAAGGCTCTTCGTTTTGTCAAAGGATTGAATGAGCCACTTCACAGCTTGGCTATGACCCACGTACCTATGGGGGCTACTTACGAAAAGCTAGTAGACATGGTACTCTTGAATGAAGAAGACAAGAGTGGCAAGAAGGAGGTCAAGGCGAATGAGCCTCCAAACAAGAAGGTAGACTCCGAGAAAGGAGGCAAGAACAACAACAACAAGAACGATAACAAGACACGCGAGAAAAGAAAATGCCACTTCTGTGGTATTGAGGGGCATATAGCCCAGGATTGTAGAAAGAAGAAGATGAAGATGGGAGCATGCTTCCAGTGTGGTGAAACTGGACATATCAACAAGAACTGCCCTAAGAAGCAAGCGCAAGCCCCGCAAGCAGGATCTTCTGGGGGTACATCTTTAACTTCTTCTCCTAGATGCTTTGTTTTATCTTGCTTATCTTCCCAATCCTATCTTGAGAACCTTAAGTAGAACCTTTTTGGATGTAAACATGTGATTGAAACATGTTATGGTTGATGTTTGCAAATGGTTGAAAGTGGTAGCAAGTGGTTGCTTGTGGTTGTATAACACACATTAGGCACTAGATCGGCTCAGACACATTTTCATATTGCATATGCATGAGTGTTTATACTTGTTTATGGATCAAATTGAATGTGTTATCATATGAATGTTGCATATGGATGAATGTTTGTGCACACATATAGCGTTTATGTAACTAGGACTATTTGCATACACGTTGGATTCATGACACTAAACATATTTTGCATTAGGAAGATCAACCAGGCCTGATCATTTGCATTAGATAAGGAACATATACACACACTTTCTGCATATGTTCATATAGCATTAGAAATCTTTTAAGGACAATGGTTGCTTGTGGATGATGGTTGAGTAGATGGTTGATTGGATGATAGGATGCATTCTTCCTAACGTGAAGATTTCGGGGACGAAATCCTTTAAGGAGGGGAGAATGTAACAACCCGTATTTTTATAACATCTTAAAACCATAAATCAAGGCAGAATTAATTTTTAAAGTAAGAATCAAGTGAAATGGGTTACGCCATTGCGTTCATCTCGGAATTCTTCTTGAAATATAGTCCGAGTTTGTGTAAAACGGATACCGTACGAAGAAGATATGGACGAACGAGGTTAGGAAGAAAAACCAGAAAATGGGCCAGAATGCACTGGCGCACTTGGGAAGTGCGCCTATGCAATTTTGCATTGGCGCACTTGGCAGGTGCGCCCAGGACGAGCAGAAACCTGCTGGTCAGGCCTTGGCTGGCCTGGTCGGGTTCTGGTCGAATTTTTGAGCTCTGGTGTTTCATTAGGGCTAACTTGTCACTTTCTGATTGGCTTCTCTTGAGATGGATGGCCTTGATTAACTCTAGCTTCATCGACGGCTCTAATTAGTTTGAAACCCTATATAAACAGCCTCCTAGCCTCATTCTCTTTACACCATTCTTCTCTAACCTTATGTTGCTCAAACTCTTGATGATCATGGCTTCTTCTTCTTCCTCTAAATTAAATTAAATTAAATTAAATCGTGAAGATTATTTCTTGAAGACTACGGCTAGGAATTTCTTATTGGGGATTTGCTTCTACAATCAAAGCAAGATTCAGCGATTCAACAGCTAATTTCTAGACTTGACTTCTGCATCTAAATTTGTTAGACCACGATCTGTAAGTTCAAGTTACTTTTAGATAAAAGATGTAAACTTAATATCCATGTTGTAAATTGGAATTGGATCTATGTATGGTAATTGATTTATATCTATTCTTGTTCATCTTGGATCTTGACTTTCATGAATATTGCTTTGGGCCTATTCATGTTGTAAATCAAACTCTCTCATGTCTATAACCTTAACATGCCTATGACGTTGAAACTATTGTTAATGGCCAAGGACTATGACTGTGAACATAAGACTATGCCTATGCCTATGACCGAGAACATAAGACTATGCCTATGACTGTGAACATAAGACTATGCCTATGCATATGACGGTGAACATAAGACTATTGCCTATGACTATGACAAGGACAATGGTGGCTAATCACCTATGACTCTTGACTATGAGAATTATTACCTATGATTATGAACATAAGGCTATTATCTATGACCATGACTTTGAAACTATTACTGTTAATTGCCTATGACTATTTGCCTAGAACTATTTTGGATGAATTTCGATGACTATTATGATTAATCGCTTATGGTTCATAATTATGAGATTTCTGCCTATGACCATGACTATGACTACTGGGGTTAATCGCCTAAGACTATTATAGTTGATTGTTCATGCCCATAGTTGAATCCCATGTTGTACACCGAATTTACATTTGTTGGATCTCATACCTAGGGTGTGACTTGCTTAGTTTATTCGCTATTATGTACACCAAAGCCATTGGATCCATTATCCTTGTATTTGGCTTGCTCTTGCATGCCTATTCTTTTATGTCAACTTTTATCATGACTATCGCCTTATCTTGCTAGATTTGAAATCCTATATGCTAGTGATGTTGTAACCAATTATCTCAAGTTATATCATGCTAGTCTTGTAATCCCTTTTATCGCTTTATGCTCATCCCGTTTTCCTAACATAGTTTTGATGTTATTCCCTTTATTTCGGGATTTGGATTTATTTGTAGTATAGATCGATCCACGTTTACGTGCGATGGGAATACGATTTGGGTAGATTAGGCAAAACATGAATTGGTTATGAACATGAATTATGAACTTGATAATAGGCAAAACTTGAAACATGAACATTGTTATAACTTGAATCTGGATGTGGGCATGAAACTTATCCTTGAAACTTGACACGAACTTGACATGAATCTTGAACATGGATATGACACTAGAATGAACTTGAAAATGGCCAACTCGAGGTTGGGTTGAGTTTGCAATGTAATTCTGCCCGGAACCGCCCGGCAAATCCAGTTACTGCAAACAGTAGGATCCAATGTGGGTAGTTGGTCATATCACACTTGAAAACCCGAGGTCAGACTGAGTTGTGGTGTAATTCTGCCTGGAACCGCCCGACATATCCAGTGACCACAACAGCGGGTCTGATGTGAGAGGCTGGGGTGCATTAATGAATTAATGCCACATGATAGGGTTAAGTCATGAACATGTAGGACAACACTTAACCAACTTGATACATGATTCGTAGGTGGGTTAAGTCACGAACTTGAATGACAACACTTAACCAACTTGACATGCTAGACTGATAGGGGTTAAGTCACGAACTTAAATGACAACACTTAACCTATTGGACAGAAACCCTAGTTACGCGGTCTGTTTCAGCAGTAACCCACTAGATGTATCATGGTAACCTGGGACTAGGCAGGGTGGGGCACGATTACTGGGCTGATTGTAAGCGACCAGAACGACGGCTGTGTTGGTGCGCCAGTGTAGGTTCAGGCGGGCTATGGTCGTGCACGTGGTCCGGATTTGAAAAAGCATGCATTGGGCATCAGTAGGTTTACCTGTGCATTCTTGATTCGTGTCGGTGGTTAGCACCATAGGGCTTGATACACCCTATGGAGGACCTAGCACAGGTGACTACATTCGTGATAGGGCCGTATGACACAGAGACACATAACGAGCTAGAACTTATAGGGAGCCGATCGAGTAGTGGATCGTTCCGTTGGACCCAGTAATGGGTCATTCGTGATATTGAGCCAAGGGATCATTTCATGATTAATATAAGACATGGGTTGGGATTCTAGTACAGTTGATGCATCGAACCTTGAATACGTGATGCTATACTTGATTTATACTTGATTTATCATGTTATCCTAGTCTATCTTGTCATCATTCGTACGTTTACTTTCAGTTTATACATGTCATGTTACCTTTATCTGTTTTTATGTTGAAAGTCAGTTGGACATACCAGTCTTTATGACTGACCAGTTTTCTTTTGCCTCTTTTTCTTTCGTTCCCCCCCCCCCCCCCCCAGGTTCTCAGGGAGGAAACTCTAGCACTTAGCTTGGATTTTGCTTGCTTTTGATTCAGCTCATGTACGGTTTGATCTTGGGCTATGCTATGGCTGCATTTTCCGCTACCTTTAGGAAGTAAGCTACTTTTGATGTTTTAAGTTTATGCTTCTTTATTTATGCAAGACAGAATTTGTTGTGATGGAAAATAATGACCTTGGTTATTTGATGTAAAAGGTTTTGACTTTTTTTGAAAGTAATGAAATTTATCTTTTGAATCTTCCGTTGTCTTATTTATGTTATGTCTTGTAATAATTCTGTGTTTGTTTACCTTGATAACGCTCCTCCAAAACTAGTGCATTCCCTTTGTAAGTGACCCTAGCGGAGGTGGGTGTTACATCCAGTCCTATGCAATGCTGGATTGCGCAGAGTTTTATTACTATATCAATAGCCAATTACAATCCCCCTTGATTTCACGGGTACAAGGGATACCACCGATTCAACACACACTTGATCAAGTATATCCTCTTAGATTTCATGGCTACAAGGGATACCACCGATTACCCTTCCTTGATTTCACGGCTATAAGGGATACCATCGATTATAAACACTACCCAAACAATTACAACAGCCCTATAACTCTTTAATAGCACTTTGATTCAAAGAGTAACGAGTAGAGAGTGAGAATAGAAGAAGTCTAATGAAAATAGAATTGAATTCGGCAGAGTATAAGTGTAGAAATCATAAAAATGAGAATAAATAATGTTTTAAAGAAAGAAGATGGAGATGGAGAAGAAGAATTATAATAAAATTCAAAATTAGCCCCTATTTAAAGCATTTGAAATGTTGCAATGCTTATGAACCATCACAAATAGTGAAAAGACACTTCCTTTCAATTTTGACAAAATGACAGTTATATGTCGACATGTATATAAATATATGTTGACATATCATGTTTCAAAATTGAATTTTGAGCATTTTCAAGTGTTTTGATATATATATATATATCACTGTCAAATATATATATATATATATATATATATATATAATTTTGGAAATTCTTGAATTAAAACATAGTGTTATAAATGAATATTATAAAGTAGAAAACATATGAAAACATAAATATGAACTATATAAACATATTTATAAAATTATAGAGTTAAAACTATACAATATAAAGTATATAAAAGTATAAGTATAAAATTTATAAAACTTGAGTTTAAAATCCAAAGAAAATAAAATAGAGAAGATTGAGAATGAAGATAAATTTTGAAAACATAATTTGAAATCAGAAATTGAAAAACAGAATTTGAATTTGAATTTAAACCTGGAGTATTATTCAGAGTCTTACATAATCTAGACTCTATTACTATATTTGTCTTGAACTCTTTAAATATTGAATACTTATGAGTCATGAATTATCTTTGAATTTTGAATCTCTACTATCTTAAAATTGTACAATCTTCAGTAATAATTCCTGTATATATATGTGACACTCCACGTCCATTAATGTCACTCATTAAGAGAATGCATTAAGTTTCGTGAAGCTTTATAGGTAAACAGAAACAGAAACATTACAAGACAGATATAAAATAGTAGCGGAATTAAAAACTTTTATTAATCATAAAGCATAACTTCGTGGTTCAAAACTTCATGAGTTTGAAAATACATAAACCCAGTGCATCATTTTAAACATTTCTATCTTGTACTTAAAATATCAGAGTATAGTAATAAAAGAAATATAATTCCCTAAACAAAAACATAGCCATAATAGAAAGGATAGGAGCTCGAGCAATACATCTATGCAACTCAAGATGAAAGCAGAATCCTGATCATCAAACTTGAGTATTCCCACCTTGAGAACCTGGGGGAGGGGGGAACGAAAGAGAAATAAGAGGAAACAAAACGGGTCAGACATAAAGTTTGGCGAGTCCAGTTACTTTTAGCATATAAACAAGTAAAAGTATCATGACATGAATATAAAATGGATAAGAGAGATAATAGCATAAAAGGCAGGTACGACAAGGTAAACAAGCAAACATGATAGAGTATATTACGCTTCTCTAATGGTTTCTCTGCACCAATACTAGTGTCGTATTAACAAGATGATCCCCAACAAGTATAAGATGGTAGACTTAGGTGTACTTCTAGTGAGAGGTTTTCATCCTATACACTCAACAAGCAGCCCAACATAGCGAAGTTACCCTTAAGGGTATTAACGGGCTTCCCAACACACCGAAGTCTAAATGTACCCTAATTACTACCCTAATCGATCGGCTACCTACTCCGTAGATACCCTGTGCTGGCCCTACAGTAGGGTATATCACTCCCTAAAGTGGCAACCCTTTGTTTTTAGGATGTGCACAACCATATCTATAGGTATCACGACGTCTAAACCTCCTCTTCTGGACCCATGCACGCACATGACCTCGTCGGAATGCGCCGTCTACACCATCCCCCACGTTTGGATCTCTTACAACCAACCCAGTAAGCGTGCCCTGACTCCGATCTAGTTCGGAGTACTCGTTTGATACCTATATATGGGTTACTGACTGAAACAGTTCCCACACACAAGATGATACAAGCTTCCCCCTACGCTTGCATCCCCACTAAGTTTTCCACAGGTTATGTCATACCAAAGTAAAAGATCGCATAACCCACATGTTAAGTTTGTGGGCCTATATCTAAATAAATATTACCCACCCACCCCAGATTTACTTAACCCACCTACTATTCCAAAAAAGTTTACTTAACCCCTAATCAAATTATATGTTAATACCTATGGATTCAACTAGGTTAAGTATTCCAATTCATTACCATATTCATTTATGGTTATAATGTGCTAGACCTCCCACATTAAGCCTATCGGTTGTGGATGCTGGATATGTCGGTCAGTTCCAAGCAGACTTCTTCCACAAGTCGGACTTAACCTCGTGTCTTAGCACGTCCCGTGTTTATGCACCTAGACCCCTCACATTAGATTCACCATTTGTGGTCGTTGGATATGCCAGTCGGTTCCGGGCAGACTTCCACCACAAGTGTAATCTCACCTTGTGTATAAGCACAGTTACATTTTCTAATTACTGTACTTCTAGGAATTTCAATTATTAACCAATTATTCCTATGTCATTATAGGTTTTCATGCCCCTTTTCCAGTTACGTTCATAATGAACCATATACCCCAAATTAAGGTCTTCATTCACAAGTTGATTTATGTCCCCAAATTCATTTTCATATATTTCATCCAAGTTATGCCTAAAATTCCAATTACAAGTTATGCCCCAATTTTATCGTTTTTCCTTGTTCCCAGATTAACGCGTTCGCATATTTCACCAGCATGCCTAGGCTCGAAGGTAACCTGGCTATATAAAATAAAAAGGGAAAAGATAGAGGGAAGAGGACAGAAATGATCATACTAACAAGGTGAACATAGAATGGCAGAAACAAGCATAAACATATGATGGCATAATGACAAGATAGGCATATAGGGACATATCTGATGAACATGCGACAATAGAACTGATTCTAACATAATAGGGACATCGTAAACATGCATGATGAGATCTAAACAATGAATATCCAACTAGTAACAGATCTGATTTAGACACAAACATAATAGGAACATGCATGAAGTGATCTAAATAGTGAATTAGATCTATAAACAATGGTAGATATGACATGATAAATAGGTATAGGTTCAGATCTAGTTTCATAGTCATGTCAGAATAATTTAGATAAACAGGTTATAACAGATTTGATATGATTCACATAGTTACAGGCATAGAACCAAATTATAGTCATGTCAATATTTACTTTTTGATTATTTAGATCTAAAATTAACATAGACTCACAGTGTTTGGATCTAGAAAAATAGAAGAAAGGATTGCTGATCTTGAATCACAAATTTCTAAACTCTAGTTGACTGCTGAAGAAGGAAAGGTTTGATTCAGTCTGGGCAGAGACAACATCTAGTCCTCCATTATTTTTAGTGTGGAGAAACAAGAGAAATGGGGTCTTATTTATAGCCTAAAGCTAACAAACTAGGCCAAGAAAGAAGTCCACATTTCGCCAGAATAATCTGCCTAGATCTGTCGCGGGGGGGGGGGGGGGGGGGTCGACCCCGCCCTTATGCGGTCGAACCACCCTTATGCGGTCGACCCATGGGTCGACACCCCCGTTGAGCGGTCGATCTAGGGGTCGACACCCCTTTGAGGGTTCGACACCCCAGGTCGGGAGATTTTCCGCTCACTTGTTTACGATTTTTGAATTCTGGATTTAACTATATATATACATTCTTATGCATATACAAACTTTGAACCTTAATAACTTCTTCATACGGTGTTCGTTTTACGCAAATCAAATGTCTATCTTGACCAGAATTTTGAGACATATGCAATGACGCAGTCCGTTTCCTTTAATTATGAATATTAAATTAATTATTCTTTAATTTATCATCTTTTAGGGTTGTTAAATTACGGGGTGTTACAATCTCCCTTACTCAAAGGATTTCGTCCTCGAAATCTCTAAGTTAAGAAGAATGTATATCATAACATCAACATCCATTTACTCGTCCACCAATCACAGGCATCCATTATCCTTAAGATATTCCTAATGCTTATATGAACATATGAAAAGGTGTGTGTATATGTCCGAATATTAATGCGAAGATCCGGCAGTCTACTGATTCAGTCGACCTCCTTAATGCAATGTATGTTAGTGTCATGAATCCAACATGTATGAAAATAATCCTATTATAACTTATAAGTTCTATATATGTGCACAATCATCC
The DNA here is from genome assembly GCA_030737875.1 of Allium sativum. NCBI lineage: Eukaryota > Viridiplantae > Streptophyta > Magnoliopsida > Asparagales > Amaryllidaceae > Allium > Allium sativum. The sequence goes on along the minus strand of CM060912.1, from coordinate 766,932,497 downwards.
ATCCAAATGCAACATCCATATGATGATACATCTATTTTCATCCATAGAAAGAAGAAAAATGCACACACATCCATATTCAGTACGAGAGTAATTGAGCCGATTTAGTGCCTAATGTGTGTGTATATGCATCCACAGGCAACTACTAGCAAACACTTGCATCCATCAAACATAACATGTCTCAAGCACATGTTTACATCCATTGGATTCCTACCTAAAGGTCGATGATTCGATCGATAGGATATACTCAAATGATAGAAACAAGTATAAATAAAAGATTTGGAAAGGAAGTTAAGAACATACCCTCGAAAAGAAAAGGGCATGTAGCATGAATCTTGTCTTCGGTCTCCCAAGTTGCATCTTCTGGGTTATCCCCCCCACCGAACCTTCATTAACTTGACTTCTCGGTTGCGTAGCTTCTTAACTTCTGATCCAAGAATACAGGTAGGAACTCACCTAATTGTCGCCTCCCATTCCACCTCTACTTCTTCCAATATACTCCGCTCAACTACTTCTATAGCATCAATCAAGCACTTTCACAAATAAGAAACGTGGAAAACATCATGAACACCAGACAGTCTCTCTGGTTGCTTTACTCTATAGGCCATTTGGCCAATCATTTCTGTTATGGGAAAAGGGTCCTTTGAATCATGGTGCCAACTTCCCTACATATCCAAAGCAAACCACATTCCTCAAAGGTGATACTTTAATGAAAACCATGTCCCCTACTTCAAACTTGATGTCAGTCCTTCTCTTATCTACGTAGGACTTCTGCCTATCCTGAGTTATCTTCATACGCTGTCGAATAAGATCAATCTTTTCGGACATCTCTCTAACCATATCTTGTCCAAGTAGTAGTCTTTCTGTAGATTCCCACCAACAAGTCGGTGACCTACATGGTCGTCCGTATAATGCTTCGAAGGGTTCCATGTCGATGCTAGCTTGATAACTATTGTTGTAGGCGAACTCCACTAAAGGAAGATGCTCTTCCCAAAGTCCCTCTGAAGTCTACAATACACAGCCTTAACAGATCCTCAAGAACTCCATTCACCCTTTCTGTATGTCCATTGGTCTGAGGGTGATAAGCGGTGCTTAAACACAACTGTATACCTAATGCTTCTTGCAAGCTCTTCCAAAATTCAATGGTGAAAATGGGGTCACTATCACTTCCGATGCTGGAAGGTACTCCATGAAGATGGACTATCTCACGAATGTAAACTGCTGCCAACCTTGTTGTCGTCCTCTTACTCTTAACTGGAATGAAATGAGCGCTCTTTGTTAGTCTGTCTACTATAACCCAAATAGTGAAATTGCCTTTCTTTGATCTAGGCAAACCATTTATGTAATTCATAGAGACACTCTCCCACTTCCACTGCTGGACTCCAACGGATGAAGTAAATCACCAGGCTTCTTTTGCCCAGCTTTAACTTGGTGGCAAACCAAACATTGAGAAACAAATTCCGCCACATCTTTCTTCATCCCAGCCCAAAAGAAAACCCTCTTCATATCCTTATATATCTTATCGCCACCTAGATGAATAGTCATCTTAGAATGATAGGCTTCATCTAGGACTGTCTTAAAAAGACTCCTAGTTTGGGGAGCACAAAGCCTCCAATCTCATCACAACCACCCTTTATCGTCTATGGAATACCTATTGAGGTGACTAGAAGTCTCCCCTTTACTGAGCCTATTCAACGTGTCTAAAATCTATGGATCCTTTCACTGCGAAGCTCCTATCAGATCCATAAGAGTAGGTCGCACTTCTAATGATGCAAATAAGCCAGACAAAAACTCGGTGGAGAGTCTAAAGTCAAAATCCGATATAAACTCCAAGCTTTTCCTTTCCACAAACAGAGGACTTAAGGCCATCCTCTTCCTACTGAATGCATATGCCACCACATTACCCTTGCTAGGGGTATAAGAAATTTCGAAGTCATAAGATGCTAGGAACTCCATCCACCTTTGTTGCCTTAAATTAAGATCCTTCTACGAGAATAAGTACTTGAGAGATTTATGATTGGTGTACAACTCGAATTTCTCTCCAAGCAAATAATGATGCCACGTCTTAAGCGCGAATACTATGACAGCCAGCTCTAACATGGTAGGGTAATTCTTCTCATGAACCCTTAGCTGTCTACCCCCATAACATACTACCCTTCCCTCTTGCATCAGAACCGCACCAAGCCCTGTACCACATGCATCAGTGTAAACTGTGAACAAATTGTTTTCGTCGGGTAAGGTCAAGACGGGGGTTGTTGTCAGAGCCCTCTTCAATTGCTGGAAAACCACATCACAATTTATATCCCATGAAAACATCAAATTCTTCTTTGTTAGCCTGGTGAGCGGGGCTGATATCTTTGCGAAGTCCTTAATGAACTTCCTATAATAGCCTGCCAATCCAAGAAAGCTTCTCACTTCCGTTGCATTCTTAGGAATTTGCCAATCTTGAACTGCAACTACCTTGCGGGATCTACTGCTATCCCATCTTTTGAGACCACATGCCCTAAAAATCTCACCGCTTTTCTCTAAAATTGGCATTTGGAGAATTTCGCTTAAGTTGACGCGTACGCAGAGTTTTCAAAACCTCTCTTAAATGTTGGGCATGCACTTCCTGGCTCTTTGACAAGATCAAGATATCATCAACAAAGACCACAAAAAAATTATTTAAAACTCCCGAAACACCCTACTCATCAGATCAACAAAGTAGGAAGGTGCGAAAGTCAACCCAAAAATAATAACGAGCCATTCAAAGAAACCGTCTAGAGTCCTAAAAGCGGTCTTGTCTATACTGTCCTTAGCCACCCTCAATTGATGAAATCCGCCAAATCTAACTGAGAGAAAACTGATGCCCCAACGAGTTGGTCCAACATATCATCTATCCTCGGGAGTAGGTGCCTATTCTTCTTTGTGAGTTTTGTTCAATTCTCTATAATCCACACATAAACAGAGTGAACCATCCACCTTAGTTGGGAATACCACCAGAGCACCCCATTTAGATATGCTTCGCCTAATAAAACCTTTCTCAAATAGATCCCCTCCCTGCTTACTGAGCTCCCTCCTTTCTCTTGGAGCCATATGGCGCACAGGCAATGCAACTGTCTTTCCATTGTCTACCAAGTACATACGAAAGTCGATCTTAGGCCTCAGAGCTAAGCCCCGAACCTTCTCAAAAACATCAGAATATCACAGATTACTGGTACAGATTGCAGACCATCAATAGATGCATCTAGAGACTCTAGGAAACTAAGCATGACAGACCCCTTAGGGTCACAAGAAATCTCGAGGGTCCTCCTATGGCAAGTCAAAAATGTAACGACCCTCCTCTCACAATCTAGAATGGCAGCTAATCCATCCCTAAAATCAAACCATAACCCATAAAACTGAGCACATATGCATCACACTTAAACTCAACGCCAAACACAAGTATTCTCAAACCTTGACAAATCATGGACAAATGAGCCGAACCACCAATGGGGTTTGAGACAAAAATGGGATCCACTACCATACTAGTATTAAGGTGTAGAGATTATGTTAACTGGCTTATTGGTCTTGTTCCCAGGAGTATATCATACACGCTCAACTCAACACATCGCGTGGAGCTAAGGCTGAGAGGGACACCTTGGAGCGACGGAAACCAGATCGAGAAGGGAGCGCACCGCTCAAAACCTCGCAGCACCCAGAGCACACTTTTGAACCAAGGCCTCAAATCTTGTAGAGGTCACAAGCCCTGAATGCCCGTATTTTTGGTCCTTGCGCCCCTTGAGAGGTGGACTTTGCACCCAAGAGGGTGCGAAATTTCGTACCCAGTAGGAGCAAAAATTCGCACCTAGCAGGTGTGAAAATTCGCAACCAGCAAGGGCGAAGTTCCGTACGCAGCAGGTGCGAAACTTTGCACCCAGCAGGTGCGAAATTCCACACCCAGTAGGTGCATAACTTTGCACCCAGCAGGTGCGAAACTTCGCATCTAGCAGCAAAATTTCGCACCTAGGGCCAGGTTCGAATTTTGCGCAGGTGTAGGTGTCGGGTGCGAATTTCTGCATGTGGTCCCCCATTCTTACCTACTCCTATCTAATTCTACCTAACCCTTCTCCTATAAATAACCTATAGCCTCACACTGCAAAGGGGTTGGATTTCTATCACTTGGGACCTCCATAGAGTTTCATTAATGGCATCTCTTATTTGAGTAAGAAGAAGGACTAAATAGTCTTTTCCCTGAATACTTAGCATATGAAAATTATGAAAGTGAATGTAATGAAATTTCATGAGCATGCCTCTACTTTGTATTTCTTGAGTGATTAATAATATTCTAGCACCTTTCCAAAGTGGACGTAGGCCTCCGCTGAGGCCGAACCACTATAAATTCTATGTGTCATTTACCGCTTTCTTTTACTTAGTCTTGCGACCAAAACTATAATTCCTAGTAATAGGAATCTTTGGTGTTTACGACATTTTTTTCCGTCAACATTTGATGCTTTCACTGAGAAAACTCGGATATTGCGCCTTTGTCACACATTGTCATCTCGACCTTCGACGATCTTGAGGTTCCTTTCTAAACCTGTCGCCAAGTCCGCTTACGATGGCAAAGCGACTAAAGACCGCAATGGTCGGCACTTCAGCCGCAGCAGTGGTCGGGACACCCAACAACCTCAACTGGCAGACATCCGACCACTAATGAAGACGTTTCTCTAGTTATAGACCCAAAGCGCCCACGACACAAGCTCAGAACTGAGTGCTTGCTGAAAAATATGAGAACACAGCGGTCCATCTTATTCAAGCATTAAAGAATAACATCGACCTTATGCAACAACTTCAAGAAAGTCAGCGTGTCATCGTTTGACTTCAACTGGCTCGAAACAATGCTCGACCTCGACCAACTGCCTCGAAAACTTCCTCTACTGAGTCGAGGGGCCCACATCAAAGGAGGAGGTTTATCCTCATCAACAACGTCGTCGCTTGCACCAATGCCCTCGATAACGGCAACGACCATGGGAATGGCAATGGCGACCGAACTACGGTCACATACAGCGAGGGGGCGCAACACCGAGACCGCTCTCGCTTGATCATCAATGACGGACCAGGTCCGACCAACCAGCCCCTCCTCGACACAACCCTAAGGTCACCGATCGCGACGATGGACCTGCTATTTCAACGACCCACGCTCCTCCAGAACAGGATCCACATCGACCCGCTCCGCCTCATCGTCCGCATCTGGATCCAATTATAGATGTCGATAATATGGAAGACGATGACACGACATTCATCACAGAAGGCGACCTTGCAACAGGACTTCGGAACCCCATCAAATTCCATAGGTCCCGATGGCGGATCCCCATCCAACTTATCTTCCCAACATGGTACGAAGGATCATGAAGGAAATGCAAGGGGACGCAGATGGCTCATGAGAGGCTCACATTAGGGTAACCCCTTCACAAGAAGAGTAAATGAGGTCGAATGGCCACGACACTTTAGCATGCCGCAAATGCCACTCTATGATGGCAACACCGATCCTTGTGCCTTCCTGAATCAATATGAATGACAAATGGACTCGAGCTGAGGTAATGACCCAATCAAATGCAAATGTTTCCCGGTCTTCCTATCCGGTACTGCTTTACTTTGTTCTCGCCTCCCACTTGATTCCATTAACAACTTCGGCCAATTAGCGACAGAACTAGTCAAGCAATTCAGGGTGCATATCCCGATTTTGAAGAATTCCCTCACTCTGTCCAGCTTGTACCAAGGGCCTGCCGGGTCACTCAAATGCTACCTCTCCTGGTTCAACACAACTCTCTCCGAGGTCGAGGATCCGGACCCACTCTTTCGGCTAGCAAAATGTGTCCTTCCAACTTCGAAGTTTGGGCATAGATCGATCGGAAACAGCCAAAAAACCTCGATGCCTTCTATGAGAAGGCGGATCAGTATTTATGCCAAGAGGAGGCAAGACGGAACCGGCTGTCCTCCACAAGTCGTCCCAACGACCCCCAAGCGGACACCGCAAATAACAACCTTAGACGAAAGCAAGTCGGGGATCCCTTCAATCAGAACAGGGAGGCAGGCCCCTACAAATAAAAACAAAATAATGGTAGACCAGGTGGCCAAATCAACAGACAAGCCTCAACGGAGCCAGGAAAACCCGACCTTCACCGCGTCTTCGAGACCTACACGCCAATAAACGAAGTCTTAGAAATAATTTACTTGGAAACCTGTAACACGTTGCCGTACAAGAAGCCTCGTGTCAAAGAATCAACTGACCCCAAGAAGAATACAGGGAGGTACTGTCGATACCACGACATGTACGAGCATGACACCAATGAGTGCCGCAAGCTTAGGGACGCAATCGAGAAGCTTATCAACGAGAAGGGACTCAAACAGTATGTCCAATAACCCTTTCCTATTGAACCAAACGCTCAAACCCAGGCGCCAACTCCTCCGGCGTCCGTCAAGGCAGCTCCGGGTCCATCCAACCCAAGGAGAGAGATCGTGATCAACACTATATGTGGCGGACCTTACCCCATGCACGACAACTTTTGGAAAATGGAGGAGTATGTGAGTTCCATAAAGTATGCAACTTATGAAGCCTGCTCCACTCTCAGCGAAGCCGCCCCAGCCAAGCTACAAAAAACCACGCGGGATGACATTGTTTTCTACAAAAGCGATTCTATTGGGGTGGATATCCCGACCACCGATCCACTAGTTATCATAGCTCAGATCGGTGTCGCTTCTATCAATAAGGTATTAATCGACTCGGGGAGCTGGGTCAACATCATTTTCAAGGCTACTTACGACCAGATGAAGATGGAAACAAATGATTTAAAGCTATGTCGCACCGTGATCCACGGCTTCAACGGGGCCTCTAGTACCCCAGTAAGAATAGTCAACTTACATGTGGAACTGGGCGAAGGGGACTAGAGCCGAGTCCGAATTCTCATTTTCGTGGGTATATACATCGATTCCCCCTACAACGCTTTCCTAGGGCACCCTTATCTCACTGAGTTTCGGGTTGCATGGCACCATGGTTTCTCTTAATGAAATTCCCGACAGAGAATGGGATCGGAACAGTCAAGGGCAACAAAGTAAGCGTTAGAAAATGTTATGCAATAGAATAAAAGAATGTGCGTAATAAGGACAAGGGAAAAGTCGTGCCCACACCTTCTTACGCCAAGAATATCTCAGCATAGCAATTAGCGGCGTTTGGGCCTTGGCTCAGGCGCCACTGCCATCTTTCCGATGATCTCGACCCACGGAAGGACGAAGAGCCCGTGTTTGAGAGGGCTACACTAGTTGAACCTATAGAGGATGTTTTCGTTAATCCCAACGACCCATCAAGGGTGTTGAAGGTAGGATCGCTACTCTACCTAGCAATCAAAGAGGATCTTATAGATTTCCTGAAGGTAAATTTGGATATGTTCGCTTGGACTCACTCCGACATGAAAGGCATCAATCCCATTGTTGCATGTCACTTTCTCAGCATAGATCCTACGATGCCTCTGGTCAAGCAGAAACGATGCTTCTTGGGACCCGAGAGGTCCAAAGCACTTGCAGAATAAGTAGACCGTTTACTCAACAACAACTTCATTCACGAAGCCGACTACCCTGCGTGGGTCTCTAATCCAGTCTTGTCAAGAAAGCAAACGGTAAATGGAGAACGTGCGTCGACTTCTCCGGTTTAAACAAGGCATGCCCCAAGGACAGCTTCCCGCTCCCGAAGATTAACTAACTGGTTGACTCAACCGTCGGATACCAGCTACTATCTATCATGGATGCCTATTCGGGCTACAATCAAATCCCAATGAATCTTCATACCAGGATCATACCTCTTTTACAACAGACCTCGGACTTTACTGTTATCGTGTCATTCCTTTCGGCCTCAAGAACGCAGGTGCCACTTATTAATGAATGGTTAATCGTCTCTTTAAAAATCAAATCGGGAAATCCATGGAGGTGTACGTGGACGATATGCTAGTAAAATCTAAAATATCAAGCGACCACATCCACGACCTCTCTGAAATGTTCGATGTCCTCCTCCAATACGACATGAAACTCAATCCCTTGAAGTGGTCCTTTGGCGTTGCTTCAGGAAAGATCTTGGATTTCATCGTCAACTCTCGGGCGTCGAAGCCAATACAGAAAAATCCAAGCTATTTGGGATATCCAAATCCCCAGAACATCAAAGATGTCCAAAGCCTAAACAGAAAGGTCACCGCTTTAAGTCGGTTCATTTCTAAGGCCACCGACAAGTGCATTCCTTTCTTCGATTTACTACGAAAAGGGAAGCGCAATTTCGAGTGGACCCCAGAATGCGTCTCCGCATTGAAAGATCTACTGAATCACTTAGAGCGACCACCTATCTTATCTAAGCCCATGGACCATGAGGACTTATACGTTTAATTGGTTGTTCCTGTGCAGGCAATCAGCTCAGCACTTGTGCGCATCGAAGATCGTGTACAATGGCCCATCTACTGTATCAGCAAGCAACTGACGGGGGCAAAAAAGAATTATCCTAGGCTGGAAAAATTGGCATTATGCTTATTATTTTCCTCTCGGAAACTCCGACCGTACTTCCAGTCTCATCCCATGAAGATTTTCACTGATCAGCCCCTACTACCGGTCCTACATCGACCCGAGGCATCTTGGCGACTGTTAAATTAGAGTATAGAACTAAGCCAATTTGAGATAACATTCATTCCCTGACGAGCCATCCTCATCCAAACTCTCGCCGATTTCATAGTGGAATTCACTGCCCCCGAGGAGACTCCTACAGAGAACGCTGGAGCTTCCGACGCCCAATGGAAATTATTCGTGGACGGCTCCTCTAACAGAAAATGTTCCGGGGCTGGAGTCGTACTCATCACCCCTGAAGAGCGCCCGATATACTACGTGTAAAGACTAAATTTCCATGCTACCAACAACGATGCGAAATATGAGGCCTTGATCGCCGAACTCAGAATCGCGATCGAGCTCAAGCTAGAGACCGTCCAGATCTTCTCCGATTCACAACTTATCATTCGTCAAGTGCAAGGAGAATATCAAGCGAAAAAGGGACGACTCGCCCTATACTTATCCCGGGTTCAAGAGCTGCTCACCTCCTTCGACCATTTTGTCATCACCCACATTCCTTGAGAGCAAAATGAAAAAGCGGATTCCTTAGCCAAGTTTGCAAGATCCGAAGATCCGCAACTTATGGGGTTCGCTCCAGTCGAGGTGCTTAATTCTCTGAGTATCAAGCAAGGACATACCGAGATGGTCAAGAACGCCGAACCTGAGCCCGAGCCTTGGATAACACAGATCAGGAATTACCTACAGCACGGGATTCTCCCAAGGCACTACAAATAAAGGTGGGTGCTCACTCTCCAATCAGCTCGTTACCCTCTTATGGATGGATTGCTCTACCGCAATGGTTTTTATGTTCCCTTGCTCAGGTGCGTTGCCCATGGCGACGCCCTCCGAGTGCTAAGTAGTGTACATCAGGGTGAATGCGGTGACCACACCGGGGGGCAAACCCTAGCCAGAAAAATACTCAGACATGGTTATTATTGACCCACGCTTGAGCAAGACACCACAGACTATAGTCGCAAGTGCGATAAGTGCCAACGCTTCTCCAAGATCCCAAGAGCCCTGCCTACCGAATTGTCTCAAATGGTCAGCCTGTGGTCATTCGCCATGTGGGGAATCGACATCATCGGAACTCTTCCAATGGCTAGAGGCGGGGCATGATACACCTTCGTCGCAGTGGACTACTTCACCAAGTGGGCAGAAGCTGAATCCCTAGCCACCATAACCACAAAGAAGATGATCAACTTTGTTGTTCGCAATATCATTACCCACAATGGCGTTCCCCAAGCTATCATCTCCGACAATGGCACTCAGTTCGAGAGCGCCGAGTTCAAAACCTTCTGTCAGCGCCATAGCATTGAAAAAAGATTTTCAGCAGTGGTTCATCCTCAAGCCAACGGGCAAGTCGAGGCGGTTAACAAAGTTCTCAAGTCCATCATCAAGAAACGTCTGGAAAAGGCTGGGGGCATGTGGGTGGATGAACTTCCTTTAGCCCTTTGGGCCTACCGAACCACCCACAAGACGGCGACCGGACATACTCCCTTCGACCCCGCCTACGGATCTAAAGCTGTTATCCCCATCGAGCTCAAGCTTCAGTCCCATTGAGTTACGTATTTCGATCCGAGGGCAAACCAAGATTTACTTTTGGGTCACTTGACTTGTTGGAAGAAAAAAGGAATGAGGCCGATCTCAGAGCCACCGCCCAACGACAACGAGTAGCCCGATACTTCAATTCCAGGGTTCAGCATAAGGACCTCAACGTCGGCGACCTCGTCTTAAAATGGGTTTTTCCCTGCCAATAGGCCTTGCACCTCGTTGGGAAGGCCCGTACTACATACAACGAAAGCATAGCGATGGAACATTCAAACTTGTCACCGTGGACGGAGCTGAACTCCCAAGGGCATGGAACAACGAGCATCTCCGCCTCTACTTTACATAACTTAGTTCACAGTTGTTTATGCTTTCGAACAATGTTTTGTTTTCTAAAAAAATTCAAGGCGTTGTAAGGGCTATTACTGGCAACCAGCTTGAATCAAACATGCGATCGCTGTATCGGCACCCCGAGCAAGGAAGTCTGTGCCGCCATCCCAAACTCAAACCAACATTGAGGCTAAAATACTTGGCTACGTCCGGCACCTCGAGCACGGGAGCTGGCAACGCTACTCGAGTCGCCGGCTCGCAGCGCAACCGAGTATAAATAACCACTAACTCGAACCTTGGCCCCGTGCCGAGACCGAGGATAAATCGTTCCGCGTCCAAGTCCAGGCGACTTGGCGTCGCCACTAAGCGACCAACTAAGAGTGATGAAAGTCTCTCTTCGCCGGTTGTGGGTGCCGGTTGAATCTTGTTGTAGCACCAAGACTGACCCTAAATCGTTTCTTCGCCGAAGCTCTCAAGGCTTAGAGGTAGACCATGGCCAGGATCGGACCTTACGAGCTGATGATCCGGGCTTACCTCTTCGGCGAATAAATGACGCCGATAGCTCATCTCAACCCGATGAACGACGGGAGAGCCACTTACCTGACGGAACACATAACGCGACGTCCTACGCCTTCGCTGTACTTGGGATTAACCCCGGGCAACTCAAAACAGCAGGCGCTCAGACTGGTTTTGCAAACTACGGGTTTTCTGAGCTGAGGGAAACCTACTGAAACCAGCGCTCAGTTTCACCCTTTTGGAATAATTGACCCGGAGCGGTACCCAATCTCTTTTATGATAAGTGTGACGATAAGTATGCTTATGCAAGTACAGGATGCTGGAAAACATAAAAAGAATATCTGAACACTTGACATAAACTGCGATCTTTACTACTTCGTACTTCAATTTTCACACACACACATTGGACAAGCTACATGCCTAACATCTTTCTTTCTAATGACAGGATGTACATGAGAACCACACTGTGTCTTGAAAAACCAAAAGCGAGGGCCGTATTCATGTAAACTATCAGCCTACACTACCAAAATAAACGGGTGTACATGAGAACCACACCGTGTCGTGAAAAACCAAAAGCGAGAGTCGTACTCGCGTAAACTATCAGCCTACACTACCAAAATAAACAGTAATTCCTACCTAAATTGCTAACACTAACCATGTCTCTTCTTTTTTTTCCTTTTGTTTTTTCTTTGCAGGTTCAACACTTGACGTATCATCCTTCGCACTAGGCCTCTTTTTACCAGATCTGCTCCTTCCACTTCGGCCCTTCTGAGAAGTGGTCGACTCATGAGAAGCCGAGAGAAGCTTCTCGTCTGCACCATCACCGCTAGAGATTTCGGTGATATCAACAAGAGTGGTATGCGGCACATGCATGGGGGAATTTCTGGCAGCAAGGCCAGGTACAGCTTCAGTCTTCTTCGGAATCTCCCTGCATTCCCTCTTAGCCCTTTCCTTGGCCTCTTTAGCAGCCCGTCGCTTAGAAAGCTTCTGGCATTTATGCGGTGTGACAACACCGGCCTTGGTTTTCTCAAGGAACTTGGTGCCTCTTCGTCGGGTTTCCTCATCCTCCCTTTTCTTCCAGGCCTCATCAACGACCCTCTTCTTCTCTGCTTCCTCATCAACCCTCCTTCACGTGCGCAAGTTAGAAGCCTTCGCCTCATTATCCCGCTTGGTTCCATTAGTACCTCCAGCCCGGCAGCCTCATCTTGGTTACGCTTCTCCTCCACTTCTCGCTTTTAACCACTATCTTAGCTTTCTGAGTTTCTACCAGGTCATGCATCGAAGGCACAACGGCCTCCACTGGGCCCCAAGCAGTCACACTTTGTCTATCTACCACCTCTCCCTCCTCATTAAGAGTCTCATACATGCTCGGAATAATTCTTATGTCCGATTAGGTATCCAACAGATCACCACCGTCTCCAAATTGCACTGCCGTAGGTCCTGGGCCCGATTCGGCTGTTTGTGGGACTGCGGGGGCAGGGCCCGAGGTCGTGGTCAGTCCAGGAATGGCTGCACAGTAAAAATACAACCTTTTTGTCTGCAAATTCAGTAATCACGTCATCCTCAGGGAAGCAGGGTAAAAAGAATTTACCTACGGTCAAGGAAGGTGTAGAGAGGATAGGAAGGGTGCTCGTAACGGAAGATAATGTGAATCCGGTGTCCCCAAGCGCCGGATATTCAGGGTTGTACTCAGTAGAGGCTTGAGCCAAGGCACCGGGGCCACACACCATACTAGATTCGGGGGCCGATCAAAACTTCCCTCTACAAATGTATCTGCCACGGCTACGCTCTCAATGATGACGGATTTCCCCTTCTCCGCGTTAAGCCTGGCCAACCTCACTCTCTCATCATCCTTTAAAAGCAGTTTTCTCCCTTTCGCCAGCTTCTCACACTCCTCTTCAATCAGGAGGACAGTCATAAGCTAACACTCATCCGAAGTACCCACATCCACTTAGCGCAAGTAAGCCTCATATGGGACTAACCTTGCCCAGGTTCGGGCTAGCTAACGGGAGTAGTCTTCAACCCACGAAAGTCCTCGAAACCTCAAGACTTTGACATACATATTTTGGATACTTTCCTCGAAGGATGGTCCAACGTGGAATTCCGCATCATCTAGCTATCCCCTCAGCTGCTCTACCTCCAACTGGTGTTTGGCCTTTAGCCTGTCGACTGCACTCAAAACCTCCCTGTTGCTGGCTCGACCTCTTCCTTAGCTTTCCTCATCTCTTCAAGATGCCTCCTTAGCGCAACCACCTTGGCATTTTCAGCACGCAACCTTTCATTTTCCGCCCTCAAGCCGGCATTGTCATTCTGGAACTTAGTGACATTTACAGTTTCCTTTTCCAGGTCGGCGCATGTTTGGACCAACTCGTCCTTGTCTCTCTTGAGGGTTGTATTCTCGATGGTCAAATTAGTCGCGCTTTCATTAAAAGTTAAGCGATCATGCGCAACTTCCGTCTTTAGGGTCTCATGGGCGTGTTTCTGCTCCGCTGCAATAACACAATTGAAAGTTATTCTTTGGAAATACAAGGGCTAGCGATTAAATGACTACAACGCAATTGATAGGCTTACCTAGCTCGGTCTCCAAGTTAGTCACGGAGGTCCTCTCACAATCAATGGTCAATTGTCGATTATGAAGCTCTAGGTTTTTCTTCTTGATCAACTCCTAAAGGTGAAAAAATACTTGGTAAGCTCATTAGCTTGATGATACGCAGCCTTCACATGCATCCACACCTCTCCCGACTCCCTACTAGGAGCTAGGCAGAGATCAGTGAGAGATTTCAGCTCATCAAAATAATGCTGGGGGAAATATAGTTTTAGAAATGCCCTCCTCTCCTCCGTAGAAAACATTTGAATTTGGGACTCTATCAGGCCTTACATCCCCGTCACAGCGTCCCTATCCGTTCTTGATTGACCAAATGACAACTCCTTCACTTAGCAGGTTGAACGGGAGCTGAGGGGGAAGTATGCAGGGGGGCTGTCGAAGGCAAGGGCCGGGAATCGTCTACGTTGAGATGAGAATCTCCCACGGACACGCGAATAGGAGGAGGAGGAGGAGGGGTCAGGGATCATTGGGATCGATCCCTACCCTGATGTTCACTACCTGTTCTGGCGGGGGTGGGACAACATATAAACTAGTTGATCTTCTGAAACACTCGAAGGAAGAACTCCGCGGGTGTTTGCAGTCCCCATGTCCATAACCTCGTCCACCACGTCCTCTAGTCATACCACATGCCATGGGAAAAGGCCAAAGTTGGCCAAATCATACACTCGGACGCACACCTATGCTATGCAGTGTTTATGAGCGTATGCCCTAAGTGTTCTCTCAACAGACCAGATTGTGGTCCACCCGAAGGAGTTAACCCCTCCACAGCAAGAGTTAGTTCTTCCAGGCTCGTTGTATTAGGCTATGGAGTCAATTCTAGATCAAGTTTATTAAGGCCATCAAACTGGCCCGCATCTTCGAGCGAGGCGATGGTCCTCGAATGAGTCGCTAGAGACTGCGGTCTATTCGACGCTTCTTCCCTTTCTCATGTCGAAGGCGGGATGGAAGCGCTTAACAACCCCTCGTCTCTGGCAGCCTCCTCCTGACCGTGAGCCTCGCCTCTACGCACATCGCTTCGCCTCTGCGCACATCTCCATGGGATTGGGCAGCCTTTTGCAGTTCCCCTCCAGCAGGGGGCATTTTCCTCTTTCTCCTAATGGCGGTTGGACCTGTCACTGCTCTCTCCTTTGGTACGCCGCTTGCAACTATGGGCCTGATCACAACCCGATCACTAGGAACTAACCTGGCGCGACGAAGACACTCTTAACTTGTCATCACGTCGGTATTGCGGAGGTTCTTTGGTATCGCTCGCAAAGCATTAAGGCATTGTCGATACTCGTCACCGGTAGGCGCCTCCGCAATTTCCTGCCATGGTCCAATCATAACAAAAATAAGGTAGGAAATCCAAAAATTTACAGCAAGGAACGAAGTTAGGGGAATACTTACTCCCTTCTATCCACCTCCTCAAGAATTCGGGATGGCAGCAAACAAAGAACCACTCGTGCTTAAACACTGACGGGCTGGGCCACTTCCCGATAAAAAATTTGGTGGCAGATGTCGCTTCCACAAACCATTGAGAGGGTGCAACATTACTCATTCTCCTTAGATGGAAAAATTATCAAATATCTTCTCCGGTTGTTCCTATTGCAAGAACTCGTGATAGAGAACATAAGTGCCTAGGAGGGAAGCATAAGCATTTGGGTGCAGTTGCGATGGCGCGAGGTGGAAATAGTATAACATGTCCCAAATGAAGTTACTGTCCGGGGGCACACACCTAGCAAAGCAAGCCTGTCTATTCCAGGCAGTAAGACCCTCGGCCGACGCATGAGCTCTGTCATCCCTTCCTGGGGCATGGTCTTCGTCCACCGGTATGTTGAAGCGCACCGCCATTTTCCTAACTGTTGTGGCATCCATGCGCAATGGTACCGAATCAATCGGATTCTCCAAGATAATCGCATCGGGCATAACTTTCCTAAGGTACAGAAAATCATACCAAGTATCCACTGGACGCCCTATTTGCGTCACTTCCCACCAGAATGAAGCTCCATCTTTCAATAGCCAGACGACAAACTGAATCTTCCTACGATCGTCCACTCCGAAAATTCCAAATAGATCCTCCGTCTCTTTAAGCCAATTCCTTGCCTCTACTAACGTCTCGGTTCCACAGAATGGCTTTCCTCCCATAGAAAAGAAATCTTTGCAGATCTTAGAGAAATTATCTACACGTGGAGGAGGAGGAGGAGGAACGACGGGTGCAGCTGGAGGAACGTTTGCTTGACCACCAGCAGGTGCCGTGGACTCTAGATAATTACGGAAGCAACCTAGTATCGTAATCCCTTAGAAATATTAGGTTCCCTAGACATAATGAAAATAAAAGGAAAGGGACTCAGACAAAGGATCGAAAGATATTACATATGGCTTTAAGGAAAATGTGTTTCAAAACAGATTTTTTTTTTAAAATGCTTTCTTTTAAAACCTTCTCTGAAAATAATTTTCAAAATCTTTTATCTAATCTGGTAACCTTCAACTCTGATACCAAGTGTGATACCCCACGTCCATTAATGTCACTCATTAAAAGAATGCATTAAGTTTCGTGAAGCATTATAGGTAAACAGAAATAGAAACATTACAAGACAAATATAAAATTGCAGCGGAATTAAAAACTTTTATTAATCATAAAGCATAACTTCGTGGTTCAAAACATCATGAGTCTGAAAATACATAAACCCAGTACATCATCTTAAACAATTCTGTCTTGTACTTAAAATATCAGAGTACAGTAATAAAAGAAATATAATTCCCCAAACAAAAACATAGACATAGTAGAAAGGATAAGAGCTCGAGCAATAAATCTATGCAGCACAAGATGAAAGCAGAATCTTGATCAAGCTTGAGTATTCCCACCCTGAGAACCTAGGGGGAAACGAAAGAGAAAGAAGTGGAAAAAAATAGGTTAGACATAAAGTCTGGCGAGTCCAATTACTTTTAGCATATAAACAAGTAAAAGTATCATGACAAGCATATAAAATGGATAATAGAGATAATAACATAAAAGGCAGGTACGACAAGTTAAATAGGACAAACATGATAGAGTATACTACGCTTCTCTAATGGTTTCTCTGCACTAATAATAGTGTCTTATTAACAAGATGATCCCCAATAAGTTAAAGGTGGTAGACTTATGTGTACTTCCAGTGAGAGGTTTTTACCCCATACAATCAACAAGCAGCCCAACATATCGAAGTTACCCCAAAGGGTATTAGCGGGCTTCCCAACATACTGAAGTCTAGATGTACCCTAATTACTACCCTAATCGATCGGCTCCCTACTCCGTAGATACCCTGTGTCGGCCCCACAGTAGGGTGCATCACTCCCTAAAGTGGCAACCCTTCTTTTCCAGGATGTGCACAACCATATCTATAGGTGTCACGGTGTCTAAACCTCCTTTGTCGGACCCATGCACGCACATGACCCCATCGTAATGTGTTGCCCACACCGTCCCCCATGTTTGGATCTCTTACAATCATCCCTGTAAGCGTGCCCCAACTCCGACCTAGTTCAGAGCACTCGATTGATAAATATATATGGGTTACTAATTGAAACGGGTCCCACACACAAGATGATACAAGCTTCCCCCTACGCTTGCATATCCACTAGGTTTTCCACAGGTTATGCCATACCAGAGTAAAAGATTGCATAACCCCACATGTTAAGTTTGTGGGCCTATATCTATATAAATATTACCCACCCACCCAAGATTACTTAACCCACCCACTGTTCCAAACAAGTTTACTTAACACCTACTCAAGTTATATGTTAATCCCTATGGATTAAACTAGGTTAAGTATTTCAATTCATTAACATATTCGTTTATGGTTATAACGTGCCAGACCTCCCACATTTAGCCTATCACTTGTGGATGTTGGATATGTCGGTCAGCTCTGGGCAAACTTCTTCCATAAGTTGGACTTAACCCTGTGTCTTAGCACATCCAGTGTTTATGCATTTAGACCCCTCACATTAGATTCACCACTTGTGGTCGTTGGATATGTCGATCGGTTCCGAGAAGACTTCCACCACATGTGTAATCTAACCTCGTGTCTAAGCACAATTATAGTTTCTAATTACTATAATTCTAGGCATTCCAATTATTAAACAATTATTCCTATGTTGTTATAGGTTTTCATGCCCCTTTTACAAGTTACGTTCATATGAACCATATACCCCAAACTAAGGTCTTTAATCACAAGTTGATTTACGTCCCCCAATTCATGTTCATATATTTCATCCAAGTTATGCCTAAAATTCCAATTAAAAGTTATGCCCCAATTTTATCATTTTCCCCTCATTCCTAAATTAACGCGTTCGCATATTTTAGTGGCATGCCTAGGATCGAAGGTAGCCTAGCTATATAAAATAAAAGGGGAAAAGATAGAGTGAAGAGGACAGAAATGATCATACTAACAAGGTGAACATAGAATGGCAGAAATAGGCATAAACATATAATGGCATAATTACAAGATAGGCAAATAGGGACAGATCTGATGAATATGTGACAATAAAACTGATTCTAACCTAATAGGGACATCTTAAACCGGCATGATGAGATCTAAACAATGAATATCCAACTAGTAACAGATCTGATTTAGTGTAACGACCCGGAAATCGCTACTATCTGAGCTAACTAATACAACACACGCCCAAATCAAATAATACATAAATACGAGTTATTAGGGTTAAAGAAAATAGAAAAGATAGAAGAAGAATAGAAATAACAATACAGAACCTCATAGTGGAACGAATAAAATATATTATATAACATAACTTTGGAATACAAAATTGTTTTGTACATATATACATACCATCATCAGAGTACAACATGACATTTGATACAGCGGAAATAACTCAAGATAACTAACGGAGAAGCCTCCTACTTCCAGCTACTCTAAATGTATTTGTAAAAGCCTGAAACACTTGACCTTCCCGTACAAATTTGGGCACCCAAGAGTTTTGGAAAAACAAAACAAAATAAACTCTGGGTCAATCATGGGACTGGTGTGAGTAAACTCCAACCATATGGTTTAACTTCAAAAATCTTTTGAAAGAAAGAGATAATAGTAAGACCAACCCACACATAAACACGGAAGGTTTTTACCTTACTATAACCCAAACATATTTGATATCAAAATCCAGTGATATTATGATAATGTCTAATCAAATAGATAACCAAATAGTAGAACGCTTGCATCTCACGCTCAACATATATAGTATAAAATCAAAAACCTCAGGGCGCTTATTGCAGATTGGATTCCAACTATAACAAGGTATGGGACCACCTTCCGATAGTGTATCACTAGAGGGGAATACACTAGGTTCAACAAGAACGTCTTGCAACCTGGCCCACACATGACCGACCACTCATTTCGCTTGAGTGTATCGAGTGTATATCACCAACGGTTAGGCTCAAACCACCGTTTCCCGAAAAGGGACAGCATCGAATAGATTAAAGAAGTAAAAGGAATTTCTCTAGATAGGTGATTATACACCCTAATGGGAGCGACCCACATAGCCATGTTTCCTACCCGATTTTTTGTCATTTCCCGGTTGTGAGGCTTGAGGCTACATCTATCTTTTAGAACATCTGGCCACCATACACTTTGAATGCCACATCGTCGAACCCGTCAAATCACTAGTTGATCTTCCCAAAAATATTATGGGTATAAAAGCTAAGAGAAACGAATTTCTCTGCCACCAGACGTAATACCTTGAAAAGATCGTCTTATGTGACCGTTAGGAATACTTTGTCAAACATTCGTCCATAGAAGTTGTCCTGGGACTGGACCAACATAAACACTCTTTAAATTTCACTCCATCTTCGATTATCTTCAGCATAATCTAATTCGCAACGCCTATGCCTATACGGAGTGGTTTTCGGATATTAAATCCAACCGGTCTCTCTGTATTGACAACGATGGTTAAAATCTTTGATATCCAGTGTTTTAACTATCAAAGGAAAAATAAACATTCATCAAACAATTTCACAATCACTGGTCTTTTCTAATATTTTATATTAAACTCATTTTCTTAGCGAATTCTATATATATCATTATATCGATTTCTATTATCAGAATTTCTTGAAAATATTCTAACTTCTTAATTTTCCGGAAAAATTTGCCATAACCTCCTTTGTACCGGCAAATAGTTCAAACCTCAACTCGCCTCTCTAGGCCCTTTTCATTCAAAAAGAAAAACAAAAACCAAGTGGCTTGCAGATTCGGCGCACAAAACCTCATATGGAAATTTAAACATGTACATTTTTGTTGGGCACTTAAAATATAATCTTCATTTACTTCATATTCTCCATCCCATACCTGTTTGACATATATAAGCCCATTTCCAATTCATTTCAATCAATTCGTCCCTTTTTACATAACTCGCTTTCTATTCGCTAATTACATTTATAATTAGCTTCTTGGTTTCATTTACCTTTAATTTAAAAATATCACGTTCAAATATATTTATATTCTCTTATAGACAAATCAAACTCAACTCCTTGCTCACTTTTCAATTCTAATTCTCGTCCCATATTCGAATTCCCGATTTCAATTAACAATTCAAATCACTTAACTAAAGTTAAATTCGGCCCAAACCTTTATTAACTAATTTCCATTAAAATTAGTTAATTTTATTCGTTACTTTAAAAAAAATCTGATTTTTTTGCCACAAATCCACCCATTTACTTTACTTGAGTTCGTATTTATTTTATAGCTCAAGTCCGGATTTTTCTAATGGAAAATCAGATTTTTATTCACTTAAAATCCTTTTAATTTATTAAATAAACCGTTATGGTTTAAAAACGATTACGGCGCTGTTTTTCTGAAAATTTGATTTTAACATAACTCAAAATCTATAAAACATTTTTCTCTTCCATTAGAAAACTATCGTTCAATAGGTCCGGGCGTTTCTTGTTTCATCAAATTCCAACTTATAATGAGTTCTGTATACTCAATTGAAGTTCGAATCGCCAATTTACGAACTGCCGCGTCACGACGAGTTTGTTTTAATTATAATTTATATAAACGTTAACTTCGTTTATAAATTTCAACTTCAATTCCAATATTTTAAAATAAACCTGGTATCCAAATCGATTTCTCAAACTCGTCGATTATTTTATTCAATACCCACAACTCAGTTTAAAACTCACATTTCTATATTCAATTCTCCTTCTTATGAAATTATCTTATTTACAACATATCGATATAATCGAAATCCAATTATAAATTCCTTTTTATGGGCATGATCAATTTTCAACATCGTTTACCATTACAAGCCAATATCATCTCTCGATAATAGTGAAGTCGTTCAAGTTGGGGTATTTTATTTACCTCTAAGACCTTAACGGACAACGTTCTTATCTTGATACAGATAAAAGCTTGTAAATCACAAACTCGATTTAAGTCTCGCCTTCTACCCCATTTCTTTCATTTAAAAATCCCTTTTTAGTTCATACCTGGATTTAAATAAATTATCTAATAAAATTCCCTTCTTTTATTTATAAAAATTATTTATAAATAACACTTCTTGTTTTAAATATATAAAACAAATTTTCTATTTCAAATTTCATTTAAATTCCAATTTCTATCTTTGGAGAATAAATTCTCCTTTTCAAAATCATATTTGAATTTAAATTAGAAATTATTCACTTGAAATTTCCCTTCTTTATTTATAAGCATCTTTTATAAATTCCACTTCTGGTTTTAAATATTGAAACCAATTTCCGTTTCAAATTCCATTTTTAAAATCCAATTACCACTTCGGAAAACTTTAAATTCATGCTTGAAATTTAAAAATCAATATTATCAAATGATAATATTTCTTTCTAGTTATAAACAACGTTTATAAATTTCACTTCTTGTTATAAAAACAAGATTATTTCAAATTCTATTTGAAATTCAATTTCAGCTTTGGAAAATAAACTTTCCTCCTTTTTTTAAAATCATTCCCGAATTTACATTTCTAAATTATCAGATGATAATTTATAAACATCGAACATAAGTTCAACTACTTGTTTAATTATTTAAACAAGTTATTAATTTCCTAGCAAATTCGAAATAAAATTTCTATTTTGGAAAAATAAATCTTCCCTTTTTAAATCTAAAAAATCCCTTTTAACGATATTCTAAAATGTCGATATCTAGAGCCAGTGATATTTAATCATCTAAATACACAAACCATCATTCAAGTTCAACATATCACACACATATAAATATGTAAACAGTAATAAATAAATTTGAGGAATCCAGTTGGATCCCTCCAACCTATTTTCCCTGCATCCACAGATGTTAGTCAACAAAAATAATACCAATCCTTCTTCAAGGCAGGATATCGCGGTAAAAAAGGGGATCCACTTATATACGTGGGCGTAAGGTCATCCGCAAATGATACTGCGGGCATCCGCTAATAATACTGCGGAAAATATCCAATAACTACAATCAACAAGCCTAAATAACTAATATATATGACCACAGTAAGTCAATAATTCAGGCAAGCATCCAAGCAACCAAGAATTTATTTTTAACGATTAAAAATAAAACTTTGAGTGAGATTTACCCACCTTGTATTCACGTTTGCCGAATATCCGATTAAATTCCAAATCATCTCTGCTTTGAATCTATTTGAACTGTCTCGAGCAAATGTATACCTATGATTATTTATATTTTCGATTTAAACATGACTCATTTACTTAACAAATATATTAACTATTTTATATATGTTTAAATTAATAAAACGTATACCTTCTGGTTGCTAATAGTTCGACCAATTTCCTGGACAAATCCTCGGACACTTCAAAAATGAAATTAGCCCGCTGCTACAATTATCACCATTAGCATTCACTGCAGCGATACCCTAACTCTCATCAGCCCTTAAGCCAAGACCAAACTCTTCCAATCCAGTTATTGACATTGAGCCATATCTGATCCTTTCCTCTACAGCATTTCCAGTGAACTGACTCAAAACTTCTCAGCTTACTGTCTAGGCAAACTCCCCTCCAAATGACTGTCTCTTTCCCTTACACTGGCCTTCATCATTCCCAAAATTTGTGCAGACCAACTCCAGCCACATCTGCATTTCACTTCCCCAAAAAACACAGAGACCGTACTCCCAAAAACCTATTGTCGAACCCCAAATACCACAGGTCGAAGTTCAACAGCACCTCCCAACACTATTTCTTCCACTGCACCATACCATGTATCATATTATCACCAAAACACCATCTTCCTCACTCAGACAACTCCTCCGCAATCAGATTACCTCTGCACAATCCAAGACATTGTCATTTCTAATCTTCGAATGGATGAACAGCGACATCTCGCAACAGACAACCTCGCTCAACTCCCGAACTCCCACAACCATCACCAGTACATCGCACCATCACCAAATTCAACATCATAGATCCGAGCTCCCTAAACCTCCCAGTCGTGATCGTTCAACCCCCAAATAATGAAACCTCATTCAGTTCGATCATCAGACCGTTCACCGTAGCATCACCTCTCCATCGCATCGATTTCCGCGCCTCCAATAACCCTTTGAACTGCCTATATATCGCGAGCGCTTCCGCTTCAGATCTCCTGAATTGATTTGCGAATTTTAGATATTTTTTTCTTTTGTTTTCAGTGCATTGATTTGTTTTCAACTTTGAATTAGGGAAAAGGAACGAAGATAAAGGGGAATTGAATTGGTTCGGATGGATGAAAGAAATGCAAAGGCTATGGCCAAATTTTTAGCTGCATCGAGTAAACAATCATACCTAAGTATTAAATAGCTGTCCACCAACGTACAAGCATTTTTAATATGAAAAAAAATTTGAAAAGAATTTGATTTGATTTGACTTAAAGATATTTTTATCCTTTTTAAACAGATATCGATTTTATCTCGTGTTTATCCACTAAAATAATATCGGGGTTCATAACTCGACATCACGAACCGCTATTTTAACCTACCGACCGACGTTTCAATGTAATTACACTATTCCGGACTCAACAGAATAGACTATAAAATTTAATTTGAACGTATATATAAAATAACCATATTAAATCGATATAAAATAATTTAAATTCAACACAAATAAATTCTATGATATTAATTATTATTGTTCATATTCAGACAGAACTGACACTGTTCATCTGCATCATTTCAATTTTGTTTTAACTTCGATTTCAATATATTTCGTATTACGATAATTTAATATATTCGGTATTAAATCGAAATAGAATTTTAAATTGATAACTAAATATAAAAATTCATTTATATTATCAATTCAATATTTAAAACTATATTAAATATTAAAAAAATTGTTTGAAAATCAAGGTCGTTACATTCTTCCCCCCTTAAAAGAATTTCGTCCCCGAAATTTCTAAGGTTGGAAAAATGCTACTAACCCAATTACTTTTCAAAATTCGTCTATGTTAAAACTCAACATTTCAATTTCTACAAATTTTAGTTCTACCAAAACTTTTGGTCTCCGTTTATATTGCACATCACATATACTCACATTCATTAAATCTGAATGATTTATGACTAATGTATTCACATCCAATTCATATTCCATTCGTATTGGTTCAACACCAATTTATCCAAATTAATTCTATTCAATTTATTCACTCCGACCCATTTAACTTGCTTAAGTTAAATTTAAATTCCAGAATTCAAATCCCCGGGTTTTATTTCAAAGCCTTCTGAAGTCACATAAATATATATACATAAACTTATTTCTATTTTAAATTCAAAACATTTGAATTTTCAAACCAACTTGTTTTCTTTTCAACCAATATCTATCAAAACTTTTCTAAGGTAGCAATCCATCACTTAGAACTCGAAAATGAACACTGATGATGCTGCAGTCATCATCAAAATTATTTTCCAGCTACTGAAGTGAGTTCAGTGCTTAATCCCTGTCAAAATCCATACAATATGATTTCATTCAAAATCTTCCCAAACAGGGCTATATTATATTAGTATACTTTGGAAAAATATTTTCCAAACACCTGGGATCTAAATTCCAGTTTTGGTTTCAATCCAATATTATTTCATCTCATCTGTATTTACAAATTTTATTTGGTTATCCATAACCATTTCAATTTTTATAATTACATCTGATGATAATTATAGCAACCAACTCATCCATATATATTATAATAATTTAGAAAAATCATTCCTTTCCTATCAAAATATAATTTTGGGTAAGATTATTTCATTTACCCACTTTAAAACAATATTATGTCAATTCTTCTGTTCAAGTGTTTAGAAACTCCTATCGCGTCGTGGCGTCCCGCGATTCGACCAGAATTCATAAACTACCCAACAGACAAGCCAACACAATATAAACCAATTTTTATATCAACATACAAATACGCTCTCTCATATATACACACTCAACTCATTTTAGGGTACTACTGACCCTATCTCTAATGAGTAAACCCCCCCCCCCCCAATCCTAGGTGTTCGCTAAACCTAAGCAGTGATTCCAATTGTAACGACCTGGAAATCCATACTATCTGAGCTGACAAATACAACACATGTCCAACTCAAATAATATAGAAATACGAGTCATTAGGGTTAAAGAAAATAGAAAAGATAGAAGAAGAACATAAATAACAATACATAACCTCACAGCGGAACGAATAAAGTATATTATATAACATAACTTTGGAATACAAAATTGTTTTATATATATATACATACCATCATCAGAGTACAACATGACATTTGATACAGCAGAAATAACTCTAGATAACTAACGGTGAAGCCTCCTGTTTCCAGATCCTCTAAGTGTATCTGTAAAAGCCAGAAACAATTGACCTGCCCGTACAAATTTGGGCACCCAAGAGTTTAGGAAAAACAAAACAAAATAAACTCTGGGTCAATCATGGGACTGGTGTGAGTAAACTCCAACCATATGGTTTAACTTCAAAAATCTTTTGAAAGAAAGAGATAATAGTAAGACCAACCCACATATAAACACGAACGGTTTTTACCTTACTATAACCCAAACATTTTTGATACCAAAATCCAGTGATATTATGATAATGTCTAATCAAATTGATAACCAAATAGTAGAACGCTTGCATCTCACGCTCTACATATATAGTATAAAATCAAAAACCGCAGGGCGCTTATTGGAGATTGGATTCCAACTATAACAAGGTATGGGACCACCTTCCGATAGTGTATCTCTAGAGGGGAATACACTGGGTTCAACAAGAACGTCTTGCAACCCGACCCACACATGACCGACCACTCATTTCGCTTAAGTGTATCGAGTGTATATCACCAACGGTTGGGCTCAAACCACCGTTTCCCGAAAAGGGGCAGCATCGAATAGATTAAAGAAGTAAAAGGAATTTCTCTAGATAGGTGATTATACACCCTAATGGGAGCGACCCACATAGCCATGCTGCCTGCCCGATTTTTGTCATTTCTCGGTTGTGAGGCTTGAGGCTACATCTATCTTTTAGAACATCTGGCCACCATACACTTTGAATGCCACATCGTCAAACCCGTCAAATCACTAGTTGATCTTCCCAAAAATATTACGGGTATAAAAGCTAAGAGAAACGAATTTCTCCGCCACCATACGTAATACCTTGAAAAGATCGTCTTATGTGACCGTTAGGAATATTCTGTCAGACATTCGTCCATACAAGTTGTCCTGGGACTGGACGAACATAACAACTCTTTAAATTTCACTCTGTCTTCGATTATCTTCAACATAATCTAATTCGCAACGCCTATGCCTATACGGAGTGGTTTTCGGATATAAAATCCAACCGGTCTCTCCGTATTGACAACGATGGTCAAAATCTTTAATAACTGGTGTTTTAACTATCAAAGGAAAAATAAACATCCATCAAACAATTTCACAATCACTGGTCCTTTCTAATATTTTATATTAAATTCATTTTCTTAGCGAATTCTATATATATCGTTATATCGATTTCTATTATCAAAATTTCTTGAAAATATTCTAACTTCTTAAATTTTCGAAAAAATTCGCCATAACCTCCTTTGTACCGGAAAATAGTTCAAACCTCAACTCGCCTCTCTAGGCCCTTTTCATTCAAAAAGAAAATCAAAAAGCCAAGTGGCTTGCCGATTCGGCACATAAAACCTCATATGGAAATTTAAACATGTACCTTTTTGTTGGGCCCTTAAAATATAATCTTCATTTACTTCATATTCTCCATCCCATACCTGTTTGACATATACACGCCCATTTCCAATTCATTTCAATCAGTTCGTCCCTTTTTACATAACTTGCTTTATATTCGCTAATTACATTTATAATTAGCTTCTTGGTTTCATTTACCTTTAATTTGAAAATATCACGTTCAAATATATTTGTATTCTCTTATAGACAAATCAAACTCAACTCCTTGCTCACTTTTCAGTTCTAATTCTCGTCCCATATTCGAATTCCCAATTTCAATTAACAATTCAAATCACTTAACCAAAGTTAAATTCGGCCCAAACCTTTATTAACAAATTTCCATTGAAATTAGTTAACTTTATTCGTTACTTTAAAAAAAATCTGATTTTTATGCCAAAAATCCATCCATTTACTTTACTTGAGTTCGTATTTATTTTATAGCTCAAGTCCGGATTTTTCTAATGGAAAATCAGATTTTTATTCACTTAAAATCCTTTTAATTTACTAAATAAACCGTTATGGTTTAAAAGCGATTACGGCACTATTTTTCTGAAAAATTGAGTTTAACATAACTCAAAATCTATAAAACGAAATCCCTATTTTTCTCTTCCATTAGAAAACTATCGTTCAATAAGTCCGGGCGTTTCTTGTTTCATCAAATTCCGACTTATATTGAGTTCTGTATACTCAATTGAAGTTTGAATCGCCAATTTACGAACTGTCGCGCCACGGCGAGTTCGTTTTAATTATAATTTATATAAACGTTAACTTCGTTTATAAATTTCAACTTCAATTCCAATATTTTAAAATAAACCTGGTATCCAAATCGATTTCTCAAACTAGTCGACTATTTTATTCAATACCCGCAACTCAGTTTAAAACTCACATTTCTATATTCAATTCTCCTTCTTATGAAATTATCTTATTTACAACATATCGATATAATCGAAATCCAATTATAAATTCCTTTTTATGGGCATGATCAATTTCAACATCGTTTACCATTACAAGCCAATATCATCTCTCGATAATAGTGAAGTCGTTCAAGTTGGGGTATTTTATTAACCTCTCATACCTTAACCAACAACGTTCTTATCTTGAGACAGATAAAAGCTTGTAAATCACAAACTCGATTTAAGTCTCGCCTTCTACCCCATTTCTTTCATTTAAAATCCCTTTTTAGTTCATACCTGGATTTAAATAAATTATCTAATAAAATTCCCTTCTTTTATTTATAAAAATTATTTATATATAACACTTCTTGTTTTAAAAATAAAAACAAAATTTCTATTTTGAATTTCATTTAAATTCCAATTTCTATCTTTGGAGAATGAATTCTCCTTTTCAAAATCATATTTGAATTTAAATTAGAAACTATTCACTGGAAATTTCCCTTCTTTATTTATAAGCATCTTTTATAAATTCCACTTCTGGTTTTAAATATTGAAACCGGTTTCCATTTTAAAATCCAATTACCACTTCGGAAAACTTTAAATTCATACTTGAAATTTAAAAATTAATATTATCAAATGATAATATTTCTTTCTAGTTAAAACATCGTTTAAAAATTTCACTTCTTGTTATAAAAACAAGATTATTTGAAATTCTATTTGAAATTCAATTTCAGCTTTGGAAAATAAACTTTCCTCCTTTTTTTTTTAAATCATTCCCGAATTTACATTTCTAAATTATCAGATGATAATTTATAAACATCGAACATAAGTTCAACTACTTGTTTAACTATTTAAACAAGTTATTAATTTCCTAGCAAATTCGAAATAAAATTTCTATTTTGGAAAAATAAATCTTTCCTTTTTAAATCTAAAAAAATCCCTTTTAATGATATTCTAAAATGTCGATATCTAGAGCCAGTGATATTTAATCATCCAAATACACAAACCATCAATCAAGTTCAACATATCACACCCATATAAATATGTAAACAGTAATAAATAAATTTGAGGAATCCAGTTGGATCCCTCCAACCTGTTTTCCCTGCATCCACGGATGTTAGTCAACAGAAATAATACCAATCCTGCTTCAAGCCAGATATCACGGTAAAAAAGGGGATCCACTTATATACGTGGGCGTAGGGTCATCCGCTAATGATACTGCGGGCATCCGCTAATAATACTGCGGGAAATATCCAATAACCACAATCACCAAGCCTAAATAACTAGTATATATGACCACAGTAAGTCAATAATTCATGCAAGCATCCAAGAAACCAAGAATTTATTTTTAACGATTAAAAATAAAACTTTGAGTGAGATTTACTCACCTTGTATTCGCGTTTGCCGAATATCCGATTAAATTCCAAATCATCTCTGCTTCGAATCTATTTGAACTGTCTCGAACAAATGTATACCTAAGATTATTTATATTTTCGATTTGAACATGACTCATTTACTTAACAAATAAATTAACTATTTTATATATGTTTAAATTAATAAAACGTATACCTTCCGGTTGCCAATTGTTCGACTAATTTCCGGGACAAATCCTCGAACACTTCAAAACTGAAATTAGCCCGCTACTACAATTATCATCATTAGCATTCACCGCAACGATACCCTAACTCTCATCAGCTCTTAAGCCAAGACCAAACTCTTCCAATCCAGTCATTGACATTGAACCATATCTGATCCTTTCCTCTACACCATTTCCAGTGCACTGACTCAAACCTTCTCAGTTTACTGTCTAGGCAAACTCCCCTCCAAATGACTGTCTCTTTCCCTTACACTGGCTTTCATCACTCCCAAAATTTGTACAGACCAACTCCAGCCACATCTGCATTTCACTTCCCCCAAAAACACAGAGACCGTACTCCCAAAAACCTATTGCCAAACAACAAATACCACAGGTCGAAGTTCAACCGCACCTCCCAACACTATTGCTTCCACTGCACCATACCATGTATCATATTATCACCAAAACACCATCTTCCTCACTCAGACAACTCCTTCGCAATCAGACTACGTATGCACGATCCAAGACATCGTCATTTCTAATCTTCGAATGGATGAACAGCGACATCTCGCGACAGACAACCTCACTCAACTCCCGAACTCCCACAACTATCACCAGTACATCGCACCATCACCAAAGTCAACATTACAGATCCGAGCTCCCTAAACCTCCCAGTCGTGATCGTTCAACCCCCAAATAATGAAACCTCATTCAGTTCGCTCATCAGACCATTCACCGTAGCATCGCCTCTCCATCGCATCGATTTCCGCCCCTCTAATAACCCTTTGAACTGCCTGTATATCGCGAGCGCTTCCGCTTCAGATCTCCTGAATTGATTTGCGACTTTCAGATTTTTTTTCTTTTTATTTTGGTGGTTTGATTTGTTTTCAACTTTGGATTGGGGAAAAGGAACGAAGATAAAGGGGAATTGAATTGGTTCGGATGGATGAAAGAAATGCAAAGGCTATAGCCAAATTTATAGCTGCATCGAGTAAACAATCATACCTAAGTATTAAATAGTTGTCCACCAATGTACAAGCATTTTTAATATGAAAAGAAATTTGAAAAGAATTCGATTTGATTTGTTTTAATTTGATTTGACTTAAAGAGGTTTTTTTTCCTTTTTTAAACAGATATCGATTTGATCTCGTGCTTATCCACTAAAATAATATCGTGGTTCATAACTCGACATCACGAACCGCTATTTTAACCTACCGACCGACGTTTCAACGTAATTACACTATTTTGGACTCAACAGAATAGACTATAAAATTTAATTTTAACGTATATATAAAATAACCATATTAAATCGATCTAAAATAATTTAAATTCAACACAAATAAATTCTTTGATAATAAATTATTATTGTTCATAATCAGACAGAACTTACACTAATCATCTGCTTCATTTCGATTCAGTTTTAACTTCGATTTCAATATATTTTGTATTACGATAATTTAATACATTCGATATTAAATCGAAAACGATTTTTAAATCGATAAC
Source organism: Allium sativum (assembly GCA_030737875.1). NCBI lineage: Eukaryota > Viridiplantae > Streptophyta > Magnoliopsida > Asparagales > Amaryllidaceae > Allium > Allium sativum. The sequence continues at coordinate 766,901,790 of CM060912.1, read as the reverse complement.
TAAATATAAAAATTCATTTATATTATCAATTCAATATTTAAAACTATATTAAATATTTAAAAAAAAATGTTTGAAAATCAGGGTCGTTACATTTAGCCACAAACATAATAGGAACATGCATGAGGTGATGTAAACAATGAATTAGATCTATAAACAATGCCAGATCTAATATGATAAATAGGTATAGGTTCAGATCTAGTTTCATAGTCATGTCAGAATAACTTAGATAAATAGGTTATAGCAGATCTGATACGATTCACATAGTTACTAGCATAGATCCAAATTATATTCATGTCAATATTTACTTTTTAATTATTTAGATCTAAAATTAACATAGACCCATAGTGTTTGGATCTTGAAAAATAGAAGAATGGATTGCTGATGTTGAATCATAAATCTTTAAACTCCAGTTGGCTGCTGAAGAAGAAAAGGTTTGATTCAATCTGGGCAGAGACAACATTTAGTCCTCCATTATTTTTAGTGTGGAGAAACAAGAGAAATGGGGTCATATTTATAGCCTAAAGGCAAAGAACCAAGTCAAGAAAGGAGTCCACATTCAGCTAGAATAATCTATCCAGATCTTTCGTCGCGGGGTCGACCCATGGGTCGACATCCCCCTTGAGGGGTCCACACACCAGGGTGGGAGATTTTCCCGCTCACTTTTTTATTTATTTTTGAACTAATTTTTGAATTCTGGATTTAATTACATATATGTATTCTTCTTATGTGTGTACAAACTTCGAACCTTAATAACTTTTTCATACATTGCCCGTTTTACTCAAACCAAGTGTCTATTTTGATCAGAATTCCGAGACGAACACAATAGCGCAGTCCGTTTCCCTTAATTCTAGATATTAAATTAATTATTCTTTAATTTATCATCTTCTAGTATTGTTAAATTAAGGTGTTTTATAATATGTATATAAATATATATTCTAGAAAAAAGTGTTAGTATATATTTTATAATCAATTAATATTGAAATAAGGTGGTTCCAATAGTAAAACCACGGAATTGTTATCATAACCAAAAAATTCTCTTTCAAACTTATAAAATTTAGGTTTTGATTTGAATTTTGAAATGGGAATTAAGTTTTGAGGAGGAGGAAGTTTATTATGTGTTCTTTTCTTCAGGAAGGAGAAGACGGATTCCTTTCTCCGAAATGTACATGCTGGATAATTACTTTCCACATCTCTCCTTAGATGAACCTTAATTTAGGCCAAATGATAGCTTAGTTTAGACCAAGTGGTAGCTTAATTTAGTCTTAATGTCAGTTAAGTAAACCATATTAACTTAAGTAGGATATTTATCCCATAAACTACCTAAATTACATCATATTTCACTTTTTTAACACATATATAACATTATTTAGCCATATTAAAAATTATACACATGTTAAAAATATTTTTAATAATATTTAACACAAAATTTAAACATGCTAATACAAAAATTCACATTTTCAATTTAAACTGTACATTTTGCTCTTTTTTGTACAAAATGCATACTTTTTAACTTCAAAATTGTACAAGCTCCATTATCTTGACACAAATAATTTGTAAAATCACATTAAAAATTATTTTGCCATATAAATAATGATTCTTTATCAATATTTACCATTTTCATTTTATTCTAACTCGAAATATTTAAAACACATGATCTTACACTACAATTATTATGTTGTAGTATGTTGCGATATACACAATATAATTCTTGTAAATCCTTATTTAATTAAAATTTGTACATTATAAAGTTTTCTCAACTTTATTTTTACATATAAATGTCTACTTACTTTAATTTTACCCCAAATCTAATTTCTTTTCCCATTATTACTTATTTTCTTGAATTTGACCCCAAATTGAATATATTTTCCTACTTCTCACAATTTAATCACTTTAATGATTTAATTCGCAAGTTAATCCAAATTTCTAAGATAACCCAAACCCAAAATCAAATCCTACTTAGACAATTATGTAAGTTATCTCCATAATGTTATTTGATCTTAATTAACAAGTTAACCTCTTTATTATAATTCATTTAATTGTTATTACATGGAATCACAAATTTTGGGTTGTTACATGATGAAACTTGGAGAAGTGGGACATGAGGTTTCGTTCGACAGTGGTTTGGACATGGTGGCTTCTCGACTAGTGGTTTTGGTGCAAAGTAAGGCTGGTGTTTCATCAAAAAGCAAAAATAATGGTGTAATCCATGGATTGAGTTGATGAGGACTTTAGAGAATGTTGAGGATGGTGGCTTGTTGATCCCTTCTATTAGATTTGTGATCTTCCATTAGGGGCTTAGGTAAGAGTGGGATCAAAGGAGTGTGACATATAGTTCGTGGTGTAGGGAGGCCATAGGGTAATGGATCAGCGTGACATACAGTTCGCGGTGTAGCAAAGCTACGAGATATTGGATCGATGTGATATATAGTCTGTGGTGTAACGAAGTAACGGGATAATGGATCGGTGTGACATGCATTTCGTGGTGTAGTGAGGCTATTGAATAATGGATTGGTATGAGGGAGAGTCAAACTTAGGATGGAGTGGTGAATGCTTTGGCGATTGAGAATGCTAAGGTATCTTTGATAGCTCAAAATGTTCTATTTGACTCAAAAATGGTATTGTGGGATGCCCATCAGGATTGATAATGATGGTCGTGTACCATAGGTGGTGTATACTAGTGTTGGTGTAGGAAATATGCTGGTGTAAACAAAAAGCATTACTAGATCCAGGTTTTCCATTAGTCCTAGACAGATTTGAGGATGGTCATACAGGTTACCAATGTTTTCATAGCTCTAGAAGGTGATATTTAGGACTTAGTTAGTAACACCCCATTCTACAAAGCTGGAAACTAAACTCTACAAACGATGCAGCCGTCTCTAGTTTCAACTTTCGATAATAGAAAAATCGAATGCTAATCAACATAAAATCAGTTAACATGGGAGTTTGATTTTTTTACAGAACATTCATTGATATCAATATTAATTCATATAACCCTTTGTAATACCCATTCATAGAAATCATAACATATTACAAATTATACTCCGAGAGCGACAAATGATGATGCCCCCTCTGTTGATCAGAATATATAAATAGTGGTAGTCAAAACATGCTGATACATACAATAAAAGATACTACAGAACATAACAAAACAGAACACAATGCATATTAGTTAAAGCCTCTTGCTCGCCTCTAGAAGCTCATATAAAAGGGTTCCTAAACCCTCAGCTATTCAATTGAGTATCCGAGAGTTTAAGGGGAATGAAAAAACTACGGGTTAGACAAAAAGACTATCGTATGTACATTGCTACCTGACACTAAAATTATCTAATGAGACCACGCCGCATAGCGGAAGGGGTTTCCCTCTTGTTAGAACCATGCAACAAAACAATGCTAACCCTATGCCCCTTCACTATATGGTTAGTGCAATTATCACAATCATATAGAAAATGACAATATAATATGTTAAACATAATGGATTCCCCAACCCTCCATTGCACTGACTACCTATCATAATGGTTTCTATGTTTTGCTGGATTTCACATCCTTCCATTACACTGACTAGCTGTCTTAACCGTTTCTACGTTTTGCACAAAAACTGTCGTTCTATCTATGCTTCGGGGGAGGAGGGGGGTCAAATTCCATTATTCACCAAAACACTTTGTTTTGTATTCATTCAACTTTCAAACTGCACGAAGTAACATAGCCATTTTCTTATTGCATTTTCCAAACTGCGCGAAGCAATGTAATTCCTCCTTTTAGTTATCCTCCCATGTTTCGTAAGGTAACCCCCACTAAGAATGGAACCGAAGGCTTATCCTTGATCTCTAGAACTACACATAGCAACAGGCCCTTCTGATTTAACCTCCTTTGCTTCATAGAGTAACCCCTAAAAAGCAAAAGCTCACTCTTAACTGCCCTAAACTACGCAAAACAACAGGCTTGGGACCTATATTCATATTTTAATTTATTTGGTATTCCCCGGTCTTCCCACCTAAAATACCTTTTTCGGGTCACACACGTATGCATTGTCTTTAAAAAAACCAATAATATTAGCATTTCAATGGGTTCAATCAATGTTCAATTTACACTTCAATGGTCGAGACATCTGTGTCCTTACTAATCCCATCGGCTCCCTCATATGCATCAAAGCCATATTCAATTCATTTCAAAAGAGACTACCCTTTCGACAAAACGACAACAATAGATATTCAATGCCTGCAATCACAAAAATGATGACAAGCCAACCCCAAAGGGCCAGGCAACCCTTTCGGCTTCACATAACATTCAATAATGAATGCCTATCGTCACACAAATGACAAAAGGAGATAGAGCCAGAACCTATATTCAATTTCAGAAAATAATTTAATAAAAGTAGCTTTGTCATGACTACCTATGCTGACAATCAAAGGGGGGAAATCTAAAAACATTTGGTTTTAGAAAAGTTCCTAGCAAACCTCATATGTGCCGAAGGAAGTAATTTATAGAAAACAGGTTTATAAAACATGTCTTCACAAGCAATGGCTTCTGCGATTTCAAGGCTTTTGGAAGCAAAGGCTTCGATAGGAAGCCCCTTCCAGTTCCAATGAAAGGCCCAAAGGTGTAAAGTCCCTATTCCTTTCTGAGTCAATATTATAAAATATTTTGTTTTGAAAAAGAACTCCTTCGTCTTAACTGAAAGAGTCAAGGCGAAAGCCTCTTGTGTAGTAGCTATGTTCCAAAACCAAATATTTTAAGTATGTGGTTCAATACCTAAAATGAATGATTACAGGGGGAAGCCTTTATTGATTCATATACCGCACTTGTGATTTCTCAAGCATCAAATGCTACCGATGGGTGGCTCCGCACTTATCAGAAGGTACTTCCGGTTAGGCAGTGGCACTGATAGTACATACTGAAAAGTTGACTTATTTTACCTTAAAATTCTATTTTATACCCACTCCACCATATTTATCAAATTCTCATTGGTTTATGAATTTGAAGTATTGCAATATTTTATTCTTTTTATGGTATTTTTGTATCGTCCATGGATAAAATACTTGTATACATATGTTAATCATTTCAATTGATATTCTAGCATTTCCTAAGAAATTCAATCTTAGAAAATTTATAACAAGTTCATTCAATAATGAAATCTGAAACCCATCTCCAAATTCTTATAACAAACATAATATAAAAATTTAATGCCAATCGGTTATATTTAACTATGGGATTTGACCAATGAACATATTCATTTTCATACTTTTCAATCATACGCATGAAACCAATTATGAGTATTACAAAATATTCATGTAAAATCAAATAAATCATGAAATGAATCATGAACAACAACATATATTTTGGCTATAACCAAATGGCCGAAACGTCAATGGGTAGAGACCGTTATTCACCATATTTGGATTGAGGTGATGAGATTTATTAATGAAGTTCCAAGCTCCGAGATTCCTAGCTTTTTCTTTCTTTTTTCTCCAAGCTTCAATGGTCGACCACTTTTAGTTTTCTTAAGTATTTAGAAGTTAATGTAGAATGAAATCCATGTGGAGGATATGCTATATATGGGTCGAAATATCCAACTTTTCCCTTCTCATATTCCTCCTTCTGAGGCACATTTATTAGGTTTATTTGTCTATGGCCAACATTCTAATTAATTCATTAAGCACAAATTTCATACCCTCATCCACCACAATATTCCATTTAATCACCCTGTTAAATTGTTGAATAATGACTTTTCAAAATCAAGGATTTTACATCCTCCCCTTAGGGAATTTTGTCCTTGAAATTTAGTCAAGGACTATTCAATCATAGCAACCAGAAATCAAGCAAAAAGGCAATATATATTTGTCTATCGTACTAATGTCTAATCTATAAAGAAATACATATCATACCGCAAGTAAACCAGGATAGGTCTCGTTAATCCTTTCTTCGATTTCCCAAGTGCAGTCCCTTTTGGTAGCACTCCACTGGACATTCAACAACTTAACTGTCTTAGTTCCTAATTTTCTATCATCTCTACCTACGACTCTCATTGGTTGTTTATCATATGTCAAGTCAGGTTCCATCACCAACTCTTCCATTGCCATCAGATCTATGGTAGCATCGGGGTCATGCACATACCTTTGTAGGTGTGACGCGTAAAACACATTATGGACTCCCGCAAGATTTTCCGGTAGCTCCCCTCTATAAGCATGCTTCCCAATCTTTTTCAATATAGGGAAAGGTCCAAAAAACCTCGGTGCTGGCTTTTGGGACTTTCCAAAATGAAACACGCCCTTCATCGGTGATACTTTTATGAGGACTCTATCTCCTACGAAAAATTCCAAGTTCTTACGCCTTCAACTCACGTAACTCTTCTGCCTGGACCGATCTTCCTTCAGCCATTTCTAGATGACCCTAATCTTTTCATTGTCTTCTCTTACTAATTCTGGATCAACAACCAACCCGCCGCCTATCTCCAACCAACACGATGCCGATTTATGTATTCCTCTATATAAAAGCATTGAATGGCATAATTCATATACTAGCATGAAAGGTATTATTGTAGGAAAATTTCACCAAGTGTAAATGGTCCTCCCATAAACCATAAAAGTACAAGACATAAGCTAACTAAGGATCTTCCTCCTGCCTAAAAGCAGTCTTCTCAATCAACACCGGTCGAACCTCCAAACACCAAACCAAAGGTGTGATTCCACTAAAACTAGCAGTCGGCCTGTTTCTCACATTACAAGCAACCAAAGCTTCTAATTCCTACCATTCATTCAACATAGCCGACATCATCATTGGTATTGTCCACTAAGAGAATCGATAACCTTATTGTCCTTTCCTGGAGTGTACTCAATGCTAAAAATCAAAACAGTTAAAAGCTCTAACCATCTTTGCTATTACATATTCAATTCCTTTTGAGAAAGTATCTCAAAAACTTAGGGTTTGTAAACAAATCAGACCTTTCAACTAACAAGTAATGCCTCCAAATTTTCAAGGATAAAATTATAATAGCTAACTCTAGATCATACATTGGGTGTCACAATTTGTGTGGCCTCAGTTGCTGGGAAGCATAAGCAGCAACTCTACCCTTCTGCATAAGAACAACTTCTAAGCCTGTTAACCAAGCATCAGTATAAACAAACAAATCCTGGTTCCTACCCGACACCACTAACACCGGAGAATCAGTCAACAAATGTTTTAAATTATGGAATACTTGCTCACACTTATTTGACCATACGAACTTAACATTCTTTCAGATCGTCCTAGTAAGCGGCGTCACAATCCTCAAGAAGTCTTTAATAAACCTTTGATACTACTTGTTCAATCCAAGAAAGCTTCGGACCTCTGTAGCACTTTCAGGTTTCTTCCAACTAACCACAACGTCTATCTTCGCAGGATCTACCGACCGACCTTCACCTAAAGCAACTTGACTAATAAACTTCACTTTCTCTTCCAAAAATCGACACTTAAAAAACTTGGTCCTGAATTGGTGCTTCTGCAAAGTCTACAAAACAATGCGACTCTTTCGCATCTTTTGAATATACCAATATATCACTTACCAAAACCACCATAAGACAGTCTAAGTGTTCCCCAAACACTCAGTTCTTCAAATGTACAAAGAAAGCAGGCACACTCATCAATCCAAACAGCATAATCATCCATATCTTGTATAAAATGCAGTTAATGGAATGCTTCCTTTTGCTATCCTCAGTTGGTGAAAATCAGTAGTCAAATCCAACTAATAAAATATTTTCGCTCGATTCAACTGATCGAATGGTTCATCACACTACACAAGAAAAGACCTTAAGAAGCGTTTGAAAAACGCTTCTAAAGCTTTTGGTAGAGTTTTAAAGAACGCTACTATAGGTCGCGCAACTAAAGTCCTTTTTTTGTTACATTTTAATAAACGCTACCAAATGTTTCGTATAACCGTGTTTTTCAAGTGCTACCAAAATTTTTCTATAACACTTAAAATAATCAACCAGAACTTACTTTTTTTAGTTGCATTTGTGCTTGGACCTTCCTTTATTTTTTGTAGCGTTTGTTTTTTGCAACTATATTTTTTTCGTTGCATTTATTTTATGCCACCATAAATTCAGATGACATTTTTACATCTGTTTCTATAGAGTTCCTAAAATGCTACTAAAAGGTATTGATTGTTCTATAGCATATTTTAAATGCTACTACATACTGTTACTGGCTTATATTATTTCTAGCAACTAGTTATGTAGTAGTCATATTAAAATCAACAATAAACTTATAATTGCCATATAAACCAATAACCAAGCTATCATATAATCATTATATTCAAATAATTGAGAACACGTTAGTCATATAAATATTTTCCATTACCATTTAGATAATAGTTATTTGACAAGAGAAAATTCACATACCACAAGAATTAACAAAAAGGTTTACATAACAAGAATACCATAATACGTATAACAATGGATTATAGGTAAACAAGGTCTTCACTCCAGAAAAGCTAATTACTGTATACAAGTTCAAACAATATTAATTGATTGTTATTAAAACAAGCGTATAAACAATCAAGTCATCCAAGTATACTAGGAAAATTCAAGTATTACCAAACTATAGCATTGGTTATTGTAATCAACATATATAGAAAACCGAAACGTAAATATGTTACTTGATAGGATTCAATGATTGGATCATTTAATTTTGAGTTGGTTTTTCATTGTTTTCAGTATTAAACTATTTTCTTCGATTCACAATTGAAAAATCAAGAGAAACAAACAAACATATCATTTTTAGTTTTTTTTTTCATTTGCGCATTCGCTGTATTGTTTTCACTACTTGTTTGTTTCCATTTTGCATTTGCTAACTGTACTGTTTGCAATTGCATTCATCTCTTCCAATTCAATCATCATAGTTTGCATTCAGTTTGAAACTGTGGACACTGTGCATCTGCATTTAGTTTGAAAAAAAAATCACTCACATACCTAAGTTACTGACATTGCCTGAGTTGATTACAGCCAATAACAACCAGAATTAAAACGTTAAAAGTATTTACAAAAGCCAGTTTTAATTTACACTAGAACAGAATAAAATCAAAGTGATGAAGACATAGTAAAATTCCTTGTCTTTGTAAATGTACTACGATCTGAAATACTCGTCTACATCTCATCTTATAGTTTCACATAAAAACTGGCCTCGTACTTTAATATGATCCTCAAATCCTATAACTTTCCCATTACAACCTATTTAAAACCAAATGCTCATCTATATGCAAAATTCAATATTCACAAAATCTAAAGAAAAATGAAGGAGTTGTATAGTTATGTACCTTGAAAAGAAAAGATGAGGTTTTGAGCAATATTCAGTGGTTATCCTATCAAATATGCTGGCAGATCACAAACTGATGCTTCCCAATTCATACTACCCTATCTCTGCATTCCAACCAACACTCTATTAAACAACCAGAGATATACCATCTCTAGATGAAAGGAAAAGGCCTACATAAACAGTCAAGAACGTTGAATTAGTGAGTTCATCAGTAAACTTGACGTTAAGTGTTGATCACTCATGCTATATGATTTTGCTAGATATTCATATCGACTAGTAAAAGAATACGCCATCTCAAGTAACACAATATGTTGCTAACAATGTGTCAGTTGCTATCGAAATATTAATTAATTACCATATTGCCTTTCTAAGCCAATTTGATTTGATTGCAACCCGAACAGTCTATTTTATGTTTGCACATATGTTTTTTAACTTTCCCTGCACAAATTAAACCAAGTAGGGAAGTTAAATAATTGATGTTGAAAATACAAAAAAAAAATAACTAGAAAAATACTAATTAATGTACACATGTGTTATGATACGTCGACCTGTAGTTGAAGTAAATATAAATAAGTGTATTTTTTTGTTGCTTCAACTACAATAAGAAATTTCTTATGGCATGCATATGATTAGATATGTATTTTCTTATAGCTTTATCTACATCATATTCCATAAGAAAATAACCTAAAATATCGAATGGTAACAATAGTTGATGCAATTATGCATCAAGGAGCCAAAGAAAGAAACACAAAAAAGGATTATTTATATGAATACCTTTTATGATTCTGCAATGTTCATACAGAAGAAGCTGGGCTATTAGGATTAACAGAAATGTTGGTTCTTCCAAGATCAAGAGACGGAGAAGCAATTGTTGCTCCCATAGGAGCAAAAGCCTAATTTTTTCTTCATCCTTTATTAAGAAATTGATAAGAAGGCACTCCGACTACAACAACAAAAGCCAATAACTAAATTTCAGTTTGGCTTCTCCTTTATGTGTTGCGGCAGGTATTGGTGAGCAAACGGCGCCCACTAGATCTAGGGCTTCGACATGAAACTCGTGAGTAGACGAATCCATGTATAGTGCAAAAATCATCAACAACGGCCCCTACAGCTGAAGCCAATGTGCCAAACGTCAGTTTAGCTTCTCCTTCATATGTTGTGGCAGGTATATGGTGAGTATTCTAAGCTGCGACCACCAGATCTATGACACTGACATCAAATCATGAGTAAACAGATTCACATGTGGTGCAAAACTCATCGACAATAGCTTCTAGTTGAAGGCAAAACAAACTATTGAAGTTTGATTTTGATAAGATAATAAATAAATTATGTAGTGATTTCTTTTGGTCGTGAAGTGAGACATATTGCTTCTAAATATGGCAATCTAAGCTTCATGGATTCCCATGTGATTTCTATGTTACTTTCGACGGCTCTAATACACGTATCATTATACCTGCAAAACTGGGTAGTGCAGTAAGTGTTATCACCTTTATATATATATATATATATATATATATATATATATATATATATATATATGCTCACGGTTTGAACTCTTATGACAAAACCTTTGTAGCATTTGGATTATGAATTAATATTAATTAGACGTCTACGGCTACTCATTTTGTGAAAAACACATGCATCCACTGACCCATGTACACAATAAACAAAAAGCCACCATTGCCAACTGATAAAGTTCATTTCTCTAAAAAAAAACGGCCTGAGGTTGCTAGTGAATTAAGGGTTTCAAAAAGAATATTTTTGGGAAAAAATTAAAGAAAATCTATAATAGTTACAAATGAGTTTTTGGACGGAGAAACTTTCTTGAGATGATGACTCTATCATAATCTTTAAAAATCATGGAACAAAAGATCAGGATAGGAAATATGCAGAAAGACCAGGATATGAAATATGCAGCAATTATAAACTCCGACAGCTCCAAAACATTTAAGTGACAAATGTTGCTAAATTATCAAGTTGGAAGCAGTGCAAACAGTTGGTTAACGCCCCAATTCTAAAACGTAACTGTAACTGGACGTACATAGCAAAAAGGATCGAGTTCATATGAATGCCCACCTATAGTTTAGAATATGATTAGCCTTGTTTCTGCCATACTATTGCAAGAGGTAGGCATGGTTAAGTTCCCATGAAACTAGATACAAGTTTTTTTAATGAAAACTATCGAGGCCTTCTGCCAATTTAACAGATTAACTTCTACAGTTATATATATACATTTAGTTCTATCCAGTAAGAATATAAAAGTAGGTTTTTGGCATATGTGTGTGTGTGTGTGTGTATATATATATATATATATATATATATATATATATGCACATAAACTTTTTCCTCTCTAAAAATGGCGGACTCGTTGGGGGCTTCCTCATCAAATCTCCCGCCTAAACCACCTTTGAATTCATCGAGTTCTAATCCAGTTACAGATTTGACAACACCCAGCACAGATCCGGATGTTGCTAATTAATCGATTCATTCTATTGAGGAAGATTCTTTTTCTCTCAAATATGTTAAACCTTCAGAGATTCATGTGTATATTTCAGAAAATACTTTTTAGGCCTCTGCCGATTCATGGATTAACACGTTTATTCCACATCCAGTGGATTTTAAGCTAGCAATGATTAAACTGAAAGACTCAAATGTTTGGCATCCGAAAGGTTACTTTCCGATTCATATCACCTCATACTTTCACTATATAGTTCAGTTTGAAGCAGCAGAAGATTGTTTTTCTGTTTTGAAAACTTCAACTTATTCATATTTTGTAAGAATATTAATGGTTTTTAAATGGTATCCTGGTTATGAATTTGAGAAGTTTCGGGAAAATAAGGTAAAATTTGGATAAAGTTGTTCAAACTTGATATGGAAAAATGGATGAACAAAGCTTTCACAATGATAGCAAGCTTTATAGGGGATCCAATTCGTGTTCATGAAAGAACTGCTAGTAAGAAATTTACAAAGTTTGCTAGAATTTTAGTTGGTATAAATGTGGACTCTAGGCTGGTTGGTAAAATTCCTATTCTACTACATAATGGTCTTCAAAAAGAAATTAAGGTTGAATATTAATTTGTTCCTTTCAGATGTGATCATTATAAAATGTTTGGACACAAATATGCGATTCATGAGTTTTCTAAGGATTCTGTTTGGATTTCAAAATAGAATGCTGATGTTTCTATGAATGCTAGTAGTTCAGGGGCTGCTGAACAAAATTCTGATATGGATAATCCTATTCATTATGAAGCTAATTTAGATTTTCTGAACACTAAATTACCTTACTATATATTACCTGATGACCTGAACCTAGTGGCTGATAATCTAATATAGGAAACTCAAACAGAAGATCATAAATATGTATTAGCGGGTATCACTAGAAATGCATATTGTTTAGCACATTTGAAAGGCAAGAATAAGGTAGTTACTCTTGCTCCTCCTAAAAGAACTTTAATGATCAATTCATCTATTAAATGACATTGTTAACATGGAATGTCATAGGGATGAATACATCTAAGCGTATGCGTGATGTTTTATCTATACTGACTAATACAAAACCAACTATTGTTAGTTTGGTTGAAAATAAAATAAACAGTGCCAATGTGGAAGTTTTTAGAACATTATTACCTAGTATATGAGAGTTATTACCTTGTGATGGTTTTGAGTTCTCTGGAAGAATTTTACTGCTCTGGATTTCTGATATTTGGTCAATTAATGTGATTTCTTCCTCAAATCAGCATATTATAGTTCATGCACAAAACATTGGAGGTCTTTCTATGTTTCTTTCTATTGTATATGCTAGTAATAGCTGCTTTGAAATCCATATTTTATGGCAACATATCATTCAAGAATCAAGTGGTATTACTGGTGAATGGGATTTAATGGGTGATTTTAGCAATTCTACTTATATTTAGATAAAAACGGCGGTCTACAAGTTCCATTTCAGCATATAAGGGTTTTGAATAATTGCCTCTCCCAATCTGGGTTAATTGAAATAAAGGCTTCAGGATTTAGTTATACATGGAGACGTAGGAGGATAACAAATAACATTGATAAAATATTTGTAATTCATGCTTAACTCCAAAAATTCATTGATATGAAAGCTCTTTCTCTATCTCAACTTTCAAGTGATCATAATCCACTATTATTGGAACTTATTATTTCTTCTACAACCAGGTTATCCATTCAGGTTCTCAAATGAATGGCATGTCAAAGAAGGCTTCATGTAAATGGATAGGGTTTCGCTAGCTATATTTTTCAATAAAAGTTAAAGGCATGTAAGTTGGAGCTCAAAAGTTCGAATAAAATTAGACCTAAAGACAATGAATTACTTCTAGGGGCTGGAGCACTTTTTAAGGAGAGGGAAATTTCTAGCGATGAAGATCCAGATAATTTGAACTTATAAGAAAGGATGCTAGAAGCTAAGCATGCTTTAGATGTTCAAAAACATATTAAATGATGGAGTTACAAGCAGAAAGCAAAAGTATCATGGCTTCAAGATAGTGATACTAATTCAAAAAAATTCCACTCTAGGCTGTCTTCTAGAAGATGCACAAACAACCTGAAAGAATTTTAATGGTGAACTTTTGCAAAAAGCAGAAGAAGTAGCTAAGAAGGCCATACATTATTTCTCTGGATTATTCAATGGTTAAAATGACACTAAGTTCCCATCTTTTCAATCGATTGTTGTGATTAATTCACATGGACAATAGGTATTATTGCAACGTATATCATTAAAAGAGGTAAAGATAGTTGTAGACTCAGTTCATGTAGATTCTACTCCAATTCTTAATGGTTTTGATTCTATATTTTATAAACTGCATTGGGAAACTATTAAAATATATTTATTAGTAGCAATGCAAGACATGTTTACCTCTTCTAAATTACCAAATGCGATTAACCACACGTTTATTACTTTAATCCTTAAAGTGGATAGGCCTATTGAAATTTCCCACTACCACCCAATATCATGCTGTAATCTTTAATACAAGATTTTTAGTAAAATTCTGTGCAACAGGATTAAGTGGTTTCTGCCTCATTTAGTCTCCCCTAATCAGTGTGCTTTTATACCCTCTCATCATATTGGTGATAACATATTGCTTGCTCAAGAGCTGTTAAGAGATTTTGAGAAGGTTGGTGTAAATAATTTATGTGTTAAGGTCGATCTTCACAAGGCTTATGACATAATGAATAGGAGATTTATATGTCATATAATGAGAAAAATAGGTTTTCTGGTTCATTTTATAAATGTGGTGTATGAATGCACATCAACACCAACATTATCAATCTTGATTCAAGGAGTTCAAAAAGGTTATATTTCATCGAATAGGGGTATTCACCAAGATGATCCATCATCCCCTTATCCTTTCTCAATAGCAATGGAGTTTTTAACGTATTGCATGAGTGAAGCACTACTACAACACAAGTTATTCCTATTCATAATTTCGAGCCAGTTGTAACTCACCTTTTATATTTTAATGATTTAATGATCTTTGGGAAGTGTCTACCTGTTTGTGCAATGGCTTTGAAGGATATTTTTAATAGGTTAAGACATTTCAGTGGTCTCACAGTGAGCATGCTTAAAACTAAAACCCCTTTTAGTTCTCATGCAAAAAACACAACAGAATTCTCATTATTTTTGGGGTTTCAAATTGAGCAGTTGCCTGCGAGATATTTGAGAGTACCTCTATAATATAATTATGTTCATTACAATGATTGCCAATTATTACAACATAAAATCCAGTTGAAAATTCAGTCATGTGATGTTAATTTTCTTAGCTTTGCGTGGAGGGTTGAATTGATTCAATTAGTGGTGACTTCAACCGTTTTATTCTGGCTTTTTGTGTATCAACTACCTGAACATGTTATAGATAACCATGTGCTCTGATTTTTTCTGGGGGTAGCTCTCATCATGCAATCAAGTGGGAGACATTATGTTTACCTAAAGAGGAAGGTGGGATTGGTCTGAAATCTTTCTCAGGTTAGAAAAGTGTTGTAGGAATTAAACATGTGGGAATTCCTATCTGGATCTTCTCTTTGGAGTTCCTGGATGAATATGGAGTATTGCCATGAGAAACATTTTTGGAGTATGCGGATAGATAATAATGCTTCAAGTACATGGAAAGCAATTTTGAGGTTGAGATCAACAGGAAAGCAACTCTTTAACAAGGTAATTACTTCAGGTTCAAATACTCTTTTATGGTTCGAACCTTGATTTAATAGTAATTGCCTTGTGGATATGAGGAATTTCTAGATTTTTTTCATTGAGGTAGACATAATGAATATGTTTCGTCTATTATATGTGATTGTAGTATTAATACTAATCTACATGCTGCTACAAGTGAGTTTATGCATGAGGTTAATAATATTGTGGTAAAAAAAATTCATGTGATGATTATTATTAATGGGGTGAAGGTGGAGATTTTTTTCATAAAACATGGGGAAAACTAAGGGATAAACAACCTAGAAAATCTTGTCATAAGGTTATATGGCATAGTATAAATGCTAGAAGAATGGCCTTCATTACATACCTTGCTGTAAATGATAGATTATCTATGAGAGAGAGATTATTTAGATTTGGTTTGGTAGATAACAATAGATGTAGTTTATGTGAGGGACATGTTGAATCTGCTAATCACTTGTTCTTTGAATGTGATTATACATGCTATATTTGGGGTGCAATTTCTACGAAGCTTGGACTTTCGTTAAATCAGTTTGATTCAATATAAGAGGCAAAGAAAATATTGAGAATGTTCAAAGTGAAGGATCAAATTTTAAATGTAGCTTTGTACAGCTATTACCTCTGTTATATATCAGATATGGCATGAGAGAAATTTTAGAATTTTTAATCAAAAACTTATCAGAAAAGAGACTCGGTTGCATATGATAGAGAAAGAATTTCAATGTTTAGTGAAGAATAATGGAAGCAAAACGAAATGGTCACATATGAATGAAGAATTGCTGAGAAGATGGGGTATAGAACTTTTTGATTATGGCTAAAATGTTTGGTTAATGTTTTCTGTTTCTATTTCAATTTTTTCTAGTTAGAATGATTTGTTTGTTTGTTTTTCTTGGTTTGAGAATTGGCGAGAAGATGTAATATGGGGTATAGAGCTATTGATGATGTTTTGTATTGTTAATATATGGCGTTTATATGTACTCTTTTCCCTTATGTCGCACCCATCTAGGTTAGGGGGCATAAAGGTTTCGATGAGGCATATAAACAAAGTATATGATTTTTTTTGCAAGGCAAGCCGGTTTTATAGTGGCCCGTACCACTGTTTATTAGAAGGGGAAAGGAGAAAAGTTGTTTTGCATAGGCACAGAAACAACAAACCTGGTATGATGTGCCAGGACATAGTACAGTATAAAACAGGAGAATAACAGAAAAACTACCTCTATTATAATACAACGACCTAGATAATATGACTTATGAATCCTCCACTCCAGAAGGTTCATCAACACTGACATCTATGTAGGGCGTCAGAAAGTGAACAACTGATAACATGATGTAAGCAATACCTGGCCCAAAATCAGGCGAAAGTGGAGAGTAATGCGATTTCCTATCCCATGAATCGTCTTCCATGATAACAACATTCTACGCACCTAATATACCATCCTCCAAAAAGACCAAACATTCGCCTTCCATCTTATAAAAAAGTCTACGCTTATCACTAACTTCCTCAACATACTTAAAGAATGTTCCATCTCTGTCCATCTCCATCCTAGAGTTTACATGCTCCCAATTTTCCGTCACATCATTCCAAAAAGTGCTAAAGGCATCAACAATTGCCGGTCGAACATAAGGATTAGGGGCAGAAACACTGTCAGACAATGTCGATTTGGCTTTAGGTACCCACTTCCTCGGAGGAGGCCAAGGGAGCGGGATCTCACGAAAAGGAACGTGTGCCAAAACCAGATCCTTAACAGTACACGGACAACTATTAGACAAATGATCGAAGAAGGTACAAGCAGTACATATATCTGGCTTCCATTTGTACGTCACATCCACAAGAAACCCACGATTATCGATACGGACTTTAATCTGTGCAGGAAGAAGCTTATCAGGCGTAACTTCAATCAGAGCCCTAACAAATGTCAGGTTCTTCCATAGCAATAGTATTGGCGTCAAAACATTTTAGCTTTCCAGTTTGGCATGCCAGTCAATTAAGGCCTAAGGATAGAGGGAACGTGGGTGAACTGGACCCAAACTGGAATAGATAGAATTTGCTCTCTGACTCTATCAATAAACACACTCCAAGAGGTAACAATGAAGGGCTTACCTCTAATAATGGATGGAGCCGCTTCCAAGAAACGAAGCCTTTCCTAAGGAGAGGAGAATTTGAAGTGGAACAATATATCAACATATGTTAATCGCAAGTTTTCTCGAATGCGCCAAGCATTCCTATAAGCACTTAACAAATGGAACGTTGGCTGTAACGCCCCCGGAATTCCTGGCCAGTCAAAACTTAAAACTTTCTAATTCAAAACACTCTTACATAATTTATATTAATTTTACAAATTATTTCCATATTTTAAAACATTAAAAATGGCTATTTATGGTTACGGTCGATAACTGCACTTACGACGTCCTTCACCGATACAGTTTGAAACATAACTTGAAAATTATACCTCGAAATTAAAATCTGCTTTCACTCATTTGAAAGTTCTTGTCAATATTAATCAACCGCCCTTCGTTTGGTGAAAATCCGATTTAGATTCCAAAAGTTATAAGCATTTAAAGTTTATAACTCAAATACACGAATTGCCATTTTATGATAGCTCTATTTTGACCGAAATAAAAATTATCATCTGTTGCGTTCAAAATATCTTTGATAATCATTATATACTTATATGAACCCTCTAAATTATTTTGGGTTTAAAATTCAATTTTGTTTCTTTTCTTGATAAAACAACAATACAGCTTAAATGATAAAATATGAAAGACGCACCAACACAAATGTAATAACAAAAAATATTTTTATTAATAAAGCAACTGCATCACTATCCCTTATGACTACCTACGTACCTTTATCTAATTGGGTAAGTAATTAGATACAGGATCAAGCCAACGTAGTTCTTCTTTACACAAAACATTTAAAATCATTATTTACTTTCAAAATACTCATTACATCATGTAGAGATTCTCAAAAGTAATCTTAAATTAATTTTATTAAATAAAATTCTAAATTAAACTCAAATAAAATCTAACTAAATTTTGAATTAACCATCTCGTTCGTCGGATCAGTTAGGGATAGCCAGGGAGAGCAGGAAACTATATTTTCCAAACTCAAGCCTAGACACTATCCTCTCTGTCACCTTAGAACGTTCCAGTCATCCTTTTTGAAAGATACTTTATAAATATATGTGTATTCGCACAACAATTAGGGTGTTATATTGGTAATAGGCAAATCTCCTACTTTTAAATTCATGCTTTTAAAGGGCTTAAGACAAAACCAAACTATCTCAAATTATTCCAATCTATGTAAAGAAGAACTTCGAAACTACTTGAAACAAAGAAAAGGTAACATTTAAAAAGTACTATAAAAAGTTTCAGCATCATAAAATAAAAACTACAGCGTTTTAAAAGTGTTAAGACAAGTTTCGGATGGTTTTAGGCTCAAAACAGCTATCTACATCGTTTTAGCCATGCTATGGAAAGTTCGGGTTAGTCTATAATGGTTTTAGACTAAATTCAACTACTACAGCGTTTCTGCGTGCTATAAAAAGAGTTCTGGTCGTGTTCAAGGCTTTATAATCAATTCAGTGAAAAGATAGCGCTTCAGAAGTGCTATAGAAAGTTCTGTTTTGATACATTTCTGCGTTAGGAACATTCAGAAAGCGTTTCAAATTTCCAAAGTGTTTCAAATTTGGAAAATCAGCATTTTTTTTTTCAGTTTTTGGGTGAAATGTTGGACACTGTTTCTCTATGATAAAAAATAGATTTTGACTCCAAATTTTTTCTAGAAAGAAGCTATCTTTGTCTACTTAATTATCATAAAAAGAAACCAATAAAATTATTTATCTATTCAATAAATGAAATTCAACAATACAAGGCCTTTTTAACATGTCTAATTCGGGCTGATTTTTACTTTACTTTGCATCCAGTTTTCGAGTATGAAAATGGCCGAATTAGTAAAGGTGGCCGAAGACAAAGTTGTAGCCCTTTAAATTAGCTTTCCAAATTGATAAAGAAATCAAAATTTCATTAAGAATTGCAAAAGTTATGCCCAAAATACCGAACGTCATTTTCGGGGGTTCACATCCAAACATTCGTTCATAGAATTCTCAACTTTTCTTCAAAATATGAAATGAATACATGAACTTAAATAGTTTTTCTCACCTTGTACTTGTGCCTTGATCTTGTATTTATTCTCTAGGCTTCTCCCAAACTTCTACTCTTTATCTTACTTTTGTTTTTCATTTTGGAATCCATGAAAAAGAATGAACCTTTCCACCATTTATGTAGTAGTTTTCAAGGTTAGTTTGGTAATTTGGTTTTGGACACTTGTCCTCCTTATCTTCATGCATTCTTTAGGATGAAGACACATGTCTACTTAGGTGTCTTTAGATGTTTCTACACATGGACACCTAATGGGTATATGTGTCTTAACCTTATTTATTTACAAGACATGTGTTCCTTTCATTTGGCGACACGTGTCCCTATAGGGGTGTAAATCGGTCGGACCGAACCGGACGGAGGTGTGTTCAGTTTCTGTCCTAAAAAAATTGGACCGAATACGGACCAGACCAAATTTTTTCTCGGACAAATTTCGTTGTCCTAATTCGTGTCCTAAATAAAATCGGTCGGACACGGACACGGGCGGACTAGGTCGGACTCGGTCGGACATGACTATTTATATTATATTTTATACATTTTACTAGTCTTTTTCTCAACTATATGCCGAATTTCAAGTAATTCGGACGAGCTCAGTCCGGACATGATTTTTTCTCGTACAAAGCTTGTTGTCCTAACTCGTGTCCTAAATGAAAATCAGATGGACTAGGACGGACGTATTTCGGTCACGGACACGAACGGACGTCGGACATTCGGACAAAATTTACAGGCCTATGTCCCTATCATTTTAAGCCATTTTTCATATTCTAGAACATGCACTTATATGCCATTTGTATGTTACTTCTATGATATGTACATACACATATACGTGATCTTCTAGTGTTACTACATGCACATGATATTCCAACAACTTTTAATAAGCCAAACCTCGTTTATCGATAAAACTGTTTTCGGTCACATTATCGATTTTTCTTCGAACTACTCATCTTTGTAAACAAAAACTCAACAATATGTTTTCTCGTTATTAATTATTATTTATAGAGGGATTTAATCAAGGTTATGACACCATTAAATCCAAGTTTTACAGATTTAATAACCTCGATATTTGAATATTTACTGCTCGAAGTTTCAGGTTGTTACATTGGCATTTTCAAATCAAGAAAGAAATCCACAATCTGATCCTTCCAGAACCCAACGGCTTCAATATGTAAATCGGGGACAGTATGGATCCTAATTCATTCTCAAGAATATTGAAATCAACAGGATCATACTCACCTGCAACCTTAGGCAAAGCCTCAAAGAGGGAATTCCATGTCAAGTGGGATGCCGCTTTTGGAGCATTTACACAAACAGTTGGAGTGCTATTAGATAATTCAGCGTTATCAGCATCTGGAGCATTGTAAGTCTTCAAACCATTCGTCCTAACGTCATGAACAATAACACCGTTGTTAAAATCGCTGGCCGACTTACAATTACACCCAACACCATCATTTTCAAAACCAAGAGAAACACGTCTACACCTAATATCAACAACAGATCTAGTGGACGCCAAAGGTGGCCATTCCAATTTTGCCGAAGCCAACATTGAAGAACCAGGAGACTGACCTGCACAACTGAAGGTTGGTAAGATAGGAGGAATCGGTCCACAAGTGAATTCATGAATCAAAACAGCAAGTAGGTTAGGTGACGGCAACACAGGAGATGGAGGTGAAGCAGATCTAACCGGCGGGACATTCGATTCAGAGTCATAATCAAAGACAGAACGAATAGAAAAGGTTCTTCCATATCTAGTTCGCGATGCAGATGATCCAGCGATTGGAGCTGTAAAGAATCTCGGTTAGTTCTTGCGGTTTTTAGCCATGAAGGGGAAGGGAGAAGGAGCGAATAGTAAAGAGGATGGATTTGAGGGTGAAGCGTAAGAAGATACCGCCAGATCCAATTTGCAGACAAGACGCCATCAAATTTTATGCATTTTTAAACTAACTATTAAAATGCTTTATGGAACAAAGTATACGATTGGTTTTAGCAATAATGTGAACCAATTATATATATACCCATACATACATATAGGGTCGGTCCTATGACTTTTGATGCCTAAAGCAAAGAACGGAAATTGGGCCCACAGAGATTAATGTATTATATCAAAACAAAGTGTATTATTAAAAAGTATCGAGAAAAGAAAAAACATAACTTTATTATTAAAAAAACATTTTCGACGATGATTTGAAGCAAAAATTCTTTCAAATTAAACAACTGGACTAAAATCTTTTAATCACAAATTGCTATGAAAAATGAAAAGATAGTTATTTATCAACTAATTGTACATTAACTAATCATTATCAACTACCAATTTTGAATGAGTTCTAATTAATTACTGATGAAATGTTGAAACTATAAATTAAGTGTGCTGCCATTCGCACCGCACCTTCCTCCGCCGGCTACCACACATTTTCGTATGGTCGTTAACGACCGAACCTTCTTCACGTTCGTCGTCCATAAACGGCCGCCGAACAGTGTAAATTTTAAGCGCTAAACCAATCGGTGGTTAAAGGCCGAACAACGTAGTGGCCGGAAAAGGGAAGTGGGGTGTGAATAGCAACACACTAAATTGATTTGGTGGTTCTTTTATCGGCAATAACGTGATTTCTGATTCGATTTCATGGCTACTGGCTCGTTACTCGTGAATTGCAGATCGCGATTGTGTTTTTTTTTTTCCTTTTTTTTCGGTTATGTGTATGATCGACTGGATTTGGTGCCCTAACATTATGGATGCCCTAAGCGGCCGCTTTGCTGGCTTGTGCAAAGGGCCGGGTTTGATATATATCCGGGTGAAATTCCAGGAACGAGCAAGCAAAGGTTTGAGCTGCCATGACTATTCTGGACAAGGTGTAGCTGAAAAGTCGGTTGAAGGTTTTATTTTTGTAAAGTATCAGTTGTATGCCGGTTCGATGTTCAGTTAGATTTTGATATGTTTGCTAAATTGTGTGTGCGAGGCACGTGACGTAATCTCTCTTCTTAGGCCTTGTTTCCTAATAATATAGTTAACCAAGTTTCAAGTGTATGTGTGTGTGTGTATATACATATATATATATATATATATATATATATATATATATATATATATATATATATATGCAGGTTCGAGGGCATCCCAAACAGTGCAGCACCCCAAATGCCCCTCAATCTCCATCAAGTATTTCTCCTTCTCTCTCCTTCAATTCACTCTCTCACTTCCCACTCACATTCTTTAAGATAAACGGGTAGTGGAAATCAGGGGGCATTTGGGGTGCTTCATTTTTGGGGTGCAAGTAAACGCTTGCCATATATATATATATATATATATATATATATATATATATATATATATGGGAAATTCTATTGGGACACAAAATTTAGACATAATTGGTGACACAACTAATCTCCACGATTGAATCACCCCATGAATTACACCTCCCCACATAAAGACAAAAAAAATCCAATGGTTGAGGCTTTGTGTCTAATTTTTTGTTCCAATAGCCGCCCCCTATATATATGTATGTATGTATGTATGTATATATATATATATATATATATATATATATATATATATATATATAGCCATGACAAATTAATCTTAGATCATTTGTCTTGAATTTTTTGCTACATCCATTTCACTGCGATGTTCGCCCGACTTCGCAGGCAAGTTGTAAACATAGCAACTTCATATGAAAAGTTGTGCACAAGCAAACTGGACATCAGTAGAAATGTAATTTCCTATGCAAGTTAACATTTTAACTTCCCTAGAACTTAAGGAGTTATAACATCAAATAGAGTTAATAAGCAAGATTTTTATTGTACAGTGCGCATGATACTCCCAAGCATATGACATAAATGACTATTTAATACTATTATATAGTAAGATGCGAGAATCTCACAATATCAATAATGGCATTCGTTATTGCTACCAGCATTGGAAAGCAAGGTCGCATGTTCTATGTACAATCAATATTTTTTTTACAAAAGCATACCTTGTACAATCCTCACTTCACAGTCAACCTTGCCCAGAACACCAAAATGCACCCATATGAGATGACACACAACTCCCATATAACAAAAGGAATCCCTGATGTTACGTGCCTACCAGCTCATCATGGCCCAGTCCGTAACCTTCGGCTCTGATACCACTGTTATGTAACGACGGTCAGAACAAAGCCCCCTTCCTTGCACGCATATGAGCTGCCACACAACTCCCATATAACAAAACGAATCCCTTATGTTACGTGTCTACCAACTCATTTTGTACACAATTCCTTCAATATATTCCGTGATGTGAGACTATTGTATCCAAACCATCATTCCTCCTTAACAATATGCAAGACAATCCTAACCCAACTTTCAGCATCGCGATCTCACCATTGTCAACTTTTCCAATTCCAACACAGAAATATATTAGGCCTACAAACCTACAACAAAACCAATTGGAACCCCCCAACTAAACGCAAGACTATGTGCATATGCCATCAAAAATAACTCATTTTGGGCTGCTTGTATGAAAAGCATAAGACGTAATACCACCTAACAAAGTTGTACCATGTGTTAGGAACTGAATTATATGACGTAAGAAACATACAATATAGTACTAAAATAGGAGAAGTTGATCTAAATGAATATATAAACATTACTGGTTTTTAATATTTTCATATCGTCACCTAGAAAAAATCAAAAACTAGAAACCAAGCAGTATTCCATCACTACAAGAAAAATACCATATTGCAACTAGCTATTTGCAACAGGCGACAAAAGACAGTTGCAGTAAATGATATTTAGCAACAGACATATTATAGCAGTTGCAATAGATAAGATTTTGCAACAGGCATTTTCTTTCTGTTGCGAAAAACATATTTTTAGTAACTGCGCTTTCTTTCCTGTTGCAAAAACATGCTTCTAGCAACTTTGCTTCCATAACTGTTGCAACAAACATATTATTTGCAACTGCGCTTCCAAGCCAGTTGCAAATAAATACCTTTAGCAACTGTTTA
Source organism: Allium sativum (assembly GCA_030737875.1). Taxonomy (NCBI): domain Eukaryota; kingdom Viridiplantae; phylum Streptophyta; class Magnoliopsida; order Asparagales; family Amaryllidaceae; genus Allium; species Allium sativum. Next base: position 766,877,190 of record CM060912.1, on the reverse strand, counting down.
CGCCAGTTGCAATAACTATATTTTGTACAATAGGTAAAGCCAGTTGCAAAAAACGAACTAAAAAAAAGTATAAGCTTTAAATTATTAACTTTTAATAGTTTATTTTAAATAGTTACCGTTAAATGATTAACTACTTGTAATTATATAATAATTAAGATTAATATTTAATAATTAATAATAAAATTTAAGTATTGTAAAGTGATATTTATAAATGATAATTAAATAATAAAAATAATAAATAATTAACAAAAAATAATAAATAGCATTTAAAAAATAATAAATAAATAATAATAGATTAATAATAAAAAACTAATGGATAACAATAAATAAATAATTTGAACTTCGAATATGTTTAAATGATTTATAACTAATATTTTAATAATAAATAAATAATATTTTAATAGTTTATAATTATTAAGTAATATTTTTATAATTTATAATTATTTTTAATAATTAATAATACTGTAATTATAAATACTTAACTAAATTATTGATCGTTTTCAAATAATAATGCATTGTAATAATATTTACTTAACATTTAGTGATTTATACTTAATAATCATTATAATCATAATTACTGTTGCTTCTGATAATTATTAAAAATTATTGATTAATCATTAATTATTAAAAGTAAATATCGATTATTGTTTTTAAAAATTAATAATTATCGAAGGCTAATTGTTGTCCCATTGATTTACAATATGAAATGATTGGGTTTATGTGTATTTGTAATTAGGTTTACTGTGAAAGGCCAAAATACAACCAAACTTTTTTCTAAACGTTTGAAGGAGAACGCGATTCAGTGAATTCGCAACTGTCAAAACTAATAGATTTTGTTTCAAACCGAGTACATAGATTTACCAATCCCGCTTCAATTTTTTTTCCCGCTTCATTTTTTCATTTCCCGCTTTATAATCAAAATCCGACGTCTTCTCTTCATCTTCCTATAACTCAAAAACCCTAATCCTAAAAAAGCCCCAAAACAAAAATTCTGATTCGCTTCCAATCTTACGCCAACCACAAAACGGCCACCCTCTTCCATTCTATCGAACCATTCTTCCTTTGGACGCCACAAACGATGAAGAAATGTCTAATAAACAAGGGTTTCTTCTTTCGTCAATGAGGACTGGCTACTTTCTTCAGCCGCCACTTTTTTTCCTCTTTTCCACCTCTGTTATTTCTTTCTCTCTACCTTTATTCCACCCCAATCTTTAAGCCAGCTTTTCTCGTTGTTGTAAGTAGAACCTCCCTTCGTTCTCCAGTGCCTTTATTCAACTTGATTTCCTCCTTCAGATCCATTTTTTATTCAGATCTGAGTGTTGTTCTTCCACATTCAAACGAACTTTTCCTACCTTCATTCTACTATCCTGTTCTAGGTGGTGACGTCGGATCTTCTCCTGGCTTCTGGTGTTTGGACTTGTCATTAACTTTGTGATTCTCGGTTCTTGTTATGTTATGCGGCTTCAATCTATTTGCTGTGATATTATCTTGGCTCTGCTTGTTTATGTCGGTAGTACTTTGCGATTCTGGTTGTCTGTTATGCTCTTTGTCCAACTTCCCTTAGATTCTCATCGCGATTGCAATGCAATAATGGTTGACTATTTGCTAGGGTCGTTGAGTATAGTGATAACAACATACTTATTCCAAAGTCTGCTTTTTGTTTACAACAGCGGCCAATTTTTTTGTGTGATTATCACAGGTATATTCTTGTCTATGTTGTAATGCTGTCTCGAGATAATTATCCGGTGGTTATGGCCAATGTCAGAGTTCTTTTGCTGCTGTTAAGATATGAGAAATATTGTTTGGAGATTCTATTACTTCAAGTAAAAAAAAAGTATCAAAGGCGGTTGTCTCTTAATCCTCTAACTCTGCTTTTCAGTGCTCGAGAGTTTCCTAGTTGTGATTTGTTTTACTTGTTCTATTTTGGTTCCTATAAACAAGGTAAGTGACTTCGATTTGAATAAATTTCAATTTTAATATTTTATCAGCGTTTTGATTTTTGAATATATATATATATGATTATTCACTTCGAATTTGATATAAATATTTAAGCATATGATGGAGTATAATAAAAGGTTATTTTGTTTGGTAGAAATGAATGGTTGAGCTTTGGTTTAGGTTGAGATGTTATAGATGGCCATGCTAGGCATAGCTGATGATTGAGTAAGGAAAATTGGGAACACAGTAAGAGCTGCTGCTCCAATCTGGGAAATGTTTCTCATGACTCTAAATGGGTACAACTCATTCATTATTGACGTATGTGAATATAGAATTCCGTATTGCAAAATTTAGCACTTGGACTGGCAGTTGTATGTATGGATATATGTATGTTTGTATGAACGTGTTCATATTTCTAGTCTTTCACTCATTCTTTTTTTTAACCATAATCATTACATGTCTTTCATTCATTGGTCATTAATCTTTACTTATATGCGTAATTATTATTTTTATTGTAACTTTTTTCCTTTTTGGTATTATAGATGGAGAAGAAGAGGCTGAAAGAAGAGGAGAGGCTGCTGTGTAATGGAAAATAGAAGAAACGAAAAGACTAACGTTACAAGAAATGTTAACCAGTACATAGTGGCTAAACTATGTCTAATGTATATGGTCCCTGTAACAACCCGAAAATCTGGGCCAGTTTAAAAAATTTATTTTGGCAATTTTAGCGAATTTTGAATATTTAAAATGAATTATTTTAAATAATATTGACGAGAAATTTATTTTGAATAGAAATCGAACGTATATATTATATACGTCATCGTTAGAATATAAATATTTATATATAATTATAATAGAATTGAAAATGGCGCGGTAGTTTGATAATTCGATTTCAAACTTCAATTGAATGTACCGGGTGCAAAATAAACTGGATTTAAGTGAAACCAAAAATAATAGGATGTAATTGTGAATATCTTTCCAACGAATCCGAAAAATCGAAATTTCATAGCGGGAATCAAAAGAAATGTCCAAATGAAAATTCTGAATAGTCGCTATGGAATTCAGGCCCTTAAAAATGGGAATTTTGCAAACGACCTCGGATTTCGACGAAACCACTTTTGTTGGGTCCGTGATGTCAAATTATTGTTAGATTCCAAATTTCATAATTTTTTGAATCAATATGTGAGCATGGCAAAGGAAAACGCGTTTGACCAATTTCAGTTGATTTTAATCGACTGGAAAATGACCATTTTTCCAACGGACTCAGAATTCGACGAAACTAGTTTTGTTAGGACCGTATCGTCAATACGAAGCTAGAAAATATTTTCCTGGAATTTTTCAAGTTAGTATGTGACCCCAGTAAATTGAAATGCGCATTCAAATTCAATATATAGAGTTATATGTTGATTTCAATGGAAACTGATCGAAAAGGTCGAATCAGCTTACGATACATATCCCATTGTGTTCGGAATGGGGGTGAAACACTGGGGACGACAGTCGGTGGGTTCGATTTCGAGTTGAAAATAAAAAGTTACTTTTTGAATTTAAATAATATAAAATATATATATACACCCTAGGTCAAATTGAATTGGTCAAACCCCTCATTTAATTTCCCACGGTCAAACATCAAAAACGCGCCCCCTTCCTCCTTACATCCCGTCGCTCACATCGCCCTCCCCCTCGATTCAGCGTCGCCGCCCCCTCCCCTCTTCTTCTCCACCTCGCGCTCCTTCCTCTCCTCCCTCCTCTCGTGTCCTGCTCCTCTCTCTTCTCCCTCCACCTTTAAATCGCCGCGTGCAGCCAGAGAGACCCCACCGTCAAGCTCCACCCACGCCGCACCTCCCCATCACCTGCCGAGCCCGACGCGCCCACCCTCAGCCACCATCTCCGGCTGAGCGCCCTCCTCGATTCGAAAAGGTGATTTTTAGTCTATTTTATTTTATTTATTTAGTTTAGATAGATTTTAGTGATTAAATAAAATCAGTTTTATAAATATCATGACATCGATAAACATAAATGATTTTTATTTATATATTTAGAGTATAAAGAAATGATTTTTACTTGAAAAGCTTTGATTTTAACATGATAAAGCTTGGAATTTTTAGACGAGTAAGGTTATGATTTTTAGATGACGAAAGACATGATTTCTCATATATAAAAGGGGGATTTTTATTCATATGAAAGATTACATTTTTATAGTGAAAATTCGATTTTTATATATTGAATAGTATAGTAAAAATTCGATTTTCATATATTGAATAGCAAAGTAAAAATTCAATTTTTATATATTGAATAGCAAAGTAAAAATTCGATTTTTATATATTGAATAGCGAAGAAAAAATTCGATTTTTATATATGTAGTGGCTACGAGCAACGAAAGTGTTAGACGACGAAGATTTCTTACATTAGAAGTGTCGTGGAGTTGGAATAGCTAGTTGGTGAGAACCTATCACTCAAATTTCCTTTTTTCTACTAAATATAAATATATATATATATATAAATTTTATTGAATCAATTTGAAATGAATTCGAATCGAATAGAGAATGAATTCGAATCGAATAGAGAATGAATTCAATTCGAATTGAATAGAAGTGAATTTGAATTCGAATTGAATAGAAGTGAATTTGAACTCGAATTGAATAGAAAGTGAATTTGAATTCAAATCAATTAGAAATGAATTCAAATTGAATTAAATTGAAATTGAATTAAAAACGAATTGAAATCGTTTTGAATAAAATTTAAAACGATTTGAAATGAATTCGAATTGAATTGAAATCAAATTGATTATAAATTGAAAATAGAGTTGAAATGGTTTTGAAAACGAATTTAAAACGATTTAGAAAATATGTTTTAAAAGGAAATCAACGAAATATATATAATATATATATAATGGCCTGAATAGAATGCGCCGCGCTGCGGTAGTTCGTGAATTTCGACCATTGACTTCGAACTGAATTTCGACCGTCGGATTCTCCTAATACCGGAACCGTTGGGTTCGTATCGAAAAGAGCTTTCCAATGAATATTAGAAATTTGAAATCTAACGGTTGGATTTGGAATTATATCCAAATCAAATTTGAAAAAGGTCGTTGTAAGTGCAGCTCGATAGCCGTTGATGGAAATCGACTGTACGGGCCTTGATAAAATTATTAAAAATATCTATATTTTGTGTAGAATCATAAGAAATGATTTGGGAAAAATTGGGCTGAAGAATTCCACATTTGAAAAGATAAAAATAGATTTTTATCGAAATGAACTAGTTTTGAACTAGAATTAAAATCAATTTATTTTTGAAATAAATAAATTGAAATTCGAAAGTGATTTTAAAAATAATCAATATTCCCAATACGTGAATTGGACTGGAGTTGAATAGAAATTATCTTCGGAATATTTCGATGTTGGATTTCGTGACTATACCGATATTGTTATGGGAATTTGAAAGATATATTTTATATCGTTATTTCCAATACGATATTTGTTAGTTTCAGAATTTGATATTGAATATAAGCCGGTATATTTTCTATTCAGAGCCTTGTATTTAATATCAAATGTGATTTGGGTTTATCGTGAATCGTGTTTTAGATGACATTGGTTCTTTAACCGAGTTAAAAACAGGATATTGATTTTTGAAAGGATTAAAACTAAGTGGAGTTTTAATGAATCTTTAATTAGATTAAAAATGTAAATTGATAAGTTAAATTATCAAATCTGAAAAGTGATCGAGAGTGGAGTATCACCAGTTTTGCTCCAAAGCGATAGTTAAATCTTTAATTAGATTTGAACGTGAAATGGTAATTAATTTTACCGATAACAACGTGGTGTTAGATATGGAGTATTGCCAGTTTTTCTCCATGGGATATATAGGTTGGGATTGAGAAATAAAATAAATAATTACTTCGGTGTGGCTCGCTAATCCCAACTAGTTTGAAATGATATCCAAAGGAAGATTAAAGAATAAATTTAGAAGAATTTATCTTGGATAAAATTAATGGGAACGCTTCCCTAAGAATGTGATTTTGTGAATAAAAGAATATTCTGAATTGGAATGAGGCGTTCGTTGTGTTTGTGTAACATTTGTTTATTATATACGTGGGTTGTTCAGAAAGGCCGGGTTTATACCCATTCTGAATAACCGATTCGACGAGATGTCGAAGATGAAGACGGTGGTTGAAGACCGGAAGTCTTCACATTGTTTGGGTGATTACTGATGATCTCGATTGGACTGTACACCCAAGATGAGGGAAATAGTTGGTGATCGTCCAGACGTACTTGGAGATGGATGGATATGCGAGGAAAGTGCCTCCGGTTTCGTTCAGACCCAGAACGAACTTGTAAATGGATTGTGTGTCTGACATTGGATTTTATTCTGTGTTGATTGATCTCTATTAAATATACATCTGTTTGGCAGCGGAGAATTTATTCTCTTGCTTAACGCCCTTCTCTGAGACGTACGAGCTCATAGGTTGTATATCGATGGACATCAGTCGCATGGAGTAAATTGCCAGTGTGGCACGCGTAAGTGGCAATTGATCAAGGATTCTGTTGAAAAGCAAAGTATTGTGGTTGATGATCATAGCACGGCCTATGTGGCGTAGCTTTGTGTATAATGTGAATTCGCGAGCCTCACACCTCGGTATGAGTCAAAAACGGGATACGGACCCAAGGAGTGCACGACGTTTCTTTCTAGCTAGGGTGGTGTCAGTGACCTACCAGCCCTGACATTTATATACTTTTTACCTGTGTGGTCTGTAAGGACCCGGAAACGTGTGTTCAGGAATAACTAATCCTCAAAAGTAAGAGAGGACCGACCTTGGAGGTTCCAAAGGATCATAGTGGGGTCCTGAGGCATTTGCTAGAGTGTCTCGAATGCGGAGAGGAGCTTGCCCCTTGCCTCGACTCATGATGGAATCCAATTTCCAATACGTGATATTGCGGTTTTAATTGTAGAACAAGTATGGCGACATGATATATGGTACCCATGCCGTCTATGATTGATATTTATGATTGAAATTGTTTTGACACTATACACCTATAATAGTATCAAGTGATTTGTTTTAAATGTACCAAGCATGTTTGGCTATTATAAGGGAAAACCCTATCCTCTGGCTTGCGTTGCATTGTGTGATGGGACCTGGGTCTTATAATAGCTTCATTTTTCCAAAGAGCATTGTGCTGTTTTGTTATATGCACTAGTATTCTTAGGAGGAAACCCGTTCCGTGTTATACGGCGTGGTCCCTTTAATTACTCTCTTTTAAAGTAAAGTTTTAAATAACTGTTTTAGTTCTCACACCAGTCACATGAATGACCTGGAGTTTATTGTTTTAACCTAAACTCTGGGTGCCTATATTTTCCAAACGGGCAGCTAGTAGTTTTGGTTTTGCAGATTTATATTCACAGGGTCCTGATTTACAGTTGGAACGATGCTCGGAAAGCTCTGTATCTGTGTGTCACTTTCTGTTGTGTTTTATATTGTTTTTCCGCTGCAATGTAATTTATTGTAATCTCTGATATTTATCATGTAATTTATTCATTTATACTCTGTATGTTCTTGTATTTGATGGAATTGTTGTAATAACAATGAAATGTTCTTCCGTTTGCGTTCTACTGTGTGTTTTTCTCAAAGTCTCCGCTCTTTCCTTCACGGGGAAGTTACAGGTTCTTACAGTGGTATCAGAGCTTTAGTTTACAGAGCTCGAGAACAAGGCACATTAGAACCATACGAAAGAATTCATCAGATGTTGGATTAGCAATGTCCAATTAGAATGACTCGTTAGAGATAGGATCAGTAGTGTCCTAGAACGAGTGTGAAGAGTATATTTTTCAAAAGAAAACAATTTTGTTTTGAAATTTAAATCTCTTTGTACGTATTTGATTATTTATTTATTTTGAATATGGACAATCCAATATATAAAGATTTCGCGTATACGCGTCATGAACGTATAGTCGAAGTTTTAATATACTGGATAGATATAGAATCACACTCTAGTCGCTCGGAGATGATTTTGATGATGGAGCTCCATCACCAATATTTATGTTCTTGTTTCGAAGGTGTGATTTCTATATATTTCCATTAGACTGGTGTGAGAACCAAAATATAGCTAGAATACATTGTTGTGAATTGGCATCAAAAATATGATTTTCTGAATATATGTATCAAAATTATGAATTTGAAACGCTAATTCACTAATTGATTACTGGTTGTGTTGTTTGTCTATTTGTTTGATATTTTGAACCATTTACCCTAATTGAATCAAATATTGAATTGTATTGAAATTGGTCGCATTTGCTTGCATATACATGTACTTACATTGAACAGGTCATAGCAAGGAGGCTAGAGCAGAGAATAAAATTTGTTTGCCCGACAAATAGGTACATGTTTACTATAATTTGCTGTTTTGTTTGGGTGATGATGATTTTATGAGCCTATTGGCTAGCTGCCGTGCTTTTTCTTTTTGAGATCAGAAGGCCTGTATGGCAATTTCGGGATTTTCCCGTGGCTCCCGTTGCAGGGGAGGTTATGGCGAAGTTTTTCGAAAATTTAGGGTGTTAGCCAAATTTTTGAAGAATTTGAAAATTCTCAGAAACTGAAAAGTTGGAGAATGGAAGCCAGATCGAACGTAGAGTTGATTAATCAAACCACTTTCGACTTCGTTCCTTTTCGGGGACGAAAAGTTTTAAGTGGGGGAGATTGTAACAACCTGAAAATCTAGGCCAGTTTAAAGTTTTTAATTTGGCAATTTTAGCGAATTTTGAATATTTAAAATGAATTATTTTAAATAATATCGACGAGAAATTTATTTTGAATAGAAATCGAACGTATATATTATATACGTCGTCGTTAGAATATAAATATTTATATATAATTATAATAGAATTGAAAATGGCGCGGTAGTTTGATAATTCGATTTCAAACTTCAATTGAATGTACCGGGTGCAAAATAAATCGGATTTTAGTGAAACCAAAAATAATAGGATCTAATTGTGAATATCTTTCCAACGAATCCGAAAAATCGGAATTTCATAGTGGGAATCAAAAGATATGTCCAAATGAAAATTCTGAATAGTCGCTATGGAATTCAGGCCCTTAAAAATGGGAATTTTGCAAACGACCTCGGATTTCGACGAAACCACTTTTGTTGGGTCCGTGATGTCAAATTATTGTTAGATTCCAAATTTCATAATTTTTCGAATCAATATGTGAGCGTGGCAAAGGAAAACGCGTTTGACCAATTTCAGTTGATTTTAATCGACTGGAAAATGGCCATTTTTCCAACGGTCTCAGAATTCGACGAAACTTGTTTTGTTAGGACCGTATCGTCAATACGAAGCTAGAAAATATTTTTCTGGAATTTTTCGAGTTAGTATGTGACCCCAGTAAATTGAAATGCGCATTCAAATTCAATATATAGAGTTATATGTTGATTTTAATGGAAACTGATCGAAACGGTCGAATCAGCTTACGTACATATCCCATTGTGTTCGGAATGGGGGTGAAACGCTAGGGACGACAGTCGGTGGGTTCGATTTCGAGTTGAAAATAAAAAGTTACTTTTTGAATTTAAATAATATAAAATATATATATACACCCTAGGTCAAATTGAATTGGTCAAACCCCTCATTTAATTTCCCATGGTCAAACATCAAAAACGCGCCCCCTTCCTCCTTACATCCCGTCGCTCACATCGCCCCCCCCCCCCCTCGATTCAGCGTCGCCGCCCCCTCCCCTCTTCTTCTCCACCTCGCGCTCCTTCCTCTCCTCCCTCCTCTCGTGTCCTGCTCCTCTCTCTTCTCCCTCCACCTTTAAATCACCGCGCGGAGCCACAGAGACCCCACCGCCGAGCTCCACCCACGCCGCACCTCCCCCATCACCTGCCGAGCCCGACGCGCCCACCCTCAGCCACCATCTCCGGCTGAGCGCCCTCCTCGATTCGAAAAGGTGATTTTTACTCTATTTTATTTTATTTATTTAGTTTAGATAGATTTTAGTGATTAAATAAAATCAGTTTTATAAATATCATGACATCGATAAACATAAATGATTTTTATTTATATATTTAGAGTATAAAGAAATGATTTTTACTTGAAAAGCTTTGATTTTAACATGATAAAGCTTGGAATTTTTAGACGAGTAAGGTTATGAATTTTAGATGACGAAAGATATGATTTCTCATATATAAAAGGGGGATTTTTATTCATATGAAAGATTACATTTTTATAGTGAAAATTCGATTTTTATATATTGAATAGTATAGTAAAAATTCGATTTTTATATATTGAATAGCAAAGTAAAAATTCAATTTTTATATATTGAATAGCAAAGTAAAAATTCGATTTTTATATATTGAATAGCGAAGAAAAAAATCGATTTTTATATATGTAGTGGCTACGAGCAACGAAAGTGTTAGACGACGAAGATTTCTTACATTAGAAGTGTCGTGGAGTTGGAATAGCTAGTCGGTGAGAACTTCTCACTCAAATTTCCTTTTTTCTATTAAATATATATATATATACTAGGATGTAGATGGTGCTTAGCAGCACCCGACACCCGTCATCCACAGACCATGGATGGCTTGTTTGTTTAATTGATGTGTTGTTAAATTTGTTTGTGTTATTGATGTGAAATCGATAATAAAAAAAGTAGAAGTGTTGAAATAAATATTTTATCGTTAAAAATATAATTTTTAATGTGAATGTGAATAAATGAATATTTATAAACAAATCGGCCAATTTGTTTATATACACTGATTTGACTAATATTGATTGGGTCGATAAATTTTACACATCGCCCAACTGCACGAATAAAAATATGTGTTTGTTGATTTGAAACCCCACACGGGTGTTGGGATGATATTTGGGTACACTAATCCCAATTATTTAATTGTATGTCCATCGATTGGTCGACAGGCTGTGTAAGCGTTGATTATTTATATTTGATGCTTATGCAATTGTGTGGTGCACCTTGGATGATGGTTGATTGTTGATCGTTGCTATTATATACATGTGTTATATGGTGATTGATTAGGCCTCATTCCAATTGGGAAAATAATGAATATTATAAAAGAAAATTCATGTGTTGAATATAGAAATAGTCATGTGTTGACGATGTTCATGAGTTGAAACTATTGACGTGTTGAGTGAAATATTTTAAATAATAAAAATTACATCTTTATCATATTTACAATTAGAATCTACTTCACGGTGGAGTCTAATTAAAATCAAACGATAGATACCATAGTTTTATAAAATATTTTACATAACAAAAATAGTCATGTGTTGAAAGAAATATAAATTCATGTGTTGAATAGAATAAATATTCATTTGTTGAATAGAATAAAGAAGTTTTTGAAAAATATAAAGCCGTGTTGATTAGAGATGCGTTATTTTGACGCGAACGATAATTATATCGATTTTATTCGTTTTACAATGAATATTGAAAAGTGATTTCAAAATTAATATTTTTAAATGAAATTCAAATTAGATTAGATTAAAATTCAAATTGAAATTTTATTGAATCAATTTGAAATGAATTCGAATCGAATAGAGAATGAATTCGATTCAAATTGAATAGAAGTGAATTTGAATTCGAATTGAATAGAAGTGAATTTGAACTCGAATTGAATAGAAAGTGAATTTGAATTCAAATCAATTAGAAATGAATTCAAATTGAATTAGATTGAAATTGAATTAAAAACGAATTGAAATCGTTTTGAATAAAATTTAAAACGAACTAAAATTGAATTGAAATCAATTTGAAATGAATTCGAATTGAAATCAAATTGATTAGAAATTGAAAATAGAGTTGAAATGGTTTTGAAAACGAATTTAAAACGATTTAGAAAATATGTTTTAAAAGGAAATCGACGAAATATAATATATATATATATATATATATATATATATAATGGCCTGAATAGAACGCGCCGCGCTGTGGCAGTTCGTGAATTTCGACCATTGACTTCAAATTGACATTACGGGAGATCCGACCGTCGGATTCTCCTAAAACCGGAACCGTTGGGTTCGTATCGAAAAGAGCTTTCCAATGAATATTAGAAATTTGAAATCTAACGGTTGGATTTGGAATTATGTCCAAATCAAATTTGAAAAAGGTCGTTGTAAGTGCAGTTCGATAGCCGTTGATGGAAATCGACTGTACGGGCCTTGATAAAATTATTAAAAATATCTATAATTTGTGTAGAATCATAAGAAATGATTTGGGAAAAATTGGGCTGAAGAATTCCACATTTGAAACGATAAAAATAGATTTTTATCGAAATGAACTAGTTTTGAACTAGAATTAAAATCAATTTATTTTTGAAATAAATAAATTGAAATTTGAAAGTGATTTTAAAAATAATCAATATTCCCAATACGTGAATTGGACTGGAGTTGAATAGAAATTATCTTCGGAATATTTCGATGTTGGATTTCGTGACTATACCGATATTGTTATGGGAATTTGAAAGATATATTTTATATCGTTATTTCCAATACGATATTTGTTAGTTTCAGAATTTGATATTGAATATAAGCCGGTATATTTTCTATTCAGAGCCTTGTATTTAATATCAAATGTGATTTGGGTTTATCGTGAATCGTGTTTTAGATGACATTGGTTCTTTAACCCAGTTAAAAACAGGATATTGATTTTTGAAAGGATTAAAACTAAGTGGAGTTTTAATGAATCTTTAATTAGATTAAAAATGTGAATTGATAAGTTAAATTATCAAATCTGAAAAGTGATCGAGAGTGGAGTATCACCAGTTTTGCTCCAAAGCGATAGTTAAATCTTTAATTAGATTTGAACGTGAAATGGTAATTAATTTTACCGATAAAACCATGGTGTTAGATATGGAGTATTACCAGTTTTTCTCCATGGGATATATAGGTTGGGATTGAGAAATAAAATAAATAATTACTTCGGCGTGGCTCGCTAATCCCGTCTAGTTTGAAATGATATCCAAAGGAAGATTAAAGAATAAATTTAGAAGAATTTATCTTGGATAAAATTATTGGGAACACTTCCCTAAGAATGTGATTTTGTGAATAAAAGAATATTCTGAATTGGAATGAGGCGTTCGTTGTGTTTGTGTAACATTTGTTTATTATATATGTGGGTTATTCAGAAAGGCCGGGTTTATACCCATTCTGAATAACCGATTCGACGAGATGTCGAAGATGAAGACGGTGGTTGAAGACCGGAAGTCTTCACATCGTTTGGGTGATTACTGATGATCTCGATTGGGCTGTACACCCAAGATGAGGGAAATAGTTGGTGATCGTCCAGACGTACTTGGAGATGGATGTATATGCGAGGAAAGTGCCTCCGGTTTCGTTCAGACCCAGAACGAACTTGTAAATGGATTGTGTGTCTAACATTGGATTTTATTCTGTGTTGATTGATCTCTATTAAATATACATCTGTTTGGCGGCGGAGAATTTATTCTCTTGCTTAACGCCCTTCTCTGAGACGTACGAGCTCAGAGGTTGTATATCGATGGACATCAGTCGCGTGGAGTGAATTGCCAGTGTGGCACGCGTAAGTGGCAAATGATCAAGGCTTCTGTTGAAAAGCAAAGTCTTGTGGTTGATGATCAAAGCACGGCCTATGTGGCGTAGCTTTGTGTATAGCGTGAATTCGCGAGCCTCACACCTCGGTATGAGTCAAAAACGGGATACGGACCCAAGGAGTGCACGACGTTTCTTTCTAGCTAGGGTGGTGTCAGTGACCTACCAGCCCTGACATTTATATACTTTTCACCTGTGTGGTTGTTGGATACGAGGCGCCTCGGATATAGGTCTGTAAGGACCGGGAAACGTGTGTTCAGGAATAACTAATCCTCAAAAGTAAGAGAGGACCGGCCTTGGAGGTTCCAAAGGATCATAGTGGGGTCCTGAGGCATTTGCTAGAGTGTCTCGAACGCGGAGAGGAGCTTGCCCCTTGCCTCGACTCATGATGGAATCCAATTTCCAATACGTGATATTGCGGTTTTAATTGTAGAATTAGTATGGCGACATGATATATGGTACCCATGCCGTCTATTATTGATATTTATGATTGAAATTGTTTTGACACTATACACCTATAATAGTATCAAGTGATTTGTTTTAAACGTACCAAGCATGTTTGGCTATTATAAGGGAAAACCCTATCCTCCGTCTTGTGTTGCATTGTGTGATGGGACCTGGGTCTTATAATAGCTTCATTTTTTTCAAAGAGCATTGCGCTGTTTTGTTATATGCACTAGTATTCTTGGGAGGAAACCCGTTCCGTGTTATACAGCGTGGTCCCTTGAATTACTCTCTTTTAAAGTAAAGTTTTAAATAACTGTTATAGTTCTCACACCAGTCACATGACTGACCTGGAGTTTATTGTTTTAACCTAAACTCTGGGTGCCCCTATTTTCCACACGGGCAGCTAGTAGTTTTGGTTTTGCAGATTTATATTCACAGGGTCTTGATTTACAGCTGGAACGATGCTCGGAAAGCTCTGTATCCGTGTGTCACTTTCAGTTGCGTTTTATATTGTTTTTCCGCTGCAATGTAATTTATTGTAATCTCTGATATTTATCATGTAATTTATTCATTTATACTCTGTATATTCTTGTATCTGATGGAATTGTTGTAATAACAATGAAATGTTCTTCCGTTTGCGTTCTACTGTGTGTTGTTCTCAAAGTCTCCGCTCTTTCCTTCACGGGGAAGTTACGGGTTCTTACAGTCTCCATTAGTGTGAACTATGACCTGTAGAAATGTTTGGTGAACAATCTTTGTACTGTTAAAACTTTGTTAAATAATTTTTTTATTTGTTTATTTCATTCTATGGCATACTCTATTACTAAAACGAATACATTTAATATGTAACATCTATAAGCTGTAATTTTTTTTATAGATATATAAATCTATTGCAACTGGCATATACTGTTGCAAAAGGATCTGTTGCAACAACAAAAGCCTGTTGCAAAAAATTCTACCGCAACAGGCTATTGCAACAGGCGAAAAATGTTGCAAACTTTTCACAACTCTGGCTATACCAACAGGCGCGGGTCTGTTGCAATTGGTCTACTGCAACAGATATTGCCTGTTGCGAAAAGTGTTTTCTGTTGTAGTGCATGCAAGCGATGTCAACCAAGATATGCAGTAATTACATATAAATGCATCTTGATTTTGTTCTGTACCATAGTATTGAGCAGATTGTAATTAGAAAAGGTAATATTTTAATATTGATGTGTTATTCTTGTAGCATTCAAACTATCGTTAATATATTGTTCATCTTCATAGCATGCTTTTGCTTCTAAACAGACTTTCCCATATATATATACACACACACACACACATACACACATACTAAAATATATAACAAACAGGGTAATGAAGGTAGAATTGAACCCAATAGTCTTAAGTTGGAAGTGTAACAAATTGAAACCTTGGGCAAAGAAAAGTTCGATATCTAAAGTCATCCAAAGGCAGTGAGTATAAGCTCAGAAAGCATCTGAAGCAAAATAGAGTTGGCAGCAGAAAAGTGGAACATAATGAAATATAGTAGGTATGCATTAGTATATGGAAAACATCACTTTTTTATTCTTTATTTTTAGGGAGACGAGCTCAAGGTCCAGCCCAAATTAGGATGTGCTGGGCTTTTTTTCCCAGCGAGTTAGTTTCCCCTGACTGAACCCATGTCCGGTTTGGCGGTCAGGAAGTTTGCTAAGCTAGTGGTATGCGCCATCCATCTAGTTGAAGCATGTGTTGCTATTTGTAGCAGCACATCGCTGCCGCAAATAGTAACCAACAAAGCTGCTACCTCAATAAGGTCCTAATTTTTATAATTTTTTTTATATAAAATATGCATTTAATACTAGGGGACATACCCACCCGTAATGGACCATAATAATATAGACATATCACTCTGAAACTGAATCATGTAGATCAACTAAAAAATTTAAAACCTAGAAATAACATTCAGTAGCCACATGAAACTCATCTCATACTGATTATCATCCAATATATATTCATTAAAATAAAAATTTTAAAGCTGAAGGGATCAATCTAACATGTCGTTAAGAAAACCGTAGACAACAACAATTACTACTGGTATTTCCATTATAATGATTTACATTACATAAACATATGCATTGCACAAAAGAATATGGCAAACATTATCAAAAATCTTTTTCACTACATCAATGCATGTATTACACAATATTGGTTCTTAACTAAATTAGTAAATCCATTTTGTGCAGTGTGTAACATATCACATTTAAATGAATGTTTTTTTGCTCAAAAATTCTGAATGTGTCATTAAGACAGTTTAAATTAAATAAAAGGTTCAATTTATTACATATAATTAACTTAATTACCAAAATAAATAAATGCCATGAACATAAATTTACCAAATATGTTGTATTCACTGCATAACACAAAATCGTGAAAATTACGAATGCACATAAAGTACATTTTTTGTGAATAAACTAAATGGTAATCATTTCTGTTAGAGGAAATTTGAGATAATGGAAAATTTTGATTTGTCACACATCAAGAAATATAACATAATATACAATTATATATGTAAAAGCATGATGTGTTGTATCAATAGAAAGAGGAGGAGAGATAAGGCAAGAACATAACATATATGACATTGGCATGCACATTAATATTTAAAAGGTCAAAAGATAGACCTTGGGCCTTGGGACTCTTGGGATCTCGTGATTAGATGGGCCTTGAAATGCCAATGGGCTTACTGTACAATAGTTCAATTTTTTTCTTCTTGCATGAATTATCATTCGACTGGTTATTTACTTACCAGTTGACTAGTCATGTTTGACCTGGCAGGGTTTAAAGAGTTGCAATCTTTTTTGAATAGAACCAACCGTATCTCCTCACTGCTATAAAAACTGGATTGCATTTCCATTTAGAATCACTTGAATTACTTCACTGCATCTTCTTCTTAATTCATACTCTGTCATTTCTTAAATATATTGCAAAAGGGTTCTAATTCCTGCAGGCTAGATTTCAAATCTCTTGTCACTGCAGACGATTAAATCCAAATAGTGAATCGTCGTGTTTGTGCAACCACGTCGATTAAAGATATTCAATGTCTGCTTCGTTGTATCTTCGAACAGATTTTTCATTACTCATGCACACAAGATAAGAGGGCAAATACTTTTTTAGGATAGCGATCAACACATTGTGCCTCGGAGATTTTTTAGAGAATCAGCGACGATTTTAGTCCAACAATCTAAAACAGTATTTTGGCAATGGCTACTCACAGTCTTAATGAATTTGTCGTTGATTTTACAAAGCTAGAGAGATTCAATGGTGTTAATTTTCTTCGATGGCAGAAAAAGATGCATTTATTGCTCGTTGGAATGAAAGTGGTATATGTGCTAACTACGCCGAAACCAGCAGAGACAGAAGATGAAACCAGTGCACAGACACGAGATCGGATCAAATGGGAACAAGATGATTACATTTGCAAAGGCCATATCTGTATTGCGATAACGGATACACTTTTTGATATGTACTACAACAAGGCAACTGCAAAGGATGTTTGGGATGCATTGGAGGCAAAATATATGATGGAAGACATAACTAGTAAGAAAATTTTAACCACCAAATTTTTTAATTACAAAATGACTGATGATCGTTCAGTAGTAGAGCAATTTAATGAAATCATACACATACTTAACCAATTCAGTCAACATAAGTTAAATATGGATGAGGAAATTAAGGTATCCTCGATAATAGACAATTTACCCCCTCCTTGGGAAGATCAGAGTAAACTACTGAAACATAAGAAGGAGGATATGAGTCTAGACAGCCTTGCACAGTATTTGCAAGTTGAACAACAGCCGAGATAGAAAGATGCTCAAGATGAAACAGTTATTGATACATCAAAAGTCCATATGGTGGAGGAAAAGAAAGAAAAAAAATGCTTCAACTAACTCTTCTAATAAGAAGAGGAAATGGCAGAACAATAATAATTCCCAGAACAAGAAAAGCAAAATGGCTGCTACTTTTATGGTAAACTGGAACATTTCAAAAGGGATTGTCGCTTCTGGAAAAAGAAGCAGTAATCAGAAAAAGAAAAGTTTGCAGCAGCCATATCAGAAGTGAATATGATTGAACAAGACAATTCTTGGTGGATCGATTTTAGTGCTACTAAGCATATTTGCATATACAGGAATCAATTCAAGAAACTGGAACGGACCAAAGATGAAGGATACCTATACATGGGAAATTCAACAAAGGTGGAGGCCAAAGGGAAGGGGACCGTGGATTTGGAGTTCATATCCGGAAAAGTCCCGACTTTAAATGATGTATATTATGTACCTGAAATTAGGAATAATCTTGTTTTGGAAAGTCTTCTTAATAAGGTTGGTTTCAAACAAGTCTTTGAGTCAGAAAAATATGTGTTGACAAAAGGTGGTGTGTTTGTAGGAAAAGGGTACATGTGTGATGGTATGTTTAAACTGAATGTTGATATAATTAAAAGTATGAATTCTGCTTATATTGTTGACTCATTTTCATTATGGCACAGTAGATTAGGACATGTTAATCATAAACATATGCTTGATATGATATCATTGAATCTGATTCCAAAACACCAAAATGAAATGCTAGATAAGCGTAGGATATGTTCATTAACTAAGATCACTAGAAAACCATTTCCTAATAAAACGGAAAGTGCAACAAAATTGTTACAACTTATTCATAGTGATGTATGTGACATGCATAGTACTCCTACTAGAGGTGGAAAGAAATATTTTATCACGTTCATAGATGATTGTTCAAAATATTGTTATGTTCATCTTATGCATGCTAAAAGTGAAGTGTTAAATTCATTTATGTCATACAAAACTGAAGTAGAAAACTAGTGTGATGCTAAAATAAAAAAACTTAGATCTGGTAGGGGAGGCGAGTATCAATTTCCTGAATATTGTGAATCAGTAGGAATTATACATGCAAAATGAAGTGGCTAAAAAGGAAAAACAGAACACTTACTGAAATGGTAAGTGCAATGTTGTGTAATTCTGGATTTAACACTAGTTTCTAGGGAGAAGCTTTACTTACCGCATGTTATATTCTGAATAGAATACCGCATAAGAAAAGTAAAGTTACTCCTTATGAACTTTAGAAGAAAAGAAAACCAAATATTGATTATTATCGAGTTTGGGAATGTAGAGCGATCGTCCGATTACGTGAACAAAAAATAAGAAAATTAGGATAAAAGGCTATCGAGTGCTTATTCTTAGGATATGCTCAACATAGCAAAGGATACATGTTTTTAGTAATAGAACCTAATAGCTCCATAGAAATAAATATAGTAATAGAATCAAGTTATGTAGTGTTTTATGAGAATAGATTCACATCTATTCAAAATACACCGATTCATGAAACGGTGGAGGTCAATACACCTATTAATGAAATGATGAAGGTTAATGAACCAACTATTGAACCTGTAGAAAACACTGATGGGAACATCGACAAAAATGGTGATCCTCTTAGGAGAAGTAAACGAAGAAGGATAGAAAAATCTTTTGGACTCGATTTTGTCGTATATTTGGTTGAAGGATCTAGAAAAAAATGTAGAGCATCAATTAATGATATCTACAAATATAGAATTTGATCCTTTAACATATAATGAGGCAATGAAATACCAAGACTCATCATTTTAGCAAGAAGCCATAAATGATGAAATGGATTCTATTATGGGAAATAAAACATGAAAACTAGTAGATTTACCTCCTGGTTCTAAACCAATAGGACGTAAATGGATGTTTAAGAAAAAGTTAAAAGCAGATGGCATAATCAAAAAATTTAAAGCAAGATTAGTTGCCAAAGGATTCACACAGAAAGAAGGAATAGATTATTTTGATACGTATGCCCCGGTAGCTAGAATTTAAACTATTAGGATTTTAAATGCATTAGCTTCTATCTATAATTTTTAAATTCATCAAATGGATGTTAAGACGACATTTTTAAATGGTGAACTTGATGAAGAGAGATATATATGTCTCAACCAAAAGGTTTTGTGATGCCTAGACAAGAATAAAAAGTATGTAAACTTATCAAATCACTTTATAGTCTTAAACAAGCACCAAAGCAATGGCATGAAAAGTTTGATAAAACTATTATATCCAATGGTTTTAGGATCATTGAATCTGACAAATGTGTCTATAGCAAGTTTCATTCAGGTAAAGGTGTAATTATTTGTCTTTACGTGGATGATATGCTTATATTTGGAACGGATACTTCGAGTATTGAAGAAACTAAAAGATATATGTCTTCATCTTTGACATGAAAGAGATGGGAGTAGCTGAAATGATTCTTGGAATAAGAATCATGAAAACAAAAGACGGGTTATCAATTAACCAGTCTCATTACATTGAGAAATTTTTGAAAAGGTTCAATCTATTCAATTGTAAACCTATGTCTAATCTGTTTGATCCAAATATGCAGTTATACACTAATACTGGAAGAGCTATAGAGCAATTGGAATATGCTAGAGTTATTGGAAGTTTGATGTATGTAATGACATGCACACGACCAAATATTGCCTATGTTGTTGGTAAAATGAGTAGATATACTAGTAACCCTAGTAATATCCGCTGGAATGTAATACATAGAATTTTAAAGTATTTAAAAGGTACCATAAATTATGGTATACATTACAACGACTATCCTAGTGTAATAGAAGGATACACAAATGCTAGTTGGAACAATGGAAGTGAAGATAATAAATCAACTAGTGGATGGATATTCACTCTTGGTGGGGGAGCAATATCCTGGGCCTCAAAGAAACAAACATGTATTGATGATTTAACCATGGCTGCTGAGTTTATAGCACTGGCTTCTGGTAGTAAAGAAGCGGAATGGTTAAGGAATTTATTATTAGAAATTCTTGTGTGGCCAAAACCTATGCCACCAATATCTGTGCATTGTGATAGTCAATCTACATTAGCACAAGCAATCAACCAAGTATATAATGGTAAATCTAGACATATTAGTCTAAGGCACAGTTTGGTTAGGCAAATGCTCACTGAAGGGGTAATTACCACAGATTTTGTGAGATCTAGACAGAATTTGGCAGATCCATTTACTAGAGGACTTGCAAGGAACTTAGTGATAAAAACATCATAGGGAATGGGTTTAAATCCTATACAATACAATCGCGAATGGAAGGAACTCAACTCAACATAATAAATAAATTTGTTATCATGAGTTGAAAGAGCAAAAGTACTTCATATGTTTGCGGTTGGAAGCACTATAATATTTAGTCTGAAAAACTAAGCATTATCATACAATCCAAGGAAAAGTGCTTGGTACTTATAATGACAAGGAGAGGATGTTCTGCTTAGAACTTAATAGGTTTATAACAGATATGTTGTTGAGGTGTGTGTTATAAGGCCCTTCTGATAAACCTACCTATATGAATGCAACGAAGGTGGTGCCGCCTTCTGCGAGATGTTGGCTTGATCTCTAAGGGCGTTTCATGAAAGAAGATACAGACCCAAGGCCAATCCACGGGTCAGGCAAACATACTATTTGGAAAATATGAAAATGAGTGTGTGATAATCACATCCAGTAGATCATATAGGATCGATGGTTCAATGCTTAGTCAACCACTTCGTCTTGATATACTTTGATGGGTTTTCACTACATATAGATTCAATTTTGTAAGACATCTATACTTATGCACAAATTTTCCTACATATAAATGACAAGAGGAATTTATTTAAAATTTAGTGGAGGATTTTTAGAGGAAATTTGAAATAAAGGAAAATTTTGATTTGTCCCACATCCTGAAATATAACATAATATACAACTATATATGTAAAAGCATGATTTATTATATCAAAAGAAAGAGGAGGAGAGATAAGGCAAGAACATAACATACATGGCATTGGCATGCACATTAATATTTAAAAGGTCAAAAGATGGGCCTTGGGCCTTGAGGCTCTTAGGGTCTCGTGATTAGATGGGCCTTGAAATGCCAGTGGGCTGACTGTACAGCAGATCAATTTTTTTTTCTTGCAGGAATTATCAGTCGACTAGTGCTACTTCCTCCAGTCCACTGCTGCAGAATTTTAACATTATTAGTCAACTGGTTATTTACTTACCAGTCAACTGGTTATGTTGAACTGGCAGTGTTTGTTTGATTTCAAACAAACAGACACAACTATTTAAAATTAGCAGTCTTATGCTCTAACCAGTCGACTGGTACTATATATACCGGTCGACTGGTACGAACAACTGTGTCTGTTTCTACGCCTGTTTCTTAAAAGAAATGGACGATATTGTTTGAAGAGTTGCAATCTTTTCTGAATAGAAGCAACCATATCTTCTCGCTACTATAAAAACTGGATCGCATTTCAGTTTAGAATCACTTGAATTACTTCTCTACATCTTCTTTTTAATTCATACTCTGCCATTTCTTAAATATATTGCAAAATGGTTTTAGTTCTTGCAGGCTAGAATTCAAATCTCTTGTCACTGCAAACGATTAAATCCAGATAGTGAATCATCGTGTTTGTGCAACCACGTCGATTAAAGATATTCAATATCTGCTTCGTTGTATCTTCGAACAGATTTGTCATTACTCGTGCACACAAGATAAGAGGGCAAATACTTTTTTTGGGTAGCGGTCAACACATCGTGCCTCGGAGATTTTTCAGAGAATCAGCGACGATTTTAGTCCAACAATTTCTTCATGTTCACTATAGATTTCATACTCATTTTTTATAGGATATTATAAAGGTAATTACAAATATAGTCTTAATTCCTATGAACATTCTTATAACAAATTAAACTGGGTTGTTAAACGAAATGCAAAAGACTTAACATGTTGTTAGAATGTAATATCTTCAATGTTCATATTGAATTTTCAGAATTCTAATGTTGTAACTGTCACAATATAAGCAGATCTTTAACATAGTTAGAAACCCATGACTGAAAATCAAACGTTTATATAAAAATTCAAAACCAATTAAAGGGTGGTATGGTACACAATAGACATATTTTTATATGAATTAAACAATATTTTTTCTATTTTGGTAAATTTTGTTTGAATTATTTGGGTTTATTTTAAGAATAAGTGTTTTTCATTCAAGTGGAGCACTCATTTTGATGTCCATGGGTAAACAATGAGAGAAATGAGGTCTAGATTACAAATTAAGAAAACTTAGTTAAAAGCACTAGGCAATAAAAGATGAATTTTTTTAAATTTCAAGCTAGTGTTCCCAATTATGTTTGTTCTATAAGAAATATTGGAACCTTTCTAACTTGAACCTAGGTATCATTTTGAATCTTCGATCTCTTTTACTATAGAATAGATCGAAAACTAAAATTCGACAAGTAAAAATATAAATTTCATGCTTTGATTTGTACTATTTTAGGTACTAGAATACATTATTAACATAATAGACTAAATTTTTGAAACAATAAGTGGCTTACTAACAAAATAGAGGTAGATAAGCTTAATAGGTCTGGCTTTCAACAAACATGCTTGTTATATCAACAAAACTAGAAAATTCATTTTCTGTTGTTATAAAGAATGAGAAATTCAAGCACATCTAGTGATGAAAGAAATACTTTCGTTCCTTTTTCTTTCCATGCCATCTTAATGCGAATTCAAAATTTTGCAACCCAATCCAAGAAAAACATAAACAAACCCTTCAAAACGAAAATAGCATGCACTTAATATCGTGAAACATATAATATGTCAAATATAACAATAATAATAGTCCAGAGTCAATCATAAAACATAATATGAAACAAACTTACACTATTACAAAACTGGGCATATTCGACACTAATATGTGTGCATTGCATGAAAAGTTTGGAGAAAGCTATGCTTTCTTTGATCTTCTGCAACAATATTCATATGTTGTTGCATTAGACGTTAATGTACTGTTGCGGTTGGAATTCTGGTGTGACATGCAACACCAGTTCAAAACATTGCATTACACCAATTAAAAGTACAGCTAATCAATCCATACCTTCGTAAATGAAAACTCACAACCGTTTATCGTCAATCAATCCATGCTACCTTTCCCCTTTTCCCGCTAGCATTTTCATTCCTGTGGCGCGATAGTTCTTTTCATTTCGTTCCCACCAAATCCCTTATTCCCAGCATACTCTAATCTGTCGCACCCCTAACTTCCCCAAATCCCCAAATGAAAACCCTAGTTTTGGAAAACATGAGCAGCTTAATCAAGAGGCTATGAGCAAGGAAAAATTGTCAAACGTGACGAATAGGAAATATAAGATTCCAAACTGCCGGGGCCACAAACTGAATCGAAAAATTCCAGAAAAATAAATCTAGCTTTATTTTGACGATACGGTCCTAACAAAACCAGTTTCGTTGAATTCTGAGCTCGTTTGAAAAACGACCATTTTTAGGTCGACCCACTTTAACAGAAATTGACCAATCACCTTTTCTTTTGCCCCGCTCACATACTAGCTTCAAAAATTATGAAATTTGAAACCTAGCAATAGTTTGACATCCCGGACCCAACAACAGTGGTTTCGTCGAATTCCGAGGTCGTATGCAAAATATCAATTTCCAAGGGCTATATAAGCTATATAGCGACCTTTCTGAAAATTCATTCGGCCATAACTTTTGATTCCCGTTATGAAACTTCGATTTTTCAGATTCTTTAGAAAGGTATTCATAAACAGATTTAAATATTTTCAGTTTCGCTAAAATCCGTTATATTTTCCACTCGGTACAGTCAGACAAAGTTTGTATTCAAAATTTCAAACTGCAATACTATACCCAATTCTTTATTTTATTGAAATATGCTATTTCAACTATTCAAATTCTTTGGTATTAACCAATTTTAAAATTGGTTCACATTTTCCGGGTTATTACAATGGGCCTTCTTCAGTTCTTCCTTGAATCCTTCTTCGATATGTATTCCTAATCTTATTGTCAACCGAAATCAGGCGTTCCTACTTCCCTTCCATTTTCAGACTTACTGAATTGGTGAGTAGTTCAATGGTGACTGTTATTTAGAGAAAGATTCTTGATCACGCTGGGACCCACGTTGATGCTTCTGGGCACATGGTTCAGGAGTATTTTGAAGCTGGGTTCGATATAGATACTCTCGATCTTGGAGTACACAGTGGTAAGTTTCTTACTTCTTTTGTAATTTTTTGGAACTATGACGGTGATAGCTTTGATTCTCTTCATTAGAATCCGTATGAACAGTACGAGGTTGTGAACATACAGAATTAGTTCTGTAACAGGCACAAATTAATTCCGATCAGGTTTTTACTAGTATTATTTTTAGTCTTTTGTATACATGCTGATATATACTGATGAACTTGTAATAGTCCCTGCCTTGTTGGTTGATTCACCAACAGATGCTAACCGTACTAGTAATCATTGGGTTTTTATGCGCACAACATTTTATAATGCTCTGTATGGAAAACTCTTTGATAATTGCAATTTCGATATCGAACACAAATAGTATTGCACTGTGACGGTGGTAGTTAAAATATAATGTATAAAATAGGAGATGCTTGAAAGTTTGTAAACGATCAAGTATATAGTCACGAACTATAGTCGATCAATAAAGTTGTTCATGAGAGTAGAAAATTGTCATTGTCATGTGAATTTTCATTGTCATTCTTATTTTGTTTTAAAAGTATTTTTTTTCTAAATACTGATTGTGATATGTTTGGTGATACTCCTTTTTTGTCATTCAGTTTGATTTGAAAATGCATGTGGTTCTTTTTCCTTTTTTAGTTTGAGAAATAAATTTTTTTTGATGAATGTAATATTTTATTTTTCCTTAGGGTACACCTTTAAGTCTATCATAATGAATGTACATGCGCCAAGGTAAAGGTTTTCTACAAACTATTGCGAGAATTGACCTTTTGTGAAAAAATTGGTGTATTACTTATTGCTGGCTATGAGCAGAGCACACAGGATTGGTCAGCAAGATGTTGTTAACATTTACCAATTTGTTACCAGTAAAAGCATTGAGGAAGATATCTTGGAACGTGCTAAGAAAAAGATGATACAATTGCCTTTTATGCATTATATTTTACAAAATCTTTTGCATGTTATGTGCTGTTGTTACATATATAAGTTTTGAGACTCCAACTACTGAATTTTTAGGTTCAAATCACTTGGTATTACATAAGCTAAATGCAAAAGGAAGACTGGAAAAGAAGGAATCGAAAAAAGCATCTATGTTTGATAAGGTAACTTTTTATAAGCAAAGTAACACTTCACTCATGTAATCTTTACACATGTTGAGCAAACCAACAACCGTTTGCCAAATTTTGGCCTTAAAGATTGCCAATTTTCTAGCAAGTACCATTTACACTGTACTTTCAATCTTTATGTTAAAAGTATATTTTTAGCTCCTTTTAGTTCTTTTTTTTTTAGCATTTTTAGTAAGTGATACTAAGTTTCATACTAATTTTAGAATGAGCTTTCTACAATCTAGAAATTTGGAGCGCAGGAATTGTTTAAGAAGATAAAAGTGATCGAAAGAGCAAAAAAAGATTAGGAAGCATGGATATTGATGAAATCATAGAGCGAGCCGAGAAAGTTGAAAACAAAGGTCCGGTTGAAGAGCCTGGAAAGGAATTGCTTGGTGCTTTCAAGGCAAATAGACATGCACACGTACACATATATTATATCAATTTATTTATATATTTTTAGCAGTAATTTTAAAACGTAAATTATATTATAATTGCTTTAGTAAAGAGAAAACAACTATTTGTCATAATTTTTTATCTCTTCTTGTTTATTGTTCTAGGTTGCAAATTTCTGCAATGTCGAAGATGATGGAAAGCCTATTGATACTTCCTTTCAACAACTTTCAACAGCATCAGGTATTTCTGAAGCGAGCAAGAAGAGTAAACTTGACCAAATAATAGTTGATGAAGTAAGAATGTAACATATTAGGAAATCGCCTGCTTTTAGGCATCACATTGTTGTTGCTCCTCATCATAGAAAGACTAGAACTAGCTTGTTTTGCATGTAATGAGGACTGATGTGCATATTCAAGCGTTGTCCATCACCAATCCTTGATTTAAAAAGCCTGAATAGTAAATTTGAAATTTATGTTTCTGCCAGTTATTAAGCTTAGTCTTGATTTATTTTCTTCTTCTGGTCATAACCCCAGTAAATTTGCAGTATGGTAATTCCATGCTTGGTATCATTCGGATTTTTTGTAGGAAGCCATCTACTTGCATAGATTTCTAGTGCCTCGCCTATCAATCTCCCAGAAACAGTATCTCATGATTTTATAGAACTCATAATTCTAGAGAAATGATCGATACTAAATATAGAGATATCATCTACCCACCACCCTTTGTTCGACCATTCATCCTTGGAAGAATGAGTCATTATTTTGGAAGCAATAGCTTCTATGCATCAAGAAATAATATGTAGCTCTTCACACAAGTGATAGTACTTCATTGTGCTTTGCAAAGTAATATGAACATCTTTATACTGATGAAGAATGCACGAGGTAAAAAACACATCAAGCCTTGTAACAAAGTTTCCCTTTTTGTGGTCACCGTTCATTTGAAGATAATGAGAGGCACATCGAACTTTGGTGTAGTTTAAAGCACTTATTGTAATAGTGATTCCATAACAGAATTTCATGCATGTCTCAAAGTCCTCTGAGCCTCCTGGAATGTTTGAAATGTCCAGTACTGTTTGTTGTGAAGTGTCTTTTGACTATAAGAAAAGAGCTCTTAAATGTGAGCATTTTGAGAGGATAGGAAACTTATGAAGCAGATATACACTGTTCTGAACTTTGATTTTTATGTCAGTAGCTACTTCTGAAGAAACTGATCTGATATCTTCAGTAGTAAAGAAAGTATCGAGTCTTGTCCAAGTTTCATAAACTTCATTGTAGCACAATGCTTATAGAATATCAACTAATACACTATGGAAACATAAAAATTCCCTTTTGACATTTTTTGTGCATCTGCCAGAAAATATGCGAACGCATTTGTTTACATTTCCTGAAGTTTGCCCTTTTTTAAACCATGATTTGCCTTTCGATTGATATTCTACATGTTGTCCTTTGTCGTTGCATTTTTATTAGGATTTACCTTAATTATTTGGTAATGGCCAGCGCAATTTCTTATAATATCGTCTTTTATTTGTATCTTTCTTCTTCATGTTACAGGTTTGACCGATGCTCAATTTCTGAGTTGTCATTGAAAGGCATTAAAGCAGCTGGATACGAGAAGATGACTATAGTGCAAGAAGCAACTATGCCTCTCATTCTGAAAGGTACTTGCACCACTTACAGTCCAATTTGGTATTTCTAAGTTTACACATTCATATAATAATTACTATTGGTAAATTTCTGCATTATAACGATGATACTTAATGAGGACCACTTGAGTATAAATTGATTTTTTATAACCGAAGGAACCCCATTTAGTAAAAAAAAATTAACAACTTAAAAAATTGATTTGTCATTTAGTCGATACAAATAGTTAACCAAAATTCTGAATCTGCTAACAAGGAATCTTCTTTGGTCGATACAAATAGTTTGTGATTTATGGTTAATAAATATTTATTTGCTTTCTTTATAATTGTGCCTTCGTCAGGTTAGTCAAATTCATTCAATTGCACCACTTGTTGATCAGTTTCCTATGTTATATTCAATAGTAATTGCACAGCAGCACACAGTTTCGAAGATGCAGACTATAAGGCATGTCAACGATATCAAATAATATGCTGGCACAACACATAGTTCCGACAAAGTGATGAAACAAAGAATTCTTCAAAATCTATGGTCACATTACGTAGAATATTTGAACTTTACTTTTAAATTATGTATTTGATCGCATGTGTTGCACTTGTGATATATTTGAAGAATTGGTATGATATGTAGAATGTTTTAGATGGTTTTAATGTGATGATGAATGTTCTAGATGAGTTTATTCTATATACAAAATTGGTAATGCAGAATTTGTAACTACAACATTGTATTTGCCTTCTTCCAATGTAGCATTTGTCTTTTTCTACTGTTGCATTTGCTTTTTTTTTCCTGATGTTGTATTTCAAAATAATGGTTTTACATTACATATTATAGTGGTGTTGCATTAATGTTTTTAGAGGAAGACGGGTGTGTAGCATGCAACTACACAGCCGATTACGCATAGTAGTAAATAAGTAGAAATATACCTGGTAGACCGGCCCAACCAGTAGCAAAGTGGTTTAGGCCAAGAAGGCCAATATAGCTAGTATGGTGTTGCATTAAATAAAATATTATTAATTCCACATGGCACGTGGGTCCCACAGCTGACGTGGTGTAAGACACGTAGGTAGCTGACGTGGAGAGCTGATGTGGTGTGTGACACGTGGGCATCTTATGTGGAAGTTGATGTGGCACTCACTATCATGGTCTGGAAGCCAGGCTCTAACTTATGCTTAAGGCAACGCTGTGTTTTGTTGCATTACTTGCTAATAGTGTTGCAATACAATTATAATGCAAAACTTTCTCTCTGTGGCATTAGATGGGAAAAAGCGTTGCTTTAGAGAGTTAAGGCAGTAGCCGCGGGTGTCACGCCCCTCTGGTGTTGCCTATTTGAAAAATTGGCCTAAGGCAACGCTTTTTCGATCTATAGCCACATAAAATTAGTGTCGAATATACCCACTTTTGTCGTAGTGTTATTTTTACTATTTGAATTTAACGTAAAACAATTGATGAACGTTTCTTGAAGTCATGTCTCTTCAAATATTTTAATTAGTATAACTGGAAAACAAAAGGGATAATGGAATCAAAATACACAAAAACTGCAAATTTGAATCAAAAAGACACTGAAAAAATAACATAATAACTTATTTGTTACTCTTAATTGAATAATAATTAACAAATTTATTATAATGAAATGTACTTACTACTTATTATAAAAACAATCGAACAAGAAACAACGTCCATAGAGGCAACATTGATTCAAAATTTTCTTAATCTAATTATCAGCCATGCACAACTAAATCATAATAGAAAACATATTCAGATTTATGAAAATATTCATGCCGATGATGAAAAACCTATGTTGATAATAAACACTTATGTCAAACCAATCGAAAGCTAGCAGAATCCTCTACAGTTTCACATATATGATACAACATGTAAATGTTAGTACTTTTGTAATTACACAATTGTATTACAAACAGACAGCAACAACAATCAACATTAATAAATTATGCCAAATTATCACGTCAAACTGTGTGTACAATAATCACAGAAAGCGTGATCGATTTGTGAAGATAAACAGAAAATATTCTGTTTCAGTAATGTCCGAGTCCAGAAGTTTTCTGTTTCCTTGAAACAATATTGCCGTCGTATGCACTAATCGACGTTGTTGTAATTTGTTTCCCAGGATAAAACGGACCAACTCCGTTGCGTAGTGCCAGCAAACGGAGCTCTGACAAACTGAAGTTGATTATAGAAACCAGATTAGAGGATTAGTTTGAAGAAGAAGAAGTAATGCAAGCAGAAAAAAGGTGAATTCTATCTTGTTTTGGGCAGTGTATATATAGGCAAGGAGGAGTGCCTGTTCGCATGCATTAGTAACTGTCAGAATAGAAAAGGTTGCGACCCTTTAACCGCCCGGTTATTAATATGCGTCTGTTGCGAATTCAAATGGTTGTCTTTATTCAGCTAACAGACATTCCTTTCGAATTCTGGACTGAACAGACACACCTTTAAAATTCTGAGAAAAAATATTCTCATGTCAGTGCACTAGTCCAATCAGCAACCGTCGGCCATATCCAATCAAGAGACCCCAAGAGCCCCAAGACCCAAGGCCCTTATCTTTGACATTTTTATGTATTATTATGTCATGGCCAAGCCCACATCCTCATATCATCCCTCTCCTTTCTATTTTACATAAGCCTATTTGGCTTTTAATATATTAGGAGAGATTGTGCTAATATTTCTATGATGTGGGACTTTAAATGTTATTGTCTCTTCTTCTTCCTTATCTCTTCTTCTTCCTACTTTCCCCTTTCTTTGCTCATTCATTATGAGCAGTTGATTTTAGTTTCACGAATCATTTATCGCATCGGTTAAAGTAGCACATGGGCCTTGAACTTTCCTAGTGATTACCTATTTGAATCACAAGCGAATCAGTAGACATATACTGTCCTTGAACTATAAGCCTTTTGTGTAATTCCAAAGTAGAAAACACGCGATAAATGTTTCTTATAACCCTTCGTTCTCTTTATGTGTTCGTTTTTGCCTTGAACACCTGCCTGGTCTCATAAGTGCTTGGAGAATTTAGCCTCATAATTCTCTTTGAAGCGGCGCCTTCGCACTTACGTAGGTGATTCTGTAAAGGGAATTCTCTAATTCTTCAAATACATACATCATTAAAAGTACTCATACTTATCCTTATTCAACATATAATGCACTGACTTATCATAGGAATGGTTTGTGTGTAATAGTGCCATCAAGTTTCTCTTAAACTTCGTTGTCCCTTTGAACCTAGATCTTGGGATCTCCAGTCAACTAGGTGGGGTTTCCATTTTAGAAAAACCTTTAGTCTGTAGGCCTTAGCCCCATTCCCTTCGATAAGGTTTGAACTTTCTCTCTTGTCAAGCCTTTTGTAAGTGGATCCGCTAAGTTATCTTTAGATCGAATGTAATCTATTATGATAACACCATTAGAGAGAAGTTGTCGTATCGTTTTATGTCTACGATGAATATGCCTAGATTTACCATTGTATAGTGTACTATTAGCCCTTCCAATAGCTGATTGACTATCACAATGTATACATATTGGAGGCATAGGTTTGCTCCAATTAGGAATGTCTTCCAAGAAGCTTCGAATCCATTCTGCTTCTTCTGCAGTCTTATCTAGTGCAATAAACTCTGATACCATTGTAGATCTAGCGATACAAGTCTGTTTGGATGATTTCCATGAAATTGCTCCATTTCCTAATGTGAACACATATCCACTTGTAGACTTTGTATCATTTGATCCAGTGATCCAATTTGCATCACTGTATCCATCCACTATTGAAGGATAGTTTGTATAGTATAGACCATAACTCTGTGTATACTTTAGATATCCTAGAACTCTGATTATCGCTTTCCAATGATGTTTACCAGGATTGCTGGTAAATCTACTTAGTTTGCTTACAGCATAAGCGATATCAGGCCTAGTACAGTTCATAACATATATGATACTTCCTAATATACGAGAGTACTCCAATTGGTAAATACCATCACCAGTGTTCTTTACCCAATTTTGGTTCGTATCTACTGGTGATTTTGCAATAGTTACATTATATCGCTTGAATTTCTCAAGTATTTTGGTGATGTAATGCGATTGAGATAATGCATATCCGTGTGGTGTTCTCAGAATTTTTACACCCAATATCACATCATCCAGTCCTAGGTCTTTCATATCAAATCTAGAGGATAACATATCCTTTGTAGATGTTATTATGACCTTGTTATTGCCTAGGATCAATAGGTCATCAACATAAATAAAACAATGACATATCCAATATGTGTATGCTTTATGTACACACGTTTATCTGATTCATTTATCGTGAATCCATTTGATAACATAGTATTATCAAACTTCTCATGCCACTGTTTTGGAGCTTGCTTAAGGCCATAAAGTGATTTTACCAGTTTGCAAACTTTATGCTCATTT
The DNA here is from genome assembly GCA_030737875.1 of Allium sativum. Classification (NCBI taxonomy): domain Eukaryota; kingdom Viridiplantae; phylum Streptophyta; class Magnoliopsida; order Asparagales; family Amaryllidaceae; genus Allium; species Allium sativum. The sequence goes on along the minus strand of CM060912.1, from coordinate 766,844,596 downwards.
TCTGAGCTTAGAAATCCTTCAGGTTGTTTCATATAGATTTCCTCCTCTAGTTCACCATTCAAGAATGCAATTTTAACATCCATTTGATGTATTTCCAAGTCATGTATGGATGTAATTGCAATGAGCATTCTAATTAACGTGATCCTCGTTACAGGTGAATATGTATCGAAATAGCCCAGGTTTTCTTTTTGTCTAAATCCTTGGACTACTAGACGAGCTTTGTACTTGTCTATTGAACCATCAGGTTTCAATTTCCTTTTAAATATCCATTTATTACCTAAGGCTTACATCCTTGAGGTAAATCAACCAATTCCCATGTATGATTGGACATAATGGATTCAATCTCATTGTTAATTGCCTCCTTCCAATAAGGGGCATCGCTGGAAGACATAGCTTGTTTATATGTCAATGGATCATCTTCTAACATAAATGTATAAAAGTCCGGTCCAAAGGTTTTTAAAGTCCTTGACCTTTACTTTTTCTTGGTTCCTCCATTTGCTGCTCAACACTACTTTGCTGAGTGTTATTTTGTTCAACATCCTCAATAGAATAAGGAACTTCATCTTCCCTTGGTCTCTTAGGTGCATGATTTTCAGTACCATGTTTCAAGGGAAATACATGTTCGTAAAATTTAGCATTTATCGACTCAATGATGGTATTTTCATGAATATCATCAATTTCAGATTTGTGTACCAAAAATCAATATGCAGCACTGTTTTGTGCATATCCAATGAATACACAATCAATAGTTTTTGGTCCAATTTTGACCTTCTTTGGTTTTGGTACCTCTACTTTGGCAAGACACCCCCACACTTTTAGGTATTTATAGGATGGTGGTCTATTTTTCCAAAGTTCATGAGGAGTTTTAGATGTTTTCTTTCGGGGTATTTTATTTAAAATATGATTTGCCGAAAGAATAGCTTCTCCCCAAAAATTATCTGGCAAGCCAGAGCTAATCAGTAAGGCATTCATCATTTCTTTAAGAGTTCTATTTTTCCGTTCGGCTATACCGTTGGATTGAGGTGAATACAGAGCTGTAGTTTGATGTATAATTCCATGCTCAACACAAAATTCCTCAAATGGAGACTCGTATTCTCCTCCTCTATCACTTCTTAAAGATTTGATTTTCTTGTTGAGTTGATTCTCAACTTCTGCCTTATACTGTTTAAACATTTCAAATGCTTCGTCCTTACTTCTGAGGAGATATATATGACAGTATCTGGTACAATCATCAATGAATGTAATAAAGTACCTTTTCCACCTCTAGTTTGACACATTTTCAAATCGCATACATCGGTACGTATTAAGTCTAGAGGTTCAGTATCTCGTTCAACATGATGAAACGAGGTTCTTGTCAATTTTGCTTCTGCACAAACTTGACATCTATAGTTTGAATCTATATTGCATTTTGGTATAAATTCTAGATTAATCAATTTTCGCAATGTATGAAAATATACATGCCCTAATCTAGAATTCCATATGTTAGAAGATTCAACAATATAAGCAGAAGATTCACTTTCATTCATTTCAGTGTGTGGTACAATAGTGGTTACATTTGCTTTAAACAAACCATCACACACATATCCTCTTCCAACATACACTCCATTCTTGGAAAGCACAAATTTATCAGCTTCAAAGGTCAATTTAAAGCCATGCTTGCTCAGTAATGATCCTGAAATCAGGTTCTTGCGAATTTCTGGAACATGGAGAACATCATTTAAAGTTAGTTCCTTTCCAGAAGTCAGTTTCAACACAACTTTTCCTTTGCCTTCGACCTTTGAAATAGAAGAATTTCCCATAAAAAGTTGTTCAGCATCAGCTGTAGTTTTATAGGTTGTTAACATCCACTTATTAGCAAATATGTGTCGAGTGGCTCCAGTGTTTACTAACCATTCCTTTGAGTTACCAACAAGGTTGCATTCTGATATTACTGCACATAAATGAAGATCAGAAATGCCTTTCGAAACATTAGCCGTATTTGCTTCTAACTTCTTCTTTTTAGGTGCACGACATTCGACTGCTTTGTGCCCCTTCTTTCCACAGTTGTGGCAAGAACCCGGAAATTTCTTTGACTTCTTAGGAGCATTCTCCCTTTTTCTTTTGTTAGTCTTGTCTGACTCAACAACATTTGCTTTGGCAGCAATATTCTGAGAAATCTTTTTCTCAGAATTTCTGTTATCTTCCTCAATGCGTAGCTGAACTATGAGATCTTCCATTGTCATTTCCTTACGTTTATGCTTAAGGTAATTTTTGAAGACCTTCCAAGAAGGAGGGAATTTCTCAATAGTTGCAGCAACTTGAAAAGTCTCGCTAAGAGTCATTTTCTCATCTTCTAATTGACGGATGATAAGTTGCATTTCTTGAGCTTGACTTATCACCATCTTTGAGTCAATCATTTTGAAGTCTAGAAATTTTCCAACAATGAATTTCTTCATGCCTGCATCTTTAGTTTTGTACTTTTTCTCCTGAGCCAACCAGAGTTGTTTGGACGTTGCAAAAGTATAGTAGACATTGTAGAGGCTATCATCCAGACCATTCAGAATATAATTTTTGCACATGAAATCTGAGTTTGTCCAGATATTGAGTGCCTCTACTTTAGTAGCATCAGGTTCGAGTTCGTCTACCACAGGAGCCTCTTTAGTCAGAAACTTGGCAAGGCTTAATGTTGTTAAATAAAACAACATTTTCTGTTGCCAGCACTTGAAATTGATTCCATTGAACTTCTCTGGCCTTTCGCCATGAGACAGAGCCATTGTTGGTAGCACAGGCGCTGGCTGAGCAGTTTTCACCGTCTGAATCGGTGCAGAATCAGTGCTGCTGTTTTTCGTCATCTGTAACAAAAATATTGTTTCAAGATTGTTAGTACTTTTGTAATTACACAATTGTATTACAAACAGACAGCAACAACAATCAACGTTAATTAATTATGCCACAATTGTCACGTCAAACTGTGTGTACAATAATCACAGAAAGCGTAACCGATTTGTGAAGATAAACAGAAAATATTCTGTTTTAGTAATGTCCGAGTCCAGAAGTTTTCTGTTTCCCTGAAACAATATTGCCATCGTATGCACCAATCGACGTTGTTGCAATTTGTTTCCTAGGATAAAACGGACCAACTCCGTTGCGTAGTGCCAGCAAATGGGGCTCTGATGAACTGAAGTTGATTATAGAAACCAGATCAGAGGATTACTTTGAAGAAGAAGAAGTAATGCAAGCAGAAAAAAGGTGAATTCTGTCTTGTTTTGGGCAATGTATATATAGGCAAGGAGGAGTGCCTGTTCGCATGCATTAGTAACAGTCAGAATAGGAAAGGTTGCGACCCTTTAACCGCCCGGTTATTAATATGCGTCTGTTGAGAATTCAAATGAAATTGTCTTTATTCAGCTAACAGACATTCCTTTCGAATTCTGGACTGAACGGACACACCTTTAAAATTCTGAGAAAAAATATTCTCATGTCAGTGCATTAGCCCAATCAGCAACCGTCGGCCATATCCAATCAAGAGACCCCAAGAGCCCCAAGGCCCTTATCTTTGACATTTTAATGTATTATTGTGTCATGGCCAAGCCCACATCCTCATATCATCCCTCTCCTTTCTATTTTACATAAGCCTATTTGGATTTTAATATATTAGGAGAGATTGTGCTAATATTTATTTGATGTGGGACTTTAAATGTTGCTATCTCTTCTTCTTCCTTATCTCTTCTTCTTCCTTATCTCCTCTTCTTCCTTATCTCTTCTTCTTCCTACTTTCCCCTTTCTTTGCTCATTCATTTCCAACAGTAAATGCATCACAAACAGTCACACACAACATATGTTAATAATTAAAAATCCAGAACAACAAATAATTTTAGTTTTATCATGAAAAGGAACTAATCTCTTCAAGTCAATTAAGTAGTCAACAAATTAGCCCTACAAAAATACCAATAATTTTTTAATTGAGTACCGTTCTTCAAATCAACCCATAATTATCTTCCATTAATTATGTTCAGGTTAATTTTTCGAATGAGTTAGCTTTCAAATATTCATGAACAAAACAAGAACCAAAACATAATTGCAACTTTTCTAGATCTATAATATCATATGAGATCTTTCTGTTTACTCAATTGTTTTGTTAATCAATTTATTAAATGTGTAGTTTTTATCTTCAATTTGTAGATGAACAAAACAAGAACAAAAATAATGATTACATTGTTTTGTAGATTCTGGGCTCTGAATAGGCTCATGAACAAAGTAGGGAAAGCAGATTGATGAAGTGGAGGAAATCCAAAGACGAAGCCGATTCAGCAAAGTGGAAGGAAGCCAGAGACATGGTCGATTCAATGAAATGAAGAGGAGTAGTTCAATGAAATTACAAGTTGAAGTGAATGATTAGAGTGAAATTTTGTTGAATTAGGAAAAAACGTAACATTAGGTGAAAAGGAGGTAGTGGAGGAAAAGTGATGAAAAAAATGTGACAGTGTTTAACACTTGGTTGCAACCCTAAAATTAAATGAACGAAAAAATATTTTTTTTGGGGAAAAGATAGTATTTCTTGCATTTACACTACAAATGTCTCTAATAACTACAGCGAAAAATAAGTTTTCTTGTAGTGTCAATACAAGGTAGAGAATACTTATTCTTCACCATCCATTCATTGAGCTTTCGGTAGTCAATGCTCATTCTCAACATTCCATCAGGCTTCTTTATAAACACATTAACAACACCTCAATACGAGCTACTTGAATGAATAAAACTTCTACTTTCTAAGTAAACAAGTTGAGCCTTCAACTCTCTCATCTCCGAAAGGGTCATTTGTCTAGATGGCCGACTCACTAGCTCTACTCCCATCACTAAATCAATACGAAACTCAGTTGCATTGTTCAGTGGCAAACTTGTCATTGGTTTGAATATGTCTGCAAAATTCTTTACGAAAGAAACGCTACTTGCCTTTTCCTCTAATTCCAAAACATATAGCAATGAAGATATCTACAAAACCAACATTTCCTCGTAGCACAATCACACCAATATTGTCAGGATGCCTGAATAACACTTCCCCACTTCAACAAAACTATTTAGCATCATAATGATTCAACCAATTCATTCCCAAAATAATGTAAACACCATGAAAATCAAAAACATACAAGTTACAAACAAAAGTGAAACATAGAAATTGAATATCTAGGTCATAACATCTCATCCCAAGAGTCGCATAGCTTCCAATCGGATTATCTATTCTGAGGGAAGTAACAAGGTATGATGGTTCCAAAAACAACTTATCTGCTACACATCTAGAGATAAAAGGAATGAGAAGCACTAGTGTCAAATAAAACTTTAGCAGGTATGCCACGAAATAAAAGAATACCTTCCAATGCTGTTTTTTCCTTTCTCACAAGTTATCGGTCCAGAAGGCGAAGGCTCCATAGCAACCACTTTACCTTTTTCCTCTTTTGGGCACTTGTTCTTATAGTGCCCGAGATCGTTGTAATCGAAGCATCTGATATTTGGTCTCCCAACATTGATCCTAGTTATTGTTTCCTTGCACCCGGTCGAGTAATGAACTTTTGGTGGCACTTAAATCAAACCACTTTTTCTCTATTCTTCTTCGGATTTGTCCTTTCTAAGCTTTCTTTTCTTTGAAGAATTTCTTTTTTCTTCTCTGAAAGTTCTGGGTTCCACCGGGTCTCTCAACCCCTTCAAGCATCTCTTTATTACGAATACCCATCTCAACAAAATCATCACCAGGGTCTCGCAAGTGGGGCATCATTGTTTTCTCAATCTCAAATCAAAGCCCTATTATAAACCTCTCATTCCTCCATAAGATAGTGTCAATCGGCCCCTAAGTGTAGCGAAACAATTATTCAAACTTAGCAGCATACTAAACCACTATCATACCCCTTTACTTCAGATCAAAAAACTTTCTCATCACCATAGTTTTGGGGGCTTCTGACACAAACCTTGCCCTAATCCTCCTCCAAAGGCTTCCAGGTATTTTCTCCTTCTGGCGTCGTAAAAGTAATACTGTTCAGTAATGCAAAACATAGCCCTACAACTATCTGGATGCCAACCTCCCCTTTTGGTCACCCACCAAGCCTAAGTCTCCAAAAATTCTTTCACAACGAAGAAACTAGGTATCCATAGCAGTAGCATCCTCCATTCCAAGAAACGACTTTCCTTCTAAGAAAGAATAGTCCTGAATCAATTTCAAATAGTTGTTTCCAACTTACGCTTTGGGATTAGCTCCTCTAGGACTAGCAGCAACTCCAACATGCAACTTCTGAATGAACGTCTAGAATACATTCCGCTTATCAACCGGTGGAGTAGCAATACCTTAGTTCTCACTAGCTTTACGAGTCTAATCGCCGCTAGCATTAAGTTGAGCATTTCCATCAGTTGTAGTGCTTCCCCAACCCTTGGTATTTTCTCTTATATTTGAGATTTTAGTTGAAAGAAATTCTTCTGATACAACCCTTCATAATACCCTTCAAAGAAATAATACATGTTACAAATTATACTTCGAGAGCTACGTATAATGATGCACCCTCGGTTGATCAGAGTATATAAATAATGGCAGTCAAAACATGCAAATACATACAACAAAAGTACAACACCATAGTGCCAGTTTTTTCATGCCCAAATGCGGTAGAATTGCCACGGACTAAAGTTGTGGCAATTTTGGAATAGCTTTAGGCTGTGGCATAGTGGTTTACCATGGTTTTCAACCATGGTTGATTTGGAATGGTTTTAGACTGTTCCAATGGCTAGGAAAAAATTCACACCACCAGCCCCAGCGTCCCATTTATTTCATGTTCAAATTAAAACCCGCCCCAATTTTTACATAAAGTACCAATCTACTCTTAAATAAGGTTAGTTCTATTAGCACCCCTCTTTCTTCCTTTCACACCCCACTTAATTTAAAAAAAAAATCCTCATATCCCACCTTTTTCCTTTCACCCCCCATTCATTCCAAATTTAGCTTATATTTTATGAACCACATTCATTACGGAAATTGTTTATTCATCAATCTCACTTGGGCCGAAGTAGGTTATTAGAAAGGAAGTTGGGTGTTCGAGGGATGGAAAAAAAAGTAGTTTTCCAGCTCATGTCTAATTCATGGAATGGGATGACAAGGGTGCAATGAGTTTCTCATATGTTGAGCCTTTGATCGTCAAGAGTATTTTCTAGAAGTCGTGTCGTGTAACACACAAGCTCATCTCAGGATGGCTTGGTTGTAAGAATCTAACTATTGGAGAAATAGCGTTGATCCACTCTTTTAAATGGTGAAACCCATATCCTTACTTTTCTGCAACAATGAAAACGCATCAAGAAAAAAATATGTTGGAAATACATGCTGCATAATATATATATATATATATATATATATATATATATATATATATATATATATGTTTTTTGGATGCTTTTATTTGCATGTTGAATTTTGCGTTAGTATATGCTGATGATTTGATATTATGCTGTGTTTGCATGTTTATTTGTGAAAACTACAATCTGATACTCTTGGATAAATAATTCATTATGTTGAACTAAATAAGTATGGAATTTAGGAAAATAGTGATGATTAAAGGAAAAGAGGCATGAAGAACTTAGTAACACAACTAAGGACTTGGGTCTGATGAGCAACCTTGATTTGCTTGGCACGGACCATAATGCAAGCTTGTAAACGGATTGTTTAGCTCCAGGGATCTGAATGTGCTGGGGGTAACAATGTTGGCCCAGCTAATGTACACATGGAGTTTAAGGGGTTGGATTTAACTAGGATAAATGGATAAATTCTTAAATAAATTTGGTGATAAGATAGGCTTACTCGAGTAGGAAGAAGGTAGGGCGTGATGTTATAATCTGTCTTATAGTTTGATGATTGGTTCATGTGCTTATGACATAAGCTTGCGCTATTTTATGTGTTGAAGTAGGTACTTGAAATCCTTGAATATAATATTCATATTTCTAAAAGGAATAAGGTCGGAAATATTGATACATGCACATACCTCACCTTATGTCAGTAACACATATACATGCCCAATTAAGTAATTTGAAAAACTTTACATAAGAAAATGATTTTATTGTCTAACATAACACTTTAATGTCATGTATCAAGTGGTTTTCTCACATCAGACAAGTAGTCTGACCACTTTTGATTTCCTTGCAATCGTTTGTGGTGTCTTAATCTTGATAAGGCAACTCAATGATTATTTATAGAAAGAATGAAAGTTGCTAGCTTGACGGGGACATTGCTGAGATTAAGTATAAAGCAACATCTTTAAATTTATTAAAATGCACTGCTTTAAGATTGTTTATGTATGATGAATGCTTCTGTAGTATCTTCATAGAAACTTGTTAGGATAATTTGTTTAGCTGAAGTAACTGCATATGTATTTGTTTAGTTTTTTTTGGCAAGACTAACTAGGTTTTTTTAGTGGGTCGTGCCATTGTTTATTAGAAAGAAGAAAATAAAAAGAGACTCTGCATAGGCACAAAATCTCATATCTAGTTTGAAGTGCCAGCACACTATACATATGTAACACAGGAAAGAAGCTTAGTGCTTCCATACTAGTCGATCATTTGGTAACCTAAGTTACCTCCCCAAAAGAGGAACCAACACCTAGTTCAACTGTGAAGGGTGACATGTATCGGATTTGAGAAAAGAATAGCCTAGACAATCCCTCAACATAATCCAATGCTTCTTCATTATAAATAGATTTCCTGTACCATCTTTCATCCTTCATTATATCATCATTTATTTCACCTAATGTATATATCTTGCGTATCAACAACTCATTGCCAACTGGTTTATAAAAAAGACATTTTAGCTCACCTATCTCACCAACAAACTTAAAGAAACAATAATTAGGTCATACCGCATCTCTGTAGCAACATTTACCCAAGCATTCTCACTTCTTCCCAGTATATTTCAGGTTCCTTGACCACCTCCCTCACACTCAACATGGGTTTTGATTTTGGCTACCCACACTCTAAGCGGAGGTCGAGGCAGTTGGATCTTCTAAGAACAAGGCATATCAACTGGTTATTTACACGACTATGTGGTGTGTCCGAAAGACTTACATGTATTACATATTTCAGGTTTCCACTTATAAGTAACGTCAACAAAATATTCATGCCCTTCAATGCAGACTTTCAACTTTTCGGGAAGAGGTTTGGCAGGGGTTATTTTAATGCTCTAGAAAAAACTAGGTTCCTTCTGGCAACCGTATTAGCATCAAAACGCTTGAGTTTACTAATGTGATATGCCAACAAATTAAGGCCAATGAGAGGTTGTAGTGCTGAAGGGACATTATTAAATTGGGTTCAAACTGGAATGGAAAGAACTTGATCCTTTTCCTTATCCACAGAGGCATTCCATGAAGTAACGATAAAAGGTTTACCGCCAATAATAGCAGGGGCAGCTTCTAACACTCTAAGCTTCTCCTCAATAGACAATAAATTCAAATAAAACATTCCATTAACTATTAATATACGGATCTCCCTCTATGACGCCAAGCACTACGACATGCAGCTCGCATATCAAAGTTGGGCATTTTATAATCTAATAAAAAGTCAATGAGATAATCTTTCCAAAACTTGCCTGCTTTAATAAGTATTTCGAGTGGCGGTGAAGAGCCATGGTCGGTTACTAGAATGTTAAAATCAATGGGTTAGTATGGTCTAGCATTGTTGGGAAGAGTTGCAAAGATAAAGTTCCATTTTGGGGGGAGGGGGAAGGCTGAGGAGCCTTGTTGGTTTGGGAATTTTGGCAAGCACTTGGCGTGCACATAGGTTCACTGTTATCGGCAAGTTGTGGCACAGGTGCTCCTTCCAGAAGTGACTGGCTCGACATCAATATCATAACTGACTTTGAGGTGATTTCCAACAATAATGTTTCTAGAGTGTTGATAGCTGCTTGACGAACCGGAGAAGCCAAAGAAGACGAAGAATCTAACAGATCGATTTAATTTGCTATGAAAATAAATGAATATTGAAGTAGTTAAACCTTTATATAACATGTGTTGTATACGGATGAAAGTATAGCATATAAAATGATATATGCATGTATTTTTCATCACCCAACAAGTTGTAAATATGGATAGATCTATATGTATACATGAAGAAAGGCAGCAAGAAAACTTAATACAAGTGTTTATATTGAAGAAAAAAAGTATGTGCGATTTATTGATGTAAGCATTAGTACATTAAGATGCTAAACTATCACTTAGGCCAAGTTATATCAATTTTAGTATGTTATAAGAAGGATAAGTTATGTAGGTAACATGATATCATAGACTTGTATGTATATAAATAAGGATATATATGAGATAGGATCAAGAGCACCCCAAATAGTGTAGCACCCGTATAGCCCCCTGATTTCCACCACACATTTCTGTTTCTCTCTTCCCACTAACTCTCTCTCTCTCTCTCTCTATCCACTAAGTTATTTTAATATAAATGCTTGGCTGGTATTAAGGGGCAAATGGGGTGCCAAACAATAGGGGTGCCCTGGATCCTCCCTCTATATAAATATATATATTGCTGAAGGAAGTGTGGTCAGATTCCTATTTTTACTCCTAACGCAAATGATATGCCTATGACAAGACTATTCATATAAATAGTATGGAGCACACAGTAAAGAAAACTAACTCTATTTTAATACTTAAACTTATAAAAATGCTTCGGGTTTGGTTCGGTTTCCACAACAAGTTTTCTGAGTGAGATAAGCCCTGGTTAGTTAGAATGTGAGCAACTCTATTTTAACTACATAACATGATATTTATGTTATACATAAAATTTTATTTGTATAATGAAATATGGTTATGCTATGATTGATATCCTCATGTTAAGTATAGCCAGATGTTAAGAAATCCAATATATTTGTTGTCTTGAACTAAAAATGAAAATGTTGTAATGTTGAAGTGTTTAGATATTAATTTCTGAAATGAATTTGGATTTCAAGGAAGTTTAAAGTGGTAAAATTGAACCTTTAAGTTTTGTTTAGTTGTATATAAATATCCAGATTTATGTATGATAAAATAACTTAAGTATACGTAGGTAGAAAACTTGTGAATTTGAGGTTAAAGAGATCTGGCAGTTTTATATGTAAACAGGGAAGTAAGCATGTATTTTAGCATGGCCAAAAGCATATTATACATATATATTTTTGGGAAAATGTAATAAGGAATAGTTATATCCACGTGAATAGGTTATAGGTTGTTATATGTGTTAGGGATTAAGCTTGTAACGACCCATATTTTTAACTGTTAGTTTGAACATTTAAATTGGTTTTAAATGTTGATTGGGGAATTTAAGTAACTCGAATTCAATGATTTTGAGTATTAATTAAATTTAAATAATAATAAAATAAATTTAATTCTGAAATGGTCAAAACAAAGTTGGATTTGCTATACAATATGAATTGGACAATATAAAAGGATTTAGTTAAGTCTAGATTTGAATTATAATAAGAAATCGTGCTCGTGTATGTGACATGTAACACCCCACGTCTGTCAATGTCACTCACTAAGGGAATGCATTAAGCTATGTGAAGCATTGTATGTAAACAGACACAGAATAATTACAAGATAGATATAAATAAAGATAGCAGTGGAAAATTCAAAAAAATTATTTCAGACATAAAACATAATCCCGTGGTTTATAATACCCTAATTCATAAAAACATTACAACAAAATACTTTTGTCTTGCATAATCAGATTAAAAGAGTAAGCCATAGTAGAGACAAAGACTTGAGCCACATTCCAGAAGTAGCTTCCAACAAGATAATATCCAAGTCCTTACTAAGCCTGGGAGTTTCCTCCTTGAGAACCTGGGGGGAGGAAACAGAATAGATAGGGAAAAACAAAGGGATCAGACATAAAGTCTGGCGAGTCTAGTTACTTTTAGCCAGTAAATAAATAAAGGTGAACATGACAGGCACAAAGTGGATAAGAGAGATCAATACATAAATGGCAGGCATACCAAGGTAAACAGGACAACATGATAGAATTACTAACGCTTCTTAATACTTTCCTTTCTCTGCACCAAAACGAGTATAACAGATATGTAATAGGATTACATATTCCCCAATTGCTTAACAAAAACAAGATGATCCCACAGAAACATAATGGTAGTTTTAGGTGTACTCTAGTAACGGGTTTTAACCCAAACAGAACTGGTACCTAAACAGAAATAACAGGTGTTAGCCAAGACAGAAACACATGTAGGACTAGATGTACCCTATTTACTACCCCCAATCGATCGGCTCCCTATTCTATGGATACCCTGTGTTGGCCCCACAGTAGGTGTATCACTCCTTAAAGTGGCAACCCTTCATTTTCCAGATGTGCACAACGATATCTACTGATGTAACAGCGTCTTATCTTCCTCAACAGGCGGAGTCATGCACGCACGTGACCCCATTGGAACGCGTCGTCAACACCGCCTCCACGTTTGGATCTCATACAATCAGCTCAGTAAGCGTGCCCTACTCCGACCTAGTTCGGAGTACCCATTTGATACCTATTTAAGGGTTACTGACTAAATTGGGCCCCACACAAGATGATGCAAGCTCTCCCCTTTGTCTTGCATCCCCACTACTAGGTTTTCCACTGGTTATGTTTACCTAACGATGTCTTTAATTACATAACCCCGACAGGTTAAGTTTGTGGGCCTATATATACAAATATTACCCACTAACCCAAGATGTACTTAACCCTCCTACTGATTCAAGAACGTTTATTTAACGTTTAATTTTGTGGGCCTATATATTAATATTACCCACCTACCCAAGATTTACCTAACCCTCCCGCTAATGCAAGCATGTTTTACTTAACCCTATCTTTAGTTCATATTCATACAATCCCTTACAGATTAGATTAGGTTAAGTAGTCTGATTCATTACCATGACCATTTATGGTTTATAATGGGCGAGACCTCCCACATTAGGCCTACAACATGTGGATGCTGGATATGCCGGTCGGGTCCGGGCAGTCTTATTCCACAGTTGGGCCTAACCTCGTGTCTTAGCCCAATTCGTATTCGCGTACTTAGACCTCCCACATTAGGTTCAACATTAGTGGTTGCTGGATATGCTGGTCGGGTCCTAACAGACTTCCACCACTAATGTAACTAACCTCGTGTCATAAGTACAATTATAATTCCTAATTATAATCACTAAACATTCCATTTTTAATTAATTAATCAATTAATTAAACATTTCCCTTTTTGGGTCTCAATACATATTTTGCCCAATAATTTTAATTACATATCCATAAATGTTCATATTCAAATTATGCAATTTTTAATTAATTTACCAATTAATAAATCCTTTCCTTTTATATGTGTCAATACCTATTTTGCAACAATAATTTGAATTACATATCCATAAATGGTCATATTCAAATTATGCCATTTTTATCCAAATTTTCCTATGTCATTATAGGTGATTATTACTATGTTTCCCTATTTGAATTATATATCCAACTTATATAAAACATTATACAAATTATGCCAATTATAAATCCCTTTTTTTCCTCGTTTCCTAACTAACGTGATCAATTGTATTTTGGCGTCATCGAGGCTATAAAGTTGCCTCATCATAACAATAAAAAGGGAACATGATAAGGGTGACAGTTCAACATGTTTTGGCATAAATATTAACATTACTGACATAGTAACTAAGTGAATGGACATGTGATAATTATCATAATAAAGTGGACATCAAATTAATAACTTGTGTTTAGGCAAGCATAATAAGATCTAGATTCAATATAAGGTGTCCAATTACCTAAATCTAGCACAGATAGGGTGGCATAATAACAAGTTTAGATTCACATGTCAAGTTTACCACATATACCAAGGTATCATAATATAACAAGTGAAAGGTGATTAACACCAAAGTTTAGGTCCGAGTAATGTCAAATTAATGGATGTACTATCATCCTAACATGGTTACAAATCAATGTTCATATAAACATCATATTGAATCACCACAATCAGATCTAGAAAGTTAGATATGTATTAACAAGTTCACATGTTCATAGGAAACATAGTAGAATGTCCATATATTAGATCTAGGGAAAATGACATTGTATGCTTGCATAAGTTCATGATTTACAGCATATACCCAATTCATAGTCTACCACAATTCACATTTATCTATTTAAACCTAAAAGTGACTAGAACTCACCATGGTAGAAGAAAGAATGGATTAAGCGTTTGTTGTTGTTCTAGAACTGTTCTCCTCTTTCACAATTCCTAAGTTTTAATTCGTTGGAGAAGAGACTAGCTTAGTTTAGGATGCAGCAGCATGGCAGCTTATGGATGAATTTAGTTTAGATTAGGGTTTAGGTTTATGGGTGTTTATATATATATATGTAGGATTAATTAGAGCCCTTAGATTAGTTTAGGATCAATCTAAACCATTCATTTCACAATGACACATCACTCAGCCAACCAAATGAAGCCACATAAGCCCTAAAATCAGAAAAATCGTCACCCAAACACGTCAGCCCAACCTGGCCGACAGGGGTCGACACCCTTAAGCGGGAAATTTCCTGCTCAGCCCAATTCTGCTATTTTGAAATTCGAACAGGCTTTTGCTTATTAATTATTATTTTAATTTAATTTATGTTTAAACTTGAAATATTCTAAGCTCTATAACTTCTTCATACGGAGCCTGATTTATGCAAATTCAGACTATATCTCTAATAGAATTCCTAGACGAACGCAATGGCATAACCCGTTTCACTTAATTCTTCTTCTAAAAATTAAGTATCCTTAAATTCGTTAACTTTAATATTTTAAAATTACAGGGTGTTACATTCTTCCCTCCTTAAAGGATTTCGTCCCCAAAATCTTCAAGTCAAGAAGAATGTATATCCTACCATCCAATCATCCATCTACTCAACCATCAATCATAGGCATCCATTGTCCTTAAAAGATTTCTAATGTCATATGAACATATGCAAAAAGTGTGTGTATATGTTCCTTATCCAATGCAAAATCAGGCGGTCTACTGATTTAGTTGACCTCCTCAATGCAAATTATGTCAGTGCCATGAGTCCAACATGTATGTAAAGGAATCCTAATGATACATATAAGTTCTATAAGTATGCACACTCATTCGTCCAAATGCAACACCCATATGCTAGTTCATCCATTTCCATCTATAAAAGAAAAGAAAATGCACACACATCCACATGCAGTATGAAAGTGATTGAGACGATCTAGTGCCTAATGTGTGTGTATATGCGTCCACAGGAAACCACTAGCACACACTTGCATCCACTTGCATCCATCAAACATAATATGTCTCAAATACATGTTTACAATCATGGGATTTTCTACCTAAAGGTCGAAGATTCGATTGATAGGATATACTCAGATGATAGAAGCAAATAGCGAATAAAAGCTTTTGGAAGAGAAGTTAAGAACATTCCCTTGAAACGGAAAGGGTACAAAGCATAAAAATCTTGTCTTCGGTCTCCCAAGTTGCATTTTCTTGATTGTCTCCCCACTGGACCTTCACCAACTTGACTTCTCGTTTGTGTAGATTCTTAACCTCCGATCCAAGTATGCAAGTCGGAACTCATCCAATCATCGCTTCCTTCTTTATTTTCACTTCCTTTTGCAAGTTTGGCCTCACTACCTCGAACTCTATACATTTTATCACCACTTGGATGAATAGTCACCTTGGAATGATGGGCTTCCTTAAGGACTGTCTTCAATAGGTTTCCCATCCTGATATGATTAACCTATCAAACCTCTTCTCAAGTAGCCCCGCCACTTGTTATCAAGTTCCCTCTTTTCATTTAGGAGCCACATAGCGCATAGGTAATGCAACTGGCTTTCCATTGTCTATCAGGTATATACATAAATCAATCTCGTGCCTCGGGGGTAATCCCCGAACCTCGTCTTAGACATCAGGATACTCACGGACTACAGGTGCCAATCACAGATCATCGATAGATACCTCAAGAGACTCTAGGAAACTAAGCACGACAGACCCTTGTGGGTCACAAGAAATTTCAAGGGTGCTTAACGGCCCTCCTCTCACCACCCAGAATGGCACCATATGTGGTAAACCAACCTATCCCTAGAATTAACCCATAGCCCATAAACCCGAGTACATATGTGTCGCATTCAAATTTGACTCTTAACACAGATATTGTCGAACCCCTACAAATCATAAATAAATGAGCCGAATCACCAATGGGGTTTGAGACAACTACGGGATCCACTACCATACTAGTAACTAAGTGCAAAGATTCAACAACAGAACTAGATATAAATGAGTGTGAAGCACCAGAATTAAAATGTGTCCTAACTGGATGATTTGAAAGAGAAACTAATCTTTCTATGGAAATTTTTCTACCTCTTTCAGGAGCACTGGTCGCGAGAGCATGCACCTGCCCTTGGACCTTGTCCCTGTTTCTTCGGGAAATCCTTAATAAAATGCCCGACCTCTCCATAAGTAAGCAAGCATTCCTTTTCCTGCAGTCCTTGGCTAAGTGACACTCTCGCCCACAACTATGGCACTTCCTTTTATCTTTGACCTTGTCATTCTTTTTGCCTTTCTTCTGCTATTGTCCCTTCTTGGGCCACACCTTCTCATTTTGCGTTGCTTCCTCGGCCTTTACTTCCTTCTTTTCTCCCTTGTCTTCCTCATGCATTAGGCCATATCAACAAGTTTTTCAAAAGTGGCTCCCATTGGGATATGGGACATTGCCAGCCCATGCAGAGGCTCATTCAGCACTTTGGCAAACCGCAAAGCCTTTTTGTGTGGCGTATCCACCAACTCTAGACCGAACCTTGCCAGCTAGTTGAACTTGTTCACATATTCCTTCACCGTCAAATTTCCTTGTTTGAGAGCTAAGAACCTCTCCATCTGAATGCTTCTCTCAGCTTGGGAAAGGAATTTCATTTCGAACTTGTGTCTAAAATATCCCCAAGTTTCCACCGGACGTCCAACTTGGTTGACTTCCCACCAAAAGGAAGCTTCGTCCTTTAAAGCCAAGCAGCTAACTGAATCTTCCTCCTATTCTCTACTTCAAAGATTACGAACAAGTCCTCGGTCTCCTTGAACCGAATTTGAGCTTCAACAAATGTCTCATTCCCATGGAATGGTTTCCCTCCCATAGCATAGAAGTCTTTGCTGATCTTGGCGAAGTTATTTGCTCTTGGAGGGGGAGGAGGAATGATTGGTGCAGCTGGGAGAGGAACTTCTCTTTGGCCTTCGGAAGGCACCGTGTCATCCAAATACCCACGGAACCATCCGAGTATAGTGACGCCCTCTGGGATATAAGGGATGTTTTGTTCCCCAGACATTCTAAAAAAAGGAAAAGGAAGAAATTTAGATAAAGGACCGAAGGATACTACATATGGCTTCTTGGGGGAATATTTTCAAAATAGTATTTTCTTTTCGAAAATGCTTTCTTTTAAAACCTTTTTGAAAAATAATTTTCAAAAACCTGTATCTAATCTGGTAACCTTCAGCTCTGATACCAAGTGTAACACCCCACGTCCGTTAATGTCACTCACTAAGGGAATGCATTAAGTTCTGTGAAGCATTGTAGGTAAACAGACACAGAATAATTACAAGACAGATATAAATAAGTGAAAATTAGTCTCACATCCTTAAAACTAAAGTTAATTAGGCTCACATCCTCCCCCTTTGAAACATTTAATTTCATCCCTATTTTTAAAACGCAGCTTTTTTTCCGGAAATGCCCTCATTCGATTTTAATGGTGTGTTTTTCACTATATGTTACGTATTAGGGTTTTATTTTCTACAGAAACAAAATTTTCAAATCCATGGCGGCGGCGGCTCCATATTTCATTCATCTCAGCAACTCTCGTCCTTTACTGTTACTCACGGCATCTTCCTCATCTCAGCAACCTCATCTACATCATCTTCCTCATCTACAGCATCTTCCTCATCTCAACAAACGCATCAATTATCTCGCGACATCAACCAGGCAGCGACATCATTCCATGCGGCTTCCACAAATCTCGGCAGCTTCCACATATCTCCAGCGGCATCAGGCAGCGGCGTCAGTTTTCCTCCTCAGCTTGTCAGCGCAGGCATCGGCGTCAAGCACTGGAGGTCGATGGCCTCTCAAACCATCCACAGCAAACCATTGTGAGTTTTTTTTCTATTCTTTCTGATTTTACTTGCAGGATAAATATTAGGTTTTTATTAGCATAAAAATACGATTTTTCATATGACAAGGACTTGTAAAAAACATAAATTCACGAAACCATTGTTAAAACTCGTGGAATTTTGCTGAACTTCTGATAAAAAGTTGCGGACAAGTATGCATTTATTCTTAATATATGCATATATGTATGCAATTTTTTATCAAACAAACAGAAAAACATATTATTATACAAATATATTCATATTTTTGTGCATATATCTGGAATACTTGCATATAAATATTCAGAAATTATTGTTTTTTGCTGAATTGTACGCATTAAGCTTATTAATGTGATAAAGATCTGGAAAATAGGATTTTGTAAATCGTGGATTGATTATGGTGTTAGTATGGTTATTGAGGTGAAGAAATGCTTGAGCAAGCGGACTGTGTCAGATTTACAAATTTGATAGATTTGGAATTTAAGTAATTCTATAATCAATTTGTTTCAAGATCTGGCTTTTACTCTGTATTCCAGCAAGCAATGTAAAATATCCTTTTGATTTTTTACATTTAATTGGCGCAGCAGGTTTTATTACATTTAAGTTGCGGACAAGTATGCATTTATTCTTAATATATGCATATATATAATATATATGCAATTTTTTATCAAACAAACAGAAAAACATATTATTTTACAAATATATTCATATTTCTATGCATATATCTGGAATACTTGCATATAAATATTCAGAAATTATTGTTTTTTGCTTAATTGTACGCATGTATTTATATTATTCTGAAGCAGTTTTTGTAATTTAGGTTACTGCACATTAAGCTTATTAATGTTGATTTTCTTTTTTTGATAACAGTGTTTCGGCGGATATTGGTGTAGTGATGGTGTTGAAGCTTGGTCCTCCATCCTTTTCTGAATGATTGAAATCTGCAGTTGTTTCTACAGAGACTACTAGATGTGGTTTGCGCAATAAGCTGGGTCTTAACAAAATTATTTGTTCTTCAAAAGACCATCATCTCTGCTTTGTAAATGTTCTGAAATTTTTGATGTAGTACATGTAAATGTGGTTTGTACTAATTTTTTGATGTAGTACATGTAAATGTTATGAAATTTTTCATGTATGTATGCACATATTTCTGTTATTTGCATATATATATATATATATATATATATATATATATATATATGCATCTTGTTATAAATATATGTATTTACTTTTTTGTCTTTTCTTTTGTTTCAGCAATTATGCAGTACAGTTCTGTATATGTATGCAATTATTTCACTTTTTTGCATAAATGTATGCAATTTTAATTAATATTTGTATCTAATTGTCTAGTTTTTCGTAAAAATCAAATCTTAATAAAAAAATATAGTCCGTACATTCAAGTAATTATTTATTTCTGTATTATATTAATGTATGCACGTCTACTTCATTGTTGCGCAAAACTAATAATTTATTTTCTGCATAATATTAATATATGGATGCAATTATTCCACTTAGTTGTATAAATGTATGCAATTTTACGTAATATATGTATATAATTGTCTAGTTTTTCGTAAAAATCAAAAAATAAAAATAAAAAAATTGCTGTTGGAGTGATCGACGGTTTTCCAGAATTGTAGGATTAGGTTTGAGCGAGATGATAAGAGTGATAGACTGAGTAAATGAGGACAAACAGTTGTTGGATAGTTTTTTAGGTGTGTAAGGGTAGACTGGAATTTTTTTAGCGGAAATTCAAAAATAGGGATGTATTCTATATTATTTTTATCACCGGGTTTTTTTTATATATTTTGAAACTTAATAGGGACCTGTAAAAAACGCACCCTATAAATAAAGATAGCAGCAGAAATTTCAAAATTTTTTTTTCAGACATAAATCATAATCCCGTGGTTTATAATACCATAATTCATAAAACCATTACAACAAAATACTTCTGTCTAGCATAATAAGAGTATATAGGAATTAAAAGAAAACATTATTCCCCAATGAAAAGCATAAGCCATAGTAGAGACAAAAACTAGAGCCATACTCCAGAAGTAGCTTCCAACAAGATAATATCCAAATCCTGACTAAGCCTGGGTGTTTCCTCCCTGAGAACCTTGGGGGGAGGGGGAAATGGAAGAGAGAGGGGAAAACAAAGGGATCAGACATAAAGTATGGTGAGTCTAGTTACTTTTAGCCAGTAAATAAATAAAGGTGAACATGACAGACATAAAGTGGATAAGAGAGATCAATACATAAATTGCAGGCATAAAAAGGTAAACAGGACAACAGGATAGAATAGATAGCGCTTCTTAATACTTTCCTTGCTATGCACCAATACTAGTATAACAGATATGTAATAGGATTACATATTCCCCAATTTATTAACAAAAACGGGATGATCCCAACAAAAACATAATGGTAGTTTTAGGTGTACTCTAGTAACGGGTTTTAACCCAAACAGAACTAGAACCTAAACAGAAATAACGGGTGTTAGCCCAGACAGAAACACAGGTAGGACTAGATGTACCTTATTTACTACCTCCAATCGATCTGCTCCCTATTCTGTAGATACCCTGTGATGGCCCCACAGTAGGGTGTATCACTCCCTAAAGTGGCAACCCTTCATTTTCCGGACGTGCACAACCATATCTACTGACGTCACGACATCTTATATTCCCCAACAGGCGGAGTCATGCACGCACATGACCCAGTTGGAACGCACCGTCAACACCACCTCCACGTTTGGATCTCTTACAATCAGCTCAGTAAGCGTGCCCCATTCCGACCTAGTTCGGAGTACCCGTTTGATACCTATTTAAGGGTTACTGACTGAAATGGGTCCCACACAAGATGATGCAAGCTCTCCCCGTTGTCTTGCATCCCCATTACTAGGTTTTCCACTGGTTATGTTTACCTAATGATGTCTTTAATTACATAACCCCGACAGGTTAAGTTTGTGGGCCTATATATACAAATATTACCCACCAACCCAAGATGTACTTTCAAGCATGTTTGTTTAACGGTTAAGTTTATGGGCCTACATATTAATATTACCCACCTACCCAAGATGTACTTAACCCTCCCACTAATCCAAGCATGTTTTACTAAACCCTATCTTTAATTCATATTAATACAATCCCGTATGGATTAGACTAGGCTAAGCAGTCTGATTCATTACCATGTCCATTTATGGTTTATAATGGGCTAGACCTCCCACATTAGGCCTACAACGTGTGGATGCTGGATATGCCGGTCAGGTCCAGGCAGTCCTATTCCACAGTTGGGCCTAACCTCGTGTCTTATCCCGATTCGCATTGCGTGCTTAGACCTCCCACATTAGGTTCAACATTAGTGGCTGTTGGATATGTCGGTCGAGTCCGGGCAGACTTCCACCACTAATGTAACCTAACCTCGAGTCATAAGTACAATTACAATTCCTAATTGTAATTACTAAACATTCCATTTTTAATTAATTAATCAATCAATTAAACCTTTCCCTTTTTTTGGTGTTAATACATATTTTGCCTTATAATTTGAATTACATGTCCATAAATATTCATATTCAAATTATGCCATTTTTAATTAATTTACCAATTAATTAATCCTTTCCTTTTATAGGTGTCAATACCTATTTTGCAACAATAATTTGAATTACATATCCATAAATGGTCATATTCAAATTATGCCATTTTTATCCAAATTTTCATATGCCGTTATAGGTGATTATTACTATGTTTCCCTATTTCAATTATATATCCAACTTATATAAAACATTATACAAATTATGCTAATTATAAATCCCCTTTTCCCCCCGTTTCCTAACTAACGTGATCGCATGTATTTTGGCATAATCGAGGCTATAAAGTAGTAACAATAAAAAGGAACATGATGAGGGTGACAGTCCAACATGTTTTGGCATAAATATTAACATAACTGGCATAGTAACTAAGTGAATGGACATGTGATAATTATCATAATAAAGTGGACATCAAATTAATAACTTGTGTTAAGGCAAGCATAATGAGATCTAGATTCAATATTAGGTGTCCAGTTACCTAAATCTGGCATAGACAGGGTGGCATAATAACAAGTTTAGATTCACATGTCAAGTTTACCACATATACCAAGGTATCATAATATAACAAGTGAAAGGTGATTAACACCAAAGTCTAGATCCAAGTAATGTCAAATTAATGAATGTACTATCATCCTAACATGGTTACAAATCAATGTTCATATAAACATCATATCGAATCACCACAATTAGATCTAGAAAGTTAGATCTATATTAACAAGTTCGCATGTACCACAATAGAGTTGTAATTCAAGAATCACATAGGAAACATAGCAGAATGTCCATATACTAGATCTAGGGAAAATTACATAGTATGCTTGCATAAGTTCATGATTTACAGCATATACCCAATTCATAGTCTACCACAATTCATATTTATCTATTTAAACCTAAAAGTGACTAGAACTCACCGTGGTAGAAGAAAGAATAGATTAAGCATTTGTTGATGTTCTAGAACCATTCTCCTCTTTCACAATTCTTAAGTTTTAATTTGTTAGAGAAGAGACTAGCTTAGTTTAGGATGCAGCAGCATGGGGGCTTATGAATGAATTTAGCTTTTATTAGGGTTTAGGTTTATGGGTGTTTATATAGATGTGTAGGATTAAGTAGAGCCCTTAGATTAGTTTAGGATTAATCTAAACCATCCATTTCACAATGACACATCACTCAGCCAAAGCCCTAAAATCAAAAAAATCGTCACCCGAACACGTCAGCCCAACCTGGCTGACAGGGGTCGACTCCCCTATAGGGGGGTCGACACCTATGTCGACTCCCTCTGGGGGGTCGACACCCATGAGCGGGAAATTTCCCGCTCAGCCCAATTCTTCTGTTTTGAAATTTGAATAGGTTTTAGCTTATTTATTGTTATTTTAATTTAATTTCTGTTTAAACTTGAAATCTTCTAAGCTCTATAACTTCTTCATAAGGAGCCCGATTTACGCAAACTAGGACTATCTCAAGCAAAATTCCTAGACGAACGCAATGGCATAACCCGTTTCACTTAATTCTTCTTCTAAAAATTAAGTGTCCTTAAATTTGTTAATTTTAATATTTTAAAATTACGGGGTGTTACGTGACACAAATTAATTTTTTCCTTATCTATGATCGCGCCGATTTCCTCCTCTCCTCCAAATTTTCCGCCTCTTTCCTGTGCTTGTCCTTCCAACCCATCCATTCCAGATCCTCCCCCTACAATCAACCAGCAACCACCTCCTCCTCCTAACCCAATGATCCAGATCCGCCTCCCCTTAACAATCCACCTCCGCCTCCTCAACCCCTTCCTCCTTCCACCCCTCCGCTGTCTGATGTAAGGTGCTCCTCTTTCTTTGCGACCAATCCGCGCAACGCTGGAGACTTCATGCCTCCCCCACTAATGCTTCAGTATAATGGAAATCGTCTGATACCTATAGAGGAGATTGTCAATGCTAGTGTGGTTGAATGGTGTGATTATCTAGCGGATTTCTTTCTGTATTCCCCCTTATCGTACACTATAATAGTCACACATCTCCTTAAGCAATGGAAACCGAAGGGCTCGATAAAAGTAAAATCCAGTGGCTCTATTTTCTTCTTCCATGTTGCTGATGCGGGTGATAGGAAATGAATAATTGAGGCCAATCCTATTGTGATAAGGAGTAAGGTTTTTATTTTTTAAAAATGGGAGTAAACATGGGATTGTCGGGTAAAGGAATAAGGAAAGTGTCAGTTTGGGTTAAATGATAAACTTGTCGATGGTGGCTTGGTCTAAGATAGGCATATGTTGGCTCGCATCTCACATTGGCAGATTCCTGTGTGGACCTAGCAACAAAGACGCTCGAGTGGCTTGGTTTTGCAAAGTGTTTAGTAGCGATCTCCCCCGAGAGTGACATGCCAGATAAGATAACGGTGCTCCTACCTGATGATACTGGGCATGACATTAATGTGACCTATATATGGAATCCTGATAATTGCAGAGAATGTAAGGTCTTTGGCCATCGGAAAGCAAACTTCCCTACATCCAAAAGCAACTTGGAACCTGGTCTGAATGCAAACTATTTAATTGATGTAAATTGAGACATTATGCATAGAAATGGGACTGTTCATAATAAGGCTGCTCTAAAGAGACGATACACTGTGGCTCGGACAAGAAGCAATATCAAAGAAAGAGGGAAAGCAGTTACTAACCAAGGAAAATAGAGGAAAGTGTTTGGGATGAAACTCGTGCATAATACTGGTGTAGCTCCTGAAGAAGGGGAGATTTATGTTGCACCTATAGTTAATGCTCTGAGTATGAATGTACAAACGGAAGTAGGAATGGATCAAGACTGTCAAGAACAAGACTTGAATGTTGAATCTGAATATGGAAATGGCAGTACGTCATACCAAGCAATTACCAGATGGAGCTCATGTTGGTGACCAAACAAAGCAACTATTAGAGCTAGTAGCAGCCTTACATTACTTAATGAAGAAATTGTACTGATAGGTAATGGAAGTGTCATGCAAACTATTTTAGACGATGTAACTGAATTTGAGAGAACAATGGATTCTGGTTGTTTTGATGTCATCATACATGTTGCTAACCAAGAGTGCAATTAGTTCGGCTTTATGCTTGGGTTCCTTCAAGGACCTGTCCCACTAAATAAGCAACATATCAAGATTGGTAAACCTTCACAGATCCCCCCGAATGAGAAATCAATGAACCCAAAAAATGAATCCAAGAAGTCTGCCTCTGATACGACGATGAATGAAATCGATGGTATTCCTGATAGTTTTCTGTTACTACCAAAATTACCTTAGCACAAGCTGATGGTGAAGGGATGTTGGATGAATACAAGCGCAAAAAGAAGGATCCGAGAGCAACATAGATCGACACACCTTAGGAAGAAAGGAGCTCA
This sequence comes from Allium sativum, assembly GCA_030737875.1. Taxonomy (NCBI): domain Eukaryota; kingdom Viridiplantae; phylum Streptophyta; class Magnoliopsida; order Asparagales; family Amaryllidaceae; genus Allium; species Allium sativum. The sequence goes on along the minus strand of CM060912.1, from coordinate 766,819,526 downwards.
AAACCTGTAGAATGCCAGCAAATCTCGTCTAGCATGGTCTATTCGGCGGGGTCTTTCAAAGGAGAGTTCTGTGATGAAAGATAACTTAAGACAGGGGTCAAGAAAGTGGTGAGCATAGGCTTCGCTCATCGAATTCCAGAAGGATTATCAGAATTAACCTACTTAACACCGACATATCTAAGGGAGATGAGTATCAGACCAGTACATAAAGATTATCCAGAGCCAACTTCTGAAAAATCAACTTCATGAACGATGAAGGGCTTCCTTCACAAGTAACAATAATATCGCCGAAAGCCACCTTCCAAAGGACCAGACTATCCCAAAAGTTCCACCAAAAGGCTAACCGAAACCCAAGCGGAGATACAGTCTCCTGTACTAATCTACCTAGTACCTAAACCAGCAACGGTTTCGAGCCGACTGATATCTACATACATCATGAGGGAGGGCTTCTCTAAGTACTCACGATAAAGCCGAAAGCCTACATCCGAAATCTTATGTCTGAGAGCCAACACCCAAGAGCTATTATCAGGGGTTCAAACACCATCCGAAGGCCACCATGTCGACAAGTCCATATTCATCCCACAGAAGCCCCAACTGACCAGGACCCCCACTACGAAGACCATAATTAGCTCTCCGGAGATAGCTGAAAGCCAAACATCCGAGACTAAGGAAAAAGTCGTCGACAAAGGTCCTTGCAAGCCCAATATCCTAACAGCGGAAGGGGCCCAAAGTCTCTATAAATAGGACCCTAGAAGCCATATAGAGCGGGAAGAATTTCTCACTTTTCAAACTTGTTCTTTCTTCTCCAAAAAAATAGAAAAATCCTAATTCCTCCAAGCGAATTAAGGATTCCATTAAACTCTTTTAATACATCTACAATTTATTAATGCAGAATTCCAGGGCTTAACTATCTCACAATTTGATAATCTTGTTGTGCTGTTATGATGAAACAGGGAGTTAACACTAATCTTTCATTTGAGAAAGTTGATCACGCTGCCTCCGCGAAGAAGGAGGACTTCTGAAAATCCAAAGACCTCTTCCTTCCATTCTGAGGGTTTTGCACGTCAATCAACATTCTCATAACGAGTCTAACTCTTCTCGATCTCGAGAAGGAAGTTATCCACTAGCTTATCACTTGGTTCTTGACGAATCCCTAGCCTTTCAAGCCGATCCGATGCAAAATAACCATCTAAGTCGATGACTATTGCGGTGATTTCTTTCTTTAGTAGGAGGACACGTTGGCATTTTTTCCTCTTATCACAGTTTGTGTCACTATATTCGCAACCTAGGGAGTTATTAAACTAACGAGACCTTAGTTATGTCCTCCCTCAGGTTATTTCAGATCTTCACTGTATTGTTAGTTGAACATCCATCCCCTGAAGGAAGGATATATCATCTCTAGGATTAATATCCAATTGCTGGAGGATGGGCAAACTTAGCCCAATAACACTGATTTCTGGACATCCTCCAGCAACCCTGGGTCGTGAATGCATCAAATCACTCGAACTCATGTCACGCATGACTTAACTCGGGGACGGAAAATAACGTTAACATTTTGGCGCTAGAAGGAGGGCCTGAACTTCCATCTGTACGGTTAGTCTATTAAATAAATAGCTTGGGGATTTTATTGCTCTATGGCAGGAAAGATGAAATCAAAAAGATTGGAAGAGTGAAACTACGAACTGGCTCCTAATGCAACCCTAGAAGGAAACATGGATCTGGCGCTCAATCTGAACAATAGCGAAAGAGGAGCCGTATTCAATCCACAAAATCCAGCAAACTCAAACGCCATGGAAGATAATGTCGCAAAAATCTTAGTCCTGGAGAAGCAACTCCAAGAAATGCAGGCTCAAGTCAACGCCGTTCAGGCACATAAGTGCTCAAGGCTCACCAGATCTAGTCAGAGAGAGACAAATGAATCTACGAAAAGAAAGGATCTCATTCAGCATTCAGAAGCAAAAGAGAAGCTTAAGACAACTTATTCCAAGAAGAAGTTCCATCTAATGGGAGTAGATCATCAAGGGAATCAATGCGAGCAGGAATAGTCTGGGAGTTGCATCTCCGAAGGCTATGATCCCAAGAGAGTAAACTATGGCAACGCAGAAGCTTACATCAAAGATCTCACTCAGAAGACCATCAAGGACTTGTTGGGAAGCAAGGGGAAGAGGACCCAAGATGACAGGATTAATGATAACGAAAGAGTAGCTCCATTAATCGATGAAATTATGAACACCATAATACCATCAAGAGTGAAGGTTCCAACCATAAAGTATCTTGGGACAACTGACGCCGACGATCATCTGATGGCTTTAGATAGCCAAATAGATCTTTACAATGCTTTTGGAGCCGTCAAATGTTGCCTTTTCCAGTTACCTTTCAAGGGGAAGCGGCGAAGTGGTATCGCAAGTATAGGGAAAACACCATTTACTCGTGGAAACAATTCTCCTATTAGTTTTGCATCTGTAAAGATCCGATAGTTAACTACACCATCATTGCTAACAACGAAAAGAGGCAAGGGGAATCTCTTGGGGATTAACTAAAAAGGTTCAACGTCAAAGCCTTAAAGGTCAAGGATATGTACGACTGTGACAAGTTGATCGCCATACACTCAGGGTTAATCGAAAACACCCCATTCTAAAAGGATTTATATATTCACGGCTGTAAAGATTTGCAAGACTTTCATTTCCAAGCCGACATGTTTATTTGCATGGACGAATTGTACTTCACGAAGAGGAAGTTCGGGCCTCGCGGGGAAGGAGGAAGGCCGAACTTTGGACGAAAGCTCCTTAAAGGAAACTAAAAGAGATCAAGGTGGGAAGACTCTAATACTAACATGGTCGCTCTGAACAAGCCCATCTCGTATGTGTATGTTGTCACAAGAGAAAGGCTTAATAACTTCCCTGTTTCCTTCAAAGCCAAAAATTTCCCTGGACCTCATTCCGGTGATAAATATCGCGAGTTCCACAAAACCAGCGGACATAAGACTGACGAGTGCAAGATATTGGACGGGATTCTTCAGAAGATGATCTGAGAAGGACATCTGAAGGAATTTGTTTTAAACAAGACAACATCAGCTTAGCAAGCAAGTGGACTGTAGAAGGTTTCGATGAATGCGATAGGAGCTTCTACAGAGGAGTGCAACCTAGATTTAGGGCCACCCATAAATCGAATTAATGTAATTCACAGTGGGCCATACCCCGCCGGAAACAGCCCGAAAGCAAGGAATCAATACATGAAAGAAGCCATGGAGGGAATCTTCTCCATTCAAGAGGAACCATCATTAAAGAATGCACATTATGCTCTCAAGATGCACAACCCGGTGGTCTCTCCGAAAAAAATGAAGAAAGAGGTTCGCCACCCATATAATGACCCCTTATGATAACGGCACAGACAGGGCGTTTGGTAGTTTCTAAAATCCTGATGGACACTGAAGTGTTGTCAATGTCATCTTCAAGCACGCTTTCGATCAAATGGGAATTTCCAAGAAAAGCTAGAGCCTAGCAACGAACCAATCTTCGGCTTCAACAACAAAGGGTCGAATCTGATGGGTCAAATCAACCTTCTGGTTCTAGTTGGATTGTCTCTGCTTCATAGGACCTTCAAAACTCTCTTCATTGTGATCGATCAACCGTCCTATTACAATGCCTTATTTGGACGACCGGCTTTAGAGGAGATGGACACTTTCGTTTCTTCCAAGTATCTCATGTTGAAATTCCTATTTAAACAGGGATGGGGTACCATTAGGGGAGAATGGTTTAGTTCCCGCGAATTGTACTTCGCAACGATTGAAAAATACAAAAGGGTGTGTTCTTCTTACTTTGATACTTCTACTGTTTTTATGCCTTCGGATAGGGGATTCATACGTCCCTCATTCGAAGCTAAAGTAAAAATAAATAAGACTGACAAACGCACCAATGGTAGGTACACTTCTCTGAAAAGAAAGAGGAAAAGGTTCGATGAAGTGAACTTGACTGAGGAAGGAGAAATCATCACAAATTTGGATTCTAGAGGAGATATTGAAAGAGTTAAATCGGTAGAAGAAGTGGAAAAAGTAAATGTTGATTCAGAAGATAAATCAAAGGTCGTCAACATAGGGAAAAGGCTAACGGAGCCCCCTCAGAAGCGACCTAATCCGATTCCTATAGCTCAACAAGGATGCTTTCGCTGGGACCCATTCAGACATGATCCATATCAGCCCTTCTATTATGAGTCATGCCTTGAACATTGACCCTTCGTAACACTGGTCCAGCAAAAGAAGAGACAATATAATAAACACCAGATAGAGGCCTTGAAAGAGGAAGTCAAAAGGTTGGAAACTAACGGGTTTATCCGAGAAGTCCTTTACCCGAAATGGTTAGCCAATCCCATGCTAGTGTAGAAGTCCAATAGAAAATGGAGGTCATGTGTTGATTACACGAATTTAAACAAGGCTTGTCCAAAAGATTGTTATCCTCTTCTGCAGATTAATCAATTAGTTGATGCCATGAGCGGTCACAAGGTACTGTCCCGTATGGATGCTTACTTGGGGCCCAACCAAATTCCGATGCATAAACCCGACGAGGAGCATACAAGCTTTATCACTGACTAGGGAACATTTTGACAAAGTGATGCCCTTCAGTTTGAGGAACGCAGGGAAAACATACCAAAGACTGGTAAAATGGATGTTCCAAGAGAAAATAGGGCGCGATATGGAGATATATGTGGATGACATGCTGGTGAAGTCCACCAAAACAGAAGACCGTCTAAAGGATCTAGAGGAAATGTTCGATGTATTAAGGAGATACCAAACGAAATTAAACCCTCAAAAGTGTTCTTTTTCAACCTGGAAAGGTTTTAGGATATATGGTAAGCGAGCACGGGACTGAAACTAGCCCTAACCAAATCCAAGCCATAAGAGACATGGAAGAACCCAGGACAAGCGAAGAGGTCATGAGGTTGAACGGGAAAGTAGCAGCCCTCAGTAAGTTTATTTCCAAAGCCACAGATAAATGTGTCCAATTCTTCGATGTTATAAAGAAAAGAAGCATTTCGAATGGAACAAAGAGTGTAGGAGGGCGTTCCAAGAATTGAAAGTCTATATAGGAACGCCTCCTATTTTATCCAGTCTCGAGAAGGGAGAAGATCAATACCTATATATGGTTGTTTCCGAATATGCGATAAGCTCAGTCCTGATAAGAGAGAGTAATGAGGCTCAGCATCCCATTTACTACATTAGCCGAGGCTAAAGGATGCAGAAATCCAATACCCTGTTATAAAGAAACTAGCGTATTGCTTAATCCTTACCGCACGAAAGCTCAGAGGTTATTTCCAGGCTCACCCTATTACAGTTTGGACTAGTTTTCCACTCAGGCAAGTATTCAGCAAACTGGAAAACTCAGGGATCCTAATCAAATGGGGTGTTGAGCTTAGCCAATACGAGATCAACTTCCATCCTCGAGCAGCAATTAAAGGACAAGATCTGGCAGATTTCGTGAATGAGTGCATGAGCTTTATTTCAGAACAATCAGTTAAAGAAAACCACTTAAAGACCATATGGCAGCTCTATGTAGATGGAGCCTCCAACGAGCAGGGAGCAGGGTTAGGTTATATTATAATTACCCTTGACAGAGACTGCTTGCATTATGCCATGAAGTTAGGGTTTCCAGCAACTAACAACGTGGCCAAGTATGAATCAATGATAGCTGGTTTGAATTTGGCACTACAGTTGAAGATACCGCCGATAGAAATCTTTAGTGATTCACAATTAATGGTAAACCAAATAAAACAGACATATCAAACCAAGGATAAGTGGCTGGTCTTATATATGAAGTGGGTACTGAAGATGCTTTCCCTATTTGAGGACTTCCCAGTTCATCAAATACCCCATGGGGAGAATGCCCAAGCTGATTCACTAGCCAAGTTACCCAGCTCTCGCCCCCCCCCCCCCCCGAAACTGGAATAGTCCCGGTGAGAAATCAAGAAAGACCTAGCATCAAGCGGGAGGAATTAGAAATAGGGAAGAGTTATCGGTCTTAACTAGATCCCAAGTCTTGAGAAGGGAAAAAAAAGAAAACCAAGAAGAAAACTCCAATCGGGAACTTCCCTAACGAAAATGAACTGCCAGTAGGAAACTACATGCATGACTCCCATAGTAGATTACCTCCTAAGAGGAACTTCACCCCTTAGTAAACAAGACGGGAGAAGGATAAAACGCTAAGCTCCTACATTTGTGATTGTGAATAACATACTCTATTAAAAGGGGCATTCGCTTCATTACTTGAGGTGTGTAAACTCGGAAGATGGACTTAGCTTGTTAAAATAAGCTCATGAAGGATGGTGTGGGGACCATTCCAGTGGAGTTAAGCTGGTCAAAAGAGTCATGAGATAGGTTATTATTGGTCGTGGATGGTTAGTAAAGCATTTGAGTACGTCGAGAGATGTGATAAGTGTCAGAAGTACTCTAAGGCGCCTCGACTTCCTCCTAGCGAACTAACCGCTATATCAAGCCCCTGGCCATTCGATGTATAGGGAATAGATTTAGTTGGACCCTTCCCACTCACTAAGGGTGGGGCTAAGTATGCAGTAGTAGCTATCGACTACTTCACCAAATGGGCAGAGGCAGAACCCCTTCTGACAATCATGTCCAAAAAGCTATAAAAATCCGTTATACAAAACATTGTTACCCGCTTCCAAATTCCTTACAAAATCATATCTAATAATGGAATCCAGTTCGAGAGTGAAGAGTTCGCCCGATTTTGTGAGAAAAATGGAATCATCAAAAGTTTCTCCTCCGTAGCCCATCCGAAAGCTAACGGAGCTGTGGAAGCCGCCAACAAGACCATTAAGATAATCCTTTAAAAATGCCTAAATCAAGCCAAAGGAAATTGGTCAAAAGAGTTTCCTTTAGAGCTTTGGGCATACAGAACCTCTACCAAAATAGCCACGAGACACACCCCCTTCTCCCTGACATATGGATGCGAAGCTATGCTTCTGGTCGAGGTCGAAATCCCGTCACATAGAAGGATAGCTTATGCATTTGACCCCAATCAAGAGTTGAGAAAGGAATCACTAGACTTAATACAGGGAATAAGAGATGTGGCTGCAAACAGAACCATTGAATATCAAAGGAGGATTACGAAATACTACAATTCAAAGGTCAAAGCTAAAATCTTCGCAAAAGGTGAATTAGTATTACAAAGAGTGATGGATAACATTAAGAACCCAGTGGATGGCCCTCTCGGTTAAAATTTGGAAGGACCCCTATTCATCCATCAAGAAGTTATGCCCAGAACATATCGGCTATGCAGATACAACGGAGATCTTGTTCTGAGCACGTGGAACTCGGAACATTTAAGACCTTATTTCTCAACGATAAAGGAATAAGGAAAAAGATATTCCTCCAAAGATAATTACACAACTAAGGGCACAGAAACCCTTCCAGTAGCTCAAGAGAGACTCAAAAGGGGTCGAGCTGAATAAAGGATCAAATCCCTTGTCATCGCCAAATTGGTCAGGGCGAGGCACAACAGAATCACCATATTACAACGGTGCAAAACAGTTGTAAAAGACTTTTTACAACGGTGGTTGCACCGTCGTATATTAAGAAGTTGTAATAGATCAAAATCTTTTACAACTATTATACACCGTTGTAGTAAAAGCTTTTACAACTTTTCTGCACTGTTGCAGTAGAAGCTATTACAACTGTTACGTACTGTTGCAGTAAAAGTGATTACAACTATTTTGCACTGTTGTAACTGTTGAGTATAGCAATATGATTTTTATTTAAGGATATATTATATCTCGTACAGAAATAAATATTTATATTGAAAATGGTATTGCAGAGAATTTGATACTCAAACATTTATTTTATTCAACTAAATACTTTGTTTCATTATTTGAAATAGTACAACTTTCTGATCCCACTATTGTACAACTATCTGTTATTTAATAAAGTCAATTACATACATACATTCCTCACTACAGACTGCTCATTCAGTTCACTCAGTTGCATATACACTTTTATATAAATATACACACACTAACACACATCATATCTTTATATGCTCCATCATTCAGTTCAATCACCTGTATACTAGTCACATAAAAATTGTCAATCATGGAATCAAAGTGAATCCTGAAAGAATAAAAAGATTAACAGAAATATCCACCAGCATCTATGTCATGTTGTAACAAATATCATTGAAATATAGATGTTTAGACTAAATAAATAAATAAATATAAGTCATAATTCTAACATAATCGGTACTTTTAACCAATATAAGTTATTGTCCCTTAACACTGATAAATTATTCATCAAATCTTAAACTAAATAAATGGTTTTACAAGAATTGATTCCAAGCACAATATCATCCATTTTTTGGCAAAAATTGAAAAGCCTTGTACAAGATCACATTTAAAAGTTTTTCAACTATAGTTGCTATAGTAGCGATGGTCATGCTGATAAAGAAAAAGCATTATTCATGTTTTAAAAAAAACAGAATACCATTACTTTACCAATATTGTTGGTAAAATGATATGGTAAAGCAATAGACTACTGGTAAAATCAACATTTAAAATGTGTTGCTATTAGCACAATTAAAAGTTACCTATACAAAATCACATTTTTTGGCTGATTAATGTTTGACAAACTGAAGTGATTTTCATCACTAACCTCTGCTTCTCATCTCATTTTTGCCTTGAGCAGTTTGACAAATCTCCTACTACTATGCCAGTTTAACAACCAAATTGCAATTATTATACTAGTGGAAAATCAACACGTAAACATTAACATTCTTCTTTTATTATACTATTGATAATCTACTAAAGTTATCTGAGGTACTTTGCTATTTTAACAACCAAATTGCCAAGATCGAGACCTAACCTGACATAAACTTTGCTATTCATTGCTTCCTTCCATGCCATGCACACAATTCAGAAATCCCTGCTGATCGTTTACATCGACCTGCATGCGATGTGTTGCTTCATGGTCTTTGAGCCCTTAATGTTGCTGACACCCCATCATTTTGTGGATGACCCTAGTAAACAAAGACATACAACTGTTATATGATATGCTCTTGCAAAAGGCACAAGAAACTTAACAGAAATGAATCATGGCATGGTTTCCATGGTAAACTTTATTGTACCTAAATGGTACATCAAAATAATGCACAAAAAAAATGAATGATAGACCAACAAAGTTGTTCAACACCAACAGAGTAAACGCCAATGACATGAGACACGTTCTATGGAGGAAAAGAACTAAAACTTCAACAGCAGGAGAAAAAAACATCAACAACATTGACAACACATATTGCAATTTTCTTAGCAGTGTCCTGCAAATAATTGTACACTCCATCCATACATTATGCTTATGTTTCAATGCCTTCTATAGATAAATGATTTTCATAAAGTGAAAACAAGATTCAACACTGTCTAAATGTGAGCACCTATTATTATTATTTATTTTATTTTTTGCTAAAGTACAATACATACTTAGCATAGTCGCATTATACTGAACTAACACTTACAGAATTGCAAAGAACTCAAGACTTGGCAGGTGATAGGGACGTAGAAAATAGAAGCTGCTCCGTCCTAATTGCAGTTAGAATTTGACATAAACCTACTGCACTGCACATAGAAGCACGTCAGACCTGCCAACAATACTCGGAACCGAAGGAGAGATATCAAAACAACATTACACAACAAGTAGCTTAGCTCACATCAAACAGAATATAGCCTTAGAAAATCCAAGGCAACCAGTTTAAACAAAAAGATCTGACAATCACTTGGGTGAGTGATGAAACCATTGACACAGCTAAAAATCTAAAGGAAGCAGCGTCACCAGGTAACACGAAAAAACAGTAGCTAAGGCTATCACAATAATAGAACACACAACATTGACAGGCCCTAGAGAAGGGATTAACGTTAAAACACATTGACTTATGGCTATGACATGAAAGTTCACCTATATGGCATTACGACTGCATCCAAGAAAATACACAATAACTTGGAGATGGAGGTCAACAGTAAAACATGCCTCACTGGCCGGTATGAGTGAGTAGCAAAGCAATCACCAGACTCAACCATAGGAGAGGCACTACCAAGAAGCAACCCCAAACCCCCACCTCAACACTCCTCACTAAACAATGAAACAAGACCCAATAGACAACAAAAACAAAACCCAAATTCTCAGTGGACGCAACACCACCGAGAACCGAACTCACAGACAACTCATTTCCAATGTGACTACAAGGTCGAAGCTTACCAAATTCATCCTCTACGGCAGTTACCAGTCTCGAAATGAGGTGGATGAGGAAGTACGAATGACCAAGCCGCAGCAAGAAGGAAACCCGAGCTTCCACACAAGATCCAGTCTGAGCAGGTCATCAAAACTGAAAGAAAGGCGGAAATCGTGATTTAGTCTAAGTGGTTCTAAAAATAAATTTACGGTTAGTGGGGAGCTCTTCTCAACAGGTCATAGGCATGGCGAAATCTAGTAGATGAATTATAAATCAATTCTAATCATTTTCGGAATTAGATTCAGAAAGCATCAAACAAGGAAGAGAAAATATTATCTCTCAAACAGGGCAGCTCTTGTTCGACCGATTTCAGATCTACTGTTATAGATAAAATTGAAACAAAATTCAAATTAAAATCTAAAAATATGAAAATAGATTGTGACTTAAGTAGAGTGACATACCTAATTTTGTCATAGTAGGGATTTGGGGGGGCGTAAATTTCTAAGGAAGAGGAAACGTGATAGCAAGAATATTATTCTAGGAACAACTGTGATTGAAAACTTTGGAAGGAACGAAAAGTTAGATTTTGAAGTCAAAAGTTTCATTTTAGAGGGAAATTTTTACGTTTGGAGCCAAAAATTCCACATAGATCCAAACGCAAATTGCTTGACTTTGTTTTCGTATTTAGCCATATGATTTGGTATGCACGGTCAAAGAAAAACTCAAATAAGTGAGGCATACAGATTATCAAGAAATGATGCAAAAAAAAAGAAACTATTATGCTAACCATTCAAAAATATCGTATAATTGAAGCAGTTGAGATATCTTAAAATATCGATGGAGAAAAAACAAATCTGAACTTTGACGGTGAAAATCAAGGGGATACTCAGTACAATTGATAATTTAAATGGTACCCGACGTTTTACAGTATAGCTATAGTAATTAGTAAATGAAAAAGCAACTTTGGGCAGGGTAGCATTTTCGACCATATAATAGATAATACTTATTAATTAGTATTTCTTATTAATTAATTTATTATTTTTATTAATCATTTCTTATTACCTTCTAATTATAATTTAATTTCTTGTAGTGATCGGTTAATCTCTCTCCACAATTAATTCAATTCTCCAAAATAGAGAGCTTACAAGTTTTTCGGAATTTTCAGTGTTTTATGAAGTTTAAAAATTAATTTAATTCTTTATTTCTTATTTCTTGAATTCATAAAAATATGAAAATTTTATGAATATTTAGAATTTTAACTAAAAAAATTCAAAATTTTAATCTTTTTTTTTAGGTAAAAATTTATAAGTTATAAATAATAAGTACCATAAATATTATAAGTTAGAATTAATAACCGTTATTTTATATTAACATTTATTACAACTGGCATAAAATAAAGGTTGTAATAGACATCTATTACAACTGGTGACATAAAAGAGTTGTTAAAATTATATTTATTACAACTTTTAGGAGATGACAGTTGTAAAGGATCTTTTTTACAACTGGCGCTTCTTGACAGTTGTAAAATTAAAGTTGTAATATGGTATTTTTGTTGTAGTGAGGCATCCCCCGGAGGGGGATGATGTGTTAGTCTTTCTCGATGCCCAAATCAGAGGAGGCAAGGTTAAAGCATCAAAAGCGTAAGCCTCAGTTTCACACCAGAGATGATCGTGTTGGTGCATTTAAAATTAGCACGCCCTACCTCTGCTCGCAGAAGAGTATGCCCTGCCTCTGCTAGAACTAAGCACGTCCTACCTCTTCTTATGTTCCGCGTTACCCACAGAAGGGAGTGAAAACCCCTATAATCGCCTATGATGGTTAGGATAGGGCACCCCTTGGAGGGGGGTTGGCGTATAAGCCTCTATCAGAGCCTACAATAGTCAGTGTAGAGCGTTAAAAGAGTTAACCTTAGTTCTGTGTCTACGATGGCCCCATCTAAGTTTCTGAGACCTTATCATCTCCCACGATGGTCAGGATAAGGCGCCTCCTGGAGGGAGGTCAAATAAGTCCTTAGGCCCTGCTTGTGGATAAGCTAGCCAGGTGCACCAGACGCACAGGCCCAGAGATTGGCCAATATAGAACGTACATACTCTTCTTTGACATCAAAAGGCCAAGGGGTGGCTTAAGAAGCACGTAAAACCTGTGCTTCACCAATATAATCCAAAGGGGATGTTAAAACAACAAATACTAGAGGAGGTTCCCGGTCTTCAATCTTAAGAAACCCGAATCTGGGTGGATTCGGCTCTTCATTAATACCGGAAAAGTTCCCGGTCTTCAATTCTAAATACTCGAATCTAGGTGGATTCGGCTCTTCATTAATACCAGAAGGGTTCCCGATCTTCAATTTTTAAATTCCCGAATCTGGGTGGATTCATCTCTTCGATAATACTAGAAGGGTTCCTGGTCTCCAATCTTTAAATACCCAAATCTGGGTGGATTCGGCTCTTCATTAATATTGGAAGGGTTCCTGGTCTTCAATCTTTAAATACCAGAACCTTGGTGGATTTGACTCTTCATTAATACCGGAAGGGTTCCTGGTCTTCAATCTTTAAATACCCGAATCTGGGTGGATTCAGCTCTTCATTAATACCGGAAGGGTTCCCAGTCTTTAATCTTTAAATACCCAAATCTGGGTGGATTCATCTCTTCATTAATATCGAGAGGGTTTGCGGTCTTCAATCATTAAATTCCTGAATCTAGGTGGATTCGGCTCTTCATTAATACCAGAAGAACTTCCCGGTCTTCAATTTTCAAAAACCCGAATCTGGGCGGATTCAACTCTTCATTATTACTAAAAGGAATTTCCGGTCTTCCATTTATATCAATTCCCGAATCTGGGTCAATTCATTTCTCCACAAACACCGAAAGAGGATCCCTCCACCAGGATCCATGACGTAACCCATCACCAAAAAAACTGACAAATAAATAGAAAAGAGTTTGGAAAAAGAAGCTTGACTTGGAAAGTCTAAGACACCCTTCACTAGGGGGCAAATGTTACTACCAAAATTAACTTAGCATAAGCTGATGGTGAAGGGATGTTGGATGAATACAAGCGTGGAAAGAAGGATCCGAGAGCAACATAGATCAACACCCCTTAGGAAGAAAGGAGCTCAAAACCTGCAGAACGCCAGCAAAGCTCATCCAGCATAGTCTATCCAGCGGGGTCTACCCAAAGTAAAGTTCCATGACGAAAGGTGACCTAATACGACGATCAGGAAAGAGGAGAGCACATGCTTCACTTATCGAAGCCCAGAAGAACTATCAAAATTAACCTACTTAACACAGACACATCAGAGGGAGAAGATCATCGAGCAGGACATAAAGATTATCCAGAGCCAGCTTCTGAAAAATCGTCTTCATGAATGACGAAGGGCTGCCTTCATAAGTAGTATATATATATCACTGAAAGCCACCTTTCGGAGAACCAGTCTATCCCAAAAGTTCCACCAAAAGGCTAACCGAGACCCAAGCGGAGATACAGGCTACCCGTACTAATCTACCTAGTACCTAAACCAGCAACAGTTTCAAACCGATTGATACCTACGTACATCATGAGGGAAGGCATATCAAAGTACTCATGATAAAGCAGAAAGCCTACATCTAAAAGATTACGTCTGAGAGCCAACACCCAAGAGCTGTTATCAGGGGTTCAAACACCATCTGAAGGCCACCATGTCGACAAGTCCATATTCATCCCGCAGAAGCCCCAACTGGCTAGGATCCCCACTTCGAAGACCATAATTAGCTCTCTGGAGACGGCCGAAATCCAAGCATCTGAGATCAAGGAATAAGCCGTCGGCGAAGGTCTTTGAAGGCCAAATAGCCTAACTGTGGAAGCAACCCGAAGTCTCTATAAATAGGACCCTACAAGCCACATAAAGGGGGACGAATTTCTCACTTCTCAAACTTGTTCTTTCTTCTCCGAAAAAGAGAAAAATCCTAATTCCCCAAAGAGAATTAAGAATTTTCTTAAACTCTTGTAATACATCTACAATTTATGAATGGAGAATTCCAAGGCTTAACTATCTCGCAATTTGATAATCTTGTTGTGATGTTATGATGAAATAGGGAGTTAACACTAACCTTTCATTTGAGAAAGTTGATCAGGCTGCCTCCGCGAAGAAGGTGGACTTTCTGAAAACCCAATGTCCTCTTCCTTTCATTTTGAGGGTTTTGCACATCGATCAGCATTCTCATAATGAGTCTAATGCTTATTGATCTCCAGAAGGAAGTTATCCGCTGGCTTATCACTTGGTTCTTGACGAATCTCTGGCCCTTCAAGCTGATCCAATGCAAAATAACCATCTAGGTTAATGAGTATTGCGGTGATTTCTTTCTTTGGTAGAGGGACGCATTTGCCTGTTTTCCTCTTATTACAATTTGTGCCAATGTATTCGCGACCTAGGGAGTTATTAAACTAATGAGACCTTAGTTATGTGCTCCCTCGGTTTATTTTGGATGGCCACTGTATTGTTAGCGGAACATCCATCCCCTAAAGGAAGGATATTTCATCTCTAGGATTGATATCCAATTGGTGGAGGAAGGGCGTACTTATCCCAATAACTCTGATTTCTGGACATCCTCCTGCAACACTGGGTCGTGAATGCATCAAATTACTCGAACATATGCCCCGCATGACTTAACCCGGGTGTTGACAGAAAATATTGTTAACATATTCTTCAAAATAATTTTGACATTGATGTTGTGTCTGGTAGCAAGAAGAAGCAACCTAAAGACAAGGAAGCAAAGAAGATTAACATCGAAATAACAGTGTTGGACACGATTGAGAGTCTTAGAATCGAGATTGAAAGTGGTGAGTTAGATCTAAATATATGTAACGAGAAGAGGAAATTGATGGAATCAATGGCCGAGAATTATACTGCGTTTCAAAGTAGGAAAGCGGAGAACATGTCTAGTAAATCGAATCCTTATGCACATATTGCTCCGCCGCCGGCTACAAACCGAGACCTCCTGATGTCAACGTTGCTAATACCGCGGCCTCCGCCTCTGCTGTAAGCTGCAGTGCAGGTAGATCGCCACAAACTCGCAGCATGACAAGAGAAAAAGGGACCACACCTTTTGATAATGGATAGCATGTATGGAGTTGACTCGGCACTAACTTATGGCATAGGAAACAAAAAGGTATGTATTGATGTAGCTGGAGTTAGTAAATGTATTTTGGCTTTCCCTGTGTGGGAGCATGTATTATGTAGTTGATATACACTATGTATATCACCTGTGTGAGTTGTAACTTTTAATTTTTCTTAATAATTAGGTGTTACAGATCACTTAAAAATCGGCCAGTCTTGCCAAAAAAGAATTATAATAAGGAATTCGTTTATTATACAAAGTTTGAACGTATAATTTATATTTGATTAAAAATGAGCTCGTAATGTCGCGGTAGTTCATACTTTTACGCTTTGAATTTTAATTGAATACACAGGATCTAATGAAGCGACCCGAACTTCCCCAGTCTCCGAAGAGATGAGAAAGAACGAATTACTGTGAGAACAGGACAGATCAGAACGCAGACGGAAGAACATTTCATTGCTATTACAACAATTCCATCAGATACAAGAATATACAGAGTATAATTGAATAAATTACATTCGATAAATATCAGAGATTACAATAAATTACATAGCAGCGGAAAATAATACAAAGCACAACTGAAGGTGATATACGGATACAGAGCTTTCCGGATATCATTCTAGCTGTAAACCAGGATCCTATGAATATAAATCTGCAAAACCAAAACTACTAGCTGCCCGTGTCAAAAATAAGGGCACCCAGAGTTTAGGTTAAAACAATAAACTCCAGGTTAGTCATGTGACTGGTGTGAGAACTAAAACAGTTATTTAAAACTTTACTTTAAAAGAGAGTAATTCAAGGGACCACGCCGTATAACACGGAACGGGTTTCCTTCCAAGAATACCAGTGCATAGAATAAACAGTGCAACGCTTTTTCGAAAAATGAAGCTATTATAAGACCCAGGTCCCATCACACAATGCAACGCAAGCCGGAGGATAGGATTTTCCCTTATAACAGCCAAACATGCTTGGTACGTTTTAAACAAATCATTTGATACTATTATAAGTGTATAGTGTCAAAACAATTTCAATCATAAATATCAATCATAGGCGGCATGGGTACCATATATCATGTCGCCATACTAGTTCTACAATTAAAACCGCAATACTCATATTGGAAATTGGATTTCCGTCATGAGTCGAGGCAAGGGGCAAGCTCCTCTCCGCTTTCGAGACACTCTAGCAAATGTCCCAGGGCTACGCACTCTGGGCAACCCCTGGATCTTCAGGGCCGGTCCTCACTTACGTTAGAGGATTAGTTATTCCTGAACACACGTTTCCCGGTCCTTACAGACCTAAAATCGAGGCGCCTCATCCAACAACCTCATAGGTGAAAAGTATATAAATGTCAGGGCTGGTAAGTCACTGACACCGCTAGAAAGAAACGTCTGCTCTCCCTGCAGTCCTTATCTCGTTTTTAACTCATACCGAGGTGTGAGGCTCGCGAATTCACGTTATACACAAAGCTGCCACGTAGGCCGTGCTTTGATCATCAACCACAAGACTTTGCTTTTCAACAGAAGCCTTGATCCATGCAACTCATCATGCCACACAGGCAATTCATGCCATGCGACTGATGTCCATTGATATACAACCTCTGAGCTCATACATCTCAGAGATGGGCGTTAAGCAAGAGAACAAATTCTTCGTCGCCAAACAGATGTATATTTAATAGAAATCAATCAACACAGAATAAAATCCAATGTCAGATACACAATCCATTTACAAGTTCGTTCTGGGTCTGAACGAAACCGGAGGCACTTTCCTCGCATATCCATCCATCTCCAAGTACGTCTGGACGACCACCAACTATTTCCATCCTCTTGGGTGTACAGCCCAATCAGGATCGTCAGTAATTATCCAAACGATGTGAAGACTTCCGGTCTATAACCACCGTCTTCATCTTCAACATATCGTCGAATCGGTTATTCAGAATGGGTATAAACGCGGACTTTCCGAACAACCCGCGTATATTAAAACAAATGTTACACAAACACAACATACGCCTCATTCCAATTCATTAGTTACTAACCGTACATCAGTAAGAGAGCAATCCCCAAATATTAACCCCGAAGGTCGAAACCATCATCAGTTCAATATCCAGGAAAAAAACATTCTTCTTAACTAACCCACAGTTAGTTTCTAAATTTCACATTCTTAGGGAAAGGTTCCCATTAATTTTATCCAAGATAAATTCTTTAAAATTTATCCTTTAATCTTCCTTTGGATGTCATTTCAAACCAGATTATGGTTTTCCAAACTAGTCGGGATTAGCGAACCACACCGAAGTAATTATTTATTTTATTTCCCAATCCCAACCTATTCATCCCATGAAGCAAAACTGGTAATACTCCATATCCAACACCACGGTGTTATCGGTAAAATTAATTACCATTTAACGTTCAAATCTAATTTAAGATTTAACTATCGCTTTGGAGCAAAACTGGTGATACTCCATTCTCGCTCAATTTCAAAATTTGATAATTTAGATTATCAATTCACATTTCAATCTAATTGCAGATTCATTAAAACTCCTTTTACTGGATTAAAGAACTAATGTCATTTAAAACACAGTTCACGACAAACTCAAATCACATTCTATTTATTATCGGGTTAAAGAACAAGTGTCATTTAAAACACCCTTCACGATAAACCCACAAATCAATTCTATTTAAAACCCATTCAAATCCAATTTATTTATTTTAAAAATAAATGGGTTTTAATTTTAGTTCAAAATTAGTTCATTTCGATAAAAATCTATTTTTATCTTTTCAAATATGGAGTTTTTCATCCCAATTTTTCCCAAATCATTTCTTATGATTTTACACAAATTATTACTATTTTTAATAATTTTATCAAGGTCCGTACAGTCGATTTCCATCAACGGCCATCGAACTGCACTTACAGCGACCTTTTCCAAATTTGATTTGGACGTATCTCCAAATCCAACCGTTAGATTTCAAATTTCTAATATTCGTTAGAAAGATCTTTTCGATACGAACCCAATGGTTCCGGTTTTAGGAGAATCGGACGGTCGGATCTCCCGTAATGTCCGTTTATAATAAATGGTCGAAATTCACGAACTGCCGCGGCGCGTTCTATTCAGGCCATTATATTATATATATATATATATATATATATATATAATATATATTTCGTCGATTTCTATTTAAAACGAAATTTATAAAAAGTTTTAAATTCGTTTCAAAAACATTTCAACTTCCATTTCAATTCAAATCAAAATTGAATTCTTCCTTATAAATTCGTTTTAAAATTCACTTTTATTCAATTCAAATTTCAATTTTATTTGAATTCATTTCAATTCGTTTTCAATTCAATTAGAATTCGTTTTCAATTCAATTCGAATTCGTTTTATATTCGATTCAATTCGAATTGGTTTTCTATTCGATTCAATTCAAATTGGTTTTCTATTCGATTCAATTCAAATTGGTTTTCTATTCGATTCAATTCAAATTGGTTTTCTATTCGATTCAATTCAAATTGGTTTTCTATCCGATTCAATTCAAATTGTAAAAACGAATATAATCGATATAAATGTCGTTCGCGTCAAAATGGCGCATCTCTAATCAACACGGCTTTATATATTTCTATAATTCCATTATTCTATTCGACAAATGAATCTATGTTTTTGTCAAAATATTTCGTTCAACACATGACTAATCTCAACGGAAGAGTACTGTCAACACATGAACCTTTATTTCATAAAAATAAAGATGTAAATTTTATTGTTAAAATATTTCGTTCAACACATGACTAATCTCAATGGATGAGTACTGTCAACACATGAACCTTTATTTCATAAAAATAAAGATGCAAATTTTATTGTTAAAATATTTCGTTCAATACATGACTAATCTCAACGGATGAGTACGGTCAACACATGAACCTTTGTTTCATAATATTCTTTATTTTCTAAATTGGAATGAGGCCCAATCAATCACCATATAAAGTTAATTATATGGATTCCATACAACACATATATATAATAGCAACGATAAATAATCAACCATCATCCAAAGTGCACTACACTGTATAAGCATCAAATATAGATATCTAACGCTTATAACAGCCTGTCAATCAATCGATCGACATACAACTAATTATTGGGATTAGTGTATGCCGTATTTCGTCCCAATACCCGTGTGGGGTTTCAAATCAACAAACACAGATTTCATTTGTGCAGTTGGGCGATGTGTAAAATTTATCGACCCAATCAATAATAGTCAAATTAGTGTATATAAACAAATCGGCCGATTTGTTTATTAATATTTATTTTTCACTTCCACGTTAAAAATTATATTTTTAACGATAAAATATTTTTAACTATATAAATATTTTATTACCTTTCAACACATTGATTTATATTATCGATTTCACATCAACAACACAAACAAATTTCACAACACATCAATTAAACAAACAAGCCATCCATGGTCTGTGGATGACGGGTGTCAGGTGCTACTAAGCACCGTCTGCATCCTAATATATATATATATATATATATATATATAACTAGAAAAAGAGATTTTGAGTGAGAAGTTCTCACCAATAGCTAATCCAAACATCTCGACTCTCCTTTTGTAGAAGTCTTCGTCGTTCTCGCCTTTCTTCACTTTCGTCACCCGTATTCACTACATATGTAAAAATCGAATTTTTACTTCGCTATTCAATATATAAAAATCGAATTTTTACCTCGTTATTCAATATATAAAAATCGAATTTTTACTTCATTATTCAATATATAAAAATCGAATTTTTACTTCGTTATTCAATATATAAAAATCGAATTTTTACTTCGCTATTCAATATATAAAAATCCCATTTTTACTCTTCTATTCAATATATAAAAATCCCATTTTTACTCTGCTATTCAATATATAAAAATCAATTTTTTTTACTATACTAACAATATAATCTCTTTGTTATTAAAAATATAAATTTTCATGTTATAAAAATATAACTCTTCATCGTATAAAAATATAACTCTTCATCGTATAAAAATATCGCCTTTTCAATATGAAAAATATCGCCTTTCCAATATTAAAAATATCGCCTTTTCAATATGAAAAATAGCATCTTTTCAATATGAAAAATATCGTCTTTCCATTAATAAAAAATATAGTTTTTCAATTGTTAAAAATTATAGTTTTTCCATTGTTAAAAATTATAGTTTTTCCATTGTTAAAAGTTCGACCTTTCTATTATTAAAAATTCTAACTTTTCCTTTATAAAAATTCTAACAAGTAAAAAGAAAAAAAACGAATAAAATAAAGTAAAAATAAAAACTTACAGATGAAAACTGGAGAGGGGGGGAGTCTCTGGTGCGCAGCAGTCGGAGAAAAAGGGGGGGTATCGCGGTCGACATCAGGATGGGGGGGTTCTGGCGTCGGTCAGCAACAGGAAGGGGGGGTTCGATCGTGTGGCAGCAGAGAGGGGGGGGGTTGCGGTGGCGCGTCGCTTGGGGGAGCTCGGCGGTGGTGGATCACAGCTACGGCTGCGTCTTCTTTTTTTTTTTTTGTTCTGAACGAAAATGAAGGAAAGGGGGGTGAGTGAATAAAGGTAGAGAGAGGAAAGGATTTTATTTTATTTATTTATTTTTAATCCCAAAAAGTTGACTTCTACATACGACCTCTAAACGAGGCCCACCGCCTGTCGTCCATAGCTAATTACCCCCATTCCGAACACAATGGGATATGTATCGCAAGCTGATTTGATCGTTTAGATCAGTTTTCGTCAAAATCAACATATGACTCTATATATTGAATTTGAACGCGCATTTAAATTTACTGGGGTCACATACGAACTCTATAAATTGCAAAAAAATATTTTCTAGCTTCGTATTGATGATACGGTTCTAACAAAACTAGTTTCATCGAATTCTAAGGCCATTGGAAAAATGGCCATTTTCCAGTCGATTAAAATCAACTAAAACTGGTCAAACGCGTTTTCCTTTGCCACGCTCACATATTGATTCGAAAAATTATGAAATTTGGAATCTAGCAATAACTTGACATCACGGACCCAACAAAAGTGGTTTCGTCGAAATCCGAAGTCGTTTGCAAAATTCCCATTTTTAAGGGCCTGAATTCCATAGCGACTATTCAGAATTTTCAGCTGGACATATCTTTTGATTCCCGCTATGAAATTTCGATTTTTCAGATTCGTTGGAAAGATATTATCAATTAGATCCTAATGTTTTTGGTTTCACTAAAATCCGGTTTATTTTGCACCCGGTACATTCAATTGAAGTTTGAAATCAAATTATCGAACTACCGCGCCATTTTCAATTCTATTTATAATTATTTATATTCTAACGACGAAGTATATAATATATTCGTTCGAATTCATTTCAAAATAAATTTCTTGTCGATACTATTTAAAATAATTCATTTTAAATATTCAAAATTCGCTAAAATAGCCAAAATAAAAAATTTAAACTGGCCCAGATTTTTGGGTTGTTACAATCTCCCCCACTTAAAACTTTTCGTCCCCGAAAAGGAACAAAGTCAAAAGTGGTTTGATTAATCAACTCTATGTTCGATCTGGCTTCCATTCTCCAACTTTTCAGTTTCTGAGAATTTTCAAATTTTCAAAAATTTGGCTAACACCCTAAATTTTCGAAAAATTTCGCCATAACGTCCCCTGCACCAGGAGCCACTGGAAAATCCCGAAATTGCCATATAAGCCCTCTGATCTCAAAAAGAAAAAGAAAAAGCCAAGCGGCTAGCCAATCAGCTCATAAAATCATCATCACCCAAACAAAACAGTAAATTATAGTAAATATGTACCTATTTGTCGGGCAAACAAATTTTATTCTCTGCTCTAGCCTCCTTGCTATGACCAGTTCAGTGTAAGTACATGTATATGCAAGCAAATGCGACCAATTTTCAATATAATTCAATATTTGATTCAATTAGGCATAATGGTTCAAATTATCAAACAAATAAACAACCAACACAAACATCAATCAATTAGTGAATTAGAGTTTCAAATTCATAATTTTGATATATACACAAAAATCTTGTTTTTGATGCCAATACACAACCATAAATTCTAGCTATATTAGTTTTGGTTCTCACACCAGTCTAATGGAAATATATAGATATCACACCTTCGAAACACGAAAATAATTATTGATGATGACGCGTAAATCATCAGAATCAGGTCCGGGCGACTAGAGTGTGATTCTATATCTATCCAGTATATTAAAACTTCGAATATACATTCATGACGCGTATATGCAAAATCTTTATATATTGGATTGTTGTAACACCCCGTGTATTCTATAACTGTGAAATTCACAAATTAAAGTATAAATAATTTCAAATCAAAGAATTAAGGGAAACGGGATATGCCATTGCGTTCATCTCGGAATTCTACTTGAGATAGAGTCCGATTTTGCGTAAAACGGATATCGTATGAAGAAGATATGGACGAACGAAGTTGGGCGAAAAACCAGAAAACAGGTCAGAATGCACTGGCGCACTTGGGAAGTGCGCCAGAACAAAAATGAACTGGCACACTTGGGAAGTGCGCCAGTACATTTTTAGCCTGGCACACCTGCCAAGTGCGCCCAAGTCAGAATGACCTGCTGGTCAGGTCTTGGCTGGCCTGATCAGGGTCTGGTCGAATTTCTGAGCCTTGCCTTGTCACTAGGGCTAGGTGTCAGCTCCTGGTTGGTCTCTCCTTTGAACGAATGGCTATTATTAAACCAAGCTTCATCGACGGTCTAAATCAACTCACAAACTCTATAAAAAGGACCTAAGACTAACCCTAATTCACACAAACTAAAATGGAGATGAGACCGTCATGCTGCTGAGGAGAGACTAAGTATAGCCGTCAGAAATTGAGAGGCAATTAGGAGATAATTCAAAGCTTAAAGCAACGTTAATCAAATCAAAGCAACGCCTACAACAAAGGATAGCATCTCTAAATTCAGAATTCAGATTCCTGAATTGAAGATTCGTCATACGTTGTAAGTAGAGTGCTATTCCGATGTGAATTAAATAATTGTGTTGATTTGTGTAAAGTAAGAAATGGAATTGTGGCGATAATAATCTATATTTGTATGTTGCTTTGATTCTAAATGATTTGGGAACGTTGTGGTATTCGATTTGATATTCGCAAGCATATGATTCATATTGAAAACTACATGTTTGTGGTAGTTATTTACAACACCCATTTGATAATTGTAAGTATATGATTCATGTTGAAAGTAACAACTATAGGTTGTAATAGTTTATTTTGAGATTCATGCAAGTATATGATTTACTGTTATGCCAACATGACGTATAATTTTATGGTCATCTTTAGTGTAATTTGATCCACTTGAGTATTATGATTCATATGAAGGTTATGTTGGAATTGGCATCATGGTTCAAGTATAAAAATCATGCTTTTGTGATAGTGACAAAAGCAAGCATCTTTGTGAACTTGTATTAATTTTATGAACATGACTAAACTATGTTTGTTATTATGCCTAGTTGAAAGCATGTTTTTAGGCTTATGTTGTTATCACAATATATATGACACAATTAAGTTAGATTTACATCCCAATTGCAAGTTTACAATGATTCATGTATTATTTATGCCATGATTACATGAGTAGAACGATTCATGTTTAAGTATTGTTTATGCCATGATTATATGAGTAGAACGATTCATGTTTAAGTATTGTTTATGCCGTAATTATATGAATAGAATGATTCATGTTTAAGTATTGTTTATGCCATGATTATATGAATAAAATGATTCATGTTATGCCATGATTATATGATGTTACAATTGCAAGTTCACATGTGCCTACTTTATGTTAATTGAATCGTTCGTTGCAAGTTCATGCGTTCACACTCCCCTTTTTTCATGTTACATTATAAACACCATGTTATAAGCCTCCCCTTTTCATTTGGCTAAATTGGGTTTAAGTATTAAACCCAACACACCTTACATTGGAGCGAACGTGTAAAACGGGGGTAATGACGTTTGGGCTAAAATATAGAACATATGTGTTGGCATGTTTGACGCATGCCAACAATCTTGAAAAGCAATTAAGTGGCATAAATAAATTTTAATCAATAAAGATGAATTTGAATAATGGGCCGCAAATATTTACATATAAAAAGAAAAGAGACAAAATATGTAAATGTAGAAAATACGATGTGTTTAACCCGAGGTTGGATTGAGTTGTGATGTAAACCTGCCCGGAACCGCCCGATTGTCCAGTAGTCACAACAATACCTATCCAATGTGGGTGGTTAAACATGGAGCCCAATAAGGACCCGAGGTTAGACTGAGTTGTGGCGTAAGACTGCCCGGACCCAACCGGCAACAGACAGCCACAACAATATCTGTCTAATGTGAGAGGTTGAGGCTTTAATAAGACAATTAAGGCTGAGTCAGGATTGATAGGATTAAGTAAATTATATTAATACTTAATCAAAATGGAACATGCTAAACTAAACAGACTGATTGGGGGTTAGGTTTATAAAACACTTAACCAACTTAGCATGTTGGCTAGAAATAGAAAACCTAGTAGCGGGGGACCCTTTTCAGCAGTAACCTTACAAGGCGTATCATGATACCCTGAAACTAGGCAGGGTGGGGCACGATTACTGGGCTGACTGTAAGAGGTCAAATCGACGGCGGTGGTGCAGCAGTGTAGGTTATAACGGGGTGCGGGCGTGCACACACTCCGGTGCAGAAAAATAAGGCACTGGGCACCAGTAGCATACCTGTGCATTCTAGAATTGTGTCGGGCCGCCACCATGGGACTTGATACACCCCATGGTGGGACTAGCATAGGTAACTACAGCATCGGGGCCCGTAAGACACATGTAACTATGCGAGTAGGAGCTGATCATCAGAAATGGATCATTTCACCCTGATTATGGGGTGCCTGTTGGGAACTAGTTTATTTGGGTACAGAGATTAATATGGGGTACGATAGTATATTCAACCCTAGACAACTTAACTTAGTTTATGGTGCTTTCCCATTTCCAGTTTATACTTATCATACCCAGTTCTTTATTCATAGACTGAATAGTCCTAGACTTACTCAGGCTTTTTGTCTGACTCTACTTTTCTTTCGCCTTCTTTTCTTTCGTCCCCCCCCCCCCCCCAGGTCCACATGGAGGGAATACCGCAGCTTGACCAGATTTCACATCCAGCTTGAAGAGAAAGAATGTATTGCTTGGATCTTTTCCGTTTTGGACTATGGCTTTGGACATCAATTATGGGACTTTTGCAGTTTATTTATGTTTTCTTTATGCTTCTTTAAATAATGTAATCAAGACAGTTATGATTTTGGAAGTATTGTAAGACAATTATGGCATGGTTTGTGTAACACGTATTTTGATGAAATAAAAGATGTTGTTTTCCGCTGTTCAAAAATATGTGTTATTATATCTGTCTTGTATATCTGTGACTTATACTTATAAACCTCCACCAAAATTAGGGCATTCCCTTTGAGAGTGACCCTAACAGAGATGGGGTGTTTCAATTGTCCAAATTCAATATAAATAAATATTCAAATACGTGTAAAACGATTTAAATTTCAAAACAAAATTGTTTTCATTTGAAAAATATACTCTTCACACTCGTTCTAGGATACTACTGACCCTATCTCTAACGAGTCATTCTAATTGGATATTACTAATCCAATATCTGATGAATTCTTTCGTACGGTTCTAATATGTCTTGTTCTCGAGCTCTGTAAACCAAAGCTCTGATACCAAATGAAGCGACCCGAACTTCCCCGATCTCCGAAGAGATGAGAAAGAACGAATTACTGTGAGAACAGGACAGATCAGAACGCAGACGGAAGAACATTTCATTGCTATTACAACAATTCCATCAGATACAAGAATATACAGAGTATAATTGAATAAATTACATTCGATAAATATCAGAGATTACAATAAATTACATAGCAGCGGAAAATAATACAAAGCACAACTGAAGGTGATATACGGATACAGAGCTTTCCAGATATCATTCCAGCTGTAAACCAGGATCCTGTGAATATAAATCTGCAAAACCAAAACTACTAGCTGCCCGTGACGAAAATAAGGGCACCCAAAGTTTAGGTTAAAACAATAAACTCCAGGTCAGTCATGTGACTGGTGTGAGAACTAAAACAGTTATTTAAAACATTACTTTAAAAGAGAGTAATTCAAGGGACCACGCCGTATAACACGGAACGGGTTTCCTCCCAAGAATACCAGTGCATAGAATAAACAACGCAATGCTTTTTCGAAAAATGAAGCTATTATAAGACCCAGGTCCCATCACACAATGCAACGCAAGCCGGAGGATAGGGTTTTCCCTTATAATAGTCAAACATGCTTGGCACGTTTTAAATAAATCATTTGATACTATTATAAGTGTATAGTGTCAAAACAATTTCAATCATAAATATCAATCATAGGCGGCACGGGTATCATATATCATGTCGCCATACTAGTTCTACAATTAAAACTGCAATACTCATATTGGAAATTGGATTTCCGTCATGAGTCGAGGCAAGGGGCAAGCTCCTCTCCGCTTTCGAGACACTCTAGCAAATGTCCCAGGGCTACGCACTCTGGGCAACCCCTGGAACTTCAGGGCCGGTCCTCACTTACGTTAGAGGATTAGTTATTCCTGAACACACGTTTCTCGGTCCTTACAGACCTAAAATCGAGGCGCCTCATCCAACAACCACATAGGTGAAAAGTATATAAATGTCAGGGTTGGTAAGTCACTGACACCACCAAAGCTAAAAAGAAACGTCGTGCTCTCCTTGCGGTCCTTATCCCGTTTTTAACTCATACCGAGGTGTGAGGCTCGGAATTCACGTTATACACAAAGCTGCCACGTAGGCCGTGCTTTGATCATCAACCACAAGACTTTGCTTTTCAACAGAAGCCTTGATCCATGCAACTCAGCATGCCACACAGGCAATTCATGCCATGCGACTGATGTCCATCGATATACAACCTCTGAGCTCGTACATCTCAGAGAAGGGCGTTAAGAAAGAGAATAAATTCTCCATTGCCAAACAGATGTATATTTAATAGAAATCAATCAACACAGAATAAAATCCAATGTCAGACACATAATCCATTACAAGTTCGTTCTGGGTCTGAATGAAACCAGAGGCACTTTCCTCGCATATCCATCCATCTCCAAGTACGTATGGACGACCACCAACTATTTCCATCCTCTTGGGTGTACAGCCCAATCAGGATCGTCAGTAATTATCCAAACGATGTGAAGACTTCCGGTCTATAACCACCGTCTTCATCTTCAACATATCGTCGAATCGGTTATTCAGAATGGGTATAAACGCGGACTTTCCGAACAACCCGCGTATATTAAAACAAATGTTACACAAACACAACATATGCCTCATTCCAATTCATTAGTTACTAACCGTAAATCAGTAAGAGAGCAATCCCCAAATATTAACCCCGAAGGTCGAAACCATCATCAGATCAATATCCAGGAAAAAAAACCATTCTTCTTAACTAACCTACAGCTAGTTTCTAAATTTCACATTCTTAGGGAAAGGTTCCCATTAATTTTATCCAAGATAAATTCTTTAAAATTTATCCTTTAATCTTCCTTTGGATGTCATTTCAAACCAGATTATGGTTTTCCAAACTAGTCGGGATTAGCGAACCACACCGAAGTAATTATTTATTTTATTTCCCAATCCCAACCTATTCATCCCATGAAGCAAAACTAGTAATACTCCATATCTAACACCACGGTGTTATCGGTAAAATTAATTACCATTTCACGTTCAAATCTAATTTAAGATTTAACTATCGCTTTGGAGCAAAACTGGTGATACACCATTCTCGCTCAATTTCTAAATTTGATAATTCAGATTATCAATTCACATTTCAATCTAATTGCAGATTCATTAAAACTCCTTTTACTGGGTTAAAGAACTAATGTCATTTAAAACACAGTTCACGACAAACTCAAATCACATTCTATTTGTTATCGGGTTAAAGAACAAGTGTCATTTAAAACACCCTTCATGATAAACCCACAAATCAATTCTATTTAAAACCCATTCAAATCCAATTTATTTATTTTAAAAATAAATGGGTTTTAATTTTAGTTCAAAATTAGTTCATTTCGATAAAAATCTATTTTTATCTTTTCAAATATGGAGTTTTTCATCCCAGTTTTTCCCAAATCATTTCTTATGATTTTACACAAATTATTACTATTTTTAATAATTTTATCAAGGTCCGTACAGTCGATTTCCATCAACGGCCATCGAACTGCACTTACAACGACCTTTTCCAAATTTGATTTGGACGTATCTCCAAATCCAACCGTTAGATTTCAAATTTCTAATATTCATTTGAAAGATCTTTTCGATACGAACCCAACGGTTCCGGTTTTAGGAGAATCGGACGGTCGGATTTCCCTTAATGTCCGTTTGAAATAAATGGTCGAAATTCACGAACTACCGCGGCGCGACGCGTTCTATTCAGGCCATTATATTATATATATAATATATATAATATATATTTCATCGATTTTATTTAAAACGAAATTTATAAAAAGTTTTAAATTCGTTTCAAAAACATTTCAACTTCCATTTCAATTCAAATCAAAATTGAATTCTTCCTTATAAATTCGTTTTAAAATTCATTTTTATTCAATTCAAATTTCAATTTAATTTGAATTCATTTCAATTCGTTTTCAATTCAATTAGAATTCGTTTTCAATTCAATTCGAATTCGTTTTATATTCGATTCAATTCAAATTGGTTTTCTATTCGATTCAATTCAAATTGGTTTTCTATTCGATTCAATTCAAATTGGTTTTCTATTCGATTCAATTCAAATTGTAAAAACGAATATAATCGATATAAATATCATTCGCGTCAAAATGGCGCATCTCTAATCAACACGGCTTTATATATTTCAATAATTCCATTATTCTATTCGACAAATGAATCTATGTTTTTGTCAAAATATTTCGTTCAACACATGACTAATCTCAACGGAAGAGTACTATAAACACATGAACCTTTATTTCATAAAAATAAAGATGTAAATTTTATTGTTAAAATATTTCGTTCAACACATGACTAATCTCAACGGATGAGTACTGTCAACACATGAACCTTTATTTCATAAAAATAAAGATGTAAATTTTATTGTTAAAATATTTCGTTCAACACATGACTAATCTCAACGGATGAGTACGGTCAACACATGAACCTTTGTTTTATAATATTCTTTATTTTCTAAATTGGAATGAGGCCCAATCAATCACCATATAAAGTTAATTATATGGATTCCATACAACACATGTATATAATAGCAACGATAAATAATCAACCATCATCCAAAGTGCACTACACTGTATAAGCATCAAATATAGATATCTAACGCTTATAACACCCTGTTAATCAATCGATCGACATACAACTAATTATTGGGATTAGTGTATGTCGTATTTCGTCCCAATACCCGTATGGGGTTTCAAATCAACAAACACATATTTTATTTGTGCAGTTGGGCGATGTGTAAAATTTATCGACCCAATCAATATCAGTCAAATCAGTGTATATAAACAAATCGGCCGATTTGTTTATAAATATTTATTTTTCACTTCCACGTTAAAAATTATATTTTTAACGATAAAATATTTTTAACTATATAAATATTTTATTACCTTTCAACATATTGATTTATATTATCGATTTCACATCAACAACACAAACAAATTTCACAACACATCAATTAAACAAACAAGCCATCCATGGTCTGTGGATGACTGGTGTCAGGTGCTACTAAGCACCGTCTGCATCCTAATATATATATATAACTAGAAAAGGAGATTTTGTGTGAGAAGTTCTCACCAATAGCTAATCCAAACATCTCGACTCTCCTTTTGTAGAAGTCTTCGTCGTTCTCGCCTTTCTTCACTTTCGTCACCCGTATTCACTACATATGTAAAAATCGAATTTTTACTTCGCTATTCAATATAAAAATCGAATTTTTACCTCGTTATTCAATATATAAAAATCGAATTTTTACTTCGTTATTCAATATATAAAAATCGAATTTTTACTTCGTTATTCAATATATAAAAATCGAATTTTTACTTCGCTATTCAATATATAAAAATCCCATTTTTACTCTGCTATTCAATATATAAAAATCCCATTTTTACTCTGCTATTCAATATATAAAAATTGATTTTTTTACTATACTAACTATAAAATCTCTTTGTTATTAAAAATATAAACTTTCATGTTATAAAAATATAACTCTTCATCGTATAAAAATATAACTCTTCATCGTATAAAAATATCGCCTTTTCAGTATGAAAAATATCGCCTTTTCATTATTAAAAATATCGCCTTTTCAATATTAAAAATATCGCCTTTTCAATATGAAAAATATCGTCTTTTCAATATGAAAAATATCGTCTTTCCATTGTTAAAAAATATAGTTTTTCCATTGTTAAAAATTATAGTTTTTCCATTGTTAAAAATTATAGTTTTTCCATTGTTAAAAATTCGACCTTTCTATTATTAAAAATTCTAGCTTTTCCTTTACAAAAATTCTTACTTTTCCTTTATAAAAATTCTAACTTTTCCTTTATAAAAATTCTAACTTTCTATTTTAAAAATTCTAACTTTCTAATTTAAAAATCCTAACTTAACTAATTCGAATTTAAAGTAAAAGGAAAAAAATGAATAAAATAAAGTAAAAATAAAAACTTACAGATGAAAACTCGACAGGGGGGTGTCTCTGGTGCGCAGCGGTCGGAGAAAAAGGGGGGGGTATCGCGGTCGGTATCAGGATAGGGGGGTCTGGCATCGGTCAGCAACAGGAAGGGGGGGTTCGATCGCGAGGCACCAGAGAGGGAGGGTTTGCGGTGGTGCGCCGCCTGGGGGGAGCTCGGCGGTGGTGGATCGCAGCTACGGCTGCGTCTTCTTCTTTCTTTTTTTATTTCTAGTTCTGAACGAAAATGAAGGAAAGGGGGGGTGAGTGAATAAAGGTAGAGAGAGGAAAGGATTTTATTTTATTTATTTATTTTTAATCCCAAAAAGTTGACTTTTACATACGACCTCTAAACGAGGCCCACCGCCTGTCGTCCATAGCTAATTACCCCCATTTCGAACACAATGGGATATGTATTGCAAGCTGATTTGATCGTTTCGATCAGTTTTCGTCAAAATCCACGTATAACTCTATATATTGAATTTGAACGCGCATTTCAATTTACCGGGGTCACATACGAACTCTATAAATTGCAGAAAAATATTTCCTAGCTTCGTATTGACGATAGTGTTCTAACAAAACTAGTTTCGTCGAATTCTGAGGCCGTTGGGAAAATGGCCATTTTCCAGTCGATTAAAATCAACTAAAACTGGTCAAACGCATTTTCCTTTGCCACGCTCACATATTGATTCGAAAAATTATGAAATTTGGAATCTAGCAATAACTTGACATCACGGACCCAACAAAAGTGGTTTCGTCGAAATCCGAAGTCGTTTGCAAAATTCCCATTTTTAAGGGCTTGAATTCCATAGCGACTATTCAGAATTTTCAACTGGACATATCTTTTGATTCCCGCTATGAAATTTCGATTTTTCAGATTCGTTGGAAAGAAATTATCAATTAGATCCTAATGTTTTTGGTTTCACTAAAATCTGGTTTATTTTGCACCCGGTACATTCAATTGAAGTTTGAAATCGAATTATCGAACTATCGCGCCATTTTCAATTCTATTTATAATTATTTATATTCTAAAGACGACGTATATAATATATTCGTTAGAATTCATTTCAAAATAAATTTCTCGTTGATACTATTTAAAATAATTCATTTTAAATATTCAAAATTCGCTAAAATAGCCAAAATAAAATTTTTAAACTGGCCCAGATTTTCGGGTTGTTAATATAAGTCGGAATTCTTCAAAACAAGAATTATCCGAATCTATTTAATTATAATTTGCTAGTGAAAGAGAAAAATCGAGATTTCGTATTATAAATTTTACGTTATGTTAAAATCGAAATTTCATAATGTTGTTATGGAATTGTTTTTAAACCAAAACAATTTATTATATAGAACAAAAGGGTTTTTAATAAATTGAATATCGTTATAACATGGAATTTAATAAGCATCAAAATGGTTTTTGAATATTTGTATATGTTACTGGAATATAATGAAAGTTAATAGAGTTTCAATAATTTAGGTTAAGGTTAATTTGACGAAAATGAGGATTTTATATTAATCAAATCAAGTTGAAATAACCAATTCTGAAATAGTCAGAGATTTCAATGTAATCAGTTTTATTGGGTCCGTAATGTTAAATTATTGTATGAAAATAAATTTTGTGGCGATTTAATATCGTATGTGACCGCATTAGACATAAACGCACAGTTATTTTGCATAACGATTAATTGAATGAATCTGATTTGATTTGAAAAGAATTTGTGCATACTTGAGCTAACGTTCAAATTAAGATGTGAGACCAGTTCCTTTGAATTTGTATTGACGTTTAGAGTCAGGATATGTGTTATATTTCGTTACTTTTGAAGATCAGGCTATTTGGTGTCCAAAACATCACTGTTTTGCATATAAAATATGATTCCAGAAGAACAGTCTCGGTATGCAATGAAACTTATGCCATCGGATCCGTATTAGTAAGATATTATAGTATTTCAATTTTCGTATCGATCGGACTTACCGTTTGATCGTGCAAATGGTAAATGCATAGAGTTTTATTTAATCGTTTATATTTTATCGATTTAATATGGAATTTAAGAACTGTCAATTTTCAAACGAACTCGGATTTCAACGGAACTAATTTTATTAAAAGTTGTTATTTATTATAGATTTCAAGTTTCGTCAATTGCATTTAATTTGTGATCGGGCGCAATAAAAACGCATATCGATTCACATTATGAAATAAAAAGAAAGTTTTACAAATGGTCTCAAAATTTGACAAAATTAGTTCCAACATGTTCAGAATATTAAGTTATGGTAGGATTTCAATTTTCATTGCAATCGGAGCCTGTATGTGATAGTTTGAGCATGAAACTTACGGCGTAAATTTCATAAAATATTAATATATCTTCTTTGTATATACCAGCCATCCCTTAATGTTAATTTTCATGGTCAGTAGGCTGAACGACAAAACATTCTCACATTTCTACCTCCAAAGGGTCGAAATCCATGCACCACATCAACATTTCTTCAAGTACAATGTTGGCGAGCTCATTGATAACTATAATCTAAACGACTATGATGGGTTTTCATGTCGTGATGGCTGGAATTGTGTCAGGAAGTGACTGCGTTCGTAGGGTTATTGCCAGCGATTTGGAGGACTGGCAAGGCAGAGCTTAGGGCGTAAGACGAGGGAGCAGTGGCGTGTGTACTGGTGGTGTCTAATAAGACTCCGGTGGTCGGGAATGGGCGCGATGATCAGGTGTTGAAGGATTGTGTGGGTGTCGATGTTGAGTCGAACGAAGGAACGAAACATCATGAGGAAGAAAATCACGGCCTAATTATTTGTTAAACAAAAGTAATTAAGTTAAATTAAGCTATGATTAAGGAGTTAATTATTAATTTAAAATTGTGTATACTTATAATTGTACAACTTTTACCTATTTTATCAGATTTGGAAGAAATAAGCTATGCCGGGATCGTATTGTCGGACAATACATTCTAGAGCTATTTTGGACGAAGTTGGAATCAACATGTATTTTTAGCTAAATTAAATGCTTGTTTAATTTAATTGAAACTGAATCGCTATAGCGACGAATGGAACCCAAGTCTGTAAAACTCACTTAGTTTGACCCATTTATATTTCATATAAGTCAGGATTTTTTACTTTTGTGCTATGTTTGTTGACTGTTTGATGTGTGTTGAAA
This sequence comes from Allium sativum, assembly GCA_030737875.1. Lineage (NCBI taxonomy): Eukaryota > Viridiplantae > Streptophyta > Magnoliopsida > Asparagales > Amaryllidaceae > Allium > Allium sativum. The sequence continues at coordinate 766,785,296 of CM060912.1, read as the reverse complement.
TTTTTTATATATATTAGATGAACTGGTTAAATTAAACGTTTGTTTATTTTAATTGAAATCAAATCGTTATTTCAACGATTATTACCAAATGAGGTAACTTACCTTGTTAGTCACGTTTATAGTGATATTAATGTATTAAAATAAAAGATGGATGCTTGGGTTATTGTTTTTGGTTGACTGTTGAAAATTATATCCATATATTAAATTGGATAATTTTATTTTGAGGTAACATCTTGTGATACAGGAAAAGACAGGTTGGAGGGATCTAACATGATTCCTTACTAATATTGATAATGTTTAACATATATGATGGATATATTTGGTTGAGTGTGAAATTGGATGAGACAAACCCATATTTCATAGTTTGGTATTTTACGAGTTGTTTGGCTCTTTAGTACCGTCGATAAAATAAGAAATTATTGGAATCATTTTTAAATAAAGTACAAAACGTTTTAAGAATTTGTATATAAATTGAACTCGTCGTTAAAAGTATATTTTATTCTCTTATGAGGTAAACTACGATTTTGTTTCCAAATAAAAACTTACGTGGTTTAAATTACGTTTTTACAGTTGTTTAAGATACAACAGAAGTTATTTTCGAAATATTATTAAGTTATGATTAAGTGTTTTAGAACTGGCCGTTTTTAGTAAATTGAATTATTCGTAAATTTGTCAAATAATTGGTAAAAGTGGTTTCATATCTACTGAACGTATTTGTAAACATTGCTTACAAGTGTATGAAATATAAATGAATATAGACTTAAATTTAGAACTTAACAAAATGGATTTGTAAGGCGAATTTTGTTTTCCAAAGGTAAAATTATAAATGGAAAAGCATGTATAGATGAATTATATAGAAAGGGTTATAAATTGGATTTCTTATAACAAAACAGATTATTACGTTGGCAAACTGGTTAATGAATATGCTAAGGAAAGGATTAATTAAATATAAATAAATATGCTAAGAAAGGGGTAAAGATATTGGAAATGAAATTCATAATCTTTTTTACGATGGTTAAGTTGAACTGATTTGGTTAGTAAACTTATATTTTTATAAAAAATGAACTCTATTTCCAGTTTTAGAAAATGAATAGTGGTGATAACAAATGTTTTGCAAATGCTATTTATAAATGAAATACTTCATATGATTATGAGATTTAGATGAATATATCGTATTTGAAGTGACATTTGAGAATGGAAATTTCTATCTGTTTTGTAGTTAATAATGTTATTCATTCAAGGTCTGGGAGGTAACTATACCCAACTTGTTTGGCTTCGTTGTTAACTAATAAATAGTTGAAGAATAATTTTTAAAGGTTTATATTGAATATAGTAATAAAATTCCAGTACTGCTATTTTTAGTTATCATAACAATGCTTTACGTAACATTTGGTTAAACCCAGAATGTGAAGTATGTATGAGATAATTTTCTAAGTATTTAAAATAAAACAGTTTTGAGAATACTCTTATATTAAAATAAGATGTAAAATGTTGTGTTCTAAATATTGAAAGATTTTGAAGTTTTAATTAATGAATGTTTAATTAAAGAGACCAAGTGATGTAATGTACCGAACCACTGAATTCATTTTATTTTTGTGGTTCCATGGTTGTTTATTTGATAGTTAAATAATCGACAATCAAATCTGGCTTATTATCGATTTTTGGTACGAAAAGGCCGCGATCTAATTCGTATTCGAATACCATTTCGAAGTAGTAAATGCGTAAATGTGGAAGATATCAGATGATGATTGAGATGGAGCGTTTGAAGACTTGTAGCTCTTTATAAAATGGAAGAATTAATTATAATCTCTAGGTTGCTCCTAGAGAAAAAACTATGATTCTATCGTGCTAGAAATCTACGAATTGCAAGGACTTTTTGCTACTGATCCTTAGGGTGATTCCTATATAGGATACGGTAGAAGAGTGCCTTCGGTTCATCCTATTTTTGGATGACTTGTATGGATGAATGTCCGTCAGAGTATGTAACGTCCCGGAAATTTGCGATCTTTGGTCATCGACATAAAACCCGTCGATTATCCAAACATCGAAAATACTGGTAGTTAATGAAAGAAATTAGAGAGTGAGAATAAATAAGATAGAAACTTAGAATAGAAGAAGAAGAAGAACATACAACATCAGAGTAAACAAGAATCTCACAGCGGAACGAATAAATATATTTCATAACTTTGAAATAAAATAGTATCTGTATACAATACCATTATTAGAGTATAACGCTTACAACATAGTGGAAATAACAATTGCTATATAATCCTGAAGCCTCATGCTCCAGCTCTTCAAGTATCTGTAAATCCCGACTACTTGACTGCCCATACAAAATTGGGCACCTAAGAGTTTAGTGAAAACAAAACAAAATAAACTCTGGGTTAGTCATGTGACTGATGTGAGTAAACTCAAATCATTTGATTTAACTTTCAATTTTTTTTAAAACAAAGGATAATCATAAGACTGATCCACACATAAATAGGGATGGCTTTTACCTTATGATAACCTAAAATATTTCTAAAACGATACTTATCTGACATTATAATAATGTCTAGATCAAGTAAATAGAAATCTAGCAGAAACGCTTGCATCTAGCGTTCTACATATATAATATACAATCAAAACCGCGGGCTCTTATTTGAGGAATGGATTCCAACTATGACAAGGTATGGATCCACCTTCTGATCAGTGTACTCTAGAAGCGATACACTGGAGTTCAACAAGAACATCTTGTAACTCGGCCACACATGACCGACCACTCATTTCTCTTGAGTGTATCGAATATATTGCCACCCCTCGGTTAGTATTCCAACATAACTGTTCCCGGGAGATACAGAATTGAAAGAAGTACAAATATGAATATTCTCTAGATGGTGACAATATACCCTAATTGGGTGCGGCCCACTTAGCCATGCTGCCTGCCTGATTTCTGTCATTTCCCAGTTGATGAGGCTTGAGGTTATAACGTATCTCTATACAGATCACATCTTCATTTACTTTGAATGCCACATCATCATACCCGTCAAATCACAAATTGATTTCCCCAAAATTACCACGGGTATAAGCTAAGAGAAACGAATTCCTCCGCCACCAACGTAAATACGTTTGAAACGATCAACTTACACGATCTACCAGATATACTTTGTCAAACATTCGTCCATTCAAGTTGTCCTGGGACTGGACAAACCGAAGGCACTATTCTGTGAATCCATCTTAGGCAATTTCTACCTAGGATTAACAGAACAGCCCTTGCACTTTACTCTGTCTTCAATTATATTCAGTATACTTGATTTGCAGCGCTTATGCCAATACGGAGTGGTTCTTCTGATAATAATCCGACCAGTCTCTCCATATTAACTACGTAAAAGGGTCAAAAACTTTGATAGTCGGTGATTTAACTATCAAATGAAAACACGTGTGCAAACAACAATCCTATTTCCAAATGGAATTTCTATTGATCAAACATCATATACATACACATATATATATATATATATATATATATAAATTCATATTTCCTTATTTTCTATATTTAGAAAATATCTGTTATTAACATTGGAAAACATTTCCATAACTTATTTACGTATCACTATTCTTCCACAACTATCAGTCCCTAACTATAAACTAGTAAGAGAACAATTCTCTAAGTATCAATCCCGAAGGCCGAAACCAACATCAGACCGATACTCAGAAAACTATTCAACTAATCTCTAGTCAGTTTCTAATTTTGCTTAACTCAATTTCTTTAACTCTATTTGATTACTTCTATTTGATAAATTCTTATTCGAATAACTAATATTCGATTAACTCTGATTGAATAACTCTAGTTGGTTAACTTTATTTGATTAACAAATGTTCCCTTTTTATAATTCTATTTGTTTTCTAAATAAATACTCCTTTATAATTCTATTTATTTTCTAATAAATATTCCCTTTATAAAATCCTTTGGTTCAGAAATATTTACTTTTGTAATATCCTATTTATTTCCTAAATAAATATTCCCTTTATAAAATCCTAAGTATTCCCGAAATATTTCCTTTTTATAATAACTTAATTATTTCTCATGGTATTTAGGATACCAAATGTCAATGATCAATATCATCCAAACACATATAATCAATAACAGATTATATTTCACATCATATATCACAATATATGGCAAACAGTAAAATAAATGTTGAGGAATCCAGTCGGATTCCTCCAACTTATTTCCCTGCACCCACAGATGTTAATCAACATATATGTGACAGCCCGCCCCGCACCAACCGACATTTACTCCACAAGTGCGTTGTACACATGTCCAGTTAGCACGGAAAGGTCGTCAGAAGGAAAGAAAGAAGACGAAGAATCAACAAGGAACCTGTAGAATGTCTTACAGCGCATAGAACAAAATATAATAATAATAACATACTTGACATAAAACAGGTGAGACAGTGCATAAGCTGGAATAAACTAGCATAGCAGCGGAAAATCCAAAGTACAGCTTATGATCCAAAGCCAACATTATTACAACTTTTAAAAACTGTTTCAAGAGCTAAACAAGAAAGGTACACTACTAATGCCCAAAGTAGTGACCAACAATGACGCAGGGAGAATATTTATATATATCGTACGTGGAAGCCTCTTGCTCACCTCCGAATCCGCTACTCGCGCATCACCAGCTAACATGTCTCTAGTCTACTCGTGTGAGCACCCAGAGTAACAAGAAGAGACATAAAACTCTGGGTCAGACAAAAGTCTGGTATGAGCGATAAGCAGCTAAACAGAACAATAACAGGTACACTAAACCATACCTGAACCTGGACCTGCAACCAAAGAGTTAGCACTACATACTGTACAACACTCTAAGGTGCCACTAACATATGGTGTACTAGCATACGGGGGTGGGGGTGTGCATGTCATAGTGATGGCAAACAAATTAAACATAGCAACCATCCTCACATCCTCACTCAGTGCATAAAGCCTACGATGTCCACCACTATCAATCACTAGACCCATCGAAGTAGTGACGGAGTTCGACTTGTACAACTACTGCTACTACCAAGCTTACCACATGGAGTCATGACTAAATCTTTACAAATGACTTCACTTCATTGGTCAATAGCCCCTCAGTCGTACCTAGGCCACTATGGCCCTGAATCCGTTCACGTACTTCCTACACATAGTGATCCAAAGTTACAGACATCGACAACCCCTTAGCACACGTCCCGCAGCAAAGTCCGACTCATGAAGCCCACTCATTGGTTCCCAACTGGATCCTGAGTCAAAGCTCCTCATTTGGATTTCCTTTGCATCTCGGGTTTGGTCGAATTGGAGTTGGTCTTAAAAAGAGTCGTCGCGTAGTAGTAATAACACACGTACGGTTCGGTTTTCCCCTTCTAGCTCGGTTCGGTTCGGTGTAACCCTCTGGCTCGGTTCGGTTCGGTGGTCCTAGTCCATGCTTGGATCAGTACTCCACTCGTCCTCGGTTCGGTTCAGAAGTATAGTGCCAATCCTTTGTTCAGTTTGGTGGTTGCTCCCCTCTAGGTTTCCCGATTCGATCCCATCCTTCTCCATTCGCCCGATCTGATCCCCTTTCTGGTTTCTCCGATCCGATCCCCCTTTTTGTCTCTCCGATCCGATCCCCTGCCCAACTCCAACTCTAAGCAAATGGCCTTCCTTCTCGCCAAGCCTCTTATGCTAAGTTCCAATCCGAATCGGGTCCCCTTGCCCAGTTCTCCTATCCGAGCCCAATTATCCGATCCGATCCGGTTCGGAACCCTGCATATTTCCTGTGACTTTCCAGTGACTGTTTTACGCCATACGACGACGTTTTTGACCAATCTAACAGTTCTAATCAATCACAAAACATACCATATAGTCATAGCAACATAGGAAATCAACCATAGACATCAAAACAACAACCATAGCATGTAATTTGGATCAAACCTACCCAAAATCTCATATTTTCCCTTAAGCATGTTTAGGCAAAACTAATGATATGATTAACAAAACTTAACGAAATTAATCCAAATTCATATCAGAGGTCTAAAACATTATCTAAGAATTTATAAATATTTTTCCAGAATTTATTAGTGTATAAATTCGCTAATCTTCACTAATTACCCTTAATTAACCGTGATTAGTGAGGAACTATGCAAATCACTCACCTTAGCCACAAATAAACCTTAGATCTGAAATAAATCTCTATTTGGGCGCGAATAACAATGCAAACCAATAGCTCTAATCTTGATTTGGTGAAGATCTCCCTTGATTTGATGTTGCTAAGCTTAATCCTTGGTTAGAAAGTGATTTGGAGGTGATTTAGAGGTTGGGGCCATTTTTAGGGTTTCTAAGAAGTAAGTGGAGGCTAGAAAACTGAAATAGAATGAATCTCTAACTCTTTTCAGCCTTCCTATAACCCTAATCCCGAAATGGGTTATGTGCCCATTCACTAATCACCCTATTTGGCCCGGTTAAGCAGTTTTTCACCTTTCAAACCTTATTTCAGCCATATCTCCCAAACGGTAAGTCCGTTTGTCTATTATAGCCAGTCTACGGAAAGGTAAACCATCAAACGAATCTAATGGAAGTGGTTTCAGGTCAAAATTCCTTGCCAGTCAAAAGTTATGGCCAAAAAAGTACCAGCTATGGGCAAAATGGTCATTTAAAAATTGGCAAAAATCATGAACATGGGGAATGACCCCAATAGTCGTTTCCCAAAGTTACATGACCATACGCCTTCATATAAGAAAGAAATAAATATTCTACGATCCTCCGATGCATAGAATGCGGGTTGTTACATTCTTCCCCCCTTAAGAAATTTCGTCCCCGAAATTCCCTAACTAAAACACACAAAAGGGTCCCGCATGCCTATCAGCCATAGAACAACAATCAAACATGCAAAACAAGTCTATCCTAGCATGCGGAATAACTAAATTGCAAAGTAAATCTTACCAGGCAAAGAGTTACGGATACGTTTTCCTAATGCTCTCCTTTGTCTCCTAAGTACATTCATTCTCGTTCTCGCCCCACTGAACCTTGACTAATTTCACAGCCTTCCTTCGAAGTCGCTTTGTATCGTGCTCGACAATACGGATCGGCTTGCGGTTCCCAACCGCCTCGGGTTCCACTTCGAAGTCCTCCAACTAATCAGGTGAAATAATCATATCTGGGTCGTGCACGAACTTCCTTAGCTGGGAAACATGAAATACGTTGTGAACTCCCGCCATCTTCTCTGGTAAGTCAACTCTATACGCCAAATTCCCAACTTGTTCGAGAACTGGGAATGGGCCAACAAATCTTGGTGCCAACTTGCCTCTCCTGCCAAATCGTATCACGCTCTTCAACGAAGAAACCTTGACAAACACCAAGTCACCAACGGAGAATTTTAAGTCTTTTCTCCTCTTGTTAGCATAACTCTTCTGCCTATCTTGGGCAGCCTTCATCCGTTGTCGAATGATCTTAATCTTATCTGAAGTTTCCCTTACCACATCTGGTCCAAGCACAAACTTCTCACCGGTCTCTATCCAACATGATGGTGAGTTGCACGGTCTTCCGTACAAAGCTTCATATGGAGCCATACCGATACTGGATTGGTAGCTATTATTATATGCAAACTCTACTAGATGCAAACAGTCATCCCATGATCCACCAAAATCAAATATACAAGCTCTTAAGATATCTTCCAATATACGATTCACCCTCTCTGTCTGACCATCAGTTTGAGGATGATACACGGTACTGAGATGTACTTCTGACCCTAGAGCCTCTTGTAAGCTCTTCTTCCAAAACCCACTAGTAAACAACGAGTCTCAGTCACTCACAATGCTTTTAGGTACTCCATGAAATCTCACTACCCACTTCATATACAATTCCGCTAACTTAGCTGCCGTTTTGGTCGATTTGACTGGTATAAATCTTGCACTCTTAGTCAATCGATCCACAATTACCCAAATGCTATCATGTCCCAATCTAGCCCTTGGTAAACCATCAATGAAATCCATTGACACTTGTTCCTATTTCCATTCGGGAATTTCTAATGGTTGCAACAAACCATTAGGCTTCTTTTTCTCGGCTTTAACTAGCTAGCAATTCATGCACATGGATATAAACTTCCCAACGTCTCTTTTCATTCCTTCCCAGTAGTAAGTCTGTCTCATGTCTCGATACATCTTATCACCACCGGGGTGTATAGTTAGTTTTGAGTGATGACATTCCCTAAGCACTTATCTCTCAAACCATTCACGTTGGGTACAACTAGTCTTCCATTCTTTCGAAGCCATCCTTCTCGATCAAGCCCATACAAACTCATCTCCTCACCGTCGATATTAATCTCTAACTTGGAGATGATTTCCAATAGATTATGATCGTCCCTCTGACTGGAACCAATCCGCTCAATCAAGGTGGGTCTGACCATCAAACTAGCTAATATCTCTGGATCCAATTCGCACTTTGGTCTGAAATCAAACCCTGCGATATACTCCAGTTGCTTCCATTCAAGAAACATAGCCCCTAAACTGGCATGTCTCCTACTCAAGGCATCAGCTACCGCATTTCCTTTCCTAGGTGTATATGCGATATCAAAATCATATGAGGCCAAGAACTCTAGCCATCTTTGCTGACGGAGAATTAGATCCATCTGGGAGAAGAGATACTTTAACGATTTATGATCAGTAAACAACTCAAATCTTTTTCCCAAGAGATAATGTCTCCACGTCTTCAACGCGAACACGATCGCCGCTAGTTCCAAATCATGGGTAGGATACTTTTGCTCATGCGGCTTTAGTTGCCGACTAGCATAAGCTACCACCCTACCTCCTTGCATAATACAACACCTAGTCCAGTACCACAAGCATACGTGTATACCGTCATCTCTTCATTCCCTTTAGGAATGACTAACACGGGCGCGCATGTCAACTTTTCTTTTAAACTCTTGAATGCATTCTCACACACTCCGTCCCAGACGAAGGCTTGATTCTTCTTAGTCAACTGAGTCAACGGTGCTTCTATCTTGGAGAAGTCCTGGATAAACTTACGATAATATCCCGCTAACCCCAAGAAGCTTCTTACGTCTGTTGCATTCTTGGGCGTAGGCCAATCCTGTACCGTAGCCACCTTCGCAGGGTCCACAGCAATACCATTCTCTGAAACAACATGGCCCAAGAATCTCACTTCCCTCCTCCAGAAGTGACACTTAGAAAACTTTGCTTTCAACTGGTGTTTTCTCAACACCTCCATCACTATTCTTAAATGTTCCTTGTGTTCTTCCTCTGTCCTCGAATAGACCAAAATGTCATCCACGAACACAAGGACAAACTTATTCAATTGATCTCTGAATACCCTATTCATAAGATCCACAAAATATGCTGGGGCATTGGTCAGCCCAAATGGCATGACCAACCACTCATAAAACCTAGACGGCGTCCGAAATGTCGTTTTAGCTATACTCTCAACTTCCACTCTAAGCTGATGAAAGCCTGTCGCGAGATCCAACTGAGAAAATATTTTCGCGCCACTCAACTGATCAAACAAATCATCTATCCGCAGTATAGGATACTTGTTCTTCCTCGTCACTTTATTCAACTCGCGGTAGTCTACACACAAACGAAGGGAACCATCTGCCTTAGTGGCAAACACAACTGGTGCTCCCCACTCGGAGACACTTCTTCTAATAAATCCCTTCTTCAAAAGATCGCTTACTTGAACCCCGAGCTCTCGCTGCTCCCTTGGTGCCATACGACGAAGTGGCATCACTATAGGTCTGGCATCCTTCACTAAATCGATATGGAACTCAATCTCTCGGTGTGGTGGAAGCCCGGTCACTTCCTCGAAAACGTTCGGATACTGGCCAACCACGGGCAAACCTGACAACTCACTATGCTGGATGTCGAGGGAATTTAGAAAACTAACCATTACCCCATCACCGGGTAGACCACCAAACACTACCCTCCGCCCATCGTCCGCTCTAGCTGTCACCAAAAAGCCCTCACAGTCTACCACCACCCTGTATCTTTGGAGCCAATCGACTCCCAAAATAATGCCAAACCCAGTAAAGCCCAAAACAAAGCAATCACAAACAAACATTCATCCATGACTCGATAAGACCACATTACGACAAATCATGCTAAGGCTAGTCGAACCACTAATCGGGTTCGTCGCTACTAAAGGTCTATCGACAATCTCAGGTTCCAATCCCAACCTATTTACCAGGTCACTAGATATGAAAGAATTGGAAGCTCCGGTATCAAACAAAACTCTTACTGGAACATCATAAACAGAAAGCATACCTTGAATGATGACATTCTTTCCCATCTCCGCCACGGTTGGGGCATTCGACGAAGAAGGAATAACATTAAGGGCATATGCTTTCACCATCTGCTTTTCTTTAGGGGGTTGTGGACACTTGTCCTTGTGATGTCCCACTTGGTCACAGTTGAAGCACTTCCTATCCGCTGACTTGGCCCGACAATTACTAGCATAATGGCCCTTCTTACCACAGCTGAAGCACTCAACATCTTTCTTATTCTTCTTATGGTCATCCTTGTTCTGGTTCTGCTTCCTCTTATTCTGAGAACCACCCTTGCCCCCACCACTTGCTTGTGGTTTTGGCTCCTCTACAAATGCAACCTCAGTTTTTGACTTAGGGTAAAGACTTTCTGATATCAAAGCTTTCCCAACAATCGATTCAAAAGTCTCATCGATGTAGTTAATGAGCCTTTCCCCCAAGTATCCATCCAAGCCAGTTATGAACTTCTCGTTCTTCTTCTCGGCAGTATCAACAAGAGATAACCCATATTTCGACAAAGTGTCGAATTCAACAATATACTCCGAGACAGCTCTGCCATTCTGCTTGAGCTCCAAAAATTTCTTAAACAACACTGATTTCTGAGCAGTTGGAATGAACTTCTCACTAAAGCGAGCCTTAAACTGCTCCCAAGTAATCTGATCCTCTGGAGTGGCTATCTTAATAGCATTCCACCAATTCATCGCTTGCCCTTACAGCTGACGAGACGCTAGCCTTCTCTTCATCGCATCCTCGATACCCAAGTCGTCGAAGATACGATCACAGCTATCCAACCAATCCTGAACATCCGTTGCTGACTCCGTTCCATGGAACGACTTCCCACCAAGGCTAGTGTAATTCTTGCATAGCTTGGCGAAATCGACCCTAGGCGCCTGCACTATTGGACTACCACCATTACGGGGATTAGGAGATGCCCCTTGCACATCCCTAAGCATGTCTCTCATGAGGTCAGTAAACATCGCCCTCATGTCAGCAGCATTCCCGTTATTGGCTCCTCTACCAGCACCCCTTGCGTATCGGCTCATCGTTCAATCTGTAAAGAGAAAACGATTAACCATCTCCATAGTGGTGCTAGTGCAGTGCGACTTCATCCTTAGCTATACTAATAGTGTATATATATATAGCTTTTGAAAACCAAAGTAATCACAAATACACTCTCTCATATACATACTATCTCTCCCTAGTGTCTTACTCTAGGTTAACTACGCAACCTAGATCTCTGATACCAAGTGTGACAACCCACCCCGCACCAACCGACATTTACTCCACAAGTGCGCTGTACACATGTCCAGTTAGCACGGAACGGTCGCCAGAAGGAAAGAAAGAAGACGAAGAATCAACAAGGAACCTGTAGAATATCTCACAACGCATAGAACAAGATATAATAATAATAACATACTTGATCTAAAACAGGTGAGACAGTGCATAAGCTGGAATAAACTATCATAGCAGCGGAAAATCCAAAGTACAACTTATGATCCAAAGCCAACATTATTACAACTTTTAAAAACTGTCTCAAGAGCTAAACAAGAAAGGTACACTACTAATACCCAAAGTAGTGACGAACAACGACACAGGGAGAATAGCTATATATAATTATATATCATACGTGGAAGCCTCCTGCTCGCCTCCGAATCCGCTACTCGCGCATCACCAGCTAACCTGTCACTAGTCTGCTCGTGTGAGCACCCAGAGTAATAAGAATAGACATAAAACTCTGGGTCAGAAAAAAGTTTGGTATGAGCGATAAGCAGCTAAACAGAATAATAACAGGTACACTAAACCATACCTGAACCTGCAACCAAAGAGTTAGCACTACATACTGTACAACACTCTAAGGTGCCACTAACATATGGTGTACTAGCATACAAGGGTGGGGGTGTGCATGTCATAGTGATGGCAAACAAATCAAACATAGCAACCATCCTCACATCTCTCACTCAGTGCATAAAGCCTACGATGTCCACCACTGTCAATCACCAGACCCATCGAAGTAGTGATGGAGTTCGACTTGTACAACTACTGCTACTACCAAGCTTACCACATGGAGTCATGACCAAATCTTTACAAATGACTTCACTTCATTGGTCTATATTCCCTCAGTCGTACCTAGGCCACTATGGCCCTGAATCCGTTCACGTACTTCCTATACATAGTGATCCAAAGTTACGGACATCGACAACCCCTTAGCACACGTCCCGCAGCAAAGCCCGACTCATGAATCCCAACTGGATCCTAAGTCAAAGCTCCTCATTTGGATTTCCTTTGCATCTCGGGTTTGGTCGAATTGGAGTTGGTCTTCAAAAGAGTCATCGCGTAGTAGTAATAACACACATACGGTTCGGTTCGGTTTTCCCCTTCTAGCTCGAGTTGGTTCGGTGTAACCCTCTGGCTCGGTTCGGTTCGGTGGTCCTAGTCCATGCCTGGATCAGTACTCCACTCCTCCTCGGTTCGGTTCGGAAGTATAGTGCCCATCGTTTGTTCGGTTCGGTGGTTGCTCCCCTCTAGGTTTCCCGATCCGATCCCATCCTTCTCCATTCGCCCGATCCGATCCCCTTTCTGGTTTCTCCGATCCGATCCCCCTTTTTGTCTCTCCGATCCGATCCCCTGCCCAACTCCAACCCTAAGCAAATGGCCTTCCTTCTCGCCAAGCCTCTTATGCTAAGTTCCAATCCGAATCGGGTCCTCTTGCCCAGTTCTCCTATCCGATCCGAGCCCAATTATCCGATCTGATCCGTTTCGGAACCCTGCATATTTCCTGTGACTTTCCAACGACTGTTTTACGCCATACGACAGCGTTTTCGACCAATCTAACAGTTCTAATCAATCACAAAACATACCATACAGTCATAGCAACATCGGGAATCAACCATAGACATCAAAACAACAACCATAGCATGTAATTTGGATCAAACCTACCCAAAATCCCATATTTTCCCTTAAGCATGTTTAGGCAAAACTAATGATATGATTAAAAAAACTTAACGAAATTAACCCAAATTCATATCAGAGGTCTAAAACATTATCTAAGAATTTATGAATATTTTTCCAGGATTTATTAGTGTATAAATTCGCTAATCTTCACTAATTACCCTTAATTAACCGTGATTTGTGAGGAACTATGCAAATCACTCACCTTAGCCACAAATAAACCTTAGATCTGAAATAAATATCTGTTTGGGCGCGAATAACAATGCAAACCAGTAGCTCTGATCTTGATTTGGTGAAGATCTCCCTTGATTTGATGTTGCTAAGCTTAATCCTTGGTTAGAAAGTGATTTGGAGGTGATTTAGAGGTTGGGGGCCATTTTTAGGGTTTCTAAGAAGTAAGTGGAGGCTAAAAAACTGAAATAGAATGAATCTCTAACTCTTTTCAGCCTTCCTATAACCCTAATCCCGAAATGGGTTATGGGCCCATTCACTAATCACCCTATTTGGCTCGGTTAAGCAGTTTTTTACCTTCCAAACCTTATTTCAGTCATATCTCCCAAATGGTAAGTCCGTTTGGCTATTATAACCTGTCTACAGAAAGGTAAACCATCAAACAAATCTAATGGAAGTGGTTTTAGGTCAAAATTCCTTGCCAGTCAAAAGTTATGGCCAAAACAGTACCAGCTAGGGGCAAAACGGTCATTTAAAAATCGGCAAAAATCATGAACATGGGGAATGACCTCAGTAGTCGTTTCCCAAAGTTACATGACCATACGCCTTCATATAAGAAATAAATAAATATTCTACGATCCTCCGATGCGTAGAATGCGGGTTGTTACAATATATAACATCAATTTCATTTCAACATGAAATATACTGATAAACAGAATCCATATTTGATTGTCGATTTTTATAAATAACTATATCTACCTTTTCAATCAAATCTATTTAACAGTCCAAACAATCAACACACAACAATAAATTATGATTTATCAAAATAAAGTACATTTTATAAAAATATAAACTGAGCAGAGTTAGTGTGTTTTACTCACGTTGGACGATCATCGTTAAATAACGATAACATCGCTTGATTTGATTCAGACGTTAAATTCTGTCATAATTGGAGACGAGCTCCAAATCGTTCCTAACCAATTCCAGTGTGTTGCCTTCATCCATATGACCCCACCAGTACCAACCGTTCGTAACACTAACCATGTTAGTGCGAGATATCACATTAACAAATAAATACATTAAACTAATTAAATTAAGCTTGTATTCAATGTTAAGTTTGGGCCTTACTTCTCATTTCAGCCCACTTTCAAGACCAAAACGTCTGCACTCAAATTACCCCCTCCAGTACACCATCTTCCCGTCCCTGCTAATCCACGTTTTTCTTGTATGACATTTCTTCTAACAGGTCCAGTACCCACGTAACCCGCTAGCTTTTGTTTTCATTTTATTATCCGGGCTACACACTAAAAAACAAGGCCTATCCTCCTAATTCTTTTGCCCAACCACGTTTGTCTGTGTTTCTTTCTTCTTCCTCCGGACTTCCTTCTACCCAGTGGCTCACGCATCTGTATTTGATGCAAAAGCCAATTCCCAGTCGCTCCCTTATCCATTGTTAAAATCCACGTTTCTTCCATGTTTTCCCTCAGAACTTTATACCAAAACCACTTTAAAGATCCTCATTTAAAACTCTCTGTCCTCAATCCAAAATGACAAATTCGATCATCATCCTGCCATTTGCGTCGAGCATCAAGAGCTGCTGCTCCTCACGTCTACAGTACACAGATGTAGCCACTTCTGCTTTAGTTCTTCACTCCTTCTCATTCATTCCAGTTTTGAAAACTATGGACCAAAACTTCCCTTAAACTCCTTCCCTTCATAGTGCTTCTTCTTCCTGCGATGGCTACTGACAAACACATCACCTCTTTTAAACTTTCCAGCTCCTGCTAATTCATCAAACATCCATTTCTTCGATCCCCTCACCCCTTCAATTCTCCACCGTAGATCAACAAAAGCCACCATCACATACTCGAGTCTCCTCTCCTTACAGTAAATCCCGTACTTCCTCTCCAACTCCATCACGCAACTCCCATAACAGCCATTTTCGTGACTATGTTTTTTCCCAAAACTCCCACTGTTAGATGCTATTTTCACGTTTTTATCAAATTCCAGTCTTAACTTTTTACTTCGAGCTCACAGCTCCTACATACTCCATGGAGTTCAATAGGGACTTCACGCCATCACGGAAATCGATATGGTTCGACAAAGTGGAGGTTGGATCTGAGAAGAACGAGTTTTGATGATTTTCTTTGATTTCAATTTCTATTCTTGAAGCCACGAATTCGGTTTGATGGAGAAAAACATGAAGAGCGGCAGCTCGTTTCTGATCCAAGAAATGAGGATGTGAATTAGGTCTTGGCTTTGTAAAGATATTATATATGATTTTTTTTCCTTGATTTCATTTTGATTTGTGTGGAGAAGATGATCTCCACGTTTTTCAATTTTCTGGCTTTAGAACTTACGGCTGGAAAAAAAACGCGTGGCTTGAATTTGACCTCGGTTTAGATAAGGCAGTATATTTAGGAAAATAAATACTACTTTTATATTTGATTTAATATCCATTTTAACCAACCATTGTATTGTATCATTGAATAAAAATCCCTATACTCACATATAACGTCCAAAAATCACGAAAATTGACATACGACTAGAGTTTGACATTACGGACCCAACGAGACTGGTTTCGTCAAATTCCAACTCCATTTACTCACACAGTGTCTTTTTAAAGCTAAATATTGACTGGTTTACATTTAAATTCCATACGGCCATAAAATAACTCCAAAACAATAATTAAATATTCCGGATCCATTAAAATTGGTTTTGTCGAATTTGGAGGTCGTTTGAAAAATGACTATTCTCTAAGGCCCAAATAATCCAATTAAATATTAATATATTTAAAAATAATTAAATATAATATTAATAAATTAATATTTACGTATATTGTAACACCCCACTTCCGTTAAGGTCACTCACAAAGGGAATGCCTTAACTTCAGTGGAGCATTATGGGTACTGGAACAGAAATATTACAAGACAGACATATATAAAACAGCGGAAAGTAAAGTAGAAGTACTTCAAATCATTTATCAAGTAGAATTGTTTACAATAAAAGCCCATCAACTTCCAATACCCAAATATATAGCTAAAATATCTTTCTTGCTCAAAAACAAAGAAGCATAAAAATAAACTGTAGTATTCCCCAATAAAGCAAAGCAAGCCATAGCCAAGAGGAATCCAAGCCTTACATGAAAGAGCCTTGGGGCTTGGTAAGATACGAACTAAGCTGTATTCCCACCCTGTGAACCTGGGGGGGAAACGGAAGAAAAAGAGGCGAAACAAAACGGGTCAGTCATAAAGACTGAGTAAGTCCTAGTGACTTTCAGCATAAAAATAGGTAAAGTAACATGGCATGAATAAACTGAAAGTAAACATAAGCATGATGGCAAGGTAAGCTATAGGCATGATAAATCAAGTATAACATCCCATAATTCCTAACAAGTATTACATCGCATGGTTTCTATCAAGAATAACATCGCAAGGTTTCTTAGGCTTCACCATTAAAATGATATCAAATTGCTCTGCACCACCTAACTAGTGTCCTAACTAGTCATTTATATCAAATGCTAATATTGCAACACGATCCCAATCCCCGCAGTTGTGGTAGCCTTTCGGTATACATCTAGTATGAGGATTCCACCTCAATCAGACCAATTGCTATGAAGATGTTAGATGTACCCTTACTACCTTATCGATCGACTCCCTATCTGTACGCCTGTTTCGCGTGTGTCATACGGCCCTATTCGATTGTAGATACCTATGCTAGTCCCACCATGGGGTGTATCAAGTCCCATAGTGGCGGCCCGACACAATTCCTAGAATGCATAGGGTATACTACTGATGCCCCAGTGCCCTGACTTGTCTGCTCCGGAGTGTGTGCACGCCCGCACTCCGTTAGAACCCACACTGTGCACCAACCGCCGTCGCTTTGACCGCTTACAATCAACCCAGTAATCGTGCCCACCCTGCCTAGTTAAGGGTATCATTGATACCTAATTGGGTTACTGCTGAAATGGGTCCCCGTTACTAGGGTTTCCTATTGGTTAAGTTTGTGGGCCTATATATACAGATATTACCCACCTACCCGTGATGTACTTAACCCTCCCACCGATTCAAGCATGTTCATTAACGGTTAAGTTTGTGGGCCTATATTTATTGATATTACCCACCAACCCTGATATGTACTTAACCCTTCCACTGATTCAATCATATTTAGTTTATGGTTAAGTGTTTGTTTATTCATGTTAATTTAACCCGCCCATTCCTCATATCATATTGGTTAAGTGTTTTTAATTGTTAACTTAACCCCACGTGTTCCTCAGGTTGTTGTGGTTAAGTGTCATTAATAAATTCCAGTTAACTTAACCCTCCTACTTATCATGTTACTCTGGTTAAGTGTTGCCTCCTGGTGTTAACTTAACATCACCATCTGTTTAACTAACCTGTTACAGCGGTTAAGTGTTTCCTGTTAACCTAACCCCAGTCACCCATCTTGTTATACTGGTTAAGAGGCCTTAACCCAAGTTATTCATGTTATATTGGTTAAGTGTTTCTAACTTACTTAACCTCAATCACTTGTATAACTAACATGTTTCTATGGTCAAGTGTTCTAATTAACTTAACCTCAATGACTAGTCCAGTTAATCATGTTATAATGGTTAAACATTTGCTTAACCTTACCCACTCCCCTAGTCAACATATTAAATTGGTTAAGTGTCTAGATTAACCTAACCCTACCCACCAATTTAGTTAACATGTTGAATTTGGTTAAGTATTTATTAAATTGACTTAACCCTATCAGTCCTAACTCAGCTCTAATTGTCTTATTGGAGTACCAACCTCTCGGATTAGACAGATATTGTTGTGGCTGCTTGTATGCCGGTTGGGTGCGGACAGTCTTACGCCACAACTCAGTCTAACCTCGGGTCTTTATTGGGCCCAATGCTTAGCCACTCACATTGGATAGGTATCGTCGTGATTACTGGACAGCCGGGCGGGTCCGGGCAGGTTTACATCACAACTAAATCCAACCTCGTGCTAAGCATATTCGTATTTTCTAATTTACATTTTAATTATGTAAATTATTCAAATTCAAATTACTGCCACATTTATTCTCAATAAATCTCATTAATTTAGTTATATAATTAACGCCATTTATGCCATCAATCACTTATGTGATTAATTACTAATTTATGGCAGTCTTCCTAAAGTTACCATTTTAACCCAACGTTACCCCGTCTAAGATTAGGCTAACCAACTTAGCCTAATTTACGTTCGCATGGTTTTTGGTATACATATTAGGCTAAAAGCTTAGCCTAATTTATGTACACAAATTGGCATAAATTAGCATAAACATGACATGGTATAATTTTGGCATTGATGACATAATAAATATGAACATAATGGGGAGCCTAATTTATGTACACAAATTGGCATAAATTAGCATAAACATGACATGGTATGATTTTGGCATTGATGACATAATAAATATGAACTTAATGGGGAGCCTAATTTATGTACACAAATTGGCATAAATTAGCATAAGCATGACATGGTATAATTTTGGCATTGATGACATAATAAATATGAACATAACGGGGAGCCTAATTTATGTACACAAATTGGCATAAATTAGCATAAGCTTGACATGGTATAATTTTGGCATTGATGACATAATAAATATGAACATAATGGGGAGCCTAATTTATGTACACAGATTGGCATAAATTAGCATAAGCATGACATGGTATAATTTTGGCATTGATGACATAATAAATATGAACATAATGGGGAGCCTAATTTATGCACACAAATTGACATAAATTAGCATAAGTATGACATGGTATAATTTTGGCATAATGACATAATAAATATGAACATAATGGGGAGAACTTACAAAATAGCCATCATGAACATTACAGGGGTGAACTTGCAAAATGACTAATATGAACAATAAAATGTCATAGGTGTGAACTTGCAATTATAAGCCAATTCAACATATATGTGTTTTTTTTTAACATAGGCTATATTAACAACATACATGAGAATTAGCAATATGAACTAATCCATATACCTATGTTAATTTGCAACGTAGACAAATCAACATACGTATATGTGAGTTAGCGACATAGGCTAATCATCATACACATGTGTTACTTGGTAACATGGATTCAACATACTTGCAAATTAATCACAACATATGATAAGTGTGAACTTAAGATATGGTATATGTTTCGCATAAACATATAGATTTTGACAATTGGTCGCATGACTTTACAACATAAACTTGCATAATAGATTATACAATCCTTATAAGATGTTACAAATCCAAGTCCATACTTATACAAATAAACTTATCAAATAATTTCCAATTCAACCTAATAATAGAATCAAATCAATGGCATAGATTAATATTATACAACATAACAAACATCATACTTAATAATTCCCAATTCAACATGATAATATAATTAAATCACAAACGTATATTAATAACATAACGAGCATCATACTATTATCATTTCATCGCAAAACATGATATTCATCTTATTTCGCATTCCACAAATGTAGCTAAACTTACATCAATTTCACTTTATTTCATCGCCATATTATAATTAAGTATTTAGATCTGAAAATATCTAGAACTTACATAGCACAGCTAATGAATTAAGAATTGGTTTTGTTGTAGAAATGTTGCGGCGTTGCTGATTTATAGTTTGAACCATTGTTGAAGCTTTGTTCTTTGATATGAGTTGAATAGATTAGCTTTGAATTGATTTGTTGTTCGTCTCTTCAAGTGGAGGCTCTCCTTAGTTTTCTCCCGACAGCATGCCGGCTCCAGTTCTTATTTTTATGTGAATTTTAGTCTAGAGACCTAGGGTGTATATATAGAATTGCAAGTTAATTTGAGCCGTCGATGAAGCCAGGGTTAATCAAAGCCGTCCGTTCTAAAGAGAAGCCAATTATGTTCACAATTTAAGGGTTGTAAATTACTCCTATTTCAAATTATGTCATAATTACTTTCTTAATGTACATTATCAACATTTATTATTATTTGTCAATCCATCAGATATAAATACGTACACATTAGATACATCTCCCCTTTACACATTTATTTGTATGAACATTAGATACATCTCCCCTTTACACATTTATTTGTATGCACATTAGGTACATCTCCCCTTTACACATTTATTATTTAATTAGCAACTTTAGTGTTAACAGAAATACGGGGTGTTACATTCTCCCCGCCTTAAAGGATTTCTTCCCCGAAATCTTCAAGTCTAGGATAATGCAGATCATACCATCCAATCGTCCATCTACGCAGCCATCAAACACAGGCATCCATTGTCCTTAAAGGCTTCTAATGCTTTCATGTTTATATGCACAGTGTGTGTACATGTTCGTATATAATGCAAAATTAGGCGGTCTACTGATTCAGCTGACCTCCTTAATGCAAACAATGATAGTGCCATGCATCCAATATGTATGCAAAAAGATTCCTAATGATACATATTAATTCTACATGCGTGCCCAACCGTTCATCGAAATGCAGCATCCATATGATAACACATTCAAATTCATCCATAAACAAGTATAAACACTCATGCATATGCATTATGAAAGGTGACTGAGCCGACCTAGTGCCTAATGTGTAAATGCATCCACGAGCAACCACTAGCAACCACTTGCAGCCATTTGTAACCATCAATCATAACATGTCTCAAACATATGTTTACACCCAATTGTTCCTATCTAAAGATATAGTCGAAAGACAGAAGCAAGTAAAAACTTTGTGCCCATTAGGCAATGTCAAAACTGGAAATCTACGCCACATATATCCTGATTAGGAGAAGAACCCCCTAAGCATCAGCCCCGAAGACCGAAATCAACATCAGACTGACACCCAAATAATTACTCAACCCCAACCAATATATATTTGTTTATAGGAAACTAAGCATGACAGACTCCTTTTAGGTCACAGGAAATCCCTTCCTAAAACTAACCCATATCCTATAAAACCCAAAAAGTTTGGTCAACCCAACGAACACCCTCAAGCCCCAACATGTGTTACCAACAGATGAGTCATACTCCCTATGCGGTTTGCAACAGAAATTGGATTGAGAATAGGACCGAGAGGATATACACAAAAGGTAGCATGTGAGTAAGCTCTACAGGAAAAGAGGGATCAAGGATATACCCTTAAAAAGAGATATGATGCGCGAATCTAGTCTTCAATCTTCTAAGTCTCATTTCCTTGAGCTTAACTCCATTGTGCTTTGACTGTCTTTAACTTCACAATTTCGTAGCTTCTTAATTCTTGTTTCCAAAATATGAGTTGGAACCCATTTCACTGTTGCCCCTCGTTCCACTTTCACTTATTCTCCTTCTAGTATACTTGGCTCAAACATAACTGCGTACTCATGGTTTCATGCAAGCTCTCCAAAATTCACTAGTGAATCTTGGATCTCGTTCACTTACTAGAAGGTATTCCACATAGATGAATTATCTCTTGAAAATAAACAAATGTCAACCATGTTGCCAAATGTACTTACTAAGGTTATTCTTTACAACTCATGCATAGGCGAAATGAACCATCCGCCTTAGTGGCGAATGCTACTCGAGCGGATCAATAAATGTATCTAGAGATTCTAGGTAATTAATCATGGTAGAACCCTAAGGGTTACACGAGACTCTGAGGGCATTACTAAGGCAAGTCAAGAGTCTAACTACCCTCTTTTTTCATACTCAAGAATGGTACCATTTCTGGATAACCACTCCATTCCTACAATCAACCCATAGCCTAAAAACATAAGCATTACTTCTAAACCTAACAATTAGCATAGACATCCTCAAATCCAAACAAGTCATGAATAAATGAGCCGACTCCCCGACAGGATTTGAGACAAAAATGGGATCCTCTACTACGCTAGTACTAAGGTGCAGAGACTCAACTATCGAAGCATAATTAAAAGGATGCGATGTACAAAAACAAAGTTCTAGTGGGATGATAGAAAAGAAAAGCTAAACCTTTAACAGAAACGTTACCACCTCTCTTAGGTACGCTAGTAGTGAGAGCATACAATTGCCCTCTCGACGATCTTGTCTTTTGCCCTTGTCCTTGTCCTATAATACTTAACTACACGTCCCTTCTTACCATACTGAAGATACTCTCTCTTGTCATGGGTTTTACTTATTCCTTTCAATTTGGCCTCTCTCCTTTCACCTTTTTCCTCCTTCTTGGATGTTCTTACTATCCTTGTATAGCTTGTTCACAAGTTTTCTTGGAAGCTACCTCCATCGCACGGCAATTCTACAAAGCTTGAAATAAGATTAGACGCAGATGGAACTACTGCGGCTACAGATGGAGGTTAGGCACTTCTTTGCCCTCCGATATGAGTCGTACGCCTATAGAACTATGGTGAAAAGAGGGAAAAGAAAAGATTCAAAGAGAGAATCAAAAGATAGTGCATGTGTCTTTGGGGAATATGCCTTTCGTAAACCAAAATGTTTCATTAGAAAAATGCTTCTTTGTAAACGTTTTGAAAATAATTTCAGAAGGTTTTTTAAAAGCTTTTGCCCAGTCTGGTAACCTTCTGCTCTGATACCAAATGTAACACCCCATATCCATTAAGGTCACTCACAAAGGGAATTCCTTAACTTCAATGGAGCATTATGGGTACTGGAACAGAAATATTACAAGACAGACATATATAAAACAGCAGAAAGTAAAGTAGAAGTACTTCAAATCATTTATTAAGTAGAATTGTTTACAATAAAAGCCCACCAACTTCCAATACCCAAATACATAGCTAAAATATCTGTCTTGCTCAAAAACAAAGAAGCATAAAAATAAACTGTAGTATTCCCCAATAAAGCAAAGCAAGCCATAGCCAAGAGGAATCCAAGCCTTACATGAAAGAGCCTTGGGGCTTGGTAATATCTGAACTAAGCTGTATTCCCACCCTGTGAACCTGGGGGGGGGGGGACGGAAGAAAATGAGGCGAACCAAAACGGGTCGGTCATAAAGACTGAGTAAGCCCTAGTGACTTTCAGCATAAAAATAGGTAAAGATAACATGGCATGAATAAACTGAAAGTAAACATAAGCATGATGGCAAGGTAAGCTACAGGCATGATAAATCAAGTATAACATCCCATAATTCCTATCAAGTATTACATCGCATGGTTTCTATCAAGAATAACATCGCAAGGTTTCTTAGGCTTCACCATTAAAATGATATCTAATTGCCCTGCACCACCTAACTAGTGTCCTAACTAGTCATTTATATCAAATGCTAATATTGCAACGCGATCCCAATCCCCGCAGTTGTGGTAGCCTTTCGGTATACATCTAGTATGAGGATTCCACCTCAATTAGACCAATTGCTATGAAGATGTTAGATGTACCCTTACTACCCTATCGATCGGCTCCCTATCTGTACGCCTGTGTCGCGTGTGTCATACAACCCTATTCGATTGTAGATACCTATGCTGGTCCCGCCATGGGGTCTATCAAGTCCCATAGTGGAGGCCCGACACAATTCCTAGAATGCATAGGGTATACTACTGATGCCCCAGTGCCCTGACTTGTCTGCTCCGGAGTGTGTGCACGCCCGCACTCCGTTAGAACCCACACTGTGCACCAACCGCCGTCGCTTTGACCGCTTACAATCAGTCCAGTAATCGTGCCCACCCTGCCTAGTTCAGGGTATCATTGATACTTAATTGGGTTACTGCTGAAATGGGTCCCCGTTACTAGGGTTTCCTATTGGTTAAGTCTGTGGGCCTATATATACAGATATTACCCACCTACCCGTGATGTACTTAACCCTCCCACCGATTCAAGCATGTTCATTAACGGTTAAGTTTGTGGGCCTATATTTACTGATATTACCCACTAACCCTGATATGTACTTAACCCTTCCACTTATTCAATCATATTTATTTTATGGTTAAGTGTTTGTTTATTCATGTTAATTTAACTTGCCCATTCCTCATATCATATTGGTTAAGTGTTTTTAATTGTTAACTTAACCCCACGTGTTCCTCAGGTTGTTGTGGTTAAGTGTCATTAATAAATTCCAGTTAATTTAACCCTCCTACTTATCATGTTACTCTGGTTAAGTGTTGCCTCCTGGTGTTAACTTAACCTCACCATCTGTTTAACTAAGTTACAGCGGTTAAGTGTTTCCTGTTAACCTAACCCCAGTCACCCCATCTTGTTATACTGGTTAAGCGGCCTTAACCCTAGTTATTCATGTTATATTGGTTAAGTGTTTCTAATTTACTTAACCTCAATCACTTGTCTAACTAACATGTTTCTATGGTTAAGTGTTCTAATTAACTTAACCTCAATCACTAGTCCAGTTAATCATGTTATAATGGTTAAACATTTGCTTAACCTTACCCACTCCCCTAGTCAACATATTAAATTGGTTAAGTGTCCAGATTAACCTAACCCTACCCACCAATTTAGTTAACATGTTGAATTTGGTTAAGTATTTATTAAATTGACTTAACCCTATCAGTCCTAACTCAGCTCTAATTGTCTTATTAGAGCACCAACCTCTCAGATTAGACAAATATTGTTGTGGATGCATGTATGCCGGTTGGGTCCGGGCAGTCTTACGCCGCAACTCAGTCTAACCTCAGGTCTTTATTAGGCCCAATGCTTAGCCACTCACATTGGATAGGCATCGTCGTGATTACTGGACAGCCGGGCAGGTCCGGGCAGGTTTACATCACAACTAAATTCAACCTCGTGCTAAGCATATTCGTATTTTCTAATTTACATTTTAATTATGCAAGTTATTCAAATTCAAATTACTGCCACATTTATTCTCAATAAATCTCATTAATTTAGGTATATAATTAACGCCATTTATGCCATCAATCACTTATGTGATTAATTACTAATTTATGGCAGTCTTCCTAAAATTACAATTTTAACCCAACGTTACCCCGTCTAACATTAGGTTAACCAACTTAGCCTAATTTACGTTCGCATGGTTTTTGGTATACATATTAGGCTAAAAGCTTAGCCTAATTTATGTACATAAATTGGCATAAATTAGCATAAACATGACATGGTATAATTTTGGCATTGATAACATAATAAATATGAACATAATGGGGAGCCTAATTTATGTACACAAATTGGCATAAATTAGCATAAACATGACATGGTATAATTTTGGCATTGATGACATAATAAATATGAACATAATGCGGAGCTTAATTTATGTACACAAATTGGCATAAATTAGCATAAGCATGACATGGTATAATTTTGGCATTGATGATATAATAAATATGAACATAATGGGGAGCCTAATTTATGTACACAAACTGGCGTAAATTAGCATAAGCATGACATGGTATAATTTTGGCATTGATGACATAATAAATATGAACATAATGGGGAGCCTAATTTATGTACACAAATTGGCATAAATTAGCATAAGCATGACATGGTATAATTTTGGCATTGGTGACATAATAAATATGAACATAATGGGGAGCCTAATTTATGTACACAAATTGGCATAAATTAGCATAAGCATGACATGGTATAATTTTGGCATTGATGACATAATCAATATGAACATTATGGGGAGAACTTGCAAAATAGCCATCATGAACATTACAGCGGTGAACCTGTAAAATGACTAATATGAACATTAAAATGTCATAGGTGTGAACTTGCAATTATAAGCCAATTCAACATATATGTGGTTTTTTTAACATAGGCTATATTAACAACATACATGAGAATTAGCAATATGAACTAATCCATATACCTATGTTAATTTGCAACATAGACAAATCAACATACTTATATGTGAGTTAGCGACATAGGCTAATCATCATACACATGTGTTACTTGGTAACATGGATTCAACATACTTGCAAATTAATCACAACATATGATAAGTGTGAACTTGAGATATGGTATATGTTTCGCATAAACATAAACATATAGATTTTGACAATTGGTTGCATGACTTTACAACATAAACTTGCATAATAGATTATACAATCCTCATAAGATGTTACAAATCCAAGTCCATACTCATACAACTAAACTTATCAAATAATTTCCAATTCAACCTAATAATAGAATCAAATCACTGGCATAGATTAATATTATACAACATAACAAACATCATACTTAATAATTCCCAATTCAACATGATAATAGAATTAAATCACAAACGTATATTAATAACATAACGAGCATCGTACTATTATCATTTCATCGCAAAACATGATATTCATCTTATTTCGCATTCCACAAATGTAGCTAAACTTACATCAATTTCACTTTATTTCATCGCCATATTATAATTAAGTATTTAGATCTGAAAATAACTAGAACTTACATAGCACGACTAATGAATTAAGAATTGGTTTTGTTGTAGAAATGTTGCGGCGTTGCGGATTTATTGTTTGAACCATTGTTGAAGCTTTGTTCTTTGATATGAGTTGAATAGATTAGATTTGAATTGATTTGTTGTTCGTCTCTTCAAGTGGAGGCTCTCCTTAGTTTTCTCCCGACAGCATGGCGGCTCCAGTTCTTATTTTTATGTGAATTTTAGTCTAGAGACCTAGGGTGTATATATAGAATTGCAAGTTAATTTGAGCCGTCGATGAAGCCAGGGTTAATCAAAGCCATCTGTTCTAAAGAGAAGCCAATTATGTTCACAATTTAAGGGCTGTAAATTACTCCTATTTCAACTTATGTCATAATTACTTTCTTAATGTACATTATCAACATTTATTATTATTTGTCAATCCATCAAATATAAATACGTACACATTAGATACATCTCCCCTTTACACATTTATTTGTATGCACATTAGATACATCTCCCCTTTACACATTTATTTGTATGCACATTAGGTACATCTCCACTTTACACATTTATTATTTAATTAGCAACTTTAGTGTTAATAGAAATACGGGGTGTTACATATATATTCACAATAGAATATCATACAGCTCCAGAATATACATATACTCGATATTCCAAATCCAGGTTGAATCGATATTCAATTTATATTGAAAATCCTTTTATAACGTAAATAAAGCGTTGTAAATTATAAAGGAATTCCATAGTGTTTTTTCTGGAAATTTGATTTTTACATAACTTACAAGCTACACGACGAAATCCCGATTTTTCTCTTTCCTTAGAAAAATATTGTTCACCAGATCCGTACGTTTCTTGTTTCACAGAAATCCGACTTAAAACGGATTCTGTATATCCAGTTGAAGTTCAAAACTCAAATTACGAACTACCGCGATGTTTCAGGTTCGTTATATATATAATTATAAATTATACATTCAAACATTGTTTATTAAATCGATTCGTTATAAAATTTTGAATCCAAGCTTAACCAAATCTTTAACACTATCTGATTCACACTATATTGTGAATTTTACTATTCTCGACTATTTCAGAATTAAATATATTATTCCATTATTTAATTTAATTAAATATTCATTATTATTTAATTAAACAGCTATTTAAATCTCTATATCACTATTTTAAATAATTAAATAAATTAATTATTCGACCGTGAAAATACGGGACATTACATAGTATTTCCTAAGAGTCACGTAAGTTGATTTTTACAAATATACCAAGTTTGGTGGCGGAGAAGGAAACTTCTTTTAGCTCAACCCCATAGTAAATTTGTGGACGTCAATTAGTGATTTGATGGATTTGACAATGTAGCATTCAAAGTAAATGAGATGTTCTCCTAAAGGTAATCGTGACCTCAAGCCTCTTCAATCAAGAAATGACCGAAATAGGGCATGCATCATGGGTATGTGGGTCATTCCCTTTAGGGTATAATGCCACCATCTAGAAAATTTTCATTTGTTCCTTCTTCTGTCGCTTCTATATGATTACGGAATACAGTTGACTAGCTATCAACTATGGGTGACAATATATTCGATACACTCAAGTTGAATGAGTGGTTGGTCTTGTGTGGTCGGGTTGCAAGATGTTCTTGTTGAACCCTAGTGTATTGCTTTCCAGAGGTACACTATTCGGAAGATGGTCCCATACCTTGTCATAGTTGGAATCGATTCTCTAATAAGTTCCATACTATTTTGATTATATATTAAGTATGTGGAGCGTGAGATGCAAGCGTTTTGCTAAATGGTTATTTACTTGATATAGACCGTATTATAATATCACCGGATTTGATATTTAAATTGTTTAGGTTATCGTAAGGTAAAAATAGTTTGTGTTTATGAGTGGATTGGTCTTACGGTTATCCTTTTCTTTTAAAAATATTATTAACTTTAAATCAGTTGGATGATACCAATAAATTTAGCAAATTTTCTCATGTTGGTTTACCAGACTGATCCGTGACGTTTGTGAAACTCGGGTAAGACCATGTTTTATAGGTTCACGATAGGATGCTACGAACTTCAGAAGACATGCTGGAGAAGTTCAAACGTATGATGCATATTTAGAATTTATTCCGCTGTATGTTGTCTATGAGGGCAGGTTGTTATAACTGTCCACATGTATTGGCTTTTTGCTGTACTCTGATGAATGTAACAATCTATACAAGTTTCTATATAAGGATTTATTTCTATATTATATTTATTTCCGCTGCGACATGAGACTCTGTGTTATGTTGGTTAGATTGACCCTTCTTCTTCTATTCTTCTCTTTCTTTCTTTCCTTTTTCTCACCCTCTAAATTCTTTCTTTTATTAATCCATTTCTGTGCACTTTGGTTGAACTTGTGTGTATTTGGTCGATTCAAAGGTTACTGAATTTTGGGTCTCTGCAGAGATGTGGATGATCATGGTTTTGATGACAACAACCTTGTTTCAATTATTATTGTTATAAAATGTATACTAACACTGTTATCTAGAACACATATATATATATATGTATGTATGTATGTATGTATGTATATATAGGAAATCTTTGCAGGTGTTGATTATTGAAGACTGTACAGTTCAAAGAATCAAGATTTCAAAGTAGAAGAGTTAAGATACAAGTTTCATGACTATCAAGAATTCAAGAGTTCAAGAAATATAGAGTTAGAGTGTCTAGATATCTTGTTAAAACTCTGGTTAGCACTGAATTCTGATCTAAAACTAATTTTTAAAATGATTTCAAAGTTACTTCCTTATTTTAAATCTATGTTTCTTTATTCTTAAATCTATTTTAGCTCTTGAAATTTATTCTAACTTCTATTTTAATATTATACTTAATATGTTTTAACTCCTAATTCAAATATTTATTACTTATAGATTTAATACTAATTTCATAGTTACTTATGTTTTTAATTTCTCTAATTATATTTATTAAGTTCTAAAGTATTTGTTATGTTCAAAGTTTTAAATATATATACTTTTATATCATTTTGTATTTAGTTTTTAATCATTTTTAGATCATATTAATATATGTTTTTAATATATATTTCTACTTGAAATACTCTATTTTAATATAAAGGAATATAGTTTTTTTAGCCCAGAAATCACCATAATTTATTTAAACATTATTTGCTTTGATTTGAAGTTTTAATTTTTGAAATATTCGTGTATATGTCAACATATACATTTATGTATGTCAACATATGTACAGTTTGATTGAAATTTAAATTTTGAAAATTGTGTCTTTTTAAATTCAATCCTTTTCTGAATGGTTATGGCTGTTGGAAAACCATAAATAGGCTTTAGATTTCGAATTTTTTAATAACTAATCATCTCCTTCTTCCTTTCTCTCTTCCATTATTCTTCTTAATTTATCAAAATCTATACTTATACTCGGCCATTTTTAAAGAAATTATATCAGTCACTTTCTCTTTTAGTTCTACCTCAAACTCTCTCTGAAATTCAAGTGTTACTCAAGAGTTACAGGCTATTTGTGATCAAAGATCGCAAGATCAAGTTCTATCATATCAATACTTCAAAAATGATACCGAGAAAAGTGTAATTGTAGCTCGGAAATCAATTCGGTGTGATTGTAGCTTGGAGATCAATTAGATAATCTTTTAGCCTGGGTAAATCAAGAGAGTGACATGTGCTCGGTAGCAAGTGGTAGTGGACCTCGTGGCCATTGAAATTGAGAACTGTAATTTGAAGATATATTGAAAAGAAATCTGCATAACCCATAGTTGTGTGAGACTGGATGTAGGGTAAATCCGTAGTGAAAAATCCGGTTGTACTTTATTTGTACTGCCTTTTATTTTAATTTTCTGGATCTGTGATTGATTCTGTGATTTTTATAATATTCTGTTTAATCCAAGGAGATTTTAAGAAATTAATAAAACCCATAAAACACTGTTTACCCCCTCATGTGTTTAGTTTACCTTAAGATCCATAATCAGCATCCCCAACAATTGGTATCAGACCAAATATTTTCAAAGTTTTCATAATCTGAATTTTTGAAAAGTTTAAATGAATTTTTCGAAGATTTTTATAACATTAAATCAAAAATACGCATCTCATTATTATTTCATAAGTCTGCATTGGAAAATTAGGTTGTCTACCAAATCAATGTCTTGTACAGGAAAAGATGTGTTATATGGCTACTGGTGATTCAAAACTTGATGGAAAAATATTCTAAATCAAGAAGGATAAATGGATACTGGATAGTGGCTATTTGAGATATATGGCGAGAAATCCAGAATTACTAAATAATATAGTCTACAAAGATGGAGGAATGGTCAATTTTGGTGATGACTCGATAAAATATGTGATTAGCATCAGCAATGTCAGTAATTCTAAAAATCCTACTATTTCTGATGTTTAATTAGTTAAAAATTTAAAAGATAACTTACTTAGTATAAGTCAATTATGTGATATTAAATGCTATAAAATTAAATTTGCAAAAGATACGTGCTTCATCGATGATAATAATTCAAACATAATTTTTGAAGGAATTAGAAAGAAAAATATTTACATCTTAAGTATGAAAATTTCAAATGACAACTTATGTGTTTTGGTCAATACAAGCGACCACTGGATTTGGCACAAGAGATTCGGTCATTTGAATTTCAAACACCTATCTAGAATTTCCAAATTAGATTTAGTTAGAGGATTAACCAAAATGAATTTAAAACTAAATAATTTATGTGATGCTTGTCAACTAGGGAAATTAAGAAAAAGCTCATTTAACTTAAAAGATGAGATTACTACTTCAGATCCATTAGAGTTACTTCATATGGATTTATTTAGTTCATCTCAAACACAATCAATAAACCATAGTAAATATGTTTACGTAATTATTGATGAATTCTCTGGATTTACTTGGACATTTTTTCACACCAAAACAAGTGATGCTTTTGATCTATTTAAAACTTTTTCTAAGATAATTCTAAATCTATTATCTTTGAAAATTAAAACTACACGTAGAGATCATGGTGGAGAATTTGAAAATGAAAATTTTGAGAATTTTTGTAATAAAAAGGAAATTACTCATAATATTTTTTCCAAGAACTCTTCAACAAAACGACGTAGTTGAGCATAAAACTAGGACAATCCAAGAGTGTGTGAGAACTATGCTTTCTGATAGTAATTTATCAAAAAAATTGGCTGAAGCAGGTGCAACAGCTTGTTATATTTTAAAAAGAATTTCAATAAGACCATTAACTAACAAAATTCCATATGACCTTCTTTATAATAAGAAACCAATGGCATCTTAATTCAGAATTTTTGGAAATAAATGTTTAATTTTAAATACTAAAGAAAATCTAGATAAATTTGATCTTAAATTAGATAAAGGAATTTTTATTGGAAATTCAAATAAAAGTAAAGCATATATGGTTTTTAATTTAAAAAATAATACTATTGAAGAAACTCTAAATGTGTCTTTTGATGAAAATGAAGAATTGAATCAAAATCATAATGAATATGAATGTGATAATGATTTAAATGGAATAAATAATGAAATTAATCAACCAAATAAAAGAATTAGACTTTTAAGAGGTCATCCTGTAGAAAACATACTAAGAGATATTGAGTCTTTGGTTAGAACTAGAAATCAATCAAATAACATTAGTAATATAGAATTTATATCAACTATAGAACCTAAAAATCCAAAGTAAGCATCGTTTGATGATTTATGAATACTTGTTATGCAAGAGGAATTGAATCAGTTCACCAGAAATGATGTATGAGAACATGTTCCTAGACCAGAGGATAAAACAATAATAGGAACTAAATGAGTTTTTAAAAATAAAATGGATGAACATGGTAAGGTTGTTAGAAATAAAGCATGATTAGTTGCTCAAGGTTATTGTCAAGAAGGAATAAACTACGGCGAAACCTTTATCCCCATAGTAAGATTAGAAGCTAATAGAATTCTACTCGTTTTCGCTAATCATAATAATTTCAAACTAGTTCAAATGGATGTAAAAAGTTCTTTTCTAAATAGATTTGTTAAAGAGGATGTTTATGTTGAACTACCCTCATTATTCGAGGATTAAAATTTTCCAAACTACATTTATAAGTTAAAAAAAGCCTTATATGGATAAAACAAGCTCATAGAGCCTGGTATAATAGATTAAGAATACATTTATTATAATCAAAAATTGAAATTGTAAAGCATATAATACACTATTTTTTTTTTTGAAGAAATGAAAATGATATTCAATTGATACAATTCTATACAGATGATATAATTTTTGGATCAATAAACAATAAAATGAATCAAGAATTTTCAGAAATCACGACGAAAGAATTTGAAAAGAGTCACATAGGAGAACACACTTTATTTTAAGGATTACAAATTAGACAATTAGATAATGGAATATTTATTAATCAAGAAAAATATGCTAAGGATTTAATTAATAAATTTAACATGGCTAGCAGTAAAGGAAAACCCACACCTATGGCAACCAATGAAGCCTTAAGTAAAGACGACTCCTCAGAAGATGTATATCAGAAATTATATAGAGGTAAGATATGTACTTTATTATATATAAGTGCGAGTAGACTAAACAAAATGCATAACATTTGCCTCTACGCTAGATATTAATCACAACCTGAGGAAACTCACTTACAAGTCGCAAAACGTATTCTACCATATGTTAAGCATACATTAAACTTTGATTTGTTTTATCCTAGAAATGACTCATTCAATTTAATTTCATATTGCAATGTTGACCATATGGGTTGTAAATCAGACCAAAAAAGTATGAGTGGAACATGTCACTTTTTGTATCATTCTTTGGTTTCTCAGTTTAGAAAAAAAGCAAAATACTGTTTCTTTGTCAACAACAAAAGCATAATATATATCTACTACTTTGGCTTGTTCATAAGTAGTGTATATGCAGCAAACTCTAAGAGATTGCAGATTAAACATAACCAAGTCACCACTTTACTGCGATAATACGAGTGCTATAAATCTATCTAAAAATCCTGCACGTTATGCTAGAAGAAAACATATTGATGTGAGACATCACTTCCTTAGAGGTAACGTAAATAAAGAAAACATTTCACTAGAATTTATTAAAAAAAATCAAATTGCAGATATTCTTACTAAACCATTGAACGAACAACATTTACTAAGTAAAGAAGAGAACTGAACATTTTTTTCATTAACTGAAGTAAAACAATTAAAAATATTAGTGAAAATATAAGAAAATTTGAAAATTTCAAACAATCAACATATATATCGACATACACAGACATATATGGCAATATATAACTGAATTTTTTTGAAATTTTGAATTTGCTCCAAAGTTAGTTATTAATCTTATTTAAACTCTTCACTTTGTAAATCCTTCTCTTCTCACTCATTTTCTCTATAATAAAATTCTAAAATAATAAAACATTGGCTTCCACTTAAACGACCAAACCAACTCCTTTTCGTTTCCCTCGCCTACTTCTGGTCCAATTCAACGATCTACGCATGCAAGGGTTATCAAATTAGAAGAATTTATGATAGATACCTGCAATTACTCGTTGAAATACAACTTCTACAACTTTGGATGGCAAAAGAACAAGAAAAGCAAGGAAAGATTATTAGGAATCTTTAGAAATACATAATGGATAACTAAAATAATCCAATTATATTGAAGATGGTTCCTCCAATATTCAAGTCCATAACCCTATGAAGGAAGACGAAGAAGAATAGAGGTTAAAGAAGAAGAGGAGGTAGAGGAAGAAAATCAAGGAATGGACGAAGATGATCAAGTGATTTGCATTGGCAAAGTTTGTTTTGCTAAGGAAGGAAATGTGATTGAACAAAATGGAGACTTCTGCCACTATTACCCAAATTGTCCAATTCACAAATCTCCTATAGTAAAAAACAATTAATAGTTAGGTATCATACATTTGTAATATCCGTGTATTCTCCATTTTATGTAACTACTCTTGAAATATTCGCTAAATGTTCACATATATTTGTAAACAACAATTCACAATAATAAAAGTTTGTATTCATTTATAATGGCTTTCTAATTTATTTACTTAGGAATAGTGTTAGAAATTAGAATTTGTTCTAGAATAGATTAGTTTAGGTAAAAGAATCATATTAGTTTTAATTTTAGAACTATGCCTTAGTTTGGGGGGGAGGGGTATTGTAATAATGTAATCTAGTTAGGATTATATAATTTTGTTGATGACAAAGGGGGAGAATTATAAAACAGGGCTTAGATTAAGGGGGAGTTAGTGGAGTAAGCGGGAGTAACTGGAGAATCAAGACATCAGGTATGAATATTTATAAACTAAGGTTGTCCTCATAAAAAATATGGGAGATTGTAAGGGATTGAGATGTTGATAATGATGGTTTTGAAGACAACAACCTTGTTTCAATTATTATTATTATTATAAAATATATCATAATAATGTTATCTTATATATATATACATATATATATATATAGGCGAGCGTTCATTGACACCCCAAATAGTGCAGCACCCCAAATGGCCCCTGAATTCCACCACAAGTTTCTCCCTCTCTCTCCTTCCACTCATTCTCTCTCCCTCCACTACATTATTCTAATACAAATGAATGGCTAGAAATGAGGTGCAAATGGGGTGCTAGAAAATAGGGGTGCCATTGAACCTGCCATATATATATATATATATATATATATATTACCTATAATAGAAAGCGAAATAGACCAAAAGCTGAGTTGGAGTGT
This sequence comes from Allium sativum, assembly GCA_030737875.1. Lineage (NCBI taxonomy): Eukaryota > Viridiplantae > Streptophyta > Magnoliopsida > Asparagales > Amaryllidaceae > Allium > Allium sativum. Next base: position 766,749,827 of record CM060912.1, on the reverse strand, counting down.
TTCTTAGTTTTGTAAAGGTGATGTTTCACGCAGACAGGACAGCTCTATATGGAGTAAAATACTTTAAAATTTATGTGCTACTAAAAGCACCCTGAAATGTACTTCCTAACACCATAACTAAACACCACCATCCTTTCTATACACATATGCCTCTGGCCACCACGAAATAAAAAATAGGCACCCAACCCTAGATTATTCCCGCTATTCCTTCATTTGACGCTATTTTCTTCTGCATTATCGTTCTTGAATTCAGCATACTCAATTTCTTCTATTACTCACAAAAAAATAATAATTAAATCCATAACAATAATTTTAATTTTTAAAAATCAAAAGAAAAAAAAGACAATAGCATTAGAAACCATACAAAAATAATTTAAGATAAATACCCCTATCTTTTTAATTAAAGCATTGGCTATTCGCGAAATCTTCGTTCGTGTATAAGTTCTCGCCCTTCATTGCTAAAAAACCCAACAGTAGTGATTACTAAAATTATTTTTTCTCAAATTACAGTAAAATTAAGAATTAGCGTTTAAGGGGAATTTTGGTGTTATGTTTCCATTGTGCTCGAGTATGGCGATATACTTAGCCTAGATCTAGTCCTTGAGGCTTGTATATTTATACCTTCTATTATGTCATGTGACTGAAACTAATTAATTCCTTTATGTCATCATATTTACAACTCTTAGGATAAAGAGTTGTATATCTTGTGTTTGTCTATTTCTTATACTGATTTGTAAACTAGACTGACCCGTGTGTGTATTCCTCGGGTCAGACCGAGATATTTCAGGTGTAGTTGCTGAGCTTGGGGTTAGCAGGTTCTCTTTAGTCTATCTTCACCGTAGCTTCATTCACTTGAGCTTATGTAGTCGAGTTTGAATAGTAGGACTTTCTATTATTTCATTGTTGTATCATTTTGTAAGCGAGAGAAGTTTATCTATTCTTTTTATAACACATGTAATTGTTGTACTTTAACGATGTAATATTATGTAACTGTTCTGTGATCTGTGATAGTGTAATTATATGTACTGTGTTCTGAGCTGATCCTATAGTCACCGTAGAATTGTACCACATAAAATATTAAGTATGTCGAGCCTCTAGAAAAAAAATAGCAATCACTTTATCGGCACACTTAAGACTTGCTAATGCAAATTTACGAGTGGTCGCCCCTAACCAGCCCTATTCTCCGCTCTAATAGACAATATTACCTAGTAATGCTCTTTATTAGGGTGAGTATCGGGGTGGGGTGGGAAGAAGTAGATGACGGATCATGTTAGGAAGCAAATTAGGTCGACATTTATATTTGATCGATCGAGATAAGATGATAAAAAAAACAGGGTTTACGTTTGAATTAATGGCGAGTGATGGAATACGTTTGATGATTAGCGATTGAGTGGAGAAATAAAACGGGTGTTGGAAAGTACATTAATTTTATTAAGAATGATTAAATTAAGCATGGTGTTAGTAAGCAAATTTGAGTGTGCTTTTGGCGGCACACTAAAATTTCCACATATCCGTTCCACCGTTATTTTATCTTCCCCCTTTTTCCTAATTCCTGTCCCCCCAATTCCAACTTCAACCCGATCGTCGAAGTAATGTCGTAAATTAATTACCCGCCGTTTATGCTGGCCTCCCAAATCTGAAGTGAAGTGGCAATTACTTCGGAGACGATTTCGTAATTTGCTTTTCCCAGTCGATACGTTTCAATTTCTCGCAACTGTATCGATTTCCTACAATTTCTGCAAATCAGATGATGGTGGACGCTGCCTCTTCCGTTGATCTGTGGTATGTTCCATTTTATCCCCTTCTATTATTTTAATCTTCTGATTCACGGTTTTGAAACTTGTACACCTACAGCAAAGAACGTCTATTTGTATAAACTGCACAGTTCGGAATTAATTTTCTTTATGTTGTTCGTCCTGTGTTCATACCGTCTGTCGGTAGGAAATTGGTTTGTCATTTTCATGAAAATCCTAGGTTTCAAAACTGTTGCATGCTTTATGTTTAATTTTGTCTCATGTTAGCTACTGGCTTTCATCTACCATAGTGTTGTTCTCTCAATTTAATTTTATGTGTCTTCAAATGGTATGCACCTTAGAATTTGAACTTCCTAATTCGAAGACTTTTCACTGAGATACGGTTGTAGGCACAGCCATTCCTGTTTTATAAATACCGTCTGTGCATACGACAAATTTCCGTCGATTTTGCGAACATCCACGGTTTCACATTCATACATTGAAACCTGTACAAGGTTATATGATGTTACTGAGTTTCATATACCGTAGTGATGGTTTAACATTTTAATTCTGTACATCTTCACCTGTTGAGATTTGTGATACGCAAATCACAAAATTGTAGACAACAAATTTTCTATATGGATCCATTTTTGGTGGAGATATTTGTTGCTACTTTTGTGGGATATTTGAAAATGAAGGCAAGGATTATTTGGTGCTTATCCAAATAGATATATTTGAGATATATGAGGATAATTTGGGTGACAAGTTACTCTATAAAAGGCCTACATGATAACTTCATTATGTGGTGGAAAAATTTGCCATTGTTCTTCATTATCTTTCTCCTCAAATTGTTTAGCCATTAGATATTCTTTACCTATTTCTCAATAAGGTTATTGATTCAAGTTGTGTTTGTTTAACGATAGTTGAGATCGGTTGTAAACAATATTTTGGTGAATCAATAAAGAGGTTGTTGGGTGGAATATCGTGTGTTCATATTTCCGATTTTTTTTGTGTTGTTGTTTGTTATTCAATCACATTCATCTTCAAGTGATTGAGTGAAAAAGATTCATTTTGTTTTTGGGTGTTTTGTCAAAACTTCCGCTGCGCACAAAACCCCAACAGTTGGTATCGGAGCTCAGATCACCGCATAGTTTGGAGTGTTTGTTAGATTGAAAAAAAAAATTTGATTTTTTGTTTGAAAAAAAATTTGATTTTTTTTATGTCGGAGATGATGACGTTGTCGAAGATGGCTATTTTGAATGGGAGGAATTGGGGTATATGGAAGCCGAAGATGGAGGACGCTCTATATCTCAATGATTTGCATGATCCCATTGATGGAAATGGGGAGAAGCCCTCAAATATGGATGAGGAAAAGTGGAAGAAAATGGGCAAAAAGGCGATTGCGTTGATTCGCCAATATTTGGATGATTCTGTGTGCCACCATGTGGCTAGTTGTGAATCCGCAAAGGCGTTGTGGGACAAATTAGTATCGCTGTATGAGTCAAAGAGTGCTACAAGCAAGGCTTTTCTGGTTCGAAAGTTGGTGCAACTTCGATTGGATGAGGAGAAATCTGTTGCAGAGCATTTGAACGAGTTTTAAGATGTCATCAATCAATTGGCAAACATGAAGGTCAATTTTGATGATGAGTTGCAGGCTCTTTTGTTGATGAGTTCTCTTTCGGAAAGCTGGGAGACTTTGGTTGTTTCATTGAGTAATTTCAATGCTAATAGAACTATCTCTTTGAAAACGGTTCGAAGCAGTCTTTTAAATGAGGAGCTAAGGAGAAAAGGGTCGGAGTTGAAATCAGTTCAAACTGAGGCGATGGTAGCAAGGGACTCGGGTAAAGATACAAGGAAGAAGAAAAGTGCTATCTTTTGTCATTATTGTGGTAAGAAAGGCCACAAGCGCAATGATTGCTATTCATATATACGAGATATGAAGAAGAAGAAGGCGCAAGGTGATAATAATAGTGATGAGGCACAGGCTGGCTTTGCTGAAGGTATCGAAGGCGATTCTTCATGTGATGTCCTATTTAGTGTTGTGGAGCCTTGGAAGATGGATTCAGGAGCCAGTTTTCACATATGTCGAGATGTGAAAAGTTTTTCTTCGTATGAGAAGAGTGTTGGCATGATAAAGACGGCCAATGGAGTAGAGCTACCAATTTGTGGAGTTGGAGCTGTTAGGTTTCGGATGCATGATGGAGTGGAGAGAGAAGTTGCCGGTGTGAGGCACATACCCACTTGTTCGCATAACCTCATGTCTCTCGGTCAGTTAGATCGCCGCGGTTGCATTTATGAGACTCGAGGTGGAGTTTTGAGAGTGAAGAAGGGTGGTCGTGTGATGATGCGAGGAGTTTTGGAGGAGGGAAACCTATATAGTTTGGTCGGTTCAGTGGTCAACAGTGGAAGACGGGTGACGGTTGAAGAACCTAGTCCACAGCAAGGTGGAGAGGTTAATATGGTCACTGCTGATGGTCCTAAGGTGGAGGATCATGGTATCGACAAGGGTCTAGATGTTGATGATGCTCGAGGGATCCCGGAGATGAAGAGATCATGTCAAGCGGAAGACGGATGTCGAGTTGTGAAATTCACACAAGATGGAGGTCTTTGTGGTATTACAAACGCTTTTGGAGATCGCTATTGGTGTGGTGCACGGATGAGGGAGGTGCACCATTAGTGGGCGATGGTGGAGGTTTATAATGATGTTAATTGAAAGAAGGTTGAAAGTGAGTGCTAAGTTGGCTAGTGTTGAGTGGAAGAGATGCTGTGATTTGGTATCAAGATGAAGTGTTGAGATTTGTGATATGCAAATCACAAAATTGTAGGTAACAAATTTTCTATGTGGATCCATTTTTGATGGAGATATTTGTTGCTACTTTTGTGGGATATTTGAAAATGAAGGCAAAGATTATTTGGTGCTTATCCAAATAGATATATTTGAGATATATGAGGATATATTTGAGATATATGCGGATAATTTGGGTGACAAGTTACTCTATAAAAGGCCTACATGATATCTTCATTATGTGGTGGAAAAATTTGTCATTGTTCTTCATTATCTTTCACCTCAAATTGTTTAGCCATTAGATATTCTCTACCTATTTCTCAATAAGTTTATTGATTCAAGTTGTGTTTGTTTAACGATAGTTGAGATCGGTTGTAAACAATATTTTGGTGAATCAATAAAGAGGGTGGTTGGGTGAAATATTGTGTGTTCATATTTCCGAATTTTTTTTGTGTTGTTGTTTGTTATTCAATCACATTCATCTTCAAGTGATTGTGTGAAAAAGATTCATTTTGTTTTTGAGTGTTTTGTCAAAACTTCCGCTGCGCACAAACCCCAACATCACCTGCTCTTCTTCAACGATTTTACACTTTCTTTTTCATAAACATTTTGCTCGGAAGGCACGATTATTCATGTTGTATAAATGTACCAGCATCTGCTACTGTTTGTGCGCTCATTCAATCTGATGTTTAGAAAAGTCCTATTTGTATACCATGAAGTTTTAAGTTAGTTCTTTTATTTTTTTCATGTATAATGCATTTTTCTACCAAAATAAAAAATAAAATCCCAACACACAGCCATTCCACCATTTGCGATTTTTTTTCCGTTATGTCATTGAATCACCTCTACTCGATATTTATTCTGTACTCATGTTTCTTTCAAAATTTACAGAATTTGCATCATTTCAGTCTCCAAAAACATACTTTTTTTTTTTTTTTTTTTTTACTTTAAGTTCACAAAACCTTTCAATCATTTAAACATATTCCCTCTTTGTTTGTAAACCAATATTTTTTCCCCGATATTTGTTTTGAAACTATCCGCTTTTAATATCCTTTATTATTAATGTCTTATCCTGAAAATGGTAGTTTCCAATTACTTATTCAATTTCCTTATATTGGCAATCCTGCTTTAATTTGTTTGTTTACTTTGTTTAAAAATAATTACTAATTTACTGCATTTTCCCATCACGTGACGGACGTATTTTTTTCCCTGGTGCATACGCGTGTAGAGCTGTATTAGTGTGTTGATTCTAACTTACTAGAAAAGAAAACATTCAAAATAATCATTTTGTCCCTTTTATATGTTTAACCATTTACAAGTCATGGGGAAGAATCAATTTTAATCAGCCTCTCCTAAAATATATCGATATATGATATGATGTCAATTATGGTTTTAGCTTCTATACATTTGTCATTACAAAAGACAATATGCATATGACATGCTATTGGGATCGTGAGTTTGCAAAGATAGGGTGCTAGATAATTTTCATTAATCAAGAAGCATCTCAATGTATGATCTATCAACAGGCATAAGCTATGAGGTGTTGAAATACAATATGGATTTGAATGTAAGAAATTATTTTTCATTGAAGATTAAAAAATTCTGTTGTAAGATCCGAATACTGATCACTTTTCAATGCAGTCAATAGTACGAGGTACATTCGGTTGTGTGAGGTCTTACATGAATTATATTTCTAGAGACTCTGTGGTGATAATGATTATGGTGGAATGCACCCCAACCAAGAATACCAGAGACATATAAGACAAGTGAAATCCACATGATAATGAGTATTGATGGGGCAAACAACAATGATATAGAAGAGTTTTCAGTTCCAAAGATGGATTTCTTCATACATTCTTATGTTGTATAATGTACACATATTATTTGTTTAGCCTTTTAGCTAAATTCTCAGAGACAAACTATTTTGTGAATGTTACTAGCCAACCAAAACATTTGCAAGGATTCCTATAATTTCATTAGAGAAATTAGTCATATTTTTTAAAGATAATTTATTTCAATCTTTTTATATGGTGATTCATATAATTTAACATCTGTAAGGATTGCTGTCCATGTCTATTTAATTGTGTATTTTTGCCTTGCTTTATGGATCTTATAGCTTTATTATTGGGTACAACAAGATTCTTAACATTATTTCCCACTGTTATATTTGGATTAAAAATAAATAATGGATCTGACCAAGGATCGACAAGTATAGATTACCACATAAGTTGAGCGACTTTATTATGCAGCCTTCTATCTGTGGAGATATATAGATTAATATTTCTATATCTACACACTATTGGATTTTTATACCTTCAATTGTTATAATCATGTGCTTAGTTGTGATACACAGCACTTACCTTGAAGGTCAAGAGTTCAATTCTGCTCAAATAATATTACTGTTTATTACATACATCATCTATTGTGGGTTTAGTGCTCATTTTCTTAGTTTTTCAACTAAAACATGGTCCTTTGAGTCTTCAAACAATATGTGTTTTTTGAAATATAGTAATTAATGTCTTAAGAATATATTAATCACTGCCAGTGAATGTACCAAGAAATACCTCAATATATGGATTAATATGACAAACACTATGATTAGAATCCACGTACCACTGGTTTATGAGACTACTAGAGTTGTAATGCATGGAAAATAGATGTAAACAAATTTAGCGTTTCCTGCCGAGTTTGAAGCCAAGGTGATAAGTTTAAAATTTTGATCAAAAGAAATCTCCAACAATATTTTCCTTTTTTGGTACTAAATATAGGTCTAATAATAGTTTTTTTTATGTGTTTATACATTCAACATGGTTTCAAATTTTAGATAGACTCATAGAGATCTTTGCTTCCACACACATATGGATAAAGTAAACTGTCGAAATAAAAGAAATGGTTTGATATATGTCTTATTTCTCATAACTCTTTTGTAGTTTTGTATCAACAACCATGGCTTAGTTACCAAAATTAATAGTTCCATGTAATTGTTGCAAATTCTCTTCCATCATATTAGATGTTATCTTCACTCTTCATTTATTGTTTCATTGAGATATATGAAAATAAGTCTAATTGCACATAAATTCTGAAATATTAATCAATCCAACCTATAATTAATCTTTCTCAACACTATAACCTGCAGGGTGTAAAAATCAATGGAACTATAGTTCATACATGCAATAAACCGAAGAAAACTGTAATATAATAATTTTATAAAGTTATAAGAACGAAATGTAACTTACGCTTCAAAACTACACGGCTGCCCAAAAACACACAGTACTATTTGTTAGCTTCCCAAAAACACACAGTAATATTTTTTTTAATCACTATTTCTCATAAAATGATTGTCATCTTAACATTTTTTTGAACTACCATTCCGTTGCAATGCCCGTGCTAAATGGCTTATCATTTATTCTCTTTGTATGTATAGATCTATTTCCCTATCATATTTGACTACCAATGTATTTTTTGGCATGTAATACACTTGAACTTACACTTAACTGTTATGTATTTATACTGATTTATGTTTAATATCATAGTCCTTCATTGTTGATTCCAAATTTAGTCAACATGTACAAATTATATTATATTTTAACTGATTTGTTGTTATGCTTACACAATTTCAATCTTGCTATCTGTTACACAGAAATATTCCTTGGTCGTGGTCCTCGTGGAGTACGTTCCATTACTATGTGCATTCTCTGGTTAAAGTTACACGCAGGCAAAATAGAAAAACCCATCAGTGTATGTGTTAAAATTTTATTTTCCTCAATATTTGCTCTTTCATTTACACAGTTTACAGCATTATTCAGTAATAATACAATTTTGCTCTTAACCATTGGACGACATGTGTTTTTGCTTTCATGTCTCCATTACTGCTATAAGTGGTGTTGTATGTTGCCACAACTCATTGCCATCATTCAACAATAATTTGCCGAAGTTTACACTGAAATCTTCAATTACTTTCTTAAAATTCAAACAAGAATCAGTTCATACTCCAGTGACGTACGGTCGTTACAACATTTAATTACAGGGAACTTTTTGTCAGCAGTGAAATACCCCTAAGTTGTACTTGGTCTGTTCATATTGCTTGAGGTTTCAAGATCGGCAATTTTTTTTAGGAGACTGATTTATTTTTAAACCATACATGTGGTTCCCTTGCACCAACATTACTGGTCATATAGTTAATGAATTGATCTCCAATCATATATTACTTCCCGTAAAGAACCTTTGCATATCTTAACTTAAAAATTATATCAATATATTACGTTAGTATGCTACGGTTTAACTGTATCTCCCATATTTGAACGATTATTATTTTATACATAATTGTATGTGCTGTACTGTATTTTATTGCTGTTTGAGCTGCTATTGCAGCTCCTCCAATGAGTTACCACTTTTCCTGTGTATATTTCATTAATCCGTAATGTTTAAATCTTCTTAGGTTAGGAAGCTTTAAAGGGATCAACTGTTTTAACTAAATTTTTATTTTTGACAACCTGGATTGTATAGTAAACATTACTGCGGTGCTTAATATTTTTAATACAAGGTTAGTTACAAAATCTTATATGATTTGTGCAGTGTATGAAAGTGTAGAAATTTGTTTTACGCAGCAGGTAGAAAGGTATCATTAAACTGTGCCGTTAATGCTCAATTCATATATTCATATATTTGTTGTTTGTAACCAAGTGTCATTTGAATTTGTTATTCACCAGATCTTGACCTCATGTCGAACATCCGTCAGAAGGTTACCACTCTTAATATCCTGATCAAAGTTTATTATTATTTGAGTGTTTTTATGCCAACAAAATTTATGGTTAAAAGTTATGAAGCTTCAAATATAAAAAAATAGTAGAATGAGGAACACAGAATATAAGTTACTAAGAAGGAAAAGTCAGTATGCCAAATTTCAATGCTTAAATTAAAAAACTACATTCCAAACAATGAAACGTAAATCATGTTAGTTCCATAAGATTATCCTATAAAACTCAAATACAATTTTTTTTTTTTTTTTTTTTTTTTAATGTCAGGTCAAATACCACTATTATTATTTTTAGTCTATTTCCTTTTTCAAGACAACTATTAATCTTGTGAAGTATGGTGCAGACGTGCCATATTATTTAGTGTTGTGTGGGCCTCTTGCGTGTAAAAGCTACTTTACAGCCATGTTATATAAAGCATCTTGCTGTGAGGGTTTAAAAAGGTAGACAACAGAGAGGGTTTGCAAATTATGAGTGAAAAAGAGGAGCCGCCACACAAAACAGAGAGCTAAAAAAAACCCTGAGATTTGAGTTTTTGAGTGAGCTGAGTTTTGCTGTGAATGTTTTGTATCAGTGGGTTTTTTCTTGTGTATTCTCCATTGTGAGGTAATAAAATCACTCTCTCTTTGCCCGAGTACGTAGGCTATTGCCGAACCTCGTTAATCCTTGTGTGTTCTCTTTTTTTGCTGTTTATGTTAATCTCCGCACTATATTGGAATGTTATGTGTTGAGTTTGCCTTCCGTTGCGCCTAATCTCGACAATTGGTATCGGAGCTTGCGGTTTCAGCCTTGGATTTGTGAGTTCAGTTTAGTGCATAGAAGGTGTTCGACGAAATTCTTGTGAAGGCAGATTTTTCCATTTGTGTTTGTTTCTCTTGAGTAAGTTGCTTGTATTGTGAATATCGGTGAATCAAGTCAATCTGAAAAAATAGTGTATCACAGAGCAAGGTTAGATGTAGAGAAATTTAATGGAAACAATAATTTTGGTTTGTGGAGAACTGATGTGTCCGATGCTCTTGAGCATTTGGATTAGGAAGCTTGTCAGCGAATAGAGAAACCAGAAGAATGGTCAGACAAACAGTGGGAAAAGAATAAAAGGCTTTGTTTGGCTACGATCAGGGGTTGCTTGGAAGCAGATATCAGAGTGAATTATCAACATGAGACCTCACCGAAAGAATTATGGGAAAAACTTGAAGCGAAGTACCTCCCGAAGAATGTGGCAAACTGAATTCATCTAAAAAGAAATTTGTATCGGTTCAATATGAAGAAGGGTGCAACTCTGACTGAGCATCTGGATTCCTTTAACAAACTCCTTACGGAGTTGGTTAATTATGATGAGATCATTCCAGATGAGGAGAAAGCTTTGTGTTTAGTGAATTCTCTTCCAGAGAAATATAAACCCGTGATTAAATCGCTAATTCATGGCAAAGACAAGCTGATTTATGATGAAGTCGCTACATCATTACGCAGTGAAGAATTCAGAAAGATGGATAGAGATGATATCTCCAGAGAAGATGGTGGTGATGCTCTTGTAGTGAGAGGCGGAAAATCAGACCATAAGAAAAATGTTGGCCAACATCCTACTAAGAGTAAATGATACTCGAAAGCAAAAGGGCGTTTGGCTAAGGATGAATGTGCTTGGTGTCATGAAAAAGGCCACTGGGCTAAGGATTGTCCTAAGGTCAAGGAGCGGGACAAGAAAGGCAAAAGTGTAGCAAATGTAGTCCAGTCCAGCAAAGACACAGGGAATGAGTCAGATTTCTCTTTAACATGGTACCTTCTAACTCTAAGGCAAAAGATGATGAGTGGATACTTGATTCAGGTGCTACCTTTCATGTGACTCCAAATAGAGAATGGTTTTCAAGTTTTACGAAGTTTGAGGGCGAAGTATTGATGGGAAATCGCAATTCTTGTAGCATTGTGGGAATTGGTAGTATTCGCCTGAAACTGCATGATGGCAAGGTTAGAGAACTGAAAAATGTGAGGTGTGTGCCAAGTATGAAAAAGAATCTGATTTCTTTAGGAATGCTTGAATCCAAGGGATTAAGACTTGACGGTCAAAATGGAGTTATGAAGGTGATTTCTGGAGCTATGGTTGTTATGAAAGGTACACATCATCACAATTTGTACTACTTAAATGGGAGAACAGTGACTGGGGATGTAGCTACAGCTGTGCAGAGTGAAATTGCTGCTAAGAAATCTGCAATGCTATGGCACATGAGGCTTGCACATCCATGTGAGAAATCTTTGAATGCTTTAATTAAGCAAAATCTGTTGAAAGAGGTTGTTGTCTGCAAGTTAGATTTTTGTGAACATTGTGTAAAAGGCAAGAAGACAAGATCTCGCTTTGGTAAGGGAATTCATAAATCTAGTAGAGTCCTAGATTATGTTCATTCAGATGTATGGGGTCCTTCCAAAAATGCATCTTTGGGAGGTAAGCATTGGTTTGTCTCTTTTATTGATGACTATTCTAGGCGTGTATGGGTGTTTGTCATGAGACAGAAAAGTGATGTTCTGGAAATATTTGTGAGATGGAAGAAAGTAGTTGAAACTCAAACGGGTAGAAAACTCAAAGTGCTTCGTTCAAACAACGGTGGAGAGTACACAAGTGATCCATTTCACAAAGTATGTCAAGATGAGGGAATCAAGAGACACTTCACAGTTAGAGAAACACCACAGCAAAATGGAGTTGCAGAAAGGATGAATCGTACACTGCTAGAGATAGTACGATGTATGTTGTCTAATTCTGGATTAGGAAAAGCATTCTGGGCTAAAGCTGTTACTTATGCATGTTTTCTCATCAATCGGTCGCCTTCATCTGCATTAGGAGGCAAAACACCAATGGAATTCCGGTATGGTAAGCCCGCTTATGACTATGAGTTGATTCATGTATTTGGTTGTCCTGCTTGGTATCATGTGAAGGATAATAAGCTTGGAGTTCGTGCTGTTAAGGCAATATTTGTCGGCATGAAGACTGGAGTCAAAGGGTTCAAACTCTGGAATCCAGTTACCAAGAAAATGATTATAAGCAGGGATGTTATGTTTAATGAGGCTGCAATGCTAAAGCCTAAGGGTTCTCATCAGGTGGAGAATGAGAGCAGTAATTGTGAGAATCTGCAGCGTGTGAAGTTTGATATTGTTAAACAAATCCCAGATGAAACTATACTAGTGGGACCTGCTTCTGAAGAGGTGACAGATTCAGTTGTTGAAACAGATGAAGTTACGGTTGATCGGGGCAGTGCTGATGATTCCGAAGATGGGTTAGAAATAGAAACAGAGACTGAGAGGAGTGTTCCAGAGTCAATTGCTTCTAGCAGACCGAAAAGGGATATCAGGAAACCGGGTTGGTTTCGAGATTGTGTAACTTATTCTTTACCAGTTACTGATGAAGGCATTCCTAAGACGTACACACAAGCTGTTCATAGCGTTGAGTGTGAAGAATGGAAAGATGCTATGGGTGAAGAAATGACATCTCTTCACAAGAATGACACCTGGATTCTTGCCAAGCTCCCGAAGGGTAAGAAAGCAATTGGATGTAAGTGGGTACATGCTAAGAAAGAAGGAGTGCAGGAAAATGAGATTCGCTACAAGGCAAGGCTAGTTGCAAAAGGCTATGCCCAGAAGGAGGGAATTGACTACAATGAAGTATTCTCTCCAGTTGTGAAGCACTCCTCTATTCGTATTTTGTTAGCCTTGGTAGCGCAGTATGACTTGAATCTGGTTCAGATAGATGTAAAAACAGCGTTCTTACATGGAGATCTAGATGAGGAGATCTATATGACTCAGCCAAGTGGATTCAAATCTCCCGGTGAAGAGGATCTGGTGTGTAAGTTGAAAAGATCGTTGTATGGACTGAAACAGTCTCCGAGACAGTGGTATAAACGATTTGATCGTTTTATGTTAGGCCAAGCGTACACAAGAAGCCACCATGATCACTGTGTATATCTGAAGAAGCTGAGTGATGGTTCTTTCATTTATTTTCTTTTGTATGTAGATGATATGCTGATTGCATCTACTTGCAAGTTTGAGATTGAGAAGCTGAAATGTAAGTTGTCAGCTGAATTTGAAATGAAAGATCTTGGAGATGCTAAGAAGATTCTTGGCATGGAGATTCAGAGAGACAGAATGAAGGGCAAGATGTGTTTATCTCAAAAGACATATTTGAAGAAGGTATTAAGAAAATTTGGTATTTCTAAAGAAACCAAATGGGTAAGTACTCCTCTTGCTGCTCATTTTAAATTGAATGCAACTATGTGTCCTTCCTATGATGATGAGATTCAGTTTATGGCACATGTGCCTTATGCTAATGCTATTGGGAGTCTTATGTATGCGATGGTGTGTACACCACCTGACATTTCACATGCCGTGAGTATGGTCAGTCGTTACATGCGTGCTCCTGGAAAAGAGCATTGGAATGTTGTCAAATGGATTTTGAGATATCTTTTGGGAACTATTGATGCTGGTTTAGAATTTGTAAGGGATATGAACAACAATCGTTTATGTGTTGGTTATGTAGACTCAGATTATGCCAGTGATTTGGATAAGAGACGCTCTACTACAGGGTACGTGTTTACCTTGGCAAGAGGTCCTATATGTTGGAGGTCTATTCTGCAGTCGACAGTGGCTCTATCTACCACAGAGGCAGAGTATATGGCAGTGACTGAAGCTTTCAAGGAAGCTATATGGCTACAAGGTTTGTTGGATGATTTGGGAGTGGTGCAAGACCAACTTCCTGTGTATTGTGATAGTATGAGTGTCATCCATCTAGCAAAGAATCAAGTTCATCATGCCCGAACAAAGCACATTGATGTACGTTATCATTTCATTAGAGAAGTATTAGCTAAGGGTCATATTCTCTTGGTGAAGATTGATACAAAAGAGAATCCTGCAGACATGTTGACTAAAGTTGTTCCTAGTGTCAAGCTCAAGCATTGTCTTGACTTGATTAATGTTTTGTATGTTTGACATATGATACCCCGATGGGGTTGGAGGTTCTTCGGAACACTGTGAAGTCTCGTTTGCGAGACATTATGATGAACTATGGCATCTTGATCCTTTGGGTACGTAGGTAACTACATCGGTGGTGCAGCTGGATATGTGGCAATCAGAGTGCTTTATGTATGATTGTCTCATGCTTTTGTGCATGATCCGAGGTGGAGAATTGTGAAGTATGGTGCAGACGTGCCATATTATTTAGTGTTGTGTGGGCCTCTTGCGTGTAAAAGCTTCTTTACAGCCATGTTATATAAAGCATCTTGCTGTGAGGGTTTAAAAAGGTAGACAACAGAGAGGGTTTGCAGATTATGAGTGAAAAAGAGGAGCCGCCACACAAAATAGAGAGCTGAAAAAAAACCCTGAGATTTGAGTTTTTGAGTGAGCTGAGTTTTGCTGTGAATGCTTTGTATCAGTGGGTTTTTTCTTGTGTATTCTCCATTGTGAGGTAATAAAATCACTCTCTCTTTGCCCGAGGACGTAGGCTATTGCCGAACCTCGTTAATCCTTGTGTGTTCTCTTGTTTTGCTGTTTATGTTAATCTCCGCACTATATTGGACTGTTATATGTTGAGTTTGGCTTCCACTGTGCCTAATCTCGACAAATCTTCAGTATAGAATTAAACGTTTATGTAATATATAATAGAGCAGATACATAATTAGATTTCATAATGGACAGCCAGATTGTTTTGTTTGAGGAAATTCCTCATAGGAAAATCACAACCAATACGACTTTCATGCCATAACGTTGATTAAAAAATATGATTGATAAGTTAATCTTTTACAAAAACTAAAACTTCTTAAACTATGTTGAAAAATGAAATATTTGAAATCAAAACATCTTCAGGTGTACTGCAAAATGCTTTTTTTAAAACATTTAAAACACTTAAGATTAATAGCTGTCTTGCAGAAGCACTACTGTAATGGTTAATTTTTTATATACAAGGTTAGGTAAAGAATTTTTGTTAAATTTCCAAGCGTTTTCATTTTTTTTATATCCTTCGTCTCTGAGATGTGAAGCGGAAAACAGTGTACAAATATGATAAATTTTTCCAAACACAAATTATAGTTTCTGTTAACTGAAGTACGTCCATATGTATCAATAAACTATGCCATTTATTTGCTCACTATTTGCTCTTTCTTATTCACACTTTACAGCATTATTCCGTGATACTATAATATTGTGCTTAACCTTTGGCTCACATACATTTTTGTTTTCATGACTCCAGTACAGATATGAACGGTGTTGTATGTACCCGCAAATCAGTGCCATCAATCAACACCGATTTATGCTTTAAACAGTTTTCGTAATTCAACTGTGTTACATGGAAAATAATCTTTGTTTCTTTTAACAATTATTTGTGTTTTCAGGGAATCTTTCATCATAACTGAAAAGGCCCAGAATCAAACTTAGTCTGGCCATTCAGCTTTAGGTTTCAAGGTGAGTATTTGGTTGTAATTTTTTATTTTATTTTTCAAAAGGCTATTTGGGTTATTTATTTTTACAACGTATATGTGCTTTCCTGGCAGTAAAACCAGGTTAACCTGGCGTTCAAACCTTTTATTTTCATTTTTTGTGTGCATAAGAATTGTAGATATTTACTTATGCATTTATAACTGCTGCATACTTTTGATGGGTGTTATGATCAACTTTTAGCCTATTGTTCCACGTTTATATATTTAAAAAAAAAATCAACGTATATTATCGTAGAACAATTATGAGGTTATTAAGTTTGATTTTATAGTGGGATTTAAACATCACTCGCCTTTTATAAAATGGCTTTATTTCAAATCATATATTTCTTAACTTCAGCAACCTTTGCATATCTTAAATTTAACGAACTATCTATATATTCCTGAGTCAACTTTACAGTATTTGTTTTTCATAACATTCCAATAAATACTGTAAAGTTGACACAAAACAATACAGTATTTGTTGTACCTGTTGGAAATTTTATGAATTATTTAAAATATGAAATAAGTTTATGATGGTTCCTATTTGTGAATAGTCCCACATCATGGGATTATAAGAAAGATGCAAGGATTTATACTTGTTTCTAAGAAGTCATGTTGGGGCCTTGGGCTACCAATGCATGCTTTGTTGTGAGGAGGGAGACCATGCATCATGACTACCACACGCGCGACCGACCGACTCGACCCAGCCCGGCTCGGTTCGGGCATCGGCCTTGGCTATGTGGTGTAGACACTTATATTTTTGGTTCAGAAAACACTGCATTTTTCGAACTATTTTTTAAATACAGAAAATATTTCATTTTCGATTAACCCTAATCTCCGTCTATATATTATCTTCAGTTGTAGACGAGATTACTACATAAAAAAAAATATGTTTTCTCTTCCTCTGCCATTAAAAAAAATCTTTCGGAAATTTTCGAGCAGTTAAATTCGAAAGTGCAAATCTGCACTGATTTGTTGTGCAAAGCAAACCAGTTATTCATTTTAGAGAGGCTGTTTTATCCTAGAGGCGGCGGCGGAAGTACGAACTGGTTTTGCACCACCGACCAGATCGCCGATTCGTCTTCAAGAAAGCGACAAAGTACGTGACTCAGCCATTGTTTCCCAACAATTTGAAGACGAAAAATGAAACAATGGCTTTGTCTGCTGCCCCATTCAGTCTCGGCGACCTAATCTCAAATCGCACTGCTTAAGAACAAATTCAGTCAACTTGATCAACATCTGGATCCTCGAGGCAGCGGTATGGGTCGGAGATCTGGACCCCATGGTAGTTGTCGATGATGATTCATCGCGATAAACGATTGAATAGTGAAGAGCTGGAATTGGTGAGCAGAACAAATTGGACCTGCTAGAGAGACTGCTCATCAAATTACAACTAGACAGTTGCATTATTTTCCAACAAAAGTTCTGCCGCAAGTGGTAGAAGAAGCTGGATAATAAAAAAGGAATAATCACTTGGAGAATTAGACTTCATGGAGGTACATTCTATTAACGGGATTTATCCTCTATGTTGATTATGTGCAATAAAACAAATATGGAACCATGAATGGTAGACAATTTTTAAACAGGATGCTGCTCATAATTGTTAGATCTAGGAATTTTCAAGTTACACCTAAGATAGTTCCAAATTTGCTTGGAATATGAGCAGTTAAGATAAAGAAGTTTTATGTCTTCATGAAGGTATTGAGCACAAATTACACTTAGGATCGGTAGATACATTCCAAGTGATAATTTTATCTTTGGTAGTGAACTTATTATTTGAAACCAGCAATGCATTTAACGACATTCTGGAAGCACATGTACAATCCCAAATCAGAGAATTTGACCGAACATGGTTCCATACTGAATTAAAATCAAAGTTTTCATTATCAATAGGCAACTAATGCTAGATATCACTGTCTTTTGTGATATTTCCTCTGTGAGATACATAGCGTAAAGAATGCTTATGCAGATTTTGATTTTCTGACTTAGATCGAGATTGAGTTCTAAGTATCTATTAAGACTGATAAGTAAAAATGCAGAAATTAATTTTTTCTGTGATTCAATTATGTTAGTCTCTGAGTTTATGAATATTTTCCTATGAGAAAATATAAATTCTCAAACATATGAACATTTAAAATAGTAAGCATCCACAACCGGCCAGTAAATAACAGAATGGAATCCGCAAGGAAACCATAAACGACAGCAACAACCATCCCAAATAAATGATTCTGGACAGTTATTCTATAATACAAATTTAGAAAACCAGGTCATATTGCACAAAGTGTCGGAACAGGACAGACCCTGCACCACAGGCAAACCTGACTGAGGAGCCTCTAATGGCTATGATTACTGAGATTCACCTTGTTGGTGAATCAGAGGGTTGGTGGGTAGACATTGGTGTTTCTCGCCATGTTTGCTATGATCGTGATATATTCACAATATACACGGTTGCTGACGATCAGAAAGTGTGTCGTGAGATCCTCACACCACTTAAGTTGTAGAGACTGGTAATAATGAAAATAAAGCATATGATTGAAAAGACATCGATTCTTAAAGATGTGATGCATCTGATATGTTTGAAACATTCAAAATTGAAATCAAGCAAATAGGAAAATTAAGAGATTACGTAGTGATAGAGGAACAAAATACGAATCAAATTCTATTCTGGATTTTTTATGTGATATATTGTACATAAGAGGACTGCACCCTATTCACCTGAAATGAATGGTAAAGCTGAAAAAATAGGACCTTTACCGAATTAGTAATTGTCATTTTATTAAATTTCGGTGCAGCAAAAATTTAGTGTGGGGATATTTTATAGACTATATGTTATGTTCTGAATAGAATCCCCAAATTTAAGAATAAAATTTCGCCTTATGAAATTTTAGAGAAATATAAATCCAATATGTCATACTTTAGAACTTGGGGTTGCTTAGCATATGTTCGCATTCCAGACCCTAAGAGAATAAAATTGGTAAGTAAATCATACGAATATGTATTTATAAGCTATGCTGTTAATAGCAAAGCATACAGAATTTATGAACTAAATACACATAATATATTTTGAATTTAATGATGCTAATTTTTATGAAACTAAATTTCCTTTTAAATTAAGGAATATTGGGGGCACATCAAGTATGCCTATTAGAACAGAACTTAATAAAAGTTCTGAAACTGAACCTAGAAAAAGTAAAAAGAGCAAGAACCGTAAAAGATTTTGGTTCATATTTTTTGCGCTTTTACTATAGAGAAGGATCCCTTAAACCTCCAAGAGGCCTTATCTTCTTTAGACGTCGTTTTTTTGGCAAGAGGCTATAAATGATGAGATGGATTCTCTGGAATCCAATAAGACTTGGCATTTGACAGATTTACCTCTTGGTTGTAAATCTATAGGCTGTATATGGGTACTTAAAAAAGAAATTAAAAAACCTGATAGCACTATTGATAAATATAAAGTACGACTAGTAGCTAAAGGTTTTAAACAAAAAGAAAATATATATTTCTTAGACACTTTTCACCTGTAACTAGAATTACATCCATTCGGGTATTAATCTCACTTGTCTTTATTCATAATTTATTAATACACCAAATGGATGTGAAAACCGCATTTTGAATGGTGAACTAGATGAAGAAATTTATATAGACCAGTCTGAAGGATTTGTAGTACATGATCAAGAACATAAAGTATGCAAATTAGATAAATCATTATATGGTTTAAAACAAGCACCTAAACAATGGCATGAAAAACTTGATAACTTTAATCATTTCACATGGTTTTAAAGTTAATGAAAGTGACAAATGCATTTATTACAAATCTGAGAATGACATTTTCACTATTATATGCCTTTATGTAGATGACCTACTCTTTTTTGGGTCAAACATTCATGCCATAAACTCAGTCAAATCCTTATTAAGTGCTAGTTTTGATATGAAAGATCTAGGTGAGGCGAGTGTAATCCTTAATATTAAAATTACTAGGTCCGAAAAATGGATTTCTTTGGATCAATCTCATTATATTGAGAAGTCTCTAAAGAAAGACAATTACTTTGACTGTAAATCTGCATGTACATCATACGATCCCAGTGCAAAGATATTTAAGAACACTTGTGAAGGTGTAAGACAGTCAAAGTAAGTGAACATCATTGGCTGCCTTCGGATGCCACTGATTGTATTAGACCCGACATTGCCTATGTCGTGGGGTTGTCATGCATGTTAACTAGTAGACCTAGTATAGAGCATTGACATGCTATTGAAAGGGTCATAAGATACCTTAAACGAGCCATGAACCTTGGATTACATTATGAAAAGTTTCCAGCTGTACTTGAAGGATATTCTGATACAGACTGGAATACTTTATCTGTTGATTCAAAAGCGACTAGCGGTTATATATTTAGCATCGCTGGAGAAGCTGTCTCTTGAAAATCCAAGAAACAAACTATTTTGACTTAGTCTACTACAACGACTGAGATAATAGCACTAGCAACAGCTAGTGAAGAAGCAAAGAATTAAAGAAATCTGCTAGTTGAGATCCCTATATGGGAAAAATAGACACTAGTGGTGTAATCGATTGTGATAGTTCCGTGACTATTGCAAAAAGTATAGAACCGTTATAACAACAGTAGAAAACGACGTCGTAAGCACAATACTGTAAAAGAACATCACATATATAATGATGAAAAATTGACGACTATTGAAAGAAAAACAGAACCGATATTACAACGGTAAGAAATGACAGTCGTATGCACAGTATTGTTAGAGAACATCACATATAAGGTGATGATAATTTGGCAGAACCTTTGACGAAAGGACTGTCCAAAAAGAAAGTCCTTAATAATTCTAAAAGAATGGGACTATTGCCCTGTGATTGTGGAATCACGCACAATGGTAACCCGACCTAAATGACTGGAGATCCCAAGAACTAGGTTCAATGGGTAAAAACAAGTTGTGTAGTGGTAGTAGATGAACATGCTAAATTTTAGATTAAGAAGCATGTATTCCTGAAGTGATTAGAGGATGAGTTAACAAAAACTCTTAATGAGATCTATACTCTATTTAGAGTGGAGTATCTACCTTCAAGAGTGCTCGTGATAGACTCAACTTTGTGAATGTGGAAATGTGACCGTTTCCTATGAAGTTTTGGGCAAAACTTCTAGAGCGTTCACTAAACTGGGATAGACGTGCATGGCCATAAACGCATGGGCTTATTTGATTGCACTATAGAAAAGATTGTGTGTGGTTAGATGTCAGGAATAGAGTTCAAGACTACGTGTCACTCTAGTAAAAACTGAATTTTATTCACTACGCAAAGGTTCAAGTCGGATGACACCTTTTTTTATGCACAGTCTTATGTTTTTAGAAACTGCTCGATAATATTTTAAAAAATTCAAGTGGGGGATTGTTGGAAATTTTATGAATTATTTAAAATATGAAATAAATTTATGATGGCTCCTATTTGTGAATAGTCCAACATCATGAGATTATAAGAAAGATGCAAGGATTTATACTTGTTTATAAGAAGTTATGTTGGGGCCTTGAGCTCCCAATGCATGCTTTGTTGTGAGGAGGGAGACCATGCTTCATGACCCCCACACGCGCGCGCGACCGACTGACTCGACCCGGCCCGGCTCGGCTCGGTTCGGGCTTGGGCCTTGGGCCTTGGCTATGTGGTGTAGACACTTATATTTTTGGTCCAAAAAACACTGCATTTTTCAAACTATTTTTTAAATACAGAAAATATTTCTGAGCCGACTTTTATTTATGAAGCGGTAAACTCTTGACCCAGTAATTTCAACAGATCCTATTTTTCTTCCTCTGCCCAGTATTTTCAATTAACCCTAATCTCCGTCTATATATTATCTTCAGTTGTAGATGAGATTACTATAGAAAAAAAATCTGTTTTCTCTTCCTCCGCCATTGACCACTGACCAGATCGCGGAAGTACGAACTGGTTTTGCACCACTGACCAGATCGCTGAATCGTCTTCAAGAAAGCGACAAAGTACGTGACTCAGCCATTGTTTCACAACAGTACCTTCCATACTGTATAGTTTGAAAATTTTCTACCGATAATTCTATAAAACTTAATTTTATTCAAATTAATGAACTATAACATACAAACACAGATTATTACTTGAGCGCCAACCAACGTTTATATTAATAATATTTAGAATTACGCCATACATGAGTCCAAATAACTTCCAATCTGACTGAATGTAAGAATTATCATTCCCAAGTGTTTATTTATTTACTTATAGAAATGGAAGTATTTCTCAAAAATCCACTAACCCAGTAGGTAAATTAAAATCTGCCCTATTTAATTTCATTAATATTTCGAACTAATTTATTTTCTTATCATCATTTGGTTGTAAAATGGCCATTCTAATAGCAAATAGTGCAATCATAACAGTATGGTTTTCTAATTATCAAAAATATGAAATAAGTTCTTATCTTCTGTGAGAAAGGCATTCATTTCATTAGCATGCATGTTATGTTTCAAAGGTTTGTTAAAACATATTAGATGTTACTGATTTGTTAACAATCCCATCAATTCTCCACGCTACCTGTGGGCATAGCAAAATAAGTAGGTTTTTGTAGTATTTTTTAATTACATTTGTAATTTATTTTTAACCAACCTTTAAAATAGTATATGCTGATATTGGAGTTTGATGATTTCTGCAAGCATCTTTGCTGTACCTTCCATACTGCATAATCTCCAAATGCTCTTCCATTCTTCTACTGTATGAATTATTCGTGCTTGATAGATTCACTTAGAACAAATATTTGGATGCTCAAAATAAAAAAAAGAACATCTGGAAATCATATAGTGGAGTGGGAGTGGGGAGCATGTTGTTGATTAGATAGAAACATGAGTTATAAATTCCACCTTGATTTAATTCAATGCTGAAGAAAGGAAAATATAATCTGAAAATGGCAACTGATGTGGGATGGGAAGTCGCATCTGTTTGCTATGGACTCTGATTGTTTTTCCTTTTTAGTACGGAGTATAAATTATAAATAGAAGACTGCTTCTTAGTTAGTTTGTATTCGCACTTATGTATATGCACTTATGTATATGTTGTTTGGAATAGTTGAATACGTGTACATTGTTGGTTTTGAAGAGAAAATGGTATTAGGATTGCCTCGCATGTTGTTAAGAAGGGATGATGGTTTGGAATCAATAATCCCACATCATGTAATAAATTGATGGAATTGTGTACAAATATGACCTCGTAGGCACGTAACAATAGGGATTTCTTTCGTTATATAGGAGTTGTGTGCCAGCTCATATACGTGCAACTTAATTAACCTATAGCCTAAAAATAACATGTTAAAGTTAATATTTTGGTTGTTCCTAAACTGATAGTTAAGCAGCAGAATATGCCGTATTATCCGAATGTCTTGATACGTTCTGAGTCGCTTATCAGATTGTCATTTATGATTTATGTAACTCCTAGAACCTTTCTTCTGTGAATGTACTGTTGTATTGTTCAATCCATTGTTAGTAGTCATCACTATCTCCCCAAAAATGCTACTATAACAAAAAAAGTTTTTGTCAAAAAATACACTAAAGACAAAAAAATAGAAGGCCCACCTCTTAAATTACACAAATACCCCCCTGAATTCAATGCTTACCCCCATTAAATTCCGGATTTACCTCTGTTTCTTAGTTTTTGACAAAAAAAATTTCGGGTATTCTAGCATAACTCCTATCTCCCTACAAGTTCCAGCCTGCATTTCATTTTCTAGTATTTTTTTTCCACATCCATCGACAGTCAAGACCAGAGATAACTGACCCTTGAGGTATATGCATGGATTCTAATGATTGGTAATGAAAAAAAATAGACAAAGTATTGTACGGCCAACTTTGTTAACTGCTGCAAAACTGAATGTATAGGATGCGTTCGCAGTAAAGAAATGGCACGCTGGGTATTCTTTTCGCGTCCGAAGCGTAAGACGCGTCGGACGCTAACGAGTCATTCCCCGGTAAAATGGAACGATTGGTGAAAGCTGAAAATTGAACCTTTGCCGTCCGACGCGCCGAACGCCAAGGGTTAATTTTTGTTAATAACGTTGTTTGTTCGGATGTTTTGTGCGTAGATAAAAATGGATGGAAGTTAATGATGGTGGACCACGGTGCGAACTGTTAACTGGTGAACGTGCACGCGTCCCCAAAGTGCCCAAGTGCCCATCTTTGACACTTCTAATATATATGTATGAGTACTAAGCCTTCATGTTAATTCAAGGAATTTTGGTTTTATTTCAATTGTGTTTATAGTTTGTATACTTACATATATACCAAGCTACTCATGATGTTTTGGCGATGTGGGACTAAATACACATAAGAAACATTAATTGTCATATACATGTGAAACATTAAAATTAAATGTTATAATTAATACAAAACAAACAGATTAACAACTGAATACCCCATTCAAATGCCAACACATTCCCCGTTCGCTACAGTACCACGCTCAAATTTCTCGTTCAAATGCCACGCTCAAATACCCCGTTCACGTTCGTTTAGAACGCACCCATAGCCTATAATAGAAAATAAAATGCTTAGTTGGAACCTTCATTTTTTCCCCGTAAATCCAACGTGGCGATCAACAGCGGCCCTTCCCCCTGTTTCGATTAAATTATTATTCAACTTCATTACTCGATAAGTACTAAGAAAACAACTCCTTCTGCCAATTTCATACTTTCTCCCTGTCTCCGTTTCCAACGCTCTTCCCCCAATTCCAACTTCTGGTCATTATTCGTCGGCCAACCAAAAATTTGGTAATCGATTTCAATTCCGACATGCCGATTTCCTGATTACATCCACACTGACTGGTTGTGTATTTCATTTTTCTACAATTTGCACCTGAAGATCGAGTTGCAATAGTACTTCCAAATCATAAATTTGTGGATGCTATCTGCTCTACTGGTACGAAGTATGTTGAATTTGTTTAGTGTTTATTATTTGTAGATTTAAGTGTACGGATTGGAATGGTATAGATATACGTTGAAGTATGGAGTTGGAAGAACGATTATAGAGTAAAGGTGAAAATGTAATACTGATTTTGACCACTTCGTATGTCACCTGTCCATTTTGTCCCCGAAATCCATATCGTTTTGCCAGATTAGCAACGCCCGATTCGAACCTTCATTGCATGCTTTCACCATCGATTCGTGTGATATGAATATGAGTAGTATATACTTTTTCATGTTATAAAATTGTGATATTGGGTACTTTGAACTGAACTTAGTTTGAATACGAATTAGCCCTTAATTGTCACTACATCGTTTTGGTTATATGTCTGAGTTAGCTTGCTAAACTTTGTCTTCACAATTTCTATAACTGTATTATATGCTGTGCCTCACCCTTTAATTTGAATCACGCTTTTGGAAAACTTCAATTTTGAGAGACTGGTAATCAGAACCAGTCCTGTTGGAAAAATGTTTCGTCAAGGAGTAATATTTATATAAATTTATTAGATGTTTTTCACACTCAGTTGTTTACATAGTCTAACATGGAATAAGAAATTAAGTTGGTTATATGGAGTACCTACATGGCCATCACGAGCCAACGCTGTTTATCCCCAGTATTTTCAAATAAGTTTATATCTTTTGAATATCAGCATGTAATATTTAATTTCGTTGTAGAAGAAATGTTCATTTCATATATTGTCGTTCGTCTTCGCTGAATAGCGACAGCGTACGAAAGATTGGAGTTGAAAAACGGTTACAGAGTAAAGGTGAAAATGTAGTACTACGTTTGATCAATTCGTATGTCACCTGCCCAAATTTTCCCTGAAATCTGTATTGTTTTGCCAGATTAGCGACGCCCGATTCAAACCTTCATTGCATTCTTTCACCACAGATTCATGTGATATGAATATGATTAATATAAACGTTTTCATGTTTTAAATTTGTGATATTGGGTACTTTCAACTGAACCTCAAGCCTGAAAACAAGTTAGCCCGTAATTGTCGCAACACTGTTCTTGTTGTACGTCTGAGTTGTATTGCAAAACTTTGTATTCACAATTTCTATAACTGTATTATATGCTGTGCCTCACCCTTTAATTTGATTTACCCTTTTTGAAAAATTTTCAGGTTGAGGGACTGGTAATCAGAACCAGTCCTTTTGGAAAAATGTTTCGACATGGAGTAATATCTATATAAATTTGTTGTATGTTTCACAAAGCTAGTTGTGTACGTAGTCTAACATGGAATAAGAAATTAAGTTGATTATATGGAGTACCTACTTGGACATCACGAGCCATACTGTTTATCCCCAGTAATTTGAAATAATTTTATATTTTTTATTTATCAACAGGTATTATTTAATGGCGCTGTAGTAGAAATCTTTACTTCATGTATCGCCGTCCGTTCTCATTGAATGGTGGCAGCATACGACATGTTGGATTAAACTCCAGCAAGGCTGTTGCAATGACAGTAAGGATCCAATGATGGGCTAGCACGCATCCGTCAATAAAGAAAATGATGATGAAATTTGCAGGCCTGCATGTGCAGAAATGAAGAGTGTGAGATGGAGTTGAAAATTAAACTGCAGAGGCAGCTGATGCAATGGCTAGCTATTGCAATTCTAAACCAAGACGAAGTGCTCAAGATGAAATGCATAGCTGCAGAGAGGATGCTGCAGTTATTTAGAGATGCAATACCTGGCGGTTTCCTAGCTTCAGCTGGCCATTGAACTGCTTGCTTATGTGCCTGAAGAAAAAAGGTACACACATATTTACGTATGTAGGTCTATTTTGCCTCTGTTTTTTTTTATTACGATGGAAAAACAAGAACATTACAATCATTATACTATAACATACATTTTCTATTATAGGATTGTTTTGTTCTGCTATTCTTTATTTTTTGATCATCTCCATTACTCGGTCATGTATTTTATGTCAACTAAATCTTTATTTTAGTTCATTATAAATTATATTTATAAAATATTGTCTGTTTGTGATGCTTATTTAGTAATCAGAAAATGAAGTTAATTTGTTTTGTCGATGACCCTTTACAAGTCCTGCTTTACGCAGAATTCTATGATGGGCTAGCATGCATCCGTGCAATGAAGAAAATGATGATGAATTTTGCAGGCCTGCATGTGCAGAAATGAAGAGTGTGAGATGGAGTTGAAAATTAAACTGCAGAGGTAGCTGATGCAATGGCTAGCTATTGCAATTCTAAACCAAGACGAAGTGCTCAAGATGAAATGCATAGCTGCAGAGAGCATGCTGCAGTTATCTAGAGATGCAATACCTGGTGGTTTCCTAGCTTCAGCTGGCCATTGAACTGCATGCTTATGTGCCTGAAGAAAAAAAGGTACACACATATTTATGTATGTAGGTCTATTTTGCCTCTGTTTTTTTTATTAAGATGGAAAAACAAGAACATTACAATCGTTATAATATAACATACGTTTCTCTATTAAAGGAATGTTTTGTTCTGCTATTCTTTGTTTTTTGATCATCTCCATTACTGGGTCATGTATTTTATGTCAACTGAATCTTTAATTTAGTTCATTATAAATTATATTTATAAAATATTGTCTGTTTGTGATGCTTATTTATTAATCAGAAAATGAAGTTAATTTGTTTTGTCGATGACCCTTTACAAGTCCTGCTTTATGCAGAATTCTATAGAGACCTGTCGTTCATTATTTCACAGGTGCTAAATTTGAGATAAATAATTTCCACAATGTAATCATGCGCTATAAACAAAGAAAAGCAATAATAAAGCATTTTTGGTGCTCCATTTTGAAATGTTAACAGAGTGGAACAAATAATGTTCAAGGACCCTTCAAGAAGATGAGAATGTTGTATTTCAGTCTTACGAAACTATGTATGCTCATAGTTGAAACCTTTTAGACCATACTCTTTTGGAGCTAACACTCATATTTAATGTATGCCTAGGAAATTTGTCAACTTCGGAAGGTCAGCCTAATAACCATAAAAACTTAAAGTTAACGATTAATATATTATCAAAGGTTTGAAATAAAGCCACGGAAGTTCGATTTCCTGTGCTTAAGAAGCTTAGGAAAACTAAAGGTTAACGGGCTATAGCCACATTATGGATGCATGTTAATGAAACTATCCACAAAAGAGATACCAACAGAAAAGGGAGCAACAATTAGTTGAGATAATATTCAAACTAAAAGTCCTTTCTTTTCATCCAGCTAATATGCACGCTGAGGCGAGGCATAGAAAATTTTATGGTCTAAATTAGTAGAATAGTGGGTGATTTCTAACAAATGCATTCTATATTCAAACCCAGCAAGCACTTTCCTTTTAATGCAAACATTGTTGCTCCAGTTGTGTATGGTGTAGCAGTCAGAATTCCAATTGGTGGTTGTGGATTTGGCATTTGTGTTTTCCACATATAGCGTTGATGCAAAGGGTGGACGAGGCAGTTGAATATTTTTAGCTTTTCTCAAATCATGTTATATATGTTTTGTTCTTGGCCTATGTGCCTTCAACCAATCCAGTGGGTGGAAAGTGCCTGCACCGCACAGTAAAGAAGAGTAGACACTGGCACAAAATTTCGCAAAGAGTCACGTTTCTGAACAAAGGAGACGACATGGTTTACATTGAACTGGCGAAATTAGTTGAAGAAGAGAGCAAGAAGCTGTCTCCTTTCGATGAAGATTTTCCTGGAATGGGTCAATTTTATTGCCTCCACTGCTACCGTTATTTTGCTAATGGGTCATTTTGGGATTAATCCACATAAAAGAAGGTTAAAGCAAATGAATGGAGCTCCTCCACATACCCAGCTGGATGCCGAGCTAGCAGTTGGAATGGGATTGCCTGATAATGGCCCTAAGTTAATGTCAGCCTGAGAGTTCCTATTTAATTTGTAACCCTTCTTTCTCTCTGTCATTGTTTGGCCTCTGATTGTTTTTAGGATTTTTTTTCGATTTGGCCTCCTTTTATAAACCTATAACACGTTTAACCTAGTTTGAAAACTTATTACGGCCGTAGCCTGGTTTATGTCACATCAGCTGAAATCCGTTATTTAACACTAGCGTTATTTCAAATAACGCGTGCAACATTATTCAAGATGACGCATAGATAATTTTGTGTTAAAACCACTTTAAATTTCTGTTGAACCCACGAGCGTTATCTTAAATAACGCGCGTTAGCGTTATCCTGAATAACGCACATATTGAGAGCTTTTGATATTTGGAAGAACACAGTTTAAAGCGTTATTTAGGATAACGCTGGAAAGAGTTATTCTAAATAACGCAAATATAAAATTATGGGTTTTAAGGTCTTACAGTTTTTCTTACGCGTTATCTGAAAAAACGCTAGTGGCGTTATTTCAAATAATGCACAGACGTGATATACATAGAGCAAAAACTCTCTTCCTCCTCACTTTCTTACTTTCTAAATATTGAAAAAAAGAAACCCAATACCATAAATCAACTTCTGAAATTAAATCCTTCATTAATTTTAGCCCCCATCCATTATCAATTTCAGATTTGTGTCAACTGGACTCTATTCTCCGTCGTTTGATTCATTACAAGGTTTGAATTTCAAAAGCCTAAATCATAGTTTTTCTGGATCTTTAACTTTTGGTAATATATTCTTTTTTGATGTTGTAAATTAGAATGACTCCTAAGTTTATTGCGATTATATGCTACTTCGATGGTGAGTTGGTTATTGATGATAGAAAGTGTGGGAAATAAGAAGGTGGATCTTTCAAACCTGTAAAAGTTCTCAAAGGTTGTAACTTGATGCAATTAAAAGCCTCAATATTCAAGTCAACAATGATTAATAAAGAGCAATTTGATGTTGAGCTAGTTTGCAACTGGTCGACTGATTCTGGTTCTAAGGCAATTAAAATTGTTGACGATGGTGATGTTGAGTTAATGTTTTCTGCCGCTTGTAAGACTATAGAGTTATTTGTTGTGAAAACGACAAAGTTAGTGGTAGAAGCACCTACTGCTGTAAGACCCGTTCGAGTGGCACTGTTCCGTCCAACTCCTCTAATGTCATCACCAAATAATATTCCTCCTTCTAACGTTTCAGAGTATGGACAACATCAAATGTTCTATGCGTACCCCCCGCATATGAATTATACATAGAATCCGCATTTTAGCTTTCCATATCCTACGCAGGAAAGTATTGGATGCGCGACGCAGAGATAAGCCCAACTTAGAAGGTTATCTATACATGTTATATTTTGGTTCTCTCAATTGTTGTTATTGACCGTCATATATTGTATAGTTATGATCCTTACTACCATCATACACAAAACAATGTTGGACCGTCTACACAAGTAGCAGAACCGTTGCAGCCAACGCCATCTGAGTTATATCATATAAGTCAAAAGTAAGTATTCTTTGAAATGAATTGTTATTTGAGTAATGCATAAGTGTTTGATCAAGGTGTAATATTTTCATGATGCAGCTGTCCGCAAGATTTCATGGAAGGGCAATCACCATTCGAAGAGAATGCATGCGATGACGCTAGTCAAGTAGATGGTAATGTAGACCTACAAACGAACCTTGGACCTGCTTTTGACAGCATGACCGTTGCTTCGATTCCCGATAACAATCACGCATGGTTTGACAACATGCAAATAATGATTCGTTGAACTTTGACTTCGGAGCTGAAGAGATGGATGATGAAGAAGATGAGAGTAATGACGAACCTGCAATGGAGATTCCCCTTGATGATGACATGTGTACTGCGCAAATGTTAGCCAGATCCGTTGTCGTAGACTTGCAAAGCAGGGGAGAATTATTCTCGTCCTCCTGCGTTCAAAGTGGCTTTAAACCTGGTCTTGTATTTGAGAGCAAAGCTAAATTTCTGCAACAACTAAGTGAGTGGTCCATTTTACATGCTGTTTCTTTTAAGCCCATTAGGTCCAACAAAGAAATGTATACTGCCATTTGCAATATCGACGATAAATGTCAGTGGAGAATTCATGCAATTGATTCCAAAAAATCGCAAGCTGGGTTGTGGGTTGTTAAGAAGTATAGAGGGGAGCATACTTGCGTTAATCTAACGGTCAATTCAAGCAATCGCCAAGCGACATCAACATTTCTGGTTTCGAAGATCATGCCTTTTGTGAAGTCTGATTTAAACATAACAGCTAGAACAGTTCAAGTGTTGGTTGAAGAACAATTTTTTATTAAGATTGGTTATATGAAAGCTTGGAGGTCTCTGAGCAAGGCAATTGTTACGATTTACGGGGATTGGGCGGAGTCATATTCATTGTTACGGTCATATTTTGATGAAATTAGAAGGTCAAATCCCGGTAGTGTAAGCCATATAGTAACAGATGAATATGGTGTATTTAAACGTGCATTTTGGGCATTTGGCCCTTCCATTGAAGGATTTCTACGTTGTCGCCCATTGCTGTGTATCGATGGCACTCATTTGTATGGCAAATATAAAGATACACTACTCGTAGCCACTGCAACGGATGCGAATGATCAACTCTATCCGTTGGCGTATGCCATTGTTGAGGCTGAATCGGCTAACTCTTGGGCTTGGTTTTTTTCCTGTATGAGACAGTTTATACATAGTGTAAACAATCGACGTATTACTTTCATATCTGATAGAATGAAAGGAATCCCTATCGCATTGCAGGAAAGATGGGTTGAGCCACATAAGCATAGATTTTGCGCGAGGCATCTAAAAGCAAATTTTCAAAAAGCCGGCTTTAGAGATCAACGTTTGACTGGTTTATTTTATGCGGCGGCACGTGCCTCAGAAGAGGTTGAGTATCGTAAGCTTCAGGAGGAAATTAAGACGGCCAACGTCAAAGCTCATAACTGGATTGAGAGAAGTTTGGGCGGAAAATAGGAAAATTGGGCTTTGTTTAAAGACGATGGCGGAAGGTTTCATGTAATGACGACAAATGCTTCTGAAAGCTTCAACGGTGTGCTAAGAGGTGCACGATCGCTTCCAATTAAGTCGTTGGTTGCGCGTACCTTCTATAGATCGGTGGATTATTTCTGTAACAGGCGGCAAAATGTTGTTGGTTCGGTATGCAAATTAACCCCAAAGTGGGAGGCAAAAATAGCTGAAAGAGCCGAAGAAGCAAGACGTTGCAGAATAATTCGCTTCGGCGAATATGAATGGGTTGTAATACACTATTACAGTGATGAATTTACAGTAAAGATAGATGGTAATACTTGTTCGTGTACATGTAACATACCAATGCTACAGCACCTTCCTTGTGCGCATGTTATGGCTGCATGTTCGGCAGTGGTTAATGGGGCCAAAAGAGCTCATCACGACTTCGCCTCCAACTGGTACACAGTTCGAAGTTATCACGCGGCTTATACGCCTGAGTTTCATCCATTTCGTGACAAGCGCTATTGGCCACAACCTTCAGGACATATGGTTTTTCCACCGCAAGCTCGGAGTGCACCGGACAGGCCTAGATCTACTAGAATTAAAGGCACCATGGACGAGGGGGCAGTCTTCTAGATCTAATAGGTGCAGCAAGTGTGGAGTAAATGGCCATAAGAAAAGCTGTTGTACTACAATGACATAGACTCTACTAAGTGTTATGTAGTACCTACCAATCCTGGTTTATTACGTTGCGTACCTTTCTATTTGGTTTTATTATGTACAAGACATATGTCGTAACTATTTATCCTGGTGTTTTATGTTTGTGCTAACATTTATCTTCGTTTTATTACGTTGCGGCCCTTTCTATTTGGTTTTATTATGTAAATGAAATATGTTTTGGAGAATTGGTTTAGTGGTACACAAACGGACAATGCACCATGCATGATACGATACAACATTATAGACCAATGCACTACTCATTACAACTACATTCGAACGATACATAGAACGATACATTAGAACGATACATTAGAAGGATACAGAGAACGATACATTAGAACGCTACATATACCGATACATAGAACAATACATTAGAACGATACATAGACCGATACATAGAACAGTACATTACTCATTAGGATATCTAGGAATGTTGGACTCTAGTGAATCATATTTTTCCCGCATTCGGTAAATTTCGGTCTTTAGTTGTGCATTCTCTTCTTGCATCTCCAGCGCATACTCGTTGCCTCTTCGGCATAATGGAGGATCAATCCACTCCGTGTAACGACAAGGCGTAACCAAGTGCGGCACCGATAACCACACCGGATATCGCCCGCAAGCGTAGTACCGTCGGCCAGCGTTTGTCTTACTCTTCGCAACATGCACATGACAATAGACATTACAATTGCAATATTGTCGTGGTACTGCTTCCCCAATCACTAAGGCTTTCCCCCTATTTCTTCCGCCGTTTCCATCCACCGCTACAAAGGTCTTTTGTCGCATTTCTTTAGGTATGAGAGCTTCTAATCGTGGTTTTTTGCCCGGTCGGCGTTCGATTGATTCAAACTCATCCATGTACTTGGCTAAAGTTTCATCATCAAGTTCCCCTTGATCCATCTAAAGTATACTTGCATGAATAAAACATATATTATGGATTAATTTTGCAAAAGAAAAAAACTAAAAGAAAAGATGCGGGGATTCATGGGATTACCTTCAATTGTGAGCAAATTAGGACTTTGGAATTATGAGGTTTTTTGGGTTTGATTTGGGAAAGTAACAAATGAATGGGTGTGTTGGTGAAGATGACACGTTTTTTAATGACAATAGTTGCAGGATACCAACCTGGAGCGTCATTTGGAATAACGCGCATAACGTTATTCCAAATAACGCATCAAGCGTCATTCCAAAAAACGCTCCAGGTTGCTCGAATTAAAAATAACAACCTGGAGCGTCATTTAGAAATACGCTTCTTGCGTTATTTGGAATAACGCAAGCAGCGTTATTCCAAAGGCCGCTCCAGGTTGATTACAGGTTATATTTCCTTCCGAATCATGCATAAACCAATCAACTTAAAGTCAATAACCGTAACCAACCAAAAGCAAACAGTGGAACCTACTATGGCAAACCAAAATGATGTCACATAAACCAAAATAAGCATACGTTACAACTCCATATCCAAGTTAACCACAACCCGCAAAACATTACACAATTTCAACATCCGAATGAAAAGTTCAAGTAGCTACAAACAACAGTTAACCTACAAACTACAACACCACCCTAGAGACGAACTACTTCAGAATCCGTTGCTGGTAAGGAGTTTCTCTCTGTTTCTTCTTCGGTTTTGGGGGTACATCTTCATGCGAA
This sequence comes from Allium sativum, assembly GCA_030737875.1. Classification (NCBI taxonomy): domain Eukaryota; kingdom Viridiplantae; phylum Streptophyta; class Magnoliopsida; order Asparagales; family Amaryllidaceae; genus Allium; species Allium sativum. Next base: position 766,715,938 of record CM060912.1, on the reverse strand, counting down.
GACGATGAGGAACCCTCTTGGGGCTGTGGCGGACCATGCAAAACCTGGGTTGGTTGAGACGACTCTGGTTCCTTACCCTTACCCCTTCCCTTTGACGCCGCCTTTTTCATCCGTGACGTATAAACCAAAGTAGTTGGAGGCGGAGGAATGTCGCGGACTTCTTGTGCCTCCGAAGCTCCTACGAGTGCTAAAGCTTCAAGTTGCGGAGGAGGAGGAGGCGGTGCCGGTCTAGCGAGCTTGTTCTTTCCTAAAATAGTTTGCAAAATTCGCTTGATGCTAAAGCATTTTCATTTACTTCGTTCGGGCACCTCATGAGTTAGCTCATCGACCATTTGTATGGTCCGATACACACCGTCCACCTGTAAATTTTAAGTTAACGTGCATAAGATTCATACTTGACAAAAATTGTACATCATTTAAACTTATTCGCAAAGTTTTCATACCACATTCCTCTCAAGAGGAGCTGTAGGCGTGTACGTTTCCACTACAGCACCAAGAGGTTGCACGCTGCGAAGAATATACCGTCGGGTAATCTGCCAATACCATGTGTAATACTCTTCGTCCGACAAGGTGAACTCCCGCTCCTGCTGCGTGTGCATGTGCCGATGGTTTCATGTCTCAATGGCCGCCTCGTACTCGCCGGGTACTTCTAAGTTAATCCTGTAATGTTGTGGCGTTGGTTCAGGAAGGTGTTGTTTAAATCCAAACTGGCGCATCACCCGGTCAGGAACGTGATATGCTACATCGTTCAAACATATAATGGGTACACGGGCGGTCCACAGATGGAAAGACACGGTACATAAGGCCGGAAATTGTTCAAAATCCTGGGCATATGGGGTCCATGTAACAACATCCAGACTAAGCACGTCGAGCTCATTGCGATAGAATTTTAGATTACGCCTCGGAGTCGACGAAGTTCTCTTCTTTCCAACCCACCTGTAATTGTGACTTGGTAAGAGATAGAGGAAATAAGTTAACACATATAAGATAAATAATTAACGGAATAAAATTACCAAGCCCGTAAGGCAAAGAAATATCAATATTGGGGTGCTTTAATTCAAGTCTACCAAGGGGAAGATACGTCCACGACCATAGCTACAAAGAAATTTGATAAAGAAACACGACATGCAAAAAAAATAAAAAAATAAAAATAAGAAGCAAATAAGCATACGAAAATAAAATACATGTATCAATGAAGGACAACCTCCCATATAAGGGCTCTCAAGCAAAGCGGCCCTGCTAAGTTCCGTATATGTGTATGCTAATGTCGCACTGCCCCAAGAATATTGCCGACACTGATAAAAATCCTCAATAAAATGCAACCATTCAGCCACACCCGAGTCTTAGAATGATCGCAGATTAGGCGTTGAGTAATGATCCAGAGTATGATAGCTCTAGCACGCTGTTCTATCTGCTCCTGCGTGGCATTCTGTGGAATGTCATGCACAAACTGCGCTTTGTACCAACTAGTTATAATTTGCTCATTTCCCATCCACTGGTCCGCGGGAGGCGTAATACTTAAAAGCCGCTGGCACATCTCCATGTAGTCTCCGGCCTCTAGAGTCCTCAAAGGAGCGCCATCAATCGGCAAGCCTAGCAGGACCGCCACATCACCTAAAGTGATGGTCATCTCTCCACCTCTAAAATGGAATGTTGATGTCTCCGGTCTCCATCTATCGACTAAGGCAGTGATGAGATAATGATCGAGTTGAACGTATTCCAACCGGTGTACTAGTCGGAATCCAGCGCGCTCAAGCAAGGCCAAGACTTCTGGATGTGTGGAGGTAACCGCGCCAACGGAAGCCGTGTGATCTATAATCCGATCGGGATCTTTTCCCTGTAAATAAAATTTAACATACAACGTAAGACATACATACAAAAAAATAAGATATAAATTTAGGCCAACATACAAACACCGTACAGACATACCGCCATCAAAGTATTATTGTTCGACCTATGCCTGTTTTGCAAGTATAGGACAGTAGCATCTACCGGTCCCGGTTCCATCTCAACGATCTCTACACAAATCATATTCCAAACAACATTAGTGATACGCAAACGTAGCGAAAAAACCACAATCAATGTTGAAAACTATATAATTTCAACTACATTGAACCCATTAAACCACATAGAAGCTTATTCACAAGTTTCCTCAATCATGGACAAACCCTAAATTTTCTAATAAATCTAAAATTAGGAAATTTTTTACCTTGTTGAGCTTTTTGGGTTGATGAGCTTGCCATAGTGATGAATTTCGATCAAAAAAGCCTTTAATTTGATGTTATGGTGAGCAAATAGGGTTAGGAGCTTAGGGTTTTCGATTTTGATAAAATAGAAGTTAAGAAAAAGTGAGAAGGAAGAGAGCCTCGGCTGACTGTATATCACGATGGTGCGTTATTTAGGATAACGCGTACAACGTTATTCTAAATAACACATACTATAAACCATATTAAGTTTGCGTTATTTAGAATAACGCACAGTGGAAACAAAACAATAAATGTCCTATTCTAAAACATTTGCGTTATTCTGAATGATGCTCATGTGCTCCATCTTAAAAACCGCTCCACTGTAGGACTGGAAAATATCTGTAACAACCCATCCAGCGTTATTCAGGATAACACTAACGTGCGTTATTTAAGATAACGCTCGTGGGTTCAACAGAAATTTAAAGTGGTTCTAACACAAAATCATCTATGCGTCATCTTGAGTAACGCTGCACACGTTATTTGAAATAACGCTAGTGTTAAATAACGGATTTCAGCTGATGTGACATAAACCAGGCTACGGCCGTAATAAGTTTTCAAACTAGGCTAAACGTGTTATAGGTTTATAAAATGAGGCCAAATCGAAAAAAATCCTTGTTTTTATAATTTTGACTCTATAATCCTATCCTTTCCTGAGTGTGCTTTTGTTAGAACTTTTTGTTGGATTGGATTGATTCTGGATGTTACAGTTGCGTATAGCAAGTTGGTCAATTGCAATTTTAAAAAAAAAATTGTAATAGGAGCTACTGAGCTAAAATTGAGTTGTTGGGATGTATTTCTATTTAATTTATGCCATTCATTGTTTCTTATGCTGATAAGGTAGCAACAACTTTGAGTTAAGTTTTATAAGAAAAGGGAAAGTTGATTTTTCCTAAAAATAAAATAGTCATTTACTCTGGCAAAGGAAAATAGTTATGGTTGTGACATTTTTGTGGATTGTTTATATAGCAATATCCCATAGAACTTTTGATAATGTTATGCTCACGGCAGACTAGATCACATGCACACCCCTTTCCAATTATTCAAACCATTCATTTTCCCAAAGCAGATCAATGCGAAGTGAGGCGCAAACGCCATTTCAACTTTCTAAGAAAGCATTCCACTCCGAATTAACAATTTATCCTATTTATTATCAAGTTTATCAGAATAAAAAAATATTATACTCATGAATAATTTTGCTTAATTTCAATTTTTATATGTGCATTTACTCTTGCATATATCCTTTGAAATTCCTAGTGTAGGTGGCATAAATAATGTATGATTCACTATTGAATATTGGGAAAATACTAAATAAATATGATTTATCAATTGTTACTTTTCATTTTATACCAAAATATTCTTAAACTTAAGTCTTCTTTATCAATAGAATATACAGTTGCATAGGCAAACTTTCATCGTTTTCGTATGTTTTAAAGTTTATATATAATATAACATAATAGAATTATATTTTTTTGCAGAAGCAGTAAGGAAAAGAATTTAAAGGAAAAAAAATTCACATTGCACAACACGATGTTCACACTAATGATTCTAGATTTTGCCCGCTTGCGTAGCATGAGCCACTAGAAATGAAGACCTGCTCAAGTCACCATCTACCCTCCTGATTCAAAGTACAATGCTGAAAAAAGGCCACTACTCCCTATGCTAAATCATTTTTTCCATTTATGTTTAAATCTACTCCTTGATAATCCAATTTTCCTACTTGTTAACAAATAGGCATTGCTGCTATGACTATGCCTTATTGTTTGCACTCATTTTTTATTATCTTCCAATGGATAGACACTTATATGTAGACTGTTTAATGTCTACATATTTGGGTTCTTAAATTTAATTACTCCCTCCTTTTCATTTTCGTTTGCTAATTAACTAATTGCCAACAAGTTAAACTTCGTCTTATTTATGCTATTTTGCTACTTTACAATATCTTACGTAGTCTTTATTCTCGAAGCGTTGGTTTTTAATGGCGAGTTGTCAGCCATTAGTTAACATAGTTTAAACTGAGGCACATTTTAAATTTTTGGGCTTAGAGATATGGGTTGCGCACAGTGTGTTTGCTTGTAATTTCTTCAATTATATATGGTAATCAGTAATGCATATAAATTTATAATAGAAAAACAATATAACCTGTAAACTTGGAATTTATGAAGGATCATGAGTCTGATCAATTCATTTATTCTACTGTTTTTTCTTTAAATATCAAATATGTATTGTATTTTCTTTGGATAATGGTGCTAACAATAAAGAAGTTGGAGTCATTATTTAATCAAGACAACGAAATGGTAGTTTAGCATTTGATTTGAATTAGTTTGCCTTTCAAATAGCGAAATTCCTCATATGTATGAATAACTTGGAGATGGAATGACACCGTTATGAATGCTTACTCAACTCTTACAGTCAAAACTATGTAAATAATCATATTATTTACCGTCTATAATAATGCTCATTGTACTATAAAGTGCAATATATAACATGGGAACAAAGTTTGTTGTTCATCATCCATTTTAGCTTTAATACATCTGCAAGAAATTCCATAGAATAACCCAAATGTAACAAGTAAATTAAAAAACACAAGTTAATAAACCTTGGGTATCATAAGTTAAAGGTGTTACATTAGAGAGATAGTGTATGTATGTGCGCAGATGCACATCGATATTGGTGTTGTTCAACAAACTCATCGTAATGAATGATAATACAACAATGATAACTAATATCAAATATATATCTCAGTAGTCTCAACAATGACCCGTGTGCAAAGCACGGGTTCCAACCTAGTGTGTGTGTGTGTATATACATAAAACCTATGCACATATTTATTATTGAAGACTGTCAGTACAGAGAATCAAGATTTCAAAGTAGAAGAGTACAAGATACCAGATTCATGAGTATCAAGAATTCTAGAGTTCAAGAAATATACAGTAATAGTGTCTAGACATCTTGTTAAAACTCTGGTTAGCACTGAATCCTGATTTCGAACTTTTTTAAATGATTTCAAAATTACTCCTTTGTTTTTTAAATATATATTCAAAATGATTTCAAAATTACTCCCTTGTTTTTAAATCTATATTAAAAATGTTTTCAAAATTATTTCCTTATTTTAGATCGATACCTCTTTATTCTTAAATCTATTTGAACTCCTGAAATTTATTTTAACTTCTGTTTTAAAATTAAATATATTTTAACTCCTAACTCCAATATTTACTACTTATAGATTTAATACTAATTTCAGAGTTAATTAGGTTTTCAATTCCTTAGTTATATTTATTACATTCTAAAGTATTTCTTATATTCATAGTTTCAAAAATATATATACTTTTGTTTCATTTTATATATAATTTTTAATCATTTTTAAATCATATTAATATATGTTTTTAATATATATTTCTACTTGAAATACTCTATTTTAATATAAAGGAATCCAGTTTGTTTTAACTCAGAAATAACCATAAATTATTTAAACATTATTTGCTTTGATTTTAAATTTTATATTTTGAATTATACATGTATATGTCGACACATATATTTATGTATGTTGGCATATCTTTCGTTTGATTGAAATTTAAATTTTGAAAAATTGCGTCCTTTCAAATTCAAACCTTTTCTGGATGGTTGTCATTGTTGGAAACCTATAAATAGGCTTCAAATTTGGAATTTTTTAATACTTATTCATCTCCTTCTTATTCCTTTCTCTCCTTGCCATTATTCTTCTTGATTTCTCAAATTCCATACTTATACTCGGCCAATTTTCAAAGAAATTATATCATTCTCTTTCAATTCTACATCAAACTCTCTCTGAAATTCAAGTGTTACTTAAGAGTTATAGGTTGTTTGTAATCAAAGATCTCATGATCATGTTCTATCGAGTCAATACTTCAAAACTGATACTGAGAAAAGGTGAGATTGTAGCCCGGGAATCAATTAGGTGTGGTTGTAGCACGGAAATCAATTAGGTGATCTTGTAGCCTGGGTAAATCAAGAAAGCTCTCTGTGCTCAGAAGTAGGTGGTGGTGGACCTCGTGGCCACTGAAATTGAGGATTGTAATTTGAAGATTATATTGAAAAGAAATTTGCACAACACAGAGTTGTGTGGGACTAATGTAGGGTAACTCCGAATCAATATAAAATCTCAGTCTTTACTTTTCTTTTACTACTACTTATTTATATTTTATGCATATGTGATTGGTGATATATGTGATTTGCATAAGGTTCTGTTTAATCCAAAAGGATTTCAAGAAATTAATAAAATCCATAAAACACTGTTCAACCCTCCTTTAATGTTTATTTTGCTTTAAGATCTTTAATCTGCATTTCCAACAACATGAAGTACAAGTCATTGGGAAGAATACCCTGAAATCCTTGAAATATGTATAGTTGTAACAGGTTTTCCAAATATAATGGTTTAAAACCCAAAAGTCTATTGTTTTGATATGAGCAATATGTTGGTATAAGTCTAAATATACGTAGCAATCTTATTATGGTTTTGAAAATAAAAACCAGACTTGTTTATATAAAGGAAATGTGCCTTTTTACAAGTATACATTACATGTCTAGAAGCTTGAGGCACATAAAAGAATATATCAATGTTTTAATACTCCCCGAAAGATGAAAATAAGGCAATATTATGGTTTGCAAGATTATTTTTAGAAATCAAATTCACCATTTTGATAAATTATGAAATATATGGATATGCATCTGTTTAGCATGGCAATACAACAGGGAGCCAAACTCATCTTAAGTTAAATGGCATACTGAGGAGGGCATATTATTTACCCAGGTATGCCTGAAAGAATAATTAAATATTTCACGTTAATCAAGTAAGGCTGACATTCTTGTTTTATAATGAAAAAGGTTGGAACACTTTGGAAAGCCTAGCTAAAAGTCATAATAATACATCATCATAGAATCTAACAGTTTGTGGTACCAAAAATTATGATTAATTCGTGTAGATTTGCAGGTGATATTTGTAACAGAAAAACAATCACTTGAATTATGTTTTGTTGTGTGATGATTTGCCAATCTAAACCAATAAATTTACTTTTGCTTTTTAATTAAAACTCTGATATTAAGAAAAAGAGACTTGTGTCTCTCTATATACACAATTAAATCTTTTTTGAATTATAAGAATATTTTTATATTGGTAGAAAAGGGATGCTGGAATTGAATGATTGAAGGGGGATGAACCTTGATTAGATGACCATGGTTTATGTAAATTATAAATAAATAAGAACAAAATAAAATTAAAAATGTAAAAAAATTTGATGGTTCTCTCAGTTGGTATCAGAGCTATATTACTAAAATACATAGCTGAAAATGATTGAATTCTATAACAGGGATACACTATTTAAAGCTGTAAGAATATTGAATAATTGGATGAAAAACTTTGTTTTAAGTTGTGATATTGCTTAGCATATGTATGCTTTCATTTTTGAAAATTTGTTAGGATGCATTGATATATTTGTAGTGTTGGATGCATGTATTGAGTTCCTAGAAATTTCTATAAAAAATATTATAATAATTATAGATAAGAAAATAGTTTCCAGCTAATATGTACGTATGTTTATATAGTTAGTTAGTTAGTAATACACACCTTTGTTTATTTAGATGCAAATAAACAAAGTACTAGAAAAAAAATTGTTGCATGTTATAAGTTACTAGAAGAGGAAGGAATAACTTATAAACAATATATGACTATGCCTTCGTCTTTAGACAACAAGAGACCCTAAGTAAAACATATGTGAATATTTGGATGAAAACAAAATTTAGCAAATAATACCTATAGTTGTTTATATGAATGTAACCATGGCTTTCTTTAGACACTGGATGTTTATAGAAGGTAATTGGAATGGGTCTTAGCCCTGTGGAATCTAATTATTTTAGTTTGAAAATGGAGTTAAAAATGCTCAGGTATAATAAGTCAACAAGATACTTACGTATTACATATATCATTCATGTTTGATGCAAAATGTTTGCTAAAGGTTGAAGTTAAAATCTTTAATTCATTGTTGTGTTATCAACATAAAAATGCAATGTCTAATTTGTTAAATGCTTTTTTGAAATGAACCAGTACTTTATAGGTTTGGTTGTAGTGAAATAATAGTTTGAATCTTATATTATGCATGTGAAGCCCTAGTGTACACAATGACCTGAATGTTTATATATATATATATATATATATATATATATATATATGTGTGTGTATGTATGTATGTGTGTGTGTGTGTGCGCGCTTAAGCATGTCTTTAGTAAGGTTTAACATGACTATATGTATGTTTATATTGGTAAAGACATGAGCTATTGATAATTGGCCTATAAGCATAGTAAAATTCATGTTAAAAATCAAAATGCTCAGATGTTAAGTATCAAGCTATTGAGATATCAGTCTGGATTAAGTAATTATTGATGTAATTTTATGGCTACAACATAGGTTTGAAAATTTGTGGAGTTATCAACATTAAAATGTATGGATTGAAATCAATATCTAAAATGACTTGAATGGTATAAGTCAAGAGGCAGAAAAATGTATTCAGAAATTATATGCAAATTGAATGAAAAGCCTATATGTTACATACAAAAATGAGTTCGAAAATAAATATGTTAATATTTATTGAAGTAAGAAGTAAGGTGCAATGGTTATATATATATATATATACATACATATGTATATGTATATGTATATATATATGTGTGTGTGTGTGTGCGTGCATGCGTGTGTGTGTATTGTATGAAATATAAACATGTGACATATATATAGCATGGTCGGATACATATCCCACTAATTTGTAAAAGTACATGTAAGACAACATATTCATGAGAATTGAATATATAGGGTACAAGCTATTCTATAATTCCCTGAAACTGCCACAAGCCTTGACTTGATTTTTAAAACAGGAAAATGTTTGGGTTTTAAGAGAAAACTGGCTTTGAAAGTGTAACGTATGCCTATTATGTAAGGAAAGATACTTGAAAATTAGCTTCTTTTTCTTGTGAAGACATGCATTTTTAGGTGGTCATACTATATACCCAAAAACATAAATGACGTATAAAAGTGCATCTTAGTATTTCGGTGTAAATTTAAATTATTAAATGCCACTATTTTATGAGATCATAAAATGTAGTGTATGGTAAATTGTATTAGAAAACTCAACTTTTGATAGTAAATGATCCAAGTTTAAGCAAGGAATAGTGTAACCCGCCATAAGAAATGATTTTATAAGTACAAGATAAATGAATGTCAGCTTTTATATGGAAAAGCACATGAATATGAAACTCATTTTCAGAAAGTATACTGGGTAGTTTTAAATTGCCCTTAGTAGTGATAAGTCTATTTCAAAATAAAATTGTACTGACTTGAGAATTTGAAAAAAAATACTCGAAATAAATGAAGTTAGGCATTTTTTATAAATGATAATTATGAATATGTTGCGAGATGAATGCAAGTAAATAGTTACCTCTTTTAGTTCAAATGGATGTTTGGCTTATTATTTGCACTCAATATATATATATATATATATATATATATATATATATGTGTGTGTGTGTGTGTGTGTGTGTGTGTGTGTGTGTGTGTGTGTGGGTTTAGTTAGAATATACATGTATGAGTATGAAGTGTTGTGCGTTGTTAAGTTAATATTGTAAACTTAAACCTTATATAAGCTATAGGTTAACCATTTATGTAACTTGTAGGATAGGCACAACACTTATGAATGTAAATTTATGTGACATTGAAGGCCTTGTTCAGTTTGAAGAATTTATGCTTGAAGCTTTTCTGAAATTTAAATGACTACATGAGTAACCCTCCTAGATGAAATGTATGGATATGTATTAATTGGCAAATGTTTGCATTAGTATACATATGGAATTAATTTCCTAAAAAGTAAAAAATAAACTGCGATGTCCACGACAGTGTCTTATATTTGAATGCACTGTCTGATTTTTTCGTATATACCATGAGTTTGTATAAAAATTGCATATATGATAAGTCATATGATTGATTTGATATGGCATGAATTTGGTGTTTGAATATTGAATGAATGTACGCCTAGAAAATTGCATTAAAATTAAATATACGTGTGTAAATCATGTGATTGGCTTGGAATTGTTTGATTCAGTTTTGATACTGATTGATTTTTGGTTGATACTTGAGATAAGTATGAGAAAATTGTGGGACATAATTTCTAAAAGGAGGGTATGTGATGACCCAAGATTTTCACAACTAATAAATTATGTTGTTTATAAAGGATAAGCACCTTAGAGATAAATATGTATGAGTAGTAAGTAGTGACACTTGAGTGTGCGTGTTAAAAATAGATGCACATTGTCTATGAATAAATTATACTGATTTTTGAAAGAGATAGGAATGTATACATAGATTGATAGTATGTAAATGAAAATAGTGATATTCAACAACTTATATAAATGTGAATAAAATGAATGTGTTATTGGAAATAATAAGTGACTGAAATACAAATACAAATACATACATACATACATACATACATACATACATATATATATATATATATATGTATGTGTGTGTGTGTGTTGAATATATATATATATATATAGTACTATATATATGTATGTATGTATGTATATGTATATAAATTATGATGAAATACATATACCTAGAATTTTGGCAAAACCGACCGGTTTTTATAGTGATCCGTAACACTCTTTGATTAATAAAAAATAAAATACAAAGATAGCAGGTGATATACAGTGCATATATCAAGTAACTTCCACACAGGGAAAAGAGCACTTTACTCTTTCATATACATCATCCAATACATTGTTCATAACGTGGTTCAAGTTACCTTTTTAACTCATAATAGAAAACCATTGCAAGTTCCTTGTGTTAGTAGCAAAACTACTAACCATTCTTTGGTTGATGCTTCATCATTTCTTTCTTCATACTACGTGTGATGGGAGTCTTAGGAAGCGTTAACTCTCTCGAAGTCATGGTAACCTGATCAATGACAATATCTGGTGGTCTTGATTTGTGTCCCGGAGGTGGAGCAATATTCTCATAAGGGGACTGAGGAGGTGGAACGCTAGGTTTGACTTGACCTGATGAGGAAGATAATCTACGTTGGTGTTCGTTAATGTTCTTCTTAAGTATCTTAGTAATATAGAAAATCCATTCAAATTTAACTGTACCATTTTTCAGACTAGGAAAAATATTCTTGATTTCATTGAGTTTCTTCTATAAATATTCAACTGTACTTGGACTGTTACCTACCACAACTAATTCTTTATCTAATAAATCAAAAACCTGGGTAATAAGCGAATTCATCTCCTCTTATTCATTCATAAGTTCACTAGTATTAATGGTATCTTCCAGCCATGCATTAATGTTCTGCTGTAGGAAAATATCCAGCGGTCTCTCAGAGGAAACTTCACCATGCAAGCGTGGCTCAAGCAATGGACGAGAATCAATACTCAATTCTCCAACAATGATATGGACTTCTGCAATTAATTCATTGATCTCATTTAGACTTTTATCTCTCCCATCTTGATCATCAAGTTTTCCAAGCTCTCTCTCCTATAATTCCAGTTCTTTTGCATTACACTCCAACTTATTACCACCATCATTGTCCAAAATTTGTTTTATAGCAATACCCGAAAGCACAGGCGCAAGACCAATCATAGTGTCGTCGAACTGGCAACGGGATATCCAGAAAACCATCACTATCGTCGTCAGCAAATTCCCCAGTTACAAGTACAACAAACATTTTTGGGACACCAACATGAACTACTTCCCACGTATCAGCATAGGCTTCATTTACATCACAATCATTGTTCAATGAAGTATACCTGTTGCTAGTTGCAACTGCTGGCGAACACAAGTCAACAAAAACTCCTTGATTCACCGTTCCACTATCTACTTTCCTCCATTTCTTACGCGTTTGAGAGGGGAGAACTCTTACCTTTTGGTTGCTCCCGAAGGGATTGCTTTGGCCTGTTTCTTTGATGCTACTTTGTAATGAACCACATCATCATTTTCTTGTGCAACCTTATCTCCACTCTTGAATTTATTCACTTCAAAATATTTGTTCACCCTCTCGGTTGCAACAAAATCGCATACATTCAAAGGGCAGTTTTCAGAGCCTGCGCAAATGCATCACAAGAACTGCAAATATCTGGCTTCCAGATATAAATGACCTTGATGACATGCTCAGTTCCGTCTTCGAGGAGAACAGTTATAGATTCTGGATGATCACTGGAAGGACAGATCTCCACCACTTTGGTGTATCCAAGCCATTCAAGACTTTCCATCGCCTTATCCATACATAGGAATTTGCCTACGTGAGTTGCAAGCCAAGCAATACCGGTTTTGGACCAAGCTACCATCGGTAAATTGTACATTTTGATCCAAACTGGAACGTGTTTGATACCTTTACCAGTATTCCCCAAATTAACGTCCTATTTCCTGATAATGAACACTTTTTGTCTTATAACAATGGGGTCTGCCTCCATAATTTCTTTTCTATCTTCGGCATCAACAAGGTGAAAGAAAAACATTATTCTGGTCGATTTTTACTTTGATAGGACTGCGCGGTTTCTATATTTTAAGTAAATGCGTTACCACTGCGGTATACAACAGTGGAGAATCAAGAAAAATACAATGATGTAATCTTACCATAATTCAGCACTTGCTTTAACTATGTCTTCTGTTGTAATTAGTCTCTTACCAGAGTATTGGAGAGAGAACGAAGGGGACTCGAACTCATCAGCACTCCTCGGTTTCGCTGCAAAAAGTGACGACCATCTAACCAGGGGCAAGAGCGGTGGTGGTTGAGCAAAGGGAGGTGGAACAGGGGCGACAGTGGAGGGATTAGAGGAGGGTCAAGTGAGGGAATGATTGGGTGAGGGATTCTGAGGGGATCAAGATGGATGGCTAAAAAGTCGCCATTATTGTGTTTTTTTTCTTTTGTTTTCTTTTTAAATGTGATCTGTCATATACCTAGAATTATTTGGATTAACAGTTAATGAGACATATATAAGGACCCTTATATATGCTGTACGGAAATAAAGTTATGTATACATGTTTAAAACACAATAAAGTGACTAGAATTAATATATAATGCTGAAATTAAATAGCACATGACAACTTACACTGTTTATATGAAAATATTAGGCTAAGAACTAAATAGCCTAAGATGGTCTATATCACTTTTATGCAAATTAGAAAATTAGTTGTTTGTGCAAGATCTTGCATATATATTGTATACATATATTTCTCCCTTGCACATGAACAGTGATACATAAACATTCAAATAGCATGACTTTGGGGGTAAAAAGGGAAATATTGGTAGAACCTTTTTCCTGAATAAAAAAAACTATTTTTCATAACTAATGAATGAAGGGATGTAACAAGCCTAAACAAGTGGGTGTAGGAATTACCGAATTAGTGAGCATAATACTACTTTGCCTAGGATAAATTAGGTATTGCTTAACCCATGAAACCCTAGCATAATGAATAAATAAAACCAGTAGCATTTAGGCTTTCTAGGCCATTATATTTTCTCCCCATAAATAAAATATGAAACAGGGAAATGGCAACAACATGTAAGAAATCATGAAGCCAGGTTAAAATCGGTAAAGCAAGGGATTGAAAGGATTAAAGGGATGAGTATGTAGGTGAGGAAACCTAACTTAGACATGGCATTAGGACCTCTAGAAGGCAGTAATTACTGTTTTTTGCATGTATTTTCCTGGTTTTGCCTGCTTTCTGTGTTTGTCGAAATGGGTTTAGTTATTTCTTCCTTATGCTAATATTTGCTATGTGTTTAACCCATAAAACTCATGTCACAAGTTCTGACTGCAAGTACATTTGCTTACACCTATATTATGTTGTTATAATGATCTGGGTGTGTTTGTTATAGCAAAAAGTGGGTTATAAGAAGTAGGGTGTTAAGCAATCGGAAAAAGGTAGTTTTCCAAGTCATGTCTAATACCTAAAATGGGATGACAAGGGTGCAATGAGTTTCTCATGTGCTAAGCCTTTAATCGTCAAGTGTATTTTATGGAAGTCGGGGCATGCAACAAATAAGCTCATCTCTAGGTGGCTTGGTTGTGAGAATCTAACTACTGGAGAAATAATGGTCAACCACTCTTTTAAATGCTGACACCCACATCCTTGCTTTGTTGCAGCAATAAAAACCCACCCAGGAAAATATGTTGGAATACCTATTTATATGTGTATATGTGTGTGCGTGTGTGTTTCAGATGCTTGTGTTAACGATATTTTTCGTCAACACCCGAAATAAGTTATATAGAACATGTATTTAAGAAACTTGATGTAACCATGATCCAGGATTACTGAAAGATATTCAGGGATCAACGCTCCTTAGCTAAATCTACCTTTCTTTAGGTATACAAATCTGTGTTCTGAAGATTAGTTATTCTTCCCTTAAGGGTTGAATATCAAGCTTGCAGTGTTATGGAGTTCTGAAGTACCCTGAAGTAGGTTTATTTATTTTGGCACAACTGAGGCCTTACGCAATCAGTTACTCTCTAGATCATGAATAAGATGATATGCATTGTGATAAGAAGAAAACAGGCTAATGCTTCCCAATATTCGAAAGGTAAGGTTACCGCAATTATTATTGACTTAAATGATCCTTCCGCATCGAGCCAGCCCAAAGGGCTTTGGTTGTGTCAGTGATCAAGCCACAAGCTTGCAATCAACCTCTTTTCTGTGGTTGAGTAGCATTAGGCTCATTATGAGAGGGCTGATTCACATTGCCATCCCTTAAGGTAAAAAAGGGGGGAAGGCTTCGGGTTTCCACGAAGCCCTTCCTCCTTTATGAAGGTGTCGTGAACAACTCTTTCATACGAAAGGTTAGCTTTAACTCTCTATTTCACCATAAATGGCACAAAATGATTATCAGATCACTGAATATTTAAGTCTTGGACTTCTCCATTTATAAATCATAGATGTATTACAAGAGTTGAAGAAACCCCCAATCCGATTTGGAAATTAGGGTTTGCTTCTTAGAGAAGAAGAAACAAGATTGAGAAATGAACCCAAAATGTGACCCCTGGGGTCTTATTTATAGAGAATTCGGGGGCCCTTCTACTGTTGGGCCGTTGGGCCTGCAAGTGCCTCTGTCGGTCGCTTTTCTCCTTAGTCTAGGATGTTTTAGCTCTTGGCCACTTTGTGGTGTTGATTATAGCTTCCGAACTGAGGGTCCTGGTAAGTTGAGGCTTCTTCAAGATTGATTTTAGCTTGTCAAAGTAAATGAATTTAGAAGGCATTTGCGCACCCGGTAATAGCTTCTGGGTGTAGGCTTCCTGTTTTCTTATGAATACTTTGAGGAGTTTGCCCTCGTGATGTATGTAGATAGCTGCAGGTTCGGAACCCCTGGCGGTGTCGGCACTAGGAAGATTAGTATGGATATCCTGTATCCCCCTCTAAGGTTTCAGTTTGCCTTCCAGTGGAGCTTTCGGATGGAGCATAACTTTCTAGAGGTTATCTCTCAGTGTTTCACTCATTGTTTAATAGAATGACCTCCCGGTGCTTGAATATTTTTGGGCTAGTTCTGGATAACCCCTGGAAACTTTAGGCTTGGTATCGTTAATGCCTTTATCTCCTGATGTATCAGTGTTTGAGCAGGTTATTACCGATAGCCCTTCCGTCTTTCTTGGTTTCGATTAGCAAAACGCTTGACTCCCTCTTTCTTAGCTTCAAACGTGGATGACCTTTTGTTATAAAACCACCCTGCCGGATACACCCTGCTGGATAGACCCTGCTAGATAGACCTTATCGGCATACTGCATCTTTTGAGTTTTCTCTGGTGTTTGGCTTTTCCCTTCCGGAGGATTCTTCTGTGCCTGTGCTTATCCAATACCCCTTCACTTGTCGGCCTGTTTAAGGGTTAATTTTGGTAGTAACATCCCCCCCCCCCAAAGTGAAGGGGTGTTTTCGACTTTCCAAGTCAAACTTTCTTTCTGGATTCTTTTTCATCCTATTTGTGAGTGGTTTTTAATGTTGGATTGCATAACAAAACCTTCAAGGTATTGTTCTTGCCCTAGTTCTTACCTGACCATTAAAGGTTGGAGTCGGTGTCCGATTTCTCGATTTGATGGTAGCTTTAATCTAACCCTTACTCGGGAAACTTAAAGATTGAAGACCAGAAATCCCCTTCCGATATTAATAGAAGTCCCAAGTCAACCCATGTTCGGGTAACTTAAAGATTAAAGACCAGAAATTCTCTACCAGTATTAATAGAAGTCCCAAACTCACCCTTGTTTGGGTAATTAAAGATTGAAGACCAAATTTTTTTTCTGGTATTAATAGAAGTCCCAAACCAACCCTTGTTTGGTAATTAAATATTGAAGACCAGAAATACCCTTTCGGTAGTAATAGAAGTCCCAAATAGGGCTGTATATCGGACAAGATAGTCCGTTGTCCAGCTCGGTCCGAAGCTATAAGATGTCTGGTCCGTGTCCATCCGATTCTCTTATAGGATAGAGCTTGGACACACTAGTGTTCGGTACGATTTAAAATGTTCGATGTTTTTCTATTATCCAAGGCTATAACGAGCAGGACAGTCCGTTGTCCGTATCGGTCCAAGGCAATGTGATGTTCGGTCCGTGTCCATATGAATTCTTATAGGATAGAGCTTGGACACACCTCCGTCCGGTCCGGTCCAACCCGTTTACAACCCTAGTCCTAAACCAACCCTTGTTTGGGTAACTAAAGATTGAAGACCAAAAATCCTCTTCTGTTATTAATGATTTGGTATCTGCCTTCAATTTGATTTGTGAAGCAGAGGTTGTACGTGCTTCATGAGTCAGTCCCTGGGATTTTGATGTCAAAGCAGAGGGTGTACGTGCTTTGTTGGCCACTCTCCGGGCCTGTGCGTCCAGTGTGCTTGGCTAGCCTATCCACGAGCAGGACCCAAGGACTTATATGACCTCTCTCCAGGAGGCACCTTATCCTGACAATCGTAGGAGATGATATGGTCTTAGAGACTTAAACAGGGCCATCGTAGGCACGACATTAAGATTTACTCTTTTGATGCTCTGTACTGACCATCATAGGTACTGATAGAGGCTTACATGCCACATCCTCTAAAGGGTGCCCTACCCTGACCATTGTAGGCAATGATAGGGGTTTATGTTCCCTTTTGCGGGTAACGCGGAACATAAGCAGAGGTAGGACATGCTCTTTTGCGAGCAGAGGTAGGACGTGCTTAGTTCATAGTAGAGGCAGGTCATACTCCTCTGCGACCAAAGGCAGGGCGTGCTAATTTTAGATGCACTGCCACGACCATTTCTAGTGTGAAACGGAGGCTTACGCTTTTGATGCTTTAACCTAGCTCCCTCTGATTTGGGCATGGAGAAAGACTAACACACCACCCCCTCCGGGGGATGCCTTGCCCCGACCACTTTTGGCGATGTCTAGGGATTTGATCCTTTTGTGATTTGACCCATTTTGAGTTTCTTTAAGCTTTGAAAGGGTTTCTGTTCCCTTAGTTATGTGATCATCTTTGGAGGTTATCCTTTTTCCCTTACTCTTTTATCATTGAGAAGTATTGTCTTAAATGTTTCGAGTTCCATGTTCTCGTAACGAGATCACCATTGGTCGACATAACTGATACGTCCCGGGCATAATTTCTTGATGGATGATCAAGGGTCCTTCCCAATTGAGCTAAGTGGTTCATCCACTGGGTTCTTTGTGTTAGCCATTACTCTTCGTAAAACAATTTCTCCTTTTGCGAAGGTTATAGTCTTGACCTTTGTATTGTTACTTTTCGTGATTCTCTTTTGATATTCAATTGTTCTGATTGCATCCTCATCTCTCAATCCTTGTATTAGGTCTAAGGATTCATTTTTCAATTCCTAATTAGGATTAAACGCATAAGCTATCCTTCTGTGTGATGGGATTTCAATCTCTACTGGAAGCATGGCTTCGCATCCATATGTTAAGGAAAAGGGGTGTGCCCCGTTGTTGTTTTTCCAGAAGTTCTATATGCCCAAAGCACTAAGGGTAACTCTTCGGCCAATTTCCTTTGGCTTGGTTTAGGCGCTTTTTAAGAATTGTCTTTATGGTTTTGTTGACAGCTTCGACAGCTCCGTTAGCCTTTGTATGGGCTACCGAGGAAAAGCTTTTGATAATTCCATTTTTCTCACAAAACTGAGTGAATTCTTCGCTCTCAAATTGTGTTCCATTATCTGATATGATCGTGTGAGGGATTCCAAAGTGGTTAACAATATTATTTATTACGAATCTTAACTCCTTTTTAGACATGATTATTGGAAGGGGTTCTGCCTCCATCCATTTGGTGAAGTAATCGATGGCTACTACGACATACTTAGCTCCACCTTTGGAGATTGTCAAGAGTCCGATTAGATCTATTCCCCATACATCAAGGGTCTAGGGGTTTGGGATGTTGGTTAGCTCGCTAGGGGGAAGCCGGGGTACCATAGAGTACCTTTGACATTTTTTACACCTTCTGACATATTCAATTGCCTTATTTACCAGCTGCGACCAATAATAGTCTTATCGCATGACCCTTTTGGCCAGCTTAATTCAAATGGAATAGTCTCCACGCAATCCTTCATGAGCCTCTTTTAACAGGTTAAGCCCTTCTTCGGAGCTTACACATCTTAAGTAAGGAAGTGAATGTCCCTTTTTATAGAGTATATTATCCATAATCATAAATGTAGGAGCTTGGCGTTTTATCCTTCTCGCGTCTTGCTTTCTAGGGGGTTAAGTTCCGTTTAGGCGATAATCTACCATGGGAGTCATCTAGGTATTTTCATGTTGGCAATTCGTCTCTGTTAAAGGAGGTACCACATTAGAGTTTTCCTCTTTGTTCCCTTCATCCCCCCTTTTCAAGGCTTGGGATATAAATAGGACTAATAATTTTGTTCCTGTTCTCGATTCTTCAAGCTCGATATTAGGTATTTCTTGATAACCCACGGGAGTTACTCCAGTTTTGGGGGGTCCCTCAGGAATTGGCCAATTTAGAGAATCTGCTTGAGTATTCTCTCCTCGGGGTATTTGATGAAATAAAAAATCCTCAAACCAAGAAAGCATATTTAATATCCTTTTCACATATAGGGTTAGCCGTGCATCCTTGGTTTGATAGGTTTGCTTTATTTGGTTTACTATTAGTTGCGAATCACTAATGATTTCTATTCGAGGCATCTTCAATTGTAGTGCCAAATTCAAACTAGCCATCATTGACTCATATTGGGCTACGTTATTAGTTGCTGGGAATCCTAACTTCCTGGCGTAGTGCAAGCGGTGTCCGTTAGGGGTAATTATAATATAACCTGCCCCTGCTCCCTGTTCGTTTGAGGCTCTATCTACAAAAGTTGCCACTTGGCCTTTAAGTCGTTTTTCTTTAACCGATTATTCTGTAATGAAGCTTGTGCACTCGTTTATGAAGTCTACGAGTGCTTGTCCTTTAATTGCTGCTCAAGGATGAAACTCAATCTCGTATTGGCTAAGTTCATCTCCCCATTTGACTAACCTTCCTGAGGTTTCGGGCTTACTAAACACCTGTTTAAGCGGAAAGCTAGTTAAAACCTTAACGGGGTGATCTTGGAAGTACCCTCTGAGTTTTCGTGCGGTAAGTACTAGGCAATATGCTAGTTTTTTCATTATTGGGTATCAGGTTTCTGCGTCCTTTAGCCTTCTGCTAACGTAGTAAATTGGGTGCTGAGTTCCATTACTTTCTCTTATAAGGATCGAGCTTACCGCATATTCTGATACGACCATATATAGGTATAGATCTTCTCCTTTCTCAGGACTAGATAGAATCAGAGGAGTTTTCATATAAACTTTCAATTCTTGGAAGGCCTTTCTACATTCTTCATTCCATTCGAAGTTCTTTTTTTTTCTTTATAACATCAAAGAAATGAACACATTTGTTAGTAGCTTTGGAAATGAATCTACTAAGGGCTGTTACTTTTGCGTTCAAGCTCATGACTTCTTTCCTCGTTTTAGGTTCTTCCATGTCTCTTATGGCCACGATTTGGTCAGGGCTAGCTTCAATCCCTTGCTCACTCACCACATATCCTAGGAACTTTCCAGATTGAACTCTAAAAGAACACTTTTGTGGGTTGAACTTCATTTAGTAACTTCTTAGGACATTGAACATTTCTTCCAAGTCCTTCAAATGGTTTTCTTCTTTGATGGACTTAACTAGCATGTCATCCACGTATACTTCCATATTGCGCCATATTTGTTCTTGAAACATTATATTTACTAGCCTTTGGTATGTTGCTCCCGCATTTTTCAATCCAAAGGGCATTACTTCATAGCAAAATGTTCCCCAATCAATGATAAAGCTTGTATACTCTTTATCGGGCTTTTGCATTGGAATTTGGTTATACCCTAAGTAAGCATCCGTAGGGGATAGTATCTTGTGACCACTTGTTGCATCGACCAACTGGTCTATCCGCGGAAGGGGATAACAATCCTTTGGGCAAGCCTTGTTTATGTCCGTGTAGTCAACACATGTTCTCTACTTCCCATTGGACTTCTTTACTAGCACATGATTGGCTAACCATTTTGGGTAAATAATTTCTCGGATAAATCTATTTGTTTCTAACCTTTTGACTTCCTCCTTTAAGGCTTCTGATCTGCTTCTATTATATTGTCTCTTCTTTTGTTGAACCGGGATTACTGAAGTATAAATGTTTAAGGCATGACTCATAATAGAAGGGTTGATTCCGACCATGTCCAAATGGGTCCAAGCGAAGACATCTTTGTAGAGTTGCAGGAACCGAATTAGGTCGCTTTTAAGGGGCTCATCAGCCTTTACCCTACGTTGACAACTTTTGCCTTATCCTTTGATTCAACATTTACCTCTTCCACATCTTCTACTGGTTTCATTCTTTCAATATCCCCTCTAGAATCCAAATCTATGACAATTTTCTTTCTTCAGTCAAGTTTACATCATCGGCTCTCTTCCTTTTTTCTTTTCAAAGAAGTGTACCTACCATTTGCATGCTTGTTAGCTTTATTAATTTTTACCTTAGCTTCGAATGGGGGGGGGGGTGTAAGAATCCCTTATACGAAGGTATAAAAACAGTAGAAGAACCAAAGTACGAAGAACACTCCCTTTTTTGTTTGACAATTGTTGCGAAATACAATTTGTGGGAACTGAATTGTTCTCCTCTAATTGTACCCCATCCCTGCTTGGTTAAGAACTTTAACATAAGTTATTTGGAAGAGACAAAGTCCCCATCTCCTCCAAAGATGGTGGTCCAAAGGAGGCATTGTAATCAGACGGTCCATCATAACAAAGAGAGTTTCGAAGGTCCTATGGAGCGGAGACAACCCAACTTGAACCAGAAGCTTGATCTACCCCATTGGAGTTGATCCCTTGTTATTGAAGCCGAAGATAGGTTCATTGCTTGGCTCCAACTTCTTCTTAGAAATTTCCATTTGATGGAAAGCATGCTTGAGGATGACATTGACGACAGTCCCGGTGTCCAAAAGTATCTTGGAAACGACAAAGAGTCTGCTTTGCGCTATTATCATAAGGGCATTATTATGTAGGTGGCGGACCCCTTTCTTCATCTCTTCTGGAGAAACCACCAGGTCGTGAATTTTGAGAGCATAATGTGATTTTTTCAATGATGGTTCATCTCGAATGGAGAATATTCCCTATATAGCTTCCTTAATGTATTGACTCCTGGCTCTTGGACAATCTCCGGTAGGGTGTGGCCCTCCATGGATCACATTGATTCAATTTAGGGTGGACCCAAGTCTAGGTTTCCCTCTTCCATAGTAGCTTCTATTGCATTTTCTAAAACCTTTTGTTGTCCATTTGTATGATAAGCAGATGCTGTCTTGTTTAAAATATATTCTTTCAGATGTCCCTCTCGGATTAGCTTCTGAATAATCCCGTCCAATACCTTGCACTCGTCAGTCTTATGTCCGTTGGCCTTGTGAAATTCGTAATACTTACCACCGAAATAAGGTTCAAGGCAATTCTTGGCCTTGAACGAGATGGGGAAGTTATTAACGCTTGCTTTCGCAATAGCATACACGAAGGAGAATTCGTATCTTGATCTCTTTTAATTTCTTTTCGGGGGCTTTCATCCGAAGTTCAAGCTTCCTCCTTCCCCTCAAGGTCCGAACTTTCTCTTTGTGAAGTATAATTCATCCATGCGAATAAACTTGTCAGCTTGGAAGTGAAAATCTTGTAAGTCTTTACAGCCGTGAATGTATAATTCTTTCCAAAAGGGGTATTTTCAGTTGGCTCTGAATGCACGGCTATCAACTTGTCATGGTCGTTCATATCCTTGGCCTTTAATGCCTTGATGTTGAACCCTTTCAGTTAATCGCCTAGAGACTCCCCTTGCCTCTGTTTGATGTTAGCGATGGCTGTATAGTCAACTATCGGATCTTTGCAGATGCAGAACTGCGTGGAAAATTCGTAGGAGAACTGTTTCCACGAATAAACGGTGTTTTCTATGTACTGACGATACCACTTTGCTGCCACCCTTTGAAAGGTCAGTAGGAAAAAACGACATCTGGCGGCTCCTAAAGCATTGTAGAGATCCATCTAGCTATCGAAAGCCATTAGATGATCCTCAGGTTCAGTTGTTCCAAGATATTTTATTGTTGGAACCTTCACCCTAGATGGTATTATAGTGCTCATAATTGTTGAACCCGTGATTTTTTGTTTGATGATAACAAACATTTTTTAATGTGTTTGAAACTGTACTGTTTACTGCTCTTCACATCATATTGGAATAAAAATATTTTTGTCTAATAATGCTCCTACACAGAAATTGAAAATTTACATAAGCATTTATTATTCAAAAATCATATTTTTATTTCATAATCAAAACAGTACAATACTTTCTGAACTCTCAGCTATACAAATTTTCACTCATTATTTCAGTATAAATGAATCTCACTACATGTTTCACTCTCACTCATCAATACATTCTTACTGTCTCTTTATCCTGTTTTGCTCCTGTTGCATCATCCTGAAACCTGTCACAAAAAAAAAAAAAAATGCACACAGTAGACTGGAACTAAAATTTTATTTTATAATTTTTTATGTGCCTCAGATTTTCTGTGTGTTTTCTCATCATTTTTTCTGACTTGCCTGACACATATTTTACAAGTATGGCACAATACTATACAAGATCAGAAACGATCAAGTATAGCAAGAAAGCCAAATACTTGTGTATACCAAAACCAACACATTCAAGTTGGATCAAGAATGGTATCTGTTCTTTTAATTTTTGTGTTACAGGGTCACAGAAGCATATATGGCAACAATAACAAATCAGTTCAGGTTCAAGCAGCATTCAAAGAGAAACGGTCAAAGCAGTGTGCACAAGATTGCACAAGGTTTCAGAGCTACATATGGAAAGCATTCAAACTGCATGGATTTCATATGCAATACAGGAAATTCAGACATACACAAGGCAGCAAACATGCAACATGACATTGCAGGATGGAAATATATGGTGGCAATTCATTTTTCCAAATTCATCGATGGACAAATTCATGTCTATAATCATCAATTCAATCAGAAAGGGAAATCATGGAAAATTCAGAACAATTAAAAGAGGAAATTCAGGAATAATCCTTCCAAATATTCATCAAACCAAATCAAGCAAGTCATAAGTGAAATCAGAGAATAAGGATTCGAATTTCCCATATAAATTCACATGTTTCCTCATAGGCAAAATCATCCAACTCATTCGAAATCAACTAAAACTCTACAGTCACATCAGAGAGCTTACAGTGTTGGATTGGAGCAGAAAGACATTCGGAGTCAAGCTAGAAAGCATCGCAAATCATTTGGAACAAAATCAAAGCCATCAGAACCTCAAACTGAAGAAACCCCAGCCGCCATGTTTATTTGCTTGAAGAAATAAAGAAAAAGGAACGACGGATTTCTAATTGAAGATACAAAGGGGGTGTTTTCATTTAAGGGCTTTTTTTGTTTTAATTTTTAATGTACTTTGTTTAGTTCTGTTTTAAAAACAATCTGTGGTTTACTAGTTACGTCCGTAAAACTAGGGTTTACAGATTACGGTTTTGTGGTCTGGGAAAATCTGGTCTAGGGATTTTAGATCAGTCTAAGACTTCGAGCGTAGGTTTAAATCAGTAGCAGGTGTTGCAAGTTTGCAAAACTCTTTAGGCGGTAGTAGGGTTTGCAAGTTTATTGAGTGTTTGTAAGCGGGAGACTGTTTTAAATCCTAGTAGATATCTTAGTAATGCAGCAGTAGGCACAGTTTGCCGAAGCTGGGTAATTTCTGTGTGTTTTCTTTTATTGCATTTCTTATTATTTTGTGATTGTTCTAAATATTGGATAAACCCTATTCACCCCCCTCTAGGGTTAATCTTGATCCTACAATTGGTATCAGAGCCTGTGTTTATTTAACTCTAGAGTCATGACATCAATGAATAATGCTTTTTCTGAGGGACAGTCTTTTGCTAGACCACCCATGTTTAATGGTAGTGATTACGCGTATTGGAAAGCTAGAATGAAAATCTATCTTGTGTCTGTTGACTATGATGTCTGGGATATCAATGAAACTGGTTATAAACCACCCATTATAATTGTTAACGAAATTGAAATGCTTAAACCAAAAGATAAGTGGGATGCGAATGATAAGAAACTGTACTCTATTAATTCTAAAGCTATGAATGCTTTGATCTGTGCCTTAGATAAAACTGAATATAACAGAATTTCTCATTGTAAAACAGCTAAGGAAATCTGGCATACACTGGAGGTCGCTCACGAGGGAACGTCGCAAGTGAAAGAATCTCGTCTTGCTCTATTCAGCAATGAGTATGAAAATTTCACTATGCAGACGGATGAGAGTATCAAGGACATGTATAGACGTTTTTCTGTGCTAGTGTACAATGCTAGAGCCCTTGGAAAAGTTTTTACTGAAGTTGAACTTGTGAGGAAGATTCTGCGTGTTTTGCCAATGAGTTTTGATGCAAAAGTCACAGCTATTCAAGAATCAAAGGATCTGAGTAAGCTGAGCATGGAGGAGCTTGTTGGAAATCTAATGACGTATGAAATGGAACTAAAATCACGAGAAGATCGCAACAACTCTGATCTGAAGAAGAAGTCAATTGCTTTGTCCAATACTGTCAACAGCGAAGGGAAGACCCCACCGAACAGCTGGCAATGGCCGTCAGACAAATCATAAAGTGGAGCAAATTCAAACCTAGAAGAAACAAACCAAAATCCAACCAGCTGAAGAACTCTGACTATTCAGATGAGGAACCACTTTGCTATAACTGCCAGAATCCTGGACATCTGAAACCAAATTGTCCCCTTCTTCAGCATAAAAGAAACAAGAAGAAAAAGAAAGCTTTTTCTATAACTTGGGATGACGAGGAAGGAGAAGAAGACTCAGACAACAGCGAGGAAGAAAGTAACCTATGCTTCATGGCAAAATCAGATTCAGAAGATGATAGAAAGGAATCGACTGAGGTATACAGTTATGATGATTTGTTTTTAATGTGTAAACATCTTTCTGAAATCATTGATACACTAGAAGCAAAAGTAGAAAAACTTAAAGCAAAAAATTTAGAACTATCAACTCTCAAGTCCACCATTGAAAATCTTGAAAAAGAAATTTTGACTTTGAAAGAAACTGATGAGATTAAGAGAGAGAATTTTATTAAAAGATGCACTTCACTTGTGGAAGAAAATACAGCACTAAGAACCAAAGTCCAAAATCTTGAAGTCACCTTAAATAAGTTTTCAATTGGACAAACATCCTTCAAAATGTTGTTAGGAAACCAATTGTTTGCTAACAATGGAAAAGGACTAGGTTTTGGTAAAGTACAAAATGATGTAACTGTGATTGACAATGCAAAAGGTAGAAGCATCTTTCCTAAGTGTGTAAAGTGTTGGGAAATTGGCCATAATTTTAAAAATTGCAAGAATAGGAATAAAATCATAAAATCTACTTTTGGGTTCCTAAACACTTGGCACACAATTACAATAAATTTTGGAACACAAATAAGAGGACAAAACAAATGTGGGTTCCAAAAGATTCTTGCTTTCATCATAGTTCAGTCACTGATATTTTTGGACCTAGGAACGTCTCTAGGTCATCTTTCTCTCTTCTTGTGTAGGTATGTTGACGGGATAAGGAGCAACAAAAATGGTATTTGGATTCAGGTTGCTCCAGACATATGACAGGAGACAAGAGATTGTTCCTTAGCCTAGAAAGATATAAAGGTGGGAGTGTGACATTGGGTGACAACAGCAAATGTAAGATTATTGGTAAAGGAAAAGTAGGTAACAACATTTTTGCCTTAGCTGATGTCTTATATGTTGATAATTTGTATCACAATCTTATTTCCATAAGCCAACTATGTGAAAAAGGAATGAATGTAGTTTTTGATAGTGAGATTTGCAAGATCATTGATACATCCACTGGAAAAGTTGTTTTTACTGGCAAAAGAAAAGGAAATATTTACACACTCTCTTTTGATGATGTAACTGTTTCTAGATGTTTGGTTGCCACTAAAGAAGAGGCAGTTTTATGGCATAGAAGGCTAGCACATGCTAGTATGCATCTTCTTGAAAAACTAGAGACAAATGAGCTTGTCAGAGGTTTACCTCATCAGAAATTTAAAAATAACAAAGTGTGTAAGGCTTGCTCCATGGCCAAACTTAGTCATTCGTCATTCCATCCAAAAAATGTTGTTAGCACTTCACGTGTTCTTGAATTGATTCATATGGATTTGTTTGGACCTACTGATACTACTAGTTTAAATGGTAAACATTATTGTTATGTACTGGTTGATGATTACTCTAGATTTACATGGGTTTATTTTCTAGCCAAAAAGTCTGAAACTTTTGATTATTTTTCAAAGTTTTCAAAACTTGTTCAAAATGAAAAAGGTGTTTCAATTAAAACTTTGAGAAGTGATCATGGAGGTGAATTTGAAAACTTAGTTTTTGAAAAATTATGTGAAGAAAATGGCTTTAAACATGAATTTTCCGCTCCTCGAACACCTCAACAAAATGGGGTGGTCGAAAGGAAAAATCGTACATTGCAAGAGATGGCTAGATCTATGTTATGTGAATATAAATTACCTCAAACCTTCTGGGCTGAGGCAGTTAATACTTCATGCTATGTAATGAATAGAGTCATGATTAGACCAATACTTAATAAAACGCCATATGAACTGTGGTTTGACAAAAAGCCTAACATCTCATATTTTCGAGTTTTTGGATGTCCTTGTTATATTCTGAACACAGGAGATCAACTTGGAAAGTTTGAAGCAAAAACTGTTGATGGAATCTTCATGGGTTATTCTTCAAGGAGCAAAGCTTACAGAATCTTCAATAAACAATCAAGAACAATTGTGGAGACCATTAATGTGAAGTTCAATGAATCAGACATAGAGATGGCTTCTGAAAATGATAAAGATGAAGGTGGTGTGCAAGAAGGCGAGAAAGATAGCAATGAAGTTGAGGCAAACAACGAAGAAGTCACAGAAGCAACAGCTGAAGCTGAAAGGCTGAAATTCAAACCCAATCATCCTCCAGATTTGATAATTGGAAGCCCAACGGCTGGCGTTCTCACCCGTTCCTCTCTCAATAAGAATGTTTGTGCTTTCTGTATTCACAATGCTTTTATTTCTGAAATAGAACCAAGTTCATATGATATTGCTCTTAATGATGAATCTTGGATTTTAGCTATGCAAGAGGAACTTAACCAGTTTGAGAGGAATAAAGTCTTGAAGTTGGTGCCTAGGCCAAAAGACTATCCAGTTGTTGGTACAAAATGGGTGTTTAAAAATAAACTTGACGAATCTGGTAATGTAATTAGAAACAAAGCTAGGTTGGTTGCTCAGGGATACAATCAAATTGAAGGCATTGATTTTGATGAAACATTTGCTCCAGTTGCTAGGTTAGAAGCAATTAGAATTTTGCTAAGTTTTGCATGTTTTAAAGGTTTTAAACTTAAGCAAATGGATGTTAAGAGTGCCTTTTTGAATGGTGAGCTGAAAGAAGAAGTTTTTGTTGAACAACCCCCTGGTTTTGAGAGTCATGAATTTCCAAATCATGTGTACAAACTAGAAAAGGCATTATATGGTCTTAAGCAGGCTCCTCGAGCTTGGTATGACTGTCTTTGTTCATATCTTTTGAAAATGGTTTTAAAAAGGGATGTGCTGACACTACTCTGTTTCTATTACATGATGGTAATGATTTCTTGATTGTTCAGATTTATTTTGATGATATCATTTATGGTGCTACTAATGATATTTTGTGTGAGAAATTTGAAAAAGTCATGCAGGACAAATTTGAGATGAGCTTGGTTGGAGAGCTAAAATACTTTCTTGGATTTCTAATCAAACAGAGCAACAAAGGAATCTTTATTTCTCAGACCAAGTATGTAATGGAGCTGTTGAAGAAATTTGGAGTTGAAGATGCAAAACCAATGAGAACACCAATAAGCCCAACAACTAAGCTTGACAAAGATGAAAAAGGTGTTGCTGTTGATCAGAAAAAATATCGTGGTATAATTGGTTCACTTCTCTATCTCTCTGCTTCTAGACCCGATATTATGTTTTCTGTCTGCTTATGTGCTCGTTTTCAATCTAATCCAAAAGAATCTCATTTAAAAGCCACAAAACGAATTCTGAGGTATTTGTTGCACACACCAAAACTTGTCTTGTGGCATCCATTTAGTGACAATTTTGATTTAGTTGGTTTTACTGATGCTGATTATGCTGGCTCACTCACTGATAGGAAGAGCACTAGTGGAATTTGTTTCATGCTAGGACATTCTCTTGTTTCTTGGTTAAGTCGTAAACAAAATTGTGTTGCATTATCCACCACTGAAGCTGAGTATATTGCATTAGGAAGTTGTTGTGCACAGATTTTATGGATGATGCAAACTCTTTCAGATTTTGGCCTATTCTATAAACAAGTTCCTTTGAAATGTGACAGTAAGAGTGCAATAGATCTATCAAATAATCCTGTACATCATTCACGCACAAAACACATTGATGTGAGACACCATTTCATTAGAGATCATATTGCTAGTGAGGACATTTGTATTGAATTTATTCCAACTGAATCCCAACTTGCGGATATTTTTATTAAACCCCTTTCTGAAGATAGATTTTGCAGATTACGATTGGATTTGGGAATTATAGAAATTAATTAATCTCTTTGCATTTTTGGGTAAATTTTTTCTTAAGATGTTCTGTTATTAATTTCATTTTCTGGCAAATTAATCCAATCTTCAAATCATCAAGAAAAGAACAGTTTATTTTGGACATTTATAATAAAATTATGACTGTGTTAGATCTCAGAATATGAGATGGATGAAAGCTTCCCTATAACCCTGATTTGATTGAATGTATTTTATAATATGAGTAATTTAGGAATTATTTTTCACATCCATCTCTATCTATATCACCCTTCTATCATCCATTATTGTTCTCATATATTAAGGGGATTTTGTATATAATAATAATAATAAGTATTTCTCTGATCTCATTTAAAAATCCAAGCTCTGGTCATGCATGGTCATGAGTTTACTTATTTAATTTCATGCTGCAACTAATCCCATTTAAAAATCCAAGCTCTGGTTATGCGTGGTTAGTGTGCTCTTGAGAATTAAAAAAAAAGGAAAATGTATATAGAATCCTCCCTAGTATATGTTAACTAGCTTTCCATTCCATCTTCTAAATTGTGAAATGTATTCCTATCTTACAGATTATTATGATTTTTTGTTTGATTGATTGGGGCTTGTGGTTTCTGATTCTGTAAAATGACTTGATCTCTTACTATGGTCCATATCATTTGTAAATGTCCAGCCTTGTTCATCTTTTGATGATTACAAAGGGGGAGATAGAGCTAAGATTTTGATACATATACAGACATCTATAGATTTTATTTTGCCATTAATGCAAAAAGTTTAGTTATTTTCTATTCTTTTTAAATTTTTTGCTATGTCTGTTTACTGTTATAGGGGGAGCACATATATAGGGGGAGTTCTCATTTTTTTTCCATACCAAACACATTTTGCTGTATTCAAAATCTTAAGTATGTTTGTCATCATCAAAAGGGGGAGATTGTTGAACCCGTGATTTTTTGTTTGATGATAACAAACATTTTTTAATGTGTTTGAAACTGTACTGTTTACTGCTCTTCACATCATATTGGAATAAAAATATTTTTGTCTAATAATGCTCCTACACAGAAATTGAAAATTTACATAAGCATTTATTATTCAATAATCATATTTTTATTTCATAATCAAAACAGTACAATACTTTCTGAACTCTCAGCTATACAAATTTTCACTCATTATTTCAGTACAAATGAATCTCACTGCATGTTTCACTCTCACTCATCAATACATTCTTACTGTCTCTTTATCCTGTTTTGCTCCTGTTGCATCATCCTGAAACCTGTCACACAAAAAAAGCACACAGTAGACTGGAACTAAAATTTTATTTTATAATTTTTTATGTGCCTCAGATTTTCTGTGTGTTTTTCTCATCATTTTTTCTGACTTGCCTGACACATATTTTACAAGTATGGCACAATACTATACAAGATCAGAAACGATCAAGTATAGAAAGAAAGCCAAATACTTGTGTATACCAAAACCAACACATTCAAGTTGGATCAAGAATGGTATCTGTTCTTTTCATTTTTGTGTTACAGGGTCACAGAAGCATATATGGCAACAATAACAAATCAGTTCAGGTTCAAGCAGCATTCAAAGAGAAATGGTCAAAGCAGTGTGCACAAGATTGCACAAGGTTTCAGAGCTACATATGGAAAGCATTCAAATTGCATGGATTTCATATGCAATACAGGAAATTCAGACATACACAAGGCAGCAAACATGCAACATGACATTGCAGGATGGAAATATATGGTGGCAATTCATTTTTCCAAATTCATCGATGGACAAATTCATGTCTATAATCATCAATTCAATCAAAAAGGGAAATCATGGAAAATTCAGAACAATTAAAAGAGGAAATTCAGGAATAATCCTTCCAAATATTCATCAAACCAAATCAAGCAAGTCATAAGTGAAATCAGAGAATAAGGATTCGAATTTCCCATATAAATTCACATGTTTCCTCATAGGCAAAATCATCCAACTCATTCGAAATCAACTAAAACTCTACAGTCACATCAGAGAGCTTACAGTGTTGGATTGGAGCAGAAAGACATTCAGAGTCAAGCTAGAAAGCATCGTAAATCATCTGGAACAAAATCAAAGCCATCAGAACCTCAAACTGAAGAAACCCCAGCCGCCATGTTTATTTGCTTGAAGAAATAAAGAAAAAGGAACGACGAATTTCTAATTGAAGATACAAAGGGGGTGTTTTCATTTAAGGGCCTTTTTTGTTTTAATTTTAATGTACTTTGTTTAGTTCTGTTTTAAAAACAATCTGTGGTTTACTAGTTACGTCCGTAAAACTAGGGTTTACAGATTACGGTTTTGTGGTCTGGGAAAATCTGGTCTAGGGATTTTAGATCAGTCTAAGACTTCGAGCGTAGGTTTAAATCAGTAGCAGGTGTTGCAAGTTTGCAAAACTCTTTAGGCGGTAGCAGGGTTTGCAAGTTTATTGAGTGTTTGTAAGCAGGAGACTGTTTTAAATCCTAGTAGATATCTTAGTAACGCAGCAGTAGGCACAGTTTGCCGAAGCTGGGTAATTTCTGTGTGTTTTCTTTTATTGCATTTCTTATTATTTTGTGACTGTTCTAAATATTGGATAAACCCTATTCACCCCCCCTCTAGGGTTAATCTTGATCCTACAATAATTTCATCGATGAAAGGAGCTACTCTTTCATTGTCATTCACCCTGTCGTCCTGGGTCCGCTTTCCCTTACTCCCTAATACGTCTTTTATAGTCTTCTGAGCAATGTCTTTAAGATAAGCCTCTGTGTTGGCATAGTTTGTTCTTTTAGGGTCATAACCATTGGAAGTGGAACTCTCGGATTACTCTTGCTTACACTGATTTCCTTGATGATCTATTGCCGTCAAAAGGGACTTTTCCTTCTTAGAGGAAGTCGCTTTGAGCTTCTCTTTCACTTTAGAGTGTTGAATGGGAGCTTTTCTTTTCGAAGACTCATTCGTTTCTCATTGACTGGACTTGGTAATTGAAGACTTCTGCGCTTGAGCAACATTCATTTGAGCTTGCATCTCTTGGAGTTGCTTCTCCAAGGCCATAATTCTTGCGACATTATCTTCCATGGCGTTTGGATTTGGTGGTTGTATTGGTATGGATGTGGCTTCTCTTTCATTATTGTTCAGATTAAGCATTAGATCCACATTTCTTTCAAGGATTGCATTAGGAGTCGGTTCCTTATTTCACTCTTCCAATCTTTTTGATTTCATCTTTCCTGCCATGGAGCAATAAGTTTACTAAATTAATTTTATATAGACTAACCACAAGGTCGGAGGTTGAAGCCCTCCTTCTAGCACCAAAACGTTAACGATATTTTCTATCAACACCAGGAATGAGTTATATAGAACATGTATTTAAGAAATATGATGTAACCATGATCCAGGATTACTGAAAGACATTTAGAGATAAGTGCTCCTTAGCTAAATCTACCTTTCTTTAGGTTTCAAAATCTCTGTTCTAAATATTAGTTATTCTTCCCTCAAGGTGTGAATATCACACTTGCATTGTTATGGAGTTCTGAAGTACCCTGAAGAAGGTTTATTTAGTTTGACACAACTGATGCCTTACGCAATCAGTTACTCTCTAGATCATGAGTAAGATTATTTACATTGTGATCAGATGAAAATAGGCTAATGCTTCCCGATATTCGGAAGGTAAGGGTAACGCAATGCTTATTGACTTAAATGATCCTTCTTTATCGAGCCATCCCAAAGGGCTTTGGTTGTGTCAGTGATCAAGCCATAAGCTTGCGGTCAACCTCTTTTCCTGGGTTGAGTAGCTTTAGGCTCATTATGAGCGGGTTGATTCACATTGCCATCCCTTGAGGTAGAAAAGGGGGAAGGCTTCGGGTTTCTAGGAAGCCCTTCCTCCTTTACGAAGATGTCATGAACAACTTTTTCATACGAAAGGTTAGTGTTAACTCCTTGTTTCATCATAAATGGATCAACATGATTATCAAGTCGTAGAATATTTAAGTCTCGGACTTCTCCGTTTATAAATCATAGATGTATTACGAGAGTCGAAGAAATCCCCAATCCGATTTGGAAATTAGGGTTTGCTTCTTAGAGAAGAAGAAACAAGATTGAGAAATGAAGAATTCGTCCGCAAAATGTGCCACTAGGGTCTTGTTTATGGAGAATTCGGGGCCCCTTCTGTTGTTGGGCCTGTTGGAGCCTCATAGCTGCTTTTCTCCTTGGTCTCGGATGTTTTATATCCTTGCCGCTTTATGGTGCTGATTATAGCTTCCAGAGTGAGGGTCCCGGTCAGTTGAGGCTTCTTCAAGAGTGATGTGAACTGGTCGATGTAAATGACTTTAAGAAGGCATTTGTGCTCTCGGTAATAGCTTTCGGGTGTAGGCTTTTGGTTTTCTTATGAATACTTTGAGGAGCTTTCCTTCGTGATGTATGTAGATAGCCACCAGTTCAGAACCCCTGTCGGTGTCGGCACTAGGCAGATTAGTATGGATAGCCTGTATCCCCTCAAGGGTTTCGATTTGCCTTCTGGTGGAGCTTTCGGATGGAGCCTAACCTTTCAGAGGGAAGCTCTTGGTGTTTCACTCAATTTTTAATAGAATGACCTCCCGGTGCTTGAATATTTTGGGGCTAGTTCCGGATAACTCCTAGGCACTTTAGGCTTGGTATCTTTAATGCCTTTATCTCCTAATGTATCGTTGTTTAAGTAGGTTAGTACATATAGCCCTTCCGTCTTTCTTGGTTTCGATTAGCGGAACTCTTGACTCCCTTTTTCTTAGCTTCTAACTTGGATGACCTTTTGTTATAAAACCACCCTGCCGGATACACCTTGCCGAATAGACCCTGTCGGATACACCTTGCCGGCATTCGGTAACTTTTGAGTTTTCTCCGGTGTTTGCTTTTTCCTTCTGGAGGATTCTTTTGTGCCTGTGCTCATCCAATACCCCTTCACTTGCCTGTTTAGGGGTTCATTTTGGTAGTAACAACTTGTATATGGATGTTGAATATTGGTTGTTGCATTTTGTATGAGTATATGGCTGATGGTTTAATATTCGATGCATATGTTTATGCTGTGTTTGCATGTCTATTTGTGAGAACTGCTACTTGGTACTCTTGGATAAATAATTCATGATGTTGAATGAAATAAGGATGGCATTCAGGAAAATAGTAATGATTGAAGTAAGAGAGACATGACGAACTTAGTAACACAACTAAGGACTTGGGTCTGATGAGAACCCTTGATTAGCTTAGCATGGACCATAATGCAAGCTTGTACATGGCATGTTTAGGCCCATGGATCCAAGTGTGCTGGGAGTAACAATGATGGCCCAGACAATGTACACACGGAATTCGAGGGTTTAGCTTTGACCTGGATAAATGGATAAATTCTTAAAAGAATTTGATAATAACATAGGCTTACCTGAGTAGGAAGAAGAAGTGACATGATGTGATAATTTATCATATAGTTTGATGATTGGTTCATGTGCTTATGGCTGAAGCTTGTTCTTGTTTATGCGTTGAAGCAACTACTTGAAATATTTGAATATATGATTCATAATGCTTAAAGGAATAAGGGTGGAAATTTTGATACATGTATATACCTCACCTTACGTCAGTAACACATGTACATGCACACTTAAATAATCAGAAAAACTCTACATAAGAAATGATTATATTGGCGAACACAACACTTTAATGTCATGTACTAAGTGGTTTTCTCATAACAGGTAAGTAGTCTAACCCTTTTTCATTGCCATGCTATCATTTAGGGTCTCATTCTTAATGAGGCAGCTCAATGATTGTTCAGAGGGAGAATGCAAGTTACTGGTTTGAGGGGGAAATTGATGAGATTAAGTAGAAAGCAACATATTTATTTTTTTTTAAATGCATTTTTTAAAGACTATTAACGTATGATGAATGCTTATGTAGTATCTTCATAGAAACAGGTTAGGATAATTTTTTGTAACTGAAGCAATTGCAGACGTACATGTTTAGTTTTCTATGAAAATGAATAAAGCTTGAGTAGCTAAATCAATTTATAACATGAGTTGTATATAGATGAAAGTATGACATATAAATGATATATGCATGTATTTTTCCTTACCGAGCAAGTACATTAAGATGCCAAACTATCACTTAGGCTAGGTTATATTAATCTGAATATATTATAAAAATGATTGGTCATGTAGGCGATAGAATATCATAGACTTGTATGTTTATAAATAAGGATATATATTTCTGAAGGAAATATGGATGGATTCCTATTTTCACTCCTAATGCAAATGGTATGACTATGAAAAAACTATTCATATAAATAATATATGTGAACATAATAAAGAAAACTAACTCTATTTTAACTTAAACTTATAAATATGCTTCAGATTTGGTTTGGTTTCCATAAAAAGTGGTTTGAATAAGATGTGCCTTGGTTAGTTGGAACGTGAGCAATTATATTTTAATTGAGTAACATGATATTTATGTTGAAGATAAAATTCTATTTGCATAATGAAATATGGCTTCTGGCCTGATTGATATCTTCATGTTAAATATAGCATGATGTTAAGAAATCCAATTTATTTATTATCTTGAACTAAAAATGCAAATGTTGTAATGTTGAAATGTTTAGCCATAAATTTCTGAAATGAATTGGGATTTCAAGGAAGTTTAACATGGTAAAAGTAAACCTTTAAGTTTTGTTTAGTCATATATAAATATCTATATTTATGTTTGAGAAAATAACTTAAGCATACATTAGCAGAAAGCTTGTGAATTTGAGGTAAAAGAGATTTTGCAGTTTTATATGTAAATAGGGAAGCAAGCATGTGTTTTAGCATAGCTTAAAGCGTATTATACATACATATTTCCATGCAAATGTAATAAGGAACAGTTATATCCATCCAAATAGGTCATAACCTATTATATGAAGTACAAGTAATAGGGAAGAATACCCTGAAATCCTTGAAACATGTATGGTTGCGATAGGTTTTCTAAATATAATGGTTTAAAACCCAGAAGTCTACTAACCTATATCTTAGTACAAGTCTAAATATACTCACCAATCTTATCATTATTTTCTAAATACAAATCAGACTTGTTTATATAAAGGAGAAATGCTTTTTTACAAGTATACACTACCTGTCTAAATGCTTGAGACACATAATGGCATATATCAATGTTTTAATACTCCTTGAAAGATAAAGAAATCAACAATATGGTTTGCGAGTCTATTTATAGAAAGCAAGTTCACCATTTTGATAAATTATAAAAATATAGATATGCATCTGTTTAGCATGGCAATACAACAGGGAGCCAAACTCATTTTAAAGTAAATGACATATTGAAAGGGGAATATTATTTATCCAAGTATGACTGAAAGAATAATAAAATATTTCATGTTAATCAATGAAGGATGACATGCTTATTTTATAATGAAAAAGGTTGGAACACTTCGAAAATAGTTTTGAAGCCTATCTAAAAGTCATAATAATATATCATCTTAGAACCTAACAGTTTGTGATACCAAAAATTATGATTAAATCATATAGATCTGCACGTGATATTTGTAACAGAAAAACAATCACTTGAATTCTATTTTGTTGTGTGATGATTAGTTAAACTTAAACCAATAAATTTACTTTTTCTTTTTAATTTAAAACTCTGATATTAAGTAAAAGAACTTGTGTATCTCCATATACACAAGTTAAATCTTGTTTGAATTATACAAATATTTTTATATTGGTTAAGAAGGGATGCTGGAAATGAATGATTGAATGGGGGACCCTTGAGTAGATGGCCCTGGTTTATGTAAATTATAAATAAATAAGAAATGAACAAAATTAAAAATGTCAAAATTTTGTGGACTGTCTCAATATTCCTCCTTTTAAGATACAATTATTTGGTTTATTTGTCTTATGACCAACCTTATAATTAATTCATTAAGCATGATTATCATACCCCCATCCAACATATTATTTATATTTAATCGTCCAATTAAATTATTTAATAATTCCTTTCGAAAATCAGCTATGTTACATGGTTAATGAATGCTATGATTGTTGTGGTTTCCCTTATCCTTATTCTCATGAGTAGACTATCAACTGTAGGATTCTAGAGAGGGGATAAGGAATGGGGACGATGTTCGTTGTTTGGATCTTACCATCTTGTTACAGTTTCCTCTATTATTTTTATTATATATGCTAACTCCTTAGATGTAGAAACACAATAGGTATGTGTAATAATAAAAGCTCTAGCAGGTCCGAATTTTTTGCCAAATGCTAAAAATCAAAGTCGTTGAAATCCAAGTTGATTGGTATCCTGTAGAAAGATAAAGATAAGCATATCAAAGCTCATAATAAAAATCTCATAGCGGAATGAATAAAATATGATAATAAGTAAATACCTGTCGTAATAATGACACTAACTAGCAAATGTCTCTATGTTGTATAATCTCTACCACATGTCTAACCTACGGGCTTGTTATGGGGAGGGATTAGAACAAAAGTTCTAGTGAATGGACAAATTATATTTTTTAAGAATAACACTACATATACCATTCTACCATTGATATACTTTTATTAGGTTATTAAGGTTTATTATACCTTCGCCTCTGCACGCAAATCGTACCCATCTACTCCCTAGTAGATCAAACCTAATAATCCATATGTGTAGTTATACGCCCCATATATATAGGTACTACCCATAGTACCCTTCTTGAAAGTATCCATCTCCACGATATGAAGGCACACTAGATCACCACCGCCACGCTATGAAAGTGTACTATGACTACATCTGTAAATGAAAGTTTCGTGAGACCTACACTGCAGATGTTCCCTCGTTTGATAAGAAAATGTGAAATTGCATGCGCATCATCTTGCCACGATCTAATGCTCGGACATCCATAACATACCACCAATGAGTACAAAGAGGACCTACACGTAATCATACTATCTACTATCCGTGGTTCACTCACAAGGCCTACCCTTGTATGAAACTAGGTCGGGGGATTTTCCTATCTATGAATGAAGGCCTCATTAACCTATAATAAAGATATATATTAGACTAGTCTGTCCCTTATTCTGTGGCTATAGCCCCACTTATCCCCGAACTCAACTAATGAAAGACCGTCTCAAGAGCTAAGTGACCGAGCCCTAAGAAAACAATCTAAACATCCATTTGGCATTATCCACCATCTAATGTCTCGGTAGTGAAAGTCAATTGGCCTTTTGGTTTTGCTCCAGTCTTTCCTATACATGCTCTGACTAATGATGTCCGGTATCTAAATGATCTACTATTCTTATTACGTCCTGAACACGAAGCGTGCTCTCGGTGCTGAGGCAACCTCTGAATCCTAAATTCATCCCATCAGTCTTTTGGCTTCCCTCAACAAAAATGCAGACACGACATACTTTATGGATGGAACCATACAGTCCTTCCTTAAAGATAGCTTTCCACAGTCATCTCCTATAGGGTAATCTCAGAGTATCTTCACGTCCCGTAAAATTCTAAAATTTCTTGCCTTTAGGGCTCATCTTTCCATTTGCTTTTCCTAGAGGGCCATCTCATATCCCGTAAAAGTCTCGAGCATTCTGCAAGTCTTCTCCATTATCAAGTTGGATGTACATCCACTGTGTATATTACACCTTTTATGATCTCCCTCGTTGGGATCTTGTAACACCCCACCTCCGTTAAGGTCACTCGCAAAGGGAATGCCTTAACTTCGGTGGAGCATTTTTGGTACAAGTTGCAGAAAAATTACAAGATAGA
This sequence comes from Allium sativum, assembly GCA_030737875.1. Taxonomy (NCBI): domain Eukaryota; kingdom Viridiplantae; phylum Streptophyta; class Magnoliopsida; order Asparagales; family Amaryllidaceae; genus Allium; species Allium sativum. The sequence goes on along the minus strand of CM060912.1, from coordinate 766,676,801 downwards.
CAAATAAAGCAGCGGAAAATAAATAACCTTTATTGATTAAAACACAACTTGTACAAAGATTGTTTTACAACACCAATACTTATTACAACAAAGCATCTGTCTTGTTTAAAATAAAGAAGCATAAACTGGCAATGATATTCCCCAATAAAGCATGAGCCATCCATGGCAGTAGAAAATGGAGTTCAAAGCAATGTGTCAAATAATCTTCAAGCTCGGAAAGAGTAACGATCCAAAATGAGCTGAGCTATTCCCTCCCTAGCTACCGGGGGGACAGAAGAAAAGAGGCGAAAACAAACTAGGTCAGACATAAGTCTGGTAAGTCAAGTTATACTTCAGCATGCAAACAAGAAAAGGACTATGACATGAACAAACTGAACTTAGAACCATACCATAGTGATAAGATAATCCTAAAACAAGACAAGGTAAGATTAACGGAATTGGCTATCGCGTCTACTTCTATTTCTCTGCACCCACTAAGGACAGTTTCGCTAGCATCATGTGTTCATGATAAAATGATCCCCTTTTTATTGTGTATGCAGTCCCTTATCCATCGAATGTTACCAAGATCCAACTAGGGCTTACCTATCGAATGCTTCCTAGATACAACCAGGGTTTTACGCTACCCAAGGCCACTGGGGTTTATGCTACCTATTGAACGCTTCTCGGATTCAGGGTTTACGCGACCTAGATATAACTAGGAATTATGCTACCTATCGAATGCTTCTCGGATTCAGAGTTTACGCGACCTACGTCCAACTAGGGATTATGCTACCTATCGAACGATGCCCCCTAGTCTAGGACACACTACCCAAAGCGGTATATGTTCCTAGACTTTCCCCATGTATGTGTCGTGAATCGTTATCGATGTCTAGATGCACATGTCCTCTATATGTGCGACCCGAGTCCCGTGGCAGGGCTAATCAAGAAACACGTAACTCGGTCGAGAGCTTTCAGATATCTACCGATTGCAGATGCTAAGGTCTGCTTTTACAGTGGCTATGGTCCCACTAGACCCCTCCCTCAACTAACAAATGAAAGGCACCCAAGAAAAACAAGAATGAGAACTATGCGCAGGCCCTCTATGCCCCCACAAACCTATTGGCCAACCTCATCCATAACTAGATAGCAAGTATATGGTCTTTTGGAGTTCTCCTCCTTTCCGGTTTATGTATCTCGACTGACTCAAGATGGTAGGTAGACGACGAGTTGCTATCACAAGGCAAAAACTGGTCTCACTGAATCATGCTGGTCCATCCTAGTCTTTAGGTTGCCTTATTATTGCAACCAAGGCATACCCTTGGCTCTTCTAACACAGACCTTAACCTCTGTGAGCCAAGGAGGATCATCTGCGGCCTCACACAGGGATACCAAGAGTACCCTCACGTCCCCTCGAAGCTGCATGCTTCGTAACTTGGTTTATTGGAGCCTTCTTCATGATCAGATGGACGTTCGCTCCTCCTCGTATTCTACTTGGTTTTCTTGACTAAGGTTTACTACTTAGTTCTCTTAACTAAGGTTTACTACTTAGTTTCCTGAATCGTTCGTTTTCTTTACTAAGGTTTACAACTTAGTCTTCTTAACTAAGGTTTACTACTTAGTTCTCTTCCTCATCAAGTTGGATTGGTTAAGTGTTATCCAACAGTTTACGTTGACTTAACCTACCCATATATCATGTCAAATTGGTTAAGTGTTATCTAGCGGTTCATGTTGACTTAACCCACCACTACATCATGTCAAATTGGTTAAGTGTTCCTTAACCTTACTCATTTGTCAGGTTATACTGGTTAAGTGTCTCTCATCAACTTAATCTTGTTTATTTATCATGATATAACGGCTAAGTGTTCTAAGTTTACTTAACCCCACCATCTAGTCTAGTTAGCATGTTATAACGGTTAAACATTTACTTAACCTTACCCACTTGTCTAGTTTACATGTTATATATAATGGTTAAGTGTTTCCTTAGTTACTTAACCCCCACATATCTTGCCTTATTAACATGTTAAGTGTCCAAATTAACTTAACCCCTATCAATCTTGTCTAGTTAACATGTTGAATTGGCTAAGTGATTTCTCAATTACTTAACCCCACCTTCTTGTCTTGTTAACATGTTAAGTTGGTTACGTGTTTCCTTAATTACTTAACCTCACCATTTCTAGCTTGATTGTTCATGAGCTTTAATTAATTAATTAAAGCACCAACCACTCATATTAGACAGGTATTGTTGTGGTTACTGGATATGCCGGTTGGTTCCGGGTAGTTTTACACCATAACTCAGTCTAACCTCGGGTCTTTCTGGGCTTGATGCACTAACCTCTCACATTAGACAGGTATTGTTGTGGTTACTGGATGTGCCGGGTGATTCCGGGCAGTTTTACACCACAACTCAATCTAACCTCGGGTTAGGCATTTTCCTCTTCACTAATTTACATATTTACTATTATTGTAAATTTTCCATAAATCAATTTAGCCTGGATCATATTCATTTGTCATGCCAATTAACATACTTATATTCTATGCCCAAAACTTGTTTTTACCTATCAATCAGCCCAAATTGCAGTTTATACCAATTTAGATTTAATATTCCCCTTTTTTAGTTCATGCCCAATCTAGATTAATATTCCAATTTACAGTTCATGTCAAAACTAGATTCAATATTCTACTTTACCGTTTATGTCCAAAACTTGGTTTACATGCTAATTACATACTTTGCGGCCAATTAAAATTTATCAATTTATGCCCAAGTCTAATATGCATGTAAATCATTCACTATTATAGCCAATTTAGATTATGCCAACATATTTATTATGCCAAATTAACTTAAGTAAGCTACGCCCAATCCCCGCATCATAATCGTACGCATAACATGATTTCACAAGTTTTCTAAGTACTCATGAAATGGCACTCACAAAAGGAATAGGGGATAAGCACAAGAATTGATATAAAAGAATAGGCATGCAGAAATAATGGCTCCAACAGGTTCGATGTACATAATAGTGAATAGGAATAAACTAGCCAAGTTACACACTAAATATGAGATCCAACATAATCAAGGGAAAAGGCATAGGTGATTAGGTCCAACATAATGCCAGTTCAAGGTACAACATGATTGGTTAATTGTAACAATGGGAATAGGCATAAGCAACTAACTACAATAGTTATAGGCAATTAACCACAATAGTCATGGGCGACTAATCACAATAATTTCTTAATCAATGTCATATGCAATAGTCTCATAGTTATGAATCATAGTCGGGGGCAGCAGTCTCATAGTCACGAATCATAGTCAAAGGCAATAATTTCATAGGCAACAGTTTCATGGTCATAGTCTTAGGCAAAGGTCTCATAGTCATAGTCATAGGCAATAGTTTCATCACAAGAATATAACATAGGAAAATCGCATGAATAAACATGAATCCACATAGATAAACTAATAGGCACCGTTCTAATATCAGTTTCTTACAAGCCATGACTTCCAATTAATGTTTAAATCGGAAATATAACTGTACTTACAAAATATAGGCAAGTCTTGTTTTTCTGAAATCTGTTTTCTGAAGCTGAGTAGCTTTCCTTTGATGTAGATTAGTCGTTCTTTTAATTCTATTCAGATTGGAAGAAGATGCACTAGTTCTAGCTTAGATTTCAGTAGAGTAGCGACGCCATTCTTATTTTTTATTAGAATAGAGGCAGAGTATAGGCAGAATGAAATTGTGTGGAGAGAAAGCTAGGTTTGGGGGTGTTTAAATAGGTTAGAGCTCATGAATCCGGTCAGAAAGGCGTCTAGGTGCAGAAAAATGGATATGTCTCAGATCTGGAAACACGGGGGGAGGTCGACCCTAGTGTCGACCTGTTTACCCAGGTTGACCCCCAAGTCGACCCCCAGGTCGACCCTAGTGTCGACCTGGGTCCTGGGCGGGAATTTTCCCTCTCAGCCCGGGTGTCTGTTTTGAATTTCGAAATCTAATTTTTTTTAATTTCGGGCTGGTTTTTATTGAAACTTCTGAAGGCCATATCTTCTTCATACGGAGTCCGATTTATGCAAACTTGGACTCTATTCCAATCAAAATTTCAAGACGAATGCAAATGGCGTAACCTGTTTCCCTTAATTATTTTGTTACAATTTAATTATTCTCTGATTTTTTACTTAACGTATTTCTTGAAAAATACGGGGTGTTACATTCTCTCCTCCTTTAAAGGATTTCGTCCCCGAATTCTCTAAGTTAGGAAGAATGTTTATCCTACCATCCAACATCTATCTACTCAACCATCCAATCACAGGCATCCATTGTCCTTAGAAGGTTTCTAATGCTTTTCATGATCATATGCATAGTGTGTATATGTCCTTATCTAATGCAAAATCAGGCGGTCTACTGATTAAGTTGACCTCCTTAATGTAAATCATGTCAGTGCCATGAGTCCGTCATGTATGCAACTACTCCTAATTATATTTTATAACTTCTACATGAGTGCACAATCATTCATACAAATGCATCGTCCATATGATAACACATCAAGTTTCACAAATACATATATGTATATGTAATAAGGAAGTGACTGAGCCAATCTAGTGCCTAATGTGTGTGTATATGCACTCACGAGCAACCACTAGTAACTACTTGCAACCATCAAACATAACATGTTTTAAACACATGTTTACGTCCATTGGCTTCTACTTAAAAATTGAGGATAGGACCGAGAGGATATACTTAAAAGATAGAGACTAGTCAGGAAAATAAACTCTACAGAAAAAGAGAGATCAAGGCCATACCCTCAAAAAGGGTATGATGCGCGTATCTAGTCTTTAATCTTTTAAGTTGCATCTTCGTGAGCTTCTCTCCACTGTACCTTAACTTCATGGTTGTGAAGCTTCTGGACCTCCATTTCCACAACTCACCAGTAAAGATAGGACCTTGGTCACTTACTGTGCTAGAGGGTATCCAATGTAGTCGAACCACCCTTCCAAGATTAACAGATGTTAAGCATGATACCAAATGTATATCCTAAGATGATTAGAGGTCTCTCCTCTACTTAGTTTATCCATCATGTTACAAATCTGAGGGTCTAAAGCTAATGGTTGCTATGTGCTTTTTACCCCTCTTAGGGTCAGTCTTACTTAGGGTGCCAGCCCCAACCATTCATTTCTCACACAAACCATCCTAGTCGAACTCGACATCCCTCAAGTACAAGCCCCAAAGGCCTAAACCAATATCAGACAAGCACCCAAGGGATACCTCCTCCGAATTTGGACGATCTATGTGAGATGATACTAGCAAAACAACCAAACAATTGAGCACTTAACCGACTCTGGCTATTCTCGCCAATCTTGCTCCAAAACTATCGTTGATCACATAACTGGCTTTGCAGTGTCATATAGATATATGCGGAAGTCTGTCTTGAATTTTAGGGGGGAAACGCCTACCCTAATCAAAACATCTTGCGTATTCATGGGTTACTCCAACGGATCAAAAATTGTCGATAAATACATAAAGTGATTCTAGGTAGCTAAGACAAACTGATCCCTTAGGATCGCACGAAATCTCGAGGGTATTTCCGAGGCAAGTCAAAAGTCTAACTACCCTCCTTTCACAATTACTAGCTAACCAATCCATGCCTAGAATCAAACCATAACCCATGAAACCCGAAAACATAAGTATCTCAAATCCTTATAAACCAAAGATAAATGAGCCGAACCACAAATTGGATTTGAGAAAATAATGGGATCCTCTATTATACAAGTACTAAGGTGCAGAGAACCTATGGAAGCAGATACATACGAATATGAAGCGCTAAAATCGGAAGGAGTACTAACAGGTTGATCAAAAAGAAAGAAAAAAACCCTTTCAACAGAAATCTTACTGCCTCTCTCTCAGGTATGCTGGAGGTGAGAGCATGCGCTTGTCTTCCGGAAAATCCTGTCCTTTGTTCTTGCCCTTGCCCTTAATTATGCGACCCGTTATACCAAAATAAAGATACTTCCTCTTGTTTTAGGTTTTATTATTCTTTCCTCCCCTCCTTTGTGAACCAAGTCCATATCCATGGATTGTGTAACTTGTTGACATGTCTCTCGAAAGCTGCCTCCATCGCACGGAGAATCCTACAAAGCTCGAAAGAAAATTACGGCTACAGATGGAAGTTAGGCACTTATTTGCCTTTTGACAAGTGTCGTAGTCTCATCAAGCCTACGGAACCATGTCACGAAGAGGTTACCTCCCAGAAAGCCAGGAGCCCCAGAGACACAGGAAAGAAGGAAACAAGGATTCAAACAGAGGATCAAAAGATAATGCATATGGCTTTGGGGAATATGCCTTTAAAACAAACCTTTTCTTTTGAAAATGCTTCTTTTAAAACCATTTAAAAATAATTTTTCAAATCTTTTTCTCTGATCCGGTAACCTTCAGCTCTGATACCAAGTGTAACACCCCACCTCCGTTAAGGTCACTCGCAAAGGGAATGCCTTAACTTCGGTGGAGCATTTTTGGTACAAGTTGCAGAAAAATTACAAGACAGACAAATAAAGCAGCGGAAAATAAATAACCTTTATTGATTAAAACACAGCTTGTACAAAGATTGTTTTACAACACCAATACTTATTACAACAAAACATCTGTCTTGTTTAAAATAAATAAGCATAAACTGACAATGATATTCCCCAATAAAGCATGAGCCAGCCATGGCAGTAGAAAATGGAGTTCAAAGCAATGTGTCAAAGAATCTTCAAGCTCGGAAAGAGTAACGATCCAAAATGAGCTGAGCTATTCCCTCCATGGCTACCGAGGGGGGGGGGGACAGAAGAAAAGAGGCGAAAACAAACTAGGTCAGACATAAGTCTAGTAAGTCCAGTTATACTTTAGCATGCAAACAAGAAAAGGACTATGACATGAACAAACTGAACTTAGAACCATACCATAGTTATAAGATAATCCTAAAACAAGACAAGGTAAGATTAACGGAATTGGCTATCGCGTCCACTTCTATTTCTCTGCACCCACTAAGGACAGTTTCGCTAGCATCATGTGTTCATGATAAAATGGTCCCCTTTTTATTGTGTATGCAGTCCCTTATCCATCGAATGTTACCTAGATCCAACTAGGGCTTACCTATCGAATGCTTCCTAGATTCAACCAGGGTTTTACGCTACCCAAGGCCACTGGGGTTTATGCTACCTATTGAACGCTTCTCGGATTCAGGGTTTACGCAACCTAGGTATAACTAGGGATTATGCTACCTATCGAACACTTCTCGGATTCAGAGTTTACACGACCTAGGTCCAACTAGAGATTGTGCTACCTATCGAACGATGCCCCTAGTCTAGGACACACTACCCAAAGCGGTATATGTTCCTAGACTTTCCCCACGTATGTGTCGTGAATCGTTATCGATGTCTAGATGCACATGTACTCTATATGTGCAACCCGAGTCCCGTGGCAGGGCTAATCAAGAAACACGGAACTCGGTCGGGAGCTTTCAGATATCTGCCGATTGCAGATCCTAAGGTCTGCTTTTACAGTGGCTATGGTCCCACTAGACCCCTCCCTCAACTAACAAATGAAAGGCACCCAAGAAAAACAAGAATGTGAACTATGCGCAGGCCCTCTATGCCCCCACAAACCTATTGGCCAACCTCATCCGTAACTAGATAGCAAGTATATGGTCTTTTGGAGTTCTCCACCTTTCCTCTTTACGTATCTCGACTGACTCAAGATGGTAGGTAGACGACGAGTTGCTATCACAGGGCAAAAACAGGTCTCGCCGAATCACGCTGGTCCATCCTAGTCTTTAGGTTGCCTTATTATTGCAACAAAGGCATACCCTTGGCTCTTCAAATGCAGACCTTAACTTCTGTGAGCCTAGGAGGATCATCTGCAGCCTCACAGAGGGATACCAAGAGTACCCTCACGTCCCCTCGAAGCTGCGTGCTTCGTAACTTGGTTCATTGGAGCCTTCTTCGTGATCAGATGCACGTTCGCTCCTCCTCGTATTCTATTTGGTTTTCTTGACTAAGTTTTACTACTTAGTTCTCTTAATTAACGTTTACTACTTAGTTTCCTGAATCGTTCGTTTTGTTAACAAAGGTTTACAACTTAGTCTTCTTAACTAAGGTTTACTACTTAGTTCTCTTCCTCGTCATGTTGGATTGGTTAAGTGTTATCCAGTTGTTTACGTTGACTTAACTTACCCATATATCATGTCAAATTGGTTAAGTGTTATCTAGCGGTTCATGTTGACTTAACCCACCCCTACATCATGTCAAATTGGTTAAGTGTTCCTTAAACTCTTTTGTCAGGTTATACTGGTTAAGTGTCTCTCAATAACTTAACCCTGTTTATTTATCATGCTATAACGGCTAAGTGTTCTAAGTTCACTTAACCCCACCATCTTGTCTAGTTAGCATGTTATAACGGTTAAACATTTACTTAACCCCACTTGTCTAGTTTACATGTTATATACAATGGTTAAGTGTTTCCTTAGTTACTTAACCCCCACAAATCTTTCCTTGTTAACATGTTAAGTTGGTTAAGTGTCCAAATTAACTTAACCTCTATCAATCTTGTCTAGTTAACATGTTGAATTGGCTAAGTGTTTTCTCAATTACTTAACCCGACCCTTCTTGTCTTGTTAACATGTTAAGTTGGTTACGTGTTTCCTTAATTACTTAACCTCACCATTTCTAGTTTGATTGTTCATGAGCTTTAATTAATTAATTAAAGCACCAACTACTCACATTAGACATGTATTGTTGTGGTTACTGGATATGCCAGTCATTTCCAGGCAGTTTTACACGACAACTCAGTCTAACCTCGGGTCTTTCTAGGCTTGATGCACTAATCTCTCACATTAGACAGGTATTGTTGTGGTTACTGGATGTGCCGGGCGGTTCCGGGCAGTTTTACACCACAACTCAATCTAACCTCGGGTTAGACATTTTCCTCTTCCTTTAATTTACATATTTACTATTTATGTAAATTTTCCATAAATCAACTTAGCCTAGATCATATTCATTTGTCATGCCAATTAACATACTTATATTCTATGCCTAAAACTTGATTTACCTATCAATTAGCCCAACTTGCAGTTTATACCAATTTAGATTTAATATTCCCCTTTTTTAGTTCATGCCCAATCTAGATTAATATTCCAATTTACAGTTCATGTTAAAACTAGATTCAATATTCTAGTTTACTCTTTATGTCCAAAACTTGGTTTACATGCTAATTACATACTTTGAGGCCAACTAAAATTTATCAATTTATGCCCAAGTTTAATATGCATGTTAATCATTCACTATTATAGCCAATTTAGATTATGCCAAATTAACTTAAGTAAGCTACACCCAATCCCCGCATCATAGTCGTATGCATAACATGATTTCACAAGTTTTCTAAGTACTCATGAAATGGCACTAACAAAAGGAATAGGGGATAAGCACAAGAATTGATATACAAGAATAGGCATGCAAAAATAATGGCTCCAACAGGTTCGATGTACATAATAATGAATAAGAATAAACTAGCCAAGTTACACACTAAATATGAGATCCAACATAATCAAGGGAAAAAGCATAGGTGATTGGGTCCAACATAATGCCAGTTCAAGGTACAACATGATTGGTTAATTGTAACAATGGGAATAGGCATAAGCAACTAACTACAATAGTTATAGGCAATTAACCACAATAGTCATGGGCGGCTAGTCACAATAATTTCTTAATCAATGTCATAGGCAATAGTCTCATAGTTATGTATCATAGTCGGGGGCAGCAGTAGTCACGAATCATAGTCATAGGCAATAATTTCATAGGCAACAGTTTCATGGTCATAGTCTTAGGCAAAGGTCTCATAGTCATAGTCATAGGCAATAGTTTCATCACAAGAATATAAGATAGGAAAATCACATGAATAAACATGAATCCACATAGATAAACTAATAGGCACCGTTCTAATATCAGTTTCTTACAAGCCATGACTTCCAATTAATGTTTAAATTGGAAATATAACTGTACTTACAAAATATAGGCAAGTCTTGTTTTTCTGAAATCTATTTTCTGAAGCTGAATAGCTTTCCTTTGATGTAGATTAGTCATTCTTTTAATTTTACTCAGATTGGATGAAGATGCACTAGTTCTAGCTTAGATTTCAACAGAGTAGCGACGCAATTCTTATTTTTAATTAGAATAGAGGCAGAGTATAGGAAGAATGAAATTGTGTGGAGAGAAAGCTAAGTTTGGGGGGTGTTTAAATAGGTTAGAGCTCACGAATCCGGTCAGAAAGGCGTCCAGGTGCAGAAAAATGGATCTGTCTCCAGATCTGGAAGGGGGGCGGGGGGTAGGTCGACCCTAAGTTCGACCCTAGTGTCGACTTGTTTTCCCAGGTCGACCCCCCAGGTCGACCCTAGTGTCGACCTGGGTCCTGGGCGGGAATTTTCCCGCCCAGCCCGGGTGTCTGTTTTGAATTTCAAAATCTGAATTTTTGAATTTCGGGCTGGTTTTTATTGAAACTTCCGAAGGCCATATCTTCTTCATACGGAGTCCGATTTACGCAAACTTGGACTCTATTCCAAGCAGAATTTCGAGACGAATTCAGAACTCTTTTGGACAGGTCCAAACGTATCTCACTATTTTATTAGACCCTGTGTCTAGTCTTTCATTATGTGTTTAATTAACATTTCTCTTTTTTTATTATAAATCTATTTAGCATCATTTGTTTACTTCATCTAATCTGAATCTTATTTACTTACTTATTAAGTTTATTAGCCGCTTATTTTCTCCAATCAGTGTTTGCTTCGGGAACAGACCACTACTATTATATACTTACTAAACTTATTTCATCAATGTAAGTTTTTCATAATAAGCCTTCTTATGTCATTTCACTTTTAATTATAACTCTCATGTTATAATCTTACTATAAACATTCAACGATGTCTATTATGATCTATATCAACGTCTGCACAATTATCATAATACAATTCTTGCAAACATGGCTGATTTGTCTATTATGACCGATTTATGTGTCTGTATAATTATCATAATAGATTATGCTTTTTTTGACTTATCAAATGTTTAATTTGATTTCTCACTCTTTTTGTTTACATAACATCTTTCAATTATTTTACTCTTTTACTTATCGTCTTTACAAGTTTATCTTTTATGAAGTTATCGTTATTCCTAATTAACTGGCTATAGAAAATGTACAATAATCTATTTTCATAGTATAAGACAGTGTATCAGTAGAAATCTATAATTGTAAGACATTTATCTTAATTATTTCTAAGATGTTGAATAGTGTGTAATATGACTAAATCCCCGTTTCGCACTAATCTATGTCCCTTTTCTTTTTGTTCTTGCAATTATGTTTTCTATTTTACATACAAACCAAACTATGAGAATATATCCCCTTTTCTTTACCAACCAATCTAGTTTATTTCTAACTTCTTATTTTAATATATGTTAATTCCTATTCTTAATTTATTTTCTCAAATTTGATATAATTACTATAAATTTGAACACAATTGGACTTATATTTGTTACACTGCTCTAAAAAAGCTAGAGGCCTTTTAGCATAATCACTTAATACACTGCGTTGCTTTCTGCAAAGTCAGGGGTTTGAATCCCACTATCATCATATTACCCATTATTTAATTCACATGTCTTATGTTTACCCAAAATCAATTCTAAAAATTAATTTCTGTTCACATATACAACTTTATTAAAAATAAATTTACTTTAAGATTTACTATAAATAATCCTGATTGCAATATGTAAAATTATAGTAGGAATTAAACTATATAAATAAACCTAATTAAATTATACTTAAGTTTAATAGGAAAATAAATTACAACAAATTATTCTAAATTAGACTCATTCTAAATTAATAGGAATTAAATGATAATATATACCATTATTAAAAAAAAAAATTAAATCCACTCACATGTCGTCCTAAGCTTTAATCTTTGACTGCTGAAGATCATGCCTTTAAAATAAAATTATAAAAATATTTAATTTAATAAACCTTTTCCACGATTAAAATTTGGTCAGGTCCTTTTCAAAAAGAGTGAACCCGAAAGGGTAAGATTGTGTTGTAAGGAATTAGCTAGGCCTAGTGGACTATTTATAGGTTAGGCTACTTAAACCGTTGGATTCCTAGATTGAATCCAGGGCAGCTACATCATTCAACCAATAGGAATCCACCACGTCAGACTGGAATTCAAATCCAGCAAGCAGAATGAAGCCGCATTAGAAAAATAGGTAAAATAACGTCATTAGGCCAACAAAAATGGGTCACGTCTCTCTTGGCTTCGTTCCTGAGCCAAATAGCGCCCATACTATAGGGAGGGTCAACTTGGGTGGTGGATGGGTCGAATTGATCAGGGACTGGGTTGATTTATAAGTCGACCTAAACAGAGCCAAGGTCGATGCATTCCTTGAAGATTTTTCAAAAACTTCTTTGTTTTAGGTCCATTTTCTACAAACCATAGGTCTAAATTGATAGAAAAATTGCCACGGACGCAATGATCTAGTTCCATGATCAAATTATGGATGTTTTATAAATTTTATTTTATTATTCGATTAAAAATTCAGGTTGTTACGTATGACTCACCATACCTATGTTCCTTATACTATCATGACTTTTATAATATTTTGAGGTTTTTTATCGCTTAACCAGATTGTTGTCAAACACAAAGTTTTATGTATCCTCTTTTGACCTTGGGTACTCATCGATGATGCAAATGAGTAGGCTAGGTGACAACGGTATGTGCTGTCAGGAACTGTGTAGATGGATTAGCAGGAGGCGATGTCATTCATGTTATACTTGTATTATTATTGTTTATTCTACTATATGACATTGTAGAGCCTAGACAACGCTAAATATTTATTATTGGAGATAGTTTTACACTTTAGTTTATTTACCTCTTGTATAAATTTTAGTAACTTTATAAGCTGATATACTATAATTATATTCTTTATTTATTTATTACTGTCGTATATGTTTTATACCTAAGACGATTAATATATATTATGTGATGCACTATGAGATTTATGGCAAAAATTTTGTTATGTTTTATGTTTCTTTCTTCTTCTTCTCTTATGTTTCCTTCCCTTCTTTTCCATTTCTCTAATTTTCTCTTATTTCTTTCCCTTGACAAACGTCCTGAATTGATTGGGTGCCTATACAATGCAATCTTGGATTATATGAGCATTGATGGTATAGTGCCGTTGTCATAATTGGTTATCTTAGAGATACTACTAGGTGATTAGTTCAACGATACTATCATGCCCATGACTTGGAGATAATAGCTAGGACATTTATTTTCACATGACGATTAACTTTTTCTTTAATAACTCTTCTACTGCACTAGCATTGTAATATTATTATAGTGGTAGCAATGTTTGATTTTTGTTCCCTTGTTCTTTACGATCGGGGAATGCCCATCATGGCCTACTTGTATAGGTCATTGTGCTTATGGTCTATGGTGACTATACATAGGGCATCATTATATCGGTTTTGAGTGGTTCTTCAGCTTCTCGGTGGTATGATATAGCTACATCTAATACATCCTATTATAAGCCATCAATTATCGTTTTTCCTTCCAAGGATTTGTGACTGGCTGCTCCCGAATAAGGAGAGAGTTAGAAGTGGTGAAGATAGACATATTTTTGCTATTGTACGCAACCAATTTGAGTTATAACATACACTTACTAATATTATTTGGATTCTTTTCGGTGGATTTCCATGTTGGATTTTTGATAGCATATCATTCACATTCGTTTTGGTTGATAGACAATTTCACTTGGTTTCATCTTCTCTTACATCCATTTGCATGTGGTATCATAGTAAGCATCATTGGTGCCAAATACATAGGACACATGGTGCGATGACTGTCGTACACCACCAGTGCCTATATAACCTAATATCATGATGTACTAGTACTCGTTTGATGTAAATAATTTGTCAAAGGAAAGAATGGTGGAAAAGAAGAGAAAAGGCAAAGAAAAGAAGAAAATAAAAGAGAAGAGAAATAAGGGAACAAAACACACAATCATAGAACCTATTGCATATCTCATAGTGCATTTGATAACATATAACAATAACAGTCAAAGATATAAGCAGGCGAGATAGTAACAACTATATAAACCATATGATCAGAGTACATAGGCTTATACAATTATACGATGAGTAATATGGTTTGTACACATGATAATAAAACTCAAACGGGTAAACTGTCCCTAAAAGATACATAACACTGTCAAGGCTCTACAATGTCACATAGGGGAACAAACAATAAGAATATAAGTATAAATATGCAAAACATCACCTCCTGTTGATTCACCTGTGCAGCTTCCCATAATACTGATACTTGTCACCAGATCTGCTCATCAGCATCGCCGATGATCACCTAATGTAATAGTAGGGATATAAACGTTTGGTCAGACAACAGTCTTTTAATAATGATAACAAACCCCAAAGTACCGTAAAAATCATAGTAGTATTTATATGACATAGAGGGTATGAAAAATCCACCATTCCCGCCTCTACCTCCACAAAATAAGCACATAACAATCGATAGATGTTATAGTGTGATAAACATCATACAAAAAGAATGTGATAGATGTCTAAGTACTAATGATGATAAATAAATACTCATCCATCTTCCATCATCACATCCACTCACTCAGTGCGTAAAGTGTATGACAACTAGTGCTTCAGTCACCTAATTCAAGGAAGCCCTGGCAGGCCCCTCTGCATGAGCTCCACCAAAATATCGCTATGTCTCACTACATGACTTATAACCGATAACCCTACCTAGTCCTTATAGCATAGCCTCTGGGGTTCCAGACGATCAGTCCACACTGCATTGACACTATTCTGTCCTTGCGCCACTCTCTCAAAGGTCAACCGAAGTCACAAAAACCAACAACCCCTTTTGCACATGTTCCCCGCAACAGAATCCACCTCAATACTGTCTATAAGACTACCTTCTGAAGTTGATCAACAAGTGGGATATACTTGGTGAATAGCAATGCCATGAGAACTCATCAACTTCCCTCCAAGTTGTGACAACTGCGTATCATCCCATCCTAATATGACAGTCAACTCAGTCTGACCTAGTGTCGCCTTTTCTACAACTCAAAGAAAACTATCCACTATAACAATCTTGCTCCTATCTTGGAATCGCTGTCGTTGAATGATAAGTCACTACATAGAAGCACTACATTCTTGCCTCAAGCTAAAGCCACTAATCGAAGAGGCATCATGTCAAAACTACTATCGGTCAGACAACCATGTCTTGCTCCTCGAAAGCACATCATTGTTTTGTCAAATTAGCCAAAGTGGCCAATAACAATAGTAATAGATATTGACCACTCCATAGTAATCGATAATGACTACTCAAATCATGGTTTTAACAAAATTTGGTTAAATACACTTCCTGGGAAAATATCTGACATTCGTCGCAAAATCCAACTCGTCACCAAGTCCATCCTCCATCTTCAGATCGTCCACCAAGCTTTAGAGACCATGCAAAATGGTCCTCCTAGAATCAACAAACCCAAACCCATCTGGATTCAGATCGGCCTATCGATCAGGGTTCGGATCGGCCAACATGTCGATCTAGATCTAGTTCATCCAACATACCGAATTGGGATTCGTTCGGCATAACGATCCAGATTCAAATCAACATACATGATCCGGATCCAATTAACCCTTCACATATCCAGATTCAAATCGACACAAAGATCCAGATTTGGTTCGGCCTAATGAATCGAAGCCCTTCCTCCATTGTCGAACTCTGTTGTAGCTTCATCTTCGAGTCCGTCATCGAGCTTCAATGCTACTAAGTCTTCGGATCCATCTAAACGCTATGAAACTCCATCATGAATTTATCTTATCCATTTGAGTCTATCATCCTTATGCACTCAATCAATATACAACAATGTGTGCATTTGATCGATAAGCACCCGAAACTCTAACAAACGAGATTTCCTAATACTAAATCGTCTACGAATGCCATTTAATCTATAATAAGCTAACAATTCAGCCATGCAACAAATAGTCATTCAAATTCCTAAACTAGCATGTAAACATCCAATATAGCATCCAATATGATAAATAAAACCTATCTACAGCAACCAATGTGAAATACATGTCCAAATGGTCAAGTGTAGTGATAGTGACAAAATAACATGTAATGGCGCATGATAGCATGCAAATGGATAAAATGTGATGTCCATGTCAAATCTACTTAAATCGCTATTTTTCTTATTTTCTTTACTAATTACTATGTTCTTCTATACTAGATATTCCATTCTTAATTAGAAATCACACATAAACATTGATAATATACTATACTACAACTATAGTATAGTAAGAGGCAAATATCATTCACTGCAACCAAATTAGTGCAAAGCTGCTCTGTAGCATAGTACCCACCATCATGAGTCCAAAACGGATCTCGTATGAAACAGATACATGTGTAACAACATTATATATGAACCAAAATAAATAATATTATCAACAATGTAATCACCTCACACTAATTATTTGATTAGCTTTAATAAACTATGCTTTAATCCTCTTTCCAAATGCTGCTTCATTCCCCTACTCGAATCAAACGCCACCACCACGTGAGACCACCGAGCGCCACATCAACCCAGCTGCCGCCTCCAGCTCTCCAACTAAGCCACCGCGCCAAGCGCCGGTCCACCAGATGCCTCCAATTTGCAAATGAATAGAATCAAATTTTAGCCTTATTTCTTGCGCCATAGGCTATCGCACCAGCTCTGGCCACCCAACTAGCTACCCTTCCCCTAAGCGGACGTTTTTTCATTAGATGCCACTACATGAAAGTTCGCCATTTGTGAACTATGACCAAAAAACTAAAAATAACCCATCTTAGGTTTTGGACAAATCCCGACCACCTATGAGCTCCGTTAGTCGAGCGCTAACATGGTTGAACTCCATTTGTCTATGCGAAAAACTTTCTAGTTTATGTCTTTAGCTAAATTTGTATGGATTGGATTGTGAAATTTTGGCCATTAATGGGGAAGGTGGAGGCTTGAGATCTAAGAAGTGAAGAGAAAGAGATGCTTATATAGCCTCCTTATAAACACAATTCACTAAGCCCAAAATTTCCCAAACCCAAGCATGTTGAAGCTTATACTCAAAAGACTTCCGAAAGCCATTCCAAGACCAATGGAAAAGGTTTCAAAACTTAATCCCATCATATAAGCATCTTTCAATAAGAGAATAGTGTTTATTATTACTTACACTCTCAAAAGTTACTAGACAAAAATCTTTCAATAAGCATCTTTCAAAAGTTAGCTTTTTAGATTGACTCACAAATCGACCCAAGCTACTAGCCAAAAATCAAATAGTCGAAACATATCAATGCTTACACTCTCAAAAGTTCCATCATTGAGCCAGAATCAACGGAAATAGTCTCAAGTCTTGATTTTGTCGTACGTGAAAAGTCACATTTTGGAACCACCACTCAATCAACGATTAATATTTAAATAAAAATATATACATATCCAATCACTAAAATATGGGTCATTACATTCTCCCCACCTTAAAGGATTTCGCCTTGAAATCCTCTAAAACAGAACAACACAACCAAAGACTCCCAAATAAGTGACAATGCAAGACAAACCGTCACTTAAAGCCCTTAAGAACAACCATTGTAGTGATCATCACAAAGGAATTAGACTCGGAATTTGGCATGGAGCCAATATTCCCATCCCTAAGTAAAATCACAATTGAAATTATGATCAATGCAGCCAAGCCAAACACCTTAGTCTTATACTTATTTTCCAAACGAACAGATAATGGAAAATAAATATGACAACTCACATGATGTAAGACAATTCGACTAAGCATCGCTTATTGAATTTCCTTCCAATTTTGGCTGAATTCATGGAAAATTTCGGCAGCACCTCGCTCGCATGGCTTGATCTAGAAAAACCTCAAGTTGCCATGCAAGGGCCAAAACAACAAAAGAAAACAAAATCCGAAAAATGGTTATCTAAATGTAGGGCATAAAATCACAAAAATGCACCAAATAGCAAAAACTTCAATTCTACTTCTACTACATACTTCTTTTCAAGCTAGCTTAGCATTTAGATGCAAATAAAAGGGAATTAGATCCAAACAATAAAATCTTACTTCTGCGTACCTGGGCATGTACTCAACAAAGAAGATTAGATACAATAGTAGAAATAACGATAAGGGAAAATGAAATGTTAAATAAACTGAATTTATCTAACATGTGCATGTCTAGTTATATATGGAATTTATCTCAAATAAATGAATGATACAACAGTACGATTATCCTACATGCCTACGAATCATATAAGCATAAATAGTTCTGTCAAACATCAACAATCAAACGAGCAATGAAAAATAATAGTAATCATCTAAATAACATCTATGCCTACTCTAGTATGTTGGATGCTAATTTGAGACATCCAGTGTTATATTCACTCCGTATACGAATCGACATCTATTCCCGCATCCATTTTGGAATCTCAAATAGTCATGGAAAACTATTTGATTCTTCCTATTAACTATTGCTATCCGAGATCGCATTCAATAGAAAATGAATGCACAACCAACCTCTTCCAATGATGCTAGAAACAAACAATACATCTTCTATATGGAACCAACTATAGCAGTCGAGTCCATACTGCATCACCTCGAGTTATGGAGTTATATCTAGTAGTAAACACAAGTGATGTTCACCAAAGGAATATCGCTTTCGAACCGGCACATCTCCAACTCGACACACAAATAACTGCATTTCCCATAAACATATACAGGAAACAACAAAATCATAGGAGGCCAAGAATTCCAACTGATACCACTAGCAAAGGTCGAGATACTTCTCGGGGAAAAGAAATCCCAGTGATGCGATATCGCCATCAACTCTAACTCCTTGCCAGTAAATAGTGCCTCCAACTCACAAAAGCAAACCCTATCGCCATCAATTCTGAGTCGAGAGTCGAATAGTCCTTCTCTCACGGTTTTGGTTACCGACTAGAACATGACAAACTTCCATTGGAAAAAACCGAGCACCAAACCAAGAATCACAACCAAGTGTGTCTTATACACTCGTCATTCCTACTCAGAATGAGAAATCAACACACTCATGGGTCAACTCAAATTACAAACCATCATAATTCCCGTAGGATTTCTAATGAAATCCCATTTTAAACAAAGTGACCCAAGTGCTCCACTTTTCTCTTCGCAAATTGAAACTCTAATAAATGGTGTTTTCTTAACTCCTACAAAACAATCACAAAATATGCCAACTTGCTAGTTAGCCTGAAAGGTCTTACCAGCTAATCAAGATCAAAGCAACACATAAGATGCTGTAATCAGCATTCACCAACGAACTACTCACAATCGATAAAATTTCCTTGGGATTCCCATCCAAAAAAACATCCATAACCAAATCGATATGGAACTCGACTCAAATATTAGGGCAATCTGGTCACCTCATTAAATGCGTCTTGATACTCTCAAGCTACAAGCTCAGGTGGCAACTCAATGCTAGAGAATTATGTCTGTCCATTATCGTCCAATCATAAGTCGCTTATTGTTGGCCCGCCATTTGGAAAGGCGATCACAATATGGATTTCTAGTCATCATAGTACTCAGGACTGAGTATCATCTTAGATGAGCTCTTAATTATTGGATGGAAGTCGCAAAGTAGCTCAAAGATATTGGTTTTGCATCTTTGACTACAGTTTGATATAGGTCGGCTTGACCTAACACCATCATTCATTCGCTTCAGTTTGGAAGGATCTGTTCGACCTATCTTCACAAGGCTTGGTTTTGGATTGGTTGAGGTCAGGTCGATCCACTTCAACGTTACACCATCTTAGATCGAAGGACTTCGGTTCGGCTGGGATATATCAAAGAGGATGCAATACCACTTGATTACTCCATTCCATTGCACATGGATCCGCTCTGAGGATGTCGACTCGACATGGGGCTACGTCATTGTCTTATGCAAAAGATTTCTAATTTTGTTCGATATGTCACCTCAAGGTTGGCTTGACTATATCGAACCGAATGCTGGAAATAAGCACTGGCTTGGTCTTTTGGCCAGTTCTCTAGGTTATAAAAATGGTCAGTGACTCCTACAAACTAAGATCATGCATTACGTATTCATATTCGACCTGAGGTTAATACTTTCAGAAAACTAAAACTTGGTCTTTTCCATCCCTACTTGCCCCGATCAGATGCACGTAGGCTGGTCGAGCTGGGCATCTCACCACTTATATATACATGCGTTTTGGACTCATAAGGGGATCGACTTTTTCCATAACACCATTCACGCAAGGACTTTGCATCATAGAAGGTCCGAACTGCATAATCAACACAAGGACATTGTGTTGAGCAATTAACTTCTTATCTCTACTTTTCTTTCACAAGATATCAACTCTATCTTGTAATCTGACAATATAAACAATAAATAATAAAGTGGATGTAGCCCCGTTAATGCCAAAGCACTATAAAAACTCTGGTGTGTTCCCTTGTGTTTACTGTTTTATATTATTCTATGATTAAGTTATTTGTGATTTGTGTACGATATGTATACTTGGGGGTTAATTGTCAAAAGAATTATTTTTTGATGTCAACACTTATTGAAAATCTAAGTCACAGCCCACTATCACTGAAACACCCCACCTCCATTAAGGTCACCCACAAAAGGAATGCTTTAACTTCGGTGGAGGGTTATAGGTACAAGACACGGAAAAATTTACAAGACAGATAAATATAAGCAGCGAAAATCAAACATTTATTGCATACGTGGTTCAATACAAAAGCATTACAGCAAATTGTCTCAAAATAACTTCCAAAACATTACATCATAATTTCTGTCTTGATTATTTAATAAAGAAGCATAAACCATAAATAAAACTGCATAAATCCCCAAGTGTAGAGTCCAAAAGCCATAGCCAAGGTAAGAGAGTCCCAATCATACATCTACTTTCTTGAAGCTGGCAAAGAGTCTGACTAAGCTGGAGTATTCCCTCCCTGCGGACCTGAGAGGGGAGGGGGGGGAGGACAGAAGAAAAGGGGACGAAAGAAAACGGATAAGACAATAAGTCTGGTAAGTTCAGTGATTACTAGTATTTAAACAAGGAAAGGGATTATGATAGTAATAACAAAACATAGGACAATACCCTAATATAAGATAAGATGAACATGTGATCGCACCCATTACTATAGTCTCTGCACCTACTAACCATTGGTTCAACCAGCCTCACGTGTTCATAACGAACGATCCCCTTAATGATCGGCTCCTACTCGCATGCATTCATATCCTGTGTCATTCGGCCCCGCTTGACTGTAGATACCTGTGTTGGTCCCACCATGGGGTGTATCAGTCCCTCTGGTGGCAATCCGATACGATTCACGATGCACAGTGTATACTACTGATGCCCAGTGCCTGCTTTTTCCACTCCGGAGTACGTGCATGCCCGTACTCCGTCGGAACCTACACTGACGCACCAACCGCCGACGTTTTTGACCGGTTATAATCAGCCCAGTAATCGTGCCCCGCCCTGCCTAGTTCAGGGTACCATGATACATCTATGTGGGTTACTACTGAAATGGATCCCCGTTACTAGGGTTTTCTAATCAACATGTTTATTTGGTTAAGTGTCCAAGTTTACTTAACCCCACCCATTAGTTTAGTTAACATGTTGAATTGGTTAATTGTTTCCTTAATTGACTTAACCCTACCAATCTTGACTTAGCTTTAATTTATTCATTAAAGCACCAACCACTCACATTAGACAGGTCTTGTTGTGGTCACTGGATGTGCCGGTTGGTTCTGGGCAGTTTTACACCACAACTCAGTCTAACCTCAGGTCCTTTTTGGGCTTGATGCACTAACCACCCACATTAGACAGGTCTTGTTGTGGTCACTGGATGTGCCGGTCGGTTCCGGGCAGTTTTACACCATAACTCAGTCTAACCTCGGGTTAGGCATATTCGTCTTTTCTAAATTCACATATTTTCCATATATGTCTAATTTTATATGTAAATTAATCTTAATTTAGTCATGCCATAATTATCCTTTTGATTATGCTCACAATAAACGGTGTACCAAATATACCATTTCATGAACCATTCTATGCCATGAAATTTTCATATTTTCCCAATGCTACCCCTGTGGTATGTTCGCATAAATTACATAAAATGTTGGGCTAGTAAATTAGCCCAAACCCATAAACAAAAAGGGTAACAAACAAGGGACATGAAATAAGCATACAATAACATACTTTGAACTTATCATGTGTAACTTGGCATAGAAGCATCACTAACTTAATTAAACAGGTAAGGGTGAACATGTGACTAAGTTGGATCTAATTATCATGTAAACTTGATATAGGTCTAACATGGAGGTTTATCATATTAACATAACTTTTTAAACCACAACTTAGCATATTAACTTATGTATGTGAAAACATAAGAAAGCTACTATAAACATATTTAAATCACAACTTAGCATGATAACTTATGTGTGTTAAAACATAAGAGGGCCACAAATCCAATCTAGTAACATAAATAGGTTCAACTTAACATAGTTCTAAATATACATAAATGTTGATCTAACATGTAGGCATGTGATTTAGATCGTAAACTTGCAAGTAATCGCCAAATTATAACATGACATTCATCACTAAGTTGGCATAATAAGTTCAATACCCAATCATAATAAATTCCAATAACATATAATATGGTATGTTCATCACCACAAACATATAGGCATGATCAATCGCAACATTAATTTAAGATAAATGAGAATCATACTTTATTTATCTTATACACAAGCATCATTCTATATTCGAGTTACAACATGTCATGATTTCATTTAAAAGAACGTTTAAATCTACGTAATAACCAACTTACAAACTAGACGGAATTCTTGATTTCTGGAATCTGAATTCTGAAGTTGAAATGCTCGCCTTTGATGTAGATCATTGAATTAGATTAGTTTTAATTTGATTTTGATGTAGGCTTTTATCTCGTCTTTGAATTGAAAGCGGTGACGGCTACTCCAAGTTCTCTATTGATGGCATGACAGTTCCAAGATTATTTTTGTGTGATTTTAGGTTGAGTATTAGGTTGTTTATATATAATTTCAATTTAATTAGAGCCGTCGGATGAACCTAGAGTTAACCACAACCATTCAGACCAGATCATAACTATCCAGAAACCCTAGTGACTCAGCAACAAGTCATAAGTCGTCGAAATTCAGATCTGCCCGAGGGGGGGGGGGGGGAGTTCGACCCCCAGGTCGACCTATAGGAGGAGGTCGACACTTGGGTCGACCCCCTGGTCGATCTGGGTGGGAATTTTCCCGCCCAGCCCGCTTCTGACTTCTGTTTTGAATTTTGAATCCGGTTTCGAGCTGTTTGAATTTATTTGAATTTCTGAAACTTCTGAAGGCCATAACTTCTTCATACGAAGTCCAATTCACACAAACTCGGACTCTATCTCAAGTAGAATTCCGAGATGAACGCAATGGCGTAACCCGTTTCCCTTAATTCTCACATTTGAAATTAAGTATTGTTTTATTCGTTATTATAATATTAACAGAAAATACAGGGTGTTACATTCTTCCCTCCTTTTAGGATTTCATCCACGAAATCTTCAAGTAGAGAAGAACTTATATCCTACCATCCAATCACCATCTACTCAACCATCAAACACAGGCATCCATTGTCCTTAAAAGACTTCTAATGCTTCATGATCATATGCATAGTGTGTGTACATGTCCTTGTCTAATGCAAGATCAGGCGGTCTACTGATTCAGTTGACCTACTTAATGCAAATTATGTCAGTGCCATGAGTCCATTATGTATGCAATTTTTCCCACTCAAAATTTCCAACATGAGTGCACAATCATTCATACAAATGCAACGTCCATATGATAACACATCAAGTTTCAATCCATATACAAATACATATATGCATATGCAATATGAAAGTAACCGAGCCGATCTAATACCTAATATGTGTGTATATGCATCCACGAGCAACCACTAGCAATCCACTTGCAACCACTTGCAACCATCAACCATAACATGTTTCAATCACATATTTACATCCAAATAGGTTTCTACCTAAGGATAAGGATAAGGATAAGGTCGAGGAGATATACCTAAATATATAGATACAAGCATAAACTTAAGGAAAAAGAGGTCAAAGATGTACCCTAAAAAAGAAAAGGGTAGGCTGCACGTATTATGTCCTCAGTTTCCCAAGTCGCGTCTTCCTCGGTGTCGCTCCATTAAACTTTGACGAGCTTGACTTCACGGTTGCGTAGCTTTTTGACTTCTGTACCCAAGATACGGGTTGGAACTCTCCTCATAGTCGCTTCTTGTTCAACTTCCACTTCCTCTAGCACGCTTGGTTCCACCACTTCCGCAGACTCATGTATGCACTTCCGCAGGTGAGAGACATGAAAGACATTATGAACCCCAGCCAATCTTTCGGGCTGCTATACCCTATAAGTCATCTTCCCAATCTTCTCAATGATAGGAAACGGCCCCACAAATCTTGGTGCTAACTTTCCTGCAGATCCAAAGCGAACGACGTTTCTCAAAGGAGATACTTTAAGGAATACCTTGTCTCCAACTTTGAACTCAAGGTTGGTTCTTCTTTTGTCTACGTAGGACTTCTGTCTATCTTGGGCAGTCTTCATTCTTCTTCGTATCAAGTCCACTTTCTCTGAAGTTTCTCTAATCATGTCTGGTCCAAGTATGAGTTTGTCTATGGACTCCCACCAGCAAGTTGGTGACCGGCACGGTCTTCCATATAACGCTTCGAAAGGCGCCATGCCTATGGTGGCTTGGTAGCTATTGTTATAAGCGAATTCCACCAAAGGTAAATGATCCTCCCATGTACCTCCGAAGTCAAGAATGCATAGTCTCAAGAGGTCTTCTAATACTCTGTTGACTCTTTCCATCTGGCCATCGGTTTGGGGGTGATAAGCCGTGCTTAAGCATAACTGTGTGCCTACAGCCTCTTGTAAACTCTTCCAAAACTCGCTTGTGAAGATAAGATCTCGATCACTCACTATGCTGGAGGGTATCCCATGGAGTCAAACTATTTCTTTAAGATATATGGATGCTAGAGATGAGGCAGTCCTTCTACTCTTGACGGGTATAAAGTGGGCGCTTTTTGTGAGCCTGTCCACTATTACCCAAATACGGGTATTGCCCCTCCTTGACCTAGGAAACCCATCAACAAAGTCCATTGAAATGCTATCCCATTTCCACTGTGGGACCTATGGAGGATGAAGCAAACCTCCAGGCTTCTTCTGTTCCGCCTTGACTTGCTAGCATATCATGCACTTGGAGACTAATTCAGCTACATCTCTTTTCATGCCAATCCAAAAGAAAACCCTTTATGTCTTTGTACATTTTGTCTCCACCGGGGTGTATGGTCAACTTGGAATGATGTGCCTCTTCGAGAACCTTCTTCACCAAATCCCTTGCTTGTGGGACGCATAGTCTTCCATCCCGTCTCAACCATCCCTTATCATTGATGGAGTAACTATTGAGGTGACTCGAAGTCTCACCCCTAATTAGCTTATCTATTATAACAACTAGCTGACGGTCTTCATGTTGCGCGGTCCCTATTGAGTCCAAAAGCATAGGCCGCACTTCCAACGTTGCTAATAAGCCAGGTACAAATTCAGAGGAGGGCCTGAAGTCAAAGTTGGCTATGTACTCCAAGCTTTGCCTTTCTACAAAGAGAGGGCTTAAGGTCAGTTTCTTTCTACTCAAGGCGTCTGCTACTGCATTGCCCTTGCACGGAGTGTAGGAAATCTCAAAATCATATGAGGCAAGAAACTCCATCCATCTTTGTTGCCTCAAGTTGAGATCTTTCTGCGAGAAAAGATAATTCAACGATTTATGGTCAGTATACAATTCAAATTTCTCACCTAGGAGATAATGGCGCCAAGACTTAAGTGCAAAGACAATGGCAGCCAACTCTAGATTGTGGGTTGGGTAGTTTTTCTCATGTACTTTCAACTGTCTGCCTCCATAAGCTACTACCTTTCCTTCTTGCATCAAGACAACACCCAGTCCCGTACCATAGGCGTCCGTGTACGCCGTAAACATCTTGCTCCCATCTGGCAATGTCAGAACTGGGGCTGTTGTCAGAGCCCTCTTTAATCGTTGGAAAGCAATATCGCAATCCAAATCCCAATCGAAAGCTAGGTTCTTCCTTGTCAACCTTGTAAGTTGAGCTGAGATTTTTGCAAAATCTTTGATGAACTTTCAATAAAAGCATGCTAGCCCAAGATAGCTTCGGACTTCGGTTGCATTCCGCGGAACCTTCCAATCTTGCACAACAACCACTTTTGCGGGGTCCACAGCTAACCCCTCTTTGGACACCACATGTCTAAGGAACCTAACTTCTTTTCTCTAGAAATGGCATTTGGAGAATTTGGCTTTCAACTGATGTGCACGGAGAGTATCCATGACTTCCCTTAAGTGCTAAGCATGCTCTCCCTCACTCTTTGAGAAGATCAAATATCGTCCACGAAGACCACCACAAACTTATTGAGAAACTCCCTGAACACTCTGCTCATCAAATCAACAAAGTAAGCAGGTGCATTTGTCAAGCCGAAAGCCATGACAAGCCACTCAAAGAAACCATCCGGAGTTCTGAACGCGGTCTTATCAATGCTGTCTTCGGCCACTCTTAGCTGATGAAACCCGATAGCTAAATCTAATTGGGAGAAAACCGATGCACCTACAAGCTGATCGAACAAATCATCTATTCTCGTGAGTGGGTGCCTATTCTTCTTGGTTAGCTTGTTTAGCTCCCTATAATCAACGCACATGCGAAGTGAACCGTCTGCTTTAGTTGCGAACACTACTGGAACACCCCATTCAGAAATACTTCGCCTTATAAACACCTTTTCTAGGAGCTCCTTAACTTGCTTGCTGAGCTCTTTCCGCTCCCTTGGAGACATGTGCCTAACGGGTAAGATAACGGGTTTTGCATTGTCAACGAGGTATATGCAGAAGTCTATCTCCCGCTTCGGAGGTAAGCCCTTTACCTCTTCAGATACATCCGAGTATTCACGGACTACCTTTACAGACTGCAAGTTCTCAACAGATTCATCAAGAGATTCTAGATAACTTAGCATAACAGAATTCATGGGATTACAAGAGATTTCGAGAGTGTTACCGAGGCGAGTCATGAGTCTAACCACTCTCTTTTCACAATCAAGGACGGCACCATTACTGGATAGCCAGTCCATGCCTAGAATCAACCCATAGCCCGTGAAGCCCAAAACAAAGGCATTACATCTAAACCCAACGCTTAGAAATTTTCAAATCCAAACAAATCATTGACAAATAAGTTGAGCCCCCAATTGGATTTGAAACAACCAAGGGATCCTCTGCTAAACTAGTGTCTAGGTGCAGAGATTCAACCAAAGCAGCAGATACAAATGAGTGCGATGTGCCAGAATCAAATAGTGTACGAACAAGATGATCAAAAAGATAGACTAAACTTTCGATAGAAAAATTTCTACCTCGTTCTTGCGGAGTTGCTGTGAGAGCGTGAACTTGCCCTCGAGAAGAAGGTCCAGCTCTCTGCCCTTGCTTCCTTGGGCAGTCCTTAGCCACGTGTCCTGTTTCTCCACAATGGAAACAACCACCCATCTTCCTTTTCTTCTTCATGCAGTCTTTGACCAGATGTCCAGGAATGCCACAAAAATTACACTTTCTATTGTCACGGGGTTTGTTGTTCTTCCCTCCTTTCTTTGAATCAGCCTTCTTGTTCTGTGACCCCTCCACCTTCTTATCTTGAGGCACTTCCACTTTTGCCTCTTTCTTGCCCTTGTCTTCCTCATGTAAGAGTACCATGTCCACTAACCTCTCGTAAGTAGCCCCCATAGGTACATAGGTCATAGCCAGGCTGTGAAGTGTCTCACTCAATCCCTTGACAAAACGGAGAGCCTTCTTATGAGGAGTATTCACTAAGTCCAGTCCAAATCGGGCCAGCTGATTGAATTGGTTGACGTACTCCTTGACCGTCATACTTCCTTGCTTAAGAGATAAGAACTTCTCCACTTGTAAGCTTCGTACAGCTTGTGAGAGGAATTTCATCTCAAACCTCATTCTGAAATCCATCCATGTTTCAACTGGTCTTTCAGCGTTAGTGACTTCCCACCAATAGGAAGCTTCGTCTTTGAGCAACCATACAACCAACTGTACCTTCTGCCTATCGTCCACCTCGAAGATAACGAATAGATCCTCAGTTTCTTTGAGCCAGTTCCTTGCTTCTACGAATGATTCAGTTCCCTTGAAATCCTTTCCACCCATGGCCCTAAAGTCTCTACAAATCTTTGAGAAAGCATTTGCACGAGGAGGAGGAGGAACCGATGTAGCTGGAGGAGGAGGAATATCTGCTGGGCCTGCATCGTTGGCCCTAGCCTCTAAGTACATCCTGAACCAACCAGGTATCGGCACACCCTCTGGAAGGTTAAGATTCTCAGACATGCTGAAACGAAAAAGAAAAGATTCAAAACAATGGATAAAAAGATAGGACATATGGCTTTGGGGGATTATGCCTTTAAAATAAAATAACACTTTTTCTTGTAAAATGATTCTTTACATTTCTTTTGAAAATAGTTTTCAAAAACTCTTATCTGATCTGGTAAACCTTTGCTCTGATACCAAGTGAAACACCCCACCTCCGTTAAGATCACTCACAAAGGGAATGCCTTAATATTGGTGGAGGGTTATAGGTACAAGACACGGAAAAATTTACAAGACAGATAAATATAAGCAGCGGAAATCTAACATTTATTGCATACGTGGTTTAATACAAAAGCATTACAACAAACTGTCTCAAAATAACTTCCGAAACATTACATCATAATTTCTATCTTGATTATTTAATAAAGAAGCATAAACCATAAATAAAACTGCATAAATCCCCAAGTGTAGTGTCCAAAAGCCATAGCCAAGGTAATAG
This sequence comes from Allium sativum, assembly GCA_030737875.1. Taxonomy (NCBI): domain Eukaryota; kingdom Viridiplantae; phylum Streptophyta; class Magnoliopsida; order Asparagales; family Amaryllidaceae; genus Allium; species Allium sativum. Next base: position 766,647,786 of record CM060912.1, on the reverse strand, counting down.
AGTCCCAATCATACATCTACTTTCTTGAAGCTTGCAAAGAGTCTGACTAAGCTGGAGTATTCCCTCCCTACGGACCTGGGGGGACGGAAGAAAAGAGGACGAAAGAAAATGGGTCAGAAAATAAGTCTGGTAAGTTCAGTGATTACTAGTATTTAAACAAGGAAAGGGATCATGACAGTAATAACAGAACATAGGACAATACCCTAATATAAGATAAGATGAACATGTGATCGCACCCATTACTATAGTCTTTGCACCTACTAACCATTGGTTCAACCAGCCTCACGTGTTCATAACGAACGATCACCTTAATGATCGGCTCCTACTCGCATGCATTTATATCCTGTGTCATTCGGCCCCACTTGACTGTAGATACCTGTGCTGGTCCCACCATGGGGTGTATCAGTCCCTCTGGCGGCAACCCGACACGATTCACGATGCATAGTGTATACTACTGATGCCCATTGCCTCCTTTTTCCACTCCGGAGTACGTGCACGCCCGTACTTCGTTGGAACCTACACTGACACACCAACCGCCGACGTTTTTGACCGCTTATAATCAGCACATTAATCATGCCCCACCCTGCCTAGTTCAGGGTACCATGATACATTTATGTGGGTTACTGCTGAAATGGGTCCCCGTTACTAGGGTTTTCTAATCAACATGTTTATTTGGTTAAGTGTCCAAGTTTACTTAACCCCACCCATTAGTTTTGTTAACATGTTGAATTGGTTAAGTGTTTCCTTAATTGATTTAACCCTACCAATCTTGACTTAGCTTTAATTTATTCATTAAAGCACCAACCACTCACATTAGAAAGGTCTTGTTGTGGTCACTGGATGCGCCGGTTGATTCCGGGTAGTTTTACACCACAACTCAGTCTAACCTCGGGTCCTTTTTGGGCTTGATGCTCTAACCACCCACATTAGACAAGTCTTGTTGTGGTCACTGGATGTGCCGATCGGTTCCGGGCAGTTTTACACCACAACTCAGTCTAACCTCGGGTTAGGCATATTCGTCTTTTCTAAATTCACATATTTTCCATATATGTCTAATTTTATATGTAAATTAATCTTAATTTAATCATTCCATAATTGTCCTTTTGATTATGCTCACAATAAATGGTGTATCAAATATACCATTTCATGAACCAATCTATGCCATGAAATTTTCATGTTTTCCCAACGCTACCCCCGTGGTATGTTCGCATAAATTACATAAAATGTTGGGCTAGTAAATTAGCCCAAACCCATAAACAAAAAGGGTAACAAACAAGGGACATGAAATAAGCATACAATAACATACTTTTAACTTATCATGTGTAACTTGGCATAGAAGCATCACTAACTTAATTAAACAGGTAAGGGTGAACTTGTGACTAAGTTGGATCTAATTATCATGTAAACTTGATATAGGTCTAACATGGAGGTTTATCATATTAACATAACTTTTTAAACCACAACTTAGCATATTAACTTATGTATGTGAAAACATAAGAAAGCTACTATAAACATATTTAAATCACAACTTAGCATGATAACTTATGTGTGTTAAAACATAAGAGGGCCACAAATCCAATCTAGCAACATAAATAGGTTCAACTTAACATAGTTCTAAATATACATAAATGTTGATCTAACATGTAGGCATGTGATTTAGATCATAAACTTGCAAGTAATCGCCAAATTATAACATGACATGTTCATCACTAAGTTGGCATAATAAGTTCATTACCCAATCATAATAGATTCCAATAACATACAATATGGTATGTTCATCACCACAAACATATAGGCATGATCAATCGCAATGTTAATTTAAGATAAATGAGAATCATACTTTATTTATCTTATACACAAGCATCATTCTATGTTCGAGTTATAACATGTCATGATTTCAATTAAAAGAACGTCAAGATCTACGTAATAACCAACTTACAAACAAAAAGGAATTCTTGATTTCTGGAATCTGAATTCTCAAGTTGAAATGCTCGCCTTTGATGTAGATCGTTGAATTAGATTAGTTTTAATTTGATTTTGATGTAGGCTTTTATCTCGTCTTTGAATTGAAAGCGGTGACGGCTACTCCAAGTTCTCTATTGACGGCATGATAGTTCGAATATTATTTTTGTGTGATTTTAGGTTGAGTATTAGGTTGTTTATATAAAATTTTAATTTAATTAGAGCCGTCGGATGAATTAGAGTTAACCACAACCATTTAGACCAGATCAGAACTATCCAGAAACCCTAGTGACTTAGCAACAAGTCATAAGTCGTCAAAATTTAGATCTGGCCGAGGGGGGGGGGGCGCAGGTCGACCCCCAGGTCGACCTGTAGGGGGGAGGTCGACACTAGGGTCGACCTGGGTCATGGGCGGGAATTTTCCCGCCTAATCCGCTTCTGACTTCTGTTTTGAATTTTAAATTCGGTTTCGAGCTGTTTGAATTTATTTGAATTTCTGAAACTTCGGAAGGCCATAACTTCTTCATACGAAGTCCAATTCACGGAAACTCGAACTCTATCTCAAGAAGAATTCCGAGACGAACGCATTGGCGTAACCCATTTCCCTTCATCCTCACATTTGAAATTAAGTATTGTTTAATTCGTTATTATAATGTTAACATAAAATATAGGGTGTTACAATCACTAAATCGAAGATGACTCACTACTAAATAGCATTTCCTAGCCAACTACCGTCACCGACAACCTCTCACTATCACTGATATTCTGTATCCTCTCAATATGTGAACTATTGGCCTTAAATATTAAGTCCAGTAAAGTTCAACAATCAACAACAAGAAAACAATTTAGCAATCGTGCTTACATGACTCGATGAGATTCGAGTTTGACAAACCATGTATACTACCAAGTATAGGCTAGCTAGCCATAACACTCCACCACCTGGAGGCCCAAAGATAATCGCTATGGATGTTGTAGTCATTTATAGTATTGGTTTTTGGTAATCAAATACAAGATGTTACAATATACATATTCTAACCAAGCCCTTAACATGGTAACTCACGATTAAGTAAGGAAGCCAATTATCATGAGTCTCCATCCCGTTCCGTCCATCGAACTATAAGATCAGATGGAACAATGAAATCTCGACGTCAAATTAAAATATGTATGGAAATGCCATTAATGGATATATCAAGTGTTAATGTAGTTTCCCTTCTCTATCATTGAAGGAGCACTTGATGAAACAAAAATGACGATTAGTGCATGTCCCGACTAAAACCTCAAAGTGATCATTACCTCGAAATGAAGTCGACCATCCTTTGGGTCAGTCAGTCAACCAAGCCATAAACTCCAGACTTTGGAGTGACCAAAGAGAGGATAACCATATTTTGATATCATATCGAATCCACCAAACAGACATATCTCCTAAATCATCGAACTCTCCTCGGCTCCTAAGAATTCGATACCAGCCTCTTCGAAGCGAACCATGAACTTTGCTTGAGAAAATCGACTTTAGAAACCCGAAACGATAAAGACTCATGACCAATCCGGGCTTAACCTTGGAGTCACTTAGAAGTAAACTCCTAATTCACTGCAATACATTACTCCAAGCCATTGAAGAACCTCTTACGAGAACCTAAACAAATCTCGTACCATAATAGAACAGTCAACTGCGTCCCAAGGAACGGTTTGCCATATAGACACATAAGTGACCATATAACATGGCATAGTTGACTTGCTACACTTAAGCGCCATAACCAATTAAAGATATTAGAGCATCCCGAATAATGGATCATACCACTATTGAATACATGCTTTGTGAACCGAGGCTAATAGTCCTTGACCTGCCCAAATCCAAAATCTGAAGGAGTAATTAGTAGTATTTCTCGTTTGCATGATCATCCAAAACTATGATAATCGATCACTAATAAAGAAAACTATTCCTATGGAACTTGTGTGTACAATAACCTATACTATATATACTAGTAATATATAGATTTGAAAACCAAAAATATATACAACTATATACTCTCTCTTATATATATATTAACTCTCAAATTTGACACTGCTTAGGTTAAAAAACGCAACCTAAGCTCTGATACCACGTGTGACGATCGTTGTACACCAACGTTGCCTATATAACCCAATATCGTGATGTACCAGAACCCAATTGATGTAAAGCGTTTGTAAAGGGAAAGAAATGGTGGAAAAGAAGAGAGGCAAAAAAAGAAAATAGAACAGAATTAAGGGAAAAGAGCACACAAAATAAAAGAACATGTCGTATATCTCACAACACATCAGATAACATATGATAATAACAATCATAGATATAAACAGGAGAGACAGTAACAACTATATAATAATATGATCAGAGTACATAAGCTATATAATTATACAGGGAAGTAATAGGGTTTATACAAGTGAAATAAAACTCAAACGATAAGCTGTCTCTAAAAGAATACATAGCATTGTTAAGGCTCCAGTGTCATTTGTGGAAAAACAATAAGAATACAAGTATAAATATGCAAAACATCACCTCCTGCTGATCCACTAGTGTAGCTCCTAATAATTCCCATATATATCACCTGACCTTCTCATTAGCATCTTCAATGACCACCTAAGGTAATAAGAGAGAAACAAAGAAGACCAGCTAAGGTAATAAGAGAGAAACAAAACCTTAGGTCAGACAACGGTTTGGTGTGAGCGATAACAAATCTCGAAGTACTGTAAAAGTCATAATAGTATATATAGCCCGGAGGGTATGGAAAATTATACCACTCCTGCCCCCTGCATCCACAAAGTTAGTACATAATAATCGATGCTTGCTATACTGTGATAATCATCATATAAATAGGATGTGATAGATATTTAAGTATTAATTGATGATAAATAAGTAAACATCCATAGCATCCATCATCCATCCTCACATCCACTCACTCAGTGCGTAAAGTATATGGCATCCAGTACTTTGGTCACCCAATCCATCGAACCACTGCCAGACCCCACTGCATGAGCTCCACCAAACTATCGCTATGTCCCACTGCATGAACTATAGCTGATAATCCTACCCAGTCCTCATAGCATTGGCTTTGGGATCCATGTCGATTAGTCAACATTATATTGGCACTGATCCGTGCTTGTGCTACTCTCTCAAAGGTGAACGAAGTCACGAATACCAATAATCCATTTTGCGTACTTTTTTTAGCAGAATCTATCTCAAGACTATCCATAAGACTCCTTATGATGTTGATTGACAAGTGGGTTATCCCCAACGGATGACAAAGCCATAACACCTCATCAACTATCCTCCAAGTTATGACAACTACGTTTCATCTCATCCTTATATGAAAGTCACCCAAGTACGACCCAATGTTCTTTTTCCTGCATCTCTGAGAAAAATGTCCATCGTAGCAATTTTGCTTCCTATCTTGGAAGCACTATCATCAAATGATGAATCACGACATGTAAAACTATCCATCACAGTAATTTTGCTTCTCATCTTGGAATCCCTATCGTTAAATGATGAATCATCTCATAGAAGCATTGCATCCTTGTCTCAATCCAAAGCCAATAATAAAAGAGCCATTACGTCAAAATTACTATCGAATGGATCATCATGTCCTGCTCCTCGAAAACACACCATCATCCTGTTAAATCATCCAAAGTGGCTAACAATAATAGTAGTTGACATCGACCACTCCATAGTAATTGATAACGACTATCGAATCATGTTTTTAATCAAATTTGGTTAAATACACATCCTAGGAAAATATCCAACATTCGTTGTGAAATCCAACTTGTCACGAGTCGATCCTCCTTCTTCAAATCGTCCATTAAGCTTTAGAGACCACGCTAAACGATCCCCCAAAATTAACCAACCCAAACCCACCTAATTTTCGATAATCCTATCTATCCAAGTTCGATCGGCCAACATGATTATCCAGGTCTTGTTCGGCCAGTATACCAAACCAGGATCAATTCCATATATAAATATGGATACGGATCGACATACACCAATCCAGTTCTAGTTCGGCTTACAACAATTTGGATTCGGATCGGCACACCGATTCAGATTCATTTTAATCTACAAAACCGAAGCCCTTCCTTAATCGTCGAACTCTGTTGTTGCTCCATCTTTGAGTCCGTCACCAAGCTCCAATGTTGCTAAGCCTTCAGATCCATCTAAGTACTATGAAACTCTATCGTGAATTTATATAATCCGTTCAAGTATATCATCCTTATGCACTCAATCAATATATAAAAACATGTGCATTTTATTGATAAATACCCCAAACTCTAACGAATGAGATATTCTAATTCTAAATCTCCTATGAATGATGTTTTAATCTGAACTAATAATCTGAACTAAACAAATAATGCAGTCATGCAACCAATAGTCATTCAGTTTTTTAAACCTCCATAATAGCATCTAAAATAGCATCCAACGAAATAAATAAAACCCATCTACAACAACCAAGGTGAAATATATGTCCAAATGGCCGAAGTCTAGCGATAGTGCCAAAAATGACGTGTAATGGCACGTGATAACATGCAAATAGGTAAAATGTAATGTCTATGTCAAATCTAATTAACTCGGTATTTATTTCTTTTTTCTTTATTAATTGTTAGGTTCTCCTATGCTAAATAATCCATTTTTAATTAGAAATCACACATAAACATAAGTAATATACTATACTACAACTACAGTATAGTGAGAGACAAATATTACTCACCTCAATCAAATCAATGCAAAGCTGCTCTATAGCGTAGAGCTTGCCATCACGATTCCAGCACAATAAATGATGTCTAAAGCAGATATCGTACTAAAAAGATATATGCGTTACAACATTTTATATGAACTGAAATAAATAGTATAATTAACAATGTAATTAGCTTATGCTAATTACCTGATTAGCGTTAGTAAACCACGCTCTAATCCTCTCTTCGAATACGGGTTCGCTCCACTCCTCAAATCGAATGCCGCTACCGTATACGACCACCAGAGGCCTCCGCCTCTCCACGTTGTGCCACCACACCAAGCGTCGGGACACCAGACTCTTTTAACTATCTCAAATTTGTTGATGAACCAAATCGGGTTTTAACCTGATTTCTTATGCCATAGGCCACCGCACTACCTTTGACCACCCAACATCACTAGCTATCCCCTTACGTTTTCCTTTTGGGCCATCACCTTGAAGTTCATTGTGGGTGAACTACAACCAGAAAATCGAAAGTAACCCATATTAGGTATTGGGTAGATTCCAACCACCCACGAGCTCCGTTGGTCAAGCGCCGACCATAGTGAAATCCACTCGCCAATGCAAACAACTTTCTAATTGAGGATTTTGGCTAAATGTATATGGATTGGATCACTCGATTTCAACCATTAATGAGAAGGATGTAGGCTTGAGATCTAAGGACTGAAGAGAAAAAGATACTTATATAGCCTTCTTTAAAACACTATTCACCAAATTCAACATTTCTTGAACCATAAACATGTCGAACCTTACACTCAAAAGATTTCTGGAAGCTATATCAAGACCAATAGAAAAGGTTTCAGACTAATTCCATCATATGCAAGGATCGACTCACGAACCGATCCTTAGATACTAGCCAAATTTCCAAAAGTCAAAAAATATTGATGCTTACGCTCTAAAAAGTTCCCACCATAGATCGTGACTTATTGGAAATGATTTTGAGTCTTGATTCGTTCGTATGTGAAAAGTCACATTTTGAAACCAACACTCAATTAACAATTAATATTTAAATAAAAATATTTAAATACCCAATCATTAAAATAAGGATCGTTGCACATGGTTCTTGATGATTCTCAATCAGATATGCCTTTTCTCAAAGTGTATTCCACGGTCTCATCATAGAAGGCTGCAACCAACGTTTGGTGCGATGGCAGTTACTTCATTATTCCTCTTTCGGATTATCTTTGATTCTGGTACACATTCTTCAGTGCTACTCTATCTTTTGATTTTACAAAAGGAGAAGCCATCAATTTGGTTGGCCCGTCTTCTATTCGTCAAGGTGTTACACCTCTTGTTGTACCTGACCTTTCTTAGACCACTCAAAAGTTTGCAGCTCTATAACCCAAGCTCCTATGAGGATTTTACGGATGGTCTATCACAATATATGCATCATCTCGTTGGCATTAGTTTATTGATATAGCACATTTGACGATCACTTATGATCTAGGACAAACAATGGTCCCTTACGATGAGTTATATCGTATACAAGTTCGGCTTTAGGATGTTATGTATGAGTGCACATGAGAAGAGTATGAATAAATGGTGGAGGTCTATGGAGACGTGTTTAGGGGATTATTGAGGATAAGACCAGATACCAGCATCGACCAAGACACGGCCCAGGATAAGGTCCTCTAGTTGATCTGGGCGATGCTGCACATTTAGGTCATCCGGGACCACGGTGAGATTAGATTAAAGAGCAAGAAAATGATTGGAAATAGACGCACAAAACATGTAACACCTCATAATATTAAAGAATACTATAGGATAAACAAAAAAATACGTGATTAAATATTTGGGAAATAAATAAAACGGACTGCACCATTGCATTCGTCTCGGAATTCTGCTTAAGATAGACTTTGAGTTTGCGTAATACAGACACATATGAGGAAGTTATTAAGCTTAGAAATTTGTACGCGTATAAGAGAATTATATATAAACAAATCAAGTTCAGAATTCAAAATAATTCAAAAATCAGAGCAGGAAATCAAAGCGGGATTCTAGCCCATTGGGGGTCAATCGGCACCACATTGGGGTTGACCCTAGGGTCGACCCACACAAAGGGGTGTCGACTGTAGGGTAGACCCCGGGGTCGACCCACCCCAGATCTGGGGCATATTCCTACCTTGTACCTAGATGCATTTCTGAACAAGATTCGTTGGCTATAGGCTATAAATAGGACAACATTTCTATTGTTTTATTCACCCAAAACAATGAAGACACCGAGATGCTGCCTAGCTTGGATTGAATTAGCCTATTCTTTGCAACAACGACTTATACATATTCAAGAATCTATGCTACAACATCAACATTCTTTTCTCTGCTCTTTAGATCTAGTCTTTATGAGTACACGTTATTTTTAGATATAAACATTTAACAAGTAATCTTGACATGTCTATAAATCTGGATCTGAACCTTTCCCTGTTAAGAATCTGATTCATATCTAAACAGATCTGCCATTACATGTACACATGATCTACTGTTCAGTTCTTATATGCCTATTTATACCTATTTCTTTTATCATGTGCTTATTCTGTTATTATGCCTATTTCTGTTCTCTTCTCTCCCTCTTTCCCTTTTTATTTTTATAGCCTTGGCTACCTTCGAGCCTAGGCCTATCGCTGAAATATGCGAATGGACGAAATTGGGAATGGTTGGGAAAGATAAATTATGGGCATAACTTGTATTATGAATCATGATTGGGATTTGGGGGCATAACCTATACTGTAATGTAAGACTAAACTTGGGGCATATGTTATACAATGAATTATAACCGTAATTTAGGGCATATAAATCTGTAGGCTTAATATAAGTTTAAGCGGAATATGTTAATGAAACTATAAGTAACCTGTTGTAACTTGCGGAGATGTTTAATCTGTTAAAATGACTAATCTGCTGAAATCTTTTGAAACTGAATACTTTGATTGAAAAACCTATGATGAGCATGCGTAACTCATAAATAGGATTATTATACCAAAAAAATTTTTAACACAATTATGAAAATTAAGAAATGGTAACCGCACTTAGACACGAGGTTAAATTAAACTTGTGGTATAAGCAGTCTGCCCGGAACCGCCCGACAAATCCTGCATCCACAAGTTGTTAATTTAATGTAAGGGGTCTAGTGCGTAAATATACATATAACAGTGCTAAACACGAGGTTAAGTCCAACTTGTGGTAGAAGTCTACCCAGAACCGCCTGGCATATCCAGCGTTCCCAAGTGGTAAACTTAATATGAGAGGTATAGTGCATTAACATACATGAACGGGGAATGATAATAACCTGATAACCTGTAATACTTAACCTATTTAATCCGTAGGGATTATATAAGCCATTAAACTATAACTTATTGAATCTGTGGGGTTAAGTAAATCTGTGGGGTTAAGTAAATCTGTTTAATCTGTGGGGGTTATGTGAACATTTTAATATAAAAGACTTAACCTGTTATATCTGTTAGGGTTATACGAACCCGATAAACTTAACCTGTTTATATGTTGAGGTTATGGGGGCTTGTTAATCTGTTAGGCATAACCTATCAAAATCCTAGTGGTGGGGATGCAAGCCTAGGGGGTGGCTTGTATCATCTGTTGTGTGGGACCCGTATCAGTCAGTAAACCCATTCTGGTATCCAATGGGGGACCTCAAACTAGGTAGTGGTCAGGTCATGCTTACTCAGCTGATTATTAGAGGTCCATATGGGTGGAGTTGTCTGATGGCGCGTTCCAACGGTGTCATGTGCATGCATGGATCCATTTGCTCGGGAAAATAAGACGCTATAGCACAAGTAGATATGGATGTGTCTATCTAGGGGTCGCCACTTTAGGAAGTGATACATCCTACTATGGGGCCGACACATGGTATTTACGGGATATGGAGTCGATCGATTAGGGTAGTAATTAGGGTACATCTAGTCCTCCCTGTTTTGGTGCTCGTTATTATCATTTGGGGTAACACAGTTGTTTTTGTTGGGCATCCTATTATTATCGTTTGGGGTAACACCCGTTTTCTTATTAGGCAGCCTATTATTATCATTTGGGGGTAAAACCAATCACTAGAAGTACACCTAATTCTACCATAATGTTTCAGTTGCGGCTATTCTGTAATTGTTATACTAGCATTGGTGCAGAGAAAAGTATTTGAGAAGCATAATCTGTTATGTTCATCTTGCTTATCCTGTTCAGACTATTATACCTATCCTATGATACTATTATCTCTCTCATCCAGTTCATATGCATGTCATGATGCTTTTACTTATTTATATGCTAAAAGTAACTAGACTCGCCAGACTTTAGGTCTGACCTGATTTGTTTCCTTTTCTCTCTCTTCCTTCCCACAGGTTCTCAGGGTGAGAATACTCGGGCTTGATTCGGATTCTCTCTTCTGTTTCTGCTTGGAGCTTCTTAGATGTGCCGCTTTGATTACCTGTCACCTTGCAATGGCTATTTTTGGGAACTATGATTCTATATTACTATACTCTGATGATTTTAGTACAAGGTTGATATTTTAATTTGATGTAATGGGATTTCTATATTTCAAACTTATGTTGTAACTAAATTTTGGACCACAATGTTTTCTGTTTGAAAAATAAAGTTTCAAATTCCGCTGCTATTTTATGTATGTATTGTGATGATTCTGTTTCTATTTACCAATAACGCTTCACAGAACTTAATGCATTTTGATAAAGAGTGACATTAATAAACATGGGGTGTCACATTTGGTATTAGAGCTGAAGGTTACAAGATGGGATAACAGATTTTGAAAATTGAACCAAAGGCTTCAAAAAGAAAGTTTTTTCAAAGAAAAGTCTATTTTTGAAAAACATATTCTCCATAACCATATAAAATATCTCTCGATTCTCCACTTGAATCCCTTTTCCTTTTCTTTTCAGCATGTCTGGGAACCGATTCTTCCCGAAGGGTGTCCCCATTGCTTCATGGTTCCGTAAGCATGTTAAAACTACGGTAGATGTCGAAGGGCAAGGAAGTGCCTAACCTCCATCTGTAGCCGCAGTAATTCCACCTGCAACTAATTTTCTCTCTAGCTTCGTAAGGATTTCCATGCGATGGAGGCAGCTTTCGAGAGACTTGTTAGCATGTTACACAAGGATGGTAAAGAGGAGAATAAAGGAGTTAGGGCTAAGGAGCACAACCCAAGAATGAGAAAAATGATGGTCCAAGAAGGGAACACAGATGAAAGAAGGAAAGAATAACAAAGTTCAAATAAAGGCAAGAAGAAGTGTCATGGTTGTAAATGCTTGGGTAATTTGGTCAAGGAATGTAGAAGAAGGAAGAATGCTAGTTTCAACTGTGGCAATGTTGGACACTATACTAGGAAAATGCCCAAAGAAGCAAAGACAGGGGCAAAAGACAAGACCATCTGGAGAGCCGGTGCATGATCTCGAGGGCAGTGAACCAGACGAAGGTAGGAATGTTTCTGTTGAAGGTTTGATTTCACTTTCTAATCATCATGTTAGGACTCTTTTTTATTCTAGCGCTTCACGTTCTTTTATATCCGATTCTATGGTTGAGTCTCTACACCTTAGTACTAGTATGGTTTAAGATCCCGTTGTTATCTCAAACCCCATTGGGGGCTCGGCTCATCTGTTTGTGATTTTTTGGAATTTGAGGATATCTGTGTTGGGCATCGAGTTTGAGTGCGACACGTATTTGCTTGGTTTTATGGGCTATGGTTTGATTCTAGGAATGGATTGGCTTGCCATGTATTGTGCCATTCTAGACTGTGAGAAGAGGGTCGTTAGGCTTTCGACTTGCCATGAGAGGACTCTTGAGATTTCTTGTGACCCTAAGGGGTCTGTCATGCTTAATTAGTTTCCTAGAATCACTTGATGCTTCTATCAATGATTTCCGATCTATACTAGTAGTCTGTGAGTATTCAGATTCTTCTGAGGAGGTTAGGGGATTACCTCCGAGGTGTGAGATCAATTTCCGGATATACTTAGGGGACAATGCAAAGCCAATCGCATTGCCTGTGTACCACATGGCTCTTAGGGAGCGGAGGGAGCTCAGCAAGTAAGTAAGGAAGCTACTTGAGAAGGGATTTATTAGGCGAAGCGCATTTGAATAGGGTGCTCCAGTCATCTTTGCAGCTAAGGCGGATGGCTCGCTTCGCTTTTGTGTCGAGTACAGGGAGTTTAATAAAATCACTAAGAAGAATCGGCACCTACTTCCGAGGATAGATGATCTGTTTGACCAACTTGTTGGTGCATCTATTTTCTCCCAATTAGACTTGGCCATGGGGTTTTATCGGTTGAGGTTGGTCGAAGATAGTATAGACAAGGCCTCTTTTAGAACTCTAGATGGTCTCTTCGAATGGCCCGTCATGCCTTTTGGGTTGACAAATGCACCTGCCTATTTTGTGGACCTGATGAGTAGGGTGTTTCAGGTGTTTCTGCATAAGTTCGTTGTGGTCTTTGTTGATGACATTTTGATCTTCTCGAAGAGCGAGAAAGAACATGCCCTACATTTAAGGGAGGTTTTGAAGACTCTCCGAGCACACCAGCTTAAGGCAAAATTCTCCGATGTCATTTTTGGAGAAAGGAAGTGAGATTTCTAGGGCACATGGTCTATAAGGATGGGATAACAGTGGATCCCGTGAAAGTAGTTGAAATTCAAGATTGGAAGATTCCAAAGAACGCAACGGAGGTGAGGAGTTTTTTCAGTTTAGCAGGCTATTATAGTAAGTCCATTAAGGACTTCACAAAGATATCAGCCTCATTCACCAGACTAACAAAGAAGAATTTAAACTTTTCTTGGGATATGGACCATAAGGATGCTTTTCAGGAATTAAAGAGGGCTCTGACAACAGCCTTAGTCTTGACTTTTCTTGACAGGAACAAGGTGTTCAAAGTATACACTGATGCATGTGGCACAGGGCTTGGTGCCGTTTTGAGCAAGAGAAAAGGGTAGTATGTTATGGTGGTAGACAGTTGAGAGTTCATGAGAATAACTACCCTATCCATGATTTAGTGTTGGCTTCCATAGTATTCATCCTTAAGACTTGGCGTAATTATCTACTTGGAGAGAAGTTCGAGTTGTATACCAGTCATAATTCTCGCAAGTATTTGTTCTTGTAGAAGGATCTCAATTTGAGGCAACAGAGATGGATGGAGTTCCTAGCGTCCTATGATTTTGAGATATCTTATACCCCCAGCAAGGGTAGTGTGGTGGGGGATGCGTTGAGTAGGCATAGGATGACTTTGAGTCCACTATTTATATAGAGGCAGAGCTTTGAGTACATATCGACCTTTGATTTTAGGCCATCTACGGATCTAGTACCTGGTTTGTTGGCATCCTTAGAGGTGCGATCTACTCTTATGGATTAGATAGGGACTTCGCAGCGAGAACACCCACAAATAGCAGACATCTTGGATAGGCTTAGTAGAGGGGAGACTTCTAGTCACCTCGGTAGATATTCAACAGATGATCGAGGGTGGTTGCGACGAGATGGAAGGCTTTGTTTTCCCTGAGTTGGGATTCTGTTGAAGTAATTCCTTGAGGAAGCCCATCATTCAAGGATGACTGTCCATCTAGGCGTTAATAAGATGTATAGAGATATGAAGAGTTTTTTTTTGGGGCTGGGATGAAGAAAGATGCAGCGGAGTGTGTTTTTCGATGTTTGATTTGCCAGCAAGTCAAAGCTGAGCAAAGGAAGCCTGGCGGTTTACTTCATCCTTTGGAGGTTACATAATGGAAGTGTGACAGCTTCTGTATGGATTTCATTGATCGTTCACCTAGATCGAGGAAAGACAACACCAGTATTTGGGTTATAGTTAACAAGCTTACTAAGAGCGCTCATTTCATTCCTTTTAAGAGTAAGAGAACGACAACATGGTTGGCATCAGTTTATCTTCTTGAGATAGTCCGTCTACATGTAGTACCTTCCAGTATAGTGAGTGATCGTGACTATGTATTCACTAGTGAATTTTGGAGGATCTTGCAGGAGGCATTAGGTACGCAGTTGTGTTTGAGCACCACTTATCACCATTAGACCGACGGGCAGGAGGAGAGGGTGAATAGAGTTCTGGAGGATCTTTTAAGACTGTGTATCCTAGACTTCGGAGGGACATGAGAGGAGCATCTTCCATTGGTAGAGTTCGCCTACAACAACAATTATCAAGCTAGTATTGGCATGGAACCCTTCGAGGTATTGTACGATCAACCTTGTAGATCGTCGACTTGTTGGTGGGAGTCTACAGATAGGCTTCTACTTGGACCTGAGATGATTAGAGAATCTTCAGAGAAGATTGATCATATCTGCAGACACATGAAGATAGGCAGAAGTCATATGCAGATAAGAGAAGGACCGATATTGAGTTTGAGGTGGGAGACATGGTTTTCATCAAGGTATCACGTTTGAGGAATGTGGTTCGCTTTGGATCTGTAGGGTAATTGGCGCCAAGGTTTATAAGACCATTTCCCATAACAGAAAGGATCGACCAAATGGCCTATAGGGTGAAGCTACCAGAGAGATTGATGGGTGTTCATATGTTTTCCATGTTTCTCATTTACGAAAGTTCTGCATAATACCGCAGAAGTAGTTGAGCCGAGTATGTTTGAGGAAGTCGAGTTAGAACCAAAGGCGATAGTTAGACGAGTTCCTACCCATATTCTTGGATCAGAGGTTAAGATGCTACGCAACCGAGAGGCCAAGTTGATGAATGTTCAATGGGGGTGAAGACCGGGAGGATGCAACTTGGGAGACTGTAGACAAGATTCGCGTTCAGTACCCTTTCCTTTTCGAGGGTATGTTTTTAGCTTCTTTTTCCAAGCTTCATTTCATACTTGCTTCTATTATTTAAGTATATCCTATCGATCAAATCTTCGACCAATAGGTAGGGAACCAATGGATGTAAACATATGTTTGAGACACGTTATGTTTGATGGATGCAAATGTTTGTTAGTGGTTGCTTGTGGATGCACATATACACACATTAGGCACTAGATCGACTCAATCACTCTCATACTGCATATGGATGGGTGTGCATTTTTCTTCTTTTTATGGATGGAAATGAGTATGTCATCATATGGATGTTTCATTTAGATGGATGGTTGTGCACACATTTAGAGTTTACAAGATATATTGGGATTATTTGCATACATGTTGGATTTATGGCACTAACATACATTGCATTAAGGTGGTCAACTAAATTAGTAGACTACCTGATTTTTTACATTAGCATAGGGAAATACACACACACCTTTGCATATGTTCATGTAAATATTAGAAATCTTTTAAGAACAATGGATGCCTGTGATTGATGAATGAGTTTATGGTTGATGGATGTTATGATATACATTCTTCTTAACTTGGAGATTTCAGGAACGAAATCGTTTAAGTAGGGGAGAATGTAACACCCCGTAATTTTAAAGAATACTATAATTGTAAACTAAAGAATACATAATTAAATATTTGGGAATTAAGTAAAACGGACTGCACCATTGCGTTCATCTCAGAATTCTGCTTAAAATAAACTCCGAGTTTGCATAAAATGGACATCATATGAGGAAATTATTAAGCTTAGAAGTTTGTATGCATATAAGAGAATTATATATAAACAAATCAATTTCAGAATTCAAAATAATTTGAAAATCAAAGCGGGATTCTGGCCCATTGGGCGTCGACTCACACAAAGGGGTGTCCTTCCAACCTAGATACGGGGCAGATTCCTACCCTGCATCTGCATGCGTTTCTGAACTAGATTCGTTGGCGGTAGGTTATAAATAGGACAACATTTCTATTGTTTTATTCTCCCAAAACAATGGAGACACCGAGATGCTGCCCCAGCTTAGATTGAGTCAGCCTATTCTTCTGCAACAACAACTTATACATATTCAAGAATCTCTGCTACAACATCAACATTCTTTTCTATGTTCTTTAGATCCAGCCTCTGTGAGTACACATTATTTTTAGATATGAACATTTAACAAGAAATTTGACATATCTATAAATCTGAATCTAAACTTATGCATGTTAAGAATCTGATTCATACCTAAAGAGATCTACCATTACATGCACACCTGATCAACTGTTCAGTTCTTATATGCCTATTTATGTTATACCTATTTTGTTATTATGCCTATTTCTGTTCTCTTCTTTCCCTCTTTCCCTTTTTATTTTTATAGCCTAGGCTACCTTCGAGCCTAGGCCTATCGCTGAAATATGCGAACAGACGAAATTGGGAATGGTTGTGGAAGATAATTGGGGGCATAACTTGTATTATGAATCATGATTGGGATTTGGGGGCATAAACTATACTGTAATGTAAGACTAAACTTAGGGCATATGTTATAGGTGAATTATAACCGTAATTTAGGTCATATAAATCTATTGGCTTAATTTAAGATTAAGCAGAATATGTTAATGAAACTATAAGTAGCCTGCTGTAACTTGCAGAGATGTTTAATCTGTTAAAATGACTAATATGCCGAAATCTGTTGAAACTGAATACTTTAATTGAAAAACCTATAATGAGCATGATTTACTCCTAAATAGGATTATTAGACCAAAAAAATTGTTAACACCATTATGGAAATTAAGAAATGGTAACTGCACTTAGACACAAGGTTAAATTCAACTTGTGGTAGAAGCAATTTTCCCGGAACCGCCCGGAAAATCCAACATCCACAAGTTGTTTATTTAATGTGAGGGGTCTAGTGCATAAATATACATGTAACGATGCTAAAACACAAACTTAAGTCCAACTTGTGGTAGAAGTCTGTACGGAACCGCCTGGCATATCCAGCGTCCACAAGTGGTCAACTTAATGTGAGAGGTCTGGTGCATTAACGTACATGAAGGAGGAATGATAATAACTTGTTAACCTGTAATACTTAACCTGTTTAATCCATGGGGATTATATAAGCTGTTAAACTGTAACTTATTGAATCTGTGTGGTTAAGTAAATCTGTTGAATCTGCGGGGTTAAGTAAATCTGTTTAATCTGTAGGGGTTATATGAACCTATTAATATGAAAGACTTAACCTGTTATATCGTTAAGGTTATAGGAATACGATGAACTTAACCTATTTTATATGTTGGGGTTATGCGGGTTTGTTAATCTGTTAGGCATAACCTGTCAAAATCCTAGTAGTAGGGATGCAAGCCTAGGTGGTGGCTTGTATCATCTATTGTGTGGGACTCGTATCAGTTGGTAACCCATACTGGTATCCAAAGAGGGACCCCGAACTAGGGAGGGGTCAGGGCATGCTTACTGAGCTGATTATAAGAGGTCCATATGGGTGGAGGTGTCTGATGGCGTGTTCCAGCGGAGTCATGTGCATGCATGGATCTGCTTGCTCAGGAAAATAAGATGTTATAGCACCAGAAGATATGGTTGTGTCTTTCTGGGGGTTGCCACTTTAGGAAGAGATACATCCTAATGTGGGGCCGGCACAGGGTATTTACGGAATAAGGAGCCGATAGATTGGGGTAGTAATTAGGGTACATCTAGTCCTTCCTATATAGGTGCCCGTTATTATTGTTTGGGGTAACACCCATTATTTCTGTTGGGCAGCCGGTTATTATCGGTTGGGGTTACACCTGTTATTTCTATTGGGCAGCCTGTTATTATCGTTCGAGGTAACAACCCTTATTTCTATTGGGAAACCTATTATTATCATTTGGGGGTAAAACCCATCACTAGAAGTACACCAAAGTCTACCATAAGTTTCAGTTGGGGTCATTCTGTTTCTGTTATATTAGTATTGGTGCAGAGAAAAGTATCTGAGAAGCGTAATATGTTCTGTTCATCCTGCTTATCCTGTTCAACCTGTTATACCTGATTTATGTTATTGTTGTCTCTCTCATCCAGTTTATATGCCTGTCATGATGCTTATACTTATTTATATGCTATAAGTAACTGGACTCGCCAGACTTTATGTCTTACCGGTTTTGTTTCCTTTTCGCTCTCTTCCTTTCCCCCTGGTTCTCAGGATGGGAATACTCAGGCTTGATTAGGATTCTCTCTTCTGTTTCTGCTTGGAGCTTCTTAGATGCACTGCTTTGATTACCTATCTACCTTGCTATGGCTATTTTTGGGAACTATGATTTTATATTACTGTACTCTGATGATTTTAGTACAAAGAAGATATTTTAATTTGATGTAATGGGTTTTCTGTATTTCAGACTTATGTTGTAACTGGATTTTGGACCACGATGTCTTCTGTTTAAAAAATAAAGTTTTAAATTCCGCTGCTATTTTATATCTTTCTTTTGATGTTTCTGTTTCTGTTTTCCTATAACGCTTTAGGAAACTTAATGCATTCTGATAAAGAGTGACATTAACGGATGTGGGGTGTCACAAAACATATATTCGTTTTGTGACGAACCTTTCCCATCATCAATGGAACACCAAAGTCAAAAAATAGAAAATTCTTCTTATTCTTCTTTAGACACATTTTCGTGGATTAAAAATACTGGTTTTAGCTCATTTTTAATGTACTTCTAAACTCATGTATGTTTATTCCTGCTGGATTTGCCGTCATACTATTAAAAGGATATCGTTTACTTTGGTCATTCCGTAAGATTTCACCTTTAGCGGATTCTCTACGGTCATCTAGATTTGGATTCAAACTAAATTCAACCTTTTCATATTAGAACAGAAATTTTATCTAGAGTGCGCAGTTTAAATAAAATTACCTCTTATGCCTCCATTGAAATTTGGTGGTTGATAACATGGACTGCCATTCGAGAACTGGTTGCCATGTTGATCATTGAAGCATTGACTTGTATGCTATCCCTGATGTTGCATATGATATTGTGATATATATATATATATATATATATGTTGTATATGTATATATATATATATACTGAGAGTTTTGTTAATGATTCAAATTGTTTTATCAGCTCGACGAAAAATTGTTATAACCACTAGAATTTTAATTATATTATTGAAATATATGAGGAAGACATGGTTTCTTTCCTTTTTTATTATTCGATATTTTGTTGTGACATTCTGATTTGTTGTTTGTTAATTTATGAAATATTAGTAAAGAAGAAAAATTTCTTGCTCTCTCCCTGACTTTAGGAGTTATCTCTCTTCTTCTTAATTCCCTCTTGATATTTAATATTTTAATTTTTAATTTTTAATTTTTAATTATCAATTAAATTATTTAGTTAACCTCTCATATTTTATAGTATGATATATATATATATATATATATTTAAAACTTATGTACAATTAATATACAAATAATTCATCGATTAACTTCTAATAGTTTATAATCAGGTCCATACATTTACATTAATAATATAATACCAAATTTAAACTGTTTAAATAAAATTTAATCAGCTAATATATTTATTAATTACTAATAGATATTAAAGAACGATGATTGAATATGTATATGGCTGTTTATGCTAGCAAAACGGGTAAAATTAAATTGTTTTATTCAATTACTATATGTAAATTGCATAAAATAACAATAAATATTTTAATTTTTTATTCGTTTATCATTTAACTATAAATACTTTCATTTAAAATGGTAAAATATATGTATTATTCATGGCATTTATAAAATTCTACATTTAACTTAAAATATCTATTATTAGAATTACCATAATTACTTATAAAACCTACATCACTTTCTTTTATGATATATGTTTTAATCTAAATGCATAAATTAATTATGTTGTGTTAGTTTAAAATAATAAGATAAATGTGACGACCACCCCGTATCTCCTGCACAAACCAAGGAGAAGATGTGTTGTATGACGTGCTAGGCTGATATGGGACGATCATCAAGGTAGAATAACTCACACAGAAACCTATCATATAACTCATGACGCAGGGATAAAATATAATATAACACATAAAACATGATACAATAACGAAACACAATTGAACAAAAACTTTAACTTTTCATATCATTATGAAAATATCCATATATCATTTGGATTACATCAGAATGTGTAACATCCCATAATTTTAACTTAGTTTGATTTGGATTTTTATTATATAAATTTGGATTTTCTGAATATAAATTGATTTTTATAAGGTTTGAATATGAATTTTTATTTTTGAATAAGTATCTTATTTTATATTATAAGTATGATTTTATATTAAAAAAAACTTATTTTAGAAGTTATATTTAATTTATAAGATTTCATGTTTTGGTAATGATATTTTCCGATTTTGATAATATTGATTTGTAAAATATGAATTTGATAAAGGATGGGTTATTTTAAGATTTCACAAGAAAGATTTTTATTTTTGAATATCGATAAATAAGATAATTTATAATGATGATTATAAAATTGTATAAGGATTGTTAAGTATTTATTTTAACCGTTTGTTAGTATAAATTTTGGTAAATTATATGGGTAAATATATTTGATAAATAATATAGATAAATATTTTTATAAACCTTAAGGTAATATACTAGCTACACCTGTAAGCTTTGGAAAGTGGCTCCATTCACAAGTGTTATAACTTATGTTGCTAATATAAATAAATTAATTAAGCTTAAGACAAGGTGATGCGTCTCCTTAGGTTTTTAAACACATGTAACAATTCATGCTGTAAAGCCAAGTAGATGTATATGTGTAATGCATGTATATCATATGCTTCATGAAGAATCCAAGTATCCCTTAAACTAATTACTAAAATGACCTTTCAAATGCCTATATAAACACATATGACCACCGTTCAAATCTGCATATCACAATTTAACCTGCTTCTTCTTTCTCTGTTTGATTTCCAGTAAATGAAAATATATGTTTCCACTCAATCAAAAATCCATTCCTCTCAATCCATTCAAATTCAGCTGAAATGATCTGTTCGAATATTGTTCAGATCATCGTTTTCGATTTTTAGAAATTGTCGGATTGAAATTTCGTTGACAAACGAAAAAGAGATCGTAGATTTACAGAGAATCGAATAAATGGGTTCAAAACTTCAGAAAATCATATCTCTAATCCACTTCGAATTGATCGACACCGTCAGCACCGTCGCGATCAGCGAGGAATGTAGTATTTTTGGTATGAATTTGGTTCGATTCCGCGTCGATGATCGAATTGTTCAATACTAGGTTTAGAGTTCATAGGAGAATCAAGTGGAGATAGGAGAAGCGGAGTATGGCACGATGATAAGGATGGAGATGTCTTTGATACAGCAGAATTTGGTGAAGATCGGTGCAATATTGGATGGTGCGATATGGGGATTCACACATTATCTGTAGTAGGTTTTTGTCTCGGCGATGATCGGATTTTGAGATGGTGGACCAGTGTTCGGGTGAGTGGGCGCGTTCGAGTGAGCATGTGAGGAGAAACATGTTGGTGAAGTCAGATAGTTGAACGGTGGAGGGATGGACGTGTGCACGTGCACACCGTGCGCGTGGATTCGGGTTCCAGTAAGAGGATTCATCGCAAGGAGGAAGAGAAAGGAGAAGAAGAGGGAGTGGGCCGGTTTTGGTGCGGCATTTGGCAAATGGGCTTGGGCCTTCTTTAAATTGGGTAAGGTTTATTTATTTTTTACTTAAGTTAAATTTGTTTAAACTTTAATATCTCATCCATTTCTAACCCGATCTACTCACCGTTAGGTTCGTTAGAATCATATCGAGGAGTAGAACACATTGAGATATTATATTGACAATTTTAAATTAAGTATAATTTATAATAAAATAAAAAGAGTCGTTGCATATAAATATAACGATGATAGTTATTAACCGAATATATATATATATATATATATATATATATATATTAGCAGAAAATCCCAGTTGTTAATCATAATGGATTGAAAGCAATACGAGTGATGATGGCAGTGTTCGTTCGCATGATTCGTTCTGGTAATGATGATTTTGGAGCTCGAATGGTGAGAACTTCTAATTTACATATTTTTTTAAATTAGTTAATTATGATTAGCTGAGAATTATTATAATTAGTTAATGATAGTTGTGTGATGGATGATGATGTTTGGATGGTTGTTCATGGAATTAGATAATACATTGAACACTGATAAGCGTTATTAACCGTAACGCTTGTGCACAATTGAAATATTTGTTTATTGGTTGTGATTACAAGAATGAGTTCATGTCCATTTGATCATATGATTGATTTATTTGGATGATTATAATTGCATGATATTACAACACACACCGTGGTTGTGGAAAATACGGGTGATCGATTTAAAATCTCCTTCCTGTATATGATTTTATTATTTAATAATATTTTAAATTAAGTTTTGAAATTCGATATCAGAACTGTTTGGAAATTTAGATAATTACAATTGATATTCGTAAAATTGAAGACTGTTTAGAAAAATATTTTCATCTATTAACCTTTGAATTGAAATTTATTCCGAAATTTATTTGAGTTATATATTCAAACATTTATTTTATATAAGTAGTTGATCTTACTATTTATAACGATTATCCATTTAATTTTGAAATGATTGAACAAACTGGGAGAAATGTATTAAATCATAATTGGAAATTTAGTTGGAATTGTTAAATTGAATAAACGATATTCGTATAACATGAAAAGGTTTTGGAATAAGATTTAAATAATGTATTTAGCATGATTTTAACAATTATATGTAATGAGTTTGGGAAATATATTTATTAAGTATTCAATTTAATTAGATATGAAGATTTGAATAATGGTTTTTGAGATAGTGATGTTTTGGAATTGAAATGAAAATATAAATCCATTTGGGATAGATTTGAACGATTTAGATCATTATATTAAGTAAATAAAATGCACTATGATGCGACAGTTTATGAATATCAATTTAAATTTTCAAATGACTATTTTTAACAGCAGTACTTTGGTAACACTTCCAAATGTTGTTATTGGTTTTGAAATTTATAAGCTTGAACTATTATTTGACTATAATAATGATTTATAAAATAGTTTGGACGGTTGTTAAAGTATTGGAAATATTTTTATGGAACTGGAATGGGTTTTCCCATTTTAAATAATTAGATATGGTTGGAGAAAAATCTTCGATTGTTTGAAATTAATTCAGTAGATGATAACTCTTATTATTTGAGGAATTGAAAAGGTAATTCACTATTATTCTGCTTATAATATGAGTTGGATACGGAAATTTATATTGAAGATAAGTTGATGGTATTTCTATCCAGATCTAATGTCAAAGAGTTGAATAAATCTTTTAATTAAGATACGGGTTTCTCAACCTAATTGAAATAAGTTAGATAGAAATAATCTTTGATATTTGGTATAAAATTTCATGATGTAAAGTATACTATCTGAGGAATTTGGAAGATATTATTATATCATTATTCCACTTATAGTATTCATTGATTATGAGAATTTATATCGAATATAAGTGGATAAAAATTTCTGTGTAACTTATGATTCAAATCAATTGATTTGGGTTTTGTTGTGAATCGTATCTTCAATAATATCATTCTTGAAACCCAATGAGATTGAGTTGTGGAAATTCATATTGTAATTGGTGATTTAATCAAATCTTTAATTTGAGGAAATTAAAGTAAGAAATTGAAACGAAGGTATAATCTTTGATTTTAAAGAAGAGTTTAAGATGATAACGAGATGCATGAAGTTAAAGTAATTCAAATCTTGAGTCATAAATGAATTGATAACTATTTGGAAGGAGATTTGAATTAAAAATCCTATGTGAACCATAGCTATTGTTTTAAAGTACGCTTATTACTTGGAAAGACCGAGATCGAATATATGTTCGAAAACCATTCAAAGTAATAATACGACGTTATGAAGCAATTCAAGACTTGGTAATCGACGAATGAAGACCGGGAATATTTGAATTGGTTAGATTGATTGCTGATGTCTCGGTTGGGTAGGCCATCCGATACGGGGTTATGAGTGGCATGAGACCTGAACATATTTGAATATTTTCGGGTTATTGTTCCATTCAGACCCAGAACGGACTTGTATGGATGGTGTGTCTGACATTGAAATGGACCGCATAACACTGATTTCTGTTAATATATATCGGATTTGTGGCAATAGATTATCCTCATCTCTAAGACATATGAACTTAGAGGGTATGCATTGATTGAAATCAGTGATATGTCGTGAATTGTCAATATGGCATACCCGAGTAATGAAACTAGCTAGTGATGATCAAAGCATGGCTTATCGATGCATAGCTTTGTGTATGACGTGACATCGACAAACCTCACACCCCAGATTGATGAGAAACTGGCGGTTAGGTTTTATACTTATATATGAATTGAGGATGAAGTTGCGGCAGTGGGAAACCATTTATGAACTTGGGGGAATTGGGTATGTTTGGGGGACCGTGTTAAGTCAAAAACCGTTGATCTGCCCTGCGATTTGTATTTGGTGTCCATGATGGGCGAAAAAGCCGTGAGGCACTTCACTTTGTATCCCTGATTGATCTTTCGTGACAGGAATCATCAAGTTGGAAACCCAATATCCAATACGAGCCATACGAATTTGATTGTACATATATATGGCAACCTAATATTATGGGTATTATGCCGTCTAGGATTAATACATTTATCTGCGAAATTGTTTTCTACACTATATTATAGTATTGAAAGAGGATCTTTTTGTATGAAAGCACGTTTGGTTATCATAAGGTAAAACTCGCCTATTTGGTATGCGCTTGCATTGTGTGATGTGGGACGAGCTTATGATAGCTTCATTTTTCTAAAAGGTCCTTGCGAATTTATTTGCACAGGTATTCATATGGAATAAACCCGTTCCGCATTAGCGGCGCGGTCCGGTGAATTTCCCAACTTTAAAATAAATCCTAAAAAAAACTGTTGTATGTTCTCATACCAGTCCCATGACTGACCTGGAGTTTATTGTTCCTTCCTAAACTCTGGGTGCCCACTAATTTCACACGGGCAGCTAGTAGTTTAGTTTTGCAGTTATAGATCGTTGGAGCAGGATTCAGAACGCTTTTAGAGTTGGAGTTCGCATTAGAGTTTGGAGCTTCCGCTATATCATACGCTTATTCCGCTGAGAGTATATTTAATTTTCTTCCGCTGTATATGCTGTAACTCTGATATTCCATGTAACTCTGATGTAAATTTTTATTATGCAATGAAAAGTTCTGTTATTTGTTCAATATATGCATGTACCCATAACAATTCGTCTTTGTGAACGGTTTTAGTTGGTTTAATTACCAGCGAAAACTGGGCAAAAAGGCGGGTCGTTACATTTTGATATCAGAGCTTTGGTTATACAAAGCTATGGAGTACGACATATTTGAACAAAAGATAGCACTCATCAGAGTTATATTATCTCATTAGAGATAGGGTTAGAAATGCCCTAGAATGAGGTTCCAGAATATGATGATCGAGAGAGCGTACTTTGAAAATAGATTATTTTGAAACAAAGTAAAGTGTTTTAAAGAACGGAATCATTTTGAAAGATAGTTTTAGTAAGAAATTTTTGAATATTTTATTCGACATCATGATTAGACTATCGAGTATGTAAGGTTTTTGACTATACGTCTAATCAACGTATATGCGAAGCCCAATATACACTAGGTAGATGTAGGTTCACACTCTAGTCGCTCGAGGATGATTTTACTGATGACCATGGCACCATCAGTAGTTATTTTCGAGTTTCGAAAGTGGGATGACTATATGGTTTCAATTAAGACGTCGAGGAATACTTGAACCATTTCGATATGTTAGAAATATTAAAAGGAATATAATGTAAGGACAATATGTTATAGATGCAAAACCAATGATTTTGATAATAACAAAAAGGGATATTGTAGAAGTAAACTATACTTAAGAATTGGAAAGAACACATAAGTGTGAAAATCCATTAAGGAATTATATCAATACCACCCCTTAAGGAATCTGAAGATGATTTGTACTTAAGTTAAGAATTTGTTTAAAGAGATGATTTTGACTTAAGTTAGGAACGAGTTTAAAAAGTTATTTTAAATCGTAACAAACATCGAAGTAGAAAAAAAATTAGATCTTAGGAATATTAAATTTGAAGAAGTGAGTTCTGAAAATGTTAAGATTAATATTTGAAATAACCCTAGCTTGAACAAAATCAGAGTGTGCAGAGGAAGCGTGATGGTATTTTAAATAAAACTGTTTTAAGAGATTTTCCAGCTAGTTGAGTAAGAAAAACTTTCTAAACATGATTTGATATTTAAACAAGTATGAAAACGAGTTATATATATATTTTTAATTTTAAAGGGGATCTAGAAAAAGTGTTATTCGATTAGGTGAATATGACAACTAATATTAAATGAGTATAAATTTAACTTATAAATAGGTTAATATGACATTGGTAATGATTGGAATAAAAAATTGAAATTGAATGAGTTTTTCGGAAATATAATTCTATCTCTTCCCTTGTCGTTGGGTTTTGCTCGACCCATTATCATCTTTTGAATATCACCCCAAATTGTCATGCTTGAAATTTTAACTGTCCAACTTTATTTCTGAATTCTTCCTTTTGCCGTGCTCTAATAAAGCCATGGATAAGTGAATTAATTTAGATTTGAAACCAGTATTTTTAATTATCTCTTAAATTGAACTTGAATATGTATTAAGAGCAATAGAATTTCTAATACTGAATTTGGCCAAGATGTTATTTTGCAAGATAATTGAATAATTAGGGAAAAGTTTACTTGAGAATTTAGATTTAAATTTCTAAGTTAAGCACTTAGTCTTATAATTGATAAGAAAATCATGGGTTCCGTAAGAGTAAATTAGAAATACAATTCCAAACCTTAAAATTTTCTTAGGGTCGTAGACCTCTAAGTACTAGACAATATTTATCCTAGTTTCTCCTTAGTGGTAGTGGTAGCAACTCTGGGTCTAACTCAGAGAATCCGATTTTAATCAAGGCATGTGACAACCCCAGTAATCACGAGATCATAGAAGTTTCCTTAGACCTTAACTTTAGTGAGAATCAGACAAAGTACCCCGAGAATGATATGAGCCGTGGTTCTGACCATTACATTCCCGATATGTTAAGAGAGAAATGGGAATTTAAAATTTGTAGAGAAGATTATATTTACTCGGCTTTCTTTTCGAGGACGAAAAGTTTTTAAGGGGGGTTGAATGTAACATCCCAGAATTTTAACTAAGTTTGATTTGGATTTTTATTATTTAAATTTGGATTTTCTGAATATAAATTGATTTTTACAAGGTTTGAATATGAATTTTTATTTTTGAATAAGTATCTTGTTTTATATTATAAATATGATCTTGTATAAGAAGAAAAAAAAAACTTATTTTAGAAGTTATATTTAATTTATAAGATTTCATGTTTTGGTAATGATATTTTCCGATTTTGATAACATTGATTTGTAAAATATGAATTTGATAAAGGATGAGTTATTTTAAGATTTCACAAGAAAGATTTTTATTTTTGAATATCGATAAATAATATAATTTATAATGTTGATTATAAAATTGTATAAGGTTTGTTAAGCATTTATTTTAACTATTTCTTAGTATAAATTTTGGTAAATTATATGTGTAAATATATTTGATAAATAATATAGATAACTTATGTTGCTAATATAAATAAATAAATTATGCTTAAGATAAGGTGATGTGACTCCTTAGGTGTTTAAACGCATTAACAATTCATGCTGTAAAGCCAAGTAGATGTATATGTGCAATGCATGTATATCATATGCTTCATGAAGAATCCAAGTGTCCCTTAAACTAATTACTAAAATGACCTTGCAAATGCCTATATAAACATATATGACCATCGTTCAAATCTGCATCTCACAATTTAATCCGCTTCTTCTTTCTCTGTTTAATTTCCAGTAAATGAAAATATATGTTTCCACTCAATCAAAAATCCATTCCTCTCAATCCATTCAAATTAAGTTGAAATAATCTGTGTGAATATTGTTCAGATCATCGTTTTCGATTTTTAGAAATTGTCGGATTGAAATTTCATTGAAAAATGAAAGAGAGATCGCAGATTTACAGAGAATCGAATAAATAGGTTCAAAACTTCAGAAAATCATATCTCTTAATCCGCTTCAAATTGATCGACGCCGTCAGTACCGTTGTGATCAGCGAGGAACGTAGTATTTTTGGTATGAATTTGGTTCGATTCCGCGTTGATGATCGGAATTGTTCAAAACTAGGTTTAGAGTTCGTCGGAGAATCAAGTGGAGATAGGAGAAGCGGAGTGTGGCACGATGATAAGGATGGAGAAGGCTTTGATACTGCAGAGTTTGGTGAAGATCGGTGCAATATTGGATGGTGCGATATGGGGATTCATGCATTGTTTGTAGCAGGTTTTTGTCTTGGCGATGATTGGATTTTGAGATGGTGGACAGGAGTTCAGGAAAGTGGGTGTGTTCAAGTGAGGATGTGAGGAGAAACATGTTGGTGAAGTCAGATAGTTGAACGGTGGAGGGATGGACGTGTGCACGTGCACACCGTGCGTGTGGATTTGGGTTCCAGTAAGGGGATTCATCGAAAGGAGGAAGAGAAAGGAGAAGAAGAGGGAGTGGGCTGGTTTTGGTGCGGCATTTGGCAAATGGGCTTGGGCCTTCTTTAAATTGGGTAAGGTTTATTTATTTTTTACTTAAGTTAAATTTGTTTAAACTTTAATATCTCATTCATTTCTAACCCGATCAACTCACCGTTAGGTTTGTTAGAATCATACTGAGGAGTAGAGCACAATGATATATTATATTGACAATTTTAAATTAAGTATAATTTATAATAAAATAAAAAGAGCCGTTGTATATAAATATAACGAACATCGTTATTAACCGAATATAAATATATATATATATATATATATATTAGCAGAAAATCCCAGTTGTTAATCAAAATGGATTGAAAGCAATATGATTGACGATGGCAGTGTTCGTCCGCATGATTCGTTCTGGTAATGAAGATTTTGGAGCTCGAATGGTGAGAACTTCTGGTTTAAATATTTGTTTAAATTAGTTAACTATAATTAGCTGAGAATTATAATAATTAGTTAATGATAGTTGTGTGATGGATGATGATGTTTGGATGGTTGTTCATGGAATTAGATAATACACTGAACACTGATAAGCGTTATTAACCGTAACGCTTGTGCACAATTGAAATGTTTGTTTATTGGTTGTGATGATAAGAATGAGTTCATGTCCATTTGATCATATGATTGATTTATTTGGATGATTATAATTACATGATATTACAACACACACCGTGGTTGTGGAAAATATGGGTGTTCGATTTAAAATCTCCTTCCTATATATGATTTTATTGTTTAATTATTAAATAATATTTTAAATTAAGTTTTGAAATTTGATATCAAAAATATTTGGAAATTTAGATAATTACAATTGATATTCGTAAAAATGAAGACTGTTTAGAAAAATATTTTCAACTATTAACCTTTGAATTGAAATTTATTTCGAAAATTTATTTGAGTTATATACTCAAACATTTATTTTATATAATTAGTTGATCTTATTATTTATAACAATTATCCATTTAATTTTGAAATGATTGAACAAATTGGGAGAAATGTATTAAATCATAATTGGAAATTTAGTTGGAACTGTTAAATTGAATAAACAATATTCGTATAACATGAGACGGTTTTAGAATAAGATTTGAATCATGTATTTAACATGATTTTTACTGTTATATGTAATGAGTTTGGGAAATATATTTATTAAGCATTCAATTTAGATATGAAGATTAGAATAATGGTTTTTGAGATAGCGATGTTTTGGAATTAAAATGAAAATATAAATCCATTTGGGAAAGATTTGAATGATTTAGATCGTTATATGAAGTGAATAGAATGCACTACGATGCGACAGTTTATGAATATCAATTTAAATTTTCAAATGACTATTTTTAACAGCAGTACTTTGGTAACACTTCCAAATGTTGTTATTGGTTTTGAAATTTATAAGCTTAAACTATTATTTGACTATAAGAATGATTTATAAAATAGTTTCGAAGGTTGTTAAAGTATTGGAAATATTTTATGGAACTGAAATGGGTTTTCCAATTTTAAATAATTGGATATGGTTTTAGAAAAATCTACGGATGTTTGATATTAATTCGGTAGATGATAACTCTTATTATTTGAGGAATTTAAAAGGTAATTCATCGTTATTCCGCTTATAATATGAGTTGGATATGAAAATTTATATTGAAGATGAGTTGATGGTATTTCTATCCAGATCTAATGTCAAAGAGTTGATTAAATCTTTTAATTAAGATACAGGTTTCTCAACCTGATTGAAATAAATTAGATAGAAATAATCTTCGATATTTGGTATAATATTTCATGATGTAAAGTATACTATCTGAGGAATTTGGAAGATATTATTATATCGTTATTCCAGTTATAGTATTCATTGATTATGAGAATTTATATCGAATATAAGTGGATAAAAATTTCTGTGTAACTTATGATTCAAATCAATTGCTTTGGGTTTTGTCGTGAATCGTATCTTCAATAATATCATTCTTGAAACCCAATGAGATTGAGTTGTTGAAATTCATATCGTAATTGGGGATTTAATCAAATCTTTGATTCGAGGAAATTAAAGTAAGAAATTGAAGCGAATGTATAATCTTTGATTTCAAAGAAGAGTTTAAGATGATAACGAGATGTATGAAGTTAAAGTAATTCAAATCTTGAGTCATAAATGAATTGATAACTATTTGGGAGGAGATTATAATTGAAAAGCCTGTGTGAACCATAGCTATTGTTTTAAAATACGCTTATTACACGGAAAGACCGAGATCAACTATATGTTTGAAAACCATTCCACGTAATAATACGACGTTATGAAGCAATTCAAGTCTTGGTAAACGACGAATGAAGACCGGGAATATTTGAATTGGTTAGATTGATTGTTGATGCCTCGGTTGGGTAGGTCACCCGATACGGGGTTATGAGTGGCATGAGACCTGAACATATTTGAATATTTTCGGGTTATTGTTCCGTTCAGACCCAGAACGGACTTGTATGGATGGTGTGTCTGACATTGAAATTGACCGCATAGCATTGATTTCTGTTAATATGTATCATATTTGTGGCAATATATTATCCTCATCTCTAGGTCATATGATCTTAGAGGGTATGTAGTGATTGAAATCAGTGATATGTCATGAATTGTCAATGTGGCATACCCGAGTAATGAAACGAGCTAGTGATGATCAAAGCATGGCTTATCGAAGCATAGCTTTGTGTATGACGTGACATCGACAAACCTCACACCCCGGATTGATGAGGAACTGGCGGTTAGGTTTTATACTTATATATGAATTGATGATGAAGCTGCAGCAGTGGGAAACCACTTGTGAAATTGGGTATGTTCGGGAGACCGTGTCTGGCGAAAACCATTGATCTGCCCTGCGATTTGTAGTTGTCCGTGATGGTCGAAAAAGCCGTGAGGCACTTCGCTTTGTATCCCTGATTGATCTTTCGTGCCAGGAATCATCAAGTTGGAAACCCAATATCCAATACAAGCCATACGATTTTGATTGTACATATATATGGTGACATAATATTATGGGTATTATGCCGTCTAGGATTAATACATTTATTTGCGAAATTGTTTTCCACACTATATTATAGTATTGAAAGAGGATCTTTTCGTATGAAAGCACGTTTGGTGTGTGCTTGCATTGTGTGATGTGGGACGAGCTTATGATAGCTTCATTTTTCTAAAAGGTCATTGTGAATTTATTTGCACGGGTATTCATATGGAATAAACCTGTTCCGCATTAGCGGCGTGGTCCGGTGAATTTCCCAACTTTAAAATAAATCCTAAAAACAATTGTTTTATGTTCTCACACCAGTCCCATGACTGACCTGGAGTTTATTGTTCCTTCCTAAACTCTGGGTGCCCACTAATTTTACATGGGCAACTAGTAGTTTAGTTTTGTAGTTACAGATCATTGGAGCAGGATTCAGAACGCTTTTAGAGTTGGAGTTTGCACTAGAGTTCGGAGCTTCCGCTATATCATACGGTTATTCTGCTGAGAGTATATTTACTTTTCTTCCGCTGTATATGCTGTAACTCTTATATTCCATGTAACTCTGATGTAAAATTTTATTATGCAATGAAAAGTTCTGTTATTTGTTCAATATATGTATGTACCCATAACAATTCATCTTTGTGAACGGTTTTGGTTGGTTTAATTACCGAAGAAAACTGGGCAAAAAGGCGGATCGTTACAGAATGTGTTCAAAAAGCCTCACTACAGGTTCACATAGAGTAGCATACATCATCAATATTAATTGAAACAACATATATATATATATATATATTGTTTAGTTGAAAATAATACGTCAGCCTCCAGCTCGTCGTCGCTCAACAAGATCCGCCTCATCAAGATCTACTACCTGCTACCTATTCTGACCATCCACAACATGGATGAACAAACCAAGGTAATAAGAGGGGAACATAAAACTTTGAATCAGACAATAGTTTTAATAAGCGATAAAATAGCTAACAACATCATTAATAAACATTAGCACAACAATTAATCATCATACAGTTACATGAAATTCACCAAATCATGACAAACCAATAAACGAATCAATAGTTAGACCTAAACTTGCATAAACATAAGAATTAAACGTTATAACTTGCTAAATTAGATCCTATGGTGTGATTTGAATTGAAAATATACTTACCTCGATTAGATCTAGATGAAAACAACTTGTATGATGAAATTAAGATCAAACAAACTTATATATTTGATTGAATCCGTGTGAGAGATGTTCATCACTCACCAAATCCATAGAATACTTCAAATCAACAAATCTATAATCCAAACAGCGAAGAACGGCCTTCAAATCAACTCAACTGATGCAATCTACCTTTCCTCGATGTTGGTTTTCAATCCTAGTTTATGAATCTCTGAATATAAATGAAGTAGAGATGTATTTGGTTGAGCCGGAGAATCATAAGCACCCAACCAAATGAGAGAATGAAGAAACTAAACAATTATCTTTACCCCAACCCTCCTGTTTATAGGCAACATCACCTAGCCTTAAAGGGCCCCACTAATCAACTCACTAATGACTAATTAGCCGGTCCAGAAAACTAGCAACACTAAAACAGCGATTCCTTCCAAGCCGCTCAGCTAAATCTTTGTTGTGATCAATCTACGAAATTGGAAACACAATTTTTGATCCAATGAAATTGATCCCAGCACCTGATTCGATCTCATTCAAAAGTTATGCCCTAAATAAAAATAACATTAGCAAAAATGGTCACAAACAAAATTGATAAAAATCATGGACATGTCCCACATCCCCCTGAACAATATATCAAAATATGAGAATGATCCGACCCTTGAAGAATTAAATAAAAATACTTTATGATACTCCGATACGTAATGCGAGCCATTACAATAAATGTAATCAAGCGATACTTGTTAATTCGGTCACAATGAAAATATGAAAATTTCAATAATATATGTCATACCTATATCAATAAAATATGATAAAATTTTATTTTCATTAGGCTAAAACATACATAAGTTACATGATATGTATTATAACACAAACAATAAGGAACTTTTATAAAATAATCTCTTTAAGTTTCGTAATATATAGATTTTCTTTTTTAAAAACATGTTCAAGAGGGACCATTACTTTTAGTTTCGGCTAGTCTGTAAATAATAACAATTAAAAACAGAAATTATTTTCCAGGTCGCCAAAAAGGTTGCACATTAGCAAGGAAAATTCAAAAAAAAAAAAAAAAGATGTTTATAGAGACATGAGATCAATTAAAAATTTATTTTTTGAGATAAAATAAAGAATAGCAAAAAATACCAATAAATTCATCATGCATTACAAAATTATGTTTTTTTACTCCAAAAACCCTTAATTTTAAAAAATTTATAATTTTTTACCAAACTATCTCGGTTCACTTCTAATAATTTATATGAAGTCATATTAGAGTTAATCAAGAATATTAAAACAATAATTAAACTTGATAAACTATTAGTTGTTGATGTGTCAATATAAATCATAAAAATGTAAAAATTTCAATATTTGCACAATATTCATATTAACAAAAAAGGGCATAAATTCATTTGGATATACAAATGCACACATAACATTATTATATGTAAGCAATGATTGCAAATTTAATTTATGATTCATTTATATCGATACATTGATGTATTACACTGTAAAATTCTTGTTTTAGCTAAAGTGCCTACATTATGAAATCTCCACGGTTGCTTACAAAACTCACCTCAATATCACATAATTTCGTACATTTGCATCAATATATATTAAATTAAGCATGTAATCCTCGTTTTAATTTACTAGACTAAATTTAATTAATAAATATTCACTAATTCATCTAATAAAACCATAAACGTGACGATTACAATTTGTGTGTAATTTTTTTTTTTTTGAAAATTGTTGTTCTTTATTGCTATACCAACCATATACTTCATTTATATGCCTTATCAATACCTTATGCTCCCCTAACCTAGATGGGCATCACATAAGGGAAAAGAGCACATATAAACTCCATATACTGACAATACAAAACGAAACGAAACCACATACAACGTCAAAACCACTCTCTCACATACAAACCATATCACTCAATCAAATAAGCAAAGTAAACTCAACACAAATACAAAAACAAAACCTTAACTAGAATCTTGCAAATCAATACCCTATATCTTCATCAAATCAACCATCTGCTATACTGGATTGAAAGAATTGCCATTGTTATTCACCAACTATACAACATCTCATTCAATCAGCTTCACTTTAATCTCCTTACCAGTTCTTATATCATTAAAAATTCTCAAATTTCTTTCTTGCCATAAGTGATATACAGTAGCAGTAAAAACTGCACATGCCAAATCCAAAATTTGATCATTTTCCTTAAACGTATGCAAAATTTTACCAATCTCATACTCCAATGAACCCAAAGTATTAGTTGGAAGACCTAGTTTAAAAGAAATGGACAACCAAATGTATTTTGAGTACTCACATGAAAAGAAAAGATGTTCCACTGTTTCAACACAACCATTACATAAAACACAAGCTTTTTCATCCCTCAAACCAAACTTTATTAGCCTGTCTTTGGTAGAGAGCCTATCAAGCACTGCTAAATATGATATCAATGACATTCGTTTTGCATTTCTTGAGTGCCATATCACCTTAAAAAATGGCTTAACCTGATGCTTTTTCCTAACATGATTCCAGGCATTATGAAAAGAAAAATTACCACCATCCTTCCATTCATAAAAATCCTCACCTACTTCATGATCCAAGAAAATGGAATCAACTTCATTCTGTATTTCTCTAGTAGTCGGATGCATATTGCCAGAAATTTTACCTTCAATAATTAAAGAAGAAACAAGCTCATCACTACTACCAATACTATTAAATCTAGAAAAATCAAAGATATCAACTAAATACTTTGAATTGATCCAAGATTCAAACCAGATTGAAGTATGATTTCCATTAGAAACGACTTTTTGGAATAACTGCTCACCATTGGTTCTCGGTCTCAAGATAGATTTCCATGTACAAGAAGAATTGTTATCACCATGCATACTCCAAAAATGCTTTCCTTTACAATACTTCTTCCTCATCCATTGGCTCCATAAAGAAGAACCCTCTAAAAATTTCCACATAAGCTTTATACATGATGCTTTCTTCCAATTAGACAAAGCCTTTATACCAATACCTCCTTCAGACTTAGGCAGACATAATTGATCCCAACTAACTTAATGAGAGGAGCCACCCCAAAAAAATTAGAGCACATGGAATTCAATTTAGTTATAATATGCCCAGGTAGCTGATATACAGAAGGCCAATATAGAATAGTGGGATTTATAACCGACTATATTAACTCTGCCCTACCAGCATAACTAAGAAAAATAGCATCCCATGATTGAATCTTTTGTTGAATTTTCTGACATAAAGATTGACGTTCACTATTGTGAATATAATTAGAGGATAATGGGATGGCCAAGTATCTAACAGGTAAAAAATCCACCTGAAAACCCAAAACTGAAGTGATATCATGTGTAAATTTAGCATGCAGGCTAAAATATATTTTTGATTTGAGAACACTTATGAATAGGCCGCAGAATTTCTTCAATTTTTCAAAGTAGGCATATAAAGAAGTAGCACATAGACGAGAACATTTATCAAATATCATTAAGTCATCTGCATACATAAGATGGGAAACTACTGGCTCAAAATTATGAACTGGCAAAAATCTCTTCATAGCAACTACTGCATTCATGCAGTAGGAAAAATACTCCATAGCTATAGAAAAGAGATAAGGAGAGAGGGGATCACCTTGTCTAAGCCCTCGATTTGATGATATGAATCCATTAGGAATCCCTTGGATCAGAATTTGGAGATGAAATACACTCTTAATTAGATGAACTGGAAAACCCATCCTTAACATTATATGACATATTAATCTCCTATTAATCATGTCATAGGCTTTGTGTAAATCAACCTTCACGCAAAATTTGATAACTCCCCTCTTTTTGAAATCTCTTAGCAGTTCATGTGCTAGCAAAATATTTTCTCCTATATGACGATTTGGAATATATGCACATTGATTTGAAGAAATGACATAAGGCAATACCATTTTATCCTCTTACATAATATTTTACTAAAATTTTGTAAAACATATTGCAACATGATATAGGTCTATATTGTTGGAGAATGGAGTTTTGATGACAACAACCTTATTTCAATTATCATTGATTATAACATATATGCTAACACTTTTTGTATAAAATATATATATATATATATATATATATATATATGTAGGAATTATATATAGGAAATATTACTAAAGACTATACAGTTATAAAGATGATAGAGATTCAAAGATTAGAGAAATTTCAAGACTCATGAGTAATCAAGATTTCAAGATTAATATATTTATAGAGTCTAGATTTTCTAAGATTCAAAATAACACTCTAGGTTCAAATTCTAATTCTAATTTTCAAAATTCTAATTTTCAAATTCTGATTTTCAAATTCTATCCTCAATCCTCTCCATTTTGTTTCTCTATTTATCCTCAATTCTCTCTATTTTGTTTTTCTATTTTGTTTCTATTTTTATTCTTCTTGTTTTTTCAAACTTAAATTTTTTATATACTTTATATTTATACTTTATATAGTTTAAAACCTTATAATTTTATAAATATATTTATATTGTTTGAAAATATGTTTTCATATGATTTCTATCATATAATATTAATTTACAACACTAGAATTTTGCTTAAGAATTTCCAGAATTAGTTATATATCAAAATACTTAAAAAAAAGTTTTGAAAATGGAAAATACACATGAGTATGTCGACATAGCAAAAAGTGTGTGTCGACATATAACTGCTATTATTTCTAATTTTGAAGGGAAATGTCTTTTCACTTTTTAAAATGCTTCAGAACTGTTGCAACCCTTCATACTCTATAAAAAGAGGTTAAAACCAAATTTTTTTTAACATATATTCTTCTCTAACTTTATACACTTTCATCCCACCATTACTCTTAATCATTCTTATGATTCTTACACTTATACTCTGCCGAATTCACTTCTGTTTTGATCATATTTCTTCTCTCTACACTCTCTACTCTCTGAATCAAGTGCTATAGAAGAGTTATAGGGCTGTTTTGTAATTACTTGGGTTGAATAAACCCTGTTTGTAAGTCAAAGAGGAATCGGTGTATCCTTGTGGCTGTGAAATCAAGGAATAGGAATCAGTGTGCCTTTGTTGAGCCATGAAATCAAGGGACAGGAGTCGGTGTCGCCTTGTTGAGCCGTGAAATCAAGGAGGTTGTATTTGACTATTGGAAATAGTAATAAAATTCTGCACAATCCAGCGTTGTGCGGGACTGGACGTAGGAGCGATCCGAACCAATATAAAATCCGGTGTGTTCTTTCCTTTTTCTACATTTTTATTTCTGTTTATTTTGCATCTGTGTTTAAATCTGTGTCTGTGATTTTGTTTGTGGTGTTTGATTCATTCCATAATTCTCTTTAGTTTTAAGTTTTGTTTAAATTCTTACAAACAATATTCACCCCTTCCCTCTAGTGTTTGCTTTGCCTGAACGATCCATTCCGCAGTCCCTAACAATTGGTATCAGAGCATGGTCTTTCACAATCTGATTTTTGAAAATAAGTGATAATGGCTAACACTGGTAGCAATAATAGTTCTTTTATAGAGGGTCAATCCACTGTTAGACCACCATTTTTTAATGGTAGTAATTATTTATATTGGGCATGTAAAATGAAAATTTATTTACAATCTGTAGGATTAAACACATGGAATAGTACACAAAATAAATATGTTGAACTCACAACTGCATTTGCACAATGGACAAATGAACAAAAGGTTGCTGCTTAGAGCAATTCTAAAGCCATGAATATATTATTTTTTTCATTAGATAAAAATGAGTTTAATAGAGTATCTGTATGTAAGACTACTTATGAAATTTGGAGAACTTTACAAGTTACTCATGAAGGAACTAGTAAAGTTAAACAGACTAAAATAGGCATGCTAGTTATCAAAATGAACGAGAATGGGTCTATTTTAGATATGTATTGCAGATTTCAAGAGATAGCGCAATCACTAACAACACTTGGAAAAACTTATTCCGAAGCAGATCAAGTCAGAAAAATATTAAATTCATTAACTCAAGAATGGGACCAGAAGACTTTGGCCATAAAAGAAGCCATTAATGTCAATGAAATGAAGATTGAAGATTTAATTGGGAATTTGATGTCATATGAAGTTCAGTTACAGAAAAGAAAAGAAAATAGATCAACTGAAAAGAAATTTATTGCACTGAAAGCAACAATAAAGGATTCTGACTCGAGTAGTGAAGATGATGAAGAAACAACACTCATGACAAATCATTTTAGAAAATTTCTAAAATGTAGAAGGAAGGGTTATAATCAAGAAAATTCAAAATTGAATGATGGATGATGTTTTAACTGCAACAAATCAGGTCATGTGAAGAAAATGTGTCCATATCCAGACGTATCTACTTAATAAACGGACAACATCAATTCATCAAGGAAAAGAAAGAAAGCATACGCAACAACATTACATGATTCAGATTCATAATCAAGTGATGAAGAACCAGAAACAAGAAATACAAATATATGCTTTACAACAATTCAAAGTTTAGAAGATCATGAAGAAAAGGATCAAAAATCTGGGTACGCATTAATTAAATTTTAATTTTATTTGGTTGAATGGTTGCTTTGTTTGTTTGCTTTGATTTGAATTTAAAACTTTAAAATTTAATAAATTTTTTGAAATTTGAAATTCAAAATAATAATAAAATATTAAATAACCAATAAATTAATAAAAATAAATTGTTTGTATGTTCCTTAGGATTAGAAGTATTTCAGGAAATCGTTAAACCTGAAATATAAATCGATAATTTAATTCAAAACTTGAAAATCCAATTTCCTTTTGAAATAAGCCTTGTATGTCGACATACAGATATATACATGTCGACATATCCAATAGTTTTGAAATTTAAATTTTGAATTTCAAAAGTTTAAACTTTCAAACTTCCCTCCAATCTTTTCACCAACTCCCAAGGTCTGAAAAGGTGTCCTTTCAATCTGAAAAGTTATGCTTATTCAATTCATATCTATTTATTTTCTATATATATACCCATCTTTTCTACCTTTCATTCGCAACTCAAAACAATATTCTTCATATCTATTCTCTTCAAAATTATCATTTCAATGGCTTCCTCAAGTTCATCTCAGAAATTGAAGATAATGAAAACCATAAAAGGTTAACTTTACAATGACAAAGAGGCCATCAAAACCTATGATAACTATTTAGCAAATGCTAAAGTTAACATGGGTGCTTTCGCTATCTTTAGCGACTTTCCATCTTATGATCTCACCTGTCTTTTCAACACAACAAAATCTTGAGTATTATTGACTCTCGTGATAATGATGAAGTATGTTATCCCAAACTTGTGACGATGTTCTATGCAAATCTCAACCGTGGATTTTATCAAGGTGACGAAAACCAAATTTGGACTAGTGTCAAGGGAACTCAAATTGTTCTCGATGCCGATCTTTTAGGCGAAATTCTAAATTGTAGAAGCGAGGGCACAGATTTATCAACTTTCGCTATCAATGAAATCGATATAGAAACCTATCATGATATCTTCGAAGATGGTGTTCCAATGGATTTCAAAAATTGTTTCTTTCATCCAAAAGCAAGGATTGTCAACCTCCTCCTTCAACACACCATCACTCCCCGTTCCGAAAATTTCAACAATCCAACTCTTAAAGTCCAAAAGGCTCTCTTTCCCATAATAGGTGGATATAATATCAATTGGGCCGAAATGATTCTTAATGAATTTAACCCCATAGATGTATCTTCAAGAGAAAACACTCTCTACTATGCTGTTTATCTCACTCGCATTTTCAAATACTTTGGAGTTGATCTTCACAGAGAAGAATTTGTACCTAGAAAAGTGTTTGATGCATCAAACATTCATCTCATGCAAATTCCTCTCACTTTCAAACCTTATGAGACATATAAAGCCAAACAAGCTCGATTGCAACAAGAACAAGACCCAATGGAAGTCGAAGAAGAAGAGACTTCTATGGAAAGCATTGAGTATCCAACCTTAAAGCGTAGTCTTAAAGACAAGATTGTTCAAAATCAAGTGAAAATCGTCAAAAATTAAAAGAAGCTTAACAAGAAGCTTTCCAAAATATCCAAATTCATGGTCAAGATAGGAAGAAAGCTTGGAATTTCGTCTTCCTCATCATCATCCGAAAACTAGGCCATCTAGTTTAATCTATCTTTTTATATTTCCTTGTTTTTGCTTTCGAATCTCGTATTTAAAAGTGTGTCTTGTTTAGTTGGATGTATTTACTTTTTATTAAGTAATGAATGGAGTTTTATTTCTGATTAAATAATCTTTATGTTTCTGGAAAAACCATAAAACATATTATAATATTACAAGAGTTCAAAAAGAATTCAAAAATTCAAAATTTTCAATAAACATACTATAGTATATCGACATAACAAAACATGTATGTAAAAATATAACGGACATATTTTCAAAAAAATTCAAATTTTAAAATTAAAATAACTACTCACGTCCATTCAAAATCCAACGAATTCCAAACCCTATTTAAGTCCATTTCTTCCAAAAAATTTCATTATTCCATTACTCCTTCTTCCTTAATCATTTCTCATCAAATCCATGGCAAATCCTATTCATAATCTAAGTGAAAATTTAGAAGAAACTCTCAATTCTTTCAAAAATTTCCTCTCTATCGTTCTATGAAATCAGCGTCATCTCCAATTAAGCCAAATAAAGATGTTCAAACAACAAGAAAGCACTTTGATGCAATGAGATGGCTAATTTCTTCTCTTTTCAGAGATGAAGAAAATAATCTCGCAAAGGCTCCATCGACCAAAGAAGATGAAGATTGGGAAGTGATTAAAAAGGATCCTATCTTTCGATAAGATGGTTGGGTTGAAGTTCCAAGAAACGTTTAGTTGTTTGGTACGATTTAGTTGATTTGTTTAATTATTCTAAAAACATATGGTATGGTGTGATTTAGATTATATTGAAACTTGCATATATTAAGACATATAGTGTGATTTAGTTTAGTTCGATTTATTTATATATATATATATATATCAAAGAAACATATGTAAATAAACTAGGATTGGTTTGTATTTAATCATCATAATGCTATGTATTATTATAGATTAAAGGGAGTGTTCTACTCAGAATTAGTTAATAGATTATGGGGGAGTATTTTTATTAGGTATAGTTACTTATGTTCTATTCAGAGAATTATACAATTTAGGGAGAGTATTTTAAGGAATATTACTTAGGTTCTAGGGTTGTATGACTTAGGGGGAGTATCCTTAAAATTTCTTTTCGATAACGCCAAAGGGGGAGAAATTATAAAATATAGAAATAGTTTATAGGAAACATATAGACATGGGGAGTATAAGAGTAACATCAACAAACATGTCTACAGTTATGATATTTTATAAACTAAGGTTGTCATCATCAAAAAGGGGGAGATTGTTGGAGAATGGAGTTTTGATGATAACAACCTTATTTCAATTATCATTGATTATAAAATATATGCTAACACTTTTTGTATATAATATATATACACATATATATGCAGGAAATATTCCTAAAGACTGTACAGTTATAAAGATGATAGAGATTCAAAGATTAGAGAAATTTCACAACCCATGAGTAATCAAGATTTCAAGAGTTCAAGATTAATATATTTATAGAGTCTATATTTTGTAAGACTCTAAATAGCACTCCAGGTTCAAATTCAAAATTTCAAAATTCAAAATTTCAAAATTCAAAATTTCAAAATTCAAATTTTCAAAATTCAAATTTTCAAATTTTGATTTTCAATTCTATCCTCAATCCTCTCCATTTTGTTTTTCTATTTATCCTCAATTCTCTCTATTTTGTTTTTCTATTTTTATTCTTCTTAGTTTTTCGAACTTAAATTTTTTATATACTTTATATTTATACTTTATATAGTTTAAAACCTTATAATTTTATAAATATATTTATATAGTTTGAAAGTATGTTTTCATATCATATAATATTAATTTACAACACTAGAATTTTACTCAAGAATTTCCAGAATTATTTTTATATCAAAATACTTAAAAAATAAGTTTTGAAAATGAAAAATACACATGAGTATGTCGACATAGCAAAAAGTGTATTTCGACATATAACTGCTATTTTTCTATTTTGAAGGGAAGTGTCTTTTCACCTTTTGAAACGCTTCAGAACCGTTGCAACC
Organism: Allium sativum; assembly: GCA_030737875.1. Lineage (NCBI taxonomy): Eukaryota > Viridiplantae > Streptophyta > Magnoliopsida > Asparagales > Amaryllidaceae > Allium > Allium sativum. The sequence continues at coordinate 766,604,286 of CM060912.1, read as the reverse complement.
CTTCGTACTCTATAAAAAGAGGTTAAAACTGAATTTTTTAAACATATCTTCTTCTCTAACTTCATACTCTTTCATCCCACCATTATTCTTAACCATTTTTATGATTCTTACACTTGTACTCTGCCGAATTCACTTCTGCTTTGATCAAACTTCTTCTCTCTACAATCTCTACTCTCTGAATCAAGTGCAATTGAAGAGTTATAGGGCTGTTTTGTAATTGCTTGGGTTGAATAAACCCTGTTTGTACGTCAAAGAGGTATCGATGTATCCTTGTAGCTATGAAATCAAGGAATAGGAGTCGGTGGGCCCTTGTTGAGCCGTGAAATCAAGGGATAGGAGTCGGTGTATCCTTGTTGAGCCACGAAATCAAGGAGGTTGTATTTGACTATTGGAAATAGTAATAAAACACTGCACAATCCAGCATTGTGCGGGACTGGACGTAGGTGTGATCCGAACCAGTATAAAATCCGGTGTGCTCTTTCCTTTTTCTACATTTTTATTTCTGTTTATTTTGCATCTATGTTTGAATCTGTGTCTGCGATTGTGGTTATGGTGTTTGATTCATTCCATAATTCTCTTTAGTTTTAAGTTTTGTTTAAATTATTACAAAGACTATTCACCCCTCTCTAGTGTTTGCTTTGCCTGAACGATCCATTCCGTAGTCCCTAACAATTGGTATCAGAGCAAGGTCTTTCAAAAAGTTCATAATCTGATTTTTGAATAAGTGATAATGGCAACCAACACTGGCAGCAATAATTGTTCTTTTATAGAGGGTCAATCCACTACTAGACTGCCAATGTTTAATGGTAGTAATTATTCATATAGGGCATGCAGAATGAAAATTTATTAACATTTTGTCGGATTAGACACATGGAATAGTACACAAAATGAATATGTTGAACCCACAACTGCACTCTCATAATGGACAAATGAACAAAAGGCTGCTGCTCAGAGCAATTCTAAAGCCATGAATATGTTATTTCTTTCATTAGATAGAAATGAGTTTAATAGAGTATCCGTATGTAAGGCTGCTTAAGAAATCTGGAGAACTTTACAAGTTACTCATGAAGGAACTAGTAAAGTTAAACAGACTAAGATAGGCATGCTAGTTAATCAATTTGAATTATCCAAAATGAATGAGAATGAGTCTATTTCAGATATGTATTGCAGATTTCAAGAGATAGTGCATTCACTAACAGCACTTGGAAAAACTTATTCCAAAGCAGATCAAGTCAGAAAAATATTAAATTCATTAACTCAAGAATGGGATCAAAAGACTTTGGCTATAGAAGAAGCCAATGATGTCAATGAAATGAAGGTTGAAGAGTTAATTGGGAATTTGATGTCATATGATGTTCAATTACAGAAAAGAAAATAGATCAATTGAAAAGAAATCTATTACACTAAAAGTAACAATAAAGAATTTTGACTCGAGTAGTGAAGATGATGAAGAAACAACACTCATGACAAATAATTTTAGAAAATATCTAAACTATAGAAGGAAGGGTTATAATCAAGAAAATTCAAAATTGAATGATGGACGATGTTTCAACTACAACAAATCAGGTCATGTAAAGAAAATGTGTCCATATCCAGACAGATCTACTTAACAAACGGACAACACCAATTCATCAAGGAAAAGAAAGAAAGCATATGCAACAACATTAGATGATTCAGACTCGTCATCAAGTGATGAAGAACCAGAAACTGGAAATATAAACATATGCTTTACGGCTATTTAGAGTTCAGAAGATCATGAAGAAAAGGATCAAAAAACCTGGTATGCATTAATTAAATTTTAATTTTATTCGGTTAAATGGTTGCTTTGTTTGTTTGCTTTAATTTGAATTTAAAACTTTAAAATTTAATAATTTTTTTGAAATTTGAAATTCAAAATAATAATTTAATATTAAATAACCAATAAATTAATAAAAATAAATTGTTTATATATTCATTAGGATTAGAAGTATTTCAAGAAATCGTTAAACCTGAAATATAAATCAATAATTTTATTCAAAACTTGAAAATCCAATTTTCTTTTGAAATAGGCCTTGTATGTCGACATACAGAAATATACATATCGACATATCCAACAGTTTTGAAATTTAAAATTTGAATTTCAAAAGTTTAAACATTCAAACTTCCCTCCAATCTTTTCACCAGCTCCCAAGGTCTTAAAAGGTGTCCTTTCAATCTAACAAGTTGTGCCTATTCGATTCATATCTATTCATTTTCTATTTATATATATATATATATATATCCATCTTTTCTACCTTTCATTCATAACTCAAAAAAATATTCTTCGTATCTATTTTCTTCAAAATTATCATTTCAATGGCTTCCTCAAGTTCATCTCAGAAATTGAAGATAACCAAAGCTATAAAAGGTTATCTTTACAATGACAAAGAGGCCATCAAAACCTATGGTAACTATTTAGCAAATGCTAAAGTTAACACGGGTGCTTTCGCCGTCTTTAGCGACTTTCCATCTTATGATCTCACCTCTCTTTTCAACACAATGAAATCTTGAGTGTAGTTGACTCTCGTGATAACAATGATGTAAGTTATCCCAAATTTGTGAAGATGTTCTATGCAAATCTCAACTGCGGATTTTATCAAGGCGACGAAAACCAAATTTGGAGTAGTGTCAAGGGAACTCAAATTGTTCTCGATGCCTATCTTTTAGGCGAACTTCTAAATTGTAGAAGCGAGGGCATAGATTTATCAACTTTCTCTATTGATGAAACCGATATGGAAACCTATCGCGATATCTTCGAAGATGGTGTTCCAATGGATTTCGAAAATCATTTCTTTCGTCCAAAAACAAGGATTTTCAACCTCCTCCTTCAACACACCATCACTCCCCGTTCCATAAATTTCAACAATCCAACTCTTAAAGTCCAAAAGGCTCTCTTTGCCATAGTAGGTTGTTATAATATCAATTGGGCCGAAATGATTCTTAATGAATTTAAGCCCATAAATGTATCTTCAAGAGAAAACACTCTCTACTATGGTGTTTATCTCACTCGTATTTTCAAATACTTTGGAGTTGATCTTCATGGAGAAGAATTTGTCCCTAGAAAAGTGTTTGATGCATCAAACATTCATCTCATGCAAATTCCTCTCACTTTCAAACCTTATGAGACATATGAGGCCAAACAAGCCTGATTGCAATAAGAACAAGACCCAATGGAAGTCGAAGAAGAAGAGACTTCTATGGAAAGCATTGAGTATCCAACCTCAAAGCGTAATCTCAAATACACGATTGTTCAAAATCAAGTGAAATCGTCAAAAATTAAAATAAGCTTTCCAAAATATCCAAATTCATGGTCAAGATAGGAAGAAAGCTTGGAATTTCATCTTCCTCATCATCATCTGAAAACTAGGCCATCTAGTTTAATCTATCTTTATATATTTCCTTGTATTTGCTTTCGAATCTCGTATTTAAAAGTGTGGCTTGGTTAGTTGGATGTATTTACTTTCTATTAAGTAATGAATGGAATTTTATTTCTGATTAAATAATCTTTATGTTTCTGGAAAAACCATAAAACATATTATAATATTACAAGAGTTCAAAAAGAATTCAAAAATTCAAAATTTTCAGTAAACATACAATAGTGTGTCGACATAACAAAACATGTATATCGACATATAACAGACATATTTTCAAATCTTTTCAAATTTTAAAGTTAAAATAACTACCCATGTCCATTCAAAATTTAACGAATTCCAGACCCTATTTTAGTTCATTTCTTCCAGAAAACTTCATTACTCCTTCTTGCTTAATCATTTCTCATCAAATCCATGGCAAATCCTATTAATAATCTAAGTGAAAATTTAGAAGAAACTCTCAATTTGTTCAAAAATATCCTCACTATCATTCTACGAAATAAGCGTCATCTTGAATTAAGACAAATAAAGATGTTCAAACAACAAGAAAAGAAATTTGACACAATGCGATGGCTAATCTCTTCTCTTTTTAGAGATGAAGAAAATAATCTCGCAAAGGCTCCAGCAACCAAAGAAGATGAAGATTGGGAAGTGATTAAAAAGGATCCTATCTTTGGAGAAGATGGTTGGGTTGAAGTTCCAAGAAACATTTAGTTGTTTGGTATGATTTAATTGATTTATTTAATTATTATAAAAACATATGGTGTGGTGTGATTTAGATTATATTGAACTTGTATATATTAAGATATATGGTGTGATTTAGTCTGGTTTGATTTGTATGTATATATATTAGACAAACATATGTAAATAATACTTGGATTGGTTTGTATTTAATCATCATAATGCTATGTATTATTATAGATTAAGGGGAATGTTCTACTCAGAATTAGTTAATAGATTATGGGGGAGTATTTTTATTAGGATAGTTACTTATGTTCTTTTCAGAAAATTATATAATTTAGGGGAGTATTTTTAGGAATATTACTTAGGTTCTAGGGTTGTATAACTCAAGGGGAGTATCCTTGAAATTTCCTTTTGATAATGCCAAAGGGGGAGAAATTTTAAAAATATAGGAATAGTTTATAGGAAACTTATAGACGGGGGGAGTATAAGAGGAACATCAACAAACAGGTATTCAGGTATGATATTTTATAAACTAAGGTTGTCATTATCAAAAAGGGAGAGATTGTTGGAGAATGGAGTTTTGATGACGACAAACTTATTTCAATTATCATTGATTATAAAATATATGCTAACACTTTTTGTATAGAATATATATATATACACACATATGTAGGAATTATATGCAGGAAATATTACTGAAGACTATACAGTTATAAAGATGATTGAGATTCAAAGATCAGAGAAATTTCAAGACTCATGAGTAATCAAGATTTCAAGAGTTCAAGATTAATATATTTATAGAGTCTAAATTTTGTAAGACTCTAAATAGCACTCCAGGTTCAAATTCTAATTCTCAAAATTCTGATTTTCAATTCTATCCTCAATCCTCTCCATTTTGTTTTTCTATTTATCCTCAATTCTCTCTAATTTTATTTTTCTATTTTGTTTCTATTTTTATTCTTCTTGGTTTTTCAAACTTAAATTTTTTATATACTTTATATAGTTTAAAACCTTATAATTTTATAAATATATTTCTACAGTTTGAAAGTATGTTTTCATATCATTTTCTATCATATAATATTAATTTACAACACTAGAATTTTACTCAAGAATTTCCAGGATTAGTTTATATCAAAATACTTAAAAAAAAGTTTAGAAAATGAAAATACACATGAGTATGTCGACATATCAAAAAGTGTATGTCGACATATAACTGCTATTTTTTTAATTTTGAAGGGAAGTGTCTTTTCACTTTTTGAAACGCTTCAGAACTATTGCAACCCTTCATACTCTATAAAAAGAGGTTAAAACCGAATTTTTTAACATATCTTCTTCTCTAACTTCATACTCTTTCATCCCACCATTATTCTTAATCATTTTTATGATTCTTACACTTATACTCTACCGAATTCACTTCTGTTTTGATCAAACTTCTTCTCTCTACACTCTCTACTCTCTGAATCAAGTGCTACTGAAGAGTTACAGGGCTGTATTGTAATTGCTTGGGTTGAATAAACCCTGTTTGTAAGTCAAAGAGGAATCGATGTATCCTTGTTGCTGTGAAATCAAGGAATAGGAGTCGGTGTTCCCTTGTTGAGCCATGAAATTAAGGGATAGGAGTCGGTGTCTCCTTGTTGAGCCGTGAAATCAAGGAGGTTGTATTTGACTATAGGAAATAGTAATAAAACTTTGCAAAATCCAGCATTGTGCGGGACTGGACGTAGGAGTGATTTGAACCAGTATAAAATCCGGTGTGTTCTTTCATTTTTCTATATTTTTATTTCTGTTTATTTTGCATCTGTGTTTGAATCTGTGTCTGTAATTGTGTTTGTGGTGTTCGATTCATTCCATAATTCTCTTTAGTTTTAAGTTTTGTTTAAATTCTTACAAACACTATGCACCCCCCTCCAGTGTTTGCTTTGACTAAACAGTCCATTTCGCAGTCCCTAACATATATTGTGCATTCTCGGTGGGTCTTTAAACTTTAGGAATCATAGTTATAAATGTGTGGTTACTACCCTTTGGCAATTTTCCAAAATCAAAAATATCTTTCATAGCAGCTAAGAGTTCATGTTTGATTACCTCCCAATGTAGAATGAAGAACTTTGAATTAAGTGTATCAGGCCCAAGGCTTGAATCTATGTGAACAGAGTGTACTGCTTTCTTTACTTCTTCTAAAGATATATTCTGGAGTAGATGCTGTTGGCCATGAGAATTAATTGTAGCAATTGATTGGAATGAAGGAAATTCTCCAATATCATCACCATTGAATAAGTTGCTAAAATAGCCTATAGCTTTTGCTACAATTTCTTCAGGATTATATATGAGAGAACCATCTGATGTGAAAAGAGCTTTCTAGTTATTCACATGCCTGCGAGTAGACATTTTGGAATGAAAAAAGTTTCGAGTTAGTGTCTCCATCTTGTAACCAAGAAACCTTTGCTTTTTGTTTCAAAATCCAAATCTTGATATGTTTCTGCAAATATAGAGCTTATTTAGCTTCAAGCATACTTTCAAACAAGGTTATGTTTTCAGGGTCCGGATCACTTGCTAATTCTCTCTCCTTGAATAAAGCTTCTGCCTCTAAGAGTAGAGCATTATCATTTGGTCTTACTTTATTCCATTTCTTCAATTCTGCCTTATATGCATATAATTTCTGCAAAAATACATAACTAGCAAAAGCACATACATTAATTTGAAGACCTTTGTTGACACAATCCATATAACCTTCTTTCAGATGCCATTCATTTGAATATCTAAAAGGAAAACCTTTGGATTTATCAAGAATAATCAGATCTAACAAAAGAGGATTTTGATCGCTGGACATATAAGATAGAGCAAGTGCATTCATATCTGTAAATTTTTGAAGGCACAGATGATTTACAAAAATTTTGTCAATGTTGTTAGCAATTCCTCTACATCTCCAAGTGAAGTTAAATCCAATGGCTTTAATCTCAAATAAACCAGCTTGTGTAAGACGATTATTAAGAGCTCTAGTGTGTTGAAATGGTATTGGTAATCCACCTTTCTTATCCAAATGAGAAGTTGAATTGTTAAAATCACCCATTAATACCCATTTACCATTAATACCAGAAGACTCTTGATGATGTGCTGCTAAAGAACTTGTCTATCATTAAAGCTTTTACTTGCATATATAATAGAAAGGAAGAAAGAAAGACCACCAGCATTGATAACTTGCACAGTTAAGTGTTGATTTGAAGAGAATATGTAATGATCCTCTTTGGCAGAGGTATTATAATTAATTTTATTTAATTATATTAATGGTGATTAGTGAATTTAATGATCGTTGAATTAAATAATGATGAATATTTAATTAAAATAATAAATTAAATAATATATTAATTCTGAAATAATCAGAATTGGCTGAAATGACGATATGGTGTGAACTGGATCATCTATGATATTTAATTCAGTTCAGAATTGAAATAGAATAATGAATATATTCAATCGTCGATAGTTGAACGTATAGTTTATAATATAATTATAAACGAGCTCGAAACGGCGCTGCAGTTCGTAAATTGGCAATTCGAACTTCAACTGAATGTACAGGATTCGTTTTAAATCGGATTTCTATGAAACAAGAAACGTATGGAGCTGGTGAAGTATATCTTTCTAGTGGAAGAGAAAAATCGGGATTTCATTTTGTAGATTTTGAGATATGTCCAAATCAAATTTTAAAATAGTCGCTATAGAATCGTTTATCGACCATAACGGTTTATTCGATATAAGTAGATATCGGGTTTGAATTTAGACAAGGTTCTTTTGAGACATAAGGATAATTTAATTTTTAGAATTTATGGTAATTTTTAATTAATTAAATAAGCAACTTTTTATTTGGAGTATTTCGCACCTTGTAATCAACATTTTGGGGTTTCAAAATATGAGTTAATCTACCGGTATTATTATATTTCTGGAATCGGGGAACCTTGCTCAACACAACAATACATTTATTTCAGTTGATAGCAAGTCGTAGTGAACGGTTTGAGAGGATACTTCACATTGGAATTTTATAGAATATTATATAAATAAATTTTGTCCCTCTTCATATTGTGTATACATTCTTTCTCCGGTCAGATGGGAGAGATCGTGGCCGATGCTACTTCACAAATTCCTTGAAATGTTTGCATGGCCTTCAACAAACCACGTCTTCGAAGAATTGCCTTATAAGAACCACCCCCCCTTAATCCTTAAACCTAATTTACTTCCTTTGAAAGTCAACCAAAGGATGAGCCGTCAGTTTCCTCCTCACAGCCAAAACGAGAGATGTAAAAATAATAGAAAATCCTATAAATCACCACATCATTTTATTTAAATTCCTCTGTAAATTCTCTTATCATAAATATTATTTTCTCTGAGTTCGATCGCCATTTCTCGAACTCGAGATTGTTCGTAGCGAAGTTAGGGTTGAATCATTTGGGCTGTTCGATGATGATTCCGTTCAGCGTGTTTGTGTATGGCGTAGCTAGGGGTTGGAATCACCGGAGACTGGAGCATCGAGGGAAGGAACGGGTGGGGGTTTTGAGTTCATTGGTTGTTTTGGCAGTTGTATTGGGTTTTCCTTTGGGAATTTATGAGATCAAAAAGTGACGCTAGAGATTGGGTTCTGGAGCTGGAAAACCGACGCGATCTTCAGAAAACAGGGAGATGGGTTATGAAGGAGTAGGAGCTGAGCTGGTTCATGCATGGAAATAGAGGAGCTGTTGGGTGTTTTTCGTTTTGGGCACTGGTCGAACGGGTGTTAAGGAGAATGGAAGAAGTGTCGGAGTGGGAGGACGGAGTCTGCTTGGAGCCGACGAGTTGATGATAGTTGACATCGTGATGAAGTTATGGGGTTTGTTTCCGGTTTCTGCAGTGAGGTGTTGAGAAGGATGCTATGCGTTTCAACTGAATGTTAGTGGGTTATTTCTTTGAACCTGGAAGAAGGATTACAGTAGGGATTTGTGTTGATGCTCTTTACTGCTAGTCTGCTATGCATGACACAAATGGTCGGACGCGATAGGGTAGGGTTGCAGGAAGTTGCGGGCCTTCAGGAATGGTGAAGAAATATGGATGGGTGAAAGGAATGAAAATGATAAGGGATTAAAGGGGGTGGATCCGTGGAAAGGTAGGCCTGCGATTTGTGTTGATGGTCCGGGTTAATGGAGAAGGAAAACATAAGTTGTTTTATTTTAGTGGGCTGATTTCAAAAGAACTTAACGCCGCCTGAAGCATTGGAATCGAATGGATGATATCTACTTATTGAGACTAGTTTGAAACCAATTGGAGCTCATTACCATTTATATCGAAATAAATTGTCCGATCTGAATCAACGGCAATTATCGTTAATTAACGATGATAGTCCAATGTGAGTAAAACTCACTAACTCTATTCAGTTTATATTTTATATAAACTGTACGTTATTTTTGATTGTTGTGTATTAATTGTTTGGACTGTTAAATAGATTTGATTGAAACCGTAGATCTAGTTATAGATAAAAATCGACAATCAATATTTGATTTTGTATCAGTATATTTCATGTTAGAATGAAAAGTGATGTTATCTATATTGTTTAACATCTGTGATGCAGGGAAACAGGTTGGAGGAATCCAACTGGATTCCTCAACATTTATTTTACTGTTTTCATATATTGTGATATATGATGTGTTATATAATCTGTTATGGATTATGGGTGTTGGAATGATGTTGATCATTTTTATTCGATATTTTAAATATCATAAAAGGCCCTGGGATGCAAAAAGAATTATTTCAATGTATATTGAAATAAAGGGAGTTTATAAAATCAACAGATTTTGTAAAAGGAAATATTTCGAAAGTAAATAAAAAGGGAAATCATTTGTAAAGTGAAGAACTGTTACTAAAAGTAAATCTTTATAAATGAATAGTTTATTCGAAAAGAATAAAGGAGTTAATCGATGTTAGTTTAATCGATTAGAGTTAAAGAATAAAGGAGTTAATCGATGTTAGTTTAATCGATTAGAGTTAAAGAAAGTAAAAGGCGTTAATCGATGTTAGTTTAATCGATTAGAGTTAAAGCAAAGGAGTTAATCGATGTTAGTTTAATCGATTAGAGTTAAAGCAAAGGAGCTAATCGATGTTAGTTTAATCGATTAGAGTAAAAGCAAAGGAGCTAATCGATGTTAGTTTAATCGATTAGAGTAAAAGCAAAGGAGCTAATCGATGTTAGTTTAATCGATTAGAGTAAAAGCAAAGGAGCTAATCGATGTTAGTTTAATCGATTAGAGTTAAAGTAAAAGGAGTTAATCGATGTTAGTAAATCGATTAGAGTTAAAGAAAATGAGTTAATCGAATATAGTTATTCGAATAGAGAGTAAAAGGAGTTATCGAATATAGTTTATTCGAAAGGAGTTAAGTGAAATGAGTAAATCAATAGCGTTAGTCAATAGAGTTAATCCAATAGTGTTAGTCCAATAGAGTTAATTGATAAGGGTTAATCGAATAGAGTTAAGTGAAAAGAGTCAATCGAATATAGCTATTCGAAGAGGGTTAAGTAAGAAAGTAAGTAAAAGGGATATAAAGTGAACCTTCCCTATTTCAAAGTTAGAAATGTTGTTCAGTTAAGGTCTGAGAGGTAGTTCTACCCCAACTTGATTGGCTTCGTTTTTAACTAAGGAATAGTTAAGGTTCGATAGTAAAGGAAATGGTTTGAGTTGGCATCGCGATGGTTTGTTTAAACATCTGTCTAAGTCCAATGAAGAAGCTTTGGAAATGTTTTCCAAATAAGAAACCAGGAATGTTTTCTAATAAAGAAAACAAGAAATGGAAATGTTTTCCATTGTTAATAACGTATATTTTCCAAATTTAGAAAATAAGAAATATTTAATATAGGGAAACATGAGATAAGTAAATTAATGGAATAAAGAGATAAATGTTGAATGATGTTTGATTGATATAAATTTCCATTTGGAAATAATATCGTTGGTTGCGCACCTGTTTTCCTTCGATGGTTAAATTACAGACTATCGAAGTTTTTGACCATTTTAACGTTGTTAATATGGAGAGACCGGTTGGATTATTATCCAAAGAACCACTCTGTATTGGCATAAGCGTTGCGAATCATATATGCCAAAGGAAATTGAAGACGGAGTTATGCAAGGGCTATCCTGTTTACAGAATAGTGCCTTCGATTCATCCTGTTCCTGGATGACTTGTATGGAGGGATGTCTAACAGAGTATTTCCAGACGATCACATATATTGATTTCTTCAACCGTACCAAGAGTGGAAGCGGAGAAGGAAACTTCTTTTAGCTAACACATAATGTATTGTTGAGGACGTCAATCGGTGATTCGATGGATCTGATGATGTGACATACAAAGTGAATTTGGTGTGATGATAAAGCGTAGCTTCTAGCCTCATCAACCGGTAAATGACAGAAATCAGGCAGGCATCATGGCTAAGTCGGTCGCACTGAAGTAGGGTGTATAATCACCTGATCTAGAGTTTCATTTACTTCTAAAAATCTATTGTTGATGCTGTCCCATTCGGGAAACGGTTGCTGATCCCAACAGTTGGTGATATACATTCGATACGCTCAAGCGAAATGAGTGGTCGGTCATGTGTGGCCGGGTTGCAAGATGTTCTTGTTGAACCCAGTGTATTCCTCTCTAGAGGTACATGAGCGAAAGGTTTTCCATACCTTGTCATAGTTGGAAATCCATTACCTAATACGTGCTTGCGGTTTTGATTATATACTATATATGTAGAACGTGAGATGAAAGCCTTTCTGCTAGATGATTATTATATTGTGTTGATAGACATTATTATAATATCAAAAGGTTTTTGATATAAAGATAATTTGGATTCTCATAAAGGAAAAACCCGTTCCGTTATACGGCGTGGTCTTATGAGATATCGTTTACTTGTTCGAACTGTTTTAAACTGTTTTACTCATACCAGTCCCATGACTGACCCAGAGTTTACTTTGTTGTTCTCCCTAAACTCTTGGGTGCCTAAATTTGTACGGGCAGTCAAGTAGTCAGAATTTACAGATTACTGGAAGAGCTTGGAGCATGAGGCTTCAGGATCATATAGCTATAGTTATCTCCGCTGTGTTGTAAGTGATGTACTTTGATATTGATGTATATTCAAGTATAGATGTATATTTCAAGTTATGTTATATATATTGTATGTTATTCGTTCCGCTGTGAGATTCGTGTTACTCTGATGTTGTGTTCATCTTCTTCTTCTATTCTAAGTTTCTATCTTATCTTTCCTCACCCTCTAATTTCTTTCACTATACTAGGATTTTTCGGATGTTTTGGTTATCGACATCATGTTTATGTCGATAACCAAAGTCGGTCAAAATCCGGGTCGTTACAGAATAATTCATAAATAGTCCATATATTAGAATCCCACAACAACATTATTTTACCAAAATATGGAGTATTTACATAAGGCATAATGTTCCATCCACTATGTAAAGGTCTCTTAAACATTTGCAGATTAGTTTGATTAATTTTGTTTTCTACTAAACCAACAATAGTTGGTTTATATTTTGTCAGTAAGGATAAAACATCAGACATACGATCTGATGTATTTAACCCCCTGACATTCCATATCATAATCGTCATATAATAGGAGCATTTCTCCTTAGTGGCCTTTTAGAAGGAGCTATAAACAAAACTTTTTTCTTACCCTTATTATTTGCAAGATAATATGCATTCTTGGTAATGTTAGTTGAGACATCATCTTGTTCATCAGAAGGTGGAAAATCACCCAAATTGTCTGCTACTTGATTAAACAAATCAGGAAGAACATCCTTAGGAAAATCAGAATTGAGAAAATTCAAGTCAACCATATTACCATGTAAAGCATCATTATCAACACTATCATTATTCAAATCATCATCATTCAAATCAGTTTGTGCAATTGTATTTATCTATATTTGAAGAAGAGCTTGCCATATTCAACGAAGAGCTGAAATGTCCTGCTGAATCTGATTGATTAGAAGTCCATGAAGGCTTATTAGATAACTCATGAATTATAGTTGTATGACCAAACTTCCTACATTTTTCACATCTATGTGGTATATATTCATATTCAACCGTTATCTCTTTTTTAATTCCATTATGAAATGTAACAGGAATTTTATCTACAAGTATAGAGTCCAAATCAATCCCAACGAGAATTCTAGCATACTTTGTAATCTGTTTACAAGCAGTATTATCATCAGCTCTAATAGGATCTCCAATAAAACTAGCAAGCCTAGAAAACCCTGAATTAGTCCACTTTTCCATGTCTAGATTCAATAATTTGATCTAGATCTGAACTCTAGAAGCATTAAAATACTCAAATCTATATCCAGGGAACCATTTGAATACCATCAATAATCGCCCAAAGAAAGAATATGTTGAAGGTTTGAGTACAGACAATACATCAAACACTTCATCGAACTGAACCGTGTAATTAAAACCAGGAGCAATATGTATTCTAAAAGTACCTTTAGGTTTCCACTCCTTTAATATGTATTATCTAAGCTTGACAACAGTTAGATGGAAATCAACCGGATGGAGTACGACATATTTCTCCATGAATCAGCTGAAGCTTTAAAAGACTCTTCAGGAAGAAAAACACCATCCTCTGAAGGTTGAAAAAAATGAAAAGTTCGATTGATAAATTTTTAGGATTTAAATCAGCTTTAGAAGAATCCGAATGATTAAATTGAGGATTTGAATAAGGAATCGAATTAGAACCTGGCGGGATAGAGTCCACCATTTTTGGGGATCAATTATGTGTGTGTATATATAATTATATATTCGTGTGTAACACACACACACATACATATATATATATGTATATGTATGTATATTTAAAAAAACAGTTAAATAGATTTTTTTCTTTAAAATATAAAGATATATAATTCAAATACCACAAAAATTTTACATGAATAACATTAAAAAAACTATGTTATTATTCATTTATCTCAATAAATTTATCTGCATGTTGATTTTTGTTTTTAACTTCGAAAAATACATATTTTGGCATTTCTATAGTTATATTCAATTTCGTCGACTGTTTTCTAACTGTTCATATTTAGATCCATGTATTTGAATTGCTTATAAAATCTAAAATTTGAACTATTTTAATAATATATGTATTAGCCATATATGTATACACACACGTACTAACAACAACAACAGACATACATATCACATACGTATATTTATGTACATAAATAATAATTACAAGGTTAATTCGTAAATTAATTATAATCATTTATATACATAAACAATAAATTTATCATACACAACGTTAAAAAATTCTATTTTTAACTTTAAATAATTCCGCATTCACTGCACCATATCAGCCAATTTGGCACACAACGTTGCGGGGATAAAATACGGTTTATAGCCGTATCATATTTGATAGGTCTTAGAGTCGTAGCAAACTACATTTTGCGATCTGCACCACCCTAAACACCATAAATCTGACTGTCCATCGGGGATGCTACAGATCGGTTCATTTGACATGGCCTTTGGCCAAATCTAATTTGTATCATATTGTGCACCCCTTCAGGCACTCCAAACACAAATTTTGGCCGCTCCCTTTTCCTTTTGTTTTAGTTTAATGGTGACCGAAAACCCAAATTAGGGTTTTCGATCGGTGACCAAATCGTGCCTCCACCTTTCTCTGGAATCTCCTCCTCCAGCAGAGATGATTCGATTTGTGTGTCTCCAGCTTTGCATTGGTCAGATCACTGGCACCAATGATCGACCAGCGCCAAGCTAGAGACCCCAAATTTGGGTAATTTGAAGATTGTGGACTTTGGGTAATTCCGATGTGCTAATCAACTTGTTCTTAATTTGTATCGTTACATTCAGGTAATTCCTTTTACTTGTTCATATTATCTTAATGTCACTCTCAAGGACGGAGCCAGGATTTTAATTTCCGCAGGCTAAGTAAAAGATTAATTAAAAAAGGAGCGACCTTGATTATAATAACATCATTCACAGAGTAGATTTGGGGATAAGAATAAACATTTGTACTTGTAGGCAAATGAAATTTAAATAACCACATTTACTTGGTTCTTCACAGAGTAGATTTGGGGATGTGGTTGGGTTGGCAGTTTTATGTGCTTTGTTAAAAACATAGAAGATTGAAACAGGATCTCCTATCTTGAAATGTAAGAAAACCATGCAGGCAGCCAAGTTGCATTGTTTCTATTCTATGTGTAATAATAAATAGATGGATTTCAAGGTGAACAACCCTTCATGTAATACGAGAAGTTATTAGTGTTTTGAACCGTATAAAAGGTTATAACTATGCGGTAAAACCTTAATTGTGCAGGGTCTGCTGGATTGGGATTTCTATCATTGTACTTAGCAGGAAAAATCAGAGCATTTTTGATATAAACTTCAGGTAATATCTCTCCTTTTTCCATCCCCTCATCTCGGATACATTACATTAGCAAGATTAGGGTGATAGAATAGAAAGGGCAAGGCTATAGCAATGTTATATCTACAATATTGCAGCCAAGTGACAAGGAGAATTATAATGAGTTTGTGGTTTAATACTTTTAGAGCGAATTAGTGAGTCATTACGTGAAAATCATGTTTGCGGAGATTTTGGAGAATGAAAAATAAACTGGTTCAAAGCAAAGGAATTGTTTTGGAGAATGAAATCATGTCATGTAGCATTACATAAACATGTTATACATATAATTGACAAATATGCACACACGAATACAAAGACACAATATGCCCTTCACTGTTATCAGTACGAGCACAAGACATGATATTTTGTGTGCAATCAGGCATGAAATTACTTTTTTTTCCTGTAGATTTTGGGCGCTTTTGTGTTGCTGGAACTAAGGCGCTGGCTATCACGATTCAGTTTTACTGCCAATCATCAGGTTGGCCTTTTAAGTTTTTGTTTTAAACTGTGTACATAGTAACATATATAAATATTTATGCTATTATATATAAAACTTTATGATCAGCATCATGAGCTAGCTTATTCTCATAGTAGTACTACTTTGATTTACAGCAAACACGTGGATTTCATCGACATATTGATCAGCACGTACGCTCAATCTTCCAGGCCTCGACTGGAGTAATATATATCTGGCTGGTCATATGTTTTTACCTTTTTTTGTTAGTTCATACTATTATGAAAATCTTTGACAGTTTCCTTTTTATATATGTTAGTATGTTATACATTGTGTTCGTGTTATGAAAAATCTTGTAAATGCTTTGAGTATATATATATATAATATAAATTGTGTTATTCATGTGTATAAATTGTGGTATATATGCTGTGTTATATGAAAAATATGTGCTACAGTTTCTGTATATATATATATATGCATATATATAAATATGTGCACACACATATATAATTCGATACGGTCAAAGGCCGTGTCTGAATACTACTTAGATACAGCTATAAGCCGTATGTTATTACTTATGAGATACGGTTTGTAGCCGTATCTAAAAATTTAACACGCCGGTTTTTTATATGGCTATTGGTTGTGTTTAAGAGACTTAGATATGGCTAAAAACACAGCTTAATCAGCATATATGGTGTAGGGATTAAAATCTCTGTAATCTTTTTATAAAATCATTCTCAATTTATTCATATTATTTATTCTTAAGTCAGTATTTTTTTACTAATTACATATTTTTAATTTTAACATATGTAAAAGAAATAAGTTAAAAAATATTTATTAGCTCATCTAAAATTATTATAATATGTTAATTTCAAAAAGAATACTTGCTCATAATAGTAAGAATAATAAATTTATTGTATTATTTAAAAGAAATATAAGGTACATTACACATATCATGTGTAAACAACAACAATAAGTTATATTATATTTATTTTGATGAACTCATCGTATATTGGATAATAAAATTCCGGTTTTAACATTAAAATTTTAAAATCTATATTTTATAATATTATCGTGTGCAATGCACATGTTACACACTAGTAGAGAAGGAAGAGAATCTGTGAGTTTGGAAAATAAGGGTAATTAATTTATAAGGACAAAAGGCTACTATAATTTATCCATAAGGACAGCCGCCTATTATTTTATCCAAAAGGACAATAGCCTACAGTACTACTACTTCAATCTTCACTCACGTTCGATTTTCTACCCCATCGCGCTTCCAACCGCTGTCTTCTTCTCTGATACCTCCACCGAAATTCAGCATCGGCCATGTCTCTCAATCTCGCTCAATCATCTTCAGAATCTCGCTTAATCTCGCTCAATTTCGTACATCAATTTATCAATCTCTCCCAATCTCGCTCAAATTCGTATCATGAAAACTCGAAATCGGAAAATCAAAAATCACAAAAACACAAAATCATCTTGAGTAGCAACCGATTACAAATCGCAACACTTCATACAATTGAACAACGCACAAAAATCATACGAAACAGCAATTTTTTTTCCTGTTAATATTAAAGTAGTTTTAGGTATCATTTTGCTATTTTTTAAGGTATCATTTTTCCTGTTTTAACCATGTTATGTGTTTTTTTTCATTTGATTTTGTTGCTGTGTTAATTTTGTAGTTATATTGTTACATTAATATTGTAACTCAGTCGAACTTATTTCATTTTAATCAATCAAACTCTAGTGTAAACATTTTTTGCATTAGTTTTTCTTTAAGAAATTGCATCAGTTTTTAAGTATCATTTTTATAATTTTTTATGTATCATTTCTACAGTATTAACTGTGTTATGGTTTTATTTCATGTGATTTTGGTGCTGTGTTGATTTTTTAGTTGTATTGTTGTTTCAACTTTGTAACTCAGTCAAATTTATTTCATTTTAATCAATCAAATTATGGTGTAAACATATTTTGCGTTAGTTTTTCTTTAAAACAGTGAAGCGGTTTTTAGTTATCATTTTTATATTTTTTTAGATATCAGTTTTACAGTATTAACTATGTTACAGTATTTAGGTATCAGTTTTATATATTTTTAGGTATTAGTTTTCTTGTTTTAACTGTGTTATGTTTTTTTTTCATGTGATTTTGTTGCTATGTTAATTTTTTAGTTGAATTGTTGCTTCAAATTTGTAAACCAGGCGAATTTATTTCATTTTAATCAATCAAACTATGGTGTAAACATTTTTTGTGTTAGTTTTTATTTAAAACAGTGCAACAGTTTTTAGTTATCAGTTTTATTTTTATTTTAGGTATCACTTTCACAGTATTAACTGAGTTACAGTTTTTAGGTATCGGTTTTATACTTTTTTTAGATATCAGTTTTTCTGTAATAACTGTGATATGTTTTTTTCATGAGATTATGTGGCTGTTGTAATTTAGTAGTTGTACTGTTGTATTAGCTTTGTAAGTCAGTCGAAAATATTTCAATTTAATCAATCAAACTGTGGTGTAAACATTTTTTTGCATTAGTATTTCTTCAAGAAATTGCATCAGTATTTAGGTATCATTTTTATAATTTTTTAGGTATCATTTCTACATTATTAACTGTGTTATATTTTTTTTTTCATGTGATTTTGATACCCATCATCTCAATTCAATTCTAACAAAAATGATATTTATTCCCAATAATATCCACTGATATTAATTCATCACTTGTGTTACACCAAAATATTATATTGAAGTTACACTGAATATATTGAAGTTACACAAAATATCATATGTTTTACAACTGAGTTTCACCAAAAATTGATAACCAAGTACTATGAAGAAATAAAATAGGAAAAACTGATAAGCTTGATGCTTGTTATGGCCATATTCTTTGCAAACACAGCGTCTATTTTGCTTGTCTTGAAAATATATAAATGCTCATTTTTTTAGGATGGTCTCTCAGCTCCACATTTATCCTACATCACTGCTTGAATCAACAGTAAGAAGACCATTTTGATCACTGGAAGAGGAAAATCATTCAAAAGATTCAATTAGCAAAGCAAATAAACGAAAACTGAGACGTACAAACTGCTATAATTAAATAAAAAAATATGAACTGATGTACACTCATACTCATGAAATGATAACAAAGTAAAACTAAAACTGATACCCACCGAGTCACGAAACTGATAACTAAAATCTATAGGCAAGAAATCAACAAAAAAATGATACTTACAGGAACGTAAAATTGATACCCAGTAGCTGAAACAAGAAACTGGATCTGAATACACAGTAACTGATGTACAACTAGGGTTTCACGACAGTGGCGACTGACAATGAATCGGGGGCGCGCTGTCGATGAACGCATTGACGATGAACGCGTTGACAATGAACGCGCGGACGAGGAGTGGTGGGCGCGATGTAGGGTTTCATGGTATAGTCGACGGCGAGTGGTGGCTCAAGCAACGACAGCGAGTGTTGCGGAAACGACGAAGGATCAGTGACGTAGTGTAAATTGATTGTCGGAGGCAACTAGGGTTTTAATTTCCGTCATTATTTATTATGGAATAGGATTTTATTTTTTTCGATGAAATTTTAGGGAATAGGAGCTTAACAGTGTAATGTCCTTCTGAATAAAATATTAATAAGTTTGTCCTTGGGGATAAATTTTTACTGGGCTGTCCTTGGGGTTAAAAAAGCCTTAAAAATCGTCCTTCTAATATTTTCCTGTAAAAACAATAACTATAACAAATTTTTTATCGTTGTTATATGTTTATTGAAGTAGATCAAATTATTTTCCCAGGAAAATGATTAGAAGGACAATTCCTAAGGCTTTTTTAACCCCAAGGACAGCCCATTAAAAATTTATCCCCAAGGACAAACTTATTAATATTTTATTCAGAAGGACATTACACTGTTAAGCTCATATTCCCTAAAGTTTCATCGCAAAAAATAAAATCATATTCCGTAAAAAATAATGGTGGAAATTAAAACCTTAGTTGCCTCCGATGATTAATTTACACCACGTCACTGATCCTTCGCCGTTGCCGCAACACTCGCTGTCGTTGCTTGAGCCACCACTCACCGTCGACTATGATGTGAAACCCTACATCGTGCCCACCACTCCTTGTCAGCGCGTTCATTGTCAGCGCGTTCATCGTCAGCGCATTCATCGACAGCGTGCCCCCGATTCGTCGTCAGTCGCCACTGTCGTGAAACCCTAGTTGTACATCAGTTACTGTGTATTCATATACACTTTCTTGTTTCAGCTACTGGGTTTCAGTTTTACATTCCTATAAGTATCATTTTTCTGTTCATTTCTTGCCTACAGTTTTTAGTTATCAGTTTCGTGACTCGGTGGGTATCAGTTTTAGTTTTACTTTTGTTATCATTTCATGAGTGTGAGTGTACATCAGTTTATATTTTTTTATTTAATTATAGCAGTTTGTACGTCTTAGTTTTCGTTTATTTGCTTTGCTAATTGAATCTTTTGAATGCTTTTCCTCTTCCACTGATCAAAATGGTCTTCTTACTGTTGATTCAAGAAGTGATGTAGGATAAATGTAGAGCTGAGAGACCATCCTAAAAAAGAGAGAGGAGCATTTATATATTTTCAAGACAAGCAAAATAGACGCTGTGTTTGCAAAGAATATGGCCATAACAAGCATCAAGCTTATCAGTTTTTCCTATTTTATTTCTTCACAGTACTTGGTTATCAATTTTTGGTGAAATTCAGTTGTAAAACATATGATATTTTGTGTAACTTCAATATATTCTGTAACATCCTACCATTTTGACCGTTTTAAACCAATAATTATACCAATTTAAAACGTCCAATCAAATTGATGGATCGTTATTTAGCTTACAGAGTTTAAACACGGAATCAACACAGAAGACACACAATACTTAACAACAAAATAATTTTTATATATAATCAGAGTTTTTATACAAGATTTTCTATACAGTGGAATTTAAAAACAATTAGGATACAAATAAAAATATTTACTGTTTAAACATCAGAGTGCGCCCTCTCTTGGAATCCCCAGCTTCGACAGTCTCTGAATCCTAAGCTGAAATCTTTAAATCTGTATTGCTCGGATCTGACCCGAGCGTTCCATGCAAAAACATAAAAAAACACTCGAGTCAGGATTAATCATAGTTCAAGTAAATTAACTTTAGTGTAAAATGATATATAATAGTTAATTCTCATATCAGTCTTATGCCAAATACAGTTGTGCGGTACCTGTTCTATATTAGTTCTTATTCCAGGGACAGACGGTCACAGGCGCCTGCATATACACATATGTACAAGTACATATGTGCACTGCCTCAGCATCCCATATACTAGGGAAGTAACAAGGCGACACATACCCATACATGTCGACATAAGTCATCAAGGGTCTCAAAGCAGCGTGACTAAGAACTCAATAGAAAATAAGAGACATGGAACTATAACAAGTACGTGACTATAGTCCAATAAAGCAACTGGAAATCCGCAATTTACATGCAGCATGGAATGCTACACTTCACCCTGGGCAAATAATGAATAAGCATTCTTCATATGATGTTATATATAAAACCAAATAATGTTTCTACTCAACGCAGGGTTGAACCCAAAAGCAAATAAGCGGTGTCTCAGTACCAACCAAAAAGATTATTTCGAACAGGGTGGCTGCCAACATCATATTAAATATCACCAGGTTAATGTTCTGTACTTAACAATTTTGGGTCCCCACTAGTTATATGGCCAGGAAAAGAAGGGTGTCTCAGTGTATATATATACATATATATATACATATATATATATTTATATATATATATGTGCTTGTGAAAATCTTTTCCCAACAATGGACAGGGCAATAAGATTGATTTATTACAACAGAGAAGGTACATAAGCCATATTTTCAAGATATGGTGGTATATAATAATGAAATACTATATTCAAGTGAAACGCCAAAAAAATAAAATGATAAACCTGACTGATATGTACATGGTTCTCAAATTCAAGATGTAAGTCATATGTAGGAGGAAAGGGAATTATGAAGGCCAGCGTCAGGAATGGGTTGTTCAATATATCTATTTACAAGGTCAGGCTTTAACATGGTTGTCCCCTTCCAAAAGATGAGTACTTTAATTATACAAATGCCATAAAGCCAAGTCTAAAATGCCATTTAATTCTATAAGCATGACATGAACATAAGAAGCATTCAGATTTTTCCTCTTGTACGCTGAATGTATTCAAAGTGTCAAAAACAGTGTACGCTTATGTATTAAAAGTGACACAACAAGAATTTTAAGGAAATAAATAAAAGAATCGCTAAATGCTAGAAGGGAGGTCATCCGTAAATCCTTAATCAAACTATCTTCTCTAATCTCTCGTCAACTTCAAATATTTGCTATGAGTCTATAGATATAACAACAACATGAATAGCAGTGACTATGCAACTAAATTTTATCAAGGATGCATTCTAATAAAAATTACAGTTTACTCCACAAGAACTCCACTGACTAAAGTATCAAAGATGACGTTAAATGACGCATAATACTCATTAACAGCACAAGCCATGTATTTATATCCATCACGCCTATTCTCTAGGTCACGGTTTTGATGATTACTATCCGTAGCCATGACGATTGTGAATTGGGACATAAATTACAAATATTGTACCCACAACATAAGATTTACAATATTTGGATGTTTATAGCAATACGAAAGAACAGTAAAACTTGAATGGTGATGATACATGGTAAAAACTTAAAGTCCACTTAAAATATGTATCAACTTATTTTTCAGTTTTCATAATCTAGCAACTCCAAGAGTTTATGGTCTATTAAATATGCGTGCCAAAGCCAAATTATAGTTTCACATACATTAACATATTATACTTATATTAAATACCAGTGACAGGAGTAACATATATAGCAAAAGCACAACTGTAACATATATATACTTTCTAAAAGTAGCTAATTTATATACAATTCATGGTGAGATCCTGTTAAAACAACACTGATAGGAAAATGCATTACAGTGCCATGTTAACAACAAACAATGGTGACTGGAAATAAATTGCAATGGCATGCCAACAAACAAACAAGGATGACTGGGAATAAATTACAATTCAAAATCCTTGTAGTATTCATGCAATATTACGATGTTAAGGGGATTTCATGTATGAATCAAAAATGGCTTTTCGGGTAGCAGAGTTTCAAATACATGTTTAATCTTATAAATGATTTTATGTATGATTGAACTTAACTTTGAAAATACATGGTACCAAAAATATATAAAATATTATCGAGTTATTTTCAGCTCAGAGTCAAGTGTTGCAAGTTGACGACGGGACAGACAATTACCCAGTAATATACATGATATATTCAGGGCATATATAACAAACATGAAAAATCTGGGATGCAGTTATGTTAAGTAAGCCAAAACTGTTCCATGTTCCAAACAACAAGTTTCAATGAAATCTATAGGGTATGCACAGATATAAGCCAACGGGGCAACTCAACTACAATCGATAATACAGTTTAAGGGCATTCTAGTTACGAAACAGCACCGGTGACGTACCAACATGGTGCTACAGGAATCACAAACGAATTCGGCTACCCGTGTACTTAACACGATAAATGATGCAAGTGTTGCTTCATAAATATACATATATAAAGATATGTATACATACGAGTATTTCTGCTGCACAGTTACAGAAAGGATAAAGGATAATTCCACTAGTCATGGTCGGTCAAAGTGCAGTATCAATCTATCACTGTTCTTATCAAGATAGGGGTACAGGCGCGAGGGGATTACAATAAGAGTGTAACAAAACCCAAAATCAAGTGAATATTAACAAGGCAGCAAATACGGAGTGGAGTAATCTAACCTAAGCAACGCAAATTAACTATTTTTTTAAGCTAATTACCAAAGTTAATGTACTTGAATCAGTGCTTAATCGTGAGTGAATGCTCATCTTGAAACAACGATGAAATGGCGTAGTTGACTACTTCAACGCGAGGTCTCGAGGCGACGGTGACGAGATGGAAAAACGCAGGTGAACTCGGCGATGGCAGCAAAGGACTAGCTTTGATGAAATGAGTTTTACTTTAGGGTTTTTGGGGGAAACGATCTACAGTGATGCTTCTAACGATGGTGAAGGTGGTGGTTTTATTCAGCGGTGCTCGCGAAGGGAGAAGTGATGAAATCAATTGGAGGCAGCTATTGTTTCAATTTTTAGGGTGAACGATTTAGGCTGAGGCCATTATTTCTGGATTTGGGGGGAAAACCCGATTTTGGTGGAAAATCAAATAGCCTACGGCCATTAAAACTTGTAAAGAAGAAGTTGATTTTTTTTCTAAAGAAAAATTGTGAATAAGGTATGATTTATAAAGTAGGGAAAAGTGGGGGTAAGCATGAAGGTAAATCTTAGGTGAGGAGGTCTGCGCGTTAATCAGAAACAGGTCAGCTTAAATTCATTTGGGGGAGGTAATGATCATTTTAAATTAAATAATCTATCTTACCGTGAATTTCTACATAACGTTCCACTTCGTACCGCAAACACGATCTCTAAACGCAACAAAGATTATACGTATCACTACGTCTTCGCATACCAAATCAAATAAAATTAATGTGATTGTAATCCGACTGTGATTTTATACAACGTTATTTTAATTACGAATTATTTATTTGTTCGCTGCTTATTCACAACTTCGTTCGATTCATAATTTTGAAACATTACGTTTTCGATTCCTATATATACAAATACACACATATTCAAGCCATAAGGACAATTCACGTCACGAAGATGAATCAAGTCACGAAGACACAGTGCTGCATCAAACAGGCGGCTTCACATCACTAAGATACTTCAAACATCGCATGGCTCCATTCTACCTTTAATAACTCTAGTGGTCACATCTCTTTCACTTGTAGATACCCCATGTGGACCGTAGGTACACAATGGTTACGCCTGATTCCCTCAGGAAACATCCATACCTGTAAGCTATCACAGCCCTGTTGATTACGCCATTATCACGACTGTAGATCGCAGCAGGCACAATGGTTACGCTTGGTTCACCCAAGAAACATCCGTCCGCCATAGGCCATCTACAGCCCTGCGAATTACGCTACACGGTTGTGTTCTTCCAGACAACTCGAGTTTCATGTCCGGACAACCTACTACCACCAGCAACACATCTCACTAAGCTTGAAATTCAAAGGAGAAGGATGGTACTTTTCTTATCTTGATTGAAAACATATAATACTTTATTGCATAAATCATACTTATGTCACTTACATAAGATTTTCTTCCCAAATCATATTTCAAACATTTCGTTCTTATATAAACTCTGTTATATAAGTTTTCATTTAAAATCGATTATCTTCCAAATCAATAATTTTCAATTTTACCAAATTCATACATAAGTTTTCAAAAATTTCTATTTCCATTATCTAAAGTACCCTCAAATTCTATTCTAATTTCAGAACTCTAGTTTCATGTCTTAGTCAACACAACTATTGAATGTCCTTTCAACTCAGATTTTTGAATTCATTGGTTATAAACCAAATTTTCTTTCAAATTCCAATTATTAAATTCATCGCTTAATCCAAATCTTTATTCTTTCAAATTCCAGAATTTTCCTTCTTATAACAAATTTCGCATTCACGTATTATTACTCTTTTACATTTACATCCTTCGATCGTAAATTAGCAAGAAAACAGCTCCCTAAGTATCAATCCCGAAGGCCGAAACCAACATCAGATTAATACTCAGGAAATTATTCAACTTAACTAATCTCCAATCTGTTTCTAAATTCCTTAATTCCAATTCTTAATTCCTTATCAAGTCATTTCTTACGAAATTCTCGTATTTAAATTTCAAATCCACTTCTCTTATGTTCTGCTGCTCTTCGTACTCGTTGTGTGGCTTTTATTCTTCATTTCTCACCATTTTGATTTAACAAAACCCATTAGCCTCCCACGATCTTCTTGAAAAAGATTTCCAGTTATCATATTTGATTTCTACAATTCCAGAAAACCTCTTATCACCATTGGAAAATATTTCCATATATTCACATATCTTTATTTTCCATAGAAAATACACTTTATTCTCAGGGGAATCATCAATAAATTCGTTGTTTGGATTAAAACAAATGTCAAATAAAACATCGTTATTCTCACCTACGGTTAACACTCATTAGCTCGCTTCACTTAACAAATTCTTGCTATCCAACCTTAATCATTTCTTAGTCAACAATGAAGTCAATCGAGTTGGGGTATATTTACCTCTCAAGCCTTAATTGAACAACATGATTAACTTTGAAATAGATCAAGTTCATAGCTTTGAACATTAACAAAACATCCATTCTCTTAACTTCCGAATTCAAATTAAAAATGTAATTCTTTTTCTAAAATCATTGATTATAACAATAATTCATACTTTTGGAATATTTAACTTTAAATTATACTTTACTCTTAATCTAAATGCATAAACAATTAATTAATATTGCATATATTAAATTTTGATTAAAAACGGAAAGTAAGTAGTGCTTTCCTGAAATTCGACATGGTTGTCTTCCACAAATAACTTCCTTTCGAATAATCTGTTATTCGATACCATATTCTGAACTTCGGAAAATCTCATTTGACTTATATTCTGAATTTCAGAATAATCTTACCATACTGGTTAACTCTATTTTCTCTATTTTCAATTTCATTTGCAATATATTCGCTTTCAAATGTTATTTAATTCTAAAAAGTAAATATTATCTCTTTTATCGAAATCTGAATTTGTCACATACAATTAGCTTTGATTTCACTTGAACATCGATTCAAATCTCTTTAAAATCTTCCTTCATATTTCGCTCCATTCACAACTCTCGTTTACAATTCACCTCCTGTTAACTTATCAACCACTTAATAACTTATTGTCGAATTCATATATTCAATCATACATTATTTTTTCGAAACCGATTATAATTTATCTTGCAAGTTCTAAATAATTCAAATAAATTAGCAATAAAATTAATCAAGCAAATTACAATTATAACCCTTTTGATTTTATTTCATTAATTTATATCCCGAATATCGAGATAAAATTCAACGTTCCTTTCTTGAAACGATTTCAAACTTCCCCTTTCTCATTCAAATTTCCATCTAATTTCTTATTCCAATAATTTTCGGTCATCTTTGATTATTAAAACACACAATTACATAAATTTATTCGTCGATTCTCTTATACTTATCCTCCGTATATACCATCCGTTGCTGGATTCGAGATTCAAACCTAAGGCACTTATAGAATCAACATCTCTGGCATAGCTAGACTCGAAGACTGGGGATTCCTGAAGAAATTTTAAATTTCAAAATGAAATTTTATTTCCACTCTGTTAATCAAAAAAGTAATAGTTTTCAAAATATATAATATTTTAAAATAATTTATTTTTCCAAAATTTATTTTTAAAAATACATCTAAAAATTATATTTCAAAACTATTTTTAATTTCAACTTCCGTTTTTAAACCCAATAAGCTAAGTTTTGAATGAACCAAAGCTCTGATACCACTTGTAACGTCCTTCCATTTTGATTGCTTTAAACCAATAATTAAAAAAATTTGAAACGTCCAAATTGACGGATCGTTGTTTAGCTTACAGGGTTTAAACACGGAATCAACACAGAAGACACACAGTATTTAACAACAAAATAATTTTTATATATAATTAGAGTTTTTATACAAGATTTTCTATACAGTGGAATTTAATAACAATTTAGATACAAATAAAAATTTTTACTGTTTAAACTTCAGAGTGCGCCCTCTCTTGGAATCCCCAGCTTCGACAGTCTCTGAATCCTAAGCTGAAATCTTTAAATCTGTATTGCTCGGATTTGACCCGAGCGTTCCATGCAAAAACATAAAAAAACACTCGAGTCAGGATTAATCATACTTCAAGTAAATTAACTTTTGTGTAAAAGGAAATATAATAGTTAATTCTCATATCAGTCTTATGCCAAATACAGTTGTGTGGTACCTGTTCTATATTAGTTCTTATTCCAGGGATAGACAGTCACAGGAGCCTGCATATACACATATGCACAAGTACATATGTGCACTGCCTCATCGTCCCGTATACTAGGGAAGTAACAAGGCGACACATACCCATACATGTCGACATAAGTCATCAAGGATCTCAAAGCAGCATGACTAAGAACTCAATAGAAAATAATAGACATGGCACTATAACTAGTACGTGACTATAGTCCAATAAAGCAACAGGAAATCTGCAATTTACATGCAGCATGGAATGCTACGCTTTACCCTGGGCAAATAATGAATAAGCATTCTTCATATGATGTTATATATAAAACCAAAAAATGTTTCTACTTAACGCAGGGTTGAACCCAAAAGCAAATAAGGGGTGTCTCAGTATCAACCAAAAAGATTATTTCGAACAGGGTGGTTGCCAACATCATATTAAATATCACCAGGTTAATGCTCTGTGCTTAACAATTTTGGGTCCCCGCTAGTTATATGGCCAGGAAAAGAAGGGAGTCTCAGTGTGTGTGTGTGTGTATATATATATGCATGTGAAAAACTTTTTCCAACAATGGACAGGGCAATAAGATTGATTTATTACAACAGAGAAGGTACATAAGCCATATTTTCAAGATATGGTGGTATATAATAATGAAACACTATATTCAAGTGAAACGCCAAAAAAATAAAATGATAAACCTGACTGATATGTACATGGTTCCCAAATTCAAGATGTAAGTTATATGCAGGAGGAAAGGGAATTATGAATGCCAGCGTCAGGAATGTGTTGTTCAATATATCTATTTACAAGGTCAGGCTTTAACATGGTTGTCCCCTTCCAAAAGATGAGTACTTTACTTATACAAATGCCATATAGCCAAGTCTCAAGTGCCATTTAATTCTATATGCATGACATGAACATAAGAAGCATTCAGATTTTTCCTCTTATACGGTGAATGTATTCAAAGTGTCAAAAACAGTGTATGCTTATGTATTCAAAGTGACACAACAAGAAATTTAAGGAATTAAATAAAAGAATCGCTAAGTGCTAGAAGAGCGGTCATCCGTAAATCCTTAATCAAACTACTTTCTCTAATCTCTCGTCAACTTCAAATATTTGCTATGAGTTTATAGATATAACAACATGAATAGTTGTGACTATGCAACTAAATTTTATCAAGGATGCATTCTAATAAAAATTACAGTTTACTCCACAAGAACTCCATTGATTAAAGTATCAAAGATGACGTTAAATGACGCATAATACTCATTAACAGCACAAGCCATGTATTTATCTCCATCACGCCTGTTCTCTTGGTCACAGTTTTGATGATTACTATCCGTAGTCACGACGATTGTGAATTGGGACATAAATTACAAATATTGTACCCACAGCATAAGATTTACAATATTTGGATTTTTATAGCAATATGAAAGAACAGTAAAACTTGAATGGTGATGATACATGGTAAAAACTTAAAGGCCACTTAAAATATGTATCAACTTATTTTTCAGTTTTCATAATCTAGCAACTCCAAGAGTTTATGGTCTGTCAAACACGCATGCCAAAGCCTAATTACAGTTTCAAATACATTAACATATTATACTTATATTAAATACCAGTGACAGGAGTAACATATATAGCAAAAGCACGACTATAACATATATATAATTTCTAAAAGTAGCTAATTTATATACAATTCATAATGAGATCCTGTTAAAACAACACTGATGGGAAAATGCATTACAGTGCCATGTTAACAATAAACAAGGGTGACTGGAAATAAATTGCAATGGCATGCCAACAAAAAAACAAGGATGACTGGGAATAAATTACAATTCAAAATCCTGGTAGTATTCATTCAATATTACGATGTTCAGGGGATTTCATGTATGAATCAAAAATGGCTTTTGGGGTAGCAGAGTTTCAAATACATGTTTAATCTCATGGATGATTTTATGTATGATTGAACTTAACTTTGAAAATACATGGTACTAAAAATATATAAAATGTTATCGGGTTATTTTCAGTTCAGAGTCAAGTGTTGCAAGTTGACGGTGGGACAGACAATTACCCAGTAATATACATGCTATAGTCAGGGCATATATAACAAACATGTAAAATCTGGGATGCAGTTGTGTTAAGTAAGCCAAAACTATTCCAAGTTCCAAACAACAAGTTTCAATGAAATCTATCGGGTATGCACAAATATAAGCCAACGGGGCAACTCAACTACAATCGATAATACAGTTTAATGGCACTCTAGTTACGAAACAGCACCGGTGACGTACCAACGTGGTGCTATAGGAATCACAAATGAATTCGGCTACCCGTGTACTTAACATGATAAATGATGCAAGTGTTGCTTTATAAATATACATATCTAAAGATTTGTATACATACGAGTATTTCAGCTGCACAGTTACAGAAACGATAAAGTATAGTTCCACTAGTCATAGCTAATCAAAGTGCAGTATCAATCTAGCACTGTTCTTATCAAGATAGGGGTACAGGACCGAGATGATTACAATAAGAGTGTAACAAAACCCAAAATCAAGTGAATATTAACAAGGCAGCAAATACAGAGTGGAGTAATCTAACCCAAGCAACGCAAATTAACTATTTTTTTAAGCTAATTACTAAAGTTAATGAACTTGAATCAATGCTTAATCGTGAGTGAATGCTCACCTTGAAACAACAAAGAAATGGCGCAGGTGACCACTTCAACATGAGTCTCGAGGCGACGGTGACGAGATGGAAAAACGCAGGTGAACTAGGCGATGGCAGCAAAGGACTAGCTTTGATTAAATGAGTTCTACTTTAGGGTTTTTGGGGGAAACGATCCACAGTGATGCTTCCAACGATGGTGAAGGTGGAGGTTTCAGTCAGCGGTGCTCGCGAAGGGAGAAGTGACGAAATCAATTAGAGGCAGCTATTGTTTGAATTTTTGGGGCGGACGATTTAGGTTGACGCCATTATTTCTGGATTTGGGGGGAAAACCCAATTTTGGTGGAAAATCAAATGGCCTACGGCCATTAAAACTTGTAAAGAAGAAGTTGATTTTTTTCTAAAGAAAAATTGTGAACAAGGTATGATTTATAAAGTAGGGGAAAGAGGGGATAAGCATGAAGTTATATCATAGGTGAGGAGGTCTGCGCATTAATCAGAAATAGGTCGACTTAAATTCATTTGGGGAAGGTAATGATCGTTTTAAATTAAATAATCTATCTTACCGTGAACTTCTACATAATGTTCCACTTCATATCGCAAACACGATCTCTAAACGCAACAAAGATTATACGCATCACTACGTCTTCGCATACCAAATCAAATAAAATTAATGTGATTGTAATCCGACTCTGATTTTATACAACGTTATTTTAATTACGAATTATTTATTCGTTCACTACTTATTCACAACTTCGTTCGATTCATAATTTTGAAACATTACATTTTCGATTCCTATATATACAAATAAACACATATTCAAGCCAAAACTCCATATTCTTTTACAAATAAAAACTCTAATTTATTCAATGATAACAACATTTATTTTAATTTTAACCATTTATGTTTTTCAATTGAATTTCTATCCAATTCAAATATCCAACCAAATTTAATTCAAATATTCAACAATAAATGTTTGATTGCCAACCAACCACAAGCAATATATTTTTTATTTTAAATTTCTTACACCGGTATCAATATAAAAATGATCATTAATAATTAAATTTTCAATTAATTTCACATTCTGGTTGTCAAAATTTCTGGGACGTTACATATTCGATGTAACTTCAATATAATATTTTGGTGTAACACAAGTGATGAATTAATATCAGTGGATATTATTGAGAATAAATATCATTTTTGTTAGAATTGAATTGAGATGATGGGTATCAAAATCACATGAAAAAAATATATATAACATAGTTAATACTGTAGAAATGATACCTAAAAAATTATAAAAATGATACCTAAATACTGATGCAATTTCTTGAAGAAATACTAATGCAAAAAAATGTTTACACTACAGTTTGATTGATTAAATTGAAATATGCTCGACTGACTTATAAAGCTAATACAACAGTACAACTACAAAATTATAACAACAACAAAATCTCATGAAAAAAAAACATATCACAGTTATTACAGAAAAACTGATATCTAAAAAAAAAAAAAAATGATACCTAAAAACTGTAACTTAGTTAATACTGTAAAAGTGACACCTAAAAAAAATATAAAATTGATACCTAAAAACCGTTGCACTGTTTTAAATAAAAACTAACGCAAAAAATGTTTACACCATAGTTTGATTGATTAAAATAAAATAAATTCGACTGGTTTACAAATTTGAAGCAACAATACAACTAAAAAATTAACATAGCAACAAAATCACATGAAAAAAACATAATACGGTTAAAACAAGAAAACTGATACATATAAATATATAAAACTGGTACCTAAATACTGTAACATAGTTAATACTGTAAAACTCTAAAAAAAATATAAAAATGATAACTAAAAACTGCTTCACTGTTTTAAAGAAAAACTAACGCAAAATATGTTTACACCACAGTTTGATTGATTAAAATGAAATAAATTTGACTGAGTTACAAAGTTGGAACAACAATACAACTAAAAACTCAACACAACACCAAAATCACATGAAATAAAACCATAACACAGTTAATACTGTAGAAATGATACTTAAAAAATTATAAAAATGATACCTAAAAACTGATGCAATTTCTTGAAGAAAAACTAATGCAGAAAATGTTTACAGTAGAGTTTGATTGATTAAAATGAAATAAGTTCGACTGAGTTACAATATTGATGTAACAATATAACTACAGAATTAACACAGCAACAAAATCAAATGGAAAAAAAAAAAAACACATAACACAGTTAAAACAGGAAAAATGATACCTTAAAAAATAGCAAAATGATACCTAAAAACTGCTTTAATATTAACGTGAAAAAAAAAATTTGTTGTTTCGTATGATCTTTGTGTGTCGTTCAATTGTATGAAATGTTGCGATTTTTAATCGGTTGCTACTCAAGATGATTTCGTGTTTTTGTGATTTTTTATTTTCCGATTACGAGTTTTCGTGATATGAATTTGAGCGAGATTGGGAGAGATTGATAAATTGATGCACGAAATTGAGCGATATTCTGAAGATGATTGAGCGAGATTCAGAGACATGGCCGATGCTAAATTTCGGTGGAGGTATCGGAGAAGAAGACAGCGGTTGGAAGCGCGATGGGGTAGAAAATCGAATGGGAATGAAGATTGAAGCGGCGGTACTGTAGTGTATTGTCCTTTTGGATAAAATATTAGGCAGTTGTCCTTATGAATAGTAGCCTTTTGTCCTTATAAATTAATTATCCTTGTTTTTATTTGGTTTTATTAAGGCCAGGTACTTATCCAACCTTATTAAGATCGGATAAATCAATGATTGTTAGGATTACTTAACTGACTCTGACAGTAAATGGTGCTTTTATGGTTTGAAAACCTCAAGTGAACCTCAAATTAGCAAATTATGAAGTAGAACATGCATGCAAGTGTGTCAAATCAGCAACTAGACCCCATGAGATGATGATAGAAAAGGCGGTAACTAACGTTCGCATTCTCTCTTCTTACTGCTGATCGACCATACAGTTGGTTGCTTCCATATTATAGGAGCGATTATTAATGAAGCAAGCTTTATCAAGATTAAAAGGATAGTGGAATGTAAACCTAGTATATTCCTTGTATTGTTTAAGGCCCAAATGTCCTTACAGACTTTTTCTTTGTAATAGTCCATATCGACTGTTTTTTAAAAAAAAAAACCAAAAACGTATGACCCTATCGTTTCAAAAACTCGGCTGCAATTATGGAAAAATCATACTAAACTCGTCAGATGTAGAGATATTTCTAGATCTAGGAACAGATAGTTTCATTTTTGCCATAAAATAAGTTTTTTTTTTCTTCTTTTTCTTAATGTTTCAGTTTCAGACTTTAGAATGGTAAATCAGCTTTTTCTTCTGATGCATCTACTTTGAAGCATTTTTATTCGTTTATTCAATGATTTTTGTATTGCAGATCTCGATATCGATTGCCCGAAAATATTGTATTTATCACTGAAGTTTATTTGCATTTTTCTCTCTTCTGCATGGGTACTCCTTTCAAAATGCAAGTGGAAGCAGATGAGATGAATTCTGTGAATTGGTTAGCAATGCTTCCAGAAATAATGGAGAAGATATCAGATCGTCTTCCTGTCAAAGACTTTCTATCATTTCGAGCTGCCTGCAAAACATGGCAGTCTCTTCCATCCGGTCGATCTCATATCTCCAAATTCTTCACTGATAAGTTGTGGCTTTTAATTTATGATTCAGATGAGGATTTGTGCTACCTATATGGCAGCGTCCATCCAAAAGCATGTACATTCCGCTTGCATGATCTCAGAGGTGCTACTGTAATGCACTCCAAACTTGGTTGGTTAATTGCCCGTAAAAACAACCATTTCTTCCTTTACAACTTCTTCACCCTCACAAAAATCAACCTTCCAGACCATGCTGTATCCAAACAGCAAGTCTGCACATTTACAACCTTACCTCTTCAAAAAGACTGCACTGTGTTCATTGTGACACGCAAGTCCGATACAAATGTAGAAGTAAGCTCATGCCGCGTAGGTGGTAAGAAGTGGGAGGTAGAATCGTTGAACATTAACAGAAGTACGATTAACGTCATGAATTCGGTTATGTGCTGTAGCTGCAGTCCTGATGTCAAAAGCTGCAATTGCGCCTTCAAAACTACCATTGTTATCATCTCCAAAGACCACAAACGCGTGACCTTCGACTATGTGAGCAAAAGCATAACTTGTTATGTTGCAACCCCTTCTGGAAACCCTAGTTGTGTGACTAAATGGAATAATGATATAGAAGCTCTACATAGGGATGAATGGGTACGCAAATTTGGATCAGGAAAAGGCGTCGCAGTTGGATTTTGCACCTTAAGTTATGCAGTTGATGACACCATTGGATTGAGAAACTCTATAGGCTATTTTAGTGCTTGCGGTGAGTCTGTTCAATATTATATTTTTGTGAAAGCAGCACTAATAGACACCAAATATCTCAGAATTGAAGATGTCCCAGAAAGAGTAAGTTTTGGCTGAATTTGATTTTTAGTTTTCTGAAGTTAGTTGAAAGAATAATTATGTGGGTTTTGTTTTGTTTGGTTTTCTGGATGGAACTTTAATTTACCCATTATGCAGCTTATGAAGCATTAGAAAAGAATAACTTTTGGCATGTATGGTTTGCTAAAGTTAATGACTATGATGGCTTATTGGGTAATTTCTAATTAGTGCACCAATTTTGATTTCAGCAGTGTCATGTTTTGCATATAGTTTTTATGTTTCATAATGCACACCGAAGCATTTATTAGTGTTTCTTCCATTTAATACACACAAAAGATATAATGGTAATATACCAGTGTGCATGGAGTAAACTTGATTTGCATTTAACAATCATGTATATTTATTTTTGGTCAATTTCCAAGGGGTTCTAGGTAATTTCCAAGGGTCCCCCCTCCCCTCCAACCCCCAAGCCCTCCAATTTAACCCTATTTTAGAATTTTTCTACACAAATAATTTAGTTTTACAACTATTTACGTTCATAGCTTTGTTCTGACCAACTGAACCTTGAATTGATAGAATGTATCCAATTTTTGAAAAAGGCATTTGAGCCAAGGCGTGAGGCCCATAACCCCGTTTGTGGAAGATGCCAAAATCTTGGATTTATATTTCAATAGAAGTACATAAGCTAACTACACTAAAAAATTTATGTGGTTTAGTGTAGATTAATAGAAAACTTATTTTACATTTGGTGGCGTCAGTTGATTCTTACCACCAACAAAGTGATAAAAACCATGCAACATTTTGTTGTATTATTTTCTATTAGCAAAGTAGTGTCCAATCGTGATTTCTTTGCCCGGCTTGTGTCAACTAGTTCCCCACACTATAACAAATTTTCATATTTGAATCAATTAGACCTCCGTAGTGCGAAGTGTCTTTGCAACATAGAAAAATCAAACAATTTTTTTTTGGGGGGGGGGGGGGGGGGGATGGCATAGATAGGGGTGCTACATTCATGGACATTCAGTACAGAGCACAATCTGCATTTGTGGATCCCTTACCCAATCATTTTCCACATCCCATTCGTCTATGACTATTAGTTCCCTCCACCGTAGGAATTTTTTAATTTGTGCCTATATGTTCTCCTCGTACTTTAAAGTGTTTCCGTTACATAGAATAATCCGAACAAACTGCTTTCTATAGGTGGGCTACTTGTAGTTAAGGGACTAGTGATTGTAAAATAAACTGTTAGCATTGTGTGTGTGTGTGTGTGTGTGTGTGTGTGTGTGTGTGTGTGTGTGTGTGTGTGTGTGTGTGCAAGTAACATCTAGACAAAGATACTTTTGTTATTAAGATGATTAAATTCTTTTTAGCTGATGGCGACTTAAAGCTAGAGTTTCAGAACTTGCATCCCGAAATTTTCCACTCTCTATTTTTGTTCTATAGGTGGACTTATCATTTATACATTTCTTATATTAAATTACATAGCCATTTATCATCTTAATGCATCTAGTATGGTGTGACTAATTAATGAGGGAAAAGTAGATAATGTGGATGAGGGATTGGTTGTCGTGACGTGGGGGGAAAAGAGTGATGTAAAGCGAGGGAAAGGTGTTGGAGAGAATATGAAAAATGAAAGTAGCAAACCCTTTAAGAAGCCACAGATCCTAAATTAAATTGCTACCAGTAAAGGGGTATTTTCTATCTCAAAAGATGCAATCAAGATTTGTAATAGTGATGCGGTTAGAGAGAAGGTGAAGAATGGATCCTTTACTCTAGAAAATGAGTATTGTAGCAATCCACATCCCTTAGCATACCTAGAAACTATCACATCAAGAAATATGGATCATCGGTTTGAAGTAAAATTAGCATCACGTAAATTAAGATATCACTATCAGAACTGAGCTAATTAACCACAACGTCGTCATAGCATATATATAATGCAAGAAGTATAAATATAATCTTAGAAAAGCAATAATAGTAGTCTCAAAGTATCATAATATCGTAGTCTCATAAAATATCAGTATAATAATCCAAAAATATCATAGTATTATAAAAGCAATCGCTTAGAAGTAAAACAATGAAATAAACTTACTAATAGAAAATACATGATAAAGGACAAAGACGAGGAAGCAGACTCCAACCATAATAATTTGACAGCAACTGTGGACAGGTCTTGTTGCCCCGTTCGCCTATCGTAGGAGTGAAGGAAATAGAATGAGGTAGACAAAAATATGAATAAGAATAAGATAATCATATGCAACTAATTTGAAAACTACTTCAAGTGATATAAATTGTGTATCATGTCCATGCATACCTAAGGTCACTTGTCATTGGGTATTAGTCCAAAATAATGGGTCCATCTACGTATCAAACCTCACCCGAGCAATTTACCAATTAACGATTTACTATCCCATTTCGGCTTACACTATGCTTGGAGAGGAAGAGGGTGAAATGCAAACCCACAGAGTAACTTATCTTATGCATTCACACTCACCTCTCGATCATTGTGGCAAAATACATCAAACGTACCAGTTTGGAGTTACTATGCTTGTACTCCTTGTAGAACTGGTCTCATGTAGCTTTATATCGATATACGACCCTTACCATCCTAGCCAGCACCCACTCTTTCCATTCTTGCAAAGGAAAAACATGCAACATCTGAATCCTCTATTTTGACCCGGCTCTCAGGGATTTTGTTGGTTAGTGTTGTGCCAACTTATTGTAGCACCCTTGGTCTAACATGAAGTGAATTGGATATCTCTCAATACTCTCCATGCATACCTTATGACATGGAAATGCGAATTAAATTCACATTAACGACCTTAATAGTGAACCATATCCCTAGTATTTCTCTAGCACATAATATGTCCGCAGCAATCCAACACAAGCAATCTAACACAGTCCATAAGTTACAAAATTTCGCTTAAGACCAAAGAAAATCCATAAATCATATCTTTGTTCACGACTACTGAATTGGACTATCGATAGGTCTACTGCCCATGGTTAACCTATAGGGCGCCACAGTTTGCTATCTTTTTTTTCAGGCTTTCAAGTCGTTCATTTTTTTTATTACTGCACTTTTAATTTGTATTTAACTCATTCATTATAATTTGATCCATTTCATTAAGTATGTTATTAACCTTTATTCATGTTCAAGTTCCTGAGTGCTTATTTAATTTAGGGTCTGATTTAGAGCTACATAATTTCTAATAGACTATTATAATTTAATTTGAAAGGTTTACAATCCCTAATTTCAATTTATTAGCTTAACAGTTTAGATTTGGTGGTTACCATCTAACCAACATGAAATAGAATTAACTTTAACTATTTTAATTATCATATTTGATCGTTGGTTATTCACCTCTGTGTTTAACTATATATTTGTTATAAGTTCCACAAATTTTCCCTAGACCTACTTAGTATTCCTTCCAATTGCTATGTCCTTCTTTCAATCTTAACTAGTGTGTAACCCGTGCGTTGCACACGATAATATTATAAAATACAATTTTTAAAATTTTAATGTTAAAACAAACATTATTATACAACATACGATAAATCTGGCAAAATAAATATAATATAAATTATTGTTATTGTTATTGTTTATATATGATATTTATTATGTAACTTATATTTATTTGAAGTAAAACAACAATGTTATGCTCTTACTACTATCAGCAAGTATTCTTGTTGAAATTGACATGTTTTGATTATTTTACATGAATTAATAAATATAATTTAAATTATTTCTTTTATATATGTTAAATATGAAATTATAATAATTATTATTAATGTAATCAATACTAAAAGTTAACAGTGATTTAATTTTCCCGATAACTTGAATACTTCTACACCTCTTCTTAATGATTATCTGCTTTATGTTATATCGCTTTTAAGTTTAGAAAGCACTCTTTGAATTCAAAATATCTCCAAGTCTCAACACAGTAAAGCTCTTTTATTGATCAAAGTACGACAAAATACCTATGGAGCAAAGATTGTGCCTCTTTATATAGTGACCGTAAAACACCACTATAATTTGGATTACTTAGGCTAATATAAAACCCCATATGTTTTACCATAATAGGTGCAAGAAATTTGTGTCAACAACTGCTAAGGTGTTTTATATGTATTTTATGAATATGATACAAAAAGATTATTATTCGCAAGATGTTTCATAATAGTTAAAATTATTATGGTTATTCAAATTATAACTATTATGCTTTCAGTAACAACACATTATTTTAACTATGATGAAACATACATGCAGAACAAAATTATTTTCATAATTGTTTAACACATGAAATTACGATCGTTATGGCTAAATAAGAATATGTAAACTATTACAAAACTATTATGAAAATGCTTGATAGTTTACATATTCTAATTTAGTACTCTTTAACACGTGAATCAGAAATATGTTATTTGCCAGTGTTCTTATTCTTATTTAGTAATAATGTCTGTAATTATTGTTATTTTTTCCATATAAAGTAAAATAATGCCTTGTTATTCTTCTTATTTCTTATAAAAATCTATTTAACCACGATATAACAATCTCTAATGACAATTATGAATCTGGATATTTGGCAGTTCCAAAGACTCGTTAATCGGCAATTCTCTTAGACACAAAAGAGGTATTAAGTTAAGAGTAATTTAGCTATAAATATAATTCCTAATATAAACGAAATATGATAAATTAATTAGAGACATGGTATTAACTAAAAAGTTTATGGTTCTAGTAATGCGGAACAAACTGACCTAAAGATGGTAATAGTAATATAATTCAATCTTCTATTCCAGTAAGATTTCATCATGATAGGAAAACATGATTTTTTTTTTAATTTTTATTTTAAACCCAAATTATTAATGGTTTATGTTTAATTGTTCTTTTTGTGAGCATTTTCATCAATACATACAGTAATATCTTCATTTTAGATTATAATATTACTCTATATTTCTATTTATTGGGCAACGGGTCCAACAAAATAAATATGAAATTCGTTCGTTGAAATATAAGATTTCCTGATCAAAGCAAAGCAAAATAAAAAGGAAAAAAATGGTGTTATCTAGTTCATGCAAATAAAATGATTATTATCAAGGAACTGAAGAGTGAATAAATAAATTCAATTCAAATAAATGTTTACCAAAAATCGTAATGACAGTAGCAAGATCTCCAAAATCATAACAATTTCTTCCATTATTCATATCCAAATACTATTCAAACGTCAACACTACAACTAATTCATCAAATCTAATAATCCCAGCAATAAACCCAAATTCCAAGTATGAAATTTTTAATGAAATTAAGCTTTAACAGATGAATTGAATGGAGATTTGTATATTTGATATTTGGTCAAGAGGATGACAATCAAGTTAAAGACTATCCATTCAAACATTCAAATTGACTGATGTCATAGATGATAATAACAATTTTTCTGAAAAAATGGCAGTAAGAGAGATGACTATTCTAAATTTAATATTGAAGAGTTATAGGGTAGTCAAAGAGTTGAGAAAGATGAATTGACTTTGGGATTTACTAAAATTAATGATGAGTAGAATAAGAGATGTTTATTGGAAACAAACAACAAAGTGGCAGTTAAATGCAAAAGCTAAATCAAAGTCAATTAGAACCTAGTATAAGAAATGAGAATGAATAAGAGGTAAGAATATGAATAGTCAATTCATTTTAATTGTTAGAAATATTTTACTATCCAATTTGAACAATCTAATGATGACAATTTAAAATTCC
This sequence comes from Allium sativum, assembly GCA_030737875.1. Lineage (NCBI taxonomy): Eukaryota > Viridiplantae > Streptophyta > Magnoliopsida > Asparagales > Amaryllidaceae > Allium > Allium sativum. Next base: position 766,563,470 of record CM060912.1, on the reverse strand, counting down.
AGATGAATCAATGTTAATACAGTCAGCTGAATCAATGTTTGAACAACAAAACTTGTTTATCTAGGATATATCACATACTTAGTTCTTTATAGCTAAAAGTAAAAAAGAAAGATATGGTTTACCTATGTACATGTTGCATTAGACAGAATTTGGTCTTGGCATGGTGGATGCATTTTCGGCCTTATATAATCAGAATGGAATGCTTTCTCCTCTCTTTGTTATCACGAGTTCCATTTTAAATGCACCAGCAATTTTTTGTTATCATTTACTCTGTTTTATTTGCATCGTTCATCTACTTATTGTTAATGGGTTGAAAGAAATCTTAATAAAATCAAAGAGAGAAAAAACAACTGCTCAGAACAGCTGCACAATCCATGTAATAATTAATAAGGTGATTTATCCAACTGTAAACCAAGTCAGCCAAAGGTATAACAACTCAGATTTCTTTTCTAAGAAGTATATATGGGTGAATGGCCTATTAGTAGCTTGAGCAGGACCCTCATGTCCTGCAGTTGCTTCTCAATCAAAAGAGCATGGTGTTCCATATGTCATGCTTGAGCTTTCAAACTGCATTGCACCTCCATGGCAAAAAAAAAAAAAAACATAACCATTTTAAGTTAGATCTGCCATGAAAATCATGCCAATATATCAGACGGTATAGCAATGTCTAATACATCGGGATTACAGAAATTACAGAAAATGAAACCACTGCCAAGTTTAATCCATTTCAATGTGTACCAAAATGATGAACATAACATCAGCAGCATGTTTGTGTATTCCTAAATAACCTAAAAAAATTAGCCATGCTAGAAATAAAGGAGGAAATCAAATGTAAACAACTGAAACCAAAACTCAACAGCAAAGTAATTTGGTTTATCTAACAGTAATTGGAATGGAAAACTCAGCAGCCAAGGGTGAGCGAACCTAACATGAGTGAAATACCAAATAAAATGAAAATGGGGTTTAAAACACCATTTCATTATACATGAATGGTGAATCACATGTTCTGAATATCACAACATGATATATGGTGTCAATTAAGCTATAGAAGAATAAAGAGAAAGTTTTATTAAGTAAAATTCTTGCCATACTCATATAGAGTTTCCATTGGGAAGACATAACAGGTGTGTAATACAAAATCAAATGAAAATAAGACAATAATTCACAAATAGCATTGTGTTATTCAGTCAATAAGCAAATTTAACAGACAGAAGCATCATAGTTCATAAATCGAAGTTGTTGTTGATGGTAAATGAGTAGTACCTGAATATAATTCAGCCTTAATACTGAGGGTCTAAAAAATGTTTATTGGAATTGATTGCTCGCCACCTCCAATTAATTGATAAATCCCAACCTTGAATCGACAGAAGGGGCAGGTATAGTCCGACTGTGTATTGGATGAACCAAATTGCAATTGTGCTAAATGGAAAGCAGTTAAAATGATATTTTTCAAGTCCATTGGTGCGTGACATTGAACTGTTAATTTTCTGGCATCACACGGTGTATATTCAATGCTATAGATCACGTCAAGTGTATCATGTCGTTTAGACATCTACCAACAATGAAAAAAAATTCAATATCTCAATATATTGGCAATATAATACCTTGGATCAATTCAAAATTCACATAAAAAAATACAGAGAGAAGATTAGTTTCAAATTTATTTTTCATTTTAAAACGTGAAAATTTTCAAACTTGAAATGCATGGAAAATATGAAATGTATAGTTTCTGTATTTAGAATGTAAGATTAAGGAATTGCATAAAAAGGCTTCCTTTTCTACTTAGTTGTGCATAGAAGGGCAATCCTGGTTTCTTACGAAAGAAAGATTTTATCCAAAACACAAATTATGCCAAATAGGTTGCTTTAATGTTTTGTGCTGTCAACGAAAGAAAAAATGGAATTAGAGAAGAAGCTAAATCATGTGTTAGCAGAACTTATATCTGCAATAGAGATTTGAGTCAATTTAGGTAGCATCATCACTCTATACTGAGCAAGAAAATGTTTATACTTATAAATGAAAATTTTGTATCACCTTTAGTAACATTGTTGTGTACCTCTCGTGGTTAAATTTTCATCAGTCTCCACCAGTGTTCGAGGAGACAGACTTTATTATTGAACACAATAGCATTTGCACCGGTGATGTTCTCAAAACCTGAAATAAAGCACCAAAAGAAATAATATTTCAATCGCTGGTGTAATAGTCGACTACAAATTACCTTATAAAATTTTTCAAGGTAAGGGACAAATCTCGTATAATCCACTTTTTCTTACGGCTCACTGTTTAAAAAAAAGAATAACATTAGATGTTAGGAACTCGAACTTCGAAGCATAGATGATGTGCATGAGGTTGGTGTATAAGATGTATCATAGATCCCAAACCTGAAATAATTGTTGTAGTCAGTAGCTGAGGAAACTATGTTGTAGGCATAAATGTATTAATTAAAACAATTTTTGCATAAGTGTTACCTAAACGAACTACATAAACATAAATAAAGAAGTTTAATAAATTATAGTAATAGTCATGTAGCATAATCGTTCCTAAGGTTAAAAAAATGATTATGCTAATTGCTTTAAGAATAATCATTTAAGAGAGAAAAATTATATTAAAATGCTTTTGAATATGATAATGGCATAAACAATAATTTATATTAGTAAATCTATAGTGGTGTGAATTGACATGGCTGAAAGAGAGCCAGTATCAGCATGAATTATTTATCAATGTTATTTGTTTCCAAATGTCATAGTAACAAATTTGGGTCACTGATCGTGATCATTGTAATAAAATTTGGTCACGGTGGTAAGATTTAATGATTTTACAAAGTTAAGAGCTTTTCTTAGATAATTTATAATTGTTTATTAAAAAATTTAAATTAAACTAAAAGGTCTAGTTTTAAAGGTTATGATCATAGTACATATCCAGCTTACAACATCAGGGAGGAAATGTACCGCAGACGAACTTGGCTTCCTAACCTGTATATAGTATGTGATATTTACACTTCAAATATACAGCAACAGCAGTAGTTCAGTTAATTAAATATTGAACTATATAATAGCTTCCTAACCATGAGTGTAAACTTTTAGGAAATTAAAAGGAAAAAGAGAAAAAAAAAGAAATTAATTGATATATATCATTTTATCCAAGTGATTTTACCACAGTTGTAAATTTCGTTACAACCAGTTCCAAAGGATCAATTAGTTTTTATAACAATAAAAATTAAGTCAAATTTATTAACATACAGTGGCACACCCCTAGTTATAATACCTTACAAAAAATTAATTCTCAAACCAATCATCATCAGTGACGAATATTACAAATGAACCTTCAATATATGCACTACACAGCAAACATGCTTTACTTGTTAGTTGATAAAGATTCCATTTATATTGCTGTTCCTATCCAATGGTTTATTAGATGCATTTTTGAGTTATTACAAATTGAGTAACCAATCAGTTAACAACCTTGTCAATATATGCTACCCATTTATATGGACATACATAACAAGTAACTCAACGGGAAATAGCTTTACTATGTCATTAAGAACTTTCATCTGAATAAAAGCATCATAGAGCTATAATTTCAAATAGGAAATATATATGAAAAAGGAAGAAGCGGTTGGTGGTATTATCATGTGGCCAAACTAAGCATACATTCATATAGAGAACTTGATGACTAAGTTAATGATCTTGAGTTCCTCATGTCTTTGGTCATTACATAAATTATAGTAGATTCTGAACTTCATAATATAAAGGTACATAATTGTAGATAACTAAAGACTAATGTTGTTTTCAAGACATGCTGAGTATATAAGAAACCAAGAATTAGAAATGTGGACTAAAATATAAAAGAGAAAGCATTATTAGTGGTTGATGTAAAATGGATATAATTGCTTACTATAATTTCAAATGTGAGTATATTAATAAAAGAGCTAGAACATACATATAGGCTCAGCATGTTAGTCCCTCGTCATTGCTCAAACATCCACTATAGTCGAAGCATTAACTATGAACGAAACTTCATGGTAATCCTTCCTTTTCAAGTGGACTGGATATTCTAGCTTTCAAACCTACAATTGCAACAAAAAAGAGGAAATAAAATTAAATTAGTTAATACATTAAAACTGTATGATTAGCGTTGTACATTCAATTGGTGGTTGGCGTAAAACAATAATAATAATATCAAATACGGTTTCAAAGGAAGAGATCAAAACATAAAATCAAGCAGTGGTAAAACGAAAACAAACAATTAAATTATTTATGTCAAACTCAAAGAACAAACCAATACTGCAAGTGAATTAAATAAATTATAACTAAACTATTAATCTATTAATGGTAAACTCAAAGGACATACCAATAATGCAAATGAATGAGGAAATTATAACTCAAAGGACATCCGCAGCTACAACCTGCCGAACCCTATAGCATAGCTATCACCGGTTGGCAGGCGTAGGCGGCGATGAATCATCGTTGGTCAGCACGACCATCCTTTTCGAAGCGCCTCACAACAAAAAAAGGGCAGAACCAAAAATATACCGACTTGAAACTAAAACGAATATGACAGGAGACGCAAATCACTTGACTTAAATAATCACAGAAATCACCAAATCTCACCAGCAAAATCATATGTACATCCATACCTCGTTCAGCTGGGGCCCAATCTCGTTGTGACGTACAGATCGTAGGCGTAGATAGTAGTAGAGATCGGGACACCGCGCAGGACCTAAACCATGGTGGATCATCAGAGCTGTCGATTCGAGAAAGCTCAATAATAGATCTAGATCTGAAAAATCGACACACGGTTGTAAGGCATGCTTGCAGTTGAAGCCTGGGCACAATGAAATCTGGATGAGATAGTAAGGGAATGAAACGCGATGAGGTGAAGAATATGAGCGAGGAGAGAGAGAGGAGGGGAAGGGGGAATGGGAATCCAGTCGCCATTTCCATAAAACCTCAAAAAGGAAGCGTGAAAATTAATTTTTATACAAAATATCTTAGAGTTTTAGATTGAATAGTTTTTTTATTTTTGTATTGTTTTGATTTAATAAAAGTATGCATAGAGAATTAAGGAGAATTGAGAGCATCAAGAAGAATTGAGAAAATTGAGAGAATTAAGGAGAATTAAGAGAATTGAGAGAAATAAGGAGAGAGCTAGAAATTCTTTTGTTTTACTATTATTTAATAGATTTAGACTGTGTCATGTGTTTGATTTAAGAACTAGGGTTTTAGTTTTCAATTTGGCTGAGCATTGCTATAATGGTGGAAAACTAAGGATATACGCTAACCTTAGTTGCTTAATTATAGTGAAACTCTATGTACTCACACAAAAATTGGCCACATGCAATAGATCTTGTGCGTAGAAAAAAATCATCTAAAGACCATAGCCCCCCGGATGAACATAGGGTCGGGTCGTCTATCTTGGTTCAACTACGGTCGATTCTCTCTAGTAGACCTGGGTCTTGTTATGCTTTATCAGTATGTGCTTTAATTTTGTTATAAAATTCTATTATTATTCTGACACTCATAACTCTTTTGTATAATCTCGGATTGTGGTAAGTTACATATGAAAAGCATCTAGGAAATTCCTACGGATTCAATGGTTCATATCCTGTAGCCAAATTCAGATGTTTATGATTTTTTTACATTTAAGTCCATTCTTTATTTTTATTAATATACTTCTTATTAAATCTAAAAAAAGATCAGGGGTTTCACATTATTTCCCTTTAAAGAATTTCATCCTTAGAATCTCTAATGACACAAAAATGCAATAAAAAACCAACAACCAAAATGTACATCCATTTACTCATAAATCATCCACTGCAATCGTAGCCTTAAATTTTTTAATAAAATTATGCGTCCATAACTTAGATGCATATGAAGCTAAACTAATGCAAAATATTAGTCGGTTTATCGATTAAATTGACCTTATGTTTATGTTTGTACACTCATGCCATGCATCCAAATGTAAGCAATATTCCAAAATAACAAATGGTTCCAAATGTATTTTCAGTAATAAATACAAATTCAACATCCATTTGCCTAATATCCAGGGATAAAAATCAACAACCAAAAATTAATATGCACATGATATTAGTTTGTTCCCCTAAAGACCCAATATCCTAAGGTGTAAAAATGTGGCAATCTACATCCATGAATATCCATATACATCTGTTAGCATTCATCACCATAATACATCATGTTTATATATTTACAAACATGTCTACTACCTAAAGATCTATATCTAAGATAGTCCACCCTCTACAGGCTCTATTTAAGGGTTTTAACCTAAAAATATTGAGATTTAAGGCGTATAAGAAAAAAGTTGTCATTGAGAAGATAAGATCTTCTCCTCAGACTGCCATGTAGTCTCTGCTATGTCGTCTCCCAACTGAATCTTAACTATAGTAATCTCTTTATTAAGGAGTCGCATGATGTTATATTTTAATATGTGGGAAACTACATGACAAATGGGTGATTCATGCTCCACCTTAACCTCCTCTAAATAATAAGGATCAACTGCAACTACCAAATATCCTAGTCACTTTCATAAGTGCAAAACAAGAAAAATATTATGCATTCCAAATAACTTCTTTGGAAGCTCAACCCTACAACAAACCTCTCATTCCTAGGTATAATAAAAAATGATCCAAAAAACTCGGTGCTAAATTCCTTAACCTTCGAAATTACATCACATGCCTCAATAATGAAACATTCACAAACACCATGTCATCCCTTGCAAACGCCAAATTTGACAGCCTCCTTTTTCAATCCATCTTGAGCCTTCTTCTTCCACCTTCAAAGTAAATCAAGCTTCTCTGACATCCTATTATACATATCAAGAATGATCCTATTTGTCGTGTTCCATCAGCACAACAGTGATCTACATGGTCTTCCATATAAAGCTCCAAATTAGTCATCCATTTGTTGCACGATAAATATTATTAGTGTGGTGCTACACCCCGATATCCTCTTCCTAATACCGCAATTAAAAAAATAAAACTCATTCAATTTTGTATTCTTTCTAATACCACATTACCTCTCTATTCTAATCTCTCACTCAACCAGTATTTTCTGAATTAATCACATGTCAGCCCTAATTTGAAAACCCTAATAAAGAATAGTCGTTTTCTACTTCATCTTTCCCACGGGAAAATTCAAATTCTTACTGTATGAAGCCCTAATTTTTCACTTTCCCTTCTAGTTTTCTTAATTCAAATCTTATTCACGGATTTTGTATATTTAGGCATGCATTCTTTTAGTCTCATTGAATTTTTGTGAGAAGAAATATTATTGAATTTGCTGGAAACAAAAATCATGGCAGTGAATTCGGAAATAAGGTAACGGTGGTGTGGCAGCCCTTATTTTTTGCGTATGGTATTAAGAAGAATGTAACGATAATTTTTGTGGTAATTTTTAGTAGTGGTAATAGGAAGAGTAAATTGGGGTGCCCTTAGCACCACATTATTACTATAGGTAGACTCGGTTAGTAGCAACTTATCCTCCTATGAACCTACAAAGTCAATGTTACATATCCTAAATAAAATCATCCAAAACCTAGTTCTTCACTCTTAAGTTGGTGGACAATATGTTGTATTCAAATTTATCTTAGTCCCTAAAGTCTCATGTAGACTCCTTAAAAGTTCACTAATAAAAACAGGCCTCGTTCAGTAATATACCGATAGGAACTACATAAATCCAAGCAACCTCTCTTATGTACACAGGTGACAACGATACTACTATTCGAATGCTTTTATCGGTATGGAATGAATGCACTTGGTAAATCTATTTACGAAGGCCCAAATGCTTTATTCCCTCTCTTAGATCTAGATAATCCATCAACAATCCATAGATATACTCTTTCGCTGACAACAAAGAATGTCTAATGGCTATAACAACCCTTCAGGGTTCTGCTCCACTTCATCCATTGGCATGTCGTACACCAGTCACATATTTTGTTACTTGCTTCTTCATCTAAGACAAAAAGAAAACTCTCCTTATATCACAATACATTTTGTCTCCATCATTTTCAATCCAAATCCAATTTTCTCTATTAGGTCGATTGAACATCCATAGCTTCCAGTAACCCATAGGTTATATATGATGACAACCCAATGTCGAAGGTGGAAATAACACTTGTTTAGAAATAGATTATTTATCAATTAGAATTTTTTGAATTATACCGTAATAAAAGCTACAAGCGCACAACTTTTAATCGTAATATGTATGTGTGTACTGGTTGATCCATAAGAAATGTTAAATTTCAAATTCATTCAATCAAACGTCCTAAAAAATTTGAAACTATTTTGAACTAAAAATTGTTGAAAAAACTAGAGAAATATAGAAACAAAAATATGATATGTTGTAGGCAAGTTCTTTCTCATGATCATACAAATCAACACAAATTTATGATCTTTTTTAATCATTTGGATGATTAATTGGTATATTCATTCTAAATATGGCCAAGTTATGACTTTAATTATCACAACTTAAACCATCAAACTTTAATACACTCTCTAAAACTAATTGTCAAATCTAACGAGCATAATTGCGAAATTGAAAATAAAATTTATTTTAAGAATGATATACTTAGAACGAGTCAGTAATGTATAGCGTCAAAATTAGATTTTGGTTTCACTTTCATAACCAAAATCGTATTTAAATGAAAGTGAAACTTTGATCCCATATGATTAAATATAGCATATTTATTATGAGCAATATAGGCTATTAAATTCATAAGTAAAAGATAAACATTACATCAAAATTTTCATTAAGAACAAAATAAGATATCATAATGAAATCATTATATTAATTTTGTATGAATCATTAGAATTTGAATATCTATAAATTAAAAGGATGTAGCAACTTTTTTTAAATTCATACTAATATTAATTTATTTCAACATAAAATAATTAAAAAACAAATAAAGGAATAATATCTAAATAATTTGCATGAATTGTGTCATGACCACCCCCATACACATGCACCAAATAACAGAAAAAATGCACGAAAAATCATGTTAGGTTAACATGGGACGATCATCGGGGAAAGAAATGCCAACGCGTGGATAAAATATAATAAGAACATGGAACATAATAGCAATGAAGCATGATGAAGCAGAAATCCAATATCAGTACAAAATCGCAGAATATGATATAAGGTGTCACAAATCACTGTATACATGAATGTATTTCTACAATTTCACTCGGAGTATATCGTGCCATACAACAGAACAAATATCCACATAAAAGAATAATACACTAGCCTCTAGCCCATCCTCATATTTGCAAGAACATCACCAACCTACTATCTAGTCTACTCATCAGCATCGTAGATGAGCACCCAAGATAAAAAAAGAAGCATAAAACATTGGGCTAGATAATAGTCTATTGTGAGCGATAAATTACTATCCACACCTATACTGCAAAATATGTCTAGACATGTTTAATTCGCATACCTTACATGTCCCTACACTAAAGAGTTAGCACATGATAACTAAGTGAACTGTGCTTCTAAAGTAACACAATAATTTATACATATTGGACAAAATAGGAAAGAAAAATCTAAGCAACCTCTTTTAACTCTTTATTCCTCGATCCCCCACTTTACTTCATTATCCTATAGATGATAGCTTATCAAGAGAAAGAAGGGAGAAAGAAGATTCATAACAACAATAGCATCCATTAAACAAAACTAAGATGTCACCTTCTAGAGCATTGCATACATTGATAACATGTATAAACATCCTCACTTATGCCAAAGGCTAGCTAATGGAAACTCTAGTTCTAGTTGAACTACCATGTCACCGTATAAGCAATCAACGAACCATAAGTTCCCTTAATCTCTTGATGATGTCCTTTGCCATCACAATGGATCGCACCTCCATAAAGCCTTCTTTGATGGATCGGTACCATTCCTTACCCTATGGATTGGCATCGATCCATTTTATAACCGTCCTAGTTTTACTTATCGGAGGATCATAAAATATTTTTATTTTATTCCCTGAGAGTTGGATCATTCTCATATTTTAATATGTTTCTCATGGGGATGTGAGACATGTTCATAATTTTTTACCAATTTGGTTTGTGACCATTTTACCCCTATCAGTTTTGTATAGGGCATAAATTTGACTGATGTTGAATCAGGTGTTGAGACCTCTGCCATTGGAAAGAAAATGATGTTTCCCTTTCCGTAAAGTGGTCACATTAAGATTTGGCTCAGCGGTTTGGGAGGAATTGCTGTTTTAATGTTTTTTTAGTTGGCTGTTCAGGTTTGGGAAGCCATAATGGGCTGATTTGGGGAGGCCCATTAGTGGACTGGTGGAGGCTATAAATAGGGGGTAAGAGGCGTGGAAAATAGTTTACTTTCTCCATTCTCTCATTTGGAAGAGCTAAAGTTCTTCCATTTCTCCTATCTCTTCACCTTTCCACTATTAAAACTTAGAGAACAGAAGATCTACATCGTTTAAAGCTAAATCTATGCCATTTCAAGAGAGAGTTCATCGAATTGAAGAGTTTAGATCAAATGCTTCGCTGTTCAGATCTAGATCTAAGTGTTTTTGGATTGTTTTGGAAATTGGTGAGTGATATGCATCTCTCACACGGAATCAATCAAGTTATGAGTTATATGATCTAAATTTCAACATTTTCAAGTCGTTTTCCTTATATCTACATCATGGTAAGTTTATTTTCATATGAATCGCCATAGGATCTAATTTAGCAACTTAAAAGTAGTAATTTCTATGTCGTTCCATATGTATATGTATGTCAGATCCATGATTTTAGTTCATATGATCGTTTAACACGAATCTGGTGAATTTTACATGATAGTTAATATTTCCATGATGTTAGCGATTTCATGACATGATTATAATCGTATTTGATGAAATGGATGAGTTGATTTCGTCAATAGAATCAGTTAACAAAGTTTTGTCCAAGTTTGGAGAAGGTTCGGATCAGGCCTGTCATAATTACGAAAATGCCATTGTGCCAACTGTTTGACAACTGTCCGCTTGACCAGAAGTGTGTCCGCTTGACTAGAAGTGTGTCTTCTTGACTAGAAGCATGTTCGCTTGACCAGAAGTGTGTGCTCTTGACTAGAGTGTATGTGCTCGACCAGGGTGTGCTCAACTAGGGTATGCTTGAGCAGGGGCGCTAGACCAGAAGTGTGTGCGCTTGACCAGAAGTGTGTTCTCTTGACCAGAAGTGTGTGTGCTTGACCAAAAGTGTATGCGCTTGACCATAAGTGTGTGCGCTTGACCATATGTGGGTGTGCTTGACCAGAAGTGTGTGCGCTTAATCAGAAGTGTGTCTGCTTGACCACAAATGTGTGCGCTTGACCAGAAGTGTGTGCGCTTGATCAAAAGTGTGTCTGCTTGAGCAGAAGTGTGTCCGCTTGAAAAGAAGTGTGTGCGCTTGACCAGAAGTGTATACACTTGACCAGAAGTGTGTCTGCTTGACCAGAAGTGTGTGCGCTTGATCAGGAGTGTGTCTGCTTGAACAAAAGTGTGTCCGCTTGACCAGAAGTGTGTGCGCTTGACCAGAAGTGTGTTCGGATCGGTTGTGTACCCAAAGGGAATTGAGTCGGTCAGGGCTCATGTGTGAGGGGTTTTTACCAGCATTTGTAATGTTGTGGTTGATTGCATGAATGTTGTAGTTTATTTCATAGAAAATGGATAGAACGCTATGGTTTGTATTGAACCTTGTATTGAAGATATTTGGCTTAGCAATGATTTTGACTTCGAAGTGAATTCAACAGTGAATGTCGAAGTGCTGTGACGTGATTGTGGAGATGTAACAAATAGGAAGACGACTCAAGTTGGACTTGAGTTTGTGGATAATGGATACTCGAGACTGGGTCTGAGCTTGTGGATAGTCGTCGGCGATGCTGATTAGAGCTATGAAGGGATTATTGTTGTTGTAAGTTCTAACGGGCTCAAAGCATGGGTATAATAAGAGAACCTAAAAGGCTAGTTGGACTAGTCGAATACCTTGGACCCATTGGATGGTTCTAGTTGTCTATAGGAGGCAAATGTACATTGGACGTGCAGTAGTATGCTTAGAACTGGGGTGACCATTAGCCCTTGACGAATGACATGGTGACATGGCCAGTCATACAATTAACGATGGCTTCAAAGTAGGATTGGCGGTGATAGCCAGAGTCATTCATGTATGTTGTTTGTTTTATTTGTACCGTCTCACATAGATTGTCTAACGTCAAAGGAAATGTTTCTTGGGTGCTTGTCTGATATTGGTTTAGGCCATTGGGGCTTGGGCTCGAAGGATGTTGAATTCGATTAGGATGGTTCAGGTGAGATGTATAATCTCGATGTTGTGAGTGCTATTGTTTGGTTGCTTTTGATTGATAGGAATGAATGGTCATTCTGGTTTCTATGGATGTATGGCTGAAATATTTGTTATAAAGGCTATCACTGTCTAAAGTGGGAAGTTGGGCTTGGAGTTCTTCTCTGCTAATGTGATTGGTAGATTGATGGTTAATATGCATATTCTCATATACTTTATTGATGATGTTTTTTGGTTGTTTTATCTCTCACTAAGACTATTGTCTGACTCAAGGTTTTATGTTTCCCTATTATTATCTTGGCCTATTCATCCGATTGTTGGATGGGCAGACTAGGTGGCAGGTGATAGCTTAGTGAGGACGATATTGCAGTTCGGAGGCAAGCAGGAGGTTGGCGTACTATCTTTCCTACTATATAGTATTTGGATTTCTGTTGTTTGGTATTCTCTGAGTGTCGTGGTGTGGTAAATTTATATAAACACTATTGTTGTAATCCAAGTGTATGGATACTACTTTCTAGTTATTAAGAAAGTTTGGTGTTTTCTGCTTCACTATTAATACCCCCTGTATATGTTCTATTATATTTTATCCTTGTGTTGTGAGTTACGATAGGTTCCGTTTCGGGATTTACTTCCCTTGATGATCGTCCACAGCTGCATGGCATTCCTTTTCATGCATTATTCCTCTTGTTTAAGAGTAGGGGTAGTGGGCGGTCATCACATTTGGTATCAGAGATCTGTTTAACAATTTTAGCCAAAGTTCGAAGACGTAATTACATATGAGAGGCGTGTTTGTAGATTTCAGTTGGATGTATACTATATGATACTATATATAGTATAGTAGCGTTTGTACTTCTTTAGCAGCTTTTCTTGCAAGTGGCTAATCATTATAATTTGCAGATTTAGAATGAGTCGACATACTTCAAGACATACTGCTAGGGAGGGGGCTATTACTGGAGGGGTAATGGTGGTGCACCAAACTACCCAACCATGTTTGACGCCATGATGGAAGTATTATGCGAAGGGTACCCGCTCCAGTGGCAGCCACGGTAGATGTAGGCGTGCAATTTCCTAGGATTGTGGATTTTGCGAAGCTTTGTAATGAATATACATATTTGGAAGGAACACCATTCAAAGGAACGAAGCCAGCTGAAGAGGTTCAGAGATGGATAGAATCTTATGTCTGTATCTTTGGAGACTTGGGAATAGAAGATGCAACTAAGAGAAAGCTTGCATCAACACAGTTGCAAGGCAGTGTCAGGGAATGGTGGAATTTGGTTACACTTGAGACTCCGGAAGAGGAGAAAGGAAGGGTGTCGTTATTAAAGGTAATCTTCCCGATTAGAGATGTTTCGGTTCGTGTGTTGCTCGACATTGGAGCATCGCATTCATTCATTTGTAATGAGTTAGTGTGTCTCTTGATTTTGGAACCCAAAATTTGTGATAGACCATTGATCGTGACTAATCCAGTTGAGGTTCGTCCAGTTTATGCATGTTGTGTTTGGCATAGTGTTGTCGAGTCAAGGTTGCTCTTTTGTGTGTGATTGCTATATGTTGAACTTTGTTGGGTTTGGGATCATCTTGGGCATGGATTGGCTCAAGAGGTATGCGACAAGAGTGAATTGCGGGAAGCTAGAGGTGAGGGTCGGTGATGTGGAAGGGAAAAAAGTGTTGATTAGATGTAAGCCTAAAGACGGGGTCTTCAAAAGCGATCTATATTCAATTGGGATTCCATAGGAAGACTTGTCATTTGTGTTGATCGCTAATAAGTTAAGGATGTCTTTGATGTGGTCAAAGGGTTACTGTCGCATCATGAGATCGAGTTTAAGATCAATTTGGTTGAGGGTGCTAGACCAATCGTTATGCCTCTTAGGCGGATGGCGCCTAAGGAAAAACGAGAGCTAGAGGTGTAATATGTGACCTTTTGGGAAAAAGGATTCATTTGGAGAAGTGTATCCGAGTGGGGTGCACCAGTTGTGTTTGCAACCAAGACCGGTGGATCTTTAAAAGTTGTCTTCGAAGACGTGCGGAAGCATCAACCGAGAGCTGTGTTTTCGAAGCATCACTTCCGGAAGAGCGAGGTAAGGTTCTTAGGCCATGTTGTTCTGGACAGGGAATAACTGTTCATCCCGTTAACATGGTTGCAATCCGGGACATGAATAGTCCTAAGAATGCAATAGATTGAGGGATGAGGTCCCGAGGGGATGTCATCACTCAAAGTTGACAAATTGTTGTGGTGGATGTAGTTTAGTGGTAAGAATTTACCGTTGTGGTTGCTTTAGGTTGTTGGAATTTCGGCAGCAAAATTTCTAGGGAAGAGGGGGGGAGGGAGAATGTAACGGCCCACACTTTACATATCGGATGATCGTAAAATATTTTTATTTTATTCCCTGACAGTTGGATCATTCTCATATTTTAATATGTTATTTATGGGGATGTGAGACATGTCCATATTTTTACCAATTTTGTTTGTGACCATTTTTCCCTAGTTAGTCTTGTACAAGGCATAACTTTCGACTGGTGTTGAATCAGGTGTTGAGATCTATGCCATTGGAAAGAAAATGATGTTTCCATTTCCGTAGAGTGGTTACATTATTGATTTGTCTCAGCGGTTGGGAAGGAATCGTTGTTTTAAAGTTTTTCAGTTGGCTATTCAGGCTTGGGAAGCCATAATGGACTGATTTGGGGAGGCCCATTAGTGAGTTGGTGGAGGCTACAAATAGGGGATAGGTGGTGTGTAGAATAGTTTATTTTCTCCATTCTCTCATTTGGAAGAGCTAGAGTTCTTCCATTTCTCCACTTTCTTCACCTTTCCACCATCAAAGCTTAGAGAAATATTGAAGATCTACATTGTTTAATGCTAGATCTATGCCGTTTAAAGAGAGAGTTCATCGAAACAAAGAGTAGAGAAAATTCTTCGTTGTTTAGATCTAGATCTAAGTGTTTTTGGATTGTTTTGGAAAATTAGTAAGTGATATGCATCTATCACACAGATTCAATCAAGTATATGAGTTCTATTATCTTAATTTCATCATTTTCAAGTCGTTTTCTTTAGATCTACATCATGGTAAGTTTATTTTCATTTGAATCGCCATAGCATCTAAATTTCTATGTCATTCCGTATGTATATGTAAGTTAGATCCATGATTTTAGTTCACATGATCATTTAACATGAATTTGTTAAATTTTACATGATAGTTATTATTTCCATGATGTTAGCGATTTCATGGCATGATTATAATCGTATTGGATGGATTGGATGAGTTGATTTCGTCATTAGAATCGGTTGACGAAGTTTTGGTCAAGTTTGGAGAAGGTTTGGATCAGCCCTGTCATAATTATGAAAATGCCATTGTGTCAGCTATCTTACAGCTATCCGCTTGACCAAAAGTGTGTTTGCTTGACTAAAAGCTTATGCGCTTGACCAGAAGTGTGTGCGCTTGACCAAAGTGTACAGGCGCTTGACCGGGGTATGTGTGCTCGACTAAGGTGTGCTCAACCAGGGTGTGCTCGACCAGGTATGCTCGACCAGGGGGTGCTTGACCAGAAGTGTGTGCGCCTA
Source organism: Allium sativum (assembly GCA_030737875.1). NCBI lineage: Eukaryota > Viridiplantae > Streptophyta > Magnoliopsida > Asparagales > Amaryllidaceae > Allium > Allium sativum. Next base: position 766,547,616 of record CM060912.1, on the reverse strand, counting down.
ACTAGAAGTGTGTCCGCTTGACCAAAGGTGTGTCCGCTTGACCAAAAGTGGTGCGCTTGACCAGAAGTGTGCCCGCTTGACCAGAAGTGTGTTCCCTTGACCAGAAGTGTGTCTGCTTGACCAGAAGTGTGTCGGCTTGACCAGAAGTATGTGCGCTTGACCAGAAGTGTGTACGCTTGATTAAAAGTGTGTGCGCTTGACTAGAAGTGTGTCTTCTTGACCATAAGTGTGTGCGCTTGACCATAAGTGTGTGTCTGCTTGACCAGAAGTGTGTGCGTTTAACCAGAAGTGTGCACGGATTGGTTGTGTACGTAAAGGGAATTGAGTCGGTCAGGGCTCATGTGTGAGGGGGTTTTAGCAGCAATTTTAACACTATGGTTGATTGCATGAACGTTGTAGTTTATTTCATAGCAAATGTGAAACACCCCACCTCCATTAAGGTCACCCACAAAGGGAATGACTTAACGTCGGTGGAGCATTTTAGGTAAAAGATACAGATAATTTACAAGACAGACATATAAACAGCAGAAAAACTAAATTTATTTCATAAGTACGTGGTTCAGCTAAAACATTATAACAACTGTCTCAAACAAACTTTCAAATTATTACAACAAAATCTCTGTTTTGAATTAAAACATAAAGAAGCATTAAAACAATAGTAAGGCATCATAAATCCCCAATAAGAGAGTATCCAAAGCCATAGCCCAAGGAAACAGATTCCAAGCAATACATCTACTCTTTTCAAGCTGGAAATGATCCGAACTAAGCTGAAGTATTCCCTCCCTGTGGCCCTAGGGAGGAACGGAAGAAAAGAAGACGAAAGAAAATGGGTCTGACATGAGTCTGGTAAGTCCAGTGATTATTTAGCATGCAAACAAGAAAAAGGATTATGACATGAATAAACTGAATCTAGGACATCACCCTAGAAACAAGATAATAAGGCTGAATATGCTATCGCACTCATTACTATTTCTCTGCACCTGTTTACAAGTGTTTCAACTAGAACCACGTGTTCAATACAAATGATCCCTTTTTTATCGATCGGCTCCTACTCGTATACGTTTACCACTTGTGTCATTCGGCCCCGCATGATTGTAGATACCTGTGCTGGTCCCACCATGGGGTGTATCAAATCCTATGGTGGCAACCCGACACAACTCAAGATGCACAGAGTATAACTACTAATGCCCAGTGCCTCCTTTTTCCACTTTGGAGTACGTGCACGACCGCACTCCGTCGGAACCTACACTGACGCACCACCCGCCGTTGTTTTGACCACTTATAATCAGCCCAGTAATCGTGCCCCACCCTGCCTAGTTCAGGGTACCGTGATACATCGATGTGGGTTACTGCTTAAATGGGTCCCCGTTACTAGGGTTTCCTAATCAACATGTTAAAATGGTTAAGTGTTCTCAAATTAACCTAACTCCACCCATTAGTTTAGTTAACATGTTGTATTGGTTAAGTGTTACCTTAATTAACTTAACCCTCCCATTCCTGTCTTAGCTTTAATTCATTCATTAAAGCACCAACCACTCACATTAGATATGTATTGTTGCGGTTGCTGGATGTGCCGGTCGGTTCCGGGCAGCCTCACACCGCAACTCAATCTAACCTCAGGTTCTTTTGGGCTTGATATACTAACCTCTCACATTAGTTATATATTGTTACGGTTGCCGGATTTTCCGGTCAGTTCCGGGCAGTCTTACACCGTAACTCAATCTAACCTCGGGTTAGGCATATTCGTCTTTTACTTAATTTACATATTTACCTTTCATATTTATATGTAAATTATCCACAATTATTGCCATTCAAGTCATGCCCAATTTTTCCTCTAAATCATATTCATAATTTTTAGGTATATAAATTATACCATTTTTATGCCACTAATCATTTATATATTTATGGGCCAAATTATGCCAATAATATAAATTTAAGGTTTTTCCCAATGTTACCCCCGTCATACGCTCGCAAAATTCACATAGAATGTTAGGCTCGTAACTTAGCCTAACTTATATATAAAAGGGGAAAGATGAGAGCATGTACCATTCATACAACATAATAAGGATCTAACTAAACATGTGTCATATAAATTTGGCATAAAACAATGAACTTGCATTTTTGGATCCAACCAACATGAGTCTTAAGCATATGAAATTACCCAAATCCAACTAGGCATGTAAATGTAAACTTGCAATTTTGATCCAATAAATATGAATCTTAAGCATATAGAATTTCACAAGTTCAACTAGGCATGTGAATGTGAAATTTTATTTTGGATCCAATAAACATGAATCTTAAGCATATGGAATTACACAAATTCAACTAGGCATATGAACGTGAACTTTTATTTTAGATCCAACAAACATGAATCTTAAGCATATGGAATTACACAAGTTCAACTAGGCATGTGAATGTGAACTTTTATTTTGGATCCAATAAACACTACAACAAAATGACCCTATTACAACGGTGGAAAACAGTTGTAAAAGACTTTTTACAACGGTGGAGCCACCGTCGTGTATTAAGAAGTTGTAATAGACTGAAATCTTTTACAACTTTTATACACCGTTGCGACACCGTTGTTAAATGTATATTTTACAACTGTTTTCCACCGTTGTAGTAATACATATTACAACTTTTTTTCACTGTTGTAGTAATTCCTGCTACTATTAATTATAACAATATGATTTTTGTTTCTTTATACATTACATTTCATATAAAAATATATATTTATATTGAATAAAATGATACTACACTGAACTGAAATAATCAATTAAATATTTTATTTTAATATTTGAATTAGTACAACTTTGTGATCCACTATCGTACAACTCACTTTTACATAATACAGTCATAACAATACATACATTCCTCACTACAAACCGATCGCTCAACAAATCCGAGGTAGACGGTCTAGCTCTAGGCTTAGCATTTCGATTAGGCACATCCCGAATGAGTAAATATCGACTTGCTCTGTGTAGTTCTCTTCGTATAGTTCAAGTGCCATGTATTCGGGCGTTCCAGTCATTGTGCGTGCTGCATGGTTCCTTTATACAACTGCTGCTTCTCCAAGATCTCCTATTTTAACCTGTACATTGTTTATACCAAAATTTAACTACTGGTAAAGATTAAAGTGCAGTTCACAAACACGCATATAGGCTGTAAGTGAACAAACAAGGGTTCAATTATTCAAGTATTAATCGTGTGCCTAAACAAAGAAAATCAGCATTCCACGTTTAGGGAAGGATATAAAAGCAGAAAGAAAAGTTACAAGATGGTAGCAATATATTTGATGTTGAATAAAATATTAATGTACTTCATATGCAGTACTTCACTTTTCTTTCAGCATGCGATCGCAGCATCTCAATGCCTTAACATCCAAGGTTCATTCTTGACAATTTCATGGTAACAAATTCACTATAGATTGCTAACAATATATATGTTTTTAATAATAATCAGAGAAAGGTTTTGTGTAAACTCATGTGTTCTTGTTGTCATTTTCAATTATACGTATAGTTGTCATTTTCAAATAGACAACTATTCTCCCTCTATTTTCATGGCGAATTGGATTCATCTGTAACTGTAAGACTATTCCATGATCAAGAGGTGATATCATATACTATGTGAAAGTCTGAATACAAAATTCCATCTTACTTCTCAGTTACAATTATATATCATGGAGTTGGAGTATACCAACCATGGTATATTAATATCACTTTTAACCATGGAAATGCCTAAACATTTGCACAAAAAAATGAAAATAAATTAAGAAATTCTGCTTAAAACTACAAACACTACATAACACATGTGCACAAGGGATAATACCATGGACACAATATGGATAAAAACAGTAACATTTCTCTTTTTACAATGGTTACACAGCTATAGCAAACTCTGGAAATCTTGTGAAAAGACATATGCTGATGTCGATAACATCTTAATTATCTGTACCAAATAAACATAAGAACAGCCCAAAACAACACTAACACAAGTCGAATCACACCCTTAATCGCGGTTTTGTTTGGGATTTAAGTGGATAAAAGAAGGTTTAACTATAACTAAACTAACCGTTAATCGCGATGGCTTCTCGAAAGGGCGGAGGAAGGACTATCGTTGGGTTTGGATCTCGGCAGCGCTCGTTGCTGACGTGGGCGACCCAGCTGGTAGAAGGCTCGGATGAAGCAGGGAGGGGTATGGGTCCCTAGCGGCGCGCTTTGACGAACTAGAGGTGGAGGAGCTGTCTCGAGTGGCGCGGCAAGGCTTCGGCCAGATCTCGCACGAGTTAATGGGCTGACGGGTTTTGATTAAGGGGAGGAAAGGAAATTGGGTTTCGAAAGTGGGCGGCGGCGGAAGAAACGAGAACAAATTAGGGTTTGGATAGAAGTAATAAAGAGGGAATTGATAATTAAAAGGAAACGAGGGTGGAGGGAAATGAAATTTTCGTGTACAGTAAGCGGGAAATGAAATTACGTTTTTATTGTAAGCTACCCTACGTTTATTACTTAATAATTTAACAAACGATTATACATCTTAGATTATAAACTTAATAATTACGTTTGAAGCCGAAAAGAATTTTGTTTCAGAGCCGAAGTGTTTTGATTTTCGAAGGAAAAAAAGTATATTTTAAAATAAAAAAACGGGTACGATCTATATTTGGAGAAAACGGCCTAATTTTTTTTTTCGGGGGCGATCTATAAATTATTATTATTATTTACTACTGATTTTTAACTTACAATTGTTACTTAATTAACGATTGTTGTTAAATTTTAAGTAAGATTCAAATTCAACAGTACACAAAAAGTACCGTTTCGGGCAGGTCGAACCTGACCGGGCGCTGCCCCCTGGACCCCCGCGACCTGACCGGGCAGGTCGAACCCCGTTAGCGGGGGCGTTGCCCCCGCACCCCCACCTTGGGGGTTGCCACCCCCCCTGGACCCCCCCTCCGTAGGGATCATATTTGACAAAAGATTTTGGAAAAACTTTCAACAATGATTACTTATTAAAAATATTATATACTAAATATTAATTACTACTAATAGTCATGATTAATTATAAATTAAATATTTATTAATTGTTATTTACTTATTGATTATTAACCGCTCATTAGTTATTACTTACTAATTAATTACTAGTACTTAATAATGAAGTAGTTATAAATAATTATTTTTAATTAAATATTTAATATTTATATATTGATTATTATTAAATAATTACTAATTGGTTGTTAATTAGTAATTATTAGTAGGAATTATTTATTTATTGATGTATTATTTATTTATATATTGATTATTATTAAATAATTATTTATTTATTAGTAGGAATTATTAGTAGTAATTATTAGTAGTAATTATATAGGTTATTAATTAATAATTACTAATTAGTTGTTAATATTAATTATTAAAAATTATTTAATGAAAATAGTTAATATTAAAATATAGTCATATATTACAACAGTCAAGAAATAAAAGTTGTGATAGGCTTTTATTACAACTGTCAAAATAACACAGTTGTTAAAAATAAATTTATTACAACTTTTCTGGAGAAAAGTTGTAAAAAAACATTTATTACAAGGGTGCTTTAACCACCGTTGTAAAATTAAAGTTGTAATATGGTGTTTTTGTTGTAGTTACAACGGTGTTTATACCACCGTTGTAAAAAACCATTTATTACAACGGTGATTTTACCACCGTTGTAAAAACCCATTTATTACAACGGTGCATTTACCACCGTTGTAAAATTAAAGTTGTAATATGGTGTTTTTGTTGTAGTGAAACATGAATCTTAAGCATATGAAATTACACAAATCAAACTAGGCATGTAAATGTAAACTTTTATTTTGGATCCAATTCTCATAGATCTAAATGTAGATCTAAACATAATACATGTCTTAACCTAACAACTTGCATCTAATATGAAAAGTCACCAAATTTACATAATACACGATTGGTTTAACATCAACATAATAACCACAATAGTCTCATAAGCATATATGTTAGAATCGTTCCAAGAATAGACATGAATCAGCATCATCATTATCTTACAACTAGGAATAACTCTAGTTTTCACTTTATTACAAATCATAACTTTTAATCGTTCACATCTAAATAATAATAGGACTTACAAACAAAAGAAAGTCTTGTTTTCTGGGATATGTTTCCTGAAACTGAAAAGCAATCCCTTGAAGAAGACTATCAATTCTATAAGTTAATTTTGATTTGATTCGTAGCTTCTAACTTGTTTTCTAATTGAAGAAGAAATGGTGGCTAGGCTAGGACGATTATGGACAACATGGTGGCTCCTTGGAATGAATTTGTGTGAATTAGGGTTGAGGAATAGGGTTGCTTCTATAGAGTTTTAAACTTATGTGAGCCGTTAGATCATGTTAGGAACAATCACAACTGTCCAGGCTAGATAGAGTTATCCAGAATTGCCACTTATGCCCTAGTGACTCAGCAACATGTCAGAAAAGACTCAGCAACAAGTCAGAATCATCACTGTTTTGGATCTGGGCGAGGGGGTAGGTCGACCCCTAGGTCGACCTGTATAGAGGAGGTCGACCCCCTGGTCGACCTGGCCTGAGGCGGGAAAAATCCCACCCAGCCCGCTTCCTTGTTTTTCATTTGAATTTAAATCTGAGCTGTTTTAATTTATTTAAATTTCTAAAACTTCTGAGGGCCATAACTTCTTCATACGAAGTCCGATTTACGAAAACTTGTCTATTCCAAGTAGAATTTCGAGACGAACGCAATGGCGTACCCCGTTTGCCTTAATTCTCACTTTAAAAATTAAGTATTCTTTAATTCATTCTTATAATAGACACAGAAAATTCAGGGTGTTACATTCTCCCCTCCTTAAAGGATTTCGTCCCCAAAATCTTCAAGTCAAGAAGAATGTATATCCTTCCATCCAATCGTCCATCTACTCAACCATCAAACACAGGCGTCCATTGTCCTTAAAAAGACTTCTAATTCTTTCATGATCATATGCATAGTGTGTGTACATGTCCTTATCTAATGCAAAATCAGGCGGTCTACTGGTTCAGTTACCTCCTTAATGCGAATGATGTCAGTGTCATGAGTCCATTATGTATGCAATTGTTCCTAATCATACTTTTTACATGAGTGCACAATCATCCATACAAATGCAACGTCCATATGATAACATTCCAAGTTTCAATCCATATACAAATACATATATGCATATGCAATATGAAAGTGACTGAGCCGATCTTGTACCTAATGTGTGTGTATATGCATCCACGAGCAACCACTAGCAACCACTTGCAACCACTCGCAACCTTCAATCATAACATGTTTCAAATACATGTTTACATCCATTGGTTTCTACCTAAGGATAAAGAATAGGACCGAGGAGATATACTTAAAAAGATAGATATAAGCATGTATAAACTTATGGAAAAAGAGATCAAGGAGGTACCCTCAAAAAGAAAAAGGGTAGGCTGCACATATTTTTCTCTCAGTTTCCCAAGTCGCGTCTTCCTCAGCGTCACTCCATTGAACTTTAACAAGCTTAACTTCACGGTTAGGTAGCTTTTTTACTTCCGTACCCAAGATTCGAGTTGGAACTCTTTTTACAGTTGTTTCTCATTCCACTTCTACTTCCTCTAGTACACCTCGCTCCGCAACTTCCGCAGACTCATGTAAGCACTTTCGTAGTTGAGAAACATGAAAAACATTATGAACTCCAGCCAGTCTTTCGGGTAGCTCTACTTTGTAAGCCATCGTCCGAATATTTTCAATGATAGGAAATGGTCCTACAAATCTTGGTGCCAACTTTCCTACAGGCCCAAAGCGAATGACATTCCTCAAAGGAGATACTTTAAGGAACACCTATCTCCAACCTCAAACTCAAGGTCGGTCTTTCTTTTATCTGCGTAGGATTTCTGTCTATCTTGTGAGGTCTTCATTCGTCTTCTTATCAAGTCCACCTTCTCTGAAGTTTCTCTAATAATGTCTGGCCCAAGTACGAGCTTGTCTGTAGACTCCCACCAACAAGTTGGTAATCGGCATGGTCTTCCATATAAAGCTTCGAAGGGTGCTATGCCTATGGTGGCTTGGTAGCTATTGTTGTAAGCGAATTCCACCGAAGGAAGATGATCCTCCCATGTTCCTCCAAAGTCAAGAATGCACAATCTCAAGAGGTCTTCCAATACTCTGTTCACCATTTCCGTCTAACCATCGGTTTGGGGGTGATTGGTCGTGCTTAAGCATAGTTGTGTGCCTACAGCCTCTTGTAAACTCTTCCAAAACTCGCTCGTAAAATAGGATCTTGATCACTCACTATGCTGGAGGGTATCCCATGGAGGCGAACTATCTCTTTAAGATAAATGGATGCTAAGGATAAGGCAGTTCTTCTACTCCTAACAGGTAAAAAGTGAGCGTTTTTAGTGAGCCTGTCCACTACTACCCAAATACTGGTATTGCCCCTTCTTGACCTAGGCAACCCTTCATCAAAGTCCATCGAAATCCTATCCCATTTCCACTGTGGGACCTCTAAAGGTTGAAGAGGACCACCAGGCTTCTTCTTCTCCGCTTTGACTTGCTGGCATATCAAGCACTTAGCGACGAACTCAGCTACATCCCTCTTCATGCCATTCCAAAAGAAAACCCTTTTTATGTCTTTATATATCTCGTCTTTGCCTGGGTGTATGGTCAGCTTAGAATGGTGTGCTTCTTCGAGAACCGTCTTCACCAAATCCCTTGCTTGTGGGATGCATAGCCTTCCATCCCGTCTCAACCAACCCTTATCATCGATGGAGTATGTATTGAGGTGACTAAAAGTCTCACCCCTTATTAGCTTATCCATTACATCAACTAGCTGAGGGTATTCACGTTGTACGGTCTCTACTGAGTCCAAAAGAGTAGGCTGCACTTCTAGCGATGCTAATAAACCAGGTACAAATTCAAAGGAGGTTCTAATGTCAAAGTTTGCTATGTACTCCAAGCTCTGCCTTTCTACAAAGATAGGTCTTAAGGTCATCCTCTTTCTACTCAAGACGTCTGCTACCACATTGCCCTTGCCAGGGGTATAAGAAATCTCAAAATCATACGAGGCAAGAAACTCCATCCTCCTTTGTTGTCTTAAGTTTAGATCTTTCTATGAGAAAAGGTACTTTAACGATTTATGGTCAGTAAACAATTCAAACCTTTCTCCTAGTAGGTAATGACGTCATGACTTTAGAGCGAAAACAATGGCAGCTGGCTCCAAATCATGAGTTGGGTAGTTCATCTCATGTACCCTTAATTGCCTTCCCCCATAACAAACTACCTTGCCTTCTTGCATCAAGACAGTGCCTAGTCCTGTACCGCATGCGTCTGTGTATACGGTAAACATTTTGCTTCCATTAATCAATGTCAGAAGTAGGGCTTTTGTTAGAGCCCTTTTCAAACGTTGGAAAGCAATATCGCAATCCAAATCCCAAACGAAAGTTAGGTTCTTCTTTGTCAATCTTGTGAGTGGGGCTAAGATTTTCGCAAAGTCTTTAATGAACTTTCGGTAAAAGCCCGCTAGCCCAAGAAAGCTTCGGACTTCGGTTGCATTCCGTGGAAGCTTCTAATCTTACACAGCAACTACTTTTGTGGGGACCACAGCTATCTTTGGACACCACATGTCCAAGAAACCTCACTTCTTCTCTCCAGAAATGACATTTGGAGAATTTGGCTTTCAACTGATGTGCATGAAGAGTATCCATGACTTCCCTTAAATGCAAAGCATGCTCTTCTTCATTCTTCGAGAAAATCAAAATGTCATTTACGAAGACCACCACAAACTTATTAAGGAACTCCCTGAACACCCTACTCATCAAGTCAATGAAATAAGCGGGTGCGTTTGTCAAGCCAAAAGTCATGACAAGCCATTTGAATAAACCATCCCAGGTTCTAAACACGGTCTTATCAATGCTGTCTTCAGCCACTCTTAGCTGATGAAACCCGGTAGCCAGATCTAGTTGGGAGAAAACCGATGCGCCTACAAGCTGATCAAACAAGTCGTCTATTCTTGGAAGTGGGTGCCTATTCTTCTTGATTAGCTCCCTATAGTCAACGCATAGGCAAAGTGAACCATCCGCTTTGGTTGCGAATACTACAGGAGCACCCCATTCAGAAATACTCCGCCTTATGAACCCTTTTTCGAGCAGCTCTTTAACTTGCTTGCTGAGCTCTTTCCTCTCCTTTGGATCCATGTGACTAACGGGTAGAGATACGGGTTTTGCATTACCAACAAGGTATATGCGGAAGTCTATCTCCCGTTTCAGAGGTAAGCCCTTCACCTCTTCAAATACATCTGAGTATTCATGGACTACTCTAACAGACTACAAGTTCTCTACAGACGCATCAGAAGATTCTAGGTAGCTAAGCATAACAGAATGTATGGGATTACAAGAGATTTCGAGAGTGTTACCGAGGCGAGTCATAAGTCTAACCACTCTCTTTTCACAATCGAGGATGGCACCATTACTAGATAACCAATCCATGCCTAGAATCAACCCATAGCCTGTGAAGCCCAAAACATAGGCATTACATCTACACCCAACGCTTAGTATAGAAATTTTCAAATCCAAACAAATCATTGACAAATAAGCCGAGCCCCAAATTGGATTTGAAACAACCAAGGGATCCTCTAATATACTGGTGTCTAGGTGCAGAGATTCAACTAAAGCAGTAGATATAAAAGAGTGCGATGAGCCTGAATCAAAGAGTGCACGAACAGGATGATCAAAAAGATAAACTAAACTCTTAACAGAAATATTTCTACCTCATTCTTGCGAAGGTGCTATGAGAGCGTGAACCTTCCCTCCAGAGGTAGATCCAATCCTCTGCCCTTGCCCTTGCTTTCTTGGGCAATCCTTAGCCATATGTCATGTCTCGCCGTAGTGAAAACGACCACCCATCTTCCTCTTTTTCTTTATGCAGTCCTTAATCAGATATCCAGGAATGCCACAAAAATTACACTTCCTCTTGTCATGGGGTTTGTTTTTCTTCCCCCCTTCTTTGAGTCTATCTTCTTGTTCTGCGATCCCTCCACTTTCTTATTTTGAGGTACTTCCAACTTTGCCTCTTTCTTGCCATCCTTGTCTTCCTCCTGTAGCAGTGCCATGTCCACCAGTCTCTCATAAGTTGCACCCATAGGTATATAGGACATAGCTGGGTTGTGCAGTGGCTCATTCAACCCCTTAACAAACCGGAGAGCCTTCATGTGGGGAGTGTTCACTAACTCTAGTCTGAATCTAGTCATCTGGTTGAATTGTTTGACGTATTCCTTGACCGACATACTTCCCTGTTTGAGAGCTAAGAATTTCTCCATCTGTAGGCTACGTTCTTCTTGTGAGAGGAATTTCATTTCAAACCTCATTCTGAAATCCTCCCAAGTTTCAACTAATCTCTCAGCATTAGTAACTTCCCACCAATAAGAGGCTTCGTCTTTAAGCAACCATATGGCCAACTGTATCTTCTGCCTATCGTCCACTTCGAAGATAACAAACAAATCCTCGATTTCTTTGAGCTAATTTCTTGCTTCTACAAATGATTCAGTCCCATTAAAGTTCTTTCCACCCATGGCTCGAAAATCCCTACATATCTTGGAGAAAGCATTTGCACGAGGAGGAGGAGTAACAGCTGCAACTGGGGGAGGAGTAATGTCTACTGGGCTGAATCATTAGCCCTAGCCTCTAGGTACCTTCTGAAGCAGCCAGGTACCGGTACACCCTCTGGAAGGTTAAGATCCCTAGACATGCTGAAACGAAAAAGAAAAGATTCAAAACAAAGGATAGGAAGATAGTGCATATGGCTTTGGGGGCGGGAGGGGAATTATGCCTTTTAAAACAACATTTTTTCTTGAAAATGCTTCTTTAAATTTCTTTTTTTAAATTAGTTTCCAAAAAAAAAATCTGATCTGGCAACCATCAGCTCTGATACCAAGTGAAACACCCCACCTCCATTAAAGTCACTCAAAAAGGGAATGCCTTAACATCGATGGAGCATTTTAGGTAAAAGATACAGATAATTTACAAGACAGACATATAAACAACGGAAAAACTAAATTTATTTCATAAGTACGTGGTTCAGTTAAAACATTACAACAACTGTCTCAAACCAACTTTCAAATTATTACAAAAAAATCTCTGTCTTGAATTAAAACATAAAGAAGCATTAAAACAACAGTAAGGCAGCATAAATCTCCAAAAAAGAGAGTTTCCAAAGCCATAGCCCAAGGAAACAGATTCTAAGCAATACATCTACTATCTTCAAGCTGGAAATTATCCGAATTAAGCTGAAGTATTCCCTCCCTGCGGACCTTGGGGGAGGGGGGAACGGAAGAAAAGAAGACGAAAGGAAATGGGTCAGACATGAGTCTGGTAAGTCCAGTGATTATTTAGCATGTAAACAGAACAAGGATTATGACATGAATAAACTGAATCTAGGACAGCACCCTAGAAATAAGATAATAAGGCTGAATATGCTATCGCACTCATTACAATTTCTCTGCACCTGTTTATAAGTGTTTCAACTAGAGCCATGTGTTCAAGACAAATGATCCCCTTTTATCGATCAGCTCCTACTCGTATACGTTTACCACTTGTGTCATTCGGCCCCGCATGATTGTAGATACCTATGCTGGTCCCACAATGGGGTGTATCAAATCCTGTGGTGGCAACCCGACATAATTCAAGATGCACAGAGTATAACTACTGATGCCTAGTGCCTATTTTTCCACTCCGGAGTATGTGCACGACCGCACTCCGTCGGAACCTACACTGATGCACCACCCGTCGTTGTTTTGACCGTTTATAATCAGCCCAGTAATCATGCCTCATCCTGCCTAGTTCAGGGTACCATGATACATCTATGTGGGTTATTGCTGAAATGGGTCCCCGTTACTAGGGTTTCCTAATCAACAAGTTAAAATGGTTAAGTGTTCTCAAATTAACTTAACCCCACCCATCAGTTTAGTTAACATGTTGTATTGGTTAAGTGTTGCCTTAATTAACATAACCCTACTATTCCTGTCTTAGCTTTAATTCATTCATTAAAGCACCAACCACTTACATTAGATATGTACAGTTGCTGTTGCTGGATGTGCTGGTTGGTTCCGGCAGCCTTACACCACAACTCAATCTAACCTCTAACAAGCAATCCCTTGAAGAAGACTATCAATTCGCTAAGTTAGTTTTGATTTGATTCGTAGCTTCTAACTTGTTTTCTAATTGAAGAAGAAATGGTGGCCAGGCTAGGACGATCATGAACAACATAGTGGCTCCTTGGAATGAATTTGTGTGATTTAGGGTTGAGGAATAGGGTTGCTTTTATAGATTTTTAAACTTATGTGAGCCGTTAGATCATCTTAGGAGCAATCACAACTGTCCATGCTAGATAAAGTTATCCAGAATTGCCACCTATGCCCTAGTGACTCAGCAACAGGTCAGAAAAACTCAGCAACAAGTCAGAATTGTCACTGTTTTGGATTTGGACGAGGGGGTAGGTCGACCTGTATAGGGGAGGTCGACCCCCTAGCCGACCTGGCCTGGGGCGGGAAAAATCCCGCCCAGCCCGCTTTTTTGTTTTTCGTTTGAATTTTGAGTTTAAATCTGAGCTGTTTTAATTTATTTAAATTTCTGAAACTTCTGAGGGACATAACTTCTTCATACGAAGTCTGATTTACGAAAACTTGGAGTCTATTCCAAGAATAATTTCGAGACGAACGCAATGGCGTAACCCGTTTCCCTTAATCTCACTTTAAAAATTAAGTATTCTTTAATTCGTTCTTATAATAAACACAGAAAATTCAGGGTGTTACAAAATGGATAGAACGCTATGGTTTGTACTGAATTTTATATTGAAGATATTTGGTTTTGCAATGATTTTGACTTCGAAGTGAATTCAAGTGAGAATGTCGAAGTGTTGTGATGTGTTTGTGATCATGGAGATGTAACGAATAGGAAGATGACTCAAGTTGGACTTGAGTTTGTGGATTCGAGACTGGGTCCGAGTTTGTGGATAGTCCCCGACAATGCCGACTAGAGTTATGAAGGGATTATCGTTATCGTAAGTTCTAACTGGCTCAAAGCAAGGGTATAATAGGGGAACCTAAAAGGCTAGTTGGACTAGTTGAATACCCTGTACCCATTGGATGGGCCTAGTTGTCTTTGGGAGGCAAATGTATGTTGGACGTGCAGTATTCTGCTTAGAACTGGGGTTCCCATTAGCCCTTGACAGATGACATGGTGACATGGCCAATTATACAATTAACGATGGTTTCAAAGTAAAATTGGTGTTGATAGGCAGAGTCAGCCATGTACGTTGTTTGTTTTGTTTGTACTGTCTCACATAGATTGTCAAACATTGAAGGAGATGTTTCTTGGGTGCTTGTCTGATATTGGTTTAGGCCTTTGAGGCTTGGGCTTGAGGGATGTTGAATTCGATTTGGATGGTTCACGTGAGATGTATAATTTGGATGTTATCAGTGCTATTGTTTGGTTATTTCCGATTGATAACAATGAATGGTCATTCTGGTTTCTCTGGATGTATGGTTGAAATGTTTGTTATAAAGGCTATCACTGTCTAATGTGGGAAGTTGGGCTTGGAGTTCTTCTCTGGTAATGTGATTGGTAGATTGATGGTTAATTTGCCTATTCTCGTATACTTTCTTGATGATGTTTGCTATCTTTTTTATCGCTCACTAAGACTATTGTCTGACTCAAGGTTTTATGTTTCCATCTTATTATCTTGGTTTGTTCAGCCGATTGTTGGATGGGCAGATTAGGTGGCAGGTGATAGATTAGCGGAGGCGAGCAGGAGGCTAATGTATTATCTTTCCTACTTTGTATTATTTGGATTTCTACTGTTTTCTATTCCCTGAGTGCTATAGTGGGGCAAATTTGTATAAACGCTATTGTTGTAATCCAAATGTATGGATATTACTTTCTAGTTGTTAAGAAAGTTTGGTGTTTTCTGCTTCACCGTTAATTCCCGTTGTATATGTTCTATTGTATTTATCCTTGCGTTGTGAGTTACGACATGTTTTTTTTGTATTATCATACCGTGATGATCGTCCATAGCTGCCTAGCACGTCTTTCATCACATTATTCCTCTTGTTAAGTGCAGGGGTTATGGGCAGTCATCACACATTTACTTAACCAAAATTTGGCTAAGTCTCCAATAGATCTCTTCTAAGCTACTTTTTGATGAAATTAAGTTGCTTCCATCCGAACCAAGATTTGATTGTTGAATGCTTCCATTGATGATCTATTATCCATCCACTACTTCGCCAATCACCACTACTTCTTCACCATAGTTTCCATATGGTCCTACAAGCCTCCTCAAGAAGTCGATCCTTCATACGAGTATCAGTCTTGAATCGTAGGCAATGCATGGCCTATAGATCCATGTTGATCCATGTACTTAGCACGATTTCCTATGAAATTTCTCATGTGCCACCCAAACAACCTCTAGAGCTTATCCTCCAACTTTCATGTGAATTTGATAAGTTTTAATTCCTATATGCTCTGATCTTTAATTTATGTCCTAATTCAAGCAAACGTTAACACACAAATCAAGCGTAGCAAGCAATTTAAACAACAATTACAACCAATTTCAGTCATGTGCAAACATGCAATCACATATATGCATGAATCAATCAAATATAATCACAACCATCAAATATTGCTAATTACTCACTAATTACATTGGATCTAATAACTTAATCAACATTTTTCATAAATAGGTTATCCTAGGGATTTCTAGATCTGAAATTATTAGATCTAATAAGATTTTAGGTTTAAATTAATAATTATATGATTTGAAATGCCCAGTTACAAATGATAATCCAATATTAACATGTGAGATATCATAACCACTCACTTAATCTCGAAATTTACCTAAATTGGATGTAGATCTAACTTGGACATTAAAGAGAATGCTGGAATTAGCAATCAAATAATGAGATTCAAACTTCTATTGTAGATCTAACATCTAACAAGCAATTAGGAATGATTTGGTGCTTAACTGTGAACTGATTTAGAGAAGTTAGGATAAACTAAAGTAAATTATCATATAAACCAAATTTGAAATTGAGAGGAAAAGCTTTGAATTTCTCCCTTTAGCCTCTATAATTGAAGGTAATTCGACTAATGGTTTTACTAATCTCAACCCATTAGCATTAGTCTAATTCTACCTGAAAGTGTTAAAAGCTTAAAATTGCAATTTCCTTCAAATCATTGATCCATTTTCTTATTGTGACCACATTACGGAATGGCCACACACTATCCCAAAGCAATAAGATAGGTTAAAGCATCTAGTTCTGCTCCTATCAAAAGTTTTGACCAAAGTAAGATTCGTGAAGGGTAAAAATGGTCACAAAAAGATTCGACAAAAATAATGGACTTGCATAACAATCCAAAGAGCCATATCCTAAAAGTGTTAGAATTATATGACCAATTATGAATTAAACAGAGTTATTTTACGATCCTCCTATACATAAAATATGGGCCATTACATTATCCTTCATTCAGGAATTTCACCCTCAAAATACCTAAACAAACACAAGCGAACATAGCACCATGCAAGTCTACCATCAAGGAGCAACCGTCGTACCATCCAATATAGCATCCAATAATCCATGACAAATATTTTCCTATCTTACTATGTGGAATTCTAATAGTACAACTCATAATTGCACAAGTAGGTACGATATATGGGACATAACACTCAAAGACTTTTAGGTAGACCATCCTTACCCTTTTCTCCGTCTCAATGTGCAACCTCTACCATCCTTGATCCATTGTATGTTTACTAGCCTAACTATCTTCCAACTAGGCTATTTCGTGTTTTCCCAATAAATCGAAGTAGCTTACGAGGTCTTAGGACTTTAGGCTCTATCTCTACGACTTTAAACTGATCCAGAGATACTACAACCCTCGAGTCATGCACAAGCTTTTGAAGACATGAGTTATAAAATATATTGTGCACACCTGCTATCTTCAAAGGCAATTATATATTATATGTTAACTTCCTAAGTCTTTCCATAATTGGAAATGGTCCAACAAATCTTGGAGCTAACTTAATTCTTCTTCTGAATCAAACAACATTCCTGAAAGGAGAAACCTTAACAAGTACTAAATCTCCAACTGCGAATTCCAAATTTTTTATTCTCTTATCTGCATAGCTCTTCTTGCAATCCTACCTATCCTTTATTCATTGTTGAATGATCTTGATCTTATCTATCATTTCCCTTATCATTTCCATACCAAGTATCTACTTCTCTCTAATTTCTAAGCAAGAAGAGGGTGCATTACATTGTCTTCCATACAACACCTCATAAGGTGCCATGCCAATACTCGACTACTTGTTATCATAGTAGGAAAACTCAACTAGACGAAGATGGTCTTCCGATGATCCTCTGAAATCCAAAACCCATGCTCTAAGAAGACCTTTAAAACTTGGTTCACTATCTCGGTTTTCTCATCAGTTTGAGAATGATAAGTTGTACTCATACGTAGCTTAGTCCTTAATGCTTCTTGCAAACTCTTCCGACATCCACTAGTGAATAGAGTGTATCTATCTCTCAATATACTCTTTGATACTTCATAGATCTAACTATCCATCTAACATAAGACTCAGTCAACGTTGATGCCACTGATTTGACTTATTAGGAATGAATCTTGCACTATTGGTCAAGTGATCGAAAACTAACCAAGCATTGTCATATCCTTCTCTGGTCTTAGGCGATCCATAAATGAAATCCATAAACTGTTGCTCTCATTTCCATATAGGAACTTCTAAAGCATGTAGCAACCCACCTAGTTTGTTTTGCTCAGATTTAACCAATTGAAAATTCATGCATTTTGAGATGAATCTCCTAACATCTTATTTCATATCTCCCAACCAGTAGGTTCTGTTCATATCCTTATACATTTTACTACCACCATAATGAATGACCAATATGGAATGATGGCATTCCTTTAAAACTTCATCTCCTAGTCCACTTATATCACGACCAACAAATCTTCCATCGTTATAGAGCAAACCATCTTGGTTAATCTCATATGCTTCATTCTCTCAGACTCAACTCCCATTTTTAATTTCTCAAATAACTTGGCATCTTGATTTTGGATGGATCCAATTCTTTCAATAAGAACAGGTCTGATAGATAAATTCATTAACATTCCAGGCTTTGACCCATTATGCAATCTGAAGCCACACCCAACTATAAACCCAGTTGCTTCCATTCTAATAACATATCCCCCAAATTAGAATGTCTTACACTTAATGCATATGTAATCACATTGCCTTTCCTAGAAGCATAAGAAATATCAAAATCATATAAAGCCAAGAATTCCATCTGTCGATGCTCTCGAAGATTTAGATCCATTTGGAGAAAAGATACATTAATGATTTATAGTCCATGAATAACTCAAATCATACTCCTAATAGATAAAGCCTTCAAATCATCAAAGCAAGCACTATCCATGCTTGTTCTAGATTATGGGTAGGGTAGTTCCTTTTCATGTGGCTTAAGCAAACCACTCTTCCTTTTTGCATCAATACTGCTCCTAAACTAATACCATATGCATTAAAATAGACAATAATTTCCTTATTTCTACTTGGAATAACCACCACACAACCACATAAGACTCAGTCAACGTTGTTACGCTAGTAAATGTTGCTGCTACCTTCGAGAAATCTTTAATGAAACATCAATAGTATCCAGCCAAACCAAGGAAATTGCTAACACCAATAGCACTATTAAGTCAATTCCAATCCTCGATTGTTGTTACCTTTATAGGATCCATCGCTATCCCTTATCCGGACATGTCATGACTCAAGAATCTCACCTCTTCCAGCCAGAAGTGACACCTATAAAAATTCACTCTTAGCTATGCTTGTTCAACTGAAATGTCCATAGTACTCGTCCTCAGCTCTGGAGTAGATGAAGATATCATCTACAAATACAAGCATAACCTTATTCAACTGATCTATGAAAACTTTATTTATAAGATCCACAAATATGCTAATTTGTTGGTGTAATGACCCAGAAGTTTCAAACCAATCAAAATTATCAAAAAACCATCCATCTAAAACAAACAATGATAATAACCATTTTATTTTAATAAATATACAACATCACTAATACAATGGATAAAATTTTAATAAATACCACTTATCAGAGTTTTTCATCTAACTCACATGGTATATGTAACGACCCGCATTCTACGCATCGAAGGATCGTAGAATATTTATTTCATTCACATACGAAGTCATACAGCCATGTAACTTTGGGAGACGACTACTGGGGTCATTTCCCATGTTCATGATTTTTGCCGATTTTTAAATGACCGTTTTGCCCCTAGCTGATCTTGTTTCGCCCATAACTTTTGATTGGAAAGGAATTTTGACCTGAAACCACTTCCATTAGATTCAGATGATGGTTTACCTTTCCGTAGAGTGGTCATATGTGAAAAACTGATTACCTTTGGGAGAAATGGCTGAAATAAGGTTTAGAAGGTGAAAAACTGCTAAACTGGGCCAAATGAGGTGATTAGTGAATGGGCCCATAACCCATTTCGGGATTAGGGTTATGGGGAGGCTGAAATGAGTTAGGTTCTCATTTTATTTCAGTTTTCTAGCCGCCATTTACCTCTTAGAAACCCTAACAATTGCCTTCACCTTCTAAAATCATCCCAAATCTCTTTCTAATCAAAGATTAAGCTTAGCAGCGTCAAATTAAGGAGAAATAGCACCAAAGAAAGGTTGGAGCTGCTGTTAGACATTGGTATTCGCCCAAATTAGTGGAGTTACAGTTCTGAAAGTTTTATTTGTGGCCATGATTAGTGATCAGCATTGTTTTTACACTAGTTATGGTTAATTAAGGTTAATTAGTGTTAATTAGCAAATTTAAACATGAATAAATTATGGAAAAATATTTATAAATCTAGAAGTATTATTTTAGGCCTCTGTTAGAAATTTGGGTTAATTTGGTTTAAGCTTTGCTAATTCTATCATTAGATTTGCTTAAACATGCTTAAGGGAAAAACAAGGGTTCTTGGGTATGTTTGATCCATTTTAATACAATAGATTGTTGTTTTGGTGCTTACGGTCGATTCCCTATGTTTCTATTACTGTTTAGAATGCTTTGTGGTTGCTTAGTGAAGTTAGATTGGTCGAAAACGCCGTCGTATAGTGTAAAACAATCGTTGGAAAAAGTTGCAGGAAAATTGTGCAGGAACCGGATCGGATCTCCCCCTCTAACCCGACCCGACCATGGAGAGCCATCACGACCTGAGCCCTCCATTCGTGAGATAGCCTCATGAGCCAAGTATGTCACCACGAGCTGACCTCCAAGAGCTGCGAGCAGAGCCACAACCTGGAGTCACGATCCGAAGCGATGAGGGGGCCCGACCCGAACCCAATCAGTATCCACGACCCGATCTGGAGAGGAGATCATGACCCACCCACTCGTGAAGAAAGCCCGACCCGAACCCAATGGGTATCCACGACCCGACCCAGAGAGGAGATCACGACCCACCCACTCGTGAAGAAAGCCTGATCTGAACCCAATGGGTATGCATGACCCGATCCGGAGAGGAGATCACGACCCACCCACTCGTGAAGAAAGCCCAACCCGAACCCAGTGGGTGCACAAGAATCGAACTGGAAACCACGAACGGGGCCCCACGAACCGAAGCTCAGCTCGAACCTAAGGAAGGATGATCCAACCAGGGAGGTGCGTCACGACCTGAACCAAATGGGGTGTCACGACTCGTACTAGATGTGCATCACGACTGAACCAAACCGAGACGAGGAGAAAACCAAAACCCGAGATGCAAAGGTAGTCCGAATGGGAAGTTGTAACTCAGGTTCTAGATGGGAAACAATGAGTGAACGTCATGAGTTGAACTTTGCTGCGGGACGCGTGCTAAGGGGTTATCGACGTCCATAACTTTGATTCACCACCAAGACAGATGTTAGGCTACGGATCAGTGCAGTGGGGTAGTTATTACTCCACGGGGCAGAGTGATCGTAACATGGCTATGAGCTAGTGCAGTGGAGTCATTATGAATTCATGGCGCAGAGTGGACATAGCAAGGACTAGTGGCTATGGATCAATGTAGTGGAGTCGCCATGACTCCATGTGGCAGAGTGATCACAATAAGCATTTGGGTGATCAAAGTGGTGGATATCGTATGCTTTACGCACTGAGTGAGAGATGTAAGGATGGTTGCTATGCTTGATTGTTTGACATCACTATGACATGCACATCCCCACCCCCGTATCTTTACACTATATGTTAGTGTCACCTTAAAGTATTGTACATCTTGTTGTGCTAACTCTTTGGTTGCAGGTCCAGGTTCAGGTATAGTTTAGTATACCTGTTATTGTTCTGTTTTGCTGCTTATCGATCATTCCAGAATTTTTTCTGACCTAGAGTTTTATCTCTCTTCTTATTACTATGGGTGCTCTTAAACGGGCAGACCAGAGACAGGTTAGCTAGTTGTGCACGAGTAACTGTCCAGAGACGAGCAGGAGGCTTACATGTACTAGTCTCTATTTATGTATTCTCCCAATGTCGCTACTGGTCACTACTTTAGGCATTAGTAGTGTACCTTTCTTATTTTGGTTTAGAGATAGCTTTAGAAGTTGTAATGAAGATGATGTGGAACATAAGCTGTAATTTTGGATTTTCCGCTGCTACGATGGTTTAAGTTTTCAACTTATGCATTGTCTCGCCTGTTTTATGTCAAGTTATGTTATTATTATATTTTATTCCATGCGCTATGAGATATACTACAGGTTCCTTGTTAGTTCAAATTTCCTTCTTTCCTTTCTTTGACGACCATCCCGTGCTTGTTGGACATTGGCACAACATACTTTCATTGAAAATGCCGGCTGGTGCGGGGGCGGGCCGTCACATTTTGGTATCAGAGCTCTAGGTTGCGTAATTAACCTAGGGAAGACACCAGAGAGAGATAGTACGTATATGAGAGCACGTATTTGTGATATTTTGGTTTTCAAAATTCAAATTCAAACAAAGAAGCGGGTTGGGCGGGATTTTTCCCGCCCCAGGCCAGGTCGACTAGGGGGTCGACCTCCCATATACAGGTCGAACAGGGGGTCGACCTACCCCCTCAGGTAGATCTGAACTGTGATGATTCTGACTTCTTGCCGAGTCCTTTCTGACCCGCTGCTGAGTCACTAGGGCATAGGTGGCAATTCTGGATAATTCTATCTAGTATGAATGATTCTGATTTGCTCCTATGATAATGTAATAACCCGCAAAATCTGGGCCAGTTTAAAATTTTTATTTTGGCGATTTTAGCGAATTTTGATTATTTAAAATAGATTATTTTAAATAATATCGACGAGAAAATTTAGTTTGAATAGAATTCGATCGTATATATTATATACGTCGTCGTTAGAATATAAATATTTATATATAATTATAAATAGAATTGAAAATGGCGCGGTAGTTCGATAATTCGATTTCAAACTTCAATTGAACATACCGGGTGCAAAACAATCCGGATTTTAGTGAAACCAAAAATGATAGGATCTAAATGATGATATCTTTCCAACGAATCCGAAAGATCAAGATTTGATAGCGGGAATCAAAAGATATGTCCAGTTGAAAATTCTGAATAGTCGCTATGGAATTCAGGCCCTTAAGAATGGACATTTTGCAAATGACCTCGGATTTCGACGAAACCACTTTTGTTGGGTCCGTGATGTCAAGTTATCGCTAGGTTTCAAATTTCATAATTTTCGAATCAATACGTGAGCGTGGCAAAGGAAAACGCGTTTGACCAGTTTCAGTTGATTTTAATCGACTGGAAATTGGCCATTTTTCCAACGGTCTCAGAATTCGACGAAACTAGTTTTGTTAGGACCGTATCGTCAATATGAAGCTAGAAAATATTTTTCTAGAATTTTTAAAGTTCGTATGCGACCCCGGTAATTTGAAATGTACGTTTAGAATTCAATATAGTGATTTAAATGTAAATTCAACGGAAACTAATTCAAACGATCGAATCAACTTGCGATACATATCCCATTGTGTTCAGAATGGGGGTGAAACGCTATGGACGACAGGCGGTGGGCCTCGTTTCGAGGTCGTATGTAAAAGTCAACTTTTTGAAATATAAATTAATTAAATAAATTAAAATAAATTTTACATAAACCCCCCCTAGCTTTTCTTCCCAAATCAGAAGGTTCGAAATTAAAAAAAAAAAGAAAAAAAAAGGGGAGATCGCGTCAAGCGATCGACGAACCCCCCCCCCCCCTCTCTCAAGCGGCGGCGCCGCGCCTGGCTTCCCCTCCCCCTCCGACCAAGCCCCAACCGAACTCGAGCACCACCCGGAACCCCAACCCACCTGCAATCGCTGACCACCAGGAGAAACCGCCGCCACCAAGCAATGCTCCACCGCCTCCGTTCAACGCCAGCCCCCTCCCACATCGCCTGAGCGCCATGACCTCCCCCAGTAGCCCATCACCCCCTGTAAGCTTCTGAATTTATTTTTATTTCATTTATATAAATATAAAAGGGTGAATTTTCATATGTATTGCGTTGAAATTAAGATGTGCTTTTATATATATGTGTATCCTAATAAGAAATAGAATTTTTATGTATGTATATAAATAAAAATATGATTTTTATTAAGATAGCGAATTAAAAACATAATTTTTATATGTAGAATCTTTGGATAAAAACATAATTTTTATAATGAAAGGGTTTTAAAAAACGAAGATATGATTTTTAACAAAACGAAGATATGATTTTTAACCAAACAAAGATATGATTTTTTTTATTTTTAAAGTATTAAAAATATGATTTTTATATTTTTAAAGAATTAAAAATATAATCTTTACTATATAGAAGTGGTAGAAATTCAATTTTTATATGTTGAATAGCGAAGTAAAAATTCGTTTTTTTATATATTGTATAGCATAATAAAAATTCGATTTTTATTTGTTGAATAGCGAAGTAAAAATTCGTTTTTTATATATTGTATAGCATAATAAAAATTCGATTTTTATATGTTGAATAGCGAAGTAAAAATTCGTTTTTTATATATTGTATAGCATAATAAAAATTCGATTTTTATATATTGAATAGCGAAGTAAAAATTCGATTTTTATATATTGTATAGCATAGTAAAAATTCGTTTTTTATATATTGAATAGCGAAGTAAAAATTCGATTTTTATATATTGTATAGCATAGTAAAAATTCGATTTTTATATATTGAATAGCGAAGTAAAAATTCGATTTTTATATATGTAGTGAATACGGGCAACGAAGATGAAGAAGATGCAAGAACGATGAAGATTTCCCTTAAAGAAGAGTCAAGATAATTGGATAGCTATTCGTGAGAATTTCTCACTCTTCAATTTCATTTCTAGTTATATATATATACTAGGATGCAGACGGTGCTTAGTAGCACCCGACACAATCGTCCACAGACCATGGACTTGTTTGTTTGGTTGCATAGATTAGTTATATGATTTGATTTGAATTTGGTTGTTTGGTGATTTTGATTGATGTGTGAATGGCGTGGGCCTTCACTAGTCTGGGGATAAGGCTAGGCCTCGTCCCGTTTCTAGTATCGTGCCGTTATGCCGCCGAAATTTTCTAAAATATGTTAGAAAAATAAAATTATCATTTTATTGAATAAATGAATTGAATAGGAATTCATAGGTTGAAATAAAATGTTTTATCGTTAAAAATATGATTTTTAACGTGAATATGAAAATAGTGAAGTGAATAAATAAATATTCATTTACAAACCAGATGGTTTGTTTATGTACACTTATTTGAATGACATTGATTGGGACGATAAATTTTACACATCGCCCAACTGCACAACTAAAATCTGTGTTTGATTGTTTGAAACCCCACACGGGTGTTGGGATGAAATATGAATTTCACTCATCCTGATTGATTAAATATGTCGATCGATTGATTGACAGGCTGTTATAAGCGTTGAATATCTATATTTGATGCTTATACAGTGTAGTGCACTTTGGTTGATGGTTGATTATTTTCAATGTTATTATATACATGTGTTGTATGAAAATCCATATAATTAATTTTATATGGTAATTGATTGGGCCTCATTCCAATTTGAAAATGAAGAATAATATAAAATAAAGGTTCATGTGTTGACAGTTTCATCCATTGAGATTGGTCATGTGTTGAACGAAATATTTTAATAATATAGTTTACATCTTTATCAATATAAAATAAAAGTTCATGTGTTGACTGTACTCATCCGTTGAGATTAGTCATGTGTTGAACGAAATATTTTAATAATAAAGTTTACATCTTTATCAATATAAAATAAAGGTTCATGTGTTGACAGTACTCATCCATTGAGATTGGTCATGTGTTGAACGAAATATTTTGGTAATAACAACTATTTTGAAAAAGAAATATTTGAAATAGAATATTTGAAAATAGAAATTTATGAAGCCGTGTTGATTAGATTGACGCCATTTTGACGTGAACGATATTTATATCGATTTTATTCGATTCCGAAATGAATTGAATATATAACGATTTCGAAATGAATTGAATATATAACGATTCCGAAATGAATTGAATATATAACGATTTCGAAATGAATTGAATATATAACGATTTCGAAATGAATTGAATATATAACGATTTCGAAATGAATTGAATATATAACGATTTCGAAATGAATTGAATATATAACGATTTCGAAATGAATTGAATTGAAAACGATTTCGAAATGAATTGAATATATAACGATTTCGAAATGAATTGAATATATAACGATTTCGAAATGAATTGAATATATAACGATTTCGAAATGAATTGAATATATAACGATTTCGAAATGAATTGAATTGAAAACGATTTCGAAATGAATTGAATATATAACGATTTCGAAATGAAATGAATATATAACGATTTCGAAATGAATTGAATATATAACGATTTCGAAATGAATTGAATATATAACGATTTCGAAATGAATTGAATATATAACGATTTCGAAATGAATTGAATTGAAAACGATTTCGAAATGAATTGAATATATAACGATTTCGAAATGAATTGAATATATAACGATTTCGAAATGAATTGAATTGAAAACGATTTCGAAATGAATTGAATTGAAAACGATTTCGAAATGAATTGAATATATAACGATTTCGAAATGAATTGAATATATAACGATTTCGAAATGAATTGAATTGAAAACGATTTCGAAATGAATTGAAAACGATTTCGAAATGAATTGAATTGAAAACGATTTCGAAATGAATTGAATTGAAAACGATTTCGAAATGAATTGAATTGAAAACGATTTCGAAATGAATTGAAAACGATTTCGAAATGAATTGAATTGAAAACGATTCCGAAATGAATTGAAAGCGAATTGAAATGAATTCAAAATGAATTGAAATTTGAATTGAATAAAAATGAATTTTGAAACGAATTTATAAAGAAGAATTCAATTTTGATTTGAATTGAAATGGAAGTTGAAATTTCTTTTGAAACGAATTTAAAACTATTTATATAATTCGTTTTAAATTGAAATCGACGAAATATATATTATATATATTATATATATAATAAAATGGCCTGAATAGAACGCGCCGCGCCGCGGCAGTTCGCGAATTTCGACCATTTATTCCAAACGGACATTACGGGAGATCCGACCGTCGGATTCTCCTAAAACCGGAACCGTTGGGTTCGTATCGAAAAGAGCTTTCTAACGAATATTAGAAATTTGAAATCTAACGGTTGGATTTGGAATTATGTCCAAATCAAATTTGAAAAAGGTCGCTATAAGTGCAGTTCGATGGCCGTTGATGGAAATCGACTGTACGGGCCTTGATAAAATTATTAAAAATAATAATAATTTGTGTAAAATCATAAGAAATGATTTGAGAAGAATTGGGATGAAAAACTCCATATTTGAAAAGATAAAAATAGATTTTTATCGAAATGAACTAGTTTTGAACTAGAATTATAATTCTATTTATTTTTAAATAAATAAATTGAATTTGAAAAGGGTTTTAAAAATAACCAGAATCTCCAATGATTGCATTGGAGTGGATTTGAATCGAAATTGTCTTCGGAATATTTCGATGTTGGATTCGTGATTATACAGATGTGGTTATTGAAATTTGAAAGATATATATTTATATCGTTATTTCCAATACGACATTTGTTAATCGTAGAATTTGATATTGAATATAAGCCGATATATTTTCTATTCAGAGCCTTATATTGAATATCAAATGTGATTTGGGTTTGTCGTGAATGGTGTCTTCACTAACACTGTTCTTGAACCCAGTTGAGAAAAGATTAAATCTTTTTATTTAGATTTAATGAAGTGTACCAATTAAATAATATTTAATTGGGATTGAATTGATATTGATTTTTGGGTTTATCGTGAACAGTGTTTTAAACAACACTTGTTCTTTAACCCGATAATTAATGAATGTGACTTAGGGTTTATCGTGAACCGTGTTTTAAATGACACGGATTCTTTAACCCAGTTAACGATTAAAACTAAGTGGAGTTTTAATGAATCTTTAATTAGATTGAAATAATCGAAATGGAGTATCACCAGTTTTGCTCCAGGCGATAGTTAAATCTTTAATTAGATTTGAACGTGAAATGGTAATTGAATTTACCGATAACACCGTGGTGTTAGATATGAAGTATAACCAGTTTTACTTCATGGGATGAATAGGTTGGGATTGGGAAATTAAAACAAATGATTACTTCGGTAAGGTTCGTTAATCCCGACTAGTTTGAATTGATATTCAAAAGTAGATTAAAGAATAAATTCAAGGAATTTATCTTTGATAAAATTAATGGGAATCTTTCCCTATGAATGTGAAATTTAGAAACTAACTGTCGGTTAGCCAAGCAGAATGGTTTCGTGGATATTGATCTGATGTTGGTTTCGGCCTTCGGGGTTAACATTTGGGGAACTATTCTCTTGATTAATTTGCGGTTAGTGACTGATGAATTGGAATGAGGCGTATGTTGTGTTTGTGTAGCACTTTTATAAAATATACGCGAGTTATTCGGAAAGACCAGGTTTATCCCATTCTGAATAACTGATACGACGATAAGTCGAAGATGAAGACGGTGGTCGAAGACCGGAAGTCTTCACGTCGTTTGGGTGATTACTGATGATCTTGATTGGGCTGTACACCCAAGAAGATGGAAACAGTTGGTGATCGTCCAGACGTGCTTGGAGATCGATGGATATGCGGGGTACTAGGTGCCTCCGGTTTCGTTTAGACCCAGAACGGACTTGTAAATGGACTGTGTGTCTGACATTGGATTTTAGTCCGTGTGATTGATTTCTATTAAATATATATCTGTTTGGCGGCGGAGAATTTATTCTCTTGCTTAACGCCCTTCTCTGAGACGTACGAGCTCAGGGGTTATATATTGATGGATATCAAACGCATGGAGTGAATTGCCTGTGTGGCATGTCTAAGTGGCAATTGATCGAGGCTTCTGTTGAAAAGCAAAGTCTTGTGGTGATGATCAAAGCACGGCCTTTGTGGCGTAGCTTTGTGTAACGTTTGCTTCGCGAGTTTCGCACCCCGGTTGTGAACCAAAAACGGGAGAGGACCTCAGGGAGGGCATGCGTTTCTTTCTAGTTAGAAGTGGCGTCAGTGGTTTTACACGCCCTGACGAGTTTGACTTATGTGGTTGTTGCTGTTGCGAGGCGCCTCGGATTGATCGGTCGTTCTCGAACCGATGGAGTCATTTGGTTGGCTCATTTACGCCCCAAAGGGCGGGGGAACGCATGTTCAGGGTTTAAGTTTAATCCACATCGGTGGACCGGCCCTGACGATCCAAGGGTCGATGCGCTCTGACCCTGTGGCTCGGGCTAGAGAGTCACGAAAACGGTTGAGGACTATCTTTTGCCTCGGTTCATAGACGGAAATCCAATTTCCAAATACGTGACATTTGCGGTTTTATTTGTAGAACCTAGTATGGTGACATAGTGGGATGGGGCGCTCATGTCGCCTATGATTGATACTTATGATTTGAAGTTGTTTTATACACTATGCACTTATGATAGTATCAAATGATTTGTTTTTAAACGTATCAAGCATTCTTGGCTGTTATAAGGGAAAACCCTATCCCCCGGCTTGCGTTGCATTGTGTGATAGGACCTGGGTCTTATA
Source organism: Allium sativum (assembly GCA_030737875.1). NCBI lineage: Eukaryota > Viridiplantae > Streptophyta > Magnoliopsida > Asparagales > Amaryllidaceae > Allium > Allium sativum. The sequence continues at coordinate 766,518,410 of CM060912.1, read as the reverse complement.
ACAGCTTCATTTTTCTTTATTTAGCATTGCGCTGTTTTGTTTTATGCACTGGTATTCTTGGGAGGAAACCCGTTCCGTGTTATACGGCGTGGTCCCTTGATTTACCTAACTTTAAAAAAAACAAAGATTAATAACTGTTTTAGTTCTCACACCAGTCCCATGACTGACCTGGAGTTTATTGTTTTAACCTAAACTCTGGGTGCCCTTATTTTGACACGGGCAGCTAGTAATTTTGGTTTTGCAGATTTATATTCACAGGATCCTGGTTTACAGCTGGAACGATATCCGGAAAGCTTTGTATCCGTATATCTCTTCTAGTTGTGTATTGTATTATTTTCCGCTGCAAATTATTTAAATGTAATTTAAATCTCTTATATTTCTGTGTAATATTTATTCATACTCTGTATATTCTTGTAATCTGATGCATTGTTGTAATATACAATGAAATGTTCTTCTGTATGCGTTCTGTTGTGTCCGTTCTCAAACGATAGGGCGTTTCGAACGGTCTGGGTCTGTTTAGCGACTGGTTCGGACCGAGCGAAATTCCTTGGCGTCACAGATAATCTAACGGCTTATGTTGATTTAAACTTATATAAGAACAAGCATAGACTCAAGCTCTAAAGCTAAACTAAATTAGTCTCTTAGCCTCCATGATGCTGCTGGAATCGTTCATCTTCTTCTCCTTAAAGCTTTGGAATTGCAAGTCAGAATTCTAATACAAACGACGAACGAATTATTCTCTTCTCTAATCCGTCTTTGTGAGTACAATTTCTTTAACAAAATAATTAATAAATTAATTATGATAAGTTATAATTGGGATTATGAGAACATGTCTATTGAATCATGTAATGTTACTTAACCTTGTTATCGGCTGTTCGTGAACATATGACAGTTTTGTTAACTTATGTTAGTAGATCTATTTCATATGTCCAATCACATATGTTTAACTTGATTCATTTTATGACATCAGTTTATATGCAAGTTTAGGATGTAAATCATATGCTAGTTTGTATGTGAATCTTTTGCAAGTCTGTTTTTACATATGCTAGTTTGTATGTGAATCTCATGCAAGCCTGTATGAAAATTATACACAAGTTTATATGCGAATCAAGTATATACATATGCTAGTTTATATGTAAAACATGTGATATTAGTTTACATGTTTAAATTCATATGCAAGTTTGTAGGAATCCATATACAAGTTTAGGTGAAAACTATATTCACATATGCAAGTTTAGGTGAAAGCTATATTCACATATGCAAGTTTAGGTGAAAACCATATTCATATATGCAAGTTCACAACTTCATGTTTAGATCTATATTTAGATCCATGGCAGTACATAGTTTATGCAAATTTATGTTCTATATGTTCATTGCCTATGCAAGTTATTGGCTATGCAAATTTATGTTATAATTCTTATTTGCAAGTTAGATCTATTTTATGTGTTATGCAAGTTGTGATGTTTCTTTTCTTATGAGTCAGACTATTTGCGAGTCTAACATACTTCATATTAAACGTACGAACAACGTGGGGACAATAGAAAAATATTAAATATACATATTGTGAATTGGCATATAATGGCTTTAAAAGCATATAATTAATTTGAGACATTAATTGGAATAATTTATATAGCTGAAAATTATGGACAAAATTTAAGTGACAATTATGGACATGGATTAAAATTGGAAGTTATTGACAATCTGAAATAGGGATATTTATTCAAATTGGGGTAGAATAATAATGTGTAATAATAAATGCCTAAGACACGAGGTTAGACTCGTTTGTGGTATAAGACTGCCCGGACCCTCCCGGCAAATCTAGCAACCACAAACGATAGTCTAATGTGAGAGGTCAAAGGCATAAATTAAATGTGTAATAAATGTCTAAGACATAAGATTAGACTCGTTTGTGGTATAAGACTGCCCGGACCCGCTCGATAAATCCAGCAACCACAAACAGTAGTCTAATGTGAGAGGTCTAAGGCATAAATTAAATGCGTAATAAATGCCTAAGACACGAGGTTAGACTCGTTTATGGTATAAGACTGCCCGGACCCGCCCGACACATCCAGCAACCGCAAACGGCAGTCTAATGTGAGAGGTCGTAGGCATAATTAAAAGATTCTTAGACACGAGGTTAAGTCTGGCTTGTGGTGGAAGTCTGCCCGGAACCGCTCGGCATATCCAGCGGCCACAAGCAATCAACTTAATGTGAGAGGTCTTATTAATGATGATCAAAAGATGAATATAAATGACAAACAGAAGTTTGGTTGAGTTGAGTAATTCTCTGAGTACCAATCTGATGTTGATTTCGGTCTTCGGGGTTGATACTTAGAGAGTTATTCTCTTAACCAATGTATCTGTGAACTAAGATGTACTTAATCATAAATTAAGTAAAACATGTTATATGTCATATATATATATATGATACTTAAAACATGATAAGTGGATAGGGTTAAGACAAGCTTAACCAATAATCTGATAAGTGGATAGGGTTAAGGCCGACTTAACCAATAATATATAAGTGGATAGGGTTAAGACCAGCTTAACCAATAATATATATTGATCTGATAAGCGGATAAGGGTTAAGACAAGCTTAACCAATAAGACATGTTGATTTGATAAGTAGGTAACATGGGTGACATGTGGGATATAATTATAAACACTTAACCATGTTGAAACATGCAAGAAGACATGAATAAGAGGGGGTTAAGTGGGAAATCCTAGTGGGGACCAAGCATAGGTGGAAAGCTTGCATCAAGTGTGGGGACCCTTTTCAACCAGTAACTCATTTAGTATCTAAGTGAGCTCGATCTAGATCGAGGACGGGACACGCTCACTGGGTTTGATTATAAGAGGTCAAAACGGGTTAGCAGTGAACACGCAAGTCCAACGGGGTCATATGCATGCGTGGGCCTGGGCTGGTAGGTAAGATGTTGTTGCATCGTGTAGATATAAGCCATGCATCTTTAGTGGTATCTGGTTGCCACTTTAGGGAGTGATACACCCCACTGTGGGACCAGCACCGGTATCTACGAGTTAGGGAGCCGATCGAATGGGGGAAGGTAGTTGTACGACTAGCGGAGATAGGAGCAGGCAACACCTAAGAAGATAGCTAGGAGTACAACTACCATATTATGAATAAATGTTGTGATTAGAATAGGGAGGGTAGTGGGTACAACTAGTGGAGATAGGAGCAGGCGGCACCTATGAAGACAGCTAGGGGTACACGAAACTACCATTATTATTATTTTGTTCAGTAGGCGGGATCAAATTTTAGGGTGACTAGTATTGGTGCAGTATAGTAATTATCCTATAGTGATTAGGAACACAATTAATGTTATCTTATTCCTCTTGTTTGTTTTGTCATGCCCATTTGCTTCACAGTCATTCCTTGTTTTACCAGTGTATTCCTTATCTTGATTACTTTAATAATTATATTGTTAACGTTATTGGGCTCGCCAGACTTTATGTCTGACCCCCTTTGTTTTCGCCTCTTTTCTTCCTTCCCCCCTCCCCCAGGTTCCCAGGGTGGGACTAGTGCTAGTGGAGCTTGATTTGGACGTCTTTCTCTCTCTTTTGGGAAGTGCTTGGATTGCTGAAAGTAAAGTTCATCTTATCTCTTTTATGGCTACTTATGTTGGGGTTATGCTTTTTACTTTATGTAATTAGAAAATAATTTGTCAAGATGGATATTAAGTGTACTTGGTTTTATTGTTGGTTTTTGATGTTGTTGTAACCAAACTATTTCTCCGCTGCAATAAAAGTAGTTTTAATTTTTTCAAGTACCAATATATGTATCTGTCTTGTTATATTCTGTTCTATACACCAATAATACTCCAAGAAAGTTAATGTATTCCCTTTTGAGAGTGACATTAATGGACATGGAGTGTTACACGTGGTATCAGAGCCAGGTTACCAGAACAGGTAAGAGATTTTGAAAAACTGATTTTTTCAAAAGCATTTTTATAAAGAAATACTTTCAAAAATATGTTTTAAGGAGAGTATTTTTAATAGAAAGGTTTATTTTGAAAAACATAACCCCGAAGAGCCATATATCTTTCCTTCGATTCTCCATTTTAAATCTCTTCCTCTTTTCTTTTTGAATTTCTTTCTCCACATATAGACGCTTTTTCTAAGATATGTAAGAACTTCCGTACGATGGGCAGAAAACCGCTTCATGGGACTGGGACGTTTGTCAAAGCTAGAAGGAAGTGGAGGACTTGTTGGTACCTTTAAGATAGACGATGGGAGGAAGGTTCAATTAGATACTTGGTTAATGAAGGACGAAGCCTCATTTTGGTAGGAGGTCACGAATGGAGAATGTGCATGAGAGACATGGATATGACACATGATAAGAAAGTAGATCCAAAGAAAGGCGGTAGGGATAACAAGGGGCCAAGAGAAAAGGAAAGGCCTCACTTGTGAAATACCTGACTACTTAAATAAAGATGTTAGAAAGAAGAAGAAGACTAGTTGTTATCGTTATGGAGAAACAGGACTTCTTATTAGGATCGTCCAAAGAAGCAAAAGGCAAAGGTAAGGACAAAGTACAGGATCTTCTGGAGGACAGACGCGTTCCCTCACGGCTGGCATGCCTAATAGAGGTAGAGATATCTTGGTTGGAAGTTTAGTTTTTCTTTTTGATCATCCTGTTCGAACCTGGTTTGAAATCTGGCGCTTCACACTCGTTTGTATCTGCTTCGTTAGTTAAAACACTGCACCTAAATACTAGCCTAGTTACGGATCCCATAGTAGTCTCAAATCCTATTGGTGGTTCGGCTCATCCTTCGATGATTTTTCGGGATTTGAGAGTGTCTATCTTGGGCGTTGGGTTTGAATGCAACACCTTCGTTCTTGGCTTCATTGGCTACGACTTGATTCTAGGCATGGATTTGCTAGCCAGATACGGTGCCATCCTAGACCGTGAAAGAAGGGTAGTTAGATTGTTGACTCATTGCGGAAAGACCCCTGATATTTCTTGTGACCCTAGAGGTCCGGTGATGCTTAGCTACCTAGAATCTCTTGACGCATCCAACGATGATTTGGAATTTGTTCGTGTGGTCTATGAATATGGTGACGTCTTCGATGAAGTTCGGGGTTTACCCCCGAGGCACGAGAGAGACTTTCGTATATACCTTGTAGATAATGCAAAGCCAGTTACATTACCAGTGCGCCACATGGCTCCGAGAGAGAGAGAGAGAGAGAGGAGAACTCAGTAAGCAAGTAAAGGAGTTGCTTGAGAAGGGGTTCATAAGAAGAAGTATTTCGGAATGGGGTGCTCCAATTGTTTTTTCTATAAAGGCTAATGGTTCACTTAGATTGTGCATGGACTATAGAGAGCTGAATAAGCTCACAAAGAAGAACAGACATCCATTGCCGAGGATAGACGATTTATTCGATCTGTTGGTTGGTGCTTTGGTTTTCTCGCAGTTGGATTTAGCTACAGGATTTCATCATCTAAGAGTGGCTGAAGACAGCATAAATAAGACTACATTTAGAACTCCTGATGGTTTCTTTGAGTGGCTCGTCATCCCTTTTGGTTTGACGAATGCACCTGCATACTTCGTTGACTTAATGAGTAGGGTGTTCAGGGAGTTTCTAAACAAGTTTGTGGTAGTCTTTGTGGACGATATCTTGATTTTCTTTAGAACCGAGGAAGAGCATGCCCTACATCTAAGGGAAGTCTTAGAGACCCTATGAGCACATCAACTTAAAGCTAAGTTCTCCAAATGCCATTTTTGGAGAAAAGAAGTGAGGTTCTTAGGACACGTGGTCTCTAAGGAGGGGATAGCTGTGGATCCCGCAAAGGTGGTGGCAATCCAAGATTGGAAGATTCCTAAGAAGGCAACAGAAGTAAGAAGCTTTTTTAGGGCTGGCGGGCTATTATAGGAAGTTCATTAAGGACTTCGCGAAGATATCAACCCCACTTACTTGGTAAACGAAGAAGAACTTGACTTTTTCTTGGGATGTTTACCGTGACAATGCTTTCCAGCATTTGAAGAGGGCTTTGACGACAGCTCCGATTTTAGTTTTGCCAGATGGAAGTAAGCCATTCACAGTGTATACCAGTGCTTGCGGGACAGGGCTTGGAGCAGTTTTCGATGCAGGAGGAAAAGGTGATATGCAAAAGGCAGCAAGTACAAGCATCGCTTATCATCCACAGATGGATGGACGGACAGAAAGGGATGAATAGAATCCTTGAAGATCTTTTGAGGTTATGTATCCTAGATTCTGGAGAGATACAGAAGAGGCAACGAGCTTAGTGGTGTTCACGACGTGTTTCACGTGTCACATTTGCGGAAGTGTTTACAAGATATCACGGAAGTAGTCGAGCCGAGCAAGCTTAGAGAAGTGGAAGTGGAGTGAGTTGTCCTGATTAGATGAGCCCCTACATGCAGCCTTGGATCGGAGGTCATAAAGCTATGAAACAGAGAGGTCTAGTTGATCAAGGTGCAATGGGGAAATGATCAAGGAGACGCGACATGAGAAACGGAAGACAAGATGCGTACGATGTACCCTTTCCTTTTTGGGGGTATGTCTTTAACTTCTCCTTTTCTACCGCTTTGTTTATGCTTGTCCTATCGTTTAGTATGTCTTTGTGATTGTATCTTCGATCTTTAGCTAGGAAAAAAACCTATGGTTGTAAACATGTGTTTGAGACATGTTATGTTTACTGGATGCAAATGGATGCAAGTGGTTGTTCGTGGATGCATGTACACATACATTATGCACTAGATCAGCTCAATCACTTCCATATGAATCAATAGACCGCCTGAATCAATATGGAACATATGCACTAGGTCAACTGAATCAATAGACCGCCTGATTTTGCATTAGATAAGGAACATATACTCACACTTTTTGCATATGTTCATATGGCATTAGAAGTCTTTTAAGGACAATGGATGCTTGTGTTTGATGGTTCAGTAGATGGATGATTGGATGGTAGGATATACATTCTTCTTGACTTGAAGATTTCGGGGACGAAATTTTTTAAGGAGGGGAGAATGTAACACCCTGAATTTTCTGTGATTATTAAAAGAACTAACTAAAGAATACTTAATTTTTAAATTGAGAATTAAGGGAAATGGGTTACGCCATTGCATTCATCTCGAAATTCTACTTGGAATAGTATCCAAGTTTTCGTAAATCGGACTTCGTATGAGGAAGTTACGGCCCGAGGAAGTTTCAGAAATTAAAATAAATTAAAAACAATTCAGAATAAAATTCAAAATTCAAATTCAAACAAAGAAGTGGGCTGGGCGGGATTTTTCCCACCCTAGGCCAGGTCGACCTCCCCTATACAGGTCAACCAGGGGGTCGACCTACCCCCTCGGGTAGATCTGAACTGTGACGATTCTGACTTGTTGCTGAGTCTTTTCTGACTTGTTGCTGAGTCATTAGGGCATAGGTGGCAATTCTGGATAATTCTATCTAGTCTGAATGGTTCTGATTTGCTCCTATGATAATCTAACGACTTATATTGATTTAAACTTCTATAAAAGCAAGCATAGACTCAAGCTCTAAACCTAAACTAAATTAGTCTCTTAGCCTCCATGCTACTGCTAGAATAGTTCTTCTTCTTCTCCTTAAAGCTTAGAAATTGCAAATCAGAATTCTAATACAAACGACGAACGAACTATTCTCTTCTCTAATCCGTCTTTGTGAGTACAATTTCTTTCACAAAATAAATAATAAATTAATTATGATGAGTTATAATTGGGATTATGACAACATGTCTATTGAATCATGTGATTTTACTTAACCTTTTTATCGTCTGTTGGTGAATATATGACAGTTTTGTTAACTTATGTTAGTAGATCTATTTCATATGTCCAATCACATATGTTTAACTTGATTCATTTTATGACATCAGTTTATATGCAAGTTTGGGATGTAAATCATATGTTAGTTTGTATGTGAATCTTATGCAAGTCTGTTTTTACATATGCTAGTTTGTATGTGAATCTTATGCAAGCCTGTATGCAAATTATACACAAGTTTATATGCGAATCAAGTATATACATATGCTAGTTTATATGTAAAACATGTGATATTAGTTTACATGTTTAAATTCATATGCAAGTTTGTATGAATCCATATGCAAGTTTAGGTGAAAACTATATTCACATATGCAAGTTTAGGTGAAAACTATATTCACATATGTAAGTTTAGGTGAAAACCATATTCATAAATGCATGTTCACAATTTCGTGTTTAGATTTATATTTAGATCCATGGCAGTACATAGTTTATGCAAATTTATGTTCTATATGTTCATTGCCTATGCAAGTTATTGGCTATGCAAATTTATGTTATAATTCTTATTTGCAAGGTAGATCTATTTTATGTGTTATGCAAGTTGTGATGTTTCTTTTCTTATGAGTTAGACTATTTGCGAGTCTAACATACTTCATATTAAACGTACGAACGACGTGGGGACAATAGGAAAATATTAAATATACATATTGTGAGTCGGCATATAATGGCTTTAAAAGCATATAATTAATATGAGGCATTAATTGGTATAATTTATATACCTGAAAATTATGGACATAATTTAAGTGACAATTATGGACATGGATTAAAATTGGAAGTTATTGACAATCTGAATTAGGGATATTTATTCAAATTGGGGTAGAATAATAATGTGTAATAATAAATGCCTAAGACACGATGTTACACTCATTTGCGGTATAATACTGTCCGGACCCGCCCGACAAATCCAGCAACCACAAACGGTATTTTAATGTGAGAGGTCAAAGGCATAAATTAAATGCATAATAAATGCCTAAGACACGAGGTTAAACTCGTTTGTGGTATAAGACTGCCGGACCCGCCTGACAAATCCTGCAGCCATAAACGGTAGTCTAATGTAAGAGGTCAAAGGCATAAATCAAATGCATAATAAATGTCTAAGACACGAGGTTAGAATCGTTTATGGTATAAGACTGCCCGAACCAGCCCGACACGTCCAGCAACCGCAAATGGCAATCTAATGTGAGAGGTCATAGACATAATTAAAAGATGCTTAGACACGAGGTTAAGTTTGGCTTGTGGTGGAAGTCTCCCCGGAACCGCCCGACATATCCAACGACCACAAGCAGTCGACTTAATGTGAGAGGTCTGTGCATTAATAATTAATTAATGCCGATCAAAATATGAATATGAATGACAAATAGAAGTTTGGTTGAGTTGAGTAATTCTCTGAGTACCAATCTGATGTTGATTTCGGTCTTCGCGTTAATACTTAGGGAGTTATTCTCTTAACCAATGTATCTGTGAACTAAGATGTACTTAATCATAAATTAAGTAAAACATGTTATATGACATATATATATATATGATACATAAAACATGATAAGTGGATAGGGTTAAGACCAGCTTAACCAATAATCTGATAAGTGGATAGGGTTAAGACCGACCTAACCAATAATATATAAATGGATAGGGTTAAGACCAGCTAAACCAATAATATAAATATATTGATCTGATAAGCGGATAAGGGTTAAGACAAGCTTAACCAATAACACATGTTGATTTGATAAGTGGGTAACATGGGTGACATGTGGGATATAATTATAAATACTTAACCAAGTTGAAACATGTAAGAAGACATGAATAAGAGGGGGTTAAGTAGGAAATCCTAGTGGGGACAAAGCATAGGTGGAAAGCATGTGTCAAGTGTGGGGACCCTTTTCAACCAGTAAACCATTTAGCATCTAAGTGAGCTCGATCTAGATTGAGGACGGGACACGCTTACTAGGTTTGATTGTAAGAGGTCAAAACGGGTTAGCGGTGGCAACGCAAGTCCAACGGGGTCATGTGCGTGCGTGGGCCGGTCTGGTAGGTAAGACGTTGTTGCATCGTGTTGATATAAGTCGTGCATCTTTAGTGGTATCGGGTTGCCACTTTGGGAAGTGATACACCCAACTATGGGACCAGCACGGGTATCTACGAGTTAGGGAGCCGATCAAATGGGGAAGGTAGTGGGTACGGGTAGCGGAGATAGGAGCAGGCGACACCTATGAAGACAGCTAGGAGTACAACTACCATATTATGAATAAATGTTGTGATTATAATGGGGAGGGTAGTGTGTACAACTAGTAGAGATAGGAGTAGGCGGCACCTATGAAGACAGCTAGGGGTACACGAAACTACCATTATTATTATTTTGTTCAGTAGGCCGGATCAACTTTTAGGGTGACTAGTATTTGTGCAGTATAGTAATTATCCTATAGTGATTAGGAACACAATTAACGTTATCTTATTCCTCTTGTTGTTTTTGTCATGCCCATTTTCTTCACAGTCATTCCTTGTTTTACCAGTTCATGCCTTATACTAATTACTTTAATAATTATATTGTTATTGGGCTCGCCAGACTTTATGTCTGACCCCCTTTGTTTTCGCCTCTTTTCTTCCTCCCCCCGCCCCCCAGGTTCTCAGGGTGGGACTAGAGCTATTGGAGCTTGATTTGGACGTCTTTCTCTCTCTTTTGTAAGTGCTTGGATTGTTGAAAGAAAAGTTCAGCTTATCTCTTTTATGGCTAATTATGTTGGGGTTATGCTATTTTACTTTATGTACTCAGAAAATAATTTGTCAAGATGGATATTAAATGTACTTGGTTTTATTGTTGGTTTTTGATGTTGTTGTAACCAAACTATTTCTCCGCTGCAATAAAAATGGTTTTAATTTTTTCAAGTACCAATATATGTATCTGTCTTGTTATATTCTGTTCTACACACCAATAATACTCCACGAAAGTTAATGCATTCCCTTTCGAGAGTGACATTAATGGACGTAGTGTGTTACACTAGGGGTACTGGTAGAGAAGCTAATAATGGGAATGCTCCTGATATGAGGACGATGTTCACTGACTTCATGAGAGAGATGCTTAGAAATGTGCAAGGAACAGTTCCCAATGATGCAAATGGTGGTGGTGCAGTGGTGCAGACGCCTAGGGCCGATTTCGCCGAGCTATGCAAGGATTACACTAGCCTTGGTGGGAAGCCATTCCACGGAACGGAATCGGCTACAGAAATTCAGGATTGGTTGGATAGCTGTGAGCGCATCTTCAAAGACTTGGGTATCGAGGATGCGACAAAGAGAAAGCTAGCATCCTGTCAGCTGCAAGGACAGGCGATGAATTGGTGGAATGCTATTAAGGTAGCTACTCCAGAGGATCAAGTCACATGGGATCAGTTTAAGGCCCGATTCAGTGAAAAGTTTATCCCAGCTGCTCAGAAATTAGAGTTGTTTAGGAAGTTCTTGGAGCTTAAGAAGAATGGTAGGGTAGTCTCGGAGTACATTGCTGAGTTCGATACTTTATCAAAGTATGGATTATCTCTTATTGACTCTCCCGAGAAGAAGAATGGTAATTCATAACAGGCTTAGATCAGTACTTGGGGGAAAGGCTTTAACCATATTGATGAAACGTTTGAATCGATTGTGGGGAAAGCTTTGAGATCAGAGAGTCTATACACTAAGTCGAAGACTGAGGTTGCATCTGTAGAGGAGCCAAAACCGCAAGCAAGCGGTGGAGGCAAGAATAATTCTCAGAACAAGAGAAAGCAGAATCAGACCAAGGATGGCCCGAAGAAGAAAAATAAGAAAGATGTTGAGTGCTTTAGCTGTGGCAAGAAGGGCCATTATGCTAAAGAATGTCAAGCGAAGCCAGTGGACAGGAAGTGCTTCAACTGTGGCCAAGTGGGACATCACAAGGATAAGTGTCTGCAACCCCCTAAAGAAAAGCAGATTGTGAAAGCATATGCTATCAATGTTGTTCCTTCTTCGTCGAATGCCACAACTGCAGCGGAGAAAGGAAAGAATGTCGTCATTCAAGGTATGCTTTCTGTTTATGATATACCTGTTCGAGTATTGTTTGATACCGGAGCTTCCCGTTCCTTCATATCTAGTGACCTGGTAGATAGGTTGGGATTAGAACCCGAGATAATCGATAGACCTTTAGCGGTGACGAACCCGATTGGCGGTTAACTAGCATTAGCATGATTTATCGTAATGTGGTCTTATCAAGTCATGGATGTATGTTTTCTTGTGATTGCTTTGTATTGGGCTTTATTGGGTTTGGCATTATTTTGGGAGTCGATTAGCTCCAAAGATACGGGGTGGTGGTAGACTGTGAGGGCTTTTTGGTGACAGTTAGAGCAGATGATGGGCGGAGGGTAGTGTTTGGTTGTATCTAGTGATGGGGTAATGGCTAGTTTTCTAAATTCCCTCGACATCCCGCATAATGAGTTGTCAGATGTGCCCATGGCTGGCCAGTATCCGGACGTCTTCGAGGAAGTGACCGGACTTCCACCACACCGAGAGATTGAGTTCCGTATTGATTTAGTGAAAAATGCCAGACCTCTAGTGATGCCACTTCGTCGTATGGCACCAAGGGAGCAGCGAGAGCTCGGGGTGCAAGTAAGCGATCTTTAGAAGAAGGGATTTATCAGAAGAAGTGTTTCTGAGTAGGGAGCACCAGTTGTGTTTGCTACCAAGGCAGATGGTTCCCTTCGATTGTGTGTGGACTACCGCGAGTTGAATAAGGTAACGAGGAAGAATAAGTATCCTCTTCCGTGGATAGATGATTTGTTTGATCAGTTGAGTGGCGCGAGAGTGTTCTCCCAGTTGGATCTCGCGACAGGTTTTCATCAGCTTAGAGTGGAAGCTGAGAGTATAGCTAAAACGGCATTTCGGACGCCGTCTGGATTTTATGAGTGGTTGGTCATGCCATTCGGGTTGACCAACGCACCAGCATATTTTGTGGATCTTATGAATAAGGTATTTAGAGATCAGTTGAATAAGTTTGTTCTTGTGTTCGTAGACGATATTTTGGTTTATTCGAGGACAGGGGAAGAACACAAGGAACATTTGAGAGCAGTGATAGAGGTGTTGAGAAAACACCAATTGAAAGAAAAGTTTTCCAAGTGTCACTTATGTAGAAGGGAAGTGAGATTCTTGGGCCATGTTGTTTCAGATAATGGTATTGCCGTGGACCCTACAAAGGTGACTACGGTACAAGATTGGTGTACTCCCAAGAATGTAATAGACGTAAGAAATTTCTTGGGGTTGGCTGGATATTATCGTAAGTTTATCCAAGACTTCTCCAAAATAGCAACACCGTTGACTTAGTTGACCAAGAAGAATCAAGCTTTCTTCTGGGATGAAAAGTGTGAGAATGCATTCAAGAGTCTAAAGGAAAAGTTGACACGTGCACCAATGTTAGTCATTCCTAAAGGGAATGAAGAGATGCCAGTATACACGGATGCCTGTGGTACCAGACTAGGGCTATATTGATGCAAGGAGGTAGGTTTGTAGCTTATGCTAGTCGGCAACTGAAACCGCATGAGAAAATATATCCTACCCATGATTTGGAATTGGCAGCAATCGTGTTGGGAGAAAGATTCGAGTTGTTTACTGATCATAAATCGTTAAAGTATCTTTTCTCTCAGAAGGATCTAAATCTCCAACAGCAAAGATGGTTAGAATTCTTGGCTTCCTATGATTTTGATATCGCATATACACCAGGAAAGGGAAATGCGGTAGCTGATGCCTTGAGTAGGAGATATGCCAGTTTAGGGGCTATGTTTCTAGAATGGAAACAACTGGAGTACATCGCTGGGTATGATTTCAGACCAAAGTGCGAATTGGATCAAGAAATGTCAGCAAGTTTGACGATCAAACCAGCTTTGATTGAGCGGATTGATACCAGCCAGAGCGATGATCCTAACCTATTGGAAATCATCTCAAAGCTAGAGATGGGAATTGACGAAGAGGTGAACATGTATGGGCTAGATCGAGATGGATGGCTTGGAAAGAATGGTAGACAAGTTGTGCCCAATGTCGATGGATTGAGAGATGAAGTGCTTAGAGAATGTCATCACTCAAAACTGACTATACATCCCGGTGGTAACAAAATGTATCAAGACATGAAGCAGATCTACTACTGGGAAGGGATGAAAATGGACGTTGGGAAGTTTATATCCAAATGCATGAATTGCCAGCTAGTTAAAGCTGAGCAAAAGAAGCCTAGTGGTTTCTTGCAACCATTAGAAATTCCAGAATGGAAATGGGAACAAGCCTCAATGGATTTCATTGATGGGTTACCAAGAACTAGATCAGGCCATCAAAGCATTTGGGTGATTGGGGACCAATTGACTAAGAGTGCAAGGTTTATACCCGTCAAGTCGAATAGAACGACAGCTAAGTTAGCGGAACTATATATGAAATGGGTGGTGAGATTTCATGGAGTGACCAAGACCCGTTGTTTACTAGTGGGTTTTGGAAGAGCTTACAAGAGGCTCTAGGGTCAGAACTACATCTCAGTACCGCGTATCATCCTCAAACTGACGGTTAGACAGAGAGGGTGAATCGAGTATTAGAAGATCTCTTGAGAGCTTGCATATTGGATTTTGGTGGATCATGGGATGACCATTTGCATCTAGTAGAGTTTGCATATAATAATAGTTATCAATCCAGTATCGGTATGGCTCCGTTTGAAGCTTTTTACGGAAGACCGTGCAACTCACCGTCATGTTGGTTAGAAACTGGTGAGAAGTTTGTGCTTGGACCAGATGTGATAAGAGAAACCTCAGACAAGATTAAGATCATCCGACAACGAATGAAGGTTGCCCAAGATAGGCAGAAGAGTTATGTTGATAAGAGGAGAAGAGATTTAAAATTCTCCAGTAGTGACTTGGTTTTTGTCAAGATTTCTCCATTAAAGGGCGTGATACGATTTGCTAGGAGAGGCAAGTTAACACCAAGACTTGTTGGTCCATTTCCAGTTCCTGAACAAGTTGGGAACTTGGCATATAAAGTTGAATTACCTGAGAAGATGATAGGAGTTCATAACGTATTTCATGTTTCCCAGTTAAGGAAATTCGTGCATGACCCCGGTATGACTATTTCACCTGATCAGTTGGATGATATCGAAGTAGAACCCGAGGTGGTTGGGAACCGCAAGCCAATTCATATTGTCGAGCACGATACGAAGAAATTTCGAAGGAAAGCGGTGAATCTAGTCTAGGTTCAGCGGGGCAAGGATGAGAATGACTGTACTTGGGAGACAGAGGAGAGCATTAGGAAGACGTATCCAGAACTCTTTGCCTGGTAAGATTTTAATTAGAACTTAGTTTTTCGCATGCTAGGATAGACTTGTTTGTTTGTTTTGTATTTTGATTGTTGTATATGACTGAGAGGCATGAGGGATCCTTTGTTTGTTACTTAGTTAAGGAATTTTGGGGGCGAAATTTCTTAAGGGGGGAAGAATGTAACGGCCCGCATTCTACGCATCAAAGGATCGTAGAATATTTATTTTTTTCACATACAAAGTCGTATATCCATGTAACTTTGGGAGACGACTATTGGGGTCATTTCCCATGTTCATGATTTTTGCCGATTTTTAAATGACTGTTTTGCCCCTATCTGATCTTGTTTCGGCCATAACTTTTGATTGGAAAGGATTTTTGACCTGAAACCACTTCCATTAGATCCAAATGGTGGTTTACCTTTCCGTAGAGTGGTCATATGTGAAAAACGGGCATACCGTTTGGGAGATATGGCTGAAATAAAATTTAGAAGGTGAAAAACTGCTTAACCGGGCCAAATGAGGTGATTAGTGAATGGGCCCATAACCCATTTCAGGATTAGGGTTATGGGGAGGCTGAAATGAGTTAGGTTTTCATTTTACTTCAGTATTCTGGCCGCCATTTACCTCTTAGAAACCATAACAATGGACTCCACCTTCTAAAACCATCCCAAATCGCTCTCTAATCAAAGATTAAGGTTAGCAACGTCAAATTAAGGAGAAATACCACCAAAGCAAGGTTGGAGCTGCTGTTAGACATCGGTATTCGCCCAAATTAGTGGATTTTCAGTTCTAAAAAGTTTTATTTGTGGCCAAGGTAAGCGATTAGCAATGTTTTCACACTAATTATGGTTAATTAAGGTTAATTAGTGTTAATTAGCGAATTTAAACATAATTAAATTCTGGAAAAATATCTATAAATCTAGAAGTATTGTTTTAGGCCTCTGTTAGAAATTTGGGTTAATTTGGTTAAGTTTTGCTAATCCTATCATTAGATTTGCTTAAACATGCTTACGGGGAAAACAAGGGTTCTTGGGTATGTTTGATCCATTTTAATACATTAGATTGTTGTTTTGGTGTTTATGGTTGATTCCCTATGTTGCTATTACTGTTTGGAATGCTTTGTTGTTGCTTAGTGAAGGTAGATTGGTAGAAAACGTCGTCGTATGGCATAAAATAGTCGCTGGAAAAAGTTGTAGGAAATTTGTGCAGGAACCGGATCGGATTGCCGCCTCTGACCCGACCCGACCATGGAGAGCCATCACGACCCAAGCCCTCCGTTCGTGAGATAGCCTCACGAGCCAAGTATGTCACCACGAGCTGATCTCCACGAGCTGCGAGCAGAACCACGACCTGGAGTCATGATCTGAAGCGATGAAGGGGCCCGACCCGAACCCGATGGGTATCCACAACCCGATCCGGAGAGGAGATCACGACCCACCCACTCGTGAAGAAAGCCCGACCCAAACCCAATGGGTATCCACGACCCGATCCAGAGAGGAGATCACGACCCACCCACTCATGAAGAAAGCCCGACCCGAACCCAGTGGGTGCAGACAAATCGAACTGGAAGCCACGAACTGGGCCCCACGAATCGAAGCTCAGCTCGAACCTAAGGAAGGACGATCCGACCAGGGAGGTGCGTCACGACCCAAACCAAATGGGGTGTCACGAATCGTACCAGATGTATATCACGACCGAACCAAACCAGACGAGGAGAAAACCAAAACTCGAGATGCAAAGGTAGTCCGAATAGGAAGTTGTAACTCAGGATCCAGATGGGAACCAATGAGTGAACTTCATGAGTTAGACTTTGCAGCGGGACACATGCTAAGGGGTTATCGACGTCTATAACTTTGATTCACCACCGAGACGGATGTTGGGCTATAGATCAGTGCAGTGGGGTAGTTATTACTCCATGGGGCAGAGTGATCATAGCATGGCATGAGCTAGTGCAGTGGAGTCATTATGACTTCATGGGGCAGAGTGGACATAGCAAGGACTAGTGGCTATGGATCAGTGCAGTGGAGTCGCCATGACTCCATGGGGCAGAGTGATCATAGTAAGCATTTGGGTGATCAAAGTGGTGGATATCGTATGCTTTACGCACTGAGTGAGAGATGTGAGGATGGTTGATATGCTTGATTGTTTGACATCACTATGACATGCACACCCCATCCCCGTATCTTTACACCATATGTTAGTGTTACCTTAGAGTATTGTACATCTTTTTGTGCTAACTCTTTGGTTGCAGGTCCAGGTTCAGGTATGGTTTAGTATATATGTTATTGTTCTGTTTTGCTGCTTATCGCTCATACCAGACTTTTGTCCGACCCAGAGTTTTATGTCTCTTCTTATTACTCTGGGTGCTCTTAAAGGGGCAGACTAGAGAAAGGTTAGCTGGTTGTGCACGAGTAGCTGTACGGAGACGAGCAGGAGGCTTACACGTACTATTCTCTATATATATATTCTCTCTGTGTCGCTGCTGGTCACTACTTTGGGCATTATTAGTGTACCTTTCTTATTTTGCTTTAGAGACAGTTTTAGAAGTTGTAATAAAGATGAAGTGGAACATAAGCTGTAATTTTGGATTTTCCGCTGCTACGATGGTTTAAGTTTTCGGCTTATGCACTGTCTCGCCTGTTTTATATCAAGTTATGTTATTATTATATTTTATTCCATGTGCTGTGAGATATACTACAGGTTCCTTATTAGTTCAAATTTCCTTCTTTCCTTTCTTTGACGACCGTCTCGTGCTGGTTGGACATTGGCACAACGTACTTTCATTGGAAATGTCGGCTAGTGCGGGGCGGGCTGTCACAGTATGCATGAATTCAAATTAAATACAAATACCATAATCTACCATTATGCAACTCTGACGAGATGGACATTGACATTTATTCCTGCAAGCTCGATAAATACGTCAATATGACTTAAATGATAAACATGAAAGATGCACCAATAGAAGATGAAATATCAAACAAAAATATATTTTATTATTACAGCAACTGCATCACTACCACCTGTGACTGCCTACGTACCTTTATATAATTGGGTAAGTAATTAGATATAGGATCAAGCTAACACAGTTCTTCTTTAAACAGAACATTTAAAAATCTATATATATTTCAAAACACTCTTTATATCAAGTAATGATTAAACACTTTTGTAAATACTCATTTTGAAAGACATCTATATATCTCTTTTAGAACTTTTCTTTCAAAAGATGAACGTCTTCTGTTTTAAATAATCAACAACTTCTTTATGCAAAAATTGCATCACAAACAATCTCAAACCACCTTTATATCATTTTAATATATGTTAATAAGGACCTCCAAAGTATTGAAATAAGTGGTTAAATTTATAATTACTTCATAATAAATTTCAAAAGAAAAAGAGAATATATCGTTCCAAAAAGTGCTATAAAAAGCTTCAACATCAATAAGAATGTTAAAATTAAAAACTATAGCATTTATAAAGTGTTATGAAAAGATATCTATTAGTTTATAATGGTTTTAGACTCAAAACAGCTATCACAACGCTTCTGGTGCATCGTGAAAAGTTCTGGGTATTTTATAATGGTATGACTCAAAACCACTAGTACAACATTTCTGGTGAGCTGTGAAAAAATCTGGATAGTTTATAATGGTTTTACTCAAAATAGCAATTACTGTGTTTCTGCTGCGCTGTGGAAAGTTCTAAGCTTGTTAGAATGCTTTACAAATAATTCAAAGAAAAGACAACTCTTCAAAAACACTACGAAAAGTTTTGATTTGAGACACTTTCGTATTCGAAACATTTAAGAAGCATTTCAAATTTTAGAAGTTCAGATTTTTGACTAGTTTTTCTGCATAATACTTAATTCTATTTCCCTATGATAAATATAGTTTCTAATTTTCAACAGTAAAAAGATTTCTTAGTATACTTAATTACCATGAAAAGAAACCCTTAAAATCATTTATTGATTTAATATATAAAATTCAACAACATGAGGCATTTTCAGTATGTCCATTTCAAGAAGACTTTTACCCAAGTTTCCTTCTAAATATCAAGTATACAAACCATCGAATTTGGAAAAGTGTTAAACACGAAAGTTGTTAGACTTTGAGTTAGCTTTCCAGCTCATTAAAGAAATCAAAATTTCATCAAGAATTGAGGAAGTTATGATCAAAATACCAACCGCCATTTTCATGGGTTTGAGACCTATCATTCAATCTTATTTTTCACATCTTTTCTTCAAAGTATGAAATGAATACATTTACTCAAATTTTTTTTCTCACCTTTAAATTGTACCTTGGGATTGTATTTTATTTCCTTAGCTCTCATTAAACTTCTCTTACTTTTTCTTCTGTTTATTAAAGTATGGAAAAGAAATAAAGATTTCCATCCTATTTATAGTATTTCTTAAGGCTAGTTTAGTAACTTGGTTTTGGACACTTGTCCACCTTACCTTTGTATAAGCATTACTAAGTAGACACATGCCCCTTAGGTGCCTTAAAATGTTTCTACATACGGACACCTAATGTGTTTATGTGTCTTTATTTCCTTTAATCTCTAGACATATGTACCGTTCATTTGATGACATGAGTCCTAAGCATTTCATGCTACCTACCTTATTTAAAATATATATATACATTTTTTTATAAGATACATATTTACGTATATGTGTTATTCTATTGTAACGACATGCACACGATGTTCTAACAACTTCAACAAGTAAAACATCGTTTATTGACAGAACGGTTTTTGGTCACATTATCGATATTTCTTCGAACCACTTATATTTGAAAACAAAATTTGAACCACATATATAGGGATTTAACAAGGCTATAAAACCATTTTTATAAAATTAAATCCAAGGTTTAAATATTTAAATAATCTTGATATTCAAATATTTACTACTCAAAGTTTCAGACTGTTACATTCTTTCCTCCTAAAAAGGAATTTCGTCCCCGAAATTCTACACAGTAAGAAAGCCAAATACTTACTACTCAAAGTATTTGGAATTATAGTATAAGGAATATCTAAATATTATATGATTAAATCTTCTCGACGATACACCAAGAGAGAGAAACATAAGTAGTTTTGCTTTCCAAGCGGTATTCTCTGCTTGTTATTCTGTCAATTTGTGATCAACATTCCATCAATCCTTGATTTTTCCACAAATGTAATGTTCAATTTACTCCTATTGATTTTCCTTAATTTTATTTGCCCAAGCACTTTTAAATCCTTCTTCGACAAGCGATTATTCCACATTCCTTTTAAGCCACTCCATTACATCCATTTCATGCTACTACATACCTCCCTTTATAAGCCACTTCATTCCTTCCTTCATTACTTTATGACTAATCATATGTACTTATAATTTTGTTATACCTCTCTATGTGGTGCTTGATAACTAATAATCAACACATTATTATCAGTATAAACACTAAACAAAAGTTAAACACACAAAATAAATACTACACATAACCCTGGTTAGAGGTACGGTGCCTTACCCTATCAAGTTTATTTTAAAATTTCTAGGATGATTTACAAATCATAGGTGAATTTTTATTTAGGCACCTGACCTCGCTCTAATACCAACTTATAACGACCCGAAAATTTTGGACCACTCAAAATTATCAAAAACTCGTCCGTCCAAAACAAACAATGGTAACAACCATTTTATTTGAATCAATATACAAAATCACTAAATGCATTGAATAGAATTTTAATAAATACCAATTATCAGAGGTTTCCATCAAATTCACAAGGTATGCTTGAATTTAAATTAAATACATATACCATAATCTACCATTATGCAACTCTGACGAGATAAACAACGATATTTATTCCTACAAGCTCGATAAATACGTCAGTATGGTTTAAACGATAAACATGTAAGATGCACCAATACAAGATGAAATACCAAAAAAATATATTAGTATAGCAGTTGCATCACTACCAGTTGTGATTGCCTACACAACTTTATCTAATTGGGTAAGCACTTAGATATATGATCGAGCTGACATTGTTTTTCTTTACACAAAACATTTAAAAATCAATATTTATTTCAAAATACTCTTCATATCAAGTAATCGTAAAACACTTTTGTAAATACTCATTTAGAAAGACATCTATTTATCTCTTATCGAACTTTTCTTTCAAAAGATGTACAACTTCTATTTTAAATAATATTCAACGTCTTTGTGCAAAAACTCCGTCACAAACAATATCAAACCACCTTTATATCATTCGAACATATATCAAGAAGGACCTCCAAACTATTGAAGTAAGTGGTTAAATTTATAATTACTTCATAATAAATTCCAAAAGAAAAAGAAAAATAGTGTTCCAAAAAGTGCTATAAAAAGCTTCAGCATCAATAAGAATGTTAATAAAAACTGCAGCATTTATAAAATGCTATGAAAGGATATCTCATAGTTTATATTGGTTTTAGACTCAAAACATCTATCACAGCGTTTCTGGTGCATTGTGAAAAGTTCTAGGTAGTTTATAATGGTTTTAGACACAAAACCGATATAAAGTGTTTCTGGTGCGCTGTGAAAAGTTCTATGTAGTTTATACTGGTTTTAGACACAAAACAACTATTGCAACGCTTCTGGTGCATTGTGAAAAAAATCTAGGCATGTTATATGCTTTATAAATAATTTAGAGAAAAGACAACGTTTCAGAAATGCTACAAGAAGTTCTGATTTGAGACACTTCGATATTAGAAACATTTAAAAAGCATTTCAAAATTCAGAAATCAGATTTTGACGAGTTTTTCGGCAAAAGGTTTGATTCTATTTCTATATGATGACTATAGTTTTTGACTCCAAATTTTCTACAATAAGGATCTTTCTTAGTCTACTTAATTACCATGAAAAGAAAACCTTAAAATCATTTACCGATTTTATATATAAAGTTCAACAACGTGAGGCATTTTCAATATATGTCCATTTTAGGAAGATTTTTACCCGAGTTTCCTTCTAAATTTCAGGTGTGTAAACCATAGAATTAGGAAAAGTGGTCAACATGAAATTGTAGATCTTTGAATTAGCTTTCCAGATCATTAAAGAAAACAAAATTTCATAAAGAATTGAGGAAGTTATGATCAAAATACCGAACGTCTTTTTCTTAAGTTCAAGACCTATCATTCAAACTTATTTATCACATCTTTTCTTCAAAGTATGAAGTGAATACATTTACTCAAATAGTTTTTCTCACCCTTAAATTGTACCTTTGGCTTGTATTTTATTTTCATAGCTTTCACTAAACTTCTCTAACTTTATCTTTGGTTTATGAAAGTATGGAAAACAAATGAATATTTCCATCCTATATATTGTATTTCTTAGGGCTTGTTTAGTAATTTGGTTGTGGACACCTATCGACGTTATCTTTATGTAAGCATTAGGAAGTAGACCCATGCCCCTTAGGTGTCTTAAGATGTTTATACACATGGACACCTAATGTCTTTATGTGTCTTTATTTCCTTTAATCTCAATACATATGTACCGTTCATTTGATGATACGTGTCCTTAGCATTTCATGTGACCTATTTATTTTAATATATATATTTATATATACACACACATATACATTTGTTTTGTTCATAAGATATATATATATATATATATATATGTTAGTCTATTGTACCGACATGCAAATGATGTTCTAAAAACTTTCAACAAGTAAAACATCATTTATCAACAAAACGTTTATCAGTCACATTATCAATATTTCTTCAACTACTTATCTTTGTAAACAAAAATTCAATAACATGTTTTCTCCTCATTAATTATTATTTATAAAGTTATTTAACAAGGTTATAAAACGAAATTTATAACCTTGAATGCAAGATTTAGTAATTAAATAATCTCGATATTCAAATATTTACTACTCAAAGTTTCGGACTGTCACAATTGATCAATCTGAAAGGAACCAACAACCACTTAAAGAACCGAGATTGTGTCCTAAAAGTAGCCATCAGCACAATATACTTTTCTACTATTAACTGGTGGAATCCCCTAGCAAAATCCACTTGGGAAAACATCCTAGCTTCATGCAACTAATCAAATAATTCATCAATCCATAAAAGTGGATACTTGTTCTACTTGGGCAGTATTTTCAGCTCATTGTAACCAAAAATAACCTCAAGGAACCTTCATCTTTTGTTGCTAACATAGTTGATGCCCTCATTTTGATAAGCTTCTTTAAATGAATCCTTTCCGTAGAAGATCGTTAACTTGCACCCCTTACTCGCGTTGTTCTCTGGGTACCATCCACCTCAAGGGAATCACTATAGGTTTGGCTCCATCCACTAAATCAATCCTAAGATCAATCTCTCTTTGTAGAAAGAACCCTTTGACCTCATCGAAGAAATCAGAATACTCGCCAGCAATAGGCACATATGACAGTCCTTCCCACAAAATCTCAAGCAAACATAAGAAAATGAATAGTGCCCCATCCTCCTATAGATAGTTATCACAACCATCCACCGTTTCATAATCCTAGTTGTCATTTTGAGAACCTCACAGTTCACTATAATCGCATATTTCTTGAGAAAATCCATATTCTAAATAATCCTAAATCCAGTGAAATTCAAAATAAAAGAATTCTGCACAAAATAGCAACCATGGCTCAATAAGACAAGATCATGACAAATAATACGGAAACCACTGAATCCTCATATGTGGTTAGTCGCACTCAATGATCTATCCATTATCTCATGTTCTAAATCTAATCTACATAGTAGATCACTACAAATAAATGAATGTGATGCCCAAGTATCAAACCATACTCGAATAGAAACTTCCCTGATGGAAAGCGTACTTTTCACCACTAATTCATCCCCTTTCTTTACAGTGCTAGAAAATTAGTAGGTAATGAATCTATTGCATAGGCCTTTATGATTTTCTTATCCTTCGGTAGGTCTGGACAATTCTTCTTCAAATATTTAGGTTTATCACAATTAAAGCACTTTTTCTTAACCATAGAAACTTTGTTGTCTCTAGTGTAATGGCTCTTCTCCTTATGGTTGTAACAAGTAACTTCTCTCTTGCTCTTCTTCTAGCCATCATTGCCTTGCTACTGTCTCTTTCTCTTTCCATTCCATTTCTTCTTTTTTCTACCATGTTACTATTGCTTCAATACTTTATCATTAGGATCGACAACATTACTCTTCTATGGAAATATACTCTCATGCCTAAGAGCATTCTCAAAAAGCATCCCAAATGTAACATCTATATGGACAGCAAGGATCTGGCTAAGATACTCATCATGACCAGCAATAAACTACTTATTTTTCCTTGAGGGAGAATAAATGAACGATATCCCATATTTAGATAAAGCTCAAAGTCAACAACATACTTAGCTGCAAAACTATCACCTTGCTTTAGCTCAACAAATTTCTTGTAAAGAGTAGACTTCTAAACAGTAGAGATGAACTTGTCATCAAACTTTACTCTAAAGAACTCCTAAGATATTAGGTCCTCTTGAGCATTGATAGTGATGATGTTCAACAAACCTGTAGCTTTTCCTTGAATTGTCTTGAATCCAGCTTCTTCTTTAACGTTAATCAATGCCAAGATCTCCAAAGATGCAACTGCAAATATCTATCCAATTTAGGACCAAAAGAGCCGATTCCGTCCCAACAAAATCCTTGCAACCAAGAGAAAAATAGTCCTTGCATAAATTTGAAAAACCCACCCTTGGTGCTTGCACAGGAGCACCACCACCTATTTTTAACTCTAGTGTAGGTTGAAGCTTTTTCATAAGCGATGCCATCATGGCCCTTAACATGACTGGTAAATTGGGTGTAGCAATTCTCGATCCCTCTCTCTTTCTCTAATCATCCAAGAAGCGGAATTATTCTTAGTAGCAATTCTCATTCTTCGACTCAATCTTTATCTATAACAGGAATGGTTAGCCTCTATCAAAAAAGCTGCAATCGTACTCAAGTGCATGCTAATATTATATATATGTATATGTATATATATTATATGGCTTAAATCCTATTCATTTACAAATACGTCTCTCTTATGCATATACTCTTTATTAACTTTGGATAATAGAATATCCAAAGCTTTGATACCAAATGTAATGACGACCCCGTACCACCTGTAGCAAATGATAAAAAAGATACACCAAAAACCATGCCAGACGATATGGGATAATCATCAAGGAAAGAAGCACCTAAACAAAACATGTCTATATCTTACATTGCGTGGATTAAATACAATGAGAATATATACAACGAAATAGCAGTGAAGCATAAAGAAGAAGAAAAATACCATCTCAATATAAAATCATAGAGCATGATACAAGATGCAATAAATCACTGTTTACATCAATGCCACCTTATAATTTCACTTGGTGTATATTAAGCCATACAATGGAAACAAATATCTACATAAAAGAATAACATGCCAACCTCTAGCTTTTCCTTGGATCTAAAAAACATCACCAATGTGTTATCTAGTCTACTCATTAGCATCGTCGATGAGCACCAAAGATAATAAGATGAAACATTAAACATTGGGTCATACAACAGTGAGGTATGAGAGATGAATGACTATCAATAACTATACTGCAAAATATGAGCTTGACAGGTTCAAGTCTCATACCTGACCCGTCCTTGCAATCAAAGAGTTATCACATAAAAACTATGTGAAATTTGCTACTCAAGTGACACAACAATGGATAAATACTACACTGAGTAGAAAAAAGAATCTAAGCAGCCTCTTTCAGATCTTTACTCCATGATCCTCACTTCGCTTAAGTATCTTATAAGTGATAGTATCTCCAGAGAAAGAACATCCATAGCAACCATAACCATCAAACAAAACTTAACTATCATCATTTAAAGCCTTGAATAGAAATATAACCCATATGGCTATCCCAACTTATGCTAAGGGCTAATGAAAACCCTAGATCTAATCGAACAACTATGTTTGCGAAACCCATAGTTCAACACTCTGCCTTCAGTGCCCAAGTTTCTAACAACTAGACCACTTGTCTAGACTATCCAGGATACATGACCAGTGTATTTTGTCGAAGTGGGCGTCCCTATGAACCTTTGCTTTGAGTCGACAAAAAGAACACTCCAAGCTATCAATGATTCCTTCGCGCCCACGTAAAAGATCCATCCACACCTCTATCTCTGGGTATAATTTCCACCCATTATCCTGCAACCTCATTCCATCCCGAGCCGCTATCACACAACTTCAACCACTCCCATCTGAATTTACAATCTAAGAGTCACAACTTCATTAGGCTATAGCTCATCACCATACAAGCACCAACAAACCCTACGTTCATTCAAGCTACTGATGAAGTCCTTTCTACCATCATGGATTGCACCTCTATATGGCCTTCCCTCATGGATCGCTATCGATCCATACCCTATGGATCGACATAGATCCATTCATTTTTCCAATTTGGCTAAATCACCAATGGATCTCTTCTAAGCTTCTTTCGGATGCTCTGGATCAAGTCGCTTCTAATCAAACCAAGATCTAACCATTGAATTCTTTTATAGATAATTCATTATCCATGTACTATTTGGCTAATCCAGCCACCCTAAATATTTATCATAACTTTCATAAGGTCCCACAACTTTTTACAAGAAATCGCACCTTCGTACGAGTCTCTAGCATGGACCAGTGCTAATCCATTCCCCATGTATTGGCACTGATCCACGTACTTAACAAGATTTTTGATAAAATTTCTCATGCACCAACTCGAGATACTCCAGAGCATGTCCTCTAAGTTTTATGTGAATTTGGTGAACTTTGATCCTAATATGCTCTGATCTTCAGCCGAAGTCCTAATTCAAGCATAATCTAAACGTAAATCAAACATAGCAAAAAATTCAAACACTCAAGCAGTGGTTACTACCAATTTCAATCATATGAAGACATACAATCTCATACAAGCATGAATCAATCAAAGATAACCATAAATATAGCATTAAACATGGATAATTACTCACTAATTATATTGGATCTAATAAGTTAATGAAAATATTCCATAATTAGATTGTCGTAAGGGTTTCTTGATCTGAAATAAATAGACCTAATAAGATTTTTATTTTAAATTAACAATTATGATTAAAATGCCTAATTACATCATATAATCCAATATAGACATGTGAGAGACCATAACCTTTCACCTAATCTCAAAATTAAACAAAATTCAATACAGATCTAACTTGTACGAAAAGGAGAATATCGAAATTAGCAATTAAATGATGAAATTCAACTTTCTATCGTAGATCTAACTTCTAACAAGTAATCATGAATGATTTGATGCAAAACTGAGAATTGATTTGGAGAAATTAGGATGAATCAGATTAGATCATAGTCCAAACCTAATTTGAGAATAAGAGGGAAAGCTTGTGTTCTCACCCTTCATCCTCTATTTATAATTGAAGGTGATTAGATTGATGGTCTTGCTAATCTCATCCCGTTAACATTAATCAAATTCTATTTAGAAGTGTTAAACCTTAAAAGTATAATTTCTCTTAAACTACTAATCCATTTCCTTAATTGACCTCTCGATGGAATGCCAACCACCATTCCATACCAATGTGGTATGTAAGAGCATCTAACTTGGATCATATCAAAAATTATAGCTAAGAAAAGACTCTCCAAGGGTAATGTAATAACCCAAATTTTAAGTTACAACAATTAAATTAAAGAGTTAATTAAATAATAATGTAATTTTATGATATTGTTAAAATTAAGCTACGGGAGTTGCACCATCATGTTTATGGCAATTTTCTAGTCAATATGTATATATATAGTTTGTATGGATTGAAGTTAAAACGAAAAAGATATCATAGAGACAAGTTTTTTTTTTAAAATATATATATATATATATATATATATATATATGTTTGGTCGACCCATAGTTCGACCTGAAAAAGAGCTAGGACGAAAACTCATCTAAGTACATAGTGAAGCAGGAATTTTAGTATATTAAGCCGATGTGACCAATTATGGAGCGTGAGATTTGAGATCTGAAAGATCATATAGTTTCAATGACATGGTTGGCCTGAATTTAACTTAAATAGACCCCTAAAGCTAGCTATTCCCTCACAACACAATCTTTTCCCTCCAGGTTCTCTCTTCTATGATAGACTTAACCTAAATTTTCTAGGGAAAATGTTTATAAAATAAAATATTTATATAATCCAATTAGAGGCAGGATCTGTAGCTACCACGGAGAAAGAGCTTAGGACCATGGGTAAGTACAATAATTATTTAGAATATAAGTAGTTTAAAAATTTAGGGTTTTTAATAGTTTTATTTACAGTTTTACTTATAATTTTTGTAGTAATTTTTAGTAGTCTTTTTTAATAAGTAGTTTATTGTTTTTCTTAAGTTTCTTTATTTATATAAGTTCTATAAATACTTCTTTTTCATTTTTTATAGTTTCCTTATATAAGCTACTTTCTTCTTATTCTTTTTCCTTAGGGTTATTTCAGTTTTTCTACAAATATTAACATTTTTTTGAAAGCTGTAAATGTTAGTTTGTTGGCATAGTTCTTAATTCTATTTTTAGGTATGGATTAGAACAATAGCATAGGACTTCACGAATATGGATTATATAAAATGGAACTAAATATATAGTATTAGATGTAAATATTGCAAATTTACAATAAAATGGAATTAGACTAAGTTATGCAGATTTACAAGAATTTGCAATGAATTATGATCATTATTATAATTCATAACACATAAAAAGTAAGCAGATTATTATGGCAATAAAAAAACATAAAAATGATCTTAATAAAAGAAAAATAATAAAAATTATCATGATAGTAGTAATAAAAATTACTTAATAAGGAACCAGGTTAACAGGTTGGGCTCAGATCTGGGATTGGGCTAAGAATAAAAGAAAACACAAATTAGTATCTAGGACCGATTTTAATCCGGAGCTGATGGTTAAAGGAAGACCTGGCATGCCTAGGTGTAACAACAATTGTAAGAAATCAAAAGAATAAAAATGGGTTGGGGTGCAAAACCATAGTTTGTTTATTAGGACTCGTCCGACCCCCTTCCCTTTTAAAGAGGATATGATGTTTTACAGTAAACGAACATGCTTAGGCGTCATAGCATTATAAGAAGTCAATATAGTTTGATTAGTAGGGCATCTAGTGTTTTTTGAGTGTGTAGATTTCGATCGAAGACTAATGTGACATGCGCTAGCTTACGTGTCGTTTTATTTGTAGCTGAGACCGACTATTGGCATGTTTCCACAGGATGGCAACAGAAGAGGGTAAGAGCCGATCAAAGGGTAGAAATAGGGAAACTAATTCAAAACAAAGGGAATTCAGAACATTACAGTGCTAATAATCAAAGTAAAAAAACATTTAATACGGCTATATCAGAAATCATCTTAATTATGAACGTACATAGAACTGTTATCAAGTTTATCCTTTTACCCTACTTATCATGCTAGCAGTTTGTTTATTCACGATACATAATGTTTGATCAATTCCTCTTTCTTCCCTCTGTCCCTTTCAAGATCATAGGGTTGATTTGATTATTCTAATTTTGTTAAAGGAGCAGGCTTATTCGAGTTCATTTCAAATTTCAAATAAATCTCCTTTCTTTTATCACTTTTAGTTGGTTGGTTTGCACTGTTTCTCGAGAGGGAATTTTATGTTATGTAATCAAATTTTGTAGTGCGATAGAGTGAGACATTTGGTTTATGACATAATATGATTTGATGTTGATTTTATGAGATAAAGGATATTTTACAAAACAAATAGTAAGCTTTGTTTTCTTTATGTTTCAGTTGTATTTATTTTACATGTCTTGTACACTTTAGTCTCTGTGATGTTATTTAGTTATACTTGCAAATGCTATGCATTCTTTAGTATTCCTTTTTAGTAATATTAAGCGGTGTAGGGTTTTTCACTTGGTATCATAGCCTAAGGTAACAGGATTTCGATACATTATTTTCTATAGAAATTATTTTTTAGAACTCCCTCTTTTTTAGTTATAAAGAGGATTATCCCCTCAAGTCTATAAAACCTTCCTTTGACTCATTCGAAACTTATTCCTATCATTTTCCCTTACATAATATTTTTGACGTGCCAAATCTTCCAAAAGTTGTACTGATACTTGCCTGCTTCTATAGATACCTTCAAGCTATAACAACAACGAATCATCTATATAAACTAGTATAAGTTCCAGTGTCGGATGATGGTGCCCCCACTCAGCCAATTATAACAGTTGAATTCCCTAAACTTTATAAGGATTTGTTATCCTTAGTGATAAGACATTTTTAGGATTGAGACGTTTGCCGAGGGTCAGATATAAATACGTAATACAAAGAGATTTTCAGCCTTATGAGACT
Organism: Allium sativum; assembly: GCA_030737875.1. Classification (NCBI taxonomy): domain Eukaryota; kingdom Viridiplantae; phylum Streptophyta; class Magnoliopsida; order Asparagales; family Amaryllidaceae; genus Allium; species Allium sativum. The sequence continues at coordinate 766,487,960 of CM060912.1, read as the reverse complement.
TGTTTATCGAGATATAGTTCAACCCAACGCTTGGCGATTGAAGGAAGAAGCTTCCTATTGGTGGAAGTCATGGAGGATGAGACTAGAGCTATAGGATAAGATCAATTAAAGGAAAATTTTGAGATAAATTTCTTATCTCAAGCAGAGGAAGAGTACAATTAGAAAGATTCACTCAGTTTAGATAAAAAAGGCTTATCTACCAAAGAATACCTAAACTTATTCAATAAGCTAGCTCAGTTTGGGTTTGATATTGTTAACACGCCATAGGAAGGCTGTTAAGGTTATGAAGGGATTGAACTAACCCCTCCAAGGGTTGACATTTACTCATGTGCCCATAGGAGTCACATTTAAGTCCTTAGTAGATATGAAATTGATGTCAAATGATGGTAGTAAGGAAATCAAGGAAGTGAAAGATGCTCCAAAGATGGTTGTGACCAAGAAGAAATGATGGAAGGATAAGAAAAAGGAAATGGAATGTGGAAGAGGCAGATTCAAAAAGACTATAATTCCATAATTTTGGATTTGTGGGTTAATATGCTAAGGATTGTAAGAGAAATACCGTGAGAGATAAGTGCTATAATTGTGGTCAGGCTAGTCATCCTAGTAGAATGTGCCCTCATAAAGGAAATGGAACACAAAGAGCTAGTGCTTAGGTTGCGTATATTTAGGAAGTGGACGTACAACCATTGAGTAGCAGGCCAGATAGAGGTAGGAAGATCTCAATTGAAGGTTTGACTACTTTTTTTATTTTCCTATTCGAGTGCTTTTTGATTTAGGAGTATCACGGTCCTTTATTTTTATCACTTAAGTTGATTGCTTGCACTTGTGTATATCTTTAGTTTCAGACCCAATAGTTGTCTCAAACCCCATAAGAGTGTCGGCACACTGGTATATGGTTTGTAGGGGTTTGGGGATTTTCATTTTAGACTTTGAGTTTGAGTACGACGCCTATGTTCTGGGTATGGGATAATATGTAGGATGGATTGGCTAGCATCATATGGAGTTGTACTAGATTGAAAGGGGGAGTTATCAGATTAGATACTTGTAATGGGTCGACTCTCACGATATCTTGTGAAGTACAAGGATTAGTTATGCTTAGCTTTCTTGATTCCCTTGATTCATCTATAGCCGATGTTAATTTTGTTCTAGTAGTGAGAGAATTCCTAGACTTCTTCGAGGAGGTTAGGGGTTTACCCCTTAAGCAATAGATCGACTTCATGATTTATTTGACTGATAATGCTAAGCCTGTAGCATTACTTATTTGTCATATGGCCCCTAGGGAGAGTGAGGAATTTAAGTAAACAAATTAGTGAGCTTCTAGAGAAGGGTTTTATTGATGTAGCACATCAGAGTAGGGGATACCAGTCGTATTTGCTACGAAGCAGATGGTTCCCTCGGGCATCGTGTCGATTATAGAGAGTTGAATGGAGTTCACTAAGAATAATCGTTACCCACTCTCTAGGATCGATGATCTTTCTGACCTATTGGCGGCTTCATGTTTTTTCAGCTAGACCTAGCCATTGGGTTTTGTCAGCTCTAAGTTGTAGATGATAGAATTGACAAGACTACATTTACATATGGGGTTTTCGAGTAGTTGGTCATGCCATTTGGCTTGACCGATGAACCGACATACTTCGTTGATTTGATGAATCGAGTCTTCGAAAAAGTTCTGAATAAGTTTGTTGTGGTGTTCGTATGCAATATTCTTGTATTCTCCAAGAGTAAAGAAGAGCATGCAGTTCATCTTAAGGAGGCTTTGGGCATCCTAAGAAAGCATATGTTAAACGCTAAATTTTTGAAGTGCCACTTTTGGTGAGATAAGGTGTTGTTCTTATGGCATTTAGTCTCAAGAGAAGAGTTAGCGACAGATCTCACTAAAGCAGTAGCAATTCAGGATTGGAAGGCACCCAAGAATGTCGTCATAGTAAGATGCTTTTAAGGGTTGACCGATACCACAAGAAGTTCAATAGAGATTTCTCCTACATATTGACACTCTTACTTGTTTAACTAAGAAGAATTTAGCATTCGTGTGGGACGCAACTTGTGATGATTCCTTCATGATGCTTAAGTCAGCCCTTACTAGTGCTCCAATGTTAGTATTACCAAATGAAATTAAGCTTTTACCATATACACTAATGCATGTGGTACTGGCTTTAGGATGATGTTGATGCAAGAAATGAGGGTAGTATGCTATGAGAGCAGACAGTTGAAGACCAATGAGGCGAACTACTCTAGCCGTGACCTAGAGTTGGCTGCTACAATTATTTTTCAAGTAGTGGATACATTATTTGTCAAGGTTCTAGCTCCACACAAATGGTAAATCATTGAAGTGCATTAAGAAAGACCTAAACCTCAAACAGAAGCGTTGAATGAATTTATTGCGTCATATGATGTTGAAATAGCATATACCCTTGGAAAGTGTAACATTGTTGCCGAAGCGCTTAGTAGAAAGAGGGAAGACCTAAGTCAATGTTCATGGAATGGAAGATCCTAGAACTCGTTACTACTTTTGATTTAAAGCCTTCGATGGACTTTACCCTAGGATTTTTAGCATCACCTAAGGTTTAACATATCCTCATAGGTCGTATTAGCTCAAGATAGCGAGAAGATTAGGAGCTCGGGAATATATTCAAGAGGACCGACCGAGGAGATTCCTTCCTTATCTCCACTTCAAAGATGATAGAGGGTGGATTAGGAGGGATGCTAGACTTTGTATCTCCTACATTGGTGATTTGATGAGTGCGATACTTGTAGAGACACATCACTTTCAAATGAATATCCATCCGGGTGGTGATAAAATGCATTGGGACATAAATAGGTTATTTTTATTTGACTATTATGAAGAAGGATGTAGTTGAGTATGTGGCCAAGGGCATGGTAGAGTAAAGGTGGAATAACAAAAACGTGATGGACTTCTCTAACCATTAGATGTTCCATTATTGAAGGAGAGCGTATTTATAGGCTCCATCGATGGGTTCCCATATCTCAAAAGGGAAATAACATATTTGGTAGTGGTAGAAAATTTAACAAAGAGTGCTCAATTTATTTCAGTCAAGAGGAAAAGGATGTCACCTTGGTTAGCTTCAGCATACATTAGAGATATTTTTCGACTCCACGATTTACCTACCAGCATTGTAAGAGACCAATACCCTATTTTCACTACTGAGTTTTGAAGGAGTTTGTAAGAGGCACTGAAAATCAGCTTATGTAAAGTATAACTTATCACCCTCAGATCGATCGACAAACTGAGAGCGTAAATAGGATTTTTGAGAATTTATTGAGGATTTGTATTCTAGACTTCGGAGGGACATTGGAAAAGCATACACCGTTAGTAGAATTCACCTATAATAATAACTTCCAGACTAGTATTATGATGGCTCCTTTCGAAGCACTTTGTGAACGACCTTGCAGATCACCTGATATTGGTGGGGATGACTTAAAGATTGCTACTTGGTCCGGACATGGTGAGAGTGACCTTAGAGAAAACTGATTTGAATAGGAAAATGATGAAGATGATGACAAAAATCTTATGCCAACAGGAGAAGGACATACTTGAAATTCAAAGTTGGAGATTTATTTTTTATGATGTCCCCATAGGAATGTGGGAAGGTTTGGTTTAATAGGGTCGACTCCCCTAGGCGATAATTTTCCCGCTCACCTGAATTTATGAAATTTGAATGAATTTGAACTTTCTGGACCTGATTTTGAATTCTTGGACCAATATATATATATATATATATATATATATATATATATATATATATATATATATATATATATATATATATATAGTGCGTATACAAACTTCAAACCCGCATAACTTCTTCATACGGTGTCTGTTTTACGCAAACCAAATGTCTATCTTGACCAGAATTTTGAGACGGACCCAATGGCGCAGTCCGTTTCCCTTAGTTTCTAATATTAAATTAATTATTATTTAATTTATCCTTTTTTAGTGTTGTTAAAAATACGGGGTGTTACATTCTCCCCTACTCAAAGGATTTCATCCCCGAAATCTCCAAGTTAAGAAGAATGCATATCCTACCATCTATCATTCATCTACTCATCCATCAATCACTAGCGTCTATTGTCCTTAAAGACTTTGAATGCTCATATGAATATATGCAAAGGCGTGTGTATATGCCCCAACGCGAAGATCAGGCGGTCTACTGATTCAGTTTACCTCACTACACCATATCAGCGAATTTGGCACACAAGGATGTCGGCATACAACTTGGCTAATAGCCATATCAAATTTGATAATACTCACATTCGTATCAAATAACAGTTTGCGATCCAAACCACCCTAAGTACCCCAAATCTGACCGTCCATCGCGAATGCTCAAGATCGGTTAATTTGATTCGATTGTTGGACGTTCCAAATACGAGCCTTTTTTATGTATAACTTTTGGTCGAAAAAGCACACCTATCCCTCCAATTTTTTAATCCTTTCAGGTTCACTCCCTCCCTTTTTTTCCCTCGTTTAATATTGTATCTTATGCCCTATTTCCTTTTTGAAAATTGCTCCTAAAAAATTGTAGAATTTCGTCTGCTCAAATCTGCTTCTTTGTCAATGTCTGCAAATCTACGTCTCTATTGTTGGTAAAATTTTGGTTTGATTTGGTTTGTAGTAATTGATATTTTTTGCGCTATTGTTTCAATTGATGCTCAATATGTTGTAGGCTGGAGAGCTATTTATTGGTTTACAAAGCAAGGTAGAACGTTGAAGAAAGCTAGGTTTTCACACCTGGTCATATTACGCCATGGTTAGTGCACACGTTATTTGATCTTTTTCCTTGTAAAAAAATGCTATTTTACCCGAATTAAAATAGGGTAAAATACCCGAATGTGAGATAAAAATTCCAGGACCACCCATGAATTGCTTGAATTCAGCTTTAAATTAGGGTGTAGGGTCCATATTTTTATTTCTTGATCGGGTAAAATACCCAAAAGTAGTTTAGGTATTGTAGCAAAGTTGTTCCTTGTATTAGCTAGTCATGGTACTAGATATGTAGAATATGAACCTTGTATTTTGTTTGTTAAACTGCCATACTCATTCCAGTAAATAAAAATAGTTTTAGGTTAACTAGTTAATTCATATGTTGAACAATACACAAGAATTAGCTAGTTTATTTACTTTTCATTCACAGGAGTTAGACAAATGTACTGAAACTAACTTGTTAAGGCCTGAAAATATATTCATGAACCTAGAAAAATGTACTAAACCTAGCTAGACAAACTAGGTTCGCTAAGGCCTGAACATTCCTTCGATGTTTTAATGGAGAAAGATATGGGCATGTGTGAAGGGGGTGGGCCCATTTGTGATCTAGTGATAGATGAAAAAAAACCACTTGCCAATGAAAACATCCAGTGATTGATGAAATTTGTAAGTTGTAATAATTTATAAATTTATAGGCTGGCAACATGCCATTCGGTATAGACAAAAAGTGGATAAGTGAATCTGATCAAAGATCTCCATACTATATTGATGGGGTGAACAAGTTTATTTGTTTTGTTGAAGAAAACGGTGGTAAGAAAGGAGTGTATTTGTGCCCTTGCAATCGGTGCCAAAATATGAAGACGTTCAAATTAGATGAAATTCATTTTCATTTGCTTAGATGGGGTTTTATCCAATCATATAGCATGTGGTATTTTCATGGGGAAAAAAGGGAGGAGATGGGAAAACAGCAACCAATTAGTAATGCCACATGTACTGACAAGGCTGAACATATTGTGAACGAAGATCTAGTCAACAATGCAAAAAGATTTCATGATTTTCAACCTGAAAATCCGTTGTGTGTAACACCCCACGTCCGTTAAGGTCACTCACAAAGGGAATGCCTTAACTTTGATGGAGCATTTTAGTAAACAGAATAGAATATTACAAGACAGATATAAAAATAATACTTGGAAAACTTTATAACTTTATTGCAGCGGACAGAAATCAGTTTGGTTACAACTTTACCAAAAACTCAAGTACATATATATCAGCCTTGTTTAAAAGCCATCAGAGTACAAAACTTTAAAATCATAATCCCCATCGAAGATGCCAGAAAAAGACAAGCCATACTTTAAGCACTTCAAGCACTCCAAGCAGGAAGAAAGATCCGGATCAAGCTAGAGTATTCCCTCCTTGAAAACCTGGGGGGGAAACGGAAGAAAAGAGGCGAAACAACAAGGGTCAGACATAAAGTCTGGCAAGTCCAGTGACTTTCAGTTATGAACAGATAATAATGTCATGGCATGCAAATAAAACTGGATGAAAGATATCAGGAAACAGGAATAACAGATATACTTAGGTTAAACAGAAGAAACATGATGATATTACTTTTCACTTCTCTGCACTAATACTAGTATAACAGGATTAGGTGTTACCCTAATGTATAAACAGAAACAGAAACAGAATAGTGGCCTTTACCACCCTAACAGAAGGTATAGAAACATAATGCTAATAATGGGCCTTTACCACCCGAACAGAAAGTACAGAAACAGAATGCTAGTAATGGGCCTTTACCACCCGAACAGAGACAGAAACGGAAACAGAATAATACCTATGGAAACAGAATGTTAGAATTAGGTGTACACTAGTAAATGGGCCTTTACCACCCCAACAGACGGTACCACGCAGAAACAGACAGGTGTTACCACCCAACAGAAACAGACAGTACCCCACAAAATAGACAGAACGAAGTGTACCCTAAATCCTACCCCACGCGATCGGCTCCCTAATACATAAATACCCTGTGCCAGCCCCACAAAAGGGTGTATCATTCCCTAAAGTGGCAACCTTTGAATTACACAGACCTATTTATAGATGTTACGGCGTCTTACATCCTCAGAGGCAGACCGGGATCCATGCACGCACATGACCCGGTTGGAACGCACCATCAACACCCCTCGCCATTATCAGAATGAACCACTTATAATTAGTTCAGTAAGCGTGCCCGGACCCTACCTACTGTTGGGTCATAGTTTTGATACCAGAAAGGGTTACTGACTAATATGGGTCCCACACAATAGATGACACAAGTAATTACCCATCCTAACCTTGTGTCCCTAGACTAACAAATTTTAGATTAACTTGTTTACAAGTTTCAGGCATATAGAGTTCAGATTTACTAGTTCACAGATCAGACAATCAAGTTAACAAGTTTTCAGACTAATGGATCAGATGTACAGATTTAACAGAATTACAAATTGTTTAACTTTGTAATTGGGCCTACAGATTCACGAAACGGATTTGTTAAATTCATTAGTCCAATTGGTTTAACCCTATCCACCCAACACATTTTAGACATCATATTTATCCCAGATTTGCATTAATTAAATATTAATGCATAGACCTCTCACATTAGGTCGGTAGCTTGTGGCCGTTGGATATGCCGGGCAGTTCCGGGCAGACTTCTGCCACAAGCCAGACCTAACCTCGTGTCTAAGCATATTTTAGTTATGCCTATGACCTCTCACATTAGACTGACAATTTGCGGTCGCTGGTTAAGCCGGTTGGTTCCGGGCAGGCTTCTACCGCAAACAGAGACTAACCTCGTGTCATAGCCAATTCATTCTAATACAGATTTTTCAGATATCAGACTAATTCTGTTTATTTAACAGATTAAACTTCTGTACAAGTTACAGCAGATTACTCGAGGTTCTATTAACAAGTTTTGCTCAAATTTAAATCGAGCCTACAGATTCACATACTTCAAATTTCAGCATTTCAGTTCCAACAGATTACGTCATTCAACAGATAACAGATCTTGCAGATTAGGTTATTTAGCAGATTTAGCAGATAAGGCAATTTTACATAATTAGCAGATTAGGCAATTCAATCTAATTAGCAGTTTAGGCAATATAACAGAACTAGAAGATTAGGCAATATAACAGATTTAGCAAATTATATATATCTAAAACTCTATTTACCTATCTTGCCTAATCATAAATTTAGCCTAAACTTATATGCCTAAATCAAATTCATAATTCATAATACAATATATGCCCCAAATTTTAGCCTTAATATTCCCATTTACATTTCATGTCAAAACTAGATTTAATATTCTAGTTCACCCTTTATGTCCAAGACTAATACACATGTAAATCATTCTCTATTATAGCCAACTCAGTTTATGCCAACATATTTGCTATGCCAGATTTACTTAATAAAGCTACGCCCAATCCCCATATAACATGTTTCCACAAGTTCTCTAAATACTCATGAAATGACCCTATAGGCTCGATGTACATAACAGTGAATGGGAATAAACTAGCAAAGTTACATATTAAATATGAGATCTAACATCATTAAGGGAATATGCATAAGAAACTAACTACAATAGTTATAAGTAACTAACCACAATAGTCATGGGCGACTAATCACAATAGTTTCTTATTCAATGTCATAGGCAATAGTCTCATAGTCATGAATCACAGTCATAGGCAATAGTCTCATAGTCAATGAATCAGAGTCATAGGCAATAGTCTCATAGTCAATGAATCATAGTCATAGGCAATAGTCTCATAGGCGTGAATCATAGTCATAGGCAATAGTCTCATGTCCAATTATGCATTATTTATTATTTGTCCCAAAATTTATCGTTCGTGCGTTAATCTCTTATGAGATTCGGCGCAGGCTCGTAGTAGCCTGGCTATAGAACAGAAAGAAGAAAGGGATACAGAATAAGATAGATCTAAACAGAACAGAACAGACATAACCTCAAATTCAGATTTACCATCCATGTCACAATCATAATTAACGTTCATATCGGAAAATAACTATACTTTCCTTTCGTGGCTAAAGAAAAGGATTATAAATCGAATTTGATGCAGAAATGCTGATTAATCTTCTTCGATTGTTGTTGCAGCTCTAAACTTTAATTTGAATTGTGAATGAACACTTGAGATTAGATTTAGAGGCGGCGGCTAGGGTTTAAGAGAGAGTTTGGTAGCATAATGGTGTCATAGACAATATTTTATGAATTAGGGTTAGGTTAATCACATATTTATAGGTGTAGAGAGTGTTTCAGAACCATTAGATCACCCTAGAAGCCATCAGGTCCGTCCAACACATCAAAAATCGTCATTAGAACTCTCTAGAACTCTGTGCAGGTTTCTAGCTTGATGTGGGCGCACTTCCCAAGTGCGCCAGTGTATTTTTGTGCTGGTGCACTTCACAAGTGCGCCAGTGCATTTCTGGCCTGTTTCCGGTTTTTCTGCCTAACTTTGTTCGTCCATATCTCCTTCATACGTTATCCGTTTTATGCAAACTTGGACTCTATCTCAAGCAAAATTTCGAGACGAAAGCAATGGCGCAACCCGTTTCCCTTAATTCTTCTCCTAAAAATTAAGTATACTTTAATTTGTTACTTATACGTTCATAGAAAATACGGGGTGTTACATTGTTTGATCATGCTAATATAGGAGAGCAGTGTACGGATGATGGCAATTGGCAGGCCAATGAAAGTAAGAAGTATACACCACTTTATGAAAGTGCAAATGAGCCACTATACCCTTCATGTCCAAAAGGGATAACGAAGCTGTATACCATTGTGAAACTGAATAGCTTGAAGACCCAATACAACTTCTCAGATAATGGTGTGACTGCACTACTCGCAATAATGAAGGAGTTACTCCCCAAAGGTAACATGCTGCCGACCAAATACCACGACGTGAAGAAGTTCATTAAGATAGTTGGGATGAATTACCAAATTTATGATGCATGCATCAATGATTGCATGTTGTACTGGAAAGATGACGCGGATATAATTTCTTGTACAAATTGCAATAAACCATGATATAAGATATCTTTTAACGACAAGAGAAAACGAACCAAAGTAGCACAAAAGACATTAAGACATTTTCCATTAATTTCTAGATTAAAGAGATTGTATACTGTACCATGGATAGCAGATGCAATAACCTGGCACGGTCGTGCCAAGTCTGATCCAAACGTAATGCGTCAACCATGTGACACTTCTCAATGGAAAGCCATGGATTCGTTTGACAAAACATTCACAGTCGAGCCACGAAATGTCACACTTGGAATAGCAACAGATGGTTTATGTCCAAATGTTTCTCTTACTAACCCTTATAGTTGTTAGCCGGTAATTGTAGTACCCTATAATCTTCCTCCGTCTATGTGCATGAAATGGGAGTTTTCAATGTTAATACTGTTGATTTTTGGGCCAAAACAACCGGGGAAGGATATTGATGTTTATTTAGAGCCGTTGGTAGATGAGATAAAGCAGTTATGGGAAGGAGTTGTTACATATGATTCATCAAATAAATCCGAGTTTACAATGAGAGCTAGGGTGTTTTGGGCAATCCATAATCACCCTGCTCTTGGGACTTTATCGGGATGTACAACTCACGGTTACTTTACATGTCCCATTTGTGGGGAAAACACTTGTTCTTATCATCTTCCTGAAAGTAAGAAGATGTGTTTTATGGGACATCGAATGTATCTTCCTAACGGACATAAATTTCGATACGACAAGACGAATTTCAACAATGAACAAGAACTTAGTCGTCATAAAAGTCCATTGAATGGTTTTGAAGTTGAAAAGAGAATAGCGAATATCAAAATAAAAATCGGTAAACACAAAGAAGAAGTTGGTCGAAAAAGTAAAAAGTCAGCTGTTGAAGAAGGTGACAATATTTCTGCTTGGTATAGGAGGTCTATCTTTTTTGATTTACCATATTGGAAAGGAAATATGATTCGACATAATATTGATGTTATGCATACGGAGAAAAATGTCGTGGAGCATCTCATCAGCACCATTATGGACCATAAAGAGAAGTCAAAAGATGGCATCAACGCACACAAGGATATGAAAACCATGGCTATAAAACAAAAGTTGTGGGTGATGGTAGATCCCGAAACCAAAAAATCAATCATATCAAAACCAAATTTCACCTTGAGCAAAGAAGAAAAGATATGATTTTGCACCGTATTGAAAAATTTGAAAGTACCTAACAAATTCTCCTCTAACTTCTGCAACAACGTGAGCATCAATCCTCTAGAACTAAGAAATATGAAGTCACATGATTACCACGTTATAATGCAACATCTGCTTCCGGTATTGCTTCAACATACTTATACACAACATAAGGATCTACGAAATGTTATTCATCGTATTAGTCTGTTCTTTAACATTTTGTGCTCGAAGGTGATCAATAGGGAACACCTTATAAAAGCAAAGGCTATGTTGGTGGAAGCAATGTGTGTTTTTGAAAAACATTTTCCACTTGCATTTTTTGATATCAGTATCCATGTTACGGTTCATTTAGCCGATCAAGCATTGGTTGGTGGCCTTATCAGATATAGATGGATGTATCCTTTTGAACGGTAAATAACTAATTTCAGTTATGTACATTATTATTCAGTATAAATGTCTATCGTGTGCAAGTTATAATTGATCACAATCATAGGTTGATGAAAACATATAAAGGGTATGTGTGCAACAAAAGATACATTGAAATGTGTCTTGCAGAAGGATATATCATACAAGAAGCTAGCCTTTATTGCATGGAATATATCCCAAACGGTGGTTAAGGCAACCATAAACATACCCGCGAAGCATTTTTTAGACGAGGATGATGAGTTTACTGGCGAGATACCTTTGGATAATGGTAAAGATATAACGTTAACCCAAGTGCAATTCGAACAAGTGCGTAGATGGGGCCTAAATAAGTATGATGGATTGGATCCATGGAAAAAGTAAGTTCATGAAGTGGGTTTCAAATTTCCATTTTTTAATTTAATTTATATATTCATTTTGATATGTGTTATCTACGTATAGAAGGTACAACTCCTATGTGAAAATCACTAAATTTCAGAAAATGCTCAAAAAATCACTACTACGCTTGGTAAACTAGTACGATCTTATGTGCTGATCTCTTACACAGGTTGGGATAAAGTACCCAAAACATATAAGGATGACGTTTGGAACCAGTTCGTGGTAAATTTATGAAAAATAGCATGTAAATATTACAATTTATTTTTACAGTCTCTGACTCTTAATTTTTGTAGAAAATGTATATGCTTGAGCCGCTTTCAAAGGAAATGTTTTCAAAAAGAATATCCAAGGCTTTTAGGAGACACAAGAAAAACTTGAGAGCAACTTATTATGAAAATTTCGACAATGACGAAGAACGGATGAATAATTGTCTACCTACAATTTCTCAAGATGATTGGAACGAGTTTGTAAAGAATGAAGCAATGCCTGAACCAAGCGGAAGAAGGGCGGTAGGCAAAAAGAATAGATCCAGTCTAAGTTATGCCCACCATGCTGGATGTAAAAGTCACACTAGAGTAGAACACGAATTGGTAAATTATTTGATCATTTTCTTTCAATAGTAGTAAAAAAACACAATTAATGGAGAGAATATACATGAAATGGAATATAGTGCAGATCGTTGCAAGTCCATCTACAAATATCAACCGTTGTCAAGTATGGGAGAAGACACACAGGAAAAAAGATGGTAGCATATCAGATGCCACATCTACATAATTCGTAAGTTTTTACTTGTATTATGGTTATTATGGTTAACATTGAGCAGTCTATTGTTTGGACTTTCATTTCAGGATTTCAGGCTTTCCATAATTATGATTAATTAGTTTCTCATTACATTTTCTTCATTACGTGTTTTTATTGTTATGGTGCTATTGTATGGATTGAATTTATTCAGTTAGGAGTAACATACTATAGTTACAAGCTGTTATAAGTAAATGTTGGTGTAAACGCATTTAACTTTTATCCCAGGATCAAATTGCCAAATTGAAGGAAAAGATTACCGATAGTGATGAAGAAAAATTGCTTGTTGATGAAGATATCTTATCACAAGTGTTGGGTAAGGATACAAGGGGTAGGAGCCGCGCTGTTGGGAGCATCATACCAAAGATGCATGTTAAGCCTTGTGCCATTGCACAAAACAATTCAAACATGTCTGTGAAGACAATGATGAGTTGAAAATGAGGGTGGGAAGCTTGGAGGGTATGATGATTGATATAAAGGGTGCAGTGGGAAATTTGTCTGGAAAAATGGAGGTTCTGATCAACATGGTAGGAACTTTGACTAATCAAGGAATTCAGGCACCGTTAACTATGTCGGATGGAGGACACAGTGGTACACACATCAATGCATCAAAGGGTGTTGCTTCTCCGGTCCGGGATACGACCAATGCGGTGAACAATCAATGATGTGAAATTCTCAACTCTGATCTTGACATAATAGCAACAAGTATTTTATCAGTGAAATTAAGCATATTTTATTACACTCTGATCTACAACAACTGCTTAAAGTCTAATGGATACGTACTCCAGATATCCTATTTTAATAAAATTAAGCATATTTTATTAATATCGCCCTTTGAAATTCTCGACTTTATAGCAATAGTTACTCTCTATCGAGATCCTTCATCATCCAAATGCCATGGGTTTGTTGTACCAGCTACACATGAAAATTGGTTTTGGATAGTATACTGCTACCAGATGAGAAAATCTCTAAACTGAATCGTCAATTTGCAAAGACCTTTGATGAAGTCGGAGTGGGTGCGTTTCTGTGTTATGTGAAGTCCCTGATTCACTATCTTTAGACGTTGGAGCAGGTATATATAATTTTACACTTGACTCTTGGTTTACTTATGAATTAAGATTTCCATGACACTTGTGTTTGCATTAGTTTCATGAACTCTCTTTGGTGGCATACATATGCATACGTGAGATATGATATGCACACACGAACACAAAGCCTTGATACTGACTTGACCAGACCTTAACTGCCATGACGTAAGCAATAATACATCGGAGTAATCACTCCGAATATCATGGCTTTGTGTTCCATTTTTGTTATTATAAAAATACTCTGAATATTATTTGTTAATGTTCTACAAATTGATTGATCCACTGATAATTCATGTGTGTACATCTGCGGTTGATGAGGAATTTCTTCGTATTGTTTGCCTTGATCTGTTGCCCTTGACTATTTGCCCATGTATTTGTTACAACACCAAACAAGCATTAACAAACTGTCCTTTGTTGGGCATATGGAAGGTCACAACACCAAACAAGCGACAACACGAAACATTCCATAGACAACAAATACATGGGCAAATAAGTCAACATGATCAAATACATGTATAACAAATATATAGGCAAGTTATACATGTATTTTATCATATTGACTTATTTTCCCATGTATTTGTTGTCTATGGAATTGTTTCGTGTTGTCGCTTGTTTGGTGTTGTGACCTTCCATATGCCTATTTCTACTTCCTGAACCTGAACTTTGTTGTGACCTTCCATATAGTCGATCGAAAGTCAGTGGATACCCTGAAAGTAGCAATATATTTATCAACTATAGTCTACGCCTTATCGACGATTCGATTGACTGGACGTATGTAGACTCGATTACTGCAATAATAATGATGATGCCCTTAAACTTGCACATGTGTATGCCTATTTACCTATGTATCTTTGTCGCTATTACTGACCTCTATGATGCAACGCCTATTTGCCTAGCTACATGCCATGCATGTATTTGTTACACTTAAACTGTGCACATGATTCGTGCATACACTTAAACTCTGCACATATCAACTCTACGCTAATCGAAGACAAAATGGAGACATACATACAAAAAATGATGTCCACAATGGTCAAGTTGCAAAATCCCTAGATCATAAGTGATCGAAGATACTTGAGGCCGTTTTTTATGTCTTGCCAAAGCTTCCGTTTCCAATGAATATATGAGTGCACATATTGTTGCTTAAAGATACATGCATTGCCCTCCATCTATATGTTACTGACCACCTTTTTGAGCACATAATTAAATAGTATTGCAACAGCCCTTTTCCTCCCCACTCTTCTGCGCAAATAATCCCATTACTTCCTGCTTGTTGAAGGAAAACCACTACATCCTAGGTGTTGCAGTACCTCGTTCCATAGGCGTAGCACTTCTGGACACACTTTTCAAGCTTTTTTTAGTAGTCTCTTTATGTTAGTAGTTTACTATTTTTCTTACAGTTAATTTCTACGAATACTTATTTTTATGTTTTCTTAAGTGTCTTTCTGCATGCTTTTTTGTTCTCAATCTTTTTTCTTAGTAGTTATTTGTAGTGATCCGTAATCCATTTTATTATAACAAATAATAAATTCAGTACATACAGAAGTTAGACTGACTGCCTAACTGTTAGTTTTGATTTTCAAAGTGAACCATCCAGTTCAACTATTCTAGTTTATAGTACAGAAGCTAGTCCATAATCATAGACTACTATAACTCTAAACTCCACGTAGGGAGTACAAGTTCAACAGACAGCTTTCGAGCACCATAAAGATGCAAATTATACAAAGGAAAAATACCCTTGCAGACTCATATAGACACCAAAAAGGTGTAATACTAATCAACATATGTAGACTGCATCAAGCAACGCAAAACATTGAAAAGGGCATATCATCACCAAAACAAGGTGGATTGACATATTGAAAAACAACATGACTTTAAGGGAACAATTTCAAACTAGCAAAGAATCTGGTTGTTTGACATTTCCAAACCACATTCAACTATTATAAAAAAGAAACAGACTCGAGCACAAAATGTGAGGACGACTACCCTCATTGAATCATAGTTGTTAAGGCGCGCGCTTAAGCGCGCCTAGGCGCGCCTAAGGCTCAGGCGCAGGCTTTGCGCCTCGCTGGCCTTCGAAGCTCATCAGCTAACTGAGGCGCAAATAAAGCGCGCCTTTAGCGCTTTTCCTCGAGGCACTGAGGCTCAAAAAGCGCGCCTTGTGAAATAATTGATTTTATGCCAAGTCCAGCTTTATTTGGACCCGATCCGACTCTCATCCTTCAAATTCAAACAATTTTGTTCAATTTTTAGGGTTTTCCCTTTCGCTTTAACGCATTCGAACCTAAAAAAAAACTGCCACCATCTCCGTTGTTACTGTCATCGCCGTCATGTGTGTGTATTTCAAATACCAACAACAGTTATTTTAGTTGTTTTCATTTAAATTAATTAGTTCACCGGTTTAAACTTTAATCTAAACTTGTTAGTTAGTTTATTGAGTTATGTTTTAAATTTTAACTTAAAATTTAGACATGTTTTAAAATTTATTGAGTTATGTTTTAATTTTAAAGTTTAAAGAGTTATGTTTTAAATAATTAAATTTATTGAATTTGTGATCGTTTTAGTTCCGAAATTGTATTTGTGACTTCATACCTACTAATCAAAGTTTTGTATCACTAAATTAATCATATATAGTAGAATTTTATAGTATAGTTTTTTTTCTAGCAAAAAAAAACCCACAATTGTACAAAAGTCACACAAAAAAGCCCAAAGCTCAAAAAAGCTCAGGGCTCAAGCCTTGCGCCTTTTTGCGCCTTTGCGCCTTAACTACTATGCATTGAATTAGCATAGACACCAGTTTGACACATGCACATTATCACGATCTGCGACGTACATGTAAGAAAGCACTGACACCCTTAGCACTAGCCAAGAACGGCAGCAGGCAAGGGGAGCACCGCATCGAAAGCATAGAACTGCACAGACCACCCCATCAACACTAAACATCCAAACCCAGATCCAGTAAAGAAAATCATACATCCACCACAATCGAAGTACGTTGATTGAACAAAACATACCTAACACACGCATCCAATTAGTTTACAACATAAATCGAAACAACCAGAGAATTTCTCACTAGCCATTGACCGATCTCGATTTAAGAAGATAGCACTGACCTTGCTGAGAAAAAAATGGATCCATGAGCACGTGTTAGATTCATTCAAAACAAGATCATCAGAGCCTACGCATAAAAGTAGATGTTTTATTTTATTGAGTAGATCTGGAAAATTTAGCGAGATGGGAATAGAGGAATTTCGAGCAAACATTTATAAGGCATGGAGAAAGCTAGGATGGAAAGAGGAGAAGATGGAAAAAAGAGGGGAGGCGGAAGGAATTGAAAGTAATGAGAAGAAAATAAGGCGCTAACCCTAGTCGTTATTTCCTAGAAATGGAGCTGCTCGGATCACAAAAAGATACAATTTAATGTTCTAATTATTAAATAGAGCTTCTCGTATCACAAAAAGATACCATTTTTATTAGTTATTTCACTCTTTCTACAAACATTTACATTTTTTCTGAGAGCTGTAAATGTTAGTTATAGACACAATTTTTAATCCTCTTTTTGCACATGTATTAGAATAATAACATAGGTTTTCGCGAATATGAACTAAGTAAGAAGGTACTAAATTTTGTAGTATTACACGTAAAATTGTAGATTTACAACAAAAATGAATCAGACTAAATTATCCATATTTACAGAAACTTGCAATGAATTATGACTAGTATAATAATTCATAAGACACGAAAAAGTAAGTAAATTATTATGGCAATAATAGAATGTAAAAAACATCATAAAAAATGAAAAATAATAAAACCCATCAAGATACTAATAATACCATTAATCAATAAGGAACTAGGTCGATTGGTTAGGCTCGGATCAAGGCTTAGGCTAAGATTAAAATAAAACACAGATTAGTAGCTAGGACCCATCCCGACCACCTGTGATCAATTGATTGGGTTGAGGTACATAACCATAGTTTGTTTGTTAGGACCCATCCAACCACCGTACCTTTCAGACATGATCTGATGTTTTCAAGGAAATCAAGCATGCATGCATAGGTACCATGGTGTGTAAGGGGTCAATAAAGTTTGATTAGTAGGACATTTAGTGTTTTCTGATCATGTTTATTTCGATTGGAGACTACTATGACATACTCTAGCTTATGTATTGTTTTGCTAGTAGATAGGATACTAGTAGCATGTTACCACATGATGGTAGAGGCCACATGATAACAATAGAAGAGGGTAAATGCCGATTAAAATGTAGAATTAGGAAAAATAATTCAAACTAAAAAGAATTCATAATACCATGTGCAAATAATCAAAGAAGAAACACGGTCCATATGGCATATTGTTAGGAATCATCTTATTTGTTTTTTTGGGCAAAGCCGACAGGATTGTATAGTGATCTGTAACATTTTTTATTATGATAAAAAATAAATACAATGATTACAGGAGATAAACATATCATTTATCTACTACGTTTGGCTTTGAAGTTGACCGACCACTATGCTAATCCTGCTAATAGAACAGTAGCTGGCTAGACTACTAACTTTATACTATTACATACTCCATATGGGGAGTCAATCTACATTATCTACCAAAAGGAAGATGAGTTACATCAAAATACAAAATGGCATACACAAATAGTCACATGCGAGCGGCATAGAGCAACAACACTAGACTAGCCAGTACCACCCTACAACTGCCTTACTTTTAATCATTTACATCACTGCACCATGCAAGAAGGAAAATACTATATTTCCAATAGGAAACATTACTTCGTAGAACTTCCTTGAATGCAGCCATTCACTATACCAAAAACAGTAACATGTAGCCTTTCATAACCACACAGCACATGACACAATCAAAGTCCTTCCTTTGTGCTGCACTCCACCATCAACTGAGTAGCACAAAATTCCACAAGCATACCAAGACAGAATGAACACCAAACATAAACACAGCTACCCAAACAAAAGAATGAAAAACACCTAAGCTTCACCTGCCAAAATAAACACAAAAAACAGACACATCCACCATAGCCCTAAGACACCGAAACTGTCAAGTCCAAACCAAACTGCAAACAACATACACCAGCCATCAAAACAATAAAAACATGGCTTACCACCCATCGCTAGATCCTAAACCCACCAAAATAAGGAAACAAAAAACATATTCTCACCAGCACTTCAGCTAATCTATCCACATCCTATAAGGACTGCCTTTTGGTGAATATCGGAGATGCCCGAACCTAGCTGTTTTGTTCAAAACTGGAAGATTAGCAAAGAGGCATATTAAAAAAAGTCAATGGTAAGGGAAGAATCAGCAATAGGACCACCATGATGTGTGGTAGTGGTGGGAATGAAAATGCTGAGGAGATCTAGACAGTCGGATGAGGAAGTATTGTTAAAAGGGAAAACAGGGTTTGATAATGGTGAACTAGATCTATGACAGCGAAACCTGGTTTGGAGGAGAAAGTGGAAAAGAAGATCGAGAGGTAAGCAGAACAAAAGATCAGAGGATTTTAAAGGAGAAAACAAGGAAGAGAGAATGGCAAAAATTAGTCGCCAATTAAGAGGGAGCTCATCATATGAAAAAGTACATATACGAAATCATCTCATTTGTGCACGTACATAGAACTACTATCAAGTTTATCCTCTTACCATACTTGTTATGTTAGTAATTACTTCATTTAACTTTGTGTCTAATCTAATCCTCTTTATTCCTTTTTTCCTTTTCAGACTCATAGATTTGATTTTGATTATTCTGGATTTCTTGGAGGAGCAAGTGTGATGGATTTCATCTCTGATTTCAAGTGTATCTCCTTTTCTTTTATCACTTTCAGATGGTTGGTTTGTACTTTCACTTAAGAGGTGATTTTAAGTTATGTATTCTTATTTTCTAGTGTGGCTGAGAGAGACATGTGGTTATGACATGGTATTATTATTATGATTTGATGTTGACATTCTAGGATGAAGAATATTTTATGAAATAAAGAATAAGCTAAGTTTTCTTTAAGTTTCCATTGTATAAATATTACATGTTTTGTACACTTTGGTCTCTATGATGCTATTTAGTTATACCTACAAATGATACACATTCTTTAGTATTCCTATTTGGAGATATTAAGGGGTGTGATATGTTTCAGGTAAAATGGTTGCACAAAGATTTTGGAAGAATCATGGACTAGCACGACATCCTAAAGGACCATATCCCAAAAATATTAAAATGATACGATAATTTAATAATTAAATAGAATTATTTTATGTAACAAACCGAATTTCGACAGATCGAATTTTTTTCCAAAAATCCCAATCTATCGAAGCTCGAGTCTGCTTGTCTAGTATCCAGCAGAAAAGACAGTGATAATAAATATATTAGAGCTCAATAAACATCTCACAGCGGAATGGATAAAATATAATATAATCAAATATAGCCTCACCGAAGTAATAATATTGCCTAACCAGTATCCAAAGCTATCCTATCTCTGCCACAAACCTAACCCGTGAGTGTGTTATAAAGAGGGGGTCAGAATACAAAAGTTCTGGTGACAAAACAAATTACACATTTCGAAATAATCCTACATACTCAGTTCAGTTCTGTTTTCTTATTTATTAGGTTGCTCGGGTTAACAACACTCAAGGCTCTATACTCACATCGTACCCATCTACATTCCGGTAGATTAACCTAACATAGTATATATGTGGCTACCCCCCAACATATCAGGGTATTTCCCATCGTACCTTCCTCGTGCGGTCTCCAACGTCATGCCACTTAAGTGTATCCTATGCCAAATGACATACGGAAATCCAAATCATAACGCAACGTCATCGATCTGAACCCTCCTCGGTATGCCACACAAGCGTACAGAGTAATGCACTAACGACCACGATACACCAACCGGTGCATGTGCTCAGAACCTCACACGAACATACTGTTTACTGTAACCCGAGACCCGTAATAAGGTTGCATCCAATGCACGGAACTCGATCGGGAGCCTTATCATATCTTTATAGGTCCTCGTAATGGACTTGTCGCACTGATATCCAAGTATGGTCTGCTTTTTACGGTGGTTATGGCCCCTTCCAGGCCCCTCCCTCAACTTGT
Source organism: Allium sativum (assembly GCA_030737875.1). Classification (NCBI taxonomy): domain Eukaryota; kingdom Viridiplantae; phylum Streptophyta; class Magnoliopsida; order Asparagales; family Amaryllidaceae; genus Allium; species Allium sativum. The sequence goes on along the minus strand of CM060912.1, from coordinate 766,467,238 downwards.
GAAAAATTCCATCAACGGCCAATGACGTGCCCCTAACAACCAATCTAGCATCCAATTTGGCGTGTCCCTCAACCATGCCTTGATAGTGAAAGGACAATGGTATCTTGGTTTAGCTTTAGTCTTTTGCATCCCACTGTCTACCGATGACAAGTACCCGACGATTACTATCCTTAATTTGGCCCTGACTAACCTCCCTCCAAGATCAAGGCAAACCGTTGAATCACCCCAATGCCATACTGCCACAGCCTTTTGATTGCCAAGCTACTGTTGTAGTCAAGGTATACCCACTGGGTGGCATTGCGCAGACCCCCACCTCTGCGTGTACATCCCGAACGGGTACTGCAACAGAGGACCACCACGGAGTACCCTGCCATGTCCCTCGAAAGTTGCGTGCTTCCATCTAGTCCCAACAAGATATCAAGCTGCATGTCGAGCTAATTAGTCAAGCGGGCGTGCTCCTTCCATGTCTTTAGACAAGTTGATGATATACCCCATTGGGTTCTTCACCTTCGTTCGTGCAGACTGGTACAAGCATATTACTTAAGCATGTTATTAGAACCTATGTCTAACCTATTAATTCACACTTACTTTAATAACAGTAATTTATGACCTTTTATCCTGGATCGTAACTAACGAAAGTAATTTATAACATCTTTTTATTACCATTTTATTTACTATCAACCACATGTTTACAAATTCCAATAATATGTTCCGCTTAATGTATAATTAATATATCTTATTCCAATCCACTTGTTTCTGTTGACATGTTATTAATGTATATAATTAAGCACAACTTACTTCATTCTATGTTCTACCTTATTCTTCCTTATTTAATCATGAATCTTACACTGCCATCACACCTTATTGTTGTTATTTACTTACTAACTTAGTTCTCTTTAACTAAGTTTTATTAATAAATTTCCTTTTTATTTATTATAACCCATGTTACAATTCCACTTGTTCCTAGGACTTGCCTACCTATTATATTGCATTCTCATTAATATCATTAATCATAATAGGTTATATCCCTCGTTCATTTCATTTTCCTTGGTTCTTCAACATTAACTAAATTTTACTATTGTAATGTCCATTTCCTTACAGACTTGTATATTTTCACATGTACCATTTATTTATGTTGGTTACTATTAATGTCACTTATGAACCTAATACTCATATTTCCCTAAGACATTAATGGACAATGAAGTATCATTACTTTATTAATCCACCAAAATATCTATTTTTTTGTACCCCAACAGAAATAACTAATTTACTTATTTATTTCCTATTGTATACAAATATATTTTTATATGTTTATGCACCAGACCTCTCACATTAATAACCATCTGTAGATGCTGGATTTGTCGGGCGACTTCTACCACAAGTTGAACTTAACCTCGTGTCTTAGTGCAGTTATCTAAAATTTCCCAATTTATGTAAATTTTCTATATAAGTTAGGCATGTCTATTCTTTTTCCATTATTCCCACTGTGATTTGGTTTACAATACCCAATTTATCATTAACAACATTTCCAATAGCATATTCACTTTTATTGTAAATTTCATAATTCCAATATTACAATGATTTTTAACCCAATAAACAAATTCATAGAATAGATCTATACAATAGTAAAATTCTTAATATAACTAAGAATAAATTATACCATAATTATCACAATTTATAGTTATTTAACATATTAAGAATGACAGGGAATGTAAATGGTAAATATACCGTTATTTAGAAAGGTATAATTTGAATCCACACACCCAATAGCTTTTCATTCTTGAATCTGATCCAGATCTCTTGTTCCGTGGTCTTAGTAACTAAATCTAATATTAAACAACCACAGATTTACAAAGCTGATACTAAAAGAAGAGGGAAAGAGGAGGAGAAACCTAAATAAATCAGACTCAAGAACTTACCTCACGTTGACCAGAAATCTGTACACTTATGCTATAGATTTACATTCTTTTATCTTCAAATCTTAAATCAGAATTTCCTAAAACAAATATTCTAATTTCTGAAAAGATTTGGAGAGGAAGGAGAATGGCAGAGCTTAGGCAGCATCTCAAAAAATATAAGTTTAGAACTAGGCTCTACTAGTCTACTTATAGGTGTACAAGAAAGTCTGGTCCATCAGATTTAACCAAATAAATCCCGAACCGTTTATTCCAGAAAAACACGTCATCTAATTACAGATCTAATCTCGGATTGGTCGACTCCGGTGATGGGTCGACACGTGGGTCGACCCTTGTGAGACCTAGGCCGACCCATCGTGGGTCCAAAAGTGTTTTCCCGCTTCGTTTGAAATTATGTTTTAATGTTAATTAATAATGTTAGTTTCCTATTTCATATAATTTATCTGAATTATAATTTTCCATTTATAACACATATAATTTCAAATTTCAAATTTATGTGTGTATATACTCATATAACCTTCTGTTAATAGCTGCAATTAACGACGCTTTGTTTTATTCCTTTTAATGCATTCTAATTTCAAGGGCAGCTAATTTCTTGTCCCTTTTCCATTTAATATGCATTAATTATTTTTTGCTCTTAACTTGCATCTTTTTATTCAACATTGAATTTATGTGTATATATGTACGCACAATTTTTATTCTTTTTTTTTAAATTCAAATGGAGTGATGCCGTCATTTAATTCTCACCTATTTTCATTGATTGAAGGTTTATTTTGGATTTCTCTTTCATATGTATGTGTTTTTGCACACACATACACATATATTTACATATGCATGTATACATATATTTTTATACTCACCTTTATGTATAATTTTCCTTATATGTGCATTTATGCATATTTTTCTCTTAGAATATGTATTATTTTAATTGTTCCTCTAAAATAAAAATATGGTGCCAGCGGGTCGAACATGCGTCACTCACTTGGGAGAGATACGTCTTTACTAATTGGGCTACATAAGCTTTTGTTAACAAGACTAAAAATGATGATGGTCATTGTTCTTTTTTGTTTTCTCCTTATACCTTATTTTCATGTTTGTTGTAATTTTCATTTAAAGATATCTTTTTCATCTTAAATCTGTTTTCTGCAAACCATAGGTCCAAATTGATCAGAAAATCACCACGGATGCATTGATGCTGATTTTATGACCAAATTCTGAAAACTTATCAAAATTTATTTTATTATTTAATTAAAAATTCGGGTGTTATATTTTACGATCCTCCGATACATAAAATACAGGTCGTTATAATCTAAAACTAAGTAGCTTGCACAAAAATAAAAGAAAACATAAAAGATCCTATAGCAAAACAACATAACAGAAAGTTTGGTTGAAAAAAGAACAAGAGTAAGAAGCCACCAAAGATAATTTTTATCTCTAATTTTTTATTATAAATTTGCATTAAAGAGCCGATCCTCCATAAGAACATAAATAGTTATTTATATATGTCTTAAACCTTAACCTCTTTTAGAAAGCTATCATAATTGCCTTTGATTTTGTACGACCTCCAAGTCATCATTAGTAATTAATTAAGTATCCACTAACATATTGTTTTGCTTCAGTTTGAGGTCTATCAATAAGTGAGTAGTGGGATCCTTCATATAACATGAATTCTTTATTTTTCTTTCATTTCCTTTCACACATGTGCATGCATACTTCCATAAAGCTTCTTCTCGTTTTTACCCATTTTCCTACGAAATAAAATTAAAATGCATAAATAAATTTATCTCAAAATTAATAAATCCGTTTTATCCAAATGTAGATGAATTGAAAGATGATTTGAATATATTTCTATATTCTGAAATCTTAACTAGTCGGTTATTTTAATAAAAGATGATTTAGTATTAGAGTAAAAATATACAATTTTATGTGCATATTCAATGCCATATGCTTATCTTTTTATTTATTATCGAATAAAGTAAAGGTAAAATAAATTCACTTTTGGATGAAGCACGATAGTATTTAGTTTATGCAACAAGCCATTAAAGCTGTAGATGCCACTACAGGACGTGTGGTGTCTCATGAGCGCCTTCAACTAATACTAGCTACAAAATCCAAATGCCAGATGCAATGCTCCTAATGTTATATTATTTACAAAATCCGATTATATTCTATTTATAAAAATGAAGAATTTACATTTAAGTTAACATGTAATAATAGTAAATAAGTTTCGATCATCATAAAGAAATATCATTTCTTTAATTTTCAAAACTCCCAACAAAGAATTAATTTATCCTTTTATTTCTACTCTATTTTAGCTACTTGTTTTGATTGATGGCATAGTGCAACTATACTTTCATTTATATTGGTAAAAAAAAATTTAATCCATAAGTTAAGATGATATCTGAGTTTCAATTTCTTACTCACTCTCTTATTATTTAAAATTTTGATATTAATGTTATTTACATACACCTAACTTAGAAAACATAGATCGGATATACCACTCATGCACTACCTTATAAGATTACATAAGGGGAGTACAGACCATAACAAGTGTATATATAAGAGCGTACACCTAACTCTAGGCATTTATTGAAAAAAATTACACAAACTTATGTATACCAGACTCAAGGCATTTATTTAAGAAATTATATACGTATACCTTCCTCATAAAACTATTGCTAGATTTATCATTTATGCACTGCTTTCTAATCTTACATGACAAAATACAAAGCGTGGCGTATATACACAAATAAATGTGTATACCCGACTCTCGGTTTTAATAAAATACATATATACAAAAAAGGGCAGAGCACTATGCGAAACCATTTAGTGACACTAAACTTTAAAGATTAAAATGTTAACCCATGCACTTTAAATCAACCACTTTTTCAAACGACGACTACAATTATAATAGACTTCACAACAAGCACACATTAGTTTACCTATTACTAGCTATACCAATTTTGAATTTAATCTGCTGACCACTTGACAACCCTGACACCAAAAATTACCTCAATATTTTTTTCTACCGTGCTAAAACAATATGGGGTGTTCATCAAGATGAAATAAAGAGACTAAACAAAACAGAATCTATCGAATATCACACAGCAATTGGAATGGAACACAATAACGAACATAACAGATATAAAACATGTGATACAATAAATATTGAAATGAATCCCAACATATGAGTTATATATGGAAAATAATATATTACAATACAAATAGAATTATACATCTCCAAATTAACTCATGAAAATTCCTCACTCGAAAAAAATGCACTATTAATCCCCATAGTGTTAAACATAGGAATAACAAAAGTATAAATATATTAATACACGAGTAGCCATTTGCTCGTCATCTAAAAAACTTCACGATCTCACCAAAATTATCTCTAATTTACTCATCTAAGAGTGCTTTGATTAATAATAATCAAAACATACTATTTTAGAACAAATGAAAGTCAGATATGAGCAATAGAAATCCCAAATACTATGAACTATTGGAATAGATGGTATGAAAAAATATAATTGACCTACTTCTACATCCATAGAGGTATCACATAAATGTATATATATTACTTTAAACATCATCATCGTGGTTGAACCCTACGTTAGAATACTATGGGTGTCTAAATATTTGCACAAGTGATATCTAAATTATGTGACATCTCTAGAGTGATAGCAATCAAGCAAACATATTGTCCATCATCCCTCCTCTTATTAACTTAGTTAATGCATATATAAGAAAACTTTCGATTCTTCGACACTCAAATCTATGTTATGTAGTAGGTTGGGATACCAAAACTCTTATCCTATGTCGTCCAAGATATGATGGATCTTCATCATTAGATTAAGCAACCACCATACCCCAAGGGCCATCATATTCTTAAGTGAAGTATTCTAAGGCCATCATATCCAAAGTGTAGTATCAATGATCTTTTGTACAAGTTCCTCATAAAAAGGTCTTCCTTGGACTTTTTTCACAGCTCTCATCTGAAGCCATTTTAGTATGGGACAATTATCGGTCCATCATATGTCGTGGACATCACATCCCATAACCCTTCTTTCTACAGTCCCATCATCTTGACTAGTAATCCCAACATCCTAAGTTATAGTAACTTATTCTACCTCCCAGAATATAACTGCTCGTTATTAATATCTTTCTTAAAGTGAAAAAGTTATTGTAGAATCATATATAGTTTCTCGAATGTTCTTCCTCACTTCGTCTAGAATTCACTTTATCTCTATCCATCTGAGGTCGTAATGACCTAAAGCTAGGCCTGCCATGTCCTCACACTAAACCTAAGTTGGCCCAACTCTAAAATCAAGTTGCATCGATTCAAATTGCACTAGCATTGATATGGTCTAGGTCGATCCAATGCCACATGCTTTGGCATCAATATAAAGCCATATTCTCCTATAGCAATCCAAAGCTACCAGAATGAAGTTGCTTCCCCATTCAAGTTTAGAAAAATCTAAGTGAATTGATGCGAAATCCATTCCCATACTGATTGTAACTTCTCCAAGCCACAACTCAATAACATGAGCTCCAAACAGCTTAAACTTGATGTCAACATCGATAGACCATCCCTGTCGCCTCCGCCAGGTCGCATGCAAATCCGAGCAATTTTGGATTTGGAATTTTTGATAAAATCCTAATTCGATTCTGAATCTAAGTCGTTATTTATTTGGAATTTTCACACACCATGCATAGAAAAATTATAATCATACATAAAAGAATACAATATCTAATCAATCAGTCTCAACAATTTTCAGAAGATACATCTAAGATAAAAATTTGGAATTTATATGAATAAACTAGAAATCCATATAAACACAATATTTAAGCTCAAACCTTAATCAAGTAAAGTTTACACATGTAATCTAAAACAACATAAAAGAATTCTCTAAAAAAATTTGGTTGAGTTTTAAAAAGGATTTAAGATGGAAAAAAATCATAATCAGTAATTGAGAAATCAAACCACTCACCTTTGCTTATGTAAGATCTATATCCGAATAAATCCTCCATATCTGAGATGGAACAAAATGGAGAATGGATCCCTCCTCCTTTATAGCAGAAAATATCCACCTCATTTTATTGGTTAATTTAATTAATATTTTAGGGCTTTGGATATTGATGTGGAGAGGAAATGACAGGGTAACCGCGGTTTAGGAAGGTTTTAAGAAGAAAAGAAATAAGAGAAATGATGTTATAATATCCCATTTAAGCGTCATTCCCTCGTGATTAACATTCATAAAAACTTAAAGGGAATTTTTCTTCATATCCACCATTTCTATCAGTTTATCAACATATTTACTTTTGTAAGTTAATCCACTCATTTATTTGTAAGTTGATCCAACGTGGATTAACTAACAAATAATAGTCATTAGTATAGGCTTTCTATTTATACATTTCTTGACACCATCAGCTCTACATGAAGACTTTATATTTGGAACCCTGCATCATGCTAGAGTAGGATTGGCATGCTACATAGAAATAGGATTATAGTCTCATCTAGGGCTGTTACGGTTGGACCGTCAAACCGCCAAACCGCACCAACCGTATACACGGTTACTGTCTACTACGGTAACGGTTGTGGATTTTGATAACCGCGGTAAACCATACCAACCGCACATGATTTTTTTTTATAGAATTTCATAAAAAATATGTGTTTTTAATAACTTAAGGTAGAAAAATAACATATGTATAAATTATTTATGCTTTAATTTATAGACAACATGCACATGGATGGTTTGTTTCATAGATAAAAAACTAATTCTAAAAAAAAGCTGTTAGAACTTGAATTATTTATGGATATCTATGTAAATTTATGGTAATGGTTGCAATAACGGTTAGACGGTTACGGTAACAGTTATAAAATTTGCTAACCGTCGACTACGGTTGCGGTTATGGTTAGAGGTAAAACTGACGGTTGCTATAACCGTAACACCCCTAGTCTTAGCCAATACAACAGTTTAGATGTAATTTCAGCCTGTGAATGAGATATGGCATGAAAATAGTCGTTGTGACTTTAATGGAGGATATGCTAATCTATTTGTTAAGCTTTTACCCATCTTTGTCTACAGAGTGTACTAACAAGTCTTTACGAATATCATATTATATTTTTATTATTTTCCTCTTATACAATTTTAATTGTTCAAGGAAAAATATATTTTGACAAGAAAGATGAGATGATGAAAATGAAACATACAATATAGCGTATAAAGTAAGACCCCATATTCATTTAAGAACAAACCATTAGATTTATCTATCATACATGCAAGTGATTCTCCAAGTGAAACCTTGATATTTTTTGTATTGTTTTATAGTAAACAGCAGGTTGAATATGAGAATAAAAGTTTACCATGGCATATTGAAATATTGAACTAAAATTTTAACTTGACAAATTAACCAGCAAGCGGTATATACAAATACACTATCAATGCCGCATCCCAAATCCCATTCAAGACAAAACTGTTGTTGCCAAATTGAATTACCAGCTACATCGATATTTTTGCTATCGCACATGGAAACATGCTTTAATGAAGACCAAATAGAGTTAAAGAGAATTTCCACAATCATTCTTGTTTGCTTTATTGTAATGCAATAACAATACAATAATCTTTATTACTAAGTGAATCTTGTTGTAGAATAAATATATTCAAGAAACTGTGCAAATGATGAGTTCTATTTACCCTAAATACAGAACATCGATGAAATATGAGAAGGCAGGCAACAACGAGGTTACAACTTGATGCCATGCAACTAATTCTCAAGTTATTCTCTATACAAAATTCGAGGAACGATTACAAGGCAGCCTCTAATCTTTTCGAAAGCACAACTTATCCTTTGAGCTCCATCTAAGAATTCTTACAAATAGAAGGCCAACAATTATGCATAGAAGTTCTCATGCACATATTTATAACTGAATCATGTCCGAATAGATGGATGTTGGTTGAGATTTGCTAACTTTTTTTTTTACTTTTGATTTTTCCTAACCCTAAGGTGATGTGTTTGCAACAAGCAATCAAAGAAAGAGAACCGTGCAAGAAGATGCAACTATATGTTATGTGGATTAACTAATCAGTTTTAAGTAATTTAAGAGACCATAAAAATAGCAAGTAATCCAAGAAAGTAGGGTGGATTAACTAGTAGTTAATGTGGACGTGAATAAAATTTATCAAACTTAAAATAGCCATAACTCTCTAACCGTTAATCCATTTTCTTACAACTCAAAATTTTAGGACATTGTCATTAATTAAATAACTAAATAATAAGTTATAAAATTATCAGAATTTGACTATGAGAGTTGCATCAATGGGTTTGTGCCGAAGATAAAAAAAAGAAAGAAACTAAGTTAGCTCACCCAAGAGCTAGGCAAAATTTTTGCTTGGCAACTTAACGTGACAAACATTTTTTTAACAAGGGGAGATGTGGCGCATTTATATTTGTTAGTTTTGAAATTTTGCTGGCAAGGTCCTATTGGTTGCATGATGTAACACCCAGCATTTTAATAATAAGAGTAATAAAATAATTACAGAAAAAATTAATGATGGAAAACATATATTTTTAGGATTGTCAAAACTTGGCCGTGAAACATGTATCATTGCATTTGTGGCAATTTTTTGATTGCTTCACATATATATTATGTTCTGAATGGAGTTCATATAGAAAGGTTATTAACATTCAAAGTCTCATGTTAGAAAAATATTTATAAGTGTAAATGTGCATAAATATATTTGTTTTGAAAATATACACGTGTATTAATTTTAGAAACAATAAGCATCTGAATTTGAAATTAAATATATGTCAAAGGCCGAATAAAATCAAGTAAAACTGGAAAGAAGAATAGCATTAAAAGCAACGTTCTAGGGAATTAATCACACACCATCAAAGCAAAAAAGAAATGTAGCCCAATGTGTTAATATACGTTTGGGTCAACCAGAACTTGGGATGGGTCAACCTAGGGGTCGACCCATGTATGGATTGGATCAACCCATGTGTCGACCCAAGAAGGGTATGGATCAATGCATGCCACGTAGAAGCGATGCATTTTCTTTTGTTTGATGGTCTGAATTTTATTGTTTTGAATCAGACGAACATAACTAGTTTAGACATCTATAAATTAATATATAGGGCTAGCCGTCAAACTCATATTTTTCTAAGTAGATGGGGACATCCTGCCATTTCCATTCTCCTCCAATTATTCATAATATGGAAGATATTAGATTTAGGCTACCTGATTCAAGATTTGGAGGTAGATACTGTAAATTAGAGATTTATATGTCCTAATTATCTGTTTGTGTAAGGTAAGTTCTTTGGATCTGTATTTAAACAGTTTCTTTCATCCTTCTTGAATTTAGATTTGTAAATCCACGAAAAATAGTAGTCTGTAGATTCAAATAGGAAAGACCATGGATAACAAATCTAAATCCAAATCAGATCCAGAACTTGAAGCGCATGCCAGTTGAGTGGATTTAAATTATTCTTTTCAACAGCGGTATATATCATCGTTTGATTCCTATTAAATTAATAAGATATTTTCTCAATCCTCTTTCTCCCTTTTTGTGCATCTGATTTTACAATTTTTGTGATAAACCCAAAATATACCCATATTTGGGATATGGGAATATGTATACGATAGATTTGGGCACTAATTTGTATGTATAATTCTATGCGACCGATTAATCCTTTTTATTCGGCGTACACTAATAAATATGATTCAGTTGGAATTATAAAAAGAAAATGATTTGATAATTTAGGGCTAAATTGACATATAATGTTAAACTATAATAAAAAGGAAACTTGAACTGAAATAGATAAACTTGATAAGACTTGCCAAATAACTGTGACATATGTTGATATGAAAAAATTAATACTAAGCACAGTAAATTTTGTATTTGAATGGAAAATATGAGAATTCCGATATTTATTTGTTAAAACTACCATTCAGATTTCGAATGGAATAGGATAAAAATTCTTGGAATTGAAAGATAAAGGGATATATGCCCAAAGTGTGTCTAAATTTACTGTAATTAAGCCAAATTTGGAAAAATAAATTGAGAGAAAGAATTAACGAATTCTAATTAAATTAGGAAGTTATAAATAACCTAGATTGATTGGTTAGGAAAATGGAATACATTTGCATAGTTTGGTTTGTAGGAGGAATGGAAAACATAATTGCAAGCACAAAAAGAAATAAAGGGTGGATTAGTATGAAATAGGGATTTAACCGTATTGCACACTATTCAATAGCCAAAAAATAATTGAAAAGAATATCTCGCAATTACAAGTTTCTATTATCGTAATTATCTTAAACTATGAAAATAGATTATTTTGAAATTTTGGTAGCTAATCAAATAGGAACATGCCATGTTTCCTAAAGAATAAATTTATAAAGATGGAAATAAAAAAGAGTGACATAACTAAAAGATGTTATGTAAAGAAATAAAGTAAGAAATCAAGATAAACAGCTAAAAAAGAATGTAATTTATTATAATAATTGTACAAATACATAATTGGATCATTATAAGACAAGTTGAACATGTTGACAAGAATAATATTATGATAACTGCGTAGATACAAAAGTGAATCATAATAGGTAGCGTTGATATATATATATATATATATATATATATATATAATATGAAGATTATGATTAACAGCGAAATGAAGGCTTATCGTGAATAAACTTAAAACATGTGAATTAAGTTTAATAAGCATAATTCTATGGCTATGAATCTATGGTGAACGTAATGTTATAACATGAGAGTTATACTCAAAAGTGAAAAGAGTAAGATGGGCTTATTATTAATAAATTTGCATTTGTGAATTAAATTAAATAAGTGTAGTGGTCTATTCCATTAGTAAAGGTTGATTAAGGAAAATAAGTGGCCAATAAAGTTAATAAGCATATAGTAGCAGTGGTCCGTTTCGATTGCAAAGGAAGAGTAGGGAAGATAAGTGGCTAATAAAGCTAATAAACGAATAACTAAAGTTTAGATTAAATGAACTAGACAATGATGTTAATTAGCAAAAAGGAAATGCAAGTTAAACGTATAATGGAAGATTAGACATAGGGTCTAATAAAATAGCGAGATGCGTTTGGACCAGCCTGAAGGAATGATGTAACACCCCGTAAAAGACATAAATATTAACAATAAACAAAAATAAACAATTTAACAATAATAATTCAGCTGGAAAATGATATTTTGTAGCTTTAGGGATTTTGCTACGAAAATCTTTTATTTGGATTTGTGGCGAAATTCTGAATCATTTTCATATATAATATGCTGAAAACGGTCAATGTATGAAGAAGTTACAAGCAAATGAATTTGGATAGTATATATATATGTATATATATAAGTGAGTAATATATATATGTCCAAAATATATTTAATTAAATGAGGGAGAATTTGAAATTCATACGAAGATTAAGATTATGGGGACAGAGTATATTTTAAGTAAAGAAAGAGATTAGAAAATATAGTAACGTATAATTTAATTAGACACCTCATCACCACATAAGTTCATTAGGCCTTTCAACGACCAATAGGTCGACCTCCCAGGTCAATCACCTGGTGGCTGGGGAGCCCAATGAATCTATATTGGCTAGGTTTTCTAAGGGAAAACATATAAACATAAGGCCAGGATTTCATCTAAGTCATCTAACAGCTCACGCTCACATGAGCAACTATATATAGGCCATCATATCACACAACGAAACCCTAGCCACTCTCTTATCCCTATGTCCATACCATCCTTCCGCCATTGCTGAATTTCAGAAAAGGTTCGGACTTTCTCTTCTATTCCTCTAACCGTTATTCTTATCTTCTCTCTAATCTAAATTCATGTAGGTTTTAGTACGAATTCTGGAATTCAGCATATATGTAAGATTCTAAAAGACGTTCCTTGCATATATATTAGGAGGACTGGAGCACGTTTGCCGCGAAGATTAAACACAGATATGAATCTATGACAAGAATCCTATTTGTTCTTCCTTAGATCAGTGTGTGTAATATCATGTTCTTGGGCATATTCTATTTTTTTAACAGGTCAACATGTTGATGGCTATGCCTAAGAAGATTTGAAAGTCGATAACATCAATACAAAAATCCCCAAATTCTCTATTTTATGTTTGCATGTGAATTGTCAATTTATTGTTATTTGGTTTGTGGATTTGGAAATTAATAATGGATTAAGGATGAAAAGAGTTTTGTAGTTGTTATTTCTACTTTGCGTACACCCTTATGTAAATATTTGATTGTAACCTAAAAGAGTATAAATTTGGTTATTCCATTATCTGATTAGGTTTGGATTCTATTTTGAATCCAAACATATTTATATTTGAAATATATCAAATGTAAACTTTTTTATGTACAAACCACCAAAAAGGGATGAATTAGATAAAGTGGAACCTATAAACGTACATGTATATATTGTATGTATATGTTATACTCTATTCTTGATCCATTATTGAAATCATTCCAACAAGCCTAGGATGCAAGTTGAAATTTGTATGTATGTATATTTTCCACTCACTGCTATCTGTTATTATGCTATTATGCCATCATGCCTAAATTGTAGTTGTCTAAAAACATGGAAGATTAACTTGTATACCTTAATTTAGGACAAATTGACAATTGCTATCTCATTAGAACATTCCCTCGTTAATACGAATACTTACATTATTTATGTGTTATAATTATTATACTTATATAAACGTAATCAACGTAACTAATGTTATATTAGCGAAATAAATGCGATTAGGGTAGAATTCGAATTTGAAATGTCACCATATATATATATATATATATATATACACACACTCTGATGCTTCTGTATGCATATAGAATGTCTTTACATATACATATTATATATTAATAGTGGCACGAAGAAACGAGCTTAGTTGCCATTTATGGTAGAAGCCTGCCCGAAACCAACCGGAAAATCCAACAACCACAAGTAGGCCCAACTAATGTGAGAGGTCTGGGTGCAATGAGCCATTCAAACTTACTACACTATGACACAAGGTTAAACCAACTTGTAGTAGAAGTCTACTAGGAATCGACTGACACATCTAGCATCTACATGTATACGGTTTAATGTGAGAGGTCCAGTGTATGTATATATATAACTATATATACAAGTTTATTGTTTGTGAAAATAGGCAGGTTTACTACACCTTTAGAAGGTCTTAAGTGGTTGGCTCTCTTCTTATCAAATTTGGGTTTTAAGTAGTTAGGACTAGGATCCCTATGAAGGTCTACTCCTTGGAGAGGAACCAAATTCGTAGGACTCACCCTTATTATATTCAGAGTAAGTCTACGAGTCCTCCTTCTCTAAAAGTGGTTAGGCACAAGCGGTAACAGAGTAGGGTAGTTCACGGGAGATGTCCACTTCCTCTGTAAGCTTATAAGGGATCAACTTAGGACAAAATTGGTATATAAAAGATATGCAGCCATTGCATGCTCACCAATTGTCCAAGGGATGTTTTAAGTGACATAGGTGTTCTACCGTAATATTAGTTAAGTAGTAACGTTTACAATACTACTTCTCGTATTACAATTGAGAGTATAGACTTAAGAACGTTGACATAATAGGATGGGGTCTTAAAAGACTAGGGTCCGCCTCAGGGTTATAAGAGATCATAAGAATCCACCTTTAATAGGGCCGTAAGTGACCAAGAATGCCCACCTCATTGGGTCTTAACCCTAAAAGCCTTAATGAGCGACTGACTTTGATATCAACCTCATTGGTTTGATACTTGGTGTTTGTGTGAATATCATGTGTTGCATAGACATACCGTGACATATGTCACCTATAAAAACATAGGGTACGGACTTCAACTAAACACCATTTTTTAGTCACGCAGAATTTTATGTTCCAACCCCTCTCCTTAACAAATCCAACAGGTCAGTAGATGGGGCAGAATTCATGGACAAAGCTATGATGGGATCTGAAGATGAAGGCGCTATGCTATTATTAGTAGTTATTGATGTACTTCTTATGGAAACATTTGAGGGTGAGTTTATTTGATGTATCCATGAAACATATGCAATCTTGCCTGTTGTGTTGGAATTATGTGATTTTTAAATAAGTGGTACAACTTATTTCAGTATTATATTTTCTCTTTCTGCAATGTGAGATTTCCATTCGAAGTGCATGTTTATATTATCTGTGCAAATATAATTCCTTACAGGAACTAACGACCCATTCAGTGTGGCTCTAAGCTTCGATGAGCCTTTTCTAGGTCAAAATTTAGGCCCATTCCAGGCGAGTTGTTAACTTTGGTATTAGAGCATAGGTTACGGATTATAGTGGAACTATACGCATGAGAGGCATAATTGTATTTTGAAAAAGGTTTTACAAACTATACATATAATATATATTTACCCCCAATAAGCATACGCATCTATACTAGGCAACTTTATCGTTTTCTTCCCTTTTCAGCTTAAATTACTATCTCAGGAGTATCCACTAAAAGATTCTTCCTTTTCTTTTCAGATAATAGAATGGCTGATAATCCTACTTGGCAGGGTAACCAGGCAAGGCCCCGATACTTACCAGAATGGTTCCAACAGTATCTCCGTACTATGGAACAGGTCCCTGTTACTAATCCTGCCCCAATGGCACCTACAGCTTCTGCTATTGAGGTAGCCTTTGATGTTTCTCGTTTCTGCAAGAATTTCGCGAATCTTGGAGGGAAATCGTTCTCTGGAAAGGAAAGTTTTACTAATGCCTAATCTTGGATAATGGACTGTGAAAGAATTTTCAAAGCTACTGGCTGGCCCAGTGAAGTGAAATGGAGAATTGTGGCCTAACACTTGAAAGATGAGGCCCTTGAATGGTGGAACTTAGTATCTGTAGAGAATGAGGGCCGAATATTTACCTGGGCCGAATTCAAAACCAGTTTCGAAGCAAATTATCTGCCGAGGGTAGAAATGACTATTCTGTTAGAGAAATTCATCCACCTCAAGTTAGGAAATGGATGCAACACCATTGCTCAAACGCACTCACATAGAAATATATGCATAATTAGATTGTTTGCATACATATTGCATCACTTATTACACTAGATGCTAGGATAGAGCTCACTTTAGTGGGTCTACAGTTCATAATATTGTGAGTCATGGATGCTTGTGGATGAATTTAATAGTAACATGGATGTACAACATGGATGTTTCGAGTGAGTTGTATTTTTCGCCCCTTCAAACAGAAATCTATTTTAAGGGGGGGAGGGGAGGAGGAGAATGTAACACCCCATAAAAGACATAAATATTAACATTAAATAAAAATAAATATTTTAACAATAATAATAAGGTTGGAAAATGATATTTTGCATCTTTACGAATTTGGCTATGAAAACATATTTTTTGGATTCATGGCGAAATTCTGAACCGTTTTCATATATAATATGCTGAAAACGGCCAATGTATGAAAAAGTTACAAGCAAATGAATTTGGACAGTAAAACGCAAATATATATAAACACACACACATACATATATATATATAATATGGTGAGTAATATATATAATATATATATATCCAAAATATATTTAAATAAATGAGGGAGAATTCGAAATTCAAACGAAGGATAAGATTATGGGGACAGAGAATATTTTAAGTAAGGAAAGAGATTACAAAATATAGTAATGTATAATTTAATTAGACACCTCAGCGCCACATAAATTCATTGGACGTTTCTGCAACCAGGAGGTCGATCGCCCCCTAGAAGGGGTGTCGACCATCGATCGACCGCCCAAGTCGACCGCCTGGCGGTTGAGGAGCCCAATGAATCTATGTTGGCTAAGGTTTTCTAAGGGAATATATATAAATATAAGGCCAGGATTACATCTAAGTAATCAATGGCTCACGATCACATGAGCAACTATATATATGCCCTTTTATCACACAACAAAACCTTAGGCACTCTCTGATCTCTATCTCCATACCATCCTTTTATCATTGCTGAATTCCAGAAAAGTTTTGGAATTTCTCTTCTATTTCTCTAACCTTTTTTCTTATCTTCTCTCTAATCTAAATTCATATAGGTTTTAGTATGAATTCTGGAATTTAGTATTTATATATAAGATTCTAAAAGATGTTCCTTACATATATTAGGAGGATTGGATCATGTTTGCCAACACAGATATGAATCTACACCAAGAATCCTTTTTGTTCTTCCTTAGATCTGTGAGTGGAATATCGTGTTCTTAGGCATATTCTATTTTTTTTAAAGATTAACATGGTGATAGCTATGCCTAAGAGGATTTGAAATCGATAACATCAATACAAAAATCCCCAAATCCTCTATTTTATGTCTGTGTATGAATTATCAATTTATTTTTTTTAGTTTGTGGATTTGGATCTTAATGTTGGATTGAGGATGAAAAGGGTGTTGTTGTTTCTACATTGTGTAATCTACCCTTACGTAAACATTTGATTGTAACCTAAAAGGGTTTAAATTTGGTTATTCCATGTTTTGGTAAGGATTGGATTCTATTTTGAATCCAAACGTATTCATACTTGAAATATATCAAATATAAACATTTTTATGTGCAAACCACCAAAAAAGGATGAATTAGATAAAGCAGAACTTATAAACTTACATGTATGTATTGTACGTGTATGTTATACTCTATATTTTATCCATTATTGTAATCATCCCAACAAGTCTAGGATGCAAGTTTAAATTTGTATGTATGTGCATTTTCCATTCACTACTATATGTTATTGTGCTACTATGCTATCATGCCTAAATTGTAGTGGTCCAAAAATATGGAAAATTAACTTGTATACCTTAATTTAGGATAAATTGACAATTGCTATCTCGTTAGAACGTTCCCTCGTTTATATGAATATTTACATTATTTATGCATTATAATTATTATACTTATATAAATGTAATTAACGTTATATTAGCGTAATAAATGAGATTAGGATGTAATTCGAATTTGAAATGTCCCCATATATATATTTTGCTTGTGTATGCATATAGAATTACTTTATGTATACATTAATAGTGACACACAGACAAGAGGTTAGTTTCCATTTGTGGTTGGAGCCTGACAGGAACCAACCGGCAAATCCAATTACCATAAGTAGGCCCAACTAATATGAAAGGTCTGGATGCCATATTCCATTCAAACTTACTACACTATGACACGAGGTTAAACCAACTTGTAGTCCAAGTCTGCCCAGAACCGACAAACACATCCAACATCTACATGTACACGGTTTAATGTGAAAGCTCTAGTGTGCATATATAAAACTATATAAATATAAGTCTATTGTATGTGAAAATATGCAGGTTTACTACACCTTGAGAAGGCATTAAGTGGTTGACTCTCTTCTTATATAATTTTGGTCTTAGGTAGTAAGGACTAGGATCCCTCCGAAGAATAACTTCTTGTAGAGGAACCAGAGTCATGACACTCACCCTTATTAGTTTCGAGTAAGTTTATTGGTCCTCCTTCTCTAAAGGTGGTTAGGCATAAGCGGTATCAGAGTAGGGTAGTTCACGGGGGATGTCCACTTCCTCTAGAATCTTATAAGGGCTCAACTAGGGCCAGAATTTGTATATAAAAGATATATGGCCATTACATGCTCCCAGCTGTTTAAGGGAAGTCTTAAGCGACATAGGTGTTCTATCGTAATATCAGTTAAGCTGTAAAGTTTGCAATACTACTTCTCATATTACAATTGAGAGTATAGACTTAAGAACGTTGACGTAATAGGATGGGGTCTTAAGAGGCTAGGGTCCTCCTCAGGGTTATAAGAGATCATAAGAATCCACCTTTAATAGGTCCATAAGTGACCAAGAATGCCCACCTTGTTGGGTCTTGACCCTAAAAACACTGATGAGCGATTGACTTGGATATCCACCTCATTAGTTAGATACTTGGTGATTTTTGTGAATGTTGTGTGTTGCGTAGACATACATTGACATATGTAACCTATTAAAAATATAGGGTATGGACTTTAAGTAAACACCATATTTCAGTCACATAGAACTTTTTGTTCTAGCCGCTCTCCTTAACATGTCCAACAGGTCAATAGATGGAGTAGAATTCATGGATAAAGCCATGATAGGAGCTGAAGACGAAGATGAAGTCGTTATGTTATTATTAGTAGTTATTGCTGTACTTATTATGGAAACATTTGAGAATGAGTTTATTTGATGTACCCTTGGAACAAATGTAGACTTCACTTTTGTATTGGAATTTCGTGATTTTTAAATAAGTGGTGCATCTTATTTCAGTATTAGATTTTCTCTTTGCGCTGGGTGAGATTTCCATTCAAAGTGTATGTTTATATTATCTGTGCAAATGTATTTCCTTACAGGAACCAACGTCCCATTTAGAGTGGCTCTAAGTTTCGATGGGCCTTTTCTGGGTCGAAATTTAGGCCCATTCTGGAAGGGTTGTTACAAATGAAGAGCCCAATGGGGAAGATCATTGCAGGTGTCCGGAGACATAATGGAAGCACGTCCAACTTGATATTTGACAGGACCGAAAGGAAGTTCGAGACTCTATGGGACGTTAGTGTACTCTAACTGGTCCTCTATGGTAGGTGTAATGAAGCTGTACCTATTTAACCAAAATGTGGCTTTAACACCTAAATGCAGTATGAAGTCCTCACAATCACAAATCTCAGATCACAGAGTGCATATAAAGCATTAAAACAAGGGACACACGATATTTTTATAGTGGTTCGACTCAAACCAAGCCTACATCCACTTTATAATTCCTTAAATCCTAAGAAGTTACAATTACAATGTCGTCTCACAATCCATGAGATCCAATTACGCACAACATCCTTGTATTTTAATGAAGAAGAAGAGAATGATTTTTTACACGAAATCCTCGTGTTAAATTGAGTTGAATTGGCCTTGTTGAAGCACGAAAAGTCCTTGCGTTGTTGATAGTGGAAGCCGTGAAGAAGAATGGCCAAAAGTCCCTTCATTTGCCCTCAAGTGGTGTATTTATAGCCATCTACAATAGGCGGTCCGTGGGGCAAGTGGAACGCATCCCAAAAATCTCTAAATGAGGTGGAAAACATGGAGAAATCCTTTCCAAGTCATTCCATGCCATGTATGATGAGATCCGGGTTGATAGAAGAAGATGTCACATGAGAATAAGTCAAAATCAATGGTTGTCACTGCTTTGGTACAAGCGGTTCGTGGTTGTGGTCCACGAGTGCAAGTGGGCGAACCGAGCTTAGTTCCTCACACGAGTCCAGGATGAAGTGCATGTGATAGTTTGTGGTCGGGTCGTGGTTTATGGGTGCACCACGAGCCCAGGGGGGCGATCCCAGGGGGCGCGAGTTGGTGCCATGGTCTGAGTTTTCAATGCTAATTTACACCCGTTCACGGACATGGAGTAACTTCCAATCGTAAGTCCGTTTGGGCCAAACGAAAGCTCTACTTGAAGCTAATTCTAGAGGGCTACAAGATTTACGGTGCACCATAATCGTTGTTTTCGGGCCCAAAAGAGGTCGTCTGATAGGTGTTTCGGGCCATTCTTTGTTTGTGATGCGACTTCAGCCAAGTCGCTTCCTGTCTTCTAATGTTGTTCTCAATACTTGAATGTATTGTTATCCAGAGATTTCACGTGTGATGACTTTGAGTAAAAAGCATGTCACATTTTGCCCTAGAGGCAGGTCTGTACGGTTCCATCCATAGAGTACGCCTTGGCTGCATTTGTCTAGTGGGCAACCAGATGACTGATGGGATGATTTTTCAGGATTCGGCGGTTTCTCGGCTCTGAGAGCAGGCTTCGTGGTCAGGACTTAATAAGGATAGTAGATTGTCAGATACCTTTCATCGTCAGTCGGAGCGAGTGTGGAAGAGCTAAACCAATATACCAGTGGTCTATCAAGACATGGGATGAAGGACAACGCCAATATGGAATTTTAGATTGTTTGTTAAGGGAACGATCACTTAGCTCTTGAATGGTCTTTTATTAGTTGAGGGGGGATGGGTGAGACAATAGCCACCGAGGAAAAGCGACAGACCAATCTAGGGATATCTGTATTGTAGGCCTAACAAAGTCGTCCTTTACAGATATTGAAATTTCCTGACCGTGTTTCATGTTAGAGTCTAACCTAATAGTGGAACACTGATGATAGATAGCACACTTTCATAACATGGCGATGGAGGCTTAGTACGCTTTCATAGCATGGCGATGGAGGCTTAGTACACTTTCATTGTATTGCTTAGTGTGCTTACATAGTCTGGCAATGGAAATCTAGTATGCTTCTATAGTGCGTCCATGGTGACCTTTCGAGAAGGGTATTATGGGAAGTTCCTTGATATGTTGGGCATAGAGTAGATGGATACGATTTATGCATAAACTTGAAAGTGTAATAAACCCAAATAACATAATAAAGGTTAACCAGTGATAGAACGATATATGTAGTGTTATTTATAAAAATTATAAATTGTCCATTCACTAGAACTTTTGTTCTGACCCCCTTCTCATAACAAACACACAGGTTAGACAGATGGTAGTGAATTTACAGCTTAGAGGCACTAGCTAATCATCATCATTGTGGTAACTATCTACTTATTATATTTTATTCAATTCCACTGTGAGATATTCTACCATGAGCTCTGGTATATTTATCTTTTCCTTTCTGCAAGATACCAGACAAACCAACTGGGGTTTTAGTGGACATAGATTTTAGCATATTACAAAAAATTCGACTCCTTTGAAATTTGGGTGTTGCACATGATGTGGCTGGCCTTGTTTTAATCTATAATTATAACGACTTAAGATCCCTGGCCTAACCTATAAATAGGCCTCTAAACCTTCTAATTTTTCAACACAATCTCTTCCCTTCAGGATACTCTCTTGGTATGATCTAACCTAATTTTTTTAGAGGAAAGATTTATTAAAACAAAAATGTATATGCACACACACCCTTTTGGAGGTGAGATCTACAGAAGCCACGGAGGGACGCTGTGGACCATGGGTGAGTTTGCAATTATTTAAATTTTTGGTAATTTAAGCAAAATATGGTTTATAATAGTTGTAGAGTTTTTGGTAGTTTTTTTTTATATTTTTTCTTATAACTTTTATAAGTTTTCTGTAAGTTGGTATTTTCTGTAAGCTTTTTTATATAAGTTATTTTCTATAGTATTTTTCAGCGTTTTCTTATAGTTTTATTTTGTTTAAGTTCTATAAGATAACCTTTCAATCTTCTTCTCTCCTTCTGTATTTATGTTTGTCAGTTATTTATGGTTTCTATGCCTATTTTGTAACAACACGGAATTTTGGCGGTAATTAATATAGTTATTTAGTTAGGATCCAAAATGGAATTTTCACAAATATAGGAACTTGACATGAAACCTGCATCGTTGCATTTATAAAGGAATGCTTGTCAACTTTTACGTTTAGAACATTGCGAACGGAATCCCTATGAAAAAGTTACAGACCAAATACCAGGTCGACCAGAGCGGTCGACCGTTGAGTCGATAACAACAGGCGATAGTTATGTTTATATATATTTATTATATAAACGGGTGGACCTTTATTAAATTAAATCTAACGGTCTTGGATCATTCCTATGCCTATAAATAAAGGACTGGACCATATTCGCTTATTCAAATTTTCTGGAGACAGCAGCGAAGCTCTACCATTTCCTATCCTCTAATCCCTTCTAAAACAAAAATTATAAACATATACAAATCAGATTTGCAAGATTTGAGGGACTAGATTCAGATCTATGAAAAAGAGATAGTTCTACGAATAGGTAATCTAAATTATTGAATTTTCTTCTTCTTTTCCTATTTTTTCTAGATCTATAAATATAAACCTTTGTTTGTCAATCAGTTTTTTGAAATATGTTGTAGTCTATAAGATTTGGAAATTTTATGTCTAAAAACCATGTCAGATTTGGATTTGGATAACTTTCAGGTGAGTGGGAAATTATATGCATTGTTTATAATAAGCATATATAATTTGTTTGTGTTGAATTGGAATTATATGCCTAAAAGTGTCAGATTTGTGTATTTTGACAAATCTGAATTATCATGAATATTGGTTAAGTACGGATTTGTAGGCCTCTTAAGGCATTATCATCTTTTGCCTTCAATTATACTTGAGTTGTGGTTATTGCAAACACCTCAAATCTGAAAATCAGTCCCAACACTTTTATCAGATCTGTAATTTTATTCCAGATCCATCGGGTTGAGTGTTCATTTATGATTTATACAGTATTGGTTTAAATAATTAATAATACTATTGTGTTTGACATTGTTTAGGGTTTTAATTGATTATTGTAACTTTTTTCCTTTTGTTCATTTTGTATAAAAAGAATTATTTGAAATCTACGAAAAACATAAATAAATCAAATAAGAAGAGATGTGCAAATTCATGTATTTTCATACATAATTAGTAGTAGCTATTCTAAATAAAATATTAACATATTTCCTTGGGATTTGAAGTAGTGTCAGTTTTCTCCTTTTGAATAGTTTGAGCAAAACTTTACGATAATTACACTAAATAACATTTTATAAGATTTTGAACCTTAAAACAATATTAAACACAAAAAGGGTTGCTTTGGTCTTTAGTTTAAACACAAATATAATAAATAATAATAATAATAAAATATTAGTTAGTAACTACATTAACTTCGTGTTTAATTTATAAGTGTTAATATATATATATATAAATCTTATCTGTCTGAATCTACGTAAATGATGCTAATATATAAAATAAGTGTTTGTTGTTATTGTGTTTTTGAATCAAAGTATTTCCACTGTATATGTAAATGTGTAGTACTAACTTCTATAATAAATGGAAAATAAACGTTAATGACCGTTGTAGCAATAGACATGGAATTTATTACTGAAATAAAAGGTCATAGATAAGGTAATTAGTATTGTAACCACAATTGTTTGGGGAAAGTATATTGAATAGGATAAATATGGCTGAATGGATACAATTAAATAGGTAATAGGAATAGGGATTATTACTCCAACTAGGGAAATAAATTAATAATATATATATATATATATATTCAAATGAGAATCAAACCAAATTAATGTTATAGTATTATTTAGGAGTTACAATAATTAGATTAAAATATAAATGGGACTGATATAAATGGCATTAAATAGGTTAATTGATGCCTTATAGAATATGAGCGTTAAGGTCATTAATGTAGGTAACCTAATTAACAGAAATAAATAGAATTAAAAAAGGGGAATCAATGAGGTTTGATTTTTCTTAGTAAATGCTAAGTCCAATAAGGAAATAAATAATTAAACATCCTAGGATAGTGTTGACCAGCTTTTTGGTAAAAGGCGTCATAAACTAAGTTCTTATTAAAGTTGGACCATCTCTTTCTGGATCGACCTTCACCTGGGTTGACCAAAACTTGGCTCAACCCAAACCAACTATGTCTCGAGCCACATGGTTCAAAGTTCAGGGATCGGGTCGATCGATCCAGCAGATTGACCTCGAAGACATCGAACCAGATCCTACATTTCACAACAAAGCCCGATTCTCAAAGTTACTTTATCTGTCAAACCAGACCTATTCAAGTTTTCTTGCTCCAAGTTCCAAGGTCCACATATTCCTCGATTATCGAGAAGAACTATTCTCCTATAGGAGACTAGGTCCCGCAACAGATATTCTAGATCGGGCGATACGTGGATGATCCATGATCGGATTGCCGCTACGTGGCACATCGATCGACTTGGATTTTTGTCTATAAATACACCTTTCCAGAAATGGAAAAGGAGGATCTTTTTTCTGAAAAGTTCATGGTTGGCTTTCTAAAAATAGCCCACCTTACACTTTGATCGAACAACATTTAACACAAGGTTTTTATGTATAAATCACTTCTTTCTCTACCTTCTTTTAATAATAGCAACTGTAACCTATAATCGACAGTATAAACAGAGATTATAAAGTGGACGTAGGCTTGGTTTAAGCCGAACCACTATATGATTGTTATATGCCCCTTGTGTTTACTTCTTTTTCTTGTATTCTGTTATCATGATCGCTAAAACATCTTGTGTGTGGGTTACATACTTAGGGGTTGACTGTCATTAGGCCAATTTTGCAACGTCAACACTTTGGCATGCTAGGTAGGGAGTGTGCAACCACCTTCAACAATTTCTAAGCTTGAAAGGATTTGGATAGCCATTTGTTGAAGAATCAATAGTGAAAAGGAAGAAGGATGGAATATCTTCTCACACTCAAGCCACCGACATTATAAGCGCAGCAAATGTAGCAGCAGAGGCAAGCCTGAAGGCTTCCTCCCATGAAGACCCATCCCTATACTTAACTAAGGATGAGATGGACAGAGTTCTAGCCGAGCTTAGAGCATAAATGGCACACTAAGATGAACTTCTCAAAAGACAGCAGGAAATGATAAACAATTTATTCGCTTGGATGGAAGGAAGGCCAAGCAACCATCCATCACTCCTTGCAAAAGACGAAGCTGGGGCAGCAACTATGTTTCGAACCAATGAAATCCAAGCCCCAGATTGGTCTACTGCTTTGCCACCATGTGGATCGACTCAACTCTCAGGTCGACCGGACGCTAGTTCTACTCAACTCCCAGATCGATCAGATTTCGGGTCAAATCAATCGGTGCAACCTCCATATCGGCCAGAGCATGGTTCGGCACAACTTATGGCTCGATCCAACATCATACCGCAAACTAGACTTATGTCACCTCCCACTCAACCTTGCCAGCACGACGGACCTAGCACATCTTGGAGAAGCAACCCTATGTCACTCCAAGACTGCAATACCGCATCATCTCCCAATATAATGAAGGGAAATGTTATGTTAACCACTGTGAATCACACTAGGAAGGGGCAGAGTCGAGTCCCGAACTAATAATGCTACCCCAAGTCAGTCCAATCCTACCAGCTTGGATATGGTTCGGCCTAACACACATTCCAACCAAGGGGTCCCGGACAATCTGGAACCAACAACCGAGGCTGTGGACCACCTTCACCCATCACCCATGGGATGCACCGAACTGTCCCCAAGAACGCAAGGCATGCTTCCAACATCGATTGAGCTTCGCGCTGAAGCTACCGGCGCAGAATTGGCTTTGTGGCAACGCTTCTCGGAGACATGAATAAAATCGCTAACATCATTAAGCGCTTCACCCGAGGCACCTCTTCTCATCAAAATGTGGATAATGTCCATCGCAGTCCCTTCACATGGAAATTCAGGAATTCTCGTAACTCACATGACTTCAAACTTCTAGCTTTGGGTCCATATAACCGCAGGACTGATCTAACCAAACATCTTGTGATACATGTGTTACATGGAAGTACTATCAGTGTCAGTTAATATCATGGCTACGTGCTTCCCTCTTTATCTAACTGATATAGCCGCCATGCGGTTTCGACAGCTAACAACTTAATCGATCAATAGTTAGAACATGTTGGTCACCCACTTTATTGAGCAATTCAAATTTCACATATCACGACCCAAGAGCATCATGTTCCTCACGTCTATTAAACAACGGTCCGACGAGACCTTACGCTCTTTCCTGGAAAGATTCAATGTGGCCGTAGCATCGGTCGATCGACTTGAACCATTAATGGTGCTCATGGACGCTATGGCAGGTGTCTTTGACAGAACAAACTTCAAAATCTCCTTCCAAAGGGATCCTTCCGGCGACATTGGTGATTTCTACTCCGAGATAGACAGATTCCTTCGGCAAAAGGATACTAATATCGAATGGATAACCTTGATGTACTTTCTATAAAGGATGGAGGACCATCCACTGCTATCTAGAACAAAGGAAAAGGGAAAACCTCGGAAAAGAGTGACGGGAATGTGTGATTCTGGAGCGAGCCCAAATATGATAGATACACCAAGATTAATTCCTCACTACCAGATATATACCTCGACATGCGAGGAACTCTACCTTTTCCTAATCCGCCCAGGAGGGAGCCAACTTAAAGAGAACGTGAATCAGGAAAGCACTGCACATTTCACGATATGGAAGGTCATGGCCCTAACGACTGTAGACACTTACGTGATCTCATCAAAGAAAGGGTAAAATTTGGAGAGCTACTCGAATATGGTAAGAAATCAGCGACATCCATACCACCACCATTACTTCCCCATGCTCCAAAGAATGGTTCCCATGTTCCTCGGGACGGGAAAGATTCTGAGCCTAGAAGTCATGATATCATCATCAATTGATCTGGATTAGGTCATCCGCATGTCTTAGGATATAAGATGTGCATTGCTTTTTTGAATTTTCAATATCTATGTTGATTCACGTGTGTACTGGAGTTAGGCTTTAACTCTCGGGCATACTATGTTCCCAACAATACAACTACTTTATGAATAAAATGGTTAGGTTGAAGTACGCATGTACGTGATTAGGATATAATCCAAAGGCATGCTCTGGAATAAATCATAAACCAATCAGAATTTGTTTTGACAATGTAATAAAACATGGAATAAATAGAATCTATTTTCTCAAGCATGGATTGTGTTTGATAAATACAAGTACCTTATCAGGATTTGTCAAGATTCTCTAACTAAACTAGAGTATGACTTATACCCATACCTCTATCTTAGGTATGGATGATACCTAAACCCGAAGCTCCGCTCATCAGGAAGGAAAAATAGAATTATTTTTCAATATGAGTATGGATTATACTCGAACCAGACTACCAAGTACGGATTATACTTGGGCAAACCAAACTACCTCGTTGGAATTTGACAAGGGAACATCATCAAAACTCGAGTATGGTTTATACTTAACCCCAGGTATGGCTTATACCTGATGAACCAAGTTATCTTGTCAGGATTTGGCAAAAAAGCTCAATCACTGCTGGAGTATAAACCCCCAACAAATATCCAAGGATGGTTTATGCTCAAATAGGTTAATCGGTACTGTCACTATTTGACACATCCGTTTACCTCCTTTTTTTCTGCGTAGGTATTATGTAACACCCCACCTCCGCTAGGGTCACTCACAAAGGGAATGCACTAGGTTTGGTGAAGTATTATCGAGGTAATCATGCACAGAAATATTACAAGACAGAACATATACAAAATAGCGGAAGTAAAACAAATTTCATTACCTTATAAAATAAGGTCTAAAGCCTTTTACATCAGAATACATCAAAACCTGTCTTGCAATAGTAAAGAAGCATAAAACCTTTTCATAAATTATTCCCCAAAATAAAGCGCTGAAGCAGCCATAGCCAAGAGAAGATCAAGCTATACATGATGACCTTCAAGCATAAGAGGTCCGAACTAAACAACATCATTTCCTCCCAGAAACCTGGGGGGAAACGGAAGACAAAGAGGCAAAAGAAACGGGGTCAGTCATAAAGACTGGTATGTCCTATCTACTTCCAGTATAAAAACAGGTAAAGGTAACATGACATGCATAAACTGAAAGTAAACATAAGGATGACGACAAGATAGATAAGATAAACCAAGATAACTAGATGAACTACTGTAGTAAGGTAAACTAAGGTATCTTGATAAACTACGGTGTCAAGATAAATCAAGGTATCACATCGTCAGGTTTCTATCAAGTATACTGTCCCAACGTATCTATCATGTATAACCTCCCACGGAATCTATCATGTATAACATCCCAAGGTATTTATCATGTATATTTACTCTGCACCTCTCGTACTAGTATCCCAACCCGCGTCATGTGTTAACTATGGATGTCCCTTGCCCAATGTCATGTAATGGTCCATGTCAACCTAATATATAGCATATGTAGGTTTTTACCAACTCGTATGTTTCTTTCCATGTATAAGTTCAGTCCTTTGCCGTAGGCCGTACGGGCTTTCCCATGTAAATCTATACCACCTCAACGTAGTACCATTTTATCCTTGAAGTTGTTTTGGACTGCTACCCTTGATCTGGTTACGTTTTCTTACCATGAACTATCGCGTGTTCACTTAGGATTTATGCCACCTAGGACCACTAGGGATTATGCTACCTAATGAACGTTTCCGTAACTTGGTTTGGGTTTTAGCCACCTAGGGCCACTAGGGATTATGCCACCCGTCAACCACGCCCTTTATCCCACGTGTGTATCGTGAATCGTTTTCCATGTCTAGACGCACATGTATCTCAATGTGCCATCCGAGTTCCGTGCCAGGGCAAATCGATAAATACGGAACTCTGTCAGGAGCTTTAAGGCATCTGCTGATGCAGATATCAAGGTCTGTTTTTGTATCCGTGGCTATGGTCCCACGTGACCCCTCCCTCAACTACTGAAAGGCAATCCAAGAAAAATCATGTATGAGAACTACATCCCGGCCCCACTATGCCCCACTTACCTATTGGCCAACCTCACCCATAACTCGATAGCAAGTATATGGTCTGTTGGGAGTTCTCTGCCTTTCCGTACGTACACGATTGACTAAAGATGGTAGGTAGTCGGCGACGCGCTATCCAGGGCAAAAATCAAGTATCGTCGACTCCACGCTAATCCATCCCCGTCTTTAGGTTGCTCGCACAGCAACCAAGGCATACCCTTGGCTCTTCTACCGCAGACCTTAACCTCTGTGAGGCCAGGTTTCATGGACCATCTACCACCTCACAGAGGGATACCAAGAGTACCCTCACGTCTCCCGAAGCTACCGCTTCGTCACGCAGTTCGTTGGAGCTTTTTATCCAAGTCAGATAAGTTGCTCCTCCTCGTATACTAAGCGATGACCTACCGTATCAGGTTACTCATCTATTTATGAACTAGTCCCATGTCCTTGGCTAAGAATTATTACTTAGTTATTCTTAACTAAGGTTTACCACTTAGCTTCTTTTCCCGTTATCCTTGATTAACTACGATTTTACACTTAGTCCCCTGAACTAGGGTTTTGTCTAATGGGTTAAGTGTTGTCATTCGAGTTCATGACTTAACCCGCCTACAAATCATGTCAAAATTGGCTAAGTATTCAAGTCCAAGACTTAGTCCTACAAACCATGTGTCAAGTTGGTTAAGTATATCAAGCGGTTCATGACTTAACCCTATCAAATCATCCTGTCGGATTGGTTAAGAATATTCAAGTGGTTCGTGACTTAACCCTATCAAATTATCTTGCCAAATTGGTTAAGTGTAGGTCGACTTAACCCCATGGAATTATCGAGTCAAATTGGTTAAGTATTGGTTAACTTAACCCCATTGAATTATCAAATAAAATTGGTTAAGTGTAAGTTACTTAATCTCATTGGATTATCAAGTCTAGATTGGTTAAGTGTTTAACTTAACCTCATCGTATTACCGTGTTTAGATTAGTTAAGTCTACGTTATCTTAACTCTATCCAATTACCGTGTTTAGATTGGTTAAGCGTAGGTTTAGCTTAACCCCATCCCCTAACTGTATTTTACGGTTAAGTGTCATTAATAAATCAAGTCCGGTTTAACTTAACCTACCCATTCATGTCATATCGGTTAAGTGTCATTAGTCAAATTTACTTAACCTTATCATGTGGCATTAATTAAATTAATGCACTCTCAACCTCTCACATTAGACCTTGTTGTGGTTACTAGTTAAGCCGGGCGGGTCCGGGTAGTTTTACACCACAACCTAGTCTAGCATCGGGTCTTAAGCGCGACATGATCAACTACTCACATTGGGTCCTATTGTTTGTAGCCACAAGTTAAGTCGGGCGGGTCCGGGTAGATTTATGCTACAAACTCAACCCAACCTCGAGTTAGCCACTTTCATGTTTTTCTACGTGTCATGTTCATGTCAAATTTAGACCCCTTTTTAAGTCCATGTTTTCATGTAGCCCCATGGCAAGTTTTCGCGTCATATTCACGTTATTTATCATTACATGTTACATGTAATTTCATGTCAAGATCATAGCCAATTTTCAAGTTTGCCTAAACTACCCAAAGCGTGTCCCCAACGCACATGAAAGCGAATCAACATATTTGGGATAATATGACAAAGATGGGTACAAGATGGCAAAGATGAATCACAAGTTAAACATGGTGAAAATTGAGGCAAAGGTGTTCACATAACTAGCATATTTCATATTGGCCTCTAAACATGCACGATGTCATAAAGGGATTGGCCACAAACGTGAATAATATCACAAAGGATTTGGCCTCAAGCATGCATAGTATCATAAGGGAATTTGGCCACAAACATGCATAGTATCATAAGGGAATTTGGCCACAAACATGCATAGTATCATAAGGGAATTTGGCCACAAACATGCACAGTATCATAAGGGAATTTGGCCACAAACATGCATAGTATCATTAGGGGATTTGGCCACAAACATGCATAGTATCATAAGGGGATTTGGCCACAAACATGCATAGTATCATAAGGGGATTTGGCCACAAACATGCATAGTATCATAAGGGGTTTGGGTTCATTTACATGCATAAGCCCCAAAGTCAAGTCTTTGCCAATGTTTCACAAGTCAAATGGTTCCCAAGGGTTCATGCCAACATTCCATAGACAAAGTTTCAAACTTGCAAGATAAACTAGGTTAAACACAACATGAGTGGCATGATTAAGTCGCTAAAACTTAGCCCAAGGTCATAGATCATAGAAAAGGGGCAAAGTTAGGTTCACATAGGCTAGCATACTTATGTTTCATCGCATTTTATTCCATGTCACATTAGAACCACCGTTAGAATCTACAAGTAGCTAGAACTTACATAGCGTGGCAAGAGTGCTAGGAGCATGAATCGTCTTGATGAAGAAAGATGGCTCCTATGTTGAAGAATCGTCATGAAATTTGCGTAGCAACATTGATCTACCCTCGATTTGATGTAGAAAGCTTGCACCTTTTGATTTGAACCCGATTTGAATGCATAAGCCCTTGGAGTTGGAGATGGAGGCCATGATCAAGAGGGATTTGGGCAGCACTTCGTTGTTAGATTGATTTTGAGTGATTTAGGTTAGGTCCTAGGGTGTTTTTATAGAGATTAGGAGTAGTTTAGGCCCTTAGATTAACCCTAGGATAGATCTGAGCCTTTAAAATCCGTCATAAGCCTCCAAACATGTCTTGAGGAACAAGTCAGGTGCACCCAGGCCAAGCTGGTCGACCACCCAAGTCGACAGGGGTGTCGACTGGGCAGTCGACACCACCTGGGGTGTGTCGACTCCCAAGTTGACTCCCCAGTCGACTTGGGGGTGGAGGGAATTTTTCCCGCCTGTTCTACTTGACTGAATTTGAATTCTGAATTCAAATTTGAACTGTTTTTGAACTTGAAATTTTCTGAAAACTTTGACGGGCCATAACTTGGTCATACGGACTCCGATTTTCGAAAACTCGGACTCTATTTCACGTATTTTTTCGAGACGAACGCAATGGCGAATGTTTCCCCTGATTCAGATATTATAACTAAATTCTTCCTTGATTCTTGTCTTAGCATGTTGTAAAAGTCCGGGTTGTTACATTCTCCCCAACTTAAAGGATATCTTCCCCGAAATCTCCAAGTTAGGAAGAACGTATCCTACCATCCATCATCCATCTACTCAAAACATCATCCACAGGCAACCATGGTCCTTAAAATACTCCTAATGCTTTATGAACACATGCAGAAAGTGTGTGTATATGTTCCTTAGCTAATGCTAATGATCAGGCCTGAATGATCTTTCTAATGCAAAATATGTTTAGTGCCATGAGTCCAACATGTATGCAAATAGTCCTAGTCACATAAACACTATATGTGTGCACAACCATTCATCCACATGCAACATCCACACGATAACATATTCAATTTCATCCATAAACAAGTACAAATACTCGTGCATATGCAATATGAAATGTGAATGAATCGATCTAGTATCTAGTGTGAATTCGCGCATCCACGAGCAACCACTTGCAACCATTTGCAACCATATCAATCATAACAAGTTTCAAATACATGTTTACATCCATAGAGTCCTACCTAAGGTTCCCAAGATAGGATCGAGAAGATAAACAAGACAAACTCCTTATGGGGTTTGTAACAGAAACAGGACCGAGAGGATATCCACCAAGCGATAGCATGCAAGCAAGCTCTACAGGAGAACCAGGATCAACGATATACTCTTAAAAAGAGACATGATGCGCGCGTCTAAGCCGCATTTCCATGAGCTTAATTCCATTGTGCCTTGACCGCCTTTGACTTCATGATTTCGTAGCTCCTTGATTCCTATTTCCAAGGTATGAGTTGGAACTCATTTCACTGTCGCCTCTCGTTTCACTTTCACTTATTCTTTCCCTAGTATGCTCGGCTCAAACATATCTGTGTACTCATGCAAGCTCTCCAAAATTCACTAGTGAATTCTGGATCTCATTTACCGATGCCAATCCATGTTACCACGTGCACTTACTAGGGTGATTCCTATAACCCATGCTTAAGCGGGATGAACCATCCGCCTTATTGGCGAACATTACTCGATCGGATCAGAGATATCCGATAAATGCATCAAGAGATTCTAGGTAACTAACCATGACAGAACCCAAAGGTTATACGAGACTTCGAGGGTATTACTCAGGCAAGTTAAGAGTTTAACTACCCTCCTTTCAAGACCGAGAATGGCATCCCTTACTGGATAACCACTTCATCCCTAGAATCCATCCATAGCTCGACAATGGAAGTATTGCTTCTAATCTCAACACTTGGCATTTACACTCTCAATTCCAAACAAGTCATGAATAAATGGACCGACTCTCCAACCAGATTTTGGGACAAAAGTGGGATCTTCTACCAGGCTAGTACTAAGGTGCAGAGACTCAACTATCAAAGTAGACTTAAATGATGCGATGATCAAGACAAAGTCTAGATGGAATGATAGAAAATAAAGGCTAAGCCTTTAACAGAAACGGTACCATTCCTCTTAGGTACGCTAGAAATGAGAGCATACAATTGCCCTCTCGCTGATCTTGTCCTTATCTTCCTTTGTGGATCAAGCCATACCAACAAGTTGCTTATTCTTAAGCTCGTGTCCTTTATCCTTGCTTTTATTATCCCTTCTTATTTATTATCCCTTCTTATAACTTCGGTAACAGGTCTCTCGAGAACTTCCTCCATCGCACGGGAAAACACTTACGTAGCTAGACAAGGATTAGTCGCAGTTAAAACTACTGTGACTACAGATGGAGGAAAGAAAGGAAAAGAGGTTCAATCAAGGAAACAAAGGATAGTGCTAATGACTTTTGGGGAATAGCCCTTTAAAAAAAAACTTTTCTTGAAAAATTCTTCTTTGTAAACGGTTTCTCAAATAGTTTTCAGAAGGTTTTAAAAACTTTTGCCCAGTCTGGTAACCTTCTGCTCTGATACCAAATGTAACACCCCACCTCCGCTAGGGTCACTCACAAAGGGAATGCACTAGGTTTGGTGAAGTATTATCGAGGTAATCATGCACAGAAATATTACAAGACAGAACATATACAAAACAGCGGAAGTAAAACAAATTCCATTACCTTATAAAATAAGGTCTAAAGCCTTTTACATCAGAATACATCAAAACCTGTCTTGCAATAGTAAAGAAGCATAAAACCTTTTCATAAATTATTCCCCAAAATAAAGCGGTGAAGCAGCCATAGCCAAGAGAAGACCAAGCTATACATGATGACCTTCAAGCATAAGAGGTCCGAAATAAACAACATCATTTCCTCCCTGAAACCTGGGGGGAAACGGAAGATAAAGAGGCGAAAGAAACGGGGTCAGTCATAAAGATTGGTAAGTCCTATCTACTTCCAGTATAAAAACAGGTAAAGGTAACATGACATGCATAAACTGAAAGTAAACATAAGGATGACGACAAGATAGATAAGCTAAACCAAGATAACTGGATGAACTATTGTAGCAAGGTAAACTAAGGTATCTTGATAAACTACGGTGTCAAGATAAATCAAGGTATCACATCGTCAGGTTTCTATCAAGTATACTGTCCCAACGTATCTATCATGTATAACCTCCCACGGTATCTATCATGTATAACATCCCAAGGTATTTATCATGTATATTTACTCTGCACCTCTCGTACTGGTATCCCAACCCGCGTCATGTGTTAACTATGGATGTCCCTTGACCAATGTCATGTAATGGTCCATGTCAACCTAATATATAACATATGTAGGTTTTCCCCAACTCGTATGTTTCTTTCCATGTATAAGTTCAGTCCTTTGCCGTAGGCCGTACGGGCTTTCCCATGTAAATCTATACCACCTCAACGTAGTACCATTTTATCCTTGAAGTTGTTTTGGACTGCTACCCTTGATCTGGTTATGTTTTCTTACCATGAACTATCACGTGTTCACTTAGGATTTATGCCACCTAGGACCACTAGGGATTATGCTACCTAATGAACGTTTCCGTAACTTGGTTTGGGTTTTAGCCACCTAGGGCCACTAGGGATTATGCCACCCGTCAACCACGCCCTTTATCCCACGTGTGTATCGTGAATCGTTTTCCATGTCTAAACGAACATGTATCTCAATGTGCCATCCGAGTTCCGTGCCAGGGCAAATCAAGAAATACGGAACTCGGTCGGGAGCTTTAAGTCGTCTGCTGATGCAAATATCAAGGTCTGTTTTTGTATCCGTGGCTATGGTCCCATGTGACCCCTCCCTCAACTACTGAAAGGCAATCCAAGAAAAATCATGTTTGAGAACTACATCCTGGCCCCACTATGCCCCACTTACCTATTGGCCAACCTCACCCATACTCGATAGCAAGTATATGGTCTGTTGGGAGTTCTCTGCCTTTCCGTACGTACACGATTGACTAAAGATGGTAGGTAGTCGGCGACGCGCTATCCAGGGCAAAAATCAAGTATCGTCGACTCCACGCTAATCCATCGCCGTCTTTAGGTTGCTCGCACAGCAACCAAGGCATACCCTTGGCTCTTCTACCGCAGACCTTAACCTCTGTGAGGCCAGGTTTCATGGACCATCTGCCACCTCACAGAGGGATACCAAGAGTACCCTCATGTCCCCCGAAGCTACCGCTTCGTCACGCAGTTCGCTGGAGCTTTTTATCCAAGTCAGATAAGTTGCTCCTCCTCGTATACTAAGCGATGACCTACCGTATCAGGTTACTTATCGATTTATGAACTAGTCCCATGTCCTTGGCTAAGAATTATTACTTAGTTATTCTTAACTAAGGTTTACCACTTAGCTTCTTTTCCTGTTATCCTTGATTAACTACGATTTTACACTTCGTCCCCTGAACTAGGGTTTTGTCTAATGGGTTAAGTGTTGTCATTCGAGTTCATGACTTAACCCGCCTACAAATCATGTCAAAATTAGCTAAGTATTCAAGTCCAAGACTTAGTCCTACAAACCATGTGTCAAGTTGGTTAAGTATATCAAGCGGTTCATGACTTAACCCTATCAAATCATCTTGTCGGATTGGTTAAGTATATTCAAGTGGTTCGTGACTTAACGCTATCAAATTATCTTGCCAAATTGGTTAAGTGTAGGTCGACTTAACCCCATGGAATTATCGAGTCAAATTGGTTAACTTAACCCCATTGAATTATCAAATAAAATTGGTTAAGTGTAAGTTACTTAATCTCATTGGATTATCAAGTCTAGATTGGTTAAGTGTTTAACTTAACCTCATCGTATTACCGTGTTTAGACTAGTATATTCTACGTTAACTTAACTCTATCCAATTACCGTGTTTAGATTGGTTAAGTGTAGGTTTTGCTTAACCCCATCCCCTAACTGTATTTTACGGTTAAGTGTCATTAATAAATCAAGTCCGGTTTAACTTAACCTACCCATTCATGTCATATCGGTTAAGTGTCATTAGTCAAATTTACTTAACCTTATCATGTGGCATTAATTAAATTAATGCACTCTCAACCT
The DNA here is from genome assembly GCA_030737875.1 of Allium sativum. Taxonomy (NCBI): domain Eukaryota; kingdom Viridiplantae; phylum Streptophyta; class Magnoliopsida; order Asparagales; family Amaryllidaceae; genus Allium; species Allium sativum. The sequence continues at coordinate 766,430,518 of CM060912.1, read as the reverse complement.
CTCACATTAGACCTTGTTGTGGTTACTAGTTAAGCCGGGCGGGTCCGGGTAGTTTTACACCACAACCTAGTCTAACCTCGGGTCTTAAGCGCGACATGACCAACTACTCACATTGGGTCCTATTGTTTGTAGCCACTAATTAAGCCGGGCGGGTCCGGGTAGATTTATGCTACAAACTCAACCCAACCTCCAGTTGGCCACTTTCATGTTTTTCTACGTGTCATGTTCATGTCAAATTTAGACCCCTTTTTAAGTCCATGTTTTCATGTAGCCCCATGGCAAGTTTTCGCGTCATATTCACGTTATTTATCATTACAAGTTACATGTAATTTCATGTCAAGATCATAGCCAATTTTCAAGTTTGCCTAAACTACCCAAAGCGTGTCCCCAACGCACATGAAAGCGAATCAACATATTTGGGATAATACGACAAAGATGGGTACAAGATGGCAAAGATGAATCACAAGTTAAACATGGTGAAAATTGAGGCAAAGGTGTTCACATAACTAGCATATTGCATATTGGCCTCTAAACATGCACGATGTCATAAAGGGATTGGCCACAAATGTGAATAATATCACGAAGGATTTGGCCTCAAGCATGCATAGTATCATAAGGGAATTTGCCCACAAACATGCATAGTATCATAAGGGAATTTGGCCACAAACATGCATAGTATCATAAGGGGATTTGGCCACAAACATGCATAGTACCATAAGGGAATTTGGCCACAAACATGCATAGTAGCATAAGGGGATTTGGCCACAAACATGCATAGTATCATAAGGGGTTTGGGTTCATTTACATGCATAAGCCCCAAAGTCAAGTCTTTGCCAATGTTTCACAAGTCAAATGAATCCCAAGGGTTCATGCCAACATTCCATAGACAAAGATTCAAACTTGCAAGATAAACTAGGTTAAACACAACATGAGTGGCATGATTAAGTCGCTAAAACTTAGCCCAAGGTCATAGATCATAGAAAAGGGGCAAAGTTAGGTTCACATAGGCTAGCATACTTATGTTTCATCGCATTTTATTCCATGTCACATTAGAACCACCGTTAGAATCTACAAGTAGTTAGAACTTACATAGCGTGGCAAGAGGGCTAGGAGCATGAATCGTCTTGACGAAGAAAGGTGGCTCCTTTGGTGAAGAATCGTCATGAAATTTGCGTAGCAACATTGATCTACCCTCGATTTGATGTAGAAAGCTTGCACCTTTTGATTTGAACCCGATTTGAATGCATAAGCCCTTGGAGTTGGAGATGGAGGCCATGATCAAGAGGTATTTGGGCAGATTTCGTTGTTAGATTGATTTTGAGTGATTTAGGTTAGGTCCTAGGATGTTTTTATAGAGATTAGGAGTAGTTTAGGCCCTTAGATTAACCCTAGGATAGATCTGAGCCTTAAAAATCCGTCACAAGCCTCCAAACATGTCTTGAGGAACAAGTCAGGTGCACCCAGGCCAAGCTGGCCGACCACCCAAGTCGACAGGGGTGTCGACTGGGCAGTCGACACCACCTTGGGTGTGTCGACTCCCAAGTCGACTCCCCAGCCGACTTGGGGGTGGTGGGAATTTTTCCCGCCTGTTCTGCTTGGCTGAATTTGAATTCTGAATTCAAATTTGAACTGTTTTTGAACTTGAAATTTTCTGAAAACTTTGACGGGCCATAACTAGGTCATACGGACTTCGATTTTCGAAAACTCAGACTCTATTTCGCGTATTTTTCCGAGACGAACACAATGGAGCAACCCGTTTCCCCTGATTCAGATTTTATAATTAAATTCTGCATTGATTCTTGTCTTAGCATGTTGTAAAAGTCCGGGTTGTTACATATTATACGCACAGCTGAACGGACTGGGTAAGATCCTGGTCTTCTTCTTTTCTTTTGGCCTTAATACAATCGTTAAAAGATTGTTGGTTTTCTGGCCATCTTATGGTATGGTCCGGCGTGACCCTGGCTTTCTGGATTTCTATATATTGTTCTTCTATAAATCATTATTTGGAATATCCTAAACACACCTTCCTTTATCTAGAAAGATATGTTCTGGGAGGGAGGCAAAGTGTTGACCAGGTTTTTGGCAAAAATCATCATAGACTAAGTTCTTATTAAAGTTGGATCATCTCCCTCTGGATCGACCTTCACCAGGGTCAACCAGAACTTGGCTCGACCCAAACTAGTTATGTCTCGAGCAGAAACACCTTTCTTCAGGCATGGTTCAGAGTTCATGGATCGGGTCGATCGATCCGGTAGATCGACCCTTAGGATATCGAACTAGACCCTACAATATACAACAAAGCCTGATTCTCAAGGCTGCTTCATCGGTAAAAATAGATCTATTAAGCAACTTATAAGTGTAATTTTTCTTTGAGATAAAGGTATTAAGTAATTAGATTTACTCTTAAAAGGGTATTAAGTGATTTCATAGCTCACCTTCTCAAAATCAAGAAGTATTAAATGGCTATTGGGTACGAGCATGGTAACCCCTATGTTGGTCCGCTTCCTCTAGGTACTAAGTGACTGCGATGAGGGTCTGCCCTAGGATTATGTATTAAACGACTACTATGGAGGTACCGTAGGTCTTCCTATCCTGCAGGAAGTAGTAAGTGGCTAGGCAATTATATAATAAGGCCAATAGGACAGTAACAGGGGTTTGTCTGGGAATGGTTATAAATGATGAGATGTCGTATGCCTATCCTATAGGTAATAAATAATTTCTTACTATCTCTTTCCTTATGCGGTCATGGGTATATATGTAAATGACGGAAGCCTTGAATTAGTAGGACTTAGTAGCTAGTGTCCTCTAATTTATTTTAGTGTTCGAGTAGACCACCGAGTAAGGTATTATGTAATCGATAGGTCCGCCCTGGGTCTTCAGTGATCATATGGATTCATCCTTATCTTACATTGATAGTGAGGTCTTAAGTGGCTATATGAAAATGATTTACCTCCTTTCGGAATACTGAGTTGTTGGAAGCCCGCTTCTCAATTTTTGGTAATCGTTTTAATGGTGGTTTAAACGCTTCATACCTATGCATAAATGTTCTATCTTAGTATTTCGATATTGTCGTACTTAGGAATACTACCTTGTGTTTGGTAGTTAGTCGTCATGCATGAATATTTACAAGGCTGTGTTAGAATTACTAACCTTGTTAGGCATTTGTTTTGGTTATGAACAAATGAGATATATTTGTGCATTATAGATAGCGTAATACATTTTCTACTCACCATTACTTATTGTTCTGACCCTCTGCCTCATGACAACTTTCCGGTTTGGCTCGGGGAAGACAAGGCTTAAAAGGTGTTTAGTTTGGCTTTTGGTTCTCGTTCTCGCATGCTCAATATCGATGTGGCGGATTGCTTTAAGGTAGTCGTCTTGGTCGGTATAGTTATCCTATTTTGTTTCCACTACGGTTTAGTTTTATTTTACTTTGATTATGCTCATGCTCATTAATTACAGGTAACAAATTTATACTCTTCGTTCTTGGACGGGTTTGAGTTTCGATTTTTGTTAAAATTCGGTCTTGGAAAGGTGTGGGGTGTTACATTTGGTATCAGAGCATATATTTAGACAATCAGAAGAATTAATAAAATATGATTAGTGAGAGAATGCGATAACATTTCTCTTTCATCTTTCCCACTTGGCTTTAAATTATTTCGATGATGAGTTAGCCGTGGACCTGTTTATTTATGATAGGCTTTAAAATGATTAAGAGCTATAAATATTTCAATTTCAAGTATTCGGCCAACCTCGATTTACCCCACCGCACATTTGGTGATTTTGTTTTGAAGAGCATGAGGGAGAGATATGGTGAATTTCGTGGATTTGAGCTTAGTGACTGGATCAAAAGCTAGCAACAAACCAAGATATTCATGATTTCTTGTTTTTGTTTTTCATTTTGAAGTTCAAGTCAATGACCTCTTTTTGGTCTTGAAATGGACGATTCACGTTAAAGTGTCATCATAGTCCAAAAATATAATTATGAACTGTACTTATTTGATATTTCATCATATGAATTCGAATAATCTTTTGACATAACTATTCTTTTGGATCCTTGGTCTTATGTTTGGAGAGATTTCAGTTTTTAAAACTGTTTCTGAAATATAAAGGATGGTTTCAAAAAATTTAAACTACATTTTTTGTGATTTTTTTAAGAAACAGATATTTGAGTGAATAAAATAAATCTTTGAAATTTAAATCTAGCCATGTTTCGGATCATTTGGGTTTTGAGTAATTTTAATAAATAATCCATGTTAGTGAAAAGAAGGGAATTTGATATGATAAGGGATATACCACAGAATTTAAAAACTATTATCATCAATTCCTTGTGATTTTTAATATTCCTCTTCTCAAACGATTTATGGAAATTGACATAACCTTTTAGAGATTTAAAAATCTCGACAACTCAGAACTTGGAAATAGATTTTATTTAGTAATATAAACTGTAATATAAATTATATGAAAAAGAGTTATATTATGAAACCCTCAGTTTATAAATAGAGAAATTTATTTCAAAAAGCTTTCAAAAAATTTCTCCCGAAAAGGAGGACTAAGGAAATTTCAATTCAGCTTACGGTATTTGATTTCATAAATCATTCATTGTCATTGGTCAGCTTGGTAAAGGGGAAATACATTTTAATTTATTTTGGACTTCTAGTTGAGTTTTCCTTTTGGGAATTCATTCATTTGTTTGATGGTCGCAGCCATTTGGAGGCACGGGAAAAATTTCCTCGACTCAATAGATGGTAGACATTAGCACGAGATTTTTGGTGAAGCCGGGAAGACGATACGATTTTATTTTAATTTTCAGAGTGGAATTGGGCTGTTGGGCCGAGGTTCAGACCGCGTCCGAATAGGGCAAGCGGTCGATCGTGCGGTCGCCCGCTTCCCCCCAATTGAGCGCAACCCAAACTTAGAGAGCGATATGCATCGCTCCAAACAACTGAAGCATCATTTACTTTGTTCCCCATTTCGTAAAGCCGCCAAAACCCATTCATCCTCTATTTTTAAGGCCAAAAGTCGAGTTTTTGAGCTCCACTTCTCCTCCAGTCACTTCCAAAATTCTTGCGCCTCTGATCTAGCCCCTCCTATACTCAAGATCTATAGTTTCCTTTGTTGATTTCATTGATTTTGACGATTTTACTGATTCCTTCAATGGAACCTCCTCGAGATTCCAACCTTCTTGCACGATTAACCGGCCTCACGCCTCATGAGGCTATGTAGCTCGACCGCAATCTAAAGAAAATAAAGACTTACATGAAAATGGATAATTTTGAGTCTCCATGGATGCCTGCTCAAATTTACTGATTTTGCTCCATTTCAGTTGGAAAAGATGTTCGTTGCTAGAGGACTGGCATTGATCCTGTGCCACGACACTTTTGAGTGCGAGTGCTAGCCACGCTGTGTTTGTTTGCTTGACACCCAGATGGCCATCAACTTTGATGAGGGTTCCTCTTTTTCCAAATACAAAGTGAAGGGAACCCTTATTGAGCTTACTGACCAGGATGTAATAGAGATTTTGGGCATTTTTGTTGTTTGAGCAGATTTGGATGACATTGAGATGATGGACCCTCATATCCACTCTCGCTTCTTTGTAGGAGTTTTCGGTGTTTTGGACATTGGTAATTTGCAACCCGTCACCCTTCTGGTTGTCGCATCATTTAGCACAACATTGTTCCAAGATGGTACGTCTAGAGTCGATCAGCCCTTCTAAGCGCCGAGCCACTTATGCTATTATTGGCGGCATAGCCGTCAACCAGGCACGCACGTTGATGATCCATTTCTCTGAGTCTTTCATGGGTACCTAGAGGACCCACTTCCCTTATTGCCATCTTCTCACGCATGCCTTTATACATTATGGGTTGACTCCTCACGGGGAGCCAGTGGTCAAGAAGATCACAACCACTATTGATCGTACCTCTCTCAGGAGGATGGGCATACATCTGCCCGCTGCTCTTATTCCTAAAACCCTGGCTCCAGTCGAGCAACAGCCTACCACGAAAGGCCAGGAGAGCCCTCGTCTTGCGTAGTCCATGCCAGATTTAACTCATGCAAATTTGACTTCTTTTCAAATATTTACTTACCTATTTTTCATTGATGAATCTTTTGCAGCTTTCTTTCTTTTTATACTTGGGTGATTTGAACAGATGCCGCACTTGCATTCGTATCATGACACCTTGCATATTTTTAATAAGAGAAGGTACCCATTTTGATTTCTGGAAAATAAATCCTTCTTACCATATATGCAAGATTGTAAATTTAAAGATCTTGCCAAAATATTTTTAAATATGTTGATAATTTGATGCAGGATTTTTCATTGATAAAATCTTTCCAACATTCTAAAAATGGCATATTTACCAAGAATAAAATTGAGTTCTTTCCCATTTTTGAATCAGTCAACTTTTATTTGAAATTAAAAGAAATTTCATTTTCTTTTGTATTGCATGTTGCACAAGTTCCTTCCAGACTTGAGTTATGTTATTGCACCTGTTTTGCTTTGCACAAGTTAAAATGTACAACTGCACTTGTTAACCTTTATCTTTGTCATGTGTGTGTGTGTATATACATACATATACATACATACATATATATATCCGGCTGGCTCAGTGGATGCACAAATGCCATATCATAGGAAATCATATTTGCATGGGAACAACATGCAGCACTAATGATCAAGGCCATGAAAGTCAAGTGTAACAAGGTAGGGAATGAAGATCAAGAGCATGAACAACTGACTCTGTGATGAAGAAACGACCAAGTATTATGAGTTTGCATGGTCAAGGCAATAAAGATGACCAAGCAAATCAAAGGATCAGATCATGATGTCACGACCATTAATGAAAATGAAGGGAACAACCAGTAGCAAAACAAAGGAACAAGATCAAATGCTTCACACGATAATCAGTAATACCCAGAGACAAGCAAAGAAAAAGAAAGAATATCAAGTGAAGCATATATTTACACCAGATAGTGGAACAGGGAGTGCAACGCAAGTTCATATGTGTTGGCCTACTTTGTGACTAGGCCACACAAAGTCCAAACGTTCACAATCGAGTGCACTACGGAGCAAAAGACAACCAATCGTGAGCAAGTGAATCGAGTCGAAGTGGTCGGGTCGGATTCAAACCATATGCATGCAAATAACCAGCCTTGGTGTATGAGCACCATGTCGGATTGAAGAGAACAATATCCGATCCTCCTGAGTGAATAGAAGCACCCAACATGCTGGCATCACCGGACCGGATCAGAGACGCCCCTTCCCGATCCGCCTAGAGATATAAATGCACACTTCGACGATTGACCCAATCTTAAGGCATTTTCTTCTTCGATTAGCCCAGACATTTTCTCCTTCGATTAGTCCGGATCGAATCACACTTGGCATGTCATAATCAGAAGAAGCTATCTCCACTCGGTCCACTATCATTCTGAGATCCTCTAAATGGGTGACACGTGGCATCCGACCCAAGCCCAGAGATCCTCCATAAATACAAGCATCAGAAACGTTTTGAAGGATCTTTGGCATTCTTGAACTCCACCATTATCACCATCATTCATGTTCAATCCCCATTGTACTCTCCAGCAATGACTATAATTCATCAAGTATTGAGAGAGAATTGATTGTCTTTTAAAGATTGAGTGATTACGATCCTTGTACTTGTAATTCTGTCTCCAATTAAAGAACTATAAAGTGGATGTAGGTCGTTAAAGCTGAACCACTATAAATCTTGTGTGTTGGACTGTTTTTCTCTGTTTTTAGCTTATATTCTACATTATTCTCTACAAAACCTAGTCAACTGGGTGTTAGTGCCATTTTTTGATCTAACATTTTGGTGCTTTCACTGAGAACTCTGAATTCTCAACTTTCTGGATTATTAATCTACTGTTTGGATCACCAAGTCCGAAGAGATCATACACATTTTCATCACCTCCAGAGTTTCTATCGATTTCAACGAATTTGACTTCTATGGCTCCAAGGAAAGACAAGAATCGACAAACTTTTCAAAGGAATGAAGTAACCAAAGGACAATAGGATGATGCACAACTCCCTGCCAACATGTAGCTCACCGGCTCGAACGGGATCGTGTCTGGGATGATCTGACCTGATGGTGTACCCCTCATCTAACCCAGTAGGGAGAATCTGAATCCAACAAATGTTGGTGCCGCGAATCCAGCAGAAGTTGTGGGTGTCTCTACCCGATCCTGTGCTTGCACTTAAAATCCAGCTGCTACAACCAGTAATCAACCTTCGACATCTACACATGTTTTTTAGATTGATTTTCTCGCCTGCTCACTAGGATGGAGGAAACGAATGTGGCATTAGGATCTCAAAGACGTGATAACGCTGCAATCTGTGACGATGTGAACACGACGGCTAGACAGATGGATGAACTACGCAGACAAAGAACACCATCGCCTGCTCATCGTCGGAAAGCAAAAGATTTATCTTCATTGGAAGAGAATGAAAGGCAACCACATCAAAGGAGACCGCTTAAAAGACCTGAGAATCTCGAACAAGTTCGATTCGGCTCATTAGCATCTCGAGAAGAGGCAACACTCCATCTTGTTCGCGATGACCCCTGTAACACCCCGTATTTCTACAACATTAAAAGAGGATAAATTAAAGAATAATTATTTTAATATTTAGTATTAAGGGAAACGGACTATGCCATTGCGTCCGTCTCGAAATTCTGGTCAAGATATATACCTGGTTTGCGTAAAACGGATAACGTATGAAGAAGTTATGGATGGTAGAAATTTGGCGATGAGATCAGGAACGACTAGGGCACTTGACAAGTGCGCCAAGGCATTTTTACACTGGCGCAACTGTGAATTGCGTACATAGTAGTTTTTGGGCTTCCAGACCCAAATGGATGTCGATCCATAGCCCGATTCCCCCTAGGGCTAAGGTGGTATTCGAATTTTGGAGGTTGGCAGCTATAAATACACCCTCATATCTCTTACTTTCTCATACTAAAAACAATGGGGGCCAAATGCTGTCTGTGCCTAAACTGAGTCTAATCCTTTCTTCTTCTACAAATCAAGTTTAAAGATTCAAGTGTTTCAAGAGTAGATCAGTGATTCAATACCGACAAATTGTTTTCTATCTTCTAAAATCCAAACACTGTGAGTTAGTTACTTTTAGATTTAAATGATTAAAAGTAAACGTGATATGACTGTGATTTGGATTTGTTATAAATTGTGAATCTATGACATTCTTGGATCTTAAATATTATCATGCTAAATCCACCTTTATAGATCTAATTCGCTTGTGGTTAATTTATCATGTCGTAATTGTGGATCTTAAATATTATCATGCTAGATCTACCTTTATAGATCTAATTCGTTTGTGGTTAATTTATCATTCACAATTGTGGATCTTAAATATTATCATGCTAGATCTATCTTTATAGATCTAATACATTTATGGTTAATTTATCACATCACATTTGTGGATCTTAAACATTTTCATGCTAGATCTACCTTTATAGATCTAATTCGCTTGTGGTTTATATATCATGTCATATTTGTGGATCTTAAACATTATCATGCTAGATCTACCTTTATAGATCTTATTCACTTGTTGTTAATTTATCATGTCACATCTACTTGTGGATCTAATTCTTGTTAGACCATTTGGTACTCATCATGTCGTGGCTATTTTAGATCTGTCGTTAATTGGACATATGAATCCTTATTTATTCATGCCTATTATGACATCCTTAGTATGTTAGATCTAGTTTCATTATCACATGCTCACTAAATCTTTTTTTTACATGTCCACCTTATCACTATGCCAATTACATGTTTATGTCACTTTTGTTAAGATAGTGTAATGCCCCCACCTCTATACTCGCATTAGCCAAGGTCGTTGCAAGCAATGGTGTCAATTTACCCACAGAATAAGGCTATTGAGGAGTGATCTTCTGTATATTATCATTGAATGAGTGTTAAATATGTCGGATAATGTGGTATAAGTTTTTAAATCTCATGTGGAAATCCGACACATCTAAAGCAAGTCCAAATCTACTACACAGTGGCTATATATAATTCGGAAAGCGATATAAAATACATAACAATAAATCAGAGTCATGCACAGATATTCATATCACAAGGTGGAAATAGATATGAATAACAACACCTGAGTATAAATACAAAGATCGTGGCCATAGTCGATCCACTATACAACAAAAGAATATGTATACTTGAAATCTAAGGTACATGTATAATCAAGAACTACAACTCAAATGTAGATAGCAAAAAGCCAAAAGGCAGTCTCTGCTAGAAGTCCAATATAAGCACCTGCAATACTCGGTCTGACCCAAGTATTATTTATAAGAATAAACAATAAACGGATCAGTCTAGCTGTACTCATCATAATAAACTGAGATAGAAATATAGATATAAACAGATAGTGACATGGAAGCAATAAGAACAATAATCGCAATAAATGTGAAGTCTCGGAAGTATCCATAAAACATGTCAAAGAAAATCTCAAAGCTAACTAATAGATTATCAGACTCTAAAGATATAGCTATTTACGAGGGATGATGTAACCCATCAAGTCAACGCAATATAGATAACAAGATCTCAACAAATATTATTCATGAGAAATGATGTCTCCCATTAATTCTACATGAAATAGGAAATACGACATCAAGACAAGGATATTAGTGAGAAATGATGTCACCCACCAAGTCCACATGAAATAGAAAATATTATATCGTGTATCTCGCCGATACGAAATGATCCGAAGATCAACGATATAAACGAATGATCTGAAGTTCTTTAAGATGATCCAAAGATCCACCAAAACCGATGTTCCTAAGATATGATGATCCAAATATCATCGGATTGACCCGAAGGTCGGATTGATCCGAAGATCCACCAGAATTGGAGTTCCTAAGATATGATGATCTGAAGATCATCGGAGTGATCCAAAGGTCTGATTGATCCGAAGAACCACCAGAACTGAAGTACCTAAGATATGATGATCCGAAGATCATCGGAGTGATCCGAAGGTCGGATTAATCCGAAGATCCACCGAAACCAAAGTTCCTATATGATCAAAATTGATCAAGAATAGTATAATTACACAAAGCTAGTAAATATAAGAGTTGAGCTACATGTTCCATAACCACTTTCTCTACTCGAATATTTACAAGCGAGTTCTGTATTTTACTAGAAATACGAAATGATCATTGCCATGGTGTTCAATCGAATAAGTCCAAGAATTAACCGTCAATGCAAATATAAGGGGTTATAGTCCTTGTTTTTACTAAGGCATTTAATTAGATTTCTCATATGAATGAGAAAAAGGTTTATGAAATCATATACTAGTAGATATTGAAACAATTTGGAAAATGACCTCATATAATGAAGTAGAATTAAAAACCATTTAGTAAAAGATTTGGTATCTACTAATAATTTAGAAACCCTTTACATAGTTTTGAAAGTGGGAAATCTCATGAATAGCGATCAAACAAAGAATTCACGTTTTAATAACGTAATTTAATCTCACGACTATCGATTATAAATTCATTCACCACGAATCAAATCGAAAGTCCATCAAAGGACAAAAATCAAGTTGTTGAATTCTATGAATAAGAGAAACGGAAAAGTCATAGAAAAAGGCCAAACGACCCGAAACTCGACTGGGAAAGAGCCTAAAACAACCCATACAGTAGACCGTGTCCTCCACTGGTATACTGCAGGAAAACAATAGGACCAGTCGACTGGTCCTTTTTTCACCAGTCGACTGGTCATTTTTACCATAGAACATAAGTTTCAGTTGCAGGTTCCAGTCGACTGGTCCTTTTTGGCTAGTCAACTGGTGGCTGTTAAACACTAATTCAGTTATTTTTCTTTAGCTAAATCATTAATGGATCATTTCCGGCAAACTATAAAGGCATGCACTTGATCTAGATGATAATAAGGCCTCATAAGCTCGTCGAAACAATTCAAGATCACAAACAAACATGCATAAACTTATATACATGAGATAGCAACGATTTTTTATTATAAGTTCAAAGGTGAACTAAATTCCAAACCAAAGCATGCAAAAGTGATTCAAGTGACTTGTGAAGACTTAGAACTTTGCCGGGGCGACAATGGAGCTTCACAATATCACCAAATCGACTCATAGCATATGAATTAGGTCGCATGAATAACTTCTAGCTATAACTTCATTTCAATGAAACACAAACACATGAAATCGTCTAAGCTACACTAACCTAACCAATTTACTTGCATATGCAGACTCAAATGATCACTAGATTACACTTTTACAAGCCAATGGCTTGTGGCATAGATGTGAGTTCATAAAGAACTCACCTTTGATCTTGGTAAGGAAGGGGAGGCTCCAAAACAAAGCAAGATCAACCTCTCTTCAACAAGAATTCAAGAATATTCAGCCTAAACACACATTTACGAATCTCCTAAGAGTTAGGTTTAGGAAAATTTCATAAATTTAAGAGAAAATATGTTGGAGAAAATGGAAAGGAAGATGGGGAAGCTCACCTAGGTTACCTCTTTAATTTTCCTCTTGATTTGAGCTCCTAATTGCAAAACCTAGCTTAGGAATTTTAGTTTCCCTTTCCCATTCTGCATTTTCTTATTTTTGCTTAGTATTGGAAGTGAATGAAAGTAGAGAGGGTTAGGGGAGATACAAAGGTGGACTAGGTTGGCTAACCCAAACCCAAGTCCAAAGTCCAAATTTCTGAAACTCAGAACATATCGAAGCTTACAATTTTTTGATGTCGCAAATGGCATTTTGGACTCAATGAAAGTGGTTTTGAGTCTAAATTCATCCATATGCAAAAAGTGATATTTTGGTCATACCCCAAATGAAAATGACCAAATTCGCCCTACTTAAAAGGTATTGATGCTTATAGTCAAAAAGGTTGTAAATGATAATCCGGACTCAATGGAAGTGGTCTCGAGTCCAAATTCAACCATGGTCAAAATGTGACTTTTCGGACATACATTGATTAACGATTAACAACGTTATATTTAAATAAAATATTTACATATATTATCGTTAAATATGCGGGTTGTTACAGACTTCCCCCCTTAAAGAAATTGTGTCCCCGCAATTACTTAAGGAAAAACCCATATAGTAACAACCAAGCATTAACCAAGAATTGATATACAAAAATATAGTGAACCAAGAAATTCACTAATGAATAACCTTATAAAAATTTAACTTTGAGTTATAAATCACTACATGGCTTAAGTTTATACACGTATAATGTTCAAATAAAAGTCACGAATATACACGAGAAACTAATTTATTTCAATCAAATTAGGAAGTTGGAAATATCGACTATCCGAAATTGTCGAACTTTCCATATCACGTTTTCGCTAGAAAATTTTATCCCTTATAAAATTTATTAAAAGTATTCTAGCTTACAAAATTTTCTCACATTGAACAGAATGTATATGATGGTCATATATATCCCATTCACAAGGATAAGTGAACCCATCGGGAAAACAAGATCATGAAAAATAAAAATTCGGGTTATACACCCTAAATAGGAAATATTAGCACGTTCTCTAATATTTCAAAAACCAATAAATTGGAACTTGTAAATTTCCAATAAACCCCGAAAATCTAAAGTTTGAAATATTAGCATGTCCTCTAATATTTCACGAACAACTTCTAATCAAGAAAACATGATAAATGGTAGAAGTTGGAAGAATTTCATAAAACTTGAAAACTTTGGTTTTCAAATTCACAATGGTACCACCAACACGAGTGAGGTCAAACCATTCGGGTTATGATCTCAAAATTTTGGTTCATTAAGGTTAACAAATTAAACTGAAATATTTGTTAATCCCCAATGACAAAACAAACATGATAATAAAGATTTGGCAAAAACCGGTTGCTAAGTCAAATAGTGGAATGATTTAAGCACAACTAGATTGAGTTACAGAAATGAAAAATCAATTTCTAACTTAATTAGCCATTAAGATGGCCATTCTAGAATGGGTGTAAAGTTTTATAAATTCACGTGTAATGTGATACATAGAAACTCATCTTCCTCGATGTCATTCTCACTACTATGAGTATTTAAGAAACACAAGGAAGTTAACGATTCTAAACTAGAATCGTTAAGAACAATAGGAAACTGCATCGCCGACAAGAGATGCAAGATATGATTCCTTTGGAATATAAAACATAGACCTTTAAGTGCTTAGGCCAATTCATTCCAGGAAATCACCGTAAACCCCGAACAATTAATACATGCCAATAAGCATGCAGGGATTGTTCACTCTAATAGAAAGAGTTTGAACATCCACGAGCACGGAAGGAGACAAGAGAAAGAAGCAGTCTCTTCTGAATCAAATGACACCAAATCAACTTGTCTTTGACTTGGTGGAAGGATAAGCAACTTTGTTCATCAGAAAGTTACAAATCATCATATGGAATTTTTTTCCTTTCGAAAAGGTGGTCCAACACCACAAAGAATTCTAATTAAGCCTTCCGTCTCACCGACGTGATGGCTTCGCACCACCCATAGTGTTCTGTCTGACGAGGTGGCTAACTCAGGTGGTCCGAAGACCACAAAGAAATTCGACTAAGCATTTCGTCCGAAGATGAGGTGGCTCCTCATCGCTCGTTCTTCAAATGACGAGGTGACTATCACACAACTCGTAGTATTCCATCCAAAGATGAGGTGACTATCACACCACTCATAGAATTCCATCCGAAGACGAGGTGACTATCACACCACTCGTAGTATTCCATCTAAAGATGAGATGACTATCACACCACTCGTAGTATTCCGTCCGAATACAAGGTGACTATCACACCACTCATAGTATTTCGTCCGAAGAGGAAGTGACTATCACACCACTCGTAGTATTCCGTCAGAAGACAAGGTGACTATCACACCACTCGTAGTATTCCGTCCGAAGACGAGGTGACTATCACACCACTCGTAGTATTCCGTCCGAAGATGAGGTGACTATCACACCACTCGTAGTATTTCGTCCGAAGACAAGGTGACAATCACACCTCTCAATGAAAATTGATCAACATCGATGTACATAATGCCAAAACCATTCTTAACTGACTAAATCTGAAAATTAACCAACAAGATAAAGACAAGTGTGGGTCGACCTAGTCGTTTTTACCTAGACGTTTAATTAAATTCCTTATTCAATCGAAAAGACGATATTACATGTTTGGAACAAGTAATACATCGAAGCAAATGAGAATTCTCAATCATTACCCAAACCAAGCTAAAGTCATCTCAATAGGAAAACGAATGGGTAATGAAAACTCATGGTAGCATGTAAGAATTTTCACAAAACATATGTTTGGAAAATCTACATACATGAATATAAAACAAGCACCCTCAAATTCCTAAGGAAATGGTGTCCCCAAGTTCCTTGGACGCAAATAAGTAAATGTCACAATTCAAAAGAACTCGAATGAGATGATCACGGTAATCGTCATCAATAAAGAATAATGAGAATGGTACCCTCGTAGGCATTAATTTCTTTACCAAAACAAGATATCTCAAACTTCATAGTTAAAATTTTAAACTATGAAAAGTTTAAATGATATATATGATAGTCATATATATCACATTCCCAAATTTATTATCTTATTAAAATCCCTAAGGTTGCAAATTAACAATCAATACTAATGATTTGCCTCGCCCTCTATTTATATAAAGTTTCTAATGCTAAGGATCAAGGGTGATGCACGTCATTAATATTTAATATAAGGGTTGTGTCAGAATCATCTCATTGAAGTGTTTAGAAACTCTTATCGATATCGTGGCATCCAACTTCTCAATAAGAACTCCTAACATACTCAATGGGCAACTCAACACGATAGAACAAACTACGTCCAAATAAGGGTGCAAATTTATAAATAAATAATCAGGAGTGCAACCATTTATTTATAAACTAAATTGGTAATCATAAATTATTAAATGAAAACATTTCATTGTTCTTAATGGAAATAATTTGCTCATTTTCGCCTAGCAAAGCTAAACTCAGACGGGTTAGTATTTTATTTAGCCAAAATTATTTTATAAAACCATTTTACAAAATAATTTAGAAATCTTCAAAACTAAGTCCCAAAAGTTATTTCAACCCAAAAATAGAAAACAATTTCTAAATTTCTACTAAAGCAAAGAGGCGGGACTCTAGGTTTATGTAGGCCAAGATTTCGTAAAGATGAAGTCAAACAAATTTCATTGGTCAAACAAGGATCAAGATATAAGATAGGATATGACAGGTCCTAAGACTCGAATGAAATCCTAAACACGATTTCCTACGAAACTTAGGACAATGATCCTCGCCATAATATCTTACATTGTTCCGAACTTGGCTCTGATACCAAGTGTAACGCCCCACCTCTATACTCGCGTTAGCCAAGGCCATTGCAAGTAATGGTGTCAACTAACCCGAAGAATAAGGCTATTGAGGAGCGATCATCTGTATATTAGCTTTGAACGAGTGCTAAATATGACAGATAATGTGGTATAAATTTTTAAATCTCATGAGGAACCCGACACATCTAAATCAAGTACAAATCTACTACACAATGGCTATATATAATTCAGAAAGCAATATAAAATACATAATAATAAATCAGAGTCATACACAGATATTCATATCACATGGCGGAAATAGATATGAATAACAACACATGAGTATAAATACAAAGATTTTGGCCATAGTCGATCCAGTATACAAAAAAATAATATGTATACATAAAATCTAAGGTACATGTATAATCAAGAACTACAACTCAAATGTAGATAGCAAAAGTCCAAAAGGCAGTCTCTGCTAGAAGTCCAATATAAGCACCTGCAATACTCGGTCTGACCTGAGTATTATTTATAAGAATAAACAATAAACGGATCAGTCTAGTTGTACTCATCATAATAAACTGAGATAGAAATATACATATAAACAGATAGTGACATGGGAGCAATAAGAACAATAATCGCAATAAATGTGAAGTCTCGGAAGTGTCCATAAAACATGTCAAAGAAAATCTCAAAGATAACTAATAGATTATCACACTCTAAAGATATAGCTATTTACGAGAAATGATGTAACCCATCAAGTCAATGCAATATAGATAATAAGATATCAACAAATATTATTCATGAGAAATGATGTCTCCAATCAAGTCTACATGAAAATAGGAAATATGACATAAAGACAAAGATATTCATGAGAAATTGTAACGCCCGGCCCCTAGACCCATGCTAACCAAGGGCAACACTAAGTATTACTGTCGGAAAGCACGGAGAATGGGACTCGATAGGGCTTAAAGTTGTACTCATTCCCTTGAACGAACACTGACACGAGAATTTTTAAAATTTCTCAACTTACCATTCGTTCTCAGTATAAGTTCAAAGGAATGGTACAAGAAAATTTCCCAAGTTACATAGTACAAAATATAATAGCATCAAGCGTAGCACAATAATAACAGCAGAATACATAATACATGTCATAATAGAGATGTCCAAATACATAGTCCATCATACATAATATCACTTCCCAAAATACATAATAGTATACATACCATAATACTACACGCTACTGATAGTTTGAAGCTGCATAGTCCAAAACCCCAAAACGTGGAAAAAGATAAGAAAGCTGCTACAGTCCATGCAACCTAACCTGCAAACAATCCTCAACCTGACCCGAGGATTGTTTTAACAAAACAAATCACATGGGACAGACTATGTCTAGTGTGAGTGAAGTAAGTATCTATGGACATTAAATAATTTAACAAATAAGGGTGCCACATGTATAAGTCAACATAGGGCGTATGAATGGTACAAAAATGTGAACAATTTAGCATGATCATCACATTAATATGCCATAATCGCAGGCATCGGTATTGTATATAACTCAATACAATACCAAACCAATTATCGTATGTAAAGCAATATGATAATATAAAAAGTAAAGTTAAAGGGGCACAGGTATTGTATGTAAAGCAATACAATACCAAAACAATTATCATATGTAAAGCAATATGATAATGTAATAATTACGATTAAGAAGGCACAGGTATTGTATGTAAAGCAATACAATACTGAAACAATTATCATATATAAAGCGATATGATAATATAATCAAACGTTGGATAAAATACTGGGTTTCCAAATTATCTTGGGTAATATCCCATTATTATTCAAACAAATTAGAAGTTAATAAAGAATTATGGGAATTACGGGATAAATATAATATGACTCATAACAGATACCAAATAAACAGACGCTAGTATTGTAAAATCACAGTGGTAGAGCTCTTGCGCGCGCGGAGACATCAGCACCGTAACCTACTCATAACGCCATAACGACACCTGGCGATCAACCCAGGATAACCAAGACGGTCCAAGGCGAAGGCCGTATGCTACCCGTTCACGGCACTATGCGTGGGACCCCCACGCATCCATCTGATGTAGTCCGTGACCCGCCGACCGGGAATCCCGATCAAAACAACAAAATTGCCCAATGTAGCAGACCGTTTGACCTTTGGTGGTAGATGGGCGAGATTTAAAACCACCGTGATTCAGGTAGCGAACCTGAATCAGGTCGACCAAGATGGAGTTTTGGCCCATTGGTACAACAGAGTCCAATCTATCCCAATCCCAAAATTAAAGTATTTTGAAATATTAATTTGTAAATTCATACTTTGAAAACTCATAGTGTTTATAAAATCAAAACACTATATAAAACCAATCATGGCAACATTCATAAAAGTAAGTTTTTCAAAACCCAGTATACTTTACAAAAAGGTTAACATCGCATGTCCATAGATGGTTACACTTCCGTTTCGCTCTAATACATAAGTACCCCATAATACTTATGTACTATAATGAAACATAAACATGATTTAGCATATTTAACTTGTTTGGAATTAATAAAATTACACGACCATTTAATTTATATATATATTAACAAAATTTTCATTTGTTGAAAAAAATTGCTTCAAAATTTTCCAAGGAAAATGATTTACTACTGTAAGACAAATAATTATTTTTAAAGAAAATTTTATTGCAAAACAAAATAATTTTAATTAAACTTTTTTTTTCTCTTTTTTTTTTCTTCATTTCATTTTTTTTTATATAACTGGGCTGCACTAAACAGCCCACAAGGGCTGCTCATGCAGCCCGCCTGGGCTGCACTTGCAGCCCTCGTGGGCTGTAGAGTGCAGCCCGCGCTGGGCTGCTGCAGGCAGCCCGTGCCGGGCTGCTGCACACCCAAGTTGGGCTGCTTCAGCAGCCCTCCTGGGCTGCACACGCAGCCTGCGTTGGCTGTTGTTGCAGCCCACCTGGGCTGCTCCCTCAGCCCCCCCCGGCCTGCATGGTGCAGCCAACATGGGCTGCACCTGCAGTCCAGCTGCAGCTCAATGAGCTGCAGTTGCTCCTTCCCACCCCCTTGCTGAAAATTTCAGCATAAATTAATTTTTTTTTGTCTTAATTATCAAAATTACTTGTAAGAGGCAATTATAAAAATATATTGCATGCGATAAAAAGCTATGCATGCGACAAATATGAGGCATTTAAGCATATAGCTTACATGCAATAAAATTGCATACATGCAACCAATCTCAAAGCAGTAATGCCTTCAATTTTGCATTACTACCACAAATTTATTTCAGATCTAATTTAATTGCCCAAACATACCAAGAATCAACCATACATAGGGGAAGGAGCTAACTTATAATCAAAATATCACCTTTAACCCATCATGCATAAACAATACATGATTAAAAGAGGAAAAAGGTGGAAACTTCACTCACCTACAACTCCAAAATGCAATCTTTAAGCTCTGAAACCGCTAGCTTTGATTGCTCTCAAGGCCCTTTTCAATTATCAACAGAAAATCAAAGCCTAAATAACAATTCATGAAAGAACAAAAGAAGAGGATACGGTAGAACTGATTTAGGGATACTTACTTGAAGATTTGGGAATCTATTTCACTTTTAGATTGCAAATTTCTAATTTTTACTTTGATTGGATGAGAAGATATGATCTCTCTTTTTCTTCTTTTTTTTCTCTTTTCAAACGGTGGAGGAAGTTTCTGGTTTCTCACGGTGAAAAAGAAAAGATACGTACTGTAAGTTTTAATCGGAGAAGGGTGTGGTTTTTTTTATCAATTGGTCCCTCTCTAGATCCTTCCATACAAATATCTTCTTTATTTTATTATTTCCCCCTTACCTTCTTATGTAACATAATGATAACACTTTGTCTCATATGAGATATTTTTTGATTTTCCCTCTTATTTAATTTTGTTTCTAGAGTTTTCCTCAAAAATGCATACATACATATTTCTATTTTTATTTTATTTACATTTTTTTTCTTTTATAATCTTTTCTTTTTATTTTCTTCTTATGAAAAATGACATAAAATTCTTTTTACCTTATATTACACACATTTTCAACATTATGAAAATTTCTCCTTTTTTTTCATAACTTGAAAATAACAAGAAAACATTATTTTAAAATAACACACATAATAATGAACACATTTTACGAAATCAATCAAAATTTTCCATTAAAATTTGCATTTTTCCATTGCATTGAAATTTGTCTTTTTATTTCATGCAAAAGACTGGTTCACAACTATCACTGACTTATAACTACATTTTTTTTCCTTATTAACAAAAATGTACATTTTTTTTTCTTTTCAAAAGTACATTTGCTAAAATAAATTACATTATGCAACAAAACTGGTGAAATTCTTCATATTAACCCTGCACAAACGATTTATTAATCGTCATCCATTTTTCCTCTCATCCATTTTAATATTTTATTGTCATTTATTTAATTTTCAAACAATATTTAATATAATTATTACAATTTATTATTGGATTCCCAATCCAGTATCCCTAAAAAAATGGGTTGTTACAGACTTCCCCCCTTACAAAAATTGCTTCCTCGCAATTTCTACGTAGGGGATACATCTGTAATAAACTTATAGATTCAACTCAAAACAAAAGGACATACCTTACTCAAGCGCCAAACAATTTAGGATAATGCCTCTGCATCGACTCTTGTGTTTCCCAAGTGCAGTCCTTTGGATTACTTGACCACTGCACCTTGACTAAAGGAACCACTTTGCTACGAAGCTTCTTCGTCTCAGAGGCAGTAATACAAATAGGCTCTCGAGTAAAAGTCATGTTGGGAGCGATCTCAAGATGCTGCAACTGCTTCGGCTCTATGACCTCTTCGGAATCCCTTAAACACTTCCTCAAGTGAGGCACATGAAAGACGTTGTGCACACTCGATAAGTATTCGGGTAAGGCAACCCTGTAGGCAAGTTTTCCAATTCGCTCCACGATAGGATAAGGGCCAATAAATCTCGGAGCAAGCTTACCAGTCTTACTGAACCTCATTACTCCTTTTAAAGGAGTAACCTTCACAAATACATGATCTCCAACACTAAACTCCAAGTCCTTTCTTCGACGATCTGCATAGGACTTTTGTCTATCCTGCGCCTCTTTCATCCTTCTTCTAATTAGGTCCACCTTCTCATAAGCTTCACGCACAGTGTCGTGACCAAGCACCAACCTATCCCCAGTCTCAAGCCAGCACGAAGGAGATCTACAGGGTCTTCCATACAATGCTTTAAAATGAGCCATGCCTATACTGGACTGAAAGCTATTGTTATATGCAAACTCGACCAAGTATAGGTGGTCCTCCCAAGACCCGCCAAAATCAAAGATACAAGAGCGCAACAAATCCTCCAATATCTTGTTAACCCACTCAGTTTGCCCATCGGACTGAGGATGATATGCTGAGCTGATATTCAACTTCGTCCCCAAAGCAGACTGCAAGCTTCTCCAAAGCCCACTAGTAAATAGTGGATCCCTATCACAAACTATAGCACTAGGTACACCATGGAGACGAACAACTTCCTTCACATATAGCTTTGCTAAATAAGGAGCGGTTCTTTTTGACTTGACTGGGATAAAATGGGCAGATTTAGTCAAACGATCCACTACTACCTATATGCTATCATGCCCTTGCTTTGATCTCGGCAATCCATCAATGAAGTCCATGGATACCTAAACAAAGCATTTATATTTACAGCATTACGCCGAAGGATCTAAGTATAAATAAACAATTTAGAATTTTAATTCACTTATACCTGATCCCATTTCCATAGCGGAATCTCCAATGGCTGAAGAAGACCGCTAGGCTTTTGCTGCTCACACTTCACCAATTGGCAGGTAATACACTTCTTCACATACTCGCCTATGTCATGCTTCATTCCTTCCCAGTAATATAGACGTTTCATGTCCATATACATCTTACTGCCACCTGGGTGAATGGTATATCGCGAACTATGGCAATCGCTCATCACCTCATGCCTAAGACCTGCAACATTAGGTACAAAGATCCTGCCCTTCTTACTTAAACAACCTTGAGCATCCAACTCAAATCCTTTCAAATCATCAGCATCATCTCCATTCTTCAGCCGATGAATATGCTCTAAAGCAGTAGGATCTTCTGTCTGAGCATGAGAAATCCTATCCATTAGGCTCGGTCTCATAACCATATTGGCCAACATCCTTCCAGAGCTATGAGTGGGCATATTACAATAGATTCCACTAGAAGCCAACACCTCCAAGTCTCGCCATTCAGCTATCATCATTGATACAACTGCCTGATGCTTACGGCTAAGAGCATCAGCTACACGATTACCTTTCCCAGGTGTATACAGAATATCAAAATCGTATGCTGCCAAAAACTCCAACCATTTTTGCAGGCGCATATTCAGCTCTTTTTGAGAAAAGAGGTATTTCAAAGACTTATGGTCAGTATAAAGGACAAACCTCTCACCCATAAGATAATGTCGCCATAGCTTCAAAGTAAAAGCTACAGCTGCCAGCTCTAAATCATGAACAACATATCTAACCTCATTGGGTCTTAATTGTCTAGATGCATAAGCCACGACTCGCCCTTTCTGCATAAGCACAGCACCCAATCCATACCCACAAGCATCAGTATAAACCACAAGATCTTGATTAGCTTCTGGAATCACCAAAACTGGTGCATTAGTGAACATCTCCTTCAACTTAGAGAAAGCTTCTTCACACTTATATGTCCAATCAAACTTTACACCCTTCTTCGTTAGCCTTGTCAAAGGAGTGACAATCTTCGAAAAATCCTTAACAAAGCGACGATAATACCCTGCTAGACCGAGGAAGCTTCGAATCTCTGTAACAGTCTCAGGCCTTTTCCAATTCTGAATTGCTTCTATCTTAGAAGGATCCACAGCTAGACCAGCTTCGGATATAATATGGCCCAAGAACTTTACCTCCTTCTGCCAAAAGTGGCACTTGGAAAACTTTGCTTTCAGCTTATGTTCCCTCAAAGTCTCCAAAACAATCCTCAAATGACCTTCATGCTCTTGCTCAAACTTGGAATAAACTAATATATCATCAATCAAGACCAAGACAAATCTATCAAGATAGCTTCTGAACACTCTATTCATCAGGTCTATAAAGTATGCAGGGGCATTCGTAAGTCCAAACGGCATTACCAACCATTCATAAGAGCCATATCGAGTGCGAAAGGCAGTGAGAGGGATGCTGTCTTCCGCTACTCGCAACAGATGGAATCCAGTGGCTAAGTCAAGCTGGGAAAAGACTTTTGCTCCACTTAACTGATTAAAAAGATCATCAATACGAGGGAGTGGATACTTATTCTTTACCGTCATCTCATTAAGCTTTCTATAATCAATGCATAAGCGGAGAGAGCCGTCAGCCTTCTTTACAAAGACTGCAGCGGCTCCCCAAGGAGAGCTACTCGATCGGATGAACTGCTTCCCTTCCAACTCAGTCAACTGCTTCCGAAGCTCCTACATCTCAACACGAGGCATACGATTAGGAGGTCTACTGACTGGTTGGGCTCCAGGGATAAGATCTATGCGAAACTCCACATCCCTCTTAGGCGACAAGCCGGTAACAAGCTCAAACACATCACCAAAATCCCTGACAACAGGAACTCTAGCTATCTCCTCATCTTCTCGCGACTCGATGGAATAGAGAGAACCATGAGCATTAGGGCCTTGCATATCAAGTGTTATATTAACAAGCCCTCTGAAAGAGGGGTGTTTCAAAGTAACAACTCTGTCTAAGCAAGAAAGATGAGCCTCATATCGTTCCAACCAATCCATCCCCAAAATAATATCAAAGCCAAGACACTCAAATACATGCAAGTCACATGAGAAAGGAAGTCCTCCTAAGAATAGCTCAAGGTTCTTGCACACCATTCCAAGCGTTGCGGACCCGCCAAGGGGATTCGCAACCCTTAGAGATGTGACAAGATAAACTACATCCAAAGCATATCTATCAACTAAATCTTTAGATATAAGGGAATGTGATGCACCTGTGTCAAAAAGTATGCAAATAAAAGTATCTCTAAATGGGATTGTACCTTCCATTACTTGTTTTCCTTTCCTTTGGCTTGGACCCGGATCTCCCTCCATGGCATGAAGCTTAGCTGCTTGCTTTTTCTTTGACAGTTGCGGACATTCGTTTCTTAGATGACCAATCTGGTGACACTCATAACACTCCCTTTGAGGACAGACATTAGCAAAATGCCCCTTTGCACCACACTTATAGCATTCCACTCCACCCTTTTGTTGCTTTTGTGAGCCTGAAGCTTGACCCTTCTTTTGCTTCGTTTGAGAATTCTGCTTCTTCTTAGGGAAAAATGGAGCTTTCCTCTTAGGTGCATCATCATCTCTTTCACGATACAGGTCCTCGTACCTCAAATCCAGATCCACAATCTCATCAAAAGTAGAAGCTGAGTCAAGAGCTGTTCCCTCAGCTTCCTACGAAGACTATCTACAAATTTCTGATTCTTTTTGAACTGGGTGTTGACCAAATCTGCACCATACTTAGAGAGGGAATTGAAGGTATTGACGTACTCCTGAACTGACATATCCCTCTGCTTAAGCTCAATAAATCTACGAGTAAGGATGACCTTCCCTGCCTCTGGAACGAACCTCAACTCAAATCGTTCCCTAAATCTTTCCCATGTAAGCTCTTCCTCTCCTCTCTCAACATTCATAATATCAAACCAATCAGCAGCATTGCCTTGGAGGAAGCTAGAAGAAATCTCGACCTTTTGACGGTCAGTCACACCCATATGCCCAAAAACACGCTCACAGGTCTTAAGCCAGGCCTGAACTTCAACAACACGTTCTTCTCCAAGGAAAGGCTTCCCTCCAAGGCTCGTAAAGTCCTTACACATACGAGCGAAATCAGCTCTAGGAGCAGCATTAGGAGCGGGTGCGGCTTGAGGCATGTTTCGCATCAACTCCAACCACTACTCCATCGTCAAACGGGGAGGTCTTCCAGCCATCTTTCTCACTAATCTGCATATAGTGAGATATATCATTAAGCTGGAATTAAAACAATACTCACACTAAAACGCTAAAAGATTGGGGTTTCGGTTTAGGTATGTACAGCTATTATTATATGATGGGAGTGATACTGTAAAATAAATAGACATGTATGATGTTTCTACTGTCTTGTGCTAACCCATGTTCTAAATATACTTTGTACTATATCAAACCTGGGCTCTGATTCCAACAATGTAACGCCCGGCCCCTAGACCCATGCTAACCAAGGGCAACACTAAGTATTACTGTCGGAAAGAACGAAGAATGGGACTCGATAGGGCTAAAAGTTGTACTCATTCCCTTGAACGAACACTGACACGAGAATTTTTAAAATTTCTCAACTTACCATTCGTGCTCAGTATAAGTTCAAAGGAATGGTACAAGAAAATTTCCCAAGTTACATAGTACAAAATATAATAGCATCAAGCGTAGCACAATAATAACAGCAGAATACATAATACATGTCATAATAGAGATGTCCAAATACATAGTCCATCATTCATAATATCACTTCCCAAAATACATAATAGTATACATACCATAATACTACACGCTACTGATAGTTTGAAGCTGCATAGTCCAAAACCCCAAAACGTGGAAAAAGATAAGAACGCTGCTATAGTCCACGCAACCTAACTTGCAAACAATCCTCAACCTGACCCGAGGATTGTTTTAACAAAACAAATCACACGGTTCAGACTATGTCTAGTGTGAGTGAAGTAAATATCTATGGACATTAAATAATTTAACAAATAAGGGTGCCACATGTATAAGTCAACATGGGGCGTATGAATGTTACAAAAATGTGAACAATTTAGCATGATCATCACATTAATATGCCATAATCGTAGGCATCGGTATTGTATATAACTCAATACAATACCAAACCAATTATCATATGTAAAGCAATATGATAATATAAAAAGTAAAGTTAAAGGGGCACAGGTATTGTATGTAAAGCAATACAATACCAAAACAATTATCATATGTAAAGCAATATGATAATGTAATAATTACGATTAAGAAGGCACAGGTATTGTATGTAAAGCAATACAATACTGAAACAATTATCATATATAAAGCGATATGATAATATAATCAAACGTTGGTTAAAATACTGGGTTTCCAAATTATCTTGGGTAATATCCCATTATTATTCAAACAAATTAGAAGTTAATAAAGAATTATGGGAACTACGGGATAAATATAATATGACTCATAACAGATACCAAATAAACAGACGCTAGTATTGTAAAATCACAGTGGTAGAGCTCTTGCGCGCGCGGAGACATCAGCACCGTAACCTACTCATAACGCCATAACGACACCTGGCGATCAACCCAGGATAACCAAGACGGTTCAAGGCGAAGGCCGTATGCTACCCGTTCACGGCACTACGCGTGGGACCCCCACGCCTCCATCTGATGTAGTCCGTGACCCGCCGACCGGGAATCCGGATCAAAACAACAAAATTGCCCAATGTAGCAGACCGTTTGACCTTCGGTGGTAGATGGGCGAGATTTAAAACCACCGTGATTTAGGTAGCGAACCTGATTCAGGTCGACCAAGATAGAGTTTTGGCCCATTGGTACAACAGAGTCCAATCTATCCCAATCCCAAAATCAAAGTATTTTGAAATATTAATTTGTAAATTCATACTTTGAAAACTCATAGTGTTTATAACATCAAAACACTATATAAAACTAATCATGGCAACATTCATAAAATTAAGTTTTTCAAAACCCAGTATACTTTACAAAAAGGTTAACATCGCATGTCCATAGATGGTTACACTTCCGTTTCGCTCTAATACATAAGTACCCCATAATACTTATGTACTATAATGAAACATAAACATGATTTAGCATATTTAACTTGTTTGGAATTAATAAAATTACACGACCATTTAATTTATATATATATATATATATATATATATTAACAAAATTTTCGTTGGTTGAAAAAAATTGCTTCAAAATTTTCAAAGGAAAATGATTTACTACTGTAAGACAAATAATTATTTTTGAAGAAAATCTTATTGCAAAACAAAATAATTTTAATTAAACTTTTTTTTCTTCTTTATTTCATTTTTTTTTAATATATAACTGGGATGCACAAAACAACCCACATGGGCTGCTCATTCAGCCCGCCTGGGCTGCACTTGCAGCCATCGTTGGCTGTAGAGTGCAGCCAAGTAGGCTGCATCCGCAGCCCGTGCTAGGCTGCTGCAGGCAGCCCGCGCCGGGCTGCTGCACACCCTAGTTGGGCTGCTGCAAGTAGCCCAAGTTGGGCTGCTTCAGCAGCCCTCCTGGGCTGCACACGCAGCCTGTGTTGGCTGCTGTTGCAGCCCACCTGGGTTGCTCCCTCGACCCCACCGGCCTGCATTGGGCAGCCAACGTGGGCTGCACCTGCAGTCCAGCTGCAACTCAATGAGCTGCAGCTGCTCCTTCCCACCCCCTTGCTGAAAATTTCAGCATAATTTTTTTTTTCTCTATTAATTATCAAAATTACTTGTAAGAGGCAATTATACAAATATATTGCATGCGATAAAAAGCTATGCATACGACAAATATGAGGCATTTAAGCATATACCTTACATGCAATAAAATTGCATACATGCAACCAATCTCAAAGCAATAATGCCTTCAATTTTGCATTACTACCACAAATTTATTTCAGATCTAATTTAATTGCCCAAACATACCAAGAATCAACCATACATAGGGGAAGGAGCTAACTTATAATCAAAATATCACCTTTAACCCATCATGCATAAACAATACATGATTAAAAGAGGAAAAAGGTGGAAACTTCACTCACCTACAACTCCAAAATGCAATCTTTAAGCTCTGAACCACTAGCTTTGATTGCTCTCAAGGCCCTTTTCAATTATCAACAGAAAATCAAAGCCTAAATAACAATTCATGAAAGAACAAAAGAAGAGGATACGGTAGAATTGATTTAGGGATACTTACTTGAAGATTTGGGAATCTATTTCACTTTTAGATTGCAAATTTCTAATTATTACTTTGATTGGATGAGAAGATATGATCTCTCTTTTTCTTCCTTTTTTCTCTTTTCTCACGGTGGAGGAAGTTTCTGGTTTCTCACGGTGAAAAAGAAAAGATACGTACTGTAAGTTTTAATCGGAGAAGGGTGTGGTCTTTTTATCAATAGGTCCCTCTCTAGATCCTTCCATACAAATATCTTCTTTATTTTATTATTTCCCCCTTACCTTCTTATGTAACATAATGATAACACTTTGTCTCATATGAGATATTTTTTTATTTTCCCTCTTATTTAATTTTGTTTCTAGAGTTTTCCTCAAAAATGCATACATACATATTTCTATTTTTATTTTATTTACATTTTTTTTCTTTTATAATCTTATCTTTTTATTTTCTTCTTACGAAAAATGACATAAAATTCTTTTTACCTTATATTACACACATTTTCAACATTATGAAAACTTCTCTTTTTTTTCATAACTTGAAAACAACAAGAAAACATTATTTTAAAATAACACACATAATAATGAACACATTTTACGAAATCAATCAAAATTTTCCATTAAAATTTGCATTTTTCCATTGCATTGAAATTTGTCTTTTTATTTCATGCAAAAGACTGGTTCACAACTATCACTGACTTATAACTACATTTTTTTCCTCATTGACAAAATTGTACATTTTTTTTTCTTTTCAAAAGTACATTTGCTAAAATAAATTACATTATGCAATAAAACTGGTGAAATTCTTCATATTAACCGTGCACAAATGATTTATTAATCGTCATCCATTTTTCCTCTCATCCATTTTAATATTTTATTGTCATTTATTTAATTTTCAAACAATATTTAATATAATTATTACCAATTTATTATTGGATTCCCAATCCAGTATCCCTAAAAAAATGGGTTGTTACAGAAATGATGTCTCCCATCAAGTCTACATGAAAATAGGAAATATGACATCATGGCAAAGATATTCATGAGAAATGATGTCACCCATCAAGTCCACATGAAATAGAAAATATTATATCGCGTATCTCGCCGATACGAAATGATTTGAAGATCAACGATATAAATGAAATGATTTAAGGTTCTTCGAGATGATCTAAAGATCCACCGGAACCAAAGTTCCTAAGATATTATGATCAAGAGATCATCGGAGTGACCCAAAGGTCGGATTGATCCGAAGATCCACCAGAACTGAAGTTCGTAAGATATGATGATCCGAAGATCATCAGAGTGACGCGAAGGTTGGATTGATCTGAAGATCCACCATAACCAAAGTTCCTAAGATATGATGATCCGAAGATCATGAGAGTGACCCGAAGGTCGGATTGATCCAAAGATCCACTGGAACCGAAGTTTCTATATGATCAAAATTGATCAAGTATAGTATAACTACACCAAGCTAGTAAATATAAGAGCAAAGCTACATGTCCCATACTCACTTGCTCTACTCGAATATTTACGAGCAAGTTGTATATTCTACTGGAAATACGAAACGATCATTGCTACGGCGTTCAATCGAATGAGTCCAAGAATTAACCGTCAAAGCAAATACAAGGGGTTATAGTCCTTGTTTTTACTAAGGCGTTTAATTAGATTTCTCATACGAACGAGAAAAAGGTTCATGAAATCATATACTAGTAGATAGTGAAACAATTTGGAAAATGACCTCATATAATGAAGTAGAATTAAAAACCATTTAATAAAAGATTTGGTATCTACAAATAATTTAGAAACCGTTTACATAGTTTTGAAAGTGGCAAATCTCGTGAAATAGCGATTGAAATAACGATCGAACAAAGAATTAACATTTTAATAACGTAATTTAAATCTCAGGACTATTGATTATAAATTCATTCACCACGAATCAAATAGAAAGTCCATCAAAGGACGAAAATCAAGCTGCTGAATTCTGTGAATTAAAAAAATCGAAAAGTCACAGAAAAGGGACAAATGGCCCGAAACTCGGCCGGGAAAAAGCCTACAATAACCCATACACTAGACCATGGTCTCCACTAGTCTACTACAGGATAACAAAAGGACCAGTTAACTGATCCTTTTTTCACCAATCGACTGGTCAGTTTTACCAGCGGACATAAGTTTCAGTAGCAGGTACCAGTCGACTAGTCCTTTTTGGCCACTCGACTGGTGGCTGCTAAACACCAATTCTTTTATTTGTCTTTAACTAAATCATTCATGGATCATTTCCGGTGAACTATGGAGGCTATGCACTTGATCTAGATGATAAGAAGGCCTCATAAGCTCATCGAAACAACTCAAGAACACAAACAAACATGCATAAACTTATATACATGAGATAGCAATGATTTTTGATTATAATTTCAAAGGTGAACTAAATTCCAAACTAAAGCTTGCAAAAGTGATCCAATCGACTTTTGAAGACTTAGAACTTTGTCGGGGCGACAATGGAGCTTCACAATATCACCAAATCGACTCATAACATATGAATTAGGTTGCATGAACAACTCCTAGCTATAATTTCATTTCAATGAAACATAAACACATGAAGTCGGCTAAGATACACTAACCTAAGCAATTTACTAGCATATGCAAACTCAAATGATCACTACATTACACTTTTACAAGCCAATGGCTTGTGGCATAGATGTAAGTTCATAAAGAACTCACCTTTGATCTTGGTAAGGAAGGGAAGGCTCCAAAACAAAGCAAGATCAACCTTTCTTCAACAGGAACACAAGAATATTTAACCTAAACATACATTTATGAATCTTCTAAGAGTTAGGTTTAGGAAAATTTCATAAATTGAAGAGAGAATAGGTTGAGGAAGATGGAAAAGCTCACCTAGGTTACCTCTTTAATTTTCCTCTTGATTTGAGCTCCTAATTGCAAAACCTACCTAAGGAATTTTAATTTCCCATTCTCCATTTTCTTCTTTTTGCTAAGTATTGGAAGTGAATGAAAGGGCAGAGGGTTGGGGGGAGTTATAATGGTGGACTAGGTTGGCTAACCCAAACCCAAAATTTCTGAAACTCGGAACATATCGAAGCTTACACTTTTTGATGTTGCAAACGGCATTTTGGACTCAATGAAAGTGGTTTTGAGTCCTAATTCATCCATATGCAAAAAGTGATATTTTGGTCATACCCCAATGAAAATGACCAAATTTGCCAACTCAAAAGGTATTAGCGCTTATAGCCAAAAAGGTTGTAAATGATGATCCGAACTCTATGGAAGTGGTCTCGAGTCCAAATTCAGTCGTATGCAAAAT
Organism: Allium sativum; assembly: GCA_030737875.1. Lineage (NCBI taxonomy): Eukaryota > Viridiplantae > Streptophyta > Magnoliopsida > Asparagales > Amaryllidaceae > Allium > Allium sativum. The sequence goes on along the minus strand of CM060912.1, from coordinate 766,398,847 downwards.
GTGATTTTTCGGACACACATCGATTAGCGATTAACAATTAACGACGTTATATTTAAAAAATATATTTAAATATATTATTGTTAAATGTGCGAGTTGTTACAAATGGTCACTATTTTCATCTTTCCCTTTTATTGTTTATGTCTTGGCTACTTTCTAGCCTAGATATTACGCTAAATATATGCGAATGCGTTAGTTAGGGAACGGGGAAAACATTAGAATTGGCATAAGTTGAATGATGAATATGAATTTGGACATATAATCCATTATGAATATAACTGGGTAAATGGGCATAAACGCCTATAAAGACATAGGTATAATTAGTTGGTTAGTAATTAAAATGCCTAGGATTAAAGTAATTAGAAAACTGTAACTGCATTTATGACACGAGGTTAGATTGTATTTGTGGTGGAAGTCTACCCGGACCCAACCGGCATATCCAGCAACCGCAAATGTTGAATCTAATGTGAGGGGTCTAAGTGCATAAATACGAGACGGGCTAAGACATGAGGTTAGGCCCAACTTGTGGAAGAAGTCTGCCCGGACCCGACCGACATATCCAGCATCCACAAGTTGTAGGCCTAATGTGGGAGGTCTAGCCTATTATAACCATAAATGGACATGGTAACGAATTGGAATGCTTAACCTAGTTGAATCCATAGGGATTGTATGAATATGAACAAAGTTGGGGTTAAGTAAATTTGAACAGTAGGTAGGTTAAGCAAATCTGAGGGGGTGGGTAATATTTACATATAGGCCTACAAATTTAACATGATAAGGTTATGTAATTAAAGACACCTAGTGGTATACATAACCAGTGGAAATAATAAAGTTATGTAATTAAAGACACCTTTTAGGGCAAACATTACTTGTAGAAATGATAGGATTATGTAATTAAAGACACCTAGTGGGGATACAAGACAAAGGGAAGGGCTTGTATCATATTGTTTGGGACCCATTTCATCCAGTAACCCGGAGTAGGTATCAAACATGTACTCAGAACCAGGTCGGTGAAGGGGCACACTTACTTGACTGATTGTAAAAGATCTAAACGTGGAGGAAGGTGTTGGCGGTGCAAACCGACTGGGCCATGTGCGTGCATAAGCCGGGCAAAGAGGGATAAGACGACCGTGACACCTGTAGATATGGGGATGTGCATATCAGCGAAGGGTTGCCACTTTAGGACGTGGTACATCCTACGGTGTGGCTGGCACAGAGTATTTATGCGGATCAGGGAGCCGATCGATTAGAGTAGTAGTTAGGGTACATTTGGACATATGTCTAAGTCTACCACCTTATAGTAGAAGGGATCATCTCATTCTGGATATACTAGTAGTAGTGCAGAGTAATCATTAAGGAAGCGTATACACCCTATCATGTTTACCTAGTCATACCTGCCTTTTATGTAGTTATCTCTCTTATCCACTTTGTATGCCTGTCATGCTACTTTTATTTTGTACTTGCTAAATGTAACTGGACTCTCCAGACTTTATGTCTAACCCTTTTTGTTTCCTCTTCTTTCTTTCGTTCTCCCCCAGGTTCTCAGGGCGGGAATACTCAGGCTTGACTGTGATTCTGCTTACATTTTTTCTGGAGCTGCTTAGATGTATGGCTCAGCTCCTATCCTTGTTGCTATGGCTATATTTTGTTTGGGGAATTTTTCTTCTTTATTGTACTCTGATATTTTAAAGTATAAGATAGTAGTTTTTATGATGTAATGGTTTATGTGTATTTCAGACATATGCTGTTTTTGAACCACAATGATTTATTATAAATAAAGTTTTAATTCCGCTGTTATTTTATGTCTATCTTTTAATATTTCTGTTTTTGTTTACCTATAATGCTCCATGAAACTTAATGCATTCCCTTTGTGAGCGACATTAACGGACATGGGTTGTCACAATCCCAACCTAGCGGAACCTTTGCTCCTACCAATGCGAGGATACCATGTTCTCCCTAGGGCATGTGGTCTCCAAAGAAGGGGTAGTTGTAGATCCTGCAAAGGTGTTTGCGGTGCAAGATTGGTAGATTCCGAAAAATGCAACTGGGGTGAGAAGCATTCTTCGATTATCGGGCTATTATAGGAAGTTCATTAAGGACTTCATAAAGATATCGGCCCCTCTCACTAGGCTGACAAAGAAGAACTTGGCATTTTCATGGGATATAGATTGTGGTGTTGCTTTGCAACATTTGAAGAGGGCTCTGACAACAACCCCAGTTTTAACCTTGCTTGATGGAAGCAAAGTATTTACGGTTTACATTAATGCATGTCGTATTGGGCTTGGTGCAGTCCTGATGCAACAAGGAAAGGTAGCGTGTTAGGGGGTAGACAGTTGAGTGTTTATGAGAAGAACTTTCCTACCCACGACCTAGAGCTAGCTGCCATAGTGTTTGCGCTTAAGACGTGGCGTCATTATTTGCTTGGGGAAAAGTTCGAGTTGCACACTGATCATAAATCTCTTAAGTACTTGTTCTCACAAAAGGATCTTAATCTGAGGCATCAAAGGTGGATGGAGTTCTTTGCATCATATGACTTCGAGATTGCTTATACCCCTGACAAGGGTAATGTGGTGGCCGATGCACTAAGTAGGAAGAGGATGGCTTTATGTCCTCTGTTTGTGGAGAGGAAGAGCTTGGAGTTCATATCAACTTTTGACTTTAGACCCTCCATCAAGATTTTGCCTGATTTATTTGCAGTGCTAGAAATACAACCAACTCTTATGGATCAGATAGGAGCTTCGCAGCAAGGTGGCCCACAGATTTTAGACATCATGGATAAGCTCAGAAAAGGGGAGTCTTCTAGTTACCTCAGTAGATATTCCATAGATGAAAAAGGGTGGTTGCGACGAGATGAAAGGCTTTGTGTTCCTCAAACTGAAAGCTTGATAAAGGAGGTCCTAGAAGAAGCCCACCATTCTAAAATGACTATTCATCCAGGCGGTGATAAGATGTACAGAGACATGAAGAGGGTTTTCTTTTGGGCTGGGATGAAGAAAGATGTGGCATAGTTTGTTTCTCAATGTTTTGTCTGGCAGCAAGTCAAAGCTGAGCAAAAGAAGCCCGGTGGTCTACTTTATTCTTTGGAGGTTCCATAGTGGAAGTGGGAGAGCGTCTCTATGGATTTCATAGATGGTTTGCCTAGATCAAAGAAAGGAAACACCAGTTTCTAGGTTGTGGTGGATAGACTCACTAAGAGCGCGCTCATTTCATTATAGTTAAGAGTAAGGGGATGGCATCATGGTTGGCAGCAATTTACGTTTGTGAGATAGTCTGTCTTCATGGAGTACCTTCCAGCATCATAAGCGATCGTGACCCCATCTTCACTAGTGAATTTTGGAGGAGCTTGCAAGAAGCATTAGGTACACAGTTGCATTTGAGCACCGTTTATCATCCTTAGACCGATGGACAGATGGAGAGGGCGAACAGAGTTCTTGAGGATCTTTTAAGGCTGTGTATCCTTGACTTCAGAGGGACTTGGGAAGAGCATCTTCCTTTAGTAGAGTTTGCCTACAACAACAATTATCAAAATAGCATTGGTATGACACCCTTAGAAGCATTGTACGGACGACCATGTAGATCACCAACTTGTTGGTGGGAATATACAGAAAGATTATTAATTGGACCTGATATGGTTAGAGAAACATCCAAAAAAATTGATCTGATTTGACGACGAATGAAGACAGCTAAAGATAAGCAGAAATCTTATGCAGACGAGATAAGGACTGACACTGAATTTGAAGTGGGAGACTTAGTTTTCATTAAAGTATCACCTATGAGGAATGTGGTTCGCTTTGGATCTGTAGGGAAGTTGGCACCCAGATTTGTGGGACCATTTCCCATAACCAAAAGGATCAGCCAAATGGCCTATAGCATAAAGCTCCCAGAAAATATATTCAGCGTTCATAATGTTTTCCATATTTCTCATCTGTGGAAGTGCTTGCATGACACCGTGGAAGTTGTTGAGCCAAGTATATTGGAGGAAGTGGAACAGGAGGCGACAGTCCGATGAGTCCCTACCCATATTCTTGGATCAAATGTTAAGAAGCTACGTAATAAAGAAACCAAGCTGATAAAGGTTCAATGGGCGGATAACCCACAGGATGCGACTTGGGAGACCAAAGACAAGATTCATGCTTCGTGCCCTTTTCTTTTGGAGGGTATGTTTTTAACTCCTTTTTCCAAAAATTTATCTATGCTTGTTTCTATCATTTGAATATGTCATATCAATAGTATTTTCGACCTTTAGATAAGAATCTTATGTATGTAAACATGTTTTTGAGACATGTTATGTTTGATGGATGCAATTGTTTGCTAGTGGTCACCTATGGATGCATATACACACATATTAGGCACTAGATTGGCTCAACCACTCTCATACTGCATATGGATGTGTGTTACTTTTTTTTAATGGATGAAAATGGATGTATCATCATATTGATGTTGCATTTGGATGGATGATTGTGCACACATATAGACCTTACATGTTATAATAGGATTATTTGCGTACATGTTGGATTCATGACACTAACATACATTGCATTAAGGAGGTCAACTAAATCAGTGGACCGCCTGATCTTTCACATTAGTTTTGGGACATATACACACACCTTTTCATATGTTCATATAAGCATTAGAAAATTTTAAGGACAATGGATGCCCCTGATTGGTGGATGAGTAGATGGATGATGGATGATAGGATACATTCTTCTTAACTTGGAGATTTCAGGGACGAAATCCTTTGAGCAGGGGAGAATGTAACACCCCGTATTTCAACAACGTTAAAAGAGGATAAATTAAAGAATAATTAATTTAATATTCAGAATTAAGGGAAACAGACTACATCATTGCGTCCGTCTCAAAATTTTGGTCAAGATAGACACCTGGTTTACATAAAACGGATAATGTATGAAGAAGTTACAGATGATAGAAGTTTGGCGATGAGAGCAGGAACAACTGGCGCACTTGACAAGTGCGCCAAGGCATTTTTACACTGGCGCAGCTGTGAAGTGCGCCCATAGTAGTTTTTAGGCATTCAGACCCAAGTGGGTGTCGACCCATAGTCCGATTCCCCGAAGGGCTAAGGTGGCATTTCAATTCTGGAGGCTGGTAGCTATAAATATACCCTCATATCTCTTGTTTTCTCATACTAGAAACAATGGAGGCCAAATGCTGTTAGTGCCTGAACTGAGTCTAATCCATTCTTCTTCTACAAATCAAGTTTAAAGATTCAAGTGTTTCAAGGATAGATCTGAGATTCAACACCAACAAATTCTTTTCTATCTTCTAAAATCCAAACACTGTGAATTAGTTACTTTTAAATTTAAATGATTAAATGTAAATGTGATATGACCGTGATTTGGATTTGTTATAAATTGTGAATCTATGACATTCTTGGATCTTAAATATTATCATGGTAGATCTACCTTTACAGATCTAATTCGCTTGTGGTTAATTTATCATGTCATAGTTGTGGATCTTAAATATTATCATCCTAGATCTACCTTTATAGATCTAATTCGCCCGTGGTTAATTTATCATGTCACAATTGTGGATCTTAAATATTATCATGCTAGATCTACCTTTATTAATCTAATTTGCTTGTGGTTAATCTATCACGTCACATTTATGGATCTTAAACATTTTCATGCTATATCTACCGTTATAGATATAACTCGCATGTGGTTAATTTATCATGTCACATTTGTGGATCTTAAACATTATCATGCTTGATCTACCTTTATAGATCTAATTCGTTTGTGGTTAATTTATCATGTCACATCTACTTATGGATTTAATTCTTGTTAGATCATTTGGTACTTATCATGTTGTGGCTAATTTAGGTCTGTCATTAATTGGACATATGAATCCTTATTTATTCATGCCTATTATGACATCCTTAGTATGTTAGATCTAGTTTTATTATCACATGCACACTCGATCTATTTTTTTATTTGTCCCCCTATCACTATGCCAATTACATGTGTATGTCACTTTTGTTAAAATAGTCGCTATTGTCATCTTTCCCTTTTATTGTTTATAGCTAGGCTAATTTCTAGCCTAGACATGACGCCAAATATATGCGAATGCGTTAGTTAGGGAACGGTGGAAAACATTAGAATTGGTGTAACACCCCACACCCGCTAAGGTCACTCGCTAAGGGAATGCCTTAGTTTTGGTGGAGTATTTTTAGTGAGTATAGAACAGAAAAATTACCACAAGACAGATATAAGTAGTACTTGAAAATTTAAAACATTATTTCATTGCAGCGGAAAGTAAAACATGTTTGGTTACATCACAAAACCATAATAAGAGTCAAGTACAAAATATCCATCCTGATAAATGAAAGTACATAATCCCAATACATGAACTGATAGCCATAAAAGAAAGGGTAAGCTGAGCTCTCTACATCTATGGTCCAAGCTCCAAAAGCGAATAAAGCAGCCTGATCTAAGCCCACTCGTACCGGGCCCACTCTGATAACCTGAGGGTTGGGAAAAAGATAAAAACAACGGGGTCAGACATAAGTCTGAGTGAGTCCTATAACCCTAACAATACAACCATTAAAGTAATTAGGGTATGACATAAACAAGGTATGGTACCTCTGGGGATAATGACCACACTAAGTAGCCAACTAGACACCGGATGTACTACGATAACCGGAAAGACGCATTTATCCACCCAAGAATAATTACTAGCTTACACCACCCCAGATCTACCCACCCAAGGGTAATTCTTACACTGCACCACACCAGTTCTACCCACCAAGAGTAATTCCTACTTAAAGGTTGATCCCACTAAGTGTACTTAGTAATTTTTACCCAGTAGTTACTTGTACCCCTACACAGGTGCCGTCTGCCCCTATCTTTACTAGGTGTACCCACTACTCCCAAGTGATCGGCTCCCTACCGTAGATACCCGTGCTGGTCCCACAAAAGGGGGTGTATCATTCCCCAAAGTGGCTACCAGATAATATCCGTTGTGCACGGCTTTATATCTACACGATGCAACAACGACTTACCAACCAGCCCGGGTCCACACACGCATATGAAACCCGTTGATCCTGCGTTGCCACCGCTAACCCGTTTTGGCCGCTTATAGTCAAGTCCAATATGCGTGTCCCGTCACCCGACCAGAGTCGGGCCCACAAAGATACGTTTGGGATATTGGTTGAAATGGGCCCCCACAAGCTACTACTTAAGCTTGCTATTTTTATCTAGTGCATCCCACTTAACCCTTTTTTATAATCATGCCCCCTTACATGTTAAGATTTGGTTAAGTCATCAATCATATTTCAATTGCCACTAAGGGCACCCACTAGATTTCCACATGCCACCCAAAGCACTTACTTAACCCTTCACCCATGTTTTAATTACATGTTCCACTTTGGTTAAGTATTCTAATCGTATTTTCTATTGCCACCCAAGGCAACCCACTAGTTTCCTTATGCCACCCGAGGCACCCCCACTAGTTACTACATGCCACCCAAGGCACCCACTTAACCCTCATGTCCCACTACATGTTAATTTGGTTAAGTGTTCTTAATTAATTAAGACCGTGATCCTCCTAAAGACCTCTCACATTAGACTATCTTTTATGACCGCTGGTTAAGCCGGTTGGGTCCGGGCAGCCTTACGTCATAACCGAGTCTAACCTCGTGTCTTTAGGTTAATCACGTATTTAGTTTGTGACTAAGACCTCTCACATTGGGCCAATCATTTGTAGCCGTTGGATGGCCGGTCGGTTCCGGGCAGACTTCCGCTACAAAAGGGTCCAACCTCGTGTCTTGGTTGATTAATTACGCCTAATTAATCACCCCCACAATTAATTATCCCTAATTAATTACACATTTTTCATAACATGGGTAGACCTAACTCAATAGGTAAATTCCCATGGGGTAGACCTAACTCAATAGGTAAATTCCCACTTATGTTAATTTATTTTTATGGTATGCTTAATCATACCCAATCATACTTTTATTAACATATTTACCAACCCCACCGTTCCCCACGTAAATCGTTCTCATTTCATGACATAAATAAGGGGAAGATCATCACAAATATCATGGGTTTAGCATACAACTTTATCATGGGTTAAGAGGATGTCAACTTGCATATATGAGCATATATTAACCCAACTACATATAACCCAAACTTGCATATTATCATACACATGATTTGCATAACATATGACATATGAGCTTGCATATTATCATACACATATCTTGCATAACATGTTGAACTTGCATATAAGCATTCTCATAACTTGCATAACATGTTAAACATGCATTTAAGCATACACATAACTTGCATAAGCATTCACATACTTGCATAAGCATTTACATACTTGCATAAGCATTCACATACTTGCATATACATTCACATACTTGCATAAGCATTCACATACTTGCATATACATTCACATACTTGCATAAGCATGCATGACTTGCATATCATGTTAAACTTGCATTTAAGCATATACATATCTTGCATAACATCATGCACATAACTTGCATAATCTCATAAACATAACTTGCATATGAACTTGTATAACAACATGCACATAACTTACATAACATCATGCACATAACTTGCATAACATATTGAGCTTGCATATAACATAAAACTTGCAAATCACATATCATACAAACTTGCATAAACATATTTATCCACAAACATAGCCATGTCTTATCACATCCTACCATAATCAATTTAACAATTGATTATTAAAGCCATAGAAACTCACCAAAACCAAGATTAGCAAACTTATGAAGTGGAATTAGTGGCTTTAATTGAAGAAGATGTTGATTAGCTTGCAACTCTCTTCATTGATTTGTGGAGGCCATGCTCAAATTTCATTTTGCCATAGTTTAGTTACAAAACCTAATTATGGATGAATTAGGGTAGGGTTGGGGTCTTATTTATAGGATTAGGTAGTGTTTTAGGCCCTTAGATTAACCCTAGGTTAGATTAGGACCGTTAGATTTAGGAAATCTCTAGAACCAGCCCTCTAGGCCAGCCCAAGAACCCAAACTGGTGCACCCAGTTTCACTGGGCGTCGCACCCCTGTCGACAGGCAAGTCGACAGGGCAGTCGACACCCCTGTCGACAGCCCTGTCGACAGCGCTGTCGACATGGCTAGGGCGGGAATTTCTCCCGCCTGACCCGCTGCTTCTATTTCAAATTCTGAATTTTAATTTTTAAATCTGTTTTTATCTTTGAATTTTCTGAAAACTTCTTTGGGCCATAACCGGGCCATACGGACTCCGATTCTCGAAAACTCGGACTCTATTTCGCGTATTTTTCCGAGACGAACGCAATGACGCAGCCTGTTACCCCCAATTCCCACATCTGAGATTATTTATCCTATAATTAGTGAATTTTAGTATTAACTAAAATTCGGGGTGTTACATTCTCCCCTCCTTAAAGGATTTCGTCCCCGAAATCTCTAAGCTAAGGAGAACGCATATCCTACCATCCAAACAACCATCTACTCAAACCATCAACCACAGGCATCCATTGTCCTTAAAAAAAAATTCTAATGATGTATGAGCATATGCAAAAAGTGTGTGTATATGTTCCCTATCTAACGTATGAACATATGCAAACCATGATAGTGCCATGCATCCATTATGTATGCGAGAGAACCCTATCGACACATACAATATCTACATGAGTGCACAATCATTCACCAAAATGCATCATCCATATGATAACACAATCATTATACATCCATAATATAGCTTCCTACACACAATTTTATGCGATATGCAATATGAAGTGATTGAGCCGATCTAGTGCCTAGAGTGTGTGTATATGCATCCACGAGCAACCACTAGCAAACACTTGCATCCACTTGCATCCATCATACATAACATGTCTCAAACACATGTTTCAACCATAGGACTATCCTATCTGAAGGTCAAAGGTACTAACGAGAGGACATACTAAGGATATGCACAAGATATGTGATGAAGGAGAAGCAAAAGGACATACCCTCCGAAAGAAAAAGGGTACCTTGAACGCATCTTCGCTTCCGTCTCCCAGGTAGCGTCGCTCTCTTCATCTCCCCTTCGTACTTTGACTAGTTGAACCTCTCTGTTTCTCAACTTCCAAATCTCTGACCCAAGGATGCAAGTAGGAGCTCGTCGAATCATCGCATCACGCTCTACTTCCACTTCTTTAAGCAGGCTCGGCTCTACCGCCTCTGCGGTCTCATGTAGGAACTTCCTCAAATGTAACACATGGAATATATCATGTACACCACTAAGCCTGTCGGCCAACTCCACTCTATATGTCATCTGTCCAATCCTTTTCTTAATAGGAAACGGCCCAACAAACCTTGGTACTCACTTTCCAACAGATCCAAAGTGAACCACATTCCGTAATGGAGATATCTTGATAAAAAGCATGTCCTAATATCAAACTCAAGCTCTGTTCTCCTCTTGTCCGCATAAGATTTCTGTTTATCTTGCGTCGCTTTCATCCTTCTTTGAATCAAATTAATCTTTTCCCGAAGTCTTTCTAACCTTATCGGCCCAAGCAAGATCTCATCCGTAGATTCCTACCAACGTGTAGGTGATCGACAAGGCCTTTCATAAAGAGCTTTGAAAGGTGCCATACCAATACTGGACTGAAAGCTATTATTATACGCGAACTCCACCAATGGAAGATGCTCTTCCCATGTACCTCCAAAATCTAAGATACAAAGCCTCAAAAGGTCTTCTAGGACATGATTCACCCTCTCGGTCTGGCCGTCCGTCTGAGGATGATATGCGGTACTCAAACACAACTGAGTCCTCACTGCTTCTTGCAAACATCTCCAGAACTCGCTAGTGAAGATAGGATCTCGATTACTCACTATGCTAGAGGGTACCCCATGCAATCGAACTATCTCTCGCAGATATAAAGAAGCTAGCCATGGAGCGGTCCCCTTGCTCTTCATAGGTATAAAAATGGGTGCTCTTAGTAAGTCTGTCTACCACCACCCAAATTCCCGTATTACCCTTTCTTGATCTGGGTAACCCGTCAATAAAATCCATCGAGATGCTATCCCACTTCCATTGCGGAACTTCCAATGGGTGAAGCAACCCACCTGGTTTCTTTTGCTCCGCTTTTACTTGTTGGCACACCAAGCATCGAGCGACATACTCGGCCATATCTTTCTTCCTACCGGCCCAGAAGAAAACCCTCTTCATGTCTTGGTACATCTTGTCCCCACCGGGATGAATGATCATCCTAGAACGGTGTGCATCATCAAAAATAACCTTCCTCAAATCCCCGTCTTGCGGTACACAAAGTCTACCGTCTCTACGCAAGCACCCCCTATCGTCTAGGGTGTACCTACTCAAATGGCTGGACGACTTCCCCCTTATGAGCTTCTCTACCAACTGTGGGTCGTCCCTCTGTGCTTCCCCAATCCGCCTCAAAAGAGTAGGTCTAACCTCCAGGGAGGCTAGCAAACCGGGTACAAAGTCAACGGAAGGTCTAAAGTCAAACTTAGAAATAAACTCTAAGCTCCGTCGTTCAACGAACAATGAACTCAAGGACAACCTTTTTCTACTTAAGGCGTCTGCTACCATGTTTCCCTTGCCATGGGTATACGCTATCTCAAACTCATAGGATGCTAAGAATCCCATCCAAAATCATCACAACTGTCCATCTCTCACGCAGACCACCCTAATCGAACTCGACATCCCCCAAATGCAAGCCCCAAAGGCCTAAACCAATATCAGACAAACACCCAAGGGATATCTCCTTCGAGTTCAGGCGACCTACGTGAGATGATACTAGTAAAAATGGCTAATCAATTAAGCCTTTAACCAACTTTGGATGTCCTCGCCAGTCTCGCTCCAAAACCACCGTTTTTCCCATAACTGGCTTTGCTCACCCTATTGAGCACATACGAAAATATATTTCGCTCTCAGAAAAGACCAAGATGTCATCTACAAAGACCATCACGAACTTATTTAGGTACTCCCTGAACACCCTTCTCATCAAATCAACAAAGTATGCGGGGGCGTTCGTCAAACCAAATGGCATCACCAGCCACTCCTAAAAAAAAATCATCCGGAGTCCTAAAGGCAGTCTTCTCTATACTATCCTCAGCCACTCTCAACTGATGAAATCCCGTGGCTAAGTCCTACTACAAAAATACTGAGGCGCCAGCCAACTGATCAAAGAGATCATCAATCCTCGGCAATGGGTGTCTATTCTTCTTTGTGAGTTTATTTAGTTCTCTTTAACCTACACAAAGTCTGAGGGACCCATCCGCCTTCATGACAAAAACTACTGGAGCGCCCCACTCCGATATACTTTGTCTTATGAACCCCTTCTCAAGAAAATCGTCTACTTACTTATGGAGTTCCCTCCTCTCACGAGGAGCCATGTGGCACACTGGCCAAGATACTGGTTTAGCATTATCCACCAGATATATTCAGAAGTCAATCTCCCGCTTCGGAGGTAAGCCCTTCACCTCCCCACACACACATCCGAGTATTCCCGGCCCGCTCTAACAGATCGCAAATTCCAGACTGACGCGTCAAGCGATTCTAGATAACTTAGCATAACAGATTCTATGGGATTACAAGAGATCTCGAGAGTGTTACCCAAGCGGGTCATAAGCCTAACAACTCTCCCTTCAAAACCAAGAACGACACCTCTACTGGATAACCAGTCCATGCCCAAAACTAGCCCATAGCCCGTGAAGCCCAACAAGCATCACACCTAAACTCAACGCTAAGTATAGAAACTTTCAAACCCAAACACATCATGGAGCCCAATTGGGTTTGAAACAACTAAGGGATCATCTACCAACTGGTGTCTAAGTGCAGTGACTCAACTAACAATGATGAGATAAACGAACTCGATGCGTCAGAATTAAATAAAGTTCGAATCGGATAATAAAGAAATCCAACCTCCAATCTAGACGGTCTTATCCCCATCTGGTACCCTAGTCGTGAGGGAATACAACTACCCTCCAGAAGATTCCATACCTTGCCCTTGCTTCTTTGGACAATCCTAATAAGGTGTCCTATTCCTCCCAAAAGGATAACCACTTGCCTTCTTCTTCCCTATTCTCCACTCGTAACCTCCCACCAATGAGGTTTCATCCTTCATTAACCAAACAACTATTTGAGCCTTCCTCCCATCGTCTATCCAATAGATACCTACCAGTCCTCCTCCTTCTTGAACCAACTTCTAATCCGACTAACGTCTAAGTCCCTTGAAGTGGTTTTCCATCCTTATCTATCTTAGAAAGATCATCTATACGCGGAGGGGAAACTCAAAACGAGAGAAAGGAAGAGATTCAAAAATGGAGAATTCGAAAGATATAGATATGGCTATTGGGGATTATGCTTTTCTTTCAAAAACTTTTCTCTTAAAAGACATGTTTTTGAAAATACTCCTTTCCAAAAATATTCTTAGAAAATAATTTTTCTAAAAATTTTATCTGTTCTGGTAACCTTAAGCTCTGATACCACGTGTAACACCCCACACCCACTAAGGTCACTCGCTAAGGGAATGCCTTAGTTTTGGTGGAGTATTTTTAGTGAGTATAGAACAGAAAAATTACCACAAGACAGATATAAGTAGTACTTGAAAATTTAAAACATTATTTCATTGCAGCGGAAAGTAAAACATGTTTGGTTACATCACAAAACCATAATAAGAGTCAAGTACAAAATATCCATCCTGATAAATGAAAGTACATAATCCCAATACATGAACTGATAGCCATAAAAGAAAGGGTAAGCTGAGCTCTCTACATCTATGGTCCAAGCTCCAAAAGCGAATAAAGCAGCCTGATCTAAGCCAACTCGTACCGGGCCCACTCTGATAACCTGAGGGTTGGGAAAAAGATAAAAACAACGGGGTCAGACATAAGTCTGAGTGAGTCCTATAACCCTAACAATACAACCATTAAAGTAATTAGGGTATGACATAAACAAGGTATGGTACCTCTGGGGATAATGACCACACTAAGTAGCCAACTAGACACCGGATGTACTACGATAACCGGAAAGACGCATTTATCCACCCAAGAATAATTACTAGCTTACACCACCCCAGATCTACCCAACCAAGGGTAATTCTTACACTGCACCACACCAGTTCTACCCACCAAGAGTAATTCCTACTTAAAGGTTGATCCCACTAAGTGTACTTAGTAATTTTTACCCAGTAGTTTCTTGTACCCCTACACAGGTGCCGTCTGCCCCTATCTTTACTAGGTGTACCCACTACTCCCAAGTGATCGGCTCCCTACCGTAGATACCCGTGCTGGTCCCACAAAAGGGGGTGTATCATTCCCCAAAGTGGCTACCAGATAATATCCGCTGTGCACGGCTTTATATCTACACGATGCAACAACGACTTACCAACCAGCCCGGGTCCACACACGCATATGAAACCCGTTGATCCTGCGTTGCCACCGCTAACCCGTTTTGGCCGCTTATAGTCAAGTCCAATATGCGTGTCCCGTCACCCGACCAGAGTCGGGCCCACAAAGATACGTTTGGGATATTGGTTGAAATGGGCCCCCACAAGCTACTACTTAAGCTTGCTATTTTTATCTAGTGCATCCCACTTAACCCTTTTTTATAATCATGCCCCCTTACATGTTAAGATTTGGTTAAGTCATCAATCATATTTCAATTGCCACTAAGGGCACCCACTAGATTTCCACATGCCACCCAAAGCACTTACTTAACCCTTCACCCATGTTTTAATTACATGTTCCACTTTGGTTAAGTATTCTAATCGTATTTTCTATTGCCACCCAAGGCAACCCACTAGTTTCCTCATGCCACCCGAGGCACCCCCACTAGTTACTACATGCCACCCAAGACACCCACTTAACCCTCATGTCCCACTACATGTTAATTTGGTTAAGTGTTTCTTAATTAATTAAGACCGTGATCCTCCTAAAGACCTCTCACATTAGACTATCTTTTATGACCGCTGGTTAAGCCGGTTGGGTCCGGGCAGCCTTACGTCATAACCGAGTCTAACCTCGTGTCTTTAGGTTAATCACGTATTTAGTTTGTGACTAAGACCTCTCACATTGGGCCAATCATTTGTAGCCGCTGGATGGCCGGTCGGTTCCGGGCAGACTTCCGCTACAAAAGGGTCCAACCTCGTGTCTTAGTTGATTAATTACGCCTAATTAATCACCCCCACAATTAATTATCCCTAATTAATTACACATTTTTCATAACATGGGTAGACCTAACTCAATAGGTAAATTCCCACTTATGTTAATTTATTTTTATGGTATGCTTAATCATACCCAATCATACTTTTATTAACATATTTACCAACCCCATCGTTCCCCACGTAAGTCGTTCTCATTTCATGACATAAATAAGGGGAAGATCATCACAAATATCATGGGTTTAGCATACAACTTTGTCATGGGTTAAGAGGATGTCAACTTGCATATATGAGCATATATTAACCCAACTACATATAACCCAAACTTGCATATTATCATACACATGATTTGCATAACATATGACATATGAGCTTGCATATTATCATACACATATCTTGCATAACATGTTGAACTTGCATATAAGCATTCTCATAACTTGCATAACATGTTAAACATGCATTTAAGCATACACATAACTTGCATAAGCATTCACATACTTGCATAAGCATTTACATACTTGCATAAGCATTCACATACTTGCATATACATTCACATACTTGCATAAGCATTCACATACTTGCATATACATTCACATACTTGCATAAGCATGCATGACTTGCATATCATGTTAAACTTGCATTTAAGCATATACATATCTTGCATAACATCATGCACATAACTTGCATAATCTCATAAACATAACTTGCATATGAACTTGTATAACAACATGCACATAACTTACATAACATCATGCACATAACTTGCATAACATATTGAGCTTGCATATAACATAAAACTTGCAAATCACATATCATACAAACTTGCATAAACATATTTATCCACAAACATAGCCATGTCTTATCACATCCTACCATAATCAATTTAACAATTGATTATTAAAGCCATAGAAACTCACCAAAACCAAGATTAGCAAACTTATGAAGTGGAATTAGTGGCTTTAATTGAAGAAGAGGTTGATTAGCTTGCAACTCTCTTCATTGATTTGTGAAGGCCATGCTCAAATTTCATTTTGCCATAGTTTAGTTACAAAACCTAATTATGGATGAATTAGGGTAGGGTTGGGGTCTTATTTATAGGATTAGGTAGTGTTTTAGGCCCTTAGATTAACCCTAGGTTAGATTAGGACCGTTAGATTTAGGAAATCTCTAGAACCAGCCCTCTAGGCCAGCCCAAGAACCCAAACTGGTGCACCCAGTTTCACTGGGCGTCGCACCCCTGTCGACAGGCAAGTCGACAGGGCAGTCGACACCCCTGTCGACAGCCCTGTCGACAGCGCTGTCGACAGCGCTGTCGACATGGCTAGGGCGGGAATTTCTCCCGTCTGACTCGCTGCTTCTATTTCAAATTCTGAATTTTAATTTTTAAATCTGTTTTTATCTTTGAATTTTCTGAAAACTTCTTTGGGCCATAACCGGGCCATACGGACTCCGATTCTCGAAAACTCGGACTCTATTTCGCGTATTTTTCCGAGACGAACGCAATGACGCAGCCCGTTACCCCCAATTCCTACATCTGAGATTATTTATCCTATAATTAGTGAATTTTAGTATTAACTAAAATTCGGGGTGTTACAATTGGCATAACTTGAATGACGAAATGAACTTGGACTCATAGTCCATTATGAATATAATTCGGTAAATGGGCGTGAACACCTATAAAGACATAGGTATAATTAATTGGTTAATAATTAAAATGCCTAGGATTACAGTAATTAGAAAACTGTAACTAAATTTGTGGTGGAAGTCTGCCAGGATCCGACCGGCATATCGAGCAACCGCAAATGTTGAATCTAATGTGAAGGGTCTAAGTGCACAAATACGAGACGGGCTAAGACACGCGGTTAGGCCCAACTTGAGGAAGAAGTCTGCCCGGACCTGACGGCATATCCAGCATCCACAAGTTGGAGGCCTAATATGGGAGGTCTAGCCCATTATAACCATAAATCGAGATGGTAACGAATTGGAATACTTAACCTAGTTGAATCCATAGGGTTTTGTATGAATATGAACTAAGTTGGGGTTAAGTAAATTTGAACAGTGGGTAGGTTAAGCAAATCTGAGGGGGTGGGTAATATTTACATATAGGCCCACAAACTTAACCTGATAAGGTTATGTAATTAAAGACACCTAGTGGTATACATAACCGGTGGAAAGAATAAAGTTATTTAATTAAAGACATCTTTTAGGGTAAACATAACTTGTAGAAATGATAGGGTTATGTAATTAAAAACACCTAGTGGTATATATATCCAATAAAAACCTAGTTAGGGATACAAGACAAAGGGGAGTGATTGTATCATATTGTTTGGGACCCGTTTCAGCCAGTAACCTGGAGTAGGTATCAAACATGTACTCTGAACTAGGTCGGAGAAGGGGCACGCTTACTAGACTGATTGTAAGAGAACCAAACGTGGAGGACGGTGTGGGCGGCGCAAACCGACTGGGCCATGTGCATGCATGAGCCGGGCAAAGGGGGATAAGACGACCGTGACACCTGTAGATATGGAGCTGTGCATATCAGCGAAGGGTTGCCACTTTAGGACGTGATACATCCTACGGTGGTGCCGGCACAGCGTATCTACGCGGATTAGGGAGTCGATCGATTAGGGTAGTTGTTAGGGTACATTTGGACATATTCCTAAGTCTACCACCATATAGTAGAAGGGAACATCTTGTTCTGGATATACTAGTAGTAGTGCAGAGTAATCATTAAGGAAGCGTATGCACCCTATCCTGTTTACCTAGTCATACCTTCCTTTTACGTAGTTATCTCTCTTATCCACTTTATATGTCTGTCATGCTACTTTTATTTATTTACTTGCTAAAAGTAACTGGACTCGCCAGACATTATGTCTGATCCTTTTTGTCTCCTCTTCTTTCTTCTATTCTCCCCCAGGTTCTTAGGGAGGGAATACTTAGGCTTGACCGTGATTCTACTTGCATTTTTTCTGTAGCTGCTTAGATATATGGCTCAAGCTCCTATCCTTATTGCTATGGCTATATTTTGTTTGGGGAATTTTTCTTCTTTCATGTACTCTGATATTTTAAAGTACAAGACAGTAGTTTTTATGAGGTAATGGTTTATATGTATTTCAGATATGTGCTGTATTTGAACTACGATGCTTTATTATAAATAAAGTTTTAATTCCGCTGTTATTTTATGTCTGTCTTGTAATATTTCTATTTCTGTTTACCTATAACGCATCATGAAACTTAATGCATTCCCTTTGTGAGTGACATTAACAAACGTAGGGTGTCACAATCCCAGCCTAGCGGAACCTATGCTCCCACCAATGTGAGGTTACCATGTTCTCCCTAGAGAACCAAACCTTACTCGCCCCACTCAAGGACATCTCCTTAAGCTTGCTCATCCAGTGACCAACCGGGACCACAGGGGGCAAGGGAATTTTGCTCATATGGCAGTTCAAACAACGTTACCCGAAGCAAGGGCAGGAATGTACAGGAGACTAAGGGCGTTGAACCTGAGTATGCTTTGACCAATGCTGAAGTAGAAGCAATGATACGACAAATTATGGCTGACAGTAGAGGCTACACGAATGAAGGTTGGGGTATTGCTCATAGTTCGTAGTCATACGCCCTTCACTGACGAAAGACGTCCAGTTTTCGATGTGATTCAACCTTCCCACCATGAACCGTTATGCATGAAGAACTGATCCATAATATCATTTAATGAGATATTCCTGGTAAATGAATGCCTCAACAGCTCCAAATTCCATAAAGTGCAAAGCATTCCCGATATACTTGGAGGATGTGGCTATGATGTGGTTCTACCGACTTCCGCCGTGGTCGGTTTCCAACTTTAAAGAGTTTAGCGAGAGATTCCTGAATTAGTTTCGGTTACACGCTCAGAAATCCAAGAACATCATTGAACTTTCCATAGTTAAGCAAGCTCCTAGGGAAACCTTAAAGTCATATTTATACCACTTAAATTTTGTAGTTACTAAAGTGAGTAATCCCCATGAACAAACTGTCTTAATGGCATTGATTGATAGAGTTGATAAGATACCGAGTTTGGGAAGTACCTAGTTGGAAAGCCGTCGTTAACATAGGAGTTGTTTTATGAGAAAGCTAATATTCGCTTACGACAAGAGGAGGTGTACGTGAATCGGAAGAGATGATTCGATGAAGTCACAAGAGAAGATATCCAGAGCAATGTCGCTATTAAACAATCTGGTGACAGCTTAGGGAAGGTTGAAGTCAATGTCGGTAACCATAATGAAGAGAATGGCCTCCAAGGTAAAAGCAACAACAAGAGGAGTTGGAATCTAAGAAATGACCCCAAGAAATGGCCTCGGTTCCAATCCTTTGAAAACTACACACTATAGAATGATACCTTGGAAAACATCTACTTGGACACCTACAATGTAATGCAATACAAAAAGCCCCTATCGAGAGACTTGACGGAAATAGATCGCGAGACTGGGAAGTTTTTCTTATTTCACGAAACATATGGGAATTCGGCTAACGAATTCCACCACTTAAGAGACATAGTGGAAAGACTCGTTCACGAAGGAAAGCGGGACGTGTATATGGTTGTCCCGAGGGACCAGAGGCACGGAGGTTCAGCTCCAAATTAGTGTTATCCAGCTTCCCAAGCCACTGCCTAACAAAAGGGAAGGGAATAGTTATTAACACCGTGGTTGGAGGGCCGCACTCGGTAGGATTTAATAACAGAACTATGTAGCAATAAATCAACGCGGCAAAGCATCTAGATGTAGGAGAATGCAGTACTGCTGAGGATGTCGCACCGATGAAATAATATGAAAGACGATGTTGTCTTCCATGACAGAGAAAGCACGAGAATACAAGCCCCAAGTATAAAACCGTTGGTATTATCAGCTATCATTAGTCCAACAATCGTGGAAAGCCCTTGTTGATTGCGGGAGTTCCGTAAAATTCCTCTTTAAGAAAGCATTCGACTAGATGAAGTTGGAGGATAAAGATCTGAATTCATGCAATGGATGGATACGTGGCTTTAACGGTTCTACAATAGTACCAGTAGGAGTAGTGGATTTATCTATGGAACTCGGGGAAGGAGATTGCAGGAGAGTGCAGATTCTACCATTTGTGATCATGAATATTGAATCTCCATATAATGCCTTCTTAAGACGACCAGCTCTAGGGGAATTCAGAGGTTGCATCGCACCCTGGTGCCTATCGTTGAATTCCCAGCTAAATCAGGAATAAAGACAGTCCGTGGAGATCAGGTGACAGGGAGAGCCTGTTACTTAGCTGAATGGAAGGTGCTCTGCCCAAAAGATGATGTAGAGCCAAATAAAACCTCCTCCCTTGCTGGGGAGGCTTTGGCATAGCAAATAAAGGGTACATCCCGGTCAGAGTCGCCAGATTACTAGTTTGAGGATATTGATCCCAGAGAGAATGAGGAACCCGGATGTTAAAGGGTGACGCCTAATCAAGCAACTGTGGATATCCCGATCAGTGATGATGACCCTACTAGGGTCTTTAAGATCAGAACTCATTTAGATCCCTCCGGATGAGGGAACTGACAGATATTTTATGATCCAACCTGGATGTATTTGCGTGCACACACATTGACATGTGTGGGATATTGCCATCTGTTATGAGTCATGCGCTAAGCATAAACCCGAAGTACACTCCCTTCAAGCAAAAGAGACGTGTGCTCGACCCGGAGTGGTCAACTGCCTTAAAGGAATAAGTCGAGAAGCTGAAAGGCAACAGTTTCATACGAGATGCAACATACCCTGACTGGACATCAAATCTCATCCTTGTTAAGAAAGATAATGGAAAGTGGCATAAGTGCATTGATTTCTTAGACTTGAACAAAGCCTGTGCAAAAGACAATTTCCCATTGCCTAGAATTGACCAATTAGTGGATTCAAAGGCAGGACTTGAGCTTCTTTATTTCATGGATGCGTACTCGAGTTGCAACCAGATTCACGTGCATGTGCCTGATCAAGAACATACAAGTTTCGTCATAGATATTGGATTATATTGCTTTGTGTTAATGCCATCCAGACTGAAGAATGTCGGGGCAATGTACCAACTTTTAGTGAATGTTATGTTCCACAGCCAGATTGGAAAGTCTATGGAAGTTTACACGGATGATATGGTCATGAAGTCCAAGCAATCCTCGGATCACATATCAGATTTAGTAGAGATGTTTAGTATCCTCCGACACTATGGAATGAAGCTAAACCCTTTGAAGTGCTCTTTTGGAGTTGCGTCAGGGAAGTTTCTTGGCTTCATAGTTAGCTCACACGGAATCAAAATTAACCCCGACCAGATTGTGGCAATCTAGAGCATCAGTGAGTCATAAAGAATTAAAGATGTAAAGAGCCTAGTAGGCAAGCTGACAGCTCTTAGCAGGTTTATCACCAGTGCCACAAACAAATGCATCCCTTTCTTCGAGTTGATAAAGCGAGGAAAGCGCAATTTCAAATGGACCCCGGACTGCATTGAAGCCTTCCAGAACCTTTTGAGTTACTCAAAAAGGCCTCCTATATTTTTTAAGCTAATGGATCATGAAGACTTATTCATATAATTAGCAGTATCGTTGCATGTAATCAGTTCAACACTTGTACGTAAGGAGGATAAAGTTTAGAGACCAGTGAATTATGTGAGCAAGATGTTAGCTGCGTTAGAACGCAAATATCCAAAGATTGAGAAGCTCGCTTACAGCTTGTTGATCGCTTCAAGAAAGCTTTGTCTCTACTTTCAGGCTCATCCGATTGTGATATACACTAATCAGTAGCTACGACAGGTTCTGCAACGACCTAAGGCGTCTGGAAGATTGCTCAAATGGAACATCGAGCTAAGCCAATTTGATCTCAACTTCCTTCCAAGGAAGTCTATACAGAGGCAAGCATTTGTAGACTTCATCGCTGAATTCACTATCCTCGAGGAGGATGTGTTATATGAAGAAGATGGCCCCTCAGAGAGGAAGATGTAATCGAGCACCTGGAAGCTGTATACAGACAGTGCTCAGAATGATCGATGGTTTGGCTCTAGAATCGTATTGATAACTCTTAAAGGATGGTCAATTTACTATGCTTTGCGACTGGATTTTCATTCTACTAATAACGATTTTGAGTATGAGCCCCTTATTGCCAGACTGAAACTCGCCAAGGACTTGGGAATAGTTGCACTGAATATCTTATGTTACAACCAAAATTAACTCCGAAACAGGCTGACGGTGAAAGGGTATCTGATGATAACAAGCACATAGGAATTCTCCGGAAGCAGAGGCCAAAACCTAGAGAGAACTCAAAAGCTATAGAATGCCGACAAGGTCTATCCGGTTGGGTATATCCAGCAGGGAAAGGTCATCTAAGTCAGAAGCTAAGAAAGAGGAAGGTAAGGGCTCCTCCAATCAAAACCCAAAAAGACGGAAGGGTTATCGGTATCAACCTGTATAACACTGATACATCAGAAGATAAAGGAATCAAGAATACCAAGCCAAAGGCATGTAGGGATTTTCCGGAACTAGCTTTCGAAACAACCACTGCATAAACACCGAAAGGCCACATTGATAAACCACAAACAAATCACCGGAAGCTACCTTCCAGAAGACCAGGCTATACCCGAAGGCTCCACTGGAAGGCAAACCGGAACCCTAAAGGGGATACATGCTATCCATACTAACCTGCTCATTACCGACACCGACAACGGTTCGGAACCGATGCTATCTACATACATCATAAGGGCATGCTCCTCAAAGTATTCTTGAGAAAACCGGAAGCCTACACCCAAAAGCCAAAACTAGGAGTACAAATGTCTTCCGAAAGCCATTTACATCGATAAACCCCTATATCAATCTCGGAGAAGCCTAAACTGACTGGGACCCTTACTCCGGGAACTATAATCAGCATCACAAAGGCGGCTGAAGCTAAACATCCGAGACCAAGCAGAAAAGCGGCTGCCATAGACTTCTGCTATCCCAATGGACCAACAGCAGAAGGGGACTCAAATTCTCCATAAATAAGACCCCAAGGGTCACATTTCAGGGACGATTTTCTCATTCTTATTCTGGTATTCTTTTTCTCTAAAGTAAACCCTAATTCTTAAATCGATTTGGGGATCTCTTCTATTCTATTCATGTATTCTAAATCAAAGATCAATAAAGTGCGAATCAATACTTAGAGTATTTCTTTATGGTTTTGTCATGTGATTTCTCAATCATTATTTCCGCAACTTACCGTTTGTTTCCTGCATGTGTATGAACCCATATCCAAACCTTTCCATAAGTCAGGTGAAATACCCCCTTCCTACAAATTTAGACCCTTCCTTAACCTCTGTACAGATCCCCTTTCTACAAACCTTTAAGTCGTTAGCTAAGGGTTGCGCTTAGGAGCCCTTCATCCTAAGATAACTATTGATTCCGGAATCACTTAAGCATGATACTCACCCCATTGAGGGAAGAGTAACTATTCTTTTGGTATCTAAACCTTGATATCTAGGAGACTGTGAACTAACTCGAACCTGTGAAGGCTAAATAACCTATTTTCCCCCTAAGTCCACTTCCATAGACCTATCTCCGGTGTTGACGAAAAATATTGTTAACACCTTCTTTGGCTCTCATATTTTCATTTGCCAGGTTTAGAAAGAGTTTCAAGCAAAAGGATCCCAACTTGCGACTTACCTAGTAAAGGTTGAGGATATGCTGAGCAACCTAGAACACTATACCATCTCCCATATTCCTTGAACAGAAAATCAAAAAGCGGATAAACTGGCCAAGTTGTCAGGCTCCGTAATCCAGAAGAGATGGAGATGGTCCCAATCGAGACATTAGAAACTTCGAGCATTAATTAGATGGAAGTTGACCTAGTGTTGGAGACCGAACCCGAGAGAGAGTCATTGATGACCCCTATAAAGAACTTCCTGCAACATGGAACGATTCCAGTAAGGAAAGGTGAAAGGGGTACCATCGTTCATAAAGCTTCAATGTCATGTAAGGTGACGTTCTTTAGCTACGGGGGTTCTAGGTTTCTTTACTTCGGTGTATAGCATATGACGACGTCAAGATTGTATTTAGGGAAGTGCACGAAAGCGATTGTGGAGATCACATCAAAGGGAAAATGTTGGCAATGAAGATATTGTTGTACGGCTAATTCCGGCCTAACATAAACCGAGACGCAGTTGATTATTCATGATGCTGCGATAAATGCTAGAAATTTGCGAGGATTCTTAGAGCACCTTCAAGCCAACTTAACTCGATGGTGAGCCTGTGGCCATTCGTTGTATGAGGAATTGATATTATCGGAAGCCTTCCGATTGCGAAGGGCGGAGGAAAATATGAAGTCCTGACTGTGGACTACTTTACAAAGCGAGCAGAAGCTGAACAATTAACCACAATCACCACAAAGCGTGTGATTATCATCACCTTCATAAATATTTTTTGTCGATTCTGGTTCCAAAATGTTATTATAACCGACAACGTAACTCAATTCGATAGTACAGAGTTTTGTGCGGCCATAGATATCACATCGAGAAAAGATACACCCTTTTATCACATCCGCAATCAAATGTACAAGTAAAAGTAGTGAAAAATATTATCAAGTCCATTCTAAAGAAGCGACTAGAATGGACAAAAGCCAAGTGGGTCGATGAATTCCCCTTGGCCGTATGGGCTTACAAAACGACTTACAAGTCAACACTAGCCACACTCCCTTCTTGTTATCATTTGGATTGGAAGTTATTATACCAGTAGAATTGGAAGTCCGTCTCACAGAACAACATACTACAATCCATTGACAAACAAAGCTCTTCTTCTTGAGTCCTTAGACATGATAAAGGAGAAGAGAGATGGAGCGAACTTGTGTGCCGCGGGGCACAAACATCAGGTTGCTCGATATATAACAAAATCGATCGACCTAGGACCTTTGAGCCTGACAACTTGGTACTAAAATGTATCTTCCCGATCCCCGACTTCATGGTCCTGAAGTGGGAAGGACCATATGTCATCCATTGAAAGCTTGATAATGGAGCTTTCAGGCTAACTATTGTTTATGGCGATCATCTCCCAAGAGCATGGAATGTCATGCATCCGCGGTACTGCTTGACTTGAACTTGTAATTGCTCTTTTGTTTACCAGACTTTGTAATGGGAATGACTTACCTGAGATAATTGGTTGATATAAACAAAAGATTATAAAGTGGACGTAGGTAATAATTTAACCGAACCACTATAAAATCATCGTGTGTCATTTACCCTTCATGCGTTTATTTTTCTCTATGCTTGTGATATGTTTGACATTCATTCCATGCTCTGTGATTGTTGTGATATTTGATTTAACGTTGTGATGAATTAGCTAGTGTCACATCCATGAAAAAAAGGATGATTTACCCCTCAACGATGTTCGCTCACTCGCGCTTGGACAAGCAGACTCAAATCCATGACCGATCAAAGTCAGATCGGATAACATTGAGCTCAGTATCGACACCAGACGCGGTGGAAATCACTTTGTGAACCAAAGTGAGGGTACGACGCCAAAACATTACACTACCTTCACCCCGCAAGTCGGCGGGGCGAGAGAGATTTGATTATCATAGTAGGCCATCTCTACCCTTAAATCGGGGATGAAGAGGTAGTGCCTTAGCAAGTGTGACCAGACCTCTTACCCGAAAAGATCCATCTTCCGGAGTGTAGCGTGGAGGACGAACTAAGATTGAGTTCGACTCAAGTCGACAGAATGCCGCTCTTGGAAATAGGGAGTAGAAGGAAAGCCGGGGCAAATGACACGACCGTTCGCTAGATTAAATCAAACTCCCTTGGTTCGAGAAGTGAGTATTGTTGACCAAATTTTTGGAAAAAGCTGTCGCGGTTCAATGATCGAAGCCCAATGTCAAGATGCTCACTTTTCAGCATCGATCGATCAACCGAAAGGATGGCCTATACTTCAGAAAGTTTAGAAAATATTTGGCCCGGGCTACTTTCCTTCGAGCAGTGGAATCTCATGCCCTAGCACAATCGCTCTCCTAGACTTACCGAGTCAAGCGCTTCATTAAAATTCGGATCGACCAAGTATCTCCGGATCTATGTGGAAATATCCAACTGAGTCATTCATTACTCGGCCTGATTCTCCAAGCATTAAGGGCGGTCATACACTTCCAGACAAAGCTCTACTTTTGATACACCTCATCTTGATTTCCACGTAAACCATAATTTTCAAGGATACTCTTCATCGACAGTAGACCGGGTCCTACCACCGCAACTACTTCCAATAATTGAGCTCCATGTGTCTGAGCTCCACAAAAGAGGCAAGCCACGTGCCGGCCTGCTCATCCCACTACTTCACTATAAATGCCTCAACGCTCAAAGGGGAAAAGGACTTCTTCTTTTTGTACACTCTTTTCTCCACTTGAGGCTTCGGATTCTAAGCTTCTCACATGGCTAACTCCGAAAGAAATAGCCAATTCCTTTTCTTTCTTCAAATAGAAAAGGTGTTGTACTCGTAACAAAAAGCAAATCAATACATATAAGTGGGCGTAGGCACCATCTTTGTCGAACCACTATAAAAGTCTTGCGTGTCACCTATTTTCTTTAATTTATTGCATTTTGTGATTGTTATTCGTGTGCTCTCAACACGATTGGGGTTGACCGTCACCAATGACTAACTTCTGACGTCAACACTTTCGCATGCTAGGTAGGGGGTATGAACTAACATACTCTATGATCTTCAACAAGTTTCCACCCATGGAGAACAAGAGGAAGAAAGATGCAACATCTTTCCATCCCACAAACACTGATGCAGCCGAGAAAAATGCTGCAGAAGTAAGTCAGGAAGCCTCCTCTCATGAAGACATGTCTCGATATGTTATCCTGGATGACATAGATAAGATTATGGCTGAGTTCAGAGGCCAGATGACATTTTAGGGTAAACTCCTCGAACGACAACAACAATCGATGGACCACCTTCTCGTTCGGATGGATAAGGGATTTAACACATCAACATCAATTCCTCCACCGTGCAAGGCTGGGGTAGTAACCGATCTTCGGTCTGCACAAATGCAAACTGCATATCAGATCGTACCTTGGCTTCCTCCTGGCTTAGTTCCATCTCCCGATCAAACACAGCAGGAGTATCGCTTCCATCGATCAGCGCAGCCGTAGCTACAGATTCACAGGAGGCCTGCTATCAAGATCTAGGTCATTCGACCATATTGCCTCCACTTCAGGGACCAGCTCGACCCCCAGACCAATTGGGCAACCGCTAGGTTAGACAGGATCAATGACATTTCCAATACAACCCATCATCTTACAGCAGACCCGTCTTATGCTGGTTCTCTTTCAACTAAGAGTTGGTGGAGCCTTCCCTTCGAACCAGGGAGATCATTCTACCATACCGGTTCTCACCATGGTAGAGGAAAATGCTACGATAGACCCTTTTAGCATTGCTTCGGGTAGGGGCACCAGGGGCTCCCGAACATTACATGCTATGCTGGATCAGCCCGGACATTTCATCGTGGGCATGGCTCGAACCAATTCTCATCTGGTTCAAGAGGAGCCAGTCTGCCTAGAACCAACAACTGCGATGGACCCACGCCCTCACCTTCACTTAACTCTCGGAGGTCGAGCCTAACCTACGGCCACCCTTCCGAGCATGCTTTCGTTGGACCTCGGTGTTGGAGCTCTCCCGAATACAGAGCTATATTCATGGCAGCGACTCCTCGGAGATAGAAGCCAGCATGCAAGCATCATCTAACACTTCACCCGGGGCACCTCTTATCAGCAGGATATAGATAACATCCACTGCATCCCCTTCACTAGGGAAATCGGGAACTCCCGCAATCGTTCAGACTTCAAGTTTTCAGCCATTAGACACTATAATGGTCGGTTCAACCCGACCATCCTTCTCATGCGATATATGCATCGTATAGAAGTACTCTCTGCATCGACCAATGTTATGGCCAAGTGCTTCCCACTCTTTCTCACAGATATAGTCGGCATATGGTTTCGACAGCTAACAATGGAGTCGATCAGCAGTTGGAACACGCTGGTTACCCGCTTAATCGAGTAATTCAGAGTTCACATCTCCTGACCAAAAAGTTTCATGTTCGCGACTTCTATCAAGCAATGCTTGGGAGAGACACTTCGATCTTTCCTCGAAAGATTCGATGCGGCCATAGAATCAGTCGATCGACCTGAGCCAATGATGGTGCTTATGGCCACCATCGTAGGTGTCCAATACCGATCAGAATTCTCAATCTCTTTGACCAGAGATCCCTCCAAGGGCATTGAAGATTACTATGCAGAAGCCGAGTGGTTCCTCTGACAGGAAGATGCCAGCATTGAGATGGAGAGACTCGAAGCCCTTGCCACCAAACAAGGAGGTCCATCCAATGCCAATGGCCAGAATAAAGGAATAGGAAAGTCCTCAGAAAAGAATGAATGCAATGTAGGATCTCGGGAGAGAACAAGTATGATCAGTATACCATGCTCAATTCTTCCCTACTCGACATCTACCTTGACGTACGAGGATCCCTACCTTTCCAAAACCTCTTCGAAGATAGCCGACCCATAAATAGCTCGATTCTGGAAAGAATTACATATTTCACAACATAGTCAGTCACAGCACCAATGAATGAAGGCACTTACGCGATCTCATCGAGGATAGGGTCAAGCGAGGAGAACTTCCCAAGTATGTTAAGGAAAACACACCGGCCATGCCGCCACAATCTACTGCCCAAGCTCCTCAGACCAGTCCTTGAGCTCTTAGAAACGAAAAGGACCCTGAGCTCAGCACTCACAACATCATCATCAATTAATAGGATTTAGATTTCTTATTTTCAATGTATTTTTATTTCTTCCAATAAAATGAATATGTTGATGTACACATGTATGAGGTTAGGATTTAGCTCCTAGGCATGCTCTAGAATCACCAGTAGTCCTCTTAAGATTTATTTTCACTTCCTTGTAATAGTTCTTTAGTGACAATAAACTTTCTTTTGCAAATATGGATTATATTTGAATGATTTAAGTCGAGCATGACTAACGCTCACCAACCCGAATATGGTCAGTGCTAAGCCATCATCAATAACGCACGATCAAAGCTTGCCACTATAACTAAACCTACTCCTTGAGCCGAGTATCGTATAACTTTCCTAAGCCGGGTATGGGTCATACTCACCCCTTCTCTAAGTGCACTCCTCACTTGTTGTAGTTCACAAATGATTCTACATAAGTTGAGCTTAATTAACACTTACCATAAGCCGAGTATGTATAATACTCGCCATCTCTGTAAGCTGATTATGGATGATACTCGCCATCTCTATAAGTCGAGTACGGATGATACTTTCCATCTCTGTAATCCAAGTACGGATAATACTTGCCACCCTTCTAAGCCAAGTGTGATTGCTACTCGTCCATATCTTCAAACTGAGCATGGTTAATACTCGCCCAGTCAAGACCAAAGCCTTCTCTAGATCGAGAATGGCCGATACAATCTCTGAAGGTGTTGAATCTCACAACCAAAGTTAACAATTACCTTCTCGGCCTTAATATGATCCTCGATGGTTATCGGTTTTCTGGCCTTAATACGATCTACTTTAATCATCGATTTCCTAGCCTTAATACAACCACCAAGGTCGTCGGATTTCTGGCCTTAATATGGTTCAGTGCGGCCATCGCAACCCACACATTGAACTTCGATACAAGGTTCAGAACACATCTCCTTTACCAAGAAAGATGTATTCTGAGGGGAAAAATGTTGACCAAGTTTTTGGCAAAAGTTGTCGTGGTTCAACAGATCAAATCCCAATGTCCAGAAGCTCACTTTTCAGCATCGGTCGGTTGATCGATAGAAGGCCTGTACTTCAGAAAGTCCAGAAAAGATTTGGCTCGGGCTACTTTCCATTGAGCAGCGGCGTCTCGTGCCCCGACACCATCGCTTTCCCAGACTGACCGAGTCAAGCGCTTCCTTAAATTCGGATTGACAAGGTATCTCCAGATCTATGTGGAAATATCCAACTGAGTTATTCAATACTCGACCCGATTCTCCAGGCATTAAGGGCTGTCAACCACTTCCGGACAAAGCTCTACTTTTGATATGCCTCATCTCGAGTACCACGTAAACCACAATTTTCGAGGATACTATTAATCAATAGTAGACTGGGTCCCACCATCGCAACTACTTCTAATGACCGAGCTCCACGTGTCCGAGCTCCGCAAAGAGACAAGCCACATGGCGGCCCGTTCATCCCAACTCTTCACCTATAAATACCTCCAAGCTCAAAGAGGAAAAGGACTTCTTCTTTTTGGACACTCTTTTCTCCACTTAAGACTTTGGATTCTAAGCTTCTGACACGGCTAACTCCGAAAGAAATAGCCCATTCTTTTTCTTTCTTCAAATAGAAAAAGTGTTGTACTTGTAACAAAAAGAAAATCAATACATATAAAGTGGACGTAGGCACCATCTTTTTCGAACCACTATAAAAGTCTTGTGTGCCCCCTGTTTTCTTTGTTTTATTGCATTTTGTGATTGTTATTCGTGTGCTCTCCACACGATTAAGGGTTAACCGTTACTACTGACCAACTTTTGACGTCAACAAGTATAAAGATAGGCGGGATTGGTGCGCCACGATTAGAGACCGCCATGACTAGACTCTAACCTGGGAATACGGCAGGAGAGTATAAAAGCACTGAGATCAAGTGCTAAAATAAATTGGCTTCTACCCCATAGAAGTAGAAGGGGACGACTGGATATTGAATCTGGATTCCCCACAAAAGGATTGGGGCAATATAATGCCGCTACTAATCAATCCCAAACAAGCCTTAGCCAGGTAGTCCGTTCAAGGTTGATTGAGGGCATATGCATGCACATCACACCCCTACTGCTCAGTGCTTAGTCTAGTAATGAATTTTTGATCGTAATAATTTTGATTTTCAGGGATGTTGGATTGAAACACTTGTTTTGCTGCGATGTGAGTTGTTGTTTATTACTTAGTTTAGTAATGTTTTAACCATAAGTATATTTGATTGAAACATACAACAAACTTGTAAACATATGACATTATAGGAATACTACTTTATTTATGAAATGCAGGCTTCTACAAGATAACTAGACAAAAACACGAGGACCACACTTGCATTAACAATAGCAGGATAGTGGAAAATAAAAGAAAGAAACCCAAAACAATGCTTTACTTAGGCTTGGGAAAAGGCTTGGATTTCTTGACATCCTTAATCCTTTGCTTCTTCTCCTTCTCAACTTCAGTCAGGATGCACTTCTTCTTCTACTTGGAATTCTCAGATGAGGGATCCTCTAGTTTGTGGTAAACTTGGAAGTCATCTCCACAATTATCGATCTTGGAAGTTTGATGTTCACTTTGTTAACAAGAGAAGGGAACATTTGGAGAGGATCGACCAATATGAGCTCCTCTTCAGCTTTGGCCTTCAAGAGTTACTCGGTTCTTTCTTTCATCTGTGTAAGGGTCAAATCCTCAGTCTCATCAGAAGATCTAGTGATAGTGCTATCTGCACACTCTTCACCCCCTTGCCATCAATGTCTTTCAAAGCATTAATCATCTCTCCATCCTTGGGGGTATCAGCACTGGAGATTACCATAACCTTGTCGGTTGCTTCCTCTTACTTCTCTTCCGCCCCATCAGTAGGCTTGGTACATAAAGAAGAAAGAGCAATAGCTATTTGCTCCGGAGAGAGTGTGGGCCGTTTAATTGTTTGCTCTACAATGCGACGACAAACTAGAATAGCGTTGACAAATTGTGGAGAAGAGGTGGACATACCTTCGACCGACTTATCCTCGGGATTGATGGGAGTAACAACTTTAGTGATAGGAGATAGAAAAGCAGATTTGGCAATCTCTGGGCGTTCAGCGTCATACCCCTCTGTCCCTTTAGCTCCGATGGTAGAAGAAGAAGAAGAACTGGAGCCGCCTACTACATCATCTTTTCCCTTGGCTTGGCATTTCGCCTCCTTAATTGCTTCCTGGATTAATCTCCTTCCCTTAGCCAAATGCTCCGGCTCCTCTCCTTTCAAATATATTTTCATCAACTTCTCCTTATCGATGGTATCAACTTTTAAAGGCTACTTCTCATCATCGAAGATTTCATCCCACACCTCTACCAAAGTTGTCTTGTAATCCTTGATCTATGATATATCTCGAGTCTGAAGCACTTAAGCGAAAAAGAATATCATAAGCTTCCCATAATCATCCAACTCCTCTTGAGCTTCAGCAAGTCGCGCTTCAGATGTAGAAGCAAATTTAAGCGCAAGATATGCATCTCCCTTGGCTAAGGCGGCTCTCTCCTCGGCCTCTACTAACTTGTCCTTCAAAATGGCAATCTCCTTATTGAGATTTTCCTTCTCTTGAGCATTACGGGTGCAAGATACTTTCAACTTGGAATTCTCTGAGGTAACATCCTCAATCTGTTTCTTGAGACTTACGTGTTTCTGGCTGTGGGAGTCGAGCTTATTGTGGTATTGTGTCTATAACTCACTATGTAGATTCTTGAAGCTTTCAGCATCATATTATGCGAGAGCAAGTTTGGCTTGAGTATCTTCAAGCTCTTTCTCTGTGGCCTCTTTGGAGGATATATCGATTTGGCCATCTTCTTCAAGTGATCCACGTCCATCAACAAATCTTTTTTGATTCTCGAAAGCTTTCGGGAAAATTTGCATTTCTCTTGATATTGATGATCTACGAAATCTATCTGAGCCTTTATGCCCTCCGACTAGTCTGAAGGAATTGATTTTAGATTGAAAACGAATTGCATACTACAAAAGTGATAAACTAGAAATTGCTCTTTTAAAATTCCTATCCTCGCCTGAATGTGGGAATCAAGCACCACAGGTCTTGTTGTGGTAATATCAATAGATTTGCGTTAGTAGATATGATGACCACCTTGCTTTTTTCCTGTTCCTCGTTCTTGTCCTTGGGCTTGTCTTTAGGATCTGAGCGGCTCTTTGGTGGCTTGTCCTAAGAATGTGAATCCTTTGGGAGGTCTGGAGCTTTGGGAGGTCGTTTATCCCCTTCATAACGACTCTGGTGACTCTTGTACTTGTTAGTGTCCGACCTAGAAGGAGAACAAGAGCGTAAATAGTAGGGATGATGTGATTCATAAAGCCTCCTACTGTCTCTCTCGGAACTATCCCTATAATCATGTTCGTTGTTAGAACTGTACCTGGGTAGACTTGCACGGACATCCCTGAGATTGTAGCCGCAACAAGGCATTTTTTCTTGCAAGTTAATGGAAACTCGTATTAGAACTAAGAAGCGATGTACCACACAGGTGTTGTGACATGCATTGTTTTGTGGTGTATCCTAAGTGCACCCCCCGATAGACCAAAGCCTGAAGTTAGGATTTTTGGTGTAGTCTTCCAAACTGTGACAGGTGTAACTTCCCCTTCAAACGAAGGAAAGAAAGGGCCTGAACCAATGTCTTCGAAAGTGTACATGTTATCGAAAAAGGGAAGTTTAGCTATGTCCCTAAATATGGAATCCTCCGACTGGGGATCATGGAGAGGGGACTTGTTTGGAGATGGTGTCCTCGAGAAGGCTGCATTTTTATGAGTGGTTGCATCTTTAGCAGCACTGCCCTAGGTCTCGCCTTCAGGTGACCTTTCAATGAGCTCCTCAGTAGAAATGTTGATGAGAGATGGACTTGGAGGAATCACAATGTTTTCTCTTTCAAGATTCGTCTCTCTCTCTCTCTTGGCTACGGTTTTTGACTAGAATCTGTGGGATCGTTACTCTTTGAACTCTCCCCCACCTCGGTTGTAGTAGTGACTTGCCCCCCAACTAGGAAAATTCTTCCGGTTGTTGCGGATGCGGGAGGAGCTTGAGTTGGGGGCACGTATGTGTAAGCACGACCTCCATGACCTATACTCCGATTCATATCAAGTAAATGGTGTGGATGAAGAAGCTCGTCCACTAGATATTTTCTGACATTCAAGAAGTCTGAATTGCCATTCAGTACATGGTTCAATCGGTCCAAGTATATTTAACCCTGCTCTTTTCTTGAATTTGGAACTGCAAATAAGAGAGAAAAGTTAGTGCATTCATTAATATGGTTGAAACGAGAACGCCAGAATTTGAAGCTCACTTGACTAGAGCCATCTCCTAGCACAACCAGCCTGATGTTTGATGTAGAACCACTCGGGTTTTACATCCCCCACGTTGTTGTATCCTCCATTAAGAATCATTCTCTTCGGCACGGATTCGAAGTAACAAATAAAGGAGTTTCCGTTGAGCGATGCTTGAAATGATAGAAGAAGTTCACATCCTCGAAAGTGGGCTCCACGCCAAAGATTTTCACATATGCCATGTATGTACAGGTAACTATACGCAGTTGGCTGGAGTTGCATAGAGGAATCTGCATTCATCTTGGAAAATCGACGGCAAATGGTTGAAACGAAGGAATAGCTTCCATTGTGCACATCAACCAAATGATGGACATATACCGCTCCAGAGGATTGTGGGGTCTGTCCATGCCAGTTGTGACTCTAACTTCCTCCTAAGAAATCACATGTCTTAGATATATCCACTTGAATCTGGCTTCGTCGGTTGTCGAAACCATAGAATCACCGGGCGCATTTTGAATGACTGCACCTTCAAATTCATCAGGAGCTCGATCATATCCTACCCCTCCTTTTTCTTCTTCGTTCAATGAGACTTCTCACCCAGACGATTCTGCATTTTTATGTAGTTCGACTTCGAAGTCCAAGCCTTTACCGTCCCAGCCTGAATCTGAATCTGACGGAAGAACATCAAGATTGGGGTTACTACATAGTTCTGAAGTTTTACTTTTATATGACTTGGAGTACCTTGTCTGATATATTCTCGACATGTTAGTTGTACTATCGAAGAAAGATCGAGAACTAGAGTATAGCTGTGTGTGCCCCCTTCTGTGTGTGTACTAGTATGTACCAATTTGTGTAGTGCAGATATGAAAAGACATAAGAAAAGCAGGAAAAGAGAGCAATTGGTTAATGTGCATTGAATTGTCAAATGGTCTTATGTTCATCAAATCCAGAATCACTTGAATATGTATGTTGTGTGATTCCAAAGTTCAATTTTGAAGGCTCTATGCTAACTGGTCGCAAGTTTATGAGTTGTGTTTATCTCCGGTAAGGTTACTCATATGCATTGAACTGGATCAGAGTTATCAAAGTCGTCATGTTTGCCTAAGTTTATGGTGTGTCCAAGTGCAGGGGAGTTATGTTAATTATGCAAGCCTCGGGTCGAAATAGGCTTCCAGATCGGGCGCATCAAACCGCTTTGGGTCGGATAGGAAGTATCGACCCAATCCCGAGCTACCCACGGGAATTGTTAGGCTTTCCCCTTATTATTTCCATCCTTCTCCTCGACCCACCAAAACCTGAATAACCCTGAGTCCTTTGCAACACTCCTGTATTTTCTATGTTTATTAAAGTAACGAATTAAAGAATACTAAATTGTAAAAGCGAGAATTAAGGGAAACGGGTTATGCCATTGCATTCGTCTTGGAATTCTTCTTGAGATAGAATCCGAGTTTGCGTGAATCGAACTCCGTATGAAGAAGTTATGGAGTTCAGAAGATTTCAAGGTTAAACAGAAAATTATACAATTAAATAACTTAATAAACAAAACAGTTCGAATTTTGAAAATCACGTAAGTCAGCTGGGCGGGAAAAATCCCGCCCATAGGGGTCGACATAGGTGTCGCCCCCAAGAGGGGTGTCGACCCCCCTATGGGGGTCGACCCCCTCGCCCAGATCCAAACAGTGACAATTTTTTGACTTGTTGTTGAGTCAATAGGTCATAGGTGGCAATTTCTGGATAACTCTATCTAGTCTAGACGGTTCTGATTGCTCCTAGGTTGATCTAACGGCTTACAGAAGTTTAAACCTATATAAAAGTAACCCTAGTCCTTAACCCTAAATCACACAATTTCATTCCAAGGAGCCACCATGCTGTCCATGGACAACCTAGCATAGCCACCTTTCTTCCCCAACTAGGAAGCAAACTAGAAAGCAAGTTAGAGGCTACGAATCAAATCTAATTTAGAGAATCGATAGTCTACGTCAAGGGATTGCTTTTCAGTTTCAGAAAATAGATCCCAGATAACAAGATTTACTTTTGTTTGTAAGTCCTGTTATTATTTAGATGTGAACAATTAAAAGTTATGATTTGTAATAAAGTGAAAACTAGAGTTGTGCCAAGTTGTAAGATAATGGTGATGCTGATTCATGTCTATTCTTGTAACGATTCTATCATATATGCCTATGAGACTATTGTGGTTTATTGGACTTATTATGTATGTTAAACCAATCGTGTATTATGTAAATTTGGTGACTCTTTCATGTTATGTTACATGCAAGTTTTTAGGCTAAGTCATACATATGTTTAGATCTACATTCTCATATGTTAGATCTATGATTATTGGATCCAAAATATAAGTTTACATTTACATGCCTAGTTGGATTTGTGTAATTTCATATGCTTAAGACTCATATTAATTGGATCCAAATTGCAAGTTACATTTACATGCCTAGTTGGATTTGTGTAATTTTATATGCTTAAGACTCATATTAATTGGATCAAAATTGCAAGTTTACATTTACATG
The DNA here is from genome assembly GCA_030737875.1 of Allium sativum. Taxonomy (NCBI): domain Eukaryota; kingdom Viridiplantae; phylum Streptophyta; class Magnoliopsida; order Asparagales; family Amaryllidaceae; genus Allium; species Allium sativum. The sequence goes on along the minus strand of CM060912.1, from coordinate 766,362,114 downwards.
TCTAGTTGGATTTGTGTAATTTCGTATGCTTAAGACTCATATTAATTGGATCCAAAAATGCAAGTTCATTGTTTTATGCCAAATTTATAGGACATATGTTTAGTTAGATCCCTATTATTTTATGTTGTGTAAATGGTACATGCTCCTTTCTTTTCCCTTTTATTCATAAGTTAGGCTTAGTTTCGAGCCTAACATTCTATGTGAATTTTGCGAACGTATAACGGGGGTAACGTTGGGAAAAACCTTAAATTTCATATTATTAGCATAGTTTGGCCCATAATCATACAAATGATTAGTGGCATAAAATGGTATAATTTATATACCTAAAAGTTACGAACATGATTTAGAGGATAAATGGGGCATGACTTAAATGGCAATAATTGTGGATAATTTACATATAAATATGAAGGATAAATATGTAAATTAAGTAAAAGACGAATATGCCTAACCCGAGGTTAGACTGAGTTACGGTGTAAGACTGCCCGAAACCATGCGACACATCCAGCAACCGTAACAATATAGATCTAATGTGAGATATTAGCGCATCAAGCCCAAAAGAACCCGAGGTTAGATTGAGTCGCAATGTAAGACTACCCGGAATCGACCGGCACATCCAGCGACTGCAACAATACATATCTAATGTGAGTGGTTGGTGCTTTAATGAATGAATTAAAGCTAAGACAGGAATGGTAAGGATAAGTTAATTAAGGCAACACTTAACCAATACAACATGTTAACTAAACTGATGGGTAGAGTTAGTTTAATTTGAGAAAACTTAACCATTTTAACATGTTAATTAGGAAACCCTAGTAACGGGAACCCATTTTAGCAGTAACCCACATAGATGTATCATGGTACCCAGAACTAGGCAGGGTGGGGCACGATTACGGGCTGATTATAAGTGGTCAAAACAACGGCGGGTGGTTTATCAGTGTAGGTTCCGATGGAGTGTGGGTGTGCACGCACTCCGAAGTGGAAAAAGCAAGCACTGGGCATCAGTAATTATACACTGTGCATCTTGAGCTGTGTCGGGTTGCCACCATAGGATTTGATACACCCCATGGTGGGACCAGCACAGGTATCTACAATCAAGCGGTGCTGAATGACACAAGTAGAAAACGTATACGAGTAGGAGCTGATCGATAAAGGGGATCATTTATCTTGAACACATGGTGCTAGTTGAATCACTTGAAAGTGGGTGCAGAGAAATAGTAATGAGTGCGATAGCATATTCCGTTTTATTATCTTATTTCTAGCGTACTGTCCTAGGTACAGTTTATTCATATCATGATCCTTTTTCCTATTTACATGCTAAATAATCACTGGACTTACCAGACTCATGTCTAACCCATTTTCTTTCGTTTCCCCCCAGGTCCGCATGGAGGGAATACTTCAGCTTAGTTCGGACCATTTCCAGCTTGAAAAGAGTAGATGTATTGCTTGGATTCTCTTTCCTTGGGCTATGGCTTTGGATACACTCTTATTGGGGATTTATGTTGCCTTATTGTTATTTTATGCTTCTTTATGTTTTAATCAAGATAGAGATTTTGTTGTAATAATTTGGAAGTTGGTTTGAGATAGTTGCTGTAATGTTTTAACTTAACCACGTACTTATGAAATAAATTTAGTTTTTCCGCTATTCGTATGTCTGTCTTGTAAATTATCTGTATCTTTTACCTATAATGCTCCACCGAAGTTAAGGCGTTCCCTTTTTGAGTGACCTTAACGAAGGTGGGTTACTTCGCTTGGTATCAAAGCTAATGGTTGCCAGATCAGTAAAAAATTTGGAAACTAATTTTCAAATAGAAGTTTAAAGAAGCATTTTCAAGAAAAAGTGTTGTTTTTATTTTAAAATGCATAATCCCCTAAAGCCATATGCACTATCTTTCTATCCTTTGTGTTGAATCTTTTCTTTTTCATTTCAACATGTCTGGGGATCTTAACCTTCCAGAGGGCGTACCGGTACCTGGCTGGTTCAGAAGGTACCTAGAGGCTAGGGCTAATGATGCAGGCCCAGCGGACATTCCTCCTCCCCCAGTTGCAGCTGTTCCTCCTCCTCCTCCTTGTGCAAATGCTTTCTCAAAGATATGTAGAGAATTTCAAGCCATGGGTGGAAAGAACTTTAATGGGACTGAGTCATTTGTAGAAGCAAGAAACTGGCTTAAAGAAACCGAGGATTTGTTTGTTATCTTCGAAATGGACGATAGGCAAAAGATACAATTGGCCGTATGGTTGCTTAAAGACAAAGCCTCTTATTGGTGGGAAGTTACTAATGCTGAGAGACCAGTTGAAACTTGGGAGGACTTCAGAATGGGGTTTGAAATGAAATTCCTCTCACAAGCTGAACATAGCCTACAGATGGAGAAGTTCTTAGCTCTCAAACAAAGAAGTATGTTGGTCAAGGAGTACGTCAACCAATTCAATCAGCTGGCTAGATTCGGACTGGAGTTAGTGAACACTCCCCATAAGAAGGCTCTCTGTTTTGTTAAAGGGTTGAATGAGCCACTGCACAGCCTAGCTATGTCCCATATACCTATGGGTGCAACTTATGAGAGACTAGTGGACATAGCAATGTTACATGAGGAAGACAAGGATGGCAAGAAAGAGGCAAAGGTGGAAGTACCTCAAGATAAGAAAGTGGAGGGATCGCAGAATAAAAAGAAAGATTCAAAAAGGGCGGGAAGAACAAAAAACCCCGTGACAATAGGAAGTGTAATTGTTGTGGCATTCCTAGACATCTGATTAAGGACTGCAGAAAGAAAAAAAGGAAGATGGGTGGTTGTTTTCACTGCAGCGAGACAGGACACATGGCTATGGACTGCCCAATAAAGCAAGGACAAGGGCAGGGGACTGGATTTACTTCTAGAGGGCATGTTCACGCTCTCATAGCACATCCGCAAGAATAAGGTAGAAATATTTCTGTTGAGAGTTTAGTTTATCTTTTTGATCATCGTGTTCGTACACTCTTTGATTCTAGCGCATCGCACTCTTTTATATCTACTACTTTAGTTGAATCTCTGCACCTAGACACCAGTATAGTAGAGGATCCCTTGGTTGTTTCAAATCCAATTGGGGGCTCGGCTTATTTGTCAATGATTTGTTTGGATTTGAAAATTTCTATACTAAGCTTTGGGTTTAGATGTAATTCCTATGTTTTGGGCTTCACGGGAAATGGGTTAATTCTAGGCATGGATTGGTTATCCAGTAATGGTGCCATCCTCGATTGTGAAAAGAGAGTGGTTAGTCTTATGACTCGCCTTGGTAACACTCTCGAAATCTCTTGCAATCTGATGAATTCTGTTATTCTCGACTACCTAGAATCTCTTGATGCATATGTTGAAAACTTGCAATCTATTAAAGTAGTCCGTGAATACTCAAATGTATTTGAAGAGGTGAAGGGCTTACCTCCGAAGCGGGAGATAGACTTCCGCATATACCTTGTTGATAATGCAAAACCCGTAGCTCTACCCGTTAGACACATGGCTCCAAGGGAGAGGAAAGAGCTTAGCAAGCAAGTTAAAGAGCTACTCGAAAAGGGGTTTATAAGGCGGAGTATTTCTGAATGGGGTGCTCCAGTGGTGTTTGCAACCAAAGCGGATGGTTCACTTCGCCTATGCGTTGACTATAGGGAGCTAAACAAGCTGACCAAGAAGAATATGCATCCTCTTCCAAGAATAGATGACTTGATTGATCAACTTGTAGGTGCATCGGTTTTCTCCCAACTAGATCTGGCTACCGGGTTTCATCAGCTAAGAGTGGCTAAAGATAGCATTGATAAGACCGTGTTCATAACCTCAGATGGTTTCTTCGAATGGCTTGTCATGCCTTTCGGCTTAACAAATGCACCCGCTTATTTCGTTGACTTGATGAGTAGGGTGTTCAGGGAGTTCCTTAATAAGTTTGTGGTGGTCTTCGTAGACGACATTTTGATTTTCTCGAAGAATGAAGAAGAGCATGCTTTGCATTTAAGGGAAGTCATGGATACTCTTTGTGCACATCAGCTGAAAGCCAAATTCTCCAAATGCCATTTCTAGAGAGAAGAAGTAAGATTTCTTGGACATGTGGTGTCCAAAGAAGGGATAGCTGTGGACCCCGCAAAAGTAGTTGCGGTGCAAGATTAGAAGGTTCCTCGGAATGCAATCGAAGTCTGAAGCTTTCTCGGGCTAGGGGGCTTTTATCGAAAGTTCATTAAATACTTTGTGAAAATCTCAACCCCACTAGTAAGATTGACAAAGAAGAACCTAACTTTCGTTTGGGATTTGGATTGTGATGTTGCTTTCCAACGTTTGAAAAGGGATCTAACAACAGCCCTAGTTCTAACATTGCCTGATGGAAGCAAAATGTTTACCGTATACACAGACGCATGCAGTACAGGATTAGGTGTTGTCTTGATGCAAGAAGGCAAGGTAGTTTATTATGGGGGAAGGCAGTTGAAGGTACATGAGAAGAACTACGCAACTCATGATTTGGAATTAGCTGCCATTGTTTTCGTTCTTAAGTCATGGCGTCATTTCTTGCTAGGAGAAAGGTTTGAATTGTTTACTGACCATAAATCATTAAAGTATTGTTTCTCACAGAAAGATCTTAACTTAAGACAACAAAGGTGGATGGAATTTCTTGCCTCATATGATTTTGAGACTTCCTATACCCCCGGCAAGGGAAATGTTGTAGCAAACGCCTTGTGTGGAAAGAAGCTGACCTTAAGTCATCTCTTTGTACAAATGCAAAGCTTGGAGTACATAGCAAACTTTGACTTTAGACCCTCCTCTGAATTTGTACCTGGTTTGTTAGCATCACTAGAGGTGAGGTCTACTCTTTTGGAATCAATAGGAACCGCACAACGTGAAGACCCTCAGCTAGTTGATATGATGGATAAGCTAATTAGGGGTGAGACTTCTAGTCACCTCAATAGATACTCCATCGATGATAAGGGTTGGTTGAGACGGGATGGAAGACTGTGTGTCCCACAAGCAAGGGATTTGGTGAAGACGGTTCTCGAAGAAGCACACCATTCTAAGCTAACCATACACCCAGGTGGAGACAAGATGTATAAAGACATAAAAAGGGTTTTCTTTTGGAATGGCATGAAGAGGGATGTAGCTGAGTTCATCGCTAAGTGCTTGATATGCCAGCAAGTCAAAGTGGAGCAGAAGAAGTCTGGTGGTCTGCTTCATCCTCTAGAGGTTCCACATTGGAAATGGGATAGCATTTCGATGGACTTTGTTGATGGGTTGCCTAGGTCAAGAAGGGGCAATACCAGTATTTGGGTAATAGTGGATAGGCTCACTAAAAGCAATCACTTTATACCAGCTAAGAGTAGAGGGACTGCCTTGTCCTTGGCATCCATTTATCTTAAAGAGACAGTTCGACTCCATGGGATACCCTCCAGCATAGTGAGTGATCGAGATCCTATCTTTACGAACGAGTTTTGGAAGAGTTTGCAAGAGTCTGTAGGCACACATATATGCTTAAGCACTGCCTATAACCCTCAAACCGATGGTTAGACGGAAAGGGTGAATAGAGTATTAGAAGACCTCTTGAGATTGTGCATTCTTGACTTTGGAGGAACATGAGAGGATCATCTTCCTTTGGTGGAATTCGCTTACAACAATAGCTACCAAGCCACCATAGGCATGGCACCCTTCGAGGCATTATATGGAAGACCATGCTAATCACCAACTTGTTGGTGGGAGTCTACAGACAAGCTCGTACTTGGGCTAGACATGATTAGAGAAACTTCAGAATAGGTTGACTTGATAAGAAGACGAATGAAGACTGCACAAGATAGACAGAAGTCCTATGCAGACAAAAGGACAGACCTTGAATTTGAGGTTGGAGATAGGGTGTTCCTTAAAGTATCTCCTTTGAGGAATGTCATTTGCTTTGGGTCCGGAGGAAAGTTGGCATTAAGATTAGTAGGACCATTTCCTGTCATTGAAAGGATTGGGACGATGGCTTACAGAATAGAGCTACCCGAAAGACTGGCTGGAGTTCATAATTTTTTTCATGTTTCTCAACTACGAAAGTGCTTACTTGAGTCTGCAGAAGTTGTGGAGCCAACTATACTAGAGGAAGTAGAAGTGGAACGAGAAGCAACCGTGAAAAGAGTTCCAACTCGTATCTTGGGTACGGAAGTCAAAAAGCTACGCAACCATGAAGCCAAGCTTTTTAAAGTTCAATGGAGTGACGCTGAGGAGGACGCGACTTGGGAAACCGAGGAAAAAATACGCGCTGCCTACCCTTTTCTTTTTGAGGGTACATCCTTAATCTCTTTTCCATAAGTTTATGCATGCTTGTATCTACCTTTTTAAGTATATCTCCTCGGTCCTATTCTTTATCCTTAGGTAGAAACCAATGGATGTAAACATGTATTTGAAACATGTTATGATTGATGGTTGCAAGTAGTTGCAAGTGGTTGTTAGTGGTTGCTCGTGGATGCATATACACACACATTAGGTGTTAGATCGGCTCAGTCACTTTCATATTGCATATGCATATATGTATTTATGTATGGATTGAAACTTGGAATGTTATCATATGGACAATGCATTTGTATGAATGATTGTGCACTCATGTAGAAAGTATGATTAGGAAAAATTGCATGCATAATGGACTCATGGCACTAACATAATTGGCATAAAGGAGGTCAATTGAATCAGTAGACCGCCTGATTTTGCATTAGATAAGGACATATACACACACTCTGCATACAATCATGAGAGCATTAGAAATCTTTTAAGGACAATGGATGCCGATGGCTGAGTAGATGGATGATTGGATGGTAGGATATACATTCTTCGTGACTTGAAGATTTCGGGGACGAAATCCTTTAAGGAGGGGAGAATGTAACACCCTGTATTTTCTACGTTTATTAAAGTAACGAATTAAAGAATACTAAATTGTAAAAGCAAGAATTAAGGGAAACGGGTTACGCCATTGCGTTCGTCTCAGAATTGTGCTTGAGACAGAGTCCGACTTTGCGTGAATCGGACTCCGTATGAAGAAGTTATGGAGTTCAGAAGATTTCATGTTTAAACAGAAAATTATATAACTAAATAATTTAATAAACAAAACAGTTCGAATTTTGAAAATCACATAGATCAGCTAGGTGGGAAAAATCCCGCCCATAGGGGTCGACTCCCCCGGGGGGGTCGACATAGGTGTCGACCCCCCAAGAGGGGTGTCGACCCCCCTATAGGGGTCGACTCCCTTGCCCAGATCCAAATAGTGACGATTTTCTGACTTGTTGCAGAGTCACTAGGGCATAGGTTGCAATTTCTGGATAACTCTATCTAGTCTGGACGGTTCTGATTGCTCCTAGGTTGATCTAACGGATCACATAAGTTTAAACCTCTATAAAAGTAACCCTAGTCCTCAACCCTAAATCACACAATTTCATTCCAAGGAGCCACCATGATGTCCATGGTCAACCTAGCATAACCACCTTTCTTCTCCAACTAGGAAGCAAACAAGAAAGCAAGTTAGAAGCTTTGAATCAAATCTAATTTAGAGAATCGATAGTCTACGTCAAGGGATTGCTTTTCAGTTTCAGAAAAAAGATCCTAGAAAACAAGATTTTCTTTTGTTTGTAAGTCCTGTTATTATTTAGATGTGAACAATTAAAAGTTATGATTTGTAATAAAGTGAAAACTAGAGTTGTGCCTAGTTGTAAGATAATGGTGATGCTGATTCATGTCAATTCTTGTAATGATTCTATCATATATGCCTATGAGACTATTGTGGTTTATTGGACTTATTATGTATGTTAAACCAATCGTGTATTATGTAAATTTGGTGACTCTTTCATGTTAGGTTACATGCAAGTTTAGGCTAAGTCATATATATGTTTAGATTTACATTCTCTTATGTTAGATCTATGATTATTGGATCCAAAATACAAGTTTACATTTACATGCCTAGTTGGATTTGTGTAATTTCATATGCTTAAGACTCATATTAATTGGATCCAAATTGTAAGTTTACATTCACATGCCTAGTTGGATTTGTGTAATTTCATATGCTTAAGACTCATATTAATTGGATCCAAATTGCAAGTTTACATTTACATGCCTAACTGGATTTGTTTAATTTCATATGCTTAAGACTCATGTTAATTGGATCCAAAAATGCAAGTTCATTGTTTTATGCCAAATTTACAGGACACATGTTTCGTTGGATCCCTATTATTTTATGTTGTGGAAATGGTACATGCTCCTTTCTTTTCCCTTTTGTTTTGTAAGTTAGGCTAAGTTGCGAGCCTAACATTCTATGTGAATTTTGCGAATGTATAACTGGGGTAACGTTGGGAAAAACCTTAAATTTCATATTATTGGCATCGTTTGGCCCATAATCATACAAATGACTAGTGGCATAAAATGGTATAATTTATATACCTAAAAACTACGAACATGATTTAGAGGATAAATGGGGCATGACTTGAATGGCAATAATTGTGGATAATTTACATATAAATATGAAGGGTAAATATGTAAATTAAGTAAAAGACGAATATGCCTAACCCAAAGTTAGATTGAGTTACGGTGTAAGACTGCCCAGAACCGCGCGACACATCCAGCAACCGTAACAATATAGATCTAATGTGAGAGGTTAGCGCATCAAGCCCAGAAGAACCCGAGGTTAGATTGAGTTGCGGTGTAAGACTTCCCGGAACCGATCGGCACATCCAGCGACCGCAACAATACATATCTAATGTGAGTGGTTGGTGCTTTAATGAATGAATTAAAGCTAAGACATGAATAGTTGGGTTAAGTTAATTAAGGCAACACTTAACCAATACAAAATGTTAACTAAACTGATGGGTAGATTATTTTGAGAACACTTAACCATTTTAACATGTTGATTAGGAAATCCTAGTAACGGGGACCCATTTCAGCAGTAACCCACATAGACGTATCATGGTACCCTGAACTAGGCAGGGTGGGGCACGGTTATTGGGCTGATTATAAGCGGTCAAAACAACGGTGTGTGGTGCGTTAGTGTAGGTTCCGATGGAGTGCGGGCGTCCACGTACTCCAGAGTGGAAAAAGTAGGCACTGGGCATCAGTAGTTATACACTATGCATCTTGAGTTGTGTCGGGTTGCCACCATAGGATTTAATACACCCCACGGTGGGATCAACATAGGTACTACAATCAAGCAGGGCCGAATGACACAAGTGGAAAACGTATACTAGTAGGAGCCGATCAATAAAGGGGATCATTTATCATGAACACATGGTGCTAGTTGAATCACTTGAAAATGGGTGCAGAGAAATAGTATTGAGTGCGATAGCATATTTAGTTTTATTATCTTATTTCTAGGGTACTGTCCTAGGTTCAGTTTATTCATATCATGATCTTTTTTCCTGTTTACATGCTAAATAATCACTGGACTTACCGGACTCATGTCTGACCCATTTTCTTTCGTCTTCTTTTCTTCCGTTCCCCCCTCCCCAGGTCCGCAGGCAGGGAATACTTCAGCTTAGTTCGGACCATTTCCAGCTTGAAGAGAGTAGATGTTTTGCTTGGATTCTCTTTCATTAGGCTATGGCTTTGGATACACTCTTATTGGGGATTTATGTTGCCTTATTGTTATTTTATGCTTCTTTATGTTTTAATCAAGACAGAGATTTTGTTGTAATAATTTGGAAGTTGGTTTGAGATAGTTGTTGTAATGTTTTAACTGAACCACGTACTTATGAAATAAATTTAGCTTTTCCACTGTTCATATGTCTGTCTTGTAAATTATCTGTATCTTTTACCTATAATGCTCCACCGAAGTTAAGGCATTCTCTTTGTGAGTGACCTTAACGAAGGTGGGGTGTTTCATCCTTCGTCTTATTTCCTTGCTTTTTTCGTGCCACATCTCTCCAACTCCTTAAATCCATGCAAACCTTATGCGCCAGGCTACTTGGTACGAGGGATGAGGAATCGTGATTAGCCAAGGAATGAAACCGAAACCACCAGTGATGGTGATGACCTTGGTACCTACGCCACCGCAACAATAAAAATTAAAGTTCAATGCAAAGTTCGAATTGAATCTAAACATGAAATGAGATTTAGGCGTTGATTAGCCGATCTCATAACCATACCTATGAGTTAAACCTGGGGATACAGAGCTAGTTGGTGAGATTTGAAAATTAGGGTTTGAAGATTTCGGTTAAGAAGCAGCTGAATAACGTAATAAGGGAAAGTGGGTTCATTAGTTTATATATCACGTTGAAAGGGTCATTCGTATTCTATTGAGTTGATGGCCTTGCCCAATCCGAACAATGATCTAATCGTAGAGGCAATTCGGGACATTCAGATCGAGTGTAGTGGCTGGTCGAATGAACTCGACCCGACCCAAGGCAGGACCTTCAATCTGATGATATTATCATAAGGCCATGTAGGATAGGAGTAAAAGAAGTTAAAAGAAATAGCTATAGACCACATACGTTCAAAACCAAAAATCATAACAAAGCAATAAGGACTTGATCAGATAATTTTAACTTTCAATAAAGATTGAAGTATTAACCTAGAAACACACATAAATTCTTGTTAAAAGCTCCAGCTTGCTGAACGCAACAAAGATGGTTTGAGCTAGAGCTCGTATTTATAGGTGACATAAGGAAATTAAGAGTTACAACTTTGCTGATGGACGCACCTGTTCATTATTGCCGATTCGAGAATAAACGGGTTGACAGTTTCAAAGCACATCTAAACTTTGACAAACGTACTTTAAGGGGATAAAATGTTGGCCTACTTCGTGACAAAGCCACACAAAGTCCAAACGTTCGCAATCAAGTGCACTACGGGCAAAAGACAACCGTTTGTGATAAAGCGAATCAGGTCGAAGCGGTCGGGTCGAATTCGAACCATACGCATGCAACAAACTAGCCTTGGTGTATTAGCACAAGGTCGGATCGAAAAGAAAAATATTTTATCCTCCTAAGCACATAGAAGTGCCACGGCATGCTGGCAACGCCGGACCGTATCGGAGTCTCCCCTACCCGACCTATCTAGAGATATAACTGCACACTTCGTCGATTGACCTGTTCTTAAGGCATTTTCTCTTCAAGATTAGTCCGGATCGAATCACATTTGGCATGTCATAATCAAACGAAGCCATCTTCGCTCGGTCCACTATCATTCTGAGATCCTCTAGATATGCGCCACGTGGCATCCGACCCATGCTTAAAAGTCCTCCATAAATACAAGCATCGAAAACATTTTGAAGGATTTTTGGCACTCTACACACTTGAACTCGACCACTGTCATCATCATTCCTGTTCAATCACCATTGTACTCTCTAGCGTTGAGTATAATTCATCAAATATTGAGAAAGAATTGATTCTATTCAATAGATTGATTGATTATAATCCTTGTACTTGTAATTCTCTTTCGAATTAAAGAACTATAAAGTGGACATAGGCTCGTTAATGTCGAACCACTATAAATCTCATGTATTTTATTGTTTGTCTCTGTTTTTAGATTATATTTCTTCATTATTCTCTACAAAACCTAGTCAGTTGGGTGTTAGTGCCATTTTTTGGTCTAACAATATGTCAGGTTGAAGACAACATGCATGTATTTATGCATGTACAGGGAACAATGCATAGAAAGATACATTTCAGGTGGTCTATATAACTCAATGTCCATCAGAAAAGATAAGTAAAAAATTAGATTTGCAGGTTCAAGTTTAGTATATATTCTTATTAGTTAGCAAGCCAGTACATGGCCTACAAGGATGTATATTTCGTTTTAAACAGGGCAGTAGAGCATATAAGCCCATATATACAATAAATGGTGCTTCAAAGTGTGTATAACAGGCATGCATATGTCAAATGCATACAAGTGAGCCAATACATATGTATATAAACATATGAGTACACATACATATATACAACTAGCCATATACATATGTGAATTCAAGTTTAAACAAAACAAAGATGGGTTCGACAATTCAGGGTAGATAACACAACTTATACGTTTACATTTATAAATGGGTATCATATATATTTTAAATAACACGTGCATTATTTTTACCTGAAGGCAATACAGGTATCCAAATTCCCAAACCAGAATATACGAAAATGTATACAAGTGTTTAGATCAGATTTTTTTCCCCAGGTATATATGTGTGCATTAAAATATATCCAGATGGCCATATACTTATGCATTTTGAAATGCAATTGGCATAAATAAATGCAAGTGTGTCAATTGAAACCAGGTGAACAACCAGGAATAGTGCACAACAATGAAGTAATACATAAAAATGTACATGATAGTGTACATAAGTATAAAGTCAAGAACAAGTGCAGTTATGTCCTTATTGGAAATCAAAGTAAGCACAGAAGAATACAAAAACTTTTTACAAATGTATAGATCAAGTGTAGTATCAATAGGGAAGAATAAACACAAAACATTTGCTTTCTTAAAGCATTTGTCTAATTTAATCAAGCGCATATCTGTTCACATCAGATTTAAGTGTGGTTAAGTGATAGTACCTATTCGAATATCTAGTGAAATTATTTGTTCTTTTCAGCGAAGAGTGAAGCATATTTTGAATCACATAAGTAAAAGTTCTTAATAGTATTAAATCAATGAAGGAAGTAGTAGCGATCCGAACATCCCGGCCGGCCTAAACCGAACAAAAAGGCGGACTGCTTCGAGAACAAGACTAATCGAACGCAAACAATAGAACATTTCATGGCTATTACAACAATTTATGTAACACCCCACGTCCGCTAAGGTCACTCATACCAGGGGAATGCCTTAGTTTCGGTGAAGTATTTTAAGTGAATATAGAACAGTAAAATTACAACAAGACAGATATAAGTAATACTTGAAAATTTAAAACATCATTTCATTGCAGCGGAAAGTAATACATGTTTGGTTACATCACAAAACCATAGACCAAAGTCAAGTACATAATATCCATCTTGATAAAATAGAAGTACATAATCCCACTACATAACTAATAGCCATAAAAGAAAAGATGAACTGGGCTTCACTTCAACGGTCCAAGCTTCAAAGAATAGATACAGCAATCCGATCAAAGCCCACTAGCACCAGGCCCACTCTAATAACCTGGGGTTGGGGGAAAAAGATAAAAACAACGGGGTCAGACATAAGTCTGAGTGAGTCCTATAACCCTAACAATACAATCATTAAAATAACCAGAGAAGACATAAGTCGATTTACGGTAACGCCTGGGGATGCATGGCTACACCAAGCAGCTTGGCAAACTTAGGATAAACTAAGATAACCGTAAAGACGCATTTACCCACCCAAGGATAATTACTAAATTACACCGCCCCAGACCTACTCAAAGATAATTCCTACACTGCACCACACCAGTTTTACCTACCTAAGATTAATTCCTACTTAAAGGTTGATCCCACTAAATGTACTTAGTAATTTTTACCCAGTAGTTTCTAGTACCCCTACATAGGTGCCGTCTGCCCCTATCATTACTAGGTGTACCCACTACTCCCAAGCGATCGGCTCCCTAACGTAGATACCCGTGCTGGTCCCACAATGGGGTGTATCATTTCCCCAAAGTGGCAACCTGATAATATCAACGGTGCACGGCTTTATATCTACACGATGTAACAACGATTTACTAACCATCCCGGGTCCACACACGCATATGAAACCCGTTGGTCCTACGTTGCCACCGCTAACCCGTTTTTGGCCTCTTATAGTCAAGCCCAATATGCGTGTCCCGTCACCCGACTTGGGTCGAGCCCACAAAGATACGTTTGGGATATTGGTTGAGATGGGCCCCCACAAGCTACCACCTAAGCTTGTTATTTTTTTCTAGTGTATCCCACTTAACCCCTTTAACCATGTCTACTTACATGTTATAAATACTTTGGTTAAGTCATTAATCATATTTTAATTACCTTTTAAGGCACCCACTAGATTTCCACATGACACCCAAGTCCTTTACTTAATTCCCACATGCCACCCGAGGCACTTACTTAACCCCTTAATCATGTTTAATTACATGTTCCACTTTGGTTAAGTATTCTAATCGTGTTTTCTATTGCCACTCAAGGCAACCCACTAGTTTTCTCATGCCACCCAAGGCACCCACTTAACCCTCAAGCCCCACTACATGCTTATATGGTTAAGTGTTTCTTAATTAATTAAGACCGTGATCCTCATAAAGACCTCTCACATTAGACTATCTTTTATGACTGCTGGTTAAGCCGGTTGGGTCCGGGCAGCCTTATGTCATAACCGAGTCTAACCTCGTGTCTTTACATTAATCACGTATTTAGTTTGTGCCTAAGACCTCTCACATTGGGCTAACATTTGTAGCAACTGGTTAAGCCGGTTGGGTCCGGGCAGTTTTACGCTACAACTGAGTCCAACCTCGTGTCTTAGTCGATTAATTACACCTAATTAATCACCCCCATAATTTATATTAATTATCCCTAATTAATATCAAGTTTTTCATAACATGGGTAGACCTAACTCAATAGGTAAATTCCCATGGGGTAGACCTAACTCAATAGGTAAATTCCCACTTATGTTAATTTGTTTTTATGGTATGCTTAATCATACCCAATCATACTTTTATTAACATCTTTATTAACCCCATCGTTCCCCACGCAAATCGTTTTCATTTCACGACATAATAAAAGGGAAGATCCATCACAACATCATGGGTTTAACCAAATCTTAGCATATAACTTTATCATGAGTTAAGAGAATGTCAACTTGCATACATGAGCATATATTAACCCAACTATATTTAACCCAAACTTGCATATTATCGCACATGACTTGCATAACATATTGCATATGAACTTGCATATTATCATACACATATCTTGCATAACATGTTGAACTTGCATATTAGCATTCACATAACTTGCATAAGCACACATAACTTGCATAACATGTTGAACTTGCATATAAGCATTCTCACAACTTGCATAACATGTTAAACATGCATCTAAGCATACACATAACTTGCATAAGCATTCACATACTTGCATATTAACAAACATGTAACTTGCATAGCATATCTTGCATATTAACATACATGTAACTTGCATATTAACAAACATGTAACTTGCATAGCATATCTTGCATATTAACATATATGTAACTTGCATATTAACAAACATGTAACTTGCATAGCATATCTTGCATATTAACATACATGTAACTTGCATATTAACAAACATGTAACTTGCATAGCATATCTTGCATATTAACATACATGTAACTTGCATAGCATATCTTGCATATTAACATACATGTAACTTGCATATTAACAAACATGTAACTTGCATAGCATATATTATCATACATGTAACTTGCATATGAACTTGTTAAACATGCATAAACCCACTTGTTAAATATGCATAAAACAACTTATTAATCATGCATATTATCACATACTTAGCATGCATAGAATCACATACTAAACTTGCATAATATCATATGCTTAGCATGCATAGAATCACATACTCATCATGCATAATATCACCTACTTAACTTGCATAAAATCAATTACTTATTATGCATAAACCCACATATCCAACTTGCATAAACTCTCATATTCAACTTGCATAAACTTACATATTCAACATAGGATTAATATTATACATAGATTAGCATATCATTACAAATGATTCAAACTCACAAATCCGCATTCAAGACCATAAGTCTCATTACACCTAATCTACTTATCTTAACAATTGATCATCAAAGTGATAGAAACTCACCACTAGCAATTTGCACTCCAAATGAAGAAGATTAAGATGCTTAGAATGGATTAGAAGTTGATTAGAGAGGTTGATTAGCTTGCTTTCCTCTTCATTGATTTGTGGAGGCCATGATCAAGTTTCATTTTGCCATAGTTTAGTTACTAGGTTTAATTATGAATGAATTAGGGTAGGGTTGTGGTCTTATTTATAGGATTAGGTTGCATTTTAGACCCTTAGATTAACCCTAGATTAGTTTAGGACCCTTAGATCTCGGAACTCTCCAGAAATCAGCCCTAAGACCAAGCCCAAACCCCAAACTGGTGCACCCAACCACAGAACTCTCTAGAAACTGTGCAGGTTTCTTGGCTCGGTACAGGCGCACTTCCCAAGTGCGCCAGTCTATTTTTGTACTGGCGCACTTCACAAGTGCGCCAGTGCATTTTTGTTCTGGCGCACTTCACAAGTGCGCCAGTGCATTTCTGGCCTGTTCCGGGTTCTTCTGCCTAACTTCGTTCGTCCATATCTCTTTCATACGGACTCCGATTCTCGAAAACTCGGACTCTATTTCGCGTATTTTTCCGAGACGAACGCAATGAAGCAGCCCGTTTTCCCCCAATTCTCACATCTGAGATTATTAATTCTGTGATTAGTGAATTTTAGCATTAACCGAAATTCGGGGTGTTACATTCTCCCCTCCTTAAAGGATTTCGTCCCCGAAATCTCTAAGCTAAGGAGAATGCATATCCTACCATCCAAACAATCATCTACTCAATCCATCAAACACGGTCATCCATTGTCCTTAAACAATTTCTAATGATGTATGAGCATATGCGAAAAGTGTGTGTATATGTTCCCTATCTAATGTACGAACATATGCAAACCATGATAGTGCCATGCATCCAATATGTATGCGAGATAACCCTATCGACACATACCGTATCTATATGAGTGCACAATCATTCACCAAAATGCATCATCCATATGATAACACAATCATTATACATCCATCAATATAGCTAACTACACACAATTTTATGCAATATACAATATGAAGTGATTGAGCCGATCTAGTGCCTAGAGTGTGTATATATGCATCCACGAGCAACCACTAGCAAACACTTGCATCCACTTGCATCCATCAACCATAACATGTCTCAAACACATGTTTCAACCATAGGTTTTCCCTATCTAAAGGTCAAACAGGACTAACGAGAGGACCTACTAAAGATAAGATAAGTACTAGGCAAGCGATAAAGGAGAAGTTAAAAGACATACTCTCCAAAAGAAATGGATACAAAGAACGCATCTTCGCTTCCGTCTCCCAAGTAGCATTTCTTTCGTCATCTCCCCATTGCACTCTAGCTAGCTGAACTTCTCTGTTCCTCAACTTCCTAGTCTCTGACCCAATGATGCGAGTAGGAGCTCGTCGAATCGTCTCATCGTGCTCTAACTCTACTTCTTTAAGCAAACTCGGCTCTACCACCTCGGCGGTCTCATGTAAGCACTTCCTCAAATGGGACACATGAAATACATCCGGTACACCACTAAGTCTGTCAGGCAACTCCACTCTATATGCCATCCGTCCAATTCTTTCCTTAATGGGAAATGGCCTTACAAACCTTGGTACTCACTTCCTAACAGATCCAAAGTGAACCACATTCCGTAACGGAGACACCTTGATAAAAAGCATGTCCTAATATCAAACTCAAGCTCTGTTCTCCTCTTGTCCGCATAAGATTCCGCCGCTTTCATCCTTCCTCAAATCCAACCCATCTTCTCTGAAGTCTCTCTAACCATATCTGGCCCAAGTAAGATCTTATCCGTAGATTCCCACCAACATGTAGGAGATCGACAAGGCCTTCCATAAAGAGCTTTGAAAGGAGCCATACCAATACTGGACTGAAAGCTGCTATTATATGCGAACTCCACCAACGGAAGATGCTCTTCCCCTGTACCTCCAAAATCCAAAATACATAACCTCAAAAGATGTTCTAGATACGGTTCACCCTCTTGGTTTGACCGTCCGTCTGAGGATGAGATGCGGTGCTCAAACACAACTGAGTCCCTACCGCCTCTTGCAAACTTCTCCAAAACTCACTAGTGAAGATAGGATCTCGATCGCTCACTATACTGGGAGGTACACCATGCAATCTAATAATCCCTTGAAGGTAAACTGAAGCTAGACATGGAATAGTCCTCTTGCTCTTCACGGGTATGAAATGGGCGCACTTAGTAAGTCTATCTACCATAAGCCCAATCCCCGTATTACCCTTCCTTGATTTCGGTTATCCAACGAGGCACTATCCTACTTCCTATTTCGGAACTTCCAACGGGTGAAGCAACCCTCCGGGTTTCTTCTGTTCCACTTTCACTTGTTAGCATACCAAGCATCTAGCGACATACTTGGCCGCGTCTTTCTTCATATTGGCCAAAAAGAAAACTCGCCTCATGTCTTGGTACATCTTGTCCCTACCGGAATGAATGGTCATCTTCGACCGATGTGTATCATCAAGTATAGCCTTCCTTAAATTCTCGTCTTGCGGTACACAAAGTCTACCGTCTCTACGCAACCACCCCTTACCATCTAGGGTGTATCTTATTCAAAATGCTGGACGACCCTCTCCTCGTGAGCTTCTCTACTAACTCATCCAACTGTGGGTCGTCTCGCTGTGCTCCGCCAATCCGCCTAAAAGAGTAGGCCTAACCTCCAAGGAGGCTAGCAAAACCGGGTACAAAGTCAACGGAAGGTCTAAAGTCAAACATAGAAATAAATTCTAAACTCTATAGTTCAACGGACAACCTTTTTCTTCTTAAGGCGTCTACTACCCTGTTTCCCTTGTTAGGGGTATACGCTATCTCAAACTCATAAGATGCTAAGAATCCTATCCAAAATCGTCACAACTGTCCATCTCTCACGCAGACCACCCTAGACGAATTCGACATCCCCCAAATGCAAGCCCCAAAGGCCGAAACCAATATCAGACAAACACCCAAGGGACATCTCCTTCGAGTTCAGGCAACCTACGTGAGATGATACTAAAAATAATAATAATAATAATGGCTAAACAATTAAGCCTTTGACCAACTTTGGATGTCCTCGCCAGTCTCGCTCCAAAACCACCGTTTATCCTATAACTGGCTTTGCTCACCCTATTGAGCACATACGAAAACTTATTACGCTCCTTGAAAAGACCAAGATGTCATTTACAAAGGCCATCACAAACTTATTTAGGTACTCCCTGAACACCCTTCTCTTCCAATCAACAAAGTATGCGGGGGCGTTCTTCAAACCAAATAGCATCACCAGCCACTTATAAAACCATCCGGAGTCCTAAAGGCAATCTTCTCTATACTATCGTCAGCCACTCTCAACTGACGAAACCATTTGGCTTAGTCCAACTGCGAAAATACTGAGGCGCCAACCAACTGATCAAAGAGATCATCAATCTTTGGCAATGGGTGTCTATTCTTCTTTGTGAGTTTATTTAGTTCTCTTTAGCCTACACAAAGTCTGAGGGACCCATCCGCCTTTATGGCAAAAACTACTGGAGCGCCCCACTCCGATATACTTCTTCTTATGAACCCCTTCTCAAGCAATCGCCTACTTACTTATGGAGTTCCCTCCTCTCACGAGGAGCCTTGTGGCACACTGGCCAAGTCACTGGTTTGGCATTGTTTACCAGATATATTCGAAAGTCAATCTCCCGCTCCGGAGGTAAGCCCTTCACCTTCTCAAACACATCCGAGTATTCCCGGACCACTTCTAACAGATCGCAAACTCTCGACCGACGTGTCCAGCGATTCTAGATAACTTAGCATAACAGATTCTATGGGATTACTAGAGATCTCGAGAGTGTTACCCAAGCGGGTCATAAGCCTAACAACTCTCCCTTCAAAATCAAGAACGGCACCCCTACTAGATAACCAGTTCATGCCCAAAACTAACCCATAGTCCGTGAAGCCCAACAAGCATCACATCCAAACTCAATGCTAAGTATAGAAACTTTCAAACCCAAACACATCATGGAGCCCAATTGGGTTTGAAACAACTAAGGGATCATCTACTAAACTGGTGTCTAAGTGCAGTGACTCACTAACAATGATGAGATAAACGAACTTAATGCGTCCAAATCAAATAAAGTCCGAATCGGATAATAAAGAAATCCAAATTCCACCCTAGACGGTCTTATCCCCATCCGGCATCCTAGTCGTGAGGGAATACAACTACCCTCCAGAAGATTCCATACCTTGTCCTTGCTTCTTTGGTCAATCCTAATAAGGTGTCCTATTCCTCCCAAAAGGATAACTACTAGCCTTCTCCTTCCCATTCTCCACTCGTAACCTCCCATCAATGAGGCTTCGTCCTTTATTAACCAAACAACTATTAGAGCCTTCCTCCCATCGTCCATCCAATAAGTACTTACAAGTTCTCCTCCTTCTTGAACCAACTTCTAATCTGATTTACGTCTAATTCCCTTGAAGCGGTTTTCCATTCTTATCTATCTTAGAAAGATCATCTACACACGGAGGGGAAACTCAAAACGAGAGAGAAAGAGATTCAAACGGAGAATTCGAAAGATAAAGATATGGCTATCGGGGATTATGCTTTTCTCTCAAAAACTTTTCTCTTAAAAGACATGTTTTTGAAAATACTCCTTCAAAAATTTTCTTAGAAAAATAGTTTTTCTAAAAATTTTATCTGTTCTGGTAACCTTTGCTCTGATACCACGTGTAACACCCCACGTCCGCTAAGGTCACTCATACCAGGGGAATGCCTTAGTTTCGGTGAAGTATTTTAAGTGAATATAGAACAGTAAAATTACAACAAGACAGATATAAGTAATACTTGAAAATTTAAAACATCATTTCATTGCAGCGGAAAGTAATACATGTTTGGTTACATCACAAAACCATAGACCAAAGTCAAGTACATAATATCCATCTTGATAAAATAGAAGTACATAATCCCACTACATAACTAATAGCCATAAAAGAAAAGATGAACTGGGCTTCACTTCAACGGTCCAAGCTTCAAAGAATAGATACAGCAATCCGATCAAAGCCCACTAGCACCAGGCCCACTCTAATAACCTGGGGTTGGGGGAAAAAGATAAAAACAACGGGGTCAGACATAAGTCTGAGTGAGTCCTATAACCCTAACAATACAATCATTAAAATAACCAGAGAAGACATAAGTCGATTTACGGTAACGCCTGGGGATGCATGGCTACACCAAGCAGCTTGGCAAACTTAGGATAAACTAAGATAACCGTAAAGACGCATTTACCCACCCAAGGATAATTACTAAATTACACCGCCCCAGACCTACTCAAAGATAATTCCTACACTGCACCACACCAGTTTTACCTACCTAAGATTAATTCCTACTTAAAGGTTGATCCCACTAAATGTACTTAGTAATTTTTACCCAGTAGTTTCTAGTACCCCTACATAGGTGCCGTCTGCCCCTATCATTACTAGGTGTACCCACTACTCCCAAGCGATCGGCTCCCTAACGTAGATACCCGTGCTGGTCCCACAATGGGGTGTATCATTTCCCCAAAGTGGCAACCTGATAATATCAACGGTGCACGGCTTTATATCTACACGATGTAACAACGATTTACTAACCATCCCGGGTCCACACACGCATATGAAACCCGTTGGTCCTACGTTGCCACCGCTAACCCGTTTTTGGCCTCTTATAGTCAAGCCCAATATGCGTGTCCCGTCACCCGACTTGGGTCGAGCCCACAAAGATACGTTTGGGATATTGGTTGAGATGGGCCCCCACAAGCTACCACCTAAGCTTGTTATTTTTTTCTAGTGTATCCCACTTAACCCCTTTAACCATGTCTACTTACATGTTATAAATACTTTGGTTAAGTCATTAATCATATTTTAATTACCTTTTAAGGCACCCACTAGATTTCCACATGACACCCAAGTCCTTTACTTAATTCCCACATGCCACCCGAGGCACTTACTTAACCCCTTAATCATGTTTAATTACATGTTCCACTTTGGTTAAGTATTCTAATCGTGTTTTCTATTGCCACTCAAGGCAACCCACTAGTTTTCTCATGCCACCCAAGGCACCCACTTAACCCTCAAGCCCCACTACATGCTTATATGGTTAAGTGTTTCTTAATTAATTAAGACCGTGATCCTCATAAAGACCTCTCACATTAGACTATCTTTTATGACTGCTGGTTAAGCCGGTTGGGTCCGGGCAGCCTTATGTCATAACCGAGTCTAACCTCGTGTCTTTACATTAATCACGTATTTAGTTTGTGCCTAAGACCTCTCACATTGGGCTAACATTTGTAGCAACTGGTTAAGCCGGTTGGGTCCGGGCAGTTTTACGCTACAACTGAGTCCAACCTCGTGTCTTAGTCGATTAATTACACCTAATTAATCACCCCCATAATTTATATTAATTATCCCTAATTAATATCAAGTTTTTCATAACATGGGTAGACCTAACTCAATAGGTAAATTCCCATGGGGTAGACCTAACTCAATAGGTAAATTCCCACTTATGTTAATTTGTTTTTATGGTATGCTTAATCATACCCAATCATACTTTTATTAACATCTTTATTAACCCCATCGTTCCCCACGCAAATCGTTTTCATTTCACGACATAATAAAAGGGAAGATCCGTCACAACATCATGGGTTTAACCAAATCTTAGCATATAACTTTATCATGAGTTAAGAGAATGTCAACTTGCATACATGAGCATATATTAACCCAACTATATTTAACCCAAACTTGCATATTATCGCACATGACTTGCATAACATATTGCATATGAACTTGCATATTATCATACACATATCTTGCATAACATGTTGAACTTGCATATTAGCATTCACATAACTTGCATAAGCACACATAACTTGCATAACATGTTGAACTTGCATATAAGCATTCTCACAACTTGCATAACATGTTAAACATGCATCTAAGCATACACATAACTTGCATAAGCATTCACATACTTGCATATTAACAAACATGTAACTTGCATAGCATATCTTGCATATTAACATACATGTAACTTGCATATTAACAAACATGTAACTTGCATAGCATATCTTGCATATTAACATACATGTAACTTGCATATTAACAAACATGTAACTTGCATAGCATATCTTGCATATTAACATACATGTAACTTGCATATTAACAAACATGTAACTTGCATAGCATATCTTGCATATTAACATACATGTAACTTGCATATTAACAAACATGTAACTTGCATAGCATATCTTGCATATTAACATACATGTAACTTGCATAGCATATCTTGCATATTAACATACATGTAACTTGCATATTAACAAACATGTAACTTGCATAGCATATATTATCATACATGTAACTTGCATATGAACTTGTTAAACATGCATAAACCCACTTGTTAAATATGCATAAAACAACTTATTAATCATGCATATTATCACATACTTAGCATGCATAGAATCACATACTAAACTTGCATAATATCATATGCTTAGCATGCATAGAATCACATACTCATCATGCATAATATCACCTACTTAACTTGCATAAAATCAATTACTTATTATGCATAAACCCACATATCCAACTTGCATAAACTCTCATATTCAACTTGCATAAACTTACATATTCAACATAGGATTAATATTATACATAGATTAGCATATCATTACAAATGATTCAAACTCACAAATCCGCATTCAAGACCATAAGTCTCATTACACCTAATCTACTTATCTTAACAATTGATCATCAAAGTGATAGAAACTCACCACTAGCAATTTGCACTCCAAATGAAGAAGATTAAGATACTTAGAATGGATTAGAAGTTGATTAGAGAGGTTGATTAGCTTGCTTTCCTCTTCATTGATTTGTGGAGGCCATGATCAAGTTTCATTTTGCCATAGTTTAGTTACTAGGTTTAATTATGAATGAATTAGGGTAGGGTTGTGGTCTTATTTATAGGATTAGGTTGCATTTTAGACCCTTAGATTAACCCTAGATTAGTTTGGGACCCTTAGATCTCGGAACTCTCCAGAAATCAGCCCTAAGACCAAGCCCAAACCCCAAACTGGTGCACCCAACCACAGAACTCTCTAGAAACTGTGCAGGTTTCTTGGCTCGGCACGGGCGCACTTCCCAAGTGCGCCAGTCTATTTTTGTACTGGCGCACTTCACAAGTGCGCCAGTGCATTTTTGTTCTGGCGCACTTCACAAGTGCGCCAGTGCATTTCTGGCCTGTTCCGGGTTCTTCTGCCTAACTTCGTTCGTCCATATCTCTTTCATACGGACTCCGATTCTCGAAAACTCGGACTCTATTTCGCGTATTTTTCCGAGACGAACGCAATGACGCAGCCCGTTTTCCCCCAATTCTCACATCTGAGATTATTAATTCTGTGATTAGTGAATTTTAGCATTAACCGAAATTCGGGGTGTTACAATTTACATCAGAGTACAAGAATATAACAGAGTATAAATAAATATTACACATTGAAAAATATCAGAGATTAAATTACAAAGGAGCGGAAAATTAATACATAACACAACTGAAATAAATACACGGATACAGAGCTTTCCGAATATAGCTCCAGCTGTAAACCAGGATCCTGTGAAAATAAATCTGCAAAACCAAAACTACTAGCTGCCCATATGGAAAATTGGGGCACCCAGAGTTTAGGATAAAACATAAACTCCAAGTCAGTCATGGGACTGGTGTAAGAACTAAAACAGTTATTTAAAATTTTACTTTGAAAATAGAGTAAATTAAGGGACAACACCGTATAACATGGAACAGGTTTACTCCCAAGAATGCCCGTGCATAAAACAGTTTATAAACAATGCAATGCTTTATGAAAAATGAAGCTATTATAAGACTCAGGTCCCATCACATAATGCAACGCAAGCCGGAGGATAGAGTTTTCCTTTATAATAGCCAAACATGCTTGGCACGTTTAAAACAAATCATTTTGATATTACTATAAATGTATAGTGTCAAAATCGACTTCAAACATAAATGTATCAATCATAGACGGCATGAGTACCATATATCATGTCGCCATACTGGTTGTATAACTAAAACCGAAAGGTCATATTGGAAGTTGGATTTCCGTCATGAACCAAGGCAAGGGATCGTCCTTACTGAATTCGAGACAATCTAGCCCATGTCTCAGGCTCAGCCGCAACTGCACCTGGATCTTCCAGGGCCGATCCACTCTTACGTTTGTGGATTGGAAATTCTTGAACAATACGTTTCCTTGCCCTATGGGGCATAAAATCTGGTCAGTATGTCGACCAATCCATCGGCCCCGTAGTGACCGATATATCCGAGGTACCTCTCTTTCCATCATCCACATATATAAAAATGTCTGGGCTCCATACCATGACACCACTCCTAGCTAGAAGGAAACGCATGTCCTCCCTGGAGTCCTCTCCCGTTTCTGGTTCACACTGGGGTGTGAGGCTCACAAATAAATGCTATACACAAAGCTATACTATTTAAAGTCGTGCTTTGATCATCAACCACAAGGTTTTTCAACAAAAGCCTTGATCATTTGCATCTTAGCATGCCACAATGGCAATTCACGCCATGCAACTGATGTCTATCAATATACAATCTCTAAGCTCATATTTCTCAGAGAAGGGTGTTCAGCAAGAGAATAAATTCTCTGTAACCAAACTGATATATATTTAATAGAGATCAATCAACATAGAATAAAATCCAATGTTAGACACACATCCATTTACTAGTTCGTTCTGGGTCTGAACAAAACCAGAGGCACCTTATTCCTCGTCCCATATGTCCAATACAGGAGAGAGGTCCTCGCATATCCGGTCGATCTCCAAGTACGTATGGACGATCACCACTTATTACCTTGTCTTGGGTGTACAACCCAATCAAGACATCAGTAATCATCCAAACGATGTGAAGATCCCCAGTCTTCAACCACTGTCTTCATCATCGACTTATCATCGTATTAATTATTCAGAATGGGATAAACCCGGTCTTTCCGAATAATTCACGTATCTTATAATCAAGTGCTATAAAAATAGATCATGCGCCTCATTCCAATTCAGAATATTATTTTATTCAAATATTCGTATCCTTTGGGAAAGGTTGCCATTTATTTTATCAAATATAAATTCTTTTAAATTTATACTTTAATCTTTCTTTGGATATCAATTCTAAACCAAATTAAGGTTTATCAACTGGTCGAGATTATCGGGCCTTACCGAAGTAATCATTTGTTTAATTTCCGAATCTCAACCTATTCATCCCATGGAGCAAAACTGGTAATACTCCATATCTAACACCACAATGTTATTGGTAAAGTTAATTACCATTTCACATTCAAATCTAATTAAAGATTTAACTATCGCTTGGAGCAAAAATGGTGATACTCCATTCTCGATCATTTCCCAAATTTGATAATTTAAATTATCACATTCACATTTCAATCTAATTAAAGATTCATTAAAACAATGTTATTTAAAACATCATTCATGAAAAACCCAAAATCAAATTTAATATTAAATACAAGGTTCTGAATAGAAATTATATCGGCTTATATTCAATATCAAATTCTGGAACAAGCGGATTTCATTTGGGAATAACGATATCTGTATCTTCCATATTCCCATAACGATATCCGTAAAACCACGGATTCCAATATCAAAATATTCCGAAGATTATTTCTATTCCAATCCATTCCAATTTATTTATTGGAAAATTCTAGTTATTTTTAAAACCATTTCAAATCCA
The DNA here is from genome assembly GCA_030737875.1 of Allium sativum. Taxonomy (NCBI): domain Eukaryota; kingdom Viridiplantae; phylum Streptophyta; class Magnoliopsida; order Asparagales; family Amaryllidaceae; genus Allium; species Allium sativum. The sequence continues at coordinate 766,335,610 of CM060912.1, read as the reverse complement.
ATTTATTTATTTAAAAATATTAGATTATTAATCTAGTTAATAACTAGTTCATTTTGATAAAAATATATTTTTATCTTTATAAACATGGGATTTTTCATCCAAATTCTTTCCAAATCATTTATTACGATTTTACACAAACTATTAATATTTTTAATAATTTTATTAAGGCCCTTTCACTCGATTTCCATACACGGTCATCGAACTGCACTTGCAGCGACCTTTTGCAAATTTGATTTGGGCATAATTCCAAACCCGACCATTAGATTCAAATCTCTTATATTCATTGGAAAGCTCTTTTCGATACGAACCCAATGGTTCTGGTTTTAGAGAATCCGACAGTCGGATCTCCCGTAATGTCAACTCAAAGTCAATGGTCGAAATTCGCAAACGGACGTGGCGCATTCTATTCAGGCCATTAAATATATATGATATATATATTATATTTCGTCGATTTCCATTTAAAAAGTATTTTATAAATCGTTTATAAATTCATTTTAAAATGATTCCAACTTCATTTTCAAATTTAAATCAAAATTGAATATTCCATATCATTATAATATTTAAATGATAATATTTTCAAAATATCAGATTTTGAAATAATTTCCTCTTCGATATTCACAATAAAAATGAATGAAATCGATATAAATATCATTCACATTAAAATGGCGCAAATCTAATCAACACGGCTTCACACATTTGAATATTTTCATGTCCATCCCAAATCGGACATCAAAATCATATTTTAATCCTTTACAGAATATTATTTTAAAATATTCGTTATTTCTGAATTGGAATCAGACACAGTCAATTACCATATAATGTTATTTATATGGATTTATACACACATGCAGACAACAATAATTATAAACAGTCAACCATCATCCAGAGTGCACTACTCAATTGCATAAGCATCAAATATAAATAATTAACGCTTACAATAGCCTGTCAACCAATCGATTGACATACAACTAAACAATTGGGATTAGTGTACATCAAATATCATCCCAATACCCATGTGGGGTCTCAACCTTCAAATTATTTTTATTATTTGTGCACTTGGGCAATGTGTAAAAATTATCATTCCAATCGATACCACAAAAATAGGTGAGCATAAACAAGTCGTCAGACTTGTAAATGGATGTGTAAACTTATTTTTAACTATCCAATAATTATTTTATTTATCGCATTTACAAGCTAAAAATAATATTTTTAGCAAACTAGTATTTATTCCATAACATAGCCATTTTATATATCTCATATATATGTTAATAATAATATTTTTAACTAACTACTAATTTTTCTAACACATTTTAAAAAAATTCGGTAGCATAACGGCGCAATTTTAAAACCAGAATTAGGTTTAGCCTTCTCCCTCTTCTAATACTGGCTCACGCCATACAAAAACCAGTTTCAACCCAATTCACATCAATATCCAAATCTCTACAATACAATCCAAACAAACAACCATGGTTTGTACAATAAAATAGTGTTCGGGACTTCTAAGCCCCGTCTGCATCCTAGTATATATTTAACTGAAAAATAATTAGAGTGAGAAGGAGTTCTCACTTTTGGTTTCCACTCCTTCAGTCTTTAATTTAACGGTTTGGATTTGGATTTGTTCCAGTGCATAGTGTTCTTCACCATTTTCATTATTTTTGGGGTCACTGTGCGACCGTACGGATTTTTAATGCAAAAAACAATCAGTATTTTGATGGTTAAAAATATGTTGTGTGAGCAAATGGAGTCGAAATTCGACAAAACCAGTTTCGTTGGGTCCGTAATGTCAAACTGTAGTTGTATGTCCATTTTCATCTAATTCAGATATCGTATGTGATCGCAAAGATTTTTAAACATCAAATGAAGGCAACAGTTCAATAAAAATCAATATAAAATTGATTATAAAAATATTATAAATTTCCTATATATACTCCTTACTTCTTCTAACCCTAATATGATTTTTCTTCTGGTCAAAGGCAAGAGCATCGTTGTTATTCCTCCCAAACCCCATTTCATGATCTTTTAAAAATGAAATCAATTCAAAGAAAAATCCTAAATTCCTAAATCAAGTTGCTTGGGGTAGCTTATTAGGAGAGCTTTCATCATATGCTATTTTTATGGAGTGCGATTCATTTCTGGGTACGCGGTCTGGACGGCAAAGCTAAGGGAAGCTTCTTTTCGGTATCTTGGGAAGGTGTCGCGGTCGCTGTCCGGAGGGTTAGAAGGGGCGGAAATGGCTTCTGAGAATATGCAGGGTTTGGCAGTTTTATTATAGAAGGAAAAAGGTCTCCTGTAGCACTATGAGCTGGGTTGAGGATGTTGCTAGAGATGCGGTCTTCAGGAGGAAGAGTCGAGTTTGGTTAATGGGGTGGAGATGGTAGGGAAGATGGCGAGGAGCATTACGGTGTATTTTGTGTCGAAATTAAAGGGGGCAATAGAGGAGGACGTTGTTGGGTATTCTCACAGGAAACGGGGTGTGCTCGAATGTTAGGAGTATAGAGTGTTGGAGTTGGATTAGGAGAAGGGTACTAATTATTTAATGCGTGAAGGGGAAAGGTTCTTTGATGAATGGAGCGCGAATTTCAAGCTGGAGAGGGAAGGTTTATGTATAGGTTCAACGTCAGGCCTGAGCAAATAAGGGGAGGCGTGGAGTATAATGGATCCGAAAATGGTCATCTAAAAATACAAAGCGAGCTGTCTGTTTTCGTGAGTGAGAAGATAGAGGAGCAACTGGTCACAGCGGGTTTCAACGGTTTTGGGCTCGAGGTAAAAGGCCAAGGCCCATTTGAAAATAATGGATTTAAATAATGTAAATGCTCATTTAAAACTTGTCAACATGATAACTTTGTCATACATTGTACAAATTGGACAAAACAGGATCTGATGGGATCGTATGGACGGGGTCTACACCGTGGAACTGACTGGGAGTGGATTGGAGTCCGTTCCAATTTATAGCAAAATAAATTGTCTGATCTAAATCGACAATGGTTATCGATAGTTAACGATAAACCTCCAATGCGAGTAAAACTCACCAACTCTACCAGTTCATATGTTTATATCGTATATTTAGAATTGGTAAATGATGATTGATATCTGTGTGTTGATTGTTTGGTTGAATTGCTTATGTATTGGTTGAAATTATAGATAACGATATATATATATATATATATATATATATATAAATTATTAATCAAATATCGATTCTGTTTATCAGAATATTTCACAGTGAAATGAAGTTAATGTTAATTATATTGTTTAACATCTGCGGATGCAGGGAAACAGGTTGGAGGGACCCAACTGGGTTCCTCAATATATTAGATACTGTTTTGTTTCATATATGATGATATATGATGTGATATATAATCTGTTGTTGATTGTGTGTGTTTGAATGATATCGATCATTGTTATTTGGTATTTCAAATACCATAAGAAATACTGGGATGTAGAAAAGGGGATTTTAAAAGTGTATTTTGAAAAGGAATTATTTATATAAAATCAATGGATTTTATATATAAAAGGAAAAGAATTTTATAAAAGAAAATTATAAAATCAAAGAATAATATAAAAGGAAATATTTGTGAAAACAAATATTAAAGGAAAAATTTGTGAAAACAAATAGAATTGAAATTTGTGAAAACAAATAGAAAAGGAAATATTTGTGAAAACAAATATAAAAGGAAATATTTGTGAAAACAAATTGAAAAGGAAGTATTTGTAAACCATTTACAAATAGAATTGAAAAGGAAGTATTTGTAAACCATTTACAAATAGAATTGAAAAGGAAGTATTTGTAAAACCATTTACAAATAGAATTGAAAACGAAGTATTTGTAAAACCATTTACAAATAGAATTGAAAAGGAAGTATTTGTAAAACATTTACAAATAGAATTGAAAAGGAAATAATTGTAAAACATTTACAAATAGATTATAAATGGAAATATTTATTTATGAAATAGGTAGAGTTATAAAAAGAAATTTTTATTTAGAAAGTAAATATAATCAGAAAGAAAATATTTATCTAGAAAATAAATAGATTATAAAAGGAAATACTTGAAAAATGAATAAAATTGTATAAAAAGAGAATTTTACACTAGGAAGGTTTAGACCCGTGCTTCGCATACGGGTATAACAGAATATGAATTCAAAGTGAACATCTAAGCGAAATCTGTTTTAACAGATAAAGTAAGAAGATTAATTTATAAATAAGGTTTTATAAATTAAGTAAAATATTTATCATTGGATAAATAGAATATATAAGTCAGGACTTATATAGAGAAGTAAGAATCGATTTCAACATCGAATATTTTAAACTGAATATGGACGAAGAATAAATTGGATAGGGTTAATCAGTTAGAGTTAACCAGTTAGAGTTAATCAGATAGAGTTAACCAGTTAGAGTTAATCAGTTAGAGTTAATCGATTAGAGTTAAATCGAACTAGAGTTATTCAAATAGAGTTACTCGAACAAGAGTAAATCGAATATTAGTTATTCGAATAGAGTTAATTAAATTAGAGTTAGTCGGATTAGAGTTATTTGAATATAGTTATTCAAAAAGAGGTTATCAAATATTAGTTATTCGAAGAAACGATTATCGAATATTAGTTATTCGAAGAAATGATTATCGAATGTTAGTTATTCGAAAAGAGTTATCGAATACTAGTTATTCGAAAAGAGTAATCGAATATTGGTTATTTGAAAAGAGTTATCGAATATTAGTTATTCGAAAGGAGTTAACAAATATTAGTTATTCGAAAGGAGTTATCAAATATTGGTTATTCGAAGAAAGGAGTTAATCGAATATTGGTTATTCGAAGGAAGTTAATTGAATAGAGTTAATTGAATAGAGTGGATCGAATTAGAATTAATCACATAGAGTTAATTGGTAGTTTATTCGAAAGGAGTTAATCGAATATAGTTTATTCAAAAGGAGTTAAGTGATAAGAGTTAATGAATTAAAGTTAATTGAGCTAAAGTCAATGGAGTTAGGGTTAATTGATTTGAGTTAATTGAGTTGTATTTTGAAGTTAGATATTTCAGAAGTAGGGATTTTAACGCAATAGTTACAATCAATGTTTTTCAATAAAGAAGTGGATTCATAAATAGAATCCGAGAGTTATGTAAGGAAGTTTGTTAAAGGTTTAAAAAGTGAATCTTGTCTGTTTTTGAAGTTAGAAATATTGTTCAGTTAAGATTTGAGAGGTAGTTGTACCCCAACTTGAATGGCTTCGTTTTTAACTAAGGAATGGTTAAGGTTCGACAGTGAAGATTGGTTAAGTGAATTTAGTTAACCAGTATAATGGTTTGAGTTGGCATAGCGATGTTTGATTTAAACATCTGTTTAAACCCAAATGAAGGAGCTTTGGAAATGTTTTCCAAATAAGAATCAAAAATGTTTTCTAATATAGAAAATAAGAAATGGAAATATTTTCCAATGTTAATAACGTATATTTTCAAAATTTAGAAAATAAGAAATGTTGAATATATGGAAATAGGAAATGGGTAAATAAATAAATTAATGATAAATTAATTTAAGAGATAAATGATGATTGATGATTGATCGATATAATTTCCATCTGGAAATAATATCGTTGTTTGCACACGTGTTTTCTTTGATAGTTAACTCACCGACTATCGAAGTTTTTGACCTTTTTTCCGTGGTCAATACGGAGAGACCGGGATCAGATTCATTATCTGTAAACCACTCTTTATAGACGTTAGCGTTGCGATCAAATATGATGAAGATAATTAAAGATGGAGTTATGCAAGGGCTGTCCTATTTACATAATAGTGCCTTCGGTTTGTCCAGTCCCAAGACGACCTGTATGGAAGAATGTCTGATAGAGTATATTTAATGGATCGCTTAAGTTGATCTCTTCAAACTTATGTATGTTTGGTGGCAGAGGAATTCGTCTCTCATAGCTGTATACTCGTTGTATTTTTGGCGAAATCAATTTGTGATATGGCGGGTATGACGATGTGACATTCAAAGTGAATAATTGTGTGATCTGTTTGAGATGAGCGTGGCCTCTAGCCTCACAACCGGGAAATGACAAAAATCGAGCAGGCAGCATGGCTAAGTGGTTGGCTGCCAAGTAGGGTGTGTTATCATTATCTAGAGATATTCATTTCATTCTTTAATCTATTCGATGCTGTCCCATTCGGGAAACGGTTGCTGATCCCAACCATTGGTGATGTACATTCGATACACTCAAGCGAAATGAGTGGTTGATTATATGTGGCCGGGTTGCAAGATGTTCTTATTGAACCCAATGTATTCCTCTCTAGAGCACATTATTGGAAGATGGTTTCATACCTTGTCATAGTTGGAAATCCATTACCCAATAACTGCTCGCGGTTTTGATTATATACTATATATGTGGAACGTGAGATGAAAACGTTCTGCAAGATGATTATTATATTGTGTTTGATAGAAACTATGATAATATCAAAAGAGTTTTGATATAAAAGATCATTGTTTCTTTCAAAATGATTTGAAAGTTATATCAAGTTGATTTGGGTTCTGATAAGGGAAAAACCCGTTCCGTTATATGGCGTGGTCTTATGAGATATCGTTTAATTACTCAACTGTTTTTAAATTGATTTACTCACACCAGTCCCATGACTGACCCAGAGTTTGTTTTGTTTTCCGTAAACTCTTGGGAGCCCAGTTTTGTACGGACAGCCAAGTAGTCAGGATTCTACAGATATACCAGAAGAGCTTGGAGCAGGAGGCTTCAGGATTATATAGCTATAATTATTTCCGCTGTGTTGTAAGTGTTATACTCTGATAATGTTATTGTATAAATATGCTGATTTTATTTCAAAATTATATATCTATTAAATATTGTTCGTTCCGCTATGAGATTCATATTTACTCTGATGTTGTAGGTTCTTCTTCTTCTTCTATTCTAAGTTTCTATCTTATCTATTCTCACCCTCTGATTTCTTTCATGGACTATCCGGTGTTTTCGATGCTTGAATAATCGACATGGTGTTATATGCCGATATCCAGGATTGCAAATTCCCCGGGTCGTTACAGTCGAAGACACGCATCCTAATGCAACTATTTCTCTCTTTCCCAACCAATCAATCGGCTTGCATTTATCATTTAGCATAAAATTTGGACTCTATCAATTAAACAAATATGTTATATTAATATATGCATCAACAATTTGTACGATGAAACAAATAATGCAATGTTAATTATAATTAAGTTTACCTTTTCGACAACTCCGACATCACTCATATGATTATCCGATACTGAAGTGTTGACTGTATCAGTAACTTCTTTTGATTCAGGCCATGCGACTTTGACAACAATGGCATCTACAACTCGTGTCAAACCTTTTGTGGGTCTCCATAGAAAAACATCTTGAACTTTTGGATTATCTATCCAAACTGCAATGGCGCACAGTCGAAGAGGAAGATCATTCACAAGTTGTCTTGGATCACTCGAGTGTAGTCGTCCTTCTGCAACTAATTCTTCGCTCTCACTCCAATCAATTAATTTGCAATTATGATTTGTGTTGTTGCTTTTACTCTATTAAAAAAGAAAATGTTGATTGAAGTGAAGTCCTCCACAAAAAACATCTGGTTTCCTCACATTGTCTATTATAATTTTCTTCGCATCTGGCCCTAAAGGGATTTGTTGAACGAGTTCCTGTGTGTCAGTTGACACAACTCTCCCTTGTGCAACAATTTCGTCTGTCCCACTCCAATCTAATAAATCATATGTGCATATTTTTCACCATGTTTGTTTTACAATTAACCAAAAATTAATTTGTAATGACCCGCATTTGCAGAGGTATTATAATTAATTTATTTAATTATATAAATAGTGATATAGTGAATTTAATGGTCGTGGAATTAAATAATGGTGAATATTTAATTAAAATAATATATTAAATAATATATTTAATTCTAAAATAATCAGAATTGGCTGAATATGACGATATGGTGTGAACCGGATCATCTGTGATATTTAATTCAGTTTAAAATTGAATTAGAATAACGAACATATTTAATTAACGATGGTTGAATGTATAAATTATAATATAATTATAATCGAGCTTGAAATGGCGCTGCAGTTCGTAATTTGGCGTTTCGAACTTCAACTGAATGTACAGGATTCGTTTTAAGCCGGATTTCTGTGAAACAAGAAACGTGTGGAGCTGGTGGAGTATATCTTTCTAATGGAAGAGAAAAATCGGGATTTCGTCGTGTATATTTTGATTCACGTCCAAATCAAATTTCAGAAAAGTCGCTGTGGAATTCCTTTATAATTTATAAAGGAATTATTTATATTTTAAAAAGGAATTTCAATATAAATCGAATATCGGGTTGACCCAGATTGAAATATCAAGTTAGAAATTCATATAGGAATATTCTAGAGCTGTATGGTATAAAACGGTGAATATATACGATAATATTTATTTATAAATATTTAATTTAATTTTTTTAAATATATTTATATATTTAAATGGGCTATTTAGAGCTTTAAAAATAGCCACTTTTGCAAACGAAGTCGGAATTCGACGAAACTAATTTTATTGGATCCGCAATGTCAAATAGTGGTTGGATTTCCAGTATCGTGATTTTTAGAGTCACTGTATGGTCATATGGATTTTTAGAGTGAAAATTAGTCGATATTCTGACAGTTAAAAATGCGCTGTGTGAGCATACGGAGTCGGAATTCGACGAAACCAGTTTCGTTAGGACCGCAGTGTCGAACTCTAGCTACATGACCATTTTCATGATTTTTGGGTATCGTATGTGATCATGTGGATTTTTAGATGATAAATAGAAATGAAAATAGAATATAAAATAATAAAATAACTACAAATATCAATGGAAAATATCTTGCCTATAAGTACCCACCATTCTAACCTAATTCACACTTTATTCTTTCTGGTCAAAGTTGAGCCGCCAACATTATTTCTTCATCCAATAAAAAGTTCATCCTCATATGAATCAAAACAAATGCAAGAAAAATCTATAAATTACAAAGTATATATTTATGGGTTCGTATGGTATTTCTCTACAATCCAGTACAGGTTTTACCTGTTGCGATGCATTTTTGTGGGATACACGAAATGGTACAGTCCGTTAGGGTTAAGATTTTGGAGCAATCGAGGCTTCTACTCAAAGATTGAGTGTTGTTTTTGGGTTTAGCAAGGACAACCGCACACGGTGGGAGTGTTGTTGTGGAGTTCGATCACTTGAAAGGGTTGCGTCACGGTGTGGATGTGAAGAGCAGGCTGTCGACGGAAGTTTGTATTAGTGGTTCGAGTTTCATCTTTTTGGGATGAGTAGATGTGGATTTTGAAGAGGAGTAAGGTGGTGATGTTAGTTTGAAGTTCGATGAAGTGATTGAGGAAGAAAAAGGATTCGAATCGGCTGTGGTGTTTCAAGGGAGCAGGTCGCGTTCTTTCGGTTTTGGGAAGAAGGATTAAAGAGCGGGTCGGGTCTGTTTTAAAGAAGATGGGCTAGGGTATTTTGGGTGAGGCCCAAAAGTTTAATTCATATATTAGTTTAATTTCAAATTAAAAGTGTATTAACTTCGTAATGATATAACTTGATCATACGATATTAGATTGACGAACCGTAAGTTGCGTTAGGACCGTATGGACGAGAGCTTCACAATGAAGTTGACTGGAAGTAGATTGGTGCTCGTTTGAATTTATGGTGAAATAAATTATTTGATTCATATCAAACAAACAGTTTATCGTTCTTTAATGATGAACTGAAAATGTGAGTAAATCTCACTAACTCTGAACAGTTTATAATTTCATGTTGTATTTTTAGAACTATTAAATATTGGCTGATTGACTGTGTGTTGACTGTTTGATTGAACTGCTAGTCAGTTAGTTGAATTTCTATATTGATTCTGTTTTACAGAATATATCATATGGAACTGAAAGAGATGTTATCTATATTGTTTAGCATCTGTGATGCAGGGAAACAGGTTGGAGGAACCCAACGGGGTTCCTCAACATTTATTTTTACTGTTTTTCATATATTGTGATATATGATGTGATATATAATCTGTTGTCGATTATATGTGTTTGGACGATACTGATCATCGTGATTTGATATGTTGAATACCATAACATACCGAAATGTTGATAAGGGAATATTTTCAAAGTGATATTTGAAAATAAAATATTTATAAATGGAATATTTATAAATAAGAAATATTTATAAATTGGAATATTTATAAATAGGAGATATTTAGAAAAAGGGAAAACATTATAAAAAGGAAACTGTTATAAGAAAGAAATCATTTTAAAATGGAGAACCGTTACTAAAAGTAAATCTTTAAAATGAATAAATGTTGTTAAAAAGGAAATCTTTATAAAGCGAATAAAGGAGTTAAATCGAATATGGTATTCAAAAGGAGTTAAATCGAATATGGTATTCGAAAGTAGTAAATCGAATTAGTTATTCGAAAGGGGTTAGTCGAGTCGAGTCAGTTGAATAGAGTTAATCGAATATTTGTTATCCGAATAAGAGTTAACCAGATGGAGTTTATCAATTAGAGTTAACCAATTAGAGTTAAACCAGATGGAGTTAATCAATTAGAGTTAACCAGTTAGAGTTAAACCAATTAGAGTTAACCAGTTAGAGTTAAACCAGTTAGAGTTAAACCAGATGGAGTTAATCAATTAGAGTTAACCAGTTAGAGTTAAACCAGTTGGAGTTAATCAATTTGAGTTAAAGCAAATGAGTTAATCAAATATAGTCTATTCGAATATAAATTAAAGGATTTAATCGAATATAGTTTATTCGAATAGAGTAAAAGGAGTTATCGAAAATAGTTTATTTGAAAGGAGTTAAGTGAAACGAGTAAATCAATAGCGTTAGTCCAATAGAGTCAATAGCGTTATTCCAATAGAGTTAATCGATAAGGGTTAATCAAATAGAGTAAATTGAATAGAGTTATCGAATATACGTTATTCGAAGGAAAGAATTATCGAATAAAGATGATTCGAAAGAGCGTTACGTAAGGAAGTTGTTAAAGAATTAAAGAGGTGAACTTTGTCTATTCCAAGGTTAGAAACATTGTTCAGTTAAGGTCTGAGAGGTAGTATTACCCCAACTTGATTGACTTCATTTTTAACTAAGGAATGGTTAAGGTTCGATAGTGAAGTTGGGTTAAAGGAATTTAGTTAATAAGCGTAATGGTTTGAGTTGGCATCGCGATGGTTTGTTTAAACATCTGTCTAAGTCCAATGAAGGAGTTTTGGAAATGTTTTCCAAATAAGAACCAGAAATGTTTTCTGATATAGAAAACAAGAAACGGAAATGTTTTCCAATGGTAATAACATATATTTTCTAAATTTAGAAAATAAGAAATGTTGAATATAGGGAAACAGGAGATAAGAAAATCAATGAACTAAGGAGATATATGATTGATGGTTGCTTGATAGAATTCCCATCTGGAAATAATATCGTTGTTTGCACACGTGTTTTTCTTTGATAGTTAAATCACAGACTATCGAAGTTTTGACCATTTTAACGTTGTTAATATGGAGAGACCGGTTGGATTATTATCCAAAGAACCACTCTGTATTGGCATAAGCATTGCGAATCATATATGCCAAAGATAATTGAAGACGGAGTAAATTGCAAGGGCTATTGTATAAGTCTTAGATAACAGTATCTAAGATGGAAATACTGAATAGTACCTTCAGTTCATCATGTTCCTGGATGACTTGTATGGATGGATATCTGATAGAGTATTTCCAGACGATCACGTATATTGATTTCTCCAACCGTACCAAGAATGGAAAAGGAGAAGGAAACTTCTTTTAGCTAACACATAATGTATGGTTGAGGATGTCAATCGGTGATTTGATGGATTTGACGATGTGGCATTCAAAGTGAATCTGGTGTGATGATAAAGCGTAGCTTCTAGCCTCACATCCGGTAAATGACAGAAATTGGGTAGGCAACATGGCTAAGTCGGTCGCTCCGAAGTAGGGTGTATAATCACCTGATCTAGAGTTTCATTTACTTCTAAAAATCTATTGTTGATGCTGTCCCATTCGGGAAACGGTTGCTGATCCCAACCGTTGGCGATATACATTCGATACACTCAAGCGAAATGAGTGGTCAGTCATGTGTGGCCGGGTTGCAAGATGTTCTTGTTGTACCCAATGTATTCCTTTCTAGAGGTACACTAGCGAAAGGTGGTTCCATACCTTGTCATAGTTGGAAATCCATTACCTAATACGTGCTTGCGGTTTTGATTGTATACTATATATGTTGAACGTGAGATGAAAGCGTTTCTGCTAGATGATTATTATATTGTGGTTGATAAACATTATTATAATATCAAAAGGTTTTTGATATAAAGAAATTTTGGATTCTCATAAGGGAAAAACCCGTTCCGTTATACGGCGCGGTCTTATGAGATATCGTTTACATGTTCGAACTGTTTTAAACTGTTTTACTTACACCAGTCCCATGACTGACCCGGAGTTTGTTTTGTTTTGTTTTCCCTAAACTTTTGGGTGCCCAATTTCTTGCGAGCAGTCAAGTAGTCGGGATTTACAGATATACCTGAAGAGCTGGAGTAGGAGGCTTCAGGATCATATAGCTATAGTTTATTTCCGCTGTGTTGTAAGTGTTGTACTTTGAAATGATATGTATATGCAAGAACATATTTATATTCCAAAGTTATGTTATATATTATATGTTATTCATTCCGCTGCAAGGTTCGTGTTACTCTGATGTTGTGTTGTTGTTGTTGTTCTTCTATTCTAAGTTTCTATCTTATCTTTCCTCAACCTCTAATTTCTTTCTATTAATTTCCTGGTTTTCATTGCAATTTGGGGTTGACTTGTGTTATTTGGTCAGCTCAAATTGGACCGGATTTTTGGGTCATTACAGTTGGTATCAGAGCTTAAGTTAAGTGAATTACCTTGGCTCTGTGGCGTGACTAAGTAGAGATAGGGTTAGTAATACCCTAGATTGAGTTGAGTGTATATATATGAGTGAACTTATTTGTTATTGATATATATAAAAATTGTTTTATATTGTGGAGATTCATTGGTTGAGTTGTTTATGAGTTCTGATCGATCAGTTTGATCCACAGTATCGGTAGGAGTTTATAAACACTCGAATACGATGGGTCGACACGATATGTTTTGAAAAGATGGTAAATTAAAATAAGTTTACCCAAGGTATATCTTGATTTAAAGAAGATATAAATATCAAGATTATAATATATTGGATATACTGGATGTTATTATAATCGAGTAAGATTATAAATTAAATGGTTATGTAAATAACCGATCAGAATTCATATAAATGAAATACGTGAAATCAGATGAGTTAAACCTGAAATTTAAACCAGAAATTGAGTTAAAACTCTGGAAAATTGGATAAGTTTTTGTAAATGGATTTGGATTAAAAATAAGGAAAATTCAAGGTCCTGGGAGATTTTAAATTGTTTTACAAGCAGTGCGAATTATATTTTGAAATGAATTTCAAAGTGGAAATGTTTAGAAATGGATTTATAGTATTGAACTCACTTTGATCGCTGGAAAATAGATTCTGATGATGATAGCTGCATCATCAGTATTCATTTTTGAGTTGTAAGTGACGAATTACTACCAAAGATACTGTTTTGAATTTGTTTTGGGAAAGACAAGTTGTGTTTAATTTCAAATGGGATTTATATATAGATTTTGAATATAAAAATTCAAATTGGATTTATATATAGAATTTGAATATAGAAATTCAAATGGGATTTATAATATGGAATTTGAATAGAATTTGATATATAGAATTTGATAGATAGAATTTGAATATACAAAATTTGAATATAGAAATTCAAATGGGATTTATAATATAAAATTTGAATAGAATTTGATATATAGAATTTGAATAACAGAATTTGATATATAGATTTGAATAATACAAGCGATATAAAATTTGAATAGAAATTGAATAGAATTAACTAAGTCGAAGAGGAATTAGTTAATCGAGTTTTGAATTTGAAGTTGAACTTTGAAAGGTGAATTGGATTTGTAAATGGATATTCGAAATCGAATATAGAACTTAAATTTGAAATTTGGATTCAAATTAGTTAATAAGCAAGTTAAAATATATTTGAACATGTCATGTTCAAATATAAAAGTGAAATAGACTAAAGAGTTAATTAACAAATTAATTAACGAATTGAGTTAAAACGATCAGGTATAGTTAAAATAGATTGGGTTGGTTATAAATATACATGAGATAGGTATGGATAAGGTATATAAATAGAATGCTCGATGAAAAGGTATGCGTTTAATTCATATATGAGATTTTATGCGCCGTATCGGCTAGCCGCTTGGCTTTTTCTTTTGGATTGGTGAGGGCCATGGGAGGCTATTTGAAATATCCCGATGCTCCTAGTACAATGGAGGTTATAGCGAATTTTTCCGGGAATTTAAGGAGTTAGAATATTTTTAAGATAATTTGATAGTTAGAAAATCAACGTATCGATATATATATATAAAAGTCGATAAGGAAACGAACTTAGAAATAGAATAGTAAAATCAAAAAGGAAGACTATGAATAAAATCTCGTAAGAATAGAAAGAGGAAGCGTATACGTGTTTAAAAGTGAATAAGTAGTTGTATGGTATTGATTATTCGAGTAAGTAGTCATATCTCTTTTGACGTTATAAATGTTATTCAGTCAAGGTCTGAGAGGTAGTTATACCCCAACTTGATTGATTTCATTATTAACAAATAAATAGTAAGATTTCAGGCTCGAAGATCAATGATGAATAAGAGTTAGTTGAATATAGTATTTGGGTTGTCGTAACGATGTTCTACACAACATCCGTTTTAACCCAAATAAGTGTAAGCTTGGAAATATAATAAAGAATATTTCCTAAGTGTAGAAATAAACGAGATCGGAAAAGAGATAAGTAATTCAAATATTTTCCAATTATAAATAGCATGTATTTTCTAAATTTTAGAAAATAAAGGAAGGTGATATTCGGAAATGTTTTCCAAATAACATAAAATGCCAATATGGTTATTGAAAATATTTGGTTAACAAATATTGATAAAGAAATAGAGAAGTGATTTAACTAATGGAATATTTATTTAGGGCTCAGTGACACGTTCAAAAGGAAAATTTGATTTTTGAAAAGAGTAAACTATTTAAAAACTTCTAGGGAAAGACTGTTTGAATTAAAAACAAATTTAACAGAAATTTTCGAAAGCAAAATTGAATTAAAGTAAAGCCAGTAAAGTGGTAATTGAGATTGAATTAGAATGATATCAAGACAAATTGGATTGTGAGATTCATATTTGAAGTGTAATGTGATAATCAAGTTAAGAGTTGGGAATCGAGAAGAAACTCGAGTTGAAATGATATTTGGCTCGGATATAAGCGAATGGTTGTGTTGTGGATAAAAGAAGATTGGGATTTGATTGGGATGACCCTTGTATCCACTGAATTGATAACAGGTGGAAAGGATATAATGATATGTCGACAAAAGGTACAAGTTTATATTTCTATTGGATATAAGATTTATGAGCCGAGTTGGCAAGCCGCTTGGCTATTTGATTTTGTTTTGGGATGGAGATGGACTAGAGAGGCGAGTGGGAGTTTTACCGACTGACCAGTACAAAGGAGGTGCTGGCAAAAAATTTCGAAGAGTTAAGGCGTTAGAAAATTTTCAGGATTTTTGAAAATTTTCGTTGATAAGAATTAATTTATAATTTAATTGAAATTAAATTGGTTCAGTTGAAACTGAAGTTAAGAAGTGAACAAATATGTTCTAACCAGTCGATAGGGTCGTTCTCTACCTTAGCAATTTGGAGGACGAAATTATTTTAAGAGGGGAAGATTGTAATGACCCGCATTTGGAGAGGTATTATAATTAATTTATTTAATTATATAAATAGTGATATAGTGAATTTAATTACGTGGAATTAAATAATGGTGAATATTTAATTAAAATAATAAATTAAATAATATATTTAATTCTGAAACAATCAGAATTGGCTGAAATGACGATATGGTGTGAACCGGATCATCTGTGATATTTAATTCAGTTTAGAATTGAATTAGAATAACGAACATATTTAATTAACGATGGTTGAACGTATAAATTATAATATAATTATAATCGAGCTTGAAATGGCGCTGCAGTTCGTAATTTGGCGATTCGAACTTCAACTGAATGTACATGATTCGTTTTAACCCGGATTTCTGTGAAACAAGAAACATGTGGAGCTGGTGGAGTATATCTTTCTAGTGGAAGAGAAAAATCGAGATTTCGTCATATATATTTTGATTCACGTCCAAATCAAATTTCAGAAAAGTCGCTGTGGAATTCCTTTATAATTTATAAAGGAATTATTTATATTTTAAAAAGGAATTTCAATATAAATCGAATATCGGGTTGACCCAGATTGAAATATCAAGTTAAAAATTCATATAGGAATATTCTAGAGCTGTATGGTATTCCACGGTGAATATATACGATAATATTTATTTATAAATATTTAATTTAATTTTTTTAAATATATTTGTATATTTAAATGTGCTATTTAGAGCTTAAAAAATAGCCACTTTTGCAAACGAAGTCCGAATTCGACGAAACTAATTTTATTGGATCCGCAATGTCAAATAGTTGTTAGATTTCTAGTTTCGTGATTTTTAGCGTCACTGTGTGGTCGTACGGATTTTTAGAGTGAAAATCAATCGATATTCTGACAGTTAAAAATACACTGTGTGAGCATACAGAGTTGGAATTCGACGAAACCAGTTTCCTTGGGACCGTAATGTCGAACTCTAGCTACATGACCATTTTCATGATTTTTGGGTATCGTATGCGATCATGTGGATTTTTAGATGATAAATAGAAATGAAAATAGAATATAAAATAATAAAATATCTACAAATATCTATGGAAAATATCTTGCCTATAAGTACCCACCATTCTAACCTAATTCCCATTTATTCTTTCTGGTCAAAGTTGAGCCGCCAACATTATTTCTTCATCCAGTAAAAAGTTCATCCTCATATAAATCAAAACAAATGCAAGAAAAATCTATAAAT
The DNA here is from genome assembly GCA_030737875.1 of Allium sativum. Lineage (NCBI taxonomy): Eukaryota > Viridiplantae > Streptophyta > Magnoliopsida > Asparagales > Amaryllidaceae > Allium > Allium sativum. The sequence goes on along the minus strand of CM060912.1, from coordinate 766,318,538 downwards.
TACAAAGTATATATTTATGGGTTCGTATGGTATTTCTCTACAATCCAGTACAGGTTTTACCTATTGCGATGCATTTTTGTGGGATACACGAAATGGTACAGTCAGTTAGGGTTAAGATTTTGGAGCAATCGAGGCTTCTTCGCAAAGATCGAGTGTTGTTTTTGGGTTTAGCAAGGAGAACCGCACACGGTGGGATTGTTGTTGTGGAGTTCGATCACCTGAAAGGGTTGTGTCGGTGTGGATGTGAAGAGAAGGCTGTCGACGGAAGTTTGTACTAGTGGTTCGAGTTTCATCTTTTTGGGATGAGTAGATGTGGATTTGGAAGAGGAGTAAGGTGGTGATGTTAGTTTGAAGTTTGGTGAAGTGATTGAGGAAGAAAAAGGATTTGAATCGGCTGTGGTGTTTCAAGGGAGCAGGTCGCGTTCTTTCTGTTTTGGGAAGAAGGATTAAAGAGCGGGCCGGGTTTGTTTTAAAGAAGATGGGACAGGGTATTTTGGGTGAGGCCCAAAAGTTTAATTCATATATTAGTTTAATTTCAAATTAAAAGTGTATTAACTTCGTAATGATATAACTTGATCATACGATATCAGATTGACGAACCGTAAGTTGCGTTAGGACCGTATGGACGAGAGCTTCACAATGAAGCTGACTGAAGTAGATTGGTGCTCATTTGAATTTATGGTGAAATAAATTGTTTGATTCAAATCAAACAAACAGTTTATCGTTCTTTAACGATGAACTGCAAATGTGAGTAAATCTCACTAACTCTGAACAGTTTATAATTTCATGTTGTATTTTTAGAACTGTTAAATATTGGCTGATTGACTGTGTGTTGACTATTTGATTGAACTGCTAGTCAGTTAGTTGGATTTCTATATTGATTCTGTTTAACAGAATATATCATATGGAACTGAAAGAGATGTTATCTATATTGTTTAACATCTGTGATGCAGGGAAACAGGTTGGAGGAACCCAACGAGGTTCCTCTACATTTATTTTACTGTTTTTCATATATTGTGATATATGATGTGATATATAATCTGTTGTCGATTATATGTGTTTGGACGATACTGATCATCGTGATTTGATATGTTGAATACCATAACATACCAAAATGTTGATAAGGGAATATTTTCAAAGTGATGTTTGAAAATAAAACATTTATAAATGGAATATTTATAAATAAGAAATATTTATAAATTGGAATATTTATAAATAGGAGATATTTGAAAAAAAGGGAAAACGTTATAAAAAGGAAACTGTTATAAGAAGGAAATCATTTTAAAGTGGAGAACCGTTACTAAAAGTAAATCTTTAAAATGAATAAATGTTGTTAAAAAGGAAATCTTTATAAAGCGAATAAAGGAGTTAAAGCGAATATGGTATTCGAAAGAAGTTAAATCGAATATGGTACTCGAAAGGAGTTAAATCGAATATGGTATTCGAAAGTAGTAAATCGAATTAGTTATTCGAAAGGGGTTAGTCGAGTCGAGTCAGTTGAATAGAGTTAATCGAATATTTGTTATTCGAATAAGAGTTAACCAAATGGAGTTAATCAATTAGAGTTAACTAGTTAGAGTTAAACCAGATGGAGTTAATCAATTAGAGTTAACCAGTTAGAGTTAAACCAATTAGAGTTAACCAGCTAAAGTTAAACCAGTTAGAGTTAAACCAGATGGAGTTAATCAATTAGAGTTAACCAGTTAGAGTTAAAACAGTTGGAGTTAATTGATTTGAGTTAAAGCAAATGAGTTAATCGAATATAGTCTATTCGAATATAAATTAAAGGATTTAATCGAATATACTTTATTCGAATAGAGTAAAAGGAGTTATCGAAAATAGTTTATTCGAAAGGAGTTAGGTGAAACGAGTAAATCAATAGCGTTAGTCCAATAGAGTTAATCCAATAGCGTTACTCCAATAGAGTTAATCGATAAGGGTTAATCAAATAGAGTAAATTGAATAGAGTTATCAAATATACCTTATTCGAAGGAAAGAATTATCGAATAGAGATGATTCGAAAGAGAGTTACGTGAGGAAGTTGTTAAAGAGTTAAAGGGGTGAACTTTGTCTATTCCAAGGTTAGAAACATTGTTCAGTTAAGGTATGAGAGGTAGTATTACCCCAACTTGATTGACTTCATTTTTAACTAAGTAATGTTTAAGGTTCGATAGTGAAGGTGGGTTAAAGGAATTTAGTTAATAAGTGTAATGGTTTGAGTTGGCATCGCGATGGTTTGTTTAAACATCTGTCTAAGTCCAATGAAGGAGTTTTGGAAATGTTTTCCAAATAAGAACCAAAAATGTTTTCTGAAATAGAAAACAAGAAATGGAAATGTTTTCCAATGGTAATAACATATATTTTCTAAATTTAGAAAATAAGAAATGTTGAATATAGGGAAACAGGAGATAAGTAAATTAATGAACTAAGGAGATATATGATTGATGATTGATTGATAGAATTCCTATCTGGAAATAATATCGTTGTTTGAACACGTGTTTTTCTTTGATAGTTAAATCATAGACTATCGAAGTTTTGACCATTTTGACGTTGTTAATATGGAGAGAACGGTTGTATTATTATCCAAAGAACCACTCCGTATTGGCATAAGTGTTGCGAATCATATATGCCAAAGATAATTGAAGACGGAGTAAAGTGCAAGGGCTATTGTATAAGTCTTAGATAACAGTATCTAAGATGGATATACTGAATAGTACCTTCGGTTCATCCTGTTCCTGGATGACTTGTATGGACGGATGTCTGACAGAGTATTTCCGGACGATCACGTATATTGATTTCTCCAACCGTACCAAGAGTGGAAGCGGAGAAGGAAACTTCTTTTAGCTAACACATAATGTATGGTTGAGGACGTCAATCGGTGATTTGATGGATTTGACGATGTGGCATTCAAAGTGAATCTGGTGTGATGATAAAGCATAGCTTCTAGCCTCATATCCGGTAAATGACAGAAATCGAGCAGGCAGCATGGCTAAGTCAATCGCTCCGATGTAGGGTGTATAATCACCTGATCTAGAGTTTCATTTACTTCTAAAAATCTATTGTTGATGCTGTCCCATTCGGGGAACGGTTGCTGATCCCAACCGTTGGTGATATACATTCGATACACTCAAGCGAAATGAGTGGTCGGTCATGTGTGGCCAGATTGCAAGATGTTCTTGTTGAACCCAGTGTATTCCTTTCTAGAGGTACACTAGCGAAAGGTGGTTCCATACCTTGTCATAGTTGGAAATCCATTACCCAATACGTGCTTGCGGTTTTGATTGTATACTATATATGTAGAACGTGAGATGAAAGCGTTTCTGCTAGATGATTATTATATTGTGGTTGATAGACATTATTATAATATCAAAAGGTTTTTGATATAAAGATATTTTGGATTCTCATAAGGGAAAAACCTGTTCCGTTATACGGCGTGGTCTTATGAGATATCGTTTACTTGTTCGAACTGTTTTAAACTATTTTACTCACACCAATCCCATGACTGACTCAGAGTTTATTTTGTTTTGTTTTCCCTAAACTTTTGGGTGCCCAATTTTGTGCGGGCAGTCAAGTAGTCGGGATTTACAGATATACCTGAAGAGCTGGAGCAGGAGGCTTCAGGATCATATAGCTATAGTTTATTTCCGATGTGTTGTAAGTGTTGTACTTTGAAATGATATGTATATGCAAGAACAGATTTATATTTCAAAGTTATGTTATATATTATATGTTATTCATTCCGCTGTAAGGTTCGTGTTACTCTGATGTTGTGTTGTTCTTCTTCTTCTATTCTAAGTTTCTATCTTATCTTTCCTCACCCTCTAATTTCTTTCTATTAATTTCCTGGTTTTCAGTGCAATTTGGGGTTGGACTTGTGTTGTTTAGTCAGCTCAAATTGGACCGGATTTTCGGGTCACTACATAATTATATTTAGCATTGATATAACTCTTGTAATATAAATTACTTTTACCATGTGAGTTGCATTAGCCGCCTGAGATTCATTCACTTCATCCACAATTTCTTTTCTCTGCTAAAAAAACAAAGGTAAATTTTATGCAAACACATTTCTAATAAAAAAACAAAAGTAACTTTGACCCTTTTTCGACGAGGTTCAGTCCCACAAGTTTAATGTTCAGGTTGACAAAATAAACCGACTACATATGTATTTGTCCATGATAACATCTTATTTCAGACGACATAGCCAATAGCATTATAGATAGTTTTGTACTAGCTTACGAAATTGACTAATATTTGGAGTAATTTAAACGTAACTTTCTAAAAATGACTACTCGCCTTCTCATATTAGTTTCAAATTGTTATGCCCTGCAGAAGTATTATATTTGTAGTGCATTTCTTTATTATGAAGAAATAAGAATGGTACGCTGGACATACACGTAAAGGTAAAATTAAGATAATGACAATTTTAAAATTAACTAATGCATTTATATATTTGCAGTGCAAATGAAATCCTCTGCCCTCATATCTGATGTATCTAATTTTATTTGAAATTATAACATTTTATTCTATTAACTAGAGCAAACCAGTGTTTCACATACAGTTTTCATGTAATGTGCAATGTACCTCATGATGAAACAATGCTATCTTCTAATTTTTAACATATCATTTGGAATCCAATTTGCTTGCAGCGACATTGTATAGGATGGGTCATCATTCCCACAAATTTTCAATCTTAGATATTTTAAAGGCATGGATTCGATGAACATGTTATGATTATGAGAACAACTTCAGATTTAACATGAAGTAGAAAATTTACCATCTAGATTAGAAATATATCAGTAAATTTTGCAAATCATGATTACATAGTAGTACATTTGGATTCAATGACAAGTGCCGGACAAAACTTACATTGTTAATTAATGCAATGTAAGGACTCAGAATGCTTACGTGAACCGTATATTGCAGAAAATGCATAGAAATGTAAAGTAGATTTAATAGAAGCATACAAGAATAATATATCATCTGGTGCACAAATATTTTTGGATATTATTGAGCTCATCTTTAAAACGAATCTAACTTCAAATAAGAATAAAAAATTATGATATGCACAGAACCTAATTTGATTGCGGAGGAAATATATCCAACACAAATGCCGGTAAACGAGGTTTAAGTGCCATTATTGGATGAAATATACTTCTATTACATTGTTTGCTCAAGCAAATTCAATTTTCTCAAGTTTTATTTACGTAATCCAAATTTGAAACTTGTACCAAAGATTCAAATAATGATTATTTTCAAATGTCTAATATTTTCATTACATTTGCAAAGCAAGCCCATTACATGTACAAAACTGAAGTCAGACATTTAAAATGTAACTTGAGCTATACCATGAGAAATTTAGAAATTATAATATAAGAATAATCTTTAACATCCCAAAATTTGGGACTACACTGGACATACACGTAAAGGTAAATAAAATAATCTTTAACATCCCAAAATAAAATAAGAATGGTACGCTGGACAAGTAAATATATAAAATGAAATAAGATGCATCGGATATGATTTTATTATAACAATTTTAAAAGAAAGAAAAACATATATAAATGCATTAGATTAGGCATGAACTTATTTGTAATGACTTGTCTTAGACCGCTTCGAGTCGATAATTAACCAACTATTATCATTCGAAATGATAGACTGTAAAATTTAGTGTACTTCTGAAAATACTTAAGAAAGATAAATAACCTAATACAAATGAGCTTATGAAAATACAAAGAATTCTGGCATGCTTATAAATTAGTGTACTTCTGAAAATACAAATCACCAGATTTTTCAGAAGCATGCGGACCAGCCCATCTAATTCTAAAATTTTGTTATGCATGATGATTGTCTCTTTATTCCTTATGTGTGACCATATTGCATTTGTGTAATTTATACCCCTTCCCATGCCACTCAATCGTCCGGGTCTGTCTCGTCCCAACACTTATGCAAGCGCGTCTTCTTCGTAGTTAGATGTTGAGCCAGAATTTGAATCATTCTGGATTTGTTTAATTTTTTCCTATACATGTTGTCATATACGCACATATTATACACAATTGAAGTATCAAAATAGCAAATACATTGTTGTCTAATAAAATATAAGAGTACTTACGATAGCATCTGCAGTAGTATTATTTACCGGTTCGCCATTTTTTCGAGTGTGAGATTTGGTCCAAAATTTAGTTCAAGAGACTGAAGATGGATGAGGACTCATATTTTTCTATGTTTGACGAATATTTATTAAAACACAAACTAACTAGTTAACAAATACTGCAGTAAATAAATTGATAATTCGTACCAAATCTTCAGCTATTCGAGCCATTCCTTTACGGCTACATGTGTGTGGTATTTGATTCTTTCTAATAGCTTTGAATTTCTGACTCAATTCCTAAAAATAAAAAATGCATTATTTATGTTTGTTCACTAATTCAAACTTCACAACTATCAGCCAATGCGGCAATAAATAAACATTTTCAATGTTTTAACTCGTTTAAAGGAAGGAAAGAGACATGAACAGATCAGATCAACTATTGGGAATGGCCTTATCCTCTATTTCATTAAATGACATAAGCAAGATTTCATCAAGTAGCATAATTTATTTTCAGCACTTGTTTTTCCAGAACAAGCATACTTGAATATGCAAAGAATCGTCAATGAAAAAATTCTTTGAACATTTTTATTTGAAGAATTAATTAAAAAAAAGTTAAGTATCAGTTGTGATTATCTTTAAAACAATTAAATCAACACTAAAATACCTTAAACTCTGAACTTGTTTTGGACTTGACAAACTTTTTCCACTCATTCATGCTTAGGTTGCCAGATTTCATCTAAATTCTTTCTTCTTCGTTCTTTGCGTCTGCTAATTTGTGAACTAATCTAGCTTTTGAACCTCTAAAAATGCATCCCATTTGCTGAAATATGCTCGCTTTTTGCCATTCCTCGTCCAATTTAAATCTAGCCTGCAATATAACAAATTACCAAAGTTAAATATTGAATTCATAAGATTTTTATAATATGTTAACATAACTATATTTGTATAACAGGTGATCAGTTGTAATGCTATAAAACCAACATACATAGGCACAATGGTTTGGTTTTGCAATGCTCGAAGAATTACATAGAAAATATGACAAGCATTAACGCAACAAGCACAAACAAAATCATGAAATCCTATTTTCAAATTGAGAAAATCATGAAATCATTAAATATATCTAATATGCCTACCATGTAATTCTTTTGAGAAGATCAAGCAACCAAATTGCAGTAGGCAACCACAAAACAACTTAAAAAAATAGGACCAAATTGGTAACAGTTTAAATCGACAATTTTGAAAATCACTATCAGATTTTATGTTTTTATATTATATTATGTTTACCTTAAATGGAAGCAAGTTCATGATTTGCATAATATTTAAATAAAAAATAACCAAATTGATGATTTGCATAATATTATAATAATTTTACTATAAAATTAACCAAGTTGATGATTTGCACAATATTAAAAAAAAAGTTGTCATTTCTTCACTGCACAAATAGTTAGTTTTATTCTGACATTTATATTTAGTTTTATTCTCAAGTACTGTGCTTTATACCTAAAGCCAAATTGCAAAATATTTTCAAATTAGAATATCAATATAATTTTTTTAAATTAGTGATTTAAAAAAAAAACTGCATTCTTTAAAAATAAATCTTCATTTGTTCCAAAAAAAAAATCTACATTTGTTTTAAAAAAACAACATTTGTTTTATTAAAAATACTGCACCACACTTGTTTTAAAAAATAAAAAAACTGCATTGCACTTGTTTTAAAAAAATGTAGTGATTTAAAAAAAATAGAATTTGTTAAAAAAAAACAGCATTTCTACAAAACAGAAAATTGCATTTGTTCAGTTCCAATTAGATCTCCTAACAGAAAACAGAAAATAGGAAACTTCTTGATATGGGCCTGAACACAAAAAAAAAAGATGGAGGACCCTGCTCAGTTCAATTCGACAGTATTAAAAAAGAAGAGGAACTTGTAATAAAAAATGCATCATTTTCATGTATATTATAACTAAATTTGGAAAAATAAGTAAGACATATACCTGAATACAACCCCACAACGCAACTTGTAATGTGTCACTTAGATCTTTCCACTTATCAAGTGTAACCGGAACATGTTCCCTTACTAGCGGACCTAAATATGAAGAAAGCTTGATAGACCCATTCCTTGTTGGTTTGCCATTCGTATTAAATTCAACTTCAGTATGATTCAATGGATTTACTGGAAGCCTTTTCACTTTAGTTGGACCTCTACGTTTGTGCTTCACAATTGGATTTGCGGTGGCATCTCAAGTAGTTATCCCATTCATGTCAACCTCAAAATCTTCTTCAACTTGCATTGTATCTTCCTCAACTACTTCAGCTATATCTTGATTTTGATCATGATTGTTCTCCGTGTTTCTAACGTCTTGCGAGTTTTCTTCAATACATGGCTCGTTATCGCACCTACTGTCTTTGTGCTTTGCATTAGCTACGGATGTTGTGGATTTATCCATTCGTTTTAGCCATTTTAGAGCAGCCGACTTCTTTTTACCCATTTGCTGCATATACCAAAAAAAATTGGATGTTAACAATCAAAGCATAGAATTATTGAAATAAATGGTGCAACTGTCAACAAAATTGGATGTTAACAATCAAAGCATAGACTTTTTATTTGCAACTAGTTTGCAAAATGAAAACGTACTTTCTCAGATTCATGTTTTTATTTGCAACTAGTTTGCAAATAAAAATACACTTTTTAAATGGTGTTTTTTATTTACATGTGAAATGTAAACAAAATGTTTTTTTTTCATATCTAAAAAGTAAATAAAAAGTACTTTCATATTCATGCCTTTTATTTGCAACTAATTTGCAAATAAAAAGTGTAATCTCTTTCTATGGTTTGTTTGCATCTAAAAATGCAAACAAAAAAATGAAATTCTTTTCTATGCCATATTTTATTAATTCTAGATATAAGTAAAATATCCCTTTTTATTATGTCATGTTTTATTAACACTAAATGTAAATAAAATATTCCTTTTTCCTTTTTCTTATTTATTTACTCTAGATGTACATAAATGTATTTATTTACCCTAAATGTAAATAAATGTTTTCTTTTTCTTGTTTATTTACATAACAATGGAAATAAGGTGTTCATTCTTTTCATTTCCACAAATAAATGTAAATAAACTAGCATCACAAATTTTGTTCTTCTTCCAATTATCAATTTTTGTACTTTTTTCTAATGATCCAAATTTTGTTCATTTCCTAATGATCCAAATTTTTACTTACAACTAAATTTGTTCTTTTTATCTACATATGAAATGCAAATTCAATCGCTAAACTTTTTCTTTTTATCTACCTATGAAATGTAAATAAGGTTTCATCGCTAATTTTGTTCCTTTATCTACATTGAAAAATGTACTTAAGATTCAATTGCTAACTTTGTTCTTTTATCTACATTGAAAAATGAACATAAGATTCAATTGCTAACTTTGTTCTTTTATCTACATTGAAAAATGTACATAAGATTCAATTGCTAACTTTGTTCTTTTATCTACATTAAAAATGTAAATTAAATGTCAATGTTAAATTCCTACTTTTATTTACATAGAAAAATGTAAATGAAACTTCAATGTTTTGTTCTATTCTATTTACAAATGTAAATGTAAAATTTTCCTTTTTAAGTTTTGTTCTTCGACTAACATGTCCAATTCACTATCACGATATATGAAATCAATGGGTCATATGTGGTGAAGTTCTCATGTCAACACAAACGATAGCAACATATAATTTTGGTGTATCTTTCATGAATCAACATAAAGGTCTCATCTTTATTTTATTTTGTGAATCAAAGTAAAATATCTAAACTTCATTTATCCTATAAATCAAAAGGATTCAACTTAAAATTTCATAAAACAAAATAAAAGATTCAAACTTTCTTTTATAATGTAAATCAAAATAAAAGATTCAACTTTCTTTTGTGTTATAAATCAAAATAAAAAATTCAACTTTCTTTTGTGTTATAAATCAAAATGAAAGATTCAACTTTCTTTTATGTTATAAAACAAAATGAAAGATTCAACTTTCTTTTGTGTTATGAAACAAAATAAAAGATTCAACTTTCTTTTGTTTTATAAAACAAAATGAAAGATTCAACTTTCTTTTGTGTTATAAAACAAAATAAAAGATTCAACTTTCTTTTGTTTTATAAAACAAAATAAAAAAAATTCAAAATTTCTAGAAGGAATAAAAAAATAAATAAAGATGATAACTTATATGAAGATTACATCAAAATGTGTGATTCAACAACTGATTTATCATTAACATACAGATCTCAGTTAATAGAATAATAAACAAAAAGATCTAAATAGAAACATCACACATCAACATATGAACATTTCATAACAACACAGATCTGGTTTATTAACGGCTATTATATAAACAGCGAGCAATTTATCTAAATAATTTAATTATAAAAATTCAGAGATCTCACAGTTATAGATCCACTTTGAATTTGGCCAAAATTTAGACTTGCTCAAAATTGTCCCCTTTTTGCCTAGAAACGTAGATCTTAGCTCTACGATCACAACACTTAAGAAATCATTAAATTCTGAGTTCAAACGAATGAGTTACGAATTAATTAAGTTAATAACATTAAATAAATTAATAAATTAAATAACTAAGGTGAATTAACACCTTCTTCCCCAATCAGAAAGTCGACCGCTCCTAATACCTATTGTTCAGAACTAGGTCAAGGAAACTCGATCGAACCGGCAGGAGTTGGTACAATCAGACTTCGTTGCCATGTGGGGCATGGAAAGACGCACCACGGGGGCCCGTTATGGTGAAACTCGGTGGGACCCAGGGTGAGGCCGACGAGGCTTTTGGGCGCGAGTTTGGGGGTGTGTGGCTCGGTGATGGTGGCACCAGAGAACGATCAAGTGGTATGGAAACGTAGAGGAGAAAGAGAGCTTCGGAGTGGTATGTGGAGTGGGTTTTAATTCTTAAAGAAGAAGGAGATGTTAAGAGAGGAAGATGATGAAATTTCGGCCATTGAATTGGGTTGGGTGGCGGCTACAGATAAGGATGATGAATAGTGATTTGTCTTTAGGGTTTTCTATTTTTATACTATTTTTAGTTTATTTTTACAATTAAATCCAAATCTTCTCAACCATTTCGAACCCAGTTCGACAGAAAGTGTCCCTAGCCAATAGCCCATGTTCCAGATTCAACGGGACAGGTCCCGTCAGCTAAAACGGCTGTCTATGGCCTGTTTTATTTAAATTTAATAATTAAATCCTTTATTAATTTAATTTTTTCGCATATATAAATTCACCGAGGTCACATACGGACTCAGAAAAATCCAAAAAAATATATATTTGGCTTCATTATGACGATACGGTCCTAACAAAATTAATTCATTGAATTCCGAGACCGTTTGAAAAATGGCTATTTTTCAGTCGATTAAATTTAACTGAATTGAACAAAACACAGTTTCTTTCGCCACGCTCACATACTAACTTGAAAAATTCTAAAAATTGAAACCTAGCAATAATTTGATATTCTAGTTCCAACGAAAGTGGTTTCGTCGAAAACAGAGATCGTTTGAAAATTGACCATTTTCACTGGCTTTAATATTATTTAAAAATGAAAATTTTAATTTCTGCCACATTTTTCCACCAAATTATTTAAAATAATTTTTTTAAATTGGTTCGGATTTTCCGGGTCATTACAATCTCCCCCACTTAAGAGTTTTTCATCCTCGAAAAGGAAACAAAGTAAAGCAGGAAACAAGACGGAAAATGTAAATTGGGGTAAATGTACCTTAACACAAGAGTTACTCGGAGATGTCCACTCTGCACTTGGGGTAAGCCTTTTTGATGCTATCATCTGTCTCCCAAGTACAGTCTCTAGGATCCCCACTCCATTGAACTTTGACTAGGTTGATCCTCTTGTTCCTCAAAATTTCGGTTTCTTTGCCAACGATCTTAATCGGGTCTTTTCTCACTGTCAGATTCGGAGCAATATCCAGGACCTGTTGATTTAATTCATCCTCAATCAGATATGGATCATGCACATGCTTACGGAGTTGAGACACATGAAATACATCATGCCCCCCTGGCAACCAGTCGGGCAACTGCACTCTATAAGCGAGAGTACCAATCCTTTCGAGAATAGGAAATGGACCAATGAATCTCGGTGCCAACTTTCCAGTCTTCCCAAAACGAATTACGCCTCTCAATGGAGAAACCTTCAAGTATACTAGATCACCAACAGAGAATTCTAAATTTCTTCTTCGCTGGTCTGCATAGCTCTTCTGTCGGCTCTGAGCAGTCAACAAGCGCTTCTTAATCAAATCAACCTTATATAATGCTTCACGAACCATGTCGGGGCCCAAGACTAGTCGATTGCCTGACTCCACCCAACATGCCGGAGATCTGCATGGTCTGCCATATAACAATTCAAACGGTGACATTTTCAAGCTTGCTTGGTAGCTATTATTATAAGAGAATTCCACCAAGTGCAAGTGATCCTCCCATGAACCGCCATAATCAAGAATGCAAGCTCGCAACAAATATTCTAAAATACGGTTCACCCTCTCAGTCTGGCCATCTGTCTAAGGGTGATAGGCAGTGCTCAGATTCAACTTGGTCCCAAGCTCGTCTTGAAAAGCTTCCCAGAATTTGCTAGTAAATATAGGATCTCGATCACTAACAATGCTTTTGGGAACCCCATGCAGTCTGACTATCTCTTTAAAATAAAGATGTTCCAAACTTTGAGCTGTTCTATTGGACTTGACAGGGATGAAATGGGCAGATTTTGTTAAGCGATCCACAATCACCCATATGCTACCATTCCCTTTTCTGCTTCGAGGCAAGCCATCTATAAAGTCCATAGAAATTTCCTCCCACTTCCAACCTGGAACTCCCAACGGTTGCAACAAACCGACCAACTTCTGTTGATCACTTTTAACTTGCTGACAAGTGGGACATCTAGCAACATAAATAGAAATATCTCTCTTCATCTCTTTCCACCAAAAGGTGCGCTTAAGATCATGGTACATCTTGCTTACACCTGGATGGATGCTGATTTTAGATTTGTGGCACTCATCCATAACTTCTCTTTTTAGCTCAACAATTTCTGGTACACAAATTCGCCCTTGCAATCTAAGGGTCCCATTACTGTCAATTTGGAAGCTTGAGGCTTCGCCCTTTCGAACTCGCTCGCAAAGCATCTGGATAAATTTATCATTCTTCTGAAGAGCAGAAATTTTATCAATCAAAGTAGGAGTGATAATGAGGCTGGCGAGGATGAGATTGTCACTATCTGCATTCTTTCTACTGAGCGCATCGGCTACAACGTTGGCTTTCCCTGGAGTATATAGGATATCCAGATCATATGATGCAAGAAATTCAACCCAGCATTGCTGCCTCATATTCAAATCTCTTTGGGTAAAAAGATGTTTCAAGGATTTGTGATCCGTGTATATTTCGAACTTCTCACCCAAGAGATAATGCCTCCATATTTTAAGAGCAAACACAATACTCATTAGCTCAAGACCATGCGTGGCGTAATTCTTCTCAAGCGGTTTCAGCTGGCGCCTAGCATATGCGACTACTTTGCCTCTTTGCATCAGCACCGCACCAATACCTTAAATAAATAAGGGATAACATGTTAAAATGAAATTTGACATTAAAAGAAAATATTATCTCTGACATATTGATTTATAAAAGAAACAACCTTGTTTAGAAGCATCGGTCCAGACCTTCAAATCCTGATTGCCATCTATGATGGTCAACACAGGAGCATTGGTCAACCTCCTTTTTAGATCTTGGAAAGCTGCCTCACATTCGGGTTTCCAATTGAATTTCGTATGCTTCTTGGTCAGGTTTGTCAATGGACAAGCTACCTTCGAAAAGTCTTTGACAAATTTCCGATAATAGCCAGCCAGTCCTAGAAAACTCCTGACCTCTGTGGGAGTTCTAGGCTGCTTCCACTCTTGGATGGCTGCGATCTTTCCTGGATCTACTGAGATGCCTTCTTTTGATACAACATGGCCGAGGAATTTCACCTCTTCTTGCCAGAATATGCATTTGGAGTTGGTTTTCACCACATTTCTTCGCAAAATCTCCAAGACTTCTCTCAGATGCTGTTCGTGCTCAACAGTGGATTTAGAAAAGATGAGGATGTCATCGACGAATACCAGCATGAACTAATTTGAAACCTCTCTGAATACTCTATTCATCAAATCAAAGAAGTATGCTGGAGCATTACATAGACCAAAGGGAATTACTAGCCATTCATAAAAGATATCAGGTCCTCTGAAAGTAGTTAAAGGCACACACTCTTCTGCAATGCGAAGTTGATGGAAGCCTGTAGCTAGGTCCATCCTAGAAAATACTCGCGCTCCATGCAAACGGTCAAGTAAGTCATCAATACGCAGCAGTGGATATTTATTTTTCAGTGTTTGTTTGTTGAGATCACGGTAATCCACACATAGCCTGAGTGTACCGTCAGATTTTGGGACGAACACCATTGTTGCACCCCATTCTGAGAAGCTGGGCCTGATCAGACCCTTCCACAAAAGCTGCTTGGTTTTGATTTCTCAGCTCCTCTTTTTCTTTTGGTGACATTCTCCAAATAGGATGTACAATAGGCCTTGCATTCGGAGCTAAGTCAATTCTGAAGCTGATTTCCTTACGCGGAGGTAAGCCCTCAACTTCTTTGAATACATCAGCGTAATCTTTGATGACAGGAATATCCTCAATAGAAGTAGGGGTAACTTCTAGAGAAGACCAGAATGTTTTTATGTCAGTGGCTGAGCCGTGGCATGGGATATATACATTCCCGAGATTAGTTTTAACTTTGACAATTCTTTCGGCACATTTGACTTTGGCCTCATATTTCGTCAGCCAATCTATCCCAAGAATAACATCATGACTGGAGAAACTCATAACGATCAAGTCAAAGGGAAACTGGTAGCGAGAATAAGAAATAGGTACTCTATAACACTGATCAAGAATAAGAGAACCTCCTATCAGACTATTAGCTCTAATCAAATTTTTGAGTTTTCTTGGTTTCAGTTTTAACTTTTTAATTGCATCATTAGAGATAAAACTTCGTGTTGCACCAGTGTCAAATAAGACAATAATAGGAATGTCTTTAATATTAAGAGTACCTCCTAAGACATCGGGTTTACCTAGCCCCTCGGCAGAAGCTGGTGCATCCGCTCCCTCATAAACATGTGCCACTTCAGTTTTCTTCAATAGGGGACAGTTTCTGGCAAAGTGCCCCGGCTTATGGCAGTTATAGCAATCCTGAGTGTTCCTGGGGTTTTGACCACGATCCTGAGAATTCTGGCCACGATTCTGAGAACTCTGGTTACGATTCTGGCTAGGTCCTGATTCGTTCCTCTTGACCCTTTTTGGAGCTTTACACTCGAAATTAAAATGCCCAATCTTGCCGCAATTATAGCATGTCACCTTGCTCCTATCCCTCTTCTTCCCTTGGGGCTTAGCAGCAGAAGAATTGCTTGCCTCCGTTTTCTTGTTAGCTTGTTCCTTCTGGTTGTTGCCTTGACTTTTCACTCTATCCTGCTGTCCAGACTCGTCATTTTCCTCGTAGCGGCAAGCCACCTCTACTACTTCATTGAATGGAAGCTTGATATGAGCAGTGACTCTGTTCAAATATTTCTTTGAAAGGCCCTTGATGAATTTTTTATTCTTCTCTACTGGATCTTGAATCAACCCAGGAGCATATCGTGAAAGCTCATCGAACTTCCTCACATACTCAGAAACAGACATACTCCCTTGCTGTATGTTAATGAACTGCTCGCGTAGGTGCTCTCTTGCTTGTGGGGGAACATACTTGTCATTGAAAGTTTCTTTAAATTTGGCCCAAGACATATTGGCCACGTCATTGCAGATCTTGACTGTATCCCACCAATGCCCAACTTCTTACTTTAATTGCCATACTTCCAGGAAACGCTTTCGCTGATCCTCTAATTCTAAGCCCTCTAGGATCTTTTCATAGTCCTTAAGCCATGCCTCTACCTGAATCGCAGACTCTCGCCCCGTGAAAGGTACAACTCTTAAATTTCTGAATTTCTTTGACATTCTCTCCAAGTCGAAGGGCTATGGAGGTGGAGCTGGTTGTGCTACGACCTCTGAAGTAGGCTGTTCCTAAGTAATGGGGGTCTCGTCTCTAGTTTGCCCTCTAGCTCCCCCTCGGGCTCCTCCTCTGGCCCCGCCTCGAGCTCCACCCCGGGTTGTTCTTGCTCTGGTATCCATTTAAATCAGTTTGTACCATCATGGAAAGAGTCAGACCAACAGAAATGAAAATTTTCAAGAAAAGATAAGGTAAGAACAAGATGAAAAGATAATGATGTAATGACTGATAAATATGTGCTATTCTGCTGTGCTCATTCTAGGACATTACTCGTCCTATCTCTAATAAGCTACTCGCCTTAGAATAATGTAGATTCTATCTAGACGAATTGTTCTAAATATGTTCTATTCCAAAGCTAAGGTTAACCTTATGCTCTGATACCAAATGTGATAATCCCAAACTTCCGTTGACCGAAAGTAAGGATAATCATTTGGAATACAACATATTTATAACAACAACAGATCTCAGATAATATCATAACACGTAATTATTGTAGCGAAAAAGATATAAGTCATAAACACCACATCAACAGAACCACAGAGTACACAGTTTACATGATATACTTAGCAAAACAAAAATCTGAATCAAAGGAAATAAGTTTCAAAGGAAATAGGTCTAAACTCCATGAAGTACATCAAAATACAAGATAGAATAAAGTCTCTAAAGTAAAAGGTAAAGATAAAAGAGAGTCTTCGTCTTCTCCTTCCAAGCAGTCTTCTATCCAGAAATGTCTACTGAAGAACCTGTCACTTGGCTGCCCGTGTAAAGAGAGGGCACCCGAGTTTGCAAAGTGAAAAAAACATCGAGTCAGTCATGGGACTGGTATGAGAAATCTTTCTATACTAGCTAACATTTTGGCGAATCCCAGGACCACGCCGATAAAGCGGAACGGGTTTACTCCATTGGATTGCCAGTGCATAATTTAATAAAGTTTATACAATAAACAACAAAATGACTTTTGAAAAATGAAACCATCATAAGACTCAAGTCCTATCACACAATGCAACGCAAAAAGGAGGATAGAGTTTTTCCCTTATGATGATCAAACATGCTTAATACGTGTAAAATAATATTTTTATATTATTATTAGTGTCTAAGCAGTATTAAAATACGTCAATATAAATGTATCAATTCGATGGCATAGTACCCCATCCTACTATGTCGCCGTATATAAGTTTACAATCAAGACCGAAATGTCGTATTGGAAATTGGCTTTCTATCATGAAATCGAGGCTAGGGATTGTCCTCTCTGATTCGAGACACTCTAGAAAATGCCTCAGGATCACACATATGGGCAACCCTTGGATGCGGTAGGGCCGGTCCCCACCTAATGGTAGTGGATTGGCAATTCCTGAACACACGTTTCCCAGTTCCTTTGAACCTATAGTATGGCCAATAACAACCTATAAAACCCGAGGTACCTCAATTCATCATCCACATAAGTAAGATGTCAGCCAGTTTAAGCACTGACACTACCCCTAGCTAGAAAGAAACGTGTGCACTCCCTACGGTCCATATCCCGTTTTTGACTCATACCGGGGTGTAAGGCTCGCGAAGTCGCGCTATACTCAAAGCTATGCCTAAACAGGCTATGCTTTGATCATCAACCACAAGGCCCTGCTTTTCAACAAAAGCCTTGATCATTGCATCTTGGCTTGCCACATTGGCAATTCATGCCATGCGATCGATAACTATTACTATATACCAGGGTGTTAAGCAGAGAATAAATTCTCCACCACCAAACAGACATATATTAATACAAATCGATTTAATTATATGGAATGAATTCCAACGTCAGACACACATCCATTTACAAGTCCATTCTGGGTCTGAATGAAACCGGAGACACCTGATAGGTTCTCGCTTATCCAGACAATCAACACATTCGTCCGGACAACTTCTGCTTCAACCCCGTCTTGGGAGCAAGTCAGTCCAAAGCATCAGTAGTCGTCGTCCATTCAATGTGAAGATCGCCGGTCTTCAACCATCGTCTTCTTAAATCTTTGATTTAATCGCCGTGTAATTATTTGAAATGAGTTAAAATCGGTCTTTTCAAATAATTGTCGCATAATTATCATTTAAAACATTTCATATTTATTATAACTATTTATTGCTATTTTTATTTATTTAAAAGTACCTCAAAATAATAAAACGACGCTTCGGGTCAATGGGCTGCCCTGGCGTTGTTTTTACCAGATTTTGATTTACACATATCTTCAAATCTAACCGTCGGATTTTGACAATTTTTATATCGTTGGAAAGCCCTTCCCAAAGCGGTCCTAATGGTTCCGGTTTCGGGAAAATCCAACGGTCGGATCTTTCGGTATAATCATTTAAAGTTACGATTGCCGATATGCGAACTGCCGCGTGCGTTTCGTTTTAATTTTATATTTATAGATATAAATATAAAATTATATAGTTTGGTGATTTCAACTATGAAAACCCATTCTTTTATCGCATCTAAAATGACGATAAAAATAATACTTATATTTTCTATCCTTTTTATCGCCTCTACCATGATGATAAGATGTCACTTATTGTATCTCTGTTTTATTTATATCTAAATTATAAATAAAATTCACTTTTTTAAAAACTCATGTTTTTATTCACATCTAGAATGTAAATAAAAATATATTTTCCAATGTCATATTTTTATTAATAACTGAATTACAACTAAAATGTATTTTATAAATTCTTGTTTTTATTTGCAACTAGTTTACAAAATGAAAACGTACTTTCTCAGATTCATGTTTTTATTTGCAACTAGTTTGCAAATAAAAATACATTTTTAAACGGTGTTTTTTATTTAAATGTGAAATGTAAACAAAATGTTTTTTTTTTCATATCTAAAAAGTAAATAAAAAGTACTTTCATAGTTATGTCTTTTATTTGCAACTAATTTGCAAATAAAAGTGTAATCTCTTTCTATGGTTTGTTTGCATCTAAAAATGCAAACAAAAAATGTAATTCTTTTCTATGCCATATTTTATTAATTCTAGATATAAGTAAAATATCCCTTTTTATTATGTCATGTTTTATTTACACTAAATGTAAATAAAATATTCCTTTTTCCTTTTTCTTATTTATTTACTCTAGATGTACATAAATGTATTCATTTACCCTAAATGTAAATAAATGTTTTCCTTTTCTTTTTCTTGTTTATTTACATAACAATGGAAATAAGGTGTTCGTTCTTTTCATTTCAACAAATAAATGTAAATAAAATAGCATCACAAATTTTGTTCTTCTTTCAATTATCAATTTTTGTACTTTTTCCTAATGATCCAAATTTTGTTCATTTCCTAATGATCCAAATTTTTACTTACAAGTAAATTTGTTCTTTTTTATCTACATATGAAATGCAAATTCAATCGCTAAACTTTTTCTTTTTATCTACCTATGAAATGTAAATAAGGTTTCATCGCTAATTTTGTTCCTTCATCTACATTGAAAAATGTACATAAGATTCAATTGCTAACTTTGTTCTTCTATCTACATTGAAAAATGTACATAAGATTCAATTGCTAACTTTGTTCTTTTATCTACATTGAAAAATGTACATTAGATTCAATTGCTAACTTTGTTCTTTTATCTACATTGAAAAATGTAAATAAAATGTCAATGTTAAATTCCTACTTTTATTTACAAAGAAAAATGTAAATGAAACTAGAAAGATGTAAATGAAACTTTCAATGTTTTGTTCTATTCTATTTACAAATGTAAATGTAAAATTTTACTTTTTAAGTTTTGTTCTTCGACTAACATGTCCAATTCACTATCACGATATATGAAATCAATGGGTCATTTGGGATGAAGTTCTCATGTCAACATAAACGATAGCAACATATAACTTTGGTGTATCTTTCATGAATCAACATAAAGGTCTCATCTTTATTTTATTTTGTGAATCAAAGTAAAATATCTAAACTTCATTTATCCTATAAATCAAAAGGATTTAACTTACTTTTATTTCACAAATCAAAATAAAAGATTCAAACTTTCTTTTATGATGTAAATCAAAATAAAGGATTCAACTTTCTTTTGTGTTATAAATCAAAATAAAAGATTCAACTTTCTTTTGTGTTATAAATCAAAATAAAAGATTCAACTTTCTTTTGTTTTATAAAACAAAATGAAAGATTCAACTTTCTTTTGTGTTATAAAACAAAATGAAAGATTCAGCTTTCTTTTGTGTTACAAAACAAAATAAAAGATTCAACTTTCTTTTGTTTTATAAAACAAAATGAAAGATTCAACTTTCTTTTGTGTTATAAAACAAAATAAAAGATTTAACTTTCTTTTATTTTATAAAAAAAAATAAAAAAAAAATCAATCTTTCTAGAAGGAATAAAATAAAAAAAATAAAGATGAGAATTTATATGAAGATTACATCAAAATGTGTGATTCAACAACTGATTTATCATTAACATACAGATCTCAGTTAATAGAATAATAAACAAACAGATCTAAATAGAAACATCACACATCAGCATATGAACATTTCATAACAACACAGATCTGGTTTATTAACGGCAATTATATAAACAGCGAGCAATTTATCTAAATAATTTAATTATAAAAATTCAGAGATCTCATAGTTATAGATCCGCTTTGAATTTGGCCAAAATTTAGACTTGCTCAGAATTGTCCCCTTTTAGTCTAGAAACGTAGATCTCAGCTCTACGATCACAACGCTTCAAAAATCGTTAAATTCTGAGTTCAAACGAATGAGTTACGAATTAATTAAGTTAATAACATTAAATAAATTAATAAATTAAATAACTAAGGTTAATTAACACCTTCTTCCCCAATCAGAAAGTCGGCCGCTCCTAATACCTATTGTTCAGAACTTGGTCAAGGAAACTCGATCGAACCGGCAGGAGTTGGTACAATCAGACTTCGTTGCCATGTGGGGCACGGAAAGGCGCACCACGGGGGCCCGCTATGGTGAAACTCGGTGGGACCCAGGAGGAGGCCGACGGGGCTTTTGGGCGCGGGTTTGGGGGTGTGTGGCTCGGTGATGGTGGCACCAGAGAACGATCAAGTGGTATGGAAACGTAGAGGAAAAAGAGAGCTTCGGAGTGGTATGAGGAGTGGGTTCTAATTCTTAAAGAAGAAGGAGATATTAAGAGAGGAAGATGATGAAATTTCGGCCATTGAATTGGGTTGGGCGGCGGCTACAGATGAGGATGATAAATAGTGATTTCTCTTTAGGGTTTTCTATTTTTATACTATTTTTAATGTATTTTTACAGTTAAATCCAAATCTTCTCAACCGTTTCGAACACAGTCCAACAGAAAGTGTCCCTAGCCAATAGCCCATGTTCCGGATCCAACGAGACAGGTCCCGTCAGCTCAAACGGCTGTCTATGGCCTGTTTTATTTAAATTTAATAATTAAATCCTTTATTAATTTAATTTGTTCGCATAAATAAATTCACCGAGGTCACATACGGACTTAGAAAAATCCAAAAAAAATTATTTGGCTTCGTTATGACGATACGGTCCTAACAAAATTAGTTTCATCGAATTCCGAGACCGTTTGAAAAATGGCTATTTTTTAGTCGATTAAATTTAACTGAATTGAACAAAACACAGTTTCTTTCGCCACGCTCACATACTAACTTGAAAATTTCTAAAAATTGAAACCTAGCAATAATTTGACATTCCGGTTCCAACGAAAGTGGTTTCGTCGAAAACAGAGATCGTTTGAAAATTGACTATTTTCACTGGCTTTAATATTATTTAAAAATGAAAATTTTAATTTCTGCCACATTTTTCCACCAAATTATTTAAAATAAAAATTTTAAATTGGTTCGGATTTTTCAGGTCGTTACATCTAACGACACACATCTTTTGAAATTTGAGCAGTAACCATCAGGTCCTTTGAAGTCATAGAATCTTTTGTAAAATATTTGTTTTTCAGAACTGGACATGGTATATGGAGCCGGTGGAAGATATGCTTTCTTCCCACGAGGTTGCGCATATAGAGCAGGTCGAGTTCCCTAATCTTCTAAATCCTTTCTAGAATTAAGACCATCTTTCCATTGTGCTAAGTAAACTTTCGCACACGTTTTTCTCAATATGCATCACATCTAAATTGTGGCAGAGTGGAAGTTCCTACAAACATCAACAATACAACCACTTTAACATTATATAAGTTTATAATTTAATTATTGTGAATAAAATATAATTTGAACACTAACCTCCCAATATGGTAAATCAAAGAAAATTGATTTTATTTTTCACCTAGATAGCTCTATTTTTGTAGGATCATTTTCATCTCCTCTGCTATCAGTACACTTCCTATTCCTACATGTAATCTTTATACTTTGCTTCTTACTTAACTTCTTATTCTTTCTCTTCTTGGCCGCTTTTATTTCTTCATTTTCAGCTTTTCCAAAATCATTTGGAAAATCCTTTAAAATAACAGAAATATCTCTACCTGTAAGAATTCTAGGCTTGTTACCTTTCTCCACAGTATTATCAAACGAAGTCTTTTGTTTTCTTTGTGGATCTGAAAGAGGTAAGAATCTTCTATGTCCCATTTAGACATTTTTTCTGCTATGATTTAGCCATCTATGGTGAGTATTCACGCCACATAATGGACAACCTTTTTTTCCTTTTACACAACATCCAGCAAGATTTCCATAAGATGGAAAATCGTTTATAGTCCAAAACAAGATTGCTTTTAAGTTAAAAAGTGTATTGCTAAATGCATCATAAATCTCCACCCCATTAATCCATAAATGTTGCAAAGCTTCTACCAAAGGAGCTAAATATACATCAGTATCATTCCTAGGTTGCTTTGGACCAGAAATCAATAACGATAACATAATATTCTCCTTTTTCATACACAATATAGGTGAAAGATTATATATCACAAGCATCACTGCCCAGCAACTATTCTTGGTACCCTTAATGTCAAATGGAGTAAAACCATCGGTAGCAAGACCAAGTCAAAGATTACGTGGATCATTTGAAAATGGTTTCCATTTATCATCCACCATGCTCTATGTTAAAGAATCCACAGGATGACACATTTTACCATCATTACTTTTATTACTGAAATGCCATCTTAAATCTTGTCATCTATGGAGATCTAAACATTCTTATTAATCTTGGAATAGTTGGAAAATATCTCAAAACTTTGACCGGAATATCTGGCATTATCTCTTTTGTCCGCTCATTTATCTTCACGAAGAACCGCATTTCGGACATTTATTCAAATCATTGTACTCTTTCCTAAAAATACAACAATCGTTCTTGTATGCATGAATCTTCTCGAATCCCATGCCAAATACTTTAAGAAACTTCTTCAGTTCATACAAACTTTCGGAAGGACATTATTTTTGGGTAATAACAATTGTTGCACATTTAGAAGCTTATCAAAACCAGTATCGGATCATCCAGTTTCACATTTAAGATTGTACAATGCAGTGATAGCAGATAATTTTGTTTGATCTACGCAATCAGGGTATAGTGAGTTTTTGCATCTTCCAAATTTTTAAGAAAATCATCCACTCGCTTCTGTGCATCATCATTATTATTATCATCTGAGAAAAAAGTATGATTGACAAATGCTTCATCTTCAAAGTGAATGGCTTGAAGTAGTTCATATGTCTCATCCACCTCCACATTTTTAGTTATATTCATTTCCTCACCATGACTGTACCACTTACTGCACTTGTAGAAAGGATTCATCCCTCTTATAATCAAATGCTCGACAACAATATCACCATATTGATGGGAGAGATTTCGACAATCTAAGAAAGGACATAAAAAAATTTCTATGTTTCCTAAGTTTCTCTTTGTAGCATGCACAAAATTCCATGCTCCTTGCTCGTATTCGCTATTAGCTCTAAGATAAAATAAAAAACAAAGTTATCAACATAACAAATCAAGTTTTTATTTTAATTTCCAAGTTAAATTTTAGGCTAAATATTGTATTGTTACCTGTGTAAATGCACCCAATCTTTTTCCCTCGCTATATATAATATTGTAACAAGCAATTTTCTAAACAAAACAAAAGTATAATTCAATAGATGTTAAATTTATATATATTTACACACACACATATATATATACACACACACACACACACACACATACAATCCAATTAATTGTGCTCAATTAACTCGACGATTTTATGTGTATTTACCGATAACCAACATACTACGCACCACCCGTACATCCATTCTATAATTGTTGAGTAATTTATTGTTTGCTTTCCTGAATTATGCACAAATTCAACATAATATTATATGCTAATTTTGTTAAGTTCAGTTCTGATTTAAAAATAAGATGTTTTGAATGTTAAGCAGAGCTATCAAAATTCAAGTTTTTATTTGAATTTTATCATGACGTCAAAATTTTCTCCATCTCATTTATTTCTGTAATATTTTACCACAAAAACTGGAAGAATCTAAGTACTCTTCTTCACGCAACACCCACTTCTCTCTCACCATTTTCAATTTATTTATTTGTTTATACATTAGATATATATTCGTTTGTTTGATCTTTTAGTCAGTAATGGCCCAATTGCTGACAGATGCAGTTTTGACACTCAAGGTTTTGTCGTTGTCATCAGCATATGGGTACAGTCATCGGTGGTGCAGAGCAGGAAATATCAAGCGGTTGAAGATTGATAGATTTCAAAGGAGAACAGATGTTATCGAGCAAAATACATCTGCACATCTGTGCTTATGGCGTAGCGTCCCTTTGATTTAATTAAGACTATGTCATTATCGGTGCATTGTAAGTTCCAGTCCCCATTCAGGATCTTTTTAGATGGTCTAAATTGCACTGTTTCAAACCTCAATGTTGACCATAACATAAGCGGGTATATGTGCATATAAAGGACATCAAATAGAAATCCATTTAAGTGGTGATTAAAAGGAATGAGAATTTTAAAATGGGTTCGCTCATTGTAAAAGCGCTCCGTTTTATTTATCTGTTTCCAGGTAAATTTGGAGAACAAACTCACTAAATACTATCCATCTAGAACATATATGCATATATATTATATGAAATCAATAAGAGATTAAAATGGGAGAAGGGGAGTTTACTCACTTGTTATTGTTTATATGCATTTACAGGGTTTTATTCTAATGCGCAAACACAGATAGGTTCAGATCACATTCGTAAACAGGTGTAGCATGTATATAAACAACAAATGTTAAACATGATCATGACATGCATTGAAAAATAAAAAAACATTGAGTATTTAATTTACTCACAAAAGGATTCTGTGACAGCCCGCCCGCACCAGTCGGCATTCCCTCTGAAAGTGCGTTGTACACATGCCTGACTAGCCCGGAACGGTCGCCAAAGAAAGGAAAGAAGAGAATGAACTAATCAGGAACCTATAGAATGTCTCATAGCGCACGGAATAAAATATAATAATAACATACTTGACATAAAACAGGTGAGAAGTGCATAAGCTCAAACTAAGCATTGTAGCAGCAGAAAATCCAAATACAACTTATGTTCCACATCATCATTATTACAAATTGAAAACTGCCTCCAAAGCAAAAGAAATTAAAGGTACACTACTAATGCCCAAAGTAGTGACCAACAGTGACATCGGGATAATATCTATATATATATCATATGTGGGAGCCTCCTGCTCGTCTCCGGTATAGCTACTCGTGCTTCACCAGCTAACCTGTCTCTAGTCTGCTCGTGAAAGCACCCAGAGTAATAAGAAGAGACATAAAACTCTAGGTCAGACAAGAGTCTGGTATGAGCGAAAAGCATCAAAACAGAACAATAACAGATATACTAAACCATACCTGAACCTGGACCTGCAACCAAAGAATTAGCACTACATATTGTACAGTACTCTAAGGTGCCACTAACATATGGTGTAAAGAATACGGGGGTGGGGGTGTGCATGTCATAATGATGGCAAACAAATCAACCATAGCAACCATCCTCACATCTTTCACTCAGTGTGTAAAGCATATGATGTCCACCCACTGTCAATCACTAGACCCATCGAAGTAGTGACGGAGTTCGACTTGTACAACTACTGCTACTACCAAGCTCACCCCATGGATCCATGACCAAATGTTTACAAATGACCGGTCTATAGCTCTTTAGTCATACCTAGGCCACTATGGCCCTGAATCCGTTCACGTACTCCCTACACATAGTGATCCAAAGTTATTTATATCGACAACCCCTTAGCCCACGTCCCGTAGCAAAGCCTAACCCATGAAGTGAACTCATTGGTTCCCAATTGGATCCTGAGTTCTACTTCCCATTTGGTCTTCCTTTGCATCTCGGTTTTTGGTCGAATTGGAGTTAGTCTTCAGAAAAGTCATCGCGTAATCGCAGCTCCAATTCGGTTCGGTTCGGTTGTGTATAGTGCTCCAGTCCTCATCGGTTCGGTTCGGATGCCTCTGCCTAGGTTCGGCTCGGTGGTTGCTCCCTCCTAGATGTCCCGATCCGATTCAGTGCTTCTCTCCAACTCCAGCTCCAAGCTTGCTCCTTCGATCCGATCCCGCTCCCTGGCTCTAGTCCGATCCGGTCTCCACGCCCTTGCTTCCGATCCGATCCCCTGTTGGTTTCTCTGATCCGATCCCCTGCCCAACTCCAACTCTAAGAAAATGACCTTCCTTCTTGCCAAGCCCCTTATGCTAAGTTCCAATCTGAATCAGGTCCACTTGCCCGGTCCTCCTATCCGATCCGAGCCCAATGATACGATCCAATCCGGTTTGAAACCCATCACATTTCCTGCAACTTTCCAGCGACTGTTTTACGCCATACGACGGCGTTTTTGACCATTCTAACTGTTCTAATCAATCACAAAGCATACCATACAGTCATATCAGCATAGAGAATCAACTATATACACCAAAATGATAATTTGATAGGTTAAAATGGATCAAACATAGCCAAAATCTCATATTTTTCCCTTAAGCATGCTTAAGCAAAACTAATGATATGATTAGAAAAACTTAACCAAATTAGCTAAAATTTCTAACAGAGGCCTAAAACAATATTTTAAAATTTATAAATATTTTTCCAGATTTTAATCATGCTTAAATTCGCTAATTAACACTAATCACCCTTATTAACTGTAATTAGTGTTAAAGCAATGCTAATCACTCACCTTGGTCACAAATAAAATACTAAATCTGAAATAATTCTCTATTTGGCACTGTTCCCAATGCAACATAGCATCTCTATCTCAATCTCTATGCTAATCCGCCTCAATTTGATGTTGCTAAGCCTAATCTTCAATTAGAAAGTGGTTTAGAGGTGTTTTTGAAGAGATTTAGAAAGTGGAGGCCATGGCTAGGTTAAGAGGAATGAATAGTGACAGCTGGAAAAATGAGAAAAAGGTATTCTCCAAACCCTAATAGCCCTTTTAAACCCCTAATCCCGAAATTCCCCTTTGGGCCTAGCTGTTAATCACCCAGTTAAGCCCAATTAAGCTGTTTTTCACCATCTGAAACTTGTTTCAGCCATATCTCCCAAATGGTGAGTCCGTTTGGCTAATGTGATCACTCTACGGAATTGTAAACCATCATCCGGATCCAATGGAAGTGGTTTCAGATCAAAATTCCTTCCCAGTCAAAAGTTATGTTCAAAACAAGATCAGGTAGGGGAAAACAGTTATTTAAAAATTGGCAAAAATATACATGGGAAATGACCCCAATAGTCGTCTCCCAAAGTTACATGACCATACGACTTCGTATGTGAAATAAATAAATATTCTATGATCCTACGATGCGTAGAATGCGGGTCGTTACACACCCCCCCCCCCCCTTTAAGAAATTTCGTCCCCGAAATTCCTTAACCCAAAATATACAAAGGATCCCGCATGCCTACCAGCCATATACAACAATCAATCATGCAAAACAAATAAAACAAACCTATCGTAGCATGTGGAAAGACTAAATTGAAACTGAAATCTTACCAGGCGAAGAGTACTGGATACGTCTTCCTAATGCTCTCCTCTGTCTCCCAAGTACAGTCATTCTCATTCTCGCCCCACTGGACTTTGACTAATTTCACCGCCTTCCTTCGAATTTGCTTCGTATCATTCCCAACAATAAGCATAGGCTTGCGGTTCCCAACCGCCTCGGGTTCAACCTCGATATCATCCAACTGATTAGGTGAAATAGTCACATCTGGGTCGTGTACGAACTTCCATAACTAGGAAACATGAAATACGTTGTGAACTCCTGCCATCTTTTCTGGTAATTCAACTTTGTATGCCAAATTCCCAATTTGCTGAAGAACTGGGAATGGACAAACAAATCTTGGTGCTAACTTGCGTCTCCTGCCAAATCGTATCACACTCTTCAACGGAGAAATCTTGACAAACACCAAGTTGCCAATGGAGAACTTTAAATCTCTTCTCCTCTTATCAGTATAACTTTTCTTCCTATCTTGGGAAGCCTTCATTCGTTGTTGGATAACCTTGATCATGTTTGATGTTTCTCTTATTACTTCTGGTCCAAGCACATATTTCTCACCGGTCTCTAACCTGCAAGACGGTGAGTTACACGGTCTTCCGTACAAAGCTTCAAATGGAGCCATACCAATACTGGATTGATAACTATTATTATATGCAAACTCTACTAGGTGTAGATGGTCATCCCATGATCCACCAAATTCTAATATGCAAGCTCTCAAGAGATCCTCTAGTACTCGATTCACCCTCTCTGTATGTCCGTCGGTTTGAGGATGATACGCGACACTGAGATGTAATTCTGATCCTAACTCCTCTTGTAAGCTTTTCCAAAATCCACTAGTGAACAACGGATCTCGGTCACTCACAATGCCTTTGGGTATTCCATGAAATCTCACTACCCACTTTATATACAGTTCCGCTAACTTAGCTACCGTCCTGTTTGACTTGACGGGTATAAACCTTGCACACTTAGTCGGTCGATCCACAATCACCCAAATGCTATCATTGCCCGATCTAGTCCTTGGTAACCCATCAACACTTGTTCCCATTTCCATTCTGGAATTTCTAATGGTTGTAACAAACCACTAGGCTTATTTTGCTCAGCTTTAACTAGCTGACAGTTCATGCATTTGGATATAAACGTCCCAACGTCTCTTTTCATCCCTTCCCAGTAGTAGGTCTGCTTCATGTCTCGGTACATCTTTTTACCACCGGGATGTATAGTCAGTTTTGAGTGATGACATTCTCTAAGCACTTCATCTCTCAATCCACTGACATTGGGTGCAACTAGTCTTCCATTCTTCCTAAGCCATCCATCTCGATCAAGCCCATACTTGTTCTTCTCTTCTTTGATCCCCATCTCTAACTTTGAGATGATTTCCAATAGGTTAGGATCGTCCCTCCGACTGGAACCAATCCGTTCAATCAAAGTGGGTCTGATCGTCAAACTTGCTAACATTTTGGATCCAACTCGCACTTTGGTCTGAAATCATACCCAGCAATGTACTCCAGTTGCTTCCATTCAGGAAACATAGCCCCTAAACTGGCATGTCTTCTACTCAATGCATCAGCTACCGCGTTGCCCTTTCTTGGTGTGTATGCCATATCCAAATCATAGGAAGCTAAGAATTCTAACCGTCTTTGCTGTCGGAGATTTAGATCCTTCTGAGAAAAGAGATACTTTAACGATTTATGATCGGTAAACAACTCGAATCTTTCTCCCAAGAGATAATGTCTCCACATCTTCAATGCAAACACGATCGCTGCCAATTCCAAATCATGGGTAGGATATCTTTTCTCATGCGGTTTCAGTTGCCGACTTGCATAAGCTACAACCCTACCTCCTTGCATCAATACAGCACCTAGTCCGGTACCACACGTGTCTGTATACACCGTCATCTTTTCATTCCCCTTAGGAATGACTAATACTGGTGCACATGTCAACTTTTCCTTTAGACCCTTGAATGCATTCTCGCACTTTTCGTCCTAGACGAAAGCTTGATTCTTCTTGGTCAACTGAGTCAATGGTGCTGATATCTTGGAGAAGTCTTGGATAAACTTACGATAATATCCAGCTAACCCCAAGAAACTTCTTATGTCTGTTGCATTCTTGGGCGTAGACCAATCGTGTACCGTAGCTACCTTCGCAGGGTCCACGGCGATACCATTTTCTGAAACAACATGGGCCAAGAATCTCACTTCCCTCCTCCAGAAGTGACACTTAGAAAACTTCGCTTTCAATTGATGTTTTCTCAACACCTTCATTACTATTCTTAAGTGTTCCTTGTGTTCTTCCTCTGTCCTCGAATAAACAAGTATATCGTCTACGAACACAAGAACAAACTTATTCAACTGATCTCTGAATACTCTATTCATGAGATCCACAAAATATGTTAGTGCATTGGTCAACCCAAATGGCATGACCAACCATTCATAAAATCCAGATGGCGTTCGAAATGTCGTTTTAGCTATACTTTCAGCTTCCACTCTATGCTGATGAAAACTTGTCACGAGATCCAACTGGGAAAATACTCTCACGCCACTCAACTGAACAAACAAATCATCTATCTGCGGTAGAGGATACTTATTCTTCCTCGTCACTTTATTCAACTCGCGGTAATCTACACACAACCAAAGGTAACCATCCGCCTTGGTAGCAAACACAACTGGTGCTCCCTACTCAGAAACACTCCTTCTGATAAATCCCTTCTTCAAAACATCGCTGACTTTCACCCCGAGCTCCCGCTGCTCCCTTGGTGCCATACGACGAAGTGGCATCACTATAGGTCTGGCATCTTTCACTAAATCAATATGGAACTCAATCTCTCGGTGTGGTGGAAGCCCAGTCACTTCCTCGAAGACGTCCGGATACTGGCCAACCATGGGCAAACCTGACAACTCACTATGTAGGATGTCGAGGGAATTTAGAAAACTAGCCATTACCCCATCACTAGGTGGACCACCAAACAATACCCTCTGCCATCATCCGCTCTTGCTGTCACCAAAAAGCCCTTACAGTCTACCACCACCCCGTATCTTTGGAGCCAATCGACTCCCAAAATAATGCCAAACCCAGTAAAGCCCAAAACAAAGCAATCACAAACAAACATGCATCCATGACTCGATAATACCACATTACGACAAATCATGCTAAGGTTAGTCGAACCACCAATCGGGTTCGCCACTACTAAAGGTCTATCGACAATCTCAGGCTCCAATCCAACCTTTTTACCAGGTCACTAGATATGAAATAA
Organism: Allium sativum; assembly: GCA_030737875.1. Classification (NCBI taxonomy): domain Eukaryota; kingdom Viridiplantae; phylum Streptophyta; class Magnoliopsida; order Asparagales; family Amaryllidaceae; genus Allium; species Allium sativum. Next base: position 766,287,171 of record CM060912.1, on the reverse strand, counting down.
CTGGAAGCTCCGGTATCAAACAAAACTCTAACAAGAACATCATAAACAAAAAGAATACCTTGAATAACGACATTCTTTCCCTTGTCCGCCGCAGTTGGGGCATTCGACAAAGAAGGAATAACATTAAGGGCATATGCTTTCACCATCTGCTTTTCTTTAGGGGGTTGCGGACACTTGTCCTTGTGACGTCCCACTTGGCTACAGTTGAAGCACTTCCTATCCGCTGGCTTGGCCTGACAATTACTAGCATAATGGCCCTTCTTACCACGGCTGAAGCACTCAACATCTTTCTTATTCTTTTTCTGGCCATCATTATTCTGGTTCTGCTTCCTCTTATTCTGAGGACCATTCTTGCCTCCACCACTTACTTGCGGCTTTGGCTCCTTTGCAGATGCAACCTCAGTCTTCGACTTAGGGTAAAGACTCTCTGACCTCAATGCTTTCCCCACAATCGATTCAAACGTCTCATCGATGTTGTTAATAAGCCTTCCCCCAAGTACTGATCCAAGCCAGTTATGAACTTCTCATTCTTTTTCTCGGGAGTGTCAATGAAGGATAGTCCATACTTCGATAAAGTGTCGAATTCGGCAATATACTCCGAGACAGCTCTGCCATTTTGCTTGAGTTCCAAGAATTTCCTAAATAGCACTGACTTCTGAGCAGCTGGAATGAACTTATCACTAAAGCGAACCTTAAACTGATCCCAAGTAATCTGATCCTCGGGAGTAGCTGCCTTTATAGCATTCCACCAATTCATTGTCAGTCCTTGCAGCTGACAGGATGCTAGCCTTCTCTTCATCGCATTCTCAATACCCAAATCTTCGAAGATACGCTCGCAGCTATCAAACCAATCCTGAACATCTGTAGCTGACTCCGTTCCATGGAACGGCTTCCCACCAAGACTAGTATAATCCTTGTTCAGCTTGGCGAAATCGGCCCTAGTTGCCTACACTATTGGACCACCACCATTACCAGCATTGGGAGCTGCCCCCTGCACATCCCTAAGAATGACTGTCACGAGGTTAGTAAACATCGTCCTCATGTCAACAGCATTCCCATTATTGGCTCCTCTACCGGTACCCCTTGCATATCGGCTCATCGTTCAATCTGTAAAGAGAAAACGATTAACCATCTCCATAGTGGTGCCAGTGCAGTGCAACTTCATCCTTAACTATACTAATAGTGTGTATATATAGTTTTGAAAACCAAATAATCACAAATACGTGCTCTCATATACATATTATTTCTCCCTGGTGACTTTCCCTAGGTTAATTACACAACCTAGAGCTCTGATACTAAGTGTGACGGCCCGCCCCACACCAGTCGGCATTTCTTCCGAAAGTGCGTTGTACACATGCCCTACTAGCCCGGAACGGTCGCCAAAGAAAGGAAAGAAGAGAATGAACTAATCAAGAACCTGTAGAATGTCTCACAGCGCAAGGAATAAAATATAATAATAACATACTTGACATAAAACAGGTGAGACAGTGCATAAGCTGAAACTAAACATCATAGCAGCGGAAAATCCAAATACAGGTTATGTTCCACATCATCATTATTACAACTTTAAAACTGTCTCCAAAGCAAAAGAAAGGAAAGGTACACTACTAATGCCCAAAGTAGTGACTAGCAGCGACACAAGGAGAATATCTATATATATCATACGTGGGAGCATCCTGCTCGTCTCCGGTATAGCTACTCGTGCTTCACCAGCTAACCTGTCTCTAGTCTGCTCGTGAGAGCACCCAGAGTAATTAGAAGAGACATAAAACTCCGGGTCAGGCAAAAGTCTGGTATGAGCGATAAGCATCAAAACAGAACAATAACAGGTATACTAAACCATACCTGAACCTGGACCTGCAACCAAAGAGTTAGCACTACAACTGTACAATACTCTAAGGTGCCACTAACATATGGTGTAAAGAATACGGCGGTGGAGTGTGCATGTCATAATGATGGCAAACAAATCAACCATAGCAACCATCCTCACATCTCTCACTCAGTGCGTAAAGCATAAGATGTCCACCATGGTCAATCGATAGACCCATCGAAGTAGTGACGGAGTTCAACTTGTACAACTACTGCTACTACCAAGCTCACCCCATGGAGTCATGACCAAATCTTTACAAATGACCCCACTTCATTGGTCTATAACTCTTTAGTCGTACCTAGGCCACTGTGGCCCTGAATCCGTTCATGTACTCCCTACACATAGTGATCCAAAGTTATAGATATCGACAACCCCTTATCACACGTCCCGCAGCAAAGCCCAACCCATGAAGTTAACTCATTGGTTCCCAACTGGATCCTGGGTTCTACAACCCATTTGGACTTCCTTTACATCTCGGGTTTTGGTTGAATTGGAGTTGGTGTTCAGAAAAATCATTGCGTAATCGCATCTCCTATCCGGTTCAGTTCGATTGTGCATAGTGCCCCAGTCCTCATCGGTTCGGTTCGGATGCCTCTGCCTGGGTTCGGCTCGGTGGTTGCTCCCTCCTAGATGTCCCGATCCGATTCAGTGCTTCACTCCAACTCCAGCTCCAAGCTTGGTCCTCCGATCCGATCCCGCTCCCTGGCTCTAGTCCGATCCGATCTCCACGCCCTTGCTTTCGATCTGATCCCCTGTTGGTTTCTCCAATCCGATCCTCTGCCCAACTCCAACTCTAAGCAAATGACCTTCCTTCTCTCCAAGCCCCTTATGCTAAGTTCCAATCTGAATCAGTTCCACTTGGCCGGTCCTCCTATCCAATTCGAGCCCAATGATACGATCCAATCTGGTTTGAAACCCAGCACATTTCCTACAACTTTCCAGCGACTGTTTTATGCCATACGATGGCGTTTTTGACCATTCTAACTGTTCTAATCAATCACAAAGCATACCATACAGTCATAGCAACATAGAGAATAAACTATAAACACCAAAAAAGTAATTTGATAGGTTAAAATGGATTAAACATAGCCAAAATCCCATATTTTTCCCTTAAGCGTTCTTAAGCAAAACTAATGATATGATTAGCAAAACTTAACCAAATTAACTAAACTTTCTAACAGAGGCCTAAAACAATATTTTAAAATTTATAAATATTTTTCCAGATTTTAATCATGCTTAAATTCGCTAATTAACACTAATCACCCTTATTAACTGTAATTAGTGTTAAAGCAATGCTAATCACTCACCTTGGCCACAAATAAAATACCAAATATGAAATAATTCTCTGTTTGGCGCTGTTCCCAATGCAAAATAGCAGCTCTTTCTCAATCTCTATGCTAATCCGCCTCAATTTGATGTTGCTAAGCCTAATCTTCAATTAGAAAGTGGTTTAGAGTTGTTTTGAGGAGATTTAGAGAGTAAAGGTCATGGCTAGTTTAAGAGGAATGAATAGTGACGGATGGAAAATGAGAAAAAGGTATTCTCCAAACCCTAACAGCCCTTTTAAACTCCTAATCCCGAAATTCCCTTTTGGGCCTAGTTGTTAATCACCCGGTTAAGCCCAATTAAGCTGTTTTTCACCATCTGAAACTTGTTTCAGCCATATCTCCCAAATGGTGAGTCCGTTTGGATAATGTGACCACTCTATGGAATTGTAAACCATCATCCGGATCCAACGGAAGTGGTTTAATGTCAAAATTCCTTCCCAGTCAAAAGTTATGGTCAAAACAAGATCATCTAGAGGCATAACGGTCATTTAAAAACTGGCAAAAATATGAACATGGGAAATGACCCCAATAGTCGTCTCCCAAAGTTACATGACCATACGACTTCTTATGTGAAATAAATAAATATTTTACGATCTTGCGATGCGTAGAATGCGGGTCGTTACAGATTCACAGTTTTGGCCCCTTTGTTTTCTTTTTCATGTAAATTACTTCCAGATATACATGTAGGGAAAACATCTAAATCATAATAAATAAAAATCAATAACTATATGGGGAATGTTTACTCCTTATAAAAGCGCTCCATTTTATTTATCTGTTTCCAGGTAAATTTGGAGATCAAACTCACTAAATACTATCCGTCCAGGACATATACGCATATATATATATATATATTATATGAAATCAATAAGAGCTTAAAATGGGAGAATGTGAGTTTACTCACTTGTTATTGTTTATATGCATTTACAGGATTTTATTCTAATGCGCAAACACAGATGGGTTCAGATCTCATTCGTAAACAGGTGTAGCATGTATATAAACAACAAATGTTAAGTACATGATCATGACATGTATTGAAAAATAAATAAAAAGTGAGTGTTTAATTTACTCACAAAAGGATTCACAGTTTTGGCCCCTTTGTTTTGTTTTTCATGTAAATTACTTCCAGATATACATGCAGGGAAATCATCTAAATCATAATAAGTAAAAATCAATAATATATGGGGAATGATTACTTCTAATTAGTTAGCACCATTGGGTCTGTTAGCCTACTTTGTGAACTAAGATACACAAAGATTAAAAGATAAAAAGAATAAAGAATGCTTTTTAGTCAAGTCGGATCGGATCGGAACTCCTTGGTAAAGGCAGCATAGCGTAGAGCAAAGAAGGAAGGAGCGCAGGCCAAATCGGATCGGTTCGGGTAACCCCGATCCGATTCCCTAATCTGTGATACTTCCGATCCGAACCCAGAGAATTGAAGAAGCAGCTGTTACAACCCATGATTCCTCAAGACCCGGAGCGGTTAAACCCACGTTTGCCACTAATCTGATGTGTTGTTGCTACTATATTCCATCCGAAGCCGACAATGATAGGATGGAGACCACGTGTACCCGACCCGGAGCAACTTCAGAGACATTTTCCACCTATAAATACACCTCCAAGGCTCATTTCAAAGGATCTTTTGGCATTTTCAGAACTCAAAATCCTTTACTATCCAAATTTCATCAACTTATTCAGATTACAATCATCTTTTAAATCATATTATGGAGGAAATTGAGTGAATCAATGTATTATATAAGTGAGAATTGATTGAAAATCGTTGTTGTACTTGCATTCAAGACATCAATTCAAAGAGTAGAAAGTGGGCATAGGCTATTTAACGCCTAACCACTATAAATTGTCTGTTTTCTCCGTTTTTCTGATTTCATTTCAGTAGAATTATTACTTGTTTGGGTGTTAGAGCCAATTTTGGATCTAACATTTTGGTGCTTTCACAGAGAACTTTTTGAACTCTTCGCTTTTTGGGATTATCATTCTACTATTTGGACCTTCGAAGTTCGAAGAAGTTAATCCTTCGTTTTTGACATCTTTAATTACTGAAGAATTGGAAATTATGGCCAAAGGGAAAGGCAAGGAAATCCAAAGTAATCGAGAGAATGAAATGAGTGAAGATCAGCAAACAATGGTCATGACGAGGTCGCGTGGTCAAGATTCTGGAGCAGACCGCTCCGGTCAGGAAGGACCGATCCGAACCGATGATCTTGATCCAATCCGATCCGGCGATGTTGAAGCCACCAACTCTCCCCATCCGAACCAGTCTGGCCGTATCACTCGGCTCCGATCCGACCCGAATAAAAGTGAAGCTAGAACTTCTACTCGAGCTCCTGCCAATGCTCCGATTCCAGTCGCTATGACCAATGATCAGCCTGACCCATCTGCACCCGTCACACAAGGAGATTTTTCATGCTTTCTTGAAATGCTCCAGAGTACTAAGGAGGCATTGGAACCCATAAACGTGACAGTCTTCGCATGCAAGAGAAAATGATCGCCATGAGTAGGGAACTCAAGGAGCTTCAGATGCAAAAGACACCTTCCCCAACACGTCGCCTTGCTGCAGATTATTCATCTTCTTCAGATGAGGGACATCCTCGTGAAAGGAGACCGCTTGAGTGACCTTAGAATCTTGATCAATTAACTTTTGGATCTTTAGGATCCCACGGAGACTGTGCTCGTGTATTAGGGCCTGATGACCCAAGCTTGAAAGAGCCTAACATTTCTAATCCTACTCAACAACAACTTCTTTAGCCGCTCCCTCCTGAGATCGACCGGAAGCGTAGGGAGCAATGTAGAGCAGCCGCCGCTAGAAATAGGAGGTTATCCCCTAATCAGGAACCCAGGGGTAATCCGAATATCAGACCTAGAGAACCTGTGCGGACATTAACAAATGCCGATGTGTGGGTGATGGTACGTCAGATTATGTCCAAAAGCCGATGATACACTTATGAGGACTGGGGCATTGAGCGGAGTCATACCCCCTTCACAGATGATATATTGGACTTCCGGTTCCCTTGGCGATTCAACTTGCCACAAATGGATCGATACTCAGCAAGAACGGACCTGGGACAACATTTGATGAGGTACGCATGGTTTATGAATGCCGCAGCAGCTCCGGATGTTATAAAATGCAAGGCCTTTCCAATTTACCTAGAAGACGTGGCATTAATGTGGTTCACCCGACTCCCTCCATGGTCAATGTCAAACTTCACAGAATTAAGTGAGCGCTTTATGAACCAGTTTCGACTTCACGCCCGTAAATCCAAAAGCGTCATAGAGCTGTCAAGGATTAAACAGGCTCCAGGCGAATCTGTGAAATCATATTTGGACCGCTTTGACCTGGCCGTCACCCAAGTTAGTAACCCTCATGAACCCACTATTTTGATGGCTTTAATAGAAGGAGTTACCCGAACACAGAATTTGGGGATTATCTATCCGGGAAACCGCCCTCTACTAGGGAATTGTTCTATGAAAAGGCTAATATTCGCTTAAGGGGAGAAGAAGCTCATGCAAATAGGAAGAGAAAGTCTGAAGGGGCCTCGAGTGAAGGAGTCCAAAGTAATGTTGCTGTGAAATAATCTTGTGATAGTTCAGGGAAGGTTGAAGTGAACGTCGGTAACCAAAACGGAGGTAACAACAGCAAGAATGGAAACGGCAATAGGAGAGGTAGGAACCGAGGGAACAATTCCAGCAAAAGACCTCGATTCCAAACTTTCAAAAACTATTTGCCATTGAATGATACCTTGGAAAACATTTATTTGGACATATATAACATATTGCAATACAAAAAACCACCACCCAGAGACTCCACTGAAAAAGAGATCGCAACAGGAAAGTTTTATTTGTTCCATGGAACCCATTGTCATTCCACCAACGAATGCCGTCATTTGAGAGATATAGTTGAAAAACTACTGCGGGAAGGGAAGTTAGACGAATACAAGGTTGCCATAAGGGAACAAGGGCAAGGGAGGCAAGCCCCGAACCAAAACCAGTTTACTTCAAAACCCACAGCCCAGCAGAAAGGTAAGGGGATCGTTATCAATACCATTATATGCGGACCCCACCTAATTAGTCGTAGTTTCAAAGTGATGGATCAGTACGTCAATGCCGCCAAGCACTTTGAGGTAGTAGAATGTAGTAACCTTGAAGAAATTACTCCAGTAAAACAACAGAAGACAATGTCAGACGACGTCATATTCCGTAGTAGAGATGATTCCGGAATTCAATTCCCAACTGAAGATCCACTGGTAATTACCACGACCATCGGCCCTGCTTTAGTCCATAAAGTATTGGTGGACAACGGAAGTTCGGTCAATATCCTCTTTAAGAAAGCTTTTGAATAAATGAGACTTGAAGAAAAATATCTAAAGCCCTGCGAAGGATGGATACGTGGCTTCAATGGGGCGTCGACGGCTCCGATGGGCTACGTAGAATTACCAGTGGCATTAGGGCAGGGAGATCGCCAGAGAGTGAGGATCCTGCCGTTTGTAGGTTTGCATGTGGAGCCACCCTACAGTGCCTTCCTAGGCCGACAGGCCCTTGCCGAGTTTAGGGCATGTATTGCACCTTGGTGCTTGCTGCTTAAATTCCCGACTGACACAGGAATTGGGGTGATGAGAGGCGAGCAACCTACGGGACGATCTTGTTACATGACGGAGTTGAAAATGCTAATGAAGGGGTTGAATATAGAAACTAGACGATTCTCCCCCTTCGAAGGAAAACTCAGCATAGCAATTAAGGGGTCCAGCCCCAAGAGAGTCGCCCTTAGATGTGCTCGAAGATATAGATCCCAGAGAGGATAGAGAACCTGAGGATAGGAAGGCGACTCCCAACGAGATAACAATAGATATACCTATTGATGAGACAGATTCGACAAAAGTACTAAAGATCGGCTCGCAACTAGATCCATTTCGAGCGAAAGAGTTGGTTGATTTCTTAAGGGCAAATCTGGATGTGTTTACCTGGACTCGCGCTGACATGTGTGGGATTTCGCCTGCCATTATGAGCCACTCTTTATGTATTAATCCAAAGCACCCACTGGTCAAACAGAAGAGATGGATGTTAGGCCCAGAGCGGTCAGCAGCTTTGAAAGAAGAGGTAGAGAAATTAAAGGATAATGGACTCATTAAGGATTCGAAATATCCCGACTGGATATCAAATCCTGTCCTGGTCAAAAAATATAATGGGAAGTTGCGTACATATATTGACTTCTCTGACTTGAACAAGGCTTGCCCGAAGGATAGCTTTCCTCTTCCCATAATTGATCAGCTAGTAGACTCGACGGCTGGACACGAGCTTTTATCCTTTATGGATGCCTATTTGGGGTACAATCAAATTCCCATGCACATACCAAATCAGAAGCATACAAGTTTCATCACAGACTTAGGGTTATATTGTTATGTGGTAATGCCATTTGGATTAAAGAATGCAGGAGCCATGTACCAGCGTTTGGTCAACTGCATGTTCTATAATCAAATCGGGAAAACCATGGAGGTTTACATGGATGACATGCTTGTGAAGTCTAAACGATCTTCCGACCATACAAGGGACATAGCTGAAATGTTTGATATTCTTCGAAGGTATGGAATGAAGTTAAACCCCCTAAAATGCTCGTTTGGGGTCGCATCTGGAAAATTCCTTGGGTTTATTGAGTGTTCTCGAGGAATTGAGATAAATCCTAGTCAAATAGCAGCAATAAGGAATATTGAAAAACCACGAAAGATCAAGGATGTTCAAAGCCTAGCCGGAAAAGTTGCTGCATTGAGCAGGTTTATCTCCAAAGAAACAGATAAGTGTGTACCTTTCTTCGATCTAATAAAACGAGGAAAACGAAATTTTGAGTGGACCCCTGACTGTGTGGAGGCGTTCCAGAATTTATTAGACTTATTAGAAAAGCCTCCAATATTATCAAAACCCATGGAACATGAGAATTTGTCTGTCTACCTAGCGGTATCATCTCATGCCGTCAGTGCAACATTGGTATGTGAAGAGGATAATGTCCAGAGGCATGTATACTACGTGAGCAAGAAGCTAGCTGTTGCAGAACGTAATTATCCAAAGATAGAAAAACTTGCTTATACCTCCTTATTGCTTCCCGCAAACTTCGTCATTACTTTCAGGCTCACCCGATAGTTGTATACACCAATCAACCTTTAAGACAAGTGTTGCAAAAACCTGAAGCATCAGGGCAGTTACATAAATGGAACATCGAGCTGAGTCAATTTGATTTAAATTTTCAGCCATGGAAATCAAGAAGGGGCAGGCATTAGCTGACTTTATAGCTGAATTCACAATTCCCGAAGAGGAAACGGTGGGTGGCAAGGTAGTTACTTTGGACCAAGAGTTAGAGCTTAGTCCGTGGAAGCTATATACAGACGGAGCCAAAAATGATCGAAGGTCCGGCGCCGGAGTTGTTTTAATAACTCTTGAAGGACGATCTATTTACTATGCATTGCGATTAGAGTTTGTTGCTATCAAAAATGATTCTGAGTATGAATCCCTGATTGTCGGGCTGAAACTCGCCAAGGAACTAGGGGTGAAGACACTGGATAAATGTTGCGATTCCAAGATAGTTGTATGTCAGGTTCGAGAGGAATTTATTGCTAAAGGGCCTTGACTCGTTACTTATCTCAAAAACGTAAAGGAGTTGCTGGATAGTTTGGAGCATTATAGCATAACGCATATTCCAAGAACAGAAAATCAAAAAGTAGATCGGTTGGCAAAGCTAGCAAGTTCTGATAATCCCAAAGAAACTGAAATGGTTCCGACAGAGATTTTGGAATCACCGAGTTTTGACCTGATGGAAGTGGAACTAGCCTTGGAAGTTGATCCCGAGAGAGAATCATGGATGACACCGATCAAGAATTTTCTCAAGAATGGAACCCTCCCGTTGAAGAAGAGCGAAAGACGAGCTGTAAGACGTAAAGTTGCAAGATACATTTTACAGGACGACGTCCTTTATCGCCAGGGGTTTTCAAAGCCCCTACTACGGTGTATCGCACATGACGACATCAAATGCGTACTGCAAGAAGTACATGAAGGTGAGTTTGGGACCAAACCAGGGGCCAAACCCTAGCAAAGAAAGTATTACGGTATGGATATTTTTGTCCTACCGTGAATAAAGACGCGGCTGATTATTCACGACGCTGCGACAGATGTCAAAGATTTGCCAAGATTCCCGGAGCGCCTCCGACTCAGCTCAAGTCAATGGTGAGCCCATGGTCGTTTTCCATGTGGGGGATTGATATTATTGGAGTGTTACCTATTACCAGAGGGGGAGCTAAGTACGCGATCGTTGCCGTGGATTACTTCACGAAATGGGTGAAAGATGAACCTTTAACCACGATCACGGCAAGAAAGGTGATCAGTTTTTGGTCAGAAACATTATCTGTCGATTTGGGATACCGAAGACCATCATAACTGGTAATGAGACACAGTTTGACAGCATCGAATTCAGAAACTTCTGCCAGAAGTACAAGATTGATAAACGGTACACTGCTGTAGCTCACCTGCAGTCAAATGGCCAGGTCGAAGCAATAAACAAGGTCATTAAATCTATTATCAAGAAGCGGTTGGAGCGAGCCAAAGCCAAATGGGTAGATGAGTTACCACTAGCTTTGTGGGCTTATAGGACAACCTTTAAGACGGCCACCAGCCATACTCCCTATTCACTTTCCTTTGGGTCAGAAGCAGTAATCCCGGTAGAATTGGAAGTCCCTTCTCATCGAGTTGCGTACTATGACCCAATGACAAATAGAACACTCCTCCTAGAGTCTCTTGATATGGTTCAAGAAAAAAGAGATGAAGCTAACTTGCATGCCTCAAGACATCGACATCAAGTAGCATGCTATTATGACCGGAAAGTTCGCTTCAAAACCTTTGAACCAGGAGACTTAGTATTGAAGCGAGTCTTCCCGCCTTCAACCCAATTGGGTCCAAAATGGGAAGGGCCATACACAATCCAACGGAAGCTTGATACAGGAGCATTCAAGCTAATGACCGTGGATGGTGAAGAGATTCCCAGAGCTTGGAACGCTTAACACTTATGACGATATCTGAGCTAAATATGAAATGTCTTCCTTTTTGTTTTTATAAGCTATGTAAAAAGGCATGACTTGCCTTAGAAAGTTTGTTTATATGAACAAAGGGTTATGAAGTGGATGTAGGCTATGACTTAGCTGAACCACTATAAAAATATCGTATGTCATTTATTTTCCTGCATTATTTATATCTTTAACCATTATTCTGTCATGACAATAAAACAAAAAACACTAAATTAAATTTCAAAAATTGGAGACAACCCATGTGCAGGAGAAAATAAAATGGTCGTTTGCATGATAATATGCAAAGAATGGGAAGATGACATTCCTAACTCTAACTCTCATGAAACAAGAGAGAGTATAAATGACGGGAAGACGACGTCCGTTGAGGCGTGAAGGTGCACCCCGATGAGAGACCGCCTCAGCAATGCTCTAACCTGGTTATGAGACAAGAGAGTATAAAGATGCTAAAAATAATAATCATCAATGACGAAAAGAATATGGCTTCGTCAGAGAATCGGGAACAGCTGAATTTTGAATCTAATCAATCTTGAATAAGTCTTAATCAGTTATCCAAGATTGATTGGAGGCATATATGTGTACACATGTTCCCCTTAATAACGACTTTATTATATAACTGTGATATGACATGCTGGTCATTTGCATTTTTACCTAAAATGTTAAATTTATGGATATAAGACATTGCAGGGAACAAACAACTTTTATTCACAAATATGTGAGTTTACACAGGAAGACTAAGAAAAATATGCGAGGGCCGCAATCAGTACAATAATAGCGGACCAGCAGAATATCAAAATAAAATAAAACAAAGCACATTATCACTTGGGCTTTGGAGCAGACTTGGATTTTTTGGCAGCCTTAAGAGCATTTCTAGCTTCTTTTTTAGCATCAGACATGAGATGCTTTGGCCTTTTCTTCTCTGAGTTGAAGTACAAGAATCGGTAGATTTCTTCCCAAGAGTCGGAACACTGGAATTAATAGAAGATTTTTTGGCAAGCTCTTATGTTATTGACTTAGTTGAAAGCTTAACAACTAACCTCGATCCAGGATCCACCACTGCAAGGGGCTTAAGGCTTTCGGGGTTTAAGTCCTCGACTTTCAACTGCATGCGCTTGTCTCGTTCGGCTTTAATTTCAGCCAAAGTCATGTTATCAGCATTTTTCAAATCCCTAGTTATAGCAACATCAGGATCTTCTTCATTCCCCTCATTACCATCGTCGTCTTTCAAGTCATCTATCATTTCGTCATCATGAGAAGTGTCGGCCTTAGACGGTTCAACTCCCCCTCCGGATTCGACGATGGTAGCCTTATCATGTCCTCCCTGAGTCTTTTCCATGGATTCTTCCCCAATGGAGCCACCTCGAGGCTCATCAGTCTTCTCGGCTGGTTCAACACCTATAGAATGAGAAGCAACAGTTATCAACTCAGGAGAAAATAAAGGGTCCTTGATCAATTGCCCAATGATGTGATTAAAGGTGGAGACGGGCTTGACAAATTGAGGTGAAAAGGTAGAAATACCTTCTGATGATTTCTCAATTGGGGCGGCAACCATCTCTGGCGCTGATTCGGGTACAGGAGATAAAAGAGATGCTCAAGGAATTCCCGGATTCTCAGGATCATATCCCTCAACTCCAGTAGTTTCGGCGGTAGCTAATGAAGAACCAACTTCAAGGATATTCTTTTGTTTGGCCAGGCATTTCTCCTCCTCCATTGCAGCAGCAATAAGGCGGCGCCCCTCGGCTAGACGCGCCGGTTCATCATCTCTCAAATACTTCTCCATGAGTTTGTCCTCATCAACGAAGTCTACCTTAAGTTCCTCTTTTTCCCATTTGATGTTTTGACTCCATACGTAAACTAAGGTAGTCAGATAATCTTCGATCCAAGAGATGTTTCGGCGATGAATTATGTGTGCAAAGAATTCAATCATTAGTTCGCCAAAGTCGTGCAGTTCTTCTTGAGCCTCTGATAGCTGTTTATGGGTTTCTTCAGCAGATTTAATAGCGCTATCCACTTCCCCTCAGCTAAGGCATCCCTAGTCTCAGCTTCCATTTACTTGGACTCCAAGTCAGCATTTCGTTTCTCCAGCTCGGCATTCTTCCTCGCTAACTTGGCCTTTTCTTGCTCAAGAGTATTGTAAGCCAGTTGCATCTTAACACTGTCCGACTTAGCATCTTCCGCTTGTTTCTTCAACTCCAAACGTTCTTGACTGTGATATTCCAGCAAGTCATGCTAACGCTTTTGTAATTCCTCAAATTCCTGTTTGAAGTTGCTGGCATCTCGTTAAGCCTGTGTATCTTCTAAGTCCTTCTCCAGGTTTTTCAAAGCATTCTCATCGGAATCTGCAGCCTTCTTCATTGCATCAACGTCTGTAATTTAGGCCTAAATGATTCTGGAGAGATTGCGTGAATACTTGTACATCTCCAAGTATTGTTTCTCAACTGCGTCAATCTTTGCTTTAGCCTCATCTGCCCACTTTGAAGAAATAGGCTCAAGTGCGGGTAAGAAAGTTAGATTCTCAAAGTAGTGATCTGGGAACTTCTTCTCTAGATATGCCAGTTTAATTTTGGAATCAGTATCAAGTGGTGGGGGTTTGCAGTATGATAGTTCAATGTGTTTCCGCTTAGTAGGGGCGATGACTGCCTCGCCTTTTCCAAATCGCTACCCAGAAACTTTGTGTTTGTCTCATGAATCGGTGTGTTTGGTGGACTTTTATCTCGATTATATTTGTCTTGGGGAGAAGTTCGATTTTTGGATTGTGACGTATCTTCCCCACGACGACTCTAGTGGCTCTTATACCTGTCTGGATCCGACCGAATAGGAGAACGAGAGCGTGAGGTGTGTGGTCGATGAGAATCATGAGGCCTTATGTCACCTCTGCCCTGGCTATCACGACGATCATTGTAACACCCCGTATTTTCTGTGAACATATAAGTAACAAATCAGAGAATAATTAAATTTTAAAATAAGAATCAGAGGAACGGGTTGCGCCATTGCGTTTGTCTCGAAATTTTGCTTGGAAACGAGTCCGAGTTTTTGAGAAACGGAGTACGTATGACGGAGATATGGCCCTCCGAAGTTTCAGAGAATTTCAGAATCGAAAACAGCTCGAAAATTCGAATTCAAATTCGAATTCAAAATCCTAGAACAGGCTCGGCGGGAAAATTCCCACCCATGGACCAGGTCGACCTAGGGGTCGACCATAGTGTCGACCTCCCAGGGGCCAGGTCGACCATAGTGTCGACCAGGGGGTCGACCTAGCCAGACCGGGTCGACCATAGTGTCGACCTGGGGGTCGACCTGCTCTCGAAACCAAGTTTTTGAACCTGGTTCATTCTGATGTATCCGGTCTCGTTTCTGTCTAGATTCGCCGGCCTAATCCTATATAAACAGCCCCCTAGCCTCATTTTCTCTACACAATTTCATTCTGTCTATATTCTGCCTCTGTTCTAATTAAAAATAAAAATGGTGTCGCTACACTGCTGGAATCAAAACTTGGACTGATGCATCTTCTTCCAACCTGAATAGAATTAAAAGCTAAATCAAATCTCATATCAAAGTTTAGAGCTACGACAACAATTAAAGAGGAATAATTCAGCATTTCTACATCAACAACAGTTTATTATCCTTTCTTAAAACCACGAAAGGCAAGTACAGTTATTTTCCGCTATAAACTGTAATTATAATTATGACATGATTATAAATCTGAATCTGAGGTTATGTATATTCTTATCTGTCAGATCTATTTTTCTGTGACTATTCTGTACTTCTTTCTTCTTTCTGTTCTATAGCCAGGCTACTACGAGCCTGTGCCGAATCTCATAAGAGATTAACGCACGAACGCTAAATTTTAGGACAAATAATAATGAATAATTGGACATGAAACTGTTGCCTATGAGACTATTGCCCATGACTATGATTCATTGACTATGAGACTATTTCCTATGACTATGATTCATTGACTATGAGAATATTGCCTATGACTATGATTCATGACTATGAGACTATTCCTATGACATTGAATAAGAAACTATTATGATTAGTCGCCCATGACTATTGTGGTTAGTTACCTATAACTATGGTAGTTGGTTTCTTATGCCTATTCCCTTAATGATGTTAGATCTCATATTTAGTATGTAACTTTGCTAGCTTATTCCCATTCACTGTTATGTACATCGAGCCTATAGGGCCATTTCATGAGTATTTAGAGAACTTGTGGAAACATGTTATACAGGGATTGGGCGTAGCTTCATTAAGTAAATCTTGCATAGCAAATATGTTGGCATAATCTGAGTTGGCTATAATAGAGAATGATTTACATGTGTATTAGTCTTGGACATAAAGAGTGAACTAGAATATTAAATCTAGTTTTGACATGAACTGTAAATGTGAATATTAAGGCTAAAATTTGGGTCATATATTGTATTATGAATTATGACCTTGATTTAGGCATGTAAGTTTAGGCTAAATTTATGATTAGGCAAGATAGGTAAATAGAGTTTTATATATATATAATCTGCTAAATCTGTTATCTGCTAAATCTGTTAAATTGCCTAATCCGTTATCTGCTAAAACTGTTGAATTGCCTAAACTGCTAAATCTGTTATTTGCTAAATCTGTTGAATCGCTTAAACTGTTAGATCTGTTACCTGTTGAATTGTATGATCTGTTGAAACTAGATAATGGTAACCTGAGTATGGAAATCCGTAGGCTCGACCTAAGATTTAGTAGAACATGGAAATTTGATTAATCTGTTATATCCTATGAAGAAGTTTAATCTGTTAAATAAACAGAATTAGCCTGATATCTGAAAAATCTGTATTGGAATGAATTGGCTATGACACGAGGTTAGACTCTATTTTCGGTAGAAGCCTTCCTGGAACCAACCGGCTTAACCAGCGACCGCAAACTGTCAGTCTAATGTGAGAGTTCGTAGGCATAACTAAAATATGCTTAGACACGAGGTTAGGTCTGGCTTATGGCAGAAGTCTGCCCGGAACCGCCCGGCATATCCAGCGGCCACAAGCTACCGACCTAATGTGAGAGGTCCGTGCATTAATATTTAATTAATGCAAATCTGGGATAAATATGATGTCTAAAACGTGTTGGGTGGATAGGGTTAAACCAATTGGACTAATGAATTTAAAAAACCCGTTTCGTGAATCTGTAGGCCTAATTACAAAGTTAGACAAATCTGTAAATCTGTTAAATCCGTATATCTGATCCGTTAGTCTAAAAACTTGTCTGATCTGCGAACTAGTTGATCTGAACTCTGTATGTCTGAACTTGTAAACAAGTTAATCTGAAATCTGTTAGTCTGGGGACACAAGGTTAGGAGGGAAATTACTTGTGTCATCTGTTGTTTGGCACCCATATTAGTCAGTAACCCTTTCTGGTATCAAAACTTTGACCCAACAGTAGGTAGGGTCCGGGAACGCTTACTGAACTAATTATAAGTGGTTCATTCTGATAATGGCGAGGGGTGTTGATGGTGCGTTCCAACCGGGTCATGTGCGTGCATGGATCCCGGTCTGCCTCTGAGGATGTAAGACGCCGTGACATCTGTAAATAGGTCTGTGCCAATTGGTTGTCACTTTAGGGAGTGATACACCCTATTGTGGGGCCGACACAGGGTATTTATGTATTAGGGAGCCGATCGCTTGGGGTAGGGTTTTAGGGTACACTTAGTTCTTTCTGTTTCTGTTAGTACCGACTGTTTCTGTTGGGTAGCAACACCTGTCTACGTGGTACTGTCTGTTCGGGTGGTAAAGGCCCATTTACTAGTGTACAACTAATTTTACATTCTGTTTCCATAGGGATAAATCTGTTTCTGTTTCTGTTCGGGTGGTAAAGGCCCATTCTTAGCACTCTGTTTCTGTCTGTTTCTGTTGGGGTGGTAAAGGCCCATTACTAGCATTCTCTTCTGTGGAAATTATTCTGTTCTCGTTTCTATTTCAGTTTGGACATTGGGGTGACGCCTAATCTTGTTATACTAGTATTAGTGCATAGAAATGAAAAGTAATATTATTTTGTTTCTTCTGTTTAACCTAAGTACATTTGCTGCTCATGTTACTATTATCTCTCATCTAGTTTTATTTGCATGCCATGATTATTATTATCTGTTCATATGCTGAAAGTCAGTGGACTTGCCAGACTTTATGTCTGACCTTGCTTGTTTTTGCCCCTTTTCTTCCGTCCCCCCTCCACCCCAGGTTTTCCAAGGAGGGAATACTTTAGCTTGATCCAGATTTCTTCTGCTTAAAGTACTAGAAGTGCGTAAAGCATGGCTTAACTTCTTATGGCACCTTCTGTGGGGATTATGATTTTAAAGTTTTGTACTCCGATGATTTTCTGAGCAAGACTGATATTTATGTACTTGAGTTTTTGGTAAAGATGTAACCAAACTGATTTCTGTTTTCCGCTGTAATAAAGTTATAATTTCTCAAGTATTATTTATCTGTCCTGAAATTTTCTGTTCTGTTTACTAAAATGCTCCACCAAAGTTAAGGCTTTCCCTTTGTGAGTGTCCTTAATGGAGGTGGGGTGTTACACTTGGTATCAGAGCTGAAGGTTACCAGATTTGATAAAAAGTTTTGAAAACTATTTTCAAAAAGGTTTTAAAAGGAAGTATTTTCAAAAAGTAAAGCTTATTTTTGAAAAACATAATCCCCAAAAGCCATATATCTATCTTTTGATCCTCTGTTTGAATCCTGTTTGAATCTTTGTTTCCTTCTTTCTTCGGGGCTCCCGGCTTTCTGGGAGGTAACCTCATCGCGGCATGATTCTGTAGGCTTGATAAGACTACGACACCGGTCAAAGGGCAAATAAGCGCCCGACTTCCATCTGTAGCCGCAGTAGTCTCACCTACGGCTAATTTTCTTTTGAGCTTTGTAGTATTTTCCGTGCGATGGAGGCCGCTTTCGAGGGACTTGTCAACATGTTGCACATAGATAGTAAAGATGAGAATGAGGGAGTTTGGCTAAGGAGCACAACCCAAGGATGAGAAACTCATGGATATGGACTTGGTTCACAAAGGAGGCAAAAAGGAAACACAGAAGAAGGAAGAAAAGTCTAAAGATAAAGGAAGAGAAAAGTGCTTTACTTATGGAAGCTCGACTCATCTGAACAAGGATTGCAGAAAAAGAAAGGGCACTTGCTTCAACTGTGGTGAGATGGGACACTTCACTAGGGACTGTCCGAAGAAACGAGGGAAAGGGCAGAGGGCAGGACCAACTTCTGGAAGGCAGGCGAACACTCTCGAGGCTAGTGGATAGGATAGAAATAGGAAAACTTTCTGTAGGATGTTTAATTTCTTTATCTGATTTTTGAGTTAAAACTCTTTTCTGATTCTGGCATTTCAATTCTATAATCGATACTCTGCACTTGAATACTAGTATTGTTTCTGATTCCGCTGTAGACTCAGACCCATAAGGGTTATGACTCATTCAATTGTGATAAGTTAGGTATCTGTGTTGAGCGTTAAGTTGACTATGATGCATACATTCTGGGTTTTTATCATGCTTAGTTTCCTAAGAATCATTTAGTAATCTGATTTGTACCGGTAATCTGTAAATATCTAAATATTTCTGATAAGGTTGAGATTTCCAGTTTTGACATTGTCTAAGGAGGGTAATCCTCTGGGTGTCAATCTGATGTTGATTTCGATCTTCGAGGTTGATACTTAGGGGATTTTGTCTCTCAACCAAGGTCTAATGGAAACCAAGTTTTTGTTTATCGGCACTCGGTCCCATCACTCGACTGTATCCTATCGATCGAGTCTTCGACCTATAGATAGGAATCTTATGGATGTAAACATGTGTTTGATACATGTTATGTTTGATGGTTGCAAGTGGATGCAAGTGGTTGCTAGTGGTTGCTCGTGGATGCATATACACACACTAGGCACTAGATCGGCTCAAAAACACTCTCATACTGCATATGGATGTGTGAGCATTTTCTATTTCTGTGGATGTAAAATGAGTGACTCATCACATGGATGTTGCATATGAATGAATGGTTGTCACTTACATAAGAATAATATGTATCAAATAGGAAAATTGCATACATGTTGGACTCATGACACTGACATAGTTCGCATTAAGGAGGTCAACTGAATCAGTGGACCGCCTGATCTTTGCATTAGATAAGGAACATATACACACACTTTTGCATATGTTCATACAATATTAGAAGTTTTCTAAGGACAATGGATGCTTGTGGATGATGGTTGAGTAGATGGATGACTGGATGGTAGGACACATTCTTCTAAACTTGAAGATTTCGGGGATGAAATCCTTTAAGGAGGGGAGAATGTAACACCCCGTGTTTTCTGTGAACGTATAAGTAACAAATCAGAGAATAATTAAATTTTAAAATAAGAATCAAGGGAAACGGGTTGCGCCATTGCGTTCGTCTCGAAATTCTTCTTGGAAACGAGTCCAAGTTTTCGAGAAACGGAGTACGTATGAGGGAGAAATGGCCCTCCGAAGTTTTAGAGAATTTCAGAATCGAAAACAACTCAAAAATTCGAATTCAAAATCCCAGAACAGGCTGGGCGGGAAAATTCCCGCCCATGGACCAGGTCGACCTGGGGGTCGACCATAGTGTCGACCTCCCAGGGGCCAGGTCGACCATAGTGTCGACCTGGCCAGACCAGGTCGACCATAATGTCGACCTAGGGGTCGACCTGCTCCCGAAACCAAGTTTTTGAACCT
This sequence comes from Allium sativum, assembly GCA_030737875.1. Lineage (NCBI taxonomy): Eukaryota > Viridiplantae > Streptophyta > Magnoliopsida > Asparagales > Amaryllidaceae > Allium > Allium sativum. The sequence continues at coordinate 766,267,190 of CM060912.1, read as the reverse complement.
GGTTCATTCTGATGTATCCGGTCTCGTTTCTGTCTAGATTCGTCCGCCTAATCCTATATAAACAGCCCTCTAGCCTCATTTTCTCTACACAATTTCATTCTGTCAATATTCTGCCTCTGTTCTAATTAAAAATAAAAATGGCGTCGCTACCCTGCTGGAATCAAAACTTGGATTGATGCATCTTCTTCCAACCTGAATAGAAAAAGCTAAATCAAATCTCATATCAAAGTTTTGAGCTACGACAACAATTAAAGAGGAATAATTCAGCATTTCTGCATCAACAACAGTTTATTATCCTTTCTTAAAACCACGAAAGGCAAGTACAGTTATTTTCCGCTATAAACTGTAATTATAATTGTGACATGAATATAAATCTGAATCTGAGGTTATGTATATTCTTATCTGTCAGATTTGTTTTTCTGTGACTATTCTGTACCTCTTTCTTCTTTCTGTTCTATAGTCAAGCTACTACGAGCCTGCGCCAAATCTCATAAGAGATTAACGCACGAACGCTAAATTTTGGGACAAACAATAATGCATAATTGGACATGAAACTGTTGCCTATGAGACTATTGCCCATGACTATGATTAATTGACTATGAGACTATTGCCTATGACTATGATTCATTGACTATGAGAATATTGCCTATGACTATGATTCATGACTATGAGACTATTTCCTATGACATTGAATAAGAAACTATTATGATTAGTCGCCCATGACTATTGTGATTAGTTGCCTATAACTATGGTAGTTAGTTTCTTGTGCCTATTCCCTTAATGATGTTAGATCTCATATTTAGTATGTAACTTTGCTAGTTTATTCCCATTCACTGTCATGTACATCGAGCCTATAGGGCCATTTCATGAGTATTTAGAGAACTTGTGGAAACATGTTATACGGGGATTGGGCGTAGCTTAATTAAGTAAATCTGGCATAGCAAATATGTTGGCATAATCTGAGTTGGCTATAATAGAGAATGACTTACATGTGTATTAGTCTTGGACATAAAGGGTGAACTAGAATATTAAATCTAGTTTTGACATGAACTGTAAATGGGATAATTAAGGCTAAAATTTAGGGCATATATTGTATTATGAATTATGACCTTGATTTAGGCATGTAAGTTTAGGCTAAATTTATGATTAGGCAAGATAGGTAAATAGAGTTTTAGATATATATAATCTGCTAAATCTGTTATTTGCTAAATCCGTTAAATTGGCTAATCCGTTATCTGCTAAAACTGTTGAATTGCCTAAACTGTTAAATCTGTTATTTGCTAAATCTGTTGAATCACTTAAACTGCTAGATCTGCTACCTGTTGAATTGTATGATCTGGTGAAACTAGATAATGGTAACCTGAGTATGGAAATCCGTAGGCTCGACCTAAGATTTAGTAGAACATGGAAATTTGATTAATCTGTTATATCCTATGAAGAAGTTTAATCTATTAAATAAACAGAATTAGCCTGATGTCTGAAAAATCTGTATTGGAATGAATTGGCTATGACACGAGGTTAGACTCTATTTGCGGTAGAAGCCTGCCCGGAACCAACCGGCTTAACCAGCGACCGCAAACTGTCAGTCTAATGTGAGAGGTCGAAGGCATAACTAAAATATGCTTAGACACGAGGTTAGGTCTGGCTTATGGAAGAAGTCTGTCCGGAACCGCCCGACATATCCAGCGGCCACAAGCTACCGACCTAATGTGAGAGGTCCGTGCATTAATATTTAATTAATGCAAATCTGGGATAAATATGATGTCTAAAATGTGTTGGGTGGATAGGGTTAAACCAATTGGACTAATGAATTTAACAAACCCGTTTCGTGAATCTGTAGGCCCAATTACAAAGTTAGACAAATCTGTAAATCTGTTAAATCTGTATATCTGATCCGTTAGTCCGAAAACTTGTCTGATCTGCGAACTAGTTGATCTGAACTCTGTATGTCTGAACTTGTAAACAAGTTATTCTGAAATCTATTAGTCTGGGGACACAAGGTTAGAAGGGAAATTACTTGTGTCATATGTTGTTTGGGACCCATATTAGTCAGTAACCCTTTCTGGTATCAAAACTTTGACCGAACAGTAGGTAGGGTCCGGGCACGCTTACTGAACTAATTATAAGTGGTTCATTCTGATAATGGCAAGGGGTGTTGATGGTGCGTTCCAACCGGGTCATGTTCGTGCATGGATCCCGGTCTGCCTATGAGGATGTAAGACGCCGTGACATCTGTAAATAGGTCTGTGCCAATTGGTTGTCACTTTAGGGAGTGATACACCCTATTGTGGGGTCGACACAGGGTATTTATGTATTAGGGAGCCGATCGCTTGGGGTAGGGTTTTAGGGTACACTTAGTTCTTTCTGTTTCTGTTAGTACCGACTGTTTCTGTTGGGTAGCAACACCTGTCTGCGTGGTACCGTCTGTTCGGGTGATAAAGGCCCATTTACTAGTGTACACCTAATTCTACATTCTGTTTCCATAGGGATTAATTTGTTTCTGTTTCTGTTCGGGTGGTAAAGGCCCATTCTTAGCACTCTGTTTCTGTTGGGGTGGTAAAGGCCCATTACTAGCATTCTCTTCTGTGGAAATCATTTTGTTCCCGTTTCTGTTTCACTTTAGACATTGGGTTGACGCCTAATCTTGTTATACTAGTATTAGTGCAGAGAAATGAAAAGTAATATTATTCTGTTTCTTCTGTTTAACCTAAGTACATCTGCTGCTCCTGTTACTATTATCTCTCATCCAGTTTTATTTGCATGCCATGATTATTATTATCTGTTCATATGCTGAAAGTCACTGGACTTGCCAGACTTTATGTATGACCTTGCTTGTTTTCGCCCCTTTTCTTCCGTCCCCCCCCCCCCCCCTCCCAGGTTTTCCAAGGAGGGAATACTTTAGCTTGATCCGGATTTCTTCTGCTTGAAGTACTAGAAGTGTGTAAAGCATGGCTTAACTTCTTATGGCACCTTCTGTGGGGATTATGATTTTAAAGTTTTGTACTCCGATGATTTTCTGAGCAAGACTGATATTTATGTACTTGAGTTTTTGGTAAAGATGTAACCAAACTGATTTCTGTTTTTCGCTGTGATAAAGTTATAATTTCTCAAGTTTTATTTATCTGTCTTGAAATTTTTTGTTCTGTTTACTAAAAATCTCCACCAAAGTTAGGGCATTCCCTTTGTGAGTGTCCTTAATGGAGGTGGGGTGTTACAATCATGCTCGATGTTGGAAGGAGGCCCAGTCATGCTACGATGAATTTTCCTATCATCAGAGTAAGGGCGAGACATTGTACCTACACAACAATGTAAGTGGAATTCAGAATCAATGCTTACATAAGACATGAGTGATGTGACGTATAGTACTAATGTGTTATGTGCATCCTAAGTGGTGTTCCCCCCCAACAAACCCGGTCTGAAGCCAGACTAGCATGAGCGGGCTCTTTGGCCTTCATGGGAGTAGTCTCCTCTGAAGAAGTGAAGGTTAAAGGATTCATGCCAAAATCTTCTGAGGTATAGATGGGTTCAGGTAGGTGAAGATTTCCTAAGCCCTTAAATGTGGAATCATCGGTAGTAGGAGCATCTCCTTGAGAAGCATCTATTGGCAACTCTTTAGGAGATGTTGACTTCTCAGGAGAAATAGCGCCATCAGGGACGGTATACCCTTCTCTGTGCTTTTCAGCTATGTTAGCTAACTCATCGTCTTGAGTTAAGGATGGAGAAGGCGGAGTCCAAAGAGGTATTGTTGGACCTTTTGAGCCCTCGCCCGTCTCAGGAATAATGTCGACCGGAGGTATGTATACATATGGACTCATCCCATGACCTATACTACGTGTAATAGATAGTAACCCATGACGATGGAAATACTCATCCTTAAGAACTTCGTCGATGGTTAGGAACTTTTGATCCCCATTGAGAAGCCGATGCAAACGATTAAAGTATAATTGATCCGATATTTGCTTTGGGTTATCAACGGTGAATGAAAAAGAAAGAAAATTAATGCATTGGAATGAGTATTTAAAATTGAAATATAAAAGGTCAGTGCTTTACTTGATTTGGCCCATCTCCTGGCACACCCCGGCTGCTATCTTATATAAAACCGTTCGAGTTTAGAATCGCCAGCCTTGCTGCTGAATGGAACAGTAATAATTTTCCTTTTCGGGACTGATTCAAAATACGAGAAGGAGGGAGTCTCTTGAGTCCTATGCTTGAAATTATAAAAAAAGTGGACGTCGTCGAAGGTAGGCTCTATACCTAAAACTTCTTTGTATGCTATATACAAGGTGTATAAATAAGCATAAGAGTTGGGATGTAATTGTATGGGGGCAATCCGCATCTGTTTCAGAAAATCGATGACAAAAGGCGAAAACGGTGGAATAGCCCCAACCAGACATATCAATCGGGTAATTGCCATAAATCCTTCCGGTGGATTGTAGGGGCGATCTGTTTTCGATGGCACCAGGGTATCTCTTTTTAATATTCCATGCTTTAGAAATATTCGGATGAGTCTATCATCATCGATCGTTGACTCATCAGAAATTTGGGTAACTCCAATATAGTGGCAGTTTCAAACTCATCGGGAGCACGATCATCTCCTATCCCTCCTTCCTCTTCATCACCAAGAGAAACTTCACTATCAGAAGGTATTTCACTATTGTGTGCTTCCACTTCATAATCTGGGCCCTCATTATCCCATTCAGGGTCTGAGGGAGAGGGTATGTCATCAAGAGTGAGTTTCTCGGAAATTTCTACAACTTCTCTCTTCTCTGCTAACCTAGATGAACGTCTCTCTGCCATGATCACTAAACTACTGAAGAAGCAATAACATAAGTTAAAGTAAGATAGCCTGTATCCCCCGTGTATGTGTGTGAACTAAAGTGTGTGCTATGTGTGCAAAGGATGCAAAGTAAACACATGAAGCATAACGCAAAATTTTGACGAGTAGTAATATGTTCACAATAGTATTAAATGTTCTCTCATGTTTATAAGGCACTATCCTAACTGTTCATTAAGTCGTAGGTCACGGCAAGCAATGACCGAGCCAGTTGATCAGATTTTTGTGCATTAAGTTAGATGAATTCGGTTTGGTTCGGATGTGTATTTTGGGATATTATTGGGGGCAAAATCACGTTTCGGTTTGAAGCATATGTTAATGCCCTATATGCAAATCGGATCGGTTCGGGAATGGATATTTTGAGTGGTCCGGATCGGCTTGAGTGCCCATGCTTTTCTCTCTTTGCTTTTCATTCCGACCCGACCCGGTTGAGTAAGCCTTGTTTTCCTTTTTACCCTTCACTTTTCAATCCGATCCGATCCGGTTAGATGAAACACCTATCCTCTTCACTCTTATGTCTCTCCACCCGAACCAATCCCAAATCCTCCTCTTTTCTTCTTCCTCTTCTCATCCTTCCTCTTCCTCAGCCAACACCGAACCCAACTTTGTGCCAAGAACTAAGTCAAAACCGAATGTTCATACACTGGCTTGACCAGTATTAGGCTCTAGTATCCTCTGTAACTGCCTTGAGATGGTGACAAGGCCATCGACGGCGATAGCGATGGGAGGAGGTCGTGACGTTAAGGTCAAACAAACATCATACCCAAATCGTCCAAATTAACCACAAACCCTAACTGAAAACAGCTATTACAAAGTTAATTGAGGTTATAAACCTACCTATTTGTTTGATTCGAAGATTAGCGTGAAAATTCTCTAAGTTTTTGAGAACTAGGGCTTCGATGTAAAACCTAGAAGATGAGAACGATAAAAGAAAGGGAGGTAGAAGAAGTAAAGCGGCAGACTTATATAGGTTCAAGATGTCTCTTTGTATTCCCAGCTTTTAACTCCGTTCGGACTGGAATACAAGCCCATGTATGTATATGTGGCCCATTAATTCAGTAGTGGAGGGTTAAAAGAGGAGTCGTTCGGACCGGTGGTACTTTCCCCTTGATCTCACCCTGGGTTCGGACCGGAAACCGAATCCCAATGAAATCGTGCACTTTAATTTAGCATGCGAATTAAACTCAAAGAAAAATATACAAGAAGTCTACCTGGAAGAGTCACTGGACATCAAGAAGAAATTTCAGAATTATGTGAAACGAAGAAAATAATTTGCATATTTCACGGTGTACATATAAGTAGCAAGAGACATGACTTCATGACACAACGCGTCCCAACGAATGAATGGAAGCGACTATTCAATAGTTCAAATTCAGAAACTAGTGAGCAAATAATGTCAAAGTACGCTCCATCTTCAATAGAAGCGTCCTTTGAGGGGGCAAAATGTTAGCCTACTTTGTGAACTAGGCTACACAAAGATTAAAGATAAAAAGAATGAAGAATGTTTTTTAGTCAAGTCGGATCAGATCGGAACTCCTTGGTAGAGGCAACATAGCGTAGAGCAAAGAAGGAAGGAGCGTAGGCCAAATCGGATCGGTTCGGGTAACCCCGATCTGATTCCCTAATCTGTGATATTTCCGATCCGAACCCAGAGAATTGAAGCAGCATCGGTTACAGCCCGTGATTCCTCAAGACCCGGAGCGGTTATACCCACGTTCTCCCCACGTTTGCCACTAATCTGATGTGCTGTTGCCACTATATTCCATCTGAACCCGACAATGATGGGATGGAGACCACGTGTACCCGACCCGGAGCCACTTCAGAGGCATTTTCCACCTATAGATACACCTCCAAGGCTCATTTCAAAGGATTTTTGGCATTTTCAGAGCTCAAACTCCATTACCATCTGAATTTCATCCACTTATTCAGATTACAATCATCTTTTGAATCATATTGTGGAGGAAATTGAGTGAATCGATGTATTATATAAGTGAGAATTGAGTGAAAATCGTTGTTGTACTTGCACTCAAGACATCAATTCAAAGAGTGGAAAGTGGACGTAGGCTATTTAACGCCGAACCACTATAAATTGTGTGTTTTCTCCATTTTTCTGATTTCGTTTCAGTAGAATTATTACTTATTTGGGTGTTAGAGTCAATTTTGGATCTAATAGGGTCTAAATTGCACTGTTTCAAACCTCAAGTTAACCACAATGCATTTTCAATCTTCTATCCCAACTGCTAACATTCACAATACAGTTACATGCAACTTATAGCGCAAATTCAAATATGCCTCATTGCAAAAGCTAATGTTTTAAACTAAAAATTCTTACATATAAATGTGATTATAAGTTTACTTAGGAAAAAGGAGATACTCATTAATTTCTTATTTGTAAATTAAAGTATTGACAATATCAGACAAACTTGCACCTAAGTACATCAAATTGTTTTATATAATCATTAAGGAATATTTATGTAAACTAGCATTAAAAATCGCCAAGAGATAATGAAAATAGTTGTAAAAACATGAGAGCTTGTTAAATTGTTATTTGCTACTTTTAACTTACAAAATGTTAACAGTTCTATGGGCATAAAATAACCACCTATGTGCTAAGGGCACTGGTCTTAATATTTTTAAGAATACGATCCGCATAATTCCGCCAAGGCCAGTAAGTCACACCTAACCCGTGGTCTGTTGATAGCGGTAACCTTAGCAAAAATTAAGGTGCCTTTACCATCGCACTGATGATATTTCAAATTTACATAATTCCTCCACAAATGTGTTTGTGCATGCATGTGCGTATTGCGTAAAAGGATTCTATACTTACTTTATGGAAACAAACAGAAAAACAAAATACAAATAATATTTATATCTCTCTTTTATTAAAAGGACATGTCTGCATAAATTAAAATGAATAAAAGTTATACTCTAAAATAGATTTAAAACGATTTGCTTAGTGTAAAAAGAGTAACACTATCAAGCATCCTAGATAATCGCTGCATTACGTGCCTTTGATAATTAACTTTTTATTTCAATCATGCTTCTAATATAATGAATATTTGTATTGAAAATAGATTTGCATATAATAGTGCAGGTTTGGCTTTGGTCAGTCTCTTCATAATAGACCTTGTGCCCAACGAGTATTCTTTTTTTATTTGAACTATATTCATAATTTGTTGAAACTTTCACCTAATCATGAGTGGAATGAAAAGTTGCTGAAATAACCATTAAATGAATAAACAAGCTTCTCATTTTCATTATCTAATTCATGTTAATCCTATCAATGTAACACCCCGCGTCCATTAATGTCACTCACAAAGGGAATGCATTAACTTCCATGGAGGTTTTAAGTGAATATAGAACAGAAAAATTACAACAAGACAGATAATAAGTAGTACTTGGAAATCTAAAACTTTATTTTATTGCAGCGGAAATTAAACATGTTTGTTACATCATAAAACCATAAATCAGAGTCAAGTACAATATCCATCTTGATAAAACAAAATACATAATCCCATTACATAAATAGCGATTAAAGAAGATAACAAGCTGAACTTTACTTCAGCGGTCCAAGCTTTCCAAAGAGAGATAAAGCAATCCAATCAAACTCCGCTAGAGCTGGGCCCACCCTGAGGACCTAGAGGGGGGAAAAGGATAGAAATAGAGGGGGTCAGACATAAAGTCCGGCGAGTATGATAATTCTAACAATACTATTACCAAAATAACTAGACTAAGGCATAAGCTGGAAAACAAGGAAATGTCTATGAACTATTGGGTATGGGAGAGCAGATAAAGATAACGTTAAAGGGACACCTAATTACTAACGAATAATTACTACACTGCACCGCACCAGTCACCCTAAAGGTTGATCCCACTTGCTTCACTCAGAAATTATATAAATAGCTTCGTGTACCCCTAGCTGACTACATAGGTGCCGCCTGCCCCTATCTCCACTAGGTGTACCCCACTACCCACTTGCGATCGGCTCCCTACTCGTAGATACCCGTGCTGGCCCCACAGTGGAGTGTATCACTCCCCTAAAGTGGCAACCCAATACAACTTGAGAATGCACGGCTTATACCTACACGATGCAACAACGTCTTACCTACCAGCCCGGGTCCACACACGCATATGAAACCCGTTGGACTTGCGTTGCCACCGCTAACCCGTTTGGCCTCTTATAGTCAATCCCAGTATGCATGTCCCGTACTCGACTTGGGTCGAGCCCACAAAGATACGTTTGGGTTACTGGTTTAAATGGGCCCCCACAAGCTATCCACCTAAGCTTGTCCCCACTAGTATATCCCACTTAACCCTCTTCTTAGTCATGTCCATTTACATGTGTGTTTGGTTAAGTCTTACTAATCGTATTTCAAATGCCACTAAAGGCAATCACTAGATTCCTCATGCCACCCAAGGCACCTACTTAACCCCCATGTCCCACCTTACATGTTCATCTGGTTAAGTATTTCTTAATTCATTCAGGCCATAACCTCATAAAGACCTCTCACATTAGACTGGCATTTATGGCAGCTGGATTTGCCGGGCGGGTCCGGGCAGTCTTACACCATAAAAGAGTCTAACCTCGTGTCTTTACAACTGTTATGCTTTAATTTGGGCCTAGGACCTCTCACATTGGGCTGACATTTGTGACTACTGGATTTGTCGGGCGGGTCCGGGCAGTTTTACGTCACAAACGAGTCCAACCTCGTGTCCTAAGCATTGATTAACACTTACAATCTTTTAACCCAGTTTTAATAATTCACTATTCAAATTATTAATTAATTCCAATTTTAATGATGTCCATAATTGACTCAATTATGGCCATCCATTCATGGCATGCAAAATCATATCAATTGCACCCCAACTTCTTCATATTAAATCCTTAATATTACCCCTACCCCACGTTATACGTTCGCTTATTCAATGCAAAATATACGTTAGACTCGAATAGTCTAACTCATAGCCCAAAGATAAATTATCACAACATATAGACAAATAAAATAGATCTAATCATAATAGGGGTGAAACTTGCATAAAACTACACATGTTATGGATCTAAAAGTGTCAACTTGTTTGGTTAAATGTCATAATTTACATAATATGGTCATAATCCAAATTCATGTTCCAAATTCATGTATAAACTGGCATATGTGGTTTATGCAACATAATGATGGTGTAAACTAGAATCTAACCCATAGAACTCACCCATGTCATAGCATAATTCTAGATCTAAATAGATGTCATGTGTAATGACCCGCATTTTCTGCGGTATATGATTAATTTATTTAATTATATAAATGGTGGTTTAGAGAATTCAAATGGTCGTTAATTAAATAATAAGGAATATTTATGTAAAATAATAATTAAATAATATATTAAATTATGAAATAATCAGAATTGGCCGAAATGGTGTGAATCGGGGAATTCAAAATATATAATTCAGTTTAGAATTGAATTGGAATAACGAATATATTTAAATAACGATCGTTGAATGTTTAAATTATAATATAATTAAAACCGAGCTTGAAATGGCGCTGCAGTTCGTAAATTAGCGATTCGAACTTCAACTGGATGTACAGGATTCGTTTTAAGCCGGATTTCTGTGAAACAAGAAACGTGTGGAGCTGGTGTAGTATATCTTTCTAGTGGAAGAGAAAAATCGGGATTTCGTCATGTAGATTTTGATTCACGTCCAAATCAAATTTCAGAAAAGTCGCTGTGGATTTCCTTTGTAATTTGCGACGCTTTATATACTTTATAAAAGGATTTTCGATATAAACTGAATATCGATAAATCTAAAATCTGAAATACCAAGCTGTAAATTCTGATATGATATTCTAGAGCTGGACGATATCATATGTGAATATATACGATAATATAAATTTATTTATATTTAATTTAATTATATTTAAATATATTTATATATTTAAATGGGCTATTTAGAGCTTTAAAAATAGCAGTTTTGCAAACGGAGTCGGAATTCGATGAAACTAATTTTGTTGGATCCGAAATATCAAATAGTTGTTAGATTTATAGTTTCGTAATTTTTAGAGTCACTGTGTGGCCGTACGGATTTTTAGAACGAGAAACAGTCAGTATTTCGATAGTTAAAAATACGCTGTGTGAGCAGACGGAGTCGGAATTCGACGAAACCAGTTTCGTTGGGACCGTAATGTCGAACTCTAGCTACATGTCAATTTTCGTGATTTTTGGGTATCATGTATGATCACACGAATTTTTAGAAGATGAGAACGAATATAAATAGAATATAAAAATGGTAAAAATCTAACTAAAAATATCCTAATCTATTCTGGTTAAAACCAGGCCACGTCCTCATCAATTTACAGCCACACCTCAAATGTTAAAACGAGAGAACAGTCCTCATTCACAAAATTTCAAACCGTAGAACAAAATTCCCAAAAGCAAGAAAGAAAAATCAAAGTAAATTCATACAAATTGTTATAAATTACAAAAGTGATATATATGAAGTCCTTGTGAGTTGAGCTTTCTACCCATACCAGTTTTACCCAATACAACGCATCCTCGCTGATGCTCAAAAACTAACGGAAGAATTAGGGCTAGGGTTACTTGGAGTTCGAGGCATCCAGAGGCATTTTGGAGGTTGTATCGATGTTCGCGAGGTAGTTTAACATCAGTATGCAATTTTTTGAGGTATTCGATGAATTTTGGGTTCGTTGTTTACTTCAGCGATGCGATGAGAACTGAAAACCGCAACTGCCAGGGTTAGTGCGAGTTGGTGGAAAAGGAGATGAGGTGATGGAGGTTGAAAAGGAGATAGAGTTGGTGGTCTCAGTTTTGAAAACCGTGGGGTATAGGAGGTAGCGGTCGCTGGTCAAAGGAGGGTCAAAAAAATCAGGGTGTTTTACAGAGAGGAGCGGAGCGACTTTGTGAATTTGGGGAAGATAAAGGAGAGGGAGCGGGCCTGTTAATTTAGATGGGCTTAGGCCTTAGGGTGAGGCCAGATCTTTAATTGTTTTAAGTTTATTTAAATTCAAATAGTTGTACAAACTTGTTAATATCGTAACTTGAACATACGATGTCAGAATTGAGCGAAACAAGATCCGACAGGATCGTATGGACGGTGGCTACGCCATGGAACTGACTGGAAGTCCATATGAGCTCGTTACAATTTATGGCAAAATAAATTGTCCGTCTGAATCAAAGACAGTTATTCGTTTTTAACGATAACAGTCCAATGTGAGTAAAACTCACTAACTCTGAACAGTTATATTTTTATAATGTATTTTTAGAACTGTTAATCATCTGTTGATTGCTGTGTGTTGGTGGATTGATTGAACTGCTAGTCAGTTAGTGGAAATTATATATATATATATATAAACCGTTAAATATTTATATATTGATTCTGCTATCAGAATAATTTATATTAAACTGAAAGTGATGATAATCATATTGTGTAACATCTGTGGATGCAGGGAAACAGGTTGGAGGAATCTGACTGGATTCCTCAACAGTTATTTTATTGTTTTTCATATATTGTTATATGATGTGATATAAAATCTGTGGGCGATTATATGTACTTGGACGATATTGAACATCATGATTTGATATGATTGAATACCATAACATACCGAAATGTTGATAAGGGGATTTTCAAAGTGATATTGAAAACAGAGATATTTATAAATTGGAATATTTATAAATAAGGAATATTTATAAATGGAATATTTATAAATAGGGGATATTTAGAAAAGGAAATAATTGCAAACCATTTTCTTTTTGAATGGAAAGGCCTGTGTGGTGAGTTTGGGGATTTTCCCGATGCTCCCGATACAAAGGAGGTTATGGCGAATTTTCCCGGAAATTTAAGTAGTTAGAATATTTTTAGAATAAAATAGAAAAAGGAAATATTTGCAAACCATTTGCAAATAGAATAAAATAGGAAAAAAAGAGATATTTGTAAACCATTTACAAATAGAATTGAAAAGGGAATATTTAGTAAATAAATAGAGTTAATAAAAAGGAAAACGTTATTAAAAGGACATTTATAAAGTGAAGAACCGTTACTAAAAAGTGAATCTTTATAAATGAATAAACGTTGTAAAAAGGGGATCTTTTAAATGGATAAACGTTATAAAAAGGAGAAATCGAATATGGTATTCGAAGTTAGTTAATCGAATATGGTATTCGAAGTTAGTTAATCGAATATGGTATTCGAAGTTAGTTAATCGAATATGGTATTCGAAAGTTAGTAAAACGAATATGCTACTTGAAAGGGGTTAGTCAAGTCGAGTTAGTTGAATAGAGTTAACCAGTTCAGTAGAGTTAACCAGTTCAGTAGAGTTAATTAGGTAGAGTTAACCAGTTAGAGTTAATCAGTTAGAATTAATCGATTAGAGTTAAAACGAACTAGAGTTAATCAAATATAGTTAAGTGAGACAGAGTTAGTCAAACATAGTATTCAGGGTAAGTTACCATCTCGTACGACTGCTAGCGTAATTCGCAGGGATGTAATTAGCCTAAGGCAGTCGGATGTTTCCTGAGGGAGTCAGGCGTAACCATTGTGATCGCTGCGATCTAGAGTCAAGCGAATGGAGTTTAATCGAATATTAGTTATTCGATAGGAGTTAATCGAGTTGAGAAATAAGTTAAGTTAAATAAGTTGAGTTGATCGAGTGGTTCGACCAAGTTAGTCGAGCCTAGTTAATCGAATCGAATTGGTCGAACCAAGTAAGTCGAGTTAAGTTAGTCAAGTTAGTCGAGCCTAGTTAATCGAATCGAATTGGTCGAACCAAGTAAGTTGAGATAAGTTAGTCAAGTTAGTCGAGCCTAGTTAATCGAATCGAATTGGTCGAACCAAGTAAGTCGAGTTAAGTTAGTCAAGTTAGTCGAGCCTAGTTAATCGAATCGAATTGGTCGAACCAAGTAAGTCGAGTTAGTCGAGTCAAGTTAAGTTATCGATGTTAGTTTCATCGAAAGAAGTTATCGATGTTAGTTTCATCGAAAGGAGTTATCGATGTTAGTTTCATCGAAAGGAGTTATCGATGTTAGTTTCATCGAAAGGAGTTATCGATGATAGTTTAATCGAAGTGAGATTTTCAAATATGAGATATTTGAAAGGAAGAGTTATCGAATATTAGTTATTCGAAGAGAGATTATCGAATATATATTCAAGAAGGAGTTAATCGAATATAGGTTATTCGAAGAAGAGTTAATCAAATAGAGATTTCTCGAAGAGAGTTAATCGGCAAATTCGATTATATCGAATTCGGGAAAGTACTTATACTTTCCAGTGTTTAAATAGAGATTTATTTATATATAAATAAATAAGTGTTAGGTTAATTATTCACTAATAAGAATAGAAGTTATAATTAAAGTTAGATAATTCGAAAGGAGGGATTATAACGTTATCGTTATAACCAATGTTTTAAATATAGAAGTGGATTAGTAAAATTGGATCCGAGAAAGGCGTAAAGAAGTTGTTAAAGATTAAAAGATAAACTTTGACCATTTTGAAGTTATAACGTTGTTCAGTTAAGGTCTGAGAGGTAATTATACCCCAACTTGAGTGACTTCCTTCTTAACTAAGAAATGGTAAGGTTTGATCGTAAAGGAGTTTTGGAAATGTTTTCCAAACGAGAATCAGAAATGTTTTCTGATAAAAGAAAATAAGAATTTAGAATATAGGGAAATAGGAGATAAGTAAATAAATGAACTAAAGAGATTAATGTTAAATGATGTTTGTTCGATATAATTTCCATCTGGAAATAATATCGTTGTTTGCACACTTGTTTTTCTTTGATAGTTAACTCACAGACTATCGAATTTTTGACCATTTTAACGTTGTTAATATGGAGAGACCGGTTGGATTATTATCCATAGAACCACTCTGTATTGGCATAAGCGTCGCGAATCATATATGCCAAAGATAATTGAAGACGGAGTAAAATGCAAGGGCTGTTGTATAAGTCTTAGATAACAGTGACTAAGATGGATATACGGAATAGTGCCTTCGGTTTGTCCAGTCCCAGGACAACTTGTATGGATGAAGGTCAAACAGAGTATATCCAATGGATCGCGTAAGTTGATCTGTTCAAACGTATTCACGTTTGGTGGCGGAGGAATTCGTTTCTCTTAGCTGTATACCCGTGTTATTTTTGGATAAGTCAATTTGTGATTTGGCGGGTATGACGATGTGACATTCTAAGTGAATGAGGATGACTTGTATGAATGAATGTCTGACAGAGTATTTCCAGAAAGGTCACGTACATTGATTTCTTCAACCGTACCAAGAGTGGAAGCGGAGAAGGAAACTTCTTTTAGCTAACACGTAATGTATGGTTGTAGACGTCAATTAGTGATTTTCGATGGATCTGACAATGTGACATTCGAAGTGAATCTGATGTAATGATAAAGCGTAGCTTCTAGCCTCATCAACCGGTAAATGACAGAAATCAGGCAGGTAGCATGGCTAAGTCGGTCGCACCGAAGTAGGGGTGTATAATCACCTATCTAGAGAATATTCATTTGTTTCTTAAATCTATCAATGTTGTCCCATATATATACGGGAACGGTTGCTGATCCCAGCCGTTGGTGCTGTACATTCGATACACTCAAGCGAAATGAGTGGTCGGTCATGTGTGGCTGAGTTACAAGATGTTCTTGTTGAACTCCAGTGTATCGTTCCTAGAGTACACTGATCGGAAGGTGGTTCCGTACCTTGTCATAGTTGGAAATCCATTATCCAATACGTGCTTGCGATTTTGATTGTATACTATATATGTAGAACATGAGATGAAAGTGTTTCTGCTAGTTGATACCTATTTGTACATAGACATTATTATAATATCAAAAGGTTTTTGATATAAAGATATTTTGGATTCTCATAAGGGAAAAACCCGTTCCGTTCTGCGGTGTGGTCTTATGAGATATCGTTTACTTGTTCATATACCTGTTTAAACTGTTTTACTCATACCAGTCCCATGACTGACCCGGAGTTTATTTGTTTTGTTTTCCCTAAACTCTTGGGTGCCTAATTTTGTACGGGCAGTCAAGTAGTCAGGAATTTACAGATATACTGGAAGAGCGTGGAGCAGGAGGCTTCAAGATCATATAGCTATAGTTATTTCCGCTGTGTTGTAAGTGTTGTACTCTGATAAGTGCTATTGTATACATAACTGTTATATTTCAAAGTTATGTTATCTATTATATGTTATTCGTTCCGCTGTGAGGTTCGTGTTACTCTGATGTTGTGTTCTTCTTCTTCTTCTATTCTAAGTTTCTATCTTATCTATTCTCACCTTCTAATTTCTTTCATTAATTACCGGGATTTTTCGATGTTTTGGTTATCGACATCGTGCTTATGTCAATAACCAAAGCCGCTCAAAATCTGGGTCGTTACATCATGGCATATGTTCATAATCTTTACTAATCAATCTAAACTTGCATACATGGTTTGTCATATAAATCAACATAGCCCAAATAATATTAACATTATGATCTGATTAACATGAACTAATTAGCATAGATATTAACATCATGACTTTATAACATGTATGATTTATCACAACTTAGCATAGAAAATTTCAACCTATATAATATCATCATAGCATGATTTACAACATATAGGATATCATCATCACATAACATAGGATTTACAACCTACATGATAGCATAAGGTTTACAACAACATATATGACAATCCACATCATTCACTTATAATCCATTCATAACTTAATCTAATTAGTTTAATAATAATCTTATTAAGATCATCATACTCACAATTAGAGAAGAAAGAGGGTCTTGATTTGCTTTAGAGTTGAGTAGAATTAGGGTTTTGATTAGCTTTCTTCCTTCTTAGTTGGCGGCGGCTAGACTGAGTTCCATGGCGGTGGTATGACGGTGGCTATTCTGTTTTTCATGTGAGTTTAGAGTGAGAGACTACCTAGGTATTTATAGAGTTTAGGATTTATTTAGACCATCAAATCAACTCAGAACTAACCTGAACCGATAAATTTGCCAACTCAGCCCTAAAGACACATCAGCAGCTCAAGATTGGGCTCAGCCAAACCCTAGCCGACTGGACCAGGTCGACACCCAGGTCGACTCCCCAATCGACCTGGGGGGGTGTCGACTGCCCAGTCGACTCCCCAGTCGACCTGGGGTGCTGGGCGGGAATTTTCCCGCCTAGCCTGTTTGACTTCGAATTTTGAATTTTCTGAAATCTGTTTTGAATTTTCTGAAACTTCCGATGGTCATATCTCCTTCATACGAAGTCCAAATCACGCAAACTCGGACTCTATTTCGACCAGAATTCCGAGACCAACACAACGGCGCAACTCGTTTCCCACAATTCTCACGTCTGAGATTAGTTATTCTTTAATTTGTGAATATTAATATTAACAGAATTACGGGGTGTTACAGTCAGTGCTTTGTTTTTATTTGTCGATAAAATGACATCATTCTAATGAAGCTTTATGTAAATTATTGTACACATTTATTGTACCGGGTAACTATTCATTTTTTTACTGATTGCAAAATACAATAAATTAGAAATTCTATAATATACTAATAATCGTCCTGTAAGGTCTTAGCAAGGATACTACTCACAAATTTGTAATAGTATTTACGGATTCTTTAGGTCTGTTACGTACCACTGTTAAAGTCATGTATTTTTTAACAGTACTATCATAAATACAAAATTAGGAAATATCAAATCATTATCATTTTTGATAGTAGATATTCATATTTATATGCATAATATATTTAATTATATAAAAAATAGCGAGTATCAATTGTTATTACCATTAAAAAATTCAAATATGGATAACATTATTTCATATCCATTAATGAATTTTGTATTATTATTTTCAGAGATGGATAACAGCAAATAAAATTCAAATTTTTCCTTCTTTCGGTACTTATTGGAAACCCTATCTAAAACGACAAGTTTAAAGACAAGCACTCAACTGTTATACAAGGTTTCAAACATCAAATCAATGGGTATTCATATTGAACAAATGGTTCAACTTATTATTCACGTCATAACTCTGGGTCTCATTGTCTTAGGTTGATGTTTAACGTCCTAATATGTAGGCTGAGCAAAAACTGATAACAAGATGAAATAATAATTATCTTTTTCTTATAATTTTAATATTTATCTTGCATTTCATTATGTGAGTTCTCTAATGTATTTAATTAATGCACCCTCCATGTTGGTCAATCGAGGGAGGTTCTTATTATCATAATTTGCAAACAACATGACTATGTTTTGTTCAAGTTCTGATGACAATTCAATTATTCAATTGTCATTATTCCATATGTTCTAACCTTGAATTTGCAAAGAACACAAAAGTAATGTGTTCTAGAATTCACACAGTGTTATATAGAGCTTCAAATTTGCAAAGAACACAACAATAATGTGTTCTAGAATTTGCAAAGAACACAATAATAATTAAATTTGTTTTCATAGAAATTTATAGTTAATGCTTTTAATCAAATCTGTTATATAGAGCTTCAAATCAGGAAAATCCCACATGAACTGGCTATCATCGATCAATCTATACAACGATCATCAGTAAAGAAAAATTAATAAAATTACAAAGGTTCAAAAATATATAGCAAATGCTCGCGCTTGAAGAATTGTACTTCAGACCAAATCTCGCTTCTGGCAGGTGGTTGAACTTCGGACCAAATCGAGTTGAAGAATTGCTTTCAAACCAAATTTCTTCGCTTCGATTCAAGTCGCATATCAGATCATTGAACTTCTGGAACTTCTAGAAAAATAGAATAACGGAGCTTCGTGAAATTAGGGAATGATTGAGGTTGAAGAATTAATAGGTTAAGGTATAACGCGGCAGGAGAGAAGGACTAATATTAAAAAAAGGCGAAAGGATGAAGATGAGTATCTGAAGGAGAAGTGTAAAGAAAAGTGAAAATTTAGCAACCAAAAAAATGTTGGAGGGAAACCAAATCGTGGAACGGGATTCACGTGTGGTGGGATTAGTATTATTGCGCACGCTTAATATAATTGCAATTTAACTTGTTGAATTTTTAATTAAGTAAAGAATTAGCCATTTAACAATAGTAAGACAATTTTCAGGGCAATCCTACTTGCTATTAATATAATAATTTCTTGTAGTGATGCCCCGTCCGCATCCTAGTATATATTTAACTGAAAAATAATTAGAGTGAGAAGGAGTTCTTACTTTTGTTTTCCACTCCGTTAGTTTTTAATTTAACGGTTTAGATTTGGATTTATTCCAGTGCGCAGTGTTCTTTACCGTGATTCCAACGCAATCTGTTTCACGCGATTTATATTAAAAATTATATTTTTAAACAATGATATATATATATTTAAAAAACACATTTTTATAATGCTACTATATATATAAAAATCAAATTTATATAATGCTACTTTATATAGAAATCAAATTTTATAATGCTACTATATATATATAAATCAAATTTTTATAATGTTACTACATATATAAAAATCATATATTTATAATGTTACTACATATATAAAAATCATATTTTTATATAATGCTAATTTATTTTTAAAACTGAAAATAAATTATTGTTTTATATATTTTAAACCTAAAATTAATAATCAATGTGAATTTGTTCACCTTTAATCGTGGAGGTAGACTCGTCGAAGGTTGCGCAGATTCCGGTGGAGCTCAGGGTGGTAAATACGAAGCGGGAAATCATAAAAATTGGATCTTTATTGAAAAGGGGGCCCAGTAGTCAGAGTTGTGGTCGGAGGAGGGGCGCGTGGGGTCGTGGATGGTCGGGGGTGGTGCAAGAGGTGTCGGCAGGACATTAGTGGTCGGGGGCGGGGATTTTCAGGGGGTTTGGGGGGGTTTTCGAATGGAAAGAGGGAGAGATGGAGGGCGTCAGAGCTGTGGGGGGAGGTGGCGGCTAAGAGGTGCCAGCGACGGTCGATGGCAGGGCGGTGACGGTGGGCGGCGACGTTGGGGAAGGCAAGACGGGACTGGAAAGAGGGACGACAGGTTTGAAAATTTGGGGTCGCGATATTTTGAAAGGGGCTAGGGTTTTAATTTGGGGAGGGTATATATATAATTATTATTTTATTTTTATTTTTTCTCCAAAAAGTGTGATTTTGTAATGAACTCCAAACCATACCCAATGACTTTCACCCCTTGCTAATTACCCCCATTCCGAATACAATAGGATGTATTCCGCAAGCCAATTCGACTGTTTCGATTAGTTTTTATCAAAATTTAAAATATAAATCAATATATATTGAATTCAAACGTACATTTTAATTTACCTTGGCCACGTACTGAATCCAAAAGTTCCAGAAAAATAAATCTAGCTATTTTTTGACGATACGGTCCTAGCAAAACTAATTTCATCGAATTTGGAGACCGTTTAAAAAATGGTCATTTTCATGTCGATTAAATTCAAACTAAATGTACCAAATGTGTTTAAATTCACCACGCTCAAAAATCAATTCCAAAAATTATGAAAATTGGAATCTAACAATAATTTGACATTCCGGATCCAAAAAAATTAGTTTCATCGAAAATGGAGGTCGTTTGCAAAATGGCTATTTTTAAGGGCTATATATTATATTAAATTCCATAGCGACTATTTTAAATTTTAAATTGGACATAACTTTCAATTTATATTATGATGTAAGGACCCGTAACTTCCCCGTGAAGGAAAGAGCGGATACTTTGAGAACAACACACATCGGAACACAGATAGAAGAACATTTCATTGTTATTACAACAATTCCATCAGATACAAGAATATACAGAGTATAATTGAATAAATTACATTCGACAAATATCAGAGATTACAATAAATTACATAGCAGCGGAAAAATATACAAAATACAACTGAAAGTGATACACGGATACAGAGCTTTCCGAGCATCGTTCCAGCTGTAAATCAGGACCCTGTGAATATAAATCTGCAAAACCAAAACTACTAGCTGCCCATGTCGAAAATAAGGGCACCCAGAGTTTAGGTCAAAACAATAAACTCCAGGTCAGTCATGTGACTGGTGTGAGAACTAAAACAGTTATTTAAAACTTTACTTTAAAGATAATAACTCAAGGGACCACGCCGTATAACACGGAACGGGTTTCCTCCCAAGAATACTAGTGCATATAACAAAACAACGCAATGCTTTTTGGAAAAATGAAGCTATTATAAGACCCAGGTCCCATCACACAATGCAACGCAAGCCGGAGGATAGGGTTTTCCCATATAATAGCCAAATAATGCTTGATACGTTTAAAACAAATCATTTGATACTATCATAGGTGTATAGTGTCAAAACAATTCAAATCATAAATATCAATCATAGGCGGCATGGGTACCATATATCATGTCGCCATACTAGTTCTACAATTAAAACCGCAATATCACGTATTGGAAATTGGATTTCCGTCATGAGTCGAGGCAAGGGGCAAGCTCCTCTCCGCGTTCGAGACACTCTAGCAATGCCTCAGGACCCCACTCTGATCCTTTGGAACCTCCAAGGCCGGTCCTCTCTTACTTTTGAGGAATGGTTATTCCTGAACACACGTTTCCCGGTCCTTACAGACCTATATCTGAGGCGCCTCGTATCCAACAACCACACAGGTGAAAAGTATATAAATGTCAGGGCTGGTAGGTCACTGACACCACCCTAGCTAGAAAGAAACGTCGTGCACTCCTTGGGTTCGTCTCCCGTTTTGGACTCATACCGAGATGTGAGGCTCGCGAATTCACGCTATACACAAAGCTACGCCACACAGGCCGTGCTTTGATCATCAACCACAAGACTTTGCTTTTCAACAGAAGCCATGTTCAATTGCCACTTACGCGTGCCACACTGGAAATTGACTCCATGCGACTGATGTCCATCGATATACAACCTCTGAGCTCGTACGTCTCAGAGAAGGGCGTTAAGCAAGAGAATAAATTCTCCGCCGCCAAACAGATGTATATTTAATAGAGATCAATCAACACAGAATAAAATCCAATGTCAAACACACAATCCATTTACAAGTTCGTTCTGGGTCTGAATGAAACCGGAGGCACTTTCCTCGCATATCCATCCATCTCCAAGTACGTCTGGACGACCACCAACTGTTTCCCTCATCTTGGGTGTACAGCCCAATCGAGATTATCAGTAATCACCCAAACGATGTGAAGACTTCCGGTCTTCAACCACCGTCTTCATCTTCGACATCTCGTCGAATCGGTTATTCAGAATGGGTATAAACCCGGCCTTTCTGAATAACCCACGTATATGATACACAAATGTTACACAAACACAACAAACGCCTCGTTCCAATATAGAATATTCTTTTATTCACAAAATCACATTCTTAGGGGAAAGGTTCCCATTAATTTTATCAAAGATAAATTCTTCTAAATTTATTCTTTAATCTTCTTTTGGATATCATTTCAAACCATATTATGGTTTTCCAAACTAGTCGGGATTAGCGAACCACACCGAAGTAATTATTTATTTTATTTCCCAATCCGAACCTATATATCCCATGGAGAAAACTGGTAATACTCCACATCTAATACCACGGTGTTATTGGTAAAATTAATAACCATTTCACGTTCAAATCTAATTAAAGATTTAACTATCGCTTTGGAGCAAAACTGGTGGTACTCCATTCTCGATCACCTTTCAGATTTGATAATTTAAATTATCAATTCACTTTTCAATCTAATTAAAGATTCATTAAAGCTCCACTTAGTTTTAATCTTTTCAAAAATCAATATCCTGCCTTTAACTGGGTTAAAGAACCAATGTCATCTAAAACACGATTCACGATAAACCCAAAATCACACTCTATTGTTAATCGGGTTAAAGAACAGGTGTTGTTCAAAACACCGCTCACGATAAACCCAAAAACCAATTCAAATTCAATTTCAATTAAAAATTATTTAATTGATACACTTCATTAAATCTAAATAGAAAGATCTAATCTTTTTCTCTATTGGTCTTAAGAACAGTGTTAATGAAGACACCATTCACGACAAACCCAAATCACATTTGATATTAAATACAAAGCTCTGAATAGAAAATTGTAACGACCCAGAAAATCTGAACCAATTTAAAAATTTTAAATTGGCTAAAATAATGGATTTTAAATATTTAAAATAAATTTTTTAAATAATGGTAATGAAAAGTGAGTTTGAATCGATAATAGAAAACGAATTTAATTAATTCTAATTATAAACAAGGCCTGAAATGGCGCTGTAGTTTCAAAATTTGGATTCAAACTTTGTCGGACTGTACCGGGTGCAGAACAAAACGGATTCTAGTGAAACCACAAATATTTAAGTCTGTTAGTGAATACCTTTCGAACGAATCTGAAAAATCGAATTTTCATAGTGGAAAGCAAAAGTTATGGCCGAATGAATTTTCAGAAAGGTCGCTATGGGATTTATATAACCCGTGAAATTGGCCATTTTGCATACGACCTCGGAATTCGACGAAACCACTTTTGTTGGATCCGGGATGTGAAGTTATTGCTAGGTTTCAAATTTCATAATTTTTGAAGCTAGTATGTGAGCGTGGCAAAGGAAAATGTGTTTCGGTCAATTACAGTTAAATTGGATCGACTAGAAATGGGCCTTTTTGCAAACGGTCTCAGAATTCGACGAAACTAGTTTTGTTGGGACCGTATCGTCAAAACATAGCTAGACTTATTTTTCTTGAATTTTCGAATTAGTTTGTGGCCCTGGCAAATTGAAATGTGCGTTCAAATCAAATATTGAATGTTATATATTTTAAATTGAATGAAAACTGACTGAAACAGTCGAATGGGCCTACGAAACATATCCCATTGTGTTCGGAATGGGGGTAAAACGCTAGGGACGACAGTCATTGGGCTTGGATTGGTGTTCGTGTGTGACGAGGGGTATTTTCGGATTTTTAAAAAAACTTTATAAATAAAAAAAATATAATTGGTCCACGTCAGTTCAACCCCCCCCTTTTCTCTCTCCCCGACTCGAACGAACAAAGGAAATTGGCCGCCGCCTTCTCTCCTCTTTTTCTTCTGATCCGCTCAATGAAATCCAACGCCTCAGTTAAGGTTTTTGTAGTACTTCTCGTGATCTTCAAATCCATATAAGTGTTGGATTTTTTCGTGGCCTGTAGGGGGAGAACCACCCTCGAGAAGTTCAGTTGTTCGCACCCAGATTCCACCGCCTGGGGACCACCGAGCTCGACCCCCTCCCTGGCGCACGTGCGCCTCTCCTAGCTCGACAAGGTGGCGCTGGCCGAACGAAGCAACAATCAACGGATTGCCTGAAAGATCGAAACCTAGTTTTGAAGATTTTGAAAGGTAATCGGCTGTTTAATTTAAAACTGATTTTAACAGTTAAAACCGTTGCAAACTTTGAAAAATCATATCTTTTAGCTGTGTTAACGAAATTCGATGAAACAGGAAACATCGTGACCGTGTGGACGTCTTCTACATTTTAGAAGAGACCGCATATTTTTCTGAGCCTTCTGCTATTTTTGGTGGAATGGAACCCAATGTGAGATTTCTAATTTATAAACGATATGGAGAACGACGATGTATAAATTATATAGTCGATGTATGAGTTATATAAGCGTTGTACACCTCTTGTATAAGCGTTGTATAAGTTGTATGTTCGATGTATAAGTTATATATGCGTTGTAAAAATTATATATGTGTTGAAATAGAAGTGAATTTCTATATAATATATATATATATATATATATACGCCCCTCGTCCACAAACCATGGACGATATTTATTGGTTGTGATTGGTGTGAAATTGATTGATAGCGAATGGTTGTTTAGGATTGTTTGTGGTTGATATTGATTGATTATGGTTGAAAAATACCCATTTGTGGTTGAGAAATATTTGGTTGAAACCACATAGGATTAGTTTGTGGAAATGAAATAAATATATACATGCCGCTTGCGTGCGAACTAGATGCATGATCCCCATTGTCAAAAACCGCGAGGTTTTAAGGTAGAGCGAGGAGCCGTACTAGGGACGGTCCCGGTTTTAACTACCCTGCCGTTATGCTGCCGAAATTTTGAATAATATTCATGTGTTTGAATTATTTTCATTTGATGAAACTATATTTATTCGTTGTGTAGAAAACCTTCATGTGTTGAATCGATATTCATTCGTTGATTAGAAATTCATGTGTTGAATGGTATTCGTGTTTTAAATATAAAAATCACATTTTTATCTATATATAGAAACTGTAGAAAACCTTCATGTGTTGAATCGATATTCATTCGTTGATTAGAAATTCATGTGTTGAATGGTATTCGTGTTTTAAATATAAAAATCACATTTTTATCTATATATAGAAACTATAGAAAACCTTCATGTGTTGAATCGATATTCATTCGTTGATTAGAAATTCATGTGTTGAATGGTATTCGTATTTTGAAATAAATTGTTGTATAATAAAAATCACCTTTTTATCATCTATATGAACTATGTAAAATGACCTTGTTTAAAATAAATTGTTTTATAATGAAAATCACCTTTTTATCATCTATATAAACTATATGAAATAATAGTGTTTTGAAATGAATTGTTTTACAACAAAAATCACATTTTTATTATATACATTAATTGTTGAAATGTGAAGTGTTAAAAATAGCCAGAATTTCAAATAAATATGCATGAGTTGAAATATTCATTAATTAGCTAATGATATGATTTTTGCCTATGCATGCAACATTAGAATGAATGGTGTTTTTAAACCAAATGGAATCAAATATGAAGTTGAATAGAAAATGATAAGTGATAAGAACTGTATATATGTACATGCGTATTTATTGAATAGGTTATAGCAAAGGGGCTAGAGAAGAGGAATAAAATTTTGTGCCCGACAAATAGGTACACATTTACTGTTTTGTTTGGGTGATGATTTTATGAGCCTGTTGGCTAGCCGCTTGGCTTTTTCTTTTTCTTTTTGACATGAGACGCCCGTGTGGCTATTTGGGAATTTTCCCAGCCCCTCCCGTACAAAGGAGGTTATGGCGAATTTTTCCGAAATTTAAAGGCGTTAGTGAAATATTTGAAGTAAAAACGATGTAGGAATTTTTGAATGAACTATATTCATATAAATATATAAATGTAAATAAAATTAAAACGAAACGTGGCCGTGCAGTTCGCATTTTGAAACCGTGATTTCAAACGATTATGTCGAGAGATCCGACCATCGGATTTTCCTGAAATCGCAACCGTTGGGTTCGCTTTGGAAAAATCTTTCCAACGGTACCAACTTTGTAAAAATCCAATGTTTGGATTGTCTGGAATGTTTAATTAAAATCTGAAGAAAAACAGCGCCAGAAACGATTATATTTATATATATATAAAAATATAATTATATTTAATCGAATAACAACGCTGCAGTTCGTATCTTGAAATCGAAAATTCAAACGATTGTACCGGGAGATTCGACCGTCGGATTTTCCCGAAACTGTAACCGTTGGATTCGTTTTGAAAAGACCTTTCTAATGATGTAAATTTTGTGAAGATCCAATGGTTAGATTTTCATATATGTGTAAATCAAATCTGAAGAAAAACAGCGCCACGGCCGCGTTATGGCCCGAAGCGTCGTTTTGACTAAATTTGCTATTTTAAAATAAATAAAAATAGCGATAAATCGTTATAAAATATCATAAACGATATGGAATGGAAATAAACTGAATTTGCTTGATTTATGTGGTATTTGATGGTTGAATGTGTCTGGTGTGAAAATTACATTAAAGAACAAAATTGGTGTTGTCGAATGATTTAACCATTGAAATAAATTGATTTGAAATTCTAAATATACGTGAATTATTTGAAAAGGTCGAGTTAATTCTCGTTTCAAATAATTGACCGATGATTGAAATTCGAAGATGAAGACGGTGGTCGAAGACCGGAGATCTTCACCTCGTTTGGATGGTAACCGAGGTCCTGATTGGGAGGCATCCCGAAATATGGATAATGAGTGGTGATCGTCCAGACGTACGTGGTGATCAATGGGTTTGCGAGGTATTTAGTGCCTCCGGTTTCGTTCAGACCCAGAACGGACTTGCAAATGGACTGTGTGTCTGACATTGGGTTTTATTCTGTGTTGATTGATCTCTATTAAATATACATCTGTTTGGCGGCGGAGAATTTATTCTTTTGCTTAATGCCCTTCTCTGAAACGCACGAGCTCAGAGGTTGTATATCGATGGACATCAGTCGCATGGTATGAACAGCTAGTGTGGCATGCCTAAGTGGCAAATGATCAAGGCTTCTGTTGAAAAGCAAAGTCTTGTGGTGATGATCAAAGCACCGCCTGTGTGGCGTAGCTTTGTGTATAATGTGAATTCGCGAGCCTCACACCCCGGTATGAACCAGAAACGGGAGAGGACATCAGGGAGGGCCTGCGTTTCTTTCTAGCTAGGGTGGTGTCAGTGACCTACCAGCCCTGACATTTATATACTTTTCACCTGTGTGGTTGTTGCTGTTGCGTGGAGCCTCGGTTTGATCGGACGATCCGGGTCTGATGGAGTCATTCGTTGGCTCGTTTACGCCCCAAAGGACGGGGAGACGTAGTGTTCAGGCATAATAATCCACATCGGTGGACCGGCCCTGACGATCCAAGGGGCAGTTGCGGCTGTTCCGGAGACATGGGCTAGATTGTCTTGAAGTCGGTAAGGACTATCTTTTGCCTTGGTTCATGACGGAAATCCAATTTCCAAATACGTGACTGTGCGGTTTCGATTGTATATATATTTGGCGACATAGTGGCATGGGACGCTCATGTCGTCTATGATTGATAGTTATGATTTGAAATTGGTTTCAAAACATATAGACACTAGCAATAATATCAAATGCCTTTGTTTTATTCGTATCAAGCATATTTTGGCCGTTATAAGGTAAAAACTCTATCCTCCGGTTTGCGTTGCATTGTGTGATGGGAACTGAGTCTTATAACGACTTCATTTTTATAAAAAGCATAGCGATGTTTAAAAGAAATATTTGTTTTAAAGCACTGGCAATCCAATGGAGTAAACCCGTTCCACGAAAGTGGCATGGTCCTGTGATTAGCCATATTATATATGTGTTGAGTAGATTTCTCATACCAGTCCCATGACTGACTCGTAGTTTGTTTCACTTTCAAACTCGGGTGCCCCTTTTTCCTACATGGGCAGTCTTGTATTCAGGTTTAGCTGGTTCTTTCTCTGGATAGCTGGAGCTGAAGATGGATTCTATCATTTATCTCTTTTTATGCTGTTCAGCTCCTATTGTACATATTTTGTTTGTTTTCCGCTGTAGACATTTATGTATAGCTGTACTATAATTGTACTAAGTAAGATCCTATATACTGTGTAACTCTGATGATTACTTTTATCCAGTATATTCTATTGTTCATCATCTGGTGTATTTATTTAATTATGTTCTGCTATTATCTGTTTATGTGTTATATTCCACAGATTACCCTTGCCGCCGTCAGTACGGGGTTTGGGGTCGTCTCATTTGGTATCAGTGCTTTGGTTAAGCTTAGTTCTGGGATATAACATATTAACGAACTCGTCAGAAATAGAACCAGTAGTGTTTTAGGGCGGGAAACTCAATACAGATAGGATCAGTAATATCCTAGTATGAGTAAAGAAGAATGAAATTACACCTCGATAGACACATTTACAATGAAGTATATGTTTCTTTATTTTAAAATATCTTTTCTGTGACCTGACACTTGATCTTTCATTTGCAGAAGAATTAGAGAATGAGTGCCAGAAACAGAAGAAGTGATACTGTCCCGGATATAGAAGCTCTTTATATGAAATATAGAAATCTGGGTGGAAAGCCGTTCTCGGGCGAAGAATCTATTATGAGAACGCAAGCTTGGATTCGTTCGGCTGAGAAAATCTTCGAAGCATTAAAGCTGAGGGATGACCAGAAAAGATTACTGGCCTCCTGGGCGCTCGAAGACGAAGCTTTGTTCTAGTGGGATTTAGTTATTAAGGATAATCCAGAAGGTGATATCACCTGGGATAGATTCAAAGTGATTTTCCTGGAAAGATTTACTCCTCCCGAAGCGACCGAGCGACTATGTGATGAATTTTCTTATTTGATACAAGGTGATATGACCATCCCAGAATATCATAAGAAATTCAACGAACTTTCTCACTTTGCCCCTTATCTAATTGGAAATCCGAAGAGGAAGAATATGAGATTTATCAATGGGCTTCAAAGAAAATATCAGAATAGTGTAATGAGCAACGTGAAGCTCCCCTTTTCTGAAATGATATACATGGCTTATCAGTACGAAGATCTAGACAAGAAGGGTATGTTATAGTATGAAGAAGAAGTCAGCTCTAGTAATAAAATTGAGTCTGCAACTGATCATTCAGAGGCCAGTACAATGTCTGAGGTCAGTAAGGAGCCCAAAGTCAATCGGAAAAGGGCCAGATCCGAAAAAGAACCAGCAACGACTGCCATATGCAATAACTGCCATAAGAAAGGTCATTTGCAAGGGAATTGTAAATCCTCGAAGAAACGAAAGAATGATGGATTTAAATCCGGTGGAAAGCTTCAGGAAAGCAGAGAATGAAATCTCTGCCAACAGGCTGGTCATGTAAAGCAAGATTGTTGGCTATTGAAAAAGACCCAAGAGGCTCATGTAAATGAAGTTGCAGAAACGTCAGCACCCCCAGATAGTACGGGAAGATCTGATGTTTTAGAAGGAACGCTTACTGTCAAAAACATTCCAGTCAAAGTACTGTTTGACACAGGCGCATCACGAAGCTTTATTGCAAAGAGTGCAGTCAAGAAATTGGATCTGAAATTGAAGAAGCTCAAAGAACCAATGACTGTCCGAAATCCGGTCGGTGGTTTCATCGATCTCAGTTGGGTTTGTGCAGTACCTGTCTCTTTATCCTGCTATAAATTCCCTACTGTCTCTATCGTTATGAACTTTGATGAATTCGATCTTATTCTGGGATTGGATTGGCTAACCAAATATGAAGCAGAGGTTAGATGCGCAGAGAGAGTTGTTAGGGCTAAGATTAAATCAGGGAATTATATAACCATACCATGTAAAGGTCAGAATGATAATAGAAAAGACTTCTGGGCAGCTTTGAATGTTTCTCCAGCCCAAATAGAAAATATCCCTGAAATCACAGAGAATATTCCCGACTTAGTGAAAGATATTCCTGTCGTCAAGAACTATGCGGATGTATTCGAGGAAGTTGTTCGCTTACCTCCATAGAGAGAAATAGATTTCAAAATTGCTTTAATTTCGAATGCAAGGCCGGTAGTTCATGTTATTCGAAGAATGTCCTTGAAGGAGAAAGAGGAATTAGACAATCAAACACGACAGCTCGTATGGAAAGGTCTGATCAGACCTAGTTTCTCTGATTGGGGAGCAGCAGTGGTTTTTGTCCCAAAATCTGACGGTACTCTACGGCTATGTGTGGATTATCGTGATCTGAACAAACAGACGATAAAGAACAAATATCCATTGCCGCTGATTGATGATTTGTTGGATCGATTAAATGGAGCACAAGTATTTTCACGAATGGACCTAGCTACAGGCTTCCATCAACTTCGAATCGCCGAAGAGTGTGTTCCAATGACAGCATTCAGAGGCCCCGACTTATTCTACGAGTGGTTAGTAATGCCATTCGGCTTATGTAACGCTCCAGCTTACTTCGTCGATTTGATGAATAAAGTGTTCAGAGGGGTTTTGAATAAATTTGTTCTGGTTTTTATTGAATATTCTAATCTTCTCAAAATCAAAAGCCGAACATGAAAAGCATCTGGAACAGGTTCTAGAAATCCTCAGAAGGAATGTATTGAATGCCAAATTTTCCAAATGTATCTTTTGGCAAGATGAAGTAAAATTTCTAGGCCACGTCGTATCGAAAGAAGGAATCGCTGTGGATCCAAGCAAAATCACGGCTATTCAGAATTGGAAACAACCCAGTACCCCCACTGAAGTCCGCAGTTTTCTCGGATTGGCTAGCTATTACCGGAAGTTCGTTAAAAACTTTTTGAAGATATCTGGCCATTTAACGAAGCTTACAAAGAAGCACTCTAAATTCAAATGGACTCCCGAGAGTGAAGAGGCTTTTGAAGAGCTAAAGTTAAGGTTAACAACTGCTCCAGTGTTAACCATCATCGATGGCAACCAGGATTTGAAAGTCTGGACTGATGCTTCTAGAGAAGGCCTTGGCGCAGTGTTAATGCAAAGAGGCCAAGTGATTGCTTATGCTAGCCGCCAACTGAAGCCGCACGAAAAGAACTATGTAACTCATGATCTTGAGTTATTGGCTATAGTATTCGCTTTGAAAATCTGGATGCATTATCTTCTAGGTGAGAGATTCGAGCTGTTTACAGATCATCAATCGTTAAAGTATCTGTTCACCCAGAAGGACTTGAATCTGAGGCAGCAGCGTTGGCTGGAGTTTCTTGCAGCATACGATTTTGAAATCTTATACACTCCAGGGAAAGCCAATGTCGTGGCGGACGCGTTAAGCCGAAAGAATGAAATGATCGCCAGTTTTATCATTGCAACTTCGTTGATTGACAAGATATCGGCTCTCCAAAAAGACGACCAATTTATTAAAGGAATGAGTCAGCGAATTCGTGAAGGCAATGCATCGGATTTCCAGCTAGATAGCGAAGGAATTTTGAGGTTAGAAGGACGAATTTGTGTTCCAGAAATTCCTGAACTCAGAAGAGATGTGCTTGATGAATGCCACAAATCTAAGCTCAGTATCCATCCGGGTGTGAATAAAATGTATAACGATATCAAGCGCACATTCTGGTGGAAGTCGTTAAAGAGAGACATCTCGATATATGTTAGTCGATGCCCTACTTGCCAGCTAGTCAAAAGCGACCAACAGAAACTAGCTGGGTTGTTACAACCGCTAGAAGTTCCTGGTTGGAAGTGGGAGCATATTTCTATGGATTTCATTGATGGTCTGCCCAGAACCAGAAAAGGAAATGACAGTATTTGGGTGATCGTAGATCGCTTCACGAAGACCGCCCATTTCATACCTGTCAGATCAAATAGAACCGCTCAGAGTCTGGCGCAGATTTACTTCAGGGAAATAGTTAGAGTACATAGAGTGTCGCTCAGTATAGTCAGTGATAGAGATACAATATTCACTAGCAAATTCTGGGAAGCATTTCAAGTTGAACTGGGAACGAAGTTGAACTTGAGCACCGCTTATCATCCTCAGACAGACGGTCAGACTGAGAGGGTGAATCGTATTTTAGAAGATCTATTGCGGGCTTGTGTTATAGATTTCGGTGGGTCATGGGAAGACCATCTGCATTTGGCTGAATTCTCTTATAACAACAGCTACCAGGCGAGTCTGACAATGTCGCCATTCGAAGCATTGTATGGTAGACCGTGCCGATCCCCTGCTTGTTGGGTCGAACCAGGTAATAGACTTGTGTTGGGTCCTGATATGATTCGAGAAGCTGCCGACAAAGTCGATTTTATTAAGAAGCGATTACTCGCCGCTCAAAGCCGACAAAAGAGCTATGCCGATAGAAGAAGAAGAGATATATCCTTTGCTGTTGGCGACTATGTATATTTGAAAGTATTGCCGATGAGAGGACTTATCCGGTTCGGTAAAACAGGAAAGTTGGCGCCCAAATTCATTGGTCCGTTTCCTATTCTGGAACGGATCGGAACTCTCGCTTATAAAGTCAAACTGCCTGACTGGTTGGCTGGAGTTCATGATGTATTCCACATATCTCAACTTCGAAAGCACGTTCTTGATCCAGACTTGATCGTGGAAGAAGCAGCTCAACAGGATATTGAAATTACTCCAGAACTAGCTGTGAGAAGAGAGCCGCTAAAGATTATCGGCAAAGAAACCAAAGAGCTGAGGAACAAGAAGGTTTGCTTAGTCAAAGTGCAATGGAGTGGAGATCCACGAGATTGTACTTGGGAAACTGAGGAGAGCATTCAGAAAGCTTATCCTAGATGCCGAGTAGATATCTCTGATTGACTCTGGTGCAAGTTACATTTACCCTACTTTGCATTACCAATTGGTTCTCTATTCTGTTGTTATTTTCTCTCCATGGATGTGCACTTTTAATTCTATGGTCTGAATGATTTTAAAAGAGAATAGGGGTTAATTTGTATAGTTCTGAAAAGTTGAAAACAATTGGATTGGTTGTTGTGTTGTGTGATTGTAGATTTATCAAACCACTTTCGACTTTGTTCCTTTTCGGGGACGAAAAGTTTTAAGTGGGGGAGATTGTAAAGACCCAGAAAATCTGAACCAATTTAAAAAATTTTAATTGGCTAAAATAATGGATTTTAAATATTTAAAATAAATATTTTAAATAATGGCAATGAAAAGTGAGTTTGAATCGACAATAGAAAACGAATATAATTAATTCTAATTATAAACAAGGCCTGAAATGGCGCTGCAGTTTCAAAAATTGGATTCAAACTTTGTCGGACTGTACCAGGTGCAGAACAAAACGAATTCTAGTGAAACCACAAATATTTAAATCTGTTAGTGAATACCATTCTAACAAATCTGAAAAATCGAATTTTCATAGCGGAAAGCAAAAGTTATGGCCGAATGAATTTTCAGAAAGGTCGCTATGGGATTTATTTAGCCCGTGAAATTGGCCATTTTGCATACGACCTCGGAATTCGACGAAACCACTTTTGTTGGATCCGGGATGTGAAGTTATTGCAAGGTTTCAAATTTCATAATTTTTGAAGCTAGTATGTGAGCGTGGCAAAGGAAAATGTGTTTTGGTCAATTACAGTTAAATTGGATCGACCAGAAATGGGCCTTTTTGCAAACGGTCTCAGAATTCGGCGAAACTAGTTTTGTTGGGACCGTATCGTCAAAACATAGCTAGACTTATTTTTCTTGAATTTTTCGAATCAGTTTGTGGCCCTGGCAAATTGAAATGTGCGTTCAAATCAAATATTAAATGTTATATATTTTAAATTGAATGAAAACTGACTGAAACAGTCGAATGGGCCTACGAAACATATCCCATTGTGTTCGGAATGGGGGTAAAACGCTAGGGACGACAGTCGTTGGGCTTGGATTGGTGTTCGTGTGTGACGAGGGGTATTTTCGGATTTTTTAAAAAAACTTTATAAATAAAAAAAATATAATTGGTCCACGTCAGTTCAACCCCCCCCCCCCCCCCGGCTTTTCTCTCTCCCCGACTCGAACGAACGACGGAAATTGGCCGCTGCCTTCTCTCCTCTTTTTCTTCTGATCCGCTCAATGAAATCCAACGCCGTAGTTAAGGTTTTTGTAGTACTTCTCATGATCTTCAAATCCATATAAGTGTTGGATTTTTTCGTGGCCTGTAGGGGGAGAACCACCCTCGAGATGTTCGGCCGTTCACACCCAGATTCCGCCGCCTGGGGACCACCGAGCTCGACCCCCTCCCTGGCGCACGTGCGCCTCTCCTAGCCCGACAAGGTGGCACTGGCCGATCGAAGCAACAATCAACGGATTGCCTGAAAGATCGAAACCTAGTTTTGAAGATTTTGAAAGGTAATCGGCTGTTTAATTTAAAACTTATTTTAACAGTTAAAACCGTTGCAAACTTTGAAAAATCATATCTTTTAGCTTTGTTAACGAAATTCGATGAAACAGGAAACATCGTGACCGTGTGGACGTCTTCTACATTTTAGAAGAGACCGCATATTTTTCTGAGCCTTCTGCTATTTTTGATGGAGTGGAACCCAATGTGAGATTTCTAATTTATAAACGATATGGAGAACGACGATGTATAAATTATATAATCGATGTATGAGTTATATAAGCGTTGTACACCTCTTGTATAAGCGTTGTATAAGTTGTATGTTCGATGTATAAGTTATATATGCGTTGTAAAAATTATATATGTGTTGAAATAGAAGTGAATTGCTATATATATATATATATATATATATATATATATATATGCCCCTCGTACACAAACCATGGACGATATTTATTGGTTGTGATTGATGTGAAAATTGATTGATAGCGAATGGTTGTTTGGGATTGTTTGTGGTTGATATTGATTGATTATGGTTGAAAAATACCCATTTGTGGTTGAGAAATATTTGGTTGAAACCACATAGGATTAGTTTGTGGAAATGAAATAAATATATACATGCCGCCTACGTGCGAACTAGATGCATGATCCCCATTGTCAAAAACCGCGAGGTTTTAAGGTAGAGCGAGGAGCCGTACTAGGGACGGTCCCGGTTTTAACTTACCTGCCGTTATGCTGCCGAAATTTTGAATAATATTCATGTGTTTGAATTATTTTCATTTGCTGAAACTATATTTATTCATTGTGTAGAAAACCTTCATTTGTTGAATCGATATTCATTCGTTGATTAGAAATTCATGTGTTGAATGGTATTCGTGTTTTAAATATAAAAATCACATTTTTATCTATATATAGAAATTGTAGAAAACCTTCATGTGTTGAATCGATATTCATTCGTTGATTAGAAATTCATGTGTTGAATGGTATTCGTGTTTTAAATATAAAAATCACATTTTTATCTATATATAGAAACTATAGAAAACCTTCATGTGTTGAATCGATATTCATTCGTTGATTAGAAATTCATATGTTGAATGGTATTCGTATTTTGAAATAAATTGTTGTATAATAAAAATCACCTTTTTATCATCTATATGAACTATGTAAAATGACCTTGTTTTAAAATAAATTGTTTTATAAATCACCTTTTTATCATCTATATAAACTATATGAAATAATAGTGTTTTGAAATGAATTGTTTTACAATAAAAATCACATTTTTATTATATACATGAATTGTTGAAATGTGAAGTGTTAAAATTAGCCAGAATTTCAAATAAATATGCATGAGTTGAAATATTCATTAATTAGCTAATGATATGATTTTTGCCTATGCATGCAACATTAGAATGAATGGTGTTTTTAAACCAAATGGAATCAAATATGAAGTTGAATAGAAAATGATAAGTGATAAGAACTGTATATATGTACATGCGTATTTATTGAACAGGTTATAGCAAAGGGGCTAGAGAAGAGGAATAAAATTTTGTGCCCGACAAATAGGTACACATTTACTGTTTTGTTTAGGTGATGATTTTATGAGCCTGTTGGCTAGCCGCTTGGCTTTTTCTTTTTCTTTTTGACATGAGACGCCCATGTGGCTATTTGGGAATTTTCCCAGCCCCTCCCGTACAAAGGAGGTTATGGCGAATTTTTCTGAAATTTAAAGGCGTTAGTGAAATATTTGAAGTAAAAACAATATTGGAATTTTTGAATGAACTATATTCATATAAATATATAAATATAAATAAAATTAAAACGAAACGTGGTCGTGCAGTTCGCATTTTGAAACCGTGATTTCAAACGATTATGCCGGGAGATCCGACCATCGGATTTTCCTGAAATCGCAACCGTTGGGTTCGCTTTGGAAAAATCTTTCCAACGGCACCAACTTTGTAAAAATCCAACGGTTGGATTGTCTGGAATGTTTAATTCAAATCTGAAGAAAAACAGCGCCAGAAACGATTATATATATATATATATAATTATATTTAATCGAATAACGACGCTGCAGTTCGTATTTTGAAATCGAAACTTCAAACGATTGTACCGGGAGATCTGACCGTCGGATTTTCACGAAACTGGAACCGTTGGATTCGTTTTGAAAAGACCTTTCTAATGATGTAAATTTTGTGAAGATCCAACGGTTAGATTTTCATATATGTGTAAATCAAATCTGAAGAAAAACAGCGCCACGGCCGCGTTATGGCCCGAAGCGTCGTTTTGACTAAATTGGCTATTTTAAAATAAATAAAAATAGCGATAAATCGTTATAAAATATCATAAACGATATGGAATGGAAATAAACTGAATTTGCTCGATTTATGTGGTATTTGATGGTTGAATGTGTCTGGTGTGAAAATTACATTAAAGAACAAAATTGGTGTTGTCGAATGATTTAACCATTGAAATAAATTGATTTGAAATTCTAAATATAAGTGAATTATTTGAAAAGGCCGAGTTAATTCTCGTTTCAAATAATTGACCGACGATTGAAATTCGAAGATGAAGACGGTGGTCGAAGACCGGAGATCTTCACCTCGTTTGGATGGTAATCGAGGTCCTGATTGGGAGGCATCCCGAAATATGGATAATGA
The DNA here is from genome assembly GCA_030737875.1 of Allium sativum. Lineage (NCBI taxonomy): Eukaryota > Viridiplantae > Streptophyta > Magnoliopsida > Asparagales > Amaryllidaceae > Allium > Allium sativum. The sequence continues at coordinate 766,230,204 of CM060912.1, read as the reverse complement.
GTGGTGATCGTCCAGACGTACGTGGTGATCGATGGGTTTGCGAGGTATTTAGTGCCTCCGGTTTCGTTCAGACCCAGAACGGACTTGCAAATGGACTGTGTGTCTGACATTGGGTTTTATTCTGTGTTGATTGATCTCTATTAAATATACATCTGTTTGGCGGCGGAGAATTTATTCTTTTGCTTAACGCCCTTCTCTGAAACGCACGAGCTCAGAGGTTGTATATCGATGGACATCAGTCGCATGGCATGAACTGCTAGTGTGACATGCCTAAGTGGCAAATGATCAAGGCTTCTGTTGAAAAGAAAAGTCTTGTGGTGATGATCAAAGCACCGCCTATGTGGCGTAGCTTTGTGTATAATGTGAATTCACGAGCCTCACACCCCAGTATGAACTAGAAACGGGAGAGGACATCAGGGAGGGCCTGCGTTTCTTTCTAGCTAGGGTGGTGTCAGTGACCTACCAGCCCTGACATTTATATACTTTTCACCTGTGTGGTTGTTGCTGTTGCGAGGCGCCTCGGTTTGATCGGACGATCCGGGTCTGATGGAGTCATTCGTTGGCTCGTTTACGCCCCAAAGGGCGGGGAGACGTAGTGTTCAGGCATAATAATCCACATCGGTGGACCGGCCCTGACGATCCAAGGGGCAGTTGCGGCTGTTCCGGAGACATGGGCTAGATTGTCTCGAAGTTGGTAAGGACTATCTTTTGCCTTGGTTCATGACGGAAACCCAATTTCCAAATACGCGACTGTGCGGTTTCGATTGTATATATATTTGGCGACATAGTGGCATGGGACGCTCATGTCGTCTATGATTGATAGTTATGATTTGAAATTGGTTTCAAAACATATAGACACTAGCAATAATATCAAATGCCTTTGTTTTATTCGTATCAAGCATATTTTGGCCGTTATAAGGTAAAAACTCGATCCTCCGGTTTGCGTTGCATTGTGTGATGGGAACTGAGTCTTATAACGACTTCATTTTTATAAAAAGCATAGCGATGTTTAAAAGAAATATTTGTTTTAAAGCACTGGCAATCCAATGGAGTAAACCCATTCCACGAAAGTGGCGTGGTCCTGTGATTAGCCCTATTATATATGTGTTGAGTAGATTTCTCATACCAGTCCCATGACTGACTCGTAGTTTGTTTCACTTTCAAACTCGGGTGCCCCTTTTTCCTACACGGGCAGTCTTGTATTCAGGTTTAGCTGGTTCTTTCTCTGGATAGCGGGAGCTGAAGATGGATTCTATCATTTATCTCTTTTTATGCTGTTTAGCTCCTGTTGTACATATTTTGTTTGTTTTCTGCTGTAGACATTTATGTATAGCTGTACTGTAATTGTACTAAGTAAGATCCTGTATACTATGTAACTCTGATGAATACTTTTATCCAGTATATTCTATTGTTCATCATCTGGTGTATTTATTTAATTCTGTTCTGCTATTATCTGTTTATGTGTTATATTCCACGGATTACCCTTGCCGTCGTTAGTACGGGGTTTGGGGTCGTCTCAAAAATATACCGGCTTATATTCAATATCAAATCTTGAAACCAACAAATACCGTATTGGAAATAACGATATAAAATATATCTTTCAAATTCCCATAACAATATCTGTATAGTCACGAAATCCAAAATCGAAATATTCTGAAGGTAATTTCGATTCAACTCCAGTCCAATTCACGTATTGGGAATATTGATTATTTTTAAAATCACTTTCAAATTCAATTTATTTATTTCAAAAATAAATTGATTTTAATTCTAGTTCAAAACTAGTTCATTTCGACAAAAATCTATTTTTATCCTTTCAAATTTGGAATTCTTCAGCCCAATTTTTCCCAAATCATTTCTTATGATTTTACACAAATTATCAATATTTTTAATAATTTTATCAAGGCCCGTACAGTCGATTTCCATCAACGGCCATCGAACTGCACTTACAGCGACCTTTTCCAAATTTGATTTGGACATAATTCCAAATCCAACCATTAGATTTCAAATTTCTAATATTCATTGGAAAGCACTTTTCGATACGAACCCAATGGTTCCGGTTTTAGGAGAATCCGACGGTCGGATCTCCCGCAACGTCAATTCGAAGTCAATGTTCGAAATTCACGAACTGCCGCGGCGCGTTCTATTCAGGCCATTATATATATAATATATATATATATATTTCATCGGTTTCCTTTTTAAAACGTATTTTATAAATCGTTTTATATTCGTTTTCAAAACTATTTCAACTTTATATTCAATTTCTAATCAAAATTGAATATTTCTTATCATTACTATATAAATGATAATATTTTCAAAACATTATATTTTGAAATCACTACCTTTTCTATATTCATTATAAAAACGAATATAATCGATATGAATATCGTTCACGTCAAAATAGCGCAACTCTAATCAACACAGCTTTATATATTTCAATAAATTCGTTATTCTATTCAACAAATGAATATTTATCCCATTCGACACATGAATCTATATTTCTTTCAACACACGACTAATCTCAACACATGAGTACTGTCAACACACGACTATTTTTGTTATGTAAAATATTTTATAAAACTATGGTATCTATCGTTTGATTTTTAAATCAGACTCCACCGTGAAGTAGTTCTAATTTTAAATATGATAAAGATGTAAATTTTATTGTTAAAATATTTTACTCAACACTTGAATAGTTTCAACACATGAACATCGTCAACACATGAATATTTTCCCCGATTGGAATGAGGCCCAATCAATCACCATATAATGTTAATTATATGGATTCCATACAACACATGTATATAATAGCAACGATAAACCATCAACCATCATCCAAAGTGCACAACACAACTGCATAAGCATCAAATATAAATAATCAACGCTTACACAGCCTGTCGACCAATCGATCGACATACCATGAAATAATTGGGATTAGTGTACGCCAAATATCATCCCAACACCCGTGTGGGGTTTCAAATCAACATACACAGATTCTTTATTTGTGCAGTTGGGTGATGTGTAAAATTTATCATCCCAATCAATATCAGTCAAATTGGTGTGTATAAATAAATCGGCCGATTTGTTTATAAATATTCATTTATTCACATTCACGTTAAAAAATATATTTTTAACGATAATTAATTTATTTCCACATATCTACATTTTATTATCGATTTCACATTAACATCACAAACAATTTTCACAACACATCAATCAAACAAACAAGCCATCCATGGTCTGTGGATGACGGGTGTCGGGTGCTGCTAAGCACCGTCTCCATCCTAGTATATATATAACTAGAAAAAGGAATTTAAAGTGAGAAGTTCTCACCAAAGCTATCCCAACTTCACGACACTTCAAAAGGAGAAGTCTTCGCCATTCTCGCCTTTTGTCACTTTCGTTGACCGTAGCCACTACATATATAAAAATCACATTTTTATATTGTTGCTATGTATATAAAAATCATATTTTTATTATCACTCCATATGGATAAAAATTCTATTTTTACACCGCTACTATATAGATAAAAATTCTATTTTTACAATGCTACTATATAGATAAAAATTCTATTTTTACATCGCTACTATATAGATGAAAATTCTATTTTTACATCGATGCTATATAGATAAAAATTATATTTTTATCTCGCTATTCTTTATAAAAAGATTTCGCCTTTCAAATAAAAAGATTTTGCCCTTTCAAATATAAAGATTTCGCCTTTTCAAATATAAAGATTTCGCCTTTTCAAAAATAAATATTTCGCCTTTTCAAAAATAAATATTTCGCCTTTTAACTCTATAAAAATCATATTTTTATATCTTCAACTTCATAGTAAAATCGTATTTTTATCACTTCAACTTCATAGTAAAAATCGTATTTTTATCACTTCAACTTCATAGTAAAAATCGTATTTTTATCACTTCAACTTCATAGTAAATTTTAACCTAATGTTCTATGAATAAAATCCTATCATTTTCTGATTAAAAATCATATTTTTGGTCATATGAACAAAATTTAAAAGAAAATGAATAAATAAAAATAAAAAGGAATATAGAAACTCACTGGTTCAGCGAATGGGGGGTTTCCACTATCGTCGCAGGTGGTTGGGGCTGAGATGGTCGCCGCTCTCCTATGGTGGCGCGACAGGGGGTTTCTGGGCTGAAGGGGGGTGCGGGCGCGCTCGAAGAAGAAGAGGAAGGGGAGAGAAGAAGGAGGGGCGGTGGATGAAGGCGGCGCGGCCTGGCGCGAGGCGTGGGGGGGGGGGGGGGGGAGTGCGGCGGCGGGTTTCGATCGGAGGGGCTGCGGTTTCTCTTTTTTTTCTGAAATGAATTGAACGGAAGGGGGGCAGAGGGATTTAAGGAGAAGAGAGAGGTTTTATTTTTTTAATTATTTTAATTTCAAAAACTTGACTTTTTCATACGACCTCTAAACGAGGCCCACCGCCTGTCGTCTGTAGTGTTTTACCCCCATTCCGAACACAACGGGATATGTATCGTAAGCTGATTCGATCATTTCGATCAGTTTTCGTCAAAATCAACATATAACTCTATATATTGAATTTGAATGCGCATTTCAATTTACTGGGGTCACATACGAACTCTAAAAATTCCATAAAAATATTTTCTTGCTTCGTATCGACGATACGGTCCTAACAAAATTAATTTCATCGAATTTTGAGACCGTTGGAAAAATGGCCATTTTCTAGTCGATTAAAATCAACTGAAACTGGTCAAACGCGTTTTCCTTTGCCACACTCACATATTGATTCGAAAAATTATGAAATTTGGAATCTAGCAATAACTTTACATCACGGACCCAACAAAAGTGGTTCCGTTGAAATCCGAGGTCGTTTGCAAAATTCCTATTTTTAAGGGCCTGAATTCCATAGCGACTATTCAGAATTTTCAACTGGACATATCTTTTGATTCCCGCTATGAAATCCCAATTTTTCGGATTCGTTGGAAAGATACTTTCAATTAGATCCTATTATTTTTAGTTTCACTAAAATCCGGTTTGTTTTGCACCCGGTACATTCAATTGAAGTTTGAAATCGAATTATCGAGCTACCGCGCCATTTTCAATTCTATTTGTAATTTAAAATAATTATTTATATTCTAACGACGACGTATATAATATATACGTTCGAATTCTATTCAAATTAAATTTTTCGTCAATATTATTTAAAATAATCCATTTTAAATGTTCAAAATTCACTAAAATTGCCAAAATAAAAATTTTAAACTGGCCCAGATTTTCGGGTTGTTACATTCTCCCCTACTTAAAACTTTTCGTCCCCGAAAAGGAACAAAGTCGAAAGTGGTTTGATTAATCAACTCTACGTTCGATCTGGCTTCCATTCTCCAACTTTTCAGTTTCTAAGAATTCTTCAAATTCTTCAAAAATTTGTCCAACACCCGGAATTTTCGAAAAATTTCGCCATAACCTCCCTTGTACAGTTAGAGGTTTGGAAATTTATTAGGCCGTATTAGGTACGCAATAAATCCTAATAAGCATACACATATTTATAGTGATATATTCTGATGTTTACAGGGGAGTGTGTGTTGATAATAACTCCAGAGAATAAATTCTCGTCACCCTGTCAAAGCCTGAGGGAGTGTGTATTTTAAATGCTCCAGAGGATAAATCCTCGTCACCTCGTCCTGTGTGGGAAATAAATAGTCCATGTGCCGTATCTAATAACTAGAGAGACGTGATTATTGTCAACTCTAGACCTGTGTGGGGTTTTTATTAATCTGGCAATTTTACCGTTACAATTTTATATTGTCCATATCAGTCATCAGTTCAACCTATAAAATATAGTCATCGCCATACAAGCCTCTCGCTCGTATGGTAAATCTTCCACCTCGTCACACAAGCTCCAAATGCTTATGTGGTATATGATGAAGTATGCATATCTTCCAGAAGTTTGCCATGTAATGTAGTTCAAAATTAATTGTTGCTATCCTATGGCGATGTTTATTATTTCACACAGAATAACCAGCACTCCGCATCCAATGGCACTCACAGGAGTTGATATAATAATAAAAGTGCGCATCCAACTCATTAAGGTTTACCTATTTGTCGGGCACGCAAATAAAATCTTTACTCAACAGCTATCCAATTTCCTGTTCAAACATATATAATGCACAAGTATATATTTCTAACTATTTTCTTATCAGTTCAATGTGTGATTTAATTAAATAAATTTGTTCTGGTTTTTATTGATGATATTCTAATCTTCTCTAAATCAAAGGCCGAAAAGGAACATAACAATGGAAGTCGAAAAGGAACGAAGCCGAAAGTTGTTTAACAATTCAACTCAAATTCCATTATTTTGACTACGGCTTAAGTTCTTCAACTTCTCAGTTTCCAAGAACTTTTCAAATTTTTCAAAAATTTGGCTAACACCCTAAATTTTCGAAAAATTTCGCCATAACCTCCCCTGCACCGGGAGCAACGGGAAAATCCCGAAATTGCCATACAGGCCTTCTGATCTCAAAAAGAAAAAGAAAAAGCCAAGCGACTAGCCAATCGGCTCATAAAATCATCATCACCCAAACAAAACAGTAAATTATAGTAAATATGTACCTATTTGTCGGGCAAACAAATTTTATTCCCTGCTCTAGCCTCCTTGCTATGACCTGTTCAATGTAACATGTAGATGCAAGCAAATGCGACCAATTTTCAATACAATTCAATATTCGAATCTATTAGGCTAAATGGTTCAAAATTATTAAACAAATAAACAAACAACACAAACATCAATCAATTAGTGAATTAGAGTTTCAAATTAATAATTTTGATATATATACAAAAATCATGTTTTTGATGCCAAATCACACAATAAATCTATCTATATAAGTTTTGGTTCTCACACCAGTCTAATGGAAATATATAGAAACCACACCTTCGAAAACACGAACATAAGTTCTGATGATGATCGATCAATCATCAGAACCATCTCCGGGTGTCTAGAATGTGATTCTATATCTATCCAGTACATTAAAACTTCGAATATACGTTCATGACGCGTATATGCAAAATCTTTATATATTGGATTGTCCAAATTCAACATAAATAAATATTCAAATACGTATAAATTGGCTTAAATTTCAAAACAAAATTGTTTTCAATTGAAAAATATACTCTTCACACTTGTTCTAGGATACTACTGATCCTATCTCTAACGAGCCATTCTAATTGGATATTACTAATCCAATATCTGATGAATTCTTTCGTATGGTTCTAATGTGTCTTGTTCTCGAGCTCTGTAAACCAAAGCTCTGATACCACTGTAAGGACCCATAACTTCCCCGTGAAGGAAAGAGCGGATACTTTGAGAATAACACACATCGGAACACAGACAGAAGAACATTTCATTGTTATTACATCAATTCCATCAGATACAAGAATATACAGAGTATAATTGAATAAATTACATTCGACAAATATCAGAGATTACAATAAATTACACAACAGCGGAAAAATATACAAAATACAACTGAAAGTGATACACGGATACAGAGCTTTCCGAGCATCGTTCCAGCTGTAATCAGGACCTTGTGAATATAAATCTGCAAAACCAAAACTACTAGCTGCCCGTGTCGAAAATAAAGGCACCCAGAGTTTAGGTCAAAACAATAAACTCCAGGTCAGTCATGTGACTGGTGTGAGAACTAAAACAGTTATTTAAAACTTTACTTTAAAGATAGTAATTCAAGGGACCACGCCGTATAACACGGAACGGGTTTCCTCCCAAGAATACTAGTGCATATAACAAAATAACGCAATTCTTTTTGGAAAAATGAAGCAATTATAAGACCCAGGTCCCATCACACAATGCAACGCAAGCCGGAGGATAAGGTTTTCCCTTATAATAGCCAAATAATGCTTGATACATTTAAAACAAATCATTTGATACTATCATAGGTGTATAGTGTCAAAACAATTCAAATCATAAATATCAATCATAGGCGGCATGGGTACCATCTATCATGTCGCCATACTAGTTCTACAATTAAAACCGTAATATCACGTATTGGAAATTGGATTTCCGTCATGAGTCGAGGCAAGGGGCAAGCTCCTCTCCGCGTTCGAGACACTCTAGCAATGCCTCAGGACCCCACTCTGATCCTTTGGAACCTCCAAGGCCGGTCCTCTCTTACTTTTGAGGATTGGTTATTCCTGAACACACGTTTCCCGGTCCTTACAGACCTATATCCGAGCCGCCTCGTATCCAACAACCACACAGGTGAAAAGTATATAAACGTCAGGGCTGGTAGGTCACTGACACCACCCTAGCTAGAAAGAAACATCGTGCACTCCTTGGGTCCGTCTCCCGTTTTTGACTCATACCGAGGTGTGAGGCTCGCGAATTCACGCTATACACAAAGCTACGCCACACAGGCCGTGCTTTAATCATTAACCATAAGACTTTGCTTTTCAACAGAAGCCCTGTTCAATTGCCACTTACGCGTGCCACACTAGCAATTCACTCCATGCGACTGATGTCCATCGATATACAACCTCTGAGCTCGTACGTCTCAGAGAAGGGCGTTAAGCGAGAGAATAAATTCTCCGCCGCCAAACAGATGTATATTTAATAGAGATCAATCAACACAGAATAAAATCCAATGTCAGACAATAATCCATTTACAAGTTCGTTCTGGGTCTGAACGAAACCGGAGGCCCTTTCCTCGCATATCCATCCATCTCCAAGTACGTCTGGACGACCACCAACTGTTTGCCTCATCTTGGGTGTACAGCCCAATCGAGATTATCAGTAATCACCCAAACGATGTGAAGACTTCCGATCTTCAACCACCGTCTTCATCTTCGACATATCGTTGAATCGGTTATTCAGAATGGGTATTAACCCGGCCTTTCTGAATAACCCACGTATATGATAAACAAATGTTACACAAACACAACAAACGCCTCGTTCCAATACAGAATATTCTTTTATTCACAAAATCACATTCTTAGGGGAAAGGTTCCCATTAATTTTATCAAAGATAAATTCTTCTAAATTTATTCTTTAATATTCCTTTGGATATCATTTCAAACCATATTATGATTTTCCAAACTAGTCGGGATTAGCGAACCACGCCGAAGTAATTATTTATTTTATTTCCCAAACCCAACCTATATATCCCATGGAGAAAACTGGTAATACTCCACATCTAACACCACGGTGTTATCGGTAAAATTAATTACCATTTCACGTACAAATCTAATTAAAGATTTAACTATCGCTTTGGGGCAAAATTTGTGGTACTCCATTCTCGATCACCTTTCAGATTTGATAATTTAAATTATCAATTCACTTTTCAATCTAATTAAAGATTCATTAAAGCTCCACTTAGTTTTAATCTTTTCAAAAATCAATATCCTGCCTTTAACTGGGTTAAAGAACCAATGTCATCTAAAACACGATTCACGATAAACCCACAATCACACTCTATTGTTAATCGGGTTAAAGAACAGGTGTTGTTCAAAACACCGCTCACGATAAACCCAAAAACCAATTCAAATTCAAATTCAATTAAATATTATTTAATTGATACACTTTATTAAATCTAAATAGAAAGATTTAATCTTTTTCTCTATTGGGCTTAAGAACAGTGTTAATGAAGACATCATTCATGACAAACCCAAATCACATTTGATATTAAATACAAGGCTCTGAATAGAAAATATATCGGCTTATATTCAATATCAAATCTTGAAACCAACAAATACCGTATTGGAAATAACGATATAAAATATATCTTTCAAATTCCCATAACAATATCTGTATAGTCACGAAATCCAACATCGAAATATTCCGAAGATAATTTCGATTCAACTCCAGTCCAATTCACGTATTGGGAATATTGATTATTTTTAAAATCACTTTCAAATTCAATTTATTTATTTCAAAAATAAATTGATTTTAATTCTTGTTCAAAACTAGTTCATTTCAACAAAAATCTATTTTTATCCTTTCAAATGTGGAATTCTTCAACCCAATTTTTCCCAAATCATTTCTTATGATTTTACACAAATTATCAATATTTTTAATAATTTTATCAAGGCACGTACAGTCGATTTCCATCAACGGCCATCGAACTGCACTTACAGCGACCTTTTCCCAATTTGATTTGGACATAATTCCAAATCCAACCGTTAGATTTCAAATTTCTAATATTCATTGGAAAGCTCTTTTCGATACGAACCCAACGGTTCCGGTTTTAGGAGAATCCGACGGTCGGATCTCCTGCAACGTCAATTCGAAGTCAGTGGTCGAAATTCATGAACTGCCGCGGTGCGGCGCGTTCTATTCAGGCCATTATATATATAATATATATATATTATATATATTTCGTCGATTTCCTTTTTAAAAGGTATTTTATAAATCGTTTTAAATTCGTTTTCAAAACTATTTCGAATCTATATTCAATTTCTAATCAAAATTGAATATTTCTTATCATTACTATATAAATGATAATATTTTCAAAACGTTATATTTTGAAATCACTACCTTTTCTATATTCATTATAAAAACGAATATAATCGATATAAATATCGTTCACGTCAAAATAGCGCAACTCTAATCAACACGGCTTTATATATTTCAATAAATTCGTTATTCTATTCAACAAATGAATATTTATCCCATTCAACACATGAATCTATATTTCTTTCAACACACGACTAATCTCAACACATGAGTACTGTCAACACACGACTATTTTTGTTATGTAAAATATTTTATAAAACTATGGCATCTATCGTTTGATTTTTAGATCAGACTCCACCGTGAAGTAGTTCTAATTTTAAATATGATAAAGATGTAAATTTTATTGTTAAAATATTTTACTCAACACTTGAATAGTTTCAACACATGAACATCGTCAACACATGAATATTTTCCCCGATTGGAATGAGGCCCAATCAATCGCCATATAATGTTAATTATATGGATTCCATACAACGCATGTATATAATAGCAACGATTAACCATCAACCATCATCCAAAGTGCACAACACAACTGCATAAGCATCAAATATAAATAATCAACGCTTACACAGCCTGTCGACCAATCGATCGACATACCATGAAATAATTGGGATTAGTGTACGCCAAATATCATCCCAACACCCGTGTGGGGTTTCAAATCAAGATACACAGATTCTTTATTTGTGCAGTTGGGTGATGTGTAAAATTTATCATCCCAATCAATATCAGTCAAATCGGTGTATATAAACAAATCGGCCGATTTGTTTATAAATATTCGTTTATTCACATTCACGTTAAAAATTATATTTTTAACGATAATTAATTTATTTCCACATATCTACATTTTATTATCGATTTCACATCAACATCACAAACAATTTTCACAACACATCAATCAAACAAACAAGCCATCCATGGTCTGTGAATGACGGGTGTCGGGTGCTGCTAAGCACCGTCTGCACCCTAGTATATATATATATAACTAGAAAAAGGAATTTAAAGTGAGAAGTTCTCACCAAAGCTGTCCCAACTTCACGACACTTCAAAAGTAGAAGTCTTCGCCGTTCTCGCCTTTTGTCACTTTCGTTGACCGTAGCCACTACATATATAAAAATCACATTTTTATATTGTTGCTATGTATATAAAAATCATATTTTTATTATCACTCCATATGGATAAAAAATTTATTTTTACACCGCTACTATATAGATAAAAATTATATTTTTACAATGCTACTATATAGATAAAAATTCTATTTTTACATCGCTACTATATAGATGAAAATTCTATTTTTTCATCGATTCTATATTGATAAAAAATATATTTTTATCTCGCTATTCTTTATAAAAAGATTTCGCCTTTTCAAATATAAAGATTTCGCCCTTTCAAATATAAAGATTTCGCCCTTTCAAATATAAAGATTTCGCCTTTTCAATTATAAAGATTTCGCCTTTTCAAATATAAAGATTTCGCCTTTTCAAAAATAAATATTTCGCCTTTTCAAAAATAAATATTTCGCCTTTTCAAAAATAAATATTTCGCCTTTTCAAAAATAAATATTTTGCCTTTTAACTCTATAAAAATCATATTTTTATATCTTCATAGTAAAAATCGTATTTTTATCACTTCAACTTCATAGTAAAAATCGTATATTTATCACTTCAACTTCTTAGTAAAAATCGTATTTTTATCACTTCAACTTCATAGTAAATTTTAACCTAATGTTCTATGAATAAAATCCTATCATTTTCTGACTAAAAATCATATTTTTGGTCATATGAACAAAATTTAAAAGCAAATGAATAAATAAAAATAAAAAGGAATATAGAAACTCACTTGTTCAGCGAATGGGGGGGTGTCCACTGTTGTCGCAGGTGGTTAGGGCTGAGATGGTCACCGCTCTCCTATGGTGGCGCGACAGGGGGTTTCTAGGCTGAACGGGGGGTGCGGGCGCGCTCGAAGAAGAAGAGGAAGGGGAGAGAAGAAGGAGGGGCGGTGCGGCCTGGCGCGAGGCGGAGGGGGGAAGTGCGGCGGCGGGTTTCGATCGGGGGGGCTGCGGTTTCTCTTTTTTTTCTGAAATGAATTGAACGGAAGGGGGGGCCAGAGGGATTTAAGGAGAAGAGAGAGAGGTTTTATTTTTTTAATTATTTTAATTTCAAAAAGTTGACTTTTTCATACGACCTCTAAACGAGGCCCACCGCCTGTCATCTGTAGCGTTTTACCCCCATTCCGAACACAACGGGATATGTATCGTAAGCTGATTCGATCGTTTCGATCAGTTTTCGTCAAAATCAACATATAACTCTATATATTGAATTTGAACGCGCATTTCAATTTACCGGGGTCACATACGAACTCTAAAAATTCCATAAAAAATATTTTCTAGCTTCGTATCGACGATACGGTCCTAACAAAACTAATTTCGTCGAATTCTGAGACCGTTGGAAAAATGGCCATTTTCCAGTCGATTAAAATCAACTAAACTGGTCAAACGCGTTTTCCTTTGCCACGCTCACATATTGATTCGAAAAATTATGAAATTTGGAATCTAGCAATAACTTTACATCACGGACCCAACAAAAGTGGTTCCGTCGAAATCCGCGGTCGTTTGCAAAATTCCTATTTTTAAGGGCCTGAATTCCATAGCGACTGTTCAGAATTTTCAACTGGACATATCTTTTGATTCCCGCTATGAAATCTCGATTTTTCGGATTCGTTGGAAAGACACTCTCAATTAGATCCTATTATTTTTGGTTTCACTAAAATCCGGTTTGTTTTGCACCCGGTACATTCAATTGAAGTTTGAAATCGAATTATCGAACTACCACGCCATTTTCAATTCTATTTATAATTTAAAATAATTATTTATATTCTAACGACGACGTATATAATATATATATTCGAATTCTATTCAAATTAAATTTTTCGTCGATATTATTTAAAATAATCCATTTTAAATGTTCAAAATTCACTAAAATTGCCAAAATAAAAATTTTAAACTGGCCCTGATTTTCCTGTTGTTACATATGAAATCTCAGTTTCTTACATTCATTAGAAGGATATAATTAAACAGATTCAAATATTTCTGGTTTTACTGAAATCCGATTTATTTTGAATCCTGTACATTCATTTGAAATTTGAAATCGAATTTTCAAACTACCGCGTCATTTCTAACTCCTTTTGTAATCAAATTAAATATATTTTCTTACTTCGATTTAAATAAATTTTAAATAATTATTATTTAAAATAAATCATTTTAAATCGTTAAAATCAATTAAAATTGCTAAAATAAAGATTTTAAATTTGTTCTGAAAATCCGGGTGGTTACAGCAGCACACGTAAATGACATACTTCAACCTAAATATCAGGTCAAGTGTGTTCATTGGGCAAGAGTACAAAAATACAAGAAACCAAGACATGGCATACAAAACGGAAGTTAATGAATTCGACAGGCCAACCAATGAGTACGACTAGAAAATTCAGCAAACCCAAAATAGAATCCAACTAACTAATATATTTTAGTTTCTAGTGACATAAATCACTTGAAATAATTTAACCATGGGCATAAATCACCTTAAATCAGCAAAGAAGATACGACGACGGATTGGGGTGCTGGAATTCATCGGAAAGGTAGCAACTTGCAGTTGTTGGAGTGGTGATGGCAGCTGCTGCGCGATGACAAGTAAGGCATGAGCATAGGTAAGCGGATTTGACAGCAAGCAGTAAATCGAATTGGTGACGAATAAAGGCAGTGGTAAGGGTAGTGTGACAGTCCTCCCTACACTAGCCAACATTTCCCGAAAATGCAGTGTGCCAATGTCCAACCAGCACGGGACGGTCGTCAAAAGAAAAGGGTTATGAAACGAAGAATCATCAAAGAACCTGTAGTATATCTCACAGCGCATGGAATAAAATATACTAGTAACATAACTTGACATAAAATAGGCGACATAGTGCATAAGCTGAAAGCTAAACCATCATAGCAGCGGAATCCAAAATACAGCTTATGATCCAAATAATTAATACAACTTCAAAATACTGTCTCTAAAGCAAAATAGGAAAGATACACTACTAATGCCCAAAATAGTGACCGGAAACAACACAGGGAGAATATATGTAAATAGTACGTAGAAGCCTCCTGCTCATCTCCGGACAGCTACTCGTGCATAACCACCTAACCTGTCTCTAGTCTGATCATTTAGGAGCACCCAGAGTAATAAAAAGAGACATAAAACTCTGGGTCAGACAAAAGTCTGGTATGAGCGATAACAGCAAAACAAAACAAAAACAGGCATAAATGATCATACCTGAACCTGGATCTGCAACCAAAGAGTTAGCACAACAAGATGTACAGTACTCTATGATAACACTAACATTAAGTGTAAAGTGGAAGTGCACATGTCATGGTGATAGAAAACATCAAACATAGCAATCATCCTCACATCTCTCACTCAGTGCGTAAAGCATACGATATCCACCACTTCTATCACCCAATCCTTCGCTATGATCACTTTGCCCTTGGGAGTCACAATGACCCCATTGCACTGATCTATAGCCCATAATCCATCTCTCAGTGGCGAACCAAAATTATGCATATCGATAACACCTTTGCACACGTCCCGCAGCAAAGTCCGACTTCAGAAGTTAACTCGTTGGTTCCCATTTGAATCCAGAGCCCTAACTTCTCATCTAGACTTCCTTTACATCTCAGGTTTTGGTCGAATTGGAATCGATCTTCAGAAGAACCCATGGTCTTCATTTCTCATTCATACTCCATAGAGACCACTCACTCTTCCTTCCCTGGCTCGGTTGCTCACTCTTCCTTCTATGGTCCGCCATCCTAGGATTCGACCACTTCCCCGTAGTCGCTCTCCTAGGAATTGCTCACTTCCCCATAGTCGCTCTCTTAGGAACCGCTCACTTCCTCATGGTCGCTCACCTAGGAACCGCTCACTTCCTCATATCGCTCGCCTAGGTACTTCTCACTTCCTCATGGTCGCTCGCCTAGGAACCGCTCACTTCCTCATAGTCGCTCTCCTAGGAACCGCTCACTTACTCATGGTAGCTCGCCTAGGAACCGCTCACTTCCTCATAGTCGCTTCCCTAGGTACCACTCACTTCCTCATGGTCGCTCGCCTAGGAACCGCTCGCTACCTCATGTTCTCTCCCCTAAGAGTCGCTCACTTCCTCGTGGTCGCTCGCCTAAGAACCACTCACTTTCTCATGGTCGCTCCCCTAGGAAGCGCTCACGTCCTCATAGTCGCTCTCCTAGGAATCGCTCCTTGCGACCCAAAACCTGCACCATTTTTCAGTAAACCATTTTCGCCTCTTGACAGTGTTTTTGACCATTCTAACTTTCCTATGCAACCATAAGGCATACCAAACAATAGTAGTAACATGTAAAATCAGTCGAAAACATTGAAACCATCAATCACATGAAATATTTTAGATCAAACATACCGAAAAGCATGATTTTCCCTGTAACACCCCACGTCCATTAATGTCACTCACAAAGGGAATGCATTAACTTCCATGGAGCATTTTTAGTGTCTATAGAACAGATACTTAACAACAAGACAGATATAAAGCAGTACTTGAAAATTTAAAACAACTTTTATTGCAACGGAGAAATAGTTTGATTACAACAACTTCAAAGACCAATGACTAGAGTCAAGTACATAATATCCATCTTGACAAAATCAGAGTACATAAAATTAAAAGGCATAACCCCAACAAAAGTAGCCATAAAGAGATGAGTTGAACTTTACTTTCAACAATCCAAGCATTTCCAAAAGAGAGACAGAGATAAAGCGATCCAAATCAAGCTCCGCTAGCACTAGTCCCACCCTGAGAACCTGGGGGGAAAAGGAAGAAAAGAGGCGAAAACAAAGGGGGTCAGACATAAAGTCTGGCGAGTAAAAAAACTTTAACAATATAATTATTAAAGTAACTGGGATAAGGCATAAGCTGGTAAAACAAGGAATGACTATGAAACAAGTGGGTATGACAAAGTAATCAAGAGGAATAAGATAACGTTAATTGCGCCCCTAATCATTATAGGATAATTACTACACTGCACCACTACTAGTCACCCTAAAGGTTGATCCCACCTAGAGAGCTTAATACTACTAATGGTAGTTTCGTGTACCCCTAGCTACCTCCATATGTGTTGTCTGCCCCTATCTCCACTAGGTGTACCCACTACCCCCATTCGATCGGCTCCCTAACTCGTAGATACCCGTGCTGGCCCCACAGTGGGGTGTATCACTCCCCAAAGTGGCAACCTGATACAACCAAAGATGCACGGCTTATATCTACACGATGCAACAATGTCTTACCTACCACCCCGGGCCCACACACACATATGAACCCGTTGGACTTGCGTTGCCACCGCTGACCCGTTTTGACCTCTTACAATCAAATCCAGTACGCGTGTCCTGTCCTCGACTTGGGTCGAGCCCACAAAGATACTTAATGGGTTACTGGTTTGAAAAGGGCCCTCATGCATTACACAAGCTTTCCACCTATGCTTGGTCCCCTCTAAGGTTTTTCCCACTTAACCCCATTCTTATTCATGTCTTCTTACATGTTTCAATCTTGGTTAAGTGCATCTAGTAGTATTTCATATGCCACCCAAGGCACCCACTAAATTCCTCATGCCACCCAAGGCACCCACTTAATCCCCTCATGTCCCACTACATGTTTATCTGGTTAAGTGTTTCTTAATTCATTAAGACCGTAACCTTGTAAAGACCTCCCACATTATACTGGCACTTGTGGCAGTTGGATTTGCCGGGCGGTTCCGGGCAGTCTTACACCACAAACGAGCCTAACCTCGTGTCTTTACAACTGTTACGCATTTAATTTATGCCTAAGACCTCCCACATTAGATTGGCATTTGTGGCTGCTGGATTTGTCGGTCGGGTCCGGGCAGTCTTACACCACAAAAGAGTCTAACCTCGTGTCTTAGGCGATTAATTACATAATTAAATATCCCCAATTTGAATTAATTTCCCTATTCAAATTGTCAATCAATTACAAATTTAACTATGTCCATAATTAACACCTTAATTTTGTCCATCTATTTATGGTATATAAATTATACCAATTAACATCACAAATTAATTATATGCCATTTAAGGCACTTATGCTAATTCTCAATATTAACATTAATATCTAAATGTTATTCACTAATCTATGTCCATAATTGTCACTTAAATTATGGTCATGATTTCTATGCACATTAATTATGCTAATTAATGTCTAAATTTAATTATATGCCTTTAAGGCAATTTACACTAATTTTGTTATGCAAATTATTAATATTTACCCAATCCCCACGTTATTCGTATGTGTAATTTGTGGAATATATTAGGCTCGCCAAATAGCCTAATTATTAAAACATCACAATTTTGCACAATACATAAAAATAGATCTAAATATCACAACTTGCATACAACATAAAAATATATCTAGAAAGATAAACTTGCTTGATTGGCATAATTTGCATAATCCATAACTTACATATATAAAACAATAAACTAGCATGGACTATTAAAGCACAAGGTGATTTGCATAGATCTATATGCATAAAGGTGAACTTGCATAGTGTATAGGCACATAAACCACAACATAACATAAACTATGCATTATAATGGATCTAAACATAGATCTAATCATAGATCTAAATATGTAAGTGTGAACTTGTATGTATGGATTTGGGTTTTTTCCGAACTTGCATATAAATCTCATACAAACTTGCATATGAAAGTACTAACATTACATAACTTGCATATATGTACACTTGATTTGCATATAAACTAACATAAGATCTACATATATGATTCACTTACAAATTGACATATGATTCACGAATGAAATTGCATATGACTAACATCCCACTTGCATAAAATTCTAATGTCATAACATAATCAAGTTACACATATATGATTAGGCATAAGGAATAGATCTACTAACATAAATTAACAAATTTGTTATATGTTTATAACGTAGATGACAATAGACTAGCTATGTCACATGAATCAAGCATATGTATATACATGACTCACATATGTTTTAACATCCCATACTTGCATAGGATTCACATAAGAATTAACATATAATCCAACATCACAAACATGCATCAGATTCACATAAGAACATATAATTCAACTTGCATAAGACTCACATAATACTAGCATAAAATTCAATCATCACATGATTCAAAGTCATATTCTCATAATCCGATTATAACTTATCACAATTAAATTAATTAATTATTTTGTGAAAGTTATTATACTCACAAACTCAAAGAAAGTCTTGAGTTCTGGAATCTGTGTTCTGAAATTGATTTGCGTTCCCTTGATGTAGGCAATTTTGTTGTTAAGATTTAGGCTTGAGTTGAATTGATTCGCTGTTTTGCTTCTAGTTTGACGGCGGCTACTCTAGGTTGCGGACTGACAACATGACGGCCATGGATTTAATCTTGATTAGGTTGAGTGCTTAAGTCTATACGTGTTTTTATAGAGTAATTAGATTAATATAGGCCATTGGATCTCACAGGAGCCAACACCACCGTCAAGACTAGATAGAGTTATCCTATTGACTCAGCAACGGGTCAGGGATGACTCAGCAAATGTATTAATAAACTTCTATTTGTACTAAATGTTCATCTTTTACTGATTTACATATTTATGGTTTATATGTAAATCATTCACAATTAAATTATAACATTAATTATGTTCCAAATTAATAGTATACCAATTATACCAATTACCCAAATTCACCAAAACTAGATTTATATACTAAATTTCATACTTTTTCATTCATGCCAATTCTAAGTTTATTATGTCAAATAACATATTCCATAATTCATGTCAAATTACTCCATATTATTACTTAACAATCATGACATGATACATGTTCCCAAATTATGCCTACTTAATATATATTTTTCTCTTTTTAATTAATATCAATGACAAATTAACACTCGTCTACAAATTAATTTCAATCTATTCTGTTTACATTAACTGCCCATATATAAGTGTATATATATATACACACACACGCGCCTATTCATAAATTCTAATATTGACAAATAATGCAAATTGATTGCTTACGTAAAAAAAAGGAAATCGAGTATATAATTTAATTTCCCCCTTTTTTCTACTTTCCTTGCAACATGCAAAATTAATGCATAATGAAGTTACCTACATACATACATATCTATTTGTTAGATCAAAATTTGGACCTAACACCCAAATTGTTCTGAATGTTATAGAGTTTCAAATGAAGAACGAGGAAAAAAAATAACACACAGAATTTATAGTGGTTCGGCGTTAACGAGCCTACGTCCACTTTATATATTATTGATTATGCTTTGAAACCTAATACAACAAGGATTTCTCTCTATACTCTCGTACTTTGACAATAATGGCGAATTCTGTACTCAATATTGCTAAAAAGCTCCCAAAAAATGCCAAGCTCTGGGCTATTTATAGCTGATTTTGTCAGGCGGGTCGTGATAACACGTGGCACAGATCCCGAGAACATCGGATCGCATCGCCTCCGTTGAAGAAATAGTCAAATTAGCCGTTGTAGACAGGTGTCGCGATCTGCTTGAAAATCGGATCGTGCAGATGGGGAGAATCGGTCCAAGTGACGGTTAGGGACACGTGTCGCCAGATCCATGCGATTCGGATCGCTGAAGACTAGCTCGCGCTTGAACGGGTCAAAGGGTTCGCCATGCACCAGGGGATCGGATCGGTTCGCTCTGGGCAACAATATAAGTTTGGATCGGATCGCCTGGATGCGTCGTTCGCTGATGAGATGGGGGCGATCCGTCGAGACGCAATCCTGCATGGGCGAGTCGGTAGAGTGCGATCCGACGGTGGGCGAGACGATGGTGCGCGATCCGGTATTGGGCGAGACGATGGTGCGATCCATTCTTTCATATCCTGAGAGAACGTGGTTTCATGCTTTCTTCTTATGAATGATCCTGGGTGGCTTGGTCAAAAAGCTAGCCAACATTTTGCCCCCTCGAAGGATGTTT
The DNA here is from genome assembly GCA_030737875.1 of Allium sativum. Taxonomy (NCBI): domain Eukaryota; kingdom Viridiplantae; phylum Streptophyta; class Magnoliopsida; order Asparagales; family Amaryllidaceae; genus Allium; species Allium sativum. The sequence continues at coordinate 766,209,652 of CM060912.1, read as the reverse complement.
TATCGATGATGGAACATGCTTCGAAACTATAGAATCGTCTTTTCATAGCGAGTCGCGAATCAGTGATCAATTCTCTTTCCGAGATTTTTCAGTCTTCATTCCTGAATTTATCGATTCGTATCGCAGGCTCGAGTCGCAGTTCGTTAGGGAGATATTCGTTCCGCTCTTGGGTGTGCACTTGGGCCTCGGAACGAAACGGGCTCCTCCTCGAGTCGTGGTGGGCTTTCGGTTCGTGGCCCGCCGGTTTTTCGTGGATCGAATAGGACAAAGAAGGGGAGACAAACGGTCGCCCTCTTTGCCTATATAAGCCGATCCTCTCCTCTTCACTTTCCTTCCTTTTTCTTTCTGCCGTATCGTTTCGCCTGCACTGTCGAAGAACGAACCCAAGTTTTTTCAACTCTCGAAAATCCAAGCATTCCTTCAATTTTTAGAAAGGTAACTCCACAAAAAGCATTCTTATTCGTGAACGCCGCTCTTTCATGAATTTTCTCGACTAATTTGAGGGAGAAACGATGGAAATTTGGACTTTTCTGAAAAAAACATCAAAAGGACATGGCTGACTGTCGTAGAGCTTGGATTTCGAGGGTGGAAAGGAGAGGAGGAAAACGAAGGAGGAAGAAGAAGAGGGAAGGCTGGTTCGGATCGTGGGCAAGGAGAGGAGAAGATGAAGGCGAGTGGCGAGACGAAAGATCGTGGTGGCAGCAAAGGCGCGTATCGTTGGGGGCTGCAACGATTCGTGAAGGAGCGATCCCTTTGCCCTGCGATCCAATGGGGGGCGATCCCTTCTACCTCGCGATCCAAAAAAGGGGGCGATCCCTCTGCCTTGCGATCCGACCCATAGCTGACGATGCGAAGAAATTTCAGACTTTAATCAACGCCTTGTCACCATAAAATTCTGAACAGTTAGGCTAGAGCCTTGACGTTGGACTTCTCAGACTAAATGACCACATAATTTGACTGCACACGACGACTAATATTTTGATGATCTTGATTGCTTTCACGCTTTATTTTTAATGCACACACAAGCACACACACCGGCACTTGCACACACGGGGGACGGGTAGTGTTAATCTCATTGTTCATATTTTCTCGTCCTAGCAGCAATGTCGAATGATCACTCTTCTTCAAGATCCGCAACAGAAGCGGAATCCGAGGTTCCTGAACAGTACAACCCTGAAATTCCTCCAACTAATCTGGGAGGTGAAGATTCTGGATCTGAGTACGAGGCCACAGAATCAGATCCGGCAGAAAGTACTTCATCTAGCAACGATTCTGAGATAGATGGGCGAGCTCCTGACGAGATTCCTGGCGCTCTCGGGATAGATAAATTTTCTGATTCTCTAGCATCTAAACTCGACGATATAAAGCTTAAGCGAATCTGCTTGAGACACGGAATTCCTTGGGATGACGTCTTGACACCTGGTAGCGAAGATAGACCCCACCTAGCTCCGGAAGGATATATGGCAATTAGTCGAACCATGTGCTTGGTAGGAGCTATTCCTCCGTTTCCTTCAATCGCTATCGAAACTTTAAAGCAACTGGGTATTGCTCCAATGCAGCTCCATCCTAATGCTTATGCATCCCTATACGCCCTATATATTGCGTACGCGGAGATCCTACACGCCGAACTTAAATTCAGAGATTTGACATTCTTCTTTCTTTTCAAGCACCGTTCTTCAGCAACTCCAAATTTCTCCTTCTTCGAATCGGTGGCAAATATGAAGGTCCTGTACGATGGGTATAGCAATATAGGGGATCCTAAGTCTGATTGGTTTTACATAAGGAAACAGGCCGGATGTTCACAAAGATGGCTCAAATCAAGTAAACTTTTAAGCCTCTAATCGAATATCTTGTTCAAGAAGTTTAGGCATTAACATTCTCCCTTTATCTCAAACAGATCATGTTTTCCCGAAAACGGAGGGTCCACTATACAGCAATCGGTTATCCATTCTTTCACAGAGCATATCCGACTTTCTAAGGATCAAAAAATGCATTACTGATGACAATCTTCATAAGCATCGTCTTCTAGACAGAAGATTTGGACTTGGCACCGGCGGTAAACCTTATAAGTACGTGCCCCCAACAGAGGGAGAGGGAACTTCACAAGCGATAGAAACAACTAAATTTCGCAAGAGTCCTTCTCCGATAGTCATCCAAGACGATGAAGACTTGAACATATACAGAGGGGATGAGGCCCGCGGTGACGTGTCCAAGGAAATTCCTATTTCTGCTCCAATCGAAACTGTTGCTGCCGATGACTTGACAGAAGAGAAATTATTTGACGAGCTGAATAAAATCCCTTTACCCGATGTTGTATATACAGAAAAGGACTTTGAAGAGGGGCCTTTCTTCCTTGCTCCTGAAGAGACCAGTGCTCCAACTAGAGGACGAGAAACTGGTCAGATGAGCCTGTCTTCGGGCCCGGGTCTGTTAGGGGGAATTATATGGGATGCACACATCACACACACTATCTGACCCTGCACTCTTATATCGTGGGTATTCAAAGTTTTAATATGCTCTGCTCTTTTTTGCAGGAACGATGTCCCGCAGGAAATCTTACTCGTATCGTTCTCTTCGTGAGGGCACACCCAGCCTTCGCCCGGATACTGAGCGCTCTCGTGGTCCTTCTCACAGGCCGACTTCCTCGCAACCTCGGTCTCCACCAAAGTCGACCTCTACCAGGCCTTCCAATCATCTGGCAGTTCCTACAGGGGGAAAGAAACTTCCTAAAGAGTTAACTCCTCCAAAGAGTGCACCTTCCCACAACCGGCCGTCCAAAAAGCATCACGAATCTAAAGATAGGGACAAAGATTCATCCAAAGAGACTGAGAAGGAGAGAAGTGACATTGTCCCCTCCAACCAGCCAGAGTTGGCTGCCCCCGGGTCACGGGATTACGTCCATGGTCCCGAGATCCAAGGTAGGCTGGGAAAGCTGCAGGAACAATTCCCAGACATATTCTTCGACAGGATGGTGTTTGTTCCTGCCTTGGAACCGGTTCCTAAAAATTGGGATAATGAAGTTATCGGGCACATCCGCCACGTGGCCAGGCAATATGAGATGATGAAAAAGCACGCAGTTAACCTTTCAGAAGTCATCCGATCACTCGAAATAGAAGCACACAGGTCTAAGGCGAAACTTGAAAACAACGAAAGGGCCAGGACAAAAATGGAGAAGGACCTGGAAGATGCTCAGTCCCAGCTTGCTTTAGCACAGAGGGACACTGAAAATTATAAGATTGAATTAGAGAATGCCAAGCAGCGCTTTCATTCGGAATTGGACTCCAATAGCCAAGAGAAAATGGCCTTAAAGAAGGAGGTCGAAGATCTCAAAGTGGCCAACATCGAGTTGAAAACAGCACAAGACCATTTTGAAGCTGAGAAGGCTGCTTGGGAGGCAGAAAAAGCGAGGTTAAAAGAAAGTTTGGCCTTGGCTAAAGCAGAAAAGGTGATTTTGAATGACCAGGTCGCGGACGCGGAGAGACGGGCAGCTCTCGCCGAAAAGAATGTTGAAAGTGCCATCGAATTGGCCACTGCTTCTAACAACAAGCTCCTCGAAAGAGAGAAGGAGATCGAGGGGTTTGAAGAGATGATTTTCGATTTCCTTGGCCAGGTTCTCAAAACTCGCAACATCTCATGGATCCCGGATTACCATGTTACTTTGGCCAACTTATGGGATGCCATTGTGGAGGGTGAAAAACATAGATTGGGGGTCGAAGAAATCAATGAGGATGAATTGATGAAGAGCATCCTAAGGGACAATGAGCCTGAGGACCTGGCAGAGGGTCGTCGCCTGATTCTGGCGGAGATGGAAAAGGAGAGGGCCCTGTCTAAGGGTAAAGGAAAAGCTGATGAGGGCTCGAGTTCGGCTGTGGAGCCCAAGACCTCCGGGGTTGAGAATACCATCCCGATGATCCATTAATCCCTTTGGGTCGAACTCCCATGGTCATTGGAGCCTCTGCAACTACTCAAGAAGAAGCATCTGCTGAAGGTATTTTTCTCTCTTTCCCACAATTCGTCAAAGCAATTGCGAATTATCATCGTCTAGCAGAACAACCAATTGAATTAGTAATGTGTGTTCCTCGTAATACATGTGGCGAGCCCATCGACAAGGGTGCTGAAAAAGAGAAAGAAGTGGAGAAGGAGGCTGTCTTACCAGGTGCTGGTATTGATGTATCAAAGCAGGCCGAGGTCACAACAGCAGAAAGAAACATCCCGGCACCTAGCACTGATGTACCCAAAGATGCTGAGACCATCGAAGCTTTGAAAGACATGGATGGGTGCCATGTAGATGACGAAGAAGACATTATCGGCGCCAAAAAGGCCGATGATGATGACGAGGAAACCTTGGCCAGCCGAAAAGCCAGACAGGAGAAAGAGTTGGCTTCGAAGAAGGTGGGAGATGAGGCTTTGGACGTAGTCCCTCTTGCAGAATTCAATCCCAAAACTGGGATGATTGTGAAGATTCAGCCCAAATCCATCAGTCGACAGCTTCACTTTGCAAACCCCGATGACTTCCCGGCTTCCCTTTCTGATAGGAGGAAGAGAAAAGAGGTGGAAGAGGAATCTTCAGAGGAGTCGGATGTTCCTCTTATTGACAAAAGGAAGAGGAAGAAAGGGGATCCGTCTGATACCGACAAGGCGAAGCTGGAGAGGCAGAAGCAAGAGAAGAGGCCAAAGCGTAAATAGGATATTTGTTGTTTGTTGATGTTTTGTCCTTAGGCTTTCCACTGGTCAGGAAATGTAATTGTAAGACTGGCCCTCACTTTCTTTTCTAGGTTATTTTTCACTTTGTTGGTTCGCAGTACATAAATAAAAGTTTATCTCTTTTTGCATCCTTATGTAACTGTATTCAAATAAACTTTCCATGTTTAGTCATTAGCTAACTAATAATAATTACAAATCAGTCAAACAACAGAAAGAAGAATTTTCATGCTATGTTGCACTGCTGTATCAAAGTTCAGTGTATGTATACGAGTGCATGTGCCCCCCAATCAGTTGTTACTGTAGCATCTGACTGGGGTTTACTAAGGATTGATTAAAACTGTCGGCAAGTTGCCCCCTATTTCTGAATATGGGGACATAGGAGATTTCATGGGATAACAGTAGTTCAGTCGGCCCTTGTTCCTTTAACAGGGAATAAGTTCTTTCTCAGCGCTCAATCGGAGACGCTTTTATACTCTCTCTCTCTCTGGAGAGTTAGAGTTTGCGCTCGGCGATTCATTCGCTCCCCGATCCTTCAGCGGGGAAGGAGCTATTTCTCAGCGCTCAATCGGAGACGCTTTTATACTCTCTCTCTCTCTCTCTCTCTCTCTCTCTGGAGAGTTAGAGTTCGTGCTCAGCGACTCATTCGCTCCCCGATCCTTCAGCGGGGAAGGAGCTATTTCTCAGCGCTCAATCAGAGACGCTTTTATACTCTCTCTCTCTCTGGAGAGTTAGAGTTGGGACTCAGCCGTTCCATCGCTCCCCGATCCTTCAGCGGGGTAAGAGTCCTTTCTCAGTGCCAAGTCATGGACGCTTTTATATTCCCCTGGCGGTCGCCAAGGTTAGACTTTTGCTCAGGCGGCTCCGATCATGGTACACCGCCCTACCTTGTAGACGTCATCTTCGCGTCCTTTATACTCTCTCTCAGCTCTGGAGAATTAGAGTCACGGATCAAGCGGTCTGCAATCATGCACGCTCATCAAACTCGTTCTAGGTTTACATTTTAACCCAAGCTCCGAGGATTAAAACCAGTCGGACAAGCAGTTGGAGCATTTTCCAAGGCTTTGAGTTCCTCCGAACAGTCTACGGGAGGAATGGTTGGCAACAGACTTCGGGTGCCTGCATCATTCTATTGATTTTCACAAAAATAAATAAGCAGATAAGTAAAGATGCAATAAAGGTAAATGACTCACAATATTTTATAGTGGTTCGGTCGAATCATGACCTACGTCCACTTTATAATCTCTTGCTTTAAGGAATCAGACTATTCTAGGCAAGTCATGCCCTGTACATAGTTTTTTAACAAAGCAAAAGAATAAATTTGAAACTTTCATGTTAAATATGGCCGTAAATGTTGGGCATTCCACACTCTGGGGATTTCCTTTCCATCTACGGTTGCTAGCTTGAAGGTTCCATTATCAAGCTTGCTCAGAATGGAGTACGGTCCTTCCCACTTCGCTCCCATATGAGTTGGGGGTGGGAAGACACGTTTCAGAACCAAGTCTCCGGGTTCCCATGTTCGGGCTCGAACCTTTTTGTTGTAATATCGGGCGACCTGTTGTTTGCATCTCAAGGCACGCAGGTCTGCTTCATCCCTCTTTTCTTCGATCATATCCAGGGACTTAAGGAGTAATTCATTATTGGTCATTGGATCATAATAAGTCACCCGGTGAGAAGGTACCTTTATCTCAACCGGAATGACTGCTTCCGTTCCAAAAGCAAGGGAGAACGGGGTATGTCCTGTTGCCGATTTATATGTTGTCCTGTAGGCCCAAAGTGCTAAGGGCAATTCATCAGCCCATATGGCTCTAGCCCGCTTCATTCTTCTTTTCAGAATGGACTTAATTACTTTATTTGCCGCTTCGACTTGTCCGTTCGATTGTGGGTGCGCCACAGAGGTGTATCGATTCTCGATGTGGTATTTTTGGCAGAAGTTTCTGAATTCAGCACTATCGAACTGAGTTCCGTTGTCTGTTATTACAATCTTTGGAATCCCAAATCGACAGATGATGTTTCTCACGATAAAGTTGATCACTCGTTTGGTTGTGATTGTAGTTAGTGGTTCAGCCTCGACCCACTGAATAAAATAATCTATGGCCACAATAGCGAACTTTGCTCCGCCCCTTGCTATGGGGAGACTTCCAATGATATCAATTCCCCACATAGCGAAAGGCCATGGACTCATCATTGTTTTTAACTGACTAGGAGGCGCTCTAGGTATCTTTGAAAATCTCTGGCACGCATCACACCGTCGTGCATATCTTGCTGCATCCTTGTTTATGGTAGGCCAGAAATAACCATGCCGCAATACCTTTTTTGCCAAAGTTTGCCCTCCAGTGTGGTCGCCACATTCGCCTTCGTGGACTTCTTGCAGCACACGTTTGATGTCATCGTGGGCTACACACCGAAGGAGGGGCATTGAAAACCCTTGTCTGTAAAGAACTCCGCCTTGCAGAACGTATCGGGTGGCTTTACGAATCACTTTACGCCTCTCGCTTTTCTTGGTCGGAAGCGTTCCATCCATCAGGAAATTCTTTAGAGGGGTCATCCAGGACTCCCTTTCTGGTTTCGTCTCTAGTACTAGGTCGATTTCCATCTTATCTATGCTAGGGGACCGAAGTACTTCAACGGGGGCTAGTCCAGTCACTTCAGGATCGTCAGAACTAGCCATCTTTGCCAACTTGTCTGCCTGCTGATTCTCTGACCGCGGAACATGAGATATGCTGTAGTGATCAAAATCATTCAGCAGTTCTTTCACTTTCTTTAAGTATAAAATCAATCTTGCACTTTTAGCTTGGAATCTTCCAGTGACTTGATTCACAACTAACTTGGAGTCGCAGAAGATGTTCAGCTTTGTGACTTCTAGTTCCTTTGCAATCTTTAATCCGGCTATCAGAGCTTCATATTCGGAATCGTTGTTAGTGGCATGAAACTCCATTCGGATTGCATAGGTTATCAATCGTTTCTCGGGGGTTTCAAGCACTATTCCAGCGCCGGATCTTTCGTCGTTCCTAGCGCCATCAGTATACAATCTCCAGGCATTGGGATCAAAAAGTAACTTTGAAGGATCAACTTCCTCGTTTGCTATATCTTCCTCAGGGACAGTGAACTCTGCTATGAAGTCGGCTATCACTTGCCCCCGAATTGACCGTCTGGGCTGAAAGTTCAAATCAAATTGACTTAACTCAATATTCCATTTGAGTAACCTTCCAGATGCCTCTGGTCTCTGTAGAACTTGCTTGAGTGGATGATCGGTGTATATGGTGATAGGATGTGCCTGAAAATAATGCCGAAGTTTTCTAGAGGCGATCAGTAAACTATACGCCAACTTTTCTATCCGTGGATAATTACGCTCTGCTGCTGTCAATTTTTTGCTCACATAATACACATGTCTTTGGACCTTATCCTCTTCCCTTACCAATGCTAAGCTGATTGCATGGGATGACACTGCCAAATACACGAATAAATCCTCTTGATCTATTGGCTTAGATAAAATCGGAGGTTTCTCCAAGTGCCTGAGCAAATTCTGAAACGCTTCTACGCAGTCAGGTGTCCATTTGAAGTGGCGTTTTCCTCTCTTTATTAATTCGAAGAATGGGATGCACTTATCCGTAGCCCTGGAGATAAATCTGCTTAGTGCGGCCACTTTTCCGGCAAGGCTTTGCACATCCCTAATCTGCCTAGGTTTCTGAATGTTTCTGATTTTCGCGGTCTGGTCTGGATTAATCTCAATACCACGGGAACTGACGACGAATCCCAAGAATTTTCCAGAGGCAACACCGAACGAACATTTGGTTGGGTTGAGTTTCATTCCGTACTTTCGAAGGATGCCGAACATCTCTGCCAAGTCAGTAGTGTGTTGGGAAGACTGCTTGGACTTAACCAACATATCGTCGATGTATACTTCCATTGTTCTCCCGATCTGGTTATAAAACATTCTGTTGACTAAGCGTTGATATGTAGCGCCCGCATTCTTCAAGCCAAAGGGCATCACCACATAACAATATAATCCCAGATCAGTGATAAAACTAGTGTGCTCTTGATCTGGAACATGCATCGGAATCTGGTTATATCCTGAATAAGCATCCATAAATGAGAGAAGCTCATGACCTGCCGTTGAGTCTACCAGCTGGTCAATCCGGGGCAACGGGAAACTATCCTTTGGACATGCTTTGTTCAAATCTGAGAAGTCGATACACGTTCGCCACTTCCCGTTGGCCTTCTTTACCAGGACTGGATTCGAAATCCAGTCTGGGTAGGTCGAGTCTCTGATAAATCCATTACTCTTTAGCTTTCCAACTTCTTCTTTCAAGGCAGCGGACCTCTCTGGGCCCAGCATTCGACTTTTTTGCTTTACTGGAGGATGTTTAGGGTCAATGCTCAAGGAATGGCTCATGATTGATGGGGATATCCCACACATGTCCGCGTGGGTCCAAGCAAATACATCCAAATTGTTTTTTAAGAAATCCGCCAATTCTTTAACAAGATTCGGACTTAACTGGGATCCAATCTTAAGGACCTTCTCCGGGTCACTGTCATCGATCGGTACATCCACAGTTGTCTCGTTGGGAGTCGCCATTCTGCCCCCGGGTTCTTGATCCTCTCTGGGATCTATATCCTCGGGCATCTCTCTGGGCGACTCTCCAACGACTATCCTCTTTGGTTGCTATAAGGTCTCCGCCCCCGAAGGGGGAGAGGTGCCTTTAGTTTCGATATCCCCTCCATTACGAAGTAACTTTAGTTCGGCAACATAACACGCTCGCGCAGCAACTTGATCCCCTCTGACGATACCAATGCCAGCTTCTGTGGGGAATTTCAATAACAAGCACCAGGGGGCTATACAGGCTTTGAACTTTGCGAGGGCCGGTCGGCCCAAGAAGGCATTGTAGGGCGATTCAACATCCAAAACCACAAAGGGAAGGATTCTCACTCTCTGGCGTTCTCCTTCCCCAAGTGTAACTGGTAACTCTACATAACCCATTGGAGCGGTGGATGCTCCGTTGAATCCACGGATCCATCCTTGGCAAGGCTTCAAGTCTTTTATTTCGAGATTCATCTGGTCAAAGGTCTTTTTGAAAAGAATATTGACGGAACTCCCATTGTCCACTAGAACCTTATGAACAGTGGCTGGTCCAATGGGTACTGTAATTACAAGTGGATCTTCAGTTGGAGCATGGACTCCAATGCTCTCTCGTTCTCGGAAGACGACATCGTCGGTCATCATCTTTTGCTGCTTCACCGGGATACTGTCCTCAGGGTTGCAACACTCCCCTACCTCGAGGTGTTGTTTGGCTGCATTGACGTATTGATCCAATGCTTTGGAACTGTGCCCAGCGAGATAAAGTCCTCCGATCACAGTATTGATAACAATATTCTTTCCTTTTTGCTGAGCAGTCGGCCTAGCAGCAAGTTGATTTTGGTTCTGATTCGGGGCCTGCACTGCTTGCCCCCTGTCCCTGGGCGTTACTCTGTATTCATCTAACTTTCCTTCTCGAAGCAGCCTTTCGACTACATCCCTTAGGTGACGACATTCATTCGTCGAATGGCCGTGAATCTGATGAAAGAGACAAAACTTCCCTGTTTCACGCTCTTTCTCTGTCGACTCTCTGGGAGGTGGCCTCTTATTCTGGAGGACTTCGTACACATCCATGAAGATATTTTCCAGAGTATCACTTATTGGTGTATAACTTTCAAAGGCCCTGGGACGAGTCCTTCTCTGGGAGTCGTTCCCTCGGTTCCTCTTCCGGTTGTTGCCGTTACCATTATTATTGTTGTTACCTGGCTGACGACCACCCTGATTCTGATTTCCGACGTTAACTTCAACTTTCCCCGAGCTGTCTCCCGTCTATTTGATGGCGACATTGCTCTGAATTTCCTCCTTATCAGTTGTTTTAGCCTTTCGGTTAGCATATACCTCTTCCCGGCGTAAATGTACGTTGGCTTTCTCGTAGAATAACTCTCTAGTGTGGGGCGGTTTGCCTGCCAGGTACCTCCCGAATTCAGTGTCCTTATCTACTCCGTCAATCAGTGCTGCGACAACGGTCGGTTCATGGGGATCTTTAACCTCAGTTGCGGCCAAATTGAAACGATCCAGGTACACCTTTAAACTCTCGCCTGGTCGCTGCTTGACAAGGAACAAATCGATCACACTTTTTGTCTTCTGTGCGTAGATACGGAATTGTTCTACGAACTTCTCACTCAGCTCCCTGAAGCTAGAAATCAATCTCGCCGGCAAGCGAGTAAACCATAACAAAGCCACGTCCTCCAGGAATATGGGAAACGCTTTGCACTTAACAGCGTCAGAGGCTGCGGCAGCGGTCATTGACCAAGAGTATCTCATCAGGTGCTGGACAGGATCAGATCTTCCCGCATATCGGTTCATTTGTGGCATGTTGAAACGCCTTGGAAAAGTCGCATCCAAAATATCATCAGTGAAAGGGGTGTGACTACGGTCGATCCCCCAATCTTCATTCCGTTGTCCACGGCTATCTGCCAGAATCTGGTGGACCATGGCTGCGACATTTGCACTGGTCAAAGGAGGTTCAGGGTCAGTGCCTCTGGCTCGGCGGGGTTCTCTGATCTCTCTTCGGGGAGCAGTCACAAAATCCGAGGCTCGGATAGGGCATCGTTGCCCCTATTATCTTGAGTATGCGTGCGGCGACGGGGCTGAGGTGGTCTGTTATGCACAGGACTGTTCACATCTCGAGTCCTAGGAGTTGCGGCTTGATCGTTCACATTACAATATAAGGGCCCCGCCCCTAGCGCTTCTTCTTCCTGTGATGGCATGGTTCCGAACCGAAGTTGCTCTATGTTCTCGGCTCTCTCATACGGTCATCGCGGAGGTCTTGGCGATTCCTCAGACGAAGAAGAATATCCCGGAGTGGGTGAACGAACCGGCGGCGTTCTTTGCCTTGCGAGTTCGTCAAGCCTTCTATCCATAGCCGTCAAATTTTGCCGCAGGATGGAACTTTCCTGCCTTTGGGCAGCCAACTCATCAAACAATCTATCCCACATTTCGGCGAAGCGAGAGAGATCCCCCTCAGTGACAGGAGCAGCAGGATCATATTGGTCATCATCACTCTCTCTTATGCGCAAAGAGCTCGAGCCGGGTCGAGCAGAGGGGCCAGGACGATAGGAGCGGGTCATAGGTTCCTTTCCAGGTCGAGTTGTAGTCTGATCATCAATTCGGATAGTTGCGGTTCGTGGATGGCGACTCGCTGCACCCCCCTGAGGTCGACTCGTGGTCGTGGTACGCGGAGGCTGCGAGGCGTTACTTCGGGATCGAGTAACAACCCCTTCAGCGGCCCGGATCGTCTCGTTTTCGTCGACTCGGAGGGTGGTGTCTTCGTCGGATCGGTTCGCCCCCTGCGCCCTGCGATCCAGAGATTCTTCGTTGCCCAGCTCGTGCACACTTTCTTCGATTGTTTCGTTGGTCTGCGAAGCTTTAGATCTTTTTCCAGCCATGATATCCGAATCGTTGGAATCTTCAAAGAAGTGAATAGTGAAACTTTAGGATCGTTTTCTCAGTGAAAGCACCAAAATGTTAGATCAAAATTTGGACCTAACACCCAAATTGTTCTGAATGTTATAGAGTTTCAAATGAAGAACGAGGAAAAAGAAAATAACACACAGAATTTATAGTGGTTCGGCGTTAACGAGCCTACGTCCACTTTATATATTATTGATTATGCTTTGAAAGCTAATACAACAAGGATTTCTCTCTATACTCTCGTACTTTGACAATAATGGCGAATTCTGTACTTAATATTGCTAAAAAGCTCCCAAAAAATGCCAAGCTCTGGGCTATTTATAGCTGATTTTGTCAGGCGGGTCGTGATAACACGTGGCACAGATCCCAAGAACATCGGATCGCATCGCCTCCGTTGAAGAAATAGTCAAATTAGCCGTTGTAGACAGGTGTCGCGATCTGCTTGAAAATCGGATCGTGCAGATGGGGAGGATCGGTCCAAGTGACGGTTAGGGACACGTGTCGCCAGATCCGTGCGATTCGGATCGCTGAAGACTAGCTCGCGCTTGAACGGGTCAAAGGGTTCGCCATGCACCAGGAGATCGGATCGGTTCGCTCTGGGCAACAATATAAGTTTGGATCGGATCGCCTGGATGCGTCGTTCGCTGATGAGATGGGGGCGATCCGTCGAGACGCGATCCTGCGTGGGCGAGTCGGTAGAGTGCGATCCGACGGTGGGCGAGACAATGGTGCGCGATCCGGTATTGGGCGAGACGATGGTGTGATCCATTCTTTCATATCCTGAGAGAACGTGGTTTCATGCTTTCTTCTTATGAATGATCCTGGGTGGCTTGGTCAAAAAGCTAGCCAACACTATTTATGCATAAATCATTCCCTCCAAATAAATTGACTGTATTTATCTTCTCAATTATATATATATATATATTCAATATATATATATATATTTAATTTTCTTTTTATCTATCTTCCCAATTAACCATTTTCACACTAAACTACTTTTTGAACCGCGCTCACACTAAGCCGCTTTTTAGCCATTCCCCTAAAACAAAAATATGGCGTTGGCGGGGACCGAACTCTTTACCTCTTGTATGCAAGTCACATGTTCCAACCAAATGAGCTATTATGTCTTTTGCTTACAATGCTTAGAACAATGCTAAACATTATTCTTTTCTCATTCCTCTTTTTCCATGTTTTGCTGCAATATTTAAATTAAGGATATCTTTGTCATACGGAGTCCAATTTATGCAAACTCGGACTCTGTCTCAAGCAAAATTCTGAGACGAATGCAATGGCGCAACCCGTTTCACCTAATTCTTTTTCTAAAAATTAGTTATACCTTGATTTGTTATTTTTATGTTCATAGAAAATACGGGGTGTTACATTCCCCATAATCCCTTTAACCATGTTTCAACTATAGAATTAACAAACTTAATCCAAATTAACCCAAATTTTCATTAGTGACATAAAATAATATTTTAGAATTTCTACATATTTTTCCATATTTTTATGATGCATAATTTCGCTAATTATCACTAATCACCCCTAATTAGCCGTAGCGAATAAAAGTGCAAATCACTCACCTTAGCCACAAATAAATTTCAGATATGAAACTCTAACTGACATGGCACGGATCCCAATGTATTCCGGCAGCTCTATCTCGATTTCTATGCTAATCCACCTTAATTTGATGTGAATTTGGCTAATATGTGATTAGAAAGTGATTAAAGATGAATTTAGAAGGTGGAGGCCATTGAATTTGGGCCGTGGGGCCATTGAATTTGGCACGGATGGTAGAGTTTGGGTCGTGGGGCCATTGAATTTGGTTGGCACCCAATCCATGGAGGAGCGGGGCAGGGCGAATGCTACACCAATGGAGGATCTGATGACGTGGCTGGATGGGAGGGAGGAAGGGTCGGTGGTGCATGTGTGATTCGGTAGCCAGGCCGAGCTGTCGGAGGCCCAAATGACTGCATTGGCGGAAGGGAGTGAGAAGAGCGGTGTTAGCTTCATTTGGTCCTGAGAAATTCAAGTAGTGCGCTATAAAAATGATAAAGAAGGGTTTCTCTAACCCCTTCTAGCCCGTATATAACCCTAATCCTGAAATCCCTAATGGGCCTAGCTGTTAATTATCCTATTAAGACTGTTTAAGCAGTTTTTCACCTTCTAAACCTTGTTTCAGTGATATCACCCAAACGGTAAGTCCATTTTATCAATGTGACCACTCTACGGAAAGATAAACCATCATTCAAATCCAATGGAAGTGGTTTCAAGTCAAAAATCCTTACTAATGAAAAGTTATTGGCGAAATAAGATTCGCCATGGGTAAAATGGTCATTTAAAGATCGACAAAAATCATGAACATGGGCAATAATCCAAACAGTCGTTCCCCAAAGTAACACGACTATACGACTTCATATGAGAATGAAATAAATATTATACGATCCTTGATGCATAGAATGTGGGTCGTTACACTCCCCCCCCCCCTCCCCTTAAAAAATTTCGCCCATGAAATTCCTTAATCAAAACATACAATGATGTCCAACATGCCTACCAACCATTTACAAGCAATCAAACATACATAATAACACAACAAGCCTATCCTAGCATGCGGAATAACTATGTCGCGATTAAAACCTTACCAGATAAAGAGCCTTGGATATGACTTCCTTGCGTTCTCCTTGGTTTCCCAAGTACAGTCATTCTCATTATCGTCCTATTTCATATGCCATTCTGCTAACTTAGCTGCTGCTCTAATCGACTTGATGGGTACGAACCTTGCACTTTTAGTCAGTCGATCCACAATCACCCAAATACTATCATGGCCCAATCTAGTCCTTGGTAAACCATCGATGAAGTCCAATGAGACATGTTCCCATTTCCATTCTGGAATTTCCAACGGTTGTAACAAACCACTAGGCTTCTTTTGCTCAGCTTTAACTAACTGACAATTCATGCACTTGGAGATAAACTTCCCAGTATCCCTCTTCATCCCTTTCCATGGTAGGTTTGCTTCATGTCTCGATACATTTTGTTACCACCGGGATGGATAGTCAAATTCGAGTGATGACATTCTCTAAGCACTTCATCTCTCAATCCATTAACGTTGGGTACAACTAGTCTCCTATCCTTTCGAAGCCATCCTTCTCTATCAAGTCCATACTTGTTCATTTTCTTACCATCGATATTCATCTCTACCTTGGAGATGATTTCCATTAGGTTAGGATCGTCCCTCTGACTGGAACCAATCCGCTCAATCGAAGTCGGTATAATCGTTAAACTTGCTAACATCTCTGGATCCAATCCATACTTAGGTCTGAAATCATATCCCGCGATATACTCCAGTTGCTTCCATTCAAGAAACATAGCATTTAAACTGGCATATCTCCTACTCAATGCATCAGCTATCGAACCTAATCCAGTAGCACAGGTATCCATGTATACCATCATCCCTTCATTTCCCATCGCCAGAATCCTACAGGTGACAGTCTACTCAAGAGAAGAAAATAGGAACAAACATAGCAACCACAACATCCATCAAAAAAGTCCAATCTATTACTTGCTAAAGCCATGAATACGTCGATACCTGTATGATTGGTCCAACCAATATCAAGGGCCCATGGAAGCCCGGGCTCCAAATGGACTACCGCACGTCCAACATACGTTTATCCTCCAAGGATAACTAGATCACGTCCAACGGATCCAAGGTAAATGGGCTTCCCCAGATACCCCTGCTTCGAGTCCGCTTAGAACACTCCAAACTATCGATGATTCCTTGGCACCTCATCAGAAGAGCTATACACAAATCCATCTTCAACTTGAGCCCAACCCAAGTCAATCCATTATCTTGCAGCCTTCTTGAGTCCCACTCGATTCATCTCATAGCCCTATCGAGTCCAACTCGGGGTAGTCCACATCATCGAACAGTCTTATTATGTCACGGATGCCCATCACTCCTCGAGTAAACTAAGGCATCATTCAATGGAAATCACAACAACTACTTATAACTCATGCAAATCATCCTAGTCGAACTCGACATTCCCAAGCACAAGCCCTAAAGGCCTAAACCAATATCAGACAATCACTCCAGGAACATCTTCTCCGAATCCAGACAATCTACGTGAGACGATATGAAAAAAATAACCAAACACTCGAGCACTCATAACTAACTCTGGCTATCCTCGCCAACCCTGCTTTGAAACTATCGTTGATCACATGACGACCCATGTCATATGTCAAGGGTAAATGGCAACCCCAATTCTGACCAGACTACCCACGTCCAACGTACAATTTCCTCCCAGAGACAACTAGAACTTACGACAACGATAATCTCTCTATAACTCTAGTCGGCATCGCCGGCGACTATCCATAAACTCAGAGTCGGTCTCGAGTAACCATTTCCCACAAACTCAGATCCAACATGAGTCGTCTCCCTACTCGTTGCATCTCCAAGATTAATGAACAACCATTGTTTATGAGTTCAAGTCCAACTTGAATCGTCCTAAGCTTCGTTGCATCCCCACGATCAATGAACACATCATATCACTTCGAGATTTCTCTATTGAATTTACTCCAAAGTTATTACCATTATTGAACCAAAGGGAACAACAACACAAAGTCCTAAACAGTCCATAGAAAGCACTCATTTACTACGGAATACCACAATGCTCATGCTATTTACCACTTCGTTTAAAAATGCTTCCAAAGGCCCTTCCTTCACTAATCATGGCCGATCCGAATCTCTTTTTACCCTAGTTCTAGTTATTATTGCCATCATTAGGTAATTACCCAATACCATCCTATACCCTTGGAGCCAATCGACTCCCAAAATGATTCCAAACCCAGTAAAGCCCTAAAACAAAGCAATCACAAGAAAATATAAATCCATGCCTCGATAAGACCACATTACAACAAATCATACTAAGGATAGTCGAACCACCGATCGGGTTCATCAAAACTAAAGGTTTATCATTAATCTCGGGTTCGAATTCCAACCTATCTACCAGGCCACTAGATATGAAGGAATGGGAAGCCCCGGTATCAAACAATACTCGAACTGGAACATCGTAAATAGAAAGCATACCTTGAATAACGACACCCTTTCCCTTCTCCATCGCAGTTGGGCATTCGACGAAGAAGGAACAGCGTTGACAGCATATGCTTTCATGATCTGCTTCTCTTTAGGGGGGTTGCAGACATTTATCCTTGTGTTGTTCCGCTTGGCCACAATTGAAGCACTTCCTTTCCTCAGGCTTTTCCTGACAATCCCTAGCGTAGTGGCCCTTCTTGCCACAGCTAAAGCACTCGCCATCTTTCTTATTCTTTTTATTCTGACCATCCTTGGTTTGGTTTAGTTTGCACTTACTATGGGACTTTTCTTTGCCTCCACCACTTGCTTGCGGTTTCGGCTCCCCTATAGATGCAATAGCAACTTCAGTCTCCGACTTGGAGTAAATACTCTTCGATCTCAGTGCCTTTCCCATAATAGATTCAAAAGTCTCATCGATGTGGTTTATAAGACTCTCCTCTAAGTACTCGTCTAGGCCGGTTATGAACTTTTCGTTCTTCTTCTCGGCAGTATCAATAAGGGATAATCCATATTTCGATAAGGTATCAAATTCAGCAATATATTCTGAGACTGCCCTACCATTCTGCTTAAGATCCAAAAAAATTCTAAACAATTCTGATTTCTTAGTAGCTGGAATAAACTTATCACTGAATTGGGTCTTGAACTGATTCCAAGTAACTTGATCCTCAGGAGTAGCTGCTTTAATAACATTCCACCAATTTATAGCCCGTCCTTGAAGTTGACGCGATGTTAACTTTATCTTCATTGCATCGTCAATCCCAAAATCCTTGAAGATGCATTCACAACTACCAAGCCAATCTTGAACTTCCATAGTCGATTCCGTTCCATTGAACAGCTTCCCACCAAGACTAGTATAATCCTTGCAGAGCTTGGCGAAATCGGCTCTAGGCGCCTGCACTGCTACACCACCACCATTAGCAGCATTAGGAACTGCTCCCTGAGCATCTCTAAGCATCTCTCGCATGAAGGTTGTAAACATTGTCCTTATATCAGGAACATTTCCATTGTTGGCCCCTGAACCCGTACTCCTCGTATATCGGCTCATCGTACAATCTGTAAAGAGAAAACGATTAACCATCTTCTTAGTGGTACTAGTGCAATGCGACTTCTTCCTTAGATATACTAATAGTACATACATATATAGTTTTTAAAAACCAAAATATCACAAGTACGCGCTCTCGTATACATGTACTATCTCCCCCTGATGTCTTCCCTAGGTTAGCTACGCAACCTAGGCTCTGATACCAAGTGTGACAGCCCGCCCCGCACTAGCCGACATTTCCTCGAAATGCGTTATGCCAATGTCCAACCAGCACGAGATGTTCATAAAAAAAGGGTTATGAAACGAAGAATCATCAAAGAACTTGTAGTATATCTCATAGAGCATAGAATAAAATATAATAGTAACATAGCTTGACATAAAACAGGCGAGACAGTGCATAAGCTGAAAACTAAACCATCATAGCAGCGGAATCCAAAATACAGCTTATGACCCAAACCATTATTACAACTTCAAAATACTATCTCTAAAGAAAAATAGGAAAGGTACACTACTAAAGTCCAAAATAGTGACCAGCAACAACACAGGGAGAATATATGTAAAATAGTATGTAGAAGCCTCCTGCTCGTCTCCGGACATCTACTCGTTCATAACCACCTAACCTGTCTCTAGTTTGCTCGTTTAGGAGCACCCAGAGTAACAAGAAGAGACATAAAACTCTGGTTCAGACAGAAGTCTAGTATGAGCGATAGCAGCAAAACAATAATAGGTATAAATGATCATACCTGAACCTGGACCCGCAACCAAAGAGTTAGCACAACAAGATGTACAGTACTCTAAGGTAACAGTAACATTAAGTGTAAAGGGGAAGTGCACATGTCACGGTGATAGCAAACATCAAACATAACAATCATCCTTACATCTCTCACTCGGTGCGTAAAGCATACGATATCCACCACTTCGATCACCCAATCCTTTGCTATGATCACTTTGCCCTTGGGAGTCACAATAACCCCATTGCACTGATCCATTGCCCATAATCCGTCTCTCAGTGGCGAACCAAAATTATGGATATCGATAACCCCTTTGCACATGTCCCGCATCTGACTGTAGAAGTTAACTCGTTGGTTACCATTTGAATCCTCAGCCCTAACTTCTCATCTGGACTTCCTTTGCATCTCGAGTTTTGGTCGAATTGGAATCGATCTTCAAAAGAACACATGGTTGTCATTGCTCGTTTATACTCCATAGAGACCACTCACTCTTCCTTCCTTGGCCCGGTCGCTCACTCTTCCTTCTTTGGCCCGCCATCCTAAGATTCGCCCACTTCCTCATAGTCGCTCTCCTAGGAATTGCTCACTTCCTCATAGTCGCTCTCCTAGGAACCGATCACTTCCTCATAGTCGCTCGCCTAGGAACCGCTCACTTCCTCATAGTTGCTCGCCTAGGTACCGCTCACTTCCTCACGGTCGCTCGCTTAGAAACCGCTCACTTCCTTATAGTCGCTCTCCTAGGAACCTATCACTTCCTCATGGTCGCTCGCCTAGGAACCGCTCACTTCCTCATAGTCTCTCCCCTAGGTACCACTCACTTCCTCATGGTCGCTCGCCTAGGAACCGCTCACTTCCTCATTGTCGCTCGCCTAGGAACCGCTCACTTCCTCATTGTCGCTCCCATAGGAACCACCCACATCCTCATGGTCACTCCCCTAGGAACCGCTCACTTTCTCATGGTCACTTCCCTAGGAATCGCTCCGTGCGACCCAAAACCTGCACCACTTTCCATCAAACTATTTTCGCATCTCGATGGAGTTTTCGACCATTCTAACTTTCCTAGGCAATTATAAGGCATACCAAACATGTAGAATCAATCAAAAACATTCAAATATCAATCACATGAAATATTTTAGATCAAACATACCCAAAAACATGATTTTCCCCTTAATCCCTTTAACCATGTTTTAACTATAAAATTAACAAGCTTAATCCAAATTAACCCAAATTTCCCTAGTGACATAAAATAATATTTTAGAATTTCTACATATTTTTCCAGATTTTTATGATGCATAATTTCTCTAATTATCACTAAGCACCCCTAATTAACTGTAATTAGTGAATAAAAGTGCAAATCACTCACCTTAGCCACAAATAAATTTCAGATCTGAAAATCTAACTGATATAGCATGGATCCCAATGTATTCCTGTAGCTCCATCTCGATTTCTATGCTAATCCACCTTAATTTGATGTGGATTTGGCTAATATGTGATTAGAAAGTGATTAAAGATGAATTTAGAAGGTGGAGGCCATTGCTAGGGTTGAAGAAAGGTAAGTGGCGGCTGTAAAAATGACAAAGAAGGGTTTCACTTACCCCTTCCATCCCTTATATAACCTTAATCCCGAAATCCCTAACGGGCCTAACTTCTATTACCCTATTAAGCCTGTTTAAGCAGTTTTTCATCTTCTAAACCTTGTTTCAGCCATTTCTCCCAAACGAAAATCCATTTGATCAATGTGACCACTCTGCAGAAAGGTAAATTATCATTCGAATCCAATGGAAGTTATTTCAGGTCAAAACTCCATACCAATCAAAAGTTATAGGCGAAATAAATTCGCTAGGGGTAAAACGGTCATTTAAAAATCGGCAAAAATCATGAACACGAGAAATGATCCCAATAATCGTTCCCCAAAGTTACACGACTATACAACTTCGTATGAGAATGAAATAAATATTCTACGATCCTTCGATGCATAGAATGCGGGTCGTTACAGGTTGGTTGTTTCAATTTGAAGAAGGAGATTCAAAGGAAGGAAAAAAAGGTTATTTGAGGAGGCCGATTCAATTTGAGGAGCAGTGGAGCGATTGAGGAAAGTGAAGCGTCCACTGAAGAAGGAGCGACGACTGCCATTATAGATTAAGAAGAAGGAGATACGAAATTTTTGGGGAAAACGATTTTGTTTGGCTATGGAAAATGTAGGAAGCTATGAGGTTTGCAATAAAAGGGAAAGGAGCAGGGAAACAGGTAGTGCAAATTCCAGAACGAAGGTTGCATGTGGGAGTGATGGTCCGAGACAAATAATACATGCTTGAAGGGTGGTTTAAACTTTAACAAGTGTAAAGATTTACAATAATGTGTAAACAAGGGGTGATATACTCATCGAAAATTTACATATGTAGATGTCTTCTTATGATTTTCAAACAAGTGTAACCAATGCAACCGGTTATTTAATAAACATCTTACAAATGTTAGTCTTATAATATTAAAATTTTAAATTTTCAGTTTTAAATTAGACTCTTAAATTAAATAAAGTTACAAGTTGATTGTCCAAAAATCAAATTTCAACAAATAAATTTTTAAGAAGTTATGACGTTTGTTTAAACAAAACCATTTAGATTAATATTTTGAAATTGGATTTATAATTACAAAACTTATTTAAAACCAAGTAAAAATAGACCAGATTGAAAATTCTAAACAAACTCCATATGTAAATATAAATGTTAAATTCTATATCTAAATTAACTACATATTTTAAACGTTGAAAATTCTGGGTTATTACAATCTCCCCCTTAAGGCTTTTCGTCCTCGAAAAGGAGAAGTGTTAAAATAATACTTATGTATACAAAATACTCAATAATACAAAATTTAATTTTAACAAAATAAACAATATGATTTAAAACTTGAATTTTTTTATATGAATTAAATTCAATAAAACTATCTTCGTTAAACTTAATTTCAAAAAAAACTTGAAATTAATGTATAAAGTAGTTTCTTTGACTTAAAATCCCAGTTTTATTTTCAAAACATTTGAAATACTACAATTTTCATATCAAATCATACTTGCTTCCGGGTTTCAAAACCAAAATTACTTTCAAAATCTTGAACTATTTCACAATAAAATGACATAATATTTATGTCCCAAGTCAGGAGGTTTCTCCCAATGACAAGGCCACTAGGCACGACCTACGCATGTTTCGATATTAGTAAATAATGTCTCTCTGGACCCTAGAGCACACCATCATCAAGGGCTTACAAGCCACATCGTACCTTTTTTTTAGTCACAAGTCACTCGACTCTAAGTAATAAATCATTTCATTTTATATCCGAAAGTAATAAATAATTTTGCAATAATAATTTACAAATACCTCAAATTGTATTATTGTTTTTCAAATCCTTCAAAATCTAGGGATTCAAGTCGTTGAATATTCTATGTTTATAAAACACTTTATAATCTATTTTTCACATTTTGTTTAATTGGAAAATCAATTTCATTCAATAATAGGAAATAAAATTTGATGAATTAAAAATACGATTTTAACTTCGAGTATACAACTCAAGTTTTCAAATTTTCAAAATCAATTGTTTTCTTCAAACATTTTAAGCTTTCAAATTTCCTAAATCAAAGACTTTAAAAATCACTTCAATTCATAAGTAATATTAAGCTTTCATGAAAATAAATTTCAAATCATTTTGAAATATCATTGAAATAAGATTTCCAAAAATTTCACATAAGATAATATTTTCCAAGAGATTCATAAAATCTAAAACTTTCCTTTTTCAAATTTCATTTCAAAATCCTTTACAAAAATAATATGGTATTTTATTCATTTTGGTTTCAAATACTTAAATCTCCTTTGTAAAGGTTACATTATTCGAATAGTCGGAATATCTCTTGAAACAGTTTTATTTGAAAATTTCTTCACACTTTCGCTATGCTACTCTGATCTAGTATATACATATTTCAAACTACTTTGCTCCGAAACATTAATTCTAAAACATTAGAAATCAATTACAAAATTTTGGGAACCAAATTCTAAAATAAACATTGCTTTTCAAAATCCAACATAAATTGGAGTATATATTTTTCCAAAACATTCAATTTATCTTACAAATATCATTTGTCAATATTTAACAAAGTAGATTGGATCAATTCAACACTAAAAATTCATTTGAACTCATTCAAAAGTTCAAAGTAAGAGATAATTCAATATACTTGTTTCAAATCCAAAACTACGTTATTAATCCAACTTGTCCTTAGATTGGTCGATGTAAGGCAAAAGGAAGGGTTCAGGAATATGTCTGGACAATTCAAAATTCAAGCATAAATACATCGAATAAATGATAAGCAAAAGATGAAGGCATGTCAAGGGAAAACAAAACACATCAACAAGCGAAGGGATAGTATTATGTCTACAAAACATGTGTTTCTATTCAAATTCAAATTATTCCCAGTTTCATCTTAATTCATTTGCAAATTCAATTTATACAATACAAACAATGAATGCATCTTATTTAAATTTTGCTTATCTATTCTAGTTCATATTGATTTTTCAAAGAACTTATTAAAATTTATTCAAACAATTTCAAACACTTATTTAAACGGTTTTATGTATTTCTCGACTTTTCAATTGAAATCATATAGTCGTCCTACTTTTGAACTCAAAAACAAATATTGATGATGCTGCAATCATCAAAAAAATCGACTTCAAGCCAGTAGAATGTGATTGTGTATTTATCAAATACATTTAAGATTTCGTATATACGTTAGCTAGGCGTATATTCAAAATCCTTACATACTAAATAGTCCAATCCGTACGTCCAACAATACTCAATAATTTTATTATAAGGTACATTTCAAAACAATTACATTCTCAAATGACTTATTTTGTTTTAAAATAATTTATATATTCAGAATACGCTCTCTCTACAGTGATTCTTGTGTCAATTCCACTAATTCTAGGATATCGCTATCCTATCTCCAATGAGTTTTTAAACCTTATAAGCTGAGCTTTGTCAAACCAAAGCACTGATACCAGATTTAATAACCTAGAATTTTCAACATTAAAATATGTAGTTAATTTAGATTTTTGTAATAAACTATTGTTTTAATAAGGATTTATAAATATATTAGAAATCCTATTTTAACAGTAATTCCCAACTTTAAGGCTTTAAAGATATTTCCATGAAGCTTTATTATTTTTCAAATTGTTTTCTTGATTAAGTTTTAATATAGAATCACATGTATTTGCACACTTTGAGAAGGCACGTTGGTGATTGAATAATGTCGCATACCCCGCGGTATAGGACATGGTGGTATACGGTTTTATTTAATCCTAGATCCATCCAATCGAAGCAAAAATCTTAGTGTTTTCCAGTGACCTCTGTGATCCTCTGTGTAATTATGTGTTTCTTGTGATTTATGTGTTTCGTAGTGTGAAACTGCCTTATAGTGTGTGAACCATTAAGTGAAGATGTATGGTATAGGATGCACAATTATCACTTTTTAGGTTATTATCGGAGGGTCTATGACATGTCCCTATGTGAACACCAGTATTAGACATTTGGGTCAATCCTGTGTGAACTTTATGTGGACTTTCGAGTCAATCCTGTGCGCCTCTATGGACCTTTGGGTCATTCGGGTACCCCTTCTGTGTGATATAGTAATGGTTATGGCTTCACGCCATCCTGTGTGATAGCATGTGCAGGTGTAGCTTCGGTTCACAACTCTATGTTAGATCCAAACTCTATCTTTTTATGCCTTATGTTTACCATTGATTTCACTGTATTGATTACTATTATTTGTGGAGACTTCATTTGTGGTTTTAACTCTTTATAGAGTTTCAGTGTTTCAGTAATATTGTGATTCTATGACTTGGTGATTCAACGAATTAGTGTTTCAGTAAACAACGTGGTTTTGGGATTTCAGAGTTTTCCCTTTGTGATAACCCCAAACTTCCACGGAATGAAAGTAAGGAATAATCATTTGGAATACAACATAAATACAACAATACAGATCACAGATACAACATAGCATAGGAAAACTATAGAATAATAACATCATAGCAGCGGAAATATGAATGTCATCAACCACAGAATTCCACAGTCACAGAGTCCTAAATTATTACTTCAAGTTCAGCAAAAGGAAATAAGTTTCAACTTCAAAATAGAACAACTGGAAATAAAATAAGTTTGGATGTCTCAAAGTCTAAAGATAAAATGCAAACAAAAGCTAAATGAGAGATAGTCTTCGTGGTCCAACATAAGCACCTCCAAGTAAGCAACTCCTAGATAGATAAGCAGCTCCAGGATAGCAACTCCAAAAAAAGTGAAACCGGTTACTTGGCTGCCTGTGTGGAAAAGAGGGCACCCGAGTTTGCAAAGGTGAAAACAAACTCAAGTCGGTCATGGGACTGGTGTGAGAATTCTTAACTACTCTAACTAATAGTAATAAGGCAAATCCAAAGACCACGCCGCTAACGCGGAACGAGTTTATTTTAAAAGATTGCCATGCATAATTTAAAGCCACAGAACAGATAAATAAGTAAATCGAAAACAACGCAATGCTTTTGGACAAATGGAATCATCATAAGACTCAAGTCCTATCACACAATGCAATGCAAACCAGAGGATAGAGTTTTACCTTATGATGATTAAACATGCTTAGTACGATAAAAACGAATTTGATATTATTATTAGTGTATATAAAAACATTTCAAAATAAATGTATCAATCCTAGGAAGCATAGCTACCATATATTATGCCTCCATACTAGTAATACAATCAAGTCCGTAGGGTCGTATTGGGAATTTGGTTTTCCATCATGAGTCAAGGCTAGGAACGATCTCCTTACCAATTCGAGACACTCTAGCTAATGTCTCAGGATTCCCCGCAGTGAACCCTTGGATCCTGCAGGGCCGGTCCAGGCATACAATTTTGCGGATTGGCAATTTCTGAATACATGTTTCCCGGTCCTATAGGACCTAATATCCGAGGCGCCTCATTCCATCATCCACATAAGTAAAATGTCGGGCCATGTAAAACCTAAACACCACTTCTAGCTAGAAAGAAACGTGTTGCTCTCCCAGCGTTCCCTTGCTCCGTTTTAGACTCAACCGGGTTGTGAGGCTCGTGAAGCTACGTAGTACACAAAGCTATGCTTATTCAAGCTGTGATTTGATCGTTACCAAAAGGTTCTGCTTTTCAACAAGAAACCTGATCATTGCATCTTGGTATGCCACACTGACACTCCGTATCACAATATCAATCCTTTGCCAAAATATATAAAAGGGTGTTAAGCAAGAGAATAAATTCTCTGCCACCAAACATTCATACACTCGACAGAAAATCAATAAATACAATATAAAGGAGTACAATGTCAGACACACATTCCATTTATAAGCATGTTCTGGGTCTGAACGAAACAGGAGATACTCTCGTCCTGTACGTCCCATACGGAAAAGAGGTACCCGCATATCCGTGCAATCAACATGTTCGTTTGGTCAATTACCATGACCCTTAAATTGGGAGCAAGTCAATTCAGGGCCTCGATCGTTGTCCACTCGATGGGAAGATTGACGGTCTTCAATCGCCATCTTCCAAACTTCGATTTGTAACGTCGTTTGATTATTTGGAATGAGATTAACTCGGAATTTCCAAATAATTATCGCATATATTATTTGAGAAAATCCATTTATATCATCATATTATTTTATAACGATTAATTCTTATCTTTAATTATTTAAAATAATTAAATCTTTATTTAATGATGCTCCGGGTCGAGGGGCGACCCTGGAGCTGTTTTCAACCAATTTTGATTTACACATTTCTCAAAATCTAACCGTTGGATTTTAATGAAGTTTACATCGTTGGAAAGATCTTCCCAAAACGGTCCTAACGGTTTCAGTTTTGGGAAAATCCGACAGTCGGATCTTTTGGTATAGTCATTTTAAAGTATGATTCCAAAACGCGAACTACCGCGCTCGATTCGTTTAAATTTAATTATATTTATATATAAATATACAAATATAAAACGTTCAACCATAATAACATCGTTCCATTTAACAACGAGCTAAACAACTACCGATCTCCGTTCAATTTTAATTCATTTAAAAAATGAAGACAGTATTTCAACATTTAAACACATTCTTTTATTTATTGGTTCTTTTATTTACATAAAAGAGTAAATTCTATTTCAATGTTGAATTCATTCTTTCAATCTTTTATTTACATAAAAATGTAAATTCTATTTCAACGTTGAATTCAGTCTTTTAATTTCATTCTTATAATTTCATTGAAAATCCATCCCTTTAATTACATTAAAAATGTAATAATTTATAATGCCAAAATCTTCTTTCCAATTACATTAAAAATGTAATTGACAATATAATGTAAAATTCTTCTCTTTTAATTACAATATAAAATCTCCTTTTTATTTACATTAAAAATATAATCAACATTATAATGTAAAGTTCCTATATTTTCACTTTGTCTTTTAATTTATAATATAAAATCCTACTTTTTAATTACATTAAAAATGTAATTAATATTACACATCAATTTTTGTCTTTTAGTTTGCAATGTAAAATCCTACTTTTTAATTACATAAAAAAAGATGTAATTTACATTACAATGAAAAATTACACCTTTTTAAATTACATTAAAAATGTAATTTTAATTGCACTGTCAAATTCTACTTTTTAATTACATAGAAAATGTAATTAATATTACATGTCAAATCTTGTTTTTCAATTTACAATGTAAAATCCTATTCTTTAATTACATATATAAACGTAATTTTATTTTCAATGCAAATTCTCATTCTTAATTTACATATAAAAATGTAATTTTATTTTACATGTAAATTCTATTTCTTTAATTACATATAAAAATGTAATTCTATTTATGCGGTATAAATTTCATGTCTTTTAATTACATATAAAAATGTAATTTTCTATGCGGTATAAATTTCATGTCTTTTAATTACATATAAAAATTTAATTTTCTATGCGGTATAAATTTCATTTATAATGTAAAAACCTAATCTTTTCATTTACAATGTAAAAATCTAATCTTTTTATTTACAATGCAAAAATCTAATCTTTTTATTATACTGTTAATCATGTCTTTTTATTTTTAATAAAAATCTAATTTTTATTTCATACCGTCATCATTTTTTTCCTTTTTGTTTTTAGTAAAAAGTAATTTTCTTCATACCTTTATAAAAAATGTAATTTTGTTTACATTGTAAAAATCATGTCTTTTTAATTACAATATAAAAAAATAATATAAATGTCTTTTTTTTATTACAATGTAAATTCATGTCTTTAATTTACAATGTAAATTCATGTCTTTAATTACATTAAGAGAAAATGTAATTTATATTACATCGCAAAATCATACTTTTATTTATCACCTACAAATGTAATTTTTATTGCGATGAAAAATTCATGTCCTAATTACATTAAATATAAATGTAATTTCTTCCATATCGTCATATTTCAATCCTACAAACATCATATCAATATTATATCTAAACTAAAAAGGTCTAGTCAAATCAAATAACAACAAGGTGGTATTGAATTGAAATTTTCTAGTTCAATTCAAAAACATGAACAAGGTGATATTTTTATATATACATGATTCATAGAATATCAACAAAACATGATTCGTCAAAATTAAAAAAAATGATTATTCAAATTTTCCATCACATACAGATCTGAATTTTTTAACTAGCAGATCTGGAATTATACACACAGATAAACCAAACAATCATTCAGAATATTATCACATCTCAGATCAACTTCATTCCCCATTCAATTATTTAAATAACAAAGGAAAATTAATAATTAAATTAATTTAATTATTTAAAATAGAATCTCATCTTGATTGGATAAGAATTTGTCCCAATCGCTTTTTTTTAAAAGTTGTATTTGAAGTCGCGGTTCTCTCGGATCTGAATTTTTTTTTTTTGAAGTTCATATGAACAAATTATCAAATTTCTTTTCACAATTGCTACTGTAACAGATAAAAGCATCACAAAATATGAAATGTTCATACCTTTATAATTTCAATTTGTTCAAATCTTTAATTCCGGAAATCGTGAGATGTAGTTGATGGTTTTTAGAACCGACTGCGTGGCATCGGAGAGCTGGGAGAGGGCTAAAATCTCCGGGAGAAGGGGGTGGCGGTTCGCCTTGGTGGGCTCGGATTAGACGCGACAGCGGCAGGTTTGGGTGGTTGGGGCGGCGGCTACAGGCCACGAGAGGCTTTGATTCCGGTCTAGAATCGAAGAAAACGAAAATCTCTTCGAAAAATTGTACTACGGCAAAGAATTTCATTGAGAAACGAAGGAGAAATCGAAGGAAGAAGATTTGATGGGAATGGTTTAGGCAGCGGTGAAACGAACGGGAAGAAGAAGCTACTGTTCATCCGTGTATTTATACATGTATTTGAGCATATTTTCTATTTTTTTAATTTATTTAATTAAATCCAAAATTAGGGTTTTTCTGTCCGATCTCCAATCGGAGCCCAACGACTATCGACCAATATGTTTTGACATCTTCTGAATGCAATGGCGCTAGTGCCGAAGTCTAATTCTGAAGTTTACAGCATGATTCTTTTATTTTAAAATAAATCTTTAATATTAAATTCGAACGTACTTTTTAATTTTACTAGGGCCACATACAAACTCAGAAAAATCCAGAAAAAATATCTCTGCCTTTGTTTTGATGATACGGTCCCAACGAAACAAATTTCGTCGAATTCTGAGACCATTTGAAAAATGGCCATTTTTAATATTAAAATATATATATAAATTCTACCGTGACTATTCTGAAATTTCAACTGGCCATAACTTTTAATTTCCACTATGAAATTTTGATTTTTCGGATTCGTTGGAAAGATATTTTTAAATAGATTCTAATATTTTTGGTTTCACCAAAATCCGATTTATTCTGCATCCTGCACAGTCAGTCAAAGTTCAGATTTGAGTTTTCAAACTACCGTGTTATTTCTAATTCCTTTTATAATTAAATTAAATATATTCGTATTAACTTCGATTAAAATAAATTTCTAGTCGTTATTATTTAAAATAATTTATTTCAAATACTCAATCTCTTAAAATTTCTAAAATAAAAAATTTAAATTGGCCCCAAATTCCGGGTTGTTACAGCCTCCCCCGCTTAAGAACTTTTCGTCCTCGAAAAGGAAAATAGAAGAGTAAGAACCAACACAGAGAATGTAAAATATTTTAAGCATATCTCAAAAAAAATCTAATCGTAGATATCCACCCTGCAATTGGGATAGGCTTGTTTGATACTCTCCTCAGTTTCCCAAGTGCAGTCTCTGGGATCACCGCTCCATTGCACTTTGACTAGGTTGATTTTTTTTATTTCTCAGCTCTCTAGTCTCTTTGTCAATAATTTTCAATGGTTCCCTTCTCACTGCAAGGCTTGGGGTAATCTCCAAATCTTGTTGTGCAGCTTCTTACACAACCAGATCTGGATCATGAATATGCTTCCGAAGTTGAGATACATGGAATACATCGTGCACCCCAGGAAACCAGTCGGGCAAATGAATTCTGTAAGCAAGGGTACCAATCTTCTCAAGAATAGGAAAGGGGCCGATGAATTTAGGTGCTAATTTTCCTGTCTTTCCAAAATGGATTACACCTCGTATTGGAGCAACTTTCAAATAGACATACTCACTCACTTCAAAAGCCAACTCCCTTCTTCTTAAGTCTGCATAGCTCTTTTGTCTACTTTGGGCGGCCAATAATCACTTCTTAATATAATCAACTTTGTCTGAAGCTTCTCGAACCATGTCAGGACCCAAAACAAGACGATTTCCTTTTTCATCCCAGCATGCCGGCGATCTACATGGCCTACCGTATAAGGCTTCAAATGGAGACATTTTCAAACTTTCTTGATAGCTATTGTTATATGAGAATTCAACTAAGTGCAAGTGATCCTCCCAAGAACCTCCAAAATCAAGCATAAAAGCTCACAATAAATCCTCAAGAATGCGATTCACCCTCTCAATTTTGCCATCTGTCTGAGGATGATATGCGGTGCTAAGATTTAACTTCGTTCCCAACTCATTTTGGAATGCTTCCCAAAACTTGCTAGCAAAGATAGGAACACAGTCGCTAACAATGCAACTAGGAACTCCATGTAGCCTGACTATTTCTTTGCAATAAATTTGCGCCAGACTTTGAGCAGTTCTAGTGGACTTGACAGGTATGAAATGAGCGGTCTTTGTGAAGCGATCCACGATCACCCATATGCTGTCATTTCCTCTCCTAGTACGGGGAAAACCATCTATAAAATCCATGGAGATTTGGTCCCACTTCCAATTTGGAACCTCCAATGGTTGCAACAATCCTGCCAGCTTTTGTTGATCGCTCTTTACTTGTTGGCATGTAGGACATCTGCTTACACAAATGGATATATCCCTCTTCATAGATCTCCACCAAAACGTGCGCTTTAGATCCTGATACATCTTGCTCACGCCTGGATGGATGCTAAGCTTTGATTTGTGACTTTCATCTAAAACTTCCCTTATGAGCTCTAGGATATTTGGAACACAAATCCGCCCTTGCAGTCTAAGGACTCCCTTGCCATCTATTTGGAAGCTCGTGTTTTCACCTTCTTGAATATTCTTAATAATTCTTTGAATAAACTCATCATCCTTTTGAAGAGCAGAAATTTTATCAATCAAAGAAGGGGTAATGATGAGGCTTGCGACAATGACATTCTTTCTACTGAGTGCGTCCGCCACAACATTGGCTTTCCCCGGCGTATATAAGATGTCAAGATCGTATGCCGCAAGAAATTCTAACCATCGTTGCTGCCTTAAATTCAAATCCTTTTGATCGAAGAGATATTTCAAAGATTGATGGTCTGTGAATAATTCAAACTTTTCGCCTAAAAGATAATGTCTCCAAATTTTCAAAGCAAAAACTACGGCCAACAACTCTAAGTCATGGACGCGATAATTTTTCTCATGCGGCTTTAATTGACGACTTGCATAAGCAACAACTTTTCCCCTTTGCATCAATACTGCGCCAAGACCACCACTTTGAGAAGCATCAGTGTAGATGGCTAAATCTCGGTTGCCATCGATGATGGTAAGTACGGGAGCAGTGGTCAGACTCACCTTTAGCTTTTGGAAGGCCTCCTCACACTCCGTTGTCCAAATGAACTTGGTGTGTTTCTTGGTGAGTTTTGTTAATGGGCCAAACAGTTTGGAGAAGTCTTTGATGAATTTCCTATAATATCCAGCCAATCCTAGGAAGCTTCTTACTTCAGTGGGTGTACTGGGTTGCTTCCAATCTCGAATGGTGGCAATTTTACTTGGGTCAACAGCAATTCCTTCTTTCGACACAACATGGCCCAAGAATTTTACCTCCTCTTGCCAAAATGTGCATTTGGAAAATTTTGCTTTTAGAACATTTCTTCGCAGAATCTCCAATACTTCCCTTAAATGTCCTTCATGCTCCTCCTTAGTTTTAGAATAGATTAAGATATCATCAATGAAGACTAGGACGAATTTGTTTAAAACATCTCGGAAGACTCTGTTCATCAAGTCAACAAAGTAGGCTGGAGCATTGCATAGGCTGAACGGCATTACCAACCATTCATAGAATATGTCAGGACCTCTGAAGGCTGTCAAAGGTATGCATTCTTCGGCTATGTGTAGTTGATGGAAACCTGTGGCTAGGTCCATCTTAGAAAACACCTTGGCTCCATTCAATTGGTCCATTAAATCATCTATGCGAGGCAAGGGGTATTAGTTCTTCAATGTTTGCTTATTAAGGTCGCGGTAATCCACACAGAGCCTTAGAGTACCGTCAGACTTGGGAACAAACACCACTGCTGCACCCCAATTGGAAAAACTAGGTCGGATGAGTCCCTTCCATAAGAGCTGCTTAGTTTGGGTTTTCAACTCTTCTTTTTCTTTAGGAGTCATCCTTCGGATAGCATGGACTACAGGCCTTGCATTTGGAACAAGATCAATTCTGAAATCAATTTCTCTTCGCGGCGGTAAATTGTCTACTTCTTCAAATACGTCCGCGTAATTTTTGACTACAGGAATATTTTCTAAAGGAATGGGAGTGATCTCTAGAGAAGACCAAAATGCCTTTCTATCAGATTTTGAACCATGACAAGGTATAGAAATAACATCTCCAAACTTTATTTTGATTTCAACTATTCTATCCGCACATTTAACCTTAGCCTCAAATTTTGTTAGCCAATCAAGACCAAGGATGATATCAAACTCAGAAAAATTCATGATAGTCAAGTCAAAAGGAAACCGAAAGTAAGAGTAGGAAATAGGCACCCTACAGTATAAATCAAGGACGATAGAACCTCCTACAGGATTATGAACATTAATTGGCTCTTTAAGGCTTCTTTGTTTTAATTTCAATTTCTTGACCGTGTTGCTAGAAATAAAGCTCCTTGAGGCACCCATATCAAAAAAATCAGTAACAAGAATGTTTTTAACAGAAATAGTACCACCTAAAACATCAGGCTTACCTGGTCCTTCAGAAGAAGTAGGTGCGGAAGAAGATGGTGCACTTTCCCCCTCGTACACATGTACAATCTGAGCTCCTCTCAACAGTGGATAATTAGGCTTGATATGACCCTTTTTGTGGCAGTTATAGCTTTCTTTAGTGT
Source organism: Allium sativum (assembly GCA_030737875.1). NCBI lineage: Eukaryota > Viridiplantae > Streptophyta > Magnoliopsida > Asparagales > Amaryllidaceae > Allium > Allium sativum. The sequence goes on along the minus strand of CM060912.1, from coordinate 766,175,922 downwards.
CATCACTTCTGGCCATCTTTGGATTTCTGCAGTCCTTATTGTAGTGTCCAAACTTCTGGCCATTGTAGCATTGGACCTTTGTCTTATCATGGGTTTTAGCAGCTCCAGAACCGCTTCCTTTATTCTTCTTTTTAGCTTGCTTCCTCTTATTATTATTGTCGGCCAAGCTCCTTTCTCTATCTGGTTGTGAAACCCTTTTGTCGTTCTCCTCATAGTGACAAGCAAACTCAATCAGCTTATTGAAAGAAAGGTCAATGTGAGCAGTAACCCTGTCAGTGTACTTCCTAGCAAGTCCATTAATTAACCTCCTGTTCTTTTGAAAATCATCCTGAATCAATTCTGGGGAACATCGGGAGAGGTCTTCAATTCTTCTTACATACTCCAAGATAGTTTTGTCGCCTTGCTTCAAGTTGGCGAACTCGTCATGCAGCCTTTCCACTTCTTGCCTTGGAACGAATTTTTCATTGAACAGCTCTTTAAACTTGGTCCAAGTCACATTTTCTTCATCACCTCCTATATTGACCAATTCCCACCAATTCTGTGATTCGCCTTGGAGCAGCCATGAAGTCGTAAATCTCTTCCTTTGATCTTCTAGCCCTAGCCCTCTAAATATATTCTCACCATTCTTAAGCCATGCCTGAGCCTGTGTCACGGTCTCCGTACCAGTGAATGGAACTCCACCTAAATTCTTGAACTTTTTCGCTACCCTATCCAAGACAAAGGGCTGCGGTGGTGGTGGTGGTGGCTGTTGAACTATGGCCTCTTCAGTTTCAGCGACATTTTGCCTCCTTGCTCTAGCGGCAGCAGTACTCATTTTTAGTTAGTTCTGTACGATCCAGGAAAGAGTCAGAACAACTGCAATGGTGATTTTAAGAAATGATAAAGATAAAAGGATAGATAAAAAAGATGGTGATAAAGTGACTGACTATTATATATTCTCATGAAATGTTTGCCATAGAATATTGTGATTCTACGTAAACGAATTATTATAAATATGTTATATTCCAAAGCTATGTTTAACCAAAGCTCTGATACCAACTGTGATAACCCTAAACTTCCACGGAATGAAAGTAAGGAATAATCATTTGGAATACAACATAAATACAACAATACAGATCACAGATACAACATAGCATAGGAAAACTATAGAATAGTAACATTATAGCAGCGGAAATATGAATGTCATCAACCACAGAATTCCACAGTCACAGAGTCCTAAATTATTACATCAAGTTCAGCAAAAGGAAATAAGTTTCAACTTCAAAATAGAACAAATGGAAATAAAATAAGTTTGGATGTCTCAAAGTCTAAAGATAAAATGCAAATAAAAGCTAAATGAGAGATACTCTTTGTGGTCCAACATAATCACCTCCAAGTAAGCAACTCCCAGATAGATAAGCATCTCCAAGACAGCAACTCCAAAAAAAGTGAAACCTGTTACTTGGCTGCCCGTATGGAAAAGAGGGCACCTGAATTTGCAAAGGTGAAAACAAACTACGAGTCAGTCATGGGACTGGTATGAGAATTCTTAACTACTCTAACTAATAGTAATAAGGCAAATCCAAAGACCACGCCGCTAACGCGGAACGGGTTTATTTCAATGGATTGTCGTGCATAATTTAAAGTGACAGAACAGATAAATAAGTAAATCGTAAACAACGCAATGCTTTTGGAAAAATGGAATCATCATAAGACTCAAGTACCATCACACAATGCAACGCAAACCAGAGGATAGAGTTTTACCTTATGATGATTAAACATGCTTAATACGATAAAAACGAATTTGATATTATTATTAGTGTATATAAAAACATTTCAAAATAAATGTATCAATCCTAGGAAGCATAACTACCATATACTATGCCTCCATACTAGTAATACAATCAAGTCCATAGGGTCGTATTGGGAATTTGGTTTTCCATCATGAATCAAGGCTAGGAACGATCTCCTTACCGATTCGAAACACTCTAGCTAATGTCTCAGGATTCCCCGCAGTGAACACTTGGATCCTGCAGGGCCGGTCCATACATACGATTTTGCGGATTGGCAATTCCTGAACACACGTTTCCCGGTCCTATAGGACCTAATATCCGAGGCGCCTCATTCCATCATCCACATAAGTAAAATGTCGGGCCGTGTAAAACCTAAACACCGCTTCTAGCTAGAAAGAGATGTGTTGCTCTCCCAGCGTTCCCTTGCTCCGTTTTAGACTCAACCGGGTTGTGAGGCTCGTGAAGCTACATAGTACACAAAGCTATGCTTATTCAAGCTGTGCTTTTATCGTTACCACAAGGTTCTGCTTTTCAACAAGAAACCTTGATCATTGCATCTTGATATGCCACACTGACACTCCATACCACACTATCAATCCTTTGCCAGAATATATAAAAGGGTGTTAAGCAAGAGAATAAATTCTCCGATACCAAACATTCATACACTCGGCAGAAAATCAATAAATACAATATAAAGGAGTAAAATGTCGGATACACATTCCATTTATAAGCCCATTCTGGGTCTGAACGAAACTGGAGATACTCTCGTCCCGTACGTCCCATACGGCAAAGAGGTACCCGCATATTCGTGCAATCAACATGTTCGTTTGGTCAATTACCATGACCCTTGAATTGGGAGAAAGTCAATTTAGGGCCTCGATCGTTGTCCACTCGATGGGAAGATTGACGGTCCTCAATCGCCGTCTTCCAAACTTCGATTTTTAACGTTGTTTGATTATTTGGAATGAGATTAACTCGGACTTTCCAAATAATTCTCGCATATATAATTTGAGAAAACCCATTTCATATCATCATATTATTTTATAACGATTAATTCTTATCTTTAATTATTTAAAATAATTAAATCTTTATTTAACGACGCTCCGGGTCGAGGGGCGACCCTGGCGCTGTTTTCAACCAATTTTGATTTACACATTTCTCAAAATCTAACCGTTGTATTGTTTACATCGTTGGAAAGATCTTCCCAAAACGGTCCTAACGGTTTCAGTTTTGGGAAAATCCGACGGTTGGATCTTTTGGTATAGTCATTTTAAAAGTATGATTCCAAAACGTGAACTACCGCGCTCAATTCGTTTAAATTTAATTATATTTATATATAAATATACAAATATAAAATGTTCAACCATAATAACGTTGTTCAATTTAACAACGAGCTAAACAACTACCGATCTCCATTCAATTTTAATTCATTTAAAAAATGAAGATAATATTTCAACATTTAAACACATTCTTTTATTTCTTTGTCTTTTATTTACATAAAAGTGCAAATTCTATTTCAACGTTGAATTCATTCTTTTAATCTTTTATTTACATAAAAATGTAAATTATATTTCAACGTTTGAATTCACTTTTAAGTTCATTCTTATAATTTCATTGAAAATCCAATCCTTTAATTAAATTAAAAATGTAATAATTTACAATGCCAAAATCTTCTTTTCAATTACATTAAAAATGTAATTGACATTATAATGTAAAATTCTTCTCTTTTAATTACAATGTGAAATCTCCTTTTTTACATTAAAAAGGTAATCAACATTATAATGTAAAATTCCTACCTTTTCACTTTTTCTTTTAATTTATAATATAAAATCCTACTTTTTAATTATATTAAAAATATAATTAATATTACACGTCAATTTTTGTCTTTTAGTTTGCAATGTAAAATCCTACTTTTTAATTACATAAAAAAATGTAATTTACATTACAATGAAAAATTCCACCTTTTTAAATTACATTAAAAATGTAATTTTAATTACACCGTCAAATTCTACTTTTTAATTACATTGAAAATGTAATTAATATTACATGTCAAATCTTGTTTTTCAATTTACAATGTAAAATCCTATTCTTTAATTACATATAGAAATGTAATTTTATTTTCAATGACAAATTCTCATTCTTAATTTACATATAAAAATGTAATTTTATTTTACATGTAAATTCTATTTCTTTAATTACATATAAAAATGTAATACTATTTATGCGGTATAAATTTCATGTCTTTTAATTACAAATAAAAATGTAATTTTCTATGCGGTATAAATTTCATGTCTTTTAATTACATATAAAAATGTAATTTTCTATGCGGTATAAATTTCATTTATAATGTAAAAACCTAATCTTTTATTTACAATGTAAAAATCTAATCTTTTTATTTACAATGCAAAAATCTAATCTTTTTATTATACCATTAATCGTGTCTTTTTATTTTTAATAAAAATCTAATTTTTATTTCATACCGTCATCATTTTGTTTCCTTTTTGTTTTTAGTAAAAAGTAATTTTCTTCATACCTTTATAAAAAACTGTAATTTTGTTTACATTGTAAAAATCATGTCTTTTTAATTACAATGTAAAAAAAATATAAATGTCTTTTTTTTATTGCAATGTAAATTCATGTCTTTAATTTACAATGTAAATTCATGTCTTTAATTACATTAAGAGAAAATGTAATTTATATTGCATCGCAAAATCATACTTTTATTTATCACCTACAAATGTAATTTTTATTGCGGTAAAAAATTCGTGTCCTAATTACATTAAATATAAATGTAATTTCTTCCATATCGTCATGTTTCAATCCTACAAACATCATATCAATATTATATTTGAACTAAAAAGGTCTAGTAAAATCAAATAACAACAAGGTGGTATTGAATTGAAATTTTCTAATTCAATTCAAAAACATGAACAAAGTGATATTTTTATATATACATGATTCATAGAATATCAACAAAACATGATTCGAAAAAATTAAACAAAATGATTATTCAAATTTTCCATCACATACAGATCTGAAATTTTTAACTAGCAGATTTGGAATTATACACACAGATAAACCAAACAATCATTCAGAATATTATCACATCTCAGATCTACTTCATTCACCATTCAATTATTTAAATAACAAAGGAAAATTAATAATTAAATTAATTAAATTATTTAAAATATAATCTCACCTTGATTGGATAAGAATTTGTCCCAATCGCTTTTTTTTAAAGTCATATTTGAAGTCACGGTTCTCTCGGATCTGAAATTTTTTTTTTTTTTTTTTTTGAAGTTCATATGAACAAACTATCAAATTTCTTTTCACAACTGCTAATGTAACTGATAAAAGCATCGCAAAATCTAAAATGTTCATACCTTTATAATTTCAATTTGTTCAAATCTTTAATTCCAGAAATCGTGTGATGTAGTTGATGGTTTCCAGAACCGATTGCGTGGCGTCGGAGAGCTAGGAGAGGGCTGAAATCTCCGGGAGAAGGGGGTTGCGGTTCGCCGTGGTGGGCCCGGATTAGGCGCGACTGCGGCGGGTTTGGGAGGTTGGGGCGGGTGCTACAGGCCACGAGAGGCTTTGATTCCGGTCTAGAATCGAAGAACACGAAAATCTCTTCGAAAAGTTGTACTACAACGAAGAATTTCATTGAGAAACGTAGGAGAAATCGAAGGAAGAAGATTTGATGGGAATGGGTTAGGCGGCGGTGAAACGAACGGGAAGAAGAAGCTACTGTTCATCCGTGTATTTATACATGTATTTGAGCGTATTTTCTATTTTTTTAATTTATTTAATTAAATCCAAAATTAGGGTTTTTTCGTCCGATCTCCAAACGAAGCCCAACGACTGTCGAACAATATGTTTTGACATCTTCTGAATGCAGTGGCGCTAGTGCTGAAGTCTAATTCTGAAGTTTATAGCATGTTTTTTTATTTTAAAATAAATCTTTAATATTAAATTTGAATGTACTTTTAATTTTATCGGGGTCACATACGAACTCAGAAAAATCCAGAAAAATTATTTCCGGCTTTGTTTTGATGATACGGTCCCAACGAAACAAATTTCATCGAATTCCGAGACTGTTTGAAAAATGGCCATACTTAAAATATATATAGAAATTCTCAGCGACTATTCTGAAATTTCAACTGGCCATAACTTTTAATTTCCGCTATGAAATTTCGATTTTTCGGATTCGTTGGATAGATATTTTTAAATAGATTCTAATATTTTTTGTTTCACCAAAATCTGATTTATTCTACATCCTGTACAGTAAGTCAAAGTTCAAATTTGACTTTTCAAACTACCGTGTTATTTCTAATTCCTTTTATAATTAAATTAAATATATTCATATTAACTTCGATTAAAATAAATTTTTAGTAGTTATTATTTAAAATAATTTATTTCAAATATTCAAAATCCCTTAAAATTTCTAAAATAAAAGTTTTAAATTGGCCCGAAATTTCGGGTTGTTACACCCTTCGTGTTATGTGATTCCTAGCGTTGATTACCCTAATTGAAGAATTCAGGTAATTCGAGCTAAGATAATTTTTGAGTCCATGTTCATGTTTCTTGCATATAGCCATATACTAATATCGTAGACTCGTAAATGAAGTGTTTATGATCCTGAGTGCATGTCATTCCTTTCTAAAGGAAAAGAATTGCCATATCAGAGTTTCTGTGTGAATCTGTGTTTTAAAATCCTTTTTATAGGAAAGGATTAGTATCTTGTTGATATTTATCTCACCTTTATCATTATTGATATGTAAACTAGACTGATCCATGTATGTAATACTCGGGTCTGATCGAGTTGTTTTAGGTTCAGTAGTTGTTTACTCGTGGATTTGCTGTAGTAGCTTGGATTATCTTATAAAGACTTTTTCCTTGTTGTTCCATAGTTAATTCATGTTGTTGTTGTATTTTAGACCTTGTTATATCCGTGTTGTATATTTATTGAAGTGTAGCACATATATAAGTTGTATTTTTGTGATTGTATCTATATGTAACAATATGGATTTCGCTCGAACCTAATCGTTCGCTAAATCAACCAAGACCATTCAAAACCCAGAAACACTAATCTGGGCATACAACACATCAGAACAAATAACAGAAGACTTTTATAAACACCATAATAATGTTACATCAAAGTATAGAATATATTAGAGTATATCGAAATATAATACAGCGGAAGATTAATTTACAATAAATGTAATACAATGCAGTGGAAACAAGTAAACTACACAGCGGAAGACTATCAATGATCTGGGCACAGCTTTAAGCTTCAATCCAGAATCCTTCTTATATATCTGTGAAATAAACTACTCGACTACCCTTGTGGAAAATAGGGACACCCGAGTTTGCAAGGGAAAAGCAAACTACGAGCCAGTCATGGGACTGGTATGAGAACTCAAAACAGTTATTAAACTTATTTAATAATAAGACAAATCACAGGACCATGCCTCTAACGCGGAACGGGTTTACCCCCATAAATGCCAGTGTATAAACAGCAATCAGTAATAGAGATATTGATCTACTATGCATTAATCAACATATAATATCCCAATCTACCTATTTAGATTAATCACCACACTTAGATTTTCCAAATCCAATTCAATTTACAGAAATTATTCCTTTGGGCTTTATTTCCCGATTTCTATTTCAAATCATTTGAAATACATATCTAACTTGTAACGACCCGGAAAATCTGAACCAATTTAATTTTTTTTAAATTGGCTATTTTTGTGGATTTTAAATATTTAAAATAAATATTTCAAATAATAACGATGAAAAGTGAATTTGAATCGATGGTTGAAAATAAATATAATAATTTCTAATTATAAACAAGGCCTGAAATGGCACGGTAGTTTCAAAAATTGAATTCAAACTTTGACTGACTGTACCGGGTGTAAAATAAAACGGATCTGAGGGAAACCAAAAATATTTAAATCTGTTAGTGAATATCTTTCTAACGAATCTGAAAAATCGAAGTTTCATAGCTGGAAGCAAAAGTTATGGCCAAATGAATTTTCAGAAAGGTCGATATAGAGTATATATAGCCCGTGAAAATGGCCATTTTGCAAACGACCTCAGAATTCAACGAAACCACTTTTGTGGGATCCGGGATGTCAAATTATTGCTAGGTTTCAAATTTCATAATTTTTGAAGTTAATATGTGAGCGTGGCAAAGGAAAACGTGTTTTGGCCAATTACAGTTAAATTGGATCGACCAGAAATGGGCCATTTTTCAGACGGTCTCAGAATTCGACGAAACTAGTTTTGTTGGGACCGTATCGTCAAAACATAGCTAGATTTATTTTTCTGGAATTTTTCGAATCAGTTTGTGGCCCCGGCAAATTGAAATGTATGTTTAAATCAAGTATTGAATGTTTTATACTTTAATTTGAAGGAAAACTGACTGAAACAGTCGAATGGGCCTACGAAACATATCCCATTGTGTTCGGAATGGGGGTATTTAGCTAGGGACGACAGTCGTTGGGTTTGAATTGGTGTTCATGTGTGACAAGGGGTATTTTCGGATTTTTAAAATTTATAAATAAAAAATATATCATTGGTCCATATTTTCTTTCTCTCTCCCCGCTGTATCTATTGAAGGCGGAAACCGTTCGTTGGCTTCCCGATCATTTTCCGGCCAATCCACTTTGAATTAGACCCTTCTCCTGTTGGGGATTTTGAAGAGCTCTCTACCACCTTCAAATCCATATATAGTTTGGATTTTTTCATTGAGTGGTTTAGGAGAATCGACGCCTGGAAGTTTCGGGTTTCAAACCGCTGTCGCACCCTCCTCCGGTCGTCGAACTGGCCAACTCCTCCAGGCGCGGGTGCGCCGCTCCTCCCCCTTCGACGCTGCAAAGGCCGATCGACGAATAGCTACACAGATTCAAAGAAAAATCCAAACCTAGTTTTGAACAAATCAGCTGAGGTACGGCTATTTTAAAATAAACTATATTATAGCACTTTAAAGCGCTACGGTTTTTGAATTCACTGTAAAAATCATATCTTTTTCATTTCTTGACGAAATTCAGTGAAACAAGAGACAGTGGACTCGTGTGGACGTCTTCTACATTCTAGAAGAGACCGAATATTTTTCTGAGCCTTCTGCTATTTTTGTTGGAGTGGAACCCAATGTGAGATCTCTAAACTATAAATGATATGGAAAACGACGATGTATAGATTATATAGTCAATGTATGAATTATATAAGCATTGTACACCACATGTATAAGCATTGTATAAGTTGTACATTCGATGTATAAGTTATATATGCGTTGTAAAAATTATATGTGTGTTGAATAGAAGCGAAATGCTTATATATATATATATATATATATATACACGCCCCTCGTCCACAAACCATGGACGATATTTATAGGTTGTGATTGGTGTGAAAATTGATTAATAGCGAATGGTTGATTAAAATTATTTGTGGTTAAAATTGATTGATTGTGGTTGGAAAATGCACATTTGTGGTTGAGGATTATTTGGTTGAAACCACATAGGATTAGTTTGTGGAAATGAAAAAAATATATACATGCCGTCTGCGTGCGAACTAGATGCATGAAATCCCCATTGTCAAAAGTTGCGAGGCTTTAATGTAGAGCGAGGAGCCGTACTAGGGACGACCTCGGTTTTAACTACCCTGTCGTTATGCTGCCGAAATTTTGAATAATATTCATGTGTTAGAATTATTTTCATGTGTTGAAATTATATTCATGTGTTGAATGGTATGCGTGTTTTGAAATAAATTGTTTTATAATAAAAATCATATCTTTATCATCTATATGAACTATATAAAATAGTCGTGTTTTGAAATAAATTGTTTTATAATAAAAATAATATTTTTATCGTATATATGAACTATATAAAATAGTCGTGTTTTGAAATAAATTGTTTTATAATAAAAATCATATTTTTATCATCTATATGAACTATATAAAATAGTTGTGTTTTGAAATAAATTGTTTTATAATAAAAATCATATTTTTGTCATCTATATGAACTATATAAAATAGTCGTGTTTTGAAATAAATTGTTTTATAATAAAAATCATATTTTTATCATCTATATGAATTATATAAAATAATCTTTTTTTGAAATCAATTGTATTGCAATAAAAATCACATTTTTATTATATACATGAATTGTTAAAACTAGCAAAGTGTTGAAATAATTGTCGGTTGGATAAAAATATCATTTTTATCAAATGTATGAAAAGAAAATAGTTTTGAAATCGAAGAATCGATTATATATATATATATTATATAATTAAAATAAATCGAATAACGAAGCTGCAGTTCGTGTTTTGAAACCGTGATTTCAAACGATTTGTGCGGGAGATCCGACCATCGGATTTTCCCGAAACTGAAACCGTTGGGTTCGCTTTGGAAATATCTTTCCAACGACACCAAATTTGTAAAGATCCAACGGTTGGATTGTCTGGAATGTTTAATTCAAATCTAAAGAAAAACAGCGCCAGAATCGATTATATTTATATATATATATAATTAAATTAAATCGAATAACGACGCTGCAGTTCGAATTTTGGAATCGAAACTTCAAACGAGTGTACCGGGAGATCCGACCGTCGGATTTTCCCAAAACTGGAACCGTTGGATTCGTTTTGAAAATATCTTTCTAAGGATATAAAATTTGTGAAGATCCAACGGTTAGATTTTCAGATATGTGTAAATCAAATCTGAAGAAAAACAGTGCCACGGCCGCATTATGGCCCGAAACGTCGTTTGAATGAATTGGCTATAAATAAATAAATAAAAATAGCAATAAATTGTTATAAAATATGATAAACGATATGGAATGTGAAATTTAGAAACTAATTGAAGGTTAGCTAAGTCGAATGGTTTCCTGGGTTTTGATCTGATGTTGGTTTCAGCCTTCGGGGTTAATATTTGGGAAATCGTTCTCTTACTGATTTACGGTTAGTGACTGATGAATTGAAATGAGGCGTATGTGTGTTCGTGTAGCACTTTTTATTATATACGCGAATTGCTCAGAAAGACCGGGTTTATCCCATTCTGAATAACTGAATCGACGATAAGAAGTCGAAGATGAAGACGGTGGTTGAAGACCGGAGATTTTCACCTCGGTTGGATGGTAACTGATGTCCTGATTGGGAGGCATTCTGAAATATGGATAATGAGTGGTGATCGTCCAGACGTACGTGGAGATCGATGGGTATGCGAGGCATATAGTGCCTCCGGTTTCGTTCAGACCCAGAACGGACTTGCAAATGGACTGTGTGTTTGACATTGGAATTCATTATGTGTGATTGATGGCCATCAGTTGCATGATGTGAATTGCCTGTGTGGCATGCTAAGATGCAGTGATCAAGGCCTCTGTTGAAAAGCAAAGTCTTGTGATTGATGATCAAAGCACCGCCTGTGTGGCGTAGCTTTGTGTATAACGTGAATTCGCGAGCCTCACACCCCGGTATGAACCAGAAACGAGAGAGGACCTCAGGGAGGGTGTAATGACCCGCATTCTGATGGGTTAATTTTAACTATTTAATACAGATTTAAATATTGGATGGATAATATAAATGGAAATTTTTATATTAGAGTTATCGATTTGTTAATCAATTTCGATTTAATATCGAATATATTAAATTATCAAAATAAGGAATTAGCGAATAACTGAATTCGAAGTCAAACACTGAGTTAGAAACAGTTCTGATAATCAATTCAAACTCCTGTTTGAATTAGAAGAATAATATTAATTGAATTTTCGAAGAATTAATTGTTTTAAAAATTTATTTATATCAATTTAAATTAATATCTTCCACAGACGATCGAACTGGACTTCGATACTTATCACAGTGTGTTCAGAATAGTAGTTTTACCCTAAATTTGTCAGTTGTTGGGTTCAGAGAGGAGTTCGTAATCAGGGTGTATTTTAATTAAAGGATATCGGTTTAAATAAAATAAAAATCATTAAGTAAATCCTTTTCTTTGTGGACATCAATGAAACGACAGAGAAGAAATAAATGGCTAGATTTTTAAACAATTGTTCTTCTTCAAGCTCCACAAAAAAAAAAGAATGGCCTCGCTGTTTAAAATTTAAACCACACCCTTCCTTTATATAACCGCGACCCCTTCCCCATCTTCTTCTATTTTCGTTCATTTCCTTCTGAACAAAGGAAATTGAAAATCGCCCCTTTCAATCCTCCAACCAGAAGGACATTTCAAAGCCATAGATTCATTTTCCGTTTTCCTCTTTCACTGTTAACTGGCGAAATCAATTTGCCACTTAAACCGCGATTTTGTTTATCGCAAAGATAGGGAACTCGATTTGATACTGGAGCGCTGCGATTTTGGGTATTGCGATTTGAATTTGCTGGAGTTAGATTTGTGTACTGATGAACAAGGGTTCATCGCGACTTGATCTGGAGGCCATGAGGGTTCGTTCGAAGGATTGCACAGTGGATTGGCATTCAACGCGATGGAGTTAGGGAAGAAGACATCGCCTTGGGTACTTCGATGTCGAGACATCAATGACGCCGAGTTATTTACTGTAGAGGCGGATAAGGATTTGCGATCACCAAGGAGAAGGTCGAGGGATGATTGGAGTTCAGCGGGTGAAGATTTGAGTGCAGTTCATGGTCGGTTCTTGGTGACAGCCGGATGGTGGATGCTGGGATGGTGTCGGCAAGGGTCAGACTTCTTTTTTTTTTTTGAGTGAAGCTACGAATTTGCAGTCGCGATGACAGTCGAGTCGAGCAAAGAAATGAGGGTCGAAGGTCAAAACTTCTGTCTACCTTGAATTGGGAAGTTCCAGTACACAGTTTAGGCTAGTATGCACATGTTCAAGAAATGGTGATTTAGGTATGAAGAAATCATGATATATATACGATAAGCTTAATGGGGTACTCGGCAAATTAAAACCCCGGTGAGTAAACCTCACTCACCATTTATTTAGAAATTTATTTTTATATAGTTAAAAATAATTGACTATGCTTGTTTGAATGCTGTCTGATTGTTTTAAAATATATATTAGTTATTTAGGATATATATATATATATTGGGTTGATGATTGGTTGGATTCCCGCAGTACCATTAGCGGATGCCTGCAGTTTCATAGCGGATGATTACCCTATACGCCCCACGCTATGATTAGTGGATGACCTTCTATACCGCGATATCCTGCCTCGAAGCAGGATGGGTATTACTATGTTGACTAACATCTGTGGATGCAGGAAAACAGGTTGGAGGAATCCAACTGGATTCCTCAAAAATATATTATCTGTTTGTTGTTTGTTTGATTTCATATATATTTATATATGATGTGTTAAAAATCAAATGATTGAAAATTGGTTGATTGATTGTTTAAAATATCCCTGGGGTTTGAATATTGATTCATAAAAATATCGGAAAGAGTATTTGAGATTTAAAAAGTGAATTCTATTTTTATAAATAGAATTTGAATTTTAAATAAGACTATAGAAAATATTTAACTTGTTCGAAGGTATATAAAACAAGTAATCGAATTTATAAACTTTGTTTATAAATGAAAGATGGGATTTGAATCGAATTTATAAACTTTGTTTATAAATGAAAGATGGGATTTGAATCGATTTTATAAACGTTGTTTATAAATGAAAAGGTGGGATTTGAATTGAATTTATAAACTTTGTTTGTAAAATGAAAAATGTGGGATTTGAATTGAATTTTATAAACGTTGTTTATAAATGAAAAGGTGGGATTTGAATTGAATTTATAAACGTTGTTTATAAATGGAAAGGTGGGATTTGAATTGAAGTTATAAACGTTGTTTATAAATAATGCAGAGAATTCAAATGGACTTTGAATATAAGGAATTGAAATAGAATTTGAATATAGAATTCAAATGGACTTTAAACTATTGGATTTGAATATAGTATTCAAATGGACTTTAAACTATAGAATTTGAATAGAGAATTCAAATGGACTTTAAACTATAGAATTTGAAAATAGAATTCAAATGAAGTTTAAATAAAGAGAATTCAAATAAAATTAAATTGGAATTTGAATAGAGAAGTCGATAAGGAAACGAGAGTATGAGTATAATTAGAATTTGTTAATATGTAGTTAAAATATATTTGAACATGTCATGTTCAAATATGACGGTGAAATAGACTGAGAAGTTAATTAACAGATTTAATTAACAAATTGAGTTAAAACGATTATTATAGTTAAAATAGATTGGACAGGTATAGATATACAGGAGACAGGTATGGAATAAAGTATAGAAGTGAAATAAATAGAATGCCCGACAAAAAGGTACGTATTTAATTTCCATATGAGATTTTATGCGCCGTATCGGCAAGCCGCTTCGCTTTTTCTTTTTCTTTTTGAGATAAGAAGGACCGGGAAAGCTATTTGAAATTTCCCGATGCTCCCGGTACAAAGGAGGTTATGGCGAATTTTTCCGAGAATTTAAGGAGATAGAATATTTTTAAGATAATTTGATAGTTAGAAATTAACATATCAAAATATATAGAAGTCGATAAGAAAACGAACTTAGAAATAGAATAGTATAATCAAAAAGGAAGACTAGGAATAAAATCTAGTAAGAATAGAAAGAGAAAATGTATATGTGTTTGAAGGTGAATAATCAGTTGTATGGTATTGGTTATTCGAGTAAGTAGTCTTGTCTGTTTTTGACGTTAAATGTTATTCAGTCAAGGTCTGAGAGGTAATTATACCCCAACTTGGTTGATTTCATGATATACCGATAAGTAGCAAGATTCAGGCTCGAAGATCAATGTGGAATAAGAATTAGTTAAATACTGTATTTGGGTTGCCGTAACGATGTTTTACACAACATCTGTTTTAACCCAAATATGTGCAAAGCTTGGAAATAGAAAAATGAACATTTCCTAAGTATAGAAATAAACGAGATTGGAAAAGAGCTAAGTAATTGGAATATTTTCCAATTATAAATAACATATATTTTCTAAAGTTTAGAAAATAAAAGAAGGTGATATTCGAAAATGTTTTCCAAATAACGCAAAAGGGCCAACATGGTTATTGAAAATATTTGGTTAACAAATATTGATAAAGAAATAGAGAATAGATTTAATTTATGGAATATTAATTAAAGGTTCAGTGATTGTTGGATGTTTGGTTGAACACTTGTTTTATTCGATAGTTAAATCATCGACTATCGAAACACTTGTTTTTATTCGATAGTTAAATCACAGACTATCGAAGTTTTGACCATCGTTGTCAATATGGAGAGACCGGTTGGATTATTATCCGAAGAACCACTCCATATCGGCAGTAGCCTGCGAATCAGATTATATAAAGATAATCGAAGACGGAGTAGAGTGCAAGGACTTTTTCTATTAATAGAAATAGTGCCTTCAGTTCATCCTGTTCCTGGGTGACTTGTATGGATGAATGTCTGACAGAGTATTTCCAGAAAGGTCACGTACATTGATTTCTTCAACCGTACCAAGAGTGGAAGCGGAGAAGGAAACTTTTTTTAGCTGACACGTAATGTATTGTTGTAGACGTCAATCGGTGATTTGATGGATTTGACGATGTGACATTCGAAGTGAATCTGGTGTGATGATAAAGCGTAGCTTCTAGCCTCATCATCCGGTAAATGACAGAAATCGGGCAAGCAGCATGGCTATGTAGGTCGCACCTATTAGGGTGTATAATCGCCTGATCTAGAGTTTCATTTACTTCTAAAAATCTATTGTCGATGCTAACCCATTCGGGAAACGGTTGCTGATCCCAACCGTTGGTGATATACATTCGATACACTCAAGCGAAATGAGTGGTCGATCATGTGTGGCCGGGTTGCAAGATGTTCTTGTTGAACCCAGTGTATTCCTCTCTAGAGGTACACTAGCAAAAGGTGGTTCCATACCTTGTCATAGTTGGAAATCCATTACCCAATACGTGCTTGCGGTTGTGATTGTATACTATATATGTAGAACGTGAGATGAAAGCATTTCTGCTAGATGATTTTATATATACTGTGGTTGATAGACATTATTATAATATCAAAAGGTTTTTGATATAAAGATATTTTGGATTCTCATAAGGGAAAAACCCGTTCCGTTATGCGGCGTGGTCTTATGATATATCATTTAGTTTTCTGAACTGTTTTAAACTGTTTACTCATACCAGTCCCATGACTGACCCGGAGTTTATTTGTTTTGTTCTACCTAAACTCTTGGGTGCCTAAATTTGTATGGGCAGTCAAGTAGTTCAGGATTTTTCAGATATATCTAAAGGAGCTTGGAGCAGGAGGCTTCAGCGTTATCTAGTTATAGTATTGTTCCGCTGTGTTGTAAGTGTTGTACTCTGATAAGTGTATGTTATACAGTTAAGATTTTGTATTTCAAAGATGTGATATATTATATTTTGTTCCGCTGCGATGTGAGATTCTGTGTTGTTAGTTCTGTTCTTCTTCTACCTCTTTCTTCTAAAAAAAAATGTTTCGGATTTTCGTGATATTTGGGTTGGACGTATGATGTATATAGTCAACTCTGATGTTACGGATTTGCGGGTCGTTACATTTGGTATCAGAGCTTAGGTTGAGCGAATACCTAGGCTTGTTGGAATGTGCTCATTAGAGATAGGATCAGTAGTATCCTAGAATGAGTTGAGTGTATATATATACGAGAGAGCGTATTTGTTATTTGATATAAAAACTTTTTTATATTGTGTTGACTAGTCTGTCGAGTGGATTATAAATTTTGGTCGAATCGTGGGACGCCACGATGTCGATAGGAGTTTATAAACACTTGAACAGAAGATTGGACACGATATTGTTTTTAAATAGTTGAGTTGATTGTTAGGATTATAATCAGAAATAGTTATATATAACCAATAGGATTTGTATATGAAATCAAATATACAAATGTGATAAATTGAAATTGAATTCCAACCAGAATTCAGAATTTAAAATCCCGGGAGTTTGGAAAATATTTTTCTAAATGAATGTCAAGTAATATAGCACTGAGCTCATTCAGTAGCTGGGAAATAATTCTGATGATGGTCGCAACATCATCAGTGTTCATTTTCGAGTTTCTAAGTGATGAATTGCTGCCTTAGAAAATTTTTGATGGAAATTTGTTTGAAAGAAACAAGTTGTTTGAAAATTCAAATGTTTTGAATTTGGAATATATATAAATATATGTATATATTTATATTACTTCAGAGGAATTTTAAAATGGGAATTGAAATATAGATTTCAAATAGAAGTAAAATAAAGGAATTTTAATATATATAATTCAAATTGAAGTAAAATAGAATTTGAATTCAAAGGAATTCAAATGAGTTTGAATAAAGAGAAATTCAAATAGAAATTGAATAGAAGGAAATTCAAATATAGAGTTGGAATAAAGAAATTCAAATGGAATTTGAATATTGTAAATATATAGAATTTCAATTAGTAGTGAAATAGATCAGAAATATTATGAAATGGATTTGATATATATTAAAAATATATCAGAATGGAGTTGAATTTATTATAAACAAAGTTAAAATGTTTATATTTGTAAATATAATTAAAACGAGCTCGCCGTAGCGCGGCAGTTCGTAAATTGGCGATTCGAACTTCAGTTTAGTATACAGAACTCAATTGAAGTCGGAATTCTGTGAAACAAGAATCGTCGGGACCCGTTGAACAATAGTTTTCTAATGAAAGAGAAAAATCAGGATTTCGTCGTATGGATTTTGAGTTATGTCAAAATCAAATTTTTAGAAAAGCAGCTCCAGAATCATTATAAAACCATAACGGTTTAATTAAATAAATAAAAGGATTTTTAGGAAATAAAATCCGAATTGGCATTAGAAAAATCCAGACTGGAGATATAAAACAAATATGAACTCCAGTGAAGTAAGTGAAATGATTTTTGAAACAAAAATCATATTTTAAATGGTTAAATAGAATTAACTAAGTGGGAGAATAATTAGTTAAAGGAAATTTGAGTCGAAATTGGGTTTTTGGATAAGTGAAAGAGATTGAGAATTTATATTCGAAATCGAATATATTACTCGAGTTGAAAATATAATTAGATTAGTTATAATTAAGTTGACATATATTTGAACAAGTTATATTCAAATAAAAAGGATGAAATAGGAAAAACGGTTAATTAGCAACTAGTTAATGGGAATTTGAATGGTTGAAATTAAATTTAACTTAAGTAAGTTAA
This sequence comes from Allium sativum, assembly GCA_030737875.1. Classification (NCBI taxonomy): domain Eukaryota; kingdom Viridiplantae; phylum Streptophyta; class Magnoliopsida; order Asparagales; family Amaryllidaceae; genus Allium; species Allium sativum. The sequence continues at coordinate 766,157,953 of CM060912.1, read as the reverse complement.
ATGGATCGAAACGAATAAATTGAGTAAAATCATGTGAATGAAATATGAATTGGGTGTGAATTAAGGAAAAAACCAAAAGAGTTAAAAAGGAAATATATTTGTAACACAAATACAAAGGAAGTTATGTGCAAACAAATAGAAGGAGAAATATTTGTAAAAACATTTGCAAATAGAATTTGAACAGGAAATATTTGTAAAACATTTACAAATAGATTAAATGGAAATATTTATTTATAGAAAATAAATAGAATATTATAGATGAGATGTTTATTTGTTAAATAAATAGAATTTAATCAAAGAAATATTTAGAAGATGAATAGAAAATGGAAATCTGTTTTTAACAGATAAACAGAAAAGATTAATTTATAAATAACAGTTTATAAATTAAATCAGGTATTTATCATTCGATAAATGGAATATATAAGTCTGAGCTTATATAGAGAAGAGATATTGGTTTTTAACACCGATAGTTTTAAATAGAAGGGGTACACAACACTTGTATAAGTGAAGTAACGTTATTAAAGAGAACATTTATAAAGTGAAGAACCGTTACTAAAAGTAAATCTTTATAAATGAATAAACGTTATCCAATAGGAGTTATTCGAATAGGAGAAGTCGATTAGAGTTAGAAATAAATCGATTAGAGAAAGAGTTAACCAGATAGAGTTAATTGAACATAGTTAATCGAATTTAATTGAATGTTAGTTATTTAATTAAAGTTGATCAAATATAGTTATTGAGATAGAGTTAGTCAAAAATAGTTACCCAGGATAAGTTACCATTTCGTACGACTGCTAGCGTAATTCGCATGGCTGCAGATAGCTTAGGGCGGTCGGATGTTTCCTGGGGGAATCAGGCGTTACCATTGTGATCGCTGCGATCTAGAGTCAAGCGAATGAAGTTAAATCGAATATAGTTTATTCGAATAGAGTTAAAGGAGTTATCGAATATAGTTTATTCGAAAGGAATTATCGAATTAGTTTATTCGAAAGGAATTATCGAATTTGTTTATTCGGAAGGAATTATCGAATATAGCTTATTCGGAAGGAGTTATCGATTATTTGTTAATCAAAGGAGTTATCGATTATTAGTAAATCAAAGGAGTTATCGATTATTTGTTAATCGAAGGAGTTATCGATTATAGTTTAATCGAAAAGAGTTATCGATTAGTTATTCGAAATAGAGATTATCGAATATAGTTATTCGAAGGAGTTATCAAATTTAGTTATTCGATGGAGTTAATCGAAAAGAGTTAAATCCAATAGAGTTAATTGATAAGAGTAAATTGAATAGAGTAAATCGAATATAGTTGATTCAAAGAAAGGTTTTCGAATCTAGTTATTTGATAGAGAAATTATCGAATATAGTTATTCGAAGGGAGGAGTTATCGAATATGGATTTATTTGAAAGAGAGTTACGTAAGGAAGTTTGAAATGTTGAGTATCAACATAAATAAGTTTTGAAAGGAAAATGGGTTGGTAGCACTTTTTCTACCTTAGCAATTTCGAGGACGAAATTATTTTAAGTGGGGAAGATTGTAATGACCCGCATTCTGATGGGTTAATTTTAACTATTTAATACAGATTTAAATATTGGATGGATAATATAAATGGAAATTTTTATATTAGAGTTATCGATTTGATAATCAATTTCGATTTAATATCGAATATATTAAATTATCAAAATAAGGAATTAGCGAATAACTGAATTCGAAGTCAAACACTGAGTTAGAAACAGTTCTGATAATCAATTCAAACTCCTGTTTGAATTAGAAGAATAATATTAATTGAATTTTCGAAGAATTAATTGTTTTAAAAATTTATTTATATCAATTTAAATTAATATCTTCCACAAACGATCGAACTGGACTTCGATACTTATCACAGTGTGTTCAGAATAGTAGTTTTACCCTAAATTTTACAGTTGTTGGGTTCAGAGAGGAGTTCGTAATCAGGGTGTATTTTAATTAAAGGATATCGGTTTAAATAAAATAAAAATCATTAAGTAAATCCTTTTCTTTGTGGACATCAATGAAACGACAGAGAAGAAATAAATGGCCAGATTTTTAAACACTTGTTCTTCTTCAAGCTCCACAAAAAAAAAAGAATGGCCTCGCTGTTTAAAATTTAAACCACACCCTTCCTTTATATAACCGCGACCCCTTCCCCATCTTCTTCTATTTTCGTTCATTTCCTTCTGAACAAAGGAAATTGAAAATCGCCCCTTTCAATCCTCCAACCAGAAGGACATTTCAAAGCCATAGATTCATTTTCCGTTTTCCTCTTTCACTGTTAACTGGCGAAATCGATTTGCCACTTAAACCGCGATTTTGTTTATCGCAAAGATAGGGAACTCGATTTGATACTAGAGCGCTGCGATTTTGGGTATTGCGAATTGAATTTGCTGGAGTTAGATTTGTGTACTGATGAACAAGGGTTCATCGCGACTTGATCTGGAGGCCATGAGGGTTCGTTCGAAGGATTGCACAGTGGATTGGCATTCAACGCGATGGAGTTAGGGAAGAAGACATCGCCTTGGGTACTTCGATGTCGAGACATCAATGACGCCGAGTTATTTACTGTAGAGGCGGATAAGGATTTGCGATCACCAAGGAGAAGGTCGAGGGATGATTGGAGTTCAGCGGGTGAAGATTTGAGTGCAGTTCATGGTCGGTTCTTGGTGACAGCCGGATGGTGGATGCTGGGATGGTGTCGGCAAGGGTCAGACTTCTTTTTTTTTTTTTTGAGTGAAGCTACGAATTTGCAGTCGCGATGACAGTCGAGTCGAGCAAAGAAATGAGGGTCGAAGGTCAAAACTTCTGTCTACCTTGAATTGGGAAGTTCCAGTACACAGTTTAGGCTAGTATGCACATGTTCAGGAAATGGTGATTTAGGTATGAAGAAATCATGATATCTATACGATAAGCTTAATGGGGTACTCGGCAAATTAAAACCCCGGTGAGTAAACCTCACTCACCATTTATTTAGAAATTTATTTTTATATAGTTAAAAATAATTGACTATGCTTGTTTGAATGCTGTCTGATTGTTTTAAAATATATATTAGTTATTTAGGATATATATATATATTGGGTTGATGATTGGTTGGATTCCCGCAGTACCATTAGCGGATGCCCGCAGTTTCATAGCGGATGATTACCCTATACGCCCCACGCTATGATTAGTGGATGACCTTCTATACCGCGATATCCTGCCTCGAAGCAGGATGGGTATTACTATGTTGACTAACATCTGTGGATGCAGGAAAACAGGTTGGAGGAATCCAACTGGATTCCTCAAAAATATATTATCTGTTTGTTGTTTGTTTGATTTCATATATATTTATATATGATGTGTTAAAAATCAAATGATTGAAAATTGGTTGATTGATTGTTTAAAATATCCCTGGGGTTTGAATATTGATTCATAAAAATATCGGAAAGAGTATTTGAGATTTAAAAAGTGAATTCTATTTTTATAAATAGAATTTGAATTTTAAATAAGACTATAGAAAATATTTAACTTGTTCGAAGGTATATAAAACAAGTAATCGAATTTATAAACTTTGTTTATAAATGAAAGATGGGATTTGAATCGAATTTATAAACTTTGTTTATAAATGAAAGATGGGATTTGAATCGATTTTATAAACGTTGTTTATAAATGAAAAGGTGGGATTTGAATTGAATTTATAAACTTTGTTTATAAAATAAAAAATGTGGGATTTGAATTGAATTTTATAAACGTTGTTTATAAATGAAAAGGTGGGATTTGAATTGAATTTATAAACGTTGTTTATAAATGGAAAGGTGGGATTTGAATTGAAGTTATAAACGTTGTTTATAAATAATGCAGAGAATTCAAATGGACTTTGAATATAAGGAATTGAAATAGAATTTGAATATAGAATTCAAATGGACTTTAAACTATTGGATTTGAATATAGTATTCAAATGGACTTTAAACTATAGAATTTGAATAGAGAATTCAAATGGACTTTAAACTATAGAATTTTAAAATAGAATTCAAATGAAGTTTAAATAAAGAGAATTCAAATAAAATTGAATTGGAATTTGAATAGAGAAGTCGATAAGGAAACGAGAGTATGAGTATAATTAGAATTTGTTAATATGTAGTTAAAATATATTTGAACATGTCATGTTCAAATATGACGGTGAAATAGACTGAGAAGTTAATTAACAGATTTAATTAACAAATTGAGTTAAAACGATTGTTACAGTTAAAATAGATTGGACAGGTATAGATATACAGGAGACAGGTATGGAATAAAGTATAGAAGTGAAATAAATAGAATGCCCGACAAAAAGGTACGTATTTAATTTCCATATGAGATTTTATGTGCCGTATCGGCAAGCCGCTTGGCTTTTTCTTTTTCTTTTTGAGATAAGAAGGACCGGGAAAGCTATTTGAAATTTCCCGATGCTCCCGGTACAAAGGAGGTTATGGCGAATTTTTCCGGGAATTTAAGGAGATAGAATATTTTTAAGATAATTTGATAGTTAGAAATTAACATATCAAAATATATAGAAGTCGATAAGAAAACGAACTTAGAAATAGAATAGTATAATCAAAAAGGAAGACTAGGAATAAAATCTAGTAAGAATAGAAAGAGAAAATGTATATGTGTTTGAAGGTGAATAATCAGTTGTATGGTATTGGTTATTCGATTAAGTAGTCTTGTCTGTTTTTGACGTTAAATGTTATTCAGTCAAGGTCTGAGAGGTAATTATACCCCAACTTGGTTGATTTCATGATATACCGATAAGTAGCAAGATTCAGGCTCAAAGATCAATGTGGAATAAGAATTAGTTAAATACTGTATTTGGGTTGCCGTAACGATGTTTTACACAACATCTGTTTTAACCCAAATATGTGCAAAGCTTGGAAATAGAAAAATGAACATTCCCTAAGTATAGAAATAAACGAGATTGGAAAAGAGCTAAGTAATTGGAAAATTTTCCAATTATAAATAACATATATTTTCTAAAGTTTATAAAATAAAAGAAGGTGATATTCGGAAATGTTTTCCAAATAACGCAAAAGGGCCAACATGGTTATTGAAAATATTTGGTTAACAAATATTGATAAAGAAATAGAGAATAGATTTAATTAATGGAATATTAATTAAAGGTTCAGTGATTGTTGGATGTTTGGTTGAACACTTGTTTTATTCGATAGTTAAATCATCGACTATCGAAACACTTGTTTTTATTCGATAGTTAAATCACAGACTATCGAAGTTTTGACCATCGTTGTCAATATGGAGAGACCGGTTGGATTATTATCCGAAGAACCACTCCATATCGGCAGTAGCGTGTGAATCAGATTATATAAAGATAATCGAAGACGGAGAAGAGTGCAAGGACTTTTTCTATTAATAGAAATAGTGCCTTCAGTTCATCCTGTTCCTAGGTGACTTGTATGGATGAATTTCTGACAGAGTATTTCCAGAAAGGTCACGTACATTGATTTCTTCAACCGTACCAAGAGTGGAAGCGGAGAAGGAAACTTCTTTTAGCTGACACGTAATGTATTGTTGTAGACGTCAATCGGTGATTTGATGGATTTGACGATGTGACATTCGAAGTGAATCTGGTGTGATGATAAAGCGTAGCTTCTAGCCTCATCATCCGGTAAATGACAGAAATCGGGCAAGCAGCATGGCTATGTAGGTCGCACCTATTAGGGTGTATAATCGCCTGATCTAGAGTTTCATTTACTTCTAAAAATCTATTGTCGATGCTGACCCATTCGGGAAACGGTTGCTGATCCCAACCGTTGGTGATATACATTCGATACACTCAAGCGAAATGAGTGGTCGATCATGTGTGGCCGGGTTGCAAGATGTTCTTGTTGAACCCAGTGTATTCCTCTCTAGAGGTACACTAGCAAAAGGTGGTTCCATACCTTGTCATAGTTGGAAATCCATTACCCAATACGTGCTTGCGGTTGTGATTGTATACTATATATGTAGAACGTGAGATGAAAGCATTTCTGCTAGATGATTTTATATATACTGTGGTTGATAGACATTATTATAATATCAAAAGGTTTTTGATATAAAGATATTTTGGATTCTCATAAGGGAAAAACCCGTTCCGTTATGCGGCGTGGTCTTATGAGATATCATTTAGTTTTCTGAATTGTTTTAAACTGTTTACTCATACCAGTCCCATGACTGACCCGGAGTTTATTTGTTTTGTTCTGCCTAAACTCTTGGGTGCCTAAATTTGTACGGGCAGTCAAGTAGTTCAGGATTTTTCAGATATATCTAAAGGAGCTTGGAGCAGGAGGCTTCAGCGTTATCTAGTTATAGTATTGTTCCGCTGTGTTGTAAGTGTTGTACTCTGATAAGTGTATGTTATACAGTTAAGATTTTGTATTTCAAAGATGTGATATATTATATTTTGTTCCGCTGCGATGTGAGATTCTGTGTTGTTAGTTCTGTTCTTCTTCTACCTCTTTCTTCTAAAAAAAAAATGTTTCGTATTTTCGTGATATTTGGGTTGGAAGTATGATGTATATAGTCAACTCTGATGTTACGGATTTGCGGGTCGTTACAGAGGGCATGCGTTTCCTTCTAGCTAGAGGTAGTGTCAGTGCTTAAACTGGCTGGCATTTATATTACTTTCACCTATGTGGTTGTTGCTGTTGCGAGGCGCCTCGGATATATCGGTCGATCCGGGACCGATAGAGTCATTCGTTGGCTCATTTACGCCCCAAAGGGCGGGGAAACATAGTGTTCAGGCATATAATCAACATCGGTGGACCGGCCCTGACGATCCAAGGCTTTCCTGCGTGCTTGCCTGAGACTTGGGCTAGACAGTCTCAAATTCGGTAAGGACTATCTTTTGCCTTGGTTCATGACGGAAATCCAATTTCCAAATACGTGACTATGCGGTTTTGATTGTATACCTATATTTGGCGACATAGTGGCATGGGACGCTCATGTCGTCTATGATTGATAGTTATGATTGAAATTGTTTTTGAAACATATGAACAGTAGTAATAATACCAAATTCTTTTGTTTTATTCGTATCAAGCATATTTTGGCTATTATAAGGTAAAACTCTATCCTCCGGTTTGCGTTGCATTGTGTGATGGGAACTGAGTCTTATAATGGCTTCATTTTTATAAAAAGCATTGCAATGTTTAAAAGATTTGTTTGTTTTAAAGCACTGGCAATCCAATGGAGTCAACCCGTTCCGCGAAAGTGGCGTGGTCCTGTGATTGGCCATATTATAATGTGTTAAGTAGATTTCTCATACCAGTCCCATGACTGACTCGTAGTTTGTTTCACTTGCAAACTCGGGTGCCCCTTTTTCTACACGGGCAGCCTTGTATTCTGGTTTTTAGCAGGCTCTTTCTGGATAGCTGGAGCTAAAGATGGATTCTATCATTTCTCTTTTTATGCTGTTCAGCTCCTATTGTACATATTTTGTTTGTTTTCCGCTGTAGACATTTATGTATAGCTGAACTGTATTTGTACTAAGTATGATCCTATATACTGTGTAACTCTGATGATTATGTTTATCCAGTGTATTACTTGTTCATTATCTGGTGTATTTATTTAATTCTGTTCTGCTATTAGTTGTTTATGTGTTATATTCCAATGATTACCCTTGCCGCCGTCAGTACGGGGTTTGGGGTCGTCACAGCGTGGTATCGGAGCTTTGGTTAAGCTTAGTTCTGGAATATAACATATTAACGAACTCATCGGAAATAGAACCAGTAGTGTTCTAGGACGAATAACTCATTAAGGATAGGATCAATAATATCCTAGTATGAGTATAGCAGAATGAAATATACCCCAGTAGACACGTTTACATTCAAGTATTTGTCTCTATGTTTTGAAATGTCTTTTCTGTTGACCTGGCACTTCATCTACTATTTGCAGAAGTACTAGAAAATGAGTGTCAGAATCAGAAGGAATGCAGAACCAGATATTGAGGCCCTATTGATTAAGTATCGAAATATTGGTGGAATACCGTTCTCGGGCGAAGAATCTATTATGAAAACACAAGCTTGGATTCGTTCTGCTGAGAAGATCTTTAACGGTTTAAAGCTGAGGGATGACCAGAAAAGATTACTGGCATCCTGGGCACTCAAAGAGGTCAAGCGATCGCTTATGCTAGCCTTCAGCTGAAGCCGCACGAGAAAAACTACGTCACTCATGATCTTGAGTTGTTGGCTATTGTATTTGCTTTGAAAATCTGGAGACATTATCTTTTGGGTGAGAAATTCGAACTGTTTACAGATCACCAGTCGTTAAAGTATATGTTCACCCAGAAAGACTTGAATCTGAGGCAGCAACGTTGGCTAGAGTTCCTTGCAGCATACGATTTTGAAATTCTATACACTCCAGGGAAAGCCAATGTCGTGGCCGATGCGTTAAGTAGAAAGAATGTAACGATCGCCAGTTTTATTATTGCGACTTCTTTGATTGACAAGATATCTGCTCTCCAAAAAGACGACAAATTTATTAAAGGAATGAGCCAGAGGATTCGTGAAGGCAATGCTTCGGATTTCCAGCTCGATAGCGAAGGGATTTTGAGGTTACAAGGACGAATTTGTGTTCCAGAAATTCCTGAACTCAGAAGAGATATGCTTGATGAATGCCACAAATCTAAGCTCAGTATCCATCCGGGTGTGAGTAAAATGTATAACGATATCAAGCGAACATTCTGGTGGAAGTCGTTGAAAAGAGATATCTCTATATATGTTAGAAGGTGCCCTACTTGTCAGCTAGTCAAGGGCAACCAACAGAAACTGGCTGGGTTGTTGCAACCGCTGGACATTCCAGGTTGGAAGTGGGAACATATTTCCATGGACTTCATAGATGGTTTTGCCCAGAACCAGAAAAGGAAATGACAGTATTTGGGTGATCGTAGATCGCTTCACGAAGACCGCCCATTTCATACCTGTCAGATCAAACTGAACTGCTCAGAGTCTGGCGCAGATTTATTTCAAGGAAATTGTTAGGCTACATGGAGTGCCGCTCAGTATAGTCAGTGATAGAGATCCAATATTTACTAGCAAATTCTGGGAGGCATTTCAAGTAGAACTGGGAACGAATTTGAATATAAGCACAGCCTATCATCCTCAGACAAATGGTCAGACTGAGAGGGTGAATCGTATTTTAGAAGATTTATTGCGGGCTTGTGTTCTAGATTTCGGTGGATCATGGGAAGACCATTTACATTTGGTCTAGTTCTCATATAACAACAGCTACCAAGCGAGCCTGACAATGTCAACATTCGAAGCATTGTATGGCAGACCGTGCCGATCTCCTGCTTGTTGGGTCGAACCTGGCAATAGGCTTGTATTGGGACCTGATATGATCCGTGAAGCCGCGGACAAAGTCGATTTCATTAAGAAATGATTACTCGCCGCTCAAAGCCGACAGAAGAGCTATGTTGATTCAAGAAGAAGAGATTTGGCTTTTTCTGTTGGTGATTATGTGTATTTAAGAGTTTCTCCGATGAGGCGAGTGATTCGCTTTGGCAAAACTAGAAAATTTGCGCCCAGATTTATTGGACCATTCCCTATTCTTGAACGGATTGGAACACTGGCCTATAGAATTCAATTGTCTGATTGGTTGCTGGAGTGCATGATGTATTTCACGTATCTGAACTTCAAAAGCACGTTCATGATCCAGACTTGATCGTGGAAGAAGCCGCACAATAGGATATTGAAATTACTCCAGAATTAGCTGTGAGGAGAGAGCCGCTAAAAATCATTGGCAAAGAAACCAAAGAACTGAGGAACAAGAAGGTTCACTTAGTCAAAGTGCAGTGGAGTGGAGATCCGTGAGATTGTACTTGGGAAACTTAGGAGAGCATTCAGAAAGCCTATCCTAAGTGTCGAGTGGATATCTCTGATTGACTCCGGTGCAAGGTACATTTACCATACTTTGCATTACCATTTAGTTCTCTACTTTGTTGTTATTTTCTTTCCATGGATGTGCACTTTTAATTCTATTGTCTGATTAATTTAAAAAGAGTGTATGAATTAATTTGTATGATTTTGAAAAGTTAAAACAAATTGCTTGTTGTTTGAGTTTTGTGATAGTGGATTTGTTTAATTAAATTATTAGAATGATATTTAATTAAATCACACATTGAACTGATTTAAAAATAGGTAGAAATATATACATGTGCATTATATATGTTTGAACAGATAAATGGATTAGCTGTTGAGTAAAGATTTTATTTGCGTGCCCGACAAATAGGTAAACCTTAATGAGTTGGATGCAAAATATTATTATATCAACTCCTGTGAATGCCATTGGATGTGGAGTGATGGTTGTTCTGTGTGCAATAATAAACATCGCCATAGGATAGTAACAATTAATTTTGAACTACACTACATGGCATGCTTCTTGAAGATAGGCATACTTCATCATATACCACATAAGCATTTGGAGCTTGTGTGACGAAGTTGAAGATTTACCATATGAGAGAGAGGCTTGTATGGCGATGACTATATTTTACAGGTTGAACTGATGACTGATATGGACCATATAAATTGTAACGGTAAATTGCCAGATTAATAAAAAAACCCACACGGGTCTGGAGTTGATAATAATCACGTCTCTCTAGTTATTAGATACGGCACATGGATTATTTATTTCCCATACGGAACGAGGTGACGAGAATTTATTTTCTGGAGCAATTAAAAATACACACTCCCTCAGGCTTTGACAGGGTGACGAGAATTTATTCTCTGGAGTTATTATCTATACACGTTCCCCTGTAAACACCAGAATATATCACTATAAATATGTGTATGCTTTATAGGATTTATTGGGTACCTAATACGGCCCAATAAATTTCCAGACCCCTCCCCGTACAAAGGAGGTTATGGCGAAATTTTTCGAAAATTCCGGGTGTTAGCCAAAAATTTTGAAGAATTTGAAAATTCTCAGAAACTGAAAAGTTGGAGAATGAAAGCCGGATTGAACGTAGAGTTGATTAATCAAACTACTTTCGACTTTGTTCCTTTTCGGGGATGAAAAGTTTTAAGCGGGGGAGATTGTAACGACCCGGAAAATCTGAACCAATTTTAAAAAAAATTTAAATTGGCTATTATAGTGGATTTTAAATATTTAAAATAAATACATTAAATAACAACGATGAAAAGTGAGTTTGAATCGATGGTTGAAAATAAATATAATTATTTCTAATTATAAACAAGGCCTGAAATGGCGCTGCAGTTAAAAAAATTGAATTCAAACTTTGACTGACTATACCGGGTGCAAAATAAAACGGATTTGAGTGAAACCAAAAATATTTAAATCTGTTAGTGAATATCTTTCTAACTAATCTGAAAAATCAAAGTTTCATAGCTGGAAGAAAAAGTTATGGCCAAATGAATTTTCAAAAAGGTCGCTATAGAGTATATATAGCCCGTGAAAATGCTATTTTCAAACGACCTCAAAATTCGACGAAACCACTTTTTTTGGATCCGGGATGTCAAATTATTGCTAGGTTTCAAATTTCATAATTTTTGAAGTTAATATGTGAGCGTGGCAAAGTAAAACATGTTTTGGTTAATTACAGTTAAATTGGATCGACCAGAAATGGGCCATTTTTCAAACGGTCTTAGAATTCGACAAAAATAGTTTTGTTGGGACCATGTCGTCAAAACATAGCTAGATTTATTTTTCTGGAATTTTTCGAATCAGTTTGTGACCGCGGCAAATTGAAATGTACGTTCAAATCAAATATTGAATGTTTTATACTTTAATTTGAAGGAAAACTGACTGAAACAGTTGAATGGGTCTACGAAACATATCACATTGTGTTTGGAATGGGGGTATTTAGCTAGGGACGATAGTCGTTGGGTTTGAATTGGTGTTCGTGTGTGACAAGGGGTATTTTCGGATTTTTAAAATTTATAAATAAAAAAATATCATTGGTCCATATTTTCTTTCTCTCTCCCAGCTGTATCGATTGAAGGAGGAAACCGTTCGTTGGCTTCCCGATCATTTTCCGGCCAATCCACTTCGAATTAGACCCTGCTCCCGTTGGGGATTTTGAAGAGCTCTCTGCCACCTTCAAATCCATATATAGTTTGGATTTTTTTCATTGAGTGGTTCGGGAGAATCGACGCCTGGAAGTTTCGGGTTTCAAACCGCCGCCGCACCCTCCTCCGGCCGTCGAACTGGCCAACTCCTCCAGGCGCGGGTGCGCCGCTCCTCCCCCTTCGACGCTACAAAGGTCGATCGACGAATAGCTACACGGATTCGAAGAAAAATCCAAACCTAGTTTTGAACAAATCAGTTGAGGTACGGCTATTTTAAAATAAACTATATTATAGCACTTTAAAGCGCTACGGTTTTTGATTTCACTGTAAAAATCATATCTTTTTCATTTCTTGACGAAATTCAGTGAAATAAGAGACAGTGGACTCGTGTGAACGTCTTCTACATTTTAAAAGAGACCGCATATTTTTCTGAGCCTTCTGTTATTTTTGGTGGAGTGGAACCCAATGTGAGATTTCTAAACTATAAATGATATGGAAAACGACGATGTATAAATTATATAGTCGATGTATGAATTATATAAGCGTTGTACACCACATGTATAAGCATTGTATAAGTTGTACGTTCGATGTATAAGTTATATATGCGTTGTAAAATTATATGTGTGTTGAATAGAAGTGAAATGCTTATATAAAAAAATATATATATACGCCCCTCGTCCACAAACCATGGACGGTATTTATTGGTTGTGATTGGTGTGAAAATTGATTGATAGCGAATGGTTGATTAAAATTGTTTGTGGTTAAAATTGATTGATTGTGGTTGAAAAATGCCGATTTGTGGTTGAGGATTATTTAGTTGAAACCACATAGGATTAGTTTGTGGAAATGAAAAAAAAAATAAACATGCCGCCTGCGTGCGAACTTGATGCATGAAATCCCCGTTATCAAAAGCTGCGAGGCTTTAAGGTAGAGCGAGGAGCCGTACTAGGGACGGCCCCGGTTTTAACTACCCTGCCGTTATGCTACCGAAATTTTGAATAATATTCATGTGTTAGAATTATTTACATGTGTTGAAACTATATTCATATGTTGAATGGTATGCGTGTTTTGAAATAAATTGTTTTATAATAAAAATCATATTGTTATCATCTATATGAACTATATAAAATAGTCGTGTTTTAAAATAAATTGTTTTATAATAAAAATCATATTTTTATCATCTATATGAACTATATAAAATAGTCGTGTTTTGAAATAAATTGTTTTATAATAAAAATCATATTTTTATCATCTATATGAACCTTATAAAATAGTCATGTTTTGAAATAAATTGTTTTATAATAAAAATCATATTTTTACCATCTATATAAACTATATAAAATAGTCGTGTTTTGAAATAAATTGTTTTATAATAAAAATCATATTTTTATCATTTATATGAACTATATAAAATAGTCGTGTTTTGAAATAAATTGTTTTATAATAGAAATCATTTTTTTATTATCTATATGAACTATATAAAATAATCATGTTTTGAAATAAATTGTATTGCAATAAAAATCACATTTTTATTATATATATAAATTGTTAAAACTAGCGAAGTGTTGAAATAATTGTCGGTTGGATAAAAATATCATTTTTATCAAATGTATGAAAAGAAAATAATTTTGAAATCGAAGAATCGATTATATATATATATATAATTAAAATAAATCGAATAACGAAGCTGCAGTTCGTGTTTTGAAACCGTGATTTCAAACGATTTGTGCGGGAGATCCGACCATCGGATTTTCCCGAAACCGAAACCGTTAGGTTCGCTTTGGAAATATCTTTCCAACGACACCAACTTTGTAAAGATCCAACGGTTGGATTGTCTGGAATGTTAATTCAAATCTGAAGAAAAACAGCGCCAGAATCGATTATATTTTTATATATATAAAAATATAATTAAATTACATCGAATAACGACGCTGCAGTTCGAATTTTGGAATCGAAACTTCAAACGAGTGTACCGGGAGATCCGACCATCGGATTTTGCCAAAACTGGAACCGTTGGATTCGTTTTGAAATGATCTTTCTAAGGATATAAAATTTGTGAAGATCCAACGGTTAGATTTTCAGATATGTGTAAATCAAATCTGAAGAAAAACAGTGCCACGGCCGCATTATGGCCCGAAGCGTCGTTTGAATGAATTGGCTATAAATAAATAAATAAAAATAGCGATAAATCGTTATAAAATATGATAAACGATATGGAATGTGAAATTTAGAAACTAACTGAAGGTTAGCTAAGTTGAATGGTTTCCTGGGTTTTGATCTGATGTTGGTTTCGTCCTTCGGGGTTAATATTTGGGAAATCGTTCTCTTACTGATTTACGGTTAGTGATTGATGAATTGAAATGAGGCGTATGTGTGTTCGTGTAGCACTTTTTATTATATACGCGAGTTGATCAAACAGACCGGGTTTATCCCATTCTGAATAATTGAATCGACGATAAGAAGTCGAAGATGAAGAGGGTGGTTGAAGACCAGAGATTTTCACCTCGGTTGGATGGTAACTAATGTCCTGATTGGGAGGCATCCCGAAATATGGATAATGAGTGGTGATCTTCCTGACGTACGTGGAGATCGATGGGTATGCCAGGCATATAGTGCCTCCGGTTTCGTTCAGACCCAGAACGGACTTGCAAATGGACTGTGTGTCTGACATTGGAATTCATTATGTGTGATTGATAGATATCAGTTGCATGATGTGAATTGCCTGTGTGGCATGCTAAGATGCAGTGATCAAGGCCTCTGTTGAAAAGCAAAGTCTTGTGGTTGATGATCAAAGCACCGCCTGTGCGGCGTAGCTTTGTGTATAACGTGAATTCGTGAGCCTCACACCCCGGTATGAACCAGAAACGGGAGAGGGCCTCGGGGAGGGCATGCGTTTCCTTCTAGCTAGAGGTGGTGTCAATGCTTGAACTGGCTGGCATTTATATTACTTTCACCTATGTGGTTGTTGCGAGGCGCCTCGGATATATCGGTCAATCCAGGACCGATGGAGTCATTCGTTGGCTCATTTACGCCCCAAAGGGCGGGGAAACGTAGTGTTCAGGCATATTAATCCACATCGGTGGACCGGCCCTGACGATCCAAGGCTTGCCTGCGCGCTTGCCTGAGACTCAGGCTAGACAGTCTCGAATTCGGTAAGGACTATCTTTTGCCTTGGTTCATGATGGAAATCCAATTTCCAAATACGTGACTGTGCGGTTTTGATTGTATACCTATATTTGGCGACATTGTGGCGTGGGATGCTCATGTTGTCTATGATTGATAGTTATGATTGAAATTGTTTTTGAAACATATAAACACTAGTAATAATACCAAATTCTTTTGTTTTATTCGTATCAAGCATATTTTGGCCATTATAAGGTAAAACTCTATCCTTCGGTTTGCGTTGCATTGTGTGATGGGAACTGAGTCTTATAATGGCTTCATTTTTATAAAAAGCATTGCGATGTTTAAAAGATTTATTTGTTTTAAAGCATTGGCAATCCAATGGAGTAAACCCATTTCGCGAAAGTGGCGTGGTCCTGTGATTGGCCATATTATAATGTGTTAAGTAGATTTCTCATACCAGTCCCATGACTGACTCGTAGTTTGTTTCACTTGCAAACACGGGTGCCCCTTTTCTACGCGGGCAGCCTTGTATTCAAGTTTTTAGCATGCTCTTTCTGGATAGCTGGAGCTGAAGATGGATTCTATCATTTCTCTTTTTATGCTGTTCAGCTCCTATTGTACATATTTTGTTTGTTTTCCGCTGTAGACATTTATGTATAGCTGAACTGTATTTGTATTAAGTATGATCATGTATACTGTGTAACTCTGATGATTATGTTTATCCAGTGTATTACTTGTTCATTATCTGGTGTATTTATTTAATTCTGTTCTGCTATTATTTGTTTATGTGTTATATTCCAAAGATTACCCTTGCCGCCGTCAGTACGGGGTTTGGGGTCGTCACATAACTTTTATATCAAAGTAGATTTCACTTCGGGATCTCAAATCAAAATCTTTGGAAATATGAATTCCAAATCATCACAATGCATACAAAAAAGTATGCAACCAAATATCGGGAATCTTCCCTCAGACAAGGTTGTACGCGCCTCTGCAACTCAATATATATATATATATATGTGTGTGTGTGTGTGTGTGTGTGTGTGTATGTGCACCTCTCACGCATGGAGCAGGCTACACTGACGATGCACCATCCTACACTCTATAGGGGAAGCATACACCGCCCTCACACTTTTAGTCGCTCTCGGTTCACTCGAAACTTTAGCCACACACTAAACCATTTTATATCCCGAAGTAGGGAAAATCTTTTCACAACATAATAATCACAAGTACTTTCCAAAATATAGTACCTTACATTAGCAATTCACATATATGATCATTCACTATTAATCACAAAACCTTTGAGCTCGTACATCTCAAAGAAGGGTGTTAAGCAAGAGAATAGATTCTCTGCCACCAACAGATATATTACCAATAGCAACTAATCAGATACGCGATGAACCACTATGTAAAACCATAATACATTTCCAAATCATTTCGAAATTATCAGCTTTAGCCCTCGAAACCCTTTCTGTTTTATAAAACGTTCCCTGTCCAAAATCGGGAATACTATTCTTTTCACTTAAGAAAAATATCATTTCAAATTCCTACATTAAATTTGAAACAAACACAACTCGCTAAACATCTTATCGTCAAATCGTGAAGTGTTTCACAAGATGTTAGCATACCAGTATTTCTACCCAACTCAATGCTAAATGTAAAAGCATATCTTGCTCAAAACTGGTCGAGCACAATCCAAACAATCAATCAATCACAATCATGAATATCAACAACTAAGTAAATTTGGTTTAATCACACCACGTGCTTTGGTAAATTCAATTACCATTTATTCATGCATAATCTAATTAAAGATTTATTCAAAGTCCGATTGGTTTTAATCCCAAAAATCATTTCTTATTGATTGTTCAACTTTCTGGAAATTAATCCTGCTTTTACTTGGGGTTAAAGAATAATGTCATTTAAATACAGTTCACGACAAACCCAAAATCCAATTTGATATTAAATACAAGGCTCAGAATAGAAATTATATCGGCTTATATTCAATATCAAATTATGAAACCAACGGATATTGTATTGAAATAACGATATCAATATCTTCCAAATTCATACAACAATATCCGTGTAATCATGAAATCCAATATAGAAATATTCCAAGATTATTTCTACTCGAACCCATTCCAATTTATATATTGGAAATTTCTGGTCATATTAAAACCCTTTCCAAATCCAATTTATTTATTTACAAATTATTGGATTTCAAATCTTGTTAATAACTAGTTCATTTTGATAAAAAAATATTTTTAAATTTACAAATGTGGAATTTTTTTTCATCCTAATTCTTTCCAAATCATTTATTGTGATTTACGCAAATTTTTAATAATTTTATCAAGGCCAGTACAGTCGGTTTCCAATAACAGCCACCGAACTGCATCCATAGCGACCTTTTTCCAAATTTGATTTGGACATAATTCCAAATCCAACTGTTAGATTTCAAATCTCTTGTATTCATTGGAAAGATCTTTCCGATACGAACCCAACGGTTCTGGTTTTAGGAGAATCCGACGGTCGGACCTCCCGTAATGTCAGTTCGAAGTCAATGGTCGAAATTCGCGAACGGTCGCGGCGCGGCGCATTCTATTCAAGCCATTAATATACATAATATATATATATGTATAATATACCTCATCGATTTTCATTTAAACCGTATTTTATAAATTCGTTTTAAAAACGATTCCAACTTCTATTTCAATTTTTAATCAAAATTGAATATTCCATTACCTGACAATTTTATACATCTCATATATATGTAAAAAAAAAATTCTAACCAATCAATATTTATTTCATTCACAGTTCATATATATATTATTCACATTTCATATATATATTATTTTCACACTTCATATATATATATATATATATATATATATTATTTCCATTTCGTATATATATATATCACATTTCATATATATATTATTCACATTTCATATATTTATATTATTTTCACATCGCATATATATATTATTCACATTTCAACATATATATATATTATTCACATTTCATATATATATAATATTATTGACATTCCATATATATTATTCATATTCCACATATATATATATATATATATATATTATTTTTACATTGCATATATATTTTATTTTCACAATGCGTATATATATAATTTTCACAATGCATATATATATATATATATTATTTTGTAACAACCCAGAAAATCAGAACCAATTTAAAATTTTTATTTTGGCAATTTTGATGAATTTTGAATATTTAAAATGAATTATTTTAAATAATAACGACGAGAAATTTAATTTGAATAGAATTAGAACATATATATTTATTTGAATCGTCGTTAGAATATAAATATTTATTTTTTATTATAAAAGGAATTGGAAATGGCGCGGTAATTTGAAATTTCGATTTCAAATTTCGAATGAATGTACAGGTTTTCAAAATAAACTGGATTTTAGCGAAAACAAAAATGTTAGAATCTATTTGAAAATATCTTTCCTACGAATCCGAAAAATTGAAATTTCATAGCGGGAATAAAGAGTTATGCCCAGTTGAAAATTCAGAATAGTCATTATGGAAAATATGGCCGTTAAAAATGAAAATTTTGCAAACGACCTTCGTTTTTGACGAAACCACTTTTGATGGATCCGAGATGTCAAATTTGGATCGACTAGAAAATGACCATTTTTCAAACGGCCTCCAAATTTGACGAAATTAGTTTTTTAGGACCGTATCATCAAAACATGGCCACATTTATTTTTTTGGAATTTTTGGGGTTCGTATGTGACCCCGGTAAATTGAAATGTGCGTTCAAAATCAATATATAGATTTATATTTTGATTTGGACGAAAACTGATCGTAACAGCTGAATTGGGTTACGAAACATATCCCGTTGTGCTCGGAATGGGGGTAATTGGCTAGGGGCGATAGTCATTGGGTGCGATTTGGAGATTGGATGAGAAAGTGACTTTAAGGAATTCAAAATTTAAAATAAATAATAATATAATTTTATAAAACCCCTCCCCACCCCTTTTTCTCTCCCCCCGACCATTTCTGAAAATAAAAGAAAAAACTGGAGAACGAGGGGGGAACCGCCACCGCCTCCCCCATCGGACCCCCTCCCCAATGCTAGCGCAAGGCGCCGCCCCCTCCCATCGATGCCGCTACGCTTGGCCATCCTCCTCCACGACCGCGCCAGCCTCCCCCTCCCTCCTATCAAACCCTAACCCTAAATTAGCTGCACCCACTCCCGGAAACCACCTGGCCACTACACCTCGTCGCAGGCCCCTCCGCCCGTCAGGCCGTCGCAGTGGTGCAGCCACCAAGCCCCCTCCTCTCGCAAACAAAAAGACAGTAAGCTTTTTTATTTTAATTTTCTTTTCAGTATTTATTTTCAACATGAAGATCCTATTTTTATATGGTATTCATATGAATAAAGGTTCGATTTTTATATGGCATTCATATGAATAAAGGTTCGATTTTTATATGGTATTCATATGTATAAAGGTTCAATTTTTATATGGTATTCATATGAATAAAGGTTTGATTTTTATATGGTATTCATATGGATAAAAGTTTGATTTTTATATGGATAGAACCATATTAAAAATATGATTTTTATAGAGAAATCCAATTTATAAAAATATGGTTTTTATATGCATGACAACGATATAAAGAAGAGATTTTATATATACATAACAACGGTATAAAGATGTATTTTTATATATATAATAATGAGATACAAATATGATTTTTATGTATGTATGATAATAAAAATATGATTTTGGATATATGTATGATAATAAAAAATCGATATATATATATATATATATATATTAGATATAAAAATATGATTTTTATATACAAAACTGAATAATAAAAATATGATTTTTACTATGAACAGCGTGAAAAGGAGTGCGATGGAACAGACTGAAATCAAAAACAAAATCCAAACCGTTCAGAAATAAAGCATGGCGAAGTGGATCCCAAAGGTGAGAACTCCTCACTTTTATTTTATTTTCTAGTTAAAATATATACTAGGATGCAGACGGTGCTTAGCAGCACCCGACACCCGTTGTCCACAGACCATGGACGACTTGTTTGTTTGTTTGACTGTGTTGTGAAAATTGATTGTGTGATGTGGAATGGAATAAAATATTTTATAGTTAAAAATATAATTTTTAATGTGTGTTTAAATTAAATAAATATTCATAAACAAATCGGACGATTTGTTTATGTACACTGATTTGACTGATATTGATTGGGACGATAAATTTTACACATCGCCAACTGCACAAATAAAATTCATTATTTATTGATTGAAACCCCACACGGGTATGGGATGATATATGACACACACTAGTCCCAATAATTAGTTGTATGTCAATCGATTGGTTGACAAGCTGTGTAAGCATTGAATATTTATATTTGACGCTTATGCAGTGTAGAATGCACTTTGGATGATGGTTGAATGTGTTTGATTGTTGTTGTGTACATATGTTGTATGAAATCCATATAATCACATTATATGGTAATTGACTGTGTCTGATTCCAGTTCAGAATGAATAAATATTTTAAAATAACGAATATTTTAAAATAATATACATTAAAGGATCAAAATATGATTTTGATGTCCGATTTGGGATGGACACGAAAATATTTAAATATATAAAGCCGTGTTGATAAGACTAACGCCATTTGGACCTGAACGATATTTATATCGATTTTATTCATTTTTATAATGAATATCAAAAAGGAATTGATTTCAAAATCTAATGTTTTGAAAATATCATCATTTACATATATATATATATATATATATATATATATCGATGATATGGAATATTCAATTTTGATTTGAAATTGAATATGAAGTTGAAATCGTTTTGAAAACAAATTTAAAATGATTTATAAAATACGTTTTAAATGGAATTCGACGAAATATATATTATATATATATATAATATAATGGCCTGAATAGAACGCGCCGCGCTGCGGCAATTCGAGAATTTCGACCATTGACTTCGAATGGACATTATGGGAGATCCGACCGTCAGATTCTCCTAAAACCGGAACCGTTGGTTCGTATTGAAAAGGGCTTTCCAACGAATATTAGAGATTTGAAATCTAATGGTTGAATTTGGAATTATGTCCAAATCAAATTTGGAAAAGGTCGTTGTAAGTGCAGTTCGATGGCCGTTTATGGAAATCGACTGTACGGGCCTTGATAAAATTATTAAAAATATCAATAATTTGTGTAAAATCATAGTAAATGATTTGGAAAGAATTGGGATGAAAAATTCCATATTTGAAAACATAAAAAGATATTTTTTATCAAAATGAACTAGTTATAACTAGAATAATAAATCCAATTTTTTAAATAATTACATTGGATTTGAAATGGTTTTAAAAATAATTGGAATTTCCAATATATGATTTGGAACGGATTTGAATCGAAATTATCTTCGGAATATTTCGATATTGGATTCTGTGGTTATACAGATATTGTGGAGGAATTTTGAAGATATATATATATATATATATATATATCGTTATTCCAAAACGGTATTTGTTGATTCCAAAATTTGATATTGAATATAAGCCGATATATTTTATATTCAGAGCCTTGTATTTAATATTAAATGTGATTTTGGGTTTGTACTGAATGGTGTCTTCACTAACACTATACTTGAACCTAGTTGAGAAAAGATTAAATCTTTTTATTTAGATTTAATGAAGTATACCAATTAATTGATATTTAATTGGAATAGAATTGAAATTGGTCTTTGGGTTTATCGTGAATGGTGTTTTAAATAACACTTGTTCTTTAACCTGATTAACAATGGAATAAGATATTGAGTTGTCGTGAATGGCATCTGTAATAATACTGTTCTTAGACCCAACGGAGTTAAGGAAATCAGAAACTAATTGGAGATTAGTTAAGTTGAATCGTTTCCTAGGTATTGATCTGATGTTGGTTTCGGCCTTCGAGGTTAATACTTAGGGAATTGTTCACTTGCTCATTTACGGTTAAAGGATGATGGAATGGAAAGTGATTTTGGGTTTGTGGTGAACCGTGTTTTAAAGGACACTGGTTCTTTATCCCAGTTAAAGATAGGAATAATATTTTGGGTTGTCGTGAATGTTATCTTTAATAATACTGTTCTTAGACCCAAAGGAGTAAAGAAAATCAGAAACTAAGTGGAGATTAATTAAGTTGAATGGTTTCTTAGGTATTGATATAATGTTGGTTTCGGCCTTCGGGGTTAATACTTAGGGAATTGTTCACTTGCTAACTTACGGTTAGAGGCTGGTGGAATGGAATGTGATTTTGGGTTTATCATGAACTGTGTTTTAAATGACATTGGTTCTCTAACCCAGTTAAAGACAGGATATGATTTCCCAGGTTAAAAAATCATTAATATTGATTTTTGGGAAGATTAAAACAAAGTGGAATTTCAATGCATCGTTAATTAGATTGAAATGATATCCAAAGGAAGATTTAAGAATAAATTTAAAGAATTTATCTTTGATAAAATTAATGGGAACCTTTCCCAAAGTATTAGAATATTTGAATAAAGGAATATTCTGGATTGGAATGAGGTGTATGTTGTGTTTTTATAGCACTTGTTTATTATATACGCGAGTTATTCAGAAAGACCAGGTTTATCCCATTTTGAATAAATGATTCGACGATGTGTCGAGGATGAAGACGGTGGTCGAAGACCGGAGGTCTTCACATCGTTTGGATGATTATTGATGTCTTAATTGGGTTGCACACCCAAGACAAGGTAATAAGTGGTGATCGTCCAGACGTACTTGGAGATTGACCGGATACGCAAGGACCTCTCCCCTGTATTGGACATATGGGGAAGAAATAAGGTGCCTCCAGTTTCGTTCAGACCCAGAACGAACTTGTAAATGGATGCGTGTCTGACATCGGATTTCATTCTGTGTGATTGATAGACATCGGTTGCATAGCGTGAATTGCCTATGTGGCAGCTGAGATGCAAATGATCAAGGCTTTTGTTGAAAAGCAGAGTCTTGTGGTTGATGATCAAAGCACGACTTTAATATAGCGTTGCTTTGTGTGGCGTTAATTCGCGAGCCTCACACCCCGGTGTGAACCAGAAACGGGAGAGGACATCAGGGAGGGCATGCGTTTCTTTCTAGCCAGGAGTGGTGTTAGCGTGTTACTAGCCCTGGCATTTTACTCATGTGGATGATGGATAGCGAGACACCTCGGTTATATCGGTCGTTCCGGGGCCGATAGTTTGGTCGAGATATGACCAGTTTACGCCCCCATAAGGCGGGGAAACACAGTTTCAGGCATTTTAATCCACATCGAGCGGACCAGCCCTGATGATCTAAAGGCTTGACAGAGTACTTGCCTGAGGCTCAGGATAAAAAGTCTCGAAGCGGTTAGGAAGATCCCTTGCCTTGGTTCACAGATGGAAATCCAACTTCCAATACGACATTTTGCAGTTTTTATTGTAAACCTATATATGGCGACGTAGTGGTATGGGGCACTTATGCCGTCTATGATTGATACTTATGATTGAAATTGTTTTGACACTATACACTTATAGTAATAATAAAAGATGAAATTTCACGTACCAAGCATTCTTGGCTATTATAAGGTAAAAACTCTGTCCTCCGGCTTGCGTTTCATTACGTGATGGGACCTGAGTCTTATAATAGCTTCATTGATCTTTATTTAGCATTGCGCTGTTGTTTTTATGCACTGGTATTCTTGGGAAGAAACCTGTTCCATGTTATATGACGTGGTCCCTTTATTTAGCTAACTTTAAAATCAAATTAACAATTGTTTTAGTTCTCACACCAGTCACATGACTGACCTGGAGTTTATTGTTTTAACCTAAACTCTGGGTGCCCCTATTTTCCGCATGGGCTGCTAGTAGTTTGGCTTTATAGATTTATATTCACAGGATTCTGGTTTACAACTGGAATGATATTCGAAAAGCTCTGTATCCGTATATTCCTTTCAGTTGTGTTTTGTATTATTTTCCGTTGCATTAACTTGTATATCTCTGATATTTAGTGAATGTGTCATATTTATTCACACTCTGTATATTCTTGTATTCTTATGAGATTGTTGTAATAAGCAATGAAATGTTCTTCTGTTTGTGTTCTGATTTGTCGTGTTCTCAAGGAAATCCGTTCTTCCTCTTCTCTTCAGAGACCGGGGAAGTTTTGGGTTCTTACAGTGGTATCAAAGCTTTGGTTTACAGAGCTCGGAGAACAAGACACGTTAGAACCAAACGAAAGAATTCATCAGAGATTGGATTAGCAATATCCAATAAGAATGACTCGTTAGAGATAGGATCAGTGGTATCCTAGGACGAGTGGGAAGAGTATATTTTTAAAGATGAAAACAATTTTTGTTTTGAAAATTTAAATCAATTATTCGTATTTGAATATTATTTTTGTATTGAATTTGGACAATCCAATATATAAAGACTTTGCATATACGTCTGATCCACGTGTTTTCGAAGTTTTAATATGCTGAATATATATAGAATCACGCTCTAGTCGCTCGGAGATGATTCTGATGATGTCGTGGCGTCATCAACATTTGTATTCGAGTTTCAAAAGTGGGATGTCTATATATTTCCAATTGACGGGTGTGAGAACCAAAACTAGATAGGGTTACTTGTTGTGAATTGGCATCAATATATGATTTTCTGTATATGCATCAAAATTATGAATTTGAAACATTAATTCACTAATTGATTGATGGTTGTGTTGTATGATTATTTGTTATCCAATAAAACCATTATGTGAAAGAACGGTACATTTAATCAAATTGTACCAAATGTTGAACTGACTTGAGAATTGTTTGGAATTGCATGCATATATATGTATCTACTTCGAAAAGGTCATAGCAAAGAGGCTAGAGCAGAGGAATAAAATTGTTTGCCCAAAAAATAGGTACATGTTTTTTGTATTTCTTGGGGTTTTTGATGATTTTATGAGCCGATTGGCTAGCCGCTTTTTCTTTTTGGATTGGAGAGGCATGTGTGGCGATTTTGGGATTTTCCGGTGCTCCTGCACAAGGGAGGTTATGGTGACATTTTTCGAAAATTTAGGGTGTTAAGCAAATTTTTGAAAAAAAATTAGAAACTGAAAAGTTGAAAAACTTGAGCTATAATTAAAATAACGAAAGTTGAGTTGATTTGTAAAACAACTTTTAGCTCCGTTCCCTTTCGAGGACGAAAATATTAAGTGGGGGGAGATTGTAACAACCCGAAAAATCAGAACCAATTTAAAATTTTATTTTGGCAATTTGATGAATTTTGAATATTTAAAATGAATTATTTTAAATAATAATGATGAGAAATTTATTTTGAATAGAATTAGAACGTATATATTTATTTGAATTGTCGTTAGAATATAAATATTATTTTTAATTATAAAAGGAATTGGAAATGGCACGGTAGTTTGAAATTTCGATTTCAAATTTCAAATGAACGTACAGGTTTCAAAATAAACCGGATTTTAGCGACACCAAAAATATTAGAATCTATTTGAAAATATCTTTCCAACGAATCCAAAAAATTGAAATTTCATAGTGAGAATGAAGAGTTATGTCCAGTTGAAAATTCAGAATAGTCGCTATGGAAAATATGGCCCTTAAAAGTGGAACTTTTGCAAACGACCTCCGTTTTCGACGAAACCACTTTTGTTGAATCCGGGATGTCAAATTATTGCTAGATTACAAAATTCATAATTTTTGGAATTAATATGTGAGCGTGGCGAAGTAAAACGTGTTTTGACAGTTTCAGTCAATTTGGATCACCAGAAAATGACCATTTTTCCAACAGTCTCCAAATTTGACGAAATTAGTTTTGTTAGGACCGTATCGTCTAAACATAGTCAGATTTATTTTTTTGGAATTTTTGGGGTTCGTATGTGGCCCCGGTACGTTGAAATGTGCATTCAAATTCAATATATAGATTTATATTTTGATTTGGACGAAAATTGATCGTAACAGCCGAATTGGGTTACGAAACATATCTCGTTGTTCTTGGAATGGGGGTAATTGGCTAGGGCGTACAGTCGTTGGGTGCGATTTGGAGATTGGATGAGAAAGTGACTTTAAGGAATTCAAAATTTAAAATAAATAATAATGCAATTTTATAAAACCCCTCCTCACCCCTTTATCTCTCTCCCCGACCATTTATGAAAAGAAAAGAAAATTTTGGAGAACGACGGGGGGGAAACCGCCGCCGCCTCCCCCATCGGACCCTCTCCCCGCCACTAGCGCAAGGCACCGCCTCCTCCCATCGATGCCGCTCTGCCTGGCCATCCTCCTCCACGACCGTGCCAGCCTCCCCCTCCCTCCTATCGAACCCTAACCCTAAGTTAGATGGACCCACTCCCGGAAACCACCTGGATGTCTGGTTTGCTAAATTATGTAATCTTTTGCAAATGTTACGATAATTTAAACCTTAATTACATTATTTTAATTAATTAATGTAATTAATCGCTTGATTAAACATAACCCTCTATGTTAATTTCTCTCCATCGTCTTTGTATTTCCTACAGCAAAAAAAGCCACGTCGCCTCCTCTATTCCTTATGTCACACGCCATCTGAGGGGGTTGAAACCCCATCCACGACTGCCACCCGAAAGCTCGAGCCATCCTCCACTTATGCCCTGATTCCCTTGAAACTCTCACCCTCCCTGGTCCTCAAAATCCACACTGTAGTCGCCATCATTTAGAAGAGATTCCGGCCAAATCCTCTCGCAAAACCCCATCTCCACCGTATCAAATCGAAGTCCCCATTTCCTACTACAATTCGTTAATTATGAGCATGGTTCGATTGTTGAAGTATTTAGAGGATTTAGAGATTTTTTTTCCAAAAAATACGACCTCTGATTTCTTAAGTCGACGGCAGCTCCTTTTTGAAGTGAATTAGATTAGCATTTGTGGAAGATATTTATATATAATATTATATTTTATATTATTTTATTTCAAAAATACTTGTTTATCAATACAAACTGCAAATCAAACTCAACGATTGTCGCCCCTAGCCAAATACCTCCATTCCGGACATAATGGGATATGTCCAGTAAGCCAATTCGACTTTTACGATCAGTTTTGTTTTGAATTAAAATTTAAATCATTATAAATTCAATTTAAATGTATATTTTAATTTATCAGGGCCATATACTGACTTCAAAAATTCCAGAAAAATAATTCTAACTATGTTTTGACGATACGGTCCTAAAGAAACTAATTTCATCGAATTTGGAGACCGTTTGAAAAACGGTCATTTCCTAGTCGATTAAATTCAGACAGAAATTATCAAATGTGTTTAAATCCACCATGCTCACATATTGATTCCAAAAATTATGAAAATTGGAATCTAGCAATGATTTGACATTCTGGATCGAACAAAAGTGGTTTCATCGAAAACAGAGGTCATTTACAAAATCGCTATTTTTAAGGGTTATATATTGCATTAAATTCCATAGCGACTATTTTGAATTTTCAACTGGACATAACTTTTTATTCCCGTTATGAAATCTGTATTTTTCACATTCGTTGGAAAGATATTTTCAAGCAGATTAAAAGATTTCTGGTTTTACTGAAATTCGATTTATTTTGAATTCTGTACATTCATTTGAAATTTGAAATCGAATTTTCAAACTATCGCGCCCATTCAGGCTGATTTTATAATTAAAATAAAATTTATTCGTTCTAACTTCGATTTAAATAAATTTGTACATTCTATTTCTATTCAAAATAAATTTCTAGTCATTATTATTTAAAATAAATCATTTTAATTATTCAAAATTCCTTAAAATTTCCAAAATAAAATTTTCAAATTGGTTCTGATTTTCCGGGTTGTTACAATCTGCCCCATTTAAATCTTTTCGTCCTCGAAAAGGAACAGAGCTGAAAGTTGTTTAACTAACCAACTCAACTTTCAGTTTGGCTTTCTCTCTTCAGCTTTCCAGTTTCTAAGAATTTTCCAATTCTTCAAAAATTTGGTTAACCCCTTAAATTTTTGAAAAATTTCTCCATAACCTCCATTGTGCGGGGAGACATTTAAAACTGCAACCTGCCATGTTGGGCCCTCATCATCCAAAAAGAAAAATCCATTCGGCTCATAAAATCATCCAAACCCAATAAATTAGTAAACATGTACCTATTTGTTGGCATACAATTTTATTCCTCTTCTCTAGCCTCCTTACTATGACCTGTCCAATACATATGCATGTACATATATGCAATTTCCAAACAATTTTCAATTCAGTTCAAATTTTGATTCAATTTGGCTAACTTTACCATTTAATCTCTTACTAGTTTTATCACTCCAATATTTTAATTAGTTGAACTAATAATCATACAACATAACCATCAATCAATTAGTTGACTAACTTTTCAAATATACACAATTTTTATATACTCAAAAATCATATTTTCTAAGATCGGATTATATATATAATCACAAATACGTTAATTATAAACTTGTCACTCTCAACTCATTCTAGTGCATTTCTAACCCCATCTCTAATGACATTCTCATTCTAGGATACTACTGATCCTATCTCTAATGAGTTTTCTTTTATAGGATATTACTAATCTAATCTCTGACGAGTATTTTGTTCTGTTCTAATGAGTTGCACCCCAAAGATTTGAGTTAACCAAAGCTCTGATACCAGCTATAACGATACGGATTTCGCTCGGACCTAATCGATCGCTAGTTCGACTAAGACCGTTCAAAACCTGGATACGCTAACTCGGGGAATACAACACATCAGAACAAATAACATAAGACTTCTATAAACATCATAATAATATTACATCAGAGTACATAATATATCAGAGTATATCTAAATATAATGCAGCGGAAGATTAATTTACAATAAATATAATACAATGCAGCAGAAACAAGTAACCTACACAGCGGAAGACTATCAATGCTCTGGACACAGCTTTAAGCTTCGATCCAGAATCCTACTTATATATCTGTAAAATAAACTATAACGATCCGAATTTCCGTGCTGTTTGAGTCAACTAATAACACCACACGTCCAACCCAAATTTCATAGAAATAGGAATCATTATTAGAAAGAAAATTAGAGGATGAGAAATAGAAAGAAAAAAAGTTAGGATAGAAGAAAACGAAGAACACAAATCTCACAGCGGAACGAATAAAATATATTATATAACATAACTTGTAAAAACAAATCAATAACTATATATATACATACCATTGTTAGAGCACAACCGTTATTCCTGGAACAATTATAAACACCTGTTTCCAGATACAATATAGTACATAGCGGAAAGTATGATAGTCAATAGCTAACTGGTGAAGCCTCCTGCTTCAAGCTCCTTCAATTGAATCTGTAAAATCCCGACTACTTGACTGCCCGTACAAATTTAGGCACCCAAGAGTTTAGGGAAAACAAACAAAACAAACTTTGCGTCAGTCATGGGACCGGTGTGAGTAAACTCCAACCATTGGTTTAAATTTTAAAAATACTTTCGAAAGAAATGATAATCATAAGACCGATCCACACATAAACACGGATGGTTTTTACCTTATGATAATCCAAAACATTTTGATATCAAAATCTGGTGGTATTATAATAGTGTCTAAATCAAATAAATAGAATCTAGTGGAACGTTTGCATCTCACTCTCTATATATAATATAAAATCGGAAACCGCAGGGTGCTTATTGGAGATTGGATTTCCAACATGACAAGGTATGGAACCACCTTCCGATAGTGTAGCTCTAGAGGGAATACACTGGGTTCAACAAGAACGTCTTACAACCCGGCCCACACATGGCTGACTACTCATTTAACTTGAGTGTATCGAGCATATTATTACCAACAGTTGTGATCAGCAACCGTTACCGAAAGCATACAGCAGCGAATAGAATAAGAAGCAAATGAAATTTCTCTAGATCAGGTGATAATACCCCTAATGGGAATGACCTACATGGCCATGTTGCCTGCCCGATTTCTGTCATTTTCCGGTTGATGAGGCTTGAGGTCACGATTATCATTCAGCCCATCTTGCCATCTTTTACTTTGAATGTCACGTCATCAGACACTCGTCCATGTACGTTGTCCTGGGACTGAACAACCAAAGGCACAATTCTATCAATCCATCTTGGGCAATTTCTACCTAGGATTAACAGAACAGCCCTTGCATTTTTTTCCGTCTTCTATTATCTTCAACATAAGTTGATTCGTAACGTTTATGCCAATACGGAGTGGTTTTCAGATAATAAATCCGATCCCGGTCTCTCCATATTGACAACGGATGTATAAAGTAAATCAAAACTTTGATCGTCGGTGATTTGACTATCAAAGTAACTTCCATACAATCAACGGTCCTATTTCCAATTGGAAATTCTACCGATCAACCATCAAACAACACTGGCCCCTTTTTACATCAATTCCTTATTATATTACCATTTCCAATTCTTATTTCCCATCTTTCGTATCCTTTCAAAGCTCTATTCCTCTCTCGATTCTTGGAAAAACATTTCCAATATCCTACATTCTTTATTCGAGAAAAATATCTCTTATTCCAGTTAGAAAACATTTCTATATATTCACAAAATCCTTATTTTCTATATTCAGAAAATTTACCTTATTAATATCGGAAAATATTTCCATCTTCCATTTCTTAATCCCTTATTGACAATTCATCTCATTTTCTATGCGTAGAAAATATCTCTCATTTTATTCGGGGAAACATTTCAAAAATCCTTTAAATTAACTTGATGTTATAAAAACATCATTATTATAACTCGAACCATTTACCGTTTATTAACTAAACATATCGCTAACCATTCTTCACTATCGAACCTTAACCGTTCCTCCATCAATTATGAAGTCAATCAAGTTGGGGTATAATTACCTCTCAGACCTTAATTGAACAACATTATCAACTTTGAAATAGTCAAAGTTCACAACTTTAAACAAAACATCGCTTACGCGACTCTCGGATTCAATCTAAGAATACACTTCTTTTACAGAAAAACATTGATTATAACGGTAGCGTTATTATCCTTGTTTTCCAAATATTTGATTTATAAGTCATTTATTACCACGACAGCGTTAAAATCGTTGTTTAGATTTACAAAACATTTGTTATTATGACAGCACTAAAATCGCTGTTTAGATTTACAAAACATTTATTATAATGACAACGCTAAAATCGTTGTTTAGATTTATAAACATTTATGATAATAGTAGCATTATGATCGCTGTTTAGATTTATAACGGTAGCGTTATAATCGTTGTTCCCAAATAATTGGTATATAAAAATATAACTTGTACTTATTAATTCAATTAATAAGTAAATAAATAAATCAATAAATAGATTTGATTCAAACGGAAAGTAAAAATAAATAATCCCCTAAATTCGATATAATCGAATTACAAATAACAACTCTTTCTCCAATAATCAATATTCGATTATATTCTGAACTTCGGAATTTATCTACCATTTCAGGTTAATTCAAATTCCAAATTCGCTTTTGAATTTATCTTTTACAAATCATTATCAAATTCCTTTATAACCATTACAGTCTACAAAACGTCATCACACTTTATTTTATATTCCAAATTTTGAACTAAAATTCATCTTTTTCTTTTAAAAACGATTACCCATTTCCGTTTTCATTAAATTTCCAATTTGGATTCATATTTCCTTTATAGATATTTCATTTGCAAAATATTTGCTTGAATCCTTATTCACTTTGATTGTTAATATATTTATTTTATATACAATCAATATCTGTTTGATTACATACTTGTAAATAACATAACAAATCCAATTTCCATTTATAACGTCTATTCAGAATTATTCATAGAAAATCTCATATTTTATTTCAAACATTTATAATCTTGTTTATAATTCCTTTTATAACTATTAACCCCAAATCCAATTACACTTATCGATTTCAAATCCGATTTTCACTTTTCTTGAATTTGTATTTTTATTTATTCCAAGATAAATATTTTACTGAATTTATAAATGTTGTTTATAATTTACTCTTCTTAATTTGTCTGTTAAAATGAATTTCTATTTAAAATATCCTTTTAAAACCTTATAACGAATTTACATTCAATTATAAAGTTTCGATTTCAAATCTGATATTAATTATCTAATGATAAGCATTCACCTTCATCCATAAATATCATTTACAAGTTTAACTTCTCGCCTTATGCATTAAACAAGGGTATATTTTTCAAAGCTATTCAAGATTCGATTTCTATATTTTTGAAGATAAATTTCCTTCTTAAATTTCAAAAATCCTTTTCTACATTTGAAATTATTTCATCGTATTAAATATTAAGATTTAAAGGGCCAGTGTAATTCAACACAACGTACTTAATCACATTATATATATATAACAAAAAATGACAAACAATAGTATAAATGTTGAGGAATCCAGTTGGATCCCTCCAACCTGTTTCCCTGCATCCACAGATGTTAGTCAAACATCAATAATATTATTTCACACTAAAACGGTAAACAGAATTATTAATCAATCAAAGATTTATATATAATTATATCAACCAATTTTATCAACCATTCACCTAAACAACCATCACACAGTGTAAAATTATGATTTATAAATTTAAAACTCATTTATAAAAATATAAACGATGCAGAATTAGTGAGTTTACTCACAGGTTTTGCAGTTGACGATTCTGAATTTTTTTCATTTAAAATCAAATAGGCGTTTGATTTTACGAAATTCCCGTAACCCCGTTCTTGGCCACAATAGTTCCACCACGACGATCGAGTTGCTACAATTCCAACATGACCGTTCGCGTTCAATTCTGTTCATCAATAGACTAGTTATTCGTGTTACAACCTATAAGTTAAATTAAAAAATATTATAAATCATCTAATTACTATTGTTAAAATAATACCGTCATTTGTTGCAATAGTTACTTGCCTAATCATTGGTTAACCATAGCTAATCTTCCTCCTCTTTTAAAAATATCGGACTTTCTTCTATCCCAGGCATTGACCAACTTCATTTCCGTATTGAACAAAAACATGCCCATTTTGCTGCTTACCTAAATTCCACTATTCTTGAAGATAACCAAACTTATTGCCTTAATCATTTTTTTAAACATGTATTACCATGCTAATCCTCTTGCAAATCCCTTACTCCTTAGCTTTATTAAACTCGATTCGGTCGTCATCCATAAGCTTGTTTACTACCCTTACTAATACGAAGACCAATGACTGCTCATCATTTTGTCTCCAAGTACAGCACCCGGGTCCGATTTGCGATCTGACCTCCCCTTTTACTTCAACTCCACCTGAATACTGTAGCTCAGAGAGAAAAATGCGACAACTTTGTTAAGAAAACCCTCCTTAAAACCTTCCCACTCTTCCAACCAACTCTGCCATTCACTCATCTGCGATGTACAGCCATTACCTTCCCTCCGTGGCTCAGTTCGAACTCCATGTACCCGGTAAAACAACAAAGCCCTTTTCTTTTGTCCCACTGACCAACAGTTGAACATCCACCCCCTTTCACCTAATCGCCGCAACTCCGATATGCGACTGGACCACCTGAGACGATCCTCAGCCCATCATTCAACGCCTACTGCATCACCTAACCACCGTCGGACCCGACTGCACCTTCACCACCAGTCACGTCTCCCTTCGAGCTTCCCCCGCCGTTATACAGTATTAAACTTCCTGAAGCATCAAACTATCATGGCCGCTCACTTTCCCTTTTGCGTCTCCTTCCACACTTCATTATTCTCAAATCAAAAACCCCTGTGCTACTCCCCATCGGACTCGCCTTCTTCCCATTCCCCTCACACCAAGCTCGGTCTCCCCTTTCCAGCTCCATCCCCATCACCCATTATAGTGACTGCGTCACTTTCACCCAGCGAAACACCCCAAAATTGAGTGTCCCAACATAAAATCGCACCTGAAACGAGACGTATAGGGTAGAGGCTCTCAAAACAAGGATTTCAACGGATCCAACTATACCTGATTTCGTCCGGTATTTAGTTAGATTTTAATTTTCAAAGATTTATAGAAATATCGATTTCATGCTTTAAAGCTTCTCCTGGATTTTAAATGGGAATAAGAAGAGATACTTTCATTGAATAAACAATTGATCTTGATCTTCGAAATGAATTAGAAGGGGTCGGCTGTTTTGGTGATTCCGAAAGAAGAAAATGGACAGAAAGCTTATATTTTTATTGTTTTAATTTTGACTGAAGAAAGAAATAAAACACTGGGAATACAAGTATTTAAAGATGAAGCAGTTTGGGGAGCACGGTAGCTAATAGCTTGCCACGCATGGTCTCAAAATGCCTTGGCACGCATACTGGTAAATAACATGGGGAGTACACTGTTGTGAAATGTTTTGGAGAGCACGGCTTGAATAGCTTATTAGATAAGGTAGAAATTTTATTTATAAATTATAGTTACATACAACAGACGCTAATGAACAACAAAATATAGATGTGAGTGCAAGAAGTAGAGGAATGTGGGCCATCCGATTACCCACGTTTTATATACTATACAGGTCTAAGGTTATTTGTCAGTGACACATATTAAGGACTTAATTTATGATGGAGTTCATTCTCAGTTTATATCATTTCCTTGAGTAAAAATAGTAGTAAAAAGATGGATCATTTGCTTAAGTTGGTGACTTTCTTAGTTATGCTACAACACACTTTTTTTTCTTTCTGGTTTCCTATAAAAATGATATATTTGTTGGTTGGGATCCGAACCCATTCATATTTTATCTCCATGGAAGACGTTTTTAAACTTTGTGGTCTGACGCAAGACTTGTATCTTATAATTACTTTCTACAATAAGGAAGATCCTAATATTTCTCTCCCTAGCTCCATATCCTATGCTTACATTATGTTCAGTATAAAGCATACCTTTATGTAACACAGACAATCCCATCGGTAACTAAAGATTCCTCCAGATTGTATTTGAAACGACGACCAAATAGTAAAGTGACTAGTACAGACTTAGTGGAAGAGGGATGTTGGCAAAGGAAATTGGTCTACATGATATGTTTGTATTTGATAATGTTTGTTAAAGTTAACGCGCTACTAACTACAAAGAATTCCATTTATTATTTTCAATACAACATTTAAAATAAATTTAAATGTTCAAAATTAGACGGCTAAAAATCCGGGTCGTTATATAAACCACTCGACTGCCCGAGTGGAAAATAGGGGCACCCGAGTTTGCAAGGGAAAAGCAAACTACGAGTCAGTCATGGGACTGGTATGAGAACTCAAAAAAGTTATTAAACTTATTTAATAATAAGACAAATCACAGGACCACGCCGCTAACGCGGAACGGGTTTACCCCCATGAACGCCAGTGTATAAACAACAATCAGTAATAGAGATATGGATCTACTATGCATCAATCAACATGTAATATCCCAATCTACCCATTTAGATTAATCACCACACTTAGATTTTCCAAATCCAATTCAATTTACGGAAATTATTCCTTTGAGCTTTATTTCCCGATTTCTATTTCAAACTATTTGAAATACGTATCTAACTTTTATATCGAAGTAGATTTCACTTCGGGATCTCAAATCAAAATCTTTGGAAATATGAATTCCAAATCATCATAGTGCATACAAACAAGTATGCAACCAAATATTGGGAATCTTCCCTCAGACAAGGCTGTACGCGCCTCTCCAACTCGATATATATACATGCACCTCCCATGCATGGAGCAGGTTACACTGACAATGCACCAACCCACACTCTGGGGAAGCATACACCGCCCTCACACTTTTAGTCGCTCTCGGGTCACCCGAATCTTTAGCCACACACTAAACCGTTTTATATCCCGAAGTAGGGAAAATCATTTCACAACATAATAATCACAAGTAATTTCCAAGATATAGTACTTTACATTAGCAATTCACACATATGATCAGCCACTATTAATCACATAACCTTTGAGCTCGTACGTCTCAAAGAAGGGTGTTAAGCAAGAGAATAAATTCTCCGCCACCAAAATAGATATATTATCAATAGAAACTTATCGGATACGCGATGAACCACAATGCAAAACCATAATACATTTCCAAATCATTTCGAAATTATAGGGTTTAGGCCTCGAAATCCATTCTGTTTTATAAAACATTTTATAAAATGTTTCCTATCCAAAATAGGGAATACTATTCTTTTCACTTAAGAAAAATATCATTTAAAAATCATTCATTAAATTTGAAATGAACACAACTTGCTAAACATCTAATCATCAAATCATGAAGTGTTTCACAAGATGTTAGCATACCAGTATTTCTACCCAACTCAATGCTAAATGTAAAAGCATATCTTGCTCATAAACTGGTTGAGCACAATCCAAACAATCAATCAATCACAATCATGAATATCAACAACCAAGTAAATTTGGTTTAATCACATCACGTTTTTCGGTAAATTCAATTACCATTCATTCATTCATAATCTAATTAAATATTTATTCAAACTCCAATTGGTTTTAATCCCAAAAATCATTTCTTATGATTGTTCAACTTTCTGGAAATTAATCCTGCTTTTTCTCGGGTTAAAGAACTAATGTAATTTAAACACAGTTCACGACAAACCCAAAATCCAATTCGATATTAAATATAAGGCTCAAAACAGAAATTAAATCGTCTTATATTGAATATCAAATTCTAAAACCAACGGATATCGTAGTGGAATAACAATATCAATATCTTCCAAATTCCCACAACAATATCCATATAATCACGGAACCCAATATCGAAATACTCCAAGATTATTTCTACTCGAATCCATTCCAATTTATATATTGGGAATTTCTGGGAATTTCTGGTTATATCAAAATGCTTTCCAAATCCAATTTATTTATTTAAAAATTATTAGATTTCAAATCTAGTTAATAACCAGTTCATTTTGATAAAAATATATTTTTATCTTTATAAACCTAGAATTTTTTCGTCCCAATTCTTTCCAAGTCATTTATTATGATTTTACACAAATTAATAATATTTTTAATAATTTTATCAAGGCCCGTACAGTCGGTTTCCAATAACGGCCACCGAATTACATCCATAGCGACCTTTTCCAAATTTAATTTGGACATAATTCCAATCCAACCATTAGATTTCAAATCTCCTGTATTCGTTGAAAAGTTCTTTTCGATATGAACCCAACGGTTCTGGTTTTAGGAGAATCCGACGGTCGGATCTCCGGTATCGTCAATTCGAAGTCAATGGTCGAAATTCGCGAACAGTTGCGGCGCGATGCGTTCTATTCAAGCCATTAATATATATATAATATGTACTTCATTGATTACCATTAAAACCTTATTTTATAAATTCCTTTTAAATTCGTTTTAAAAACGATTCCAACTTCCATTTCAATTTTTAATCAAAATTGAATATTTCATTACCTGACAATTTTATACAACTCACATATATGTTAAAAACAATATTTTTAACCAATCAATATTTATTTCATTCACACTTCATATATATATTATTCACATTTCATATATATATATATATATATATTATTCTCACACTTCATGTATATATTTTTCACATTTCATATATATATATATATATTATTCACATTTCATATATATATATATATATTATTTCCGTTTCGTATATATATATTTCACATTTCAAATATATAATATTCACATTTCATATATATATATATATTATTTTCACATCGCATATGTATATATATATTATTCACATTTCATATGTATATATTATTCACATTTCATATATATATATACATTATTCACATTCCATATACATATTATTCATATTCCACATATATATTATTTTCACATCGCATATATATTTTATTTTCACAACGCGTATATATATAATTTTCACAACGCATATATATATATATAT
The DNA here is from genome assembly GCA_030737875.1 of Allium sativum. NCBI lineage: Eukaryota > Viridiplantae > Streptophyta > Magnoliopsida > Asparagales > Amaryllidaceae > Allium > Allium sativum. The sequence goes on along the minus strand of CM060912.1, from coordinate 766,119,865 downwards.
ATATATATATATTATTTTCACAACGCATGTATATTTTATTTTATTCACATTTCATATATATATTTTATATTCATATCGCATATATATATATGTGTATGTATGTATGTATTATACATCACAATCACAACACATTCAAACAAATCGTCCATGGTCTACAGACAACAGGGAGGTGATCTAACAGAAAATAAATAACTGTACCAAAATTTATAGTGAGAGAATTTCTCACATTGATTGGTTCGAAATCGTTTTAATAACGATTGTTTTTTTCTAACAAAATTAAACGGATGTTTAATTTTATCAAAAATCCAAATGGCTTCTGTTCCAGTTTTGGTCTGCTCCATGTTGTGTTGTTCGTCAAGACGAGTCCAAGGATGTCTGGTTTGCTAAATTTTGTAATCGTTTGCAAATGTTACGATAATTAAAACCTTAATTACATTATTTTAATTAATTAAAATAATTAATGTAGTTAATCACTTGATTAAACTTAACCCTCTCTGTTAATTTCTCTCCATCGTCTTTGTATTTCCTGGAGCAAAAAAACCCATGCTGCCTCCTCTATTCCTCATGTCACACGCCATCTAAGGGGGTTGGAACCCCATCCATGGCCGCCACCAGAAAGCTCGAGCCACCCTCCACTTGCTCCTCGATTCCCTTGAAACTCGCACCGTCCCTGGTCCTCAAAATCCGCATCATAGTCGCCATCATTCAGGTGAGATTCTAGCCAAATCCTCTTGCAAAACCCCATCTCCACCGTATCAAATCGAAGCCCCCCAATTCCTACTATAATTCGTTATTTATGAGCATGGTTCGATTGTTTAAGTATTGAGAGGATTTAGAGATTTATTTTTCAAAAAATATGACCGTTGATTTCTTAAGCCGACGGCGGCTTCTTTCTGAAGTGAATTAGATTAGGGTTTGAGGAAGATATTTACATATAAAATATTATATTTTATTTAATTTTATTTCAAAAATACTTGTTTATCAATACAAACTCCAAATCAAACCCAACGACTGTCGCCCCTAGCCAAATACCCCTATTCCGGACACAATGGGATATGTCCGGTAAGCCAATTTGACTGTTACGATGAGTTTTCATTTGAATTAAAATTTAAATCATTATAAATTCAATTTAAATGTACATTTTAATTTACCGGGGCCACATATTGACTCTAAAAATTCCAGAAAAATAATTCTAGCTATGTTTTGACAATACGATCCTAACAAAACTAATTTCATCGAATTTGAAGACCGTTCGAAAAACGGTCATTTTCCTGTCGATTAAATTCAAACTGAAATTACCAAACACGTTTAAATCCACCACGCGACTATTTTAAATTTTAAACTGGACGTAACTTTCAATTTATATTATGAAATCTCAGTTTCTTACATTTGTTAGAAAGATATAATTAAACAGACTCAAATATTTCTAATTTTACTGAAATCCGATTTATTTTGAATCCTGTACATTCATTTAAAATCGAATTTTCAAACTACCACACCGTTTCAGGCTCGTTTTATAATTAAATTAAAATTTGTTCATTCTAACTTTGATTTAGATAAATTTATACGTTTTAATTCTATTCAAAATAAATTTCTAGTCGTTATTATTTAAAATAAATCATTTTAAATATTCAAAATTCCTTAAAATTGCTAAAATAAAAATTTTAAATTGGTTCTGATTTTCCGGGCTGTTACACTATATGTAACTATTTTGTGATCTGCGACTGTGATATATCGTATATTATTCTGCAATGTCCTTAGTCATCATATTTTCTTATTAGGAGTGTTGGGTTTGTCGATCCACTTATATTAAGAAAAAGAAAATTTATTCACCCAATCAACGTATTCAATACTAGACTAATATGAAATTATGGATAGTCTCCCCTAACCAACACAATTCTCCACTCTAATAGATACCGCAACCAATATAAAAGGATACATGGTGATGAATGAGTGGTTTAATATCATTCGAATCGAATCAAAAGTAATATTTAGTGAAAATTTTGTGATTTTAAAGTTGCAAGTTGATTAAACATTGGTGTTTCCTTAACTAAAATAGTTTTAAATTATAAAACAATCTTGAGGATAAACGATATTTAGAATATTTACTCCAACATTAGAGCTAACGAATGTTGTAGCCATCAAATTGGTGACCTGAAATAGTGAATGACGAGGCTACTTGAAGTTGCAACCAAGTTAGCATCCATCGTTGCAATATATAAAAAGGAGATGACATTGCAGCATTTCTATTTGATTGAAATTCGAGGGATATAAGTATGTATCCTATATAATCAGTTTCGCGAAAGAGATGTTGTAAGTTTTGAGTTTTCACGACATGTTGTTAGGAGTAAAATTTAATCCCAGTAAGAATCTTGTACCTAAAATTTTCTAACAAAATTTTTTGGTGTTGTTTAAGTGAAAAAGTTTGAAGAACTTTTGGCTTTTGTGTAAACTAAACTTTTTCTAAGTCGATAAATAATGGTCAAACTGTTGGAAAGAAAGATTTTTTGGTGTTGTCTTAAGTGAATTGTGAGGACACAATTCATTTAAGTGGAGGAATCTGTAACAACCCGTATTTTTGAGCGCTTAGGTTAAACTGACCATTGTGTGTTTTTTGTATTTTAATCAAAAAGAATAAAATATGAGTTTGGGAGCCCAACTCGTATAGTGTTTTTAAAACATAAACTAAGGAATTTTAGTTTTCATAATTCATGTGTTTAGAATAAATTTAATGTTCTTAAATTAATAAGTAATTTATTCCAATGTTTGTTCTTATAAATTGTGACATAAGTAGTATTGAAAATATATATAATATTGACTAGGAATTAACACTTAAGTAGAAGGATATATTTTAAATATTAATGATAAACGGTTGGTTGAAATAATTATTAAACAATACTCGACTAATACAAAATTATGGATGGTCACCCTTAACCAGCCCTATTCTCCACTCTAACAAACGGCGTTACTCGCTAATGCTCTTTATTAGTGAGACGACCCGAACTTCCCCGTGAAGGAAAGCACAGATGGCAATGAGGACAAGACAAAATAGAACGCAGACAGAAGAACATTTCATTGTTATTACAACAATTCCATCAGATACAAGAATATACAGAGCATAAATGAATAAAATACATTCGGATAATATCAGAGATTTAAATTACATTTAAATACATCGCAACGGAAAATAATACAAAAGCACAACTAGAAATAATGCACGGATACAGAGCTTTCCGAGCATCGTTCCAGCTGTAAATCAGGATCCTGTGAATATAAATCTGCAAAACCAAAACTACTAGCTGCCCGTGTAGAAAATAGGGGCACCCAGAGTTTAGGTTAAAACAATAAACTCCAGGTCAGTCATGGGACTGGTGTGAGAACTAAAGCAGTTATTTAAAACTTTACTTTAAAGATAGTAATTCAAGGGACCACGCCGTATAGCACGGAACGGGTTTCCTCCCAAGAATACTAGTGCATATAACAAAATAGCGCAATGCTCTTTGGAAAAATGAAGCTATTATAAGACCCAGGTCCCATCACACAATGCAACGCAAGCCGGAGGATAGGGTTTTCCCTTATAATAGCCAAACATGCTTGGTATGTCAAAACAAATCATTTGATACTATTATAAGTGTATAGTGTCAAAACAATTTTCAATCATAAATATCAATCATAGACGGCATGGGTATCATATATCATGTCGCCATACTAGTTCTACAATTAAAACCGCAATATCACATATTGGAAATTGGATTTCCGTCATGAGTCGAGGCAAGGGGCAAGCTCCTCTCCGATTCGAGACACTCTAGCAAATGCCTCAGGACCCCACTATGATCCTTGGATCTTCAGGGCCGGTCCTCTCTTACTTTTGAGGATTGGCAATTCCTGAGCACACGTTTCCCGGTCCTTACAGACCTATATTCGAGGCGCCTCGTATCCAACAACCACACAGGTGAAAAGTATATAAATGTCATGGCTGGTAGGTCACTGACACCACCTTAGCTAGAAAGAAACGTCGTGCTCTCCCTACAGTCACTATCCCGTTTTTGACTCATACCGAGGTGTGAGGATCACGAATTCACGCTATACACAAAGCTACGCCACACAGGCCGTGCTTTGATCATCAACCACAAGACTTTGATTTTCAACAGAAGCCCTGATCATTTGCCACTTACGCGTGCCACACTAGCAATTCGCTCCATGCGACTGATGTCCACCGATATACAACCTCTGAGCTCGTACGTCTCAGAGAAGGGCGTTAAGCAAGAGAATAAATTCTCCGCCGCCAAACAGAAGTATATTTAATAGAGATCAATCAACACAGAATAAAATCCAACGTCAGACACACAATCCATTTACAAGTTCGTTCTGGGTCTGAACGAAACCCGAGGCACTTTCCTCGCATATCCATTGATCTCCAAGTACGTCTGGACGATCACCAACTGTTTCTCTCCTCTTGGGTGTACAGCCCAATCGAGATCATCAGCAATCACCCAACGATGTGAAGACTTCCGGTCTTCAACCACTGTCTTCATCTTCGACTTATCGCCGAATCGGTTATTCAGAATGGGTATAAACCCAGCCTTTCTGAATAACCCACGTATAAAATAAACAAATGTTACACAAATTCAATAAACGCCTCATTCCAATTCAGAATATTCTTTTATTCACAAAATCACATTCTTAGGGAATAGGTTCCCATTAATTTTATCAAAGATAAATTCTTCTAAATTTATTCTTTAATCTTCCTTTGGATATCATTTCAAACTAGTCGGGATTAGCGAACCACACTGAAGTAATTATTTATTTTATTTCCCAATCCCAACCTATTTATCCCATGGAGAAAACTGGCTCCATATCTAACACTACGGTGCTATCGGTAAAATTAATTACCATTTCACGTTCAAATCTAATTAAAGATTTAACTGTCGCTTTGGAGCAAAACTGGTGGTACTCCATTCTCGATCACCTTTCAGATTTGATAATTTAAATTATCAATTCACATTTCAATCTAATTAAAGATACATTAAAACTCCACTTAGTTTTAATCTTTTCAAAAATCAACATCCTGCCTTTAACTGGGTTAAAGAACCAATGTCATCTAAAACACGATTCACGATAAACCCAAATCACATTTGATATTAAACACAAGGCTCTGAATAGAAAATATACCGGCTTATATTCAATATCAAATTCTGAAACAAACAAATATCATATTGGAAATAACGATATAAAATATATCTTTCAAATACCCATAACAATATATGTATAGTCACGAAATCCAACATCGAAATATTCCGAAGATAATTTCGATTCAACTCCAGTCCAATTCACATATTGGGAATATTGATTATTTTTAAAATCACTTTCAAATTCAATTTATTTATTTCAAAAATAAATTGATTTTAATTCTAGTTCAAAACTAGTTCATTTCGAAAAAAAATATTTTTATCCTTTCGAATGTGGAATTTTTCATCCCAGTTCTTTCCAATTCTCAAATTATTAATATTTTTAATAATTTTATCAAGGCCCGTACAGTCGATTTCCATCAACGGCCATCGAACTGCACTTACAGCGACCTTTTCCAAATTTGATTTGGACATAATTCCAAATCCATCCATTAGATTTCAAATTTATAATATTCATTGGAAAGCTATTTTCGATACGAACCCAACGGTTTCGGTTTTAGGAGAATCCGACGGTCGGATCTCCCGTAATGTCAATTCGAAGTCAATGGTCGAAATTCATGAACTGCCGCGGCGCGACGCGTTCTATTCAGGCCATTATATATATAATATATATATATATTATATTTCGTCGATTTCCTTTTAAAACGTATTTTATAAATCGTTTTAAATTCGTTTTCAAAACCATTTCAACACTATATTCAATTTCTAATCAAAATTGGATATTTCATATCATTACTATATAAATGATAATATTTTTAAAACGTTATATTTTGAAATCGCTACCTTTTCTATATTCATTATAAAACGAATATCATCGACATAAATATTGTTCTCGTCAAAATGGCGCAACTCTAATCAACACGGCTTTATATATTTCAATAAATTCGTTTTCTATTCAACAAATGAATATATATTCTATTCAACACATGAATCTATATTTCTTTCAACACACGACTAATCTCAACACATGAGTACTGTCAACACACAACTATTTTTGTTATGTAATATATTTTATAAAATTATGGTACCTATCGTTTGATTTTTAATTAGACTCCACCGTGAAGTAGCTTCTAATTTTAAATATGATAAAGATGTAAATTTTATTATTAAAATATTTCACTCAACACGTAAATAGTTTCAACACATGACTATTTTTATATTCAACACATGAATTTCCTTTTATAATATTCATTATTTTCCCAATTGGAATGAGGCCCAATCAATTACCATATAACGTTAATTATATGGATTCCATACAACACATGTATGTAATAGCGGCGATAAACAATCAACCATCATCCAAAGTGCACCACACAACTGCATAAGCATCAAATATAAATAATCAATGCTTACACAGCCTGTCGACCAATCGATCGACATACAATTAAATAATTGGGATTAGTGTACGTCACATATCATCCCAACACCCGTGTGGGGTTTCAAATCAACAAACACAGATTTTTATTTGTGCAGTTGGGCGATGTGTAAAATTTATCATCCCAATCAATATCAGTCAAATCAGTGTATATAAACAAATCGGCCAATTTGTTTATAAATATTTATTTACTCACATTCACGTTAAAAAAAATATTTTTAACGATAATTATTTTATTTCAACTACCTACATTTTATTATCGATTTCACATCAATATCACAAACAAATTTCACAACACATCAAACAAGCATACAAGCCGTCCATGGTCTGTTGACGACGGGTGTCGGGTGCTACTAAGCACCATCTGCATCCTAGTATATATATATAACTAGAAAAAGAAATTTAGAGTGAGAAGTTCTCACCGATAGCTAATCCAACTCCACAACTCTTCATACGTAGAAGTCATCGCTGTTCTCGCCTTTTGTCACTTTCGTTGCCCGTAGCCACTACATATATAAAAATCACATTTTTATATTCTTGCTATGTATATAAAAATCATATTTTTATAATTAATTCATATGGATAAAAATTCTGTTTTTACATCGCTACTATATAGACAAAAATTCTATTTTTTCAACGATGTTCCTATAATAAAGATTATATTTTTATCATGTTATTCTCTATATAAAGATTTCGCCTTTTCAAATATAAAGATTATATTTTTAATACTCTACACAAGTAAAAATCATATTTTTGATTCACTACATATATGTGTAAACTGTATTTTTATTTCTATATACTCTATAGAAATTATATTTTTATTCTTTACATCTAATAAAAAACATATTTTTATTATCTTCCTTATATAAAAATTATATCTTTAATCTTTCTATATAATAAAAATATCGCCTTCGTTACAAATAAGAATCCCAACTTTGCTAAGGTAAAAAATCATAGCCTTTCTAGTTTAAAAATCCAATCTTTTCCTTTCATATATAAAGTTTTCGCCCTTTTTATTAAGTTAAAGTTCTAACCCTTTTTACCTCATATACATAGCAGACAAAACTGATTTTAATCATGCAAAAACGATTTTTAAATTTTATAAAAGCTATTACATAATAAATAAGTAAAGAAAACAAATAAAAATAAAACATTAAAACTTACAGGGGTTTGGGGTCTGAAATCGAGGGAGGAGCTGGAGAGAGGGCTGCGTGGTGGAGGGCGTGGGTCGTGGAGGAGGCAGAGGCGGCTGTGGGTTGCGGAGGGGGTGGAAGCGGCGGTTGTGGGCTCAGTGGGGCTGCGTATTGAGGAGGGGGGACTACAGGGTGGCTCGCCAGCCTGGCGGCGGCGGAGCGCAGCAGGGAGGAGGGGGTGAGAGGCTCAATAGAAGAGGAGGAAAAGAAGAGGCGGAGGAGCAGGAGATGGAAGGGAGTCTTGGTGTGGTGGCCCCGCCCCAGGCGGCGGCGGCGTTCAACCGGGGGGCAGCGGATTGCGTTCCCCCCTTCTCTCTCCTTTCTTTTTTTTCTTTTTTTTTAAAAAAAAATCGATTCTGAGTGGAAGAGAAAGAGGGGGGGCCAAGGTTTTATATAATAATTTATATTTTAATTTATTTTAATTTCAAAAAGTAACTTTTTCATTCGAACTCGAAACGAGACCCACCGCCTGTCGTCCATAGCTAATTACCCCCATTCCGAACACAATGGGATATGTGTCGTAAGCTTATTCGATCATTTCGATCATTTTTCGTCAAAATCAACATATAACTCTATATATTGAATTTGAACTAGCATTTCAATTTACTGGGGTCACATACTAACCCTAAAAATTCCCAAAAAATATTTTCTAGCTTCATATTGATGATACGATCCTAACAAAACTAGTTTCGTCGAATTCTGAGACCGTTGGAAAGATGGCCATTTTGCAGTCGATTAAAATCAACTAAAACTGGTCAAATGCGTTTTCCTTTGCCACGCTCACATATTGATTCGAAAAATTATTAAAATTGAAATCTAACAATAATTTGACATCCCGGATCCAACAAAAGTGGTTTCGTCGAAATCCGAGGTCGTTTGCAAAATTTCCATTTTTAAGGGCCTGAATTCCATAGCGACTATTCAGAATTTTCAACTGGACATATCTTTTGATTCCCGCTATGAAATTTCAATTTTTCGGATTTGTTGGAAAGATATTCTCAAATAGATTTTAATATTTTTGGTTTCACTAAAATCCGGTTTATTTTGCAAACGGTACATTCAATTTAAAATTTGAAATCGAATTAACGAACTACCGCGCCATTTTCAATTCTTTTTATAATTATATATAATTATTTATATTCTAACGAAGATCTATATAATATATACGTTCGATTCTATTCAAAATAAATTTTCATCGTTTTTATTTAAAATAACCTATTTTAAATATAGAAAATTCGCTAAAATTGCCAAAATAAAAATTTTAAACTAGCTCGCATTTTCCGGGTTGTTACAATTAGGGTGGGTCTCGGGATGGTGCGTTACTCTATAGTGTTGCCATGCTACTTGAGTTTATACGTTTGTACTGTTGTGTTCCCGTGCACTTTGCTATTCCATGTGCATTTGGGCACTTTTATTTACTTGGATGGTTTGCTTGGTGCTTTGATCTTTTTCTATCTTGTGCATACTATTTTGAAAGTGTCCAATATTGTTTCTATTACATGCATGTTCACCTAATCCTCAAATTTTGAATTGTGGTCGCATTATTTCCGAGCTTAAAAATTATTATTCCCTGTATATGCAATTGAATTGCTAGTTGCACCCATATATGTGGCTTTGATGTTGGACTTGTAACTTTATTTGCATCCTTCATGCATTGCTTGGTCTTTGATACTTACTATCATTACATCCTTCTATTGTTTCATTGTCTTTTGATGCATGTTAGCACCACTATTGTGTTGTGTGCTTGTCCCACTTCATACTTGTTGCTTCTGAGTTGTTGGCATGTTGTGTCCCTTCTCTGGCTTGTTGCCATGTGCATATTTGAACCTTAATCATGCTATGTCATGTTGTGCGCATCCATTAGCGGTGTTGTTCCATTACTTGCATATGCATAATAAAACATATATATGTATACACACATGTATGTGTGTATATGTATAACAAGCCGGAAAATTAGAACCAATTTAAAAAAATTATTTTAGCTATTTTAATGAATTTTTAATATTTAAAATGAATTATTTTAAAAAATAATGACTAAAAATTTATTTAAATCGAAGTTAGAACAAATAAATTTATTTTAATTATACAACGAGCCTGAAATGGCGCGGTAGTTCGAAAATTCGATTTCAAATGAATGTACACGATTCAAAATAAATCGAATTTCAGTAAAACTAGAAATATTTGAATCTATTTGAAAATATATTTCCAACAAATGTGAAAAATCCAGATTTCATAACGGGAATAAAATGTTATGTCCAGCTGAAAATTCAGAATAGTCGCTATGGAATTTATATAATATATAGGCCTTAAAAATAACCATTTTGCAAACGACGTCCGTTTTCGATGAAACCACTTTTATTGGATCCGGAATATCAAATTATTTCTAGATTCCAATTTTCGTAATTTTTGGAATCAATAAGTGAGCGTGGTGAATTTAAACGTGTTTGTCACTTTCAGTTTGAATTTAATCGACTGGAAATTGACCATTTTTCGAACGGCCTCCAAATTTGACGAAATTAGTCATTTTAGGACCGTATCCTCAAAACATAGCTAGATTTATTTTTCTAGGAATTTTTGGAGTCAGTTTGTGGCCCCGGTAAATTAAAATGTACATTTGAATTCAATATATATTGATTTATATTTTAATTTTGACGAAAACAGTTCGAAACGATTGAATTGGCTTACGAAACATATCCCATTATGTCCAGAATGGGGTATTTGGTTAAGGGAGATAGTTGTTGGGTAAGATTTGGAATCCGAATGCAAAAACCCTAATTTTCAAATTAAATAATATAAAAATAATATAATATATATTAATTTTCCTTTATAAAAATCCTAGACCATCGTCAGCTTCTTTTTTCTCCACCACCCTCTGAAAGAACGGATGATTTCATCCCAAATTCATGTTCAAAATTCTCAAAACCCACGAATTAAAAATCATAGATTATAAAATGAAAATCGAATATTGAAGTCAGATCTTTCGATCCATACGAGTTTGATGGGGAATGGAGGCGCCAGGTGGCCGGAATTTGCTAACAAACCGCTGCCGATGTTGCCTCGATTGTGGGGTCTAGGGCTGATCGAATTGGACGGTGTGGCCAGGGTGAGGTTGTCGCATGAAGACAGAGGGAGGGGTGATGGCCGATCGATCTTTGGGTGGCTGGTGGTGGTGCGGTGGTGAACCCTTGAAGTTGAAGACGATTTTGGTTTTTACAGGAGTAGTTTCAACGAAGAAGACGGGGTAATTACCCCTTAACAATGGATAAATGTTTAGTTAATTATTTAATTACATTAATTTTTGTAGTTAATATATAAAATGCAATTTTAAAATATATATAAAGCAGTTTTAAAAATATATATAATGCAGTTTTAAAAATATGTACTTGGAATCCCTATTTGCCTTTATTTCCTTGTCCATTTATGTGTCATTGAGCATGCTTGAGTTTTATACCTGTTCACTTGAAAAATAACTGTATACATGTGTAAAAATATTTTTCCATGTTGAGGCGGATCTACAGGCACTAGTATTCAATTTTCCTTGTGGTATTTACAGTGAATCACTGTGAATATCACAAGCAGTCTAGACTTAAATAAATGAATATGTATATCAAACCAAGTCTAAATAAACGACGAGAAGCACATAATAATTATGAGAAAAATAATTTTTAAAATAATTTATATTTGTCTATGGTTAATTCTATTTTGTTCCAGTTTACTTTGTATGTGTTTCTGTGACAAGTATGCAAGTGACTGGACAGGATCTGAAGCATGTGAGGACAAAGTGTGTCAATGTGTGTATATCAGTTTATACATAAAATTGTATATATAACCAAGTGAATCGAGTGAAATGTAGTGCTGAACCAATGTATATGAAATTGAATGTATCATTTTATAGTGAAATGTACAATAGTGGAGACAAAAGTTTGTACTATTTCAAATGTTAGAATAAAATATTTATTTGAATAAAAACACTGTTTGATTATTAAACTCTTTGCAATAGCATTTTATTCAAAATAAATATTAATTTTATATGAGAAGAAGTATAGAATTGTATAAATACAAACACATTCATAATATATATATATATATATATATATTTGTTATCATCAAACAAAAATCATATTGTTATAGTTAACAGTAAAATATCGGGATGAAATTTCTTTTAAGGAGGGAAAAACGTAGGAACCCGGAATTTTGGCGATAATTAATTTAGTTATTTAGTTGGACTCTAAAAATGGAATTTTCGTAAACGGTGGAATTTGACCATGAAATTTGCTCCATTACGTTCATGATAGAATTCTGGTCAACTTTAATGTTTAGAACTTCATGAACGAAATCCATATGAAAAAGTTATGGACAAAATACGAAAATGGACGAAAAATAAATAAAACAAAATCTTTAATACATATGTTTGCCACTGCCTACTGCCAGGTCGACCAGAGCGGTCAACTGGGGAGGTAGATCGCTTAGTCCGTAACAATAGGTGACGGCTAGGTTTATATATATATATATATACATATATATATATATACATATATATATATATACATATATATATATATATGGACTGATCTTTTTTAAATTAGATATAACAGTCTAGGGTTATTCCTACGCCTATATATACGGACAGATCATTTTTAAATCATATATAACAGTCTAGGGTCATTCCTACGCCTATAAATAAAGAGCTAGGCCCTCATTCTCTTATTCTTATTTTCTGGAGGCATCAGCAAAGCTCTGCCATTTCCAATCCTCCAATTCCATCTAAAACACAAATTATGAACATATACAAATTTGATCTGCAATATTGGAAGGATTAGATCCAGATCTAAGAAAATAAGATGGTTCTACGAATAGGTAATCCAAATTATTGAATTTCCTTCTTCTTTTCCTATTTCTTTTCCAGATCTACAAATCTAAACCTTTGTTTGTCAATCCCTTTTTTGAAATACATTGTAGATCTGTAAGATTTGGCCATTTTAGGCCCAAAGCTTTGTTAGATTTGGATTAGGATTTGGATAGCTTTTAAGTGAGTGGAAAATTATATACATTGTTTATAATAAACATATAGTATTGAATTGGAATTATATGACTAAAAGTGTTAGATTTGTGTGTTTTGCCAAATTCCAATCATTACAAATATTGGAGTATGGATTTGTAGGTCTTTTGAGTTATTATCAACTTTTCCCACAATTATTCTTGAGTTGTTGTGGTTATAGTAAACATCTCGGATCTGGAAATCAGTCCCAACACTTTTATCAGATTTTTCGTTTTATTTCATATCCATAGGTTGGGTGTTGATTTAAGATTTATAGAGTATTGGTTCAAAAAGTTAATAATCCTATCGTTTTTGACATTGTTTATGGTTTTACTTGATTGTCGTAACTTTTGTCCTTTTGTTCTTTTTGTATAAAAAGTCGTTATTTGAAATCTACAATGGAAAAAAAGAAGAGATGTGCAAATTCACATATTTTCATAGTAGTTTGCAACAGTTATTCTAAATAAAATATTAACTTACTTCATTGGGATTTGAAGTAACGTTAGTTTACTCCTTTTAAATAGTTTGGGCAAAATTTTACGATAAACACCAAAATTGTTGTTTTGATTGTTAGTTTAGACCAAAATGTAATTAATAAATAATAATAAATATATATGTTAGTAAATACGTTAACTCCGCTTTTAAATTATAAACATTCATATAAATAAATCTTATCTGTCAGAGTCTAGGTAAAAGACACTAATATATAAAAATAAGTGGTTATTGTGTATTTGTATCCTATTATGAAAGTAAATGCATAGTAATAACTTCTATAATAAATGGAAGTTCAACATTTGTAGTCGTTGTAGCAATAAACATGGAGTTTATTACTGAAATAAAAGGTCATAGGTAAGATAATTAGTATTGTAACCATAATAGTTTGGGAAAAGCATATCGAATAGGATAAATATGCCTAAATGGTTACAAGTAAATTGGTATAACGAATATGGATTGTAACTCCAACAAGAGAAATAAATGAATAACATATGTGTGTGTGTAATGAAAACCAAACTGGGTTAAGATTATAGTAATATTTAAGAGTTACAATAATTAGATTAGAATCTAAATAGGACTAATATAAATGACATTAAATAGGTTAATTGATGCCTTAGGGAATATGAATGTTTGGGTCATTAATGGCAGGTAAGCTAAATAATCGACATAAATAGAATTAAAAACAGAATCAATGGGGATTGATTTTTAGTTGTAAATGCTCAGTCCAATAAGAAAATAATTAATTAAACATCCTAGGTAGGAAGTTATGGATTTTTCCTTATTCTATTTTAGTTAATCTAGAATTAATATAATTAAGTATAAGAATTGGACTTAGTAGGTTAATGATGCATGGTCAGATACCTTATTCGATAGAAGTCTACACTTTCCAACAGTCGGATATATGTACAATTGATGTGAGACATCATTAACTATGGGAACCTGTAACAATTTTTAATTGCGTAACGAGGATTATTTCCTAAATTAAGATTTATTTCAAGTGTGGGGTATTAAGTGGTTTTAGGACCCGCCTCCTTCCCAAAAGAGGAAACCTTAAAAAGGGAAATAATATATAAGCTCCAGGATAGAGGTATTAAGCAGTTAGATACACCCTTAAAGAGTATTAAGTGATCGCATAGATTACCTCTCCATAATCAAGAAGTATTAAATGGCTATTGGACAGAGGTTGGTAATCCCTACGTTGGTCCGCTTCCCCTTGGTAGTAAGTGATTGGGCTGAGGGTCTGCTTTAGGATTAGGTGTTAACTGACCGCTACGGAGACTCCATAGGTCTGCCTATACTGCTGGAAGTAGTAAGTGGCTAAGGGATTATCTAATCAGGACAGCTAGAAAGTAACACGAAAGTCCGCCAGAGGAAGGTGATAAACGATGAGATGTCATCTACCTATCTTGTAGGTAATAAGTGACTGCTTATCAATACTTGTCGTATGCGGGGCATGAATATATACATGAATGACAGAAGCCTTAAATTAGTTGGACTTAGTAGCTAGTGTCCTCTAATTTATTTTTGTGTTTCAGTAGACCACCGAGTAAGGTATTAAGTGATCGATAGGTCTGCGTTTGGTCTTAAGTGATCGAATGGATCCGCCCTTATCTTACATTGATAGTGAAGTCTTATGTGGATGTATGGAAATGATTTACCTCCTTATGGAATATTGAGTAGTTGGAAGCCCACCTCTTAGTCTTTGGTAATCGGCTTAATGTTGGTTTAAAGGCTTCACACTTATGCGTAAATGTTCTATCTCAGTGTTTTGATATCGTCATATTCGGTAATACTACCTTGGATTTGGTAGTTAGTCGTCTTAGGTAAAACTTTGCAAGGTTAGGTTAGAATTACTAGCCTTGTTAGACATATGTTTAGGTTCTGATCAAATGGGATACATTTATGCATTGCAGACAATGTTATACATTTTCTACTCATCGAGACTTGTTGTTCTGACCCCTTTCTCATAACAACCCTCAATTTTGGCTTAGGGAAGACAAGTCTTGGCAGGTGTTCAGTTTGGTTTCCAGTTCTCATTCTCTCATGCTCGATATTGATGGAGGAGTGTGCTTTAAGGAAGTCTCCTTGGTCAGTATTAGTTATCTTATTTTGTTCCCCCTGTGAGTTAGTTTTATTTTACTCTGATTATGCTCATGCTGATTAATTACAGTTACAAGATTTATACTCTTTGTGCTTGGACGGGTTTGAGTTTCAATTTCTATCGAATTTCAAGCTCGGAAAAATGTAGGGTGTTACATATTTATGGTTTATGCCTAAACATTCCTAGATCTACAAATATTAGTATTTTGATGGCTGATATAATTCTTCTTATTTTTCACACAGGAAAATAGAATTATAGAAATAATTGTGCAAATATGGGTTAAACTATGAATCTAAATTTACAGGAAAGTGTGCATAAAATATACATCTATAATCAAAAACTTTTTGGACTAAAATAGGCAAATCAATGTAAATTTGCAGTTATATTATGACATGGATTGTAATTGGAAAAACTGAACATATTTGCAAGAGTAATATTATGACCAATTTTCTAGACATACATGGAAATTATAATGGATAGACTGGGTTCATTCGCAAATACAATTATAACACGAAGGTTATAGTTGAATGAAATGATGGAAATGCTCGTTATTGACATAAACTTAAATCTAACGTTAATTTTAATAAACATGAACTAGTTGCGGTCTATTCCAGCAACATGGGTAGATTTGGTAAAATAAGTGACATAAGTTAGTAAGCATATATTGGTTGTGGTCTACTCTGGCAGCACGTGGGTTAATTGGTGAAAAGAAGTGACTAAAAGATAAGGCCTAGAACTAGGGGGATCTGGGCTGAGGCGAAATTAGAATACTTGTTTGCTAGGATTTGTACCAATAGCATTTTCTTTTAGGTTTATCACTGATGGTATCACAATCAATGGTAGAGGCTTGGCATGCTTATGTTGATAAGGATAAGTAAAGGATCAACAAAGACAAGGTCGTGTGTAGGTGTGTTTCAACAGTGTAATGAGCGCACATGTGCATAGATAAGGGAAATTAAGCCAGACGAGAGAAATAAATCACTACTGCATCCAGCATCGATTATGTTATGTCTTTACTAATGGGTTGGGTCTGAGATCCATAGTGACATAATATACCATTTAAGATGGTAGATTGGTATCTGACCAATGGGTAGTATTAGGAATTTACCCTAATCATGATTATCAGGTTCAATAATTGAGAAAGTATAAACAATCGAACAAAACATTACTTGTAAAGTTCAAATATATTTCCATGTACATCATTATAATATGTTCATTGTTTTATAGTTGTATACAGACACATAACTTATCTAACACCATAACTATTATTTAGTCTATCTTTCCATATTATTCAATCATGCTAGTAATTACATCACTCCATAAGCTTTTTGTCTAACCCATTCCTCTTTCGTATTTTTCTTCCCCACCAAGTTCGTAGGGTGGAGGTGACTAATTCAGATTTCCTCGGGACTTATTCATATGTTTGATGTATTCATCATTTGTTTTATCTTATTTTACGGAATCTGTTGTGTTGATGGCTATTTTGAGGGAAAATCATATTATTGTACTCTGATTTGTGATTGAGATGTTATTTTCATGAGATACGCGGTTAGACTGAGATGTTACGTTATTTTTAAAATAGATGTTACGTTTTCACTTTTTAAAAAAAAGTTTTTGTGGTAACTATTATTTTAAGTCTTGTGAATCTTAAGCTCTGTTATATATATCTTTATACCTATACGATCTCTTTCCATTTCTTAACATGACCTTATTTTGGGGGATGATAAGGGGTGAAGGGTGTTTCACATTTTTCTTTTTGTAACCACTTTACACAAAAGAAAAACCATCATCCTGATCCAATAAAAGTGGGTTCTATTTCAAATTCCATTACATCATAAATTGTTGATGAAATACGATTTTCTAGGGCAAAATGACCATAGAAAATTTTAACAAAAAACCTAGCAATGTGAAATGACCTTAGTAGACATTTCACAAAGTTGTGAGATCATTCAACATCATATGAAACTAAAATCCCTAATTTCAGACTCGGAAAATGCGTAGAAATAAGGGCGTTGCATTCATTCCTCCTTTAAGAATTCCGCTCTTGAAATTCCACAAATAAGTCAATACGACCATCCTACATGCCTGGTAACATATAAAACCATCCAAATCAAACATCCATACATAGCAACCAATAACAAAAGAAATATCTACTTCTATACTAGCATGTAGGATAGTATAGTAAGGCACATTAATGATATCTTATGAAAAAGTAAAAGTGATAAACCAAAAACTGACCATGTAAAGAGCTCTAGATACAACATCCTTATGCTCTTCTATGTGTCTCAAGTGCAACCGTCTTTATTTTCACTCCATTGAACCTTCGCTTACCTCGCTACTTTTCTCCTAAGCTGCTTTATATCATACTCGATGTCATGATTATACTTTTGAGATCTTGATGTTTATGGTTCAACATTAATATCATCCAAATGGTTTGGTGTGATAATCAAACTTGAGGCATGAGTAACTTTCCACAATTGAGAAACATGAAATACATTATGCACTCCTACCATCTTGTGAGGTATTTCAACTCTATATATTAGGGTCCCTGTCCTCTCAAGAATGAGAAAACGACCTAAAAATCTTGGTGCTGACTTCCTCTCCTATCGAATGACACAGTTTTGAGGAAAAACTTTGTCAAACTTCTTATCACTTGTAATGAACCAATTTTTTTAGATGTTTTAAAATATGAAATTGATTTGAAATTTTGCATTCAAGAAATTAATATTTGATTTTTATTTTGAATCTAGATAATTTTGAAAAATTAAACGTTATTGGTATCTTAAACTAATTGTTTTAATATTGTAAATTTTGAATCTAATTTAATTTGGTAAATTATAATCTAAGTTATTTTTATTTGTTTTGAATTCAATTTTAATTATAAATTTGATTTTTTCTTAATATAACTTGAAATTAACTTATTTAATTTTAGATTTGAATTTGGTTTTGGAAAATAAACGTAAACTTGTATTTGAGTATGTATATTGCATAGTATAATACATAGTATAATTAAATGGTATATATTTAGAGAAAATATATTTGTTTTTGGGTATGCCACCTGTTATGCATGTTGAAGTATGTTTTACACTCGGTTCAATTTGGGTTGAAATTGTAAAAACGTGTCTCCTAGTTTTACCACGTCATGTTCATTCCCTGTATCTTACCTCCATCGTCTCCATTAATTTTCTTTCCTATAATTTTTTTCTTCTTTTCTTTCATTCTCGCATCTACTGAAACAAATCCCCAAATCGAAACAAGGGCAGCTCGAAAAAATAAACTTCCCTCTTTTTCATTTTAATGGCAGTTGTGCCCCTCACCAATGCTTCACACCTCACTGCTCATCCCAAAACGCTACCACCAGTAATTTATCCACGTTGCTTCTTCCCTTCCATCAAAATTGACCAATTTTTCCCAGTCTAAAGCCGCCGTCCTCAACTCAAGGTTAAAGTCTTTTGCCCTGAAACCCGCCGCCAGTCATAGATCCCTCACCGTTGGCTAAACACCACCCGAGCTTCAATTCTGTGCGACGCTATCTCTACCGACCAACCCACCTTCGAAACGATGCAGCCCTTGTACGATGCATGTGGAAGTTCCAAAAACCCAGGCTATCAGCATTTCGGTTACGTTCTAGCATACCTCTAGCGAGCTTGACCAAGTGGTGTGAGTTTTGCTTGCCTGTTTTTTCTTTTGCCTTGCTTTGAAAGTACATATATGAACCTATATATATACTTAAAATACACATATGCATGTATAGCTTCTCGTCTGTGCCGAAATGGGACCAATAGCCTACCTTAAAGACCCGAAATCATCACCACTGTGTGCTGAAAACCATCGTTGTTGCACCGTTTAAGATGAGTTTATGCTCACGGTTAATTCTATATTCAAGTATTTTAACTTCGTAGAACTAGAATAAAATAGTTATTGTTGGGTTCTTCATATACATGATTGGTTGTTGAATATCATTACTGCATTAATCCTTGACCATAGTACCTTATTTACCATTGTTGGGTACTTTACCTTGTTGGTCATCTTGCATGCACTACCTAGGTTTGTATTTCGTTCCACTAGCACCTGGTACGCACTATTACACGTATGCATACTAGCCCTTGTTGCATTCCCTATCCTTTGTCCGTTGAAATGATTTTTGTTGAAGGGATTTGTTATAATTTTGTGTTCCCTGCACTATATTATTTCATGCTTATGTCTCCACCACTACAACACCTTCACTTGGCATTGTTTATGGGTGACTGCCTTGCATTTGATTTGTCCAGTGTATACATTTTGGTTGGCTATTACTATGATGATGTTATACATCATTTGTACACTATTGTTTCATGCCATACTCGTTCACTTTGTAGTTATAAGTGATTCAATCTGCATTTAGTTATTAACTGTGTTGCATTATAAATGGACATATAGCCTACTTAATCAAAACATGAGATAGTTGGCATTCATATATATTACACACAGCCGCCTCATTTAAATGAAATGTAGCCTAATTATAGGCTTCATAAGTGAATTCATGGTTGATAATATAATGCAGTTCATATTTTGGAATTTCCATACCCATAGTACCCAAGACATGTTGGTTTGTAAATACTTGCCTACGGATTGGTTTTATTTGGTTATAGTATTTTGTTCTATAACTTGAAGTACTGTATTCGCTTGCATGTCGTCCCTGAGTGTGTGTGTGTGTGTGTGTGTGTGTGTATATATATGTGTGTGTGTGTATAGACTTACATCCCCTTTTGTGAATTTGGCATGGCCCTCACTATCATGCACAGTTCAATTTCCGCATCATATACTTTTACTGAAGTATCTTCTATGTGTGCGAATGGTATAAACATATATGATGTTTGTTGTTCCTTTATGTTTTGATTTTGGTAGTGATTTCATGGGCTGATATACTTGAAACATTAATAATCGCATGACTATTTTATTTTCTGTTCTTAAGAAGTTAATTTACTTGAACAAAGATTAATTCTGGCTTAAGTGTTTTATGTTTTTTCATGGAATGCTCTGGTCAGATACGAGTATTGCAGATTTTAGAAATTCCAATTATCGAAGCTTAAGCACGTAAAGATGCACTCAGTTTGGCTTTTTCTTCCTTTTTTATTTATTAAATATAATGTACATGTATGTATTATATATATATATACATATATATATCTTCCGCTTCACAATTTTAATTTTGTAAACTCCGATATTTTTGTAAATAAAACTTTGATGTGAGATATTGTTGTCTACTTCGTGTTGTGATTCTCTGTGAATATTCTGTTTAAAACTTGTAAGTTAAATAACAATCTGTCGTTTTGATGTTTTGAGTTGGTTTAATTACTGACTTGAAGCTGTCAAAATTGAAGGTCATTACATCACTGATATAGGATTTCAAATCTCAGTGTCTCTTATCAGCATTGCTCTTCTGTCTATTTTGGGCAGCTTTCATCCATTACTGATTGATCTCTGTCTTCTCCAAAGTCTCATTCATCGATTATATCTCAAATATCAGTTTCTCACATGCTTTCCACCAAAATGAAGGAGCCTTACATAGTCAACCATACTATGCCTTGAATGGTTCGATACTAATGTTAGATGATAGCTATTATTGCATATGAACACAATAGGATGAAAATAATTATCCTACAAGCCTTTGAAATATAATATGTGGGAATACAAAAGAACCTTAAAAAAATAACTTTCTTAGTTTGAACTAAAGTTTGAGGGTGGTAAGTTATGCTTAGGTGCAGTAAACAATGGGTGTCTATCGAACATAATGATTTTTGGTATACCCTGGAACCATATTATTCACTTCACATAGAAATTAGCCAATATAGAGTCGTTACTTAACTTAATGAGTATTAATCGATTGCATTTGGTTAGTCGATCGACTATGATCCAAATGCTATCATACTATCTTGATTCCTAAGAATTAAATAAATGAAACCCATCGGTACACGTTCTGTAATGACCCGGGTTTTCGCGATCCTGAGTAACCGACATAAACTCAATGTCGACTATTCAAGCATTGGAAACACCGGATAGTCCATGAAATAAATTAGAAGGTGAGAATAGATAAGATAGAAACTTAGAATAGAAGAAGAAGAACATACAACATCAGAGTAAACATGAATCTCACAGCGGAACGAACAATATATAATACATACATAACTTTGAAATAAAACTAGTATATGTATACAATAACATTTATCAGAGTATAACACTTAGAACACAGCGGAAATAAACAATAGCTATATAATCCTGAAGCCTCCTGTTCCAAGCTCTCCAAGTATATCTATAAAACCTGACTACTTGACTGTCCGTAAAAATTTGAGCACCCAAGAGTTTATGGTAAAACAAAACAAAATAAACTCCGGGTCAGTCATAGGACTGGTGTGAGTAAAACAACTAAAATAGTTTGAGAAAATAAACGATATCTCATAAGACCATGCCGTATAACATGGGACGGGTTTTTCCCTTATGAGAATCCAAAACACTTGATTCAACGTTTCAAAATCTTTTTGAACGAAATGATAAATCTTTATAACAAAATGCTTTTGATATTATAATAATGTCTATCAACCACAATATAATAATCATCTAGCAGAACGCTTTCATCTCACGTTCCACATACATAATATATAATCAAAAACCGTGGGCGCTTATTGGGTAATGAATTCCAACTGGAAAGGTATGGGACTACATTCCGATAGTGTATCTCTAGAGAGGAATACACCGGGTTCAACAAGAACATCTTGCAACCCAGGCTAAACATGACCGGTCACTCATTTCACTTGAGTGTACCGAATGTATTATCACCAACGGTTGGGATCAGCAACCGTTTCCCGAAAGGGACAACATCGAAATAGATTATAGAAGTAAATGAAACTCTAGATAAGGTGACAATACACCCTACTTGGCAGCTAACCACTTAGCCATGCGACCTACCCGATTTTTTACCATTTCCGGTTGTGAGGCTAGAGGCCATAACATATCCTTTACAAACCACATCTTCATTCACTTTGAATGTCACATCGTCATACCCGCTAAATAAGAAATTGATTTCTCCAAGCATATCATGGGTAAACAACTAAGAGAAACAAATTCCTCCGCCACCAAATATAAATGCGTAACTCCATCTTCAATTATCTTCATCATATTTGATTCGCAATGCTAACGCCCATACAGAGTGGTTTTCAGATAATGATTCTGTTCTCAGTCTCCTCGTATAGACGACGGAAAAATGGTTGAAAACTTCGATAACCGGTGAGTTAACTATCAAAGAAAAACACATGTGCAAACAACGATATTATTTCCAGATGGAAATTCTATCGATCTCTTTAGTTCCTTAATTTATTCATTTTTCATTTCCGGTTTCCATATATTCAACATTCCTTATTTTCTAAATTTAGAAAATATAAGAACTTTAGAAAACATTTCTATCTCTTTTTCACGTATCATTATCATTCCAGTATTCTTTATCCTCAACATTTCATTTTCTATGCTTAGAAAATATCTCTGATTATATTTGGAAAATGTTTCCAAAACTCATTTATATGTATTTCATACGAACGTTGTGTAATTATCGTTACGACTGCTCAATCCATTTATCGTTTATCACTTCACTGTATTTCTAATCAATCTTCGCTATCGAACTTCAACTATTCCTTAGTTAATTTCGAAGTCAATCAAGTTGGGTTATAATTACCTCTCAAACCTTAAATGAACAACGTCCTTAACCTCGCAACAGATAAATCTCAACACTCAATTTTTAAAAACCATTGCTTATGCAAATTCTCGGATACAGTTTACAATTCCATTTCTTTTCTGAAAAACATTTATTATAAAGATAACGTTATAATTCGTACTTCTGAAATATCTAACTTAACAATATAACTTTTATTCCATGATTTGTATAAATAAATAAAACCACAAATTTATAAATAAGTCAATCTTGATTTAAAAACTGGAAAGTAAATAATAACTTCCTCAATTCGATATAATCGAATTCGATGTATGACTCTCCTTTGAGAAATCTCTATTTGATTAACTCTCCTTCGAATAACTAATACTCGATTATCTCTCTTCGAATAATTATATTTGATTATCAAACTACGAAAACTTATATTCGATTACCTCACTTCGAATAACTTATATTCGATTATCTCACTTCGAATAACTTATATTCAATCATCTCTCTTCGAATAATTTATATTTGATTATCTCACTTCGAATAACTTATTTCGATTTACTCTTATTCGATTAACTCTTTTCGATTTACTCTTATTCGATTAACTCTATTTCGAATAACTATATTTGATTTAACTATATTTCTGTCTCATTCAAATTCCCCTTTGAATATTTACTTCAAATCCAATCTTCTTTATAAATGTTTTTATTTTTAAAACTTTTATTTAATCTATTATTCATATAAAATATGAATAACATTTCTTTTATATTCTTCTTCTTCGCAAAATTCTTGCCTTAATCCATTATTCATATTCAATATGAATAATACATTCTTTATATAAATTAAACAGTTTGGTTTTGTATTTAAAATAATATCTTATTTTAAATATTCTGTTTATACTTCTATTCATAAACAATTCATATAAAATCTTATTTTATATTCAACACTTTAATAATTCCATATAAAATTCTCGTTAACACTACGTTCATATTCAGTTTCAAATATCGATGTTAAAATCGATTCTTACTTCTCTATATAAGTTCTGACTTACATATTTCGTTTATCAAATGATAAATATTTTTACTTAATTTATAAAATATTATTTATAAATTAATCGTCTCCATTTATCTGTTAAAACATATTTCTATTTAATATTGATTTTAAATCCATATCATGTTACACCCATGTGCGAAGCACGGGTCTAAACCTTCCTAATGTAAGATTCTCTTTTTAAAAATTCTATTCATTTTTCGAATATTTTCTTTTTAAAATCTATTTATTTTCTAACTATTTCCCTTTTAAAAATTCTATTCATTTTCCAAATAAATATTCCTTTTATAATTCTATTTATTTTCCAAATAAATATTTCATTTTCAATATCACATTAATTTCCTATAAATATTTCATTTTCAAAATACGCTTTGAAAATTCCTTTTTTACATTCCAGTATTTCTTATGGTATTTAAAATACTAATAAACCAGACCAGTGTCATCAAAATCAATCATAAGTTTTATATCACATCATATATCACAATATATGAAAAAAAAACAGTATTATAAATATTGAGGAATCCAGTTGGATCCCTCCAACCTGTTTCCCTGTATCACAGACGTTAAACAATATAAATAACATCGATTTCATTTCAATATGAAATATTCTGATAAATAGAATCAATATTTGATTAACGATTTATATATATATATATCATTATTTATAGTTTCAACCTATAAATCAGTTTTTCAACCAAACCATCAACACACATCAATCAACCATCATTTATCAACACTAGATTATATTTATAAAAATATATTGTACAGAGTTAGTGAGATTTACTCACATTGGTCAGTTATCATTAAATAACGATAAGCGATCGTCGATTCAGATAAGACAATTTGTTTCGCTATAAATTATAACGAGCTCTAATTCACTCCAAATCAGTTCCATTGTGTAGGCACCATCCATACGGTCCTAACGGATCCAACTGTTCAAAATTCTGATATCATATGACCAGGATATAACATTGTAAAGTTAATACATTATTTAATTAAATTTAAACTCTATTAATAGAATTTATTGGGCTTTAACCTTTTGTTTCCCAGTCTATCCACTTCCAAACCTAGACCCGTTAGTATCTCCTTCTTCCTATCTCCTTCTTCCTCATGAATTAGATCTGTAACTTCTACCTTACTTCCTCCACCATGCCGATCCCTTTCAGCCCCAATTTCAACGTTTCCTTTCATGAAATCCAATCTTGTTTCCACCAAAAATCATCCCTATCCTCCTTCCCACTTACGCACTACTCGCAGTATTACATTCCGCTCCCACCTCTATCACCACATCCTTCCAGTAATGACACGCAACCATACATATTAAGCCTCCCCAAATTTTTCCGAAAACTCCTCTCTGGCCATGCTCTTTGACCTCACCACACTCTTGTACAACTCGACTTCGCCTTCCACTCATCAGTTACCGGCAACCGTGCGACATTTCTTGTCACAAAACAACTCATGTTTTAAATCCCAGACCCTCCACTTATTCTCTACCCAAACCCACATCTCCAAATCCATGGCCAGTCTCCCATCGATCCCCTGTCCCTCCCTACTTCACTGACTTACAACATGCTCCACTGTTTTGCAAACCAATACCAAACTCGCTAACTTCTCCTCCCAAAATACCATAAACCGTAAGCAGCCTGTTGAACACACTTGGAAAATGATGCTCCATCCTTGTACTGACGCGTTTGTTACCATTCATATAAGGATCATAAATATACAAATGTTAGGTTTTTCAGCAGAGGGTCAAATTTGTTTTTGATCTTACAGAGGAGCATAGGATTCGATTTTTAAAGCCATAGGAAGGTTTGGTTTTTAAGCTTTCCTAAAGAAATTAAAGAATGGCCTTGCCTGTGTATTTATGTATATTTTAATCCTTAGTGTAGAAGGAATAGTGCACGTGATGTGTGACAGTGGATAGGTGCATGAAGTGAAAGGCTATGGATGTTGACTTGAGAACCATATACTTAACAAAGAAGGAAACTATTTTTAATTTGTTTATGTATATTTGAAAACTAGCAATGTTAACTTGTCCA
Source organism: Allium sativum (assembly GCA_030737875.1). Classification (NCBI taxonomy): domain Eukaryota; kingdom Viridiplantae; phylum Streptophyta; class Magnoliopsida; order Asparagales; family Amaryllidaceae; genus Allium; species Allium sativum. The sequence continues at coordinate 766,093,698 of CM060912.1, read as the reverse complement.
ATAGTATTCATCGTATGTTGAACTTTGAGATCTTGACAACTATGTATTATTTAAGTTGGGTTTTAACAGCAAGAGTTTGAAGTGTACCAATTTTTCCACTCAAAACATTGTACAACCATTATTTAAGTTGGGGCTTCTGTACGTTTTGCATAATTAGACTTGTTTAAAATTTGATAGTTCGTCTACCTAGGGGTCCAGCGTGTTTAATTAGCTAGGACCAAGTTTACCAAACAAGTAAACATGAAGTTGTAATAGGAAAACTGAAACACCCCACCTCCGTTAGGGTCACTCTCAAAGGGAATGCCCTAATTTTGGTGGAGGTTTATAAGTATAAGTCACAGATATACAAGACAGATATAATAACACATATTTTTGAACAGCGGAAAACAACAACAACTTTTATTTCATCAAAATACGTGTTACACAAACCATGCCATAATTGTCTTACAATTCTTCCAAAAACATATCATCTTCATAACTGTCTTGATTACATTATTTAAGGAAAACATAAATAAACTGCATAAGTCCCATAATTGTTGTCCAAAGCCATAGTCCAAAACGAAAAAGATCCAAGCAATACATTCTTTCTCTTTAAGCTGGATGTGAAAGCTGGTCAAGCTGCGATATTCTCTCCCTGAGAACCTGGGGGGGAACGAAAGAAAAAGAGGCGAAAGGAAAAGGGTCAGTCATAAAGACTGAGTAAGTCCTAGTGACTTTCAGTGTAAAAACGGTTAAAACAAGATGTCATGTATGAACTGGAACTAAACTTAAGAATGGTGTCAGGGTGGACAAGATAGACTAAGGTGATCATGATAAGTCAAGACAAGTCAAATAAAGCAGCACATGTTATTCGTTGCATCGACTGTACTAGTATACTAAGCCCAGGTCACAAGTTAATCACGAAATAAATCCCACGGCCCAATATCGTGAAATGACCCTGAAACGGGGTCTGACCCAAGTACAGGGTCCGACGGAGCGCTTATCTAGTCGATCGGCTCCCTACAAGTTCTAGCTCGTCAAGTGTCTGTGTCATAAGGCTAATCACGAATGTAGTCACCTGTGCTGGGTCCACCTTCGGGTGTATCAGCCCTAGGGTGTCAACCCCTGACACGATTCAAGATGCACAGATAAATCTACGGATACCCAGTGTCTGCCCCGGAATACGTGCACGACCGTAGTCCACCGAACCTACACTGGCGTACCCCACTGTCGTCGTTCACCTCTTACAATCAGCCCAGTAATCGTGCCCCACCCGGCCTAGCCCCAGGGTACCTTGATACATCTAGAGGGTTACTATTGAAAAGGGTCATGTCTAGGGTTTCGCCTAACAGATTAGGTCATGTAATTTGTGACCTAACCCGCCTAACCGATTAAGTCATGTAATTCGTGACTTAATCCTTTTCCAGTCTAGTCATGTCAAGATGGTTAAGTATGTCATTTGAATTCGCGACTTAACCCGCCTACGTGTCATGTCAAGTTGGCTAAGTGTTGTCGGTTCAAGTTCATGACTTAGCCCTACAAATCGTGTTCAAGTTGGTTAAGTTGTCTTTTCATGTTCATGACTTAACCCTAATTGGCATTAATTGATTCGTTAATGCACCGAACCACTCACATTCGATCCTATTGTTCGTAGCCACTGGATTTGCCGGGCGGTTCCGGGCAGGTTTACGCTACGAACTCAACCCAACCTCGGGTTTCAAGCGCGATGTGACCAACTACCCACATTGGATCCTATTGTTTGTAGCAACTGGATTTGCTGGGCGGTTCCGGGCAGATTTACACTACAAACTCAACCCAACCTCGAGTTGGCCACTTTCTTGTTTTCTAAAGTCATGCCCATGTTCTTATCAGATTCGTGCTATTTCCATAGCATGTTCATATGTCAACTTCGTGCCCAACTAAGGCATGTTTCAAGTCAAGTTATGGCATGTTCAAGTCAAGTTTTCGTGCCATATTTCATGTTCTACTTATGCCAAATTTCAAGGTTTATAATTATAATTAATTCAAGTTTTGCCTATTCTACTCAATCGTATCCCCAACGTATATAAACGTACTTCGTTCACAAGCATAAACAATTCAAGAGATAAAGGGGAATAACACCAAACATATGATAGGCATATGTGACAATTCCAACATCACTTGCATAATAAACAGGCTATAACATATCACATGGTTTCAATACTAGCATGATGATAACTTGGCATAGTAATGGTTCCAACTTAGTTTAACATGATGATTTCAACTTTACATCATAGGCATAATAATCATTGCGGGCATAATAATAATTTTATTACAAACATGAAACATTAAAGGCATGGTAATTCTAATAGGCATAGTGGATTCCAATTTAGCATTCTTAACATAAAGATTTCATAGTGATTCCATGGACATGTATTAGTCCAACTTGCCATACAATTAAGCCCAAGTGATTCATAATAACATCAAAATCATGATAAGTTTAACTTGCAACGTTGACATAGCAATATTCCCAAATTATGATTCAAAGTTAAACAACATAAACATGGATTAATAATAGTTCCTAAATCCGGTTTCAATTCATGGCATGTCCATGTTATTTTAGCGTTTTTGCCTAAAAAGTGACATAGAACTTACAATATGAAGCAAGTAATTAAAATTCCAAATTAAATAGCCCCAAATCCGTTGTCTAAAATGTCGTAGTTGTTGTAGCTTCTATTTGTAGCCTTCAAGAATCGTCCTTCGTCTTCTATAATTTTGTTCTTTGTATTTTTAATTTAGAGCTCTAGGTTTAATGGTGGCGGCATGAGGCTAAAATGAAATAGTATGATTTAGGCTAGATCTTAGGGTCTTTTTATAGTGTTTGTGAGTTGATTAGGACCGTCGATGGAGCTTGTTCTAATAATAGCCGTTCATTTGAAGGAGAGACCAACCAGGAGCTGACACCTAGCCCTAGTGACAAGGCAAGGCTCAGAAAATCGACCAAACACAGACCAGGCCAGCCAGGGGGGGCTGGGTTCGACCTGGCTCAGGATCCAGGTCGACATGTCAGTCGACACGGGTGACCCAGGTCGACTGCCAAGTCGACCTGGGTGCCTTGGGTGGGAATTTTCCCGCCCTGGCCAATTGGGCCCGATTTTGAATTTTGAATTGGTTTTTCTGAGCTGTTTTGGTCTGTTTGAATTTTAAACTGAATTCTGAAACTTCCGGAGGCCATATCTTCTTCATACGGAGTCCGTTTTACGCAAACTCGGACTCTATCTCAAGCAGAATTCCGAGACGAACGCAATGGCGTATCCCGTTTCCCTTAATTATTTGATTTGAAATTAATTATACTTTAATTTGTGAATTTCACTGTTATAGAATACACGGGGTGTTACAAAAACAGTTCAAGTTTTGTCGACATTTTGTTTTAAAACGAAAGTTTAGCAGTACTCTGTTACATAATAAATCTCGTTCAGTTACAAATTGCTATCTACGAAAATAAACATACGGTCATATCGAGTATTGCACCATGACTCCAAAAATATAAAAATATAGACAAGTCGACTTATTATGTAAAGTCCCAAAATACTGATATAGGGTGCAAAATACTCCAAAATAAAATGTACTTATTTCCCATAATAAAATTATAGAAAAATTCTAAAAATTAAATTATAACTACGTCTAAAAGGATTTATCCAAATTCGAAGCCAATATTTAATTATAATTAAATATATCGTTATGGCTTATAAACATTCCATAACGACTATTTAAAAATTTGATTTAATCATAAATCTAAATCTACCTGACAAAATCCCGATTTTTCTCTTCCATTAGAAAAATATACTTTACCAGCTCCGAACGTTTCTTATTTCAAAGAAATCCGATTTAAAACGACTTCTGTGTATTCGTTCAAAGTTCGAATCGCCAAATTACGAACTACCGCGCCATTTCGAGCTCGATTATAATTATAAAATAATTATACGTTCAAACTTCATTTATATAATATATTTGTTAATATAATTCAACTCTAAACTAAAATATATATTATAAATGATCCGATTCACACAATATTGTAAATTCTGTTATTTCCGACTATTTCGAAAATTAAATATATTATTCTATTATTTATATTAATTAAATATTCAATATTATTTAATTCAGGTCGTTTTAAATTACCAAACCATTATTTAAATAATTAAATAAATTATTTAATATCCGTAAAAATACGGGTCGTTACATTCTTCCCCCTTAAAATAATTTCGTTCTCGAAATTGCTAAGGTAGAAAACAAACCCTATTGACTGGTTATAACTTATTTGTCCACTTCTTAACTTTAGTTTGAACTGAACCAATTTAATTTCAATTAAATATTTATTCATTTCTACTAACGAAAATTTTCAAAAATCCTAAAAATATTCAAACACCTTAACTTTTCAAAAAAAATCGCCAGCACCTCATTTGTATTGGTCAATAGCTCAAACTTCAACTTGCCTTTCTAGGCCTTCTTCAACCCAAAAGAAAAACAAACAGCCAAGCGGCTTGCCAATTTGGCTCATAAAAACCTCATACCCAATATAAATATAAACTGGTACCTTTTTGTTGGGCATATCAATACATCCTTTCCAACTGTTACCAATTCTGCATATACAAATGTCGTCCCAATCATTTGGTTATACCCAAGTCAAATTTTGTTCTTAACTCAGATTCAATTTTTAATTTTAACTCTTAACTTTCCAGTCCAATTTCATTTCGAATTATCTCCAATCCAATTTAATTCGATATTTTCTACCTCAATTCATTTTCCCCTTAATTGGTTTCAATTCAATTTCTATTTCTATTTGCTTTTACAAATTCTAATTTAATTTGTTTCAATCCAAACAATCTTCCCCAGGGAATTTTTAAATGTTTTAGCTTTTCTAAAACCAGATATCCCTTTTCAGGATTCAAAACAACTAGCTTTTCAAAAACAATTCAAAAATAAAATCCTTGGTAGTAATCCGCCACTTAGCAACTCGAAAATGAACACCAATGATGCAACTGTCATCATCGGAATCTATTTTCCAGCGATCGAAGTGAGTTCAATACTATATCACTTTCAAAACCATTTTTAAACACTTCCATTTTGAAATACATTTCAAAATACCATTCACACTGCTCGTAAAATAATTTAAAATCTCCCAGGATTTTAAAATTCTCATATATTTAATCCAATTCCATTTACAAACACCTTTCCAAACCCCAGAGTTTTATATTTCAATTCTTGTTTAAATTCAGTTTTAATTCATTTCGTAACACTTATACGAATTTTGATTGGTTATTTACATAACCATTTCAATTATAATCTTATCTGATTATAATACAACCAACACATCCAATATACGATAATACTTCAAATATTAATCATCCTTTTATATCAAAATATAATTTGGGTAAAATTATATCATTTACCCTCTTTTCAAAACATACCGTGTCGGTTCATCGTATTCAAGTGTTTATAAGCCCCTACCGATACAGTGGATCAAACTGATCGACCAGAACCCATAAACAACTCAATCAATAAATCTCTACAATATAAAACCATTTTATATTGAATAACAAATACGTTCAATCATATATGTACTATCAACTCAATCTAGGGTATTACTAACACCATCTCTACTGGGTCATGCCACAGTGCCAAGGTAATCACTTAACCTTCAGCTCTAATACCAACTGTAACGACCCGGGTTTTCGCAATCCTGAGTAACCGACATAAACTCAATGTTGACTATTCAAGCATCGGAAACACCAGATAGTCCATGAAAGAAATTAGAGGGTGAGAATAGATAAGATAGAAACTTTAGAATAGAAGAATAAGAAGAACATACAACATCAAAGTAAACACGAATCTCACAGCAGAACGAACAATATATAATAGATACATAACTTTGAAATAAAACCAGTATATGTATACAATAATAGTTATCAGAGTATAACACTTACAACACAGCGGAAATAAACAATAGCTATATAATCCTGAAGCCTCCTGCACCAAGCTCTCCAATGTAAAACCTGACTACTTGACTTCCCGTACAAATTTGGGCACCCAGGAGTTTAGGGTAAAACAAAACAAAATAAACTCCGAGTCAGTCATGGGACTGGTGTGAGTAAAACAATTAAAATAGATTGAGAAAATAAACGATATCTCATAAGACCACACTGTATAACACGGAACGGGTTTTTCCCTTATGAGAATCCAAAACACTTGATTCAACATTTCAAAATCTTTTTGAATGAAATGATAAATCTTTATATCAAAACGCTTTTGATATTATAATAATGTCTATCAACCACAAGATAATAATCATCTAGCAGATCGCTTTCATCTCACGTTCCACATACATAATATATAATCAAAAACTGCGGGTGCTTATTGGGTAATGAATTCCAACTGGCAAGGTATGGGGCTACCTTCCGACAGTGTATCTCTAGAGAGGAATACACCGGGTTCAACAAGAACATCTTGCAACCCAGGCTAAACATGACCAGTCACTCATTTCGCTTGAGTGTACTGAATATATTATCACCAACGGTTGGGATCAGCAACCATTTCCCGAAAGGGATAACATCGAAATAGATTATAGAAGTAAATGAAACTCTAGATCAGATGACAATACACCCTACTTGGCAGCTAACCACTTAGCCATGCGACCTACCCAGTTTTATACCATTTCTGGTTGTGAGGCTAGAGGCCATAACATATCCTTTACAAACCACATATTCATTCACTTTGAATGTCACATCGTCATACCCACTAAATCACAAATTGATTTCTCCAAACATATCTTGGGTAAACAGCTAAGAGAAACGAATTCCTCCACCACCAAATGTAAATACATTTGAAGAGACCAACTTACGCGATTTATTAAATATACTCCGTCAGACATTCCTCCATACAGGTCGTCATGGGACTGGGCAAACCGAAGGCACTATTCTGTAAACAGGACAACCCTTGCATAACTCTGTCTTCAATTATCTTCATCATATTTGATTTGCAACGCTAACGCCCATACAAAGTGGTTTTCAGATAATGAATCTGATCCCGGTCTCCCCGTATTAACGACGGAAAAATGGTCAAAAACTTTGATAGTCGGTGAGTTAACTATCAAAGAAAAACACGTGTGCAAACAAAGATATTATTTCCAGATGGAAATTCTATCGATCAATCATCATTTAACATTTATCTTTTTAGATCCTTAATTTATTTGTTTTTCATTTCCTGTTTCCATATATTCAACATTCTTTATTTTCTAAATTTAGAAAATATACGTTATTAAACATTAGAAAACATTTCCATCTCTTTTTCATGTATCACTGTCATTCCAGTATTCTTTATCATCAACATTTCATTTTCTATGCTTAGAAAATATCTCTAATTATATTTGGAAAATGTTTCAAAAACTCATTTATATGTATTTCAAACGAACGTTATGTAATTATCGTTACGACTGCTTAATTACTTATGTGTGTAATTTATGATCTATAAATTACTATACACGATGTTCCACTAATTGAAGTCATTACTATAACTTATGTGTAATTTATGATCTATAAATTACTTGTGTGTGTTTGAGAATATTTAATCATTTTTGTCAACATGTATATACTATACATGTTGAAATTGATTATGTTAGTAATTTATTCGATGAATTAGCAGATATTTAACAGAATTTGTTTAAATAATTTAAACATAAAATTACAAACTTAGTCTAATTATATAGTATAGTAGGAAGAATTGAAAAGAAATTTGCAAAATATACATGTATATCTATTATTGAATTACTGACGTTAAAAATGAATTTTTGTAATATAATATATAATAAATTCTTGATATAAGTGAATCATAACTGATTTACAAAATAACTTTGTCATTATTGTTATGTATGTAATTTATGCTACGTTATCTATACATCTTTATAGTTGCATGGAAAACTATCCATTTTTAATATGAATATATATAGTAAAATTGGTATATACTCCTAAGAGCTACTAGAAAAATAGGCTAAATATTCTATAAGGTTATTTAAATAATTAAAATTTAAGATTCATGAGTAGTTTAAAAATATGCTTTTAAATATAAATTATCATGAAAGAATTAAAGAAGCACAGTGAATAGTTGTATAAATGTTGGTACTTGAAGATGAAATTATTTCCTTTAATTTATGATAAATTTATTGAGATAAGTGTATAATATATTAAATTAACTTATTATTATTGCTTACATATATTATTTAAATTGTGTGACTTGTTTAACTTTATATTTGAATGAAAAAACTAATTTTGTCTTCTTTATTGAAACAAACATAGTATACATTCTAAAACATCATATTTAGCATTAATTAAATGACTTAACAATAATTTATTAATTGAATTCGTTTGTTAAATTCAAAATCACATAACTAATTTAAACATATTGACTTAAATATTGTGGGGTGTTTTGTAAGTAATTAACTAAATTTTGATATATAGACGCTTAACATTATATTACAATGTAATACATGAAAAATATATTGATGTAAATAATTTAGACTTCGAACTTGTGATTGATATTTATTTGTATAATTTATGTTAGGTGATTGGCGTGTTTATATATTGAATTATTATTTTATCATTTTTGTTAATATGAATATGGTTTATCTTGATGTAATTTATCAAGCGAATAAATAAATAATAATTCGCCAAAGTTATTTAAATATTTTTAATATTACGTAATTAATTATAAAATATGGTACTAAATGTAAAATATTGAAAAAGAATTGAGAGGAACTTAAAGATTATACAAAATTTGAAGCGTGGATAATTAAAGCCAACAAAATATAAATTTGTCACTCTTTAGCATTTAGAAGAAATATTAGTTAATTCTATTTATTTAAATTACTTAATTTTTGGGATTTGAATTTAATTAAATATGTGGATTTAAATATAAAATGTTAGAAGCTAAGGTACTGTTCGCAGTCATTAGAGGGCAGTTGATCGTTGCGGTCGCATTTGACGCCTCAGATGTCCAATATTATAAGTTAAATTCCAACTGTTGGGTTGGACGATTGAAATTTATGCACTACTGTCCGACACATCATGCACCACGACCATTTCAGCCGCCCATCAACTCTTCCCAACAAATACACTACCAACTCACCTTATCGAAATGTAAAGTATCATATTCCTTGTTTTCGAGATACAGTGAATCAACCGAAATCGAAGAATGAAGTTTTTAATTTCCACTGTTCAAGTCTACATATGACTATTGAAAGAACTGTTGACATTTAAAAGAAAATATTTGCTATTTAAATAACATGTCAATGTACAGTTTTGAAATTAGAATTAAAGTTGTTACTACAATGACTATACATAGTTTTATAGAAAATACAATAACGACGATCCAGATTTATGACATTTGATGATAATTCTAATCTTATACCAGATGAAATCTTGAAAAATATCAAAGTATGAGAAATAGAACAGCGGGCGATACTCAATGACTGAAAAGAGAGTCAATGAAGTGACCGTACTCAGAGATTTGATAAGAGGTGAATTAATTGTAGCACGGTTGACATAATAGACATGAATAAACATTTTAATTAGTTATTGATGTATTTACATTTCTTTTATCTGTGTATTAATAGCAGTTATTAATATTTATCGGTATTATACACATGTTTTGTATTACTAAATTTCTACTGTACAAAACATACAACAATTTAACCGTTCAATACACCACTCAATGCTCCGCTTACTATTAGTGCTCAATAAAACGTTCAATTCTCCACTCAAAATCACTTACACATCATCTGTTCACTCAATTTAACTGCTCAATTCTCCACTCGGTAAACCCGTTGGTTTCATTTGCTCGTTATCGCTAAGAACAGACCCTAACTTTTACTAAAAATTGTGTGAACTTTAAAATATTCATACCAAATTGTATGATGACGAAAGAGATAAAATTTATTAAGAGAAATTATAAATAAATGTAAAGTGATAAACTAATTTAAAAACAAATTATCCAAAAAGAATTAAGGAGAAGAAATAATAATAAATGTAAAGTTATAAACTAATTTAAAAACAAATTATCCAAAAAGAATTAAGGAGAAGAAATAATACTATTTAAATTAGTAAAAAAGCTTAAAATTCTATTGTTTTACGCTTATTTCTGTTTTACTCTTATTTAATAGAATAGTGACAGTGAAAGAATCCCCCTTGGTAGTGAAAAGTGACATCTTTTCTCATGTTGCAATTCCCTAAAACAGGATAAATAATAAAATCACAAAAGAGATTCAGCATACTATCATGGACCATAGGTCAGGTCCACATCACTGAAATCTAATTCATCACGAAGATTGTAACATATCTTTACCTGCTTTGAAATGCAAGATATACAATGAAACCACTAAAATTGCACAAAGGAACATTTTTAAATATTAAGTTCTTTATATCATTTATAGAATAAAACACATCACTATTCAGAAGTTATTTTCAAGGAAAATCAAAACTCAAAATTTTCACATGGCAAGAACTGTACATAATGTATGGCAAAAGAAAAAAAGAAAACTAGAATTGCGTTGGTAAACGTAGTTGGACATTTAACAAAAAGTAATTCCTATGTAAAATAATGTTGGTTAATAACAATAATGATGGATATAATGTGGCTTGCAGCCTTGCACTGTAAAAATGCAAGATAAAATGATAGCACCAATGCACAAAAATATAGCTTTAAACATTTAACAACTTATACCATTTATCTTCATATAATATACCATTCAGTTACGCAACGAAAGACGTTTTCATGAAAATAAGCTTTGAATTTTCAAGTGACTTACATCTTAGAAGTGCAGCTTATGATGAAGACACCAAAACAAATAATAACATAACTTCGAACTTTCATTTATATCATTTATATGCAAAAAACTTAAAGTTGCGACTGCCCTTGAATAAGCTAAGGCGGATGCCGATGCTTCCTTGTTTCATTCTTATGTCTATAGTGTTATGAGTCGGGGAAGTTTACGATATCTGGGAGATAAATTTGCAACTACCCTGGCTGGGAACGGATACTTGCGATTGATGAAGGCGACCACAATGAATATGATCTTATTGAAGATCTTTTAGATGAAGTTTTATGGTCTTCGATAACTAAATCAATATTGCAGATTAATGGAATACATTTTACACTTCCACTTTATGTAATTTGTTCAGTTGCAGGATTAATCAAGGATCAAATACACATTTAAACCATCATATATCTACACAGTTAAAACGCTTAACGAATCCAATACAATTGATGTGCAAAAGTTACAACGAGGATAAAACGAGAAAATAGCAAGATAAAACAGATGAATCTAAAATAGCATATAAAACTCATATTTAATACTTTTATAAATATATAAATGATAAATAAATAAAAAAATTAATATTTGACTTAATTATAATTAGTATATTTTTAATTTTAAATAAAAGTGTATGCAAATATATGTAAATAAATTTATACTTCTATTTAGCTTGAATAAATTTAATAGAATATTGTAGTATTTTCTATTTTCAAAAATATATGTTAAAAAATCATATTAAAAACCTAATTTAATAAATTTTATAATGCATAAATATCATTTGTCAATTCATTCCTTTTATAAAGGATATAGTGAAAATAGCAAAATATAGCTGAAATAATGAAATATATCGGAAATATCGAAATATAGCAAGACTTATAATGAAAAGACTATTAAGACTACTTGAAAATAGCAAAACGGTAGAAACCCACCACATGATATAACGAATATATGACGGGGTAATAATGAACCATTAACCGCACAATGCCAAACTAATAAACTTACAGAAGTACGTTATTTTATTTGAAACATTCTTTTCGCTCATTTTACCTAACCCTCTTTGCAAATTACCTATATCCCATATTTTAAGATCTAACGCACTGAAAACAATAATTCAATACTTTTCAATAGAATACTAGGCTTTGGAAAAACCAAAACAAAATTAACAAAACGTAAAAGCCTAAAATCAACCTGATGAACTTTTCTCACACGTCAAGCGACCAAAAAGATACAAAAAGCAACAAAAGAGTTCAAAATAAAAAACGTCCGTGGTTTGAGGGAAGAAAACGTGAGTTTTAAATTACTTCTTTGAAAATGGTAATATGAACCTGAACGAAAACAAGAAAACCAATAAAGTTTGATCATCGTTTTAAAATGATAAATTGCAGAGACATTCATGACTGCTGCAAAAAGAACAAGCAATTTGTAGTTATGCTTTTCATAGTCTTATTACTTCACAAACAAATAATTTGGCAGCACCACACTTAAGCAAACATGCAAGCACTTTCAAGATATTTAGTGGTTGTTTCCCAATCTACCCAGATAATCACACTAAAACTGAAACAGTAACCCAAAATACGCGACAGAAACATAATAACAAGAAGCTGGATGAATAACACAATAACAAGAAGCTGCATTCAAACACCACTCAGCGTATTAAACTCCCACAGGTACACGTCCAGCATTTTGTAGGATAATGAATTATATTACAAGGAAGCATACTTCTATAAGAACTTCAACTATATAAAGAACTTGTAATTGTATCTATTTAAGATAAAAACCAACAAAATTGGATACCCAAAAAACAGACCTCAAGGTTTTTCAAATTTTCCAATGCAGCACCGAAAAAAATATGATATTTTAACATTTGCAATTAAGGGAGCAACATTTTCTCTTTATATTGACGCAGAGGACCATCATCACTGCAGTAAATTCCACCGTTCAATTAGTGAAAGGGAAGGGAGAAAGTGTTAAAAAATAAAGGATAAGCTGAAGGGTTAGAATAGAAAACACTTGCCATTATCGTCTGGTGCATGGTTTCAGCTCAAGGTGCGTCTGTTAAAGGCTTCTATGGTCAAGTTAGCAGTAAATGCAGGTATTGAGTTCATTTTCTTTATGAATATATCAGCCTGTCATATTTGAGCCAATTATCAATTCATTTTTCTTTATAAATCGGCAAGAATGAAAATGATTTTGCTCACTCATGCAATGAAAACGAACGTTACTACTAGACCTCTAATTGCTGAGTAAATTCAAATATAATAGGTCATAGAATTATATATCCACAATTATAAGAATACATTACATCATTACAAAAGGACATATTTAAGGGACATTTGAATACAATTGGTGACATAATAGACAATTAGGTTCAGATGGTTAATTAGGTTCAATAGATAATTATATATCACCTGATTTCAATATATGGTGCATGACACAATAGATAGTTATATAACCCCTGATTTCAACACCGTATATGAAGTTAATTAGATTCAATGGTTCATATCTATTGTGTCTTTGTGTTTTATTTAGTGTCAAATAGCCAGACCCTTGAAGCAAAAATGATTAATACCTGATGGGATATATCAGGCTGAGATGAATAGTCATTAATCTGCAGGTCCAAAACCATCACATTCGTATTAGTTGCAGATATACTATGGAATACCATTAAGAAAACATAAGGTACATGCATACCAAAATATTCATATTCCCTGATTCATAATCAAACTCTAGTTTCTCTTCGTCGGTTTGCGCGTATATAGACTGAAGAGTAAACTTGGTTACTGATATCCCATTAGGGCGTTGTTGATCATCCATGAGAATCTGAAAATGCAATATAAAAACTGTAAAGAAAAAATAATGAAGCAATCATGCATTTACAAACACAAAAATAGAGTGATAAATCATTTAACAGTTGAAGCATTGAGTATAACGGTAGAAAAAATAATAATGAACTCATGGAAGCCTAATTCTATGCCGGGCTTTGCACAGACATAAATAAACCCCTCCACCATGCCCCCACCCCCCCCCCCCCCCCCAAAAAAAAAAAAAAAAAAAAAAAAACCACACCCCAAAAAAAAGGCACAACGACAACAGCCCACACAGCGTTCCCTGATGAAAACTCGTTCTGTTTCTTTCAGAATATTGCAACTTTCTCATGTTACAGTTCGTAATACGAAATGTCCATAATCCATTTGAATAGCAAACGAGCACAGATTGACCTGTTGCAAATCATATAACAATCCAACATCGTTGCCTAGGTGGTGCTTGGTGTGTGTTGACTGACCAAATGTCGTTAATTCAAGCTCCAACGACAACGGCAGGTGCATAAAATCATCTGATTTACCTAGAGCGTTTTTCGTGCAGACTCCCTCAAAACATACAAGCAAAGCTTGATTCTCTAAAGATTATTATCTAAAATAAAAAAACAATATAAACCACGAAGCCATATAAACATAACAGAAAAGATCATACGTTATAGCCAAAAAGCAAACAGCATGCTCTTCTAAATACTGAAATTCTTTCCTTGAAGACTGTCCTATACCTGTTTTGTGCATATAAAAGGTTAATTGGAGAAACAATAATGAAGACTGAAGTATGCAGAAGTCAGGCAACAAACAAATGGTGTAACAACTACCTTTCTTCACGTTTCTCAAGTACTGCAATTTGTCCTTTGAGTTGCGCCAATTTCTCAGGTATGTCTGCATCTATCAATCATTAAGCATTTTGTTAGGACATACAGAGAAAACTTGATCAAATTATACAAACCCCTAAATGGAACTGTCTGCGTTTGCAAGCCTAAATAATAAATGGACGCTTGGCGGCACCAGTGCTTGCACACATATGAGGAAGGTTCAATCACACCCTCTTTACGAAGAATCATTTAGCACCACTATCATATATTGAACCGCACTGTTCAAACGCTACAAAATTTGTAAATGCTTAACCTATACTAGGAAGTAGGAATATCACCTCAACAAAAGGGAGACCACTTGAATTTTTTAATCTTTTTTTTTTTCTCAATCAATATTCACTATTAGAACATTTATTAGCTATGTTTTAAACATCAAAATTACACATACAAGCATTCACACACGTATATAACATACATACTCAAGCGTGCATATGACACACACACACACACACACCCCAACCAAAAAAAAAAATGAAGTGGCAAAGAAAAAAAAAAAATCGCTGCAAGACCGAAGATGAAGATTGAACGCAAAATTGAAGCCTGCTATGCTCGAATTGGGGTTTTTTTGCTCCAACAAGGTTTGCTCTTTTCAATCAGTCCATGCTTCTTGTCAATCTCTTCTTCTTGAGTTCGCGATTTTTTTTAATGCCATTTTGACCGGGACGGGATTTTGCCCTAATCCCGTCCCAGCACCGGCCGGAACCGATCCGAGTTGGTCGGAATCTCGTGGTTCAGGCCAGAACCTCATACCATGATATATATATATATATATATATATATATATATATATATATATATATATGTCAGAAGCTTATACAATGAAAAGAACAAAAACCGTTAGAGTGATAATGCTTTTATTCTTTTCAGAGATTTGCATATAGGCTCTGGAATTTGAGTTTGACATATCCCATGGTTTGGGACTAAATCTTGAAAAAAAAAAAAAAAAAAAAAAAAAAAAAAAACCACACACACACACCCCATATTCACCTTATTATTAATGTATATCACAATACTCCCCCTTAAATATGTGTCTTTTAATTTTAATGCTCGTCTAAGTTGTCCCTTTTGAAACACAAATGATGATCACTCCCTCTTATTATTACTTGTTTATATATATTTATTCAATCGATATAGATATTGTCTATTGCTCGTTAAAAGCCTTCATTAGGAAAACTTGATGGCAAAAACCTTGCATGAGGAAAAGATTGTAACTTGTAAAATCATAAATATCATATAGAAATGGTATTCCTTATAAAGTGTTTGATACTTCAGAATCAAAATAATTCCTTATTAAAACTTTCTACGAAAAAACCCAATGAGAACAATTTTAGTAAAGAGAAAAAATACATTGACATCTTATTTCATCTAAAGAAATTTGATACTTCTAGATCAGGATAATGTCTCATCAAAACCTTATTAAGAAAATCTAATAAGAAAAATATTAGTGAATAAAAAAGTAAATATAATATAAAATACTTCAAAAGTTTTTCGCATCAAAAGATGTTTAATACTTCTAGATCAAGATACTGCCTCATTAAAATCTTGCTAAGAAAAACCTCAAAAAAATCTTAGTGAAGAAAAATAGTATAATATAATATGCCATATTTTAATATTTCATATATCAAATCGAATTTGATACTTCCAAGTCAATGCAATGTTTCGTTAAAACTTACTAAAAAAACATATAGGAAAATCATAATGAAAGTAAAGAGTACATTAGGATATATTTATGCTCCCTTTGATTTTAAATGTCTTGACAATCATTGTTTTAAACAACCCGCCTCGATACTCGCCTCAAGGCCCGCCTCGAGGAAATAAGCGATAAAATGCCTTGAGGCTTATTCCAAAAGGCTTTTTACCTCTAAAGCTTACGCCTCAACAACTTGAGGCATACAAAGCGCATAAAGCGTACTCCTCGCACGCCTCAAATAGCTGAGACATATGACTTAAAAATCTTTTTATCTTTACTTGCAGATATTGACACAAGTAAAACTCATTAAACTTTAATTATTTAATGGAAATAAAAAAGGACAGAATTTAAGAAAATAAAATTTAGCATTTTTTACTTTTTAATTTCAATATCGACATGATCAAGTAAGATTGTTTATGAAATAATGACCATGGGCAATGTAATGAATTTTCTCATTGTTATTTAAAGAATGCTTTTCAATAAACTTTGTTAAATCTCGAAATAAATTTTGCAAATCGATTTTAATTGATAGAACGTATCAAAATTGGAGTTTGTTGTGATCTTCAAATAGTTTTAAGAAATCAGAATTTGAATTATATGTGTTTCGATTATTTATTTTTAATCTATATTAAAAATATATACTTGGTAAAAGTCGGATCTTAAATTATTTATTTTTCATTTTTTGCATTGATTAATCTAAAGTGTCAAAATTTCTTTATTTATTTTGCGTTTTATTTTACCCAAAAAGCTTATGCCTCAACGTTTCGAGGCTTACGCCTCGCCTCGTAGACCTGAAAACGCCTCATGTACACCTTTTGCGTTTTAAAACTTTGTTAACAATTCAAGCTAGCTACAAATACTTCTTATCCATACATGTATAGCATAACTTAGAAAACCAGTACGAAAAATAAAATTAAAATATAATAATTCTACTTTCACTCCTTCAAATGTTCGTCATTTATAAACAGTTGTCTTTGCTACAACCAACTGTTTCAAGACTGTTTTTTTCAAATATTATTTGCTTGTGCATTTCTTAATTCTTATGCTTAGTTTCATGAAAAACACTTCATGTGTTTTCATTCGATTTTTCAAATAAGTTTCGTGTATCATAACTACATCCGTAATAAATTTTAAGAGTTTTATTATAACAATACTTGAAAGTAGAAAATAATTTACTCATCATCAATTAAATCAATATTTTAATTAGAATAATACTTAAGAATGTTGTAATATAATTTAATATGATTTAACAAAATAGCATACATTCATAATTTAATATGATTTAACTAATATTCATGCTTTTTTGGTATTTTAAATATTTCAAAATTCAAAACACTTTAACTACTTCAATCAGCTCAGTTATTTCTAAAAGCAGCATGCTTAGGACATTTAACATGTTATTGGCATTGCATGTGCTTCAATGATTTCAGCTTGTTTCCACCTTTTTCATATATACATACATACATATATATATATATATATATATATATATAGTAATTAAAATTTACAGACTACAAGTCTACATTTCATATACATTTATAAACATAAACGCTTTATTATTTACAAGTTCATGATCGATGATTACTTCTTGTATATTCTAGACATGATTTATTGAGATATTTTTATTTCTCATATTTTAGATACCTAAACCATTTCAAGTATTTTTTGATAATCATGTCATGGGTCTCTTTCAGATTACCCTTAAGTTTTTGACGATTTTGAAGCTCTCACATTAAATTTAGGAGTTATCTCTATTCTTCTCAATTCTTTTAATATCTAGATATTTTATTTTCAAAAATCCTGTAATTTACCAATTTACAGTATTCTACTAAACTACTTACGTTACATACTTTTTCAAAAACTATAATTGTTCACAAAAATTTTACACTACAATCCAAACAGTTAAATTAATTACATAATCCAAAATCTAAACTAAAATTAGTCAACTAATATTTATTAGTAAACCTGAAAGATGATTTCAATATGTATGCTGCATGAACATCAATAAATCAGTTGAAAAAAAAAAACATTTAGATGTATATATGTATCAATCACATAACACAAATTATATACGTCAATGACTACGTACAGCAAATTTATTTTATAATTTATTTAATCAATGAACCTATCATTGGTGGTGCCTGGCGCAAACGGTAAGGTTACCCGGCTGGTAATCTGGAGCGCACAGGTTCGAGCCCCGGCCTCTTCACATAATGTGAGGGAAAGGCTGCGCGCGCTAATCGACCACCCCCAGACCCCGGAAAGCCGTGAGAATAGTACCAGATGGGAGACTGTCTAGAAAGTCCTCACGCTTGAGTACGGGAGCCTTCGGCACTGGGTATCCACCTATAATGAACCTATCATTCATTGATTGCACTATAGAATTTTACCAACTTTAAATACCTATTATTTTTTTACAATTACGTTGAAACCCTTTTTAGTTAACTTTTAATACTTAGCATTTCAAGTTCATATAAACCGTGTAATCATAAATTTAAGTATCTAAATAAATATTATTGACTAATAATCGTTCCATGTAGCATATCCTAAAAATACGAGAATTTCGATATATACGGTATTCATATATATGGGAAAAATGATAAACTTATTTTTCTTCATTCAAATATTTAAATCACATAATATAAATACAAAAATAATAACTCTTTTAATTTTTGATTCATTTGTCGCAAAAAGCTGTAACATATTTCATAATTTCATTTTGAAAAACTTATAAAAGTTAAATTATATTTTACAACATTACGATGTAAACGCACAAACTACACGAATATTAAGCTATATAAGCATTCACATCTTCAACATGTTATCACACAATGCCCAAATTCAACAAAATGCTACATTACATTATTTTGTAATTATCAAAATTGAAAGCATGATACTCGAATGCAGCATGATATATACTATATGTATAAAATTGTTTTAAGATGAAAATTAAATATGGATAAAAGTACATTTGTAGATAAGCTAACATATGACCAATGTTCTTCTCAATTATAAATATGTACAAAACTTTTCTCATTTTCTTCAATTTTTTACATTATCTCTTTGTATTTTATTAGTTAAGTTTTTGTTTCTGGCAAGATCGACCGGTTTTTATAGTGATCTGTAACACTTACTATTATAGCAAATAATAATTACATTTGTGTACATGAACTTGGCAGAATGCCAAATTACTAAAAAGAACATATTCTTATAGAGCTGGGCCTAGACAGTACATCTAGACAACCTAACATACTCCACGCAGTGAATGACTACCATGTAACAACACAAATAGCCTTCTACAATTACATTCAGAGAGGAAATTAACAAAAGCAAAATGTTCAATACAGCAAAAACTGCCAATGAAACTTGCAAATGAACACAACATGAAGACCAAAAAGACGCACTCTGACTTGAAGAGCTCGCATTCACCTCGCATGCTTCTAGGCAACCACCGGACAGCAGCAACCGGGGAGCACATCACGTATCTCCATAACCCCAAGTGCACATCCTCACCAGAACACAACTACCAAATACCCAAAAACAACAAGCAAACTTTAACGCATTCAAGATGACACCCAGATATTCTCAGACGATCGAACAACAAGAAATTCCCCAACGCATACCAAACTCAAAAACACCCCATAGCAAGGTTGTCAATTTGGGATTTAAATCGTAAATCGTAAAGTTAATATTTCGAATCAAATCGGGATTTAAATCATAAATCGTAGATTTAAGTTTTTTTTCCTGTATGTCAAATGCATACATGTTCATTATTAAATTGTACTTATTTTTTTTATATGTACGTGCTAACTATTATTTACAATTTCTTTTACATGGTTAACACGGTTCATGAAATGTATTTTTTGTGCTGAACAAAAATGTAAGGTCAGCATCTAACAACTAACTAATAATCAAACCCATTAAAAAGCATTGAAAACTCTGCATGTCTTGTAAATGACAGCAAAAGGCAATGGCTACCCGTCTAGTATTAATTTGTTTTTATTGATCTTGACTAGTCAACTAGGTTTTAGTATATAAATAAAAAAAGAAAATTCTATAGTGCTGAAGCCATACTCGTTCACTGGTCCAACTTTATATATTATTTAGCTTAAATCAAAAGGTGCAAGAAACCAAAAGGCATTTGTAGCTTTCTCACTCACTGGTCCTTTTTTATATTATAATAACTTAAAGCAAAAAGCAAAATCCAAAAGCCATATTTGTACGCAAGCTACAGCAATGCTACAGCGAACAGATTAAACCAGAAGAGAAAAGAAATTCGCGAAGAATGGACCGAAAGCATACCTTCAAATATTCATGAACAAAAAATGCTGTGGAGAAGCTTGAATCCGCGAAGAAGAACTGCAGAAGCAGTGAACAATTCAGCGAGAATTCAAAAACGAAAGTCGTTTACCTGTCGATCCACGAGGTTACTCAATTTCACGTGCCATCTTCTGTTTCTCTAATTTTATTCTTCTTTCTTTCACGGTTAGATCATCGATTCAATTTTTCAGAATGTTTTCAGTTAGGTTTAGATCGTACGATTTTTGGCATATGCGATTTATTTCGCGTTTCGAATCAATGAATGAGCGATTCAATTTAAATCGCGATCTAAATCGTACGATTTTACGATTTTTGACAATGCTGCCCCATAGTACAACCAAGCAAGGGAGACTCAACACTGGCTCACCAAGCTAAAGAAAGAACACTGCTACCCCTACAACATACTTGACAAATAAAAGAGCAAATTTTGCAAGGCATAAACCAGAGGAGGAGAAAGGTAAAGTCGCGAAAACAAATCAGGGATCACAACGACAATGCATTGAAAACAAAAGGGGATTCCACAAACACAAGACTTCTAAAACAAAGCAAGTCGACACACTGACAGATACAAGCAGATTCACTCAAACGAAATCAAACACTGGATAACACCAACGCATCACCAGACCAACACCACTTCAACTGAGCTAAAACAAAACAAAATCGAACACAGGACAGTATTACTCACCAAGCAGAGGAGAAACTCAGAACAATGCTCACTTGGATACCTTGCATTGGAAATGAATGCATCAGACAGTGAAGGAAGGGAGGCGATCCAGTCGTGAAGCAGTCCAACGTAGATTACATCAAGAAGCAGGTTATCACCTGAGAGGGACACCATGCAAGGCCAAGAAGGGAGAACTGTAGTTGTATTGGGCATGAGGAGGAGCGAGAGGGAAGACAAAGGAAAAAACAGAGGGGAAAAAGAGGGGTTGGCTCTCAGCCCTGACAAAATAGATCTGAAAATTAGGTTTTGAGGCGGCTTCCATGATGATGAAAACTGAGAGTAGAGGAAAGCGAAGGGTAGAGAGGGATGGATCGGTTAGAAGTGGAGGGTAACGGAGGACATTAGAGGAGGAAAAGACAACGAAGAAGAGGGGAAAATTTTCTCCCAATCGCCATTAACAGAGGCGGCTTCAAAACCTTATGTTAGCTAAGTTGATTGTTAGTTCAAATATCCAGTTTCATTAATCCAGTTATAATCCTTTATAGAAAATGACTATTCTACACACGCGTACACATAATAACCATATTTAGAAAATGGTAAAATTACCTACTCAAGCATAGATATAAAAATATATATCACATAACACAAATTTTTTATATTATTGTGAAATAAAATTAAATATTTATATATACAATATTAATAATTTTAATTTATAATTTTTTAAATTAGGATATTAATTTTAATAGAGATATGTAATTATTAAGGGTTGAACTTTATATCCCAGCATCGCATGCCATTTTAATTTACGATTAATATAACATGATATATTTATCATATATTGCATAAAATATATATATATATATATTGTTTTTTAACAATATTACCGTATATAAGGAATGAGTTACACACTAGTTACATACATACATACATACATACATATATATATATATATATATATATATATATATATGCGCATCCACATACAATATATATATTGTAGATTTGCATAATCTTACTGATTTTAGAACAAACTATTACAAGGATGCAAACTATTAACTTATGTTTATCGTCAATGTCAATGTGAATCCTTCAAAAGTGCATGATAATCAAAATATTTGCTTGAAACCATGTAGAACTTCAGGTTCAAATAAATTATATACACAACTTCAAACTATTAAGTTTTATTCCCCAATTACATCTCACATATCACTTTTGAACAACTATAATTACTTATCAGAGAATAATGCACAATTGCAATTGCATGTAGACATTTCTTTACATCTCTTATGTAGAGATTAATAAAAGAGATACTTACAAAAAATAACGACATCATCCAGAATCATTAAGACGACATTTATAGCTTTCATAAAGAGTATGATATGACATATAGACTATCTCTTCAGAAGAATATTTAAAGATTTTTTTTTTCAAGAAATGGTTATATATATATATATATATATATATATAATATCTCTCTTATGAAATAACTAGGGGCATGACTTTTAGGATATAATTAGGCACATGAACATAGAACAGTGTGTTTTAGAGACAATAGATTTCTTACATGTTTGAGAGGTTTGATATAATTGTAATGAAATATAAGGTACGCATTACATATAACTCAACTTTAAGTTAGAATCAAATCTAAACTATATAGAAATTCTTCATAATCAAATTTCTATACATTTACTTAGTTGAATAAGATTACCAAATATATAAACAAATCTCTTCTAGAGATATTTTATCACTTACAAATATACAAATCTCTTCTAGAGATATTCCATCGATTTCAAATATACAAATCTTTTCTACAGATATTTTATCATCATCACATCAAAAGCGAACTTATCTCTTTCACATATATGTATGTGTGTGTGTCTATACATATATATATATATATATGTATATATATGTATATATATATATAAGTATGCATATATGTATGTATGTGTGTATGTATGTGTGTATGTATGTATGTGTGTGTGTGTATGTGTGTGTGTATATATATATACAAAGTATTGGAATATTATATCAATATACAATATTTATTTTACGTAAATTTCATAATCACTAATTTAAAGTAGCATAAAATATCCCTATCGTAGATTTTTCATTCTAACTACTTTTGAAATATCATATCAAATTATAAATAGAATAACATTAGATGCACCAAATAAAGGTAATATTTAAGAAATAAAACAAATAATTCTGGTTCACACAGTTCCAATAGCTTCAGGCTTCTAATTTATGAACTATTTCAAGTTCATTGATTGACGCACTTCGGTTTCTACAATGCATATATATATATATGTATCAAGTTCATTAATTTGTGATGAGCATTGGGTTTTTGTAAACTTATGGTTCTGCAACGTATCAGATTTGTTTTAGTGAAATAGAGCAGAAAAGTAATTATTATCAACATAAATGCATTGTAGGATTTTGCAAAATCTTATGGATTTACTTTTATATTTTAAACATGCAATCTCAATTTAATTTTTCAAACATTTTATAGCTTGATTATCATATATCCTTGTCTTATGGTGCAATTTCACATTTTGAGTACGGGTGGCACTTAGACCCGACCCGATGGACCTAGACCCGACCCGACGGGTCTCGGTTCTAGGCGGGTCGGATTTTGTCGGGTCTAAACTATACATTTAAAATTTTTGGACCCGAGCTTCGGTTCGGATCGGGTCGGTTCGGGTCCAGTTGAATAATAATACTAAAAATACATATATTTCAATGCCTTTTGGTCGGGTCTTTCGGGTCGGTCTATGCGGGTCGGGTCTGGTCAGGTCTTGATGGTATTTTTCATCACCTAGACCCGACCCAAGACCCATCGGGGTCGGTTCAGGTTTTGGGTCGGTTCAGATTTTCGGTTCTAATTGCCAGCCCTAATTTTGGGTATATGAAAACTTAGTTTACTTATTAACGAAAACTTCTATTTTTCAAATTCATGAAAATACACATTTTTCATGTTTGTTAAAACATAATTTCTTAATCCACTAACTAGAAGATTTTCATATTTTTGCATCCACTAGGTATTTGACATCTCTAATAAGGTACTTTTGACACATTATTGTAGCGCATGCTATGACTTTGTTCATATGACAAATAAGGGTGTTAATAGGACAAAACGGTCCGTTATACGGCTCGGTCCGAAGGGGTAAGATGTCGGATCCGTGTCCATACGATTCTCATTTAGGGCATGTAGGACAAGAAAAGTGTACAAAAAATATATATGTTTGAAAATGTTCGAAAATTTTCTATTGTTCGAACGTTGTATGTCTGTTGTTCGGCTCGTACGAATAATGTTCGAGCCAACTCCTTGTCTGATCCGTGTACGTCCTAAAGTCTAATAGGACAGGACATGAACACCCTTCTGCCTGGTTTGGTCCATCCGATTAAAACCCCTAGTGACGAAATCTTTCTCATTCTTTCATTTATGCTTTGTACATTTTTCTTTAAGAAACAATAGGTTCTAGACATATATTAATATAATCATCATATTAACATAATAGCATCTTCAAGGATACTTCATACGTTACATCTCAATTTTTATCAAATGATATATTTTATTTTTATTTACTAATCTCGGAAATATCCATAAAGTTGTCCAGTTAAAGCGCTTAGCGGATTCAATGCGACGGAGCAACAAAAAGTCATGATGGAATTAAAGCAAGAAAATAGCGAGAATACAACGAATGACTCTAAAATACTATATAAAATTCATACTTAATATTTTTATAATATACAAATGATAATTAAATGAAAAATCAACATTTAATTACTCTAATTAGTACATTCTCTAGCTTAGGTAAAAACATATGCAAACATATATAAAAAAATGAAACTTACATTTAAATTAATTAAATTTTATAGAATATTAGAGTATTTATGTTTCTAAAAATACATACTAAAAAATTAATTAAAAAAACTGATGTCATAATCTTTAAATGTATAAATGTCATTTTTCATTCATTTCTTTCGTAGAAGATATAGCAGGAATAACAAAATACAATGACAATAACATGATATATCAGGAATAGCGAGATATAACGAGACATAAAGCGGAAAAGCTATTTAAGAAAATCATAGCGGTAGAAACCTATTATGTGATATAGCGGTGTCATAGGAGGGAAACAACAAGCCATTAATTGCATAGGCACAAAATCAATAAATGAAAACATATATTCAGTATACTAAATCAAAGACAAATTTATCCGGTTAAACCATCTTTTCATTGCTTAGTTTTTCTCAACTGTATGTTTTGGGGTATAATTTCTAACAACAGTAATCTTCACCATTGATTATGCTACTACATATGATCATAGTAATTACATGTATAAAAGAATTTTTAGACATGTAAATGTGTATCGAAATTTGATTTACTCGATCATCAGATTTTGCACAATTAAATTGATTACTATATTGGAGCACTGAAAATCTACTCTATCATATGAAAAATAGCTTTTACTATTGAAACAAATTCTTCAAATCGAAAATCATAAGTAAATCAGCTATTAAAGTACAAAAAAACAAACAGTGTGTAACCCTTTCAATTTTAAATGAGATAAACAATAAGATTAATCATTTTTATGTTCATACAGTAGTCTCTTTAAACTCTCCATTTAGAAGTTGGCATTACCTTATTATAGAGATATAAAAAAAGCACACTTTTTTAAACCAAGTTGCGCATGCTTAGATCTTAAGTCAAGTGTAATACATAATTATACTCACTACTTGCAAACAAAACACGGTTTTGAACATTTTTTTTTTCTCTTTCGAACAATCCAATGAAAGTAATTTACTGGAAACGGTATTTAAATCAATGAAACATGGTTAAAAGAGAAACCACAATAATAAAAATAATAAAGGCATGGAACTGCGACTAAATTCATCAATTTAAGAAATATATTCTATACACCATCATCATACTATATCGTTGATGTGGAAGAAAAACCCGTAAGACGTCAAGGCAAAATGGAAGATTTGCAACGATTATTACATTGAAAGAAAACAGATCATAGAAAATAGTTTTCAAGGCCAAAGGAAGATCTCAAAATCAAAAGACTAAATCCATAAGAAAACGGATCATGAAAAGAAAAGAAAAATCTTGCAAGTTAATAGTAATGCAATAGTTATTGAAGATGACTCTAAAATAGAAGATTTATGCTAAGTTATAAAATCAAGATCATGGTGTGATATGTATTTCTTCTGGTCGGTGTTGCAATTTGAACTGAGAAGCAGGATGTATGAACTAATCACTGTTATCGGGACGCTCGACTACTCGGCTAGTCGTGATCGAGCCATCGACTTGAAGTCTCGACTTGCTTTTTGTATGAATTTCGGGCGTCCGGATCAAAATTTGTCGACTAGCAGACTCGGGTGTCGACTGGTTTGGTATTGGGCCATTTCAAAAAACGGAAAAATGAATTCGAGCCCTCCAGTTATCGATACCTACTGTATCAAACAAAGAAAGAATAAATGAACCCTACAGTTATCAATACATAATGTATCGAACAGAAAAAGATCGATATCTAGTATCGAACAAAAAAAAAACAAATTCAAATTGAAAAAAAATCACTGTTTTAAAAAACCCGCCTCGAGGCTCGCCTCAAGGCTGCCTTGAGGAAATAAGAGATAAAATGTCTTGACGCTTATTCCAAAAAGCTTTTTACCTCTAAAGCTTACGCCTCAATAACTTGAGGCATACAAAGCGTGTAAAGCTTACGCCTCGCACGCCTCAAACAGCTGAGGCATATGACTTAAAAACCTTTTAATATGTAGTTGCAGATATTGACACAAATGTCATTGAACTTTAATTATTTAATAGAAATAAAAAAAGACAAAATTTAAGAAAATAAAAATTAGCATGTTTTACTTTTCAATTTCAATATTGGCACAATCAAGTAAAATTGTTTATGAAATAATGATCATAAGCAATATAATGAATTTTCTTATTGTTATTTAAAGAATGTTTTTCAATAAACTTTGTTAAATCTCAAAATAAATTTAACAAATCGATCTGAATTGATGGAACAAATCAAAATTGTAGTTTGATGTAATCTTCAAATAGTTTTAAGAAATCAAAATTTGAATCTTTTGCATGAGGAGGAAGATATCATTTGATCTTTTGTACTTTATACTAAATGTGCAAGAATGATTGTATTTTGTTTGAATTGCTTTAAATGCTTTATGGGTTTTACTTAGTATCTGACGCTTAATGTTATTCCATATTAAAAATTAAGTTATGTGTTGCGGTTTTTTTTTTTTTTACCTGAAAGGCTTACGCCTCAACGCTTCGAGGCTTACGCCTTGCCTCACAGACCCGAAAACGCCTCTCGTACGCCTTTTGCGTTTTAAAACATTGAAAAATTGATACCAAGTATCCAATAGAAAAAAAATTGAGTCCTAGCTTTTGTCGAAGTATCGAAAGTCGATCGATACCAAAACCTGCAGTGTCGCCCATCCACTGTCACCGCACCTATTCTAGTGTCGCTGCCTCCTTTCAGGTATACATATTGAATATTGAATTGAACTACAGATTTGATTTAAACTTGATTTAAACTGCAGCAATATATTTGTTGGCAGCAATATATTTGAATTGACAATTTTTTGGTGGCAGCAATATATTTGTCAACTAGTCCATGACTAATCAACTAGTTGACTAACTGGACCTCTGTCGAGTCGACTCGACTTACCATCGTTACAACCATGGAACTAATAATGCTTTGGTCACGATCTATGAGCATTATCATCCATTATATATCTTGAATTCTTAGATCATTTTTTCTTAGTAGAATTTTATGTTCCTAGTTCATAAAATTCCCAAATTCTCGTATCTATAAACACATGTTATTGTTACATGTATTGTTTTTACGAAATTATGAATATATCTTTTGGGGATGGCTAGTACATACAAGAACCAAGCTGTAATTTAAGAAAAAAACAAAACTTTGGATGCTGGAGACTTTTGGAATCTTTGTTTCAAACTTTAAGAACTTCGCATTCTTAATTCTTTCACAGTTAATGCTTGTTTGGCAGAAAAAATGGAAACGATTGAATTGAAACTCAAATACATCACATATGAAGAATTTGTAGGAAATAAATTAACAGATATGAAATTAGAAATTGAGAAACATTGGATCTACAAGTAATTAAATCATAATTACCATATCTGAAACTAATCAATAAATCTATCGATTTTAGAATTGTAAAAAGCTTCGTGCTTGGGAGGTAGAAAAAAATATGAAAAGAAAAATAAATCTATGATGGAATTAGATCTGAGATGATACTTACTGAACAAAGATCATGCTATAACTTGGAATAAATAGAACAAAAGCTTATAAAATTAAAACAACAAAAGCCATTAAATTGAAAATATTTTTATTCATTTTAGAGATTAATTATACAATTTCCATTACATATACTTCTATATACATATAAGCTTTGAAACTTGAGTTTGACATATCTCATTATGTGTAACTAAACCTAAAGCACAAAAGCATATTCACATTACTTTGTGTGTGTGTGTGTATAATGTTTTATAGATGAATATTCACATGGCTACTTATCGACAAAAGACAATGAAATGATGATGTACTATAGGTGTTTTTGGTCAAGAAGAAGCTTAAGGATGGAAAGAGTGGAAGACGAAATGGGGAACACCAAGGGTCGTTTGGCCACCGTGGCCAAAACCTCCTTTAAGGTTCAAATCCCAAGCCGAGCTAAGAGGCTAGACTTGGTTACGGGATGGTCGAATCTCGTACTCAACTGGGCTTCACCACTTCATCTACACTCGTGTATCACCTCTTTCAACCCTCAACCAACCCTTTATTGCTAGGCCACACCTTGCAGAACCAAGGTAATTGAATCACTCCATGATGGGTGAATCAGTCAATAACAGCTTATTCTTCCTCTCTTCAAGGATCTGAATATCTATGATTCAAACAACGTTGGTGGGTATTTTCAGCAAATATCTTCTAGATTTTGAATCTGGAGGTCGACTGCACCTATAAATGCCCCCTTCACCTTCAACACAAAGGAATGGAGCGCTATCAAAATTCAGAATCCACAGTTCTCAACGTAATTTTGGATCCAAATGTCATACTCAGATAATTCAATTGAGGTTCGTAATAACAACACCGATGTGGACGTAGACCTCGTTAACAATCGAACCATTATAAAAAAAAATGTGCTCCTGCTCTTTACTGTCTTTGATTATCTCTTTTACGATGTTCATTTATTGTTTATCTGCTGTCCTAATATGTGATATATATATATATATATATATATATATATATATATGTATATTTCAATTCAATGCATTTAGAGATCTTAAATCCCCAAAAACTGAGTCATACCATTGCACTCCAAAAATCCTCAAAAATTAACTCTGCCATTGCATTCCGAATCTTAGTTTTTTCACGAGATCTCTCTTTGGACAGTTTGTCCACTTTTTTTTCTAGCAAACTACGCACAGATTATTTAATCCATAAGCTTCCCCTTTCTTTGGGGGGGAAGGAGGAGGGGGGGGGTGGGGGGGGGGGTTATTCGTGCAGCAGTTGTACAATAACTGACAGAGAACTAAGTGGAAGGTTAACTAATCATTATTACTTCACATGGTATCAAGAACATTGAAACATTCCACACAAGAGATAGATAGCAACTCATCATATAACACTCACGTTAACCATGGCCATTTTGCAATAAAATAAGGTTTGAACAAATTTCAGTTACCGTTTTAACTGACTTATGATCTGAATTTCGTTTTGAATCGCCTCCTGATTTACTGATTTGATTCTCAAATTCCAATTCAAAATTATACGCAGATGCAATTGAGGAAGAAATCATTTAACCCATACTGAAACACAAAATTCCAAAATGTTTTCTGAAGTTACACTTCAAATTTTACTGTTTTAAAAAAAATGAAATGAAATTCTATGATGTGCAATTTTTATTCATTTTCAGATTAAAATTTCAAATTTATGACTTACATCTGAATTCCATTATCGAAATCTCCATTTCAAGAAACATCTTTTAGCTATGTCATAGCTGCTATTCTGTGGATCATCATCATTAGACTAATAAGTTAGAAACTTAGAATGCAAGTAAAATTTAGATATTAATCACCCTAACTAAATAGATAGCTGCTACAAATGAAGCATATGGTTCTCACATGTATATTTATAGGGCTAATACAGCAACTAGTTCAGCAAAAAAGTAGGAATGGGCTAACAATAAAACATAAACTGTTATATAATTTATTTTTTAATATCCAAAGAAGTCGTTTCTGGTTGAAAAGCATGTTGTTCCCAGAATCATCACATTAGACAAAAATGTAAACATACTTTTATAATTTAACTACCTTTCTTGGTAATATAAATCATTGGCTGAAGGTGACAAGTTTTCAAAAGAAGCATTAGTAGTGATATGGTTATGATTTCAACCAATTTGATGTTTCATTCAAGATGAAGCTCATGGACAAATATGGAATCCAAATTGATAGTCAAGCTGATACTTTCTATTCAATAAACACTGACCTGATTGCCCTTTTATTTCTTCGAGCGCTTGTAACTTTGACTGTGTCTTTTGCAATTCTGCTCTCAAAGCTTCTATAGTTTGTTTTGCCTCATTATCAACTGCCAATGTATTTACCATCCGCAACACCTTCGTGTTGGAAGCAGAATAATCGCCATGGCCAAGCTGAAAATAATGTTATAATGTGTTAAAACTAAGCTATATTCAAACATTAGATGTTTTCTAATAAAATGCAGCATAATTTTAAGAACGCAGATAACAGCATGTGATTTAGAAATTAGTGTAACAGGGAAATGAAGACAGTCGCTAAATACAAGTTTCCTTTTCAACTTAACAAGATAGCAGAAGGAATCCATTTTCAAGAGCTTCCTAACTAATATAATCTAATCAAGTGAGAAGAAATCTATGATCGTAACTTGAATTATATTCACACTTTAAGCCAGCTAAGGTAAAATCAAAAACTTAAAAAATTAGATAAGGTCAAATATACCCTTATGATAATATGAAAGAACAAAAAATCCACTTAGAGGGGACCGGATAGCTGCTCAACAATTTTTTAGCTAATTCAACACGAAGACGCCACCTTG
The DNA here is from genome assembly GCA_030737875.1 of Allium sativum. Classification (NCBI taxonomy): domain Eukaryota; kingdom Viridiplantae; phylum Streptophyta; class Magnoliopsida; order Asparagales; family Amaryllidaceae; genus Allium; species Allium sativum. The sequence continues at coordinate 766,062,384 of CM060912.1, read as the reverse complement.
CAGATAAAATGTCATAACCCTAGGAAGTAACCTATAAATTCAAATTGGCATTCATAGAGTATTCCACTTGGAAGAAACTCACTTTTGATTCCCTCAAATGTCTCTATTGATGATATAACAAATTTTGTACTTGTTATAGCCTGTCACGTTATACAGTCCCGACATTACAGTTAAAGCCTTATTTGGCTAGGGACAAAAAAGTGAAGAATTGTAATGAATAGACTTGAACATTGCAAGTGTAACACCACCTTTGCTTCTAACAAAGCAATTTCAGATCGCAAGCGATCACCATCCCGTTCCAGAGATTTAACTAATTTAGCTTCAACACCAACTCTTTCATTCATCATCGTTAATTCCCCATATTGACGATTAATTATTTCTCTTTGTTCATGAACACTAGCTTCAAGTTCATGGATGGCATTTTCTTTTTCTGCAAGGGCCTTTTCTAGGTTCTGTTACAAAAGCATACAAGAAAGATGCAATAATGAAATGTGAAATTTTTGCACTGCAAAATTAAAATGGATGAAATAAAAGGAAACTGTGTAACCTTGATAACTGATCCATTTTCTAGGCCACTTTCTGAAACAGCAACATTATGCTTATCCTGTGAAGGATTATCCTTTCTTAGCTGATCTCTTTCTTTAGTAGCAGAAGAAAGCTGTAAAATGTTTTTTATAATATATATATATATATATATATATATATATATATATATAAAAGAAAGATGAACAAAATGTAAAGAAACAAATAGAGCCATGTAGGCTTTTAAAGTTGTACAACACCATATGAAAGCTTAAAATCCATAATAAAAAGAAGGCCAGATCTATATGCAGTCAAAAAATAACCTTCCACACCCCTTAACCTTACCATTTTCTCTTCCTATTTTTGTTTCCCCTTTTGCCGTTCTCTTTAAATCTCTCATCCCTTTTCAAACATAATACTCAAAACCATTCAATTTTCGTCCTAGAAATCTTTAACAAAGCCTAAGAATGGAACTTTTACATCTAAAATGGAAGCACATGAGATGGAGCCAATAAACCTTCTTTACATTTGACAGAGTCCCCCCCCCCAACCCCAAAAAAAAAAAAAAAAAAAATCACACACATGGGTAGGGAAACACCATGCTAGGGCATGGCATATCATAATTCCGCATCGATAGGTTGTATGAATTTCCGACTAGCAAATACTTGGACTAGAATAGTAGAAAACAAAAACACCCATGCAATGGCTGTACATGTGTATCAAGTTATCAACGATCCTCCTACCAGTACAGGATGTGGATAGAGACACCCCATCTGCTTTGAGTGTGGATTGCTGAAGATATGCGGCACAATATTTGTTTTTTGCATAGTACTTATTCGTTGGTTAACTATAGAAAGTATAAGATTTGATTTAGAAAGAGTTATGCATATATTTCTCTCTAGTACCTTCATTTAAATAAATAAATATATGGGCAAATATATTTATTTATAAGAGATATATTAGCAAATATATCTCTACTTTTCTATTGGTAGCTATAAATATGTATCTTAGAAGAGTCTCTTTTTTTGTGCTAACGGTTTTGCGATTCTCGATTTTCAGGCTTTTCTAGTAATCTTTTGGTGAATTAATAAAGGTTTTGTTTGGTGGAAATAATTATTTTTACTTTGTCTCTTTTAAATTCCAATTGTGTAGAGATTCTAAGAAAAACCCTAACATGGATTAACATCCTCAATCATGAAATTCTACGATCCATTCCCAACAAATTCAGAGCAACCTATTCCGGATTACAATCATGTTTTTTGCAACTCATAATTTCTATAAACCTAAACACAAAATTCCAAAATCCAAAGACGGAAAAACACAACGAAAAAAGATTTGGAGATGAAATGGATAGAAAATTAGGGGTTTGAGTTGAATTCGATTTAAAAAGTGGAAATGGTGAATAGTCTATGTTACGGAATGGAAGTTATATTTGATGAGGCTAATTTGCAAGTGCACTGGGGTTTAGGAGGATAATGGAATTATCTAAATTAAGCCAGTTTGGGGATTATGGAAAGCGTTTTATAGACCGTAAATAGGCTTGGTTTAAAATGAATAGTGCCATAGATGGTAATATTTCATCCTTCGATGTTTTGATACAAATTGATGCGTAAGAAGTTTGAGACCATGTCTTGAGTATACACATGGATTGAATATACAAACAAGGCAAGGACGAGTTGTCCTTGGCTAGGAAGTCATGCAATGCAACAGGAAAAAACCTGTGAAACATGGAATACTCTATGCATAAATAACAGCCATTGCTAGAAAGCAAGTTTAGTTTCAATGGAAGATGCACAACATAACTACTTTCTCCCACTAAAATCATGCTTGTGAGTTCAATATTAAAATTCAAAATGCACTTCAGGGTTGGATATCAAATTAGAACTACACTAAGTAATTAGCAAAAGAATAGTTTATAATAATACTAAAATCATATATTAGTACGTTGAGATGAAAATATCCACAAAAGCAAATGCACAGCATAACATGACTAAACAACATAGGATAAAATTAAAGTATGATATTCACCATCTGCTCAAGTTGTTTTATCTCTGAATGTGAAGAATCGGCCTTCTCCAAAGCAAGCAACTGGTTCTTTTCAGCTTCCTCTTTGCTATGTTCAGACATTGTCAGAGCTACCTCCAGCTCTTTCATGTGAGCATTAATCTCACCTACCTTCAGCATACTTTCAATTACTTCCCTGTAGAAGCAAACATGGGAATTTATGCCACCTAAATTAAATAACACTAAGCACACATAAGCATCTCTGTAGCCCCTAACACAGTTTTATATTCTAGGACAAAAATATTTTAAATGCACTTTTACCCACAAGCAAATATGACTTTATCTGGGAATCGGCACCAACTCTACTTTGTCTGTCGTCATACTCATAAAAGACAGCACCATCGATTGATAATATATTTATCTACATACATATTTTTAACAGTAGAAATAACTATGCCACTGCAGTTGTAACTTGAAATATAAATAAAGAACCAGGAGTTCGAGTTACTTAATATGGAACTAAAAATGTAGATGTAGGTCCCTATAGAAGAAATTAAGAAGCGTAAGGAATATCTGTAATGTTGTGTCTCCTCTCTGTGTTGGGTATATATGGTAAGAAGATATTGCAAAACTTGGGTGGTGTTTGGTTTACCCTTGTTAATTTGAGCTTTCACCCATACAAAAGTGCTTATGATGCATGTGTGAAGATATTGCAAAACTTAGGTGATGTTTGTTTTACCATTTTTATTTTGGATTTTCACCCCTACAAAAGTGCAAACATCATATGTACATCGTGAAAAAAACGAACGTTTTAGAGAACGAAATTAACACAAAACGGAAAACAACTTTTTCTTATTTTTCGTATTTTGGACAATAACGGAAAGACGAGAGAGAATTTATCATTCCGTCATCCCTCCAGCCTCCCCGTCATTCCCTCCATCTTCCTTCTATCCCCTACACCGTCCTTCACTCTTCTCCTTTTTTGTAATATATATTAAAAACTCAAAACACAAGACATAAAATAAACCAAACACCGTCTTAATATCCTAAATCAGCCAAAGCGAGAAAATCAGAAGCAAAATGATCAAATACACCTCATTTTGTCAAAACACGGTATACAATGCTGAAAGAAAAAAAAAATGTTCCCAGCTGAAATACATACTGCTGCAATCTTGCAAATTTTTGGGGAATATCTTCGTAAGTTGACACATCAGGTATGACTGTGAGCAAAGACTTCCACTGCATCAGTTCATGTTCTACATTCTCAGCATGGAGCTCAACATTTTGTAACTCAGCAAGTTTCCTCTCTGCCTTCTCCCTTGAACTCTTTTCCTCCCTTAGTTTTTCTTTCAACAACTCATTCTCAAGATGAGAAGATTTTAATTTTCTGGCTTCATGTACTTCAGCCTCCTATAAGCTAAAAATATTAAAGTAGCCATATATATTGTGTTTCCTAATAATGAAGACAACCAAAACTAAATTAAATGTAGACCACTCTAAGCGTATTATTAATTTATTATGTCCCAGTACGTCTTCAAGAGTCTACTCAAAAATCAGATTAGTCCCACATACAGCATAAGAGAAACAAGATAAGTTCAATTGACGAGTAGGCAAGAAATAATAGAATACGATGGAATATAATATCGCTAAAATGCATAAAATAACTCGATAAATTAGGTAAGCTTAGTAAGTGCAAGCTCCAAACTAGGTGTTGCTCACAAGCTTAGAGTCCTTTGTTATTTTTCTGCACATAGAAAGGGGCCTTGCCCACAAGGTTTCCCAACTCATTCGGTGCCAATCCAAAGGGTGCTTTGGGTGTGTGAGTTGGTTTAGCCATTGTAACACTTGTAAATGTTTCAAACTCATTTTTGATATTTCGTAATTTTGTATGAAACAACTTAACTGCTACATAAAAAGTTACAACTAGATTACCTCAATCCATGGAACATGGCATATATCATAAATCACAAACATTAAACTGTATCAGATATAATTGTGAAAGTGAATCTCACATATTTCCGAAGTTCACCCTGCAGATGTTTCACAAGAGTTTGACCCTCAGAGTGACCAGTTTCATGTGGATGTGCCTCAAAAGATGTTAGCTTGCTCTCTAATTCGTTCTTCTGACGAAGACACTGTTTTCAAATAGCAAAGTTATAACAAAGGAGTTTGTGACATAGGAATGACTAATAGAAAGAAGATTAAAAACAATAAACGTAAAGCATCTGCTATATAACTTATAGTTATTCCACGGTAAGGTAACACAAAAAAGGACGCCACAAAAAATTAGAAGACACTCAGCACACACCGCCTTTGATAAGAAGAATATTAAATCTTGGTTTTAATTTCCAGTAACAATGTGAAATCTTAACGTGTCCACTGGGCACATCTTAAGGTTGATTAATGACACAATTGATTTTTTTTTAATAATTCTTGTCGTCCTTTTGTTTGAGTTAATCAATTAACATGTGCCCAATATATAGTTATTCAAAGGCTTATGGCACTCTTTGAGTCTGTAGGAAATCAGCATAACAATATATCATTTGCCGATATAGATGTTGATGTGAAAGGATGCTATACAGTCACAACCTGTCTGCATCGAACATTGTTGGCATCAAAAAATGGCACAAACGCCCAACAGATAATGAAAGAAAATAAAATGAAAATGAGCAGTAAACGGCACATAATCAATTTATAGTGGTTTGGCATACGCTGACATATGTGTTGGGAATGGGCCCTTTCCTATGTGGAAAAACTCATATTTATTTGGAGCAATAAATCTTGCTACGGTATTTTGTGTTTTTATTTGAAAAGGTGACTTATTGACCTTTGGTGTGCTTTGGTAATTGCACTTTGATGGAAATAGTCATCATATTAAATAAGGTGGTTGAATGAAGATTTCAATGTGTCTATTTGATGGTTATGTATACATATCCACATTTTGGGCAGAAAATAACACACACAACATCAATTCGAATAGCATTGCTAAATAGCTATCTACCATCAAAACTTTGTTAGCTTCTCCGAGACTTTCTGGGCTTGCTTCTATTACCTTGAGATTGCCCTATGCTGGCGTGTATCTTTGCGAGATGTCACATCATTTCTGAGCTCTGTTTCCAGGTGGTATCTTTCACTTTTCTCGCTTTTGTTTTGATGTTGTTATTGCTAGCTGTTGTTGGATAATTTGTGTATCCACTTTGTGACTTGGATTTGGATTTGTGTATCACTCTATTATCATAATTAGAGAAGTTTGGATAGACCCCCGTCATTGGTCCTGTGGTTTTTACTTTTCACATCGAAGAGTTTTTCCACGATAAAAATTCGTGTGTGTTCTTATTTTATTATTGTCTCTTGTTCTGTTGATTATTTGCATTGATCATTGGTGATTGTGGTGCATTCTGCTGGGTTTGTCTGCGTCATTCATAACAAACTAGTATCGGAGCAAGGTTGGTTAATTTGTAGTAATCCCCTGACGGATTCTAGTAATATCAACACTAGTAATGATTAGTTTGAATGGAGCTATCACATTTGAACATAGTAGTTAAGGAGCTAAGGCGCAAGCATTGAGCCTGAGGCTTTTTTGAGCCTTGGGCTTTTCCGTGTGCCTTTTATTTGAGTTTGATCTGCTATTTTACTAACTACAAATTAATTTTTAAACCATATTTTCTAATTCATTCAATTATTTACATATTTTATCAATAAGATTAAAAATTTAAACCATATTTTATAATTTATTGAACAATCAAAATTTTTATTTAACTATTTATAAACAAAATTTCGAATTCAGACAAAAAAAGCGCCTCAAACTGCAAAAAGGCGCACTCAAACTGCAAAAAGGCGCAAGTCTTGAGCCTTGGGCATTTTTGCGCTTAGACGCGCCTAAGCGCGCGCCTTGGTAACTATGCATTTGAAAGAGAAAAATGAGAGACTTGTTGTATGTCAAAAGTTGGCATTTACTTGTGTTTAGTGATGAAAAAACAGAAGAGAAAACTGATGATCAATGGCTATTTGAACATGAACAGATGCGTGGATTTATTCGTCAGTGGATTGATAATGTTTTGAATCATATAAATGATGTTCATGCTAGGTCACTATAGCAAAAACTTGAATACCTTTATGCTAATAAGTCTGCAAACAATAAATTGCACCTTATCAAACCATTGATGGGCTTGAAGTACAATTCAAGCAAATCATTTTCTGATCACCTGAATTATTTTCATGGTATTATTCAGCAATTGTCAGCTATGGATATAAATTTTGATGATGAAATTCAGGGGCTTTTGTTACTTGGCACTCTTCTTGATTCATGGAACATTTTTAGAATGACACTTTGCAATTCAGCACCACATGACAAAGTTACACTAGATATTGCCAAAGTTGGTATTTTGAATGAGGAGATGAGGAAGAAATCTCACGGTGTGTCTTCCTCATCCGAGGAAGCATATGTTGCTGAAAACAAAGGAAAAAACAAGAGTAAAGCACCAGTTTTCAAAGACAAAAGCAGAAGCAAATCTCGTGGAAGATACGCAAATATGAAGTGTCATTATTATGATAAATCCGATCACATTAAGAAATATTGCTATAAGTGAAAAAGAGACAACAAGGGTGGTAAAGGCACGGAAGATAAGAAGCAAGATCAAAAGAATTGCAGTAATGATGATAGAGCTGCTACTGCAACTAATGGCGATCTTATCATTGTACATGATGAGAGTTATGTGAACCTTGTTAAACATGAGTCGAGTTGGGTCAATGACATTGGAGCATCACTACATGTGACATCACAGAATGAATTCTTCACACCTTATACACCTGGTAACTTTGGGGCGTTGAAGATAGGTAATAATGATGTAGCTCAGGTTGTGGGCATTGGAGATGTATGTTTGGTGAATAGTGACCAACATTGAAGCAAAATTAATGCTTAAAAATGTTGGACAAGTTCCAGAAATCCGATTAAACTTGATCTCTATTGGAAAACTTGATGATGATGGCTATGCAACACTTTTCATGATGGTCAATGGAAGCTTACCAAAGAAAACATGGTGCTAGCTCGTGGAAAGAAGCACACACGCATGTACTTGTTATAAGCCTCAATTCCCACTGATTCTGTACATGTGGCAAATGATGATCTTGCAAAATTGTGGCATAGAAGACTTGGCCATATAAGTGAAAAGGGGCTAAGTTGTTTGATGAAGAAAATTGCACTACCTGATTTGAAGTGTGTAAAATTGGACAAATGTCCTCATTGTTTTGCAGGAAAGCAAAATCGGGTCTCCTTTAAGAGACATCCTCCTTTAAGAAAATCAGGTGTGCTTGATCTTGTTCATTCTGATGTGTTTGCGGTCCGTTAACAGTTAAAACCTTTAGTGGTGCACTTTACTTTGTTATCTTTATTGATGACTATTCAAAGAAATTGTGGACTTATGTTTTAAAAGCAAAAGATCAGGTACTTAATGTTTTTAAGCAGTTTCAAGCCTTCGTTGAAAGGCAATCTGGTAAAAACTAAAGTGTTTACGTTCTGACAATGGCGGTGAGTACATCGGTCCACTTGATGACTATTGTAAGGCTCAAGGTATTCGGCATCAGTTTACACCAAAGAAGACTCCACAGTTAAATGGTGTAGCAAAGAGAATGAATAGGACTTTGTTAGAGAGAATGAGGTGCATGCTTTCAGAGGCTAAGTTGCCAAAACAATTTTGGGGTGAAGCCTTGTTTACAGCTACACAGGTGATTAATTTATCTTCTTGTTTTTCTTTGAATGGTGATGTTCCAGATAAAGTTTGGCTTGGCAAGGAGATTTCTTACAGTCATTTACGTGTCTTTGGGTGTAAGGCATTTGTGCATGTGCCTAATGATGAAAGATCGAAGCTGGATTCCAAGGCTCGCCAATGCATCTTTGAGGACTATGATCTTGACAAGTTCGGCTATAGGTTATATGATCCTATATAGAAGAAATTAATTTGTAGCAAGGATGTAGACTTTGTTGAAGATCAAACAATTGAAGACATTTACAAATCACACGAAACTGCATCTCACAGTGGCTATGATATGTTTGATTTAGATCTCCCTCCTTTGACTCCTGTAACTCCAATAACTCCTGCAACTCCTCCAACTGAGCATGTACAAGAAAATGGTAATGAAGATCACGTACCTAAGGAAGATGATCCTCATGATGAAGATGTTGAAATTGATCATCATGCTTCTCCTGAAATTCAAACAACCTTTGAAAGGCGATCTACCAGGGAACGACTTCCTTCCACTAGGCATCATTCTTTCGAGTATGTTCTCTTAACTGATGGAGGAGAACCTGAGACTTTTAAGGAAGCTATAGACAGCGATGATAAGCAACTTTGGTTGAATGCAATGAAAGAAGAGATGAAATCGTTGCATGATAACAACACTTTTGATCTAGTGAAACTACCGAAGGGAAAGAAGACTTTGAAAAATCGTTGGGTTTACAAGCAGAAGCAAGAAGAAAATGCAAAGACGCTTTGGTACAAAGCAAGACTTGTAGTAAAAGGATGCAACCAAAGAAAGAGAATTGACTTTGAAGAGATATTTGCACCGGTTATCGAGATGTCTTCGATCATAGTTGTTCTGGGTCTTGCTACTAGTTTGAATTTAAAAGTTGAGCATTCTTCATGGTGACCTTGAAGAAGACATTTACATGGAACAACCAGATGGCTTCAAAGTTAAAGGAAAGGAAGAATACATGTGCAAGTTAAAGAAGAGTTTGTATGGTCTAAAACAACTTCCAAGATAATGGTATCGCAAATTTGACTCTTTTATGGGAGAGCAAAGATATAAAAAGACGTATAATGATCACTGTGTTTTCTTGAAGAAATTTGTTAATGATGATTTTATTATTTTGCTACTTTATGTTGATGACACGCTTATTGTAGGGCAAAATGCAGATCGAATTGCTAGTTTTAAGCAACACTTGAGCAAGACTTTCTCCATGAAGGAACTTGGGTCAGCGAAGAACATTTTAGGAATGAGAATTATTCGTGATCGCAAACCTCAAAAATTATGGCTATCTCAGGAAGCATATATTCAGAGAGTGCTTAAAAGGTTCAATATGGAGAAAGCAACGCATGTGAGTGCTCCACTTGCTATGCATTTTAAGTTGAGTTCTTAACAGTGTTCTTCGACAACAGAAGAGAAGGAAAAGATGGTGCATGTTCCTTATGCTTCCGTCGTTGGTAGTTTGATGTATGCAATCGTTTGCACTCGACGTGATATAGTTCATGTTGTAGGATTAGTTAGTAGATTTCTTTCTAATCCAGGTAAAGAGCATTGAAATGCTGTGAAGTGGATTATGAGATAGCTCATGCTGTAGGATTGGATATATACCAAACCACAAGCTACGATTTGATTTCGATCCATAAAACTTAGTCAAACTGCAAATTTTGACTTTTGAGAACCAGTCGCCTTGCCCTTAGCTTCATGGCACCTGATTTATTTGTATTGTATGTAGCTTGTTTCCAAGTCCAATTGACGGGTCGATTAATGAAAGAAGTTGCTGGCTAGAAATGCTTGAGAAGACCGATGGGTAGAAGCATGTGAACGAAGCTACGAAGTTTGCAATGAGCTTCTGGAATTGATGCCAGCAACTAGAAGGAACATAGTGCATCAAACAATATGATTTGGTACTGAACCGTATACTTAGCCAATTTCACTTCTGAAATTTGAGTGGTTATTTTTTACTGGCCTAATGATATTGGATGTGCTTGATTTTTAGATTTTCGAGTTATTTCTTTGAGTTTTTTGCCTTGCAAAATTTGGAATTCGGTTAAATATATGGAATGTTGCTTGCTCAAAGACGGGTTATCACTTCCCCACCGAAACACGATTCGCAAATGGAAGACTTGTTTTGCACAAGAACAAATATCGAAGTCTATGGAGCATTAGTAGTTGATTTTTCCGATAGCTAGCAAATCAAGTTGTTAAGAATCATCGTTTGTCCGTCTAAGAGTTAGTAATCACATGTTTAAGTCCCGATCTCTTCGAACTTTTGGATGAAGGCTCGATCTCGCTAAATCGCTGGTTGAAATTCATGGTCATTCGAGGCCAATAAGCAAGCATGCGATCTGAATCGAGTTTATGGTCTTTCTGGACCGATGAGTAAGGTCATGGTCTCTCCGGACTGGTAAGATTCATGATCTCTTTGGAGAAATGATGGCTTTTTGAACCGATATTGGTCTCTCCAGACCCCTACTGAACTCAATCCGCTCACTCTTCAGTGAGGAGGTTGGACGACGAGTAACTCATTCAATCGCTCTCCATCGAAGTGGCTGATTCCTTGCACTCTAATTAGGTCTTTCCAATCAAAACATGACGTCATCAATTTCTTACAAATCCACTCGCTCGTTCTCTAGCAAGGGGAGTTGTATATGCTCATCGGTCTCAACTTTCTGATTTAGGGATTAATCTAGGTCGTACACATTTGTTGACTTTTCGACAAGAGACTTGTGTGTGTTCTCCAGTCTCGACTCTCTAGCCAAAGGCTTCTGGTTATTTAGTATATACAAGTCCCTTCACTCGCTCTCTTATGAGGGGACTTGCACATTGTGGTTATGGCCCCGGCTCCCTAGTCTAGACATCCATGATCACTACGTGTATTTATATTTGTGTTTTTAAGTAATCGAGGGTCCATTTACTGGAAACGTAAGCGTTGGTAAACATAACATTATAATGATCGCCTCTTCGAGTGTTACTACCTTGCGTCTAGCTCAGAGCATGCCTAGGGACCGATTGAGATCCCATACACAAGTAACTGGCTCTACTGCAGTGTTATAATTGTTTTACTAAAAGTGGAGCACGAACATGTTCCTCACTATCCCATCAATGATTCTCTACCTTGATCCAATGGTGTTTCCATTAGTTGTTAACCATGCTTAACCATTGCAGTTCAGCTCTCATACTATTGCAACGGATTATTCTTGAACCGTTCCTCGATTAGATCCCACAAGTGTCTGCAATTGTTAGTGTTATACTCATCCAGTTCATGGAATATGCAATACTTCTTGATACCCTTTCATGCTTCGTTGGCTTTCTTCTCATTAACTTTTGATATGGGATTTACCCCTTGGTATCCAGTTAAACTCATTCCAGAGTTTCATTCAACCTATGTAAGGCAATTTTGGCTTACTTCTCGTCATTTTGATCCTTCAAAGTCATCATTCATTCGTAGTTTTTCTTCATCCCTACTTGATCCTGCTCTGAGTGGTCCTCTACCATCCAATGCATTAACCTCTTCCTTATTAGCTTCAGTGTCCTACTCGGCATAAACATTTAGGCCTTGTGATAAAACTCCACGAGATCCATCGATGGATCATGTTCCAATGCTATTTTGAAACTTGTCTTACGAGTCACTTCAAAAATTGTCATGGCAGCCAGTCGATTGAATCTAGTCAAAAATTTCTAAAGGTCTCTATGGCTCTCTGCTTCACAATCGATAACGACTTCACATTCGTTGGTCTTGAGAATGAACCCAGAATTGTTTCATAAATATATCCACCAATTCGGCTTATGTACATGTGGAACCGCTCTCCAGCTGCTTGAATCATACGACAGCTAAATCTATAAAGTACAAGGGTGTTCCATGACTTCCTTGAACGCATCCAATAGCATTTGTGTTGGACATACCTCAACAAGTGAATTATTTATTCGACTTTCTATCATATGTCTCTAACATTGGTAACTTAAAAATCGGATGGATTTCTAATATCAAATATTTGGAGTGAGTGGACTCTTGTTCACATCTCCAAACTCCGATTACGCAATCCACCTCTTATTGCTCATCTTGACATTTCAACTTATCATTCATCATCATTCAAAGTAACTCTTTGCATTTTTCCCTTGCCCCACGACTCCCCAAGGGAACTTTGGGTCGTGCTTCAGCATTCACATTCACACGCCTAGCCTTGTTTCTTGGACATCTGCTTTAGACCTGGTTATGCCCTTGAGTGCCCATAGTTTGGTACTGAATGGCCCCGGTTTGAAAGGTCGTTTGATACCGACCGATCTAGCTTTTCGGGGGTCGTTCCAACTCCTTTCATCTTGTTTCCTAGTATGCCAACTCTTAGCTCCAATTCTCTAAATTGATTTTCAACAACTTCATCTGTCTCGGTTTGTCCCGTCTTTCTAAAGAAACCCTCCATCATTTCTTATTTATATGTGTAGATCGACGGGAAAGTCCCTACTACGTTCTCCATGATTTTTCAACTGTTGCTAAAGACGAAACGTGGTCAACTCATATCTATGGGTCGGTACTAAAACATGGCTATAGTTCGGTAGCGATCCATAAAACTTAGCTAAATGCAACTTTTGACTTGTAAGAACCAGTCATTTTGTTGTTAGCGTCAGTGTTATTAAACGCGAAACGCGCACTGAAGCGCCAAGTCCCTTTGGAGCATAAGCGCAACGTGCAAACACGAAGCGCGCGCTTCATTAAAGCAAAGCGCATAATACATAAAATTTAGATACACGCACATTGCGCATGTAAACAATGTAAACATTATGAACTAATAGAACATAACACATTCATGTAAACATTATGAACTAATAGAAAATAACACATTCATATGCAAATCAAATTTTCACTACATGAAAAAAAAGTCTGTAAACATTAAAGAACATAAGATGTGGTATTAGAAAGAAATGCATGACGGTTGTTATGTTTATACAAACTAATTTAATACAAACGAACAAAAGTGAAGAAACTCGAGTTATGCTGCAAAAAACAATAGCTATGTCCTTACATGGACAGAAAGAAAACTTGTACATAACTTGTATATACATACACACAAGATAAATAGTAGTAATGAAGAACCCCATTAAAAAAAGTAAAACGAAGTACCAAATATAACTTGTATATACATGCACATGTAATATATATATATAAACACAAATAAATATATATATATACATATATTATGAATACAAACATATACATACAGTACTAAATAACTCATGTCAATACCAAAGAAACTCAATGAGACAAATTGATAAGGACACAACAGACTACATACGCCACTAAAGAACGCATTTTAGTACTGAAGAGATCCACTGAGACTAATTGATAAGCACATAGCAGACAAATTAAAAGAATAAAAAAGAAAACAGAAGAAGATAGAAGTTACAGATGAAATATATCAAAAAGAAAAGAAAGATTAAAGAAGAAGAGAAGTTTATTTGGTCGTTGTACAAGTTGAAGCCGTTGTAAGAAGAAGATCTCGTTTGAAGCGACTGATAAATGAAACAGGTATGAGTTAAGACATAATTAGTGAAAACATAATTATTTTAGACAATCAAACCCGATTAAAGCTTGTCAATTACATTTACTCTTTTTTTTTCCATATTGTCACACATCTTCAACTGAGCGTGCATACTTTGCGCATTATTGTGTGTTGTGCATAAGCAATAAAAGTGCGCGCATAGTTCAAGTCGCATCGCATACCTTAAGCGATGCGCTTCAGGTGCGCATCACTGCACGTTGCGCATATGCGCGCTTTTAATAACACTGGTTAGCGTCATAGCTCCTGATTTATTTATTTTAATTGTTGTTAACGATATAAGAGGTAAGGGAAAGATCGTTCCATGATTACTAATGATAAGTTCTAGCCTACCTGACCCGACTGACCCGTGTTTTCACTCAGGTCAGAGCGAGTTTGTTTCAGTTTTAGCCCTTCTCTTGGTCTTAGCTGGTTCTTTGTGCTATCTTTTGAGACTGAGTCATCTCTTTGGGACTATTCACATTTTTTAGGCATATTATCCAGAGTTTTGTCTTTACTTTTCTTATATTGAGTGGTCGTCCAACCACTTTGATGTATTATTTGTAATGCATTGAGATATATTATTGTATATGTATCATTGTATATATGTATGTATGTATGTATGTATGTATGTATGCATGTATCTGTTATTGTTCTGTGATGTAGTTATATTGTTTTGTTCTGATAGATCTATAGCCACCTATGGCTTTGTATCAAGTATTTATTGAATACGTCGATCCATTAGAAGAAAAAAATATAGCATTTGTTGTCGTGTTCAGTAGATAGTTGAGACAAGGTTGTAGTTGGTCGCCCCTAACCAGCTCTATTCTCCGCATTAGCAAACAGAATTACTATGTAATTCTCTTTGTTAATGTGGGTCTCGGGGTAGGACATTTGAATCTTTGTTTGTAAGTTTAATGACTGATAGATAGAGATGTGAAGTTGCTGACTTGAAGTGCTTGAAAAGGCGGATAGGTAGAAGCGTGCAGACGATGCTACGACATCTGCAATGGGCTCTTAGGGATCGATACCGGCAAGTAGTAGGAAAGTGGTGCAAAATGCAACAAGCAATATGGTTCAGTACCGAACCATGAAAAGATTGGTACCGAACTATAGATGGCTCAATACGAACCATATACTTAGTCAGTTTCACTTCTGAAATTTGAGTGATGATTTTGCGCCGGCTTAGTGATTTTGGATGTGCCTGCTTTTTAGTTTTCGAGTAATCACTTCGGGCTTCCAGCCTTGAGAACTTTGGAGTTCAGTTTGTCAAATTCATGGAATGCTACCTAGTCAAAGGCAGGTTAACAAACACCATTCATTTTTCAACTTACTCCTTGCGTTTATTTTTGTGCACCTATTCAAGTGATCCTAGTTATATCAGAAACCATACGGTGATAGCTTCCATTGTGATTGATAAGTTGGTGACAAACAGCTCTGATACTAAATACATTGTTTTACATTCCAAGACCCCCGAAAAAAGAAAAAGAAAAATCTTGTTTGCTTTTCACAATGACAAAACCTTTCAAAAGGAAGAGTGTTAGTATGAGGAAGAGAATACGTGACTGTTAAATAAAAGAAAATACACAGAACAGTAAAAGGTTACATTTATATTAGGTTCTACCTCATTAAGCCGCCCCTGAAGAACCTTAAGCTGATCTTTCAGTAGTTCAGTTTCTTGTTCAAAATTGTCTGCTCTAAGTTTTGTTTTCTCAAGCTGAAAAGAAAAGAAAAGAAAGTTGGATTTTCATAATAAAAAGAACTCCCAGAATTATTCAGTTGCCTATTTTCACTCACATCAGCAGTGACTCTTGAGATAGAAAGATTTGAGTCATCTTTTAAACGTTTCAATTCCATTTGCAGGCTAGTTTTCTCCCTTTCTGTGCTTTCATATAATTTTTTAATTTCACCTTCTAGAATTGATGCTCTTTCTTTTGCCTCTGTTGCAGCTAATTCTGCTTTTTTGCGAGATTCTGCTTCTTTTTTAATTTGTGCCTATCAATCAAAACAGTAGTCATCTTATAAGGTATGAATGCAAAGATATTAAAGAAGAAATGAATGCTGCAAAATTAGAAAGGCATGCCAGGCATAGTAGTCATGTGTGTGCGCACGCAAGCGTTTGTCTATATAGAGCAACGCTCCACAACCCCCTTAACACAGCCACAATTGTCTATTTAAATAATGGATTGAGGGGGAGAGAAAATGAGCGGGCGGAAAGGGAAACGGAGCTTGTGGTTGAGAACAAGGGACATTTAGGGATGTTGCATCGTTTGGGTTGCAATGGAACGCTCCTCGTAGTTAATCCAATGCATCAAAATCTACTGGAATTTGAGCTACCACTGAGTTAATTTTTCTTTGAAATCTGAAAATGTTAAGTCGAGAGTTGGATTTGAAGTAGAAATTAGGCTCTAACACAGTGTTGAAGAAAAGAGGAATTTGGCTTATATAATCTAGGCTTCGGAGAAATAAAGATTTCAACTTTTGGGCAAACAAAGACTCTCGACTAAAACAGTTGAAGAAGGTTGGTGAAATCAGACGAGGTTGGTTTTGGATAAAAATGAAAGGCAAGGCAAAGGAGAACATCATGTGAATTGCATGACTGAAGCACAAATAAAGTTATTATCACGGGTTGGTTGCGTCTGGAAGAAGACCACAAGATGCAGCCACTTCGTATACTCAATCCTTAGACACATGATATGTTTCAATATGGTGCGCTATATGGTATCTACTTACTGAATGAACAGAAAGGTAGGTTAATATGCGGAGCATTTCAAGCAAATAGTGAGTTAGACCACAATCGTACTGGGCTTAATAGCAATACCTTATAATCGTAGACGGCATGAAAAGGCACGAAGATCGGCATCAATTAACTTAGACAGACACAGAAATTTATTTGAAAAAAATAATAAGCAGCAACTCAATTAATTTAAAAATACGATGCAAAAAGATGTATTTTTATTTTATGCAATTTGTAGGCCTGTTATTGCTGGGCCATTTTATTTGATTGTACTCTTTCATTTATATGTTAGCAATAGAAAGAAAGAAAGAAATACTAATACTTCAAGTTCATAACGCTTTTTCAACTGAGTCTGATACCTCTCTTGCAAATTTGTAATCGCGTGACTGAAGCACCAATTCAGTTTTAAATCCAGTTATTTTAGTGGGTTGGTTACGTTTGGAAGAAGACCACGTGATGCAGTTATTTCGCATAATCGATTCTCAGACACATGACATGTTTCGAGATGGTGCAACTGTGACTTGCCTGTGTGCTATGTGGTATCTAACTACTGAATGAACAGAAGGGTAAGTTGATAAACGG
This sequence comes from Allium sativum, assembly GCA_030737875.1. Taxonomy (NCBI): domain Eukaryota; kingdom Viridiplantae; phylum Streptophyta; class Magnoliopsida; order Asparagales; family Amaryllidaceae; genus Allium; species Allium sativum. The sequence goes on along the minus strand of CM060912.1, from coordinate 766,045,266 downwards.
AGCATTTCAAGCAAATGGTGAGTTGGGCCATGACCATACTGGGCCTAATGGCAATATTTTATAATCGTAGAAGGCATGAAATGGTACAAAGATTGATATCAATTAACTTAGATGGGTACTGAAAATTAATAGGAAAATATAATAAGAACTGCCTCAAGTAGTTAAAAAAACGATGCACAAAGATGTATTTTTATTTTATGCAATTTGTAGGCCTGTTACTGCTGGACCATTTTATTTGATTGTACTCTGTAATTTATATAATAGCAATAGGAAAAATTTTAATACCTCAAGTTCATAACACGTTTTCAACTGAGTCTGATATCTCTCTTGTGAATCGGCAATCTCCTTCAACAACCTCTCCTGCAGTGAGCGCTCACGTCCTTTAGTCGCCTCAAGCTCTTGCTTAGTGTACTTCAAATTTTCTTCAAAACCACTCCGCTCTTCTTCTACAATGTCAAAGTTAACTGGTTTATGCAGGAATTCATGATTCATCCAAATTTAAAAAAGAGGTGAAGGTGACCAGAAGTAGCTAACTGATTGGCACGTTCAACCAGCAATCTAACCCAGATATATAATATTTCTTGCTGATATATAAGTTTTTTTTTTTTTTTTTTTTTTTTTTTTTTTTTTTTTTTTTTTGTGTTTATTAACAGCCATATCTAGTCAACCCCAACTTGTTTGGGATATATGGCTTTGTTGTTGTTGTTGTTTATTAACAGCCGATCCCCTCCCTCCCCCCGCCCCCCCCCCCCCCCACAAATAAACAAAAAAAAAAAAAAAAAACCTCGCATTTCCACTTACTTCGCTTGACCAATGAAAGAAAAAAAAAACCATCCATTGCTTTTCTTGGAGTGCCCTTGCACACACCTCCCATTTATTGCATCTGAGTAATCCTAAGCATCTGGTGCAAGATAATACGCTCTTAATAATTGGTTGATTCTTCTTTCTTTATTTTTTTCCTTTTTTTTTTTTTTTTTTTTTTTTTTTTTTTGAAATTGGGTATTTAGATGGTAGTATAAAGTTGTATTACAAGTCTTAGGTAACATATATCATACTACGAGTCGATGTATGTCAAGTGGCTCGAATCACAGGACTGAACATGTGACCTCATGGTGGTGGACCAAAGTCAGAGTGTCTAACCAATTCGGTGGGATAGTGGTGCTGGACAATTGGCCGATTCATAGGACTATCACAAAAACTAGAGTTGTTCAAATTTAATGCATCATGTTCACCAACCATCAAGAATGTAGCATATCAAGCTCCTTAACGAATGTATGAAGCTATCATTGTTATCATTAATGGGAAGCACTGCTCTCGTGTTTAACATAATCACAATAATTTTGTTTAAACTGGTAAATCAGCTGGTTAAACAATGCTCACTTTGAGCACGATGATTAATGTCATGGCCTTTTTTTGGTCTGCATACAGGAAAAATGTAATTAAAGTGAAAGTGCAATTATAAAAAATTTGTGTGTGTGTGCGTGTGTTACCTGCTGCCTATTTATGGATAAACCAACAGAAATTTTGAAATACAGAAACTGCTTACCACTATTTTCTAGTGCATCACTTAAGCTCTCAACTTTTGATTTGTATTCAGCAACTTGTTTCTCTGCCGAATCCAAAGCTACAATAAACTCCGACTTGACCTACAAATTTGTCAAAATTAGGGATATGAAATTATAGCTTGAAAAACAAAATTAAAAAAAAATCCAAAAGAGTGCATGCTAATCACCATTTGACGGCATTGATAAGTGCAGACTAAATCATCTGATGGCTCGGAAGACGAAACTGGCAGTTGTTCGTCGTAGACTACGAGGCGACGATCAGAGATGGGGCTTGAAATTAATTTTCGCTTCTGATTTGGTGGAGTACGAATTATCATTTTCTAAAACTGGGGGATTGCCAAGTTAGGGTTGAATTTTGGTCTTTGTTTGAATTAATTTGAATCAAGCGAGACGCTGTCTTGACAAACGGGATGCTGCGATGAGCTATTTCTCTCCTCTGCCTGTTCATTTCCGAGGTGTTTTGACACGATGACAAAAACAACCTTGGCTAAATCTTCCATTCGGCACCCCAATGTTTTCCCTTTTTTATCCTGCCTACAACTAAAAAGGATTGACACAACGTTGCATCTAAAAAGGATCGAGTGCAAATCCGTGCTATGTTCACAATGTTCACAACATGATCTTTTCCTTTTATAGTGATGATACGATAATGAAAACTCATGTCTATGTATTGAAATACTTTATGTTAGCATTGTTTTAACGCTAGTCGCACGCTTTCATTACAATGTTCACTTAAATAATTATAACGCTCACTAAAGTATGATGAATCTTCCTAGAGTATAATGCACATGTACGAAACACTAATATCAACTACTAATTGTTCCTTACTTGTTAAGAAGGACGCATAGACATAAAAACACTAATGTCAACTACTAATTGTTTCTTACTTGTTAATTCAAATAATGCATAAGCTTGCTGTAGATTCAACGTACATAAGATATAAATTTGAACATGTAGCGCTTTCGGTGTTATAATAATGATCTCTATATGGAACAAAGAAATCAAGCAAAATGGGAAAAAGATTTTTTTTTTTTTTTTTTTTTTTTTTTTTAACCTTTAGCCTAGTTTTTAAATTTTATTACAGATGTATCCTTGTTTTCAAAAAAATTGCAAATTTAGCCCACTTGGCCAACTCGACGTTGAGTTGGACAAAACACAATGACGCAATTCCGGATTGCGCCAGTACACGTGTGAACTGGCGCAATCCAGGATTACATCAGTTCACTACAAGGGAAAAAAAAGTACTCTCATTGGACGCAATCCAAGATTGCGCCAGTTCACTGAAAGAAAGAAAATTTTTCTTTTTGTCAATGCAAAGCAGTCATTTCTTCTTTATGATTCTTGCATCTACATTTTCTCACATCTCTTCACTGCTATTACTTCTTTCCAACCTAGTAACCTTCCCTAACTTTTCTATAACCTACACACATGATAACTAGATCGAAAATGAAAAATAAGGACCATGACAAAAACAAGATAGAGACAAGGTGAATTTGGCAATGGCAGGCAGGGTGCAATGGTGGAGGAAGCCAGGTTGAGTGGTATAGGTTTTCAAAAGAATTATTTTTTATACATAAAGGAGGATCTAAAGGATAGAGGAAGGACAGTGGTATGCTCGAAGAAATGCCGAAAGTAACATGATACAGCTAAATGAAATAGTAAAGAGAGATAAACAATTAAGCTTCAAAGAAAATAAAGGATTCGAAAATAGTAGATTTAGATTTACTCTTTCCACTCAACGTTTTGAACGATCAATGCACGCACTAAAATTTTGAATTTAACTTATATTTCGATCTTTTTTTTTTAACGATTATGTAAATTTATATGTGACAGCCCATTAACGCGTATACTGTCGTCCACGATCAAACAACTATACGGTCCAAAATGTGAGTCGGTATACATGGAGTAGAATAACGTTGTATTCAATGTATCGATACGAAAGAAATAATACACTGAAAACTCATATTTTATTTTTCATATGAAATTTCATTATTTATGTTATATCTGCTACCATTACCGTAAATTAATCGTAATACATGGTTTAAACGAACAAACTGAATTTGAAATTCGACCATCCACTATACATATATAGTATAATTAGAATCTAGAATGTGGTGGCATTTTAGACTTGCTTGATAGAATAAGTAAATTAAATTTCTAATACAGTTTTATCCGGGATAGGTGAGGCAAATCAAAATCTTGTATCTAATTTTATTTATCATTTAAATCTTGTATCCAAATCAAAATTTTATATGCAGGGTTGGATTTAAATGAATTGAACCGTGTCGGGTAGTTCTTTTAATCAAGTGTCCTACTATAAAATAGCAACATCAATTTAAGATACAGATAACTAAGATTCTGTTACAGGAATGTAGTTTTAGTTTAACTATGTGTGAATGTTTTATAATGCTGATAGTACTTTATTAAAAAGATAAAAGTATACCCTAGTTATTTCTATACAAGTATGTTGTTTCTGGTTCTCAAATTTCATGTAAATCTTATTCTAAACAAATAATAGATTTTCATTTTCAATTAAATATATTAGATGTGTAAATAAAAGCACATGACTTGTTCGGAATACAAGTGTATGTTGGTCACACAGATCCAAACTACATATATTTATGCATGATATGCATATTGGGCATCCTCTGAGGGGAAAATTCAAAGGATAGTCCAAAGCATTGACTGCTTTGCATTGACAAAACAAAGGCATATGTTGCAACTTAATATCACCATCCCCTTTTTTTCAGTGAACTGACGCATTTCGAAATTACGTCGATTATGTATAATTTCAGATTGTGCCCAGGCGAGAGTAAATTTATATTTTTCCTTTCAGTGAATTGGCGCAATCCCGGATTGCGCCAATTTACACGTGTATTGGCGTAATCTGGGGTTGCGCCAATGTGTTCTGGACAATTCAGCGCTGAGTTGGCCAAAAGTGAGCTAAATTTATAATTTTTCTGAAATCAATGCTAAATTTGTAATAAAATTTAAAATTTAGGTGTAATTTAAAAAAAAAATCCAAAAAAAAGGATGCTATCAGGTCAACTTGAATAAATAATATTCTAATATTGCAGTGGTACACAATTTCCACTTTATTTAATACTACTTGAATTATTTAAGTGGCCTAAAAAGTTGTCTTTATTACATATAACATAATATAACATGAGAAATATATGTAAGCCATAAATATCTTTTAGTCTATGTTTTTGAATACTTAATTAAACTGAATGGCTTCATTCACTCCTAAATGAGTACACCATTACATAATACAAAATTTAGCATAATTCAAATTAAAATGATAACGTACCATAAGCAGACTTATGTATGGATACACATAAAATATGTAGATGACACAATATTGAAGATGGCTGTAAGACCAATGGTGTAAGAAAATACAGTCAATATAGTGAACTATTAGAATATCATACAATTATATGTCATTACAGATACTTGTAAAACAAATGTACATCTGATACCACCATTGTATAATAATTATAACCCAGTACCATTATTATGCATGTAAAGACAAAAATATGTCAAAAATATATGTGAGAATGAGAAATATGAACCTTAAGACTACTATTAACAGTAGAGAGGAGAGATAGTGTTTACTTGATTATATGAACCATTTTAAATTTTTATTAGAATTATACTTAAATTGATGTTATTAATGATCACCAAAACAATCATAAAATCAAAATGTAGTAAAGAAAAGAAAACATCGTGTTTTTATAGTGATTTGAAGTTATCGTACAACCGGTCATGCACAGATCCTGTTCAAATTTCTTTTCACTAGTAAATGCTAATACAATCTCGGTTTCAAAGCTACAAGATACACCATCCAGAATTTCGAGCTTTGGGTAGAGTCACTTAAATTTCAGTGGCAATAAAGCACGCTTAATTGGTTTCCAATCTCTACCGCATCCAATTGATTTATGGGCCACGATCACTCAGTGGATTTTCTTGAAAGTGGTTACAGATTTTGATCTTCGATTATAATTGCTCAAATAACTCAGACTTGCACTTTGATCTTAAGATATTGACGTGAGAGTAGTAGAGAATCAAATCAAAGGTAAGTGGATTCGCTTCTGGTTTGCTAGAGTATAGTTAAGATTTTCTTAAAAAATGAGAGAGATTAAAGAGAAAACTTAGAATAAAGAATATGAATTCAAATTTCCTTCAGAACCTTGGTATTCACAGTGGCTTAAAGAGCATACATACTCGTGAAAGGCTATGACGAACAACTCTTCTTTTGGAAATTTAATTTTTGAAAAAACTGGCTAATATGCCAATATTATATAGACGGATATGTCAACATATTCCTTTAAAATTTAAAAACTTGTTTTATCTAAATCAATTTGAAAATGTATTGATTATAAAATAATTTGAAACTTTGTAAAATCATCTAGACATAGTTTATACATATTTTAACCATGATAAAAATAAAACTTCTCAAAATAATTCTTGAAATATTTGTTATAAAACATTAAAAATAATATGTGTGTGTGTATATACATAACTATTAAAAAAACAATGTGTAAGGGAGTTGCCAAAATGATAAATATATAAGAAACTGTAAAACCAAAGTATAAAAAATATACAAGGTATGAAATCTATAAAGTGTTATGGTTTGTGATATTTATCACATGGATATTGAAGTTGGAGAAATTGGAAGTTGCGGAATTTAAGGATCTGCAGCGGATTTTATGGATCTATTGAGATATTTTAGGAAAGCTTTATTTTGAGCAAGTTTTAAGGAGTAATTATTTTTGAGATATTTTAGGGCCCAATTAGGTTTTAGACCTAGTTTTTCTATTTGCCTATATAAGCATCTCATTAGGGAGAGATTTACTTGTACTTGAAGGAAAGAAAAAATAAAAAAACTTGTTTTTTGGGATTGAGATAAATTCTCAATTATTTTTAGGCTTTCACTGTAATAATTTGGTGGATTAATAAAGGTTTGTTTGGAGTAACTTGCTTGTTATTGTTATCTTCATCTCTCTTTCAAAAACTAATTGTGTAGTGATCTTGCGGAACCCTAACAAATTGGTATCAAAGCCTTCTATACAAATTTTTTGGGGAGGGTTTGAATATGGATAAAATAATTATTGGAAAGCTTAACGGAAGAAATTGGGGATTATGGAGGGCAAAGATGGAAGATTTCCTTTATCTTAATGATCTTCATTAGCCACTGGAGAATAATGGGGAAAACCTGGCAATTTATCCGAAGAAAAATGGGAGACTTTGGATAGGAAGGCTGCTGAGTCTATTCGTTGTTTTCTGGATAATTTGATGTTTCATAGTGTTGCTAATGAAACATATGCAATTTGGAAGAAATTGGAAGGGTTTATGCAAAGAACTCTGCAACAAATAAGGCTCTTCTTATGAGAAGATTGGTGAATCTAAAGCTTAAAGAAGGTGGATCAATTGGAGAGCATCTCAATGTTTTTCCGAAAATTGTGAATCAATTGGCTGCCGTGATTTTCAAGGTGGATGATTCATTGCCAAAAAGTTGGGAAACGCTTGTGGTTGCGTTGAATAACTCAAATTCAGATGGCTTTGTTTCAATGGGGTCAGTAGTTAGTAGCTTGCTTAATGAGGAGATGCGGAGGACGAGGCTTATGGAAGGAAAAGATAAGGAGGAGGCAACGGAAATTGGAACTCCAATTGAAAAAGCTTTTACTGTAAGGAGGGTTAATCAACGAAACATGGAAAGACAACTGAATAGACCAGACTTGAAAAAGGAATACATTTGTTTTTACTGTGATAAACCCGGTCATCAACTGAGATTTTGTCATCAACTTAAAAGGGATAAGGAGATGATGAAGGCATTGGAGGATTCAGATGAACAAGATAATAACGGTAATGAGGTGAATTTTGGTGAGGAGATTGAAGGAAATGTTTTATGTATTAATGAAGGCGAAAACAAAGATTGGATACTTGATTCAAGAGCTTGTTTCCACGTGTGTCATCAAAAGGAAGCATTTATTGATTATGAAGAACAAAGTAGTAACGTGGTATCCGCTGACGATCGAGATTTGCATGTTAAAGGCATAGGTCCGGTTCGATTGAAGATGAATGATGGAATGGTAGTGAAGTTAACGGGAGTTAGGTACATCCCAGAAATGTAGAAGAATCTTGCTTCAATTGGACAGTTGGAATAAAAAGGTTGCAATTTCTCGACTAGAGGTGGAGTTACAAGGGTTTGGAGGGGTAACAAGGAGCTTCTGCGCGCAAAACGGGGAAATGATAAAATATATAAATTGCTTGGAAAAATAGTGCAGAATGTTATGAGTTCTCAAATTGGATTAGGAGAGGCGAGTTCATCTGAATCAAGGTGGAGCCATCAACGTAGAGCCACAAAGGCTGCATGGAGGCCATTGTGGTATTACAAGCAATTTTGAGATCTTTTATGTGGTGTATCTCATTAGGGAAATGCATAGTCTGGGGTTGGTTTTTAGATTTGTTGAGTGTTGGAGTGATTTCATATCAAGGTGGAGTGTTATGGTTTGTGATATTTATCACATGAATATTGAAGATGGAGAAATTGGAAGTTGCGGAATTTAAGGATCTACTGCGGATTTTATAGACCTATCGAGATATTTTAGGAAAGCTTTATTTTGAGCAAGTTTTAAGGAGCATTTATTTTTGAGATATTTTAGGGCCCAATTAGGTTTTAGACCTAGTCTTTCTATTTGCCTATATAAGCATCTCATTAGGGAGAGATTTACTTGTACTTGAAGGAAAAAAATAAAAAATAAAACTTGTTTTTTGGGATTGAGATAAATTCTCAATTATTTTTAGGCTTTCACTGTAATAATCTGGTGGATTAATAAAGGTTTGTTTGAAGTAATTTGCTTGTTATTGTTATCTTCTTCCATCTTTCAAAATCTAATTGTGTAGCGATCTTGCGGAAACCCTAACATAAAGATGCTTGGAAAGCTATCATTTTGAAAATAAGGATTAATTAAAAAAAATCATTTGAAAATTAGTATTGAAAAAGAGACAGAATATTATTATTAGAATTTTAATATATATTCTAAGACTCTAAACTCATTTGGAACATTTTGAAATCTTCAAATATTTATGATTCTTCATTCTCTTACCCTTGAGTCTCTATATCATCATCATCCTTTTCTTTGATACTGTATAGTATTCATCATCAATACCTGTTAATAACATTAGCAGTTATATTTTATGTTATTCCTTTGGTTGTTATCGTCAATACCATTATCATGATACTAACAAATCACGTTATCATAAGAGCTTAAGAATTTCCCAAACGTTAATTTGGTATGTTCTTTAACAAAATCATGTATAAATATATTTGTTATCAATTCTATTTGTTTTTTATCAACCTTGATAAATAAAAAGGAAAATATTTGTTGTGAATAAGTAATAAGCTCCAAAGTTGTCATTTCAATTTGATATGCATATTTCTTGCATCAACAAACCATTTATTAAGTCTATATAACACTACATGCATGCTTCTTAATATATAGAGTCATACAACATATTAATTTCATAATTGATTAGCATTAAAGAGGATATTCTCTCATTAATCTGAACTAACATTTATAATTTGAATTCAAATCGTTTAAAATTAAAAGTGATATTAATTTCATTTATTTCTTATAAATTTTGTATAATATGACGTTCCTACTTAAAATAGTTTATTGAAAACAATAACACCATAACTATTTTATAGTTATGCATTGTACATAAATATTTTAATTGTTCCAACATATCAAATTGATGTAACAAAAAGTCGGTTTCATTAAAAATAAGACATACATAGTTACGTAGTGGTGGCATAAGCTTACCTTGACTTTAAGGAAAAGCATGGATGTGTGTTACCTTCGGGAAATTCAAAGTTCATTAAATAACATACAGTAAATAATAAAAATTAGAAGCCTAAACTGGTTACGAAAGGGAAATGTCAATATTTACTAAAATGACGATGTTTATATTAATTGAGTATGCAAGGGTTATGAAGGGAAATGTTAATTCTTATCACTCTCTTGCATGGGTTGGGTAGATGTGTAATTAGAAAAGCATTGAAAACTACTACCGTGTGAATTTAGTTCACGATTTTACTACGACATTCGATGATGATGTTGGGTAAGAATTTAACCTGAGAAAAACTGTTTAATATGAATTTAAACAAGGATGAACATGTGTGAAATAACCTTATATATAGTTAGAATTATATAAGCGTTGACTCGCTTTTTGCAAGGCCATCACATATTGAAACTCGGACCACTCAAACCTCGGAAGTGGACTTACACTTCTGTTGGAGATGCAGATTAAGGATCTCAAGGCAAACTAAACACTAGAGGGGGCTGAGTAGTGTTTAATGGAATTTATTAAATTTCTTGAAATATTTTTGAATCAAACACACATTATACAGGTCACAAAAACAAACAAACGCAGAATCAATCATAGAATGCAGAAAGTAAAAGTAAAGCAATAAAAGGAAAGTACACACCGGGGTTTTATACTGGTTTGGGACTCCCGTACATCCAGTCCCACACAAGCTGGGTTGATGCGGAATTTTATTCAATAATATCCAATTATAATCCTTGATTTCAGGGCTACAAGGGCACACCCCAACTAATTCCAAGTACAGTGAGACATAGTTGGTTTACTACGCCATAATTGTACACACAATTGATTTCAGAGACACAATCGCACCTAGTCACTTTATACGAGACAAGACCACACACCCTTCTCTTATCAGTTTTTGTAGTATTGACTCTATAGAACTTAATTTTGATATCTTTGATTACAAACAGCATATAACTTTTGAGAAGAACTTGAATTCAAAGAGGTTTTGATTTAGAATTGAAATAGAAGAAGAGTGATATGATTTCTATTGAAATCGGCAGATTATAAGTGTAAAAAATCAAGAATTAAAGTAGTATAATCGTTGGATGTTAAGAGGGGAAGAAGATGAAAATTGTTAAAAAATTCAAATTCTAAAAGGTATTTATAGGTTTCCAATAATCACAAAGTTTCTGAAGATTTTGAATTCAAAAGACACTTCTTTTAAAAATTTAAAAACGCCCTAACGACTAGTATGTCGACATATGTTAGCGTTAAATCAAAAAAAAAAAAAGGCAAAGTAAATGATGTTTAAATAACCTATAGTGAATCCAGAGTTAAAACAAACTAAATTCCTTTATATTTAAACATTTTTCAAAGGTATAAAATATATTTCAAAACTTATATAAACATATTTTAAAAATAACACAAAAATTAAGTATGGATGATATAAGAGTATAAATAAAACTATACATATATTAAATACTTATTATAAACAAGAAGGTTAAACAATTATAAGTAATCAAGCACAACATAAGTTTAAAATATAAATTTGAATATAAACTTAGTTTTCAAAAGTTTAGAAAGTAATTATCAGGGGTTAAAATATTATTAAAACTAAGAAGTATATATTCCGATTAAGGGAGTAATTTTGAAATCATTTGAAAACAAGTTTAAAATCAAGTATACAAATTTGAAATTATTTTGAAATCGAGTTTAGAATCAGGATTTGAATTCTAAAATCAGAATTTAGATTCGAAAATAAAACCAATGTTAACCAGAGTTTCAACAAAATTTCTAGACATGCTAACTCTATAATTCTTGAACTCTTGAAATCTTGATTCCTTGATACTCATGAGTCTTGAAACTTAAACTCTTCTATTTGAAATCTTGATTCTTGTAAACAGTACAATCTTCAATTATAAAATACCTACATAGATTTCCTACATATTTACACACACATAGATATAAATATATATATATTCTAGAAAATTGTGTTAGTATATATTTTAGAACAATAATAATTGAAACAAAGTAGAAACAAGGATGTTGTCATCAAAACCAACATCATCAATATCCTAGTCCTTAACAGTCTCCCTGTAAAGACCCGCAAATTCCCGCCCTTTGAATCGACCATAAACCACACAGGTCTGATCCAAAAAGTGAAAATCTACGAATACTTTAACTTTGGGAATACAACATATTAAAACAACAACAACAGAAGACTTTTATAACACTATAATAAATGTTACATCAGAGTACAGAATATACATATCAGAGTACATTGGAATAAAAAGAAACAGCGGAAGAATAAGTTACAATAATTAAAATATATTGCAGCGGAAGAAACACAGCGGAAGACTCTCTATCTCTGGACACAGCTTTAAGCTTCAACCCAGAATCTTGCTTAATATATCTGCAAAAATAGCTACTCGACTGCCCGTGTGGAGAATATGGGCACCCGAGTTTGCCAGTGGACAAACTACATGTCAGTCATGGGACTGGTGTGAGAATTTTACTTAACCTATATAATATAATAAGGCTAATCACAGGACCACGCCACTTTCGCGGAACGGGTTTTCTCCTATAGATTGCCAGTGCATGACTAAAGTAAATCGTCAAAATAACGCAATGCTTTTTAGAAAAATGAAACCATTATAAGACCCAAGTCCCATCACACAATGCAACGCAAACCGGAGGATAGGGTTTTACCTTATAATGATCAAAAGATGCTTGATACGATAAACACGGTATTATATAATAATAGTGTGCAACCAATTTGAAATACATCAAAGTAAATGTATCAATCCTAGACGGCATGAGTGCCCCATCCCACTATGTCGCCATATATAGGTATACAATCAAAACCGCGTGATGTCGTATTGGAAATTTGGGTTTCCATCTGAGTCAAGGCTAGGGAGGAGATCCTTACCGATTCGAGACACTCTAGCAATGCCCCAGGATTGGTACTCTGTCCAACCCTTGGATCCTGCAGGGCCGGTCCACACTTACTTTTGTGGATTGGCAATTCCTGAACACACGCTTCCCGGTCCTTTTGGACCTATAATACGGCCAGTGGCGACCGCATAAACCGAGGCCTCGAAAAATCCAACAACCACAATGAATAAATGTCAGCGCTGGTAGGTCCCTGGCACCACTCTAGCTAGAGAGAAACGTGTGCACTCCCTGCGTTCCCTTCTCCCGTTTTAGACTCTACCGGGCTGTGAGGCTCGCGAAGTCACGTTACACAAAGCTATGCCTAAATAGACTATGCTTTGATCATCCCACAAGGCTCTGCTTTGCAACAATAAGCCTTGATCAAGTGCAACTTGGCATACCACATCAACAACTCATATCATGCGATCGGTAATTATTTAACATACAAAAGGGTGTTAAGCAAGAGAATAAATCCTCCGCCACCATGCATTTATATATTAAATAAAAACCGATTTAGTTACATGAAATAAATTTCAATGTCAGGCATGCTATCCATTTACAAGTCCGTTCTGGGTCTGAACGAAACAACGTATCCGTCGATCTCCAGTACGTCTGGAAGATCATCACTTTTTACCTTGCCTTGGGGGATCAGTCCCAATTCAAGATATCAGTCACCATCAACCAAACGATGTGAAGCTCTCCGGTCTTCAGTCACCGTCTTCATCTTCGACTCTTGATCGTCGTGATGATTATTCAGAATGGGTTAGACCCGGTCTTTCTGAATAACTCGCGTATTTGTAATTAAAATTAACCATACGCCACATTCCAACTCTGAACATCCTTTTTTAAATAAAAATATTATTTATATTAAGAGATTCTCATTAATTTTATCAAAGATAAATTAAATTAAATTTTTAATCTTTCTAAAATGATTTATTAATATTCCAATTTTGATTTTTAATACAAGAATCATTATTACAAGATTATTAATTTCAATAAACCAATCTTGTCTTAAATTGGGTTAAAGAACTAGTGTCATTTAAAACACAGTTCACGATAAACCCAAAACCAATTTCCAAAATATGGAATTTCTACAGAAATCAAATCAACAAATAATCGTTATAAATTTCTGTATCTTTTAAATTTATAAAATAGATTTACAAATTTCAAATAGTAATTTCAGTGTAAATTGGATTAAAGGATAAATGTTATTTAAAACATCGTCCACTGCAAATCCAATTCACATATCAATCACCAAACATAATTGTTAAAGTCTAATAATGTTAAATAAAAGGTTTATCCTAAATATATTAATTCATTACTATATAAAAAAAACATATTTTAAAATAACCAATAAAATATTCTATATATAAAAGATTCTGAATGTAAAATATTCTTTATAATACAAAATCTTTTATTTTACAAAAATCCTTTTATTATATAAAAATTCTTTATTTAAAAAGAAATTCTGCATTGGAATGCGACTCAACCATGTACCATATAATTTGGGTCATATGGGTTTCATACATTTCATGTATAGGGTAATAACAGCAAATAATCCTCAATCCATCCATTAACAACCAGAGTGACAATGTCAACTGTGTGAGCATTAAAATAAAACAATAACGCTCATCGCAGCCTGTCGATCAATCGATAGACATATAATTAAACATTGAGATTTGTGTCAGTCAAGTATCGTCCCAATACCCGTGTGGGGTTTTCAGCCAGCAACAGTTCATATAAATAAATAAATAAATACAGAATTGATTAATAGGTTTAACCAATTTCAATTTCACTAAACATGTCACTTATATCGAGTAAAATATATTTTACTCGTATGACTTCCCTATATACTTCTAAAGTCACATAAACAGTAATTTATTTATATAGCTTTATTGCGGATGACAAATGGAATATAAATTCCATTATTCTTTATTTGTATGAAGTTTCTTAACAATACTTTTCAGTGTATATTTTGACCAACAATACAATTGTATATTAGACTATAAATTCTAATGCAAGTTTTGCAAATAAAAATTGGATTTTATATTTGCGTATAAATTCTACTGTATATTATGCAAATAAAAGTGATTCTTATATTTTCACATAATTTCTGTTTTCAACAAAGATGAGTAAAAGTGATATACTCATTTTGTTAACAATTCTATTTCAACAAATAAAATGTAAATAAAAGTGTGTTTCTAATCTTGTACTTTTATTTGTACATAAAACACAAATAAAAATGTATTTCGTGTATTTGTCTTTTTATTTGACAAAACAATGTTAATAAAAATGTTCTTTTATATCTTTTACTTTTATTTAACAAAACAATGATAAATAAAATGTCTTTTTAAATCTTTTACTTTTATTCAACAAACAATGATGAACAAAAGTGAAAATTTCTTTCTATGCTTTATTTGCATCTAAAAATGCAAATAAGAAATATAACCCCCTTTTATTTTGTGTGTGTTTCGTTTACATATAAAAAGGGAAACAACTATGTGATTCTTTTTCCTATATTTTGTTTGCATCTAAAAATGCAAACAAAAATATGTCATATTCTTATTTATACAAAATAGTAAATTCACATAATTACTTCTATTTACATAAGAAAATGTAAATAAACGTATTCCTAAATTCTATTCTTTTTATTTACATAAGAAAATGTAAATAAATGTATTTCTAAACTCTATTCTTTTTATTGTGACAAATCGACAATAAAAAAATATGAACTTTTATAACTATTCTTTTTAATGACCAAAATGTATCTTTTTGGTTCATTCTTTTAGATGACAAAAATTGTATCTTTTTTTGTTTCAACAAAAAAATATCAAAATTTAAATCTTACATGACTATTCTTTTTATTGTAATGAATTACAATAAAAATATGAGCTTTTTATTTAAAAAGGAAATAGCACAAAACATGGGTACCTTTACTTACATATAAAATATAAATAAAAGTTTAATTCTTTAACATGTATTTTTATTTACATACAAAATGTAAATAAAAGTAAAATTCTCAAATACATTTTTTTTATTTACAAGTAAAGTGTAAATACAAGTGTGTTTCCAAATATGCCTTTTTATTTAAAATATAGATTGTAAATAAAAAAGTGTTCTTCCAATATGGGTTTTTGTTTACAAATAAAATGTAAACAAACATGTGCTTACCAATTATTTCTTCTTATTTACAAACAAAATTTAAATAATGGTGTAAATTCTAAATAAGCCTTTTTATTTACAAATAGGATGTAGATAAAAATATGTTTTTCTAAATTTGTTCTTTTATTTACAAAAGAAATGTAAATAAAAGCATGCCTTTTACATTTGTTATTTTATTTACAAAAGAATTGAAAATAGAAACTTGTCTAACAATACATTTTATAACAAAATGATGTTTCATTCTAATGTCACAATTTATAATAAAAAAAAATGTGTTTTTATTTCTAATGTAACCTTTATAACTAAAATGTGATTTTAATCCTAATATAACATTTTTATACAAAATGTGATTTTATTCCTAATACGACATTTCTATACCAAATGTGAATTTATTCCTAATGCGACATTTTTATACAAAATGTAAATTCATCTCTAATGCGACATTTTTATACAAAATGTGAATTCATCTCTAATGCGACATTTTTATACAAAAATGTTATTATTTTCTCATGCAACATTTAAGCTAAAAATGTTGTTATTTTTCTAATGCCATATTTATAACAAAAATGATGTTATTTTTCTAATGTTACATTTTATAACAAAAATGTAATTTTTACTAATGCAACCCTTCATACTAAAAATGTTATTATTTTCTAACATGACAATTTATAACCGAAAATGTTATTTTTAATCAACATGACTATTTCTAATTAAAATGACATTAATATTTAACATGACATGATTATAGTTAAATGTAATCCTTTATTATCACTACATGAATATAACAAAATGTAATCTTTTATTTAAAGGAACAATTTATATCAAAATGTAATTTTTTTTCTAAAGTAACATGTTATATCTAAATGTAATTTTGGATCTAAAGGAACATTTTATAGACAAAACTGTTATTTTGATCTAACTTAACATCTTAATAAAAACGATGTTTTTAATCTAATATATCATTTTGTAACCAAAATGGTATCTTTTGTTCTAATGTAACATTCTATAACAAAATACTATTTTATTTCTAATTCAACATTTCTAGCAAAAGTGATCTTTTTATCCTAATTAAACACTTCTAAGAAAATGGTCTTTTTATTCTAATTAAACCTTTCTAAAAAAAAATGGTGTTTCTATATTTTGTTAATTCTAATTCCTTAAAGTGGTAAAGATAAGGTTCTTTCATTTTGTTGCAAATTCTAATACAACAAAATGGTAGAAATAAAGTTCTTTCATTTTGTTGCAAATTCCAATACAGCAAAATGGAAAAATAAAGTTCTTTTCAAATGTTAACATTTATAAATAAAAATGTTATTCAAACAATTTATATAACAAAAATGGTGTTTTTCCATGATGTAACATTTCATATATTTCATACCATCCATAGACACAATACAGTAAATTCACCACAATACAGTCACTTCAAACAATCTCAAACATCACAATCATGATCAAAATTAATAAATATATTTATTTTAAATTTTAAATTTGAGAAAACTCACCAATGGTATTTATCGGATTTTCCAACAGTCTCCGTTTCAACTCCGGTCAGTTTCACGGCGTAGATCCCGTCATTGTGGTTCCAACGCACTTCGTCTTGCTTGATTCCGAGTTGGTATGACAAAGACATGATCGTTATTCCATTTGGTAATTAAACAATTAATTAATTAACATATGCTTAAGCTAATTACCCTCCAATCCAAGAAAAAAAAGCCGTAACCTCATCTTCTACTTCCAGGTTTTGTCGATGCACCAAACCCATTCGTTCATCACCCAAAGTCCACCATTACCGCCTTAACATCGCCACCCAGCGTCGAGATCTAAATGTGCTCTTTTGATTTCATTTTTTTATATTTAAATTTTGTTGTGTGGATTAGAAGATTGAAGAGGAAGAAGATTGGAGCATCAATGGCCATTGAAATGTTAGGGGCGGCTACTGTATGCTAATTAGAATTAGGATTTCCTAAATCTTAGAGTATATGTATATATTAATACTATTTTATTAATTCCTTTTTATTTTATCTTATTTACTACTTAAATTTATTTAGAGATGAAATTTCCCGTTTCCTTACGTTTAATGAAATCAATTAATGAGGGGGAGAGAAAAACGTTCCCTTTTCTTTCTTCAAATTATTTAATCAAACTATTTAATCAATGAGGGTAATTAGAGAAGGAAAGCTTTCATTTTCCTTCCTTAAATTATTTAATTAACAGGGAGAATATTATTTGTATAGAGAGAGAAACCTTTCATTTATTATCCATTTGATTTAACAAACATGTGACATAGACGTGTGTTCAAACAAATGTGTGATAATGTAATATATATATATATATATATATATATATATATATATATATATATATATTCTAACTAAATGACGTATTTTCATTTACAAAATATGAATGTTAATAAATGACATATTTTCATTTACAAAATATAAATGCTAATAAATGGCATATTTTCATTTACAAAATATAAATGCTAATAAATGGCATAATTTCATTTACTACATATGAATGTAGTGAATGACATATTTTCACTTACTAAATATGAATGGTAATAAATGACATATTTTCATGTCAACATTTTCCTCATCCTAAAAGATGATCATTCTTAATACCCAATAAAAATGTGAAATTTCAGGTTAACATATTCCCATTTTAATTAATGACATTAATTAACATGATATGATTCTAACAAAATAATATCTTTAATTAACATGATATTATCTAACCAAATGATATTTTAACCTAACATAATATTTCCTAACCAAAAATGTTATTGTAATCTACATCATATTTTCTAATCAAAGATGTTACTTTAATCTAACATAAAGATATATTTATTTACACAACATGTCCTCTAACATAAACGACATGTATATTGACAAAATATGATTTCTATGTAAATGAAAAATTTATGACGAATTATGATCACTACATAAATGACATATGTACTTACATTTTCAATTAACATGACATTACCTAATAAAAGGACAAATTTTATTTTTTATAATGGAATATAAGAAAAGAAAAGATTACAATTTTTATATAATGTAATAAAGGAATAGGAAAGTTTTACATTTTATGTAATGTAAAAAGGTTTACATTTTTATGTAATAAAATAGTTTACATTCTTTTAGGTAATATAAAAGGGTTACATTTTTATATAATGAAAATGATTACATTTTTTTTCTGACGTATTTTCTGTTTAAAATTTCTTAAAATAATAATAAAAAAAAAAATTGGTTCTGATTTTCCGGGTTGTTACAATCACCCCCACTTAAAAACTTTTCGTCCTCGAAAAGGAACGTAGCTAAAAATTGTAAAATTAACTATCTTAATTTTAAATTTTAATGGTTAATTATCTTTTCAAAATATATATAACTTTATATATATATAAATAATATTTCAAAGAATAGATTATAAATATCAAAAATACGTTAATTATAAATTCGTAACTCTTAACTCGTTCTAGGGCATTACTAACCCAATCTCTAACGAGCTTACTCATTCTAGGATACTGCTGATCCTATCTCTAATGAGTATTCTTATTGGACATTACTAATCCAATCTCTGATGAGTCTTTTGTTCAGTTCTAACTAGTTGTACCCCAAAGATTTGAGCTAACCAGAGCTCTGATACCAACTGTAAAGACCCGCAAATTCCCGCCCTTTGGATCAGACCTGTGTGGTTTATGGTCGATCCAAAGGGCGGGAATTTGCGGGTCTTTACACTCCCGCTTTTTAATGACGACAACCTTGGTTATAAAATATTCATACTTGATGTCTCGATTCTTCGATTACTCCCCCTTACTTCATTAATTCCCTCTGAAACTACTAACTTCCCCTTAATTTAAGTCCTATTTTATAATTCTCTCCCTTTTTCATCAACGAAAATCCTAGACTATACTATTCTATTCCTAAAACTAAGACATAATTCTAAATGCTAATCTAATATAATTTCTAATACTATTCCTAACTAATTTAAATAACTTGAATAAACTATTCATATCAAACAAATATATTCACGTCAATATATTCAATACATATCAATATAATCATTCAAACCATACAAATCAATCCAATACATATTACTTTAATTCTAAAGTTATTTATTTACAAGTTAAATTTTAAAACACACCAATCAAATTAATAAAACCAAACCACACCACACTTGAAGTTATTTATAACAACTTTAAATAATTCAACCAATCCACACAAATTAAACAAATTCATACATTTCGAGGAAATTCAACTCAACCATCACCACCGAAGATTAGATCAGCCTTCATTGCATCGCAGGGAAAGTTGTCTTTACTGAGAGGTGCTCCAGTAATGTTGTTGTCTTCATCTTTGGGAAGAGAAGAAATCATCCATCGAATTGCATCAAAATATTTTTCTTGTTGTTTTATCATCTGTATTTGATTCAATTCAAGATGTCGCTGATTATGAAGAATAACCGAAAGGATATTCTTGAAGGAATTAAGAATTTCTTTAAGGTTTTCACTAAGACTATGGAATTGAGTAGCCACAATTTTGATTATATTAATAAATATTAAAAGGAAATGAAGGAGAAATAAATAGAGAAGTTTTTCTAAAAGAGATGGGTTTAAAAAGGTTCTAAAATTAGTTAGAATTGAATAAACATGAGTCGTTTAGAGCAATTTCAAAATTCAAACATTAATGGAATTTATAAGTTATATATCGACATGCACAAATACATATATCGACATATATGGGTGTATTTTTATTTTTTGACGGAATGTGATTTTGTGATTTGTTTTGACTTCATATTGATATATATTCGCCACCTCATTGAGACCTATTTTTGCAAACCAGAACTACTGGCCTCTTGTTTGTTTTTGAACCGGACATGAATATGTTAGTACTCTATTCGGTAAATGATTGGGTGGCCACACATGTTATCACAAACCCTGTAACAAAATTTTGGATCTGAAATCTCGATTTGATTGAAGAAATCTGAAAGTTTTAGACTGGAACTTTTGTTTTATTTTATGTTAGTCTCTCAATGTCATCTTATGCTAGCTTCATTTGGCTATAGAATATTCTTGACCGATAAATCTGATTTTTTTTTCATGGTGACAATCTGGATAAACTTATTTTTCTTGATTTAATAACTATAGCAGAGACGTTTAAACAGGAACAGACAGAAATAAAAAAACTTTATTTCAAACTAATTAATGATACATGAAATGAATACATAACTTAAGATAGAAATGCATAAATTGAAATACAAGCAAATACAATATGATTTTAAACTTAAAATTCAGCGGAGGAGAAGGACGATAAGCCAAGTTTTCTTCTAGCTTTTTCAAAGAACTTACTTATTTTAGTAGAAGTCTTTTCAGATTTCTTACTAAACGATCTCTTAAGTAAATGTTGGTTCTTGGCTAAAATCTTTTGGTTTTGGAGAATGGTTTTCTTGGAGTAGTTGGTAGGAACTTCAATGCTTTCTAAAGAGTTATCTTTTTCTTCTTCAATATCCATTTCTTCTTTTTGCTCGTTTTTCTGCATATGTTTCATATGGATGAAACACAAGTGGAATCTTCATAAGAGAAATATTTCTCACATTGAAAACTTTTCTAAAAGTGAACTCTTCTCCTTCAAAATCGACTCCAAAATATTTGAAAATACATGTAAGATAAACTTCATGATATAGCGTATTTTCTTTTGTCGAAATTTCCTTTGGTTGAAACTCACTTAAAGTAACTTTGTCCCAACTTATTTCATAACTTCCAAAGATAGCAAAAAGTGCCTTGTTAACTTTCATGGTAGGGTCATTGACTTTTCTAGACCGAGGGGTGATAGTATGTTGAAGTAGTAAATTGACGATTCTTGCTTTTGGACGATAAAAACAATTTTTGAATTCCAAATGTTCATCGTTTTCAAAAATGTGATGAAAAGTTTTCAGATAACTTTCATTAATGTTAAAATCCGAAAGTTCCATCCTTGTATTCTTACAACCCAAAATAGTACTTAAAACAATGCAATACAAAACAATTTGTGTTCCTTTAACACTACTCCAAATTTCATCTTCGCTTTCTTGATAAACTTCACAATTTAAATTTGCATAAAACATTTTCACAAGATTAGGATAACAAACTTCAACATTATCAAAATTCCATTTTGATAAAAGAGAGGTTCAAGTTCATAAGAAGCAAAATCACTAAAAATAGCAAATTTTCCCATGTTTACTTTTCCAACATTAACATAGTTAATGTAATCATGGATAGCATTTGGGTTATTAAAGAGGAATCCTTTGATGTTCTTGGTTAATCTCATGCTTTTTGGAGTACCTGAGGAAGCCATTAGAATAATTATTGAAGAGTATAGAGTATGAAGAGTAGTTTTGAATTTTGAATTAAAGGTGAAAAAGAAATGAATGGAATATGCAATAAATATAGAGAATCAAAGGATAATTCACTAGTTTAAAGGACACCTTTTTAGTCACATTGGAGTTGGTGGGAATTTCAAAAGTTTGAATTTCAAATTTGACATTTTTGGTATATGTCGGCATAGTCAAAAGGGCATGTCGACATATCCTTTCATATTTTCAAGATGACTTTTGAAATTTGACTTTTTGAACTAATTATAAATCTATATTCTTATTTAATTGTTTCCTGGAGTAATATTTATTATAGAAATATTTTTTATATTGTTATTTTATTATTATATTATTAAACAATAATTATTTTGAATTTTGAATTTCAACTTTTAATTTTGAATTAAGATTTAAATTTTCAAACCCAACAACCAAGCAATCAAGTAAACAACCATTCAACCAAAAAAATTAAAATTATTAAATAAAGGCATACCTATTTTAGATCCGTCCTTCAATTTTATCTGATTCGAGAATTGCTATGAAGCACATATAGAATTACTCTTTTCTTTTTCTTCACCACGTGATGATGAGTCTGAGTCATCTAAAGTTGTTGCATATGCTCTTTTCCATTTCTTTGATGAATCGTTATCAACAGGATGACTTTATTTTTTCAGATACTGGTAGAATCTCTTTAGATAGCCTAATCCGTTGCAGTTTTAAACCTAATATTACTCAGGTTTTCATTATTAATTTTCTGCTCATTCCTTTCGAAATTATTCCATTTTCAGTATCTTATAAATTTTCTAAAAATTCTTGTCTTCAGTGTTATCTCTTCATCATCATGACTATCTAAGTCTGAATCTTCAATTGATGCTTTGAATGCAATCGATTTCTTTTCAGATGATTTATTTTCTTTCCTACCTTGTATCTGAACTTCTAGCGATGTTAAATTACCAATCAGTTACTAAATTTTCATTGTATTGATATCATTGGCTTCTTCGATGACAAGTGTCTTTTGATCCCAATTAGAAGATAGTGAATTCAAAATTTTTCTAACTTGATCTTCCTCAGAATATGATTTTCCTAAAGCCATTAGTGAATGCACGATTTCCTGGAACCTACAGTACATATCGGAGATAAACTCATTCTGATTCATTTTAAATAACTTAAATTGATTTGTAAACATGGATATTTTGGTCTAATTAACTTTGCTTGTTCCTTCATGAGTTACTTGCAAAGTTTACCAGATTTCAAATGCGAATTTACAAACCGGCACCCTATTAAATTCCTTCCTATCTAATGAATAGAATAAAATATTCATAGCCTTAGAATTATTTTGTCCAATATCTTTCTAATCATTTGTCCGTTGTGCAAAATTAACAATGGGTTTAACATATTTAGTTTGTGTGATATTCCTTGTATCTAATCCTACAGATTATAAATAAATTTTCATTCTACATGCCCAATATGCATAATTACTACCATTAAAAAGTGGTGGTCTAACAATGAACCGGACCTCTACGAATGAACAACCATTAGTGACAATTCCAGTGTTGGTTGCCATTTAAACTTTTCAAAATTTAGATTATGAAAACTTTTAAAACTAATGCTTTGATACCAGTTGTTGGAGATGCAGATTAAGGATCTTAAGGCAAGTTAAACACTAGAGGAGGATGAATAGCGTTTAATGTAATTTATAAAATTTCTTGAAATCTTTTTGAGTCAAACACACAGTATGCAGATCACAGAATCGAACAAACACAGAATCAATCACAGAATGCTGAAGTAAAAGTAAAAGCAATAAATGGAAAGTACACAGTTGGATTTTATATTGGTTCGGGACTCCCTTACATTCAGTCCCACACAATGCTGGATTGGTGCAGAATTTTATTCAACAATATCCAATTACAATCCTTGATTTCAGGGATACAAGTACACACCCCAACTGATTCCAAGTACAGTGAGACTTAGTTGATTTACTGGGCTACAACTTTACACCAAATCAATTTCTAGGAAACAATCGCACCCAGTCACTTTATACAAGAAAGGACCATGCCCTTCTCTTATCAATTTTCGTTGTATTGATTCCATAAGACTTGATCTTTGATTACAAACAACCTATAACTCTAGAGAAGCACTTGAATTCAGAGAGATTTTGATATAGAATTGAAGGAGAAGAAGAGTGATATGATTTGTACAGAAATAAACAGAGTATAAGTGTAGAAAGTAAAAAAATTAAAGTAGTGTAATGGTAGGATGTTAAGAGAGGAAGAAGAAGATGAAAAATTGTTAAAAAAACTCGAATTATGGAAGGTATTTATAGGTTTCCAATAGTCACAACGCTTCTAAAAGGTTTTGAATTCAAACGACACTTCTTTTCAAAATTTAGAATGCCCTAACGGCTAGTATGTCTATGTTTGACATTTTCCCATGGAATAGAAAAGCACAAATTCAATATAAATCACTGCAAGCGCATAGGTGTATAGTACGCAGGTCGAACATAGGGAGGAAAATTAAGTTTTATTATTTATATATTTCGTGGGCAAGTTAGACGAATTTGGAGGATTTGATTGAAATCAATAAAAATTGAAATTGCAGAATAAAAATAACAAACAGAAATAAAATTAGGATTAATGTAAAATCTAATCAAATGGTCAATCACTAATGAGAAAAGTAAATTATGCTCTACCAAATCTAATTGAATAGATGACACAAATTTATTAGACCTAAGAGGAGTATAGAAAAGAAAAGAATGAACTCTAAATTCTTGGATGATCTTTACAATGAGAATACATGGGTATTTATATGATAGGTAGCCAATCTAAACCCTAATATAATCACAACTAGGCCTTAGTTTAATCTAACAAATCTTGGCCTTTTTTTTCCTCTTACTTCCTTGACAAGCCTTCATTTATTTATTATATGGATCTTATTTCTACCAATTATTTTCTTATCGAAAAAGCAACTTGATGTAAGATCTTCATCTGCAAATCTTTATATGTATATACACAACATTTTGATCTTTATTTTCTATATTTTTTTACTGGATGCGACTTAGTGGGCATATCTGTAAAAGTGACAAAATAATACCCAAATAATATTTATTTACATGCAAAAGATAAAATATAATAGCATGAAATAAACACATTTCTATGTTAATCAAACATCCTCACACTTATCTTTTACTCGTCTTCGAGTAAAACAAAAATGAAAAACCAAACTAGATAGGTCACACTTTCATAGGAAACACGACTGCATTGAGCGTACACAACAAGTCATTAAACCTCTAGGGGTCCCTAATAGGACGAGTGGTGTCTCGTGAGGGTTTTCAACGGATATTACCCACAAAATCCAAATTCAGTATGCTATGATTCTAATGCAACTACATGAATGCAATGGACGTATGCAAATGAAAACAAAAATGAAAACACGACTTGTTTCAAAAAGTTGCAACATAGCAGTACACAATTGGAAATCAATCAATAGAAATTTCTGGTTCCTCAACTCGTCACAAATTTTCAATATAATTCAAGTTTTTTACATTAAGTTCTAATTTGACCAGTAGGTTCGGTTGATAACATAGTGCATCCATGAAATAAATTCTTAGTTTGCTTGTCCCAGTTTGCAAAGTGATATTCTTATTTCCTTGTGTATGACTAGTCAAATCAATAAGGTCAAGAAGTGTTTAGGCATCATTTCTTATTCTATATCTCTATAAAAATGAAGATTTATAATTAATTACATACACCTAACTTAAAGACCAAGGTATATCACTCATGAGAGTTTGGGACAGAGCTTGGCGGATTGTGTAGACCAATACTGACTTTGTCAACAACATGTCGATAATTCTTAGGTGCCCAAATCATAAAATGAGACCAAGGTATATCACTCATGCACTGCCACGTGGAGTGATGTGAGAGTTGGGAAAGAGCCTGGCGGGTTTGCACTCCAACGCTAGATTAACAAGCAATGTTGGATACTCTTGGATTACTTTCTTTTTTAATATAAGAAGAAGAAAGAGTTATACAATTCAACTTAACACAACTTAGTTTTAAAGATTCGAAAAGCCAATATAAGTATTTTAAGTCCTCCACTCATTAAACAAAGACTACAATTTAGAATAAACTTCATGATCATCACCTAAGAATCCTCCTATGTACTTGTTACATTATTATCGCTTGTGATTCAACTTTTCATTATATTTTTTATTCGATCTTATATTAAAAAAGGTATGATGGTTCTATCTAAATGCATGAAAATGAAAAGAAAAAATTAAAGGGAAAATAAAAATAATATAATGCAGACTCCCCCCACACTTGAACAAAACAGTGTCCACACTATAATATCATTTCCTAAATTTGAAAGATAACACCCAAAGATGGATGAGATGCAAAATTATTTGTAAAATGAAATGAAATTTGACCATTATATGTGAATGCCAATCATATGTAAAATGAAATCTGCGATGGTAATGAATGTTTTGTGAAAAGCGAATTTTCTTCTCCCCCACACTTGCCTCTAGCAAAAACGATGTATGATGATTTCGTATCTGATTTTTTAGGTACAAGATGCATGTCAATAAATTCTGAAATCAAAATCTTCCTCATGCAAAAAATTTCGTGATAATGATTTTTACTATTCATATGAAGATTATCATAATGCCATAAATTTGAGTGTTTAACCACAATTTCTTTTGATGATATGGAATTAAGATAATCTTTGAGACGTTCCATATATTCATTCTCGTCATTTAAAAGTTTAAGTTCATCTTTAAAGAGCTTTTCAAAAGATATAGTAGACATGTCTATTAAAGTAAAGGAGTCTTCCTAAAGAGCTAAATCTGACGGGTCATCCACATATGTTCCTATCATGTCGACTTGTCTTATTTAAGAATTAAAACTAGAAGAACAACTCAAAAATTCCATCAAAACCAAGAACATGCACAACTCAAAATAAACAAAGAAAACTTTTTTTTGGAAAGAAAAGAAAATAAAAAAACAATCGAAAAGGAAAGAAAAAACTTTAAAAAAACAAAGAAAAAAAAAACTAACAACCTGACTCAAATAAAAGAAATAAAACAAGCACAACAACTCAGCTAGAAATAAAATAAAACGAGAAAAAGAAAATCACATGCCTTGGTTTTTTCCCAAATTGATCGCACGAGATCGAATCGGGTTTGCGATTTATGGTGAAGCTCGTTCGAAGGGTTGTAAAAATTTGGTGTTGCGGTTGCTGGAAGTTCGGGTATGGTAATTGGAAGGTTCGAAATTCATGATTGGAAATTTGCGTGTTCGAAGGGGTATTTAGGAACGTTCGATCTGTGGTTCGACTTGTAGATGAGGATTCGTGAACTTGGCTACGAATTGCAATGGGTTGTAGAAATATGTGGGGGATATTTGTGTTAGAAGACAATAGGACTTGGGGATTTGGAATATGTATGGAAGAATGTGAAATCAACGTGAGAGGGTTTGGTAAAAATTGTATGATTGTCTGGAGTGTGCGATTGTTTGGTCAGCGGATCAGGTAGGTTGATCAGGGCAATTGGTTGATTGATGTTGCAACAACAGTGGGTGTTGCGACAGTATTGGTGGATATCTGTGAACGTTCAAGTGCACAGTTTTGTGTACGAATTGGGTGACGGGATGGTGTTTTTCAGATGATGATGTCGTGGAGCGGTTCGTGACAAGGCTGTGCGATGGCGATGGAAGTCGAGATTGTGTTGTTTTTGGTGTTTGTGTGAAGTACGGGGGTATTGTCGAAAGGGAGATGAGATTGTTTGGCAACGAATACGGGATTGCCGAAGTGGTGGAGGGGATTTGTTCAGAGGTGAAGTTGTGCTTGAAAGGGAAGGTATTTTTTTGGAGTGAGGAGTACAGTGGTTAAACTTATGGATAAACTTGTTGAACGTGGGTCAGGTAAAGATGAAGGTTATTGTATGATGCAAATGTGTTTGGGGTGATGGAAAATCTGGTCTGAGGTGTTTGGGTGGAATGGTGGTTTTTGTGTGGTTTATGGTAGTGTTGTTTCATGGTGGTGAAGCTTGTCAGTGGCAAAGGTGAAATCGTGGTGCGAGATAGGATGTATGTTGGTGAATGTGTGATGTCGGAATATGGATTCGTTTGGACTGTTGATTTAGTGTTGTGATGGGATGAACGTTGTTTGTGCGTGGAGGGGTAGATGTCGAAGTCTTGGATATAGGGAAGAAGAAGTAAAAAAAAATGTACAAGAAAATATGTTAAGATGGCAGGAGATTACGTATAAAGGCAATAATGTGAAAAAATAGAAATATTTTTTTTTTTATAAAAAGGTAATCAGATTGTATACAATGTAAAAGGGGAAGGAAAAAATGGAAAGGACTTGTAAAGAAAGCAAAATCTATGAAAAGTGGAAAGTTTTTTTCCTTAATTAGAAGATTGTAGTATCAATTTTTTAACACCCAATTAACTAAACAAGATTTTTTTTCTATGTATAAAATAAAAGTAATAAAAAATAAAAACTAACACGAATCGGAAATTAAATAAATAATAAAATTTAATTATTGCCTCCCTGACAACGGCGCCAAAAACTTGTTTGACACTTTCCTATAAAATATAAAAGTGCAAATTTATTATAAATTACTATAAGCGCACAGGCGTGTAGTATGCAGGTCGAACACAAGGAGGAAAATTAAGTTTTATTATTTATATATTTCGTGGGCAAGTTAGACGAATTTAGAGGATTGGATTGAAAATTACAAAAGTTGAAATTGCAGAATAAAAATAATAACAGAAATAAAATTAGGATTAACGTTGAATCTAATTGGACAGTCAATAGATAATGAAAAATACAATTGCAAAGACAAGTTGTGCTCTACCAAATCTAATTGCATAGACGACACAAGTTGCTTGAAAAATAAAATTGTAGAATAGCAGTAAACAACAGGAAAGTAAAACTAGGATTACCGTCGAATCTAGTCAGACAGTCAATCACTAGTAAGAAAAGTAAATTGCAATAGTAAATTGTGCTTTACCAAATCTAATTGAATAGACGACACAAATTTACTAGACCCAAGAGGAGTATACAAAAGAAAAGAATGAACTCTAAATACTTGGATGATCTTTACAATGAGAATACATGGGTATTTATAGGATAGATAGCGAATCTAAACCCTAATACAATCACAACTGGGCCTTAGTTAAATCTAATAAATGTTGGTCTTTCCTCTTTTCCTCTTGCTTCCTTGACAAGCCTTCATTGACTTATGATATGGATCTTCTTTCTACCGATTATTTTTTGTCCAAAAAGCAACTTGATGTAAGATCTTCATCTGTAAATCTTCGTATGTGTATACACAAGATTTTGATCTTTATTTTCTATTTTTTTACTGCATGTGGCTTAGTTGGCATATGTAAAAGTGACAAAATAATACCCAAGTAATATTTATTTATATACAAAAGATAAGATATAAAAGCATAAAATAAACACATTTCTATGTTAATCAGTCGACATACTAAAAACCCTATGTCGACATATGTTAGTGTTAAATCAAAAATGTATTTTAAAGCAAAGTAAATGATGTTTTAATAATCTATGGTAAATCCAGAGTTAAAATAAACTAAATTCCTGTATATTTAAACATTTTTCAAAGGTATTTTTTTTTTTAAATTATATAAAGATATATTAAAAATAATAAAGAAATTAAGTATAAAATGATATAAGAGTATAAATAAAACTATACATATTTTGCTATGCCAAAAAAAACTATATGTATATTAAAAAATTATTATAAACAAGTAGGTTAAACAATTATAAGTAATTAACACTACAAGAAAATTGTTTTTTTATTGCAAAGATCGTTGGCGTTTATTCGTAAATGCAAGGAAAGATGTTTTCACTCACAATATAAATGCAACAAAAAATATTTTACTTTCCCACCTAATAAAAATAAGTCCGCGTGGTCCAAAATAAATGTAACCCACTATTTTCTATGGGGATTGTTAAAGGGACTCCACTTTTGGTTAAGGGGACTCCATCTTAAAGAAAAATTGTTAAGGGAGGGATTGGTTTGTTTTATTTTAAAATAAGCATGGACTAAACTGCCTCTCGTAACCTTAATTATTTAAACATGCAGTGATTGACTATATTTTAATTTGTTAATGGCAAATTCTATATATACACCGAAAATCACTTAACATACACCATTGTTTTTCTATAAAATTCTATTACTAAATTACTCTTTTCTCATAGTTGCTTTTTAAAAAAATTGCATATAAAAAGTTAAATTATTTTTAAAAGTATTAAAACTTGAAACAAACTATATATGTTAATTATTATGTTAATGAATTATGTAATTATGAAATCTAAAATTTCAATTAAGAAAACATTAAGAAACAATGGCCTAATTTAGAAGTGTTGATTAATTTTGTAAAATTATAGTAATTTTGTAGAAATTGAATTTTTTTTTTCAAAAAGTTTATAGAAGTTACAATATTAGTAAAAGAATTAAATTTCACTTTGTTAAATTTTACGCAATATGATGCAAAGAATTTCTAAATTTGGGTAATTGTGTTTTAAGTTTAAAAGAGGAAAAAAGTAGAAGATGAGAACGTGGATAATTTAGTAAAAGAAACGTTGTATGTAAAGTAATATATGGTGTATAGTAGTTTATTATAATTATTGGTATATGTTTAGAAATTTTTGGTGTTTAAATAGAATTAGCCTTTGTTAATTACTTCTCATAATTCCAGGCTGAGTTTTGGATATGTTTGATATAGACTTTCTTTGGATAATTGCTTGGAATCATCTACGCTATTAATATCGTCACCAAATAGAAGGCGCGTGCAACTGTAATTATCATTTTTTATTTTTATTTTTATTTATTTACATATATGAGTGATAAATGCACGATTAAAATGGATTACTGAGATTATATGAACTTTGTTTGAATTAGGAGGAGTTGAAAGAGGTGGATCTTCGTCTGATTGTCATTTCTTTGTATTTTCCTTTTAAGTTGAATTATATAAGGTCACTGTATATTGTTTCTAAATTTATTTTGCAATTTGCAGAGTTAATTATTCATGTATCTTATTAGACTAAGAAGTGTTAATAAGTGATGGTTTGACTTATGCTTAAGTGTTTGAATTCATATAAGTGTAGTCTAACTTATGCTTAAGTGTTTAAATTTATATAGTTATGTGCAGGTGTGCATTAGTTTTGCTCTGTTAGGGGGATTATATGTTATGTATTTGTATGTATATGGGTAATGTTGGTGTGAGTTCCTGTGTATGTATATGTGCATGTATAAGAGGATTATAGGGTAGTACTGGAATTTTTAATTATATGGTTAAGGGGGGGCTAACTTATTTTGTCCCTCCCTTGACAATTTATCAAAAATAAGAAAATTGTCCCTCCCTTAACAAAAAATGGAGTCCCTTTAACAATCCCCTTTTCTGTTCTCTCCCTCATACTTACAATTTTTTAACTCTCGTTCCTTCCCCCCCCCCCCTCCAAATCACAAAACCCTAACCACCTTCCTCTTCACTTCTCCCACTTGTAATTCTTAGCCTCCTCTCACTTCATATTCCATTACGCGTAGGCTACTTCACCGACCTGCTTCCATCGTGCTACCTCATCGATCCTCTCCCCTCCACTTAGTTCGTTGATTTAGTCGTGGGTTGCTCACGGTTGCTTGGATTTGTTTGCTTTTGAGATTGGTGAAATAGAAGTTTTAGGATTTTGGATCCGTTTTAATGCAGTGTAATTTTGAGATATTCTCTAATACACAGTTTAATTTGCATCTAAGAGGGATGTGTTCGAGAGTGGGATCGATAAATATCTTTTGGCTGTGGCTTTTGGTTCTAACGTTGAAACTATTGAGATGCTTGGATGAAAAGTAAGTAGGTTGTTTCTCAGTAAAATTCTTTTTTTTCTACCATATGAGCTGTGTTATGTAAACGTAAGTTAAGCAACTTATCATTTTACACTGGGTCAATCTACAAATGATGTATGATTATTTATCTTCTATTTTGATACTTTTACATTATTTGCACAAACTATATATACCAAACGAGTTCATTTTTGTTATGCAAAAGCTCATGCTGAAGTTTAGAGATTTTAGTTAGCCAGCTGATTACTAATAGCTAGATATAACAAGAATAGAGAAAAGCAGGGAGAATAAAAGGATTTAACAAACCACGGTTTGAATATGTCTTTGATCTGACAATTACCTTTTCTCATCCAGTAGAACAAGAGTACGAGACATCGGAAGAAAAAGATTATTAATATTATCAAGTTGCTTGAAACCCCTAGTTATATTTGTCCCTTTCTCTACTTATTTACCATTAATCATAAAAATCGGTTGCACATGACTTCTACCTTGCAAATTTTCTATGAAGATATCTAGTTGTGCAAGTACCCTTTTTATTTTGATCTCTCTTCTTCTTCCTCCTTCTAAGGATGGATTAATGGAATTAAGAGTGACTGAAGACTGCTTCTAAACAGTGTAAATAAGGTTGTTTACTTCAAATTTAAACTGCTTGAGTATGTTTATGCGTGCGCATATCATGGGTGCAAACATAATATTCTCCAATATTGCCATATTCGCTAAACGAATTCTAGACAGTAAGGTCGGACATTGATTAATCGTCTAAAGGAGAGGTAATCGGAACTACACATTAATAAACATACATATTTTTAACTAATATTTTGTTACCTTACGCATAATTTCTTTGCTTCTGTATAAGATGTAATCACATCTAATAATTGAAATTTAGTTTTCAGGTCTAAAGACAATGCTGAAGGTAATATTCTCTTTTCAGTTGAAAATTTCATACTGTTTAACATGTATTTCACCCACAAATGTTAAACATAACTATATATTCACAATTATGTATTGTGAATGCAATTGTTCAGATGCTTAGGTGATGCGATAAACTTCTCTTAGCATCTTGGGGCATACATGCGGATACTTAGAAGGATTTGTACACCAATGTGACTAATAATCCTGAACTTGATAGCAGATAACTGATGGAACTCCAACACATGATTTATCGGACATCCCCCCCAGTTGCAGCAGATTGAAAAACCAGAAAGAGAAACAATAAAGCAAGAGCAAGAGATATTAGAAGAAGAGGCAAAAGCACAAGAAATAGAAGCAAACATCATACTTGCTTGAAAACCAATTTTCCTCCTATTAGGCCTGTCGCCATAGGCGCTTATGGTATTTTTTGGTGAGATTACTTAACTGTATTGAAGAATACATGAGTTACAAATTATATTGAAGTCAATGACATCATACTTACTGCGATTAGTTTCTATTCAGGTATGTATTTGCTATATTTGGCCAAAAATAGACTTAAGTAAGAAAAAATTTCCTTTACATTATCATTGATTTGTTCGCATCACAATGGAGAGACTGATCTCCACTTTTATATATTATTACTTCCTTTCAGTTAAAACTGAATTATGTTATCCAACTTCTCACCCTTAACAAGCATTTAGCTGTTGTCAATTTAAGTTTGGCTTGAAAGACATTCGTGATAGACAAATTTTATCGCCTTCAAAGTATATTTGCAAGGTGCTTTAGGGGTAAAATTTTGCAGAAATTGCCATTCTTTGCAGAATAGTCATCTGCAATCATTAGGTGCATTTCCATGATGGCATATCCTGGGGAATCCTTGATTTGTGCATCATAATACTAAAAGGTAAACTAGTGTATTTTTATTGTCCATAGATTGTGTTTGAGATTTTTCTGCTTGGAAACAATAATTATTTATGACTGAATCAGATATCTTCCCAACTACGACTATTGAGAACATTCACACTGCCAAATATGTATAATGACCTTACACATATGTATCAAACTATTTATGATTATGTGTTCAAAATATGGTTTCATCACGTATTGATGCATATAGAAGGGTTTGATTCTTTTATGATTAATGCTAGTTACTGTAACCATTTTTGATATTACTGGTGCAAATATAATGTTTATAAACTAATATCAACTGGTATGAAATTTGATTATGCATATCATTTCATTTGAATATGAGATATAAGATATATGAATACCAGAACTACCCACTTATTGTCATTAATATTAATTTGAAAGCTGATAAAAGAGGTCAATGTGACTCGACTCCAGCGTTTGGAGATCGATACTCGAAATCATAATCATTTCCCTAATGGTCCTAGATAGTTATTTAATAACATTTCCACGTTTACAAATTAGTCTAATGTAAGTCATTTCATTTGTTTGGTTTAATGGTTTTTAATTTAGTTGAGCTATTCATTATTCTAAAAAAAAGGGCACTATAACAACTTTTTTGGGATTTATGTGATAGAAAAGGACTTGTTTTTTGGTTTTGGAACAAGTTTGTTTCAATAGGAAGGTGAGGATCCTGGCATAAAGTAGCCTACTGGTCAAAGTGGGACCATAGGAAGAGGTCCCATGAAGAATCTGTCTAGTAAGGTGTTCTTATGAAATCTTATATTTGGGTATTCTTATGAAATATATAGCTTATCATGTCTTGGTTTCCTGTGTTCTGTTAAATGTTATTTAGTATAAGCTTTGTATACATCCACCATAATCTAGAGCAAGATTCAGCCACATCATATGATAACACCTCTATCTGGCATATTTCAATTGCTAAAACTCGTTAATGTAATCGTTACATCTACTTGTATGCTGCAACCACCTAGAATCATATTTATAGAGATAAACCTAGCCATTTATGGAATCTTGTCTTGTAACTAGACCATTATGTTTATTTACATGTTGCAGAACATTTAGTTAAATAATCTTGTTAGCTTCTTTAGGTTTATTGCAATGACATTCACATTTCTTGTAGAGATCTTTCTACGTTTATATTTACAATTTGTCTATTTTAAATTCCAGATCTACTAGTATTCATAATTGAGATATTAGAAAATCATATTGTATCTAATAAATGATGTTTGCCTTGTTTTGTACTTATGCCTTGCTAGTAAATACTTACCATGGCCAGTTTAATCATTCTTTGTATATTGACAGTATTTATAACCACTGTGTCTAACTGCTGAATTCTCTTATGGATTATTGATCTACACTGTCATACAACAATTTATAGCATGTAACCTTGTCGCATTCTGGGCATTTAATTTCACCATGTTCATCATCTCTTTTTCATCTTATCATTATTATTATTATTTGGCCATCTCCTTTTAGGATGAAATGGTTCTTCCAAATGCAGTTGTAACCATTTTAAGTTGCCTCTCAAAACCACTTAGGTTGCCAGCTTTGGACTGGGGCATCATTGTAAGGCGCTGGATGAGATATGGAGCAAAACATTCTACAAACGTTCAAAAGGAATGTATATCTTTTTCTTTGGCTCATGCCGGTAATATGACTTCCCTTGTGCTTTTCCTTGATGAGATCACTAACGTCTTTGGGAAAAGAATGTAAATAAACATGATGGTCTAGTATCAGCTATTTTGGATGAAATGTTGGATGAAATTTTGCTGTAATTATTTTGATTAACTCTTTGGGAATTAATTGTTCAGTATGGTAAAAGTAAATGATGTTTTTTGATGACTAAAATGCACTTCTTCTAGACATTGTCGCAGCTAAATTGCTTTTCGGTAACAGAAATTTTGAAGGACTTGTACATCCTTTGACAAGAGTAAATTATCTAGCATCTCCACTACTGGTTGTGGCATATGCTCTTGTTAGAACAGTATGTGTTCTAATAGACTTATTCTACACTCTAATATCCCATCTGGAGTGTATTGGTATATGATGTGTTCAGTTACTCAATTTTGTCGTCTTATTTCAGATGCAAGTCATCAAGTTTCCAGATGTAGAATACTTGGTCGATCCTATGAAATATAGAAGAATCTCACCAAATGTTATCAATTATTGTTTATTGTATGCAGGTGGAGACATCAACGAGTGCTTTGCTACTTCGTGCTATTTTACAACACTTGGCATCCGCACTGCATTTGTCTTTTTGCCTGTTCCCAATTAATCTTTTTTTTTTTTTTTTTATAGTTGCTGGTTGACATGGACAAACAAACTATCTTGCACTGCTATCTATTAGTAATTTGTGGTAATACTAGTACTCATTTTTTATTATAAATCCATGATGCATAAAATAAAGAAAGTTATATTTTTTATAACCATTTGTAGGAAAAAGATCCAAGAATTTATAGGTGAAGCTATGTAGCAACTGGAACGATCTACTTGTAGAACACAAAGAATGAGAGCAAAGAGGGATGCAGATCTAGACCTTTGTGATTGTCAACAAGTACTTGTCAGGTATATGTAGCTTAAGATTCCACCACATCACAAAGAATAGATCAAGCATTCCTGATGCACAGTATAGTGGTTGTGCATAAAAGAGTATGAATGTGTAAGTGTATGTTTTGACACTTATGTATGTTGTGGATGTTTTAATGTGTATGCATCTTGTGGATCTTTTGATGCGTATGTATTTTATGGTTGTTTAATATGTTATGTTCTAAAGTGTATGTGTTTGTGTATTACCTTGTTATATAATTGGAGGAAAAATTATGGGTAGGTGTGGAATATTATGATATAAATTGGGAATAAACGGTGCTAGAAAATAACGTTACGGAATATTATTATTTTTTGTAGCATTTAAAAACTGTTACAATCCAGTGATTAAAGCAATCAAGAACCTTTGCGGTGGCATTTACTAAACGCTACAAAAAAAAAAAACAAGTGAACGCCACTAAAACCAGTAAGCCTTTTCGGTGGCATTATATAGACGCTACAAAAAATAACATTTGTATCGTTTAAAAAAGGCTAGTAAAAATAAATATTTAAAAAAGTGCAACTAATACTCAATGATTTTTAGTGGCATATTTTCTCGTAACGATTATCAAAACGCCACCAAAAATGCTTGGTAGCGTTTTTTGAGCGCTACAAAAAATCAGTTTTTTTGTAGTGTAAGTAAAACTTAAGTTTAAAATATAAATTTGAATATAAACTTAGTTTTCAGAAGTTTAGAAAGTAATAATCAGGATTTAAAATATTATTAAAACTAAAGTATATATTCTGAATAAGGAAGTAATTTTGAAATCATCTGAAAACAAGTTTTAAAATCAAGTAAAGAAATCTGAAATTATTTTGAAATCAGGTTTAAAAATCAGGATTTGAATTTTAAAATCAGAATTTGGATTCGAAAATAGAATCATGTGCTAACCATAGTCTTAACAGAATTTCTAGAGATACTGACTCTATAATTCTTGAACTCTTGATTCCTTGATACTCATGAATCTTGAAACTTGCACTCTTCTATTTGAAATCTTGATTCTTATAAACTATACAGTCTTCAATTATAAAATACATGCATAGATTTCATGTATATATATATTCTAGAAAATTGTGTTAGCATATATTTTACAATAATAATTATTGAAACGAAATAGAAACAAGGTTGTTGTCATCAAAACTATCATCATTAACACCCTAGTTCTTAACGACTACCCCGGAGTTACTTGGAATGAAGCAACAAAGAACAATAAACTCAAATACACAATCAGCAAAGCTCAAGTTGATATAATCAGAAGCTAGCCAGTAAGAAGGAGATGAAGAAGAGAAGCCACCTTTGGGTGCATATTCGGGTCGGTGCGCCAAGCCGTTTTTGCCATGATGAGCCGAAAATCCAATTAGGATATACCAAAGCAGAAATCCGATTTAGTTATACCTAACTGAAAATCCAGTTCGCCATACCTGACCGAAAATCCAATTCGGTCGTACCTAACCATAAATCCGTTCAGCCGTACCTAATCGAATTTCGGTAAGACATATTGAACTAGAATGGGATATAAGGTGTCCCACTCCTTCTGGCCACCACTTTCATCATTCCCACTTCTTTACCACATAGCCAAATCATAATTCCCTCTCACCCGTAAATACCCCTCCAAAACATTATTTGAAGGGATATTCTCAACTTTTGGACACCGAGACTCTGCTATTTCAGGTACTAACATATATTTCCTCAAATTTCTTATTAAAAACATTATTGTAATCTGTAATTAAATAGTATAAACAATATATTACTGGAAGTGGACATAAGCACATTGCTGCACCACTATATTTCCTAGTGTTCTTTACTCTATTTCTGCATTTTTGTGATTGATTCTGTGAATATAATTCAATATCTGGTGTTAAACTTGATTTGACTAAAAAAAATTGAGTTAACATTTGGCGCGCTAGGAAGGGGAACAAAGACTTGATTGCAAATCAAAAGACTCAAGAAAAATTTTCAGATGGCTAAGAGGAAGAAGATGTTTGTTGCGTTGAAAGGGAAAAAGATGGCCAGGAGGCCTCTTATGTTGGAAAAACCTCTGTCTACTTTACAAAGAAGGAATTCCCATGAGTGGATTGCAAACTCGCTTCGAATAATGAGGCGACGAGACAAGAAATACTAGAACAATTGAAAGGGGGGGGGAACCAAAGGCAGGAAGTTGGAGTACGGCTTGGCAATGTTGTAACAAGACACAGAGGCTCGGGGGCACATCCACCAGAACAAGTCTGAATCAGCCGTGACGAGCCTGAAATTCAGTTCGGCCATACCATACCAGATTCGCTTGGTGGTCCACCTTGACCTCTTTACATGTACTTCTGTCTCTGGGACCTCATGTAGCTTCAAATCAAAATCTAGAGACAAGAGGCAAGGCTTGTGCTGATGGAACTATATCCCAGGACATGAATTTGGATAGAAGAGGGGTAATTGCTGCACCTAAAACTTGGTTAGATGTCAATCCAAACTCAACGTTGGGAACTAGAACATAAGTCTTAGAAGGTATCAACACTCCAGCTATGGGCACAGATGCCTGGACAACGCTGCTAAGGGATGATAGCAAGATTGTTGAAATCATTTGGCAAGCTACCCATGGTGGCTTGTTGAACCAAGACATGGATTCCGTGCATCGGAGCCCATTCGTTCCAAATATCAGGAACTCAAGAAATCCACCAGATTTTAAGTTGCCGGAGCCAGAAGCTTATGACGTAAGGAAAGATTCAACCATTTACCTTGTGTGATACTTGACGCACATGGAGGTGTTGGGGGCATTATGGAAAGTGATGGCCAAGTTCTTCCCGCTTTTCTTACTTAACATAGCTGCTTTATGGTTTAGACAGCTGGATAGCGACTCCATCAGTAGTTGGATTGGCCTGGTGGACTGGTTATAAGATAATGCCGGGTCCATATCGCACTACCTAAAAACGTGATGACATATTAATAATAAAGTAGAGATTTGGGGAATATCTGCATTCTTTTCTGGAAAGATTCATTGTTGTTTTGGCATGTAGACCGACCGAACCCATCAATAGTCTTAAGAGTGGCTGTCTCTGGAATCTTAGATAATACCAAATTTAATAAGTCACTGAATGAGACCCCTACGAGATCTTAGGGAATATTACTTCAAAGCCGAAATGTTTATAAGAGAAAAGTTTAGGAAAGCAGATCGTGAATCCCTCGAAGTTAATGTAACAAAGGACGGTGGATCGCTTGATAAAGGAAAGTGCAAAGTCAAAAGTAGTCAAGGTTGGGACAACAAGTTCAAGAGAGGTCCTAGATACGATTCATACACGAGGATGAATAAGAGCCTAGAAGCCATCTTCCTCGACATCAAACACTCACTCCACGTAGGAGACCAACTAGAAAGGGTCCCACAGATCATGATTGAGCTTCCGAAAAATTCTGCTTGTTTCATGAAATAGCTGGACAAGACACAGATGAAGAAAACTCCTTTACGACGTCATAGAAGAATTTGTGAGGAAAGGACAATTATAGTAATATGTTCTACATGGAACCCCAGCTATGGGGCATAATCAACTGTCGACTGCTCGACGTGGAAACGGGCCCAGCTCGTAGCGATGGTTCGTTATCAACCGATGAGTCAATGTGGAAATTGGACAGTGGACAATGGCTAAGTCAGCCTGCTCATGTATGGAACTAACCTATATCCCTTAGGCATGCTCTGCACCCAGCATAAACCATTGTCTTTACTTCAATCTTCAATGAGCTTGTAATAAGTGGCTAAGCCTCCCACTATTGTACGTGATCCATGGCGAATCCCAGGCAAGCTCTAGGACGACAATGAACCATACGTTTTTATCGATATGGAAGTACTTATATTTTCTGCACTTTAATTAAATGTTTGGAAAGTATGGCTGATGCGTGTCAAGCAATAACTCTACAATGACATTTTTAACTCTAACGAAAACCTTAGATTGTCATGTACGAATGATACATGACAAGCGATAGGCAACTTCATCATAAACCTTTAGGTTCGCTTATCCAGGATCATCTAGTATGGCTAGTGATTGGAAATGGTCGAGCAACCTCGGACACAGGCACGTTCGATCATAATCGTGGAGTATGGTTAATGCTTGGCAAGAGCCCAGTGAGGCTATGATCGTCAAGTATGGTTGATGCTTGGCAAGGATTAGATGACCTCAGACGCAGGCTAATATAATTAGGATCCTCAAGTCTGGTTGGTGCTTGGCAAAGGCTAGGCATCCCCCTCGACGTGGGCTCGCTTAGTCGGGACCATCAATTATGATATATGTTTGGCAAGAACCCGTCGAGGCTATGGATCGCTGTGTATAGCTGGTGTCTGGTAAGGGCTCGGTGAGGTCTCTTACCTTTCAGAATGGCCTTTGCCTTATACAACAAGCTTTATCGCGAAATGTGGCTAACGCTTAGTGTGGAAAACATGGATCATAGGATGTGGCCGATATCCGACAAAGCTCGGTAAAGCTACTGACTTTACTAGTAGCATGAAACTGCTACAAACTTGGACCGATCCGGTGAGAACGTAAACCTCAAACGTCAAGGCAACGAGAATTCAAAACACATCTTATACAACAAGATATGTTTGTAGGGGCATGATGTTAACCCACCTTTTTGTAAGGTTGTCACATATTGAAACTAAAACTGCTCGAAACTCGGGCATGAATTTACACAACCCCTGAGTTACATGGAATGAAGCAACGAATAACGACAAACTCAAATACGTGACCAACAATACTCGAGTTGATACAATTAGTAGCTAATCAACAAAAAGGAAATGAAGAGGAGAAGCCGCCTCTGGTGGATATCTGGGTTAGTGCGCCTGGCCGGTTCGTCCATGACGAGCTAAAAATCCAGTTAGGCTATACCGAACCAGAAATCAAGTTAGGCCATACCGAACCAGAAATCAAGTTAGGCCATACCAAACCGGAAATCAGGTCCGACCATACCTAACCAGAAATTTGGTTCGACCATACATAAACCTAACCGAAAATCTAGTTCGGCCATACCTATCGGATCCTGTTAGGACATACCAAACCAGAATGGGACATAATGTGTTCCACTCCTTCTAACCACCTCGCCCACTACTCTCAGCAATCCCTTTTTTTGCCATGTCATCACACCGAACCAGAATTCCTTCTCACCTATAAATACCCCTCTAAAACATCATTTGAAGGGGTTTTCTCAACTTTTGGAGAACGAGACTCTTCCATTTCGGGAATCAACATCTATCATTTCTCAAATTGCTTATTAAAAACATTACACTAATATGTAATCAAACAGTATAAAAAGTAGATTACTGAAAGTGGACGTAGGCGCATTGCCGAACCACTATAATTTTTGGTATTCCTTACTCTATTTTTGCATTTTTATGATTGGTTTTGTGAATATTATTCAATTTTTGGATGTTAAACTTTATTGAACCAAAAATCGAGTTTACAATAAATACGATTTATTACTGAGATTTAAAAATAGGAAATGGTTTTAAGTTAAGAATTGAAGGATTTGAATATTTCGTAAATTTAGAAAATGGTTTTCAATGTTTAAAAAGGGAATATTAAGAGTATTCCAAAGTGTTTTTGAATGTAAATGGATTCTAAAAAGATTTAAAAGCATGGATCTTACCTGTATTAATGAAAAATAATTATGACGATGATCGCGACATCATCTGTAATGACCCAGAAATTTCGATATTTTGAACTTTTAAAAAAATTCGGTAAACTTTCCTTATGTAGTCGTTTTTTTTAAAACTTTATTTAAATGGGCATTTCTAAATCGAAACTTTCCTGACCCTGAAAAGGAAAAATATTATTTATTTCTTATTATTATCGAGATAAATAAGAGTTTGCTTTAAAATCTCGGTAAATTTTATTGAGAAAAAACCCTCGTTATTCATAAAATGGACGTCGGTTATTTTATCAATATTTTACCAATATAAATGGAAATTTGGATTTTTAATATAGTCTAAATATGATTTTTAATCCTATAGACATGTTTTAATTAATATAATAAAGTAAGAAATTCAGATTTCGATTTTCTTTACATAAACGAGTTCATTAAATGAAACGCAAAGATTTGACTGTATTTTTTTGCCATAAAATCAACACTTCAACCAAAATAAGTTGTATAAACATTTTGCAACTTAAATAGTAATATGAGAACCATCTAAACCTACTTACAAAATCACTTAAATTAATAAAATAGATTTATTAAACTAATGTAGAGATTTATCCTAACTAATCCATGATTTGACCTTAAACATACTTAAGGTAACATTATCATCATTACATGTCACAAATCACATAAAGTAAACATCTCTTCATGCATGGAAACCGAGCAAAAGAAACACCATCATTTCCTTCCTTTCCATCCACATAAATGCATCCCCATTATCAAAAACAACTTTTCCATAAAGCAAACATCACTTTCTTGTCCCCTTTCCAAGCCTTAACCTTAAGCCTTCTCACTTATAAATAGCCCCCTTTTCTACACTTTCAACTCATAAAATCCAAAACTATCTTCCACTTTCTTAAGCTTTTCCTCTATCCATTAATGGCCACCACTTCCTTCACGTCCTCAACCAAAACCCACGGCCTCCACCACTTGAAACTGAAGCCAAACACCCTCTCCTCCTCCCCTATACTCTCGTCCATGCACCCCCTTTAAACTCACGGCCATCTCCCTTTTTTTCACACAAACCCAAGACTATATCCTTTATAAAGCTCATGGCTTTGAGTTTACATATGCTACAAATTTGAAAAAGAGAAAAATAAAGGAAGGAAGGAGAAGTGGAATGAGCTAATTCAAAGTTTGTCGAGACACTTCAGAGTGAATGATACAATATAAAGTTAGATGGGGTGGAAATAAAGGTGAGAATAAATCTCATAGTTTTAT
Organism: Allium sativum; assembly: GCA_030737875.1. Taxonomy (NCBI): domain Eukaryota; kingdom Viridiplantae; phylum Streptophyta; class Magnoliopsida; order Asparagales; family Amaryllidaceae; genus Allium; species Allium sativum. The sequence continues at coordinate 766,002,254 of CM060912.1, read as the reverse complement.
AAACCATTTGAAAGTATATCACCTTTATTCCATATGTTATGCAATTGATTATAAGTTTAGTGATTACTTATATAATTGATTATGTTATTTAAACAGTTGTTTGAAATGTTGGATAGTTAACTATGTTAATATATTGATAATCGTCGAGTTATATGAATGGATGAATAATGATTGAAATCGTTATATTATATGTTCGGATGATTGGATGAACATTAGGTATGACATTGAATGTCAATCATGTCAAAAGAACATAATAACCATCTTGATAATATATTATATGTATATAGGTTTAATAATAAAAACTCTTTCTGAAAAAGATAGTTAAACTAAGTTGAAAATATGATGAAAATTTGATTTTGGAATTTAGTTTTGAAAATCGGTTGATTTGAAAGTTAGGAAATATGGAGTTTAATGGTGAAAACGGATTTGAAATCGGAGTTTAAAAAGATAGTAAACTAAAGTTCAAATACTGGATTGAATAATAAATTAAAATTGAAATCGGTTAGGAAAATGAAGTTAATTTATACATGTAAATAAAGGATTTAATGTAATTAGAAAGCACCATTAGCCTTACTTTATTTCTAAATGAAATTTAGAAGAAACTGATATTCAATTATATAAATGAGTAATATAGATCTCATAGATATCATCTGCGTGTACTGGATATTAAATTATGTAGAGGGAACTCGTCTTATTCGTGGGATTAAAAAGTTGATCTCACCATTATTCCGTCCATAACACTTGTTAAATACGGAGATTGATATTTAGAATTAGTGGAATCTATATGATCTGTATTTCTCCAAAAAGACATTCTAATGAATTAAATTATTTTCCAAATAAATGAAATAAATAGGATTAATAATGATTTAGGAAATTTAAATCAACGTTAACAGAAGAGTATGCAGAAGCGACTAGTACGTCAGGTACCATTTGTGAGTGTCAGTTGATTGACTAAGGAATGGAACTGATCGAAAGGAAACCCCGAATGCTCTATAAATCAAAGTAGAGAAAATAAGGGTTTAGAATCAATCAAATAACTGGACCACCTTAGGGTGACAGAAAGATAATGTCTAGGATCAAGTTTGGAAAACCAATTTCCTGCTCTTCCTGGCTATCCAAACTAGCCTGACGAAAAGAATGGTAAATTTGATTAATTCAGATCAAATTATAAACTGGGGTTAATGATAAGAGAATGGGTTAAAGGTAGGATGACAATTCATTTAACTGGAAACGTTAGGTTAACTATATTTTCCTAAGGAACTAAACATCTTAAACAGGCAGGTTTAAATGATGATTAGGAAAAATATAAAGAGAAATCAATGTTTAAGAATAAAGGCATGAATAGTTAGGTTAAGTATATTTTCCTAAGGAATTGAGCATCTTAAATAGGTAGGTTTAAATGATGATTAAGAAAAATATAAAGAGAAATTCTTTGTTTAAGAATAAAGGAATAAATAGTTAGGTTAAGTATATTTTTCGAAGGGATTGAACATATTAAATAGGTTGGTTTAAATGGAGAATTATAATGATTTAGGAAATGAATGATTAAGATAGGATTTAGGTGAGAATAATTTCCTGAGGAATTAAATGTATAAACCAAGTAGGTTTAAATGGAGATTAGGAGAGATAACAAAGGGAATTCTTTCGATAAAAAACAGGGTTGTTCAAAAAATGTATATCCATAATCCCTTTTTTTTGATAATTTGATTTTGAAGGAACCGGGATCAGATTTTTTTTGTACCTATCTGAAAACCACTTTGAACCAATTTTCGTTGTGACGTAATAAATGATGTGAATGAAGAGATGATTATTGAATACTATAGAACTTCACATTGGAAGGTGTAATGGCCCAGATTTTTAACCGTTTTATTTAATATTTAAAAATGGTTTTAAATGTTGTATTAGAATTATAAATGGAAATTTATATTGAATTTATTTAATTAGAACGACATTTGAATGTAAAAATTACAATTTAATTAAAAATGAACTCGTAATGGCACGGTAGTTCGTCATATTACGTTTTGAACTTTGAACGGATAAACAGGATCCAATATAAGTCGGATTTCTTCGAAACAAGAAACGTTCGAATCTATTGGATAGTAGTTTTCTTATGAAAGAGAAAAATCTAGTTTTCTTCTTCTAAATTTTGTTTTATGTCCAAATCAAATTTTCAGAAGGTCGTTATGGAATCATTTATAAATCAAAGCGGTTTACTTAATAAAATAAAAAGAGTGTTTAAATAAATTAAATACCTTTTTAACCTGAAATTTAAAAACTGAGTTTAAAACTCCCCAATTAAATTTTTTTGAGGTTATATAGGATTCTATGTGAATATAAATAATAATTAAAACATAAAACAACAGTCGTGGGGCTTGGATTAAAGTCCGGAGCCGCGATATATTTTAATTTTAAATTAGGAACACTTTCAGAAACGTCAGTACATCATTCACGTCACGTTCGAATCTTACAAGTCGTGTTAAATCTTGACTGACTATATAAATATTTACAAATCTCCGCAAGAATCATTATTCAATGTGTTATTTGGGTCCGTAGTCAAAATTACAGCATAAAATCCTTACCGTATAAAATAAAAAAAACCAAAGTTGCTTCTTTTTTTAATTCGTAATCAAATGAAATATAAACATCCTCATTCTTTCTTGTATGTAGATACCGGTCATCTTCTTCTTGTGCATACGAAATAGACAGTACACCAAAGAAGAAGTCAAGAAACCAAACTTGAAATTGCTATATAAAATCAAATACTCAATCAAATCGCACGATCTTGGATTCGTTAGAATCCTGAATCCGTGGGCTTTAACCTCGTAATATATTCGTTGGGTCTGGCATCATTGTGGGTCTCTGAATTTTGTACAGCGGGGCTTGTAAGGGAGGAGCAGGTTAGCGACGAAGATTAAGGAGGCCGAGGTTGAAACAAGGTTCTTCGAGGGGGTCAGCCAACGAGGCGCGTTGGTGGACGAATTCTAGGGGAGAAAAAGGAGACACGATGTTTAGGGGGAACTACATCGTGTTGCGTTTTTCCAAGGGGAGGTGGAGATGTTTGTTGAGTGCCGAGGTGATGGGGAGTACAAAGAGGGAGACGTGGGTGGTATCAGTTTGGTGAATGGCAGTGAGAAGGGGAAATAGGAAGAGTTCAAAGGCTACAGCATGGCTTGGGTTCAGCTGAGCTGATTGATGAAGATGATGATTAGGACGGATTAATCTAATTTATTAATTTAAAATGGTAATTAGTGAAAAGGTGGTTAATTAGTAAATTAATATTAATTTAAATTCATATATGAACTAGTAATTACATTGAATCACAAGAAACACGATCCCATGGGATCGTATCATGGAAGGCTTACGCTGTTGAGAAAGTCTGGAAGGATTTGGAAGCTACAGGATTTTCATTTAATTTTAAATGCTCATTTAAAATTAAATGAAACAACGCTGAAATCGATCATCGAAATAAAATGGTGAGTTAACTCTCACACATTTCTGGAATCTTATGATGTGATTAGATTCATATAATTAAATTTAATCATTGATAATTGGATGTTTAATTGCCTTGGATGCCCATTGTTGATTGAATGGTTGACGTTAATTATATTATCATCGTTTAGAATACTAAATTAAAATTTATATCTTATATGTTGTTGTAAAATGTTATAATGAACTGTAATGCAGGGAGGAACTGGTTGGAGGAATCCAATCGAATTCCTCAAATATTTTGTATGCTGTTTTATTTCATATTGTTCATATATAAACTGATTGAACCCCCGTGATATTGAAAACCAATTTGGATGTCGACGTTGAATTTAAATTCAACGTTGTTGTGATTTGAATCAATAAATGGTAATGATTTAGGAATTGACAGCAAGTGGCCTAAAATCCACATTTTCGTTAATACGTTCATTTGCCGCTAGGCGAATTAACGAAGTTAGGTTACATAATTTATTTTTGAAGCAGGCTTTTTAATTATATTTTATACGTTATAGTGATGTTTAAAAAATAAAACGATATTTATAAATAAGTTTTTATAGAAATATTGTAAATGATTGTACATAAGAATTTGACGTTTAATAAGTCTATGAGCTGTATTTAACCTACGGTTAATGTTTTTTTGAAATAATTATTTTAAGTAAACAAGTAAGAAATATTATTAGATTAATTTTACTAATCTAATAGGAAGGGATAATTTAAATCGGTTAACTAATTAATTGATGGTTTAAAGTTGACCAAGTCAGCTATTTTGGTCAAAAGTGATTATATATGAATATTTGTTTAAATCTAATAAGATTTCATAAATATAACTTATCTTTTAAAAAAATTGTTCAGAGATATTGATGTGATTAGTTATTTTAATTTCAAGGGTGATTAACTAAACTGTTTGGTCAATGAAGATATAAACTATTTTTACTTTAGAGAATAATGAAGTTAATTATATTTAAAGTGATTTCTTCTTAAATGAGACTTGTTTAAGAAGATAATTGACCATGTTATAATATTAGTAATTTTGGAAGGAATTTAAGTTAAGACGATTAGTTTAAAATTGGCATTTTATGAAATATTGAATTGAGATAAAAGGAGAGGCTTCCAAAATATAAATTACTTATTGGTTTTGTGTAAAGAGATTGTTAAATGGATTTTAATTACAAAATCCAAAAAATTAGTTTTATAATTTAAGGTAGGAATGATTTTGGGTAAAATGTGAATAAATGGATTATCGTAATCCAAGTTATAAATGAAGAAGCAAGAGGGGTTAAAGCAATGTACTAAATCAACGAGTGAAGGGAAATGGTTATAATCAACCAAGTTTCAAAAGTAATGATAGGGTTTGTAAAACCATATTTTAAATAGATTTGATTAATGTTAAAAGAGGGGTTTTTGAGTTACGAATTATTATCCATTCCAAACGTTGTCAATCAAGGTCTGATAGGTAAGTGGAATACCCCAACTTGAATGGCTTCAATATTATCAAGGAATGATATTAGTTTGTAATGGTAAAGGTTGTTGAAATTAGTTTATTATTTCCATTAAAGGGATATCGGAATATTAGTTTTGAAATGAGAATTTAATATAACAATATTGTAACATTTGCTGCGAGATTGAAATAAGATAATACTGAAAATTCAATTATATTTTTACATAAGTACTAAAATGTAATCTTCAAAGTTCGATGTTTGACAAAGCTATACTGAGGTATATACAAATGAATGTGTCATTTGACATGATTTTGACCGTTATAAATTGAGTTTATAATATATAGCGATATTTGCAAATTAAGGAAATAAAAAGAGATTTTATAAAATATGGCGAAAAAGTGTATTTGGAAAACATGTTATTCTTAAGAATTAAAGAATATTTATTATTCTAAGTAACGAAAGCAAATAATGTTTTTGTTAAAATAAATGAATGAAATCGATGTTAACCGATGAAGTGATTTTAAAATATCGATAAGAGTTTCAAGAATGGTTCAAAATAATAGAAGGTCTGGCTACCAACATACCTGATTATACTGTTAGTAACCGATAGTTAAAAACCCGATTATCAATGAAACATCTTATTGGACTTTTTTGATGTGTTATTTCAAAGAGACCGGAATGAGAACTAGACCCAAAACCACTTCGAACCAACTATGCAATTGCGACTAACGTGAAGGCATATAAAGATGGAACATTGAAGATGTGATAACCCAAAACCCCCGTGCCACGGTAGCAAGGATAATCATTGGAATATAACACATTTATCACATCAGTAGATTACAGATAATAGCATAACACATGAAATCATGGAATAATACTCATCATCATAGCAGCATAATCATAAATGTCATCAACATCAGAGTTGCACAGACATAGGATACTACTTAGTACATAAGAGGTTCCAACAAATAGAAAATAAGTCTAGAACATCATCAAATACAACATAGATAAGGTGATGTCTAAATGTCCAAAATAGAGATAAAAGATAAAGATAGTCTTCGACTTCTGCCAAAAGAGCACCCCATGCTACAGTGCATATCTAAAGAAAGCTTGTTAACTGTTTACTTGGCTACCAATGTAAAAATAAGGGCACCCGAGTTTGCAAGTGAAAACAAACTACGAGTCAATCATGGGACTGGTATGAGAAATCTTACTTAACTTACCTAATAATAAGGCTAATCACATGACGACACCGCTAATGCGGAACGGGTTTACTCCATTGGATTGCCAGTGCATAAATAAAGTAAATCTTTAAACAATGCAATGCTTTTTAGAAAAATGAAACCATTATGAGACTCAAGTCCTATCACATAATTCAATGCAAACCGGAGGATAGAGTTTTACCTTATAATGGTCAAACATGATTGATACGTATAAAACAATAATTATTTGATATTATTATTAGTGTCTAGTCAGTTTAAAACACTTTCAAAGTAAATGTATCAATCCTAGATGGCATAGTACCCCATTCTACTATGTCGCCATATATAGGTTTATAAACAAATCCATAATGTTGTATTGGAAATTGGGTTTCCATCATGAGTCGAGGCTAGGAATCATCCTCATCGATTTCGAGACACTCTAACAAATGCCTCAGGATCCCTCGCAGTGAACCCTGGTTAGTAGCAGGGCCGGTCCACACATACTTTAGTGGATTATTTATTCCTGAACACACGTTTCCCGGTCCTATCGGACTATCACTTGGCCAGTAGCGACCAATATCTGAGGCGCCTCGCAATCCATCATCCACATAAGTAAAAAAATGTCTGGGCTCTATACCATGACACCACTTCTAGCTAAAAAGAAACGCATGCACTCCCTGCCGTCCTCATTCCGTTTTTGACTCGTACCGGGGTGTGAGGCTCGCAAAGTAACGCTATACGAAAAGTTATGCTAATTAAAGCTATGCTTTGATCATCAACCACAAGGCTCTGCTTGTCAACAAAAGCCTTAATCATTTGCGTCTTAGCAATGCCACATTGACAATCCACGCCATGCAACTGATATCTATCAATATTTAACCTCTAAGCTTGTACGTCTTAGATAAGGGTGTTAAGCATGAGAATAAATTCTCCGCCATCGAACATATATATATATATTTAATAGAAATCAATTAACATAGAATGAAATCCAATGTCAGACACACATCCATTTACAAGTCCATTCTGGGTTTGAACGAAACCGGAGACACCTTATTCCTCGTCCCGTATGTCCAATACGGAAGAGAGCTTATCGCATATCCGGACAATCAACAAGTACGTCCGGGCAACTACCACTTTAACCCTGTATTGGGGGATAACCAATGCAGGACATCAGTAGTTGTCCATTCAATGTGAAGATCGCCGATCTTCAACCACCGTCTTCAATGTCTTCGACTTTTGTAACGACCGCGAATTTATGACCTAGAAAATCAACATAAAACTCATGTCAATTATTCAGGCATCGAACATTCCAGATCAGTAATAGAAAGAAATTAGAGGGTGAGAATATACAATATAGAAAATTAGAATAGAAGAAGGAGAAGAACATAACAACAGAATCAGAGTAATACGAATCTCAAGCGGAACGAATAAAATATATTATATAACATAATATTTGAAATACAAAACTTATAACTATATATACATACCATTTCAGAGTATAACACATAATATCACAGCGGAAATAAACAATAGCTTTATAATCCTGAAGCCTCCTACTCTAGTTCTCCAAGTATCTGTAAATCCCGACTACTTCAATGCCCGTACAAAATTGGGCACTCAAGAGTTTAGGGAAAACAAAACAAAATAAATTCTGGGTCATTCATGTGACTGGTGTGAGTAAACTCCAACCATTTGTTTAACTTGTAAAATCCTTTTGAAAGAAAGGAAAATCGTAAGACCGATCCACACATAAACACAAATGGTTTTTACCTTACGACTACTCAAAATATTCTTTATATCACAACTCTTCTGATATTATAATAATTTCTAAATCAAGTAAATAACAATCTAGTAGAACGCTTTCATCTCGCGTTCTACTTATATAATATACAATAAAAAATCGCGGACTCTTATTGGGTAATGGATTTCCAACTATGACAAGGTATGGAACTACCTTCTGATCAGTGTGCTCTAGAAGCGATACATTGGAGTTCAACAATAATATCTTCTAACTCGGCCACACATGAACGGCCATTCATTTCGCTTGAATATTCCGAATATATTGTCACCTTAGGTTTGGTATACCAACATAACCATTCCCGGGAGATACAGAATTGAAAGAAGTAACAAATATGAATATTCTCAAGATGGTGACAATATACCCTAATTGGGTGCGACCCACTTAGCTATGATGCCTGCCCGATTTATGTCATTTCCCAGTTGATGAGGCTTGAGGTCATAACGTATCTCGACAAATCACACCTTCATTTACTCTGAATGCCACATTGTCATACCCGCCAAATCACAAATTGATTTCCCTAAAAATACCATGGGTATAGGCTAAGAGAAACGAATTCCTCCGCCACCAACGTAAATACGTTTGAAACGATCAACTTACGCGATTTACCAGATATACACTGTTAGACATTCGTCTATTCAAGTTATCCTGGCAACCCGAAGGAATTATTGTGTAAATCCATCTTAGGCAATTTCTACATAGGATCGCCAGAATTACCCTTGTATAAACTCCGTCTTCAATTGTCTTCGATTTATTTGATTTGAAACAATAATGCCCATACGGAGGGGTTTTCAGATAATAAATCTGATCTTGGTCTCTCCGTATTAACAACGAAAATGGTAAAAAACTTTGATAGTCGGTGATTTAACTATCAAAGGAAAACATGTGTACAAACAACGGTCGTATTCCCAAATGGAAATCTGACCGATCAATCATCATTTCATTTCCCAATTTCCCACTTATCATTTCCATTTCTGATTCACGCATCAATATCTTCCCACCTCTATCAGTCTCTAACTGTAAACTAGTAAGATAACAACTTCCCACGTACAAACCCCAAAGGCCGAAACCAACATCAGATCAATACCCAGAAAGTCATTCAATTCAACTAATTTCCAGTCAGTTTCTAATTACAATAATTCCATTTAAATTCCTAATTCAAACCCCAAATTTCTTTATAATATTTTATTTGCAAAATATTTACTTTAATCTAATTTTTCACATAGAATGTGAATAATATTTCTTTATATAATCAAAACGGTTTGATTTCGTATTTAAAAACAATATCTCAAACCCAAATTCTATTTATATTTTTATTTTTAGAATTATTCATACAAATCTTATTTCATTTCCAACGTTTATAATCTCATTGCAAATTTCCTTTATAACTACTACGTTCACATTCCATTTCAAACATCGGTGTTAAAACCGATTTTACTTCTCTATATAAATTCAGATTTATATATTCAATTTATCAAATGATACATATTTCCTTAATTTATAAACATCATTTATAAATTATTCTCCTCAATTTATTTGTTAAAACATATTTCTGTTAAATATTTACTTTAAATCAATTTCGTATAATTCTTTTATATCTCGCCAAATCCCTTTTATAATTCTATTAATTTCCAAAACTATATTTATTTCATAAAGTTCTTTATTTACTTCTTATTATTTCCATTAAGTATTTTAACCAAAACGATCTTTTACACTTCTATATAACGGTTAATAATTTTATACAAAAGTTCCTTATTTTATTTTCAAATATCTCCTTTTATAAAAATCCATTTGATTTTATAAAATCCTTAAATTCAATATACACTTCACAAATTCCTTTATTATAAACTCCTTTGATTTTATATAAATTTTTATTTCAATACACACTTTGAAAATTCCCTTTTTACATTCCAGTATCGCTTATGGTATTGAAATACCAAATCAAAAAGATCAATCATCATCCAAACACACATAATGTTTCCCTGCATTCACAGATGTTAATATAATTAACCTCAATTTCATTTCAATATGAAATGTTCTGATAATGGAATCAATATTTGATTAACGATATATATATATATATATATATTACTACATCTATAATTTTAACCAACCAATTAGCAGTTCATCCAAACAATCAACACACAACAATCAACTAACATTTATCAATTCTAAAAATACTTTATAAAAATATAAACTGTGCAGAGTTAGTGAGTTGTACTCACATTGGACGGTTATCGTTAAATAACGATTAATTATCTTTGATTCAGATGGACGTTTTATTTTGCAATAAATTGTAATGAGCTCCAATTCACTCTCAGTCTGGTTCCATTGTGTAGCTTACGATCATACGATCCCAGCGAATCCAAATTTGCCAAATTATGATAACGTATGATAATAGTATAACATTTATAAGATCCTATACTATTTAAATTAACTAAAAACTTAGTTTTTGTTTAAATATTGGGCTTTACCTATCTCTTATCATCCCCCCAAAAGATCAGCGCCCAGTCCCCTTTCCTAATGGCTCACGCTTTCCCCCTTTTACCTCATTTCTTATGCATGCCACACTCCTTTTTCTTTTTCCTTTTTTTCTTATTTTTAACTTGGGCTTCACTACAAAAGAAATAATCTCGGCCCAATATCCCCTTAAAAGCCGACGACCGAAACTTGCATAGGAGCTTTCTTCTCTGATTATTAACTACCGCAAGCTTCTGTATTTTATACATCTCCATCCACTGTATTTCTCAACTCCAAGACCATAACCGTGATTCTCTGGCAACTTTTCCCTTCAGATTCGCACGTGTCCTCCCCCGTCTCCATTTAAGACTGCACCACGCGTGTACAGTGAAGCACCAAATACCCAGGCGTTCATCTTTCCATGCATATGCACATGATCCTCTCCCCTTCTTCTTCTTCAACCGATCATCCCCCTGTAGCTTCCTAATACCAAGCCGCAAGCTCCACTGCATATGTTAGCTACTGTGTCCATTTACATTTCTTACAACCGAGAGTGCTATGCAAGCTCCACTGCACCGTGCACATAAGCACTTATGAATGAAACAACGCCCCTCATACATATAAATGCCGCACCAACATGAAGCCCGCCCAGTGCACCACATCCATCTTTTTGTCTTGCTGAGCCTTGCGTCTTCTTCTACATACTCACGGAACAGAAACACGCTTCCCATGTTGAACTACTACTCCGTGTTTTATTTTGATACTATGGCTTGCATTTTCAGATTATCTTCAAGCAGTGTACAACTGCTTTGCAACCACTATGTATGACAAGAGAGTGAAGCACCGGATTCTATTATGGTGACAGTTTTGTTTTTTTTTTGTAATTTTACTTTGGAGTACTCATTTGGTAAAAATTTCGGGAAGCTATTTTTATTAGTTCGGATGAAATTGCTGAAGCTAAACAAACAAATGAAGGAGCCTGGGTTCTAGTATATATATACGATGTTACGTAGATGTCAAGGAATAGACTTGTACAATCCCCTCTTAGGCATGTGTTTACATTTAATGGATATAAGTCTTCGTTTGAGTTTTCACATCTGGTTGTATGTGATGGGATATTAACTTAGGGTTTATGGCATGAAGAAAGTATATATTTAAAATATATGTCTTAGCTATGCGTTATTTATCGTTCCATGAAGTATCATATGTATATATAGGACGTGTATACATAATTAAACTAGGGTAGAACAGCAATGCATATATTAATATACATATTTAGAACTTTGGATGCCAAGAAATGTGGCATAAGTAGGGATCGACTGGCAAGCCTAGTACGTGAAAGTGATCCTAGCTTATATAATATATGTGTATATTTTATTTCAAGTAGTCCCATGTTATCAAATCACTGACATTATAGTTTTTTTCTTGTATCAACTCTTGATTTCAAAAGCTGCCACTGCGAGTAGACCAAAAAGGCCGAGCATCATTTTTATCTAACGATTAACAAATTAGCCCTTTTTGTTTGACTTTGTTTGAAGGTTGCAAGGAGATCGAACAAAATTATGGAAGCAACGAGAATTGCACTTGTGAAGGCAGGGATCCAATAAACATAGAAATGTTCTACTGTATATGGTGCCGAGTATTAATGTATGCCCACCCATATGCATTAAGAAAAATATCGGTACTTGTTACGTAAACTTCCGTTCGTTTTACGGACGGCTAAGGACAAAAAATACTATCGTATCAAGCGATGTGTCACGATCCCAAAAATATAATAAAATAGACTAGTTATCTCATTTTACGAAACTCCAAAAATGCTGATACAGGGTGTAACATAATCCAAATAAAAAGTGGTTTATTTTCCAAATTAAAAATTACAGTTAAAATCTAAAAATTAAATTATAACTACGTCTCAAAGACCTTGTCCAAATTCGAAACCAATATTTATAATCAAATATATCGTTATAGTTTATAAACGATTCCATAGCGACTATTTGAAAATTTAATTTGAACATAACTCACAATCTATGAGACAAAATCTCGATTTTTCACTTCCATTAGAAAATCACAATTCAATAGATTCGAACGTTTCATGTTTTCGAAGAAATCCGACTTATAACGAATCCTGTATACTCAGTTTAAGTTCAAACCGTAATATTACGAACTGTCGCGACGTTATGAGCTCGATTATAATTTATATTATAATTAATACGTTCAACTGTCGTTTAAATAATATATTCGCTATTATAACTCGAAAATAACTTACTTAAATATCATATATTATACAATATTGCCAATTCAGCTATTTCCGACTTTTTCGGAAATAAATATTATTGCACCATTATTATATTAATTTAAATATTTGAATCCAAACCATTTAAATTACCTAACCAATATAATAAAATAATTAAATAGATTAATTATTAAATCGTAGAAAATCCGGGTCGTTAAAACTTTAAATCGACGTATAGTTATTTGAAATGAAATAATTAAATAGTTATTTATATAAAAATAGGCTGTTTAATTCGAACGATGTTTCAGGTCGTTACGCAGCCCTAACGCTGTTTTTATCCAAATTTGAATTACACATTTCTTAAAATCTAACCGTTGGATCTTAAAGAATTTAATATCATTGGAAAGATCTTTCCAAAGCGAACCCAAGGGTTCTAGTTTTGGGAAAATCCGACGGTCGGATCTTTCGGTATTATCGTTTAAAGTTATGATTCCAAAACGTGAACTACCATGCACGATTCATTTTATTTTAATTTATATATGTGTATAAATATAATTCATTTCTATTTCATTACATGTAAATTTTGTTCACTTCACATTCATGTTAAAAAGAATATTTTTATTGAACAAAAATATTTCATTACCTGTAAATTTTGTACGCTTCACATACACATGTTAAAAAGATGAATTTTTTATCAAACAAAAATGTAATTCAACATATGATTCTTTTGTTCTTCATTAACATGTTAAAGATGACATTTTTATCTAACAAAAATGTAATTCAACATATGATTCTTTTATTGGTTTATACATTCATTAAAAATGTGATTTTTATTGTTAAAACATTTTATTTCAAACATGAATATTTTATATAGTTTATACATTCAATAAAAATGATATTTTTACTATTCAAACGATTTATTCAACACATGAATATTTTATATAGTTTATACATTCAATAAAAATGATATTTTTATTGTTTAAACATTTTATTCAACACATTAATATTTTATATAGTTTATACATTCAATAAAAATGATATTTTTATTGTTCAAACATTTTATTCAACACATGAATATTTTATAGTTTATTCATTATTTTAAAATATTCTTTATTTCTGAATCGGAATGCTACTCAATCAATTACCATATAATTTCAGTTATATGGATTTCATACATCGCATGTATGCAACAATAATGACAAATAATCATTATACATTCAAACATCTTCCAAAGTGCAATTTACAGCTGTATAAGCATTAAAATAAATAACTAACGCTCATCACAACCTGTCAACCCATCGATTGACATACAACTAAATATTAGGATTAGTGTATGTCAAATATCATCCCAATACCCGTGTGGGGTTTTCAAACAACAAATTTTAATCATTATTTGTGCAGTTGGGCGATGTGTAAAATTTATCGTCCCAATCAATATCAGATAAATAAGTGTACATAAACAAGCCATCCAACTTGTTAATGAATATTTATTCCAATATTACTATTTTAAATTATAAATGGATATTTGTAACTTTAAATTTACACAATAATATTAACATTGTTTTAATATGTTAATTATCACAATCACAATACACAAATCACCAAATCATCCATGGTTTGCAAGAAATAGTGTCAGGAGCTACTAAGCCCCGTCTGCAACCTATGATATAATTACATAACAAAAATAGTTGAGTGAGAAAGAGTTCTCACCTTTGCTTTCCACTCCGCCAAATCTTTACGCGAAGGAATGTGACCTTTTCGGCTCCACAGTCCACGTACGACATCCAAATCACTCCAAATCAGTCTTTTGCGAAGCTCCCGTCGATATGGCTCCAACGCATCTGGTTTCGCTGAATTTCGAGTTCGTATGAAAAAAGTTATGCTTTTTACAAGTTTCATGTACATATAAGCCATTAACAATTAAAATAAGTAATTAATTAACCTTGAATTCTTGCTAATGTAACGACCCAGATTTTTGAACAATTAATTTTAAAATATTTAATATCGTTTAAATTATGGAGTTGATAATATAAACAATATTTTATATTGAGTTATCTATTTAATAATCGAAATACGATTTATTTTGATTATATATAATCATCGTAATACGAGAATCTAAAATAATTCAATTTGAAGTTAGAAACTAAATCAAAACAATTCAGATGATCAGTATTAATTGTATTTGAATATATATAATCATAAAAATATTTTATTATCAGATAATTTATTTGTTTTTGAATTTAAATTATGTTATATAGATTTAATATGGTTATTTTATATATACACGTTCCAAAATAAATTTCAGAAAATATTCTGTTGAGTTCAGAATAGGGTTATTATACTGAAAGGTCGGTCGGTACGCTAAAATAACGGTTCACATTTTTAGCTATAGAACCCAAGATAATTGATCAGTGGATAAGCACAAAATCAAATCGGTATCTATTTAAATAAACTAAAAATCTCTTTATATCGAATTGAATTAAATTCGTAATCAAATCACATTAAATAACCTATCCTATTTGAGTACTTCAGCTACTACCTTCTTTGTACCCGCGTTCAGGCCTATTCCTTCAGGCTTAAGCTTCTTCCTCTATTTAAACGCACCATTTCCTTCCATTTTTATTTGGCAAAACTAAAAGCTTAAGGCAAACCAAATAAATGGCTGCTTCCCTTATAAACCGCACCTCTTCCTTTTTAGTTCACGGTTATATCTTTTTTCCCTTCTCTTAAAAATCAAACCACTTCCTTTATCTTTGTCAAAATCGAAAAGAAAGCTTCAGCAAACAATTAAAAATGGCGATCGGTATTATAAGAAGGGGGAATCAAATCAAATCGCAATGAAGACCGTATTGATTTCTGAAGCTCGAAGTCGAGCTAGGGGAATGCACGATTTATGATGCGAGTAAAATTTGGGCCGCCCCTTTTGCAAGAAGCATGACCGACGGACAAGCTCAATATGTGATACCAAAACGATATGAGGAAGTCAAAGTTTGCGAGTGTGATACTGATTTGGAAAGTCACGTTCAAAGCTGTGGTAATTGGAGGAGCGACGAGTTGGATATGTAATGGGAGTTTAGATCGTGAGTGGTGTGAAGGTGTCAGGAGAGGTTGACGTCAACTTTAGGGGTGTTGGAGACTGGAGTAATGCGATAACATTTAACTGATGATGGTGATTTAGGGTTGGCGATGAAAGTGAGGTGATTAGGGGTTCTGAGGGTATGCGACTGGGTGAGTATGAACGAGGTCGAGGTTGATTTTTCTGATGGCAACCTAGTGTTCGGCAGTGGCTGTGGGAAGATGGGTAGGTATGGTGCTCAAACAAGATGCATTGATGATTGACTAACGGTGATGCTTATTTGTTCAGAAGTGGGAAAATTAAGGGTCTGGGACTGTGTTTGTTCTTTGGGATGTTAGTTGCTGGAAACAAGTGTTTGTTGGAGAAGTATTGAAATGAAGGGAGTTCGATTATAGTGGATGCTGGAATGCACAATACATAATTGGAGATGGAAGTATTAATCAGGGAAGAAGGGTGTAGTCATGTTTACTAATATAAAGATGGACAGTGAACAATTCTAGGCAGAAGGAGATAAATGAGGAATAAGGTATACTTTATTTTAAAATTTCAAATGTACATAGAATAATTTACTGACTTATGATTAGTGGTTAAATTAAATAAATAAATATTTAATCGAGATTTAAAATCATATAAATCATAGGTATAGATTTATTCAAGACGATTCATAGCCAATATGATTTGGGATTTAACAGGGTATTCGGCAAATAAAATATCACGGTGAGTAATTCTCACTCAAGAATTTTATTTAAATTATTTTTACCGTTAAAAATATTTATTGGTTGTTTGGTTGCATTAAAATATTACTGTGGCTATTATAAACATATATTAATTATTTAGGATCGGTGTTTGTGGCTATTATATATATATTGTTGTTTGGATTCCTGTAGTACCATTAGCGGATGCCCGCGGTATCATTAGCAGATGGCCCTATACGCCACATGCTATGATAGTGGATGACCTTCTATACCGCGACATCCCGCCTCGAAGCAGGATGGGTATTATTTATGTTGGCTAACGTCTGTGGATGCAGGAAAAATAGGTTGGAGGAATCCAACTGGATTCCTCAAAATTTATTACTATTTGTTTTCACATATATATTATCATATATGTTGTGCTATAAAACCCGTGATTTGATAATTGAGTGTTTTTAGATATTTAAATATCACTGGGCTAAAATGTTGATATATAAAAATATCGTGAAAACGATATTTGGGATTTAAATGGAAAATTCTATTTTTCTAAAAATAGAATTTGAAATTCGAATAGACTAAAAATATTAACTTGTTTTGAATAAATAAAACAAGTATTGAAATTTATAAACGATGTTTATAAATTAAATAACGCAGAGAATTGAAATGAATTTATAAACAGTGTTTATAAATAAAGTGGAAAAATTATCATTGGATAATCTGAATATTTAAATTCAAATGTGAATTTAAAAATAGAAATGGGGAAATCGTTTTAAAGAAATAAATGATGGAATTTATTCTGATTTTCAGAATATAAATTGAACTAAAATAAATCCGTAAGGATTTATGATCTGAATTCGATTAATTCAAATTTATTTAAATAGAAGTTAAATTGAATATGAAAATAAATTGGGTGTTATATATATAAGTTATTATAAATAGAAAGTTCCAAAATAAGATTTTGGTTTTAAATAGATTTCGAAATAGACTTGTTTAAATATATGAAACAAGAAATTTATAAAATGGTGTTTATAAATATAATGAATTAATTATCAAGAGATAATTTGAATATTTAAATTAAAATATGAATTTAAAAATATAATTTGAAATCATTCGAAAGGGAATAACGGTTTTTATTCCATAATTCGGAATATCAAAGGGATGGAGTTTCAAATAGAAAGTTGAAAAGGGAACTTGTTTAAATATATGAAATAAGGAAGTTGAATTTATAAATAAGGTTATAAATTTGGTGAAATAAATTATCATTTGGATAATTTAAACTATTTAAATTGAAATAGGAATTTAAAAGTAAATTGGGAAGTGTTTTGAAATAAAACGATTGATTATATTTCGGAATTCGGAATATAAGCTGAACTGAGGAGAATTCAACGGGTTTATAATTGAAATTTGATTATATCGAATTTTATAAATAATTTATTTATAAAAGGAATTGGAATTAAATATAGAAGAACGAAGTATAAATAAATATATTACCGAGTAAGGAAAAATCGACAATTATAGATAATCGAAAATATTATGTTGAATTGGGAAATTGATTTGATATATATTAAAAATATATCAGAATGGAGTTGAATTTATTATAAATGAAGTTTAAAAGTTTTTATATATAAATATAATTAAAACGAACTCGCCGCAGCGCGACAGTTCGTAAATTGGTGATTCGAACTTCAATTGAGTATATAGAACTCAAATTAAGTCGGAATTCTTTGAAATAAGAATCGTCAGGACCATTTGAATAATAGTTTTCTAATGGAAGGGAAAAATCTGAATTTCGTCTTATAGATTTTGTTATGTCAAAATCAAATTTTTAGGAAAACAGCGCCATGACCATTTTAAAACCAAAACGGTTTATTTAAATAAATAAAAGGATTTGAAGTAAATAAAATCCGAATTTCCGTTAGAAAAATCCAAACTTGAGATGGAAAATAAGTATGAACTCAAGTGGAGTAGTGAACTGATTTTTGAAACAAAAATCAGATTTTTAATTGTTGAATAAAATTAACTAATGTAAAGAACAATTAGTAATGGGATTTGAATCAAAATTGGGTTTTGGTTAAGTGAAATTGAATTGGTGAATTTATATTCAAAATCGAGTAAGAAACTGGAATTGGAAATGGCATTGGATCAGTTTATAAGCAAATTAAAAATATATATATGGACAAGATATGTTCAGCTGAAAAGGGAAATAGGCAAAAGAGCCAACTAAAGTATAAATTAAAGAGTTGAGTTAAAAATGACCGGACTAAGTTGAAATAAATTAGAAATGGACACATGTGTTAGACAGGTATGGAATGAAGTATATAAAGTGTATGAAGCTTATATATTTAGTGCCCAACATAAAGGTACACATTTAAATTCCATATGAGATTTTATGCGCCGAATCGGCAAGCCACTTGGCTTTTTGAAATTTTTTTTGAATGGAAAGGGCCTAGAGAGGCGAGTTAAGGTTCGGACTATCGACCTGTACAAAGGAGGTTATGGCGAAATTTTCCGGGAATTTAAGGAGTTAGAATATTTTTAAGATAATTCGATAATTAGAAATCTATATATCAATATATATAGAATCGAGTACGGAAACGAACTTAAAAATAGAATATTATAAACAAAAGGAAATCGAAAATCTATTAATAGAAAGATATATATATATATATATATATATATACATTATAAAAATGAATAAGTGGTTTTTTTGGTGTTGATGATTTGAGATAAGTGGTCTTGTCAGTTTTGAAGTTAAAGATTTTATTCAGTCAAGGTCTGAGAGGTAATTATACCCCAACTTGATTGATTTCATTACTAACTGATAAACATCAAGATCCAGTCTCGAAGAGAAATGTATGAATAAGAGTTAGTTGAATGCAGTGTTTTGGGTTGTTTTAACAATGTTTTACACAACATTCGTTTTAACCCAAGTAGGTGGAAATTTAGAAATACAATAAATAAATATTTCCTGAGTGTAGAAATGAACGGGCATGAAAGAGACAAGTAATTGGAATGTTTTCCAATTATAAATAGAAGATATTTTCTACGTACAGAAAATAAAAGGAGACGATATATGAAAATATTTTCTAAATAGCGAAAAGGGCCAAGATGATTGTTGAAAATATTTGGCTAACAAATATTGATACGGAAATGGAGTAGTGATTTAATTAATGAATGAAATATTAATTAAATGGTCCAGTGATTTTTTTGAATCTTTGAATGAATGTTTGTTTTCTTCGATAGTTAAATAACCGACTATCGAAGTGTTTGCCAATATCGTTGACAATATGGAGAGACCGGTTGGATTATTATCCATAAACCACTTCGTGTTGGCAGTAGCATTGCGAATCAGATTATACGAAGGTAATCGAAGACGGAGTAAAGTGCAAGGACTTTTTCTATTAATGGGAATTGTGCTTTCGGTTTCGTTCAATCCCAGAATAAACGTATATGGACGAATGTCTGACAAAGTATTTCCAATGATCAAATATGTTGGTATGTATAAATATATATGGTGGCGGAGGATTTATTCTCTTAGCATAATATCCGGAATATATTTGTGCAAATCAATTAGTGATTAACGGATCTGACAATGTGACATTCAAAGTGATTGTGCTATCAATGAATAATAAGTAATCGTAGCCTCAGGCCTCAACAACCGGGAAATGACAAAAATCGGGAAGGCAGCATGGCTATGTGGGTCGCTCTCATTAGGGTGTATTATCACCTATCTAGAGAAATTCATTTAATTCCTTACTCTATTCAATCCTGTCCCATTCTGGAAACGGTTGTTGATCACAACCGTTGGTGATATACATTCGATATACTTAAGCGAAATGAGTGGTCGGTCATGTGTGGGCCGGGTTGCAAGATGTTCTTATTGAACCTAGTGTGTTACTCTCTAGAGATACACTATCGGAAGGTGGCTCCTTACCTTGTCCTGTTGGAAATCCAATCTCCAATAAGCGCCATGCGGTTTTTGATTTTATACTATATATGGAGCGTGAGATGCAATCGTTTCGCTGGATTCTATTTATTTGATGTAGACATTATTATAATATCATTGGATTTGATATCAAAAATATTTTGGGTTATCGTAAGGTAAAAACCATCCGTGTTTATGTGTGGATTGGTTTTACGATTATCATTTCTTTCGAAAGGATTTTTAAAGTTAAACAAATGATTGGAGTTTACTCACACCAGTCCCATGATTGACCCAGAGTTTATTTTGTTTTTGTTTTCCCTAAACTTTTGGATGCCCAAATTTGTACGAGCAGTCAAGTAGTCGGGATTTTACAGATTCACTTGGAGGAGTTTGAAGCAGGAGGCTTCACTAGTTAGTTATAGACTATCATATATTCCGCTATGTACTGTGATGTATCTGGAAACAGGTGTTTATAACTGTTCCAGGAATAACTGTTGTGCTTTGATAATGGTATGTATATACAGTTACTGATTTGTATTTCAAAAGTTATGTTATTTAATATATTTTATTCGTTCCGCTGTGAGATTTGTGTTCTTCGTTTTTCTTCTATTCTAACTTTTCTTTCTTTCTATTCCTCATCCTCTAACTTCTTTCTACTAATGATTCGTATTTCTGTGTCATTGGGTTGGATGTGTGGTGTTATTAGTCAACTCAAAGGGTACAGATTTGCGGGCCGTAATAGTTGGTATTAGAGCTTAGGTTGAGCGAATACCTAGGCTTTGGTGGGGTTGTGCTCATTAGAGATAGGGACAGTAGTACCCTGGAATGAGTTGAATATATATATATATATATATATATATATATATATATATATACGCGAGCGCGTATTTGTTACTTGATATAAATACTGTTTTATATTGTGTTGGCTAGTCTGTTGAGTGGTTTATGAATTATGATCGATGTGTGGGACGCCACGAAGTTGATAGGAATTTCTAAACACTTGAATAGAGAAATTTGACATAATATTGTTTTAAGTGGGTAAATGAAATGATTTTAACCCAAAATTCTATTTTGATATAGAAAGAATAATTTTCTGAAATTATTATATTATATGGATGCATTGATTGTTAATATTATAATCAAATGAGATTATAAGAATTGAATTGGTTATGTATAACCAATTATAATTTGTATATGAACAAAATATACAAATGAGATGAATTAAAATTGAATTCAAAACCGAATTCAGAATTGAAAATCCTGGGAAGTTGGAAAATATTTCCAAAGTATATTAAAATAAAATAGTTTTATTTTGAAAGGATTTTTGAATAGAAATCATTTTGAATGGATTTTGTAAAGTGATAAAGCACTGAACTCACTTCAGTGGCTGGAAAATAATTTTGATAATGACTGCAGCATCATCAGTGTTCATTCTCGAGTTTCTAAGTGATGGATTGCTACCTTAGAAATGTTTTGATGAAATCTTGTTTGAAAGAAAACATGTTGGTTTGAAAATTCAAATGTTTTGAATTTGAGATGGAAATAAATATATGTATATATTTATGTGATTTTAGAAGGATTTGAAATGAAAACCCGGGTATTTGAATTCTGGAATTTAAATAAAGCAAGTTAAATGAATTGAATAGGAATATGTTGAATGTAAATCATTCAGATTAAATAAATGGAAACCAAAAGTTTTGGTGAAATTAAAATTTGTTGAAGTACGAAATGTTGAGTTTCAACATAAATGGAGTTTGAAAAGTAACGGGTTAGTAGCACTTTTCCTACCTTAGTAATTTCGGGGATGAAATTCTTTTAAGAGGGGAAGGATGTAACGACCCGGAATTTTGAATAATTAATTTTAAAATATTTAATATCATTTTAAATATGGAGTTGATAATATAAATGATATTTTATATTGAGTTATCTTAATCGAAATACAATTTATTTTGATTATATATAATCATCGTAGTACGAAAATCTAAAATAATTCAATTCGAAGTTAGAAGCTAAATCAAAACAATTCAGATAATTAGTATTAAGTATATTTGAATATAGATGATAATAAAAATATTTAATTATTAGAGAATTTATTTGTTTTTGAATTTAAATTATATTATATCGATTTAATATGGTTATTTTATATACACACGTTCGAAATAAATTTCAGAAAATATTCTATTGAGTTCAGAATAGGGTTATTATATTGAAATGTCGGTCGGTACGCTAAAATAGCGGTTCACATTTTTAGTTATAGACCCCGAGATAATTGATCAGTGGATAAGCACGAAATCAAATTGGTATCTATTTAAATAAACTAAAAATCTCTTTTTATCGAATTGAATTAAATTCATAATCAAATCACATTAAATATCCTATCCTATTTGAGTACTTCAGGTACTACCTACTTTGTACCCGCGTTCAGGCCTATTCCTTCAGGCTTAAGCTTCTTCCTCTATTTAACACGCACCATTTCCTTCCACTTTTATTTGGAAAAACTGAGAGGTTAAGGAAAACCAAATAAATGGATGATTCCCTTATAAACCGCACCTCTTCCTTTTTAGTTCACGGTTATATCCTTTTTCTCTTCTCTTAAAAATCAAACCACTTCTTTTATCTCTATCAAAATCGAAAATGAAAGCTTTAGCAAACAATTAAAAATGGCGATCGGTATTATAAGAAGGGGGAATCAAATCAAATTGCGATGAAGACCGTATTGATTTCCGAAGCTCAAAGTTGAGCTAGGGGAACGCACGATTTATGATGCGAGTAAATTTTGGGTCGCCCCTTTTGCAGGAAGCATGACCGACGGACGTGCTCAACATGTGATACCAAAACGATATGAGGAAGTCAAAGTTTGCGAGTGTGATACTGATTTGGAAAGTCACGTTCAAAGCTGTGGTAATCGGAGGAGCGACGAGTTGGGTCTGTAATGGGGGTTTAGATCGTGAGTGGTGCGAAGGTGTCAGGAGAGGTCGACGTCAATTTTTGGGGTTTTGGAGACTGGATTGGTGCGATAACATTTAACTGATGATGGTGATTTAAGGTTGGTGACAGAAGTGAGGTGATTAGGGGTTCTGAGGGTATGCGACTGGGTGAGTATGAACGAGGTCGAGGTTGATTTTTTTTGGTGACAACTTAGTGTTCGGCAGTGGCTGTGGGAAGATGGGTAGGTATGGTGCTCGAACAAAATGCACTGATGATTGACTAACGGTGATGCTTATTTGTTCAGAAGTGGGAAAATTAAGGGTCTGGGATTGTGTTTGTTCTTTGGGATGTTAGTTGCTGGAAACAAGTGTCTGTGGGAAAAGTATTGAAATGAAGGGAGTTCGATTATAGTGGATGCTGGAATGCACAATACATAATTGGAGATGGAAGTATTGATCGAAGAAGAAGGGTGTAGTCATGTTTACTACTATAAAGATGTGCAGTGAACAATTCTTGGCAGAAGGAGATAAATGAGGAATAAGGTATACTTTATTTTAAAATTCCAAATGTACATAGAATAATTTACTGACTTATGATTTGTGGTTAAATTAAATAATTAAATATTTAATCGAGATTTAAAATCATATAAATCGTAGGTATAGATTTATTCAAGACGATTCATAGCCGAGATGATTTGGGATTTATCAGGGTATTCGGCAAATAAAATATCACGGTGAGTAATTCTCACTCAAGAATTTTATTTAAATTATTTTTACCATTAAAAATATTTATAGGTTGTTTGGTTGCATTAAAATATTATTGTGGCTATTATAAATATGTATTAGTTATTTAGGATTGGTGTTTGTGGCTATTATATATATATATATATATGTTGGTGTTTGGATTCCCGTAGTACCATTAGCGGATGCCCGCGGTATCATTAGCCGATGACCCTATACGCCCCACGCTATGATAGTGGATGACCTTCTATACCCCGACATCCTGCCTCGAAGCAGGATGGGTATTATTTATATTGGCTAACGTCTGTGGATGCAGGAAAAATAGGTTGGAGGAATCCAACTGGATTCCTCAAAATTTATTACTGTTTTTTTTTTCACATATATATTATCATATAGGATGTGTTATAAAACCCGTGATTTGATAATTGAGTGTTTTTGGATATTTAAATATCACTGGGCTAAAATGTTGATATATAAAAATATCGTGAAAACGATATTTGGGATTCAAATGGAAAATTCTATTTTTCTAAAGATAGAATTTGAAATTCAAATGGACTAAAAATATTAACTTGTTTTGAATAAATAAAACAAGTATTGAAATTTATAAACGATGTTTATAAACTAAATAATGCAGAGAATTGAAATGAATTTAGAAACAGTGTTTATAAATAAAGTGGAAAAATTATCATGGGGTAATTTGAATATTTAAATTCAAATGTGAATTTAAAAATAGAAATGGGGAAATCGTTTTAAAGAAATAAACAATGGAATTTATTCTGATGTTCAGAATATAAACTGAACTAAAATAAATCCGTAAGGATTTATGATTTGAATTTGATTAATTCGAATTTATTTAAATAGAAGTTAAATTGAATATGAAAATAAATTGGGTATTATACATATATAAGTTATTATAAATAGAAAGTTCCAAAATAAGATTTTGGTTTTAAATAGATTTCGAAATAGATTTGTTTAAATATATGAAACAAAGAAATTTATAAAATGGTGTTTATAAATTTAATGAATTAATTATCAAGAGATAATTTGAATATTTAAATTCAAATATGAATTTAAAAATAGAATTTTAAATCATTCGAAAGGGAACAACGTTTTTTATACCGCGATTCAAAATATCAAAGGGATGGAGTTTCAAATAGAAAGTTGAAAAGGGAACTTGTTTAAATATATGAAACAAGGAAGTTGAATTAAATAGGGTTATAAATTTGGTGAAATAAATTATCATTTGGATAATTTAAACCATTTAAATTCAAATAGGAATTTAAAAGTAAATTGGGAAGTGTTTTGAAACAAAACGATTGATTATATTTCGGAATTCGGAATATAAGTTGAATTGAGAAAAAATCAACGGATTTATAATTGAAATTCGATTATATCGAATTTTATAAATAATTTGTTTATAAAAGGAATTGGAATTAAATATAGAAGATCGAAGTATAAATAAATATATTATCGAGTAAGGGAAAATCGACAATTATAGATAATCGAAAATATTATGTTGAATTGGGAAACTGGTTTGATATATATTAAAAATATATCAGAATGGAGTTGAATTTATTATAAACGAAGTTTAAAAGTTTTTTTTTTTTTATATATATATATAATTAAAATGAACTCGCCGCAGTGCGGTAGTTCGTAAATTGGCGATTCAAACTTCAATTGAGTATGTAGAACTCAAATTAAGTCGGAATTCTTTGAAACAAGAATCGTCAGGATCGTTTGAATAATAGTTTTCTAATGGAAGGAAAAAATCTGAATTTTGTCTTATAGATTTTGAGTTATGTCAAAATCAAATTTTCAAGAAAACAGCGCCATAACCATTTTAAAACCATAACGGTTTATTTAAATAAATAAAAGGATTTGAAGTAAATAAAATCCGAATTTCCATTAGAAAAATCCAAACTCGAGATGGAAAATAAGTATGAACTCAAGTGGAGTAAGTGAATTGATTTTTGAAACAAAAATTAGATTTTTGATTGTTGAATAAAATTAACTAATGTAAAGAACAATTAGTTAATGGGATTTGAATCAAAATTGGGTTTTGGTTAAGTGAAATTGAATTGGTGAATTTATATTCAAAATCGAGTAAGAAACTGGAATTGGAAATGGCATTGGATCAGTTTATAAGAAAATTTAAAAAAAATATGGACATGATATGTTTAGTTAAAAAGGGAAATTGGCAAAAGGGCCAACTAAAGTATAAATTAACGAGTTGAGTTAAAAATAACCGGACTGAGTTGAAATAAATTTGAAATGGACACATATGTGTTAGACAGGTATGGAATGAAGTTTATGAAGTTTATATATTTAGTGCCCAACATAAAGGTACACGTTTAAATTCCATATGAGATTTTATGCGCCGAATCTGCCAGCCACTTGGCTTTTTGATTTTCTTTTTGAATGGAAAGAGAGGCGAGTTGAGGTTCGGACTATCGACCGGTACAAAGGAGGTTATGGCGAAATTTTCCGGGAATTTAGGGAGTTAGAATATTTTTAAGATAATTTGATAATTAGAAATCTATATGTCAATGTATATAGAATCCAGTAAGGAAACGAACTTAAAAATATAATATTATAAACAAAAGGAAATCGAAAATCTAGTAATAGAAAGATATATATATATATATACACATTTTAAAAATGAATAAGTGGTTTTTTTGGTATTGATGATTTGAGATAAGTGGTCTTGTCATTTTTGAAGTTAAAGATGTTATTCAATCAAGGTCTGAGAGGTAATTATACCCCAACTTGATTGATTTCATTACTAACTGATAAACATCAAGATCCAATCTCGAAGAGAAATGTTTGAATAAGAGTTAGTTGAATGCAGTGTTTTGGGTTGTTGTAACGATGTTTTACACAACATTCGTTTTAACCCAAGTAGGTGGAAATTTAGAAATATAATAAATAAATATTTCCTGAGTGCAGTATTGAACGGGCGTGAAAGAGAAAAGTAATTGGAATGTTTTCCAATTATAAATAGAAGATATTTTCTATGTATAGAAAATAAAAGGAGCCGATATATGGAAATGTTTTCTAAATAGCGAAAAGGGCCAAGATGATTGTTGAAAATATTTGGCTAACAAATATTGATAAGC
Source organism: Allium sativum (assembly GCA_030737875.1). Lineage (NCBI taxonomy): Eukaryota > Viridiplantae > Streptophyta > Magnoliopsida > Asparagales > Amaryllidaceae > Allium > Allium sativum. Next base: position 765,975,162 of record CM060912.1, on the reverse strand, counting down.
AAATGGAGTATTGATTTAATTAATGTATGAAATATCAATTAAATGGCCCAATGATTTGTTTGATGCTTTAAATGAATGTTTGTTTTCTTCGATAGGTAAATAACGGACTATCGAAGTGTTTGCCAATATCGTTGTCAATATGGAGAGACCGGTTGGATTATTATTCATGAACCACTCCGTGCTGGCAGTAGCATTACGAATCAGATTATATAAAGATAATCGAAGACGGAGTAAAGTGCAAGGACTTTTTCTATTAATGGGAATTGTGCTTTCAGTTTCGTTCAATTCCAGAACGAACGTATATGGACGAATGTCTAACAAAGTATTTCCAATGATTGAATATGTTGGTACGTATAAATATATATGGTGGCAGAGGATTTATTCTCTTACCATAATATCCAGAATATATTTGTGCAAATCAATTAGTGATTAACGGATCTGACAATGTGGCATTCAAAGTGATTGTGCTATCAATGAATGATAAGTAATCGTAGCCTTAGGCCTCAACAACTGGGAAATGACAAAAATCGGGCAGGCAGCATGGCTATGTGGGTCGCTCCCATTAGGGTGTATTATCACCTATCTAGAGAAATTCATTTAATTCCTTATTCTATTCGATTCTGTCCCATTCGGGAAACGGTTGATGATCCCAACCGTTGGTGATATAAATTCGATAAACTCAAGCGAAATGAGTGGTCGGTCATGTCTGGGCCGGGTTGCAAGATGTTCTTGTTGAAACCAGTGCATTCCTCTCCAGAGATACACTATCGGAAGGTGGTTCCATACCTTGTCATGTTGGAATCCAATGTCCAATAAGCGCCATGCGGTTTTTGATTTTATATTATATATGGAGCGAGAGATGCAAGTGTTCCGCTAGATTCTATTTATTTTACGTAGACATTATTATAATATCATTGGATTTAATATCAAAAATATTTTGGGTTATAGTAAGGTAAAAACCATCTGTTTTTATGTGTGGATCGGTCTTACGGTTATCATTTCTTTCGAAAGGATTTTTAAAGTTAAACAAATGATTGGAGTTTACTCACACCAGTCCCATGACTGACCTAGAGTTTATTTTGTTTTTGTTTTCCCTAAACTCTTGGGTGTCCAAATTTGTACGGGCAGTCAAGTAGTCGGGATTTTACAGATTCACTTGGAGGAGTTTGAAGCAGGAGGCTTCACCAGTTAGCTATAAACTATCATATATTCTGCTGTGTACTATGTTGTATCTGGAAACAGGTGTTTATAAATGTTCCAAGTATAACTGTTGTGCTCTGATAATGGTATGTATATACAGTTACTGATTTGTATTTCAAAAGTTATGTTATTTAATATATTTTATTCGTTCCGCTGTGAGATTTGTGTTCTTCGTTTTTCTTCTATTCTAACTTTTCTTTCTTTCTATTCCTCATCCTCTAACTTCTTTCTACTAATGATTCGTATTTCTGTGTCATTTGGGTTGGACGTGTGATGGGTACGGATTTGCGGGCCGTTATAGCTAATCACTCCTATAATCTTCTTCCTCCCCCAAAAACTGACGTACATGGCAGCCCTCTTTCATGCACCATTGCCTCAACTTCCTCCTTCCATATCTCTTTCGTTTCTAAATGCTTTTGCAAACCGTTTTCACCAACATTCATCTCTCCGCAACCTCTACATCTTCAACACCATCAACCCAAGCTCAAACACTCCACCAAAAATCGCGTTAATAGCCAAATGCCCACTGCCCCTACTAAGTTGCGCAATTTTTTGTCACCAAACTCCACCAAACATTGCATACAAGCTTCATTTCTTGCCACAAACTCAACTACATACTTCATTTTATGCATCGGGGCACCAAAATCAAAAAAACTCAAGCCCTAGCCCGCATAAACCGACGCTGGAAAAATAGACTGCAGCAAAATTTGATTTGAACACCTGGAATTTGGTATGAGGTTGAAGATGAGCTCGCTACGAACTCAAATATATTTATTCCATTATTTTTAGGATTTGATTTCATTCGATTTTGATTGTTGAAAGGGGGAGACTCATGTTGGAATGAAAAGAGGGGAGGCAACGTGATTTTCAGAAGTGGGATTAGGTTAAGGAAGTAAAAAGGATATTATATAGTGGAGGAATTCTTTTTTATTGATTTTATATTTTTCTATACTCAAATATCACTCATTTTGATCATTTAAAAATCCACGTGGTCACCTATGGCTCCCGTTTTTAATGAGAATTGACATGCAGCTACTCTCTGACATTACGGATCCAATGAAACTAGTTTCTACAAATTCTGAGTCCGTATGCACAAATAACGAATTTTTAAAGCCAAAATATTGTCTGTTTTTCACTTTAAAAATCACACCCGGTCACGTACTGACTTTAAAAACCATGAAATTTGGAATCTTACCATTATTCGATGCAAGAAATTCAATAAAAAAGTTCTGTTGAATTTTGAGGTAGTCTCAATAACGTTCCTTTTTAAAATGACTGTCTACTTTTGCACAAATGATTTTGCTTCGCATGGCCACATACTGACTCCATTTGACACACATTTTGGAACTCAACTATGATTTGTCATTATGAATCCAAAATTTTTGATTTCGCAGAATTCTCAGCTTCCTAGCAAAATTTCACTTTTTAAGGGCTACGCGTTGATTTTCAAAATCTAATTTTAAAAATAAAGCTTATAAATCAATTTAATAATTTTACTAAGTTTATTTTAAGTCGAATAAAATATAAAAAATAATTTTAAATTTTTTCTCAAGTTTTATTTTGCAAAAATAACCAATTTCTATTCGCATATTCATTAAAACAGCTTAAATCAAAATTTTAAATTGGTTCAGAAATTCCGGGTTGTTACAATCTCCCCTACTTGAAAACTTTTCGTCCTCGAAAAGAAACGGAGCTGAAAGTTGTTTAACTAACCAACTCAACCTTCATTTTGCCTTTCATTCTTCAACTTTTCAGTTTCTAAGAATTTTCTAATTCTTCAAAAATTTGGCTAACACCCTAAATTTTTGAAAAATTTCGCCATAACCTCCTTTGTACGGGGAGACCTTTAAAACCGCAACTTGCCTCATATGGCCCTCAGCAATCCAAAAGAAAACGAAAGAGCCAAGCGGCTAGACAATCGGCTCATAAAATCATCAAACCCAAGAAATATAGTAAACATGTACTTATTTGTTGGGCATACAATTTTATTCCTCTTCTTAGCTTCCATGCTATGACCTTTTCAATGTATATACATGTACATGCATGCAATTCCAATCAATTTTCAATCCAGTTCAATATTTGATTCGATTTAGCTAAATTTTACCTTTCCATTGTCATATCGGTTTCAATAATCTTATTAGTTAACTAATAATCAAACAACACAACCAACAATCAATTTGTTAATTTGGATCTCAAACATATATAACTTTTATATATATTCAAAAATCATATTTTCTAAGATTGGATTATATATATAATCATAAATACGTTAATAATAAACTTGTCACTCTCAACTCATTCTAGGGCATTTCTAACCCCATCTCTAACGAGTATCTCATTCTAGGATGCTACTGATCCTATCTCTAATGAGTTTTCTTTCATAGGACATAAATAATCCTACCTATGATGAGTCTTTTGTTCAGTTCTAACGAGATGTACCCCAAAGATTTTGAGTTAACCAGAGCTCTGATACCAACTATGATAACCCCAAACCCCCGTTCCATGGAAGCAAGGATAATCATTAGAATATAACACATTTATCACATCAGCAGATTACAGATAATAGCATAACACATGAAATCATAGAATAATACTCATCATCATAACAGTGAAATCATAAATGTCATCAACATCAGAGTTGCACAGACACAGGATACTACTTAGTACATAAGAGGTTCCAACAAATAGAAAATAAGTCTAGAACATCATCAAATACAACATAGATATAGTGATGTCTGAATGTCCAAAATAGAGATAAAAGATAAAGATAGTCTTCGTCTTCTGCCAAAAGAGCACCCCATGCTACTGTGCATATCCAAAGAAAGCCTGTTACCTGTTTACTTGTGTAATGACCCGGATCCTTAGGGGTTAATTTTTGAATATTTAATATTTAATTTAAATATTGGGTGGATAATATAAATGGAATTTTATATTAAGTTATCAGTTTAATAATCAATTTCGATTTAAAATCGAATATATTAAATTACAGAATACGAAAATGGATTTAGTTGAATTCAAATTTTAATTTGAATTAAAAACAGTTCAAATAATTAATAGGGAATTTTATTTGAATTTATAACGATAATAATATTTATTTATTTATCGAGGAAATAAATTGTCTAAAATTAATTTTTATTGAATTAAATTAATATCTTCTACAGATGATCGAATTAGACTTCGTGACCTATCCTAGTGTATTCGGAATAGTGGTATTACCCTAGAATTGACACTTGTTGGGTTCAGAATGGAGTTCGCAGTCAAGGGGATTTTAAATTAAAGGACACCGTTTCAATTATAATATAAAATAAAATAAAATATCTGGTTGGGTGGTTAGAAAACAAAACAACAAGGCAAATTAAAAAGGGACGGTGGCCTTCTTTCCTCCTCTAAAACCATGAATTCCCTTTATAAAATCAAAGCCGCTGCATCTCTCTTTAAAAACCACTTCATTCCTTTTTCGAAAATCTAAGCTTCTGGAAACAAAAAAAAAACAATTTCCGCCCTCTCCTTCAAAACAAAATTCACGAAAGCCCAAACTGTGAATCACGAGTTGGAATCGCGGTTCCTACCTGAAGCTCAACACGAGATTTGGGAAATGAAGTTATGCGATAACGGACGCAAACCGGAGTACAACCTGATGTCAATTTAGGGATGCGCTGATGGAGTTGAATTAGAAGACGAGGTTCGAATCTGGTGCGATTCGTTTTTGGGAGTTCGACGATGAACTCGTGGATCTGGGTTGGCCGCGACAAGCACTACTTGGGGATGGCGAAAATTGTGAGTGAAAAACCAGAAGCTTCTCACTGGTATTCGATTTAAACGGTGCTCGAACAGTGGATTAGGGCTTGCGGTATGATCGAGTTGGAAGAGGCGATGGGTTCATTACAGGGTCTGCGTTGATTTTTGGAGGGTGGACTATCGATCTTGAATGGAGTTGGCGGTGAAGGTGATGCCAGAGTTTGGACTGAGTTGAACAAGATCAACTTGGGACAGTAGCAATGGTAGATGCCGAGAACGTGTTCGATGAATTGCCGAAGAAAGAATTTAGCACGATTAAGGTATTTTTCTTCTTAGATTTAGTTTTTATTTATTTGGAAAAATAAATAAGGCAGTTAGAAATTTATTTTGAGGGATTAGTTATATAAAGAGCAAATAAATTTATATAATTAGTTATAGAAAATGAATTAGTTAGTTTGTATTTCTTTTATTTAAACTATATTAGTTTGATTCAGATTTCAAACTCAAAATAAATAAAAGAAGTTGGATATTTAATTAAAAACAATTTGATGATTTAATTAAATGAGAAAAGGGATATATATAAGACATTTATTTATTCGTTAAATTGAAATGTAAATCGTTAAATAAATATTCGTAGGAGCACGATAAAACTCATTCGAGGCGATTCGAAGCCGTAAGATTTGAATTTCCACAAGATATTCAGCAAAGAAAATCTCGGTGAGTAAATCTCACCTTTTATTTAGAATTTATTTTTATATAGTTAAAAATAATTGTTATGCTTGTTTGAATGTTGGCTGATTGTTTTAAAATATATATTAGTTATTTAGGATATATATATATATATATATTGGGTTGATGATTGGTTGGATTCCCGAAGTCTCATTAGCGGATGCCCGCAGTTTCATAGCGGATGATTACCCTATACGCCCCACGCTATGATTAGTGGATGACCTTCATACCGCGATATCCTGCCTCGAAGCAGGATGGGTATTATTTATGTGCTAACGTCTGTGGATGCAGGAAAACAGGTTGGAGGAATCCAACTGGATTCCTCAAAAATATATTATCTGTTTGTTGTTTGTTTGATTTCATATATATTCCTATATGATGTGTTAAAATCAAATGATTGAAAATTGGTTGATTTGATTGTTGAAATTATCCCTGGGCTTGAATATTGATTTATAAAAATATCAAAAAGGGTATTTGAAATTTAAAAGGGGAATTCTATTTTTATAAATAGAATTTGAATTTTTAATGAAGTATAGAAACATTAACTTGTTTTGAATATATAAACAAGTAATTAAATTTATAAACTTTGTTTATAAATGAAAGGATGGAATTTGAATCGAATTTATAAAGTTGTTTATAAGTGGAAATATGGAATTTGAATTGAATTTATAAACTTTGTTTATAAATGAAAGGATGGAATTTGAATCGAATTTATAAAGTTGTTATAAATGAAAAATATGGGATTTGAATCGAATTTATAAAGTTGTTTATAAATGAAAATATGGGGTTTGAATTGAATTTATAAACGTTGTTTATAAATGGAAAGGTGGGATTTGAATTGAAGTTATAAACGTTGTTTATAAATAATGCAGAGAATTCAAATGGACTTTGAATATAAGGAATTGAAATAAAATTTGAATATAGAATTCAAATGGACTTTAAACTATAGATTTGAATATAGAAATTCAAACGGACTTTAAACTATGGAATTTGAATAATAGAAGCGAATTGGAGTTTGAATATAGAATTCAAATATTAAAAGAGAAATGGACTAAAGAGATAGTTAACAAGTTGAGTTAAAATGATTGGTATAGTTAAAATAGACTGGACATGCATAAATATACAGGAGACAGGTATGGAATAAAGTATAGAAGTGAAATAAATAGAATGCCCGACAAAAAGGTACGTATTTAATTCATATATGAGATTTTATGCGCCGTATCGGCTAGTCACTTGGCTTTTTCTTTTTCTTTTTGAGATAAGAAGGACCGGGAAAGCTATTTGAAATTTCCCGATGCTCCTGGTACAAAGGAGGTTATGGCGAATTTTTCCGGGAATTTAAGGAGATAGAATATTTTTAAGATAATTTGATAGTTAGAAATCAACATATCAAAATATATAGAAGTCGATAAGAAAACGAACTTAGAAATAGAATAGTATAATAAAAACGGAAGTATAAGAATAAAATCTCGTAGGAATAGAAAGAGAAAATGTATATGTGTTTAAAGGTGAATAATCAGTTGTATGGTATTGATTATTCGAGTAAGTAGTCTTGTCTGTTTTGACGTTAAATGTTATTCAGTCAAGGTCTGAGAGGTAATTATACCCCAACTTGGTTGATTTCATGATATACCGATAAGTAGCAAGATTCAGGCTCGAAGATCAATGTGGAATAAGAATTAGTTAAATACTGTATTTGGGTTGTCGTAACGATGTTTTAGACAACATCTGTTTTAACCCAAATATGTGCAAAACTTGGAAATAGAATAATGAACGTTTCCTAAGTATAGAAATAAACGAGATTGGAAAAGAGATAAGTAATTGGAATATTTTCCAATTATAAATAACATATATTTCTAAAGTTTAGAAAATAAAAGAAGGCGATATATGGAAATGTTTTCCAAATAACATATAAGGCCAATATGGTTATTGAAAATATTTGGTTAACAAATATTGATAAAGAAATAGAGAAGTGATTTAATTAATGAAATATTAATTAAAGGTTCACTGATTGTTGGATGTTTGGATGAACACTTGTTTTATTCGATAGTTAAATCATCGACTATCGAAACACTTGTTTTTATTCGATAGTTAAATCACAGACTATCGAAGTTTTGACCATCGTTGTCAATATGGAGAGACCGGTTGGATTATTATCCGAAGAACCACTCCATATCGGCAGTAGCGTGCGAATCAGATTATATAAAGATAATCGAAGACGGAGTAGAGTGCAAGGACTTTTTCTATTAATAGAAATAGTGCCTTCAGTTCATCATGTTCCTGGGTGACTTGTATGGATGAATGTCTGACAGAGTATTTCCGGAATGGTCACGTACATTGATTTCTTCAACTGTACCAAGAGTGGAAGTGGAGAAGGAAACTTCTTTTAGCTAACACGTAATGTATCGTTGAGGACGTCAATCGGTGATTTGATGGATTTGACGATGTGACATTCGAAGTGAATCTGGTGTGATGATAAAGCGTAGCTTCTAGCCTCATCAACCGGTAAATGACAGAAATCGGGCAAGCATCATGGCTATGTCGGTCGCACCTATTAGGGTGTATAATCACCTGATCTAGAGTTTCATTTACTTCTAAAAATCTATTGTCGATGCTGACCCATTCGGGAAACGGTTGCTGATCCCAATCGTTGGTGATATACATTCGATACACTCAAGTGAAATGAGTGGTCGGTCATGTGTGGCTGAGTTGCAAGATGTTCTTGTTGAACTCGGTGTATTCTCCTCTAGAGATATACCAGCGGAAGGTGGTTCCATACCTTGTCATAGTTGGAAAACCAAATACCCAATACGTGCTTGCGATTTTGATTGTATATATATGTGGAACGTGAGATGCAAACGTTCCACTAGATTGTTATTTACTTGATTTAGACATTATTATAATATCAAAAGAGTTTTGATATAAAGATAAGTCAAGTGTTTGGATTCTCATAAGGGAAAAACCCGTTCCGTGTTATACGGCGTGGTCTTATGAGATATCGTTTAGTTTTCTGAAACTGTTTTAAACTGTTTACTCATACCAGTCCCATGACTGACCCGGAGTTTACTTTGTTGTTTTCCCTAAACTCTTGGGTGCCTAAATTTGTACGGGCAGTCAAGTAGTCGGGAATTTACAGATATACTGGAAGAGCTTGGAGCAGGAGGCTTCAGGATCATATAGCTATAGTTATTTCTGCTGTGTTGTAAGTGATGTACTTTGATATTGATGTATATTCAAGTACAGATGTATATTTCAAGTTATGTTATATATTATATGTTATTCGTTCCGCTGTGAGATTCGTGTTACTCTGATATTGTGTTCTTCTTCTTCTTCTATTCTAAGTTTCTATCTTATCTACCCTCACCCTCTAACTTCTTTCTATTAATGGTTCGAATTTCCGTGATATTTGGGGTTGGACTTGTGTTTTTGGTCAGCTCAAATTCTACCGGATTTTCGGGTCATTACAGTCGGTATTAGAGCTTAGGTTGAGCTAATACCTAGGCTGTGTGGAATGTGCTCATTAGAGGTAGGATCAGTAGTATCCTAGAATGAGTTGAGTGTATTTATATACGAGAGAGCGTATTTGTTATTTGATATAAAAACTGTTTTATATTGTGTTGACTAGTCTGTTGAGTGGATTATAAATTTTGGTCGAATCGTGGGACGCCACGATGTCGATAGGAGTTTATAAACACTTGAACAGAAGATTGGACACGATATTGTTTTTAAATAGTTAAGTTGATTGTTAGGATTATAATCAAATTATATTATAAAACTGAAATAGTTATATATAACCAATGGAATTTGTATATGAAATCAAATATACAAATAAGATGAATTGAAATTGAATTCCAACCAGAACTCAGAATTTAAAATCCTGGGAGTTTGGAAAATATTTTTCTAAAAGGAGTTTGAAAGAAATATAGTACTGAACTCATTCAGTAGCTGGGAAATAATTCTGATGATGGTCGCAACATCATCAGTGTTCATTTTCGAGTTTCTAAGTGATGAATTGCTGCCTTAGAAAAGTTTTTGATGGAAATTTGTTGAAAAAGAAACAAGTTGTTTGAAAATTCAAATGTTTTGAATTTGAGATAGATATAAATATATGTATATATTTATATAACTTTAAAAGGAATTTTGAAATGAGAAATTGGAATATAGATTTCAAATAGAAGTAAAATAAAGGAATTTGAATATATATATAATTCAAATAGAAGTGAAATAGAATTTGAATTCAAAGGAATTCAAATGGATTTGAATAAAGAAAAGTCAAATAGAGATTTGAATATTAGAATTCAAATGGAATTTGGTTAAATAGAATTTCAAAGAGAATATAAAGTGGAGGTTGAAGATTAGAATTCAAGAAAATATAGAGTTTGAAATAGAATTTAAATTAAAAGGATTTCAAATAGGAATTGAAAATAAGAAATTCAAATAGAATTTGAATAAAGAAATTCAAATGGAATTTGAATATTGTAGATGTAGAGGACTTGAATATTTGAAGAGAAATAGATCGGGAATATTATGTTGGAATGGATTGGATATATATTAAAAATATATCAGAATAAAGTTGAATTTATTATAAATGAAGTTAAAACGTTTATATTTTTTTAAAACGAGCTCGCCATAGTGCGGCAGTTCGTAAATTGGCGATTCAAACTTTAATTTAGTATACAAAACTCGATTTAAGTCGGAATTCTTTGAAACAAGAATCGTCGGGACCGGTTGAACAATAGTTTTCTAATGAAAGAGAAAAATCAGGATTTCATCGTATAGATTTTGAGATAGGTCAAAATCAAATTTCAAAAAGTGCAGCGCCAGAAACCATTTAAAACCACAATGGTTTATATATATATAAGTAAAAGGATTTTTAAAGTAAATAAAATCCGAATGGCCATGAGAAAAATATAGACTTGAGTTATAAAATAAATGTGAACTCAAGTGAAGTAGATAAAATGATTTGGGAAACAATGATCATATTTTTGATTATTGAATAGAATTAACTAAGTAAAAGAGTAATTAGTTAAAGGGAAGTTGAATCGAAATTGGGTTTTTGGATAAGTGAAAGAGATGGAGAATTTATATTCGAAATCGAATATATAACTCGAGTTGAAAAAAAATAAAAAATTAGATTAGTTATAATTAAGTTGACATACTTTTGGACAAGTTATATTCAAATAAAAAAAGGTGAAATAGGCAAAACGATTAATTTGCAACTAGTTAATGGGAATTTGAATGATTTAAATTAAATTTAACTTAAATAAGTTAAATGGATCAAAATAATAAATTGAGTAAAATGAATGAAATATGAATTGGGTGTGAATTAAGGAAAAACCAAAAGAGTATAAAGGAAAATATATTTGTAAAACGAATATAAAAGGAAATATATTTGTAACACAAATACAAAGGAAGTTATGTGCAAACAAATAGAAGGAGAAATAATTGTAAAAACATTTACAAATAGAGTTTAGAAGGGAATATTTGTAAAACATTTACAAATAGATTCAATGGAAATATTTATTTGTTAAATAAATAGAAATAAACCAAAGGAATATTCAGAAGATGAATGGAAAATGGGAATCCGTTTTTAACAGATAAATAGAAAAGATTAATTTATAAATAACAGTTTATAAATTAAATTAAATATTTATCATTCGATAAATGGAATATATAAGTCTGAACTTATATAGGGGAGAGATATTGGTTTTTAACACCGATAGTTTTAAATAGAAGGGGTACACAACACTTGTATAAGTGAAGTAACGTTATTAAAGAGAACATTTATAAAGTGAAGAACCGTTACTAAAAGTAAATCTTTATAAATGAATAAACGTTATCCAATAGGAGTTATTCGAATAGGAGAAGTCGATTAGAGTTAGAAATAATCGATTTGAGTTGGAATAAATCGATTAGAGTAAGAATTAACCGGTTAGAGTTAATCAGTTAGGGTTAATCCGTAGAGTTAATTGAATATTAGTTATTCAATTAAAATTTATTGAATATTTGTTATTCAAATTAAGAGTTAACCAGATAGAGTTAATTGAACATAGTTAATCGAATTAGGAGCTAATTGAATGTTAGTTATTCAATTAAAGTTGATCGAATATAGTATTGAGATAGAATTAATCAAACATAGTTACTCAGGATAAGTTGCCATTTCATATGACTGCTAGCGTAATTCGCAGGGCTGCAGATAGCCTAGGGCAGTCGGATGTTTCCTGGGGGAATCAGGCGTAACCATTGTGATCGCTGCGATCTAGAGTCAAGCGAATGGAGTTAATCGAATATAGTTATTCGAAATAGAGATTATCGAATATAGTTTATTCGAAAGGAATTATCGAATTTGGTTATTCAAAAGGAGTTATCGATTTTTAGTAAATCGGAGGAGTTATCGATTATAGTTTAATCGAAAAGAGTTATCGATTATTTGTTAATCGAAAAGAGTTATCGATTATTTGTTAATCGAAAGAGTTATCGATTATTTGTTAATCGAAGGAGTTATCGATTATTTGTTAATCGAAGGAGTTATCGATTATTAGTAAATCGAAGGAGTTATCGATTATTAGTAAATCGAAGGAGTTATCGAATATAGCTTATTCGGAAGGAGTTAAGTGAAAAGAGCAAATCCAATAGAGTTAATTGATAAGAGTAAATTGAATAGAGTAAATCGAATATAGTTTATTCGAAGAAAGGTTTTCGAATCTAGTTATTCGAAAGAGAGTAAATCGAATATAGTTATTCGAAGGGAGGAGTTATCGAATAAGGATTTATTCGAAAGAGAGTTATGTAAGGAAGTTTGAAATGTTGAGTATCAACATAAATAAGTTTGGAAAAGATAAACGGGTTTGTAGCACTTTTTCTACCTTAGCAATTTCGAGGCCGAAATTATTTTAAGTGGGGAAGATTGTAATGACCCGGATCCTTAGGGGTTAATTTTTGAATATTTAATATTTAATTTAAATATTGGGTGGATAATATAAATGGAATTTTATATTAAGTTATCAGTTTAATAATCAATTTCGATTTAAAATCGAATATATTAAATTACAGAATACAAAAATGGATTTAGTTGAATTCAAATTTTAATTTGAATTAAAAAAAGTTCAAATAATTAATAGGGAATTTTATTTGAATTTATAACGATAATAATATTTATTTATTTATCGAGGAAATAAATTGTCTAAAATTAATTTTTATTGAATTAAATTAATATCTTCTACAGATGATCGAATTAGACTTCGTGACCTATCCTAGTGTATTCGGAATAGTGGTATTACCCTAGAATTGACACTTGTTGGGTTCAGAATGGAGTTCGCAGTCAAGGGGATTTTAAATTAAAGGACACCGTTTCAATTATAATATAAAATAAAATAAAATATCTGGTTGGGTGGTTAGAAAACAAAACAACAAGGCAAATTAAAAAGGGACGGTGGCCATCTTTCCTCCTCTAAAACCATGAATTCCCTTTATAAAATCAAAGCCGCTGCATCTCTCTTTAAAAACCACTTCATTCCTTTTTCGAAAATCCAAGCTTCTGGAAACCAAAAAAAAACAATTTCCGCCCTCTCCTTCAAAACAAAATTCACGAAAGCCCAAACTGTGAATCACGAGTTGGAATCGCGGTTCCTACCTGAAGCTCAATACGAGATTTGGGAAATGAAGTTGTGCGATAACGGACGCAAACCGGAGTACAACCTGATGTCAATTTAGGGATGCGCTGATGGAGTTGAATGAGAAGACGAGGTTCAAATCTGGTGCGATTCGTTTTTGGGAGTTCGACGATGAACTCGTGGATCTGGGTTGGCCGCGACAAGCACTACTTGGGGATGGCGAAAACTGTGAGTGAAAAACCAGAAGCTTCTCACTGGTATTCGATTTAAACGGTGCTCGAACAGTGGATTAGGGCTTGCGGTATGATCGAGTTGGAAGAGGCGATGGGTTCATTACAGGGTCTGCGTTGATTTTTGGAGGGTGGACTATCGATCTTGAATGGAGTTGGCGGTGAATGTGATGCCAGAGTTTGGACTGAGTTGAACAAGATCAACTTGGGAAAGTAACAATGGTAGATGCCGAGAACGTGTTCGATGAATTGCCGAAGAAAGAATTTAGCACGATTAAGGTATTTTCTTTTTAGATTTAGTTTTTATTTATTTGGAAAAATAAATAAGGCAGTTAGAAATTTATTTTGAGGGATTAGTTATATAAAGAGCAAATAAATTTATATAATTAGTTATAGAAAATGAATTAGTTAGTTTGTGTTTCTTTTATTTAAACTATATTAGTTTGATTCAGATTTCAAACTCAAAATAAATAAAAGAAGTTGGATATTTAATTAAAAACAATTTGATGATTTAATTAAATGAGAAAAGGGATATATATAAGACATTTATTTATTCGTTAAATTGAAATGTTAATCGTTAAATAAATATTCGTAGGAGCACGATAAAACTCATTCGAGGCGATTCGAAGCCGTAAGATTTGAATTTCCACAAGATATTCAACAAAGAAAATCTCGGTGAGTAAATCTCACCTTTTATTTAGAATTTATTTTTATATAGTTAAAAATAATTGTTATGCTTGTTTGAATGCTGGCTGATTGTTTTAAAATATATATTAGTTATTTAGGATATATATATATATATATATATATATATATTGGGTTGATGATTGGTTGGATTCCCGAAGTCTCATTAGCGGATGCCCGCAGTTTCATAGCGGATGATTACCCTATACGCCCCACGCTATGATTAGTGGATGACCTTCATACCGCGATATCCTGCCTCGAAGCAGGATGGGTATTATTTATGTGCTAACGTCTGTGGATGCAGGAAAACAAGTTGGAGGAATCCAACTGGATTCCTCAAAAATATATTATCTGTTTGTTGTTTGTTTGATTTCATATATATTCCTATATGATGTGTTAAAATCAAATGATTGAAAATTGGTTGATTTGATTGTTGAAATTATCCCTGGGCTTGAATATTGATTTATAAAAATATCAAAAAGGGTATTTGAAATTTAAAAGGGGAATTCTATTTTTATAAATAGAATTTGAATTTTTAATGAAGTATAGAAACATTAACTTGTTTTGAATATATATAAACAAGTAATTAAATTTATAAACTTTGTTTATAAATGAATGGATGGAATTTGAATCGAATTTATAAAGTTGTTTATAAATGGAAATATGGAATTTGAATTGAATTTATGAACTTTGTTTATAAATGAAAGGATGGAATTTGAATCGAATTTATAAAGTTGTTATAAATGAAAAATATGGGATTTGAATCGAATTTATAAAGTTGTTTATAAATGAAAATATGGGGTTTGAATTGAATTTATAAACGTTGTTTATAAATGGAAAGGTGGGATTTGAATTGAAGTTATAAACGTTGTTTATAAATAATGCAGAGAATTCAAATGGACTTTGAATATAAGGAATTGAAATAAAATTTGAATATAGAATTCAAATGGACTTTAAACTATAGATTTGAATATAGAAATTCAAACGGACTTTAAACTATGGAATTTGAATAATAGAAGCGAATTGGAGTTTGAATATAGAATTCAAATATTAAAAGAGAAATGGACTAAAGAGATAATTAACAAATTGAGTTAAAACGATTGGTATAGTTAAAATAGACTGGACATGCATAAATATACAGGAGACAGGTATGGAATAAAGTATAGAAGTGAAATAAATAGAATGCCCGACAAAAAGGTACGTATTTAATTCATATATGAGATTTTATGCGCCGTATCGGCTAGCCGCTTGGCTTTTTCTTTTTGAGATAAGAAGGACCGGGAAAGCTATTTGAAATTTTCCCGATGCTCCCGGTACAAAGGAGGTTATGGCGAATTTTTCCGTGAATTTAAGGAGATAGAATATTTTTAAGATAATTTGATAGTTAGAAATCAACATATCAAAATATATAGAAGTCGATAAGAAAACGAACTTAGAAATAGAATAGTATAATAAAAAGGGAAGTATAAGAATAAAATCTCGTAGGAATAGAAAGAGAAAATGTATATGTGTTTAAAGGTGAATAATCAGTTGTATGGTATTGATTATTCGAGTAAGTAGTCTTGTCTGTTTTGACGTTAAATGTTATTCAGTCAAGGTCTGAGAGGTAATTATACCCCAACTTGGTTGATTTCATGATCTACCGATAAGTAGCAAGATTCAGGCTCGAAGATCAATGTGGAATAAGAATTAGTTAAATACTGTATTTGGGTTGTCGTAACGATGTTTTACACAACATCTGTTTTAACCCAAATATGTGCAAAACTTGGAAATAGAATAATGAACGTTTCCTAAGTATAGAAATAAACGAGATTGGAAAAGAGATAAGTAATTGGAATATTTTCCAATTATAAATAACATATATTTCTAAAGTTTAGAAAATAAAAGAAGGCGATATATGGAAATGTTTTCCAAATAACATATAAGGCCAATATGGTTATTGAAAATATTTGGTTAACAAATATTGATAAAGAAATAGAGAAGTGATTTAATTAATGAAATATTAATTAAAGGTTCACTGATTGTTGGATGTTTGGATGAACACTTGTTTTATTCGATAGTTAAATCATCGACTATCGAAACACTTGTTTTTATTCGATAGTTAAATCACAGACTATCGAAGTTTTGACCATCGTTGCCAATATGGAGAGACCGGTTGGATTATTATCCGAAGAACCACTCCATATCGGCAGTAGCGTGCGAATCAGATTATATAAAGATAATCGAAGACAGAGTAGAGTGCAAGGACTTTTTCTATTAATAGAAATAGTGCCTTCAGTTCATCCTGTTCCTGGGTGACTTGTATGGATGAATGTCTGACAGAGTATTTCCAGAATGGTCACTACATTGATTTCTTCAACCGTACCAAGAGTGGAAGCGGAGAAGGAAACTTCTTTTAGCTAACACGTAATGTACTATTGAGGACGTCAATCAGTGATTTGATGGATTTGACGATGTGACATTCGAAGTGAATCTGGTGTGATGATAAAGCGTAGCTTCTAGCCTCATCAACCGGTAAATGACAGAAATCGGGCAAGCAGCATGGCTATGTAGGTCGCATCTATTAGGGTGTATAATCACCTGATCTAGAGTTTCATTTACTTCTAAAAATCTATTGTCGATGCTGACCCATTCGGGAAACGGTTGCTGATCCCAATCGTTGGTGATATACATTCGATACACTCAAGCGAAATGAGTGGTCGGTCATGTGTGGCTGAGTTGCAAGATGTTCTTGTTGAACTCGGTGTATTCTCCTCTAGAGATATACCAGCGGAAGGTGGTTCCATACCTTGTCATAGTTGGAAAACCAAATACCCAATACGTGCTTGCGGTTTTGATTGTATATATATGTGGAACGTGAGATGCAAACGTTCCACTAGATTGTTATTTACTTGATTTAGACATTATTATAATATCAAAAGAGTTTTGATATAAAGATAAGTCAAGTGTTTGGATTCTCATAAGGGAAAAACCCGTTCTGTGTTATACGGCGTGGTCTTATGAGATATCATTTAGTTTTCTGAAACTGTTTTAAACTGTTTACTCATACCAGTCCCATGACTGACCCGGAGTTTACTTTGTTGTTTTCCCTAAACTCTTGGGTGCCTAAATTTGTACGGGCAGTCAAGTAGTCGGGAATTTACAGATATACTGGAAGAGCTTGGAGCAGGAGGCTTCAGGATCATATAGCTATAGTTATTTCTGCTGTGTTGTAAGTGATGTACTTTGATATTGATGTATATTCAAGTACAGATGTATATTTCAAGTTATGTTATATATATTATATGTTATTCGTTCCGCTGTGAGATTCGTGTTACTCTGATATTGTGTTCTTCTTCTTCTTCTATTCTAAGTTTCTATCTTATCTACCCTCACCCTCTAACTTCTTTCTATTAATGGTTCGAATTTCCGTGATATTTGGGGTTGGACTTGTGTTTTTGGTCAGCTCAAATTCTACCGGATTTTCGGGTCATTACAGTCGGTATTAGAGCTTAGGTTGAGCTAATACCTAGGCTGTGTGGAATGTGCTCATTAGAGGTAGGATCAGTAGTATCCTAGAATGAGTTGAGTGTATTTATATACGAGAGAGCGTATTTGTTATTTGATATAAAAACTGTTTTATATTGTGTTGACTAGTCTGTTGAGTGGATTATAAATTTTGGTCGAATCGTGGGACGCCACGATGTCGATAGGAGTTTATAAACACTTGAACAGAAGATTGGACACGATATTGTTTTTAAATAGTTAAGTTGATTGTTAGGATTATAATCAAATTATATTATAAAACTGAAATAGTTATATATAACCAATGGAATTTGTATATGAAATCAAATATACAAATAAGATGAATTGAAATTGAATTCCAACCAGAACTCAGAATTTAAAATCCTGGGAGTTTGGAAAATATTTTTCTAAAAGGAGTTTGAAAGAAATATAGTACTGAACTCATTCAGTAGCTGGGAAATAATTCTGATGATGGTCGCAACATCATCAGTGTTCATTTTCGAGTTTCTAAGTGATGAATTGCTGCCTTAGAAAAGTTTTTGATGGAAATTTGTTGAAAAAGAAACAAGTTGTTTGAAAATTCAAATGTTTTGAATTTGAGATAGATATAAATATATGTATATATTTATATAACTTTAAAAGGAATTTTGAAATGAGAAATTGGAATATAGATTTCAAATAGAAGTAAAATAAAGGAATTTGAATATATATATAATTCAAATAGAAGTGAAATAGAATTTGAATTCAAAGGAATTCAAATGGATTTGAATAAAGAAAAGTCAAATAGAGATTTGAATATTAGAATTCAAATGGAATTTGGTTAAATAGAATTTCAAAGAGAATATAAAGTGGAGGTTGAAGATTAGAATTCAAGAAAATATAGAGTTTGAAATAGAATTTAAATTAAAAGGATTTCAAATAGGAATTGAAAATAAGAAATTCAAATAGAATTTGAATAAAGAAATTCAAATGGAATTTGAATATTGTAGATGTAGAGGACTTGAATATTTGAAGAGAAATAGATCGGGAATATTATGTTGGAATGGATTGGATATATATTAAAAATATATCAGAATAAAGTTGAATTTATTATAAATGAAGTTAAAACGTTTATATTTTTTTAAAACGAGCTCGCCATAGTGCGGCAGTTCGTAAATTGGCGATTCAAACTTTAATTTAGTATACAAAACTCGATTTAAGTCGGAATTCTTTGAAACAAGAATCGTCGGGACCGGTTGAACAATAGTTTTCTAATGAAAGAGAAAAATCAGGATTTCATCGTATAGATTTTGAGATAGGTCAAAATCAAATTTCAAAAAGTGCAGCGCCAGAAACCATTTAAAACCACAATGGTTTATATATATATAAGTAAAAGGATTTTTAAAGTAAATAAAATCCGAATGGCCATGAGAAAAATATAGACTTGAGTTATAAAATAAATGTGAACTCAAGTGAAGTAGATAAAATGATTTGGGAAACAATGATCATATTTTTGATTATTGAATAGAATTAACTAAGTAAAAGAGTAATTAGTTAAAGGGAAGTTGAATCGAAATTGGGTTTTTGGATAAGTGAAAGAGATGGAGAATTTATATTCGAAATCGAATATATAACTCGAGTTGAAAAAAAATAAAAAATTAGATTAGTTATAATTAAGTTGACATACTTTTGGACAAGTTATATTCAAATAAAAAAAGGTGAAATAGGCAAAACGATTAATTTGCAACTAGTTAATGGGAATTTGAATGATTTAAATTAAATTTAACTTAAATAAGTTAAATGGATCAAAATAATAAATTGAGTAAAATGAATGAAATATGAATTGGGTGTGAATTAAGGAAAAACCAAAAGAGTATAAAGGAAAATATATTTGTAAAACGAATATAAAAGGAAATATATTTGTAACACAAATACAAAGGAAGTTATGTGCAAACAAATAGAAGGAGAAATAATTGTAAAAACATTTACAAATAGAATTTAGAAGGGAATATTTGTAAAACATTTACAAATAGATTCAATGGAAATATTTATTTGTTAAATAAATAGAAATAAACCAAAGGAATATTCAGAAGATGAATGGAAAATGGGAATCCGTTTTTAACAGATAAATAGAAAAGATTAATTTATAAATAACAGTTTATAAATTAAATTAAATATTTATCATTCGATAAATGGAATATATAAGTCTGAACTTATATAGGGGAGAGATATTGGTTTTTAACACCGATAGTTTTAAATAGAAGGGGTACACAACACTTGTATAAGTGAAGTAACGTTATTAAAGAGAACATTTATAAAGTGAAGAACCGTTACTAAAAGTAAATCTTTATAAATGAATAAACGTTATCCAATAGGAGTTATTCGAATAGGAGAAGTCGATTAGAGTTAGAAATAATCGATTTGAGTTGGAATAAATCGATTAGAGTAAGAATTAACCGGTTAGAGTTAATCAGTTAGGGTTAATCCGTAGAGTTAATTGAATATTAGTTATTCAATTAAAATTTATTGAATATTTGTTATTCAAATTAAGAGTTAACCAGATAGAGTTAATTGAACATAGTTAATCGAATTAGGAGCTAATTGAATGTTAGTTATTCAATTAAAGTTGATCGAATATAGTATTGAGATAGAATTAATCAAACATAGTTACTCAGGATAAGTTGCCATTTCATATGACTGCTAGCGTAATTCGCAGGGCTGCAGATAGCCTAGGGCAGTCGGATGTTTCCTGGGGGAATCAGGCGTAACCATTGTGATCGCTGCGATCTAGAGTCAAGCGAATGGAGTTAATCGAATATAGTTATTCGAAATAGAGATTATCGAATATAGTTTATTCGAAAGGAATTATCGAATTTGGTTATTCAAAAGGAGTTATCGATTTTTAGTAAATCGGAGGAGTTATCGATTATAGTTTAATCGAAAAGAGTTATCGATTATTTGTTAATCGAAAAGAGTTATCGATTATTTGTTAATCGAAAGAGTTATCGATTATTTGTTAATCGAAGGAGTTATCGATTATTTGTTAATCGAAGGAGTTATCGATTATTAGTAAATCGAAGGAGTTATCGATTATTAGTAAATCGAAGGAGTTATCGAATATAGCTTATTCGGAAGGAGTTAAGTGAAAAGAGCAAATCCAATAGAGTTAATTGATAAGAGTAAATTGAATAGAGTAAATCGAATATAGTTTATTCGAAGAAAGGTTTTCGAATCTAGTTATTCGAAAGAGAGTAAATCGAATATAGTTATTCGAAGGGAGGAGTTATCGAATAAGGATTTATTCGAAAGAGAGTTATGTAAGGAAGTTTGAAATGTTGAGTATCAACATAAATAAGTTTGGAAAAGATAAACGGGTTTGTAGCACTTTTTCTACCTTAGCAATTTCGAGGCCGAAATTATTTTAAGTGGGGAAGATTGTAATGACCCGGATCCTTAGGGGTTAATTTTTGAATATTTAATATTTAATTTAAATATTGGGTGGATAATATAAATGGAATTTTATATTAAGTTATCAGTTTAATAATCAATTTCGATTTAAAATCGAATATATTAAATTACAGAATACAAAAATGGATTTAGTTGAATTCAAATTTTAATTTGAATTAAAAAAAGTTCAAATAATTAATAGGGAATTTTATTTGAATTTATAACGATAATAATATTTATTTATTTATCGAGGAAATAAATTGTCTAAAATTAATTTTTATTGAATTAAATTAATATCTTCTACAGATGATCGAATTAGACTTCGTGACCTATCCTAGTGTATTCGGAATAGTGGTATTACCCTAGAATTGACACTTGTTGGGTTCAGAATGGAGTTCGCAGTCAAGGGGATTTTAAATTAAAGGACACCGTTTCAATTATAATATAAAATAAAATAAAATATCTGGTTGGGTGGTTAGAAAACAAAACAACAAGGCAAATTAAAAAGGGACGGTGGCCATCTTTCCTCCTCTAAAACCATGAATTCCCTTTATAAAATCAAAGCCGCTGCATCTCTCTTTAAAAACCACTTCATTCCTTTTTCGAAAATCCAAGCTTCTGGAAACCAAAAAAAAACAATTTCCGCCCTCTCCTTCAAAACAAAATTCACGAAAGCCCAAACTGTGAATCACGAGTTGGAATCGCGGTTCCTACCTGAAGCTCAATACGAGATTTGGGAAATGAAGTTGTGCGATAACGGACGCAAACCGGAGTACAACCTGATGTCAATTTAGGGATGCGCTGATGGAGTTGAATGAGAAGACGAGGTTCAAATCTGGTGCGATTCGTTTTTGGGAGTTCGACGATGAACTCGTGGATCTGGGTTGGCCGCGACAAGCACTACTTGGGGATGGCGAAAACTGTGAGTGAAAAACCAGAAGCTTCTCACTGGTATTCGATTTAAACGGTGCTCGAACAGTGGATTAGGGCTTGCGGTATGATCGAGTTGGAAGAGGCGATGGGTTCATTACAGGGTCTGCGTTGATTTTTGGAGGGTGGACTATCGATCTTGAATGGAGTTGGCGGTGAATGTGATGCCAGAGTTTGGACTGAGTTGAACAAGATCAACTTGGGAAAGTAACAATGGTAGATGCCGAGAACGTGTTCGATGAATTGCCGAAGAAAGAATTTAGCACGATTAAGGTATTTTCTTTTTAGATTTAGTTTTTATTTATTTGGAAAAATAAATAAGGCAGTTAGAAATTTATTTTGAGGGATTAGTTATATAAAGAGCAAATAAATTTATATAATTAGTTATAGAAAATGAATTAGTTAGTTTGTGTTTCTTTTATTTAAACTATATTAGTTTGATTCAGATTTCAAACTCAAAATAAATAAAAGAAGTTGGATATTTAATTAAAAACAATTTGATGATTTAATTAAATGAGAAAAGGGATATATATAAGACATTTATTTATTCGTTAAATTGAAATGTTAATCGTTAAATAAATATTCGTAGGAGCACGATAAAACTCATTCGAGGCGATTCGAAGCCGTAAGATTTGAATTTCCACAAGATATTCAACAAAGAAAATCTCGGTGAGTAAATCTCACCTTTTATTTAGAATTTATTTTTATATAGTTAAAAATAATTGTTATGCTTGTTTGAATGCTGGCTGATTGTTTTAAAATATATATTAGTTATTTAGGATATATATATATATATATATATATATATATATTGGGTTGATGATTGGTTGGATTCCCGAAGTCTCATTAGCGGATGCCCGCAGTTTCATAGCGGATGATTACCCTATACGCCCCACGCTATGATTAGTGGATGACCTTCATACCGCGATATCCTGCCTCGAAGCAGGATGGGTATTATTTATGTGCTAACGTCTGTGGATGCAGGAAAACAAGTTGGAGGAATCCAACTGGATTCCTCAAAAATATATTATCTGTTTGTTGTTTGTTTGATTTCATATATATTCCTATATGATGTGTTAAAATCAAATGATTGAAAATTGGTTGATTTGATTGTTGAAATTATCCCTGGGCTTGAATATTGATTTATAAAAATATCAAAAAGGGTATTTGAAATTTAAAAGGGGAATTCTATTTTTATAAATAGAATTTGAATTTTTAATGAAGTATAGAAACATTAACTTGTTTTGAATATATATAAACAAGTAATTAAATTTATAAACTTTGTTTATAAATGAATGGATGGAATTTGAATCGAATTTATAAAGTTGTTTATAAATGGAAATATGGAATTTGAATTGAATTTATAAACTTTGTTTATAAATGAAAGGATGGAATTTGAATCGAATTTATAAAGTTGTTATAAATGAAAAATATGGGATTTGAATCGAATTTATAAAGTTGTTTATAAATGAAAATATGGGGTTTGAATTGAATTTATAAACGTTGTTTATAAATGGAAAGGTGGGATTTGAATTGAAGTTATAAACGTTGTTTATAAATAATGCAGAGAATTCAAATGGACTTTGAATATAAGGAATTGAAATAAAATTTGAATATAGAATTCAAATGGACTTTAAACTATAGATTTGAATATAGAAATTCAAACGGACTTTAAACTATGGAATTTGAATAATAGAAGCGAATTGGAGTTTGAATATAGAATTCAAATATTAAAAGAGAAATGGACTAAAGAGATAATTAACAAATTGAGTTAAAACGATTGGTATAGTTAAAATAGACTGGACATGCATAAATATACAGGAGACAGGTATGGAATAAAGTATAGAAGTGAAATAAATAGAATGCCCGACAAAAAGGTACGTATTTAATTCATATATGAGATTTTATGCGCCGTATCGGCTAGCCGCTTGGCTTTTTCTTTTTGAGATAAGAAGGACCGGGAAAGCTATTTGAAATTTTCCCGATGCTCCCGGTACAAAGGAGGTTATGGCGAATTTTTCCGTGAATTTAAGGAGATAGAATATTTTTAAGATAATTTGATAGTTAGAAATCAACATATCAAAATATATAGAAGTCGATAAGAAAACGAACTTAGAAATAGAATAGTATAATAAAAAGGGAAGTATAAGAATAAAATCTCGTAGGAATAGAAAGAGAAAATGTATATGTGTTTAAAGGTGAATAATCAGTTGTATGGTATTGATTATTCGAGTAAGTAGTCTTGTCTGTTTTGACGTTAAATGTTATTCAGTCAAGGTCTGAGAGGTAATTATACCCCAACTTGGTTGATTTCATGATCTACCGATAAGTAGCAAGATTCAGGCTCGAAGATCAATGTGGAATAAGAATTAGTTAAATACTGTATTTGGGTTGTCGTAACGATGTTTTACACAACATCTGTTTTAACCCAAATATGTGCAAAACTTGGAAATAGAATAATGAACGTTTCCTAAGTATAGAAATAAACGAGATTGGAAAAGAGATAAGTAATTGGAATATTTTCCAATTATAAATAACATATATTTCTAAAGTTTAGAAAATAAAAGAAGGCGATATATGGAAATGTTTTCCAAATAACATATAAGGCCAATATGGTTATTGAAAATATTTGGTTAACAAATATTGATAAAGAAATAGAGAAGTGATTTAATTAATGAAATATTAATTAAAGGTTCACTGATTGTTGGATGTTTGGATGAACACTTGTTTTATTCGATAGTTAAATCATCGACTATCGAAACACTTGTTTTTATTCGATAGTTAAATCACAGACTATCGAAGTTTTGACCATCGTTGCCAATATGGAGAGACCGGTTGGATTATTATCCGAAGAACCACTCCATATCGGCAGTAGCGTGCGAATCAGATTATATAAAGATAATCGAAGACAGAGTAGAGTGCAAGGACTTTTTCTATTAATAGAAATAGTGCCTTCAGTTCATCCTGTTCCTGGGTGACTTGTATGGATGAATGTCTGACAGAGTATTTCCAGAATGGTCACTACATTGATTTCTTCAACCGTACCAAGAGTGGAAGCGGAGAAGGAAACTTCTTTTAGCTAACACGTAATGTACTATTGAGGACGTCAATCAGTGATTTGATGGATTTGACGATGTGACATTCGAAGTGAATCTGGTGTGATGATAAAGCGTAGCTTCTAGCCTCATCAACCGGTAAATGACAGAAATCGGGCAAGCAGCATGGCTATGTAGGTCGCATCTATTAGGGTGTATAATCACCTGATCTAGAGTTTCATTTACTTCTAAAAATCTATTGTCGATGCTGACCCATTCGGGAAACGGTTGCTGATCCCAATCGTTGGTGATATACATTCGATACACTCAAGCGAAATGAGTGGTCGGTCATGTGTGGCTGAGTTGCAAGATGTTCTTGTTGAACTCGGTGTATTCTCCTCTAGAGATATACCAGCGGAAGGTGGTTCCATACCTTGTCATAGTTGGAAAACCAAATACCCAATACGTGCTTGCGGTTTTGATTGTATATATATGTGGAACGTGAGATGCAAACGTTCCACTAGATTGTTATTTACTTGATTTAGACATTATTATAATATCAAAAGAGTTTTGATATAAAGATAAGTCAAGTGTTTGGATTCTCATAAGGGAAAAACCCGTTCTGTGTTATACGGCGTGGTCTTATGAGATATCATTTAGTTTTCTGAAACTGTTTTAAACTGTTTACTCATACCAGTCCCATGACTGACCCGGAGTTTACTTTGTTGTTTTCCCTAAACTCTTGGGTGCCTAAATTTGTACGGGCAGTCAAGTAGTCGGGAATTTACAGATATACTGGAAGAGCTTGGAGCAGGAGGCTTCAGGATCATATAGCTATAGTTATTTCTGCTGTGTTGTAAGTGATGTACTTTGATATTGATGTATATTCAAGTACAGATGTATATTTCAAGTTATGTTATATATATTATATGTTATTCGTTCCGCTGTGAGATTCGTGTTACTCTGATATTGTGTTCTTCTTCTTCTTCTATTCTAAGTTTCTATCTTATCTACCCTCACCCTCTAACTTCTTTCTATTAATGGTTCGAATTTCCGTGATATTTGGGGTTGGATTTGTGTTTTTGGTCAGCTCAAATTATACCGGATTTTCGGGTCATTACAACTTGGCTGCTCATGTAAAAATAAGGGCACCCGAGTTTGCAAGTGAAAACAAACTACGAGTCAGTCATTGGACTGGTATGAGAATTCTTACTTAACTTACCTAATAATAAGGCTAATAACAGGACCACGCCGCTAATGCGGAATGGGTTTACTCCATTGGATTGCCAATGCATAAATAAAGTAAATATTTAAACAACACAATGCTTTCTAGAAAAATGAAATCCTTATAAGACTCAAGTCCCATCACACAATGCAACACAAAAAGGAGATAGAGTTTTACCTTATAATGGTCAAACATGACTGATACGTATAAAACAATAATTATTTGATATTATTATTTGTGTTTACTCAGTTTAGAACACTTTCAAAGTAAATATATCAATCCTAGACGACATAGTACCCCATCCTACTATGTCGCCATATATAGGTTTTGCAAACAAATCCGTAATGTCATATTGGAAATTGGGTTTCCATCATAAGTCGAGGCTAGTAATCATCCTCATCGATTTCGAGATACTCTAGCAAATGCCTCAGGATCCCCCGCAGTGAACCCTGGTTAGCAGTAGGGCCGGTCCACACATACTTTAGTGGATTAGTTATTCCTGAACACACGTTTCCCGGTCCTATCGGACCTATCACTTGGCCAGTAGCAACCAATATCCGAGGCGCCACCACTTCCTGCTAGAAAGAAACGCATGCACTCCCAACCGTCCTCATTCCATTTTTGACTCATACCGGGGTGTGAGGCTCGCGAAGTAATGCTATACACAAAGCTATGCTAATTAAAACTGTGCTTTGATCATTAACCACAAGGCTCTGCTTTTCAACAAAAGCCTTGATCATTTGCATCTTAGCATGCCACATTGGCAATCCATGCCATGCAACTAATATCTATCAATATATAACCTCTAAGCTCATACGTCTTAGAGAAGGGTGTTAAGAAAGAGAATAGATTCTCCACCACCAAACAGATATATATTTAATAGAAATCAGTTAACATAGAACGAAATCCAATGTCAGACACACCTCCATTTACAAGTCCGCTCTGGGTCTGAACGAAACCAGAGATACATCATTCCTTGTCCCGTATGTCCAATACTGAAGAGAGATTCTCGCATATCCACACAATCAACAAGTACGTCTGGACAACTACCACTTTAACCCTTTACTGGGAGCTAACCAATGCAGGGCATCAGTAGTCGTCCATCCAATGTGAAGATCGCCGGTTTTCAACCACCGTCTTCAATGTCTTCGACTTCAAACCGTCGTATAATTATTTGAAATGAGATTTAACTTGACATTTTCAAATAATTCTCGAATATATATAATTCAAATCATTTCATATCATAAATAATATTTTATAACAATTTATCGCTATTTTTATTTATATAAAAATAGCCCATTTAATTTGAACGATGTTTCAGGTCGTTACAGGGCCCTGCGCTGTTTTTATCCAAATCTGAATTAAACATTTCTCGAAATCTAACCGTTGGATCTTAACAAATTTATGATCGTTGGAAAGATCTTTCCAAAGCGAACCCAACGATTCCAGTTTTGGGAAAATCCGACGGTCGGATCTTTTGGTATAATCGTTTAAAGTTACGATTCTGAAACGCGAACTACTGCGCACGATTCATTTTATTTTAATATATATATATATATATATGTATAATTCATTTTTATTTCATTACATGTAAATTTGTACACTTCACATTCATGTTAAAAATAATATTTTTAATGAACAAAAATATTTCATTACCTGTAAATTTTGTACGCTTCATATACACATATTAAAAAGATGACATAACAAAAATGTAATTCAACATATGATTCTTTTATTCTTCATTAACATGTTAAAGATGACATTTTTATCTAACGAAAATGTAATTCAACATATGATTCTTTTATTGGTTTATACATTCAATAAAAATATGATTTTTATTGTTAAAACATTTTATTTCAAACATAAGTATTTTATTTAGTTTATGCATTCAATAAAAATGATATTTTTATTGTTCAAACATTTTATTTAACATATGAATATTTTATATAGTTTATAAATTCAATAAAAATGATATTTTTATTGTTCGAACATTTTATTCAACACATGTATATTTTATATAGTTTATTCATTATTTTAAAATATTCTTTATTTCTGAATCGGAATGCTACTCAATGAATTACCATATAATTTCAGTTATATGGATTTCATACATCGCATGTATGCAACAATAATGACAAATAATCATTATACATTCAAACATCTTCCAAAGTGCAATTTACAGCTGTATAAGCATTAAAATAAATAACTAACGCTCATCACAACCTGTCAACCCATCGATTGACATACAACTAAATATTAGGATTAGTGTATGTCAAATATCATCCCAATACCCGTGTGGGGTTTTCAAACAACAAATTTTAATCATTATTTGTGCAGTTGGGCGATGTGTAAAATTTATCGTCCCAATCAATATCAGATAAATAAGTGTACATAAACAAGCCATCCAACTTGTTAATGAATATTTATTCCAATATTACTATTTTAAATTATAAATGGATATTTGTAACTTTAAATTTCCACAATAATATTAACATTAATTTAATATGTTAATTATCACAATCACAATACACAAATCACCAAATCATCCATGGTTTGCAAGAAATAGTGTCAGGAGCTACTAAGCCCCGTCTGCAACCTATGATATAATTATATAACAAAATAGTTGAGTGAGAAAGAGTTCTCACCTTTGCTTTCCACTCCGCCAAATCTTTATGCGAAGGAATGTTACCTTTTCGGCTACACAATCCACACACGACACCCAAATCACTCTGAATTAGTTTTATTGTGAAGCACTCATCGATTTGGTTCTAACGCATCTGGTTTCGCTAAATTCCGAGGTCGTATGAAAAAGTTATGCTTTTTACAAGTTTCACGTACATATAAGCCGTTAACAATTAAAATAAGTAATTAATTAACCTTAATTTCTTGCTAATCAGTCCTCTAATCTTCTTCGTCTCCCAAAAACTGACGTACACAACAACCTTCTTTCATGCACCATTGCCTTAACTTCCTCCTTCCATATCTCCTTCATTTCTAAACGCTTTTGCAAACCGTTTTCACTAACATTCATCTCTCCGCAACCTCTACATCTTCAACACCATCAACCCAAACTTAAACACTCCACCCATAATCGCGTTAACAGCCAAATGCCCACTGCCCTACTAAGTTGCGCAATTTTTTGTTGCCAAACTCCACCAAACTTTGCATACAGGCTTCATTTCTTGCCACAAACTCAATTACATACTTCGTTTCATGCATCGAGGCACCAAATCACAAAAACTTGAGCCCTTGCTCGCATAAACCGACGCTAGAAAAATAGACAGTGGCAAAAATTGATTTGAACACCTTGAATTTGGTCTAAGGTTGAAGAGGAGCTTGCTACGAACTCAAATATATTTATTCCATGATTTTCAGGATTTGATTTCATTCGATTTTGATTTTTGAAAAGGGGAGACTCTCATTGGAATGAAAAGAGGGGAGGCAACGTGATTTTTAGAAGTGGGATTAGGTTAAGAAAGTGAAAAGGATATTATATAGTGGAGGAAATTATTTTTTTTATTGATTTTATTTTTTCTATACTCAAATATCACTCATTTTCATCATTTACAAATCCGTATGGTCACCTACGGATACCGTTTTCAATGAAAATTGACATGTAGCTACTCTTTGACATTACGGATCCAACGAAACTGGTTTTGTCAAATTCTGAGTCCATATGCACAAATAGTGAATTTTTAAAGCTAAAATATTGTCTGTTTTTCACTTTAATAATCACGCTCGGTCACATACTGATTTTAAAAATCATGAAATTTGGAATCTTACCATTATTCGACGCTATGGATTCAAGAAAAAAAGTTTTGTTAAATTGCGAGGTCGTCTCAACAATGTTCCTTTGTAAAATGACTGCCTACTTTTGAACAAATGGTTTTGCTTCGCACCACCACATATTGACTTCATTTGACGTGCATTTTGGAACTCAACTATGATTTGTCATTATGAATCCAAAAAAAATTATTTCGTCAAATTCTGAGCTTCCTAGCAAAATTTCACTTTTTAAGGGCTATGCGTTTATTTTCAAAATCTAATTTTCAAAATTTTAAAAATAAAGCTTTTAAATCAATTTAATAATTTTACTGTGTTTATTATATGTCAAATAAAATACAAAAACTAATTTTAAATTTGTTCTCAAATTTTATTTAGCAAAAATAACCAATTTCTATTCGCATATTCATTAAAATAGCTTAAATCAAAATTTTAAATTGGTTTAGAAATTCCCGGTTGTTAGAGAAGGCCATTGATCTTCATGAATGGAAGAACTACTCGTTGGATATCTCTAGGTCACTTCCGGAGATACTTTGACTTGTGATTCTATCATGATCGAAATCTTTGGATTGCAAGGACTTCTCGCTACTAATCTTTGGTGTGATTCCAATATAGGATGTGGTAGGAGGGTGCCTTCGGTTCATCTTGTTCCTAGATGAATTTTATGGACGAATTTCTAAGGGAGTATTTCCTGGAAACTCACGTATGTTGTTTTTACAAATATACCAAGTTCGTGGCAAAGAAATTCTCTTGCTTAACACCCAGAGTATATTTGTGGACATCAATTAGTGATTTGACGGATCTGACGATGTGGCATTCAAAGATATAAGATGTTCTATGAAAGATAAAACGTGACCTCAAGCCTCACAACAGGGGAATGACAAAAATCGGCAGGCAGCATGGCTAGTTGGGTCTCACAGCAGGATGTATTGTCACAATCTAGGGAAAATTCATATTTGTTCTATTTTCATTTCTATATCTCCTAAGAAGTATGGTGGGCCCATAAAACCATACAGTGAAAATACATTCGGTATCCTTAAGTTAAATGAGTGGTCGGTCATATGTGGCCGGGTTGCAGGATGTTCTTGTTGAACCCCAGTGTATACCCTCTAGAATACACTGATCAGAAGGTGGTCCCATACATTGTCATTGTTGGAATCCAATCTCCAACAAGCGTTGTGAAGACCCGTAACTTCCCCGGTAAGGAAAGCCCGGATTGCTTTGAGAACAAGCCACATCAGAACGCAAACAGAAGAACATTTCATTGCTTATTACAACAATACCATCAGAATACAAGAATATACAGAGTATGAATAAATATTACACAGAAAATATCAGAGATTTAAATTACATTACATAGCAGCGGAAAAATAATACAAAACACAACTGAAAGTAATACACGGATACAGAGCTCTCCAAGTATCGTTCCAGTTGTAAACCAGGATCCTGTGAATATAAATCTGCAAAACCAAAACTACTAGCTGCCCGTTCAAAATAAAGGCACCCAGAGTTTAGGTTAAAACAATAAACTCCAGGATAGTCATGTGACTGGTGTGAGAACTAAAACAGTTATTAATCTTTATTTTAAAGTTAGGTAAATCAAGGGACCACGCCGTATAACACGGAACGGGTTTCCTCCCACGAGTACCAGTGCATAAAACAATAGCGCAATGCTAAATAAAGAACAAAGAAGCTATTATAAGACCCAGGTCCCATCCCACAATGCAACGCAAGCCGGAGGATCGGGTTTTAACCTTATAATAGCCAAATAATGCTTGATACGTGAAATTTCATGTTTTATTAATACTCTAAGTTTATAGTGTCAAAACAATTTCAAATCATAAGTATCAATCATAGATGGCATAAGTGCCCCATACCACTATGTCGCCATACTAGGCTCTACAATCAAAAACTGCTAAGTCACGTGTTGGAAGTTGGGTTTCCATCTATGAACCGAGGCAACGGATCGTCCTCATCGGCTTCGAGACTCTCTAGCCCGAGCCTTAGGGTCAGAGCGCATCGACCCCTGGATCGTCAGGGCCGGTCCACCGATGTGGATTAAAATGCCTGAACACTGCGTTTCCCCGCCCTTTGGGGCGTAAATGAGCCCAATGGCACCATCGGCTCCATAACAGCAACAACCACACAAGTGAAAATAATATAAATGTCAGGGTTGGTAGGTCACTGACACCACCCTAGCTAGAAAGAAACGCATGTCCTCCCTGAGGTCCTCTCCCGTTTCTGGTTCACAACCGGGGTGTGAGGTTCGCGAATCCGCGCTACCCAAAGCTATGCCACACAGGTTGTGCTTTGATCATCAACCAAAGAAATTTGTTTCTCAACAGAAGCCTTGATCATTTGCCACTTAGGCATGCCACACAGGCAATTCACTCCATGCGATTGATATCCATCAATATATAACCCCTGAGCTCGTACGTCTCAGAGAAGGGCGTTAAGTAAGAGAATAAATTCTCTGCTACCAAACAGATATATATTTAATAGAAATCAATTACACAGAATAAAATCCAATGTCAGAAACACAGTCCATTTACAAGTTCGTTCTGGGTCTGAACGAAACCGGAGGCACCTTGTATCTCGCATATCCATCGATCTCCAAGAACGTCTGGACAATCACCAACTGATTCCCTCCTCTTGGGTGTACAGCCCAATCAAGATCATCAGTAATCACCCAAACGATGTGAAGGCCTCTGGTCTTCGACCACCGTCTTCATCCTCGACACATCGTCGAATCAGTTATTCAGAATGGGATAAACCCGGTCTTTCTGAATAACTCGCGTATACAATAAACAAGTGTTACACAAACACAACATACGCCTCATTCCAATTCAGAATATTCTTTTATTCAAATATTCTTATACTTTGGGAAAGGTTCCCATTAATTTTATCAAAGATAAATTCTTTAAATTTATTCTTTAATCTTCCTTTGAATATCAATTCAAACCAAATTATGGTTTATCCAAACTAGTCGGGATTAACGAACCTTACCGAAGTAATCATTTATTTTAATTTCCCAATCCTAACCTATTCATCCCATGAAGTAAAACTGGTAATACTTCATATCTAACACCACGGTGTTATCGGTAAATTCAATTGCCATTTCACGTTCAAATCTAATTAAAAATTTAACAATCGCCTGGAGCAAAACTGGTGATACTCCATTCTCAATCATTTCAATCTAATTAAAGATTCATTAAAACTCCACTTGGTTCTAATCTTCCCAAAAATCAATACCAATGATTGTTTAGCTTGGGAAACCATATCCTGTCTTTAACTGGGTTAAAGAACCAATGTCATTTAAAACACGGTTCACAATAAACCCAAAATCACATTCTATTCCATTCCAATTTACTTTATTAAATTGGAAAACTTTACTTTGGAAAACCTCCTTTAAATCTTAACAAAAGATTTATAGATTCCAAATCACATTTCACTGTAAATCGGGTTAAAGAACAAATGTCGTTAGTTCATGATAAACCCAATCCCCATTTGATATTAAATACAAGGCTCTGAATAGAAAATACATCGACTTATATTCAAAATCAAATTCTACGACCAACAAATATCGTATTGAAAATAACGATATAAATATATCTTTCAAATTTCCATAACAATGTCTGTATAATCACGAAATCCAACATCGAAATATTCCAAAGACAATTTCGATACAAATCCATTCCAATTCAATTGTTGGAAATTCTGGTTACTTTTAAAACCCTTTCAAATCCACTTTATTTATTTTAAAAATAAATAGAATTATAATTCTAGTTCAAAACTAGTTCATTTCGATAAAAATCTATTTTTATCTTTTCAAATATTGAATTTTTCATCCCAATTCTTCACAAATCATTTCTTATGATTTTACACAAATTATTACTATTTTAAATAATTTTATCAAGGCCGGTACAATTGATTTCCATCAATGGCCATCGAACTGCACTTACAGCGACCTTTTCCAAATTTGATTTGGACATAATTCCAAATCCAACCGTTAGATTTCACATCACTAACATTTTTTAGAAATCTCTTTTCGATACAAACCCAACGGTTCCGGTTTTAGGAGAATCCGACGGTCGGATCTCCCGTAATATCCATTCGAAGTCAATGGTCGAAATTCGCGAACTGTCGTGGAGCGGCGCATTCTATTCAGGCCATTCTCTATATATAATATATATATTATATATATTTCGTCGATTTCCTTTTAAAACATATTTTATAAATCGTTTTAAATTCGTTTTCAAAACGATTTAAACTTCATATTCAATTTCGAATCAAAATTGAATATTCCACATCAACAATATATAAATGATAATATTTTTCAAAACGTTACATTTTGAAATCACTTCCTTTTCAATATTCATTATAAAAATGAATAAAATCGATATAGATATCGTTCACGTCAAAATGGCGCATATCTAATCAATATGACTTTATATATTTCAATAACTTCGTTATTCTATTCAACAAATGAATATTTTCTTCAACACATAAATTTATATTTTTATTCAACACATAAATTTTTATTATATTCAACACATGAATTTTTATTCTATTCAACACATGAATTTTTATTCTATTCAACACATAAATATATATTTTTACTCAACACATGAATATTTATTCTATTCAACACATGAATTTTCTTTTACAATATTCCTTATTTTCCCAATTGGAATAAGGCCCAATCAATTACCATATAATGTTAATTATATGGATTCCATACAACACGTGTATGTAATAGCCACGATAAATAATCAACCATCATCCAAAGTGCACCACACAACTGCATAAGCATTAAATATAAATAATCAATGCTTATACAGTTTGTCAACCCATCGATTGACATACAACTAAACAATCGGGATTAGTGTACGTCAAATATCGTCCCAATACCCGTGTGGGGTTTCAAATCAACAAACATAGATTTTTATTTTTGCAGTTGCGCGATGTGTAAAATTTATTGTCCCACTCAATATCAGTCAAATCAGTGTATATAAACAAATCGTCCGATTTGTTTATTACTATTTATTTTATATACACGTTAAAAATCATATTTTTAACTATAAAATATTTTCCACTATAAAATATTTTATTTCATTCCATATCACACAATCAAATTTCATAACACAACAATCAAACAAACAAGTCATCCGTGGTCTGTGGACGACGAGTGTCGGGTGCTGCTAAGCACCGTCTGCATCCTAGTATATATTTCAACTAGAAATTAAAATAAAAGTGAGGAGTTCTCACCTTTGGGTTCCACTCCGCCATTCTCTATTTCTGAACTTCTGAACGGCTTGGATTTGTTTGAAATTCAACGCAATCCTTCACACGCTGTTCATAATAAAAATTACATTTTTATTGCTTCATTCCAATAAATAAAAATCACATTTTTATTCCTACTTCTTATATTTCTTACTACGCTTCTTTTCATATAAAAATTATATTTTTATATTTCTAGTTCTTATAAAGATCGAATTTTTTATATCGCTTCATATATAAAAATCGAATTTTTATATTTCTACTACATATGTAAAAATCGCATCTTTATATTCCCTATCATATAAAAATCACATTTTTTATACTCTACATTATATAAAATTTATATTTTTGTATTCTTTATTATATAAAATTCTATTCTCAATCCGCTACTCATATAAAAATCGAATTTTTATCTCGCCACAACATATATAAAAATCATATTTTCTATCTTATAAAAATCATATTTTTATAATCTCTACTATATAAAAATCTTATTTTTACTTCACTACTTCATATACAAAGATCAAACTTTTGTCGCTACTTCATATGGATAAAAATCAAAACTTTATACGATTAAAAATCTAATCTTTTCTATGTTAAAAATCTCGACTGCATGATGTTAAAAATCATTTCTTTTCCTTGTTAACAATCATGTTTTTACTTCGTAGAAAAATAAATTAAATAATGAAAATAAAACTCACTTAGACAATTGAAGGAGGGAGGGGGGGGGGGTTCACGGCATCACAGCAGGGGGTGCTCATTGGTCTTGCCGTCGCCGGTCTGCACGAGATCCCAAGGGGCTTTTCTCATTAGAGAAGGGCAGAGAGGGGGAGGGGAAGGGGTCAGAGGGCATCGAAGTTGCTGAGGAGTCGCAGGCAGGTGGCGCGGTGACTGAGGTGGGTGCGGATGATGGGGGTTCGCGGTGACGTTGCTGTGGGGGGGGGGGATGAGGTTTGGCGGTCTCGATTTGGAGGTGGGCGTCGCTGCTGAAGCGGGGAAGGGAGAGATGAGGGAAACGATGGAGGAGGAGTGGAGTAGAAGGAGAGGGCGATGGCGGAGATGGCAGGGTGGCGAGGGTGACGAAGGCGGGGCCCAGAAACGGCGGCGTCGCGAATTCCTTCTCCCCCTTTTTTATATTCTTTTGAAACTGAAATGAGCGTTGACCGTGATGGTAAAAAGGGGGATAAGATATAATTATATATATTTAATTTTATTTTCAAAAAAGTAAGTTTTTCATTCGAACCCCAAATGAGACCCAACGACTATCGTCCCTAGCTAATTACCCCCATTCCGAACATAATAGGATATGTTTCGTAACCAATTCGGCTGTTACGATCAGTTTCCATCAAAATCAAAATATAAATCTATATATTGAATTTAAACGCACATTTTAATTTACCGGGGCCACATAATATTACCTAGCTTCGTATTGACGATACGGTCCTAACAAAACTAATTTCGTCAAATTCTGAGATCGTTTGAAAAATGGCCATTTTCCAGTTGATTAAAATCAACTGAAACTGGTCAAACGCGTTTCCCTTTGCCACACTCACATATTGATTCAAAAAATTACGAATTTTGAAACCTAGCAATAACTTGACATCACGGATCCAACAAAAGTGGTTTCGTCGAAAACTGAGGTCATTTGCAAAACTTCCATTTTTAAGGGCTAGAATTCCATAGCGACCATTCTGAATTTTCAACTGGACGTAACTTTTGATTCCCGCTATGAAATTTTGATTTTTCGGATTCTTTGGAAAGATACTTTCAATTAGATTCAAATATTTTTGGTTTCGCTAAAATCCGGTTTATTTTGAATCCTGCACATTCATTTGAACTTTGAAATCGAATTTTCAAACTACCGCGCCATTTTCAATTCCTTTTATAATTGAAATAAAATATTTATATTCTAACGACGATTCAAAATAAATATATACGTTCTAATTCTATTCAAATTAAATTTCTCGTCATTATTATTTAAAACAATTCATTTAAAATATTCAAAATTCATTAAAATTGCCAAAATAAAATTTTTAAGTTGGCTCAGATTTCCGGGTTATTACAATCTCCCCCACTTAAAACTTTTCGTCCCCGAAAAGGAATGAAGCCGAAAGTTGTTTTACAAACCAACTCAACTTTCATTCTTTTCTTTACGGCTTAAGTTCTCCAACTTTTCAGTTTCTAAGAACTTTTCAAATTTTTCAAAAATTTGGCCAACACCCTAAATTTTCAAAAAAATTCGCCATAACCTCCCCTACACCGGGAGCTTCGGGATATTTCAAATAGCCTCCCATTGCCCTCACCAATCCAAAAAGAAAAAGAATCAACCAAGCGGCTAGCCAATCGGCTCATAAAATCATCAAAAACCCAAGAAATACAATAAACATGTACCTATTTGTCGGGCAAACAATTTTATTCCTCTTCTCTAGCCTCCTTGCTATGATCTGTTCAATGAAAGTACATGTATATGCATGCAAATGCGACTAATTTTCAATACAATTCATTATTTGATTCAATTTGGCTAAATGGTTCAACATGTCATTAGACAAATAATAATCAAACAACACATTCAACAATCAATTAGTTGATTAGTTTTTCAAATTCATAACTTTGATATATAGTCAAAAATCACATTTTTGGGTGCCAAATCACAACAATAAGCCCTATCTAATTTTGGTTCTCACACCAATCAATTGGAAATATATAGAAATCCTACTTTCGTCACACGAACATAAATACTGATGATGTCTGGACATCATCAGAATTATCCCCGAGTGGCTAAAGTGTGATTCTATATCGATCCAGTATATTAAAACATCAAATGCACGTGGATCAGACGTATACGCAAAATCTTTATATACTGGACTGTCCAAATCAAATACAAATAAATAATCAAATACGAATAATTGAATTTTAAATAAATTTTCAAATCAAAACTTGTTTTCACTTTTATTTTAAAAACATCACTCTTCACACTCGTTTTAGGATACTGCTGATCCCATCTCTAACGAGTCATTCTCGTTGGATATTACTAATCCAATCTCTGATGAATTCCTTCGTTCGGTTCTAATGTGTCTTGTTCTTGAGCTTTGTAAACCAAAGCTCTGATACCAAATGTGTAGACCCGTAACTTCCCCGGTAAGGAAAGCCCAGATTGCTTTGAGAACAAGCCACATCGGAACGCAAACAGAATAACATTTCATTGCTTATTAAAACAATACCATCAGAATACAAGAATATACAGAGTATGAATACATATTACACATAAAATATCAGAGATTTAAATTACATTACATAGCAGCGGAAAAATAATACAAAACACAACTGAAAGTAATACACGGATACAGAGCTTTTCGAGTATCGTTCCACCTGTAAACTAGGTTCCTATGAATATAAATCTACAAAACCAAAACTACTAGTTGCCCGTGTCAAAATAAGGGCACAAAGAGTTTAGGTCAAAACAATAAACTCCAGTCCAGTCATGTGACTGGTGTGAGAATTAAAACGGTTATTAATCTTTATTTTAAAGTTAGGTAAATCAAGGGACTACGCCGTATAACACGGAACGGGTTTCCTCCCAAGAGTACCAGTGCATAAAATAACAGCGCAATGCTAAATAAAGAACAATGAAGCTATTATAAGACCCAGGTCCCATTACACAATGCAACGCAAGCCGGAGGATAGGGTTTTTACCTTATAATAGCCAAAAGAATGCTTGATACGTGAAATTTCATGTTTTATTGTTACAATAAGTGTATAGTGTCAAAATAATTTCAAAACATAAGTATCAATCATAGACGACATAAGTGCCACATACCACTATGTCACCATACTCGGCTCTACAATCAAAAACCACAAAATCATGTATTGGAAGTTGGGTTTCCATCTATGAACCGAGGCAAGGGATTGTCCTCACCGGCTTCGAGACTCTCTATCCCGAGCCTCATGGTCAGAGCGCATCGACCCTTGGATCGTCAGGGCTGGTCCATCGATGTGGACTAAAATGCCTGAACACTGCGTTTCCCCGCCCATTGGGGCGTAAATGAGCCCAATGGCTCCATCGGCTCCACATAGTCACCGATATATCCGAGGCGCCTCACAACAGCAACAACCATACAGGTGAAAATAATATAAATGTCAGGGCCGGTAGGTCACTGGCACCACCCAAGCTAGAAAGAAACGCATGTCCTCCCTGAGGTCCTCTCCCGTTTCTGGTTCACAACCGGGGTGTGAGGTTCGCGAATCCGCGCTGCACAAAGCTATGCCACACAGACCGTGCTTTGATCATCAACCACAGGACTTTTCTATTCAACAGAAGCCTTTATCATTTGCCACTTAGGCATGCCACACAGGCAATTCACTCCATACGATTGATATCCATCAATATATAACCCCTGAGCTCGTACGTCTTAGAGAAGGGCGTTAAGCAAGAGAATAAATTCTCCGCCGCCAAACAGATATATATTTAATAGAAATCAATCATACAAAATAAATCCCAATGTCAGACACACAGTCCATTTACAAGTTCGTTCTAGGTATGAACAAAACCGGAGGCACCATGTACCTCGCATATCCATCGATCTCCAAATACGTCTGGACAATCACCAACTGATTCCCTCCTCTTGGGTGTACAGCCCAATCAAGATCATCAGTAATCACCCAAACGATGTGAAGGCCTCAGGTCTTCGACCACCGTCTTCATCCTCGACACATCGTCGAATCAGTTATTCAAAATAGGATAAAACCGGTCTTTCTGAATAACTCGCGTATATAATAAACAAGTGTTACACAAACACAACATACGCCTCATTCCAATTCGGAATATTCTTTTATTCAAATATTCTTATACTTTGGGAAAGGTTCCCATTAATTTTATCAAAGATAAATTCTTTAAATTTATTCTTTAATCTTCCTTTGAATATCAATTCAAACCAAATTATGGTTTATCCAAACTAGTCGGGATTAACAAACCTTACCGAAGTAATCATTTGTTTTAATTTCCCAATCCCGACCTATTCATCCCATGAAGTAAAACTGGTAATACTTCATATCTAACACCATGGTGTTATCGGTAAATTCAATTACCATTTCACGTTCAAATCTAATTAAAGATTTAACTATCGCCTAGAGCAAAACTGGTGATACTCCATTCTCGATCATTCCAATCTAATTAAAGATTTATTAAAACTCCACTTGGTTTTAATCTTCCCAAAAATCAATACCAATGATTGTTTAACTTAGGAAACCATATCTTGTCTTTAACTGGGTTAAAGAACCAATGTCATTTAAAACACGGTTCACAATAAACCCAAAATCACATTCTATTCCATTCCAGTTTACTTTATTAAATTGGAAAACTTTATTTTGGAAAACCTCCTTTAAATCTTAACAAAAGATTTATAAATTCCAAATTTCACTGTAAATCGGGTTAAAGAACAAATGTCGTTAAAACACAGTTCACGATAAACCCAATCCCCATTTGATATTAAATACAAGGCTCTGTATAGAAAATATATCAACTTATATTCAATATCAAATTCTACTACCAACAAATATCGTATTGGAAATAACGATATAAATATATCTTTCAAATTTCCATAACAATATCTGTATAATCACGAAATCCAACATCGAAATATTCCAAAGACAATTTTGATTCAAATCCATTCCAATTCAATTATTGGAAATTCTGGTTACTTTTAAAACCCTTTCAAATCTACTTTATTTATTTTAAAAATAAATAGAATTATAATTCTAGTTCAAAACTAGTTCATTTCGATAAAAATCTATTTTTATCTTTTCAAATATGGAATTTTTCATCCCAATTCTTCACAAATCATTTCTTATGATTTTACACAAATTATTACTATTTTTAATAATTTTATTAAGGCCCGTACAGTCGATTTCCATCAACGGCCATCGAAGTGCACTTACAACGACCTTTTACAAATTTGATTTGGACATAATTCCAAATCCAACCATTAGATTTCACATCACTAACATTCGTTAGAAAGCTCTTTTCGATATGAACCCAACGGTTCCGGTTTTAGGAGAATCCGACAGTCGGATCTCCCGTAATATCCATTCGAAGTCAATGGCCGAAATTCGCAAACTGCCGCATCGCGGCGCGTTCTATTCAGGCCATTCTATATATATATATATAATATTATATATATTTCGTCGATTTCCTTTTAAAACGTATTTTATAAATCGTTTTAAATTCGTTTTCAAAACGATTTCAACTTTATATTCAATTTCAAATCAAAATTTAATATTCCACATCATCGATATATAAATGATAATATTTTTCAAAACAATATATTTTGAAATCACTTCCTTTTCAATATTCATTATAAAAATGAATAAAATAGATATAGATATCGTTCACGTCAAAATGGCGCATATCTAATCAACACGGCTTTATATATTTCAATAACTTCGTTATTCTATTCAACAAATGAATATTTTCTTCAACACATGAATTTATATTTTTATTCGACACATGAATTTTTATTCTATTCAACACATGAATTTTTATTCTATTCAACACATGAATTTTTATTCTATTCAACACATGAATATATATTTTTATTCAACACATGAATATTTATTCTATTCAACACATGAATTTTCTTTTATAATATTCCTTATTTTCCCAATTGGAATGAGGTCCAATCAATTACCATATAATGTTAATTACATGGATTCCATACAACAATGTATATAATAGCCACGATAAATAATCAGCCATCATCCAGAGTGCACGACACAACTGCATAAGCATTAAATATAAATAATTAATGCTTACACAGTCTGTCAACCCATCGATTGACATACAACTAAACAATCGGGTTTAGTGTATGTCAAATATCATCCCAATACCCGTGTGGGGTTTCAAATCAACAAACACAGATTTTTATTTGTGCAGTTGGGCGATGTGTATAATTTATCGTCCCACTCAATATCAGTCAAATCAATGTATATAAACAAATCTTCCGATTTGTTTATTACTATTTATTTTATATACACGTTAAAAAATCATATTTTTAACTACAAAATATTTTCCACTATAAATTATTTTATTTCATTTCACGTCACACAATCAAATTTCACAACACAACAATCAAACAAACAAGTCATCCATGGTCTGTGGACGACAGGTGTCGGGTGCTGCTAAGCACCGTCTGCATCCTAGTATATATTTCTACTAGAAATTAAAATGAAAGTGAGGAGTTCTCACCTTTGGGTTCCACTCCTCCATTCTCTATTTCTGAACTTCTGAATCGCTTGGATTTGTTTGAAATTCAACGCAATCCTTTACACGCTGTTCATAATAAAAATTACATTTTTATTGCTTCATTCCAATAAATAAAAATCACATTTTTATTTCTACTTCTTATATTTCTTACTACGCATCTTTTCATATAAAAATTATATTTTTATATTTCTAGTTCTTATAAAGATCAATTTTTTTATATCGCTTCATATATAAAAATCGAATTTTTATATTTCTACTACATATGTAAAAATCGCATCTTTATATTCCTTATCATATAATAATCACATTTTTTACGCTTTTGATCATATTGAAGAAATTTGTTTACGCAATATGGTCAGAGAGAAACAATAGGGTATTTGGACAAGGAAGATTGAATGCTGATCAGGTTTTCAGTGTTGTTCATAGCAAAATTCTGAAGAAACTATCAAGTACCATCAAGAAATGAAGTTGGTATTGGAGTCTTCGTTTATGCTGAAGGAATTGTTATATGTGCTAAGTGAGTTTACAAAGGATATGTTTGTGTTGACTACTGATAGTCCTGAGTTTTTTCTATTTTGCTTTGTAATATGTTAGTGTTTTTTGTCTCAGTCCTGTTAGATAGTTTTGTGTATTTCTAGTTGTTATA
Organism: Allium sativum; assembly: GCA_030737875.1. Classification (NCBI taxonomy): domain Eukaryota; kingdom Viridiplantae; phylum Streptophyta; class Magnoliopsida; order Asparagales; family Amaryllidaceae; genus Allium; species Allium sativum. Next base: position 765,931,881 of record CM060912.1, on the reverse strand, counting down.
ACTATTGTAGTGTTGTAAATTTTGTTATAGTGAATAAAAGTTTACTGTTGCCTTTCAAAAAAAATCACATTTTTTATACTCTACATTAATAAAAATCATATTTTTATTCTATACATTATATAAAAATTATATTTTTGTATTCTTTATTATATAAAATTCTATTGTCAATCCGCTACTCATATAATAATCGAATTTTTATCTCGCCACAACACATATAAAAATCGTATTTTTATATTTTCTATCTTATAAAAATCATATTTTTATAATTGCTACTATATAAAAATTATATTTTTACTTCACTGCTTCATATATAAAGGTCAAACTTTTATCGCTACTTCATATGAATAAAAATCAAAACTTTATACGATTAAAAATCTAATCTTTTCTATGTTAAAAATCTCGACTTCATGATGTTAAAAATCTTATCTTTCCAATGTTAAAAATCATTTCTTTTCCTTGTTAACAATCATGTTATTACTTCATAGAAAAGTAAATTAAATAATGAAAATAAAACTCACTTAGACAATTGAAGGAGGGGGGGGGGGGGTTCGCGGCGTCGCAGCAGGGGGTGCTCGCTGGTCTTGCCGTCGCCGATCTGCACGAGATACAGGGGGCTTTTCTCATTAGAGTAGGGCAAAGAGAGGGGGGAAGGGGTCAGAGGGCGTCGAAGTTGCTGAGGAGTCACAGGCGGGTGGCGCGGTGGCTAAGGTGGGTGCGGATGATGGGGGTTCGCGGTGGCGTTGCTGTGAGGGGGGATGAGGTTTGGCGGTCTCGATTTGGAGGTGGGCGTCGCTGCTGAAGCGGGGAAGGAAGAGATAAGGGAAACGATGGAGGAGGAACAGAGTAGAAGGGGGAGGGCAACGACGGAGATGGCTGGGTGGCGAGGGCAACGGAGGCGGGGCCCAGAAACGGCGACGTAGCGAATTCCTTCTCCCTCCTTTTTTATTTTCTTTTGAAACTGAAATGAGCGTTGACCGTGATGGTAAAAAGGGGGATAAGGTATAATTATGTATATTTAATTTTATTTCATTTTCAAAAAAGTAAGTTTTTCATTCGAACCCCAAAGGAGACCCAACGACTGTCGTCCTTAGCTAATTACCCCTATTCCGAACACAATGGGATATCGTAACCCAATTCGGCTGTTACGATCAGTTTCCGTCAAAATCAAAATATAAATCTATATATTGAATTTAAACGCACATTTTAATTTACCGGGGCCACATACGGACTCTAAAAATTCCCGAAAATATTTCCTAGCTTCGTATTGACGATACGGTCCTAACAAAACCAATTTCGTCAAATTCTTAGATCGTTTGAAAAATGGCCACTTTCCAGTCGATTAAAATCAACTGAAACTGGTCAAACGTGTTTCCCTTTGCCACGCTCACATATTGATTCGAAAAATTACGAATTTTGAAACCTAGCAATAACTTGACATCACGGATCCAACAAAAGTGGTTTCGTTGAAAACCGAGGTCGTTTGCAAAATTTCCATTTTTAAGGGCCAGAATTCCATAGCGACTATTCTGAATTTTCAACTGGACGTAACTTTTGATTCCCGTTATGAAATTTTGATTTTTCGGATTCGTTAGAAAGATATTTTCAATTAGATTCAAATATTTTTGGTTTTGCTAAAATCTGTTTCATTTTGAATCTTTCACATTCATTTGAACTTTGAAATCGAATTTTCAAACTACCGTGCCATTTTCAATTCCTTTTATAATTAAAATAAAATATTTATATTCTAACGACGATTCAAAACAAATATATACGTTCTAATTCTATTCAAAATAAATTTCTCGTCGTTATTATTTAAAATAATTCATTTCAAATATTCAAAATTCAATAAAATTGCTAAAATAAAAATTTTAAATTGGCTCAGATTTCCGGCTTATTACAAGCGCCTTGCGGTTTTTAATTATATAATGAATGTGTAAAGCGTGAGATGCAAGCGTTATGCTAGATAGTTATTTATTTGTGATTTGATAGATACTATTATAATATCACTAGATTTTGATATATTAAAACTGCTTTGGGTTATAGTAAGGTAAAAACCGTCCGTGTTTATGTGTGGACTGGTCTTACTGTTATCCTTTTCTTCCAAAAATGATTTCAAACGTTAAGCAAGTTGTTTGTCATGTGAATTTATCACTGAAAGTATTCCAGACTGATCCAGGTGATTTTTTCTTTGCTTCAAATGTGCTCGGGTCGGACCGAGTATATTTCCAAGTTAGATATCGCTTGAAATTTCAGAAGTGGAGTTGGAGTCGAGACGTATATTCATATTTACTGGTGCTAGTTTATTCCGCTGTACGTGTTGGTTGAAATGAATGAATACTCTAATGCTGTAATTATATATATATATATATATATATATATATATATATAAACAGTTCATTTTGTATAAAGCATCTGTTATATTATATTTTATCCATTCTGCTGTGATAAGTTGATCTTCTTATTCTTCTTTTCTAATATTTTCTTCTTCTGTTACCTCACCCTTTAGCTTCTTTCTATTAACAATTTGGGATTTGATACTTGAGTTTTTGTCAAGTGATACGATATGATGTATTACTATCGAAAATTCGAGCGTCGAATTTCCTAGGATGTTACAGATGGTATCAGAGTTATTGGTTTAGTGATAGCCTTGGCTCTGTTATGTAACTCAATAGAGGTAATACCCTAGAATGAGTTTGAGTGTGTATACATATACACACACGAGACCGAGTATTTGTAATTTGTTGTAAAATTATTTTTAAGGAACTTTGACTAGTGTATTTTGTAAAACTAATTATTCCCTAAATTATTATAATAAACTAATGTTGATTTGAATTGGAATTCAAAATGGGTTATGAAATTTCAAATATGATATTAACTTGTGTTGAGTTAAAATAAATCTCATGAGTTGGGATCGAAATAAAACTTTGAATCGTATTTGAAAAGAAGAGTGGATTCCAATTAATGAACCCAAATAAAACATTGGATGATATGATTGGCTGCATCCATCTAAATTTGAAGGCAAATGAATTTGGTTGATAACCAATGAATGAACGACTTCAAACTTAATGAAATATGAATGGAATTTAAAAATAGGTTGCTAAGAATTGGTTGCAAACTCATATACATTGAAGTGAATAGTGGGATATTTGAGCTTATATCGCATGTTAATGAGCTTTCATCCAAGTTTCAAAAGAATTGCAGGAGCTAGTTTACTTGAATTTTGTGGCGAATTGAATTCAGTCTGTTATAGCTGCATGCTAATTGAGCAAGATCGAGTATAGTTTAGCACTTATTGAATAATAATGCTCGCAAAAAGGCATGCCTACGCAAAATATAAAATTTTGGTTCTTGATTTGGGTTTTGAATTGGACTTTCCAACCATGTGGGTCGACGTATTTATTTTTTTCCTGTAATATTGTAGAAGTTCTCCATATAAGGGAGACTCTGCCAATTTTTTTCCAAAATTTAAAGTGTTAGAAAAAGTTCAAATATTTTTGGATTCTTTTTAAAATTTGTTCAGTATAAAAATTAGTTGGTATTTCGATTAAAACTAATTGGTTTGGTTTAAAAAGTGGAACTGAAGTTTCTAGTTAATTGGAATTTTGAAAGGTTACTGGGTTTGTTGCATTTTTTCTATCTTAGTAATTTCGAGTACGAAATTCTTTTAAGGGGGAAGGAATGTAATGGCCTAGATTTTTAAACGTTTTATCTAATATTTAAAAATGGTTTTAAATGTTGTATTGGAATTATAAATGGAAATATATAAGGGATTTATTTAATTAAAACGATATTTGAACGTAAAGTTTATAATTTAATTATAAACAAACTCGTAATGGTGTGGTAGTTCGTTATGTTATGTTTTGAACTTTAAACGAATATACAAGATCCAATATAAGTCATATTTCTTCGAAATAGAAAACGTCCGAATTTATTGGATAATATTTTTCTAATGAAAGAAAAAAAAAATCAAGTTCTCATCTTGCAGATTTTATTTTACGTCCAAATCAAATTTTCAAAAGGTTGCAATGGAATCATTTATAAATCATAGCGGTTTATTTGAAAAATGAAAAGAGGGATTAAATAAATTAAATACCGTTTTAACCTGAAATTTAAAACATTGAGTTTAAAACTCCCAAATTAATTTTTTTAAAGTTATATAGGATTTTATGTGAACATAAATAATAATTAAAACCTAAGAACATCAGTCGCGGGGCTTTGATTGAAGTCTGAAGCCGCGAGATATTTTATTTTTAACTTTGGAACGCTTTTAGAAACGTCAGTACATCGTTCATGTCATGTTCAAAATCTGTGCAAGTCGTGTTAAATCTTAACTGACTATACAAACCTTTAAAAATCTCCAGCAAGACTCATTATTCGACATGTTATTTGGGTCCGTAGTCAAAAATTACAACACAAAATCCTTACTATATACGCACGTATACCATTTCATATCTTTTAAAATCTTATAGGATAAGATTTTTTTTGGATTCATAGTCAAAGTTTTTGGCATAGAAATACATATTGTCTGTACTGATGCAAGCAAAGTTATCCTTTTATTATCTTTTGTCCCTTCTGTTAGAAATGATAATAATAATAAAATAAAAACCTTTGCTCACATATATCGCTATCCTATCTTTCTAACCGCTCATGAAAACTAACAGAGGAAACATTATTCTGATACCCATGTGCTTATTTCCGTGGTAAAGAAGCTCCGTACATTTAAAAATTCACTCACTGTATACATTCAACGATTAGAAACCATTGCTTCTTTTTACCCAGCAAGCACCATTATTCCAGTTCTTTCCAACATCATATACAAAATTGAAAAAAAAAACCAAAGCCGCTTCTTATTTAATTCGCAAACAAATGAAATAAAAACATTCCTGGTTCTTTCTTCTATGTAAGCACCAGCCATCATCTTCTTGCGCATACGAAATAGGCAGTACACCAAAGACGAAACCAAACCTCTAATTGTTATATAAAATCATATACTCAACCGCATCGCGCGATCTTGGATTCATTAGAATCCTGAATCCGAGGGCTTTAACCTTGTAATATCTTCGTTGGGTTTTGCATCATCATAGGTCGCTGAATTTTGAACAGCGGGGTTTACAAGGGAGGAGCAGGTTAGCGACGAAGATTAAGGAGGCTAGGGTTGAAATGAGATTTTCCGAGGGGGTCAGGCCAGCGAGGTGCATTGACGAGTGAACTCTGAGGGAGTTCGGTCGAAAAAGAAGTCACAATGCTTAGGGGGAACTGCGCCGTGCCATGTTTTTCTTGGGGGAGGTAGAGATGTTTGTTGAGTACCGAGGTGATGGAGAGTCCTAAGTGGGAGACGTGGGTGGTATCGGTTTGGTGAACGGCGGTGAGAAGGGGAAACGAGAAGGGTTCGAAGGCTATGGCATAGCTTAGGTGCAGCTGACCCGATCGATGAAGAAGATGATTAGGACGGTTTAATCTAATTTATTAATTTAAAAAGGTAATTAGTGAAAAGTTGGTTAATTTGTAAATTTATATTAATTTAAGTTCATATATGAATTAGTAATCACAATATCTTTATCATACATGATCAGAATCATGTAAAACAAGATCCCGTGGGATCGTATCACGAAGGCTTACACGGTTGAGCAAGTTAGGAAGGATTTGGAAGCTATTGGATTTTCATTTAATTTTGAATGCTCGTTTTAAATTAAATGAAATAATGCTAAAAGCGATCATCGAAATAAAATGGTGAATTAACACGAATACATTTCTAGAATCCTATGATGTGATTAAATTCATATAATTAAATTTAATCGTTGATAATTGGATGTTTGGTTGCCTTGGATGCCCATTGTTGATTGAATGGCTGTCGTTAATTATATTTTCTTCGTTTAGCATACTAAGTTAAAATTTATATCTTATATGTTGTTATAAAATGTTATAATAAAATGTAATGCAGAGAAGAACAAGTTGGAGGAATCCAACTTGATTCCTCAAATATTTTATATGCTATTTTATTTTGTATTATTCATATATGAACTGATTGAACCCCCATGATATTGGAAACTTTTTTGGATGTCGACATTGGATTTAAATTCAATATTGTAGTGATTTGAATCAATAAATGGTATTGATTGAGGAATTGATAGCAAGTGGCCTAAAATCCACATTTTCGTTAATACGTCCATTTGTCGTTAGGTGAATTAACGAAGTTAAGTTAAAGAATTAATTTATAACTGAAGCAAGCTTTTTAATTATATTTTATACGTTATAATGATGTTTTAAAAATAAATCGATATTTAAAAATAAGTTTTTATAGAAATATTTTAAGTGATTCTATATAAGAATTTGATGTTTAATAAGTCTATGAGCTGTATTTAACCTACGGGTCAATATTTTTTTGAAATAATTATTTTAAGTAAACGAGTAAGAAATATTATTAGATTAATTTTATTAATCTAATAGGAAGAGATAATTTAAATCAGTTAACGAATTAATCGATGGTTTAAAGTTGACTAAGTCAACTGTTTTGGTCAAAAGTAATTATCTATGGATAATTGTTTAAATCTAATAAGATTTCATAAATATAACTTATCCTTTGAAAACAATGTTCACAGATATTGATGTGATTAGTTATCTTAATTTCAAGGGTGATTAACTAAACTGTTTGGTCAACGAAGATATAAACTGTTTTTACTTTAGAGAATAACGAAATTAATTATATTTAATGGGATTCCTTCTTAATCGAGACATATTTAAGAAGATAATTGAGCATGTTATAAGATTAGTAAATTTGGAAGGAATTTAAGGTAAGTTAAATCGATTAGTTTAAAATTGACAGTTTAGTAAATATTAAATTAAGATAAATGGGGAGGCTTCTAGAATATAAATTACTTATTGGTTTTGTGTAAAGAGATTGTTAAATGGATTTTAATTATAAAATCCAAAAACTTAGTTTTGCAACTTGAGGTAGAAATGATTTTGGGTGAAATATGAAGAAATGGATTATCGTAATCCAAGTTATAAATGAAGCAGCGAGAGGGGTTAAAGTGATGTACTAAATCAATGAGTGAAGGGAAATGGTTATAATCAACCAAGTTTCAAAATTAATGATATGGTTTTTAAAACCATATTTTAAATAGATTTGATTGATGTTAAAAGATGGGTTTCTGAGTTACGAATTATTACCCATTCCAGGATAAGAATGTTGTCGATGAAGATCTGAGAGGTAAATGGAATAACCTAACTTGAATCGCTTCACTATTATCAAGGAATGATATTAGTTTGTAACGGCAAAGGTTGTTGAAATTTGTTTGTTTTTTCCATTAAAGGGATATCACAATATTAGTCATGAAATGTGGATTCAATATAATAATATTGCAACATTTGTTGCGAGATTGAAATACGATAATATTGGAAATTCAATTATATTTTTACATAAGTATTAAAATGTAATATTCAAAGTTTGAAGTTTGATAAAGCTAATTTGAGGTATATACAAATGAATGTGTCACTTGACATGATTTTGGCCATTTTAAATTGAGCTTTATATATAGCAATATTTCCAAATTAAGGAAATAAAAGGAGATTTGATAAAATATGGAGAAAAAGAGTATTTGGAAAACATGTTATTCTTAAAAATTAAAGAATATATTTATTTGTACAAGTAACAGAAGCGAAGAATGTTTTTGTTAAAATAAATGAAATTAATGTTAATTTGATGAAGTGATTTTAAAAGATCGATAAGAGTTTAAAGAATGATTCGAAATAACAGAAGGTCTGGCTGCCAATATACCTGATCATACTATTTGTAATTGATAGTTAAAAACCCGACTATCAATGAAACATCTTATTGGACCTTTTTGACGTGTTGTTTCGAAGAGACCGGAATAAGAACTAGACCCAAAATCACTTCGAACCAACTATGCGATTGCGACTAATGTGAAGGCATATAAAGATGGAGCATTAAAGACCATTGATATTCATGAACGAACGAACTACTCATTGAATATCTCTAGGTCACTCCTGGAGATATTTTATCTTGTGATTCTTTCGTGATTGAAATCTTTGGAATGCAAGGACTTCTCGATACCGATCTTTGGGGTGATTCCCGTATAGGATGTGGTAGGAGGGTGCCTTCGGTTCATCCTATTCCTGGATGATTTGTATGGATGGATGTCTGGCATAGTATTTCCTTGAAACTCACGTATGTTGATTTTTAAAAATATACCAAGTTTGGTGGTGGAGAAATTCTCTTGCTTAACACCCAATGGATATTTGTGGACATCAATTAGTGATTTGATGGATCTGACGATGTGGCATTCAAAGATATGAGATGTTCTGTGAAAGATAAAACGTGACCTCAGGCCTCACAACCGGAAAATGACAAAAATCAGGAAAGTAGCATGGCTAGTTAGGTCACACCCAAGTGGATTGTATTGTCACAATCTAGAGAAAATTCATATTTGCTCTTCTTTCATTTCTGTATCCCCCGAGAAGTATGGCGGGCCTATAAGACCATACGGTGACAATACATTCGATACACTCAAGTTGAATGAGTGGTCGGTCATGTGTGGCTGGGTTGCAAGATGTCCTTGTTGAACCCTAGTATATCACCTCTAGAGCACACTGATCATAAGGTGGTCCCATACCTTGTCATAGTTGGAATCCAATCTCTAATAAGCTCCTTGCAGTTTTTATTATATAAGTGTATGTAGAGCGTGAGATGCAAGCGCTCTGCTAGATGGTTATTTATTTGTGATTTGATAGACGCTATTATAATATCACTAGATTTTGATATACTAATGATGTTTTAGGTTATATTAAGGTAAAAAATGTTCTTATTTATGTGTGAGCTGGTCTTACTATTATCCTTTTCTTCCAAAATGGATTTCCACAGTTAAGCAAGTTGTTTGTCATGTGAATTTATCACTGAAAGTATTCCTGACTAGTTCGAGTTAATTTTTCATTGCTTCAAATGTGCTCAGGTCAGACCAAGTATGTTTTTAGGTTAGGTATTGCTTGAAACTTCAAAAGAGGAGTTGGATCGAGATGTATATTCATATTCGTTGGTACTAATTTATTCCGCTGTATGTGTTGATTAAAATGAATGAATACTCTGATGTTGTAATTATATATATATATATATATGTATATACACAGTTCATTTTTTATAAAGCCTTTGTTATATTATATTTTATCCATTATGATGTGAGACTCTGATCTTCTTATTCTTCTTTTATAATATTTCCTTCTTCTATTGCCTCACCCTCTATCTTTTTTCTATTAACAATATAGGATTTGATACTTGAGTTTTTGGCAAGTGATATGGTATGATGTATTACCATCGAAACTTCGAGCGTCGAATTTCCTAATCCGTTACAGAAGGACTACTTGTTGATATTTCGAGCAGCCAACCATTATGAAATTACTTATAGCAGTGGTCCTGACATATTTGAAATCTTCGAATTGTAAGGGCTTCTCGCTGGATGATGGCCGAGAAAAAGCGCCTTTGGTTTTGTTCAGACCCAAAACGAACTTGTATGTATGTTTGTTTAATAACTACATTTTTTTGATAATAGACATTGGTTTTACAAACATACATCTATTGGTGGCGGAGAAGGCAACTTCTTTTACATTGCACCCTTTCTTGAGAGGCACGAGCTTAAGGGTTGTATTTTTATGGTAGGTAACTAGTAGTCAATGCAATTTGGCATTCAAAGATGATGATTGATTTGAGAAAAGGTAAATTGCTACCTTTGTTGAGCCTCATAGCCCGGTAAATGACTGAAATTGGAAAGATGCAACAAGGCTATGTCGGTCGCACCCATTAAACGGGTATGATTATTTCCCTTCTAAATTATGAATGATACCATGGTGTGGAACCGGGTATTCTATTTATGTGGTTTATGGAAAATTCGATCGCTCGATTAAAGGTTGGGGTTACGACCTAGGAAATGATATACCGGATACCATCTAGTGGGATTACACATTATAAAGAAGGGCCAGTCTTGTGTTGGTAGGGATCCATGTGAGGTCCTTGGGGTATCCCTCTAGAGGTGTTCCCAATCGTGGAAAAGGAAAATCCTTAGCTTGTTCATTTGATGGAAATCCAATTCTCAAATAAGAACCCGTTGTTTTTTATTATATGGCATACTAGCCTGGGGGTTTAATAATAGTAAAACATTTTCGGATATTTATATAAGTTTATTTGAAAATAATTTAAAAAGAATGTTAATAGAAATAATATCAAATGCTTAGGTTATCATAAGGTAAAAATCCGTTCCATGTTTATTTGCCGCATGGTCTTATGAGATACCTTTCATTTCAAAAATGTTTATGTGTTTCTCACACCAGTCCCATGACTGACCCAGAGTTTTTTCTTTCTATTTTGAAACTCTGGGTACCCTAGTCTTCCCTGAGCAGCCTAGTAGACATGTTTCTATGGGAAATATTTTAAATCACTTTTGGATGGAACTAGAAGTCGGGGGCATTTTGGATCAGCCTCTGAAGCATTTAGTATTTCATTTTATTTAAGCATGTATTTTGTTGTTACCACCGACCCAAAGGGATAAGCTGTTATAATTGTCCTAGCTAGAGTATAAGGAGTATAAGAAGTATAAAATAACTCTAATCACTTGTATTCATCTTATATAAAAAAATATTAATGCGATGTGAAATTCTACCTATCTAGCTTTCTTATACTCCTATTATTGTATTATCCCCACGAAAATCTGCCTGCCCGTCACTTGGATGGTAGAACGAGAATACCATGGATGTATTAATGTCATTTCTAAGGATCGAGGAGACGAGTCGTCACATCACCGGTGTTCATTTTCGAGTTTCTAAGTAATAAATTACTACCATGGAAGTGTTGGGTTAAAAATGAAATTTTGTTTAGAATCCAGGATTTATGATTTTAGAAATTAGAAAGTTTAATTTCAAAATTTTCAACTAAAATATGATATGGATGCATATATTCTAAGTAATAGAGTTATTTGATTGTGCATTTCACTTGATGTGATACTATGTAGGTTTATTTCTAAATGTAATGGAATATTCGATGATTTTGGGAAGGTCGAGATTTCCAAGTTGAATTGTAAGACTAAGATAATTGTTATATGGAACCATAAGGAAATAGGTTAGTAACTTATTGATTGGTATAGTAGTAAGTTGAAACAACCTTAAATTTTGTTAGAAACTTTGATTAAATAAAACGAAGATGTTATTGTTTGTACACTTAAGAAAGTGAAGATTATGTTGTAATCGAAAACTTACCTAAGTTATATTAAAACTAAAGAAGATATGGTTATAATTTATAAATTCAACGAAGTTCGAATGTATTAATCAAATCAAATTAAATCAAGCTCGCTATATAGCAGTAGTTCATAATTTTCAAATTTGAAATTTAAATGAGTATGCATGATCCAATATAAGTTGGAATCCCATGAAAAATGAATCTTCTGGATCTATTGGATTATAGTTTCCTAATGAAAGAGAAAAATCAAGACTTCATCTTGTAGATTTTGAGTTATGTTGAAATCAAATTTTCAAAGAAATCGCGGTTTGGTAATATATAAATTAAAACGATTAAATTATTAGAATGGAATCATCTAGAATTCAATTTATGAAGTTTCATAAATAAATATTTATGGACCTTGAAAAATATATTTCATACTATGTTTACTTGTGTACAATTTAAGATTTGAATTTTTAGTTATTTGAGACAACATAATTGATCGGTTAAGTATTAATCTGAGACTGTTGAGCGGAAGGTAAAGCTTGATAGATTATTGGTCATCTTTGAGCGATGACGAGATTTATGACCGGAATGAACGATGATTATAAATTGTTAGTGCTTATAGCACTATATGATATAGATGTGTGTTGGTTGATTATGGTTGCATGTGATGTATGCCATGATTGTGTTGATTGTATATTTGCATCATTATTGTCAGTTGCATCATACTTGGTTGTTGCATATGATTGATGGGATGTTTATGTATATGCTAGTTGTTGTTGTATTGCTTGTTCATTTACTTAACTCTCTTTTGGGTTCTATAAGTATATATAGGTATATCGAAGCAAAAGCATGCTAGTTTGCTTATGGCTTTTGGCTTCAGTGGTAAAGATTTGTTTGTCTAACAAAATGGTACGTATTTCAGATTACATACCATATGTGGATCATGTATATTGTTTCCCCATGGTTTGGGATACCTTATCATTGAGATGAGATGTATAGTATTATATATCGATGTTGTGATTTTTTTGGATAGAGCTGTGCAAAGAAAGCGATGCTGAAATTTACATAATGTCAAGTGTTAGAAAATTTTAACAAATTTTTGGTTAGAATAGTTTGAAGTAAAATTAAATGGTTTTGTAACATCCTTCTTCACTTATGATTTCGGGAACGAAATCCTTTTAAGTGGGAGGATTGCAACAAACCAGATTTTTTAATATATGGTTATTTAATTTATTTAAATATTAAAATGATTAATTTTAAGATTTAATGACTTGAGTTAGATTTTAAATGAGAATTCGAATGTCAAATTAACTTGAAATCGAGAATCTTGAGTTCAAAATCCAAGTAAACTTATTTTGATGCTAAATAAAATTCTATTTGATTATGAATGATAATAATAATTTATTATTTAGGAATTTGAGTGTTTTGAAATAAAAAAAATTTATTAATCAATTTTCGTTAACATGTGAAAAAACCATTTTGCAAATGATCTCGGAATTCGATGAAACCAGTTTCATCGAGTCTGGAATTGTAAGTTTATGTAGGACTTCCAGTTTTGTGGCGATTAGAACTTGTGTGTGATGGTGCAAGCTTGAAACGTTGGACGTCAAAACAAGGAATAAAATATAATTAAATTGTTCCTATAAATATTCTTCAATTCCTAAACCTAATTCGCTTGTACCATTGTTAGGGGTCATCACCAACTAGTGGCCTAGCTTGCCACTGTTGTTAGGGATTGCGGAATGGATCGTTAAGGCAAAACAAACACTAGAGGAGGATGAATATTGTTTTTTGAGAATTTAAACAAAATCTTAACTTAAAATACTATATTAATCAAACACCACAGAAATAATCACAAACACAAAATCAAACACAAACACAAAAATAAACAAAAGTAAAGCGTAGAAAAGGAAAGAACACACCAGATTTTATACCGGTTTAGATTGCTCATACATTCAGTCCCACGCAACGCCGGATTGCACAGAGTTTTATTACTATATCAATAGTCAATTACAACCTCCTTGATTTCATAGCTACAAGGGATACCACTGATTCCAACATCCTTGATTTCATGGCTACAAGGGATACCACTAATTACCCGTCTTTGATTTCGAAGCTACAATGGATACCGCCAATTACCCGTCCTTAATTTCACGACTACAAGGGATACCACCATTTACCCAAATACAACCCAAACAATTACAAACAACCCTATAACTCCTCAGTAGCACTTTATTAAGAGAGTAATGAGTAGAGAGTGTTGAGAGAAGAAGATTAGTGAAAACATAATTGAATTTGGCAGAGTATAGGTGTAGGAACCATAAAAAAGATAACAAATAATGGTGTAATGAAGTAGAGTGAAAGTGGGGAAGAAGAGATAATTAAAAATTCGAATTCAAGCCCTTTTTATAGTGTGTTAAAGGTTGCAACGTTTCTAGAGTGTTACAAATGGTGAAAAGACACTTCCCTTAAAATTTAAATTTCTGATAGTTATATGTCAACATATCTATCATATTTTTGATTTTTGACTCATTTTTAAAGTATTTAAATCAATATTTAAATTCTGGAAATTCCGAAAACAAAACTAGTTGTTAATACATTATTTTTCAAGTATAAAAACATAAGAAAATATTATTTAAACATATGATTAAATACTTAATATGTATGTGATATGAAAACTATATATAATATAATTATAAATATATATTATATAATTCTAAATATATATTGGAATTTATAAAGTAATATTTATAAACTGTATATAAACAAAAGGTTATAAGAAAACTTAGAGTTTAAATAATATTATATTCAAATATAAACTTAGTAAAACATATTTAATAAAGCTATAAAAATAAGAAAAATTATAAATTAGGAAATATATTTGAAATTGTAAGTTTGAAATTCTTGGAAGATTAAAAATTATTTTGAGAGAAGTTTGAAATCAATTTGAAAATAGTTTTGAATTTGAAAAGAGATAATTTAAAAAATAGAGTTTGAATCTGGAGTGCTATTCGGGTCTTACATAAACTAGACTCTATTACTATATTTATCTTGAAATCTTGATTACTCGTTAGTCTTGAATCTACTTTGAAATCTGAATCTCTAAAAGCTCTTAAACTGTACAGTCTTCAATATTAATTTGTGCATATGTGTATGTATATATACTCTAGATAAAGGTGTTAGTATATATTTTATAATCAATTAATACTGAAATAAGGTTGTTGTCATCAAAACTCCATTCCACAATCTCCCCTATTTTGATGATGACAACCTTAGTTTATAAAATATCATACCTGTATATACCTGTTGATGATGATCCTTCAAATACTCCCCCTATCTATATGAATCCTATATTTTATAATTTCTACACCTTTAGCATTATCAAAAAGAAATTCTAAAACTACTCCCCCTAAATTGTATAACTATCTAAGCATATCTTATAATCAAATCTATACTAAATTTCTAAGGTATATAAATAAGTTCTCCTGAATCCTAAATCTATCTATATATCCTAGCATACAATGCTCCCTCTAAATCCATGCTATAAACAATCCTAAATATAAATATCCCTGATTTTAATTCTAATCCTAAAAGATTATAACTCCCATTAAAATTATGAATATATTATTCTAATAAACCAAATAGAAGGATAATAAACTAAGCAAACCAATCAATAATTATAATCAATTCGAACAAGCAAGTCAATCCAAATAAGTAATTCAAACAAACATTTCAAGCAATCAATTCAAGCAATCAATCCAACCAATCAATTCAAGAAATCAATCCAAGCAATCACTTCAAGCAATCAATCCAAGCAATCACTTCAAGCAATCAATTCAAGCAATCAATCCAACCAATCAATCAAATCAACCAAATTAAATAGTATATGTTAATAAACACTTCTTCAACCTTCAATTAATCCTAGAAACTATAAAAACAACCCCTTAATCTAATACAAGACTAAAACCTAGCCTATATTCTATGAGACGACCCCAAACCCCATACTGATGTAAAGCTCGTGCAATTCTCTTTTGTTTTCGTTTATTTTGTTTCTAGAATCGGTGAGCGGATTTTAAGAAATTGAGGAGGAAAAGATCGTGCATTTTAGGCCTATGGATCGGTAGTGGCGGCTGAGAAAACATTGGTGGCCTAGGGTTTTCTATTGGCTATTTATAATAAATAATAATATTATTTTAATTCAAAATCCTTTCAAAAGTGAATTTTTTTTGCATTCAAACTCCAATTAAGACCCAACAACTGTCTCCCCTAGCTAAATACCCTCATTCCGAGCACAATGGGATATGTTTCGTAAGCCAATTCGGCTGTTACAGTCAGTTTTCATTCAATTTAAAATATATAACATTCAATATTCGATTTGAACGTACATTTCACTTTGCCGGGGCCACAAACTGATTCGAAAAATTCCAGAAAAATAAATCTAGCTATGTTTTGACGATACGGTCCCAACAAAACTAGTTTCGTCGAATTCTGAGACCATTTGAAAAATGGCCCATTTCTGGTCGATCCAATTTAACTGTAATTGACCAAAGCACGTTTTCCTTTGCCACGCTCACATATTAGCTTCAAAAATTATGAAATTTGAAACCTAGCAATAACATCACATCCTGGATCCAACAAAAGTGGTTTCGTCGAATTCCGAGGTCGTATGCAAAATGGCCAATTTCACGGGCTATATAAATTCCATAGCGACCTTTCTGAAAATTCATTTGGCCATAACTTTTGCTTTCCGCTATGAAACTTCGATTTTTCAGATTCTTTAGAAAGGTATTCACTAGCAGATTTAAATATTTTTGGTTTCACTCAAATCCGTTTTCTTTTGCACCCGGTACAGTCAGTCAAAGTTTGAATTCAAATTTTGAAACTACCGCGCCATTTCAGGCCTTGTTTATAATTCAAAGTAATTATATTTATTTTCAACTTAGATTCAAACTCACTTTTCATCATTATTATTTAAAATACTTATTTAAAATATTTAAAATCCACCAAAACAGCCAATTTAAAATTTTTAAATTGGTTCAGATTTTCCGGGTCGTTACATTCTAATTCCCTTAAAACTATAATAAGACCTTAATCTGGACTTAGAAATAACTCTGATAAGATATCCTTAAAATCATGAGTAAAGCAATTCAATCCAATCAATCAATCAATTTAAGTTTTTTTGTCACAAAACATCAATTCATACACGAAACCAAACAATTCTTGTAACTTTTACTTATCTAAAACCTATAAAGCTCTTATCAACTACAAATACATAAGTATATTTCTAACAAACCTATCTACCACTAATGAAATTTAACCAAGTCAATCAAGTTATTCAAGTCAAACAAATCAAACGAACCAAATAAGTCAATCAAGTTAATCAAGACAAAGCAAATATGTTATGTATTTGATTAATAATCCAATATTTCTAATTAGATAAAAACTTTTCATACTATATACTTGTTATGCATGGAGTTAAAGTTAACATGTAATGCAGTGTGTTGGTTTTTAATGCAGTATGTCATATGCAAATATATATGAAGTGATATATTGAATTAAATGCAACTTGTGATGTGAATGATTTTAATTTGAGATGTACTGTAATTTATAATAATGATGTATGATATGAAATAAGATGATAACATGCAGAATGATTTGGTAATTTATCTGTTTAGATAAAATATATTTAAAGCACTATCTAACTATTATGCATATACATATATATTACAAATTATTTTAATCAAACAAAAGTAATATTAATTTCTAGACTTAGGTTAATGAAACTTATGAAAGAGATATAAAGGATAGTGAAGATGAAAGTTTTATGGTATTCATAATATATAATAAAATATTTAAAATAATTCTGTGAGAAATGTGGAGTTAAATAATCTTAGTAGGATGCTTCTTTAATATAGTAAAAATTAAAGATCATTTTAAAGAGAATATAAAAGTTATATAAAGAAAAACTATAAACATACATTCATAAAAGTATATAAAAACTACTTTTTAAAAAGAACTTAAAATTTAGTTTATTATGAGACATATTTATTAATCTTTTTTATACAAATTAATATTTAAACTTAGAAATCAAAATATATTGATTTGCTAAAGAATCATTTATATTTTAACATATTAAAAAGAAATCAATAGTCATTATGAAATTTGGATATAAATAAAACTATAAAACTATAATTTCTTATTTTTAAGACATAAAATCATATATATGTATATTATTATTTTTATACCAAAATATTATGATAAATATTCAAGCTTTTATAAATCCTAAAAGAAATCAAAATAAGTATTTAAGTTACAAATAGTATTTGTGGTAATGTAACCTGTTGACATCAAAAGTTGGTCACTAGTGACAGTCAACCCCCAATTATGTGAAGAGCACACGAGTATTGATCACAAAATGTAAATAAGTAAAGAAAAAGGGGAACACACAAGACTTTTTATAGTGGTTCGGCAAAGATGGTACCTAGGTCCACTTTATATATATTGATTCTTTTCTGGTTACAAGTATAATGCTTTTTTTGTTTCTAGAAAGAAGAAGAGTTGGCTCTTTATGGAGTTAGCCGTGAGAGTCAGAAGTCTTAAGTGGAGAGCGCAGCATCCGGAAAAAGGTTCCTTTCCATTTAGAGTTTGGAGGTATTTATAGGTGGAGAAATGGGATGATTGGGCCGCCACGCGACTTTCCTCTTTTATGGAGCTTGGACACATGGAGCTCGGCCATTGGAAGCAATTTCGGCTGTGGGACCCAGTCCACTGCTGATTAATAGTATCCTCGGAAATAGCGGCTTACGTGGAAACCGAGATGAGGTGTATCAGAAGTAGAGCTTTGTCCGGAAGTGGTTGACAACCTTTATTGCCTTGAGAGTCGGGCTGAGTATTAAATAACTTAGTAGGATATTTCCGAATGAATCCTAAGTTTGATCCTATTTAATTGCGAATGATAAACTCGATCAATTGAGATGAGCGATTTTTCTGGGCTCGATGTGCCGCATATTTCTGAAGGAGGTCAGCTTGAACTGAATTTCGCTTGGGATTCCTGGAGTGTAGGTCGCTCCATTGGTCGATGGACATTGAGAATGAATTTTCTGACATTGGGATTTAGTCCATTGATCCGCGACATCTTTTACCAAAAAGTTGGTCAACACTTTGCCCCTCAGAATACATATTTCTTGGCAAAGGAGGCATGTTCTGATCCTTACTCGAAGTCCAATGTGCGAGCAGCGATGGTTACGTCGAACCATATTAAGGCCAGAAATCCGACAATCCTGGTGGTTGTATTGAGCCCGGGAAACCGACGATCAATGTAGATCGTGTTAAGGTCAGAAAACTGACAACCATCGAGGACCGTATTAAGGTCGTGAAAGTGATTGACGATTTTGCTTGCGAGATCCAATGCCTGCAATGAATGTATATGCCATTCTCGGTCTAAAGAAGGCTTCAACCTTGATTGGGCGAGTATTAACCATACTCGGCTTATAGATATGATGAGCGGTTATAACACTTGGCTTTGAGAGATGGCGAGTATTAACCATACTCGGCTTACGGAGATGGCGAGTATTAACCATACTTGGCTTACGGAGAGGGCGCCTATTAACCATGCTCGGCTTACGGAGATGGCGAGTATTAACCATACCCGACTTATGGAAAGTGTTTACTATGCTCGACCTATGTCTAAATTATTTATGAAGCCCGACAAGCGGGAAGTGCACTTGGTTCAAAGAAAGGGCGAGTATAATCCATACTCGGCCTTTGAAGTAGGCTTAGATATGGTGGCAAGCCTTGATCGTGCGCTATGGACGATGGCTTAGCGCTGACCATATTTGGGTAGTGAGCAGTAGTCAGGCTCGACATAAATCATTCAAACATAATCCATGTTTGCAAAAAAGAGTTCAATATCGCTAAAGAACTAATACAAAGAAACGAAAATAAATTCTAAGAGAACCATTAGACCAAATTACGGCTCTAACACCCAAATTGTCTAGAATTATAGAGAGTAATAACTAAAAATGAAAGAAAACACAACAAACACACCAGATTTGTAGTGGTTTAGTGTTAACGAGCCTGCATCCACTTTATATGTCTTTGATTATACGTTAATTGCAAGTACAATCAATGATTTCTCTCGATCTCACTTTTACAATGATGATTCACTCAGTGATTTCGAGATAATACTGGTAAGAAATAATGGAGAAACAATAATGGTGGAAATAATACACAGAACTGTCCAAAGATCCTGAAAAATGCCAAGTGTAGGGCTATATATAGGTGATATCTACAGGCGATTCGTAAGGACACATGGTACGGATCCCGAGAATCTTGGATTGGATCGTAGATTGATGGAGAATTGGTCTACTTAACGGTTATGGACAGGTGTCATAAGATCCTGAATATTTGGCTTGTGAAGGACTGGGTCATGACCATCATTTTCTTAGTTTGAGGACGGATCGTGGTAGTCATCCTCGAGCGGTTCGTGGTGGTCCCATGAAAGCGGGTCGCGATGCAGTTTCCATGAGCAGGTCATGAACCGATAGGAAAAGTGGATCATGAATCAAATGTATCCAAGTATGAGCACTCTTGTTCACCAAATATAAGTCTTCATATCCTTGGTGGCTTGATCACAAAGTTGGCCAACATTTTGCCCTCTCGAAGCACGTTTTATCGGAGATGGAACGTGCTTCGAAATTGCTGAAGTACCCTTTCCCGGAAGAGTGCAGGTCGACAGTTGGATCTACTTGTATGGATGCGACGTTTTGAATAGCCATGTCCTTTGACAAGTATAAATATAGGAACAAATTTCCAATTATTCTCCTGTCTATTAACTGACTTCGATCCCTTGGATTCCGGAGAGTGTTGCAATCAATTCATTAGGTGAGCTTTAAATTTCCATGAACCCCTTTTTTATATCGACGGTCAAGGATTCGTCTTCTTCATTGGTTGTTATTCCCAGGGTCACGACCGTCGGAGCACCTGGTGTTTGTGTCTCCTAATGTAAATCGCAGGCCGTTAAGTCCTTGCGCGAGAAATGGTGGGCTCGTCCAGGCCTTCTGTAACGACCCGTATTTTTACGGTGTTATAATTAATTTATTTAATTATATAAATAGTAATTTAGAGAATTAAATGGTCGCTAAATTAAATTATATAGATTATTTAATTAATTTAAATAATAATAATAGAATAATATATTTAATTCAGAAATAATCAAAAATAGTGGAATTCACAATACAACGTGAATTGGATTAATTAAAATATATAGTTCAGTTTAGAGTTGAATTATATGAACAAATATATTCAAATCGACGACAGTTGAACGTATAGTTTATATTATAATTATAATCGAGCTTGAAATGGCGCGACAGTTCGTTATTTGGCGATTTGAACTTCAACTGAATATACAGGGCTCATTTTAAATTGGATTTCTGTGAAACAAGAAACGTTAGGAGCTGGTGAAGTATATTTTTCTAGTGGAAGAGAAAAATCAGGATTTCGTAGTGTAGATTTTGATTTATGTCAAAATCAAAATTTAGAAAAGTCGTTGCGGAATTCCTTTATAATTTATAACGTTATATAAAAGGAATTTCATTATAAATCGAATATCGATTTAATCGGGACTTGAAATATCGAGTTAGAAATTCATATAGGATTATTCTGAAACTATATGGTATTCCGCTATGAATATATACGATAATATTTATTTATAAATATTTAATTTAATTATTTTTAAATATATTTAATATTTAAAAGGGTTATTTAGAGCTTTAAAAATAGTCAGTTTTGCAAACGACCTCAGAATTCAACGAAACTAATTTTGTTGGATCCACAATATTAAATTATTGTTAGATTTCAATTTCCGTGATTTTTGGGCATCATGTGTGATCGTGGGGATTTTTAAGGGCTAGAGACGAATATAAAATCAATAAAATAAAATTAATAGAAAAAGATAAAATTAATAAAATTAATATAAATTCAGCGAAACAAGATCCGATAGGATCGTATGGACTGTGGCTACGCCATGGAACTGACTGGGAGTGAATTGGGGTTCGTTACAATTTATGGCAAAACAAATTGTCCATCTGAATCAATCGATGGTTATCGTTATTAACGATGATCGTCCAGTGTGAGTAAAACTCACCAACTCTGAACAATTATATTTTTATAATGTATTTTTAGAACTGTTAATCATCTGTTGATTGCTGTGTGTTAACTGTTTGGTTGAATTGCTTATGTATTGGTTGAAATTATAGATAACGATATATATATAAATCGTTAATCAAATATTGATTCGGTTTAGCAAAATATTTCATATTGAAATGAAACCGATGTTAATTATATTGTTTAACATCTGTGATGCAGGGAAATAGGTTGGAGGAATCCTCAACATTTATTTTACTATTTTTCATATATTGTAATATATGATGTGATATATAATATGTTGATGATTAAGTGGGTTTAAATGATATCGATCATTGTGATTTGGTATTTTAGATACCGTAAGAAATACTGGGATGTAAAAAGGGGTTTTTCAAAGTATATTTTGAAAATAAATTAATTATATAAAATCAATGGATTTTATATATAAAAGGAAAAAGGATTTTAATATAAAGGAAATATATTTATAAAACAAATATAAATAAAATTATTTGAAAAACAAATATAAAGGGAATAAAAATAAATACAACGGAAGATATTTGCAAAACAAATAGAAAGAGAAATATTTGTAAAACATTTACAAATAGAATTTAAAAGGGAATATTTGTAAAACATTTACAAATAGATTAAATGGAAATATTTATTTAGAGGAAATAAATAGAATGTTATAAATGAGATATTTGTTTGTTAAATAAATAGAAAATATAAAAGGAATATTTATTTGTTAAATAAATAGAATTGAAAAGGGAATAGTTATTTATTAAGTAAACAAATAGAAAAGGAATAATTCAAAGGAGTTAATTCAAAGGAATTAATCAAAGGAGATAATTCAAAGGAATAAATCAAAGGAGTTAATTCAAAAGAGTTAATTCAAAAGATTTAATTGAAATGAGTTAATCGAATATTAGATATTCGACTAGAGTTAATCGAATAGGGTAAATGAGTTAGAGTTAACCAGTTAGGGTTAATAAATTAGAGTTGATCAGTTAGAGTTAATCAATTAGGGTTGACCAGTTAGAGTTTAACAGTTAGAGTTAACCAATAGAGTAATTAAATAGAGTTAATCGAATTAGAATAAATCGATTAGAGTTGGTCGAAAAAGGAGTTATCGAATATTAGTTATTCGAATAAAGTTGGAAGGAGTTATCGAATTTAGTTATTCGAATCGAGTTGAAAGGAGTTATCAAATCTAGTTATTCGAAAGGAGTATCGAATATAGTTTATTCAAATAGAGTTAAAGGAGCATTCGAATATGTGACAACAAGGAATTTCGCTCGATCCGAATCTGTCGCTTAACCGACCAAGACCGTTCGAAACCCCTGATTGTTTTGAGAACACGACAAACCAGAATGCAAACAGAAGGACATTTCATTGCTTATTACAACAATTCATCAGAATACAAGAATATACAAAGTATGAATGAATAAAATACATTCGATAAATATCAGAGATTACAATAAATTACATAGCAGCAGAAAAATAATACAATACACAACTGAAAGTAATACACGGATACAGAGCTTTCCGAGTATCGTTCCAGCTGTAAACCAGGTTCCTGTGAATATAAATCTGCAAAACCAAAACTACTAGCTGCCCGTGTCAAAATAAGGGCACCTAGAGTTTAGGTTAAAACAATAAATTCCAGGTCAGTCATGTGATTGGTGTGAGAACTAAAACAACTATTAATCTTCATTTAAAAGTTAGGTAAATCAAGGGACCATGCCGTATAACACGGAACGGGTTTCTCCCAAGAATACCAGTGCATAAAAACAACAACGCAATTCTAAATAAAGAACAATGAAGCTATTATAAGACCCAGGTCCCATCACACAATGCAACATAAGCCGGAGGATAGGGTTTTACCTTATAATAGCTAAAGAATGCTTGATACGCTAAATCATCTTTTATTATTACTATAAGTGTACAGTGTCAAAACAATTTCAATCATAAGTATCAATCATAGACGGCATGGGTACCATATATCATGTCGCCAATACTAGGCTCTACAATCAAAATCGCAAAGTCACGTAATTGGAAATTGGATTTCCGTCAGTGAACCGAGGCAAGGGATCGTCCTCAACCGATTCGAGACTGTCTAGCGGTGCCTCAGGACCCAGACACAGGTGAGCCCTTGGATCCTTAGGGCCGGTCCACCGATGTGGATTAAAATGCCTGAACACTGCGTTTCTCTGCCTTTGGGGCATAAATGAGCGAAATGACTCCATCGGCTCCACACAGTCACCGATATATCCGAGGCGCCTCGCAACAGCAACAACCACACAGGTGAAAAGTATGTAAATGTCAGCCAGTTTAAGCACTGACACCACCCTAGCTAAAAGGAAACGCATGCCCTCCCTGACGTCCTCTCCCGTTTCTGGTTCACAACCGGGGTGTGAGGCTCGCGAATCAACGCTACACAAAGCTATGCCACACAGGCGGCGCTTTGATCATAAACCACAAGACTTTGCTTTTCAACAGAAGCCTTGATCAATTGCCACTTAAGCGTGCCACACAAGCAATTCACTCCATGCAATTGATATCCATCAATATATAACCTCTGAGCTTGTATGTCTCAGAGAAGGGCGTTAAGCAAGAGAATAAATTCTCCTCCGCCAAACATATATATATTTAATAGAAATCGATCACACAGAATAAAATCCAATGTCAGACACACAGTCCATTTACAAGTCCGTTCTGGGTCTGAACGAAACTGGAGGCGCCTTGTACCTCGCATATCCATTGATCTCCAAGTACGTCTGGACGACCACCAACTGATTCCCTCCTCTTGGGTGTACAACCCAATCAAGATCATCAGTAATCACCCAAACGATGTGAAGACCTCCGGTCTTCGACCAATGTCTTCATCCTTGCCACCACGTCGAATCAGTTATTCAGAATGGGATAAACCCGGTCTTTCTGAATAACTCGCGTATATAATAAACAAGTGTTACACAAACACAACATACGCCTCATTCCAATTCAGAATATTCTTTTATTCAAATATTCTTATACTTTGGGAAAGGTTCCCATTAATTTTATCAAAGATAAATTCTTTAAATTTATTCTTTAATCTTCTTTTGAATATCAATTCAAACTAGTCGGGATTAGCGAACCATACCGAAGTAATCATTTATTTTATTTCCCAATCCCAACCTATTCATCCCAAGGAGAAAAACTGGTAATACTCCATATCTAACTCCACGGTGTTATCAGTAAAGTTAATTACCATTTCACGTTCAAATCTAGTTAAAGATTTAACTATCGCTTGGAGCAAAACCGGTGATACTCCATTCTCGATCATTTCAATCTACTTAAAGATTCATTAAAACCCCACTTAGTTTTAATCTTCCCAAAAATCAATATCCTGTCTTTAACTGGGTTAAAGAACCAATGTCATCTAAAACACGGTTCACGATAAACCCAAAATCACATTCCATTAATTATCGGGTTAAAGAACAAGTGTTATTCAAAACACCTTTCACGGTAAACCCAAAAATCAATTCCAATTCAATTCCAATTAAATACCATTTAATTGGTACACTTCAATAAATCTAAATAAGAAGATTTAATCTTTTTCTCAACTGGGTTTAAGGACAGTGTTAATGAAGACACCATTCACGACAAACCCAAATCACATTTGATATTAAATACAAGGCTCTGAATAGAAAATATATCGGCTTATATTCAATATCAAATTCAAGGACCAACAAATATCGTATTAGAAATAACGATATAAATATATCTTTCAAATTCCCATAACAATATCTGTATCACCACGAAATCCAACATCGAATTATTCCAAAGACAATTTCGATTCAAATCCATTCCAATTCAATTATTGGAAATTCTGGTTACTTTCAAAACCATATTCAAATTCAATTTATTTATTTCAAAACTAAATTGATTTTATTTCTAGTTCAAAACTAGTTCATTTCAATAAAAATCAACTTTTATCTTTTCAAATTTGGAGTTTTCCATCCCAATTCTTCACAAATCATTTCTTATGATTTTACACAAATTATTATTATTTTTAATAATTTTATCAAGGCCCGTACAGTCGATTTCCATCAACGGCCATCGAACTGCACTTACA
Source organism: Allium sativum (assembly GCA_030737875.1). Classification (NCBI taxonomy): domain Eukaryota; kingdom Viridiplantae; phylum Streptophyta; class Magnoliopsida; order Asparagales; family Amaryllidaceae; genus Allium; species Allium sativum. Next base: position 765,906,403 of record CM060912.1, on the reverse strand, counting down.
ACGACCTTTTTTAAATTTGATTTGGACATAATTCCAATTCCAACCGTTAGATTTCAAATCTCTAATATTCATTATAAAGCTCTTTTAGATACGAACCCAACGGTTCCGTTTTTAGGAGAATCCGACGGTCGAATCTCCCGCAATGTCCATTCGAAGTCAATGGTCGAAATTCACGAACTGCCGCGGCGCGGCGCATTCTATTCAGGCCATTATATATATATTATATATATTTCATCGATTTCCTTTTAAAACGTATTATATAAATCGTTTTAAATTCGTTTTCAAAATGATTTCAACTTCATATTCAATTTTAAATCAAAATTGAATATTCCACATCATCAATATACGAATGATAATATTTTCAAAACGTTATATTTTGAAATTACTTTCTTTTCTATATTCATTATAAAAATGAATAAAATCGATATAAATATCGTTCATGTCAAAATGGCGCATATCTAACCAACACGACTTTATATATTTCAATAACTTCATTATTTTATTCAACAAATGAATATTTTCTTCAACACATGAATACATATTTTATTCAACACATGAATTTATATTCCTATTCAACACATGAATATATATTTCTCTATTCAACACATGAATATATATTTCTCTATTCAACACATGAATTTTCTTTTATAATATTCCTTATTTTCCAAATTGGAATGAGGCCCAATCAATTGCCATATAATGTTAATTATATGGATTCCCTACAACACATGTATATAATAGCAATGATAAATCATCAACCATCATCCAGAGTGCACCACACAACTGCATAAGCATTAAATATCAATAATTAACGCTTACACAGTCTGTCAATCCGTTGATTGACATACAAATAAATAATCGGGATTAGTGTACGTCAAATATCATCCCAATACCCGTGTGGGGTTTCAGATCAACAAACACAGATTTTATTTGTGTAGTTGGGCGATGTGTAAGATTTATCGTCCCAATCAATATCAGTCAAATCAGTGTATATAAACAAATCGTCTGATTTGTTTATTACTATTTATTTTATATACACGTTAAAAATCATATTTTTAACTATAAAATATTTTCCACTATAAAATATTTTATTTCATTCCACATCACACAATCAAATTTCACAACAAAGCAATCAAACAAACAAGTCAACCATGGTCTGTGGATGACGGGTGTCGGGTGCTGCTAAGCACCGTCTGCATCCTAGTATATAATTTTAACTAGAAAACAAGATTTAAAGTGAGGAGTTCTCACCGACTAGCTAATCCAATACCACGACTCTTCATATGTAGAATTCTTTGTCGTGTTCGCCTTTTGTCAATTTCATTGTCCATAGCCACTACATATATAAAAATCACATTTTTATAATCACTCTATATGGATAAAAATCACATTTTTATACCGCTACTATATAGATAAAAATTCTATTTTTATACCACTACTATATAGATAAAAATTCTAATTTTATACCGCTACTATATGGATAAAAATTCTATTTTTATACCGCTAGTAATATAATAAAAATTATATTTTTATTACTCTACATAAATAAAAATCATATTTTTATTCTTCCTATGATATAAAAATCGTATTTTTACATCGTTAAAAATCATAACTTTAAAGTGTTAAAAATCTTAACTTCATAGGAATAAAGATCTAAACTTTATATCGGTAAAATTCTCGCCTTTTTACTTTATAAAAATCTAAACTTCCCGTTTTCAAAAATCAAATCTTTGTATAACTAAAAATCGAACTTTTTATAAACAAAAATCCTTTCTTTCATAGTATAAAATCATATTTTTACAAGTAAAAATCATATTTCTAACACTAATCTATTTATATACAAATCAAATTTTAAATTGATTAAACTAAGCTAAATATTTAAAATAAATTAAAACAAAACAAAAAATGTAAAAATAAAAATAAAAAGAAGGGCTTACAGCGAATGGGGGGGGGGGGGAGTATCTCGTCGTCGTCAGGGCAGTGGTGGCACGCGAAGGTGGAAGAGGAGGAGGAGCAGGCGGTTGCGGTTTTGAAGCTTGAATGGGGGAGGAGGAGAAGAGGGGGGGGGGTCGCGCTGGGTTGCGTGCAAGGGGGGTGGTGCACAGATTGATCGGAGGGCGGTGGAGATGGCCGGCGACCAGCGCCAGGAGCGGCGGTGGCTCCCCCCTTCGTTATTTCCCCTTTTTTTCTTTTTTTCTGAATCGAGTTTTGGGGGAATGAGGAGAGAGATAGGGGGTTGAGTTATATTATATATTTATTTAATTTCAAAAAGTTGACTTTTTTTTCGACCTCTAAACGAGGCCCACCGCCTGTCGTCCCTAGCTAATTACCCACATTCCGAACCCAATGAGATATGTATTATAGGCTGATTCGATCATTTCGATTAGTTTTCGTCAAAATTAAAATATAAATCTATATATTGAATTTGAACGCACGTTTCAATTTACCGGGGCCACATATGGATTCTAAAAATTCCCGAAAAATATTTCCTAGCTTCGTATTGACGATACGGTCCTAACAAAACTAATTTCGTAAAATTCTGAGGTCGTTTGAAAAATGGTCATTTTCCAGTCGATTAAAATCAACTGAAACTGGTCAAACGCGTTTTCCTTTGCCACACTCACATATTGATTCAGAAAATTACGAATTTTTCTTGACATCTCGGATCCAACAAAAGTGGTTTCGTCGAAAACCGAGGTCATTTGCAAAATTTCCATTTTTAAGGGCCAGAATTCCACAGCGACTATTCTGAATCTTCAAAGGACGTATCTATTGATTTCCGCTATGAAATTTTGATTTTTCGGATTCGTTGGAAAGATATTCTCAATTAGATTCTAATATTTTTTGGTTTCGCTAAAATCGGTTTATTTTGAATCCTACAGGTTCCTTTGAACTTTGAAATCGAATTTTCGAACTACTGCGCCATTTTCAATTCCTTTTATAATTATAAATAATTATTTATTTTCTAACGACGATCTATATAAATATATACGTTCGAATTCTATTCAAAATAAATTTCTCGTCGTCATTATTTAAAATAATGCATTTTAAATAATCAAAATGCATTAAAATTTCCAAAATAAAAAATTTAAATTGGCTCAGATTTACGGGTTATTACAATCTCCCCCACTTAAAACTTTTCTTCCCCGAAAAGGAACGAACCCGTAAGTTGTTTAACTAATCAACTCAACTTTCATTATTTTCATTACGACTTAAGTTCTTCAACTTTTCAGTTTCTAAGAACTTTTCAAATTTTTCAAAAATTTGGCTAACACCCTAAATTTTCGAAAAATTTCGCCATAACCTCCCCTGCACCGGGGACTTTGGGATATTTCATATAGCCTCCCATGGCTTTCTTCAATCCAAAAGAAAAAGAAAAAGCCAATCGGCTCATAAAATCATCAAAAACCCAATAAATTTGTAAACATGTACCTATTTGTCGGGAAAACAATTTTATTCTTCTGCTCTAGCCTCTTTGCTATGATCTGTTCAATGTAAGTACATGTATATGCAAGCAAATGCGACTAATTTTCAATACACTCACTATTTGATACAAATTTGGCTAAATGGTTCAACTTTTGACTAATCAACCAATAATCAAACATCATAATCAACAATCAATTAGTTGATTAGCTTTTCAAATTCATAACTTTGATACATAGTCTAAAATCACATTTTTGGTGCTAAATAACAACAATATATTCTAACTATATTTTGGTTCTCACACCAGTCTAATGGAAATATATAGATATCCCATTTTCGACACTCGAAAACAGACTACGGATGTCGTACGTCATCAGTAGAATCAGACCCGGTCAACTAGAGTGTGATTCTATATCCATCCAGTATATTGGAGGCTTCCAATACACGTGGACCAGACGTATATTAAAATCTGTATATACCTGATAGTCCAAATCGATATAAATAAATATTCAAATATGAATACTTGCATTAATTTTTAAAACAAAACTTGTTTTCATTTTAAAAATATACTCTTTACACTCGTTCTAGGATACTACTGATCCTATCTCTAACGAGTCATTCTCACTGGATATTACTAATCCAACTTCTGATGAATTCTTTCGTATGGTTCTAATGTGTCTTGTTCTCTGAGCTTTGTAAACCAAAGCTCTGATACAAAATCTGACAAAAAGGAATTTCGCTCGATCCGAATCAGTCGCTAAACCGACCAAGACCGTTCGAAACCCCTGATTATTTTGAGAACACGACAAACCCGAATGCAAACAGAAGTGCTTAATACAACAATTCATCAGAATACAAGAATATACAAAGTATGAATGAATAAAATACATTCGATAAATATCAGAGATTACAATAAATTACATAGCAGCGGAAAAATAATACAACACACAACTGAAAGTAATACACGGATACAGAGCTTTCCGAGTATCATTCCAGCTGTAAACCAGGTTCTTGTGAATATAAATCTGCAAAACCAAAACTACTAGCTGCCCGTGTCAAAATAAGGGCACCCAGAGTTTAGGTTAAAGCAATAAACTCCAGGTCAGTCATGTGACTGGTGTGAGAACTAGAACAGCTATTAATCTTCATTTAAAAGTTAGGTAAATCAAGGGACCACGCCGTATAACACGGAACCGGTTTCCTCCCAGGAATACCAGTGCATAAAAACAACAGCGCATTGCTAAATAAAGAACAATGAAGCTATTATAAGACCCAGGTCCCATCACACAATGCAACACAAGCCGGAGGATAGGGTTTTACCTTATAATATCCAAAGAATGCTTAATACGCTAAATCATCTTTTATTATTACAATAAGTGTATAGTGTCAAAACAATTTCAATCATAAGTATCAATCATAGACGGCATGGGTACCATATATCATGTCGCCAATACTAGGCTCAACAATCAAAACCGCAAAGTCACGTATTTGGAAATTGGATTTCCGTCAGTGAACTGAGGCAAGGGATCATCCTCAATCGATTCGAGACTGTCTAGCCCGAGCCTCAGGACCCAGACACAGGTGAGCCCTTGGATCCTCAGGGCCGGTCCACCGATGTGGATTAAAATGCCTGAACACTGCGTTTCCCCGCCCTTTGGGGCGTAAGTGAGCCAAATGACTCCATCGGCTCCACACAGTCACCGATATATCTGAGGCGCCTCGCAACAGCAACAACCACACAGGTGAAAAGTATATAAATGTCAACCAGTTTAAGCACTGACACCACCCTAGCTAGAAGGAAACACATGCCCTCCCTGACGTCCTCTCCCGTTTCTGGTTCACAACCAGGGTATGAGGCTCGCGAATCAACGCTACAAGCTATGCCACACAGGCGGCGCTTTGATCATCAACCACAAGACTTTGCTTTTCAACATAAGCCTTGATCAATTGCCACTTAAGCGTGCCACGCAGGCAATTCACTACATGCGATTGATATCCATCAATATATAACCTCTGAGCTCGTATGTCTCAGAGAAGGGCGTTAAGCAAGAGAATAAATTCTCCACCACCAAACAGATATATATTTTATAGAAATCGATCATACAGAATAAAATCCAATGTCAGACACATAGTCCATTTACAAGTCCGTTCTGGGTCTGAACGAAACCGGAGGCACCTTGTACCTCGCATATCCCTCGATCTCCAAGTACGTCTGGACGACCACCAACTAATTCCTTCCTCTTAGGTGTACAGCCCAATCAAGATCATCAGTAATCACCCAAACGATGTGAAGACCTCCAGTCTTCGACCACCGTCTTCATCCTCGACCCCACGTCGAATCAGTTATTCAGAAAGGGATAAACCCTGTCTTTCTGAATAACTCGCGTATATAATAAACAAGTGTTACACAAACACAACATACGCCTCATTCTAATTCAAAATATTCTTTTATCCAATTATTCTTATATTTTGGGAAAGGTTCCCATTAATTTTATCAAAGATAAATTCTTTAAATTTATTCTTTAATCTTCTTTTGAATATCAATTCAAACTAGTCGGGATTAGCGAACCACACCGAAGTAATTATTTATTTTATTTCCCAATCCCAACCTATTCATCCCAAGGAGCAAAACTGGTAATACTCCATATCTAACACCACAGTGTTATCGGTAAAGTTAATTACCATTTCACGTTCAAATCTAGTTAATGATTTAACTATCTCTTGGAGCAAAACCGTGATACTCCATTCTCGATCATTTCAATCTAATTAAAGATCCATTAAAACCCCACTTAGTTTTAATCTTCCCAAAAATCAATATCCTGTCTTTAACTGGGTTAAAGAATCAATATCATCTAAAACACGGTTCACGATAAACCCAAAATCACATTCCATTAATTATCGGGTTAAAGAACAAGTGTTATTTAAAACACCGTTTACGATAAACCCAAAAATCAATTCCAGTTCAATTCCAATTAAATACCATTTATTTGGTACACTTCATTAAATCTAAATAAGAAGATTTAATCTTTTTCTCAACTGGGTTTAAGGACAGTGTTAATGAAGACACCATAAGTATCAATCATAGACGACATAAGTGCCACATACCACTATGTCACCATACTCGGCTCTACAATCAAAAACCACAAAATCATGTATTGGAAGTTGGGTTTCCATCTATGAACCGAGGCAAGGGATTGTCCTCACCGGCTTCGAGACTCTCTATCCCGAGCCTCATGGTCAGAGCGCATCGACCCTTGGATCGTCAGGGCTGGTCCATCGATGTGGACTAAAATGCCTGAACACTGCGTTTCCCCGCCCATTGGGGCGTAAATGAGCCCAATGGCTCCATCGGCTCCACATAGTCACCGATATATCCGAGGCGCCTCACAACAGCAACAACCATACAGGTGAAAATAATATAAATGTCAGGGCCGGTAGGTCACTGGCACCACCCAAGCTAGAAAGAAACGCATGTCCTCCCTGAGGTCCTCTCCCGTTTCTGGTTCACAACCGGGGTGTGAGGTTCGCGAATCCGCGCTGCACAAAGCTATGCCACACAGACCGTGCTTTGATCATCAACCACAGGACTTTTCTATTCAACAGAAGCCTTTATCATTTGCCACTTAGGCATGCCACACAGGCAATTCACTCCATGCGATTGATATCCATCAATATATAACCCCTGAGCTCGTACGTCTTAGAGAAGGGTGTTAAGCAAGAGAATAAATTCTCCGCCGCCAAACAGATATATATTTAATAGAAATCAATCATACAAAATAAATCCCAATGTCAGACACACAGTCCATTTACAAGTTCGTTCTAGGTATGAACAAAACCGGAGGCACCATGTACCTCGCATATCCATCGATCTCCAAATACGTCTGGACAATCACCAACTGATTCCCTCCTCTTGGGTGTACAGCCCAATCAAGATCATCAGTAATCACCCAAACGATGTGAAGGCCTCAGGTCTTCGACCACCGTCTTCATCCTCGACACATCGTCGAATCAGTTATTCAAAATAGGATAAAACCGGTCTTTCTGAATAACTCGCGTATATAATAAACAAGTGTTACACAAACACAACATACGCCTCATTCCAATTCGGAATATTCTTTTATTCAAATATTCTTATACTTTGGGAAAGGTTCCCATTAATTTTATCAAAGATAAATTCTTTAAATTTATTCTTTAATCTTCTTTTGAATATCAATTCAAACTAGTCGGGATTAGCGAACCACACCGAAGTAATTATTTATTTTATTTCCCAATCCCAACCTATTCATCCCAAGGAGCAAAACTGGTAATACTCCATATCTAACACCACAGTGTTATCGGTAAAGTTAATTACCATTTCACGTTCAAATCTAGTTAATGATTTAACTATCTCTTGGAGCAAAACCGTGATACTCCATTCTCGATCATTTCAATCTAATTAAAGATCCATTAAAACCCCACTTAGTTTTAATCTTCCCAAAAATCAATATCCTGTCTTTAACTGGGTTAAAGAATCAATATCATCTAAAACACGGTTCACGATAAACCCAAAATCACATTCCATTAATTATCGGGTTAAAGAACAAGTGTTATTTAAAACACCGTTTACGATAAACCCAAAAATCAATTCCAGTTCAATTCCAATTAAATACCATTTATTTGGTACACTTCATTAAATCTAAATAAGAAGATTTAATCTTTTTCTCAACTGGGTTTAAGGACAGTGTTAATGAAGACACCATTCACGACAAACCCAAATCACATTTGATATTAAATACAAGGCTCTGAATAGAAAATATATCGGCTTATATTCAATATCAAATTCTACGACCAACAAATCTCGTATTGGAAAAAATGATATAAATATATCTTTCAAATTCCTATAACAATATCTGTATCATCACGAAATCCAACATCGAAATATTCCAAAGACAATTTCGATATAAATATGGTTACTTTCAAAACCATATTCAAATTCAATTTATTTATTTCAAAAATAAATTGATTTTAATTCTAGTTCAAAACTAGTTCATTTCGATAAAAATCTACTTTTATCTTTTCAAATTTGGAGTTTTCATCCTAATTCTTCACAAATCATTTATTATGATTTTACACAAATTATTATTATTTTAATAATTTTATCAAGGCCCGTACAATCGATTTCCATCAACGGCAATCGAACTGCACTTACATCGACCTTTTCTAAATTTGATTTGAACATAATTCCAATTCCAACCGTTAGATTTCAAATCTCTAATATTCATTATAAAGCTCTTTTCGATACGAACCCAACGGTTCTGGTTTTAGGAGAATCCGATGGTCGGATCTCCTGCAATGTCCATTCAAAGTCAATGGTCGGATCTCCTGCAATGTCCATTCGAACCCAACGGCTCTTTTCGATACGAAGTCAATGGTCGGATCTCCTGCAATGTCTATTCAACAAATGAATATTTTCTTCAACACATGAATACATATTTTATTCAACACATGAATTTATATTCCTATTCAACACATGAATATATATTTCTCTATTCAACACATGAATATATATTTTATTCAACACATGAATTTTCTTTATAATATTCCTTATTTTCCAAATTGGAATGAGGCCCAATCAATTACCATATAATGTTAATTATATGGATTCCCTACAACACATGTATATAATAGCAATGATAAATCATCAACCATCATCCAGAGTGCACCACACAACTGCATAAGCATTAAATATCAATAACTAACGCTTACACAGTCTGTCAATCCATCGATTGACATACAACTAAACAATCGGGATTAGTGTACGTCAAATATCATCTCAATATCCGTGTGGGGTTTCAGATCAACAAACACATATTTTATTTGTGCAGTTGGGCGATGTGTAAGATTTATCATCCCAATCAATATCAGTCAAATCAGTGTATATAAACAAATCGTTCAATTTGTTTATTACTATTTATTTTATATACACGTTAAAAATCATATTTTTAACTATAAAATATTTTCCACTATAAAATATTTTATTTCATTCCACATCACATAATCAAATTTCACAACACATCAATCAAACAAACAAGTCATCCATGGTCTGTGGACGACGGGTGTCGGGTGCTGATAAGCACCGTCTGCATCCTAGTATATAATTTTAACTAGAAAACAAGATTTAAAGTGAGGAGTTCTCACCGACTAGCTAATCCAATACCACGACTCTTCATATGTAGAATGCTTCGTCGTGTTCGCCTTTTGTCAATCTCATTGTCCGTAGCCACTACATATATAAAAATCACATTTTTATAATCACTCTATATGGATAAAAATCACATTTTTATACCACTACTATATAAATAAAAATTCTAACCGCTAATATATAGATAAAAATTCTATTTTTATACCGCTACTATATAGATAAAAATTCTATTTTATACCGCTACTATATAGATAAAAATTCTATTTTTATACCGCTAGTAGTATAATAAAAATTATATATTTATTACTCTACATAAATAAAAATCATTTTTTTATTCTTCCTATGATATAAAAATCATATTTTTACTTCGTTAAAAATCATACCTTTAAAGTGTTAAAAATCTTAACTTCATAGGAATAAAGATCTAAACTTTATATCGGTAAAATTCTCGCCTTTTTAATTTATAAAAATCTAAACTTCCCGTTTTCAAAAATCAAATCTTTGTATAACTAAAAATTGAACTTTTTATAAACAAAAATCCTTTCTTTCATAGTATAAAATCATATTTTTACAAGTAAAAATCGTATTTCTAACACTAATCTATCTATATACAAATCAGATTTTAAATTGATTAAACTAAGATAAATATTTAGAATAAATTAAAACAAAACAAAAAAAGTAAGAAATAAAAATAAAAAGAAGGGCTTACAGCGAATGGGGGCGTGGGGGGGGGGGGGAGTATCTCACCGGCATTAGACCAGTGGTGGCACGCGAAGGTGGAAGAGGAGGAGGAGCAGGTGGTTGCGGTTTTGAAGCTTGAACGGGGGAGGAGGAGAAGAGGGGGATCGCGCTGGGTTGCGTGCAAGGGGGTGGTGCGCAGATTGATCAGAGGACGGTGGAGATGGCCAGCGGCCAGCGCCAGGAGCGGCGGTGGCTCTCCCCTCCGTCGTTTCCCCTTTTTTTTACTGAATCGGGTTTTGGGGGAATGAGGAGAGAGATAGGGGGTTGAGTTATATTATATATTTATTTAATTATTTAATTTCAAAAAGTTGACTTTTTTATTCGACCTCTAAACGAGGCCCACCGCCTGTCGTCCCTAGCTAATTACCCCCATTCCAAACCCAATGAGATATGTATCGTAGGCTGATTCGATCGTTTCGATCAGTTTTTGTCAAAATCAAAATATAAATCTATATATTGAATTTGAACGCACATTTCAATTTACCAGGGCCATATATGTATTCTAAAAATTCCCGAAAAATATTTCCTAGCTTCGTATTGACGATACGGTCCTAACAAAACTAATTTCGTCAAATTCTGAGGTCGTTTAAAAAATGACCATTTTCCAGTCGATTAAAATCAACTAAAACTGGTCAAACGCATTTTCCATTGCCACGCTCACATATTGATTCAGAAAATTACGAATTTTTAAACCTAGCAATAACTTGACATCACAGATCCAACAAAAGTGGTTTCGTCGAAAACCGAGGTTGTTTGCAAAATTTCCATTTTAAGGGCCAGAATTCCACATCGACTATACTGAAGCTTCAACTGGACGTATCTTTTGTTTCCCGCTCGGATTCATTGGAAAGATATTCTCAATTAGATTCTAATATTTTTGGTTTCACTAAAATCCGGTATATTTTGAATCCTGCACATTCCTTTGAACTTTGAAATCGAATTTTCGAACTACCGCTCAATTTTCAATTCCTTTTATAATTATAAATAATTATTTATTTTCTAATGACGATCTATATAAATATATACATTCGAATTCTATTCAAAATAAATTTCTTGTCATGATTATTTAAAATAATTCATTTTAAATAATCAAAATTCATTAAAATTGCCAAAATAAAAATTTTAAATTGGCTCAGATTTCCGGGTTATCATAGAATAGAGTTAAAGGAGTATCGAATAGAGTTAAAGGAAAGGAGTTATCGATTAGTTTAATCGAAAGGAGTTATCAATTATAGTTTAATCTAATGGAGTTAATCGATGTTAGTTAAATCGAAAGGACTTAATCAAATTTAGTTATTCGAAAGTGAGATTATCGAATTTATTTATTCGAAAGTGAGATTATCGAATTTAGTTATTCGAAAGTGAGATTATCGAATTTAGTTATTCGAAAGTGAGATTATCGAATATTAGTTATTCGAAAGGAGATTATCGAATAAGTTATTCGAAGAGAGATGATCGAATATAAGTTATTCGAAATGTGATAATCGAATATAAGTTATTCGAAGTGCGATAATCGAATATAAGTTATTCGAAGGGAGTTAATCATATATTAGTTCTTCGAAAGAGTTAATCGAATAGAGATTACTCGAAAGAGAGTTATACGTCGAATTCGATTTTATCGAATTCGGGAAAGTATTATTACTTTCCGGTTTTTAAATCAAGATTTATTTATTTATAAATAAACTAGAGTAGGTTAATTATTCAAAGTAAGAAATAAAAAGTTATAATGGAAGTTAGATATTTCGAAAGTAGGGATTATAACGTTATCGTTATAACCAATTTTTTCAATAAAGAAGTGGATTCGTAAATAGAATCCGAGAGTTTCGTAAGGAAGTTTGTTAATGATTTAAAAGATAAACTTTGACTATTTCGAAGTTAAAACGTTGTTCAGTTAAGGTCTGAGAGGTAATTATACCCCAACTTGATTGACTTCCTTCTTAACTAAGGAATAGTAAGGATTGATAGTGAAGGAGTTCTGGAAATGTTTTCCAAATAAGAATCAGAAATGTTTTCTGATAATAGAAAATAAGAAATGTTGAATATGTGGAAACAGGAGATAAGTAAATTAATGAACTAAAAAGATAAATGTAACAACCCGGAAAATCTAAGCCAATTTAATTTTTTAATTTGGCTATTTTAGTGGATTTTAAATCATTAAAATAAATTATTTTAAATAAAAACGATGAAATGTTTGAATCGAAGTTTGAAAATAAATATAATTATTTTTAAATATAAACAAGGCCTGAAATGGCGCGACAGTTTCAAATTTGGAATTCAAACTTTGACTGACTGTACCGGGTGCAAATTAAAACGGATTTTAGTGAAACCAAAAATATTTAAATCTGTTTATGAATATCTTTCTAATGAATCTGAAAAATCAAAGTTTCGCAGCGGGAATCAAAAGTTATGGCCAAATGAATTTTCAGAAAGGTCGCTATAAAATATATATAGCCCTTGAAAATAGACATTTTGCAAACGACCTCAGAATTCGACAAAACCACTTTTGTTGGATCCGGGATGTCAAATTATTCCTAGATTTCAAATTTAATAATTTTTGAAGTTAATATGTGAGCATGGCAAAGGAAAATGTGTTTGGTTGATTTTTGTTAAATTGGATCGACCAGAAAATGGCCATTTTTCAAACGGTCTCAGAATTCGACGAAACTAGTTTTGTTGGGACCGTATCATCAAAACATAGCTAAATTTATTTTTCGGGAATTTTTGGGATCAGTATGTGGCCCCGAAAAATTGAAATGTACGTTCAAATCGAATATTGAATGTTTTATATTTTAATTTGAAGAAAAATTGACTATAACAGTCGAATGGGCCTACGAAACATATCACATTGTGTTCGGAATGGGGGTATTTAGCTAGGGACGATAGTCGTTGGGTTTGGATTGGAGTTAGTATGTGAAGAGAGGTATTTTTGAAAATTAAAAATATATAAGAAAAACAAGCCAATCACATTTCTCGAGCCATTCTCTCTCCCCGATCCCTTTAACCGCGACGGCGGAAAAGGCTACCAAACTTCTCTCCCCGATCTCTCCCTCCACACGCGATAAAACCAATCCACCCTGTTGAGGATTTTGTAGTATTCTCTGAGCTCTTCAAATCCATACCTATTGGAGATTTCTTCGTGGAGTATAGAGGCTGAATCTCCTCTGGGAAGTAGCCGACTTCCCACCGCCTCCATGAGCAGCTCCGACCACCGAAGCAGGCCCCCTTCCTGGCGCACGTGTGCCTCCCCTAGCCTGTCAAATTGGAGAAACCCGATCGTCTTCAAGTGCAACGGATTGGCCGATAAATCCCAACCTAGTTTTGAACAAAACCGAATGGTATCAGCTTGTTTATTTTAAACTGATTTTAACGGCTTAAAAGCGTTGCAAAGTTCTAAAAATCGTATCTTTTTGCTATGTGGTCGAAATGTAGTGCAATAAGAGACAGTGGACTCGTGCGGACGTCTTCTACATTCTAGAAGAGACCAGATATTTTTCTGAGCCTTCTACAATTTTTGGTGGAGTGGAACCCAATGTGAGATTTCTGAATTATAAACGATATGGAAACAACGTTGTATAAATTATATAGTCTATGTATGAGTTATATAAGCATTGTACACCTCATGTATAAGCATTGTATAAGTTGTGTGTTCGATGTATAAGTTATATATGAGTTGTAAAAATGATATATGAGTTGAAATGAAATCGAAATATAGTTATATACGTATATCTATATACATGTACTCCCCTCGTCCACAGACCATGGACGATATATATTTGTTGTGATATTGTTTGGATTATTAGTTGATGTGAAAATTTGGTGAATATCATGAATGGTTGATTTGAAATGATTGATTGTGGTTGAAATCCCAATAGGATAAGTATATGGGAAAATTCGCCTGCGTACTAACTAGATATTGAAAATCCCCATTGTCAAAAGCTGCGAGGCTTTAAGGTAGAGCGAGGAGCTGTACTAGTGACGGTGCCGGTTTTAACTACCCTGCCTTTATGCAGCCGAAATTTTCAATAATATTCATGTGTTAGAATTATTTTCATGTGTTGAAACCATATTCATGTGTTGAAACTATATTCGTGTATTGAATAGAAATTCATGTGTTGAATAGAAATTCATGTGTTGAATAAATTCTTTGAAAGATAAAAATAACATTTTATCACATATATAGACTATATAAATTGTTCGTGTTTTAAAATAAATTGTTTTAACAATAAAAATCACAATTTTATTATATATATAAACCATAGAAAACATTCATGTGTTGAAACTAGATTCATGTTTTGAATAGAAATTCATGTGTTGAATAAATTCTTTGAAATAGAAAAATAATATTTTTATCTTATGTATGAACTATATAAAATAATCGTGTTTTGAAATAAATTGTTTTACAGTAAAAATCACATTTTTATTAGATATATGAATTGTTAAAAATAGTGATGTGGTGAAATAAATATCTGTTGGATAAAAATATCATTTTTATCAAATATATGAAGCGAATATGGTTTTGAAATCGAAGAATGGATTATATTTATTTATATGTATATATAAATATAATTAAATTAAATTGAATAACGAAGCTGCAGTTCGTAATTTGAAACCGTGATTTCAAACGATTAGTGCGGGAGATCTGACCATCGGATTTTCCCGAAACCGAAACCGTTGGGTTCGCTTTGGAAATATCTTTCCAATGACACCAACTTTGTAAAGATCCACCAGTTGGATAGTCTGGAATGTTTAATTCAAATCTGAAGAAAAACAGCGCCAGAATCGATTACATATATATATATAATTAAATTAAATCGAATAACGATGCTACAGTTCGTATTTTGAAATCGTAACTTCAAACGATTGTACCGGGAGATCCAACCGTCGGATTTTCCCAAGACTGAAACCGTCGGATTAGTTTTTAAAAGAACTTTCTAATGATATAAAATTTGTGAAGATCCAACGGTTAGATTTTCAGATGTGTGTAAATCAAATCTAAAGAAAAACAGCGCCACGGCCATGCTATGGCCTGGAGCGTCGTTTGAATGAATTGGCTATTTTTAATTAAATAAAAATAGTGATAAATCATTATAAAATATTATAAACGATATGGAATGGAAAATAAACCGAATTTACCTAGTTTATTGTATATTTGATGGCTGAATGTGTTTGGCGTGAAAATTACATTTAAGAATAGAATTATTCGTGTCGAATAATTTAACCATTGAAGTGATTTGATTTAAATTCTAAATGTACGTGAATTATTTGAAAAGGCCGAGTTAAATCTCATTTCAAATAATTGATCGGCGATAAGAAGTTGATGATGAAGACGGTGGTTGAAGACCGGAGATCTTCACATCGGTTGGATGATTACTGATGTCTTGATTGGGAGACATCCCAAAATATAGATAATAAGTGGTGATCGTCCAGACGTACTTGGAGATCGATGTATATGCGAGGTATGAAGTGCCTCCGGTTTCGTTCAGACCCAGAACGAACTTGTAAATGGGCTGTGTGTTTGACATTGGATTTTGTTCTGTGCTGATTGATCTCTATTAAATATATATCTGTTTGGCAGCGGAGAATCTATTCTCTTGCTTAACGCCCTTCTCTGAGAGGTACGAGCTCAGAGGTTATATATCGATAGAAATCAGTCGCATGGAGTGAATTGCCTGTGTGGCATGCCTAAGTGGCAGATGATCAAGGCTTTTGTTGAAAAGCAAAGTCTTGTGGTTGATGATCAAAGCACGGCCTGTGTGGCATAGCTTTGTGTATAGCGTTGATTTGCGAGCTTCACACCCCGGTATGAACCATAAACGGGAGAGTACCTCAGGGAGGACATGTGTTTCCTTCTAGCTAGGGTGGTGTCAGTGACCTACCAGCACTGACATTTATATTATTTTCACATGCGTGGTTGTTGTTGTTGCGAGGCGCCTCGGATATATCAGTGACTATGTGGAGCCGATGGAGTCATTTGGCTAATTTACGCGCCAAAGCGCGGGGAAATGCAGTGTTCAGGCATTTTAATACACATCGGTGGACCGACCCTGACGATCCAAGGGCCCACCTGAGCCTGGATCCTGAGGTTCGGGCCAGACAGTCTCGAATTCGGTAAGGACTATTTTTGCCTTGGTTCATGATGGAAATCCAATTTCCAAATACGACACCGTGCGGTTTTGATTGTATACCTATATATGGCGACATGACATATGGTACCCATGCCATCTATGATTGATAGTTATGATTGAAATTGTTTTTGAAACATATAAACACTAGTAATAATATCAAATGCTTTTGTTTTATTCGTATCAAGCATATTTTGGCCATTATAAGGTAAAACTCTATCCTTCGGTTTGCGTTGCATTGTGTGATGGAAACTGAGTCTTATAATGGCTTCATTTTTATAAAAGCATTGCGATGTTTAAAAGGTTTACTTGTTTTAAAGCACTAGCAATCCAATGGAGTAAACCCTTTCCGCGAAAGTGGCGTGGTCCTATGATTGGCCATATTATAAAATATGTTAAGTAGATTTCTCATACCGGTCCCATGACTGACTCGTAGTTTGTTTCACTTGCAAACTCGGGTGCCCCTTTTTCTACACAGCAGCTTTGTATTCAGGTTTTAGCAGGCTCTCTCTGGATAGCTGGAGCTGAAGATGGATTCTATCATTTATCTCTTTTTATGTTGTTCAGCTGTTATTGTACATATTATGTTTTGTTTTCCGCTGTAGACATTTATGTATAGCTGAACTGTATTTTGTACGAAGTATGGTCCTGTATACTGTGTAACTTGATGATTATGTTTATCCAGTGTATTCTATTGTACATTATCTGGTGTATTTATTTATTTCTGTTTTGCTGTTATCTGTTTATGTGTTATATTCCAAAGATTACCCTTGCCACTGTCGTACGGGGCTTTGGCATCGTCACAACGTGGTATCACAACTTTGGTTAAGCTTAGCTCAGGAATATAACATATTAATGAACTCGTCAGAAATAGAACCAGTAGTGTTCTAGGTTGAATAACTCATTATAGATAGGATCAGTAATGTCCTTGTATGAGTATAGCAGAATCAGAATAACTCTTTAGAGATGGGGTCAGAAATGCCCCAGAACGAGTTGAGAGTTATATGTTTATAAATAACGTATTTGTGATTATATATATAGTCTGGTTTTAGAAATATGATTTTTGAATATATAAAAGATATATATTTGAAAAGTTAATCAACAAATTGATTGTTGTTTGTGTTGTGTGATTGTGAATTGGATTAACCAAATTATTAGAACGATAGTTAATTTAATCAATAAGAGAATGCTGGTAAATTTATGTAATTAAATCAAGTATTGAACTGATTTTAAAATAGATAGAAATATATACATGTGCATTATGTATGTTTGAATAGGTAAATGGATTATCTGTTGAGTAAAGAATTTATTTGCATGCCCGACAAATAGGTAAACCTTAATGAGTTGGATGCGCAATTTTATTTATTATATCAACTCCTGTGAATGTCATTGGATGCGAAGTGTTGGTTGTTCTGTGTGTAATAGTAAATGTCGCCATAGGATAGTAACAATTAATTTTGAACTACGCTACATGACATACTTCTTGAAGATAGGCATTCTTCATTATATACCACGTAAGCATTTGGAGCTTGTGTGACGAGGTTAAAGATTTACCATACGAGCGAGAGGCTTGTATGGCGATGACAGGTTGAATTGATGACTGATATGGACCATATAAAATGTAACGGTAAATTGCAAGATTAATAAAAACCCCACACGGGTCTAGAGATGACAATAAACACGTCTCTTTGGTTATTAAGGCACAAAAACCATTTATAGGGTAACGAGAATTTATTCTCTGGAGTTATGATCTATACACACTCCCATGTGGACACCGGAATATATCACTATAAATATGTGCATGCTTATTAGGATTTATTGGGTACCTAATACGGCCCAATAATTTCCAAACCCCTCCCCGTACAAAGGAGGTTATGGCAAAAAAATTCGAAAATTTAGGGTGTTAGCCAAATTTTTGAAGAATTTGAAAATACGTAGAAACTGAAAAGTTGAAGAGTGGAAGCCAGAATGAAAGTTGAGTTGGTTAATTAAACAACTTTTGACTTCGTTCCTTTTCGGGGACGAAAAGTTTTAAGTGGGGGAGATTGTAACAACACGAAAAATCTGAGCCAATTTAAAATTTTTAATTTGGCTATTTTAGTTTATTTTAAATATTTAAAATAAATTATTTTAAATAATAATGACGAAAAGTATGTTTGAATCAAAGTTTGAAAATAAATATAGTTATTTTTAATTATAAACAAGGCCTGAAATGGCGCGGTAGTTTCAAATTTGGAATTCAAACTTTGACTGATTGTACCAGGTGCAAATTAAAACGAATTTTAGTGAAACCAAAAATATTTAAATCTGTTTATGAATATCTTTCTAATGAATCTGAAAAATCGAAGTTTCGCAGCGGGATTCAAAAGTTATAGCCAAATGAATTTTCAGAAAGGTCGCTATAGAATATATATAGCCCTTGAAAATAGACATTTTGCAAACGACCTCAGAATTCGAGGAAACCACTTTTGTTGGATCCGGGATTCAAATTTTATAATTTTTGAAGCTAATATGTGAGTGTGGCAAAGGAAAATGTGTTTGGTTGATTTCTGTTAAATTGGATCGACCAGAAAATGGCCATTTTTCAAATGGTCTCAGAATTCGACGAAACTAGTTTTGTTGGGACCGTATCGTCAAAATATAGCTAGATTTATTTTTCAGGAATTTTTGGGATCAGTATGTGGCCTCGGCAAATTGAAATGTATGTTCAAATCGAATATTGAATGTTTTATATTTTAATTTGAAGAAAAACTGACTGTAACAGTCGAATGGGCCTACGAAACATATTCCATTGTGTTCGTAATGGGGGTATTTAGCTAGGGACGATAGTCGTTGGGTTTGGATTGGAGTCACTATGTGAAGAGAGTATTTTTGAAAATTAAAAATATATAAAAAAAACTAGCCAATCACATTTCTCGAGCCATTCTCTCTCCCCGACCCCTTTAATCGCGACGGCGGAAAAGGCTACCAAACTTCTCTCCTCGATCTCTCCCTCCACACGCGATAAAACCCATCCACCCTGTTGAGGATTTTGTAGTACTCTCCGAGCTCTTCAAACGCATACCTATTGGAGAATTTTTTGTTGAGTATAGAGGCTGAATCACCTCCAGGAAGTAGCCGACTTCCCACCGCCACCGTGAGCAGCTCTGACCACCGAAGTGGGCCCCCTTCCTGGCGCATGTGCACCTCCCCTAGCCTGTCAACATGGAGAAACCCGATCGTCTTCAAGTGCAACGGATTGGCCGATAAATCCATACCTAGTTTTGAAAAAAACTGAAATGTATCGGCTTGTTTATTTTAAACTGATTTTAAAGGTTTATAAGCATTGCAAACTTCTAAAAAACATATCTTTTTGCTATGTGGTCGAAATGCGGTGCAACAAGAGATAGTGGTTTCGTGCGGACGTCTTCTACATTCTAGAAGAGACTAGATATTTTTCTGAGCCTTCTATAATGTTTGGTGGAGTGAAACCCAATGTGAGATTTCTGAATTATAAACGATATGGAAACAACATTGTATAAATTATATAGTCGAAGTATGAGTTATATAAGCATTGTACACCTCATGTATAAGCGTTGTATAAGTTGTATATTCGATGCATAAGTTATATATGCATTGTAAAAATGATATATGAGTTGAAATGAATTGAAATGATATTGAAATGAAATCGAAATATAGTTATATACGTTTATCTATATACATATATTCCCCTCGTCCACAGACCATGGACGATATAAATTGGTTGTGATATTGTTTGGATTATTAGTTGATGTGAAAATTTGGTGAATATCACAAATGGTTGATTTGAAATGATTGATTGTGGTTGAAATCCTAATAGGATTAGTATACGAGAAAATTCGTCTATGTACGAACTAGATATTGAAAATCCCATTGTCAAAAGCTGCGAGGCTTTAAGGTAGAGCGAGGAGCCGTACTAGGGACGGTGCCGGTTTTAACTACCCTACTGTTATGCTGCCGAAATTTTCAATAATATTCATGTGTTAGAATTATTTTCATGTGTTGAAACCATATTCATGTGTTGAAACTATATTCGTGTATTGAATAGAAATTCATGTGTTGAATAAATTCTTTGAAAGATAAAAATAACATTTTATCACATATATAGACTATATAAATTGTTCATGTTTTAAAATAAATTGTTTTAACAATAAAAATCACATTTTTATTATATATATAAACCATAGAAAACATTCATGTGTTGAAACCAGATTCATGTGTTGAATAGAAATTCGTGTGTTGAATAGAAATTTATGTGTTGAATAAATTCTTTGAAAGAGAAAAATAATGTTTTTACCTTATGTATGAACTATATAAAATAATCGTGTTTTGAAATAAATTGTTCTACAATAAAAATCACATTTTTATTAGATATATGAATTGTTAAAAATAGTGATGTGGTGAAATACATATCTGCTAGATAAAAATATCATTTTTATCAAATATAAGAAGCGAATATGGTTTTGAAATCGTAGAATGGATTATATATACATATATAATTAAATTAAATCGAATAACGAAGTTGCAGTTCGTATTTTGAAACTGTGATTTCAAACGATTAGCGTGGGAGATCCGACCATCGAATTTTCCAGAAAGCGAAACCGTTGGGTTCGCTTTGGAAATATCTTTCCAACGACACCAACTTTGTAAAGATCCAACAGTTGGAAGTCTGGAATGTTTAATTCAAATTTGAAGAAAAATAGCGCCAAAATCGATTATATATATAAAAATATAATTAAATTAAATCGAATAACGATGCTACAGTTCGTATTTTGAAATCGTAACTTCAAACGATTGTACCGGGAGATCCGACCATCGGATTTTCCCAAAACTGAAAACGTTGGATTCTTTTTGAAAAGATATTTCTAGTGATATAAAATTTGTGAAGATCCAACGGTTAGATTTTCATATATGCGTAAATAAAATCTGAAGAAAAACAGTGCCACGGGCGCGTTATGGCCTGAAGCGTCATTTGAATGAATTGGCTATTTTTAAATAAATAAAAATAGCGATAAATCGTTATAAAATATTATAAATGATATGGAATGGAAAATAAACCGAATTTACACGGTTTATTGGATATTTGATGGCTGAATGTGTTTGGCGTGAAAATTACATTTAAGAATAGAACTATTGGTGTCGAATAATTTAATCATTGAAGTGATTTGATTTAAATTCTAAATATACATGAATTGTTTGAAAGGCCGAGTTAAACCTCATTTCAAATAATTGATCAGCGATAAGAAGTCGTTGATGAAGACGGTGGTTGAAGACCGGAGATCTTCATATCGGTTGGATGATTACTGATGTCTTGATTGGGAGGCATCCCAAAATATAGATAATAAGTGGTGATCGTCCAGACGTACTTGGAGATCGATGGATATGCGAGGTATGAAGTGCCTCCGGTTTCGTTCAGACCTAGAACGAACCAGCAAATGGACTGTGTGTATGACATTGGATTTTGTTCTGTGCTGATTGATCTCTATTAAATATATATCTGTTTAGCGACGGAGAATTTATTCTCTTGCTTAACGCCGTTCTCTGAGACGTACGAGCTCAGAGGTTATATAACGATAGAAATCAGTCGCATGGAGTGAATTGCCTGTGTGGCATGCCTAAGTGGCAGATGATCAAGGCTTTTGTTGAAAAGCAAAGTCTTGTGGTTGATGATCAAAGCATGGCCTGTATGGCACAACTTTGTGTATAGCGTTGATTCGCGAGCCTCACACCCCGGTATGAACCAGAAACGGGAGAGGACCTCAGGGAGGACATGCGTTTTCTTCTAGCTAGAGTGGTGTCAATGACCTACCAGCCCAGACATTTATATTATTTTCACCTGTGTGGTTGTTGCTGTTGCGAGGCGCCTTAGATATATCGGTGACTATGTGGAGCCGATGGAGTCATTTGGCTCATTTATGCCCCAAAGGGCGGGAAAACGTAGTGTTCAGGCATTTTAATCCACATCGGTGGACCGGCCCTGACAATCCAAGGGCCCACCTGAGTCTGGGTCCTGAGTTTCGGGCTAAACAGTCTCGAATTCGGTAAGGACTATCTGTTGCCTTGGTTCATGGCAGAAATCCAATTTCCAAATACGACACCTTGCAGTTTTTATTGTATACCTATATATGGCGACATGATATATGGTACCCATGTCGTCTATGATTGATAGTTATGATTGAAATTGTTTTTGAAACATATAAACACTAGTAATAATATAAATGCTTTTGTTTTATTCGTATCAAGCATATTTTGGCCATTATAAGGTAAAACTCTATCCTCCGGTTTGCGTTGCATTATGTGATGGGAACTGAGTCTTATAATGGCTTCATTTTTATAAAAAGCATTGCGATGTTTAAAAGGTTTACTTGTTTTAAAGCACTAGCAATCCAATGGAGTAAACCGGTTCCGCGAAAGTGGCGTGGTCCTGTGATTGGCCATATTATAAAATATGTTAAGTAGATTTCTCATACCAGCCCCATGACTGACTCGTAGTTTGTTTCACTTGCAAACTCGGGTGCCCCTTTTTCTACACGGGCAACCTTGTATTCAGGTTTTAGCAGGCTCTCTCTGGATAGCTGGAGTTGAAGATGGATTCTATCATTTATCTCTTTTTATGTTGTTCAGCTCCTATTGTACATATTATGTTTAGTTTTCCGCTGTAGACATTTATGTATAGCTGAACCGTATTTTGTACTAAGTATGAACCTGTATATTGTGTAACTTTGATGATTATGTTTATCCAGTGTATTCTATTGTACATTATCTGGTGTATTTTTTTCTGTTCTGTTGTTATCTGTTTATGTGTGATATTCCAAAGATTACCCTTGCCACCGTCGTACGGGGCTTTGGGGTCGTCACAATAAATGTTAAATGATGATTGATCAATAAAATTTCCATCTGAGAATAATATCTTTGTTTGCACACGTGTTTTCCTTTGATAGTTAACTCACCAACTATCAAAGTTTTCGACCATGTTAACATTGTCAATATGGAGAGACCGGTTGGATTATTATCCGAAGAACCACTCCGTATTGGCATAAGCGTTGCGAATCGTATATGCCAAAGATAATTGAAGACGGATTAAAGTGCAAGGGCTGTTATATAAATCTTAGGTAAAGACTGCCTAATATGGTTGTACTAAATAGTGCCTTCGGTTTGTCCAGTCCCAAGACGACCTGTATGGAAGAATGTTTGACAGAGTATATTTAATAGGTCACATAAGTTGATCTCTTCAAACGTATTTACAATTGGTGGCGGAGAAATTTATTTCTCTTAGCTGTATACCCGTGGTATTTTTGGGGGAATCAATTTGTGATTTGGCGGGTATGACGATGTGACATTCAAAGTGAATAACTATGTGATTTGTTAGAGTTGGCCTCTATCCTCACAACAGGGAAATGACAAAAATCGGGCAGGCAACATGGCTATGTAGGTCGCACCTATTAGGATGTATAATCACCTGATCTAGAGTTTCATTTACTTTTAAAAATCTATTGTCAATGCTGTCCCATTCGGGAAACAGATTGCTGATCCCAACCGTTGGTGATATACATTCGATACACTCAAGCGAAATGAGTGGTCGGTCATGTGTGGACGGGTTGCAAGATGTTCTTGTTGAACCCAGTGTATTCCTCTCTAGAGGTACATTAGCGAAAAGGTGGTTCCATACCTTGTCATAGTTGGAAATCTATTACCCTATACGTGCTTGCGGTTTTGATTGTATACTGTATATGTAGAATGTGAGATGAAAGCATTTCTGCTAGATGATTATTATATTGTGGTTGATAGACATTATTATAATATCAAAAGGTTTTCGATATAAAGTTGTTTTGGATTCTCATAAGGGAAAAAACCCATTCCGTTATATGGCGTGGTCTTATGAGATATTATTTAGTGGATCAAACCATTTTAAACTGTTTTACTAATACCAGTCCCATGACTAACCCAGAGTTTATTTTGTTTTGTTTTCCCTAAATTCTTGGGTGCCCAATTTTGTATGGGCAGTCAAGTAGTCGGGATTTACAGATACTTGAAGAGCTGGAGCAGGAGGCTTCAGGATCATATAGCTATTGTTTATTTCTGCTGTGTTGTAAGTGTTGTACTTTGGAAATGATATGTATATTCAAGTACAGATTTGTATTTCAAAGTTATGTTATGAAATATATTTATTCGTTCCGCTGTGAGATTCGTGTTTACTCTGATGTTGTATGTTCTTCTTCTTCTTCTATTCTAAGTTTCTATCTTATCTTTCCTCACCCTCTAATTTCTTTCATTAACCATCCGGTATTTTTGACTCTTGATGTTCGATATGTGTTGTATATCGGATAATTAAGGTCGCTAATTTTCGGGTCGTTACAGTTGGTAACAGAGCTTAAGGTTAAGTATTACCTTGGCTCTGTGGCGTGACTCATTAGAGATTGGGTTGGTAATACCCTAGATTGAGTTTGAGTGTATATATATGAGTGCGTATTTGTTATTCAATATAAAATGGTTTTATATTGTGGAGATTTATTGATTGAGTGGCTTATGAATTTCTGGTCGATCAGTTTGATCCACAGTATCGATAGGAGTTACTAAACACTTGAATACGATGAACCGACATGGTATGTTTTGAAAAGAGGGTAAATGAAATAATTTTACCCAAATTATATTTTGATACCAAAAATTGATATTGAAATGGATAAAATATATTGGACATATTGGTTGTTATTATAATCGAGTAAGATTATTAAATGTGAAATGGTTATGTAAATAACCGATCAGAATTCAGATAAGCAAAATGAATTGAATTAAATCTGAAATTAAAATCAAAATTGAAATTTAAACCCTGGAATTGGAAAGGTGTTGGTAAATGAATTTGGATTGAATATATGAGAATTTTAAAATCCTGGGAAATTTTAAATTGTTTTACAAGCCGTGTGTATGGTATTTTGAAATGTATTTCAAAATGGAAGTGTTAGAAATGGTTTTGAAAGGTTATATAGTATTGAACTCACTTCGATCGCTGGAAAATAAATTCTGATGATGACAGCTGCATCATCAGTGTTCATTTTCGGGTTGCTGAGTGACGGATTACTACCAAAGGATTTTGTTTTTGAATTGTTTTGAGAGAAACAAGTTGTTTGAAATCCAAAAAGGAATATTTAGTTTTAAAAAAGAAAAGCTGTTTAAAACTCCCAAGAAGAGACTGTTTGAATTAAAAACAAATTTAAATAGAAATTTGTGAAACCATGCTGGAACTGAATTGAAACCAATTAGCTAGAAATTGAATTGGATACGATATATCAAGTAGAATCAGATTTTGAATTGTGAGATAAAATCTGAAATGGTATTGGATAGATGAGTTAAGAATTTAAAAATCGAAAATGGAACTTTGATTTGAAATTGAATTCGACTTAGGTATAATCAAATGGGGGGATTGATGGATAAAAAAAGATTGGAATTTGATTGGGATGACCCTTGTATCTGCTGAATTGATAACAGGTGGAAAGGATATAATGATATGCCCGACAAAAAAGGTACAAATTTATTTCTATTGGATATAAGATTTATGAGCCGAATTGACAAGCCGCTTGGCTGTTTGATTTTATTTTGGGTTGGAGATGGCCCAGAGAGGCGAGTTGGAGTTTGACCAATGGACCAATACAAAGGAGGTGCGGGCGAAAATTTTGAAAAGTAAAGGTGATAGAAATTTTTCAGGATTTTTGAAAATTTTCGTTGATAAGGATTAATTAATATTTTAATTTAAATTAAATTAATTCAGTTGAGATTGAAGTTAAAGAAGTGAACAAATAAGTCTGGCCAGTCGATAGGGTTTGTTTTCTACCTTAGCAATTTCGAGGACGAAATTATTTTAAGTGGGGAAGAATGCAACGACCCGTATTTTTACGGTGTTATAATTAAATTATTTAATTATATAAATAGTAATTTAGAGAATTAAATGGTCGTTAAATTAAATTATATGGATTATTTAATTAATTTAAATAATAATAATAATAATAGAATAATATATTTAATTCAGAAATAATCAAAAATAGTGGAATTTACAATATAGTGTGAATTGGATTATTTAAAATATATAGTTCAGTTTAGAGTTGAATTATATGAACAAATATTTTCAAATCGACGACAGTTGAATGTATAGTTTATATTATAATTATAATCGAGCTTGAAATGGCGTGGAATTTCGTTATTTGGCGATTTGAACTTCAACTGAATATACAGGGTTCGTTTTAAATCGGATTTTTGTGAAACAAGAAACGTTAGGAGCTGGTGAAGTATATTTTTCTAGTGGAAGAGAAAAATCAGGATTTCGTCATGTAGATTTTGATTTATGTCCAAATCAAATTTTAGAAAAGTCGTTGTGGAATTCCTTTGTAATTTATAACGTTATATAAAAGGAATTTCATTATAAATTGAATATTGATTTAATCGGGACCTGAAATATCGAGTTAAAAATTCACATAGGAATATTCTAAAATCGTATGGTATTCCACCGTGAATATATACGATAATATTTATTTATAAATATTTAATTTAATTATTTTTAAATATATTTAATATTTAAAAGGATTATTTAGAGCTTTAAAAATAGTCAGTTTTGCAAACGACCTCAGAATTCGATGAAACTAATTTTGTTGGATCTGAAATATTAAATTATTGTTAGATTTCAATTTCTGTGATTTTTAGGCATCGTGTGTGATCGTGGGGATTTTTAAGGGCCAGAGACGAATAGAAAATCAATAAAATAAAATAAATAGAAAAAGAGAAAAAAAATCCTAAGATTTTTGTGGACCAAATGAAGGCCACGCGCCCTTTCTTCTCAGCCGCAAACGTTACCAACCAACACAAGCATATAAAAACAGCCCGTTCCCAAAATTTCAAGATCACAGCAAAGTATAAAAATGAAAACAAAATCAAATTCCTAAAATCTTGAAGTGGATCTCGTTGTATTCAGCATCAGAAGATCTTGAAGCTCGTATGGTTTTTATCAGGCTCGTTCAAACTTTCTGATGGTCGAAAATGTGGCAGCAACTAGGGTTCACCATAGTCGTTGGCACTGTGTTCAAACAACGACGAGAAGGATGGCAAGACACTCGGCATTGAAATCCGCACGCATGAAGGGAGTTTGGGGTATTTCTGGAGTGTACGGTGCCGCGGGTTTCGGGTCCAGGGAAGGAAGTCGCGGCGAGAAAGGGTGCACCGAGATGGAAGAAAATGATATGAGCTTGTAGAGGAGAAGATGGTGAGATTTTTGGTGGTTTTAGTATGATTTTAAATTGAAAGGAGGAGGAGCAGTTGGTGGAGGAATCATCGGCTATGGCTTGTGAAGCATCGCTTTGCCTGTACAGTTGATTTGGGGAAGATAAGAGGAGGGAGCGGATCGGGTAAAAGAAGGTGGGGTTTAAGGGAAATGGGCCTGAAGTGCAAGGTTAAAGCCCAATGTTATTTTAAATCCATGTTTTTAATTTGAATTAAAAGTATTAACTCGTTTAAGTCATAACTTGGTCATACATGAACGAAATTCAGCGAAACAAGATCCGATAGGATCGTATGGACTGTGGCTACGCCATGGAACTGACTGGGAGTGAATTGGTGTTCGTTACAATTTATGGAAAAATAAATTGTCTGTCTGAATCAAGCGATGGTTATCGTTATTAACGATGATCGTCCAATGTGAGTAAAACTCACCAACTCTGAACAATTATATTTTTATAATGTATTTTTAGAACTGCTAATCATCTGTTGATTGCTGTGAGTTAACTGTTTGGTTGAATTGCTTATGTATTGGTTGAAATTATAGATAACTATATATATAAATCGTTAATCAAATATTGATTCGGTTTAGCAGAATATTTCATATTGAAATGAAACCGACGTTAATTATATTGTTTAACATCTGTGATGCAGGGAAATAGGTTGGAGGAATCCAACTGGATTCCTCAACATTTATTTTACTATTTTTCATATACTGTAATATATGATGTGATATATAATCTGTTGATGATTATGTGGGTTTAAATGATATCGATCATTGTGATTTGGTATTTTAGATACCGTAAGAAATACTGGGATGTAAAAAGGGGATTTTCAAAGT
The DNA here is from genome assembly GCA_030737875.1 of Allium sativum. Classification (NCBI taxonomy): domain Eukaryota; kingdom Viridiplantae; phylum Streptophyta; class Magnoliopsida; order Asparagales; family Amaryllidaceae; genus Allium; species Allium sativum. The sequence goes on along the minus strand of CM060912.1, from coordinate 765,877,821 downwards.
ATATTTTGAAAATAAATTATTTATATAAAATCAATGGATTTTATATATAAAAGGAAAAAGGATTTTAATATAAAGGAAATATATTTACAAAACAAATATAAAGAAAATTATTTGTAAAACAAATATAAAGGGAATAAAAATAAGTACAACGGAAGATATTTGCAAAACAAATAGAAAGAGAAATATTTGTAAAACATTTACAAATAGAATTTAAAAGGGAATATTTGTAAAACATTTACAAATAGATTAAATGGAAATATTTATTTATAGGAAATAAATAGAATGTTATAAATGAGATATTTGTTTGTTAAATAAATAGAAAAGATAAAAGAAATATTTATTTGTTAAATAAATAGAATTGAAAAGGGAATAGTTATTTATTAAGTGAACAAATAGAAAAGGAATAAATCAAAGGAGTTAATTCACAGGAATTAATCAACGGAGATAATTCAAAGGAATAAATCAGATGAGTTAATTCAAAAGAGTTAATCGAAATGAGTTAATCGAATATTAGTTATTCGATTAGAGTTAATCGAATAGGGTAAATGAGTTAGAGTTAACCAGTTAGGGTTAATAAGTTAGAGTTGATCAGTTAGAGTTAATCAATTAGGGATGACCAGTTAGAGTTGATCAGTTAGAGTTAACCAATAGAGTAACTAAATAGAGTTAATCGAATTAGAATAAATCGGTTAGAATTGGTTGAAAAAGGAGTTATCGAATATTAGTTATTCGAATAAAGTTGGAAGGAGTTATCGAATTTAGTTATTCGAATCGAGTTGAAAGGAGTTATCGAATCTAGTTGTTCGAAAGGAGTATCAAATATAGTTTATTCGAATAGAGTTAAAGGAGTATTCGAATAGAGTTAAAGGAGTATCGAATATAGTTTATTCGAATAGAGTAAAAGGAAAGGAGTTATCGATCAATTTTATCGAAACGAGTTATCAATTATAGTTTAATCGAAAGGAATTAATCAATGTAGTTAAATCGAAAGGACTTAATCGAATTTAGTTATTCGAAAGTGAGATTATCGAATTTAGTTATTCGAAAGTGAGATTATCGAATTTAGTTATTCGAAAGTGAGATTATCGAATATTCTTTATTCGAAAGGAGATTATCGAATAAGTTATTCGAAGAGAGATGATCGAATATAAGTTATTCGAAGTGTGATAATCGAATATAAGTTATTCGAAGTGCGATAATCGAATATAAGTTATTCGAAGGGAGTTAATCGAATATTAGTTATTCGAAAGAGTTAACTGAATAATGATTACTTGAAAGAGAGTTATACATCGACTTCGGGAAAGTATTATTACTTTCCGGTTTTTAAATCAAGATTTATTTATTTATAAATAAATTAGAGTAGGTTAATTATTCAAAGTGAGAAATAAAAAGTTATAATGGAAGTTAGATATTTCGAAAGTAGGAATTATAACGTTATCGTTATAACCAATGTTTTCAATAAAGAAGTGGATTCGTAAATAGAATCCGAGAGTTTCGTAAGGAAGTTTGTTAAAGATTTAAAATATAAACTTTGACTATTTCGAAGTTAAAACATTGTTCAGTTAAGGTCTGAGAGGTAATTATACCCCAACTTGATTGACTTCCTTCTTAACTAAGGAATAGTAAGGTTTGATAGTGAAGGAGTTTTGGAAATGTTTTCCAAATAAGAATCAGAAATGTTTTCTGATAATAGAAAATAAGAAATGTTGAATATGTGGAAACAAGAGATAAGTAAATTAATGAACTAAAAAGATAAATGTTAAATGATGATTGATCAATAAAATTTCAATCTGGGAATAATATCGTTGTTTGCACACGTGTTTTCCTTTGATAATTAACTCACCGACTATTGAAGTTTTCGGCCATTTTAACGTTATTAATATGGAGAGACCGGTTGGATTATTATCCGAAGAACCACTCCGTATTGGCATAAGCGTTGCGAATCATATATGTCAAAGATAATTGAAGACGGAGTAAAGTGCAAGGGCTATTGTACAAATCTTAGGTAAAGATTACCTAAGATGGTTGTACTAAATAGTGCCTTCAGTTTGTCCAGTCCCAGGACGACCTGTATGGAAGAATGTTTGACAGAGTATATTTAATAGATCGTGTAAGTTGATCTCTTCAAACGTATTTACGTTTAGTGGCAGAGGAACTCGTTTCTCTTAGCTGTATACTCATGGTATTTTTTGGAAAATCAATTTGTGATTTGGCGGGTATGACGATGTGACATTCAAAGTGAATAATTGTGTGATCTGTCAGAGATAAGCGTGGCCTCTAGTCTCACAACTGGGAAATGACAAAAATTGGGCAGGCAACATGGCTATGTAGGTCGCACCTAATAGGGTGTATAATCACCTGGTCTAGAGTTTCATTTACTTCTAAAAATTTATTGTCAATGCTGTCCCATTCGGGAAACGGATTGCTGATCCCAACCGCTGGTGATATACATTCGATACACTCAAGCGAAATGAGTGGTCGGTCATGTGTGGCCGAGTTGCAAGATGTTCTTGTTGAACCCAGTGTATTCCTCTCTAGAGGTACATTAGCGAAAAGGTGGTTCCATACCTCGTTATAGTTGGAAATCCATTACCCAATACGTGCTTGCAGTTTTGATTGTATACTATATATGTAGAACATGAGATGAAAGCGTTTCTGCTAGATGATTATTATATTGTGGTTGATAGACATTATTATAATATCAAAAGGTTTTTGATATAAAGATGTTTTGGATTCTCATAAGGGAAAAAAGCCGTTCCGTTATACGGTGTGGTCTTATGAGATATCTTTTAATGGCTCAAACTATTTTAAACTGTTTTACTCATACCAGTCCCATGACTGATCCAGAGTTTATTTTGTTTTTTTCCCTAAACTCTTGGGTGCCCAATTTTGTACGGACAGTCAAGTAGTCGGGATTTACAAATACTTGAAGAGCTGAAGCAGGAGGCTTCAGGATCATATAGTTATTGTTTATTTCCGCTGTGTTGTAAGTGCTGTACTTCGGAAATGATATGTATATTCAAGTACAGATTTGTATTTCAAAGTTATGTTATGAAATATATTTATTCGTTCCGCTGTGAGATTCGTGTTTACTCTGATGTTGTATGTTCTTCTTCTTCTTCTTCTATTCTAAGTTTCTATCTTATCTTTTCTCACCCTCTAATTTCTTTCATTAACCATCCAGTATTTTCGACTCTTGATGTTTGATATATGTTGTATATCGGATAATCAAGGTCGCTAATTTTCGGGTCGTTACACCTTCACGGTCCATTGGACCAGGTCGTCCCTAATGAGACAAAAAGGGGAAGCGCAAGAGCCTTTACCTAGGCTATATAAACTGGCCCCCCTCTCCTCCTTTACTTTTCATTCTCCTTACTTTTACTGCCGCCGTCTTGTTCTTCTCAGTCCAAAACCCTAATTCGCATTTTTTTCTGAAATCCTACAACTACGAAACTTAATCTTAAGAGGTACTAACACAGTGATGGTTTTTAATTCTTTATTTGCTACTATCGTCGTTCTTAACTCTGTGATGCCTCGAGTGTCTACACCCCTCGCGTTTTTCTTGATCTCGATGGGTTTACTGCCGATTTCGTGGCCATAGCGGTGGAGTTTGCGATGATAAGGCCTGAGAGAGGAGGTGATGTATTGGGTAACTATGAACAAAGGAGAGGAATAGAGGTTTGGGTTCGGTTTAGTTAAGAGGAGTGGTGCTGCAGGCGGTAGAAGATGATGACTAGAAGGAAAGCTCCAGTAGATCGATTCGTGGACGAGATGGTGATGCGAGTGGTGATAGTGTTGAGCAGAAGTTATCGACTTGGACTGCTGGTCATGACAACGGGTTCGCTCGTGGAGGGGAATGCAGCATCGATTAGTGAATGGGATGGATTGAATTAGTCCATGGAAATAGCTCACAAGCCCCTCATTCACGAGGCGAGGGGTTTATGGTCTTAACCCTCAATCTGAACTTGAATCGCGAATCAGACCCCTTTCCATGAGCCGTACCATTTCACGAGCTGCCTCATGATCGTGAGCAAAACCCTATGTCATGAGCTGATGTTTAAGACCCTATCATGAGCCGATCGTTGCGACCCGATCCCTGATCACGAACCATTCCACAAACCTTCACATTTTGACTTACTTTCAAGCTGATTGTCGCTATGTGACTATGCCCGATTTCAGTGTACCAACTAACTGAACATATTAGCTTATATACCGACGAGAAATCAAATATAATTCGAATGAACTGATGGACAGTTAGGTTAGAGCCTCTGAGACGGATTCCTTGAATCAAATTGGATAGGAAATTGACTTTAGGACATGCAATGACCTATTACTCTTTAATTTGTTCTTCTTTACACTTTCCTTTTCAGTATAAACCACATTCTCATACACTAGCACCAGCACACACACAGGGTTCGCGGCTAGTTACGCTCTAATTACTTATGTTTATTCTCCAACACAGCCATGTCTGATAGACGCTCAACAAGAATATCATAGAAGACTATAGATCCAGAGTCGTCAAACTATCATAATCACGATGTTCTCTCGTCAGATTCAGATTGGAGTAACTCTGATTCCGTTTATGAAACAGATCTTGACATAGAATCGACATCTTCTGAAATCACATCACTTGAGGAAGAGAATGATGATCGAACTCCTGACGAAATTGAAGGTGTTAAAGAAGTAGAGAAAGAGAAACTGAGTGACACTACAGCTTCCAAGTTGGATGATACAAAGTTAAATAAAATTTGCTTAAGACAAGGGATTCCTTGGGACGATGTGAAAACTCCGGAGGAAGGAGATAGGCCTCATTCTGCTCCGAAAGGGGTACATGGCTATCAGTAGGATCATGTGTTGGGTAGGCGCTATCCCTCCATTTCCTCCGATTGTTGTTGATCTCCTAAGACGCTTACGCATTGCTTCCATGCAACTCCATCCCAATGCTTATGCTGCTCTATACACCCTGTATATTGCATATGCAAAAATTCTAGAGACCGAGCTCACTTTCAAAGATTTAAACTTCTATTATTATTTCGAGCACCGTTCTACTGGGACTCCGAATTTCATTTTCTTTGAATCGATCCCCTATAGGAAGGTATTATCCGACGGTCATAACAATTTAGGAGATGCTTAGTCCGACTGGTTTTATGTAAAACATCAGACTGGATGTGCGAGGAGTGGCTACAGTCAAGTGAGTTCTAAATCCTTCAACGCATGTTCCAATTGCATAATTAAGGTACTAATGTGTTCTTTTTTCTATACAGTTCACAACTTTGAAAATACAGAGGGTTCAGTATACGAAGATCGATTATCCCGCCTTTTAGCAAGCAAATCATACTTCTGTAGGATCAAGAAGTGTATAATCGATAAGAGCCTTCACAATCACCATCTTCTGGATGTAAGATTTGGTCTCGGATCGGGTGGAAAGCCTTGCAAATACGTGCCCCCTACTCAAACAGCTGGGGAATCTAGTAACATGCCCCCAGCCGAGGGGCAAGTGACCACAGAAGCTACAAAAATGATCGAATTTTGCAAGAGTCCTTTGCCAATGGTTAACCAGGATGATGAGGATTTGAATGTATACAAAGGAGATGAAACCTGAGATGGTGATCCAGAGGAGGCTTCAGTGTCTAAGGGGCAATCTCCCTCAAGGACTCCATCACTAGTAGGGCCTAATACTAATGATACATTGACGGAGGAGCAGATATTCAGGGAGTTAGATAAAATCCCTCTGTCAGATAACATCTATACACCTGAAGTCTTTGGAGGGGAACCATTTTTCCCTGTCTCAGAGGAAGAGAACATTCCCATCAAAGTGAAAGATACTGCACTGACGAGCATAGCTTCGGGCCCTGGTCTGTTAGAGGGGATTGCACAGGATATACAAATCACATGCACCACTCGCCACATCACTCATGTTCTATTTGTATTCATGGGTCTCATATTTGTTTGCTGTTCTTTGCAGGAAAAATGTCTCGTCGCCATTCATATTCTCATCATGAACTTCGTGGCTGCACTCCCAGGCTCAATCCCATATCTGTACATGAACGTTGTGACAGTCGGGGAAGAGATAGTCAATGACCCCGTGATTCTTATCAGCCTCATTCTACACGGTCTCGCTTTCCCTTGAAGCAGGATCCTGGGAAGTAGTATAGTCGTCAAGTGCCAGAGGCGGGAGGAAAACAACTTCCCAAAGCTCTAACTCCTCCGAAGGGTACACCATCTCAGGGAAAGTCTTCCAAGAAGCATCACGAACCCAAAGACAAAGATCCAAGCAAGAATTTGGAAAAGGAGAAGGAAGCTTTGGTTCCTTCTGGTCAGCATAACTTGGATACCACCACAGTAAAGGAGGGTGTCGTTACTTCTAAAATTAAGGCAAAGCAGGAGCGCTTACGAAAGGAATTCCCCGATATCTATTTTGAGAGGATGCATTTCATCCCGATCTTGAACCAGTTTCCAATGAATAGGATGTAGAGCTTGTGGGTCAAATCGGTCACGTGGCTAAACAATATAGAGCAACGAAAAAGCATGCCAAGAATTTGTCAGATGTTATCCGCCGTCTAGAAGTAGATGCTGCCAGGGCCAGGGTGAAGATCGATCACGATGCAAAGGCCAGAAGTAAGGCAGAGAAAGATCTTGAGGATGTACAAGCTCAGCTTGCCTTAGCTCAGCGGGATGCTGAAAATTACAAAACCGAATTAGACAATGCAAAGAAATGCTTCCACCTCGAGCTATATTCACACAGCCAAGAGCGTGTGGCTTTGAAGGAAGAGATACAGGATCTCAGGATGGCTAACGCTGTGCTAAAGGCGTCGGAGGATCGTTTTGCCACAGAGAGGGCTGCTTGGGAAAAGGAGAAAGCGAGCTTAAAGGACAATCTTACCCGAGTTGAAAAGGAAAATGAAAATTTAAACGGCAAACTTGCTAATGCTTAGGAACGGGCATCCCTTGCCGAAGGCAATGCAAATGCGGCTCTCGAGTTAGCCTCCACTGCTTCGGCCAAACTTGCTGCGGCCGAAAAAGAGATGGGGGAGTTCAACAAACTACTAATAAACTACTTAGTTCAAATCATCCGGACTCGGAATATTTCTTGGATCAGTAACTATCCCACCACCTTGGTTACCTATGGGATCAAATTGTTGAGAGCGAGAAGCAACGCTTGAAGATCGAGGAAGTCAATGAGGACCAACTCATACCGACTTTCCCTAGAGGTGGAGAGCCCGAGGCTTTAATGGAAGGTAGGCGTCAAATCCAGGAGGCTATGGAGAAAGAGAGGCTTGGGCTTAAGGGCAAGAACAAAATTGGCGAAGGTTCGAGCTCAGCACTAGATCCTAAAACTTCTGAGGTTGAGGAGTATAACCCAGATGATCCCTTGATCTCTGAGGTTCCAGTACCTCCCGCAGTTGGTGTTTCTACTGCGGCTTCAGGAGAGGAGTCAGCTGAAGGTATCTCCATATTTTTCTCCACAATTTGTCAAAGCGATTGTAACTTGTCATCGCATTGTGGAGCAAACAATCGAGAAGACCACATTTTCTCCTAAACTAATAATAGTTACTTCTCATAATGTAGGTGCCAAGCTGACAGAGAAAGATGCAGAAAAGCATGAAAAGGTTGAGAAGATCAATGTATCGCCAAGCACCGAGGTCATCCATAAAGCTCTTCGGCAGACTGAGGTCAAGGCATTCGAGAAAACCATCGCATTATCAGGCATTGATGTTCCTAAGGATGCCGAAGTTATTGGAGCCTTGGGTGATATCGATGGCGATCACGGGGATGATGAGGAAGAGCTTGCTATCATAGGGGAGACCAGGAATGATAACAACATGACCTTGGCCGACATGAAGGCTAAAAAGGATAAACAGCTGGCCTTAAAAGTTAAGGAACAAGGACCCCAAAATATGCAACCTATCTCTACAGCTGATCCGAAATCTGGATTAATCATAGAGCTGTTTGCTAAATTGATAACTACATAGCTTGCATCCCAATCTTCTGACCCTCCACAAGATCCTCCTTCGGACAAGAAGAAAAGAAAGAAGCAGGACAAATCTGATGCTGACAAGGAGAAGCCAGAGAAGCAAAAGAAGGAGAAAAAGTCATGGTCATCCCCAAAGCCCAAGTAGAGCCAGTTTGTTTAAGTCTTTTTTCTTTTTAGTTGTTCCACTGGCCTTATGATGCAGTTGCGAGTATGGCCCTAGTATTTTGTTTAGCCTTGTAAAACTGCATTTAATAAATGAAAATATATTTCTTTTGCATCACTGCGTACCTACAAGTTTATCATTCTCAATCACAAACATCTGAATTATAACTAAGTTAAAATCATGTGCAATGAAAATAAAAAAATTCCTGCATCATGAATAAATGTGTGAGAATATGTCCCCAATCAATCATAAATATAATACCTGGCCAGGGCTTATTGAGGATTGATTAGAGTCATATATATAAGTGCTACACCCCTACTCGAAAATGCGGGGGTCGGATTTAGCTTTCATTCTCGCTCCCGATTCTACAGCGGGATAGGAGCCCTATTGTGGCATTTAGTCAAAACGCATTTATACTCTCCTGTCGTATGCCCATGATTGAGTTCGAACTCAGCTTTCAATTTGCCCCCCATTCCTTCAGCGGGGTAGGAGTTCTTTCATGGCGCTTAGTCTCTAGCGCCTTTATACTCTCCCGTCGAATACCAAGGGTAGAGTGTAATCGAGATGGTCTTTATAATCTTGGTTTACCTTCACGTGTTATGGACAATCCATTTTCCTATCCTTCGTACTTTTTCTGAAGTCATGAGAAGTGGAGTATTGGTTGATGTGTTGTTTACCTTATTGCACCCTCAATGCTCTGCATACTGTTAACCTTCTGATCTGATAGAAGGCACTTTGAGTTACGTGCCTCGAGATTTTTGCAAGGGTCATAGAAAATTTTGAAAGATGGTAATGATTCATGTGAGTAAGGAATGACAGAGTAAATAATAAATGGTGCGATAAAAGTAAATGACACAAGATATTTTATAGTGGTTCGGTCGAATCATGACCTACGTCCATTTTATAATGTTTTTTTTATATAACTGGACTATTCTAGGCAAGTCATGCCTTTTTTATATGGTCCTAAAAAACAAAAGAGTAAAAATGACAATTTCATGTCAAGTAGTGCCGCAAATGCTGGGCATTCCACATTCTGGGGATTTTACTTCCATCCACGGTCGCTAGCTTGAAAGATCCATTATTAAGCCTCCGTAGGATGGTATAAGGTCCATCCCATTTCGGGCCCAAACGTACTAGGCGTGGAAAGACATGCTTTAGAACCAAGTCTCCGGGTTCAAAGGTTCGAGCTCGGACCCTTCTGTTGTAATACCGAGCGACTTGTTGTTTATGCCTTAAGGCACGTAGATCCGCTTCGTCCATTTTCTTCTTCTACCATATCTAGGGATTCGAGGAGCAGTTCATTGTTAGTCACTGGGTCGTTTCAATCGCTTCTTCAAAATGGACTTGATTACTTTTTTTGTCGCTTCTACCTGTCCGTTTGACTGCGGATGCACCACAGTTGTGAATCTTTTCTCGATGTGATATCTCTGGCAGAAATCCCTGAATACAGTACTTTTAAATTGGGTCCCATTATCTGTTATGATGGCTTTTAAAATGCCAAATCGACAGATGATATTTCTCACGATGAAGTTGATTACCCTCTTAGTTGTGATCATGGTCAGAAGTTCCATTTCAACCCACTTCGTGAAATAGTCCACTGCTATGATGGCAAACTTCGTCCTTCTCTGTGCGGAGGCTTCCAATGATATCAATTCCCCACACAGCGAAAGGCCACGGACTCATCATTATCTTCAACTGGCTAGGTGGTTCCCTGTGAATCTTTGAGAATTTCTGCCATGCGTCACAATGCCGTGCATACTTAGCCGGAAATAGTCGTATTGCTGTATCTTCTTTTCTAGTGTATGTCCTCTAGTGTGGTCGCCACACTTGCCTTCGTGAACTTCTCTCAACGCTCTTTCTATGTCGTCGTGGGCTATACACCAGAGGAGCGGCATTGAGAACCCTTGTCGGTATAAAATTTCGCCTTGCATGACATATCGGGAAGCCTTGCGAATGACAGCACGCCTTTCGCTCTTTTTGGTGGGAAGTGTCATGTTTATCAGGAAGTTCTTTATGGGTGTCATCCATGACTCCCTTTCCGGTTCAATCTCCAGCACATGATCAATTTCTATCAGATCGATACTCGAAGACTGAAGTACCTCTATCGGGACCATCTCTGTGTCCTCGGGTTATCAGAACTAGCAATCTTAGCCAACTTTTTCGCCTTTTGATTCTCTGATCGAGGAATATGGGCTATACTGTAGTGATCAAGACCATCGAGCAACTTTCTCACCTCTTTCAAATACGATATCAGTCTCGTACCTTTAACCTGAAACTCCTCATTAACCTGGTTCATAACTATTTTGGAGTCGCAAAAGATTTCCAACTTTGTTATTTCCAACTCCTTCGCGAGTCTTAGCCCGACAATTAGGGCTTCGTACTCTAAGTCATTATTTATGGCTTGAAACTCCAATCTGAGAGCGTAGTATATCGATCATTTTTGGATAGTCACAAGTATAACTCCTGCGCCCGATCTTCTATCATTCTTGGCCCCATAAATATATAGTTTCCAGGCATCAGGGTCAATAAGTTGTTTTGGAGGATCAACTTCTTCACTACCACATCGTCCTCCGGGATGATAAAGTCTACTATAAAATCCGCCAGTGCTTTCCCCTTATCGACCTTCGGGGCTGAAAGTTCTGGTCAAACTGACTCAATTCGATATTTCATTTGAGTAGCCTTCTCGATGGCTCAGGTCTTTGTAATATTTGTCGAAGCTGATGATCAGTGTATATAGTGATGGAATGAGCTTGAAAATAGTGGCGGAGCTTTCTAGATGCGATCAGCAAACTGTACGCAAGCTTCTCTATCTTTTGGTAGTTTCGCTCCGCTGCCGGTAGTTTCTTGCTCACATAGTACACTAGTGTCTGGATTTTATCTTCTTCCCTCACCAGGGCTGAACTTATTGCGTAGGACGATATATACTACTAAGTACATGAACAAATCCTCCGGATCTACCAACTTGGGCAATATCGAAGGTTTTTCCAGATGATTCAGGAGGTTCTGGAATGCTTCTACACAATCAGGAGTCTATCTGAAACTGCGTTTCCCTCGCTTTATCAAATTGAAAAATGGAATGCACTTGTCTGTGACTTTGGAGATGAATCTACTTAACGCTGCTACTTTCCCAGTAAGGCTTTTCACATCTTTGATATGCCTTGGTTCTTGAGTATTCCTGATTGTTGCGATCTGATCTGGATTGATTTCAATTCCATGCAAGCTAATGATAAATCCCAAGAATTTTCCTGGGGCTACTCCAAATGAACACTTTAGAGGGTTGAGCTTCATCCCATATCCCCTAAGGATGCCAAACATTTCTGCTAAATCGGTGGTATGGTTAGATGATTGTCTGGACTTCCCAAGCATGTCATCAACATACACTTCCATCGTCTTCCCAATCTAACTGTAGAACATCCGATTTACTAGTCGTTGATTAGTAGCTCCAACATTCTTTAGGCCGAAAGGCATCACTACATAGCAGTACAATCCCAAATCTGTGATGAAGCTGGTATGCTCTTGGTCCAGGACATGCATGGGAATTTGGTTATATCCGGAATATGCATCCATGAAGGAGAGGAGTTCGTGACCCGCCGTCGAATCTACCAATTGATCAATCCTAGGAAGTGATAAACTATCTTCAGACAAGCTTTGTTCAAATCTGAAAAATCGATCCAGGTGCGCAAGTTCCCATTAGCCTTCTTCACCAAAAACGGGTTTGAAATCCATTCTAGGTAAGTTGAATCTCTAATAAATCCATTGCTCCTTAACTTCTCAACTTCTTCCTTTAAGGCAGCTGAACTCTCTGGGCCAAGCATTCGCCTTTTCTGCTTAACAGGTGGATGCTTCAGGTTGATGCTCAACGAGTGACACATAATTGCAGGGGATATCCCACACATGTTAGCTTGAGTCCAGGAAAAACACATCCAGGTTGGCCTTTAGGAAGCTAATCAATTCTTTTGCACGAAGAGGGTCTAACTGGGATCCAACTTTCAAGACCTTCACTAGGTCATCATCGCCGATTGGGACATCCATAGTTGTTTCGTTTGGTGTCGCCATTCTGCTACTAGGTTCCTCATCTTCTCTGGGATCTATATCCTCGGCCAGTTCTTTGGGCGGCTCCTTCGGGGACATCTTTAATTGCTATGATGTGTCTTCCTTTACGGGTGGAGGAGTACCCTTTGGTTCTATATTTAATCCTTTGAGCAACAACTTCAACTTTGCTATGTAGCAGGCTCGTCCTACTACTTGGTCACTTCTGACTACTCCCACTCCTGCATATATCGGGAACTTTAATAATAAGCACCAGGGTGCAATACAAGCTCTGAATTCTGCTAGGGCCGGTCGGCCCAAGAAGGCGTTATAAGGTAACTCAATGTCCAATACCACAAATGGAATAATTCTCACTCTCCGGCGATCTCCTTCTCCCAAAGTTACTGACAATTCCACATATCCGATTGGGGATGTAGAGGCTCCATTGAAGCCACATATCCATCCCTCACAAGGCTTCAAATCTTCCGCCTCAAGCTTCATCTGATCAATTGCTTTCTTAAACAAAATGTTTACTGAACTTCCATTGTCCACCAAAACCTTGTGGACCAAAGCGGGACCGATGGTTTCCGTGATCACTAAAGGATCTTCGGTGGGGGCGTGAATTCCATTGTAATCTCTATCACGAAAGATGATGTCGTCAAACAATGTTTTGTGTTGCTTTATCAAGATTGCAATTTCAGGGTTACTACATTCTCCTACTTCAAGGTGTTTGGCCGCATTCACATACTGATCCATTGCCCTAAAGCTGTGTCCAGCAGGATGAGGTCCTCCTACTATGGTATTGATGACAATGTTGTTTCCTTTCTATTGAGCGGTCAGCCTAACAGCGGGTTGGTTTTAGTTCAAAGCTCGCCCAACTTGCCCCCTGTCTCTCGGAGCAACCTTGTATTCGTCCAACTTTCCTTCACGGAGTAACTTCTCGATGACGACTCTTAAATGGTGACATTCATTGGTGGAATGACCATGGGTCTGATGAAAAAGGCAAAACTTTCCTGTCTCATGCTCTTTTTCTGTTGAATCTCTTGGTGGAGGTCTCTTATACTGAAGGATGTTATAGGTATCCAGGAAAATGTTTTCTAATGTATCATTCAATGGCGTAAATTTGTCAAATGGCTTGAACTGAGGTCTCTTCTGTGAGTCGTTTCCTCGATTTCTTCTCTTGCTGACGTTCCCGGACTGGCGACCATTCCCCTGGTTTTTATTCCCAACGTTGACTTCTACCTTTCCTGAACTGTCGCCAGATTGTTTGATGGCCACATTACTCTGTATATCTTCTTTATCAGTAACTTTTCTTTTCCGATTAGCATATGTTTCTTCCTAACGTAAGCCGATGTTAGCTTTTTCATAGAATATTTCTCTAATCAGCAGCGGCTTGCCGGCTTAGTATCTTCCAAACTCAGTATCCTTGTCCACTCCATCAATAATGGCCATCAGGACAATCTATTTGTGAGGATCTCTAACCTCCGTGACTACTAAGTTAAAACAGTCAAGATAGGACCACAAAGATTCATCAAGGCATAGCTTAATGAGAGATAACTCAATGATATTCTTAGACCTTTGAGCAAGAAGTCGGAATTGATTTACAAATTTTTCACTCGATTCCCTGAAACTGGAGAACGATCGTGCTGGCAAGCGGGTAAACCACATTAATGCTACATCCTCTAGGAATACCGGGAATGCTTTACATTTTACTGCATCAGAGGCAGCGACGACATTCATATACCATGAATACCTCATCAGATGCTGAACTGGATCTGTCCTGCCCGTATAGTGGTTCATAGATGGCATGTTAAATTTCCATGTAAAACGGACGTCTAATATGTCATCAATAAAGGGCGTATGACTGCGGCCTATACCCCAATCTTCATTCCTCTGCCTACGTCTGTCTACCATAATTTGCCTAACCATTTCTTCAATATCAGCACGAGTCAATGTAGATTCAGGATTAGCACTCCTTGCCCTATGAGGCCCTCCAACGTCTCTCCGACGTGCCGCCGCGAAGTCCGGAGCCTGAGCAGGACTTCCATGTCCCTTGTTACCATAGTCAATCACGCGGCGATGGGGTGGTAATGGTTGATTCCGGACAGGGTCAACAACGCCTCTATTTCTAGGTAGTAGAGCGGGATCATTCAAGTTATGATGGTCAAGTAATATATTGAGCGCTGCCTCTTCTCGAGAAGGAAGTGATCCAAATCGAAGCTGCTCCACATTTTCAGGTCTCTCTAGTGGTCATCGTGGAGGCCTGGGAGTCTCCTCCGACGAGGATGAGTACTCTGGAATAAAAGGATGGGCTGGCGGAGGTGTCCTCTTCCTTTGAAGATAATCAATTATCCTGCCCATTGCAGTAATATTCTGTCATAACAACGAATTCTTTTGCCTTTGGGTTGCTAACTCATCGTTCGTCCTATCCAACATATCGAGGATACGAGAAAGATCTCCTTCAGTTGCTGGAGCAGAGGCATGTAGCTGACCATCAACATTCTCTCTTATGCATAAAGAACTTGAACCAGGTTGAGCAGAAGCACCAACACGAGCGGAATGAGCCATAAGTTCCTTTCCAGGTCGAGTTGCGGTCCTATGGGAAGGGCGGTTCGTGACCCCCTCTGACGCCTTGTTCGTGGCTCCTTATTCAAGTTCCTGGCTGATGGAGGCTCTGTAGGGACGGCTCGTGATCGGGTCCTGAGGCTGGTTCATGTTGAGCTCTATAGGGCGGCTCGTGAGGACTTCAACAGGTCGGCTCATGGAGATCATTTGCGAGCAGGTCATGACCTCCTGCGAGCTACGAGCAGGGGAGATCACCTTAGCCTACTCCCGATTACTTTTTTCGTTAGCTTCATTTGCTTGGGACGTCCATGAATCCTTGGATTTCTTTCCAGCCATGACGTCTCAACTTTGCTAAAATCTTCAGAAATTGAAACAGTGGAAGTTCGGACTACTTTCTTCAGACTTGAATATCCAAATAGTAGAGCAATAATCCAATACGCTGAGATTTTGATTCTTAGTGAAAGCACCAAAATGTTAGACCAAATTAAGGCTCTAACACCCAAATTGTCTAGAACTACAGAGAGTAATAACTGAAAATGAAAGAAAACACAATAAACACACCAAATTTATAGTGGTTCGGCGTTAATTAGTCTACATCCACTTTATATGTCTTTGATTATACGTTAAATACAAGTACAATCAATGATTTCTCTCGATCTCCCTTTTACAATGATGATTAACTTAGTGATTTCCAGATAATACTAATAAGAAATAATGGAGAAACATTAATGGTGGAAATAATACTCAGATTTGTCTAAAGATCCTGAAAAAGCCAAGTGTAGGGCTATTTATAGGTGATATCTACAGGTGGTTCATGAGGACACGTGGTACGGATTCCGAGAATCTCAGATTGGATCGTGGCTCGATGGAGAAATGGTCAACATGATGGTTATGGACAGGTGTCATAAGATCCTGAATATTCGGATCAAGAAGGACTGGGTCATGACCATCATTTTCTGAGTTTGTGGACGGGTTGTGGTAGTCATCCTCGAGCGGTTCGTGGTGGTCCCATGCAAGCGGGTCGCAGTGCAGTTTCTACGAGCGGGATCAACCTTGTTGTGCTACGAGTGGACAGAGGATGCGGCTCACGAACCGGTGGGGAAAGTGGATCACGAATCGAATGTGTCCAAGTATGAGCGCTCTTGTTCACCAAATACAAGTATTTATATCCTTGGTGTCTTGATCACAAAGCTGGCCAAGAAGAACGAATGTTAATTCCAGAGCATGCCTAGGAGCAAAATCCCGACCTCGTACATGTGTACATCAAAATGTTCTTTTTGTTGAAAGAAATAACAATACATTGAATATAAGAATTCTAAATCTTATTAATTAATGATAATGTCGCGAGTGTTACGCTCAATGTCCTTTCCGTTTCTAGGAGCTCGAGGATCGACCCGAGGAGGCGGCAAGGCCGGTGTATTTTTTTCTAACATACTCGGGAAGTTCCCCTCGCCTGACCCTATTCTCGATGAGATCGCGCAGGTGCCTGAATTCATTGGTGCTATGACCAGCCATGTTATGGAACATGCGGTGCTTGGAAGAATCGAGTTCTTTCTGGACTGCCTCTGTTCGAGGAGATTTCGGGAAAGACAGGGACCCATATATGTCAAGATAGATGTCGAGTAGGGAAGAATTGAGCTCGATATATTGGTCGTACTTATTTTCTTTTCGAGGTCATTCATTGCGTTCATACTTTTCTTAGGCCTTTCCTCTTCCTTTATTCTGGCCATCGACATTGAATGGACCTGCTTGTTTGGTGGCGAGGACCTCAAGGCTCTCCATCTCAATGCTGGCATCTTCTTGTCGGAGGAATCGCTCGGCATCTGCATAGAAATCTTTAATATCTTTGGGAGGATCTTTGGTTAAAGAGATGGAGAATTCTGATCAGTTCTGGACGCTTGCAATAGTGGCCATGAGCACCATCGGCGACTCTAGTCGATCGACTGATGCTACGGTCGCGTTGAATCCTTCGAGGAAAGATTGGAGTGTCTCTCCCGGTCATTGCTTGATGGTGGTTAGGAACATGACACTCTTGGGTCGGGAAATGTGAACTCTGAACTGCTCGTTGAAGCGAGTGACCAGTGCGTTCCAACTGTAGATCGACTCCGTTGTTAGCTGCCGAAACCACATGCCGGTTATATCTGTGAGAAAGAGAGGGAAGCATTTGTCCATAACATTGGTTGATGCACCAAGCACCTCCATATGATGCATATACCGCATGAGGTGGATGGTCGGGTTTGTCCGACCATTGTAAGGTTCTATAGCCGGGAACTTGAAATCTGGAGGATTGCGGGAGTTTTTTATTTCCTGGGTGAAGGGGCTACGATGAATATTGTCTGCATCCTGCTGAGAAGAGGTGCCCCGGGTGAAACGTTGGATGATGCTTGCGAGTTGGCTACCATCTCCGAGGAGTTGTTGCCATGAGTCAAACTCTGCACTCGGAATGACTCCAGTACGAGGATCCGACAAAAGCATGCTCGGAAGGGTGGCCGTTGGCTGGGCTCGACCTCCGAGAGTTGAGTGAAGGTGAGGGTCAGGATGATCTGTAGTTAGTGGTTCTGGGAAGAATGGCCCCTCTTGAACCTGATGAGAATTGGATCGAGCCGTACCCATGACGCAAGGTCTAGGCTGATCCAACATAACATGTGATGTTCAGGGCTCGGTGTTGCCCCCGGTTGGGGCGATGTTAGAGGGATCTATGGTAGTGTTTTCCTCCGCCATGTTGGTGACCGGTATAGTAGAGTGCAGTCTCCCTGGTTCCAAGAAAGGCTGCACCAATTCTTTGTTGAAGGGAAAGAGTGGTTAGACTGGTCTACGGTAAGATTCCGAGTTGTAATGGGAATTGAATTGATTATGATGGACCGACGGTTGTTCGACTGATCTGAGAGGACGAGCCGGTCTTCGGAGTAGAGGCAATATGGTTGAACGACCTAGATCTTGATTGCGACCCTCCTGCGAATCTGCAGCTGTAGCTGCACTGGTTGCTGAAAACAATACTCCTGGCTAGGATTGGTCAGGATGTGGAGCTGAGCTAGGAGGAAGCAAAGGTGGTATTTGATCAGCAGCCTGATTGGGTGCAGACCGAAGATTAGTTGCTGCCCCAGTTCTAGTTGGTGGAGGAATTGTTGTTGAAGCATTAAATCCCATCTCCATCCGGCTGAGAAGGTGATCCATGAACTATTGTTGACGTTCGAGGAGTTTACTCTGAGATGTCATTTGGTCTTTGAACTCAACCAGAATCTTGTTCACGTCGTCCCTGGTTATATATTGGGACACGTATTTATGAGAGGAGGCTTCTAGACTTGCTTCTAAAGCATTTGTATCGGTAGCATCAGCGTTTTTGGGATGGGAAGATGTTGCATCTTTCTTCCGCTTGATCGCCATGGGTCGGAACTAGCTGAAGGTCATAGGGTATGTCGATGCGCACCCCTTCCTGGCGCGCCAAAGTGTTGATGTTAAAAGTTGGTCACTAGTGACATTCAACCCCCAATAGTGTGAAGAGCACACAAGTATTGATCACAAAATGTAAATAGATAAAGAAAAAGGGAACATATAAGACTTTTTATAGTGGTTCGGCAAAGATGGCGCCTACATCCACTTTATATATATTGATTATTTTCTGGTTACAAGTACAATGCTTTTTTTTCGAAAGAAAAGAGTTGACTCTTCATAGAATTAGCCGTGAGAGTTGGAAGTCTTGAGTGGAGAGCAGAGCATTTAAAAAAGGTTCCTTTCAAATTAGAGTTTGGAGGTATTAATAGGTGGAGATTGGCCTAAATGGGATGCCACGCGGCTTTCCTCTTTTACGGAGCTTGGAAAGTGGAGCTCGACTATTGGAAGCAATTGTGGTGGTGGGACCCAGTCCACTAATGATTAATAGTATCCTAAAAAAAGTGGCTTACGTGGCAACCGAGATGAGGTGTATCAAAAGTATAGCTTTGCCCGGAAGTGGTTGACCGCCTTTATTGCCCTGAGAGTCGGGCCGAGTATTAAATAACTCAGCTGGATATTACTGAATGAATCCCGAGATATTTGGTCGATTCTATTTTAATGGGAACAATAAACCCGGCCAATTGAGATGAGTGATTTTTTCGGGCTTAATGTGCCGCATATTTGAAGGAGAACAATTCGGACCATCCCAGGCTTGAGCTGTTTTCGAAGGAGGTCGGCTTGAACTGAATTACACCTGGGATTCCTGGAGTGTAGGTCGCTCCATTGGTCGATCGACATTGAGAATGAACTTTCTGGCATTGGGCTTCGGTCCGTTGATCCGCGACATCTTTTGCCAAAAAGTTGGTCAGCATAACCCAAAATTGTTATGAAATCATATGAATAGTATATAAGTTAAACTATGCATGTTTAAATTATATAAAAGATGAATGAATTTATAATTTATAACAATATCAAAAAGTTATATTAACTTTGTATATCATATTAACATCTTTATATAATTTTATTAATTTATATACTTTTAATATATATATATTTTGAAACAAGATATAAGAAAATAAGTAGACAGACAAAGTTAATAACTAGAGTTTGAATTGGTAATTTCTAATTAAAAAAATAGAGGGAAGTTTGAAAGTTTAAACTTTTGAAATTCAAATTTTAAATTATATTTTACATGCCTTTATGTCGAAATAAGGACAAATGTATGTCGGCACACATGTATTAATTTCAAAGAACATATGATTTTGTGACTTTTATTTTAAATTATCGATTTATATTTCAAGTTTAACTATTTCCTGAAATAATATTAATCCTAACAACCATACAAATTTTATTTTATTATTATATTTACTATTTTTTATGATATTTTGAAATTCAAAATTCAAATTTCAGATTCGAATTTTAAAGTTTAAATTTCAAATTCAACACAAAGCAAACAAGCAAGGCAAACAAAATATCCATTCAACCAAAAAAAATTAAAAATTAATTAAGGCGTATCCGGTTTTTAGATCCATTTCTTCGACATTGTTAGAATTCTGAATTATTGTGAAACACATATTTGAATCTTTGGTTTTTGTCTCTCCATCGCTAATGACGAATATGAACCATATTTTCATCTTCCAGAATTTGACAATGTGGTCGATGATCAACTTGGCTCCAAAATTTTGAATTTGATTCTGAATTTTTAACGAACGAACACTTCAACTACTATAAACCCAAAAGTCATATTCCTTTATACACTCTTCTTTTCTTGATTGATGAATGGTCATCTTCGTGCCTTTTAGCCAATAGTCATCAGAAATAACTTCTTTCCTGCAAAACAACATGCCTTTTCAAAGAATCAAGTGACTTTTCAAAATAACTAATTGTAATTTGAGATAATAATATTACGATGATTCTGTGATATATCTATTTAAACCTTTTCAAAAAATCATATCATGGTAACTTGAATTTTCAATCAAATTGAATGTAGACTCATCTAATACTGATGCAAGGCATGAATTAAAACTAGTGCTATAAATCATTTCAAAATTTGCTATTTAAAATTTTTCAAAAATCAGATTATGAACTTTTGAAAGACCAGGCTCTAATACCAGTTGTTAGGGGTCATCACCCACCAGTGGCCTAGCCTGCCACCATTGTTAGGGATTGCAAAATGGATCGTTAAGGCAAAACAAACACTAGTGGGGCGGTGAATAGTGTTTTTTGAGAATTTGAACAAAATCTAAACTTATATGGAATATTATATGAATTAAACACCATAGAAATAATCACAGACATAGAATCAAACACAAAAACAAAAATAGAAAAAAATAAAGTGCAGAAAAGGAAAGAACACACCGGATTTTATACTGGTTCGGATTGCTCCAACATTCAATCCCATGCAAAGATGAATTGCACAGAGTTTTATTACTATATCAATAGTCAATTACAACCTCCTTGATTTCATGGCTATAAGGGATACCACCGATTCCAACCTCCTTGATTTCACGGCTACAAGGGATACCGCTGATTACCCGTCCTTGATTTCACGGCTATAAGGGATACCACCGATTACCCGTTCTTGATTTTACGGCTACAAGGGATACCACTGTTTACCCCCTAGTATAACCCAAACAATTAAAAGCAGCCCTACAACTCTTCAATTGCACTTGATTCAGAGAGTAATGAGTAGAGAGTGTAGAGAGAAGAAGATTAGTGAAAACAAAATTGAAATTGGCAGAGTATAGGTATAGGAATCATCAAAAAGATAATAAATAATGGTGTAAAGAAGTAGAGTGAAAGTGGAGAAGAAGAGATAACTAAAAATTCGAATTCAAGCCCTTTTTATAGTGTGTGAATGGTTGCAACGTTTCTAGAGTGTTACAAATTGTGAAAAGACATTTCATTTCAAATTTAAATTTCTGACAGTTATATGTTGACATAGCATTAAATATATGTCCACATATCCATCATATTTTTGTTTTTTAACTCATTTTTAAAGTATTTAAATCAATTTTTAAATTCTAGAAATTCCTCAAACTAAACTAGTTACTAAAACGTTATTTTTCAAGTATAAAAACATAAGAAAATATTATTTAAACATACGATTAAATGTTTAATATATATGTGATATGAAAACTATATATAATATAATTATAAACATATAAAATATAATTATAAATATATATAAGAATTTATAAAGAAATATTTATAAACTATATATAAACAAAAGGTTATAAGAAAACTTAGAGTTTAAATAATATTATAATCAAATATAAACTTAGTAAAACATATTTGATAAAACTATAAAAATAAGAATACTTATAAATTGGGAAATATATTTGAAATCATAAGTTTGAAATTCTTGGAAGATTAAAAATTATTTTGACAGAAGTTTGAAATCAGTTTGAAAATAGTTTTGAATTTGAAAAGAGATAATTCGGAAAACAGAGTTTGAATCTGGAGTGTTATTCAGAGTCTTACATAAACTAAACTCTATTACTATATTTATCTTGAACTCTTGAAATATTGAAATCTTGATTACTTATGAGTCTTTAATCTACTCTAAAATTTGAATCTCTAAAATCTCTTAAACTGTACAGTCTTCAGTATTAATTCCTGTATACAAATTCTGCATATGTGTATATATGTATTCTAGATAAAAGTATTAGTATATATTTTATAATCAACTAATATTGAAATAAGGTTGTTGTCATCAAAACTCCATTCTCCAACAACCATCTCCCTGCTTCTCTCTGTTGTTCATAGTAAACACAGCCGCCGCCTTCATAATTCCTTAACGAATTAAATTGAGTTCATTTCTTGATGAAATTCAACGTTATTCAATCCTTTGGCTTCGTGTATGATAGGACTTCGTGATGGTATGCTCAAAACTGGCTCAACCGAAATTTAGGGAGCTTGACTTCTATAACGACCTGAACTTCCCCGTGAAGGAAAGCACAGATTGCTTTGAGGATAAGCCACATCGGAACACAAATAGAAGAACATTTTATTGCTTATTACAACAATTTAATCAGAATACAAGAATATACAGAGTATGAATGAATAAAATACATTTAATAAATATTAGAGATTTAAATCACATTACATAGCAGCAGAAAAATAACACAAAACAATAACTGAAAGTAATACACGGATACAGAGCTTTCCGAGTATCGTTCCAGCTATAAACCAGGATCCTGTGAATATAAATATGCAAAACCAAAACTACTAGCTGCCCGTGTGGAAAATAGGGGCACCCAGAGTTTAGGTTTAAACAATAAACTCCAGGTCAGTCATGTGACTGGTGTGAGAACTAAAACAGTTATTTAAAACTTTACTTTAAATTAGATATATCAAGGGACCACGTCGTATAACACGGAACGGGTTTCCTCCCAAGAATACCAGTGCATATAACAAAACAGCGCAATGCTTTTTGGAAAAATGAAGCTATTATAAGACCTAGGTCCCATCACACAATGCAACACAAGCCGAAGGATAGGGTTTTCCCTTATAATAGCCAAACATGCTTGGTACGTTTAAAACAAATCATTTGATACTATTATAAGTGCATAATGTATAAAACAACTTCAAATATAAATGTATCAATCCTAGGCGGAATGGGTACCATCTATCATGTCGCTAATACTAGGCTCTACAATCAAAACCGCAAATGTCACGTATTTGGAAGTTGGATTTCCGTATGTGAACCAAGGCAAGAGATCGTCCTTACCGCTTCGAGACGCTCCAGCCCGCCCCTCAGGCAAGCGCACAGGAAAGCCTTGGATCGTCAGGGCCGGTCCACTCGATGTGGATTATAATGCCTGAACACTGAGTTTCCCCGCCCTATGGGGCGTAAATTAGTCAAATGACTCCATCGGTCCCAGATCGATCGATATAACCGAGGCGCCTCGCTATCCATCATCCACATAAGTAAAATGTCTAGGCGTGTAAAACCCAAAACACTACTCTTAGCTAGAAGGAAACACATGCCCTCCCTGAGGTCCTTCTCCCGTTTCTGGTTCACACCGGGGTGTGAGGTTCGCGAATTAACGCTACACAAAGCTACGCTGTATTATAGCTGTGCTTTGATCATCAACCACAAGACTCTGCTTTTCAACAGAAGCCTTGATCATTTGCGTCTCAGCGTGCCACACAGGCAATTCATGCCATGCGACTGATATCTATCGATATATAACCTCTGAGCTCGTACGTCTAAGAGAAGGGCATTAAGCAAGAGAATAAATTCTCCACCGCCAAATAGATATATATTTAATAGAAATCAGTCAACACAGAATAAAATCCAATGTCAGACACACAATCCATTTACAAGTCCGTTCTGGGTCTGAACAAAACCGGAGGAACCTTATTCCTCGCTTATCCATCGATCACCAAGTACGTCTGGACGATCACCAACTGATTCCCTCCTCTTGGGTGTACAGCCCAATCAAGATCATCAGTAATTATACAAACGACGTGAAGACCTCCGGTCTTCCACCACCGTCTTCATCGTCAACTTATCGTCGATTCAGTTATTCAGAATGGAATAAACCCGGCCTTTCCGAATAACTCGCGTATATAGTAAGCAGTGCTACACAAACACAACATACGCCTCATTCCAATCCAGAATATTCTTTTATTCAAATATTCTTTTACTTTGGGAAAGGTTCCCATTAATTTTATCAAAGATAAATTATTTAAATTTATTCTTTAATCTTCCTTTGAATATCAATTCAAACCAAATTATGGTTTATCCATACTAGTCGGGATTAATGAACCTTACTGAAGTAATCTTTTGTTTTAATTTCCCAACCCCAACCTATTCATCCCATGAAGTAAAACTGGTAATACTTCATATCTAATACCACGGTGTTATCGGTAAATTCAATTACCATTTCACGTTAAAATCTAATTAAAGATTTACTTATCGCCAGGAGCAAAACTGGTGATAATCCATTCTCGATCATTTCTTGAATTTGATAATTTTAGCTATCAAATTCACCTTTCAATGTATTTAAAGATTCGTTAAAACTCTAATTCAGTTTTAATTTCCAAAAATCATTACTTAATGATTATTTAAATCCAGGAAATAAATCCTATCTTTAACTGGGTTAAAGAACTAACGTCATTTGAAACATAGCTCACGATAAACCCAAAATCACATTCCATTAACAATGGAATCTTCACGGAAAACATATCAATATGTATAATCGATATGAGCTCTCATATCCGACTAATAATATAAATGGAATAACGACAAAGCCTTTTAAATTCCATATATATTAATAGTCTTCCTCAACAGAAGTCCACTTCGATCATTACCAAATCGAATTCCATTCCATTCCAATTTATTTTATTAAATTGGAAAACTTTACTTTGGAAAATCTCCTTTAGATCTTATCAAAAAGATTTATAAATTCCAAATCCCATTTCACTGTAAATCGGGTTAAAGAACAAATGTCGTTAAAACACAGTTCACAATAAACCTAATTCACATTCCATTAATTATCGGGTTAAAGAACAAGTGTTATTTAAAACACCGTTCGCGATAAACCCAAAAATCAATTTCCATCCAGTTTCAATTAAATATTATTTAATTGGTATACTTCATTAAATCTAAATAAAAAGATTTAATCTTTTCTCAACAGGGTTTAAGAACAGTGTTAATGAAGACACCATTCACGACAAACCCAAATCCCATTTGATATTAAATACAAGGCTCTGGATAGAAACTATATCGGCTTATATTCAATATCAAATTCTACGACCAACAAATATCGTATTGGAAATAACGATATAAATATATGTTTCAAATTTCCATAACAACATCTGTATAATCACAAAATCCAACATCGAAATATTCCAAAGACAATTTCGATTCAAATTCATTCCAATTAAACTATTGGAAATTCTGGTTATTTTTAAAACCTTTTCAAATCCAATTTATTTATTTTAAAAATAAATGGATTATAATTCTAGTTCAAAACTAGTTCATTTCGATAAAAATCTATTTTTATCTTTTCAAATATGGAGTTTGTCATCCCAATTCTTTCCAAATCATTTCTTATGATTTCACACAAATTATCGATATTTTTAATAATTTTATCAAGGCCGGTACAGTCGATTTCCATCAACGGCCATCAAACTGCACTTACAGCGACCTTTTCCAAATTTGATTTGGACATAATTCCAAATCCAACCATTAGATTTCAAATCTCTAATATTCGTTAGAAAGCTCTTTTCGATACGAACCCAACGGTTCCGGTTTTAGGAGAATCCGACGGTCGGATCTCCCGTAATGTCCCTTCGAAGTCAATGGTCGAAATTCGCGAACTGCCGCAGCGCGGCGCGTTCTATTCAGGCCATTATATATATATATATTATATATATATTATATATATATATATATTATATATATTTCGTCGATTTCCTTTTAAAACGTATTTTATAAATCGTTTTAAATTCGTTTTCAAAACGATTTCAACTTCATATTCAATTTCTAATCAAAATTGAATATTCCATATCATCGGTATATAAATGATAATATTTTCAAAACATTGGATTTTGAAATCATTTCCTTTTCGATATTCATTATAAAAATGAATAAAATCGATATAAATATCGTTCATGTCAAAATGGCGTTTATCTAATCAACACGACTTTATATTTTTAAATATATTCGTGTCCATCCTAAATCGGACATCCAAATCATATTTTAATTCTTTTCTGAATATTGTTTGTAAACATTCGTTATGTTAAAATATTCGTTATTTTAAAATATTCATTCTTTCTGAACTGGAATCAGACACAGTCAATTACCATATAATTTGATTATATGGATTTCACACAACAAATATGTGTAACAACAATGAAAACAGCAATCCATCATCCAGAGTGCATCTACACTGTATAAGCATTAAATATAAATATTTAATGCTTATAACAGCCTGTCAATCAATCGATCGACATATAGCTAATTATGTGGACTGGTGCATGCCCAATATCATCCCAATACCCGTGTGGGGTTTCAAACAACGAACATAGATCTATTTGTGCAGTTGGGCGATGTGTAAAATTTATCGTCCCAATCAATATCAATCAAATGTGTATATAAACAAATCGTCTGATTTGTTTATAAATATTTATTTTATTCAAATACACGTTAAAAATTATATTTTTAACTTTGAAATATTTAATTCCATTCCACATCACATAATCAATATTCACAACACAAACAACAAACAAACAAGTCATCCATGGTCTGTGGACGATGGGTGTCAGGTGCTGCTAAGCACCGTCTGCATCATAGTATATATTATAACTAGAAAATAAAATAAAAGTGAGGAGTTCTCACCTTTGGGTTCCACTCCGCTATTCTCTATTTCTGAACGGTTCGGATTTGTTCGAAATTCCAATACGACCTTTTCCCGCTGTTCATAGTAAAAATCATATTTTTAATCCGATATTAATACATTAAAAATCAAACTTTTATGCTGCTATTTGGTATATAAAAATCTGATTTTTATATCGCTATTTCAATTATAAAAATCATATTTTTATTTCGTTATCTTCATAGTAAAAAAACCAGATTTTTATTTCGATGTTTACATCAAAAAAATCATATTTTTATTCTCCATATATAATAAAAATTATATTTTTATTCTTTCTGTAATATAAAAATCATATTTTTACATTACTACTTCTATAAAGATCACATCTTTATCTTAACTTCATAAATATAAGAATCGAATTTTTATGTCCAATTCATATATATATAAATCGAATTTTTATCTTCACTTCATATATATAAAAATCGAATTTTTCTTCGCTAAATGAATATATAAAAATCAAAATTTTATTTTGATATCATATACATAAAAATCAGATCTTTATAATTCTAAAAATCAAATCTTTATATTTCTAAAAATATAAATAAATATCATATTTTTATATAAATGGAAATCATAACTTTTTATAAAAAAAATCATCTCCTTCATAAAAACAAAGATCATAACTTTCATATGAATTAAAATCAAGTCTTTACAATGTTAAAAATCATTTCATTTATATTAAAAATCATTCTTTTATATTAAAAATCATTCTTTTCATATTACAATTCATGTATACAAACTGAAACTAAAATCAACATCATTAACCACACTAAATAAATTGATAAACTCATTAATTAAATTAATTAATTACCTTCATTGTGCCATTCGTCGAAGACAGGGGGAAACGCTGCTGAGATCGGCGGTGGTGCCTGGAAGGGCTGGCGGCGGTTGTTTTTGGGTGGCGCTAGGGTTTGGGTTTCGATTTGGGCTAAACGAAGGGAGGAGCAAAGGGGGGGTTCGCTGGTGGGTGTCGGCGACCTGAGGGGGAGCTCCGACGATTGGGGAGGGCGGCGGCGCGATGCGTGGCTGAGGAGACGCGATCGTCGAGGAGCGACGTGCTACTGGTTTTTTTTTTCCTTTTTTTTATTGTACCGAGCATTGACCAGAAGGAAGGGTAAGGGAAGGGCTAAAAGGTTATATAATATATATAATTTTTTTATTACTTTATTATTCAAAAAGTAATTTTTTATATCGAACCCACCGACTGTCGCCCATAGCTAATTACCCCCATTTCGAACACAATGGGATATGTTGTGTAAGCCAATTTGATCGTTTTGATCAATTTCCGCCAAAATCAAAATATAAATCTATATATTGAATTTGAACGCGCATTTCGATTTAACGGGGCCACATACGGACTCTAAAAATTCCCGAAAAATATTTTCTAGCTTTGTTTTGACGATACGGTTCTAAGAAAACTAATTTCGTCAAATTCTGAGACTGTTTGAAAAATGACCATTTTCTGGTCGATTGAAGGGTCCGTTTATCACAGGTCCCTATTAAGTTTCATAATTGGTCTCACATCCGGTCTTAAACTTATTGTAAATTAGGTCCCTATTTTCTGAAAGTTTTTAAAAAAAATATAAAAAAAAAATCATGAAAATTCATTATTAAATAAATCATGTTCACGCCAGAAAAATCAAGTGGAAAAACAATCGATAAACACGTCAAAATAAAATATACAAAAAACAGCGAAAAATGCAGTAAAATGCATGAAAACATGCACATATTTCAAATAGTTGCATACATGTATGCAGCTATTTAAATTCCACATCATACAGCAGCATATATGCATACATGTATGCAGATTTTCTGAAATACATGCATGTATTCGATTTTTGCATGGAAAGCACGCATGCTTGCATATGTGCATACAAGTATGCAGTTATGCAGAAAATATGCATTCAAGTATGCACATATTGTCACGCCTTCGGCTTTCAATGCATTACTGCATACAAGTATGCAGCTATTCTGAATAACAACATACTTGTATGCAATTATTCAACAGGCTTGCATATTTTTTTTGCACGTGTATTAAAAAAGTTGCATACATGTATGCAACTATTAGTAATAGTTGCATACATGTGTGCAACTTTTTTTTTTCAATTTACGTGGACTCCTGGGATTATTTCCTGATTTTAGAATATTTTTTTATGTAAGAGCGCATTTTTTTGGGTTCAATTTGTGAAAAGGCGGAAGTGGACTGGGAAGCAGGCGAAGGGATGAAAAGATTTTGGGCGGCATGAGATTTTAGGGACCGGAAACGTAACTCAAACTTTGGGTGGATGTGGCTTTAATTAAGTTTCATTTTAGGGATGTGTGCCTAATTTTCACTTGACTAAAACTATCAAAACACGGTTTCCTTCGCCACGCTCACATATTGATTCAAAAAATTATGAATTTTGGAATCTAGCAATAACTTGACGTTCTGGATCCAACAAAAGTGCTTTCATCGAAAACCGAGGTCATTTGCAAAATTTCCATTTTTAAGGGCCAAATTTCCATAATGACAATTCTAAAATTTCAACTGGGCATAACTTCTTATTCCCGCTATGAAATTTCAATTTTTCGGATTCGTTGGAAAGATATTTTCAATCAGATTCTAATATTTATGGTTTTGCTAAAATCCGGTTTATTTTGAATCATGTACATTCATTTGAAATCGAATTTTCAAACTACCGCTCCATTTTCAATTCCTTTTATAATTAAAAATAAATATTTATATTCTAACGACGATCTATATAAATATATACGTTCTATTTCTATTCAAAATAAATTTCTCGTCGTTATTATTTAAAATAAATCAGTTTAAATATTCAAAAATCATCAAATTTTCCAAAATAAATTTTTTAAATTGGTTCAGATTTCCGGGTTATTACAATCTCCCTCACTTAAAACTTTTCGTCCCCGAAAAGGAACGAAGCTGAAAGTTGTTTCACAAATCAACTCATCTTTCATTATTTTCATTATGGCTTAAGTTCTTCAACTTTTCAGTTTCTAAGAACTTTTCAAATTTTCCAAAAATTTGGCTAACACTCTAAATTTTCGAAAAATATCGCCATAACCTCCCCTGTACGGGAGCACCGGGAAAATCCCGAAATTGCCATATAGGCCTCTCCAATCCAAAAAGAAAAAGAAACAACCAAGCGGCTAGCCAATCGGCTCATAAAATCATCAAAAACCCCAAGAAATACAATAAACATGTGCCTTTTTTCCGGGCAAACAATTTTATTCCTCTTCTCTAGCCTCTTTGCTATGACCTGTTCAATGTATATACATGTACATATACGCTTTTCCAAACAATTTTCAACACAATTCAATATTTGGTACAATTTGGCTTAAATTTACCTTTCTTTCACATGATGGTTTAATGGAATAATCATACAACACAACCATCAATCAATTAGTTGATTTGCTTTTCAAATTCATAACTTTGATACATAATCCAAAAATCAGATTTTTGATGCCAAATCACAACAATAAGCCCTATCTAGTTTTGGTTCTCACACCAATCAATTGGAAATATATAGAAATCCCACTTTCGAAACTCGAACATAAATTCTGATGATGTTTCGAACCACCATCAGAACATCTACGGGCGACTAGAGTGTGATTCTATATCTATCCAGTATATTAAAACTTCAAATACACGCGGATCAAATGTGTACGCAAAATCATTATATACTTGATTGTCCAAATCAATATAAAAATAATATTCAAATACGAATAATTGATTTAAATTTTCGAAACAAAAATTGTTTTCATCTTTATTTGAAGACAATTCTCTCCCGACTCATTCTAGGATACTATTGATCCCATCTCTAATGAGTCATTCTCATTGGATATTACTAATCCAATCTTCGATGAATTCTTTCGTTTGGTTCTAACGTGTCTTATTCTCGAGCTTTGTAAACCAAAGTTCTGATACCAAATATAACGACCCGAACTTCCCAATGAAGGAAAGAATGGATTGCTTTGAGGACAAGCCACATCGGAACACAAACAGAAGAATATTTCATTGCTTATTACAACAATTTAATCAGAATACAAGAATATACAGAGTATGAATGAATAAAATACATTCAATAAATTATCAGAGATTTAAATTACATTACATAGCAGTGGAAAAATAATACAAAACACAACTGAAAGTAATACACAGATACAGAGCTTTCCGAGTATCGTTCCAGCTGTAAATTAGGATCCTATGAATATAAATCTGCAAAACCAAAACTACTAGCTACCCGTGTGGAAAATAGGGGCACCTAGAGTTTAGGTAAAAACAATAAACTCCAGGTCAGTCATGTGACAGGTGTGAGAACTAAAACAGTTATTTAAAACTTTACTTTAAATCAGATATATCAAGGGACCACACCGTATAACACGGAACGAGTTTCCTCCTTAGAATACCAGTGCATATAACAAAACAGCGCAATGCTTTTTGAAAAAATGAAGCTATTATAAGTCCCAAGCCCCATCACATAATGCAACGCAAACCGGAGGATAGGGTTTTCCCTTATAATAGCCAAACATGCTTGGTACGTTTAAAACAAATCATTTGATACTATTATAAGTGCATAGTGTATAAAACAACTTCAAATATAAATGTATCAATCCTAGGCGGCATGGGTACCATATATCATCTCGCCAATACTAGGCTCTACAATCAAAACCGCAAATATCACGTATTTGGAAATTGGATTTCCGTCTGTGAACCAAGGCAAGGGATCATCCTTACTGCTTCGACACGCTCTAGCCTTCCCCTCAGGCAAGCGCGCAGGCAAGCCTTGGATCGTCAGGGCCGATCCACTCGATGTGGATTATAATGTCTGAACACTGCTTTTCCCCGCCCTATGAGGCGTAAATGAGCCAAATGACTCCATCGGTCTCGAATCGACCGATATAACCGAGGCGCCTCGCTATCCATCATCCACATAAGTAAAATGTTCGGGCTTGTAAAACCCAAAACACCACTCCTAGCTAGAAGGAAACACATGCCCTCCCTGAGGTCCTTCTCCCGTTTATGGTTCACACCGGGGTGTGAGATTCACGAATTAACGCTACACAGAGCTACGTTGTATTAAAGCCGTGCTTTGATCATCAACCACAAGACTCTGCTTTTCAACAAAAGCCTTGATCATTTGCATCTCAGCATGCCACACAGGCAATTCATGCTATGCGACTGATATCTATCGATATATAACCTCTGAGCTCGTACGTCTCAGAGAAGGGCATTAAGCAAGAGAATAAATTCTCCGCTGCCAAACAGATATATATATTTAATAGAAATAAATCAACAAAGAATAAAATCCAATCTCAGACACACAATCCATTTACAAGTCCGTTTTGGGTCTGAACGAAACCGGAGGAACCTTATTCCTCGCATATCCATCAATCTCCAAGTACGTCTGGACGATCACCAACTAATTCCCTCCTCTTGGGTGTACAGCCCAATCAAGATCATCAGTAATTATCCAAACGACGTGAAAACCTCCGGTCTTCCACCTCCGGTCTTGCACCACCATCTTCATCGTCGACTTATCGTCGATTCAGTTATTCAGAATGGGATAAACCCGACCTTTCCGAATAACTCGCGTATATAATAAACCAGAGCTACACAAACACAACATACGCCTCATTCCAATCCAAAATATTCTTTTATTCAAATATTGTTTTACTTTGAGAAAGGTTCCCATTAATTTTATCAAAGATAAATTCTTTAAATTTATTCTTTAATTTTCCTTTGAATATCAATTCAAACCAAATTATGATTTATCCGTACTAGTCGGGATTAACGAACCTTACCGAAGTAATCATTTGTTTTAATTTCCTAACCCCAACCTATTCATCCCATGAAGTAAAACTAGTAATACTTTATATCTAACGCCACGGTGTTATCGGTAAATTCAATTACCATTTCACGTTCAAATCTAATTAAAGATTTAACTATCACCTGGAGCAAAACTGGTGATACTCCATTCTCGATCATTTCTTGAATTTGATAATTTTAGTTATCAAATTCACCGTTCAATCTATTCAAAGATTCATTAAAACTCTTATTCAGTTTTAATTTCCAAAAATCATTAGTTAATGATTAATCAAATCCAGGAAATAAATCCTATCTTTAACTGGGTTAATGAACTAATGTCATTTGAAACACAGCTCACGATAAAACCCAAAATCACATTCCATTAACAATGGAATCTTCATGGAAAACAGATCAATATATATAATCGATATGAACTCTCATATCCGATTAATAATATTAATGGAATAACGGCAAAGCATTTTAAATTCCATATATATTAACAGTCTTCCTCAACAGAAGTTCACTTCGATCATTACCAAATCAAATTCCATTCCACTCCAATTTATTTTATTAAATTGGAAAACTTTACTTTGGAAAATCTCCTTTAAATCTTATCAAAAATATTTATAAATTCCAAATCCCATTTCACTGTAAATCGTGTTAAAGAACGAATGTCGTTAAAACACAGTTCACAATAAACCCAATTCCCATTCATCGGGTTAAGGAACAAGTGTTATTTAAAACACCGTTCGCGATAAACCCAAAAATCAATTTCAATCCAATTCCAATTAAATATTATTTAATTGGTATACTTCATTAAATCTAAATAAAAAGATTTAATCTTTTCTCAACTGGGTTTAAGAACAGTGTTAATGAAGACACCATTCACGACAAACCCAAATCCCATTTGATATTAAATACAAGGCTCTGGATAGAAAATATATCAGCTTATATTCAATATCAAATTCTACGACCAACAAATATCGTATTGGAAATAACGATATAAATATATCTTTCAAATTTCCATAACAATATCTGTATAATCACGAAATCCAACATCGAAATATTCCAAAGACAATTTCGATTCAAATCCACTACAATTAAACTATTGGAAATTCTGGTTATTTTTAAAACCATTTCAAATCCAATTTATTTTTTAAAAAAATAAATGGATTATAATTCTAGTTCAAAACTAGTTCATTCCGATAAAAATCTATTTTTATCTTTTCAAATATGGAGTTTTTCATCCTAATTTTTTCCAAATCATTTCTTATGATTTTACACAAATTATCTATATTTTTAATAATTTTATCAAGGCCCGTACAGTTGATTTCCATCAACGGCCATCGAATTGCACTTACAACGACCTTTTCCAAATTTGATTTGGACATAATTCCAAATCCAACTGTTAGATTTCAAATCCCTAATATTCATTAGAAAGCTCTTTTAGATATGAACCCAAGGTTCTGGTTTTAGGAGAATTCGACGGTCGGATCTCCCGTAATGTCCCTTCGAAGTCAATGGTCAAAATTCGCAAACTGCCGCGGCGCGTTCTATTTAGGCCATTATATATATTATATATATTTCATCGATTTCCTTTTAAAACATATTTTATAAATCGTTTTAAATTCGTTTTCAAAACGATTTCAACTTCATATTCAATTTCTAATCAAAATTGAATATTCCATATCATCGGTATATAAATGATAATATTTTCAAAACATTAGATTTTGAAATCATTTCCTTTTCGATGTTCATTATAAAAATGAATAAAATCGATATATTTATCGTTCACGTCCAAATGGCGTTTATCTAATCAACACGGCTGTATATTTTTAAATGAATTCGTGTCCATCCCAAATCGGACATCAAAATCATATTTTGATTCTTTTCTGAATATTGTTTGAAAATATTTGTTATTTTAAAATATTCGTTATTTTAAAATATTCGTTATTTTAAAATATTCGTTATTTTGAAATATTCATTCTTTCTGAACTGGAAACAGACACAGCAATCCATCATCCAGAGTGCATCTACACTGTATAAGCATTAAATATAAAATTTTAACTTATAACAGCCTGTCAATCAATCAATTGACATACAGCTAATTATTGGGACTAGTGCATGCCGAATATCATCCCAATACACGTGTGGGTTTTTTGTAACACCCCGTATTTCTGTTAACATTAATGTTCACAAATTAAAGAATAACTAATTTCAGACGTGAGAATTAAGGGAAACGGGTTGCGCCATTGTGTTCGTCTCGAAATCCTGGTTGAGATAGAGTCCGAGTTTGCGTGAATTGAACTTCGTATGAAGAAGTTGTGGCCATTGGAAGTTTCGGAAAATTCAAAACAGATTTCAAAATTTGAAAATTCAGAGTCAGATGGGCTAGGCGGGAATTTTCCTGCTAGGGCCAGGTCGACCTGGGGGTCGACCTCCCCCCCCCCCTCTCCGGGCAGATTTTTTTATGACCTGTTGATGACTAGATGCTGACTCATTAGGGTTTCTGATATGCTCTGATTGGCTGGGATTAATTCTGGGTTGATCGGACGGCTTAAACTAATCATAAACTCTATAAAAACACCTATAGACTCAAACCCTAAAATCAAAGCAAAATTAGATTCATGGCCTCCATGCCGTTACCTAGCAACTCAGCATAGCCGCCACCAATTAGAGAGGAAGAAAGCTAGTCTTAATCAATCCTTTTCAACTTTAACAACAAATCTTCTTCAAAGGAAAGCTATTACAACTTCAGAACTCAGAATTCATGACCTTCTCTGAGTTGTGAGTTCGATAATTTTAATAAAATAATTAGCAAATTAATTGGATTGAGTTATGATGTGGACTATTTGGATATGATGTGAATTATTGACCGCATGTTATTATTCATGTAGTAAAATTGTGATGTTTGTGTTATAAATTCTATGATAAGATCTTGTAAAGTTGTGATCATCTATGTTGTAATTTTATGGTTGACTTATGTATAATCTAATCACCATGTTGTTCATATGCTAGTTTGGGTATGTTGATTCATATGAAAAAACATAAGTACGTATGCAAGTTTAGATTTTTATTAAGACATGAATCATATGCAAGTTGGGGAAAATTATATGTATAACCATATATGCTTTATGACATCTATTTTAGACCTAAAATTAGGCTATGACATGTGTGAGTTATATGCCAAATTCTACATGCTAATTTACATGTTTAGATGTAAGTTTATACCATTGTTATGTTGCACAAATCACATATGCAAGTTTATATGAATACATGTGTTTGAATATGAATCATGTTATGCAAGTTTGTGGTTATTACCTATGCAATTTTGCACCTTTAGATGTAGATCTATGACATACATGATTTTTGCAAGTTTGTGACCATTATCCCAACAAGTTCACACCTTTAGATTTGGGTCTATGACGTATGTTGTTTATGCAAGTTGTAACTTTGGCCTATGCAAGTTTTAGATGTAGAACATCATTCACACATGCAAGTTCGCCTCTTATGTTTAGAACTAGTTTTAATTATATGTATGTTGTGATGTTTTCTCTTTATTCAATGAGTTAGACTATTCGAGTCTAACGTATATTTTACGTTAAAACGAATAAACGTACAACATGGGGTAAAAGGGGATAATATTAAAACATTTAATTGGCATAAATGCCTTAAAAGGCATAAAATAAATTTGTGATGAAATTGGTATGATTTTACATACCATAAATAGATGGACATAATTGAGTCAATTATGGCCATAGTTAAATTTGGAATTAATTGATAATTTGAATAGGGTAAGTAATTCAAATTGGGGAATGATTAATTAGGAGTAATTAATCGTCTAAGACACGAGGTTAGGCTCTTTCGTGGTGTAAGACTGCCCGGACCTGCCCGACAAATCCAGCTGCCAAAAATGCCAGTCTAATGTGGGAGGTCTTAGGCATAAATTAAATACGTAACAATTGTAAAGACATGAGGTTAGGCTCTTTTGTGGTGTAAGACTGCCCGGACCCGCCCGGCAAATCCAGCTTCCACAAATGTCAGTCTAATGTGAGAGGTCTTTATGAGGTTACGGTCTTAATGAATTAAGAAACACTTAACCAGATAAACATGTAGTGGGACATGAGGGGGTTAAGTGGGTGCCTTGGGTGGCATGTGGAATCTAGTGTGTGCCTTGGGTGGCATTTGAAATACGATTAGAAACACTTAACCAAAATTGAAACACGTAATTGAAACATGAATAAGAAGTGGGTTAAGTGGGATGTACTAGAGGGGACCAAGCTTAGGTGGATAGCTTGTGTCAAGTAATGGGGGCCCGTTTCAACCAGTAACCCATACGTATCTTTGTGTGCTCGACCCAAGTCGAGGACGGGACACACATACTGGGCTTGACTGTAAAAGGCCAAACCGGGTTAGTGGTGGCAACGCAAGTCCAACGGGTTCATATGCGTGTGTAGACCCGGGCTGGTAGGTAAGACGTTGTTGCATCGTGTAGGTATAAGCCGTGCATCATTGGTGGTACCGAGTTGCCACTTTGGTGAGTGATACACCCCACTGTGGGGCCAATACAGGTATCTACGAGTTAGGGAGCCGATCGCTTGGGGTAGTGGGTACACCTAGTGGAGATAGTGGCAGGAGGCACCTATGAAGGGAGCTAGGGGTGCACGAAACTACCATTATCATTATTTAAGTCTATAGGCGGGATCAACCTTAGGGTGACTAGTGGTGGTGCAGTATAGCAATTATCCTATAGTGTTGGTGTAGTTTAGTAATTATCTTATAGTGGTTTAGGTGCGCTTTAACGATATCGTTGTTCATCTTGTTTCCTTGTTTACTCTGCCATACTCAATGGTTCATGGTCATTTCCTGATTTTCCAACTTATGCCTTAAATTAGTTACTTTGGTAATTATATTTTTAAAGTTATCACACTCGCCAGACTTTATGTCTGACCCCCTTTGTTTCCTCCTCTTTTATTCCTCCCCCCCCCCCAGGTGCTCAGGTTGGAAGTAGCACCAGTGGAGCTTGATTTTGGACAGCAGTGCTTCTTGCTTTTAGAAGATTGCTTGGATCGCTGAAGTAAAGTTCAGCCTCTCTTTTATTTATGGCTATTTTGTATTATGTACTTTGAGTTGGTCAAGATGGATATCATGTACTTTGTCTCTGGTTTTGATGAAGTAATCAAACTTATGTATTTTCCACTGCATTGAAATAATGTTTTAAAGTTTTAGTATTGTTTATATCTGTCTTGTGGTTAAGTTTCTGTTCTATACACACGTAAAATGTTCCATAGAAGTTAATGCATTTCCTTTGTGAGTGACATTAATGGACGTGGGGTGTTACACGTGGTATCAGAGCTGAAGGTTACCAGAACATATATGAATTTTGAAAAACCGTTTTTCAAAAACAATTTTTATAAAGAAATACCTTCAAAAGTATGTTTTAAGGAAAGTATTTTCAAGATAAAAGCTTATTTTTGAAAGCATAACCCCAATGGCCATATATCTTTCCTTCGGTTCTTTTGTATTGAACCTTTCCTTTTTCATTTCAGCATGTCTAAAGCATCTGAGATACTAGAGGGTGTTCATGTACCCAGTTGGTTTCGTCAATATCTCGAGGCTAGGGCCGCCACCGTAGGTCCAACAAATGCTCCTCCTCCTCCTCTTCGCATTGATACTTTTGCTAAGATATGTAAGGACTTTCGAACAATGGGTGGAAAACCTTTTCACGGGACGGAGACATTTGTTGAAGCTCGAAACTGGCTAACGGAGGTGGAAGAATTATTTGGAATCTTTGAAGTGGATGATGGAAGAAAGGTCCAGTTAGCTGCCTAGCTAATGAAAGATGAGGCCTCATTTTGGTGGGAGGTCACTAATGGAGGACGTCCAGTCGATACATGGCCAGATTTTAGGCACAGGTTTGAGGCGAAGTTTCTCTCACG
Source organism: Allium sativum (assembly GCA_030737875.1). Classification (NCBI taxonomy): domain Eukaryota; kingdom Viridiplantae; phylum Streptophyta; class Magnoliopsida; order Asparagales; family Amaryllidaceae; genus Allium; species Allium sativum. Next base: position 765,839,519 of record CM060912.1, on the reverse strand, counting down.
GGCTGAAGAGAATCTATACATGGAAAGGTTTCTAGCATTGAAGCAAGGGAATCTATCGGTGAAAGAGTACGTCAACAAATTCAATCAATTGGCAAGATTTGGCTTGGACTTGGTGAATACACCAGAAAAGAAGGCTCTAAGATTTGTTAAGGGTTTGAACGAGCCACTTCATGGGTTAGCTATGACCCACAACCTCATGGGGGCTACCTTTGAGATGCTAGTCGACACGGCGCTTATGCATGAAGAGGAGAAGGGCGCCAATGCTAATAAGGCACCCGAGAAGAAAGGGGATCAAAAGAAGTCGCAACAACAGAATAAGAAAGGTGGCAAAGGCAACAATGGTAAGGGAAAGAAGAGATGCTTTAACTGTGGGACACCCGGCCATCTAAGCAACGATTGCAGGAAGAAAAGAAGACTGGTTGTTTCCACTGTGGCGAAGCGGGACATCTTATTAAGGACTGCCCAAAGAAAGGGCAGAGGGCAGGGTCTACCTCGGGAGGACAGGTGCAGGCACTTATGGCACCAGGGCAGACAAGGGGACAAGTTTAGGCTCTCGTGGTCCTACCGCTGCAAGAATGTGGTAAAGCAATTTCCGTTGAAAGTTTAGTTTTTCTGTTTGATCATCCTGTCTGTACTTTGTTCGATTCTGGCGCATCACATTCGTTTATCTCTACATCATTAGTTGAAACATTGCACCTAGATACTAGTCTTGTTACAGATCCCTTAGTAGTCTCACATCCTATAGGTGGTTCGGCTCATCTTTCTATGATTTATCGGGATTTGAGAGTGTTTATCTTGGGCGTTGAGTTTGAATGCAACGCCTTTGTTTTTGGCTTCATGGTCTATGGCTTGATTCTAGGTATGGATTGGCTAACTAGATATGGGGCCATCCAAGATTGTGAAAGAAGGGTAGTTAGATTGTTGACTCGCTTTGGAAAGACCCTTGATATTTCTTGTGACCCTAGAGGTCCAGTAATGCTTAGTTACCTAGAATCCCTTGACGCATCAGATGGTGACTTACATTATGTTCCCATAGTCCGTGAATATGTTGATGTTTTCAATGAGGTGAGGAGTTTACCCCTAAAACGTGAGATAGACTTTCGAATATATCTAGTAGATAATGCAAAGCCAGTTGCATTACTAGTGCGCCACATGGCTCCAAGAGAGAGAAGAGAACTCAGTAAGCAAGTGAAAGAATTGCTTGAGAAGTGGTTCATCTGAAGTAGTATATCAGAGTGGGGTGCTCCAGTAGTATTTGCCACGAAGGCAGATGGGTCCCTTAGACTCTATATGGACTATAGAGAACTTAATAAGCTTACTAAGAAGAATAGACACCCACTGCTGAGGATTGACGATCTCTTCGATCAGTTAGTTGGCGCCTCAGTGTTTTCACAGTTGGACTTAGCCACGGGTTTCCATCAGTTGAGTGTGGTTGAGGATAGCATAGACAAGACTGCCTTTAGGACTCCGGACGGTTTCTTCGAGTGGCTTGTAATGCCCTTGGGTTTGACAAACGCCCCCGCATATTTTGTTGACTTGATGAGTAGGGTGTTTAGGGAGTACCTTAATAAATTCGTGGTAGTCTTTGTGGATGACATCTTGATCTTTTCTAAGAATAAGGAAGAGCATGCCCTACATCTTAGGGAAGTGTTGGAGACTCTTCGAGCGCATAGCCTTAAAGTTTTTCTAAATGTCACTTTTGGAGGAAGGAAGTGCGATTCTTAGGGCACGTGGTTTCCAAAGAAGGGATAGCCATGGATCCCGCAAAGGTAGTGGCCATCCAAGATTGGGAGGTCCCTAAAAATGCTACTGAGGTGAGGAGTTTCTTAGGGTTGGCTGGCTACTACAGGAAGTTTATCAAAGACTTTGCAAAAATATCAGCTCCATTAACACGCTTGACGTAGAAGAACCTAGTTTTCACATGGGACGTAGATTGTGATGATGCGTTCTAACGTTTAAAGAAAGCTTTGACCACAGCCCCAGTCTTAGTGTTGCCAGATGGGAGTAAGCCATTTACTGTTTATACCGATGCTTATGGTACAGGACTAGGCACAGTCTTAATGCAAGAAGGAAGGGTAATAGCCTATGTTGGAAGGAAGTTGAGAGTGCATGAGAGAAATTACCTTACACATGACCTAGAGTTGGCTGCTATTGTTTTCACGCTTAAGTCTTGGCGCCATTATCTTCTTGGCGAGAAATTCGAATTGTTCACTGACCACAAATCGCTAAAATACTTGTTCTCTCAGAAGGACTTGAACTTAAGGCAACAAAGGTAGATGGAATTCTTAGCGTCCTATGATTTCGAGATAGCATATACCCCTGGCAAGGGTAACGTGGTGGCAGACGCCTTAAGTAGGAAAAGGTTGTCCTTGAGTCCGTTGTTTGTTGAGTGGCGAAGCCTAGAGTTCATCTCTACGTTTGACTTTAAACCTTCCATTGACTTTGTGCCCGGTTTACTAGCATCCTTAGAGGTCAGACCTGCGCTTTTAGGATGGATCGGTGAGGCACAGCGAGATGACCCACGGTTGGTTGAGTTAGTAGAGAAGCTCAAAGGAGGGGAGTCGTCGAGCTATCTCCGTAGGTATACCCTAGATGATAAGGGTTGGTTACGTAGGGATGGTAGACTTTGTGTGCCATGGGACGAGAATCCGAGAAAGACCATTCTTGATGATGCACATCATTCGAAGATGACCATCCATCCCGGCGGGGACAAGATGTACATGGACATGAGACGAGTTTACTTTTGGGCCGGCATGAAGAGGGATGTGGCAGAATTTGTCGCTAGATGCTTGGTGTGCCAACAAGTAAAAGCAGAGCAAAAGAAACCCCGTGGGTTGCTTCACCCATTGGAGGTCCCACAATGGAAGTGGGAAAGTGTCTCAATGGACTTTATTGATGGGTTACCGAGATCGAGGAAGGGTAATATGGGGATTTGGGTCATGGTAGACAGACTTTCTAAGAGCGTCCATTTCATTCCCGTGAAGAGTAAGAGGACTGCTCCATGGTTAGCCTTCGTATACATACGAGAGATTGTTCGTTTGCACAATGTTCCTTCTAGCATAGTGAGCGACCGCGATCCTATCTTTACTAGCGAATTTCGGAAGAGCTTGCAAGAGGCGGTAGGGTCTCAATATGTTTGAGCACTGCATATCATCCTCAGACGGACGACCAGACCGAGAGGGTGAATCGTATTCTAGAGGACCTATTGAGGTTGTGTGTCTTAGACTTCGGAGGTACATGGGAGGAACATCTTCCATTGGTGGAGTTCGCATATAATAATAGCTTTCAGTTTAACATTAGCATGGCACTGTTCGAGGCTCTTTATGGACGGCCGTGTCGTTCGCCTACATGTTGGTGGGAGTCTACAGATAAGATCTTGCTTGGGCCCGATATGATTAGAGAGACTTCGGAGAAGATCGATCTGATTCGAAGGAGGATGAAGATGGCGCAAGATAGGCAGAAATCGTATGCGGACAAGAGGAGGACAAATCTTGAGTTTGATATTGGGGACATGGTCTTTGTCAAGGTGTCTCCATTACGGAACGACGTTCGCTTTGGGTCCGTTGGGAAGTTAGCACCAAGGTTCGTAGGACCGTTTCTTATTAAGGAGTGGATTGGGCAGATGGCATATAGTGTGGAGTTACCCGAGAGACTTAGTGGCGTACATGATGTATTCCATGTATCACATTTGAGGAAGTGCTTGCACTAGACCGCGGAAGTGGTAGAGACAATCTTGCTTAAAGAGGTGGAGATAGAGCGTGATGCGACGATTCGACGAGCTCCTACATGCATTCTTGGGTCAAAGATTAAGAAGTTGAGGAATCGAGAGGTCAAGCTAGTCAAAGTGCAATGGGGAGATGACGAGATCAACGCTAGTTGGGAGACGGAAGAGAAGATGCGTTCATTGTATCCTTTTCTTTTCGAGGGTATGTCTTTTATTTTCTCCTTTATCGCTTACCTTGTACTTATCTTATCTTCAGTATGTCCTCTCGCTGGTATCTTTGACCTTTAGACTGGGTAGTCTTATGGTTGAAACATGTGTTTGAGACATGTTATGTATGATGGATGCATGTGGATGCAAGTGTTTGCTAGTGGTTGCTCGTGGATGCATATACACACACTTTAGGCACTAGACCGGCTCAGTCACTTCATATTGCATATTGCATATAAATGTGTGTGCACATTTAAGCTAATGGATGTATAATGGTTGTGCTATCATATGGATGCGGCATTTTGGTGAATGGTTGTGCACGCATGTAGAGGTAATATGTATCGATAGGATTCTTTCGCATACATAATGGACGCATGACACTATCATGGTTTGCATTAAGGAGGTCAACTGAATCAGTGGACCGCCAGATTTCGCATTAGATAAGGAACATATACACACACTTATTGCATATGTTCATACAACATTAGAAATTTTTAAGGACAATGGATGTCTGTGTTTAATGGTTGAGTAGATGGTTGTTTGGATGGTTGGATATGCATTCTCCTTAACTTGGAGATTTCAGGGGCAAAATCCTTTAAGGAGGGGAGAATATAACACCCCATATTTCTGTTAACACTAATGTTCACAAATTAAAGAATAACTAATCTCAGACGTGAGAATTAAGGGAAAAGGGTTGTGCCATTGTGTTCATCTCAGAATTCTTGTTGAGATAGAGTCTGAGTTTGCATGAATAGGACTTCGTATGAAGAAGTTATGGCCATCGGAAGTTTCGAAAAATTCAAAACAGATTTCAAAATTTGAAAATTCAGAGTCAGATGGGCTAGGCGGGAATTTTCCCGCCAGGGACAGGTCGACCATAGGGTCGACCTGCCCCCCCCCCCCAGTAGATTTGTTTTATGACCTGTTGATGACTAGATGCCGACTCATTAGGGTTTCTGATATGCTCTGATTGGCTGGGATTAATTCTAGGTTGATCGGATGGCTTAAACTAATCCTAAACTCTATAAAAACACCTAAAGACTCAAACCCTAAAATCAAAACAAAATTAGATTCATGGCCTCCATGCCGTCACCTAGCAACTCAGCATAGCCGCTACCAATTAGAGAGGAAGAAAGCTAGTCTTAATCAATCCTTTTCAACTTTAACAACGAATCTTCTTCAAAGGAAAGCTATAACAACTTCAGAACTCAGAACTCAGAATTCAGAATTTATGACCTTCTCTGAGTTGTGAGTTCGATAATTTTAATAAAATAATTAGCAAATTAATTGGATTGAGCTATGATGTGGACTATTTGGATATGATGTGAATTATTGACCGCATGTTATTATTGATGTAGTAAAATTGTGATGTTTATGTTGTAAATTCTATGATGCTATCTTGTAAAGTTGTGATCATCTATGTTGTAATTTTTTGGTTGGCTTGTGTGTAATTGAATCACCATGTTGTTCATATGCTAGTTTGGGTATGTTGATTCATATGATAAATCATAAGTACGTATGCAAGTTTAGATTTTTATTAAGACATGAATCATATGCAAGTTGGGGAAAATTATATGTATAACCTTATATGCTTCATGACATCTATTTTAGACCTAGAGTTAGGCTATGACATGTGTGAGTTATATGCCAAATTCTACATGCTAGTTCACATGTTTAGATGTAAGTTTATACCATTGTTATGTTGCATAAATCACATATGCAAGTTTATATGAATACATGTGTTTGAATATGAATCATGTTATGCAAGTTTGTGGTTACTGCATATGCAATTTTACACATTTAGATGTAGATCTGTGACATACATGATTTATGCAAGTTTGTGACCATTATCCTAACAAGTTCACACCTTTAGATTTGGGTCTATGACCTATGTTGTTTATGCAAGTTGTAACTTTGGCCTATGCAAGTTTTATATGTAGAACATCATTCACACATGCAAGTTCACCCCTTATGTTTAGATCTAGTTTTAATTATATGTATGTTGTGATGTTTTCTCTTTATTCCATGAGTTAGACTATTCGAGTCTAACGTATATTTTACGTTAAAACGAATAAACGTACAACATGGGGGTAAAGGGGATAATATTAAAAGATTCAATTGGCATAAATGCCTTAAAAGGCATAAAATAAATTTGTGATGAAATTGGTATGATTTTACATACCACATATAGATGGACATAATTGAGTCAATTATGGCCATAGTTAAATTTGGAATTAATTGATAATTTGAATAGGGAAAGTAATTCAAATTGGGGAATGATTAATTAGGAGTAATTAATCGTCTAAGACACGAGGTTAGGCTCTTTTGTGGTGTAAGACTGCCCGGACCCGCCCGGCAAATCCAGCTGCCACAAATGCCAGTCTAACGTCGGAGGTCTTAAGGATAAATTAAATATGTAACAATTGTAAAGACACGAGGTTAGACTCTTTTGTGATGTAAGACTGCACGGACCTGCCCGGCAAATCCAGCTGCCACAAATGCCAGTCTAATGTGAGAGATCTTTATGAGGTTACTGTCTTAATGAATTAAGAAACACTTAACCAGATAAACATGTAGTAGGACATGAGGGGGTTAAGTGGGTGCCTTGGGTGGCATGTGGAATCTAGTGGGTGCCTTGGGTGGCATTTGAAATACAATTAGAAACACTTAACCAAAATTGGAACATGTAATTGAAACATGAATAAGAAGTGGGTTAAGTGGGATGTACTAGAGGGGACCAAGCTTAGGTGGATAGCTTGTGTCAAGTAATGGGGGCCCGTTTCAACCTGTAACCCATACGTATCTTTGTGGGCTCGACCCAAGTCGAGGACGGGACACGCATACTGGGCTTGACTGTAAGAGGCCAAACCGGGTTAGCGGTGGCAACGCAAGTCCAACGGGTTCATATGCGTGTGTGGACCCGGGATGGTAGGTAAGACGTTGTTGCATCGTGTAGGTATAAGCCGTGCATCATTGGTGGTATCGGGTTGCCACTTTGGGGAGTGATACACCCCACTGTGGGGCCAGCACGGGTATCTACGAGTTAGGGAGCCGATCGCTTGGGGGTAGTGGGTACACCTAGTGGAGATAGGGGCAGGCGGCACCTATGAAGGCAGCTAGGGGTGCACGAAACTACCATTATCATTATTTAAGTTTGTAGGCGGGATCAATCTTAGGGTGACTAGTGGTGGAGCAGTATAGCAATTATCCTATAGTGTTGGTGTAGTTTAGTAATTATCTTATAGTGGTTTAGGTGCGCTTTGACGATATCGTTGTTCATCTTTTTTCCTTGTTTACTCTGCCATACTCAATGGTTCATGGTCATTTCCTGATTTTCCAGCTTATGCCTTAGCCTAGTTACTTTGGTAATTATATTGTTGAAGTTATCGCACTCGCCAGACTTTATGTCTAACCCCCTTTGTTTCCTCCTCTTTTATTCCTTCCCCCTCCCCCCCTCCAGGTGCTCAGGTTGGAACTAGCACCACTGGAGCTTGATTTTGGACAGCAGTGCTTCTTGCTTTTATAAGATTCCTTGGATCGCTGAAGTAAAGTTCAGCCTCTCTTTTATTTATGGCTATTTTGTATTGGAGATTATGTCTTTCAATTTATGTACTTTGAGTTGGTCAAGATGGAAATCATGTACTTTGACTCCGGTTTTGATGATGTAATCAAACTTATGTATTTTCCGCTGCATTGAAATAAAGTTTTAAAGTTTTAGTACTGTTTATATCTGTCTTGTGGTTAAGTTTCTGTTCTATACACACTTAAAATGCTCCATGGAAGTTAATGCATCCCCTTTGTGAGTGACATTAATAGACATGGGGTGTTACAGTTTTCAAACAACAAACACAGATTATTTGTGCAGTTGAGCGATGTGTAAAATTTATCGTCCAAATCAATATCAGTCAAATGTGTGTATATAAACAAATCGTCGGATTTGTTTATAAATATTTATTTTATTCAAATACACGTTAAAATTATATTTTTTAACTTTAAAATATTAATTTTCATTCCACATCATACAATCAATATTCACAACACAAACAACAAACAAACAAGTCATCCATGGTCTGTGGCCGACGGGTGTCGGGTGCTGCTAAGCACCGTCTGCATCCTAGTATATATTATAACTAGAAAATAAAATAAAAGTGAGGAGTTCTCACCTTTGGGTTCCACTCCGCAATTCTCTATTTCTGAACGGTTCGGATTTGTTCGAAATTCCAATGCGACCTTTTCCCGCTCTTCATAGTAAAAATCATATTTTTAATCCGATGTTAATACATTAAAAATCAAACTTTTATGCTGCTATTCGGTATATAAAAATCTTATTTTTATATCGCTATTTCGATTATAAAAATCATATCTTTATTTCGTTATCTTCATAATAAAAAAACCAGATTTTTATTCGATGTTTACATCATTAAAAATCATATTTTTATTCTCAACATATAATAAAAATTATATTTTTATTCTTTCTAAAATATAAAAATCATATTTTTACATTACTACTTCTATAAAGATCGCATCTTTATCTTCACTTCATGTATATAAGAATCGAATTTTTATCTCCACTTCATATATATAAAAATCGAATTTTTATCTTCACTTTATATATATATAAATCGAATTTTTTTCGCTACGTGAATATATAAAAATCAAAATTTTGTTTTGATATCATATACATAAAAATCGGATCTTTATAATTCTAAAAATCAAATCTTTATATTTCTAAAAATATAAATAAATATCATATTTTTATACAAATGGAAATCATAACTTTTTATAAACAAAATCATCTCCTTCATAAAAACGAAGATCATAACTTTCATATGAATTAAAATCAAGTCTTTATAATGTTAAAAATCATTTCTTTTATATTAAAAATCATTCTTTTTATATTAAAAATCATTCTTTTTATATTACAATTCATATATACAAACTGAAACTAAAATCAACATCATTAACCACACTAAATAAATTGATAAACTCAGTAATTAAATTAATTAATTACCTTCATTGCGTCATTCGTCGAAGACATGGGGAAACGTTGTTGAGGTCGGCAGTGGTGCTTGGAAGGGCTGGCGACGGTTGTTTTTGGGTGGCGCTAGGGTTTGGGTTTCGATTTGGTCTAAACGGAGGGAGGAGCAAAGGGGGGTTCGCTGGTGGGTGTCGGCGATCTAAGGGGGAGCTCCGGCGATTGGGGAGTGCGGCGGTGCGATGCGTGGGTGAGGAGGGGCGATCGTCGAGGAGCGACGAGTTGCTGGGTTTTTTTTCCTTTCCCTTTTTATTTTATTTTATTGAGCATTGACCAGAAGGAAGGGTGAGGGGAGGGCTAAATGGTTATATAATATATATAACTATTTCATTATTTTATTATTCAAAAAGTAAAATTTTATATAGAACTCCAAATAGAACCCACCGACTGTGGCCCATAGCTAATTACCCCCATTTCGAACACAATGGGATATGTTGCGTAAGCCAATTTGATCGTTTCAATCAGTTTCCGCCAAAATCAATATATAAATCTATATATTGAATTTGAACGCGCATTTCAATTTACCGGGGCCACATACGGACTCTAAAAATTCCCAAAAAATATTTTCTAGCTTCGTATTGACGATACGTTTCTAACAAAACTAATTTCATCAAATTTTGAGACCATTTGAAAAATGGTGATTTTCTGGTCGATTGAAATTGACTGAAACTGTCAAAACACGTTTTCCTTCGCCACGCTCACATATTGATTCAGAAAATTATGAATTTTGGAATCTAGCAATAATTTTACATCCCGGATCCAACAAAAGTGGTTTCGTCGAAAACCGAGGTCGTTTGCAAAATTTCCATATTTAAGGGCCAAAATTCCATAACGACTATTCTGAAATTTCAACTGGGCATAACTTTTTATTCGCGCTATGAAATTTCAATTTTTTGGATTCGTTGGAAAGATATTTTCAATTAGATTCTAATATTTCTGATTTTGCTAAAATCCGAATTATTTTGAATCCTGTACATTCATTTGAAATTTGAAATCGGAATTTCAAACTACCGCGCCATTTTCAATTCCTTTTATAATTAAAAATAAAAATTTATATTCTAACGACGATCTATATAGATATATACGTTCTATTTCTATTCATAATAAATTTCTCGTCGTTATTATTTAAAATAAATCAGTTTAAATATTCAAAAATCATCAAAATTGCCAAAATAAAATTTTTAAATTGGTTCATATTTCCGGGTTATTACATTTTCCTTCCAGTCAAAACTGATCTTCAATATGGGATTGAGATGGTGGGATTTATGCCAAAAAGATGTCACATGGAGGTTTCTAATGGCAAGGAGCATTGGGTGGTGTAATTTGACGGTAATCCGAGAGGAGAAATGTCGCACCTTTCTTTGCGTGCTATTGGCATAGCTCAGGGATGGGTATTAGGCTGGTGGATCGTAAGAAGTAAGGTGGAGATGGAAATGTAGAGCTCGGAAAAGGTAGAGTGTTTAGAGAAATCGATGAGTCGTTTAGTGGAAAGATGAGCTCGAGAGAGAGAAGGTAATTTACGACCTTGGTTTTTCTCTTTGAACTACAACGGGGGTTTTATAATAGGGGGAAAAGGATTAATACGTGGATTAGGGGTAATTAGCATTAGTTAATATATTAAAGGTATTAAAATTATATTAAATGTGTACAAACTTGTAACATGCGTACATATCGCATACGAGGTTAGATTGAGACGAAATAAGTTGCTTTGGACTCTTAGCTGCAAATACTACACGTACGACTTTGGCTAATGTAATTTGGAGCTATTTAGAAGTTTATCTAATTTCAAAGACTCTTTGAAATTAGAAAAAATAATGCAAAATCTGATTTGGAATGGCTGGCAAATTGATAACTCACACTTTCTGAAATATTGTTATATCACTTCATATTATATGTATCTATTGTTGAATCAATATTTGTTTATGTGATATGTTTGATTTGGTTGTTTGGATAATTTACTGTTTTATTAAGTTCATTGTGGTTATATATTCCCGCCTATGGAGCGGAAGACCTTCGACATTACCTAATTTTAAGCGAAAGACTCATCCTAAATGAATTAGATTATATTATTTGTTTTACATGCATATATGAACTAATATATGAGTTGTTGTAATGACCTAAAAGTTTGTCCATTTAAATTTATTGGATTTAATATAAATTTTAAGCTTCATTGATTTAAAATTTTATTCATTCCAATTTGATTATAATTTGATGAAATAATTAACAACATTATAATTTATAATCTTGTAAATTATTTAAATTTGTGATAATTTAAAATAACAATATTTAATGGTAGTTTAAATTGAATTTAAATAGTGGTGTTGAATTTGTTATTAAGAAGCCAACGTCAGAAAGCACGCGTTTAGCGTTAAACAAAATTTGTAAAAACCCAAAATCTTAATAAAACAATATAAATAAAAGGTTAATAAAATAAATATTAATTAAAAAAATATTGGGAAATGGGCAACGGAGGTTGTGCAGTTGGGTCCGTTTCAAAATTCTGGCTAAGTTAGACATTTAGTTTGTTACAATTGAACATATATTGAAAAAGATATTAAAGAAAGAAGTTTGAGTTTCAAATTTGAATCAGCAATAATCATCGAATTAAAACATAATTAAATTTCAGCATTACTCACGATCAGCTGGGCGACCCAGCCAACCCATCCGAAGAATGGATTGAACCATCTAGGTGACGTGCACAACCTGATGCGCATATCTTTGGTCGATTTGTGTTGGATTGTGTGGTGCGTTCTTCGGGAGTATTCCTTGATCTGATGGCCTAAAATCTTAATCTAGTATCCATTGATCTAAAACACCCTAGCTTCACTATAAATATGCTCCATAACCTAACCTAGTTCTCATTACTCCATTCTCTGCCTCCATCTCAAATAACTGTCTTCTCAAATATATTTCCAATGGAGCACTAAAGCTTGGGTTTTCATATATTTTGGTGAATACTCACAGATAAAGATTACCTACCGGGGCTAAATTGGATTGCTTAAAATTGTGAGTAATTTCAGTAATTACAAGATTCAGTACAAATTGAGGTTTTTCTTACAGTATAATAAGTTGTATATTTCTTCTGATTTCTATTCTTCCTTTTTATCAATAATTGATTGTTTTTCTATCCTATATTCTTTCTGATTCAATAACCTATTTTATTGCTGTAGTTTTATTCAGTTCATCTATATTCTCTTTTTTATGTGTAATTTCATTACAGTTCAGTCTCAGCCCTAATTATTTTAAATTTGTTCTTATTTGCCTTAACCTTAGTGATGCGAGAGCCTGGGCCATTATTATTTTATTTTGACATTGAGTTTAGGCTTTCAAGAGACTAAACCATTTACTTCTTTTGATTTATGTGTTGTTTGGGTTAAAATATGAAATTGACAATAAAGGCACAAGTAGGAAAAATAAGAAATATGTATAAAAGGATAAATTGGGCTTATTGAAATTATGGAATAAAGATAACTGAACTGTAACTTTAGTAAACTGAATAAATGACATTTGGATAGATGCTAATGATGGAGGTTGGGTTGTACAGTGAAATTAAACAAAAGAGATGTTTATAGACAACCTATAAATCGATGTTTATGAAGAAGATAAGCTTATTGATAAACTTAAGATTGGCATTAAGTTAAAAAAATAAACAAATTAATAAGCATGTGTAGTAGGACTTCGTTCTGGCAGTGACAACTGATTAGGGCTCGTAGTATTGGTCCATTCCGACAGTAAGGTAGTATATTAGGGAAAATAAAAGGCCAATTAAAATAATTATTAGGGGACTAGGTCTAGGGACTACTTATGTCAATTTTCTGGTTAGGGATCTATATCAGTCAGTATTCCTTTTTATCACACTACGCCGAGGTCTCAAGAGGAGGCGGAGACATGTTTATACTGAACTGGGTAATAAGGGGTCCAAACGTGGTGGGTACGGGCGTGTTTCAGTGAGGCAATGAGCATGCACTGCCCCGATTAGGGAAGATAAGACACTGTGACGTTGGTGATTTTCGTTGTGTCCTCAAAGCTGATGGGTTTGGTCTAATAAACCCGGGTCCATAGTCGACCTATGTTATTACAATTCGAAACCGATCAATGGCAAACTTTTTCTTGTTTTTTGGCTAGTCAGTGTTAATGTTTTCGAGCTTCTCCTGTTGGCTTGTGTACGATGTGGTTCAGCTTGTATTTTGGTGGTTATTTTGGTTACTCTGTATATTATTATGGTTGTACTTAACTGCGCCATGCGCATTGAACTCTATTGCATGCGTCCTGCATGCATTATCAGTACTATTTGCGTCATCGGTCAGGACTGTTGACTGACTTATATCTTATTACTAGTAATATTATCTAATCGGGTGTGTAGATGTGCTCTACACAACCATTACGCTAAAAAAATTGATGCAGAAATTGAATGATTTAACAATAGACTATATTCATGGAAGTATGTTCTTGTTTTTATTTACTGAGTTGAGGTTCAATTTATTATCCTATCTAGATTTCCTTTTTTATCACTCATGCTAGTAATTACTGAACTCACCAAACTTTATGTCTGACTAGTTTCCTTTTTCTCTTCTTCCTACCTTCCCTCCCGCCAAGGTTCTTAGAGTGGATGATCTAGTGCTTGAGAGAGTTTTGACCTAGCTCAGTTGTTTGGAGATTATCATTTGTCTTGTTTTTTGTGCTTACGTGTACCTTTCCAAGTATCGTTTATTTTCATTACTTGATGTTGAGGGATACTTTTAATTTGGTACTCTAATTTGTTGTTTTATGAGACAACTATGGTTTTATGACTTATGATGTAATAACACTTTTTATTCTACTTTAAATGAAAATTTTAAGTTATGTTGTGTTTTTATTATGCTGTCTTGTAAATTTTTGTCTCTGTGATGCTTTCTTATTCCTAAAATGTTTCATAATTTTAATGTAATCCTTATACGGGTAACGTTAAGAAACATGGGGTGTTACAAAATTAGTATTTTAATGTAATTAAATTTGACAACACAAAATCAAAAACTTGAGATTTGAATTTTGTGTTTAAACGAAACCAAATTTGATATGTGGTTTTGTGAAATTCAGTTTGAATGTGAGCGATAATAGTAAATTATTGTCAATGATTTTTAACTATTTTGATCTCAGTGTAATTATAATTTCATTTTAATTAACATATAAAATAACCAATTTTGCAAATAGTCTCGGAATTCACTGAAACTAATTTACAGCATTCAAGATTGTAACTTATTGTTCGATTTCAAGCTTCATAGGGATCGGATTTGCTGTTTGATCATACAAGCTCGAAATGCGTAGAAATTGATTTATAGAATTTGAATTAAAATAATTTGATTTTTGTAACACCCCACCTCCGTTAAGGACACTCACAAAGGGAATGCCTTAACTTTGGTGGAGCATTTTAGTAAACAGAACAGAAAATTTCAAGACAGATAAACAATACTTGAGAAATTATAACTTTATTATAGCGGAAAACAGAAATCAGTATGGTTACATCTTTACCAAAATCTCAAGTACATAAATATCAGTCTTGTTCAGAAAGTCATCAAAGTAAAAAACTTTAAAATCATAATCCCCATAGAAGATGCCATAAGAAGTTAAGCCATACTTTACGCACTTCAAGCAGAAGAAATCCGGATTAAGCTAAAGTATTCCCTCCTTGGAAAACCTGGGGGGAACGGAAGAAAAAGGGGCGAAAACAAGCAAGGTCAGACATAAAGTCTGGCAAGTCCAGTGACTTTCAGCATATGAACAGATAATAATAATTATGACATGAAAATAAGCTGCATAAGAGATAACAGTAACAGGAGCAGCAGATGTACTTAGGTTAAACAGAAGAAATAGAATAATATTTCTTTTCATTTCTCTGCACTAATACTAGTATAACAGGATTACGGTTATCCTAATGTCTAAACTAAACAGAAATAGGAACAGAATAATTTCCACAGAAGAGGATTCTAGTAATGGGCCTTTACCGCTCCAACAGAAGGTACAGAAACAGAATGCTAATAATGGGCCTTTACCATCTGAATAGAAGGTACAGAAACAGATTAATCCCTATGGAAACAGAATATAGAATTAGGTGTACACTAGTAAATGGGCCTTTACCACCCGAACAGACGGTGCTACACAGAAACAGACATGTATTACCACCAAACAGTAACAGACGGTACCAACAAAAACAGACAGAACTAAGTGTACCCTAATACCCTACCCCAAGCGATCGGCTCCCTAATACATAAATATCCTGGGTCGGCCCCACGGTAGGGTGTATCACTCCCTAAAGTGACAACCAATTGGCACAGACCTATTTACAGATGTTACGGCGTCTTACATCCTCAGAGGCAAACTGGGATCCATGCAAGCACATGACCCGGTTGGAACGCACCATCAACACCCCTCGCCATTATCAAAATGATCCGCTTATAATTAGTTCAGTAAGCGTGCCCGGACCCTACCTACTGTTGGGTCAAAGTTTTGATACCAGAAAGGGTTACTGACTAATATGGGTCCCAAACAACAGATGACACAAGTAATTTCCCTCCTAACCTTGTGTCCCCAGACTAACAGATTTCAGATTAACTTGTTTACAAGTTCAGACATACAGAGTTCAGATCAACTAGTTCACAGATCAAACAAGTTTTCAGACTAACGGATCAGATATACGGATTTAACAGATTTACAGATTTGTCTAACTTTGTAATTGGGCCTACAGATTCACGAAACGGGTTTGTTAATTTCATTAGCCCAATTGGTTTAACCCTATCCACCCAACACGTTTTAGACATCATATTTATCTTAGATATGTATCAATTAAAAAATAATGCGTAGACCTCTCACATTAGACTGACAGTTTGCGGCCACTAGTTAGGCCGGTTGGTTCCGGGCAGGTTTCTGCCGCAAACTGAGTCTAACCTCGGGTTTCAAGCACATTATGACTAACTTCTCACATTAGAACCTATTGTTTGCGGCCACTGGATGTGCTGGGCGGTTCCGGGCAGGATTACGCCGCAAACTCATTCTAACCTCGAGTTAGCCATGTTTCATGTTTAGCCAATGCATTCATTCACAGACTATGCTAATATCAGACTAATCATGCTAATTTAAATTAACTTCTGTACAAGTTACAGCAGATTATTCGAGGTTTTATTAACAAGTTTTGCTCAATTTTAAATCGAGCCTACAGATTTACATACTTCAAATTTCAGCATTTCAGTTCCAACAGATTACGCCATTCAACAGATTAAATAGATAATAGATCTTGCAGATTAGGCGATTTAGTAGAATTATCAGATAAGGCAATTTAACATAATTAGCAGATTAGGAAATTCAATCTAATTAGCAGTTTAGGCAATATAACAGAACTAGCAGATTAGGCAATATAACAGATTTAATCATTCCTTAAAGTTTCATTGACATATCTTGCCTAATTATAAATTTGACCTAAGTTTGCATGCCTAAATAATTGTCATAATTCACAATATGATCATATACCCCACGTTTGCATTGAATTTACATGACACAGATTATGGCCATAATTTACCATATAACACATGTCCCAATTTTAGTTAAACTTTCCTAGTACAAAAGATTCACATATAAATTATACCAAATATAGCCATCGATTTCAGTGCATGTCATATATTCAAAAATCTCCCACTTAGGTGTTATTCACATTTAACAGTTATCAAATCTTAATATAGATCTTCACACCTAAGTCATATTCTCTTTTTATCTCAAGTCATGAATCATTATATAAAAATATACCCAACAATCTAGAACTTTAAATTATAACAGATCATAATTCAAAATATGCGTTATGTCCAAAGTCTCAAGTCATATGTTAACCTACAATGGTTTCTCTTCTTCCAATTCACAGAATATGCATAGATCTAAATCTAGTTTACAACATCAGTCACAGATTAGCCATGTTTGTAACACCCCGTAATTCTATTAAAATTAATATTCACAAATTAAAGAATAACTGATCTCAGGCGTGAGAATTGTAGGAAACGGATTGCGCCATTGTGTTCGTCTCGGAATTCTGGTCGAAATAGAGTCCGAGTTTGCATGAATTGGACTTCGTATGAAGAAGTTATGGCCATCGGAAGTTTCAGAAAATTCAAAACAGCTCGTAGGAAATTTAAAATTCAAACAGAAAGTGCAGAAGCGGACTGGGGAGTCGACACTAGTGTCGACCTCCCCCCCCCCCCCTCCCAGGTCGACTATAGTGTCGACCTGGGTGTCGACCTGGTCAGTCGGCTAGGGTTTCGACTGAGCCCAATCTTGAGCTGCCGATGTGTCTTTAGGGCTGAGTTGGCAAATTAAACGGTTCAGGTTAGTTCTGAATTGATCTGACAGTCTAAATAAACCCTAAACTCTATAAATACCTAGGTAGTCTCTCACCCTAATTCATATGAAAAATAGAATAGCTACCGTCATACCGCCGCCATGGAACTTAGTCTAGCCACCGCCAACTAAGAAGGAAGAAAAGCTAATCAAATTCTAATCCTACTCAACTCTAAAGCAAATCAAGACTCTCTTTTCTTCTCTAATTGTGAGTATGATGATCTTAACAAGATTATTATTATTTTAGTTAGGTTAAGTCATGAATGGATTATGAGTAGATGATGTGAATTGTCATATATGTTGTTGTAAACCTTATGCTATCATGTATGTTATAAATCCTATGCTATGTGGTGATGATATCCTATATGTTGTAAATCATGCTATGATGATGTTATGTATGTTGGGAGTTTCTATGCTAAGCTGTGATGAATCATACATGTTAAAAAGCCATGATGTTACTATCTATGCTAATTAGTTCATGTTAATCAAATCATAATATTGATACTATTTGGGCTATGTTGATCTATATGACAAGTCACATATGCAAGTTTAGGTTGATTAGTAAAAGTTATGAACATATGCCATGACATCTATTATGACATCTAGATTATGCTATGACATATGTGAAATTCTATGCTAGTTCACACCATCATTATGTTGCCTAAAACCCCATATGCAAGTTTATACATAAATTTGGGTTATGATCATATCATGTAAATTGTGACATTTAACAAGTTGACACCTTTAGATCCTTAACATGTGTAGTTTATGCAAGTTTCACCCCTATTATGATTGGACTATTTTATTTGTTTATATGTTGTGATAATTTATTTCTGTGCTATGAGTCAGACTACTCGAGTCTACTGCATATTCTGCGTTGAATAAGCGAACGTATTAACGTGGGGTAGGGGTAATATTAAGGATTTAATATAAAGAAGTTGGGGTGCAATTGATATGATTTTGCATGCCATGAGTAGATGACCATAATTGAGTCAATTATAGACATCAATAAAAGTGGACTTAATTAATAATTTGAATAGGGAATTATTAAAACTGGGGTAAATGATTATAAGTTCTAATCAATGCTTAGGACACGAGGTTGGACTCGTTTGTGACGTAAACCTGCCCGGACCCGCCCGGCAAATCCAATGGTCACAAATGTCAGCCCAATTTGAGAGGTCCTAGGCCTAAACTAAAGCATAACAGTTGTAAAGACACGAGGTTAGACTCTTTTATGGTGTAAGACTGCCCGGACCCGCCCGGCAAATCCAGCTGCCATAAATGCCAGTCTAATGTGAGAGGTCTTTATGAGGTTATGGCCTGAATGAATTAAGAAATACTTAACCAGATAAACATGTAAAGTGGGACATGGGGGTTAAGTAGGTGCCTTAGGTGGCATGAGGAATCTAGTGGGTGCCCTTAGTGGCATGTGAAATACGATTAGTAAGACTTAACCAAACACACATGTAAATGAACATGACTAAGAGGGTTAAATGGGATATACTAGTGGTGACAAGCTTAGGTGGGTAGCTTGTGGGGGCCCATTTCAACCAGTAACCCAAACGTATCTTTGTGGGCTCGACCCAAGTCGAGGACGGGACACGCATACTGGGTTTGACTATAAGAGGACAAAACGGGGAGCGGCGGCAACGCAAGTCCAACGGGTTTCATATGCGTGTGTGGACCCAGGCTGGTAGGTAAGACGTTGTTGCATCGTGTAGGTATAAGCCGTGCATTCTCAAGTTGTATCGGGTTGCCACTTTAGGGGAGTGATACACCCCACTATGGGGTCAGCACGGGTATCTACGAGTAGGGAGCCGATCGCAAGTGGGTAGTGAGGTACACCTAGTGGAGATAGGGGCAGACGGAACCTATGTAGTCAGCTAGGGGTACGTAAGGCTATTTATATAGTTTCTGTGTGAAGCAAGTGGGATCAACCTTTAGGGTGACTGGTGCGGTGCAGTGTAGTAATTATTCGTTAGTAATTAGGTGTGCCTTACCGTTATCTTAAACGTTATCTTTATCTGCTTATTCCATACCTAATAGTTCATAGACATTTACTTGTCTTCCAGCTTATGCCTTAGTCTAGTTATTTTGATAATAGTATTGTTAGAATTATCATACTCGCCAGACTTTATGTCTGACCCCCTCCATTTCTATCCTTTTTCCCCCTCCAGGTCCTCAGGTTGGGCCTAGCTCTAGTGGAGTTTGATTGGATTGCTTCATCTCTCTTTGGAAAGCTTTGACCGTTGAAGTAAAGTCCAGCTTGTTATCTTCTTTAATGGCTATTTATGTAATGGGGTTATGTATTTTGTTTTATGAAGATGGATATTGTACTTGACTCTGATTTATGGTTTTATGATGAACAAACATGTTTAATTTCCGCTGCAATAAAATGAAGTTTTAGATTTCCAAGTACTACTTATTATCTGTCTTGTTGCAATTTTTCTGTTCTATATTCACTTATAACCTCCATGGAAGTTAATGCATTCCCTTTGTGAGTGACATTAATAAACTTGGGGTGTTACACGTGGTATCAGAGCTTAAGGTTACCAAAACAGATAATTTTTTTAGAAAAACTATTTTTCTAAAGCATTTTTGGAAGAAGTGCTTTCAAAAACATGTTTTAAGGAGTAATTTAAAGAGGAAAG
Source organism: Allium sativum (assembly GCA_030737875.1). NCBI lineage: Eukaryota > Viridiplantae > Streptophyta > Magnoliopsida > Asparagales > Amaryllidaceae > Allium > Allium sativum. The sequence continues at coordinate 765,819,547 of CM060912.1, read as the reverse complement.
TTTTTAAGAAAAACGTAATCCCCAATAGCCATATCTTTATCTTTCGAATTCTCCATTTTGAATCTTTCCTTTTTCGATTTAGCATAGCTGAAGATCTTAACCTACCTGACGGTGTAACGATACCAGGATGGTATAGGAGGCTATTAGAGGCTAGGGCCGCCGTAGGTCCGGCCAATGTTCCTCCACCACCAGTTGCACCCGTTCCTCCTCCTCCTCGCGTAGATACTTTTGCAAAGACGTGCAAGGAATTTAAGGCTATGGGTGGAAAACCTTTTCAAGGGTCAGAAACGTTTGTGGAAGCTAGAGATTAGCTTAGGGAGGTGGAAGAATTGCTAGAAATCTTTGAAGTAGAATAAGGGAAGAAAGTTAAGTTAGCATCTTGGTTAATGAAGGGAGAGACCTCGTTTTGGTGGGAGGTCACTAATGGGGAGCGTCCTGTTGATTCTTGGGCGGATTTCAGACGTAGGTTTGAGGCGAAGTTTCTCTCAAGGGCAGAAGAGAATTTATATATGGAAAGGTTCTTGACATTAAAGCAAGGAAGCTCATCAGTAAAAGAATATGTCAACAAATTTAATCAATTAGCAAGGTTTGGCTTGGACTTAGTGAACACGCCGGAGAAGAAGGCTCTGAGGTTCGTTAATGGATTGAATGAACCGTTGCAAGGGTTGGCTATGACCCACATCCCTATGGGGGCCACCTTTGAGAAGCTTGTAGACATGGCACTCATGCATGAGGAGAAAGGCGCTAAAGCTGATAAGGCACCCGAGAAGAAAGGGGATCAGAAGAAACCACAACAGCAAAACAAGAAGGGTGGTAAAGACAATAACGGCAAGGGAAAGAAGAAATGCTTTAACTGTGGGACACCAGGCCATCTCAGCAAGGATTGCCGAAAGAAAAAGAAGACTGGCTGTTTTCATTGTGGCGAAGTGGGACATTTAGTGAAGGACTGCCCAAAGAAGGGGCAGATGGCAGGAGCTACCTCGGGAGGACAGGTGCAGGCTCTTATGGCACCAGGGCAGGCAAGGGGACAAGTTCAGGCTCTCACGGTCCCACCGCTGCAAGAACGAGGTAGAACCATTTCTGTTGAAAGCTTAGTTTTTCTGTTTGATCATCCTGTCCATACCTTATTCGATTCGGGTGCATCGCATTCGTTTATCTCTACGTCATTAGTTGAATCACTGCACTTAAACACCAGTTTAGTAGAGGATCCCATAGTTGTTTCGAATCCAATTGGGGGCTCAGCTTATTTGTCCATGATGTGTTTGGATTTGAAAATTTCTATACTTAGCGTTGAGTTTAGATGTGATGCTTATGTTTTGGGCTTCACGGGCTATGGGCTAATTTTAGGAATGGATTGGTTATCCAGAAATGGGGCCGTTCTTGATTGTGAGAGGAGAGTAGTTAGGCTCATGACTCGCCTTGGCAACACTCTCGAAATCTTTTGTAATCCCATAAATTCCGTTATGCTAAGTTATTTAGAATCACTTGACGCGTCTGAGGAAAATCTACAATCTGTTAGAGTGGTCCGAGAATACTTGAATGTGTTTGAGGAGGTGAAGGGCTTGCCTCCGAAGCGGGAGATAGATTTTCGAATATATCTGGTGGATAATGCGAAACCAGTATCTTTGCCAGTACGCCACATGGCTCCACGTGAAAAGAGGGAACTCAATAAGCAAGTGAAAGAGTTGCTTGAGAAGGGGTTCATAAGACGAAGTATATCGGAGTGGGGTGCTCCAGTGGTATTTGCCACGAAGGCGGATGAGTCCCTTAGACTTTGTGTGGACTATAGAGAACTTAATAAACTTACTAAGAAGAACAGACACCCACTGCCGAGGATTGATGATCTCTTCGATCAGTTAGTTGGCGCCTCAGTGTTTTCGCAGTTGGACTTAGCCACTGGTTTCCATCTGTTGAGAGTGGCTGAGGATAGCATTGACAAGACTGCCTTTAGGACTCCGGACGATTTCTATGAATGGCTAGTGATGCCCTTCGGTTTGACAAACGCCCCCACATACTTTGTTGATTTGATGAGTAGGGTATTTAGGGAGTACCTTAACAAATTTTTGGTAGTCTTTGTAAACGACATCCTGATCTTTTCTAAGGATGAAGAAGAGCATGCCCTACATCTTAGGGAAGTGTTGGAGACCCTACGAGCGCATAACCTTAAAGCAAAATTTTCTAAGTGTCACTTTTGGCGGAAAGAAGTACGATTCTTAGGGCACGTGGTTTCCAAGGAAGGGATAGCTGTGGATCCCGCGAAGGTGGTGGCCATCCAAGATTGGAAGGTCCCTAAAAATGCTACCGAAGTAAGAAGTTTCTTGGGGTTGGCTGGCTACTATAGGAAGTTTATCAAAGACTTCGCAAAGATATCAGCTCCATTGACACGCTTGACGAAGAAGAACCTAGTTTTCACATGGGACGTAGATTGTGATGATGCGTTCCAACGATTGAAGAGAGCTTTGACCTCAGCCCCAGTCTTAGTGCTGCCAGACGGGAGTAAGCCATTTACTGTTTATACTGACGCTTGTGGGACAGGACTAGGCGCAGTCTTAATGCAAGAGGAAAGGGTAATAGCCTATGGTGGAAGGCAGTTGAGTGTGCCATAGAAAAATTACCCTACACATGACCTAGAGTTGGCCGCTATTGTTTTCGCGCTTAAGTCTTGGTGTCATTATCTTCTTGGCGAGAGATTCGAATTATTCACTGACCACAAATCGCTAAAATACTTATTCTCTCAAAAGGACTTGAACTTAAGGCAGCAAAGGTGGATGGAGTTCTTATCATTCTACGACTTCGAGATAGCAAATACCCCTGGCAAGGGTAACGTAGTGGCAGATGCCTTAAATAGAAAAAGATTATCCTTAAGTCCTTTGTTTGTTGAGCGGCGAAGCTTAGAATTCATTTCGATGTTTGACTTTAGACCTTCCATTGACTTTGTACCCGGTTTGCTAGCATCCTTGGAGGTCAGACCTACACTTTTGGGACGGATTGGCGAGGCACAGCGAGACGACCCGCAGTTGGTTGAGTTAGTAGAAAAGCTCAAAGGAGGGGTGTCATCAAGCCATCTCCGTCGGTATACCCTAGATGATAAGGGTTGGTTACGTAGGGACGGTAGAATTTTTGTACCAAAAGACGATGACCTAAGGAAGACCATTCTTGACGATGCACATCGTTCGAAGATGACCATTCATCCCGGCGGGGACAAGATGTACAAAGACATGAAGCGAGTTTTCTTTTGGGCCGGTATGAAGAGGGACGTGGCCGAGTATGTCGCTATATGCTTGGTGTGCCAACAAATAAAAGCGGAGCAAAAGAAACCCGGTGGGTTGCTTCACCCATTGGAGGTTCCACTATGGAAGTGGGAAAGTGTCTCGATGGACTTTGTGGATGGATTACCACGATCAAGGAAGGGTAATACGGGGATTTGGGTTATAGTAGATAGACTTACTAAGAGCGCCCATTTCATTCCCGTGAAGAGTAAGAGGACTGCTCCATGGTTAGCTTCTATATATGTCCGAGAAATAGTTCGGTTGCACGGTGTTCCTTCTAGCATAGTGAGCGACCGCGATCCTATTTTCACTAGCGAATTTTGGAGAAGCTTACAAGAGGCGGTAGGGACTCAGTTATGTTTGAGCACCGCATATCATCCTCAGACGGATGGCCAGACTGAGAGGGTGAATCGCATTCTAGAGGATCTTTTGAGGCTATGTATCCAAGACTTCGGGGGTACATGGGAAGAGCATCTTCCATTGGTGGAGTTCACATATAATAACAACTTTCAGTCCAGCATTGGCATGGCACCTTTCGAAGCTCTTTATGGACGACCTTGTCGTTCACCTACATGTTGGTGGGAATCTACGGATAAGATCTTACTTGGGACCGATATGATTAGGGAGACTTCGAAGAAGATCGACTTGATTCGAAGGAGGATGAAAGCAGCGCAAGATAGACAGAAATCTTATGCGGATAAGAGGAGGACAGATCTCGAGTTTGAAGTTGGGGACATGGTCTTTATCAAAGTGTCTCCATTACGGAACGTTGTTCGCTTTGGGTCCGTTGGGAAGTTAGCACCAAGGTTCGTTGGGTCGTTTCCTATTAAGGAGAAGTTTGGACGGATGGCGTATAGAGTGGAGTTGCCTGAGAGACTTAGTGGTGTACACGACGTATTCCATGTGTCACATTTGAGGAAGTGCTTGCACGAGACCGCGGAAGTGGTAGAGCCGAGCTTGCTTAGAGAGGTGGAGATCGAGCGTGATGCGACGATTCGACGAGCTCCTACGCGCATTCTTGGGTCAGAGATCAAGAAGTTGAGGAATCGAGAGGTCAGACTAGTCAAAGTACAATGGGGAGATGATGAGAGCAACACTACTTGGAAGACGGAAGAGAAGATGCGTTCGTTGTACCCTTTTCTTTTTGAGGGTATGTCTTTTAATTTCTCCTTTATCGTTTAGTTTGTACTTATCTTACCTTTAGAGTATCCTCTCGCTAGTATCTTTGACCTTTAGTTAGGATCATCCTATGGTTGAAACATGTGTTTGAGACATGTTATGTATGATGGATGCAAAGTGGATGCAAGTGTTTGCTAGTGGTTGCTCGTGGACGCATATACACACACTATTAGGCACTAGATCGGCTCAGTCACTTCATACTGCATATTGCATATAAATGGCTGTATTTAGTAAAATGGATGTATAATGATTGTGCTATCATATGGATACCGCATTTTGGTGAATGATTGTGCACGCATATAGAGATAATATGTATCGATAGGGTTCTTTCGCATACATAATGGACGCATGGCACTTTCATTGTTTGCATTAAGGAGGTCAACTGAATCAGTGGACCGTCTGATTTTGCATTAGATAAGGGACATATACACACATTGTGCATTTAAACATGAAAGCATTAGAAGTCTATAAGGACAATGGATGCCAGTGTTTGATGGTTGAGTAGATGGATGATTGGATGTTAGGATATACATTCTTCTTAACTTGAAGATTTCGGAGTCGAAATCCTTTAAGGAGGGGAGAATGTAACACCCCGTAATTCTGTTAATATTAATAATCACAAATTAAAGAATAACCAATCTCAGGCATGAGAATTGTGGGAAACGGGTTGCGCCATTGTGTTCGTCTCGTAATTTTGGTCGAAATAGAGTTCGAGTTTGCGTGAATTGGACTTCGTATGAAGAAGTTATGGCCATCGGAAGTTTCAGAAAATTCAAAACAACTCACAGGAAATTTAAAATTCAAACAGAAAGTGCAGAAGCGGGCTGGGCGGGAAAAATTCCCGCCTAGGCAGGTCGACTGGGGAGTCGACACTAGTGTCGACCTCCCCCCCCCCCCCCCCCAGGTCGAATATAGTGTCGACCTGGGTGTCGACCTGGTCAGACGGCTAGGGTTTTGACTAAGCCCAATCTTGAGCTGCTGATGTGTCTTTAGGGCTGAGTTGGCAAATTAAACGGTTCAGGTTAGTTCTGAATTGATCTGACGGTCTAAATATACCCTAAACTCTATAAATACCTAGGTAGTCTCTCACTCTAATTCGTATGAAAAATAGAATAGCTACCGTCATACCGCCGCCATGGAACTCAGTCTAGCCGCCGCCAACTAAGAAGGAAGAAAAGCTAATCAAATTCTAATCCTACTCAACTCTAAAGCAAATCAAGACTCTCTTTTCTTCTCTAATTGTGAGTATGATGATCTTAACAAGATTATTATTTTAATTAGGTTAAGTCATGAATGGATTATGAGTAGATGATGTGAATTGTCATATATGTTGTTGTAAACCTTATACTATCATGTATGTTATAAATCCTATGCTATGTGGTGACGATATCCTTTATGTTGAAAATCATGCTATGATGATGTTATGTATGTTGGGAGTTTCTATGCTAAGTTGTGATGAATCATACATGTTAAAAAGCCATGATGTTACTATCTATGCTAATTAGTTCATGTTAATCAAATCATAATATTGATACTATTTGGGCTATGTTGATCTATATGACAAGTCACATATCCAAGTATAGGTTGATTAGTAAAAGTTATGAACATATGACATGACATCTATTATGACATCTAGATTATGCTATGACATATGTGAAATTCTATGCTAGTTCACACCATCATTATGTTGCCTAAAACCCCATATGCAAGTTTATACATAAATTTGGGTTATGATCATATCATGTAAATTGTGACATTTAACAAGTTGACACCTTTAGATCCTTAACATGTGTAGTTTATGCAAGTTTCACCCCTATTATGATTGGACTATTTTATTTGTTTATATGTTGTGATAATTTATTTATGTGCTATGAGTTAGACTATACGAGTCTAACGTATATTCTGCGTTGAATAAGCGAACGTATTAACGTGGGGTAGGGGTAATATTAAGGATTTAATATAAAGAAGTTGGGGTGCAATTGATATGATTTTGCATGCCATGAGTAGATGACCATAATTGAGTCAATTATGGACATCAATAAAAGTGGACTTAATTAATAATTTGAATAGGGAATTATTAAAACCGGGGTAAAAGATTATAAGTGATAATCAATGCTTAGGACACGAGGTTGGACTCGTTTGTGACGTAAACCTGCCCGGACCCGCCCGGCAAATCCAGTGGTCACATATGTCAGCCCAATGTGAGAGGTCCTAGGCCTAAACTAAAGCATAACAGTTGTAAAGACACGAGGTTAGACTCTTTTATGGTGTAAGACTGCCCGAACCCGCCCGACAAATCCAGCTGTCATAAATGCCTGTCTAATGTGAGCGGTCTTTATGAGGTTATGGCCTGAATGAATTAAGAAATACTTAACCAGATAAACATGTAAAGTGGGACATGGGGGTTAAGTATGTGCCTTGGGTGGCATGAGGAATCTAGTGGGTGCCCTTAGTGGCATGTGAAATACGATTAGTAAGACTTAACCAAACACACATGTAAATGAACATGACTAAGAGGGTTAAGTGGGATATACTAGTGGTGACAAGCTTAGGTGGGTAGCTTGTGGGGGCCCATTTCAACCAGTAACCCAAACGTATCTTTGTGGGCTCGACCCAAGTCGAGGACAGGACACGCATACTGGGTTTGACTATAAGAGGCCAAAACGGGGAGCGGTGGCAACGCAAGTCCAACGGGTTTCATATGTGTGTGTGGACCCGGGCTGGTAGGTAAGACGTTGTTGCATCGTGTAGGTATAAGCCGTGCATTCTCAAGTTGTATCGGGTTGCCACTTTAGGGGAGTGATACACCCCACTATGGGGCCATCACGGGTATCTACGAGTAGGGAGCTGATCGCAAGTGGGTAGTGAGGTACACCTAGTGGAGATAGGGGCAGACGGCACCTATGTAGTCAGCTAGGGGTACGTAAGGCTATTTATATAGTTTCTGTGTGAAGCAAGTGGGATCAACCTTTAAGGTGACTGGTGCGGTGCATTGTAGTAATTATTCATTAGTAATTAGGTGTGCCTTTACCGTTATCTTTAACGTTATCTTAAACGTTATCTTTATCTGCTTATTCCATACCTAATAGTTCGTAGACATTTACTTGTCTTCCATCTTATGCCTTAGTCTAGTTATTTTGATAATAGTATTGTTAGAATTATCATACTCGCCAGACTTTATGTCTGACCCCCTCCATTTCTATCCTTTTTCCCCCTCCAGGTCCTCAGGTTGGGCCTAGCTCTAGTGGAGTTTGATTGGATTGCTTCATCTCTCTTTGGAAAGCTTGGACCGTTGAAGTAAAGTCCAGCTTATTATCTTCTTTAATGGCTATTTATGTAATGGGGTTATGTATTTTGTTTTATGAAGATGGATATTGTACTTGACTCTGATTTATGGTTTTATGATGTAACAAAAATGTTTAATTTCCGCTGCAATAAAATGAAGTTTTAGATTTCCAAGTACTACTTATTATCTGTCTTGTTGTAATTTTTCTGTTCTATATTCACTTATAACCTCCATGGAAGTTAATGCATTCCCTTTGTGAGTGACATTAATAAACGTGGGGTGTTACAATGTCCATTTATGCCATCATTCATTATTTGTCCCAAAGTTTAGAGTTTGTGCGTTAATCTCTTATGAGATGTGGTGCAGGCTCGTGGTAGCCTGGCTATAGAACAGAAAGAAGAAAGAGATACAGAATAAAATATATCAGAACAGAACGTACACAACCTCAAATTCCGATTTACAATCATGTCACAATTAGAATTAAAGTATATATCGGAAAATAACTGTACTTGCCTTTCGTGGTTTTAAGAAAGGATAATAAACTGTTGTTGATGCAGAAATGCTGAATTACTCCTCTTTAATTGTTGTTGTAGCTCTAAACTTTGATTTGAGATTTGATTTAGCTTTTAATTCTATTCAGGTTGGAAGAAGATGCATCAGTCCAAGTTTTGATTCCAGCAGAGTAGCGACGCCATTTTTATTTTTAATTAGAACAGAGATAGAGTATAGACAAAATGAAATTGTGTAGAGAAAATGAGGCTAGGGGGCTGTATATATAGGTTTAGGAGGACGAATCTAAACTGAAAACGAGACCAGAAACATCCGAATGAACTCAGGCTGAAAACCAGGTTTTGGAACCAGGTCGACCATAGGGTCGACCTGGTCCTTGGGAGGTCGACCATAGTGTCGACCCCCAGGTCGACCTGGTCCTGGGCGGGAAATTTCCCGCCCAGTCTGCCCTGGGGTCTGAATTCGAATTTCGAATTCGAATTTCGAGCTGTTTTTTATTCTGAAAATTCCTGAAACTTCGGAGGGTCATAACTTGGTCATACGGACTCCGTTTTTTCAAAAACTCAGACTCGTTTTCAAGCAGAATTGTAAGACGAACGCAATGGCGCAACCCGTTTCCCATGATTCTTATTTTAAAATTTAATTCTGCCTTGATTTGTTAATCTTATGATTATAGAAAATACGGGGTGTTACATTCTCCCCTCCTTAAAGGATTTCATCCCCGAAATCTTCAAGTTAAGAAGAATGTGTCCTACCATCCAGTCGTCCATCTACTCAACTATCATCCACAAGCATCCATTGTCCTTAGAAAACTTCTAATGTTGTATGAGCATATGCAAAAGTGTGTGTATATGTTCTTTATCTAATGCAAAGATCAGGCGGTCCACTGATTCAATTGACCTACTAAATGCGAATTATGTCAGTGCCACGAGTCCAACATTTATGCAATTTTCCTATTTGATACATATCATTCCTAAATGTGTGCGCAATCATCCATCCAAATGCAACATCATGTGATGAGTCAACCATTTTACATCCACAAAATTGAAAATGCACACTCATCCATATGCAGTATGAGAGTGTTTTTGAGCCAATCTAGTGCCTAGTGTGTGTATATGCATCCACGAGCAACCACTAGCAACCAATTGCATCCACTTGCAACCATCAAACATAACATGTATCAAACACATGTTTACACCCATTAGTTTCTACCTAAAGGTCGAAGATTCGATGGATAGGGTATCGTCGAATGATGGAAGCGAGTACAGATAAAATAAAAACTTGGTTCCCATTAGACATTGGTTGAGGGAATAATTTCCCTAAAGTATCAACCCCGAAGACCGAAATCAACATCAGATTAATACTCATAGAATCATTCCCATTAAACAAATGTCCAACTGGAAATCTATTTCACACTTTGAATAAAAACTTTTATAGACTATTGATATAGATCAGATCACCAAATGATTTTTAGGAAGCTAAGCATGATAAAAACTCAGAATGTATGTGCTCAACACAGATACCCAACTTATCACAATTAGATGAGTCGTAACCCTTATGGGTCTGAGTCTACAGCGGAATCAGAAACAATACTAGTATTAAAGTGCAGAGTATCGATTACAAAAAAAATGCCAGAATCAGAAAAGAGCTTTAACTCAACAACCAGATAAAGAAATTAAACCTCCTACAAAAAGTTTCCTTATTTCTATCCTATCCACTAGCCTCGAGAGTGTTCGCCTGCCCTCCAGAAGTTGGTCCTGTCCTCTGCCCTTGCCCTTGTTTTTTCGGGCAGTACCTAGTGAAGTGTCCCATCTCACCACAGTTGAAGCAAGTGCCCTTTCTTTTTCTGCAATCCTTTTTCAGATGAGTCGAGCTTCCACAAGTAAAGCACTTTTTCTCCTTCTTATCTTCAGACTTTTCATCCTTCTTTTGTGTTTCCTTTTTGGGCCATGCTTTCTTGTTTTGTGGTTCTTCCTTCTTTGCCTCTTTCCTGCCCTTGTCTTCCTCGTGTAGTAGTGCCATGTCCACCAATCTCTCGTAAGTCGCTCTCATGGGTACATGGGTCATGGCGAGGCTGTGCAGTGGCTCGTTCAATCCTTTAACAAAGCGGAGAGCCTTTTTATGCTGGGTGTTGACTAAATCTAGTCCGAACCTTGCCAGTTGGTTGAACTGGTTGACGTATTCCTTGGCTGTCATACTTCCTTGCTTAAGAGATAAGAACTTTTCCAGTTGTAGACTTCGTTCAGCTTGCGAGAGGAATTTCGTCTCAAACCTAGTTCTGAAATCCATCCATGTTTCAACCGGCCTCTCGGCGTTAGTGACTTCCCACCAGTAGGAAGCTTCGTCCTTGAGCAACCATACCACCAATTGTACCTTCTGCCTATCGTCCACCTTGAAAATAACGAACAGATCTTCAGTTTCTTTGAGCCAGTTCCTTGCTTCTATGAACGATTCAGTTCCCTTGAAATCCTTTCCACCCATAGCCCTAAAATCTTTACAGATCTTTGAGAAAGCAATTGCACGAGGAGGGGGCGGAGGAGGAGGAATCGCTGCAGCTGGAGGAGGAATATCTGCTGGGCCTGCATCGTTGGCCCAAGCCTCTAAGTACCTCCTGAACCAGCCAGGTATTGGCACGCCCTCTGGAAAGTTAAGATTCCCAGACATGTTGGAATTAAAGAAAAATATTTAAAATGGAGAACTGAAAAGAAAGTTATATGGCTTTTTGGGGACTATGTTTTTCAAAATAAACTTTATTTTTGGAAATACTTCCTTTTAAAACCTTTTTGAAAATAGTTTTCAAAAACTTTACCCAATCTGGTAACCTTCAGCTCTGATACCAAGTGTAACACCCCACCTCCGTTAAGGACACTCACAAAGGGAATGCCTTAACTTTGGTGAGCATTTTAGTAAATAGAACAGAAAATTTCAAGACAGATGAACAATACTTGAGAAATTATAACTTTATTACAGTGGAAAACAGAAATCAGTATGGTTACAACTTTACCAAAAACTCAAGTACATAAATATCAGTCTTGTTCAGAAAGTCATCAGAGTACAAAAATTTAAAATCATAATCCCCACAGAAGATGCCATAAGTTAAGCCATACTTTACGCACTTCAAGCAGAAGAAATCCGAATCAAGCTAAAGTATTCCCTCCTTGGAAAACCTGGGGGGAAACGGAAGAAAAAGGGGCGAAAACAAGCAAGGTTAGACATAAAGTCTGGCAAGTCCAGTGACTTTCAGCATATGAACAGATAATAATAATTATGACATGAAAATAAGCTGGATAAGAGATAACAGTAAAAGGAGCAGCAGATGTACTAAGGTTAAATAGAAGAAACAGAATAATATTACTTGTCATTTCTCAGCACTAATACTAGTATAACATGATTACGGTTATCCTAATGTCTAAACTATACAGAAATGGGAACAGAATAATTTCCACACAAGAGAATTCTAGTAATGGGCCTTTACCGCCCCAACAGAAGGTACAGAAACAGAATGCTAATAATGGGCCTTAACCACCCGAACAGAAGGTACAGAAACAGATTAATCCCTATGGAAACAGAATATAGAATTAGGTGTACACTAGTAAATGGGCCTTTACCACCCGAACAGACGGTACCACGCAGAAACAGACAGGTGTTACCACCCAACAGAAACATACGGTACCAACAGAAACAGACAGAACTAAGTGTACCCTAAAACCCTACCCCAAGCGATTGGCTCCCTAATACATAAATACCCTGTGTCGGCCCCACAATAGGGTGTATCACTCCCTAAAGTGACAACCAATTGGCATAGACCTATTTACAGATGTCACGGCGTCTTACATCCTTAAAGGCAGACTGGGATCCATGCATGCACATGACCCAGTTGGAATGCACCATCAACACCCCTCGCCATTATCAGAATGAACCTCTTATAATTGGTTCAGTAAGCGTGCCCGGACCCTACCTACTGTTGGGTCAAAGTTTTGATACTAGAAAGGGTTATTGACTAATTTGGGCCCCAAACAACAGATGACACAAGTAATTTCGCTCCTAACCTTGTGTCCCCATACTAACAGATTTCAGATTAAATTGTTTACAAGTTCAGACATACAGAGTTCAGATCAACTAGTTCACAGATTAGACAAGTTTTCAGACTAACGGATCAGATATATGGATTTACATATTTGTCTAACTTTGTAATTGGGCCTACGGATTCATGAAACAGGTTTGTTACATTCATTAGTCCAATTGGTTTAACCCTATCCACCCAACACGTTTTAGACATCGTATTTATCTTAGATTTGTATCAATTAAAAATTAATGCGCAGACCTCTTACATTAGACTGACAGTTTGCGGCCACTGGTTAGGTCGGTTGGTTCCAGGAAGGTTTCTGCCGCAAACTGAGTCTAACCTCGGGTTTCAGGCACGTTATGCTAACTTCTCACATTAGAACCTATTGTTTGCGGCCACTGGATGTGCCGGGCGGTTCCGGGCAGGATTACGCCGCAAACTCATTCTAACCTCGAGTTAGCCATGTTTCATGTTTAGCCAATGCATTCATTCACAGACTATGCTAATATCAGACTAATCATGCTAATTTATATTAACTTCTGTACAAGTTATAGTAGATTATTCGAGGTTCTATTAACAAGTTTTGCTCAATTTTAAATCGAGCCTACAGATTTACATACTTCAAATTTCAGCATTTCAGTTCCAACAGATTACGCCATTCAACAGATTAAACAGATAACAAATCTTGCAGATTAGGTGATTTAGTACATTTAGCAGATAAGGCAATTTAACATAATTAGCAGATTAGGCAAATCAATCTAACTAGCAGTTTAGGCAATATAACAGAACTAGCAGATTAGGCAATATAACAGATTTAATCATTCCTTAAAGTTTCATTGCATATCTTGCCTAATTACAAATTTGACCTAAGTTTGCATGCCTAAATAATTGTCATAATTCACAATATGATCATATACCCCGCATTTGCATTGAATTTACATGGCACAGATTATGGTCATAATTTACCATATAACACATGTCCCAATTTTAGTTAAACTTGCCTAGTACAAAAGATTCACATATAAATTATACCAAATATAGCCATCGATTTCAACGCTTGTCATATATTCAAAAATCTCCCACTTAGGTGCTATTCACATTTAACAGTTATCAAATCTTAATATAGATCTTCACACCTAAGTCATATTCTCTTTTTATCTCAAGTCATGAATCATTATATAAAAATATACCCAACAATCTAAAATTTTAGATTATAACAGATCATAATTCAAAATATGCGTTATGTCCAAAGTCTCAAGTCATATGTCAACATACAATGGTTCCCCTTCTTCCAATTCACAGAATATGCATAGATCTAAATCTAGTTTACAACATCAGTCATAGATTAGCCATGTCCATTTATGCCATCATTCGTTATTTGTCCCAAAGTTTAGCGTTTGTGCGTTAATCTCTTATGAGATGTGGCGCAGGCTCGTGGTAGCCTGGCTATAGAACAGAAAGAAGAAAGAGATACAGAATAAAATATATCAGAGCAGAACGTACACAACTTCAAATTCAGATTTACAATCATGTCACAATTAGAATTAAAGTTTATATCGGAAAATAACTGTACTTGCCTTTCGTGGTTTTAAGAAAGGATAATAAACTGTTGTTGATGCAGAAATGCTGAATTACTCCTCTTTAATTGTTGTTGTAGCTCTATACTTTGATTTGAGATTTGATTTAGCTTTTAATTCTATTCAGGTTGGAAGAAGATGCATCAGTCCAAGTTTTGATTCCAGCAGAGTAGCGACGCCATTTTTATTTTCAATTAGAACAGAGGCAGAGTATAGACAGAATGAAATTGTGTAGAGAAAACGAGGCTAGGGGGTTGTATATCTAGGTTTAGGAGGACGAATCTAAATTGAAAACAAGACCAGAAACATCCGAATGAACTCAGGCTGAAAACCAGGTTTTGGCACCAGGTCAACCATAGGGTCGACCATAGTGTCGACCTGCTCCCTGGGAGGTCGACCATAGTATCGACCCCTAGGTCGACCTAGTCCTGGGTGGGAAATTTCCCGCCCAGTCTGCCCTGGGGTCTGAATTTGAATTTCGAATTCGAATTTCGAGTTGTTTTTTATTCTGAAAATTCATGAAACTTCGAAGGGTCATAACTTGGTCATACGGACTCCGTTTTTTCAAAAACTTGGACTCGTTTTCAAGCAGAATTTTGAGACGAACGGAATGGCGCAACCCGTTTCCCTTGATTCTTATTTTAGAATTTAATTCTGCCTTGATTTGTTAATCTTATGATTACAGAAAATATGGGGTGTTACATTCTCCCCTCCCTAAAGGATTTCGTCCCCGAAATCTTCAAGTTAAGAAGAATGTGTCCTACCATCCAGTCGTCCATCTACTCAACTATCATCCACAAGCATCCATTGTCCTTAGAAAACTTCAAATGTTGTATGAGCAAATGCAAAAGTGTGTGTATATATTCTTTATATAATGCAAAGATCAGGCGGTCCACTGATTCAGTTGACCTCCTAAATGCGAATTATGTCAGTGTCATGAGTCCAACATGTATGCAATTTTCCTATTTGATACATATCATTCCTAAATGTGTGCGCAATCATCCATCCAAATGCAACATCCATGTGATGATTCAACCATTTTGCATCCACAAAATTGAAAATGCACACTCATCCATATGCAGTATGAGAGTGTTTTTGAGTCGATCTAGTGCCTAGTGTGTGTATATGCATCCACAAGCAACCAATAGCACCAATTGCATCCACTTGCAACCATCAAACATAACATGTCTCAAACACATGTTTAACCCATTAGTTTCTACCAAAAGGTCGAAGATTCGATGGATAGGATATCGTCGAATGATGGAAGCGAGTACAGATAAAATAAAAACTTGGTTCCCATTAGATATTAGTTGAGGGAATAATTTCCCTTAAGTATCAACCCCGAAGACCGAAATCAACATCAGATTAATACTTAGAGAATCATTCCCATTAAACAAATGCCCAAATGGAAATCTATTTCACACTTTGAGTAAAAATTCCTACAGACTATTGATACAGATCAGATCACCAAATGATTCTTAGGAAGCTAAGCATGATAAAAACTCAGAATGTATGTGCTCAACACATACCCAACTTATCACAATTAGATGAGTCATAACCCTTATGGGTCTGAGTCTACAGCGGAATCAGAAACAATACTATTATTAAAGTGCTGAGTATCGATAGCAGAAAAAATGCCAGAATCAGAAAAGAGCTTTAACTCAACAACCAGATAAAGAAATTAAACCTCCTACAGAAAGTTTCCTTATTTCTATCCTATCCACTAGCCTCGAGAGTGTTCGCCTGCCCTCCAGAAGTTGGTCATGTCCTCTGCCCTTGCCCTCGTTTCTTCGGGCAGTCCCTAGTGAAGTGTCCTATCTCACCACAGTTGAAGCAAGTGCCCTTTCTTTTTCTGCAATCCTTGTTTAGATGAGTCGATCTTACCCAAGTAAAGCACTTTTTCTGCTTCTTATCTTCAAACTTTTCATCCTTCTTTTGTGTTTCCTTTTTGAGCCATGCTTTCTTGTTCGGTGGTTCTTCCTTCTTTGCCTATTTCCTGCCCTTGTCTTCCTCGTGTAGTAGTGCCGTATCCACCAATCTCTCGTAAGTCGCTCCCATGGGTACATGGGTCATGGCTAGGCTGTGCAGTGGCTCGTTCAATACTTTAACAAAGCGGAGAGCCTTTCTATGTTGGGTGTTGACTAAATTTAGTCCGAACCTAGCCAATTGGTTGAACTGGTTGACGTATTCCTTGACCGTCATACTACCTTGCTTAAGAGATAAGAACTTTTCCAGTTGTAGACTTCGTTCAGCTTGCGAGAGGAATTTCGTCTCAAACCTTGTTCTGAAATCCATCCATGTTTCAACCGGCCTCTCGGCGTTAGTGACTTCAAACCAATAGGAAGCTTCGTCCTTGAGCAACCATACCGCCAATTGTACCTTCTGCCTATCGTCCACCTCGAAAATAACGAACAGATCTTCAGTTTCTTTGAGCCAGTTCCTTGCTTCTACGAACGATTCAGTTCCCTTGAAATCCTTTCCACCCATAGCCCTAAAATCTTCACATATATTTGAGAAAGCAATTGCACGAGGAGGGGGCGGAGGAGGAATATCTGCTAGGACTGCATTGTTGGCCCTAGCCTCTAAGTACCTCCTGAACCAGCCATGTATTGGCACGCCCTCTGGAAAGTTAAGATTCCTAGACATGCTGGAATGAAAGAAAAAGATTTAAAATGGAGAACTGAAAAGATAGATATATGGCTTTTTGGGGATTATATTTTTCAAAATAAACTTTATTTTTGGAAATACTTCCTTTTAAAACCTTTTTGAAAATAGTTTTCAAAAACTTTACCCAATCTGGTAACCTTCAGCTCTGATACCAAGTGTAACACCCCACCTCCGTTAAGGACACTCACAAAGGGAATGCCTTAACTTTTGTGGAGCATTTTAGTAAACAGAACAGAAAATTTCAAGACAGATAAACAATACTTGAGAAATTATAACTTTATTACAGCGGAAAACAGAAATCAGTATGGTTACAACTTTACCAAAAACTCAAGTACATAAATATCAGTCTTGTTCAGAAAGTCATCAGAGTACAAAACTTTAAAATCATAATCCCCACAGAAGATGCCATAAGAAGTTAAGCCATACTTTACGCACTTCAAGCAGAGGAAATCCGGATCAAGCTAAAGTATTCCCTCCTTGGAAAACCTGGGGGGAAACGGAAGAAAAAGGGGCGAAAACAAGCAAGGTCAGACATAAAGTCTGGCAAGTCCAGTGACTTTCAGCATATGAATAGATAATAATAATTATGGCATGAAAATAAGCTGGATAAGAGATAATAGTAAAAGGAGAAGCAGATGTACTTAGGTTAAACAGAACAATATTACTTTTCATTTCTCTGCACTAATACTAGTATAACATGATTAGGGTTATCCTAATGTCTAAACTAAACAGAAATGGGAACAGAATAATTTCCACAGAAGAGAATTCTAGTAATGGGCCTTTACCGCCCCAACAGAAGGTACAGAAATAGAATGCTAATAATGGGCCTTCACCACCCGAACAGAAGGTACAGAAACAGAAACAGATTAATCCCTATGGAAACAGAATATAGAATTAGGTGTACACTAGTAAATGGGCCTTTACCACCCGAACAGACGGTACCACGCAGAAACAGACAGGTGTTACCACCCAACAGAAACCGACGGTACCAACATAAGCAGGCATAACTAAGTGTACCCTAAAACCCTACCCCATGCGATCGACTCCCTAATACATAAATACCCTGTGTCGGCCCCACAGTAGGGTGTATCACTCCCTAAAGTGACAACCAATTGGCACAGACCTATTTACAGATGTCACGGTGTCTTACATCCTTAGAGGCAGACTGGGATCCATTCACGCACATGACCCAGTTGGAACGCACCATCAACACCCCTCGCCATTATCAGAATGAACCGCTTATAATTAGTTCAGTAAGCGTGCCCGGAACCTACCTACTGTTGGGTCAAAGTTTTGATACCAGAAAGGGTTACTGACTAATATGGGTCCCAAACAACAGATGACACAAGTAATTTCCCTCCTAACCTTGTGTCCCCAGACTAACAGATTTCAGATTAACTTGTTTACAAGTTCAGACATACAGAGTTCAGATCGACTAGTTCACAGATCAGACAAGTTTTCAGACTAACGGATCATATATACGGATTTAACAGATTTACAGATTTGTCTAACTTTGTAATCGGGCCTACAGATTCACGAAACGACTTTGTTAAATTCATTAGCCCAATTGGTTTGACCCTATCCACCCAACACGTTTTAGACATCATATTTATCTTAGATTTGTATCAACTAAAAAATAATGCGCAGACCTCTCACATTAGACTGACAGTTTGCGGCCACTGGTTAGACCGGTTGGTTCCGGGCAGGTTTGTGCCGCAAACTGAGTCTAACCTCGGGTTTCAAGCACATTATGACTAACTTCTCACATTAGAACCTATTGTTTGCGGCCACTGGATGTGCCGAACGGTTCCGGGCAGGATTACGCCGCAAACTCATTCTAATCTCGAGTTAGCCGTGTTTCATGTTTAGCCAATGCATTCATTCACAGACTATGCTAATATCAGACTAATCATGCTAATTTAAATTAACTTCTGTACAAGTTACAGCAGATTATTCGAGGTTCTATTAACAAGTTTTGCTCAATTTTAAATCGAGCCTACAGATTTACATACTTCAAATTTCAGCATTTCAGTTCCAACAGATTACGCCATTCAACAGATTAAACAGATAACAGATCTTGCAGATTAGGCGATTTAGTAGATTTAGCAGATAAGGCAATTTAACATAATTAACAGATTAGGCAATTCAATCTAATTAGTTGTTTAGGCAATATAACAGAACTAGCAGATTAGGCAATATAACAGATTTAATCATTCCTTAAAGTTTCATTGGCATATCTTGCCTAATTATAAATTTGACCTAAGTTTGCATGCCTAAATAATTATCATAATTCACAATATGATCATATACCCCACGTTTGCATTGAATTTACATGGCACAGATTATGGTCATAATTTACCATATAACACATGTCCCAATTTTAGTTAAACTTGCCTAGTACAAAAGATTCACATATAAATTATACCTAATATAGCCATCGATTTCAATGCATGTCATATATTCAAAAATCTCCCACTTAGGTGTTATTCACATTTAACAGTTATCAAATCTTAATATAGATCTTCACACCTAAGTCATATTCTCTTTTTATCTCAAGTCATGAATCATTATATAAAAATATACCCAACAATCTAGAACTTTAAATTATAACAGATCATAATTCAAAATATGCGTTATGTCCAAAATTTCAAGTCACATGTTAATGTACAATGGTTCCTCTTCTTCCAATTCTCAGAATATGCATAGATCTAAATCTAATTTACATCATCAGTCACAGATTAGCCATGTCCATTTATGCCATCATTCATTATTTGTCCCAAAATTTAGCGTTTGTGCGTTAATCTCTTATGAGATGTGGCGTAGGCTCGTGGTAGCCTGGCTATTGAACAGAAAGAAGAAAGAGATACAGAATATAATATATCAGAACAGAACGTACACAACCTCAAATTCAAATTTACAATCATGTCACAATTAGAATTAAAGTTTATATCGGAAAATAACTGTACTTGCCTTTCGTGGTTTTAAGAAAGGATAATAAACTATTGTTGATGCAGAAATGCTGAATTACTCCTCTTTAATTGTTGTTGTAGCTCTAAACTTTGATTTGAGATTTG
Source organism: Allium sativum (assembly GCA_030737875.1). Classification (NCBI taxonomy): domain Eukaryota; kingdom Viridiplantae; phylum Streptophyta; class Magnoliopsida; order Asparagales; family Amaryllidaceae; genus Allium; species Allium sativum. The sequence continues at coordinate 765,799,919 of CM060912.1, read as the reverse complement.
ATTTAGCTTTTAATTCTATTCAGGTTGGAAGAAGATGCATCAGTCCAAGTTTTGATTCCAGCAGAGTAGCAACGCCATTTCTATTTTTAATTAGAACAGAGGCAGAGTATAGACAGAATGAAATTGTGTAGAGAAAATGAGGCTAGGGGGCTGTATATATAGGTTTAGGAGGATGAATCTAGACTAAAAACGAGACCAGAAACATCCGAATGAACTCAGGCTGAAAACCAGGTTTTGGCATCAGGTCGACCATAGGGTCGACCATAGTGTCGACCCCCAGGTCGACCTGGTCCTGGGCGGGAAATTTCCCGCCCAGTCAGCCCTGGGGTCTGAATTCGAATTTCGAATTCGAATTTCAAGCTGTTTTTGATTCTGAAAATTCCTGAAACTTCGGAGGGTCATAACTTGGTCATACGGACTCCTTTTTTCGAAAACTCGGACTCGTTTTCAAGCAGAATTTCGAGACGAACGCAATGGCGCAACTCGTTTCCCTTGATTCTTATTATAAAATTTAATTCTGCCTTGATTTGTTAATCTTATGATTACAGAAAATACGGGGTGTTACAATTTTAGAAACTAACTTCTAGATATAATGCTATTAAGACTTGTTCAATTGCATTTAGAAATATTAAAACATCACTTTCGATATATAGAACATTATGGTTTCATATAGAGTTAGAAATGTGTTTTTTTTTGAATTTGTGGTCATTAGGTTCAAACGGGCTTATATAACCAAACCTACATATTGGTTAATACATATTAATACCACAAACCCTAACAGTAACCTCTAATCCACTTTTTCTTCTCTAATCCCGATATTAAACCCTAACTTCTGTTTAATGGCGATTAGCATATCAAATAAGTGGTAAAAAATTGTTGTCCTAAAGAAACTTTGAAAAAAAGAAAATCCAAGATCTCGATGATACGAATCAGCTGCAAGTGTCCATTTTTCAAAACAATGCTCGAATCAATAGGAAATCATGATTAAAGTGGCAAAAGCATGAAATTAGGTTTTTAAATTGGGGCCTTTTGATTTGGTAACCACTCGGCGAAGTTGACTTATGGGTATTGCAATATGCAATGTTTGGAGTTAATTGGTGGTGGTCTTATGACCTAAAATGGAGTGCGATGGCCGGAATTCATGATTTAAGGTTCGAAAACCAATGTTTTCAAGGCAATGACACGTGTTGGGGACACTGAAGTCAGAGAGATGGTAGGCCTAGGTAAAGCATGGCGCGAGCTTTCCAATGGTGGCAGCGGCGAAGCTTACGGTGATAAGAAACTAACGCAATCATTGGTTGTGGCTAGTTTTTGTTGCTGGTACGTGCATGTGTTGTAGATTCTCAGTAAACGGTGAGCGGGAATAAATGATGTGGCATGGAATGATTATTTTTGTGGTAATTTTACCTTAGTTTAAAATTCTAATAGTTAATGTTAATAATTTTTGCATACTTACTCAGATTAATACATGATTTTTTTTTCAGGGCTCATATCGATTTTCTGGACGACATGGAATTATTGGATTTGGAGCCTGTAAAAATTTTGACATATGGTTGGAGTTGGATCGACATAAAAATCAAAGGTGGTGATTTGACCTACTCATGCTAGACTAAATTTATTTATGTTACTTGAATTAAATTTTGAAGTGATATGAATTTTTATTAGTTGATGTGAGGTAGTTTATTTTGTATTTTAATTGAATTGGGTTTCGGTTGGATTAAATCGTCATTAAATTAATGTTGAATTTAATTTCCAGTTATTTTTCGATAATGTTAGCCAGTTTAATTGTTGTCATTATTGGATAATTTGGATAATAAATTTTGATGAATGTTTAATTGCTAACTTTTAGATGATTGGATGTTATGTTTATTTTGTATGTTGTTTCACATTGCAAGTTCCCATAATTATTGTTTGGAAAATCACAATGGGCTGAAATGATATATACCCGAACGATCTTATAGATAAGGGTAAAATCGTAATGTGTTGAAATGATAAACCAGGGCAATTTTATGGATTTTAAATTTTTACTATGGATTGCAGATTGAAATGATATATATTTGTAGATTTAAATTATTGCATGTTGAAATGATGTGTGTGTATATATATATGCATGCATGTGTGTGTGTGTGTGTATATATACACACTTATATATCTTTTTTTGGCAAGACCAATTGATTTTCAAAGTGATCTACAATACCTTTTATTATAACAAATAATAAATACGTTATTACAAGATTTAGTAAGATTATCTAACACTTTTTATGATATATATATATATATATATCATTTGACCATAGTATAGAAAATTATATAAGGACACCGGATTGGTTAAATTAAATGATTTTGAATAGTGATATGCAATTATTTGAAATGATTTGATTGTAAAAAAATCGAATTTATGGAAATCAAATTGTTTTCGAATTGGAGCTCGAAATGTTGAATTTAAATTTGGTAAATTATATTGTTTAAATAAATCGAAATCGAAGTTTTGAACTTATAATCGAAATATGACTGGAATTTTAGCAACCGATTTGTTTCAAAAGATGCAAACTTTGGATACTCCTATATAATTGTAACATTAATGACACTTCAAATTTTAGCTCAAAACTAAATTATATTTGAGGATTATGATTTTAGATTGGATATTGAAGGAAATTTTGATTCAAGTGTTTTAAGTCGATATTTTGGAAGTCGAACTCGGTATCGATACAAATCGAAACGGTTTGAAATAAAGTGGAATTAAAATTTACTTGGAATCGGAAGTGATTTATTTTGAAATTGAAATATAGTTGAGTCAAAGTAGAATTCAACCTGAAATCGGAATTGAATCGATTACTTCAAAAGGGAAATTAGGAAACTGCATATTGAATCAAATTAACTTTGGAACTATTTTTAAATGAATTGTTTTAGTATAAATAGTTTAAATCTATATTATTCAAATTATTTTGATTTTTTTCCAAACTATTTTACTATATAAACTATTTTAAATTATCGAACTATTTTCAGTTTTACTATTTTGACGATTTACTATTTTTAAAACCATTTGAACTATTTTCAAAAATTCAAACCAGTCAAAGGGGTGGAATGTTATATTTAAATATTGGATTTAAAATACTAATTGGGTTAAAGTGAAGTTATAACATAAATTGTAATTCGAATAAAATTTTGAAGTGAACGCTATATAATCAAAGTGAATTGACATTTTGAAGTAAATATGATTTACGGCATGAATAGGATGATTTCGAAATGGATTTAATTTTTAAAATGAATATGATATTTTCGTGGGAAGGCTGACCAGTTTTTATAGTGGTCCGTAACACTTATTTTTGTAACAAATAATAAATACAGTAGGTACACAAGCTAGATAAATTGTCTAGCTGTCATGTTCGGTTTTCAAAGTAGACCGTCCACTTTAGTTCTCCAACAAGGAGCAACTAAACATAACAGACAACAAACAAGTTGTCATCTTACATTTATAATAATAAATGCAACAAAAAAGTTTCCAAAACAATTTGATTTACAACACACAAGTGGACATATTACAAAACTATCCACTAATAAAACAAGTTAAACTAACTCAAAATCCTTTGCATCAGAGAACTAAAAGTTTCCGACTCCTAAGAAGCTAGCAACAGCCAGCTGAAAAACCCATACCAGCCAACACAACATCTCAGCGAAAGCTAAAAACTGCTTCCAACAACTACAACATTTACTTGCATCATACCTTCACATAGGACTCAGCTCGATTTCATGTTCATTTAACCTCATTCAGCATACACTACCAACTACAAAAATACACTCTATCAATCAACAAAACTAGTGCAGAAATCCCCAAACCAATAGGTGTAATTGAAATCCCCAATCAACAAAACTACGAATATGATATTTTGACATCAAATATGAATCATTTTGAAATGTAATCGAAATGTAAAAGAACTTACTAGTGTGTAAAATGATGATCGGTTGTTGAAGAGGCTATGACCTCTTATTGACCTACTCTCTGTAAATATTGGAGAGACTTTAATAACCGTGTACGCGGTAGATAATATCCAGATAGTAGTGGTTGAATCAACGAATGTTTACGAGAATGAAGTAAGAGAACGATGATGGGTAACCCTGTCATTCGTGTCATAATTAAAATGAGTAAAACAAGAGTATATGTCTGACTAATGAGGTTAGCTACCTCTAGCGATGTTGATGCTATAATTATTTTGTACTCGATGGGTGCACCCTTATTTGTTGGATTGATAGTCGTGGTCGACCACGGTTGAGTTACGGCCAGTCTGATAAAATCCTACCTTGGGCATTAACTTATGTGCCTTATCCTATTTTCCTTATACAAGCCTATTAAGACTTTGGTCACTAAATTAAATGTGTGGTATACCAACATAATGTCTTAACGCTATTTTGATATTTACTTTACTGATAGACATTACTTATTATAGCGTATACTATTATATGTAAATAGTTTTACGGATCCTTAAGAGATGGAATTTCGAACGTCACTTTAGTTATTACACGTAGGTTAGACATCGGTTGGGAGATGGAAAATTTCGTAAACATCTCTAAAGATGTGACACACATATCTAGTTATCATTGGTTTAACTTCCATAAGTCTCTTAGTCCTGAGGATCTAATCCACGTGTTTTGTCTTTTCCTTATGCTTGGGTTAGTCTGAGCTTTTCTAGATATTGAAGACTATTATTTTGAAGGACGAAGTTGAAGTTTGGTACATTATTACTATTATTATTGAATCGTGTTGTTCTAGTTTATTTAACCCTTGGATGTATAGCTCAGACATTGTATAAGTGTAACTGAATGTATTTTTATAGACATTTTCTTAAACTGCTTATTTGATTATTATTTTGTCATTCCGATGTGAGATTCTGCAACAACCCGGAAATTCGGAACAAATTTAAAAAATTTATTTTAGCAATTTTAATGGATTTTCAAAATTTAAAATGATTATTTTAAATAATAAAAACTAAAAAAATTATTTTAAATGAAGTTAGAAACTATAAATTTATTTTAATTATATAACGAGCCTGAAATGGCATGATAGTTTGAAATTTTGATTTCAAATTTAAAATGAATGTACAGGATTCAAAATAAATCGAATTTTAGTAAAACCAGAAATATTTGAATCTACCTGAAAATATTTTTCCAACGAATGTGAAAAATCCATTTTTCATAACGAGAATAAAAAGTTATGTCCAGTTTAAAATTTAGAATAGTCGCTATGGAATTTATATATAATTTGTAATATATAGCCCTTAAAATATCCATTTTGCAAATGACCTCCATTTTCGACGAGACCACTTTTGTTGGATCCGGAATATCAAATTATTGCTAGATTCCAATTTTTATAATTTTTGGAATCAATATGTAAGCGTGGTGAATTTAAACATGTTTGGTAATTTCAGTTTGAATTTTACTAACTGGAAAATGACCGTTTTTCAAATGGTCTCCAAATTTGACGAAATTAGTTTTGTTAGGACCGTATTGTCAAAACAAAGCTAGATTTATTTTTTCTGGAATTTTTGGAGCCAGTATGGGGCCTCAGTATATTAAAATGTATGTTAAAAACAAATTTGAACGTTATATTAATTTATATTTTAATTTTGATAAAAAATGATCGAAACAGTCGAGTTAGCTTACGAAACATATCCCTTTGTGTTCGGAATTGGGGTATTTAGTTAAGGCTGATAGTCGTTGGGTTCGATTTGGAGTTCATATCAATAACCATGTATTTTTGAAAAAAATAATTAGAAACGTAAATATCTTTATACGGTCAAACTAAGGGTCAAACCCTTATCTTTTCTTTCACATGGTCAACCTATCATCAGTCGCCTCCCTTTTCTTTAACAAATGAACGAAAAAGAAAAAAAAACCGTCGTAGAAACCCGTCGCCCCCCTCTGCCACATCACCCCCGCCACCGGTCTTGCCACCGCCCCACCACAACACCACTGTCGGTCCCCTCTCCCCTCCAGTCATCACTGCCACCACCCCTCCTCCTCCCAATTTGAAAACTGAAAACCCTATCCCCTTTTCAATAAAAAAACCGCACCAAGGAGGAGGAGCTCGAGCTCCAGGCGGTGGTGCCAAGGTCGAAGAGGTCGGGAAGGAGAAGCTAGCGGTGGTTTTGGTTTTTGAAACCGTGGTATGATGAAGATGGAAGCTCGAATCAAAGATCGGCAATGGAGCTTGGTTTTCATGGATTTGAATCTGCGAATAAGAAAAACAGTGAGTTTTTTTATATATATAACATTAAGGAAATTAAAAATTGGATTTTTCTTTATATAAATAGCGTATAAAAATTGAATTTTTCTTTATATGAATAGCGTATAAAAATTGGATTTTTCTTTACGTGGATAGCGTATAAAAATTGAATTTTTCTTCATATGAATAACAAGTTAAAAATATGATTTCTATTTATACAATAGCATAATAAAAAATGTGATTTTTTTATATGAAGTAGCGAAGAAAAAATGTAATTTTTACATACGAAGTGACGAAGAGAAAATGTAATTTTTTACATATGAAGTAGCGAAGAGAAAATGTAATTTTTACGTATGATGTAGCAAATTAAAAATATGATTTTTATATATGTAGAGAATATAAAAATATGATTTTTATATATGTAGAGAATTAAAAATATGATTTTTAATGTATACATAGCACTGTAAAAATAAGATTTTATTAAAAATGTGATTTTTAATATAAACTGCGTGAAACATATTATGTTGGAATTACGGTGAAGAATAAAATGCACTGGAGACAAATCCAAATCGAAACCGTGCGCTAAAGAATGACGAAGTGGATCCCAAAGGTGAGAGCTTCTCACTCTAATTTCATTTACAGTTAAATACATACTAGGATGCAGACGATGCTTTGTAGCACCCGACACCTAAACCATGGATATTTGGTTGTTTGTTTTGATGGATTTATTTGTTTGAATTTGGTTTAGGATGTGAATGAAGTTGATCAGAATTGGTATGTGTATGGCGCGAGCCAGTATTAGGCGAGGGATAAGGCTAGACCTTATTCCGGTTCTAATATCGCGTCGTTATGCTAACAATTTTTTTTGAATATGTTAGAACAATAAAAATATCATTTTTTTGTATAAATGAACTCTATAAATATTCATTTATTGAAATAAATATTTTATAGTTAAAAATATAATTTTAACGTGTTTATGAATAAAATAAATATTCATATGCAAATCGAACGATTCGTTTATGTACACCCATTTGACTGACATTGATTGGGGCGATATATTTTACGCATCGCCCAACTGCACAAATAATTTTCAGTATTTATTGGTTGAAACCCCATACGGGTATTGGGATGATATTTGACATACACTAATCTCAATTGTTTAGTTGTATGCCAATCGATTGGTTGACAGAATGTTGTAAGCATTAATTATTTATATTTAATGCTATGCAGTTGTGTAGAGCACTCTAGATGATGGTTGATTGTTTATCACTGTTTTTGTGTACATGTGTGTGAAATCCATATAAATGAAATTATATGGTAATTGACTGTGTTTGATTCCAATTCAGAAAAACGAATATTTTAAAATAACGAATATTTTAGAATAATATTCTGTAAAGGACAAAAATATGATTTTTTTTGTCTGATTTGGTATGGACACGAAAATAATGAAAATTATGAAGCCGTGTTGAATAGATATGTGCCATTTTATCGTGAATAATATTTATATCGATTTTATTCATTTTTATAATGAATATCGAAAAGGAAATGATTTCAAATCAAATATTATCATTTAAATATTACAATGATAAGGAATATTCAATTTTGATTTAAAATTGAAAAAGAAGTTAAAATCGTTTTAAAACGAATTTATAAATGATTTATAAAATACGATTTAAATGGAAATCGACGAAATATATAATATATATATATATCATATATATTTAATGGCCTGAATAAAACGCACCGCACCGCGACCGTTCGCGAATTTCGACTATTGACTTTGAATTGACATTACGGGAGATCTGACCATCAGATTCTCCTAAAACCGGAACCGTTGGGTTCGCATCGAAAAGTGTTTTCCAACGAATATAAGAGATTTGAAATCTAACGGTTGGATTTGGAATTATGTCCAAATCAAATTTGGAAAAGGTCGCTATAAGTGCAGTTCGATGATTGTTTATTGAAATCGACTGAAAGGGCCTTAATAAAATTATTAAAAATATTAATAATTTTTGTAAAATCATAATAAATGATTTGGAAAGAATTAGGATGAAAAATTCCACATTTGCAAAGATAAATATATATTTTTATCAAAATGAACTAGTTATTAACTAGATATGAAATCCAATAATTTTTAAATAAAATAAATTGGATATGCGAATGGTTTTAATATAACCAGAAATTTCCAACGAACAAATTGGAATGAAATTGGAATGGAAATAATCTTCGGAATATTTCGATATTGGATTCCATGATTATACGGATATTGTTATGGAAATTTGGAAGATATATTTTATATCGTTATTTCCAACACGATATTTGTTGGTTTTAGAGTTTGATGAATATAAGCTGATATAATATCTGTTTAGAGCCATGTATTTAATATAAAATTGGGTTTTGCGTTTGTTGTGAATGTCATCTTCATTAACACTGTTCTTAAACCCAGTTGAGAAGAGAATAAATCTTTTAAATAAAATTTAGAGAAATTTACCAATTAATTAATAATTAATTGGAATTGAATTAAGAATTGGATTTTTGGGTTTATCGTGAATGGTGTTTTCGATAACACTTGTTCTTTAACCCGATTAACAGTGACGTTAAGATTTGGAATTTATAAATCTTTTATTAAGATTTAATGGAATTTTCCAAAGTAAAGTTTTTCCAATTAATATAATAAATTGGAATGGAATGGAATTCGATTTGGTGATAATCGAAGTGAACTTCTTAGGAGGAATACTGTTAATACATATGGAATTTAAAAGGCTTTATCGTTATTCCATTTATATTATTAGTCGGGTACGGAAATTGACATCGATTATATATTGATATGTTTTCTGTGAAGATTCCATAATTAATGGAATGTGATTTTGGGTTATCGTGAACTGTGTGTTAAATGACATTAGTTCTTTAACCTAGCTAAAGACATGATTACATGTCCAGCATTGTATTTTGAACTGTATTTGTTGATCTCTGCTAAATATATATTTATTTGGTGGCGGAGAATTTATTCTCTTACTTAACACCCTTTTCTGAGACGTACGAGCTCAGAGGTTATATATTAGCATAAATCAATGGTATGGTATAGATTATCGATGCGATATGTTTGATTTCCCAAACTTAAATAATCATTAATATTGATTTTTGGGAAGATTAAATCTAAGTGGAGTTTTAATGAATCTTTAATTAGATTGAAATGAGAATGTGATAATTTAAATTATCAAATTCGGGAAATGATCGAGAATGGAGTACCACCAGTTTTACTCCAGGCGATTGCTAAATCTTTAATTAGATTTGAACGTGAAATGGTAATTAAATTTACTGATAACACCGTGCTGTTAGATATGGAGTATTACCAGTTTTGCTCCATGGGATGAATAGGTTGGCATTGGGAAATATAACAGATGATTACTTCGATAAGGTGTGCTAATCCCGACTAGTTTGGATAAACCTTAATTTGGTTTGAATTGATATCCAAAGGAAGATTAAAGAATAAATTTAAAGAATTTATCTTTGAAAAAATTAATGTGAACCTTTCCCTAATAATGTGAATATTTAAATAAAAGAATATTCTGGATTGGAATGAGGTGTATGTTGTGTTTTATAGCACTTGTTTATAAAATACGCGAGTTATTCGAAAAGGCCGGGTTTATACCCATTCTGAACAACTGATTCGACGATAAGTCAACGATGAAGATGATGGTTGAAGACCGGAGGTCTTCGCATCGTTTGGATGGTTAATGATGTCTTGATTGGGCGGTACACCCAAGACAAGGTAATAAGTGGTGATCGCCCAAATGTACTTGGAGATCGACCAGATATGCGAGGACCTCTCTCCTGTATTGGACATATGGGACGAGGAATAAGGTGCCTCCGGTTTCATTCAGACCCAGAATGAACTTATAAATGGATGTGTGTCTGACATTGATCTCTATTAAATATATATCTGTTTAGTGGTGGAGAATTTATTCTCTTATTTAGCACCCTTCTCTGAGACGTACGAGATCAGAGGTTATATATCGATAGACATCAGTCGCATGGTGTGAATTTCCTGTGTGGCATGCTGAGATTCAAATGATCAAGGCTTCTGTTGGAAAGCAGAGTCTTGTGGTTGATGATTAAAGTATGACCTTAAAGGGTATAGCTTTGTGTATAGCGTTAATTCGCAAGCCCCATACCACGGTATGAGTCAAAAACGGGATCGGGACGTTGGGAGAACATAACGTTTTTTTTAGCTATGGGTGGTGTCATTGTACGGAGCCCAGACATACATATTTTTTACCTATGTGGATGATGGATAGCGAGGTGCCTCAGATATATCGGTTACTACGGAGCTGATGGATAGGTCTTATAGGACCGGGAAATGTGTGTTCAGGAATAACTAATCCTCAAACGTAAGAGAGGACAACCCAACCAATCCAAGGGTTGCCCAGAGTGTGTTGTCCTGAGACATTTGCTAGAGTGTATCGAAGCGGTGAGGGGCCATCCCTGGCCTCGACTCATAGATGGAAATCCAACTTCCAACACGTGACATTTCGATTTTAATTGTAGAGCCTAGTATGGCGACATGATAGATGGTACCCATGCCGCCTATGTTTGATACATTTATATTTGAAGTTGTTTTATACACTATGCACTTATAATAGTATCAAATGACTTTTGTTTTAAATGTACCAAGCATGTTTGGCTATTATAAGGGAAAATTCTATACTCCAGCTTGCGTTGCATTATGTGATGGGACCTGAGTCTTATAATAGCTTCATTTTTCCAAAAAGCAATGTGTTGTTTGTTATATCACTGGTATTCTTCATACGGCGTGGTCCCTTGATTTACTCTATTTTAAAGTAAAGTTTTAAATAACTGTTTTAGTTCTCACACCAATCACATTAATGATCTGGAGTTTATTGTTTTAGCCTAAACTCTGAGTGTCCCCCTATTTTCCACACGGGCAGCTAGTAGTTTTGGTTTTGCAGGTATTATATTCACAGGATCCTAGATTTACATCTGGAACTATATTCGGGACGCTCTGCATCTGTGTATCTCTTACAGTTGTGTTATGTATTAATTTTCCGCTGCTTTGTAATTTGAGTCAATGATATTTATCAAATGCATATTATTTATTCATACTCTGTATATTCTTATACTCTGATGTAAATTGTTGTAATAAATAATGAAATGTTCTTCTGTTTGCGTTTTGATTTGTCATGTTCTCAACTCAATCCAAGCTTTCCCGGAAGGGCGAGTTTGGGTCGTTCCAGATTCTGTGTTCTATCCCTTTCTATTCTATTCTATTCTTTTTCTTCTTTTACCCCATAACGATCCTCCCTATTGAACAATTTGAGTTAGACACGCATGGATTATTGTCAACTTGAATAAATCAAGAAGGTGGGTCATTACAGTTAGTATCGTTCTTTGGTTTAGTGACAACCTTAGCCTGTTTGGGGTTAATGCATTTGGGATAGGTTTGTTTATTCCCTAGAATGAGCATGAGAGTATATATATATATATGTAAGAGCGCATTTGTTAATATTATAAAAATGTTTTTATATCGTGCTAATTTGTTCTGATAGTATTTATAAATTTTGGTCGGTACAAAGGATATTATGGCATCGATATGGATTTTTAAACATTAAATAGGACAAACTGACATAATATTTTGGTAAATGAAATAATTTTAACTAGTGTTATATTTTATATATAAAAGAAGTTTTTATAAATGGTTGTAGTTATATATGATATGCTTATTAGGAAGAAAGATTTGTAAATATTAGTTACAGAATAAGATTTACAAAAAATGAATATAAATTGGGATTTGAAAATTAAGTTATGTCTTTTGAATTTTATTTTCAAAGATTTTGGAATATAATTATAATATTATTTGGAAGTATTTTCGAATATAATTATGGTCAAATGTGATTTGAATAGAATGTTTAAAGAATTTTATGATGGAAACAAATTTTGTACTCCCTTTCTGTTGGTGGAAAATAATTTCGGTGATGGCAACCGCATCATCAGCATTCATTTTTGAGTTTCAAAAAGAGAAGACCACTGTAGGTGTTTTACTACTCTATCATTTTATAGACAAACTTAATTTTAGAATTATAAATATGGTTGGATATTTAAAATATATATATATATATACACATTATTTTCAAAATGATTTGGAATGAACCTGATTAAGTTCTAAAATTTCTATTAATTAGAAGTTCAATTATTGTAATGAAATGAAATCACAATTACTTTAATGATGGAAACTTTTAAAATAAAAAATAGGAATTAGTAGCTAAGTTATTAATGAAACTGTAATACAATTGGAGATTTGTAACTATTAATTTAAATGATAACGAGAGTAAAGAAGATCTCAACTATCAAATATTTTGTTACATAAATTTGAATAAGATGAATTTGTGTAACATTCAATTACATTTTGAAGGACATATATGAACTTACCAAATGCTTAAAATTTGAAATGTAAAATATAGATTTGTAATTAAATGTTATACAAGAAGACTTAAGTAACGGAAATGTAAAGACCCGCAAATTCCCGCCCTTTGAATCGACCATAAACCACACAGGTCTGACCCAAAAAGTGGAAACCTACGAATACTTTAACTTTGGGCATACAACACATTACAACAGATAACAGAAGACTTTTATAACACTATAATAAATGTTACATCAGAGTACAGAATATACATATCAGAGTACATGGGAATAAAATTACAGCGGAAGAATAAATTACAATAAACGAATACATTACAGCGGAACTAATCTCAGTGGAAGGCTATCAACATTATGGCCACAGCTTCAGTCTTCAATCCAGGATCTTGTTTTATATATCTGTCAAATAAGCTACTCGACTGCCCGTGTGGAAAGAGAGCACCCGAGTTTGCAAAGTGAAACAAACTACAGGTCAGTCGTGGGACTGGTGTGAGAATTCTTAAACTAACCTTAATTAATAATAAGGCTAATCACAGGACCACGCCGCTAACGCGGAACGGGTTTACTCCATTGGATTGCCAGTGCATGACTAAAGTAAATCGTCAAAATAGCGCAATGCTTTTTCTGAAAAATGAAACCATTATAAGACCCAAGTCCCATCACACAATGCAACGCAAACCGGAGGATAGAGTTTTACCTTATAATGATCAAAAGATGCTTGATACGATAAACACGGTATTATATAATAATAGTGTGCAAACAATTTGAAATACATCAAAGTAAACGTATCAATCCTAGACGGCATGAGTGCCCCATCCCACTATGTCGCCATATATAGGTATACAATCAAAACCGCGTGATGTCGTATTGGAAATTTGGGTTTCCATCTGAGTCAAGGCTAGGGAGGAGATCCTTACCGATTCGAGACACTCTAGCAATGCCCCAGGATTGGTACTCTGTCCAACCCTTGGATCCTGCAGGGCCGGTCCACACTTACTTTTGTGGATTGGTTATGCCTGAACACACGCTTCCCGGTCCTTTTGGACCTATACTACGGCCAGTAGCGACCGCATAAACCGAGGCCTCGAACAATCCAACAACCACAATGAATAAATGCCAGCGCTGGTAGGTCCCTGGCACCACTCTAGCTAGAAAGAAACGTGCGCACTCCCTGCGTTCCCTTCTCCCGTTTTAGACTCTACCAGGCTGTGAGGCTCGCGAAGTCACGATATACACAAAGCTATGACTAAATAGACTGTGCTTTGATCATCAACCACAAGGCCTGCTTTTCAACAAAGCCTTGATCAATTGCATCTTAGCATGCCACATTGTCAGACTCTACCATATCATTGATCATCTACCAATATATATATAACCTCTAAGCTCATACGTCTTAGAGAAGGGGGTTAAATGAAGAATAAATTCTCCACCACCAAACAGAAATATATAATCAGTAGCGTTCAACAAATACAGTAGAAGAGAATATAATGTCAGACACGCAATCCATTTACAAGTCCGCTCTGGGTCTGAGCGAAACAACGTGTCCGTCGATCTCCAAATACATTTGGACGATCATTACCAAATACCTTGCCTTGGGGTGTCCAGTCCCAATTCAAGATACCAGTCATCATCATCCCAACGATGTGGAAACTTCGGTCTTCAATTGCCATCTTCATCTTCGACTCTTGATCGTCGTGATGATTATTCAGAATGGGTTAAACCCGGTCTTTCTGAATAACTCGCGTATTTTGTGATTAAAAATCAAATATTGGAAAATCACACATTACGCCACATTTCCCACTCAGAGTATTCTTTTAATAAGGTATTCATATTAAAAGATTTTCATAAATTTTATGAAAGATAAATTAATAAATTTAATCATAAATCTTCCTTAAAAGATTTATTAAAAATTCTAAATTTGATTTAATATCAAAAATCATTTTCACAAGATTATTTATTTTAAAGAATAAATCTTCTTTTAAACGGGTTAAAGAACTCGTGTCATTTAAACACAATTCACGATAAACCCACAAATCAATTTCCAAAATATGGAATTCCACAGAAATCAATCAGTACATAATCGATATAAATTTCTGTATCGGACTAACAATATACATGGAATAACGGCAAAGTCTCTTAAATTCCATATATAATATCGGTCTTCTATTACAGAAGCCCATCTCGATTATTACCAATCGAATTTTCCACTTAATTCCCAATTGAATATATATTAAATTGGAAAACTAGATTTTTAGAAAATGCCTTTTTTTTTTAAATCTATAAAATAGATTTATAAATTCCAAATAATAATTTCAATGTAAATTGGATTAAAGGAGAAATGTCATTTAAAAACATCGTCCACGATAAATCCACTTCACATCTCAATGTATCTTATATCATGAAATATAATTGCAAATTTCAATAATCTTAATTAAAGGATTTCCCTTTAAATATTTATTCATTATTATAAGAAAAACGTATTTTAGAGATAATCATTAAAAATATTCTTTACATAAAAGATTTTTATCCTTTACAAATATTCTTTGTTTTAACATATTTGATAGAAAATATATATACTTATGAAAATATATCCTTTATATAAAAAGAATTTCTAATGTAAGAATATTCTTATTTAAAAGAACATCTGAATCGAAATGCGACTCAACCATTTACCATATAATTTGGATTATATGGATTTCACACACATCATATATATGACAATAACAATATAATCATCAAATCATCCATTTCATCCAAAGTGTAAAATCCAACTGTGTAAGCGTTAAAATTAAATAATAACGCTCATCACAGCCTGTCGATCTACCGATCAACATACAACTAAATATTGGGATTAGTGTATGTTAATTTTCATCCCAACACCCGTGTGGGGTTTCAACCAACAAACAAATAATAAATTATTTGTGCACTTGGGCGATGTGTGAAAATTATCGACCCAATCACATAAACAAGTCAGGTAACTTGCCTATGGCAGTGTAATAAACAATATATAACACGATGATAAAAATATCTCTTTTATTCCTGTTCTTTTTATCGCATGTAAAATGTCAATAAAAATGTAATCTTTATTTCTATTCTTTTATCGCATCAAAAATGATGATAAAAATATAATCTTTATTTCAGTTCTTTTCATTGTAAATAAATGAAAAGAAAAATGTAATCTTTTAACTCCATTCGTAATAGGGGGTATAAATAATAACACAAAATATAACTATTCATTTCATGCTTTATTTGCAATAGAAAATGCAAATAAATATTCAACCTTTTTATTTGATGTTTATTTAAATAGAGGAATGTAAATAAAATTTTTCATTTTATGATTGAATTGCATTAAGCATTTCAAATGAAAATGTATTTTTTTATTCTCATGTTTTATTTGAATTGAGTAATGCAAATAAAAATGTTTTATTTGAATTGAGTAATGCAAATAAAAATGTAATATTTAGTTCCTAGTTTTATTTACATCAAGAAATGTAAATAAAAAAAAAATTCTTATTTTATGTCTATTTACATCAAGTGAAGTAAATAAATAAATAAAAATGTAACCTTTATTTTAATGCTTTGTTCACCTTTAAAACATGCAACAAAAATGTAACATTTGTTTTTAATAAATTTGTTTGCACCTAAATTTGCAACAAAATGTAGTTTTTATTTCTTGTTTGTTTGCAACTGAAGTTACAAACAAAAATGTAATTTTACCTCCTTTATTTTATTTGCATGACAGAATGCAAATAAAAATGCATATTCTCTTTTCTACATTTCGTTTGCATTGTAACATGCAAACAAAAATGTATTTTTTCCTTGTATTGTTTACATTATGAAATGTTAACAAAAATGTGAACCTTTGATTTCATGAAATATTTGCATTGAAAATACAAATTAAAATAAAATGTACTACTTTAAAATCATGTTATATTTGTGTTGGAGTACACAAAAAAAAATGTTCTTTTATTTTTAGTGTTTTATTTGTGTTTAAGAACACGAATAAAAAGACCATTTTAATTTTCTATGTTATATTTGTGTTTGAGAACACAAACATAAAGGATCATTCATTTTCTATAATGTATTTGTGTTTGGGAACACAAATAAAAAGGTTTGTTCATTTTTCAAAATGTATTTGCATAAGTGAATGCGAATAAAAGAATAAATTTCACTTTAATATATATATTTGTATTCATAAATACAAATAAGAGAACAAGTTTCATTTTTAAATATATATTTGCATTTTTAGATGCAAACAAAAGAACAAGTTTATTTTTAATGTATATTCACATTGGTACACGCAAATAAAAGAATAATTTTATTTTCAATAAACCTTTGCATTGGCGAATGCAAAATAAAAGAACAACTTTTTATTTACAAAATGTATTTACAAATATAATGTAACTTCTGAAAATAATTTCTTAAAAGTTTTGTTCGCATTGTGAATGCAAACAAAAAGGCCAATTTTATTTATTTCATGTTACATTCACATTGAAGAACATAATAAAAAGTTAACTTATTTCCTATGTTAGATTTGCATTAGTGAATGCAAAATAAAGAACAAATTTTGTTTTAATGCATAATTGCATTTGTGAGTGCAATTAAAAGAGCAAATTTATTTTCAGTGCATATTTGTATTTGTGAATACAAATTAAAAAAAAAAATGAAATTTTGTTTTCATTCTTTTTAATGATAGAACCTCATATTAAAATATATTCCTTTTATTCATTCTTTTTAATGTAAACAAATTTACATAAAATTTTTCATTTTTTTTAATGTAAACAAATTAAAATAAGAATTGACTTATCGCTCAATTTCTTTTGTAAATTCAACAAATAAAAATAAGCTTTCATTGTCTTTCAAGTTCTTATTACAATATCAACAAATAAAAATGAGTTTTTATTTGTCGATCAAATTCTATTATTCATTACAGAATAATAGAAATAATATTTAATAACCTAAAATAAATTATAATAACTAAATCTGAATAAATATGATGTAATTCTGAATATAATATATTTTAGATCAAATTTTAGATCTCATTTCTAATCGTAAATAAAATTCAATATTATCTGCAATTTTAATACGGATCTAACACATCGTACACAACAAAACATATCGCAATCACAACCAATGATTCATACAACACCAGACATTTCAGAATTGAACAAACATCATCATGCAATTATTTTTAAAGCGAGAAAATAATTTAATAATTAATTAAATAATAGAATTTTGAATTCTCACATTGAATTTTGGCCAAAATTTTTCTGTCTCCTTTTCAGCTGCGGTCTGCGCCATCGCGAAGCTCTTAATTTTGTGATTCCAACGCAATTTACGGTTCGTCAAACGGACCTCGTATGAGAGAGTTACGGATTTTTAAAGATTAGAAAATTAAATAATTAAATAATAAAATAATATTAAAATATGTTCGGACCTTTCTCTTCCTCTTCACGTCGCTACCTCGGCCGAACCCAAACCCCCTTTCCAATGCCAAAATCGCACCCCTCTAGAAGCCTCCATTCGCCGATCCAACACCACCACCGCGACCGCCATGTCGAGAGCCACCTACACCATCAACCCCTTGAAGCTCGGCCTCCCCAACCACCTCGAAATCCACCAAAAACGCAGCAACTTCTCAGCCAAAATTCGCAAAATCCGAACACCAAAATCCGATCTTAACTGTATAGATTTGTAGCCCTCTGAATTCTCTTCGATTTGGTAGGTCATACGTCAATTTTCGTCGAACGGATCAAAAGTTATTAGCATTTGAAGTTGGAGCAATTCTGGCCATCAATTTCTGGGCGGCGGCTGGCCATTAGAGAATTAGGGTTAGGGTTTTCGGATTTTTATATTATTTTAATATTTAATTCCGAATTTCGTGAAATAAAGTGGATTTTTGGACTTTCTCGGATTTGGGCCTGCTTACTGTCGATCTTAACGTTTTGAGGCCTTCTGAACGCGATGGGCTATGTCCCAATGTCCAATTCTGATGTCTACACGTTTTATTTTCGGTTTTAATTGAAAATACAATATTAAATTAATTATTTAATTCCTACCATACATTTAAATATGCCGGGGCCACATACGACCTCAGAAAATTCTAAAAAATATATTTTTAGCTTTCTTATGACGATACGAATCCAACAAAATTATTTTCGTCGAATTCTGAGACTGTTTGAAAAATGGCTATTTTTAAGGCGTTTAAATTTAACTGAAATAGTCAAAACACATTTTATTTCGCCACGCTCACATATTAATTCGAAAAATTCTGAAAATTGAAACCTAGCAATAATTTGACATTCCGGTTCCAACAAAAGTGATTTCGTCGAAAACCGAGGTCGTTAGAAAAATGACTATTTTTAAGGCCAATATATTTAATATTAAAAATACATTTTTAAGCAAATAAATCCCGAAACTCAAAATATATAAGTGTTTACTGTTTTTCAATGTAGAAACATCATTCTGAACTCAATGGAAGTGGTTTCGAGTTCAAATTCCTTCGTATGCAAAAAGTAGCATTTTGACCTTTATAAATTTCATAGCGACCTTTCTAAATATTGAATTGGCCATAACTTTTGATTTCCGCTATGAAATTTCAATTTTTCGGATTCGTTGGAGAGATATTTTAAAATAGATTCTAATATTTTTGGTTTCACTAAAATCCGTTAAATTTTGCATCTTGTACGGTCAGTCAAAGTTCAAGTTTGACTTTTCAAACTACTGCGTTATTTCTAACTCTTTTGTTAATTAAAATTAAATTATTCATTCTAACTTCGATTTAAATCAAATTTGTGATCATTATTATTTAAATAAATTATTTTATATTGTCAAAACTCATTAAAATTTTCTAAAATAAAAATTTTAAATTGGTCCTGATTTTTGCGGGTTGTTACAATCGCCCCCACTTAAAAACTTTTCGTCCTCGAAAAGGAACGTAGCTAAAAATTGTAAAATTAACTATCTTAATTTTAAATTTTAATGGTTAATTATCTTTTCAAAAAAATATATAAAAATCATATTTCAAAGAATAGATTATAAATATCAAAAATACGTTAATTATAAATTCGTAACTCTTAACTCGTTCTATGGCATTACTAACCCCATCTCTAACGAGTTTACTCATTCTAGGATACTGCTGATCCTATCTCTAATGAGTATTCTTATTGGACATTACTAATCCAATCTCTGATGAGTCTTCTGTTCAGTTCTAACGAGTTGTACCCCAAAGGTTTGAGCTAACCAGAGCTCTGATACCAACTGTAAAGACCCGCAAATTTCCGCCCTTTGAATCGACCATAAACCACACAGGTCTGACCCAAAAAGTGGAAACCTACGAATACTTTAACTTTGGGCATACAACACATTACAACAGATAACAGAAGACTTTTATAACACTATAATAAATGTTACATCAGAGTACAGAATATACATATCAGAGTACATGGGAATAAAATTACAGCGGAAGAATAAATTACAATAAACGAATACATTGCAGCGGAACTAATCTCAGTGGAAGGCTATCAACATTATGGCCACAGCTTCAGTCTTCAATCCAGGATCTTGTTTTATATATCTGTCAAATAAGCTACTCGACTGCCCGTGTGGAAAGAGAGCACCCGAGTTTGCAAAGTGAAACAAACTACAGGTCAGTCGTGGGACTGGTGTGAGAATTCTTAAACTAACCTTAATTAATAATAAGGCTAATCACAGGACCACGCCGCTAACGCGGAACGGGTTTACTCCATTGGATTGCCAGTGCATGACTAAAGTAAATCGTCAAAATAGCGCAATGCTTTTTCTGAAAAATGAAACCATTATAAGACCCAAGTCCCATCACACAATGCAACGCAAACCGGAGGATAGGGTTTTACCTTATAATGATCAAAAGATGCTTGATACGATAAACACGGTATTATATAATAATAGTGTGCAAACAATTTGAAATACATCAAAGTAAACGTATCAATCCTAGACGGCATGAGTGCCCCATCCCACTATGTCGCCATATATAGGTATACAATCAAAACCGCGTGATGTCGTATTGGAAATTTGGGTTTCCATCTGAGTCAAGGCTAGGGAGGAGATCCTTACCGATTCGAGACACTCTAGCAATGCCCCAGGATTGGTACTCTGTCCAACCCTTGGATCCTGCAGGGCCGGTCCACACTTACTTTTGTGGATTGGTTATGCCTGAACACACGCTTCTCGGTCCTTTTGGACCTATACTACGGCCAGTAGCGACCGCATAAACCGAGGCCTCGAACAATCCAACAACCACAATGAATAAATGCCAGCGCTGGTAGGTCCCTGGCACCACTCTAGCTAGAAAGAAACGTGCGCACTCCCTGCGTTCCCTTCTCCCGTTTTAGACTCTACCGGGCTGTGAGGCTCGCGAAGTCACGATATACACAAAGCTATGACTAAATAGACTGTGCTTTGATCATCAACCACAAGGCCTGCTTTTCAACAAAGCCTTGATCAATTGCATCTTAGCATGCCACATTGTCAGACTCTACCATATCATTGATCATCTACCAATATATATATATAACCTCTAAGCTCATACGTCTTAGAGAAGGGGGTTAAATGAAGAATAAATTCTCCACCACCAAACAGAAATATATAATCAGTAGCGTTCAACAAATACAGTAGAAGAGAATATAATGTCAGACACGCAATCCATTTACAAGTCCGCTCTGGGTCTGAGCGAAACAACGTGTCCGTCGATCTCCAAATACATTTGGACGATCATTACCAAATACCTTGCCTTGGGGTGTCCAGTCCCAATTCAAGATACCAGTCATCATCATCCCAACGATGTGGAAACTTCGGTCTTCAATTGCCATCTTCATCTTCGACTCTTGATCGTCGTGATGATTATTCAGAATGGGTTAAACCCGGTCTTTCTGAATAACTCGCGTATTTTGTGATTAAAAATCAAATATTGGAAAATCACACATTACGCCACATTTCCCACTCAGAGTATTCTTTTAATAAGGTATTCATATTAAAAGATTTTCATAAATTTTATGAAAGATAAATTAATAAATTTAATCATAAATCTTCCTTAAAAGATTTATTAAAAATTCTAAATTTGATTTAATATCAAAAATCATTTTCACAAGATTATTTATTTTAAAGAATAAATCTTCTTTTAAACGGGTTAAAGAACTCGTGTCATTTAAACACAATTCACGATAAACCCACAAATCAATTTCCAAAATATGGAATTCCACAGAAATCAATCAGTACATAATCGATATAAATTTCTGTATCGGACTAACAATATACATGGAATAACGGCAAAGTCTCTTAAATTCCATATATAATATCGGTCTTCTATTACAGAAGCCCATCTCGATTATTACCAATCGAATTTTCCACTTAATTCCCAATTGAATATATATTAAATTGGAAAACTAGATTTTTAGAAAATGCCTTTTTTTTTTAAATCTATAAAATAGATTTATAAATTCCAAATAATAATTTCAATGTAAATTGGATTAAAGGAGAAATGTCATTTAAAAACATCGTCCACGATAAATCCACTTCACATCTCAATGTATCTTATATCATGAAATATAATTGCAAATTTCAATAATCTTAATTAAAGGATTTCCCTTTAAATATTTATTCATTATTATAAGAAAAACGTATTTTAGAGATAATCATTAAAAATATTCTTTACATAAAAGATTTTTATCCTTTACAAATATTCTTTGTTTTAACATATTTGATAGAAAATATATATACTTATGAAAATATATCCTTTATATAAAAAGAATTTCTAATGTAAGAATATTCTTATTTAAAAGAACATCTGAATCGAAATGCGACTCAACCATTTACCATATAATTTGGATTATATGGATTTCACACACATCATATATATGACAATAACAATATAATCATCAAATCATCCATTTCATCCAAAGTGTAAAATCCAACTGTGTAAGCGTTAAAATTAAATAATAACGCTCATCACAGCCTGTCGATCTACCGATCAACATACAACTAAATATTGGGATTAGTGTATGTTAATTTTCATCCCAACACCCGTGTGGGGTTTCAACCAACAAACAAATAATAAATTATTTGTGCACTTGGGCGATGTGTGAAAATTATCGACCCAATCACATAAACAAGTCAGGTAACTTGCCTATGGCAGTGTAATAAACAATATATAACACGATGATAAAAATATCTCTTTTATTCCTGTTCTTTTTATCGCATGTAAAATGTCAATAAAAATGTAATCTTTATTTCTATTCTTTTATCGCATCAAAAATGATGATAAAAATATAATCTTTATTTCAGTTCTTTTCATTGTAAATAAATGAAAAGAAAAATGTAATCTTTTAACTCCATTCGTAATAGGGGGTATAAATAATAACACAAAATATAACTATTCATTTCATGCTTTATTTGCAATAGAAAATGCAAATAAATATTCAACCTTTTTATTTGATGTTTATTTAAATAGAGGAATGTAAATAAAATTTTTCATTTTATGATTGAATTGCATTAAGCATTTCAAATGAAAATGTATTTTTTTATTCTCATGTTTTATTTGAATTGAGTAATGCAAATAAAAATGTTTTATTTGAATTGAGTAATGCAAATAAAAATGTAATATTTAGTTCCTAGTTTTATTTACATCAAGAAATGTAAATAAAAAAAAATTCTTATTTTATGTCTATTTACATCAAGTGAAGTAAATAAATAAATAAAAATGTAACCTTTATTTTAATGCTTTGTTCACCTTTAAAACATGCAACAAAAATGTAACATTTGTTTTTAATAAATTTGTTTGCACCTAAATTTGCAACAAAATGTAGTTTTTATTTCTTGTTTGTTTGCAACTGAAGTTACAAACAAAAATGTAATTTTACCTCCTTTATTTTATTTGCATGACAGAATGCAAATAAAAATGCATATTCTCTTTTCTACATTTCGTTTGCATTGTAACATGCAAACAAAAATGTATTTTTTCCTTGTATTGTTTACATTATGAAATGTTAACAAAAATGTGAACCTTTGATTTCATGAAATATTTGCATTGAAAATACAAATTAAAATAAAATGTACTACTTTAAAATCATGTTATATTTGTGTTGGAGTACACAAAAAAAAAATGTTCTTTTATTTTTAGTGTTTTATTTGTGTTTAAGAACACGAATAAAAAGACCATTTTAATTTTCTATGTTATATTTGTGTTTGAGAACACAAACATAAAGGATCATTCATTTTCTATAATGTATTTGTGTTTGGGAACACAAATAAAAAGGTTTGTTCATTTTTCAAAATGTATTTGCATAAGTGAATGCCAATAAAAGAATAAATTTCACTTTAATATATATATATTTGTATTCATAAATACAAATAAGAGAACAAGTTTCATTTTTAAATATATATTTGCATTTTTAGATGCAAACAAAAGAACAAGTTTATTTTTAATGTATATTCACATTGGTACATGCAAATAAAAGAATAATTTTATTTTCAATAAACCTTTGCATTGGCGAATGCAAAATAAAAGAACAACTTTTTATTTACAAAATGTATTTACAAATATAATGTAACTTCTGAAAATAATTTCTTAAAAGTTTTGTTCGCATTGTGAATGCAAACAAAAAGGCCAATTTTATTTATTTCATGTTACATTCACATTGAAGAACATAATAAAAAGTTAACTTATTTCCTATGTTAGATTTGCATTAGTGAATGCAAAATAAAGAACAAATTTTGTTTTAATGCATAATTGCATTTGTGAGTGCAATTAAAAGAGCAAATTTATTTTCAGTGCATATTTGTATTTGTGAATACAAATTAAAAAAAAAATTGAAATTTTGTTTTCATTCTTTTTAATGATAGAACCTCATATTAAAATATATTCCTTTTATTCATTCTTTTTAATGTAAACAAATTTACATAAAATTTTTCATTTTTTTTTAATGTAAACAAATTAAAATAAGAATTGACTTATCGCTCAATTTCTTTTGTAAATTCAACAAATAAAAATAAGCTTTCATTGTCTTTCAAGTTCTTATTACAATATCAACAAATAAAAATGAGTTTTTATTTGTCGATCAAATTCTATTATTCATTACAGAATAATAGAAATAATATTTAATAACCTAAAATAAATTATAATAACTAAATCTGAATAAATATGATGTAATTCTGAATATAATATATTTTAGATCAAATTTTAGATCTCATTTCTAATCGTAAATAAAATTCAATATTATCTGCAATTTTAATACGGATCTAACACATCGTACACAACAAAACATATCGCAATCACAACCAATGATTCATACAACACCAGACATTTCAGAATTGAACAAACATCATCATGCAATTATTTTTAAAGCGAGAAAATAATTTAATAATTAATTAAATAATAGAATTTTGAATTCTCACATTGAATTTTGGCCAAAATTTTTCTGTCTCCTTTTCAGCTGCGGTCTGCGCCATCGCGAAGCTCTTAATTTTGTGATTCCAACGCAATTTACGGTTCGTCAAACGGACCTCGTATGAGAGAGTTACGGATTTTTAAAGATTAGAAAATTAAATAATTAAATAATAAAATAATATTAAAATATGTTCGGACCTTTCTCTTCCTCTTCACGTCGCTACCTCGGCCGAACCCAAACCCCCTTTCCAATGCCAAAATCGCACCCCTCTAGAAGCCTCCATTCGCCGATCCAACACCACCACCGCGACCGCCATGTCGAGAGCCACCTACACCATCAACCCCTTGAAGCTCGGCCTCCCCAACCACCTCGAAATCCACCAAAAACGCAGCAACTTCTCAGCCAAAATTCGCAAAATCCGAACACCAAAATCCGATCTTAACTGTATAGATTTGTAGCCCTCTGAATTCTCTTCGATTTGGTAGGTCATACGTCAATTTTCGTCGAACGGATCAAAAGTTATTAGCATTTGAAGTTGGAGCAATTCTGGCCATCAATTTCTGGGCGGCGGCTGGCCATTAGAGAATTAGGGTTAGGGTTTTCGGATTTTTATATTATTTTAATATTTAATTCCGAATTTCGTGAAATAAAGTGGATTTTTGGACTTTCTCGGATTTGGGCCTGCTTACTGTCGATCTTAACGTTTTGAGGCCTTCTGAACGCGATGGGCTATGTCCCAATGTCCAATTCTGATGTCTACACGTTTTATTTTCGGTTTTAATTGAAAATACAATATTAAATTAATTATTTAATTCCTACCATACATTTAAATATGCCGGGGCCACATACGACCTCAGAAAATTCTAAAAAATATATTTTTAGCTTTCTTATGACGATACGAATCCAACAAAATTATTTTCGTCGAATTCTGAGACTGTTTGAAAAATGGCTATTTTTAAGGCGTTTAAATTTAACTGAAATAGTCAAAACACATTTTATTTCGCCACGCTCACATATTAATTCGAAAAATTCTGAAAATTGAAACCTAGCAATAATTTGACATTCCGGTTCCAACAAAAGTGATTTCGTCGAAAACCGAGGTCGTTAGAAAAATGACTATTTTTAAGGCCAATATATTTAATATTAAAAATACATTTTTAAGCAAATAAATCCCGAAACTCAAAATATATAAGTGTTTACTGTTTTTCAATGTAGAAACATCATTCTGAACTCAATGGAAGTGGTTTCGAGTTCAAATTCCTTCGTATGCAAAAAGTAGCATTTTGACCTTTATAAATTTCATAGCGACCTTTCTAAATATTGAATTGGCCATAACTTTTGATTTCCGCTATGAAATTTCAATTTTTCGGATTTGTTGGAGAGATATTTTAAAATAGATTCTAATATTTTTGGTTTCACTAAAATCCGTTAAATTTTGCATCCTGTACGGTCAGTCAAAGTTCAAGTTTGACTTTTCAAACTACTGCGTTATTTCTAACTCTTTTGTTAATTAAAATTAAATTATTCATTCTAACTTCGATTTAAATCAAATTTGTGATCATTATTATTTAAATAAATTATTTTATATTGTCAAAACTCATTAAAATTTTCTAAAATAAAAATTTTAAATTGGTCCTGATTTTTGCGGGTTGTTACAGGAAAATAGAAATATTTCTATAAATAAATAAATAAATAATTGTTGTACAAGAAGTATTATAAGCATAAGTTAATATTTTGAAATGCTAATAATTAGATTCAACAGTAACAAGTGAATATTATATAAGAAACGTTCATAAACTTAAGAAGTGACTAGATGGATTCATAAATAAGTTTGTTATTAATAGATAATACAAAATGAAGGATAAATATGAACACAATTTATAAGTAAATTGTTATACAAGAAGACTCTTAAATCACACTCCCCATTGCCTCTCTCTCAAAACCCTAACTCTTCTTCCCACTCTCCTCTTTCCTTTCGCCTAATGTCCAACATTCATCGCTTCATCACCGCCACTATAATCGATGGGCTGTGGACCGCCCAGCAAGTGGAGCAAGCCCTGACAGCAAACCTCAATCACAGCGAATGGACTGCATGGCTCGTTGAAGACAACACCTTCCTCATAGAATGCCCAAACATTGAGACCAAGAACCATGCCCTCCACCTCCATGTACTGTACAGATCCGGAGCTACCCTCTTACTTCAGTCTTGCTCAGAGCCTGATTTTCCACCCCAACCCACTTTGTAGCCAGAATCTTGGGCAAGAGTAAAAGGCTTTCCAGAATTCCTTCGCTACAACAACATGGCCATCAAGGAAGCTCTTAAACCGGTTGGACACTTTATTGAAGTGGACAACTATGACTGGTCCTACGTTGATCACCGCTACCTGTATGTGAAGATCCAATTTTTTGAAGGTATTACTGCTGTCTCTCGTTATGTCGTCTGTCTTAACGACAAAAATGTAAAACTTTGTGTTGAAAAATGGGAACATTCTCATCCATGCGAGAAACCAGAAACTCTCCTGATGGGTATAGACTATGACTATGGCGGCTACCTCTTCCATGACATAACCCCCCAACAAGCGCACCGGAAGATGATCGTCATGATGTCATGCTGGATGAAGCAAACATGAACACCCACTGTGACCAGCAACCTTCGCAAGACGCCTCACTCATACTTCTTCACAGTGTAACCAGAGACAACTTCACACCAAGATGGGACCCCCTTGCTGACTTGGACCTCTGCATGCCTCTGCACCTCCAGATTCAGTGCTTGCCAGTGCCAGAGCATCAGGATTACAATACCCCAAACCTCACTCCAACTGATGTTTGCCGAAGTGCAAGAATCAACCGTGCCAGATCCCACCCTGAAGGCGCTGGTAGTTTTTATGAAACCATCATTTTTTCTTTTGCTAATAAATTGTTAAATAAAAAATTTGTAAATTGCATGGGCGTGAGTTTGCGTGATGAACACTATAGTACCATGCAAACTTTAGAAACACGTAGAATTAACCTTTCCCAATGAAAATAATATCCTGGAATGTCAGAGGGCTTGGGGCCACACAAAACAACACGCCGTCAACTTGATACTGCCCCTCATTATATTGATATTTTACTCCTGCAAGAATCCAAACTCTCCAACCCTTCCACTTCCACTTTTAGAAATATTTGTGGCCCCTTTCTAACTGGTTGGGCCCACTTAGATGCCATTGAAATGCGTGGTGGTCTAATTACTGCATGGAATGAAAATGCATGGTCTCTCCAACACTTAGCAATCCATTCATCCGTTTTGCACGTGACCCTCCAACACATACCACTTCACCAACGTTTACTGCCCAACCGACCCACTTGATCAAGAAGAGATCTGGACCTTCTGTGAAAACCTTTCGACTCATATCAACTGCCCTTGGCTGATTGGAGGAGATTTCAACACGACTTGTACCAACCATGAAAGAAACTCTTCCAACTTCTCCCATGACTCTGTAGCTTTTAACACATTCATCCAGTCTTGCTCCCTAATAGAACCACCCATTAGCAATAGATTTTTTTTACCTGGTCTAATCGCAGAGAAGACCCATCGCTGGCTAAACTTGACCGGTTTCTTTTTAACCTACCTTGGGAAGACACTCATCCACTCTCGCCGGTTAACGGTCTAGCCAGAGTTTTGTCCGATCGTTGCCCCTTGATGTTAGATTTTGGCTCCACCAATACCACCAAGCGTCCCTTCAGATTTGAGAAGCTCTGGCTCCTTGAACCCTCCTTCGAACATTTTGTTAAACAGATATGGTCCCAACCAAACTCCTTCCAATCACCAGTATCTAACGTCGTTTCCAAACTGCGATCTCTCTGCAAAATCATCCGCCCATGGGCAAGAACAGTTTGGGGATCCATTAAATCTAGAATTCGCTCCATCCAAGATGAAATCCTCTACCTGAACATTACTAAAGAATCATGCTCCCTCGACGACCAAGAACCGGCAAAACTCAAGGATCTGGAATTAGAATTGGAAAGATTAATCAAACAAGAAGAAATGGGATGGAAACAAAGATCCAACGCCAAATGGATTGATGAAGGAGATAAAAACACTGCTTGTTTCCATCGGATAGCAAATGGTCGGCGTAGATCCTCTTACATTTTTGAAATCCACCATGCTGATTCGATTTACACCAAACCTTTTGGCATCTTCCTTCTCTTCACAAACTTCTGCTGTAACATTCTAGGCAAACCTTCCCCCCCCCCTCTTCCAACCATTGACTTGGAACCTCCTCTTCCCTTCCCTTCCCCCATTAACATTGACTTTCCCTTCTCTAAAAGCGAAATTTGGGTTGTAGTTAATTCAATGGCAGACGACAAAGCTCCTGGGACGGATGATTTTGGCCCAGCTTTCTTCAAACACTTCTGGCCCACCATTAAACATGACATCATATCCATGTGCTCAGAATTCCAATCTGACTCCTCCTCCATTGCCAAACTTAACTATGCTAACATTACCCTCATCCCCAAATCTGCTGGTGCCTCCACTTTAACCTCCTTCCGCCCCCATTAGCCTCCTTAACACTACCTTCAAAATCATTACCAAATTCCTCGCTAACTTCCTGCAGACCTTCATTGCCTCTATAGTAGGCCCCAAACAATCAGCCTTTATCCTTGGACGCAATATCATGGATTGTGTAGCTGCCACACAAGAAACCATTTCTTTCTGCCATTTTACTTCCACTCCTGGTGTGCTGCTCAAACTCGACTTCTCCAAAGCCTTTGATTCTGTAAACTGGAACTTCATATTTGATCTTATGACCCATCGTGGCTTTCCACCAAAATGGTGCAACTAGATAAAACACCTCCTAAACACAAGCTTCTCCACCATCTGTGTTAACGGTGAAACAGGTGGTCTCATAAAATCTAACCATGGACTCATACAAGGAGACCCTCTTTCACCCATATTCTTTGTCCTAGTTGCCGATGTTTTCAATCGAATGGTTAAATTAGCCATATCCAAGAATCTGCTCTCTGGTCTTAACCTCCCAAATAATAACTCCACCATCTCCAATCTTCAATTTGTTGATGACACCATACTCTTTTACTCTCCTACCCCCTCCTACATCCACTATCTCAAGGTGCTCCTGTACACATTTGAACTTTTATCCAGTCTATCTATTAATTATGGCAAAAGCTCCATTATCATGCTAGGAAACTCAATTGAACTTGGCCCCTCTATTTCCAGTTGCCTCAATTGCAAGCTTGAATTTTTCCCAATAACCTATCTTGGGGTGCCTCTCCGCCCATCCATACTCTTGAGATCCGACTGATTCCCTCTTGTATCCAAAATTGAACATAGATTAGCAGGTTGGAAAGCCAACTCCCTATCGTCGATTGGTCATCTCGTCCTAGTTAAATTTGTTTTTTCTTTTATTCCTTTTTACTAGATGCCCTTTCATAAACTCCCATCTTGGGTTATCACGAAAATTGATACCATTCGGAGCTCTTTTCTCTGGAATGGGAGAAGAGTTAAATTCATAATCAATTGGCAAATGGTCCGCATGCCTCATAAACACGGAGGCCTAGGCATACCTGACCTCGCCCTCTTCAACCAAGCACTATTGGCCAAGTGGATATGGTGTATCCTTACCCCTGGATCCTTTGTTTGGAAAGAATGGATTTTATCAAGACACTACGCATCGAACCCAAACCTTGTCCTCCATTGTTCGACGATGGCCAAACCGTCTCCTTTTTGGGCAGGAGTTATATCCAAAATCCCTAGAATAAAATCACTTTTTCATGTTAAACTGGGTTCTAGTGATTGCTGCCTATTTTGGTTCGACATTTGGTGTAGTCACTTAACCCTTTCTAAGCTTTACCCAAATCTTTTCTCTTCTATCTCTGGGCCTTTTTCCCCCTGTTTCGCCTGGTTTGGGCTCCAGCCCATCAAACCTTTATCCTTTGGGCCTCTTCGATTTTAATACCCTATCTGACATCCATCAAATACTAAGTGCTGCGACCTCAATCAACCCCTCTTTTTGGGCCTGATGAATACTTGTCGGCTTTAAACCAAAGAAAAAGTTTTTCGGTCTCTTCCTTCTACAGTTTTTTGTCTCATCTAGGGCGTTGCTTCACCTTTCTTCACCTATGGAAATGTCGGCTATCACCTCGTATGATATTCCTGCAATGGTGCTTGGCTCACCATCGAATCAACACCAAGAGTAGACTTCACAAACTACACATCAATGACGATCCTAGATGTACGTTCTGCAATGCAAACGAGGAAACAATCGAACACCTTTTCTTCGATTGCGACTTCTCTTTCAAGATTTGCGCTACATCCAACGCCTTTCTTCTTGGCTACATACCCAATGTTACTTCTTTCTTCGAATATTGGCAACATAACCCACCAGATCACTTGATGGACTCCTTTTTGATGATTTTTTGTTGGGGTATCTAGATTGAGCGCAATGCACTTATATTTAATAAAAGAAAGATGCAATACTTTGGTACCTGTAGCTTTATCGTTCACCAATTTGAAACATATACAGGAATTTATAGGCATGCTCGCTTCAGGCACACCCTCCAGGCGCCTCCTTCTCTGGGTACCCAATGCAGTAGCTCAGCCCAGCGTGGATGAGGGCTCATGGTGCTTTACTATGCTCGTTGGAAATGTCTTATATTATATGCAGTATGATGTTTAGACTGTTTAATTATTACCTTATGCTACTACTCTTTTGGGATGCAACATATGTATGTAGTATGTAATATATCTATTTAGACCGCTTATGGGACGTCCCCTGTCCTGAACTCTATGCCACTGGTTGGGCTTGTCAACCAGACTATTATATCTATATGTTATGCTAATCGGCTGTGTAGCCCCGTGCTACACAACCGTCTTCCTAAAAAAAGTAAATTATTATAAACCTAATCAATTGTTAAAAGATTAATAATTAGATGTATTTTAAAAGGAAATATTATGGTGGAACTGTAAATGAGTTGAAAGGTAGAAACTTAAGTAATAAGATATGGAATTTAATATAATTTAAATATAGTTAAATGGAAAATAAAACAAATTACAACTTAAGTGAAATAAATAAGTTGAGCAACGAAATAGAAATTGTATAGGTGTGGTGGAATTACTTTGGACTCTTGGTTGTCCAACCAGAGTTAATTTTTGAATGTAAGTAGATTTGATTTAGATTAATGTAAATAAATAAAAAGGTAAGTGAAATTAAATATCAATTCAACGTGAATCAATTAAAAATAATCAAAAGTCATTAAGGAATCTGTAACACCCCGTATTTCTGTTAACACTAAAGTAACAAATTAAAGAATAACTAATCTCATATGTGAGAATTAAGGGAAACGGGTTGCGCCATTGTGTTCGTCTCGGAATTCTGGTTGAGATAGAGTCCGAGTTTGCGTGAATTGGACTTCGTATGAAGAAGTTATGGCCATCGGAAGTTCCAGAATATTCAAAACAGATTTCGTAGATTCAAATTTCAGAGTCAGACAGGCTAGGCGGGAAAATTCCCTCCAGGGCCAGGTCGACCTGGGGGTCTACCTACCCTGACCAGGTCGACCATAGGGTCGACCTGGGGGTCGACCATAAGGTCGACCTGTGGGTCGACCTGGGATCGACCGGTCCCCCCCCACCCCCCGGGCAGATTTGATTAGTGACCTATTAATGACTGTGTGCTGACTCATTAGGGTTTCTGATCTGCTCTAATTGGCTGGGATTAATTCTGGGTTAATTGGATAGCCTAAACTAGTCCTAAACTCCATAAAAACACCTATAGACTCAAACCCTAAAATCAAATTAAAATTAGATTCATAGCCTCCATGTCGTCACCTTGCAACTCAGAATAGCCGCCACCAATTAGAGAGGAAAAAAGAAAATAAAATTCAATTCTATTCAACTCTAACAACGAATCTACTTCAAAGGAAAGCTAATACAACTTCAGAACACAGAACTCAGAACTCAAGTCCTTCTTTGAGTTGTGAGTTCGATTTCTTTAATAAAATAATTAGCAATTTAATTGGATTAAGTTATGATGTGGATTATATGGATATGATTTGAATTATTGACCGCAAGTTATAATTATGTTGTAAAATTGTGATATTATCATATAGGGTGTAAATTCTATGATGCTATGTTGTGATGTTATCATCTATGTTGTAAAGTTATGATGCTACCATCTATGTTGTAATTCTATGATTGGCTTATGTATAATCAAATCATCATGTTGTTCATATGCTAGTTTGGTTATGTTGATTCATATGATAGATCATATGTGTAACACCCCGAATTTCGGTTAATGCTAAAATTCACAAATTAAAGTATAATTAATCTCAGATGTGGGAATTAGGGGAAACGGGCTGCGTCATTGCATTCATCTCGGAAAAATACGCGAAATAGAGTCCGAGTTTGCGTAAAACGGGTACCGTATGAAAGAGATATGGACGAACGAAGTTAGGCAGAAAAACCAGAAACAGGCCAGAAATGCACTGGCGCACTTGTGAAGTGCGCCAGTACAAAAATACACTGGCGCACTTGGGAAGTGCGCCCGTGCCGAGCCAGGAAACCTGCACAGTTTCTAGAGAGTTCTGTGGTTGGGTGCACCAGTTTGGGGTTTGGGCTTGGTCTTAGGGCTGGTTTCTGGAAGGTGCCGAAATCTAAGGGTCCTAATCTAATTTAGGGTTAATCTAAGGGTCTAAAACACTACCTAATCCTATAAATAAGACCCCAACCCTACCCTAATTTATTCATAATTAGAACTTGTAACTAAACTATGGCAAAACGAAACTTGATCATGGCCTCCACAAATCAATGAAGAGAGTTGCAAGCTAATCAACCTCTAATCAACATCTTCTTCAACTAAAGCAACTAATTCCACTTCATAAGTTTGCTAATCTAGGTTTTGGTGAGTTTCTATCACTTTGATGATCAATTGTTAAATTAAGTAGATGAGATATGATGAGATCTATGGTTTTGCATGAGGATTAATGGGTTTTCAAGTCATATGATATGATGTGAATATGCTAATCTATGTTTAATATTAATCCTATGTTTATGCATGTTGAATATGTGAGTTTATGCAAGTTGAATATGCGAGTTTATGCATGTTGAATATGTGAGTTTATGCAAGTTGAATATGTGAGTTTATGCAAGTTAAGTGGTGGGTTTATGCATAATAAGTAATTGATTCTATGCATGCTAAGTATGTGGTTTTATGCATGCTAAGTGTTTGGTATTATGCTTAAATCATGACATGCAAGTTTACCCTCTTAAATGTGATGCATACATATGCAAAATGACACCTTTATATGCTATGTATATATATATATATATATATATATATATATATATATATATATATGCATGTTTACCCTCCTTTGAGATGCAAGTCATAAATGCAAGTTCAACATGTTAAGCAAGTTATGTGTATGCTTATATGCAAGAATGTGAATGCTTATGCAAGTTATGTGTATGCTTAAATGCAAGTTTAACATGATATGCAAGTTATGCATGCTTATGCAAGTATGTGAATGCTTATGCAAGAATGTGAATGCTTATGCAAGTTATGTGTATGCTTAAATGTATGTTTAACATGTTATGCAAGTTATGAGAATGCTTATATGCAAGTTCAACATGTTATGCAAGTCATGTGTATGATAATATGCAAGTTTGGGTTGAATGTAGTTGGGTTAATATATGCTCATATATGCAAGTTGACCTCCTCTTAACCCATGACAAAGTTATATGCTAAGATTTGGTGAAACCCATGATATTTGTGATGGATCTTCCCTTTATTATGTCATGAATTGAGAATGATTTACGTGGGGAACGATGGGGTTAATAAATATGTTAATAAAAGTATGATTGGGTATGATTAAGTATACCATAAAAATAAATTAACATAAGTGGGAATTTACCTATTGAGTTAGGTCTACCCCATGGGAATTTACCTATTGAGTTAGGTCTACCCATGTTATGAAAAACTTGATATTAATTAGGGATAATTAATATGGGGGTGATTAATTAGGTGTAATTAATCGACTAAGACACGAGGTTGGACTCATTTGTAGTGTAAAACTGCCCGGACCCTACCGGCTTAACCAGTTGCTACAAATGTCAGCCCAATGTGAGAGGTCTTAGCCATAAATTAAATACGTGATTAAAGTAAAGACACGAGGTTAGACTCTGTTATGACGTAAGACTGCCCGGACCCTAACGGCTTAACCAGGCGGACATAACAGCCAGTCTAATGTGGGAGGTCTTTATGGGAGATCACGGTCTTAATTAATTAAGAAACACTTAACCTTATTAGCATGTAGTGGGACATGAGGGGTTAAGTGGGTGCCTTGGGTGGCATGAGGAAATCTAGTGGTTGCCTTAGGTGGCAATAGAAAATACGATTAGAATACTTAACCAAAGTGGAACATGTAATTAAAACATGGTTAAAGGGTTAAGTAAGTGCTTTTGGGTGGCATGTAGAGATCTAGTGGGTGCCTTGAATGGCAATTAAAATATGATTAATGACTTAACCAAAATTTATAACATGTAAGTGGACATGGTTAAAGGGTTAAGTGGGATTCACTAGAAATAACAAGCTTAGGTGGTAGCTTGTGGGGGCCCATTTCAACCAATATCCCAAACGTATCTTAGTAGGCTCGACTCTAGTCGAGTGACGGGACACGCATATTGGGCTTGACTATAAGAGGCCAAACGGGTTAGCGGTGGCAACGCAGGATCAACGGGTTTCATATGCGTGTGTGGACCCGGGCTGGTTGGTAAGTCGTTGTTGCATCGTGTAGATATAAAGCCGTGCACCGTTGATATTATCAGGTGGCCACTTTGGGGAATGATACACCCCATTGTGGGACCAGCACGGGTATCTACGCTAGGGAGCCGATCGCTTGGGAGTAGTGGGTACACCTAGTAAAGATAGGGGCAGACGGCACCTATGTAGGGGTACACGAATCTACTGGGTGAAATTTCTAAGTACACTTAGTGGGATCAACCTTTAAGTAGGAATTACCCTTGGGTGGGTAGAACTGGTGTGGTGCAGTGTAGGAATTACCCTTCGGTGGGTAGATCTGGGGTGGTGAAATCTAGGAATTATCCTTGAGTGGGAAAATGCGTCTTTACGGTTATCTTAGTTTGTCCTAAGTCTGTCAAGTTGCTTAGTGTAGCCATTAATCCCAGACGTTACCGTATATCAAGCTTATGTCTTCTCTGGTTACTTTAATGATTGTATTGTTAAAGTTATAGGACTCGCTCAGACTTATGTCTGACCCCGTTGTTTTTATCTTTTTTTTCCAACCCTCAGGTTATCAGAGTGGGCCCAGTACGAGTGGGCTTTGATCAGGTTGCTTAATTCTCTTTTGGAGCTTGGACCATAGGTGTAGAGCTCAGCTTACCCTTTCTTTTATGGCTATCAGTTCATGTATTGGGATTATGTACTTTTATTTATCAGGATGGATATTTTGTACTTGACTCTTATTATGGTTTTGTGATGTAACCAAACATGTTTTACTTTCTGCTGTAATGAAATGACGTTTTGAAATTTTCAAGTATTACTTATATATGTCTTGCTGTAATTTTTCTGTTCTATATTCACTTAAAATACTCCACCGATGTTATGGCATTCCCTTAGAGAGTGACCATAGCGGGTGTGGGGTGTTACACGTGGTATCAGAGCTTAAGGTTACCGGAACAGATAAAATTTTTAGAAAACTATTTTTCTAAAAACATTTTTGGAAGAGATATTTTCAAAAACATGTCTTTAAAGAGAAAAGTTTTTGAAAGAAAAGCATAATCCCCGATAGTCATATCTTTATCTTTCGAATTCTTCGTTTTGAATCTTTCCTTTTTCATCTCAGCATGGCTGAAGATCTTTATCTTCCGGACGGTGTAGCGGTACCAGTATGGTATAGGAGGTTGTTAGAGGCTAGGGCCGCCGCTGCAGGTCCAGGAAATGTTCCTCCTTCACCCGTTGCACCCGTTCCTCCTCGCACGGATACTTTTGCTAAGACTTGTAAGAAGTTTAAGGCTATGGGAGGGAAACCTTTTGTGGGAGCTAGGGATTGGCTTAATGAGACGGAAGAATTGATGGAAATCTTGGAAGTGGAAGAGGGAAAGAAAGTCAAGTTAGCCGCTTGGTTAATGGAAGGAGAGGCCTCGTTCTGGTGGGAGGTCACTAATGGAGAATGCCCTATTGACTCTTGGGTGGATTTCAGGCAAAGGTTTGAGGCAAAGTTTCTCTCAAAAGCGGAAGAAAATATGCACGTGGAAAGGTTCTTGAACTTAAAGCAAGGGAACTTGTCAGTGAAAGAATATGTTAACAAGTTTAATCAGTTAGCGAAGTTCAATATAGACTTGGTAAACACACCGGAAGAGAAGGCTTTGAGGTTCGTTAAAGGCTTGAACGAACCGATGCATGGGTTGGCTATGACCCACATCTCTATGGGGGCCACCTTCGAGAAGTTAGTAGACATGGAATTCATGCATAAGGAAGAGAGGGGCCCCAATGCTATTATGGCACCCGAGAAGAATGGAGATCAGAAGAAACCTCAACAACAAAATAAGGGTGCGAAAGGTAAGGGTGGCAAGGGAAAGAAGAGGTGCTTCAATTGTGGGACACTAGGCCACCTAAACAAAGATTGTCGCAAGAAGACTAAGACTGGCTGCTTCCACTGTGGCGAAGCAGGGCATCTGATGAAAGACTGTCCAAAGAAGGAGCAAAGGACGGGGTCTACCTCAGGAGGACAGGTGTAAGCTCTTGTGGCACCAGGTCAGGCTAGGGGGCAAGTACAGGCTCTCGCGATTCGGGAAAGAGGTAGAACTATTTCTATTGAAAGTCTAGTTTTTCTGATCGATCATCCTGTCCGTACTTTATTTGATTTTGACGCATTGAATTCGTTTATCTCATCATTGTTAGTAGAGTCACTGCACTTAGACACCAGTTTAGTAGGTGATCCCTTAGTTGTTTCAAACCCAATTGGGGCTCCATGATGTGTTTGGGTTTGAAAGTTGCTATACTTAGCGCTGGGTTTAGATGTGATGCTTTTTGGGCTTCACGGGCTATGGGTTAGTTTTAGGCATGGACTGGTTATCCAGTAATGGTGTCGTTCTTAATGTGGAGGGAGAGTTGTTAGGCTTATGACCCGCTTGGGTAACACTCTCGAGATCTCTTGTAATCCCATGGAATTTGTTATGCTAAGTTATCTAGAATCGCTTGACACGTCGGTCGAGAGTTTGCAATCTGTAGAGTGGTCCGGGAATACTCGGATGTGTTTTGGGGAGGTGAAGGGCTTACCTCCGGAGCGGGAGATTGACTTCCGAATATATCTGGTTGACAATGCCAAACCAGTATCTTGGCCAGTGTGCCACATGGCTCCTCGTGAGAGGAGGGAACTCCATAAGCAAGTAGGCGATTTGCTTGAGAAGGGGTTTAGAAGACGAAGTATATCGGAGTGGGGTGCTCCGGTATTTTTTGCTATGAAGGCGGATGGGTCCCTCAGACTTTGTGTAGGATAAAGAGAGCTAAATAAACTCACAAAGAAGAATAGACACCCATTGCCGAGGATTGATGATCTTTTTCCAATTAGTTGGCGCCTTAGTAGTTTCATAAACTGGACTTAGCCACAGGGTTTCGTCAGTTGAGAGTGGCTGAGGATAG
The DNA here is from genome assembly GCA_030737875.1 of Allium sativum. NCBI lineage: Eukaryota > Viridiplantae > Streptophyta > Magnoliopsida > Asparagales > Amaryllidaceae > Allium > Allium sativum. The sequence goes on along the minus strand of CM060912.1, from coordinate 765,761,178 downwards.
TATAGAGAAGGCTGCTTTTAGGACTCCAGATGGCTTTAATAGGTTGAGCCGAGCCAGTTATGGAATAAACGGTGTTGTTGAAGTGAGACTGGAAAGGACATCCAGAGTTGGACAAGGGCTTAATTATTTAGCCGTTTTTACTAGTATCATCTCACGTAGGTCGTCTGAATTCGAAGGAGGTATCCCTTGGTTGTTTGTCTGATATTGGTTTAGGCCTTTGGGGCTTGCATTTGGGGTATGTCGAGTTCGACTAGGGTGGTCTGCGTGAGAGATGGACAGTTTTGATGATTTTGGTATTATCCCGGTTTTCTCTAGAAGTGGAGAAAAGCATGCCCTACATCTTAGGGAAGTGTTGGAGACTCTTCGAGCGCATAGTCTTAGGGCAACAAAAGTGGATGGGATTCTTGGCATCCTATGAGTTTGAGATAGCGTATACCCATGGCAAGGGTAACGTGGTGACGAATGCCTTAAGAAGAAAAAGGTTGTCCTTGAGTTCATTGTTCGTTGAACGACGGAGTTTAGAGTTTATTACTATGTTTGACTTTAGACCTTCCGTTGACTTTGTACCCGGTTTGCTAGCCTCCTTAGAGGTTAGGCCTACTCTTTTGGGACGTATTGGCGGAGCAGCGGGACGACCCACAGTTAGTTAAGTTGGTAGAGACGGTAGACTTTGCGTACCGCAAGACAGGGGTTTGAGGAAGGCTATATTTGATGATGCACATCGGTCGAAGATGACCATTCATCCCGGTAGGGACAAGATGTACCAAGACATGAAGCGAGTTTTCTTTTGGGCCGGTATGAAGAAAGACATGGCCGAGTATGTCGCTAGATGCTTGGTGAAAGCGGAGCAAAAGAAACCAAGTGGGTTGCTTCACCCATTGGAAGTTCCGCTAAGGAAGTGGGATAGTGTCTCGAAGGATTACCGAAATCAAGGAAGGGTAATACGGGGATTTGGGTTGTGGTAGATAGACTTACTAAGTGTGCCCATTTCATACCCGTGAAGAGCAAGAGGACTATTCCATGTCTAGCTTCAGTTTACATTCGAGAGATTATTAGATTGCATGGTGTACCTTCCAGTATAGTGAGCGATCGAGGTCCTAACTTCACTAGAGAGTTTTGGAAGGGTTTGCAAGAGGCGGTAGGGACTCAGTTGTGTTTGAGTACCGCATATCATCCTCAGACGGACGGTCAGACCGAGAGGGTGAATTGTATTTTAGAAAACCTTCTGAGGCAATGTATCTTGAATTTTGAAGGTACAAGGGAAGAGCATCTTCCATTGGTGGAGTTGCCCGACAGACTTAGTGGTGTACATGATGTATTCCATGTGAGGAAGTGCCTACATGAGACCGCAGAGGCGGTAGAGCCGAGCTTGCTTAGAGAAGTAAAGCGTGATGTGATTATTCGACGAGCTCCTACCCGCATCCTTGGGTCAGAGATTGGGAAGTTGAGAAACAGAGAGGTTCGACTAGTCCAAAATGAAAAGGGGAGAAGGTGAGAGCAGTACTACTGGGGAGACAGAAGCGAAGATGCGTTCGTTATACCCATTTTTTTTAGGGTATGTCCTTTAAACATCTCCTTTATCATTTGTCTAGTGCTTATCTTATCTTTAGTATGTCCTCTCATTAGTACCTTTGACCTTTAGATAGGGTAAACCTATGGTTGAAACATGTGTTTGAGACATGTTATGTTTGATGGATGCATGTGGATGCAAGTGGTTGCTAGTGGTTGCTCGTGGATGCATATATACACACTCTAGGCACTAGATCGGCTCAATCACTTCATATTGCATATTGCATATAATTGTGTGTAGATAGCTATATTTATGGATGTATAAAGATTGTGTTATCATATGGATGATGCATTTTGGTGAATGATTGTGCACTCATATAGATACTGTATGTGTCGATAGGGTTATCTCGCATACATAATGGATGCATGGCACTATCATGGTTTGCATATGTTCATACATTAGATAGGGAACATATACACACACTCTTTGCATATGCTCATACATCATTAGAAATTGTTTTAAGGACAATGGATGCCCGTGTTTGATGGATTGAGTAGATGGTTGTTTGGATGGTAGGATATGCATTCTCCTTAGCTTAGAGATTTCGGGGACGAAATCCTTTAAGGAGGGGAGAATGTAACACCCCGAATTTCGGTTAATGCTAAAATTCACAAATTAAAGTATAATTAATCTCAGATGTGGGAATTAGGGGAAACGGGCTGCGTCATTGCGTTCGTCTCGGAAAAATACGCGAAATAGAGTCTGAGTTTGCGTAAAACGGGTACCGTATGAAAGAGATATGGACGAACGAAGTTAGGCAGAAAAACCAGAAACAGGCCAGAAATGCACTGGCGCACTTGTGAAGTGCGCCAGTACAAAAATACACTGGCGCACTTGGGAAGTGCGCCCGTGCCGAGCCAGGAAACCTGCACAGTTTCTAGAGAGTTCTGTGGTTGGGTGCACCAGTTTGGGGTTTGGGCTTGGTCTTAGGGCTGGTTTCTGGAAGGTGCCGAAATTTAAGGGTCCTAATCTAATTTAGGGTTAATCTAAGGGCCTAAAACACTACCTAATCCTATAAATAAGACCCCAACCCTACCCTAATTTATTCATAATTAGATCTTGTAACTAAACTATGGCAAAACGAAACTTGATCATGGCCTCCAGAAATCAATGAAGAGAGTTGCAAGCTAATCAACCTCTAATCAACATCTTCTTCAACTAAAGCAACTAATTCCACTTCATAAGTTTGCTAATCTAGGTTTTGGTGAGTTTCTATCACTTTGATGATCAATTGTTAAATTAAGTAGATGAGATATGATGAGATCTATGGTTTTGCATGAGGATTAATGGGTTTTCAAGTCATATGATATGATGTGAATATGCTAATCTATGTTTAATATTAATCATATGTTTATGCGTGTTGAATATGTGAGTTTATGCAAGTTGAATATGCGAGTTTATGCATGTTGAATATGTGAGTTTATGCAAGTTGAATATGTGAGTTTATGCAAGTTAAGTGGTGGGTTTATGCATAATAAGTAATTGATTCTATGCATGCTAAGTATGTGGTTTTATGCATGCTAAGTGTTTGGTATTATGCATAAATCATGACATGCAAGTTTACCCTCTTAAATGTGATGCATACATATGCAAAATGACACCTTTATATGCTATGTATATATATATATATATATATATATATATATATGCATGTTTACCCTCCTTTAAGATGCAAGTCAAAAATGCAAGTTCAACATGTTAAGCAAGTTATGTGTATGCTTATATGCAAGAATGTGAATGCTTATGCAAGTTATGTGTATGCTTAAATGCAAGTTTAACATGATATGCAAGTTATGCATGCTTATGCAAGTATGTGAATGCTTATGCAAGAATGTGAATGCTTATGCAAGTTATGTGTATGCTTAAATGTATGTTTAACATGTTATGCAAGTTATGAGAATGCTTATATGCAAGTTCAACATGTTATGCAAGTCATGTGTATGATAATATGCAAGTTTGGGTTAAATGTAGTTGGGTTAATATATGCTCATATATGCAAGTTGACCTCCTCTTAACCCATGACAAAGTTATATGCTAAGATTTGGTGAAACCCATGATATTTGTGATGGATCTTCCCTTTATTATGTCATGAATTGAGAATGATTTACGTGGGGAACGATGGGGTTAATAAATATGTTAATAAAAGTATGATTGGGTATGATTAAGCATACCATAAAAATAAATTAACATAAGTGGGAATTTACCTATTGAGTTAGGTCTACCCCATGGGAATTTACCTATTGAGTTAGGTCTACCCATGTTATGAAAAACTTGATATTAATTAGGGATAATTAATATGAGGGTGATTAATTAGGTGTAATTAATCGACTAAGACACGAGGTTGGACTCATTTGTAGTGTAAAACTGCCCGGACCCTACCGGCTTAACCAGTTGCTACAAATGTCAGCCCAATGTGAGAGGTCTTAGCCATAAATTAAATACGTGATTAAAGTAAAGACACGAGGTTAGACTCTGTTATGACGTAAGACTGCCCGGACCCTACCGGCTTAACCAGGCGGACATAACAGCCAGTCTAATGTGGGAGGTCTTTATGGGAGATCACGGTCTTAATTAATTAAGAAACACTTAACCTTATTAGCATGTAGTGGGACATGAGGGGTTAAGTGGGTGCCTTGGGTGGCATGAGGAAATCTAGTGGTTGCCTTAGGTGGCAATAGAAAATACGATTAGAATACTTAACCAAAGTGGAACATGTAATTAAAACATGGTTAAAGGGTTAAGTAAGTGCTTTTGGGTGGCATGTAGAGATCTAGTGGGTGCCTTGAATGGCAATTAAAATATGATTAATGACTTAACCAAAATTTATAACATGTAAGTGGACATGGTTAAAGGGTTAAGTGGGATTCACTAGAAATAACAAGCTTAGGTGGTAGCTTGTGGGGGCCCATTTCAACCAATATCCCAAACGTATCTTAGTAGGCTCGACTCTAGTCGAGTGACGGGACACGCATATTGGGCTTGACTATAAGAGGCCAAACGGGTTAGCGGTGGCAACGCAGGATCAACGGGTTTCATATGCGTGTGTGGACCCGGGCTGGTTGGTAAGTCGTTGTTGCATCGTGTAGATATAAAGCCGTGCACCGTTGATATTATCAGGTGGCCACTTTGGGGAATGATACACCCCATTGTGGGACCAGCACGGGTATCTACGCTAGGGAGCCGATCGCTTGGGAGTAGTGGGTACACCTAGTAAAGATAGGGGCAGACGGCACCTATGTAGGGGTACACGAATCTACTGGGTGAAATTTCTAAGTACACTTAGTGGGATCAACCTTTAAGTAGGAATTACCCTTGGGTGGGTAGAACTGGTGTGGTGCAGTGTAGGAATTACCCTTGGGAGGGTAGATCTGGGGTGGTGAAATCTAGGAATTATCCTTGAGTGGGAAAATGCGTCTTTACGGTTATCTTAGTTTGTCCTAAGTCTGTCAAGCTGCTTAGTGTAGCCATTCATCCCCAGACGTTACCGTATATCAAGCTTATGTCTTCTCTGGTTACTTTAATGATTGTATTGTTAAAGTTATAGGACTCGCTCAGACTTATGTCTGACCCCGTTGTTTTTATCTTTTTTTTTCCAACCCTCAGGTTATCAGAGTGGGCCCAGTACGAGTGGGCTTTGATCAGGCTGCTTTATTCTCTTTTGGAGCTTGGACCATAGGTGTAGAGCTCAGCTTACCCTTTCTTTTATGGCTATCAGTTCATGTATTGGGATTATGTACTTTTATTTATCAGGATGGATATTTTGTACTTGACTCTTATTATGGTTTTGTTATGTAACCAAACATGTTTTACTTTCTGCTGTAATGAAATGACGTTTTGAAATTTTCAAGTATTACCTATATCTGTCTTGCTGTAATTTTTCTGTTCTATATTCACTTAAAATACTCCACCGATGTTATGGCATTCCCTTAGAGAGTGACCATAGCGGGTGTGGGGTGTTACAATATGTATGTATGCAAGTTTAGATTTTGATTTAGACATAAATCATATGCGAGTTGGGGAAAATTATATGTAACCTTACATGTTTCATGACATCTAGTTTATGCGAAAATTTGATCTAAAGTTAGGCTATGACATGTGTGAGTTATATGCTAAATTCTACATGCTAGTTTACATGTTTAGAGGTAAGTTTACACCATTGTAATGTTGCATAAATCACATTTGCAAGTTTATATAAATATATGAGTTCGGAATATGTATCATGCTATGTAAGTTTGTGGTTATTGCCTATGAAAGTTTACACTTTTAGATGTAGATCCATGACATACATGATTTATGCAAGTTGTGACCATTACCTAAACAAGTTTACGCCTTTAGTTTTGGATCTATGACATATGTAGTTTTATGCAAGTTGTAACTTTGGCCTATGCAAGTTTTAGATGTAGAACATCATTCATACATGCAAGTTCACCCCTTATGTTTAGATCTAGTTTTATCTATATGTATGTTGTGATGTTTTCTCTTTATTCCATGAGTTAGACTATTCGAGTCTAACGTATATTTTGCGTTAAACGAACGAACGTACAACGTGGGTCAATGGGATAATATTAAAAGATTTAATGGGCATAAATGCCTTAAATGGCATAAAACTAATTTGTGATGAAAATTGGTATGATTTTGCATACCATAAATAGATGGACATAATTGAGTCAATTATGGCCATAGCTAAATTTGGAATTGATTGATAATTTGAATAGGGAAATTAATTCAAATTGGGGAATGATTAATTAGGTGTAATTAATCGTCTAAGACACAAGGTTAGGCTCTTTTGTGTGTAAAACTGCCCGGACCCGCCTGGCAAATCCAGCTGCCACAAATGCCAGTCTAATGTAGGAGGTCTTAGGCATAAATTAAATGCGTAACAATTGTAAAGACATGAGGTTAGGCTCGTTTGTAGTGTAAGACTGCCTGGACCCGCCCGGCAAATCCAGATGCCACAAATGCCAGTTTAATATGAGAGGTCTTTATAAGGTTACGGTCTTAATGAATTAAGAATCACTTAACCAGATAAACATGTAGTGGGACATGAGGGGGTTAAGCGGATGCCTTGGGTGGCATGCGAAATTTAGTGGGTGCCATGGGTGGTATTTGAAATATGATTAGAAACACTTAACCAAAATTTGAAACATGTAAGTGAACATGAATAAGAAGAGGGTTAAGTGGGTTGTACTGGAGGGGACCAAGCTTAGGTGGATAGCTTGTGTCAAGTATTGGGGCCCGTTTCAACCAGTAACCCATACGTATCTTTGTGGGCTCGACCCAAGTCGAGGACGGGACACGCATACTGGGCTTGACCGTAAGAGGCCAAAACGGGTTAGCGGTGGCAACGCAAGTCCAATGGGTTCATATGCGTGTGCGGACCCGGGCTGGTAGGTAATACGTTGTTGCATCGTGTAGGTATAAGCCATGCATTATTGGTCGTACCGGGTTGCCACTTTGGGGAGTGATACACCCCACTGTGGGGCCATCACGGGTATCTACGAGTTAGGGAGCCGATCGCATGGGGGTAGTGGGTACACCTAGTGGAGATAGGGGCAGGCGGCACCTATGAAGGCAAGTAGGGGTGCACGAAACTACCGTTATCATTATTAAAGTTCTGTAGGCGGGATCAACCTTAGGGTAACTAGTGGTGGTGCCGTATAGTAGTGGTGGTGCAGCATAGTAATTATCTTATAGTGGTTTAGGTGCGCTTTAACGTCATCTTAGTTCAACCTTATTTCCTTCTTTGCTCTGCCATACTCAATTGTTCACAGTCATTTTCTTATTTTCCAACTTATGCCTTAGCCTAGTTATTTTGGTAATTATATTGTTAAAGTTATCGCACTCGCCAGACTTTATGTCTTACCCCCTTTGTTTCCTCCTCTTTTCTTCCTTTCCCCCCAAGGTGCTCAGGTTGGAACTAACACCAGTGGAGCTTGATTTTGGACGGCTGTATTTCTTGCTTTTAGAAGATTGCTTGGATCGCTGAAGTAAAGTTCAGCCTCTCTTATTTATGGCTATTTTGTACTCGGGATTATATCTTTCAATTTATGTACTTTGATTTAGTCAAGATGGATATTATGTACTTTGACTCTGGTTTTTGATGATGTAATCAAACTTATGTGTTTACCGCTGCAATGAATAAAGTTTTAAAGTTTTAGTACTGTTTATATCTGTCTTGTTGTTGAGTTTCTGTTCTATACACACTTAAAATGCTCCATAGAAGTTAATGCATTCCCTTTGTGAGTGACATTAATGGACGTGGGGTGTTACACGTGGTATCGGAGCTGAAGGTTACCAGAACAGATATGAATTTTGAAAAGTGTTTTTGAAAAACAATTTTTATAAAGAAGTACCTTCAAAAGTACGTTTTAAGGAAAGTGTTTTCAAGAGAAAAGCTTATTTTAGAAAGCATAACCCCAAGAGCCATATATCTTTCCTTCGGTTCTTTTGTATTGAATCTTTCCTTTTTTCTTTCAGCATGTCTGGAATTCCCGAGATACCCGAGGGGATACCAATACCAGGATGGTTTAGGAGGTATTTGGAGACTAGGACTGCCACCGCCGGTCCAGTAAATGCTCCTCCTCCTCGTGTGGATACTTTTTCTAGCAATGGGTGGAAAACCTTTTCACGGGACGGAGACATTTGTTGAAGCATGAAATTGGCTAAAGGAGGTGGAAGAATTGTTTGGGATCTTTGAAGTGGGAGATGGAAGAAAGGTCCAGTTAGCTGCCTGCCTAATGAAGGATGAGGCCTCGTTTTGGTGGGAGGTCACTAAAGGAGAGCGTCCAATTAATACATGGCCAGATTTCAGTTGGAGGTTTGAGGCGAAGTTTCTCTCACGGGCTGAAGAGAATCTTTACATGGAAAGGTTTCTAGCATTGAAGCAGGGGAATCTATCGGTGAAAGAATACGTCAACAAATATAATCAGTTGGCGAGACTTGGCTTGGACTTGGTGAATACACTAGAAAAGAAGGCCCTGAGATTTGTTAAGGGTTTGAACGAGGCGCTTCATGGCTTAGCTATGACCCACATCCCCATGGGGGCTACCTTTGAGAGACTAGTTGACATGGCACTTATGCATGAAGAGGAGAAGGGCGACAATGCTAATAAGGCACCCGAGAAGAAAGGGGATCAAAAGAAATCACAACAGAAACAACAGAACAAGAAAGGTGATAAAGGCAACAATTGTAAGGGAAAGAAGAGATGCTTTAATTGTGGGACACCATGCCATCTAAGCAAAGATTGTAGGAAGAAAAATAAGACTGGTTGTTTCCACTGTGGCGAAGCGGGACATCTAATTAAGGATTGCCCAAAGAAAGGGCAGAGGGCAGGGTCTACCTCAAGAGGACAGGTGCAGGCTCTTATGGCACCAGGGCAGGCAAGGGGGCAAGTTTAGGCTCTCATAGTCCTACCGCTGCAAGAACGAGGTAAAGCAATTTCCGTTGAAAGTTTAGTTTATATGTTTGATCATCCTATTCGTACTTTATTCGATTCTGGCGCATCACATTCGTTTATCTCTACATCATTAGTTGAAACACTGCACCTAGATACTAGTCTAGTTACGGATCCCTTAGTAGTCTCAAATCCTATTGGTGGTTCGGCTCATCTTTCTATGATTTGTCGGGATTTGAGAGTGTTTATCTTGGGCGTTGAGTTTGAATGCAACGCCTTTGTTCTTGGTTTCATGGGCTGCGGCTTGATTCTAGGTATGGATTGGCTAACTAGATATGGGGCCATCCTAGATTGTGAAAGAAGGGTAGTTAGATTGATGACTTGTTGTGGAAAGACCCTTGATATTTCTTGTGACCCTAGAGGTCCAGTAATGCTTAGCTACCTAGAATCTCTTGACGCATCCGATGATGATTTACATTCTGTTCGTATAGTTCGTGAATATGTTGATGTTTTCGATGAGGTGAGGAGTTTACCCCTAAAACGTGAGATAGACTTTCGAATATATCTAGTAGATAATGCAAAGCCAGTTGCATTGCCAGTGCACCACATGGCTCCAAGAGAGAGAAGAGAACTCAGTAAGCAAGTGAAAGAATTGCTTGAGAAGGGGTTCATAAGACGTAGTATATCGGAGTGGGGTGCTCCAGTAGTATTTGCCACGAAGGCAGATGGGTCCCTTAGACTTTATGTGTACTATAGAGAACTTAATACGCTTACTAAGAAGAATAAGCACCCACTGCCGAGAATTGACGATCTCTTCGATCAGTTAGTTGGCGCCTCTGTGTTTTCGCAGTTGGACTTAGCCACTGGTTTCCATCAGTTGAGAGTGACTGAGGATAGCATAGACAAGTCTGCCTTTGGGACTCCAGAACGGCTTCTTCGAGTGGCTTGTGATGCCCTTCGGTTTGACAAACATCACCGCATACTTTGTTGATTTAATGAGTAGGGTGTTTAGGGAGTACCTTAAAATATTCGTGGTTGTCTTTGTGGACGACATCTTGATCTTTTCTAAGAGCGAGGAAGAGCATGCCCTACATCTTAGGGAAGTGTCGGAGACTCTTCGAGCACATATCCTTAAAGCTAAATTTTCTAAATGTCACTTTTGGAGGAAGGAAGTGCGATTCTTAGGGCACGTGGTTTCCAAAGAAGGGATAGCTGTGGATCCCGCGAAGGTAGTGGCCATCCAAGATTGGAAGGTCCCTAAAAATGCTACCGAGGTTAGGAGTTTCTTAGGGTTGGATGTCTACTACAGAAAGTTTATCAAGGACTTTGCAAAAATATCAGCCCCATTAACACACTTGACGAAGAAGAACTTAGTTTTCACGTGGGACGTTGATTGTGATGATGTGTTCCAACGTTTAAAGAGAGCTTTGACCACAACCCCGGTCTTAGTGTTGCCAGATGGGAGTAAGCCATTTACTGTTTATACCGATGCTTATGGTACAGGACTAGGCGCAGTCTTAATGCAAGAGGGAAGGGTAATAGCCTATGGTGGAAGGCAGTTGAGAGTGCATGAGAGAAATTACCCTACACATGACCTAGAGTTGGCTGCTATTGTTTTCGCGCTTAAGTCTTGGCGCCATTATCTTCTTGGCGAGAAATTCAAATTGTTCACTGACCACAAATCGCTAAAATACTTGTTCTCTCAGAAGGACATGAACTTAAGGCAGCAAAGGTGGATGGAATTCTTAGCGTCCTATGATTTCGAGATAGCATATACCCCTGGCAAGGGTAACGTGGTGGAAGACGCCTTAAGTAGGAAAATGTTGTCCTTGAGTCCGTTGTTTGTTGAGCGGCGAAGCTTAGAGTTCATCTCTACGTTTGACTTTAGACCTTCCATTGACTTTGTGCCCGGTTTACAAGCATCCTTAGAGGTCAGACCTACGCTTTTAGGACAGATCGGTGAGGCACAACGAGATGACCCACAGTTGGTTGAGTTAGTAGAGAAGATCAAAGGAGGGGAGTCATCGAGCCAACTCCATAGGTATACCCTTTATGATAAGGGTTGGTTATGTAGGGACGGTAGACTTTGTGTACCATGGGACGGGAATCTTATAAAGACCATTCTTGATGATGCACATCGTTCGAAGATGACCATCCATCCCAGTGGGGACAAGATGTACATGGACATGAGACGAGTTTACTTTTGGGCCGGCATGAAGAGGGAAGTGGCAGAATTTGTCACTAGATGCTTGGTGTGCCAACAAGTAAAAGCAGAGCAAAAGAAACCCCGTGGGTTGCTTCACCCATTGGAGGTCCCACAATGGAAGTAGGAAAGTGTCTTGATGGACTTTATTGATGGGTTACCGAGATCGAGGAAGAGTAATATGGGGATTTGGGTCGTGGTAGACAGACTTTCTAAGAGCGCCCATTTCATTCCTGTGAAGAGTAAGAGGACTGCTCCATGGTTAGCCTCTGTATACATTCGAGAGATAGTTCGTTTGCACGGTGTTCCTTCTAGCATAGTGAGCGACCGCGATCCTATTTTTACTAGCAAGTTTTGGAAGAGCTTGCAAGAGGCTGTAAGGACTCAGTTATGTTTGAGCACCGCATATCATCCTCAGACGGACGGCCAGACCGAGAGGGTGAATCGTATTCTAGAAGACTTATTGAGGTTGTGTGTCTTAGACTTCGGAGGTACATGGAAGGAACATCTTCCATTGGTGGAGTTTGCATATAATAATAGCTTTCAGTCTAATATTGGCATGGCACCGTTCGAGGCTCTTTATGGATGGTCGTGTCGTTCACCTACTTGTTGGTGGGAGTCTACAGATAAGATCTTACTTGGGCCAGATATGATTAGAGAGACTTCAGAAAAGATCGATTTGATTCTTTGGAGGATGAAGACGGCGCCAGATAGGCAGAAATCTTATGCAGACAAGAGCAGGATAGATCTTGAGTTTGATATTGGGGACATGGTCTTTGTCAAGGTGTCTCCATTACGGAATGTGGTTCGCCTTGCGTCCGTTGGGAAGTTAGCACCAAGGTTCGTAGGGTCGTTTCCTATTAAGGAGAGGATTGGGCAGATGGCGTATAGAGTGGAGTTGCTCGAGAGACTTAGTGGTGTACACGATGTATTCCATGTATCACATTTGAGGAAGTGCTTGCATGAGACTGCGGAAGTGGTAGAGCCGAGCTTGCTTAGAGAGGTGAAGGTAGAGCGTGATGCGACGATTCGACAAGCTCCTACATGCATTCTTGGGTCGGAGATTAAGAAGTTGAGGAATCGAGAGATTGAGCTAGTCAAAGTGCAATGGGGAGATGATGAGAGCAACGCTACTTTGGAGACGGAAGAGAAGATGCATTCATTATACCCTTTTCTTTTTGAGGGTATGTCTTTTAATTTCTCCTTTATCGCTTAGCTTGTACTTATCTTATTTTAGTATGTCCTCTCGCTAGTATTTTTGACCTTTAGATAGGGTAGTCCTTTGGTTGAAACATGTGGTTGAGACATGTTATGTATGATGGATGCAAGTGTTTGCTACTGGTTGCTCGTGGATGCATATAAACACACTTTAGGCACTAGATCGGCTCAGTCACTTCATATTGCATATTGCATATATATGTGTGTACATATTTAAGTTAATGGATGTATAATGGTTTTACTATCATATGGATGCTGCATTTTGGTGAATGGTTGTGCACACATGTAGAAATAATATGTATCGATAGGATTCATTCGCATACATAATGGACGCATGGCACTATCATGGTTTGCATTAAGAAGGTCAGCTGAATCAGTAGACCGCCTGATTCTGCATTAGATAAGGAATATATACACACGCTTCTTGCATATGTTCATACAGCATTAGGAATTTTATAAGGACAGTGGATGCCTGTGTTTGATGGTTGAGTAGATGGTTATTTGGATGTTAGGATATGTATTCTCCTTAACTTGGAGATTTCGGGGGCGAAATCCTTTAAGGAGGGGAGAATGTAACACCCCGTATTTCTGTTAACACTAAAGTAACAAATTAAAGAATAACTAATCTAAGATGTGAGAATTAAGGGAAACGGTTTGCGCCATTGTGTTCGTCTCGGAATTCTGGTTGAGACAGAGTTCGAGTTTGCATGAATTGGACTTCGTATGAAGAAGTTATGGCCATTGGAAGTTTCAGAATATTCAAAACAGATTTCGAAAATTCAAATTTCAGAGTCAGACAGGCTAGGCGGGAAAATTCCCTCCAGGGCTTGGTCGACCATAGGGTCGACCTACCCTGACCAGGTCGACCTGGGGGTCGACCTGCCCCCCTCGGGCAGATTTGATTAGTGACCTGTTAATGACTGTTTGTTGACTCATTAGGGTTTCTGATCTGCTCTGATTGGTTGGGATTAATTCTGGGTTGATCGGACGGCCTAAACTAATCCTAAACTCTACAAAAACACCTATAGACTCAAACCCTAAAATCAAATTAAAATTAAATTCATGGCCTCCATGTCGTCACCTTGCAACTCAGAATAGCCGCCACCAATTAGAGAGGAAGAAAGCAAATCAAATTCAATTCTATTCAACTCTAACTACGAATCTACTTCAAAGGAAATCTAATACAACTTCAGAACTCAGAATTCAGAACTCAAGACATTCCTTAAGTTCTGAGTTCGATTTCTTTAATAAAATAATTAGCAATTTAATTAGATTAAGTTATGATGTGGATTATATAGATATGATGTGAATTATTGACCGCATGTTATAATTATGTTGTAAAATTGTGATGTTATTATATAGGTTGTAAATTCTATGATGTTATGTTGTGATGTTATCATCTATGTTGTAAAGTTATAATGCTACCATCTATGTTGTAATTCTATGATTGGCTTATGTATAATCAAATCATCATGTTGTTCATATGCTAGTTTAGTTATGTTGATTCATATGATAAATCATATGTATGTATGCAAGTTTAGATTTTGATTTAGACATAAATCATATGCGAGTTGGGCAAAATTATATGTAACCTTACATGTTTCATGACATCTAGTTTGTGTGAAAATTTGATCTAAAGTTAGGCTATGACATGTGTGAGTTTACATGTTTAGATGTAAGTTTACACCATTGTTATGTTGCATAATTCACATATGCAAGTTTATATAAATATATGAGTTGGAATATGAATCATGTTATGCAAGTTTGTGGTTATTTCCTATGCAAGTTTATACCTTTAGATGTAGATCCATGACATACATGATTTATGCAAGTTGTGACCATTACCTAAACAAATTTACGCCTTTAGATTTGGATCTATGACATATGTAGTTTTATGCAAGTTGTAACTTTGGCCTATGCAAGTTTTAAATGTAGAACATCATTCACACATGCAAGTTCACCCCTTATGTTTAGATCTAGTTTTATCTATATGTATGTTGTGATGTTTTCTCTTTATTCCATGAGTTATACTATTCGAGTCTAACGTATATTTTACGTTAAACGAACGAACCTACAACGTGGGGCAATGGGATAAAATTAAAAGATTTAATGGGCATAAATGCCTTAAATGGCATAAAACTAATTTGTGATGAAAATTGGTATGATTTTGCATACCATAAATAGATGGACATAATTGAGTCAATTATGATCATAGTTAAATTTGGAATTGATTGATAATTTGAATAGGGAAATTAATTCAAATTAGGGAATGATCAGTTAGGTGTAATTAATCGTCTAATACACGAGGTTAGGCTCTTTTGGTGTAAGACTACACGGACCCGCCCGGCAAATCCAGCTGCCACAAATGCCAGTCTAATATGGGAGGTCTTAGGCATAAATTAAATGTGTAACAATTGTAAAGACACGAGGTTAGGCTCGTTTGTGGTGTAAGACTGCCCGGACCCGTCCGGCAAATCCAGCTGCCACAAATGCCAGTCTAATGTGAGAGGTCTTTATAAGGTTATGGTCTTAATGAATTAAGAATCACTTAACCAGATAAACATGTAGTGGGACATGAGGGGGTTAGGTGGGTGCCTTGGGTGGCATGTGGAATTTAGTGGGTGCCTTGGGTGGCGTTTGAAATACGATTAGAAACACTTAACCAAAATTTGAAACATGTAAGTGAACATGAATAAGAAGAGGGTTAAGTGGGATGTACTAGAGGGGACCAAGCTTAGGTGGATAGCTTGTGTCAAGTAATGGGGGCCCGTTTCAACCAGTAACCCATACGTATCTTTGTGGGCTCGACCCAAGTCGAGGACGGGACACGCATACTGGGCTTGACTGTAAGAGGCCAAAACGGGTTAGCGGTGGCAACGCAAGTCCAACGGGTTCATATGCGTGTGTGGACCCGGGCTAGTAGGTAAGACGTTGTTGCATCGTGTAGGTATAAGCCATGCATTATTGGTGGTATCGGGTTGCCACTTGGGGAGTGATACTCCCTACTGTAGGGCCAGCACGGGTACCCACGAGTTAGGGAGCCGATCGCATGGGGGTAGTGGGTACACCTAGTGGAGATAGGGGCAGGCTGCACCTATGAAGGCAACTAGGAGTGCACGAAACTACCATTATCATTATCAAAGTTCTGTAGGCGGGATCAACCTTAGGATAACTGGTGGTGGTGCAGTATAGTAGTGGTGGTGCAATATAGTAATTATCTTATAGTGGTTTAGGTGTGCTTTGACGTCATCTTAGTTCAACCTTATTTCCTTGTTTACTCTGCAATACTCAATTGTTCGCAGTCATTTCCTTATTTTCCAACTTATGCCTTAGTCTAGTTATTTTGGTAATTATATTATTAAAGTTATCGCACTCGCCAGACTTTATGTCTGACCCCCTTTGTTTCCTCCTCTTTTCTTCCTCCCCCCCCCCCTCCAAGATGCTCAGGTTGGAACTAGCACCAGTGGAGCTTGATTTTGGACAGCTGTATTTCTTGCTTTTAAAAGATTGCTTGGATCGCTGAAGTAAAGTTCAGCCTCTCTTATTTATGGCTATTTTGTATTGGGGATTACGTCGTTCAATTTATGTACTTTGATTTAGTCAAGATAGATATTATGTACTTTGACTCTGTTTTTTGTTGATGTAATTAAACTTATGTGTTTACCACTGTAATGAATAAAGTTTTAAAGTTTTAGTACTGTTTATATCTGTCTTGTTGTTGAGTTTCTGTTCTATACACACTTAAAATGCTCCATAGAAGTTAATGCATTCCCTTTATGAGTGACATTAATGGACGGCGGGTGTTACAGAATCTGAATATAATGAATGAGAATATGAATTGTATATAAGTGAAATGAACCAAATGAAATTGTATAAATGAAGTCTTAACATTGGAAATTGTCCGGTTATGATTTGGTTGGACGGGTAAGATTATTTGGATGTTTCGTTTATTGCTCTTACTAGAGTCTTATATGGTTCTATATAGTGTATGTTATGTATTGATTTTTCTCTCCATATACTTGCTCCCACTTGTTATTAAGTATTTAGTATGTATAAAAGGCATATGCTTGCTTTTGGAGCCGTCTGAGCATTATATCGCTTTTGCTTGCTTAAATATATGCTAATTTTCTCATAATGCTAATGAACTGTACTATCTCGGATTACATACTGTATTTGGATGTAACTACCCGCCTTTTCAACCACTTCAAATCAGTAATTAAACCAACTTAAACCGTTCGAAACGACAGATTGTTATTGCTATGGAGTTTAATAAATCAAACCACAAACACATAATAGCATAATATCTCGCAGCGAAATAAATAAAATACAATAGTAGTTCATGAAGCTACTAAATAAAATTCAAAACTTATACATAATACCAGAGTTATAGAATTAAATACAGCGGAAGTCTAAATACAAGAATTTCTAATACAAAGAGAAATAACCAGAACCAATAGATATAGATGATGTCTTCAACAAGTCTCCAACTTCAAAACTTGAAATCTCAATACTACTACACTAGGTATGACCCGAACGATAATCAAAACAAAACAACTCAGATCAGGACTAACATTCTTATATCAGTTAATCAACTCAAGTGAAATATTTAATGAAATGCATCGGTAACTTAAAGGATGTTTGGGATTTTCATCCTCTAAGGATCCGTCAAGCTAGATATCATATAAAACAACACACAATTATAATAGCGTCTATAGTTAAATATACTATTGAAAATAGCGTAAGCAGGGTTACCTTTATTACCCTTGCACCATTTATACTACCGTAGTCTATGCAGATACCGTAAAGTCCACCATAAACTTGTGGCTATCAGAGGGCACTGCATAGGTACGATACAAATCAAAATCGTAGGTGGCTCGATCAGGATAATATGACAAGGCACACGAGGAATACCCACAGTAGGATTCTACCGATGCACACCCGGACCGGCGGTAATGCATAGCCGCGACTACTGCTCACTCGAACAACACTCCCATAATCAAGGGTGGCTACCAATCAAATCACAAAGTAATAGATATAGTTCGAAGAAGTGTATCCGATAGAAGGTGCGACCTTACTTAATCATGGTATAATACCTATTTTAGTCATTTTATTTATGACCCGAAGGCCAAGGACATCCGTCATCATTCTCTTTCTTCAAATCCAGTATTCACCTCCAAGTCCATCCTACTTCATTCGGGATTCTCCACCATGTGCACAGTTGTTAAAGTGGTATCGGTATTGATAGAGAGTATGTTAATACCGTCTTTGGTCTCTTTAACATCCAAACCCTTATTTCATACCGTGGTCATTTATATTTGAAATCATATTTCAAATCAATTAATTTCAAATATCGGTTTCAATCTGTTAACTCCAAATATTGATTTTATATTTAAACAATTAAGTTCAATATTCAAACGTCATAAATTCATTTCAACAGATTCATTATTTGATTTCATTTAAAACTTTCAGATTCCATAATTACAAATAGTTCATTACCAAGAGTAATATTAGATTTCAAATTTCTATCTCAATTATCGTTATTCAAAATCTTCATACTAAACATTTAGGATCTAATAACTTGGATCAGAAATAGACCTTTATTTAAAATAGTTAATATAAAATAAAACAATTTAATTTAAAATAAATAGATTTGTATAAAATAAATTGGTTAAAAAGATTATAAAATACATAATGTAATAGCTGAATAAAATAATTGAATTTTAAAATAAATATAAGAGGTTTAATAGTTAAATATAATATAAATAATTATAAAATAATAATTATCTAAAATAATCTAAATAATTTTTGTACAAAATAATAGTAGTTTCAAAAAAATGAGTTTTATACAATAATCCAATCCGAACCATATATCCATATGTCAAAGTTCATCAGTTTAGTTATCAAAACTTTGGTTCAACTTATTCCAACTTAGTAGTATATTCACATTCCAATACATTATAGATATTATTTGAGTTTGGTTCAAATTTTATTACTTGAATCAAATTCTCAAAATTTCAATTTTCAAATTACATTTCTTTCATTTCATGACAATTAAATCTCAAATTTCTAATTTAATCAACTCTTAATATTAACTTCAATCGTATTTGGATTCAGACTCTGCATTCCATAAATTATTATCAAATCAGTTTTTTAAGTTCCATTACCATAACGAATTTCATATAAAACTCAATTAATTTTTCTAAATCACATTTTAAATCAATTAAGCTTAATTTTGAATTCCATTTCAATTTAGTAATTAAACATTAGTTACAATTATATTCCAAATCTCTCTTTAAACATTTCTTAATTTAAAGTATTAAGAACAATCTAAATTTATATTTTTATAACATCTATATTTATGGATTAGATATAAAATTTACATAACATTATATTATAATAAGAGATTTATTAAATTACTTATAAAGTAATTTAAATTATTTAAATTTTAAAATAATATGATAGCGAAGATATATTTAAAATAGTTAGGATAAATAATTTCAAAATAGACCAACGGTGTCGATATATAATTTTCCATCTAGTTCAAGTGATACGTATATATATCATCTCAATCCAAAATTCAAAATTCGAATCGCGGGTATATACCATTTCAATCCACATCCCAAATCGATTCAATTCAGTTCCTAAATCTATATAGTGATTTGGATATGTATCATTTCCACTCATAGGGAACTTGCAGTATGAGAACAAATAAATATATTAACATCCATAAACTAAACATATGAAACATATACATGAAGTAATACAAGTCACATATGCACATTTATATCATACATACATGTCGTGTCATGAATGGATGTCATCAGTGTATAACATATATATAAGATTTTCTAACAATAAACTTATACATTTCATAGAATTTCAAGTGTGTTGAATTTCACTCTTATAGAAATGTAAGTCAAGTGTGAGATAAACTCAACTTTAGTGACACTGAATGGAAAATGTAAATGAATAGACATGAGTGAAACTGACACAAGCTATGACAAGTCAAGCACGACAGTAATCATGATTACAAACGCCAAATCAAATTCGGACCAACGGCAAATCCAAGCTACTCTCTCTTCATTTTTTTATTTAAGATAGAAGGGAAGAAAGGAACTTGGCAACAAAACATCACAGAAAGGAAAAAAACTGCATGCTTCCGGCCTGACTTTGCTTTGATCAGTAAAGAACACGGCCAGAGCAGGGAACATGTGGTGTTGCGAGATGGATAGACCAATGGAGGGAGGATGTGTTGAATAGGAAGCAAGCTACAGTAATTTTGGCACCTTCATTTTTTTATTGCAGCATACTTTCATGCATTGATGCATGCCTTTACATTTATTCTGCAAAGTTCGGAAATGAAAGTCACGGAGAAAATGGGAAGGGGAAGAGTAAAGTGATGGGAAGAAGGAAATAAGGGGAGAGGGTGTATATATGCATGCGTTATGTTTCTAAAGCATCATTCAAATGAACCAGTGAAACTTTCTAGTAATCGGGACTTCTCACGATTTAAGACAGAATTTATAAAATTTATGATAAGAATTTATTTGGAGATAAATATATGTAAGAAGGAAATGGCTAAAAATAAAGATTGAAGCAACACACATACATTAACCGATTTTTCATATTTTTTAGTCGAAATTAAAATTTCGAAGCAGTAACGTTCGAATTTCACGAAACGAAAAATATTGCCTCACATAGAAAATAGTCTAGTATTTTCCGTTCAAATTTCGACAACAATTTATTCATCGCAATTTATTAATTGCTTAATTAAACTAACACAAATAGAACAAATTTGCATATTTTTCTATGAAATTTGTTCCAATGTTATATTTAATTAGATGCATTTCAATATTAAATTTCGGATTTTAGTTCAAATTTTAAGTTTTCAATATTAGTTTTGCTTTATCGGTTGTCGCTACTGTTAATTTATCACATACATCGATTTAAACGGAATGGGCGAAAGTTGATGTTATCATTTTAAAATTTACAAAATACGTTTTATATAAAAATACTACATTTTATAAACTAATATTACGACATTTATATTTTTTAATTGGCTTTACTTTAGTTTTCACGCAATTACGTTCTGAAACTAAATGATCGTTCTGAATTTATTATTTAAGTTAAACATGTGTACTTTAATTTATATTTATATCAATTTATTCATTCTTATCATTTCGAATAAATAAATAAATAATCAACTTTTTAAGTAAAATTCAATTAAAACACATTATTTAAACCGTTAAAATTTAGATTGTTACAATCTCTCCCACTCAAACCTTTTCGTCCCCGAAATGGAACGAGGCAGAGAAAATAGTATCTAAATAATTTAATATATTTAGAATCAAACAGTTCAAAATTATCGTCTTACTCTTATGTATTTTGAAATATTCAATTCCAAAGTTTCGATATATTCCAAAATTTCAAATATAGTTCAAGGTATTTACTCGACGTCTCAATGACACTATATATCCATCTCACTTTCCGAACTCGAAAACAAATACCAATGATGTCATGATCATCTTTGAAACTGTTTTCAAGCACTAGAATGTGATTCTATATATATCTGGTACATATAGAATTTCAAATATACATTGATCAGACGTATATTCAAATCACTTAGTACTAGGTAATGATCACCTACCTAAGTTAACTTTGAAGTCCATTTAATTACATGATTTTAACTTATACTTATTTCACCAATCATTATTGTTTTAAGATTTCAATAACCATATATGGAGTGTTGACAGCAAAAAATGTTGTAAATACCAAAGGTTCCTACTACTGGGAATTATAGTTTAAATCATGTAACTAAGTATAAGAAAGCGGTAAATAACACGAGGAATTTATAGTGGTTCGGCCTCGAGAGAGGCCTATGTCCACTTTGAAGAGGTGTTGGAATATTATTTATCACTTAAGTATTAAAAGTAGTGGCACACTCATGATATATCATTACATTCACTTTCGTAATCATCATATGCTAAGTATTTGGGAAAAATACAATTTAATCCTTCTTCTTCCTCAAAGAGGAGATGCCATTGAAGAGGCTCTTGAAGCTCTCTAGATGTCCCATGTGATAGAAATCCAACCCCTTTGGAGTGTGAGGCCATGAGGTATTTATAGGAGGGGGTTAGGTAGGAGTAGGTAGGAATGGGGGACCACACCCAGAAATTTTCACCTGACACCCGCGCCCATGCATATTTCGTACCTAGCCTTGGGGTGCGAATTTCACACCTCGTGGGGTGCGAAATTCGTACCCTCTGGGGCTGCGAAATTCATACCTTTTAGGATACGAATTTCGCACCATGCTGGGCGCGAAACTCATACCCTTCGGGGGTACGAAATTCATACCCAGAGGGGTTCGAATTTCGTACCCCGAAGGGTGCAAATTTCGTACCTCCTGGGGTGCAAAATTCACACCCCTTAGGGGTGCGAAATTTGCACCTCGAGGGGTACGAAGTTCACATTATGAGAGGTATGAAGGCCATGGGCATGGGTGTTTGGAGCCTCAAGGTTCGGGCTTGCGACTCCTAGGGATTCGGAGCCTCGGTTCGGAAATGTGTTAAGGGTGTTGCAAGGCCCTTGGCTGCGTGGTTCCTCTTCAACCCTGTGTCCTTTGCTCCTAAGCGTCCCTCTCGGCCTTAGCTCCATGCGCTGCGCCGGGTCGAGCGTGTCTCATGTACTTTTGGGAACCGGACCAAAAAGCCGTTTAACATTTGCCCCCCAAAGTATGTCTTGTCTTGACATGATGTTCTTTGTATTAGTTGAGGTAGTACTCGAATTGTTGACTTGTCCTGTAAGTTAAGAGAAAACAGACGTTAGCTGTCAAGCTCATTCGTTGTGGAATTGCAAGTGAGTTACCGTTGGTGGGGCGCCGTGCTCGCGTCGCTAAGTATTCGTGGTGCATTGCCTCCAAGTGTTTACGGTGGTCGATAGGCATGCGTGGGGAATACATGTACAGGAGCATGTGGCATAATATTTCGAACCCGGGGTGTGATTTTTTTTGGGTACTTCGAACCTAGGGGTGCGAAATTCCACACCCAGAGGTGCGAAATTTCAAACTCAAAAGGTTCGAAGACTCGAACCCCCTGAGTTCGAAATTTCGAACCTCGAGAGGTTTGAAATTTCGAACCTATTTGGGAATGTGAAGGGACATTTTCCCTTTTCCTTATAAATAGCCTCTATTTCATTTCACTTTCTCCTTTAGATTTTCGAGCTCGGCCGCCTTCGAACCCCTGTACTTCGAATTTGAACGTGAAATAGGTGGGTCTAGGAGGTTCTTGGAGGTGAGCGCAAGGGAGTGGACGGTGCGAGGGGTAGGATGCCACGAGAGAAGCTTTGAACCCGGATGGGCTCGAGTTCTCGAGCCTTGCCGGGGCTCGAGCTTTCGAACCCTGAAGGCTCGAGCATTTGAACCCGCGAGGGTTCAAGGATTCGAACCCCAATGGAGCTCGAGCATTCGAACCCTAGCGGGGCTCGAGCATTCGAAATCCAATGGGGTTCGAGCGTTCAAACCCCGATGTGGTTCGAGCTCTCAAGACTTGCTGGGCTCAAGCCTTCGGACCCTGGCGTGGTTCGAAATTTCGAACTCCATCAAGGTTCGAGTTTTTGAACCCTGACATGGTTCTAAATTTCGAACCCTGTCAGGGTTTGATCCTTTGAACCCCGAGGGGTTCGATTTATTTGAACCCCGTGGGGGTTCGAACCTCCAAACTTTGGTGAGGGGTCTTGAGTCTTTGGTCTTTAGGTGGGATGCGCTTTTCGTGATTGTCCCCACTGCTCCGTTCCTTCGCTCTCCCTTTCCGCCTTAGTAACGACATGACTGCATGTACTCTGACTTTCCATATAGGATAGAGCATATATCTGAACTATGACTGAACTGTTGGACTGTTTCGAACTTTCTTTGTGTACCTCACCTTTGCATAACACTGCACATACACGTTAGTTATCACCCACACGACGAGCACATGTCAGTTTATTGCGATGTCTAACACTGGTGTGTTAAAGTATAGCTAGCGATGCAGACAAGATCAAAGACCGGAAAGACCACGGAAGTCGAGTCTTCCTCCCCATCGTCACATACATCTGAATCTAATAATAGTTGTAGCTCGTCGGGCAGTGAGCTTGAGATCACTGAAGGATCCATTCCTTCTTAAATGGCAAGTTCATCTGAAGTGTCTGAACACGGAATACAAACAGAGGTGCAACATTCTTTGGTTATTCATGAGGAGGTCGATCGAGACTGTGGACATTATGAGTGGGGATGCACCGGCGGTCCCGGTGGCCCCTGACATGCTGTTTGACGCGGCTATTTTGGAGAATCCGACAGACTCGATACCGTCACGCATGGATGTTATGGCAGTCAGAAAGATGGCACTGCGATTTAACATACCGAGGGTGATGTCCGTACCCCAAGAGCGGGTGGCAGGGCTTACATGCCGCTTGTGGGTTTTACTGCGTGGAACAGGCAAACCTGTTTTTCTGGGTGTGTGCCCCCGGCCAATGACTTCATTCGGGACATGCTATGTTATTTTCGCGTCACACCGTCGTAATAGCATCCAAACGCTTATGCTTCACTCTTAGGCACTTATGTTCTCTATCGCGAGTACTTGCATTTGGAACCCACCGGAGAGGATATTCAGTACTTTTTCTATCTAAGGAGAACTATTAACACCTCACCCTCCCAATGGTTACTGGAAGCATCATCTGCCACCAAATTTTTCTTCGGGAAGTGGCCCAGGCTGTCAGTGTTTAAGTACGAGTGGTTCTTTGTGCGCTGACCCCTGGATTCGCAAGGAGATGGATTGAAGGGAGTGAGTACTTCGGAGCTCTGCTTCTTGAGTTTTTTGCATTTCTCGTCTCTCTTCTGATCATATTTTGATTTTGGTAGGGAATCCTGAGGCGCCCACCAGAGATGATATCGACGACGTCTTGATGCTCTACGAGCGATCCCAGCGGAGTTCCGCAATACCGACATAGTGATAAGTCAAGAGCGCCTTTATCGCGTCGGGCTGCTCCTTAGCGGTCGGGCTGTAATTAGGCATGTGGTTTCAAGTAGTGTGCCAAAGGAGACAGTGGCGAAGGGCAAAGTAGCTTCAAGTTGGAAGAGGAAAATGACCATTGCTGGGGCAGAACCGTAAAATATTGCCAAACCCTAAGGAGATGTGTGTGGAGACGAGGCTCGCGGTCAGGACGAGGTCGCTAGATGCAAGGGGTTGTCGAGTGTTCTCGTCTCGCCTCCAATAGGAGAAGGGGAAGGAGTGCCGTACAAACCGCAGTCTCCTACGACCCATTCATGGACCGTCATCTCGCTTGAGGATGCAGGCTAGTTTGATGGCCTTAATAGACTTGATCTGGTGTTGGATTCGTGGCCTAGTACAGTGATCCTGGAAGAGCTAACCCTTGATACGGAGGGGTTAATTCCTTCGAGTGGACCACAATCTGGTCTGTTGAGAGAACACTTAGGGCATACACTCATAAAACACCGCATAGCATAGAGGTTCGCCTGAGTGTGTGACTCGACTTACTTTGACTTGTTCCTTTGGCAAGTGATATGGTTATAGAGCGTAGAGGACGAGGTTGTGGACATAGAGACCGTCGACGCCTTAGGAACACTTTCTTTGAGAGCTTCAAATAAGGGACCAGGTTGTATGATACCCTACCCCCACCAAAACTGGGTAGTGAACATCGGGTAGGGATCGGTCTCAGCGATCTCCGACTCCTCCTCCTCCCATTCGCGTGTTTGAGGGAGATTCTTGACTTAACTTAGGTAGCTCCTGGCACTTGTCTTCGACAGCTCCGCCGCATACTACACTGCTGGCTCCCGTTCAGCCCGCTAAGGGGAGGGAGTCGTCGCTTAGCCAATCAAGATTGGATAGGGAGACTATGACGGGGTTACAAGACCTGATGGAGCCTCAAATTCGAGAGCTTTCTATAGAGAAGCGGAAGGCGTTTTTGAAACAGCACTTCCCCTGACACTATTTCGATGAGCTGCTATTTCTTCCTGATCTCCGTCCAGCTCCTGCTGGGGAATCTGGGGAAGTACGGATACATGTAAAGGCTGCGTATCATCAAGCCAACAAGCTTATCAAGTACTCCTTCCATCTTTCGGAGCTGATCAGGAAAAAAAATTGGAGCTTACTAATCCGCAACTGACTATTGACTGCGAGAAGACCACCGTTGGTAACTTGGAAACAGAGATAGGTAGGTCTATCCATTGTGATGTGGTCATTTAACAGATAGCCTTTATGTTTCCGAATTTTAACTTTTAATCGTGTTGCTGCAGCGGAACTGAAGCACGAATATGAGATTCTAAAGAAGGAGGTCAAGCATGACCGCTCAACTTTCAAAGATACCGTAGCTAACTTGTCTATTGAGAATACATCCCTTAAGCGAGACAGGGCCGAGCTGGTGCAAATGCATGCCAACTTGGAAGGGGACATTGCGAGAGTTACCCAACTCCAAAATGATAATAATGCCTTAAGGGCAGAGAATGAAAAGTTATGTGCCGAAAATGACGATATTGCTGAGTTAAGAAGTAGATTAAGGCTATGAGGAAGGCAAAGAAGGATGCTGAGGCCAGTAATGGGGATGTGTTAAGCACGGTCGACAGGCTGAAGGCCGAACACCTTAGGGAGGTAGAACAACTAAGGGGGGGCAACTGGCGGATACGGATTTCCATGTGGAATCATCCTTTGAGGAAAGTATCCATAATATGTATGTCAAGGTCCTGAGATTTCGAGGACTTTCATGGGTCGAAGATGAAAACCGTGAACTAGCTCGAATCTGGGAGAGGTTGGTCCCATATGAGGCCTATTTGAGCCAAGTAGATGTAGGCACTTTAGATGAACAACAGCTTATGACACTCCTCCGGACTAATGTGGAGCGTGAGAAGCTGGAGGAAGGGAGGAAACTGCTGCTAGAGGATGCTGAGAAAGAGAGGTTGGCGAGGCTCACTGCGGAGAAGGGAAGTCAGCCATTTCTGAGAGCATAGTTGTGGCAAAGGCATCTGGAGAGGGATGTTCTTACCGGCCATCGGCCCCTGAATCCGCTACAGTGAGTGATCCCACAGCCTTGGCTCAGGCCTCGACTCAGTACAACCCTGAATATTCGGCTCTAGGAGACGCTGTATTCACAATACCGTTCGCGAAGAGCACCCTTCCCATCCTTTTTGCACCATCCCTGACCGGAGGTAAATTCCCTTTACAATGTATCCCCAAGGATGACGTGATTATCGAATTTGCAAACTAAAAGGTTGTGTTTTTACTGTGCAGCTCCTCCTGAATCTATCATGACACCGGGCTTTGCCCCTATGATTCCAAGCAAGTGACCGAATCTGGGCCAAGTATCGCGGGAATACAATTTGGAGATGGCGGCAATCAGTTGGACACCTACTCGGATATAAGGATAATGCCCAACTCTTTAAGAGGGTCTTACTAATGAAGGAGAGTGGTTGACGGACAAAGTGCTCATGTCAGAGGTCCAGTGGAAGCAGATGTGCCTTCAATAGCGGCTATGGTGGAGGCCTAAAAAGCCAAAATGGTGGCTAAGTGTGAAGAGATGGAGGAGAAGCGTAGGCAGGATGAGGCAACCAGACAAGAGGTCCTAATGAAGACTAAACAAGGTATCGAGAGGAGTGCCACTGAGATGGTGGAGAAGAGAAGGGCGGACGAGGAGGAGAAGAAGAAGAGGGCTGCTGATAAGGCCTAGAAGAAGAAGGAGGGTGACGAAGCCCAGCTAAGGTCATCAAAACCTCTGAGAAATCCAAGGTCGGCGACGTTGTTGTGCATAAATCCCAGAAGCTGGCCAATTGTTGGGCCGCCAAGAAGGCAAGGGAGAAAGAGGAGCGGGAAGCTATGGAGGCTCCAGGGAAGAGTGATGTTGTGGTAGCCCTTGCCGCCGGGGATGCACCCAGGCCTAAGTCGCATATTATTCTGACTGATATCACTGAGATTTCGAGCGGCGATGGTGCAGATGAGTGACGCCTTTCGGTTTCTCACGAGTCTACTACTCCTTAGAAGGGCTGAGGAAGTAGTATCGGATCAGGGAAGAAGAGGCATGGGGAAGAACCATCGAGTGCCGAATCTACAAAGAAAGAGCGCAAAAACAAGAATAAAAGACACGATTAGTGTTAGCAACATAAGTAGAAGTTACCGTTATTTTTGTATTGTAGGTCGATTGTTTACGCGAGTATGGCCCTCGCTTTTGGTTTTTCAAGACATGGTGTGGTTTTCATATACACTCTATCATTAGAAAGAAAGATGTTAGACATGTAGTTCGTTTAATATGTGTGTGAAAATGGAATATGAATTAGTAAAGATTGCGGTTTATGTCGAGTGTTCGGATGTTCTTTTTATGTTTTCCAGCGCCCTGTACTTGCATAAGCATATGTATCGTTACACTTAACACAAAAGCGATCGGGGACCGCGCTCTAGGTCGATTGTTCCATAGGGGTGAGATAGAATGTTGGTTTTAGTAAGTTCCCTCAGCTCAAGAAACCCGTAGTTTGCGAAACTAGGCTGAGCACCTGCTGTTTTGGGTTTCCCTGGACTAATCCCAAGTATAGCGAAGGTGTAGGAGATCGCGATTTGCGGTCCATCCGGTGGGTGGCTCTCCCGTCGTCCATCAGGTTGAGGAGATCAACAGGCGTCGTTTGTTCGCCGAGAAGATAAGCCCGGATCTTCAACTCGTAAGGTTCGATCGTGGACATGGGCTACCCCTTAACCTTGAGAGCTTCGGGGAAGAAACGATTTAAGGTTAGTCTTGGTGTTGCGCCAAGATTTGACTGGCACCCGTAGCCAGTGGAGAGATTTTCATCACTCTTAGTAGGCTGTTGGGTGGCGGTCCCAAGTCTCTTTGGACTCAGGCGCGAAACGATTTATCCTCGGTCTCGGCGCAAGGCCGAGGTTTGAGTTAGTGGTTATTTATACTCGGTTGCGCCACAGGCCGGTGATTTGAGTTGCGTTGCTGGCTCCCATGCTCAGGGTGTCGGTCATATCCAAGCGTGGGTTAGCCTCGATGTTGGCTTGAGGCTTGTATGACGGCACCAGTTGTCATGCTCGGGGTACCGATACGGTGATCGCATGTTTGATACGAGCTGGTCGTCAGCATTAATCAAATACATCACATGATGAGTAAACAAAAAAGAGGTAGGAAATTGAACATCATTTCTACTGATAACTTTGGCAGTATAGCCTTTACAATGTTTGAATTGCTAAAAAGCAAAACTTCGTTGGAAAACGTAAACAACTATGTATTAAGATATGTAAAGTAGCAACGGAGATATTCGTCGTTCCATGCTCTAAGGAGCTCGGCTCCGTCCATGGTTGCAAGCTTCAAAGTCCCATCGTTGAGCTTTCGTTGTTTGGAGTGCGGGCCTTCCCAGTGAGGATCAAGGGCTACTGATGGAGGAAAAACCCGTTTCAAGACGAGGTCGCCGATGTTTAGGTCCTTATGGTGGACCCTGGAATTGAAATATCGGGAGACTCGTTGCCATTAGCCAGCGGCTCGGAATTCAGCTTCGTTCCTTTTATCCTCTAGCAAGTCGAGTGACCCCAAAGTAAGTCTTGGTTTGTCTTCAGATCAGAATACGTAATTCAATGAGATTGAAGCTTGAGCTCAATGGGAATGACGGCTTTGGATCCGTAGGCAAGGGCGAAAGGAGTGTATCTGGTTGCAATTTTGTGGGTGGTCTGGTAATCCCATAGGGCTAGAGGAAGCTCGTCCGCCCACTTACCCCCAGCCTTTTCCAGACACTTCTTAATGATGGATTTAATGACCTTGTTGACCGCTTCGACTTACCCATTGGCTAGAGGGTGAGCCACCGCCGAGAATCTTTTTTCGATGTTGTGCCGCTGACAGAAAGCTTTGAAATCTGCACTCTCGAACTGAGTGTCATTGTCGGAAATAATAGCTTGAGGGACCGTATATCGGGTGATAATGTTGTGGACAATGAAGTTGATTATCTTCTTGGTGGTGATTGTGGCGAGATCTTCGGCCTCTGCCCATTTGGTAAAATTATCAATTGCGACGATAACATATTGTGCCCCACCTCGACCATTGGAAGAGTTCCAATGATGTCGATTCCCCACATGGAAAATGGCCACGGGCTGATCATTTGCGTCAGTTCTATAGGTGGGGTTCTCAGGATCTTTGAGAAGCGTTGGCACTTATCGCACTTGCGAGCATAGTTGGTGGCGTCTTGGTCGAGCGTAGGCCAGTAATAGCCGTGTTTGAGTATTTTCTTGCCAGGGTTTGTCCTCCAATATGGTCGTCGCATTCCCCTTCATGCACACTGGTCAGCACTCTGATGGCGTCATGATGGGCTACACATCTGAGCAATGGGATAGAGAAACCTCTGCGGTAGAGTATTCCGTCCATAAGGAGATAGCGAGCTAATTGGCGAGTGATTGCTCGCCTTTCTTTGTAGCGTCCTGGAAGAGTCCATGTTGGAGATAGCTCCTGATTGGCATCATCCAAGATTCTGGTTAGGGCTCGGTGTTCATGACCACCTCGGTTTGTGTTGGCTTAATGCTTGGGGAATTAAGCACTTGACTAGGGCAAACCCCGTAAGTTGCGGGTCCTCGGAGCTTACCAACTTGGCTAAGGAATCTGCCTTCTCGTTCTGTTCTCGTAGGATATGTGTGATGACATAGTGGTCGAAGCTAGTGAGAAACCCTTGAACTTGGGCTAGATAGAGGGCAAGCCGCTCTCCCCTGGTTTGATATTCTCCCTGTACTTGGTGCACGACGAGTTGTGAGTCGGAGAGGATTTGGATAGCTTTTAGTTCAAGTTCAATCGCGATTGTAAGTTCGGCCATCAAGGCCTCATACTTCGTGTCGTTGTTGGTAGCAGGGAAAATTTATCTTTACCACGTAGTATATTGGGCGTTCCTCGGGGGAGACAAGCACGACTCCAACCCCGGAGCATTTGCTGTTGGAGGATCCATCCACGAATAATTTCCACTGAGCGTCGGGAGCCTCAGTGTTCTATGTATGAGCCTCCTCAGGGGCAGTGAATTCTACAATGAAATATGCGAGTGCATGTCCGAGGATGGTTCGATGGGGGACAAATGTTATCTCAAATTGACTCAGCTCCATACTCCATTTCAATAGCCGTCCAGATGCCTTAGGACGTTGTAGGACTGGTCGCAGCAGCTGGTTGGTGTAAACCTTTATGGGATGAGACTGGAAGTATGGTCGAAGCTTCCGACAGGAGATCAATAAGAAGAATGTCAGGTTTCCCATCTTCGGATGGTTCTTTTCTGCCCCCTTCAGTCACTTTCTGATGTAGTAGACAGGTTGTTGGACACGATTCTCAATGCGTACCAGTGCTGAGCTGATTGCTTGCACAGAAACAGCCAAATGCACGTATAAGTCCTCGTGGTCCACGGGCTTAGACAAGATAGGTGGTCGCTCTAAGTGATTCAGGTGGACCTTGAATGTGTTAATGCATTATGGGTTCCACTCGAAGTTGCATTTCCCTTTTCGAAGTAAATCGAATAAAGAATGCACTTGTCGATGGCCTTAGAGATGAATCGACTTAAAGTGGAGACCTTACCGTTTAAACTTTGGAAATCTTTGATGTTCTCAGGGATTTGGACATCCCGAATAGCTTGGATTTTTTCTGGATTGGCTTCAATGCCCTAGGAGTTGATGATGAAACCCAAGAATCTTCCTGAAGCGATGCCAAAGGAGCACTTCTGGGGATTGAGTTTCATGTCATACAAGCGGAGGACATCGAAAATTTCGAAGAGATCGTGGGCGTTGTTGCTTTCCCAATTTGGTTTTTAAATAGGCGATTGACCATTCACTGATAAGTGGCGCCGGCGTTCTTGAGACTGAAGGGCATAACGCGATAGCAATAGAGTCCATGGTCAGTTATGAAAGAGGTATGATCCTGGTCTCGAAGGTTCATCAAAATCTGATTAACCTGAATAGGCATCCATGAAAGATAATAGCTGGTATCCTGCAGTTGAATCGACTAGTCGATTGATCTTCGGGAGTAGGAAGCTATCCTTGGGACATGCCTTGTTTAAATCGGCGAGGTCAAAGCATGCTCGCCATTTACCGTTGGCTTTTTTGACTAGGACTGGATTAGAGACCTACTCAGGGTAGTCGGCTTCACAAATAAATTTGTTGTTGAGTAGCAGGAAGCAGCGCTTCTGCTTGATTGGAGGCGTCGTGGGATCAATACTTAGACAATGGCAAGCGACTGTGTGGTTGATGCCTCTCATATCAGAGTGAGTTCATGCGAACACATCCAAATTAGCCTTCAATAAATTTACAAGATCCTATTTGATTGCGGGATGGAGTTGCGATCCTATCTTTAGCATGCTTGATGGATCATCGGGATTAACTGGAATATCCACTGTAGGTTCGACCGGAGTAGCCCTCTTGTATTCGAGTTCTTCATCCTTCTGTAGGTCTAGGTCATAGGAAAGATGGTAATGGTGCCTAAGCCAAGGCCCAGACGCGATGATTTCTATGTTGAAATATTCTTGGCGTAAGAAGGTGTGGGCATGGCTTTT
The DNA here is from genome assembly GCA_030737875.1 of Allium sativum. NCBI lineage: Eukaryota > Viridiplantae > Streptophyta > Magnoliopsida > Asparagales > Amaryllidaceae > Allium > Allium sativum. The sequence goes on along the minus strand of CM060912.1, from coordinate 765,729,263 downwards.
CCCTTGTCCTTATTACGTGCATTCTTCCATTCTATTGCATAACATTCTCTGGCGTTCGCTTGTTCGCCTCTAACCGTTCCGATCCCGTTTTCTGTTGGGAATTTCATTAGGAGAGACCATAGCGACATGCAAACCCGGAATCAATGAAGAAAGGGCGTCCAAGGAAAGCATTGTAAGGGGAATCGGTGTCTATAACAATGAAGGTGAGGATTCAGACCCGGCTCCGATCCCCCTCTCCTAGCTCCACAAGCAAATCGATTATTTCGACTGGGCAACTAGAAGCCCCATTGAAGACACGGATTGTGGCGCGACATGGCTTCAAGTCCTTTGTTTCCAATTTCATCTGGTTGTAAGCAGCTTTGAAAATGATGTTGAGCGAGCTTCCCGAGTCAATTAATACCTTTCGGACAGAAGTTACACCAATCTGAGGCGTGACAACTAGTGGATCGGTGGTCGGGATTTCAACCCCTGTAGAATCTATTTCGTGGAAAACAATGCAATCATGCATGGGTTTTTGGATCTTGGCTAGGATGATTTCATCGGGAGCGTAGCAAGCCTCATAAGTAGCATGCTTTATGGAATTCACATACTCTTCCATTTTCCGAAAGCTACTATGCATGGGATAAGGTCCGCCACATATAGTGTTGATTACGATTCCTCGCCTTGGGTTAGATGGACCTGAGGCCGTCTTGGCAGGCTCCCGAGGTGCTGGCGCCAGAGGGTTTGAATTAGCCTCAGGCGAAAAGGGTCGTTGGACGTACTGTTCGAGTCGCTTTTCATGGATAAGTTTCTCGATCGCGTCCTGAAGCTGGCGGCACTCATTGGTATTATCCTCGTATACGTCATGGTAATGACAGTACCAACCAGTATTTTTCTTGAAGTCAGTGGATGCCCTCGTGCGCGGTTTCTTGTATTGCGGTGTGTTACACGTCTCCAGGTAAATTGTTTCTAAGTCTTCATTCAACGAGGTATAGGTTTTGAAATTGCGGTGAGGACAGGGTTTTCTTGGCTCAGTCGGGGCTTGAGCGGTGTTTCGGCCACCCTGCTTACCATTAGTCGGTCTTTGCCTGTAGGAACCTGCCCCGTTGTTCAGATCGAAGAGCTCTCCAACTTGCTTTCCTCTAATGTTGTTATTTGTGGCATCAGTTTATGGGTTGTCGGGGTGACTTGTCTCGAAGAGCCGATTTCGTCTTGTTTCCTCTTGGCATAAGTACTACCCTGCCTTTTCGTAGAAAGCTTCTAGGCTTTTAGGTTGCTTTCGATCGACCCACTCCCCGAACTCAGAAGTAGGGAGGACACCTTTTTCTAGTTGAAAGATCACAGTGCGAGAATCTGGGTCTTCGACCTCGGCGAGGGCGATGTTTAACCGGGATTGGTAGCTTTTGAGAGACTCGGCAGGCCCTTAATACAGGCTGGACAGAGTAAGGGCATTCTTTGGAGTTGGGATACGCACCCTAAATTGCTTGACTACTTATGTCACTAGCTGGCCGAAGTTGTTGATGGAATCAAATGGGAGGCGAGAGAACCAAAGTAAAGTGGTCTTGGATAGGAAAACTGGGAAGCACTTGCATTTGACTGGATCATTGCTCCGGCTTGAATCCATTTTTCATTCATACCGGTTCAAGAAAGCACAAGGATCGGCGGGGCCATCATAGAGTAGCATCTGTGGCATGCTGAAGCATCGCGGCCACTCGACCTCGCTTACTCTTCTTGTGAACGGACTACACCTAATGTGGGCCTCCCATGAGTCATATACGTTCCCACGCATTTCCCTCGTGATCCTCCGAACCATGTCGGGGAGATAAGTTGGATGGGGATCTACCATCGGGATTCAGGGATTTTGGCGAGGTTCCGGAGTTTTTTTGCGAGGGGGTCTTCTATGATAAACGTCTAGGTCGTCTTCTTCCATGTCATTGACATCGATGATCGGGTTTTGCTACGGACATTGAGGTGGAGCGGGCTGATGTGGATCCTGCTCTGGATGAGCGTGGTCATTGGGATAGTAGGCTGATTGTCCGGATTAGCGTCCGTCGGGTCTTTTCGAGGAAGGAGCTGGTTGGCCAGGCTCGGTCCGTCATTGATGATCAAGCGAGAACGGTCTCGGTGTTGTGCCCCCTCGCTATATGTGACTGTAGTTTGGTCACCGTTACTGTTTCCATTTCCATTGGCGTAGCCATTGTCGTTGTCGTGGTCGAGAGCGTTGGTGCGGAAAGTGACGTTGTTGATGATACTAAACCTCCTTCTTTGATGAGGGCCCCTCGACTCGGAAGAGGAAGTTTCCAAGATAGTTGGTCGAGGTCGAGCATTGTTCCGAGTTAGCTGAGGTCGAGTGACGATGCGCTGACTTTCCTGAAGTTGTCGCATAAGGTCGATGTTATGCCTTAATGCTTGATTGATCTCGACGGTTGTGTTCTCATATTTCTCACTAAGCATGCGGAGTTGTGCCTGCATCGCGGGCGCTTCGGGATCCGCAAGAGGAGGGATGTTTTCAATAGTGGTCGGGATATCCATTAGCGGAGCCTGTTGGGTTGTTCCGGCTTCGGCTACGGCTGAAGAGCCGATCATTGTGTTCTTTAGTCGCTCCGCCATCATGAGAGGACTCGGTGGCAGGTTTAGCAAAGGAACCTAAAGTTCGTCGAAGTCAAGATGACAATGTGCGACAAAGGCGCAAATCCGAGTTTTCTCAGTGAAAGCACCAAATGTTGATGGCAAAAAATGTTGTAAACACCAAAGATTCCTATTACTAGGAATTGTAGTTTCGGTCGTGTAGCTAAGTACAAGAAAGTGGTAAATAACAAGAGGAATTTATAGTGTTCGACCTCGAGAGAGGCCTACATCCACTTTGAAGAGATGTTGGAATATTATTTATCACTTAAGGATTACAAAGTAGTGGCACAAGCATGATATCTCATTACTTTCACTTTCACAATCATCATATGCTAAGTATTTGGGAAAAGACAATTTAATCCTTTTTCTTCCTCAAAGAAGAGATGCCATTAAAGAGGCTCCTGAATCTCTCTAGAGGTCCCAAGTGATAGAAATCCAACCCCTTTGAAATGTGAGGCCATGAGGTATTTATAGGAGAGGGGTTAGGTAGGAGTAGGTAGGAGTAGGTAGGAGTAGGTAGGAATGGGGAACCATACCCAGAATTTTGCACCTGACACCCGCGCCCATGCATATTTCGCACCCAGCCTTGGGGTGTGAATTTCGAACCTCATGGGGTGCGAAATTCGTACCCCATAGGATATGAATTTCACACCCTATCGGGAGCGAAACTCGTACCCTTTGGGGGTTAGAAATTCGTACCCCGAGGGGTTCGAATTTCATACCTCGAAGGATACGAATTTTGTGCCTCCTAGAGTGCGAAATTTGTACCCTAGGGTACGAATTTCGCCTGCTAGGCGCGAATTTCTCCTGCTAGGCACGAATTTCGCACCCTGATGGGTGCAAAATTCGCACCCCAAGGGGTACGAAGTTCGCATTATGAGATGCACGAAAGCCATGGGCATGGGTGTTTGGGGCCTCGAGGTTTAGGCTCGCGACTTCTAGTGATTCAGAGCCTTGGTTCGGAATTGTGTTAAGGGTGTTGCAGGGCCCTTGGCAGCATGGTTCCTCTTCAACCCTGTCTCCTTCGCTCCTAAGCGTCCCTCTCGGCCTTAGCTCCATGCGTTGCATTGGGTCAAGCGTGTCTTATGTACTTTTGGGAACCGGACCAAAAAGCCGATTAACATGCAGTAGACCCTTTATAAGTTCATGAATATTCCTCATAAATCAATTAGTGCTTCAATTATAATTCCTCAGAATAAAATTTATTCTTATACTTATTAAATTTTAATAAGATTAACCAATTTCAATGCATCATGTTTCAAGTTCTATCTTATAATCATATTCACTTTAATACATTATCTCAAGTGTTTAACCTATATTACTTTTTAAAAATGTTTGTTTCAACTTTAAATAACTAAGTTATTATTACCATAGTTATTAACACAGTAATTCTTAATACCATTTATACTTACATTTTACATTATTAATTTAGTTACTTTAAAGATAGATCTGAGTCAAAGCAAGAACTGAACCAACGAAAGAATATAGCCAATACAATTCTATGAAGTTGGATGCCCTAACCAACATAAATTGGTGAATATTAAGACTTTGAAAGCCATCAATTACAAAATTTCTAGGATATAGATTTAGGACAAAGATCGAAATTTAACTAAGGGAATCCCTAATATAAAAGAATTTTAACAATGAGAACAAATTCAAAGGAAGGAGATACTTAGAAAAGTTAAGATTTTTAAAATAAAATTTTATATTGAAACTACTTTTTAAACCATTTTAAACCATTTTGAAAATGTTTATATTTAAACATTCGTTCTCTCAAGAAAGGTTCTGCGATTGATTTTACTCATTTTAGGGTGCTGCTACCCTATCTCTGATGAGTTTTAAACCCCACAAGATAAGGTTTTAGATTAAACCAAAGCTTTGATACCAGCTGTAATGACCCACCTTTTCGACCGCTTCAAGTCGGTAATTAAACCAACTTAAACTGTTCAAAAGGATAAGTTGTTATTGCTATGGAGTTTACTAAATCAATCCCAGAAACAGAATAGCAGAATATCTCACAGTGGAATAAATAAAATATAATAGTAGTTCATGAAGCTACTAAATGAAATTCAAAACTTATACATAATACCAAAGTTACAGAACTAAATACTGCGGAAGTCTAAATAAAAGAGTTTCTAATACTAAGAGAAATAACCAGAACCAATAGATAAAGATGATGTCTTCAACAAGTCTCCAGCTTCGGAAGGTGAAATCTCAATACTACAACACTCAGTCTGACCCGAGTAATAATGAAAAACACAACAACCCGGATCAAGACTAACATTCTTATATCACTGAATCAACTCAGGTGAAATATTTAATGAAATGCATCGGTAACTAGAAGGATGTTTGGGATTTCCATTTTCTAAGGATCCGTTGAACCAGATATCATATAATACAATACGCTATTATAATAGTGTCTATGGTCAAATATACTATTGAAAATATGGTAAGCGAGATTACCACTATTAGCCTTACACCATTTATAATACCGTACTCTATACAGATACCATAAAGTCCACTGTAAACTAGTTGCTATCAGAGGGTACTGCATAGATACGATACAAATCAAAATCATAGGGGACCCGATCAGGATAATATGGCAAGGCATACGAGGAATACCCATGGTAGGATTCTATCGATGCACGCCCAGAGCGGTGGTGACGCATAGCCGTGACTACCTCCCACCTCAAACAACACTCCCATAATCAAGGATGACCACCAATCAAATGACAAAGTAATAGATATGCTTCGAAGAAGTGCACCTGATAAAAGGTGTGACCTCGCTTAATCACGATATAACACCTATTTCAATCATTTTAATTATGACCCGAAGACCAAGGACATCCATCGACATTCTCTTTCTTTAATTCCAGTAATCGCCTCCAAATCCATCTTACTTCATTCTGGATTCTCCACCATGTGCACAGTGGTAAAAGTCATATCGGTATTGATAGAGAGCATGTTAGTACTAACTCCGGTCTCTTTAACAACAAAATGCTTATTTCACAACGTGGTCATTTATATTTTAAATCATATTTTAAATATCACAAATCAATTAACTTCAAATATTGGTTTCAATCAATTAACTCGAAATACTGGTTTTATATTTAAACAATTAAGTTTAATATTCAAACATCATAAATTGCATTTCAGTCGATTCATATTTGATTTCATTCGATACTTCAGACTCCATAATTACAAATAGTTCATTAACAAGAGTAACATTTGATTTCAAATTCTTATCTCAATTATCATTGTTCAAAATCTCCATGCTAAACATTTCAGATCAAATAGCTCGGGTCAAAAATAAACTTTTATTTAAAATAGTTAATATAATATAAAGTAGTTTAATTTAAAATAAATAGATTTGTATACAATGAATTGGTTAAAAAGATTATAAAATACATAATGTAATTGTTAAATAAAATAATTGAATTTTAAAATAAATATAAGATGTTTAATAGTTAAATATAATGTAAATAGTTAAAAAATAATTATTATCTAAAATAATCTTAATTAGTTTTCAATAAAATAATATTAGTTTTAAAAAAAATCTAATTTTATATAATAATCCAATCCGAACCATATATCCATATGTCAAAATTCAACTTATAATCAATTCAGTTATCAAAACTTCAGTTCAACTTATTCCAACTTAATAGTATATTCACATTCCAATACATTATATATATCATTCAATTTGGGTTCAAAATTTATCACTTTAATCAAATTCTCAGAATTTCAGTTTTACTTTAAATCGCAATTTTTTTCATTTCATGACAGTTAATTTCAAATTTAATCAACTCTTAATATTAACTTCAATCGTATTTGGATTTAAACCATGCATTTCGTAAATTAATGTCAAATCAGTTTATTAAGTTCCATTACCGTAACAAAATTCATATTAAACTCATTTAATTATTTCTAAACCACATTTTAAATCAATTAAGCTTAATTTTGAATTCCATTTCAATTTATTCATTAAACACATTAGTTTCAATTATATTTCAAGTCTCTTTTTAAACATTTCTTAATTTAAAGCTTTAAGAACAATCTATATTTATATTTTTTATAAAATCTATATTTATATATTAGATTTAAAATTTAAATAATCTTAGATTATAATAAGAGATTTATTAAATTACTTATAGAATAATTTAAACTATTTAAATTTTAAAATAATATTATAATTAAAATATATTTAAAATAGTTGGGATAAATATTTTCAAATAGACCAATGGTTTTCGTATATAATTTTCTACTTAGGTCAAGTGATACCAATATATATCATTTCAATCTGAAATTTAAAATTCGAATCCCGGTATATACCATTTCAACCCGCATCCCAAATTGATTCAACTCTGTTCCTAAATCTATACAATGATTCAAGTATATGTCATATCTACCCATAGGGAACTTGTAGTATGAACAAATAAATAAATTAACATCCATAAACTAAACATATCAAACATATACATGAAGTAATACATGTCACGTGTGCATATTCATATCATATATACCAGTCATGTCATAAATGGATGTCATCAGCGTATAACATATATATAAGATTTTCTAATAGCAAATTTATACATTTCATAACATTTCAAGTGTGCTGAATTTCGCTTCTATAGAAATGTAAGTCAAGTGTGCGATAAACTCATCTTCAGTGGCACTGAATGGAGATTGCAAATGAATAGACATGAGTGAAACTGACATAAGCACAGACTAGCTATGACAAGTCAAGCATGACAGTAATCATGACTACAAACGCCAAATCAAATCTTGGACCAACGTCAAATCCAAGCTCCTCTCTCTTCATTTTCTAATTTAAGATAGAAGGGAAGAAAGGAACTCGGCAACAAAACGTCGCAGAAAGAAAGAAAAATTGCATGCTTCCGGCCTAACTTTGCTTCGATCAGTAAAGAGCATGGCCAAAGCAGGGGACATGTGGTGTTGCGAGATGGGTTGTCCAATGGACGGAGGATGTGCTGAATAGGAAGCAAGCTACAAGAATTTTGGCACCTTCATCTTTTTTTATTATGGCATACTTTCACGCATTAATGCATGCCTTAACATTTGTTTTGCAAAGTTTGGAAATGAAATGTCATGGAGAAAATGGGAAGGGGAAGAGTAACATGATGGGAAGAAGGGAATGAGGGCAGAGAGTATATACAAGCACGCGTTATGTTTCCGAAGCACCATTCAAACGAATTGGTAAAACTTTCAAGGTACCGGGGCTTTTCATGATTTAAGATGGAAATTATAAAATTTATAATATGAATTTATTTGGACATAAATATATGTAAGAAGGAAATGGCTGAAAATAAAGATTGAAGCAACATACATGTACATTAATCAATTTTGCGTATTTATCAGCCGAAATTAAAATTTTGAAGCACTAACATTCGAATATCACGAAACGAAAAATATTGTCTTACTCATAAAAAAGTCTAGTATTTTCAGATCAAATTTGCTCAAATTCTGACAACATTTGATTCGTAGCGATTTATTAATTGCTTAATTAAATTATTGCAAACAGAACAAATTTGTGTATTTTTCTACGGAATTTATTCCTACGTTACATTTAATTAGATATATCTCAAATATATAATTTCAGATTTTATTTCAAATTTTAAGTTTATAATATTAGTTTTGCTTTACCGGTTGTCGCTATCGTTTATCTATCGCATACATCAATTTAAACGTTACGGGTGAAAGTTGATATTATCATTTTAAAATTTACAGAATATGTTTTATATAAAAATACTACATTTTCTAAATTAGTATTACAACATTTAAAATTTTAATTGGCTTCACATTAGTTTTCACACAATTACTTTCTGGAACAAAATGATCGTTCTGATATTATTTTTTAAGTTAAACATGTGTACTTTATTTTATATTTATAAATCAATTTTATTCATTCTTATCATTCCAAATAAATTTAAAAAAGTAAAATTTTAAAGTAAACTTCAATTAAAACACGTTATTTAAACTGTTAAAATTTAGGTTGTTACATTAGATATATTTATTGTTTCCCTGGCTTGGGATGCCTCATCATAGAGATGAGATGCATATTAGTATTATTTATGTTTCCCCGGCTTGGGATGCCTCATCACAGAGATGAGATGCATATTAGTATTATTTATGTATTGTAAAAAAAATCGATCGACTCGTGCAAAGAAGACGCTACCGAAATTTTCCGTAATTCCGGATGTTAGAAATTTTTGAGGTACGAAAATCCTGTAACTTATTTTTTTTTAATAAGTCGTGAAACTATGTGCTGTCATTATATGTCGTAGTATTTTATACAACTTATATCTAAGTAGGATTTTTTGCGCCATTCCTTTTCGAGGAAAAAAAGTTTAGAGTGGATGAGATTTTAGCGACCTAAAAGTTTGACCATTTAAATTTATTGAAATTAATATAAATTTTAAGCTTTATTGATTAAAATGTTATTTAGTCCAATTTGATTATAATTTCATGAAACAACTAACAACATTGTAAGTGTATTGTGATAATTTCAAATAACAATATATGATGGTAATTTAAATCAGTGGTGTTGAATTTGTTAATAGGAAACTAACGTTAGAAAGCGCACATCTTGCATTTAAACAAATTAGTATTTTAATGCAATTAAATTTAACAACACAAATTCTAAAACTTGAGATTTGAATCTTGAGTTTAAATGAAATCAAATTTGATACGAGGCTTATGTAAAATTCAATTTGAATGTGTGCGATAACAATAAATTATTATCAATGATTTTTAAATGTTTTGAAATCAATATAATTATAATATGATTTTAATTAACACATAAAATAAACAATTTTGCAAATAGACTTGGAATTCAACAAACCAATTTTATTGGATCCAAAATTGTAAATTATTGTTCAATTTTGGGTTTCGTAGCGATCAAATTTGTAATTTGATCGAGCGAGCTCGAAATACGTAGAAATCAACTTAAGAATTTAAATTAAAATAATCTAATTTTGGATACTAACTTTATGATATATGAGAATTAAGACTTGAGACTTGTTCATTTCATTCAAAAATATAAAAAATCTCACTTTTGATATACAGAACGTTATGGTTACGTTCAGGCTTTGAAATGAGTTTTTTAGAACTTGTATAGTGATTAGGGCCAAATGGGCTAACCAAATCAGCATATTAGTTAGTATATATTGATGCCACAAACCCTAGCAGCAACCACTAATCCACTTTCTCTACTCTAATCCCAATACTAAACCTTAATTCTGTCTAATGGCGACAAACAAATCAAATAAGTGGTAAAAATAGAATTCCTCAAAAAATTCGGAAAAATAGAAAATGGAAGGTCTCAATGACACCAATTAGTGGTAAATGTCTATTTTTCAAAAAAATGCTCGGATCAATAGGTAATCACGGTCAAAGTGGCAAAAGCATGAAATTATGTTTTAAAATGGGGCTTTTGATTTGGCAACCAATCGACAAAATTGACTTTTGCGTATTGTAATGTTCGATGCTTGGAGTTGATTAGTGTCTTATGGCCTAAAATGGAGTGTGGTGGAAGAATTCATGATTTAAGGTTCGAAAATCCATGTTTTCAAGATGAGGACGCATAGCGTAGTGGCCACCGGACTCGAAGGGATGGCAGGTGTAGGTACAGCATGTCGTGTGCTTTCCAATGGTGGTGGCGGAAAAGCTTATAATGATCAGAGATTGAAGAAATTGTCGTTCAAAGTGGTGAAACATGGCTGCATTTTATTGTTGTTACGTGCTTGCGCTGCAGGTTCTCAATAAATGACAAGCGGGATTGAATGACGTGGCATGGATTGGTTGTTTTTGTGGCAATTTTTATTTTTATTTTTTAAAATTCAAACATGCTAATGCAAATAAATTTTGCATATAAACTTACATTTATGCACGGCTTATTTCATTGGACTCGTATTGAAATTCCAAATGACATGCAATTTAATTCGCAAGATTTGGAGATCGTTAAAATTTTGATGTTCGGTTGGAGCGGGTTCGATGTAAAAATCAAAGGTGAGTGATTTGACCTACTCATGTTAGACAAAATTTACTTATGTTAGTCAAATTAAATTTCGAAGTGATATGAATTGTTATTGGTTCATATATGGTAGTTTAATTTGATAGTTTAGTTGAATTGGAATTTGGTGGGATTAAATCGTCACTAGATTAATATTGAATTTAATTGTCAGTTATTGTTCGATAATTTTAACAAGTTTAATTGTTGTGATTATTGGATGATAAATTGTGATGGATGTTTAATAGCTAACATTTGGATGATTGGATGTTATGTTTATTTTGCATGTTTTTCACATTGCAAGTTTCCATAGTTATTGTTACGAAAATTAGTATAAGTTGAAATGATATATACCAGAACGATCTTATAGATTAGGGAAAAACCATTATGGGTTGAAATGATAAACTTGAGCGATTTTATGGATTTTAAAATTTTACTCGAGATTGCGGATCGAAATGATATATATTCATGAATTCAAATTATTATGGGTTTAACTGACGTATATTTATATCGCTAGACCATATATACAAAATTATATATGAAAACTAAATTGGTTAAATTAAATGATTTTGAATAGTTATTTGAAATTATTTGAATGATTTGATTGTGGAAAAAAATCAAATTTATGGTAATTAGATTGTATTTGAACTGGAGCTCGAAATGTTGAAATTTAAATTTGGTAAATGAAATTATTTAAATAAATCGAAATTGAAGATTTGAAGTTATATTCGAAATATGATTAGAATTTCAACAGTTGATTTGTTTTAAAAGATGGGAACTTTGGATATTCCTAAATAATAGATACATTAATGACACTTCAAATTTTAGCTCAAAATTGAATTATATTTCAAGATTTGGATTTTAAAATGGATATTGAAGGAAACTTTGATTAAAGTGTTTTAAATCAATTTGGAAATCAAACTCAGAATCGATATAAATCAAAATGGTTTGAAATAAAGTATAATTGAAATTTATTTGGAATTTGAAGTGATATTTTTGAAATTTAGTTGAGTAAAAGTAGAATTTAACTTGAAATTAGTATTGAATTGAATAAATTTAAATGGAAATTGGAACTGATCTGAATTTGGAAATTTATATTGAATCGGATTGACTTCTGAACTATTTTCGAATGAGTTATGTTAGATAAACAGTTTGAATCTATATTATTTATTTATTCAAATTATTTTGATTTTTTTGAAAATATTTTACTGCATAAACTGTTTTAAATTCTCAAACTATTTTCCATTTAATTATTTTGATTATTTACTATTTTTAAAAATATTTGAATAGTTTTCAAGTATTCAAATCGGTCAAAGAGGTAGAATTTTATATTTAAATCTTGGATTTAAGATACGAACAGAGTTAAAGTGAAGTTATAACCTAAATTGTAATTTAAAAAAAATTGAAGTGAAATCGATATAATTGAACTGAATTGACATTTTGAAGTAAATATGATTTGTAGAACAAATATGATGATTTCAAAATGGATTTAAGTTTTGAAATGAATATGAAATTTGATATCGAATGTGAATCATTTTGAAATGTAAAGGAACCAACAGTTTTGTAAAATGACGATTGGTTGATAAAAAGATCAGTGCCTACTATAGAAATACTCTCTGTCAATATTGGACTACTTTGATAATCGTGTATGCGGTGGATGTTATCTAGAATGTAGTGGTTGAGTTGACGAATGTTTACTAGAATGAAGTAAGAAAACGGTGATGGATAGCCTTGACATTCGTGTCACAATTAAAATTACTAAAACATGAGCCTACGTCTGGCCAATGAGATTCGTTACCTCTAGCGACGTTGGTCACTCGTATTGCTATAATGACTTTGTACTTGATGTGTGCACCCCTATTCGTTGGATTAATAGTCTCAGTCGACCACGTATGGGTTACGACCAGCTAGAAAGGGTAATCTGGTAGAATCCTACCTTGTGCGTTGCCTCACATGCCCTATCATATTTTACTTATATGAGCTCATTACGCTTTAGTTACTAAATTAAATGTGTTAAGGTGGATTAATGTAAAGCCTTAACGCTATTTAGATATTTACTTTACTGATAGACTTTACTAATTATAGTGTATACTATTGTATGTAAATGGTTTAACCAATCCTTAAGTGATGGAATCTCGAACATCTCTTGAGTTATTGCTCACACGTTAGACACTGGATAAGAGACGGAAAATATTGTAAACATCTCTAAAGCCGTGATTCCCATATCAACTTATCATTGATTTAACTTATATAAGATCTTTTAGTCCTAATCCGAGGGTTCTGTCTTTTCATTATGCTCAGGTCAGTATGAGCTTTTTCAGATGCTAAAGATTATTATTCTGGAGGGCAAAGATGAAGTTTGGTATATTATTTACTATTATTACTACATCATGTTGTCTCGCTGCATTTGTTTATTTATCTGTTGGATGTATAACTTAGACATTATATAAGTGTAACCAAATGTATTATTATAGATAGCTTCTTAAACTACTTATTTGATTATTATATTTTGTCATTTTGCTATGAGATTGTATATTATGTCACTTTCTATGTTATTTAATTCTTTTTATTTATTTTTTCCTATAACAATCCCCCCTTCTTGAAAAATTTGAGTTGGACATGCATCATTGTAGCTGTGATGCAAGAGGACAGGTTAGAAGGATCCATAAGGATTCCACGATGTTTTGGATGTTACTTACTTTCATATTTTACATATATGAACTATCTAACTTATGTAACATTAAAACACGTTTTGGAGGATGATTGTTGAATTAAATTCAACCCTATTATTATTAAGCAATAAACAATATTAGTTAAGCGATTAGCAGCGAATGACCTACATTTAGTGTTGTTAAGTCGTTGATTCACCGTCAGGCAAATTAATTAAGTATGAAGTTATAAAATTATTTTTGTAACAAAATTAAGATTTGTTGAGTATAATTTTATATATTTTTCATAAAGTAGAAGCTTTATAGATAAATCAATATTTATTATTGGATTTTACAAAGAGATTATAAAATGACTGGCGTAACAAAATTCATGTTTAATAAATTTCATAATTAGATTTTCTGAGTGTTAAAAACTTAATATAGTTTTATAAAAAAATCATGAGATGATAAAACCGAGATTTATAAAACAATCATGAGATGATAAAACCGAGCTTTATAAATAAATAAGTTTTATAAAGTGATTTTTATTCTTTGAAAAGGTTATATAAATTGATTTGTAAATTTATGAAAATGATGGATAAATGGGGTTAGAATTTAAAGTTTGAAATGCAAGAAGTTTAGAAATCTAAATGAGAACCTGAAATTGGTTGATTTTGATTTGCAAGTTAAGTTCTAGATGATTTTATTTAAAGTTAAGATGTTAAAATAAGAAATGATGTGTTAACGATATTTTTCGTCAACACCAAGAGATAGGTCTAAGGAGACGGACAAAAGGCAAAAATAAGATGATTCAACTCCTACCAACTTGAGTTGGTTTACCGTTTCCTTGGGAGAGGAGTTTCCTCATGAGAAAAGTGTCTGGTTGATAAGAACCTAACGGCTTGTGTAAGGATATTCTGTTACACAATCAACATCGCAGAATCCATGCAGAAATATGTTGAAGAACAATATAGTCTGCAGAAAGAGTAAAAACACATAGTTTATAGTGGTTTGGTTCGACTTGAACCTACGTCCACTTTAAGGGCTCTGATGATTTTATTTACAGAGGAGGTTACATAAGAGATCCCTAAATTGACTTATAGATTAGGGATTGCTTTCTAAAATATGAGAAAGAGAATGAGGAATCCCCTTCAAACGAGACTCTAGGGTCTTATTTATAGGCATATTGGGACCCCTTCTGTTGTGTACTATGCAGAAGCCCTTTTTGGATGCAGAAACAAGTCTCGGCCGTTCTTGTGAACTTTGGTTTTGGTAGAAAGACTTTGGCTGCCTTTCTTTCTACCAAATGTCTTCATGGATGCTTCCTTACCTTTGGACTATCAATCTTGGACTCTTAGGAGTGGTTCTAGTGCCATATCTTTCGGTAATTTGGTCTTGGAATTCTAGAGCTTGGTCTTTGTGGCTTTCAGTTTCGGGACCTCGGGTCTTGGTTCGCCTTTATACCTCTCAACTTAAGCAAGGGGTTACGGAATTTTTGGTAGCGGTGACGGGTGCCGGTTTTGGCTGCTGGCATATGTATTCTTCTTTATTTGTAGAGGTAGGCTTTCGGACTGCCTTCTGATGGTGTTGAAGATGTTTCTTGATGTTGATGTTGGTACCAAGTAAGTATTGGTAGGCTCTTTCCTCCTCTTGCTTATGTTTCAAATTATATGCTTTCGGTAATCTTTTCGTCGTTAGCTTCCGGTGTCAGGTGTAATGCTTCCGGAATTGCTACTTTGTGCCCTTTTTAGTGTAGGTATTATCTTGCTAATATCTTCTTTCTTCATATCGATATCGAGCTTTCTCTATCGTGATCTTTTGGAATCTTCAATACTACTATCTACCATCAGCTATCGGTATTGGACCGATATTATTATGTTCTGATCCTTTTTGGCTGCCGGTATCTACTTTCGACTTTTCCCTTTTTCCCTGTGGCTTTGTTGTTGGCTCTCAGACCTTGCTTCTGATAACTCCTTAGATTCGCTCCTTTTTTTTCATGGAGCTGGTTTTGCTGTCTTATATCCTTTTTCCCTTTTGACTTTAAAGCTTCCTCTTTTTCATATTTGATTGGTATGACATTTGGTGTTAACGGTTACCCGTCCCCTTCCCCACCATGAAGAACTTTTGTTCTTTAGGACAAACTCTTACGATTTCTGTATAGCATTCCTATTACTCAAGAATTATCATAAAAATCTTTGGCATTAGTTCCATATTACCCGGAATATTAATGTGAGGGGGAGCATGAACTTTGTTACTGGAAAGAATTTGAATACAACTTGCGAGTTATGAACCCTAGTGTGTGAAAGACAATATGCATTCATGTGGAATTTTATTATTTAAAATCTAGCATTCTCCTAGCAATGTTGAATGAAGAACTCGGTATTGTTATCTAAGCACCCCGCTATTAAGAATTCACCATTAGAAATGTGAAATGGCAAATCCAAAAGTTTGTATCTTTATACTCAGGTGTTTGTAATAGGAAATCAGAGGGTCACTTTTGATAAGTATGTTGGGTTAACTTGTTCCACAAACAATATGTTAGATTTTGTTTGCAAAATTGCAGTCTATCATGAGATTAGAGCAAGCACTATGTAAGTTTAAAGAAATCTCCCTGTATGAGATAAGGAATTATGGCCTGCATTTGAAGGCTCTTGAGGTGACAGACTCTGACTACCATCCTGGGTATTGACGGATGACCCTCTTTCCGGGTGTTGAGATTAAAACTTTCTTGACCCAAATTAGGGCATTAAGCTATAAATACCGACCCTCTTTTCTGAAGGTTTGAAGGGAATTATCAGGAACCGTATTCAGGTAATTTTCAAGAGAGGATTAGAAGACTAAATCTAGCGAAAACAGCTAGTCGTTTTGAAACCCAAATTTGGGTATTGTTAATAGATGTCCATAAATTCACCCTTGGTATCAATTAGGAATTTCGAACCGAATTCAGATCGGGGGTATTTGCTGAAAGACCAGAAATCTACTTTTGGAACATAATAGAGTTTCTTAATTGAACCCAGATTCAGGTATTTGAATGAGGACTGTGCATCCGCTACCAGAATGGTCCCAAATCAAACCCAGATTCAGGTATTTGAATGAGGACTGGGCATCCGCTACCGGAATGTAACAGAAGTCCCGAATCAAACCCTTATTTAGGTATTTGAATAAAGACTGGAAATCCACTTCCAGAATGTAACAAAAGTTACGAATCGAACCCAGATTCAGGTATTTGAATGAAGATCAGAAATCCACTTCCAGAATGTAATAAAAGACCCGAATTGAACCCAGATTTAGTTATTTGAGTGAAAACCAAAAATCCACTTCTGGAATGTAATAGAAGTCCTGAATCGAACCCAGATTTAGGTATTTGAATGAAAACCGGAAAACCACTTCCGAATGCAATAGAAGTCCCAAATCAAACCCAGATTTGGGTATTTGAATGAAAACCGGAAATCCACTTCTGAAATGTAATACAAGTCCCGAATTGAAATCAGATTTAGGTATTTGAATGAAAACCGGAAATCCACTTCTGAAATGTAATAGAAGTCCCGAATCGAACCCAGATTCGGGTATTTGAATGAAAATCGGAAATGCACTTCTGGAATATAATTGAACTCCCAAATCAAACCCAGATTCAGGTATTTGAATGAAAATCGAAAATCCACTTGGGAATGTGATAGAAGTCCTAAATCGAACCCAGATTCAGGTATTTGACCTTTGCTTCGAGTTGCCATTTTGGCTTCTTGAGCCATTCCCTGGTATTTCGATTCGATTTGCAAGCTGCTTCCCAGAGTTTCAATTGAGTTTGATGAGCCGCATCTTGGGGCTTTGATTGGCCTTCTCGACTTTGTTCTAGGCATAGGTTGTATGTGATTTTGGGTATTCCCTTTGAGCTTTTACTCCCTTTTACGGGATAAGATCTGAGCAGAGGATGTACGTTCTCCAGGTGTTCCTTCTGAGCTTTTGTTCCCTTCTGCTAGATGAGATTTAAGCAGAGGATGTACGTGCTCCAAGTGCTCCCTACGAGCTTTTGTTACCTTCTACGGGATGAGATTTGAGCAGAGGATGTACGTGCTCCATGTGCTCCCTCCGAGCTTTTGTTCCCTGCATGGTAAGACACAAGCAGAGGTATGGCATACTTACACAGAGCAGAGGCAAGACGTACTTGGCCGAAGCAGAGGCAGGGCATACTCATACAAAGCAAAGGCAGGGCATGCTTTTTGTTTTAACTTGAGCATACAGCACAAGTGAGCACACAACTCACGCAGCGTTGAGCACATAGCTCACGTCGTTATGAGAACACAGCTCGCGTAGTGATGTGTAGTGTAAACTCTTAAATGCTTGGAGTGGAACCGCGGTTTCGCATAAGGTCAAACTATCAATGACCATCAAAAACAATATGGAAAGTGTTCCCATAATAAGCTAGTAGAAATGCGACACTTAACTAAATGTCACATAACCATTTAGCTTAATCATTTACGAATGAGATCAAAAGTTTATTGTCACGCATGAGACAAAAATTATGTGCCAGGCCTGCAACACCGAAGTGCCTTTTTTTAAGATAAGTACTTCGATGTCATAGTGTCCCTGATTTTAAACAGGGTTCGTAGCACACATAAAAGCAAAGCCACTTAATCATCAAAACAACCATCCATGACACTTGGCGGAAGACCTCTTATCCACCCTAAACTCATAGAGCTAGCTTACTTAAAATACTATCTTAACTTCCTTTGATAAAGGAGAGGATTGGGTCCAAAGGCTATCTAGGTTGAATTCTTACACTAGTCTTAACACTGTAGAAGCCTTAAGCAGGTTACATAACCCCTCATACGACTATCTGGATACAACCCATGCAAAGCACACACAAGCATGCACATGAAACTTAGCAATTGAGAGAGCGACAACTACTCGATTCAGAAGAAGTGTCGCCAGGAGCCTACTCAACAACTAGCTGCCCTTCTGAAATATGGGACATGAAAGTGTTACATGTCCTGAAGCTTGCCAAATGAGACACGTACGGGACTTAGGACATTTACTAGAGTAATGTTCTTTTGATCCGCAATTGTAACAATTCCCACGAGTAGAGTTGGAAGATCCAGATCCGTAGGTTTCTTGACTATCTCCGAGTCCAGTACCTTTACCATAAAAGCTAGCAAACCTGGGTTTGGGATGAACAGGCATGTAAGTGGCTCTTGCTGTGAAGGCATCTGTCTTGGGATCAAGTGGTTGTTGAGTAGCTCCCAGTTTATATTTGATGAACTCGTCTAGATGTCCTTTCCAGATGATCCCTTGTATTATACCTTCCAGCACTTTACACTCATCAGTTCCATTCTTGTTTGTCTTATGATATTCACGGTATTCCCTTCTTTCGACGGGCTCTGGACAATTCTTGGCTATAAAGGGAATGGGAAAGTTAACTCTCTCCTTCATCATTGCATATATGTGTGAAATGGGCTTGTCTAAGGTCATGGTACTGGCACTTGATCCTTCTTCCTTTAGCTTCCGTTGGTCATTGTGAAATCTAGAATTCCCATCCTGAAGGTTCAGATAAGCATGAGGTTCCCCGAATTCCTTATAACAACCGAGACCCATTTTCCAATGATACAATTCTTCCATGTGAATGAACGTATTCGCCCGATGGTAGAATTCAGGCAAGTCTTTGCATCCACATACGTACAGCTCCTCCTAAAAAGGTGATTCCTCAATCAGCCTGAATGAATGGCGATAAGCTTATCACGGTTGCTCATGCCTTTTGCTCTCGAAGCCTCAACATTAAATCATTTTAAGTAGCTGGCTAGAGATTCCCCTTTCTCTTGTTTTATGCTTATAAGGGTAAGATAATCCACCACTGGATTCTTACGACTACAAAATTGTGCAGAAAAATTATAAAAAAATTGCTCCCACAAATGGATGTTTTTCCCTTGATACCGGCGATACCATTTAGCAACTGCTTCTCATAAGGTCGGAGGAAACATTCGACATTGCATAGTTTCAGAAGCGTTATGGAAACCCATATAACTTTCAAGGGAAGCAAGGTGTTCTTCGGGGTCCGTAGTTCCGTCATATATGAGGTGTGGCATCTTTATACTAGGCGGAGTTTTGGTCACTTCTTCCTTTCTATCTTCTAGTGGCAACAGGTTTCTATCCTCCTTTGAACCAGTAGCTTCTCCAGACATTCTATTGTCCCTTTGTAAAGATGGACTACTTTGTGGAATTGATAAGGGTCTAAACTGGCTATCGGGAACTTGGGGTGCAATTGCTCTTGATTCTGCTTCATAAGGAGCTATCCCTAGTGTGACACCCCACATCCGTTAATGTTACTCACTAAGGGAATGCATTAAGTTTCGTGAAGCGTTACAGGTAAACAGAAATAGAAATATTACAAGACAGATATAAAAGCAACAGCAGAATTTAAAACTGTATTTATAATAAACCATCGTGGTTCAAAAATAACACATGTCTGAAATACACATAAACCATTACATCATAAAAACTATTGTCTTGTACTTTAAAACATTAGAGTACATAAAAAGCATAATGCCCCAAATAAAGCATAGCTATAGTAGCAAGGATAAAATCTTGAGCCATATGGTAAAGCAGCTCCAACAAAAGCAGAATCATGGTCAAGCCTGAGTATTCCCGCCCTGAGAACCTAGGGGGAACGGAAGAAAGAAGAAGAAACAAAAAGGGTCGAACATAAAGTCTGGCAAGTCCAGTTACTTTTAGCAAGTAAATAAATAAAAGTAGCATGATAGGCATATAAAGTGGATAAGAGAGAGATAACTACATAAAAGGCAAGTATGACAAGGTAAACAAGATAGGGTGTATACACTTCTAATGATTACTCTGCACTACTACTAGTATATCCAGAATGAGATGATCCCAAACATGTATGAAATGGTAGACTTAGGCGTACTTCTGGTGAGAGGTTTTAACCCCATGCAATCCACAGGCAGCCCTAATAACAGACTCCTAAACTTACCAGAGTCAAGATGTACCCTAAATATTACTCTAATCAATCGGCTCCCTACTCCATGGATACCCTGTGCTGGCCCCACAGTAGGATGTATCACTTCCTAAAGTGGCAATCCTTCATTTTCAGGATGTGCACAACCATATCTACTGATGTCATAGTGTCTTAATTCCCATGGCAAGCCGGACCCATGCACGCACATGACTCTGTTGGTTTCCTACGCTATTGACACCGCCCGATTGTTTTGGATCTCTTACAATCAGGCCAATAAGTGTACCCCTACTCCGACCTTGTTCAGAGTACTCGTTTGATACCTAGATGGGTTACTTACTGAAACGGGTCCCATACACAAGATGATACAAGCTCCCCCTAAGCTTGCGTCCCCACTACTAGGATTTCAACTGGTTATGCCTAACAGTCCAACATGTAAAATAGGTTAAGTCTCGGGCCTATATATGTAAATATTACCCCACCGCCATAAGATTTACTTAACCCTCACTGATCCAAGCAAGTTTACTTAACAAAATTGCATAACCCCAAAGTACAAAATAGGTTAAGTTTGTGGGCCTATATATATATATATATATATATATATATATTACCCACTACCACAAAATTTACTTAACCCACCCATTGTTTCAACCAAGTTTACTTAACCCCTATTCAAGTTAACATGTTCATATAATCCCTATGGATTCATCTAGATTAAGTATTCCAATTCATTACCAAGTCCATTTATGGTTATAATGGGCTAGACCTCCCACATTAGGCCTACAACTTGTGGATGCTGGATATGCCGGTCGGGTCCGGGCAGACTTCTTCCACAAGTTGGGCCTTACCACGTGTCTTAGCCCATCTCGTATTTGTGCACATAGACCCCTCACATTAGATTTAACATTTGCGGTTGTTGGATATGTCAGTCGGGTCTGGGCAGACTTCCACCATAAATGCAATCTAACTTAGTGTCATAAGTGCCATTACAGTTTTCTAATTACAGTAATCCCAAGCATTTTAATTATTAACCAATTAATTATACCTATAATTTTATAGGTGTTCATGCCCATTTACCTAATTATGTTCATAATGGATTATATGTCCAAATTCATACTTGTCATTCAAGTTATGCCAATTCTAATGTTTTCCCCCATTACCTAACTAAAGTATTCGCATATATTTGGCGTCATATCTAGGCTAGAAAGTAACCTAGCCATAAACAACAAAAGGGAAAGATGACAATAGTGATTGTTGTAACAAAAGTGACATAAACATGTAATTGGCATAGTGATAAGGTGGACATATAAAAATAGATCTAGTGAGCATGTGATAATAAAACTAGATCTAACATACCAAGGATGTCATAATAGGCATGAATAAATAAGGATTCATATTTCCAATTAATGATAGATCTAAATTAATCACCACATGATAGGTAAAGTTTAAGATCCACAATGTGGCATGATAAATTAACCACAAGAGAATAAGATCTATAAAGGTAGATCTAGCATGACATGATAAATTAACCACAAACGAATTAGATCTATAAAGGTAGATCTAGCATGACATGATAAATTTACCACAAGCGAATTAGATCTAAAACGATCTAGCATGACATGATAAATTAACCACAAACGAATTAGATCTATAAAGGTGGATCTAATATGACATGATAAATTAACCATAAGCAAAATAAATCTAAAAAGGTAGATCTAGCAGGATAATAATTTAAGATCCACAATTGTGACATGACAAATTAACCACAAGCGAATTAGAGCTAAAAAGGTAGATCTAGCATGACATGATAAGGTCTAGGCTCCAAGAATATTATAGATTCACAAATTATGATAGATCCAATATGATTCAGTCACAGGCATGTATATATCCAAATCACAGTCATATCACAAATTACTTTTAATTATTTAAATCTAAAAGTAACTAACTCACAGTGTTTGGACTAAGAAGAGAGAACTAGAAAAGAAGCATGTTAGGTTGTAGATCTACGCTTGAATCTCTAATTGATTTGCTTAAGTTGATTGTTGTAGAAGATAACGGATCCAATTCAGTTCAAACACAGGTAGCGCTTGGCCTCCATTGAATTCCAGTGAAGAAAACAAGAGAAACGGACTCGTATATATAGCTGCCAGCCTCCAGAAACCGACTGCCAGGTCAGCCCTAGGGGTGTCAACACCCCTGTACGGGGGTCCGTCCCGGTGTCGACACCCCGTGGGGGGGTCGACCCCCTAGAGCGGGAAATTTGCCGCCTTACGAAATTTTCATTTTTGAACCCTTTTCTGGATAAGTTCTGACTCATGTGTGTGTGTGTGTGTGTATAATTCTTCTGCACGTACACAAACTTTATACTCTCGTATCTTCTTCATACAATGTCCGTTTTATGCAAACCTAATGTCTATCTTGACCAGAATTGCGAGACGGACGCAAGGGTGCAGTCTGTTTCCTTTAATTACGAATATTAAATTAATTATTATTTATTTTATCCTCTTTTAGTGTTGTTAAAAATACGAGGTGTTACATTCTCCTCTACTCAAAGAATTTCGTCCCCGAAATTTCCAAGTTAAGAAGAATGCATATCCTACCATCCATCATTCATCTACTCATCCATCAATCACTGACATCCATTGTTCTTAAAGACTTCTAATGCTCATATGAATATATGCAAAGGTGTGTGTATATGTCCCAATACTAACGCGATGATCAAGCGGTCTACTGATTCAGTTAACCTCCTTAATGCAATGTATGTTAGTGCCATGTATCCCATATGTATGCAAATAATCCTATTATAACATGTGATTCTATATGTGTGCACACTCATTCATACAAATGCAAAATCCTTATGCTAATACATCCATTTCTATCCATGGAAGAAAAGAAAATGCACACACATCCATATGCAGTATGACATTCGTTCTAGTGCCTAATGTGTGTGTATATGCATCCACAAGCACCCACTGGAAAACACTTGCATCCATCAAACATAACATGTCTCAAACACATGTTTACATCCATAGGTTCCCTACCTAAAGGTCGAAAATTCGATCGATAAGATATAGATGAATGATAGAAACAAGTGCGAATAAAAGCTTTGGAAAAAGAAGTTAAGAACATAGTCCCAAAAAGAAAAGGGTATGAAGCATGATCTTTGTCTTCTGTCTCCCAAGTCGCATCCTCGTTGTATCCTCCCCATCGCACTTTTATTTACCTAACCTCTCTTTTGCGCAGCTTCTTAACCTCTGATCCAAGTATACGGGTAGGAACTCGTCTAATTGTCGCCTCCCATTCTACCTCTACTTCCTCACGCATGTTCGCCTCAACTACCTCTGATGTATCATGTAGACACTTCAATAAATAAGAAATGATAAAAAAACATCATCAATATCTACACATATGCGAAGCGAGCTGTATGCCTTAGTTACGAATACCACTGGAGCACCCCATTTAGATATGCTTCACCTAATAATCCCTTTCTCAAGAAGCTCTCCTACTTGCTTGCTAAGCTTCCTCCTTTCTCGTGGAGCCATGTGGCGCACGGGTCATGCAACTGGCTTTGCATTAACTACCAAATATATACAAAAATCGATTTCGCGCCTTGGAGATAAACCCTAAACCTCCTCAAAAACATACGTATACTCACAGACTACCACTACAGACCGTAGATCATCGATAGATGCATCAAGAGATTATAGGAAATTAAGCATGTCAGACCCTTTTGGGTCACAAGAAATCTCGAGGGTCCTCTTATGGCAGATCAAAAGTCTAACGACCCTCGCCTTACAATCGAGAATGGCACCATACATGGCTAGCTAACCTATCCCTAGAATCAAATCATAGCCTATAAAACTGAGCACATACGCATCGCACTTGAACTCGACGCCTTAATATAGATATTCTTGAACCCCGACAAATCATGGATAAATGATCCGAACCACCAATGGGGTTTGAGACAACAACGGGATCCACTACCATACTAGTATTCAAGTGCGGATATTCAACCATAGAACTAGATATAAATGAATGCGAAGTGCTAGAATAAAAAAGAGTTCTTATAGGATGATTGGAAAGAGAAATCAAACCTTCCATAGAAACATTCCTACCTCGATCTGGAGCACCGATCGCGAGAGCATGCACTTGCCCTCTAGAAGCTCCTTCCCTTTGACCCTGTCCTTGTTTCTTCGGTCAATCCTTAATAAGATGCCTGACCTCTCCACAATGAAACAAGCGTTCTTCCTTCTTCTGCAATCTTTGCTTACATGACCCACATGTCCACAACTAAAACATTTCCTTTTGTCTCGAGCTTTGTCGTTCTTTCCTCCCTTCTTTTGAGTCTCCTTAACCTTAGCTTGTTTATTTTCAGCTTTATCTTCCTCGTGCATTAATGCCATATCAACAAGCCTTTCAAAAGTAGCTCCCATGGGACATAGCTAACCCATGATGGGGTTCATTTAGCCCTTTAGAAAACCGCAAAGCCTTCTTATGCGGAGTGTCTACCAGTTTCAGTCCAAATCTTGCCAGCTGGTTAAATTTGTTCACATACGCTTTAACCATTAGGTTCCCTTGTTTGAGTGCTAAGAACCTCTCCATCTGCATGATCTTCTCAGCTTGGGAAATGAATTTCATCTCAAACCTCTGTCTAAAGTCATCCCAAGTTTCCACCGGACGCCCCACTTAGGTTACTTCCCACCGGAACGAAGCTTCATCCTTCAATAGCCAGGCAGCCAATTGAATCTTCCTTCAATCTTCTACTTCAAAGATTACAAACAAGTTCATGGTCTCCCTGAGCCAGTTCCTTTCTTCCACAAATGTCTCGGTTCCATGGAACGGCTTCCCTCCCATAGGACAGAAATCTTTGTAGATCTTTGAGAAGTTGTTTGCACGTGGAGGGAGAGGAGGAGCAACAAGTGCAGTTGGGGAAGGAACATTTCCTTGGCCTTCGGAAGACGTTGTGGCCTCCATATACCTATGGAACCATCCCGGTATCGTAACGCCCTCTGGAATGTTAGGTTCCCTAGACATGCTAAAAAAATAAAACGAAAGAGATTCAGACAAGGGATCGAAGGATATTACTTATGGATTTTTGGGGAATGTTTTTCCAAACAGACTTTTCTTTTTGAAAATACTTTCTTTTAAACCTTTTTTGAAAATAGCATTCAAAAACTTTTGTCTAATATGGTAACATTCAGCTCTGATACCAAGTGTGACACCCCATGTCTGTTAATGTCACTCACTAAAGGAATGCATTAAGTTCGTGAAGCGTTATAAGTAAACAGAAACAGAAATATTACAAGACAGATATAAAAGCAACAGCGGAATTTAAAACTTTATTTATAATAAAGCACCGTGGTTCAAAAACAGCACATATCTGAAATACATATAAACCATTACATCATAAAAACTATTGTCTTGTACTTTAAAACATCAGAGTACATAAAAAGCATAATTCCCCAAATAAATCATAACCATAGTAGCAAGGATAAAATCTTGAGCCATACGTCAAAGCAGCTCCAACAAATATAAGCAGATTCATGGTCAAGCCTGAGTATTTCTACCCTTAGAACATGGGGGGAAACGGAAGAAAGAAGAGGAACAAAAATGGTTAGACATAAAGTTTGGCGAGTCCAGTTACTTTTAGCAAGTAAATAAATAAAAGTAGCATGACATGCATATGAAATGGATAAGAGAGAGATAACTACATAAAAGGCAAGTATGACAAGGTGAACAGGATAGGGTGTATACGCTTCTATTGATTACTCTACACTACTACTAGTATATCCAGAATGAGATGATCCCCAACATGTATGAAATGGTAGACTTAGGCGTACTTCTGGTGAGAGGTTTTAACCCCATACAATCCACAGGCAGCTCCAATAATGGACTCCTAAACTTACCAGAGTCTAGATGTACCCTAACTACTACCCTAATTGATCGGCTCCCTACTCCGTAGATACCCTGTGCTGGCCCCACAATAGGATGTATCACTTCCTAAAGTGGAAACCCTTCATTTTCAAGATGAGCACAACGATATCTACTGATGTCACAATGTCTTAATTCCCATGGCAAGCCAGACCCATGCATGCACTTGACTCCGTTGGTTTCCTGCGCTGTTGACACTGCCCCTTCGTTTTGGATCTCTTACAATCAGCCCAGTAAGCATGCCCCTACTCCGACCTAGTTCGGAGTACTCGTTTGATACCTAGACGGGTTAATGACTGAAATGGATCCCACACTCAAGATGATACAAGTTCCCCCCAGACTTGCATCCCCACTACTAGGATTTCAACTGGTTATGCCTTACAGTCCAACATGTAAAATTGGTTAAGTTGTCAGGCCTATATATGTAAATATTACCCCACCGCCATAAGGTTTACTTAACCCGCACTGATCCAAGAAAGTCTACTTAACAAAGTATTCATAACCCCAAAGTATAAAATAGGTTAAGTTTTTAGGCCTATATATATATATATATATATATATATATATTACCCACCGCCACAAGATTTACTTAACCCACCCACTGTTTCAACCAAGTTTACTTAACCCTTTTCAAGTTAACATTTTCATATAATCCCAATGGATTCATCTATGTTAAGTATTCCAATTCGTTACCAAGTCCATTTGTGGTTATAATGGGCTAGATCTCCCACATTAGGCCTACAACTTGTGGATGTTGGATATGCTTGTCAGGTCCGGGCAGACTTCTTCCACAAGTTGGGCCTAATCTCGTGTCTTAGCCCGTCTCGTATTTGTGCACTTAGACCCCTCACATTAGATTCAACATTTGCGGTTGCTGGATATGCCGGTTGGGTCCAGCCAGACTTCCACAACAAATGCAATCTAACCTCATGTCATAAGTGCCAATACAGTTTTATATATATATATATATAAATTACTGTAATCCTAGGCATTTTAATTATTAACCAATTAATTATACCTATGTCTTTATAGGTGTTCATGCCCATTTACCCAATTATATTCATAATGGATTATATGTCCAAATTCATACTTGTCATTCAAGTTATGCCAATTCTAATGTTTTCCCCCATTCCCTAACTAACACATTCGCATATATTTGGCGTTATGTCTAGGCTAGAAAGTAGCCTAGCCATAAACAATAAAAGGGAAAGATGACACTAGTGATTGTTTTAACAAAAATGACATAAACATGTAATTGGCATAGTGATAAGGTGGACATATAAAAATAGATCTAGTGAGCATGTTGTAATAACTAGATCTAACATACCAAGGATGTCTATGAATAAATAAGGATTCATATTTCCAATTAATGACAGATCTAAATTAATCACCACATGATCGGTAAATTTTAAGATCCACAAAGTGGCATGATAAATTAACCACAAGCGAATTAGATTTATAAAGGTAGATCTAGCATGACATGATAAATTAACCACAAACGAATTAGATCTATAAAGGTAGATCTAGCATGACATGATAAATTAACCACAAGAGAATTAGATCTACAAAGATCTAGCATGACATGATAAATTAACCACAAGCGAATTTGATCTATAAAGGTAGATCTAGTATGACATGATCAATTAACCACAAGCGAATTAGATCTAAAAAGGTAGATCTAGCAGGATAACAATTTAAGATCCACAATTGTGACATGACAAATTAACCACAAGCGAATTAGATCTAAAAAGGTGGATCTAGCATGACATGATAAGGTCTAGGCTCCAAGAATATTATAGATTCACAAATTCTGATAGATCCAATATGATTCAGTCACAAGCATGTATATATCCAAATCACAGTCATATCACAAATTACTTTTAATTATTTAAATATAAATGTAACTAACTCACAATGTTTGGATTAAGAAGAAAGAACTAGAGAAGAAGTTTGTTGGGTTGTAGATCTACGCTTGAATCTCTAATTGATTTGCTTAAGTTGATAGTTGTAGAAGATAACGGATCCAGTTCAGCTCAGACACTGGTAGCGTTTGGCCTCCATTGAATTCCAGTGAAGAAAACAAGAGAAATGGACCCGTATGTATAGCTGCCAGCCTCCAGAAACCGACTGCCACGTTAACCCTAGGGGTGTTAACACCCCTGTAGGGGGTCGACCTTGGTGTCGACACCCCCTAGGGGGGTCGACCCCAGTGTCGACACCCCCCTAGGGGGGTCGACCCCCTAGAGCAGGAAATTTGCCGCCATTTGAAATTTTGAATTTTGAACCCTTTTCTGGATAAATTCTAACTCATATCTGACTCATATGTATATATATAATTCTTCTGCACGTACACAAACTTTGAACTCTCATTTCTTCTTCATACGGTGTCTGTTTTATGCGAACCAAATGTCTATCTTGACCATAATTTCGAGGCGGATGCAATGGTGCAGTCCCTTTCCTTTAATTTTGAATATTAGATTAATTATTATTTAATTTATCCTCTTTTAGTGTTGTTAAAAATATGGGGTGTTACACCTAAGGACCTTCGGACTAGATCTTTTTCAATTAATCTTCTAGTATAACCAATTTGTGTTGCCAAGAGCAATATTTCTGCTTCGTTTCTTACTTCTGATGTTTGATTGTCCTTTTGTGAAACAAAAATAGTTTGCGATAAGGACATAACTCTGCCACTAAATTCGGAAGATGCCTTCGTTTTTAGTTCCGTCTGATAGGATTCCATCTCAAGGGTTCTTTGGTCGGAGTTCTCTTCAATAGACCTCCTAGTAGCGTCAACTTGTAAAGTTAAGTTTAATGCTTCCAATTCTTCATCCTTTCCCTTTGCTAAAATTGGAGGTTCGTCAGCAGTTAGATTTGTAGAATTGGCACTTGACAGGATGTTAGTTTCTATAATGGAGGAAGCGTCGGAACCCTACTCCCAATTCTCTTGTAACCTAATCATTTTAATGGATTCAGGAAGTATGTTGTTATGATGGGTTATAAGGTGAGGATGGTATGAGAAATAGAGAGGAAGGTGTGAGAGGAAAGGCTAGCGGTTTAAGGTTAACAACCCTTTGATCAACGATACTCTGGGCTGCAAATTGGAGTCGAGAAACCTCTTGTCGAGACCCTTTCTATGAGCTTTCTTCTTCTAAAGCTTAGCCCAAACCGGGACGGAACAACGCAGGTAGATATGTGGCCTTTTTAGTGTGGGTATTATCTTGCCACTCTGGAATTTTTAGGTAGATATGTGGCCTTTTTAGGTGTAGTGCTTCTGGAATTGCTACTCTGTGCCCTTTTTAGTGTGGGTATTATCTTGCCAGCATCTTCTTTCTTCATATGGATCTCGAGCTTTCCTCTGTCTTGACCTTTCGGAATCTTCAATACTACTTTCTACCTTCAGCTGTTGGTATTGGACAGATATTATTATGTTCTGATCTTTCTTGGTTGTCGGTATCTGCTTTCGGCTTTTTCTCTTTTCCCTTGGCTTTATTGTTGGCTCTCGGACCTTGTTCCGATAACACCTCAGATTCGCTCTCTTTTTTCTCACAAACTTGGTTTTGATATCCAAGATCCCTTTGCCCTTTCGGCTTCAAAGCATCCGCTTCTTCATATTTGATTGGTACGAAATTTAGTGTTAACATGATGTTTATTGAAGAAAAAATATATTAGTTTATGATAAGATTTATAAAGGATTTTGTGATAGAATTTTATAATATATCCAAGTTTGTAAGCAAGTTTTAAGACATGGAATTTAAAACTAATAAGATCGGTTTAATAAGGATTTACTTAATAATGAATTATGTAAAAATGATTATATTTGGAAGAGATTTTTTTGGCAAGGTTAACTAGTTTTTGTAGTGTTCTGTAACACTTTTTCCATTAAAAAAACTAATGAAATCTACATAATATTGTAGATTGATTGTTGCCCATCTGCTACAGACATTTTACAAGCTAAGCCACAACAGTAGAAAACTAAACAACGATACATCACCATGCAGGGTGCGACTTAGAAAAAATAAGTTGCAAGAAACAAGATTAATTACACAACAGGCTGCTTAAGCAATCCCCAAACAATAATCACACACAGAGTAGTAAAAAAATTCTCACAATCTCTTGAAGCTTCAGCTTCTGCCTACCAAAACTTCACCAGAATATCACTAATACACAATTTATCAACCAAATAGCAGGGTCACCTACAGTGCAGCAAACATGGTGACGAAACAATTACATGCTCAAACCGAGCAAATATCCAAACACTAATCCAAGGATTCACAATGTAGCTCAAGCTAATGATCTACAAACTCATCTGGAGATTTCCATGCTGAAGAACAACAGAGTTGCCAAGCAGAGTTTTGCAGTACCGCACCCTAACTCAGATCCCCAGATCCACGTAAGCTACACTGCCACAAATGATACAAACCAAACTAGCTACACCACACCCCAACTCTACCACAACACAAGTCGAACTCGCAAAGCCAAAGTAATGCCCAAAACCACCAAAGGGACAAAAGTCAAACCATCCAACGAGATCTAGAAACCAACACTATAGTAGAAGTCAGCAGGACACCAACTAATCGCCAAGGTGACCCAGACCCGTAGGCCAGTCTTCGGTGTATCTCAAATCTAGAACAACGAGGTATGAAAATGAAGGGGGGCACAAATTAAATTGATAGTATTGCCAGAATTAGCCAAAGCAAGGTAATGAGCCACCGCGTGTTGGATCGAAACTGGGGAAGTATAGAAATTGGCAATCGAAAAACAAGAGGAAAAAAGGCAGAACTGTAGGTCTAGGGTTTGGCAAAAAGGGTACCAAATCCACCATACAAATGAAAGCTGACAGGAGATAGAGAGGTGGAGAAAAACTAGATTGAAACGGAAGTCAGAAGATGAGAGGACGAACCATTTGGAGAAGAAAGAGGGAGAAAAGGATTCAAGGGTCAGTCGCCACGAAATGAATTGTCCAACCTTTTTTCTTGAGTTTTTACAGTGATCTATAACACTTTTTCATATTGGAAAGAGATTTTCAAATGCAAGAAAGAGTTTAAAACCCTTTTTGAATTGAATAATAAATGGAACTTATTGTGACATCTATTGAATATCAAATTTTGCGTTAAAAAACTTCTATTTATCTCGAAGATATGTATGTTGCCGAGTTGAAGTCTGAGAGGTAAATTAAGTACCCGAACTTGATTTACTTCACTGTTATCCGATAGATAACACTAGTTTATAATTGAGAGTAGATGATTTAAATTTTGATATTTATGAAGGAGTTTTGAAATGTTAATAAATGATTTTGCTGTGTGATTTATTTAAAAGGGCTTAAAAGTATATGAATGAGTCTTAATATGAAATATTATAGAAGGATTCATAAAAAAATTGAGATTTGATTCCTCCAAATCGATCATCTTAACAATGATGGTATGGACATTTGTTCCACACTTTACACAGGAGAAATTGGGTTTGGGTTTACTCTTATATTCTTTTCTTTTTAAAAGCTTTGGTTGATCCTTTAATATGATTTGAAAATAAGAAAGCTTTTTAAATGTTTTTAAATATGCTTATTCAAATTTATTAAGTTATGAATATACTTATACAAAAAATATAAGATATGAATTTATTTACTAAATATTTAAAATATAATGTTGTAAATATACTTAGGTCAGTAAGATAAGTATACGAATATTTAAATAAATACTCTAAAATGAGATTTTATAAATGAAAGATTCATTTTAATGGGGATTAGTAATTACCATGGGTAAATAATTTTTTCTATTGATTTGATGTTTGTTTATTTGATAGTTAAATAACCAACTATCAAATCTGGCCATTTTAACTCTCAAAATTTATTTGATAAATGATAAGGAAAATCATTTTCAAAAATGTTATGAGGTGAACTCCGCATTTATGTAATGTCGGTTTATTCGTAAAGAACTGGAG
This sequence comes from Allium sativum, assembly GCA_030737875.1. Lineage (NCBI taxonomy): Eukaryota > Viridiplantae > Streptophyta > Magnoliopsida > Asparagales > Amaryllidaceae > Allium > Allium sativum. The sequence goes on along the minus strand of CM060912.1, from coordinate 765,697,150 downwards.
TTGAGTTTTTTGAAAATATTGATTACCATTTTGGAGAGACCGGGATCGGGTTTGCAATTCCAAAACCACTTTGATCCAGCTAATGCGTTTTGAACTAGAAATAATTTGAAGATGAAGTTATTTGGTTTTGTTCACTACAAGAAAAAGTCACATGCACATCGGCTAAAAAACGATGTCCTCGTTTTTCTGGAGTGATGTCTTTGTCGTTGATGTCTAAAGTACCCCTTTTTTACATCGGTTAAAAGACAATGTCAAAGCAGCTTTAAGACAGCATAAATTTATAATTAACTGTTGTAATAAGTATTTTACCATATCAGCTTTTGAATGATGTCTATGATGGCTTTATACTGATGTCTATGATAGCTTGTTTATGTTGTTTTCTCGTCTCATATACAGAAATAAATATTCACTAAATGAAATACTATTGCATGGAACTTAATATTCAAACAGTATTTCTTATTTAACTAAATATTTTATTTCACATTTCTAATACACAATTCAATACATTACACAATCAGTTTTACATTGCCACCTCGCTACAACACTCATCACCTCGCAACACTCAATACAATCAGTTATACATTACACCGAGCGCCTCAATACGCACCTCCTCCAACTAGTCCATAGTGTAACACTTTCGATTCTTCTTATAGATTTTATGCTCCAATCCAGTCCAGTCACTTGTATACCTGCCATAGAAACACACACAGTAAACTAGAACAAAAATAGATTTTAAATACTAGCAAATATAAAATTATTTTAAATTTTATTTGCTTCAGAATTTTGGTGTGTTTCTCATTATTTTTCTAGACTTGGTCTGATATATATAATCTAGTTCTCACGGATCAGCCCCGACACAGCTACACTGGTTTGCTTATCAGAACCAACATCTAATTACTTGATTCTGAACGGCCACAACTCAGATATAGTTGTCTGCTAATAGAAAGTTCACGTTTTCCATACATATAGCCTACAAATATAAATATGACACATGCATGATACATATATACACATACAGTTGTATGTATATACACATATATAGGTGCAGGTGAATAGGTTCGACATGTAAGCATGAATCGAGATGGTCGAGGCAAAAGTACAAACAAAATGGGATACACTGCATACAAAATTAATTCATGCAACAGCCCAGAATCAAAACTACTTCCAGTTTTAGCAAACAGTGTATAACACATGGTCAAGTCCAGTGTCTCGGTAAACAGCTTAATACAAATCCACAACAAGATAGCATGATCAAATCCAGGTACACAATGGTCAATCTAGGTACAAAGCCACAACAAGGAGAGTCTGGGGTCAGTTACAAGTTAAGGGTCATGCTTGTATTGTACACTTCAGCAACTTTACATTCTTTCATTTTCAAATTTCATATTTTGAACTATTGTAGTCTCAACTAGAAGCAGTATGGGTCAAAAGAACACAAATGGTTACAGCAGTGTCAAGATCAAGTATACAACATGCATGATACATGCAGCATGCACCAAAGACCTTAACACAAGCAATACTACAAAACTGAACAATCGGTAAGCATGAGCAAGGTTATAAAATAGCACAAACACAAGGCCAGTAAAAATGATCAGCAAGGGGTGCAATATACAAAGTCGAGATAAAACCGACTTTCCCAAGTCAAAAACAGTTCAAGCCCAGGTGAAACAACATGCAAACAAAATGGACAAGCTCGGTGGCAATAATATATTAAACAGCAATGTCAAAATAGTTCAAGTCAAGGTGAAACAGTTCAAGTCTAGGTGAAAGAGCATGTATATGATGGCCAGGTGCAACAATATATTAACCAGCAATGTCAAAACAGCATGTATATGATGGCCAGTTGAAAACAATTCAAGTCTAGGTGAAAGAGCAGACATGAACCAAGGGGTTAAACCACGGTGCAAATATATACATGCACAAACCAACAATGTCAAGACTGTGGCAGTTTCAAAACAGAAGTAATGTACAAGAGCATCAATGGTATATGGCCAGTAATGTACAACATGGGTAAAAACTTACCAAAGTTTATGAGTCATAACAATAATACATGTACAACAATAAGATGAGCTATGCAATAACATAACATGGGACAGAGTAACCATGAAATATGGCAGGTTCAAGAAAGCTGAAGTACACAAATTTGTTCAAGTCCAAGTTACTTCCAAATAGCGAAGGCAACTGGATATATTATACACAAGTATACAAGTGAATGCGTCAACAAGTATACAACAATAAGCACATGAATATTCACATGTATCAAGCTCAGGTAGAAATGGCAGAAAGATGAAGCAGTTCAACATCAAACATGTCGGATGCAAAGACGTCAAATTACAAAGTGCAATATCAGTTCTTATGCAATATATATACTTGTGCAAACAAAACAAGGAAAACTACAATGAAACAAATTAAACACGGTAAAGATTTAAAGTGTAGCATCAGTAAAAATTTGTGGCAAATCAAGGATAATATCTGTCCAGACTGTTTTTAATCTCCAGGAATCCAAAAAAAAATCTATAATCAAAGTTATTCCATCCGAAATTTACTGGGAGAGTTTAATTGATAAGGACCAATTCAAAGTCCAGAATTCACCTCGCAAATTATCCCAAAAAGTTTGAACATTTCAAACTAAACAAATTCAAAGTCGTGCAATCGAATTACATCAATTCCAAAAGCCCAATATTTTTGCATATATCAAAGACCAAGTTTGTATATGAAATCAGAGAAATTTTTGGATCGGGACTCTATAAATAAACTCCAGCATCATCAATGGCATGCATTGAAAATTCAAGCAGTAAAAATCAAACAAATAATTCAGAAGGTCTAACATAAATTCAAAGATTTCCGATCGATCGATAGGCCCAAATCATACGACCAAGATCATCAACTAACCGGAGCATCAGAATACAAGTTTCCAGAGCTTTCGAAGTTGAGATTTGGACTGAAATTAAAACCCTAATTTGAAGATACTTTCAATTGGCCATTGAAGAAATTGAAGCCGACACGACCAAATTCTCTTGTGTTGAGAAATAAAACGCGTAGGGTTGAAAAAGGAAAGTGGAAGTGTTGAAACTTGAAGAGGGGAATTGGTGATGACGTGGAAGATGTTGATTGGAGAGTCTTGATGGTTGCGGATTAGGAGATGTGATCAACGGCTAGATATAGGAAATTATGGGTGGTGCAGATTGATAAGGAAAGCAAATTATGAGACCTTTAACATCACGCATGAAGCTGACGTAAATGATGCATAGAAACTGATGTTAAAGCACATTTCAATTTATTAATTAATGTAATCTATAATTTTGCTATTAAATAAAATTAACAAATATTAACTATAATTACTAAAAAATATTAACTATAATTTACTAATTATAATATTAACTATAATTAATAAATATTAATTATAATTACTAAAAAATATTAATTATATTTTACTAATTATAATATAATTAATAAATATTAACTATAATTAATAAATATTAACTATAATTAATAAATATTAACTATAACTACTAAAAAATATTAACTATAAAATATAATTAATAAATATTAACTATAATTTACTAATTATTAATCATTAACAATAATACATTTTGAAAACCAAGGTAGACACATTCTTTGCTCTTTGCTAATGGCGGATTTTGCTTCCTCTCTCCCCTCCCTTGCCTCGTCTTCCTCCTTCACCTTTAATTCGTATGTCTTTCCTCCGCTTCCAGTTCGTCCCCCTCCTTCGGTCCCTCCATCTAATCCTCCTCCCATTGCTATCACTTGAAATAAGGCATTTATATCTACTTTTAATTGTAATGGGAATTCAATTCTTGAAATACCTAATTTTGGTCTGAATTCTGTTTCTTTTACTCTAATCTTAATCATATTCCATCTTTTTTAGCTAATTCTTTAGTTGTCAATTCCATGAATTCTTTGGGTGTAAATAATTCCTACTCTGTTAATCTTACATCACCCAATCTTGAAAAAGTTCCAGATCCCTCATTAGTTTTAAATGGTGATGGAATTACTGATATAGATAAATTGAGTTCCAGTTCTCTTAATTCATCTACTGCTGTAAATTCTTCTATTGCTACCTCTACCTGTCAAAACTCTTTAAATGGTATTTCATCGAACACTTTCCGTATTCCAACAATTGAAAGTTCTGTTAACCCTAACTCTATGAATCTTGATAAAACTAATCCTTTTGATTCCATTAAAACTGTTGCTATCAACCCTCAATCTCAATCCATCAGGTTCAATCCGTCGAACATTTCTTAGCCATCTTTTCCTCCAATCAAAACTGACTACCTATCTCTCTTCAATTCCTTACCTCGCAATGCTGGTGTATACAAACATCTGGAGTTTGTTATTGAGACATATGGACTGCCAAAATCCCCTCTAGATCTGGTCAAAGCTGAAGGCATGAGATATTGGCAAAACCATTTAGTGGGTTTTTTTCCTTGATGGTACTCTCTCTTACTTATCAGTTGTCAATTTCTTACGTAAATACTGGCAACTCCATGGGGAAGTAGACATAAAATCAGATGGAGTGAATTTTTTCTTCAAGTTCTCCAATAATATGGACAGGGAGAAAGTTTGGAAATCAGATCCACTTTTCATTAGATGGAGAATGTTTATCATAACTACATGGAATCCATCTATTAGTTGTGCACAAACTCAAATTAATAAAGTCCCTATTTGGATTCATTTACACATAATATCCTTGTTACTTTGGACCTTGATAGGGATCAATTGGTTGGCGCGTCATGTGGGCAAGCTTATTTGCTTTGATTCTAGTACAAAGAGACTACAATGGTTCAGTTATGCAAAAGTTTTAGTAGAAATATCACCTGATCAAGAGTTACCTGAATGTATTCCGGTGGGGGGAAGAGGGGTCTAGGTGAAAAATGTCCAACAGTTATGGTTTCATATGATTGGAGACCCTAAATATGTACAAAATGTAAAGTTTTTGGTCACGCCACTACTAGGTGTGAAGAGTTTTTAAAAGGAATTAAAAATCAAGAAATCCAGCAAAACGAAACTTATGTTGAAAGGAAAAATAAAGTGCATATTGATGAGAGACAAGTCAGGATAAAGCACCTTCAGTTGATGCTTAGCAAGGTTGGAATATAGTGCAAAATAAAAAGAAGCGGGTCTGGAGGAAGAAGGGGAATACATTTCAAACTTATGTAGCTAAAGATATAGAGAAGACTATGGAAGAAGTGGTAGAGATTAGAGGATATGGTGATTCTGGGATTGATGTGGAAATAAATACTGAGGAGCAAATGGATGTTGAACGGCCAATAATTGGAAGGAATAGCAAGAAAGTTATATTAGTCGATGAGAAATGAAAATGTATTATACAAAATACACCAAACTCATCAGGAAAAGGAAAATCTGTGCAAGCGAATCATTTAAGAGATAGGAAAGTTTTTGATGCCTTGTTGAAAGAAGCTATGGAACATAAATTTTATGTGGCAAACCCCTTTTCAGTTTTGAATGACATATCTAATGTAGCTTCTACTTCTTGTCATAATCCAACTATTAATACATGTCAAGCTATACTTGTACCACATCTTCTTCTGTTTTGAAAACTTCTTCATGTTATTCCCTATTTAGCTCTCAAATCCCATCCAATTATTCGTTCAGTTGCAAACTAAATTCATCTATTGACCCTTCTGGTTCTCCTTATTCTCATATGTCTTCTCCAGTCATATTATTCTTCCCCCTCCAGCTACTAATTCATCTTCTTCTACTTCCTCTGTTCAGACTCTAAATGTCAACTCAGCACCAGTTCATTTCCTTCTGACCATATGAAAGCTCGTGATACTAACTCTGGTGCTTCCATCAATGATTTTATGGATAACTCCAAGGATAACTCTCAATTGAGAACTGCAGTAAAATCCTCTAAAGGAAAAAAAGGCAAAGAAGAATTCAATTGTGGATGGCCTAGACGAAGGTGTAGAGTTCAAACCTGAAGATGTACAGCCTTCAAGCAGCCAAACTATTCCATCCAAGAGGCACACTAGAAAGCATCCTGCTCCTTTAACTGATCCTATTTGTTTTAGATGATGATGCATAATATAGCATTTTGGAACATTAGAGGAATGAATTTGTCCTCTAAGCAATCTGAAGTTAAAGCTCTAATCAAGGAAAAGAATATTCAACTGATATGTTTATCTGAAACCAAACTTGACATGCTTACAACCTCCAAAGCCGTTTTTTTTTTCATCTCTTCAAGTTGGCAGTCTGATCACAACCTGGCTGATGGAGGTTTTGGTAGGCTACTAACTATGTGGAACCCTTCTTTTTTCACTCTTTTTAAATTACCTTCTTCTGACCAATTCATTCATTACAAATGTGTTCATGTGCCTTCTAACTCTTCCTTTTATTTGACTTCTGTCTATGCCCAAAATGTTGTTTCATTGAGACACAATTTTCTTATCAATCTGAATGCTATTAATCCTTCCAATGATCATTGGTTAATTGGAGGAGACGTTAATTGTATATGTTCTTCCAATCAAAAGACGGGAGGTTGTGCGTTATCAGTTAAAGACATAGCTCCTCTAAGTCAAGCCTTAATTCAATCTAATCTCATGCCAATTAGATACTATGGATCTGATTTCACTTGGTCTAATAGAAGCCATTCAGGGTGGCCTACTTTTTGTAAACTGGATCATATCTTTGTTAATCTCGCTTTTTCTAAACTTATGACCTAAATCATTCTGTCATATCCTTCCACCCTCCATATCTGATCATATCCCTCTTCTCTTAGATTGGGAAATTGATAATGCCTTTAGCAAAGGGAAGTCCTCTTTTTAATTTTAAAATTTTTGGATTTCACACAAAGATTATGCTAACATTTTATTGTAGGTTTGGATCAAGTGCTCTAGTAGAAACCTAATGGATAAACTTATAAATAAGTTGAGGATGCTGAAATTTGATTTAAAGGCTTGGTAACTTTTCAAAGTACAGGAAGCATTGAATTTACAGCCTTTTGATACCCACCTTCAAAGAACAAAGGATGAATTGAAGGGATAATTGAAGCGTATTCTAGATATAGAGATGCAAGCTGCCAAACAGTGTTCCTTTTTGAAGAAGGAATTGGAGGCTAACAGGAATAATATGTTTTTCCCTAACTCACTAAAGATGCAAAAGACAAGAGAGGCTTATTATATGATTAAGGATGTTGAGGGTAATATTCATTCTACAGAATCTAGCATTGATGAAGCTTTTGTTAAGTATTTCACTTCAATATTAGCTCCATTTGTTTTGTCGCATTCAGACATTATGCCATTGTTTCATATTTCACTACCTACTATTTTTGATTAACAATCAAATGAGTTTATATCATTAGTCACTGAAGAGGAAATTAAAGAAGCAGTTTTTAATTTGGATTTTTCTAGTTGTGGTGGGCCGGATGGGTTTAATGCATTTTTCATGCAAAAGAGCTGGCAAGTCAATGGTGTGGATGTAGTTGAAGTAGTTCAGTATTTCTTTAGGTAGAACTATTTGCCCATCACATTGTCAACAACTTCAACTGCCTTAATACCTAAGACAGAAAATCCTTCCATGGTTGTTGACTTCAGACCAATCTCCCGTTGTAGTGTATTTCATAAAGTCATTTCAAAGGTCATTGCGAACAGGCTTCAAAAGGTACTACCATCGGTCGTTTCTAGTAATCAATCAATGTTTATAAGTGGTAGATCAATAAGTGATAATATACTCATCACTCAAGAGCTGCTACTTGGTTATGATAGAAAATATATTTCACCAAAGTGTATGCTGAAGCTTGATATAAAGAAGGCTTCTAATACGGTTTCATGGGCTTCTATCTTGGCTATGTCTATAATGAATTTTCCAAAACCATTCCTTGCATGGATTCATACGTGCATCTCTACACCTATTTTTTCTATTTCAAGGCATGGATTTACATGGTTTCTTTAAAGGTAAATGTGGAGTGAGACAGGGGGATCCACTATTTGCTTATCTTTTTATTATGGTGATGGAGCTACTCAACTCCTTGCTATTGGCTCAGGTAAAAGATAAGAAGTTGGAGTTACATCCTCGATGTAAGAATCTCTTGATCACGCATTTACTCTTTGCCGATGGTTTGATAATTTTTACGAAGCCTTCAATTAGTAATATTCAATGCATTCTATCAACTTTGCAAACCTTCTATGAGATAACTGGATTGCAGATTAATGTGGCTAAATTACACATTAAAATTGCTGATTTGTCATTGAATAAGAAGTATGATATTATTTTTAGCTCTAGATAAAAGGAAATGCCACCTAATTCTACTTATTTAGGTCTTCTTTTGTTTAACGCTCGTGTAACTAAAGAAAAGTGTTTACTATTATTTGAGAAAATCATTGATAGACTCAAACAGTGGCCATCATGTAGATTATCCCAAGTAGGTCGAGAACTGTTCTTCAATCCATAGTTACTTCTATGACAACATACTACACAAGACACTATATCCTTCCTGTAACACCCCACATCCGCTAGGGTCACTCACAAAGGGAATGCACTAGTTTTGGAGGGGTATTATCGAGATAAAATCACAGAATTATCACAAGACAGTACATAAATAAATAATTAAGTAAACAGCGGAAGAATTTATGTGCAAAACAGAACTTCATTTTATTCCAAAGTAAACCATGTCTCTTACAAACATTTCAAAAAACAACTTCATTACAACTATCTTGTAATAATAGCCAAAGAAGCAATAACTTAAAACAGAAAATCAGCTTATTCCCCAAGTGCAGTAAAAAGAAGCAGCCATAGCAAACCGTACATGTTGAGCCAAAGCAAGTGATATCCAAGCTAAGAGCTAGTGTTTCCTCCCTGAGAACCTAGGGGGGGACGAAAGAAAATGAGGCGAAAGGAAAAGGGTCAGTCATAAAGACTGAGTAAGTCCTAGTGACCTTCAGTGTAAAAACGGTTAAAACAACCTGTCATGTATGAACTGGAACTAAACTTAAGAATGGTGTCAAGGTGAACAAGATAGACTAAGGTGATCAGGATAAGTCAAGACAAGTCAAGTAAAGCATCACATGTTCGAGATTCATTGCATCGACTGTACTAGTATACTAAGCCCATATCACAAGTTAATCACGAAATAAATCCCACGGCCCAATATCATGAGATGACCCTGAAACGGGGTCTGACCCAAGTACGGGGTCCTACGGAGCGATTATCTAGTCGATTGGCTCCCTACAAGTTCTAGCTCGTCAAGTGTCCGTGTCATACGGCTAATCACGAATGTAGTCACCTGTGCTGGGTCCACCTTCGGGTGTATCAGCCCTAGGGTGTCAACCCCTGACACGATTCAAGATGCACAGATAAATCTACGGATACCCAGTGCCTGCCCCGGAATACGTGCACGACCGTAGTCCACCGAACCTACACTGGCATACCCCACTGCCGTCGTTCACCTCTTACAATCTGCCCAGTAATCGTGCTCCACCCGGCCTAGCCCCAGGGTACCTTGATACATCTAGAGGGTTACTGCTGAAAAGGGTCGTGTCTAGGGTTTCGCCTAACAGATTAGGTCATGTAATTCGTGACCTAACCCGCCTAACCGATTAAGTCATGTAATTCGTGACTTAATCCTTTTCCAGTCTAGTCATGTCAAGATGGTTAAGTATGTCATTTAAATTCGTGACTTAACCCGCCTACGTGTCATGTCAAGTTGGCTAAGTGTTGTCGTTTCAAGTTCATGACTTGGCCCTACAAATCATGTTCAAGTTGGTTAAGTTGTCTTTTCATGTTCATGACTTAACCCTAATTGGCATTAATTGATTCGTTAATGCACTGAACCACTCACATTGGATCATATTGTTCGTAGCCACTGGATTTGCCGGGCGGTTCCGGGCAGGTTTACGCTACGAACTCAACCCAACCTCGGGTTTCAAGCACGATGTGACCAACTACCCACATTGGATCCTATTGTTTGTAGCAACTGGATTTAACGGGTGGTTCCGGGCAGATTTACACTACAAACTCAACCCAACCTCGAGTTGGCCACTTTCTTGTTTACTAAAGTCATGCCCATGTTCTTATCAGATTCGTGCTATTTTCATAGCATGTTCATATGTCAATTTCGTGCCCAACTAAGGCATGTCTCATGTCAAGTTATGGCATGTTCAAGTCAAGTTTTCGTGCCATACTTCATGTTCTACTTATGCCAAATTTCACGGTTTATGATTATAATCAATTCAAGTTTTGCCTATTTTACCCAATCGTATCCCCAACGTATATAAACGTAATTCGTTCACAAGCATAAACAATTCAAGAGATAAAGGGGAATAACACCAAACATGTGATAGGCACACGTGACAATTCCAACATCACTTGCATAATAAACAGGCTATAACATATCACATGGTTTCAATACTAGCATGATGATAACTTGGCATAGTAATGGTTCCAACTTAGTTCAACATGATGAATTCAACTTTACATCCTAGGCATAATAATCATTGCGGGCATAATAATAATTTTATTACAAACATGAAACATTAAAGGCATGGTAATTCTAATAGGCATAGTGAATTCCAATTTAGCATTTTTAACATAATGATTCTCATCTAGCATTATAAACATAATGATTCCAACTTTTCATCATAACCTAGCAATTCCCAATTTGTCATTAACATGATAGGTATATTAACATCACAGGCATAGTTTCATTAATATCGTAGACATGGTTTAATTAGCATCATAGGCATGGTTTAATCAACATGAGGATTTCAATGAACATAATGATTCCATGGACATGTATTTGTTCAACTTGCAATAAAATTAAGCCCAAGTGATTCATAACAACATCAACATCATGATAAGTTTAACTTGCAACATTAACATAGCAATATTCCCAAATTTTGATTCAAAGTTAAACAATATAAACATGGATTAATAATAATTCTTAAATCCGGTTTCAATTCATAGCATGTCCATGTTATTTTAGCGTTTTTGCCTAAAAAGTGACATAAAACTTACAATATGAAGCAAGTAATCCAAATGAAAATTTCAAATCAAATAGCCCCAAATCCGTTGTCTAAAGCATCGTAGTTGTTGTAGCTTCTAGTTGTAGCCTTCAAGAATCGTCCTTCGTCTTCTATAATTTTGTTCTTTATATTTTTAATTTAGAGTTCTAGGTTTAATGGCGGCTGCATGAGGCTAAAATGAAATAGTATGATTTAAGCTAGGTCTTAGGGTCTTTTTATAGTTGTAGGCAATTGATTTCAGCCTTTAGATTAACCCTAAAATAGGTCTGAGCCATCCAAAATCGTCACAAGCCCCCAAAACAAGACCCAGGAGCCAAAACAGGTGCACCAGGCCGACCTGGCCGACCAGGGAGGTCGACCCCCAGGTCGACTCCCCAGTCGACCTGGGGGGGAGGTCGACCCCCAGGTCGACTCTAGTGTCAACCTGGTTGGCGGGGAGGTCGACCCTAGTGTCGACCCCCCTGTCGACCTGTCTGGGCGGGATTTTTCCCGCCTACCCTGAATTCTGAAAATTTGAATATGTTTTTGAATTTGAATTTTTCGTGAAACTTTGCGAGGCCATATCTTGATCATACGGACTCCGATTTACGAAATTTCGGACTCTATTTCGCGTATTTTTCCGAGACGAACGCAATGGCATAGCCCGTTTCCCCTGATTCAGATTTTAACATTTAATTCTGCCTTGATTTATGTTATAACATGTTATTAAAAATACGGGTTGTTGCATTCTCCCCCCCCCCCCCCCCCCCTTAAAGGATTTCGTCCCCGAAATCTTCAAGTTTGGAAGAACGTATCCTACCATCCATCATCCATCTACTCAAAGCATCATCCACAGACAGCCATTGTCCTTAAAAGATTTCTAATGTTGTATGAACATATGCAGAAAGTGTGTGTATATGCTCCTTATCTAATGCAAATGATCAGGCCTGATTGATCTTCTCAAATGCAAAATATGTTTAGTGAAATGAATCCAATACGTGTGCAAATTTTTTCCTATTATAATTCATAATTTCTACATGGGTGCTCAAACATTCAATCATATGCAACAACCAAATGATAGCACAACCAAGTTTCCAAAATAAACACTCATGCATATGCAACATGAAAATGTGTCTGAGCTGATCTAGTGCCTAATGTGTATTCATGCATCCACGAGCAACCACTTGCGACCACTTGCAACCATTTCGCAATCATAACATGTTTCAATTACATGTTTACATCCAAAAAGATTCTACCTATGGTTCTCAAGATATGATCGAGGAGAGAAACAAGATAAAACAAAGCATCTAGAAAAAGAAGTTAAAGATGTACCCCCAGAAGGTCCGGTCTGCTTCTTAGGGCAGTCCCTGTTGATGTGTCCAGTCTCCCCACAATGAAAACATTCACCTTGCTTTCTTTTCCTCTTTCTACAATCCTTGGCTATGTGCCCTTCCATACCACAGAAATTGCATTTCCTTTTATCACGTGAGTTGTCGTTCTTGCCTCCTTTCTCAGAGTCTACCTTCTTATTCTGAGAATCGTTGGGCTTGACCTCTTTCTTGCCCTTCTTATCTTCCTCATACAGTAGAGCCATATCCACCAAGCTTTCAAAGGTCGCCCCCATGGGCACATGAGTCATGGCCAAACCATGGAGTGGCTCGTTCAAGCCTCGTGCAAAACGTAGCGCCTTTTTCTGAGGAGTGTTGACTAACTCCAATCCGAAGCGAGCAAGCTGATTGAAACGGTTCACGTATTCTTTAAATGTCATATTTCCTTGTTTAAGGGCCAGAAACCGTTCCATTTGGAGACTCTCCTCTGCCGATGACAAGTACTTAAGCCCAAATCTCCCTCTAAAGTCCGCCCAAGTCTCAATGGGCCTAGTAGCGTTGGTGACTTCCCACCAATAAGAAGCTTCCTCTTTCATGAGCCACACCGCCAACTGTACTTTCCTATTGTCCTCTACCTCAAAGATAACAAACAAGTCTTCGGTTTCCTTCAACCAATTCCGTGCCTCAACAAAAGTCTCAGTTCCTAGGAAATCCTTTCCGCCCATGGCCTTAAAGTCCTTGTATATCTTTGAAAAAGCGGTTTCTCGCGGAGGTTGAGGAGGAGGAGGAGGAGGAGGATTGGGTGGGCCTGCCACATTAGCCCGAGCCTCGAGGAAACGACGGAACCAAGTGGGTATATTGACACCCTCGGGAAGATTAAGATCGTCGGTCATGATAAGCTGAAAACGAAAAAGGAAAAGATTCAAACGAGGAAACAAAGATTGTGCTAATGGCTTTTTAGGGAATAGCCTTTTAAAATAAACCAACTTTTCTTGAAAAGTGCTTCTTTGTAAAGGGTTTTTCAAAAGGTTTTCAAAACTCTTGCCCAGCCTTAGTAACCTTCTGCTCTGATACCAAGTGTAACACCCCACCTCCGCTAGGGTCACTCACAAACGGAATGCACTAGTTTTGGAGGGGTATTATCAAGATAACATCACAGAATTATCACAAGACAGTACATAAATAAATAATTAAGTAAACAGCGGAAGAATTTATGTGCAAAACAGAACTTCATTTTATTCCAAAGTAAACCATGTCTCTTACAAACATTTCAAATAACAACTTCATTACAACTGTCTTGTAATAATAGCCAAAGAAGCAATAACTTAAAACAGAAAATCAGCTTATTCCCCAAGTGCAGTAAAAAGAAGCAGCCATAGCAAACCGTACATGCTGAGCCAAAGCAAGTGATATCCAAGCTAAGAGCTAGTGTTTCCTCCCTGAGAACCTGGGGGGAAACGAAAGAAAAAGAGGCGAAAGGAAAAGGGTCAGTCATAAAGACTAAGTAAGTCCTAGTGACTTTCAGTGTAAAAATGGTTAAAACAACCTGTCATGTATGAACTGGAACTAAACTTAAGAATGGTGTCAAGGTGAACAAGATAGACTAAGGTGATCGGGATAAGTCAAGACAAGTCAAGTAAAGCATCACATGTTCGAGATTCGTTGCATCGACTGTACTAGTATACTAAGCCCATATCACAAGTTAATCACGAAATAAATCCCACGGCCCAATATCATGAGATGACCCTGAAACGGGGTCTGACCCAAGTACGGGGTCCTACGGAGCGATTATCTAGTCGATCGGCTCCCTACAAGTTCTAGCTCGTCAAGTGTCTGTGTCATACGGCTAATCACGAATGTAGTCACCTGTGCTGGGTCCACCTTCGGGTGTATCAGCCCTAGGGTGTCAACCCCTGACACGATTCAAGATGCACAGATAAATCTACGGATACCCAGTGCCTGCCCCGGAATACGTGCACGACCGTAGTCCACTGAACCTACACTGGCATACCCCACTGCCGTCGTTCACCTCTTACAATCAGCCCAGTAATCGTGCTCCACCCGGCCTAGCCCCAGGGTACCTTGATACATCTAGAGGGTTACTGCTGAAAAGGGTCGTGTCTAGGGTTTCGCCTAACAGATTAGGTCATGTAATTCGTGACCTAACCCGCCTAACCGATTAAGTCATGTAATTCGTGACTTAATCCTTTTCCAGTCTAGTCATGTCAAGATGGTTAAGTATGTCATTTAAATTCGTGACTTAACCCGCCAACGTGTCATGTCAAGTTGGCTAAGTGTTGTCGTTTCAAGTTCATGACTTGGCCCTACAAATCGTGTTCAAGTTGGTTAAGTTGTCTTTTCATGTTCATGACTTAACCCTAATTGGCATTAATTGATTCGTTAATGCACTGAACCACTCACATTGGATCCTATTGTTCGTAGCCACTGGATTTGCCGGGCGGTTCCGGGCGGGTTTACGCTACGAACTCAACCCAACCTCGGGTTTCAAGCGCGATGTGACCAACTACCCACATTGGATCCTATTGTTTGTAGCAACTGGATTTGCCGGGCGGTTCCGGGCAGATTTACACTACAAACTCAACCCAACCTCGAGTTGGCCACTTTCTTGTTTACTAAAGCCATGCCCATGTTCTTATCAGATTCGTGCTATTTTCATAGCATGTTCATATGTCAATTTCGTGCCCAACTAAGGCATGTCTCATGTCAAGTTATGGCATGTTCAAGTCAAGTTTTCGTGCCATATTTCATGTTCTACTTATGCCAAATTTCACGGTTTATGATTATAATCAATTCAAGTTTTGCCTATTCTACCCAATCGTATCCCCAACGTATATAAACGTACTTCATTCACAAGCATAAATAATTCAAGAGAAAAAGAGGAATAACACCAAACATGTGATAGGCACACGTGACAATTCCAACATCACTTGCATAATAAACAGGCTATAACATATCACATGGTTTCAATACTAGCATGATGATAACTTGGCATAGTAATGGTTCCAACTTAGTTCAACATGATGAATTCAACTTTACATCCTAGGCATAATAATCATTGTGGGCATAATAATAATTTTATTACAAACATGAAACAGTAAAGGCATGGTAATTCTAATAGGCATAGTGAATTCCAATTTAGCATTTTTAACATAATGATTCTCATCTAGCATTATAAACATAATGATTCCAACTTTTCATCATAACCTAGCAATTCCCAATTTGTCATTAACATGATAGGTATATTAACATCACAGGCATAGTTTCATTAATATCATAGACATGGTTTAATTAGCATCATAGGCATGGTTTAATCAACATGAGGATTTCAATGAACATAATGATTCCATGGACATGTATTTGTTCAACTTGCAATAAAATTAAGCCCAAGTGATTCATAACAACATCAACATCATGATAAGTTTAACTTGCAACATTAACATAGCAATATTCCCAAATTTTGATTCAAAGTTAAACAATATAAACATGGATTAATAATAATTCTTAAATCCGGTTTCAATTCATAGCATGTCCATGTTATTTTAGCGTTTTTGCCTAAAAAGTGACATAGAACTTACAATATGAAGCAAGTAATCCAAATGAAAATTTCAAATCAAATAGCCCCAAATCCGTTGTCTAAAGCGTCGTAGTTGTTGTAGCTTCTAGTTGTAGCCTTCAAGAATCGTCCTTCGTCTTCTATAATTTTGTTCTTTGTATTTTTAATTTAGAGTTCTAGGTTTAATGGCGGCTGCATGAGGCTAAAATGAAATAGTATGATTTAAGCTAGGCCTTAGGGTCTTTTTATAGTTGTAGGCAATTGATTTCAGCCTTTAGATTAACCCTAGAATAGGTCTGAGCCATCCAAAATCGTCACAAGCCCCCAAAACAAGACCCAGGAGCCAAAACAGGTGCACCAGGCCGACCTGGCCGACCAGGGAGGTCGACCCCCAGGTCGACACCCAGGTCGACTCCCCAGTCGACTTGGGGGGGAGGTCGACCCCCAGGTCGACTCTAGTGTCCACCTGGTTGGGGGGGAGGTCGACCCTAGTGTCGACCCCCCTGTCGACCTGTCTGGGCGGGATTTTTCCCGCCTACCCTGAATTCTGAAAATTTGAATCTGTTTTTGAATTTGAATTTTTCGTGAAACTTTGCGAGGCCATATCTTGATCATACGGACTCCGATTTACGAAATTTCGGACTCTATTTCGCGTATTTTTCCGAGACGAACGCAATGGCATAGCCCGTTTCCCCTGATTCAGACTTTAACATTTAATTCTGCCTTGATTTATGTTATAACATGTTATTAAAAATACGGGTTGTTACACTTCCCGTTAAGCTGATCAACATGATTATTAGTGCAATAAACAAATTCCTACGGCATGGGAATCCTTTGTTAATTCCTATATCTTTCAACAAATTATATCATGATAAATGAAGTGGAGGGCTTGGAATAATTAATCTATTGCAATGGAACAAAGCGCAATATCTACCTATATTAACAAGCTCTTTACAAATGAGAATTTCTTATGGTCGAGATTTGTGAATAACAATTTAATAGGAAAGAAGAATTTTTGGACTATGGAAATTCCTCAAACATGTAGCTAGAGTTGGAGACAGATTTTTAAACTAAGAAGCATCTTTTTACCTCTTATTCAATGTAATGTGAGTAAGATGAAGCATTTGTCTTTTTGGCATTCATCATGGCCTGGTAGAGGAGTGATTCTAATCAATATTGTTGATTATAATCTTAGGAGAAGTAGTGGAATTCCTAAAACAGCAGTGGTAGAGGACTATTTCCATGATGGGAAGTTGTTATTGCCATATTATAGCTCAGCCATGATTAGAAAGCTATGGAGGGACATTGAAGCTAACCTTAAAATTGGCGGAGAAAATTCATTGATTTGGATGGACAAGAAGCATACTATAAAGCATGTTTATGATATACTACAGGGTGAAAAACCATTGTTTTCATGGCATGCTAGGATCTGGATCATGAAGAGCTCCGCGAAAACAAATTTCTTGCTATGGAAAGTAATGTCAAATGCGTTAAATACTAAGGAGAAGTTACATAATATGTGTATTATTCAAGATAATGTATGTGTCTTGTGTAAAGCCGAGCCTGAAAATAATACGCATTTATTCTTTATGTTCCTATGTTTTTCAGCTTTGGCATAGGATATTAAGGTCTAGGAGTTTTTACAAGCCGTTCATTGTTAGCAGGGTTGAATGGTTTAATATCTTCAAAGCAACAAGATGGAAAACTGAAAGAAGCATAGTGTTACTAAGGGTTCTAAAACTCTTTATATACAAAATTTGGGCTGAAAAAAATAGACGTATCTTTGCAGGTGAAGCTTTGAATGCAAATGTAGTATATGCAACATTGCACAAGGAAATCTTGAGGAGTTTGCAGGTGGGGAAGGACTTATGTATTGTGTTGAATTTGGTATGAGTTTTATCATAAAGCAACTGAAGTATGGCTAAAGTATTGTCGGGTTGGTTTAGCAGCAGATTTGAGTTTTTTTCTTAGGTTCATTTGTATCATTTTATTGTTTTTTTTTCTCAACTCTGTCTGGCTAATTGTTATGTGTATTTTTGAATTGTTTTGTCTTTGTATGTTGTGAATATATGTAGTAGGATTGTAATTGATGTAGGATTGTAATTGTTGTTTGTTGTTAATAAAAAAATTACTTGCCTTTCAAAAAAAAAAATTATACATTTAAAGAGTGATGTAATAGGCAACGGCTATTTTAATAAGTGATGTAATAGCCAAGATTTTTGGTATGGCCTAAGTTCAATTTTTTAAAAGTGTATTTCAGACATCAGTCATTAAATAAATCGATGTCTGAGAAACCAACAACATCACTTTAAAAATTAGCGATGTTAAAAAACATTTTGACATCGGCTAAATTTATGATCGATGTTAAAACTGTGATGTTTGTTCTACTTTTCTTGTAGTGGTTTAAACCTAGAACGAACTTGTATGGATGAATGCTAGCATTACATATCTCTCTGGAAGGTAATGTTAGCATTTCAAGACATTTTGTTATTTATATGGTAAACATAATTTTTTGCTTCATCACCCGGTTAATGAAGAAAGCAGGGGAAAGCGGCGAGATTATATTGGTTTCCCCATTAAGATATGATTATTCCATGTCTAAAGTCGATTTCCCTGTATGCTTCATGGCTCTATATAGTTGTTTATCAACCGAGGTGATCATATTCGGTGCTTCCCATTTTAGGGGTGGGGTCGGTCCTGAGTAGCTGTGGTGTAAATTAACGCAACCTCCCATATGTTTTATCTAGAGATGTACAGGTTCGGTGGATAGACCCTTACTCTTTCATAGTTGGAATTTATTCTCCAATACGAACTTTCAGACTTGATTGTGTACTCTATACTATTATGTTGGAGTGTGAGATGCAAACATTCCGGCTATCTTATGTTTTTATTTTTGGATTATAAACATTATTATAATGTCATCAAATTTATAATAAAAAGTTTTGGTTATTATAAGGGAAAAACACATGTGATGTTATGTGTGGTCGTTTCTTATGAGAGTTTCATTCCTTTGAAAAACGATTTCTAAAATTAAGCAGGTTGTATGTGAGTTTTCGCAATTTGGTATTCCAGACTGATCCGGATGTTTTTTCCCCTCAAATGTGCTTCGGTCAGACTGAGTGTATTTTTTGGATTTGCTTGAGGTTGCAAGAGAGGAGCTGAAATCGAGACGTATTCTCGCATTCCTAATATTATCTTACTTCCTTTGTGTTGTGATGTTTTGTTGTGTTCTGCAGTGTATATTGTATTTATCAGTCATTATACAGATAGATTTTTATGAGTGTATAGGTTGATTTGTCATAGATTATTAACCCTTTCTTGATATTTTTCTGTTGAATTTGTCTCACAATTTGTTCAATAAGTATGCTAGACCTTATATAAGTGACACTACATTCGTTTGTTGAATTTTATAGAAATTGATACCACATTTGTTTGGCACAATAACCTATTGGAGTGACCAAGTTTTTTTAATATATAAACTTGAACCCATTTTGAAAGAAATTTGTGAATCCAATTTGATGTTTTGTTTGGGTCCTGGGTGCATCTTGCTGTTTAATTTCATAAAAAAGCAGGCTGTTACAGTTGGTATCAGAGTTAAAAGTAGTTATAGTCAAATATACCAATATGCATAGAAATGCACAGATAAAGTAAACAGCTTAGGCAATGGTATAAGACGTTACAAATAGTCAAACTAGCAGGATGACTTGATGACTGTTATTATAACTCGAGTATTGGTGACAATCAAATAAATGGTCTATGTGTACTCTGATGATTTATTCATGTGTATACACAATTTTCTCTTAATATAGATTATTAGTTCATTATATTTTATTTATTCTATTGTCTGATTTTGATCTTCTTTAGATTGATGCGTTCACGTTCTTCTTTTTCTTCTATTCTAATATTTTTTTTTCCTTTCTTCTTTCTCACCTTCTTGCTTCTTTGTTACAACTGCTTAAATTTCAATACCTGTATCTAAACACATGAATACAAATAATGTAATAGTGTCGAAATTCGAGGATCGAATTTCTTGCATTATTACATATCACATAATTTATTTACTTTTATGAAGATATTAACCTAATTACTCTTATAGAGAAAGTAATCATAATAAAACATACAAATTTGAAGGAAAAAAAAAGGTCTCGGATATATATATATATATATATATATATATGCACCCCCTCCTCATTATTAAATAAGGACTTAAGGAAACAATCAGAAAGTTAAAAGTTCCCAAAATAAATAAATTTCGTAGTTGAATCTTACCTTGAGTTGTTCTCATGTGCTTCGTTACTCAATGTTGAGACATTGAATATTAAGTGAATATGGAATTTGAGTTCTTGAAATGGCGTAAATTTGATAAGAGATATGAAAGAAGTGAATTTTAGGCTTGACTGGAAGATAAACAAGAGAAATAAATAAGAGAAAATATATAGACAAGAACTAAGGACCATGAATAGAAAAAGATAAAGAAAATTGATGCATAATAATTATTTGAATAATGGATATATATATATATATATATATATATATATAATCACATATGCATATGAACTAAGAGTGCAAATAGATGTCGAATAAAATGATTAGACTAAAAGAGAGTACAAAATAATCTGAGAGTACTATTGCAAATAGTTTACTGAAATCAAGGAGGGACGAGTATAGGACCTCAAATGGAATGACAAATAACAATACAAATAGTCACTCAATGCCAAATGATTAGAAAAGATAGCAACATCTTGATTAACATAATATATAATAATAATGGTGATAATAAAATTTTGTGTTTTCTACATTTTCGTATCCATATTCATGACGAGTATATGTTATTTTTGAAAATTCGGATTCATTCGTTATTTTCAGCTTTGATACATGAAAACCCTCCTAAAAAATATGTTTTAAAACACACTCGTAAAATACAATAGTTTTATTTTATTCATGCATAACATTTGTTTTGATATCTTGAGGGATTCTAACCATGCATGAAGATAATGATATAACACCTCCACTTGGGCTATGAATGTAATTTTTAGACTTTAAAATGATGTTTTACAATACATTTATTTTAACCTTCAAACATATTTGAATAGTTTTGTTTTTCCTATTACAATTATAACTTAATTTACCGACACAACCATAACTAAAATGATAAGAAAACGATACTTTTGACTATGGACACAACTAAAAATTGCTAGGCTTTTGAAGAAAATGGTGAAAAAATTGCACTCGTCTAATTTTTATTTGAATGCTAAAAATATTAGGAGGAAAGTATGAATGAATGAAGCCATACTGAATCAGCAATCAATATGGCTGTGTAGAATCAAAAATCAACGGTAACATCGAACTCAGCTGGTTAAAAGAATTCCCATAAAAGAAAAATAAGCATTAGTGACATTTCAATCCATCTGTGAACAAGTGCATGGATGTTTCTGTCATTTCGCAGACCACGATTAGGATTAATTAACAGTTAACAGTACACTGCTAATAATATGAATCCGATTGGTAGTTTTATCACATTGAATACAGTATGTTAACCTATTAAAGTTGACATATTAATGAAAACGGCTAACATTAAGACTTGTTAGTATTTATATATATAGATTATTTGTTAGATCTTATCTTTAAGCGACATTAAGACTTGTTAGTATTTATATAGATAAATGTTTTGAACTTGTAAATAAAATTCATGTGTAAAATCCAATTTTTAAGCAATATTAGTTTAACCGCACAACGGTGGGAAAATTGACCGTTAAATCATACAATTAGAGAAAAAGATAAATCTATACATTACAAATAAGTAAAACAAATATTTCTAAATACTGAAATGAGTAAATCTTCCAAGAACAATTACATGTTGATATTGTTTATTAACCGGTATTAAAGGGACTAATGGAGCTAAGAATCATATTGATGCATGTTCATGAGCAAACACCACCGCACACAGAATCAAAACTCAATGGAAATATATTAGTATAATTCTTGAAAACATAATTCCTCTAGAACATTAGTGTAAGAATCCTTCACATCAACTGCAGGAAGACCTTTTGGGTGTTTCCTAATTAAAGAAAGAAGGTTATCTTTTCCCTTCATATCATGCTTTGACCGCAAAAGAAAATTTGAGAAAGTTATCATCGAAAACTAATCACAAATCTAAAGACTCAATTAACAAGTTTATTACAAGTTATTCATTACCTTAAACTGGCAGCCTAAAACTTGTGCACTCAGTACTAATGCAAAGAAGTTAAACTTAAAATACAGATTTGCTTCCATAGAAAATTGGATTAAACACATAAGACAAACTAACCTTGCATATTGGACGCTGAGGATTCCTCAAGTTAACAAGCAAGTTGTCACTTTCTAGGTGAAAATGCACAATAATTTTCCCATGCAAACATTGCATACCAGATGGAGATTATTTGCTCTCCAAAGAGGTCCTTCTCTGAGTTCATATTGTGAATTCATAATTGAAGTCGTTGCATCCTACTGAATATTGACATTCATTTACATTGGTTATCTAAGCAAGTAAGGTAAGTTCTTTTTTATAAGCCAGAAGCAATAAATATAAAAGACCAATGATAAAATTTAAAAGCACTGAAGCATGAGCTCATAAGGAATTTCTTGTGGTATAACTTTCACAATTGACATTCATAATCAACAGAGATGCACTTTCACA
This sequence comes from Allium sativum, assembly GCA_030737875.1. NCBI lineage: Eukaryota > Viridiplantae > Streptophyta > Magnoliopsida > Asparagales > Amaryllidaceae > Allium > Allium sativum. The sequence goes on along the minus strand of CM060912.1, from coordinate 765,674,590 downwards.
ATTCAAACCATAATATTTATTAACAGGTGAAAACATAAGATACCCCGAATTACCTGAATCTGGTTTGGATAATACAAAAGAAAGCATACTAAGAACAAACCGTAAGAAACCTTAAACTAATAACTATCAATGAAAAGGTAATCAGCCTATAAGTTTTTTTCTCACAATCCTTCTTGCAGGGCAGTTATTGTCTAATAAATGCTCCAACATAAATTAATAATTATCAATGAAAAGGTTGTAAGTCTAGAAATTTTTTCCATATGGGAAAAAAATTATAAGGACAAATTAATTTAATATTTTATCAATAAGGACAGCACAATTATATTTTATCCAAAAAAACAAATAATAGCCCAGCCCGAAATAAACCCAATTATTTCATATTTTTTTTGTCTTAATCGTCGTAACCCTTACTTCCCTCCGCCGTAATTGAGAAATGGCTACATAATCGCGATCGTCAAATTCTCCGCCTACGAAGTCTCCTAAATTAGACCGAAACCCTAGCGACTATACTGACAGCGAGTTAATGGAAAAAGTAGTGGAAAGGAATTTTGAAACCCTAGTTGAAGCCGCCGAATTGTCCCAAGCTGGAGTCGAAACCCTATGTATTGATGGTCAGAAGCAAATTGACAATCCAGTAATGGATAAAATCGCAGTTGAAAGCGGAAATGATAACGTTGATTGCCAATTTGTCAATCAAAGAGGAGTTGATGGAAAAAATGATACTAGAAATGTACAAACTAGAGAACGAATTGTGGTTGAGAACCGAAGTGATACAATCGAGGGTAAAAATGATGAAAAAGTTATGTTGGGGGAAAAAATGATACTGTCAACGCTGAAAATGTAGAGCAAGTGAAATTTGCAATAGGAAATGATACTGTGGATCGAAAAAATGATGGAAAAAAAAGTGAGAAAAAACGGTAGAGTAATAAGTAAGGAGACTCGGTCGAAACGGTTTAATGATCCAAAATATGTTGCAGAAAAGTTGAATAAAGAAATAAAAGTCGATAAAAAAAAGGTATGTGTTATTCATAGTACGAATTTTCAGTAGTGTTTGTTTAAATTTTGTAACAATAATTGTTAATTTCTGCAGGGTAAAGAAGGAAGAAAACCCAAAATATTTGAAGATAAGGATGCTGGAAACACTGAAGAAAATTCTGTAAGTAAAAAATGCTAACTTCAATGATATATAAATGATAACTACAACGGTATTAAAATGCTAATTTGAGTAGAGCTATTTATTAAAAATGATACTGTATATGTGTTAAAAATGATACCTTGATTCTGAAAGTAATATTTAACTTGATATTAACTTAATGCAAGAAAAAATGATAATGTATAATGTAAAAATGATAATGCAAACTGTAAATGTAAGTGTTAATTAGATTTTTTTTTTTTTTTAAATGCATTACATTCAACTGTGTCACTGATAAATATTATTATTCTCTGCATTTTTTTTACGATAACTAGGATGATGATTTTGAGAATCCAAGGCCTCTAGAAATTAAGTCAGGTATTTCAGTGGAGAGTAAAGAAGAGTTAGCCGTAGGTGAAAAACTAATTGTGCGACTGCTTACAGATGTGGGTTGCAATCGTCTTACAAGACAATCTGTTTGTTGAGAGATAAGAAAGCATTGACATGCAAGCAAATTGAGATTTTGAAACGAACATCATTTTATGATTTCTTTTCTGTTTTTTATGAGAAAACATTTCACTGACAGAGTGCAAGAAAAAAGCAAAAAATTTGGATGTAGTATATTCGTGCTACTCAGTGGAGAAAGAATGTTTTGTGTTTGGTGAAAGTAAAATGGAAATTTGTCCAGAAGATATAAGTTTATTATTTTACATGCCTTTAGAAGGTAATGATATAGACGACACACCAAAAATGACAAGTAGAACGATACCGACAGATTGCAAGGAATTTGTGTCAAGAAATTTTGGGAAAGCGACTATCATTACAAGAAGTTTAATTGATAAAAGAATTAAAGATGAAGTAGGGAAGAAAAAGGAGTTTGAAGAGGACTTGCCACTCCTTATGATTATGTTAATATTGCTTACATTTTTCTTTCCCAATAACCAACAAAAGTTTAGGTGGGGTTTTATTCCGTGCATTGTAGACGTGAAGAAGATGAGTTCAATGTCATGGCCAAAAACCATTCATTCGAGTTTTAATAAGTTTGTAAAAAGCTACGTAAAAATCCACGGGATATGGCCGGCTGTTCAATGCTTCCTTTGGTAAATTTTTTCATACAATATTTTTTCTGTATACCCGAACAAGTATTAATGAATTCAGTTTTAACATTGGTTTTTATTTATATGCAGTATGTGATGTGTGAGAAGGTAAATCTAATTGCCCAGAGGAAGAAGTTAGGGAACAAAATCCCTCGATTTGCTAGGTGGTATCTGAGGAAATTGAGTAAAATAGTTAAGAAGGAATTTTTGGACACTTTCAAAGCTGGACAGGTAGAAATATCAATATTTCAGTGTTAATTTTGTACACATTTAATTTTTATTTTGTTACCATGTGTAAAAATAGTGAAGAAGTAACATTGGTTTTTATGTTTGATTAGCTGGTTATCTTTTCTATTTCTTTGTAGGGTTCATTTTTGTGTTGTTACCATATGTAGAATTTTTTCTGGTATCATTTTTATAATTTTTTAGGGGTCGTTTTTTATTTATATTACTTTCAAAGTCCATGGGTATCTTTTTTTCTACACTGCAGTTATCATTTTTGTTTTAAATTTTTAACTTCAGATTCTGGTTATCATTTTTTATTTATTTTATAAATCATTTTTATAATTTATATCACTAAACAGTTTCTGGATATCATTTTTTTTTAATTGTAGTTATCATTTTCTGAGCTTTGTTTATTAAACAACATTTCTGCACAAATACAAATTATTAGCCAAAAATATTGTTGGTAGTTCAGTTTTTTATCATCCAATTTAGTGACTACACACTTTAATTTAATGATTCACTGGTTTATTCTTTCCCATTTAATCTTCTAAGTATTTAACATATGAAAATTCCATAGGTATCATTTTTTTAACAATTCAGTTATCATTTAATTTCTATCAATGTTTATTCAGCTTTTTATTATCATTTTGTATATATTGTTGGAATCATTTTTTGATTTCTTACCCACTTTACAGTTTTTAATTGTCATTTTCTAGCTGTTGTAGTTATCATTTTTTACATTACGTTAGTTCACATCAATTCTACACATTTACAAAATACTGAGAATGAAAAAAAAAATTGATATAAATTCAGTCTTTTCCAATCCAATTCAGCAATGTGGCAATTATGCAGATTGATTCATATAATGTATATTCTTGTATAGGTAATAGAAATGGGAAAAATTGAGATGCATGAGGCACTTCTGTTAGAGTGTAAGGAAAGTTTGGCAAGAAGAGCTACAATAAAAGGAAAAGTTGCGCAAACCAAAAAAAGAACGCGTGGTCAGCAGGTCCACTAAGTGGAAAAAGTTGATAAAGACATGAAAAATAGAGTTCTTAACTATCGCATTCTCAGCATTTTCCATGTCCTTATCAACTTTTTCTACTACTTGGACCTGCTGACCACGCGTTCTTTTTTTGGTTTGCGCAGCTTTTCCTTTTATTGTAGCTCTTCTTGCCAAACTTTCCATCGACTCTAACAGAAATGCATCATGCATCTCAATTTTTCCCATTTCCATTACCAATATAGGAATATACATTATATGAATCAATCTGCGTAATTGCCACATTGCTGAATTGGATTGGAAAAGACTGAATTTATATCAATTTTTTTTTTTCATTCTCAGTATTTTGTATGTGTGTAGAATTGATGTGAACTAACGTAATGTAAAAAATGATAACTACAATAGCTAGAAAATGATAACTAAAAACTGTAAAATGGGTAAGAAATTAAAAAATGATACCTACAATATATACAAAATGATAATCAAAAACTGAATAAACATTTGTAGAAATTAAATAATAACTGAATTGTTAAAAAAATGATACCTATGAAATTTTCATATGTTAAATACTTAGAAGATTAAATGGGTAAGAATAAACCAGTGAATCATTACATCAAAGAGTGTAGTCACTAAATTGGATGATGAAAAACTGAACTGGCAACAATATTTTTGGCTAATAATTTGTATTTGTGCAGAAATGTTGTTTAATAAACAAAACTCAGAAAATGATAACTACAATTTAAAAAAAATGATATCCAGAAATTATATAGTGATATAAATTATAAAAATGAATTCTAAAATAAATAAAAAAAGATAACCATAATCTGAAGTTAGAAATTCAAAATAAAAATGATAACTGCAGTGAAGAAAAAAAGATAATCATGGACTTTGAAAGTAAGATAAATAAAAAATGACCCCTAAAAAATTATAAAAACGATACCAGAAAAAATTCCACACATGGTAATAACACAAAAATGAACCCTACAAAGAAATAGAAAAGATAACAAGCTAATCAAACATAAAAACCAATGTTACTTCTTCACTATTTTTACACATGGTAACAAAATAAAAATTAAATGTGTACAAAATTAACACTAAAATATTGATATTTCTACCTGTCCAGCTTTGAAAGTGTCCAAAAATTCCTTAACAATTTTACTCAATTTCCTCAGATCCCACCTAGTAAATCGAGGGATTTTGTTCTCAAACTTCTTCCCCTGGGCAATTAGATTTACCTTCTCACACATCACATACTGCATATAAATAAAAACCAATGTTAAAACTGAATTCAGTAATACTTGTTCAAGTATACAGAAAATATATTGTATGAAATTTTTTACCAAAGGGAGCATTGAACAGCCGGCCATATCCCGCGGATTTTTTACGTAGCTTTTTACAAAAAATTTAAAACTCGAATGAATGGTTTTTGGCCATGACAGTGAATTCATCTTCTTCACATCTACAATGTACGGAATAAAACCCCACCTAAACTTTTGTTGGTTATTGGGAAAGAAAAATGTAAACAGTATTAACATAATCATAACGAGTGGCAAGTCCTCTTCAAACTCCTTTTTCTTCCCTACTTCATCTTTAATTCTTTTTTCAATTAAACTCCTTGTAATGATAGTCGCTTTCCCAAAATTTCTTGACACGAATTCCTTGCAATCTGTCGGTATCGTTCTACTAGTCATTTTTGGTGTGTCGTCTATATCAGCACCTTCTAAATGCATGTAAAATAATAAACTTATATCTTCTGGACAAATTTCCATTTTACTTTCACCAAACACAAAACATTCTTTCTCCACTGAGTAGCACGAATATACTACATCCAAATTTTCTGCTTTTTTCTTGCACTCTGTCAGTGAAATGTTTTTCTCATAAAAAACAGAAAAGAAATCATAAAACGGTGTTCGTTTCAAAATCTCAATTTGTTCGCAAGTCGATGCTTTCTTATCTCTCAACAAACAGATCGTCTTGTAAGACAATTGCAACCCACATCTGTAAGCTGTTGCACAATTAGTTTTTCACCTACGACTAACTCTTCTTTACTCTCCACTGAAATACCTGACTTAATTTCTCGAGGCCATGGATTTTCAAAATCATCATCCTAGTTATCATAAAAAAAAAATTTAATGCAGAGAATAATAATACTTATCAGTGACACAATTGAATGTAATGCATTTAAAAAAAATTAATCTAACACACACTTACATTTACAGTTTGCATTATCATTTTTACATTCTACATTATTATTATTTCTTGCACTAAGTTAATATCAAGTTAAATATTACTTTCAGAATCAAGGTATCATTTTTAACACACATACAGTATCATTTTTAATAAATAGCTCTACTCAAGTTAGCATTTTAATACCATTGAAGTTAACATTTATATATCATTGAAGTTAGCATTTTTTTAGTTATCATTTATATATCATTGAAGTTAGCATTTTTTACTTATAGAATTTTCTTCAGTGTTTCCAGCATCCTTATCTTCAAATATTTTGGGTTTTCTTCCTTGTTTACCCTGTAGAAATTAACAATTATTGTTACAAAATTTAAACAAAAACCACTGAAAATTCGTACTATGAATAACACATACCTTTTTTATCGACTTTTATTTCTTTCTTCAACTTTTCTGCAACATATTTTGGATCATTAAACCGTTTCGACCGAGTCTCCTTGCTTATTACTCTACTGCTTTTTCTCACTTTTTTTTCAGTCATTTTTTCGATCCACGGTATCACTTCCTATTCCAAATTTCACTTGCTCTACATTTTCAGCGTTGACAGTATCATTTTTTTTCCCCAACATAACTTCTTCATCATTTTTACCTTTGATTGTATCACTCCGGTTCTCAACCACAATTCGTTCTCTAGTTTGTACATTTCCAATATCATTTTTTCCATCAACTCCTCTTCGATTGACAAATTGGCAATCAACGTTATCAGTTCCGTTTTCAACTGTGATTTTATCCATTACTGGATTGTCAATTTGCTTCTGACCATCAATACCTAGGGTTTCGACTCCAGCTTGGGACAATTCGGCAACTTCAACTAGGGTTTCAATTTTTTTTTTCACTACTATTTCCATTAACTCGCTGTCAGTATAGTCGCTAGAGTTTCGGTCTAATTTAGGAGACTCCGTAGGCAGAGAATTCGACGATCGCGATTCTGTAGTCATTTCTCAATTACGGCGGAGGGAAGTAAGGGTTACGACGATTAAGACAGAAAATGAAATAACTGGGTTTATTTTGGGTTGGGCTATTATTTGTCCTTTTGGATAAAATATAATTGTGTTGTCCTTATGGATAAAATATTATATTAATTTGTCCTTATAAAAAAAATTCCCTTTCCACATTAGCCTTCTTTCAGGGCAGTTTTTGTCCAATAAATCCTCCAACCTCTTCCAACTTCCTATGCAACTTAATCTGTTCATCTAGATCAATTTGCCTTGATACCCAAAGAATGCGTTAAACAGCATGCTTAGCTTGAGAACGACCATCACTGAATTCATCATCCATGGTATCAAGACAATCATAAAGAAGCTTTATTTCCTCACATAAGAAATTATCCAAGGCATCAATTGGAATGAGTTTCTTTAACCAACATTGCGATAGAAATCTTGGATGAATCCACAAGGCTTCTCTCTCAATGTAGCGTCATAAAAGCATCTCCTCCCCCTGTACAAAGCACAACATCTACAAACGAACTCCCCAACCACCTTTAAATCACAAAACCACATTCTGTTTCTACTTTCTACATACTTCAACCACTCATCAGCGAAACAGCCTTGCTCCTTCTAGCATCACCATTTTTAACGCCATAAACCAAATCAACCAAACCACTTCATCCAAAACCACTAGCACTCCCTGCCATCAAATCAGAAAACCACAAACATCCAATTACCATTACCACCATCATACACAAAATTCCAACCACCCAGCTCTTCACTAATAAACCAATCACCATCACACCCCCACAATTCAACACAGCTACCACTTCAAACAATCACCATACTCCCCCAAAATTCATCACACCCTACATCAACCACCCCGCAAACATGTGCTTGGATTTCTCGATATCATATTTCCTTGCTTTCAGAAACCTAAGTTTATAAATTGGTGATAAAATTGGTTTTTTTGAAGGTCTGGGGAATTAGGTCAAATCGTAAACGAAGAGAAAAGAAAGGAGGAGTTGGCGAATTGGATGGGGAAAGAAAAGGTAGAAAAGACGGAGGAATTTGTGCATCAAATTAGAAGAACGAGGGAGAAATGGAGGAAGAACCGCAGTAGAGAAATGAGGAAACGCGGAAATGAGATATTGCAGGCGATAATAATTGGCAGTTTGATTTAGGGTCCCTTAGAGTAGAGAAACCTCCTTCGGTTTGATTATTATCTAATAATATTTGTAAGGAATATCTATTTAAAAGCAAATTTTTGACACAATTGATCTCCACCGTTGGATCGCTCTCTAAATTCCACTCCTCCACATAACGACAAAAAGATCTAATAGTCGAGATTTTATGTCTCTATGTTTGTGTCTAATTTTGTGTTCAAATAGTTTGCCCTCATATTTGTAGATTGATATGTTGAATTAGTACGTGAAATTTATTTCTAAAATCGTATATTTTAGTAATTATGAGTTTATAATATGGTATTGTTATTGACACTCCCTTTTTGGTTAAGAGGTAACAAATTTTAAGTACACACTATGTCAATTTGTTTATGTTAAAAGGCAATACAAGTATTATTAAGGGACAAAATTATCCTTGTTATAAGGTTTCGTTTTCCTATCAAACTCACATTTTTTCCAAAGCTCGCGCTCGAACTGTAAAAACGGTAAGAGTATACCGTTTATATTTAATAAAAACGGTGGCATTAGAACGTCTTTTCTATCTTTATAACAAACTTATCAATAACAATGAAAACGGTTATACTCTAGCGTGTTTGCACACTAAAAACATTCATAATTTTTCTATCTTTGTAATGATTGTTCGTTGTTTATGGGCCCGTTTTTCGTATTTTTCACATCTGAATTGCTATGCGGAGCCTAGACATGAACATTTGATCTGAATTGGTTTGGAGGAACATAAACATTTGATCTGAATTGCTATGCAGAGCCTTGACGCAGAAATGTAGATCGAGCAGATCTAAAACTTGTATTAGCAGGTTTTGAAATTTTCATTTCTTTTAATTCAATTTTACTTAATGATCCGTCCATGGATTCTTGCAAGTTGTCTATCTTTCCGGCATTTCTCGGTTGCTTCTTGACACTTCTTGCATGTTCCTCTTCAGTTTCTTGTAAGCCAAAGTGTGTCGATTATTGATAAGGTCGTGTTTTTGCCATCTATCTTGTTCTGACAACCCTTCAGTACTGACCGAATCAAAAGAGAAGGCATCCTTATTGCTGTCATCAATAGTGATAATGGTAGGATTGCTTGAATGAGGGTCAGACGCATGTTCATTCCCCTGCTCTGATACCAAGATGTTAGCCTCTTTATTTTTTTCAATGTTTGTGATTATGTATTCATGGCAGCAGAACTTGTTTGTTGGTAGATAAACAAATAGTTGGAAGAGAAGAAGGTGAAGGCAGACTAAAGAGTGAGGTGAATTCAGACAGAAAAGGGAAGGAGGCCATTACATGTACAGGAGATAGAAAAAGGTAATTTTGTGTTAAGGGGGATTTAGTCTACAGCGTACTCCACTTAACAGAATTTTAAAAACTAAAATTTGTGTCACCCCTTAACGTAAAAGGGAGTGTCAATAACAATACCCTACAACGTATAAAGATATTTTTGGTAGTTCACATTTACATCAAAAAAGTATGACACCGAAGTTATTTCAACTATTAATAAAGATATTGTACAAAACATTTATGCATGCCTAATATCAGCCGGTTCATGCCCAGGGTAGTCAAGGCGCTCACCTAGGCGCCAAAAGCCCTAGACGCTAGCCTAGGGCTTTTTCCTTAGGCGAGGCGTCAGCCGTGCTCGAGGCGCCAAAGCCCCAGAAAAGCGCTGGTTCAAAAAAAGTGCACTTTAGCTTAAAAAAAATCGTTAGAAATATACGTTGTTATTTCAAGGCCGAAAACAGACCCAGCCGACTTACGAATTAGGGTTACCTGCATCGAACCATTAACAAAAAAAAAAAAAAAAAAAAGATCGAAACTTCACAACTTTTGATCCCGAACCCTTAAAAAAACAATTCGAATTTGCTCAAACCCCCTTACCCCTCTGACGCTCGGCCTCCATCTAAAGCTCAGCTGCTTGATCCCCCTCGCCTCTCCCCAATCTCGACTTTCTCTGGTGTTTTTTTTGGGTAAAATGTTCTTTTTTTTTTTATGTACAACACAATTATTTTTCAAGGCAAAGTGTTTTTATAGAATTAAAATGCAGTTTTAAATTTTTTTGAAGAACTGTTGTTTAAAAAAAAAACAAGTGCAGTTTTTGTTTTTATGTTTTAGAAACAGCAGTTTTATTATTCCCAGTGCATATTATTGGTATTTTGTTTTAAATTCTTTTTTTTTTTTTGGGTGCAAAGTGCAGTTATTTTGGTTTTTTGGTTTCAAATCCAGTTTTTTTTTTCCCGTGCAGTTTCTAAAATTAAAACTGTAGTTTTACATGTTTGTAGACTTAAAGTGAATGGCTTTATGCCTTCTTTGTTTGATTTATGATGATGTTAGGATGTTCTAATCTCAATATTGCATTTATATGCACTTTTTAAAAAGTCAAAATTTGAGTTTTATACCATTTTTAAAATGCAGTTTTTTTGGTGTAAAACAGCAAAACTGATGCACAAGACGCCAAAAAAATGCGCTAGACGCCAAAAAAAACGCTAGGCGCCAGCCACAGGCTTTTTCGCCTTGACTACCTTGTTCATGCCGATTTTGTTAAATATTTTCGAAATTGGCTAATAGTTACATTTTTTAATAATCATTTATGTTTTGTTTTATTTTTAAAACTTGTATAATATAGAGTGCTAAAATATGTAATAGCACACATTATAAATATTCTTTCTTTTACCAAATATTTGAGAATTTCAAAAACAGTAACTTCATCTAAATTGATATACGATCCAAGACCTATAATTTTCAACATTTTTTATAAAAGGTTAGAAATTTGAGCATGTGATTGGATTTGAACACAAGACATGATACTCAATGACTGCCTAACTACCAATCATACTGCAAAAAACTTTGAAAATGAAGTTGTTTATTGGTTTAACATAGCTAAAAAGGAAAGCTAAAAGTTAAAAAATAAACGGTTAAAATTTGCAAAGCTTGGAGTCAAACACTTGCAAATGCCAAAGACATGTACACACTAACCAACTAGGCTGCGCATAAAAAAGCAAATTGCTGGGAAAAAAGCTGCTAAAGTTCCGAACTAGTATAAACTGATCGTCCGTTTATTGTTGTACTACTAACGCATTTATATTATCTCTTATATAATGGTCATTTTCGATCCTGTACATAGCAAGCAACAGTTCTTACATGGCTCGAAGTCATCCCTATAAAATTTGGTTTAATCTGGGAAGTCCTAACATGTTCAAGATAATGTTTCAAATCAGCAGTTAAATAAGTGTTTTAACTGTTGATAAGTAACATAATTAGGACGTTTGAACACGCACAAAGGGCGACCAAGTTAAGTCTTACTTGTGAATGTGTCAATATGAATATATATATTTACATAATTTTATTATTCATCACCGACTTCTCTCTGTTGACTCCATCGAGAAGGGGTTGCCCCAGAAAGCCGCTTGCTCGGCCTAGCCCCTAACCTAACCGGCTGTGAATATGCTTATGTTAGAGGAAAAAGCTGAAAGAAACAAGTTTATCAACCTACAATTCCATTAAACTAAAGAAAACGAACCATGTACCAACTAAACCCACTTTGGGCCATATTAAAATATGAACATACAGAGGGAGCAACATCACATACTTGGAATAAAGAAGGCTTCAACCAACAAATGTGGTTTCTTTCCCCTGGATTAAGACGATAAAATTTACACTAGATCAATCCTCCCACTTTCTACAAGACCTCTTATGGGTTTATAGCGAAGAACATACAGGTCATCAGCAACTAGGTCGACAATCTCATCCCCTCTGCAAAAATAACAAGCAGCTCATCACAACTCAATTTCCGTAACAAAATTCAAACTCAAAAAGATAGACTTACGTCTCATCCAACTGGAAAGCCCCAACATCGCCCTTTGTTTTGCAGAAGACAAAGGTATCAAGCTGCGGCTTCGGAACTGGGACATATGTAAAAATAAATTTTAGTACACTTATAGATTCGATGATAAAATGATCAATCAAACGTCATCACCCAAAGGGATAAGCAAACGACAGTCAGAGGCATGAAGCAATCTTGAAGTTATTATGAAGATATAGGTGCAACATATCAAAAATCACAGTTCTTGTATTAACCTAGGTTGGTTTGCTTTAAGGTAAATCGTTTAATAATCAATATCATGAGAAGATTACAACAGAAAATTCTAAATTCTTAGCAAGCAAAAAAAATCATTGATAAGGTGTCCAACTCTTTGATGATCATTCTATTTGCCAAATAACTAGTATTCATGTACAATATGACCTTTTTCTCCCTAACAAAATCTCCGACCTTATAGAAACAATAAAACTTGCAATGTCTAATGAGTGTATTTTGAAGCTATTCAACAAAAACATCCATGCGAATATTAAATAAAGCTGATGGCAAAACTTTGAAATTGGTGAAAAGCATGGAACTAAAGTTAATCAAAATTCACACAAAGCAGCATGCTGTTACGCTGGTGCCAAAGATTTAAAATTTTACAGTTTAAATCCCATTTCAAATTGGATCTCTCTCATTATGATTTGATTCTAAAATTCCGGCTCAAAAATAAATTAAAACCATAATCAAGGGAGATCGTACAATCCACATTGAAATAGAAAATATCAAGATATTTATTTGGGTCTACCTTTCAGATCTCATTGCTTTCTATAAGAAAACAAATGAAGATGAAAGAAGAGAGAAAATTAAGATTAGGATTTAAATGTAAAATCTCAAGCACGAAATCAGTTTAAAATATACCAGGAATATCTTGATATTCCCTAGTTTCTTTAAAAAATTGAAGATTTGGTTCCGATTTTAATCGTGAGCCAACGGTGTTGCATCTTTGCATAGCCATTAGACACTATCATTTCATTTGATGTTTAAATTGGTACAGTTGTGTCTATATAATATACCAGACTACCAGTATTCTGGCAAGTTCAATGCATGTTATCCTTTAACGGATGTGAATTTCACATGAAATAAAAAAAGAACGAATATCGGATAAAGATGAACTTGAGTTAAAATAGGACCAGTATAATCTTTCAAATAATTAAAGATCTAATAATCGTACATAATTCTAAGGGTAACTTGAGTATCCCATGTTTTTTTTTTTTTTTTTGTGTGTGTGTGTGTGTGTGTGTGTGTGTCATCACCATGGTGATGTGTTTGCAAAATTAATAAGGTAAACTATAGGTATGCAAAAAAAAGCGAGTAGTTCTTTGTATCTTTGTACATATGTTATCTAATAACTTACACGGAACAAAAACTTAGCATTCAAGTATGTATGTAATAAAAATATAGGAAAATTTTGTAAAACACCATCTTTGAATTTTAAAAAACATAACCACCTCTACACAAAAACCTATTATGAAAACATTCATATTTATAGTTTCAGCCAAATTGCAATTTTTTGCAGTAGGAACTGCAAATGTTTGCAGTTCTGCCAAAAAAAAAAAAAACACTTAGAAAAGAAAAAATATTTTTGCCACGAAAATCTGCGACCAAGTGCAGACTTAATTTTAAGAATGTTTCTTAGGGGAGTTTTTCATGCATCAAACTTAGAAATAGAGAACAGATCCAAAATTCCACTGAAATATACACCCTTGAATACTATTTAAATCAATTTTTGATTCAAACTTGAACTTCATGATTAACAGTTTAGCTACACTTTTGAAAAACCTGATCTTTTGGAAACACGCTCTCATCCAAGCATCTCAGAAATTTTATATGTGACGTTGCAGAAGTGCATTTTTCATTTTGTTTTTAACAAGTGGTTAAAATCATATTTCAAATTTTCAATTGGTGACCGTGTACTTCGTAAAAGTAATGAAATATAAATCTGGAATATATTCAAAGCTGGTTGGCTAAGCATTTAGAAAGAAGTAAACACTGAACTCGGTTAGAGATTGAAACATACCCATGTCATCTTCATCACTAGAAGCAGATTGCTGCAGCATAGACCCATAACCATGGGGCAATCTATCCAATGCAGATTGTTTGAGATGTCTTTCCATGGCATCCATGCATCTATTAGAAGTATCATCTTATTTAGCATGAGTACATATTAGTAGGTGATAATACCGATTGCACTATAATGATCTTACGCTTTGGCAAATCTTTGCTCTTGTTCGGAAAGTCGGTCCCAAAGGTCTGTTTTAGAAATGTGTATCATGTACTTTTCAATCTGTGATAAATGAAAGTTTCCTTGACATTTATGAGAACGTACAACTTAAGGAAAAAATAGCTTATATTATTAACGTATAATAAGATTAAACATACATAACCAAAAAGCATTTGGATGCGCACTGCTAAGTTACAGGTGGAAAGAGGCAGTGATCAATTACCTTTTGCAAACGAACCCTAAGATACGATCTCAAAAGAAACAGAGTGCGATCTAGATCCATTTGATAAAGAGAAACAACCAGGTCATCAACACCTCCATCTATATCTTCTGCCACTGTGTCTTCCTGTTAAATTTGTTCACATTAATAGATGAACAAATAAATGGTATTAAATTGTTTTAATTGAACTAGCAAAATAATTTGTACAAGGAAATTTGCCTCAGATGGCCATTAATTATCAAGAATTGGATATTGTTCTTAAGCGCTGATGCAGATGATAAACGTACCATTTGCACTGCAAAGTTAACAATTTGCTGTAAATCTCCTTCGTACTACGCATCACTCACATGTGCTGCTGCCAGCACCAAAAAGTTAGCTTAATTTTACCAGAAATCTCAGACGGCATATACATGGTTTTCATCGCAGTTAGCATCTTGGTGCTGAACCTAATGAAGAAATCGAGCACCTTTAGAAGTTTTCTTCATTGTGGTCAGGGTCACAACAATAAGATGCCGACTGCAATGAAGAGTACCCTGCGTGTAGTTGCCTACCAATTTCATGGATAAAATTAAGTGAACTTTTTTATGCCGGCAGTAATAAGGGTCTGCAAAGCATGGAAGTAACAGGCATTCATATATATGGCCAATATTTTTTATGTATGTAACATCAACCCAAATGCATCTATTGCATAAATGGATAAGGACGTATTAAATAATTGAATGAAATGTAATGATGGTGCATGGGTCCATCTATTCGCACCCCGTTATTTGCTCTTCACCTCCCAGTAAATAGTAAATAAAACACACACCCCAACTTTTTCTCTTCCCACCCCGCTTATTCCAAAAATGCTCTTACTACATTTTTATTTTATTTTTTTATTCTTTACTTTTTATTTTAAAATTGCAGTTTGTTTGTGCAGCACTCTCTTTAACATCTTGATCGAATTAATTAACGCTTGTAAACAACGTCGTTGATTGCCTAGCGTTGGTTATGCTAATTAACACTCCAATCTGAGCGTTGATTTATTTAAATTAACACCTCATACAGTGATGATTTAATTATTTGATATTTAGACATTTGCAATTCTTGTACACTGCCGATCTATTCGGCCTCAAAATACATAGCTATATAAGTCGTTTATTTTACAATTTTAAAATTTTAATCGTTGTCAGCAAATTTTAATCATTATTTGTAATCCATATCTTTATTTTTTTTAATCACATGCACCTCTGATTTTTTTTTTAAATTATTGTTTGTAATTTAACCTCAAACATCATGCATGTCTGATTTTATTATTTTTAATCGTCGTGTAACATTGATCAAGTTATCTATTTTATTATTAAAGGGTATAAGTGGGAAGAATACTTTAAAATTTTAATTGGGGAGGGGGGGGGAGGGGGGGTGAAGAGCAAATAACGGGATGGCAATAGCCGGACCCATGGCGCATTAACACATAGGGTGCACTCTCAGCGAACGGTAACAGGGCATCTACGCGAGGTATTTGAGCGTGACACTGTTGTAAACGGAGAATGTATTTTTTTGCTACGAACGGGGTATTTGACTGTGGTAAGTGAACGAGGTATTTAATTGTTAATTAAATTGTTTTGAATTAATTTATGCGTTTAATTTTAATTTGTTGCTTATGTGCATGACTACATTTTGGAAAACTTATAATATTAGTCCCCACATTGCCAAAAAAATATAAGCATATAGGTACATATATGAGTGTGCACGAGGGTGCGGGCGGGCGTACACACACAAATTCGGTTTAGCTGCAAACCACATTTTTTCATCCCCATAAAAAAATCAGCATTGGTTAAATTAACATAATAACCCTTCACAAAGTCATCAGTGGGAAAAGGAAGCAGCGCTCAAAAGTTGAACAGACCAAATTTGGGCATCTGGCCAGCGGGTTAGTGACCGTTGGTGCGTCGAAGCTTCCGACGCCATCCCAACTGTTTCGTGCCACGTTGAGCACTACGGACGGGGCCATAGGATCGCACTAAGTAATTTCTTTCAAAATTATTGCATGTAGAGAATTCGAAATCAAATCCACAAGCACCACAAACAACATACTATTGCCATTAAGTTATTGGGTTTCTCGTGAAATTAAACCAAATAATATAGCTGGTACACATCTCAAAATTAAATATTACAAGGAAAATCATTCGACGGGCCGGTTTTTCCCCCTAGTTTATTGTCGTAGAAATACGGATGAAACATGCAAATGAAGGGTTACTTACAAGCAGCTGGATTTGCTCTCGCGACCTCTGAATAAGTTCCGATTCGAATTTGAGAATTTCAGGAGCCGCTTTCTCGTTCCGCCATGCTCGCTTCAACAGCTCCACGTCAGTAGTTTCCGCGATCGAAGCTCTTCCTTCTCCTTCCTCTGATTGGGTGAAAGGATCCCATCTCAAACCCGAATCCGACATGAAGATGATGGTCTAACGTGTTTCTTCTTCCCACTCCTTTCCTTTCCTTTTTTTCCTTTATTATTATTATTATTATTATTATTATTATTTGGTGAGCGGGAAAGCGCAGCGGGAACATCCTAGGGTTTTACTTGCAATATTAATACGACACAGCATTCATTATAAATTTCGGGCTTGGCAATAAAAGGCCCAGCTTCAACTTGATTTCAGTTCAAATGAAAATTTGCAATAGACGCAAAAGGGTATTTCTACGATGGAAGGAAAAGAAAGAGCGAGGGGATACATGAAAATTTAAAAATTAAAAAGGACAAAGTTGCTAAATTACCTTCAAAATAATCTAATGCTAATTTTAGACAGAAAAATTTAGACATGAGGACAATAGGTTAAAAATTTAGATGTAAAAACATTTCTTAGTGTAAATCAAGGAATTCAGCGACCCGCTATCATTTCTTATTTTACACTGAAAAATGTCCTTGTATCTAAATTTTTGGCCTTTTATCCTTATGTCTGAATTTTTCTCCAATTTTGTCCTTTACGCTATTTTCTTGTAATAATCTAAATTATTGTATTATCTACGTCTTTACTAGCGAAATTCTCTCCATGATACATATTACTCTTCCACCGTTATATTATTTCAAATTAACGTTATTAAATAGTGGATCTGCTGTGAACCTCGTCATATTTAGCAATATCAATTTATAAAAGTTGGAATTTGGCTAAAACAAATTTAGAAAATTACGTATAGACCTAATTGTAAATCATAAATGCTCAATGTACGGTAAAAAACTATTATGATTGTCACTTTTTCTTTTGTTGTATAAGATTTAAAAAAAAAAAAAAATCTCGCACAAATCTTCTGAGAATGATAATAATTTAACTTCCAATACTTTGTTTCGTATTTAATGAAATTTTTTGCATCTTTATTATTTTCTGTTATACCTCCGGTATAACTTTTTGCGTCTTCACCGCTGTAGAACGGCTAAAGACTTTAATTACACATGATTAAAGTACTAGAGGTTATAATGGTGCTGCAAAATTGTATAACGGAGATAAAGCGGGAATATAGCAGAAAGTAGAAGAAAGAGGAAATTTTCATTTGATATAAAACCTAAATTTAAAGTTAATTTATTCTTGTTTTAACGTCATTTGTGTAAGAAGGTGAAAAAATTTATTATCTTATATAACAAAATCAAAAATATCAAGATTGACATAGTCTAGATTTACTAGTCGTTGCGCCGAAAATGGACACTCTAATGCGAGTTGAAATCATCAACGGTATAGAATTATCAGAATAAATAAATAAAAGAACACAATTTATATAGTGGTTTAAAAATTCTCAGACCAACGTCCACTTTAATTTTATTACTTTGTGTTTTCTTTCAACAACGTAAAGATTATAACTCAAATCCGACTGTAATCTAGTGGATTTCGGATTTATAAGGTTTTCGAAGTTGTCAGTGGGAAAAGAAGACAAAGAAATCAAAGGAATTAAAAGTTCAAAAGAAAATGTCGCTCCAAGTTACTCCAGGTCTTCTATTTAGTAGTATATCACTCAACGAAGCCGTTGAGTTACAAAACACAATGTCAAACTTCATATTTGCTAAAGGAAGAGAGGGTACGATGTCCCCTATGCAATAAATCATATCAAAACCGATCGAAATCAAGTCGGCCCTAATCAGGTTTGCTTATTGTATATCTTTCGCCTACCTTATATCTTGCATTTTAACTACAATTCATCTAGTTCCAAGCATTTTTGCCTTAGAAATCAGGTTGTTACTGAAAGGTTCTAACGCTTCTAATATTTGTCCTGTTATACTAAGCATTTTGGAGTTGTTCAATTGTTCCTTCATGAGCTTCAAGACATTTAGTGTATTCAATCAATCTTTGGTTGTCACTTGACAAATTATATACCTGGACAAAAATACGGTCAGTATCGATCTCTCTTGGTGTTGATGGCAATGGTTTTTCCTTAGTGCAACCAATTCTGAACTTTCTAATGTCTTTTTCATCACCATTCCAAGCTTGTCTCCAAGTTTATGGAGTCATACCTTCATTACCATAAAGTCAAATCCATCCATTTGAGCTTATTCTAAGACCATGAAAAATCTGGTTGTAACATTTACCCTTAAAATATGCGTTATGAACATAAGATATTTTTTTTTGGAAAACAAGTATCGATAGTGATCAAATTGTGGTCAAGATCTTCAGCTATCAATCGATCTAAGTTGTAGTAAAACCATCCCATTCTCTTGGATTTACCTGTAAATCAAAGGTCATTCTAAACCATAATAGCTAAAAAAATATCCTTAACTTTTCATAAATTGTAACCAGTCCATGCTCATTCGGAGTTATTATGTCAGATATTGTCATTACCAAAGTCGTCTCACTATGCCATAAATGGGATAATGCAACGAATTTGCAAGGTGTTGCCAGCCAAAATGTCCCGATAGCTATACTATTTTGGTCCTACTACAACGTTTTATATTTAATGTTGCCTTAGCCATAAAAACGTGTTGCTCTAGATAAATAATTGTAACACGATGCAGCATTTTATGCATTGTTGCTATAGCAGACCTTTCCATGTCCTACGTGGCGATCTGCACCATTAGTTAAAACAATATCTCAGCAGTCCATCCATGCCATCAATCCACATCTTACCTATTTCCATTTCCCGGTTTTATTTTCATTCACTCATTTCGTTCTAACCCCCAAATTTTCAAAATCTTTAATCCCTAATTTTCATTTCGTTAACCCCCAAAATTTCAAAATCTGCAATCCCTAATCTTCGATCTGGAGGGCACACTCTCCAATCAGTCCTTAGCGAAATTGGATATGAGTTTCTAGTGATTCAATAGTTGTTTCGAAAATAGATCGCGGTCAAGGCATTAGAGAAATTGAGTTATTCAGCGTATTCAACTTCCAAACTCCAGCTGGATTTGTTATTGTTGCAGCTTTTGATAATTCTGCAAAGGGTAAGAATTTTATTGTTGGATTTAAATAGTTAGGTTTGGGGCTTTAATTTTTTTTGTGGGTTTGCTTGTACTAACAGTGACAATCCTTAAAATGTTGTTGTAAGGATTGGTATCAGTTCAATGTTATTGTAAGAATTTGGGGCTTCAGTTTTGTTTGTAATAATGCACATTTCTGTTCGCTATTGTCTTCATGTGCTAAGTCTTCCTTGATTAAACCTGTAAGGAGCATAACATTTACAAGCATCTCCTTGGTTTCATTCGAAATTTCACCATTCTGCTTTTCAACATGTCCTATACTTTGTGTGTTCTCATCTTGATTGACATTGTAACTTCCATGCCATGCAGTATGATTGATGTTTTGCTTTAGTAATGCATCAGGTGGTTCAGGTAATACCATTCCTTTTCATTCATGACTTTGTGCTCTATTTTATCTTCTATTGTTTAGCAACCAGTCAATTTAATACTGTTTGCACATTTTCATGACCCATAGTCTCAGTAGCAATAGTTTCAAATGACTCATTCTCTCTAACTACAGTACATTCGTCTGACTTTGTTGGATTAACAATATCACTCATATTAATCTTTTTATCACTCAACGCTTTCCCATGGTTATTTGCTTCAACAACTAAGTTCTTCATCTTTGTAAGACCATCAACTTCATGCTGTGATAAAGGAATGTTTAACCTATCTACTATTCCAAACTGATCTGTTTCAACTTTAATTTCATTTGTTTGTTTGTGGGTTTGTAAAAATATGTTAAAATATAAAAATGGGTCTGATAGGCTGTAGCTATGGCTATTATTTTACATTTATAAATAACCCACATCATCATTGCCACAAGGATATAATTTTATGGAAGCCTACATGCCTTACCGCTCAATTTCTAAGAGAACTTAAAGCACTACTTGTTAGCAATGGGCCATTCGAAATCACTCAGTTAACGCTGATAAATACAATATGTTGTTTGTCCATTTCCCCGTTTCTTTCGAATGCTTGTGTAATTGATCTGTCCCTCTTCTTGAACATGTGTAGTTGTTAAAAAATTAATTCATACACACAGTATACATGCATATGTTCATATTCACATGTATGCGTATATATATGTAGTTGATCTGTCAATCTTCGAGATCAATGACCACTCAATCAATTTCTACTTCAACCTCAACAACAGCGGTGGGAAATAAGCACTACCACCACAAAATCCCAGCGAAGATGAGGACCGTGAAGGTAGGGTCGAATGCGGAGAAGAAGTTTTTTGGTTGCTTCATGTGGCTTGTATGTATAAATTAGGTATTTTTGGTTGCCTTGTCGATTATCGTATTTTTCAGTGATGTTTTAGTTGAGAATTTAACATATGTGCAAAATGGAGATTGTGGGTATTTTATGTGGCATGACGAGGTATATGAAATCAATAGCAATGCTAAAATGGAAGATACTACTATTAAATTGATGGAAAAAGAAAATATTATATTGTAATTGCTTATGGAAAGGAAGACACTTGAAGACAAGTTGTTGAAGCAAAAGCAAAAGAGAGAAAAAGCCGATGATTTTGTGGTTGATATGAAAGCAGAGTTGGCCTTAATGCGCGTTAAATGTGGAAAGAACGAGAAAGGAGAAAAATTCTTTGCAAGAGCTTTAGCTATGTCCTGGATCTTGATTGGGATTGTTTTGTGTATACTTATCGCAATGTAGTGCAGTGAAGTACCATCCAAGTGAAGTAGCGTGTATGAACAGTTTTTCTTCATAATTTTTGTCATGTTTCGTCCTTTTAGAGTTGTTGATGATGAATTGTGATGTGTACTGTTGTATGTTTTGAAATGAATCTAGAAATGGTGTTTTATGCAAGTGGTATATGTGATATTATGCAAGTAGCTTTAGTACTATTATATGTGGTATTATGCAAGTAGCCGTTGTACCATTGTATGTGCTATTATGCAAGTAGCTCACCTAAACAAATCCAGAAATTTAATATCAATAGCAACATTTTTGGATATTGCTACAAACACCTAAGGATGTTGCTACAGACCTAAATAAGACTCTATTGTAACAATATTTGTTGTGTTGCCGTAGATAGTCAAAGTGTTACCTTTGAGGTCTGAAGCAACGGTGAAAATTGCATCACCCTAAAAACGTTTTCAAAGACCTATGCCAACATTTTTTGGGTCTATGCCAACAATTTTTGTGACGGCAAGCCCCAAACCAGCCGACATTTCCCCGAAGATGCGTTGTGCCGATGCCCGACCAGCACGAGACGATCGTCAAAAGAAAGAAATTTAAAAATACGAATCATCAAAGAACCTGTAGTATATCTCACAGCGCATGGAATAAAATATAATAATAATATACTTGACATAAAACAGGCGAGACAGTGCATAAGCTAAAAACTAAACCATCATAGCAGCGGAATCCAAAATACAGCTTATGATCCAAACCATCATTATTACAACTTCAAAATACTATCTCTAAAGAAAAATAGAAAAGGTACACTACTAATTCCCAAAGTAGTGACCAATAACAAGACAGGGAGAATATATGTAAATAGTACGTGAAAGCCTCCTGCTCGTCTTCAGACAGCTACTCACGCATAACCACCTAACATGTCTCTAGTCTGGTCGTTTAGGAGCACCCAGAGTAATAAGAAAAGACATAAAACTCTGGGTCAGACAAAAGTCTGGTATGAGTGATAGCAGCAAAATAAAACAATAACAGATATAAATAATCATACCTGAACCTGGACCTGTAACTAAAGAGTTAGCAGAACAAGATGTGCAGTACTCTAAGGTAACACTAGCATATAGTGTAAAAATATATAGGAGTGTGCATGTCATGGTGATAGCAAACATTAAACATAGCAGTCATCCTCACATCACTCACTCAGTCTGTAAAGCATACGATTTCCACCACTTTGATCACCAAATCTATTGGGGCCATGATGGAAACTCCGTAACTATTGCTATGACCATATTTCCCTGGTATATAGTCAATAACCCTACCCAGTCCAAACATCCCTGGCTCTAGGTTAAGGGCCAACCGGTCCACACTTCCCTGGCTCTGGTTTGTCTACATGCTCCCTCTCTTCAACGGTGAACCAAAGTTATAGATATCGATAACCCATTTGCACATGTCCCGCAACAAAATCCAACTCTAGAAGTTAACTCGTTGGTTCCCATCTGGATCCTAAGTAATAACTTCCTACTTGGACTTCCTTTGCATCTCAGGTTCTGGTCGGGTTGGAATTGATCTTCATAAGATTCCACAATCGTTGTCGCGTAGTCGAAGTTCGAATATGGTTTGGTTTGGAGTCATCATCTTGGTTCAGGTCGTGGTCGGCGTCCTCGTCAGGGTCGGTTCGTGGCTCGTGTCCCCCCCTCCCCGGTTCATGACCCTCCTCCCTCGTTCATGACCACCACCCCGGTTCGTTACCACCCCCCGGCTCGTGACACTCCCTTCGGTTTGTGATCCCCTCCCCGACTCGTGACACCCTCCTCCAGTTCGTGAGTCCTCATATTGGAGCGGTTCGTGAGTCCTCATATTGGAGCGGTTCGTGACCATCATCTTGGAGCGGTTCATGACCATCATCTTGGGGCGGTTCATGAGACATACCCCCTTTAGGAATCGAAGTTCTCTTGGGTGGTTCGTGAGGCATACCCCCTTCTGGAACCATTTTTCTGCAGTTTTTCCAACAAGATAATTTCGCCAAACGATGGCGTTTTCAACCATTATAACCTTACTATGAAGTCACAAAACATACCAAACAACAGTAGTAACATGTAAAATCAACCAAAAACACCAAAATATCAATCACATGAAATATTTTAGATCAAACATACCAAAAGCATGATTTTCCCCATAATCCCCTTAAGCATGTTTTAACTAGAAGATTAACAAACTTAACCCAAATTAACCAAAATTTCACCAGTAACATAAAATAATATTTAGAATTTCTACATTTTTTCCATATTTTTATGATGCATAATTTCGCTAATTATCACTAGTTACCCCTAATTAGCCGTAATTAGTGAATAAAAGTGCAAATCACTACCTTAGCCACAAGTGAAATCTTAGATCTGAAACTTTACTGTTATGGCACGGTCTCTATGTATTGCAGCAGCCCCAACTCTGATTTGGTGCCAATTTGACTTGATTTGGTGTAGTTTTGGTGAATTAGTGGTTAAAAAGCGATTAGAATGAGATTTGGAAGATGGAAGTCATTGCTAGGGTTCAAGGAATGTTTGTGGCGGCTGAGAAAATGAAAGGGAATGTTTTTCCAAACCCTTTCATCCCTCCCATATCTCTAATCTCGAAATGGGTTATGGGCTTAGCTGCTAATCACCCCATTAATCTCAATTATATTGTTTTTCATCTTCCAAACCTTATTTCAGTCATATCTCCCAAATGGTAAGTCCGTTTGATTAATGTGACCACTCTACGGAAAGGTAGACCATCATCTAAATCCAATGAAAGTGGTTTTAGGTCAAAAATTCTTACTAATCAAAAGTTATAGGTGAAACAAGATTCGCCAGGGGCAAAACGATCATTTAAAATTCGGTAAAAATTGTGAATATGGGAAGTGACCCCAATAGTCGTTCCCAAAGTTACATGACCATATAACTTCGTGTGAAAATAAAATAAATATTCTATGACCCTTTGATACGTAGAATGCGGGTCGTTACAATTTTTTTGCATTGCGTTAGGCCGTTTATGGCGTTGTATCTTATTATATTCACTGAGGGTTTAGATATCGTGTATCATTATCAGACCCAACCCGCGTTCGCTTGGGGTTGTATCATCATAAATCAATATCTGTATCATCGTGTATTCATTTGGAACTTTTCTATTTTAGATTAATCATATATGGTGCAACCACGAATTGTCAACCATAGAAGTGCAATTTTACCATTTGGAAAGTTGCTTATATATCACCTAAATTCGCCTAGCATCCCATCATAGGTAAGCACAACCGAATTGAGGCAATAATAATGGTGAACCGCTATTCAATCATAAGACATTCAAATCCTAAGGACAAATCCATATCTCTTTGAATCGTGTAGCTAATATTTAATATGTAGTTTAATCTCTCCATGCTATATTCATGTTGAGTCCGGCCTATTCGCTTTCCAATGCAAAGATGCAATGTCCAAGAAAGTCCATCCACCCACTCTACGATGGGAGGAATTACTTCATATACAAGTTTATACTCGCTTTTCTACAATATGACTTGTAATAAGGTACACCACTAAATTTCTTCGGTTTGGAAAGCCACATCCAGTCAGTTTGTATATCAGTTATCATGATTCAAATGATTTTCAAAACCCAATATTCATCAATAAAACTCTATTCAAAAC
The DNA here is from genome assembly GCA_030737875.1 of Allium sativum. Classification (NCBI taxonomy): domain Eukaryota; kingdom Viridiplantae; phylum Streptophyta; class Magnoliopsida; order Asparagales; family Amaryllidaceae; genus Allium; species Allium sativum. The sequence continues at coordinate 765,649,733 of CM060912.1, read as the reverse complement.
AAAAACAAAATATTTTGATCATTCCTACTATCGATGATTACTACTAAACATCTAACCCAAAGCATGTGTAAGGACCAACCGAGGTTCCGTAGACATGTAAGTGACATGATATTAGTTCCAATTTCTATTTGAAATAAAAAGAAAGGAAAGGGAATTGAACCTAAATTGCTTAGGAGTCTCAACTAGGTCAATATAGGAAGAGGTTGACTTTAACTTATTATGCTCAGTACGGTCTTCGATAATCCACAAAATTGGCTTAATCATTCTCGGCTTCAGCATCATCCTGGTGTATATGTCTCTTAGCTTCGTAGAGAAACACCAGAAGATTGTCGACGGATCCCTTTCTATAGCAACTTCGAAGTCATTCTTTCCGCAGATCCAAACACTAATGCCATCATAATTATTGATGGAACTAGCTTCTTAACTGCAGTTGTTGTTATGGTAAAAATAGTCGAATAACTTCTTGTGGTCTTTTCAGCCATTTGCTGCATGCTCGAAAATCATAATTAACTTCTTAGGTCAGGGTAAAATCTAAATTGTCTCAAAATTCTATCTATAATGCCAAGACAAATACTTATGGATTCATGCTTTCGATATCTAAATCATATTGCAGTTAAGTATAATGAGAAGCACCATCCCATTACTACTTTCGATGGATATAACATCTCCATACATTACCAAATAAACGCTAGATATGTCCATCATTATATAACTCTAGTGTTGATAGCTTAATATGGGGTGGATTCATTGCATATCATATGTTATGGTAAATAGATTTCTATTTGTTTGGTCTTAAGAATCACCTCTCACTATTTTCCTGATCACTTCTTGTAACAACCCTACCGCTATACCGATATTATTAAAGAATATTATAAAGAATGTCGTATAATACTGTGAAGAACAAGGCAGGTTAACAGGAAACCTAGCGTGGGTTATATTTTTATATTAACATTAACATGTCATACTTACTATATATTTTTTCTTAATCTTTGGGATAAAAATTGACATATGTAGTCTTAGGTTAAAGTAATAAACACATCAGTTTCTCAAATGAGCAAAAAGTATAACATATAAAATAGTAAATAAACACCATAACAATATGATAAATCTCTTATACAAATACATACTGTATGTCTATAAAATATACTAGACTTACATAGTTTGCATCAAACACAAACCACTACTTTAAAACGTAAATCTCATATAGATATACTGTGATAACCGCTCTACATCATTGGTGCTTATATAACCCAATGCACCGTACGAGAACGTGATCTATGCAAAACAGTTAAGGTAAAGAAATGAAAAAATAGAAGAGAAATGTAAAAGAAAAGGAGAAAATAGATGAGAAGAGGAAGAAATAAACACATAACACAATAACAAAAACCAAAAGTAATATATTATGATAATAACAATCATAACAAAAACATAATCAGAGTGCATAGGCTAATATAGTTGTACAAAATAGTAGTAAGATATATACAGGAGATACATCAAACCTAAACTGTCTCTAACAACAGTAGGTCAGCACTATCAAGGTTTTATAGTGTCATATAGCGGAAAAACAGTAATAATGCAAGTCTAACATTAAAAGGTATCAGCTCATGCTAATCTAACTGCACATCTATAAATAGTACTCACTTATGTTGTCGAGCCTACTCATTAGCATCGTCGATGCATATCTAAGATAATAAGAGGAAACAAGAAAACTTTGGGTTTAGTATGGTGTAAGCGATAAACAAATCTCAAAGTACTATAAAAGTCGTAATAGTATATGGCACAGTGGATATGTAAAATCATATATGACATGTCGCTGCATCGACAGAGTCAACACACATAAAAATATACACGACATATGGTAATCGTCATGGATGTACTCTACATCAAAGTACTGAGAGTGTTGATGAATTAAGCAAACATAGCATCCATCATATATCCTCACAATCACTCGCTTAGGGCATTGGATACATAATAACACCCATTTATTCCACTCAGCAAGTCAAGAATTAGGTTGTGCCGATGTGCGCAACCCAAGATAAGGACCTGGTGTGGTCCGAGTAAATGCCATAAATCTTCCGATGTGAAGACAAGGACCCGGCGTGGCCCCAAATGGACATCACACCAACTGCTTACACTTTACTAGTAATTGCAAAAACCATGCATATTCATGATCACTTTGCATACATTCTCCCCAATATAGTCTATTCTTGGAACTAATCTTGTGACTCCCGACGTGGAATCTCCCTGGTTGGGACAAAGCGTAGACAATTGACGTGCTGCCAAGCTCAAACATATGTCCCCAACCTTTCTTGTAGCTTCCCCTTTGGCTCATGTCACATGCTTTATAACTCTAGAAAATGACCATTCATTATTGAATTCATTGCTTCCTATAAAATCACCCTCATTAAATGAAAAAAATCACTACATCAAAGCACCACATCGCCCCAGGACCAAAACCACTTAATGAAGAGTATTCATGTCGAAACCACTATCGAACGAAGCACCATATTCTCCTCCTAGAAGCTACACCATCGTCTATGTCAAGTTTGTCATAACAACCACCATCAATAGTAGCTGATATTAGCCACTCATTGTAATCAATAGTGACACTTTGATCATGTATTTAACCAAAATCAACTAAATACACATTAATTGAAAGCATCCAACATTTATCACTACATCTAAGCTAGTCATCATGTCTTTCCTCTGCCATCAAATCAATCGCCAAGCTCCAATACTGCTTCATCTTTTGGTTAGTCTATATGTTATGATGTTACTCCATTTTCGAATCAGTTCGCACACTATGATTCTCTTTCATGAGTTTATCTTATCTTTTGAGTTTACCAGTACTTGTATGCTCAATCAGTATACACTGACTGGGATACACTAAACTCTAGCATATGAGCTTTCCTACTATGTTGTCTATAAACGACATTTTTAACTAAACTATGCAAGCAAGAAACTATGCAACTAATAATCCTATAAATATCTAAACTAGCGTATAATCATCCATAATGGTATACATAATCTATCTAGAGCAATCTAGGTGGAATAAATATCAAAATTGTCTAAATCTAGCAGTATCGTCAAAATAGCGCCTACTAGCCCGTAAATAGGAAAGATGTGATATTTAATTTATATCATTTAAGATGCTACTTTAATATTTTTATAAAAAATGTTTAGAATTATTTATTCAAGAAATCCTGTTTTAAAGTTAGAAATCATTCAAAAACGTTAAGTGAGAGACAAAATCGCTTACCTAACCAAGATAGTCCAAACCTGCTTCAAAGCATAGAGCTCACCACCACGCGCCAAAACAAGAAACGATATCTAAAGTGGACCATAATGAAGTCATATAATATATAAGTTTTTGTATTGTTTAACATAATTGAAGAAACTTAAACTATACTAATATAACTTACCACCTTTATTAAATACACTTGTCACCTTCTTTCCAAATGAACTGTGAAGGTCATGCACAAGAATGTATCAAACCCAATGGGACAACATGAAGAAGTACTTAATGAAATTACGTGTCGTTTGTGCCATTAGGCTCCTTGATCGAAGCTCAATCCATCTACACTAAAATCAAAAACTTAACCAACCCAATCAAAAGGTAACATCTCCTATGGCCACCCTCAGTTGCTCTAGAGCACGGGCCCCTATCTGCAACTGAACCCCCTCAAATTACAACAGTTCATGTTCCCCGCTCGCTAGAGCCAAAGGCAATCGTTGTTTCATCCATTTTCGGCCATGGACAATGAAAATTCAAAACCTTGTTTTGAATCTGCGACGTTGACCATCACCAAATGCCTTTAAAACTTCACAAGAGTCGAATCCTCTTCATGAGTATAATGAGCTTGAGTCATGATCTTTGGTTGAGTAAATTGGTTGTTTTAATTTTTGAAGTCAAACGGAAGTAGCGACATGAATTTTGGATGAGTAGATGGAACAACATTCCTAAACAGTGGCCAACAAATAGACTTTAGGTTTGGATAATTTATGTTATTTTATTCATTTTATTTAAATTCTCATACTAAATATCGATGTGTGTTTTAATTCCAAACAATCTAATAGTGCGTCTGATCACCATCTAACTTAATTGTGTGCATTGCATTGCTATTACACTTATGATTATATAAGTTTCATCGCACTTACAGATTGCGCCTTGGAATGACAATTTACACGTATTTGGTGACCTTTTTGACTATTAGATTATCGGATCTCGAACCATAGCTATCCATATCCTTTCTCTTCACATAAGGAACCATCAAGACTCAATGGAAGTTGTCTGTAGTCTTTATTGGATCATATGCAAAAGATCGTATTTGGGGTCATCGATTAATTAATGATTAATGTTTAAATTAATTATTTAAATATTTTATCGTTAAAAACACGAGTCGTTACATTTCCTCATCCTGAAAAAATTTGTCCACGAAATCCTCAAGAGCGGAACAACACAACCTAACAATCTCCAATATGTAACAATGCAAGAAAAGTTGTCACTTATCACTCATAATAACAATTACTGAAAGCAACCATGGAAAATAAAATATATTCGTAATTTGGCTTGGAGCCATCCCTAAGTATAATCACTGTCAACTCTGGAATCATTGTAGCTAAGCCAAATGTTTAAGTTGCGCGTTTATTTCCAAATGAGTGGGTAAAGAAAAACAAAAGTGACAACTCATAGTTGGAAAACGACTCAACTAAACATCAAATATTGGATTTTCTTTCAAATTTCGCATAATTTATGGAAAATTTTGATAAAATCTCATTTGTATGGTTCGATCTAAGAAAACTTCAACTCACAAAAAATGGCCCAATCCAAGAAAAGAAAATGAAAGTCCAAAAGTAGCACCCAATATTTAAGGCACAAAATCATAAAAAATGCACCTATGGGATATACCATAACTCTACGTCTACTACATACCTCTTTTAAAAGTAAACTTAGCATTTAAATGCAAATAAAAGCGAATAAGCATTCAAATAATCTATGCTTTCTTCTTTGTACCTGAATATGTACTCAACAAAGAGGGGAAATCATAGTTGTAATAATAAAAAAAAATTGAGCATGTTAAATAAATAATATTTATCTAACATAAGTATGTCAAGTCATGAATGAAATTTATCTTAAAAGTTATTGATATATTAAAGTACAGCTATCCCACATGCCTAATAACCATATGAGCATAAGTAGTCATATCAAATATCAACAATCTAACTCCATGTCAAAAAAAGAGTAACTATCAAAAATAACATCCATGTCTATCATAACATGCATGCTACGATTCTATCCAATATGAGACATCAAGTATGATCTCCGATGCATATATGACACAACAACATCCTATTGGAACTAAGGAATAGATATCCAACTTCTCTTGCCAATGTATCAGATATGACTTGAGTGTTATTGTGTTATCCTCCAACCTATCGATAAAAGACATCGATAATTATTCCAGCATCATCTGGATGTCTAAAATAGTTATGCGTAACTGCCTGGCTAACCTTATCCAACATTAGCTAGTCGATAATTCATTCATCTTAAAATGAATGTCCAATCATCCTTCTACAATGACAATGGGAATAAGTAACACTTCTTCCATGCTAGAGCAACCATCTCGATCTAGTCCTTCACAACATCACCTCAAGCTTTTGAGTCATAACATCAATAAATAAAAGCAATGTCCATTTTAGGAATATTTCCTATGGTCGGTATATCTCCAACTCAAACACAAATAACTGCACTAGGAGGCTAAGAGCTCCAACTGTTGCTGCTTCCAAAGGTCGAGATCCCACTCGAAGAAGAGATAACCCAAAGATGTGTCATAACTGGATAACCCTACTCTTTCCCTAGTAGGTAGTGCTTTCAAATCTCCAAAGCAAACTCTACACCACTGACTACAAATCAGGAGTTGGATATTCCTTCTAATGTAGGTTTGATTACTAACTGACATGTGATAATCTTTCCTTGTGGAGTTAGCACTGCACCCAATTCAGTACCACTAAAGAATGTGCATACTACCAATTCCTCATTCCCACAAGGACGAGTAATGTTGATAAACTTTCCAACTTCTCAACCATACTTAATGCATGTTTGCACATCGAATCTCAAATAAAAAATTGATCTCATCGTGAACCCAACAGTCATTGGTGCTACTATCTTAGAGCAGTCCTTGACAGAATCTATATAACATTTACGCCATAGACCCCCTCGGGTTTTTTGAAATCTACGCTAGACCCACCCCATAGACTCAATGCAGGTTTGGAATTTTGCTCTGTACCCGAAACTCGTATGGGTAAGGGTAGACCCGACCAACCCAAGACCCAATGAAAATGTGTACTAATATACATAAACTTATTTATTATTTTCATAAAACAATAAATTAAATATAGATAATAATGTGTTTACCATGATAAGGGAATATAATAAAATGAGTTGCACGATAAAGTTCAGAGGTGTGCATTTGTTATTTTATAATTATCGTTGATGTGACTTAATACCATGAAAATCTATTGCTCACCGATTGAAAGTATATAATACGCATGTCATACCCATGTTATACCTAGAAAGATTAACAATAATCATTATAGTAACAAAACAGTTTGATGATGTTTCTATAGTGTAGGTTGTGTTAGGGTGGGTTAGCCATTCCCCGTCTCAATCCTAGACCTGAACCACTGAAAGGCTGGTCACAGGTCTACTAACCCCAAAGACCCAATAAGGCAGGTTTAAGCGGGCCAAAATAGGGGTGAGTTAACCGGGTTTGGACCTTAGACATGCCCTATTGCCATCCCTACTTTCGGATCAACTCAAACTTCAAACCCCCGTGACCCCGATAGGACCTATAACAACTTCCTACTCAAGGCATTATGACCCAAACATCTTACTTCCCTCATCCTAAAGTAATACTTCAACTATCAATTGGTGCTTTCTCAACACCCTCCTACTATACAATCATCTATCATGCCTTATGCTTTCATTTCGTTCACGAGGAGATAAAAATATTACCCAATAACATAAGCATAACTAAACTAAGTGAAATCTCGTAACATGGTACAAAAAATCAAAAAATATGTTAATTTACTGATTAGTCCAAACGACATTAACTAATCAAAATCAAAGTAGCATACAAAATGTTGTATTCAATACAAATCCTCCAACTCTCGCCATAAGCAAAATACCCTTGGAAATCTAATAAAGCGAGCAACCTTGCACCCTGGAGCTGACCAAACAAACCGTCCATAAACATAAATGGATACTTTCTTGTGCTCTACTCCTTAGGTATCATATGTGTTAAAGCATAGCTATTGGTCCAACATCTATAATCAGGTTGATACAGACCTCAACTTAAATATAGTGACAATATGGTCAACTCATTAAATAAGTCAAGATGCTTTCAAGCTACAAGCTTATATGAAGAATCGCTGCTAGAGAATTCAATACCCCATCCCGATATTATCCAATTATAAGCAATTCACTGTCAAGAAGATTTGGTTATTATCGCTAAATCGAGAGCACCCACTATTGAGGATCAAAATGTCATAGTCTACTATCGTTATCAATGGCCTTTTATAATCAATTGCCATTCCTAATCATCATAGTAAGTAAATTCCTAGGCTCTAATATTAGATTGTGTTAAGTCCAAAGCAATCAGCAACAAACAAACACAAAACACACAAACACGACTTGATACTATGAAGTTTTGACAAACCTTGTATACTACCAAGTATAGACATGCCATGTTGTAACATTACCTCACCTTAGGATCTGAAACTGAAGGCTACATATGCTGCAATCGTCCATAATATTAATCTTCAACAATAAAAGATAACAAGTTACATATATATATATATGTGTGTGTGTGTATATATATATACCGAGCTGAGCCCACGATAAGTCACAATCAATAAAGAAAAATTGATTATTTTGAATCCCAATCCCTGTTCCATCCACCAAACCACATGGTCAGATGGAATAAATAAAACTCGACTTCAAAATGAAACATGTATGGAGACACCATTAGTGGAAAGCATATCTGGTGAACCAGAGTGAGAAAAAACACAATTAAATTTAAGGGTATCATCCAACTTGATTTTAACGTTCAAATCCTTTTGAAAGAAAAGGATAATTATAAGACCGAATCCACACATAAATACGAACTATTTTTACCTTACGATAACCCAAAACAATTTTGAAATCAACATCTTATTCTATTATTATAATAGTGACTAAATATAAATAAATAGAATCTAGCAGAACGCTTGCATCTCACGCTCCACATATATAGCATATAAACAAAACCGCGGGCACTTATTGGAGATTGGATTCCGACTATGACAAGGTATGGAACCACCTACTGATAGTGTATCTCTAGAAGGGAATACACTAGGTTCAACAAGAATGTATTACAGCCCGGCCCAGACATGACCGACCACTCATTTCGCTTAAGTGTATTGAATGTATATCACCAACGGTTGGGCTCAAACCACCGTTTCCCGAAAAGGGACAGCATCGAAATAGATTAAAGAAGCAAAAGGAATTTCTCTAGATAGGTGATTATACACCCCAATGGGAGCGACCCATATAGCCATGCTATCTACCCGATTTGTCATTTCCCGGTTGATGAGGCTTGAGGTTTAAAATCTTCTTTTAGAACATCTGGCCACCATTCATGAAACAACCCAAACTCTCCCTTACGGGAAAGCCCGGATTGAATTGAGAACACGACAAATCAGAACACAAAGAATAGAACATTTCATTACCGTTACAATTACATCAGAGTATGAATAAATAATATACATCAGAAAAATATCAGAGATCAAAATACTTTACATAGCAATGGAAAAATAATACATAACAAAATTGAAAGAGATACACAGATACAAAGCTTTCGGAATATAGCTCCAGCTGTAAACCAGGATCCTATGAATATAATATCTGCAAAAACCAAAACTACTCGCTGCCCATGCGAAAAATAGGGGCACCCAGAGTTTAGGTTAAAATAATAAACTCCAGGTCAGCCATGGGACTGGTGTGAGAACTAAAACAATTATTAAATCTGTACTTTAAAATAAAGTAAATCAAGGGACCATGCCGTATAACATGGAATCGGTTTCCTCTCAAGAATACTAGTGCATAAAACAAATATCGCAATGCTTTTTAGAAAAATGAAGCTATTATAAGACTCAGGTCCCATCACACAATGCAACGCAAGCTGGAGGATAGAGTTTTCCCTTATAATAGCCAAACATGCTTGGTATGTTTAAAACAAATCATTTTGATATTACTATAAGTGTATAGTGTCAAAATTAACTTCAAATATAAATGTATCAATCATAGAAGACATGGGTACCATATATCATGTTGCCATACTAGGCTCTGCAATTAAAACCGAAAAGTCATGTATTGGAAATTGGATTTCCATCTGTGAGTCGAGGCCAGGGATCACTCCTCACTGATTCGAGACACACTAGCAAATGTCCCAGGATCACACCTACGGGGAACCCTTAGATGCTTTAGGGCTGGTCCTCCCTTACATTTGAGGACTAGTTATTCCTGAACACACGTTTCCCGGTCATATCGGACCTATCCATCGACCCCGTAATGACCGATATATCTGAGGCGCCTCGCTATCCATCATCCACATAGGTAAACATATAAATGTCTGGTCTCCATACCATAACACCATCCATAGCTAGAAAGAAACGTCGTGCACTCCCTGCAGTCCGATCCTGTTTTTGACTCATACCGAGGTGTGAGGCTCGCGAATTAAAAATATGCACAAAGCTATGCTATATAAAGTTGTGCTTTGATCATCAACCACAAGATTCTGCTTTTCAGCAAAAGCCTTGATCATTTTCATCTCAGCATGCCACACTGACAATTCACGCCATGCGACTGATGTCTATCGACATATATCCTCTTAGCTCGTACGTCTCAGAGAAGGGTGTTAAGCAAGAGAATAAATTCTCCGCCACCAAACATATATATATATATATATATACATATATTTAATAGAAATCAATCAACACAGAATAAAATCCAATGTCAGATACACATCCATTTACTAGTTCATTCTAGGTCTGAACGAAACCGGAGACACCTTATTCCTAGTCTTATATGTCCAATACAGGAGAGAGGTCCTCGCATATCCGGTCGATCTCCAAGTACGTTTGGACGATCACCTCTTATTACCTTATCTTGGGTATACAACCCAATCAAGACATCAGTAATCATCCAAACGATGTGAAGACCTCCGGTCTTCAACCATCGTCTTCGTGGTTGACTTATCGTCAAATCAATTATTCAGAATGGGTACAAACCCGGCCTTTCCGAATAATTCATGTATCATAAAATCAAGTGCTATAAAAACACAACATACGCCCCAGTCCAATTCTGAATATTATTTTATTCAAATTTTCACATATTTAGGGAAAGGTTCCCATTAATTATCAAAGATAAATTACTTAAATTTATTCTTTAATCTTCCTTTGGATATCAATTCAAACCAAATTATGGTTTATCTAAACTAGTTGGGATTAGCGCACCTTACCGAAGTAATCATTTGTTTTAATTCCCAATCCCAACCTATTCATCCCAAGGAGCAAAACTGGTAATACTCCATATCTAACACCACGGTGTTATTGGTAAATTTAATTACCATTTCAAGTTCAAATCTAATTAAAGATTTAACTATTGCTTGGAGCAAAACTGGTAATACTCCATTCTCGATCATTTCACAAATTTGATAATTTAAATTATCACATTCACATTTCAATCTAATTAACGATTCATTAAAATTCCACTTAGTTTTAATCTTCCTAAAAATCATTATTAATAATTATTTAACTTTGGGAAATCAAACATGCCGTAATGACAATCTACACTGTACATTTGATTTATGTCAATATATAACCTTTAAGCTCGTACATCTCAAAGAAGGGTGTTAAGCAAGAGAATAAATTCTCTGCCACCAAACAGATATATATTTAGCAAAGATCAACAATACAGTTCAAAATACAATGTGGGACATGTAATCTTGCCTTTAACTGGGCTAAAGAACCAATGTCATTTAAAACACATTCACGATAAACCAAAAATCACATTCCATTAATTATGGAATCTTCACAGAAAACAAATCAATATATAATTGATATCAATTTCTGTATCCGACTAATAATATAAATCGAATAATGACAAAGCCTTTTAAATTCCATATATATTAACAGTCTCCCTCCACAGAAGTTCACTTCGATTATTACCAAATCAAATTCCATTCAATTCCAATTTAATATATTTAATTGGAAAACTTTGCTTTGGGAAATTTCAATTAAATCTTAATAAAAAGATTTATAAATTCCAAATCGCATTTCATTGTTAATTGGGTTAAAGAACGAATGTCGTTAAAAACACAGTTCACGATAAACCCAATTCATATTCCATTTTATTCCAATTATTAAATATAACTGGAAACTCTAATAATCTTAATTAAAAGATTTATTCCTTTCACACAGGGTTTAAGAACAGTGTTACTGAGGACGCCATTCACAACAAACCCAAAATCCAATTCATTATTAAATATAATGCTCTGAATAGGAATTATATCGGCTTATAATCAATATCAAATTCTGAAACCAACACATATAGTGTAACAACCCATATTTTGAATAACAAGTTATAACATAAATCAAGGTAGAATTCAATGATAAAATCTGAATCAAGGGAAACGGGCTATGCCATTGCGTTCGTCTCGGAAAAATACGCGAAACAGAGTCCGAGTTTTCGAAAATCGAAGTCCGTATGACCCAGTTAAGGCCCATGGAAGTTTTCAGAAAATTTAAATTTAAAAACAGATTTCAAATTCAGCTGGGCAGGTAGGCGGGAAAAGATCCCGCCACTCCCCAAGTCGACTGGGGAGTCGACTTGGGAGTCGACACACCCCAGGCTGTGTCGACTGCCCAGTCGACACCCCTGTCGACTTGGGTGGTCGGCCAGTCTGGCCTGGGTGCACCTGACTTGTTTCTCAAGACATGTTTGGAGGCTAGCGACGTGAATTGATGGCCCAGGTCTGAATTAGGGTTAATCCTATGGTCTAAACTAACCTAATCATCTATAAAAAGACCCTAATACCTAGCCTAAGTCATCATAAATCAATCCTACAACTAAACTATGCCAAAATGTTTAATCATGGCCTCCACCCTCTTGTCATAGCCTCCATCTTCATTCATATGAGAGTTCCTAAGCTTGTTTGAGAGTTTCTAAGGCCAAAGTTCAATCTTTCTTCATCAAAGCAAGGATCTTCTTCTAATTTCTCAAGGGTTTTCATTGAAGCTTGCTATTTAGGGGTCTTTAGAGTTGCTAGTGGCTTTGTCTCAATCTTATTTATATTTTATAAGTCTTCATAGCATTGTAAGCCCTATACTACTCTTAGATTCTAACTATGAAGTTAAATATGACATGTTGCAAGTTTGAGTTTGGGCCTAAGTATGATATGTGCTTTGATCCTATCATGTTATGCATAAATATATTCTATGCATGTTTGTAAAGCTATCACCTTTACCTTATGCATAGAAAACTATGAGCTTTGATTGGAAATGTTGCATAAAGCAACATAGAAACTCTCATAAACCTTGTGTTATCTTGCATATGATGTTATATGCGAATCACTAGCTACCATCCTATGTCATTTATGATCATGTTTCACCTATTTGCTAAAGTTTGATATCATGCATGTTTTGAGGCTTATAATCTAATATGCAAGTTTATGATCTACCTTATGCTAGCTTGCATATGATGTTATATGCGAATCACTTGCTATCATCCCATGTCATTTATGACCATGTTTCATCTATTTTGCTAAAGTTGATATCATGCATGTTTTGAGGCCTATAATGTAATATGCAAGTTTATGAACGCATTTGCCTCATATGCCACCATGTTTAACTTGTGGCCCAAAACCTTATTAATTATGTCACGCTTCTAAGTTTCCCCTTTTAGATCTATTTGCATTTATGTGAACTTACATGCGATGGGGTTACGTTATGGGTAAACTAAAATGACATAAAAACATGACTTGAAAAGATGACATGAAATATGACATGTGATTATGCTTGAAACATGAACTTGGACATGACTTTTAGAAAACATGAGAATGGCCAACTCGAAGTTGGGTTGAGTTTATAGCATAAATCTACCCGGAACCGACCGTCTTAACTAGTGGCTACAAGCAATAGGACCCAATGTGAGTAGTTGGTCATGTCGCACTTGAAACCCGAGGTTAGACCAAGTTGTGGTGTAAAGCTACCCGGATCCGCCCGGCTTAACTAGTAACCACAACAAGGTCTAATGTGAGAGGTTGGGTGCATTAAATTAATTAATGCCACATGATAGGGTTAAGTCATGGACCACTTGAATACTTAACCGATTAAACACGATGGGTTGATAGTGTTAAGTCATGAACCTTGGGTACACTTAACCAACTTGATAGGGTAGGGTTAACCACATTTAACCCGTTAGAAACCCTAGTTACGTGGTCCTTTTCACCAGTAACCCTCTTGATAGTATCATGATACCCTAGGGACTAGGCTAGGGTGGGGCACGATTACTGGGTTGACATGTAAGCGACCAAAACGACGGCTGAGTAGGTGCGCCGGTGTAGGTTCAGGCGGACTATGGTCATGCACATGGTCCGGAGTTGAAAAAGCAGACACGGGCACCCGTAGGTTTAGACTGTGCGTGCTTGATTTGTGTCCGTGGTTGGCACCTTAGGGCTTGATACACCCTAGGGTGGACCTAGCACAGTTTGACTACACTTTGTGATTGGGCCGTATGACACCGACACTTGACGAGTTAGGCTTTTAGGGAGCCGATTGACTAGACCGTGTTGTTGGACCTTGATCTATGTCATCTCGGGATATTGGGCCAAGATCGGGCCAAGGGATATTTTCTTGTTGATACTTGACATAGATTACTAGTACACACTTGGTGCAATTTAACCTTGTATATGCGATGCCACACTTGATCTGTCTCTTCACCATGCCAGTTATCACCCCATGTTTCATCTCTGCTTTACATGTCCAGTTAACTTTATTAGTTTTTATACTAAAAGTAGATAGGACTTACCAGTCTTTTTGACTGACCCGTTTTCTTTCGCCTCTTTTCTTCCGTTCCCCCCCCCCAAGGTTTGCAGGGTGGGAACACTGGTACCTAGCTGGATCTTTAGCTGCTTTTCTGGATAGCTCATGTATGGTTTGGACTTGAGCATGCTATGGTTTTATTCCACTTTGGGGATAGTTACCTTATGTTTTTTTTCAGTTTTCAATTTATGTTCTAGACTTTGTTTTGTGGGAAAATAATGACCAAGTACTTTGATGTAACTTGACTATGGCTTTGAAATGTTAGTTTTATCCGCTGCTTTACTACTATGTTTTACTTATATATTCTGTCTGGTGATATCTGCATGCATGTTTACCTTGTTTAACACCCCTCCAAAGCTAGTGTACTTGCAAGAGTGGCATTGGCGGAGGTGGGGTGTTACATTTGGTATCAGAGCATAAGGTTTACAAGATTTGAGCAAAAGTGTTTTTAAAACTTACCTTTTTTGGAAAACTATTTTCAAAACCAATTAAGTATTTTCCAAAAAAAGTCTAGTTATTTTAAAAGGCTATTCCCCAAAAGCCATTAGCACTATCCTTCGTTTCCTCGTTCTAAATCTATCTTTTCCTTTTTCAGCATGGCCGATCTTAACCTTCCTGAGGGAGTAACCATTCCCGGATGGTTCCGGAGGTACTTGGAAGCTAGGGCCAACGATGCGGGCCCAGCAAATACCCCCACCGTAACTGAGGTTCCTCCTCCTCCTCCTCCTCCTCCTCAGCATCCACAAGCAGATTTCGCAAAGGTTTGCAAGGACTTTAAGGCGATGGGTGGCAAGAATTTTATTGGGACGGAGACTTTTGTGGAGGCACAAAACTGGTTGATAGAAACTAAAGATCTCTTCGCTATCTTTGATGTGGAAGACCATAGAAAGGTTTTATTGGCAGCATGGCTATTAAAGGAAGAAGCTGCTTATTGGTGGGAGGTCACCAATGCTACTAGACCTATAGAGACTTGGGCCGACTTTAGGACGAGGTTTGGGCTTAAGTTTCTATCATCAGCCGAGGCGATTCTGCAATTGGAGAAGTTTATATCTTTGAAGCAAGGGGACATAACAGTGAGGGAGTATGTGAATAAGTTTAACCAGCTCGCTCGATTCGGTTTGGACATGGTTAATACTCCCCAGAAGAAGGCTTTACGCTTTGCACGAGGGTTGAATGAGCCATTACAAGGTTTAGCCCTATCTCATATACCCATGGGGGCCACTTTTGAAGGCCTAGTAGACATGGCATTGCTTCAAGGAGACGATAAGAATGGCAAGAAGGAAGTCAAGACTAATGAGACTCAAACCAAGAAGACGGACTCCAAGTGGGGAGGAAATCAGAGCAATCAGAACAACAAGAACAACAAGGGCAACAAGGCCAAGGCAAAGGACCCAAGAAAATGCAACTTCTGTGGGTTTGTTGGGAACATAACCAAAGATTGCAGAAAGAAGAAGAGGAAGTTGGGCGAATGCTTTCACTGTGGAGATCCTGGACACCTTAGCAAGGATTGCCCCAAGAAGCAAGGACAAGGGCAAGGGCAGACTCAGCGTGCAGGACCTTCTGGAGGGCAAGTGCATGCTCTCAACACTGCTCCAGTTCAGGACCGAGGTAGTATTTCTGTAGAAAGTCTTGTTTATATTTCTGACTTTCCTGTTCGCACTTTCTTTAATTCTGGCGCATCGCATACCTTTATTTCTTCTGACATTGTTGAAAGTTTGCACCTAAGTACTAGTCTAGTTGAGGATCCCGTCAGTGTTTCAAATCCAATTGGGGGTTCCGCCCGTTTATCTATGATTTGTGTGGATTTGAAGATTTCTATCTTGACCATAGAATTCACGTGTAATGCTTATGTTCTCGGGTTCACGGGATACGGGTTGATTTTGGGCATGGATTGGTTGTCCAGTTATGGAGCCATTCTCGATTGTGAGCATAGGGTGGTGAGGCTCATGACTCGCCTCGGTAATACCCTAGAGATTTCTTGCAACCCGCTGGATCCCATCATGTTATGTTATCTTGAATCTCTTGACTCGTCCATCAATGATCTGCAATCTGTAAGGGTGGTTCGAGAATATCCTGATTTCTTTGAAGAGGTTAAGGGGTTACCCCCTAAATGAGAGATAGATTTTCGCATTTATCTTGTTGGTAATGCCAAGCCAGTATCATTGCCCGTTAGGCACATGGCCCCGCGAGAAAGAAGAGAGCTCAGTAAGCAAATCAAGGAGCTGCTTGAGAAAATTTTTATTAGGCGAAGCATTTCTGAATGGGGTGCTCCGGTGGTATTCGCTACTAAGGCGGATGGTTCGCTTCATCTATGTGTTGATTATCGAGAGTTGAACAAGCTGACAAAGAAGAATAGGCACCCGTTACCGAGGATTGATGACCTCTTTGACCAGCTTGTTGGTGCTTCTGTTTTCTCTCAGCTCGATCTAGCCACCGGATTCCATCAGCTTAGAGTGGCTGAGGATAGTATTGATAAGACCGCGTTTAGGACTCCAGATGGATTCTTTGAATGGCTTGTCATGCCATTCGGTTTGACTAATGCACCCGCCTACTTCGTGGATTTGATGAGTAGGGTGTTCAGGGAGTTCCTTAACAAGTTCGTGGTTGTCTTCGTGGATGATATTCTGATTTTCTCAAAGGATGAGGAAGAACATTCCAGACATCTCAAGGAAGTGATGGATACGCTTAGAGCTCATCAGTTGAAAGCCAAGTTCTCCAAATGCCATTTCTGGAGAAGGGAAGTTCGGTTTCTTGGACATATATTTTCTAAGCAAGGCATAGCGGTGGATCCCGCGAAAGTGGTTGCAGTTCAAGACTGGAAGACTCCTAGGAATGCAACCGAAGTAAGAAGCTTTCTCGGTCTGGCGGGCTACTATAGGAAGTTCATTAGGGACTTCGCTAAGATTTCAGCCCCTCTTACTAAGTTGACGAAGAAGAACTTAGTCTTTGCATGGGACTTAGAGTGTGAGCTTGCTTTTCAAAGGCTCAAGAGGGCCCTTACTACAGCTCCAGTTTTGGCATTACCCGATGGCGGTAAGACGTTTACCGTGTACACCGATGCATGTGGCACGGGGTTAGGTACTGTTCTGATGCAAGAGGGAAGAGTGATATGTTATGGGGGTAGGCAACTTAAAGTTCATGAGAAGAACTATCCCACTCATGATTTGGAGTTGGCGGCGATTATCTTTGCACTCAAATCCTGGCGCCACTATCTTCTAGGCGAAAGGTTTGAGTTGTATACCGATCACAAGTCACTCAAGTACCTCTTCTCGTAGAAAGATCTGAATCTAAGGCAGCAAAGGTGGATGGAATTCTTGGCATCATATGACTTCGAGATAGCTTATACCCCTGGCAAGGGTGATGTTGTGGCAGATGCACTAAGCAGAAGGAGGTTGACTTGGAGTCCCTTGTTTATTGAGATGAAGAACTTAGAGTTCTTGGCAACCTTTGATTTCACGATGGCTGTTGAGTCGATGACGGGTTCATTAGCATCCCTTGAGCTTAGACCCACACTTCTTGATCAAGTAGGGACTTCACAGAAGGAAGACCCGTGGATAGTGGAGATCATGGGCAAGTTGATTCATGGTGAGACGTCTAGTCACCTTGCCAGATATACTATTGATGACAAGGGTTGGCTAAGGCGTGATGGAAGGCTATGCGTTCCACAAGTGGGAGATTTGGTGCATAAAGTTCTCAAAGAAGCACATCACTCGAAGATGACTATACATCCTGGAGGAGATAGGATGTATAGGGATATGAAGCGCATTTTCTTCTGGGCTGGAATGAAGAAAGATGTGGCAGAGTATGTTTCAAAGTGTATAGTGTTCCAACAAGTGAAAGCCGAGTCGAAGAAACCCGGTGGGCTATTACATCCATTGGAGGTCCCGCAATGGAAGTGGGAAAGTATCTCTATGGATTTTGTGGATGGATTGCATAGGTCAAGGAAAGGGAATACGAGCATATGGGTCATAGTTAATAGACTTACGAAGAGTGCTCATTTCATCCCAGTGAAGAGTAAAAGGACCGCATCATGGCTAGCATCTATTTATCTTCGAGAGATAGTGCGGTTGCATGGAGTTCCTTCTAGCATAGTTAGCGATCGTGACCCAATTTTCACTAGCCAGTTCTGGAATAGTTTGCAAGAAGCGATGGGTACGCGATTGAATCTGAGTACAGCCTATCACCCCCAGACGGATGGCCAAACCGAAAGGGTGAATAGAGTGCTAGAAGATCTTTTGAGGCTTTGTGTTCTTGACTTTGGTGGTACTTGGGAAGACCACCTTCCTCTTGTAGAGTTTGCTTATAATAATAGCTATCAAGCCAGCATAGGGATGGCACCATTTGAAGCTTTGTATGGGAGGCCGTGTAGGTCACCATCTTGTTGGTGGGAGACAACGGATAGGCTTATACTTGGGCCCGATATGATACGGGACACATCCGAGAAAGTTGAATTGGTGAGAAGACGGATGAGAGCGGCCCAAGACAGACAGAAATCCTATGCTGACAAGCGAAGGACAGATTTGGAATTCGAAGTGGGAGACATGGTTTTCGTGTAGGTTTCTCCTTTGCGTAATGTGGTTCGTTTTGGAGCAGTTGGGAAGCTGGCACCAAGGTTCGTAGGACCCTTCCCTATCATAGAGAGAATTGGAAAGATGGCTTATAAGGTGGAATTGTCCGAGAAGCTAGCCGGAGTGCATAATGTCTTTCATGTCTCGCATCTCCGAAAGTGCCTACATGAGTCCGCTGAGGTGGTTGAACCAAGCATTCTTGAAGACGTGGAGGTAGAGAAGGAGGCAACCTTGAGGAGAGCTCCGATTCGTATCTTGGGAACAGAGATCAAGAAGCTAAGGAATCGAGAAGTCAAATTGGTTAAAGTTCAGTGGAGTGAAGCCGAAGAGGATGCAACTTGGGAAACCGAGGAGAAGATGCGTGGGCTTTATCCATTCCTTTTTGAGGGTACATTCTCAATCTCCTTTCCTAATTAGCATATCTTTCTTTTTGCTATCCATGTTTATCCTGTTTATCTTGTTATCTCATTGGATGAAACATGTATCTGAAACATGTTATGCTTGATGTTTGCAAGTGATTGCAAGTGTTTGCAAGTGGATACTCGTGGATGCATGATACACATTAGGCACTAAGATCGGCTCACACACTTTCATATTGCATATGTATGAGTGCTGATACTTATTCATGGATGAAACTTGTTATGCTATCACGTGGATGTTGCATATGGATGAATGTTATGTGCACTCATGTAGAGATTATAAATTATGTTAGGATTTTGCATACATATGGACTCATTTCACTAACATACTTTGCATTAAGGGGGTTTACTGGATCAGTAACCGCCTGATTTTCACATTAGATAAGTACATATACACACACCTTTGCATATAATCATACAGCATTTAGAATTTGTTAAGGACATTGACTGCACGTGGATGAAGTTTTGAATAGAAGGATGATGGATGGTAGGATACGTTCTTCCTAACTTAGAGATTTCGGGGACGAAATCCTTTAAGGTGGGGAGGATGTAACAACCCATATTTTGAATAACAGGTTATAACATAAATCAAGGTAGAATTCAATGATAAAATCTGAATCAAGGGAAAAGGGTTGTGCCATTGCATTCGTCTCGGAAAAATACGCGAAATAGAGTCCGAGTTTTCGAAAATCGGAGTCCGTATGACCCAGTTAAGGCCCATGGAAGTTTTCAGAAAATTTAAATTTAAAAACAGATTTCAAATTCAGCTGGGCAGGTAGGCGGGAAAAGATCCCGCCACTCCCCAAGTCGACTGGGGAGTCGACTTGGGAGTCGACACACCCCAGGCTGTGTCGACTGCCCAGTCGACACCCCTGTCGACTTGGGTGGTCGGCCAGTCTGGCCTGGGTGCACCTGACTTGTTTCTCAAGACATGTTTGGAGGCTAGCGACGTGAATTGATGGCCCAGATCTGAATTAGGGTTAATCCTATGGTCTAAACTAACCTAATCATCTATAAAAAGGCCCTAATACCTAGCCTAATTCATCATAAATCAATCCTACAACTAAACTATGCCAAAATGTTTAATCATGGCCTCCACCCTCTTGTCATAGCCTCCATCTTCATTCATATGAGAGTTCCTAAGCTTGTTTGAGAGTTTCTAAGGCCAAAGTTCAATCTTTCTTCATCAAAGCAAGGATCTTCTTCTAATTTCTCAAGGGTTTTCATTGAAGCTTGCTATTTGGGGGTCTTTAGAGTTGCTAGTGGCTTCGTCTCAATCTTATTTATATTTTATAAGTCTTCATAGCATTGTAAGCCCTATACTACTCTTAGATTCTAACTATGAAGTTAAATATGACATGTTGCAAGTTTGAGTTTGGGCCTAAGTATGATATGTGCTTTGATCCTATCATGTTATGCATAAATATATTCTATGCATGTTTGTAAAGCTATCACCTTTACCTTATGCATAGAAAGCTATGAGCTTTGATTGGAAATGTTGCAAAAAGCAACATAGAAACTCTCATAAACCTTGTGTTATCTTGCATATGATGTTATATGCGAATCACTAGCTACCATCCTATGTCATTTATGATCATGTTTCACCTATTTGCTAAAGTTTGATATCATGCATGTTTTGAGGCTTATAATCTAATATGCAAGTTTATGATCTACCTTATGCTAGCTTGCATATGATGTTATATGCGAATCACTTGTTATCATCCCATGTCATTTATGACCATGTTTCATCTATTTTGCTAAAGTTGATATCATGCATGTTTTGAGGCCTATAATGTAATATGCAAGTTTATGAACACATTTGCCTCATATTCCACCATGTTTAACTTGTGGCCCAAAACCTTATTAATTATGTCACGCTTCTAAGTTTCCCCTTTTAGATCTATTTGCGTTTATGCGAACTTACATGCGATGGGGTTACGTTATGGGTAAACTAAAATGACATAAAAACATGACTTAAAAAGATGACATGAAATATGACATGTGATTATGCTTGAAACATGAACTTGGACATGACTTCTAGAAAACATGAGAATGGCCAACTCGAGGTTGGGTTGAGTTTGTAGCATAAATCTACCCGGAACCGACCGGCTTAACTAGTGGCTACAAGCAATAGGACCCAATGTGAGTAGTTGGTCATGTCGCACTTGAAACCCGAGGTTAGACCAAGTTGTGGTGTAAAGATACCCGGACCCGCCCGGCTTAACTAATAACCACAACAAGGTCTAATGTGAGAGGTTGGGTGCATTAAATTAATTAATGCCACATGATAGGGTTAAGTCATGGACCACTTGAATACTTAACCGATTAAACACGATGGGTTGATAGGGTTAAGTCATGAACCTTGGGTACACTTAACCAACTTGATGGGGTAGGGTTAACCACATTTAACCCGTTAGAAACCCTAGTTACGTGGTCCTTTTCACCAGTAACCCTCTTGATAGTATCATGATACCCTAGGGACTAGGCTAGGGTGGGGCACGATTACTGGGTTGACATGTAAGCGACCAAAACGACGGCTGAGTAGGTGCGCCGGTGTAGGTTCAGGCGGACTATGGTCATGCACATGGTCCGGAGTTGAAAAAGAAGACACGAGCACCCGTAGGTTTAGACTGTGCGTGCTTGATTTGTGTCCGTGGTTGGTACCCTAGGGCTTGATACACCCTAGGGTGGACCTAGCACAGTTTGACTACACTTCGTGATTGGGCCGTATGACACCGACACTTGACGAGTTAGGCTTTTAGGGAGCCGATTGACTAGACCGTGTTATTGGACCTTGATCTAGGTCCTCTCGGGATATTGGGCCAAGATCGGGCCAAGGGATCTTTTCTTGTTGATACTTGACATAGATTACTAGTACACACTTGGTGCAATTTAACCTTGTATATGCGATGCCACACTTGATCTGTCTCTTCACCATGCCAGTTATCACCCCATGTTTCATCTCTGCTTTACATGTCCCGTTAACTTTATTAGTTTTTATACTAAAAGTAGATAGGACTTACCAGTCTTTTTGACTGACCCGTTTTCTTTCGCCTCTTTTCTTCCGTTTCCCCCCCGGTTTGCAGGGTGGGGACACTAGTACCTAGCTGGATCTTTAGCTGCTTTTCTGGATAGCTCATGTATGGTTTGGACTTGAGCATGCTATGGCTTTATTCCACTTTGGGGATAGTTACCTTATGTTTTTTTTTCAGTTTTCAGTTTATGTTCTAGACTTTGTTTTGTGGGAAAATAATGACCAAGTACTTTGATGTAACTTGACTATGGTTTTGAAATGTTAGTTTTATCCGCTGATTTACTACTCTGTTTTACTTATATGTTCTGTCTTGTGATATCTGCATGCATGTTTACCTTGTTTAACGCCCCTCCAAAGCTAGTGTACTTGCAAGAGTGGCATTGGCGGAGGTGGGGTGTTACATATAGGGAATAACGATATATATCTATCTTCCAAATTCCTCCACAATATCCGTATAGACACAGAATCCAATATTAAAATATTCCCGAGATGATTTCTATTCGAATCCATTCCATTTTATATATTGGAAATTTCTGGTTATATTAAAACCCTTTATAAATCCAATTTATTTATTTAAAAATTATTGGATTAACTTCGAGTTAATAACTAGCTCATTTTGATAAAAATATATTTTTATATTTTCAAATATGGAATTTTTCATCCTAACTCTTTCCAAATCATTTGTTACGATTTTACACAAATTATTACTATTTTTAATAATTTTATTAAGGCCTTTTCAGTCGATTTCCATAAACGGACATCGAACTGCACTTACAACGACCCTTTCCAAATTTGATTTGGACATAATCCCAAATCCAACCATTAGATTTCAAATCTCTTATATTCTTTAGAAAACCTTTTTCGATATGAACCCAACGGTTCCAGTTTTAGGAGAATCCGACGGTCCTATCTCTAGTAATGCCAATTTGAAGTTAATGGTCGAAATTCGCTAACGATCGCGGCGCAGCGCGTTTTATTCAGGCCATTAAATATATATATGGGGAAAAAATTGAGAAGGACAAAAAGTTTAATTTTTTTATCCAAAAGGACATGCCGTTAAATAATTAATTTGAAGGACAAAAGCCTGGCCCATTTAATCATTCAGCCAAAAAACACTTCCGTCTATTCACTCAGAAAACACTCGTATTTCATTTTCAATCTGTTTTATTTTAGAAAAATTGATCATTCGTATTCTCGAAAAAGTAAAAAAAAGTCTGCCAAAAACCCTGGGAATCTGATTGTTGAAGAAGCACAAACAAAATCGACACAAGTTGAATCTGAAGAAAATTAAAACGAAATACGATGTGATCAACAGAAGGCAGAAGCTGAAACCCTAGAAATCGAAAAAATTATAGTCGAGCAAGAAGTACAGGGGAATCAGGAAGAGGAAGGTCAACAAAACACGTCTGGAAAGCCTAGAGAAACAGTAGAAGTTTCTACTGCACAAGAACCTCAAGATGATGAAACCCTACAACAGTTGAAAGAAGAAATACTTCAAAAGACAGAAAGAAGGAGCAAAAAAAGGAATGATGGAAAAAATACTAAGAAAGATTAGAGGAGTACTAGAAAGAAGGTTGAAGAGGCTAAAAGTGGAGAAGAAAATTCGGTAATAATATACCATAAAAACTTATAGTTAGATTTGTTTTTAAAAATGATACCACAATGTTTTTAAAAATATGATACTAGAATGCTTTGAAAATTGGTACATTACCTTCAGTATCAAACTGATACTACATAATTTGGAAAACTGATACTACAATTAAAAAAATCAGAATTGTAGTATCATAAATGATATCCAGTGAGCTTTTATTTTGTAGTATAAAAACTGATGCCAGTGAGATTTTATTTTGAGTATTAAAAAATTTAATGGTATGTAATTCATTATGAAATATTGTATGAAAGCTGATAGTTACGAATGTTAAAAACTGAAACTGTGTTGTAATTTGTATAAAACTAAGCTTTGAATATTATATTCATATGATTTATATCTTAAATGTTGTAATATACTTTATCATGGTATCAGTCTTAAAAGCACACTAGTATCAGTGTTGATAATAAAATTCCGTTTGCATGAAACTAGTATCTGTTATGGAAGCACACTAGTATCAGTTATGCTAATAAAATTTTGTTTATGTTAATGTGGTATCAGTTCTTCCAGTTAACTGGTATCAGTTATGCTAATAAAATTTTGTTTATGTGAATGTGGTATCAGTTCTTCCAGTTAACTGGTATCAGTTTTGATATTGAGATTAATGGTACAATTTTTGAAAGCATTTTGTTATCAGTTCTGAATCCAAAATGGTATCAGTATTATTACTGAATTTCTATTTACATAAATATTGTGTCATTTTGTTATCTAAAAAGTAATTTATCAGTTTTCAATAATGTTTCTATATTACATTAGGACGATGATTTTGCTAATCCTCGGCCACGAGAAACAAAAGATTATACAACCGTAAAAGCCGCGAAAGAAAAAACTGAATCTGCGTATAGATGTGGGCTGCAACCTTCTTATAAAATCATAAAGTTTGTGAAGGAGAAAAAAGCATTAAGCAAAAAACAACTAGAACTACTGAAAAGATCACCATTCTTCAACCTTTCAATGTTTTCTATGAAGAAAAAATAAATTTGAAGGAATGTAAGAAATATACGGAAAATTTGGATGCGATTTACAAGTGTTATTCAGTGGAAGAAGGAGCTTTTATCTTTGGCAAAGAAAAAATGACAGTAATGGCCAAAGATATTAGCTTACTTTTTGGGTTGCCGATGCTTGGAAATAATATAGAGCCTCCCAAATTGATGACAAGCAAAACAATTCCATCAGCTTGTAAAAATTATGCTTTACGGAATTTTGGATCATCGGCATATATCACAAGACCTTTGATTGAAGCTAGAATAAAGAAAGTAATAGATAAAGAGGATGAGTACAAGATGGAAGACTTCCTTACTCTTCTTATCGTGGACATTGTAGTTACTTTTTTCTTCCCCAATAATCAACAAAAATTGAGATGGGGACTTCTGCAGTACTTGTGTGATTTGGAAAAAATGAAAACAGTTTCTTGGCCGTTGACTATTGAAAAGAATTTCCATAAATTTGTTAAAAATTTCATTCATAATCCAAGGAATATGTCTGGATGTGCAATGCTTCCGCTGGTAATTTATTTGTTTTTTATTTATTTTTTTCTAATATTTGTGAATTTGGCACAACTTTTATTAATTTTTTTTTGTTTTTTTTACGAAGTATTGCATATGTGAAAAAATGAAGATAATAAAGCCACGATGCTCGGCTAGGGAGATACACCCAAGATTTGCTAGATGGGATCTACGAGGCTTGAAGGAATATGTTACCCAGAAGTTCCTGGATGACATCAATGAAGGAGAGGTATATGTTTTTTTAATTTCAGTTGTATCAGTTTAAGGATTATGGAAGTATCATTTCTTATGATTTCTCGTTTAAATAAAATTGTCAAGTCTTTATGTAATATCAGTTTTTCTAGACTGGTAGTATCAGTTTTTTTGAGTTTTAGTTAAAATTTAATTTTGCATTTTCTTGGTATCAGTTATAGGAGACTGGTAGTATCAGTTATTTTTAGTTCTGCTTAAAAATTATTTTTCCCAGTATATTGATATCAATTTTATTAGCCTGGTGGTATCAGTTTTTTTGAGTGCTAGCCTGGTGGTATCAATTTTACTAGCCTGGTGGTATCAATTTTACTAGTCTGGTGGTATCAATTTTACTAGCCTGGTGGTATCAATTTTCCCAGTATATTTTATTTGTCCAGTAGCATTGTATCATTTTTATTAGGATGGTAGTATCTATTTTTCTTTTTGTTAACTGAAATTTATTTTTTCACATTCTTGGTTTCATTCTGAAGGGTCGAGTGGTATTAGAACTTTAACATTCTTATTATCAAAACTGATATTATCAAAACAAATTTAATTTTTTAGGTTCATGAAATTTCAGACATACAGCCACATGAATTGAAAAAATTGGAAACATCAGATGAAATTTCTTCTAAATCAAAGGGAGCAAAAGAACGCCCAGCAACAAAAAAAATAAAATGTCGAGAACGGCAAACACAAATGGATTCTTTTGAGGATGATGTGACTATGAGAGTGTTGAAAATTCATATTGACAAAATTGAAGCTGAAACAAGAAACTGAAAAAAGATTTGACAAATGAAAGATTTTTGAGAAGATAAGCAGAAAAAAGGTTGTTAGTTTGGAACAACAGTTACAAGGAAGAAATACAGATTTTGAACAAACGAAACTTCTAGAATCTGATTCGGAAGAGACTAAAAGTGATTCACATTCTCAACATAATGATGAAGAAGAAGGAAAAAACGACAATGAGAATGTTGAGAATGAAAATCAATGCAATATTCAAGTCAAGAAAGAGAAATGTGAACAAAATGAAAATTTTGAAACTGCAGAAAAAACAATTCCAGCTGAACAAAGCTCAGAAATCAGAAAAAATGTATCGGTCGAAGTCAGTCCGCCCAACTTCGACTTTGGTATCACACAAATTATTAAGGAAATACAAGAAGAAAGAAAATCAGTCGAGCAAGAAGGGAAAAAAATGCCATCAGAAGACGAACCGCCTTCATATGTAGACAGAATAAAAAAGAGAGAAAGGAAGAAGACAACAAGAAGAGATTCATTTGACTATCCTACAATTTCAAAAAAAAAAAGAAAGAAAGAAAAACAAGTATTGAAGCAGGAAAAAATAGGGAAGATCAGCCTATAGAAGAATCGGAAAAAGAAAAAAAGCAAGAGCAGCAGCATGAAGAAAAACAAAGTGAGAAAACAGAGAAAAATGTAGAGCAAGAATCAATTAGAATTGAAAAGCCACTAGCTATTTTGGAAGCATCATGGGCAGAATTGAATTTGTCACATTGCGACAGTGTTAAATATCTGAATAAAAAACAACAAGCCTTGGTTAAAGAAAAATTCTCTGTTGCAAAAGCAAAAAATTTGTAAGTACACATTTTTTCTATCGATATTACTAGATATTTGTTCAAAACTTAACTATAATTTTCATTTCTACATAACATGGATGTAATGATAAATGATGACACAATTTTAGGTGGTTGTGTCATAACGAAACGTATGCTTGTTAATGTTCTGGAAGGGAGCTTCACGGATGGACAGGTACCATATATATGCTTGTTAGTATCTGTTTTCAATGCCTGCTAGTATCATTTTTTTTGAATTATAGTAAATTTTATTTTTGCAGTTTCTTAGTATCTGTTTTAATAGCCTGGTAGTATCAGTTTTTTTAATTTCTAGTGAAAATTTATTTTTAGTAAATTTTAGCTAGTGAGCATCTCTGTTTTTGATACTGATCTTCTTGTACGTGCATTGTGTGCATGTTTGATTGTGCACATGTTTATGTTGAAATGATGCACATTTATGTGTACACTCACAGACATAAATCTGTATCAGTTTTAATAAGGACAAAACCTGTATCGATTTTAACATATCAGATTTCATAGACTGGTAGTATCAGTTTTTTTGATTACTCGTTAAAAATTATTTTTCCAGTATTGTGATATCAGATTTCATAGGCTGGTAGTATCAGTTTGTTTTTATTTCTATTTAAAAATTATTTTACCAGTATCTTGATATCAGTTTTCATAGCCTGATAGTATCATATTTATTTCGCAATATCATATGACTTCTTATATACATATGTATGTGTATTACAGATTATCGACTGGTTTACAAGATACTGTGCTTTAACGGTAAACAATTACGCAATGCCAACGATGGGAACAGTAAGTAAAATTTCAGGTCACTTTTGTGCAATATTATTTCTTAAATTAGTAAATAACAATAACAATATTTTTTATGAATAGAAAGCACTGGCTGACAAAATCGAATCACTTGTAAAGGCAATAGCTCTTCCCATTTTAGAAAAGGCTGTGAAAGACGAGTTCACGGAGGTTATTTACTTTCCATTGCATTGTGAAAGTCACTGGACGCTAGTGACTTTAACATATGCAAATATGCAGTGGGCACATTTCGACTCCAATCGGCCTAGAAGATCAACCACAAACACTAATGCAAGTTTGAAAGCTGCACTAACATTGGTACAAAGTCACTACTTGTATATGTTTGAAACTGCTGCTGCAGTTATGTCACTAACATATAACCTGCTATATATTTTACAGAGAGCTGTAGTTGAGGAATGACTGCCGCGGTTATGGCAAAAACATAATGTTACAAATAAGCAGCTCAGCACATCTGAAATGGTTCAAGAAAAGTGCGCACAACAAGACTGTGACACGTAATTCTTTACCATATATTAATTTTAATACCCAGAATGAATGAGTATTTATACAACTAACGACATGATTTCCTTTATACAGGCTTGATTGTGCGATATATGTTATGATTTTCATAATATCAATGAACAGAAAAGAAATTCCTCTAAAGGTCGACCCGAAGAACATGTTGAAATGTAGAGCGCAGCTAGTGTATGAAATTTTGGCAAACAATGGTTATTGTTGGGATTTAGCAAACTTTATGTCTAATCTTTCTTAGGAGGAAAAATAATTATAGTTGGTAGTTGAAATTGGTTGGTTGTTAGAAATGTACATATGATGATATTTGTTTCAAAACTACTTGTTTTTAGCTATTGTAATGGATGTCAAATGTTGCAAATGTTCAACATTTCTTGTGGGTATTTTTTTATATGATGATATGATTTTAGTTTGAAATTGCTGCGATGTTACTAATGAGTTTTATGCTGTCAAAATGCATTGAATCATGTGTTGTGAACTGTTTTATGGTTGTATCTATGAAACTGATATCTCATTTTTTTCCAAACTGACATACATATTTAAAAAAAAAAACTGATACCAACATTAACACAAAACTGATACCTAAATAATATAATTTGAACAAAACATGATAAAAGATGAAAAACTGATACCAGATTTGGTTCGAAACAGATACCATACTAATGTTAAATATAATAATCCCAAACTGATACCAGCATGAATGAAAAACTGATTCTTGAAAACTACTAACTATACCATAACTTATAACACCATGTGATTTGTTATATGCTCAAACATGCACTTGGTCATGTGCTCGATCATGTGCTTGGTTATGTGTCCGGTTGTATGCTTTGTTATGGCAAAGTCACGGGCTTGGTCATGTGCTCTGTCACGTGCTCAATCCTGTCCTCATTCAGGTGCTCGGTAATGTACCAGGTCATGGGTTCGATCAAGTGTCCGATCATGGACTCAGTTATGGGCTCCGTCAAGGGCTTGGTTATGTTCACAATCATGTGCTCGATCACATGCTCGGTCAACTGTCCGGTCATGGACTCAATTATGGGCTCGATCATACCATATTAATGTATACATAGTTTCAGAAAGAAATCTGATACCATATTAATGTATACATAATTTAATACCATGTTAATGTATACATAATTTCAGAAAGAAATCTTACACTATATTATTAATGTGCTTCCAAAAGTAATACATTGACTATGTTATTACAACATATAATAGCCCATGATTGGGAACACAACCATACCTCATAGAAATTCTTAAACCAAGTACATACCTATCGCACATAAAATATATCTTATAGAAAAACCTAATCAAGTAACTATGGCTTTAAAATTCATATACCAACCTATTTTTATATCAAAAGGACGCCTTAATCATGTAAATAAAATCACAATCAAAAAATGTTACTAGATTTCGTTCAAAACTGATACTAGGTAATTTGACAAAAATATACCATATTCACATAAACAAATCCCACTATCAAAACTGATATCAGTTAGCTTGAAAGTCTGATACCACATTTGTTTAAACATAATCACAGTACCAAAACTGATACCATTATGCTTCAAAACTGATACCAGAAACTGTATATTACAACATTGAATGATACCAATATCATCAATAATTGATATCTACAAAACAAGCAACATAAAATAGACACAGAACATACATACATACATACATATATATAAAAAAGCATCAACTAAAACATGATAGTAAACCAAAAATTCAATGAATACTCAAAACTAATATCAAATTTATTACATTTCCAAATTTTAATGCATAAAGTGAAGGAAAAAACTGTAAAATCTGTAATACAATTGTAAGAAAATATCAATTCTTCGAAGCTTGGCAGTTGCGCTTGTTGTGTCCATATTGCTTACACACATCACACTGATTTTGTTTATTCTGGAAAAATGCGAATCCACCTTTTTGTTTGGTAGAAGATCTACCAGCTCCACGTTTGTCTTTAGGAGGCTTAATGAAATCTTCATTGCAAGGATCAACAATGGGCTGATCATAGTTAGGAATTGGATTCATTGGATTAGCATAAGAAGATCGATAAGCATCTACGGTGAAATAGTGTTCAATAAAATCATATACCCAAAGTTTAGATCTAGTAATGCACTTGATAGCATGATGTAACGACACGGATTTCGCCCGGACCTGATCGATCGCTAAACCGACCAGGACCGTTCGATTCCCGCATACGCTAACTCTGGGTATACAACGCATCAGAACAAATAACAGAAGACTTCTATAAACATCATAACAATGTTACATCAGAGTACAAAATATCATAGTATCTTGAAAATAATACACAGCGGAAGATAAATTTACATAAATGTAATACAATGCACAACGGAAATATAAACTACACAGCGGAAGACTGTAAATGCTTGGACACAACTTAAAGCTTCAATCCAGAATCCTGTTCAATACATCTGCAAAATAAGACTACTCGACTGCCCGTGTGGAAAATAGGGCACCCGAGTTCGCAAGGGAAAAGCAAACTACAGGTCAGTCATGGGACTGGTGTGAGAAACTCTAAACAGTTATAATTAACTTTATTAATAATATGGCATATCAAGGGACCACGCCGCTAACGCGGAACAGGTTTACCCCCATGAATACCAGTGTATAAAACAACAATCAATATAGATATATGGATCTACTATGCATCAATCAACATGCAATATCACAATCTACCCACTTAGATTAATCACTACACTTAGATTTTCTAAATCCAATTCAAGTTACAGAAATTATTCCTTTGGATTTTATTCTCGATTTCTTATTTCAAATCATTTGAAATATATATCTAACTTTCTATATCAAAGTAGATTTCACTTCGGGATCTCAAATCAAATCGTCTGGAAATATGAATTCCAAAACATAACAATGCATACAAACAAGTATGGAACCAAATATCGTGCTCCCCATCGACAAGGCAAAGGGTACGCACCTCGCAACTCGATATATAAATGTGCACCTACCCCACATAGGAGTAGGCTACACCGACGATGCACCTCCCACACATGGAGAGCATACACCGCCCTCTCACCCATACTTTTAGTCTCAGGGTTACCCGACTCTTTAGCCACATACTAAATCATTTCATATCTCGAAGTAGGGAAAATCATTTCACAACATAACAATCACAAGTACTTTCAAAATATAGTACTTCACATCAGTAATTCACACATATGATCAGTCACTATTAATCACATAACCTTTGAGCTCGTACGTCTCAAAGAAGGGTGTTAAGCAAGAGAATAAATTCTCCGCCACCAAACAGATGCATCATTAATAGCAACTAATCGAATATGCGATGAAATACAATGTAAAACCATAATACATTTCTAAATCATTTTAGAAATCATCGGGTTTTGGGCCTCGAAATCCTTTCTGTTTTATAAAACATTCCCTTTCCAAAATCGGGAATACATTTTCTCACTTATGAAAGATATCATTTCACAATTTCATTGAATTTGAAATGAACACAACATTGCTAAACACCTTATCGTCAAATCGTGAAGTGTTTCACAAGGCGTTAGCACACAGATATTTTCAATCCAACCCAATGCTAAATGTAAAAATATATTCTGCTCATAAACTGGTCGAGCACAATCCAAACAATCAATCAATCAAATCTGACATTAAATATAAGGTTTTGAATAGAGATAGTATCGATTTATATTCAACATCAAATCCTGAAACCAACAGATATCATATCGGGAATAACGATATCGATATCTTCCAAATTCCCATCACGATATCTGTATAATCACGGAATCCAATATCGAAAATATCCAAAGATAATTTCAATTCAATTCCAATCCAATTTATTTATTTATAACCATTTGATTATATTTCTAGTTAATAACTAGTTCGTTTCGATAAAAATCTATTCTTATCTTTTCAAATATGGAGTTTTTCATCCCAATTTTTCACAAATCATTTCTTATGATTTTACACAAATTATCGATATTTTTAATAATTTTATCAAGGCCCGTACAGTCGATTTCCATCAACGGTCATCGATCTGCACTTACAGCGACCTTTTCCAAATTTGATTTGGACATAATTCCAAATCCAACCGTTAGATTTCAAATCACTAATATTCGTTAGAAAGCTCTTTTCGATACGAACCCAACGGTTCCGGTTTCAGGAGAATCCAACGGTCGGATCTCTCGTAATGTCCGTTCGAAGTTAATGGTCGAAATTCGCGAACTGCCGCAGCGCGGCGCATTCTATTCAGGCCATTATATTATATATATAATATATACTTCGTCGATTTCTATTTAAAACGAATTTTATAAATCATTTTAAATTTGTTTCAAAAACAATTTCAACTTTCATTTCAAATACTAATCCAAATTGAATTTTCCCTTATAAATTCTTTTTACATTCATTCCTATTTGATTTCAATTCAAATCGATTTCAATTCTATTTCAGTTCGGTTTAAATTGAATTAATTCAATTCGAATTCGTTTCCTATTCAATTCAATTCGAATTCGTTTTCTGTTCAATTCAATTCGAATTCATTTTCTATTCAATTCAATTCAATTCGAATTCGTTTTCAATTCAATTCAATTCGAATTCGTTTTCTATTCAATTCAATTCAATTCGAATTCGTTTTCTATTCAATTCAATTCGTTTTCTATTCAATTCAATTCAATTTGAATTCGTTTTCTATTCAATTAAATTCAAATTCGTTTTCTATTCAATTCAATTCAATTTGAATTCGTTTTCTATTCAATTCAATTCAATTTGAATTCGTTTTCTATTCAATTCAATTCAATTCAAATTCGTTTTCTATTCAATTCGATTCAAATTCGTTTTCATTTTCTATTCAATTTGAATTCGTTTTCTATTCAATTCAATTCGAATTCGTTTTCATTTTCTATTCAATTCGAATTTGTTTTCTATTCAATTCAATTCGAATTCATTTTCTATTTTATATCAAAGTCGAATATTTCATATACATGACAATTTTGTACAGTGTATATATATATATGTTAAAAATTATATTTTTAACAATCAAATCATTTTCACATTTCATATATATATATATATATATATATATCGTTTTCATTTCATATATATATATCGTTTTCATTTCATATATATATATCGTTTTCATTTCATATATATATATATATCGTTTTCATTTCATATATATATATATTATTTCCACCTTTCATATATATAATATTTTCACTTTTCAATATATACGATATTTTCACTTTCACTATATATGATATTTTCACTTTCAATATATACGATATATTTATTTCATTACACATCACGATCAATTTTCACACAGAATGCAATCAAACAAGTCGTCCATGGTCTGTGGACGACGGGGAACAGTTCATATTTGCAGTTATGAAATAAATAACTGAACAGAAAATTTAAAGTGAGAGAATTCTCACATTGGTTTTTATTTCTGAATTGATTTCCGTTCGGATTTGAATTTTTCCTAAATTCTGATTTGCTCCTTATTGAATCTAGTCAGTTCTGTGTCGTGGCTCTCGTTGAGAGGATTCCAACGAGTCCTTGTTCGCTGATTTCTGACACCATAAGTAGAAGTTATGGATTTTATACTTTTGATTACATAGTGGAATATTTTAAAATAATTAATTTAATAATTAAAACCTTAATCACCATTTTAAACTAATCTCCCCGTTCAACCTTTCTTCCCTGTCTTCTACTCCTGGAACGAACTAAACTAGCCGAACCCATCGTGCCATTCTAGGGTTGAGAACCGCAGCCACTTCCTTGCGCCGGACCCCGATCCAACGCCTCCATGTCAAAGCTCAACTCGACCTCCACCTCCGCCGTGAACAGGGGGCAACTCGCATCCCCCTAGGGCCCAGACGACAGCCCTAAAGTCATCCACTTTGTCGCCCAATTCTTGTCGATCCGCAGCTCCAATCATCATCACCACCGTTAAAGGGGAAGAGCTCGAAGAGCTGATCGATTTCATATATTGAGTTCCGAAATTCTTGGAGTAGATTGAAGGGAAAATGAGGAAGAAGCTTGGAAGAAAAATCTTCCTCGTTTGGGAGTAGCGGTAGCCTGAGGAATGTTGTTTGACCACGATTTAATGAGCTAGGGTTATTTTGACCGGCTAATATATATAATATTATATTATATTTAATTCGTTTTAAAAGCTAAAATCATCACGAACTCCTTTTCAAACCCAACGACTGTCCCCCATAGCGTAATACTCCCATTCCGAATACAATGGGATATATATCGTAGGCCAATTCGACCCTAACGATCAGTTTCCGTTGAATTTAAAATATAAATCTTAATATATTCAGTTTGAACGCACATTTCAAATTACCGGGGCCACACACAGTCTCTAAAAATTCCAGAAAAAATATTTCTAGCTTCGTATTGATGATACGGTCCTAACAAAACTAATTTCGTCAAATTCTGAGACCGTTTGAAAAATGGCCATTTTCCAGTCGATTAAAATCAACTGAAACTGACAAAACACGTTTTCCTTTGCCACGCTCACATATTGATTCGAAAAATTATGAAAATTGGAATCTAGCAATAATTTGACATCTCGGATCCAACAAAAGTGGTTTCGTCGAAATCCGAGGTCGTTTGCAAAATTCCCATTTTTAAGGGCCAAAATTCCATAACGACTATTCTGAATTTTCAACTGGACATATCTTTTTATCCCCGCTATGAAATTTTGATTTTTGGGATTCGTTGGAAAGATATTATCAAATAGATCCTATTATTTTTGGTTTCGCTAAATTCCGGCTTATTTTGCACCCGGTACATTCAATTGAAGTTTGAAATCGAATTATCGAACTACCGCGCCATTTTCAATTCCTTTTATAAATATAAATAAATATTTATATTCTATCGTCTATTCAAACGAATATATACGTTCGAATTATATTCAAAATAAATTTCTCGTCGTTATTATTTAAAATAATTCATTTTAAATAATCAAAATTAGCTAAAATTGCCAAAATAAAAATTTTAAACTGGCCCAGATTTCCGGGTTATTACACATGAGCACAAGGAAATCCGGTAACTTTCCATTGATTGCAAGTACAACTTCTATTTTTAAGATCAACATGATGCGAAGATGGAGACTTGACTTCAAATATGAATTCCAAAGATTTATAAACAACCCAACCAAACCCTTCATCAATCAACCCTTTTAACCTATGCTCCACAGATGGACAAAGAATGGTAGTCCACAAATGACACTCCTCTCTCCTTTTGCCCATTTGTTCCATAATTTTAATTCTAATTCCATCTAAGCATGAAGTAATTGGCAACGCTCTTTCCTCTATAATCCAACTATTAAAACTTTCAGCTACATTTGAACTATACTCTCCATATCGTTTACCCTTAAAAAACAAATCAGTCCAATTATCAAATGGTTTATCCTTTAAAAAGTTCATAGTTGCAGTACCTCCAACATCCAAAAATTTAGAATTTGCAGCTTCAAATTCATTTAAATTTGAAGCTCGAGAACACAACTTAAACAACTCAACAATCGAAACATTTGTATTCTTTGACTTAACAGCTGGAAGCAAGTTTTGTTCCATATGAAGATAACAAAAACTATGAAATGCATTAGGGAAAACTTCACGAATACCCAAAACTAACCCTTGATGACGATCTGAAATAAAAACCAAATCACGAGTTTCTTCAAGCATTTTTTTCAAGTGACTTAAAAACCATCTCCAACTATCCACATTTTCAATGGAGACTACACCCATAGCTAAGGGGAAAAAGCCTGCAAATTAAATAACAGTTAAATAGACAATCAAATTACATGTAAAAAATAACTGATACTACCAGGCACATAAAACTGATACCAGAAAACTAGAAATTAAATTTCTTACAAGAATCATAAAAACAGATACTACCATGTTATGAAAACTGATACCAGGAAACTAGAGAAAATAATTATTAAGTAAAAATTTAAAAAACTGATACTACCAGGCACATAAAACTGATACCTGAAAACTGGAAAATTAATTTTTAACAAGACATCATAAAAACTGATACTATCATGCTATGAAAAGTGATACCAACTAACTGGAAAAATAAACATTGTTTAATACTTAAAGAAACTGATACTACCAGGCTTCTAAAACTGATATATAAAAACAATTAAAAGTAAGACTTAACATAAGCTGATACTACATGTCACCTAATACCAATATGTAAGAATAAAAAAAAAAAAACTTGACAACATAAAAAATATCTTGATTACCATTCTTTGCAGTAGCTCCCATCAATACACCTGGTCGTCCCTTTAAGTGAGTAGCGTCCAAAAAAATCATGGCTCGGCAATACTCAAACCCACGTATACATGCAGAAAGGGCAATAAACACTCTCTCAAACTGGTTAGTACTGGCATTAACCTCTAAATCAACATAACTACCTGGGTTACGATTTTGTAGTGCCTCCAAATACCATCTCAAGTCATCATAAGACATAGCATCATTACCATACAATTCAGTCAAAGCAAGTTTTTTTGCAGAATAAGCAACCGCATAATTCAACTCAATATTATATTCTCTACGAAAATCATCTATGATCTCCTTAGGCTTCTTGCTTGGACGATCACGAATTTCATCTATAATCAATGATTTAATAAACGAGCTAGAAATAGGCGGATTGCTCAAATTTTTAAGTCCACCACCACAAGAATGCCCACCAACTAAATTCCTTATGAAAAACCTATTAAGTTGTTCGGAATCACAAGTAGCATGAACTTTAAATTGACATCCAGTAGACGACAAAGAAGAGAAAACAACTGTTATCCTAGAAGAACTATTCTTTAAAAAAATTAGTTCATACCCTGTCTGAATTTGATATGCCATCAATAATCCCCTAAAGTCATTAGCACCCCCAAAACGGAACCCTTTAAAATTAGAAATGGAAAGATTAGATCCTCTCTTCATCATGTCTTTTAAGTAACTTTTTCCATGTACAACAATAGTAGAACACAAAGATGCATTAGACGAAATTTCAGATACAGTTGAATGAGAACGAGTATCAATATTTTGGAGCTGACAATCCTTCCGCTTAATAGTGAAAGAAAAGAAAGCACTCTTTTTATGTAGTTGAAAGCAAATTGTACTTTGAAGATCGGAATTAGTATCAACATATATTATTTTGTTCTCAAGCAAATAACTAATCTCAATTGAATCAGGAGTAAGTTGAGACCAATGATGGCATAATTCATTCTTCAAATCATATAATGAACAATTAACGGCCAACCGAGTACTGAAGGTAAGATTGTTGAACAAAAACAAAACCAAAAGACTATCATCACCACTGGAAAAAAAACAGTCAGCAAATTATTATATAATTGATACAAATTTTGATTCAAAACTGATACTATATTGCTGTACACTTAACAACAGAGAACAAACTGATACCACCAATGACAAAAAACTGATACCGTATTGCTGTACACTTAGCAACAGAGAACAAACTGATACCACCAATGACATAAAACTGATACTGTATTGCTGTACCCTTAACAACAGAGAACAAACTGATACCACCAATGACATAAAACTGATACCCAGATATAAACATAATATTTATGAACATACCACCAATACCACATGTCTCAAGAGTTTGCAATATAGAGTTACTCCAACTTATGCTATTTGATAGAATAAAACTAATACTAAATCCATTAAGCACATAGCATAACACATTACAATAATGTAATCTAAATGAAAACATCCTAAATGAGGGCAGTTTGATACATATATGAACACAGTCTAAAGGAAAAAAAAAATTACTCAGTGTAAAACATATAACCTGCTGCTGCTGCAAATCGAATCCATTAATTAACCAATTCAAATCAATAGGAGAAAACCTAA
Source organism: Allium sativum (assembly GCA_030737875.1). NCBI lineage: Eukaryota > Viridiplantae > Streptophyta > Magnoliopsida > Asparagales > Amaryllidaceae > Allium > Allium sativum. The sequence continues at coordinate 765,611,369 of CM060912.1, read as the reverse complement.
AGAGAATCAATCACATAAAAAAAATTAAAGAAGGTCGCGCAAAGGAATTTCAGAACAACAAGAAAAGCAAAAAAAAAATCACGAATGAGAAAATCACACCTGATAAATAATGCTCAACTGATTTTGCAATCACGACCGAGAAAATCACGAATGAGAAAATCGCACCTGACAAAAAAAATCACGAATGAGAAAATCACGCAAAGCAAAATCGATTTTGCAATCACGACGGAGAAAATCGCACCTGGATTTTTAAACGCGCACAGAATTTTCAAACGTGCACAGAAATTTGCAAATCGATTTTGCACGATGGAAGGAGCAAAATTAGGGTAAGATAATTTCAGAAGTAATTGCACGCACGATGATGTGAGAAAAACTTATATATTGTCCTGGAGAAAGAAAAAAAAGATGGACTGTCCTTGTGGATAAAAAGCCCAATATTTTTGTCCTTCACAATATTTTCCTGTATATATAATATATATATATTATATATATTTTGTCGATTTCCATTTAAAATGTATTTTATAATTCATTTTAAAACGATTTCAACTTCATTTCAATTTTCAAATCAAAATTGAATAACCCTTATCTTTATAATATACAAATGATAATATTTTCAAAGTATCAGATTTTGAAATCATTTCGTTTTTTATATTCATTATAAAAATGAATAAAATCGATATAAGTATCGTTCACGTTAAAATGGCGCAAATCTGATCAACATGGCTTCACACATTTCAAGATTTTTGTGTCCATCCAAAATCGGGCATCAAATCCACATTTTAGTTCTTTACTGAATATTATTTTAAAATATTCATTATTTTAAAATATTCGTTCTTTCTGAATTGAAATCATACACAATCAATTACCATATAATTTATTTATATGGATTTCATATCACACATGTTTAACCGATCAACCATCATCCAGAGTGCATCACACAACCGCATAAGCATTAAATATAAATAATTAACGTTTACAACAGTCTGTCAACCAATTGATTGACACATAACTAAACAACTGGGATTAGTATACGCAAATATCATCCCAATACCCATGTGGGGTTTCAACCAACAAATACTAGATATTATTTATGAAGTTGGGCGATGTGTAAAATTTATCGTCCCAATCAATATCAGATAAATGGGTGTACATAAACAAATCGTCCGATTTGTAAATGAATATTTATTTTCATTTTAGGAGAATTTTATGCCGTTCAAATATACATTAAAAATTATATTTTTAAAGATAAAATATTTATTTCAACACTTCACTATTTTATATAGTTCATATATTCAATAAAAATTATATTGTTATTGTTCAAACATTTTATTCAACACATGAATATTTTATATTGTTCATATACACATTAAAAATGAGATTTTTAATGAATAAATATTTATTTTAGAAAATTTTGGCATTATAACGGCCTGATATTAAAACCGGAGTAATGCCTAGCATTACCCCTCTCCTGATATTGGCTCGCGCCATACATAATATTCAACCCAATCAACAAAATCTCATTACAATCATTAACCACAATACAGTCAATTTTCCATAATACAACCCAAACAAACAATCATGGTTTGTACAACAAATAATGTCGGGGGCTTCTAAGCCCCGTTTGCAACCTAGAATATTTTTAACTGTAAAATAATTATAGTGAGAAGGAGTTCTCACTTTGGAATTTACTCCATCGTGCTTTTCTGAAGTTTTAATTCGCTGCTCTGATCCCAGAATTTGCAAACGAGCTCCAATCTTCACACCATCTTTTTCTCTAGTCTCAGCGCGCCATTTGGGACAATTTTCGCCTAGTGGCCTTTCTTCCGAAATTGGTCCATTTCGCCGGAAATCGTGAAAAGATAGTATTTGGACAACAGACATTGGATGGGTTTTCTGAACAACTCCGCAATCCAAAATCTGACTTCCATATACTCGAATCGAAGAGAAAATCGTGCTCTTCGATTTTGTTAATGCAGAGTTTTGGCCAGAAGTGCTCGGTTTGGGGGATATGGTCTCGAGAATGTCAGGGACTGTTATGTAAAACTGAAAATGGTAAAGATCGGATTTTTAATTGAAGGTGGGCTCACTGGTCGTGCTGAGGTGGCAGGGAAGGTGTCGGGGGTGGCTGGTGGCGCGGGGACATTGCAGCTGGCCGGCGGTGGCCCACAGGCGGCTGGAGGCGGTGGGTTTGGCTAGGGTTTTGGGTTTTAGGGGATTGGGGTTTTGGAGATGGCTGGAGGGTAATCAGAGGGGGATGGCAGTGCTTGGGAGAAGTGGCGCTGGTGGCGTCGGGCCATGGGGCGACGACGATGGCGTGGAAACGAGGGCGACGGGGTACTGACGTTTTTTTTTCTTTTAATTACCAAAAAAGCTAATTTTTCGTCCGATCTCCAAATCAAACCCAACAACTGTCGCCCCTCACCAAATACTCCATTCCGGATACAATGAGATATGTCGTGTAAACTAATTCGACTGTTGCGATCAGTTTTCATCAAAATTAAAATATAAATTAATATAATGTTCTAAATTGATTTCAGCATACATTTTAATTTACCGGGGCCACATACTGACTTCAAATATTCCAAAAAAATAACTCTAGCTATGTTTTGATGACACGGTTCTAACCAAACTAATTTCACCAAATTTGGAGACCGTTTCAGGAATGGTCATTTTCCAGTCGATTAAATTCAAACTGAAATTACCAAACGCGTTTAAATTCACCACGCTCACATATTAATTCCAAAAATTATAAAAATTGGAATCTAGCAATAATTTGACATTCCAGATTCAACAAAAGTGGTTTCGTCAAAAACGAAAGTCGTTTGCAAAATGGCTATTTTTTAAGGGCTATATATTATATAAAATAAATATAAATTCCGTAGCGACTATTTTAGATTTTAAACTGGACATAACTTTTTATTCCTGTTATGAAATCTGAATTTTTCACATTCGTTAGAAAGATATTATTAAACAGATTCAAATATTTCTGGATTTACCGAAATCCAATTTATTTTGAATCCTTTGCATTCATTTGAAATTTAAAATTGAATTTTCAAAAACTACAGCGCCATTTTAAGTTCGTTTTATAATTAAAATAAATTTACACGTTCTAACTTCGATTAAAATAAACTTTTAGTCGTTATTATTTAAAATAAATCATTTTAAATAATCAAAGTCCGTTAAAATAGCTAAAATAATTTTTTAAATTGGTTCTGGAATTCCGGGTTGTTACAATCTCCGCCACATAAAATCTTTTCGTCATCGAAAAGGAACAGAGTTGAAAGTTGTTTAACTAACCAACTCAACTTTCATATTGGCTTTCATTCTTCAACTTTTCAGTTTCTAAAAATTTTCTTATTTCTCAAAAAATTGGTTAACACCCTAAATTTTCGAAAAAATTCGCCATAACCTCCTTTGTACGAGGAGACATTTAAAACCGCAACTTGCCTCACAGGGCCCTTATCATTCAAAAAGAAAATGAAAAAGCCAAGCGCTAGCCAATCGACTCATCAAATCATCAAAACCCAATAAATACAGTAAATATGTACTTATTGGTCGGACGTACAATTTTATTCCTCTTCTTAGCTTCCATGTTACGACCTGTTCAATGTATATACATGTACATATATGCAATTGCAATCAGTTTTCAATTCAGTTCAATATTTGATTCAGTTTGGCTTAATAAGCCTTCATATTCTTATTGGTTTTATTAGTTGGATTAATAATCACACATCACAACCAGCAATTAATTTGTGAATTAAATTTCCAAAACATATAACTTTTGTGTGTGTGTGTGTGTGTGTGTGTATATATATATATATATATCCAAAAATCATATTTCAATGCCAAGTCACAAACAATAAATTCTATGTTTTGGTTTTCACACTAGTCAATTGGAAATATATAGATGTCCCACTTTCGAAACTCGAACATAAGTTCTGATGATGTAGCTACAATCATCAGAAGCATTACTGGACGACTAGAGTGTGATTCTATATCTATCTAGTATCTGAGGCTTCGAATATACATTTCGCAGGCATATATTCAAAATCTTCCTATACTAGATTGTCCAAATTCAATTTAAAATATTCAAATATGAATAATTGATATAAAATTTTAAAATTGAATTTGATTTTAAAAAATAACACTCTTTACACTCGTTCTAGGATACTACTGATCCTATCTCTAACAAGTCATTCTTATTGGATATTACTAATCCAATCTCTAATGAATTCTTTCGTTCGGTTCTAATGTGTCTTGTTCTCGAGCTCCGTAAACCAAAGCTTTGATACCAAAATGAAACGACCCAAACTCGACCTTACGGGAAAGCCCGGACTGAATTGAGAACATGACAAATCAGAACACAAACAATAGAACATTTCATTGCTGTTACAACAATTACATCAGAGTACAAGAACATGACATAGTATAAATAAATAATATACATCAGAAAAATATTAGAGATTAAAATAATTTACATTGCAGCGGAAAATAATACATAACACAACTGAAAGAGATACATGGATACAAAGCTTTCCGAATTAGCTCCAGCTGTAAACTAGGATCCTGTAATATAATATCTGGCAAAACCAAAACTGCTAGCTGCCCGTGTGTAACACCCCTAAGTCCCACATCGTGGAACCCCGTGTGAAGTGGGTACCTATATAGTAGAACCCATCTCTTACTAACGTCGAGGCCTTTTGAGGAACAAAACCCTATACATATACGGTGGCTAAGTTGGGGACAATATCTTGCTTGAATGGAGGTGCCGGTTGTTACAGTGGTATCAGAGCCAATACCCAGCCAGAATTGTAGCTTCTGTGTGGGCCACAACGCCTGGGTGAGGTGTTTGTGAGCCAACGGGGACGTTGGGCTTTGTAGAAGGGGAGAATGTAACACACCTAAGTTACACATCGTGGAAGCGTGTGTGAAGTGGGTATAGTATAGCCCATCTCTTACTAATACCGAGGCCTTCTGAGGAACAAAACCCTATACCTATACGGTGGCTAAGTTGGGGACAATATCTTGTGTTAGCGGAGGTGTGGCTTGTTATATCGTGTGGAAAATAGGGGCACCCAGAGTATAGGTTAAAACAATAAACTCCAGGTCAGTCATGGGACTGGTGTGAGAACTAAAACAGTTATTAAATCTTTACTTTAAAATAGAGTAAATCAAGGGACCACGCTGTATAACACGGAACGGGTTTCCTCCCAAGAATACCAGTGCATAAAACAAACACCTCAATGCTTTTTGAAAAAATGAACCTACTATAAGACTCAGGTTCCATCACACAATGCAACGCAAGCCGGAGGATAGAGTTTTCCCTTATGATAGCCAAACATGCTTAGTACATTTAAAAAAAATCAATTAATATAAGTGTATAGTGTCAAAATCAACTTCAAATATAAATGTATCAAGCATAGACGGCATGGGTACCATATATCATGTCGCCATACTAGGCTCTACAATTAAAACTGAAAAGTCAAGTACTGGAAATTGGATTTTCATCTATGAGTCGAGGCCAGGGATGACTCCTCACCGATTCGAGACACTCTAGCAAATGCCTCAGGATCACACCTACGGGGAACCCATGGATGCTTTAGGGCCGGTCCTCCCTTATGTTTGAGGATTAGTTATTCCTGAACAAATGTTTCCCCATCCTATTCAACCTATCCATCGGCCCCGTAGTGACCGATATATCTGAGGCGCCTCGCTTCCCATCATCCACATAGGTAAAGATATAAATATCTGAGGTCCATACGATGACACCACCCATAGCTAGAAAGAAACGTTGTGCACTCTGTAACGACCCAAATCACCCTGTAAGGAAAGCCCGGATTGAATTGAGGACAAGACGAATCAGAATACAAACAGTAGAACATTTCATTGCTTATTACAACAATTTCATCAGAATACAAGAATATACAGAGTATGAATAAATATTACACATTCACTAAATATCAGAGATTTACAAGTTACAATGCAGCGGAAAATAATACAAAACACAACTGAAAGGAATATACGGATACAGAGCTTTCCAAATATCATTCCAGCTGTAAACCAGGATCCTGTGAATATAAATCTGCAAAACCAAAACTACTAGCTGCCCGTGCAGAAAATAGGGGCACCCAGAGTTTAGGCTAAAACAATAAACTACAGGTCAGTCATGTGACTGGTGTGAGAACTAAAATAGTTATTTAAAACTTTACTTTAAATCAGATATATCAAGGGACCATGTCGTATAACACGGAACGGGTTTCCTCCCAAGAATACCAGTGCATATAACACAATAGCGCAAAGGTTTTTGGAAAAATGAAGCTATTATAAGACCCAGGTCCTATCACACAATGCAACGCAAGCCAGGGGATAGGGTTTTCCCTTATAATAGCCAGACATGCTTGATACGTTAAAACAAATCATTTGATACTATTATAAGTGCATAGTGTATAAAACAACTTCAAATATAAATGTATCAATCCTAGCCAACATGGGTACAATATATTATGTCGCCAATACTAGGCTCTGCAATCCAAACCGCAAAGTCACGTATTAGAAGTTGGATTTCCATCTGTGAACCAAGGAAAGGGATCGTCCTTACCACTTCGAGACTCTCTAGCCCGAGCCTCAGGACCCAGATTCAGGTGGGCCCTTGGATCGTTAGGGCCGGTCCACTCGATGTGCATTAAAATGCCTGAACACTACATTTCCCCGCCCTATGGGGCGTAAACTGGTCATATCCCGACCAAACTATCAACCCCAGAACGACCGATATAACCGAGGCGCCTCACTATCCATCATCCACATAAGTAAAATGTCCGGGCGTGTAAAACCAAAACACCACTCCTAGCTAGAAGGAAACGCATGTCCTCCCTAAAGTCCTCCCCATTTCTGGTTCACACTGGGTTGCGAGGCTCGCGAATTAACTCTACACAAAGCTACTCTATATTAAATCCATGCTTTGATCATCAACCATAAGACTCTGCTTTTGAACAGAAGCCTTGATCATTTGCATCTCAGCATGCCACACAGGCAATTCACTCTATGCAATCGATGTTTATCAATCACACAGAATGAAATCCGATGTCAGACACACATCCATTTACAAGTTCGTTCTGGGTCTGAATGAAACCGGAGGCACCTTATTCCTCCCCCATATGTCCAATACAGGGGAGAGGTCCTCGCATATTCGGTCGATCTCCAAATACGTCTGGACGATTACCACTTATTACCTTGTCTTGGGTCTATAGCCCAATCAGGACATCAGTAATCATCCAAACGATGTAAAGACCTCCGGTCTTCAACTACCATCTTCATCCTCGACATATCGTCGAATCAGTTATTCAGAATGGGATAAACCCAGTCTTTTTGAATAACTCGCGCATATAATAAACAAGTGCTATTAAAACACAACATACGCCTTATTTCAATCGAGAATATTCCTTTGTTCAAATATTCTTATACTTTGGGAAAGGTTCTCATTAATTTTATCAAAGATAAATTCTTTAGATTTATTCTTTAATCTTCCTTTGGAAATCATTTCAATCTAATTAAAGATGCATTAAAACTCCACTTGGTTTTAATCTACCCAGAAATCAATATTAACGATTGTTTAACTTGGAAAATCATATCCTGTCGTTAATTGTGTTAAAGAACCAATGTCATTTAAAACACGGTTCACGATGAACCCAAAATCACATTCCATTCCATCAGCCTTTAACCGTAAATTAGCAGGTGAACAATTCCCTAAGTATTAACCCCGAAGGCCGAAACCAACATAAGATCAATACCCAGGAAGCCATTCAACTTGACTAATCTCCAGTTAGTTTCTGATTTTCTTAACTCTATTGGGCCTAAGAACAGTATTATTAAAGATACCATTCAGAACAACCCAAAATCTTATTCCTATCTTTAACTGGGTTAAAGAAACAATGTCCTTTAAAACACGGTTCACGATAAACCTAAAATCACATTCCATTCCATCAGCCTTTAACCATAAATTAGCAAGTGAACAATTCCCTAAGTATTAACCCCAAAGGCCGAAACCAACATCAGATCAATACCCAGGAAACCATTCAACTTAACTAATCTCCAGTTAGTTTCTGATTTTTTAACTCCATTAGGTCTAAAAACAGTTTTATTAAAGATACCATTCACAACAACCCAAAATCACATTTAATATTAAATACAAGGCTCTGACTAGAAAATATATCGGCTTATATTCAATATCAAATTCTGGAATCAACAAATACCGTATTGGAATAACGATATATATATATATATCTTCCAAATTCCTCCACAATATCTGTATAATCACGGAATCCAATACCGAAATATTCCGAAGATAGTTTCGATTCAAATCCATTCGAATTCATATATTGGAAATTCCGGTTATTTTTAAAACCATTTCAAATCCAATTTATTTATTTTAAAAATAATTAGATTATAATTCTAGTTCAAAACTAGTTCATTTTGATAAAAAACTATTTTTATCTTTTCAAATATGGATTTTTCACCCTAGTTCTTTTCAAATCGTTTCTTATGATTTTACACTAATGATTAATATTTTTAATAATTTTATCAAGGCCCGTACAGTCGATTTCCATAAACGGTCATCGAACTGCATTTACATCGACCTTTCCCAAATTTTATTTGGACATAATTCCAAATCCCACCATTAGATTTCAAATCTCTAATATTCCTTAGAAAGCTCTTTTCGATACGAACCCAACGGTTCTGGTTTTATGAGAATCCGACGGTCGGATCTCCCGTAATGTCCGTTCAAAGTCAATGGTCGAAACTCGCGAACTTCCGCGGCGCGGCGCGTTCTATTCAGGCCATTATATTATATATATATAATATGTATAATTTATATTTCGCCGATTTCCTTTTAAAACATATTTTATAAATCATTTTAAATTCATTTTCAAAACGATTTCAACTTCATATTCAATTTTAAATCAAAATTGAATATTCTATATCATCGATATATAAATGATAATATTTTCAAAACATTATATTTCGAAATCAATTCATTTTCGATAATCATTATAAAAATGAATAAAATCGATAAAAATATCGTTCACATAAAAATGGCGTTAATCTAATCAACACGGCTTTATATATTTAAATATATTCGTGTCCATCCCAAATCGGACATCAAAATCAAATTTTGATCATTTACTGTATATTATTTTAAAATATTCATTATTTCAAAATGTTTGTTATTTTAAAATATTTATTCTTTCTGAACTGGAATCAGACACAGTCAATTACCATATAATTTGATTTCTATGGATTTCATACAACACATGTGTACAATAATAATCAAACACAGTCAATCATCATCCAAAGTGCATTCTACACTACATAAGCATCAAATATAAATATTCAACGCTCACACAGCTTGTCAACCAATCGATTGACATACAACTAACTATTGGGATTAGTGTATGACCAATATCATCCCACTACCCATGTAGGGTTTCAAACAATCAAACATAGGTTTTATTTGTGCAGTTGGGCGATGTGTAAAATTTATCATCCCAATCAATATCAGTTAAATGTGTGTACATAAACAAATCATTCGATTTGTTTATGAATATTTATTTTATTCATATACCCGTTAAAAATTATATTTTAAACTATAAATATTTTATTCCATTCCACATCACACAATCAATTTTTACAACACAAACAAACAAACAAACAAGTCGTCCATGTTCTATGGATGACGGGTGTCGGGTGCAGCTAAGCACCATCTGCATCATAGTATATATTTTAACTAGAAAATAAAATAAAAGTGAGGAGTTCTTACATTGGGGATCCACTCCATCATTCTTTATTTAATGCTAGCGCAACGCGAATTCGAGCTTCAGAGAATCAACCCAATTGCTTCTATTTTATTCATCGCATGTATAATCTGAAAAATCATATTTTTATAGAATTAAAAGTTGTTTCATACATACGATAAAAATCCCATTTTTATCTAATCTAAAAAATATTTCTTTTATACGATGAAGAATCATATTTTTATATAATGATGCCTACATATATGAAAATCATATTTTTTACAATGTTTCTTCCTATATAAAAATTATATTTTTATATCTATACTTCTTATATAAAGATCGATTTTTTTATTCTAATGATATCCATATAAAAATCGTATCATTTCTATTTATAAAAATCATTTCTTTCACTAATTAAAAATCAAATCTTTCTTTACATTAAAAATCAAAGCTTTTCATATTTAAAAATCTCATTTTTAATTCGCTACATTAAAAAAATCATGTTTTTATATAAATGAAAATCATGACCTTTATAAACAACATCATCTCCTTTTATATGAATAGAAATCATATTTTTATTTATGTAAAACATAGAAAATCCATATCTTTATCATTTTAAAAATCATGTCTTCTTCATGATAAAAATCCAATTTTTATCTCATCTTTCTTATAATAAAGATCCAATTTCTTACAATACTCACCTCATAATAAAAATCCCATCTTTTCTATGAAAAAAAAAATCATATTTTTGATTATATGAAAAATCCTATCTTTGATTATATAAAAATCCTATCTTTTTCAAACCGAAAATCATAGCAAAACAAAATCAGAAAAGAACTTACATTGGTCGAAGAAAAGGGGGGGGGGGGTTGCCTTTGAACTGAGAGAGGAGGGGGGTCCCACAGCGGAGGGGTGGCGGATGGCTGTGGGTGGTGGACGGCGCACTCGGTTTAGGGTTTTGGGGCTAAGGGGTTTGGGGTCTCTCGATCGGGACAGGGGAAAGAGGGGGCGGCGGTTTGTATGAAGGAGGGGGAGGTTGGAGGGAGAGGGGGACGCGTGACGAGCGGCATCGGCGGAGGCCCCTCCGGCGGCGGCTGTGGGCTTAGGTGCGGTGGTGGCGTGCGTCTTTCTCTACTTTTTTTTTTATTTCAGAAACCGACGGATTTGGAAGTGAGGAGGGAGAGAGAAGGTAGGGGGTTTATTATATAATTATTTAATTATTTTATTTACTTTCAAATAGTTGAGTTTTTATTCAAACTCCAAACAAGACCCAACAACTGTCATCCTTAGCTAATTACCCCCATTCCGAACACAATGGGTTATGTTTCATAACCCAATTTGGCCGTTACGATAGGTTTTCATCAAAATCAAAACATAAATCAATATATATATTCAATTTAAACCTACATTTCAATTTACTGGGGCCACATACTGACTCTAAAAATTCTCGAATTTTTTTTCTACCTTTGTATTGACGAAACGGTTCTAACAAAACCAATTTCGTCAAATTTGGAGACCATTTGAAAAATGACCATTTTCTGGTCGATCCAAATTGACTAAAACTGTCAAAACACGTTTTACTTCGCCACGCTCACATATTGATCCTAAAAATTATGAATTTTGGAATCTAGCAATAAATTTTCATCCCGGATCCAACAAAAGTGGTTTCATCGAAAATGGAGGTAGTTTGCGAAATCGCTATTTTTTCGGGCTATATTTTCCATAGCGACTATTCTGAATTTTCAACTGGGTACAACTTTTTATTCCCGCTATGAAATTTGGATTTTTCTGATTCGTTGAAAAGATATTTTCAAATAGATTCTAATATTTTTAGTTTCACTAAAATCCGGATTATAATGATCCTGTACATTCATGTGAAATTTGAAATCGAATTTTCAAACTACCGTGCCATTTCCAATTCATTTTATAATTAAAAATAAATATTTATATTCTAACGTCGATTCAAATAAATATACACGTTCTAATTCTATTCAAAATAAATTTCTCATCGTTATTATTTAAAATAAATCATTTTAAATATTTAAAATTCATTAAAATTGCCAAAATAAAAATTTTAAGTTGGTTCGGATTTTCCGAGTTATTACAATCTCCCCCACTTAAAATCTTTTCGTCCTCGAAAAGGAACTGAGCCGAAAGTTGTTTTACTAATCAACTCAACTTTCATTTTGGCTTTCATTCTTCAACTTTTCAGTTTTTAAGAATTTTTCAGTTCAAAAATTTGGCTAACACCCTAAATTTTTGAAAAATTTCACCATAACCTCCTTTGTACGGGAGCACCGGGAAAATTACCAAATAGGCACACAGGCCTCTCCAATCAAAATGAAAAAGAATCAGCCAATCGGCCCATAAAATCATCAAAAATCCCAAGAAATATAATAAACGTGTACCTATTTATCGGGCATACAATTTTATTCCTCTTTTCTTGCCTTCTTGCTATGACCCGTTTACACATATATATGTACATGCATGCATTTCCAAACAATTTTCAATACAGTTCAATATTTGGTTCAATTTGGCCTAAATTTACCTTTCTTTCACATGTTGATTTAAATAAATAATCTCACAACACAATCATCAATCAATTAGTTGATTATCATTTCACATTCATAATTTTGATAAACATACAAAAAATTCATTTTTGGTGTCAAATCACAACAATAGACCCTATCTAGTTTGGGTTCTAACACCAGTCAATTGGAAATATATAGATATCCCACTTTCGAAACTCGAACACAAACTGCTGATGCTATGTAGTCATCAACAGAATCATCTCTGGGCGACTAGAGTGTGATTCTATATCTATCCAGTATATTTGAGGCTTCAATACATATGGATCAGACGTATGTTCAAATCCCTATATACTTGATTATCCAAATCAATTTAAAATAAATATTAAAATACGAATAACAAAGATTAAATTTTCAAAACAAAATTCATTTTCAATTTTATTTTAAAAATATCACTCTTCACACTCGTTTTAGGATACTACTGATCCTATCTCTAACAAGTCATTATCATTGGATATTACTAATCCAATCTCTGATGAATTCTTTCGTTTGGTTCTAACGTGCCTTGTTCTCCGAGCTCTGTAAACCAGAGCTCTAATACCACTGTAACGACCTGAACCTCCCCGTAAGGAAAGCCCGGATTGAATTGAGGACAAGACGAATCATAACACAAAAATAACAACATTTCATTGCTTATTACAACAATTTCATCAGAATACAAGAATATACAGAGTTTGAATAAATATTACACATTCACTATATATCAGAGATTCACAAGTTACAATGCAGTGGAAAATAATACAAAACACAACTGAAAGGAATATAAGGATACAGAGCTTTCTGAATATCATTTCAGCTGTAAACCAGGATCCTGTGAATATAAATCTGCAAAACCAAAACTACTAGCTGCCCGTGCGGAAAATAGGGGCACTCAGAGTTTAGGTTAAAACAATAAACTCTAGGTCAGTCATGTGACTGGTGTGAGAAATAAAACAGTTATTTAAAACTTTACCTTAAATCAGATATTTCAAGGGACCATGCCGTATAACACGGAATGGGTTTCCTCCCAAGAATACTAGTGCATATAGCACAACAGCGCAATGTTTTTTGGAAAAATGAAGCTATTATAAGACCCATGTCTTATCACACAATGCAACGCAAGCCGGGGGATTGGGTTTTCCCTTATAGTAGCCAAGCATGCTTGGTACGTTAAAACAAATCATTTGATACTATTATAAGTGCATAGTGTATAAAACAACTTCAAATATAAATGTATCAATCCTAGGTGGCATGGGTACCATATATCATGTCGCCAATACTGGGCTTTACAATCAAAACCGCAAAGTCACGTATTGGAAGTTGGATTTCCATCTTTGAAACAAGGAAAGGGATCGTCCTTACTGCTTCGAGACTCTCTAGCTCGAGTCTAAGGACCCAGACTCAGGTAGGCCCTTGGATCGACTGGACCGGTCCGCTCGATGTGGATTAAAATGCCTGAACGCTACGTCTCCCTGCCCTATGGGTCATAAACTGGTCATATCCCGACCAAACTATCGGCCCTAGAATGACCGATATAACCGAGGCGCCTCGCTATCCATCATCCACATAAGTAAAATGTCCGGGCGTGTAAAACCTAAAACACCACTCCTAGCTAGAAGGAAACGCAAGTCCTCCCTGAAGTCCTCTCCCGTTTCTGGTTCACACCGAGGTGCGAGGCTCGCGAATTAATGCTACACAAAGCTACGCTATATTAAATCCGTGCTTTGATCATCAAACACAAGACTCTGCTTTTCAACAGAAGCCTTGATCATTTGCATCTCAGCATGCCACACAGGCAATCCACGCTATGCAACCGATGTCTATCAATCACACAGAATGAAATCCGATGTCAGACACGCATCCATTTACAAGTTCATTCTGGGTTTGAACGAAACCGGAGGCATCTTATTCCTCCCCTATATGTCCAATACAAGGTTGAGGCCCTCACATATCCGGTCGATCTCCAAGTACGTCTGGACGATCACCACTTATTACATTGTCTTGGGTGTACAACCCAATAAAGACATCAGTAATCATCCAAACGATGTGAAGACCTCCGTTCTTCAACCACCGTCTTCATCCTCGACATATCATCGAATCAGTTAGTCAGAATGGGATAAACCCGGTCTTTCTGAATAACTCGCGTATATAATAAACAAGTGCTATAAAAACACAACATACGCCTCATTCCAATCCAGAATATTCTTTTATTCAAATATTCTTATACTTTGGGAAAGGTTCCCACTAATTTTATCAAAGATAAATTCTTTAGATTTATTCTTTAATCTTCCTTTGGATATCATTTCAATCTAATTAAATATGTATTAAAACTCCACTTGGTTTTAATCTTCCTAAAAATCAATATTAACAATTGTTTAACTTGAGAAATCATATCATGTCTTTAACTGGGTTAAAGAACCAATGTCATTTAAAACACGGTTCACGTTAAACCCAAAATCACATTCCATTCCATCACCTTTAACCGTAAATTAGCAAGTGAACAATTCCCTAAGTATTACCCCCGAAGGCCGATACCAACATCAGATCAATACCCAGGAAACCATTCAACTTAACTAATCTCTAGTTAGTTTCTGATTTTCTTAACCCCATTGGGTCTAAGAACAGTATTATTAAAGATACCATTCACGACAACCCAAAATCTTATTCCTGTCTTTAACTGGGTTAAAGAACCAATGTCCTTTAAAATACGGTTCATGATAAACCCAAAATCACATTCCATCCCATCAGCCTTTAACCGTAAATTAGCAAGGGAACAATTCCCTAAGTATTAACCCCGAAGGCCGAAACCAACATCAGATCAATATCCAGGAAACCGACCAACTTAACTAATCTCCAGTTAGTTTATGATTTTCTTAACTCCAATGGCTCTAAGAACAGTATTATTAAAGATACCATTCACGACAACCCAAAATCACATTTAATATTAAATACAAGGCTCTGGTTAGAAAATGTATCGGCTTATATTCAATATCAAATTCTAGAATCAACAAATATCGTATTAGAATAACGATATATATATCTTCCAAATTCCTCCACAATATCTGCATAATCACGGAATCCAATATCGAAATATTCCGAAGATAATTTCGATTCAAATCCATTCCAATTCATATATTGGAAATTCCGGTTATTTTTAAAACCATTTCAAATCCAATTGATTTATTTTAAAAATAATTGAATTATAATTCTAGTTCAAAACTAGTTCATTTCGATAAAAATCTATTTTTATATTTTCAAATATGGAATTTTTCACCCTAATTCTTTCCAAATAATTTCTTATTATTTTACACTAATTGTTATTATTTTTAATAATTTTATCAAGGCCCGTACAGTCGATTTCCATAAACGGTCATCGAACTGCACTTATAACGACCTTTTCCAAATTTGATTTGGACATAATTCCAAATTCAACCATTAGATTTCAAATCTCTAATATTCTTTAGGAAGATCTTTTTGATACAAACCAAACGGTTCCGGTTTTAGGAGAATCCGATGGTCGGATCTCCCGTAATGTCCGTTCGAAGTCAATGGTCGAAATTCGTGAACTGCCGCGGCGCGGCGCATCCTATTCAGGTCATTATATTATATATATATAATATATATATAATATATATAATATATATATAATATATATTTTGCCGATTTCCTTTTAAAACGTATTTTATAAATCGTTTTAAATTTGTTTTTAAAACGATTTCAACTTCATATTCAATTTCAAATCAAAATTGAATATTCCATATCATCAATATATAAATGATAATATTTTCCAAACATTATATTTAAAAATCAATTCATTTCCGATATTCATTATAAAAATGAATAAAATCGATAAAAATACCGTTCACATCAAAATGGTGTTAATCTAATCAACATGACTTTATATATTTAAATATATTCGTGTCCATCCCAAATCAGACATCAAAATCTATTTTTGATCTTTTACTGAATATTATGTTAAAATATTCATTGTTTTTAAATGTTCGTTATTTTAAAATACTTATTCTTTCTAAACTGGAATCAGACACAGTCAATTCCCATATAATTTGATTTATGTGGATTTCATACAACACATGTATACAACAATAATCGAACAAAGTCAATCATCATCCAAAGTGCATTCTACACTACATAAGCATCAAATATAAATATTCAACGCTCACACAACCAATTGATTGACGTAAACTAACTATTGAGATTAATGTATGTCCAATATCATCCCAATACCCGTGTGGGGTTTCAAACAATCAAACACAGGTTTTATTTGTGCAGTTAGGCGATGTGTAAAATTTATCGTCCCAATCAATATCAGTCAAATGTGTGTACATAAACAAATTGTTCGATTTGTTTATGAATATTTATTTTATTCATACACCCGTTAAAAATTATATTTTTAACTATAAATATTTTATTCCATTCCACATCACACAATTAATTTTTACAACACAATCAAACAAACAAGTCGTCCATGGTCTGTGGATGATGGGTGTCGGGTGCTGCTAAGCACCGTCTGCATCCTAGTATATATTTTAACTAGAAAATAAAATAAAAGTGAGGAGTTCTCACCTTGGGGATCCACTCCATCATTCTTTATTTAATGCTAACGCAACGCGAATTCGAGCTTCAGAGAATCAACCCAATCGCTTCTATTTTATTCATTGCATGTATAATCTGATAAATCATATTTTTATAGAATTAAAAGTTATTTCATACATACGATAAAAATCCCATTTTATCTAATCTAAAAAATATTTCTTTTATACGATGAAGAATCATATTTTAATATAACGATGCCTATATATATAAAAATCATATATTTTTACAATGCTTCTTCCTATTTTAAAAATTATATTTTTATATCTATACTTCTTATATAAAGATTGAATTTTTTTATTCTAATGATATCCATATAAAGATCGTATCTTTTTTATTTATAAAAATCAATTCTTTCTTTACATTAAAAATCAAAGCTTTTCATATTTAAAAATCTCATTTTTAATTCGCTACGTAAATAAAAATCATATTTTTATATAAATGAAAATCATGACCTTTATAAACAACATCATCTCCTTTCATATGAAAAGAAATCATATTTTTATTTATGTAAAACATAGAAAAATCGTATCTTTATCGTTTTAAAAATCATGTTTTCTTCTAGATAAAAATCCAATTTTTATCTTGTCTTTCTTATAATAAAGATCCAATTTCTTACAACGCTCACCTCATAATAAAAATCCCATCTTTTCAATGAACAAAATCATATTTTTGATTATATGAAAAATCCTATCTTTGATTATATAAAAATCCTATTTTTTTCAAACTGAAAATCATAACAAAAAAAAATCAGAATAGAACTTACATTGGTCAAAGAAAAGGTTTTTTTTGCCTTTGAACTGAGAGAGGAGGGGGGTCCCACGGCGAAGGGGTGGCGGGCGACGCGCTTGGTTTAGGGTTTTCGGGCTAAGGGGGTTTGGGGTCTGTCAATCGGGATAGGGGAAAGAGGGGGCGACGGTTTGTACGATGGACGGTGAGGTTGGAGGGAGAGGGGGTGCGTGATGAGCGGCAGTGGCGGAGTCCCCTCCGGCGGCGGCGGGGGGCCTGGGTGCGGTGGTGGCGTGTGTCTTTCTCTTCTTCTTCTTTTTTATTTTAGAAACCGACGGATTTGTAAGTGAGGAGGGAGAGAGAAGGTGGGGTTTTATTATATAATTATTTTATTTACTTTCAAAAAGTTGACTTTTTTATTCAAACTCCAAACGAGACCCAACGACTGTCGTGCTTAGCTAATTACCCCCATTCCGAACACAATGAGTTATGTTTCATAACCCAATTAGGCTGTTACGATAGGTTTTCATCAAAATCAAAACATAAATCAGTATATATTCAATTTAAACGTACATTTCAATTTACGGGGGCCACATACTAACTCTAAAAATTTGCAAAAAATAATTTCTAGCTTCGTATTGACGATACGGTTCTAACAAAACTAATTTCGTTAAAGTTGGAGACTGTTTGAAAAACGACCATTTTCTGGTCGATCCAAATTGACTAAAACTGTCAAAACACGTTTTATTTTGCATGCTCACATATTGATCCCAAAAATTGTGAATTTTGGAATCTAGCAATAATTTACCATTCCGGATCCAACAAAAGTGGTTTCGTCGAAAACGGAGGTCGTTTGCAAAATCGCTAATTTTACGGGCTATATTTTCCATAGCGACTATTCTGGATTTTCAACTGGGAATAACTTTTTATTCCGCAATGAAATATGGATTTTTCGGATTCGTTGAGAAGATATTTTCAAATAGATTCTAATTTTTTTGGTTTCACTAAAATTCGTTTTATGATGAATCATGTACATTCATTTGAAATTTAAAATAGAATTTTTAAACTGCCACGCCATTTCCAATTTCTTTTATAATTAAAATTAAATATTTATATTCTAACGTCGATTCAAATAAATATATACGTTCTAATTCTATTCAGAATAAATTTCTCATCGTTATTATTTAGATTAAATCATTTTAAATATTTAAAATTCATTAAAATTGCCAAAATAAACTTTTTAAATTGGTTCGGATTTTTCGGGTTATTACACACTCCCTACAGTTCGATCCCCTTTTTGGACTCATACCGAGGTGTGAGGCTCGCAAATTAACGCTATACACAAAGCTATGCTATGTAAAGCCGTGCTTTGATCATCAACCACAAGACTCTGCATTTCAACAAAAGCTTTGATCATTTGCATCTCAACATGCAACACTGAAAATTCACTCCATGCGACTGATGTCTATCGATATATAACCTCTATGCTCGTACGTCTCAGAGAAGGGTGTTAAGCAAGAGAATAAATTCTCCACCACTAAACATATATACATTTAATAGAAATCAATCAACACAGAATAAAATCTAATGTTAGACACACATCCATTAACTAGTTCGTTCTGGGTCTGAACGAAATCGGAATCACCTTATTCCTCGTCCCATATGTCCAATACAGGTGAGTGGTCCTCGCATATCCGGTCAATCTCCAAGTACGTCTGAACGATTACCACTTATTACCTTGTCTCGGGTGTACAACCCGACCAAGACATCAGTAATCATCCAAACGATGTGAAGACCTCCGGTATTCAACCACCGTCTTCATCGTCGACTTATCGTTGAATCAATTATTCAGAATGGGTACAAACGCGGCCTTTCCGAATAATTCACGTATCTTATAATCAAGTGCTATAAAAACAAAACATACGCCTCATTTCAATTCCGAATATTATTTTATTCAAATATTCACATCTTTAGGGAAAGGTTCCCATTAATTTTATCAAAGATAAATTCTTTAAATTTATTCTTTAATCTTCCTTTGGATATCAATTCAAACCAAATTAAGGTTTATCCAAACTATTCGGGATTAGCGCTAACTTACCGAAGTAATCATTTGTTTTATTTCCCAATCCCAACCTATTCATCCCATAGAGAAAAACAGGTAATACTCCATATCTAACACCCCAGTGTTATCGGTAAATTTAATTATCATTTCACGTTCAAATCTAATTAAAGATTTAACTATCGCTTGGAGCAAAACTGGTGATACTCCACTCTCGATCATTTCCCAAATTTGATGATTTAAATTATCACATTCACATTTCAATCTAATTAAAGATTCATTAAAACTCCACTTAGTTTTAGTCTTATCAAAAAGCATTATTAATGATTATTTAACTTTGGGAAATCAAACATGCCGCATCGACAATCTACACCGTACCATTGATTTTTGCCGATATATAATCTCTAAGCTCATACATCTCAAAGAAGGGTGTTAAGCAAGAGAATAAATTCTCCACCACCAAATTAATATATATTTAGCAGAGATCAACAATACAGTTCGAAATACAATGTTAGACATGTAATCCTATTTTTAACTGGGATAAAGAACCAATGTCATTTAAAACACAGTTCACGATAAATCCAAATCACATTCCATTAATTATGGAATCTTCACGGAAAACAAATCAATATATAATCGATATCAATTTCCGTATCTGACTAATAGTATAAATGGAATAACGACAAAGTGTTTTAAATTCCATATATATTAGCAGTCTTCCTCCACAGAAGTTCACTTTGATTATTACCAAATCAAATTCCATTCAATTCCAAATTAATATATTAAATTGGAAAACTTTGCTTTGAAAAATTTCCACTAAATATTAATAAAAAGATTTATAAATTTGAAATAACATTTCATTATTAATTGGGTTAAAGAACGAATGTCGTTAAAAACACAGTTCACGATAAACCCAATTCACATTCCATTTTAATCCAATTACTAAATATAACTAGAAAATCTAATAATCTTAATTAAAAGATTTATTCTTTTCACATGGGGTTTAAGAACAGTGTTATTGAGGACGCCATTCACGACAAACCCAAAATCCAATTTAATATTATATATAAGGCTCTGAATAGAAATTATATTGGCTTTTCTTCAATATCAAATTCTGAAACCAACACATATCGTATGGGGAATAACGATATATTTCTATCTTCCAAATTCCTCCACAGTATCTGTATAGTCACAGAATCCAATATCAAAATATTTCGAAGATGATTTCTATTCAAATACATTCCAATTTATATATTAGAAATTTCTAGTTATATCAAAAACCTTTATAAACCTAATTCATTTATTTAAAAATTATTGGATTATCTTCTAGTTAATAACTAGTTCATTTTGATAAAAATATATTTTTATCTTTTCAAATATGGAATTTTTCATCCCAACTCTTTCCAAATCATTTATTATGATTTTACATAAATTATTAATATTTTTAACATTTTTATTAAAGCCCTTTCAGTCGATTTCCATAAATGGTCATCGAACTGCACTTACAACGACCTTTTCCAAATTTGATTTGGACATAATTCCAAATCCAACCATTAGATTTCAAATCTCTTATACTCGTTGGAAAGCTCTTTTTTATACGAACCCAACGGTTCTATTTTTAGGAGAATCCGACGGTCGGATCTCCCGTAATGTCAATTTGAAGTCAATGATCGAAATTCGCAAACGGTCGCGGCGGGGCGCGTTCTATTCAGGCCATTAAATATATATAATATATATATATTATATATATTTCATCGATTTCCATTTAAAACGTATTTTATAAATTGTATTGTTTATAAATTCGTTTTAAAACGGTTTCAACTTCATTTCAATTTTCAAATCAAAATTGAATACCTCTTATCATTATAATATATAAATGACAATATTTTCAAAATATCAGATTTTGAAATCATTTATTTTTTGATATTCATTATAAAAATGAATAAAATAGATATAAATACCGTTCACATTAAAATGGCGTAAATCTGATCAACATGGCTTCACACATTTGAATATTTTCGTGTCCATCCAAAATCGGACATCAAATCCACATTTTAGTTCTTTACCGAATATTTTTTTGGAATATTCGTAAGTTTAAAATATTCATTATTTTAAAATTGGAATCAGATACAATCAATTTCCATATCATTTATTTGCATGGATTTCATACCACACATGTATACAACAGCAATGATAACCAATCAACCATCATCCAGAGTGCATTACACTACTGCATAAGCATTAAATATAAATAATTAACGCTTACAACAGTCTGTTAACCAATCGATTGACATATAACTAAACAATTGGGATTAGTGTATGCCAAATATCATCCCAATATCTGTGTGGGGTTTCAACCAACAAATACCGAATATTATTTGTGAAGTTGGACGATGGGTAAAATTTATCGTCCCAGTCAATATCAGATAAATGGGTGTATATAAATAAATCTCCGATTTGTAAATGAATATTTATTTTCATTTCAAGAGAAATTTATGTCGTTCATATATACGTTAAAAATTATATTTTTAACGATAAAATATTTATTTCAACACTACCCTATTTCATACAGTTTGTATATTCAATAAAAATTATATTTTTATTATTCAAACATTTTATTCAAAACATGAATATTTTATACTGTTCCTATACATATTAAAAATGAGATTTTTAATGAATAAGTATTTATTTCAGAAAATTTCGGCATTATAACGGCGCGATATTAAAACCGGAGTAATGTCTAACATTACCCCTCTCCTGATACTGGCTCGCGCCATACATAATATTCAACCCAACCAACAAAATCGCAATACAATCATTAACCACAATACAGTCAGTTTTCCACAATACAACCCAAACAAACAATCATGGTTTGTACAATAATAGTGTCAGGGGATTCTAAGCCCGCCTGCAACCTAGAAGATTTTTAACTGTAAAACAATTAGAGTGAGGAGTTCTCACTTTGGGATTCACTCCGTCGGGCTTTTCTAAAGTTCTGATTCGCTATTCTGATCATAGGAATTTGTAAACGAGCTCCAATCTTCACATCGTCTTTTTCTTTAGCCTAAGCGCGCCATTCCGGACAATTTTCGCCTAGTGGCCTTTCTTCCGAAATTGGTCCATTTCGCTAGAAATCTTGAAAAGACCGTATTTGGACAGCAAACTTTGGATGCATTTTTTGAACAACTTCGCAATCCAAAATCTGACTTCCATATACTCAAATCGAAGAGAAAATTATGCTTTTCGATTTTGGTAATGTGGAGTTTTGGCCAGAAGTGCTCAGTTTGGGAGATATGGGCTCGGAAGGTCAGGGACTGTTATATAAAACTGAAAATGGTAAAGATCGGATTTTTAATCGAAGGGGGGCCCACTGGTCGCGCTGAGGTGGCGGGGAGAGGCGGCGGTGACGCGGGACATTGCAACTGGGTTGCGGTGGCCCAGAAGCGGCTGGAGGCGGTAGGTTTGGCAAGGGTTTCGAGTTTTAGGGGCTTGGGGTTCTGGAGATGGCTAGAGGGTAATCGGAGGGGGAAGGGGGCGCTAGAAGGAGCAGCGTTGGTGGCGGTGGGCCATAGGGCTATGATGGTGGCGTGGGAACGAGGGCAACTGTAACGACCCAGATTTCACCCGACCCGATCGATCGCTAAATCGACCAAGACCAGTCAAAATGCGAATACGTTAACTTTGGGAATACAACATATCAGAACAAATAACAACAAACTTTTATAAACATTATAATAATGTTACATCAGAGTACAGAATATATACCAGAGTACGTTGATAAATAATACAACGGAAGATTTAATTACAATAAATGTAATACATTGCAGCGGATCAAATATACTAATCACAGCGGAAGGCTATCATGCCCTGGACACATCTCTAAGCTTCGATCCAGAATCCTGCTCAATATATCTGCAAAATAAGCTACTCGACTGCCCGTGTGGAAAAGAGGGCACCGGGGTTTGCAAAGTGAAACAAACTACGGGTCAGTCATGGGAATGGTGTGAGAAATCTTTATTTAGCTTAACTAATAAGGAGGCTAATCACGGGACCACGCCGCTATCGCGGAACGGGTTTGCTCCATTGGATTGCCAGTGCATAAATAAAGTAAATCGTTAAAAATAACGCAATGCTTTTTAGAAAAATGAAACCATTATAAGACTCAGGTCCCATCACACAATGCAACGCAAGCCGAAGGATAGAGTTTTACCTTATAATGGTCAAAAATGCTTAATACGATAAAAACGGATTTGATATTATTATTAATGTATATATGTTTTAAAATCATTTCGATCATAATGTATTAATCATAGACGGCATAGTACCCCATCCTACTATGTCGCCATATATAGGTATACAATCAAAACCGCATGGTGTTGTATTGGAAATTGGGTTTCCATCAAGAGTCAAGGCTAGGAACAATCTCCTGACCGATTCGAGACACTCTAGCAATATCTCAGGATCACACCTACGGGCAACCCTGGGATCCTACAGGGCCGGTCCCCCAATAGTGCAATGGGTTGGATTAGTCATGCATGAACACACGCTTCCTGATCCTATTGGACCTATAAATTGGCCATTGCGGCCAATAAAATCCGAGGCGCCTCAAAATCCATCAACCACATAAGTAAAATGCCGGGTTGTGTTTAACCCAAACACCACTTCTAGCTAGAAAGAAACGTGTGCACTCCCTGCGTTCTCTTGCTCCGTTTTTGACTCATACCGGGGTGTGAGGCTCGCGAGTAATGAAATACACAAAGCTATGCCTAGATAGGCTATGCTTTGATCATCATCCACAAGGCTCTGCTTTTCAATAAAAGCCTCGATCAATTGCATCTTGGCATGCCACATCGACAGTCCATACCATGCGATCGATACCTATCAATATATAACCTCTGAGCTCGTACGTCTCAGAGAAGGGTGTTAAGCAAGAGAATAAATTCTCCTCCACCACAGAAATATATTAAAAGATATCAATTTAATTACACGACATGAAATTCAATGTCAGACACACATCCATTTACAAGTCCGTTCTGGGTCTGAACGAAACCGGAGGCACCTTATACCTCGCATATCCGAACGATCAACAGTACGTCCGTACAACTACCACTGAAACCTTTTCAAGGTAGCAACTCCAATCAAAGGCATCAGTAGTCCTCATCCATTCGATGTGAAGATCGCCGGTCTTCAACCATCGTCTTCATCTTCGATTTTTAATCGTCTTAGTAATTATTCAGAATGGGTTAAACCCGGTCATTCCTAATAACTCGAGTATTTTTATAATTAAAAATCAAGTGTTATAAGGATACATCCAACGCCTCTTTCCAATTCAGAATATTCTTAATATAAAAGATATTCTGAATCGGAAAGCGAATCAATCATTTACCATATAACTTTGGTTATATGGATTTCATACATCGTATGTAAATGACAATAATAATAAATAATCATCAAACCATCCATTCAACATCCAAAGTGAATTTCACAACTGTGTGAGCATTAAAATGAAATAATAACGCTCATCGCAGCCTATCAATCTATAGATTGACATAGGAATAAATATTGGGGCTAGTGTATATCAATTAACATCCCTATACTCGTGTGGGGTTTTCAGCCAACAATAGTACATATAAATAAATACTTGGTTAATGAATTTAACCAACTTTTATACTACCAACATGTTGATAATGATGGACAAAATGATATTTTATTCCTAATGTTGAAAATAAAATATATATTTGACTCGCATAATTTCTTTTACACTTCTAATATATAATAGAATGTAATTTATTTATATGACATTATTGTGGATGACAAATAAAAGATAATTTTTATTATACTTTATTTGTATATAATCATTCTCAATTTTAATACATAAAAGAAATAATCTCATCGATATATGTTTTTCAATGTATAACCTAACACCTAAAAATGTTTAATTTAAATTGCATACAAATCCTAATGTATGCATTAGCATACAAAGATGTCATTTTAACTCACTTATACATTCTGATCTATGTTTAGACCAAGAATATGATTCTTATATTTGAATATAAATTCTAATGTAGGTTTGCAAATAAGAATGATTTTTATATTTACATATAAATTCTAAATAAAAATGAATATTTTATTTGCATATAAATCCTATCTCAACAAAATGTATAAGAAGTTCCATTTTGCTGACAATTCTATTTTATCAAAATGGATATTTCTATGGTAACACAAACCTACTTCACAAAAATTCTATTTGTATTTGACTCTTTCAGTTAACAAAAATGTAAATTTTGTCCTGATTCAAATCTAATTAACAAAAGGTAATTCTTGTTTCAACTATTTTATTTTTAACAAAAGTAAATATTTTTGATAGAAATAATTATTTTGGTTCAACTAAGCTATTTGTACAAAAATGGGGATTTTGATTTAACTAGTCTAAATTTGACAAAAGTATATAATTTGAAAAAAATTATGGTTTGCTTTTACTAAACTATTATGACCAAAATGTATATTTTGACTTAACTATATTTCAACAAATAACAAAGATGATGACTTTGTTTTGTTGACAAATATAATTCAACAAAACAAATATAAGTGATGAGTTTGTTTTGTCAACAAAATGATAATGTTTTGTTTTAGCCATTACAGTTTGACAGAAGTGACAAAATGTATTTCAACTATTGTAAATTGATAATGGTGAATGTTTTTACTTCATTCCTTTTAAGTGGCACAAATATGAATATTTTGTCTCATTCCTCTAAAATGACAAAAGTGAATACATTTGTCTTAACCCTTTTAAAATGGAAAAATTAAATAATTTTGTCTCATTCTATTTAAATGATAAAAATGTAATTTTTTTGTATTACAACAAAAGGACAAATAAACCTTATCTATTTATTTACCATTTTTATTTTAGCTAAGATGACACTAAAAATATATCTGTTTAATTCTAATCTTTTTATTTTAATATATGATGAAAATAAAAACATTTTATTTAATTTAACAAAATTAAAACAAAGATGAATTCATTTTATCATAATCTTTTTTATTCAATCTAGTTTTAAAGTAAAAAGAAAATGATATTTTTAATCCTATTCTTTTATTTACATCTAAAATGTAATAAAAGTGTAACTTCCTAAATTATGCTTTTTATTTGCATCTAAAAATGTAAATGAAAATGTAATATTTTAATTTATGATTTATTTGCATCAAAGAATGCAAATAAAAATTGTTACGACCCGAACTTCCCCGGTAAGGAAAGCTCGGATTGCTTTGAGGGCAAGACAAATCGAAACGCAAGCAGAAGAACATTTCATTGTATATTACAACAATTCCATCAGAATACAAGAATATACAGAGTATGAATAAATATTACATAGAAAATATCAGAGATTTAAATTACATTTAAATACATTACATAGCAGCGGAAAATAATACAATATACAACTACAAGTAATACACGGATACAGAGCTTTCCGAGTATCGTGCCAGCTGTAAATCAGGATCCTGTGAATATAAATCTGCAAAACCAAAACTACTAGCTGCCTGTGCGGAAAATGAGGGCACCCAGAGTTTAGGTTAAAACAATAAACTCTAGGTCAGTCATGTGACTGGTGTGAGAACTAAAACAGTTATTTAAAACTTTACTTTAAATCAGATATATCAAGGGACCACGCCGTATAACACAGAACGGGTTTCCTCCAAAGAATACCAGTGCATATAACAAAATAGCGCAATGCTTTTTGGAAAAATGATGCTATTATATGACCCAGGTCCCATCACACAATGCAACACAAGCCGAAGGATAGGGTTTTACCTTATAATAGCCAAAGGATGCTTGATACGCTAAATTTCATGTTTTATTATTACTATAAGTGTATAGTGTCAAAAACAATTTCAATCATAAGTATCAATCATAGACGGCATGGGTACCATATATCATGTCACCAATACTAGGCTCTACAATCAAAACCGCAAAGTCACGTATTGGAAGTTGGATTTCCATCTGTGAACCGAGGAAAAAGATAGTCCTTACCGATTCGAGACTGTCTAGCCCGAGTCTTAGGAACAGAACGCATCGTCCCTTGGATCGTCAGGGCCGGTCCACCGATGTGGATTATTATGCCTGAACACTATGTTTCCTCGCCCTTTGGGGCGTAAATGAGCCAAATGACTCCATCGGCTCCACACAGTCACCGATATATCCGAGGCGCCTCGCATCAACAACAACCACACAGGTGAAAATAATATAAATGTCAGGGCTGGTAGGTCACTGACACCACCCTAGCTAGAAAGAAACACATGTCCTCCCTGAGGTCCTCTCCCGTTTCTGGTTCACAACCAAGGTGTGAGGCTCGCGAATCAACGTTACACAAAGGTATGCCACACAGGCGGTGCTTTGATCATCAACCACAAGACTTTGCTTTTCAACATAAGCCTTGATCAATTGTCACTTAGGCATGCCACACAGGCAATTCACTCCATGCGATTGATATCCATCAATATATAACCCCTGAGCTCGTACGTCTCAGAGAAGTGCGTTAAGCAAGAGAATAAATTCTCCACCGCCAAACAGATATATATATTTAATAGAAATCAATAACACAGAATAAAATCCAATGTCAGACACACAGTCCATTTACAGGTTCATTCTGGGTCTGAACGAAACCGGAGGCACCTTGTACCTCGCATATCCATCGATCTCCAAGTACGTTTGGACGATCACCAACTGATTCCCTCCTCTTGGGTGTACAACCCAATCAAGATCATCAGTAATCACCCAAACGATGTGAAGACCTCCGGTCTTCGACCACCATCTTCATCCTCGACACCACGTCGAATCAGTTATTCAGAATGGGGTAAACTCGGTCTTTCTAAATAACTTGCGTATATAATAAACAAGTGTTACACAAACACAACATACACCTCATTCCAATTCAGAATATTCTTTTATTCAAATATTCTTACAGTTTGGGAAAGGTTCCCATTAATTTTATCAAAGATAAATTCTTTAAATTTATTCTTTATTCTTCTTTTGAATATCAATTCAAATTAGTCGGGATTAGCGAGCCACACCGAAGTAATCATTTATTTTATTTCCCAATCCCAACCTATTCATCCCATGAAGTAAAACTGGTAATACTTCATATCGAACACCACGGTGTTATCGGTAAATTCAATTACCATTTCACGTTCAAATCTAATTAAAGATTTAACTATCGCCTAGAGTAAAACTGGTGATACTCCATTCTCAATCACTTCAATCTAATTAAAGATTCATTAAAACTCCACTTGGTTTTAATCTTCCCAAAAATCACTATCAATGATTATTTAACTTGGGAAATCATATCCTGTCTTTAACTGGGTTAAAGAACCAATGTCATTTAAAACACGGTTCACTATAAACCCAAAATCACATTTCATCCCAATTCAATTATTGAAACATCTGGTTATTTTTAAAACTCTTTCAAATCCAATTTATTTATTTAAAAATAAATAAATTATTATTCTAGTTCAAAACTAGTTCATTTCGATAAAAATCTATTTTTATCTTTTCAAATTTGGAATTTTTCATCTCAATTCTTCACAAATCATTTCTTATGATTTTACACAAATTATTACTATTTTTAATAATTTTATCAAGGCCCATTCAGTCGAATTCCATCAACAGCCATCGAACTGCACTTGCAGCGACCTTTTCCAAATTTGATTTGGACATAATTCCAAATCCAACTGTTAGATTTCAAATCTCTAATATTCGTTAGAAAGCTCTTTTAGATACGAACCCAACGGTTCTGGTTTTAGGAGAATCCGACGGTCGGATCTCCTGCAATGTTAATTCGAAGTCAATGGTCGAATTCGCAAACTGCCGCGGCGCGGCGCGTTCTATTCAGG
The DNA here is from genome assembly GCA_030737875.1 of Allium sativum. NCBI lineage: Eukaryota > Viridiplantae > Streptophyta > Magnoliopsida > Asparagales > Amaryllidaceae > Allium > Allium sativum. Next base: position 765,581,727 of record CM060912.1, on the reverse strand, counting down.
CCAAACTATATATATAATATATATTATATATATATTTCGTTGATTTCATTTTTTAAACGTATTTTATAAATTGTTTTAAAGTCGTTTTCAAAACGAATTCAACTTCATATTCAATTTCTAGTCAAAATTGAATAATCCATATCATTACTTTATAAATGATAATATTTTCAAAACGTTAAATTTTGAAATCACTTTCTTTTCTATATTCATTATAAAAATGAATAAAATCGATACAAATATCATTCACATCAAAATGGCGTCAATCTGGTCAACACGGCTTTTATTCAACACATGAATGTTTATTCTATTCAACACATGAATATATTTTCTATTCAACACATGAATATATTTTTATAATAATCCTTATTTTCCAAATTGGAATGAGGCCCAATCAATTACCATATAATGTTAATTATATGGATTTTATACAACACATGTATATAACAACAACGATAAATAATCAACCATCATCCAGAGTGTACCACACAACTGCATAAGCATTAAATATAAATAATTAACGCTTACACAGTCTGTCAACCCATCGATTGACATACAACTAAACAATCGGGATTAGTGTACGTCAAATGTCATCCCAATATCCGTGTGGAGTTTCAAATCAACAAACACAAATTTTATTTGTGTAGTTGGGCGATGTGTAAAATTTATCGTCCCAATTAATATCAGTCAAATCGGTGTACATAAACAAATCGTTCGACTTGTAAATGAATATTTATTTTACTTCAACACATGAATATATATTTTACTTCAACACATGAATACATATTTTATTTCAACACATGAATATATATTTTACTTCAACACATGAATATATATTTTATTTCAATACATGAATATATATTTTATATACACTTTAAAATTTATATTTTTAACTATAAAATATTTTCCCCTATAAAATATTTTATTTCATTCCACATCACACAATCAAATTCCACAACATAACAGTCAAACAAACAAGTCATCCATGGTCTGTGGACGATGGGTGTCGGGTGCTGCTAAGCACCGTCTACATCCAAGTATATATTTCAAACTAGAAATAAATTAAAGGTGAGGAGTTCTCACTGAGAGCTAAACCAAACGCCACGACTCTTCATATGTAGGAAAGCTTCCGCCGCGTTTCCAATGATATCTGTTTCACGTCGTATATGCTAAAAATCATATTTCTAACAACGCTATATCGGTTATAAAAATCACATTTTTATCACATCGTTATATATATAAAAATCATGTTTTTATACTGCTGCTACGTATATAAAAATTTCATTTTTATATTGCTATCCTTATAATAAAAATCATATTTTTATTATGCTAATATATATTTTAAAAATCATATATTTTTTATAGCCATGCTTTTTCATTAAAATCACAATGTTATTTTTATTTTCAAAAACAATGAAAAACAATGCCCTTTCTATATTTTCAAAAATAATGTATATTTTTACATTTACAAACAATGTACATATTTTGTATTTTGAAACACAACAAATTTATATTTTTTTCTCTTGCTTTTCATATGTTAAAAATTACATTTTTATCTTGCTTTTCATTTGACAAAATTTATAATTTTTTTCTCTTGCTTTTCATATTTTTAAAAACAAAGCTATATTTTTCTAAAACAATCCTATACACAAATTTAAAAAAACAATGCTTAAATATTTACAAACAAAGATAATTATTTATTTTTAAAACAATGATATTTAAAACAAAGCTGATTTTTCTCTTTTCACAATGGTTTTATATTTTTAAAAACAATTCCCTTAGTAAATAAAAATAAAATAAAAGGATATACCTTCTCTGTTAAAATTCCTGGCCATCGCTGAAACCCGTTCGATTTGAGAAAACCCATCGTTCGCCTCCACCATCGCGTCGGAAGATGATCGACCTCCCCCCCGTCGAAGACCTTCGCATGCTCCACTTGCCCCTTCGATTTGGTGCAGATCGCACCTGAATCGGCTCCAGAATTCGAGCCTAAAGACAGCGATTTTCAACGCTGATTTTATCCAAATGACGATACTACATTCCATCTCCTCCGTTGAAGCTCGAGTGCCCTCCTAGCACGACGAGATTTGGGTGGAGTCAAGGGGAACGATTGCGTGGATTTTGAGAACGACGAGGAAGAAGATTTGAAAAATCGCGTTTGTTCTTACAGGAAGTGGCGGCGTGTAAAATTGAATGGGGGTTAGGGTTTCTTTAATTGGGCTAATGTTTTTTTTTATATATTTTATATTTTGTTTTTATTCTTTTAATCTCAAATTTACATGCTTACCGTTACGAGCTCCAAATCCAACCCAACGACGGTCGCCCCTAGCTAATTACCCCCATTCCGAACACAATGGGATATGTTTCGTAACCCAATTCAGCTGTTACGATAAGTTTTTCTTTTAAGTTCATATTTAAATCAATATATATTCAATATGAACACACATTTTAATTTATACTGACTCTGAAAATTCCAGAAAAATTATTTTTACCTTCGTATTGACGATACGGTCCTAACAAAACTAATTTCGTCCAATTCTGAGACCGTTTGAAAAATGGCCATTTTCTGGTCGATCGAAATTGACCGAAACTATCAAAACACGTTTAACTTCGCCACGCTCACATATTAATTCAGAAAATTATGAATTTTGACACCTAGCAATAATTTGACATCCCGGATCCAACAAAAGTGGTTTCGTCGGAAATGAAGGTCGTTTGCAAAATTCCCATTTCTAAGGGCTTTTATATATATTAAAATATATATAAATTCCATAGCGACTTTTCTGAATTTTAAACTGGACATATCTTCTCATCACTAAAGTGAAATCTCAGTTTCTCAACTTCGTTAGAAAGATATGATCAAACAGATTCGAATATTTCTTGTTTCGCTGAAATCCGATTTATTTTGAATCTTGTACATTCATTTGAAATTCAAAATAGAATTTTCGAACTACCGCGCCATTTTCATTTCCTTTTATATTTAAAATAAAATATTTATATTCCAACGACGATTCAAATAAATATATACGCTCTAATTCTATTCAAAATAAATTTCTCGCCGATATTATTTAAAATAATCCATTTTAAGTATTCAAAATTCATTAAAATAGCCAAAATAAAACTTTTAAATTGGCTCAGAATTTCCGGGTTGTTACAAAAATACAACTTTTAATTTCATGTTTTATTTGCATCAAAAGGTGCAAATAAAAATGCAACTTTCTTATTCAAGGTTTTATTTGCATCAAGGAATGCAAATATAAATTTAACTTTTAAATGAAAGCGTATTCATAAAATGTAATCTTTTAAATTTCAATATTTTGATTAGAATAGATTATCCCTAAAAATGTAATCTTAAATATTTGATCTTTTTATTTAAACTAACTACATTAAAAATATAGTCTTTTACTTCTACTCTTCTTATTGTGACAAATTTACAATAAAATTATAATCCTTTATTTTACTGACATGTCTGCCAAAAATGTTATTTTTATGTAATCCTCTTTAATGTAATCATCTTACAAAATGAAATATTTATTCCGATGTAACAATCTTACAAAGATGAAAGTTTTAAATAAAATGATCTAAATGACATTATGTTCCAAAAATGACATTTTATTCTTATCAAACATTTTAAACAAAATGTTATTTTATTCCAATCAAACATTTCATACAAAGATAAAAAGGTGACCTTTATTATTAACCTAATTCTAATGTTTTGTTTGCATCTAAAATTGCAAATGAAATATTATTTTAATTCTAATGTTTTGTTTGCATCTAAAATTGCAAACAAAAATATGATTTTTTATATTTCAAAGTATATTGCAAAAAAGGATGCAAATAAAAGAACATTTTATATTTCTATGTATATTTGCATAAAAGAATGCAAATAAAAGAACATTTTATTTTCTCTAAATATATTTGCCTAAAAGAATGCAAATAAAAGAACTTTTTATTTTCTCTAAATAGTAAAAATGATACTTTTAATCTTATTCTTTTTAATGAGAATAATATTACATAAAAATGTATGTTTTTAATTCCATTCTTTAAATGAGAACAATATTACAGAAAAATGTAATCTTTTAATTCTATCATTTTTAATGAAAAACAATATTACATTAAAAATGTCTATTTTTATCTAATTCTTTTCAACGTACAAAAATGTCCATTTTTAGTTTCATTCTTTCAAAATGACAAAAATGAATATTTTGGTCTTAATCTTCTTAAATGACAAAAAGGAATGTTTGGTTACATTCTTTTAAGTTTGACAAAGATGAATATGTTTGTCTACTTCTAATTAAATGCCATAAATCTATATTTTTATTTCAATAATCATATTTTGACAAAATCTATATTTTATTTCAAAAATCATGTTTTAACACAAAAATGTTATTTTTCTTCACTAACATGTTTTAACACAAAAATGTTATTTTATTTCAGTAATCATGTTTTGACAAAGTTTATATTTTTATTTTGACTAACATGTTTGGCAAAATGTATCTTTTTATTTCCATAGCTATATTTTCACAAAATGTCTCTTTTTATTTCAGTAATTATATTTTGACAAAATGTTTCTTTTTGTTTCAATAACCATGTTTTGACACAACCATGTTTAATGCAAACAATAAAATTGAATATTATATTGTTGTTCTAATTTTAAACAAACCCACGTTTTAATGTAAGCAATAAAATGAATATTTTATTGTTATTCTATTTTTTTGACATAACAATTCATAACTAGATGACAAATTTTACTTACGCACATTTTCTACGTATTCTAATGTCAATTAAAAGAATATTTTATACGTTTACATTTCTCTATGTACTCTAATAACATATAAAAGAATATTTTATATGTTTACATCTATTTTATAACGAACATGAATATTATATATTTTATATATACAATAAACATGTAATTTTTATTGTATACACAAAATTCTGACAAACATGAATACACAATTCAATTTAGTGGTTCATCACATCATAACACAATCAATATTGAAATAAATATATACAACATCAGCATAAATTTTATATAGAATGAACAGAAATTTCACAACGAAATAAGTAATTAATTTTAAAATAGAAATCTCACATCGATTTTTGTCTGAATTTTCATCGTGCTCTGATTCAGATCTGCTCTGTTTCATCATGTATATCTCATTTTTGCGGTTTCAACGCATTTGATTTCATCGAATTCTGATAAGATTTGAGAGAGATATCATTGTTTATATGTTAATTACAATTTTAAAATAGTTAGTTAATTAATTAATTACCCTTTCTTCCCCTACAATCCATTTTCCTTGCTACAGGTCACGGCAGAAATAAACGCGCCCCCTACCCTCCTGTTCGCACAACACTTCGAGCCTCCAGCCACCGATCAGAACGCACCACATCGAAGCCCTTGCCATGCTCCTCCAACAACCCCGGTATGGGCGAACTCGCAACCCCCTGGAGTGCCCAGCTCCACCACGAACAACGCCACTTTGTGGCCAAATTCCCGTCGCCATACTCTTCCAGAACTCATCATCACCGTATAGAATTAAAGCTAAGAAGAATCTCTTCGATTTTCTCTAAAGAACCATATGCTAATTCGTAACCATTTGTGAGAGATTAGAGGATTACTAAGGGACAGTTCTGGCCATTAAAATAGTGGGTGGCGGCTAGGTCATTAGAATTAGGGTTTTGTTTAGATTTTTTTCCTATTATTTATACTATTTAATTGTTAAATTTGCAAATAAACCCATAATCTCTCCATAGCTCCGATTCCAGCCCAATGAAGGATGTTCCCTGGCAAATACCCCCATTCCGGATGCAATGGGCTAGGTCCCGTCAGCCCAAACGAACGTCTATGGTCTGAAATCTTTAATTTAATATTTAAATCATTTATTTAATTAATTCAATCTTACATTTAAATTCACCGGGGCCACATACGACCTCTAAAAATTCCAGAAAAATTATTTATAGTTATGTTTTGATGATACAGTTCTAAGAAGACTAATCTCGTCGAATTTTAAGACCGTTTGAAAAATGGTCATTTTCTGGTCGATCAGATTTGATTGAAATTGACAAAACACGTTTTCTTTTGTCACACTCACATATTAATTCTAAAAAATTATGAAAATTGAAATCTAGCAATAATTTGACATTCCTGTTCCAACAAAAGTGGTTTCGTCGAAAACGGAGGTCGTTTGAAAAATGGCTATTTTTAATATTAAAATATATATAAATTCTACAGCGACTATTTTGAATTTTAAACTGGGCATAACTTTTGATTTCCGCTATGAAATTGCAATTTTTCAGATTCGTTGGAAAGATATTTTTAAATAGATTCTAATATTTTTGGTTTTACTAAAATCCGCTAAATTTTGAATCCGGTACATTCGGTCAAAGTTCAAGTTTGACTTTTCAAACTACTGCGCTATTTCTAACTTCTTTTATAATAAAATAAAATTTTCATTCTAACTACAATTTAAATATATTTTTAATCATTATTATTTTAAATAAATTATTTTAACTATTAAAATTCCATTAAAATTTCTAAAATAAAATTTTTAAATTGGTTTAGAATTTGCGGGTTGTTACAATCTCCCCCACTTGAAATCTTTTCGTCCTCGAAAAGGAACGAAGCTAAAAGTCATTAAATTAACCCATTCAACTTTTAATTTTTAATCAATTTTCAGTTCAGTTCAATATTAAATTTGATTTAGTTAAATTTATCATTCTTTTATATATTGGTTGAATTATTTATCATTCCAATATTTTAATTAGTTAAACTAATTATCAAACATCACAACCAGCAATCAATTAGGTGATTAACCTTTCAAATAAAAATAACTTTTATATATAGTCAAAAGATCATATTTTTAGTGCAAATCACAGCAATAGACCCTATTTAGTTTTGGTTCTCACACCAGTCAATGGAAATATATAGATATACCACTTTCGAAACTCGAACATAAATTCTGATGATGTTTCGAACCACCATCAGAACATCTCCGGGCGACTCAAGTGTGATTCTATATCTATCTAGTATATTTGAGGTTTCGAATACACGCTAGCTAGGCATATATGCAAAATCTTTATATGCTCGATTGTCCAAAATAAAATAAAATAATATATTCAAATACGTATAATAAGATTTTAAATTTTCAAAACTAAATTTGTTTGCATTTTTAATTTAAAAATTAATACTCTTTACACTCGTTCTAGGATACTATTGATCCTATCTCTAACGAGTTATTCTTATTGGATATTATTAATCCAATCTCTGATGAGTCTTTTGTTCAGTTCTAACGAGTTGTTCCCCAAAGATTTAAGCTAACCAGAGCTCTGATACCAAGAGTAACGATCCGGATTTCACCCGACCCGATCGATCGCTAAATCGACCAAGATCTGTCAAAACCCGAATACGTTAACTTTGGGAATACAACATATCAAAACAAATAACAACAGACTTTTATAAACATTATAATAATGTTACATCAGAGTACATTGATAAATAATACAGCGGAAGATTTAATTACAATAAATGTAATACATTGCAGCGGATCAAATATACTAATCACAGCGGAAGGCTATCATGCTCTGGACACATCTCTAAGCTTCGATCCAGAATCCTGCTCAATATATCTACAAAATAAGCTACTCGACTGCCCGTGTGGAAAAGAGGCACCGGGATTTGCAAAGTGAAACAAACTACGGGTCAGTCATGGGAATGGTGTGAGAAATCTTTATTTAGCTTAACTAATAAGGAGGCTATTCACGGGACCACGCCGCTATCGCGGAACGGGTTTGCTCCATTGGATTGCCAGTGCATAAATAAAGTAAATCGTTAAAAACAATGCAATGCTTTTTAGAAAAATGAAACCATTATAAGACTCAGGTCCCATCACACAATGCAACGCAAGCCGTAGGATAGAGTTTTACCTTATAATGGTCAAAAATGCTTAATACGATAAAAACGGATTTGATATTATTATTAATGTATATATATTTTAAAATCATTTCGATCATAATGTATTAATCATAGACGGCATAGTACCCCATCCTACTATGTCGCCATATATAGGTATACAATCAAAACCGCATGGTGTTGTATTGAAAATTGGGTTTCCATCAAGAGTCAAGGCTAGGAACAATCTCCTGACCGATTCGAGACACTCTAGCAATATCTCAGGATCACACCTACGGGCAACCCTGGGATCCTACAGGCCGGTCCCCCAATAGTGCAATGGGTTGGATTAGTCATGCATGAACACACGCTTCCTGATCCTATTGGACCTATAAATTGGCCATTGCGGCCAATAAAATCCGAGGCGCCTCAAAATCCATCAACCACATAAGTAAAATGCCGGGTCGTGTTAAACCCAAACACCACTTCTAGCTAGAAAGAAACGTGTGCACTCCCTGCGTTCTCTTGCTCCGTTTTTGACTCATACCGGGGTGTGAGGCTCGCGAGTAACGAAATACACAAAGCTATGCCTAGATAGGCTATGCTTTGATCATCATCCACAATGCTCTGCTTTTCAACAAAAGCCTCGATCAACTGCATCTTGGCATGCCACATCGACAGTCCATAACGTGCGATCGATACCTATCAATATATAACCTCTGAGCTCGTACGTCTCAGATAAGGGTGTTAAGCAAGAGAATAAATTCTCCACCACCACAGAAATATATTAATAGATATCAATTTAATTACACGACATGAAATTCAATGTCAGACACACATCCGTTTACAAGTCCGTTCTGGGTCTGAACGAAACCGGAGGCACCTTATACCTCGCATATCTGAACGATCAACAATACGTACGGACAACTACCACTGAAACCTTTTCAAGGTAGCAACTCCAATCATAGGCATCAGTAGTCCTTATCCATTCGATGTGAAGATCATCGGTCTTCAACCACCGTCTTCATCTTCGACTTTTAATCGTCGTGGTAATTATTCTGAATGGGTTAAACCCGGTCATTCCGAATAACTCGCGTATTTTTATAATTAAAAATCAAGTATTATAAGGATACATCCAACGCCTCTTCCAATTCAGAATATTCTTATTATAAAAGATATTCTGAATCGGAATGCGACTCAATCATTTACCATATAACTTTGGTTATATGGATTTCATACATCGTATGTAAATGATAATAATAATAAATAATCATCAAACCATCCATTCAACATCCAAAGTGAAGTTCACAACTGTGTGAGCATTAAAATGAAATAATAACGCTTATCGCAGCCTGTCAATCTATCGATTGACATAGGAATAAATATTGGGACTAGTGTATATCAATTAACATCCCAATACCCGTGTGGGGTTTTCATCCAACAACTATGCATATAAATAAATATTTGGTTAATGAATTTTACCAACTTTGATACTACCAACATATTGATAATGATGGACAAAATGATATTTTATTCCCAATGTTGAAAATAAAATATATATTTGACTGGCATAATTTCTTTTACGTTTCTAATATATATCAGAATGTAATTTATTTATATGACATTATTGTGGATGACAAATAAAAGACATTTTTTATTATACTTTATTTGTATATAATCATTCTCAGTTTTAACACATAAAAGAAATAATCTCATCGGTATATGTTTTTCAATGTATAACCTAACACCTAAAAATGTTTAATTTAAATTGCATACAAATCCTAATGTATGCATTAGCATACAAAGATGTCATTTTAACTCACCTATACATTCTGATCTATGTTTAGACCAAGAATATGATTCTTATATTTGAATATAAATTATAATGTAGGTTTGCAAATAAGAATGATTTTTATATTTACATATAAATTCTATGTTATGTTATGCAAATAAAAATGATTATTTTATTTGTATATAAATCCTATCTCAACAAAATGTATAAGAAGTTCAATTTTGCTGACAATTCTATTTTATCAAAATGGATATTTCTATGGTAACACAAACCTATTTCACAAAAATTCTATTTGTGTTTAACTCTTTCAGTTAACAAAAATGTAAATTTTGTCTTGATTCAAATCTAATTAATGAAGGGTAATTTTTGTTTCAACTATTTTATTTTTAACAAAAGTAAATATTTTTGATAGAAATAATTATTTTGGTTCAACTAAGCTATTTGTACAAAAATGGGGATTTTGATTCGACTAGTCTTAATTTGACAAAAGTATATAATTTGAAAAAAATTATGGTTTGCTTTAACTAACCTATTATGACCAAAATGTATATTTTGACTTAACTATATTTCAACAAACAACAAAGATGATGACTTTGTTTTGTTGACAAATCCAATTCAACAAAACAAATATAAATGATGAGTTTGTTTTGTCAACAAAATGATAATGTTTTGTTTTAGCCATTACAGTTTGACAAAAGTGACAAAATGTATTTCAACTATTGTAAATTGATAATGGTGAATGTTTTTACTTCATTCCTTTTAAGTTACACAAATATGAATATTTTGTCTCATTCCTCTAAAATGACAAAAGTGAATACATTTGTCTTAACCCTTTTAAAACGGCAAAATTAAATAATTTTGCTCATTCTATTTAAATGATAAAAATGTAATATTTTTTTTGTAATGCAACAAAAGGACAAATAAACCTTATCTATTTATTTACCCTTTTTATTTTAGCTAAGATGACACTAAAAATATATCTTTTTAAATCTAATCTTTTTATTATAATCTATGATGAAAATAAAAACATTTTATTTAATTTAACAAAATTACAACAAAGATGAATTCATTTTATCATAATCATTTTATTCACTCTAGTTTTAAAGTAAAAAGAAAATGATATTTTTAATCCTATTCTTTTATTTACATCTAAAATGTAATAAAAGTGTAACTTCCTAAACTATGCTTTTTATTTGCATCTAAAAATGCAAATGAAAATGTAATATTTTAATTTATGATTTATTTGCATCGAAGAATGCAAATAAAAATACAACTTTTAATTTCATGTTTTATTTGCATCAAAGGGTGCAAATAAAAATGCAATTTTATAATTCAAGGTTTTATTTGCATCAAGGAATGCAAATATAAATTCAACTTTTAAATGAAAGCGTATTCATAAAAAATAATCTTTTAAATTTCAATCTTTTGATTAGAACAGATTATCCATAAAAATGTAATCTTAAATGTTTGATCTTTTTATTTAAACTAACTACATTAAAAATATAGTCTTTTACTTCTACTCTTCTTATTGTGACAAATTTACAATAAAATTATAATCCTTTATTTTACTGACATGTCTGCCAAAAATGTTATTTTTATGTAATCCTCTTTAATGTAATCATCTTACAAAATGAAATATTTATTCTGATGTAACAATCTTACAAAGATAAAAGTTTTAAATAAAATGATCTAAATGACATTATGTACCAAAAATGACATTTTATTCTTATCAAACATTTTAAACAAAATGTTATTTTATTCCAATCAAACATTTCATACAAAGATAAAAAGGTGACCCTTATTGTTAATCTAATTCTAATGTTTTGTTTGCATCTAAAATTGCAAATGAAAATATGATTTTAATTCTAATGTTTTGTTTGCATCTAAAAAAAATATGATTTTTTATATTTCAAAGTATATTGCAAAAAAGGATGCAAATAAAATAACACTTTATATTCCTATGTATATTTGCATAAAAGAATGCAAATAAAAGAACATTTTATTTTCTCTAAATATATTTGCCTAAAAGAATGCAAATAAAAGAACTTTTTATTTTCTCTAAGATACTTTTAATCTTATTCTTTTCAATGAGAATAATATTACATAAAAATGTATGTTTTTAATTCCATTCTTTAAATGAGAACAATATTACATAAAAATGTAATCATTTAATTGTATCCTCTTTAATGAAAAACAATATTACATAAAAATGTCTATTTTTATCTAATTCTTTTCAATGTACAAAAATGCCCATTTTTAGTTTCATTCTTTCAAAATGACAAAAATGAATAATTTGGTCTTAATCTTCTTAAATGACAATGTTAGACCCAAATGTGGTTCTAACACCCAAATTGATTAGAAACAAGATAAAATAAAACAGAAATAAAAATGAACACACAAGATTTATAGTGGTTCGGCGAAGAAATGCCTACGTCCACTTAATTCTCACTATATTCAGTAATTCAGTTACAAAGGCAATGTAAGATTCACTCACAACTCACTTTTGTTCACTCAAATGATTAAAACAAGAAATGAAAGATGGTTTGGATTTTCCGGGAGTAAAGGAATTCGAATGATGGAGGTACTTGGATTCTCAAAAGTGCTGAAAAAAGATCCTTCTCTTTGTCTCTAGATGGGGTATTTATAGGTGTGAATTTGCCTGAGATTCAATCCGGGTCGGAACACGTGTCATCCATCGCACTCTCTTCGGGTTCGGATGGACTATCAAGCTGACAACACATCAAAGAGACGGACGTTAGGGGTAGGAATTAGTCATATCCGGTCCGGTTCTCCAGGCGATTTCATAGGAGACTTTCCTGGATCATGGGTGCGGGTCGGAGACGTGCAGGTTGGGGGCTCGGATCGGAATACCCGATCCGAACCGGAGTAGCTTGGACGTCTCTCCTTCTCTAATCATACTCCGCTCCGCTCCAGCGTCGTGGCAAGCAGATGGCTTTCCGATCCACTTGAGATTTATTGGCCTTCCGATCCGAACAGAGATGCTTTGCCAATTTATCCAGTAAGAGACATCCGATCCGAACAGGGAATTCTACCCGATCCGAACCGATATGCTGCTATCAATCTGTATTGTGGTGTTTCCTTCCGATCCGAACCGGAGTCTTATAACTTGAAATACTCTTCGATGGTTAGTTTCTTGACTTTGTGTTGCCTAGTTCACAAAGTAGGCTAACATTTTGCCCCCTCAAAGGATGCTTTCGTTGTACAAAGCGTGCTTTGATGTCGTTTAACCAGAATTGTCAAGAGTAATGCACAGATTTCTGTTCGGTTCGGCGTCCGACCCGAACACATTTTCTTCATTTCTGAGCAAATTTGGGAACTTATCTCGCCATGTAATGCTTCTTGCAGGTGTGCTCCTTCTTTACATTCCTTCTCTTCAATTCGAGTTGGATTCTAAATCAACGTGTGAAGTTTCCACTCGGTTCGGATTCCGATCCGAAGCGTATTCGTGGATTTCTTTCTTAAACATTGGGCCTTCAGAGAGAGTTGTGCTACTGGGCTTCCATTCCGGTCCGAGCGGGCGAGACAAAATAGGGAGACGAGGAGTCAACACCCTTCTTTATATAAACCCATCACCGTCTTCATTCCTTCCTTCTTCGTTTCAATTGCCGCTCGGACCTAAGTATTGAAAACATCAGAAACTCGAATACTCTGAAACTATCTCTCGTAGATTTCTTAATTCGAACACGTAGGTAGCTCTTTAATCTCGAATAGCTTCATAGTAATTGCTCTTGATTTCAATTTGTGTTGGATGGGGATGGTTTAGCCGTAGGCTTCGCTTGAACTCCACATCGTTACTGGTGGACGCGCCGTCGCTTCGAGGCGTTGCGAAGCTGGAGAGGGCAAATTTCTGCCCTTGACGATAGCTTTAGTGATAACATGGACCTGTTTGTGAGAAAGGAGGGAAAGAGGAAGAAGACGAGGAGCGTGGTGACCAACTGAAGTCGGTTCGGGTAGAAGACGGAGGAACGGAAAGGAAGAAGTAGGATAAGGGGTCGGTCCGGGTTACACACTTTAGAAAGACAGGGAGGACAGAAAACGTCGGTTCGGGTCGGAGAAGTGAAGGTTGAAGTAAATGGATCGGTTGAGTGGTGCTAGTTCGGTTCGGATCGGGCCATCCGATCCGATTAGATCAGTCCTGCTTCCGAACCCATTGCTTCCCTTGTCTTGAACTAGCCCTGCTCTAATGACGCATCTGAACCGATTACTGTCTGTGTTTGCATTGAGCCAGCCATCATACGTATATCCGAACCGAGCCGAACATATCAAACTTGGCACATAAAGACTACCCAATTAATTCAACTAATGCTTACCCTAGACGAATATGCTTCGCGAACAGTTAGGATAGTGCCTTGCGAACATAAACGAGAATCAAGGACAACCTTAACTATTACTTTCTCTTTAATGCTTCGTCTTGCATTGCTGTACTTCTATTTTGTATTTCCCACATTTGTTGCACACACTTTAGTTCACACACATACACAAAAAGGGGACACAGGATAATTCACTCTAATCCGTGCTATTACTTCTTCAATAGTTCCATGACAATGAGGCCCAGACGCTCTTCTCGTTTAGCTGAGAGGAAAAAAGCTCCAGAAACTTCCAACAAAACCACTCTCGAGGATATATCTTCTTCATCTGACCCAGAATGGGACAGCGAGGGTCCGGATTACGGAGTTGGTCATCGGGAAAGCGATGAAATGTCTTCAGAAAATGAAGTTTCCCTAGGCTTTGAGGAGGAAGGAGGGATTGGTGATAATCGAGCACCCGATGAATTTGACTCAGCCATTATATTGGAATCACCTCCAGATTCCGTAGAATCAACAATTGACAATGACCGACTCGTGAGAATTTGCTTGAAGTATGGAATAATGAAGAGAGACACTTTAGTGCCCTCACGTTCTGACCGTCCCCATAACCCTCCAGAAGGATATATGACGGTCACTCGTCTGATGTGCATGGTTGGCGCCATTCCTCCATTCTCGCCTTTCATCGTCGACTTCTTAAGACAAATGCGGATTGCCCCCATGCAGCTGCATCCCAATTCATATGCCTATCTGCATACCTTATTCATAGCATATCGTGAAATTCTAGGCGTGGAGCTTACGTTTGACGATGTTCATTTCTTTTATAATTTCAAACATCGGACTAGAGAAACCCCTTCTTTCTGTTACTTTGAGTCGGTCCCAAAGAGGAAGATAATCTCTACGCCGTTTAGCAGCAAAGCTGGAGATTCCAGACTAGAGTGGTTCTATATAAAGCAACAGTCTGGATGCGCCAGAAGATGGACAAAATCAAGTAAAGCACTGATTTTCTGACCCTGGATTCTATACACTTGAATCATCACCCTGACCTGTTTTCCTTTTTATTTGCAGTCGACAATCCCAAACAGGTATCAGACCCAGCGTTCTTTGATCGAATGCACCGTCTCCTCAATGGCGACCAAAAATTCCTTACTATTGACGAGGTCCTTAAAGACGAGTACCTTCATTTTCACGGGCTGCTATCCGTTTTCCGCAGCATCGGTCATGGGACGGTTCCTTATGCATATATTCCTCCAGTGGAAACAGTTCCAGAAATAGGAGAAGGCTCGGGAATTCCTGCAGCTTCTCTTCAAACTTCACCTTCTCCCTCTTCCACTCAAGATGATGAACTGGCTAATCTGGCCAAAAAACATCGTGAAGGGTATATTGCCCCCGAGGAAACTACCTCGGTAGACAAATCAAAATCTCCCCAAGGGTCGCCACTTCACGCTTCCGAAGGGGATGTTCCTAGCACCGACGAGCACATATTTCAGGGTTTGGGGGATCTTCCCTTACCCGAGACTATATATACTTCAGAAGATTTCCGAAAGGACCCTTTAGTCTTCACTTCTTCTGAAGAGACTACTCCTGCTAAGGCCAAAGAGCCTGCCCGCACCAGTCTAGCTTCAGACTCGGGTTGGTTGGGGGGACACACACACCACATAGGATGCACTTTGCACCGTAGCACTAGCATTCATTTCACTTCTTTTTCCATGGATCCGTCGATTCTAAACTTTGTTTAATTTATCGTGCAGGTACAATGTCTCGCTCCTCTTACGATATAAGAAAGCTTCGCCGCAGCATGTCCAATCCTCCTCAGGATGCTGAGTATAATCGCCGGGATGACCGCGGCAGGGAGGAAAGAAGACCCTATGATCCTTATCGATCTCGATCCTCACGCTCCCGCTCACCAGTCCGACCAGAACAAGAAAAATACAAAAGCTATCAGGGTCGTAGGGAGGAGGATAGACCACAATCTAGGGATTCCACTTCCTCCCATGAAAAGCGGAGTAGAGAGAAAACACCTCCAAAGGAAACTGGGTCTAGAAGTAAGCAAAAAGTCCCTGCTACTAAGCGACCTCGGACAGACAAGGGTTCTACGGAATCTTCTTCAGGAAGGGATACTGAACTAACAATCCTCGCCCCTCCTCCACCAGATGCGGGAACCGCCGTAAGGCTGGCATATTTAAAGGAGCAATTTCCCGAGCATTACTTCGAGACTCTGACCTTTCTACCTTCCCTCGAACCTATTTCTTCTAATTGGGCAGAGGAGGCCAGAGCAAAGATTGATTTGGTGGAAAAACAATATACCGAAATGTTCAAGTATTCCCGCACTCTTTCTAGAATCATCCGCACGCTAATGACAAATGCTGACTCAATGCACAAAACTGCAGAGGAAGATGCTAAAGCCCTAAAAACCTTAGGAAAAAATTTAGAAGATACTCAAGCTCAACTAGCTATCGCTCAGAAGAACGCTTCTAACTTCAAACAACAGTTTGAGGACATGCAAAAGCGTTATCATGATTTGCTAGAATCCCACACTCAGGAGCGTTCTGAGTTGAAGAAGCAAGCTGACGAAGCCAAATCAGAGGCCGCTAAGACACGTCTCGCTTATGCTGAGCTTGAGCAGAAAAACGCCGAGTTAGCGAAAAGGAATGCTGAGTTAGAAAAGAAAAACGCTGACTTGGCCTCAAAATTGTTAGAGGCGGAAAACAGGGCTGCTCTAGCTGAAGGCAATGTGGAATGCGCTATTAAATCTGCGGAAGAAACCCGCAAACAATTATCAGAGGCGGAGGCCGATATTCAGGGTTTCGGCGAGCTAATGATCGAATTCTTCGCGCACATTATTCGTCGTCGAAACATTTCCTGGATCGAGGACTATCCATCCACTTTGGTTCATGTGTGGAATCAAATCGTCGAGTGGGAAAAAGAAGAGCTTAAGGTTGATTCCCTCGATGAAGATAAGCTGATGGAGAAATATCTGAGAGACGACGAACCAGAGCGCCTAGCTGAAGGGCGCCGCCTAATTGCTGAGGCCATGGAAGAAGAGAGGCGGAAGTCTAAACAGAAAACCATTCCTGAAGCTGGTTCCTCTTCTTCTGCTCCTGTAACTCCTGAAGTGGAAGGGTATGATCCCGAAAACCCGGGAATTCCCCGATCAACTTTACTATCTCCCATTCCTGAAATAACTCCAGAGGTAGTAGTCACCCCCGCTGAGAAGTCTTCATAAGGTATCCCTATCTTTTCTCCTCAATTTGTCAAGGCTACTACTACCTTTGGCTACATGACTGAACGTTCGATGAGAAATCCTTTGCTCTTGCCTGAGTTGATAACCGATGTTTCTCATTTTGTAGGCGTTGAATCATCCGCGAAGACAGATGTAGCTCAAGGAGCTACCGCTGGGACACAACCCGCTGATAGGGTCAAAGAAGGGGAAGACAAGGCTGCTTCAACAGACCTGGGGGAAAGAAGTGAGCCAACCAAGGTCACTACTCCCCATGATGAAGAAATGATTGCAGCTTTAAAAGACGACGGAGGAGACGAGGGGCATGATGAGGAACCGGAGATTGTAATAACCGGGGAATCGAAAAGCGCTGATGACGTTACCTTAGCTGCCATGAAGGCTGATCAAGACAAGCGCTTGCAATTAAAGGCTGAAGAATTAGACCCTGAGGTCCTCAAGCCCCTCGCAGTTGTGGATGCAGGTTCAAGGTTAGTTGTTAAGCTCTCCACTAGATCTATTACCGAAGAACTTGCTAAAAAATCTTCTCTTGATTCCAGTGCCCCGCCCTCCGGGAAAAAGTCTGCTGGCTCCAGTACTACATCTTCGGGGAAAAAGAAATCAAAGCGGATCTTGACTGAAGCCGAGAAGGAAGCAAAAGATGCGGAAAAAGCTGCCAAGAAATCGAAGGCTCATCCCAAACCCAAATAGTGGGTTCTCCGTGTCCTTTTAGCATCTTTGTAAATCAATAAGTGCTGCCACAACAGCAGCTCCTGCACTTTCTTTTTTAGTTATTTCCCTGTACAAATTCATTCATTTGTAAATAAAGATAATTCACTTTTTGCAATGTTTATTTGTTAGCAGTTCTGCACTTATGTAAAAATGCATATCTATAGTTATGAAACAAAGTTGTGGAGAGGGGAGATATGTGTATGTATAGGTATCCCCAGTCAATCTCCATAAGTTATTCAGTGCTTAACCATGCAATCTGAATACTCCCGATTCTCTAACGGGATGGCATTTCCTGTGTCATCAATGCCTGTTGTTTTTCCTGGCATTTCTTTTATACTCTCTCTCATTCTCTTGAGAGTTAGAGTTCGAGTTCAGTCATTTGTCTATTCCCCGGTCGTTCAACGGGAAAAGATTTCTTTCTCGGCGCTCGGTCGGAGACGCCTTTATACTCTCTTTCTCTCTGGAAAGTTAGAGTTCGGAGTAGAATTTCTTTTTCAGCGCTCAGTCGGAGACGCTTTTATACTCTCTCTCTTTCTCTGGAGAGTTAGAGTTAGAATGTCGTTTTCTCATTCTTTCATGTCTTATCGCACAAATAATCATTGTGCTTCTTTTTATGTCTAGACTGTTTTCAACCCTCTTTAGGCTCTCAGTTGTCCTGTATTTTATAATCACAACAGAACAACTAATGAATGTAAATGCATAAAAGTAAATAACACACAATATTTTTATAGTGGTTCAGCTAAGTCATAGCCTACATCCACTTTATAGTCCTTTTTTCATATCGTCATATTTTCCAAAGGCATGTCGTGCCTTATTACAGAGTTTACAGGAAGAACAGCAAAAAGTATAGCATTTCTAATCCAAATATCGCATTAAGTGTTGGGCATTCCATGCTCGAGGGACTTCTTCGCCATCTACGGTCGTTAACCTGAATGTTCCTTTATCAAGTTTCCGTTGGATGACAAAGGGTCCTTCCCATTTTGGGCCAAGGTGAGGAAGAGATGGAAAAACTCTCTTTAGCACCAAATCTCCGGGTTCAAAAGTTCTGAGGCGAACTTTTTTGTCATAATAGCGCGCCATCTGACGCCGATGTCTTGCTGCACGCAAGTCTGCTTCGTCCCTCTTCTCTTCGACTTCATCAAGAGACTCAAGTAAAAGTGCCCGATTCGTCATCGGGTCATAATACGTAACCCTGTGGGAAGGAACTTCCAGTTCAACTGGAATTACTGCTTCTGAGCCAAAGGAGAGAGAGAAAGGGGTATGACCGGTAGCCGTTTTAAACGTTGTTCGATATGCCCACAAAGCTAGGGGCAATTCATCAACCCATTTTGCCTTTGCACGCTCTAATCGCTTCTTGAGGATGGATTTTATTACCTTGTTTATTGCCTCTACTTGCCCATTAGATTGTGGATAGGCAACTGCAGTATAACGTTTGTCTATCTTATATTTCTGGCAAAAGTTTCT
Source organism: Allium sativum (assembly GCA_030737875.1). Classification (NCBI taxonomy): domain Eukaryota; kingdom Viridiplantae; phylum Streptophyta; class Magnoliopsida; order Asparagales; family Amaryllidaceae; genus Allium; species Allium sativum. The sequence goes on along the minus strand of CM060912.1, from coordinate 765,562,306 downwards.
GAATTCAGTGCTATCAAATTGGGTCCCGTTGTCGGTAATAATCGTCCTTGGGATCCCGAATCGGCATATAATATTTCGGACCACAAAACTTATCACCTTTCTTGTGGTGATCTTAGTCAAGGGTTCAGCTTCCACCCACTTTGTGAAATAATCCACGGCTACTATGGCATACTTAGCTCCCCCTTTAGCAATCGGTAAAACTCCAATGATATCGATTCCCCATGTGGCAAATGGCCAAGGACTCACCATCGATTTAAGCTGAGTTGACGGTGCCCTGGGGATTTTGGCGAATCTCTGGCACTTATCGCAGCGTCGTGAATAATCAGCTGCATCTTTGTTAATCGTAGGCCAGAAGTATCCATACCGCAATATTTTCTTTGCTAAAGTTTGACCTCCTGTATGATCTCCACACTCACCTTCGTGCACTTCTCTCAGTACACGCTTGATGTCGTCGTGTGCGATACATCGTAACAGGGGCATAGAAAATCCCTGTCTATAGAGGGTATCGTCTTGTATAACATATCTGGTAGCTTTGCGCACTACAGCTCTCTTTTCACTCTTCTTTAATGGGAGTGTTCCATTCTTAAGAAAATTCTTGATTGGAGTCATCCATGACTCCTTCTCTGGTTCCGCTTCAAGAACGAATTCCATTTCCATTGACTCAAAGCTTGGCGACTCCAACGTTTCAATTGGAATTACCTCGGTCTCTTCTGGATTGTCAGAACTAGCCAATTTTGCTAGTCTATCCGCTTTCTGGTTTTCTTCTCTGGGAATATGTGTTATGTTGTACCGCTCTAAGCTACTTAATAGCTCTTTCACTTTCTTGAGGTAAGCGACAAGTCGAGGTCCTCGAGCCGCGAACTCCTCTCGCACTTGACAAACAACAATCTTAGAGTCACAAAATATGTCCATCACTTTTACTCCAAGGTCTTTAGCGAGTTTCAGCCCGGCAATCAGGGCTTCATACTCAGAGTCATTGTTTGTTGCCGAAAATTCTAATCGCAGGGCGTAATATAACGACCGTCCCTCCGGAGTGACTAAGACAATTCCAGCTCCGGATCTTCGGTCATTTTTAGCTCCATCTGTATATAATTCCCACGGATTCATCTTTAGCTTATCCTCGGATTTAACCACTCGGTCATTGATTATTTCTTCCTCTGGAATGGTGAACTCCGCAATAAAGTCTGCTAGAGCTTGCCCCCTGATTGACTTTCGTGGTTGAAAATTCAAATCAAACTGGCTTAGTTCTATGTTCCATTTAATCAACCTTCCCGACGCTTCGGGTCTTTGCAACACTTGTCTTAACGGCTGATCGGTGTATATGGTTATTGGATGGGCTTGGAAGTAGTGACGAAGCTTTCGGGATGCAATCAGGAGGCTGTAAGCAAGCTTCTCGATCTTTGGGTAGTTGCGCTCTGCCGCTGCTAATTTCTTACTCACATAGTATACTGGCCTTTGTACTTTGTCTTCTTCTCGAACCAGAACTGTGCTGACAGCGTGAGCCGAGACTGCTAGATAAACAAATAGTTCTTCGTGGTCTACGGGCTTTGATAAGATTGGCGGTTTTTCTAATAGCTCTAACAGATTTTGAAAAGCCTCGACACAATCGGGAGTCCACTGGAAGTTCTTCTTTCCCCTTTTTATCAAATCAAAAAATGGAACACATTTATCGGTGGCTTTGGAGATGAATCTACTTAGCGCCGCTACCTTCCCTGCCAGACTTTGGACGTCTTTAATTTTCCTTGGTTCTTTGATATTTCTAATCGCCGCTATCTGGCTAGGGTTGATCTCAATTCCTCGGGAACTCACAATGAAGCCAAGGAACTTTCCCGACGCCACTCCAAATGAACATTTTAAAGGATTCAATTTCATACAGTATTTTCGCAAGATACCAAACATTTCTGCTAAGTCTTGCGTATGACTGGAGGACTGCTTTGATTTAACCAGCATATCATCCACATAAACTTCCATAGTTTTTCCTATCTGATCGTAAAACATTCTATTTACCAATCGCTGATAAGTAGCTCCAGCGTTTTTTAATCCGAACGGCATTACAACATAACAATATAATCCCAAATTCGTAATGAAACTCGTATGCTCTTGGTCTGGCACATGCATAGGAATTTGATTGTATCCAGAGTATGCATCCATGAAAGAGAGAAGTTCATGACCTGCTGTCGAGTCTACAAGCTGGTCAATTCTGGGAAGTGGGAAACTATCTTTTGGGCAAGCCTTATTTAAATCTGAAAAGTCAATACAAGTTCGCCACTTTCCGTTTGGCTTCTTTACCAAGACAGGATTCGATATCCAGTCGGGATAAGTCGAATCTCGAACAAATCCATTTTGCTTCAATTTCTCTACTTCTTCTTTGAGAGCAGCCGACCTCTCTGGGCCCAGCATGTGTCTCTTTTGCTTCACAGGCGGATGCTTCGGATTTACATTCAATTTGTGACTGATAACGGAAGGCGATATCCCACACATGTCAGCATGGGTCCAGGCGAACACATCTAAGTTTGCCTTCAAGAAGTCTGTCAGCTCTTCAGCACGACGTGGATCCAATTGGGAACCAACCTTCAAAACTTTCGTCGGATCAGCTTTATCAACAGGAATTTCCACTGTCGCTTCATTAGGAGTTGCATTCCTAGCCTCTGGTTCCTCGTCTTTTCTAGGATCCAGGTCTTCAGGCGTTCCTTTGGGCAACTCCCTTGGGTTCAATCTCTCTAATTGCTATGCCGAGTCCCCCTTTGAGGGAGATGAGGCATCCTTACTCTCAGCATTAACTCCTTTCATCAACATCTTCAGTTCGGCCACATAGCAGGCCCGTCCAGAAACCTGATCCCCTCTTATTACTCCAGTCCCGGCTTCGGTTGGGAACTTTAGTAACAAGCACCAAGGGGCGATACAAATTCTAAACTCAGCGAGGGCAAGCCTCCCTAAAAATGCGTTATATGGCGAATCTACGTCCAATACTACAAACTGAAGCATTCGCACTCTTCTACGTTCTCCTTGCCCTAGGGTCACAGGCAACTCTATATATCCCATGGGAGCTGTCGTCGCTCCGTTGAAACCTCTAATCCATCCTTCACAAGGTTTCAGATCTTCGGGCTCAAGCTTCATTTGATCAAATGACTTCTTGAACAAAATGTTAACGGAACTTCCGTTGTCTACTAATACCTTATGGACCAAAGACGGCCCAATAGTGGTAGTAATAACCAACGGATCATTGGTGGGAGATTGTGTTCCCGTGTTGTCTCGGCTGCGAAACACCACGTCATCGAACATGGTTTTTTGTTGTTTTATGGGGGTGACATCTTCCAAATCGTCACCTTCATTCACATCTAGATGCTTGGCAGCATTCACATATTGGTCCATTGACCTAAAGCTTCGGATTGCCGGGTGAGGTCCGCCTACTATGGAGTTGATGACGATCCCTTTACCTTTCTGCTGCGCGGTAGGCTTAGGAGCAGGTAGGATTTGCTTTGGAGCCTGCTCTCCTTGCCCCCTGTCCCTCGGGGCAACCTTGTACTCATCCAACTTTCCTTCACGCAGCAGCTTTTCAATTACATCCCTCAAATGTCGACACTCATTGGTCGAATGTCCATGTGTTCCGTGAAACAAGCAAAATTTCCCTGTCGCCATTTCTTTCTCGGTCGAATCACGAGGTGGCGGTCTTTTGTACTGCAACACATTATACGTGTCCAGGTAAATATTTTCCAGGGTGTCATTCAATGGTGTATAGTTCTCGTAGTTCTGGAATCGGGGCCTTTTGTTAGGGCCGCTTCCCCTATTTCTGTTTCTCCAGTTACCATTCGAATTACGGTTGTTGTTGTTTCCCCCGTTTCCAGTATTGCTGTTTCCACCCTTGTTTCCTACATTTACTTCAACCTTGCCAGAACTTTCCCCAGACTGCTTCACGGCAATATTACTCTGCACATTCTCCTTTGAAGCTGTCTCAGACTTTCTCTTCCGGTTTGCCCGGGCCTCCTCTCGTCTTAGATAAATATCGGCTTTTTCGTAGAATATCGCCCTTGTGGGGGGTGTCTTCCCAGAAAGGTAGTCTCCAAACTCAGACTCAGGATCGACTCCTTCCTTCAATGCCATCAGAATAGTGGGCTCATGCGGGTCACTGACCTCAGTTACAGCTTGGTTAAAACGATCTAAATATGCCCTTAAAGACTCTCCCGGTGCCTGTTTGATCCTCGACAATTCAATAACACTCTTGGACTTTCGAGCATGTAATCGGAACTGGTTCATGAAACGCTCGCTTAGTTCTTTGTAATTAGAAATTGAACGAGGAGGAAGTCGGGTAAACCAAAATAAAGCCACATCTTCTAGGTAGATTGGGAACGCTTTGCACTTTACTTCATCAGGGGCAGCAGCGGCATTCATAAGCCACGAATACCGCATCAAGTGCTGTCCTGGATCAGTCCTTCCGTTATATTTATCCATCTGTGGCAAGTTAAAGCGTCGGGGGAACTGGAAGTCTAGGATGTCGTCAGTGAACGGAGTATGGCTTCGCTCAATGCCATAGTCTTCATTTGTATAATTCCGGCTTTCGGACATAATTCAACGAACCATCGCCTGCACATCGGCACTAGTTAGGGGCTGCTCAGGTTCCCTGGCCCTAGTGTCCGAGTTCCTCCGGGGCTCTTGCTCAGGAGATGCCCTTCTTCTTCGAGCTGCCTCTGCTCGATTCCTTTCCCTGCGTTCCCGGTCGATCTCGGGAAGAGGGGACTGGAGTCTTTGCCCCCGAGTGGGGCTATCGTTTCCTAATGCTCGTGCGATATCCTCGCGAGATCCCAAAGATCCAAACGTTAGCTGCTCCACGTTCTGAGGTCGTTCGAGTGGCCTTCGTTCACGGGGCCTCTCTTCCTCGGAAGATGAAGATTGATCTACGGGTGTATGACGAACCGGTGACGGAGTTCTTTGCCGGCGGAGCTCATTGATTTCCCGACTCATGAGCCTCATATTTTCCTGCATCATGAGATTGGTGCGCTCATGAACTCTCATAGCTTCCCTCGTGCCCTCAAGCATATCAAGCAAGCGCGAGAAATCTCCTTGAGTGATGGGAGCAGATGGATTGACCTGGTCTCCAACCCTGGCAGCTGGAATTAGAGCATTCGCGGGGACTCGAGTATATGTTCCAGCTTCACCAAGCATCGGGTCGGATCGGAGGTAGGAAGTCGGGTCGGATCGGAGCTGGGGTGCCTGGTCGGATCGGTGTGCAGCGAGCAAGTCGGGTCGGTTCAGACTGGGGGAGTGCACTGCTTCAGAGTCTCCAACCCGGATCGGATCGGAGCTTTCCCCTTGCTGTCGGTTCGGATTTCCTGCATTGATTCTCCCTGCTGCTGAACTCTGCCCCCTAGACCTTGTTACAACAGCATGTTGCTGATCTTCACCAGCTCCATTTCCTTGAACAGACTGGACTTCCTTGCCTTTTCCTCTGGCCATGAGTCTTTGACAATTACTTCAACGAATGTAAGAAAGTGAAGAAACTTAAGGATTCACTTCTTTGAACTCAACGGTCCAAAAAGTAGAAAGAGATCCCGGAAAATAAAGAATTTAGATGAGGATTCTCAGTGAAAGCACCAAAATGTTAGACCCAAATGTGGTTCTAACACCCAAATTGATTAGAAACAAGATAAAATAAAACAGAAATAAAAATGAACACACAAGATTTATAGTGGTTCGGCGAAGAAATGCCTACGTCCACTTAATTCTCACTATATTCAGTAATTCAGTTACAAAGGCAATGTAAGATTCACTCACAACTCACTTTTGTTCACTCAAATGATTAAAACAAGAAATGAAAGATGGTTTGGATTTTCCGGGAGTAAAGGAATTCGAATGATGGAGGTACTTGGATTCTCAAAAGTGCTGAAAAAAGATCCTTCTCTTTGTCTCTAGATGGGGTATTTATAGGTGTGAATTTGCCTGAGATTCAATCCGGGTCGGAACACGTGTCATCCATCGCACTCTCTTCGGGTTCGGATGGACTATCAAGATGACAACACATCAAAGAGACGGACGTTAGGGGTAGGAATTAGTCATATCCGGTCCGGTTCTCCAGGCGATTTCATAGGAGACTTTCCTGGATCATGGGTGCGGGTCGGAGACGTGCAGGTTGGGGGCTCGGATCGGAATACCCGATCCGAACCGGAGTAGCTTGGACGTCTCTCCTTCTCTAATCATACTCCGCTCCGCTCCAGCGTCGTGGCAAGCAGATGGCTTTCCAATCCACTTGAGATTTATTGGCCTTCCGATCCGAACAGAGATGCTTTGCCAATTTATCCAGTAAGAGACATCCGATCCGAACAGGGAATTCTACCCGATCCGAACCGATATGCTGCTATCAATCTGTATTGTGGTGTTTCCTTCCGATCCGAACCGGAGTCTTATAACTTGAAATACTCTTCGATGGTTAGTTTCTTGACTTTGTGTTGCCTAGTTCACAAAGTAGGCTAACAGACAAAAAGGAATGTTTGGTTACATTCTTTTAAGTTTGACAAAGATGAATATGTTTGTCTACTTCTAATTAAATGCCAAAAATCTATATTTTTATTTCAATAATCATGTTTTGACAAAATCTATATTTTATTTCAATAATCATGTTTTAACACAAAAATGTTATTTTTCTTCACTAACATGTTTTAACACAAAAATGTTATTTTATTTCAGTAATCATGTTTTGACAAAGTTTGTATTTTTATTTTGATTAACATGTTCGGCAAAATGTATCTTTTTATTTCCATAGCTATATTTTCACAAAATGTCTCTTTTTATTTCAGTAACTATATTTTGACAAAATGTTTCTTTTTGTTTCTATAACCACGTTTTGACACAACCATGTTTAATGCAAACAATAAAATTGAATATTATGTTGTTGTTCTAATTTTAAACAAACCCACGTTTTAATGTAAGCAATAAAATGAACATTTTATTGTTATTCTATTTTTTTTTGACATAACAATTCATAACTAGATGACAAATTTTACTTACGTACATTTTCTACGTATTCTAATGTCAATTAAAAGAATATTTTATACGTTTACATTTCTCTATGTACTCTAATAACATATAAAAGAATATTTTATATGTTTACATCTATTTTATAACGAACATGAACATTATATATTTTATATATACATTAAACATATAATTTTTATTGTATACACAAAATTCTGACAAACATGAATACATAATTCAATTTAGTGGTTCATCACATCATAACACCCTCAACATTGAAATAAATATATACAACATCAGCATAAATTTTATATAGAATGAACAGAAATTTCACAACGAAATAAATAATTAATTTTAAAATAGAAATCTCACATCGATTTTTGTTTGAATTTTCATCGTGCTCTGATTCAGATCTGCTCTATTTCATCATGTAGATCTCATTTTTGCGGTTTCAACGCATCTGATTTCATCGAATTCTGATAAGATTTGAGAGAGATATCATTGTTTATATGTTAATTACAATTTTAAATTAGTTAATTAATTAATTAATTAATTACCATTTACCCTTTCTTCCCCTACAATCCATCTTCCTCGCTACAGGTCACGGCAGAAAGAAACGCGCCCCCACCCTCATGTTCGCACAACACTTCGAGCCTCCAGCCACCGATCAGAACGCACCACATCGAAGCCCTTGCCATGCTCCTCCAACACCGCCGGTATGGGCGACCTCACAGCCCCCTGGAGTGCCCAGCTCCACTACGAAAGGCACCACTTATTGGCCAAATTCCCATCGCCACACTCTTCCAGAACTCATCATTACCGTATAGAATTGAAGCTAAGAAGAATATCTTCGATTTTCTCTAAAGAACCATATGCTAATTCGTAACCATTTGTGAGAGATTAGAGGATTACTAAGGGACGGTTCTGGCCATTGAAATAGTGGGCGGTGGCTAGGTCATTATAATTAGGGTTTTATTTACATTTTTTTCCTATTATTTATAATATTTAATTGTAAAATTTGCAAATAAACTCATAATCTCTCCACAGCTCCGATTCCAGCCCAACGAAGGGTATTCCTACGCAAATACCCCCGTTCTGGACGCAATGGGCTAGGTCCCATCAGCCCAAATGAACATCTATGGCCTGAAATCTTTAATTTAATATTTAAATCATTTATTTAATTAATTCAATCTTACATTTAAATTCATCGGGGCCACATACGACCTCTAAAAATTCCAGAAAAATTATTTATAGTTATGTTTTGACAATACAGTTCTAACAAGACTAATTTCATCGAATTCTGAGACCGTTTGAAAAATGGTCATTTTTGGTCGATCAGATTTGAGTAAAATTGACAAAACACGTTTTCTTTCGCCAAAACTCACATATTAATTCTAAAAAATTATGAAAATTGAAATCTAGCAATAATTTGACATTCCGATTCCAAAAAAAGTGTTTCATCCAAAACGTAGGTCGTTTGAAAAATGGCTATTTTTAATATTAAAATATATATATAAATTCTACATCGACTATTTTGAATTTTAAACTGGGCATAACTTTTGATTCCCACTGTGAAATTGCAATTTTTCAGATTCGTTGGAAAGATATTTTTAAATATATTCTAATATTTTTGGTTTCACTAAAATCCTCTAAATTTTGAATCCGGTACATTCGGTCAAAGTTCAAGTTTGACTTTTCAAACTACTGCGCTATTTCTAACTCCTTTTATAATAAAAATAAAATTTTCTTTCTAACTTCGATTTAAATATATTTTTAATCATTATTATTTTAAATAAATTATTTTAACTATTAAAATTCCATTAAAATTTCTAAAATAAGAATTTTAAATTGGTTCAGAATTTGCGGATTGTTACAGCAATGGTGTGATAACGTTTTTTCTTTTTGCCGTTTTGAACGAGGAGAGAGATAAAGGGAGGGAGGGTTGACTTTATAGAGTTAATTTATATTATTTTTGTTTCCAAAAAAGTTAGTTTTTCGTCCGATCTCCAAATCAAACCCAACGACTGTTGCCCCTAGCCAAATACCCCCATTCTGAACACAATAAGATATGTCCCGTAAGCTAATTCGACTGTTTCAATCAGTTTTCATCAAAATTAAAACATAAATTAATATAACGTTCTAAATTGATTTCAACCTACATTTTAATTTACCAGGGCCACATACTGATTCCAAAAATTCCCGAAAAATAAATCTGGCTATGTTTTGACGAAACGGTCCTAACAAAACTAATTTCGTCGAATTCGGAGATCGTTTGAAAAATGTCATTTTCTAGTCGATTAAATTCAAACTGAAATTATCAAACGCGTTTAAATTCACCACACTCACATATTAATTCCAAAAATAATGAAAATTTGAATCTAGCAATAATTTGACATTTCAGATCCAATAAAAGTGGTTTCATCGATAACGGAGGTGTTTGCAAAATGGCTATTTTTAAGGGCTATAAATTATATAAAATATATATATAAATTCCATAGTGACTATTTTAAATTTTAAACTGGACATAACTTTTTATTCCCGTTATAAAATTCGAAATTTTCACATTCATTAAAAAGATATTATTAAACAGATTCAGATATTTCTGGTTTTACTGAAATTCGATTTATTTTGAATCTTGTACATTCATTTAAAATTTAAAATCGAATTTTCAAACTACCGCGCCATTTAAGTTCGTTTTATAATCAAAATAAATTTATACGTTCTAACTTCGATTAAAATAAATTTTTAGTCATTATTATTTAAAATAAATCATTTAAATAATCAAAATCCGTTAAAATAGCTAAAATAAAATTTTTAAATTGGTTCTGAAATTCTGGGTTGTTACAATCTCCCCTACTTAAAATCTTTTTGTCCTCGAAAAGGAACGGAGTTGAAAGTTGTTTAACTAACTAACTCAACTTTCATTCTTTAACTTTTCAGTTTCTAAGAATTTTCTAATTTCTCAAAAATTTGGCTAACACCCTAAATTTTCGAAAAATTTCGCCATAACCTCCTTTGCACGGGGAGACCTTCAAAACCGCAACTTGACTCACAGGGCCCTCATCATCCAAAAAGAAAAAGAAAAAGCCAAGCGGCTAGCCAATCGTCTCATAAAATCATCAAAACCCAAGAAATACAATAAATATGTATTATTGGTCGAGCATACAATTTTATTCCTCTTCTTAGCTTCCATGCTATGACTTGTTCAATGTATATACATGTACAAATATGTGATTGCAATTAGTTTTCAATTCAGTTCAATATTTGATTCTGTTTGGCTTAATTAACCTTCATATTCTTATTGGTTTTATTGGTTGGATTAATAATCACACATCACAACTAGCAATCAATTTGTGAATTTAATTTCCAAAACATATAACTTTTGTGTATATATATATATATATATCCAAAAATCATATTTCAATGCCAAGTCACACACATTAACTTCTAAGTTTTGGTTCTCACACCAGTTGTAACGACCCGTGTTTTTCGACCCTTTGAATCTGAATATTTAAATTGGGTTTAAATATTTTATTTGAAAACTAAATGGATTTTAATATTTAAATCGTTATTTAAAACGAAGTTTGAACGATATATATTCATATATAAAATAAAATGAGCTCAGAACCGCGCTGCAGTTCGTAAATTAGAGTTTTGAACTTCAACTGGATATACAGAGTCCGTTTTAAATCGGATTTCTGTGAAACAAGAAACGTACGGAGCTGGTGAAGTATATTTTTCTAGTGGAACAGAAAAATCGGGATTTCGTCGTGTAGATTGGAAGTTATGCCCAAATCAATTTGGCAGAAAAACAGCGGCGTAATCGTTTATCGACTGTAACGGTTTATTCGATATAACTAGATACCGGTTTCGAATTTAGCTAAGGTTCTTTTGAGATATAGTCATGATTTAATTTATAGAATTTTATGGAAATTTTTAATTAATTAAATACACAACTTTTTATTTGGGGTATTTTGCACCCTTAATCAACGATTTTGGGATTTCACAATATGAGTCAATCTACCGATGTTATTACATTTTCGGAATCGCGACACCTCACTGAACACGACTATATTTTTATTTCAGTCTGCAACGCTCATATATGAATATAACCGTACATAGTGGTGTGGGTAACATTTATTGAATGGTTAACTGGTCAAACGAGCTCAAAATTCAACGAAACAAGTTTCATACGAAACCTTAGGAAGAGGTCTAGTGAAACGTCTAAGCCTCATATTTTTAAGATTTTTTTTTGTAATTTTAAGGAATTAATGCTCGGTGTTTTTCATCGATATTTTCTAAAGGATTTTCACAAACGACCCCGGAACTCGACGAAACTTGTCCCATTGGATCCGGAATACCTTTTTACATTAAGATTAGCTTTTTACCAGGAAATGAAGATTGTATGTAGTAATTTCAACACGGTTTCTCCATAACAAAGTTTGTACCTTAAAATATGAATAAATACTATCCTATTTTCTCTACTGTAGCATTTTTCTCCCCTGTACTGTGCGTTGAGAATTTTCATTTACTTGCTACCCAAACCATTATATTACTTGGGCATCAATCCATCTCAAAACCTTGACAGCCACGTATGGTTTTGAACTCCTCACCACGCAACACAACACAGCTATCCTAATTTCCTGCATCCCTACCCTATACCCGACGGCTTGGGTACCACGTATTCACCACTATAAAAGCACTGCTCCATTTCTTTCTTTATCCCACTAGCGGCGTAACAGTTTTCCCTCACAAGTAAAAATCCGCACCCCTCCTCTTAAAAAAAAAAAAGAATGAAAACAAAAGGGAGCGGAACAGATAGAGGAAAGGCTTGGGCTTTAGACGTATGGAGCGAACACAGCAGGGACATGTTGTGTGAAGAGCAGTAGCGTGAGGAAGTCATGTACGTACGGTATACTGGCGGACCTTGGGCGAGTCACTGGTAGCTGTGTTGGAGTGGGTGGAGCGGTGGTCCGAGAAGTACAGTAGGGAAGCGAACGGTGGCGGCAACATGGAATGGTTATGGTGGAGCGTGGAAGGATAGCAGGTGCGAGATATGGGAGCAGCACGTTAGGAGAGTTTCAGGAGTATGGGATGGGGAAGGAAGCATTGTTGCGTGTAGGGTTGGGCAATGGGCTGAGGACGTTTGAGCTATCAGGGCTTTGGGCCGATCATAAAAAAAAATAAAATGGAAAACCAAAGAAGGTGGACTGGTAGAGGAGGACTTTAGAAAGCTTGGGAGGAAGAAAGGTTGTTCGCGGGTGGGTATTGAATGTGGGGTGTAGGCTGGTCTTGGTGATGGGCCTGTTGGGCCATTCCAAAAAAAAAAAAAATATATCGCATGCATGGAAGCCTGAACCAAATGGTAGAGGATGTGTGCAAGCAATAAACAACATTGGCATGCTCCCATGCATGAGGAGGGTACTGACGTTGTCCGGGGGTTTGGGGAACAATGCAAGAACGTGAGATGCTAAGTAGATCAAAAATGATGCGAGGCAAAAGAAGGTACTACTTGACCAAATTTTTCCCTAATAAAAGATTAGGTGAATTAATTAAGGATTTTCTAAAACATATGACTTATAATTCGTGTAATTTGTTTATATGGGATCAGAATGGAACAAATTCAAAGACGTTGGAACCATGTTGACGGACGCTACGGGACGGAGCTGATTTGGTTGGCAATAGAAGCCGCTAATTTCGTCAAATCGACTCGTTTAAATCACATAATTCAATCAATGTGAGTTAAACTCACTCAGTTTTTCCTATTTATATTTTTATATAAATTGGGTTTTTATTTTGTGTGCTCTGCTTGCCAATGGTTGATTGTTTGCTTGTTGATTTAACTGATGAAATAAAACCGTCGTTTAATTTCAGTAAAATACTGAATCATTATTCTAACGATGGGTCCCCATAAAGGTAACTTACCTTGTTGATCACATTTATAAAATAAACGTGTTTAATTGGTTGAATTGTTTGAATTGCTTATCAGTTAAATGGTTGAATGATCTGATTTGAGTTAACCATTTGTATATAGGGAAGAACAAGTTGGAGGAATCCAACCGGATTCCTCAAATATATTATTTATTTTCATATTCTCATATATGAACTGCCCTGTTGTATTGTTGGATTTGATATTCAACATCTGTTTGGTTTAAACCAATGGGTGATATTGGTTGGGTATTTGGCAGCGTATGGCCTATAAATCAATCGTGTCATGAATATTGATTCACAGTCAGGTGAACTGAAAAGATGAAGTTATAAAATTTATTTTTTAACCGGAGTTGGTTTCTGAATATATTACTTTGAATAAAAGTTATAAAAGGGAAATAAATAAATATTTTATTTATTTAAGATTTTGATTTGTTAGAAATTTATCTTATAGAATAAATGCTGATATTAGATTGATTTGAAAGTATAAGATGAGAATTAAGGTCACATAGTTACACCTTGGTAATTGTTTTGGTGAAGAAGAAATTTATGGAATTATTTAAATTAATTATATAATTAATTAATTTAAAGTGAGAATTTATTTGGAATCGGCTAACGAGATAATCAAGTTTGAGTGAATTAAATCGACCATTTGAATTGATTATCAAATTAATGTGTTTTTGGATTAAATATCGTTTAAATTTAGATAAGGTTTTAAAAAAAAAGGGGTTTAAGATAAACCAGAAGATATAAATGAGTTTCAAGATGTAAATCATTAATATTGAATTAACGTTATTTGAAAATGAGATCAAGTAAAAAGGGAAATTTGAAATAAGATTTCAAGAGTGGGGAATGGTTGAACAGATTTGAAAGAAGATTGGAAATAAATGAATCTGGTTAAAGAAGTGGATTATAGGATTGTATAACTAAACCCAAGTTATAATGGAATGTATTTCGATATGGAAATGGGAATATTGATTTTGTGATTTCAACTGATATTCATTTGAGGATAAGAACGTTGCTTGATCAAGGTCTGAGAGGTAATTAAAATACCCCAACTTGAACAACATCGGGATTATCTGAAGCTGATATTAGTTGGCGATCGTAAAAGAGATTCATGTTAATACAATGAATGTTTGAAAGGGGAATAGAGTGGAAATTGTATATGGTTATAAAGTATTTTACTAAAGTATTATAACATAATGGTTCTGAGGTCATTAGTATATAAGAATATAGTGATTCAAGTTAGAGTTGGTCAAACATAATTATGCAGGACGAGTTGCCATTTCGTACGACTGCTAGCGTAATTCGCAGGGCTGCAGATAGCCTACGGCGGTCGGATGTTTCTTGAGGGAATCAGGCGTAACCATTGTGATCGCTGTGATCTAGAGTCAAGCGAATGGATGTAAGTCGAGTATTAGTTAATCGATAGAAGTTAAACAAGTAGAGTTAATCAGTTAGAGTTAACCAGTTAAAGTTAATCAATTAGAGTTAATCGATTTGAGTTTAATCGAATTAGAGTTATTCAAATATCGTATTTTGAATGTTAAAAGAGCTAGAAGTTTTGGTTTAACAAAAGTAAACCAGTTGTTAAAGGCCAAATGGTGTTGAATACTGAACCAGTGAACTCATTGGGTTGTCATGATTGAAACACTGATTATTTTGATAGTTAAATCACCGACTATCAAATCGGACCCATGCGATTGTTGGTACGGAAAGACCGGGATCGAATTTATATTCGAAAACCATTCTGACCAACAAATACGTGAAGATATCAGAAGACGGTCGAGATGGAGCATTGAAGACCGTGGATCTTCATAAGCGGAAGGATTACTTATAATCTCTGGTTTAGCGGCCCGAGATACACTGTGATTCTGTCGTGGTTGGAATCCACGAGTTGCAAGGACTTCTCGCTACTGATCCATGGGGTGATTCCTATATGAGATGCAGTAGGAGAGTGCCTTCGGTTCATCCTGTTCCTGGATGACTTGTATGGACGAATGTCTGACAGAGTATTTCCTTAGAACCACGTACGTTGATTTTTACAAATACACCGAGTTGGTGGCAAAGAGGGGCACTTTTTCAATACCAGAGTATATTTGTGGGCGTCAATTAGTGATTTGACGGATCTGACGATGTGGCATTCAAAGTGAATGATGGCCAGATGTTCGAAGAGATGAATTCTTGCCTCAAGCCTCATCAACCAGGGAAGGACAAAAATCGGGCAGGCAACATGGCTATGTGGGTCGCTCCCATTAGGGTGTATAATCACCTATCTAGAGAAATTCCTTTTGTTTCTTATTCTATCGATTCTGCCCATTCGGGAACGATGGTTTGAGTCCAACCGTTGGTGATATACATTCGATACACTCAAGCGGAATGAGTGGTCGGTCATGTGAGGGCCGGGTTGCAAGACGTTCTTGTTGAACCCAGTGTATTCGCCTCTAGAGATACACGTGCGGAAGGTGGTCCCATACCTTGTCAAGGTTGGAATCCAATCTCCAATAAGCGCCTGCGCTTTTGATTTTATACTATATATGTGGAGCGTGAGATGCAAGCGTTCCACTAGATTCTATTTACTTGTATTTAGACATTATTATAATATCAGACAAGATATTGGTTTCAAAAAAAATGTTTTGGGTTATCGTAAGGTAAAAACCGTCTGTGTTTATGTGTGGATTTGGTCTTACGATTATCCTTTTCTTTTGTAAAGATTTTGAACTTTAAAATCTTGTTGGATGATTTACCCTTAATACTGTGCGAGTTTATCTCACTCTGGTTCACCAGACTGACCCGGTGTTTTGTAAATGCTCGGGTTAGACCGGGTTGTACAGGTTCAGGTTATCGACCGCTATGAAGAGATAAGCTGGGAGAGTCCAGACGTATGATACTATATAGTTTCTTTTCCGCTGTGAGTTGTATATGGGAACAGGTTATTATAACTGTCCCAGTGATGTTGATGTACTCTGATATTGTAAGTTTTATTTAAAACTCTTAATAAAGTTATTTCTATATTATATTTTGTTCCGCTGCGATGTGAGACTCTGTGTTGTGGTGTTCTTCTTCTTCTTCTTCTTCTTCTTCTATTCAATATTTCTACCTTATCTATTCTCACCCTCTAACTTCTTCTATTAATGATCTGGAATGTTCGATGTCTGAATGGTCAACATGGTTGTTTGATGTTGATTTTCGGAGTCGAGAATCCCGGTTCGTTACAGTGGTATCAGAGCTATTGGTTTGGTAATAACCTTGGCTCTGTGGTGTAACTCGATAGAGATTGGGTTAGTAATACCCTAGATCGAGATTGAGTGCATATATATATATACATGAGAGCGTATTTGTAAATTTTATATACAAACGTTTTGTATTGTGTTGTTGATCGGTTCAAGTGTTGAGAAGCTTTTAACTGACAATGGATACAGTATTGTTTTGAAATGAGGGTAAATGAGATAAATTTGCCCAAAATTGTATTTTTGTATAGAAAAGAAATAATTTTCTCAAATTATTGAGATATTAGTGTGTTTGATCGATTTGAATGGAATTCAAATCGAATTGAAAAAATTAATTGAAACTTAACCTAGTTAAGTGAAATTAAGAAAAATCGGGATATTGAAATGGAATTAAATTGGAAAATGATGAGTCAGTCGGATATTAATCAATTAATGTTCAAATATGGGAAACCAAAATAAACGTTAATATTGAATGTGAGTTCAATAAATTTGGCTGATTTGGTTGTGTATTGATTATGAATTGGTTGTATGGGATGATAGGTTGTTTGATAGAAATAATCAACAGTTAACTGGAACTGAATAAATTATAAACTAAAGAATAATTTCTGGTATAATTTAACTGGAATCAATGTGAATATGAATTGGAATTTATAATTTAAACCTATGTTTGATAATGAATTTATGTTGTGTGTTTGATTCTAGAATTGGTATAGTTATACCAGTGATTAGTGAAATATTATCTCAGAAATTCATATATTTATTACTTATATGTGAACTGAGTTAAGTACAGGTGCCAGATGGCTTGGCAGATTGGTATTGGTTGGGTAAATCGCATATATGTTGAGCAGATATGCTCAATAGCGCTCGTAAAGGTACGCCTATGCGGAAATATAAAATTTTGAATTTTGAGATTCTGATTTTTGTTTTCCGACCATTGGTCGATGGATATACATTATTTGTTCCTGCGATATCGCAGATGTCACTCTGTGTAGGGGAGACTCTGCTGAATTTTTCCGGGAATTTAAAATGTTAGAAAATTTTCAATATTTTTATTTTTACCAAAATAAATCGGTTTTCGATTTAAAAATAAATTGGATTTGGAAATTAATGGATTTGCAACGTTCTTTCTTACTTTAGCAATTTCGAGGACGAAATTATTTTAAGGGGGGAAGAATGTAACGACCCGTGTTTTTCGACCCTTTGAATCTGAATATTTAAATTGGGTTTAAATATTTTATTTGAAAACTAAATGGATTTTAATATTTAAATCGTTATTTAAAACGAAGTTTGAACGATATATATTCATATATAAAATAAAATGAGCTCAGAACCGCGCTGCAGTTCGTAAATTAGAGTTTTGAACTTCAACTGGATATACAGAGTCCGTTTTAAATCGGATTTCTGTGAAACAAGAAACGTACGGAGCTGGTGAAGTATATTTTTCTAGTGGAAGAGAAAAATCGGGATTTCGTCGTGTAGATTGGAAGTTATGCCCAAATCAATTTGGCAGAAAAACAGCGGCGTAATCGTTTATCGACTGTAACGGTTTATTCGATATAACTAGATACCGGTTTCGAATTTAGCTAAGGTTCTTTTGAGATATAGTCATGATTTAATTTATAGAATTTTATGGAAATTTTTAATTAATTAAATACACAACTTTTTATTTGGGGTATTTTGCACCCTTAATCAACGATTTTGGGATTTCACAATATGAGTCAATCTACCGATGTTATTACATTTTCGGGATCGCGACACCTCACTGAACACGACTATATTTTTATTTCAGTCTGCAACGCTCATATATGAATATAACCGTACATAGTGGTGTGGGTAACATTTATTGAATGGTTAACTGGTCAAACGAGCTCAAAATTCAACGAAACAAGTTTCATACGAAACCTTAGGAAGAGGTCTAGTGAAACGTCTAAGCCTCATATTTTTAAGATTTTTTTTGTAATTTTAAGGAATTAATGCTCGGTGTTTTTCATCGATATTTTCTAAAGGATTTTCACAAACGACCTCGGAACTCGACGAAACTTGTCCCATTGGATCCGGAATACCTTTTTACATTAAGATTAGCTTTTTACCAGGAAATGAAGATTGTATGTAGTAATTTTAACACGGTTTCTCCATAACAAAGTTTGTACCTTAAAATATGAATAAATACTATCCCATTTTCTCTACTGTAGCATTTTTCTCCCCTGTACTGTGCGTTGAGAATTTTCATTTACTTGCTACCCAAACCATTATATTACTTGGGCATCAATCCATCTCAAAACCTTGACAGCCACGTATGGTTTTGAACTCCTCACCACGCAACACAACACAACTATCCTAATTTCCTACATCCCTACCCTATACCCGACGGCTTGGGTACCACGTATTCACCACTATAAAAGCACTGCTCCATTTCTTTCTTTATCCCACTAGCGGCGTAACAGTTTTCCCTCACGAGTAAAAATCCGCACCCCTCCTCTTAAAAAAAAAAAAAGAATGAAAACAAAAGGGAGCGGAACAGATAGAGGAAAGGCTTGGGCTTTAGACGTATGGAGCGAACACAGCAGGGACATGTTGTGTGAAGAGCAGTTGCGTGAGGAAGTCATGTACGTACGGTATACTGGCGGACCTTGGGCGAGTCACTGGTAGCTGTGTTGGAGTGGGTGGAGCGGTGGCCCGAGAAGTACAGTAGGGAAGCGAACGGTGGCGGCAACATGGAGTGGTTATGGTGGAGCGTGGAAGGATAGCAGGTGCGAGATATGGGAGCAGCACGTTAGGAGAGTTTCAGGAGTATGGGATGGGGAAGGAAGCATTGTTGCGTGCAGGGTTGGGCAATGGGCTGAGGACGTTTGAGCTATCAGGGCTTTGGGCCGATCATTAAAAAAAAAAAAATGGAAAACGAAAGAAGGTGGACTGGTAGAGGAGGACTTCAGAAAGCTTGGGAGGAAGAAAGGTTGTTCGCGGGTGGGTATTGAACGTGGGGTGTGGGTTGGTCTTGGTGATGGGCCTGTTGGGCCATTCCAAAAAAAAAAAAAAATATCGCATGCATGGAAGCCTGAACCAAATGGTAGAGGATGTGTGCAAGCAATAAACAACATTGGCATGCTCCCATGCATGAGGAGGGTACTGACGTTGTCCGGGGGTTTGGGGAACAATGCAAGAACGTGAGATGCTAAGTAGATCAAAAATGATGCGAGGCAAAAGAAGGTACTACTTGACCAAATTTTTCCCTAATAAAAGATTAGGTGAATTAATTAAGGATTTTCTAAAACATATGACTTATAATTCGTGTAATTTTTTTATATGGGATCAGAATGGAACAAATTCAAAGACGTTGGAACCATGTTGACGGACGCTACGGGACGGAGCTGATTTGGTTGGCAATAGAAGCCGCTAATTTCGTCAAATCGACTCGTTTAAATCACATAATTCAATCAATGTGAGTTAAACTCACTCAGTTTTTCCTATTTATATTTTTATATAAATTGGGTTTTTATTTTGTGTGCTCTGCTTGCCAATGGTTGATTGTTTGCTTGTTGATTTAACTGATGAAATAAAACCGTCGTTTACTTTCAGTAAAATACTGAATCGTTATTCTAACGATGGGTCCCCATAAAGGTAACTTACCTTGTTGATCACATTTATAAAATAAACGTGTTTAATTGGTTGAATTGTTTGAATTGCTTATCAGTTAAATGGTTGAATGATCTGATTTGAGTTAACCATTTGTATATAGGGAAGAACAAGTTGGAGGAATCCAACCGGATTCCTCAAATATATTATTTATTTTCATATTCTCATATATGAACTGCCCTGTTGTATTGTTGGATTTGATATTCAACATCTGTTTGGTTTAAACCAATGGGTGATATTGGTTGGGTATTTGGCAGCGTATGGCATATAAATCAATCGTGTCATGAATATTGATTCACAGTCAGGTGAACTGAAAAGATGAAGTTATAAAATTTATTTTTTAACCGGAGTTGGTTTCTGAATATATTATTTTGAATAAAAGTTATAAAAGGGAAATAAATAAATATTTTATTTATTTAAGATTTTGATTTGTTAGAAATTTATCTTGTAGAATAAATGCTGATATTAGATTGATTTGAAAGTATAAGATGAGAATTAAGGTCACATAGTTACACCTTGGTAATTGTTTTGGTGAAGAAGAAATTTATGGAATTATTTAAATTAATTATATAATTAATTAATTTAAAGTGAGAATTTATTTGGAATCGGCTAACGAGATAATCAAGTTTGAGTGAATTAAATCGACCATTTGAATTGATTATCAAATTAATGTGTTTTTGGATTAAATATCGTTTAAATTTAGATAAGGTTTTAAAAAAAAGGGGTTTAAGATAAACCAGAAGATTTAAATGAGTTTCAAGATGTAAATCATTAATATTGAATTAACGTTATTTGAAAATGAGATCAAGTAAAAAGGGAAATTTGAAATAAGATTTCAAGAGTGGGGAGTGGTTGAACAGATTTGAAAGAAGATCGGAAATAAATGAATCTGGTTAAAGAAGTGGATTATAGGATTGTATAACTAAACCCAAGTTATAATGGAATGTATTTCGATATGGAAATGGGAATATTGATTTTGTGATTTTAACTGATATTCATTTGAGGATAAGAACGTTGCTTGATCAAGGTCTGAGAGGTAATTAAAATACCCCAACTTGAACAACATCGGGATTATCTGAAGCTGATATTAGTTGGCGATCGTAAAAGAGATTCATGTTAATACAATGAATGTTTGAAAGGGGAATAGAGTGGAAATTGTATATGGTTATAAAGTATTTTACTAAAGTATTATAACATAATGGTTCTGAGGTCATTAGTATATAAGAATATAGTGATTCAAGTTAGAGTTGGTCAAACATAATTATGCAGGACGAGTTGCCATTTCGTACGACTGCTAGCGTAATTCACAGGGCTGTAGATAGCCTACGGCGGTCGGATGTTTCTTGAGGGAATCAGGCGTAACCATTGTGATCGCTGTGATCTAGAGTCAAGCGAATGGATGTAAGTCGAGTATTAGTTAATCGATAGAAGTTAAACAAGTAGAGTTAATCAGTTAGAGTTAACCAGTTAAAGTTAATCAATTAGAGTTAATCGATTTGAGTTTAATCGAATTAGAGTTATTCAAATATCGTATTTTGAATGTTAAAAGAGCTAGAAGTTTTGGTTTAACAAAAGTAAACCAGTTGTTAAAGGCCAAATGGTGTTGAATACTGAACCAGTGAACTCATTGGGTTGTCATGATTGAAACACTGATTATTTTGATAGTTAAATCACCGACTATCAAATCGGACCCATGCGATTGTTGGTACGGAAAGACCGGGATCGAATTTATATTCGAAAACCATTCTGACCAACAAATACGTGAAGATATCAGAAGACGGTCGAGATGGAGCATTGAAGACCGTGGATCTTCATAAGCGGAAGGATTACTTATAATCTCTGGTTTAGCGGCCCGAGATACACTGTGATTCTGTCGTGGTTGGAATCCACGAGTTGCAAGGACTTCTCGCTACTGATCCATGGGGTGATTCCTATATGAGATGCAGTAGGAGAGTGCCTTCGGTTCATCCTGTTCCTGGATGACTTGTATGGACGAATGTCTGACAGAGTATTTCCTTAGAACCACGTACGTTGATTTTTACAAATACACCGAGTTGGTGGCGAAGAGGGGCACTTCTTCAATACCAAAGTATATTTGTGGGCGTCAATTAGTGATTTGACGGATCTGACGATGTGGCATTCAAAGTGAATGATGGCCAGATGTTCGAAGAGATGAATTCTTGCCTCAAGCCTCATCAACCAGGGAAGGACAAAAATCGGGCAGGCAGCATGGCTATGTGGGTCGCTCCCATTAGGGTGTATAATCACCTATCTAGAGAAATTCCTTTTGTTTCTTATTCTATCGATTCTGCCCATTCAGGAACGGTGGTTTGAGTCCAACCGTTGGTGATATACATTCGATACACTCAAGCGGAATGAGTGGTCGGTCATGTGAGGGTCGGGTTGCAAGACGTTCTTGTTGAACCCAGTGTATTCGCCTCTAGAGATACACGTGCGGAAGGTGGTCCCATACCTTGTCAAGGTTGGAATCCAATCTCCAATAAGCGCCTGCGGTTTTGATTTTATACTATATATGTGGAGCGTGAGATGCAAGCGTTCCACTATATTCTATTTACTTGTATTTAGACATTATTATAATATCAGACAAGATATTGGTTTCAAAAAAAATGTTTTGGGTTATCGTAAGGTAAAAACCGTCTGTGTTTATGTGTAGATTTGGTCTTACGATTATCCTTTTCTTTTGAAAAGATTTTGAACTTTAAAATCTTGTTGGATGATTTACCCTTAATACTGTGCGAGTTTATCTCAATCTGGTTCACCAGACTGACCCGGTGTTTTGTAAATGCTCGGGTTAGACCGGGTTGTACAGGTTCAGGTTATCGACCGCTATGAAGAGATAAGCTGGGAGAGTCCAGACGTATGATACTATATAGTTTCTTTTCCGCTGTGAGTTGTATATGGGAACAGGTTATTATAACTGTCCCAGTGATGTTGATGTACTCTGATATTGTAAGTTTTATTTAAAACTCTTAATAAAGTTATTTCTATATTATATTTTGTTCCGCTGCGATGTGAGACTCTGTGTTGTGTTTGTTTCCTCTTCTTCTTCTATTCTAATATTTCTTTCTTTCTATCTCACCCTCTAAATTCTTTCTAATAACGTCCAGTGTTTTCGGTGTTTGGAAGGTCGGCATGAGTTACGGTAAAGGTATTTATGTCGATTTCCGGGGCCGAAAATCTCTGTTCGTTACACCAGTCAATTGGAAATATATTGATATCCCACTTTCGAAACTCAAACATAAAGTTTGATGATGTAGCTACAATCATCAGAATCATCCCCGGGCGACTAGAGTGTGATTCTATATCTATCTAGTATCTGAGGCTTCGAATATACATCTCGTCAGGCATATGCTCAAAATCTCCCTATACTCGATTGTCCAAATTCAATTTAAAATAAAATACTCAAATATGAATAATTGATATTAAATTTTAAAACTAAATTTGATTTTAAAAAAATTAACACTCATCACACTCATTCTAGGAAACTACTGATCCTATCTCTAACGAGTCATTCTTATTGGATATCACTAATCCAATCTCTGATGAATTCTTTCGTTCAGTTATAATGTGTCTTGTTCTCGAGCTCTGTAAACCAATGCTCTGATACCAAAATGAAACAACCCAAACTAACCCTTATGGGAATGCCTGTATTGAATTGAGGACATGACAAATCAGAACACAAACAATAAAACATTTCATTGTTGTTACAACAATTACATCAGAGTACAAAAACATAACAGAGTATGAATAAATAATGTACATCAGAAAAATATCAGAGATTAAAATAATTTACATAGCAGTAGAAAAATAATACATAACACAACTGAAAGAGATACACGGATACAAAGCTTTCCGAATATAGCTCCAGCTATAAACCAGGATCCCGTGAATATAATATCTACAAAAACTGAAACTACTAGCTTCCCGTGTGGAAAACCGGGGCGCTCAGATTTTAGGTTAAAACAATAAACTCCATGTCAGTTGTGACGGCCGCCCCGTACCAGCCGACATTTCCCATGAAAGAGCGTTGTGCCAATGTCCAACTAGCACGGGACGGTCGCCAAAGAAAGAAAAGGGATTTTGAACTAACAAGGAACCTGTACAATATCTCACAGCGCATGGATTAAAATATAATAAAAACATACTTCGACATAAATAGGTAAGACAGTGCATAAGCTGAAAATTAAACATCATAGCAGCGGAAAATCCAATTACAGCTTATGTTCCACATCATCATTATTACAACTTTAAAACTGTCTCTAAAGAAAAAGAAAGGAAAGGTACACTACTAATGTCCAAAGTGGTGACCAACAGCGACACATGGAGAATATTTATATATATCATACGTGGGAGCCTCCTGCTCATCTCCGGTACATCTACCCGTGCATACCACCTAACCTGTCTCTAGTCTGCCCGTTTAAGAGCACTCAGAGTAATAAGAAGAGACATAAAACTCTGGGTCAGACAAAAGTCTGGTATGAGCGATAAGCATCCAACAGAACAATAACAGGTATACAAAACCATACCTGAACCTGCAACCAAAGAGTTAGCACAACATACCGCTCAATACTCTAAGGTGCCACTAACATATGGTGTAAAGAATACGGGGTTGGGGTGCGCATGTCATAGTGAAAGCAAACAATCAAACATAACAACCATCCTTACATCTCTCGCTCAGTGCGTAAAGCATACGACATCCACCACTTTGATCACCCTATTCCTTACTATGATCACTCTACCCCATGGAGTCGTGACGACACCACTGCACTGATCCATAGCCACTAGTCTTTGCTATGTCCACTCTGCCCCATGAAGTCATGAAGACTCCACTGCACTGGCTTATAGCCATTCTACGATCACTCTGCCCCATGGAGTAATAACTACCCCACTGCACTGATACGTAGCCTACCATCCATCTTGGTGGTGAATCAAAGCTATAGACGTCGATAACCCCTTAGCACACGTCCCGCAGCAAAGCCCAACTCATGAATTTGACTTGTTGGTTCCCAACTGCATCCTGAGTACAAACTTCCCACTTGGACTACCTTTGCATCTCGGGTTTTGGTCTTCTCCGGATCGGTCTTCATTTTGTTCACAACCCATGCCTCGCGTTTAAACTTCTGCGTTTGGTTCGTGGTCATCGTCCTCCTTCGGATCGGTTCGAGCCACCTGCATTGGATCCGGTCATGGTGCCCAAGCTTCTGGTCGTGACATCATGTTCTAGTTCAGTTCGTAGGTGATCCCTGCTCCGGGTCGGGTCGTGCCTTCTGCTCGGGTCGTGTCGCTGCACCTGTTCGTGGCTCCTTCACTTGCGGTACTTCAGGTCAGTCCTCCTCTTCAGGCATCGGCTCGTGGCGTGCTTTCCCAAGCGGTTCGGGGAAGGTGGAGCAATTCGTGGGGGTGGTCACGATCGGGTCGGGTCGGGTAGAGAGGGGCGATCCGATCCGGGTCATGCACTTCTTTCTAGCGACTGTTTTACGCCTTTCGATGGCGTTTCGACCAATCTAACTTTTCTAAACAACCATAAAGCATGCCAAACAGTCATAGCAACATGTATAATTGGCCACAAACACTAAAACAACAATTTGATGTGTTAAAACGGATAAAACATAGCCAAAACCCCATATTTTCTCTCAATCATGTTTAAGTAAATCAAATGATAGGATTAGCAAATCTTAAACAAATTAACCAAATTTTTTAATAGAGGCCTAAAACAATATTTCGAAATTTATAAATATTTTTCCAAATTTTTAACATGTTTAAATTTGCTAATTAACACTAATTACCCATAATTAGCCATCATTAGTGAGGAACTATGCAAATCACTTACCTTAGCCACGGACAAATTACCAAATCTGAAATGATTCTCTGTTTGGCGTTGTTCCCATGGCTATACAGCGGTTCTACCTTGATTCTTGTGCTAATCCACTTTGTTTTGATGTAGATTTGGCTTAGTTAGCGATTAGAAGGTAATTTGGGGTGTTTTAGAAAGTGGAGGCCATGGCTAAACTTGAAGGATCATAAAGGGACAGCTGGAAAATGATAGAAACTGAGTTTCCTAACCTTATCAGCCTTCTCATAACCCTAATCCCGAAATGGGATATGGGCCCACTCACTAATCACCCAAATTAGGCCCCGTTAAGCGGTTTTTCACCATCTGAAACTTGTTTCAGCCATATCTCCCAAACGATGAGTCCGTTTGGCTAATGTGACTACTCTACGGAAAGTTAAACCATCATACGGATCTAGTAGAGAAGTGGTTTTAGGTCAAAACTCCTTTCCAATCAAAAGTTATGGCCGAAACAATATCAGCTAGGGGCAAAACGGTTATTAAAAAATCGGCAAAAATCATGAACATGGGAGATGACCATGGGAAATGACCCCAATAGTCATCTACCAAAGTTGCATGACCATATGACTTCGTATGTGAAAGAAATAAATATCCTACGATCCTTTGATACGTAGAATGCGGATTATTACATTCTCCCCCCTTAAGAAATTTCGTCCCTGAAATTCCTTAATCCAAAACATACAAAGGATCCCGCATGCATACCAGTCGTATACAACGATCAAACATGCAAAACAAACAAAACAAACCTATCCTAGAATGCGAGAAGACTAAATCGAAACAGAAATCTTACAAAGCGAAGAGTTCTGGATACGTCTTCCTAATGCTCTCCTCTGTCTCCCAAGTACAGTCATTCTCATTCTCGCCCCATTGAACTTTGACTAGATTCACCGCTTTCCTTCGAAGTTGCTTCGTATCGTTCCCAACAATACGCATAGGTCTGCGGTTACCAACCGTCGCGGGTTCAACCTTGATATCATCCAACTGATTAGGTGAAATAGTCACATTAGGGTCATGCACGAATTTCCTTAACTGGGAAACATGAAATACGTTATAAACTCCTGCCATCTTCTCTGGTAATTCAACTTTATATACCAAATTCCCAATTTGCTCAAAAACTGGGAATGGTCCAACAAATCTTGGTGTCAACTTGCCTCTCCTGCCACATCGTATCACGCTCTTCAACGGAGAAATCTTGACAAACACCAAGTCGCCAACGGGGAATTTCAATTCTCTTCTCCTCTTATCAGCATAACTCTTCTGCTTATCTTAGGAAGCCTTCATTCGTTGTTGGATAACCTTAATCTTAGCTGAAGTTTATCTTATCACGTCTGGTCCAAGCACAAACTTCTCACCAGTTTCTAACCAACATGACGGTGAGTTGCACGGTCTTCCGTACAAAGCTTCAAATGGAGCCATACCAATACTGGATTGATAACTATTATTATATGCAAACTCTACTAGACGCAAATGGTCATCCCATGATCCACCATAGTCTAATATGCAAGCTCTCAAGAGATCTTCTAATACTCGATTCACCCTCTCTGTTTGTCCATCTGTTTGAGGATGATACGCGATACTGAGATGTAATTCTGATCCTAATGCCTCTTGTAAGCTCTTCCAAAATCCACTAGTGAACAACGGATCTCGGTCACTCACAATGCCTTTGGGTATTCCATGAAATCTCACTACCCACTTTACATATAGTTCAACTAACTTAGCTGCCGTTCTATTCGACTTGACGGGTATAAATCTTGCACTTTTGGTCAATCGGTCCACAATCACCCAAATGCTATCATGGCCCGATCTAGTCCTTGGTAACCCGTCAATGAAATCCATTGAGACTTGTTCCCATTTCCATTCTGGAATCTCTAATGGTTGCAACAAACCACTAGGCTTCTTTTGCTCAGCCTTAACTAGCTGGCAATTCAGGCATTTGGATATAAACTTCCCAACATCCCTTTTCATCTCTTTCCAGTAGTAGGTCTGCTTCATGTCTCGATACATCTTGTTACTCCCAGGATGTATAGTCAGTTTTGAGTGATGACATTCTCTAGGCACTTCATCTCTCAACCCATTGACATTGGGCACAACTAGTCTTCCATTCTTTCTAAGCCATCCATCTCGATCAAGCCCATACTTGTTCATCTCCTCATCGCTACCCATCTCTAACTTGGAGATGATTTCCAATAGGTTAGGATCGTCCCTCTGACTGGAACCAATCCGCTTAATCAAAGTGGGTCTGATCGTCAAACTTGCTAGCATTTCTGGATTCAATTCGCACTTTGGTTTGAAATCATACCCAGCGATGTACTCCAGTTGCTTCCACTCAAGAAACATAGCCCCTAAACTGGCATGTCTTCTACTCAATGCATCAGCTACCGCATTTCCCTTTCCTGGTGTGTATGCGATATCGAAATCGTAGGAAGCCAAGAATTCTAACCATCTTTGTTGTCGGAGATTTAGATACTTTTGAGAGAAAAGGTACTTTAATGATTTATGATCGATAAACAACGCGAATCTTTCTCCAAGGAGATAATGTCTCCACATCTTCAACGCGAACACGATTGCTGCTAATTACAAATCATGGGTAGGGTATCTTCTCTCATGCGGTTTCAATTGCCAACTTGCATAAGATACAACCCTACCTCCTTGCATTAATACAACACCTAGTCCGGTACCACATGCATCTGTATATACTGTCATCTCTTCATTCCCCTTAGGAATGACTAACACTGGTGCACATGTCAACTTTTCCTTTAGGCTCTTGAATGCATTCTCGCACTTTTCGTCCCAGATGAAAGCTTGATTTTTCTTAGTCAACTGAGTCAACGGTGCTACTATCTTGGAGAAGTGTTGGATAAACTTACGATAATATCCAGCTAATCCCAAGAAACTTCTTACGTCCGTTGCATTCTTGGGCGTAGACCAATCCTGTACTGTAGCTACCTTCGCAGGATCCATGGCAATACCATTCTCTGAAATGACATGGCCCAAGAATCTCACTTCCCTCCTCCAGAAGTGACACTTAGAAAACTTTGCTTTCAACTGGTGTTTTCTTAACACCTCTATCACTATCCTCAAGTGTTCCTTGTGTTCTTCCCCTGTCCTCGAATAAACAAGGATATCGTCCACGAACATAAGAACAAACTTATTCAACTGATCTCTGAATACCCTATTCATAAGATCCACAAAATATGCTGGTGCATTGGTCAACCCAAATGACATGACCAACCACTCATAAAATCCAGACGTTGTCCGAAAGGCTGTTTTAGCTATACTCTCAGCTTCCACTCCAAGCTGATGAAAACCTGTCGCGAGATCCAACTGGGAGAACACTCTCGTGCCACTTAACTGATCAAACAAATCATCTATCGCGGTAGAGGATACTTATTCTTCCTCGTCACTTTATTCAATTCGCGGTAGTCCACACACAATCGAAGGGAACCATATGCCTTGGTAGCAAACACAACTAGTGCTTCCCACTCAGAAACACTTCTTCTGATAAATCCCTTCTTCAAAAGATTGCTTACTTGCACCCCAATCTCTCGCTACTCCTTTGGCGCCATATGACGAAGTGGCATAACTATAGGTTTGGCATCTTTCACTAAGTCAATACGGAACTCAATCTCTCGATGTGGTGGAAGTCAGGTCACTTCCTCGAAGATGTCCGGATACTGGCCAATCATGGGCACATATGACAACTCATCATGCGGGATGTCGAGGGAATTTAGAAAACTAGTTATTACCCCATCATTAGGTAGACCACCAAACACTACCCTCCGCCCATCATCCGCTCACTGTCACCAAAAAGCCCTCACAGTCTACCACCACTCCGTATCTTTGGAGCCAATCGACTCCCAAAATAATGCCAAACCCAGTAAAGCCCAAAACAATGCAATCACAAACAAACATGCATCCATGAATCAATAGGACCACATTACGACAAATCACGCTAAGGCTAGTTGAGACGGCCCGAACTTCCCCGGTGAAGGAAAGCTCGGATAGAGTTGAGGACAACACACAAAGGAATGCAGACAGAAGAACATTTCATTGTTATTTACAACAATTCCATCAGATTACAAGAATATACAGAGTATGAATAAATATTATACAACAGAAAAATATCAGAGATTACAATAAATTACATAGCAGCGGAAAAACAATATAAAACACATCTGAAAGTAATACATGGATACAGAGCTTTCCGAGCATCGTTCCAGCTGTAAATCAGGATCCTGTGAATATAAATCTGCAAAATCAAAACTACTAGCTGCCCATGTTGAAAATAGGGGCACCCAGAGTTTAGGTTAAAACAATAAACTCTAGGTTAGTCATGTGACTGGTGTGAGAACTAAAACAGTTATTTAAAACTTTACTTAAAAAAAGATTAATTCAAGGGACTACGCCGTATAACACAGAACGGGTTTCCTCCCAAGAACATCAGTGCATAGAATAAACAACGCAATGCTTTTTCGAAAAATGAAGCTATTATAAGACCCAGGTCCCGTCACACAACGCAACGCAAGCCGGAGGATAGGGTTTTCCCTTATAATAGCCAAACGTGCTTGGTACGTTTAAAACAAATCTTTTGATACTATTATAAATGTATAGTGTCAAAACAATTTCAATCATAAATATCAATCATAGACGGCATAAGTGCCCCATCCCACCATGTCGCCATACTAGGCTCTACAAATAAAACCGAAATATCCCATATTGGAAATTGGATTTCCGTCATGAGTCGAGGCAAGGGACAAGCTCCTCTCCACTTCGAGACACTCTAGCAAATGCCTCAGGACTACACACTCTGGGTAACCCTTGGATACTTCAGGGCCCGTCCTCCCTTATGTTTGAGGCTTAATTATTCCTGAACACACGTTTCCCGGTCCTAACAGACCTAAAATCGAGGCGCATCATTCCAACAACCACATAGGTAAAGATATATATATATATATATATATATATATATATAAATGTCTGCTAGTTTAAGCACTGACACCACCCATAGCTAGAAAGAAACGTCGTGCTCTCGCTGCAGTCACTATCCCGTTTTTGACTCATACAGAGGTGTGAGGCTCGCGATTTCACGTTATACACAAAGCTGCGCCACACAGGCCGTGCTTTGATCATCAACCACAAGAATTTGCTTTTCAACAGAAGCCTTGATCATTTGCCACTTAGGCATGCCACACACGCAATTCACTCCATGTGACCGATGTCCATCGATATACAACCTCTAAGCTCGTACATCTCAGAGAAGGGCGTTAAGCAAGAGAATAAATTCTCCGCCGCCAAACAGATGTATATTTAATAGAGATCAATCAGCATAGAAAAAAAAATCCAATGTCAGACACACAGTCCATTTACAAGTTCGTTCTGGGTCTGAACGAAACCGGAGGCACTTTCCTCGCATATCCATCGATCTCCAGGTACGTCTGGACGATCACCAACTGATTCCCTCCTCTTGGGTGTACAGCCCAATCAAGATCATCAGTAATCACACAAACGATGTGAAGACTTCTGGTCTTCAACCATCGTCTTCATCTTCGACATACCGTCGAATCGGTTACTCAGAATGGGTATAAACCCGGCCTTTCCGAATAACCAGCGTATATAATAAACAAATGTTACACAAACACAACATACGCCTCATTCCAATTCATCAGTCACTAACGTAAATTAGCAAGGGAGCAATTCCTTAAATATTAACCCCGAAGGCCGAAACCAGCATCAGATCAATACCCAGGAAACCATTCTTCTTAGCTAACCTACAGTTAGTTTCTAAATTTCACATTCTTAAGGAAAGGTTTCCATTAATTTTATCAAAGATAAATTCTTTTAAATTTATTCTTTAATCTTCCTTTGGATGCCATTTCAAACCATGTTAAGGTTTTCCAAACTAGCCGGGATTAGCGAACCACACCGGAGTAATTATTTATTTTATTTCCCAATCCCAACCTATTCATCCCATGAAGCAAAACTGGTAATACTCCATATCTAACACCACGGTGTTATCGGTAAAATTAATTACCATTTCACGTTCAAATCTAATTAAAGATTTAACTATCGCTTTGGAGCAAAACTGGTGATACTCCATTCTCGCTCACTTTCCAAATTTGATAATTTAGATTATCAATTCACATTTCAATCTAATTACAGATTCATTAAAACTCCTTTTACTGGGTTAAAGAACCAATGTCATTCAAAACACAGTTCACGATAAACCCAAATCACATTCTATTTATTATCGGGTTAAAGAACAAGTGTTATTTATAACACCGTTCACGAAAAACCCAAATCCCATTTGATATTAAATACAAGGCTCTGAATAGAAAATATATCGGCTTATATTCAATATCAAATTCCACGACCAACAAATATCGTATTGGAAATAACGATATAAATATATCTTTCAAATTTCCATAACAATATCTGTTTCATCACGAAATCCAACATCGAAATATTCCAAAGACAATTTCGATTCAAATCCATTCCAATTCAATTATTGGAAATTCTGGTTACCTTTTAAAACCATTTCAAATTCAATTTATTTATTTAAAAATAAATAAATTATTATTCTAGTTACTAACTAGTTCATTTCGATAAAAATCTATTTTTATATTTTCAAATATGGGATTTTTCAGCCCAATTCTTTCCAAATCATTTCTTACGATTTTACACTAATTATTAATATTTTTAGTAGTTTTATCAAGGCCCGTACAGTCGATTTTCATCAACGGCCATCGAACTGCACTTGCAGCGACCTTTTCTGAAATTGATTTGGACATATCTCCAGATCCAACCGTCAGATTTCAAATCTTTTGTATTCGTTAGAAAGAGCTTTTCAATATGAACCCAACGGTTCCGGTTTTAGGAGAATCCGACAGTCGGATCTCCCGTAATGTCCGTTCGAAGTCAATGGTCGAAATTCACGAACTGCCGCGGCGTGGCGCGTTCTATTCAGGCCGTTACATATATAATATATATATTATATATATTTCGACGATTTCCTTTTAAAATGAATTTTATAAATCGTTTCAAATTTGTTTCAAAAACAATTTCAACTTTCATTTCAAATTCAAATCAAAATTGAATTTTCCATTATAAATTCTTTTTACATTCATTTCTATTTGATTTCAATTCAAATCGATTTCAATTCAATTTCAGTTCGTTTTCAATTCGATTTGAATTCATTTCAATTCGAATTCATTTCGATTTCCAATTGCATTTCTATTTAATTCAATTTCAATTCAATTACAATTCGATTTGAATTCATTTCAATTCGAATTCATTTTATATTCAATTCAATTAAAATTCGTCTTATGTTCAGTTCAATTCGAATTCGTTTTATATTCAATTCAATTCGAATTCGTTTTATATTCAATTCAATTCGAATTCGTTTTATAT
The DNA here is from genome assembly GCA_030737875.1 of Allium sativum. Classification (NCBI taxonomy): domain Eukaryota; kingdom Viridiplantae; phylum Streptophyta; class Magnoliopsida; order Asparagales; family Amaryllidaceae; genus Allium; species Allium sativum. The sequence continues at coordinate 765,529,270 of CM060912.1, read as the reverse complement.
TCAATTCAATTCGAATTCATTTTATATTCAATTTTTAAATCTCTTTTCAATATTCATTATAAAAACGAATATAATCGATATAAATATCGTTCGCGTCAAAATAGCGCATCTCTAATCAACACGGGTGTATATCTTTCAATAACTTCGTTATTCTATTCAACAAATGAATATTTATTCTATTCAACACATGAATCTATATTTCTTTCAACACATGACTAATCTCAACAAATGAGTATTGTCAACATGTGACTATTTTTGTTATTTAATATATTTTATAAAATTATGATTTCTATCGTTTAATTTTTAATCAAACTCTAACCGTAAATTAGCAAGAGAGCAATTCCCTAAATATTAACTCCAAAGGCCGAAACCAACATCAGATCAATACCCAGGAGACCACTCATCTTATCTACTTTCCAGTTAGTTTTTAATTTTATATATGATAAAGATGTAAATTTTATTGTTAAAATATTTCGTTCAACACATGAATCTATATTTCTTCAACACATGACTAATCTCAACAAATGAGTACTGTCAACACGCGAATCTATATTTTATAATATTCTTTACTTTCCAAATTGGAATGAGGCCCAATCAATTACCATAAAATGTTAACTATATGGATTCCATACAACACATGTATATAATAGCAACGATAAAAAATCAACCATCATCCAAATTGCACCACACAACTGCATAAGCATCGAATATAAATAATTAACGCTTACACAGTCTGTTGACCAATCGATCGACATACAATTGAATAATTGGGATAAGTGTACGCCAAATATCATCCCAACACCCGTATGGGGTTTCAATCCACAAACATTGAATATTATTTGTGCAGTTGGGCGACGTGTAAAATTTATCGTCCCAATCAATATCCTTCAAATAGGTGTACATAAACAAACCATCCGGTTTGTAAATGAATATTTATTTATTCACATTCATGTTGAAAATTATATTTTTAACAATAAATTATTTTTAACTATATAAATATTTCATTTTATTTCACATCAACATCACAAACAAACTTCACAACACATATCAAACAAGCATACAAGCCGTCCATGGTATGTGGACGACGGGTGTCAGGTGCTACTAAACACCGTCTGCATCCTACTATATATTTCTAACTAGAAAAGTAAATTTAAAGTGAGAAGTTCTCACCGAGGGATCCACTCCGCCATTTCATTTCTGAATTTCTGAGTTCCCTTTTAATTTCTATCCATTCCATCTCACTTCTTTTCACGCTGTTCAGAGTAAAAATCATATTTTTACTTCACCACTTCAACTATATAAAGATTCAAACTTTTCTTCATCATTAAAAATCCAACCTCTTCATATTTAAAAATATCACCTTTTCTATTTTCAAAATCATATCTTTCTTTGTATAAAAAAATCCTATCTTTCTTCTCATAAAAATCCTATCTTTCTTCTCATTGCTATTCTATATTTTTCCCTTCGATGTTTATATAGAAAGATTACATTTTTAATAAAACAAAAGCATAAAAATCATATTATTAGTCGCCCAAAAATGATTAGAATTGAAATAAAAGCTCACCGGCATTGCGGATGGCGGAAGAGGCTCGAGGAAGGGTTGCAACGGGTCAGGGACTGTTTTACAAAACTGAAAAATGTTAAAAATCCAATTTTTAATTGATGTGGGGCCTGCGGTCGAGGTTGGAGGCTGTGGGGGTGGCATTGGGGTGTATGGAGGCTTCGTAGGTGAGTGCGGTGGTCAAGGTGTGGGCCAAGGGCGGAGGCGCGTCGGTTTTAGGTGGAAGAGGGGTTTGGGCGCGGTTTTTGAGAGGAAGAAAGAGGGAGGAGAGAGGAGAGGCGGCGGTGGAAGGAGGGGGGCTTCCAGCGGCGGTGCGCCAGAGGGGCAGCGCGGCTCCTCCCCGCCTTCCTTCGTTCTCTTTTTTTTCTTTTCTTTTCTGATTGGAAGAAAATAGAACGGGGGAGGGGGGATTTGACTAACGAGGAGGGAGAAAGGGGTGGGAGGGATTATATTATATATATTATATTATATTTAATTTATTCATTAAAGCAACTTTTAATTTCGACCTCTAAACGAGACCCACCGCATGTCATCCATTGCTAATTACCCTCAATCCGAACATAATGGGATATGTATCGTAAGCTGACTCGATCGTTTCGATCAGTTTTTGTCAAAATTAAAATATAACTCTATATATGGAATTTAAGCGCCATTTCAGTTTACTGGGGCCACATACTAACTCGAAAATTTCCAAAAAAATATTTTCTTGCTTCGTATTGGCGATACGGTCCTAACAAAACTAGTTTCGTTGAATTCTGAGACCGTTTGAAAAATGGCCATTTTCCAGTCGATTAAAATCAACTGAAACTGGTCAAACGCGTTTTCCTTTGCCTTGCTCACATATTGATTCGAAAAATTACGAATTTTGGAATCTAGCAATAACTTGACATCCCGGTCCAACAAAATTGGTTTCATCAAAATCCGAGGTCGTTTGCAAAATTTCCATTTTTAAGGGCTAGAATTCCATAGCGACTATTCTGAATTTTCAACTGGGAATAACTTTTTATCCTCGCTATGAAATTTTGATTTTTCGGATTCGTTGGAAAGATATTCTCAATTAGACTCTAATATTTTTGGTTTCGTAAAAATCCGGTTTATTTTGCACCGGGTACATTCGTTTGAACTTTGAAATCGAATTATCGAACTACCGTGCCATTTTCAATTCCTTTTATAATTATAAATAATTATTTATATTCTAACGACGATTTATATAAATACACGTTCTATTTCTATTCAAAATAAATTTGTCGTCGTTATTATTTAAAATAATTCATTTTAAATATTAAAAATTCATCAAAATTTCCAAAATAAAATTTTTAAATTGGCTCGCATTTTCGGGTTATTACTCTTGTCGAACTACCAATCGAGTTTGTCACTACTAAAGGTCTATCGACAATCTCGGGCTCCAGTCCCAACCTATCTACCAGGTCACTAGATATGAAGGAACTGGAAGCTCCGATATCAAACAATATTCGAACAGGAACATCATAAACAGAAAACATACCTTCAATAACAACATTCTTTCCTTTCTCCGCCGCGGTTGGGGGCAATCGACGAAGAAGAAACATCATTGATTGCATATGCTTTCACAATCTGCTTTTCTTTAGGGGGTTGCGGACACTTATCCTTGTGATGTCCCACTTGGCCGTAGTTGAAGCACTTCCTATCTGCAGGCTTAGCCCGACACTCTTTGGCATAGTGGCCCTTCTTACCACAGCTGAAGCACTCAACATCTTTCTTATTCTTTTTCTTCTGGCCATCCTTGGTCTGGTTCTACTTTCTCTTATTCTGAGAACCATTCTTGCCTCCACCGCTTGCTTGCGGTTTTGGCTCCTCTGTCGATGCAACCTCAGTCTTCGACTTGGGGTAAAGACTCTCTGACTAGGGCTGTAAACGGATGCAGTCGGATACGGATAGTGCCGTATCCGAATCCGTATCCGAAAATGAAAATCCGTATCCGATATCCGCGGATACCAGTTAAAAATATCCATATTCGTATCCGCGGATATTTTCGGATATCCGAAAATATCCGTATCCGCCTTAGCGAATACGGATATCCGAAAATATCCGAAATATCCGTATCCGAAACTTAAAACTGTACATTGGATGTGTATATCTGAAAATATCCGAAAACATCTGAAAAAATATCCGAAAATAAAACAATAAAAGTTTACAAATACATCACTCACATACAAATTTGGCTCATAAAATATATTTTTTGAAAATGTGAATACATCTAATTAAAAATTACAAGCAGGACATCAATCAAATAATTTTCTAACAACAAATATTTTAAGACATAAAGTGTTCAAAATATGAAATACACAACCCTAAGACTAAAATAAAACAAAATATAAATCATAGAAGCACATACACAATTATGTTTTAATTATAACCATACCACAAAATAAAATGAGTACATGATTTAAAATGTTGCATAATACAAAATACAACTTTCCTTTATAATTAAATAGTTGAGTTTAGGTTAGCTATTTTAAGGAAATTTATATATTAATTTAATCTTAAATATAAATTAAAAATTATATAATATATACTACATACACATATCAGAAAATCGGACGGATATTTTTCGGATACGGATACCACTATAACCATATCCGTATCCGAAATGATTTTCGGATATCGAATATCCGTATCCGCATCTCGGATAACGGATATTTTTCGTATTTTCGGATACGGATGCGGACGGATATCGGATTTTTCGGGTACCCATTGACAGCCCTATCTCTGACCTCAATGCTTTCCCACAATCGATTCAAACGTCTCATCGATGTAGTTAATAAGCCTTTCCCCCAAGTACTGATCTATGCTTGTTATGAACTTCTCGTTCTTCTTCTCTGGAGTATCAATAAGAGATAATCCATACTTTGATAAAGTATCGAACTCAGCAACATACTCCGAGACAACTCTACCATTCTGCTTTAGCTCCAAGAACTTCCTAAGTAACTCTGACTTCTGAGTAGCCGAGATAAATTTTTCACCGAATCGGGCCTTAAACTGATCCCATGTAACTTGGTCCTCTGGAGTAGCTGCCTTAATAGCGTTCCACCAATTCATTGCCCGTCCTTGCGGCTAACGGGACGCTAGCTTTCTTTTCATCGCATCCTCTATACCCAAGTCTTCGAAGATACACTCACATCTATCCAACCAATCCTGAACTTTTGTAGCCGATTCCATTCCGTGGAACGGCTTTCCACCAAGACTAGTGTAACCTTTGCATAGCTTGTCGAAATCGGCCCTAGGCGCCTGCACCGCTACACTACCACCATTTTCAGTGTTGGGAGCTGCTCCTTGCACATTTTCATGAAGTCAGTAAACATAGCCCTCATGTCAGGAGCATTCCAATTGTTGGCTCCTCTACCAGCACCCCTCGTATATCGGCTCATCGTTCAGTCTGTAAAGAGAAACGATTAACCATCCTCTTTGTGGTGTCAGTGCAATACGACTTCATCCTTAGCTATACTAATAGTATATATATAGCTTTTGAAAACCAAAATAATCACAAATACGCGCTCTCATATACGTATTATCTCTCCCTGGTGTCTTTCCTTAAGTGAACTACGCAACCTAGAGCTCTAATACCAAATGTGACGGCCCGCCCCGCACCAGCCGACATTTCCCATGAAAGTGCGCTGTGCCAATGTCCAACTAGCACGGGACGGTCGCCAAAGAAAAGGGAGTTTGAACTAATAAGGAACCTGTAGAATATATCACAGCGCATGAAATAAATATAATAATAACATACTTCGACATAAATAGGAGATAGTGCATAAGATGAAAATTAAACATCATAGCAGCGGAAAATCCAATTACAGCTTATGTTCCACATCATCATTATTACAACTTTAAAACTGTCTCTAAAGCAAAAGAAAGGAAAGTTACACTACTAATGCCCAATGTGGTGACCAGCAGTGACACAGGGAAAATATCTATATATATCATACGTGGGAGCCTCCTGCTCGTCTCCGGTACAACTACCCGTGCATACCACCTAACCTGTCTCTAGTCTTCCCGTTTAAGAGCACCTAGAGTAATAAGAAGAGACATAAAACTCTGGGTCAGACAAAAGTCTGGTATGAGCGATAAGCATCCAACATAACAATAACAGGTATACTAAACCATACTTGAACCCGGACCTGTAACCAAAGAGTTAGCACAACATACCGCTCAATACTCTAATGTGCCACTAACATATGGTGTAAAGAATACGGGGGTGGGGGTGTGTATGTCATAGTGAAAGCAAACAATCAAACATAACAACCATCCTCACATCTCTCACTCAGTGCGTAAAGCATACGACATCCACCTCTTTGATCACCCTATTCCTTACTATGATCACTCTGCCCCATGGAGTCGTGACGACACCACTGCACTGATCCATAGCCACTAGTCTTTGCTATGTCCACTCTGCTCCATGAAGTCATGACGACTCCACTGCACTGGCTCATAGCCATGCTACGATCACTCTTCCTCATGGAGTAATGACTACCCCACTGCACTGATACGTAGCCTACCATCCGTCTTGGTGGTGAATCAAAGCTATAGACGTCGATAACCCCTTAGCACACGTCCCGCGGCAAAGCCCAACTCATGAAGTTGACTCATTGGTTCCCAACTAGATCCTGAGTACAAACTTCCCACTTGGACTACCTTTGCATCTCGGGTTTTGGTCTTCTCTGGATCGGTCTTCATTTGGTTCGCAACCCATGCCTCGCGTTCAGACTTCTGCGTTCGGTGCGTGGTCATCGTCCTCCTTCGGATTGGTTCGAGCCACCTGCATCGGATTGGGTCGTGGTGCCCAAGCTTTTGGTCGTGATATCATGTTCTAGTTCAGTTCGTAGGTGATCCCTGCTCCGGGTCGGGTCGTGCCTTCTGGTTGGGTCGGGTCGCTGCACCTGTTCGTGTCTCCTTCACTCGTGGTACTTCAGGTCAGTCTTCCTCTTCAGGAATCATCTCGTGGCGTGTTTTCCCAAGCGGTTCGGGGAAGGGTGGAGCAATTCGTGGGGGTGGTCACGATCGGGTCGGGTCGGGTAGAGAGGGGCGATCCGATCCGGGTCCTGCACTTCTTTCCAGCGTCTGTTTTACGCCATTCGATGGCGTTTCGACCAATCTAACTTTTCTATGCAACCATAAAGCATGCCAAACAGTCATAACAACATGTATAATTGGCCACAAACACTAAAACAACAATTTGATGTGTTAAAACGGAAAAACATAGCCAAAACCCCATATTTTCTCTCGATCATGTTTAAGTAAATCAAATGATAGGATTAACAAATCTTAATCAAATTAACCAAATTTTCTAACAGAGGCCTAAAACAATATTTTGAAATTTATAAATATTTTTCCAGATTTTTAACATGTTTAAATTTGCTAATTAACACTAATTACCCATAATTAGCCATAATTAGTGAGGAACTATGCAAATCACTCACCATAGCCATGAACAAATTACCAAATCTGAAATGATTCTCTGTTTGGCGCTGTTCCTATGGCTATACAACAGTTCTACCTTGATTCTTATGCTAATCCGCTTTGTTTTGATGTAGATTTGGCTTAATTAGCGATTAGAAGGTGATTTGGGGTGTTTTAGAAAGTGGAGGCCATGGCTAAACCTGAAGGATCAAAAAGTGGCGGCTGGAAAATGATAGAAACAGAATTTCCTAACCCTATCAGCCTTCCCATTACCCTAATCCCGAAATGGGTTATGGGCCCACTCACTAATCACCCAAATTAGGCCCAGTTAAGCAGTTTTTCACCATCTGAAACTTGTTTCAGCCATGTCTCCCAAACGATGAGTCCGTTTGGCTAATGTGACGACTCTATGGAAAGGTAAACCATCATTCGGATCTAATGGAAGTGGTGTCAGGTCAAAACTCCTTTCTAATCAAAAGTTATGGCCGAAACAAGATTAGCTAGGGGCAAAACAGTCATTTAAAAATTGGCAAAAATCATGAACATGGGAAATGACCCCAATAGTCATCTCCCAAAGTTACATGACCATACGACTTCGTATGTGAAAGAAATAAATATCCTACGATCCTTCAATACGTAGAATGCAGGTTGTTACATCAGTCATGGGATTGGTGTGAGAACTAAAACAATTATTAAATCTTTACTTTAAAATAGAGTAAATCAAGGGAACACACCATATAACACGCGGGTTTCCTCCCAAGAATATCAGTGCATAAAACAAACAGCGCAATGCTTTTTGGAAAAATGAAGCTATTATAAGACTAAGGTCACATCAGACAATGCAACGCAAGCCGGAGGATAGAGTTTTCCCTTATAATAGACAAACAAGCTTTATGTTTAAAACAAATCATTTTGATATTACTATAAGTGTATAGTGTCAAAATAAACTTCAAATATAAATGTATTAACCATAGACGACATGGGTACCATATATCATGTCGCCATACTAGGCTCTACAATTGAAACCGAAAAGTCATGTGCTGGAAATTGGATTTCCATCTATGAGTTGAGGCCAGGGATGACTCCTCACCGATTCGAGACACTCTAGCAAATGCCTTAGGATCACACCTACGGGCAACCCTTGGATGCTATAGGGCCGGTCCTCCCTTACGTTTGAGGATTAATTATTCCTGAACACACGTTTCCCGGTCCTATATGACCTATCCATCGAGCCCATGGTGACCGATATATCCGAGGCGTCTCTCTATCCATCATCCACTTAGGTGAAGATATAAATGTCTGGGCTCCATGCCATGACACTGCTCATAGCTAGAAAGAAACGTCGTGCACTCCCTGCAGTTCGATCCCGTTTTTGACTCGTACCAAGGTGTGAGACTCGCGAATTAACGCTATATACAAAGCTATGCTATTTAAAGTCATGCTTTGATCATCAATCACAAGATTTTGCGTTTCAACAAACGCCTTGATGTAACACCCCACCTCCGCCAGGGTGTCTCTTGCAAGCACTCTGACTTTGGAGGGGCGTTTGAATCAGGTAGACATGCATAATGTTATATCAAGGCAGAACAAGAACATATGTATATATGTAAACAGAGTAAATAACGTAGATAAAACAGCGGAAGATTTCAAACCATTTCAAAACAAGTCTGGTACAACATAATGTCAACTTTCCAAATACACAAGTCTAGATAAAAACAACATTACTGAAAAACTGAAATACATAAGTACTATCCCCAAAATAAGTGATAACCATAGCTAGCTTCATGTCGAAACCGTACATGAGCTGAAATCCCACAAGCAAGCAATCCGAAATCCAAGCTAAGCTCCAACGTTCCCACCCTGAGAACCTGGGGGGGGGGGGGGGGGGAAACGGAAGAAAAGAGGCGAAAGAAAACAGGTCAGTCAAAAAGACTGAGTAAGCCCTACTACAATCAATGTAAACTGATAAAGTTAACTGGCATGATGAAAGCTGAGATGAACATATGGACAACTACATACTACCATGATGATTAACTAACAAGGTAGATAAAGGTGTCATCGCATAATCAGGTTTAAGGTTTTGCACCATAGGTGTACTAGCAAACTAACATGACTTGAATAAATCAGTATTGATCCCTTGGCCCAAGCTTTGGCCCAATAACATGAAATGACCCTAATACAAGGTCTAACCAAACGGTCTAGTCGATCGGCTCCCTATAAGCCTAACTCGTCACGTGTTGGTGTCCATACGGCCCAAACATAATTGTAGTCAGACTGTGCCGGGTCTCCCATCGGGTGTATCAAGCCCTAGGGTGGCAACCCCTGGACACCATAAACATGCGTGCACAGTCTCGATCTACTGGTACCCATGCATGTTTTCCCCGGCTTCGGACTATGTGCACGACCATAAGTCCGCCCGGAACTACACCGGCGTACCACTCTGCCGTCGTTTTTGGTCACTTACCTCCAGTTTAGTAATCGTGCCCCAACCCTAGCCTAGTCCCTAGGGTCATGATGATACAAACTTGGGATTACTGCTGGAGTGGATCCCCATTGCTAGGATTTTCTAGTGGGTTAAGTACGGTTTAACCCTCTTGTTAATCATGGATTAACTTGGTTAAGTGTAACGATGAGTTCACGACTTAACCCCGATTAATCTACCAAGCCCAAATTGGTTAAGTATTAAGTGGACCATGACTTAACCCTAATCACGAGGCATTAATTAATTTAATGCGCCTTAACCTCTCACATTAGACTTTGTTGCGGTTACTAGTTAAGCCGGGCGGGTCCGGGTAGCTTTACACCACAACTTGGTCTAACCTCGGGTTCAGGGTACAACATGACCAACTTCTCACATTGGGCCCTATTGTTTGTAGCAACTAGTTAAGCCGGTCGGTTCCGGGTAGGTTTACGCTACAAACTCAACCCAACCTCGAGTTGGTCACACTTATCTTTTCTAAGTGTCATGTCCATCATGTTTCTAAAACATGTTACAAGTTTTCAAGCATTTGGGTAGACCTAACTTAATAGGTAAATTCCCAAAGTGTAGACCTAACTTAATAGGTAAATTCCCAAGCTTATGTTTTTATGTCTTTTAAGTTTACCCAACCCCAAACGCAATCCCATCGCTTACATATCGCAATAGCGCATAAAGGATAGAAAGAGGGAACTTGGCATAATCATGACATAAAGGTGTTGAAGCCACAAGTTTAACATGGTGGCATATGAAATGTACATATGTTCATATACTTGCATATTACATTTTAGGCCTCAAAAGCATGCATAAAACCAAACTTAGCATATTGGTGATACATGGTGATAAATGACATGTAGAAATGGCCATAAGTTCGCATTTAGCCTCACATGCAAGTTATCATAAGGGATATGATAACTTACATGTTGCCAAAATGCAACCTTTAGCATAAAGCTTGAAGCTTTATGTTCATATACTTAAGATAAGCTTGCATAGCATGATAACATGAACAAAAGGATCAACCCAAACTTGCATAACATAACTTGCATATCAAACTTGCATAACATAACTTGATGAACTTGCATAACACATCATAGTAAACTTGCATATCACATCATAGTAAACTTGCATACCATGGCAAACTTGCATATCATACATTTAACTTTAGAGTTTAAGTATGAAAGTAGAATAGGGCTTACAATGCTTATGAAGACACAAAAATATGACAAAGCCCTTATGCAACCAATTAAACCCAAAATGCAAGCTTCAATAGAAAAACCCTTAAGCCAAAATGATCAAAACCCTTGCTTTATGATGCAAATATAGAAAACTTGACTTGAATGCAAGCTAATGATGCTCATACAAGCTTGAAAACACTTGTATGCATGGAAAATCTCATAGAAATTTATTTAGGAATTTTATGAAGAGAGTGGAGGCCATGAGAGGATTGATTTTGCCATAGTTTAGTTGTATGAATGAATAATGATGATTTAGGGTTAGGTTAGGGCCTTATTTATAGAGATTAGGACTAGTTTCAACCCTAGGATTAAACCCTAGTTCCAATCTCAGCCCTCAAAACCGAATCTGGCCCCCAAGCTCAACACAAACCCAAAATGGTGCACCAGGCAAAACTGCCCGGCTGGACCAAGTCGACAGCCAAGTCGACAGGGCTGTCGACTTGGGTCCAACCAAGTCGACTCCCAAGTCGACAGGGCTGTCGACTTGGGTACTCTAGCGGGAATTTTGCCGCATGGCCCAATCTTACCCAATTTTCCAAATTCAAACTTGAATTTGAAATCTGTTTTTACTTTGAAATTTTCTGAAAACTTCGTTGGGCCTTAATCGGGTCATACGGACTCCGATTTTCGAAAACTCGGACTCTATTTCGCGTATTTTTCCGAGACGAACGCAATGGCATAGCCCGTTTCCCTTGATTCAGATTTTTGAATTAAATTCTGCCTCGATTTACGTTATAACAGGTTATTGAAAATACGGGTTGTTACATTCTCCCCTCCTTAAAGGATTTCGTCTCCGAAATCTTCAAGTTAGGAAGAACATATCCTACCATCCAATATCCATCTACTCAAAACATCATCCATGAGCAATCATTGTCCTTACAAGATTCTAAATGTTGTATGAACATATGCAAAGGTGTGTGTATATGTACTTATCTAATGCAAATATCTTCAATGCAAATTATGTTAGTGAAATGAATCCATATGTATGCAATTCCTAACATAATGTATAACATCTATATGTGTGCACATAACATACATCCATATGCAACATCCATGTGATAACACAAAAATTTCCATCCACGAATAAGCATAAACACTCATGCATATGCAATATGAGGAGTGTGTGAGCCGATCTAGTGCCTAATGTGTATAATGCATCCACGAGTAACCACTTGCAAACACTTGCAACCACTTGCAAACATCAAGCATAACATGTTTCAAACACATGTTTCATCCAAAGGGTTTCTACCTAAGGTTCTCATGACAAGATTAACACGATGAACTAGATAAACATGGATAGCAAAGAGAAAGATATGCTAACAAAGAAAAGAGATTGAGAGTGTACCCTCAAAAAGGAATGGATAAAGCCCACGCATCTTCTCCTCGGTTTCCCAAGTTTCGTCTTCTTCGGCTTCACCCCATTGAACCTTCACCAACTTGACCTCTCGATTCCTTAGCTTCTTGGTCTCCGTCCCCAAGATATGAATCGGAGCTCTCCTCAAGGTAGCCTCTTTCTCCACTTCCACATCTTTCAGAACACTTGGCTCAACAACCTCTGCTGATTCATGAAAACACTTCCGGAGATGCGAGACATGAAAAACATCGTGTACTCCGGCAAGCTTCTCGGGCAACTCCACTCTATAAGCCATCTGCCCGATCCTCTCTATAATAGGGAATGGTCCAACAAACCTCGGTGCCAACTTCCCAACGGCTCCAAATCGGACCACATTCCGCAAAGGAGAAACCTTCACGAAAACCATATCCCCAACATCAAACTCCAAATCAGTTCTTCGCTTATCAGCATAGGATTTCTGTCGGTCTTGGGCCGCTTTCATCCGTCTCCGAATCAACTCGGCCTTCTCGGATGTATCTCTGATCATATCAGGCCCAAGTATAAGCTCATCTGTAGTCTCCCACCAACATGTAGGCGACTTGCACGGCCTCCCATATAAAGCTTCAAATGGTGCCATCCCTATGCTTGCCTGATAACTGTTATTATATGCAAACTCAACAAGAGGAAGATGGTCTTCCCAAGTACCACCAAAATCCAGAATACAAAGCCTTAACAGATCCTCGAGTACCCTATTCACCCTTTCGGTTTGACCGTCCGTCTGTGGGTGATAAGCCGTACTTAGATTCAACCTCGTGCCCATAGCTTCTTGCAAGCTATTCCAGAATTGACTTGTAAAGATTGGGTCACGGTCACTGACAATACTAGAAGGGACTCCATGTAGTCTCACAATCTCACGAAGATATACAGACGCTAGCCAAGATGCGGTCCTCTTTCTCTTCACCGGAATGAAATGAGCACTCTTCGTAAGTCTATCCACAATAACCCAAATGCTCGTATTCCCTTTCCTTGACCTTGGTAGCCCATCGATAAAATCCATGGAAATTCTCTCCCACTTCCATAGTGGAACGTCTAGAGGATGCAATAGCCCACCGGGCTTCTTCGACTCGGCCTTAACCTGCTGGCAAATGATACATCTAGAGACAAAATCTGCCACATCCTTCTTCATCCCAGGCCAAAAGAAAATGCGCTTCATATCTTTATACATCTTATCTCCGCCCGGATGTATAGTCAACTTAGAGCGATGCGCTTCCTCAAGAACCTTTCTTACTAGATCTTCTACCATTGGAACACATAACCTTCCGTCTCTCCTCAGCCAACCCTTGTCATCAATAGAATATCGAGCGAGATGACTAGACGCCTCTCCTCGAATCAGCTTATCCATAATCTCAACTATATGAGGGTCTTCTCTCTGCGAAGCCCCAACTTGATCAAGAAGGGTAGGTCTGAGTTCCAGAGATGCTAAAGAACCGGTCATCGACTCAACCGCCAAAGAGAAATCAAAGGTTGCCACATACTCTAAATTCTTCATCTCAACGAATAGAGGACTTAGGGTCAACCTTCTTCTACTCAATGCATCTGCTACCACATTCCCCTTGCCAGGGGTATAAGCTATCTCAAAATCGTAGGACGCCAAGAATTCCATCCATCTTTGTTGCCTCAGATTCAGATCCTTCTGAGAAAAGAGATACTTCAATGACTTGTGATCGGTATAAAGCTCAAATCTTTCTCCCAGAAGATAATGGCGCCAAGCCTTGAGTGCATATACTATTGCTGCCAACTCTAAGTCATGAGTGGGATAATTCTTCTCATGCACTTTGAGTTGTCTACCGCCAAAGCATATCACCCTTCCTTCTTGCATAAGAACAGCTCCTAACCCCGTGCCACATGCATCGGTGTATACTGTAAATAACTTCCCTCCATCGGGCAAAGCTAGAACAGGTGCTGATGTGAGAGCTCTCTTGAGCTTCTGAAAAGCAAGCTCGCATTCTATGCTCCAAGCAAAAACTAAATTCTTCTTCGTCAATTTAGTGAGAGGAGCGAAAATCTTCGCGAAGTCCTTGATGAACTTCCGGTAAAAGCCTGCAAGACCTAGAAAACTTCTCACTTCGGTTGCATTCCTTGGAGTCTTCCAATCCTGAACTGCAACTACCTTAGCGAGATCCACCGCTAAGCCTTGCTTAGATGCTATATGCTCAAGGAATCTTACTTCCCTTCTCCAAAAGTGACACTTGGAGAACTTGGCCTTCAACTGATGCGCTCTAAGCGTATCCATCACTTCCACGAGATGCCTTGCGTGCTCTTCCTCATCCTTAGAGAAGATCAGAATATCTTCTACGAAGACCACGACAAACTTGTTCAAGAACTCCCTGAACACCCTACTCATCAAGTCCACGAAATATGCGGGTGCATTAGTCAAGCCGAACGGCATGACAAGCCATTCGAAGAATCCATCTGGAGTTCTGAACGCAGTCTTGTCTATACTATCTTCAGCTACCCTGAGCTGATGGAATCCCGTAGCAAGATCAAGCTGAGAGAAAACAGAAGCACCGACAAGCTGGTCAAAGAGATCATCAATCCTCGGTAACGGGTGTCTGTTCTTCTTAGTCAGCTTATTCAACTCTCGATAATCAACACAAAGTCAGAGAGAACCATCTGCCTTGGTAGCAAATACCACAGGCGCTCCCCATTCAGATATACTTAAACTAATGAAGTTCTTCTCAAGCAACTCCTTCACTTGCTTACTTAGCTCTCGCCTTTCACGCGGAGCCATGTGCCGAACGGGCAAAGAAACCGGCTTTGCATTATCCACCAGATAAATGCGGAAATCAATCTCTCGCTTAGGGGGCAACCCCCTAACTTCATCAAAAACATCCGGATACTCTCGAACCACTCTCACAGACTGAAGAGTTTCCATTGACGAGTCGAGTGATTCAAGATAGCACAACATGACGGGGCCTCTCGGATCACAAGAAATCTCTAGGGTGTTTCCGAGGCGAGTCACGAACCTCACAACCCTATGTTCACAATCAAGGATGGCTCCATATCTGGACAACCAATCCATGCCCAATATCAATCCGTATCCCCTAAAACCAAGAACATAAGCACTACACAAGAACTCTACACTCAGTATAGAGATCCTCAAATCCCAACATATCATAGATAGATGGGCGGAACCCCCAATAGGATTTGAGACACAGACGGGATCATCTACCAAGCTAGTACTAAGGTGCAAACTATCAACAAGATCAGATGAGATAAAGCTATGCGATGCACCAGAATCAAACAATGTACGAACTGGAAAATCAGAAATATATACAAGGCTCTCAACAGAAATAATACCTCGATCGGGAACTGGAGCGACATTGAGAGCATGAACTTGCCCTCCTGAAGGTCCAGCACGCTGAGTCTGACCCTGGCCTTGCCCTTGCTTCTTCGGGCAATCCTTACTAAAATGTCCAGTCTCACCGCAGAAAAAGCATTCACCATTCTTCCTTTTCCTCTTCTTACAATCCTTAATAAGATGCCCAACTGAACCGCAATAATGGCACTTCCCCTTGTTGTTCTTGCCCTTGTTGTTATTGCCCTTGTTGTTGTTCCCCTTGTTGCCTTGACTCTTGTTCTTGTTTTGATTGCCTTGACTGCTCTGACCACTTGGATTACCCTGATTTCCTTTCCACTGGGAATCAGTCTTCTTGGCTTGAGTATCATTCATCTTGACCTCCTTCTTGACATCTCCCTGAAGTAACGCCATATCAACCAAGCTCTCAAACGTGGCCCCATAGGGAATATGTGACATAGCCAATCCCTGCAATGGCTCATTCAATCCTTTAGCAAAACGAAGAGCCTTCTTCTGAGGAGTATTAACCATATCCAAGCCAAAACGAGCTAACTGATTGAACTTGTTCACATATTCTTTGACAGACATATCTCCTTGTTTCAAAGTTATGAACCTCTCCATTTGTAGATTCTCCTTAGCAGAAGATAGAAACTTAAGCACGAACCTTGCCCTGAAATCGGCCCAAGTCTCAACAGGCCTAGTACCATTGGTGACTTCCCACCAATAAGCGGCTTCATCCTTCATAAGCCAAACCGCCAACAAGATCTTCCTCTGATCATCTAACCCAAAGATAGCAAATAAATCCTCGGTCTCTTTCAACCAATTTCTGGCCTCTACAAAAGTCTCAGTGCCTTGAAAGTTCTTGCCACCCATTGCTTTGAAATCTTTGCAAGTCTTTGCGAAGTCAGCTTGAGGACGCTAAGGGGGAGGAGGAAGAGGAACCTCAGCGACAGGAGGAGGAGGAACATTAACTACCGGAGGAGGAGGAGGAGGAGGAACATTAACTACTGGAGGAGGAGGAGGAGGGACATCTGCGGGGCCGGCTTCGGTCGCCCTAGCCTCCAAAAGTCTCCTATACCAAACAGGTACGTGTACTCCCTCCGGAATAGCAAAGTTATCGGCCATACTGAAAACGAAGAAAAAAGACAGATTCAGAATGGAGAAAAATGAAGGAATTTTGCTAATGGCTATTTGGGGAATAGCCTTTAAAATAAACTAGACTTTTCTTTGGAAAATACTTTATACTTGGTTTTGAAAATAGTTTTCCAACAGTTTTAAAAACCTTTTTGTTCCTTCTCGTAAACCTGGCTCTGATACCAAATGTAACACCCCACCTCCGCCAGGGTGTCTCTTGCAAGCACTCTGACTTTGGAGGGGCGTTTGAATCAGGTAAACATGCATAATGATATATCAAGGCAGAACAAGAACATATGTATATATGTAAACAGAGTAAATAACATAGATAAAACAGCGGAAGATTTCAAACCATTTCAAAACAAGTCTGGCACAACATAATGTCAACTTTCCAAATACAAAAGTCTAGATAAAAACAACATTACTGAAAAACTGAAATACATAAGTACTATCCCCAAAATAAGTGATAACCATAGCTAGCTTCATGTCGAAACCGTACATGAGCTGAAATCCCACAAGCAAGCAATCCGAAATCCAAGCTAAGCTCCAACGTTCCCACCCTGAGAACCTGGGGGGGGGGGGGGGGGAAACGGAAGAAAAGAGGCGAAAGAAAACAGGTCAGTCAAAAAGACTGAGTAAGCCCTACTACAATCAATGTAAACTGATAAAGTTAACTGGCATGACGAAAGCTGAGATGAACATATGGACAACTACATACTGGCATGATGATTAACTAACAAGGTAGATAAAGGTGTCATCACATAATCAGGTTTAAGGTTTTGCACCACAGGTGTACTAGCAAACTAACATGACTTGAATAAACCAGTATTGATCCCTTGGCCCAAGCTTTGGCCCAATAACATGAAATGACCCTAATACAAGGTCTAACCAAACGGTCTAGTCGATCGGCTCCCTATAAGCCTAACTCGTCACGTGTTGGTGTCCATACGGCCCAAACATAATTGTAGTCAGACTGTGCCGGGTCTCCCGTCGGGTGTATCAAGCCCTAGGGTGGCAACCCCTGGACACCATAAACATGCGTGCACAGTCTCGATCTACTGGTACCCGTGCATGTTTTCCCCGGCTTCGGACTATGTGCACGACCATAAGTCCGCTCGGAACTACACCGGCGTACCACTCTGCCGTCGTTTTTGGTCACTTACCTCCAGTTTAGTAATCGTGCCCCCACCCTAGCCTAGTCCCTAGGGTCATGATGATACAAACTTGGGATTAATGCTGGAGTGGACCCGCATTGCTAGGATTTCTAGTGGGTTAAGTACGGTTTAACCCTCTTGCTAATCATGGATTAACTTGGTTAAGTGTAACGATGAGTTCACGACTTAACCCCGATTAATCTACCAAGCCCAAATTGGTTAAGTATTAAGTGGACCATGACTTAACCCTAATCACGAGGCATTAATTAATTTAATGCGCCTTAACCTCTCACATTAGACTTTGTTGCGGTTACTAGTTAAGCCGGGCGGGTCCGGGTAGCTTTACACCACAACTTGGTCTAACCTCGGGTTCAAGGTACAACATGACCAACTTCTCACATTGGGCCCTATTGTTTGTAGCAACTAGTTGAGCCGGTCGGTTCCGGGTAGGTTTACGCTACAAACTCAACCCAACCTCGAGTTGGTCACACTTATCTTTTCTAAGTGTCATGTCCATCATGTTTCCAAAACATGTTACAAGTTTTCAAGCATTTGGGTAGACCTAACTTAATAGGTAAATTCCCAAAGGGTAGACCTAACTTAATAGGTAAATTCCCAAGCTTATGTTTTTATGTCTTTTAAGTTTACCCAACCCCAAACGCAATCCCATCGCTTACATATCGCAATAGCGCATAAAGGATAAAAGGAGGGAACTTGGCATAATCATGACATAAAGGTGTTGAAGCCACAAGTTTAACATGGTGGCATATGAAATGTACATATGTTCATATACTTGCATATTACATTTTAGGCCTCAAAAGCATGCATAAAACCAAACTTAGCATATTGGTGATACATGGTGATAAATGACATGTAGAAATGGCCATAAGTTCGCATTTAGCCTCACATGCAAGTTATCATAAGGGATATGATAACTTACATGTTGCCAAAATGCAACCTTTAGCATAAAGCTTGAAGCTTTATGTTCATATACTTAAGATAAGCTTGCATAGCATGATAACATGAACAAAAGGATCAACCCAAACTTGCATAACATAACTTGCATATCAAACTTAAATAACATAACTTGATGAACTTGCATAACACATCATAGTAAACTTGCATATCACATCATAGTAAACTTGCATAACATGGCAAACTTGCATATCATACATTTAACTTTAGAGTTTAAGTATGAAAGTAGAATAGGGCTTACAATGCTTATGAAGACACAAAAATATGACAAAGCCCTTATGCAACCAATTAAACCCAAAATGCAAGCTTCAATAGAAAAACCCTTAAGCCAAAATGATCAAAACCCTTGCTTTATGATGCAAATATAGAAAACTTGACTTGAATGCAAGCTAATGATGCTCATACAAGCTTGAAAACACTTGTATGCATGGAAAATCTCATAGAAATTTATTTAGGAATTTTATGAAGAGAGTGGAGGCCATGAGAGGATTGATTTTGCCATAGTTTAGTTGTATGAATGAATAATGATGATTTAGGGTTAGGTTAGGGCCTTATTTATAGAGATTAGGACTAGTTTCAACCCTAGGATTAAACCCTAGTTCCAATCTCAGCCCTCAAAACCGAATCTGGCCCCCAAGCTCAACACAAACCCAAAATGGTGCACCAGGCAAAACTGCCCGGCTGGACCAAGTCGACAACCAAGTCGACAGGGCTGTCGACTTGGGTCCAACCAAGTCGACTCCCAAGTCGACAGGGCTGTCGACTTGGGTACTCTGGCGGGAATTTTGCCGCATGGCCCAATCTTACCCAATTTTCCAAATTCAAACTTGAATTTGAAATCTGTTTTTACTTTGAAATTTTCTGAAAACTTCGTTGGGCCTTAATCGGGTCATACGGACTACGATTTTCGAAAACTCAGACTCTATTTCGCGTATTTTTCCGAGACGAACGCAATGGCATAGCCCGTTTCCCTTGATTCAGATTTTTGAATTAAATTCTGCCTCGATTTACGTTATAACAGGTTATTGAAAATACGGGTTGTTACACTTGATCATTTGCATCTCAGCATGCCACACTGACAATTCACGCAATGTGACTGATGTCTATTGATATATAACCTCTAAGCTCGTACGTCTCAGAGAAGGGTGTTAAGCAAGAGAATAAATTCTCCGCCACCAAACAGATATATATTTAATAGGAAATCAATCAACACAGAAAATAATCCAATGTCAGACACACATCCATTTAGTAGTTCGTTCTGGGTTTGTACGAAACCGGAGGCACCTTATTCTTCGTCCCATATGTCCAATATAAGAGAGAGGTCCTCGCATATCTGGTCTATCCCCAAGTACATTTGGACGATCACCACTTATTACCTTGTCTTGGGTGTACAACGCAATCAAGACATCGGTAATCATCCAAACGATGTAAAGACCTCCGGTCTTCAACCACCGTCTTCATCGTCGACTTACCATCGAATTAATTATTCATAATGGGTATAAACCCGGCCTTTTCGAATAATTCACGTATCTTATAATCAAGTGCTATAAAAACACAACATACGCCTCATTCCAATTCTGAATATTTTTTTATTCAAATATTCACATCTTTAGGGTAAGGTTCACATTAATTTTATCAAAAATAAATTCTTTAAATTTATTCTTTAATCTTCCTTTGGATATTAATTCAAACCAAATTAAGGTTTATCCAAACTAGTCGGGATTAACGCACCTTACCGAAGTAATCATTTGTTTTATTTCCCAATCCCAACCTATTCGTCCCATGGAGCAAAACTGGTAATACTCCATATCTAACACTATGGTTTTATCGATAAATTTAATTACCATTTCACGTTCAAATCTAATTAAAGATTTAACCATCGCTTGGAGAAAAGCTGGTGATACTCCATTCTCGATCATTTCCCAAATTTGATAATTTAAATTATCACATTCACATTTCAATCTAATTAAAGATTCATTAAAACTCCACCTAGATTTAATCTTCCCAAAAATCATTATTAATGATTTTTTAACTTTGGGAAATCAATCATGACGCATTGACAATCTACACCGTACCATTGATTTCTGCCGATATATAACCTCTAAGCTCGTACGTCTCAGGGAAAGGTGTTAAGCAAGAGAATAAATTGTCCACCACCAAACAGATATATATTTAGTTGAGATGAACAATACAGTTTGAAATACAATGTTAGACATGTAATCGTGTCTTTAAATGGGCTAAAGAACCAATGTCATTTAAAACACAGTTCATGATAAACCCAAAATCACATTCCACTAATTATGGAATCTTCACGGGAAACAAATCAATATATAATCGTTATCAATTTCCGTATATGACTTATAATATAAATGGAATAACGACAAAGCCTTTTAAATTCCATATATATTAATTGTCTTCCTCCACACGATTATTACCTGTGACGACCCCAAACCCCGTACTGACGGTGGCAAGTGTAATCTTTGGAATATAACACATAAACAGATAATAGGAGAACATAAATAAATAAATACATCAGATAATGCACAATAGAATATACTGGATAAACGTAATCATCAGAGTTACACAGTATACAAGATCATACTTAGTACAAATACAGTTCAGCTATACATAAATGTCTACAGCGGAAAACAAACATAATGTACAATAGGAGCTGAATAGCATAAAAAGAGATAAATGATAGAATCCATCTTCAGCTCCAGCTCTCCAGAAAAAGCCAGCTAAAACTTGAATACAAGGTTGCCGTGTAGAAAAAGGGGCACCTGAGTTTGAAGTGAAACAAACTACGAGTTAGTCATGGGACTGGTATGAGAAATCTACTCAACACATTTAAAATATGGCTAATCACAGGACCACGCCACTTTCGTGGAACGGGTTTACTCCATTGGATTGCCAGTGCTTTAAAACAGATCATTCTTTTAAACATCGCAATGCTTTTTATAAAAATGAAGCCATTATAAGACTCAGTTCCCATCACAAAATGGACAAAATATGCTTGATACGAATAAAACAAAAGCATTTGATATTATTACTAGTGTTTATAAGTTTCAAAAACAATTTCAATCATAACTATCAATCCTAGATGGCATGGGTACCATATATCATGTCGCCATATATATATATATATATATATATATATATATACACACACACACACACACACAATCAAAACCACACAGTCACGTATTTGGAAATTGGATTTCCGTCATGAACCAAGGCAAAAGATAGTCCTTACCGACTTCGAGACAATCTAGCCCATGTCTCAGGGTCAGAGCGCATCGACCCTTGGAGCGACAGGGCCGGTCCACATGGAGTGGATTATAATGCCTGAATACTACGTTTCCTCGCCCTTTGGGGCGTAAATGAGCCAACGAATGACTCCATCGGACCCGGATCGTCCGATTTAACCGAGGTGCCTCGCAACAGTAACAACCACATAAGTCAAACTCGTCAGGGCGTGTAAAACCACTGACGCCACTTCTAGCTAGAAAGAAACACATGTCCTCCCTGAGGTCCTCTCCCGTTTCTGGTTCATACCGGGGTGTGAGGCTCGCGAATTCACGTTATACTCAAAGCTACGCCACACAGGCGGTGCTTTGATCATCAATCACAAGACTTTGCTTTTCAATAGAAGCCCTGATCACTGCATCTTAGTATGCCACACCGGCAATTCACACCACGCAACCGATGGTTATCAATCGCAAAGAATGAATTCCAATGTCAGACACACAGTCCATTTGCAAGTCCGTTCTGGGTCTGAACAAAACCGGAGGCACTAAATACCTCGCATATCCATCGATACTCACGTACGTCTGGACGATCACCACTCATTATCCATATTTCGGGATGCCTCCCAATCAGGACCTCAGTTACCATCCAAACGAGGTGAAGATCGGTCTTCAACCCCCGTCTTCATCTTCGACTTCTTATCGTCGATTCAGTTATTCAAAATGGGATAAACCCGGTCTTTCTGAGCAACTCACGTATATAATAAACAAGTGCAACACAAACATACATACGCATCATTTCAATTCAATAGTCACTAACCGTCAATCAGTAAGAGAACGATTTCCCAAATATTAACCCCGAAGGCCGAAACCAACATCAGATCAACATCCAGGAAACCATTCGACTTAGCCAACCTTCAGTTAGTTTCTAAATTTCACATCCATATCATTTATAATATTTTATAATGATTTATCGCTATTTTTATTTATTTTAAAATAGCCAATTTATTCAAAACGACGCTTCGGGCCATAACGCGGCCGTGGCGCTGTTTTTCTTCAGATTTGATTTACACATATCTGAAAATCTAACTGTTGGATCTTCACAAAATTTACATCATTAAAAAGATCTTTTCAAAACGAATCCAATGGTTCCAGTTTCGGGAAAATCTGACGGTCGGACCTCCCGGTATAATCGTTTGAAGTTTCGATTTCAAAATACGAACTGCGGCGTTGTTATTCGATTTAATATAATTATATTTATATATATATATATATATAAATATAATCGATTTTGGCGCTGTTTTTCTTCAGATTTGAATTATACATTCCAGACAATCCAACCGTTGGATTTTTACAAAGTTGGTGCCGTTGGAAAGATATTTCCAAAGCGAACCCAACGGTTGCGGTTTCGAGAAAATCCGATGGTCGGATCTCCCGCACTAATCGATTGAAATCACAGTTTCAAAATACGAACTGCAGCTTCGTTATTCGATATATTTCAATTCTATATATATATATATATATATATCAATTCTTTGATTTCAAAACTATATTCTTTTCATACATTTGATAAAAATGATATTTTTATCTAACTGTCTTCTATTTCAACACTTCACTATTTTTAACAATTCATGTATATAGTAAAAATGTGATTTTTATTGTAAAACGATTTTTTTCAAAACCCAACTCATTTATATAGTTAATACAGGTGATAAAAATAGGATTTTTATTATAAAACAATTTATTTCAAAACAAGATTATTTTATATTGTTCATATTGATGATAAAAATAGGATTTTTATTATAAAACAATTTCTTTCAAAATATGAATACCATTTAACACATGAATTTCAATTCAACGAATGAATTTTGATTCAACACATGAAGGTTTTCTATAGTTTATATATATATATAGATAAAAAGGTGATTTTTATATTTAAAACATGAATACCATTCAACACATGAATTTCTATCCAACGAATGAATATCGATTCAACACATGAAGGTTTTCTATAGTTTATATATATATATAGAGTAAAAATGTGATTTTTATTGTTAAAACAATTTATTTAAAACACGAATACCATTCAACACATGAATTTCTATTCAACGGATGAATTTCAATTCAACACATGAAGGTTTTCTATAGTTTATATATATAGATAAAAAGGTGATTTTTATATTTAAAACACGAATACCATTCAACACAAGAATTTCTATTCAACGAATGAGTTTCGATTCAACACATAAAGGTTTTCTATAGTTTATATATATATATAGATAAAAAGGTGATTTTTATATTTAAAACACGAATACCATTCAACACATGAATTTCTATTCAACGAATGAGTTTCAATTCAACACATGAAGGTTTTCTATTCAACGAATAAATATAGTTTCAACAAATGAAAATAATTCTAACACATGAATATTATTCAAAATTTCGGCGGCATAACGGTAGGGTAGTTAAAACCAGGACCGTCCCTAGTACGGCTCCTCGCTCTACCTTAAAGCCTCGCAGCTTTTAACAATGGGGAATCATGCATTTAGTTCCCATGCAGGCGGCATGTATATTTTTTTTCATTTCCACATACTAATCCTATGTGGTTTCAACCAAATATTTCTCAACCACAAACGGGTATTTTTCAACCATAATCAATCAATTTCAACCACAAATAATTTCAATCAACCATTCGCTATCAATCAATTTTCACACCAACCATAACCAATAAATATCGTCCATGGTTTGTGGACGAGGGGCGTGTATATATATATATAGCATTTCACTTCTATTTCAACACATATAATTTTTACAACGCATATACAACTTATACATCGAACGTACAACTTATACAACACTTATATAAGAGGTGTACAACGCTTTTATAACTCATACATCGATTATATAATTTATATATCGTCGTTTTCCATATCATTTATAATTTAGAAATATCACATTGGGTTCCACTCCACCAAAAATAGCAGAAGGCTCAGAAAAATATGCGGTCTCTTCTAGAATGTAGAAGACGTCCACATGAGTCCACTATCTCTTGTTTCACTGAATTTCGACCACATAGCAAAAAGATATAATTTTTTATAAGTTTGCAACGATTTTAAATGTGGAAATCAGTTTATACAGTATAAACTGTATACCACTCAGTTTTGTTCAAACCTAGGTCATTGATTTGCGCTCGATCCGTACAGTTTGAGGACGATCAGATCCTACCACCTCGAAGAGCTTCGGAAGGCCTTGCCGGCGCTGGTGGTTGCGTGGAGCTCGATGGCGCAGGGATGGAGATCGATGGCGACAAAGACGGCGCCTTCCCGGCGTTGGATCTCGAGATTCAGGCAACGAAAAAATCCAATACTTATATGGATTTGAAGAGAATTCGAAGCTCTACAAAATCCCTAACTGCGGCATTGGATTTTATTGAGTGTATAACGAAGAATCGAGGAGAGAAGGACTGGAGTTTTTTCCGTCGTCGGGTTTTTGAGAGGAGCGGGGAGAGAGAATAAAGTGTGGCCAATCAGATTTATTTTATTTATATTTTTTTTTCAAAAATACCCTCTTTCACACACGAACACCAATCCAAACCCAATGACTGTCGTCCCTAGCGTTTTACCCCCATTCCGAACACAATGGGATATGTTTTGTAGGCCCATTTGACTGTTTCAGTCAGTTTTCATTCAGATTAAAATATAAAACATTCAATATTTGATTTGAACGTACATTTCAATTTTCCAAGGCCACAAACTGATTCGAAAAATTCCAGAAAAATAAATCCAGCTATGTTTTGACGATACGGTCCCACCAAAACTAGTTTCGTCGAATTCTGAGACCGTTTGCTAAATGGCACATTTCTGGTCGATCCAATTTAACTGTAATTGGCCAAAACACATTTTCCTTTGCCAAGCTCACATACTAGCTTCAAAAATTATGAAATTTGAAACCTAGAAATAACTTCACATCCCGGATCCAACAAAAGAGGTTTCGTCAAATTCCGAGGTCGTTTGCAAAATGGCCATTTTCACGGGCTATATGAATTCCGTAGCGACCTTTCTGAAAATTCATTTGGCCATAGCTTTTGCTTTCCGCTATGAAACTTCGATTTTTTAGATTCGTTAGAAAAGTTTTCACTAACAGATTTAAATATCTTTGGTTTCACTCAAATCCTTTTTGTTTTGCACCCAGTACAGTCAGTCAAAGTTTGAATCCAAATTTTGAAATTGCCGCGCCATTTCAGGCCTTGTTTATAATTAGAATTAATTATATTCGTTTTCAAATGTTGATTCAAACTTACCTTTCATCGTTATTATTTAAAATATTTATTTTAAATATTTAAAATCCACTAAAATAACCAATTTTTTTTTTAAATTGGTTAAGATTTTCCGGGACGTTACAATACCAAATCTAATTCCATTCAATTCCAATTTAATATATTAAATTGGAAAACTTTGCTTTGGAAAATTTTCCTTAAATCTTAATAAAAAGATTTATAAATTCCAAATCACATTTCACTGTTAATCGGGTTAAAGAACGAATTTCGTTAAAAACACAGTTCATGATAAACCCAATCTACATTCCATTTTATTCCAATTACTAAATATAAATAGAAACTCTAATAATCTTAATTAAAAGATTTATTCTTTTCACACGGGGTTTAAGAATAGTATTATTGAGGACTCCATTCACGATAAACCCAAAATCCAATTTAATATTAAATATAAGGCTCTGAATAGAAATTATATCGGCTTATATTCAATATCAAATCCTGAAACCAACACATATCGTATAGGGAATAATGATATATATCTATCTTCCAAATTCCTCCACAATATCCGTGTAGTCACGGAATCTAATATCGAAATATTCCGAAGATGATTTCTATTCAAATCCGTTCCAATTTATATAATGGAAATTTTTATTTATATTAAAATCCTTTACAAATCCAATTTATTTATTTAAAAATTGTTGGATTATCTTCTAGTTAATAACTAATTCATTTTGATAAAAATATATTTTTATCTTTTCAAATATGGAATTTTTCATCCCAACTCTTTCCAAATCATTTATTATGATTTTACGCAAATTATTAATATTTTTAATAATTTTATTAAGGCTTTTTCAGTCGATTTCCATAAAGGTCATCGAACTACACTTATAACGACCTTTTCCAAATTTGATTTGGACATAATTCCAAATCCAACCATTTGATTTCAAATCTCTTATATTCAGTGGAAAGCTCTTTTTGATACGAACCCATGGTTCTTGTTTTAGGAGAATCCGATGGTCGGATCTCCGTAATGTCAATTCGAAGTCAATGACCGAAATTCGCAAACGGTCATGGTGCGGCGCGTTCTATTCAGGCCATTAAATATATATAATATATATTTCGTCAATTTCTACTTAAAATGTATTTTATAAATCGTTTATAAATTCGTTTTAAAACGATTTCAACTTCATTTAAATTTTCAAATCAAAATTGATTATATTTTCAAAATATCAGATTTTGAGATCATTTCTTTTTTTATATTTATTATAAGAATGAATAAAATCGATATAAATATCGTTCACATTGAAATGGCGCAAATCTAATCAACACGGCTTCACACATTTCAATATTTTCGTGTCCATCCAAAATCGGACATCAAATCCACATTTTAGTTCTTTACTGAATATTATTTTAAAATATTCGTTATTTTAAAATATTCCTTCTTTCTGAATTGGAATCAGACACAATCAATTACCATATAATTTATTTATATGGATTTCATACCACACATGTATACAACAACAATGATAACCAATCAACCATCATCCAGAGTGCATTACACAACTGCATAAGCATTAAATATAAATTATTAACGCTTACAACAGTCTCCCATATAACTAAACAGTTGGGATTAGTGTATGCCAAATATCATCCCAATACCCGTGTAGGGTTTCAATCAACAAATATTGAATATTATTTGTGCAGTTGGGCGATGTGTAAAATTTATCATCCTAATCAATATCAAATAAATAGGTGTACATAAACAAATCGTCTGGTTTGTAAATGAATATTTATTTTCATTGTAAGAGAATTTTATGCCGTTTATATATACATTAAAAATTATATTTTTAATGACAAAATATTTATTTCAACACTTCACTATTTTATATAGTTCATATATTCAATAAAAAATATATTTTTATTGTTCAAACATTTTATTCAACACATGAATATTTTATACTGTTTATATACACATTAAAAATGAGATTTTTAATGAATAAATATTTATTTCAGAAAATTTCGGCATTATAACGACGCGATATTAAAACCAGAGTAGTGTCTAGCATTACCCCTCTCCTGATACTGGCTCGCGCCATACATAATATTCAACCCAATCGGCAAAATCTCAATACAATCATTAACCACAACACAGTCAATTTTCCACAATACAACCCAAACAAACAATCATGATTTGTACAATAAATAGTGTCGGGGGCTTCTAAGCCCTGTTTGCAACCTAGAATATTTTTAACTGTAAAAAAATTAGAGTGAGGAGTTCTCACTTTGGGATCCACTCCAGCGTGATTTCTGAAGTTCTGATTCGATGTTCTGATCCCAGAATTTGCAAACAAGCTCGAATCTCCACACCATCTTTTCTTCTAGCATAAGCGCGCCATTTCGGACAATTTTCGCCTAGTGGCCTTTCTTTCGAAATTGGTCCATTTCGCCGAAAATCACGAAAAGACAGTATTTGACAACAGAATTTGGATGCATTTTCTGAACTACTCCTCAATCCAAAATCTGACTTCCATATACTCAAATCGAAGAGAAAATCGTGCTCTTCGATTTTCGTAATGTGGAATTTTGGCCAGAAGTGCTCGGTTTAGGAGATATGGGCTCGAGAAGGTCAGGGACTGTTATGTAAAACTAAAAAGGGTAAAGATCATATTTTTAATCGAAGGAGGGCCCGTTGGTCTCACTAATGTGGCAGGGGGTGGCTGGTGGCATGGGGATGTTGCAGCCGGCCGACGATGGCCCACAAGCGGCTGGAGGTGGTGGGTTTAACAAGGGTTTCGGGTTTTAGGGGCTTGGGGTTTTGGAGATGGCTGGAGGTTAATCGGAGGGGGATGGCGGCTCTTGGGAGAAGCGGCGCTGGTGGCGGCGGGCTATGGGGCGACGGCGGTGGCGTAGGAATGAGGGCGACGAGGTGCTGACGGTTTTTTTCTTTTTACGGTTTTGAATGCGGAGAGAGATAAGGGGAGAGGGAGGGTTTGACTTTATAGAGTTAATTTATATTATTTTGATTTACAAAAAGTTAGTTTTTTGTCTGATCTTCAAATCAAACCCAACGACTGTCGCCCCTAGCCAAACACCCCCATTTCAGACACAATGAGATATGTCCCGTAAGCTAATTCGACTGTTTCGATCAGTTTTCATCAAAATTAAAATATAAATTAATATAACGTTCTAAATTGATTTCAACGTACATTTTAATTTACTGGGGCCACATACTGACTCCAAAAATTTCAGAAAAATAAATCTAGCTATGTTTTGACGATACATCCCTAGCAAAACTAATTTCATCGGATTTGAAGACCGTTTGAAAAATGGTCATTTTCCAGTCGATTAAATTCAAATTGAAATTACTAAACGCGTTTAAATTCACCACACTCACATATTAATTCCAAAAGTTATGAAAATTAGAATCTAGCAATAATTTGACATTTCGGATCCAACAATAGTGGTTTCTGCGAAAACGGAGGTTGTTTGCAAAATGGCTATTTTTAAGGGCTATATATTATATAAAATATATAAAAATTCCATAGTGACTATTTTAAATTTTAAACTGGACATAACTTTTTATTCCCGTTATGAAATCTGAATTTTTCATATTCGTTAGAAAGATATTATTAAAAAGATTCTAATATTTCTGGTTTTACTGAAATCCGATTTATTTTGAATCCCATGCATTCATTTGAAATTTAAAATCAAATTTTCAAACTACAATGCCATTTTAAGTTCGTTTTATAATTAAAATAAATTTATACATTCTAACTTCGATTGAAATAATTTTTTAGTTGTTATTATTTAAAATATATCATTTTAAATAATCAAAATCCATTAAAATAGCTAAAATAAAATTTTTAAATTGGTTCTGAAATCCGGGTTGTTACAATTCACTTTGAACGTCACATAGTTAGATCCATCAGAAAATCACTAATTGACGTCCATAAAAATACTCTAGTTTTTAAGCTAAAGAAGTTTTCCTTCTATGCCACCAACTTGGTATGTTTAAGGAAATCAACGTATGCGATCCCTTTGGAAATACCCTATCAGACATCCGTCCATACAAGTCATCCTGGAACAGGATGAACCGAAGGCACCCTCCTACCACATCGTAGGAATCACCCTATATATCAGTAGCGAGTAGTCCATGAAATCCATAGATTCCAATAACGACAGAATCATTGTTAACTCTAAGGATCAGCCATAGATATTTAATAATAGTTCTTCTGCTCATGTAGATTTACAATCTTCAAATGCTCCATCTTCAATCAGCCTCTTTCACGTATTCGTATTTATTGGTCGGAATGGTTTTCGAATATAAATTTGATCTTGGTCTTTCCGTACCAACAATCGTATGGGTAAAATTTGATAGTCAGTTGTTTAACCATCAAACAAATATAAAAATAAAAATGGATCTATTAGTTGAGTACACAACATCACTTGGTCTTTAAAATAATATACCAGTTTCCATACATTAAGGTTCTCAAATCATTTTATTTATATACTTAAAATCATATCAATTCTTCCGTAAATTTTCATTTCAAAACATTTTCTGCAACATTATTTATTCCTATAATTGGGATATCGATTCAATTTATCATCGTATATAATCGTTATGGTATCTCCTCTGGTTCCGTTATTTGAACACCATAATCGTCACTTATCCTTTTAGAAATATCCCACTCTAAAACTCTTCTCCTAAATTTGAAAATCTTGTTGTATTATAATAAATCTCCTTTTATTTTGTCATATTCTCAAGCCCCTTAATCTGGAATCCCATCATATATTTCAAAAAAAATTCAAATAACATTACATTATTATTTCCCCAAAATAAATTACTTTATAAATTTAACCATTACAACCAATATCATCCTCCGATAATCCTGAAGTTGTTCAAGTTGGGGTATTTTAATTACCTCTCAAACCTTGATCAACAACATTCTTATCTTAAGATAAATATGAATTATAATTCAAAAAACCCTATTCATTCTAATACCAATAATTACCATTTCACTATTTATTTAAAATACGGTTTTATAAACCTTCTTACTTTTGAAATCTCCCTTTTAAATATACTATCATTACTAAATAAAATATCAACTTTTAAACCTCAGTTTCTTTAAAATGTTTGTTTCATTATCCAGATTTTTTTACAAATCCTATTACTCGATCTTTTATCAAATTCAATTACGAGAATCCTTTTCCAATCCTTTCACTCATTCCCTCGGGAAATCTTATTTCAAACCTCACTCATTTCATTTAATGTCATTATTAAGTAACGTTAATTTAAAACTAACACTTTAACTTCCCATCCCTTATTTATAAACTCGTTTATACATCCCTGGTTTAATATAAAACCCATTTCCATCTCGTTTTCCTTTACTTAATTCAAATATTAAGTAGTGTATATTTAAGCTTTATTGTATTCTATTTAAACCATTTTATATCTTCATTTACCAAACTCGGTTTAATTATAAACCCGTTCATAAACTCATTTTGAAAATTTAATTATATTTCATTTCTAACCTCGATTGCTTGCTTAATGAACTTCATTTAAGAACAAATTATTATTAATTTACTTTATCATTAATTGGAATAAATACCCAATTTCCCTTTTTAACAACTTATTAAGTTAAACAATTATTCGTTAAATTGTTTTAGATTAATCGACACAAACTAATTTAATTTAATAACCAATTTCCGTCAAAACAGTTGGCTTGGTCAATTTTAAAACATGATTAACCCATTGATCAATTCCGACTCTTCTTTCCGTTTAAATTAATTAATAATATTATTGATTTAAATAATTTCATTTACATTGATTATTATAAACTATAACCTATTTCTAACTAATCTCATTTTAATTGTTTCTTAAAAACAATTACTATCAGTCATAAATCGTTACATTAGTCCGTGCACACTTGCTTATCCATCTTAGTAATATAAAAATTAGCTTTAGAAATCATTTAATAATCAAGATAAGGCACGTGCTTCGCACACGACAGATTTAGTACAAAAATGGTGATTGGTGGTTAAAACAATTAATTTACATGTGGTTGTTTTATTTCCTTTTTATAAACTCTAATTAAAATAATATATTTAAAAAACTATATTCACTTATAAATAAATTTCGTAACTTTATTTCTATCGATTTACCTAACGGTAAATCTGTCTTTTATAAACAATGTATATTTAAGCCATCAATTACCAATTTCCCAACCAATAATTCCCATTGGTTAATATCAAAATAATTGTTGAATTTAGATTCAACTATAAATATTCCAATCATATTCAGTAAACAATCCATATAATGGTAATACATTCAACTGACAATGGTCAATAAATAACAAAATTCAAACATCTAATTAAATTAAATACGTTTATATTAATATAAACGTAACCAACAAGGTACATTTTAATTTAAATTAAAATATAAATCAATATATATTTAATTTAAATGTACATTTTAATTACCAGGGCCACATACTGACTCCGAAAATTTATGAAAAATAAATCTAACTATGTTTTGATGATACGGTCCTAAGAAAACTAATTTCGTCGAATTTGGAGACTGTTTGAAAAATGGCCATTTTCTGGTCGATCCAATTCAAATTTAAATTACCAAACACATTTAAATTTACTGCGCTCACATATTAAATCCAAAAATTATGAAATTTGAAACCTAGAATAATTTGACATTCCGGATCCAACAAAAGTGGTTTCATCAAATACGGAGGTCGTTTGCAAAATGGATATATATTACATTAAAATATATATAATATTAAAATATATATATATAAATTCCATAGCGACTTTTTTGAATTTTCAAATTGGACATAACTTTTTATTACCGTTATGAAATCTAGTTTTTTCACATTCGTTAGAAAGATATAATTAAATAGATTCAAATATTTCTCGTTTTACCGAAATCCGATTCATTTTAAATCCTGTACATTTAATTGAAATTTGAAATCGAGTTTTCAAACTTCCACGCCATTTCAGGCTCATTATATAAATAAATTAATTTGTTCATTCTAACTTTGATTTAAATAATTTTTTAGTTGTTATTATTTAAAATAAATCATTTTAAATATTCAAAATCCATTAAAATTGCTAAAATAAAAATTTTAAATTTGTTCTGATTTTTCGGGTTGTTACAGTTGGTAGAGTAGCTCAGCTGGGTTCTTTCTTTTCAAGGGCAGGTTGAAATGAGAATTCATGGAAGGTTGAAATGGAATGGTAGGAAACGAAAAGGAATAGGGTGGCTGTATTTGTTTAATGGCATAACTATGATGATATTTCCCTTCATTGTAGTGAAATTTTGGCTTCAGTAATAGCTAGAGTTGTAGATAGCTTAGGAAATAGGGTGTACATGGCGTGTATTGTTTTATCGCTTGAAAGGGTGGACACGAAAGGGTAGAGAAGAGAATAGCTAGCTGCGTATAGAAATATAGGGGTGGACTTGTTTGTACTCATGCGGCAATATTTTAATTCAAGTATTCTATATGGTATCCCTGATAGTCTTTGCTTTCTCCGCTACTGTTGCTACGCATGCGGCAAAAATAGGCTAAACTCTTTTTTATTATATGTTGAATTCTATGATTTTAACTATTCATTTTGATGTATTCATTTCATACTTTTCGTACTGATTTCATTTGTGCTATGTGCTAGTTGCTAGCAAACAGTATTTTCATTTAGGAAGTTATTTATTTCATAAATCTCAATTTATCATTTTTCTTTTAGTAAAAAGTAAACGCCACTTTTGCCATACTCTTTCCCTCATGGAAATTATTCTACGAAAATATCATTGTTTCATTACAAATTAGATCAATTAGTACATGTTATGACATATGACCATTGTTCGGTGTAACTGAACCAATATAAAAATATAACTCAACGTCACCATTTGAGAGTAAAACAATATTCAAAACATATAAAATTCTTTTTTATACTTATTAAATAAAAGTTAAAATTTATAAACGATTTTTATAGCGACTATTTTAAATTTTGATTTGGAAATAACTAACAATTTATAAGCTGAAATTTCGATTTTTCTCTTTAGTTATAAATTATAATCAATCTGATTCTAGCGTTTGTTGTTTCACGGAATTCCGATTTAAAATGAATTCTTTATATTCCATTGAAGTTCAAAACTCAATATAACAAATTACCGCGTCGTTTCGAGTTCGTTTTATATTAAATATAAAGTTCAACCAATCGTTTAATTAATGAATTCAAATATTAAAATCCATTAATATTTCTAATATAATATTTAAAACAAACTTAAATATTCGGAGAAAAATCCAGGTCGTTACAACAATAAACTTTATTCACGCCCCTACTGTATAGTCTGTGATGGAGGTTGCTTGTTCATTGGCAAGTTTTGGCAGAGCCTACAATTTTTTTTTGGATACTAGGCTCAAAATGAGTATTGTTTACCATCCTTAGACCAATGGTCAAACAGAAAGAGTCAACAAAGTAGTGGAAGACTTGGTGAGAGATTATTTGCTAGATTTTGTAGGATCAAGGGAAGATCACTTATATATAGTGGAATTTTCCTACGACGATAGTTAAAATGCTAGTATAGGAGTGACACAATTTGAGACTTTCAACAGAAAACCATGGAAGTCACTAGCATGTTGGTTAAAGACAAGAGATAGAATAGTTCTTAATTGAGAAAAAGTAAAAGAAGATACGAAGATGATTGAATAGATTCATGCTAGAATGAAAGAGCTTGGTCCAGACAGAAAAGTTATGCAGATAAAAGACGGAATGATTTACAGTTCATAATTCGAGACCAAGTTTTTGTCAAAGCGTTACGAAGGAAAGTTGTATTCTGATTTGCAAAATTGGTAAAGTTAGCACCTATATTTGTTGGATCATTCTTTATTATAGAGAGAATTAGAAAACTCGCCTCCAAGATAGAGTAAACTGGCAGTTTCGTAGGAGTACACAGTGTGTTTCATATTTCTCATATTAGGAAGAGTATTCGAGATCTAGTGATTACTGTCAATCTGATCAAATTAGAAGACCTCGTAGTAGAACCGAATGTGACCATTATTAGATGTCCTATTGGCATCCTAGCTAGATAAGAGAAGTTAAGGAACAAGATAGTCAAGTTGTTGAAAGTCCAATGGAGCAATGATGATCGAGACTGTATTCAAAAACAAAAGATTGGATTAGGACCAGGTGTGTTTTGCATATGTGTTTGATTGTTTGACATACATAATTTATCATAATTCCAAGGTCCAAATATTTAAGAAGGAAGTCTACAACACCTCTAATTTTTTGTAATACTATAAGGATATTTAGTTAGTTAAATTAAATAAGATAACGTGACTTGATGGGGAGGATGAAGTGTGGGTAGTAAATAGGCCATAGCTTAATTAACTAACCAATTGAGATTAATTTGAGTAAAGATAAGGAATAGTAAGATGAGGTTGATAAAATAGGAAAATAGCACTACGGTTAAACCTTTATTCTCTTATCTTTTCATTTCATTTTCACTTAAGAAAAAATTACCAAGGAGGCTAGCCATAACTAAGAAGGAACGTGAAAGGGAAGTTATAGATTAATTCCAAGCTTAGGAGAGAAAATCATCATCAAATCACACTTTCACTCATCCAAAGTAAAGTAAACAATAATAGCTTCTCAGTTTGCTATGCTTGGATTCAAACTTAAAGTAGATCCAAATTACTTATAATTGTTTATGATGTCTTATGCATGTTGATTGTTAACTGATATATATATATATATATACGTTTATTGATGAATTATATGCTGGACAATGTAATTTAATCATAGGTTTAAGTCATAAATCATATCATATGATACCTAGATGACTTGTAATTATAATATAATCTTATAAACATTATTTTGGAAGTGAGTTTTAATTTCATAATTTTCAAAGTTAATATGAATATCTAATGAATTTTTTAAGTTGGAAAATGCATGTTTACGGGTTTTAAAATAGTGTCTTTGGACCCATGTTTTTTATATGATGAAGAGGATATAAAAATAGATTTTTAGGATGTTTTGGGGATTCTTCCATATTTTTATGAATTGATATAATTTTCTAAGCCAAAAAAACTTAAGTAAAGAATTAACTTATGGGTTTGCAAATATTTCTAAGTCTAAAATTTAAGACGTATGACAAATTTGAAAAGTAATTGACAAAGAGAAGTATAAAATCAATCGGTTGGTAAAAAACTATTACTTTAAATAGAGAAAATTCATTTTTCTCGTAAATTATAATTCTACTATAGCCGAAGCAGGTGGGGCACTTCACCTTACCTATATCACCTCGCCTTTATCGTTCCATCTTCAAAAAAACCACATGATATAGAAGGAAAATCGATACAGGGATGTTAGTCTAGGACAGAAAGTGGGAAGAGAAAGGTTCAAGTTGATATACTTGTTTTCGACATAGTCGAAGTTGCTTTTGTACTAACCAATTATTTTCATCTTTTTTGATGTCGACACATACTATGTCTCCCCATCTCTATCTATTGATAAATTGGTTTCAGATCAAATTTTAAACATTATAGTGTTATTTTAAGAGACTGACACCATTATGGGTTGACACACTTGTTTGTGTTGCCTTGATTCTTTTAAAAGAGTAAACCCCTACTCAAATTGCTGCAGACACCATATATAGATGTAGAGCACATTTGTATCACCTGAGGTTTTAAAATCAAATTTCTTATCCTATTCCATAATTGAAAGTGGGAAAAAGCGACTTGACCGAGACACCATGCATCATCCTATTTTTCTATGTATAGTTTTCATAAGGATTTTGGCTTTTTATCCTTGAGTTTCAAAGTATGTCCACTTCTAAAAGTTATTGATT
Source organism: Allium sativum (assembly GCA_030737875.1). Taxonomy (NCBI): domain Eukaryota; kingdom Viridiplantae; phylum Streptophyta; class Magnoliopsida; order Asparagales; family Amaryllidaceae; genus Allium; species Allium sativum. The sequence continues at coordinate 765,492,235 of CM060912.1, read as the reverse complement.
ATCGTCAACAAATATTTATATATCACATATTTTGGCATAATGATTTGTACAGTAAAGAGTTGTGAACTTTCCTTATTTAAAAGATGGATTTCAAAGAATTAAAATATTTATTAAAGCCTATAATTTCAAGGAAATATTAATGGTAATTACCCTAGTATTTGTAACGACTTGGCGGAAATTTGACACCCGAATTTCGACAACAATACATAAAACCCGTATTACTTGCCAAAACCGAAGTATCAAACAACACCAGATGGTTAGTAGAAAGAAATTAGAGGATGAGAATAGAAAGAAAGAAATATTAGAATAGAAGAATAAGAAGAAGAACATCAGAATCTCACAGCGGAACAAATAAAATAAAATATCTCATATCTCTTTATACGAAAAGAAATTCTATATACATACCAATCATCAGAGTACATCATATATCAGACACAGCGGAACAAACTCTAAATAACTAATGGTGAAGCCTCCTGCTTTCAGCTCCTGAACTCCAAGCAGAACCTAACCTGGAAATATACTCGGTTTGACCCAAGCACAATTGAAGCAAAACAAAATTCACCCGGATCAGTCTGGAATACTTTCAGTGATAAACTCACATCACAAACATTTTATTTAACTTTAAAGAATCCTTTTTGAAAGAAAAGAATAATAGTAAGACCAGTCCACACATAAATACGGACGGTTTTTTACCTTACTGTAACCTAAACATTCTTGAAATCAATATCTTTTCTGATACTATAATAATGTCTGTCAAACCACAAATAAATAATAATATAGCAGAACGCTTGCATCTCACACTCTACATATATAGTATACAATCAAAACCGCAGGCTCTTATTGGAGAATGAATTTCATGGCAAGGTATGGGATCACCTTTCCAACAATGTACCTCCGGAGATGAATACATTGGGGTTTAACAAGAACGTCTTGCAACCTGGTTACACATGACCGGCCCCTCATTTCTCTTGAGAGTACCGAATATATCATTACCACGGTTGGGGGCCAGCCAACTGAACCAATAGCATACATGTATAAATAAAAAGGGACAACTGAACCAACGTACTTCTCTTTATACAAACCAGTTACCGCACTCTTCAACCCTTCATTCCTCCTCTCCATACTCAACCAACGTACTCGCCTTCCTTTACAAACTCAACACCACATTCCTCTTTGCCAAACGCTCCTCTCAAACCGAGACCAACATAATCATCTTTTTCAAAAACTCCATCGCACCAGCCTCCCTTCATCATCCCATTTAAATGTAATAACCCGCATGTGCTCCTCATTTCAGCACCATCCTCCATTCCTATAGACAAACAACTTCAAGAAGCTTCCCCCTCCCATTCTATGACCTGTTGTGTTTTATTTATTTATATATTTTTTCTTTCTTCACTAGTTGGTTCAGGAGATGAGCAAAACGAATGACAGAAGCTTGTATAAATAGATAGATAAAACTTGGCATGCACGTATTAGCATATACGGTAGTTGTAGGCATAGGGGTGGGTCGACTGAGTGGTTACATTGATGTGAAGTATTAGCATTCAGGAGCAGATGGGTCTGTGGCACTCGACACAAAGTGGAAAAGAAAGAGTATAGGTTAGCTTTTGGTAGTAGGCTATGGGTAGAACTGTAGAAGCATGTGATGTCGCTGTGTGAAAAGAAAGGGGAGGATACGCTCATGAAAGCTTCCATATTTTAGTTTCTGCTGGTTATAAATCTAGCACTAGGTAGGGACTGTTATGTTAAAAAAAACAGTGCATTACTTTAGCGGCAAGTATTAGGGTAGGTCAGCTAAGCATTAAGATGGTACGTAGGCACAGAGAATACCTATACTTGCGTTTAAAAAGACAGGCACTAGCCTTAGAAGCCAAGGATCCCAATATGTTTCTATTTTATTTGTTTTATCATACGGTTGTAAGGTAGAAATAGGACTATCTTAGGTTTTAGCTAGCTGTTTCCCTTAAGTCCTGCATAGAGTGGTTACTTTCGAGTATAGTTGTGCCTGATGTGAATATGGGATGTGAAAATACATGCAGATTATTATGGACTGCATAATCACATGCTCTCTCCATTTACCAAGTGTATATGCTGTGTGGGACGAGCACAATACGTTAAGGATAACTCGAGTTTACTTACACATAAAAGTCGAGTATAATTATTGATATCACCTGTACATTTTTTTATGTCCTATTATTAACCTTATGAACTTATTATAACGACATGTGCAAGTGCTTTAAATGTCATGCAAGAGATGGAACTATTGGAAAAAATGTTGATTCGACATGTATAATGGTTGTATGTCTTCGCTAGAAATGGCTTGTAATAAGTTTGTGCCATATTGTCATCTAAGTTTGTATTGTATTCATTTTTGGTTTGTGATTCAAATGGAATGCAAGTGGACGGATGTTTATAGAATTGGTGCGAAGGGAGAATGAAAGAAAAATTGCTTGATGGGAACATATAATTTGTCTTAAAAGATAGAACATAGGGTACTCTCCTACAAAAAAATCTCGTTCGATTATGGACTGTTATGGACAGAAATAAAATTATGGTCGTGTCCAGCGAGGTGCCACGATTCCAGAAATATAATAATACCGGTAGGTTAACTCATATTTTGAAACCCCAAAATACTGCTTAAGGGTGCAAAATACTCCAAATAAAAAATTGCTTATTTAATTAATTAAAAGTAACAGTAAAATTCAAAAAAAAAATTATCACTACGCATCAAAAGAACCTTGTCTAAATTCGGAACCGGTATGCAATTACTTCAAATAAACTGTTATGGTCAACGAACGATTCTACAACGACTATTTGAATATTTGATTTGGACATAACTCACAATCTATAACACGAAATCTTGTTTTTTCACTTCTATTAGACAGATACTGTTCAACAGATTCCAACGTTTCTTGTTTCGCAGAAATCCGATTTAAAACGAGTCCTGTACACTCAGTTGAAGTTCAGAACGTTAAATTACGAACTACAGCGTCGTTATAAGCTCGATTATATTTAATATATATTTTTATACGTTCAACTCCGTTTTAATTAATATATAAATCCACTTATATGACGAATTCAATATTTAAACTGTTTCAAATATTCAAATCCAAACCAATAAAAATGCGGGACATTACAGTTTTGATCCGTTTCCATCAAATTTAAAATACAAATCAGTATATATTCAATTTGAACGTATATTTTAAATTACCGGGGCCACATACAGTCTCTAAAAATTCCCGAAAAATTATTTCTAGCTTCGCATTGACAATACGGTCCTAACAAAACTAATTTCGTCAAATTCTGAGACCGTTTGAAAAATGGCCATTTTCTGGTCGATCCAAATTGACTTAAACTGTCAAAACACGTTTATCTTCGCCACGCTCACATACTGATTCCGAAAATTATGAATTTTGAAACCTAGCAATAATTTGACATCTCAGATCTAACAAAAGTGGTTTCATCGAAAACCGAGGTCGTTTGCAGAATTTCCATTTTCAAAGGCCTTTATTATGTTAAAATATATATAAATTCCACATCGACTTTTCTGAATTTTAAACTGGACATATCTTCTCATCCCTAAAGTGAAATCTCAGTTTCTCAACTTCCTTAGAAAGATATTTTTAAACAGATTCAAATATTTCTTGTTCCGTCCAATTCCGACTTAAAACGAATTCTGTATATTCATTTGAAATTCGAAATCGAATTTTCGAACTACCACGCCATTTCAGGCTTGTTATATAATTAAAATAAAATTATTCGTTTTAACTTTGCCGAAAATAAATTTTTCGTCGTTATTATTTAAAATAAATCATTTTAAATATTCAAAATTGCCAAAATAAAAATTTTAAATTGGTTCAGATTTTCGGGTTATTACAGTGTCCCACACTTATAACTTTTCGTCCCCGAAAAGGAACGAAGCCGAAAGTTGTTTCACAAATCAACTCAACTTTCAGTATTTTAATTATGGCTTAAGTTATTCAACTTTTCAGTTTCTAAGAACTTTTCAAATTTTTCAAAAATTTGACTAACACCCTAAATTTTCGAAAAATTTCGCCATAACCTCCCCTGCACCGGGGACTTCGGGATATTTCAAATAGCCTCCCATGGCCCTCACCAATCCAAAAAGAAAAAGAAACAGCCAAGCGGCTAGCCAATCGTCTCATAAAATCATCAAAAACCTAATAAATTTGTAAACATGTACCTATTTGTCGGGAAAACAATTTTATTCTTCTGCTCTAGCCTCCTTGCTATGACCTGTTCAATATAAGTACATGTATATGCATGCAATTGCGATAAATTTTCAATACAACTCACTATTTGGTTCAATTTGGCTAAATGGTTCAAATTTTAATTAATCAACCAATAATCAAACAACACAATCAGCAATCAATTAGTTGATTAACGTTTCAAATTCATAATTTTGATATATATACAAAAAATCATGTTTTTGGTGCCAAATCACAACAATAAACCCTATCTAGTTTTGGTTCTCACACTAGTCTAATGTAAATATATAGATATCTCACTTTCGTCACTCGAACATAAATTCTAATGATGTTTCGAACCACCATCAGAACATCCACGGGCGACTAGAGTGCGATTCTATATCTATCTAGTATATTAAAACTTCGAATACACGTGGATCAGACATATATGCAAAATCTTTATATACTGAATTGTCCAAATCAATACAAACAAATATTCAAATACGAATAATTGATTTAAATTTTCAAAACAAAAATTGTTTTCATTTTAAAAATACACTCTTCACACTCGTTCTAGGATACTACTGATCCCATATCTAACGAGTCATTCCCATTGGAAATTACCAATCCAATCTCTGATGAATTCTTTCGTACGGTTCTAATGTGTCTTGTTCTCCGAGCTCTGTAAACCAAAGCTCGGATACCAACTATGAAGACTCGCAACTTCCCTGGGAAGGAAAGAGTGGATACTTTGAGGACAAGACAGATCAGAACGCAAACAGAAGAACATTTCATTGTTAATTACAACAATTCCTTCAGAATACAAGAAAATATAGAGTATGAATAAATATTACACATTCAATAAATATCAGGGATTTACAAATTACAATGGAGCGAAAAATAATACAAAGCACAACTGAAAAGAATATACGGATACAGAGCTTTCCGGATATCATTCCAGTTGTAAACCAAGTTCTTGTGAACAAAAATCTGCAAAACCAAAACTACTAGCTGCCCATGTCAAAATAAGGGCACCTAGAGTTTAGGTTAAAACAATAATCTCTAGGTCAGTCATGTGACTAGTGTGAGAACTAAAACTGTTATTAATCTTTATTTTAAAGTTAGGTAAATCAAGGGACCACGCCGTATAACACGGAACGGGTTTCCTCCCAAAGACACCAGTGCATAAAACAACAGCGCAATGCTAAATAAAGAACAATGAAGCTATTATAAGACCTAGGTCCCATCACATAATGCAACATAAGCCGAAGGATAGGGTTTTACCATATAATAGCCAAAGAATGCTTGATATGCTAAATTTCAGGTTTTATAATTACTATAAGTGTATAATAGCAAAATAATTTCAATCGTAAGTATCAATCATAGACGACATGGTTACCATATATCATGTCGCCAATACTAGGCTCTACAATCAAAACCGCAAAGTCATGTATTGGAAGTTGGATTTCCATCTATGAACCAAGGCAAAAGATAGTCCTCTACCGATTCGAGACGCTCTAGCCTGCCCCTCAGGACCCAGACTCGGGTGGGCCCTTGGATCGTCAACCTCGCTCTGATACCAAGTGTAACACCCCACCTCCGTTAAGGTCACTCACAAAGGGAATGCCTTAACTTCGGTGGATCGCTTTAGCTAAAAGATGCAGATAAATTACAAGACAGACAAATAAAGCAGCGGAAAATAAAGTCATTTTATAAACAATGTTGTTCAGTCAATCTTTTACAACAATTTTCTCAATCATACTTAAAAGTAATACATAGAACTTCTGTCTTGATTTAAAAACTTCCAAGTATAAAAGAAGCATAAAAATAACAATGATATTCCCCAATAAAGCATGAACCAGCAGTAGCAATGGAAGAGAGAGTCCAAAACAATACATCGACTATCCTCGAGCTTGGAAAGAAAGCTGAGCTAAGAGGTAATATTTCCTTCCTGTGAACCTTGGGGGGGGGGGACGGAAGAAAAGAGGCGAAACAAACTAGGTCAGACATAAGTCTGATAAGTCCAGTGACTTTCAGCATATAAATAGGAAAAAGCATCATGACATCAAGATAACATAAGATTAGCATATGATATGATAAGGCAAGGTAAACTGAATGCGCTTCTACTCTTTATCTGGTTCGCTACTGCCTTGTTATTCTGATTTTTATGTCTCTGCACCGCCTAACTAATGTACCAACTAGTAATCTGTGTAAAATGATAATATTACAATGTGATCCCAATCCCCGCAATTATGGTAGCCTTCAGGTGTACATCTATTATGAGGATCTTACCTCAATCAGCCTAATCGCCATGAAGATGTTAGATGTACCCTTACTACCCTATCGATCAGCTCCTTACTCGTATTAATTTTCCTTGTGTCTGTGTCAATCGACCCTCTCTTGCGTGTAGATACCCTGTGCTGGTCCCACCATAAGGTGTATTAATCCTTATGATAGCGACTCGACACGATTCAAGATGCACAGTGTATAACCACTGGTACCCAATGCTTGCTTTTTCCAACTCCGGAGTACGTGCACGCCCGTAAACCGTCGGAACCTACACTAACGTACCCCCTACCGCTATTTTGACCACTTATAATCAGCCCAGTAATCGTGCCCTACCCTGCCTAATTCAGGGTAACATGATACATCTATGTGGGTTACTGCTGAAATGGGTCCCCGTTACTAGGGTTTTTTACTGGTTAAGTTTGTGGGCCTATATATACAAATATTACCCACCTACACGAGATGTACTTTACCCTCCCACTGATTCAAACATGTTTATTTAACAGTTAAGTTTATGGGCCTATATATACTAATATTACCCACCGACCCGATATGTACTTAACCCTCCCACTGATTCAAGCATGTTTATTTAATTGTTAAGTTTGTGGGCCTATATTTACTAATATTACCCACCAACCCAATATGTACTTAACCCTCCCACACATTATGCCATATTGGTTAAGTGTTGTCCATTCATGTTAACTTAACCCACCCACTCATCATGTCATGTTGGTTGAGTGTTTCTTATTAACCCTTCTCACTCATCATGTTGGATTGGTTAAGAGTTTCCTATTAACTTAACCCCGTTCATTCATCATGTTATATTGGTTAAGTATTTCCCATTAACTTAACCCCATTCATTCATCAAGTTAAATTGGTTAAGTGTTTCTTATTAACTTAACCCCACGTGTTCATCATGCTGTATTGGTTAAATGTCATCAATCAATTCAAGTTAACTTAACCCACCCACTTGTCGTGTTACATTGTTGCCTTCTTGTGTTAGCTTAACCCTTCCCATTCATCTTGTTATATTGGTTAAGTGTTGCTCTCTTGTTTTAACTTAACCCTTCCACACATCATGTTTTATTGGTTAAGTGTTGCTCTCTTGTTTTAACTTAACTTTACCCATTCATCATGTCATATTGGTTAAGTGTTTCTTATTAACTTAACCCTACTCATTCATCACGTTGTACTGGTTAACTTAACCCTGCTCACTTGTCTAATTAACATGTTATAACGGCTAAGTGTTATAAATTTTACTTAGCCTTACCATTCTTAGCATGTCAGTTTATTGGAATTAATTAATTTATTAATGCACCAACCTCTCACATTAGAACTGTTGTTTGCGGTTGCTGGATGTGCCGGGTGGTTCCGGATAGAATTCTACCACAAACTCATTTTAACCTCGGGTTTTTTTTGGGCTAAATGTGCTAACCTCCCACATTAGACCTGCGTTGTTGCAGTTACTGGATGTGCCGGGCGGTTCCGGGCATCTTTACACCGCAACTCAATCTAACCTCGGGTTAGGCATGTTTATCTTAGCCAATTGGTTCATTTACAGATTATTCTAGCTTCAGGCTAGTTGTGTCAATTTATTCTTCTACATCGTAGGCTTTCCACTTACAATATTCACTTTTAATAGATTTCAGCATACTAGTCAGTTTAACAATTTAAACATCACTTAAAGTTCCATTAACATATCTCACCTAATCATAAATTAAGCCAATAAACTTACATGCCCAAAATCATGGTCATAATTCACAATATAACACATGCCCTAAGGTTTAGTCATATTGCACCGTACAGAATCTTCTCCAAAACCCCCCAATCATGATTCACAGTATAAACTATGCCAAATTATGGCATTTGATTACAATGCATGCCAATTACCCAAAATCCCAATTTAGGCGTGTTTACATTTAACAGTTATCCTTATCTTACTATAGGTTTTCATGTCTAAGCCATACATCACTATACACAATAATCTCCTTCTTCCAAGTCGTAAACTATCATATATATGCCCCAATTTTAGGTCTTAAACCACAACATGTACTATGCCTTACATGTTTACAGTTCAATTTACGCCCCAAATCCCAAGTCATATGTCCAATATACTTTATGCCTCAAATATCAAGTCATATTTTAGATACACTTTATGTTTTAAGTACAACATGTGTTATGTCCTCAAATCAGTTACAAATCAGTTATTCCCAATTATACATAATTTAATACTTTTCCTAATTTTAGCGCTAGCCATGTCCAAATCATATATTATGTCCAATTTTTTCCCAACGTACATTCATCTCTTATGGGATTTGGCTCAGGCTCGCAGTAGCCTGGCTATAAAAACAAAAAGGGAAGAAGGAAAGAAGAGACAAAGAGTGGACATAGTAATATCAATGAGATAGATCCAATGGATATAGAAAGATAGATAGAAATAGGCATCATCTCAGATTCAGATTTATTACAATGCCAGAATCATAATTAAATTTTATTTTTGAAAGTAACTTGAACTTACAAATTACAGAACGACCTTGAATTCTGGGATCTGATTTTTGAATTTGATTAGCTATTTCTTTGATGTAGACTTTGATTGTTAACTTGAAAACTCTAATTTGATTGATTAAGGTGGAGGCTAGCTCACTTCAGGTTGTAGCAGCATATAAACGCCTATGAATTCGTGTGGAGAAAACAATAGGTTTAGGGGTCTTTTAATAGGTGCATAGGGTGATTTAGAGCCTTTAGATCGGTCTAGAAGTCATCAGAATCGTCCAGAGCAGAATACCACGTCACACAGCGAATAGAAAGCGACACGTGGCGATAAACGTCATCAGCCAAATCTGGGCCAACATGGGTCGACTCCCCTATAGGGGGTCGACACCTATGTCGACACCCCTATAGGGGGGTCGACACCTATGTCGACTCCCCCTGGGGGGGTCGACACCTCTGAGTGGGAAATTTCCCGCTCAGCCTTCTTTGACCCAAATTTGAAATTTGAACCCTGTTTTGACTTCTGGAATTATTTTATATGTATATATATACACTTCCTTGCGCGTATACAAACTTCTATGGCTTATAACTTCTTTATACATTGTCCGATTTACGCAAACTCGGACTCTATCTCAAGTAGAATTCCGAGATGAACGAAATGGCGTAATTCGTTTCCCTAAATTCCTACTTTTAAAATTAAGTACTATTTAATTTGTTAATTTAATATCCATATGAAATATGGGGTGTTATAATAATGGCGAAGTCGTTCAAGTTGGGGTATTCTAATTGCCTCTCAGACCTTGATTGACAATGTTCTTATCTCAAGCTAAATAAAAGCTTGTAACTTAAATTGAGTGCAACATCATAAAAGTATTATTAACCATTTGCTTATAAATATGGTGTTATAAATTATCTTGTTCAAATTGAATTCTCTATATTTAATTCACTTACTAAGTAAACATTCGCTAATCTCTTAATTCGTCCACTATTAAATATCCTTCCCTTTCCATTGAAATTCTTATTTCAATAACATTGTTTAATTCACTTCTTAAGTGATCCTCGATCTTTAAAATTACCATGTTGGTTTAAGCCTCTTTTCAGCACAAGATTTGAATTAAATTTCAAATCATGTTATGCTAATCTGTTTCAGCATCTTAAAATAACACAACTTGGATCTTAATTCAATAATCCATTTGTTTAGCTTTTCAAAACTTCGTTTAAACACTTACCTTTACGCTTTAAGAATCCTTTTCCGATTTCGATTGTCTTTACTTAATTCCAATTATTTAGTAGACATCTTTCTTCAAATCTTTTTATAAATAGGTTCATATATTTGGGTTTTGTTCTAAGAATTTATTTGACAACTCCTTTACGCCAATATGTTGCATTTCCTTTTATTTGGAAATCTCTTTCTGATCCTTTCTCCTTTTTCTTAATTTAGTTTTATTTAGTAAATGCTTATCTTACAACATCGCCTCATTTTGAGATTTTTTTTATAAACTTATTTATCACATCTGGATTCGTTATCCGATTCATGTATAAAACTCTTTTCTAAGATCAATGAAAAAACTTATTACAACTTGATTACTTTTTAACTGAATTCCATTTAAAAGATAATCACTCCTATTATTATTATTAATTAATAATAGCCAACTCCAACATTAACTATAATTGAGGTAGTTAACTTCTTGATTAAATAAAAACAGAATAATTAACCCCTTTTAAAAGGTTATTAAATAAAAATTACTTTAATAAAAATAAATAATTCGATAACCATTTAAAATACCGTTAGTTAAATATTAATTAACTTCTATGGAAATTCGTTAAATTAAATAATTATTGTTAAACTAATTCTATTAAATAACAAATTCAATAACACTTCCATTTTAAAAAGTTGATTAAATCAACCGAAAACATTGTTAACCGTTAACTGGTTTCCCTTGACCCTTCTTATTAAACTAATCAAAAATATAATTTATTGAATATAACTCATTCAATTGTTTTACTTGAAAATAATTGTCTCAGATTATTTACCTTTCGGTTAATTTTAATCTTCCTTAGTTATTGTAAAAATAAACCATTTAATACTCCCCTTTGTAAAATATAATTATAAAAAAGATTTTTTACAACTTGTGTAAAATAAACATGAAAACTCGATTCAATTATAATTTTTTTTATAACTTTAAATAACATTAATTTGCCTAATGGCAAAACATCATCTAAAAATGGATTTTAGGTCATTCGCTGCCAATTACTTAATCAATATTGTCTATTGATTAAAACACAACAATCGTTGAATTCAATTTCAATGATCTACATTCATTCAATCATTAACATCAAAATGGGATATAATATCATTTGGGGCAAAACCATTCATATAAATAATACAACAAACAATAAAAACAATTATTTGAGAAATCCGGTTGGATTCCTCCAATCTGTTCTTCCCTGCGTCAAAGATAACAGTTCATAATCACATATGAAATGATTATTTATTAATCTACCGCTTTTAAACGATGAATATAAATAACGTCAACCAATAAAAAAATGAGTGAACAACCAATAAAACTTCCATAGCATCCATCCAATTTTATATTATCAACTATAAATTTATCGTTATATGAATTTAACACATCTAAGAATTCCAGAAGATGTGAGAATTAACTCATTTGATGTTGCGCGTTATTCTGTTCAATTTTAAATGAGTGTTTAAAATTAAACGAAATCCAGGTTGCTTCGGATCCCAATCAAAACTGGTTGGCTGCATAGCCTTTGCCTCGGCGATTCCAACGTGGCGTGTTTCGCTGAATTCTGTATATGTGCAAACAAATTTTGCATTTAAAAGATCAAACATATATAAATATAAACTAACTATATTTAAATCCATTTTTTTTTACCTTAATTACCTTAAGATCTAAATCTTCTTCTCTATGCACCAATTCGAACCGCAACTGGAGCATTCACGCACCATGGCTGAACCCTCCTTCCTTTTCATTGACTATTGATCACTCCTTTTTCCTTTTCCTTTTTATTTTATTTCTTCTTTTGTGTTTTTTTCCTCTGAAAGCAAAAACGTAAGAAACAAGCATCATCATTAAAATATGCAGCCCACGTCCTTCACCAGTTCACCCCAACATACTCCTCCATCTGAAATCTTCCCCTCCCACTCTTCTCTTCTCTTCTGCGCATGGATTCCATGCATACCCATAAACGTGTACTTCTTCAATGCATGCCCACGCATGAGTCCTTTGTCTTGGAAAAACGCTGCACCACCCCTTTTCTTTTTTAATTCTTCTTGTTTTAACCACAAATGGTCAAACACCAAATGATGCTAGAAAAGCACATCACCAAGTAAATGATGTGAAATTATGAAGCCACGAACACAAAATAAAAGTAAAAGCAATAAGAAGACGAGATTTTTATAGTGGTTCGGTTTAATGTTGACCTACGTCCACTTTAAGTGCCACTTTCATTATGGAGTTTTGCTTTACAACACACATGAAATCTCTCATACATTCATTTCTCACTTCTCTCATTTTTATGACCTAATTACGCTTGAATTTGGAAAGAAATTGTTGAGATTTCTAGCTTCATGTCAAAAAATGTGTGAATCGATGATCACTTTGGCAAGTAGATGCTTCTCCTTGATTTCACGATGAAGCTTGAGCTATATCCGGATTTTTACAAAGAATTGATAGCGATCAATGAGCATTAGAACTGAGTTAGATCAACTTTGGATGGAGAATTGGATTGATTTGATCTTCATGTTTTTGTTGAAGAATGATGGAGCAAAGTTAGGAAGCCACTAATGATGTTTTTGAAGCTTTTAGAGAGGTGTAGGAATGGTATAGGCAGCCCTTCGGGGTCAAGAATTCGGTCCCTTGAATTGTAGAGCAAGGGGCTATTTATAGAAGAAGTTTGAAGGTAGTGGCAGTTTCGTAATTATAGAGTGTGGAGTTTGGATCGGGTAGTAACTTAGATCGGGGTAGGCTTGGATCGGGTGCGAACTTTGGATCGGGTGTTAACTTGGTTTGGGTGTAAAGTTGGATCGAGTGTAAAGTTGTATCGGGGTATACTTGGATCGGGACTTGCTTTTAAGGAGCTTCTACCTTTATTTAAATATGCCGATCCAATTTAGGACATACCGATCCAATATTCATTGAAGGCACTGATCCACCTTGTATTACTGTACCGAACCATTTTCCATTTAATACACTGATCTATTTACAAGCAAATGGAACCGATCCAATTATTTACATTTTATGCCACCACGTGTTTACTTAAGGCCGATCCATCTTAACACATTGGTGCCTGGTCCACGTGTACAGAAACATACCATTCCACTTTGTAATTTAGAGCAGCCGATCCATACTTGTACTGGCAACTTACTGATCCACGTGGCACCCTAAAGCAAACAACCCACTTTATTTACAAATATGCCATGACAAAAATAAACAACCTGGTCCATTTGAATCTACTGCTATTTCTAGAAGCTATGTTGCATGCTGATCCTCACGTTCATGTTATGGCCACAAAATGAATCGTTTACTATTTGCAGCATATACATGGAACCATGTTAACAACTGGTTTGTATGTAGATGCCACGTGGCAATTCAGGAGCCTTCATAATAAAGCCAACCCGTATAATTGGAATTTGTGGCCTTTGCATCTCCATGCAAGAAGTTTGTTGGTCCACTGTTTCATGTAGTAAATGTAACAGCCTCTCCATACTTTAATTGAGGTCGACCATGTCTGTAATAACCGATCCGTTGCTTTGTAACTGACTGACTCGGTCCGTTGGTACTGTCTGACCCAGATGATTGAGGCTGATCCAGTGCTGTCCGACCTAGATCTGGCCGATCCGACATTTTGAACTATGTTTTAACAGTGTTAACAGTTTCGCTTCGAAGCTTGTATTTTTTTCTTGTGAGAAATGCGGGCTTCGAAATAGACATTGCTGTTGATATATTCTGTATTAAGGCCCGGTTACAGCTTTCCATTTGCTATCGCGGAACATGCTCCGAATTTGAATATTCCATGCCACATGTTCTGTAGTTAAAACAAGCAATTGCATGGTTTTGGACTTAGTCTTCACCATCGACCGTCCAAATCGATATGGGTTAGTTAATCGTTAAAAATGGTATATAGCGAATCTTATTCGGAATTGAATAAAATATCTGCACAGATTTGTTCTACTCAGCAGTTTATAACTCATCGAATATTATCTATACAAATACGATATTCGAATTCGAATTCGTATTTAATGCTTAAAATCAGTTAATCGACTAGAGTCGACTGTGGATTTCAAACTTTATGACTTTATGACTTATATGATGGTACAAGATATTTCTTATTTGAGAAGTACATATCTGTAATTATTCTCTGTTTCTCTTCGGAGAAGTTTTTGATTATTGGTGCCCCGGCTCTGGAGGTCATCACCAGTCTTCATTATGAGAAGATTTTTTTTCTATAGCTCAATTTTGTTGATCAGTTTTGATGTTGGAGACTCTGTTGGTTGCCCTGTGTTTTGGATAGTTCATTTTAATCCAACGTTTTGTCTTTTCTTATCGATTGAGTCAAAATTATGGAGCTCATCGAGCGTTGTTGATTTTTCCTATGGAGAAATTGTTTTCTTTACGGAAATGATTTTTGCTTGTCGCATCGTTTTGTAGTGCGAGCTCCCACAAAGTCTGGGTGAGGGGTGAGGTTGCATCGATCCGCCGAGCGAACATCAGTCATCGGTCGGAGTCACTTAACTTGGTGAGTGATCGCTGCCCGACTGAGGTGCCTTAGACTCCCACGAACCTTTAGGATAATGTTAAGTTTGATTCGATCCATGGAGCGGTGATCAGTCATCGGTCGAAGTCACTTAACTTGGTGAGTGATCGCTGCCTGACTGAAGCATCCTGGACCTCCATGAACCATGAGGTATGGGTTAAGATTGATTCATGGAGCGGTGATCAGTCATCGGTCGGAGTCACTTAACTCGGTAAGTGATCGCTGCCCGACTGAAGCATCCTGGACCTCCATGAACCATGAGGTATGGGTTAAGGTTGATTCACGGAGCAGTGATCAGTCATCAATCGGAGTCACTTAACTTGGAAAGTGATCGCTGCCCGATTAAAGCATCCTAGACCTCCATGAACCATGAGGTATGGGTTAAGGTTGATTCACGGAGCGGTGATCAATCATCGGTCAGAGTCACTTAACTCTGTAAGTAATCGCTGCCCGACTGAAGCATCCTGGACCTCCATGAACCATGAGGTATGGGTTAAGGTTGATTTACGTAGCGGTGATCAGTCATCGGTCAGAGTCACTTAACTCGGTAAGTGATCGTTGCCCGACTGAAGCATCCTGGACCTCCATGAACCATGAGGTATGGGTTAAGGTTGATTCATGGAGCGGTGATCAGTCATCGGTCAGAGTCACTTAACACGGTAAGTGATCGTTGCCCGACTGAAGCATCCTGGACCTCCATGAACCATGAGGTATGGGTTAAGGTTGATTCACGGAGCGGTGATCAGTCATCGGTCGGAGTCACTTAACTCGATAAGTGATCGCTGCCCGACTGAAGCATCCTAGACCTCCATGAACCATGAGGTAGGGGTTAAGGTTGATTCACGGAGCGGTGATCACTCATTGGTCGGAGTCACTTAACTTGGTAAGCGATCGCTGCCCGATTGAGGTGCCTGAGACTCCCGCAAACCTTTAGGATAAGGTTTTGGATCCATGGCTACTTGCTAACTTCCTGGGCGTTTGACTTATCGGGACTTTCTCGATCTACCATTGAATCGGTGTTATCGGGGTTGTCTCAATTGGTCTGGTTGTGAGGAAGAAAGCGCTCCTTGGATAGCTTGTAATGAGATATCGTCTGTTAGCAAATTTTAGTATAAATTTGGCAAGATAGAGATTTATACAGGCAGGTAATACTTCATTCATAATGTTATTGTTTGGTGCAATGCATGTAAATCATTACAGAATATTTACAAGAAAGTAGAACATGGAGGAAAGTAAAGTAATGCAGGAAGTGAAGTAAATGTGATAGAGATCGCTTGTTTCGAGCTGTAGATATTAGATCATCATCAACGGTCATCAGTTGATTATCAGCCTTGGCATAGCGTGAGCAGAAGCTACGTTGCTTGGACCAGATTGGTCATTTGATGCCCCTTGCCCATGGATAGTCGCAGAAGGATTTGCATCTTGAGAAATTTTCATATACTGTTGCAAACGGTTCTTCTTAATCAGCTCTTCGATCAACGATCTTAGTTGTCTGCACTCGTTGGTGTTGTGGCCTGGCTGATTATGATATCAGCAAAACTTCACAGATTTGGTCAGATGGTCATTCATTCTCATTGGCCGAGGCTCTGGATAATCTTCTGCATCCTTTGTGGCAAGGTAAATGTTCTCAGGAGTATCATTCAGAGGTGTTAAATCAGAAGAGTCAAGAGGACAAATTTTTTTATTAGCTTTGTTGTCGTTTCCGTTGTTGGCTCGCTTCTGCCCCTGCGTACTCTTCTGATTAGGTTGAATAGCTGCACTTTTAGGAGCCTCAAGGAGTTGGTTACCAATCTAAAGAGGTATAGGATTATCGTCCACCCTCATGTACTCTTCCACTTTCTTATAGAACTTGTAAAGCGTAGTCGGTTCCTTCATCTTTATCCACTTCCAGAATTCGCTTGCTTTGTCTATAGCGTCGAGTAAAGCCATGATAAT
Source organism: Allium sativum (assembly GCA_030737875.1). NCBI lineage: Eukaryota > Viridiplantae > Streptophyta > Magnoliopsida > Asparagales > Amaryllidaceae > Allium > Allium sativum. The sequence goes on along the minus strand of CM060912.1, from coordinate 765,475,538 downwards.
TATGCGTGGCTCTGGATTCCTCACTTTAGACAAGGCAACATTGAATCGACCGAGGAAGATTTTGACAGTTTCTCCTGGCTTCTACTTCATTGCTGAGAGAGTTATACCTTCCTTGGCTTTGGTAGCGTACAAGCAGAACTGCTCCTTGAACTTTTTGGTTAGGTCGAAGAAACGGTCTATGGATTTGTATGGTAGCTTTGTGAACCATAATGACGCGGCACCTTGTTGATAAAAAGGAAAGTAGGTGCATCTCATTTCGTCAGTCGCTTTAGATGCGCTCATATGCCACTCATATTTGAATAGGAATTAGTTGGGATCATCGAGGCCGTTGTATGGAGGCAAAGTCGGAGGATTAAATTTCTTTGGACATTCTGCTTCGAGGATCCTTTCAGTGAACGGAGTCCTATCGAGGGAGAAGTCCCATTCTCTTTCGTCTTCTTTGCTAGCTTGATTCTTTTTCATGGCTCGTTCTATCATACACGAAATGTATTCCTCAGTGTTATGGTGCTATATGAAGCTGAGCTCTTTACCGAACGTTCGTCTAAGCATATTATCTCGATTAAAGAGCTTAGGTGCTTTGCCTTCTCGATGAGGGGAATCCCCCGTGATTAGGTTAGCGATCTTTCGAGCATTTACCTAGGAATTATTTTTAGCTTTTGGCCTCAATTCTTCGGTATTAGCTCCATTTCCGTTACTTGCCCCATCATAATCATCTTCCATGTCGTTATTGCAGTTATGATCGGTAGTGGGCGATTTATCATTTCCTTGAAGATCTACATGCACCAGGGGAGGGGTTGGATTTGATCGAGCATTAAGAATGGCGTCAAGTTTCTCTATCATCATTTTAGTAGAGGCATCCATTCGGTTGTTGACATTGGCAATAGCGATTTTTAATTCATTTCTGGTCACACCGGCTCCGCTTTCTGAATTTTCACCAACTTCGAAGCGGTTTGCAAGCGGTATTTCTTCATTGACAACATCATTGGCTTCTACCACGGTTTTGCTGGCGGTCTTCTTAGACTTGGCCGTAACTTCGAAGAAGAATGCGGTTTAGATCTTTAATGCAAGGCTTTCAACCTTGTGAGAGGAGGTAGGAGATGCGAATGCGGCCCCACGGTGGGCGCCAAATGTTTTAACCAAAAATGGTCAAACATCAAATGATGCTAGAAAAGCACGTCTCCAAGTAAATGGTATGAAATTGTGAAGTCATGAACACAAAATAAAAGTAAAAGCAATAAGAAGACGAGATTTTTATAGTGGTTCGGTCTAATGTTGACCTGCATCCACTTTAAGTGGCACTTTTATTATGGAGTTTTTCTTTACAACACACATGAAATCTCTCATAACATTCATTTCTCACTTCTCTCATTTTTATGATCTAATTACGCTTGAATTTGGCAAGAAATTGTTGAGATTTCTAGCTTCGTGATGGAGGATGTGTGAATCGATGATCACTTTGGCATGTAGATGCTTCTCCTTGATTTTACGATGAAGCTTGAGCTAGATCCGGATTTTAAGAGAGAATTGATAGCGATTAATGAGCATTAGAATTGAGATAGATCAACTTTGGATGTAGAATTGGATTGATTTGATCTTCATGTTGTTATTGAAGAATGGAGTAAAGTTAGGAAGCCATTAATTATGTTTTTGAAGCTTTTAGAGAGGTGTAGGAATAGTTTAGGCAGCCCTTTTGGGTCAAGAATTCGGTCCCTTGAATTTTGGAGCAAGGGACTATTTATAGAAGAAGTTTGAAGGTAGTGGCAGTTTCATAATTATAGAGTGTGGAGTTTGGATCGGGTAGTAACTTGGATCGAGGTAGGCTTGGATCGGGTGTGAACTTTGGATCGGGCGTTAACTTGGTTCAGGTGTAAAGTTGGATCGGGTGTAAAGTTGGATCTATACTTGGATCGGGACTTGCTTTTAAGGAGTTTCTGCCTTTATTTAAATATGCCGATCCAATTCAGGACATACCGATCCAATCTTCATTGAAGGCATCGATCCACCTTGTATTACTGTACCGAACCATTTTCCATTTAACACACTAATCGATTTTTTTTCAAAAACCCAATCCATCAAAACCCGAGTTGGTTGCTCTGGTATCCTGCAGAAAAGACAGAGACAAAAAATATGTCAGAGTTCGGAAAACACCTCACAGCGGAAGGAATAAAATATAATATATATAAACATAGCTTTACCTTAATTACAATACTACTAAATCAGTATCTCCAAAGCTATAAGTCTCTGTCATGAATCTTACCTGCGAATGTTATGAGGAGGGGGTCAGAACATAAGTTCTGTGTGAATGAGTTTAAACTACACTTCTTGAATAATCCTACATATACCGTTCAATTACATTTTATTGGTTATTAGGTTATTTGTGTCGTTAGCGCTCAAGGATTACATACACGTTGCACCCAACTAGTCCCAGTAGATTAACCTAATATAATGTATATGTAGCTACCCCCAAAATGAGGTACCCCCCATGGTACCCCACTCGCATGGTCCCCACCGTATCCTCGCAGTGATATACGCAGTCCCCCGTCCTATGTCATAGTAATGTATATTCCTCTTATATATATATAATAGAACACTACGCCCACATAGGATCACTCTAATTTGACTGCCATTATCGAATAATGCCCACCAGTCTATGATAAATCACCCAGAGCAGACATGGTTATATCTAGACTCTTCCACTTATGTATTCTCTATCTTATTCGATACCTAACCTGCACACCCATCGTGTGTGTGTGCCCGAGTTCCATGGCAGTGCTACACAAGAAACACAAAACTCGGTCGGGAGCTTTCCTTATATTTGTGCAAGGCCCGCCTTTAAGAGCCTCCCACACAAATATCCCTAGGGTCTGTTTTCTATGGTGGCTATGGCCCCTACTCGACCCCTCCCATAACTAATAAAAACTACGAGAGCTAAGCGACAAGCCCCTAAGCAACCATTCTAAACATCCATGTGGCGTCTCCCCTCAACCACCGTCCCACGATAGTGAATGGTTAATGGTATATTGGGTCTAGCTCTAATCTTTCCGCATCCTACTGGCTGTGGTAACAGGCACTCGACGACCTACTATCCTTGTTGGTCCTGACCCTCCACCTCTATTGAGGAAGCCGTCGAATCACCTTTTCCGTCATTGCGAATAGCATTCTGACTGCCCAGCTATTCTTGCTGTCAAGGCCCACCCACTTAGTAGTTACGCGCAGACCCAACCTCTGCGGGCACAGCCTGAAACATCTACCACTACACAGAGGACTACTAGGAGCACCTTTAATGTCTCAGGAAGCCGCGTGCTTCCCCTGTTGGATCTAGATTAACCCTAGAGGGGGGTGAATAGAGTTTGTCACAGTTTTTAACTGAATTAAAAAACTAACGAGATATATAATAATAACCATATCACAAAATATAGCAGAAACAGAAATGTAGAAAATAAATCACATACAGATATACCTAGCTTCGGTAAAACCCTTCCTACTGCTGCATTCCTAAGGTTTCTACTAGGTGATAGAACAAATCCTGCTTACAAACCCTGTAAACTTGCACTCCCTGCTCCTGTACTAACCCTACGCTCAAAACCCTAGACTGATATAAACCCCTAGATCAGATTCTACCCTAGTTTTTACAGACTCTAGTAAACTACCAGCTCTCCTAACTGGATTCCCTAGGTTTTTTTTTACAAAGACTAGAAAAACTGTTCGGATTGGTTTACAACTCGAAACAAATTAAAAAACAAAACAAAGATAAAATAAAATAGAAAAGACCCTAGGATATAACTAAGGGGTCATCCCCTTTTCATTAGAACACTTGGCCGGCCCTTTTCAAATGGGTTTCACCATTTATGTTATTGCCCGATCCTTCTTTGCTCTGGGGAAAAAATGGCGGCTTGAAATCAAAAACTAGGGTTTCCTTTTAGCTCTCCAAATCGAATCGGTGCTTGATGAAAGTGAGTTCTCTGATGCTTGAGATACTTCGGCTTGCTTTGTCTACGATTTGGATATGCTCGATCGAAAACTCATGAGTATTCCTGATTTGATTTCTACGATTTTTGTGTGAATCTATTTGGTTTCGATCGAATGATTGCCAGTGATGATGTGGTCAATTTATAGGGTAGAATCGAACCCTTAATTCTCTGATTTCATATAAATGACTTGAGCTGATTTGCGGCTTCCCTTTTTTATTTCTTCGGCCGAAATGAATTTGATTCTTTTGCTTTGAAAACATTTCTGATTTTCTGTGGTATGCTTTTGTCTCCCTTTGTTAATTTTTGGAAATTGACATTCCATATACGTTGGTGAGTTTCTTGCCATAAAAAAACAGGTTTTCCACTTTGATTTTCTGAAGAAAAAAAGGAAAGTTTGAATTCTCAAAACATTTTAAAAGAAGAATTCTTTATATGGATTCGAGCAGATTTGTATGCTAATCAAAATAGGAAACTGATTTTGATTGTGCCCAAAAGTAATTCTCCTGAATATATGCTGTGAATTTCTGGTTTAAAACTAAAAATAAATATGTGATTTCTAGCCTTAAAATTGCAAATTTCCATGCTGTAAGAACATGATCTGGAAGTATATTTTGCCCATATATTGCTCCATGAACAATTTAACATTTCTGGACATAGCATTAAATCCCTTTTTGAACACCTGATTGATTTGTTCAATTCATCCCTTGCCAAAAATGCTGTAATCCGTTTGCCATATATGCTCGAACTGATTTGTTCACTTGTTGCTTGCATACTTGCTGTGATTTTCATCATAGCTTTGGCATTTTAAAGTATACTGACCACACTGCTTCACATTTTAGCTTGACCACTTCACCCATGTATATTGCAGTGACCACATACATGCAGCATGTATATGCTCCACTACATGAATTGCTTGTCCATTAGAAAAAAACTGCTCATGCTTTAACTGATGTATGTATATATACATCCCTTCCATGTTGATATATTGTGTACATGTACTTTTTTATGTACTCATGTGGCTGCCCTTGCTCTAGAATGTGAAAATCCTGTCTTGATTGTGCACACAACCTTAGCTGAAGTATGTGTATTGATGTTTGTGTACACACATGGTGTACTTGCTACATGTACACCTGAACTCGAGTTGAGGCAGATCATGTTCTCACCATTTTTTGAGTTTGGTGAACCACAATTTGATGTTTTAAGTCATGAGCATTTGTTGCACAAAAAAAAACACTTGTCCATCTTGTAGCTTGACTACGTAGCTCGACCACTTGCGTTTGCACTGTTGCATGTATACTCCCCTGACTTTCACTATGCTTGCTGCATGTTTGGTATCCATGTATTTTGGCCAGATTTGAAATGACTGCTATGTTGGCTCGCCAACATTACTCCAGCTTTTACTTTTATTACTCTCGACCATATGTGTACTCGAAACCACTACATGTGTAGTTTCTCTCATGAGTTTGCATGTTGACCTGTTCATGTTTTTTTTTTACACTTACAAAATGCTGCTTCATTTCTGAGCCGAACCATGTTTTAGTGTGTATACTTGATCATGAACTCGACCATTCTGGTTTGCATGATTTTGTGTTGCGTCGGCCATATACGCACTGAGTCGAGACGGTCCACGTGGCCAATCCTCAGTTGCGCGCTGATTGGTGAGGCAGTGCACAAACGTGTATCTATACACGTGTGTATATGCGGCCATCAGACAAGATTTCCTGTCTTTGTACTATACGTATAAAAATTGGCTAGACACAGATCACATCAAGTCACGAAAAATGATGAGAAACACACCAGAAATCTGAGGCAAATAAAATTTTAAAAATAAAATTTATATTTGCATATATTCAGTTTAAATTCTATTGCAGTGTACTGTGTGTGTGTTTCATTGTGACAGGTAAGCAGATGATGACTGGGCTGACAGAAAGCTGTGAAGGCAGAAGACTGAAGACAGAAAAGAGTGTCAGTGAAGTGTCAAAGTGAATTGTATGTATATATGAGATTGTACAGAGTGATTGAGTGTTGTAGTGAGCTGTGTATGAAAAGAGTATTGTATTGATATTTGTAATAAACAAATTTAATTGAAATAAATATCATTTTATTGTGTTCAACCAAACTTGTCTATCGTATTCAGTTTAGTTATAAGTACAATGTTCTGTGAATGCATATGAAATGTGGTGAAGTGAAATGTATATCAGTGATGTATTTAAATAGTGGAGTTATAAAAAGTTGTACTGTTAGAGTAATTGAAATATAATATTCAATTTAAATAAAATACTGTATGAATAAATGAATGTCTGTATAATCGTATTCTATCTAAATATAAATATTATATTCTTGTCTGTGATGTAGAATAACAGTACAGTAACAAACACATTTGAAATAACTTTTATTTTATTGTTATCATCAAACAAAAATCATATAATTGTGTATACAACATCGTTATATACAACAATCTCCCCTTTTTGATGATGACAAACAAATAAAAGATTTTGATCACAATAAATGTGTTTGACAGTGAATATTGAACTCCCCCTATTTATTAGCTCCCCCTACAACATAAAACTCCCCCTATTACTGTGCATGAGTGAAATAAATGAATTTAATGAATTTTCAAAATTAAAAATATTTATAAAATATTCACTCGTAATTCAAAATCTTAACCCATTCTCCCCCTTTTGTTATCATCAAAAGGATACAAAATTTAAAATATAGATGAAAAATGACTAAAAAATATAATTTCAGCTTAAGAGGAAGAAGTTCATCATAAATCTCAATCATTCAAACAAAAATCATAATAAACTAAGAACTAGTGGCATATTTCACATTGTAGAGAATCACAGATTTATGATGAATTTTATAAAAAATGGAGAGAGTTAAAAGATATGAATATTTCCCAATTATTTTCAAAAGAATTTTATAAATTGAAGCACAAAAACAGTGATGGATTTGGACTATTATTATAATTTCAACTTAAGTGACAAAATCGTATAATCTCATATCAATCAACAAATCATAATACTTCATAAGATTTCAGCACATTTCATAGATTAGAAAGATGGATTGATAGGCTGGTTTTTATACACTGAGGGGAATTTCAGTTTAATTTCAATTTAGCATATTATTTCCTTTTCTTTTATTTTTATTTAAGAGCACACTGACCATGCATAACCAGATCTTGGATTTTTAAATGAGGTCAGTCGCAGCTTAAATTATAAATTGTCTCATAACCATGCATGACCAGAGCTTGGATTTTTAAATGAGGTTAGAGACACACTTATGTGTTAATTATATTTATTATTTTCAGCTTCAAAATAAAAAAACTCCTCAGTATATAAAACCAGTATGAATGGTAGAAATGCGGTAGGTACAGAAATGGACTGTGAAATAAATTTCTAAATTAATAATATTATGAAATATGATCAAATGTACCGGGATCATTGAAAATTTTCAATTTTCACTAATTCTGAATAATAACATAACCACAATTCCATCACAAATCCAAAAAGATTTTTTTTAAAAAAAATATTAACTCTCCACATTAATATAAAATCATAGCGGATGGCAGAAGGATGATAGGTAATGAAGATGGTCGTGAAATAATTGCCAGTTCAAAGATATTATAATAAATATTCAACCATCATGAAATTTTTTAACTAAAATCTCCTCTTGTTTTGAAATATATTGCAGTCATAATTCATCACAATTTCAAAATCTGATAATGAATTTGATGAATTATAAATACAGTTCAATTTGGGTATTGATTTCAATTTCTGAATGAATAATCAATAAATAATTTTAAAATTGAAATCAATTAAAAGAGGAATTTAAAATGATTTATACGAGACAAAAAATAGTGTGTGGAATTTGTACAATGTGAAGATTCAAAATAGATGGGGAATAAAAATGAAGGACTGATACCAATTGTAGTCTCCTTTATTGAGATATTTAATCACACCCCAGCATGGATATCTCAGAACAAAGAATTTTAAACACAAAACAAGTTGGACAAAAATAAGCACACAAATTTCATTTATCGGAGTAATAAATAGTTTTGACTCAAAACAAGCAGTTATAGAGAGCATTTTCAAAACAGTATCAGAGATGGTTCCTTTTATCAGAGCAGCATGAAGATTTGACCAATACAGAAAGTTTCAAAAGCATTTTTCAAAAAAAAAATTAGAACACAACATAGATCAGTTTCAAAAATGGACTTTGTCAAGAGAAGATGTTCCACAGATTTATTTCAGAAGGTCATAACAGTTGATTCATTATTCAAGATTAAAAATATAGTTTGTTTTAAATCATTTGAGGAAATATGAGAATATTTGGATTTAATGAATCAATCATACCAAATTAAAAAAAATTAGATTTGAGATGTGTGTGAGATTCAAGAAATCAATAATTTCAAATAATTTCAAACAAACAAATATTTAAATCAAATAACCATGAATTGATAGTGAAATTTAAGACCAGATTTCCAAAGAATTTTCAAAAATATCTCTAACAAGTATGAGAGAAATTTCAGATCCTTTACATCAAGTTTGAGAAATATTCATGATCGAAATAATTTATTTGAAATCACTTGAATTGATGTCAAGTTTCGAGATATAATGAATCAACCACACAAGATTTATAATTTCAAATTTAAGAGGTATGTGAGATTCAAAATATCGGGAATTTCAGATGATTTCAAACAAAAAAATTTCAACAGCAATGATCATGAATAAAAAATGAATTTCAGGATGTATCATTGTAAATCAAGACAAATTAAAATATTCAAGCCAATCTGAAAATTTCTGAAATTATCACAACTGATAAATAACAGAGTGCTGTAATGATTATAAATTTTCAAGACTTTCCAAAAATGAATTAGAAAATACTCAAAAGAGCAAAGGTGTGTGAAATTCCACAAAATTTTTAGATCTTCAAAAAATTTAGAATTCTAATCAATAATGTTCAAGATATGACAAGAATACATCAACAATTCAAAGAATCAGAAAACAAACTTCAAAACAATTGCAGATATTTACAAAAATAAATTCAAGATCTGGAAAAGATTAAAGATATCAAAGTGTTATACACATGAAGTGAATTTCCAGAACATATGAATTCTACAATTAGAAGTTTAAGAAAGTATAGACAAAGAAGAATATGGCAGTGTCAAATCAAAAACAAAAAACAGAAATGGATAGTGGAAGGAAAAACACAAAAAATAAAAAAAAAACAAAGAGAATATACAAAGGCGAGTTTAGAGATCATACCAGAATCCAATGTAAAGCAGAATCTCTAACTCAACAGACTTGGCTAAGGAACTTCAAATGATTTAATGAGAAGAAACAATTTGAATTTAGATTCTCTTTAGCAAAGCAATTCCTCAGCCATCTTCGGTACCTAACTGTTAAGAGGATTGAGTGGTCTAACAAAATTTGTAAAACCACTCTCAATTGTTTTCTTATGTTTTGGTACCCTAATCTGTTTGTATAACAGTCCATCGGAATTTACTAAAGTTCCATTAGGGACCCAAATCTATTTGAATTTATACGAATTCATTTTGTTTCTTTTTGAGGTCCAAACCGGGTTGTTTCAAAACAAGTTTACATTTCGCTTTCGATTCAAAAATCATTTGAAATTGTCACTGTTCAGTTTATCAAGTCGAATCTTTTCAAAGAAGGTTGAAGGATTTTTAAAATCGTTTGAATTCCGTTTTTCAAAATACTTATTTTTCCCAAAGCCAAGTCCACTTTTTTTTCCAGATGAAAAGTGATTTTTCAACAACATATTCAGAGATTTTTCATCGTTAGAAAATTTAGTCAATGTTGTTTCAAGTTGTTGAATTTTAAGTTTAAGATCACCATTTTCTTTCATTAAATCTGAACAACGGTTTTTATTGATCTTATTCTTTTCAAAATCAGTTTTCAAAATCAGTTTTTCATCTTCAAGAAATTTAATTCTGGCTTGAGATTCCGAGATTTCAAATTCAAATCATTTTTGTTTTTCAAACTCAAATTTCTTGGATTTTTCAATCTCGATTTCCAGTTCTTTCAAAATCAAATCGGATTTCAACAAATTCTCCTTTTCTACAATTTCAAATTTGGAATATTTATATCAGTCTTAAAATTTTCAAATTCCTTTTGTACAGAATTATTCAAACTTGATAACTCAATCTTGTTTTCTTTTAAGATCTGAATTTCGTTTTCAAACTTTTGAATATTTTTATTAAGATGAACAAGATTGGTTTTCAATTTCAAACAATTTTTGCAATCTGAATTTGAATTTTTTTTAAAATTTTCTAGTTGTAATTCCAAACCATCCATTTTGCTGGTCAACTCAGAAATTCTTAGATTTCAGAGATTTGTTTTTAGATTGGAGTTTATCAACAGATTTAGTTAAATCAAAGCACTTATAAACTAAATCTTTGTATGAGAAATTTTCTGTTTCAGCAACTGTTGATTCTCCATCATCTGATCCTTTTGAATTTTCATTTGTAAATCCTGTTAAACAGAACTCTGAATCTGAGGTGACTTTCTTGGGTTTTGAGCTACCGTTGTCAGATCTTCCATACTTCGTATTGAGAGTATCCCAGATTTCTTGTGTAGATAAACAATAGCAGATAAGACTAAACTATTCAGTACTAAGATAATCAAATATCATTTTCATAGCACAGGTATTGAAAGTAATATCTACACTATCAAATCCATTGATAACAACATCCCAATATTTAATATTAACAGATTTTAAATAAGATTCCATTTTGGATTTCCAGTTTAAAAAATCTGTTCCATCGAAAATAGTTGGAGATGAACTGGACTGGCTCTCTATCGGTTGACAACAAGGAAACACCATTACTCTAGAGTTAACAGAATACCTGCTCTGATACCACTTGTTGGATCTAGATTAACCCTAGAGAGGGGGTGAATAGGGTTTATCACAGTTTTTAACTAAATTAAAAAACTAACGAGATATATAATAATAAACAGATCACAGAATATAGCAAAAACATAAATGCAGAAAATAAATCACACACAAATATACCTAGCTTCGGCAAAACCCTGCCTACTGCTGCATTCCTAAGGTTTCTACTAGGTGATAGAATAGATCCCGCTTACAAACCCTATAAACTTGCACTCCCTGCTCCTGTACTAACCCTACGCTCAAAACCCTAGGCTGATTTAAAACACTAGATCAGATTCTACCCTAGTTTTTGCAGACTCTAGTAAACTGCCAGCTCTCCTAACTGGATTCCCTAGTTTTTTACAGAGACTAGAAAAACTGTTCGGATTGGTTTACAACTCGAAACAAATTAAAAAACAAAACAAAGATAAAATAAAATAGAAAAAACCCTAGGATATAACTAAGGGGTCATCCCCTTTTCATTAGAACACTTGGCCGGCCCTTTTCAAATGGGTTTCACCATTTATGTTATTGCCTGATCCTTCTTTGCTCTGGGGGAAAAAATGGCAACTTGAAATCAAAAACTAGGGTTTCCTTTTAGCTCTCCAAATCGAATCGGTGCTTGATGAAAGTGAGTTCTCTGATGCTTGAGATACTTCGGCTTGCTTTGTCTACGATTTGGATATGCTCGACCGAAAACTCGTGAGTATTCCTGATTTGATTTCTACGATTTTTGTGTGAATTTGTTTGGTTTCGATCGAATGATTGCCACTGATGATGTGGTCAATTTATAGGGTAGAATCGAATCCTTAATTCTTTGATTTCATATAAATGACTTGAGCTGATTTGCGGCTTACCTTTTTGATTTCTTCGGCCGAAATGAATTTGATTCTTTTGCTTTGAAAACATTCCTGATTTGCTGTGATATGCTTATGTCTCCCTTTGTTGATTTTTGGAAATTGACATTCCATATACGTTGGTGAGTTTCTTGCCATAAAAAAACAGGTTTTCCACTTTGATTTTCTGAAGAAAAAAAGGAAAGTTTGAATTATCAAAACATTTTAAAAGAAGAATTCTTTATATGGATTCGAACAGATTTGTATGCTAATCAAAATAGGAAACTGATTTTGATTGTGCCCAAAAGTAATTCTCCTGAATATATGCTGTGAGTTTCTGGTTTAAAACTGGAAATAAATATGTGATTTCTAGCCTTAAAATTGCAAATTTCCATGTTGTAAGAACATGATCTGGAAGTATATTTTGCCCATATATTGCTCCATGCACAATTTAACATTTCTGGACATAGCATTAAATCCCTTTTTGAACACCTGATTGATTTGTTCAATTCATCCCTTGCCAAAAATGTTGTAATCCGTTTGCCATATATGCTCGAACTGATTTGTTCACTTGTTGCTTGCATACTTGCTGTGATTTTTATCATAGCTTTGGCATTTTAAAGTATACTGACCACACTGCTTCACATTTTAGCTTGACCACTTCACCCATGTATATTGCAGTGACCACATACATGCAGCATGTATATGCTCCACTACATGAATTGCTTGTCCATTAGAAAAAAAACTGCTCATGCTTTAACTGATGTATGTATATATACATCCCTTCCATGTTGATATATTGTGTACATGTACTTTTTTATGTACTCATGTGGCTGCCCTTGCTTTTGAATGTGAAAATCCTGTCTTGATTGTGCACACAACCTTAGCTGAAGTATGTGTATTGATGTTTGTGTACACACATGGTACACTTGCTACATGTACACTTGAATTCGAGTTGAGGCAGATCATGTTCTCACCATTTTTTGAGTTTACTGAACCACAATTTGATGTTCTAAGTCATGAGCATTTGTTGCACAAAAAAAAACACTTGTCCATCTTGTAGCTTGACTACGTAGCACGACCACTTGCATTTGCACTGCTGCATGTATACTCCCCTGACTTTCACTATGCTTGCTGCATGTTTGGTATCCATGTATTTTGGCCAGATTTGAAATGACTGCTATGTTGGCTCACCAACATCAATCCACCTTTTACTTTTATTACTATCGACCATGTGTTTACTCGAAACCACTACATGTGTAGTTTCTCTCATGATTTTGCATGTTGACAAGTTCATGTTTTTTTTACTTACAAAATGCTGCTTCATTTCTGAGATGAACCATGTTTCAGTGTGTATACTTGATCATGAACTCGACCGTTCTAGTTTGCATGGTTTTGTGTTGCGTCGGCCATATACGCACTAAGTCGAGACGGTCCACGTGGCTACTCATCAGTTGCGCGCTGATTGGTGAGGCAGTGCACACGTGTATATCTATATACGTGTGTATATGCAGCCGTCAGACAAGATTTCATGTCCCTGTACTATACATATACAAACTGGCTAGACACAGATCAGATCAAGTTAAGAAAAATAATGAGAAACACACCAGAAATCTGAGGCAGATAAAATTTTAAAAATAAAATTTATATTTGCATTTATTCAGTTTAAATTCTATTGCAGTGTACTGTGTGTGTGTTTCATTGTGACAGGTAAGCAGATGATGACTGGAATGACAGAAAGCTGTGAAGGCAGAAGACTGAAGACAGAAAAGAGTGTCAGTGAAGTGTCAAAGTGAATTGTATGTATATATGAGATTGTACAGAGTGATTGAGTGTTGTAGTGAGTTGTGTATGAAAAGAGTATTGTATTGATATTTGTAATAAACAAAGTAAATTGAAATAAATATCATTTTATTGTGTTCAACCAAACTTGTCTATCGTATTCAGTTTAGTTATAAGTACAATGTTTTGTGAATGTATATGAAATGTGATGAAGTGAAATGTATATCAGTGATGTATTCAAATAGTGGATTTATAAAAAGTTGTACCGTTAGAGTAATTGAAATATAATATTCAATTTAAAAAAACTATTGTATGAATATATGAATATCTGTATAGTCGTATTCTATCTAAATATAAATATTATATTCCTGTCTGTGATGTAGAATAACAGTACAGTAACAAACACATTTGAAATAACTTATATTTGATTATAATCATTAAACAAAAATCATATAATTGTGTAAACAACACCATTATATACAACATCCCCTTCCAGTCCGTTGGAGCCGCCAAAATAACGAATGTGTGCTCCTCTCGTGTCTTATGACTCCGTGATGTTTTACCTTGTTGATTTATTCATCCTACAACGTACGGATTTCCCCCAAGCACCTTGATTTTATACGTCATTAGACCCTACGTCTAATCAATTCTTACGCACTTGTGTTACCACATCAGTTTTTCTTATGTAACTTGGTTATTCTTATTCATATTGACTTCCTTTTCAAGTTTACCAAGTTACCCTCGCTTATTAATTCAATTTATACTTAACCCATTTAAGTCCATTAATAAGACCACAACATGTTGTTTTCCAACTTCATAAATTATTCAATTCTAGGGTTACAACAACATGTTGTACATAATTCATAGTTAAGTACATCTTATCCACATATATACTGATTAGGAGAATAATCCCCTAAACACCAGCCCCGAAGACCGAAATCAACATTAGACTGGCACCCAGAGAATTAATCAACCCAACCAACATATATGATTCTAATTTACTTCTTTTCCATTCATATAACTTATATCATCTTAAATTTCACACTTCTCCTTCCCAAAATACTTAATTTATAATTAAGTATATCTTCACATATAAGTTACCTTATTTTCCTCTATCGTTTCTTATAACTTACCTTATCCCATAAGTTATACTTTCTAACCTATTATCCTTCCTTTTCTTATTCAAATTCATTCATAGTAGGTTATTTACCATTCCCCACTTTTGTCATTAATTTAGATTTACTTAACCCTTTCCATTTATTTAACCCGTTACCTAAACTTTACCCAATTCAATTAATTTGTGATGCCATAACGGGTCCCCTTTGGTTAAGCATTATTTATTTATGTCTTACATGTCACCAATGTTGTAACAACCCGTATTTTAATAACGTGTTATAACTATAAATCAAGGCAGAATTAAATTTTAAAATAAGAATCAAGGGAAACGGGTTATGCCATTATGTTCGTCTTGAAATTCTGCTTGAAAACGAGTTCGAGTTTACGAAAATCGGAGTCCGTATGACCAAGATATGACTCTCCAAAGTTTCAGAAAATTCCAGAGTTCAAAACAGTTCGAATTCAAGTTCAAAATTCAAATTTCAAAACCCAGACAGACTGGGCGGGAAAAATCCCGCCAGCACCAGGTCGACTGGGGAGTCGACTGGACAGTCGACCCCCCTCCCCTAGACCAAGTCGACTGGGCAGTCGACTTGGGTGTCGACCTGGTCACCTAGCCTGTTTTTGGGATAGATGAATCTGGTCTTGTTTCCTGTCCAGGTTCAGCTCCCTAAACCCTATATAAACAACCCCTGACCCTAGACTCTCTATCACATTCTTATCCGGCCTTATGCTGCTGAGGTTCTGACTGGAAGATAGAGAACAAGGAGGCTATTCAAGACTTTGTTAGAGCTATGTTGATTTGGGGATTTGCTAGAGATTCTTCTTCTACTCTTTTGCTTTCTCATTCTCTAGACCACGATCTGTAAGCCCTTTGTCACTCTTAGATCTAAACTGTAAATTTAACATGAACACAATGTAAACTGAAATTATGCCTAAACATGATAACTAGGTTGGATCTACCATGGTATTTCTTTGATCTATGACTATCCCTTTTAGATCTGTTATTTTGGATCTAGTTTTGTACACCCTAGATCTATTCATCTTAAATTTTGACTTGTGGAATAGTAGTATGAACTTGATTTGGACATATTCATGTTTAATCTAAAACCCCCATGACCTTTATCTTGACATGCCTGTGATGTTGAATTTATTATTGGGGTTACTACCTTATGTCAATCCTTTACCATGTCTATCACCATATTTTTGCCAAGTTGATGTTGAGATCCTATTTCATATGCCTGTAATGTTATAATCATCATGCTTAACTTGTGAACACCTTTGCCATCCTATGACTATCCTTTTTGTATTATATCCCTATTTCGACATGTTGTATTAATGCAAATTCACGTACGTTGGGGATACGTTTTGGGGTAGATTAGGCAAACTTGAAATTGGCTATGGAATTGACATGATATGACATGAAAATATGACATGAAAACTTGACATGAGAATAAGCTTGAAAACATGAATTTGGGACATGACAATTAGATAACTTGAAAGTGGCCAACTCGAGGTTGGGTTGAATTTGCAACGTAAATCTGCCCGGAACCGCCCGGCAAATCCAGTAGTTGCAAATAATAGGACCTAATGTGGGTAGTTGGTCATATAGCACTTTAAACCCGAGGTTAGACTAGGTTATGGTGTAAAGCTGCCCGGACCCGCCCGGCACATCCAGTAACCATAACCAAGTCTAATGTGAGAGGTTAGGGTGCGTTAAGTAAATTAATGCCACATGGTAAGGTTAAGTCATGGACCACTTGAATACACTTAACCAATTTGATACATGTTTGGATAGGGGTTAAGTCATGACCTTTTTAATGACAACACTTAACCCATTAGAAATCCTAGCCACGTGGTCCCTTTCAGCAGTAACCCATTTAGAAGTATCACGATACCCTGGGGACTAGGCAGGGTAGGGCACGATTACTGGGCTGATTGTAAGCGACCAAGAATAACGGCTGAGTAAGGTGCGCCAGTGTAGGTTCAGGCGGACTAGGGTCGTGCACTTAGTCCGGAGTTGAAAAAGTAGGCATGGGCACCCGTAGTACTACATTGTGCGTGCTTGATTTGTGTCAGTGGTTGACACCCTAGGACCTGATACACCCTAGGGTGGACCTAGCACATGTGACTACATTCCGCGATTGGGTCGTATAACACCGACACACGACGAGTAAAGCCGATCGATTAGGATGGACTGTTGGACCCCGTATTGGGTCATTTCATGTTATTGGGTTTAGGGATCATTTCTGGATTTATACTTGACATGGATTTGGACACTAGTACAGTTAGTACAGTAAACCTTGTATATGCGATGCCACTCTTATCTTGTTACCTTTTTATTATCATGCCAGTCCAGTTATTATCTTTATGTTTAATCCTAGTTTCTCATGTCCAGTTAACTCTATTAGTTTTTATGCTGATTGTCACTAGGGCTTACCAGTCTTTTTGACTGACCCGTTTTCTTCCACCTCTTTTTCTTTCGTTTCCCCCCTAGGTTCTCAGGGAGGAAACTCTAGCTCTTAGCTTGGACTTTGCTTGCTTTCTGACAGCTCATGTACGGTTTGGTCTTGAGCTATGCTATGGCTGCACTCATGCTCTTTTGGGGGAATAATATTGGACTTATGTTGTTTTAAGTACTTTGCTTCTTTAGAACTTGATGTAATGAAATAATGACTTGGTATTTTGATGTACGAGGTTTTGACTCTATTTTCCACGTAATGAGATTTGGTTAAATTTATATCCGTTGCTTTATATACCCTGTTTAATTTATGTTCTGTCTTGTGTTATCTCTGTGCCTGTTTACTAGATAATACCCTTCCAAAACTAGTGCATTCCCTTTGTGAGTGACCCTAGCAGAGGTGGGGTGTTACAAATGTCCCACTTAACCTCTTTTATTATTGTTTCCATGTCTTACACATGCTTTACTACGGTTAAGTCCACCTTAGTCATGTTTTACTTCAAATATCTTACTACAGTTAAGTCCACATTTACATGTCTTGTCTTACTACGGTTAAGTCCATATTTACATGTTTTATATATCTTGTCTTGCTACGTTTAAGTCCATATTTACATGTCATATTTTACATGTCATCCACTTAACCCTCAAACCATACCCATGTCACCCACATGTCTTATTATGGTTAGTATTCCATAATTCATTTATTATAACGAACGGTGCATGACCTCCCACATTAGACCGAACACTTTGTGGCTGCTAGATTTGCCGGGCGGTTCCGGGCAGTCTTACACCACAAAGCGGGTCTAACCTCGTGTCACCAACCGTTACGCCTACAATTCATGCCTTTGACCTCTCACATTAGACGTCCAATTGTGGAAGCTGGATTTGTCGGGCGGTTTCGGGAAGTATTACACCACAATTGCGCCCAACCTCGTGTCAAAGGTTCATTAACATCGTATTTCACCCAAATCCCAATTTTCATGTTATGTGTTTCCAATTCAACATATAGTCATGTTTACAATTTTGCCTATTCCAACTTCTCACTAATTACATATTAATTAGCCTTAATTACAAATTTCCAATTATAGGCAATTTCATCAATTCCATGTAATCCATACCCAAATATGCCAATTTCTTTTATATTCCAATTATCCAAAATATCCAATAATACTCAAGTTCATAAAATCAATATTTTTCCAATATATTTCCTAACGTTCCCATGTTCATACATATAACCTAATTCACCTTTTAGGCTTATCTTACCAATAAATTTCACCAATCCATGATATCCAATT
This sequence comes from Allium sativum, assembly GCA_030737875.1. NCBI lineage: Eukaryota > Viridiplantae > Streptophyta > Magnoliopsida > Asparagales > Amaryllidaceae > Allium > Allium sativum. The sequence continues at coordinate 765,457,180 of CM060912.1, read as the reverse complement.
ACATGTTGTTAATATTAAATTGTACTAATTCCATATCCAATTTCAATCATGCCAAACTACATAAATTTAAAATTACCATACAATTATGTCAATAATTCTATTCAAATCATATATAAATCCTTCCAACCCATATTATGCCCAAACAATCCCTTTTTTCCCTTTTACTTTGTCGTTCTCGTTTACAACGCATAAATTCATGATAGATGTAGGCTCGAGATGGCCTAGCTATAAAAATAAAAAGGGGAAAGAATAAAAAGGAGTGAACTCAATCGTAAGCATAAATGAAATAACTGTTCTCATTAAATTATCATCATATTCATTATGGGGAATGGCAAACTATAGAAGTACAATTATACAACAACTGTATTTTAAACCACTCACCTTGACTGGATTGGAGAAATAAACAATTGGTTGTTGAGGTAGAACGTTGGTTTAGGCTTCTTATTTGATTATTGACGCAAAACATGAATTGTTGTTGAAGAAACTTGCTACTTGATTTGATTAAACTCCAAAATTGATGAAGAACTTGCAATTTAATTTAGAATTTAGAGGCGGCGGCTACGTTGGGTTGAAGTTTGGTGGAATGGAGGCGTATTATAAGAGATAGAATGATTTTAGGGTTAGATTAGGTGTACTTTTATAGGTGGGTTAGAGCAACTAGGACCTTAGGATTAAATAAAAACTCATCTAAACCGTCCACCTCACCCTAGAAAAGAACCATCCAGAACAACCCTTTTCACACTTAGTGCTACTTTAAATAAAATAAGATAAAAAGGAACCGCTTTATTTCTTTCTAATTAATGCATTACATGCTATTTTTAACATATAGCAACCTCTTTCCTTCATGCATTCAATTATTTATTTATTTATTTATTTGCACTTATACGTGGACCTTTATTTGCTATATTCTTCTCCTAATCAATTAATTGATTTCTTTCTCTTTTTGTCTACTCTTTTTGAAAAGAAACCGCATGTCCTTAAACCATTTTCTTTTATTTATTTACATCTAATCACATGTGCATGCGTCTCTGATTTGAATGTTATTTAATAACATTAACCTTCCTCCAATTGTGGCTTTCTTATGGCCTTATTAGTTTACTTTTTAAATGTTTATATTTCAAAAGTTGATCCCCTTCACATTTAATTGCTCCATTTTAATGTTTACAACCTTTTTCTATGCATGTTTTAATTGCACATTTGACATGTTTTGCATTCCATATTCTCTTTCTTTTATTTGCATCATATTAATTTATTTTTATTCATGTTCATGCATCATCCATTTATTTAATGCAATAATTTCACATATCCTCTTTCCCTTATTGCATTAATTTCAAATAACATGTATACATATATGCCCCCTTTTTGTTTGTCTCTATGTTCGCGCGCAACTTCAAATTTGAATCATATTCATACGCGTCCATCTCTTATGCGTATACTAATTTTTATATGCGAACAATTGTCTATTTTATTTGGAAATTATCTTTCTTAATCAATTAATGGTTTATTTCCATTCTTTCAATTAAACCTCTAATTAACTTATCCCCTTTCGCATTGAACCAATTTGCTAAGCCACTATTTAGCCGTTCCTTAAAACAAAACAAAAAATATGGCACTGGTGGGGATTGAACTCACAACCCCTTATGTACAAGTCTCATGTATTAACCAAATGAGCTACTAAGTATTTTGTTAACAAGACTTAGGACCAAGCTACATATTATTCTTTTCCCATTGCTCTTTTTTATGTTTTGTTGCATTTCTTAAATTAAGGATAACTTCTTCGTTTTAAATCAGTTTTCTACAAACTATAGGTCAGAAAATAGCCACGAACGTAATGACGCTAATTTCATGACCAAATTATAGAGTCTCTTCAAATTCTCCTTTTTATTTCTTTTTAAATGTTCGCACGTATTTCTTCGCATTTCTCTGTATTTCTTCTTATTTCAAATATTGCATGTAATTTCTTTATTAATCTTTTTCTTTATTTCACTGCATAAACTTCTTACATGCAATTACATTAATATTATTTAATCTTTCCTTTAAATATATCCATGCATATATACATATATCACATTTTTAATTATATTAAAAATGCAGGGTGTTACATTCTCCCACCCTTAGGGAATTTCGTCCTCGAATTTCGATAGGGGTAAAATATATAATTCCTCGCATAATATCAAACCATCAAGTGTGCATCCTTTTTTTTTTTGCAAACATTATACACATGTGCAAAGTGAAATACTTCATAGTAATGCATGTATGCCTAATTTGGTACCACCTATATGTATGCAAACTTTCAATTTTTTTTCAAAACATGATGCTCACATCCATAATATACTTGCAATTCTATATGAATGCAATATTTTTGAAAAACCAAAACATTTTTCATCCAAAATTTCCCATACTCTTATAGAATAAGAGCATAGTTCATCCAATTGTTGCATCCAAAAGCCTACCAACCATTATTAAATTCGAAATTTAGAGAAATCTAATTTTCCAAATTTGATTTCTTATGTTACAAAAAGGTATAAAACAGAAGAATTTACATTTTCCGTTTTCTTTTATGTACCTTTTCTGGTTGCACTTGGATTTTTACATAGCTATTCTATAAAAAGTTCCTATTTTCCTATCCAAGCACAATTACATAAGATTTTTTTTTTCAACTTATCTTTTTCGAGCAACAATTCTAGTCTTTATAATTCTTATGCATTCTACGGGAATTTATTTTTATTATTCTAGGATAGTCCTTATTATTTACTTCCTAGCCTCAAACTCGTTCTTTTTAGACACTAATCCTTACCTACTCCATTCGTTTTAAAACATGGTTTAGTCTCTTTTTTATTTAAATTTTTCTCCCAAAAATTAAAATGGTAAAACTTTATTTTCTTTACCAAAACTTGCTTTTGCCAAACCATAAAAACACGCCGTAACAAAAATGCAAAACATTTTTTTCAAACATAAAAAACTGGAGTAGACAAGGACAACTATTTCTTAATCGGGTTTCCAAATTACCTAGGCTTTCCTAGACACATCCACGAAATCATTTCTTCCAACTGTATATATTCCTAATCCATTTTCCACTTTATAAGGTTTCCCTACTAAACCCACTAATCTCAGTTACTATTGTATGGGATACATCTTTCTTAACACGAATCATTTTGTACACTTTCCACCCAACATACCTAAGTGTCTCAGTTCCTCGCTCATTCTTTTAGCGTACAAAACAGCTATCCCGATTCTTTCCATAATTTACTCTATCTATTTAGTGGGCTTCTTTATAGATCTAGATTTATATATAATATATTTATATTTTTGAAAATAAAAATACGCACTCTCATTATCTGTATAGGAATCGTAAACCTATGCTTTGATACCAAATGTAACAACCCGAATTCCGACGGACCGATTTTTTTTCAAAAACCCAATCCATCAAAACCCGAGTTGGTTGCTTTGGCATCCTGCAGAAAAGACAGAGACAAGAAATATGTCAGAGTTCGGAAAACACCTCACATCGGAAGGAATAAAATATAATATATATAAACATAGCTTTACCTTAATTACAATACTGCTAAATCAATATCTCCAAAGCTATAAGTCTCTGTTATGAATCTAACCTGCGAATGTTATGAGGAGGGGGTCAGAACATAAGTTCTGTGTGAATGAGTTTAAATTACACTTCTTGAATAATCCTACATATACCATTCAATTACATTTTATTGTTTATTAGGTTATTTGTGTCGTTAGTGCTCAAAGCTTACACATACGTCGCACCCATATACTGCCAGTAGATTAACCTAATATAATGTATATGTAGCTATCCCCAAACTGAGGTACACCCCATGGTACAACACTCGCATGGTTCCCACCGTATCCTCGTAGTGATATACGCAGTCCATCGTCCTACGTCATAGTAATGTATATTCCTCTTATATATATAATACAACACTACGCCCACATAGGATCACTCTAACTTGACTGCCGTTATCGAATAATGCCCACCAGTCTATGATACACCACCCAGAACAGGCATGGTTATATCTAGACTCTTCCACGTACGTATTCTCTATTGTATTCGATATCTAACCCGCACACCCATCGTGTGTGCGTGCCCAAGTTCCGTGGTAGGGCTACACAAGAAACACAGAACACGGTCGGGAGCTATCCTTATATTTGTGCAAGGCCCGCCTTTAAGAGTCTCCTACACAAATATCCCTAGGGTCTGTTTTCTATGGTGGCTATGGCCCCACCTCGGCCCCTCCCATAACTAATAAAGACTACGAGAGCTAAGCGACAGGCCCCTAAGCAACCAATCTAAACATCCATGTGGCATCTACCCTCAACCACCGTCCCACGATAGTGAATGGTTAATGGTATATTGGGTCTAGCTCTAATCTTTCCGCATCCTACAGACTGTGGTAACAGGCACTCGACGACCTAGTATCCTTGTTGGTCCTGACTGTAATGTCCCGCATTTTAATCGGTTTATAATTGAATATTTAAATCAGTTTAACTATTGAATTCTTAATATAAGTGGATTTATATATTAATTAAAACGAAGTTGAACGTATAAAAATATATATTCAATATAATCGAGCTCATAACGACGTTGCAGTTCGTAATTTAACGTTCTGAACTTCAACTGAGTGTACAGAAACCAGTTTAAATCGGATTTCTGCAAAACAAGAAATAGTGGAATCTGTTGAACTGTATCTTTTTGACAGAAGTGAAATATTGAGATTTCGTCGTATAGATTGCAAGATATGTCAAAATCAAATATTCAGAAAGTCGCTATGAAATCGTATATCGACCATAACGGTTTATTTGAAATAACTTCTTATCGGTTTCGAATTTAGACAAGGTTCTTTTGAGACATAGTAATAATTTAATTTTTAGAATTTTACTGTAATTTCTAATTAATTAAATATGCAACTTTTCATTTGAAGTATTTCGCACCCTGTATCGATATTTTGGGGTTTCATAATATGAGTTAAACTACCGATATTATTATATTTTTGGGACCGTGGCACCTCGCTGGACCCGACCGTACTCTTATCTCTGTCCGTACCAGCTTGTACGTGAATGAAGTTTAATGTAATAGGGTACCGATATTTTCTAATATATATACATAAAAGGAGGTAAGCTTGTTTTGAAATCTAAATCAACATAGTGCAGGGTCCATTCGTTGGCAACCTCTAAATACAACCTGGAGATGACTAGCTAAAGTAAATCAAGTCCACTCTGTACAAAATAAAAAAAATCACTCATATGCATAGAGGCCGACTAACCTATGTTTTTATGCGTATGCTAGGCTGAACTAATAATTAAATGAATCACATGCTTATATGCCTAACGTTGTCCTTTTCGTTTGAGTCTACATCAAAATTTAATGAGATACAGTAGTGTGCCGACCACGTCAAATTCCTTGCCGACAAAGTAAAACACACATTGAAAATAGAATCCTACCCTAAAGTCCTATTCCTTGCATGCCAAGGAGTTCACCGTATAAATACATGAGGCCATGTTCTCCTCTTCGGAAAAGGCTGAACTACTGAGTGGCAAACGAAAAGGAAGAAAATAAATTAAAGCAAATAAATTCCTCCACTTAAAACCTTAAAACCCAGATATGTAAAAGCCCGAGATGATTCCTTTCGATCTCATGTTATCCCCGCTCCAGTCGAACTAGATACAGTTCACTGGAATTTAACCAGCGCCTTCTAGGGATTGAACAGCGAATATTGTTCAAGGCCGAGATTTGATGGGAGCTACGTGGGAAACTGATGGTGTTGAAGTGAAGAAAGTGGCCGCGTGGTGTACTGAAAAGGGAAGGAGGCTGTTGATGCTATGTTCGAACTGGGTAAAGTTGTACCCAAGGAAAGGAAATTGGTCTTTGAAAAGGGGTGCATTCTGAAGCCTATGAATTCCATTCTTTTCGCCTGTTCTTGTATTCGAAGGACCCAAGCATTTATGTGTAGAATGGGCATGATGGGGGGACTCCGAGAGGGATTTAAGCTTGTGGCCAAACTGTTCGATAATAGTGGCAAAGGGTTGCAATGATTTACTGTAGGGGTGCGCTGCTTGTCTGGAAATCACAATAGGAAGTTGATGGGGATTCCGACGCAAGGGGTGTTCGAGAAAGGCAACTGTGCTATGCTGGAAGATGATGCCACATGGTACAAGTTGCGGTAAGAATGGGTGTGCAGGCGTTTTAGTGTAAAGTGTAGAAGGCGGACGTTCATATGCTTCGTATATGGAGGATGGTTACAACACCTTGAAAACAAAGATGGAGCGGTTCGTTTTGTGTATAAAGTGGTAGGAAACCATGGAAGGTACAACAAAGTGGTTGGTGTGAAATAAGAAGAGTAGGGGGGACAAGAAGCACCGTTGTGGATCATGAAAGGATCATCCGTGAACTAACATGCGGACTATAGAATGAAACATATAAAGCAGGTTATTTTCGTTTGAATAAAAAAAATAAGTCGAAAGGCAAGGGCTATCGAACGCATCACTAAGGAGGGGAGCAAGTTTCACGGTGTTGAACGGGATTGGAGTCTGCTTTGGTCTTGGGTTTGGTCCAGGAGACATGGGCGTGCACTGTGAAAAAGGGACGTAACGAGTGTTTACATTGGATATTTGCAGCGATGGAGGTAAAAGATGAGAACGGCAGCGTTTCTAAAAAAAGGGAAGAGCGATTAGTGAATGGATCGGGGTCGGATTCATTTGAAACCGAAACGACAAAATCTACAGTGAGGAATCTATTCACGCTGAGACGGAAGCGACTGAAATTTCATGGGATAGTCGACGGACGCAAATCGTTATTTAACGGTTAAAGCGCCAAGGTGAGTAAATTCACTAACTTTGTTTTATTTAAAATATTTTAATTATATTTTAAATAATGGTTGAATGCTGTGTGATGGTTGATTAGATAAATTACAGTTAAATTGATTGAAATAAATATATGTCATTGCATATGCACACATCATTGGTTGGTTACTGATTTGAATAACACCTATGGATGCGGAAACCGGTTGGAGGAACTCAACCGGATTCCTAAATATTTAGATGTACTGTTTGTACGCTGTTTAAACCGTGTTCAACGTTATATTGATTTTGTAAACAAACGATATCAGCGACAGTCAACCATAAACCCATTTTGTTAAGAAGTTGGTTGACCGTCAGACAAATCAACGAAGTTAATTATAAAAATTATATTTTTATAATTGAAGCGAAGTTTAAATTCTAAAAAAAATTCTATTGTAAACTGGTATTAAGTTTTGTATTGAGATGTTTTATTGAATTGGGTATAATAATTCAAATAAGAAGTAAGTTGCTAAAAGGACAAAGAACTTGATCGATTTTTGATAAGAAAAGTTTAAAGAGAAATGTCAAAGATTTTTGTAACGAAAGGAGATATCAAGATTTTTGTAATGGAAAGGGATGTCAAGAATTTGTAACGGCAAGAGGTGTTGAGATTAATTATAAAGTGGAATATAGTAGCATATTGCAAGTCTCAGAACTATAGCAGTAAAGTAACGCTGTTGACTAGGCTTAAGCGTGACTGTTATGTCAAGATTAGTTATAAAGGGATATAGCAGCGTATAGCAAGTTTGAACTGTAACGATAAATGAAACGCTGTTAACCAAACTTAAGCGTGATGTTTATATACAGTAGCACTTCCTAGGGAAGGAAAACAGCTTGTCTTGAAATTCACTTATTCAAAAGAAATAAGCAATGACGTTTGACCAAAGGAATATAAGAACGAATGTTAAATAAAAAGTGCCGGTGATTTGTGTGATATTGGTTGTACATTGAATGGATGTTGTTTTACTTCGATAGTTAAACAACCGACTATCAAAGTGTTTTGACCCTCGTTGTCAATACGGAGAGACCGGTTGGATATATTATCGAAAACCACTCCGTATAGGCATAAGCGCTGCGAATTAGATTATGCTGAAGAAAATTGAAGACGGAGTGAAGTGCAAGGGTCGTCCTGTTCAGAATGGTGCTTTCTGTTTGTCCAGACCCAGGACAACTTGTATGGATGAATGCCTGACAGCGTATTCTTGGATGGTCACATAAGACGTTCTTTTCAAGATATTACGTCTGGTGGCGGAGAAATTCGTTTCTCTTGGCTTTTATACCCGTAATATTTTGGGAAGATCAACTAGTGATTTGACGGGTTTGACGATGTGGCATTCAAAGTGTATGGTGGCCAGATGTTCTAAAAGGTAGGCGTAGCCTCAAGCTTCACAACCGAGAAATGACAAAAATCGGGCAGGCAGCATGGCTATGTGGGTCGCTCCCATTAGGGTGTATAATCACCTATCTAGAGAAATTTCTTTTGTTTCTAAATCTATCGATTCTGCCCATTCGGGAAACGGTGGTTTGAGTCCAACCGTTGGTGATATACATTCGATACACTCAAGCGAAATGAGTGGTCGGTCATGTGTGGGCCGGGTTGCAAGACGTTCTTGTTGAACCCAGGTGTATTTGCCTCTAGAGATACATTATCGGAAGGTGGTCCCATACCTTGTCATAATTGGAATCCAATCTCCAATAAGCGCCCTGCGGTTTTTGATTTTATACTATGTATGTAGAGCGTGAGATGCAAGCGTTCTGCTATTTGGTTATTTACTTGATTAGACATTATTATAATATCACTGGATTTTGATATCAAAGTGTTTTGGGTTATAGTAAGGTAAAAACCGTCCATGTTTATGTGTGGGCTGGTCTTACTATTATCCTTTTGTTTTCAAAAGTATTTTCAAAGTTAAATCGTATGATTGGAATTTACTCACACCAGTCCCATGACTGACCCAGAGTTTATTTTGTTTGTTTTCCCTAAACTCTTGGGTGCCCAAATTTGTACGGGCAGTCAAGTGTTTCAGGCTTTTACAGATACGCTTGAAGGAGCTAAAAGCAGAAGGCTTCACCGTTAGTATTTAGAGACTATGTCCGCTGTGATATGATGTATTGTACTCTGATAATGGTATGTATATACAATACAGTTTTTGTATTTCAAAGTTATGTTATATAATATATTTTATTCGTTCCGCTGTGAGATTCGTGTTTACTCTGATTATGTTCAGCTGTGTTCTTCTTCTCCTATTCTATTAGTTCTATCTTTTCTATCTCATCCTCTAATTTCTTTCTATTAATGATTCGGTATTTTCGATGTCTGAACAGTCGACGCTGGGTTTTGTGTCGATTTTCGGAGTCAAAAATCCCCGGGTCGTTACAGTGGTATCAGAGCTAAAGGTTAAGTGATTACCTTGGCTCTGTGGCGTGACTCAATAGAGATGGAGTTAGTAATACTCTAGATTGAGTTTGAGTGTATACATATGAGCGCGTATTTGTAAATTGATATAGAAACTGTTTTATATTGTGTTGATTGATCTGATGAGTGGTATATAAATTCCAGATCGACGCGTTTAGCTGACGAGGTCGATAGGGATTTATAAACGCTTGGATAGAGAATTTCGACATAGTATTGTTTTGAAAGAGAGTAAATAAAATATATTCAGATATAAAGTATATATGTTTGAATTATTATAATATATTGGTTATGTTTATAATTGAATAAGATTATAATTGAGATGGTTATATGAAGAACCAATCAGAATTCATATTCGTATAATATATAAGATCAGATGAAATAAATCTGAGGATTAAACAGAATTGGAAGTAAAATTCTAGAAAATTGGAAAGTGGTTGTAAATGAATTTTGAATAAGGAATTTCAGGATCTTGGGTGATTTGAAAATGTTTTCCAAATATTGTAAAAGGTATTTTGAAGTGATTTCGGAAAGTAATATAGTATTGAACTCACTTTGGTGGCTGGAAAATAATTCTGATGATGAACCATGGCATCATCAGTGTAATTTTTGAGCTCTAAGTGATGGATTACTACCAAAGGTTTGTTTTTAAAGTATTTTGAGGAAACAAGTTGTCGGAAATTCAAATGTTTTGAATAATATATGATTTCAAACTGATTTGAAGTAAATAAATAGAAATTAACTAAGGTGAATAAAATTGAAGTTGAATTGAAACCAAGTAAGTGGAAATCATAGAATTAAACTTGGTGGAAGTAAGCGAATTTGTGAAATAAGCTATCAGATTGGATTAGAGATAATCTGAGATGGAATTTGATTATTGAGCAAGAATTTGGAGTTAAGATTAGAATTTGAATTGGAGTTTGAACTGGAATTTGGCTTCGGTACTAGGGAATGATTGGTTGTGGATAAAGGATTTGACGCGAAGATTGTGTTATGGGGATGTGAAGTATGGAATTTCAACCAAGCAGGTTGTGAGGAGATAGAATTAGAGCATCTTCACTTCTTAGCAATTTCGAGGACGAAATTATTTTAAGGGGGAAGGAATGTAATGTCCCGCATTTTAATCGGTTTATAATTGAATATTTAAATCAGTTTAACTATTGAATTCTTAATATAAGTGGATTTATATATTAATTAAAACGAAGTTGAACGTATAAAAATATATATTCAATATAATCGAGCTCATAACGACGTTGCAGTTCGTAATTTAACGTTCTGAACTTCAACTGAGTGTACAGAAACCAGTTTAAATCGGATTTCTGCAAAACAAGAAATAGTGGAATCTGTTGAACTGTATCTTTTTGACAGAAGTGAAATATTGAGATTTCGTCGTATAGATTGCAAGATATGTCAAAATCAAATATTCAGAAAGTCGCTATGAAATCGTATATCGACCATAACGGTTTATTTGAAATAACTTCTTATCGGTTTCGAATTTAGACAAGGTTCTTTTGAGACATAGTAATAATTTAATTTTTAGAATTTTACTGTAATTTCTAATTAATTAAATATGCAACTTTTCATTTGAAGTATTTCGCACCCTGTATCGATATTTTGGGGTTTCATAATATGAGTTAAACTACCGATATTATTATATTTTTGGGACCGTGGCACCTCGCTGGACCCGACCGTACTCTTATCTCTGTCCGTACCAGCTTGTACGTGAATGAAGTTTAATGTAATAGGGTACCGATATTTTCTAATATATATACATAAAAGGAGGTAAGCTTGTTTTGAAATCTAAATCAACATAGTGCAGGGTCCATTCGTTGGCAACCTCTAAATACAACCTGGAGATGACTAGCTAAAGTAAATCAAGTCCACTCTGTACAAAATAAAAAAAATCACTCATATGCATAGAGGCCGACTAACCTATGTTTTTATGCGTATGCTAGGCTGAACTAATAATTAAATGAATCACATGCTTATATGCCTAACGTTGTCCTTTTCGTTTGAGTCTACATCAAAATTTAATGAGATACAGTAGTGTGCCGACCACGTCAAATTCCTTGCCGACAAAGTAAAACACACATTGAAAATAGAATCCTACCCTAAAGTCCTATTCCTTGCATGCCAAGGAGTTCACCGTATAAATACATGAGGCCATGTTCTCCTCTTCGGAAAAGGCTGAACTACTGAGTGGCAAACGAAAAGGAAGAAAATAAATTAAAGCAAATAAATTCCTCCACTTAAAACCTTAAAACCCAGATATGTAAAAGCCCGAGATGATTCCTTTCGATCTCATGTTATCCCCGCTCCAGTCGAACTAGATACAGTTCACTGGAATTTAACCAGCGCCTTCTAGGGATTGAACAGCGAATATTGTTCAAGGCCGAGATTTGATGGGAGCTACGTGGGAAACTGATGGTGTTGAAGTGAAGAAAGTGGCCGCGTGGTGTACTGAAAAGGGAAGGAGGCTGTTGATGCTATGTTCGAACTGGGTAAAGTTGTACCCAAGGAAAGGAAATTGGTCTTTGAAAAGGGGTGCATTCTGAAGCCTATGAATTCCATTCTTTTCGCCTGTTCTTGTATTCGAAGGACCCAAGCATTTATGTATAGAATGGGCATGATGGGGGGACTCCGAGAGGGATTTAAGCTTGTGGCCAAACTGTTCGATAATAGTGGCAAAGGGTTGCAATGATTTACTGTAGGGGTGCGCTGCTTGTCTGGAAATCACAATAGGAAGTTGATGGGGATTCCGACGCAAGGGGTGTTCGAGAAAGGCAACTGTGCTATGCTGGAAGATGATGCCACATGGTACAAGTTGCGGTAAGAATGGGTGTGCAGGCGTTTTAGTGTAAAGTGTAGAAGGCGGACGTTCATATGCTTCGTATATGGAGGATGGTTACAACACCTTGAAAACAAAGATGGAGCGGTTCGTTTTGTGTATAAAGTGGTAGGAAACCATGGAAGGTACAACAAAGTGGTTGGTGTGAAATAAGAAGAGTAGGGGGGACAAGAAGCACTGTTGTGGATCATGAAAGGATCATCCGTGAACTAACATGCGGACTATAGAATGAAACATATAAAGCAGGTTATTTTCGTTTGAATAAAAAAAATAAGTCGAAAGGCAAGGGCTATCGAACGCATCACTAAGGAGGGGAGCAAGTTTCACGGTGTTGAACGGGATTGGAGTCTGCTTTGGTCTTGGGTTTGGTCCAGGAGACATGGGCGTGCACTGTGAAAAAGGGACGTAACGAGTGTTTACATTGGATATTTGCAGCGATGGAGGTAAAAGATGAGAACGGCAGCGTTTCTAAAAAAAGGGAAGAGCGATTAGTGAATGGATCGGGGTCGGATTCATTTGAAACCGAAACGACAAAATCTACAGTGAGGAATCTATTCACGCTGAGACGGAAGCGACTGAAATTTCATGGGATAGTCGACGGACGCAAATCGTTATTTAACGGTTAAAGCGCCAAGGTGAGTAAATTCACTAACTTTGTTTTATTTAAAATATTTTAATTATATTTTAAATAATGGTTGAATGCTGTGTGATGGTTGATTAGATAAATTACAGTTAAATTGATTGAAATAAATATATGTCATTGCATATGCACACATCATTGGTTGGTTACTGATTTGAATAACACCTATGGATGCGGAAACCGGTTGGAGGAACTCAACCGGATTCCTAAATATTTAGATGTACTGTTTGTACGCTGTTTAAACCGTGTTCAACGTTATATTGATTTTGTAAACAAACGATATCAGCGACAGTCAACCATAAACCCATTTTGTTAAGAAGTTGGTTGACCGTCAGACAAATCAACGAAGTTAATTATAAAAATTATATTTTTATAATTGAAGCGAAGTTTAAATTCTAAAAAAAATTCTATTGTAAACTGGTATTAAGTTTTGTATTGAGATGTTTTATTGAATTGGGTATAATAATTCAAATAAGAAGTAAGTTGCTAAAAGGACAAAGAACTTGATCGATTTTTGATAAGAAAAGTTTAAAGAGAAATGTCAAAGATTTTTGTAACGAAAGGAGATATCAAGATTTTTGTAATGGAAAGGGATGTCAAGAATTTGTAACGGCAAGAGGTGTTGAGATTAATTATAAAGTGGAATATAGTAGCATATTGCAAGTCTCAGAACTATAGCAGTAAAGTAACGCTGTTGACTAGGCTTAAGCGTGACTGTTATGTCAAGATTAGTTATAAAGGGATATAGCAGCGTATAGCAAGTTTGAACTGTAACGATAAATGAAACGCTGTTAACCAAACTTAAGCGTGATGTTTATATACAGTAGCACTTCCTAGGGAAGGAAAACAGCTTGTCTTGAAATTCACTTATTCAAAAGAAATAAGCAATGACGTTTGACCAAAGGAATATAAGAACGAATGTTAAATAAAAAGTGCCGGTGATTTGTGTGATATTGGTTGTACATTGAATGGATGTTGTTTTACTTCGATAGTTAAACAACCGACTATCAAAGTGTTTTGACCCTCGTTGTCAATACGGAGAGACCGGTTGGATATATTATCGAAAACCACTCCGTATAGGCATAAGCGCTGCGAATTAGATTATGCTGAAGAAAATTGAAGACGGAGTGAAGTGCAAGGGTCGTCCTGTTCAGAATGGTGCTTTCTGTTTGTCCAGACCCAGGACAACTTGTATGGATGAATGCCTGACAGCGTATTCTTGGATGGTCACATAAGACGTTCTTTTCAAGATATTACGTCTGGTGGCGGAGAAATTCGTTTCTCTTGGCTTTTATACCCGTAATATTTTGGGAAGATCAACTAGTGATTTGACGGGTTTGACGATGTGGCATTCAAAGTGTATGGTGGCCAGATGTTCTAAAAGGTAGGCGTAGCCTCAAGCTTCACAACCGAGAAATGACAAAAATCGGGCAGGCAGCATGGCTATGTGGGTCGCTCCCATTAGGGTGTATAATCACCTATCTAGAGAAATTTCTTTTGTTTCTAAATCTATCGATTCTGCCCATTCGGGAAACGGTGGTTTGAGTCCAACCGTTGGTGATATACATTCGATACACTCAAGCGAAATGAGTGGTCGGTCATGTGTGGGCCGGGTTGCAAGACGTTCTTGTTGAACCCAGGTGTATTTGCCTCTAGAGATACATTATCGGAAGGTGGTCCCATACCTTGTCATAATTGGAATCCAATCTCCAATAAGCGCCCTGCGGTTTTTGATTTTATACTATGTATGTAGAGCGTGAGATGCAAGCGTTCTGCTATTTGGTTATTTACTTGATTAGACATTATTATAATATCACTGGATTTTGATATCAAAGTGTTTTGGGTTATAGTAAGGTAAAAACCGTCCATGTTTATGTGTGGGCTGGTCTTACTATTATCCTTTTGTTTTCAAAAGTATTTTCAAAGTTAAATCGTATGATTGGAATTTACTCACACCAGTCCCATGACTGACCCAGAGTTTATTTTGTTTGTTTTCCCTAAACTCTTGGGTGCCCAAATTTGTACGGGCAGTCAAGTGTTTCAGGCTTTTACAGATACGCTTGAAGGAGCTAAAAGCAGAAGGCTTCACCGTTAGTATTTAGAGACTATGTCCGCTGTGATATGATGTATTGTACTCTGATAATGGTATGTATATACAATACAGTTTTTGTATTTCAAAGTTATGTTATATAATATATTTTATTCGTTCCGCTGTGAGATTCGTGTTTACTCTGATTATGTTCAGCTGTGTTCTTCTTCTCCTATTCTATTAGTTCTATCTTTTCTATCTCATCCTCTAATTTCTTTCTATTAATGATTCGGTATTTTCGATGTCTGAACAGTCGACGCTGGGTTTTGTGTCGATTTTCGGAGTCAAAAATCCCCGGGTCGTTACACTGACCCTCCACCTCTATTGAGGAAGCCGTCGAATCACCTTTTCCGTCATTGCGAATAGCATTCTGACTGCCCAGCTATTCTTGTAGTCAAGGCCCACCCACCTAGTAGTTACGCGCAAACTCAACCTCTGCGGGCACAGCCTGTAACATCTGCCACCACACAGAGGACTACTAGGAGCACCTTTAATGTCTCAGGAAGCCGCGTGCTTCCCCTTTCAGTCCGTTGGAGCCGCCAAAATAACGAATGTGCGCTCCTCACGTGTCTTATGACACCGTGATGATTTATCTTGTTGGGTTATTCATCGTGTAACGTACGGATTTCCTTAAGCACCTTGATTTTATATGTTATTAGACCCTACATCTAATCAATTCTTACGTGCTTGCGTTACCTCGTCAGTTTTTCTTATTTAACTTGGTTATTCTTATTCATATTGACTTCTTTTTCAAGTTTACCAAGTTACCCTCGCTTATTAATTCAAATTATACTTAACCCATTTAAGTCCATTAATAAGACCACAACATGTTGTTTTCCAACTTCATAAATTATTCCCTTTTAGGGTAACAATAACATGTTATACATAATTCATAGTTAAGTATGTCTTATCCACATATATACTGATTAGGAGAATAATCGCCTAAACACAAGCCCAGAAGACCGAAATCAACATCAGACTGGCACCCAGAGAATTACTCAACCCAACCAATATATATGATTCTAATTTACATCTTTTCCATTCATATAACTTATATCATCTTAAATTTCACACTTCTCCTTCCCAAACTACATAATTTATAATTAAGTGTATCTTCACATATAAGTTACCTTATTTTCCTCTCTCGTTTCTTATAACTTACCTTATCCCATAAGTTATACTTTCTAACCTATTATCCTTCCTTTTCTTATTCAAATTCATTCATAATAGGTTATTTACCATTCCCCACTTTTGTCATTAATTTAGATTTACTTAACCCTTTCCATTTATTTAACCCGTTACCTAAACTTTACCCAATTCAATTAATTTGTGATGCCATAACGGGTCCCCTTTGGTTAAGCATTATTTATTTATGTCTTACATGTCACCCATGTCCCACTTAACCTCTTTTATTATTGTTTCCATGTCTTACACATGCTTTACTATGGTTAAGTCCACCTTAGTCATGTTTTACTTCACATATCTTACTACAGTTAAGTCCACATTTACATGTTTTACATGTCTTGTCTTACTACAGTTAAGTCCATATTTTCATGTTTTACATGTCTTGTCTTACTACGGCTAAGTCCATATTTACATGTCATATTTTACATGTCACCCACTTAACCCTCTAACCATACCCATGTCACCCACATATCTTATTATGGTTAGTATTCCTTAATTCATTCATTATGACGAACGGTGCGTGACCTCCCACATTAGACCGAACACTTTGTGGCTGCTGGATTTGTCGGGCGGTTCCGCGCAGTCTTACACCACAAAGCAGGTCTAACCTCGTGTCACCAACCGTTATGCCTACAATTCATGTCTTTGACCTCTCACATTAGACGTCCAATTGTGGCAGCTGGATTTGTCGGGCAGTTCCGGGCAGTCTTACACCACAATTGCGCCCAACCTCGTGTCAAAGGTTCATTAACATCGTATTTCACCCAAATCCCAATTTTCCATGTTATGTGTTTCCAATTCAACATATAGTCATGTTTACAATTTTGCCTATTCCAACTTGTCACTAATTACATATTAATTAGCCTTAATTACAAATTTCCCATTATAGGCAATTTTCATCAATTCCATGTAATCCATACCCAAATATGCCAATTTCTTTTATATTCCAATTATCTAAAATATCCAATAAAACTCAAGTTCATAAAATCAATATTTTTCCAATATATTTCCTAACGTTCCCATGTTCATACATATAACCTAATTCACCTTTTAGGCTTATCTTACCAATAAATTTCACCAATCCATGATATCCAATTACATGTTGTTAATATTAAATTGTACTAATTCCATATCCAATTTCAATCATGCCAAACTACATAAATTTAAAATTACCATACAATTATGTCAATAATTCTATTCAAATCATACATAAATCCTTCCAACCCATATTATGCCCAAACAATCCCTTTTTTCCCTTTTACTTTGTCGTTCTCGTTTACAACGCATAAATTCATGATAGATGTAGGCTCGAGATGGCCTAGCTATAAAAATAAAAAGGGGAAAGAATAAAAAGGAGTGAACTCAATCGTAAGCATAAATGAAATAACTGTTCTCATTAAATTATCATCATATTCATTATGGGGAATGGCAAACTATAGAAGTACAATTATACAACAACTGTATTTTAAACCACTCACCTTGACTGGATTGGAGAAATAAACAATTGGTTGTTGAGGTAGAACGTTGGTTTAGGCTTCTTATTTGATTATTGACGCAAAACATGAATTGTTGTTGAAGAAACTTGCTACTTGATTTGATTAAACTCCAAAATTGAAGAAGAACTTGCAATATAAATTAGAGTTTAGAGGCGGCGGCTATGTTGGGTTGAAGTTTGGTGGCATGGAGGCGTCTTATAATAGATAGAATGATTTTAGGGTTAGGTTAGGTGTTCTTTTATAGGTGGGTTAGAGCAACTAGGACGTTAGGATTAAATAAAAACTCATCTAAACCGTCCACCTTACCCTAGAAAAGAACCATCCAGAACAACCCTTTTCACACTTAGTGCTCCTTTAAATAAATAAAAAAGAAACCGCTTTATTTCTTTCTAATTAATGCATTACATACTATTTTTAACGTATAGCAACCTCTTTCCTTCATGCATTCAATTATTTATTTATTTATTTATTTGCGCTTGTACGTAGACCTTTATTTGCTATATTCTTCTCCTAATCAATTAATTGATTTCTTTCTCGTTTTGTCTACTCTTTTTGAAAAGAAACTGCATGTCCTTAAACCATTTTCTTTTATTTATTTACATATAATCACATGTGCATGCGTCTCTGATTTGAATGCTATTTAACAACATTAACCTTCCTCCAATTGTGGCTTGCTTATGGCCTTATTAGTTTACTTTTTAAACGTTTAAATTTCAAAAGTTGACCCCCTTCACATTTAATTTCTCCATTTAAATATTTACAACCTTTTTCTATGCATGCTTTAATTGGACATTTAACATGTTTTGCATTCCATATTCTCTATCTTTTATTTGCATCACATTAATTTATTTTTATTCAGGTTCATGCATCATCCATTTATTTAATGCAATAATTTCACATATCCTCTTTCCCTTATTGCATTAATTTCAAATAACATGTATACATATATGCCCCCTTTTTGTTTGTCTCTATGTTTGCGCGCAACTTCAAATTTGAATCATGTTCATACGCGTCCATCTCTTATGCGTATACTAATTTATATATGCGAACAATTGTCTTATTTATTTGGGAATTATCTTCCTTAATCAATTAATGGTTTATTTCCATTCTTTCAATTAAACCTCCAATTAACTTATCCCCTTTTGCATTGAACCAATTTGCTAAGCCACTAATTAGCCGCTCCTTAAAACAAAACAAAAATATGGCACTAGTGGGGATTGAACTCACAACCTCTTATGTACAAGTCTCATGTATTAACCAAATGAGCTACTAAGTCTTTTGTTAACAAGACTTAGGACCAAGCTACATATTATTATTTTCCCATTGCTCTTTTTCATATTTTGTTGCGTTTCTTAATTTAAGGATAACTTCTTTGTTTTAAATTAGTTTTCTACAAACTATAGGTCTAAATTGACTAGAAAATCACCATGAACGTAGTGTCGCTAATTTCATGACCAAATTCTAGAGTCTCTTCAAATTCTCCTTTTTATTTCTTTTTAAATGTTCACATGTATTTCACTATATTTCTTCTTATTTCAAATATTGCATGTAATTTCTTTATTAATCTCTTTCTTTATTTCACTGCATAAACTTCTTACATGAAATTACATTAATATTATTTAATATTTCCTTTAAATATATCAATGCATATATACATATATCTCATTTTTAATCATATTAAAAATGTGGGGTGTTACATTTCCCCTGATAACAAAAATCTCAGTTCCATTTTTAAAACTAATCCAATTGGTTTTAAGACCGATTTATTTCTGATAACAAAAAATTTCTAAAATTTCTAACTCCTTTCATTTTGGATTTATTTATTTATTTTTGGGATATTCTCGCCTGTACAGCGGGTCATCTGCGATATCGCAGGTTCTATAAAAATATAAACATCGACCTATATGGTTGGAAACAAAATTTCAAAACTCAAAATTAGTATTTTCGCGTAAACGTACCTTTTTGTGAGTATTATTAAGCATACTTCTCAACTTATGCCATCTAAAGAACCCAATTCCATTCTCATAGTGTAATAACTCGGAAATCCGAGCCAAATTAAAATTTTTATTTTGGCAAATTTAGTGAATTTTGATTATTTAAAATGAATTATTTTAAATAATATCGACGAGAAATTTATTTTGAATAGAATTAGAACGTATATACTTATATAGATCGTTGTTAGAATATAAATATTTATTTTAAATTATAAAAGGAATTGAAAATGGCGCGGTAGTTCGATAATTCGATTTCAAATTTCAATTGAACATACTGGGTGCAAAATAAACCGGATTTTAGCGAAACCAAAAATAATAGAATCTAATTGATAATATCTTTCCAACGAATCTGAAGAATCGAAATTTCATAGCGGGAGTCAAAAGATATGTCCAGTTGAAAATTCAGAATAGTCGCTATGGAATTTCGGCCCTTAAAAATGGCCATTTTGCAAACGACCTCGGATTTCGACGAAACCACTTTTGTTGGATCCATGATGTCAAGTTATTACTAGATTCCAATTTTCATAATTTTTCGACTCAATATGTGAGCGTGGCAAAGGAAAACGCGTTTGACCAGTTTCAGTTGATATTAATCGACTGGAAAATGGCCATTTTTCAAACGGTCGCAGAATTCGACGAAACTAGTTTTGTTAGGACAGTATCGTCAATACGAAGCTAGAAAATATTTTTCTGGAATTTTTCAAGTCAGTATGTGGGCCCAGTAAATTAAAATGTACCTTTAAAATTCAATATAATGATTTAAATGTAAATGGGACGAAAACTGATCGGAACGATCGAATCAGCCAACGATACATATCCCATTGTATTCGGAATGGGGGTAAAACGCTATGGACAACAGTCGGTGGGTTTGAAATTGAGTCCGAATTAAAAAGTCAACTTTTTGAATTTGAAAATAAATAAAATATTAATATAAATTATATAATACCCCTTCTGTTTTCCTTTAACCCCCTCCTTTTTATTTCTCGTTCAAGAAAAAACCCCGATCCACTTTGCTTCAAATCGATGTCAGCCCTCTTCCACGTCGTCGCCTCCTTCCAGGGCCACAGCCGGTCGTCGCCCTCCCCACCTACCTCCGGCGCATCCCCTTCCCCCTTCTCCCCCTCTCTCCTCCCTCTTAGGTGCAAGTTCGAACCCCAAGATCCCCCGAACCCAAAGACAACAGGGCCACCACGCCACCAAGAGACTGCCGCCGACCCCCCCTGAACCTCCTCCACCGCGCGAACTTCAACAGCGCCCCTCCCCTTTTTCCTTGACCACTGTAAGCTCTATTTTGCTTTATTTATTATTCTTCTTTCTTTATATAATATGAATAAGTTTTAAAATGAAATATAAAAATCAGTTTTATATGTAGTATGACATTAATAGGTTAAAAATATAATTTTTAATTATGTAGGAGGTTAAAAATATAATTTTTAATTTATAGAAGATGTAAAAATATAATTTTTATGTTAGTAGAGAAGTAAAAATATGATTTTTATATTGTAGAAAAGTTAAAAATATAATTTTTATTTAGGTATGATGATAAAAATTTAATCTTTATATAGTAGTGAGAATAAAAATATGATTTTTATATAATAGAGAATATAAAAATATTATTTTTATATATGTAGCGAAATAAAAATCTGATTTTTATTATATCTATGTTGAAATAAGAATGTGATTTTTTATAATGATGAAATAAAAATTCGATTTTTATATGTGTAGTAAGATAAAAATTCAATCTTTATATAAGAAGTAGTAATATAAAAATATAATTTTATATAAGAAGAAGCGTTGTAAAGATATATAAATTAGAAATAAAAATATGATTTTTATTTATTGAAATGAAATGATAAAAATATAATTTTTATTATAAACAGCGGGACAAGGACTGCATAGGAATTTCAAAGGAATCCAGACGGTTCAGCAGTTCAAAAGCAAAGCACGGCGGAGTGGTACCCCCTGTGAGAACTTCTCACTTATAATTTAATTTTTCTAGTTAAAATATATACTAGGATGCAGACGGTGTTTAGTAGCACCCGACACCCGTCGTCCACAGACCATGGACGGCTTGTTTGTTTGATTTTGATGTGTAGTTGATTGTGTGATGTGATGTGAAATGAAATATTTTAAAGTGGAAAAATTTTATAGTTAAAAATAGAATTTTTAAAGTATATGAAATGAAATAAAAATAAACAAATCGGACGATTTGTTTATATACACACATTTGACTGATATTGATTGGGACGATAAATTTTACACATCGCCCAACTGCACAAATAAAATCTGTGTTTGATTGTTTGAAACCCCACACGGGTATTGGGATGATATATGACGTACACTAATCCCAATAATTAGTTGTATGTCGATCGATTGATTGACAGGCTATTATAAGCGTTAAATATTTATATGTGATGCTTATACAGTGTAGAATGCACTTTGGATGATGGTTGATGATTTACCGTTGCTATTATATATGTGTGTTGTAGAAAATCCATATAATTAACATTATATGGTAATTGATTGGGCCTCATTCCATATTTGAAAAAGAAATATTTAAATAGAATATTTGAAAAAGGAATATTTGAATAGAAATATTTGAGATAGAATATTTGAATATAGTAATATATGAAGCCGTGTTGATTAGATTGACGCCATTTTGACGTAAACGAGGTATCGATTGTATTCGTTTTATAAGGAATATTGAAAAGTGATTTCAAAATCGAATATTTTAAATTGAAATTCGAACCGAATTGAAACGAATTAGAATTCGAATTGAAAATAAAATGAATTCGAATTGAAATTGAATAAAATTGAAATTGAATAGAAACCGAATTCGAATTGAAATAAATAGAAATGAATTTGAATAGAAATTGAATAGAATTGAATTCAAATTGAAATTGAATAGAAACGAATTCAAACTGAAATTGAGTTAAAAATCGATTTGAATTGAAATCAATTTGAAATGAATTTAAAACGAATTTATGAGGAAAAAAAATCAATTTTGATTTGAATTTGAAAATAAGTTGAAATCGTTTTGAAAACGAATTTAAAACAATTTATATAATACGTTTTAAATCAATATCGACGAAGTATACATTATATATATTATATATATAATATAATGGCCTGAATAGAACGCGCCGCGTTGCAGTAGTTCGTGAATTTCGACCACTGACTTCGAATGGATATTACGGGAGATCCGACCGTCGGATTCTCATAAAACCGGAACCGTTGGGTTCGTATCGAAAAGAGCTTTCTAACGAATATTAGAAATTAGAAATCTAACGGTTGGATTTGGAATTATGTCCAAATCAAATTTAGAAAAGGTCGCTGTAAGTGCAATTCGATGGCCGTTGATGGAAATCGACTGTACGGGCCTTGATAAAATTATTAAAAATAGCAATAATTTGTGTAAAATCATAAGAAATGATTTGGAAAGAATCGAGGTGAAAAACTCCATATTTGAAAAGATAAAAATAGATTTTTATCGAAATGAACTAGTTTTGAACTAGAATTATAATTCTATTTATTTTTAAATAAATAAATTGGATTTGAAAAGGGTTTTAAAAGTAACCAGAATTTCCAATAATTGAATTGGAATGGATTTGAATCGAAATTGTCTTTGGAATATTCCGATGTTGGATTTCATCATTATACAGATATTGTTATGGGAATTTGAAAGATATATTAATATCGTTATTTCCAATACGATATCTGTTGGTCGTAGAATTTGATATTGAATATAAGCCGGTATATTTTCTATTCAGAGCCTTGTATTTAATATCAAATTTGATTTGGGTTTGTCGTGAATGGTGTCTTCATTAACACTGTTCTTAAGCCCAGTTGAGAAAAAGATTAAATCTTTTTATTTAGATTTAATGAAGTGTATCAATTAAATAATATTTAATTGGAATTGAATTGGTATTGATTTTTGGGTTTATCGTGAATAGTGTATTCAAATAACACTTGTTCTTTAACCCGATAATTAATGGAATGTGATTTTGGGTTGTCGCGAACGATATCTTCAATAATACTGTTCTTGGACCCAACTGAGCTAAGAAAATCAGAAACTAACTGGAGATTAGTTAAGTTGGATGATTTCCTGGGTATTGATCTGATGTTGGTTTCGGCCTTCGGGGTTAATACTTAGGGAATTGCTCACTTGCTATTTTACAATTAAAGGCTGATAGAATGGAATGTGATTTTGGGTTTATCGTGAACCGTGTTTTAAATGACATTGATTCTTTAACCCAGTTAAAGATTAAAACTAAGTGGAGTTTTAATGAATCTTTAAGTAGATTGAAAAGATCGAGAAGGGAGTATCACCAGTTTTGCTCCAAGCGATAGTTAAATCTTTAATTAGATTTGAACGTGAGTGGTAATTGAATTTAACGATAACACCGTGGTGTTATATATGAAGTATTACCAGTTTTACTTCATCGGATGAACAGGTTGGGGTTGGGAAATTTAACAATTGATTACTTCGGTAAGGTTCGTTAATCCCGACTAGTTTGGATAAACCAAAATTTAGTTTGGATTGATTCTCAAAGGATGATTAAAGAATAAATTTAAAGGAATTTATCTTTGATAAAATTAATGGGAACTTTTCCCAAAGAATGTGAAATTTAGAAACTAACTGTAGGTTAGCTAAGCAGAACGGTTTCCTGGGTACTGATCTGATGTTGGTTTCGGCCTTCGGGGTTAATATTTGGGGAATTATTCTCTTGTTAATTTACGGTTAGTGACTGATGAATTGGAATGAGGCGTATGTTGTGTTTGTGTAGCACATATTTATTATATACGCGAGTTATTCAGAAAGACCGGGTTTATCCCATTCTGAATAACTGATTCGACGTGGTGTCGAAGATGAAGACGGTGGTTGATGACCGGAGGTCTTCACATCGTTTGGATAATCACTGATGATCTTGATTGGGCCGTACACCCAAGAGGAGGGAATCAGTTGGTGATCGTCCAGACGTACTTGGAGATCGATGGATATGCGGGGTACTAGGTGCCTCCGGTTTCGTTCAGACCCAGAACGAACTTGTAAATGGACTGTGTGTCTGACATCGGATTTCATTCTGTGTGACTGATATCGGTTGCATAGAGTGGTTTGCCTGTGTGGCATGCTAAGATGCAAATGATCAAGGCTTCTGTTGAAAAGTAGAGTCTTGTGGTTGATGATCAAAGCACGACCTTCGTAGCGTAGCTTTGTGTAACGTTGATTCGCGAGCCTCACAACCCGGTGGTGAATCAAAAACGGGAGAGGACCTCAGGGGGGACATGCGTTTCTTTCTAGCTAGAAGTGGCATCAGTTGTTTTACACGCCCTGACGAGTTTGACTTATGTGGTTGTTGCTGTTGCGAGGTGTAACACCCCACGTCCATTAATGTCACTCACAAAGAGAATGCATTAACTTCCATGGAGGTTTTAAGTGAATATAGAACAGAAAAATTACAACAAGACAGATAATAAGCAGTACTTGGACCTCACCAGTCACCCTAAAGGTTGGTCCCACTTGCTTCACTTAGAAATTTTATAAATAACTTCGTGTACCCCTAGCTGACTACATAGGTGCCGCCTGCTCCTATCTCCGCTAGGTGTACCCCACTACCCACTTTCGATCGGCTCCCTACTCGTAGATACCCGTGTTGGTCCCACAGTGGGGTGTATCACTCCCCTAAAGTGGCAACCCGATACAACTTGAGGATGCACGGCTTATACCTACACGATGCAACAACGTCTTACCTACCAGCCCGGGTCCACACACGCATATGAAACCCATTGGACTTGCGTTGCCACCGCTAACCCGTTTGGCCTCTTATAGTCAAGCCCAGTATGCGTGTCCCGTCCTCGACTTGGGTCGAGCCCACAAAGATACGTTTGGGTTACTGGTTGAAATGGCCCCCCAATTACTTACCACAAGCTATCCACCTAAGCTTGTCCCCACTAGTATATCCCACTTAACCCTCTTCTTAGTCATGTTCATTTACATGTGTGTTTGGTTAAGTCTTACTAATCGTATTTCAAATGCCACTAAAGGCACCCACTAGATTCCTCATGCCACCCAAGGCACCTACTTAACCCCCATGTCCCACTTCACATGTTTATCTGGTTAAGTATTTCTTAATTCATTCAGGCCATAACCTCATAAAGACCTCTCACATTAGACCGGCATTTATGGCAGCTGGATTCGCCGGGCGGGTCCGGGCAGTCTTACACCATAAAAGAGTCTAACCTCATGTCTTTACAACAGTTATGATTTAATTTAGGCCTAGGACCTCTCACATTGGCTGACATTTGTGACTACTGGATTCGTCGGGCGGGTCCGGGCAGTTTTACGTCACAAACGAGTCCAACCTCGTGTCCTAAGCATTGATTAACACTTATAATCTTTTACCCCAGTTTCAATTATATCCCTATTCAAATCATTAATTAATTCCAATTTTAATGATGTCTATAATTGACTCAATTATGGCCATCCACTTACGGTATGCAAAATCATATCAATTCCACCCCAATTTCTTAATATTAACTCCTTAATATTACCCCTACCCCACGTTATACGTTCGCTTATTCAACGCAAAATATACGTTAGACACGAATAGTCTAACTCATAGCACAAAGATAAATTATCACAACATATAGACAAATAAAATAGATCTAATCATAAACGGGTGAAACTTGCATAAAACTACACATGTCATGGATCTAAAGGTGTCAACTTGTTTGGTTAAATGTCACAATTTACATAATATGATCATAATCCAAATTCATGTATAAACTTGCATATGTGGTTTATGCAACATAATGATGGTGTAAACTAGCATCTAACACATAGAACTCACACATGTTATAACCTAATTTTATATCTAAATAGATGTCATAGGATATGTGAGATTATACATACTAATCAATCTAAACTTGCATAGGTACATGTGATTTATCATGTGAATCATCATAGCCCAAACATATATATAATCAACATCATGATTTGATCAAGCATAAGCTAACTATAACATAAATAATAACATCATGACTTTGTAACATCGCAACTTAGCATAGAAACTTTCAACATATATAACATCATCATCACATAGCATAGGATTTACAACGTACATGATAGCATAAGATTTACAACATATATAATCAATAATTCACATCATCCTCTTATAATCCATATCACAACTTAATCTAATTAGTTTGCTAATAATCTTATTAAAATCGTCATACTCACAATTAGAAAAGAAAGAGAGTCTTGATTTGCTTTAGAGTTGAGTAGAATTAGAGTTTTGATTAGCTTTCTTCCTTCTTAGTTGGCAGCGGCTACACTGAGTTCCATGGCGATGGCATGACGGCGGCTATTCTATTTTTCATGTGATTTTAGAGTGAGAGACTACCTATGTATATATAGAGTTTAGGATTTATTTAGACCGTCAGATCAACTCAGAACTAGCCTGAACCGTTAAATTAGCCAACTCAGCCCTAAAGACACATCAGCAGCTCGAGATTGGGCTCTACCAAAACCTGGCCGACTGGACCAGGTCGACACCCAAGTCGACTGCGCAGTCGACCTGGTCCTGGGGGTGTCGACTGCCCAGTCGACTCCCCAGTCGACCTGGGTGCTGGGCGGGAAATTTCCCGCCTGGCCTGTTTGACTTCGAATTTTGAATTTTGAATTTTCTGAAACTCCCGATGGCCATAACTTCTTCATACGAAGTCCAAATCACGCAAACTCGGACTCTATTTCAACCATAATTCCGAGACGAACACAATGGCGCAACCCGTTTCCCATAATTCTCACGTCTGAGATTAGTTATTCTTTAATTTGTGAATATTTATATTAACAGAATTACGGGGTGTTACATTCTCCCCTCCTTAAAGGATTTCGACCCCGAAATCTTCAAGTCAACAAGAATGTATATCCTAACATCCAATCGTCCATCTACTCAACCATCAAACACAGGCATCCATTGTCCTTATAGACTTCTAATGCTTTCATGTTTAAATGCACAGTGTGTGTATATGTCCATATCTAATGCAGAATCAGGCGGTCCACTGATTCAGTTGACCTCCTTAATGCAAATCATGATAGTGCCATGCGTCCATTATGTATGCAAAAGTTCCTTAATGCTACATATTATCTCTATATGCGTGCACAATCATCATCTGAATGCAGCATCCATATGATAAAAAAATCCTCATACATCCATTTTACTAAATACATCCATATATATGCAATATGCAATATGAAGTGACTGAGCTGATCTAGTGCCTAATAGTGTGTGTATATGCGTCCACGAGCAACCACTAGCAAACACTTGCATCCACTTTGCATCCATCATACATAACATGTCTCAAACACATGTTTCAACCATAGGATTATCCTAACTAAAGGTCGAAGATACTAGCGAGAGGACATACTAAAGATAAGATAAGTACAAGCTAAGCGATAAAGGAGAAATTAAAAGACATACCCTTAAAAAGAAAAGGGTACAACGAACGCATCTTCGCTTCTGTCTCTCAAGTAGCGTTGCTCTCATCATCTCCCCATTGCACTTTGACTAGTCTGACCTCTCGATTCCTCAACTTCATGATCTCCGACCCAAGAATGCCTGTAGGAGCTCGTCGAATCATCGCATCACGCTCTATCTCCACCTCTCTAAGCAAGCTCGGCTCTACCACTTCCGCGGTCTCGTGCAAGCACTTCCTCAAATGTGACACATGGAATACGTCATGTACACCACTAAGTCTCTCAGGAAACTCCACTCTATACGCCATTTATCCAATCTTCTCCTTAATAGGAAACGGCCTTACAAACCTTGGTGCTAATTTCCCAAAGGACCCAAAGCGAACAACATTCCGTAATGGAGACACTTTGATAAAGACCATGTCCCCAACATCAAACTCAAAATCTATCCTCCTTTTGTCTGCATAAGATTTCTGCCTATCTTGCGCCGTCTTCATCCTCCTTCGAATCAAGTCGATCTTTTCCGAAGTCTCTCTAATCATATCGGGCCCAAGTAAGATCTTATCCGTAGATTCCCACCAACATGTAGGTGAACGACAAGGTCGTCCATAAAGAGCTTCGAAAGGTGCCATGCCAATGCTGGACTGAAAGCTATTATTATACGCGAACTGCACCAATGGAAGATGCTCTTCCCATGTACCCCCAAAGTCTAGGATACATAGCCTCAAAAGGTCCTCTAGAATACGATTCACCCTCTCGGTTTGGCCGTCCGTCTGAGGATGATATGCGGTGCTCAAACATAACTGAGTCCCTACCAATTCTTGTAAGCTCCTCCAAAATTCGCTAGTGAAGATAGGATCACGGTCGCTTACTATGCTAGAAGGAACACCATGCAAACGAACTATCTCTCGGACGTATACAGAAGCTAACCATGGAGCAGTCCTCTTACTCTTCACGGGAATGAAATGGGCGCTCTTAGTAAGTCTGTCTACTATAACCCAAATCTCCGTATTGCCCTTCCTTGATCTTGGTAATCCATCCAAAAAGTCCATCGAGACACTTTCCCATTTCCATAGTGGAACCTCCAATGGGTGAAGCAACCCACCGGATTTCTTTTGCTCCGCTTTTACTTGTTGGCACACCAAGCATCTAGCGACATGCTCGGCCACATCCCTCTTCATACCGGCCCAAAAGAAAACTCGCTTCATGTCTTTGTACATCTTGTCCCCGCCGGGATGAATGGTCATCTTCGAATGATGTGCTTCGTCAAGAATAGCCTTCCTCAAACCTTGGTCTCGAGGTACACAAAGTCTACTATCCCTACGTAACCATCCCTTATCATCTAGGGTATACCTACGGAGATGGCTTGATGACTCCCCTCTTTTGAGCTTCTCCACTAACTCAACCAACTGTGGGTCGTCTCGCTGTGCCTCACCAATCCGTCCCAAAAGCGTAGGTCTGACCTCCAAGGATGCTAGCAAACCGGGTACAAAGTCAACGGAAGGTCTAAAGTCAAACATAGAGATGAATTCTAAGTTTCGCCGCTCAACAAACAATAGGCTCAAGGACAACCTTTTCCTACTTAAGGCGTCTGCCACCACGTTACCCTTGCCAGGGGTATATGTTATTTCGAAATCGTAGGACGCTAAGAACTCCATCCACCTTTGTTGCCTTAAGTTCAAGTCCTTCTGAGAGAATAAGTATTTTAAAGATTTGTGGTCAGTGAATAATTCGAATTTCTCGCCAAGAAGATAATGGCGCCAAGACTTAAGCGCGAAAACAATTGCGGCCAACTCTAGGTCATGTGTGGGGTAATTCTTCTCATGCACCCTCAACTGCCTTCCACCATAGGCTATTACCCTACCCTCTTGCATTAAGACTGCGCCTAGACCTGTCCTACAAGCATCAGTATAAACAGTAAATGGCTTACTCCCGTCTGGAAGCACTAATACTGGAGCTGAGGTCAAAGCTCTCTTTAAACGTTGGAACGCATCATCACAATCTACGTCCCACGCAAAGACTAGGTTCTTCTTCGTCAGGCGTGTCAATGGAGCTGATATTTTTGTGAAGTCTTTGATAAACTTCCTATAGTAGCTAGCCAACCCCAAGAAACTCCTTACTTCGGTAGCATTTTTAGGGACCTTCCAATCTTGGATGGCCACCACCTTCGCGGGATCCACAGCTATCCCTTCTTTGGAAACCACGTGTCCTAAGAATCACACTTCCTCTCTCCAGAAGTGGCACTTAGTAAATTTAGCTTTAAGGTTATGCGCTCGTAGAGTCTCCAACACTTCCCTAAGATGTCGAGCATGCTCTTCTTCATTCTCAGAAAAGATCAAGATGTCGTCTACAAAGACCACCACGAATTTATTAAGGTACTCCCTAAACACCCTACTCATCAAATTAACAAAGTATGCGGGGGCATTTGTCAAACCGAAGGGCATCACTACACATTCATAGAAACAGTCCGGAGTCCTAAAGGCAGTCTTGTCAATGCTATCCTCACCCACTCTCAACTGATGGAAACCAATGGCTAAGTCCAACTGCGAAAACACTGAGGCGCCAACTAACTGATCGAAGAGATCGTCAATCCTCGGCAGTGGGTGTCTGTTTTTCTTAGTAAGCTTATTAAGTTCTCTATAGTCCACACAAAGTCTAAGGGACCCATCCGCCTTCGTGGAAAATACTACTGAAGCACCCCACTCCGATGTACTCTGTCTTATGAACCCCTTCTCAAGCAACTCCTTCACTTGCTTATTGAGTTCCCTCCTTTCACGAGGAGCCATGTGGCGTACTAGCAAAGATACTAGTTTTGCATTATCCACAAGATATATTCGAAAATCTATCTCCCGCTTCGGAGGCAAGCCCTTCACCTCCTCAAACACATCTGAGTATTCTTGGACTACTTTAACAGATCGTAGATTTTCCACCGACGCGTCAAGCGATTCTAGATAACTTAGCATAAAGGAATTTATGGGATTACAAAAGATTTCGAGAGCGTTACCAAGGCGAGTCATGAGCCTAACTACTCTCCTTTCACAATCAAGAATGGCCCCATTTCTGGATAACCAATACATTCCTAAAATTAGCCCATAGCCCGTGATGCCCAAAACATAAGCATCACATCTAAACTCAAAGCTAAGTATAGAAATTTTCAAATCCAAACACATCATGGACAAATAAGCTGAGCCCCCAATTGGATTCGAAACAACTAAGGGATCCTCTACTAAACTAGTGTTTAAGTGCAGTGATTCAACTAATGATGTAGAGATAAACGAATGCGATGCGCCCGAATCGAATAAGGTATGGACATGATGATCAAACAGAAAAACTAAGCTTTCAACAGAAATGGTTCTACCTCATTCTTGCAGCGGTGGGACCGCGAGAGCCTGAACTTGTCCCCTTGCCTGCCCTGGTGCCATAAGAGCCTGCACCTGTCCTCCCGAGGTAGACACTTCCCTCTGCCCCTTCTTTGGGCAGTCCTTCACTAGATGTCCCGCTTCACCACAGTGAAAACAGCCAGTCTTCTTTTTCTTTCTGCAATCCTTGCTGAGATGGCCTGGTGTCCCACAGTTAAAGCATATTTTCTTTCCTTTACCATTATTGTCTTTACCATCCTTCTTGTTTTGCTATTGTGGTTTCTTCTGATCCCCTTTCTTCTCGGGTGCCTTATTAGCATTAGCGCCTTTCTCCTAGTGCATGAGTGCCATGTCTACTAGCTTCTCAAAGGTGGCCCCCATAAGGATGTGGGTCATAGCCAACCCCTGCAATGGCTCATTCAAGCCATTAACGAACCTCAGAGCCTTCTTCTCCTGCGTGCTCACCAAATCTAAGCCAAACCTTGCCAATTGGTTAAATTTGTTGACGTACTCTTTCACTGATAGATTTCCCTGCTTCAATGTCAAGAACCTTTCCATGTATAGATTTTCTTCTGCCCTTGAGAGAAACTTTGCCTCAAACCTACGTTTGAAATCCGCCCAAGAATCAACAGGACGCTCCCCATTAGTGACCTCCCACCAAAACGAGGCCTCTCCCTTCATTAACCAAGCTGCTAATTTGACTTTCCTCCCTTCTTCTACTTCAAAGATTTCTAGCAATATTTCCACCTCCTTAAGCCAATCTCTAGCTTCCACAAACGTTTCTGACCCTTGAAAAGGTTTTCCACCCATAGCCTTAAATTCCTTGCATGTCTTTGCAAAAGTACCAGCGCGAGGAGGGGGAGGAGGAGCGGGTGCAACTGATGGTGGAGGAACATTGGCTGGACCTGCAGCAGCCCTAGCCTCTAATAACCTCCTATACCATCCTGGTATCATTACACCCTCCGGAAGGTTAAGATCTTCAGCTATGCTGAAACGAAAAAGGAAAGATTCAAAATGGAGAATTCGAAAGATAAAGATATATGGCTATTGGGGACTATGTTTTTAATAAAAACTTTCCTCTTTAAATTACTCATCAAGACATGTTTTTGAAAACACTTCTTCCAAAAATACTTTAGAAAAATAGTTTTTCTAAAAAAATTATCTGTTCTGTTAACCTTAAGCTCTGATACCACGTGTAACATCCCACGTCCATTAATGTCACTCACAAAGGGAATGCATTAACTTCCATGGAGGTTTTAAGTGAATATAGAACAGAAACATTACAACAAGACAGATAATAAGTAGTACTTGGAAATCTAAAACTTTATTTCATTGCAGCGGAAATTAAACATGTTTGTTACATCATAAAACCATAAATCAGAGTCAAGTACAATATCCATCTTGATAAAACAAAATACATAATCCCATTACATAAATAGCCATTAAAGAAGATAACAAGCTGGACTTTACTTCAGCGGTCCAAGCTTTCCAAAAAAAGAGAATAAGCAATTCAATCAAACTCCACTAGAGTTGGGTCCACCCTGAGGACGTGGAGGGGGAAAAAGGATAGAAATAGAGGGGGTCAGACAAAAGTCTGGCGAGTATGATAATTCTAACAATACTATTATCAAAATAACTAGACTAACGCATAAGCTGGAAAACAAGGAAATGTCTATGAACTATTGGGTATGGAAGAGCAGATAAAGATAACGTTAAAGGCACACCTAATATTAACGAATAATTACTACACTGCACCCCACCAGTCACCCTAAAGGTTGATCCCACTTGCTTCACTTAGAAATTTTTATAAATAACTTTGTGTACCCCTAGCTGACTACATAGGTGCCGCCTGCTCCTATCTCCGCTAGGTGTACCCCACTACCCACTTTTGATCGGCTCCCTACTCGTAGATACCCGTGCTGGTCCCACAGTGGGGTGTATCACTCCCCTAAAGTGGCAACCCGATACAACTTGAGGATGCCCGGCTTATACCTACACGATGCAACAACGTCTTACCTACCAGCCCGGGTCCACACACGCATAAGAAACCCGTTGGACTTGCGTTGCCACCGCTAACCCGTTTGGCCTCTTATAGTCAAGCCCAGTATGCGTGTCCCGTCCTCGACTTGGGTCGAGCCCACAAAGATACGTTTGGGTTACTGGTTGAAATGGGCCCCCAATTACTTACCACAAGCTATCCACCTAAGCTTGTCCCCACTAGTATATCCCACTTAACCCTCTTCTTAGTCATGTTCATTTACATGTGTGTTTGGTTAAGTCTTACTAATCGTATTTCAAATGCCACTAAAGGCACCCACTAGATTCCTCATGCCACCCAAGGCACCTACTTAACCCCCATGTCCCACTTCACATGTTTATCTGGTTAAGTATTTCTTAATTCATTCAGGCTATAACCTCATAAAGACCTCTCACATTAGACTGGCATTTATGGCAGCTGGATTCGCCGGGCGGGTCTGGGCAGTCTTACACCATAAAAGAGTCTAACCTCGTTTCTTTACAACTGTTATGCTTTAATTTAGGCCTAGGACCTCTCACATTGGGCTGACATTTGTGACTACTGGATTCGCCGGGCGGGTCCGGGCAGTTTTACGTCACAAACGAGTCCAACCTCGTGTCCTAAGCATTGATTAACACTTATAATCTTTTACCCCAGTTTTAAATATATCCCTATTCAAATCATTAATTAATTTCAATTTTAATGATGTCCATAATTGACTCAATTATGGCCATCCACTTACGGTATGCAAAATCATATCAATTGCACCCCAATTTCTTAATATTAAATCCTTAATATTACCCCTACCCCACGTTATATGTTCGCTTATTCAATGCAAAATATACGTTAGACTCGAATAGTCTAACTCATAGCACAAAGATAAATTATCACAACATATAGACAAATAAAATAGATCTAATCATAAACGGGTGAAACTTGCATAAAACTACACATGTCATGGATCTAAAGGTGTCAACTTGTTTGGTTAAATGTCACAATTTACATAATATGATCATAATCCAAATTCATGTATAAACTTGCATATGTGGTTTATGCAACATAATGATGGTGTAAACTTGCATCTAACCCATAGAACTCACACATGTTATAACCTAATTTTAGATCTAAACAGATGTCATAGGATATGTGAGATTATACATACTAATCAATCTAAACTTGCATAGGTACATGTGATTTATCATGTGAATCATCATAGCCCAAACATATATATAATCAACATCATGATTTGATCAAGCATAAGCTAATTATAACATAAATAATAACATCATGACTTTGTAACATCGCAACTTAGCATAGAAACTTTCAACATATATAACATCATCATCACATAACTTAGGATTTACAACGTACATGATAGCATAGGATTTACAACATATATAATCAATAATTCACATCATCCTCTTATAATCCATATCACAACTTAATCTAATTAGTTTTCTAATAATCTTATTAAAATCATCATACTCACAATTAGAAAATAAAGAGAGTCTTGATTTGCTTTAGAGTTGAGTAGAATTAGAGTTTTGATTAGCTTTCTTCCTTCTTAGTTGGCGGCGGCTACACTGAGTTCCATGGCGATGGCATGACGGCGGCTATTCTATTTTTCATGTGATTTTAGAGTGAGAGACTACCTAGGTATATATAGAGTTTAGGATTTATTTAGACTGTCAGATCAACTCAGAACTAGCCTGAACCGTTAAATTAGTCAACTCAGCCCTAAAGACACATCAGCAACTCAAGATTGGGCTCTGCCAAAACCTGGCCGACTGAACCAGGTCGACACACAAGTCGACTGCGCAGTCGACCAATTCCTGGGGGTGTCGACTGCTCAGTCGACTCCCCGGTCGACCTAGGTGCTAGGCGGGAAATTTCCCGCCTGGCCTGTTTGACTTCGAATTTTGAATTTTGAATTTTCTGAAACTTCCGATGGCCATAACTTCTTCATACGAAGTCCAAATCACGCAAACTCGGACTCTATTTCAACCAGAATTCCGAGACGAACACAATGGCGCAACCCGTTTCCCACAATTCTCACGACTGAGATTAGTTATTCTTTAATTTGTGAATATTTATATTAACAGAATTACGGGGTGTTACACGAGGCGCCTCGGTTTGATCAGATGATCCGGGTCCGATAGAGTCATTTGTTGGCTCATTTACGCCCCATAGGGCGGAGAAACGTAGTGTTCAGGCATTATAATCCACATCGATGGACCGGCCCTGACGATCCTAGGGGCAGTTGTGCCTGTTCCTGAGACATGGGCTAGATTGTCTAAAATCGGTAGAGGACTATCTTTTGCCTCGGTTCACAGATGGAAATCCAACTTCCAATACCAAACGTTTCGATTTTTAGTTGTAATCCTATATATGGCGACATAGTGGGATGGGGCGCTTATGCCGTCTATGATTAATACTTATGATTGAAATTGTTTTAAACACTATACACTTATTATAGTATCAAATGACTTGTTTTAAACGTATCAAGCATGCTTTGGCTATTATAAGGGAAAACCCTATCCTCCGGCTTGCGTTGCATTGTGTGATGGGACCTGGGTCTTATAATAGCTTCATTTTTCTTTATTTAGCATTGCGTTGTTTGTTTTATGCACTGGTATTCTTGGGAGGAAACCCGTTCCTTGTTATACGGCGTGGTCCCTTGATTTACCAAACTTTAAAATAAAGAATAATAATTGTTTTAGTTCTCACACCAGTCCCATGACTGACCTGTAGTTTATTGTTTTAACCTAAACTCTGGGTGCCCTTATTTTGACACGGGCAGCTAGTAGTTTTGGTTTTGTAGATTTATATTCACAGGATCCTGGTTTACAGCTGGAATGATATCCGGAAAGCTTTGTATCCATATATCTCTCCTAGTTGTGTATTGTATTATTTTCCGCTGCTATGTAATGTATTATAATATCTGATATTTGGTAAATTGTGTAATATTGATTTATACTCTGTATATTCTTGTATTCTGATGGAATTGTTGTAATATGCAATGAAATGTTCTTCTGTCTATGTTCTGTTGTGGCTTGTTCCCAAAGTATCCGCTCTTTCCTTCATGGGGAAGTTACGGGTCTTTACAGTTGGTATCAGAGCTTTGGTTTACAAAGCTCAGAGAATAAGACACATTAGAACCATATGAAAGAATTCATCAGATATTGGATTAGTAATATCCAATGGGAATGACTCGTTAGAGATAGGATCAGTAGTATCCTA
This sequence comes from Allium sativum, assembly GCA_030737875.1. NCBI lineage: Eukaryota > Viridiplantae > Streptophyta > Magnoliopsida > Asparagales > Amaryllidaceae > Allium > Allium sativum. The sequence continues at coordinate 765,420,571 of CM060912.1, read as the reverse complement.
GAACGAGTGTGAAGAGTATATTTTTGAAATTGAAAACAAGTTTGTTTTGAAAATTTAATTCAATTATTCGTATTTGAATATTTATTTATATTGATTTGGACTATCAGGTATATAGAGATTTTAATATACGTCTGATCCACGTGTATTGAAAGCCTCTAATATACTGGATGGATATAGAATCACACTCTAGTTGCCCGGAGATGACACTGATGATAGCAGCTGCATCATCAGTGGATATATGTTCGAATGACGAAAGTGAGATTTCTATATATTTCCTATTAACTGGTGTGAGAACCAAAATTAGATAGGGCTTATTGTTGCGATTTTGCATCAAAAATCTGATTTTTAGACTATATATCAAAGTTATAAATTTGAAATGATAATCAACTAATTGATTGCTGATTGTGTTGTTTGATTATTGGTTGATTAATTAAAATGTTGAACCTTTAACCAAATTGAACCAAATATTGAACTGTATTGAAAATTTGTCGCATTTGCATGCATATACATGTACTTACACTGAACAGGTCATAGCAAGGAGGCTAGAGCAAAGAAATAAAATTGTTTGCCCGACAATAGGTACATGTTTACCATAACTTACTGTTTTGTTTGGGTGATGATGATTTTATGAGCCGATTGGCTAGCCGCTTGGCCTTTTCTTTTTCTTTTTGAGATCAGAGGGCTTGTATGGCAATTTCGGGATTTTCCCGATGCTCCCGATGCAGGGGAGGTTATGGCGAAATTTTTCGAAAATTTAGGGTGTTAGCTAAATTTTTGAAAAATTTGAAAAGTTCTTAGAAACTGAAAAGTTGAAGAACTTAAGCCGTAATGAAAATAAAGGAAGTTGAGTTGATTTGTGAAACAACTTTCGGCTTCGTTCCTTTTCGGGGACGAAAAGTTTTAAGTGGGGGAGAATGTAATAACCCGGAAATCCGAGCCAATTTAAAATTTTTATTTTGGCAAATTTAGTGAATTTTGATTATTTAAAATGAATTATTTTAAATAATATCGACGAGAAATTTATTTTGAATAGAATTAGAACGTATATACTTATATAGATCGTCGTTAGAATATAAATATTTATTTTAAATTATAAAAGGAATTGAAAATGGCGCGGTAGTTCAATAATTCGATTTCAAACTTCAATTGAACATACCGGGTGCAAAATAAACCGGATTTTAGCGAAACCAAAAATAATAGAATCTAATTGATAATATCTTTCCAACGAATCCAAAGAATCGAAATTTCATAGCAGGAATCAAAAGATATGTCCAGTTGAAAATTCAGAATAGTCGCTATGGAATTTCGACCCTTAAAAATGGCCATTTTGCAAACGAGCTCGGATTTCAACGAAACCATTTTTGTTGGATCCATGATGTCAAGTTATTGCTAGATTCCAATTTTCATAATTTTTCGAATCAATATGTGAGCGTGGCAAAGGAAAACGCATTTGACCAGTTTTAGTTGATTTTAATCGACTGGAAAATGGCCATTTTTCAAACGGTCACAGAATTCGACGAAACTAGTCTTGTTAGGACCGTATCGTCAATACGAAGCTAGAAAATATTTTTTTGGAATTTTTCAAGTCAGTATGTGGGCCCAGTAAATTAAAATGTACGTTTAAAATTCAATATAATAATTTAAATGTAAATATGACGAAAAATGATCGGAACGATCGAATCAGCCTATGATACATATCCCATTGTGTTCAGAATGGGGGTAAAACGCTATGAACGACAGTCGGTGGGTTTGAAATTGAGTCCGAATTAAAAAGTCAACTTTTTGAATTTGAAAATAAATAAAATATTAATATAAATTATATAATACCCCTTCTGTTTTCCTTTAACCCCCTCCTTTTTATTTTTCGTTCAAGAAAAAACCCTGATCCACTTTGCTTCAAATCGATGTCGGCCCTCTTCCACGTCGTCGCCTCCTTCCAGGGCCACCGCCGGTCGTCGCCCTCCCCACCTACCTCCGGCGCATCCCCTTCCCCCTTCTCCCCCTCTCTCCTCCCTCTCAGGTGCAATTTCGAACCCCAAGACCCCCCAAAACCGAAGACAGCTGGGCCACTGCGCCACCAAGAGACTGCCGCCGACCCCTCCCCCCCCCCGAACCCCCTCCACCGCGCGAACTTCAACAACGCCCCTCCCCTTTTTCCTTGACCACTGTAAGCTCTATTTTGCTTTATTTATTATTCTTCTTTCTTTATATAATATGAATAAGTTTTAAAATGAAATATAAAAATCAGTTTTATATGTAGTATGACATTAATAGGTTAAAAATATAATTTTTAATTTATGGAAGATGTAAAAAAATAATTTTTATGTTAGTAGAGAAGTAAAAATAGGATTTTTATATTGTAGAAAAGTTAAAAATATAATTTTTATTTAGGTATGATGATAAAATTTAATCTTTATATAGTAGTGAGAATAAAAATATGATTTTTATATAATAGAGAATATAAAAATATTATTTTTATATATGTAGCGAAATAAAAATCTGATTTTTATTATATCTATGTTGAAATAATAAAGTGATTTTTTATAACGATGAAATAAAAATTTGATTTTTATATGTGTAGTAAGATAAAAATTGAATCTTTATATAAGAAGTAGTATTATAAGAATATAATTTTTATATAACAAGAAGCGTTGTAAAAATATATAAAGTAGAAATAAAAATATGATTTTTATTTATTGAAATGAAATGATAAAAATATAATTTTTATTATAAACAGCGGGACAAGGACTGCATAGGTATTTCAAAGGAATCTAGACGGTTCAGCAGTTCAAAAGCAAAGCACGACGGAGTGGAATCCTCTATGAGAACTTCTTACTTATAATTTAATTTTTCTAGTTAAAATATATACTAGGATGCAGACGGTGTTTAGTAACACCCGACACCCGTCGTCCACAGACCATGGACGGCTTGTATGCTTGTTTGTTTGATTTTGATGTGTAGTTGATTGTGTGATGTGAAATGAAATAAAATATTTTATAGTGGAAAAATTTTATAGTTAAAAATAGAATTTTTAAAGTGTATATGAAATGAAATAAAAATAAACAAATCGGACGATTTATTTATATACACACATTTGACTGATATTGATTGGGACGATAAATTTTACACATCGCCCAACTGCACAAATAAAATCTGTGTTTGATTGTTTGAAACCTCACACGGGTATTGGGATGATATATGACGTACACTAATCCCAATAATTAGTTGTATGTCGATCGATTGATTGACAGGCTGTTATAAGCGTTAAATATTTATATGTGATGCTTATACAGTGTAGAATGCACTTTGGATGATGGTTGATGATTTATCGTTGCTGTTATATATGTGTGTTGTAGAAAATCCATATAATTAACATTATATGGTAATTGATTGGGCCTCATTCCATATTTGAAAAAGAAATATTTAAATAGAATATTTGAAAAAGGAATATTTGAATAGAAATATTTGAATAGAAATATTTGAGATAGAATATTTGAATATAGTAATATATGAAGCCGTGTTGATTAGATTGACGCCATTTTGACGTAAATGATATTTATATCGATTGTATTCGTTTTATAAGGAATATTGAAAAGTGATTTCAAAATCGAATATTTTAAATTGAAATTCGAACAAAATTGAAACGAATTAGAATTCGAATTGAATTGAAAATAAAATGAATTCGAATTGAAATTGAATAAAATTGAATTTGAATAGGAAACGAATTCGAATTGAAATAAATAGAAATGAATTTGAATAGAAACGAATTCAAACTGAAATTGAATTAAAAATCGATTTGAATTGAAATCAATTTGAAATGAATTTAAAACGAATTTATGAGGAAAAAAATCAATTTTGATTTGAATTTGAATTTGAAAAGAAGTTGAAATTGTTTTGAAAACGAATTTAAAACGATTTATATAATACGTTTTAAAGGGAAATCGACGAAGTATATATTATATATATTATATATATTATATAATGGCCTGAATAGAATGCGCCGCGCTACGGTAATTCGTGAATTTCGACCATTGACTTCGAATGTATATTACGGGAGATCCGACCATCGGATTCTCTTAAAACCGGAACCGTTGGGTTCGTATCGAAAAGAGCTTCCTAACGAATATTAGAAAATAGAAATCTAACGGTTGGATTTGGAATTTTGTTCAAATCAAATTTGGAAAAGGTCGGTGTAAGTGCAATTCGATGGCCGTTGATGGAAATCGACTGTACGGGCCTTGATAAAATTATTAAAAATAGTAATAATTTGTGTAAAATCATAAGAAATGATTTGGGAAGAACTGGGATGAAAAAATCCATATTTGAAAAGATAAAAATAGATTTTTATCGAAATGAACTAGTTTTGAACTAGAATTATAATTCTATTTATTTTAAAATAAATAAATTGGATTTGAATAGGGTTTTAAAAGTAACCCGAATTTCCAATAATTGAATTGGAATGGATTTGAATCGAAATTGTCTTTGGAATATTTCGATCTTGGATTTCGTGATTATATAGATACTGTTATGGGAATTCGAAAGATATATTAATATCGTTATTTCCAATACGATATTTGTTGGTCGTAGAATTTGATATTGAATATAAGCCGATATATTTTCTATTCAGAGCCTTGTATTTAACATCAAATGTGATTTGGGTTTGTCGGGAATGGTGTCTTCATTAACACTGTTCTTAAGCCCAGTTGAGAAAAAGATTAAATCTTTTTATTTAGATTTAATGAAGTGTACCAATTAAATAATATTTAATTGGAATTGAATTGGTATTGATTTTTGGGTTTATCGTGAACAGTGTTTTTAAATAACACTTGTTCTTTAACCCGATAATTAATGGAATGTGATTTTGGGTTGTCGTGAATGGTATCTTCAATAATACTGTTCTTAGATCCAACTGAGCTAAGAAAATCAGAAACTAACTGGAGATTAGTTAAGTTGGATGATTTCCTGGGTATTGATCTGATGTTGGTTTCGGCCTTCGGGGTTAATACTTAGGGAATTGCTCACTTGCTATTTTATAATTAAAGACTGGTAGAATGAAATGAGATTTTGGGTTTATCGTGAACTGTGTTTTAAATGACATTGATTCTTTAACCCAGTTAAAGATTAAAACTAAGTGGAGTTTTAATGAATCTTTAAGTAGATTGAAAAGATCGAGAAGGGAGTATCACCAGTTTAGCTCCAAGCGATAGTTAAATCTTTAATTAGATTTGAACGTGAAATGGTAATTGAATTTACCGATAACACCGTGGTGTTAGATATGAAGTATTACCAGTTTTACTTCATGGGATGAATAGGTTGGGGTTGGGAAATTTAATAATTGATTACTTCGGTAAGGTTCGTTAATCCCGACTAGTTTGGATAAACCAAAATTTGGTTTGAATTGATTCTCAAAGGATGATTAAAGAATAAATTTAAAGGAATTTATCTTTGAAAAAATTAATGGGAACTTTTCCCTAAGAATGTGAAATTTAGAAACTAACTGTAGGTTAGCTAAACAGAACGGTTTCCTGGGTATTGATCTGATGTTGGTTTCGGCCTTCGGGGTTAATATTTGGGGAATTATTCTCTTGTTAATTTACGGTTAGTGACTGATGAATTGGAATGAGGCGTATGTTGTGTTTGTGTAACACTTATTTATTATATACGCGAGTTATTCAGAAAGACCGGGTTTATCCCATTCTGAATAACTGATTCGACGTGGTGTCGAAGATGAAGACGGTGGTTGAAGACCGGAGGTCTTCACGTCGTTTGGATAATTACTGATGATCTTGATTGGGCTGTACACCCAAGAGGAGGGAATCAGTTGGTGATCGTCCAGACGTACTTGGAGATCGATGGATATGCGGGGTACTAGGTGCCTCCGGTTTCGTTCAGACCCAGAACGAACTTGTAAATGGACTGTGTGTCTGACATCGGATTTCATTCTGTGTGACTGATATCGGTTGCATAGAGTGGTTTGCCTGTGTGGCATGCTAAGATGCAAATGATCAAGGCTTTTGTTGAAAAGCAGAGTCTTGTGGTTGATGATCAAAGCACGGCCTTTGTGGCGTAGCTTTGTGTAACGTTGATTCGCGAGCCTCACACCCCGGTGGTGAACCAAAAATGGGAGAGGACCTCAAGGGGGACATGCGTTTCTTTCTAGCTAGAAGTGGCGTCAGTGGTTTTACACGCCCTGACGAGTTTGACTTATGTGGTTGTTGCTGTTGCGAGGCCCCTCGGTTTGATCGGACGATCCGGGTCCGATGGAGTCATTTGTTGGCTCATTTACGCCCCATAGGGCGGAGAAACGTAGTGTTCAGGCATTATAATCCACATCGATGGACCGACCCTGACGATCCAAGGGGCAGTTGCGCCTGTTCCTGAGACATGGGCTAGATTGTCTAAAATCGGTAGAGGACTATCTTTTGCCTCGGTTCACAGATGGAAATCCAACTTCCAATACGTGACATTTCTATTTTTAGTTGTAATCCTATATATGGCGACATAGTGGGATGGGGGCGCTTATGCCATATATGATTAATACTTATGATTGAAATTGTTTTAAACACTATACACTTATTATAGTATCAAATGACTTGTTTTAAACGTATCAAGCATGATTTGGCTATTATAAGAGAAAACCCTATCCTCCGGCTTGCGTTGCATTGTGTGATGGGACATGGGTCTTATAATAGCTTCATTTTTCTTTATTTAGCATTACGTTGTTTGTTTTATGCACTGGTATTCTTGGGAGGAAACCCGTTCCATGTTATACGGCGTGGTCCCTTGATTTTCCGACTTTAAAATAAAGAATAATATCTGTTTTAGTTCTCACACCAGTCCCATGACTGACTTGGAGTTTATTGTTTTAACCTAAACTCTGGGTGCCCTTATTTTGACACGGGCAGCTAGTAGTTTCGGTTTTGCAGATTTATATTCACAGGATCCTGGTTTACAGCTGGAATGATATCCGGAAAGCTTTGTATCCGTATATCTCTCCTAGTTGTGTATTGTATTATTTTCCGCTGCTATGTAATGTATTGTAATCTCTGATATTTGGAAAATTGTGTAATATTGATTTATACTCTGTATATTCTTGTATTCTGATGGAATTGTTGTAATATGCAATGAAATGTTCTTCCGTCTACGTTCTGTTGTGGCTTGTTCCCGAAGTATCCGCTCTTTCCTTCACGGGGAAGTTACGGGTCTTTACACATAGATTCTTCATAGATGTGCTCATCTCAACTTATCATGAGAACAACAATATGTGAGATAATATTTTATTAGTTGAAATAACCCACCTCCGTTGAGGTCACTCACAAAGGGAATGCATTAACTTTGGTAAAGCATTTTAGGTAAAAAGACACAGATAATTTACAAGATAGACATACAAACAGCGGAAAACTGAAATCATTTCATAAATAGTGTGGTTCAGTCAAAACATTACAAGCATTGTCTCCAAAGACCAACTTCTAAATTATTACGATAAAACATCTGTCTTGATTTAAAACTCCAAGTACATAAGAAGCATAAAACAGTAGTAAAGCAGCATAAATCCCCAATAAAAATGTAACCACATCCATAGCCCAAAAAAAGAGAATCCAAGCAATACATCTACTCTCTTCAAGCTGGAAAAGGTCTGCACTAAGCTGAAGTATTCCCTCCCTGCGGACCTTGGGGGGCGGAAGAAAAGAAGGTGAAAGAAAATGGGTCAGACATTAGCCTGGTAAGTCCGGTGATTATTCAGCATGTAAACAGGTAAAAGGATCATGACATGAATAAACTGAATATAGGACAATACCATAGCAATAAGATAACATAAGATAAGGCAAGATAAACTGAATATACTATCGCACTCAATTCCATTTCTCTGCATATACTAACGACTGTTTCAACTACCATCATGTGTTCATAACAAAGTGATCCCTTTTTCCAATGGCTTCTACTCGCATGCATTTATTACTTGTGTGATTCGGCCCCGCTTGATTGTAGATGCCTGTGCTGGTCCCGCCATAGGGCATACAATTCCTATGGTGGAAACCCGACACAAATTCTAGATGCACAGTGTATATTACCGATGCCCAATGTCTGCTATATCCACTCCGGAGTATGTGCATGCCCATACTCCGTCGGAATCTACACTGCTGCACCACCCGCCGCTATTTTGACCGCTTATAATCAGCCTAGTAATCGTGCCCCACCCTGCCTAGTTCAGGGTACTGTGATACATCTATGTGGGTTGCTGCTGAAATGGGTCCCCGTCACTAGGGTTTCCTAATCAACATGTTATAACAGTTAAGTGTTCTCACATTTACCTAACCCCGCCCATCTGTTTAACTAACATGTTGTATTGGTTAAGTGCTGCCTTAATTAACTTAACCCAACCATTCTTAGCATGTTTGTTCCTTAGCTTTAATTCATTCATCAAAGCACCAACCTCTCACATTAGATCTATATTGTTGCAGTTGCTGGATGTGTAGGGCGGTTCCGGGCAGCCTTACGCCGCAACTCAATCTAACCTCGTGTTTTTGTGCTTAATGAGCTAACCTATTACATTAGATCTATATTGTTGCGGTCGCTGGATGTGCCGGGCGGTTCCGGGCAGTCTTACACCGCAACTCAATTTTACCTCGGGTTAGGCATGTTCGTCTTTTTCCAACTTACATATTTGTCATATGTATCAAAGTTCATGTCTTTTTATGCCAATATTCCCCAAATGTAGTCAGTACAAGTTTTATGCCATATTCACTTGCTACACTCAAAATTTACTAAATTAAATTATACCCAATTTTCCCGCGTTATAATCGCACGTACAACGAGATTTAATGTAAGTTCCGAATGAACTTAGTATTCCCAAAAGAAAGTAAAAAGGGAAAAATAGAGAAGGAGCATAAGAATTGACATAAGGAAAAATAAGCATGTAAAGGTGTATTCCTAATTCAACTTTACATAAGAATTGACATAAGGAAAAATAGAGAAGGAGCATAAGAATTGATTTCTAATTTGGAGAAGGAGCATAAGAATTGAACTTAGTATTCCCGATTCAAGAATCATGTTTCAATAGGCATGTTGTACATTAACAATAAGTGTGGGCAAGCTAAGCAATTTACACCATAGGTATAAATATTAGATAGAATTGGACTTAAGAGAATCACTAATTTTAATGTACAACATGATAAGTCCCATTATATCAATCACAATAGTCTAATAGTCATAGGATGTACAACATGATAAGTCCCATTATATTAATCACAATAGTCTCATAGGCATAGGATGTACAACATAATAGGTTCCATCATATCAATCACAACAATCTCAAAGGCATAATAGGTTCCATTATGTTAATCCAACAGTCTCATAGGCATGATAATTTTCATTATGTTAGTCACAACAGTCTCATAAGCATGATAGGTGCCATTACATCAATCATAATAGTCTCATAGGAATAGGCAATTAAGAATTGACAAAAGGATAGGCATGAATCAGAATAAGGAATCATTCTAGATCCGATTATTACAGTCATGATTTCTATTAGGTGTTTAAATCTAAATAATAACTGAACTTACAGAAAAATGACGGATCTTGTATTCTGGGATCTGATTTCAGAATTTGTTAAGCTATCCTTTGATGTAGACGTTTGATTCTCTAGTTTGGATTTGGTTTGGAGCTTTCTAACTTGAAATCTAATTTGGAGAAGATGGAGGCTAGGCTAGCTTAGGGATGGACAACATGACGACTTCATAGAATGAGATTGTGAGGTTTGGGGTGTTTATATAGAAGTCTAGGATTAATTCTAGCCTTTAGATTATTCTAGGAGAAATCAGAGCCATTAAACAAAAGAGATGTGTCATCCAGGCAACCATAGCACAACGCATAAGCCCTAATACCTCAGAAATTAGTCATCGGCCAATCAGAGAAGGCCACATCAGCTCAGGGCTATAAAAATTCATCATAGGAATTGGATCTCAAAGGGTTCGACTCCCTACAGGGGGTTGACACCTATGTCGACACCCCTATAGGGGGTTCGACACCAATGTCGACTCCCCCTAGGGGTGTCGACACCACTAGGCGGGAACTTTCCCGCCCAGCTGCTCTGCCTGAATTTCGGATTTCAAACTGAATTTATTATTTAACTATTATTTTCTGTTTACACTAGAAATCTTCTAACCTCCATAACTTCTTCATACAGAGTCTGATTCATGCAAACTCGGACTCTATCTCAAGCAAAATTCCAAGACGAACGCAATGGCGTAACCCGTTTCACCCAATTCTTCTTTTAAAAATTAATGTTCTTAGATTTGTTAATTTTAATATTCACATAAAATACGGGGTGTTACATTAGTCATCAGATGTACCATACGAGTGCAAATCCAAACATATGGCATAATTACAGAGCCAAGTCTTCTAGTTTTAACTCACAAGCGATTTCATTCAAACTTATTTTATTCGAGTACGTTTGTTTAACTTTTCAATTCATTCAACTTCCATTAAACTAATGGTGATTTCTGTTCACCCCTTCAACATACAACAAACAATAATAATGCATAATAACTCAGCTAAATCATTTAAATTCAACATCAATATTTTCTTGTTTCTCTTACTTTGGTTTAACATACAATTGGTTAATATTTGGTTGGCTTCCGTTCAATTATTATTCATTCGATTTCATAAGTGGAATCTCTTTTTATTATATTAAATTATTCTAGTTTTAGAATTTAATTTGAATTTCCATCCAAATCAACAAGCAAATCAATAGTTATTATAAATTTAAGTGAATTAAGTCTATATATAAAAAATAATTTGGCCAAATAGTAAAAATAATTTTATAATCAATTACAAATACGCGCTCTCATGTATACTCTCAACTCAATTTAGGTTATTACTAACTCCATCTCTATCGAGTTACACCACAAAGCCAAGGTTATTACTAAACCAATAGCTCTGATACCATTGTAACGACCCGGCGGAAATTCGACACTCGAATTTCGACAACAATACATAACACCCATATTACTTGCCAAAACCCAAGTATCAAACAACACCAGATGATTAGTAGAAAAAAAATTAAAGGATGAGAATACGAAGAAAGAAATATTAGAATAGAAGAATAAGAAGAAGAACATCTGAATCTCACAGCGGAACGAATAAAACATAATATCTCAAATCTCTTTATATGAAAAGAAACAGTATATACATACCAATCATCAGAGTACATCATATATCAGACACAGCGGAACAAACTCTAAATGACTAATGGTGAAGCCTCCTGCTTTCAGCTCCTGAACTCCAAGCGGAACGTAACCTGGAGATATACTCGGTCAGACACGAGCACATTTGAAGCAAAGCAAAATTCACCCGGATTAGTCTGGAATACTTTCAGTGATAAATTCACAGCACAAACGTCTTTTTTAACTTTAAAGGATCCTTTTTGAAAGAAAATGATAATAGTATGACCAGCCCACACATAAATATGGACGGTTTTTACCTTACTATAACCCAAACATTCTTGAAATCAATATCTTTTCTGATATTATAATAAAGTCTATCAAACCACAAATAAATAATAATCTAGCAGAACGCTTGCATCTCACTCTCTACATATATAGTATATAATCAAAACCGCGGGCTCTGATTGGAGAATGGATTTTTTGGCAAGGTATGGGATCAACTTTCAGGCAATGTACCTCCGGAGATGAATACATTGGGGTTCAACAAGAACGTCTTGCAACCCGGCTACACATGACAAACCCCTCATTTCACTTGAGAGTACCGAATATATCATTACAACAGTTGGGGACCAGCCAATTTAGCCGATAGAATACATGTATAAATAAAAAGGGACAACCGAAGGCACTTGATTTCTCTAGATCAGATAATGAAATACCTTTTTAATAGGTGTGACCCACATAGCCATGCTGCCTACCCGATTTGGTGCCATTTCTCGGTTGATGAGGCTTGAGGTTACGTTTATCTTTTAGCACATCTTCATTCGCTTTGAACGCCACATCGTCAGATCTGTCAAATCACTAATTGACGTCCACAAATACACTCTGGGTGTTAAGCAAGAGAATTTCTCCGCCACCAAACTTGGTATATTTGTAAAAATCAACGTAAATGGTTATTAAGGAAATACTCTGTCATACATTCGTCCATACAAGTAATCCAAGAACAGGATGAAATGAAGGCACCCTCCTACTGCATCCTATATAGGAATCACCCCAAGGATCAGCAGCGAGAAGTCTTTGCAATCCGAAGATTCCAATCACAACAGAACCACAAGCCATCATAACTCTAGTGGGCCAGACCAGAGATACTTAATAGTAGTCCTTTCGCTCTTGAAGATCAACGGTCTTCAATGCTCCATCTTTATACGCCTGCAAGTTAGTTGCGTTCGCACAGTTGGATCGAAGTGGTTTTGGGTCTAGTTCCCATCCCGGTCTTTCCGAAACAACTCGTCAAAAGGTCATAAGGAATAACGATTTGATAATCAGTTCTTTAACTATTAAACCCACAATATAGCTAAGTACATTGGCAGCGTCGGTCCTTTATATAAAAACATTTCATTTCAAACCATTTTATCAATTAAAAATCGATTATATTACTTATCTTGCCCAATCTCTCTTGTTTCGATTTCTTTGAAAAATAATCAATGTTTAAATTAAATAAAATTACCAAACTCCTTTCATTATTTCCTTTATCTTAGAATATCGATATCCTTTCCAAAACTCTTTATTCCCATTATATATATATTCACAAGTCTCCTTTATATTACCTTTAACCCTTACAAACTAATATCATCTTTCGATAATAGTGAAGTCGTTCAAGTTGGGGTATTCTAATTACCTCTCAGACCTTGATTGACAACGTTCTTATCCCAAGATAAATAAAAGCTTGTAACTTAAACTGAGTGGAACATCATAAAAGTATTATTAACCATTTGCTTCTAAATATGGTGTTATAAATCATCTTATTCAAATTGAAATCTCTTTATTTAATTCATTTACTAAGTAAACATTCGCAAATCTCTTAAATCATCCACTATTAAATATCCTTCCCTTTCCATTGAAATTCTTATTTCAATAACATCGTTTAATTCACTTCTTAGGTGATCCTCTATCTTTAAAAGTTGGTTTAAGCCTCTTTTCAAACCTTGTGTATATGATTTGAATTAAATTTCAAATCCTGTTATGCTAATCTGTTTTACCATCTTAAAATAACCCAACTTGGATCTTAATTTAACAATCCATTTGTTTAGCTTTTCAAAACTTCATTTAAACACTTACCTTTACGCTTTAAGAATCCTTTTCCGATTTTGATTGGCTTTACTTAATTCAAATTATTAAGTAGACATCTTGCTTCAAATCTTTTTATAAATAGGTTCATATATTTGGGTTTTGTTCTAAGAATTTATTTGACAACTACTTTTCGCCAATATGTTGCATTTCCTTCTATTTGGAAATCTCTTTCTGATCCTTTCTCCTTTTTCTTAATTTAGTTTTATTTAGTAAATGCTTATCTTACAACATCGCCTCATTTCGAGATTTATTTTATAAACTTATTTATCACATCTGGATTCGTTATCCAATTCATGTATAAAACTCTTTTCTAAAATCAACAAAAAACCTTATTACAACTTGATTACTTTTTAACTGAATTCCATTTAAAGGATAATCACTCCTATTATTATTGATTAATAATAGCCAACTCCAATATTAACTACAATTGAGGTAGTTAACTTCTTGATTAAATAAAAATAGAATAATTAACCCGTTTTAAAAGGTTATTAAATAAAAATTACTTTAATAAAAATAAATAATTTGATAATCGTTTAAAATACCGTTAATTATAGATTAATTAATTTCTAAAGACATTCGTTAAATTTAAATAATCATTGTTAAACTAATTCTATTAAATAACAAAATCAATAACCCTTGCATTTTAAACAGTTGATTAAATCAACCGAAAACATTGTTAACCATTAACTAGTTCCCTTGACCCTTCTTATTAAACTAATTAAAAATATAATTTATCAAATATAATCGTTCAATTATTTTACTTGAAAACAATTGTCTCAGATTATTTACCTTCCGGTTAATTTCGATCTTCCTTAGTTATTGTAAAAATAAACCATTTAATACTTCCCTTCGTAAAATATAATTATAAAAATTCTACTTTTTTACAACTTGTGTAAAATAAACTTGAAAACTCAATACAGTTATAAAAAAAATTATAACATTAAATAACATCAATTTTCCTAACGGAAAAACAATGTCTAAACACAATGGATTTTATGTCATTTGCTGCCAATTACGTAATCAATACTATCTATTGATTAAAACACAACAATGATTGAATTCAATTTCAACGATCTACATTCATTCAATCATTAACATCCAAATGGAATATAATATCATTTGGGGTAAAAACCATTCATATAAATAATACGACGAACAATAAAAACATTTATTTGAGAAATCCGGTTGGATTCCTCCAATCTGTTCTTCCCTGCATCAAAGATAACAGTTCATAATCACATATGGAATGATTATTTATTAATCAACTGCTTTTAAATGATGAATATAAATAACATCAACCAATAAAAATAATAATTAACCAATAAAACATCCACAGCATCCATCCAATTTTATATTATCAACTATAAATTTATTGTTATATGAATTTAGCACATCTAAGAATTTCAGAAGGTGTGAGAATTAACTCACCTAATGTTGCGCGTTGTTCTGTTCAATTTTAAACGAGTGTTTAAAATTAAATGAAATCCCGGTTGCTTGGATCCCAATCAAAATCGGTTCGGCTACATAGCCTTTGCCTCGGTGATTCCAACGTGGCGTGTTTCGTTGAATTTTGTATATGTGCGAAAACAATTTGTATTTAATAGATCAAACGTATATAAATATAAACTTACTAAATTTAAATCAATTATTTTTTTACCTTAATTACCTTAGGATCTAAAACTTCTTCTCTATGCACCAATTCGAACCGCAACTGGAGCATGCACGCACCATGGCTGAACCCTCCTTCCTTTTCATTGACCGTTAACCACTCCTTTTTCCTTTTCTTTTTATTTCTTCTTTTGCGTTTTTTTCTCTTAAAGCAAAAACGTAAGGAACAAGCTTCATCATTAAAATATGCAGCCCACATCCTTCACTAGTTCACCCCAACGTACTTCTCCATCTGAAACCTTCCCCTCCCACTCTTCTCTTCTCTTCTACGCATGGATTCCATGCATACCCATAAACGTGTACTTCTTCAATGCATGCCCATGCATGAGTCCTTTTTTGTCTAGTAAAAATGCTGCACCACCCCTTTTCTTTTTTAATTCTTCTTCTCCTCTTAAGTCTTAACTACTGCATCTCCCTTTCTTCTATTTTTTCTACTTCAAAAATGGCATGCTTCCTGAAACACGTCACACAAGATCAAACAGTCCACTCTAAGTGATCAAAGCAACACCACTTCGTTCTGCATGAATTTATTCACAACTTCTCACTACTTTACTACTTCTTCTATGTAAACAAACTCCTGCTATAAGTAAAGCAACCCACAGCGACTTCTCCTTTGCATCTGCACTCACTCTCTCCATCAGCAAGCATGCAACCTCCCCCATTATCCCATACGTATGCACAAACACCAGTACATGTGCTTTAGCCATTTCCTAGACAGGCGCCCCCACCTTTTTTTGGGGCCACCTGACCATTCATTTAACTTCCAACTTCACGTTAAAACTCCACTGCACTACCTCTGCATCACCAGACCCAACGCCACCTCCTACTGGACCCTCATGCGCCTCCTAGCTTGCCAAACCCAACTCGACGTCACACTGCAAATGAATTTCAATGACCTGAAATTTTTTTGAACCAGGAATGAGAATAACCAGTGTGTAGAGGAGATCTAAGCGAGATCATCGAATTGAAAATTAGACGATTTGGTTAAATAATTGATATTATATCGATTTTTGAACTATGGTTTTGTTTTTGAGTTTTATGGTGTATTTTTAGCTTCCCGCGAATGAAATAAACAAAGGAGCATAGGTTTTTATAAGTAAAGAAACTTGGAGGCCAAGGAGATAAATAACGTGGAGTGTCAGAAGCTATAAATCTTTTCTTTTCTTCCTGTCAAATATGTTCTGCCATCATTTTTGGACTAGCAAAAACCATGTGTTATCAGATTTTGGATACATAGGGATAGCACGTCCCTATTTTTGTTGTTTTAAGCGCATGCATAGTATATAGTGTATAGAAATTATGTGCAGTGGTAACTAACAGAGGACATGTGCTGTAAATTTTGTAATATATACTGCCGAAATAGTTGACCACGCATACACAGTAACATGCTATGGTTTCGTTTTTCAAAGATCGGATAGGGTAGTATATTTGCTTTTAAATCATATAGCATCATGTGCGTAGACACAAATTTTCCTCCTTTGCCATTGGTCTTTTAGCCGAGATTTTTGACGAATAGGCTCAAATTTGAATATGACGGGCTGATATTTTGCATGTGCAGATTGGGTACGATATTTTTTTTTTCTTTTTAGGTGGCAATGAAACAGCTGACGTTGTTCAAAGAAAACAAGATTCATATAGATTTGCTGAGATTACGAGAATGGTTTGTTTAGAGATATGATGACAAATAGTATTTTTGTTGCTTTCATGTCCCACGCTTCACAGTAAACGGTGATACACGGAATTAGATAGGATTTGGACGGCGAGATCTTGATAATTCTGCGATGTCATAAGATTCTGCAAATCTTTGGAATTTATAGCATCTGTCTTTTTTTCAAGAAAAACAATGGGCTAAGTTTAAATAGCAGTAGTATAGGTTTTGTTTTGATCACGTACGGTTTTGTAGTGATATTTGGTTTCATAGCTGAAAAGATTTGCAAAGATCTGAATAGTTATTATCAACCAAAATATTTGAATCGGAAACAAATCGTATCGGTGAAGCCAATCTTTTTAAACATTTCTCCCTTCAGTTGGGTGAAGGCTTTTCACGAGCTTTGGCCAAATTTTATTTTGATTAACAAAGATTTCGAAAGCGATGTACTAAAAATGACGCCTATAAAAACGCGACCGACGATCTTAGTGTTAACTATCATTTTTAATACGTTGGAACTGGTTTCAAGATTTAATGCAACCGTAGGGACAATATAAAAAGTCATAATCAATGTTTTAAATTGATTAAATTATTTCAAATAGTTTTACACCGCGCATAGTAACAAAATAACTCCAATTCATGTTATTAAATTTCAAAACAATATTTAAAACTAAATTTAATGTTTAAACAGTGGAAATCTAGGTCGTTACAGTATTTTAATAAAGTTATCAGTGTTCCTATCACCATTAGTTAAATAGGATAAGGATGAAAGTGACTCAAATTACTAGAAAATAAGATAGGACTGGTATATCATCGCGTTTATACTTTATCTATACCCCTAGCTGATATTGTTCTATAATTCCAGTGCATATGGCAAAGTAGGATAAAACTAAAAGTATGATATGCACATAAAGGATTACATAATGTGATAGATAATTGATGAGCCTGCACAACCATTAGCTTCTTAGTTAGTCTAGATTAACTATGAGTAGATAGGAAGTCAGATAAAGAATATATATTTGAATAGGCCATACAGTGTTTTCCTAACAAACTATTAGACATTTATACCTGGTAAGTCCAAATAATCCATATAAGGTTGTAGTCAACCTAATAAAAATACAGTGTAGAGATAAAATGTTGAAATTGCCTGATTTGCAAGCATGCATTTGTTGATTATAATTATTATATTTAGTAACCATAGCCATAACAAGAATAGTGTAACACCCCGTATTTTCTATGATCGTATAAGTAATAAATCAGAGAATAATTAAATTATTAAATAAGAATCAAGGGAAACGGGTTGCACCATTGCGTTCGTCTCGGAATTATGCATGAAATCGAGTCCGAGTTTTCGAAAATCGGAGTTCGTATGACCAATTTATGACCCTCAGAAGTTTCAGGAATTTGAATAAAATAAAACAACTCGAAAATAAAGCCAGAAATTCGAAATTCAAACCCAGAGAAGGCTGGCGGGAAAATTCCCGCCCATATACCTAGGTCGACTGGGGAGTCGACCCCCCCAACCAGGTCGACTGGGGAGTCGACTGGGGTGTCGACCTCCCCGTGACCAGGTCAACTGGGGAGTCGACCTGGGGGTCGACCTGCTCCCGAAACCCAGTTTTTAAACCTGGTTCATTCTGATGTATCCGGTCTAGTTTTCTGTCTAGATTCGTCCACCTAATCCTATATAAACAACCCCCTAGCCTCATTTTCTCTACACAATTTCATTCTGTCTATACTCTATCTCTGATCTAAATAAAAAAATAAAAATGGAGTCGCTACTCTGTTGGAATCAACACTCGGACTGATGCATCTTCTTCCAACCTGAATAGAATTAAAAGCTAAATCAAATCTCAAATCAAAGTTTAGAGCTACGACAAAAATTAAAGAGGAGTAATTCAGCATTTCTGCATCAACAACAGTTTATTATCCTTTCTTAAAACCACGAAAGGCAAGTACAGTTATTTTTCGATATAAACTTTAATTATAATTGTGACATGATTGTAAATCTGAATTTGAGGTTGTGTACGTTCTATTCTGATATATATTATTCTGTATCTCCTTCTTCTTTCTGTTCGATAGCCAGGCTACCACGAGCTGTGCCACATCTCATAAGAGATTAACGCATGAACGCTAAATTTTGGGACAAATAATGAATGATGGCATAATTGGACATGGCTAATCTATGACTGATGTTGTAAACTAGATTTAGATCTATGCATATTCTGTGAATTGGAAGAAGAGGAACCATTGTATGTTAACATGTGACTTGAGACATTGAACATAACACATATTTTGAATTAAGATCTGTTATAATTTAAAGTTCTAGATTGTTGGGCATATTGTTTATATAACGATTCAGGACTTGAGATAAAAAGAGAATATGACTTAGGTGTGAAGATCTATATTAAGATTTGATGACTATTAAATGTGAATAACACCTAAGTGGGAGATTTTTGAATATATGACATGCATTGAAATCGATGGCTATATTTGGTATAATTTATATTTGAATCTTTTGTACTAGTCAAGTTTAACTAAATTTGGGATATGTGTTATATGGTAAATTATGACCATAATCTGTGCCATGTAAATTCAATGCAAATGTGGGGGTATATGATCATATTATGAATCATGATAACTATTTAGGCGTGCAAACTTAGGCCAAATTTATAATTAGGCAAGATATGTCTATGAAACTTTAAGGAATGATTAAATCTGTTATATTTCCTAATCTGCTAGTTATGTTATATTGCCTAAGCTGCTAATTAGATTGAATTGCCTAATCTGCTAATTATGTTAAATTGCTTTATCTGCTAAATCTGCTAAATCGCCTAATCTGCAAGATCTGTTATCTGTTTAATCTGTTGAATGGCGTAATCTGTTGGAACTGAAATGCTGAAATTTGAAGTATGTAAATCTGTAGACTCGATTTAAAATTGAGCAAAACTTGTTAATAGAACCTCGAATAATCTGTTGTAACTCGTACAGAAGTTAATTTGTTAAATTAGCATGATTAGTCTGATATTAGCATAGTCTGTGATTGAATGCATTGGCTAAACATGAAACATGGCTAACTCGAGGTTAGAATGAGTTTGCGGCGTAATCCTGCCTGGAACAGCCCGGCATATCCAGTGGCCGCAAACAGTAGGTTCTAATGTGAGAAGTTAGTCATAACGTGCTTGAAACCCAAGGTTAGACTCAGTTTGCGGCAGAAACCTGCCCGGAACCAACCGGCCTAACCAGTGGCCGCAAACTGTCAGTCTAATGTGAGAGATCTGCGCATTAATTTTTAATTAATACAAGTCTAAGATAAATATGATGTCTAAAACGTGTTGGGTGGATAGGGTTAAACCAATTGGACTAATGAATTTAACAAACCCGTTTCATGAACCTGTAGGCCCAATTACAAAGTTAGACAAATCTGTAAATCTGTTAAATCTGTATATCTGATCCGTTAGTCTGAAAATTTGTCTGATCTGTGAACTAGTTGATTTGAAACTCTGTATGTCTGAACTTGTAAACAAGTTAATCTGAAATCTGTTAGTCTGGGAACACAAGGTTAGGAGGGAAATTACTTGTGTCATCTGTTGTTTGGGACCAATATTAGTCAGTAACCTTTTCTGGTATCAAAACTTTGACCCAACAGTAGGTAGGGTCCGGGCACGCTTACTGAACTAATTATAAGCGGTTCATTCTGATAATGGCGAGGGGTGTTGATGGTGCGTTCCAACCGGGTCATGTGCGTGCATGGATCCCGGTCTGCCTCTTAGGATGTAAGACGCCGTGACATCTGTAAATAGATCTGTGTCATTTAAAGGTTGCCACTTTGGGGAGTGATACACCCTTCGGTGGAGCTGGCACAGGGTATTTATGTATTAAGGAGCCAATCGCTTGGGGTAGGGTTTTAGGGTACACTTAGTTATGTTTGTTTCTATTGGTACCGTCTGTTTCTGTTGGGTGGTAACACCTGTCTGCTTTTGCGTGGTACCGTCCGTTCGGGTGGTAAAGACCCATTTACTAGTGTACACTTAATCCTACATTCTGTTTCCATAGGGATTAATCTATTTTTGTTTCTGTACCTTCTGTTCGGGTGGTAAAGGCCCATTATTAGTATTTTGTTTCTGTCTGTTTCTGTTGGAGTGGTAAAGGCCAATTACTAGCATTCTCCTCCGTGGAAATTATTCTTTTCCCGTTTCTATTTCAGTTTAGACATTGGGGTGACACCTAATCCTGTTATACTAGTATTAGTGCAGAGAGGTGAAAAGTAATATTATTCTGTATCTTCTGTTTAACCTAAGTATATTTGCTGCTCCTGTTACTGTTATCTCTTATCCAGCTTATTTTCATGTCATTATTATTATTATTATATGTTCATATGCTGAAAGTCACTGGACTTGCCAGACTTTATGTCTGACCTTGCTTGTTTTCGCCCCTTTTTCTTCCATTTCCCCCCAGGTTTACAAGGAGGGAATACTTTAGCTTAATCCGGATTTCTTCTGGTTGAAGTACTTAAAGTATGGTTTGACTCCTTATGGCAGCTTCTGTTGGGATTATGATTTAAAAAAAAACTATGCATTCTGAAGGCTTTTGTACAAGATCGATTTTTTTGTACTTGAATTCCGATATTGTGATTTGAAAAGATGTAACAAAACTTGCTTCGGTTTCTGTTGTAATAAAGTTATAATTTTTTCAAGTACTGATTTATCTACCTTGTAAATTTCTGTTCTGTCTACTAAAACGCTCCATCAAAGTTAAGGCATTCCCTTTGTGAGTGACCTTAACGGAGGTGGGGTGTTACAAATAGTAACAGAATAATGTGATTAAGGATACTAGTGAAGGGAAACCCTTTTTGCTCAATAACATGGTCGCACAAGATATTCATCTATTGAGACAGTATATCGTTATTCACGCTAGACTTTTTGTTTAACTCTCAGGAGCTCATTTGAGTAGATCAGGAGTAAGGATTTCAAGTTAGAAGCTTTATGTGAGTAAAACTTCCAAAGACATGCAAAAGGCAACGCTAGCTATATAGTTGTTATTTTGAATCAACCGTGTTTTGTTTATGATGATTGAATGATGTAATAATCTATGTATGTCAGTTATTAGTACTTTATTCAACCAACGAGGCATTTTCATATGTCACTCTTGGTGTTTTTACATTATTATATTTTATCAAAACCTAATAAATAACCTTTGAGATTATGTAATGAATGTAAAATATTATCCTCATGAAATGAGAACTGTTTTTGGAAAATGGTTTAAGTTTGTTTCATTTATTGTTGATATTGATACAATTAACATGCTTGTGTTTTTTCATTGGGAATTAATACAATGGATAACATGTAACACCCCACATTTTAAAATAATTACAATAACAACAAACAATGAAAATAAATATTTTTGGAACTTTCATAATTTGGCATTGAAACTTATATCATTGGATTCGTGACGATTTCTAGATTAACATACATATATAATATGTTTCTAATGGAGCTCGTATGGAAAAGTTATTGGTTTTCGAAGTTCGGCATAGGAAAATAATTATATGTATAAATATATGTAAATATATTTATTTATAAATATATGTATGAATTAATTGTAGAAATAACGCATATTTGGAAATTCAAAATAAACGGGTTAATATAAAGAAATTAAATCATGAATTAAGGGGAAAAAATGAATGTGTAACAACCTGAATTTTCTCTCAAAATTCTAATCTATCAAAACTTGTGTTGGTTTGTCTGGTATCTTGTAGAAAAGACAGAGATGATAAACATATCAGAGCTCGGAAAACATCTCACAACAGAATGGAATAAAATATAAAATAATCAAAATATAGCATTACCTAGATAATAATACTGCCTAACTAGCTAGTATCCAAAGCAATCATATCTCTGCTACAAATCTAACCTGCGAGTATGTTACGAGGAGAGGGTCAGAACACAAGTTTTGGTGATTGGATTTAAACTACACATTTTGGATAACCCGACATATAACATTTAGTCACATTTTCTTATTCATTAGGTTACTTCCCAGTAGATTAACCTAATATAGTATATATGTAGCTACCCCCAACATTAAGGTACACCCCATGGTACCCCAATCGCACGGTCTTCGCCGTAACGCCATAGAAATATATGCAGTCCCTCATCCTACGCTGGAACGGCGTATGGATCTCTATATAAGAACGCTACGTTTTGCATAGAACTGCCATCTCCATGCTACATAAGCGTACGGACTACCACCTTCGATCGAATCAGATTCCATCACAGAGTAATGCCCTAGAGTCGAGATACACCACCCAGAGCAAGCATGCATGTATCTAGACTTTCTCACGTATGTATCATCAATCGTATTTGATGCCTTAACCTTTACGATACACCATCCAGAAACGGTATGCATGTATCCGCATGTATTATCAACTATGCACCGAGTTCCATAACAGGGATGTATCAAAAACACGAAACTCGGTCGGGAGCTTTTCAGAAATCTGTATACACAGATGATATGGTTTGCATTTTCAGTGGCTATGGTCCCACCCGGCCCCTCCCTCAACTTGTGAAAGAGAAATAGAAATGAGAGCTAGTGACGTAGCCTAGAAAAACAACAAACAATAAATCCTAATTAGCATGTCCCGCAATTAAAGCCATGATAGCAAAAGGTCGATGATCTGTAGGTTTAGCTCTCCATCTTTCTGCATCACGCATCATGCTGACTGTCGGTGGTTGGTACCCAACGACTGCTATCAAACAGATGGTTAGACCCGCTAAAGGCAAATAGATAAAATGGTCATAACCTGCCTAGTCACAAGGAAACCGGATCGTCGAATCACCTATGCCATCCTACAACCTTCTGACTGCACTCTATTGTGGAAGTCAAGGTATATTCACTAGGTAGTAACACACATACCTAACCTCTGCAAGCACAACCTAAACGATGTCACTGCGCAGAGGACTACCAGGAATACCCTCCACGTCCCAGGAAGCTGTGTGCTTCCCCTTCCAGTCCTTCAGAGCCAGTAGAATACCAGCAGAACAGACAGAATAATCAGATAAACGTGCGCTGCCCTCGTGCCTCATGACACCACGATGATCTATCCCATCGGATTATTCACCTTCAAACCTACGGATTTGTTCCAAGTGCCTCGAGTTAGTGTGTTATTAGACCCTATCTCTAATCATTTATTACGCGCTTGCTCTACCTCATCAGATTTCCAGTTAGCTTGGTTATTTCAAGTCATATTGACTTCTTATTCAAGTTCCTCTTGCTTATTAATTTCAGTTATATAACTTAACCTATTTAAGTTCATTAATAAACCTTTAACATGTTATTATTATTAGCATATTTTAGATTCTCAAGTTTACAGATAACATGTTATTCATATCAGTAGGATTCAAATTCTCAAGTTTATAGATTACTTAATTTATAATTAAGTACAACTTATTGTGTTACATAAGTTTTCCCCTTTTTTCTCTACTTATTATAAATAACAGGTTTCCAAATTTACAGATTACTTAATTTATAATTAAGTACAACTTATTTCATTAAACAAGTTATCACATTCCCTCTATTGTTTATTATAACCTAGGTTATAATTTCCACTTGTCCCTAGAACAAGCCTACCTATTATCTTTCCTTTTTCCCTTTCTGGTTTATTCATAATAGGTTATCATCATTCCCCGTTCGTTCCAATTCTTTTACTATTGTAACTTTCATTCATTTCCATTAATGCCATTTATTTCTATCCTGTTATATGCATATACTCATATGCAATAGACCTCTCACATTAAGCCGACCACTTGTGGATGCTGGATTTGCCGGGTGGTTCCGGGTAGACTTCTACCATAAGTTGGACTTAAGCTCATGTCATAGCACCTTTATATGTGTGTTTACGCACTAGACCTCTCACATTAAATTGATCACTTGTGGACATTGGATTTGCCGGGCGATTCCGGGAAGACTTCTACTACAAGTTGAATTTAACCTCGTGTCTAGGTGCGGTTACAATTTTCTATTTACCGTAAATTTTTGGCATATTCGTTCTTCCAAATTTCATTGTAATTCTTATTTACAACCTTTCGGCATAGTAATATTCTTAACAAGTATCTGAGTTCATTGTAAACTCCGTAATTACAACATTTACAGCAAATTTCAACTCAAATAGATGGTTAATGGAAAACAGGCCTTATACAACATTACAATTATTCCAAATCTCAATGTAACTTAACTTACATCATCCAACTAGCAAGTTATTAGAACATGTATATATACTACTGTAACAACCCGGAAAATCGGAACCAATTTAAAAAATTTATTTTGGTAATTTTAATAAATTTTGAATATTTAAATAAATAATAACAAAAAGAAATTTATTTTGAATAGAATTAGAATGTATAGATTTATTTGAATCGAAATTAAAATATAAATATTTGTTTTAATTATAAGAGGAATTGGAAATGGCGCAGTAGTTTGAAATTTTGATTTCAAATTTCAAATGAATGTACAAGATTCAAATAAACCGGATTTTAGTGAAACCAAAAATATTAGAATCTATTTGAAAATATCTTTCCAACGAATCCGAAAAATTGAAATTTCATAGGGGGAATAAAAAGTTATGCCTAATTAAAAACTCAGAAAAGTCGCTGTGGAATTTATATATATTTTAATATATATATATGGCCCTTAAAAATAGCCATTTTGCAAACGTCCTCCGTTTTTTATGAAACCACTTTTGTTGGATCTGGGATGTCAAATTATTCCTAGATTCCAATTTTCATAATTTTTGAAATCAATATGTGAGCGTGACAAAAGAAAACGTGTTTTAACAAATTTAGTCAATTTGGATCGACCAAAAAATGGTCATTTTTCAAACGGTCTTCAAATTTGACAAAATTAGGTTTGTTAGGACCGTATCGTCAAAACATAGCTAGATTTATTTTTCGGGAATTTTTAGAGTTAGTACGTGGTCTCGGTAAATTAAAATGTGCATTCAAATTGAATATTTATTGATTTATATTTTAAATTTGATGAAAACTGATCGTAACAGCCGAATTGGGTTACAGGACATATCCCATTGCATTCGTAATTGGGGTTTTTAGCTAGGGGCGACAGTCATTGGGTTTGATTAGGGGTTCGTAACGATAAACCAGAATTCTTGAAATAATTGAATTAAATAATATTAAAATATTATATATAAACCCTAAATTTCTTGGAAAACCTAATCTATCTCCCTCAAGCTGCCGTCAGCTGAAAATCTAGGGCCTAGGAGCTTCGAAATTAAATTGAAAAAATTATCCTAAACGAGATCGAACTAATCCATGATTTCAAAACTAAATTGTACATCTAAGAGAGAGCTTTCGATTCATACGGGTATGGGCATCTTTGGAGTTGAAACGACCACGATTTTAGGCCTCAATGGTCCGCCATTTGCACTCAAATCGAGGCGTCAAGGGGGATCAGAGGTTAGGCTGTTCGGCGGGGTGGTGGAGCACACGAATGGCGAGGGAGGGGTGGTTCCTGATCGGAGCACGGCGGCTTGAGGAGGAAGTTAATTCGAACCCTAAAAATGGAAGGATGGGTTTGAGCAGCGGCCTGTATTGAACGAGGGGGGAAGAGATAATTAAAGGGGTAGTTAATGTGTTATTAATTTATCAATTATCCCATTTATGTAATCAAATGTTTGTAACGCGATATCTTTTTCATACGAGCTCGAAAAAATGCAAACTCAGTTGCATTGAGATCATGGGGACGAGAAGTTCACAACAATACTGACCTCATCCAATTTGGAACCAATCAGAAATTTGCGCAAATTCAAATTCAAACCGAACAGAAAGTTAGAAATAAAACTGACGAAGTGGTAACCAATGTGAGAATTTCTCACTAAAATTATTTCTGTACAATTATTTGTTTTATAACTGAATATATGAACTGCTCTCCATCGTCCACAGACCATGGGCGACTTGTTTGATTGTATTATGGTGTGATATTGATAGTGATTATGTTGAATAAAATGTATGAACAATAAAAATATCATTTTTATTGTATAAATGAATTGTATAAAATATTCATGCATGGAATAAAATATTTTATTATTTAAATTATAATTTTTAACAACTATATGAATGAGAATAAATATTCATTAACAAATTGGATGATTTGTTTTTGTACTCCCATTTATTTGATATAGATTGGGACGATAAATTTTACACATCGCCCAACTGCACAAATAATAATCACTATTTGTTGTTTGAAACCCTACACGGGTATTGGGATGATATTTGACATACACTGATCCCAATAGTTAGTGGTATGTCAATCGATGGGTTGACAGACTGTGATGAGCGTTAATTATTTATTTTTAAAGCTTGTACAGTTGTAAATTGCACTTTGGATGATGGATGATTGTTTATCACTGTTGTTGTATACATGTGTTGTGTGAAATCCATATAAATAGCATTATATGTAATTGACTGTGTCTGATTCCAATTTAGAAATATTTGAAAATATAGAAATATTTAAAATAGAAATATTTGAAAATAGAAATATTTTTAAATAAAGAATATTTTTAAATAATATTCAGTAATAGATCAAAATATGATTTTGTTCTTCGATTTGGGATGGACATGAAAATAATTAAATATATAAAGCCATCTTGATTAGATTAATGCCATTTTGACATGAACGATACTTATATCGATTTTATTAATTTCTATAATGAATATCAAAAAGGAATTGATTTCAAAATCTAATGTTTTGAAAATATTATCATTTATATATTAATGATATGGAATATTCAATTTTGATTTGAAATTGAATATGAAGTTGAAATTGTTTTGAAAATGAATTTAAAATGATTTATAAAATACGTTTCAAATGGAAATTGTTGAAATATATATTATATATATAATATAATGGCCTGAATAGAACGCGCCGCACTGCGGCAGTTCGCGAATTTCGACCACTGACTTCGAATGGACATCACGGGAGATTCGACTGTTGGATTCTCCTAAAACCAGAACTGTTGGGTTCTATCGAAAAGAGCTGTCTAATGAATATTAGAGATTTAAAATCTAAAGGTTGGATTTGGAATTATGTCCAAATCAAATTTGGAAAAGGTCGCTGTAAGTGCAGTTCGATGGTCGTTTATGGAAATCGACTGTACGGGCCTTGATAAAATTATTGGAAATATCAATAATTAGTGTAAAATCATAATAAATGATTTGGAAAGAATTGGGATGAAAAATTCCATATTTGAAAAGATAAAAATAGATTTTTATCGAAATGAACTAGTTATGAACTAAAATTATAATCCAATTAGTTTAAATAAATAAATTGGATTTGAAATGGTTTAAAAATAACCAAAATTTCCAATACATGAATTGGAATGGATTTTAATCGAAATTATCTTCGGAATATTTCGATATTGGATTCCGTAATTACACGGGCATTGTGGCGGAATTTGGAAGATATATATATCGTTATTCCAATACGATGTTTATTGAGTACAAAATTTGATATTGAATATAAGCCGATATATTTTCTATTCAGAGCCTTGTATTTAATATCAAATGGGATTTTGGTTTTGTCGTGAATGGTGTTTTAGATAACACTTGTTCTTTAACCCGATCAACAATGGAATGAGATTTTGGGTTTGTCGTGAATGGTATCTTTAATAATACAGTTCTTAAACCCAATGGAGTTAAGGAAATTAGAAACTAACTGGAGGTTAGCTAAGTTGAATGGTTTCCTGGGTATTGATCCGATGTTGGTTTCGGCCTTCGGGATTAATACTTAAGGAATTATTCTCTTACTAATTTACAGTTAGAGACTAATGGAATGGTGTCTTCATTAACAATGTTCTGAAACCCCGTGCGAAAAAAATAAGTCTTTTAACTGAGATTTAAAGAAGAATTACCAATTAATGAACATTTAATTAGAATTGAAATGAAATGTAAATCGGGTTTATTGTGAACTATGTTTTAACGACATTCGTTCTTTAGCCCGATTTGCAATGAAATGTGATTTGGATTTTATAAATCTTTATTCTAAGATTTAATGGAATTTACAAAGTAAAGTTTTCCAGTTTAATAAAATAAATTGGAATGGATCGGGATTCAATTCGATAATAATCAAAATGAACTTCTGTGGAGGAAGACTGAAAATATATATGGAATTTAAAAGGCTTTGCCGTTATTCCATTTATAATTTTAGTCGGAATGGGAATTGATATCCATTATATATTGGTTTGTTTTTCCGTGAAAATTCCGTACTAAAGGCTTGACTGATAACTTGCCTAAGGCTCGGTCTAGAGAGTCTCGAAGCGGTAAGGACGATCTCTTGCCTTGGTTCACAGATGGAAATCCAACTTCTAATACGACATTTTGCGATTTTGAATGTAGAGCCTATTATGGCGACGTAGTGGGATGGGGCACTCATGCCATCTATGATTGATACATTTATATTTGAAGTTGATTTCTTTACTTATAGTAATAATAAAAGAAAAATTTCGCGTACTAAGAATTGTTGGCTATTATAAGGTAAAAACTCTATCCTCCAGCTTGCGTTGCATTGTGCTGTTTGTTTATGCACTGGTATTCTTGGAAGGAAACCCGTTCCATGTTATACGGTGTGGTCCCTTAATTTACCGAACTTTAAAATTAAATTGATAATTCTTTTAGTTCTCACACCAGTCACATGACTGACCTGGAGTTTATTGTTTTAACCTAAACTCTAGGTGCCCCTATTTTCCACACGGGAAGCTAGTAGTTTTGGTTTTGCAGATTTATATTCACAGGATCCTAGTTTACAGTTGGAATGATATTCGGAAAGCTCTGTAACTGTATATTCCTTTCAGTTTGTTTTGTATTTTTTTCGCTGCATTGTAATTTGTTATCTCTGATATTTTTCTGATGTATAATATTTATTCATACTCTATATATTCTTGTACTACGATGGAAAGTGTTGTTATAAGCAATAAAATGTTCTTCTGTTTGTGTTCTGATTTGTCGTGTTCTCGAAGCAATCCAAGCTTTCCTTCATGGGGAAGTTCAAGTCATTTCAACTACAGTAATCCATTCCACATGCTTTAACAGTTTTATACATTTCAGCAGATTTACATTTCAGCAGTTTAACCATTTCAAAGGATTTATTATACATATTAACAGGGAGTATCAAACAATAAATATACCATTATCAAAAAGGTATAACTTAAATCCACTCACCTAATAGCTTTCCAATTCATGAATTTAGTCCAGACCTAGCATTCCTTGGCTCCACTAACTGAATTTAGAACCAAAATAACCATGAATCCACAATTCTCAACTAAAAGAAAAGGGGAAGAAAGAGGAGAAATTTAAATGGACCAGATCCAAGAATTTACCTTACTTTGAACAGAATTCTGAACACCCTTTTTTAAACATACATTCTTTTCCTCTAGATCTTGAATCAGAATTTCTTAATACTAATTATTATATTTTCTAAGGAGGTTTGACATGGAAGAAGAGTGGCAGAGTCTAGACAGCATCTCTGAAAATGTAATATTTAGGCTAGGCTCTGCTAGCCTATTTATAGGTGTTCAAGATCTTATCGTACACGCAGCACTGAGTCAGCAATGAACGTGGTTAGAAAAACTGTCCAGATTCATCAAATGAATCTGCCCGGATTAGGGGTGGGTCGATCCCACATACCCCACTGGTTCGACCCAAGCCCCAGGTTGACCGAAAGGGCTTGGGTCGACATGTGGGTCCTACGAGCTGGTTTAGGCGCAGATGTCTATTTGTTAACGTTTGAATTTCTGGAGCTATTTAAACATTATACTTACATATAAACTCCTTATATGTATACAAAACTTTTAATGCCCATTTTACACCTGTATATATATACATGCACAACTCTTATTTCAATTTCAAAATTCAAATGGCGTTATGCAGTTACTTAATTCTTACCATATTTCTTTGATTGTAGCCTTATTTTGAATTTTTCTCTTTTGTGTGTGTGTCTATATATATATTTGCACACACACACACACACACAGATATATATATATATATATATGCATATACCTACATATCCATGTATTCATATATTTTTGTCCTTCCTTATTGTATAATTTTCCTTATATATGCATACATTCCTATTTTCTCCTTATAATGTGTATTATTTTAGTCGTTCCCCTAAAACAAAAATATGGCGCCGGTGAGAATCGAACATGCGCAACTCTCTGTAAAGTCACATGCTCTTACCAATTGGACTACATAGGCATTTGTTAACAAGACTAAAAACAATGGTGGTCATTATTCTTTTTCTTTTACCTTCTTTTCATGTTTGTTACAATATTTCATTTAAAGGTATGAATTTCATCTTAAACCAGTTTACTGCAATCCATAGGTCTAAATTGACCAGAAAATCGCCACGGACGCAATGATGCTAATATCGTAACCAAATTCTGGAAGCTCTTAAAATTTTATTTTATTTGATTTAAGTAAAAAATGTGGGGTGTTACATTCTTCCACCTTTAGGAATTTTCGTCCCCAAAATTTGGTAAGTGTAAAATCAAGTAATTCCTCGCATAAATCACAACCATTATGTGTGCATCCAAAATTGAAGCCACTTGTGTACTACTGCAAAGTGTAATTCAACACAATAATACATGAATGAAATGAATGCCGAAGCGGTACCTCCTATATGAATGCAAATTTTTCTTGAAAATCTCTTAAAACATGATGCACACATCGTAAATATACTGGCAATTTCTATGTGAATGCAATATTTGAAAATCAAAATAAGTTTTCATCTAAAATTTCCCATATTCTTGCAAAGCAAAAGTGTAGTTCATCTAATTGTTGCATCCAAAATCCTACCAACCATCATTATTTTTCTAATTTCAAAAAATTTTAATTTTCTAAATTCAATTTCTTCTGTCATAAAAAGGTAGAAAACGGAAAGCTTCACATCCTTCATTTTTCTTTTAGTCACCTTTTTCTATCCATACTTGGTTTTGTGTGACTATTATAAAGATTCCCGATATCCTATCTAAGAACAACCCACATAAGAAAACTTTTACAGATTTTCATTTTCAACTTACCTTGGAAAAATTTACTCTTATTCACCTTTTCTCATAATTTTCCATTTTTCTTTAGCTGTCATGTTTGTTTCTTTACCGAATTTGTTGTTTTCTTTTTAGTTTTACCATTACTCTTTTCTTAACTTATTTAACTTAATCCTCTGATCTAAGTTTAGTTTCAAATAAGCCTTCTAGTCCTTCAACTAAAACAAGAAAACAAATGCTCTACATAACTACTACTAATTGCCAAGAATCTCATGACTATGTCCCCCTCAGACAGAAAAGTTCAAACCACGACATCAATGATAGGTTTAGGTGTTAACCTAAATACCCAACAGGAACAAAATAGCAGAACGATCCCAATAGAAATGTAATAACAGGTTTTACCCCTAACAAGAAAATTAACAATAGGATCTAATCACTTACTTTCCCTGCACTATCTAGTAGTCACCATTAGTCCTAGTTGTGTACCAATAGTCATTTTCAAGCAACACCCTAGGCTTCGCATTCTACGGGAACTTACCATTGTTCCATGATAATTCTCGCAATCTACTTCATAGTCTCAAAACTTTTTTCCCATCTTCCTCAGGCACTAATCCTTACCTACTCCATACTATTTAAAACACGGTTTGGCCTTTTCATTTCACTTTTCTTCCAAAAGTTAAAAGTATAAAAACTTTATTTTCCTTAACAAAACTTACTTTTGTCAAACCATAAAAACATGCCATCTCATAAAAATGTAAAACATTTTTTTTAAAATCACAAAACTGGAGTAGGCAAGGATAACTATTACTTAGTCGGGTTTATAACTTACTTACAACTAGGTGCAAGCATCTACTCTATTCATAATTTCAATAATTTATTTTGTCCGCCCAACAAAATTTTATGGCAAAACAATTATAAAAAATGATTGTTAAAAGAATATAGATTTCAAAACTTTCTTTACTGAAAATTCTAGTTTTCAACAAAATGCCACATCAAAATACAACATTTTCTATGTTTTTCTTTTTAATACTTTCATACCATATAACTTGAAAACTAGCGAGCTATACATTCTCCATAATATGCATCTTTTACTAAGATAATTTGTTATAGACAAAAATTTCACAAGAAATCACTATTTCCAAAATATACCTCATTTTACTTCAAAACTCAATATGTACATTTTAAATATTTTCTTTACCTATTTTAAAACTGTAACTTCTAATATCAAAACTTGAAAACACAATAAACCAAAAAGCTTTTACAAATTTCAAGTTCTTAAAATTTAACGATGGGGTTAGACTCCAAGTGGGTTTCCCACTTAAAAAAGCTTTCCTAGACACTCCCACAAAGTCAATTCCTCAATTATATATATTCCTAATCTGTTTTCCTCTTTTTATAAGGTTTTACAGCCAAATTGACTAACCTGAAATACTAATACATGGGATTCACCTTTCCTCCGTACAAAGTATATTGTACACTTCCAACCCAAATTACATAAGGGTCTCAGATTTTCGTTGTTCATTTCTTTAGCGTACAAAATAGATATCCCAACTTTTACCATATTATGTTTTTCCTATTTAGTGGGTTCCACTATGGATCTAGGTATATATATAATAATATATTTTTTAAAACACAAATACGTTCATTCACTATCTATATAGGAATCCAAAACCTAGGCTCTGATACCAAATGTAACAAACCGAATTCCAATAAACCAATTTTTTTCTTCAAAATTCTAATCTATCGAAACCCGTGTTGGTTAGTTTGGTATCCTACAGAAATGACCGAGATAATAAACATATCAAAGCTTAGAAAATGTCTCATAGCGGAATGAAATAAAATATAATAAAATCAAAATATAGCTTTACCCAGATAATAATACTTTCTAACTAGTATCCAAAGCTATCATATCTCTACGACAAATCTAACTTGAGAGTATATTATGGGGAGGGGTCAGAACATAAGTTCTGGTGACTGGATTTAAACTACACATTTTGGATAATCCTACATACACCATTAAGTCACATTTTCTTATTCATTAGGTTACTTGGGTTAATAGAACTCAAGGCATACACATTGATCGTACACATCTACTTCCTAGTGGATTAACCTAATACAATATATATGTAGCTACTCCCAACATTAAGGTACACCCCATGGTACCTCACTCGCACGATCTCCGCCATAACGCCACAGAAATATACGCAGTC
Organism: Allium sativum; assembly: GCA_030737875.1. NCBI lineage: Eukaryota > Viridiplantae > Streptophyta > Magnoliopsida > Asparagales > Amaryllidaceae > Allium > Allium sativum. The sequence continues at coordinate 765,386,704 of CM060912.1, read as the reverse complement.
CCTCATCCTATGTCGGAACGACGTACGAGTCTTTGTATAAAACTACCCTCGCCACGCTACGTAAGCGTATGGACTACCACCGTCGATCGAATCAAATTCCATCACAAAGTAATACCCTAGAGTCAAGATACACCACCCAGAGCAGACATGCATGTATCTAGACTTTCTCACCTACATATCGTCAATTGTATTCGATGCCTTAACCTTTACATACACCATCTGAAAATGGTATGCATGTATCTACACGTATTATCTACTGTGCATCGAGTTCCATAATAGGGTTGTATCAGAAACACAGAACTCGGTTAGGAGCTTTTTCAAATATCTGTATACACAGATGTTATGCTCTGCATTTCCAGTGGTTCTAGTCCCACCCGACCACTCCCTCAACTAATGAAAGACAAACAAAATTGAGAACTAGTGACGTGGCCCAGAAAAACAATAAACAATAAATCCTAACTGGCTTGTCCTGCAACCAAAGCCTTGATAACGAAAGGTCAATGATCTGTAAGTTTAACTCTCCGTCTTTCCACATCAAGCATCACGCTGACTATCGGTGGTTGGTACCCAACGACTGCTATCAAACAGATGGTTAGACCTGCCAAAGGAAAACACATAAAATGGTAGTAACCCGCCTAGTCACAAGGCAATGGATTGTCGAATCACCTATGCCACCCTACAGCCTTCTGACTACCCCCTATTGTGGTAGTCATGGTATACTCACCGGGTTATAACGCGTAGATCTAACCTCTGCGAGCACAGCCTAAACTCTTTTACTGCATAGAGGACTACCAAGAGTACCCTCCACGTCCCAGGAAACCGCGTGCTTCCCATTCTTGTCCTTCATAGCCAGCAAAATATCTGCACAATAGGCAAAATAATCAGAAGGACGTTCGCTTCCCTCGTGGCTCATGACACCACGATGAATTTTTCTCTTATGTGTGTGTGTGTGTATATATATATATATATATACACACATATATATATATATATATATATATATGCATATACCTATATATCCATGTATACATATTTTTGTCCTTCCTTATATGTATAGTTTTCCTTATATGTGCATACATTCCTATTTTCTCCTTAGAATATGTATTATTTTATTCTTTCCCCTAAAACAAAAATATGGCGCTGGCGAGAATCAAACACGCGCCACTTTCTTGAAAGTCACATGCTTTTGTTAACAAGACTAGAAATAATGGTGGTCATTGTTCTCTTTCTTTTACCTTCTTTTCATATTTGTTACAATATTACATTTAAAGGTATCTCTTTCATCTTAAATCAGATTTCTGCAATCCATAGGTCTAGCTAAGCAGAAAATCGCCACGGATGCAATGACGCTAATTCCATGACCAAATTCTGGAAGCTCTTCAAAATTTATTTTATTTTACTTAATTAAAAAATGTGGGGTGTTACAGAATGTTAATAACCAACATTCAAAAATTCGAACATTAAAATTAATGATGTTTGAGATAAACGCATGGGGGTCGACCCCCATAATAATCAGGTATATGTAAACCCATATGGGGTCGAGTCAATCCAAAGTTCAACCCGACATGGATGTAGGTCTACCCGCATGTGTTATTTTGGACACGTGCTTTCATTTCTGAACGAACTAATTTTGTTCGCTCTCATCAAACGGTTAGGGTTTGTTTTGGCATCTATAAATAAACATGTGGGGCTAGCCTCCAAACTTATATTATTCTAAGTGGGCACGGAAGCTCTATCATTTCCTTTTTCCTGTAGTTTTTTCAAAAATCAAATATATTAGATCTAAGCTTTCTGATCTAAAATCTAGAGATAGAAATTTTAGATTCAGAAGGTAGATATCCAAATTCACCAACCGTATAAGGTAAGTTTTACAGAACTGGTTTTTAAATAGTTTATTTTATTTCTTTTAGGTCTATATTTATAAGTTGTTGTGAAACCTTGTTTGTAGATTCAAATAGGTTTACAAAAAGGAAAGGCTACAAATAATGAAACTGTATTTAAATCATATCTGGAACTTGGAATGTCTTTTACATGTGAGTGGGTTTAAGTTATATATCTTTTTAAGTATTGATATTGTAATGATTCAAGATTTCAACAGTAAATATATGAAATTAATTTGAATTTTCTAAATATAAATTTAAGTTAATCAGGTTTAAGTTCAAATATTTATTTAATAATCTTTTATAATTTAGTTTGAATAAATATTAGTTTTAATTTTTAGGGTATGTTTGATTTATAAGATTTTTTAAAGTAATGATATTATTTAATTTTGATAATACATTGATTTTGTAAGATATGATATAGTTTGATATTATTTAACATAAGATACAAATAAATTTTAATATTGATAAGTATTTAAAGTATGAAATATTAAAAGAGGTTATTTAATTTATAATGGCTTTATATAAACATGAATTTTGTAAAGATTGTTAAATTTTTATTTTGATAAATATTGGGTAAGATAATTGTATGTATTTTTAAGTATTAGTATTTAGATAATATATGGTATTTTGGTGAAATATATATGTACATATATATATATGTGTGTGTATGTATGTATGTATATGTATATTATGTTAACAACTTTAGAATTTTTATAAGGATTGGTTAAGCATCTTGTCGAATTAATTTAGCTAAAAACAATGTTTGTTTTGGAAAAATTGTAAACGGTTTGCAATTTAGTTGCTGAAACGATTAGTGTTCAAATATAAATTATAATTAAATAACCGTTTTAATTAATCATTCAGTTTATGAACGAGAAGTCTTAAAATATTTTGTAGAATTTTATTGTAAATTTTAACATATATTTTTCTAATGTAGTTTAGGGAAACTGTGGTTCTTTTGACACTTTACAGAGTTAATCAACCAATTTGTTTTATACTTGTTTTGAGATATGTACACATCATTATATACGATCGTACTTCATTTTGTTGTCGTTCATAATAAACAAGCATGTGCTTGCACCCGAACCATTGTTTTGTCTACGCTTATTTTCTTGGTACGTTTAAACTAAGAAACTGTCTTATGTGTATGAAACAAATACCCTCGACATTTGTACTTCACCTTTTAAAGCTGCTCAGCATGTGTAAAATATTTTTTGCATTAAAGACATTTGTCAAATGGGTGTAAGAACCCTTCACCATGTGTAATCTACCCTCTCTCCACTCTTTGAGACCTACTATTCCCCCTCGTCTAAAACAAAACCATTGGCTTCCATGTATCAAGCTTCACTGCATCCATCTCCTCAGCCTTAGCTCCCACCTTCAGCACCACCAGAACCCGCAACTCCCATCGTTAACACCACCAGAACCCGCAACTCCCTTCTCTCCTCTCCCCTCGCCTCTTCTCTCTGCCCCCCTCTAAAATCCGTACGGTCTCTCCCCCTAAAAACAACTCAAGACTACCCCTTTGTATATTCAACTCAGCCTCCCCTTACAAGTTGCTCCAGTCCACCGCCACCGCATCATACACCATCCAGTCTCCACACACCCGCCTCCACAATAGGCTGTAGCCACCTTTTCCAATAGTTGGCCTCCTCCGCCCCCCTACTACCTACCAGCCATAGTACCCCTCCGACGCACCTCTGGCACCATTGTCCTACACCCTGACCCGCAGCTCCACAGTCGCACTAAGTCGCCACTACTTCTCCGTCAAGTCGCCCATGATTGTGCCTCCACCACTCGTGCACCATCAGGCTGAACGACATTGCTTAGTTGAGCATGGTTGTTCGGATTGTGAATGGAACCCATGCATGCTTTTTCCTATAAAAGTGTTTTTTTAAGACGGGCATGAGTTTATAGAAGGAGAAGTGGAATTGGCATTATAGCGCGTGTTGTAAGTGGTGTTCCTTGGAGATGTGCATGTTATTTGGAGTTCATACGAGGTTTGAGGTGTTTGAAAAGTGAATATATATATAAGCAACATGAAGGGAGTTTACATACGTTTGGACTTGGCCACCACTCAAGTAGGGGTTTGAAGTTATATCGGGTTTATCCTGACTTGTCTGGATGATTCGAGCATTATCCTTGTTGAAATTCATTTCGTGGTGTTTATGGATTTACGGGTCGATATATGTATACATACATATGGGCATTCATGTGCATAGGTTTATTTGGATGAGTGTTTATCGTGCTTGGGTTCGAAGCTCACTTGTCATGTCCGTTTTTACATCAGTTTCATTGTCCATCTTCTTATCACCAAAGGTGAGAATTCTAATTTGATTTATTTTAAATTACTTAGAATAGTTCATTATAATTAGTTATTAATTACAATTAGTTAATAATTAATTGATGTACATCGATTGCTTATGAATGATTGCCATTGGATGTTTGATGGATACTCAGGTAGTAAAAACACCATAAACACTAACAATTATTGACTATAACGCTTTGCGTACAATCAGTTGGTTGCTTTGTGATTTCTATGGATGAATTCATGCATGTTATTTGGTTAATTTATTTGATTGATTCTGGCTGTAAGAAGTCACACACACCGTAGTTGTGGATTAGAAGGGTAATCGATTTAATTCTTCTTTCCATTTAAATGAAGATTGATTATTTAGTATTAAAAATAATGGTTGGAATATAGTTTTAAATTGAATTTTAAAACTATTTGGAAATCAGAATAGACCAAACAATATTCGTATGAGATGAATGGTTTTTGGAAACAATTCCGATCGCTCATGGGTTATTTAAATATTGAATTGGGTTTTGAAATTTAGACCGGAAAAATGATTTGAAATATGTATTCAACATTGGTTTTATACAGACAATTCTAACGGTTATTTGTAAATAATCAACCGAGTTTGATGAAAATTTTGATTTAACTTGAAATGAAAGTTGGAATTTGAAATGAGGATTTGTGGAATAGTTATTTTGGGAAATGATTGAATGAGTTTTAGGAAATATTATCATTAGTTGGGGAAATTGGAATAATGGATTTTATGCGAATACTTGATTTCATAAGAAATAATTAAACAAGTTTTAAGTAAAATATTATTTTTTATTTGATTTGAAATGGAAGTTTGGGAATTTGAAATGATGATTTTAAAGTAAAGTTATTTTGGACTAAATTGTGAAGATAAAGTTATAATTTCGTGAAAAGAGCTTTGGAATATGGTTTTAAATATAATTTATGGGAACATAATTTATCTTGGAGAAAAAGAATTGGACTATTTATAAATCGAACGCATCGCATAGCGACAGTTCGTTAATATTGATTTTTAATTTCAAATGGTTATAACTTGAATGTTTTGAATCGGACTGACGTGAAACGAAAAATGACGGATTTCTATTAATGATGGTTTGTGAATCAAAAAGAAAATTTCAAAGTTCAACAAATGGTTTTCAAGTTATGTTTCAATTTTTTTTTTTTTGAAAGATCGATATATGTGCAGTTCGGTGGCCATAATGTGAAATCGAATAAAACGAGTTTATAAAAATTTAGAAAATTGTAATACATCATATTTTGTTATTTAAAAGTAATGTAAGTTGAAATATTTGGATGTTGAATTTTTTTGAATATATTTGATCTAAATATCCATTGTTCAGCACTTATAGTAACGCTTTTAAGCGTTCTTTGAAAACGATTTGGTTTTGAAGATTGTTAACCATGAATGATTGTGGAAAAGTTTGATAAATATTTCGAAAGATTAAAAGAGCTCAAAATTATTTTATATAATATTTTGTTTAAATATTTCTGATTTTAAGTAAGACACTGGAAGTTGAAATGTAAAGGGAATGAGTTTGGTTAGAGTTAGTTGAATATTCGATACGAGAATAAAATTATATTTTGTTACGGTAATCTAATATTTGCTTGAGTTTGTGAATTGATATTGAATAATAGGTCGATTAAACTATATTTGAAATATTAGTTGTTGGAATATCGCGAATGGAATTTAGAATCAAATTAAGATTTGGTAATTTTTAAAACTTATGGAAAGTATAACGACAATGAAAGAATTATGTTTTAAATGTAAGGTTGGAAAATTGAATATTGGGTCTTAAAAGAAGAGTTAAATGGTAATGGGTTTTATGAAATGAATCCAACCTAGTTTTGTAAATGAATCGATAACGATTTAGAAGAATATTTAAATTGGAAAACTCGTGCAATCCCTAGCTATTGTTTTAAAGTATGCTTATTACTTGGAAAGACCGGGATCGAATATTTCGAAAACCATTCCAAGTAATAATACGATGTTATAAAGAAATTCAAGACTTGGAAATCGATAAGTGAAGACCGAGAATCTTTGAATTGATTATTGATGTCTCGTTTGGATCGATCACCCAATATGAGGTTATAATTGGCATGAGATCTAAATATATTTGGAGATTTTCGAATTGTTGTTTCGTTCTAATCCAGAACGAACTTGTATGGATTGTGTGTCTAAATTGAAATTGACTGCGTAGCACTGATTTCTGTAAATACATATTGGATTTGTGGCAATAAATTATTCTTGTCTCTAAGGCATATGAACTTAGAGGTTATGTATTGATGGAAATCAGTGACATGTTGTGAATTGATAATGTGGCATACTTGAGTTATGAAATGAGATAGTGATGATCAAAGCATGGCTTATTGAAGCATAGCTTTGTGTATACCGTGACCTCAACGAACCTCACACTCCAGATTGATGGTAAACTAGTGGTCAGGTTGTATACATATACATAATATCTATTGATAACTAGAAAGGTTCGGCGGTAGATCTATCTACGAAACCTGAGGAAATAAAGTATATACGGTGTCCAAGTCTGGATGAAAACCGGGATATATACTGTATTCGATGTCCGTGTCTAGATGTTAACCTGGAGATACTTAGCTTGTGGCCTCGATTGATTTTCGTGCCAGTAACCATCATATTGGAAACTCAATAACCAATACGAGTCTTTCGTTTATATGTAAACTATGTATGTGGGTAGAGTTACTATGCTTGCTAAGATTCATATATTTATTTGTGAAATGGTTTTCAACACTATGCACTACTAATAGTATTAAAAGAGGATTTTCACGTATTAAAGCATTACTGGTTATCATAGGACAAAACTCGCCCATTTGGTGTGCGCTTGCATTATGTGATGTGGAACGATCTTATGATAGCTTCGTTTTCAAAGATCATTGCGAATTTCTATGCAAGAAAATTCGCATGGAGTAAAACCCATTCCGCGTTAGCGGCATGGCCCGGTGAATTTCCCAACTTTAAACAAACCCTAAATAATAACTGTTTTGAGTTCACACACCAGTCCCACAACTTACCTGGAGTTTATTGTTCCTACACCTAAACTCTGGGTGCCCATAATTATGCATGGGCAGCTAATAGTTTAGTTTGCAGGTTTAGTCTTCAGAGATGGATTCAGGTTTTGAAGCTAGAGTCATGCTTAGGTCTTAATTCTTCCGCTGTGAGCATATTTGTTTTCCGTTGAGCTTATGTTGTAACTCTGATATTCCTTATAACTCTGGTGTAAAGTTTTTGCAGTGAAATGAAAAATTCTTTTATTTGTGTTCAAATATGTTAGTACCCATAACCATACGTCTTTATGAACGATTTAAATTGGTTTAATTACCGGTGAGAATCAAGCAAAATGCGGATCATTACAGATATAACATCATTTATTTCCTATTATAATCAGTTAAGTTGATGTAGTTAAATAATAATTATTTGTAGTATTTATTCACATACATTCCTAGTACTGAAACTATAAATATTGGAAAAAGTGTACTTATATGTAAAAGTTATTCTTTTGGAAATTGGATTAAATAAACATAAGTAATTGTAGGTTTTAAAAATTGTAAAAAGAAGAAGCTGTAATCCTAAATATTGTAAATTTACAACAAATGGGGTCAAGACCGAGAAGTGGAATGTAAATAAGGAACTTTATATATAAATTAGATGGGAAGTTAGAACTAGCTTAGTTAGTTGGTTATGGGAAAAGGACATGTTTCTATTGGTTTTTTCCACAGGAAAGATGGTAAATATAATTACAGGAGTAAAAGTGAAAGAAAAGGGAAACATTATAAAATAGGTTGTAACCATATGCTGCACTATTTAGTAACTTAGAAATAAACAAAAGAAATGTCTTGCAATTATGTGTTATTATTTATAGAATTTTTTATATTAAAAAATAGAAATACGTACATATTTTGTAACTAACCAAATGGAATAAGTATAACTTCCTAAGAATAGAACTCACAAAAAAAGATAAGTAAAAGAAGTGATATAATGAAAAAACAATGTGAAAAGAAAAGAATTAATAACCAAGTTGGAAACTTAACAAGTAATTAACTCAGATAATCGATAGCCCAGATAAGAGTAAATAAAGTGTATGATTAAGATCTTTTGTTATAATATAGATAATAAGAAGAAAAGATATTATTATGATAAAATAATGTAGCCTTGGGCTAATATTATCATAGAAAGTAAGAAAGAAAAAATGAGAATAATATCATAATAAAAGAATAAGTATAGATTAAGAAAGATAAAATAAAATTAACGCATAAGGAAAGAATTAGACATATGGTTTAATAAGTAAAGTGAGATGTGTTTTGAGTTGTCAAAAGCGACCAAGAGGTAGCCTAGCGAAACGAACCACAAAAGATTCATCAGAGCACGTTGATCTCACGAGTCGGGTTTACAACAACATTCCCTGTCAGTGAACGACTAATAATCTTTGGAAAACTGACCAGTTATGCAAAGAACAAAAAGTGTAGGCTTCAAAGAGAGACGTGGAGAATACCCTAAGGACGACCCTCTGATGTAGGCATAGTAGAGCAGTTGTAACACCCCATAATTCTAAAGACATTATAATGATAAACTAATAAATACTTAAGTAAACATTTGGAATTAAGTAAAATGGACTGCGCTACTGCGTTCGTCTCCGAGTTCTACTTAAGATAGACACCAAGTTTACGGAAAATGGACGTCGTATGAAGAAGATATTAAGGTCTAAAGTTTATATACATATAAGCCATTTATATATATGTAATTCCCATAAATCAAAAATCAGAGGCAGGAAAAATAGGGGAAATCAGCCTGTTAAGGGTCGACCCCATCCCTAGGGGTGTCGACCCATGGGTTGACCCCATAACAGGGGTGTGGACACCCATGTCGACCCCTGACCCCCCTTTAGATCTGGACAGAAACCTGCTCTGCACTTGGATATAGTTCTGAGCAAGATTCGTTGACCTTAGGCTATAAATAGGACCTCATTCCCATTGTTTTTATTCACCAAAAACAATGAAGACAACGAGGTGCTGCCCCAATTTAGTTTAATATATTCTATTCTTCTTCAACAAGTTATACGTATTCAGATATCTATGCTACATCATCTACGATCAATTCTCTGTTCTTTAGATCCAATCACTGTGAGTCTACATTATTTTTAGATGTAAACACCTAAAATGTAATCTTGACATGTTTATAGTTTTGGATCTAAGCCTATGCCTGTTAGTAATCTGAATCACAACAGATCTGCCATTACTTGTATGTCTAATTTACTGTTTTGATCTCATATGTCTGTTCACGATATTCCTATCCTATTAGTTTGCTTAATCATGTCACCATATGCCTATCATGTTAATTCGCCTAATCATATCACTGTATGCCTATTCTGTTAGTATGACCAGTTCTATCATCATATGCTAGTTTTATTCATTATGCATGTTCTTGTTCTCTTTTCTCCCTCCTTCCCTTTTTATTTTTATAGCCTTCGAGCCTAGGCCTATCGCTGAACTACGCGAACGCACGAAAATCGGGAACGATTAATTTGGGGCATAATTCATATTGTAAAACATGATTGGGAATTTCGGGCATAATTTGTACCTCGAGCCAAAACTTTGGATTTGGGGGCATAATCTATATCTTGATCTAAACCTTAGTCTGGGGCATAACTTGTATCGTAGAACATACGGAGAATTCGGGCATGATAATCATGATAATTGGTTAATAATGAGAATGCCTAGATTTACAGTAATTAGAAACTGTAACCGCGCTTAGACACAAGGTTAGATTACACTTGTGGTAGAAACCTACCTGGAATAGACCGGCATATCCAGCATCCACAAGTGCTAAATCTAATGTGAGGGGTCTAAATGCATAAACACGTAATGTGCTAAGGCACGAGGTTTAGTCCGACTTGTGGAAGAAGTCTGCCCGGACCCATCCGACATCCATAAGTTGTAGACATAATGTGGGAGGTCTAACGCATTAATAACCATAAATGAATGAATGGTGATGAACTAGTAATACTCAACCTATTTGAATCCATAAGGATTACATGAACCTATTAATTAGAGTAGGGGTTAAGTAAACTTGCTTGAAGCAGTCGGAGAGTTAAGTTAATCTTGTTAAATATGTGGGGACGGGTTATACGTATGAACCCGATAAACTTAACATGTGGCGTTATGCAATCTTGTTAAACTCATAACCTATTGAAATCCTAGTAGTAGGGATGCAAGCCTAGGTTGAAGCTTGTATCATCCGGAGTGTGGGACCCATGCTAGTCAATAACCTATAGTGGTATCAAACGGAGAACCCCAAACTAGGTCAGGGTCAGGGCATGCTTAATGAGTTGGTTGTAAGAGGTCCATCTAAGAGACGGTGTGGGCGGCGCACCAACAGGGTCATGTGCGTGCATGGGTCCGGTCCAGGGAGGTTAAGACGCCATGACACCTGTAGATATGGTTTGTGCACATCTTGCAAACAAAGGGTTGTCGGTTGCCACTTTAGGAAGACAAATCCTACTGTACGACCAACATAAGGTATCTATGAGTTAGGGACCCGATCGATTAGGGGTAGTAATTAAGGTACATCTAGCCTTGCTTATTTAGGAGCCCGTTATTGTCGTTGGGGGTTAACATCTGTCAGTTCTATTGGGCTACCTGTTATTGTATGGGGTAAAACCTCTCACTAGAAGTACACCTATGTCTACCATCTTGTACTTATTGGGATCATTTTGTTCTTGTTATACTAGTATTGGTGCAGAGAAAAGTATTAGAGAAGCGCAATGCATATTTTGTTCCGTTTATCCTGTTTACCTTGTTATACCTGCCTTATGCCACAGTTATCTCTCTCCAATTTATATGCCTGTCATGGTGCTTTTACTTATTTATATGCTAAAGATAACTGGACTCGCCAGACTTTATGTCTGACCCATTTTGTTTCCTCTTCTTTCTCTTCTGTTTCCCCCTCCCCTCCCCCAACCCAGGTTCTCAAGGTGGGAATACTCAGGCTTGATCAGGATTCTTCTTTCGTTCTGCTTGGAGCTGCTTAGATGTACTTCTTGATTTTGTATATCCTCTACTATGGCTATATTTTGGGGATTATGCTCTTTTTATGTAATATTGTACTTTGATGAGGATTTTTGTACAAGACAAAAGTTTTATATTTTTAGTGTTCCAAATTTATTATTAATTGGGTTTGAACCACGAAGCTTTTCTAATTAATAAAGTTTTAAATTCCGCTGTTATTTTATATTTGTCTTGTAATGTTTCTGTTTCTGTTTACCTACAATGCTTCACGAAACTTAATGCATTTTGTTAAAGAGTAACTTTAATGGACGTGGGGTATCACAGAAGTCCATTAGAGGCAGGTTTGTAGTTTCCATCAAGATGGTATGCCTTGACTGCTTTCGTAGAGTAGTCGGTCAGAAAGCTAATGGGTGACTTTAGGATTCGGCAGTTGCCTCGGCTTAATTATCAGGCTTCATGATCAGAACCCATTAAGGATAGTAACCATTCGGATACCTATGATCATTAGTAAAAAGTGAGCACAGGAAGATGTGGGTTAAACCAACAGGATAGTGATCTTTAGACTTTAGCTATCGAGACGTTGTATGAACCCAATTTTTTGCTAAGTTTGTTTTCTTTAGGGTAAAGCCTTAACCAATCATAAAGTCTTCCACTAGTTGAGGGATGGTTGCGTAGGGCTATAACCAAGATAGAAATAGACATACCTAGTTAACATTTATGGGTCATAATAGTTTCCTTTCTGCAGATTGTAGTAAATCCCCAACTGAGTTCCGTAAGTGTGCCACCAGTAGTGTCGCTTCTTAGTGAAACCAAAGTATCAACAAAGTGATTACGAGTGAATCCTGAATGTATGCACTCGATGGTACATCGTGGATGTCCAAGCAATGAAACAGTCTGGTGTGGACATAGTTTTACGTTTTCTAACCAAATGATGAAATATTTGTATTATAGACCTTACGAATAGACCTTTACATATGTAATCACAACACTTTTTCACAGAAGACGGTGGAGACCTACCGAGGAGGGTACCATGGGTGGTACCTAGGTTTATTTGGCATATAGCTATATTTATTTATTTATTTAGGTTTAGCCTACTTGGGAATAGATAGCTATGATTTACGCACAGACGCGGGAGTTTATTAATCCCTAATAACCTAATATAACTAAAAACAGAAATAGAATAGTTTATGTAGTGTTATTCTTAAAAGTATATAATTTATCCATTTACCAGAACTTTAGTTCTGACCCCCTCTATATAACAAACCCGCGGGTTAGATAGATGGCAGAGAATTTTTAGCTTAGAGACACTTTCTTAGTTGGTGCCATTATTATGGTAAGTATTTACTTATTATCATATTTTATTCAATTCCACTGAAAGATATTTATCTTAGCTCTGATATATATATGCCTTTCTATAGGATACTAAACAACCAACTCGAGTTTTATTGGACTTAGATTTTATCTTTCTGCAAAATTCGAGTCTGGTGGGATTCAAGTTATTACATTAGTATCAGACCCTACTTTTAGTGGTCCTAAATGAATAGTACGTGAACGTATTTGTAATTTTAAAATATAAATATTATATATATATATATTATACCTAAATTCTTAAAGAAAGCCTACGTTTAAGAGAAACTCCATATGGTATATCAAAGTTAGGATTATGGGAATCCAAGAGTTGTAGGTCATATATAACCATAGTATGAGAAATACAATAAGCTTTATATAAAATTGGAAATTCATCAGTCGATATTCGGAAATTGGTAGTATCCCAGATTAGTGGGTGGGGGCAGTAGTGCCTTGGAATTCATAGTAGCATAAGGGAGAGTAACTTCCCCGTAAGGGAAAGGGCGGATACTTTGAGAACAACACACAACAGAACGCAGACAAAAGAACATTTCATTGTTATACAACAATTCCATCAGAATACAAGAATATACAGAGTATAAATGAATAAATTACATTCGATAAATATCAGAGATTACAATAAATTACATAGTAGCGGAAAATAATACAAAGCACAACTGAAGGTGATATACGGATACAGAGCTTTCCGGATATCATTCCAGCTGTAAACCAGGATCCTATGAATATAAATCTGCAAAACCAAAACTACTAGCTGCCCGTGCGGAAAATGAGGGCACCTAGAGTTTAGGTTAAAACAATAAACTCCAGGTCAGTCATGTGACTGGTGTGAGAACTAAAACAGTTATTTAAACTTTACTTTAAAAGAGAGTAATTCAAGGGACCACGCCGTATAACACGGAACGGGTTTCCTCCCAAGAATACCAGTGCATAGGATAAACAGCGCAATGCTTTTTCGAAAAATGAAGCTATTATAAGACCCAGGTCCCATCACACAATGCAACGCAAGCCGGAAGATAGGGTTTTACCTTATAACAGCCAAACATGCTTGATACGTTTAAAACAAATCATTTGATACTATAATAAGTGTATAGTGTCAAAACATTTCAATCATAAATATAAATCATAGACGGCATGAGTGCCCCATCCCACTATGTCGCCATACTAGGCTCTACAAATAAAGCCGAAATACACGTATTGGAAATTGGATTTCCGTCATGAGTCGAGGCAAGGGGCAAGCTCCTCTCCGCGTTCGAGACACTCTAGCAAATGTCTCAGGAATACACACTCTGGGCAATCCTGGGATCCTCCAAGGCCGGTCCTCACTTACGTTAGAGGATTAATTATGCCTGAACACACGTTTCCCGGTCCTTACGGACCTATAATCGAGGCGCCTCGCATTCCAACAACCACATAGGTGAAAAGTATATAAATGTCAGGGCTGGTAAGTCACTGACACCACCATAGCTAGAAAGAAACGTCGTGCACTCCTTGGGTCCTCATCCCGTTTTTGACTCATACCGAGGTGTGAGGCTCGCGAATTCACGTCATACACAAAGCTACGCCACAAAGGTCGTGCTTTGATCATCAACCACAAGACTTTGCTTTTCAACAGAAGCCTTGATCATTGCATCTTAGCGTGCCACACAGGCAATTCATGCCATGCGACTGATGTCCATCGATATACAACCTCTGAGCTCGTATGTCTCAGAGAAGGGCGTTAAGCAAAAGAATATTCTCCGCCGCCAAACAGATGTATATTTAATAGAAATCAATCAACACAGAATAAAATCCAATGTCAGACACACACTCCATTTACAAGTCCGTTCTGGGTCTGAACGAAACCGGAGGCACTTTCCTCGCATATCCATCCATCTCCAAGTACGTCTGGACGACCACCAACTATTTCCATCCTCTTGGGTGTACAGCCCAATCAGGATTGTCAGTAATTACCCAAACGATGTGAAGACTTCTGGCCTTCGACCACCGTCTTCATCTTCGACATATCGTCGAATCGGTTATTCAGAATGGGTATAAACCCGGACTTTCCAAACAACCCGCGTATATTAAAAACAAATGTTACACAAACTCAACATACGCCTCATTCCAATTCAGAATATTCTTTTATTTATAAAATCACATTTTTAGGGAAAGGTTCCCATTAATTTTATCAAAGATAAATTCTTTCAAATTTATCCTTTAATCTTCCTTTGGATGTCATTTCAAACCAAATTATGGTTTTCTAAACTAGTCGAGATTAGCGAACCACACCGAAGTAATTATTTATTTTATTTCCCAATCCCAACCTATTCATCCCATGAAGCAAAACTGGCAATACTCCATATTTAGCACCACAGTGTTATCGGTAAAATTAATTACCATTTCACGTTCAAATCTAATTAAAGATTTAACTATCGCTTTGGAGCAAAACTGGTGATACTCCATTCTCGCTCGTTTTCTAAATTTGATAATTTAGATTACAGATTTACATTTCAACCTAATTGCAGATTCGTTAAAACTCCTTTTACTGGGTTAAAGAACTAGGTGTTATTTAAAACACAGTTCACGACAAACCCAAATCACATTATATTTATTATCGGGTTACAGAACTAGTGTTGTTTAAAAACACAGTTCACGATAAACCCACAAATCAATTCTAGTTCAATTCAAATCAAATATATTAGGAATTCCGATTATTTAAAACCCCTTTTTTAAATCTAATTTATTTATTTAAAAATAAAAACCCGGGTTTTAAATTTAGTTCAATCTAGTTCATTTCGATAAAAATCTATTTTTATCTTTTCAAATATGGAGTTTTTCATCCCAACTTTTCCCAAATCATTTCTTCTGATTTTACACAAATATTACTATTTTTAATAATTTTATCAAGGCCCGTACAGTCGATTTCCATCAACGGCCATCGAACTGCACTTACAACGACCTTTTTCAAATTTGATTTGGACGTATCTCCAAATCCAACCGTTAGATTTCGAATTTCTAATATTCGTTAGAAATCTCTTTTCGATACGAACCCAACGGTTCCGGTTTTAGAAGAATCCGACGGTCGGATCTCCCGTAATTTCCGTTTGAAATAAATGGTCGAAATTTACGAACTGCCGCGGCGCGTTCTATTTAGGCCATTATATTATATATATAATATATAATATAATTCGTCGATTTCTAATTAAAACGAATTTTATAAATAGTTTTGAATTCGTTTCAAAAACAATTTCAACTTCCATTTCAATCCAAAGGAAAATTGGATTCTTCCTTATAAATTCGTTTTAAAATTCATTTCTATTCAATTCAAATTTCAATTCAATTTGAATTCATTTTCAATTCAATTCAATTTCAAAGTCATTTTCTATTCGATTCAATTCAAATTGGTTTTCTGTTCGATTCAATTCAAATTGGTTTTCTGTTCGATTCAATTCAAATTGGTTTTCTGTTTGATTCAATTCAAATTGGTTTTCTATTCGATTCAATTCAAATCCGTTATATATTCAATTGAAATCAAATTTGTTTTCTATTCAATTCAATTCGAAATTGTTTTATATTCATTTCATTTCGAAATCGTTTTATATTCATTTCATTTCGAAATCGTTTTATATTCATTTCATTTTCTATTTGAATCAAATTCATTATATATTCAATTGAAATCAAATTCGTTTTATAATCAATTCGAATTCAATTTGTTATATATTCAATTCGAATTCGTTTTCTATTCAATTTGATTCAAATTTCATTCCAAAATATGCGATTTCGAAATCATTTTTCAATATTCATTTTTAAATGAATAAAATCGATATAAATATCGTTCACGTCAAAATGACGTCAATCTAACCAATCACGGCTTCATATATTTCTATTCTCAAATATTCTATTCAACAAATGAATATTTATTTTTGTCAACACACGACTAATCTCAACGAATGAGTACTGTCCACGTGTGACTATTTTTGTTAAATTGTTTCGTTCAACACATGACTAATCTCAACGGATGAGTACAGTCAACACATGAACTTTTATTTTATATTGATAAAGATATAAAATTTATCGTTAAAATATTACGTTCAACACATGACTAATCTCAACGGATGAGTACAGTCAATACATGAACCTTTATTTAATATAATTGTTTACCTTCTATATTGGAATGAGGCCCAATCAATCACCATATAAAATTAATTATATGGATTTTCATACAACACATGTATCTAATAGCATTGAAAAATAATCAACCATCAACCAAAGTGCACTACACTGTATAAGCATCAAATATAGATATCTAACGCTTATAACAGCCTGTCAATCAATCGATCGACATATTTAATCAATCAGGATGAGTGAACTTCAAATTTCATCCCAACACCCGTGTGGGGTTTCGAACAATCAAACATAGATTTATTTGTGCAGTTGGGCGACGTGTAAAATTTATCGTCCCAATCAATGTCATTCAAATAGGTGTACATAAACAAACCGTTCGGTTTGTAAATGAATATTTATTTATTCTTGTTCACGTTAAAAATTATATTTTTAATGATAAAACATTTTATTCAACCTATGAAAATATTCTATTCAGTTCACTTATTAAATAAAATGATATCTTTATTTTTCTAACTTATTTTAGAAAATTTCGGCGGCATAACGGCGCGATACTAGAAACGGGACGAGGCCTAGCCTTATCCCCGGTCTAGTGAAGGCCCACGCCATTCACATATCAATCAAATCAATTTCATTTCACCAAACAATTCAATTCAAACCAAATAATCTAATTAACTACACAACCAAACAATCTAACAAACAAGCCATCCATGGTCTGTGGATGACGGGTGTCGGGTGCTACTAAACACCGTCTGCATCCAAGTATATGTATATAACTAGAAAAAGAAATTTTGAGTGAGAAGTTCTCACCAAAGCTAATCCAATCATTACGACTCTTCTTATGTAGAAAATCTTGTCGTTCTCGCTTTTTGTCACTTTCGTTGTCCGTAGCCACATGTATAAAAATCACATTTTTATTATCTACATTATATAAAAATCTCACCTTTATATCTTCTATAAGTTAAAAATCGGATTTTTATCCTCTCTATAATATAAAGATCATATTTTTATTTACTTCATATGTCAAAAACTGTATAAGCTTTAAAATGGAGAAAACTCACCTTTTTTCTAACGCCCGGATTCGCTGTTCGGGTCCTAGACTTTGCAAACGAGCTTCAATCTTCACACCATCTTTTTTCTAGCTTAAACACGCCATTCCGGACAACTTTCGCCTAAGGGTCTTTTTGCCGAAAATGCTCCAATTCGCCAAAATTCGCGAAAGTACACGAATTTTACCGCTTTTGAACAGCAGACTTCGAACGCGTTTTCCGAGCAGCTCCGAACTCCAAAACACGACTTCCATAAAGCCAAATCGAAGAGAATTTCGTGCTCTACAACTTTGGTTTAGAGGGACTTTGGCCAAAAGCGCACCGCTTGGGAGTTATTGGCGAAATACGGTCAGGGACTTATTTGCAAAACGGGCGATTAGTGTAAAATGGGTTTTTGGTGACCGGGGGGCCCACGGCCGGAATTGAAGAGGGGGAAGGGGGCGCCGGACCTGATTGGGTGTGGGGAGGCGGCTAAGGGGCGGCGGCGGTGGTGGTGGGGCCCGTGGTGGTGGTGGCTCAGGGCTTTGCATTTGAAGAGAGAGAGAGGAGGAAGAGGAGGAGGGGAGGAGGAGGAAGAGGAGGAGGGGAGGAGGAGGAGGGGGTGCGGCGGCTCGCCGGAGGCCGGTGGTGGGCGGTGGAGGAGGCAGCGGCGTGGTGGAGGAGGAGGCCATTTTTGAGTTTTTGTGGAGGAAGGAGGAAAAGTGAATTTATGAAATAGAAAAGAAGGAAAAATGATTATATGCTAGTTTCTCGCGTATCGCCTGAACGCTAGCGATCTCCGATGGCCGCGGATTTCGGACACGAGATAGTAGACGTGAAGACGAGTCCAACGAAACAAGTTTCGTCGAATTTCGAGTTCGTTTGACCATTCAAAAAAAATCACAAAAATGCTCAGATAAGCTCTAAAAATGCGATTTTGGTACACCTTTTCTTCTCGCACGCTCACATGCTAACTTCAAAAATCATGCCCTTTTGGATTTAACTATTTTTAGACGATACGAATCCAAAAAAAAAAAACGAAATCGAATTCTGAGGTCGTATCCATAATGTTCCTTTGTAAAATGACTGCTCGCTTTACCCGGAACTGTTTCAGCTCGCACGGCCACATACTAACTCCGTTCGACGCCCCATTTGGAACTCAACAATGATTTGTCATTGTGAATCCATAAAAATTTATCTCGTCGAATTCTGAGCTCGTATGCAAAATTTCACTTTTTAAGGGCTATGTTTTGTTAACCGAAAAGCTCCTGCCAATTGCCACTATTTCGGATATCGGAATATATCGAAGCTTATACTTTTCGGAGTTCTAAACGACATTTTGAACTCAATGGAAGTGGTTTCGAGTCCAAATTCATCCGTATGCAAAATTTGACTTTTTGGGCCATGTATAATTTACATAGCGACTATTCTGAATTTTCAACTGGGCATAACTTTTGATTCCCGCTATGAAATTTCGATTTTTCTGATTCGTTGGAAAGATATTTTCATATAGATCCTATTATTTTTGGTTTCGCCAAAATCCGGAATGTTTTGCACTCGGTACATTCAATTGAAGTTTGAAATCGAATTATCGAACTACCGCGCCATTTTCAATTCTATTTATAATTATATATAAATATTTATATTCTAACGACGGCGCGTATAAATATATACGTTCGAATTATATTCAAAATAAAATTTTCTCGTCGATTTTATTTAAAATAATCCATTTAAAATAATCAAAATTCGATAAAATTGCCAAAATAAAAATTTTAAACTGGCCCAGAATTTCCGGGTTATTACAGGGAGGAAATGGATTAGGAAAATATATGTATAACACGCACGTGTGGTGCTAAAACCAGATTTTAAGTTCAGATATGGATAGAAATGGAGAAATTAGTACAACAAGCAATTGGGCTAAGACAAAGATAAAAGAAATGGAAGTTAAGAATCCATTTTGAGTCATACCCGATAATTGAACTTTTAACGATTTGAAAAAAAAAGACATTTAGAAAGGTTTTCAAATTTTGAATTCAAAAGTTTATAGTGTTAAATATTTACTGGTTATGTCATGGAAAATTTGCGTTAAAATGATTTTTTTTGAAAGAATATATAAAAACAATATATTTGTTTTTAAAAAATTATGTAAATAAGTATGGGGCTGGACAATATAAGTGGTTGAGAAATATTCGCGAATATAAAAGGTTAAGACATGGATTTGGTATTCAGACATGGATTTAGTTACAGAGTGGAAGTCATCAAGACTTTACTTGGAGGGTAGAGAAAACCCATGGATTTAAACAAAGTCGTAACAATGACTTAGCCAACCTAAAGATGATAGTTTTAGAACAGGTTGGAATCAGTTGCGGGAGAAGAGGTTGCAAAAAAAAGTAGGTCAGGTCGGCGCACGACTCAATTTGGTCGACCTTCAAAGTCGACTCGATCGAACCAAGGGTTGACCCACCAATGCAAAAATGCGCAAATAAAAGCGACGAGGCTGTGCCTACTTCGTCACTTTTATATTTTCTTCCTCCCTAATTGAAACTGAGAAAACCAATATTCCTACCCCTTCCAACACCTCCCACCACTCTAAACTCCTCCGTTCACTTGATGTTAGTGCTAAACCAAAGCGTGTTGTGAAAGCTATCCGTATCCATAACTTTTTCTCTAGATTTGAGAATTATTCGCCATGCCTCTAACACCATAGGAGGTTGATTGTGTTAAGATAATAGGAAGATAGTCCAGGAATATGCAGATTTAGCAACCCATTAATTTCTACAGGGAAGGGCAGTCAAGTTTCCTGAATTTCTTAACACTCCATTAGAGCACTTTTTTGACATTGGATTGCATAGGATTTTGAGCCATCTAACATTTGAGCATAGGTCATACCGCAGGTTAGTATGTCTTTTCGATGCTCACTTACCTATACTATTGGTTGTGATTTGGCCTTTGAGTCGGAGGTCAAGGTGTTATAGTAGAGTTTACTGAGACCTAGTTAGAGGTTATGTTGTGTATTAGATGGCAAGGCCAGGAGTTGGACCAAGTCGATTTGACATATAGCACCGTCCTAGGGTAGATTTTTATAGATCCTCAGCAGAAAATTTGGGATATTTAACATTTACGTCTTTTAGCTAGAGTGGTTATATGCATTTTTTAAGTATAACGTTGTCCCCAAAATGGGGAGTTTCGATTAGATTTACTCTACGGTTAGACATGCCTCCTATGCCAATTTTGGAGGCATTCAGGTGAACAGTTCTAGGGAGATAATAGCGCAGTATGCAAAAGCAACTAGAAGTCGAAGATCTTTGATTTTATTTTTCCACTTATGGACCGTGGTATTTAAAAGAGCAGAGGTAGGGTTGGATAATGAGAGTTTTTTTCTAGAAGACCCACCCCATAGTAGATTCCTCCACTTTGACGGGGATGCATATTGAGTTAGCACAGCTACATATTCCACAACCAATGTAGTAGTAGTTTGAGTCTGAGATTGAGCTTGAGCACAAGTATGAGCTTGAGCCTGAGCCTGAGCCTGAGGAGAAGCAATAGTACTTTGAGCCATGTCCTTAATATTAGGGATACCCGTGCTTTGATCCAAGCTTTGGTGGAGGCGATGGGCCTTTAGAGCCACCACGGTAACGTGCATGGCTCTACAAGCCAGAGCCCTATGACTCATGGGATTTAAGAGGGAAGATGAGGCCAAAGCTGATCGATAGTATCAGTTAGCATGCGAGCACTAGGAGTTCTTGCACGAATAGTGAGAGTTGGCTCAAACGCAATTGGAGTTAACCTAAACACAACAACAGGTGGTCCAGTTGCAGCAGGAGTTGTTTCCAGCACATCAGCAGTTTTCCCAGACACAACAGGTAATTTTTGCAAGTACCAGACGGTAGGAAGAACATCGTAATGGATTCGATTCTTTTATTAGAGACATCTTTGTTTATAGGGGACCAGGTCATAGACCACTTAGGCCTAGATGATGGTTGGGTTTAGTGTTGTGTTTATGTATTTGGTGTTTGTGTGTTCTCTTTTAATTTTGAGATTTGTACTTCTATGTTGGTATTCGCACCCATTGTTGTGCTACCAATATTTTTATTTCTTTTTCCATGTTCCTAGCGGTCACTTGAAAAAGAAAATAAACATAAGAAGTAACTAATGATAAACAAAACAAAGAAACTGGAAAATTATATGGAAAGTGACAAACGTAAAAGTAAGCGACAAAAGTGATAACTATAATAAAGGAAAATTGTGAAGTGAAAGATGAATTCTTTCAAGATGAGCTTGGAAAATTTAAGAAAGAAATTTATGCAAACTGTACTCGGAAAAAATAGAATATTTTAGCAGAGCCTTAACATAAGTTCCAAGTATAGGGGAAAAGAGGTAGAAAAGTAATGCAAGAAATGCGTGGTTTTCTGCTTTCTAGTTTTTTTTGACATAATAAGTCGAGTTCGTAAATTTTGAATTTTTTGATATTTGAATATTAAAAGTTGGATGGGAGGCTTGGATGAAAAATTGGTTGAACCATGCTCATATTCTGTAGAAGTATTGGAAAAAATTAAATGAAAAGATTTTTTTTATTTTAATGTGTTACATTCATGTAGAGATTGCAAGTATGTTAAGGTTATGTGCATCATATTTTTAAAAGGATTTTCAAGAGAAAAGAGCATTCATATAGGAGGTACCGCATAGAAATTCATTTACAGTCATATATTTTATGATGTATTGCACTTTGCACAATGACACATATGAAACAAAAATTAGATGTACACGCTATAGATATGTAAAACCCCAGAATTTTGGCAATAATTAAATTAGTTATTTAATTAGATTCCAAAAACGGAATTTTGCAAACATTGGAATCTAACCACAAAACTTATGTCGTTGCGTACATAACATAATTCTGGTCAACTTTCATGTTTGGAACTTCATGAACAGAGTCTGTATGTAAAAGTTATGGATATAATACGAAAACGGACAAAAACAATTAATCAGCAATTATATATTAATGGTAGTAAATCTTACCTGAACTACCATACCCGCACCGTTGCCAGATCGACCGTGGTGTCAACAGCTTGATCGGCCTCTTGGTCGATTTGAGCAGGTGGCGGTAAGGGTTTATATAATGCAAAGTTATATTAACAGACGGATTTTTCTGGAATTAAATCTAACAGTTCAGGGTCATTTCTACACCTATAAATTAAGGGAAAGATCCTCGCTTTTTTGCTCATATTTTTTGAAGGCATCAATAAAGCTCTGCTATTCCCAATTCTCCAATCTTTTCTAAATTTCTAGAATATTAATATATACAAATCAAATTAACAAAGATTGGATGGATTGAATCTAAATTTATGCAAAAGGGTTGGTTCTTTGAACAAGTAAACTTTTATTATATTTTTTCCTTCTTCTTTTCCAATTTTTCTTTTCGATTTACACATCTTAATCAGTATATATATATATTCACTTTTATACAAATTTAAGATATGTAAGATTTGGAAATTATAGACCTAAAAGTTGTGTTTATATTTGGATTTGGATAGGATTCGGGTAAGTGAGAAATATATTTATTGTTTAAAATAACTTATACAATTTGTTCATGTTAACTTTGGGTTATATGCCTAAAATATCATATTTGTATTGTTTATGTCAAATTTGAAATAATATGTGAAGTTGGATATGGATTTGTAGGCCTTCTAGTTTAATATTCTTATATTTCCTATAATTTATCTTGGATTGTTTGTGGTTATTGTAATCACCCTGATTATGGAAATCAGTCCCAAAATATTGTCAAATGTGTAGTGTTGTTACTGCAGATTCATAGGATTTGGGTGTAAATATATTACTTTTGCATTTATGGTTTTAGAATTATAAACCTGTTTGTGTTTGGTATTGTTTGGGATTTTTATCTGATTGTTGTAAAATAGCCCTTTTTACTTTTTTTAAATAAAATTGCATTATTTGAAATCTAAAAGAAATATAAATAAATCAGATAGGAAGAGATGTGTAAATTCATGTATTTTTCACGTAGTTTACATCTTCTATTACAAATAAAATATTACCTATTTCTCGTGATTTGAAATAAGTCAATATTCCCTCTTTTAAATAGTTTGAGCAAGATTAACAATAATTACACTAAATAACCTTTTTATGAGATTTTGAATCCAAGTAAGATTAAACACAAAAAGTGTTGTTCTAGTCATTAGTTTGGACTATAATATAAATAAGAACAAAATAAAATATAATTAGTAACCACGTAAATATCACGCTAAAAAATATAACTATATTATAAAGTTATCCGTCTGAAACCTACGTAAACAATGGTATTATATTATTATTAAATGAGTTATGTTGTGTGTTTGAATTTCAATAGTTACCATTTTATGGGAATATATATAGTAAGATTTCCCATAATAAATGGAAATGGGTATTTATAACCTTATGTTGATAGCAATAAATATGGAGTTAATTGCTATAATTAAAAGTTATACAAATAAGGTAATTAACATTGTAACCATGAAAGTTTTTGGGAAATGAATAAATAAGTAACAAATGCCAAATAGTTACAATTTAAAATGTATAGGAATAAATGATGTAACTCCATTTAGTGAAATCAATATAATAAACTTGTATACATTTATATAAGAACTAATGAAATAAAACAATAATAGTATGAGTATGAGAGTTACAACAAGTAGTATTAAAATAGGACTGATATAGTTGACATTTATTAGGCTGTCCATTGCCTCAGGAAATATGACATTTGTGTCATTGGTGGCATGTAACCAGTACAATAATTCATTAAATTAGAGGGGATTTAATGGAAATTTTGGCGTTAACGGTCATAGTAAATACTAAGTCAAATAAAGAAATAAATAAATAACATAGAGGTTTAATCTTAAGGAATCATCCTTATCTTATTCTAATTAATTCTAGAAATAACATCTTTAATTTAGTAGGTTAATGATGAAGGGTCGGATGCCTTATTCGATAGGAATCTGCACTTTCCAACAGTTAGATATAAGTACAACTGATGTGAGATATCATTAACCGTAGGGACTCGTAATGATTGTATATTACGTAACGAGAATTATTCCTTAAAGGTTTACTTTCAAGTGTTGAGGTATTAAGTGGTTGTAGGTCCCACCTTCCTTTTGAAAGAAGAAACAAAAAGGAAATAATTCATAGTGTAGCCTACTTCGGGATTAGAGGTATTATGTGGTGGGATCCTCCTTTTGGGTATTAAGTGGTTGGATTCACCCTTACCCATAAGGGTAGAGTCATAAGGTATGCTCCTAACAGATAATAAATGATCGGATAGCTCGCCTCCGCATAAATAAGAAGTATTAAAGTGTGATGGCCCGAAAATCCATATGACTAATACAACACATGTCCAACTCAAATAATATAGAAATATGAGTCATTAAGGTTAAAGAAAAAGGAAAAAATAGAATAAAGAACAGAAATAACAAAATAGAATCTCACAGTGGAACGAATAAAATATATTATATAACATAACTTTTTGAAATACAAAACTGTATTGCATATACATACCATCATTAGAGCACAATACAATATTTGATACAGCGGAAATAACTCTAAAATAACTAACGATGAAGCCTCCTGCTTCGAGCTCCTCCAAGTGTATCTGTAAAAGCCTGAAACACTTGACTGCCAGTACAAATTTGGGCACCAATAGAGTTTAGGAAAAACAAACAAAATAAACTTTGGGTCAGTCATAGGACTGGTGTGAGTAAACTCCAACCAATTTGTTTAACTTTGAAAAATCCTTTGAAAGAAAAGGTAATAGTAAGACCAGCCCACACATAAACATGGACGGTTTTTACCTTACTATAACCAAACCATTTTTGATACCAAAATCCAGTGATATTATAATAATGTCTAATCAAATAAATGACCAAATAGAAGAACGCTTGCATCTCACGCTAAACATACATAGTATAAAATCAAAACCTGCAGGGCGCTTATTGGAGATTGGATTCCAACTATGACAAGGTATGGGACCACCTCCCGATCATGTGCTCTAGAGGGGATACACTCGGGTTCAACAAGAACATCTTGCAACCTGGCCCACACATGACCGCCCACTCATTTAGCTTGAGTGTAGCGAATATATTGTCACCCACGGTTGTCGGCCATCCAACCGTAATCCGTAAGATACAGAATCGAAAGAAGAATAAATAATTAATTTTCTCTAGGTCGATAACAAATATACCCTACTTGGGAATGACCCACCTAGCCATGCTGCCTGCCCGATTTTTGTCATTTCCTGGTTGTGAGGCTTGAGGCTACGTTAATCTTTTAGAACATTTGTCACCATTCACTTTGAATGCCACATCGTCAAACCTGTCAAATCACTAGTTGATCTTCCCAAAATATTACAGGTATAAAAAGCTAAGAGAAACGATTTCTCCGCCACCAGATGTAATATCCTGAAAAGATCGTCTTATGTGATCCGTCAGGAATACTCTATCATACATTCGTCCATACAAGTTGTCCTGGGTCTGGACAAACATAACAACTCTTTTATTTTACTTCATCTTCAATTATCTTCAGCATAATCCAATTCGCAACGCCTGCCTATACGGAGTGGTTTTCAGATAGAAAATCCAATAGGTCTCTCCGTATTGACAACGATGGTCCAAAAATCTTTGATAGTCGGTGATTTAACTATCAAAGAAAAACAAACATCTATCAACAATCAAACAATCACTGACCCCTTTTAATTAACATTCAATCATTAACTATATTTTCAATTTCCTTATCGAATTCTATATATTGATTTCTATTTTCAAAAATTTATTAAAATATTCTAACTCATTAAATTTTCGGAAAATTTCGCCAGTGCCTCGCCTATACCGGTCAATCGTTTAAACCCCAACTCGCCTCTCTAGGCCCTTTCCATTCAAAAAAAAATCAAAAAGCCAAACGGCTTGCCGATTCGGCTCATAAAACCTCATATGGAAATTGAAATATGTTCCTTTTTGTCAAGCACTTAAATTATAAATCTTCATACTCACTTTGTACTCTTAGCTTCATCCAATACCTATCTATCATGTACTTATCCAATTCCAATTCAACTTAAAGATTTCAATCATATTCACTTTACCATTTTACTACCAATTCGTCCCTTTTACTTAATCCACTTTCAATTTGAAATTCTCACATTCAAATATTATTTTATTCACTTATATATATAATTGAATTCAATCAGTCAAATTCCAAAATATAATTCAAGTTCCAACTCGGATTCCCAAATTCCATTAACAATTTCAAATTACTTAACAAAATTAAATTCAGCCAAAACTCTATCAACTAATTTCGAAGAAATTAGTTAACTTCATTCGATAATTAAAAATCCGGTTTTTGTTCCAAAAATCATCTCATCTACTACATTTGAGTTCATATTCAATTCTAAATTCAAATCTGGATTTGTACTATTTGAAACACGGATTTTTGATCACTAAAATTCTTTTGTTCAGTTTAATAAACCGTTATGGTTTAAAATGATTATGGCGTTATTTTCCTGAAAATTTGATTTTGACATAATTCAAAATCTATACGATGAAATCAAGGTTTTTCTCTTTTATTGGAAAATTATTATTCAATAGGTCCGGGCTTTTCCTGTTTCATCGAATTTCAACATATACTGTGTTTTGTATAGTCAATTGAAATTTGAATTGCCAAATTACGAACTACCGCGCTGCGGCGAGTTTGTTATAATTACATTAAATATAAAAGTTTAAATTTGGTTTAATAATAAATGTCAACTCCATTTCAATGTTTTAAAATAAACCAGTTATCCAAATCGATTTCTCAAAACTCGTCGATTTCTTTATGCCACATTTATAACTCAGTTATGAATTGATTCGAAACTAAATTTTATATTCATTTCCAATTTCCTCGGATATAAATTATTTTATAAAAATTCGATATAATCGAATTTAAATTATAAATTTCCTTTATGGAGAAAATCAATTTATTCAATACCCTTTGCCATTACAAACTAGTATCAATCCCTTGATAATAGTGAAGTCATTCAAGTTGGGGTATTTTATTTAACTCTCAGACCTTGACCGACAACATTCTTATCTTAAGACGGATAAGAGTTTGTAATACAAAATCGCCATTACTTATTAATAAAAATTCCCTTTTCTATCTTATTTAAACTATGATTTTTAAATGCCATCTCTTGTATTTGGAAAAATCTATTTCCAGTTTATCCAATGAGAATTACTTCAATATATTTATAAAACATTGTTTATAAATCGATTTCCTTGTTTTATATTTGATAAGCCTCCATTTAAATTTCCATTCAAAACTCGATTCCTTATTTGAAATATTGTATTATTATAACTTATATATATAAGCATAGAATCTATTTTCATATTAAAATTCTAAATTTCTATTCAATAAAGTTCCAATATCCTTTGGAAATAAATTTATTTCTATAAATTTGACATGCTCAAATTCCAACTATAAATCCAAATAGATTTATTTCAATTTGATTACATTCCGAACATCGAAAATAAATTTCATTGTTTCTTTCCAAAACAATTCTATTTACCCTTGAATTTAATTTATAATTTATCTAATGATAATTTTCACATTCATTTTAAAATGTCGTTTATATATTTCACTTCTTGGTTTAAATATTAGAACAAGTTTCTCTTTTAAATTCCAATTGAAAACCCACCTTGGAAAATAAATTTTCCTTTTTAAATCATGCTTGAATTTACATTTTTTGATTAACTAACGATAATATAATTTTTATTCATTTATCGTTTATACATTCCACTTCTTGTTTTAAATTATTTAAAACAAGTCCTTATTTCAAATCTTATTCGAAATCCAATTCCCATTCTAGAAAATAATTTTTCCTTTTTTAAATTCAAACTTGAAATTAAAAATCTAATGTTTTTAAATGATAATTTTTCTTTCCATTTATAAATTCAACTACTTGTTTTTATTATTAAAAACAAGTTAATATTTCTCAACCCATTCAAAATTCCATTTCCATTTCGAAAAGTAAAATTTCCCTTTTAAATCCAAAAATCCCTTTTTGATAATTTTAAAATATAAATATCTAGGGCCAATGATATTTAAATATCCAAACACACAATCATCCAATCAATCCAACACATCACACACATATATAAATATGTAAACAACAGTATATAAATTTAAGGAATCCAGATGGATTCCTCCCACCTGTTTTCCCCGGATCCACAGATGTTAGTCAACGGTGTTAATAATACCGATCCTGCTTCGAGGCAGGATATCTCAGTATAAAGGTCATCCACTATATATATTGTGGGGCACATAGGGAAATCATCCGCTAATGGTACTGCGGGCGTCCGCTAATGGTACTGCGGGAAATCTCAATCACCAATATATATATATATATATATATATATATATATATAATCACAATCACCAAGCCTAATAACTAACATATGTGTATATATATAATCACAATAATTCATGCATGCAACCAAACAATCAACATTTATTTTAAATAAAACATTGAGTGAGATTTACTTACCTGATTTAATTATTTCCAACCGATTGGATTTAACCCAAAATTAGACTGCCTTTGATTCCGGTATAAACCCAACATGTAGAATATTTCAACACGACTCAATATGACTGACGACATTTAGATCTGATTTTATTTGCATTAGATTCAAGTTATATAAGATTTTAAATACTTAAATTAATAACTAACTAAATTAATTTGCTTACCTTGATTTTTGATCATCGAATATCCGATTAAATGGCATTTACGCTTATACGAATCTGCTCGAATAATTTATCTCGCACCTATGATTTATAAAATTTTGTTTATCGATTAAAAGATATTACTTAATTACCAAAATAAATAAACGAATTATTCAGTGTAAATTAAATTTAGTAAAAATATTTATACCTTATTTCCTTGCGATTTATGTGATCAACTATGATGCCTTATCAACATTCATCGCTCAGTTCCCACCAAATCAGCCCAAATACCCTACGGTTGGTCCCAAATACTACTGCATATCACTTCAACATTTCATCGAACAATTCGCTGAGACTATTTCGATCACCGTACACAACACCAAATGGGATCCAACCATTGTTGCAATCCCTACCCTCAAACACTCTGTTCAACTCAGTTTAACGCACTATACTCACGTTCAACATTAAGTATTGCACCATCAACTCCACTCAATTCATCATATATCGCTCCCCTTCCCAAACCATTACCAGAACATCTGTCTAACCCAGTTCAGCTCCATCAGTATTCGCGCCCACCGAATTCTCCAGTTCAACTTCAATAATCGAGCTCCACTAGAGCCTTCTTGCACCATAACCTCATCATTAGCCTTGAATTTCCTTTAACGTCGAACCGCAGTTCGAACTCCATATCACGATGCCCTGAATCCAAACTACCCCATCGCACCATTCAATCAACATCAAGTAGCCTAATTCACTCATAAATTAAGGCCCTAGCACATGCGACTAAAAACCAACATCTAGATTCGAAATCGACGATGAACCCTAAGTCGCGAAAGTCACCGTCTAGCATCGCCTCGCACCATTAGCAGTTGAGAGCCAGCTTCGAATTCAGTTTCGAATTCAACTTCCCCCCTTTTTTAAACGGTGGTATTGATTTTCAAGAGAAAGGATGGTGAGCGATTTTGCTCGATTTAAGGGAGGAGGATTGCATTTCTAAGAAAGAAGAGGAATCGAGATTTGAAGAGGGAAAGCAAAGGAGAGGGAATCACGATTTTAACAAAAGGAATGGCCATTTGCTTTTGATTTTGCCAGGCAAATGAAGGAGGAATTCGCGTATTATAGAAGGAGAGGAGGATAATACGTATGCAATCCTTAAGGTATTGTCTGTTGAAGTACATGCATCAATTAAATTGATTTGATTTTGATCATATCCATTTAAATTTTATAATAATATATTTTGGGGTCTGAACTCCTTATTTTGATTGTTCGGAGAAGATACAATTTAAATTAACAATATAAATTAAATTCAAAACAATCTAACTTGCTGATAATTAATTATTTTTATCATTTATATTCAAATATAGTTTTACTTTGATAATCGGAATTTCTTTAATTTAGTTTTAACTGCGGA
The DNA here is from genome assembly GCA_030737875.1 of Allium sativum. Lineage (NCBI taxonomy): Eukaryota > Viridiplantae > Streptophyta > Magnoliopsida > Asparagales > Amaryllidaceae > Allium > Allium sativum. Next base: position 765,355,822 of record CM060912.1, on the reverse strand, counting down.
TTCAATTATTACACTTTTTTCGTATTATGATAATACGATATTAAATCGTATGCTGATTATTAAATCGATAAATTAAATAAAAATCCATTTATTTTTCTAAACCAACATTTAAAATAAATTTATATATTCAAAATAGATTAACCAAAAATCAGCGACGTTATATAAAGGCTAATTCGGTGCAAGATCAGTAATCCCCGCGATGATCCGCTTCTTTTAGGTAGTAAGTGACCGGGTTTGGAGTCCGCCTTGGAATAAGGTATTAAATGACCACTACGGAGGTACAATAGGTCTGCCTATCCTGCAAGAAGTATTAAGTGATTATGGAATTATCTAATATTGCCAGCTAGATAGTAACATAGAAGTCTACCGGGGGAAGGTCATAAATGCATTAGTTGTCTACCTATCTTGTAGGTCATAAGTGACTACTTACTATCTCTCGCCTTATGCGAATTTTGGGAATATACGTGAATGATGGAAGCCTTAAATTAGTAAGACTTAGTAGCTAGCGTCTTCTAATTTATATTAGCATGTAGTAAACCACTAGTAAGGTATTAATTGATCAATGGATCTGTCTTGAGCCTTAAGTGCTTGTAGGGATCCGCCTTTATATTATATTACGAGTGAGGCCATCAGTGGATAGGATAACCCACCTCCTTTATAGGGCATTGAGGAGTTAAAGAGTAGTTTTGGTATTTGTTAAAGTAGTAGTTTAAAGGCTTTATACTTATGTGTAGAGATTCTATCTCAGTATATTGCATTAACGTTATCTTTGGGAAGCACTACCTTGGGTATGGTAGTTAACCATCGTGTGTAATTCTTACAAGACTAGGCTAGAATTACTAGTCTTGTTAGAAACATGATTTGGGTAAAACTAAATGAGATGCATTTGTATATTGTAGACAGTGTTATACATTTTCTGCTCATTAGGATTTGTTGTTCAGACCCCTTCGTCATAACAACTCTCAGGTTTATCTCGAGGAAGACAAGTCTTCACAAGTATTCTAGTTTGTTTTTCTGTTCTTGTTCTCTTATGATCGATATTGATGTGGCGATCTGCTTTCAAGGTAGTTGCCCTAGTCGATGCTTGTCATCCTGTCTTGTTTCCACTATGAGTTAGTTTATTGTACTCTGATATTTTACTCATGCTCATTATTTGCAGGTACCAGATTTATACACTGTGCTCGAATGAGTTTGAAATTTGATTTTTGTTGAAATTTAGGCTCAGAAAAGTATGGGGTGTTACAAGTTGTGAATTATGTGAGGGATTACATAGTTTTTTCAGGGATGAAATTTTCTAAAAGGTAAGAGAATGTAACACCCCACATGTTTAAATAATTAAATAATTGCAATGATCGTAAACAGTGAAAATGAATATTTTTGGAATTATCATAATTCATCCTTGAAACTTATCCATAGCGTTCGTGATGATTTTCTGCTTAATTTTCATATATAATACGTTTAGAATGGAGTTCGTACTGAAAAGTTATTGACACTTGAAATTTTATATCAAAATTAATAATGTTTGTAAATGTACGTAAATATATTTATTTTGTAAATATATGCACGCATTAATTATAGAAATAACGCGCGTTTGAGATCAAAGTAAACACGTTAATACAAAGAAATTAAGTCATAAATTGAGGAAAGAAATGAACATTAATAACTAACGATCAAAAATTCGAATGTTAAAATTAATCATACCCGAAATAAATATATGGGAGTCGACCCTTACACCAATTGGGTCAACCTACAGGTTAACCCGAAGGTTGATCTGAGAGGACGTAGGTCAATCCGCACGTGTTATTTAGGAGTATTTTTTAATTTCTAAACGAACAGATTACATTCATTCACATCGGACAGATAGGGTTTGTTTTGGCATCTATAAATAAACGTGGAGGGTTAGCCTCCAAACTCATATTTTTCTGAGTAGGCCATGGAAGCTCTACCCTTTCCTTCTACTTTAATTCTTTAGAAATCAAATATAGTAAATCTAGATTTTATGATCCATGATCTGGAGGTGGAAACTACAGATTTAGAAGGTAGTTATCCAAATTCATTGTCCACATCAGGTAAATTTTATAGATCTGGTTTTTAAATATATTATTTTATTTCTTTTTGTTCCATATATATAAATTCATGTCTTTCCTTTTTGTAGATCCAAATAGGTTTACAAAAGGGAAAGGCTACGGATAATAAAAATGGATTTGAATCAGATTTAGAACTTGGAATGCCTTTTCCAGGTGAGTGGGTTCAAATTATATGTCTTTTAAATGATGGTATATAACATGGTTTAATTCCTATTATAATCAGTTAAGTTTGACATAGTTAAATAAGAATTATTTGCAGTAATTGTTTACACTGATTCCTTGTATTGAAACCGTAAATATTGGAAAAAGTGTACCTATATGTAAAAGTTTATTCTTTTAGGAATTGAGCTTAAATAAAAATAAGTAATTGTAGGTTTTAAAAACTGTAAATAAAGAAGTTGTAAACCCAAATATTGTAAATCTACAGCAAATGTGTCAAGATCAAGAAGTGGAATATAAAATATGATCTTAATGTATAAATTAAATAGAAAGTGAGAACTAGTTGGTTGGTTATGAACTACAAATATATTTCCATAGTTTATTTATACAAGAAAAGCAGTTAACATAATTGCAAGAATGAAAGTGAAAAAAAGGGAAATAGTGAAAAATAGGATTGTAACCGTATTTTGCAATATTTAATAATTTAGAAATAAATAAAATAAGTGTCTTGAAATAATATGTTACTGTTTGTAGAATTTTTTTTATACTAAAATATGGAAATAAATTTTATTATAGATTCTATAACCAACCAAATGGAATAAGTATAACTTTCTAAGAATAGAACTTAGAAAGAAGATAAGTAAAATAAGTGATATAATGAAAAGATGTTATGAAAAGAAAAGAATTAATAATCAAGTTGGAAACTTGAGAAGTAATCTAGTTGAATAAATGAAAGCCCATATAAGAGTAAATAAAATGTATGATTAAGATCTGTTGTTATAGCTCATATAATAAGAAGAGAAAAGATTATTATGGTAAATAAATTATGACAAGATAATGTAGCCTCAGGTTAAGATTATCACAGAAAATAAGTAATAAAAGATGAAAATAGTATCATAATAAAATAATAAGAGCAGGTTAAGAAAGATAAAATAACTTAATACATAAGAAAAGGATTAAACATAGGGTTTTAGAAGTAAAAAGAGATGTTTTTAGAGTCATCCAAAGAGAATCTAGAGGTATGCCTAGTGCAACGAACCACGGCGGATTCATTAGTGCATATTGATATAATGAAATGCGTTTACAGCAACATTCCCTATTAGTCGACGACTGATGATCTCATGAAGATCGAGCCAATTATGCTGAGCACAAGAAACACATGCTTCAAAGCGAGATGTGAAGGATACACTAAGGATGGCTCTCCGATGTAAGCATAGTTGAGTGGTCCATTAGAGGTAGGTCTGTAGTTTCCATCAAGAGGGTGTGCCCTAACGGCTATAATAGAGTAGGCATTCAGAAGGCTGATGTGTGACTTTAGATTTAGCGGTTGCCTCAGCTCAGTGAGCAGGCTTCGTGGTCACAACCCAATAGGAATAGTAAATGTCAGAATACCTGCAATCATTAGATAACTGTTCGCTTCTTTTGTTTTTCCTTAGGGATAGTGATCTTTCACTATCGAGATGTCGTATGAGGCGGCAACGCCAATTGTTCGCTTAGTTTGTTTGTCTTAGGGAAAGGCCTTAACCCATTATAGAGTCTTCAACTAGTTGAGGGTGGCTACGTTGGCACATAGCCACAATAGAAAGAGACAAACCTAGTTAACATTAGTAAGCCCTAATACTTGCCTTTCTACAGATTGTAGTAAATCCCCTAATGAGTTCCGTAAGTGATCCCCCGGTAGTATCACTTCTTAGCAGAACCAGATTAGACATAGTAATTACATGTGAATCCTCCATGTAAGCACCGAGAGGTGCATTGTGGATGCCCGAGCATTGGAATAGTCCAGTGCGTACATAGTTTCACATTTACTTAACATACAATGGAACAAATGTATTGTAAGCCTTACAAAGCAGTCCTTAATAGATATAATAGCAGCACCTTCTCCATACGAAATGATGGAGACTTGTAACAACCCGGAATTTTGGGGCCAATTTAAATTTTTTATTTTAGAAATTTTAACGGATTTTTAATATTTAAAATAATTTATTTTAAATAAGAACGACTAAAAATTTATTTTAATTGAAGTTAAACGAATAAATTTAATTATAAAAGGAGTTTGAAATGGCGCGGCAGTTCGAAAATTCGATTTCTAATTTCAATTTAATATACGTAATTCACTTTAAATCAGAATTGAGCGAAACAAGAAATAATTAAATCTGTTAAATCATATCTTTCTAACGAATGTAAGAAATTGAAATTTCACTTTAGAAATCAAAAGTTATGCCTAGTTTAAAATTTAGAAAAGTCGCTATAGAATTTATATATTTTTTAATTAAATATATTGGCCTTAAAAAAAGCCATTTTGCAAACGACCTCTGTTTTCGACGAAACCATTTTTGTTGGAACCGGAATGTCAAATTATTGCTAGGCTTCAATTTTCATAATTTTTCGAATTAACATGGGAGCGTGGCAAAGGAAATCGTGTTTTGTCAGTTTCAGTCAAATTTAATCGACTTGAAAATGGCCATTTTCCAATGGTCTCGGAATTCGATGAAATTAGTTTTGTTAGGACCGTATCGTCAAAACATAACTAGAAATAATTTTTCTGCAATTTTTCGAGTCAGTATGTGGCCGGCCCCGGTAATTTAAAATGTACGTTTAAATTAAATATATATTAATTTATATTTTAATTTAAAGAAAAACATATCATAACAGCCGAATTAGGTTACGAAACTTATTCCATTGTGTCCGGAATGAGGGTTATTAGCTAGGGTCGACATTAGATGGGTTCGATTTGAAGTACACGGCATTAAACCCTAATCTTTGAATTAAATAGAATTAATAATATTAAAATACTTATTATTATAAATACACCTAGAAAACCGTGTCAACCCTAATTCCCAAATCAAAGAACGCAGCCGCCACTTCTCATTTTAATGGCCACGTTCGCTCGATTCTTTCTTCCCCTAGATCTCTAAATACACTCAGTGATTTCAAAAACCAAATACATGAAAATGTTCGCCTCATCAAGCTCGTTAAGTTGAACGGTAATGATGGAAAATAACATCAGGGATTGGCCAGAACTCGAGCTCAAAGAGCTCGACTTTGGAGCAGCCGTGGGGACAGCAGACAGGACCGGACCTAGCGAGACTCACGGTGGAGCACGGCGACACGACGGCGGTTCTGGTAGGGTGCGGCAATGGAGCTCCGGTGGTCTAAGGGTGTGGCGGCGGACGGATTTCCAAGTCGACGAGTTGGGTTGGAATGCTTCAGATAATACGAAGGAGGAGATGAAGTGAACGGCCGATATATTTATTGGTTAAGTTAATAAAAAGTGATTAATATTTTTAATTAATCGTTAATGATTCAAATGTGTAAACGCTTATATCTTTTTCAAACTAGAAAGGAATCGAATGAAATGAAGTTCGGTGAAATCGCAGAGAAGAGATCTACGCCATGTAGCTGACCAGATCTGCAACTGAACACTTTGAAGTTTCAGACAAAAAGCAATGTAAGATATTTATTTTTAATAATTAATTAGAATTTAATTATTGTCTTGCTATTTGAAATCGATGTATGAATGTAATAAAGTCAGATCTTTGTTTCTCTGTTTGTTGTTTGCGATGAATTTTAATGATCATGTTTTGTTAAAGTAGATTAAAAATACCACCTTGGTTAGAAATGATGGTTAGATCAAAATTAGCAGTTTTTGTTAATTAGATTATGTTAGTCAAAATTAACATTTTTTTGTTAATTAGATTATGTTAAACAAGATTAACATTTTTTGTTAATTAGATTTTAGTTAAATAAAATTAACGTTTTTGTTAATTAGAACATGTTAGTGAAATAGAAAATAAACCTTTTTACCCATTGAAAAGGATTAGTTAAAAAGAGACATTTTTGTCACTTTAAAAAGAGTTAAATAAAAATAAACATTTTTGTGAATTAAAAAGAGTTATAAAAGAATAAGACTAGATTATCATTTTTGTTTACATTAAAAGAATTAGACTAGATTATCATTTTTGTTTACATTAAAAGAATTAGACTAGATTATCATTTTTGTTTACATTAAAAGAATTTGACAAGATTATCATTTTGTTTACATTAAAAGAATTAGGCTAGATTATCATTTTTGTTTACATTAAAAGAATTAGACTAAATAATCATTTTTGTTTACATTAAAAGAATCAGACAAAATATACATTTTTGGTAAATAAAAATGATAAGACCAAAATATACATTTTTGGCAATTAAAAAGGATTACACCAAATTATACATTTTTGGTAATTAAAAAGGATTACACCAAAATATACATTTTTGGTCATTTAGAAGGACGGGGTAAAATATACATTTTTGTATATTTAAAAGGATTAGATAAAAATATACATTTTTGTATATTTAAAAGGATTAGACAAAAATATACATTTTTGTTAGTTTAAAGGGATTAAACAAAAATGTCATTATAATGTAAATGTATACATCAGAATTTATATATAAAAGAGGAAATATTATTTTAATGCAGATGCATACATTAGGATTTGTATGCATAATGAAAATACCTTTTTAATGCAAATGTATACATTAGGATTAAATTCAAAAGGAACATATCGTTCTAATGTAAATGCATACATTAGAATTTGTATGCAAACAACAATGACATATATGTTAATTATACAATGTCATTTATGTTAATTATTAAATGACATGCATGTTAATTATAAATGTGACATTAGATTTAAAATAACACTTTGTTGTAAATTGTGCCATTAGAATAAATGACATTTTATTGCCATTTGTCTTTAGAATTGAAATTTTAGATTTTTATTGTCGTTTGTCAACAATAAAAAGGATTGAATTAAAGGACTAGATTTTTATTGTCATTTGTTCACAATAAAAAGAATTGAAATATATGTCTGTGATGTTGAAAAGTTTGATGTGTTAAATATAATGTTAGTATATTCAAACTGAATATTACACTTCCATCTACTAGTCATCCGAATTGTTTATGTGATTGGGACGATAATTTTCACACATCGCCCAAGTGCACAAATAATTTATTATTTGTCTGTTGGATGAAACCCCACACGGGTATTGGGATGATATTTGATAGATACTAATCCCAATATTTAGTTATAGAATCTACTCTGGTTGTTATTTGGATGTTTGATGATTATTTATCATGATTGTTGATTACATGCAATATATGGTTGTTGATTGAGTCACATTCCGATAAAGAATATTTTAGAAAAAGTATATTTTAGAAAAAGAATATATTTTAGAAAAATATATTATTATTGAAATGAACAAGTTATTAACTAGAATAAATCATTAAATTTAGATTTAATGAAGTTTTCCAATTTGTTAATATTCAATTGAAAATTAAATTGAATAAATTGGATTTTGGGTTTGTCGTAAATGGTGTCTTCAATAACACTTTTCTTAAACCCAGTCGAGAAATGAATAAATCTTTTAATTAAGATTATTAAAATTTTCAATTATATTTAGTAATTGGAATAAGATGAAATGTGAGTTGCGTTTATTGTGAACTATGATTTTAAGTGACATGTGTTTTTTAACCCAACTGAAAGTAAAAATATGATTTGGAATTTATAAATCTTTTATTAAGATTTAAAGGAGAATTTTCCAAAAGCCAAGTTTTCCAATTTATTATATTAAATTGGAATTGAATAGAATTCGAATTAATAAAAACCGAGATAAGCTTCTGTAAAAGATGAACGATACTACATATGGAATTTAAGAGGCTTTGTCGTTATGCCATTTATATTATTGGTCGGATACATAAATTTATAATATTATATATTGATTTGATTTCTGTGAAGATTCCATATTTCATGGAAGATGATTTTGGGTTTACCGTGAACTGTGTTTTAAATGACATTAGTTCTTTAACCCAGTTAAAGATAAGATCAATTTCTTAAATTTAAATAATCATTGAATAACGATTTTTGATATTTAAAACCAAATCGAGGTTTTAATAAATCTTTAAAAGAAAGATCTAAGAATAAATTTAAAGAATTTATGTATGACAGAATAATGCAAATATTTTATTTAGAAGAATAATTTTGAATTGGAATGAGGCGTTGGATGTGTTTTTATAGCACTTGATTTTTAATTATAAAAATACGCGAGTTATTCGGAAAGACTGGGTTTAACCCATTCTGAATAATCACTACGACGATGAAGAGTCGAAGTTGAAGACGGTGATTGAAGACCGACGATCTTCACATCAAATGGATATGTTGCTACTGAGACCCATGATGGGAGTAGCTACCTTGAAGGGGCTTCAGTAGTAGCCGTCCAGACGTATTTTTGATTGTCCGGATATGCGAGGACCTCTCAAGTGTCTCTGGTTTCGTTCAAACCCAGAACGGACTTGTAAATGGATGCATGTCTGACATTGGATTTCGTTCCATGTGAATTAAATTGATTTTTATTAACGTATATCTGATTGGTGGTGGAGAATTTATTCTCTGCTTAACACCCTGGTATATATTGATAGTGATTGATCGTGTGGCATGAATTGTCAATGTGGCATGCCAAGATGCAATTGATCAAGGCTTTTTTTGAAAAGCAGGGCCTTGTGGGATGATCAAAGTATAGCCTATTACGACATAGCTTTGTGTATAGCGTGACTTCGCGAGCCTCGCACCCCGGTATGAGTCAAAAACGGGATATGGACCGTAGGGAGTGCACATGTTTCTTTCTAATTAGAGTGGTGTCAGGGACCTACCAGCGCTGACATTTTACTTATGTGGTTGATGGATTGAGGCGCCTCGGGATTGTAGGCCGGAAGTGGTCGTATGAAGGTCCAAAAGGACAGGGAAGCGTGTGTTCAAGAATTGCCAATCCACTTTCGACGGGTGTGGACCGGCCCTACCGCTCCAAGGGTTCACTGCGGGGGATCCTGAGGCATATGCTAGAGTGTCTCGAATTGGCGGGGACGATCATTGGCCTCGACTCATGATGAAAATCCAATTTCCAGTACGACCTTGCCGTTTTGATTGTAGAACTAATATGGCGACATAGTAGGATGGGGTACAATGTCGTCTATGATTGATACATTATGATTGAAATGTTTTTGAAATATATATACCCATATATATACACACTAATATTAAATTCGTTTTTATCGTATCAAGCATCTTTTGACCCTTATAAGTGAAACTACCCGGAAATGCGAGCCAGTTTAAAATTTTTATTTTGGCAATTTTGATGAATTTTGATTATTTAAAATGAATTATTTTAAATAATATTGACGAGAAATTTATTTTGAATAGAATTCGAACGTATATATTTATATAGATCGTCGTTAGAATATAAATATTTATTTTAAATTTTAAAAGGAATTGAAAATGGCGCGGTAGTTCGATAATTCGATTTCAAACTTCAAATGAGTGTACCGGGTGCAAAATAAACCAGATTTTAGTGAAACCAAAAATATTTGAATCTAATCGAAAATATCTTTCCAACGAATCCGAAAATTCTAAATTTCATAGCGGGGATCAAAAGATACGTCCAGTTGAAAATTCTGAATAGTCGCTATGAAATTCAGGCCCTAAAAAATGGAAATTTTGCAAACGACCTCGGATTTCGACGAAACCACTTTTGTTGGATCCGTGATGTCAAGTTATTGCTAGATTCCAATTTTCATAATTTTTCGAATCAATATGTGGGCGTGGCAAAGGAAAACGCATTTGACTAGTTTTAGTTGATTTTAATCGACTGAAAAATGGCCATTTTTCAAATCGTCTCAGAATTTGACGAAATTAGTTTTGTTAGGACCGTATCATCAATACGAAGCTATAAAATATTTTTCGAGAATATTTAGTGTTCGTATGTGACCCCAGTAAATTGAAATGCACATTCAAATTCAATATATAGAGTTATATGTTGATTTTGACGAAAACTGATCAAAACGATCGAATCAGCTTACGATACATATACCATTGTGTTCGGAATGGGGGCAAAACACTAGGGATGACAGTCGGTGGGTCCCGTTTCGAGGTCGACATTAAAAGCACCCTTTTTGGGAATTTTAAAATTAAATTAAAAAAAAATCACCCTCTCTCTCCTTAACCCCCCCCCCCCCCCCCCGATGCCTCGTACAGATCAAAACAGAAAATTAAAAAGAAAAAAAATCGCGTGAACCCTAGAAGCCGTCGCCCGTCAGCCCGCCACCGCCTCCCTTTGGCGCCATCCGCCTGCTCCGCAGCCCCACTGCCTGGCGCAGCAGCCGCTACTTCTTCCCCTTCCCCCCATTTTCTGATCTGAGAATCCCCAAATCCTCTCTCCTCTCTTCGAATTTAAACCGCTCCCCATTCCTGGAACCCTAGCGCCCCTTTTCAAACCCTGAAGCCCGCCACCACAACCCGACTGACCACCGCCGACAGCAGAGGCCACGCACAACCCTCCCTCCGGCGCACAACGGTTCCCCCTCCTCCCTCATTAAACTGTAAGTGTTTTTTTTTCAAATACAATAAATAGTTTTTATTTAATTATTTTTATGTGGTTTAAAAACAGATTTTTATGTTGATTAAAAATTGTTTTTTTATGTGGTTATATAAAATTGATTTTTATATAAACAAAGACGATATTTTTATATAAACAAAGGGGAGGTTTTTAATCGAATAAAGGTTTGATTTTTATAAAACATAAAGATGCGATTTTTATTTCCGAGAAGATGTGATTTTTATATATGAAGTATGAAGTTAATAATATGATTTTTATATCATAGGAATAATAAAAGGAATGATTTTTAACAATGAAAAGATTGTATTTTTATTCATGAAAAGGAATGATTTTTAATAATGAAAAGTTCATATTTTTATTCATGAAAAGGAAGGATTTTTATAAATGAAAAGATTTGAGTTTTATAAAATAAAGATTTGATTTTTAACTTTAAAAAGGTTAGATTTTTAATTTGAAAAGGATTTGCTTCTTTATATTTGAAAGATTAGATCTTTGATTTAGAAAAGATGGGATTTTTAATTATATAAAGACAAGATTTTTATTCATATAAAAATATGATTTTTATATATGTATGAGAATAAAAATATAATTTTTAAATGATGAAGAGAATAAAAATAAAAATTTTATACTAGTGGCATATTAAAAATATGATTTTTATATAGTGATGATAATAAAAATTAAATCTTTATATTTGAAAAGGCGAAATCTTTATATTTGAAAGGGCGAAATCTTTATATTTGAAAGGGCGAAATCTTTATATTTGAAAAGGCGAAATCTTTATATAGAGAATAGCGTGATAAAAATATAATTTTTATTATATGAACACCATTGAAAAAAATAGAATTTTTATCTATATAGTAGCGGTGTAAAAATAGAATTTTTATCTATATAGTAGCGGTGTAAAAATAGAATTTTTATCTATATAGTAGCGGTGTAAAAATAGAATTTTATCCATATGGAGTGATTATAAAAATATGATTTTTATATACATAGCAACAACATAAAAATGTGATTTTTATATATGTAGTGGCTTCGGGCAGCGAAAGTGACAAAAGGCGAGAACATCGATGACTTCTACATAAGAAGAGTCGAGGCGTTTGGATTAGCTAGTTGGGGAGAACTTCTCACTTTAAATCTTCTTTTCTAATTATAATATATACTAGGATGCAGACGGTGCTTAGCAGCACCCGACACCCGTCATCCACAGACCATGGATGGCTTGTATGTTTGATTGTTTGTTGTGATAAAAATTGATTGTGTGACGTGAAATAAAATATTTATATAGTTAAAAATATTTTATCGTTAAAAATATAATTTTTAACGGGTATGTGAATGAATAAAAATCTGTGTTTGTTGATCTGAAACCCACACGGGTATTGGGATGATATTTTGCATACACTAATCCCAATTATTTAATTGTATGTCGACCATTTGGTCGATAGGCTGTGTAAGCGTTCATTATTTATATTTAATGCTTATGCAGTTGTGTGGTGCAATTTGGATGATGGTTGATTATTTGTCGTTGCTATTATATACATGTGTTGTATGAAATCCATATAATTAACATTATATGGTGATTGATTGGGCCTCATTCCAATTGGGAAATAATGAATATTATAAAAGAAAATTCATGTGTTGAATAGAATAAATAGTCATGTGTTGACGATGTTCAGGTATTGAATAAAAATTTTATACAATAAAATTTACCTTTTTATTGTAAGTAAGAAGAATTATAGATTCATGTGTTGAATGGAATAAATATTCAGTTGTTGAATAGAATAACGAATTTATTGAAATATATAAAGCCGTGTTGATTAGAGATGCGCCATTTTGACGTGAATGATATTTATATCGATTTTATTCATTTTTTTTAATGAATATCGAAAAGTGAGTTCAATATGATATTTATATCGATTTTATTCATTTTTTTTAATGAATATCGAAAAGTGATTTCAAAATCGAATATATAGAAATGAATTCAAATTGAAATCAAATAGAAATGAATTCGAATAAATCAAATAGAAATGAATTCGAATTGAAATCAAATAGAAATGAATTTGAATTGAAATCAAATTGAAATGAATTCGAATTAAAATCAAATAGAAATGAATTCGAATAAATCAAATAGAAATGAATTCGAATTGAAATCAAATAGAAATGAATTCGAATTGAAATTGAATTAATTTGAAGTTCAAATAGAATTGAATTAAAATTGAATTAAAAATCTATTTGAATTGAAATAAATTTGAAATGAATTTAAAACGAATTTATAAAGGAAAATTCAGTTTTGATTTGAAATTGAAAGGGAAGTTGAAATCGTTTCGAAAACGAATTTAAAACGATTTATAAAATACGTTTTAAAAGGAAATCGACAAAATATAATATATATATATATATATATTATATATATAATGGCCAGAATAGAATGCGCCGCACCGCGGCAGTTCGTGAATTTCGACCATTGACTTCGAAATTGCATTGCGGGTGATTCGACCGTCGGATTCTCCTAAAACCGGAACCGTTGGGTTCGTATCGAAAAGAGCTTTCCAATGAATATTAGAAATTTGAAATCTAACGGTTGGATTTGGAATTATGTCCAAATCAAATTTGGAAAAGGTCGTTGTAAGTGCAGTTCGATGGCCGTTGATGGAAATCGACTGTACGGGCCTTGATAAAATTATTAAAAATATCCATAATTTGTGTAAAATCATAATATGTGAATTGGAAAGAACTGGGATGAAAAAAATCCATATTTTAAAAGATAAAAATATATTTTTATCGAGAATGAACTAGTTTTGGACTAGAATTATAATCAATTTATTTTTAAAATATATAAATTGAATTTGAATTGGTTTTGAAAATAACCAGAATTTCCAATATATATAAAATGGAAGTGGATTTGAATCGAAATTGTCTTTGGAATATTTCGATGTTGGATTCCGTGATTATACAGATATTGTTATGGGAATTTGAAAGATATAATTATATCGTTATTTCCAATACGATATTTGTTGGTTTCAGAATTTGGTATTGAATATAAGCCGGTATATTTTCTATTCAGAGCCTTGTATTTAATATCAAACCTGATTTGGGTTTGTCGTGAATGGTGTCTTCATTAACACTGTTCTTAAGCCCAGTTGAGAAAAAGATTAAATCTTTCTATTTAGATTTAATGAAGTGTACCAATTCAATAATATTTAATTGGAATTGAATTTGAATGTGATTTTGGGTTTATCGTGAACCGTGTTTTAGATGACATTGGTTCTTTAACCCAATTAAAGACAGGATATTGATTTTTGAAAAGATTAAAGCTAAGTGGAGTTTTAATGAATCTTTAATTAGATTGAAATGTGAATTGATAACTTAAATTATCAAATCTGAAAAGCGATCGAGAATGGAGTATCACCAGTTTTGCTCCAAGGCGATCGTTAAATCTTTAATTAGATTTGAACGTGAAATGGTAATTAACTTACCGATAACACCGTGGTGTTTGATATGGAGTATCACCAGTTTTTCTCTATGGGATATATAGGTTGAGATTGGGAAATAAAATAAATAATTATTTCGGTGTGGTTCACTAATCCCGACTGGTTTGGAAAACAATAATACGGTTTAAAATGATATCCAAAGGAAGATTAAAGAATAAATTTAGAAGAGTTTATCTTTGATAAAATTAATGGGAACCTTTCCCTAAGAATGTGATTTTGTGAATAAAAGAATATTCTAAATTGGAATGAGGCGTATGTTGTGTTTGTGTAACACGTGTTTATTATATACGCGGGTTATTCGGAAAGGCCGGATTTATACCCATTCTGAATAACCGATTCGACGATAAGTCGAAGATGAAGACGGTGGTTGAAGACCGGAAGTCTTCACATCGTTTGGGTGATTACTGATGATCTTGATTGGGCTGTACACCCAAAATGAGGGAATCAGTTAGTGATCGTCCAGACGTACTTCGAGATCGATGGATACGTGAGGAAAGTGCCTCCGGTTTCGTTCAGACCCAGAACGAATTTTTAAATGGACTGTGTGTCTGACATTGGATTTTATTCTATGTTGATTGATCTCTATTAAATATGCATCTGTTTGGCGACGTAGAATTTATTCTCTTGCTTAACGCCCTTCTATGAGACGTACGAGCTCAGAGGTTGTATATCGATGGACATCAGTTGCTTGGAGTGAATTGCCAGTGTGGCACGCATAAGTGGCAATTGATCAAGGCTTCTGTTGAAAAGCAAAGTCTTGTGGTTGATGATCAAAGCATGGCCTGTGTGGCGCAGCTTTTTGTATAACGTGAATTTGCGAGCCTCACACCTCGGTATGAGTCAAAAACGGGATAGCAACTGCAGGGAGAGCACGATGTTTCATTCTAGCTAGTGGTGTTGTCAGTGCTTAAACTGGCTGACATTTATATACTTTTCACCCATGTGGTTGTTGGAATGCGAGGCGCCTCGGATATAGGTCTATTAGGACCGGGAAACGTGTGCTCAGGAATTGCCAATCCTCCAAAGTAAGGTGAGGACCGGCCCTGAAGATCCAAGGATCATAGTGGGGTCCTGAGACATTTTCTAGAGTGTCTCGAATCGGAGAGGAGCTTGCCCCTTGCCTCGACTCATGACGGAAATCCAATTTCCAATACGTGATATTTCGGTTTTATTTGTAGAACCTAGTATGGCAACATAGTGGTATGGGTCATTAATGTCGTCTATGATTGATATTTATGATTGAAATTGTTTTGACACTATACATTTATTATAGTATCAAATAATGTGTTTTTAACGTATCAAGCATGTTTTGACTGTTATAAGGTAAAAAACCTATCCTCCGGCTTGCGTTGCATTGTGTGATGGGACCTGGGTCTTATAATAGCTTCATTTTCCTTTATTTAGCATTGCGCTGTTTGTTTTATGCACTGGTATTCTTGGGAGGAAACCCGTTCCATGTTATACGGCGTGGTCCCTTGATTTACCTAATTTTGAAAATAAAGATTAATAACTGTTTTAGTCCTCACACCAGTCACATGACTGACCTGAAGTTTATTGTTTTAACCTAAACTCTGGGTTCCCCTATTTTCCGCACGGGCAGCTAGTAGTTTTGGTTTTGCAGATTTATATTCACAGGATCCTGATTTACAGCTGGAACGATACTCGGAAAGCTCTGTATCCGTGTATTACTTCTAGTTGTGTTTTGTATTATTTTCCTGCGCGATGTATTTAAATGTAACTTATTGTAGTCTCTGATATTTATCGAATGTATATTTATTCATACTCTGTATATTCTTGTATCTGATGGAATTGTTGTAATAAACAATGAAATGTTCTTCTGTTTGCGTTCTATTATGTCGTGTTCTCAAGATAATCCGGGCTTTCCTTACCGGGGAAGTTACGGGCTATCACAGTTGGTATCAGAGCTTTGGTTTACAGAGCTCGAGAACAAGACACATTAGAACCAAACGAAAGAATTCATCAGATATTGGATTAGTAATATCCAATGAGAATGACTCGTTAGAGATGGGATTAGTAGTATCCTAGAACGAGTGTGATGGGTATATTTTTCAATTGAAAACAAATTTTGTTTTAAAATTTAAATCAATTATACGTATTTTGAATATTTATTTATGTTGAATTTGGACAATCCAATATATAAAGATTTTGTATATACGTGTCATGAATGTATATTCGAAGTTTTAATATACTGAATAGATATAGAATCACGCTCTAGTCGCTCAGAGATGATTTTGATGATGGAGCTCCATCACCAATATTTATTTTCGTGTTTCGAAGGTGTGATATCTATATATTTCCATTTGACTAGTGTGAGAACCAAAATTTACTTAGGTTTATTGTTGTGATTTGGCATCAAAAACATGATTTTATATATATATATATATATATATATATATATATATCAAGGTTATGAATTTGAAACGTTAATCCATTAATTGATTGATGTTTGTGTTGTTTGTTTATTTGTTTGATAATTTTGAACCATTATGCCTAATAGAATCAAATATTGAATTGTATTGTAAAATGATTGCAAATGCATGCATATTCATGTACTTACATGGAACAGGTCATAGCAAGGAGGCTAGAGCAGAGAAAAAAATTGTTTGCCCGACAAATAGGTATATGTTTACCATAATTTACTGTTTTGTTTGGGTGATGATGATTTTATGAGCCGATTGGCTTTTTCTTTTTCTTTTTGATTGAAGAAGGCCCTGGGAGGCTATATGAAATATCCCGAAGTCCCCGGTATAGGGGAGGTTATGGCAAAAAAATTCGGAAATTTAGGGTGTTAGCCAAATTTTTGAAAAATTTGAAAAGTTCTTAGAAACTGAAAAGTTGAAGAACTTAAGCCATAATCAAAATATAGGAAGTTGAGTTGATTAGTTAAACAACTTTCGGCTTCGTTCCTTTTCGGGGACGAAAAGTTTTAAGTGGGGGAGAATGTAACAACCCGGAAATGCGAGCCAGTTTAAAAAATTTATTTTGGCAATTTTGTTGAATTTTGAATATTTAAAATGAATTATTTTAAATAATATCGACGAGAAATTTATTTTGAATAGAATTCGAACGTATATATTTATATAGATCGTCGTTAGAATATAAATATTTATTTTAAATTATAAAAGGAATAGAAAATGGCGTGGTAGTTCGATAATTCGAATTCAAACTTCAAATGAGTGTATCGGGTGCAAAATAAACCAGATTTTAGTGAAACCAAAAATATTTGAATCTAATCGAGAATATCTTTCCAACGAATCCAAAAAATCTAAATTTCATGGCGGGGATCAAAAGATACGTCCAGTTGAAAATTCTGAATAGTCGTTATGCACTTCAGGCCCTTAAAAATGGAAATTTTGCAAACGACCTCGGATTTCGACGAAACCACTTTTGTTCGATCTGTGATGTCAAGTTATTGCTAGATTCCAATTTTCATAATTTTACGAATCAATATATGGGCGTGGCAAAGGAAAATGCGTTTGACCAGTTTCGATTGATTTTAATCGACTGAAAAATGGCCATTTTTCAAATGGTCTCAGGATTTGACGAAATTAGTTTTGTTAGGACCGTATCGTCAATACGAAGCTATAAAATATTTTTCGGGAATTTTTAGTGTTCGTATGTGACCCCAGTAAATTGAAATGCATGTTCAAATTCAATATATAGAGTTATATGTTGATTTTGACGAAAACTGATCGAAACGATCAAATTAGCTTACGATACATATACCATTGTGTTCGGAATGGGGGTAAAACGCTAGGGACGATAGTCGGTGGGTCCCGTTTCGAGGTCGAAATTAAAAGTACCCTTTTTGGGAATTTTAAAATTAAATTAAATAAAAAAATCACCCTCTCTTTCCTTAACCCCCCCCCCCCCCCCCACGATGCCTCGTACAGATCAAAACAGAAAATTAAAAAGAAAAAAAAATCGCGTGAACCCTAGAAGCCGTCGCCCGTCAGCCCGCCACCGCCTCCCTCTGGCGCCGTCCGCCTACTCCGCAGCCCCACTGCCTGGCGCAGCAGCCGCTACTTCTTCCCCTTCCCCCCTTTTTCCGATCTGAGCATCCCCAAACCCTCTCTCCTCTCTTCCAATTTAAACCACTCCCCATTCCTGGAACCCTAGCGCCCCTTTTCAAACCTTGAAGCCCGCCACCACAACCCGATTGACCACCGCCGACAGCAGAGGCCGCGCACCACCCTCCCTCCGGCGCACAGCAGTTCCCCCTCCTCCCTCATTAAGCTGTAAGTGTTTTTTTTTCAAATACAATACATAGTTTTTATTTATTTATTTTTATGTGGTTTAAAAACAGATTTTTATGTTGATTAAAAATTGTTTTTTTATGTGGTTATATAAAACTGATTTTTATATAAACAAAGACGATATTTTTATATAAACAAAGGCGAGGTTTTTAATCGAATAAAGGTTTGATTTTTATAAAACATAAAGATGCGATTTTTATTTCCGAGAAGATGTGATTTTTATATATGAAGTATGAAGTTAATAATATGATTTTTATATCATAGGAATAATAAAAGGAATGATTTTTAACAATGAAAAGATCGTGTTTTTATTCATGAAAAGGAATGATTTTTAACAATGAAAAGATAGTATTTTTATTCATGAAAAGGAAGGATTTTTATAAATGAAAAGATTTGAGTTTTATAAAATAAAGATTTGATTTTTAACTTTAAAAAGGTTAGATTTTTAATTTGAAAAGGATTTGCTTCTTTATATTTGAAAGATTAGATCTTTGATTTAGAAAAGATGGGATTTTTAATTATATAAAGACGAGATTTTTATTCATATAAAAATATGATTTTTATATACGTATGGGAATAAAAATATAATTTTTATATGATGAAGAGAATAAAAATATAATTTTTATACTAGTGGCATATTAAAAATATGATTTTTATATAGTGATGATAATAAAAATTAAATCTTTATATTTGAAAAGGCGAAATCTTTATATTTGAAAGGGCGAAATCTTTATATTTGAAAGGGCGAAATCTTTATATTTTAAAAGGCGAAATCTTTATATAGAGAATAGCGTGATAAAAATATAATCTTTAGTATATGAACACCGTTGAAAAAAATAGAATTTTTATCTATATAGTAGCGGTGTAAAAATAGAATTTTTATCTATATAGTAGTGGTGTAAAAATAGAATTTTTATCTATATAGTAGCGGTGTAAAAATAGAATTTTTATCTATATAGTAGCGGTGTAAAAATAGAATTTTTATCCATATGGAGTGATTATAAAAATATGATTTTTATATACATAGCAACAATGTAAAAATGTGATTTTTATATATGTAGTGGCTACGGGCAGCGAAAGTGACAAAAGGCGAGAACAGCGATGACTTCTACATAAGAAGAGTCGAGGCGTTTGGATTAGCTAGTCGGTGAGAACTTCTTACTTTAAATCTTCTTTTCTAGTTATAATATATACTAGGATGCAGATGGTGCTTAGCAACACCCGTCATCCACAGACCATGGATGGCTTGTATGTTTGATTGTTTGTTGTGATGAAAATTGATTGTGTGACGTGAAATAAAATATTTATATAGTTGAAAATATTTTATCGTTAAAAATATAATTTTTAACGGGTATGTGAATGAATAAAAATCTGTGTTTGTTGATTTGAAACCCCACACGGGTATTGGGATGATATTTGGCATACACTAATCTCAATTATTTAATTGTATGTAGACCGATTGGTTGACAGGTTATGTAAGCGTTCATTATTTATATTTGATGCTTATGCAGTTGTGTGGTGCACTTTGGATGATGGTTGATTATTTGTCGTTGCTATTATATACATGTGTTGTATGAAATCCATATAATTAACATTATATGGTGATTGATTGGGCCTCATTCCAATTGGGAAATAATGAATATTATAAAAGAAAATTCATGTGTTGAATAGAATAAATAGTCATGTGTTGACGATGTTCAGGTGTTGAGAATTCAAGTGTTGAATAAAAATTTTATACAATAAAATTTACCTTTTTATTGTAAGTAAGAAGAAATATAGATTCATGTGTTGAATGGAATAAATATTCATTTGTTGAATAGAATAACGAATTTATTGAAATATATAAAGCCGTGTTGATTAGAGATGCGCCATTTTGACGTGAACGATATTTATATCGATTGTATTCATTTTTTTTTAATGAATATCGAAAAGTGAGTTCAAAATGATATTTATATCGATTTTATTCAATTTTTTTAATGAATATCGAAAAGTGATTTCAAAATCGAATATATAGAAATGAATTCGAATAAATCAAATAGAAATGAACTAGAATTGAAATCAAATAGAAATGAATTCGAATTGAAATCAAATTGAAATAAATTCGAATTGAAATCAAATAGAAATGAATTCGAATAAATCAAATAGAAATGAATTCGAATTGAAATTGAATTAATTTGAAGTTCAAATAGAATTGAATTGAAATTGAATTAAAAATAGATTTGAATTGAAATTAATTTGAAATGAATTTAAAACGAATTTATAAAGGAAAATTCAATTTTGATTTGAAATTGAAATCGTTTCGAAAACGAATTTAAAACGATTTATAAAATACATTTTAAAAGGAAATCGACGAAATATATATAATATATATATTATATATATAATGGCCTGAATTGAACGCGTCGCGCCGCGGCAGTTCGTGAATTTCGACCATTGACTTCGAATTTGCATTGCGGGAGATCCAACCGTCGGATTCTCCTAAAACCGGAACTGTTGGGTTCGTATCGAAAAGAGCTTTCCAATGAATATTAGAAATTTGAAATCTAATGGTTGGATTTGGAATTATGTCCAAATCAAATTTGGAAAAGGTCGCTGTAAGTGCAGTTCGATGGCCGTTGATGGAAATCGACTGTACGGGCCTTGATAAAATTATTAAAAATATCTATAATTTGTGTAAAATCATAATATGTGAATTGGAAAGAACTGGGATGAAAAACTCCATATTTGAAAAGATAAAAATATATTTTTATCGAGAATGAACTGGTTTTGAACTAGAATTAAAATAAATTTATTTTTGAAATATATAAATTGAATTTGAATTGGTTTTGAAAATAACCAGAATTTCCAATATATATAAAATGGAAGTGGATTTGAATCGAAATTGTCTTTAGAATATTTCGATGTTGGATTCCGTGATTATACAGATATTTTTATGGGAATTTGAAAGATATATTTATATCGTTATTTCCAATACGATATTTGTTGGTTTCAGAATTTGGTATTGAATATAAGCCGGTATATTTTCTATTCAGAGCCTTGTATTTAGTATCAAACGTGATTTGGGATTGTCGTGAATGGTATCTTCATTAACACTGTTCTTAAGCCCAGTTGAGAAAAAGATTAAATCTTTCTATTTAGATTTAATGAAGTGTACCAATTAAATAATATTTAATTGGAATTGAATTTGAATGTGATTTTGGGTTTATCGTGAAACGTGTTTTAGATGACATTGGTTCTTTAACCCAGTTAAAGACAGGATATTGATTTTTGAAAAGATTAAAGCTAAGTGGAGTTTTAATGAATCTTTAATTAGATTGAAATGTGAATTGATTACTTAAATTATCAAATCTGAAAAGCGATCGAGAATAGAGTATCACCAGTTTTGCTCCAAGGCGATAGTTAAATCTTTAATTAGATTTGAACGTGAAATGGTAATTAACTTACCGATAACATCGTGGTGTTAGATATGGAGTATCACCAATTTTGCTCTATGAGATATATAGGTTAGGATTGGGAAATAAAATAAATAATTACTTCGGTGTGGTTCGCTAATCCCGACTGGTTTGGAAAACCATAATACGGTTTGAAATGATATCCAAAGGAAGATTAAAGAATAAATTTAGAAGAGTTTATCTTTGATAAAATTAATGGGAACCTTTCCCTAAGAATGTGATTTTGTGAATAAAAGAATATTCTGAATTGGAATGAGGTATATGTTGTGTTTGTGTAACACTTGTTTATTATATACGCGGGTTATTCGGAAAGGCCGGGTTTATACCCATTCTGAATAACTGATTCGACGATAAGTCAAAGATGAAGACGGTGGTTGAAGACCGGAAGTATTCACATCGTTTGGGTGATTACTAATGATCTTGATTGGGCTGTATACCCAAAAAGAGGGAATCAGTTAGTGATCATTCAGACGTACTTGGAGATCGATGGATATGCGAGGAAAGTGCCTCCGGTTTCGTTCAGACCCAGAACGAACTTGTAAATAGACTGTGTGTCTGACATTGGATTTTATTCTGTGTTGATTGATCTCTATTAAATATACATCTGTTTGGCGGCGGAGAATTTATTCTCTTGCTTAACGCCCTTCTCTGAGACGTACGAGCTCAGAGGTTGTATATCGATGGACATCAGTCGCATGGAGTGAATTGCCAGTGTGGCACGCGTAAGTGGCAATTGATCAAGGCTTCTGTTGAAAAGCAAAGTCTTGTGGTTGATGATCAAAGCACGGCCTGTGTGGCGCAGCTTTGTGTATAACGTGAATTCGCGAGCCTTACACCTTAGTATGAGTCAAAAACGGGATAGTGACTGCAGGGAGAGCACGACGTTTCTTTCTAGCCAGTGGTGGTGTCAGTGCTTAAACTGGCTGACATTTATATACTTTTCACTCATGTGGCTGTTGGAATGTGAGGCACCTCGAATATAGGTCTGTTAGGACCGGGAAACGTGTGCTTAGGAATTGCCATTCCTCCAAAGTTAGGTGAGGACCGGCCCTGAAGATCCAAGGATCATAGTGGGGTCCTGAGACATTTGCTAGAGTGTCCCGAATCGGAGAGTAGCTTGCCCCTTGCCTTGACTCATGACGGAAATCCAATTTCCAATACGTGATATTTCGGTTTTATTTGTAGAACCTAGTATGGCAACATAGTGGTATGGGTCATTAATGCCGTCTATGATTGATATTTATGACTGAAATTGTTTTGACACTATACATTTATTATAGTATCAAATAATGTGTTTTTAACGTATCAAGCATGCTTTGGCTATTATATGGTAAAACCCCTATCCTCCGGCTTGCGTTGCATTGTGTGATGGGACCTGGGTCTTATGATAGCTTCATTTTCCTTTATTTAGCATTGCGCTGTTTGTTTTATGCACTGGTATTCTTGGGAGGAAACCCGTTCGGTGTTATACGGCGTGGTCCCTTGATTTACCTAACTTTGAAAATAAAGATTAATAACTGTTTTAGTCCTCACACCAGTCACATGACTGACCTGAAGTTTATTGTTTTAACCTAAACTCTGGGTGCCCCTATTTTCCGCACGGGCAGCTAGTAGTTTTGGTTTTGCAGATTTATATTCACAGGATCCTGATTTACAGCTGGAACGATACTCGGAAAGCTCTGTATCCGTGTATTACTTCTAGTTGTGTTTTGTATTATTTTCTGCTGCGATGTATTTAAATGTAACTTATTGTAATCTCTGATATTTATCGAATGTATATTTATTCATACTCTGTATATTCTTGTATCTGATGGAATTGTTGTAATATACAATGAAATGTTCTTCTGTTTGCGTTCTATTATGTCGTGTTCTCAAGATAATCCGGGCTTTCCTTACCGAGGAAGTTACGGGCTATCACAATAAGGTAAAATTCTATCCTTTGGTTTGCGTTGCATTGTGTGATGGGTCTTGAGTCTTATAATGGTTTCATTTTTCTAAAAAGCATTGCGTTGTTTAACGATTTACTTTATTTTATGCACTGGCAATCCAATGGAGTAAACTCGTTCCGCGTCAGCGGCGTGGTTCTGTGATTAGCCTTATTATTAGATAAGTTAAGATTTCTCATACGAGTCCCGTGACTGACCTGTAGTTTGTTTCACTGGCAAACTCGGGTGCCCATATTTTCCACATGGGCAGTCGAGTAGCTTTTTGCAGATATATTTACAGGATCCTGGTTTACAGCTGAAGCGGTATTCATAAAGCTCTGTATCCGTGTATTCCTTTCAGTTGTATATTTGTATTATTTTTCCGCTGCTATTTAAATGTAATTTAAATCTCTGATATTATTGTATTTCAATTGTGTAATAAGTATTCATACTCTGTTATATGCTTGTACTCTATTGTAATTGTTGTAATCAGCAATAAAATGTTCTTCAGTTCATGTTCTGATGTGTATTGTTCTCAAAGCAATCCAGGACTTCCTTTACAGGAAAGTTTAGGGTCGTTTCATTTGGTATCAAAACTTTGGTTTACAGAGCTCGAGAACAAGGCAAATTAGAACCGAACGAAAGAATTCATTAGAGATTGGATTAGTAATATCCAATGAGAATAACTCGTTAGAGATAGGATCAGTAGTATCCTAGAACGAGTGTGAAGAGTATTATTTTCCCTAAAATAATAATAATAATAATTTAGTTTTGAAAGTTTTATCTTAAAATACATATTTGTGTATATTATTATATTTTTATGTGGACAATCGAGTATATAAAGATTTCGAATATACGAGTAATTAACGGATATTCGAAGTTTTAATATATTGGATAGATATAGAATCGCACTCTAGTCTCCCGGAGATGTTCTGATGGTGGTTCGAAACATCATCAGAAATTATGTTCGAGTTTCGAAAGTGGTATATCTATATATTTCCATGGACTGGTATGAGAACCAAAATGTAGATATGATATATTGCTGTGATTTTCTTTAAAAATATGATTTTTGACTATATATAAAAGTTATATATATTTGAAAAGTTAATCACCGAATTGATTGCTTGTTGTGGTGTTTGATTATTAGTTTAACTAATAAAAATATTGAAACCAATAAATTAAAATTGAAAGTTGAGTTGGTTAATTTAACAACTTTTAGCTATGTTCCTTTTCGAGGACGAAAAGATTTTAAGTGGGGGAGATTGTAACAACCCGGAATTATGGGGTCAATTTAAAATTTTTATTTTAGAAATTTTAATGGATTTTTAGTATTTAAAATAATTTATTTTAAATAAGAACGACTAAAAAATTATTTTAATTGAAGTAAAACGAATGAATTTAATTTAATTATAAAAGGAGTTTGAAATGGCGCTGTAGTTCGAAAATTCGATTTCTAATTTCAATTTAACATACAGAATTCATTTTAAATCAGAATTGAGCGAAATAAGAAATATTTAAATCTGTTAAATCATATCTTTCTAACGAATGTAAGAAACTGAAATTTCACTTTAGAAATCAAAAGTTATGCCCAGTTTAAAATTTGGAAAAGTCGCTATAGAATTTATATATATTTTAATTAAATATATTGGCCTTAAAAATATCCATTTTGCAAACGACCTCTGTTTTCGACGAAACCACTTTTGTTGGAACCGGAATGTCAAATTATTACTAGGCTTCAATTTTCATAATTTTTTAAATTAATATGGGAGCGTGGCAAAGGAAATCGTGTTTTGTCAGTTTCAGTCAAATTTAATCGACTTGAAAATGGCCATTTTTCCAGTGGTCTCGGAATTCGACGAAATTAGTTTTGTTAGGACCGTATCATCAAAACATAACTAGAAATAATTTTTCTGCAATTTTTCGAGTCAGTATGTGGCCCTGGTAATTTAAAATGTACGTTTAAATTACATATATATTAATTTATATTTTAATTTAAAGAAAAACATATTGTAACAGCCGAATTGGGTTATGAAACTAATTCCATTGTGTCCAGAATAGGGGTTATTAGCTAAGGTCGACGCTAGTTGGGTTCGATTTGAAGTACATGGCATTAAACCCTAATCTTTGAATTAAATAGAATTAATAATACTAAAATATTTATTATTATAAATACACCTAGAAAACCGTGTCAACCCTAATTCCCAATTCAAAGAACGCAGCCGCCAGTTCTCATTTTAATGGCCACATTCGTTTTATTCTTTCTTCCCCTAGATCTCTAAATACACTCAGTGATTTCAAAAACAAATTCATGAAAACGTTCGCCTCATCAAGCTCGTTAAGTTGAACGGTAATGATGGAAAATAACATCAGGGATTGGCTAGAACTCGAGCTCAAAGAGCTCGACTTTGGAGTAGCCGTGGGGACACTAGAGAGGACCGGACCGGGCGAGACTCACGGTGGAGAACGACGACACGACGGCGGTTCTAGTAGGGTGCGGCGATGGAGCTCCAGTGGTCCAAGGGTGTGGCAGCGGACGGATTTCCAAGTCGACGAGTTGGGTTGAAATGCTCTAGATAATATGAAGGAGGAGATGAAGCGAACGGCCGATATTTTTATTGGTTAAATTAATAAAAAGTGATTAATATTTTTAATTAATCGTTAATGATTCAAATGTGTAAACACTCATATCTTTTTCAAACTAGAACGGAATCGAATGAAACGAAGTTCGTTGAAATTGCAGAGAAGAGATCTACGCCATGTAGCTGACCAGATCTGCAACTGAACACTTTGAAATTTAAGACAAAAAGCATTGTGAGATATCTATTTTTAATAATTAATTAGAATTTAATTATTTTCTTGCTATTTGAAATCAATGTATGAATGTAATAAATTCAGATCTGTGTTTCTCTGTTTGTTGTTTGTGATGAATTGTAATGATCATGTTTTGTTAAAGTAGATTAAAAATACAACCTTGGTTAGAAATGATGGTTAGATCAAAATTAACATTTTTTGTTAATTAGATTATGTTAGTCAAAATTAACCTTTTTTGTTAATTAGATTATGTTAAACAAGATTAACATTTTTTGTTAATTAGATTTTAATTAAACAAAATTAACATTTTTGTTAATTAGAACATGTTAGTGAAATAGAAAATGAACCATTTTACCCATTGAAAAGGATTAGTTAAAAAGAGACATTTTTGTCACTTTAAAAAGAGTTAAATAAAAATAAACATTTTTGTGAATAAAAAAGAGTTATAAAAGAATTAGACTAGATTATCATTTTTGTTTACATTAAAAGAATTAGACTAGTTTATCATTTTTGTTTACATTAAAAGAATTAGACTACATTATCATTTTTGTTTACATTAAAAGGATTAGACTAGATTATCGTTTTGTTAACATTAAAAGAATTAGGCTGGATTATCATTTTTGTTTACATTAAATGAATTAGACTAGATAATCATTTTTGTTTACATTAAAAGAATCAGACAAAATATACATTTTTGGTAAATAAAACTGATAAGACCAAAATATACATTTTTGGTAATTAAAAAGGATTACACCAAATTATACATTTTTGGTAATTAAAAAGGATTACACCAAAATATACATTGTTGGTCATTTAGAAGGATGGGGTAAAAATATACATTTTTGTATATTTACAAGGATTAGATAAAAATATACATTTTTGTATATTTAAAAGGATTAGACAAAAATATACATTTTTGTTAGTTTAAAGGGATTAAACAAAAATGTCATTGTAATGTAAATGTATACATCAGAATTTATATATAAAAGAGGAAATATTATTTTAATGCAGATGCATACATTAGGATTTGTATGCATAATGAAAATACCTTTTTAATGCAAATGTATACATTAGGATTAAATTCAAAAGGAACATATCATTCTAATGTAAATGCATACATTAGAATTTGTATGCAAACAACAATGACATATATGTTAATTATACGATGTCATTTATGTTAATTATTAAATGACATGCATGTTAATTATAAATGTGACATTAGACTTAAAATAACACTTTGTTGTAAATTGTGCCATTAGAATAAATGACATTTTATTACCATTTGTCATTAGAATTGAAATTTTATATTTTTATTGTCATTTTTCAACAATAAAAAGAATTGAATTAAAAGACTAAATTTTTATTGTCATTTGTTCACAATAAAAAGAATTGAAATATATGTCTGTGATGTTGAAATGTTTGATGTGTTAAACATAATGTTAGTATATTCAAACTGAATATTACACTTCCATCTACAAGTCATCCGGCTTGTTTATGTGATTGGGACAATAATTTTCACACATCACCCAAATGTACAAATAATTTATTATTTGTCTGTTGGATGAAATCCCACCTAGGTATTAGGATGATATTTGATAGACACTAATCCCAATATTTAGTTGTAGAATCTACTCTGGTTGTTATTTGGATATTTGAAGATTATTTATCATGATTGTTGATTACATGCAATATATGGTTGTTGATTGAGTCACATTCCAATAAAGAATATTCTAGAAAAGGAATATTTTAGAAAATATCTTAGAAAAATAATATTTTAGAAAAAGAATATATTCTAGAAAATATATTATTATTGAAATGAACTAGTTATTAACTAGAATAAATCATTAAATTTAGATTTAATGAAGTTTTCCAATTTGTTAATATTTAATTGAAAATTAAATTGAATAAATTGGATTTTGAGTTTGTCGTGAATGGTGTCTTCAGTAGCACTTTTCTTAAACCCAGTTGAGAAAAGAATAAATCTTTTAACTAAGATTAATAAAGTTTTCAATTATATTTAGTAATTGGAATAAGATGAAATGTGAGTTGCGTTTATTGTGAACTATGTTTTTAAGTGACATGTGTTCTTTAACCCAACTGATAGTAAAATTATAATTTGGAATTTATAAATCTTTTATTAAGATTTAAAGGGAAATTTTCCAAAAGCCAAGTTTTCCAATTTAATATATTAAATTGGAATAGAATAGAATTCGAATTAATAAAAACCGAGATAAGCTTCTGTAAAAGAAGACTGATACTACATATGGAATCTAAGAGGCTTTGCCGTTATGCCATTTATATTATTGGTCGGATACAGAAATTTATAACGATTATATATTGATTTGATTTCTGTGAAGATTCCATATTTCATGGAAGATGATTTTGGGTTTACCGTAAACTATGTTTTAAATGACATTAGTTCTTTAACCCAATTAAAGATAAGATTAATTTCTTAAATTTAAATAATCATTGAATAATGATTTTTGATATTTAAAACCAAATCGAGGTGTTAATAAATCTTTAAAAGAAAGATTTAAGAATAAATTTAAAGAATTTATCTTTGATAGAATAATGCGAATATTATTTTTAGAAGAATAATTCTGAATTGGAATGAGGCGTTGGATGTGTTTTCATAGAACTTGATTTTTAATTATAAAATTACGCGAGTTATTCGGAAAGACTGGGTTTAACCCATTCAGAATAATCACTATGACGATGAAGAGTCGAAGTTGAAGACAGTGATTGAAGACCGACGATCTTTACATCAAATGGATGTGTTGCTACTGAGACCCATGATGGGAGTAGCTACCTTGAAGGGGCTTCAGTGGTAGCCGTCTAGACGTATTGTTGATTGTCTGGATATGCGAGGACCTCTCAGGTGTCTCCGGTTTCGTTCAAACCAGAACGGACTTGTAAATGGATGTGTGTCTGTCATTGGATTTCATTCCATATGAATTAAATTGATTTTTATTAATGTATATCTTATTGGTGGTGGAGAATTTATTCTCTGCCTAACACCCTGTTATATATTGATAGTGATTGATTAAGTGGCATGAATTGTCAATGTGGCACGCCAAGATGCAATTGATCAAGGCTTTTATAGAAAAGCAGGGCCTTGTGGGATGATCAAAGTATAGCCTATTACGGCATAGCTTTGTGTATAGCGTGACTTCGTGAGTCTCACACCCCGGTATGAGTCAAAAACGGGACACGGACCGTAAGGAGTGCACACGTTTCTTTCTATCTAGAGTGGTGTCAAGGACCTACCAGCGCTGACATTTTACTTATGTGGTTGATGGATTGAGCCGCCTCGGGATTATAGGCCGTAAGTGGTCATATGGAAGTCCAAAAGGACCGGGAAGCGTGTGTTCAGGAATTGTCAATCCACTTTCGACAGGTGTAGACCTGCCCTACCGCTCCAAGGGTTCACTACAGGGGATCCTGAGGCATTTGCTAGAGTGTCTCGAATCGGAGAGGACGATCCCTAGCCTCGACTCATGATGGCAATCCAATTTCCAATACAACCTTGCGGTTTTGATTGTAGAACTAGTATGGCGACATAGTAGGATGGGGTACTATGCCGTCTATGATTGAAATGTTTTTGAAATATATATACCCATATATATACACACTAATATTAAATCCGTTTTTATCGTATCAAGCATCTTTTGACCATTATAAGGTAAAACTCTATCCTCCAGTTTGCGTTGCATTGTGTGATGGGACTTGAGTCTTATAATGGTTTCATTTTTCTAAAAAGTATTGCGTTGTTTAACGATTTACTTTATTTTATGCACTGGCAATCCAATGGAGTAAACCCGTTTCGCATTAGCGGCGTGGTCCTGCGATTAGCCTTATTATTAGATAAGTTAAGATTTCTCATACCAGTCCCATGACTGACCTGTAGTTTGTTTCACTGGCAAACTCGGGTGCCTATATTTTCCACATGGGCAGTCGAGTATCTTTTTGCAGATATATTTACAGGATCCTGGTTTACAGCTGAAGCGGTATTCAGAAAGCTCTGTATCCGTGTATTCCTTTCAGTTGTATATTTGTATTATTTTTCCGCTGCTACTTAAATGTAATTTAAATCTATGATATTATTGTATTTCAATTGTGTAATAAATATTCATACTCTGTTATATGCTTGTACTCTTATGTAATTGTTGTAATCAGCAAAAAAAAATGTTCTTCAGTTTGTGTTCTGATGTGTATTGTTCTCAAAGCAATCCAGGACTTCATTTACGGGGAAGTTTAGGGTCGTTTCAAGACCTATCGAGGAGAGTACTATGGATGATACCAAGATTTATTAAGCATATAGTTACACACACATACACACACATACACACAGATATATATATATATATATATATATATATATATTTGGCCTACTTAGAAGTAGATTAGTACAATTTACGCACGGAGGCGGGAGCAATGTAGACTCTGGATTACTAAAAGGAGCAATAGAACAATGTATGTAGTGTTATTCTTAAAATTATATAATGTTTCCATTCACTAGAACTTTAGTTCTGACACCCTCCTCATAACAAACCCGCATGGTATATAGAATACATTGATTTTCCAGCTTAGAGACACTTGCTTATTCAGTGTCATTATTATGAAGTATTTACTTATTATCGTATTTTATTCAGGTTTCACTGTGAGATATTTATTTGGGCTCTGATATATTTATCTTTACCTTTCTACAAGAAACCAGACAACAAACTCGAGTTTCAATGAACTTAGATTTTAGCATTTTATTAAAAATCCAAACCCATAGAAATTGGGGTATTACATAACTGTAGCATTTTTTGTGCTTAGTTTCAGACCTCGGAATGAGGGATGTTACACTAAGGTACGGTGTCATTATTTATGCATTTTGGAGGTTGTTGGATAAGCTAAATTGTTAATACTCATTCTTCTTATGTGTCGTAATTACTTCACAAGACGTAGACCATTTGGATTTATAATTATATTACCATTGCAAAGTTTGTATTTAGTGGAATCGTGTTTCGCCCAAGTATTATGTTTTGACTACATCATATGGTGAGAGTGTCTTTATAAGTAATGGCATAGGCTTGGAAGTGGTTCACAGCCCAGGAATGATGGTGTCATTTGAGGATTGTTAATATCCTAGGTATTGATTTTAATGACAACAACCATATAAACATTACAACAAACATATCTTTAAGTTGTGCAGTTACATCAGATATCTTATGAAGATACTTATAGAGAAAACTAGAATACAAAAAAATAATTATAGAAGAAGGTTAATCAGAGCAGTAGAGGAAGGATAATCAGAACAATTGAAGACCAAAGCCTATTAGAAAAGAATGCTGAAGAGAATAGGTGTTTGAAGTGATGAGGAGTTGATTGAACCTTAGAATATCTTGTTAAAGATCCCATGACAATTATACTGGAAGACAATCAATCATCTACCTCAACCGAATCACAAAAACCCACAAATATAAGGTACTGAAAATCTGAAACACATTTGAAACATTTGTATGTGTTGCTACAATGTCTGTGTCGACATATATGTTGTTGTATGTCGACATATAACAGGTTTGTTAGTTTTTCAAGTTTCTAATGAAGTGTTATTTCCCTCCATCCCTTCACTAAAAGACACATCCTTGCAACCATTATTTAAAGGCTCCTAGAAACGAATTTTAATATCAACTATTCACATTTTCTTCTATTCCTTCTTCTCCATATATTTTCTATACAAATCCATTGAATACTATCCAATTATTCTTGCAAATTCTTTCTCTTTCACTCGAATTCTTTATTGATTTGCAAGACACACAATATCAGAGAGTTGTACTTGAATTCGTATCATTCTCTCACTGATTTCATCATATTTCATCATATTTCCTCAAAGAATTCAAAGATATATTGTCATTGGAGGTCTATAGGATCATTGTATCAAATCTACAAGAATCTACATTAAAGATACTATTACTTTCCATTATTTGTTGATGTTGATAAGGAGATGTATCTTGTGGCTCGAAAATCAAGATTGTAAAGTGTTCTTGCCACCCATGGGAAGCAATCGATTATAGTTAAAATTATGCATGGTGGAATGCAAGACTGGATGTAGGATTAGTTAATATGAACCAGTATAAAAATTCTAGTGTTATTTACTCTACTGCGTTCATTTTATTCCTTATTTCTTTCTATTTGGATTTGAATAGTTATAGTAAATACTCTTCACCCCTCTAATGTCTGAATAGCCATAAGATCCATCCAACACTGTTGTAGACACCCTAGTTCCCCAACAATTGGTATAAGAGCACTGGTTTTCAAAAATTAATCAACTAGTAATTTTTTAAAATTATAAATGGGTAGTATCACTTTTATTAATAATTTCATAGAGGGGAAATCTACCATTAGACCCCTTTATTTGGTGGCAGTAATTATGCTTATTGGGTTTGTAGGATGAAATTTTATTTGCAGTCTAATGGTTTAGATATTTGGAACATTACCCAAGTAGAATACATAGAGCCTCAAACTGAATATTCAAAATGGACACTGGACCAAAAGACACAAGCACTTAATAATTCTTAGGCTATGAACATTTTTGTTTTTCTCTTTAGATAGAAATGATTTTAACTGAGTATCTATTTGTAATTCTGCATATAAAATTTGGAGAACATTGAAAGTCACACATGAAGACATAGGTAGAGTAAAACAGACAAAGATATTTATGCTCACTTACCAGTTCCAACTCTTTCAAATGAAACCAAATGAGTTTATTTCTAATATGTTTTCTAGATTTCAAGATATAGTATATGCCTTGATATCATTAGGAAAGAAGATTACTGAAGAAGACCAAGTCAAAAAGATCTTGAATCCAATTCCTAGTGAATGGGATCAGAAGACTCCAGCAATCGAAGAAGCCAATGATATTACTACTATGTCAATAAAAGAATTAATTGGTAATCTAATGTCTAATGAAGTAAAGTTGTAGGTTAGAAAAGATAATCAAGGAAATGAGAAGAAACCACTAGCACTTAATGCTATAATCAACAACGATGAACTAGATGAATATATTGTTGATGATGATATCGAGTTTATTACAAAAAAGATCAAGAAATTCTAGAAGTATTAGATAATGAAGGAACTTCAAAAAAGTGACAACAATAATTATAGAAATAGAAATGTTGTTAAATGTTTCAAATGTGATAAACCCGGTCATTTGAAAAGAGACTGTCTAAAACGACCCGAACTTCCCCGGTAAGGAAAGCCCGGATTGAGTTGAGAACAACACACAAAAGAACGCAGACAGAAGAACATATCATTGTTTATTACAACAATTCCATCAGAATACAAGAATATGCAGAGTATGAATAAATATTACATAGAAAATATCAGAGATTTAAATTACATAGCAGCGGAAAATAATACAATACGCAACTAGAAGTAATACATGAATACAGAGCTTTCCGAGTATCGTTCCAGCTGTAAATCAGGATCTTGTGAATATAAATCTGCAAAACCAAAACTATTAGCTGCCCGTGCGGAAAATAAGGGCACCCAGAGTTTAGGTTAAAACAATAAACTCCAGGTCAGTCATGTGACTGGTGTGAGAACTAAAATAGTTATTAATCTTTATTTTAAAGTTAGGTAAATCAAGGGACCACGCCGTATAACATGGAACGGGTTTCCTCCCAAGAATACCAGGGCATAAACAACAGCGCAATGCTAAATAAAGAAAAATGAAGCTATTATAAGACCCAGGTCCCATCACACAATGCAACGCAAGCCGGAGGATAGGGTTTTTACATTATAATAGCCAAGAATGCTTGATACGTTTAAAACAAATCATTTGATACTATTATAAGTGCATAGTGTACAAAACAACTTCAAATCATAAGTATCAATCATAGACGGCATAAGCGCCCCATCCCACTATGTCGCCATACTAGGCTCTACAAATAAAACCGCAAAGTCACGTATTGGAAGTTGGATTTCCATCTGTGAACCGAGGAAAAAGATAGTCCTCTACTGATTCAAGACGCTCTAGCCCGTGTCTCAGGATCAGAACGCATCAACCCTTGGATCGTCAGGGCCGGTCCACCGATGTGGATTATTATGCCTGAACACTGTGTTACCCTGCCCTTTGGGGCATAAATGATCCAACAAATGACTCCATCGGCTTCACATAGTCACCGATATATCCGAGGCGCCTCGCAACAGCAACAACCACATAAGTCAAACTCGTCAGGGTGTGTCAAACCACTGACGCCACTTCTAACTAGAAGGAAACGCATACCCTCCCTGATGTCCTCTCCCGTTTCTGGTTCACAACCGGGGTGTGAGGCTCACGAATCAACGTTACACAAAGCTATGCCACAAAGGTCGTGCTTTGATCATCAACCACAAGACTCTGCTTTTCAACAGAAGCCTTGATCATTTGCATCTTAGTATGCCACATAGGCAAACCACTCCATGGAACCGATATCCATCAATCACACAGAATGATATCCAATGTCAGACACACAGTCCAGTTACAAGTCCATTCTGGGTTTGAACGAAACCGGAGGCACCTTGTACCTCGCATATCCATTGATTTCCAAGTATGTCTGGACGATCACCAACTGATTCCCTCCTCTTGGGTGTACAGCCCAATCAAGATCATCAGTAATCACCCAGACAACGTGAAACCTCCGGTCTTCAACCACCGTCTTCCTCTTCGACACCACGTCGAATCAGTTATTCAAAATGGGATAAACCCGGTCTTTCTGAATAACTCGCATATATTATAAACAAGTATTACACAAACACAACATACGCCTCATTCCAATTCATCAGTCACTAACCGTAAATTAGCAAGAGAATAATTCCCCAAATATTAACCCCGAAGGCCGAAACCAACATCAGATCAATACCCAGGAAACCATCCTTCCTAGCTAACCTACAGTTAGTTTCTAAATTTCAAATTCTTAGGGAAAGGTTCCCATTAATTTTATCAAAGATAAATTCTTTTAAATTTATTCTTTAATCTTCCTTTGAATATCAATTCAAACCAAATTATGGTTTACCCAAACTAGCCGGGATTAACGAACCTTACGAAGTAATCATTCGTTTTAATTTCCCAATCCCAACCTATTCATCCCATGAAGTAAAACTGGTAATACTTCATATCTAACACCACGGTGTTATCGGTAAATTCGATTACCATTTCACGTTCAAATCTAATTAAAGATTTAACTATCGCTTGGAGCAAAACTGGTGATACTCCATTCTCGATCTTTTCAATGTAATCAAAGATTCATTAAAACTCCACTTAGTTTTAATCTTTAACTGGGTTAAAGAATCGGTGTCATTTAAAACATGGTTCACGTTAAACCCAAAATCACATTTCATTCTATCAGATTTTAACCTTAAAATAGCAAGTAAGCAATTCCCTAAGTATTAACCCCGAAGGCCGAAACCAACATCAGATCAATACCCAAGAAACCATTTGACTTAACTAATCTCTAGTTAGTTTCTGATTTTCTTAACTCCGTTGGGTCTAAGAACAGTATTATTAAAGATACCATTCACGACAACCCAAATCACATTCCTTTAATTATCAGGTTAAAGAACAAATGTTATTTAAAACACCGTTCACGATAAATCCAAAAATTAATTCAAATTCAATTCCAATTAAATACCATTTAATTGGTACGCTTCATTAAATCTAAATAAAAGATTTAATCTTTTTCTCAACTGGGTTTAAGAACAGTGTTAATGAAGACACCATTCACGACAAACCCAAATCCCATTTGATATTAAATACAAGGCTCTGAATAAAAAATATATCGGCTTATATTCAACATCAAATACTACGACCAAAAAATATCGTATTGGAAAAAACGATATCAATATATCTTTCAAATTTCCATATCAATATCTGTATAATCACGAAATCCAACATCGAACTATTCCGAAGATGATTTCGAATCAAATCCATTCCAATTCAATTATTGGAAATTCTGGTTACTTTTAAAATCATTTCAAATCCACTTTATTTATTTTAAAAATAAATAAATTATTATTCTAGTTCAAAACTAGTTCATTTCGATAAAAATCTACTTTTATCTTTTCAAATATGGAGTTTTTCATCCCAATTCTTCCCAAATCATTTCTGATGATTTTACAGAAATTATTACTATTTTTAATAATTTTATCAAGGCCTGTACAGTCGATTTCCATCAACGGCCATCGAACTGCACTTACATCGACCTTTTCCAAATTTGATTTGGACATAATTCCAAATCCAACGATTAGATTTCAAATCTCTAATATTCATTAGAAAGCTCTTTTCGATACGAACCCAATGGTTCCGGTTTTAGAAGAATCCGACGGTCGGATCTCCCGTAATATCCATTCGAAGTCAATGGTCGAAATTCGCGAACTACCGCGGCGCGGCGCGTTCTATTCAGGCCATTATATATATATATAATATATATATTATATATTTCATCGATTTCCATTCAAAACGTATTTTATAAATCGTTTTAAATTCGTTTTCAAAACGATTTAAACTTCCATCTCAAATTCAAATCAAAATTGAATCTTTCCAATATAAATTCATTTTAAATTCATTTCAACTCGATTTCAATTCAAATCCATTTCAATTCAAATCGGTTTCAATTCAAATCGATTTCAGTTCAATTTCAATGCATTTTAAATTCAATTCAAAACGATTTCAATTCTATTTCAATCTAATTTGAATTTCAATTCTTTTCAATTTAATTCGAATTTCAATTTATTTCAATTTAATTCGACTTTCAATTCATTTCAGTTTAATTCGAATTTCAATTCATTTAAAAATATCAGATTTTGAAATCACTTTCGATATTCTTTATAAAATGAATAAAATTGATATAAATATCGCTCACGTCAAAATGGCGCATATCTAAACAACACAGCTTTATATATTTCAATAACTTCGTTATTCTATTCAACAAATGAATATTATTTCTATTCAACACATGAATTTCTTTCAATTCAACACATGAAATTATTTTCAAATTCAACATATGAATTTATTTTTAATTCAACACATGAATTTATTTTCTAAATTGGAATGAGGCCCACTCAATTACCATATAATGTTAATTATATGGATTTTCTACAACACATGTATATAATAGCAACGATAAATCATCAACCATCATCCAAAGTGCACCACACAACTGCATAAGCATTAAATATAAATATTTAACGCTTATAGTAGTCTGTCAATCAATCGATCGACATACAACTAATTATTGGGATTAGTGTATGTCATATATCATCCCAATACCCGTGTGGGATTTCAATCAATCAAACACGGATTTTATTTGTGTAGTTGGGTGATGTGTAAAATTTATTGTCCCAATCAATATCAGTCAAATCAGTGTATATAAACAAATCGTCCGATTCGTTTATAAATATTTATTTTATATACACGTTAAAAATTATATTTTTAACTATAAAATATTTTCCACTATAAAATATTTCATTTCATTTCACATCGCACAATCAATTTTCACAACACAGCAATCAAATAAACAAGTCATCCATGGTCTGTGGACGACGGGTGTCGGGTGCTACTAAACACCGTCTACATCCTAGTATATATTTCAAACTAGAAATAGAAATAAAAGTGAGGAGTTCTCACCGACTAGCTAAACCAAACGCCGCGACTCTTCATATGTAGAAAGTCTTCGCCGTGCTTCCAACGAGATTTGTTACACCGTTTATGTTAAAAATTATATTTTTAACAACGCTACTTCCTATATAAAGATCACATTTTTATATCGTTGCTTCATATATAAAAATCGAATTTTTATATTCTCCATCTTATAAAAATCATATTTTAATTTTCTCTATTATATAAAAATCGAATTTTTATAATCGCTGCTATATAAAGATCGAATTTTTATTTTCATTCCCTCATGATAAAAATGAAGTTCATATTTTTATTTAACTTCATATACTGTAAAGATTACATTTTTCTTTCACTTCTCATATAATAAAAATTATATTTTGCTACATATATAAAAATTATATTTTTAATTCACTACTTACATAAAAATCATATTTCCATCCTCTACGTTATATAAAAATTATATTTTTAACTTCATACTTTATATAAAAATTATATTTTTATTGCGATGTTTTTATATTTAAAAAAAATCAATTCTTTTTATAATTATATGCATAATAAAAATCTCGTCTTTTCTATAATAAAGATTTCATCTTTTCTATTATAAAAATTCGATCTTTTCTATTACAAAAATCCGATCTTTTATATTTCAAAAAATCCGATCTTTTCTACTTTAAAAATCCATATTTTTAAACCTATGCAAATAATTACATAGAAAAATAAACAAAAATAAATAAATAAAACAAATCGAAGGACTTACAGCGAAGGGTTTGGGGTTGGAGGGATTTCCAGCCGAAGGGGGACCCACCGGAGGTGCTGATGGAGGCGGGGAAGGTGGTAGGGGGGCGGCGTGTGGTCTAACTGAAAGAGGAGGGAGAATCGAGATAGGGGGAAAGAAGAGGGATCGGAGGGGGCTGGGGAGGCTCGGTAGTGGTGCGATCGTGGTCTGGTGGTCGGCAAGGGGTGGCGGTGGTGAAGTCAGGGGTGTCGGGTATTGGCTGATTTAGGGTTCGTGGGTGTTGGGGATTCGAACTGGGGAGGGGAGGACGAGAGAGGCATGGGGGTGCTGGTGATCGCCGTCGACGCGGCGATGGGGGGGGCTAGAGCATGGCGGCTGACGCGATGGAGGGGCGGAAATCTAAGGAGCGACGGGGGTTTAATCTATTTGGGGATGGCACGACAGTATAAGAGAAAAAGGGGAGGTGGGTAAGATATAAAAGGGATTTTATATTTTTAATATTATTTATTCTCTTATAATTAGGGTTTTATGTTCTAACCCCAAATCAACCCCAACGACTGTCATCCATAGCTAATTACCCCTATTCCGAACACAATGGGATATGTATCGTAGGCTGATTCGACTGTTTCGATCAGTTTCCGTTCAAATCAAAATATAACTCTATATATTGAATTTGAACGCGCATTTCAATTTACTGGAGCCACATACTAACTAGAAAAATTCCCAAAAAATATTATCTAACTTCGTATTGACGATACGGTCCTAACAAAACTAGTTTCGTCGAATTCTGAGACCGTTTGAAAATTTTCCATTTTTAAGGGCCGAAATTCCATAGCGACTATTCTGAATTTTCAACTGGGCGTAACTTTTTATCCCCGCTATGAAATTTCGATTTTTCGGATTCGTTGGAAAGATATTCTCAATTAGATTCTAATATTTTTGGTTTCTCTAAAATCCGGTTTATTTTTCATCATGTACATTCATTTGAAATTTGAAATCGAATTTTCGAACTACCGCGCCATTTTCAATTCCTTTTATAATTTACATATATAAATATATATATATTCTAACGATGATTAATATAAATATATACGTCTATTTTTTTTCAAAATGATATTCACATCGTTATTATTTAAAATAATTCATTTTAAATATCCAAAATTCGCTAAAATTGCCAAAATAAAAATTTTTAATTGGCTCAGATTTTCGGGTTATTACATTGTCCTAACTTGAAGAAACCAAAGCACATTTCAAATACTTTCAATAAGGAGTGGAAACAAGCACTCAATACAACATGGGATGATTCATATACATCATCAAGTGATAGTGATTCAGAAACAAAAACTACCAACATGTGCTTTATGGCAATGCATAACCAAATATGTAGTTTTAATAAAGAGATTACTAATATCTTAAATTATATGTATAATGGATATAAAATTCTTAAGAAAGAGTTTGAGGATAGTTTAGCAGAGATAAATAAGTTAAAGATATCTAATGAAAAGTAGAGTAAAGAAAAACAATGTCTAGAAGATGAAATTGAAAGATTTCATGTTCATA
The DNA here is from genome assembly GCA_030737875.1 of Allium sativum. Classification (NCBI taxonomy): domain Eukaryota; kingdom Viridiplantae; phylum Streptophyta; class Magnoliopsida; order Asparagales; family Amaryllidaceae; genus Allium; species Allium sativum. The sequence goes on along the minus strand of CM060912.1, from coordinate 765,315,253 downwards.
AAAATGGAAAGGATTTAACACTTAGAATTTTTGAACAACTGAAAAGTGAAAATGAGTCCTTAAAATCAGAAAATCTTTCAATGAAGTCCCAGATCACTAATCTGAATGACAGAATAACATCTCTGGATAATGTTATTCGTAACTGTAGTAAGGATTTTGATAAAATGAAAACTGTTATTGATAAACTTAACAAAGGGAAGGATAATCTAGAAAAATCATTATCTATATCTAAACATACTAGGAAAAAACATAGACTTGTATATACCTCTAAGGATAAATCAAAGAAAAATAGTACTCAATATATTAAATTTGTTAAGGCTACCAAGTTCAAACCTAAACCTAGGAAATTAAAATTAATTCCTCCATATAGGTTTTAACTTATGGGTTCCAAAATGTTTGGATAATACCAAAAAAAAATATAGTGATATTTTTAATTAATAAGGTTCCTTCATCTTCTTATTATATTTTGAAAGGGAATTCAAACTCTTCATGGGTTTGGCATCCCAAAACTTAACCCCATGGACCCAAAAATAAAAAGGGTACCAATATGCATATTTTTTTGTAAATTTTTCAGGTACCAAATAGCATATGCTCAAAGCATATGACAAGAAATATATTGAACATTGGATAAATACAAAAAAGATTTGTTATTGGCATCAACAAAGTCGATAACTCTAAAACTCATCTAATTATTTAATAAATTTTATTTCATGTTTTGAATTTATTTGGTTTCCCTATTGTGTTTTATTTATAACAAACAATACATATTGTCTAGTAGTAAATTAAACAATACATTTACCCTTTTGTTGATGACAAAGGGGGAAAAATGTATAAATATACTAGACAAAATGATAGGAGAAGTGCACAGAGTTAGGGGAAGTCAAATATAAAAATATTATATTTTATCTGTCAAATGTGTATATGGTTGTCATCATCAAAATTGACCCTAGGTATTGATTCTGATGACAACAACCATATAAACATTACTACTAACATATCTTTAACTTGTGTAGCAACATCGGATATATTATGAAGACATTTATTAAGATAAATTAGAATATAAAAGAAGAATAATAGAAGAAGGTTAATTAGAGCAATAGAGGAAGGATAATCAGAACAATTGAAGACCAAAGCCTATTAGAAAAGAATGTTGAAGAACAAAGGTGTTTGAAGTGATAAGGAGTTGGTTGAACCTTAGAATATCTTGTTAAAGATCCCATGACAATTATACTAGAAGACAATCGTCCATTGACCTCAACGGAATCACAAAAACCCACAAATATAAGGTATTGAAAATCTGAAACACATTTGAAACACTTATAAGTGTTGCTACAACGTATATGTCGACATATATGTTGTTGTATGTCGACATATAACGGGTTTTTTTAGTTATTCAAGTCTCAAATAAGGAGTTAATTCCCTCCATCCCTTTACCAAAAGACACATCCTTTCAACCACTGTTTAAAGGCTCCTGGAAACGAATTTTAATATCAACCTTTCACATTTTCTTCAACTCCTTCTTCATATATGTTCTATACAAGTTCATTAAATACTATTCAATTATTCCTGCAAATCCACTCTCTTTCACTCCAAATCTTCATTGATTTGCAAGCCACATAATATCAAAGAATTGTACTTGAATTCATATAATTCTCCCTTTGATTTCATCCTATTTTCTCAAAGAATTCAAAGATATATTGTCATTGGAGGTCTATAGATCATTGTATCAAATTTGCAAGAATCTGTATTAAAGATGCTACTACTTGTCATTGTTTGTTGCTGTTGATAAGGAGAAAGTGCATCTTGTGGCCCGAAAATAAAGATTGTAAAGGTGTTCTTCCACCCCTGTAAACCAAGTGATTATAGTGAAAATTCTGCATGGTGGAGTACAGGACTAGATGTAGGATTGGTTAATCTGAACCAGTATAAAAATTCTGGTGTTATTTACTTTACTGCATTTCATTTTATTACTTGTTTCTTTTTGTTTGAATTTAAATAGTTACAGTAAATACTCTTCACCCCTCTAATGTCTGAATAGCCTTGAGATCCATCCAACACTGTTGTAGACACCCTAGTTCCCAAACAAGGATATAGTGGTGTTGTCTCTTTAGGGGATAATGATACAATCTAGTGTGTTGACATCATTGATTTTAGGAAATTTAAGATGTTATTTTTGTTTTATGGTGGCGTAGTTCTATTATATATATATGATTACATGTGTGTGTGTGTGTGTGTATATATATGCACACACACACATATATGTGTATATATATATTGCTTGTTTTACTTATCGTAACACGTCTTGCTCCTTTTGTTGCACAATTTGATACATGATTCTTGCTTACATATACATACATATACATATATATATATATATATGTTTCCCATTTTACTTAGCGTAACACGTCTTGCTCCTTCTGCTGCACTACTATATGATTCTTGCTTATATTCATCGTGCCTTTCCTTGCGTGGTTTGAACTCACTTCTGGATTATAATATATGTCATGGTGATATAACTATTCTAAATGTTTTGTGTTTCCACGGTAGGCTTCACGTTATGGTCTAATTGATGTTTAAGGGATTTATTACGTTTAGGTGTGGCAACTAGACCCAACCGATGGACCCGGCTCGACCCGCGGGTCTCGGTTCTAGGCGGGTCGGGTTTTGTCGAGTATAAACTATACATTTCAAAACTCTGGAATCGACCCGACACGAGTATCGTTTCGGGTCCGGCTGAATAATAACATAATAAATAAATATATATATTTCAATGTTTTTTGGTCGGGTCTTCTGGAGTGGGTCGGGTTTGATCGGGTCTTGATGGTATTTTTCTTCACCTAGACCCGACCCAGGACCCATCGGGTTCGGTTCGGGTTCAGATCTTTTCAGGTCGGTTCGGTTCGGGTTTTCACGGTTCTAATTGGCAGTCCTAACTACATTCTGATTTAGAACGATTTCATACCCATGTTCATCTTTTTTCATTGGACTTCATGTATTGTAGATCCGTTACATAGTCAATTTTAGGTCATTTCATTACAATCCTTTGATTAACAGGACTATGTCCCCATGCATTATAATTGAAAATGGGTGTAACAAACTAAATTTGCTTCAAAATCAAAATCAAAATCAAAATCAAAAGAAAAGATAACTCTTTTAGTTGGATGGGCTATAAATTTTAACCCTAGAAAAAGTTTACTATGAGTATTAAGTTTGATTATTACCTCATAGTAAGACATCAATTGATTGATAATACAAGATACTTAACCTACGTTAATCTTCAAAGGCTAACTACCTACCAGTATGTAAACTAGCACCATAAGGATGAATAGTCAATTTTCTTAATACAAAAATCCGATTTACTAAGGACTTATAAGCATGAATAATAAAACAACTCATCCTACAAAAATAGAGAAGTAATTTTATCAAGTTGTTTCTTAACCTTAGTAAGTTGTATTCATTTTTAATTAAATATAACATAACAAAATGCAAAATATTAAGCACCACGAGGAAAATGTTGGTAAATAAAGAATAGTTTAATCAATATCGTTTCTTAATATGAACGTTACGGCACACACTTTGTGTATGATGATAATGCGTAAGTTGTTTTTCTGAAAGTTATATATGTTTAACACCATCATGAGAAAATGATTTTCACAAATATTTAATCATATTTTTGCATTGAAATCATATTCAGTTAGTTTGGATTTTTATTTTAAGTTGCAGCATCAATTTTTTCTTTAGTTTAATTTTTTGTCATATTAGTTAATAAAGAAAGAATTTATTAGAAAAAAACCATTAGATCCTTTTTTTAATTGATATCGATAATATTTGTAGATGAGTGCTTGAATTTGTAAATGATATTTAACTATTTTTTTTTTTAGAGAAATGAGCATTCCTCACATAGAGGAGAACGTTCTTGTAATTTTAACGTTCATGTAATTCTACTCCACACTTAAAAAAAGACTTGTCAGGTTGCAAAACCCCCCTTGCAAGAAAAAAAATGAAAAGTCCACCCAAACCTAACATACTAGAGTCCGAAACATACAAATACAACATGTAAAAAACAAAAAAAAACACAACCCTATAACCTGCAGCTGCATAAAAAAACTCACTAATAGGTGAGAATTTTATATATATATATATATATATATATATATATATATATATATATGAGAATGAGTAAGACAGAACTAGAACGAAAAGATGTAAAGAATTAGGGTTGGAAATTAGAACCAAGAACCGAAAATCTGAACCGAACTCGATGGGTCTCGGGTCGGGTCTAGGTAATGAAAAATGCACTCATGACCCGATTAAACCCGACCCGCATAGACTCGACCCGAAAGACCTGACCAAAAAGCATTGAAATATATGTATTTTTAGTGTTATTATTCAATCGAACCCGAACCGAAGTTCGGGTTGGGTCCAGATTTTTTGAAATGTATAGTTTAGACCCGACAAAACCCGACCCGCCTAGAACCGAGACTCGCCGAGTCGGGTCTAGATCCATCGGGTCGGGTCTAATTGCTACCCCTACAAAGAATGAAGCAAAACTAAAAATAAGAAAGTAAGAAGTAGGAAGCGAAACAATAAAAAAACAATACATAAGCAAAAGGAACACATAACAAACCAAACTCGGGAACAACAACACAACACACAGATCATCCATAATGCTAAATGAAAAGTAATTATTGCTAAATGAAACACATACTGGCCTAATTGTGTTTGGGGAATGCATAGTTGGGTCTTTATCATGAATGATCTCTATGCACAAGATGCAATTTGCACTGAACATAGTGTTGTTCAAGGCGGTGACTGCCTATTCCTAATTTCCTTTTATGGTATGTGTACCGTTGTTCAGCTTAAGTCTATGTTATTTGTGGCTTATTGGGTTTATCATGAAATGGTGTGCTCCATTGACACCGTCGGTGTGTCAGTTACCTGGTATGCTTGGTATTTATTTCTTCCTTTCATGGCGACGGTAAGCCACTATGTATGGTATCTCTTTGGAACTATGCATGGAAATGCTCTGCGCTTGGTGTGGAGCTTGAGAATATTGGCTGGTAGAGTATGGTTCGTAGGCACTATAGCTGTAAAGACCCGCATTCTACGTATCAGAGGATCGTAGAATATTTATTCATTTATTTCTCATACGAATTCGTATGGTCATATAACTTTGGGAGACGACTATTGAGGTCATTTCCCATGTTCATGATTTTTGCCAATTTTTAAATGACCGTTTTGCCCCTAGCTGATCTTGTTTTGGCCATAACTTTTGCTTGGAAAGGAGTTTTGACCTGAAACTAATTCCATTAGATCCGTATGATGATTTACCTTTCCATAGAGTGGCCATATGTGAAAAACGGACTTACCGTTCGGGAGATATGGCTGAAACAAGGTTTAGGAGGTGAAAAACAGCTTAACCGGGCTTAATTGGATAGTTAACAGCTAGGCCCATTGGGGGATTTCGGGATTAGGGGTATATAGGGGAAAATTAAGGTTAGAAAACATTTCTTTAGACACATTTTCAGCCGCCACTTTCATTCTTGGAACCCTAGTAATGGCCTTCACTTGCTAAAACACCCCCAAATCACCTTATGATCGCTAATTAAGCCAAATCAACATCAAAACAAAGCGAATTAGCACAAAAATCGAGGTAGAACTGTTGTATACCCTTGGGAATAGTGGCAAACAGAGAATCATTTTAGATTTTGTATTTTATTTTGGCTAAGGTGAGTGATTAGCATTATTTTTACACTAATTACAGTTAATTGGGGGTGATTAGTGTTAATTAACAAAATTATGCATGTTAAAAATATGGAAAATTATTTATAAATTTCAAAATATATTTTTTTAGTCCTCTGTTAGAAAATTTGGTTAATTTAGTTAAGTTTTGCTAATCATATCATTAGTTAAATATGGGATTTTGGCTATGTTTGATTCGTTTTAACCTATCAAATTATTGTTTTAGTGTTTATGGTTGATTACGCATGTTGCTATGACTGTATGGTATGCTTTGTGATTGATTAGAAAAGTTAGAATGGTCGAAAATGCCGTCGTGTGGCGTAAAATAGTCGCTGGAAAAGTTGTAGGAAACAGTGCAGGGTTTCGGATCGGATCGGGTTAGGGGGCTCGGATCGGATGTTGGACTGGGCAGAGAAACCGAACTGGATCGGAACCTAGCACTAGAGGAAAGCCATGGGAACAAGGAAGGCCATTTGGATCGTGTTGGGGTTGGGCTGGAGCTTGGCACGGAATAGGATTGGATCGGATTAACTGGAGAGCAAAAGAACCGAACCAACCAGAGACTCGAGCACCGAACCGAACCACTTCAGAAGCACCGAACCAAACTGAATGGGGAACTCGAACATCGTGAATCCGAACCGAACCGAGGGGAGCAGACCGAACAGGAAGTTTAAGCGTGGTATATCCGAACCGAACCCGATGTGTACTCCCACTTCTACGCGATGATTTTTCTGAAGACGAACTCCAATTCGACCAAAACCCGAGATGCAAAGGAAGTCCAAATAGAAAGTAGAACTCAGGATCCATTTGGGAACCAACGAGTTATCTTCATGTGTTCGGCTTTGCTGTGGGACGTGTGCAAAGGGGTTATCGATGTCTATAACTTTGGATCACTATGGAGTAGGGGGTATGTGGACGGATTCAGGGTCACAGTGGCCTAGGTAGGACTATTGGCTATGGACCAATAAGGTGGGGTCATTTGTAAGGATTTAGTCATGACTCCATGGAGCAAGCTTGGTGGTAGCAATGTTATACAAGTCGGACTCCGTCACTACCTAGATGGGTCTAGTGATCAAAGTGGTGGATACTGTATGCTTTACGCACTGAGTGAGAGATGTGAGGATGGTTGCTATGATTGATTGTTTGCCATCACCATGTCATGCACACCCCCACCCCCGTATTCTTTACACCTTATGTTTAGTGGCACCTTAGAGTATTGAGCGATATGTCGTGCTAACTCTTTGGTTGCAGGTCCGGGTTCAGGTATGGTTTAGTATACCTGTTATTGTTCTGTTTTCCTGCTTACCGCTAATACCAGACTTTTGTCTGACCCAGAGTTTTATGTCTCTTCTTTTACTCTAGGTGCTCTTTAACAGGCAGACCAGAGACAGGTTAGGTGGTATGCACGAAAAGCTGTACCGGAGACGAGCAGGAGGCTCCCACGTATGATATATATAGATATTCTCCATGTGTCACTGCTGGTCACTACTTTGGGTGTTAGTACTGTACCTTTCCTTTACTTTGCTTTAGAGACGGTTTTCAAAAGTTGTAATGATGATGATGTGGAACATAAGCTGTATTTGGATTTTCCGCTGCTATGATGTTTAGTTTTCAGCTTATACACTGTCTCGCCTATTTATGTCAAAGTATGTTATTATTATATTTTATCCCATGCGCTGTGAGATATTCTAAAGGTTCCTTGCTAGTTCAAATTCCTTACCTTTCCTTTCTTTGACGACTGTCCCGTGCTGGTTGGACATCAGCACAACGCACTTTCATTGGAAATGTCGGCTGGTGCGGGGCGGGTTGTCACATTTGGTATCAGAGCTCTAGGTTGCGTAGTTAACCTCGGGAAAGACACTAGAGGGAGATAATACGTATATGAGAGCGCGTATTTGTGATTATTTTGGTTTTCAAAAGCTACATATATACTATTAGTATAGCTAAGGATGAAGTCGCACTGCACTGACACCACAAAGAGGATGGTTAATCGTTTCTCTTTACAGATTGAATGATGAGCCGATATACGAGGGGTGCTGGTAGAGGAGTCAATAATGGGAATGCTCATGAGATGAGGACTATGTTCATTGACTTCATAAGAGAGATGCTTAGGGACGTTCAGAGGGCAGTTCCTAATGTTACTAATGATGGTGGTGCAGCGGTGCAGGTGCCTAGAGCCGATTTCGCCAAGCTTTGCAAGGATCACTCTAGTCTTGGTGGAAAGCCGTTCCACAGAACGGAATCAGCCACAGAAGTTCAGGATTGGTTGGATAGCTGTGAGCGTATCTTCGAAGACTTGGGTATCGAGGATGCGATGAAGAGGGAGTTAGCATCCCGTCAGCTTCATGGACGGGCAATGAATTGGTGGAATGCTATTAAGGCAGCTACTCCATAGGATCAAGTTACATGGGATCAGTTTAAGGCCCGATTCAGTGATAAGTTCATCCCAGCTGCCCAGAAGTCAGAGTTGTTTAGGAAATTTATGGAGCTTAAGCAGAATGGTAGGGCAGTCTCGGAGTGCATTGCGGAGTTCAATACTTTATCGAAGTATGGATTATCCCTCATTGACACTCCCGAGAAGAAAAATAAAAAGTTCATAACAGACTTGGATCAGTACTTGGGGGAAAGGCTTATTAACTACATCGATGAGACGTTTGAATCGATTGTGGGGAAAGCTTTGAGATCAGAGAGTCTATACCCTAAGTCGAAGATTGAGGTTGCATCTGTAGAGGAGCCAAAGTTGCAAGCAAGCGGTGGAGGCAAGAATGGTTCTCAGAATAAGAGAAAGAAGAATCAGACCAAGGATGGCCAGAAGAAAAATAATAAGAAAGATGTTGAGTGCTTCAGCTGTGGTAAGAAGGGCCACTATGCCAAAGAATGTCGGGCCAAGCCAGCGGATAGGAAGTGCTTCAACTGTGGCCAAGTGGGACATCACAAGGATAAGTGTCTGCAACCCCCTAAAGAAAAGTAGAATGTGAAAGCATATGCTATCGATGTTGTTCCTTCTTCGTCGAATTCCCCAACTGCGGCGGAGAAAGGAAAGAACGTTGTCATTCAAGGTATGCTTTCTGTTTATGATGTTCCTGTTCGAGTATTGTTTGATACCGGAGCTTCCCGTTCCTTCATATCTAGTGACCTGGTAGATAGGTTGGGATTGGAACCTGAAATAGTCGATAGACCTTTAGCGGTGACGAACCCAAATGGTGGTTCGACTAGCCTTGGCATGATTTGTCGTAATGTGGTCTTATCGAGTCATGGATGTATGTTTGTTTGTGATTGCTTTGTTTTGGGCTTTACTGGGTTTGGCATTATTTTGGCTCCAAAGATACGGGGTGGTGGTAGAATGTGAGGGATTTTTGGTGATAGTTAGAGCGGATGATGGGCGGAGGGTATCTACACAGTGATGGGGTAATGGCTAGTTTTCTAAATTCCCTCGACATCCCGCATGATGAGTTGTCAGATGTGCCCGTGGCTGGCCAGTATCTGAGTGTCTTCGAGGAAGTGACCGGACTTCCACCACATCGAGAGATTGAGTTCCGTATTGACTTGGTGAAAGATGCCAGACCTATAGTGATGCCACTTCGTTGTATGGCACTAAGGGAACAGCGAGAGCTTGGGGTGCAAGTGAGCGATCTATTGAAGAAGGGATTTATCAGAAGAAGTGTTTCTGAGTGGGGAGCACCTGTTGTGTTTGCTACCAAGGCCGATGGTTCCCTTCGATTGTGTGTGGACTACCGCGAGCTGAATAAGGTGACGAGGAAGAATAAGTATCCTCTACCGCGGATAGATGGTTTGTTTGATCTGTTGAGTGGCGCAAGAGTGTTCTCCCAGTTGGATCTCGCGACAGGTTTTCATCATCTTAGGGTGGAAGCTGGGAGTATAGCTAAAACGGCCTTTCGGACGCCGTCTGGATTCTATGAGTGGTTGGTCATGCCATTCGGGTTGACCAATGCACCAGCATATTTTGTGAATCTTATGAATAGGGTATTCAGAGATCAGTTGAATAAGTTTGTTCTTGTGTTCGTGGACGATATACTTGTTTATTCAAGGAGAGAGGAAGAACACAAGGAACACTTGAGGATAGTGATGGAGGTGTTGAGAAAACACCAATTGAAAGCAAAGTTTTCTAAGTGTCACTTCTGGAGGAGGGAGGTGAGATTCTTGGGCCATGTTGTTTCAGAGAATGGTATTGCCGTGGACCCTGCAGATGTGGCTACGGTACAAGACTGGTCTAAGCCCAAGAATGCAACAGACGTAAGAAGTTTCTTGGGATTAGCTGGATATTATAGTAAGTTTATCTAAGACTTCCCCAAGATAGCAGCACCGTTGACTCAGTTGACTAAGAAGAATCAAGCTTTCGTCTGGGACGAAAAGTGTGAAAATGCATTCAAGATTCTAAAGGAAAAGTTGACATGTGCACCAGTGTTAGTCATTCCTAAGGGGAATGAAGAGATGACAGTATATACAGATGCATGTGGTACCGGACTAGGTGTTGTATTGATGCAAGGGGTAGGGTTGTAGCTTATGCTAGTCGGCAACTGAAACCGTATGAGAAAAGATATCCTACCCATGACTTGGAATTGGCAGCGATCATGTTCGCATTGAAGATGTGGAGACATTACCTCTTGGGAGAAAGATTCGAGTTGTTTACTGATCATAGATCATTAAAGTATCTTTTCTCTCAGAAGGATCTAAATCTCCATCAGCAGAGATAGTTAGAATTCTTGGTTTCCTACAATTTCGATATTGCATACACACCAGGAAAGGGAAATGCGGTAGCTGATGCATTGAGTAGAAGACATGTCAGTTTAGGAGATATGTTTCTTGAGTGGAAGCAACTGAAGTACATCGCTGGGTATGATTTCAGATCAAAGTGCGAATTGGATTCAGAAATATTAGCAAATTTGACAGTTAGACCCACTTTGATTGAGCAGATTGGTTTCAGTCAGAGGGACGATCCTAACTTATTGAAAATCATCTCCAAGTTAGAGATGGGCATCGATGAGGAGATGAACAAGTATGGGCTTGATCGAGATAGATGACTTAGAAAGAATGGAAGACTGGTTGTACCCAATGTCAATGGATTGAGATATGAAGTGCTTAGAGAATGTAATCACTCAAAACTGACTATACACCCCGGTGGTAACAAGATGTATCGAGACATGAAGCATACCTACTACTGGGAAGGGATGAAAAGAGGCGTTGGGAAGTTTATATCCAAATGCATGAATTGCCAGCTAGTTAAAACTGAACAAAAGAAGCCTAGTGGTTTGTTACAACCGTTAGAAGTTCCAGAATGGAAATGGGAACAAGTCTCAATGGATTTCATTGATGGGCTACCAAGGACTAGGTCGGGCCATGATAGCATTTGGGTGATTGTGGACCAATTGACCAAGAGTGCAAGATTTATACCCGTCAAGTCGAATAGAATGGCAGCTAAGTTAGCTGAGCTATATATGAAATGGGTAGTGAGATTTCATGGAGTACCCAAAAGCATTGTAAGTGACCGAGATCCGTTGTTTACTAGTGGTTTTGGAAGAGCTTACAGGAGGCGTTAGGATCAGAATTACATCTCAGTACCGCGTATCATCCTCAAACCGACGGCCAGACAGAGAGGGTGAATTGAGTATTAGAAGATCTCTTAAGAGCTTGCACATTAGACTTTGGTGGATCATGGGATGACTATTTGCATCTAATGGAGTTTGTATATAACAATAGTTATCAATCCAGTATTGGTATGGCTCCATTTGAAGCTTTGTATGGAAGACCATGCAACTCACCGTCATGTTGGTTAGAAACTGGTGAGAAGTTTATGCTTGGACCAGATGTGATAAGAGAAACATCAGACAAGATCAAGATTATCCAACAATGAATGAAGGTTGCCCAAGACAGGCAGAAGAGTTATGCTGGTAAGAGGAGAAGAGATTTAAAGTTTTCCATTGGCGACTTGGTGTTTGTCAAGATTTCTCCGTTAAAAAGCATAATACGATTTGGCAAGAGAAGCAAGTTAGCACCAAGATTTGTTGGACCATTCCCAGTTCTCGAGCAAGTTGGGAATTTGGCATATAAAGTTGAATTACCGAACAAGATGGCAGGAGTTTATAACGTATTTCATGTTTCCCAGTTAAGGAAGTTTGTGCATGACCCTAGTGTGACTATTACACCGGATTAGTTTGATGATATCGAGGTTGAACCCGAGGCGGTTGGGAACCGCAGGCCTATGCATATTGTTGGGAACGATACGAAGCAGCTTCGAAGAAAAGCGGTGAAACTAGTCAAAGTTCAGTGGGGCGAGGATGAGAATGACTATACTCGGGAAACAGAGGAGGGCATTAAGAAGACATTTCCAGAACTCTTTGCCTGGTAAGATTCTAATTGCAATTTATTTTTTCGCATGCTAGGATAGACTTGGTTGTTTGTTTTGTATGTTTGATTGTTCTGAATGATTGGTAGGCATGCGGGATCCTTTGTATGTTTTGGGTTAAGGAATTTCGGGTACGAAATTTCATAAAGGGTGAAGAATGTAACAACCCGCATTCTACGCATCAGAGGATCGTAGAATATTTATTTATTTCTTTCTCATACGAAGTCGTATGGTCATGTAACTTTGGGAGACGACTATTGAGGTCATTTCCTATGTTCATAATTTTTGCGGATTTTTAAATGACCGTTTTGCCCTTAGCTGATCTTGTTTTGGCCATAACTTTTGCTTGGAAAGGAGTTTTGACCCAAAACTACTTCCATTAGATCCGGATGATGGTTTACCTTTCCGTAGAGTGGCCATATGTGAAAAGCGGACTTACCGTTTGGGAGATATGGCTGAAACAAAGTTTAGGAGGTGAAAAGCAGCTTAGTCGGGCTTAATTGGGTAGTTAACAGCTAGGCCCATTGGGGGATTTCGGGATTATTGGTACATAGAGGATGATTAGGGTTAGAAAACATTTCTTTAGACACATTTTCGGCCGCCACTTTCATTCTTGGAACAATAGTAATGGCCTCCACTTTCTAAAACACCCCAAATCACCTTTTAGTCGCTAATTAAGCCAAATCTACATCAAATCAAAGCGGATTAGCACAAAAATCGAGGTAGAACTGCTGTATAACCTTTGGAACAGCGCCAAATAGAGAATCATTTTAGATTTTGTATTTTATTTTGGCTAAGGTGAGTGATTAGCATTGTTTTTACACTAATTACAGTTAATTAAGGTGATTAGTGTTTAAAAACGAAATTATGCATGTTAAAAATCTGGAAAATTATTTATAAATTTTGAAATATTGTTTTAGGCTTCAGTTAGAAAATTTGGTTAGTTCGGTTAAGTTTTGCTAATCATATCATTAGTTATGCTTAAACATGATTAAGGGAAAATATGGGATTTTGGCCATGTTTGATTCATTTTAACCTATTAAAATATTGTTTTGGTGTTTATGGTTGATTATACATGTTGCTATGACTGTATGGTATGCTTTGTGATTGATTAGAAAAGTTAGAATGGTCGAAAATGCCGTCGTATGGCGTAAAACAGTCACTGGAAAAGTTGTAGGAAACAGTGCAAGGTTTCGGATCGGATCGGGTTAGGGGACTCGAACCGGATGGTGGACTGGGCAGAGAAACTGAATCGGATCGAAACCTTGCACCAGAGGAAAGGCATGGCAACAAGAAAGGCCATTTGGATCGTGTTGGGGTTGGGCTGGAGCTTGGCACGGAATAGGATCGGATCGGATTTACTGGATGGCAAAAGAACCGAACCAACCAAAGACTCGAGCACCGAACCGAACCACTTCAGAAGCACCGAACCAAACTAAATGGGGAACTCGAACATCGTGAATCTGAATCGAACTGAGGGGAGCAGACCGAACCAAAAAGGAAGCTTGAGCGTGGTATATCCGAACTGAACCGGATGTGTACTCCCACTTCTACGCGATGATTTTTCTGAAGACCAACTCCAATTCGACCAAAACCTAAGATGCAAAGGAAATCCAAATAGAAAGTAGAACTCAGGATCCAGTTGGGAACCAACGAGTTATCTTCATGTGTTGGACTTTGCTGCGGGACGTGTGCAAAGGAGTTATCGATGTCTATAACTTTGGATCACTATGGAGTAGGGGGTATATGGACGGATTCAGGGTCACAGTGGCCTAGGTAGGACTATTGGCTATGGACCAATAAGGTGGGGTCATTTGTAAGGATTTAGTCATGACTCTATGGAGCAAGCTTGGTGGTAGCAATGTTATACAAGTCGGACTCCGTCACTACCTCGATGGGTCTAGTGATCAAAGTGGTGGATATCGTATGCTTTACGCACTGAGTGAGAGATGTGAGGATGGTTGCTATGATTGATTATTTGCCATCACCATGTCATGCAAACCCCCACCCCTGTATTATTTACACCTTATGTTTAGTGGAACCTTAGAGTATTGAGCGGTATGTCGTGCTAACTATTTGGTTGCAGGTCCAGGTTCAGGTATGGTTTAGTATACCTGTTTTTGTTCTGTTTTGCTGCTTATCGCTCATACCAGACTTTTGTCTGACCCGGAGTTTTATGTCTCTTCTTATTACTCTGGGTGCTCTTAAACAGGCAGACTAGAGATAGGTTAGATAGTAGCACGAGTAGTTGTACTGGAGACGAGCAGGAGGCTCCCACGTATGATATATATATATAGATATTCTCCCTGTGTCGCTGCTGGTCACTACTTTGGGCGTTAGTACTGTACCTTTCCTTTACTTTGCTTTAGAGACAGTTTTCAAAAGTTGTAATGATGATGATGTGGTACATAAGCTGTATTTGGATTTTCCGCTGCTATGATGTTTAGTTTTCAGCTTATACACTGTCACGCCTGTTTATGTCAAAGTATATTATTATTATATTTTATCACATGCACTGTGAGACATTCTACAGGTTCCTTGCTAGTTCAAATTCCTTACCCTTCCTTTCTTTGACGACTGTCCCATGCTGGTTGGACATCGGCACAACGCACTTTCATTGGAAATGTCGGCTGGTGCGGGGCGGGCCGTCACAATAGCTACAGTTGGCACATGCTTGAAGCATGCTCTTGTCTAGTCGTGTAACTGTTTCGTGTACCTAGCCTTTTAAACACAGTCTTGTACTGTTTATTATTCTATACGAATGTAACATAATATATAAGAAGTATGCAATGTACTCATCCTCTCCCTACATGGAGAGATAGGATTATTATAGTAGTCAAGTGTTTGAACTAGCTTATGTGTTGTAATTTTGTATAGAAGTGTGGACGACCCACAATAAATGTAGTAGGCGGTGGACGGTCCACCTTAAAAGCATAAGAAGTATGTAGTGTACTCATCTTCTCCCGGCGTGGAGAGATAGGGTTATTATAGTATTCAAATGTCTGAACTAGCTCATGTGTTGTAATCTTGTATAGAAGTGTGGACGACCCACAACAAATGCAGTAGGCGGTGGACGATCCACCTTAAAAGCCGAGTAGCTGATTGCTAACTACAATCACCTATATTATAATGTATTTTTTATTACTAGTTATAATAAAAAGGTGTTTGCTGTCACCTAAAAAGCCGTTCGGTTTTGCCAAAAAAAAAAAACACATACTAGCCTAACAAGCTCAAACAAAAATAATATTAATAATAATAAACAGATGAGTTAACAAAATGATTAAATATAGCAACATGACTAACACTGGCAATATAATAAAAAAAACACACAAACAATAAGTTGGTTATGAAGCAAACAATAAATAGCAAAAAAAAGTCCTAAGAATGATATAAAATAATTTTCTTATTATTAAAATTTAAATTATATTTTAAGATATTCAAGCGAACTTTGCAACTTTTAAAAAGCTCTTTGAAACACACATTATTATGATATATTTATAACTAGGATTTGAAATCTAATTAAAACAAAATAATGAAATAACATAGATAAGGGCATCAAAATCAGGAAAACAATTAGAAAAAACACGTTGGTTCCTCTCAAACCAAATACGCCAGCAAGTCATTAAAAAATAGAGTCAAGAAGATATCTTTTGAAACCTTTGTAATGAAGTCTAAAATCATTTCAATAAATATCACAATTATAATAATTAAAATTAAGATCAAAACCAAAAACTCTAAAAACATCAATAAGAATAAATTTTGGTATCTTACAAAAAAAGTATAAATAGTTGATATTTTTCAAAAAGTTATCACAAAACTTACAACTCTTATCAATAAGAATATTTTTTAAACTTAGAAATTATATAGTATCTGATCTACCATTGAGAATTAACTACATATGAATTTAGTTTTAGGATGGGAATTAGTTTTCCACATCTTTTTAAACACGTTCAATTCAACCCTAGAGAAATTGATAAAATTATAAAAAGAATGAGAGTACATCTATCCCAACACCAATATTAATATATTCATCATTATTAGCATTATAAAAATCTAACTTGGCACATAATAAAGCAGATATATTTAAAGAGTTGCATACTAACATACGATTAAAACTAAAATTTCAAAGAAAACAACGCTTAGGCCTATAAGTATCAAAAATTAAATCATTTTTAAAGTTACTAATATCATACAAATCTTGAATTTCACTTTGAGTGGAAATAACAGAAATCTAACTATCATGCGAGAAAGCGGTATTTTTACCAGAACGCACAATAATTTTATTACATAACTTATAAACTTCAAAAATAAGAAAAATTATGGGAGTTAACATGATTTGAATTAAAGGAGCCACCAAACCATTGATTAGTACTAATTTCCTTTCATAAAACATTTTCATTAAAATCATTAAGTTTCTGAATCCACTTCCTAAGTAAAGAAATATTTAAATTATGTAAATCAATAATACTTAAATCACCCTCTGATTTAAATTTACAAACCATGTCACAATTAACTAAACATTTATAATTATTATCGGAATTATCACCATTCCATTAAAAAAAACTCTTAATCTTGTCAATTTTATCAGTGATCCATTCAAGAAAAAGATAAGAAGACATCTAATATATAAGAAAAGCAGATAAAACAAAATGTGTGGTGTTAAGGGCACCCCAGTTTTTTTTTCCTGTTAACACAACTAAAAAATTAAAACATATTAAATTTTCTATGCTTGTTAATACCATATTGATTTCTTTCTAATCTCTCACTCAACCGTTGATTGCCGAAATAATCACGTATTCAACCTTAATTCATTCGTTCCTTCACCGCCGCTGCTTTTCACGGCTTTAAAATTCATTTCACTTCTTCTTCTATTATGCTAAATTCGATCTTTATTAACAACTTTTTATTTGCATCTACTCATTATTGTATAACGAGAATTCAAAAAAGATGGATGAACACGTCGAAAACAAAAATCATGACAGTTTAGGGTTTTCGAAAGAGAAAGAACAAACAAACTGAAACCGAAAGAGAGAAATAGGTATAACCGATGGTAGCCTCTATTTTCCATGTGAGGTATTAGGAAGAGTAAAAGCGTAATTTTTATTGTATTTTTTAGTTGTGTTAATAGAAAAAAAAAATTGGGATGCCCGTAGCATCACACAACAAAATTAATAATCACAACTCTACCGGCCCTACACAAAAATCTACCAATCGAATTAGACAATCTATTGTTAATCCTAACAATAAAGACCAACCAATCATCATGCTTAAGTTCCTAAGGACGAATTTGAAAACCTAAGCATTCAGTGGAAAATTTCATAAAACTACAATTTGGAATATCAACAACTTGAAATTGAATGTTATCTAAATCATTCAATGCCATAACACAACTCTTATCAAAATTAACTTTCTACGCGAGATACTAGTTCAAAACTATAAAGTATAAATATGAGAGCAATACGTTTAAGTAAGGATGTAAATATCATAGTACCATATGCAAACTGAAGTACAAAAATACCATTTTTAGTCATCTCACTACTTGTAGTATCTAAAATATCATTCCAAGAGGCAAGTTTGACAATCTTGTTGAAGACATCAACAGCTAAGTAAATGATATTTAACTATCAAATCATATTTTCGATGAATACTAAAATTTGATAGCACACGTAAAGAGGCATTTTTGATGATTTACGATATCAAAATACGTGATACAAATGTATTACACGTATTAACAAAGCAGTATTAAATAGAACTACGTTCATACACAAAATTAATCAAACGAATCTGGAGTTAATTCAGTCCGTCTAGTACAAAAATCGTCTCTCAAACGAAACCAACACGTTTATGACAGCCAGCATTACCAAGCATAAACAATACAGCAGAAACCAGTAGCGGTCAGAAGCGGTGACCACAGCAAGTATATGCAGTACAACTAGCAAATATAGGAGCTAAAATGTAAAAGACAAAACTAAATAAAATCATGAAAATCAAACCCCCATTTCATTGAATGAAGCATCAGTGAAAAATATAAAAAATAAGAAAAATCGACAAAGATTCACAGATTAAAATAAACTACCATGAAAGCAGCAGATAAGATCGACAGAATGCAAACAAAAACAATGCATGGACAAAAGGCAATACAAAGATAAAAAATAAGGGTATGAACCTAATTTTCACAAAAATATATGCATATTGGGTTGCAATTTTC
Organism: Allium sativum; assembly: GCA_030737875.1. Lineage (NCBI taxonomy): Eukaryota > Viridiplantae > Streptophyta > Magnoliopsida > Asparagales > Amaryllidaceae > Allium > Allium sativum. The sequence goes on along the minus strand of CM060912.1, from coordinate 765,296,939 downwards.
ACCAAAATACATGCATATCGGGTTGTTTTTAGAAAAAGAAAATAAACATAAGCATGTGGAAGAATCCGACTTTACAAGTACAGACTGGCTTTGAAACAGCAAATCTTGCAAAATTTTAGTTCCATTGTTTTTCCGGGAAGAGGACTGCTGATCAAATTGCCAAACTGATCCTACTTATCTTTATCATACCCAAAGAAATGCATCCAAAATAGACATACAGAATCAGAAGGGTCGAAAATAAAACACCAAAAAAATCGAAGGAAGCAAAAGGTACCAAAATAACCAAACCGACTACAAGTAACAAGTTAATATTTCAGCAGCTTACAAGCAAATGCTCAGACATTTATTGATACGACAAGAAAAACTATACCATAAATAGCGATGTCTATACATAAGTTTTTCACAAATCCCCCGCCTTCCCCATTCAGACCTACCATTGTCCATATGGATTTTGCAAGAATCTGAAATGCTGTTAAGTAAACAACTGCATCCACCTACTAAATACAATAACTGGTTCCCTCAATTGAAAGATACTGCTTTACAGGAAGAAAAACAAAGCAGTTTTGTTGCAGGTGCACCATGTTATTACATAAATAGCGCGTAGCTTCAAATTTTGGTATTAAAATGAAAAAAAGCAATATTAGAATAATTATGACCAAAATTGCATCTAATTTAGCACAATTTTTCAAACTATGATATACCAGTGGTAAAAAGTATCTCGGCGAGTGAATGACTAAAGTACTAGGGTAACGTGGAGAATGTTTCTCAAGGTGCCATGAGTCCTTCAACCGTGTATCTAAGAGATTCTGCCCAGTCCGATTTGAAGAGCAAATTCTGCAATGTTCGCATCACGTCATAATCTGGATCCAACTTTCTTTGCCATCCCTGTTCATAATTTCAATGGAAGTAAGGGCAAATTGCAAAACATCCCAGTACATCAGACCAGTCGGAACCCATACTCAAACTAATATGGACCTAGACACCTGTGAGATTTACATCTCAAAGGAATCGTTAACATCAATCAGGAGACTCATGCAAGATTATTTGAATTCGCCTTAGCGAGGTTTTCATTAGAAAAAAAACAAAGCTTCTGCAAAAAAAGATTTCTTTCAACTATTCATTCTGGCCATGTGATTGATCACAAATGGCACCTTTTATTCAATGATCTATAGCATATTAATCCACGTTTACGTGGAAGTTAGCCAATAACCCTTGATATCATTATTCTAAGTCAATTAATGGAAGGAAGGAAGATCTTTGTATAAACACGATACCTTACCTGAGTTTTACTGATATTAACTAAATTTTATCTTGAAGTTGTTCGGCAGAACAGAAAATGTGAAACGGAAGAGTAGAGTGGCGTGAGATAGTTGAAGACAGAATGGACAGATGCAACTAAATTTCCCTTGAACCTGTTTTTACATGTTGCGGTAACAAAAGTTGTAAACTATATTATTGTTTATAACAAGGTACCAATTCTCTCTTTATATACATACGAGGGTTACGGCATGTGCTATATGTGCATGATCATGCCAAATGTTTTGCACGTGAATTATTATTTACAAACTATATACATTTAACACATTTAAGAGAAAATGATTTGAATGGATAACATCAAAACAACGTGCAGTTGGTTTCTTTGTTTATATATCGCTATATTTTTTCTAGTTAGATTTAATTTTTACTTGTATTATTAACTAATACATAACGATTTTGTAATAGAAGTTTATTAGAGTATATTTGCAGCAGTGTAGTCAACAGGAAATAGCGCAAAATAGCCATGCGTTGTTTGATTCATTTTTAACAACTAATCAACTATATTTTGCTTAACTGAAATTTATTTATTTATTTGCTTTGCATACTTTGTGCCATATTCAAATTGTTCAACACTACAAATACAACCACTACCATATTACATGCATGTACTAAATATATTTTTAAGTAAAATGTGATTATATTAGAGAAAAGTTGATAATTTCTTATTATACATTCAAAATAATTGATGGATGTGATACATCTATGCCTTACATATTTGAAATTTATTCCTATCTATGTGTTATGATGAGATAAAACTCTACAAAAAAATTGCATGAAAAATAAGATTTTGGATAAAATGTAAAAGATTTTCTAATAGCAAGAACTAAGGAAAAAAAATATAAACAAGAAAAGCTACAAACTGAAAATAAAAAAGTCGAATGAAAATAACAGATATAAAGTCTACAGTAACAATATTCAAATAAACAAAGTGAAAACATGATTCATGATTACGATAACGAAACATAGAAATTACATTATACTTCAGCACTTCTAAATTTTCAAAATCTAATCACTAGTGTCATCCAAATCAAAACCATCATTACCTAAACAATCATCAGTTCCTTCTTGTATTGTTTTCCTCCGAGTCATTGTAAGTATAAAAACACGTTATTTTGGGTTTTAGTCAGCGTTCAAATCTTTAATAAGGAAAAAAGAAAATAGCGTGCATTTTACAGTCATATGCTATGATAAATTGGCGTGCTATATTTATGCTATAGGGAAGCCTACACCATTACAAGTGCAACAGAGCAGGCTCTGAGCTATTTGTCGCTATAATGTGCACTTCTATAAGACTTTGTAAGTGATTTAAAAATTTATTGTTATTTGGTGAAAGGCAGCTTGAATTTGTAAAAAGTGTAATTATTAGATATGTTTTTTAGAGAATATTAATGGGCAATTTTGGTAGTTTACATTAATAATGAAAATAAGCGATAACAAAGTCATTACAGCCTACTAAAGATATTTGTGGATTTGTTAATTTATTAAGAAAGATCTTACATTACATATTCTAATGCAACCATATATTTGACTCTTTTTCTGAAGTCTGACACTGCATCTGAACATTTCGATTTTATGAATAACTGAAATCAACATTTAGGTTTGAATACATTTAAAGTAATTGTAAGAAGATTTTATTTCTTTAGCTTACTGGGGAGATATTATGAAATAACAATTTAATATTTAAAAAGTTTTGTTTAAAGGTATTGCAGGAAGTTCGCAGTTGAACCAAAATTTTGCGTTTTCAAGACAACTATATATATGTTTTGAACATGGATTGTTTCTTTACAAACTGTATAGGTTTAACATATTTTAGAGAAATAATCTGCATGAGAATTTAGTTATACTTTTCCATTGAAACCACATGTAATTAGTTTGAATTTTTATTTTTAAGTTGCAATATCTTTTTAATTAGTTTTAATTTTTATTTGTATTATTAAGTAATGAAGAACGATTTGCAATGAAAATTCATTTCATCCTATTTGTAAGTGATTTTAAAATTTGTTATTATATGGTAATATGCAGTCTGAATTTGTAAAGAAAGTGTAATTATTAGATTCAATTTTTATAGAATATTAGAGGGCATTTTTATTAGGTTGTTGATATAAAAACATGTGCAACACCGGAATTATTATAGCCTACTAAAGATGTTTATGGATTAGTTAATTTATTCAAAAAAAATCTTGCATTTTCAGTTCTAATGTAGCCATATATTTGAATTGCCTCTGAAATCAAATCAAATTTACATTTGAACGATTCAATTTTACGGAAAATTGTAAGAAGATATTATTTCCTAGTTTATTTGGGAAATCAATTTAATATTTATAAGTCATATATAAGGGTATTTTGGAAAGTTCACAGTCGGACCTAAAATTTACGCTTTCAAGCTAACTATTAATAAAGATATAAGCATATATATACATATATATATAGGGATCGGCTATTTGAACACAAAATTAGACACAAAGAGAGAGATCCAGAGCCTCAACCGTTAGATCTTTTTATCTTTACATGAAGAGGTGTAATTCATGGGGTGATCCAATGGTGCAAATCAATTGTGTCACCATTTGTGTCAAAATTTTGTGTCTTTATAGGATTTCCCATATATATATATATATATATATATATATATATATATATATATATATATATATATATATATATATATATACGAGGACCGTTCAGTGGCACCCCAAATAGTGTAGCACACCTTTAACCCCTCTGATTTCCAGCACATATTCCCGTTTCTCTCTCCTTTCACTAATTTTCTCTCCCTCCACTAACTTATTTAACTATAAATACTTAGCCACAAATGAGGTGCAAAAGGAAGGTCAAAAAATGGGGTGCCGTATAACCCTCCTATATATATATATATATATATATATATATAATGGCAAGAGTCAACTACATCTCAGTTCTACGACACCTTGAATCCCCTCGGATAACGACCCCAAGTTACAAATAAGGTTTTCCAAAAGGTATAAAGGAGTACACCTAGACTGGGGGTTCGGATCTGACATAAAAAGTAAAATAGACAATTCCATATTTTATACACCTATTTGTGTCCTAAATTCTTAGGTTCAATATATATATATATATATATATATATATATATATATCAGTGTATTAAAAAACGCGCCTGAGGCGCGCCTCGAGGCGAGGCGTTGGCAAAAACGCCTTGAGTCGCATCTCAAGAGGCGTTTTACCTCTGAGGCTTAAGCTTCAACCAATTGAGGCGTAAAAAAAAGGCAAAAAATGTAAAAAAAAACGCAAAAAAAGGTAAAAAAAAAAAAAAAAAAAAATCTCTGATTTAGGAGACTTTTTTTTAATATTTCTTTTTTACTGTCTTTTTTTTGTGTTTCATTGAAAAGCCATTTTAATCGTTTCTTCATTTCTATTGTTGGCTAGGTTAATTTAAAATGAGCAAACGTGATATTGCATGGAAGTGGGTCAAAGATTTACCGAATTCCACAAATTCAAAAAAATTACTTTGTGGATTTTGTGATCATATATGCACCGGAGGAAGATATCATTTGATCTTTTGCACTTTATATTAAATGTGCAAGGATGATTGTATTTTGTTTGAACTGCATCAAATACTTTATGGTTTTTACTTAATATTTGACGCTTAATGTTACTCCATATTAAAAATTAAGTATATGTGTTGCGCTTTTCTTTTACCCGAAAGGCTTACGCCTCAACGCTTTGAGGCTTACGCATCGCCTCACGGACCCGAAAACGCCTCACGTACGCCTTTTGCGTTTTAAAACATTGATATATATATATATATATATATAATATTATATATATAATAGCAAGAGTCGACTACATCCCTGTTCTACGACACCTTGAATCCCCTCGGATAACGACCCCAAGTTACAAATAAGGTTTTCCAAAAGGTATAAAGAAGTACACCTAGACTGGGGGTTCGGATTTGACATAAAAAGTAAAATAGACAATTGCATATTTTACACAGCTATTTGTGTCCTAAATTCTTAGGTTCAAAAAAAAAAAAAAAAACCTAGGACCTCAATGAATAACGAGCACACATACATGCATGTATATTTATGTGTATACACACATATATGTATGTATATGTATACATGCATATTATGCCGTATATAATATATATAATTTTATAGATGAAATGAAACATTTAAAGGTGAAAAAAATCGTTGTTCAATAAAAAACATGGCTTGAAACTCGTCTCGAGGAGCGCCTTATAGCAGAAGGAGAAACAAATCATGGAGCTTTCTTGAAAAGGTTGTTTCTACCTCTAGGACTTGCGCCTCAACAACTTGAGACATACAAAATGTACGCATCACACGCCTCAAACTTTTAAAATATGTTAAATGAATTTTTTACCTTCATTTGTAAATATACACACTAAAAGTTTCTAAATTTCAATTATTTAATGAAAAAAAAAACTAAATCTAAGAAATTATAAGTTTATGTTTTTTTACTTGTCAATCGTAAATTCATAATATCGACATAATTAGGATTATGTTAAAACAGCGCTCGAGAGCTATGTAATACATTTTCTTGATTATAACTAAAACAATATTTCAAAATACATATCGTCGCCTGAAAGCTAAATACTTATTCGTCAAAGGACTGAATCACACACACACACATACATACATACATATATATATATATATATATATATATAATATGTATGTATTTACATATGTGTATATATGTATGTATACACACATGTACATATGTATTATTAAGTCATACTTTTGTGAACGAATAATAAAGAATGCATAGTACTAAACTCTTTAAAGTTAAGTTTCCATGTTATTTATTTACAGTTTTACATGATCAACTGTTAATTTTGTATATTAATCAAAAACTAATTATAACAGAGTAATGATAACTTACGCCTTAATGTTTTATTTTTAGTTCCAACATTTTGAGGCTTACATGCCTCATATCGCAAGCAAAAGGATGCCTTGAACATGATTTCACATTCTAAAACTATGAACATAATATTTAAATTTTATTCAAAAAATCAAAAATAACATTCATACAAAACAATGCAAACTAAATTAGCATCTGAAAAAAGTTCAGCCAGCAAACATAAAAAAGTATTTGAATCTCTGGCAAAATCATCATAATCATAATTTATCATAATGAGAGAAGAGAAACAATAACAAACATCATATGTCAGGAAAGTTTTATCAATGTGGCACCGCGTTATCTACCAAAATAAAATATGAAATTTTAAGATTTTCTACAAAAAACTATTGCTTGCAAAGAAGCAATAATAACCAAATATTCTAAAATTAAAACAAATTTCAGTTTTTTCCTTCAAAAAAACATAATATTTTGAAACAAATCAAATATTTTGAAAAATCAAACAACTTAAACGAATTATATAATTTTAAAAAAAATTGTGTGAAAAAATAGAATAACAACACCAGCATAACAATCATTTTATGAAGATGAAAATCATTTTAAGATACTTAAATGTTGAAATAAAAGATTAAAACTAAAAGGAAAAATATTCAGAATATAAAAATACTAAATAACATCATAATTTAAATTCAACTGGAAAAACAAAAAACCGGCTGTGTAGCATCACGCTACACACCCGTCTTCCTCCAAAAACTGGAGAAAAAAAAAACTTTTATAATTATCCTATCTTAAATTTTATTCTAGACTTGGCACTAAAATTTTCAGTTAAATTAAATGTGCTCTTTATGCGTGTAGAAATATATTCAATTAAAGAAATTAGAACGTTTTAAGAGATAAGTTAATTTCTAGATCATTCAAAATAACAATAATTGAAGATCAAATCATTTTGATATCTTCAAAGATGGACTCGAAGAGTTCAAGGTACCATGTATATTTTAGTTTTAATGCGTTCTTTTAAGTTGTGTCCAACAACACTTTAGTTTTATTTATAGCAGATTTAAGCTTAATGCATCTGGTTCAAATTGGATAAGTGCATCTGACTTGCAACCGTCATTCACATGGGTATTTCGAATTAATGAGATATTCGATATTCAACTCCAACTTTACCCTGCCAACTAAACTGATGCTGTTGGCTGTTGCTCCGAACAGTGAGACCAGATATCACAAATTCGAACTCCGAAACTGACAGCTCTGTTACAAGTACCTGATGTATGTGTTTCGCATGCGCGTACTTTCCTATAGTTTACAAGCGTAGGTGTTTCTCCGGGTAATTCAGAAAAAAGAAACGCCCACTTCAATTTGATCTTTCCTTCTCTCTTCTTCTAATTACCATTAGAAATCCAAAAATGAAATCAAACACAAATATGGTAAGTTTTGTGAATCAATACAATCCTGCAAGTCATTATTTCACCAAAGGCTTTGATGCTCATAAAGCATGCACGTTGATGCAACGAATTACGAAGACGGTAATAACTATGAAGTCTACAAAATTCAAAATAATTTTCTTTCTGAAGAACGCATAACAATCCTAATTTGTGGAATATTCCATGAGTGCAAATTGCAATTGACTGATAGTAATTTGTGCCACGCTATTTCATGAACATATATTGCAGATAAACTGGAAGTAACTAAAAATAAGTTAACCATACATCACGATTCGTAAGAAAATAAGAAAAGCTTTGTACATGCTCCGTTCATAGATGCATAGATAGAAATTGAAAGAACCTTGCTACATGTTTTCTAATAAACAAACGGATTGCTAAAAGGTAGGAGAACCTTACTGCATGTTACTTTAATGGATGCTTAAATATAAAGTTGGGATGAAAAAGTGTGATTGATGATGATGCAATGAGATGGTAGTAACCATCAAAGTCAACAAAATTCAATCTAAATTATCTTAAGACTGTATAACAATCATAATTCATGGAGTAAAGCAGGACTTTAAATTGCAGACTGATTTATAGCAACTTAAATACATCTACATTAAAATTTAAAACACAATGGAATCCCTTAAAATTAGAAAACCTTGCAATATGCTTCATAGATGCTTGAATAAAAAATGGATTACCTCTAGTACAAGCATGGTGACCATCACAGTGCAGACATTACCATCGATATTGACCTTGTGTCTTCGCACTTGCTCAAGCAATTGATGCATGCAGTCGGCTGGATGGACAACATCACCTTCAGGTGTGCCCCAAAATGAAAATGATTTTTCCACTTCCTGTATGCATCATTTTCACTATGCTTATTAATGATAGACAATATAACAATAACCATGTATTAGGTTTCCAGAATAGCCTGATTCTTTTTCTAAAAATATAAGAGCGCAGCAATGAGCACTAGGCTACTTTCTACGTCACAAAAACATAGTCCATTTATCATTCTTATCTTTACAACTGCGTTAATTGTTAATTATGTACTTTGGGAAGAAAAACATGAAAAATACATATAATTTGGGGATTAACATGAATATTACTCATAATACTAATATAACAACGACAAAACCAGAACTTTAATTGTTTGTTAATTTATTTTGTGATAGGCAGAATGATATAAGAACTCAAATGCATTGATTCAAAAATTGTGTGTGTGCACGCACGCGTAAACAAGTATATAATATATAAAATAAAATGTTCAATGCAGTTCCAATTCCAAAATTTATGAACATAATTTTCATTCAAAAAATGCATTATAAATGATGAAAGGATAAATTAACAACAACAAAAGGAAAAAAAACAATAATAGAAAATGTGATAAATTCTTAGTTCAATGCATAAAAGTAGAAATGCATATAGCCTTAACTCCAATTATATCGCGCCGGGGGGGGGGGGGGGGGGGAATCAATACAATGCCCCACTCGGACTTACAGTCTATAAAGACTCTTCTTCTGCTTATCATTTGTTTTTTCCTTACTCCATAATTCAACCCAAATATATCAACAAACCTAAGTCTAACTCTCAATTTGAAATATGATTCTAATTCAAAACTTTAGGAAACAGCATAGTTGTGTTTATATATAGTTTTTGGGCAGCTCTCAGCATGAAGCTTGCTTTAGTTCGATTACTGCTAATATTAATAAAACAATAAAAGTAGAAACAAATTAATAATATGAAAATCACAAATTAGTGCACTTGTTCTGACGCCAAGAGCCAACAACATTAAGCAATTTTAAATTTGATGTTTACCAAGATTTAAGAACGAATGTGCAAACGTTGTGCCATACTTATTAATAAATTTGATTCACATAGTGTTTGCGCATACAGTAACGTGTGAGCACTTGCGTAAGGTCGTATGTGTTCCACTTTAATCAGCAGCATCCATTGAACAAGTTTTTGTCAATGCATATGCATACATACATACAGCATATATGTTATTAAAGAGTCTTAAGCTGTTGATAATGTGGAGTATCTAGCCTAAAGCTAATTCACGTAGACGTATTAATAAAACAAACTACTCAACTACATCAGGTTTGCATCCAAATCTTTTGGTGTATGTTGTTGAGTGATTACGAATCCTAACTTCACAAAAGGAAGCAAAATTATGAAAGAATCAAGCTAAATACTCTGTTGGTAATGCATTTTAGCTAACTGCATAGCAATATGCTGCTACCCAACATCAGTGTACAGCCACATAACATCAGTGGTTACTATTATAATGCGATACAAATCATACCGCAACTTGGATACATTGATATGAATACCAATATCAATATATATAATAGTAACAGTGACAAACCTCAATAAATGCCTTTGGATTTGGGCAATTCTGTTGCTTGGATAATCTCAAGGTGCTCAGGGCTGCAGTACGACCATCTCTAATGGCAACCGCCTTGAAAAACTCAAGCAAATTAACACGGTCGTTACTTGAAAGCTCCGCAGTCATGCCTACATCAAGAAAGACAACATGTGGTCTAGATTTAAAAAGACCTTTATCTGGACGTTTGGATTTGGTGACTCGCACAAGGATATTCCCTGGATGCATGTCTGCATGTATAAAATTGTCCACCTGCAGAAAATAAGTATTATTATCATTATTACTACTACTAGTACTATCACACGCACACGCGCACACACGCACACATACACGCGCACACACATTATATATATATATATATATATATATATATATATGTGTGTGTGTGTGTGTGTGTGTGAGGGAGGGAGGGAGGGAGGGAGAGAGAGAGAGAAGCTTGTGAACTCTAAGAAACTACATGCTTCCAGTTAAAGGCCGCAGCCTAAAGGTAGGTACTGAAATCAGCTGAAAATAATGTAACACATCATAAAAGAATTCAACCATCAATAGGTCAAATAATAGGCAACCACCTTGTAACTACAAAAAGAGCCTGTACAAAGAGTGCAATTCATACCAAGAGCATTTTCAATAACGCATGAGTGCCAATATGAGCAAGAGCGCCTTTCAGCCTATCACTCCCGACGATCTCATCATCTACATAACGAGCAACACTTTCTCCATGCTCGTATGTCTCAACCAAAACAGCTGGATGCACAAATGGATAGAGTGGTTTAGGAAATGACACATCCTTCCAACTACGGAAATTATATATAAATCGACTCAAATGGGCAGCTTCTCTTGCAAGATCAACTTGAGACATCATGAAAACAGCAAACTGTTGTACGCTTTCATCCAAGCGCAGCCACTTCAACGTAGGTATAAATTTTGATATTTTCGCCACCGTATTAATAATCACAAAATCTCTTCTAATTGATTCCCCAACTCCAGGATGTCTCACTTTAACAGCAACTAATACTTTCCTCAACTTTTTACCCGGGTGTCGAAAACGTAGTGAAGCTCTATGGATTTGAGCAACACTACCAGATGCTACTGGTTCCTCTTCAAAGTCTTCAAAGATGTCTGATATTTTTCTACTAAATGCTTTCTCTATTGTTTTCTTAGTGTATGCAAAGTTGTGAGCTGGCGCTTTTGTATGGAGTTTTGCAAGCTCGGAGCATAAGTCACTAGGAAATAAGTCAGGACGTGTAGCTGCCCACTGGCCCCATTTGATAAACGCAGGCCCTGCTTTTTCTAATGTATGATGGACAAGCTTAAGCCATGTTTTCCTATATTCCGTACCCAAAGTATCAGCAAAAGGGGCCATTATTATGGTTGGAGAAAACAAAAGTGATAGATACACAGTTCTTATCAACAAAATGAAGAATTCCAACAGCGAAATAATCAATGAAATTATATAGATATGGCCATCTTGTGCTCGTGTGTATAAGTTGTCTCCTTTAGGAAAATACTCTCCATCTGCATATGCAATTTTAGAAAAAGCCAGCTCTCCTCCGATTAATGCAAGAATGCTGGGAATAATATTAAATCTTGTTAAAGCAAGGCTCATTGCACATGTGATCTTGTTAATCGACGGCGACGGATGTCCCCTGTATGAACAAAATTTAGTAAGTCTTTTCAGGGTGAGTTGAGCATGATATCCAGCTGAACCATAAACGGATGATGAAGAAAACAGTTTCTTGAAATATATATTTCTGCTATGAAGAAGCATTCTCTCTTTTTTAAGATAATGATAATGTAACAAGGATCTAGAACAAAGAGATAATCCGAGAATTGAACGTCTCACATGGTCTTGTAGTTTTGATGAAGTCGGCATATTATTGGCCAAAGAAGAATATTTGATGCATTTATGAACCAACAGATCTGCAAAACCTTTATATAAATGTTTCAGAGGTAAGCGCATCCATATTAGCTGTGCTTGATTTGCAACTGATCCGGTGGTTGACGACAAAGCTTTCGTAGATTTAACTGTAAATAAGGCATTTGTTCTCCCAAAAGTTCTACTGTGAGTAGATGACTGAAATGCGAATGAATATTTGGTTGCACGCTGCATCCCATGATCTTGTAATATTGAGTAACTTAGTCTGTTATAACTTCCTCCAGAATGTTGAGTTACCTTCCTAGCCTTTCCAAAAGCAAGAAACCTGGGCAAGTAAAATTAAATAAATCATGACTAATATGCTACACAGATTGACTGCCATTAATATTCCAAAACTTGATTGCTTGCACATATTAGACGGCCTTAGAGACTAAAAGTGGAAGTGAATAAGCATGACTACTTAGAAACGTCCAGAAGAGCCCGAAATATCCCTTTAACCTAAGGAGGGATCACTCAAAGGCAGGTCGACTACTTACCGATTTCACATTCCGATTTCATACTATCACTCGACATCTGATATTATCTGAATTAGTAATTATATTTTGTTTGTTTCAAGAGTGATACTGATCAATTCCGAAACTTTCGTTTCCAATTGATTCTTCTGACCATGGTGTATGAATACTGGGAACTATGTGTTTAGATAATGTTCAAATATGAAACATGCTATAAAATTTAATAATTATAAGTGAGAATATTTATAGATGCCTTAATATTTACTCGGAGTCAAACAGTTAATGGTCTTTGTACTAAAGCGTTTCAAGACTAAATAATGTTTCAAATTCATGCCAGACTTAATTGCTTCAAAACCATATTCGCATAGCTTCAACACACAAAAAGCTCTGAGAAATATATAAAGATTAAGAAACCAAAGCAATCAAATCAAAACTCACTTTAAAAAAATTCAAAGATTACGAAGAGCAAAAACAACTAAATCAAAGCAACTAAAAATAAACATGAACAAAAGCACACTCCACCACCTCGAGGGCACTGCAAATGTTGACACTTTTAGTCAACAAACTTAGTGCCAGAATGTAGACAACTTGCTGCCACTCTTGTGTCTGCTTAGAATTGTTCAAAATTTTGATCCCTAGTGAGAAGATGTAGGTTCTTTCACAAAACACATCATCTTTTTCTGTTGTATTGGTTTTATAATGACAAGCATATGGTTTTATCACCTCTCCACCTATCTCTCCATTTAATAGGATCTTGTTAGCCCAAGCTCTTATCGAAAGGTCCACTGAATTGGAATTTCCCTATTGGGCCGGTTTATTTCAGGACAAGCAAATCATTTATCATTAAAAGGATAAACTTCAAGAGAATGATTTGGTGTTAGTTGAATAGATTTTACGGTTGGGAGTCTACCTTCCCGTTGATGTGAACCCCTAGGAAAGATCGCCCTGTTATCTCTAAAGTAACTTTTATTTGTTGAGCGACGACCCTTCCACTCAGCACCGGTTACTAGTAAGTCATTGATGGAATTAAATCTCAGTAAGTTTTTCCCCTGTGCCGGTAGAGAATCGTATAATCAAATATTCAGCTTATTAAGATGGAATCAAAGGGCCTAAAATGCAATTATCTAGTAGATCATCTATATATATCATCAATGTATATAATAATAACTATTAGTTGGTGATGGAAGTGCTTCTGACTTGACAATCAAAAAGGAAAAAATGTAATCTATGTTTACGTAGCTATTGATCAAAAAGAATCTTCTACGGACTCATCATCTAGGATGCAACACTCCACTGCTTAGCTAGTAACACGACGCTTGCTTCTCATGTTTCGTGAATAGCTCTGGAAACATTGAGAAAGATCCAAAAAGACATTCCCAGAACCGATCTTAGTTTAAGACAGACTAAATATAACAACCAAGGACAAAACATTTAGGTAACATACAACATTTACACTGCTATAATTATTAAATGAGTAGAGTGTCAAGCGCCGCTAGATCAACTGGTTAGTGGTATGATACTCTAAACTTATGTTCTAACGGTCATGAGTTCAAACTCTTCAGACAACAAAATGAGCGATCTGCAACTGAATGAAAAAGTACAACTTTTACTGCAAAAATCAAAGTAGAGAGGATAACCTCAATAGAGGAACACAACAAAAAAATGACTTAAAAAAGCACATTCGATTAAAAGAAACTGTAAATCCAATTATTTAAAAGAAAAACGATCAAACAAAAAACTTAATACTGAAACTATAATCAACATAAATGTATATACCATTTATTGGTGACCATAGCAACATTGTCTCTTCAGATCTCCCTTCAATTGGCCGCTATCCTTACACTTATTAAAGAAACCAATTTTATAAATATAGAGTAAATATTGGAGAAAAAATAAGATGGAAAATAGTAATTAAAAAGACATATATCTTAGCAACTCCTCAAGCCTACCATAAATCACCAAAAACCTCAATTCTTTGTTCTTCAGAACGTGTTAAAATAATGCCTGTGAATATAGCAACAAAGCTGAATTAATACATAATCTGCCTATATGTAAATACATTAAGTGGGATAACAGTCCTCATTCCATCTAATATTTTATGGTGACTTATTTAACATAACAAATAACATGTTTAATTGCTTACAATAAAAAGCATTATAATTTTATACACACGGTTTCTAGTTAGCTCATGATGGTTTAAGATTACCATTTTTTCTGCCTGTGAAACATTTCTAAACATTCCCTAGTAACAATTGCTTCCAACACGGTGTTTTAGATAATAATCTACATTGCATATTTCAAAGCTGATATTTTAGCATGTGGTACATAAATATGAAACTCAAAACAATGAAAAATGTGTTCCAAGTAATTTTTATTATTTATTAATAATATAAAACTGCATCTAATATTCATCTAATATTAAGTGGGATAACAGTCCTCATTCCATCTAATATTTTATGGTGACTTATTTAACATAACAAATAACATGTTTAATTGCTTACAATAAAAAGCATTATAATTTTATACACACGGTTTCTAGTTAGCTCATGATGGTTTAAGATTACCATTTTTTCTGCCTGTGAAACATTTCTAAACATTCCCTAGTAACAATTGCTTCCAACACGGTGTTTTAGATAATAATCTACATTGCATATTTCAAAGCTGATATTTTAGCATGTGGTACACAAATATGAAACTCAAAACAATGAAAAATGTGTTCCAAGTAATTTTTATTATTTATTAATAATATAAAACTGCATCTAATATTCATGTATATTTACTCATTTAATGGAAAAATTAGTAGATGGATGTGTGTTGTAAGCGCAAAGGTTTCGGTAATTACAACACTCATATTTCATGTTGTTTTGTGGGTTGTATCGACGACAAACTGATAGTAAAACTCCGTTGATTGACAGTTGGAAAGGAGATGGCGGTGAATATCACAAATAGACGGTAAAATTTCATTAATCGATTCTGGTATTTTTAGAATTTTGAGCAGATAATGAAAATCATGTTTACTGGATTCTCTTTGTTAATAGCAGAGATACTAGTTGTACTTTATTCTATATTTTTTTTTTAGTTTTAAAAACGCAAATTGACGTAATCCTTGAAACAACTCGAAATGTTGCGAACTTTATATTAGGTTTTAATTGGATTTGTAAGTTAAAATTTGAATTTAATAGTTGAAATATGTTTGATTGAAATGACAAAGAAAATTTTCTCAGGAAAATTTATAGTTTTGAAACTTGGAAAAAATTAAATTTTTGTTTGAAATTTATAAAGTATTAAATTTTGGATGCTAAACTAAGCTCTAAGAAGACTACCATCTTTTGTTTAGTTAAAAACGAATGTCCATAGCTTTAAAGCAATTTACGCTGCAAAAACACGCAAATACGTACAGTGTATTTTGTGTGTACTCGACATGTATTTCTCTAGTATTTTCTAATATATTTCTCTAATTTTCTTTGTTGATTTTAAATTTGGAAATACATAAATAAATTATATTTGTGCCGACACATTGTTGAATTAGCACACCTAAACATTCCTGATTTGAGAGATTCTATTGGAAATAAAATATATATCTCTTCATTGGTTTTCAATTTTGAAATAAATAAATAAATTGGACTTGCGCCGACACATAGCTGAGTCACCTAAACATTCTTGTTTTGATAGATAAATATATATCTCCCCGATCTAGATCTGAATCCAAGCCATTTTCATTTTCTCCTAAAACTAGAAATTAAAAACCTAGATCTAACCTAGATATCTCTCTTCCTCCTCTTTCTTACCGCCGCCCTTGCCACCACCATTATCTCCGTTCATCCCCTCATTGAGGGCCAACAAAGCTCCTCCACCAAATCAAAACTCACGGCTTCCACCCAAACCCAAAATCAAAACCCACGGCCCTCACCTAAAACTGCACCCAAAATCTAGATCTACCCGAACCACTCGCCCTTGGATCCAAACTCATTTTGCCTATATTTTCCACGGTCGTAACCTCCTCTAAAAAGCTCCAAATTAATTATTATTTTTAGATTCAGTATGATTGAGTTGGCTACATTTTTTCAATTTAATCATTTTCCCAAGTTTTGAGTTTTATTATGTCAAAAATGCAAATCTTCCAGATCTATTTTCGGACCTAGGTTTTTAGATTCGAAAATGCTCTTTGATGTTTCATCCATATCTTTCCTAAAAATAATCGAAATCCAATTTTTTATTAAAATCGTACAAAAAAGAATTTGCAAGAATTTTTCTTTTGATTGCTTTTTCAAATGCGGTGGTTTATATATCTGAAAATTAGTTATCAGATCCAAAATGACTAATTTTTATTTTGATTTGATAGATTCTACGAAAATCTGAGCCGTCGCTCCTTGACTTGACCGAGCCACCACTGGCCAAATCCAAACCTTATTGCCCTCTTCTCTTCTCTTCTAAAAAAATCAAGAGTTATTTTGAAGTTTGTATGATTCTTCTTCGATCTCGTGTTTGTCAAGTTTGTCACTTTTCTATCCAGGAAAGGTTAATATTTATTCACGACTAATATTTGATTGCAATTTAAATCAATTATTTACCTGAAATATATGTTGATTTTCACATGAAGTAAGATGAATATTTACATGAAATATTGGTTGATAATTAAGCAAAATATTGATTGATACTCACATGGAATATTTGTTGATAATCATATGAATTATTAATTGTTAATCACTTGAATTGTTAATTTCATCATGAAAAGATATTGTTGATTTACATGTAATAGTAATCACTGGTCACATGAAATAATAATTGTGTCTGCATGAAATATTAGTGATTTGATTTACTTATGTATCATAATTTTTATGATTGTTGTATGTTTGTTATTCGGATTATTAATTTATTTTGGTCATCATCTTTGTTATCACATTGCAAATTCCCCACACCTTATACTGTATATGGATTCATTATGACATTTAATTTGGATATAGATTGATAAAATAAACCGATTTAGAAATTTAATCGAATGATATTAAAATTAATGTTTGAACTCTAAATTATGAAATTAAAATTTAATTAATTCAATGAAAAGAATTTAATTTAATTTTAAGATTAATTTTAATTAAATGAAATGAAATTTAAATTTAGAATTCAAGTTTTGGAATCAGATTGATGTAAATGGTTTTGAATTGGAATGAAAGTTGTAAACCAATTTTTATTTTACTATTTATATTTCTATTTGTAACTATTTTAATTTAAACTATTATATTTATATTTTATAATTATTTTAAATAAACTATTATGATAAATTTAACTATCTACATTTTATAATTATTTTTACCAAACTATTTATATTAAGTTTAACCATTGATATTTTATAACTATTTTTAATTAAACCATTTCATATTAAATACAAGTAATATGTTTTATAACCATTTTAATTAAAACTGCTATACATAAATTTTAACAATCATATTTATATAATTAATTTGAATAAAAGTTCATTTCCAATTCGAATCATTTAAGTTCCATTTTTTTGAATATAAAGATTTCATTGAGATAAATCATGACACGAAAATCTAAAATTGAAGTTTAAGTTCTGATAATAAACTGACTTATATAGTACGGGAATTCGAATCTATAACTAAATTCAATATTCGAATCATTTAAGTATTTGAATTGAATCGATTTAAGACACAAAACGTTGTTTATTTAAACTTGAATTTCATTTATTGAGTTACTTATACATTTCACTTGAGTTAATAATTAATATCACTGCATAAGAATGTTATTCCTGACTCGAATGCTTTGTTTACTTTACGCTCAGATCAGACGGAGTATTTCAATATTTTGAAGACCCTATTCTAAAGACGAGGACGGAGTTTAAGACCGAATATACTGCAATTTATTTCCGCTGCATGATTGGAATGTTATGTTAAAATGTATAACTCTGATACTGCAAGCTGAAATCAAGTGTATATTATTTAACAGTTTCATGAACTATATATGTTATTATTATATTTTATCGTTTCCCTATGAGATTATGTGTACTGTTTAGTTTCTTCTCATCTCATTTTCTCTTCTTGTATTAATCTGCATTAATAATTCGTCATTTTGGAATGGTTTGAGTTTGACATGTGTGGTTTATTGTCAACCTCAAAAAGGCGGGTTGTTACAATTCTTAAGAAAATCAGTCTCAATGCGGACATGGGATCTATTATAGTTGAATCACCGTACTACGTTTGTACTAGTTACTAGACTCGTTTTTGTTTTCCAAGAGTTTGAACATGTCCCTTTTTGTTTTCCTTAATTCACCATTTTTACCAGCTACAATATATCAAATCAAATTAACAAAAAAGATTACCACTGTATTGTTCCAAGAACTTTCTTTGATAGAAAATTATACTAATTTGATCAAATCTCCCTTCTGAAAACATTTAGGGATATGATTCTTAACGTTATCAATAAATATTCGATATTGGTTCGTATTTCAATCCAAAAAGCGGATAAGTTTTTGATATCCATGAAAACGGTTGCAGATACGAATGCGAATATATTTGCATTCGTAAGTTTTTCATAAGCTATTTTTTTTCAAAATTGTGGTTAAATTATTTGTATATTAGTACAATGAAATATAATTAACTTTTTATTAAGTTAGAAATTTACATCATATGCATTAAATTCATAATAACCGCTTAAAATTATTTACTATTATCATATTGTTTATTGTTACATTTTAATAATTAATGGGATTGAAAAACATTTATGTTAAACTAAACTTTTCCTTTTATATTTCTTGATTAATTGCTCGTTAGCCGATAAGATAATTATATTATATCTGTCTGTATTTGCGGATGCATATATCCAGTATTTAAAAATGAATTCAAATGAAGATACATATATGACATTATTTGCATCTGAAAGTATCCATTTGGGTACTGTTATTGACACTTCATTTTCTACTGGGGGGAGGGGGCAAATTTTAAGGACACTCCACTTTTTTTAAATTGTTAAGGAAATCAATGTAGGTAACTAATTTTTTTTACTCTTATTTCTAAAAATTATTCACCATGAAATTATCAATCCCCTAAATCACAAAAACCCTAAATCGCTTCAATTGCAAATAACTTCAGGGCAAAGTCAAAGAAAAAATGGTGAGAACGAAGAAAACATCATTATTCTCTCTACCAGATCGTGGGATAGCGAAGAAGTTAATCGAAAGATACGTGATATTGATCTTCATTCTTCTTTATTTCGATGGTTGTAGTTAAATATCTTCATTCTAAAAGTCTCGATTTTGGTGTAATTAATCGAACCGACTCATCGAATTTTGAAAATTTTATGTAATTACTGGGCTTTTTTTTTTTTTGATAGAGGGATATCGTGATAATGATTTTAGTTCAGCCAAGGGGGTTGTTTTCTCCACAGCTAATGGTGTTAATTAACCATTAAAAAATAGATTATTGAATATAAAAGTGAAATTAAGCCTAAATGGGTAATAAGGTAAAATTACATGTATTTGTTAAGGTACTACTTTCCTCATTGGTACTCCAATTAACATTTTTTTTAAAAATAAATAAAAAGTTGATCCCCCTTAACAATATTTGGAGTGTCAATAACAATCCCCATCCATTTGATAGCCTAAATGATTTCATGCCATCCTACTGGAATTTAAATGACCTCCTGACCTCCCAACTCTCTCAGACACGAATGAAAATGGAAAAAGCTGATGAGGATGAAGTCGGTGCGGATGTTAATAGCGTTAGCGTTGGTACTCTTCTGTTCTTTGTTAAATAATACCTCAATAGTATTAGTATGGATATTAAACAGTACAATGAACCGCCATTAGCATACCATATTTCCAGTAGTGAATGAAGTTTAAGCTCATATACTATATGGAAATGATTTCCTGTATGGAAATTGTTTAACAAAAATGATGCATACGCTTTGAGCCATGTTTATTACACGACGGATGAAATTTAACTGATTGCTACAAAAGTTACTTTATTAAAAGAGCCAAGTAAAAAGTCTATGAGCGGATAAAGCAAAACAAGCATTAAAAAAAGATCACGCATTTTAATTTTTGAAGAAGACCTTCATTTCTCGAACAAATTAAATTGGTAACCAGGACCAAATCAAGTAATTAAAAATACTCAAGACTATAAGTATCAAGACAGGAATTTGAGTAAATTTAACTCATAAGTATACAATCAGAATTGCTCATTCGTATAAAATAAGTCAGCTTCATCGAAGCAATCCGATAGAAGCATGGAAATGAAAGAATTAAACAAAATCAAAGAAGGTTCACCAACAAAGCTTACCTTCGTTCTTATGAAGAGAATGAATCGTATATAATCGTTAATTTCTGAAGTGATAACTTGAGACGTCACAAAGTAAGCGCGGGATTAAATAAGGAAATCAGCCATGAAGCAATATATGAAGATTGTCAAATCAAAAAACAAAACCCTAATTCGTTTTCCCTTAATGTAATCGGGCCGAATGAGTGCTGGATCTGAAAGCTAGAACATAGAAGCACTAGCTGGGAAGTTACGTGGAGGACTAATGACCGAGCTTCCAAACACAATGTTCTAGGTGCTTTTTGTTTTGCAATAAGAACCAGGTCCATGATGATGTTTGTTTCCAATATAAGTGTTCAGAACTTCTTTGCACTAGAATGGCATAGACATGCCCAAGTAGATCGAACGCACCAACTTTAATAAACCACAGGACCGACCCTGAAACCCCCAAAATAATCGGAGGTCCTAGGGAAATCGAGACATCGGAGACCCTTGGCTGTCGGAACATGTTCGAAAATGCACAATATGAGGTCGGAGGCCCTAGGCGTCCGTCTTGGTGGTCTTACCCCAGGGCCACCCCTGATAAACCATAGGGGAAAACAGTAAATCAAATACGGTTTTTATGATGGTTCGGCATGGCATGCAGCACATGTCCACATTAATTTTTTCTAATAGTCGTTTTCTCTGAATTGCAACCAATTATATTACATCTGACTACGATCTAACGGATCGTTGGTTTACAATGAAGGTTTTATAGTGTTTGTATGACGACCGTCCAATATCTCTCCCACGAAATAGCATATAAGAAGCGTTGTTCATATGTCGAACAAGTATTGGAACGATCATCAAGGAAGAACTCAAAACAAACATGTCGTATCTCACAGCACATATAAAAAACATAATAGAAAATATACAACAGAACATAAGTGAACCATAATAAAGTGAAAACATGTGCACTTATATAGTCACTGAGCCATATACTTGATGTCATAATATCCAAATACATCAAACCCTCACATCAAATTTGTCAAAATACATGCATAATAACAAAAAAATATCTACAAGTATGGTAATATGTCAAAGCTCTTCCAAAATAGTCTTCAGAACAGCTACAATGCCACCAAAAACTACTTATAGTCTGCTCATCAGTAATGTCTATAGGTATCCAAGATTATAAGAGGAAAGAGAAAATATTGGATCATGCAACAGTCTGATGTGAGCGGCAGGCCTATTAAAGCTATACTGTAAAACATGTTACTAGACGGGTTTGACGCACTTGGCATGTCTCTGCAATTAAAGAATTAGTACATGATAACTAAGTAATACAGATTACGCAAATAACAACAACATATAGTATTGCCATTGAATATGATAAAAGAATCTACCTTCCCCTACTATCTTTGACAAACATCTTCCTGGGATCTACCTTCTCATATCATGATATCGTCATCATATGCTACACGCATGCGTAAGCTTCATTCACGTCATGGGTGTGCGCATATATGTCCTATCACATATGCCATGGATTCAGCTAGTGGGCACTCCATTGCTCACGAAGCTCAGGATTTAGTCAAGGAATTCTCATTTAGTCTGTTTTATTTTCTCTACGGACTCGGCTGCATTAAACTACCCCCTCTAGTTTGAAAGATATATATTTGTATGGGTTACCAAGAGTGTTCCCAATCAAAAAATCTAACAAAAACTATGAGGCGTTGGCTTTCTAACAGTCCCTCTTGACCCTCAAAAGTCGATACTAAAATATCTATGATATTGTTGTGTCGATCATTTAGTCTTTCGAGGGAAATGTCGTTAGGGCTGAAAGAAAGAAGATACAAAACAAAAACTTACAGCGGAATGAATAATCTATAATATAAAAGATGCCTTCACTAAGGAGAAAGGCTTTTACATATACAACAACTCAGACAGCTAAACAAAAAATCATTTTGGACGGTTATAAGAGTCTATCTGTAACAACCTGCATTTTACGTATCGGAGAATCGTAAAATATTTTTATTTTATTTCCTGAGGGTTGGATAATTCTCATATTTTGATACGTTGTTTATGGGGATGTGAGACATGTCCATAGTTTTTACTAATTTTGTTTGCGACCATTTTGCCCCTATCAGTCTTGTACAGGGCATAATTTTTGACTGGGATCCAATCAGGTGTTGAGACTTGTGCCATTGGAAAGGAAATGATGATTCCCTTTCTGTAGGGTGGTCACATTAAAGATTTGGCCCAGCGGTTTGGGAGGAATCGCTGTTTAAGGTTTTACAGTTGGTTGTTCATGTTCTTAAGCCATAATGGGCTGATTTGGAGAGGCCCATTAGTGGGCTGGTGGAAGGCTATAATTAGGGGATACGAGGTATAGAGAATAGTTTACTTTCTCCATTTTCTCATTTGGAAGAGCAAGAGTTCCTCCATTCTCCATTCTCTTCACCTTTCCACCATTAAAACTTAGAGAATCGAAGATCTACATCGTTTGAAGCTAGATCTACGCCATTTCAAGAGAGAGTTCATCGAATCGAAGGGTTTAGAGCAAACTGTTCGCTGTTCGGAATCATATTTCATTGCTTTTGAGTTGTTTTGGAGAATTGGTGAGTGATATGCATCTCTCACGCTGATTCAATCAAGTATACGACGTGTATGTACATGTTTTCATCATTTTAAGTCGATTTTTCCTAAATCTACACCAAGATAAGTCTAATTTCATATGAATCACCATAGGATCTAATTTAGCAACTTAAAACCGGTATTTTCATATGTTTAAGCAAGTTAGATCTATAATTTAGTTCATATGCTCATTTATCATGATTTTGGTGAAGTTTGCTTAACTTTGTTGAAAATCGTCATATTCAAGTTTTTAGTGATTTCATATGTAACACCCCTAAGTCCCACATCGTGGAAGCTTGTGTGAAGTGGGTACTTATATAGTATATCCCATCTCTTACTAACGCCGAGGCCTAGTGATGGAAAACCCTACACCTGAGAGGTGGCAAAGTAGGGACAATATCGGTCTTAGTAGGGAGGATGGCTCAGCCTGTGTGGCAACGCCATGTGTTGGCGAATCTCGAAACTTAGCCGAGGCCTTTTGAGGAACAAAACCCCACACCTATACGGTGGCTAAGTTGGGGACAATATCTTGCGTGAACGGAGGTGCAGGCTGTTACAGTGGTATCAGAGCCAATACCCAGCCGGAATTGTGGCTTCTGTGTGGACCGCAGCGCCTGGGTGAGGTGTTTGTGAGCCAACGGGGACGTTGGGCTCTGTAGGAGGGGAGAATGTAACACCCCTAAGTCCCACATCGTGGAAGCCTGTGTGAAGTAGGTACTTATATAGTATATCCCATCTCTTACTAACGCCGAGGCCTAGTGATGGAAAACCCTACACCTGAGAGGTGGCAAAGTAGGGACAATATCGGTCTTAGTAGGGAGGATGGCTCAGCCTGTGTGGCAACGCCATGTGTTGGCGAATCTCGAAACTTAGCCGAGGCCTTTTGAGGAACAAAATCCCACACCTATACGGTGGCTAAGTTGGGGACAATATCTTGCGTGAACGGGGGTGCGGGTTGTTACATCATATCATGTTTGTGCTTGAACTGGATGAATAAGTTGAGTATAATTCATCGATCTTGTCATTTGACAAAGTTTTGGTGGAATTTGGTGATGGATTGGACTAGTACAAGCCACGGGCCAGTCGTGTAGTATGAGTGTTGTACAAGAAGTAGTACAAGAGGTCGGTTGGTCAAGCAGCAATACAGGTCATTCGTACACCCATAAAATGGATCGGTCGTGCACAACGGGGTCGGTCTCTGCCTTGACAGTGGTCGGTCGTGCATCAGGGGATCGGGTCGGTCGAGCACTCAAGGGTTCGGCTTGAGCATGGTCGGTCAGGTTATAGGAGGTGGTCGGTCGGTCGTGAAATGTGGTCGGTCGTGTGATGGGGTCGGTCATGCGATGGGGTCAGTCATGCGATGCGTCGGTCGTGTGATGGGGTCGGTCATGCACCTAAGGGGGTCGATCGGTCCTTAGGGGGTCGGTTGGTCAGGATTTTGGAGCCGGCATGTAAGGGTTAAGACAACGCTTCCAAAAGCTGCGGTTTGTTTCTATGGAAAATAGATGAAATGCTATGGATTGATGATGACCAAATAAGATGTGTTTTGGATCAATGATGGATTTGGCTTCGATGAGAGTTCAAGCTGGAATGTTCGAAGTTATGTGAGCTGTTCGTTGGTTGTTGTAATACAACAAATGAGAAGACGGACTCAAGGTAGTGAGTTCATGGGAGAAGTGGCTCGAGAAGGTTGCTTGAGCTATGACTCAAAGTGGTGAGTCGGTGAATAATGGTTCCTCGAGAAGGTTGCTTGAGCTATGAAAAGTCATCGGGTTGGATGACTAGAGATGCGAAGGCCGAGATATTATCGTTGTCGTAGGTTTTAGCGGGCTCGAAGCATGGGTACAATAGGGGCACCTAAAAGACTGGAAGGTTGTTGGTCGCGTTCCCTGGGTATCGTTGAAAGGCCTAGGTATGTATCGTTGAAAGGCATATGGAGATTCTGTTAGATCCAGGATTACCATTAGCCCTTGACATATGGCAAGGTTGGTCGTCGTACGATTAATGCTAATTTCGAAGCAGGATTGGCGGTGATAGCCAGAGTCAGTCATGGATGATTAGTTGTTCTGTTTGTACCGTCTCACGTAGATTGTCCAACATCAAAGGAGATGTTTCTTGAGTGTTTGTCTGATATTGGTTTAGGCCTCTGGGGCTTGTACTTGAGGGATGTTTAGCTCAATTGGGATGGTTTACGGGAGATATAACTAGTTGTGCTTGTTATTGAATGAATGGTTGTCCTAAATGCCATGGATGAATTGTTGTTCTTTTGGTTGAATGGGTTGTAAAGGCTATCACTGTTAGATGTAGGGAAGGCAGGTTTCGGTTCTTCTCTGGTGTTGTGGGTAGATTAGTATGTTTATCTAGCCATTCTCATATACTTTATTGTTGACGTTTGTTAGCTGTTTTATTGCTCACTAAGACTGTTGTCTGACTCAAGGTTTTATGTTTCCTTCTTATTACCTTGGGATGTTCATTCGGTTGTGGATGGGCAGACTGAGTGGTAGGTGACAGGTGATAGCTTAGTGAGGACGATGTTGTAGTTCAGAGGCGAGCAGGAGGTTGGCGTATTATCTTTCCTACTATATAGTACTTGGTTTTCCGTTGTTTGTTATTCTACTCTGAGTGTTGTAGTGAGACAAATTTGTGCAAAGTTATGTTGTAAATCCTGGTGGTTGGATACACTTTTTAGTTGCTATGAAAGTTTGGTGTTTTCTGCTCAAATATGCTTCACTAACATTACCTATTTTATATGTTCAATTATATTTTATCCTTGCGCTGTGAGTTTTACGACAGGTTCTGATTGTGTTATCATACCTTGATGATCGTCCATAGCTGCATGGCTCGTCTTTCAGCGCATTATTCCTCTTGTTCAGTGCAGGGGTTGTAGGCGGTCATCATATTTGGTATCAGAGCTCCGGTTAACGATTTTAGCCAAAGTTCAAAGACGTATTTGTAGATTTCAGTTGGGTCTATACTATATGATACTATATAGTATAGTGGCGTTTGTACTTCTTTAGCAGCTTTTTCTTGCAAGTGGCTAATCATTCTAATTTACATATTTAGAATGAGTCGACGTGCTTCAAGACATACTGTTAGGGAGGGGGCTATGCCTGGAGGGGGTAATGGCGGTGCGCCAAATACCCAGCCATGTTTGAGGCCATGATAGAAGCATTCATGAGAAGGGTACCCGCTCCAGTGGCAGCCATGGTAGATGTAGGTGTGCAAGTTCCTAGGATTGTAGATTTTGCGAAGCTATGCAAGGACTATACACCTCTGGGAGGAAAACCATTCAAAGGAACGGAGCCAACGGAAGATGTCCAGAGGTGGTTAGATTCTTGTGTTCATATTTTTGGAGATTTGTGAATGGATGATGCAAAGAAGAGAAAGCTTGTGTCAAGGCAATTGCAGGGCAGGGCCATGGAGTGGTGGAATTCAGTTATGCTTGAGACTCCAGAAGAGGAAATAATTTGCAAGCAGTTCCAAGTTAAATTCGAGACGAAGTTTATCTCCACTGCTCAGAAGTCTGCTTTGTTCAAGAAGTTCGTAGAGCAGAAGCAGAATATTCGTTCTGTGCTTGATTATGTTTCTGATTTCGAGGCCTTGTCCAGATATCTTCATTCATACATTGATACACCCTATCAGAGTAATGAAAAGTTTGTTATGGGTCTGGGTACCTACATAGGAATACCGTTGGTGGAACATCTTGATGATTCATTTGAGAAGCTTGTGGAGAAAGTTGTTCCCCATGAAAGCTTGTTTCCCAAGGAAGCGAATGTAACACCCCTTATTTTCTAAGAACATAAAAAATGACAAATTAAAGAATACTTAATTTTTGGAGGAAGAATTAAAGGAAATGGGCTGCACTATTGCATTCATTTCAGAATTCTGCTTGCGATAGAGTCCGAGTTTGCGTAAATCGAACACCGTATGAAGAAGTTATGAAGCTCGGAAGATTTAAGGATTAAGCAGAATTAAATTAAATTAAATGATTATTAATTAACAAAACAGGTTCAAAAATCAAATTCGGCCAAAATCGGGTGAGCGGAAAATTTCTCGCTCAAGGGTGTCGACCCCCTCCAGGGGGTGTCGACAGGGGAGTCCCCCCCCCCCCCCCCGCCAGATCTGGACAGATTCGTTTTTCTGGTTCTGGACTGATTCGTGACCTAGTTCGTTGACTCCTATGCTATATAAGGGACCTAGACCTATTGTTTTCTCCACACCTAATCCATGGCAACACCATGCTACTCTAATCCAAATTAAAATAGACTTTCTTCTCCACCAAGACAAATCAGATTAGGAGTTTTCGAAGATTAAGATTTGCAGCAACAAAGCCTATTTATTTTCTCTAAATCTCGGTGAGTTCATGTTACTTTTAGATCTGAAATTTAATTGTAATCCTGACATGTTAATAAACCTGAATCTGAGACTATGCCTATTTCTATTCATCAGATCTGTTCTTATATGCCTATTTCTGTTCATCGGATTTGTTCTTATATGCCTATTTCTGCCATTACATGCTTGATTTGTTACTCTCTTCTCTCCCATTTTTTTCCTTTTTATTTTTATAGTCAGGCTACCTTCGAGCCTAGGCCTAACGCTGAAATATGCGAATGCGTGAAATTGAGAATCATTGGGAAAGGTTAAATTGGGGCATAAAGTGTATTGGAAAATATAACTTGGGATTTGGGGGTATAACACATGTTGTGATTTAAGACCTATATTTGGGGCATACTATATATGATGATTTATGACTTGGAAGAAGGGCTACATTGTGCAAAGGGCATGAAAACCTATAACGAAATAGGGATAACTATGAACACGCCTAAATTGGGATTTTGGGTAATTGGCATACACCGTAATAAAAAACTTTAATGTGGGCATAGTTCGTATTATGAATCATGACTGGGGTTTTTGGGACATAACCTGTACTGTGCAATTTGACTAAAACTTGGGGCAAATGTTATATTGTGAATTATGACCGTAATTTGGGGCATGTAAATTTGTAGGCTTAATTTATGATTAAGCGAAATATGTTAATGGAACAGTAAAGAGTTTGTGAAGCCTGTTTAATCCATTGAAACTGAATACTGTAATTGAAAAAAAACCTATGATGAACATGGATAATTGTTTAAGAATGAATATGCCTAAAACTGAACCGCGCCTAGGCACGAGGTTAGATTGCACTTGTGGTATAAGTCTGCCCGGAACCGCCCGGCATTTCCAGCAACCACAAGTGGTGAATGTAATGTGAGGGACCTAGTGCATACATATGAAATAGTAATCAGACACGAGGTTAGATTACACTTGTGGTAGAAGTCTGCCCGGAACCGCCCGACATATCCAGCATCCACAGGTGGTAAATCTAATGTGAGAGGTCTGGTGCATTAACCAGAAATGATAATAATTTGTCAACTTGGAATACTTAACCTAATTGAATCTGTAGGGGTTACATGAACCTGTTAAATTGAGTAGGGTTAAGTAAACTTTCTTGAATAAGTGGGAGGGGTTAAGTTAATCTTAATAAACCGATGGGGTGGGTTATATGTATATAGACCCGACAAACTTAACCTATTGTATATGTTGAATCTATACAATCTGATCTATTAATATGTAAATCTGATAATCCGTACATCTGATCCATTAATTTGTGAACCTGTTAATTCGTAAACATGTTAATTCGTAAATCTACTATATTAATCTGTAAACCTGTGAATATGTAAATCTGCTCTATTAGTCTGCAAACGTGTTAATCTGAAATCTGTACATCTGAAATTTGTTAGTCTGGGGACACAAGGTTAGGAGGGGTATTTGCTTGTGTCATCTGTTGTGTGGGACCCATATCAGTCAGTAACCCTTTCTGGTATCAAACGGCGACCCAACACTAGGTAGGGGTCAGGACACGCTTACTGAATTGGTTATAAGAGGTCCATTATGATAATGGCGAGGGGTGTTGATGGCGCGTTCCAACCGGGTCATATGCGTGCTTGGATCCGGTCTGCTCTGGGGAAGTTAAGACGTCGTGACATCTGTAAATAGGTCTGTGTCTTTCTGTAGGTTGCCACTTTAGGGAGTGATACAACCTTCTGTGGGGCCGACACAGGGTATTTATGTATTAGGGAGCCGATCGCTTGGGGTAGAATTTAGGGTACATCTAGTTCTGTTCGTTTCTGTTGGGGTACTGTCTGTTTCTGTGTGGTACCGTCTGTTGGGGTGGTAAAGGCCCGTCATTAGTATACACCTAATTCTAACATTCTGTTTCTATAGGGATTATTCTATTTTTGTCTCTGATTCCGTTTCTGCTTCTATTTCTGTACCGTCTGTCTTTATTGGGGTGGTAAAGGCCCATTACTAACATTCTGTTTCTGTACAAATCGTTCTGTTTTCGTTTCTGTTTCAGTTTAGACATTAGGGTAATACCTAATCATGCTATACTAGTATTAGTGCAGAGAAGTGAAAAGAAAGTAAGAAGCATAGCTTGGTCTATATCATTATGTTTCCTCTGTTTGACCTATGTATACCTGCTACTCCTGTTACCGTTATCTCTCATCCAGTTTTATTTACATGTCATGATACTATTATCTGTTTTTATGCTGAAAGTCACTGGACTCGCCAGACTTTATGTCTGACCCTTTTTGTTTCGCCTCTTTTCTTCCTCCCCCCCCCCCAAGGTTCTCAGGGTGGGAACATAGAAGCTTGATTCGGATTTCTTTCTGCTTAATGTGCTTGGAAGTGCTGAAAGTAATGCTTAGCTTTTTTTCTCTTACATATGGCATTTTGGAGTGGATTATGGTTTTTAAAAATTATGTACTCTGATGGCTTTTGTACAAGACTGATATTATATACTTGGTTTTGGTGTTTGAAGATGTAACCAAACTTATTTCTGTTTCCACTGCAATAAAGTTATAAATTTTTCAAGTACTACTTTATGTATTTATCTTGTAATATTATGTTCTTTTTACTTATAACGCTCTATGAAACTTAATGCATTCCCTTTGTGAGTGACATTAACGGACGTGGGGTGTCACACTTGGTATCAGAGCTGAAGGTTACCATATTAGATAATAGTTTTTGAAAACTATTTTCAAAAAGGTTTTAAAAGGAAGTATTTTCAAAAGGAAAGTTTATTTTGAAAAACATAATCCCAAAAGCCATATACCTATCTTTCAATTCTTTGTTTTGAATTTCTTTTTCATTTGTTTCAGCATGTCTGGGGATCTTAATCTTCCAGAGGGCGTACAGATACCGGGATGGTTCCGAAGGTATCTGGAGGCTACAACACCTGCTGTAGGCCAAGCAGACGCTCCTCCCCAAGTTGCAGCCGTTGTCCCTCCTCCTCCTTCGCGTGTAGATGCTTTTTCAAAGATATGTAAGGATTTACGTGCTATGGGCGGAAAAACCTTTAATGGAACTGAGACGTTTGTGGAAGCTCGGAACTGGCTCAAGGAAACAGAGGATTTGTTTGATATCTTTAAAGTTGTTGATAAAAGAAAGATTCAGTTACCCGTTTGGCAACTGAAGGACGAAGCTTCTTTTTGGTGGGAGGTTACTAATGCTGAACGCCCGGTAGAGACTTGGGTGGATTTCAGACGAAAATTCGAGCTGAAGTTTCTTTCGTAAGCCGAGCAGAGTTTGCAAATGGAGAAGTTTTTGGCACTCAAACAGGGAAGCATGTCTATTAAAGAATATGTTAACAAGTTCAACCAGTTGGCGAGATTCGGGTTGGAGTTGGTAAATACTCCACACAAGGTAGCTTTACGGTTTGCTAAAGGATTGAACGAGCCGTTACATGGATTGGCTATATCCCATGTCCCAATGGGCAAAACTTTTGAAAGGTTGGTTGATATGGCGTTGTTACATGAGTAAGCCAAAGGTGAGAAGAAAGAGGAGAAGCTTGAAGAACCACAGAACAAGAAAGTGTGGCCCAAGAAGGAAACACAAAAGAAGGACGAAAAGACTGAGAATAAGAAGGAGAAAAGGTGCTTTACTTTTGGGAGTTTGAGTCATCTGAACAAGGATTGCAGAAAAAGGAAGGGCGCTTACTTCAACTGTGGTGAAATGGGACGCTTTACTAGGGACTGCTCGAGGAAACAAGGACAAGGCCAAAGGGCTGGATATTCTGGAGGGCAGGTGAATGCTATTGAAGCCAATAGACTGAACAGAGGTAGGAAAGTTTCTGTAGAAGGTTTGATTTTACTTATCTGATTATCCAATTAGAACTCTTTTGATTCTGGCACTTCTCATTCTTTTATTTCTGATTTTGTGGTTGAGTCTCTGCACCTTAATACTTATTCTATTATTTTCTCAAACCACATAGAGGGTACGACTCATCTGTCTGAAGACGGGGTTTGAGGATATCTATGTTAGGCGTTTGAGTATATTCTATCGATCGAATCTTCGACCTTTAGGTAGAAACTAATGGGTGTAAACATGTGTTTGAGACATGTTATGTTTGATGGTTGCAAGTGGATGCAAGTGATTGCTAGTGGTTGCTCGTGGATGCATATACACACACTAGGCACTAGATCGGCTCAAAACACTCTCATATTGCATATGGATGTGTGTGCATATTTTTGTTTCTTTTATGGATGAAATTGGATGTATCATCACATGAGTGTTGCATTTGGATGAATGATTGCGCACGCATATAGTACTTGTATGATGCATTAAGATTGTTTGCATACATGATTGGACTCATGGCACTGCCATAAATTTGCATCAAGGAGGTTAACTGAATCAGTGGACCACCTGATTTCTGCATTAGCATAGTGGCATATACACACACCTTTGCATATGTTCATACAGCATTAGAAATTTTCTAAGGACAATGGATGCCTGTGATTGGTGGATGAGTAGATGGATGATGGATGGTAGGATATACATTCTTCTTAACTTGGAGATTTCAGGCACGAAATCCTTTAAGGAGGGGAGAATGTAACACCCCGTATTTTCTAAGAATATAAAAAGTGACAAATAAAAGAATACTTAATTTTTGGAAGAAGAATTAAGGGAAACAGGTTGCGCCATTGCATTCATCTCGGAATTCTGCTTGGGATAGAGTCCGAGTTTGCGTAAATCGGACACCGTATGAAGAAGTTATGAAGCTCGGAAGATTTAAGGATTAAGCAGAATTAAATTAAATAATAATTAATTAACAAAACAGGTTCAAAAATCAAATTCGGCCAAAACTGGGTGAGCGGGAAATTTCCCACTCAAGGGTGTCGACCCCCTTTAGGGGGTGTCGACAGGGGAGTCGACCCCCCTATAGGGGTGTCGACCCCCCTGCCAGATCTGGGCAGATTCGTTTTTCTTGTTCTGGACTGATTTGTGGCCTGGTTTGTTGACTCCTATGTTATATAAGGGACCCTAGACCTATTGTTTTCTCCACACCTAATCCATGGCGACACCATGCTGCTCTAATCTAAATTAAAATAGACTTTCTTCTCCACCAAGACAAATCAGATTAGGAGCTTTCGAAGATTAAGATTTGCAATAACAAAGCCTAGTTCTTTTCTCTAAATCTCGGTGAGTTCATGTTACTTTTAGATCTGAAATTTAATTGTAATCCTGACATGTTAATAAACCTGAATCTGAGACTATGCCTATTTCTGTTCATTAGATCTGTTCTTATATGCCTATTTCCGTTCATCAGATTTGTTCTTATATGCCTATTTATGCCATTACGTGCTTAATTTGTTACTCTCTTCTCTCCTTCTTCTTCCCTTTTTATTTTTATAGTCAGGCTACCTTCGAGCCTAGGTCTAACGCTGAAATATACGAACGCGCGAAATTGGGAATCATTGGGAAAGGTTAATTTGGGGCATAAAGTGTATTGGAAAATATGACTTGGGATTTGGGGGTATAAGACATGTTGTGATTTAAGACCTAAATTTGGGGCATACTATATATGATGATTTATGACTTGGAAGAAGAGGTATATTGTGCAAAGGGCACGAAAACCTATAATGAAATAGGGATAACTGTGAACACGCCTAAATTGGGATTTTGGGTAATTGGCATACACTGTAATCAAAAACTTTAATTTGGGCATAGTTTGTATTATGAATCATGACTGGGGTTTTTGGAGCATAACCTGTACTGTGCAATTTGACTAAAACTTGGGGCAAATGTTATATTGTGAATTATGACCGTAATTTGGGGCATGTAAATTTGTAGGCTTAATTTATGATTAAGCGAAATATGTTAATGGAACAGTAAAGAGCCTGTAAAGCCTGTTTAATCCGTTGAAACTGAATACTGTAATTGAAAAAAAAAACTACGATGAACATGGATAATTGTGTAAGAATGAATATGCCTAAAACTGAACCGCGCCTAGGCACGAGGTTAGATTGCACTTATGGTATAAGTCTGCCCGGAACCGCCCGGCATATCCAACAACCACAAGTGGTGAATCTAATGTGAGGGTCCTAGTGCGTACATATGAAATAGTACTCAGACACGAGGTTAGATTACACTTGTGGTAGAAGTCTGCCCGAAACCGCCCGACATATCCAGCAGCCACAAGTGGTAAATCTAATGTGAGAGGTCTAGTGCATTAACCAGAAATGATAATAATTTGTCAACTTGGAATACTTAACCTAATTGAATCTGTAGGGGTTACATGAACTTGTTAAATTGAGTAGGGTTAAGTAAACTTTCTTGAATAAGTGGGAGGGGTTAAGTTAATCTTAATAAACCGATGTGGTGGGTTATATGTATATAGACCCGACAAAATTAACCTATTGTATACGTTGAATCTGTACAATCTGATCTGTTAATCTGTAAATCTGATAATCCGTACATCTGATCCATTAATCTACGAACCTGTTAATCCGTAAACATGTTAATTTGTAAATCTACTATATTAATCTGTAAACCTGTGAATATGTGAATCTGCTATGTTAGTCTGCAAACGTGTTAATCTGAAATATGTACATTTGAAATCGTTAGTCTGGGGACACAAGGTTAGGAGGGGTATTTGCTTGCGTCATCTGTTGTGTGGGACCCATATTAGTCAGTAACCTTTTTTGGTATCAAACGGCGTCCCAACACTAGGTAGGGGTCAGGGCACGCTTACTGAATTGGTTATAAGAGGTCCATTCTGGTAATGGCAAAGGGTGTTGATGGCGTGTTCCAACCTGGTCATGTGCGTGCATGGATCCGGTCTGCTCTGGGGAAGTTAAGATGCCGTGACATCTGTAAATAGGTCTGTGTCTTTCTATAGGTTGCCACTTTAGTGGTACACCGTACTGTGGGGCCGACTCAGGGTATTTATGTATTAGGGTGTCGATCGCTTGGGGTAGAATTTTGGGTACATCTAGTTCTGTCCGTTTCTATTGGGGTACCGTCTGTTTCTGTTGGGGTGGTAACACCTGTATGTTTCTGTGTGGTACCATCTGTTGGGGTGGTAAAGGCCCATCACTAGTGTACACCTAATTCTAACATTCTGTTTCCGTAGGGATTATTCTGTTTCTGCCTCTGATTCCGTTTCTGCTTCTGTTTCTGTACCGTCTGTCTCTTATGGGGTGGTAAAGGCCCATTACTAGCATTCTGTTTCTGTAGAGATCATTTTGTTTCCGTTTTTGTTTCAGTTTAGACATTAGGGTAACACTTAATCCTGTTATACTAGTATTAGTGCAGAGAAGTGAAAAGAAAGTAAGAAGCATAGCTTGGTCTATATCATTCTGTTTCCTCTGTTTAACTTATGTATACCTGCTACTCCTGTTACTGTTATCTCTCATCTAGTTTTATTTACATGTCATGATACTATTATCTGTTTTTATGCTGAAAGTCATTGGACTCGCCAGACTTTATGTCTGACCCTTTTTGTTTTGCCTCTTTTCTTCATTCCCCCTGGTTCTCAGTGTGGGAGCGTAGAAGCTTGATTCAAAATTCTTTCTGCTTAAAGTGCTTGGAAGTGCTGAAAGTAATGCTTAGCTTTGTTTCTCTTACATATGGCATTTTTTAGTGGGATTATGGTTTTAAAAATTATGTACTATGATGGCTTTGTTACAAGACTGATATTATGTACTTGGTTTTGGTGTTTGAAGATGTAACCAAACTTATTTCTGTTTCCACTGCAATAAAGTTATAAAATTTTCAAGTACTACTTTATGTATCTGTCTTGTAATATTTTGTTCTGTTTACTTATAACGCTCCACGAAACTTAATGCATTCCCTTTGTGAGTGACATTAACGGATGTGGGGTGTCACAGCGAATGTTGTCGTTGCAACCAAGGAAGTTCAGAAACCACAACAAGGTGGTAATAATAATAAGAGGAAGCAGCAACAGTAGAAGGGAAAAGATGGCAAAAAAAGCCTAAGAGTGAGGTGGTTTGATTTAACTGCCAACGGAAAGGTCATTTTGCTAATGAGTGCAAGAATCCCAAAGATGAGAAGAAGTGCTTCAAGTGTGGAAAGCCGGGGCATAAGAAGAAAGATTGTCCAGAATCAGCTAAGGGCATGTAGGTTGTGAACGCATATGCTTTGGAAGTCATGTATCTTCTTTAAGAGCTCCTACTGCAGAGGAGAAGGGAAAGGGTGTCGTCGTTCAAGGTACTCTTCCATTTAATGGTGTTTCAGTTCGTGTGTTGTTCGATACTGAAGCATTACATTCTTTCATCTGTAATGAGCTTGCGTGTCGTTTGGGTTTAGAACCCGAGATTTGTGATAGACCATTGATCGTGACTAATCCAGTTGGGGGTTCATCCAGTTTGTACATGTTGTGTCGTGGTCTAGTGTGTCGATTCATGGTTTCTCTTTTGTGTGTGATTGCTTTGTGATGAATTTCGCTGGGTTTGGGATCATCTTGGGCATGGATTGGCTCAAGAGGTATGCGGCAAGAGTGAATTGCGAGAAGATAGAGGTGAGAGTCGATGATGTGGAAGGTTGAAAGGTGTTGATTAGATGTAAGCCCGAAAACGGGGTCTTCATAAGCTATCTATATTCGCTTATGATTCCACATGACGACTTGTCATCTATGTTAATCGCTAATGAGTTTGAGGATGTCTTTGACGAGGTCAAAGGGTTGCCACCGCCTCGTGAGATCGAGTTTTGGATCGATTTGGTTGAGGGTGCTAGACCAATCGTTATGCCTCTTAGGCGGATGGCACCTAAGGAACAACGAGAGTTAGAGGTGCAAGTTAGTGACCTTTTGGGAAAAGGATTTATTTGGAGAAGCGTTTCCGAATGGTGTGCACCCGTTGTGTTTGCAACCATGGCGGATGGCTCGTTGAGATTGTGTGCGAATTATCATGAGATGAACAAGGTGACCAAGAAGAATAAGTATCCGTTGTGGAGGATAGACGACTTGTTTGACCAGCTTCATGAGGCCAAAGTGTTTTCTTAGATGGATCTGGCAATGGGATTTCACCAGTTGAGGGTGGCAAAGGATAGTGTGCCGAAGACTGCTTTTAGGACACCATCCGGTTTCTTTGAATGGTTGGTGATGCCATTTGGGTTGACTAACGCACCAGCGTATTTTGTGGATCTTATGAATAGAGTTTTCAGAGATCGATTGAACAAGTTCGTACTTGTTCGTGGATGACATTCTGGTTTATTCTCGGAATGAGGAAGAGCACAAGGCGCACTTGCGAGTTGTTTTGGAAATCTTATGAAAGCATCAGCTGAGAGCTAAGTTTTTGAAGTGTCACTTCTGGAAGAGTGAAGTGAGGTTCTTAGGCTATGTTGTTTCTGGAAATGGGATGCGGTTGACCCCGCTAAAGCGGCAGCTATCCAAGACTGGGATAGACCTAAGAATGCGACACACGTACGGAGTTTCCTTGGGTTGGCGGGATATTATCACCATTTTATAAAGGATTTCTCCAAGATAGTTGCACCGTTGACGGGATTGACGAAGAAGAACCAAGTGTCCACATGAGATGCAAAGTGTGAACAAGCATTTGGGATCCTGAAGGAGAGACTAACGAGTGCTCTTGTATTGACCATTCCAAATAGGAATTAAGAGATGATCGTGTATACCGATGCATGTGGTACTGGGCTTGGAGCAATACTGATGTAGAAGGATAATGTTGTGGCCTACGCGAGTCGATAGCTAAAGTCGCACGAGAGGAATTACCCAACTCATGATTAAGAGTTGGCGGTGATTGTGTTTGCTCTGAAGATGTGGAGACATTATCTATTGGGAGTTCGATTCGAGTTATTTACGGATCATAAGTCGTTGAAGTATCTTTTCTCCTAAAAGGATTTGAATCTTCGGCAACAACGATGGTTAGAGTTTCTGCATCGTATGATTTTGGTATAGCCTATACTCCTGGTAAAGATAACGCGGTTGCAGGTGCGTTGAGTCGAAGACACGCAAGTTTGGTAGCGATGTTTTCAAAATGGAAGTGCCTTGAGTATTTGACGGGATTTGATTTCAGGTCACGGTGTGAGTTGGAACCTGAAATGTTGGCAAACTTATCGATAAGACCTACTCTCATCAAAAGGATTGGCAAGAGCCAAAAGCGAGATGTAAAGATTGTCGAGTTTATCCAGAAACTAGAACTAGAGGATAAAGATTTCGAGGTCAATCAAGAAGGTTGGCTTCGAAAACAAGGACGATTGGTTGTTCCTGACATCGATGGATTGAGGGACGAGGTTCTGAGATAATGTCATCACTTGAAGTTGACGATTCATCCCGGTGGTAATAAGATGTATCAGGCATGAAGCGAGTCTACCACTGGGAAGAGATGAAAAGAGATATTGGAAAGTTCATTTCCAAGTGCATGAACTGTTAGTTGGTGAAAGCTGAACAGAAGAAGCCGAGTGGGTTGCTTCAGCCATTAGAGGTTCCTACATGGAAGTAGGAGCAGGTATCGATGGATTTTATCGATGGACTACCTAGAATTAGGGCAGGAAACGAAGGAATTTGGGTCATCATGGATCGCTTGACCAAAAGTGCAAGGTTTATTCATATCAAATCGACTAGGATGGCATCGAAGTTGGCAGAGCTTTATATAAAATGGATAGTTTGATTCCATGGTATCCCGAAGAGCATAGTGAGTGATCGAGATCCATTGTTCACAAGTGGAATTTGGAAGAGTTTGCAAGAGACTTTGGGAACCAAGTTGTGTTTGAGTACATCTTATCATCACCAGACTGATGGTCAAACCGAGAGGGTTAATCGAGTTTTGGAAGATCCCCTAAGAGCTTGTGTGTTGGACTTTGGATAATCGTGGGAAGACCATCTACATCTAGTTGAGTTTGCGTATAATAATAACTACCGGTCGAGCATTGGAATGGCACCATACGAGGCGTTGTATGGTAGATCATGTATTTCTCCGGCATGGTGGTTAGAAACTGAAGATAAGTTGATGTTTGGGCCAGAGATGATAAGAGAGACATCGAATTTTATCGAGATCATTTGACAATGAATGAAAGCAGCCCAAGATCGTCTGAAGAGTTACGCCGATAAGCGTCGAAAAGATTTGGAATTCGACGTTAGCGATATGGTTTTCGTGAAGATTTCTCCTTTGAATCATGTGGTTCGATTCAGAAATAAAGGAAAGTTAGCTCCAAGGTTTGTTGGGTCGTTTCCTATAATCGAGCGGATTGGAAAGCTCGCATATAGATTGGAGTTGCTTGAGAAGTTGTCGAATGTGCATAATGTGTTCCATGTGTCGTTTCTACTTAAGTTTGTGCATGATTCGAATGTGGTTGTATCTCCAGGGCAGTACGAAGACCTAGAAGTAGAGATCGTAGTTGTAAGACCTCGTAAGTCGCTTCGTGTTGTGGGGAATGACACGAAACAGCTTAGGGGGAAACGATAAAGCTAGTCAAGGTACAATGGGGTGAGGATCGCGACGATGGTACGTGGGATACAAAAGAGAGTATGAAGGCGATCCATCCAAAACTCTTCGTCGGTATAACCCATTGATGTCGTGTCACCATACATCATTGTAACTTGTACTATTGTGATTGTTTCTAAAATTCCGCGTGCTAGGATAAGGCTATGAATGCATGGTTTGATGGCTGCTAGTTTGGATGATAGAATTGGCTGTTATGAGTGATAGGCATGCGGAATTGTTTTAATTGCTTATGTTTGTTGGGATTTCGGGGGCGAAATTCCTAAAGGGGAGAGAATGTAATAGCCCGCATTTTACATGTTGGAGGATTGTAAAATATTTTTATTTTATTCCCTGAGGGTTGGATCATTCTCATATTTTGATACGTTGTTTATGGGGATGTAAGACGTGTCCATAATTGTTACCAATTTTGTTTATGACTATTTTACCCCGGTCAGTCTTGTACAGGGAATAACTTTTGAATGGGATCGAATCAGGTGTTAAGACCTGTGCTATTGGAAAGGAAAAGACGATTCTCTTTCCTTAGAGTGGTCACACTAAAGATTTGGCTCAGCGGTTTGGGAGGAATCGCTGTTTTAAGGTTTTACAGTTG
Source organism: Allium sativum (assembly GCA_030737875.1). NCBI lineage: Eukaryota > Viridiplantae > Streptophyta > Magnoliopsida > Asparagales > Amaryllidaceae > Allium > Allium sativum. The sequence continues at coordinate 765,257,280 of CM060912.1, read as the reverse complement.
GTTGTTCAGGTTTTTAAGCCATAATGGGCTGATTTGGAGAGGCCCATTAGTGGGCTAGTGGAAGGCTATAAATAGGGGATAGGAGGTATGGAGAATAGTTTACTTTCCCCACTTCCTCATTTGGAAGAGCTAGAGTTCCTTTATTTCTCCATTCTCTTTACCTTTCCACCACTAAAGCTTAGAGAATCAAAGATCTACATCGTTTGAAGCTAGATCTACGCCATTTCAAGAGAGAGTTCATCAAATCGAACGGTTTAGAGAAAATTCTTCTCTGCCCGGAATCATATTTCATTGCTTTTGTGTTGTTTGGGAGAATTGGTGATGATATGCGTCTCTCACGCGGATTCAATCAAGTATATGAGGTATATGCACACGTTTTCATCGTTTTAAGTCGATTATTCCTAGATCTATACCTTGGTAAGTCTATTTTCATATGAATCACCATAGGATCTAATTTAGCAACTTAAAACCTGTATTTTCATATGTTTATGCAAGTTAGATCTATAATTTAGTTCATATGCTCATTTATCATGATTTTGGTGAAGTTTGCATAATTTTGTTGAAAAATCGCCATATTCAAGTTGTTAGTGATTTCATATCATGTTTGTGGTTGAATTGGACGAATTGGTTGAGTATAATTCATCGATCTTGTCGTTTGACGAAGTTTTAGTGGAATTTGATGATGGATTAGACCGGTACAGGCCACGGGTCGGTCGTGGAGTACAAGTGTAATACAAGATGTAGTACAAGTGGTCGATTGGTCGAGCAGTAATACGGGTCGTTCGTGCACCCATAAAACAGATCGGTCCTACACAAGGGGGTCGGTCTCTGCCTTGACAGTGGTCGGTCGTGCATTAGGGGATCGAGTTGGTCGAGCACTCAAGGGTTCAGGTCGAGCATGGTCGGTCAGGTTCCAGGAGGTGGTCAGTCGGTCGTGCAATGTGTCTGTCATGTGATGGGGTCGGTCATGCACCCAAGGGGGTCGGTCGGTCCTTAGGGGGTTGGTTGGTCAGCATTTTCGAGGCCGACATGTAAGTGTTAAGACAACGCTTCCAAACACTGTGGTTTGTTTCAATGGCAAATATATGAAATGCTATGGATTGATGATGACCAAATACGGTGTGTTTTGGATCAATGATGGATGTGGCTTCGACGAGAGCTCAAGTGGGAATGTTCGAAGTTATGTGAGGTGTTCGTTGGTTGTTGTAATAGAACGAATGAGAAGACAGATTCAAGGTAGTGAGTTCGTGGGCGAAGTGGCTCGAGAATGTTGCTTGAGTTATGACTCAAAGTGATGAGTCAGTGAATAATGGTTGCTCGAGAAGGTTGCTTGAGCTATGAAAAGTCATCAGGTTGGTTGACTAGAGATGCGAAGGCCGAGAGATTATCGTTTTTGTAGGTTCTAGCAGACTTGAAGCAGGGGTACAATAGGGGCACCTAAAAGACCGGAAGGTTGCTGGTCGAGTACCCTGGGTATCGTTAAAAGGCCTAGGTACGTATCGTTGAAAGATGTATGGAGATTATGCTAGAACCGGGGTTACCATTAGCCCTTGACATATGACAAGGTTGGCCGTCATACGATTAACGATCATTTCGAAGCAGGATTGGCGGTGATAGCCAGAGTCAGTCATGGATGATTGGTTGTTCTGTTTGTACCGTCTCACGTAGTTTGTCCAACATCAAATGGGATATTTTTTGAGTGCTTGTCTGATATTGGTTTAGGCCTCTAGGGCTTGTGCTTAAGGGATGTTGAGCTCGATTGGGATGGTTTACGTGAGATATAACTAGTTGTTGTTCTTGTTATTGAATGAATGGTTGTCCTGAATGCCATGGATGAATTGTTGTTCTTTGGTTGAATGGATTGTAAAGGCTATCATTGTCGGATGTGGGGAAGGCAGGCTTGGGTTCTTATTTGGTGTTATGGGCATATTAGTATGTTTATCTATCCATTCTCATATATTTTATTATTGATGTTTGTTAGCTGTTTTATCGTTCACTAAGATTTTTGTCCGACAATAGGTTTTATGTTTCCCTCTTATTACCTTGGGCTGTTCATTCGGTTGTGGATGGGCAGACTGAGTGGCAGGTGATAGGTGATAGCTTAGTGAGGACGATTTTGCAGTTCGGAGGCGAGCAGGAGGTTGGCGTATTATCTTTCTTATTATATAGTACTTGGATTTCGGCTGTTTGTTATTTTACCCCGAGTGTTATTGTAACGACCCGGAATTTGGGGCCAATTTAAAATTTTTATTTTAGAAATTTTAATGGATTTTAATGTTTAAAAATAATTTATTTTAAATAGGAACGACTAAAAATTTATTTTAAAATGAATAAATTCAATTTAATTATAAAAGGAGTTTAAAACAGCGCTGCAGTTTGAAAATTTGAATTTGAACTTTGACTGAATGTACAGGATTCATTTTAAATCAGAATTGAGCGAAACCAGAAATATTTAAATCTGTTTAATCATATCTTTCTAACGAATCTGAAAAATTGAAATTTCATAGCGAAAATTAAAAGTTATGGCCAATTCAATTTTTAGAAAAGTCGCTGTAGAATTTATATATATATTATATAGGGCCGGAAAGGCTACTTTTCACATATGAAGGAATTTCGACTCGAAACCACTTTCATTGAGTTCAGAATGACGCTCCTGCATTGAAAAACAGTAAACACTTATATATTTTGAGTTTCGGAATTTATTTGTTTAAAAATGTATTTTTAATATTAAATATATTGGCCTTAAAAATAGTCATTTTTCAAATGACCTCTGTTTTCGACAAAACCACTTTTGTTGGAACCGGAATGTCAAATTATTGCTAGATTTCAATTTTCATAATTTTTCGAATTAATATGTGAGCGTTGCAGAGGAAAATGTGTTTTGACAGTTTCGCTCAAATTTAATCAGCTTAAAAATAGCCATTTTTCAAACGGTCTCAGAATTCGACAAAATTAGTCTTTTAGAACCGTTTCGTCCAAACATAACTAGAAATATTTTTCCTGTAATTTTTAGAGGTCGTATGTGGCCCCGGTGGATTTAATTGTGCGTCAGAATTAAATAATTAAATAAAAATATATCGTAACAGCCAAATTGGGCTACGGGGCCTAGCCCATCGTGTTCAGAAGGGGTCAAAACCTTAAGTTTGACACTAACTGGGCCTAATTCTGAGTTGGTGACTAATCGGACCTTAACGGGCCTTTTAGTTAATAAAATAATATATATATATAAAAACACTATTCATCTCCATCATATGGCCGCCGCCTCCACTCAAAACCCATGGCCGAAATGCTCCCTTATTCATCCGCTAAATTCTCCTCCTTCTCAGCAAATTAAACCGAACTCTTTTAAAATTATTAAGGAGATTTTCTCCCTCTTTAATTTGATACGACCGGATCATCTTATCGTGGCTCGAAGACAGAGGTGCAGCGCCCCAAACTTCGTCCAAAACAACCGCCGCCGTGCCCCCTTCCTGCGTGCGAGTGGGCCCCCCTTATGGGTATACGTTCGCCTCTCGAAGCTGGTCATCGTGCCACTTTCCGATCATTAAACCATCACACCATTCGATCGCAATTTGTAAACCTAGGTTTGAGCTAAAAGGGAAAAGCTTCGGCCGATTACCAGTGAAGAAGAAGAAGGTTTAAACCTTAGTTACTTTGGCTAATTTAATTCTTAAACTAATTATTAATCTTGTTTAACCCTTAACTTGGTCATATTAACTCAGAATAACGCGTTTTCAGAGGCGTTGTGATCGTACGACGAAGACCGACAATCATAGACCGAAAAAGGGACAGTTCTAAGCAGTTGGAATTTTGACAAATTTGCAACGACTGTGAGATTTCTGAATTTCTATAATTAAATTATTTAAAAAAATTTGCTCGTTGTTTAAATAATTGTTGATTAATAAATCAAATCTGAAATGGTATGAAATTGTTGAATGTTCATATGCTATGTATGATGTTTTTATCTGCTTGTGGATTATTTTGATGATTTAGATCCATATGTTACTCTGTTGTTGAATCACATATTTTGGTGAATCGTGCGTAGAAAACAAAAGTGATATTCCTTTGTAAGTGAAATATCTATTATAGAAATGTGGCGAATAAAAAAAAAAGAATAGAAAAATACTCTTTTGTTTACTTTTACTTTTGTAAATAAAAAGACAAAACTTGATTATAGAATTTGTTCACCTTTCTTATGTAAAATAAAAAGGACAAACTTGATTTGAATATAAGAACAACATTTTGTCAAAAACAAGCTTTGTGATTAAAATAACATATTTTGTCAAAAACAAGCTTTGTGATTAAAATAACATATTTTGACAAAAACAAGATTAGTGATTAAAATAACATATTTTGGTCAAAACATATAAATCAAAATATGATTATCATTTGTGTTAAATTAGAAAAAGTGAAAAACTTGTTAATTAGAAAAAGTGAAAAACAAAATATTCATTTTGTTAAATAGAAAAGGACATTTTTATTTACATATTTTGGGTAAATAAAACATGATTATGGAAAAAAAATGATATTTTTATTTACAATTTAGTTGTAAATAAAAGAACATGATTATAGAAGAGACATTTCATTTACATGTTAGGTGTAAACAAAAATATGATTATTAAAAAGGGATTATTCAAGAATGAATATTTTTGTACATAAAAAGGGAATGAATTAAGAATGAATATTTTTGTCACTTTTAAGAGAATGAAATAAAAAGAGATATTTTTATCATTTAATAAGAATTGTACAAAATACATATTTTTGTCAATTTAAAGAATGAAATAAAATTAACAATTTTTGTTAAATAGATTTTTGTGTAACATTCTTTTTCAATAAAAAGAATAGATTTTTATGTAACATTCTTTTTCAATAAAATAACAGACTTTTATGTGACGCTCTTTTTTTTTCAATAAAAAGAAATTATGTTTTGTTTATTGTCATATTTATTACAATAAAAAGTGAAGAATTAGAAAAGGACATTTTTTCTCATTAAAAAGAAAAAAATTAGAAGTGGACATTAATGTCACATTAGAAAAAAATTAGAAAAGAACATTTTTGTCAGAACTTGGTTAGTGGATGAAAATGAATATTTTTTATATATATCAAAAGGATTAAACCAAGATAACATTTTTGGGTCATAAAAAAAAGAGTTAAACAAAAGTTTACATTTTTGTTTATTTAAAAGAATTAGACAAGATAATCACTTTTGTTTACATTAAAAGAATTAGACAAAAATAAGACCTTTTTGTCACTTTAGAAGAAATGAATTAAAACCATTCATTTTGACACTTTGAAAAGAATGAAGTAATTCATTCATTTTTGTCACTTAATACGGATTTTACAAAAATACACATTTTTGTTTTTTTAATAAGGATTATATAGGATTAACATTCTGTGTCAAAACTTGATTATCAAATGGAAATGTATATCTTTTATACATTAAAAAGAATAGAATTGAAATGTATATTTTCTATACATTAAAAAGAAGGAACTTGAAATGTATATTTTCTATACATTAAAAAGAATGAAGACAAAAATAACATATTTTGTTTACTCGAGAAGATTAGACAAATTATCATATTTTGTACATTAGGAGTGAATTAGACAAATTATCATATTTTGTAAATTAGGAATGAATTAGACAAATTATCATATTTTGTACATTAGAATGAATTTGACAAATTATCATGTTTTGTACATCGAAAGGAATTAGACAAAATTACAACATTTTTGTCACTTGAAAGAAATTAGAATAAAAGAGACATTTTGTCACTTTAAAAAGAATCGAAGTGAAAGAGTAGATTTTTATTGTCATTTGTTCATAATAAAAAGAATTGAAATATATGTCCGTGAGGTTGATGTGTTAATTATATTGTTGAGTATATTCAAATCGAATATTACACTTCCATTTACAAGTTACCCGACTTGTTTATGTGATTGAGACGATTATTTTTACACATTGCCCAAGTGCACAAATAATTTATTATCTGTTTGTTGGATGAAACCCCACACGGGTGTTGGGATGATATCTGATCTACACTAGTCCCAATATTTAGTGTAGAATCCACTTTGGTTGTTAATTGGATGTCTGATAATTATTTATCGTGTTTGTTGATTTCATGCAATATACGTTTGTTGATTGAGTCACATTCCAATAAAGAATACTCTAGAAAAGAATATTTAAGTAAATATTTTTAGAAAAAGAATATATTTTAGAAAAACATATTCATTGATATGAACTAGTTGTTAACTAGAATAAATCATTAAATTTAGATTTAATAAAGTTTTCCAATATGTTAATAATTAATTGAAGTTAAATTAAATAAATTGGATTTTGGGTTTGTTGTGAATACTGTCTTAAATAACACTGTTCTTAAAACCCCATATGAAAAGAATAATCTTTAATTTAAGATTATTAAAAGTCTTCAATTATACTTTGTAATTGGAATAAGATGAAATGTGAGTTGGGTTTATTGTGAACTGTGTTTTAAATGACATTTGTTCTTTAACCCAACTGACAGTGAAAATATATGATTTGGAATTTATAAATCTTATATTAAGATTTAAAAGTAAAGTTTTTCCAAAAGTAAAGTTTTTCCAATTTAATATACTAAATTGGAATTGAATGGAATTCGATTTAATAATAACCGAGATAAGCTTCTGTAAAAGAAGACCGATACTACATATGGAATTTAAGAGGCTTCGCCGTTATTCCATTTGTATTATTGGTCGGATACAGAAATTTATAACGATATATATTGATTTGATTTCCGTGAAGATTCCGTGTTCAATGGAAGATGATTTTGGGTTTACCGTGAACTATGTTTTAAATGACATTAGTTCTTTAACCCTGTTAAGAATAAGATTTATTTATTGAATTTAAATAATCATTAAAGAATGATTTTTGATATTGAAAACCAAATGGTGTTTTAAATAAATCCTTAAAAGTAAGATTTAAGAATAATTTAAAGAGTTTATCTTTGATAAAATAATGCGAATATTTTATTGGAAGAATATTCTGAATTGGAATGAAGCGTTGGATGTGTCTTTATAGTACTTGATTTTTAATTATAAAAATACGTGAGTTATTCGGGAAGACCGGGTTTAACCCATTCCGAATAATTACTACGACGATGAAGTGTCGAAGATGAAGACGGTGGTTGAAGACCGATGATTTTCACATCGGATGGATGTGTTGCTACTGAGACCCATGATGGGAGTAGCTACCTTGAAGGGGCTTCAGTGGTGGCCGTCCGGACTATTGTTAATTGTTCGGATTTGGTTTTCGCTCAGACCCAGAGCATAAGCTAGTAAATGGACGCGTGTCTGACATTGGATTTCGTTCCATGTGAATTAAATCGATTTCTATTAATGTATGTCTGTTTGGTGGTGGAGAATTTATTCTCTACTTAACACCCTGGTATATATTAATAGTGATTGATCGCATGGCGTGAATTGTCAATGTGGCACGCCAAGATGCAAATGATCAAGGGTTTTGTTGAAAAGCAGGGCCTTGTGGGATGATCAGAGTATAGCCTGTTACGGCATAACTTTGTGTATATCGTGACTTCGCGAGCCTTACACCCCGGTATGAGTCAAAAACGGGATACAGACTGCAGGGAGTGCACACGTTTCTTTCTAGCTAAAGTGATGTCAGGGACCTACCAGCGCTGACATTTTACTTATGTGGATGATGGATTTTGAGGCGCCTCGGATTTTTATAAGCCGTTAGTGGTCATACTATAGGTCCAAAGTGACCGGGAAGCGTGTGTTCAGGAATTGGCAATCCACTACCCTTAGGTAGGGACCGGCCCTGAAGATCCAAGGGTTCACTGCGGAGGATCCTGAGGCATTTGCTAGAGTGTCTCGAATCGGAGAGGAGCTTGCCCCTAGCCTCGACTCATGATGGAAACCCAACTTCCAATAAGACCTTGCGGTGTTGGTTGTAGAACTAGTATGGCGACATAGTAGGATGGGGTACTATGCCGTCTATGATTGATACATTATGATTGAAATGTTTTGAAATGTATATACCCATATATATACACACTAATATCAAATATCGTTTTATACGTATTTATCATCTTTTGACCATTATAAGGTAAAACCCTATCCTCCGGTTTGCGTTGCATTGTGTGATGGGACTTGGGTCTTATAATGGTTTCATTTTTCTAAAAAGCATTGCATTGTTTAACGATTTACTTTATTTTATGCACTGGCAATCCAATGGAGTAAACCCGTTCCACGTTAGCAGCATGGTCCTGTGATTAGCCTTATTATTAGATTTGTTAAGTAAAGATTTCTCATACTAGTCCCATGACTGACCTGTAGTTTGTTTCACTGGCAAACTCGGGTGCTCATAATTTCCACATGGGCAGTCGAGTAGCTTTTTGCAGATATATTTACAGGATCCTGGTTTACAACTGAAGCGGTATTCGGAAAGCTCTGTATCCGTGTATTCTTTTCAGTTGTATATTTGTATTATTTTCCGCTGCTATTTAAATGTAATTTAAACCCCTGATATTATTATATTTCTTTTGTGTAACATTTATCCATACTCTGAAATATTCTTGTACTCTGATGTAATTGTTGTAATCAGCAATAAAATGTTCTTCAGTTTATGTTCTGATGTGTGTTGTTCTCAAAGCAATCCATGCTTTCCTTTACGGGGAAGTTTGGGTCGTCACAGTTGTAGTGAAGCAAATTTGTACAGGCTTATGTTGTAAATCCTGGTGGTTGAATATACTTTCTAGTTGTTATGAAAGTTTGGTGTTTTCTGCTCAAATATGCTTCACTAACATTAACTATTGTATATGTTCTATTATATTTTATCCTTGTGTTATGAGTTTTACGACAGGTTCTGATTGTGTTATCATACTTTGATGATCTTCCACAGCTGTTTGGCTCGTCTTTCAACACATTATACCTCTTTTTCAGTGTAGGGGTTGTGGGCGGTCGTCACACTACCTTAACAAATGCTAAAGAATAACAACAAACAAACATAGTGGAAAAATAAAGAAATACGAGAGTACGTCTTGGTCGTTAACTCCTCTCTTGAAGCTCCAAAGTAATTTGAACCATCATGAAAAAACTCAAATCATAGGAAATTTATTCTTTAACTTATAAATCTATAAAATTAATGTATCTCATAAGACCATGCTACACATAAACACAGGCATGCTTTTATCTTGCGGTAACTGTTTATAAATCATGTGATATTATAATAACGTCTAAAATCTACAAATAAATATATTGACATAGTTGGAATGCTTGCATATGATATTACAACAATATAGGTATACAATCGAATTCGAAACTCACATTGAAGAATGGATTCCAACTATGAAAGAGTAAAGGTCTACGTATCGGATTTATACACCTTCTGATCAAAATGTACAAGCGGTTATAACTCGTTGCACCTCAGCATTCAAGACCGGCACTACCCTTTACTAGATAGTGCTAAGTACAACCACCTTGGTTGATAAACAAACAATGGGACATCAAGCATACAAAGAGACTGACAACATATATGGAATTATCATACCCTAATTGGAGCGATCCACATAACCCTATGATATTTTCACTGCTTTAATCATTTATTGGGTGATGGGTCTAAAGGTTGTGTTTTTACCAAATAGGAAACATACCATCTTGGAATGCTAATAGTGTCTTCCAAGCAGATACAAAATGTCAGCGTTCATCCATACAAGTTCATTCACTCAATCTTCAATTATCTTTAAGATATTTAAAGTTTGAAGCACTTTTGTAACGACCCGGATTTTCAGAACCAATTTAAATTTTTTATTTTGGTTATTTTAATGAATATTTAAAATTATTTATTTTAAATAATAATGACTAAAAATTTATTTTAATCGAAGTTAGAATGAATAAATTTATTTTAATTATAAAACGAATGCGAAATGGCGCAGTAGTTTGAAAATTCGATTTCAAATGAATGTATAGAATTCAAAATAAATCGGATTTCAGTAAAACTAGAAATATTTGAATCTGTTTAATTATATCTTTCTAACGAATGTGAAAAACCGAGATTTCATAATGGGAATAAAAAGTTATGGCCAATTTAAAATTTGAAATAGTCGTTATGGAATATATATATTTTATATAATGTATAGCCCTTACAAATAGTCATTTTGCAAACGACCTTCGTTTTCAACGAAACCACTTTTGTTGAATCCAGAATGTCAAATTATTGCTAGATTCCCATTTTCATAATTTTTGGAATTAATATGTGAGCGTGGTGAATTTAAACATGTTTGGTAATTTCAATTTGAATTTAATCGACTGGAAAATGACCGTTTTTCAAACGGTCTCCAAATTCGATGAAATTAGTTTTGTTAGGACCGTATCGTCAAAATATAGCTAGGTTTATCTTTCGGTAATTTTTGGAGTCAGTACGTAGCCCCGATAAATTAAAATGTATGTTGAAATCAATTTTGAACGTTATATTAATTTATATTTTAATTTTATTCCAAAAAGTAACGTTTTCTTTTGAACTCCAACCCCCCGCCTCTGCCGTGCCGATCGCCGGTCCCCCCTCCTCCTCCCCGTCGCCCCTCTTCTCTCTCCCTCCTTTTTGATCCACGAAACCCTACCCCCAACTCATCCAATTCCGGTGCGCCTCCCCATCACCTGCACCTCCTCCGACCAAATCAGTGAGTTTCCCCTTTCCTTTTTATTTATTTATTATTACGTAATAACATGTTTTTAAAACTGAAATTAACATGTTTTTAAAACTAAAATTAGCATTGTTTTTTTATTATAAAAAGACATGATTTTTAATTATAAAAGACATGATTTTTAATTATAAAAAGATATGATTTTTAATTATGTAAAAATCTGATTTTTAATTATATATGTCATTAGGATAAAAATATGATTTTTATTATTTAAATAGCACGATAAAAATATGATTTTTATTATTTGAATAGAAATATGACTTTTATATATATATAGCGTTAATAAAAATATGATTTATATGTATAGCATTAATAAAAATATGATTTTTATGTATATATAGCGTTAATAAAAATATGTTTTTTATATATATGTAGCATTATTAAAAATGTGATTTTTTAAAATGTAAATAGCGTTGTTTAAAAGATATGATTTTTAATTAGAAAAAGATATGATTTTTATATATATAATAGCGGTATAAAAATATGATTTTTATATATGTAATAGCGTTATTAAAAATGTGTTTTTTAATATAAACTGCGTGAAACAGATTGCGATGGAGAATGGGTTTCAGTATAACCAGAATTTCCAATATATGAATTGGAGTGGATTTAATGGAAATCATCTTCGGAATATTTCGATGTTGGATTTCGTGATTATATGGTTATTGTTATGGAAATTTGGAAGATATATTTATATCGTTATTTTCAATATGGTATTTATTGGTTTCAGAATTTAAAATTGAATATAAGCCGATATAATTTCTATTCAGAGCCTTTTATTTAATATCAAATGGGATTTTGGGTTTGTCGTGAATGGTGTCTTTATTAACACAGTTCTTAAACCCAGTTGAGAAAAGAATAAATCTTTTAATTAAGATTTAGAGAAGTTTTCTAATTAATTAATATTTAATTGGAATTGAATGAAAGAATTGGATTTTTGAGTTTATCGTGAACGGTGTTTTAAATAACATTTGTTCTTTAACCCGATTAATAGTGAAAGGAGATTTGGAATTTATAAATCTTTTTATTAAGATTTAATGGAAATTTTCCAAAGTAAAAATTTGCAATTTAATAAAATAAATTGGAATGGAATGGAATTCAATTGGGTAATAATCGAAGTGAGCTTCTGTGGAGGAAGACTGTTAATATATATGGAATTTAAAAGGCTTTGTCGTTATTCCATTTATATTATTAGTCGGATACGGAAATTGATATCGATTATATATTGATCTGTTTTTCCATGAAGATTCCATAATTAATGGAATGTGATTTTGGGTTTATCGTGAACTGTGTTTTAAATGACATTGGTTCATTAACCCAGTTAAAGACAGGATTACATGTCTAACATTGTATTTCGAATTGTATTGTTGATCTCTGCTAAATATAAATCTGTTTGGTGGGGGAGAATTTATTCTCTTGCTTAACACCCTTCTCTAAGACGTACGAGCTTAGAGGTTATATATCGGCAGAAATCAATGGTACGTTGTAGATTGCCGATGCGACATGTTTGATTTCCCAAAGTTAGACAATCATTAATATTGTTTTTTGGGGATATTAAAACTAAGTGGAGTTTTAATGAATCTTTAATTAGATTGAAATGAGAATGTGATAATTTAAATTATCAAATTCAGGAAATGACTGAGAATGGAGTACCACCAGTTTTACTCCAAGCAATAGTTAAATCTTTAATTAGATTTGAATGTGAAATGGTAATTAAATTTACCGATAACACCGTGGTGTTAGATATGAAGTGTTGCCAGTTTTTCTCCAGGGGATGAATAGATTGGGGTTGGGAAATATAACAAATGATTACTTCGATAAGGTGTGCTAATCCCGACTAGTTTGGATGAACCATAATTTGGTTTGGATTGATATCCAAAGGAAGATTAAAGAATAAATTCAAAGAATTTATCTTTGATAAAATTAATGGGAACCTTTCCCTAATGATGTAAATATTTGAATAAAAGAATATTCGGAATTGGAATGAGGCGTATGTTGTGTTTTTATAGCACTTGATTATAAAATACGGGAATTATCCAGAGAGGCCGGGTTTATACCTATTTTGAATAATTGATTCGATGATAAGTCGACAATGAAGATGGTGGTTGAAGACCATAGGTCTTCACATCGTTTGGATGATTACTGATGTCTTGATTGGGCTGTACACCCAAGACAAGGTAATAAGTGGTGATCGTCCAGACGTACTTGGAGATCGACCAGATATGCAAGGACCTCTCTCCTGTATTGGACACGGGACAAGGAATAAGGTGCCTCTGGTTTCGTTCATACCCAGACCGGACTAGTAAATGGATGTGTGTCTGACATTGGATTTTATTCTGTGTTGATTGATCTCTATTAAATATATGTATGTTTGGTGGCGAAGAATTAATTCTCTTGCTTAACACCCTTCCCTGAGACGTACGAGCTCAGAGGTTATATATCGATAGACATCAGTTGCATGGCGTGAATTGCCTGTATGGCATGCTGAGATGCAAATGATCAAGGAAGCAGAGTCTTGTGGTTGATGATCAAAGCACGACTTTAAATAGCATAGCTTTGTGTAGCGTTAATTCGCGAGCCTCACACCCCGGTATAAACCAGAAACGGGAGAGGACTACAGGGAGAACATGCGTTTCCTTTTAGCTAGGAGTGGTGTCATGGTATGGAGCCCAGACACTCCTACTTATGTGGATGATGGAAAGCGAGGTACCTTGGATATATCGGTCACTACGGGGCCGATGGATGATATGGTCGAAATACTTACCAGACGTACGCCCCATAGGGCGGGGAAACGTATTGTTCAGGGATTATTAATCCACTTAGTGTGGACCGGCCCTGAAGTTCCAAGGGTCGACGCGTTCTGATCCTGAGGCTCGGGCTAGAGAGTCTCGAATTTGGTAAGGACGATCCCTTGCCTTGGTTCATAGATGGAATCCAATTTCCAATACGTGACATTTCGGTTTTAATTGTAGAACTAGTATGGCGACATAGTAGCATGGTAACTATGTTGTCTATGATTGATACATTTATATTTGAAGTTGTTTTATACACTTTACCCTTGTAATAGTATCAAAATGATTTGTTTTAAACGTACTAAGCATGTTTGGCTATTATAAGGGAAAACTCTATCCTCTGGCTTGCGTTGCATTGTGTGATGGGACCTGAGTCTTATAATAGCTTCATTTTTCCAAAAGGCATTGCGCTGTTTGTTTTATGCGTTGGAATTCTTGGGAGGAAACCTGTTCCGTGTTATACTGTGTGGTCCCTTGATTTACTTTATTTTAAATTAAAGATTTAATAACTGTTTTAGTTCTCACACCAGTCACATAACTGGCCTGGAGTTTATTGTTTTAACCTAAACTCTGGGTGCCCCTATTTTCCACATGGTCAGCTAGTAGTTGGGTTTTTGCAGATATTATTTTCACAGGATCCTGGAATTACAGCTGGAGCTATATTCAGAACGCTCTGTATCCATGTATCTCTTACAGTTGTGTTATGTATTGATTTTCAGCTGCTTTGTAATTTGAATCTCTGATATTTATCAAGTGTATATTATTTATTCATACTCTGTTATATTCTTATACTCTGATGTAAATTGTTGTAGCAGCAATGAAATGTTCTTCTGTTTGTGTTCTGATTTGTCGTGTTCTCAAATCAATCCGGGCTTTCCCGTAAGGGCGAGTTTGGGTCGCTTCAGCTTCAGCCGGATTGAATTGGTTTTCGGATAACTTGGTTTGATTACGGTCTTTTCAAAACGACAATCAATAACTTTGGGAAAATTAAACTCTAGTCATTTAGAAATACATCGAAAATGCATAAGTGTAGAGTTCATTTCCTAACTGGTTATAAGAACGGGTTTCCTTATCATTCATCATACAAATTTCCGATGTTAACTAGCCAGATTTAATAGATGGTTATTTAACTATCAAATATATAAACAACAATCATTCGTGGATTTGATTTCTCATAGCAACCACCAAACTTCTTAAAATGAATATTTCATTTATAAAATACCATTCTATAATATTTATTAAAATATTCTTATAGTTATCTTTCCGATCTAAGTTTACTTAAAAAAAATGATTTCAATACATAGAAAAATACTCATAACTTATATTAATGTAAGTTTATTCATATCAAATAGGTTGGCTTGGAGTTCCTTTGTTAATGGCATCAGGATACTTATTTTCCTTCTCTTTTCTTTGATTCTGCCTCTACCAATTTTTGTCTTCCCTGTCTTCTTCTTTGATCCAAACCTCCTCTCAATCTTGTCCTCTGCTTTCGACTCCGTGAAGAAACTCCAAGCTCGAATTTCTATTTCAGATCAGACTCGTTCCTTTATTTCTATCTCCCTTTTTTCTTCATTCCTACGCGCCTCCCACAATAAATCCCCTACTTGCTCTAGTCTACACCTCTTTTCCGTTGCGCGGTGTTTTGTGTCCTTACTGGCAACCGCTTTGCTAATTTCAACTCAGTTCTTGTGTCGAGTACCCCGAGGGTATTGCTGGTGCTTCTGAGTTTGACTAGGTGGTGGGATTCAACAATTTTGACATAGTTTGCCTTGCAATGGAGGGAGTTGGTTTGTTCATATGCGGAGTTCTCAGTCTGGTCTTACAAATTGGGTAGTTTCGTGACTTTACTTGCCTTTATCTGGTATGTTATTTACTAATCCAGTATGCAATGAGTATATCGTGTAGTCTCTTACTTGATGAGCTTTTGGTGTTATCTGGCATTTTGAGTGTATAGGTTGGTTTTTGTTGGGCTCTTTTTTTGTTTTCGATTGTCTAAGATTCATCTTGTGTGTTCGATCTGTTGATTGTTGTTTGTTTGGGCGGTGTGTTGGAGTTTTCGTTTGTTTTTTCTGGCTGTATGGAGGTTGGATGTGCTATGATTTTGCAGCCATGGTATTGGTTGGCTTTGGTTTTATGTTCAGTGCATGCATAGCTGTGATTTCTTGCTCTGACGTCTTTTAGCTATCTACGTGATGCTTCGACACTGATTTTAGCTAATATGTACGGAGGAGCGATCTGTATGTGCATGTCCCGAACATCACCTATGTCCGAGATGGTCAGTTCGCTACTATGTAATGAAACAAGTTTTAGTTCACCTCTCTCTATGCTTTTGGGTGCACCCCTCGGGGTATTTTCTTTTGAGACGTTTGTCAAGGTTTATTGTGAAATTGTTGTTCATAGCATATGTGTGGTACTGTTGGTTTCAACTGTTGCTACCATGTGCTTTGCGTGGCTCAAGATGCCAGGTTTTATGGGATAGTTAGTTGTGTTGCTCCTATGTACTTTTGCCTATACTGGCATAGTGTGTAGTCTTTGGACATGCCAGGGTTGTTTGAGAAAAGCAATCAAGGACAATCTTGCTGGATTTAAATGGAGCGCATTTTTGTATTCTATCTGTATCCAACAAAATGTAATTTAACTCCACGTGTCGAGTATGAAATCTCTGTAGTCTAGTATTTTAGCTAGCTCCTGTACTATATTCTATAATAGATAGTGTGGACGACCCACAATAAATGTTGTATGTAGTGTATGATCCACTTTGAAAACCGAGATAATAGTCTGGCAATCTGCCAAACTCCTGTAAGTATTGTAATTATTATTTGTTATAATAATAAGTGTTACGGATCACTATGAAAACTGGTCGGCTATGCCAAAAATGTAAGTTTATTCAAAAAGCATTTAGAAAATATTTTCCTAAGTCCGATCTAAAGGATAAAATAATGTTATTTAAAACGAAACGAATATAAGAATAAACTTAAGCAGGATTTCTCAGATGTTAAGTGCGGAACAAATGTCCATACCATCTTATTTAAGAATATCCAATTTGGGAGACCCAAACCTCAAATTCTTTTTATCAAACTCTTTGATAATTCCTTTCATAAAATTTCTTATTAAAACCCAACACATATTCTTAAAGCCCTTTATAAATAAATCCATTATAATAACAATTTATATTCGATTCTTAAATGATTTATTGCTCTCAATATATAAATAAGCAAGAATTTTACTTAAAAACCTTGTTGAAGGAATATTTTACTAGTATTTGCAAAAACACTTTCAACCCTCATAAATAGACGATACTTTATTTTAAAAAGTAATATAAACAAAGTAAATTATTTTATTTTTATACATCCTTAATCAATAATTAATAAATACTCAAACTGTTATAAATAAATGATTATTAAATTAAATAAACAATCATTATTAAATAATAGTATTAGGCCTTTAAATCCTTATCAAGTGCATAGTAATTGATCGTCCTTTAGTGATATAAATAATTAATTATAGTCATTATTGATAAAAAAATACTATACCTAAAACATTATTAATAAGATAATTATTTAACTTCAAGCCATATTAAAAGGGTAATAATTTAAAGTTTAACTAAATAATTAATAACTATCAAGTCTTTGTTTAATTATTTAACTTTAATTATTATTATTATGAAATAATTGAAAATATTTTTAAGTGAATAATTATTAACTTTAAAACATGATTAGTAAAATAAATTAACTTTATTTTAAAAATTATTATTAAATAATGATTCTTTTTTTTAATCATTAATATAAATAAATAATGATTTAAAAATATTTGTTTCAAACAAACTTAGTTATTGCAGTTATGCTATGATTATGCCTCTATCTCAGATAAGCCAAAAGCAACTATGCCAATCTATAATTAAAAAAACATTTATTCCAAAGAGCTGTTAGTACCATGTATTGTAGTTTAATGATAATAGCCTTAGATAATGGCATAAAATATATTCACACATGTACTAATGATTATCTCTTTTACAAAAACATTTTCAAGGTATTCCTATTTTTAAATATTTTCAATTCTTTTTTTCAAAATATTGATGATGTAGAGATTGAACCATCAAACGATTTTTACAGGAGCAACGAGGAAGCAAAGAACATTGACAAAAAAAAAGGAATATGTAAATGAATCAAATGTAGATGACGATCAGGCAAACCAAGCTGAAGTAGTTAATATTGATTATGACAGAGCATTTTAAAACCAATCAAGTAAATATTTAATACATGATAGATCAGTTATAATTTATATAGATCCAAGTTTAGTACTAATTTATGTTATTTTTTATAAAAAAATCAAAGTGTTTTCAAAAAGGAATTTTAAGTTATTAATATTTTTACCTTGAAATGCTTTTATAAAATAGATTTTGATTTTAATATTATACTTATATTTTTTATTTCAATATTTAAACTTTGGTTTTTCTATACTTTGACTTTAGATTATACTTTAGACTTTGGATTTTTTATTATAATTTAGTCTTAATAATTATAACTTGATATTATGGTTTGATATTATAGTTTGATATTTATATTCTAAGCTTATTACATTGATTATATATTATACTTTATTTTAAAAAAATTAAATTATTTTTCTTAAGCATTTTTTTGTTTGAAATATACATTTACTATGTTTAAATAGTTTCGTAAAGTTTCAAAGTATTATATTTAGTCTTTTATTTAAAAAAAATATTTTCAAAAATACTACACATATGTCGACACTGTGCAGTTAAAGTCCCGCTAAAGCCCCGCAAAATCCCACTATGTCTGATAGTGCCCTTCAACCACTACACTATTTCTATTTAGCGTTGATGAACAGTAAATCCGCTTTAAGCCCCCGCTATTGTCCGCTGCGCCTGCTAAATCAACGCTTTATAACATCCACTTTCTTTTATAACCTTTTTGAAAATAATTTTCAAAAACTTTTATCTAATCTGGTAACCTTCAGCTCTAATACCAAGTGTGGCACCCCACGTCCGTTAATGTCACTCATTAAGAAAATGCATTAAGTTTCGTGAACCGTTAAAGGTAAATAGAAACAGTAACATTACAAGGCAGATATAAAAATAGCAGCGGAATAAAAACTAACTTTATTAATTATAAAGCATCATAGTTCAAAACATCATATGTCTGCATTACATAAAAACCCGTACATCATAAAAAAAACTTCTGCCTTGCTTTTAAACATCAGAGTGCAAAATAAAAGAAGCAAAATCCCCAAATAAAACATAGCCATAGTAGCAAAGATAGGAGCCTAAGTCATACATCAAAGCGGCTCCAGCAAAATGATAGCAGAATCCTGGTCAAGGCTGAGTATTCCCACCCTGATAACCTGTGGGGGGGGGGGGGGACGGAAGAGAGAAGAGGAAAAAAAAAAAGGGTCAGACATAAAGTCTGGCGAGTCCAGTTACTTTTAGCAAGTAAATAAGTAAAAGTAGCATGACAGGCATATAAAGTGGATAAGAAAGATAACACCATAAAAGGCAGGTATGACAAGGTAAACATGATAGTGTATACACTTCCCTAGTGATTACTCTGATTCTCGGCACCAATACTAGTATAACCAGAATGAGACGATCCCAACCGTTATAAGATGGTACACTTAGGCATACGTCTAGATGTACCCTAATCGATCGACTCCCTACTCCGTAGATACCCTGTGTCGTCCCCACAGTAGGAGGAATCACTTCCTAAAGTGGCAACCCTTCGTGATGTGCACAACCATATCTACTGGTGTTACGGTCGTCTTATCCCCCTCTGGCCGACCCATGCACACACATGTCCCCGGTCGGTTTGCGCCGCCCACACCGTCCTCCACGTTTGGATTTCTTATAATCAGCCTAGTAAGCGTGTCCCTACTCCGACTTAGGGCAGAGTACTCGTTCGATACCATTATATGGGTTACTGACTGAAACGGGTCCACACATAAGATGATACAAGCTCTCCCCCTTGTCTTGTTTCCCCACTAGGATTTCCACAGGTTATGTATACCTATTGGTGTCTTTAATTACATAACCCCATTATTTCTACAGGTTATGCTTACCTAACGATGTCTTTAATTACATAACCCCAACCGGTTAAGTTTGTGGGCCTATATATAAATATTACCCACCCTATTCAGATTTACTTAACCCACCCACTGTTCAAACAGATTTACTTAACCCCAATTCAAGTTCATGTTCATACAATCCCTATGGATTCAACTAGGTTAAGTATTCCAATTCATTACCATGTTCGTTTATGGTTATAATATGCTGGACCCCTCACATTAAGCCTACCACTTGTGGATGCTGGATATGCCAGGCGGTTCCGGGCAGACTTCTTTTACAAGTCGGGCTTAACCTCGTGTCTCAGCACGTCTCGTATTTGTGCACCTAAACCCCTCACATTAGATTCACCACTTGTGGTCGCTAGATATGCCAGGCGGTTCCGGGCAGACTTCCACAACAAGTGTAATCAAACCTTGTATCTAGGCGCAATTATAGTTTCTAATTACTGTAATCCTAGGCATTTCATTATTAGCCAATTTTACCTATGTCGTAATAGGTTTCATGCCCCTTTTTCCCCAGTTATGTTCATAACGAATTATATGCTCTAAATTCATATTCATAAACATTATTCAAGTTATGCTATATTTCCCCTTTACAAGTTATGCCCAATTTCAACGTTTTACCCCTCGTTCCCAAACTAACGCATTCGCATATTTTTAGCGGCATGCCTAGGCTCGAAAGTAGCCTGGCTATATAAAATGAAAGCGAAAGGGTGAAGGGAAAATGACAAAAATGATTATTCTAACAAAATTGACATAAACATGTAATGGCATAATGTTAAGGTGGACATTTAGGGATAGATATGGTGAACTTGTGATAATAAAACTGGTTCTAACATAGTAGGGATGTCATAAAAGGCATAGATTAGATCTAAACAAGGATATCAATGTTCAACTAATGACAGATCCAAATTAACCACAAACATGATAGTTACAAGATGATCTAAATACTGAATTAGATCTAAAATCAAAAGTAGATCTGACATGACACTACACCAAATAGTTAATTTTGAAACGCACGATATTTGTAATAGGTTTCTAGCACAAGCGATTACCGTTTCTACACGTGGCAAGTGTTTCAGTATTATCATATATTCTTTTAGAAAATATTTATTTTCAGCGAAAACCCGTCTCCGCAACCCTATCTAGAACGCAATTCAATTTACCGTTCCTGAACCCGATCTTTGGCCGCAAAAAGCGCTTTTACTTCCTACGATTTTCTACCACTTTTGCTCTACAACAATGCTACACGGACTGACTCATTTTCTGTCAATTTCTGCGGTCCTGCGTGTAATGCACGTTCTTTCCGTATTCTCTGCTGCAACCTCTTTCTACATATTACTGGGCAACTACAGTGCGAACATAAAATATTAAAAAAAAGGGTAAATTGAATGGAAAACAAAAACACTGCATTATAGGAGAAGCCGAACTTCAATTTAACAATAATGCAGGAAGCACAGTTCAGTTCAGACAAATTAAAGTTTACTTGTTTGTACGGATTAATGGTTTAACCTTGTATACCAATATATGCAAATTCAAGGCTGTGTGCTGTAGGTGCCATGCAGACTATGTTCTTTTTATTTTATTTTAACCATGACGTGAGTTCTTGTTCCTATATGTTGCACGAATTTCATAGCTATGCTGGAATTGACACTAGTAGATCAAGCATGCAGTTTGTTCAAATCTATGGCCACTGAAACTAAATTAGATAGCAGTACTGAGAAGTGGAACATAGTCAACTTAATCCAGTCCAACAATCAAAAGCAAAATTTATACGCACAGTTCATGCAGCATAGTAAGTTTAAATTAGCACTTGCTAGTAAAGCTGGTTATGCAATACATAACAGACCACGGTAACCTTGATAACAAAATAGAAGACAACTTTAGGAAAAAAGTAGGTGGACATCACATTAACTATTATCATTTCACGTCCAACAACAAATATATCCTACAGTTCAGAACTGATTTGCAGACTTGGTTTTTGCTTCAGTAGTCCCTATATTTTCATTTGCAACTGGAGCATAACATCCCTACATAACCAAAACAGCTTTTTCAAATAAAAATGATAAAGAAATTGAGTAGCTATATGAAACCAAAATTGTTGGAAAGAACAAACTCACAGCAGTATAGTTTGGGGCATGAATGATTTTCTGAAGCAGGTTAGTAGCTGACTGGTGCATATCATATGATAAAGGGGGTGGAAATGTAGACGAGCTTAGCACACATGAACCATCATTAAGATAATGAAAAGGACCCTGGAAAAAAGGGAAAAAATCTTGATAAGTAAATAATCGTCTTGTGAATGAAAAATACGGATTTTGTTTTAAGTGCACTTCTTACCATGAGATTGTGTGAAGGTTGTAAATGTTCACCATATCCGCACATTAAGTTCATGTTTTCCTATGTTAGTCATACACAAGAAATCAATATATGATCGATGCAACAAAGTGAAATAAATAATTACAACTGTAGAGTTTGACAGCAGAATGTACCACTGGAAGACATGAACTATGCTCTAAATAACCAGTACTTGTACCCACAATCTCTTGTTCGGAGAATACGCCTAGTTCTCCTGCTAAACTATTGCTGTCATCTCTCACATTTTCAGAATAAGAAGTGTTAACTTCACTTAACTTTATCTCTTTCGGTGTCTTCAATGTATGAACATGATCCTTACTAGCCTGCACAATTATATTTTATTTTACTTTCCCTTACCATTTTGCAAAGGGTTCTAACATTATAGCTACTATTAAATTTTTTCTTCTGCAATTGAATGCAAGATGTTATAGAGCAGTACACTTTATAATTTTTATAGACTTAATCATAAATCATCCTTATACAGTAAGATATTTTCAAGTACGACATGAAACAGAATAGCATAATTAAAATCATGTTCGTACCCGTGTCCTCTTACTTGTTGGAGCGTTTTGACAATTTTTCTTCGATTTCTTTTCCATTGATGACTTGATTCTATTTGTGCGACGCCAACCTTTTGTTGTATTTCGTATTGGATCTTGCACATTCGAACACCCATCAGTTGCATTGGTACATCCTTTGGTAGTTGCAATATTTGTTAGTTTGAGTGGTGCATTAAACCTTTTTGAAAACAAGTCAGCTTTATTACTTTCTATCCACTCCATGACGCGATCAAATGATTTTTCATCATTGCAAGCTAAGTAAGCTACTTTTGAAAATTCAACGCACATTTTTTTATATTGGAACTGTTTATCACTTACTTGTGCTCCATCATATTCGATCTGGATCCTTGTATGAGCCCTTAGAACATCTTTTCTCCATCGCTTTAAAATATATTTATCTGGTACTGCTGTCACGTTATTTTTAATTAACATGAGAAGTGCATGCCTACAAAGTATACCTCTGAAATCGAATTTGTGACAACTACAAGTAAATTCGCCGTTCTCTTTTGCGAATAAAACTGTAAAGCGCATAATTTTTCGTTTATTTTCAAAAACCACGTCTTCGAGTATTTCAAACTCTGCACCCTTGAAACTCTGTCTACTTCCAGCTATATCACCGTACATCTTGGCCACTAATTCTACTTGAAATTCTTTAAACTTCTTCAATGTATAAACACTTTGAAATTGCTTCTCTATGTCGTAGGTAGTGGCGCAGCGAATACTTTGTGAAAATGACTTGAAATCAGCTTGGCTTTCTTTCTCAATTTTCGCTTTCAGTGCATGTCCGTACTGCTTCAAAGTTGTTTTTGAATTAACGTACCCATCAAAAAATGCATTAATACTTTCACTTCTTTGAGTAGTGGACATCCCCACCCAGAAGTTTTTCATCCCAAAACATGGCACCCAATGATGTCTTTCGTTATATAACTCAAGTAACCAAGTATTTTCATGCAACTGGAATTTATCTAACAATATTTTCCAACTTCCCTCAAACTCATTCGGGTCTTGTATGTCATACACAACTTTCTGCAAATTATATTTAATTGACTCATACTGATCATGCCGGCCAAATTTTTCAGGCAATTTTTTCATAATATGCCATAAACATAGTCGATGCCTAGTATTAGGAAACACAATCTCGATTGCGTTTTTCATTGCTCGATCTTGATCGGTAATCATTCCTTTAGGAGCAATATTGAACATACAAGTAAGCCATGTTCTGAAAAGCCATACAAAAGTGTCCGTTGTCTCACTTGAAATCAATCCACATCCAAACAAAACCGATTGTCCATGATGGTTAACCCCGACAAAAGGAGCAAAAGGCATATCATATTTATTTGTCAAATACGTAGTGTCAAAAGTGACTACATCACCAAATTCTTTATATGCTTCCCTACTTCTTCCATCAGCCCAAAATACGTTTTTGAGTCGTCCGTCACTATCCAAATCCATGCTAAAGAAAAAATTTGAATTTTGCGCTTGCATTTTCATGAAATACTTTTGAATTGCAGCTGCATCTCCTTGTCCTAGACGTAGTTGTCTTGCCTTATCAAGATAGTTTCTGCAATCTTTCTCCATAAATGATAAATTTTCGTGTCCCCCCGCCTCTACGACTAGTGCGTTGAAGCTTTTCTTCGGTCCAATGCCCGCGATATCAGAGACTTCTAACTGTCTTTTCACATGTTCATCAATTTGACGATAACATCGAAAGAAGCGGGTCTTTGCAGGACTCAAACTCATGATTATGATCAAGGAATAGCTTATTAATACGCCATTTTCCATCTTGTCCCAAACTAGAAGTGATTTTTACCTTACAACCTATTTTATTGGTTGGTCTCGGCATTGTTGGGTTTCCGGTCGTGTTGTCGGGTTCACTACATCGTCCACATGCAAATGTCACATATCTTGTTTGTCCATTATCTTCTTTTTTGCTTGATCTTTTTTTTGCTGGAAATCCCACGAATTTTGCGTAATTGCGGAAACACCGAAATATTTCTTCAGCGGAATCAAACTTCATGCCGATTTCCGGTGTAATAGCGTCTTTTTCAAGCACAATCGTATTCTCGTTCAGTGCCTCACCAACAACAAAGTTTTCCGATACCACATCATTTGAAATGGGTGAGTTACAAATGTTGAGATCAAAGTTTACTGTCTCTCCATCAACATTTGAGATCGCATTATTCAAATCAGCGAATGACAACACAAAAAACAATTCATCTTGACTCATTTACGTTGGCTTGAAATTAAATACAACAGGCTGCAAAAATTGATTTCTATGCCAGGACGTTGAATGTGTATTTTTGATGATTCAACCACCATGTAACAGCTTTAACTAATAAACTAATTCAATCTAATAAAATCAACAGTATATTCATCCTTATTTACTACAAATTAATGATTTAGAATACATAATAAATGTTTATGCAGTCTAAAGTTCAAATGAATTTCTAAAATGGTGTTGTTCATTTCATAGTAAATTAAATGAATGTTCAATGAACATGGCATTCTAGTCAGAAACAGTACACAACATGCCAGGAAATAGGAAACAAAAAAGCAGCATGGTACACAATAAAGTTGAAGAAATTCTAAACGAAAGATAATGAGTAAGATTCGTATTACTATTACCTTTGCAAGCGAATTGAAATGGAGACATATTTGATGTACTGGAAAAGTGGATAGCAGTTATTTTATTCTGTGAGAGAAAGGGTAAAAAAATCAATTGGAAACAAAAGAAAAGAACGTGCTGCGCCGCATTCCACGTCAATCGCAGAAAACAACCGAAATATGTTCGGTTCGAGTAGCATTATTGTTTGCGACTATAACAATTCTATCCTTTAGCGATGCAAAATAACGTTGCGAAAGACTAAACATGCGTCGTACAAAGTTTTGAACGACATAAAATTTTGTGTCGCGCTAACGTCGCAAAAGATGCAGACACAAATGAAACTTTTCCACACAAGTATACATCGCAAAAAATTAACCTTTTACGACATAATATATGACGTAATTAATTTAAGAACGCTGCAAATAATTTATGTTGTAAATTCTACAAATTTTTTCATGATTATTTGTGACATGGATGTAGCGTCGCTAAAGATAAGCAATTGCAACATTTTTTTTTTTATTGCAAATGAACTTTTTTTTACAGCTTATAAATACGTCGCAAGTAGTTATATTTTTAGCAACATACTTATTTGTAGATAATGCATTCAATATTTGTCACATCCCCAAACGCTGCTAAAAGAGGTTTGAACTTATAATACCATCACTAGCGATGCTTTATTTGTCATTGGTAATTGTCAATTAGCAACATTTTTAACGCCGCAAAAAACTTCACAACACTGTAGGAAGTGATATGTTCTTATTTATATTCACTACCTCAACTTCTACCTTATATCCTAATTATCGCCTACAACTTCAAACATATTTGTAAGTTTATACATACATACATATTAATGAAAGATAACAATGAAACACACAGAATAGTCAACATTAAACACTGGATCAATATCGATCCTAGGCAATGATCCCTAGTACAAAACCATTGAATTTCTCTTTATTTATAGATAAGAAAAGAAAAACACATAGTCTCAAGCAGTTGACATCCATAAGACATAAGCAGTTAACATATTACAAATTCTATGTTTATCCACTTGATACTGTCAGACCTGAGTTGTGCATCACTCACGACAAGTACATCACATAAATGTAGCCATAAAACAACTTACATTGTACTTATCTGGAAAATATTTATTCGAAAATGCACTTAGACCTTCACTAAGATAATCTGCATAATTCATCCCAAGCTTTTCTTCGATTGCTTAATATATTTTCCCAACCACTTGCATCCTCGTTGCAAGCAGTTAACCACATTCCATAAATAGGCGGAATTGGATGTTCCGGCACTAATCTATCCTATAAAACAAAGCAATAGTCAAAAATATAAAATAATATAATTCTGCAGCAATTCAAGCACAAATTTACCATTAGCTATACAAAATGTGAATTGTCCACAAATGCTACCCCTATTCCAGCATGCTAATTTGCTATCAATCATGCAGCTAGTTGCAATACAAATACAAAGATCATGATATATGGCTGCTAAAACTAAGAACTAAACGAATGGAGACAAAGACAACTTTCACAGTTTTACTGAAGGCAACTTGAGAAAAATACAAATTCAGTTAACAGCATGAAAATAAAGACCAACTCTGAAACAGAAAAACATAACATCAATAGCTAAACACATACAGTTCTCTGCAAGTTTCTTAACAAAACCTTTCTAATTCTTAGGACAAACCTTTGATTTGTTAAGTGCGGCACAAGGATAAGCATGAACCAACATAGTGACCGCTTCCCTCATTGTAGGGAGAACGATTGGCAACTTCGTAGAGCAGATCATCACAACTTTCAATGCTTCAATCACATCATCTAACAAAGAAGATTGCAGCATACCGTCAAATATCTCTCCAAAGTTCTGAGCATCTACATGAGCAGAAACCCAGTCCACAATGTTCTTTCGTTCACCAAATTGTGATTTTATGCTATCGGGCTTCTACCAGTAAGAAGTTTTTTTTTCATACTTGAACGCTGACCTGATTTAAAATGCAGCAAGATTAAATGAAAAAACAACAATTACAGCAAAACGTAATTCAAACAGCTTCGTTGAATGAACTTCGTAACCGAACCAAAAATACCCACCAAAAAAGGAAACATGAAAGCCAAAGTAAATAGGAAGCTCAGAATAGCTCAAGACAAAATTACAGTTGAGCATAGACGCCTCTCAATGATGTCTAAATTTAATAGCAATGACCTTAACAGCTGCAGTTCTTGATTATTTTGAGAAACTGTAGCTTAAAAAAAATCAGGAATCTAATATATTTTGATGATAAGAATGCAATCGGTTAAAAAGAAATAGTTCAACTGGCTTACTCATGAAACTCTCTACAATTGAAGCTCTGGTTTTCAGTTTGAGAATAATTATTACCGAACACAAATTATGGATTGCTGAATTTTGCAGAATAGAGAAAATACGGCACACAGGCCATCTCCCCACTATTTATTAAATTGATATATGATGCATTTTTTTTTTGAACGAACTCTCTATAATAATCCACGGAGGGTAAGTTTTCAACATGTGATAATTTTTGAACTCCTTATGATGTACTAGAAATAACTGTGAAACAAAGAATTAATGAAAACTATTATAATTTCATATTACAACAACAAAATTTTCACATTCCAACCATTTGGATTGGTCATAATTTATATGCACGGTTGTAAAAATCATCAAAGGGACACTAGGTTAGTGGCATGATTTAGGGCTCAATTGTTTAGCATAACTTAACCGAAATTAAGCGATTTTTGATTTGATCAACTATTTCTGATAAAATTTTAAGTAACATGCATAGGAATGTTTACAACAATTATAAATTGTCTTTACGTGTAGTTGTTGGAATAATATCATTTTGATCTTTAAGGTAGGCGTATAAGCAAATTCAACTTTTAGCTGAACTTTTATGTTAATTAGAATGCACTCTTATATATCTATGATTGGAGAAATAAAATGTTCCATACTTATGTGATAATGAACTACTTCTATGTTCATGCAAACAATAGCAAATGAAGTCCGCATGCTCCAAAGAAAAGGTGAACAATTCAAATAGTTTTTTCCCACGAAGTAGCACAAAATATAGATGAGCCTAGACAAATATTGGAAGATTTAAACCTGGTTTGGATTGACTTAAGTAAGTTGCTTTTCGCTTTTTGGAAGCCAAAATCAACTCATTTTTGGCTTCAATAAGTCAAAAAGCGCCTTATCTAAGTTGATCCAAACGAGCCGAGCGGAGTAGCAGACCCAAACGAATTTAGGAGGACCTAGACGGGTCTAGTGGATCTAGGCAGGATTACGTGACACCAAAAGCGATTGAGCGGACCTACACTCTGCCTAGGTGGACTCAAGTGCAGCCTAGGCAGTTTGACCACATCAAAACAAACGTCTAGGCTCCTAAATGAGTTCAAAGGCACCACCTAGTGCCGACGGCTGCCTAGCCCGATTTTATAATAGTGATTATACCTAGCAATACTAAAAAAAAAAGATGCAGAATGACACTAGTATAATATAGAGGATTAAATCATTAACAAAATATGCTACCTGATTATATGTGAATCCCTTTAGCATGCCAAGACAATGACACGCCTATCTCTGTCTATTATTTCCAGCTCACTTCTGTTGTTTTCCTCTATCCGCTCATAACTGTAATCTGAATCAGCAGAACAAGTTATACTAGTATTGATAGCGTATAACTTACCTTTGCAAAGGCCTGCCAACCATCTTTTACGCTTCAATGTTATGAACACTGTCTCTGTATTCGCTCTCACAAGAAAATCATGAACATTGCCAGAATAACGTAATCAAATTACCTCTTTAAATTAATCATAACTGGCTAAATCTTAAACAAAAATGTCAAATTCACTCTAATCTTTAAAATAACAAATCAAAATGCATGCTGGTCTCAAAAAAGAATGTCAAATTCCCTTTAATCTTTGACGGCTTCATTGAAAAAATCTCTTACATATCCAGGACTTATAGTAATAAAACTATAATTGCTGTTAGCATGGAAAAAAGATCAGTGGGTTTTTAACCTAGTTGTCTATAAAACTTATCAATAAATTATATCATCTATATTTGTACCATATATTGATTTTCACCTAGCATGAAAAAAAGTGCTGTTAGCATGAAAAGAAGTGCATACTTTTTAGCAGTGTTTTGAGGATTCAGATCAGGCAATTGAACCAAATTCGGCACGCAAGCAGCTCCATCCATAACTGTTATTGTTTTTTGGCTTGATATTTAAGCTCAGTGGTGTGTAGTATCTTGGATGCTTATTTCTTTGCTTGATATTTAATGCTTTCAAAGCTAAATTTGTTGGAGTTGCTCTTGATGTCAGTTCTAAAATTAGTGAAACATCCTAACTCCTCAGCATTTCCATCAATTCTGACAACAAAATTGATGCAGTCACTTACTTTCTAACAAGACTGAGAAGGGTATCTGCTAATAGTAGATATTCTTTATTATTTCCATTTCTATCTAAAATATATGTGAATAGTTACACAAACCAAAAGCGTTTGAGCGAATGAACATAACATTTCTCTTATGGAAAACCATCCAGTACCATTTCCTCCAACCGACAACCATCCAAAGATCTTCCCCTGAATGCAAATCATGCATCAATACATACATTTATCCCAAATTTTATATTATCTTCAAAATATCAAAGGAATAAATTTGCTGTTCTGATAAATTTCAAGGTGCTTCATTCTATGCATAAGTGCACAGAATATTTTGAGGATGGTGTGGTTGCTGTTAACAGTGTGGAGTGTGAGTTGAAGAAGTGCACAGGTGCACAGAATTGCAAACAGTAAAACATAAGCGGAAATGCAAAACCATGGAAAAGTAAATTGTGACAATTTTTTTGTAATGCAACGACACTCAAATGAAACATCATGTTCTGATAAATTTCAAGGTGGCTTTATTCTATGCAACCCTTCTCTTGCTCTTATGAGTAACTACCCAGCTATTCAACAATGCTTTTCTTCTCTAATTAAGCACCTCATTCCCACTGCAAATGATGACTAGCTTGATGCATTGTTATGGCTAAAGGATGATGCTTTAATGTCGCAAGATGAAGCAACACCATAGCTTAAATCACGCTGATTTGTCACGTAGCTTCATCATGGTGGGAAGTAGCATAGATCGTGTCATAAAAATGTCAGGTGTTACAGACCTATGGCGAGCTAACCTTTTTTATTTTATTTTATTTTGGAGGGGAGAAAGAAAAAAATCCTAGATAAGAATGGCCAATGACAGTGATTTTGGATTACTTATTTTGTTTCTTTATAACTTGGTTTTAGTTACTTTGTTTGCATTTTTATTTCCTAGCCTGCTTTTAGATTTTAGCTGGACATTTTATAACAGGTATTGAACCCAAAATCAAACAAGCAAAATATCCAAACTCCACTTCCTTCAACCCTCTGCCAAACCAATGCCTCCAACTTTCAACCAAACACACTTCCCTCAGTCAAACTCCTCAAGCAAACCGACTCCACCATCACCCGCCACCACAGACCCATCACCACAATACAGTTCCCCTCCGCAACTAACTCTACCATCTGAAACTTCCACAACCTTTCAATTCCAACCCTAACTATCAACCTTACTAACCACCAAGATCAACGACCTCAGTTTGTGATTTTGAATTCGAATGTTTTCAAGTTAGTTTTTTAAAATAGCCCTTGAAGTCTGATTTTGCTAGTTTGATATAGTATCCATTTAAAATAGATACTCCTATAGAATTTAGCAAGACATTTTATAACAAGTTTTCAATTGGAAATTTTGAAGGCTTCAAAAAATATACATGTCAGTCGGTTTTATTTACTGATATGAGATTTTCTGAAATATAATGAGAAGAGTATCGTGTCTACATTTCTCAGATTCATGAGCATGTTTCTTGACAAGTTTCTTTGAACATTTCATGTTTGGTGGTTGAATATCTATCAAATATTTCTATGTTCTCATAGTAAACCCTGATTAACAACTTTATAACGTAAGAAAATCATATGCGCCACTGAGTTTCATATTTGTTTAGTATTAATGGTTTTCATAAATTTGTTTAGTATTAACATTATTTATGTTCAACGTAATTTAAACCAAGTTTTTAAAATGAAATTTGAAGAATAGAAATTTTAATTACGAAGTAAAAAGAAAAGAGGTTACCTTACAAATTTGAACTCCTTGCTGGAGCATCAAAGAATATGAATAAAAAGGTGAGCATCTCAAACATGTTTCTTTATAAATGTAATTAGATTGTAGATATGTTCCTACAAAGAAGAATTTAAAAAGATCAATGCTTGATCTAAAGTGAAGAACCCAATTTGTACAAAGTAAACTAGGAACACTGCCATATAAAGCATAGTAATGAAATTATGGACAAATGCAAGTAACAGCAGCAATATAATCGCATCCCATCAGCAACTGCAAGTAAAAAAAAAACGATGACCACTTAATGTCCCAATAGCAACACGATTCACTACGAACAATTAAAAACAACCAAAGTATGCATTTTTACTTTATATGCTCAAATATGATATTAATATCAATGTTTTCCAAAATGCAAATTTCATATTAGTATCAAAAAACAGTAGCTAGGCTTGAATTAGAAGTATTAGTTTAAAAATTTTCCTCACCAAGAGAGTCATCAATTCAGAAAATCATTACAAAATAGTCGCCGAATGCTTGTCAATGTGTATTCCATGATCCCAAGTAGTAATCTGCAAGATCAAGTTAGTTTTAGCAAATACATTCATCATGAAATAAATAATCTAAGTTTATTCTTCGAAAGAAATCATATACAAGTATAATACATAATGATATTTCACAATATTAATAGGAAATCTCAAACAAGAATGAAAATAAAAATCATTTTTCTTGAAAATTTTCATGCTAAAACATGCAAAATAACATAATATAATTGAAAAAAGATTACAAAAAAGGCATAAAATAAAATAAAAGTTAACCATTTACAATGATGACAAAGGTTTAAGTTTTGTATCTAAATTCAAATTTCTTGACTCAGCTCATAAAAATTGATGTTCAGTCGTGTCTGTATCCACATTCAAATTATACTTTAAGATATACATGTTCTTTGGAAAAGTAAAGCAGCTCCACTAGCATATTTCATATTTTAAAATAGAAAAGGCATAAATCAAAAAACAAGGATAACTTGAAGAAAAAAAATCAATAATAACTTAGCATTTACTTCTTAAAAGACAGAGATATACCGCTGAAAATAGTTAAACGGTTGCCAGTGACGATGAAGCCAATCAATGTTCTGGGTCGACGAAATCAAGTCGCGATGTAGCGAAATTGTGTTTCCTTGATGATCGAGAGATTCACGAACAGGTTAGAGCTTCGGAAATGAGATGGGATTCAAGACGGATTCACGAACGAGATTCGGAAATGAAAAATGAGAGAATAATGTGAGAGACAGCGAATTAGGTTTAGGGGTTGTCGTCTTCTAATTGGAGTAGCGGGCCGGGTTGCACGCAAATGAAAATGCCCTTCTAACCTAAAATGTTATAATTTTGGTATACCTTTTATAAAATGATGGTACAAGAATTAAAAAAGAAAAAGAAAAAAAATATTTGTATTTTCAAATATTACAATTAAGGTAGTAGTGACTATACAATTATTCATGACATAAGGTGATACGCTATTTGAAAAATATTATTATTGAAATAATGCAAAATGTTAATAATTTGCAATGTAAATACGTTGTTAATATTGATTTTTAATGACATTAAGATATGTTGATAATGTCAAAAAGTCATTGACAACATAAACTAGTGTTGCAAAACATTGATTTCTTTTGCAACATATGTAATATGTAGCAAATACGTACAAATTGGAAGGATTTTAATTTGTGTATTTATTCGCAACGTAGAATACAGTCGTAGAAAATTGAAATTAATTTACATGATCATTCACTACCTATTTTAGTCACGACATAAATAAGCATCGCAAATAATGATTTCTCGCGACATATTGTCTTACGTCGCAATATTATATATAGCTAAAAAGAGAATTTGTTGTAATTGAATTAAACCAATCGCCATTAAATCCAATTATCTCCTGTAAATTCCTTCTTCATTATCGACCTTCAATTTGATCGAGCTTCTTCCGCCTGATCGAGCTTCATCAATCTGATCTGAAATTCCTGAAGGTAATAACGATTTTCCCGTCTATTAGGTGTTTTGATTGTATACGTTTTGGTTATTGATTTTATATAACGTCTAAAGGAATATGATATTGTAGTTCATTTAGGCCTGGTTCAGTACTTAAACCATTTTAGATCTATTATTCATCATCCTAATTTGTGTGCTGAAGAAAAAAATGCCGCGAATCTTTTGTGATTGTGAAATGAAAATGACGGCTCCATCTGTAAAATAGATTTTATATTTTGTATTTTGTATTTGGGACGTGTTATAAGGCCAAGCCCATTTTTCATTTCGTTAGCCTATATAATGCTGAGGCTATGTACAAACGTTCATTAATCAAAATATAATTTGCTTTTGCATCAATTAAAAACATTTCTCATTCATATTTAAGAATTCCAACTTGGTATCAGAGCCGAGTCTGATTCAGGTGAAAGATCATCAGTAGTGTTGATCTTTCAGCCGGTCCATCAGATAAATTTCATCATTTGGATCTCCCTTCATCAAAGTTACAACTTATCCCTTGAAGATTGTGGCTTTATTCAAGAATCAAGTGCCTCGCCAATATAATCTGAAGCTGCATCTTGATTCAAGCATAAAGCTTGTGACAGTTCAGAATTGTGATCAAGAAGCTGATCAGAAAGCACCAAGAAATCATCTCGTTTGAATCAGTGCCATCACAGATTGCTTATCAGTTGTTTCTTACCTGTTCTTATCAGATTTAATCTGTTTCTTTGTCATCGTTTAAGCAATCTGAGTCGCATCTTGTTTCAACAAAGAGATCCCTTGAAATACTTTACAATTCAAAGCTTCTGACAGCAAGTCCTTCCTGTACATTTTAACATCAGTGTTCATCATCTTATCATCATGGTAGAAACTGATCCTTCAAATGTGAATCCAACAATCCCACAAGTTTCCAGTGCTCAAGTTTCCAGCAATAGAGGTCACCAAACTCAGATTGATCCAATCCAAGATTTGATGAAAACTATCATCAAACTGCAAAGCCAACTGATCTCAACTCATCTTGATGAAACAAATTACCTGTTATGGAAATTGCAGGTTGAAACAACAGTTAGAGCATATGGCTTAGAAGATTACATTCTTGGAACAAAAATTGTTCCACCCAAGTTTATTAGAGACAGTGAAGAAAGGTTGGTGAGTAATCCTGAACATGTTATGCATCAGAGACAAGATGGTTTGGTGTGTGCATGGTTAATTTCATCTATTGGTCCAGCAATATTACCACAACTTATTGGAGTTAAAACAGCTCAAGAAGTCTGGGAAACTGTGCAAAGAAAATTTTCAAATCAATCTTAAGCAAGGGTTATGCACTATAGAAGGCAGTTGCACAGTATAAGGAAAGGTGAATCATCAATGAATGAGTATTTACTTAAAGTGAAAAACATTTGTGATCAATTAAACTCAGCAGGTCAAAGAATACCTGAATCTGAACAAGTTATTGCAATTGTGAGTGGTTTACAAGATGAATATGAAGCAGTCACAACAATCATATTGTCAATGGATCCAACACCCTCACTACAATATGTTTACTCTACCCTATTATCCCACGAAGGAAGAATTGAGCACAAGAAAAATATTAGTTCAGATTTATCTGTTAACTACACAACATATGGTAGGGGTAAGAATCAAGAAAAGGCAAATAATTCAAGAAATCAAGCCAATAATCAAAGAGGAGGTTGGTCAGGCAGAGGTAGAAGAGGTGGTATAAGCAATAATAATAATAGAACCAGATGCTAAATATGTGAAAAAGTGGGACACAGTGCAAACAAATGTTATTTTAGGTATAATTCTAACTACACACCCCCACAACAAGGCAATTCTAGTGCAAATCTGGTCAATACTACAAAAGATGGCAGTAAAACTCAAGCAGAAATTCAAAATACTGAAGCTACCACAAGTGATGATGTGTCAGATGATTGCTGGTACCCAGATTCAGGTGCAACCAACCATGTAACCAATAGCTTAAGCAATTTAAACTTGGGAAACAAAGAGTACAAAGGTATGCAAAATCTTACTATTGGTAATGGTAAACTTGCACTTATAACACACACTGGAAATGCAAGTTTAGATGGAACTAGGGAATTATTTTTAAATTTTTTTTTGAGAGTTCCATCTATAAAGAAAAAATTTAATGAGTGTTTCCCAATTTGCTAAAGAAAACAATGTCTTTTTTGAATTTTACCCAAATGCATGTATTGTCAAGGACATACTGACACATAAAATTCTTTTGCAGGGTAAAGAAAGTGGGGTGTTATACAAGTTTGACAGTAGTTCTATTGATTGTAATCATGAATATAATAAATGTATAATGTCTGTCACTAATGACTCTAATAGATTCAAGGAATTTGATATGTGGCATTGTAAGCTTGGACATCCTAGTATTAAAATTACTAGACATGTCATGTTGAATAATAATATTTCTGTTAATCAAATACCAGAATCTTATATTTGCAATGCTTGCCAATTGGGAAAGAGTCATAAACTTGCATTTCCAGACTCACAAACCACATACACTAGACCACTTGATTTAATTGCCACAGATTTATGGGGTCCAACACATATTAGTTCTAATTATGGGCACAAGTATTATATTTCATTTATTGATGCTTACTCAAGATTTGTCTGGATATATATGTTAAAATCCAAATTAGAAACCAGTAGTGTTGTTATTCAGTTTATTAATAAAGTTGAAAACAGTACTGGAAATAGGGTAAACATTTTTCAGACAGATGGTGGTAGAGAGTTTTTACCACTAAAATCATTTTTTGAAAGAAAAGGTATCAGTCATAGAACTACTTGTCCCTATACTTCTGAACAGAATGGCCTAATTGAAAGGAAACATAGGCATATAGTTGAAACATGATTAACATTGTTTGCTCAAGCCTCAATGCCATTTAAATATTGGGCAGATGCCTTCTATACTGCAGTTCATTTGATTAACTTAATGCCTACTAAGGTGTTAAAGTTCAAGTGTCCTCAAGAAATGTTATCTAAAATTACACCTGATTATAAACATTTGAAGGTGTTTGGATGTGAATGTTTTCCTTACTTAAGGCCATATAATAATCATAAACTAGATTACAGGTCCACTGCCTGTACATTCTTGGGTTATTGTTCTAAACAAAAAGGATATAAATGTCTAGATAAAAAAGGGAGAATTTATATTTCTAGACATGTAAGATTTAATGAACATGTATATCCTTTTGGCAAATCAAATGAGAGTACTTCAGATAAAACTGTAAGTGCTAGACAAGTTAGATTTGACATACCAGATGAAATTGAAGTATTGGTGCCTGTTCATCATGAACAACATAACACCAATACTAGCTCTCAACACACCATGCCCTCAAGTAGGCCAGGTCAAGAGCAATCTACTTTCAGCAGTGATCATAGTGCAGAACAACAAAGACAATGTGTTAGTGAAACTCATATTGATCAAGCTGAAGACAATAATATCACAAGTGAAAGTCAAAGTACAACAGTAAGAGATGCAGGAAATCAAGCCACTACAGTCAGAGAAGCTGCAAATCAGCATCCTATGATTACTAGAGCAAAATGTGGTATTTTCAAACCAAAAATTTATAATACTGCTGTTGTTACAGAAGAACCATCATCATATTTTGAAGCAGCCCAAAATGATAACCGGAATTCAGCCATGCAGGATGAGTACAATGCTTTAATTAACAAAGGAACTTGGATATTGGTTGAAAAACCAGATCATAAAAATATTATTGGCTGTAGATGGGTTTTTAAGTTAAAAAAGAATGCTGATGGTTCAATTTCCAAATACAAAGCAAGATTAGTTGCAAAAGGGTATTCACAACAGTATGGATTTGATTTTTCAGAGACATTCTCACCTATTGTGAAACCAGTTTCAATAAGAATCATATTAACTATTGCTTTGTATAGAAATTGGAGCATCAAACAACTGGATGTGAATAATGCCTTTCTTAATGGTGAATTGCAGGATGAAGTATACATGGAGCAACCTCAAGGATTTATTCAGCATGAAAACAAAAAATTTGGTGTGCAAGTTGAATAAGGCCATCTATGGTTTAAAGCAAGCACCAAGAGTTTGGTTTGACAAGCTCAAGGCTACTCTAGTCAACTATGGCTACATATCATCTAAATCAGACAATTCAATATTTATTAAAATTACTGATACTACTGTAACATATATACTTATTTATGTTGATGATTTTATTGTTACAGGAAGCAGTGTTGATGAAATCAAGAACATCACAAACATGTTGAATTCAGAATTCTCAATTAAAGATCTGAGTGACTTAAACTATTTTCTGGGTATAGAAGTTAAAAGAACATCTGATTCAGAAATTCATCTTAATCAGAAGAAATATATATCAGAAATTCTTCACAGAGCTCAGATGAAACAAGCCAATTCATTACCTACTCCAATGATTATCAGCACACAATTATCTAAACACAAAGGAGAGACATTTCAAGATGGAAAATTTTATAGAAGCATTGTTGGAGCTCTCCAATATGCCACTATAACTAGACCTGACATAGCCTATAGTGTTAATAAAGTAAGCCAATATATGCAAAATCCATTGGACAATCACTGGAAAGCAGTCAAAAGAATTCTCAAATATCTCAAAGGAACCATAGATCATGGTCTAATCCTAAAGACGAGTAATTCCTTAAACATTAATGCATATGCAGATGCAGATTGGGGAACAGACTGTGATGACAGAAAATCAACATCAGGTTTCTGTATATTTTTAGGTCAAAATCCAGTGTCTTGGTGTGCTAAAAAGCAAAATACTGTTTCCAGATCAAGCACCGAAGCTGAATTTCGAAGTGTAGCAAGTTGCACAACAGAAGTCATGTGGATACAGTCTTTGTTAAGTGAATTACAGATTACTACATCTAAGCATCCAACAGTGTGGTGTGATAATGTTAGTGCTATCTCATTATCTTCTAATCCAGTGTTACATTCCAAAACAAAGCATATTGAGCTAGATCTCTACTTTATCAGAGAACAAGTTATCAAAGAAAAGTTAAAAATTGGATATATGCCTTCCGCGGATCAAAAAGCAGATATACTTACAAAGCCCTTGTCAAAACCTAGCTTCGTCAAGCTCAAAGAAGAACTGAACGTAGATGTGGCCAATAAAGCTCAAAGATCCAATAGATTGATTTATATTCCAGATCTCTGATGAAGCGTGAACTTTTCTTGTTGATAGGGCCTCCGATTGTTGTCAGATCAACTCCCTCAGTCAGGTTTTCTTCAGAATCAACCTAGGTCAACTCTGATTCATCAATTCGAACCTCTTTCAACAAACCCAGAGGTCTTGAGCGTTTTAAACTCAAGCTTAGCTGGATTCATCTGTCGTGGAGGCCTGCCTGAAGGAAGATCGTCCATCAATTGGAGGCGTTGATGCCAAAGGAGTCGCCATTTTTTCTGTCGAGAGCGAACCCTAAGTAGGGTTTGAAGGGGGCAAATGAAAATGACGGCTCCATCTGTAAAATAGATTTTATATTTTGTATTTTGTATTTGGGCCGTGTTATAAGGCCAAGCCCATTTTTCATTTCGTTAGCCTATATAATGCTGAGGCTATGTACAAACGTTCATGAATCAAAATATAATTTGCTTTTGCATCAATTAAAAACATTTCTCATTCATATTTCAGAATTCCAACTTTGTGTTATGTACTAAGTTAACCCCATGCTCATAGTTTATGATTCCATGGTCAATTTGATTTTAAACCCCTTTCCATGGTAATATGCCAGTATTTATGCAACTATTACCCCTTATAGATTTGCTAATTTTCTTTCAATATTATCACTTTACGGTTATCACTTGTACTACTATGTTTGTTGGTTATTTTGCCTAGTTCCAACTGTACATGTTGTATGCATATATGCTCTACTCCCCAAGACCGATGATATTTAGAGATCTGGAACCTCCCATCATTTTAATTGTGAGATAAGGAGCATTTTATACCAAATATTCTGGTAGACATCAACTAAATTCTACACTACAAAAATTAAAAACATTAACTACCCATGTTGTACACTACTTTCTATGTTCCATACTATATAAAAAGCATTAACTAATTTTGCACCAAACGTTACAGAAACTAAATTCATTTTGATAAAATTTTGCTAGCTTAGCTAGTGATGTATGGGCTTGTCATATCGATTTTACAGTTCAGGCAAAATATTTAGAGGAAATGGCCATTTACAAGCAACAATTCATTTTGTTGCAGCCTTCATGTGAACTTTCCGCTAACTTATCTCTGTAGTTACATCCCCCAAATGCACTCATCAGTCCTCATTTCATCCTACCTCAACTGTCCCCCTAATCCTGCTTGTCACGCTACAGCAGTTTCACACCTTATCCACACCATCCTTATGCCTTGACAAGCCTAAAGTGTCATCCCAGACTCGATCTATTTCACATCTTATACATGTGGACCGTGCTTGTCATGCATCTCACCCTAGTTTACGTAGAATTCACGCATGCAACACCATTAGGGGTTACTTCTCCATGTTTGTCGTGCTTTAGCAGCTACATGACTACTTGCTACCTGACATGAATTGTATTTCTTTTATTAAGAACTAGCTACATCTTTAGAGCTTACTTTCCCCTTGTTTATTTTCAACAGAAAATTTCAATTACTTCGATTTTTTTTTTCTCCAGTTAAGTTTATTTGATCTTCAATCATTCTAGTGCTAGCAATTTTATTGAGGTGTTGATGGCATTAATGGATAGAAAGGGAATATATTTGTGCTAATAATTCCATTTGTGTAACATGTACTATTGATATTCATATATGCTAGTTGTTGCTGCTATTTTACGTGTGTTTTGAATTTTTGATTGGCTAATAGGTTTAAGATCAATTAATCAAGACAAATATGACTCAGCTTTCCTATGTTAACCTCAAAGAAGACATGTCTTGTAAATTGCATGAATTTTATGCTACGCTTGCTTGTTAATTTTCAGTATACACAGCACTTTAGCTAACTTTTTGATTCAAGGGTAATGTATATCCAGTTGAATCGTATGAAAGCTTCTCAATGAATCAAAGTTTTGATGCAAATTGCAGTGCACTTTACGATGAAGATGCAAGTCAATTTTACTTTTTCCTAATTATACCTTGCTATAAAGAACCTTCTACGACCCCTGCATATGTATACGGTAGATAAAACGGTAATGGATATGCCTACTCTATCTTTTGTATTTTTATTATTATAGTCAGTTATGCTTTGTTCGCGCATTATGTATGTCCTTGTAAATGACACTTCTGGAGTTCTCAATGTTGTTTCTGGTGTATTTTCCTGTAGGGGAGGTAACATTTAGGTTAATGTTATTTATTCATTTCTTCTTTTATTTTTTTTATTAAAATTTGGTTTAAAATTTATTAAAGTCTTAAGTGATACTGTGTCTCTTATTTGCAGAATCTTGCTGTGTTTCCAGCCAAGACGGAAGAAATTTCCTGAATCACAACGGTTGTCTCAGGAACTAAAGAATCTACATCCAAGTTAGAAAAACAGCTATACAAGCTAATCGATGTCCATAATGTGAGTTAAGTACACTTTCATATTGTCTCTGATATATATGATAACTGTAAAGGCGTTCATTTTTTATTAGAGTACGATTTTTAAAACGTAGGTTAAAGATTTGGCCCTACAGTCTTAAGAGACATTTTAGATCTTGTTGATATTTTCCGAGCAGAAGCCATGGATGTGTTAGGTCATACCTTCACGTTTCAGATTGTGACATTTTTCCTATAATAGTTGTACTCATAGTCATCTGGATTACTTTAAGTTGAACATACATTATGCATGTCATATACTTGATGCACAATTATGAAGTGAAGAAATGTTTCAAGTGTTAAAACATTACATTCATCTATAACTATACCCTATTACCCCAACACAAATGCCGCATAGTACTATGGTAAGGTGTTAAAACTTTACATTCATTTGTAACTATACCCGAAGTTGTATGATCAGAGGACTTTATCTGTATATGCATCTTTTGCTGTTTTATTGGAATTTTTATACTAATTGTTCTTACTATAAAAAATAAGGCTGCTTACACAAGAGAAGGAAGAAAACAACTGTTTGCTGTTCTCCAAAGTGCTAGGGGATCATCAGGTTATAATAGCATATCACTATGCTTGCTTCTTGATTTCCTAACATTTGACTATGCTTCTGAATGGATATGTTATACTGTGAATCTTAGTTCTTTTATTGGTATTTTTATGCATAAAATGTTCCACGTTTACCTTACATGTGAGGACAGCAAGGGAACCATAATATTCTTGTGTTATAAGGAATTGTGAGGAAAATATAGTGACCTTCTTAGCACACTGAACAAATATTACTTAAGATTACGCGATGAACAAATTTCATTCACCTTTTGTATCCTTTTTTCCATGTAATTATTAACAGAATTAACAGATGATTTCAAGAAGCTTATAGTTTGGTTTCTGATCACAGCGGCTTCCTAATATTAATTGGCTCTAGCATTCTAGTGAGTAACCTCTTCTGATCAATGATTTTTTATTTTCAACGCCTTTTTTTAGCACTATCCCACTTGAAGTAGGTTCTGGGCTACTTTTCCTTTTGTTCTGCTTGTAATAGATGATATCCTATGTTTAAAACTGATTTATATGTCTTGGATCCATAAAAATTATTACTGTAAATGGGTACTTTTAGCTGCGGTGTTGAAGGAGAAGCTATCATCGTTAGGCTCTTCAGGAATATTGGCAGACCATCAACTCCAGACACAACTGCAGGAACATCATTTAAAGGGAGAGTGAGTTCGTTCACACTTTTTATGAAGTGTGAAGTGTGAACAAACTCAAATACATTTTAAAGGGGTAAGAAGGCCACAGTCAATTAGAAAATCTGAATGAGTCAAGTCAATCTATTCCTACTTTATCTTCTTTTTTAATACGCTGGTTGAGCAAATTTGTATTTTTTTTTGTAAG
The DNA here is from genome assembly GCA_030737875.1 of Allium sativum. NCBI lineage: Eukaryota > Viridiplantae > Streptophyta > Magnoliopsida > Asparagales > Amaryllidaceae > Allium > Allium sativum. The sequence continues at coordinate 765,215,035 of CM060912.1, read as the reverse complement.
TTATCGTTGCATAATATGATAATTATTTCCTATTAACGAAACAGGTTTAGATGCTTTTAGCGTTACTCTATTTGCTATCTATTGGACAGTATTCGATAGTCAGATACATAAGGTTCAAAGGCTTATAAACGCATGTAAATTCTCTTCTGCAGTTGCATTTTACTAACACAGTACCTGTATGCTGCACCTTGATTTTATTTTTATTTATTAATTTATCCATGTAAAGAGAATAACAGTGAGAAAAAAAATATAACTGTGAAAATGGATCTTGAACCCAATGTTACTATGAAGCAATGTAGCATTTTCAGAATCCAATATTTTAGTTAATACAATTGTCGCATGATGTCAGTTTCGTAATGATAAAATGGTATCTACTGGCTAAAAGCGATTGAATATAACTAAAAGATACGAACGCCCTTTGATCAGTTATATTAACGAAACGGGTTCAGATGCTTTTAGCGTTACTCTGTGTGCTATCTATTGGACAGTATTCGATAGTCAGATACATAAGGTTCAAAGGTTTATAAACGCATGTAAATTCTCTTCTGCAGTTGCATTTTACTAACACAGTACCTATATGTTGCACCTTGATTTTATTTTTATTTATTAATTTATCCATGTAAAGAGAATAACAGTGAGAAAAAAATTATAACTGTGAAAATGGATCTTGAATCCAATGTTACTATGAAGAAATGCAGCATTTTCAGAATCCAACATTTTAGTTAATACAATTGTCGTATGATGTCAGTTTTGTAATGATAAAATGGTATCTACTGGCTAAAAGCGATTGAATATAACTAAAAGATACGTTCCCCGCCAACTAGTTACATGACGATCTTGAGCTAAACGCTTTCTTCCATGTAAGTGATGAAACCAAGTCTTTTTAAAATTGATTTTGAATTCTTACTGTTTAACTATGATTTTAGTTCTACACAGAGAAGACAGTGAATTTGATTAGTGTGATTTTGATAGAAACTATTTGTTACATGCAGTTGGTATAATGTTTATATTCACTTCCTTGGTATTGAAGCTTGAAACACGCTGAAGAATATAACATGAAATTCGGCTATGTGCCATCTAGTTAGTAGCAATTTAAGTGGCAATCATACAACTAATGAAATGGTGTTCTGTGTGTACCTAGAATTTGCTAGGTAATAATACTCAACTGGTAAGAAGTGAGAACAACAATATTTTGTGCTTCAATTGTTTTCAAGTGCTGCCTCTTATCGTTGTTGGGTGTTTCATTTCAGATTGTTTTCAAGCACTTCCTGTTGTCGTTGTTGGGTGTTTCATTTCAGTTTTAAGTTGTGTCAATCTGTTATTGAACACACTATTTATTTTAGTTTTATCCAAGTAAAAAAATGTAGTGAGCTGCTGCTTGCTATTGAAGCAGAACTCATATCACTGTGGTATTGATGAAAATATAAGTCCCACATCGAGAAATGTTCAACTAAAATCCTGGATATATACTAAGAAGTTACAGTTCACATCAACCAATTGGTTTTGTGAACAAACTATGTAGCTCTCTAAATTATAAAATGCCAACAGTGGTATCGGAGCCCAGGTCAACTAACTCAACTTGTTCAACTAATACGTATGTGCTTAACCGCCATACGTGCGCCACTCCATCCAAAATAGCATGATCACGCATTAACTTTCAGAAACTCATTGTGTCGTTCAACTCAATTCTTTTGATTTATACATTGCTTTGAGAATGGTGTGTATATGACAAAACCCATATCCGTATAAACAAAAAGCCAGGGGAAACAACAATAAAGAAAGGACCAATATGTTCCACTTTAGAATCAAATCTGACCAAAGCACATGCTCAAATTTGCATGCTCCAATTGTATCCTCACTGCGTGACTATTGACCATTACCCAAATATATTGTATTCTTTTTGACTGACCAGTTGCTCAAGCTAAATATCTCATGAATCATATTTGCAGTATTTATAGGCATTAAAATGTCTTGATATTCAGTAAAACCAAGATAACTTTTGGTTGTATAGCTGGATAATCTGAGTAAAATGATATCCACTGACCTCATGTTACCGTTTATGAATTTTCATGTACTCTGCTTGGCATAGGTTGCCTTTTGAAGTTGATCAAAAAAATAAGGGTTGGCTGAGTTTTGTAAAAACTAAGTTTGGATCAATTTCCAACCTAAGTGTCAAGAGCTCAGCTTAGTTTCGCCAAATTGAGCATGCCTTAGTATTAGAACTGAGCCCAGTGTCAACGGAGAGCCTATGAGCCTAGCTAGTGTTTTCCTTTCTTTATGTTTTGTATTAACACTAGTTTTGTGTGTTATATTTCATGGAATATTTTAATAGTAGAATGCCAGTGATTAAAAAATAAAATACATATGACAATTCAAACTGGTTTGAACTCAATGTGATTATAAATATGCAACTACATAGTCTTCCCCATTGGGCACTACCTACTTTTTGCTGTCTCTTCGAATGTTTCTGGCAACTACATAGTCTTCCCTTTACTGCTAATTAATGACATGGTAAGTTTTTCCTTCTCCCTTATAATGCTTTTATTTGAAGTCAATTTTCCAGATGTCGAGCTATATGACATGCTCGTTTAGTTCAACTGATATGCTTTCTTATTTGTTTTGTTGTTTTTTCCCTACCATTTTTTTGCAGAGATGATGTTTCATTTGGATAGTAATCCTAGCAATATGACATTGGTCAAAACTATAATTGTAAGCCTTCAAGGTAAAAATGGAATGGTGAGCTGCTCATCTCTCTCCATATCATTATGCTTATTTTATAATTTATTTTCCATCATATTATAATGCACGACCACCGATTTGTGATTGTCTCAGTAATATGTATTGATAGATTCACTACTTTGATGTTCATAGGGCATTGCTGACTTGATGACCCCGTATTATACAGGTTAGTGAATTTTAGTCTTTTTACGTCAGCAGTTGTTTCGATCGAATGCTTTGTAATCACATTATAATACTTTTTCATTTTAACCGACATCTTAAATGTTTTGTTGTAAGACCACTTCATAGTGACATAACATGTTTATTTTAATGCAAATTAGAACTGACTGAATTGTTCGTATCGGTTTCTGAAAATCATTGTCACACTAAAATGTTGATTATTGTCTCAATTGTTGAATCAACGAACTGAGTGAACGCCAATTTATTCCAACTATGTTCCCTTTTGTAAGTCTAAAACGTTCCCTTTTAATTTTCCATTTGCATTGATTGTGTAAACAAGTTACTAGTTTCTTACATTGTCTAATATTGTAGTAGTGCAAGATTTGTTTTCTTTCTTTTTGAAGATATGGATTTCAAAAAGAAAAATACGTTGAATGATGATGCATAGAGTGTTTACGAACAAGTTTGGTTATCGTTGTCTGTAATTTTATTATATTGTTAATCTTATACTTGTTGTGTGGCTTAAATTTATTGTGATATATTTGTACATTTTTGTTTCTTCGAAGATATGGTTTATCTTTGTTTTATAGAATTTGTTATGATAAATTTGCATACGGAATTTTTTTTTCCATATTTTTTGGCTTTTAATCTTAAGAATAATTGAATCTGTTTATGTCGCTGAAGGCATCCATTACATATTTTAAAATTATTTTCGTATTTCGAATCCACAACGCATCAGTGATATATGACAAATTATTAGTTTGAAACATATAATAAGTGTTTCTGATTGTCATTTTGAAACACCTATTAAGTGTTGCTAATTATCAACATGAAACACTCGTTAAGTGTTGCAATTTATCAATTTGAAACACTCGTTAAGTATTGCTGATTGTCAACTTGAAACACTCATTTAGTGTTGCAATTTATCAATTTGAAACACTTGCTAAGTGTTTCAATCCGTCAATTTGAAACATAATTTAGGTGTTTCAAAAATCTGCAACATACTAATCTGCAACACCAAAAAAGTGTTTCTAATTTTTTTAGCAACATTTCATTACCGTTTCAAATTGACCATTTTGGTGTTGTGTGTTGACCTTGAGACAATTTCAGATATGAATCGAGTTACTATTATTTTTATTTATGTATGCAATCAAAAATATAAATGAAACTGAGATTCAACATACAGTAGTCTCGATTTGTCATTACAGTATTAAAACATATACATCTTAGTATTGAATTCGACCGTTCAATGAATTAAGCACGAATAAACCAAAATCAGAGTTCAATTTATCAAATCTCTCAAACCCTAAGCTCCGATATCATTGAAGGAATTTCAGTCGATCAAATCGACATCTAATTTTATGATTTAATAATTTAAAATCAAAATCTATTATGAGAACAACAAATTAAAACTCGTATAAATTTGGTTTAAGGTTCATACCTACGACGAGATTTAGAAGAAACTAGAAACCAGATGAAGGATGGAGTATCGAATCCAGAAAGCACAGCAAATCACCGCCTTTCTATAGGATGTCCACACGAACGCTTTTCATCTCGATCAAATCGAGAAAAAAGAAGATTAGGTGCTAGCCGCCATAAATTAGGTTTTCGGGAAAGGTTGGTTTTAGTTCTTTTTAATCTGATGATATCCAAAAAATGACGGTTCCCATCATCTTATAAAGGGAATGGTCAAAACTTTTAAAACCAAGTGTGCTCCATCAATTAAGGGCACCACTTATATACCATTTCAACGCAATATAAAATATCAACAAATTTGATATTTTATTTACCCAATATATGTTTTTTCTTTATAACATTCTAAGTGTGTGACCCAATAAGTTATTATAATGTTTGCAATAATTTAAATCGTATTTAAATTATAAGCAGTGGTTGATATCTAGCAATACGTCGCTGCTACCCAAGTTATAATAAGATCAATGATTCGATACAAACTTTCTGTGACCAGTGTATCAATGTGTACAAAATTGTTTTGTGAGTCCAGAACCGACATTCAATATTGAATCGAATATATGTATTTACATTGCCATTCCTTACTAGTTAGAACATTTAATATTGATTATCTGTTCAAATCTTGTGTAAACTCAAACTATGTTTGGATTTAACTGTATATATATATATTAATATTAGATATTAATTATGATTATACATTACTTGGTTTTAAAAACTGTTTATACGAGTAAATAGTACTATACATGTTATCAAAATGTTTGATTAATAAATATTTATGGCTAGACCTTATCATAGTTTTCTCTCTTAATTAAAATTGGTTTTACTGGTTAATGAATCAGTAAAATACCTTTTTGATGAACTTTGATTCATTAAAATCAGTAATAGTTACCTGAAATATTAACTTAGTTTCAAATAGTTATGACTTTGTTGGTAAATAAAGGTATATTGTATAAAACCCAAAATCCAGTTTTGTTTGATCAATATCAACAGGTCATTTAGGAAATTGATTTCTTAAATTAAATCATCACTAGTTTAATCTTGTAAAGTATTAATTAACCAGATGTGATAATAACACTGAAGTGATGAAACTGGGTCAGTTACAATGATTTGTTTTGAAATGAATGCATTGTGAATACAGAGTATGACTCTGTTATAAATATATTTGATTCAAATCAAATATTACTGGCATTCCAATAATAATTTGAAAGTTTTGAAACATTAAAGGTTATCAAATATTAAGTCAATTAAGTTTATGAACTTAGTTTGACAAACAATTATGAATATACATAAGCATTTACATTTGTGATGATATGTGTTTATATATACATATAATTGCACTCTTGTACATAGTCACATAGGGATATTAATTGTTTTGATACAAATATATTGATATTTGAAAAACAATTATGGGTTTTCTTGTTGGAAAATGATTGAACATGAATTCTATATTTATGGTGATAAATATGATGGAAATCATTTTTTTTAAGGGACACAGCAGATATGATTTGCTCTTTTTTTAATGTTATATATAATAATCTTTTATGGTTGGGGTTGAGTTGTTATACAATTAAAAGGACCTATTTTGATTTTACCTTTTGGATTTACCCCACATATATGATATATTTATAGATTTGATATTTACAACATTAATAATCTTTTGATGGATTCAGTTCATTATAAATGGATACTGGTTTTATTAAGATTAGTATAGTATGGTGCAAAACTTCAGCAAGTTTGTCTTTCCCTTTTACATGATTTTGATTGTACATGTAAAGATATAGGTTTGGGAATAGTCTGGCTTGTAATGATATATATATGTATGCAAATGTAGTGACATATCAATACATATATAAAACACATACATTATATATATATATATATATATTCTAGATTAGGATTTGTATCTTAATAACTTTACATGTATTTGTAATTATACACAAATGCATAGTCATGAATCTATCATATACATGGACTATATGATTAGTACATTATATATATATATAGGACTATATGATTAGTACATTATATATATATATATATGCTAACTGTCAAGCCATATTAATAACATTTTTACACATGTATTAACATGTTTACACATTGCACTAGACAGTTTACGTATAAATATTATGGGTTGTATATCATTTTCAGTCCGAAATTTAAAATGATTTCTATATTATATGATAGTTGAATCAGGTATAACTAGCTTCCTTATGATTAAATATGAAAGCATACACATGTTTTGTAAAAATGCACTGCAATTCTTTATAACATATATTATGATATCAAATTGCATTTATTTTATAGATTGTATCTGTAAAGGATAACTGGTAGAAAAGTTATACCATGATTGGTATATATATAAATAAATGATTATGTTGATATATATATATATATATATATATATATATATATATATATATATTAACAGATCAAATACATTTGATATATATAGATATTGCATGTCTGAATACTATGCTTGGTTTAATACTATAATTTAAATATGTATGTGATTCAATCTGTTGTTTCACATTGAAGCTTGATGGTATTTATTTTTCAAAGATATTCAAATGTTTTTGACATTATAAATATTGTGGAAATGGGAATATTGATTCCTACAAATATAAACACTAGACTTGGAACATGTAATCCGCCATAATACAAATTAGTTTTGTTGTTCTTTTATGTATATATTTGATATATATATATATATATATATATATATATATATATATATATATATATATGAGGCAGGTTCAATGGCACCCCATTTCTAGCCACTCGTTTATATTAGAATAATGTAGTGGAGGGAGAGAGAATGAGTGGAAGGAGTGAGAGGGGGAAACTTGTGGTGGAAATCAGGGGGCTTTTGGGGTGCTGCACTATTTGGGGTGCCATTGAATGCTCGCATATATATATATATATACATATATATATGTTTTAAACAATGATATTTATATATATGATCGATATGTATATATATGTATATGATGCATATATATTGCATTGTTTATTTTCAAATGGAAATCTGTTGCCATATGTTTATTGTAAATATTTGCAGACTCAACATAGTAGCCAGACTCAGTATGACTGAACCAAAAGGCACAGGGATAGACATGCTTAAGCACGGATGTTCGAACTTCCATAAAAATTGAATTTCGGCAAGTTATTCAGCAATCTGATCTGTAGAACTGTGTATATAGATACATAGTATTGTAGCAAATTTCAATTAAATGTATTGATTATTGTGTATATATGTATGTATGTATGTATGGTTCTCAGTATAAAATGTTTGTTAATTTGGGTTGAACTGAAAACACAGAACTAGAATAAAGTATCATTGATTATCAAATGGTCTGATCATACATGTAAATAAAGGTTGTTTTATGTTAATCTGGGATGCTACAGTTCAATCTGAGTATCATATATAATGCTTGCGTGTACCTATATTGGTTTGCTAGATGCTTGTTTTGATGTTATGTTCTTCATACTGTTATTCAACTATGTATATACATATGGTGATTAATGCTTGCCTGCGGCTTATTTACTCTTCTGGAAATAAACTTACATGTCACCTGCATATAAAACTTGAAATATGATAAATATTAGTAAATAAGTTCTAAGAGATGTAGCTTTGTAATGTTTGATATTTGATATCAAAGGGGGTCGTTATTATAAATGGGCCCTGAAAGCCATGCTGTATTCTACGCTATATGGGATGAATGTCATATAAATGTGAATAATAAAGTTTAATAGAAAATCCATTTTAGATTTGAATATTGTATTTGATACAAAGTTAAAATTACCAATGTTTTTGAAATGTTCAAAAGAAATATAGGCACGATTCCTATATAATGTTGAATATATATATATATATATATATACACACACACACATATATATACATACACGTACATGATTCACATATATATTCTTTAAATCCAATTAATATTACGAATATAAAATACGTATATTTGATATATGTAAATAACTTTAATATTTTTTTCCACTACAGATTACAAAATTCCCTTTAAAGCAAATTTTGTTATATTAAGTCATGGTGATGTCTTCCAATAATACACTCATCAATGTCCAGAATGACTAGATGTAGGTAATGCCAAAGCATTGTGCATCCTTTTATTTTGGTTATATGCGACGGAGTAAAAGTGATACTTGAATTGTATTATTGGGTCTGACTTAACTAAGCTGCATAATAAGATTATGGCTTAGAGAGAACAACATGAATCATTCTATATTTTGAGCAAATGAATAATACTGAAGAAAATGTTCATCATGCAATCCAAGAGTAATATGTATGATATAATTGACATGAGATGTCTACCCTAAAAGGTCATGCTTTGGGGCATAACCAAAGCTTTGTTAAGGCAAGACTGGATACAGATCATGGAACACAATTGTATATATACTTATATATATATACATACATACTTATATATATAAACAAAGGAATGTTAATTTGAGTGGGAGCATATTTTAGTTTAAAATTATACATGTATGTTAATATAAATTTTGATTGTCGAATATTTGAATTTATATTAAATAGATATTAAAGAATCAGTTGTTATTTATTATCTACTGTGGATATTAAATAATAAATAACTCCGATAATTTAAATTAGTCCTTAAGAAGGATAAATTGAATTAAATGAAATTTCTTGGCTGACATTGAAATTTGAGGATTGTCCTCAAACAAATTAAGCGTAATTGTTATCTAAGATCTAAAACAACGCTGAAGCGTGACTTCAACCGAATAAGATATAAATGTTATAATAATCTACTTATACATTTCTAGTATTAGACACTAGATGTAACGACTCGTATGTTCAACGATATATAATTAATCTATTTAATTATATAAGTAGTAATCCAGTGAATTAAATGGTCGTAAAATTAAATTATATTGAATATTTAATTAATTTAAATAATTGAATAATATATTTAATTCAGAAATAATCAAAAATAGTGGAATTCACAATAAAGTGTGAATTGGATTATATATAAGGTATAATTCAGTTTAGAGTTGAATTATATTCACGAATATATTATTTTAAAAAAGTTTGAACGTAGAATTATAATATAATTATAATCGAGCTCGAAATGGCGCAGCAGTTCGCAATTTGGCGATTTGAATTCAACCGAATATACAGAAGCTGTTTTAAATCGGATTCCTGTGAAATAAGAAACGTTCGGAGCTGGTGAAGTATATTTTTCTAATAGAAGAGAAAAATCGGGATTTCGTTGTGTAGATTGTAAGTTATGGCCAAATCAACTTTTCAAATAGTCGCTATGAAATCGCTATGAGCCATAACGATATATTTAATTATAATTAAATATTGGTATCGAATTTGGACAAATTATTTGAGATGTAGTTATAATTAAAGTTTTAGAATTTTACTATAATTTTTAATTGGGGAAATAAGTCACTTTTTATTTGGAGTATTTTGCACCCTATGTCAAATATTTTTGGGTTTCACAATATGAGTTAACCTACCGATATTATTATATTTTTGGAATCGTAGCACCTTGCTCGTTGCAATGGTATTTTTGTTTCCGTCCATAGTGGTCCGTAAACGAATGGAGTTTCATATAGTCGGTACGCTAAACTCTAAACACAACAATATAAATATAACCCCAAACCATTCCAAAACCTTTACTCATTTCTTTCCCGATCAAAAATAGGCCATGTTCTCATATTATTCTCGGCCATCAGATTTCTCCTCTTTTCAACCAAGAACGTGGAGAAAACTCCTCAAAATATCAAGCAAACTCAAAAATTTGACCCTATAAATACCGTTTCAAAGCCTTAAGACCTAAATAAATCGTTCCTCTAAAACACAGCAAACGAAGTGAGCCGCCACCAATTCTTATTCTTAGCCAAAATCGTTCGATTGGAAATTCAAAGTAAAATCGAATTAAAATCTATAAATTCGAAATATGAGTTCTTTGAGTTCATCTTGGGTTCCTCTTCGTATTCATATGCCTTTTTCTGAGTTCGAACTCAGAGGCTTTTCGCTGCTACTTAAATTCGTGAGCTATGGCTGCTCGACGGAAATGGTATGGGTGGTGAGAGTAGGGTGGTGGTGGTAGGGGTTAAGTGGGATGACGATGGGTTGAATATGTAAGGCTCAAGTAGATAATAAATTAAGTATGAAAATAGAAAAGGGGGTCACGAAATACAAGGTGAAGCAAGAGTTTCATTGGGTGGAGCGAGCTTTTGAATGGCCAGGGGAAGATTTGAATACTGGACGGATATTTTTGTGATGGAGCAGCAGATTTTCAATATAGGGAAGAAGGAGTTCGAAGTTTTGTTCTGGAGTTCGAACAGTTGGAAGACGAAGTTATGCGGGTGGGCAAATTTGAGTAACGGGCTGAGGTAGAACGGGTTGGTATTGGCTGGATGGCGGGTCATGTATCAAATGGGCTGGGTGGATTGTGTAAGCCCAACTTTAATTGGAAATTTAGTTATTTAATTTTAATTAGAATATAAACTTCTGACTTTAATATGTATTACATACGTTATCAGAATTCAACGAAACAAGATCCGTTGGGATCGTATGGACGGGCACTACACAATAGAACTGACTGGAAGTCCATTGGAGCTCGCTACAATTTATTGAAAAATAAATTGTCAGTCTGAATCAAAGATAGTTAATCGTTATTTAACTATAACTGTCCAAGGTGAGTAAAACTCATCAACTCTGAACAGTTTATATATTTATAACGTATTTTTAGAACTAATAAATATTGGTTGATTGCTGTTTATTGAGTGTTTGGATGAACTGCTAGTCAGTTGGTTGAAATTATATATATATATATATATATATATATATTAATATATATATATATATAAATCGTTAAAAATATATTGATTCTATTGATCAAAATATTTCATGTTGAAATGAAAGTGATGTTAATCATATTGTTTAACATCTGTGGATGCAGGGAAACAGGTTGGAGGGATCCAACTGGATTCCTCAATATTATTACTGTTTGTTTTCATATACTGTGATATGTGATGTGATATATAATCTGTGTTGATTACGTGTGTTGAATGATATCGATCATTGTTATTTGGATATTTTAAATATCGTAAGAAATACTGGAATGTAGAAAAGGGTATTTTCAAAGTGTATTTTGAAAATAAATTATTTATATAAAATCAATGGATTTTATATATAAAAGGGAAAGGATTTTATAAAAGAAAATTATAAAATCAAAGAAGAAATGAAAAGGATATATTTGTATAACATTTACAAATAGAAATAAAAAGGAAATATTTGTAAACCATTTACAAATAAAATTGAAAAGGAAATATTCATAAAATAATTAGAATTTTAGAAAAAGAATTATTGAGTAAATAAATAGATTATAAAGGAAATATTTATTTCAAAAATAAATAGAGTTATAAAAGGAATTTATTGGACAATGAAAAGAATGTTATATAAGGAAATATTTGGCTAATGAATAGAATTTTACACTAAGGAAAGTTTAGAACCGTGCTTCGCACACGGGTATAACAGAATATGAATATAAAGTAGATTTTAAATAGAAATCTATTTTAACATATAAGTGGAGAAAAGAAATTTATAAATAATATTTATTAAATTAAATAAAATAATTATCATTGGATAAATAGAATATATAAGTCAGGACTTATATAGAGAAGTAAGAATCGATTTCAACATCAATATTTGAAACTGAATATAGACGTAGAGTTAAATCAAAAGAGTTAAGAAATGGAGTTAAGCTAAATTAGAAACTGACTGGAGATTAGTTAAGTTGAATGGTTTTCTAAGTGTCTATCTGATGTTGGTTTCGACCTTCGGGATTGATACTTAGGGAATTGTTCTCATACTAGTTTACAGTCAGAGACTGATAGATGTGGCAGAATAGTGATAAGTAAATAAGCAATGGGAATGTTTTCCAATGTTAATAACATATATTTTTCTAAACATAGAAAATAAGGAAATACAAATATATATATATATATGTTTGATGATTTGATCGATAATTCCATTTGGAAATAAGATCGTTGTGTGTACACGGACATTTTTCATTTGATAGTTAAATTACCGACTATCAAAGTTTTTGACCATTTTAACGTTGTTAATATGGAGAGACCAGTTGGATTATTATCCGAAGAACCACTCCATATTGGCATAAGCGTTGCAAACCAAGTATGCTGAATATATTACAGACGGAGTAAAGTGCAAGGGCTGTTGTATAAATCCTAGGTAGAGATTGCCTAGGATGGATGTACGGATTAGTGCCTTCGGTTTGTCCAGTCCCAGGACGACTTGAATGGACGAATGTCTGATAGAGTATATCTGGTAGATCACGTAAGTTGATTGTTTCAAATGTATTTACGTTGGTGGCATAGGAATTCGTTTCTCTTAGCTTATACCCGTGGTATTTTTGGGGAAATCAATTTGTGATTTGACGGCTATGATGATGTGGCATTCAAAGTAAATGAAGACGTGATCTGTATAGAGATACGTTATAACCTCAAGCCTCATCAACTGGGAAATGACAGAAATCGGGCAGGCAGCATGGCTAAGTGGGCCGCACCCAAGTAGGGTATATTGTCACCGTCTAGAGAATATTCATATTTGTTACTTCTTTCAATTCTGTATCTCCCGGGAATGGTTATGTTGGTTTACCAACTGTAAGGTGACAATATATTCGATACACTCAAGCAAAATGAGTGTTCGGTCATGTGTGGCCGAGTTGCAAGATGTTCTTTTTGAACTCCAGTGTATCGCTTCTAGAGTACACTGAGCGGAAGGTGGATCCATACCTTGTCATAGTTGGAATCCATTCCCCATATAAGAGCCCGTGGTTTTGATTGTATATTATATATGTAGAACATTAGATGCAAGCGTTTCTGCTAGATTTCTATTTACTTGATCTAGGCATTATTATAAAATCAGACAAGTATCGGTTTAGAAATATTTTGGGTTATCGTAAGGTAAAAGCCATCCGTGTTTATGTATGGATCGGTCTTATGATTATCCTTTGTTTAAAAAGGATTTTGAAAGTTAAATCAAATGATTTGAGTTTACTCACACCAGTCACATGACTGACCCAGAGTTTATTTTGTTTTGTTTTCCCTAAACTCTTGGGTGCCCAATTTTGTACAGACAGTCAAGTAGTCGGGATTTACAGATACTGGAAGAGCTGGAGCAGGAGGCTACAGGATTATGTAGCTATTGTTATTTCCGCTGTGTTGTAAGTGTTATACTCTAATAATGGTATTGTACACAAATACAGTTTTATTTCAAAGTTATGTTATGAAATATATTTATTCGTTCCGCTGTGAAATTCGTGTTTACTTTGATGTTGTGTGTTCTTCTTCTTCTTCTATTCTAAGTTTCTATCTTATCTATTCTCACCCACTAATTTCTTTCATGGACTAACTGGTATTTCTGATGCTTGAATAGTCGACATAGTGTTGTATGCCGATATCTAGGATCACAAAACCCCGGGTCGTTACACTAGATATGAATCACATAAATGTATGTAAATTTATAGAAATTGCAAAACAAGTAGAAATCTGATAAAAGGACAAGTGGACTTACGATTGGAAATGAAGCAAATGTTGTTGAATTATCCATAGGAAGTTTGTAACGACCCGTATTTATATGGATAATAATTAATTAATTTAATTATTTAAATAATGGTTTAGAGAATTAAATGGTTATTTAATTAAATAATATTGAATATTTAATTAATATAATGATTAAATAATATATTAAATTCTGAAATAATCAGAATTTGTGAATTGACAATATAATGTGAACTGGACAATTCAAAGTATTTAATTCAGCTTAGAATTTAATTAGAATGACGAATATATTATTTGAACGACAGTTTGAACGTATAATTATATTATAATTAAATTCGAGCTCGAAATGGCGCGGCAGTTCGCTATTTGGCGATTTGAACTTCAACTGAAAATACAGAATTCGTTTTAAATCGGATTTCTGTGAAACAAGAAACATTGGAATCTGTTGAACTGTATTTTTATAATGAAAGAGAAAAATTGGGATTTCATTGTGTAGATTTTGATTTATGTCCAAATCAAATTTTAGAAAAGTCGCCATGGAATTCCTTTATAATTTATAACGATATATATATAAGGAATTTCAATATAAATTTGAATATCGATTCAACCGGGATTTGAATATCGAGTTGTAAATCCCAGTGGAGCTGTATGATATTCTGTTTTAAATATTAAATCTAATTATTTTAAATATATTTATATATTTATAAGGGTTATTTAGAGCTTTAAAAATAGCCACTTTTGCAAACGACCTCAGAATTCAACGAATCTAATTTTGTTGGATCCGCAATATTAAATTATTACTAGATTTCAATTTCCGTGATTTTTAGGCTCCATGTGTGGCCGTACCGATTTTTAATGTGCAAAACAGTCAGTATTTTGACGGTTAAAAATACGCTGTGTGAGCAAACGGAGTCGGAATTCGACGAAACCAGTTTCGTTGGGTCCGTAATGTCGAACTATAGCTGCATGTCCAGTTTCGTGATTTTTGGATATTATATGTGATTATAGGAGTTTTTAGATCAATGATATAAAAAGGAAATAAATAATATAAAATAGTAGCTTAAGTTTTAAGCTAACATTTTAACCTGTAAATACCTTACTTTACCCTATAACCTCATTTCCAATTTTCTTTTCACCGATCAGATAAAATCCATCGCCACTTCTTTTCTTTTCTCTAGGAAAAAAAAACATGAAGAGTTATTCTTTGGATAATAAAAAACAATCCCTACAAAAATCCATAAATCTGCAAATGCATATATCCGAAAGCTTATTACCTTCCTCTTCGATTCTATGTTGATTTTGTTGAGTACGGTGGATATTTTCTTCGCTGGTTTTTCCAGCGATCAGCTAGCGTTCCTCTGCGATGGAAGTTAAGGAAATAATGTTCGATTCAGAGGCTGATTTCCTGATCGTGGGAGGGGGGAATGGTTCAGTTTTTGTGCAATTCAATGATTGAAGGTGTCGCGTGGTTTTCTCGAGTTCATGCCTGAAGCAGACGTCGCGATTTACTAGTGTCTCCAGTTTGAGGTTACGGTGCCAGGAAGGTAGAGGCAGTGGAGAAGAACACTGTGGTGCTCTAAGTTGGTTGATCGATTGAAGGTAAGGAGGGGCGTAGTGGAGCATGAAATGTCGGCAATGGAAGATGGATGCCTGAAGCTTTTTAATTCGGGAAGATGAGTCTTAAAAGGGAACGGGCTCGAAATTTTGTTTGGAGAAAAGGAAAAGGAGAGGGCCTGGATATTTACGGATGGGTATGGGCCGTTGTGAGTTAGAGGGGGTAAAGCCCACTAAAACCTTTCAACTAGTTTAAATTTAATTTAAATTAGTATATTAAGTTGTAAATTATATAACTTTATCATACGGTATCGGAATTGGACAAAATAAGATCCGTTGTGATCGTATGGACGACGCCTACACAATGGAACTGACTGGGAGTGAATAGGAGCTCGTTACAATTTATAGCAAAATAAATTGTCCGTCTGAATCAAGCGATGGTTATCGTTATTAACGATGATCGTCCAATGTGAGTAAAACTCACCAACTCTGAACAGTTATATTTCTATAACGTATTTTTAGAACTGATAATTATCTGTTGATTTTTGTGTGTTAACTGTTTGGTTGAATTGCTTATGTATTGTTTGAAATTACAGATAACAATATATATATATAAATCGTTAATCAAATATTGATTCTGTTTAGCAGAATATTTCATAGTGAAATGAAATCGATGTTAATTATATTGTTTAACATCTGTGATGCAGGGAAATCGGTTGGAGGGACCCAACTGGGTTCCTCAATATATAAAATACTGTTTTATTTCATATATTGTGATATATGATGTGATATATAATCTGTTGTTGATTATGTGTGTTTGAATGATATTGATCACTGTTGTTTGGTATTTTAAATACCGTAAGAAAACCCTGGGATGAAAAAGGAAAATTTCAATAACTATATTGAAATAAAATATCATATAAAATCAAAAGATTTTATATAGAAGAAAGATTTCAAACTGTATATTGAAATAGAATATTTATAAAATCAAATGATTTTATATAAAGGAATATTTATAAAATCAAGGGATTTTATAAAGAAAATTATTTGTAAAACAAAATAGAAAGAGAAATATTTGTAAAACATTTACAAATGAAATTGAAAAGGGAGTATTTGTAAAACATTTACAAATAGAAGTGGAAAGGAAATATTTGTAAAACATTTACAAATAGAATTAAAAAGGAAATGTTTATTTAGAAAATAAATAGAGTTATAATAGGGATTTATTGGGAAATGAAAAAGAATGTCATATAAGGAAATATTTGGCAAATGAATAGAATTTTACATCAGGAAAGTTTAGACCCGTGCTTCGCACACGGGTATAACATGATATTGATTTAAAGCAAAGATTTTAAATAGAATCGGTTGTAACCAATAGATTGAGAAGACTAATTTATAAATAATATTTTATAAATTAAATAAATTAATTATCATTGTATATATAGAATATATAAGTCAGGGCTTATATAGAGAAGTAAGAATCGATTAAAACATCGATATTTGAAACTGAATATGGACGTAGAGTTAATCAAAGGAGTTAATCAAAATGTGTTAATCAAAATGAGTTAGAGGAGTTAATCGATTAGAGTTAGAGTTAAATAGTTAGAGTTAATCAGTTAGAATTAATCGGTTAGAGTTAATCAGTTAGAATTAACCAGTTAGAGTTAATCAGTTAGAATTAATCGGTTAGAGTTAATCAGTTAGAATTAACCAATTAGAGTTAATCAGTTAGAGTTAACCAGTTAGAGTTAATTAGTTAGAGTTAACCAGTTAGAGTTAATCAGTTAGAGTTAATCGATTAGAGTTAATCGAATATAGTTATTTGAAGAATTAATCTAATAGAGTTAATCAAATAGAGTAAATCGAATTTATAGTCAATCGATTAGAGTTAGAATTAGTCGATTAGAGTAAGAGTTAATCAGTTAGAGTTAACCAGTTAGAGTTAATCAGTTAGAATTAATCGAATAGTGTTAATTGAATAGAGTTAAAAGAAGTTATCGAATATTTGTTATTTGAAAGAAGTTATCGAATATTTGTTATTCGAAAGTAGTTATCGAATATTTGTTATTCGAAAGAAGTTATCGAATATTTGTTATTCGAAAGGGTTATCAAATGTTAGTTATTCGAAAGGAGTTATCAAATTTATTTGAATAGAGTTAAAAGGAGTTATCGAATATTAGTTATTCGAAAGGAGTTAATCGAATATTAGTTATTCGAAAGGAGTCAATCGAATATTAGTTATTCGAAAGGAGTTAATCGAACATAGTTTATTCGAAAGGAGTTAATTGATAAGAGAAAATTAGTTAGAGTTAATTGAATAGAGTTATTCCAGTAGGGTAAATCAATAGGGTTAAAAGAATTGAGTTAATCAAATAGAACTGACTGATAAGAGTAAATCGATTAGAGTTAATCGAATAGTGTTAATTGAATAGAGTTATTCGATGATAGGTTATTCGAAGAAGAAAGATTATCGAATATAGTTTATTCGAAGGAAAGATTTATCGAATAGAGATTTATTAGTAAGAGAGTTACGTAAGGAAGTTTGTTAAAGATTTAAATGATAAACTTTGACTATTTCGAAGTTAAAACGTTATTCAGTTAAGGTCTGAGAGGTAATTATACCCCAACTTGATTGACTTCCTTCTTAACTAAGGAATGGTAAGGTTTGATAGTGAAGAATGGATAAGTGAATTTAGTAAATGAGTGAAATGGTGAATTGGCATAACGATGTTTTATTTAAACATCTATTTAAATCAAAGGAACGAGTTTTGGAAACGTTTTCCAAATATAATCAGAGATATTTTCTAATCATAGAAAATGAAATATTGGATGGTAAAGAATACTGGAATAACAACGATGCATGGGAAGGAGATGGAAATGTTTTCCAATGATTAATAATGTATATTTTCTAAATTTAGAAAATAAGAATTTCTGCATATATATAGACACTGGAAATGGAGAATGAATAACTTAATGATAAATTAATTTAAGAGATAAATGATGAATGATGATTGATCGATATAATTTCCATCTGGAAATAATATCGTTGTTTGCTCACGTGTTTTTCTTTGATAGTTAACTCACCGACTATCGAAGTTTTTGACCATTTTTTCGTTGTCAATACGGAGAGACCGGTTGGATTCTCATCCAAAGAACCACTCCGTATCAAATAGATTGAAGACAATTTGAAGACGGAGTAAACAGCAATGGCCGTTGTATAAGTCATAGGTAGGGATTGCCTAGGATGGATGTACGGAATAGTGCCTTCGGTTTGTCTAGTCCCAGGACAACTTGAATGGACGAATGTTTGACAGAGTATATCTGGTAGATCGCGTAAGTTGATCATTTCAAATGTATTTACGTTGGTGGCTGAGGAATTCTGTAACGACCCGTGTTTTTCAACCATTTGAACCTGGATATTTAAATTGGTTTTAAATATTTTATTTGGAATATAAATGGATTTTTATATTTAATTCGATAATAAAACGAAGTTTGAACGTTATATAATTTATATAAAATAAATAGAGCTTGAAAATAGCGCTGCAGTTCGTAAATTCGAGTTTGAACTTCAACTGAGGATACAGGGTTCGATATAAGTCGGATTTCTGTAAAACAAGACACGTTGGGACCGTATTGACGATAATTTTCATATGAAAGAGAAAAATCCAGATTTCGTGTTATAATTTGATAGTTATGGCCAAATCAAAATTTGAAATAGTCGCTATGGAAAATCGTTATTTAATTATAGACCTTTAAAATAGCCGTTTTGCAAACGGACTCTATTTTCGATGAAACCAGTTTCATTAGAACCGTATCGATAAATTATTGTCAGAAAATCAAACTGCGTGGAAAACCGATGTCGTATGTGACCACGATAGTCATAAACGCCCGTTCAAACTCTATAACGCGTAATTAAATAAATAAAGTGATATTTGAGCGCAACTGGAGCAGATGATCAAATTAAGCCATGAAACCAATTCCGTTGAGTTCGTATCGTCGATTAGAGTCAGGATAGGTATATAGTTTGTTATTTTTAGAGATCGAGAAATTTGGCGTTAAAAAGGGTAGGGCGGTTCGGGGTAAAAACAGCCTATCGGGCAAACAGTCTCAGAATGCGACGAAACTAGTGCCGTTGGGTTCGTATCGAAAGGTTATTGTCAGTGTTCGCAGTTTCAAGTTGATTTGATTTACCTGGTGATCGTGAAAAATTTAAAAGCGTGTTCATTTCTGGTTTTATAAGGGAATTTTTTCCAAACGACCTCGGATTTCGACGAAACTTGTCCCATTAGATCCGAAATATCTTTTTACATCACGAAAAGCCTTTTTATCAGTAAACAGAAGTCGTTTGTGGTGGTTTCTGCGTGCTACTTCGGGATAAAGTATCATATAATATATATATAATCTCTGGTCTAACCTATATAGGGCAGTACAATACAAAGGACCTATGGTATCTTTTCTCACCAGCTACGTATGAGCCTACTCTCTTTATACGTGACAAGAAATGAAATGAAGATATCAATACAGCTACCTGCCTCTCTGCACACCTTACCCTATACCCAGTACCACAATACGTAAGTAGTCTGTATTTTTCTCCCCAATCAATGCACGTAGACCCCAAATGAAGGATACTGGGCACCTACGCACATGCAAGAATTACGGCTATCTTATGTCTCTACGTTTTCTTCTTTCTTTTCTGTACACCTACCCCAATGTCAATACACATATGCTATCACATGCTACCCCAACACTTCTGCTAACCTATCCGTATGAAACCACGCTGGACATTGAAAGGAAAATACAACTGTTATGTGCTGTATTTTCAACAGCTATGGAAAACTTGTACAGACTTTTGCATCAGCTATCCTTCAGCTACTCATCGTACATGCAAATTACTTCACGGCCAAGCCACCTCAGTGCCGTGAGAACCAAACCTACCTTGTACCAACTGATAAGACGTCATTCTTATCTTCTTATACCTTCAGCTATAAATACAAACGTGCCTTCTCATTTTCTTTTGAGGAATATTAACTTGCGAGCTCCATTATTATAAAAAAAAAACATAAAAATATATATATATATATATATATATATGCAAAGAAGGGATGAAGAAGCATATGGGGTAAGAAGCAAGAATGGTGAGAAGTGGGACTGGCAAAAAGAAGGTTGGGGAAGAAATTTGTAAACGTGAGCAGGGTTCTGGTGCATGCGAACAGGAAATAGAGGGGGGGGGACTGGGTTGGTACGGTAGAATAAGGGAATGCATGGCGTTGGGTCATTGAGAGGAGTAGGGTGCGGTTTTATTAGTGGAGAAGGCAAGACGTGAAGAGGTAGAGTGCTGATGGATCTGGGCGGTTGGGACGGCAGCTGGACAAGGGGAAGCGAAGGTCAAGGTATGTATAAGTTGGAGTAGAAAAATCGTGAGCAAATCAGTTTGGCCAAAAATCTTTATTTGGGAACGTAATTAAGTTAGTTAAGTTAGTTAATTAAATAAAAACCTTATTAGCTCAAAGTGATTCACAGCATGATCAGGTGTTATCAAGAATTAGTTCGACCCGTGGTACCGATTAACACCGAAATCAAGTTAGAAGAATCATAAAATATTAATTAGTTTATAATGTAAGTAGGTTAATAAACTTTATTGGAAAAAAAAATTATTATTATAATTTAATTAAGAAATTAATTATTTAATTCAGTTGTATATGTTCATAATTATGTGTATCTCACATTGATAATCAGAATTGAATAGGAAACAAAAGAGAGGTGTTTGGACCATGTGCTCGAATACTACAGTCTGGGACAGAACTGGACGGAGCTGGAAATAACTTAGTTTTCAGTAAATTAAACATTCGTTTAATTTAACTGAAACAAGCCGGTTAAACAAAAAATGGAAATCAGGTGAGTTAAACTCACTCAGTTACCCTTTTTATATTTTATATAAATTGGGTGTTTTTATTCTGTGTGCTCTGCTTGCCAATGGTTGACTATTTTTCTAGTTATACATTGATCTGTTGATTTAACCGATGAAAATAAACCGTGTTTAATTTCAGTGAAATACCAAATCGTTATTTTTAACTATTGGTTCCAATAAAGGTAACTCACCTTGGTTGGTCACGTTTATTTATAAACGTGTTTAAATGGTTGAATCGTTTGAATTGCTTGTGGTTGATGTTGAATGGTTGCTATTTAGTGTTGTCAGTTAAACAAAACTGAAAAGTCTGATTTGAGATAACCATTTTGTATACAGGGAAGAACAGGTTGGAGGGATCCAACCGGATTCCTCAAATATATTATTTATTTCATATTTTCCCATATGAACTGTCCTGTTTGGTTGATTGATTGATTATTGATTTGGACTGGGAATTTAACCTGTGTTGTGTTTAAACCAGTGAGTGGTATTGGTTGAGTATTTAGCAGTGTATGGCCTATAAAATCAATCGTGTTATAAATATTGATTCACCGTCAGGTGAATCGATAAAGATGAGGTTATAAAATTTATTATATAACTGGAGTTGGATTTTGAATATATTATTTTGAAT
The DNA here is from genome assembly GCA_030737875.1 of Allium sativum. Taxonomy (NCBI): domain Eukaryota; kingdom Viridiplantae; phylum Streptophyta; class Magnoliopsida; order Asparagales; family Amaryllidaceae; genus Allium; species Allium sativum. Next base: position 765,192,995 of record CM060912.1, on the reverse strand, counting down.
AAAAGTTATAATAGGGAATTAAATAAATATTTTATTTATTTAAGACTTTGATCGTTATTAAATTATTTTATAAAGTAAATGCTGACGTTAATCAGGTTTACGAGTATGAGAACAAGTAAAGAAATCGAAGGATTTAACCTTGATAATTGTTTTGTAAAGCAAACAATTAATGGGATTATTTAAATTAATTATATTTTTAATCAATTTAAAGTGAGGATTAATTGGAATCGATTAACGAGATAATCGAGTTTTGGGTTAATTAAATCGACCGTTTGAATTGGAATTTGATTATCAAAATTGATGTGTTTTGATTTGGATGGTTTAATAAATATTGTTTAAATTTAAATAGGGTTTTAAAAAGGGATTTACCATTTAATTTTGTCATTAAAGAAATTAACTACCCATGTACTTAATGATTGAAATAAATTATTATTTTAATTAATAATAATTTAGACAATTACTTTTCAAAAGTAATTGAAGTGAAATGAAATCAAAGGAGATTGGAAATAAGCGAATCTGGTTGAAGAACTAGGTTATAGGGTTGTTTAACCAAATCCAATAGTTAAGTGGAATTTGTTTGAGACTAGAATGAAATATTGATTTTGATTACAACTTATGTTTATCGGAGGATAAAGAACGTTGTTGATCAAGGTCTGAGAGGTAATTAAAATACCCCAACTTGAACAACATTGGGATTATCTGAAGATAGTATTAGTTGGTAATCGTAAGAGACGTTAGTGGATATGTTTTGAAAATCTAAACAGCGATTTTAGCGCTGTTGTTATAATATATGTTTTGTAAATCTAATATAGCGTTGTAGCGCTTTTGCTATAGTAAATGGGTTGTAACCCTAAACAGCGATTATAGCGCTGTTGTTTTGTAAATCTAAATAGTAATTATATCACTATTGTTATAACATATGTGCTATAAATTTCATTGTTAAAACTAATGGATTTCCGAATTTAAAAGATGATTGGAAGGAAGATTTAAATGGGAAATTGAATATAGTTATTCGAGATAGAATTAGCCAAACATAATTATTCGGCTAAGTTGCCATTTCGTACGACTGCTAGCGTAATTCGCAGGGCTGCAGATAGCCTACGGCGGTCGGATGTTTCCTGAGGGAATCAGGCGTAACCATTGTGATCGCTGTGATCTAGAGTCAAGCGAATGGAGTTAAGTCGAATATTAGTTAAATAAGTCGAGTTAGTCAGTTAGAATAAACCAGTTAGTGTTAATCAATTAGAGTTAATCGATTAGAGTTAAATCGAATTAGAAGTATTCAAATATCGTATTTTTGAATATTTAAAGGAGTTAGAAGTTTTAATTTAACAAAAGTAAATCAGTTTGTTAAAGGCCAAGTGATGCTGAATACTGAACCAGTGAACTCATTGGAGTGTCATGTTGAAACACTGTTTATTTTGATAGTTAAATCACCGACTATCAAATCTGTCCAATGCGATTGTTGGTATGGAAAGACCGGGATCAAATTCATATTCGAAAACCATTCCGACCAACAAATACGTGGAGATATCAGAAGATGATCGAGATGGTGCTGTGAAGACCGTGGGTTTTCACAAACGGAAGAACCACTAATATTCTCTGCCTGGCAAGCAGAGATAAACTGTGATTCTGTCGTGGTTGGAATCTACGGGTTGCAAGGACTACTCGCTACTGATCCATGGGGTGATTCCTATATTGGATGCGGTAGGAAAGTGCCTTTGGTTCATCCTGTTCCTGGATGATTTGTATGGACGGATGTCTGACAGAGTATTTCCAAAGGATCGCGTACGTTGATTTCTTCAAACGTGCTATAGTTGTTGGCGGGGAATCGCCGTTCTCTTAGCTTAACTGCTAGAGTATTTTTGTGGATGTCAATTAGTGATATCTGATGGATTTGACGATGTGGCATTCAAAGTAAATGGCGACCAGATGTCAAGAGTTAATTCTGGCCTCAAGCCTCATCAACCGGGAAATGACAAAAATCGGGCAGGCAGCATGGCTATGTGGGTCGCTCCCATTAGGGTGTAGAATCACCTATCTAGAGAAAATCCTATTTGCTTCTTAAATCTATGTTTCGATGCTGTCCCTTGTCGGGAGGCGGTTGCTGATCCCAACCGTCGGTGATATACATTCGATACACTCAAGCGAAATGAGTCGTCGGTCATGTGAGAGCCAGGTTGCAAGAAGTTCTTGTTAAACCCAGTGTATTCGTCTCTAGAGATACACTATCGGAAGGTGGACCCATACCTTGTCAAGTCGGAATCCAATTCCCAATAAGCGCCTGCGGTTTTGATTGTATACTATATATGTGGAGCGTGAGATGCAAGCGTTCCACTAAATTGATATTTACTTGTATTTAGACATTATTATAATATCAGAAAAGATATTGGTTTCAAAATTGTTTTGGGTTATCGTAAGGTAAAAACCGTCCGTGTTTATGTGTGGATTTGGTCTTACGATTATCTTTTCTTTTGAAAAGGTTTTGAACTTTAAATCATGATTGGATGGTTCACCCTTATTACTGTGCGAGTTTATCTCACTCTGGTTCACCAGACTGACCCGGTGTTTTGTAAATGCTCGGGTTAGCCCGGAGTGTACAGGTTCAGGTTAGCGACTGCTATGAAGAGACGAGCTGGAAGAGTCCAGACGTATGATATTACTACTATTCCGCTGTGTGTTGTATATGGGAACAGGCTATTATAACTGTCCCATTGTATGATGTACTCTGATACTGTAAGTATTTTCAAAGCTCTCAATAAAGATTTATTTCTGTATTATATTTTGTTCCGCTGCGATGTGAGACTCTGGGTGGTGTTGCTTTCTTCTTCTTCTTCTTCTATTCTAATGTTTCTACCTTATCTATTCTCACCCTCTAACTTCTTTCTATTAATGATCTGGAATGTTCGATGTCTGAATGGTCAACATGATAGTTTGATGTTGATTTTCGGAGTCGAAAATCCCAGTTCGTTACAGTGGTATCAGAGCTGAAGGTTAAGTAAGTACCTTGGCTCTGTGGCGTGACTCAGTAGAGATGGGGTTAGCAATACCCTAGATTGAGTTGAGTGTATATATACGAGTGACCATATTTGTAGATTTTAAAAAAAATGTTTTATATTGTGGAGATTTATTGGTTGAGTTGTTTATGAGTTCTGGTCGATCGGTTTGATCCACTGTATCGATAGGGGTTTCTAAACACTCAAGTACGATAAACCGACGCATTATGTTTTGAAAAAGGGTAAATGAAATAATTTACCCAAATTATATTTTGATATAAAGAAAATATATATATATTGGAAATATTATAATATATTGGATGTGTTGCTTGATTATAAGTGAAATGGTTATATATAACCAATCAGAATTCATATAAGTGAAATATATGAAATCAGAGGAGTTAAATCTGAATTTAAATCAGAATTGAAATTAAAACTTTGGAAATTTGGACAAGTGGTTGAAAATGGAATTGGACTTAATATATGAGAATTTTAAAATCCTGGGAGGTTTTTAAATTGTTTTACAAGCCTTGGAAAGGATATTTTGAACTGATTTCAAAATGGAAGTGTTTAGAAATGGTTTTGAAAAGTGATATAGTATTGAACTCACTTCGATAACTGGAAAATAGATTTCGATGATGTGCGCGCCATTATCGGTGTTCATTTTCGAGTTCTAAGTGACGGATTACTACCAAAAATCTTGTTTTGAACTGCTTTGAGAAAAAACGAGTTGTTTGAATCCTGGAAAGAAATGTTTGATTTTTGAAAGAACTGAACTGTTTAAAAACTCCCAGGGAAAGTGTTTGAACAAGAACAAGATTAAATAGAAATTGTGAAAGCGAATATGAATTGAATTGAAACCGATTAACTAGAAATTGAATCGGGATATACTATATCAAGTGGAATTAGAATTGTGGAGACAAGAATCTGAAATAGTGTTGGTTGGAATTGATAATGGATGATAATTGAGTTAAGAATGGGATTTGGCTTGGACACGTGAAGGATTTGGTTTTGAAGATAAAATTGGAATTTTGGTTGGAGAATGCATGTGTATATGCTGACAGGGTGGCAGACGGGAAAGATATAGTGATATGCCCGACAAAAAGGTACATGTTTATTTTCATATGAGTTTGGTGATTTATGAGCCTATTTGGCAAGCCGCTTGGCTGTTTTATTTTCTTTTGGATTGGAGAAGGCCTAGAAAGGCGAGTTGTAGTTGTACCAATTGAGCCATACAAAGGAGGTGCTGGCGAAATTTTTCGAAAATTTAAGGTGTTAGAAAATTTTCAATAATTTTGAAAATATCTATTCACGGTATTGGATTGATTTTGATTTAAAATAAATTGGATTTGAAAATTAATGGATTTATAACGTTCTTTCTTACCTTAGCAATTTCGAGGACGAAATTATTTTAAGGGGGAAAGAATGTAACGACCCGTGTTTTTCAACCATTTGAACCTGGATATTTAAATTGGTTTTAAATATTTTATTTGGAATATAAATGGATTTTTATATTTAATTCGATAATAAAATGAAGTTTGAACGTTATATAATTTATATAAAATAAATAGAGCTTGAAAATAGCGCTGCAGTTCGTAAATTCGAGTTTGAACTTCAACTGAGGATACAGGGTTCGATATAAGTCGGATTTCTGTAAAACAAGACACGTTGGGACCGTATTGACGATAATTTTCATATGAAAGAGAAAAATCCAGATTTCGTGTTATAATTTGATAGTTATGGCCAAATCAAATTTTGAAATAGTCGCTATGGAAAATCGTTATTTAATTATAGACCTTTAAAATAGCCGTTTTGCAAACGGACTCTGTTTTCGATGAAACCAGTTTCATTAGAACCGTATCGATAAATTATTGTCAGAAAATCAAACTGCGTGGAAAACCGATGTCGTATGTGACCACGATAGTCATAAACGCCCGTTCAAATTCTATAACGCGTAATTAAATAAATAAAGGGATATTTGAGCGTAACTGGAGCAGATGATCAAATTAAGCCATGAAACCAATTCCGTTGAGTTCGTATCGTCGATTAGAGTCAGGATAGGTATATAGTTTGTTATTTTTAGAGATCGAGAAATTTGGCGTTAAAAAGGGTAGGGCGGTTCGGGGTAAAAACAGCCTATCGGGCAAATAGTCTCAGAATGCGACGAAACTAGTGCCGTTGGGTTCGTATCGAAAGGTTATTGTCAGTGTTCGCAGTTTCAAGTTGATTTGATTTACCTGGTGATCGTGAAAAATTTAAAAGCGTGTTCATTTCTGGTTTTATAAGGGAATTTTTTCCAAACGACCTCGGATTTCGACGAAACTTGTCCCATTAGATCCGAAATATCTTTTTACATCAGGAAAAGCCTTTTTATCAGTAAACAGAAGTCGTTTGTGGTGGTTTCTGCGTGCTACTTCGGGATAAAATATCATATAATATATATATAATCTCTGGTCTAACCTATATAGGGCAGTACAATACAAAGGACCTATGGTATCTTTTCTCACCAGCTACGTATGAGCCTACTCTCTTTATACGTGACAAGAAATGAAATGAAGATATCAATACAGCTACCTGCCTCTCTACACACCTTACCCTATACCCAGTACCACAATACGTAAGTAGTCTGTATTTTTCTCCCCAATCAATGCACGTAGACCCCAAATGAAGGATACTGGGCACCTACGCACATGCAAGAATTACGGCTATCCTACGTCTCTACGTTTTCTTCTTTCTTTTCTGTACACCTACCCCAATGTCAATACACATATGCTATCACATGCTACCCCAACACTTCTGCTAACCTATTCGTATGAAACCACGCTGGACATTGAAAGGAAAATACAACTGTTCTGTGCTGTATTTTCAACAGCTATGGAAAACTTGTACAGACTTTTGCATCAGCTATCCTTCAGCTACTCATCGTACATGCAAATTACTTCACGGCCAAGCCACCTCAGTGCCGTGAGAACCAAACCTACCTTGTACCAACTGATAAGACGTCATTCTTATCTTCTTATACCTTCAGCTATAAATACAAACGTGCCTTCTCATTTTCTTTTGAGGAATATTAACTTGCGAGCTCCATTATTATAAAAAAAAACATAATATATATATATATATATATATATGCAAAGAAGGGATGAAGAAGCATATGGGGTAAGAAGCAAGAATGGTGAGAAGTGGGACTGGCGAAAAGAAGGTTGGGGAAGAAATTTGTAAACGTGAGAAGGGTTCTGGTGCATGCGAACAGGAAATAGAGGGGGGGGGGACTGGATTGGTACGGTAGAATAAGGGAATGCATGGCGTTGGGTCATTGAGAGGAGTAGGGTGCGGTTTTATTAGTGGAGAAGGCAAGACGTGAAGAGGTAGAGTGCTGATGGATCTGGGCGGTTGGGACGGCAACTGGACAAGGGGAAGCGAAGGTCAAGGTATGTATAAGTTGGAGCAGAAAAATCATGAGCAAATCAGTTTGGCCAAAAATCTTTATTTGGGAACGTAATTAAGTTAGTTAAGTTAGTTAATTAAATAAAAACCTTATTAGCTCAAAGTGATTCACAGCATGATCAGGTGTTATCAAGAATTAGTTCGACCCGTGGTACTGATTAACACCGAAATCAAGTTAGAAGAATCATAAAATATTAATTAGTTTATAATGTAAGTAGGTTAATAAACTTTATTGGAAAAAAAAATTATTATTATAATTTAATTAAGAAATTAATTATTTAATTCAGTTGTATATGTTCATAATTATGTGTATCTCACATTGATAATCAGAATTGAACGGGAAACAAAAGAGAGGTGTTTGGACCATGTGCTCGAACACTACAGTCTGGGACAGAACTGGACGGAGCTGGAAACAACTTAGTTTTCAGTAAATTAAACATTCGTTTAATTTAACTGAAACAAGCCGGTTAAACAACAAATGGAAATCAGGTGAGTTAAACTCACTCAGTTACCCTTTTTATATTTTATATAAATTGGGTGTTTTTATTCTGTGTGCTCTGCTTGTCAATGGTTGACTATTTTTCTAGTTATACATTGATCTGTTGATTTAACCGATGAAAATAAACCGTGTTTAATTTCAGTGAAATACCAAATCGTTATTTTTAACTATTGGTTTCAATAAAGGTAACTCACCTTGGTTGGTCACGTTTATTTATAAACGTGTTTAAATGGTTGAATCGTTTGAATTGCTTGTGGTTGATGTTGAATGGTTGCTATTTAGTGTTGTCAGTTAAACAAAACTGAACAGTCTGATTTGAGATAACCATTTTGTATACGGGGAATAACAGGTTGGAGGGATCCAACCGGATTCCTCAAATATATTATTTATTTCATATTTTCCTATATGAACTGTCCTGTTTGGTTGATTGATTGATTATTGATTTGGACTGGGAATTTAACCTGTGTTGTGTTTAAACCAGTGAGCGGTATTGGTTGAGTATTTAGCAGTGTATGGCCTATAAAATCAATCGTGTTATAAATATTGATTCACCGTCAGGTGAATCGATAAAGATGAGGTTATAAAATTTATTATATAACTGGAGTTGGATTTTGAATATATTATTTTGAATAAAAGTTATAATAGGGAATTAAATAAATATTTTATTTATTTAAGACTTTGATCGTTATTAAATTATTTTATAAAGTAAATGCTGACGTTAATCAGGTTTACGAGTATGAGAACAAGTAAAGAAATCGAAGGATTTAACCTTGATAATTGTTTTGTAAAGCAAACAATTAATGGGATTATTTAAATTAATTATATTTTTAATCAATTTAAAGTGAGGATTAATTGGAATCGATTAACGAGATAATCGAGTTTTGGGTTAATTAAATCGACCGTTTGAATTGGAATTTGATTATCAAAATTGATGTGTTTTGATTTGGATGGTTTAATATATATTGTTTAAATTTAAATAGGGTTTTAAAAAGGGATTTACCATTTAATTTTGTCATTAAAGAAATTAACTACCCATGTACTTAATGATTGAAATAAATTATTATTTTAATTAATAATAATTTAGACAATTACTTTTCAAAAGTAATTGAAGTGAAATGAAATCAAAGGAGATTGGAAATAAGCGAATCTGGTTGAAGAACTAGGTTATAGGGTTGTTTAACCAAATCCAATAGTTAAGTGGAATTTGTTTGAGACTAGAATGAAATATTGATTTTGATTACAACTTATGTTTATCGGAGGATAAAGAACGTTGTTGATCAAGGTCTGAGAGGTAATTAAAATACCCCAACTTGAACAACATTGGGATTATCTGAAGATAGTATTAGTTGGTAATCGTAAGAGACGTTAGTGGATATGTTTTGAAAATCTAAACAGCGATTTTAGCGCTGTTGTTATAATATATGTTTTGTAAATCTAATATAGCGATTGTAGCGCTTTTGCTATAGTAAGTGGGTTGTAACCCTAAACAGCGATTATAGCGCTGTTGTTTTGTAAATCTAAATAGTAATTATATCACTATTGTTATAACATATGTGCTATAAATTTCTTTGTTAAAACTAATGGATTTCCGAATTTAAAAGATGACTGGAAGGAAGATTTAAATGGGAAATTGAATATAGTTATTCGAGATAGAATTAGCCAAACATAATTATTCGGCTAAGTTGCCATTTCGTACGACTGCTAGCGTAATTCGCAGGGCTGCAGATAGCCTACGGCGGTCGGATGTTTCCTGAGGGAATCAGGCGTAACCATTGTGATCGCTGTGATCTAGAGTCAAGCGAATGGAGTTAAGTCGAATATTAGTTAAATAAGTCGAGTTAGTCAGTTAGAATAAACCAGTTAGTGTTAATCAATTAGAGTTAATCGATTAGAGTTAAATCGAATTAGAAGTATTCAAATATCGTATTTTTGAATATTTAAAGGAGTTAGAAGTTATAGTTTAACAAAAGTAAATCAGTTTGTTAAAGGCCAAGTGATGCTGAATACTGAACCAGTGAACTCATTGGAGTGTCATGTTGAAACACTGTTTATTTTGATAGTTAAATCACCGACTATCAAATCTGTCCAATGCGATTGTTGGTATGGAAAGACCGGGATCGAATTTATATATGAAAACCATTCCGACCAACAAATACGTGGAGATATCAGAAGATGATCGAGATGGTGCGGTGAAGACCGTGGGTTTTCACAAACGGAAGAACCACTAATATTCTCTGCCTGGCAAGCAGAGATAAACTGTGATTCTGTCGTGGTTGGAATCTACAGGTTGCAAGGACTACTCGCTACTGATCCATGGGATGATTCCTATATTGGATGCGGTAGGAAAGTGCCTTCGGTTCATCCTGTTCCTGGATGATTTGTATGGACGGATGTCTGACAGAGTATTTCCAAAGGATCGCGTACGTTGATTTCTTCAAACGTGCTATAGTTGTTGGCGGGGAATCGCCGTTCTCTTAGCTTAACTGCTAGAGTATTTTTGTGGATGTCAATTAGTGATATCTGATGGATTTGACGATGTGGCATTCAAAGTAAATGGCGACCAGATGTCAAGAGTTAATTCTGGCTTCAAGCCTCATCAACCGGGAAATGACAAAAATCGGGCAGGCAGCATGGCTATGTGGGTCGCTCCCATTAGGGTGTAGAATCAGCTATCTAGAGAAAATCCTATTTGCTTCTTAAATCTATGTTTCGATGCTGTCCCTTGTCGGGAGGCGGTTGCTGATCCCAACCGTCGGTGATATACATTCGATACACTCAAGCGAAATGAGTGGTCGGTCATGTGAGGGCCGGGTTGCAAGAAGTTCTTGTTGAACCCAGTGTATTCGTCTCTAGAGATACACTATCGGAAGGTGGACCCATACCTTGTCAAGTCGGAATCCAATTCCCAATAAGCGCCTGCGGTTTTGATTGTATACTATATATGTGGAGCGTGAGATGCAAGCGTTCCACTAAATTGATATTTACTTGTATTTAGACATTGTTATAATATCAGAAAAGATATTGGTTTCAAAATTGTTTTGGGTTATCGTAAGGTAAAAACCGTCCGTGTTTATGTGTGGATTTGGTCTTACGATTATCTTTTCTTTTGAAAAGGTTTTGAACTTTAAATCATGATTGGATGGTTCACCCTTATTACTGTGCGAGTTTATCTCACTCTGGTTCACCAGACTGACCCGGTGTTTTGTAAATGCTCGGGTTAGCCCGGAGTGTACAGGTTCAGGTTAGCGACTGCTATGAAGAGACGAGCTGGAAGAGTCCAGACGTATGATATTACTACTATTCCGCTGTGTGTTGTATATGGGAACAGGCTATTATAACTGTCCCATTGTATGATGTACTCTGATACTGTAAGTATTTTCAAAGCTCTCAATAAAGATTTATTTCTGTATTATATTTTGTTCCGCTGCGATGTGAGACTCTGGGTGGTGTTGCTTTCTTCTTCTTCTTCTATTCTAATGTTTCTACCTTATCTATTCTCACCCTCTAACTTCTTTCTATTAATGATCTGGAATGTTCGATGTCTGAATGGTCAACATGATAGTTTGATGTTGATTTTCGGAGTCGAAAATCCCAGTTCGTTACAAATTCGTTTCTCTTAGCTTATACCCGTGGTATTTTTTGGGAAATCAATTTGTGATTTGACGGGTATGACGATGTGGCATTCAAAGTGAATGAATGAGTAATCTGTTGAAAGATACGTTATGACCTCCAGCCTCATCAACTGGAAAATGACAGAAATTGTGCAGGTAGCATGGCTAAGTCGTTTGCAACCAAGTAGGGTATATTGTCACCATCTGGAGAATATTCATATTTGTTACTTCTTTCAATTCTGTATCTCCCGAGAATGGTTATGTTGGTTTACCAACTGTAAGGTGACAATATATTCGATACACTCAAGTGAAATGAGTGGTCGGTCATGTGTGGCTGAGTTGCAAGATGTTCTCGTTGAACTCCAGTGTATCGCTTCTAGAGTACACTGAGCGGAAGGTGGATCCATACCTTGTCATAGTTGGAATCCATTCCCCAAATAAGAGCCCATGGTTTTGATTGTATATTATATATGTAGAATGTTAGATGCAAGCGTTTCTACTAGATTGCTAAGTACTTGTATTTAGACATTATTGTAATATCAGAAGAGACTTGATATTAAGAATGATTTGGGTTATTATAAGGTAAAAACCATCTGTGTTTATATGTGGATCGGTCTTACGATTATTCTTTCTTTTGAAAGGATTTTTAAAGTTAAATAAATGATTTGAGTTTACTCACACCAGTCACATGACTGACCAGGAGTTTATTTTGTTTTTTTTCCCATAAACTCTTGGGTGCCCAATTTTGTACGGGCAGTCAAGTAGTCGGTATTTACAGATACTTGAAGAGCTGGAGCAGGAGGCTTCAGAATTATATAGCTATGGTTATTTCCGCTGTGTTGTAAGTGCTGTACTTTGGAAATGATATGTATATTCAAGTACAGATTTATATTTCAAAGTTATTGTATGAAATATATTTATTCGTTCCGCTGTGAGATTCGTGTTTACTCTGATGTTGTATGTTCTTCTTCTTCCTCTATTCTAAGTTTCTATCTTATCTATTATCACCCTCTAATTTCTTTTATGGACTATCTAGTATTTTCGATGCTTGGTTAGTCGATATCGTGTTTGGTGTCGATAATCAGGATCACAATTCCCCGGGTCGTTACAGTGGTATCAGAGCTGAAGGTTAAGTAATTACCTTGGCTCTGTGGCGTGACTCAGTAGAGATAGGGTTAGCAATACCCTAGATTGAGTTGAGTGTATATATACGAGTGAACGTATTTGTTATTTAATATAAAATGATTTTATATTGTGGAGTTTTGTTGGTTGAGTTGTGTATGGGTTCTGGTCGATCAGTTTGATCCACTGTATCGGTAGGAGTTTCTAAACACTCGAATACAATGAACCGACACCGTATGTTTGACAAGAGGTAAATGAAATAATTTTACCCAAAGTATTTGATTTAAAGGATTTATATTGGAATGATTATAATATATTGGATATATTGGTTGTTATTATAATCGAGTAAGATTATAAATTAAATGGTTATATATATAACCAATCAGAATTCATATAAGGGTAGTATATGGAATTAGATGGATAAAATCTGAATTTAAATCAGAATTGAAATAAAACCCTGGAAATTTGAAAGGTGTTTGTAAATGGATTTGAATTGAATATATGAGAATTTTAAAATCCTGGGAGATTTTAAATTGTTTTACCAGCATTGTGAATGGTATTTCGAAATGTATTTCAAAATAGAAGTGTTAGAAATGGTTTTGAAAAGTGATATAGTATTGAACTCGCTTTGATCGCTGGGAAATAACTCTGATGATGTTGGCCACATCATCAGTGTTCATTTTCAAGTTTGTAAGTGATGAATTACTACCAGAGATATTTTTTTGAATTTGTTTTGGGAAAAACAAGTCGTGTTGAATTTCAAAAAGGGAAATTTGATTTTTGAAAGAGGTAAACTGTTTAGAAACTCCCGGGAAGAGATTGTTCGAATTAAAAACCAAATAAAATTGAAATTTGGGAAAGAAAATTGGAATTAAAATAAAGTCAGTTAAGTGGTAACTGAAATTGAATTAGAATGATATCGAGACAAAATTGGATTTGTGAGATTTGAATTTTAAATGTAACTTGATAATCGAGTTAAGAATTTGGAATCAAGGACGATACTTGAGATTGAAATGATATTTGGCTTAGATATAAGCGAACGATTGTGTTGGAGATAAAATTGATTTGGATTTGATCTGAATGATATTGGTATATGCTGAATTGATAACAGATGTAAAGGATATAATGATATACCCGACAAAAAGGTACAAGTTTATTTATATATGAGTTTGGTGATTTATGAGCCGATTGGCAAGCTGCTTGGCTGTTTGATTTTCTTTTGGCTCGGAGATGGCCCAGAGAGGTGAGTTGTAGTTGTACCGATTGACCAGTACAAAGGAGGTGCTGGCGGAATTATTCCAAAAGTTAAAGTGTTAGAGAATTTTCAAAATTTTTGGAAATTTTGGTTAATAAGAATGAATTAACAATTTAATTGAAATTAAATTGGTTCAGTCGAAACTGAAGTTAAGAGGTGAACAAATAATTTAATCAGTTAGTAGAGTTTGTTTTCTACCTTAACAATTTCGAGGACAAAATTATTTTAAGGGAGAAAGAATGTAAGGACCCGTATTTATACGGATAATAATTAATTAATTTAATTTTTTAAATAATGGTTTAGAGAATTAAATGGTTATTTAATTAAATAATATTGAATATTTAATTAATATAATAATTAAATAATATATTAAATTCTGAAATAATCAGAATTAGTGAATTGACAATATAATGTGAACTGGATAATTCAAAGTATTTAATTCAGCTTAGAATTTAATTAGAATGACGAATATATTATTTAAATGACAGTTTGAATGTATAATTATATTATAATTAAATTCAAGCTCGAAATGGCGTGGTAGTTCGCTATTTGGCGATTTGAACTTCAACTGAAAATAGGAATTCGTTTTAAATCGGATTTCTATGAAACAAGAAACGTTGGAATCTGTTGAACTGTATTTTTCTAATGAAAGAGAAAAATTGGTATTTCATTGTGTAGATTTTGATTTATGTCCAAATCAAATTTTAGAAAGGTCGCTATGGAATTCCTTTATAATTTATAACGATATATATATATAAGGAATTTCAATATAAATTTGAATATCGATTCAACCGGGATTTAAATATCAAGTTGTAAATCCCAGTGGAGCTGTATGATATTCTGTTGCGAATATATACGATAATATTTATTTTTAAATATTAAATTTAATTATTTTTAAATATATTTATATATTTAAAAGGGTTATTTAGAGCTTTAAAAATAACCACTTTTGCAAACGACCTCAGAATTCGATGAAACTAATTTTGTCGGATCCGCAATATTAAATTATTACTAGATTTCAATTTCCGTGATTTTTAGGGTCAGTGTGTGGCCGTACGGATTTTTAATGTGAAAAACAGTCAGTATTTTGACGGTTAAAAATAAGCTATGAGAGCAAACGGAATCGAAATTCGACGAAACCATTTTCGTTGGGTTCGTAATGTCGAACTATAGCTGCATGTCCAGTTTCGTAATTTTTGGATATTATATGTGATTATAGGAATTTTTAGATCAATGATACAAAAAGGAAATAAATAATATAAAATAGTAGCTTAAGTTTTAAGCTAACATTTTAACCTATAAATACCTTACCTTTCCCTATAACCTAATTTCCAATTTTCTTTTCACCGATCAGATAAAATCTGCCGCCACTTCTTTTCTTTTCTCCAGGAAAAAAAAACGTGAAGAGTTATTCTTTGGAAAATAAAAAACAATCCCTACAAAAATCCATAAATCCGCAAATGCATATATCCGAAAGCTAATGACCTTCCTCTTTGATTCTATGTTGATTTTGTTGAGTACGGTGGATATTTTCTTCGCTGGTTTTTCCAGCGATCAGCTAGGGTTCCTCTGCGATGGAAGTTAAGGAAATAATGTTCGATTCGGAGGCTGATTTCATGATCATGGGAGGGGGAATGGTTCAGTTTTTGTGCAATTCAATGATTGAAGGAGTCGCGTGGTTTTTTCGAGTTCATGCCTGAAGCAGACGTCGCGATTTACTAGTGTTTCCAGTTTGAAGTTACGGTGCCAGGAAGGTAGAGGCGGTGGAGAAGAACACCGTGGTGGTCCAAGTTGGTTGATCGATTGAAGGTAAGGAGGGATGTAGTGGAGCATGAAATGTCGGCAATGGAGGATGGATGCCCGAAGCTTTTTAATTCGGGAAGATGAGTCTTAAAAGGGAACGGGCTCGAAATTTTGCTTGGAGAAAAGGAAAAGGAGCGGGCCTGGATATTTACGGATGGGTATGGGCCGTGTGAGTTAGAAGGGGTAAAGCCCACTAAAACCTTTCAACTAGTTTAAATTTAATTTAAATTAGTATATTACGTTGTAAATTATATAACTTTATCATACAGTAACAGAATTGGACAAAACAGGATCCATTGGGATCGTATGGACGACGCCTACACAATGGAACTGACTAGGAGTGAATAGGAGCTCGTTACAATTTATAGCAAAATAAATTGTCCATCTAAATCAAGCGATGGTTATCGTTATTAACGATGATCGTCCAATGTGAGTAAAACTCACCAACTCTGAACAGTTATATTTCTATAACATATTTTTAGAACAGATAATTATCTGTTGATTGTTGTGTGTTAACTGTTTGGTTGAATTGATTAAGTATTGGTTGAAATTATAGATAACGATATATATATATATAAATCGTTAATCAAATATTGATTCTGTTTAGCAGAATATTTCATAGTGAAATGAAATCGATGTTAATTATATTGTTTAACATCTGTGATGCAGGGAAATCGGTTGGAGGGACCCAACTGGGTTCCTCAATATATAAAATACTGTTTTGTTTCATATATTGTGATATATGATGTGATATATAATCTGTTGTTGATTATGTGTGTTTGAATGATATTGATCACTGTTGTTTGGTATTTTAAATACCATAAGAAAACCCTTGGATGAAAAAGAAAAATTTCAATAACTATATTAAAGTATAATATTATATAAAATCGAAAGATTTTATATAGAAGGAAGATTTCAAATGTATATTGAAATAGAATATTTATAAAATAAAAGGATTTTATATAAAGGAATATTTATAAAATCAAGGGATTTTATAAAGGAAATTATTTGTAAAACAAAATAGAAAGAGAAATATTTGTAAAACATTTACAAATGAAATTGAAAAGGGAGTATTTGTAAAACATTTACAAATAGAAGTGGAAAGGAAATATTTGTAAAAAATTTACAAATAGAATTAAAAAGGAAATGTTTATTTAGAAAATAAATAGAGTTATAAAAGGGATTTATTGGGAAATGAAAAAGAATGTCATATAAGGAAATATTTGGCAAATGAATAGAATTTTACATCAGGAAAGTTTAGACCCGTGCTTCGCACATGGGTATAACATGATATGGATTTAAAGCAAAGATTTTAAATATAATCGGTTGTAACCAATAGATTGAGAAGACTAATTTATAAATAATATTTTATAAATTAAATAAATTAATTATCATTGTATATATAGAATATATAAGTCAGGGCTTATATAGAGAAGTAAGAATCGATTAAAACATCGATATTTGAAACTGAATATGGACGTAGAGTTAATCAAAGGAGTTAATCAAAATGTGTTAATCAAAATGAGTTAGAGGAGTTAATTGATTAGAGTTAGAGTTAACCAGTTAGAGTTAATAAGTTAGAATTAATCGGTTAGAGTTAATCAGTTAGAATTAACCAGTTAGAGTTAATCAGTTAGAATTAATCGGTTAGAGTTAATCAGTTAGAATTAACCAGTTAGAGTTAATCAGTTAGAGTTAACCAGTTAGAGTTAATCAGTTAGAGTTAACCAGTTAGAGTTAATCAGTTAGAGTTAATCGATTAAAGTTAATCGAATATAGTTATTTGAAGAATTAATCTAATAGAGTTAATCAAATAGAGTAAATCGAATTTATAGTCAATCGATTAGAGTTAGAATTAATCGATTAGAGTTAGAGTTAATCAGTTAGAGTTAACCAGTTAGAGTTAATCAGTTAGAATTAATCGAATAGTGTTAATTGAATAGAGTTAAAAGAAGTTATCGATTATTTGTTATTCGAAAGAAGTTATCGAATATTTGTTATTCGAAAGAAGTTATCGAATATTTGTTATTCGAAAGTAGTTGTCAAATATTTGTTATTCGAAAGAAGTTATCGAATATTTGTTATTCGAAAGGGTTATCGAACGTTAGTTATTTGAAAGGAGTTATCGCATGTTAGTTTATTCGAATAGAGTTAAAAGGAGTTATCGAATATTAGTTATTCGAAAGGAGTTAATCGAATATTAGTTATTCGAAAGGAGTTAATTGAATATTGTTTATTCGAAAGGAGTTAATTGATAGGAGTAAATTAATTAGAGTTAATTGAATAGAGTTAATCCAGTAGGGTAAATCAATAGAGTTAATAGAATTGAGTTAATCAAATAGAACTGACTGATAATAGTAAATCGATTAGAGTTTATCGAATAGTGTTAATTGAATAGAGTTATTCGAAGATAGGTTATTCGAAGAAGAAAGATTATCAAATATAGTTTATTCGAAGGAAAGAGTTATCGAATAGAGATTTATTCGAAAGAGAGTTACGTAAGGAAGTTTGTTAAAGATTTAAAAGATAAACTTTGACTATTTCGAAGTTAAAACGTTGTCCAGTTAAGGTCTGAGAGGTAATTATACCCCAACTTGATTGACTTCCTTCTTAACTAAGGAATGATAAGGTTTGATAGTGAAGAATGGATAAGTGAATTTAGTAAATGAGTGAAATGGTGAATTGGCATAGCGATGTTTTATTTAAAACATCTGTTTAAATCCAAGGAATGAGTTTTGGAAACGTTTTCCAAATATAATCAGAGATATTTTCTAATCATAGAAAATGAAATGCTGAATGGTAAAGAATACTGGAATAACAGTGATACGTGGGTAGGAGATGGAAATGTTTTCCAATGATTAATAACGTATATTTTCTAAATTTAGAAAATAAGAATTTCTGCATATATATAGAAACAGGAAATGGAGAATGAATAAATTAATGATAAATTAATTTAAGAGATAAATGATGAATGATGATTGATCGATATAATTTCCATCTGGAAATAATATCGTTGTTTGCACACGTGTTTTTCTTTGATAGTTAACGCACTGACTTTCGAAGTTTTTGACCATTTTTCCGTCGTCAATACGGAGAGACCGGTTGGATTCTTATCCAAAGAACCACTCCGTATGGGCATTAGCATTTCGACTCAAATAGATCGAAGACAATTTGAAGACGGAGTAAAGAGCAAGGGCTGTTGTATAAGTCCTAGGTAGAGATTGCCTAGGATGGATGTACGGAATAGTGCCTTCGGTTTGTCTAGTCCTAGGACAACTTGAACGGACAAATGTTTGACAGAGTATATCTGGTAGATCGCGTAAGTTGATCGTTTCAAATGTATTTACGTTGATGGCGGAGGAATTCGTTTCTCTTAGCTTATACCCGTGGTATTTTTTGGGAAATCAATTTGTGATTTGACGGGTATGACGATGTGGCATTCATTGTGAATGAATGAGTAATCTGTTGAAAGACACGTTATGACCTCCAGCCTCATCAACTGGGAAATGACAGAAATCGGGCAGGCTGCATGGCTAAGTGGTTCGCAACCAAGTAGGGTATCTTGTCACCATCTAGAGAATATTCATATTTGTTACTTCTTTCAATTATGTATCTCTCGGGAATGGTTATGTTGGTTTACCAACTGCAAGGTGACAATATATTCGATACACTCAAGCGAAATGAGTGGTCGGTCATGTGTGGCTGAGTTGCAAGATGTTCTTGTTGAATTCCAGCGTATCGCTTCTAGAGTACATTGAGCGGAAGGTGGATCCATACCTTATCATAGTTGGAATCCATTCCACAAATAAGAGCCTGCGGTTTTGATTGCATATTATATATGTAGAACGTTAGATGCAAGCGTTTCTACTAGATTGCTAAGTACTTGTATTTAGACATTATTGTAATATCAGAAGAGACTTGATATTAAGAATGATTTGGGTTATCGTAAGGTAAAAACCATCCGTGTTTATGTGTGGATCAGTCGTACGATTATTCTTTCTTTTGGAAGGATTTTTAAAGTTAAACAAATGATTTGAGTTTACTCACACCAGTCACATGACTGACCCAGAGTTTATTTTGTTTTGTTTTCCCTAAACTCTTGGGTGCCCAATTTTGTACGGGCAGTCAAGTAGACGGGATTTACAGATACTTGAAGAGCTAGAGCAGGTGGCTTCAGAATTATATAGCTATGGTTATTTCCGCTGTGTTGTAAGTGATGTACTTTGGAAATGGTATGTATATTCAAGTACAGATTTATATTTCAAAGTTATGTTATGAAATATATTTATTCGTTCCGTTGTGAGATTCGTGTTTACTCTGATATTGTATGTTTTTCTTCTTCCACTA
Organism: Allium sativum; assembly: GCA_030737875.1. Taxonomy (NCBI): domain Eukaryota; kingdom Viridiplantae; phylum Streptophyta; class Magnoliopsida; order Asparagales; family Amaryllidaceae; genus Allium; species Allium sativum. The sequence goes on along the minus strand of CM060912.1, from coordinate 765,173,915 downwards.
TTCTAAGTTTCTATCTTATCTATTCTCACCCTCTAATTTCTTTCATGGACTATCCGGTATTTCCGATGCTAGGTTAGTCGATATCGTGTTTGGTGTCGATAACCAGGATCGCAAATTCCCCGGGTCGTTACAAAGTTGATTCTTGTTGTATATACTGGCTTAATTAAATAAATAAAATTATTGTTATTATAAAATTCCATATAAAATAAATGTTATTATGAATCTTGTTTAGACAAGTTTGAATTTCAATTTTAATAAAAAGAACAATTGTTATTCATTTTATTTGAAATGAAATATCTATGGAATTTTACAAATAGTTAATGATCTTTATAAATCATTAACTATGATGTACTTGACATAAATATAGAGTGGTTTAAATTTTATGATTTAACTCTGGCACGCCTTTAGCATTGCCAATTAGCCCTTTTAAACAAGAAAGTATATCAAAACTCCAAAATGATAGAATTTTGAAATCATTTGATTTTGAATCATATGAAGAATGCAAATCTTGTTTATTAGGAAAAATAACTGAATCACCTTTCACTTGATGCAGTGAATGAGTGATCGGTATTAGGTCTCATACACAATGATGTATATGGATGTAACAACCCGAAAATCTTGGCCAGTTTAAAATTTTTATTTTGGCAATTTTAATGAATTTTGAACATTTAAAATAGATTATTTTAAATAATATCGACGAGAAATTTATTTTGAATATAATTCAAACGAATATATTTATATACGTCGTCGTTAGAATATAAATAATTATATATAATTATAAATAGAATTGAAAATGGCGCGGTAGTTCGGTAATTCGATTTCAAACTTCAATTGAATGTACCGGGTGCAAAACAATCTAGATTTTAGTGAAACAAAAAATAATAGGATCTAATTGATAATATCTTTCCAACTAATCCGAAGAATCGAAATTTCATAGCGGGAATCAAAAGATATGTCCAGTTAAAAATTCTGAATAGTCACTATGGAATTCAGGCCCTTAAAAATGGAAATTTTGCAAACGACCTCGGATTTTGACGAAACCACTTTTGTTGGATCCGTGATATCAAATTATAACTAGTTTCCAAATTTCATAATTTTTCGAATCAATATGTGAACGTGGCAAAGGAAAACGTGTTTGACCAGTTTCAGTTGATTTTAATCGACTGGAAAATGGTCATTTTTCCAACGGTCTCAGAATTTGATGAAACTAGTTTTGTTAGGACCATATCGTCAATACGAAGCTAGAAAATATTTTTCGGGAATTTTTAGAGTTAGTATGTAACGCCGGTAAATTGAAATACGCGTTCAAATTCAATATATAGAGTTATACGTTGATTTCGACGAAAACTGGTTGTAACGACCGAATCAGCCTACGATATATATCCCATTGTGTTCGGAATGGGGGTAATTAGCTATGGACAACAGGCGGTGGGCCTCGTTTAGAGGTCGTATGTAAAAGTCAACTTTTTCATAATTAAATAATTAAAGAAATAAAAATAATAATAACCCTCTCCCCTTCAAAACCGTTGGCCCCCCATCTGTTTCATTTCAGAAAATCAAATAAAATAAAATAAAAAGAAGAAGAAGAGGGAGATCGACGATCGATCCCCCATCGCGACATCGTCCCCCATCCACCGCCGCGCCGGAGCGCGTTCCCCACCCCAGCCCCCACCGAACGTCGGCGACCCCCTCTCCCGTTCGCTCCTCTCTCCCCTCTACGATTTGAAGGTCGCGCCACCTCCGACCCCTCCCCTTCGATCGCCACCTTCAAAACCCCCAAAAATCCGCAGCGCCACCCCAGTACCCCACCTCCGACCAACGAACTCCACCTCCGGTGAACACGCAACCCCCCAGGTCTAACAACAGTAAGTTTTTTTTGTTTTTATTTTATTTTATTTTATTTTATTTTTTTTATTTAAATACTTAGTTAAAAAAACCAGATTTTGATGTGTTAATATTAGTTTAAAAATCAGATTTTTTTTTATAAATAAAGTTTAAATTTTTAGATAAAAAGTTTTGTTTTATAAAGAAGATAGAATTTTTATAAGTTAAAAGATTATATTTTTATAATATGATAAAAATGAGATTTTTATCATATAAAGATGACATTTTGAATCACGAAAATCAGAAATTATATATGGATATATATTGTTTCAAAAGTAGGTTTTTTTTTTTATAAAATAAACATTGTTTTGAAAGGAGAAAAATATACTTTGTTTAGAAAATTATATTTTGTTTTAGAAAACAAAATATAATGATAAGATTTTTATAAAGGAAAAGATGAAATTTTTATATTTAAAAAGATGAGATTTTTACAAATAGAAAGGCAAAATCTTTAGAAATAGAAAGGCGAAATCTTTAGAAATAGAAAGGCGAAATCTTTATATAGAGAATAGCATGATAAAAATATAATTTCTATCTATATAGCAGCAAAGTAAAAATTCGATTTTTATATATTGAATAGCGAAGTAAAAATTCGATTTTTATATATTGAATAGCAATATAAAAATGTGATTTTTATATATGTAGTGGCTACGGGCGACCAAAGTGATAAAAGGCAAGAACGACAAGACTTCTACAAAAGAAGAGTCAAGATGATTGGATAGCTATCGGTGAGAACTCCTCACTCAAAATCTCTTTTTCTAGTTATATATATATACTAGGATGCAGACGGTGTTTAGTAGCACCCGACACCCGTCATCCACAGACCATGGATGGCTTATTTGTTTGATTGATATGTTGTGAATATTTGTTTGTGATGTTGATGTGAAATAGTTAATGAAATATATTCATGTGTTGAAATAAATATTTTATCGTTAAAAATATAATCTTTAACGTGAATGTGAATAAATAAATATTTATAAACAAATCGGCCGATTTGTTTATATACACCGATTTGACTGATATTGATTGGGATGATAAATTTTACACATCGCCCAACTGCACAAATAAAAATCTATGTTTGTTGATTTGAAACCCCACACGGGTGTTGGGATGATATTTGGGTACACTAATCCCAATTATTTAATTGTATGTCGATCAATTGGTCGACAGACTGTGTAAGCATTGATTATTTATATTTGATGCTTGTGCAGTTGTGTGGTGCACCTTGGATGATGGTTGATTGTTTATCGTTGCTATTATATACATGCGTTGTATGGAATCCATATAATTAACTTTATATGGTAATTGATTGGGCCTCATTCCAATTTAGAAAAAATATTATAAAATAAAGGTTCATGTGTTGACTGTACTCATCCGTTGAGATTAGTCATGTGTTGAACGAAGTATTTTAACAATAAAATTTACATCTTTATCATTATAAAATAAAGGTTCATGTGTTGACTGTACTCTTCCGTTGAGATTAGTCATGTGTTGAACAAAGTATTTTAACAATAAAATTTACATCTTTATCATTATAAAATAAAGGTTCATGTGTTGACTGTACTCATCCGTTGAGATTAGTCATGTGTTGAACGAAGTATTTTAACAATAAAATTTACATCTTTATCATTATAAAATAAAGGTTCATGTGTTGACTGTACTCATCCGTTGAGATTAGTCATGTGTTGAACGAAGTATTTTAATAAAAAGATTTACATCTTTATCATATATAAAATATATTAAATAACAAAAAGAGTCACACGTGGACAGTACTCATTCGTTGAGATTAGTCGTGTGTTGACAAAAATATAGATTCACGTATTGAATAGGATAAATATTCATTTATTGAATAGAATAACGGAATTATTGAAATATATAAAGCCTTGTTGAATAGAAATGCTCTATTTTGACGCGAACGATATTTATATCGATTATATTTGTTTTTATATATGGATTTGATTCGAATAGAAAACCAATTTGAATTGAATCGAATAGAAAACCAATTTGATTTGAATAGAATAGAAAACAAATTGAGTTTGATTTGAATAGAATAGAAAACGAATTGAATTTGATTTGAATAGAAAACGAATTGAATTTGATTTGAATAGAAAACGAATTGAATTTTATTTGAACAGAAAATGGATTTGATTTGAATAGAAAACGAATTTGATTTGAATAGAATAGAAAACAAATTGACTTTGATTTGAATAGAAAACCAATTTGAATTGAATCGAATAGAAAACGAATTGAATTTGATTTGAATATAAAACGAATTGAATTTGATTTGAATAGAAAACGAATTGAATTTTATTTGAATAGAAAATGGATTTGATTTGAATAGAAAACCAATTTGATTTGAATAGAAAACGAATTGAATTTGATTTGAATAGAAAACGAATTGAATTTTATTTGAATAGAAAATGGATTTGATTTGAATAGAAAACGAATTTGATTTGAATAGAATAGAAAACGAATTGACTTTGATTTGAATAGAAAACCAATTTGAATTGAATCGAATAGAAAACCAATTTGAATTGAATTGAATAGAAAACGAATTTGATTTGAATAGAAAACGAATTTGAATTGAATAGAAAACGAATTTGATTTGAATAGAAAACGAATTTGAATTGAATTGAATAGAAAACGAATTTGATTTGAATAGAAAACGAATTTGAATTGAATAGAAAACCAATTTGAATTGAATTGAATAGAAAACGAATTTGAATTGGATTGAATAGAAAATGAACTCAAATTTGATTGAAATTTGAATTGAATTCAAATAAATTTTAAAACGAATTTATAATGGCCTGAATAGAACGCGCCGCGACAGTTCGCGAATTTCGACCATTTATTTCGAATGGACATTACGGGAGATCCGACCGTCGGATTCTCCTAAAATCGGAACCGTTGGGTTCGTATCGAAAAGAGCTTTCTAACGAATATTAGAAATTTGAAATCTAATGGTTGGATTTGGAGAGACGTCCAAATCAAATTTGGAAAAGGTCGCTGTAAGTGCAGTTCGATGGCCGTTGATGGAAATTGACTGTACGGGCCTTGACAAAATTATTAAAAATAGTAATAATTTGTGTAAAATCATAAGAAGTGATTTTGGAAAAATTGGGATGAAAAACTCCATATTTGAAAAGATAAAAATAGATTTTTATCAGATTGAACTAGTTTTGAACTAATATTAAAACCCATTTATTTTTAAATAAATAAATTGGATTTGAAATGGGTTTTAAATAGAATGTGATTTGGGTTTATGGTGAACTGTGTTTTAAATAACATAGTTCTTTAACCCAGTAAAAGGAGTTTTAATGAATCTGCAATTAGATTGAAATGTGAATAGATAATCTAAATTATCAAATTTAGAAATTGAGCGAGAATGGAGTATCACCAGTTTTGCTCCAAAGCGATAGTTGAATCGTTAATTAGATTTGAACGTGAAATGGTAATTAACTTTACCGATAACACCGTGGTATTAGATATGGGGTATCACCAGTTTTGCTTCATGGGATGAATAGGTTGGGATTGGGAAATAAAATAAATAATTACTTCGGTGTGGTTCGCTAATCTCGACTAGTTTGAAAAACCATAATTTGGTTTGAAATGACATCCAAAGGAAGATTAAAGGATAAATTTTAAAGAATTTTTCTTGGATAAAATTAATGGGAACCTTTCCCTAAGAATTGAAATTTAGAAACTAGTTGAAGGTTAGTTAAGAAGAATGGTTTCTTGGGTATCGATCTGATGTTGGTTTCGGCCTTCGGGGTTAATATTTGGGAAATTGTTCTCTCGCTGATTTACGGTTAGTGACTAATGAATTGGAATGAGGGGTATGTTGTGTTTACGTAACATTTGTCTTTAATATACGTGGGTTGTTCGGAAAGGCCGGGTTTATACCCATTCTGAATAACCGATTCGACGATATGTCGAAGATGAAGACGGTGGTTGAAGACCGGAAGTCTTCACATCGTTTGGATAATTACTGACGATCCTGATTGGGCTGTACACCCAAGAGGATGGAAATAGTTGGTGGTCGTCCAGACGTACTTGGAGATCGATGGATATGCGAGGAAAGTGCCTCCGGTTTCGTTCAGACCCAGAACGAACTTGTAAATGGATTGTGTGTCTGACATTGGATTTTATTCTGTGTTGATTGATTTCTGTTAAATATATATCTATTTGGCGGCGGAGAATTTATTCTCTTGCTTAACGCCCTTCTCTGAGACGTACGAGCTTAGAGGTTATATATCGATAAATATCAATCGCATGGCATGAATTGCCTGTGGCATACTGAGTTGCATGGATCAAGGCTTCTGTTGAAAAGCAAAGTCTTGTGGTTGATGATCAAAGCACGACCTACGTGGCAGCTTTGTGTATAGCGTGAATTCGCGAGCCTTACACCTCGGTATGAGTTAAAAACGGGATACGGACCGTTGGGAGAGCACGACGTTTCTTTCTAGCTTTGGTGGTGTCAGTGACTTACCAGCCCTGACATTTATATACTTTTCACCTTTGTGGTTGTTGGAATGAGGCGCCTCGATTATCGGTCTGTAAGGACCGGGAAACGTGTGTTCAGGAATAACTAATCCTCAAATGTAAGAGAGGACCGGCCCAGCCGAATCCAGGGTTACCCAGAGTGTGTAGTCCTGAGGCATTTGCTAGAATGTCTCGAAGCGGAGAGGATCTTGCCCCTTGCCTCGACTCATGACGAAAATCCAATTTCCAATACGTGTATTGCGGTTTTAATTGTAGAACTAGTATGGCGACATGATATATGGTACCCATGCCGTTTATGATTGATATTTATGATTGAAATTGTTTTGACACTATACACTTATCATAGTATCAAATGATTTGTTTTAAACGTACCAAGCATGTTTGGCTATTATAAGGGAAAACCGAGACGACCCCAAACCCCGTTCAGACGGAGACAAGGGTTATCTTTGGAATATAACACAGAAACAGATAATAGCAGAACAGAATAATAAATACACCAGATAATGAACAATAGAATATAGTAGATAAAAGTAATCATCAGAGTTACACAGTATATAGGATCTTACTTAGTACAAATACAGTTCAGCTATACACAAATGTCTACAGCGGAAAACAAACAAAATATGTACAATAGGAGCTGAACAGCATAAAAAGAAATAAATGATAGAATCCATCTTCAGCTCCAGCTATCCAGAAAGAACCAGCTAAACCTGAATACAAGGCTGCCCGTGTAGAAAAAGGGGCACCCGAGTTTGAAGGTGAAACAAACTACGAGTCAGTCATGGGACTGGTATGAGAAATCTACTCAATACATATATAATATGGCCAATCACAGGACCACGCCACTTTCGTGGAATGGGTTTACTCCATTGGATTGCCAGTGCTTTAAAAACAAATCTTTCCTTTAAACATCGCTATGCTTTTTATAAAAATGAAGCCGTTATAAGACTCAGTTCCCATCACACAATGCAACGCAAACCAGAGGATAGAGTTTTTACCTTATAACGGCCAAAATATGATTGATACGAATAAAACAAAGGCATTTGATATTATTGCTAGTGTTTATATGTTTTGAAAACAATTTCAAATCATAACTATCAATCATAGACGGAATTAATGCCCCATACCACTATGTCGCCATATATATGTATACAATCAAATTCGCACGATGTCATATTTGGAAATTGGATTTCCGTCATGAACCAAGGCAAAAGACAGTCCTTACCAAATTCGAGACTGCCTAGCCCGAGCCTCAGGAACAGCTGCAACTGCCCCTTGGATCGTCAGGGCCGGTCCACCGATGTGGATTATTATGCCTGAACACTACGTCTCCCCGCCCTTTGGGGCGTAAACGAGCCAACGAATGACTCCATCGGACCCGGATCGTCCGATCAAACCGAGGCGCCTCGCAACAGCAACAACCACATAGGTGAAAAGTATATAAATGTCAGGGCTGGTAGGTCACTGACACCACCCTAGCTAGGAAGAAACGCAGGCCCTCCCTGATGTCCTCTCCCGTTTCTGGTTCATACCGGGGTGTGAGGCTCACGAATTCACGTTATACACAAAGCTACGCCACACAGGCGGTGCTTTGATCATCACCACAAGACTTTGCTTTTCAACAGAAGCCCTGATCACTGAATCTTAGCATGCCACACAGGCAATTCATGCCATGCGACTGATGTCTATCGATACACACCCTCTGAGCTCGTGCATTTCAGAGAAAGGCGTTAAGCAAAAGAATAAATTCTCCGCCGCCAAACAGATGTATATTTAATAGAGATCAATCAACACAGAATAAAATCCAATGTCAGACACACAGTCCATTTACAAGTCCGTTCTGGTTCTGAACGAAACCGGAAGCACTAAATACCTCGCAAACCCATCGATCACCACGTACGTCTGGACGATCACCCCTCACTATCCATATTTCGGGATGCCTCCCAATCAGGACCTCGGTTACCATCCAAACGAGGTGAAGATCTCCGGTCTTCGACCACCATCTTCATCTTCGACTTTTAATCGTCGGTCAATTATTTGAAATGAGAATCAACTCAGCCTTTTCAAACAATTCACGTATATTTAGAATTTTAAATCAATTTATTTCAATGGTTAAATCATTTGACAACACCAATTTTGTTCTTTAATGTAATTTTCACACCAAACACATTGAACCATCAAATACCACATAAATCGAGCAAATTCAGTTTATTCCCATTCCATATTGTTTATGATATTTTATAACGATTTATCGCTATTTTTATTTATTTAAAAATAGCCAATTTATTCAAAACAACGCTTCGGGCCATAGCGCGGTCGGGGCGCTGTTTTTCTTCAGATTTGATTTACACATACCTAAAAATCTAACCGTTTGATCTTCACAAAATTTACATCATTAGAAAGGTCTTTTCAAAATGAATCTAACGGTTCCAGTTTCGGGAAATTCCGACGGTCGGATCTCCCGGTACGATCGTTTGAAGTTTCGATTTCAAAATACGAACTGCAGCGTCGTTATTCGATTAAATATAATTATATTTTTATATATATATAATCGTTTCTGGCGCTGTTTTTCTTCACATTTGAATTAAACATTCCAGACAATCCAACCGTTGGATTTTTACAAGGTTGGTGCCGTTGGAAAGATATTTCTAAGGCGAACCCGATGGTTGTGGTTTCGGGAAAATCCAATGGTCGGATTTCCTGTACTAGTTTTTTGAAATCTCAGTTTCAAAACGCGAACTGCACGACCACGTTTCGTTTTAATTTTATTTATATTTATATAAATATAGTTCATTCAACAATTTCAATATCGTTTTCACTTCAAATATTTCACTAACGCCTTAAAATTTTGGAAAATTTCGCCATAACCTCCTTTGTACGGGAGGGCTGGGAAAATTCCCAAATAGCCACACGAGCGTCTCATGTCAAAAAGAAAAAGAAAAAGCCAAGCAGCTAGCCAACAGGCTCATAAAATCATCACCCAAACAAAACAGTAAATGTGTACCTATTTGTCGGGCACAAAATTTTATTCCTCTTCTCTAGCCCCTTTGCTATAACCTGTTCAATAAATATGCATGTACATATATACAGTTCTTATCACATATCATTTTCTATTCAACTTCATATTTGATTCCATTTGGTTTAAAAACACCATTCATTCTAATGTTGCATGCATAGGTAAAAATCACATCCTTAGCTAATTAATGAATATTTCAACTCATGCATATTTATTTGAATGAGTGCTATTTTTGACACTTCATATTTCAACAATTCATGTATATAATAAAAATGGGATTTTTATTGTAGAATAATTCATTTCAAAACACTATTATTTTATATTGATTATATAGGTGATAAAAATAGGATTTTTCTTATAAAACAATTTCTTTTAAAACGAGATTATTTTACATAGTCCATATAGTTGATAAAAGGTGATTTTTATATCAAACAATTTATTTCAATATATGAATACCATTCAACACATGAATTTCTAATCAACGAGTGAATATCGATTCAACACATGAAGGTTTTCTATTCAATGAATAAATATAGTTTAAGCAAATGAAAATAATTCAAACACACGAATATTATTCAAAATTTCGGCAGCATGACGGCAGGGTAGTTAAAACCGGGACCGACACTAGTACGGCTCCTCGCTCTACCTTAAAACCTCGCGGTTTTTGACAATGGGAATCATGCATCTAGTTCGCACGTAGGCGGCATGTATATATTTATTTCATTTCCACAAACTAATCCTATGTGGTTTCAACCAAATATTTTTCAACCACAAACGGGTATTTTTCAACCACAATCAATCAATATCAACCACAAACAATCCCAAACAACCATTCGTTATCAATCAATTTTCACACCAATCACAATCAATAAATATCATCCATGGTTTGTGGACGAGGGGCGTGTATATATATATATATATAGCAATTCACTTTTATTTCAACACATATATATTTATTACAACGCATATATAACTTATACATCGAACGTACAACTTATACAACGCTTATACAAGAGGTATACAACGCTTATATAACTCATACATCGACTATATAATTTATACATCGTCGTTTTCCATATTGTTTTTAAATCAGAAATCTCACATTGGGTTCCACTCCACCAAAAATAGCAGAAGGCTCAGAAAAATACGCGGTCTCTTCTAAAATGTAGAAGGCGTCCACACGGTCACGATGTTTCCTGTTTCATCGAATTTCGTTAACACAGCAAAAAGATATGATTTTTCAAAGGTTTGCAACAGTTTTAAACTGTCAAAATCAGTTAAATAATTAACAGCCGATTACCTTTCAGAACCTTCAAAACTAGGTTTCGATCTTTCAGGCAATCCGTTGATGGTTGCTTCGATCGGCCAGCGCCACCTTGTTGGGCTAGGAGAGGCGCACGTGCGCCAGGGAGGAGGGTCAACTCGGTGGTCCCCAGGCGGCGGAATCAGGGTGTGAACGGCCAAACTTCTCGAGGGTGGTTCTCCCCCTACAGGCCACGAAAAAATCCAATGCTTATATGGATTTGAAGCTCATGAGAAGTACTACAAAAACCTTAATTGTGGCATTGGATTTCATTGAGCCAATCAGAAGAAAAAGAGGAGAGAAGGAGGGATCGGGTTTCCATCGTTCGATTTGGGGAGAGAGAGAATGTCGGGGGGGGGGGGGGGGGAGGGGTGTTCTAACCTGGACAAATGATGTTTTTTTTTATAAAGTTTTAAAATCCGAAAATACCCCTTTCCTCCTGCGAACCCCAATCCAAACCCAACGACTGTCGTCCCTAGCGTTTTACCCCCATTCCGAACATAATGGGATATGTTTCGAAGGCCCATTCGACTGTTTCAGTCAGTTTCCCTTCAAATTAAAATATAAAACATTCAATATTTAATTTGAACGTACATTTCAATTTTCCAGGGCCACAAACTGATTCGAAAAATTCCATAAAAATAAATCTAGCTATGTTTTGATGATACGGTCCCAACAAAACTAGTTTCATCGAATTCTGAGACCGTTTGCAAAAAGGCCCATTTTTGGTCGATCCAATTTAACTGTAATTGACCAAAACACATTTTCTTTTGCCACGCTCACATACTAGCTTCAAAAATTATGAAATTTAAAACCTAGCAATAACTTCTCATCCCGGATCCAACAAAAGTGGTTTCGTCGAATTCCGAGGTCGTATGCAAAATGGCCATTTTCACGGGCTATATAAATTCCATAGCGACCGTTCTGAAAATTCATTCGGCCATAGCTTTTGCTTTCCGCTATGAAAATTCGATTTTTTCAGATTCGTTAGAAAGGTATTCACTAACAGATTTAAATATTTTTGGTTTCACTAAATCCGGATTGTTTTGCACCCGGTACAGTCCGACAAAGTTTGAATTCAAATTTTGAAACTACCGCGCCTTTTCAAGCCTTGTTTATAATTATAATTAATTATATTCGTTTTCAATTGTCGATTCAAACTCAGTTTTCATTGCCATTATCTAAAATATTTATTTTAAATATTTAAAATCCATTATTTTAGCCAATTTAAAAATTTTAAATTGGTTCAGATTTTCTGGGTCGTTACAAAAACCCTATCCTCCGGCTTGCGTTGCATTGTGTGATGGGACCTGGGTCTTATACTAGCTTCATTTTTTGAAAAAGCATTGTGTTGTTTATCCTATGCACTGGTATTCTTGGGAGGAAACCCGTTCCGTGTTATACGGCGTGGTCCCTTGAATTACTCTCTTTTAAAGTAAAGTTTTAAATAACTGTTTTAGTTCTCACACCAGTCACATGACTGACCTGGAGTTTATTGTTTTAACCTAAACTCTGGGTGCCCTTATTTTCGACACGGGTAGCTAGTAGTTTTGGTTTTGCAGATTTATATTCACAGGATCCTGGTTTACAGCTGGAATGATGTTTGGAAAGCTCTGTATCCGTATATCACCTTCAGTTGTGTTTTGTATTATTTTCCGCTGCTATGTAATTTATTATAATCTCTGATATTTATCGAATGTAATATTTTCATTTATACTCTGTATATTCTTGTATCTGATGGAATTGTTGTAATAGCAATGAAATGTTCTTCCATTTGCGTTCATTTATGTGTTGTTCTCAAAGTATCCGCTCTTTCCTTCACGGGGAAGTGACGGGTCCTCACAATGGAGCAATAAGTACATAAGCTAGAGGCAGGTTTTATTACTTCATTAAATTTACGAATGATATCGTTAGATATGGATATGTGTATCTTAGGAAACACATATCAGAGTCCTTTGAAAAGTACAAAGAATTCAAAGTGAAGTTAAAAAACCAATTTAAATAGAAAATAAATACTTTTCGAACAGATCGAAAGAGAATATTTAAGACAATTATTTAATGAAAATTGTTTAATGGCTATCCAGACGAGTCTGAAATTGTTTCACAAATCACTCCATGAAGAACACCATATTGGAATGGCGTGTCTGAAAGAAGAAACCGCACCTTATAAGATATAGTAAGATTAATGATAAGTCATATAGATCTGTCAATAAATTAAATTTAGAATGATTGCATTTAATCCAACTAAAACGAGTTTGAAGACGCCATATAAGAAATGGACTAGGAAATGTCCTAGTACGTCTAAAGCTAATATTTGTGATGCAAAAACGTTTATTAAACGTACTTCCTCTGATAAGATCGGACCCAAATCAAATAACTATTTTGTGTAATATCCACAAGAAACAAATGAATATTATTTATTTAAATTCTCCGAGATTAAAAATTTTATTGCTCGAATTGGTATTCTTTTAAAGAAGAGACTGTCTCTAAGATACCAATGGGAATGAAATAGAATTCAAAATGTCTAGAAAAACAACAAAATGTCATTGAATCTTGTATATACAAAAAATTGAGTGGGAGTGACACAATAATTCTAATGTTATATGATAACACATTAATTATTGTGAATAATGTTAGCTTTAAAAAAAGAAATAAATATTGATTCTAAGAAAGAAAATGTTTGGATTAAAAAGTTCATTACTGAACATAATTCATTGTTGATCCAATGGTTTACATTGCGATAACAATGTGGCAAATGCTCAGGACTAAAACCTTAAACTCACTATTGATCCAACTGTATATTTAAGAAATATAATTCTTATGTGAAGTTGTTCACATAGGAAGTAAACATATCTGCAAAGTTACAAAAGTTGTAATGTTGTAGACCTGCTAAATTAAACTCTCTCGTAACAAAAGTTTAATAGTCACACTAGTTTTATGAGTATATGATACGTGAATGATTGACTCTAGTGCAAGTGGGAGATTGTTAGAGTTTATTCCCTAGAGGAAATCCATTTGATGAGATTGATAACACTGTTGATGTTGTTATTTTATTTGGAACAAAATATTCATTTATGTAATATTTACTATGTAATATAAATATTAACATAATAGAAGCCCTCAGAATTATAATACAGAATTATATGGTTCAAGTAAGTGACATGAACTTGAGATTATATAATATATTAAGTGTTATGATTCTTAAATGTCCCTAGTCAAGTTTTATTGTTTATATAGGACAACAATAAAACATTGAGACTAGTATGTTGGTTGACCGATGATCACATCTCATTGATCATTAATATACGTGATATTAATGTCAAGAAATAAATACGTATTGGAGAATAGCGTATTGGGATGACCCACAGTGAGAAAAACTACATGGAATATAATTAACAGCATCATAAATTATTCTCACAATGATAGTGATGTAATAGTCCTCAGACCCGAAATCATTATAATTTTATTCGAGGATATTTGTAACGTCCCTTTTTTTTGACCGCTTCGAAGTGGTAATTAAACCAACTCAAACCGTTCAAATCGACGGATCGTTATTAGCTTACAGAGTGTAAAACCGAATCCACACAGAAATACAGAATAAATAAATAGCACAGTATTGATCAGTGAAATAATACTTTTATTTATTAATCAAAATTTTGAATACAAGATATTTATATACAACGGACTGTAAAATATATTTGAATACAGGGAAATTCTTTACTGGTTTAATAACTTCACAGTGCGCACGTCTTCGGATCACCAGCTTCACCAGTCTTCGAATCCTGAGTTGTAATCTTTAAATTTGTAATACTCGGGTCTGACCCGAGCGTTCCATGCAAAAACATAAAACACCCGAGTCAGGATTAATCATAGTTCAAGTAAATTAATTTCAATAGAAACTAAAATAAAATAGTTAATCCTCATATCAGTCATATGTCAAATACAATAGCGCAGTGTCTATGCTATATCAGTTTTATTTCAGGAACAAATGGTCATGGAAGCCTGCATATACACACGTGTACGAGTAACGAGTGCACTGCCCAAGCATCCCATGAGCACAAATAATCAAGTACAGTGGGTTTTATAGTGTGCACGCAATATACAACAAGACCGGACAACAAGCGGATGGGTGAAAATTCTTTCATGCACATAGTTGCTACTGGACTCAAATTTAATGACATGACATCCAAATATGTTCACCTTATATATGGTAATGTTTCTTATTTTAAAATCGAACTCAACTAAGTTTATGAACAAACAACCTCAGGTTCTTAATATTGACTGTAAACGCCAAACAAAAACATATTAAATAAACAACAAGTGATTAGACATTGTGGATAAGAAAATACTTGGAGGAATTTCAAATCAAAGCTCAAAATACAAGCAAGTAAGCTATTACACAAAATATTATATATGATTCTCAGTGACAGTGGGGTTTGGATGTACACTAATGTGTATATGCAGTGTATAACATATGTCCGCAACCAAGTAGAGCTGATGTGTACTAACAATAAAAGACTAAAAACGAGATATCAAAGGTTCAGCAAGGCGCATAGCACCAACAACAATGCCAAAAGGTTCTGCAACAGTTTCAAAGAGGGTATCTGTAAGCCAATACACATATAGCAAATGAAAGCAGTGCAGTGTACCTTGCGAAGTGGGATTTAGTGCAACCTGAACTAACATAGAGGGTGGTGAAATTATGTAACTACTCAGTAGTGCATGTGATTCATAGTATGCAATTTAAATAAACAAAACCTTGTATTCTTTTAGTACATACTGACACTAACAAAAATAATAAACACTTGAACCACTTTACTGTTTAATGAGAAACAAGATCGAAACAAAGTTTTAAATTTACTGTAACTCACACATACAAATGCTGTGTATTTACTATATGCAAAAGCTATGTATTTATATTCAAATTATTCCTTAGGGTAATTCACATAGCATCCCAACCATTTACAGTATCAAGTAGCCAACGTCATATATGGCCTTTAGTATAATATTAAAGACTGTTTTACTGAGCTGAGCATATGTCCATCCTACTAAATTTTATTAGATTAGAGAACCTAGATTAATGGCACGGTGTATGTGGCATATAACTGCATGCAACATCATTATACTACGCTGAGCATGATATCATGAATATTTGCATTTTGAAAGGGAAAACACATGCTAACATGGATAGCCGAAGATCAGACTCATGTTGTTATAATAACTGGTACCAATATATATTAACAGTGCCTATGTCCCGATACCGGGCGCATGCTACAGCATACAAGGTACTAACTTGCAAATATCAAGTATAATGTGCCATTTATTAATAAAATTTTCGCAAGTTCATGGATTTTTTATGAGTTCTTGAGCATGCCAGGAAGAACATAACTCATAAATTTATACATACAATATTGGCCAAATTTGTACCCTATAACGTAGTAATGATTATTCAATGTTACGGAAAAAGAACTGAAATGTTCAATAGTTGTAAATCATTAGTAATATACGCAGTACATTCAATGTCCTATTTTAATAAATAGGCACACAACTAAAAGCAACTGCCCAAAGATTAGTTAGATAAAAATTATTTTCTTAGGGGGAAAGTTGATACAGGAAAACTTGACATTCAATTAAAGAAGACACAATTTCAGGTGAACTCCAATCAAATTTGGCAGCTTCCAAAAAAACGAGACAACAACACATAGTCATGAACAAGAAATTTTCGAATATGCAAAAATGACAAGAAAGGACACAAGTATAGGTAAAATACAAGGATAGTTCGAGTCAAGTTCAGGCCATAAGTAAACAGGCATGTGTAAGGCAAAGACAGTCCAGACATTTGAACAACTAGCAAGGACTAAGTCACACAGTAGTCCAAACAGAGTTCAACAGTTAAGCGTGACAGCCAAAATTTTGAACCCAAATCTTACTATCTAAATTAGTTTACTACTGAAATAGTAAAACTTGAAATAGATTAACCGTGAATGAGTTGTCACTCACCTGCAACGACGACGGAGAGTAGCAGGCTCGGATCTAACTGGCACAGGTGAACGGTTTCTGGTGCTTAACAGCGTAGGGCTCGACTTCAAGGATGACGTGCGGCAAACAAGATGCAGTAGGTAGCGTGATCAGACCGGAATGGAGCGTGAGGCTTTAGTGAAGAGATGGCCATGTCTAAGGTGTTTGTGGTCTCGATTTGGTGAAGGGCAAGTGGCGATTCGATCTCGAGATCGATGGGGGACGCTCGAAATTAGTGACGCCTAGGTGGGAGCTTCGATTTTTGATTTGGGGAGAGAAGTAAATCTGGAGCCTCCGGCCATTAAAAAGAATAGATTTTTCTGTATGCAATTGGAGGGAAGGCAATGTTGATTTATAGAATAGGAAAAGAGGAGATAAGAACGAAGTCTATCAGTAGAATAGTAGGTCGGCGTGATTTTAACAGGTGTAGGTGATATTTTGGGTAGGTGATATTTAGGGTAGGTTATATTAATATTAATATTATCGCGAACTATCGTGTAATGCCCTGAATTCCTACCGCAAACCCAGTCTCCAAATACGACAAAATTTATACGTATTCTTCTGTTTCAATGTTTTGAATTCAATAAAATTATTCTGAATTCAATTAATTTAATTGTAATCTGACTATATTTGTGTTCAATGATATTTTATTTTTAAATTTGTTATCGGTTCACTGATTTTATTCCATTTGTCTACTAATAACTCCGTTTAATTCCAAATTTGAAACGTTGTATTTTACCTCTATATATACACGAGTACACACATATCCGAACCGATTTTCTATATATTTTGATTAACGATATTTTACGTTTATTTCTGTTTCAACCATTTAAATTCGTCCATCGAGTTTCAAATCCAATTCAATTATCCAACCAAATTCAATTGAAATATTCAAAAATAAATATTTGATCCTCAATCAACCATTCTGAATTCAATCCATATACAAAATCATATATTTAATTTTAAATTTCCAACCCAAGTATCAATATAAAAATTTAATTATTCATAATCAAATCTTTAATTAATTCCTTATTTAATCTGATGAAATTTCTGGGTCGTTACAATCTCCCCCCTTAAAACTTTTCGTCCTCGAAAAGGAGATATCGTTAGAGTTATATCAATGTATACTTCAAGTTTTTCATAATTGTGAGAAATTTTCCATAACTGATACTGATATTTATGTCATCGATCCTCCCTGTATATCTATCATACACAATTAGCTTGTAAAATCAAATTTCCTTTTTCATAGTCAATTTTGATCAAATACGACTTGTCCTAATCTTCCGAAATGATTTTTATTTATTTTCAATGCTCTTTAAGTTATATTCAATTTACTTAGACCAATTTATCTCAAATTATTTCGAGATATCTCCCAATTTCTCATTTTATTTAATCTTCTAAGAGAATAGAAATCGTATAGTTCCTTTTCAAAACAACTCTCTTTTAAATCTCTATTTCTGCTTAAGTTGGATTTATGCATCTCAAATTACTCACAATTTCTTTATAAAACCCATATGTCAATATTTTCTTATACGTCGTTGCACTGTAATGGGTCTAGGCTTAACAACCCTTAACCCAATCTCCTTACATTAAATCCATTTAATCCTATCAAACACTCATTGAAGAGTGTAAATAACATCTCCTTTTTCAAGATACAATTTGTCGATGTGAAAATTTCCAAAATCTGAAATCTTTTATAACTTTTATATATAACAAGAAATTCATGCAGAAAATACAGGTATTATTAATTCAAAACTATGGATTTGAAAATACTCTGAAAACTTATTAAGTTAAGTACATTTTAAATTTAAATTATTGCTTCGGAAATACTTGATAACTTGAAGTTTGACAATGCTATTATCGTTCTCACAGATGTAAGGCATACGCTGGCCAGGCGCATGACTAAAAATCTCTAAGTACTACATATCCTTGTTTCAACTTCCAGTGAAAATATTTCAAAAATTCTTTTAAAAACAGATACAGAAAGTACCAATGTAATATTGATATGCTGATTGTTCATGAATCGAAGATACACAATGGTTTCATCTGGATCCCCCAGAAAACATCTGTATCCGTAGGAAATCACTTCCCTGCGAATTTCGTCATGGACAGATCAACAGAAGATATTTACGAATCAAAATAAAAACCGAGGTCATTGAGCGTTGATTGCCCTATCTGAGGGTCATAGAAACAAATCACGGGATTATGAAAATACTTCAAGTCATGAGGACAAACCAAGCCACAAAGGCAAATCAGGTCACGAAGACCCATCATGTCATGAAGACACAGCGCTGCATCAAACAGGTGGCTCCAGAGCACTAAGATATCTCAAACATTGCATGGCTCCATTCTACCTTTAGTAATTCTAATGGTTACATCTCTTTCACTTGTAGATATGCCATGTGGACCGCAGGTACACAATAGTTATGCCTGGATCCCCCAGGAAACATCCATACCCGTAAGCTTTCACAGCTCTGCGGATTACGCCATCATCACAACTGTAGATCGCAGCAGACACAATGGTTACGCCTGGTTCCCCCAAGAAACATCCGTCCGCCGTAGGCCATCTGCAGCCCTGCGAATTACGCTACACTGTTGTGTTCTTCAAGGAACAATGACAACTCGAGTTTTATGTCCGGACAACCTACTACCACCAGCAGCACATCTCAACTAAGATCGAAATTAAAAGGAAAAGGAAGGTACTTTCCTTATTTTGCTTTGAAAACATA
Source organism: Allium sativum (assembly GCA_030737875.1). Lineage (NCBI taxonomy): Eukaryota > Viridiplantae > Streptophyta > Magnoliopsida > Asparagales > Amaryllidaceae > Allium > Allium sativum. The sequence goes on along the minus strand of CM060912.1, from coordinate 765,154,462 downwards.
TAATACTATATACATATAGTATTTTATTCCAAATCCTCATAAATCATACATATGTCAACTTACATAAGATTTTCTTTCCAAACCATATTTTCAAACATCTTAGTTTTTATTTAAATCACTAGTTTGCTAATTTACTGCATTCTTATATTTTTCCGTATACATTTCAGAAACTCCTGTATCCAATATCCAAACTCGAATATTCTCAAATTTCATTCTGATTCCAAAATTCAGTTTTGATCTTTTTAATCAACTCATATTTATGTCTCTATTGGTTATAAACCAAATTTTCTTCCAAATCCCTAATTATTTAATTCATCACTTCATTCACATCGTTATTCTCTAAAAATTCCAGAATATTTCTTATCACAAATTTTCTCCTTCACGCATCACCACTCCTTCACATTCACATCCTTCGACTGTCACTTAGCAAGTGAACAACTTCCTAAGTATCAACCCCGAAGGTCGAAACCAACATCAGATCAATTCTCAGGAAATTATTCAACTTAACTAATCTCCAGTCAATTTCAATTTCCTTGACTTCATTCCTTGATTTCTTACCAAACCAATTTTACACAACTCCTGGATTCAATTCACAAATCTAGTCAGTTTCTATTATTATTATTATTATTATTATTATTATTATTATTTTGAACACTCAAATATGAAATTATAAAACACTTATCCAGTTTATTATTTCTCCTAGCCCTGTATTCTGTTGGTAATAAATATACATGTATACCATCATTTTACTTTTCAGATCATCTTTAGAGCTTAAAACTTATACCTAGATTCACGTATGTATCTTTATTACAACTGATTTAGCTAGTACCTCATTGTTATAACCAATTTATCAAAATATTACCTTTAAATTGCAAAATAATTAAACTCTCAATTCATCCTAATTCCAGATTTTTTAATAGAAATCAGTGAATTTATTTAACAGCATTACTCTTTCCTTGAATTTATCAGCAAATAGTATGCCTTCTAATGGATCTTTTTCCCTTTTGTAAATCAGCCTGGTCCTATACCAAAAATCAAGGTAAAGCTAATGTTCAAGCTTACTCTTATATCATTATTAAAATATTGAATACCTGGTTAAACTCATATTTCTTAGAAAGATAGATCAAAGTCGTATCAATTGTCTAGAATTCCATGGCATGCACCTCATTACTTTTGTTCTTCAAGTAATATTCAAGGCCATATTCATTTTAGCAAAGCTGTACAGATTGTACATTTTTACTGAAATCCTTCAAGTATATTTATAAAACCAATAGACTTTTATCTTCTCCCTTTTACAAAATTTCATTATTTTTCCCAAAGTTAATTAAGCAACAGTGCCAGTTTTAAAAGAATATAAATACGAAAATACTCTCTTATATTCAATTCAAGCTTACAGACCTTATAATTTCCAAATTTAGTATACATTACATCAATAATTACGTAGCTTATTTCACACCATTTAAAATAAAGCCTCAGGTCATATGAAATTTCTAGGATTCCAGAGTCCTTGTTTCTTATTAATTTGAACTTCATATATCAGCCATCACCCTATATGTATATTTCCCGTTCAATAAAATTCCAGATCATAATGATCTACATTTTCGAGTTCGCTAAAGCCAAGCATTTTCCAAATCTCGAAACCCTAAAATTAGTCATGCCACCCAAACCTTATAGGAAACCATATAGAAAAATAGTGTTCTATCCAAACCTAAAAAGATTAGCAATTGCGCCCAAATCGATTTTAGCCATCTCTTCCCACCAAGGGCGGTCGATAGGGGTGGCACCCATATCGATTTCAGTGAGCACTTCGTCAAAAGTGGCAGTTGTGAGGGGAGTAGCGGGAAGGGACGATCGAATCGGGCAAACTCCTCCGAAATGGCAAGCGAAAAAAGAAATTTGGCAACCCCGGGAAGGTCAGCTAGCACAAGAAGACTATTTAATGTTGTAGAAATTAGGTAGAACTATTTATGCTACCCATCTGTGCAAATCTCATATTTAACGCCACCCTCTCTCCCGTAATAGCATATGTAATTCAAAAAGCAACCAATATTATCAATGTTGGACCAATTTGCAGCAATACTTGACTTACTGAAGAATTGACTGTTAACATGCTAATCACAATCAACTGAATATATTATGACCGAATCTAGTATGAAAATAGCAAGACATCATAGATGCATCTAACAAACACGGACTTTAGAAACAAAAAAAGGAAAAAAGAAGTAGGAACATACTATAAAAACATTGGAGGGATGGACTTTGTTAGAGCTGCTACTGGGGAAAAAGGTAAAAGAACGGACCTTTTTTAAGCAAACAAATTTATTACTGAAAATCCAAAGATTGAGCATTAAACGCCAGTGAGGACAAACTAAAACAAACATTATTCTCACCACTTTTCACCGCGTTATAAGATAGAAAAAAATAAATATATTACAAACAACCCAATGGCATGTATATTTTAAACACCCACAAAAATTTAATCGTATAAAGTTTCAGTATGGTTAAGAAAACATCATAGCTTCTGAAAAAGAACTTGATTTTTACAATTTAAAGATTTCTAGAGTAAGTGGGCATCTAAATTGCTATGGGGCTATAGGAACATATACATATCGAATGTTTAATGATTATGTGCGGGTATTTTATTTCCAGAGTAAGTGGGTATTTTGTTTTGTTGTGTCAACTTAGTGTGGTATATGTGCTAACAGTATGTAAATGCATTGTTGGATCAAAGCGTGTATACTGTGATTAGGCACAGGTCCGTCTGGCCAAACATATATACGCATATTAGTAAAATTAATTTGGTTGTTTGTACCCCATAAGTATAACTAATGTAATGCAAGAGCTAGCCAATACCCTATGCATAAAGGTACAACTGTTATCCTTTACATACAAATACATATATAATATAAGTCAAACAGACTTGTACACTCAGCTTTATAACAATATTATTACTTTTTATCCAAATGAATCAATCCTATGACTATATGAACGAGTTATTTAGATGAATTCATACTCAAGAACATTACTGTTTACACAAACTTATAAATTTTACAAAGGTTCAGTAAACATTTTTATACCTGATATAGATACAATTGTTTCTTTACAACATTTCACAATCTGCTTTATTATATCAATGAATCCATATACTCAATTATACCCATATACCAACATCTAGCCATACTAATACTGTTAATAATTCCTTCATTCAAAAATATGAATTGTTAGGTTTATTCTATCCCACTCTTAAGTTTCTATGCTTCAATCATGCGCACATGTATTCTCTCATTACATGTATTCATTTCCTGCATATATATTTAATATTAATAGCTAAATACTCTTTCCTTTATTCACATAGCATCAATCTATGTATATATGTCATATCACCATATTAAGCACATTCTAATCTATGTGTAAATTGGGGTTATTACATTCTTTGATTCTTATACTTGTCTTCCTTAAGTACTATTCGATAATGGAAGCATGATTCAACCTAAGGAAATCTTAGCGAAGAATAGCTCTCGCAGACCTGGATTCGAAGACATGGGATTCCGAAAATTTTAAATCTCAAAACATTTTTTTTCCGCTGTATCAGTTCCAAAATACTAATTTCCAAAATAATCTCCCTTTCAAAATTTACTATAAAATTATTTTCATTTTCAAAATTTATATTTCAAAATCCGTTTTTCTTGCGTCGATCCTACCCATTTTAAACTCAATAAGCTCTTCTTTGAATAAACCAAAGCTCTGATACCACTTGTAACATCCCACCTTTTTGACCGCTTCGAAGTGGTAATTAAACCAACTCAAACCGTTCAAATCGACGGATCGTTATTAGCTTACAGAGTTTAAAACCGAATCCACACAGAAATATAGAATAAATAAATAACACAGTATTGATTAATGAAATAACACTTTTATTTATTAATCAAAATTTTGAATACAAGATATTTATATACAACGGACTGTAAAATATATTTGAATACAGGGAAAATCTTTACTGGTTTGATAACTTCAAAGTGCGCACGCCTTCAGATCGCCAGCTTCACCAGTCTTCGAATCCTGAGCTGTAATCTTTAAATTTGTAATGCTCGGGTCTGACCTGAGCGTTCCATGCAAAAACATAAAACACCCGAGTCAGGATTAATCATAGTTCAAGTAAATTATTTTCAATAGAAACTAAAATAAAATAGTTAATCCTCATATCAGTCATATGTCAAATACAATAGCGCGGTGTCTATGCTATATCAGTTTTATTTCAGGAAAAATGGTCACGGAAGCCTGCATATACACACGTGTACAAGTACACTTGTGCACTGCCCCAACATCCCATGAGCACAAATAATCAAGTACAGTGGGTTTTATAGTGTGCACGCAATATACAGCAAGACCGGACAGCAAGCAGATGGGTGAAAATTCTTTCATGCACATAGTTGCTACTGGACTCAAATTTAATGACATGACATCAAAATATGTTCAACTTATATATGGTAATGTTTCTTATTTTAAAATCGAACTCAACTAAGTTTATGAACAAACAACCTCAGGTTCTTAATAATGACATGAAACGCCAAATAAAATCATATCCAATAAACAACAAGTGATTAGGCATTGTGGATAAGCAAATAAATAGAGGAATTTCAAATCAAAGCTCAAAATACAAGCAAGTAAGCTATTGTACAAAATATTATATATGATTCTCAGTGACAGTGGGGTTTGGATGTACACTAACGTGTATATGCAGTGTATAACATATGTTCGCAACCAAGTATAGCGTATGTGTACTGACAGTAAAAGACTAAAAACGAGATATCAAAGGTTCAGCAAGGCGCATAGCACCAGCAACAATGCCAAAAGGTTCTGCAAGAGTTTCAAAGAGGGTATCTATAAGCCAATACACATATAGCAAATGAAAGTAGTGCAGTGTACCTTGCGAAGTGGGATTTAGTGCAACCTGAACTAACATAGACGGTGGTGAAATTATGTAACTACTCAGTAGTGCATGTGATTCATAGTATGCAATTTAAATAAACAAAACCTTGTATTCTTTTAGTACATACTGACACTAACAAAAATAATAAACACTTGAACCACTTTACTATTTAATGAGAAACAAGATCGAAACAAAGTTTTAAATTTACTGCAACTCACACATACAAATGCTGTGTATTTACTATATGCAAAAGCTATGTATTTATATTCAAATTATTCCTTAGGGTAATACACATAGCATCCCAACCATTTACAGTATCAAGTAGCCAACGTCATATATGGCCTTTAATATAATATTAAAGACTGTTTTACTGAGCTGAGCATATGTCCATCCTACTAAATTTTATTAGATTAGAGAACCTATATTAATGGCAGGGTGTAAGTGGCATATAACCGCATGCAACATCAATATACTAAGATGAGTATGATATCATGAATATTTGCATTTTGAAAGGGAAAACACATGCTAACATGGATAGCCGAAGATCAGACTCATGTTGTTATAATAACTGGTACCAATATATATTAACAGTGCCTATGTCCCGATACCGGGCGCATGCTACAACATTCAAGGTACTAACTTGCAAATATCAAATATAATGTGCCTTTTATTAATAAAATTTTAGCAAGTTCATGGACTTTTTATGAGTTCTAGAGCATGTCAGGAAGAACATAACTCATAAATTTATACATATAATATTGGCCAGATTTGTACCCTATAACTTGGTAATGATTATTCAATGTTAAGAAAAAAGAACTGAAATGTTCAATAGTTGTAAATCATTAGTAATATACGCAGTACATTCAATGTCCTATTTTAATAAGTAGGCACACAACTAAAAGCAACTGCCCAAAGATTAGTTAGATAAAAATTATTTTCTTAGGGGGAAAGTTGATACAGGAAAACTTGACATTTAATTAAAGAAGACACAATTTCAGGTGAACTCCAATCAAATTTGGTAGCTTCCAAAAATATGAGACAATGACACGTAGTCATGAAAAAGAAATTTTTGAATATTCAGAAATGACAAGAAAGGACACAGGTATAGGTAAAATACAAGGATAGTTCAAGTCAAGTTCAGGCCATCAGTAAACAGGCATGTGTAAGGCAAAGATAGTCCAGACATTTGAACAACTAGCAAGGACTAAGTCACATAGTAGTCCAAACAGAGTTCAACAGTTAAGCGTGACAGCCAAAATTTTGAACCCAAATCTTACTATCTAAATTAGTTTACTACTGAAATAGTAACACTTGAAATAGATTAACCACTCACCTGCAACGACGACGGAGAGAAGCAGGCTCGGTTCTGACTGGCACAGGTGAATGGTTTCCGGTGCATAACAGCGTAGGGCTCGACTTCAAGGATGACGTGCGGAAAACAAGATGCAGTAGGTAGCGTGATCAGACCGGAATGGAGCGTGAGGCTTCAGTGAAGAAATGGCCATGTCTAAGGTGTTTGTGGTCTCGATTTGGTGAAGGGCAAGTGGCGATTCGATCTCGAGATCGATGGGGGACGCTCGAAATTGGTGACGCTTAGGTGGGAGCTTCGATTTTTGATTTGGGGAGAGAAGAAAATCAGGAGGCTCTGGCCATTAAAAATAATAGATTTTTCTGTATGCGATTGGGGGGAAAGCAACGTTGATTTATAGAATAGGAAAAGAGGAGATAAAAACGAAGTCTATCGGTAGAACAGTAGGTCGGCGTGATTTTAATAGGTGTAGGTGATATTTAGGGTATGTGATATTTAGGGTAGGTTATATTAATATTAATATTAATCTTACCGCGAACTATCATGTAATGCCCTGAATTCCTACCGCAAACACAGTCTCCAAATACGACAAAATTTATACGTATTCTTCCGTTTCAACGTTTTGAATTCAATAAAATTATTCTGAATTCAATTAATTTAATTGTAATCTGACTATATTTGTGTACAATGATATTTTATTTTTAAATTTGTTATCGGTTCACTAATTTTATTCCATTTGTCTACTAATAACTCCGTTTAATTCCAAATTTGAAACGTTGCATATTATCTCTATATATACACGAGTACACACATATCCGAACCGATTTTCTATATATTTTGATTAACGATATTTAACGTTTATTTCTATTCCAACCATTTAAATTCGTCCATCGAGTTTCAAATCCAATTCAATTATCCAACCAAATTCAATTCAAATATTCAAAAATAAATATTTGATCCTCAATCAACCATTTTGAATTCTATCCATATGCAAAATCATATATTTGATTTTAAATTTCCAACCCAAGTATCAATATAAAAATTTAATTATTCATAATCAAATCTTTAATTAATTCCTTATTTAATCTGATGAAATTTCTGGGTCGTGACAATATTTGTGTTTTGATATCATCTAAAGTTACTCGTAACAGAGTAACAATAACAGTGATTATTGGATACATCTCGAATCGAATGAAAATTATGAATGATCTAGATGGAATTTAACCCTATAATATATATATTTGTGGTGATATCCATGCGCCTCTTGATTGAGTGAGACTGTGAAATGCATGGTCGTGCTCAAATATTGATTTTTTTTAAACAATCTACTCATCAATCAAGATAAACCGATTAAATCATAAAGAGGACGATACGATCCATGCCTCGAGTTTAATCCTGCATATATTGGTTAAAAGGATTATATTACATCGATACAATGGTAACAGAAAGGTTATCGAGTCATTGATCTTATTATAACTTGGGTAGCAACGACATATTACTAGATGTCAATCACTGTTTATAATTAAATACGATTTAAATTATTGCCAATGTTGTAATAACCTATCGGGTTACACACTTAGAACGTTATAAAGAAAGAAGATATATTGGGTAAATAAAATAAAAAATTTGTTGATATTTTATATTGCGTTGAAATGGTATATTAGTGGTGCCCTTAATTGATGGAGCACACTTGGTTTTAAAAGGTATGACCATTCCCTTTATAAGATGATGGGAACCGTCATTTTTTGGATATCATCAGTTTAAAAAAACCCTAAAACCAACCTTTCCTTAAAACCTAATTTATGGCGGCTAGCACCTAATCTTCTTTTTTCTTGATTTGATCGAGATGAAAAGTGTTCGTGTGGACATCCTATAGAGAGCCAGTCATTTGCTGTGCTTTTTGGATTCGATACTCCATCCTTCATCTGGTTTGTAGTTTCTTCTAGATCTCGTCGCTGGTATGAACCCTAAACCAAATTTATACGAGTTTTAATTTGTTGTTCTCGCAATAGATTTTGATTTAAGTTGTCAAATCGTAGAATTAGATGTCGATTTGATCGACTGAAATTCCTTCACATAGGGGAGGGGGCAAGTGAAGGGTGGAAGTCAGGTGGAGGAGGTAAGGGTGGGTGCGACCATTGCTAAGGGAGTTTGGAAGAGGAAGAGTTTAAGGAATAAAGTGAAAGAAAAGAGAAGAAAGGAAGTAAGGAGTTTTTTATAAAATGGAAATCACTTGGATTGAAGAGGTGTCGAAGGGAGAGGTTATGGGAAGAAACACACCATGGGAGCGTGGATAGTTGACACGTCGTTAGTGATTTTTTCCTTTAAAGGCTTAAGCAAAACGTGAATGTGTTTTTGTTCAACCTCACGTCTAACACTCGTGCGATCAAACGTTAAGTCCATTTGACACGAAATTTTGAATTCTAACATTAATTGTAATTCCGGATCTAAGGAACAGGTCTTATCGAATCTAGAGCTCGTTTGATCATCCATTTTATTTTTTCATGTGTTTTCGCTTAAATTTGACCAATTGACCCTGTATGCATTTATTTCTTGCACGCTCATATATTAATTCCAAAAATTATGAAATTTGGAATCTTACCCTTTTTCGACTTTTCGGATCCAATAAAATTAGTTTTGTCGAATTCTGAGATTGTTAGAAAGATATTTTTTTGTAAACCTATGAAAATAGCATAAAATTATCGAATTTTTTAAAAATCAACCATAAATCCTTCTAAAATCAATTTAAAATATAAAAAATTAAAATTGGTTTCAAAATTTCAGGTCGTTAAATTAATTTCATCATATGCTCTTAATTCATTTTAATGATTAATCCCGAGATTATTTGTTTCCTATAACATCTAGGGTAAATAGGTGAGATTAATCAACACAAACAAATGATCATGTATAATTTGTAACAACCCAGAATTTCAGACCAATTTCAAAATTTAATTTAAGCTATTTTGAAGAGTACTGAGGAGAAAATGACTATTTTTGTTAAATAAAATTAGTGAATAATTTTAAAAATTAGTTTTATGTTTTATTTGCCTCAAATAAACTTAGTAGAGTTGTTAAAACAATTTAGAAATCCGGAATTTGAAATTTTGATTTTTTTTAAATCAATACGTAGCCCTTAAAAAAATGAGATTTTGCTAAGAAGCTTAGAATTCGACGAGATAAATTTTTTTGGATTCATAATGACAAATCATTGTTGAGTTCCAAAATGAACGTCGAATGGAGCCAAAGGGTGGCCGTGCGAAGAGAAACCATTTGCTCTAAAACAAGTAGTCAGTTTGCAAAGGAACGTTATGGGGATGATCTCAGAATTCGATTTCGCTTTTTTTCTGGATTCGTATCATCAAATAATGGTTAAATCCAAAAGGCCAAGATTTTTGGAGTTAGCATTTGAGCGTGCAAGAAGAAAAGTATGCTAAAATCGCATTTTTGTGCAATATTTGAGCCTGTTTGAGAAATTAAGTGGAAAGTCAAACGAACTCAGAATTTGACGAAACTTGGTTCATTTGATTCGTATGGCCGTGTATTATCTCTTGTCAAGTTTGTAGAGCAAACGGGGACAGTTTGCAGTCGGACGATCGGAGAAAGTAGAGAGAGAATTCCTAAATATATTCACTTTATCTCCTTTCTCTCCTCATAATTTCCTCCTTCTTTATTTCTTCCTTTTCTTCACTAATGGGTTCCTCCACAAACCCTAGCTCCCCCAAGCCCTAGCCACAGCCTACCCCTCCACCTACTCCTACCCCACGCGCTACGCCCCTCCTCACGTGCGACGCAACCCCCCTTCTCTCCTCTTTTTCCTCTCCAAATTTGCTGCATACATGAAAAGGATCCTCATTTAAGGTCCAAGCTTCCTCCAACTAGCCTTAGCTCCTCCTTGGCGAGCTCTACGTGCTCCGAGGCAACTTATGGAGCATTCTAGGACACTTTTCATGTCCGTACAGCGGATGTTTGAGATCCGGGAGACTCCAATCAACCAAAGCTCCTTCATTTCTTGCTTCATGCACTTTCTATAGTGTGTACCAAGGTTGTCGCAAAGTTTCAAGACAATTGGAGCTAAAAGGAGGGATTTTAGGCCATAGCAAGCACTGAAAAGTCCGGATTTGTAGTGTTTTGTTTTCTTGATAGTTGGGGTGATAGATTCATACTTTAATTAGTGTAGTAAAGTAATTTAATTAATTATGAAGAATTAATTAGTTAAGCATTTTAAATGGTTAAGGAATACGGTGAAAATTGATAGGTTGCAAGTTAGAAATTTGCGTTGTGTTGTCATTAAGTTTAAGCATGTCATGTAGAATCCCTTTGGAGTTCAACACATGAATTCCTCACATATCATTTACAATAGAAGCATAGTATAAATTTGTGACACTCGCATTTTATACTACGTGGATGGACACTTGTGGCGGCCTTGAATGGCATTTGGTAGTTGAGTATTTACTTATTTTTTATTATCGTGTGTGCATTGGATGAGAAAATAATGGATTGGTTTGACAGAAATGTCGTATTGCTTGTAATAATGAAAATGAAATTAAATTGCATTTTTCAAGGTGAACGACTTGTTTGTGCTCACCTATTTGAATATAACCAACATGGTAAAATGAGTGACTCATGAAATAGTTGTTTGATGGTTGAAAACCCCATACGGGCCTGAGATTATTTTTGATTTACACATCTCCCTAGTTTGTAGTTCGCATGTTAACAGTTGGGTTAAACGGGCGAAATAAGCCGCAATAAAATGTGTTGAAGCTTATATGAGAATAAATGCACATTGGATGCCATTTTAATGTTAAATAGTTGCAACTATTGTTGAATGTATTGGTTGATATGAAACTTTTTGCATGATTTGGTTGAGTTCCATTTCAATCTAGGATAAAAAGGGCATATTTTAATAATATAAAAATATGAGTGAAAACTGAAAATATTTTGATGTTCAATTTTGAATGGACGCATTCTTATCGAAATATAGATGAATATCCGTAACTACGATGAATGATTTTGAAGTATATTTAATATACTTTTGGGTATGCAAAGTATTTGAATTTTAAACGAATAGTAACTTTTTAAAGTGAAGTTCAGTTAGGATATGTAGTAAATGTTCCAAAAGAGATTTTCTTTTGGAAGTTTTACGTTTATTTTTATTTTGATTGTAAGGAAATTTTGGGAGTGAACGGAGATCTTTAGAAAAATAATATTGTTTTTTTCCTTAAAATAATCTAAAAATGGACCAAATAGCGAATTGTTTGAATTTGGTAACGAACAACCCAAATAATTTAGATTTATTAAACAAAGAAGTTTTAAAAATGTTTTCGATTAATTCATGAATTATAAAATCGATACGGGCTTGAAGGACGTGTCACTTAGCGATAGTTCAAAAACATCAACCCGTAACTTAAAATTGATGTACCGGGAGATCCGATCGTCGGATTCTCCTTAAACCAGAACCGTTGGGTTTATATCAAAAATATCCTTCAAACGAATATAAGTGACTAAAATTTGAACGGTTAGATTTCGAATTATGTCCAAATCAATTTTTGAAAAGGTCGCTGTGGATGTAGTTCGGTGACCGATATTGGAAACCAAGTGTAAGAGCCTTATTATATAAAATAAAAATATAAATAAATTATGATATATCATAATAAGTAATTTGGAGGGAGGCTAGGTGAAATATTGCATGACTTGAAAGATGAATATCATTTTATCTAAAAATTTCTGAATTTTTGCTACTATAGTAAAATGTATATTGTAAGCATAATGGGTCAAATTTGAGGTTCATTGTGAACGATATCATTTGAAATGTTGTTCTTAATACAAATCATAAGAAGAAAAGATTTAATAAAAGAAAATTTGAAAATCTCCAATTTTATTAAATTAGAAGGTGATTGTTATAAGAGTCCATTGTGAATGGAAAAATAGCATTTTGGAGTTTATAGTGAACATGGCTTTAAATAGCGACTGTTCTTTAATCTAGGAAAGATAAGATTAATTTCCAGTACTTGGTTGAACATGGAAGGGTGATTTTTGAGATTCAAGAATTATTTCCAAAAAAGATTATTAAGAACCGTTTTATGAAATAATGAATATTTAATTAAGAAATTATCCTAGATTGGAATGAAATGGAATTATGTGTGTGTATTTAATGCATGATTATAAAGATACGCAAATTATTTGAAAAGTCCGGGTTTTACCCATTACAAATAATTATGATGACGGTTAAACTCAATAATGAAGATGATGGAAGACCGGGGATCTTCACATCTCTTTGGACTGCTACTGATGTCTTGATTGGGTTGTACACCCAAGACAAGGTAATGAGTGATGGTAGTTTAAAACGTACTTGGAAATCTCCCAGATATGCGAAGACCTCAGTCCTATATTGGACATATGGGATCAGGAATAAGGTGCCTCCGGTTTCGTTCAGACCTAGAACGGACTTGTAAATGGATAGTGTCTTACATTATATTGTGTGCTATATTCATTGATCTCTGCTAAATATATATTTGTTTGGTGGCGAAGAATTTATTCTCTTGCTTAACACCCTTCTCTGAGACGTACAAGCTTAGAGGTTATGTATTGGAAGAAATTAGTGGTATAGTATGGATTGACAATGTGGCATGCTAAGATGCAAATGATCAAGGCTTTTTGTTGAAAAGAAGGGCCTTGTAGTTGATGATCAAAGCACAGCTTTAAGTAACATAGCTTTGTGTATAGCGTTAATTCGAGAGCCTCACACTCCGTATGAGTCAAAAACGGGATAGTGACTGAAGGGAGTGCATACGTTTCTTTCTAGCTAGAAGTGGTGTCATGGTATGGAGCCCAGACATTTTTACTTATGTGGCTGTTGGATTGTGAGGCGCCTCAGATATATAGCCGGCTAAAAGGCTCGAGTGATAGGTCTGACAGGACCGAGAAACATATTGTTCAGGAATAACCAATCCTGAAAAGTAAGAGAGGACCGACCCTGAAGATCCAAGGGTTGCCACAGGTGTGTTCCTGAGACATGTGCTAGAGTGTCTCGAATCGGTGAGGACAATCCCTTGCACAAACTCATAGATGGTATCCAATTTCCAATACGCAACTTTTCGGTTTTAGTTGTAAACCTATGTATGGCGACATAATATATGGTACCTATGCCGTCTATGATTGATACATTTATATTTGAAGTTGCATTTTGACACTATGCACTTATAGTATATCGAAATGATTTGTTTTGAGACGTACCAAGCATGTTTGGCTATTATAAAGTAAAACTCTATCCTCCTTCTTGCGTTGCATTGCGTGATAGGACCTGAGTCTAATAATAGCCTCATTTTTCGAAAAGCAATGCGTTGTTCGTAAACTGTTTTGTTTCAAGCTTTGGTTTTCACATGGAGTAAACCCGTTCCGTGACATGCGGCGTGGTCCCGTGAATTACCTTATTTTAAAGAAAAATTTAATAACTATTTTAGCTCTCACACCAGTCCCATGATTGACGTAGAGTTTATTGTTTTCCCCTAAACTTTGGGTGCCTATATTTTCCACACGGGCAGTCGGTAGTTTTGGTTTTGCAGATTGACTATCTTTCACAGGATCCTAGATTACGGCTAGAGTTATATTCAGAAAGCTTTGTATCCATGTATTTCTTCTAGTTATGGTAGTTGATGTATTTCCATTATGCATTGTATTTATACATTTTAATTTCCATTGGTACATAAATTATAAATCTATGATATTATTTTTCCACTGTGTAATATTTATTCGTACTCTGATATTCTTGTAATCTGATGTAAATTATTGTAATAGCAACGAAAAGTTCTCATGTTTGGGTTCTGATGCACCGTTTTCTCATACAATCCGTATTTCTGGTCGGTCTAGGCCGACCGGGGGTTTCGGGTCGTAACAGGCGTGGTATCAGAGCTTTGGTTTAAGAGCTCTGGAACAAGGGACATCAGAACCGAACGAGAGAATTCATCAGAGGATAGAATTAGTAACATTCTATTCAAAAATACTCATTAGAGATAGGATCAGTAGTATCCTAGAATGAGAAGACTCGTTAGAGATGGGATTAGGAATATTCCAGGACGAGCCAAGAGTTATGTGTCCATGAGAAGATGTAAATGTAATTTCAATATGCACGTAGTTTAATTTTTTATAATATATTTTATGAGTATTAGGAGAATACGATTAGTAAACATATATGGAGTTTAACAATCCATGAGCTACCTTGGCTTTTGATTTTTAATCTGTTGATTTAAAAATATTTGATTTAGTTTAACATGATTTTTTGATGATTTTGGATAGTTGATAAATTCTGAAACGCCTTAAGGTTTAATAGAAAGATGTGTATTCACGATTTTAGATAGTGAATATGCAAAATTATTAGTTGGTTTGTTTTTAAATGATTTGATCTGAACCTGCTTTCTAATTTAAATTTCTTTGTTTACGAATTTGTAGGGAGGTAAGGTTCTACCCCCAGGGTATCCCGATCCCCTGCTCGTTCTTTCTTCTTCATCCTCGGAAGAGAGTTCATCTTACAGTGTTGGTGATAGTCCCACGATTTCTTTGTATACTAGAGATAGTATCTATGGACCTGATAGTACTAGTTCGTCCGATAGCTCTGACAGCTCTACCGAGAGCTCAGACTCAGAGGATATTTCCATGGCGTCAGATACTCCAGTGCCTGAGGACTCAGCTGATTATAACGGGTGGATGTTGGAGGATGATGAGGGATTTGTTTTAGATGGTTATGGCCACATAGTCAAGGGCGACCCCATTCCAGTACCCCTTCTTATGGAGGACGCGATGTTGTTAGACCCGCCCCTCCCAGTTTTAGATGCCTTCCCTGGCTACGAAGTGATGATGGGTATGATGGTTGCCGATCCTGCTCAGCCCTTAGAGCCTATAGCTTTGCATACCCCGAATATTGTTCAGGAACCATTAGTAGATGAGGAGCCACTAGTTGCTCCATTACCTATAGAGGATGAGGAACCGATCGAGGAGGTTCCATTGGTGGATCAGGATGAGATGGAGGAAGAAATGGAAGATGATGAGGATAATGACGATGATTGGCCCCTTCTTCCCCCAGGCTTCGAGGAGATACCCGAGGAGTTTTCCTTGTCAGGGCCCTTTGTGCATAGCTCCAGAGCAGTAAGATTAGTTAGTAATTATACACACACACACACATATATATATATAGGTAGGGGAATATCTATGCTCCGGTCCTTTTTTGATGCGATGGAGGCACGATATGTATATTTATATGGGTATATTTTGGGATGTGTATATTTTGGTTATGCGGTATTTTGTGAGCCACCTCAAGTACGTAGCAGTACTCGGGTGAGCATTAGATATGGGCAGGTAGATGCATATACATGGTTTATACCTTAAGTGATACATCATGCTAGGGTATACGTTGTGTCTATGATATAGTTGATCTTTTTTGGTGATATTTCACTATGATGTGATGATAGCCGTTGGCCTTAGGTTATAACTTGTTAGTATTGATGTATATACCAGGATATATGTGATTTATGACTACGCCACATAACATATATTATGAGTTACATACTATCCATATGAGCCTGTCACTATCTAGTGCTTGTGTGAAGAAAACCAGAAGAGCCCCACATACTAAAATAAAAACATGGACACCTTATTTTTGGTATATGCATATACATATATTTATTGACCAGGTTATGGGCTTAGCGTTGAGTAGAGAAATAAATTGCGTCCCTGACAAACAGGGGTGCACCTTGATGAGTTGGTTGCGCAATTTTATTATATACATATATAGTGTGACTACTGTGAATAATTTGGATGCGTTGTGATGGTTGTTCTATGTGAAATACAATGTACACCATAGGATATCAACTAACAAATTATGAACTACATCGCATAACATACAACTGAAGACAAAATGACATATCATATTCCATATAAGCATTTGGCGCTTATATGATGAGGTTTGGATTACCGTACAAGCAAGATGCTTGTATGGCGATGACTGATTTTCAGGTTGAACCGAAGATTTGACTATGGACCTAACAACGTATAAAGGAAAAATGACAAGATTAAATAATAAACCCTACACAGGTCGGGAGATGACAAAATGCACTTGTCTCTTCGTTTTAATTTTTGGACGTGGGTTTGAGGGTTTATAAATTATTATGGGGGTGCACATTTGTTATGTATGCGGTTTATGATTTATTGAGTGTCTGATACGGAACAATAAATTTTTCAGACCCTCCCCATACAAAGGAGGTTATGACGATTTTTTTCAGAAATTTAGGGTGTTAGCTAAATTTCAAAGAAATTTAGGAGTTCTTAGAAACTCAAAAGTTGAAGAATGAACGCCAAAATGGAAGTTGAGTTGGTTAGTTAAACAACTTTCAGCTCTGTTTCTTTTTCGGAACGAAAAAGCTTTAAGTGGGGGAGGTTGTAACAACCCAGTATTTCAGAACCAATTTCAAATTTTAATTTAAGCTATTTTGACGAGTATTGAAGGGAAAATGACTATTTTAAAAAAAAATTATTGAATAATTTTAAAAATTAGTTATATGTTTTATTTGCCTCAAAATAAACTTAGTAGAGTTGTCAAAACAATTTAAAAATCCATAATTTGAAATTTTGATTTTTTAAATCAACACATAGCCCTTAAAAAGTGAGATTTTGCTAGAAAGCTCAGAATTCGACAAGATAAATTTTTTGGATTCATAACGACAAATCATTGTTGAGTTCCAAAATGCACGTCAAATAGAGCAGGAGGATGGTCGTGTGAAGCGAAACCATTTGCTCTAAAACAAATAGTCAGTTTGCAAAGGAACGTTTTGGGGACGATCTCAAAATTCGATTCCGTTTTTTTCTGAATTCGTATCGTCAAATAATGGTTAAATCCAAAAGGCCAAGATTTTTGGAGTTAGCATTTGAGCATGCAGGAAGAAAAGGTACGCTAAAATCGCATTTTTAAGCAATATTTGAGCCTGTTTGAGAAATTAAACAGAAAGTCAAACGAACTCGGAATTCAAAGAAACTTGGTTCGTTAGATTCGTATGGCCGTGTATTATCTCGTATCAAGTTTGTAGAGCAAACGTGGACAGTTTGCAGTCAGACGATCGAAGAAAACGGAGAGAGAATTCCTACATATATTCACTTTCTCTCCTTTCTCTCAACATAATTTCCTCCTTCATTTCTTCCTTTTCTTCATAAATGGGTTCCTCCCCAAACCCTAGATCCCCCAAGACCTAGCCGCCGCCTACCCCTTCCCCTACCCCATGCGCTATCCCATCCTCACGTGCGACGCAACACCCCCTTCTCTCCTCTTTTTCCTCTCCAAATTTGCTTCATACACGAAAAGTAGCCTCATTTAAGGTCCAAGCTTCCTCTAGCTAGCCTTAGCTCCTCCTTGGCGAGCTCTACGTGCTCCGAGGCAACTTGTGGAGCATTCTAGGCCTCTTTTCTTGTCCAGACAGCGGGTGTTTGAGCTCCGAGAGGCTCCAATCAACCAAAGCTCCTTCATTTCTTGCTTCATACACTTGCTAGAGTGTGTACCGAGGTTGCCGCGAAGTTTTAAGACAATTGGTGCTAAAACGACAGGATTTTTAGGTGGTAGAAAGCACCTAAAACTCTGGATTTGCAGTGTTTTGTTTTCTTAATTGTTAGGGTGAGAGATTCTTGCTTTAATTTGTGTAGTAAAGTAGTTTAATTAATTATGAAAAATTAATTAGTTAAGCATTTTAAATGGTTAAGGAATATGGTGAAAATTGATAGGTTGCAAGTTAGAAATTTGCATTGTGTTGTCATTAAGTTTAAGCATGTCATGTAGAATCCCTTTGGAGTTCAACACAAGAATTCCTCACAGATCATTTGCATTAGAAGCATAGTATGAATTTGTGACACTCGCATTTTATACTATATGGATGGACACCTGTGGCGGCCTTGAATGGCATTTGGTAGTTGAGTATTTACTTATTTTTGATTATTGTGTGTTCTTTGGATGAGAAAAATAATGGATTGGTTTGACAAAAATGTCATGTTGTTTGTAATAGTGAAAATGAAATTAAATTGCATTTTTCAAGGCGAACGGCTTGTTTGTGCTCACCTATTTGAATAAAACCAACATGGTAAAATAAACGACTCATGAAATAGTTGTTTGATGGTTGAAAACCTCACATGGGTCTAGGATGATTTTTGATTTACACATCTCCCTGGTTTGTAGTTCGCATGCTAACCGTTGGGTTAAACGGGCGATATAAGCCTCAATAAAATGTGTTGAAGCTTATATGAGAATAAATGCACATTGGATGTAATTTGAATGTTAAATAGTTGCTTGCAACTATGGTTGAATGTATTGGGTTGATATGAATTTTTTTGCATGATTTGGTTGAGTTCCATTTCAATCCAGGATAAAAAGGGCATATTTTAATAATATAAAAATATGTGTGAAAACTGAAAATATTTTGATGTCCAATTTTAGATGGACGCGTTCTTATCGAAATATAGATGAATATCCGTAACTACGACGAATGATTTTGAAGTATTTTTAATAAACTTTGGGGTATGCAAAGTACTTGAGTTTTAAACAAATAGTAACTTTTTAAAGTGATGTTCAGTTAGGATATGTAGTAAATGTTCCAGAAGAGATTTTCTTTCGGAAGTTTCACATTTATTTTTATTATGCCTGTAAGGAAATTTCGGGAGTGAATGAAGAACTTTCGAAAAGTAATATTATTTTATTCCTTAAAATTATATAAAAATGGACCAAATAGCGAATTGTTTGAATTTGGAAACGAACAACCCAAATAATTTAGTTTTATTAAACAAAGAAGTTTTAGAAATGTTTTCGATTAATTCATGAATTATAAAATCGATTCGGGCTTGAATAGGACATGTCACTCAATGACAATTCGGGAATGTCAACCCATAACTTAAAATTGATGTACCAGGAGACCCGACCGTCGGATTCTCCTTAAACAGGAACTGTTGGGTTCGTATCAAAAATATCCTTCAAACGAATATAAGTGGCTAAAATTTGAACGTTTAGATCTTGAATTATGTCCAAATCAATTTATGAAGAGGTCGCTATGGATGCAATTCGGTGACCGATATTGGAAACCGACTGTAAGGGCCTTATTATAAAAAATAAAAATAAAAATAAATTATGATAAATCATAATAAGTAATTTGTAAGGAGACTGCGTGAAATATTGCATGACTAGAAAGATGAATATCATTTTATCTAAAAAATTCTGTATTTTTGCTACTATAGTAAAATGTATATTGTAAGCATAATGGGTCAAATTTGAGGTTCGTTGTGAACGATATCTTTTGAAATATTGTTCTTGAACCAAATCATAAGAAGAAAAGATATAATAAAAGAAAATTTGAAAATCTCCCCAATTTTGTTAAATTAGAAGGTGATTGTTAGAAGAGTCCATTGTGATTGAAATATAGTATTTTGGGGTTTATAGTGAACTTGGCTTTAAATAGCGGCTGTTCTTTAACCTAGGAAAGATAAGATTAATTTCCAATACTTGGTTGAACATGGAAGGGTGATTTTTGAGAAGATTTTTGAGAACCGTTTTCTGAAATAATGAATATTTAATTAAGAAAATATCCTTGATTGGAATGAAATGAAATTATGTGTGCGTATTTAATGCTTGATTATAAAGATACGCAAGTTATTTGGAAAGTCCGGGTTTTACCCATTACAAATAATTATGACGAAGGTTAAAATCAATAATGAAGACGATGGAAGACCGGGGATCTTCACATCGTTTTGGACTGCTACTGATGTCTTGATTGGGCCGTACACCCAAGATGAGGTAATAAGTGGTGGTAGTTTAAAACGTACTTGGAAATCTCCCGGATATGCGAGGACCTCTCTCATATATTGGACATATGGGAAGGTGCCTCCGGTTTCGTTCAGACCCAGAACGGACTTGTAAATGGATTGTGTCTGACATTGTATTGTGTGCTATATTCGTTGATCTATGCTAAATATATATCTGTTTGGTGGCGGAGAATTTATTCTCGTGCTTAACACTCTTCCCTGAGATGTACGAGCTTAGAGGTTATGTATTGGCAGAAATCAGTGGTATTGTATGGATTGACAATGTGGCATGCTAAATGCAAATGATCAAGGCTTTTTATTGAAAAACAGGGCCTTATGGTTGATGATCAAAGCATAGCTTTAAGTAGCATAGCTTTGTGTATAGCGTTAATTCGCGAGCCTCACACCCCGGTTTGAGTCAAAAACAGGATAGTGACTGCAGGGAGTGCATGCGTTTCTTTCTAGCTAGAAGTGGTGTCATGGTATGGAGCCCAGTCATTTTTACTTATGTGATTGTTGGATTGTGAGGCGCCTCGGATATAGAGCTGACTAAAAGGCTCGAGTGATAGGTCCGACAGGAATGGGAAACGTATTGTTCAGGAATAACCAATCCTCAAATGTAAGAGATGACCGACCCGGAAGATCCAAGGGTTGCCCGTAGGTATGATCCTGAAACATGTGCTAGAGTGTCTCGAATCGGTGAGGACGATCCCTTGCATCGACTCATAGATGGAATCCAATTTCCAATACACGACTTTTCTATTTTAGTTGTAAACCTATGTATGGCTACATAATATATGGTACC
The DNA here is from genome assembly GCA_030737875.1 of Allium sativum. NCBI lineage: Eukaryota > Viridiplantae > Streptophyta > Magnoliopsida > Asparagales > Amaryllidaceae > Allium > Allium sativum. The sequence continues at coordinate 765,133,600 of CM060912.1, read as the reverse complement.
TATGCCGTCTATGATTGATACATTTACATTTGATGTTGCGTTTTGAAACTATGCACTTATAGTATATCGAAATGATTTGTTTTGAGGCGTACCAAGCATATTTGTTTATTATAAGGTAAACTCTATTCTCCGGCTTGCGTTGCATTGTGTGATGGGACTTGAGTTTTATAATAGCCTCATTTTTAGAAAAGCATTGCATTGTTCATAATCTGTTTTATTTCAAGCTTTGGTATTCACATGGAGTAAACCCGTGCGGAGTGGTCCCGTGAATTACCTTATTTTAAATAAAAAGTTTAATAACTGTTTTAGCTCTCACACCAGTCCCATGACTGGCCTGGAGTTTATTATTTTCCCCTAAACTTTGGGTGCCCATATTTTCCATATGGGCAGTCGGTAGTTTTGGTTTTGCAGATTGACTATCTTTCATAGGATCCTGGATAACGGTTGGAGCTATATTCGGAAAGCTTTGTATCCGTGTATTTCTTCTAGTTGTGTTAGTTGATGTATTTCCGTTGTGCATTGTATTTATACATTTTAATTTCCGCTACTATGTAAATTACAAATCTTTGGTATTATTTTTCCGTTATGTAATATTTATTTGTACTCTGATATTCTTGTAATTTGATGTAAATTGTTGTAATAGCAATGAAAAGTTCTCGTGTTTGGGTTCCGATGCACCGTGTTCTCATACAATCCGTATTTCTGGTCGGTCTATGTAACACCCCGTGAATTCTATAATATTAATCTTCACAAATTAAAGTGTAATTAATTCTAAGTGAAAGAATTAAGGGAAATGGGTTACGCAATTGCGTTTGTCTCGGAATTCTGCTTGAGACATAGTCTGAGTTTGCGCGAATCGGACTCCGTTTGAAGGAGTTATGACCTTCGGAAGTTTCAGAATAAAATTTAAATTCAAACAGCTCAGTTTTAAATTCGAAATTCGAAAAATAGGTTCAAACTGGGCTGGGCGGGAAAATTCCCGACCAGAGACCAGGTCGACCATGGTGTCGACCTGGCCATCCCAGGTCGACCATAGTGTCGACCTGGGTGTTGACCTGCCAGTTGACCTACCTGGTCGACCAGGCTGGCTAGGTCTCTGGCTCGAATTTCTATGGCTCGGTGTGTCACTAGGGCTGACATGTCACCTCTTGATTGGCTCTTTGAACTTTGTATGGTCTGGATTCCTCCTGTCTTCATCCGATGGCTCAAAACAATTTAAAAATCTATAAATATACCCTAAGTCTCAACTGAAAATTCACATAAAAAAATAAGATGGGAGTCGTCATGCTGCCAGGGAGGAATTGAGCATAGCCGTCAAGAGAGAAAAGCTTAGAGACGAATCAAATTAAGAAGAAGATTAAAATTTAATCAAATAAATCAATGCAATGTCAGTCTACCCAAAGGAGCGCATCTCAATTTCATAATTCAGAATCCAGAATTCAAGATTCTGCATTCCTTGTAAGTATAGTGACCTTTCAGAATATGAATAAAAACTGTGTTGTGATTCGATGTAAATGAAAATAGAGTTGTGTTATTGTATGAATATGATATAAATTCTATGTATTGTAATGATTCTTTCATGACTTGTGTATTGATATTTGTGGCCTAAATTGATTGATGCAAGCCTATTGGACATTTGTATATGAAAGTAATAACAACAGCAAGTTGTGGCAAAAACTAGAAATTGATCCCTTTATGTATATGTCGATGGCATGGACTATGTATACTCCCTTAATCTAAGTTAGAATTTATGTAAAAATGTTCTAGATTTGAGATCCTTTTTATGCCTACATGACCCAAAACCTATGGTATCATTCTTATGTTAATTTGCAAGTATAATTGGATCTATGTTAAGTATCGTTTGGGTATCATAAATTATGCAAGTTCATGTTGAAATAGGCTATGTGATTAGATGTTATAATTGGACATTTTGGTGAATATACAACATGCTAGTTTTGTGGTTGACATTGTGCCAAGTTAAACATGTTTAAACACAAGTTTGTATTAGCCTAAACTATGCCATTTCATATGTCACCTACTTAGTTATACTTTGATTTGACTGCAAGTTCACATGACCCATATTATATGTTAGTTGAATCGCTAAATTGCAAGATCATGCGCCACACACCTTTATGTATTACATGTTCTTGATTTCCCCTTTTTCTCACGTTTATAAAGTTGGGCTGAATTGTGACAAGCCCAACACATGTTATAATGTTGCGAACATACAAACGTGGGTAATAACGTTGGGTGTAAAACATGAAAATAAATGTTGGCATGGTTGGCACATGCCAACGACAATGACATTTAAGCGGTATGAATTGATATACCCAAGAATAAAAGATATGACATTTACATATATAATTGAGAAATAATAAAATATGTAAATTTAGAAAACACGATATGCTTAACCCGAGGTTGGATTGAGTTGTGATGTAAACCTGCCCAGACCCACCCAGCTATCCAGTAGTCACAACAATACCTATCCAATGTGGCTGGTTAAGCATTGAGCCCAATAATGACCCGAGGTTAGACTAAGCTATGGTGTAAACCTGCCCGGAACCGACCGACACATCCAGTAACCGTAGCAATACCTGTCTAATGTGAGTGGTCTGGTGCTCTAAGAGGCTAAGGACAGATGGTAGGGTTAAGTCAACTATAACACTTAACCAAATTCAACATGTTAACAGGAATTCATGGGTGGGGTTAGGTAAATACAGACACTTAACCACTTAACATGTTTGACTATAAAATCCTGGTAACGAGGGACCCGTTTCAGCAGTAACCCAAGTTAGGTATCATGGTACCCTGAAACTAGGCAGGGTGGGGCACGATAACTGGGCTGATTGTAAGCGGTCAAAGCGACGGAGGTGGGTGCAACAGTGTAGGTTCTAACGGGGTGCGGGCGTGCACACACTCCGGAGCAGACAAATAGGGCACTGGGGGCACCAGTAGTATAACCTATGCCTTCTAGAATTTGTGTTGGGGCCGCCACCATGGGTCTTGATACACCCCATGGTGGGACCAGCATAGGTATCTACAATTCTTCGGGGCCGTATGACACATGTTTACGCAAGTAGGAGCCGATCTTTAAATAAAAATAGGGATCACTTCACCCTCAGCATGGGGTGCCAGTTATGGTAAGCTCAAGTAGGTGCAAAGATATAGTATGGGTGCGATAGTACATTGACACTTCCTTAGCTTGTGACACTTTCCTGTTTTTTAGTTTTTATCTATAATGCCCTTTTCTTATTCACATACTGAAGAGTTACTAAATTTACTCAGGCTTTATGTCTGACTCTATTTTCTTTTCGTCTTCTTTTCTTTCGTCCCCCCCCCCCCAAGGTCCACAGGGAGGAAACAACTCAGCTCAGTCAGACTCTTTACAAGCTCCAAGAACGTAGATGTATGATTTGGATCTCTTTTGCTCGGATTATGGCTTTGGATATAACTATGGGGATTTTTGTCACTTCATTTATGTTTTATGCTTCTTTAATAATCAAGACAGTAATGAGGTTGTAATGTTGGAAGCATTTTGATACAATTATGGAATGTTTTGTTTGAACACGTATTGATGAAATAAAAGTCTGTTTGGTTTCCACTGTTTAAAATATGTGTATTTATATCTGTCTTGAGTTTATCTGTGGCTTTTACTTATAAACCTCCACCAAAGTTAAGGCATTCCCTTTGTGAGTGACCTTAACGGAGGTGGGGTGTTTCACTTGGTATCAGAGCATAGGTTTACCAGACAAGATAAAAGTTTTTGAAATTGTTTTCAAAAAGAAAGTTTAAAGAAGCATTTTTCAAGAAAAAGTGTTATTTTTTAAAATACATAATCCCCCAAAGCCATATGCACTATCTCTCTCTATCCTTCGTTTTGAATCTTTCCTTTCTGTTTCAGCATGTTTGGAGACCTTAACCTTCCTGAAGGAGTACTGATACCCGGCTGGTTTAGGAGGTATTTAGAAGCGAGGGCCAATGGCGTGGGCCCAGCAGACATCCCTCCTCCAGTGGCCGCGGTTCCTCCTTCTCCTCCTCCTCGTGGAAATGGCTTCGCAAAAACATGCAGAGACTTCAAGGAAATGGGTGGAAACGACTTTTATGGAACAGAGTCCTTTGTAGGAGCAAGAAACTGGCTAAAGGAGACTGAGGATCTGTTTTTCATCTTCGGTGTTGATGACAGGAAAAAGATACAACTAGCGGTATGGTTGCTTAAGGATGAAGCTTCCTATTGGTGGGAAATTACCAATGCTCAGATGGCGGTGGAAACATGGGAAGACTTCAGGACAAGGTTTGAGATGAAATTCCTCTCCCAAGCTGAAAGAAGCGTGCAAATGGAGAAGTTTCTAACTCTGAAACAGGGAAGTATAACAATCAGGGAGTATGTTAATCAGTTTAATCAGCTAGCCAGATTTGGGGTAGACTTAGTAAACACCCAACACAAGAAGGCACTTCGCTTCGTCAAGGGTTTGAATGAGCCTCTACACAGCCTTGCCATGACCCATGTATCCACGGGAGCGACTTATGAAAGCTTGGTGGACATGGCGTTGCTACACGAGGAAGCCCACGGCAAGAAAGAAACTAAGGTGGAAGAGATGAAAGAGGGTCTACAAACAAAGAAAACAGACTTCAAGAAAGGAGGGAAGAACAATAAGCCTCATGAGAAGAGAAGGTGCAATTTCTGTGGCATTGTGGGACATATATCAAAAAACTTCCGAAAAAGGAAGGCGAAGATGGGTGGTTGCTTCCATTGTGGAGAAACTGGACACCAAGCTAAGGACTGTCCAAAGAAGAAAGGGCAGGGACAAAAAGCCGAATCCACTTCAGGGGGTCAGGTTCATGCGCTAGTGGCACCTCAGCAGGAACAAGGTAGTAATATTTCTGTAGAAAGTGTAGTTTATCTTTATGATCATCCAGTTCACACACTTTTTGACTCTGGCGCATCACACTCTTTTATTTCATCTGCCTTAGTATAATCTCTGCATCTAGACACTAGTATGGTAGAAGATCCCTTAGTAGTTTCAAATCCAATTGGGGGCTCCGCTTACTTGTTAATGGTTTGTTTGGGTTTGAAAATCTCTATTCTCAGCGTTGGGTTTAGTTGTAATGCCTTTGTCTTGGGCTTTTCGGGATATGTTTTGATCTTCGGCATGGACTGGTTATCCAGTAATGGGGCCATCCTTGATTGTGAGAAAAGAGTAGTTAGACTCTTGATTCGGCTTAGTAACACTCTAGAAATTTCTTGTAATCCCTTGAATGATGTTATGCTTAGTTATCTAGAGTCGCTTGATGCTTCTGATGAGAATTTGCAATCAGTTAGAGTAGTCCGGGAATACCGGATGTCTTTGAGGAGGTGAAAGGCTTACCTCCAAGGTAGGAAATAGACTTCCGCATATATCTTGTGGATAATGCAAAGCCTGTAGCTTTACCTGTCAGACACATGGCTCCAAAGGAGAGAAAGGAGCTCAGTAAGCAAGTTAAAGAACTTCTCAAAAAGGGGTTCATTAGACGGAGCATTTTGGAATGGGGTGCTCCAATGGTGTTCGCAACCAAAGCGGACGGTTCGCTTCGCCTTTGCGTCGACTATAGGGAGTTAAACAAATTGAACAAGAAAAATAGGCACCCTCTTCCCCGAATCGACGATTTGTTTGATCATCTTGTAGGAGCGTCGGTCTTCCCCCAAATTGATTTGGCAATTGGGTTCCATCAGCTAAGAGTAGCTGAAGATAGCATTGATAAGACGGCATTCAGAACCCCAGACGGTTTCTTCGAGTGGCTTATCATGCCTTTCGGCTTGACAAATGCACCCGCTTATTTCGTAGACCTAATGAGAAGGGTGTTCAGAGAATTCCTCAACAAATTTGTGGTTGTCTTCGTAGATGATATCTTAATCTTTTCAAAGAATGAGGAAGAACATGCTCAGCATCTGAAAGAAATCATGGAAACTCTCCGTTCACATCAGCTAAAAGCCAAATTCTCCAAGTGCCACTTTTGGAGAAAGGAGGTAAGATTTCTGGGGCATATAGTGTTTAAAGAGGGGTTGGTGTGGACCCGACAAAAGTGGTGGCAATACAAGATTGGAGGACACCAAGAAATGCAACCAAAGTTCGAAGCTTTCTTGGGCTAGCTGGTTTTTACCGAAAGTTTATTAGGGATTTCGCGGAAATCTCAGCCCCACTCACAAGGCTAACAAAGAAGAATCTGGCGTTCACTTGGGATTTGGACTGCGAGTTTGCTTTCCAACGATTAAAAAGGGCTCTCATAACAGCCCTAATTCTGACCTTGCCAAATGGAAGCAAAATGTTCACAGTATACACGGATGCATGTGGAACGGGACTAGGCGCTGTTCTAATGCAAGAGGGAAGGGTAGTAGCTTATGGCGGAAGACAATTGAAAGTTCATGAAAAGAACTACCCAACCCACGATCTTGAGTTAGCCGCCATCGTCTTTGCACCGAAGTCTTGGCGCCATTATCTCCTAGGTGAGAATTTCGAATTATACACTGACCATAAATCGTTGAAATTTCTCTTCTCGCGGAAGGACCTTAACTTGAGGCAGCAAAGATGGATGGAGTTTCTTGCCTCGTCTGACTTTGATATTTCTTATAATCTCGGAAAAGGCAACGTGGTAGCAGACGTGTTGAGCCGAAAAAAACTGACCTTAAGCCCACTCTTTGTGGAAAGGCAAAGCTTGGAGTATATAGCCAGTTTTAACTTTAGGCCCTCCTCAGATTTTGTACCGGGTTTGTTAGCATCTCTCGAAGTACGCCCTACTCTCTTGGACTCAATAGGGGCTGCACAACGTGAAGACCCTCAGCTTGTTGATGTGATTGATAAACTTATTAGGGGTGAGACTGCTAGTCACCTCAATAGGTACGCCATCGATGATAAGGGTTGGCTGAGGCGAGATGGAAGATTATGCGTCCCACAAGCAAGGGAGTTGACAAAGAAGGTTCTCGAGGAAGCGCATCATTCCAAGATGACTATACACCCTGGCGGTGATAAGATGTACAAGGATATAAAAAGGACTTTCTTTTGGAGCGGCATGAAACAAGACGTGGCAGATTTCGTTTCTAAGTGCATGACCTGCCAACAGGTCAAGGCGGAAAAGAAGAAGCCTGGAGGACTACTTCATCCTTTAGATGTCCCACAGTGGAAGTGGGATAGCATTTCAATGGACTTCATTGATGGACTGCCCAGGTCGAGAAGAGGCAACACTAGCATCTGGGTAATAGTGGATAGGCTTACTAAAAGCGCCCACTTTATACCTATCAAGAGTAGAAGGACTACCGCATCTCTAGCATCTCTTTATCTCAAGGAAATAGTTCGACTCCACGGGATACCCTCCAGCATTGTTAGTGACCGAGACCCTATCTTCACAAGTGAGTTTTGGCGGAGTCTACAAGAAGCTGTAGGCACACAGTTATGTTTGAGCACGGCCTATCACCCCCAAACCGATGGCCAGACGGAAAGGGTGAATAGAGTTTTGGAGGATCTTTTAAGACTTGGCATTCTTGACTTTGGAAGGACGTGGGAGGATCACCTTCCTTTAGTAGAATTTGCCTACAACAATAGCTACCAAGCTACCATAGGCATGGAACCCTTCGAAGCCTTGTATGGAAGACCGTGCAAATCACGAACTTGTTGGTGGGAGTCTACAGATAAGCTTATACTTGGGCCAGACATGATTCGAGAGACTTCGGATAAAGTGGACTTGATACGTAGGAGAATGAAGACTTCCCAAGACAGACAAAAATCCTACGCCGACAAAAGAAAGACCAACCTTGAGTTTGAGGTTGGGGACAAGGTTTTCCTTAAGGTATCTCCTTTAAGGAACGTCGTTCGCTTTGGATCCGCAGGAAAGCTAGCACCAAGATTTGTAGGACCGCTTCCTATCATCGAGAAGGTTGGGAAGATGGCCTATAGATTAGAGCTACCCGAGAGACTGGCCGGAGTTCACAACATCTTTCATATTTCACACCTCCGGAAGTGTTTGCATGAGTCTGCGGAAGTGGTAGAACCTAGCACTCTAGAAGAAGCCGAAGTGGAACGTGAAGCAACTATGAGGAAAGTTCCAACCCGCATCTTAGGAACTGAAGTGAAAAAGCTACGCAACCGCGAGGTCAAACTCGTTAAAGTTCAGTGGAGTGACACCGAGGAAGACGCGACTTGGGAAACTGAGGACACAATACGCGCTACCTACCCTCTTCTTTTTGAGGGTACATCTTCGATCTCCATTTTTCCTTAATTTATGCTTTATCTATCTTTTTAGGTATATCTCCTCGGTCCTTTTCCTAACTCCTTAGGTAGAAAACAAATGGATGCAAACATGTATTTGAAAACATGTTATGGGATGATGGCTGCAAATGGTTGTTAGTGATTGCTAGTGGTTGCTCGTGGATGCATATACACACACACCCTAGGTTATAGATCGGCTCAGTCACTTCATATTGCATATGCATACATGTATTCTCATTTGTATATGATTAAAACTTGATATGCTGTCATATGGTCGTCGCATTTGTATGAATAGTTGTGCACTCATGTAGAATTATGAGTAGGAAAAAATGGATTCATGACACTTACATGATTCGCATTAAGGAGGTCAACTGAATCAGTAGACCGCCTGATTTCTGCATTAGATAAGGACATGTACACACACTATGCAAATGATCACGAAGCACTAGAAGTCTTTTAAGGACAGTGGACGCCTGTGTTAGTTGGTTGAGTAGATGGACTGTTGGATGGTAGGATATACATTCTTCCTAACTTGAAGATTTCGGGGACGAAATCCTTTTGGGGGGGGGGGAATGTAACACCCCGTGAATTCTATAACATTAAGCTTCACAAATTAAAGTGTAATTAATTCTAAATGAAAGAATTAAGGGAAATGGGTTACGCCATTGCGTTCATCTCGGAATTCTGCTTATGATAGAGTCCGAGTTTGCGCGAATCGGACTCCATATGAAGGAGTTATGACCTTCGGAAGTTTCAGAATAAAATTTAAATTTAAACAACTCTGTTTTAAATTCAAAATTCAAAAAACAGGTTCAAACTGGGCTGGGCGGGAAAATTCCCGCCCAGAGACCAGGTCGACCATAGGATCGACCATGGTGTCGACCTGGCCACCCCAGGTCGACCATAGCGTCGACCTGGCCACCCCAGGTCGACCATAGTGTCGACCTGGGTGTCGACCTGCCAGTCGACCTACCTGGTCGACCTGGCTGGCTAGGTCTGGCTCTGGCTCGAATTTCTATGACTCGGTGTGTCATTAGGGCTGACATGTCACCTCTTGATCGGTTCTTTGAACTTCGTATGGTCTAGATTCCCACTGTCTTCATCTGACGGCTCAAAACAATTTAAAAATCTATAAATACACCCTAAGTCTCAACTGAAAATTCACATAAAAAAATAAGATGGAAGTCGTCATGCTGCCAGGGAGGAATTGAGCATAGCCGTCAAGAGAGAAAAGCTTAGAGACGAATCAAATTAAGAAGATGATTAAAGTTTAATCAAATAAATCAACGCAACGTTGGTCTACACAAAGGAGCGCATCTCAATTTTAGAATTCAGAATCCAGAATTCAAGATTCTGCATTCGTTGTAAGTATAGTGACCTTTCAAAATATGAATAAAAACTGTGTTGTGATTCGATGTAAATGAAAATAGAATTGTGTTATTGTATGAATATGATATAAATTCTATGTATTGTAATGATTCTGTCATGACTTGTGTATTGATATTTGTGGCCTAAATTGATTGATGCAAGCCTATTAGACATTTGTATATGAAAGTAATAACAACAGCAAGTTGTGGCAAAAACTAGAAATTGATCCCTTTATGTATATGTCGATGGCATGGACTATGTATACTCCCTTAATCTAAGTTATAATTTATGTAAACATGTTCTAGATTTAAGATCATTTTTATGCCTACATGACCCAAAACCTATGGTATCATTCTTATGTTAATTTGCAAGTATAATTGGATCTATGTTAAGTATCGTTTGGGTTTCATAAACTATGCAAGTTTATGTTGAAATAGGCTATGTGATTAGATGTTCTAATTGGACATTTTGGTGAATATACAACATGCTAGTTTTGTGGTTGACATTATGCCAAGTTAAACATGTTTAAACACAAGTTTGTATTAGCCTAAACTATGCCATTTCATATGTCACCTACTTAGTTATACTTTGATTTGACTGCAAGTTCACATGACCCATATTATATGTTAGTTGAATCGCTAAATTGCAAGTTCATGCGCCACACACCTTTATGTATTACATGTTCTTGATTTCCCTTTTTTCTCACGTTTATAAAGTTGGGTTGAATTGTGACAAGCCCAACACATGTTATAATGTTGCGAACGTACAAACGGGGGTAATAACGTTGGGTGTAAAACATGAAAATATATGTTAGCATGGTTGACACATGTCAATGACAATGACATTTAAGCGGTATGAATTGATATACCCAAGAATAAAAGATATGACATTTACATATATAATTGAGAAATAATAAAATATGTAAATTTAGAAAACACGATATGCTTAACCCAAGGTTGGATTGAGTTGTGATGTAAACCTGCCCGGACCCGCCAGGCTGTCCAGTTGTCACAACAATACCTATCCAATGTGGGTGGTTAAGCATTGAGCCCAATAATGACCCGAGGTTAGACTGAGCTACGGTGTAAACCTGCCCGGAACCGACCGGCACATCCATTAACCGTAGCAATACATGTCTAATGTGAGTGGTCTGGTGCTCTAAGAGGCTATGGACAGATGGTAGGGTTAAGTCAACTATAACACTTAACCAAATTCAACATGTTAACAAGAATTCATAGGTGGGGTTAGGTAAATACAGACACTTAACCACTTAACATGTTTGACTAGAAAATCCTGGTAACGAGGGACCCGTTTCAGCAGTGACCCAAGTTAGGTATCATGGTACCCTGAAACTAGGCAGGGTGGGGCACGATTACTGGGCTGATTGTAAGCGGTCAAAGCGACGGCGGTGGGTGCAACAGTGTAGGTTCTAACGGGGTGCGGGCGTGCACACACTCCGGAGCAGACAAACAGGGCACTGGGGGCACTAGTAGTGTAACCTATGCCTTCTAGAATTTGTGTCGGGGCCGCCACCATGGGTCTTGATACACCCCATGGTGGGACCAGCATAGGTATCTACAATTCTTGGGGGCCGTATAACACATGTTTAAGCGAGTAGGAGCCGATCTTTAAATAAAAATGGGGATCACTTCACCCTCAGAATGGGGTGCCAGTTAAAGTAAGATCAAGTAGGTGCAGAGATATAGTATGGGTGCAATAGTACATTCGACACTTCCTTAGCTTGTGACACTTTCCTGTTTTTCTGTTTATATCTATCATGCCCTTTTCTTATTCACATACTGAAGAGTTACTAGATTTACTCAGGCTTTATGTCTAACTCTATTTTCTTTTCGTCTTCTTTTCTTTCGTTCCCCCCCAAGGTCCACAGGGAGGAAACAACTCAGCTCAGTCAGACTCTTTACGAGCTCCAAGAACGTAGATGTATGATTTGGATCTCTTTTGCTCAGATTATGGCTTTGGATATCACTATGGGGATTTTTGTCACTTTATTTATGTTTTATGCTTCTTTAATAATCAAGACAGTAATGAGGTTGTAATGTTGGAAGTATTTTGAGACAATTATGGAATGTTTTGTTTGAACACGTATTGATGAAATAAAAGTCTGTTTGGTTTCCACTGTTTAAAATATGTTTATTTATATCTGTCTTGAGTTTATCTATGGCTTTTACTTATAAATCTCCACCAAAGTTAAGGCATTCCCTTTGTGAGTGACCTTAACGGAGGTGGGGTGTTTCAGTCTAGGCCGGCCGGGGGTTTCGGGTCATAACATAATTAAGGTGAATAACAAGGTGAATCACACAATTTAAACATCGATTTATGAAGCTTATCAATCTAAGGCATTCATCCACATCAATTCATCCCAACGGTTCAATATCACATCAAATTACTAGTTGTCAGGTGTTAGTTTTAAACTTGCAATTAGATTTTAATTTAACCTAACTATACAATTTAAATTAATGATTAAATTAAATTATACTATCGATGCAAATCAACATAAATATGTATTTTGATCTATCAAACATTAACCAGTACAATCATATCATAACATGATTTTATTTAACTAAAAATCATATATTTTAGTTAAGTGTGAGTGAGTTTAATCACCCACCTTTGATTTTGAACGCGTTTGAAATCCAAATATATGCCTAGAATTTAACTGTCTCAAAGACTCCAAAACAGATCCATGTTGTCTGAGATTTCAATAGGGACCCAACAAAACAAGTCGTTTGTCAATCTTAGTTTTTATGAGAAAGTTATTCACATTTGATCATTTGAATTTTAAATTATATAAAATAATTAAATCAAATTTCATCCAATCATAATCTTCCATGTCGCTTCCTTCTCCTCCCTCCAATACGTGTTATACAGCTGCGAAACCCAAAACACATTCGCCCTTGATCCCATCACGCCATCCATATGAACGTCGGCTTCCGATAGGATGCCACCATTATCTCCACCACCTCGAGGTGCACATCGCCAGGAACCTCGCCCGCTCTGATCGCCTCCTCCACCACCAAAAGTCTAAAAGCCATGAATGCATCCCTGTCAAATTCTGGTGAATAGATTGAAACAACTACAATAAACCATATGGATTTGAAGATCTCACGAAGATCTACAACTTTGCAGCTGGAATTTCTTCGAATCGTTGTACGGATTGAAAGAAAATAAGGGAGAAAGAGAAAATAAGGATTCAAATTCTAATATGTCCGTCCATGGAAAATAGCTTCTCTGAGAATATTTTAATAATATTCTGTCTCTTTTTTCTTAGAAACGAGCCTGAGTCCAAGTCATGCCCGCGAACAGGCGATTTGTAGGTTTAAAGACCTTCTGAATGCAATGAGATTAGTGCCTAGGTCCAATTCCATTGTTTACAGCAGTTGATTTTAAAATTTTAATTATTCTTATTAAATTGCGCAAACAATTTCCTACATGTTTTAGATTCGTATGACCAAACTATAAGTCCGGCTGACACGAAATTATAAAACTTACAATAATTTACAATTATGAATCTAATGAAACTAGTTTCGTCGAAATCCGAGGTAATTTGAAAAACGACTATTTTAGTAGGTTGATTAAATTTATAAATTTCCCAAATTTCAATTATTTACTTTAATTTCAATTCAATGGTTTATAAAATTTATTCAAATAAAAATAGAATTCAAATTAACTTTATAATTCAAATTTTATTTATTTTGAATTCCAGTTCTGATTATTTACCACATTCAATTTGGATTTTAATTATAAATTAATTGAATCCATTCATTTATATATTTTAGTATTAAATCCAAATTTCAATGTTTATTAATACAAACCAAATCATAGTTAAATTACAATCAATATAAGTTATTTTAATTATAATTTGTTGAAATTCATTATTTAATCGATTAAATTAAATTTACACCATAAATTTTCATAATTAAACCATTAAAATTTAAATTCTAACCATAATTATAATTAAATGTTATTAAATTCAATAATTTAAATGGTCAAAAAATACGGGGTGTCACATTCTCCCCCACTGAATACTTTTCATCCTCGAAAAGGCGTAGTATGGAAATTGTAAATTAATATATTTAACCATATTATTTCCTACTCAACTTAGAAAACATTTAATTTACACAAATAATTTATATAGGTTTGAAAACTCAAATTTTCTTTATTTTTCAATTTTTTTGGAAGATTCTCCTTTGTATGTGTAGATCCGGAGAAACAACACAATATATAACCACAAATATACACCTCATATCAATGATGAGGCATCCCAAACCATGGTAAAATAATATATAATACTAAAATACAAGATATTATTTGATACATGTGATGATCCAAAAAATTTAACCAATATAAAATTAATTTTTGGGAAATAATTTGAATTTTCTATATATAAAATGGATTTAATTAAATTTAAATATGAATTTGGAATTAATTATAAAATATACTTTTAAATATAAATATGTTTAAATGATATTTTAAATATTGATTTTTGTCAATATATAATAGTATGACTTTAACAAGAATTTATCAAGTTTTGTTATAACAAGATTTTCCAATACGTGTTTATCAAACTATTTTTAGATGAGTTCTTTTCTAATTAAATGAATAAATATATTTTAAATTATAAATAGATGAAATAAGTGTATATATATAATGGAAATGATTATTTAAATAATTTGTTATTATTTGATAATAATCGTTAATGTTTAAATCAATAAAATTATTTTTAAGTGATCTTTTGTTAAAATTATATTTGTTAAGTAACGATTATTAAAACTCAATTTGTAATTTAATCTGTTAAGTTAAATGTTGTCAACATTTTGCCGATAATATGATCGTCATCGTATTTTGTCGTATTAATCGTTGGATATTTAAATTGATAAACGATGAACTAGAACACTTCAATTTGTAACGGTTGAGAGGCATTACGAATTAGTAACATTTATAAGCGTGGCAATCGTGTTGCTATTAAAACCATGGTTTGTGCACATGGATTTGGAGGGTGCACATGGTATTAGAGGTTGCATTTGCATGTTCTTAGGCTCCCCTAAGATGGACATGTGTCTTAAAAGAAAATGACTAAAATACCCTTGGAGACGGCTATAAAAGGAGGTGCATACCTCCCATTTACAAACCATCTCCACATTCTCTTCTCTCCATTCTCCCTTGCCTCCTCTCCCCTCCCCACGGCTACGCCACATGCTAACATCGGCAGTCCAACTTCGGCCCTCCCCCTTTGCTCCACCTCACCAAAATCCCCTCTCGCTCGTTCCTTTTGCTCGGCCAAACCATCCCCACTCTTGGCCCCCTCCTCCTCCCATTGTCTGCCTCCTCCAACGCCGCTCTAGGCCCCACCCAGCTCCGCCTCGGCTCAGCCCAGTCCGCCTACATGTAGACTGCACCTCCCCATTTCCAAAGCTCCACCCCACTTTCAAAAAAAAAAAAAAAAGGAAATTATATATACGTGTATATATATGCGTACATATTCGGTCGTCGTGTCGGTGCAAGGGAAACTCTGCTCGACAGTGTCCGCTAGGCTCACCTACCACGAAGAATTAAAAACTACGAGGGTGAGAACTCCTTAAATTTATACACTAGTTTGTGAAGATTAATTAGATTATATAGTTAATTAAATTGGTAATGGATGATTAATGGTTGATGATTGTATGTATGTGATAATGGATGATGGTTGTGTAGATTAAAACACACAAACACACTATTAAACGTTAATTGTTATAACGATTGCACACAATTATTATTTGTTTAATGATGTTGGTAATGGTTTCTATGAATGTTTACAATGGTTGTTAATGTTGTGTGACAATCTATGACACTTCAATTATGGTATTGCGTCGGTGATTGATTGAATCTCGTCCATAGTTGGAAACTAAAACGATATTGTATTATTATAATATTGAGAATTTGGGTTTGAAAATTTATTTTCAAATTTGATATTTGAAATGGTTTGGAATGTAAATGAAATGTATACAAACAACTTTCGTAAAAGTGAACGTTTTGTTAAACGAGTTTTGGATATAAAACAAGGTGTTAGTTTTAATCGGTTTTGTTTTGGAAAAGTGAAGTTTGGTCTGCCTATCCAGAAGATCTTTTAATTCAAACCGATTGCGCTAATGGTCTTATATTATTTTTATATTAGCGTCTGCAAATTTTGAAGTCAATCAGACTATTTTTTGAAAAATAATATTATTTTATTATTATTATATTATAATATTCGATCTAAATTTGAATTGAACTTGAAGTCAAAAATTTGGAATATCGTTTTCCAATGAGTTTATAATCGTATGTGAAGTAATTCAGACGTAGGTTTATTATACGTCACTATTTGGTCTGAATAGGACTAGTCGCGCAATGGCAGCTCGCGAATTTCGACCAATAACTTTAAATGCTTATAACTTGAGTATTTTAAATCAGATTTCAGTGGAAAAAAAATGTTTGCTTTCAAATAACATTGGTTTTCAAATGAAAACGAAATTTTTAAATTTTGTGTTATAATTTTCAAGTTATGATCAAATCTGTTTTGAAAAAGGTCGTTGTAAGTGCAGTTCATCGACCGTAACTGTAAACAACTATTTTTGATGTTTTAAAAATATGGAATTGTTTTGTAAAATCATTATAAATTATTCAAAAGTGTTTTGAATTGGAAAAAAATAATAATTCTGAATAATATAAAGGTCATTTTGATCAAATTTGCCAACATGAACTGTTTTATAATGCTTTTGAAACACTATTGTAATTCTTCTTTAAAAATAATCTGTTACAATACTTGTTTTTTTTAAAACAAAATTAAAAGAGTGCCCAAGTCCAAGCAATGATGTTTAACAAAGCTGCAATAAGTATTATCCTATATTTGAGTGTGGAAAAATTATTATATTTCTAATGGAACTCTTAGGCCGACAAATAAAGAATT
This sequence comes from Allium sativum, assembly GCA_030737875.1. Taxonomy (NCBI): domain Eukaryota; kingdom Viridiplantae; phylum Streptophyta; class Magnoliopsida; order Asparagales; family Amaryllidaceae; genus Allium; species Allium sativum. Next base: position 765,117,052 of record CM060912.1, on the reverse strand, counting down.
CGGTAGTATAAAAAATAATATGAGATGATTTTAAATGAGTACTCATCAGTCGAACTGGTGGATGACACGAGCTCCTCTATACCGAAGGTTATTATAATTTTGTAAAGATTAACCAGCTCCAAAGGTACCTTGCAAAAAAGGAAGTAGTAGGTGATGCATCTACATTATTAATTTTCAAAATCTTATTGTGTGTTTTCTTATTATAAGTACCTTTTAGATGTAGTCGGCCTTGTTCAAAGAGTCCCATCAATTAAAGAAGTTCGAAGACAAAATAGTGAAACCATTTTAAAGTGGGATGTAATTATTGCAGATGATTCGTAAGTAAACATATTAAACTTTTTATTTTTTAATTGAAATATAAATGATTAGATTTAAATTTGAGAACTAAAACTGTTAATGTGACGTAATAGGGAGAACATGCTATGAAAGTAGGTTCTGAATTGGTGAAAATTGTTGATGAAGTCCTATAGTAGCTATCAAATATGCAAAAGTTGGAGAATTTCAAGGTAAACATGTTTAGTATTTGTTAATTTTATCATGCCATCATTTTTTAATATTATTTGTTGTTATCATAGGTTTGTATTTATCAACATTGAGTAAAAGTAATGTAGCCATAAACCTAAACATTCTAGAAGTAAAAAATCTCAGATTGTGGTACGATCATGAGAGCAAAAATGCTAAAATATCCCCTACTACTTATGACAGAGTCACGCTTTCTCATATAACAAGCAATTCGACATTGGATGAGGATAATGTTAGTCCTCCTTTTTTCAAATTATATTGTAGACTAATAATTTAATATATGTTGATTGCTATTTTTCAATATGCAATGTGTATTCTCCAATGTACTCGCATACATAACTTAGATCAAAAGTCAAAAATTATGGTACCAAGCTTGTAAAAATCACAACAAAAGGTTATAGAAGCTACAGAATCTAACTGGTGCGAAGCATGCCAATGGAATGAAAATACTTGTGTTTTCAGGTAAAATATATATGTAATTAATTATTATAACAAGTGTTAATGTATGCAATAATATGTTCTTATAATGCAGATATTATGGCAATGGAAAATACTGACACAACTGCCGAATCATGGATTACCGCTTTTAACAAAACAACAGAGGAAATTATAGGTTGCAATGTTGATGATCTTTGCAAGATTAAAAATGAAGAAGGTGATGATGTATATGAACCAAAGTCGAAGGAGTTGTCATGGATATCTCGTCTTTTCAAGGTTGGCATTGTCCAAATTGACTACATGAACGGAAAAAAGCAAAAGATCACTGCTATGTCTTAGTCGATTGTTGATTATTCAGCCGAATCAATTTTTTTGTTGGAAGAAATATCAACGATGACATATTTTTCAGTTTACTTATTTATTTATTTCTGCAATCTTAATCTAGTCATATCAGGATTTTAGTTTTTGAAATTAACAATGCTACTTTTAGATATTTACTTAAATAATGTAGTTCATTGAAATGCGATTTATTTATTATACTTATTATTGCATTATATATCTTCTTTAATTGACAATTCACAAATATAATGATGTGTTATAAGCTAAAATTTATTTGATTTTTATTTTATTTTATAAAATCGGTAATGATTCAAAATATATTAATTAATACAATTTACATATTTGCACTCATTTTCATTTTTTTTAAATAACAGTCAATTTTTCGTTAATTTCTTATTTAAAAATATACTTAAAAGAGTTTTTTTTGTTGATATCAGATAGCTTAATGGTCGGTTTTCTTACCGTTATGCGGTTATACTAGTTTATTTTAACATCTACAATTTCATGAATTTTTATTTTTTGTTCTTTTAAATGTTGGAACAAAAAAACATAAAAAGAAGATATAGTAAACTAATTATAGGGTTCCGTTTTACAATTGATTTTGAACAGAAAGCTCTATTATATTAACTTTAATTTAGCATGTGACACAATATTCATGAACATAAATCCGAAGTAAATCCAAAGTACAAAGATTGTGAATGAATCTGGCAAACTCGCTCACCGAAATTTCTAGAACATGCCATTCAGTGGGCACTCCTACTCAAACTCCACATCGCTTTGATTTTCCTCTTTAAAACGAGGAAAAAATGCGACCTTTTTCAACGATAGAAAGAAACAGTCTTGCTAGCCTGACGCAAAGACCACCTAAGGATTAGACGGCCCCTTCTCTTTCCGCTTAGCTAACTGCTCCAGCAATACATATAGTAAAGCCACTCGCTTTAGATTTTTATATCCGTTTTATTTTTTTTATCCTTTTCTTTTTTATATGATTATTTCTTTTTCAGAGAATAAAGATTCTTCGCTATAAAACGCGCATCCGTATGCTGGAACATCGTTTAATAAAGCTCAATTCTCCTTGTTCAGGCTTCTCTCATTAACATCGCTTTGATTCTATCTTGTTCTCATCAATTAGTGGGCAAACATTAAAAAAAGAGGAGATTTTGTCCATCTGGGTTGTGGTTTTTAACTGTTTATCATCTGGGCTGTTATTTAACTGGATTTTGTCCATCTGGATTGTTGTTTTTTTAACTGTTTGTCATCTGGGCTGTTATTTAACTGTCTATCTTCCGGGTGTCGATCAAAATCTTATCGCGTCTAATTTGGGAGTTCAGGTGACTTAGTGCTTTGAATCCGATTCAGAAGCGTTTGAATTAGGGTTTTTGAAAATAAGGTTCAAGATGAGGAGTAGAGCGGATGAATATGATGTGGATTACTTCCCTTCGTCTCCGAAAAAGGATTGGTCGCTGGGATTAAAGAAAACAGTCTCGACTTTGGTTATTTTCATGGCAGGAATTGTTTTAGGCCTATCGGTTAGCTCTCATTTTACGCGTTATTTTAGCGTTCATACTGATATATTTTTTCCCGAAAGTATGTACAATTCAAATTGCAATAGTATAGAGAAGTTTGTTAGGCCTACTAATTTGATGCATAAGATGAGTGATAAAGAGTTGTTTTGGAGAGCTTCTATGGTGCCAAAGAGAAAAGAGTTTCCGTTTGAGAGAGTTCCAAAAGTGGCATTTATGTTCTTGACTAGAGGGCCTTTGCCTTTTTCGCCTCTGTGGGATAAATTTTTCAAAGGGCGTGACGGATTGTATTCTGTCTATGTGCATAGCCTGCCGGATTACAAGCTTAACGTGACCATGGATTCAGCTTTTTATGGAAGACAAATCCCTAGTGAGGTATGATTCTTCTCATTGTTGTTTTGTTTTGTTTTTTAATAGTCATGAAGTTTTGATGTTGCTGATATACATTTTGAGGATAATCAGCAGTTATAAAATAAATAGGTAAACCAACATTCCATAAACAACCAATAAAGAGTAGATCCCGCAAAAGAGTTCCTTTTTTTTTTTTTTTTTTTTATAAGGGCATTGTTATTGATACTCCAAATATTATCAAGGGAGGGCCAATTTTTTAATTTTTCAACCCTTAACAAATGAAGATAATTTTTCTTTAACAAATATTGCATGGGCCATAATTTTGTTTTTCCAATTCGCATATATAGATTTTTTAAAAACCCAGAGGGTAAGCGTTTTCAGAGGAATAGGATCGAACTTTTTTTTTTGGTCGACATAAATATGTCGAATTTTATAATTATGAAGGCAATGCACCGAAATGATTATTAATTTTCGACATATCACTATTGAATACATACATAATTGATTGCATGCTGCATTCGGCGCAGTGATGACAAACTGCTTATTTTAATTTGGTTTCCCTTATCGAATAAATTTTTGACAAATTTTATTCATACACCAAAAATTACCTAACATACACCACTATTTTGCTAAAAACTATATTATTAAATTACCCTTATGGTTTATTGCATTATTACTTTTGTAATTATAATCCATTAAATTAAAACGTTGCAATTAACGATATTTACCATATTTATGTAAAAAAATTGAAGAACTTAATTTGTTATAAAATATGAAACCTAAAATTTGAAATAGGGACTTTTTACAAGTAAATGCTCAAATTTAAAATCATTTAATTTAGGTGTAGGCTCTTTTGTTGAAATTAAGAATTTTTTGTAGCACAATAAATTGGTTACCATATATTCAAAAAATTAAAATTCATTTTACTAAACGTAAACTTTATTTTGTACTATAAAATTTTATTTTCTGTAAATAAGTTTACGGTTTGAAAGAAGGAAGATGATGAAGAATAAAATAAGACTACTATTGTAAAAGAGACGGTGTATGTAAATAATTTTTGGTGTATGGTAGTTCATTTTATTTTATGGTGTATGTTAAGAGATTGCTGGTGCATGAATAAAATTAGCCTAAGATTTTTTTAAATTAATTTGAAGGGGCAATGTAGGAATATTGAGTAGTGTGAAATAATATGTTTGTGTAGCCCCTTAACAATTTGTCAAAGAGTGGAGTGTTGTTAACAATAGTTGGAGTGTCAATAACAACACTCTTTTATAATTGCAATTGTAAGTGGTCACAAAGCATATTTTTAGTTTTCCTGTTGTTTTGACTACAAGGATATGCCATATGTGATAATTTGATGGTCCTTTTTGTTGTTTGAGGATCATATTCCTCAGGGTTATGGGCATTCAATAGAATAATTATGTATTTAAGTGAAAAAAGGGTCAGCATCAATGAAGGGGAAAACACAAAATCCTAGGTCAATTGAGCTTTAGGTTCACAATAGGTCTTACTCTTATGAATAACCCGAGAGTAAACTCATATTGAGAAATTGATCTTGTGGTAGAGAATTAATATAGTAAACGGCTATATATTGGAAAGTATCTGTATAGCATATCCATAGTAGTACAGAAAACAAACTACTAGTGAAGAATATATTCTCCCTATACATTGTTAACTTTTATTTGTGAGTAGTAATGTTGTGATGAAATGTAATTATGAAAGATACAAGATTGCAAAACATTCCATAAGGCCATTTAATGGACGCATAGCATTTAATGGACGTTTCGTATTGGATGGCCCTTAGGTCGAAATTACTTAGTTAATTCATATTATACTTTATTAAGTTATTCTAATAAATCTGAGCATCTTAACGCTAGGAGTGCTTACACATTCAAAATTACCATTCCAAGAGAAAACTAAACGAGCATTAGTGCTCACACATTTAAAATGGTACAAGTCATAGTTTGATATGCATGATGGAATAAATGTTTATTTTTTGGTTAAACCCAGGCTCTAAAGCACACCTTATACCATTTTATGTAGCAGTTTGGTTAGTTGCGGTTAGCATTTGACAACTCATATGTTAAGGACATTTATTCCTGTGCTTACCATGTGGAATTATTACATGTTATTTCCTTCCTGTCATTGCTTTTTGTACCAATAACTTAGTGGGCATAGAATACGACATCATTGTCATTTTGCTTAGTTGTACCTGTCTTATTGATGCCACTTCTACCTTTGTTTAAAACGACTTTGCCTGAGTCTTTTCCACCTAAGTTCTTTGTCCTGCACAACAGAAATTTACTAGCAACAACCTGTATCAATCAATGGTCATTTTCTAATTTCTTTTGTTATCATATTTCTCGATGTTCAGGAAGTTGAATGGGGAACAGTGTCACTAGTAGATGCAGAAAGGCGGCTTTTGGCAAACGCCCTACTGGACTTCTCGAACGAGCGATTTGTCCTCTTATCTGAAAGCTGCATCCCGATATTCAACTTCCCAACCGTATACAACTACCTCATACACTCAACCCACAGCTTCGTTCAGTCCTACGATGAGGACTCACCGAGAAGCAGAGGCCGGTACAACACACGCATGGCACCAGCAATCAAGCTCGAGCAGTGGAGGAAAGGGTCGGAGTGGTTCGAGCTCAGTCGCGAATTGGCCATTGAAATAGTCTCGGACACCAAATACTACTCTTTGTTTAGGAAGTATTGTAAGCCATCTTGCTATTCGGACGAGCATTACATACCTACGTACTTGAACATGTTTCATGGTGCGTTGAATTCGAATAGGAGCGTGACGTGGGTTGATTGGTCGAGAGGCGGGCCTCATCCAGCTAGGTTTGGGAAGGAGAGTGTGAACGAAGGGTTTATTCAGAGTATGAGGAGCAATGGGACCGTTTGTACCTATAATGGGAAGCCTACCGAGGTATGTTTCCTCTTTGCGAGGAAGTTTGCACCCAATGCTTTGGATGCTTTGATGAAGTTGAGTTCGTCTTTGATGGAGTTTTGAGGGGTATGTGATATGGTGTTGATATGCTGCTGTTGTACCTTTGAACCCCTGATATCTTGATGTTGATATTTTGTATTAGTGGGTTTGGGGTATGAGAATAGCTATTTATTGATTCTTTAGTGGGCTATAGTATTGATGACATTATGGTGAACATAGTTTAACTGCCATGGGTAACTTGTTTAAGGCTGCTTTGGACTTTTTAGATTAATACTCTGATGTTTATTAGTTAATCTGTTTCTAATTTTTAATAAAAGTGGTTGGAATCTGCTTTGAAGGAGGGTTGTTTTTTCAGTTTCATTTTTACTAGTGCACTGCTGGGCAAAAGAATCTGATATGAGGAAGTAAATAGAGCTACATAAATTTGTTTTGTTTGTAATGATATATCTTTTTCCATGTAATATTCAAAAACTCTTTGATTGCGAAGTGCTTTTGGATTAAAGTACTAATCAACAGAAATATGCTTGTGCAGCTGTTATTTTAATCATTTCTGACGGTGAAACCGTGAAAGTGATACTGGATAATGCCAAGTTGTGGTTTATATTATTATCTGACACCACGATTTCAAACAGTATTGTGACCTTCGTTTATTTGGATCACTCTATCTTATCTTTTAGCATTAGAACGGCTGAGAAATTTCATGGAAGAAAGCAAAATTAGTTCAGAGGGGTATTGTTATTTCTCAAAGAGGAAAATAGGAAGAACTGTTAGTAATATATAAATGAATATATTTTTGTGCTTTTCTATTTAGTTCCAACTCAATAGATAAGTTTAATCATTGGTTTCAAGTTTTATATATAAATGTGATAGTATAATGGGATAGGATCAAAAGCAGCCCTCTAAATTTCAGTCTTTCATTTGCATCCGAACCATAGCCACATATTTATGTTTAAATATGTTAGTGGAATGAGAGAGAATAAGTAGATGGAGAGAGTGCGAAATACTTAGTTGTCGTTGAGGGGTTTTTGGGGTGCTACACTGTTTGGGATGCTGTTAAACTTGGTCATAATATAATAGAAACAAAGAGCTAATATTTTGAATGAATAAAAGTCTCTTTTCTTTTTCTCTTTAGTGGATTTTAATTTCTTTGATTTGTAACACGTCATCAACACGATAACATATTGATCAAATCTTTCAGTTATGACCATGTTTATTTCTTCTTTTTAATATAGATCCAGATTTAATGATAGATCTTCAAATCCGTAAGTTATTCATATTTGCTTCCTTTTGTACGTTTCTGTATTTTAGATCTCGTTTTGTTATAGATTTTATTTATTTTTATTTCTATTTTTTATTTCTAAAAGAAAGTTTTTATTGTTTCTTAAAGAAACATATATTAATATGAATCTAGAAGATTGTATTAAGTTTAGATCCAATATTGATATTGATTCAGCGCACCTAAAGTGAATGGAAATACATTACAAACTTAACTTGTAGCATTTGACTCAGAAGTCGAGAACATGCGGTTTTTATAATGTTAAAAGTGAGTTTTCATAAATAAGTAATTTTAAGTTTCTTTATAGTAAAGGACCAAACGTCCCAAGAAAAATTTACTAGAAATCAAATCATTAAAGGGAATGTTTATGATCAGATAATGCTTACATAATGATTAGATGATGCTTAAAAGACTATCATTTTCTTTGTCAAAATTCATTAGCACAATTTTCTTATAACTATATAGTATGACACTTATTAAAGATCTATAAAAAGCAAAGTTGCATGTTATTTGATTGCTTATTTATCTGGTTTTATTGTTCATGTAAGATAAGAATAATATTCTAGCAGAGTTAATCAAGTTGAAGCAGGTAATCAAAGTATCCAAGCAAAACATTAAATGCAACAAATTTGAATTCAAAAAATATGAAATACAATCATAATGGAAATCAAGTTAACGTTGGAGGTAAGCATCAATGATATCATCAAAGTCATATAAAATAACTATTAATGTAATAGCTAGATTGACCTAAAGGTTAATCAGTGATAAGATTTCCCAGCTTCAATCATTAATTTGATTGAATTGAAACCCAAAAGATTTGTATATTGAAATTGTTTATTGATAAAATATTCTGTTGGGAGCAGTCAACAAACAAATAAATAAAATTATTGAGAGAAAAAAAATGATTTTCCTATACTTATTTAAATCTCTAGACGAATTTTTATTTTATTTCTCTAAAGTTGAGAAAAACTTTCATTGAATTTAAAATCTTTAGAAGAGATAAAAGGATTTATTCCTGTGCTTACCACATGGAATAATTCCATGTTATTTCCTTCCTGGCATTGCCTTTATGTACCAATAGTTTGTTGGGCATAGAATATGACATCATTGTCATTTTGCTTAGTTGTTACTGTCTTATTGATGCCACTTCTACCTTTGTTTAAAAGGACATTGCCTTGGTCTTTTCCACCTTAGGTCTTTGTCCTGCACAAGAGAAATTTACTAGCAACAACATGTATCAATCAACGGTCATTTTCTAATTTATTTTGTTATCATATTTCTCAATGTTCAGGAGGTGGAATGGGGAACAGTGTCACTAGTAGATGCAGAAAGGCGGCTTTTAGCAAACGCCCTACTGGACTTCTCGAACGAGCGATTTGTCTTCTTATCCGAAAGTTGCATCCCGATATTCAACTTCCCAGCCGTATACAACTACCTCATACACTCAACCCACAGCTTCGTTCAATCCTACGATGAGGACTCACCGAGAAGCAGAGGCCGGTACAACACACGCATGGCACCAGCAATCAAGCTCGAGCAGTGGAGGAAAGGGTCGGAGTGGTTCGAGCTCAGTCGCGAATTGGCCATTGAAATAGTCTCGGACACCAAATACTACTCTTTGTTTAGGAAGTATTGTAAGCCATCTTGCTATTCGGACGAGCATTACATACCTACGTACTTGAACATGTTTCATGGTGCGTTGAATTCGAATAGGAGCGTGACGTGGGTAGATTGGTCGAGAGGCGGACCTCATCCTGCTAGGTTTGGGAAGGAGAGCGTGAACGAAGGGTTTATCCAGAGTATGAGGAGCAATGGGACCGTTTGTACCTATAATGGGAAGCCTACCGAGGTCTGTTTCCTCTTTGCGAGGAAGTTTGCACCCAATGCTTTGGATGCTTTGATGAAGTTGAGTTCGTCATTGATGGAGTTTTGAGGGGTATGTGATATGGTGTTGATATGCTGATGTTGTACCTTTGAACCCCTGATATCTTGATGTTGATATTTTATATTAGTGGGTTTGGGGTATGAGAATAGCTATTTATTGACTCTTTAGTGAGCTATAGTAATGATGACATTATAGTGAACATAGTTAAACTGCCATGGGTAACTTGTTTAAGGTTGCTTTGGACTTTTTAGATTAATACTCTGATGTTCATTAGTTAATCTGTTTCTAATTTTTAATAAAAGTGGTTGGAATCTGCTTTGAAGGAGGGTTGTTTTTTCAGTTTCATTTTTACTAGTGCACTGTTGGGCAAAAGAATCTGATATGAGGAAGTAAATAGAGCTACATAAATTTGTTTTGTTTGTAATGATATATCCTTTTCCATGTAATATTCAAAAACTCTTTGATTGCGAAGTGCTTTTGGGTTAAAGTACTAATCAACAGAAATATGCTTGTGCAGCTGTTATTTTAATCATTTCTGACGGTGAAACCGTGAAAGTGATACTGGATAATGCCAAGTTGTGGTTTATATTATTACCTGACACCACGATTTCAAACAGTATTGTGACCTTCGTTTATTTGGATCACTCTATCTTATCTTTTAGCGTTAGAACGACTGAGAAATTTCATGGAAGAAAGCAAAATTAGTTCAGAGGGGTATTGTTATTTCTTAAAGAGGAAAATAGGAAGAACTTTTAGTAATATATAAATGAATATATTTTTGTGCTTTTCTATTTAGTTCCAACTCATTGGATAAGTTTCATCATTGGTTTCAAGTTTTATATATAAATGTGATAATATAATGGGATAGGATCAGAAGGAGCCCTCTAAATTTCAGTCTTCCATTTGCATCCGAACCGTAGCCACATATTTATGTTTAAATATGATAGTGGAATAAGAGAGAATTGTTATGATTTTGTGCACAGCGGAAGCTTGACAAAATGCCAAGAAAAATAGGATCTTTATCACCCAATCACTTGAAAATGAATTTGATTTAAAAAAAAAACAATATAAAAAATATCGGAAATATGAGCGCACGATATTCCACCCAACCACCCTCTTTATTGATTCACTAATAAAAATTGTTTACAAACGACCTCAACTATCGTTACAAACAATTACAACTTGAACCAATAACCTTATTGAGAAATAGGTAGAGAATATCTAATGGCTAAAATTTTTGAGGAGGAAGACAATGAAGAATAGTGGCAAATTTTCCACACCTATTGAAGAGATTAGCTAGCCCTTTTTATAGTGAGAATTGCTTCATGCCTAAGAAAAACTTGGCTTTATGCCCAAGAAAACTTGGCTCCCAAATATCTTCATATATGTTATAAAACTATTTGGTTAAGCACCAAATATCCTTGCAATAAATGTCCATAAATATAGCAACCAATATCTCTCCATAATATCTAGCACCAAATCTCTTTATCAAATCTAACAACAAATCTCTCCACAAAATATGTAAGATTATTTGTTGCCCAAAATTGTGATTTGCGTATCACCAATTTCAACACTCCACCTTGATACCAAATCACAATATCTCCTTTTCTCCAAAATAGTAATAGCATAATCACCACTGAATCTACCAACCTTTGTAGAAATAATTGATGCACAATTTAAAAAAAACCGTCTTGCTCCGATACCAAACTGTTATGATTTTGTGCGCAGCGGAAGCTTGACAAAATGCGAAGAAAAATACGATCTTTATCACCCAATCAGTTGAAGATGAATTTGATTGAAAAACAAAAAAAAAACAATATAAAAAATATCGGAAATATGAGCACACGATATTCCACCCAACCACCCTCTTTATTGATTCACTAATAAAAATTGTTTACAAACGACCTCAACTATCGTTACAAACAATTACAACTTGAACCAATAACCTTATTGAGAAATAATGGCTAAATTTTTTGAGGAGAAAGACAATGAAGAATAATGGAAATTTTCCACACCTATTGAAGAGATTAGCTAGCCCTTTTTATAGTGAGAATTGATTCATGCCCAAGGAAAACTTGGCTTCATGCCTAAGAAAAACTTGGCTTTATGCCCAAGAAAACTTGGCTCCCAAATATCTTCATATATGTTATAAAACTATTTGATTAAGCACCAAATATCCTTGCAATAAATGTCCATAAATATAGCAACCAATATCTCTCCATAAAATCTAGCACCAAATCTCTTTATCAAATCTAACAACAAATCTCTCCACAAAATATGTAAGATTATTTGTTGCTTAAAATTATGATTTGCGTATCACCAATTTCAACAAGAATAAGTAGAAGGAGAGAGTGCGAAATACTTAGTTGTTGTTGAGGGGCTTTTGGGGTGCTGCACTGTTTGGGATGTTGTTAAACTTGCTCATAATATAATAGAAACAAAGAGCTAATATTTTGAATGAATAAAAGTCTCTTTTCTTTTTCTCTTTAGTGGATTTCAATTTCTTTGATTTGTAACACGTCATCAGCGCGATAACATATTGATCAAATCTTTCAGTTATGACCATGTTTATTTCTTCTTTTTATTATAGATCCAGATTTAATGATAGATCTTCAAATCCGTAAGTTATTCATATTTGCTTCCTTTTGTACCTTTTTTGTTTCTGTATTTTATATCTCGTTTTGTTATAGATTTTATTTATTTTTATTTCTAAATGAATTTTTTTATTGTTTCTTAAAGAGATATATATTAATATGAATCTAGAAGATTGTATTAAGTTTAGATCCAATATTGATATTGATTCCGCGCACCTGAAGTGAATGGAAATACATTATAAACTTAACTTGTAGCATTTGACTTAGAAGTCGAGAACATGCGGTTTTTATAATGCTAAAAGTGAGTTTTCATAAATAAGTAATTTTAAGTTTCTTTATAGTAAAGGATCAAAAGTCCCAAGAAAAATTTACTTGAAATCAAATCATTAAAGGGAATGTTTATGATCAGATAATGCTTACATAATGATTAGATGATGCTTAAAAGACTATCATTTTCTTAGTCAAAATTCATTAGCACAATTTTCTTATAACTATATAGTATGACACTTATTAAAGATCTATAAAAAGCAAAGTTGCATGTTATTTGATTGCTTATATATCTGGTTTTATTGTTCATGTAAGATAAGAATAATACTCTAGCAGAGTTAATCAAGTTGAAGCAGGTAATCAAAGTATCCAAGCAAAACATTAAATGCAACAAATTTGAATTCAAAAAATATGAAATACAATCATAATGGAAATCAAGTTAACGTTGGAGGTAAGCATCAATGATATCATCAAAGTTATATAAAATAACTATTAATGTAATAGCTAGATTGACCTAAAGGTTAATCAGTGATAAGATTTCCCAGCTTCAATCATTAATTTGATTGAATTGAAACCCAAAAGATTTGTGTATTGAAATTGTTTATTGATAAAATATTCTATTGGGAGCAGTCAACAAATAAATAAATAAAAATTAATGAGAGAAAAAAAAATGATTTTTCTATACTTATTTAAATCTCTAGACGAATTTTTATTTTATTTCTCTAAAGTTGAGAAAAACTTTCATTGAATTTAAAATCTCTAGAAGAGATTAAAGGATTTACTCTTTGCATTATTATTACATATTACTAACATGAATTAGTAAAGACGCTGAATTAATTTTCTTTTATTTATTTATTTTGCCATGTTGTAAATACTGTGGAAGATTAGTTTATTCATATGCATTTAGCATTGATTACATTAAATAAATATAATGATACGCTTGATATTTATTTTGATGTAACCCAAATCAAGGAAAAATCACATGGAAAATTTAGTTATTTATATATGCCATTTTTTGAATCAAGATTAGAAAAAACGTGATTTTATTTGATGCTTTTTTTATGCATCTAATAACTTAAACCGAAAGTTTAAGTGAGTACTATAAAAATATAGTAAACTTGAATTTTACTTGTTACATTATGTTATAAAACCTGAAGTTTTGATAAAAAAATTGTATGCATATATTTAGCTATAAATGTGGAGACATACATTTTAATATTCTTCGAAAGAGGTACTCATATGCAATATTGTGTATGTTTAATTATGTGTCTGTTTATATATTAATATCTTGAAAAGATGTTTTAAAGTTGTATTTATATATTTGTATTGAAAAATCTAACATCTTAGAAGAGATGTTCTAGAATTTTTTTTTTATTGAATTGCCCGAAGAGATATGAAACACTGTAGAAGTGATGTTTATAATGTATATTCATTAGCGCCATGCAGCTGGGAATGAAATCAATCAAGAAGCCCTTGAGAATGTTGTTGAACTAGAGAACTTGAAGTATCCAGAAATGGAAGGCTTAGACATACTCATAGCTAATGCCAAGGACTCTTTAATAAGTGGACCTCTAACAGAACTGAAACTTCCAAATCCATATTCAACTGATTTTTCCGACCCAAAATCAACAAAGAAGATTCCTTTAAGCTCAGTAACTCCAATTAGTGATGGCTTAAAAGAAATTATACATCAAAAAGTCGAGGCCTTTGGAAGTCACTGCAAGTTTAATGTTTTTTGCTTTCCTCTGTTGACAAATAGTGATTTCAATGCCAAACCTATGGTAATGCTTATGGGGCAGTATTCCACTGGAAAAACTACATTTATAAAGCATTTATTAAAATCTGACTACCCAGGGGCACAGACAGGACCTGAACCTACCACAGATAGATCTGTTGATGTCATGTCCGGTTTAGATGAAAGAAGCATTCTTGGAAGCACAGTAGCTGTTCAAGCAGACATGCCATATTGTGGCTTGATGTCATTTGGAACTAGTTTTCTATCAAAATTTGAACGCGCTCAGATGCCACATCCACTTATTGATCAAATAACATTTTTTGATACTCCTCGGGTTCTTTCTGGAGAAAAGCAAAGAACTCAGAGCTCTTATGACTTTACTGGTGTTACATCGTGGTTTTCATCCAAGTGCGATCTTGTGCTTCTACTTTTGATCCTCACAAACTTGACAACAACGACGAGATCAAGCGTGTAATTGGATATTTATGTGGCCATGAAAAAAAAATTCACATTGTTCTTAATAAATCGGACGAAGTTGACACCCAACAGCTCATGAGAGTTTACAGAGCATTAATGTGGTCCTTGAGGAAAGTCCTTAGTGCTCCTGAAGTCCTACGTGCATACATTGCTTCATTCGGTGAAGATCGAAAAGATGAATTGCTAATTGGTTCAATTGGGAAAGAAACGTTTGAGAGAGAACAAAAAAGCTTTCTAATGAATTGAAAGATATTCCTAAAAAGACTTCGGATCGTAGGATAAATGATTTTGTTAAGCATGCAAGAGCTGCTAAAATTCATGCATATAATTAGCCATTTAAAGAAAGAGATGCCAATACTAATTGGGAAAGCAAAAACTAAACGGAAGCTGATAAAAAACTAAATGATTTTGTTCATCTGGATTGTTGTTTTTAACTGTTTATCATCTAGGCTGTTATTTAACTGTCTATCTTCCGGGTGTCGATCAAAATCTTATCGCGTCTAATTTGGGAGTTCAGGTGACTTAGTGCTTTGAATCCGATTCAAAAGCGTTTGAATTAGGGTTTTTGAAAATATGGTCCAAGATGAGGAGTAGAACTGATGAATATGATGTGGATTACTTCCCTTCGTCTCCGAAAAAGGATTGGTCGCTGGGATTAAAGAAAACAGTCTCGACTTTGGTTATTTTCATGGCAGGAATTGTTTTAGGCCTTTCGGTTAGCTCTCATTTTACGCATTATTTTAGCATTCATACTGATATATTTTTCCCGATAGCATGTACAATTCAAATTGCAATAGTATAGAGAAGTTTGTTAGGCCTACTAATTTGATGCATAAGATGAGTGATAAAGAGTTGTTTTGGAGAGCTTCTATGGTGCCAAAGAGAAAAGAGTTTCCGTTTGAGAGAGTTC
This sequence comes from Allium sativum, assembly GCA_030737875.1. Classification (NCBI taxonomy): domain Eukaryota; kingdom Viridiplantae; phylum Streptophyta; class Magnoliopsida; order Asparagales; family Amaryllidaceae; genus Allium; species Allium sativum. The sequence continues at coordinate 765,101,782 of CM060912.1, read as the reverse complement.
CAAAAGTGGCATTTATGTTCTTGACTAGAGGGCCTTTGCCTTTTTCGCCTCTGTGGGATAAATTTTTCAAAGGGCATGACGGATTGTATTCTGTCTATGTGCATAGCCTGTCGGATTACAAGCTTAACGTGACCATGGATTCATTTTTTTATGGAAGACAAATCCCTAGTGAGGTACGGTTCTTCTCATTTGTTGTTTTGTTTTGTTTTTTAATAGTCATGAAGTTTTGATGTGGCTGATATTGATTACTTACATTTTAAGGATAATCAGCAGTTATAAAATAAATAGGTAAACCAACATCCCTTAAACAACCAATAAATAGTAGATGCCGCAAAAGAGTTGGGCTTTCTTTCCTTTTTTTTTCGTTCATTACTTTTTATAATGCAATTGTAACTGGTCACAAAGCATATTTTTTAGTTTTCCTATTGTCTTGACTACAAGGATGGGGAGTTAGTTTGTTGACCCCATTTAACTGGGGTCACCATGACACCACTAACGGTGTTAGTGGTGCGTGGCTTAGATTTAATAGGAGGAATTCATGGGGCAATCACAGCCACATACCCCTAACTTCGTTAGTGGTGTCATGGTGACCATAGTTAAAATGGGGTCAACAAACTCGTACTGACAAGGATTATGCCATATGTGATAATTTGATGGTCCTTTTTGTTGTTTGAGGATCATATTCCTCAGGGTTATGGGCATTCAATAGAATAATTCTGTATTTAAGTGAAAAAAGGGTCAGCATCAATGAAGGGGTAAACACAAAATCCTAGGTCAATTGAGCTTTAGGTTCACAATAGGTCTTACCCTTATGAGTAACCCGAGAGTAAATTCATATTGAGAAATTGATTTTGTGGTAGAGAATTAATATAGTAAACGACTATATATTGGATAGTATCTGTATAGCATATCCATAGTAGTACAGAAAACAAACTACTAGTGAAGAATATATTCTTCCTATACATTGTTAACTTATATTTGTGAGTAGTAATGTAATGATGAAATGTAATTATGAAAGATACAAGATTGCAAAACATTCCATAAGGCCATTTAATGGACGCATAGCATTTAACGGACGTTTAGTGTTGGATGGCCCTTAGGTCAAAATTACTTAGTTAATTCATATTATACTTTATTAAGTTATTCTAATAAATCTGAGCATCTTAATGCTGGGAATGCTCACACATTCAAAATTACCATTCCAAGAGAAAACTAAACGAGCATTAGTGCGTTTTTGAACTGACAGATTACGTTAAAGACTCTAAGTCATAGTTTGATATGAATGATGGAATAAATGTTTATTTTTAGGTTAAACCCAGGCTCTATATCACACCTTATACCATTTTATGTAGCAGTTTAGTTCGTTGCGGTTAGCATTTGACAACTCAAATGTTAAGGACATTTATTCCTGTGCTTACCACATGGAATAATTCCATGTTATTTCCTTCCTGGCAATGCCTTTATGTACCAATAGTTTGGTGGGCATAGAATATGACATCATTGTCAATTTGCTTAGTTGTAACTGTCTTATTGATGCCACTTCTACCTTTGTTTAAAACGACTTTGCCTTGGTCTTTTCCACCTTAGGTCTTTGTCCTGCACAAGAGAAATTTACTAGCAACAACATGTATCAATCAACGATCATTTTCTAATTTATTTTGTTATCATATTTCTCAATGTTCATGAGGTGGAATGGGGAACAGTGTCACTAGTAGATGCTGAAAGGCGGCTTTTAGAAAACGCCCTACTGGACTTCTCGAACGAGCGATTTGTCCTCTTATCCAAAAGCTGCATCCCGATATTCAACTTCCCAACGTATACAACTACCTCATACACTCAACCCACAGCTTCGTTCAATCCTACGATGAGGACTCACCGAGAAGCAGAGGCCGGTACAACACACGCATGGCACCAGCAGTCAAGCTCGAGCAGTGGAGGAAAGGGTCGGAGTGGTTCGAGCTCAGTCACGAATTGGCCATTGAAATAGTCTCGGACACCAAATACTACTCTTTGTTTAGGAAGTATTGTAAGCCATCTTAGCTATTCGGACAAGCATTACATACCCACGTACTTGAACATGTTTCATGGTGCGTTGAATTCGAATAGGAGCGTGACGTGGGTAGATTGGTCGAGAGGCGGGCCTCATCCTGCTAGGTTTGGGAAGGAAAGCATGAACGAAGGGTTTATTCAGAGTATGAGGAGCAATGGGACCGCTTGTACCTATAATGGGAAGCCTACCGAGGTCTTTTTCCTCTTTGCGAGGAAGTTTGCACCCAATGCTTTGGATGCTTTGATGAAATTGAGTTCGTCTTTGATGGAGTTTTGAGGGGTATGTGATATGGTGTTGATATGCTGCTGTTGTACCTTTGAACCCCTGATATCTTGATGTTGATATTTTGTATTAGTGGGTTTGGGGTATGAGAATAGCTATTTATTGATTCTTTAGTGGGCTATAGTAATGATGACATTATGGTGAACATAGTTTAACTGCCATGGGTAACTTGTTTAAGGCTGCTTTGGACTTTTTAGATTAATACTCCGATGTTCATTATTTAATCTGTTTCAAAATTCTAATAAAAGTTGTTGGAATCTGCTTTTAAGGAGGGCTGTTCTTTCAGTTTCATTTTTAATTTTTTACTAATGCACTGCTGGGCAAAAAAAATCTGATATGAGGAAGTAAATAGAGCTACGTAAATTTGTTTTGTTTGTAATGATGTATCTTTTTCCATGTAATATTCAAAAACTCTTTGTTTGCGAAGTGCTTTTGGATGATAGTACTAATCAACAGAACTATGCTTGTGCAGCTGTTATTTTAATCATTTCTGACGGTGAAACCGTGAAAGTGATATTGGATAATGCCAAGTTGTGGTTTATATTATTGTCTGACACCACGATTTCAAACAGTATCATGACCTTCGTTTATTTGGATCACTTTATCTTATCTTTTAGCGTTAAAGCGGCTGAGAAATTTCATGGAAGAAAGCAAAATTAGTTCAGAGGGGTATTGATGTTTGTTAAAGAGGAAAATAGAAAGAACTGTTAGTAATATATAAATGAATATATATTTGTGCTTTTCTATCTAGTTCCACGTAGATAAGTTTAATCATTGGTTTGTAGGTTTATATATAAATGTGATAATATAATGGGATAGGATCAAGGATGCGAAATACTTGGTTGTTGTTGAGGAGCTTTTGGGATGCTGTACTGAAACGACCCGAATTTCCCCGTGAAGGAAAGAACAGATTGAGTTGAGAACACGACAAATCAGAACACAAACAGAAGAACATTTCATTGTTTATTACAACAATTCCATCAGAATACAAGAATATACAGAGTATGAATAAATATTATACATCAGAGAAATATCAGAGATTTAAATTACATTACATAGCAGCGGAAAATAATAAAAAACACAATTGAAAGAGATAAACGGATACAGAGCTTTCCGGGTATCGTTCCAGCTGTAAACCAGGATACTGTGAATATAAACCTGCAAAACCAAAACTACTAGCTGTCCGTGGAAAATAGGGGCACCCAGAGTTTATGTTAAAACAATAAACTCCAGGTCAGTCATGTGACTGGTGTGAGAACTAAAACAATTATTTAAAACTTTACTTTAAAAGAGAGTAAATCAAGGGGCCATGCCGTATAACACAGAACGGGTTTCCTTCCAAGAATACTAGTGCATAGAATAAACAACGTAATGCTTTTTGGAAAAATGAAGCTATTATAAGACCCAGGTCCCGTCACACAATGCAACGCAAGCCGGAGGATAGGGTTTTCCCTTATAATACCCAAATAATGCTTGATACGTTTAAAACGAATCATTTGATACTATTATAAGTGTATACTGTCAAAACAACTTCAAATATAAATGTATTAAGCGGCATGGGTACCGTCTATCATGTCGCCAATACTTGGCTCTACAAATAAATCCGAAATATCACGTATTGGAAATTGGATTTCCGTCATCGAGGCAAGGGGCAAGCTCCTCACCGGTTTCGAGACACTATAGCAAATGCCCCAGGATTCCCCGCAGAGAACCCTTGGATCTTCAGGGCCGGTCCTCCCTTACGTTTGAGGATTAGTTATTCCTGAACACACGTTTCCCGGTCCTATCGGACCTATATCCATCGGTTCCGAAGAGACCAATATATCGGAGGCGCCTCGCATTCCAACATCCATATGGGTATAATAAACAACGATGTCAGGGCTAGTAAAACGCTGACACCACCCATAGCTAGAAAGAAACGTCGTGCACTCCCTGCAGTCACAATCCCGTTTTTGACTCATACCGGTGTGTGAGGCTCGCGAATCTACGTCATACACAAAGCTACGCTATATCAAAGCCGTGCTTTGATCATCAACCACAAGACTCTGCTTTTCAGCAAAAGCCTTGATCACTGCATCTCAGCATGCCATATGGAAAATTCATGCCATGCGACTGATATCTATCGATATATAACCTCTGAGCTCGTACGTCTCAGAGAAGAGCGTTAAGCAAGAGAATAAATGCTCCGCCGCCAAACAGATATATATTTAATAGAAATCAATCAGCACAGAATAAAATCTAATGTCAGACACACAATCCATTTATAAGTTCGTTCTGGGTCTGAACGAAACCGGAGGCACCTTATTCCTCCCCCATATGTCCAATACAGTGGAGAGGTCCTCGCAAATCCGTCGATCTCCAAGTACGCCTGGACGATCACCACTTATTGCCTCGGCTTGGGTGTACAGCCCAATCAAGACATCAGTAATCATCCAAACGATGTGAAGACCTCCGGTCTTCAACCACCGTCTTCATCGTTGACCTCGTCGAATCAGTTATTCAGAATGGGTATAAATCCGGCCTTTTCGAATAACTCGCGTATATAATAAACAAGTGTTATAAAAACACAACTTACGCCTCATTCCAATTCTGAATATTGTTTTATTAAAATATTCACATTCTTTGGGAAAGGTTCCCATTAATTTTATCAAAGATAAATTCTTTAAAATTTATTCTTTAATCTTCCTTTGGATTTTAATTCAAACTGTATCCAGTGTTTAACTGGGTTAAAGAATCAATGTCATTTAAAACACGGTTCACGATAAACCCAAAATCGCATTCCATTCCATTAGCCTCTAACCGTAAATTAGCAAGTGAACAATTCCCTAATTATTAACCCCGAAGGCCGAAACCAAGATCAGATCAGTACCCAGGAAACCATTCAACTTAACTAATCTCCAGTTAGTTTCTGATTTTCTTAACTCCATTGTTAATCGGGTTAAAGAATTAGTGTTATTTAAAACACCGTTCACGATAAACCCAAAGACCAATTTCAATTCAATTCCAAATAAATATATTAAATTGGAAAACTTTACTTTGGAAAATTCCCGTTAAATCTTAATAAAAAGATTTATAAACCAAATCTCATTTCACTGTAAATCGGGTTAAAGAATGAATGTCGTTAAAAACACAGTTCGCAACAAACCCCAAAATTCAATCGGTCTCTAACCGTAAATTAGTAAGAGAACAATTCCCTAAGTATTAACCTCGAAGGCCGAAACCAACATCATATCAATACCCAGGAAACCATTCAACTTAGCTAATCTTCAGTCAGTTCCTAATTTCTTAACTACATTCGATTCAAGAACAGTATTATTAAAGATACCATTCACGAAAACCCCAAAATCCAATTTGATATTAAATATAAGGCTCTGAATAGAAAATATATCGGCTTATATTCAATATCAAATTCTGAAACCAACAAATATTGTATTGGAATAACGATATATATATATATATATATATATATATCTTCCAAATTCCTCCACAATATCCGTATAATCACGAAATCCAATATCGAAATATTCTGAAGATAATTTCGATTCAAATCCATTCCAATTCATATATTGGAAATTTCGGTTATTTTTAAAACCATTTCAAATCATTTTATTTATTTTAAAAATATTGGATTTATTATTCTATTTCAAAGCTAGTTCATTTCGATAAAAATATATTTTTATCTTTTCAAATATGGAATTTTTCAGCCCAATTCTTTTCTAATCATTTATTATGATTTTACACAAATTATTGATATTTTTAATAATTTTATCAAGGCCCGTACAGTCAATTTTTATAAACGGCCATCGAACTGCACTTACAGCGACCTTTTCCAAATTTGATTGGGACATAATTCCAAATCCAACCGTTAGATTTCAAATTTCTCATATTCATTAGAAAACCCAACGGTCCCGGTTTTAGGAGAATCCGACGGTCGGATCTCCCGTAATGTCTGTTCGAAGTCAATGGTCGAAATTCGCGAACTGCCGCGGCACGGCGTGTTCTATTCAGGCCATTATATATAATATATATATATATATATATATATATATATATTTCGTCGATTTCCTTTTATAACGTATTTTATAAATCGTTTTAAATTCATTTTCAAAACGATTTCAACTTCATATTCAATTTCTAATCAAAATTGAATATTCCATGTCATCGATATATAAATGATAATATTTTCAAAACATTATATTTTGAAATCAATTCTCTTTCGATATTCATTATAAAAATGAATAAAATCGATATAAATATCGTTCACGTCAAAATGGTGTATATCTAATCAACACGGCTTTATATTTTTAAATATATTCCTGTCCATCCCAAATCGGACATCAAAAATCAAATTTTGATCTTTTACTGAATATTATTTTAAAATATTCGTCATTCCAAAATATTTATTCTTTTTGAACTGGAATCAGACACAGTCAATTACCATATAATTTGATTTATATGGATTTCATACACACATGTATACAACAACAACGATAAACAATTAGCCATCATCCAAAGTGCATTCTATACTGTGTAAGCATTAAATATAAATATTCAATGCTTATATAGCCTGTCAATCAATCAATCGACATTCAGTTATTTATCAGGACTAGTGTATGTCGTATATCATCCCAATACCCGTGTGGGGTTTCAATCAACAAATATTGAATTTTATTTGTGCAGTTGGGCGATGTGTGAAATTTATCATCCCAATCCATATCAGTCAAATGTGTGTACATAAACAAATCATCCAATTTGTTTATAAAAATTTATTTTATTCACACACATTAAGCATTACATTTTTAACTATAAAATGTTTTATTCCATTCCACATCACACAATCAATTTTTACCACATAAACAAACAAGCATACAAGCCGTCCATGGTCTGTGGACGACGGGTGTCGGGTGCTGCTAAACACCATCTGCATCATAGTATATATTTTAACTAGAAAATAAAATCAAAGTGAGAAGTTCTTACCTTTGGGTTCCACTCCTCCACTCTTTCCTCCTGAACGGTATGGATTCCGTTTTGATTACCGTCGATACCATCGCTATCTTTTCCCGCTGTTCATAGTAAAAATCCCATTTTTAATATGATGTTTATTTAAGAAAAATCACATTTTGACAATTCAGTTTTCTATATAAAAATCATATTTTTACAATGCTTCTTTCTGTATAAAAATTATATTTTTATATTTCCGCCTCTTATATAAAGATCGAATTTTTATTTCGACGCTATAAAAATCACATTTTTATTTCAACATATATATAATAAAAATCAGATTTTTATTTCGCTACATATATAATAATCACATTTTTGTGCCGCTACTATATAGATAAAAATCAAATCTTCCTATCGCTAATGAATGTATAAAAATCACATTTTTACATTGCCATTCAAATGATAAAAATCATATTTTTACTTTGCTATATATATGATAAAAATTACATTTTTATATCGTCGCTTCATATATAAAAATCGTATTTTTATCCTATCGCTAGATAAAGATCAAATTTTTATTATCTATATAATATAAAAATCACATTTTTACTTTTCTATATATATGATAAAAATCACATTTTTATCTAATTAAAAATCGAATCTTTATACCTTAAACACATATGTAAAAATCTAATTTTTACTTCCTACAAAAAATCTATTTTTTTTTCATATAAAAATATGATCTTTCTTTAATAAAAATCAAAATTTTACAACATTCTTCATATCATAAAAATTATAGCTTTTAAAATTAAATAAAAATCAAAGTTTTTAAACTAAATAGAAAATAAATAAAAACTTACTTTGAATTGGAGAAACGAGGGGGTTTGGTCTCCGGCATGGGGTTGCTAAGAGGGATGGAAGGCGGCGGATCAGTGGTGGGTGGCGCCGGGGGCTGCGTGAGGCGGTGGGGGTCTGAGGTGGAATGCTGGTGGCGGTCTCCTCGATTTTGAGGCCTTCGGGTTTTGGGATGAGCTCTGGAGAGAGGGGAGAGGATAGCGAAGGGAGGAGAGGGTGGCATGTTCGTGGGAGGTGGGGGAAGGCTCTCGTCGCCGGCAGCGGCGTATGGGGGGGGGGGGGGGGTGCGATGCAGTATTTCCCTCTTTCCTTTTTTTTAAAATAACTTTCCGAGGTAAAGAAGAGAGGGGGAAGGGTCTAAATGTAAAGTTATTTTTTTTTTAATTCTCCTCGAAAGTTGACTTCATATTTTAACTCCTAACGAAACCCACCGACTGTCGTCCATAACTAATTACCCCCACTCCGAACACAATGGGATATGCCCCGCAAGCTTATTCGACTGTTTCGATGAGTTTCCTTCAAAATCAAAATATAAATCTATATATTGAATTTAAACGTACATCTCAATTTACCGGAGCCACATACAGACTTAAAATTCCCGAAAAAATTTTCTAGCTTCGTAATGACGATACGGTTCTAACAAAACTAATTTCGTCAAATTTGGAGACCGCTTGAAAAATGGCCATTTTCTGGTCGATCCAAATTGACTGAAACTGTCAAAACACGTTTTCCTTCGCCACGCTCACATACTAATTCAAAAAATTATGAATTTTGGAATCTAACAATAACTTGACATCCCGAATCTAAGAAAAGTGGGTTTGGTTGAAAACGAAGGTCGGTTGCAAAATTTCCATTTTTAAGGGCTAAAATTCCATAGCGACTATTCTGAATTTTCAATTGCGCATAACATTTTAGTCCCGCTATGAAATTTCAATATTTCGGATTCGTTGGAAAGATATTCTCAAATAGAGTCTAATATTTTTGGTTTCGCTAAAATTCGGTTTATTTTGAATCATGTACATTCATTTGAAATTTGAAATTGAATTTTCAAACTACCGTGCCATTTCCTGTTCCTTTTATAATTAAAGTAAATATTTATATTCTAACATCGATTCAAATAAATATATATGTTCTAATTCTATTCAAATAAATTTCTCATCATTATTATTTAAAATGATTCATTTTAAATATTCAAAATTGATCAAAATTGCCAAAATAAAATTTTTAAATTGGTTCGGATTTTCCGGGTTGTTACATGTACTGTTTGGGGTGCTTTGGGGTGCTAATATTTTGAATGAATAAAAGTCTCTTTTCTTTTTCTCTTTAGTGGATTTTAATTTCTTTGATTAATAACACGTCATCAGCGCGATAACATATTGATCAAATCTTTCATTTATGACCATGCTTATTTCTTCTTTTTAATATAGATCCAGATTTGATAATAGATCTTCAAATCCGTAAGTTATTTATTCATATCTGCTTCCTTTTGTACTTTTTTTGTTTCTGTATTTTAGATCTCGTTTTGTTGTAGATTTTATTTATTTTTATTTTTATTTATGTTTCTAAAAGAATTTTTTTTATTATTTCTTAAAGAAACATATATTAATATGAATCTAGAAGATTGTATTAAGTTTAGATCCAATATTGATATTGATTCAGCACACCTGAAGTGAATGGAAATACATTATAAACTTGTAGCATTTGACTTAGAAGTCGAGAACCTGCGGTTTTTACAATGCTAAAAACGAGTTTTCATAAATAAGTAACTTTAAATTTCTTTGTAATAAAGAACCAAAAGTCCCAAGAATTTTTTACTAGAAATTCAAATCATCAAAGGGAATGTTTATGATTAGATAATGATTAGATGATGATTAAAGACTATCATTTTTTTAATCAAAATTCATTAGCATAATTTTCTTACAACTATATAGTTTGACACTTATTAAAGATCTACAAAAAGCAAAGTTGCATGTTATTTAATTGCTTATATATCTGGTTTTATTGTTCACGTAAGGTAAGAATAATACTCCAGCAGTGTTAATTAAGTTGAAGCAGGTAATCAAATAGTATCCAAGAAAATCATTAAATGCAACAAATTTGAATTTAAAAAATGTGAAATACAATCATAATGGAGATCAAGTTAACGTTGGAGGTAAGCATCAATGATATCATCAAAGTTATATAAAAATAACTATAAATATAATAACTCGATTGACCTGAAGGTTAATCAGTAATAAGATTTCCTGCTTCAATCATTAATTTGATTGAATTGAAACACAATAGATTTGCATATTAAAATTATTTATTGATAAAATACTCTGTTGGGAGCAGTCAACAAATAAATAAATAAAAATTAATGAGAGAAAAAAAAATGATTTTTCTATACTTATTTAAATCTCTAGAAGATTTTTTATTTTATTTCTCTAAAGTTGAGAGAAACTTTCATTGAATTTAAAATCTCTAGAAGAGATAAAAGGATTTATGTCCATGATTATTTACTCTTTACATTATTATTACATATTACTAACATAAATTACTAAGTACGCTGAATTAATTTTCTTTTATTTGCTTATTTGGTCAAGTTGTAAATACTGTGGAATATTAGTTTATTCATATGCATTTAGCATTGATTTCATTAAATAAATATAATGATACGCTTGATATTTATTCTGATGTCATCCAAATCAAGAAAAAATCACTTGGAAAATTTAGTTATTTATATATCCCATTTTTTGAATCAAGATAAAAAAAACCTTGATTTTATTTGATGCTTTTTTTATACATCTAATATGAATTAAACCGTAAGTTTAAGTGAGTGCTATAAAAACATAGTAAACTTGAATTTTTACATTATGTTATAAAACCTGAAGTTTTGAGTAAAAAAATTGTATGCATATATTTAGCTATATAGGTGGAGACATACATTTTAATATTCTTCGAAAGAGATAACTTATATGCAATATTGTGTATGTTTAATTAGGTGTATGTTTATATATTGATCTCTTGAAAAGACGTTTTAAAGTTGTGTTTATATATTTGTATTGAAAAATCTAACATCTTAGAAGAGATGTTGTAGATTTTTTTATTGAATTGCCGAAGAGATATGTAACACTGTAGAAGTGATGTTTATAATGTATATTCATTAGCGCCATGCAGCTGGGAATGAAATCAATCAAGAAGCCCTTGAGAATGCTGTTGAACCAGAGAACTTGAAGTATCCAAAAATAGAAGGCTTGGACACACTCATAGCTAATGCCAAGGACTCTTTAATAAGTGGATGTAACAACCGGAAAATCAAAACCAATTTAAATTTTTTATTTTGGCAATTTTAATGAATTTTGAATATTTAAAATGATTTATTTTAAATAATAACGACGAGAAATTTATTTTGAATAGAATTAGAACGTATATATTTATTTAAATCGAGGGTAGAATATAAATATTTATTTTAATTATAAAAGGAATTGGAAATGGCGCGGTAGTTTTAAAATTCGATTTCAAATTTCAAATGAATGTACAGGATTCAAAATAAATCGAATTTTAGTGAAGCCAAAAACATTTGAATCTATTTGAAAATATCTTCCCAACGAATCTGAAAAATTGAAATTTCATAGCGGGAATAAAAAGTTATGCCCAATTGAAAATTCAGAATAGTAGCTATGGAATTTTAGCCCTTAAAAATGGAAATTTTGCAAACGACCTCCGTTTTCGATGAAACTACTTTTGTTGGATTCGGGATGTTATGTTATTGCTAGATTCAAATTTTCGTAATTTTTGAAATCAATATGTGAGCGTGACAAAAGAAAACGTGTTTTGTCAGTTTCAGTCAATTTGGATCAAGCAAAAAAAGGCCATTTTTCAAACGGTCTTCAAATTTGATAAAATTAGTTTTGTTAGGACCGTATCGTCAATACGAAGCTAGAAATAATTTTTCTGGAATTTTTAAAGTCAGTATGTGGCCTCGGTAAATTAAAATGTACGTTTAAATTGAATATATAATGATTTATATTTTAATTTAAATGAAAACTGATAGTAATAGCCGAACTGGCTTACGAAACATATCCCATTGTATCCGGAATGGGGGTAATTAGCTAAGGGCGATAGTCGTTGGATTTGGTTCGGAGTCCGAACGAAAATTTCACTTTTTAGAATTAAAAATATATATTTAATAAAATGGGCCAAGCCCTTCTCACACCCGGTCAACCCCTCCCTTCGCCGTTCATTTCAAACAAAGAAAATAAAAAAAATCACGGAAGCCCCCAATCCTTGTAGCCCTTTTCCGATCGACGCCGCACCACCGCGACAGCCGCCGCCGTGTCGGATCCGCACCCCCTCTCCCTCCAACCTCCACCTCCTTCGTACAAACCGCCCCTCCCTCTTTCCCCTTTCCCGATCGAGAGATCCCAAAACCCCCTTAGCCCCAAAACCCTAAATCGAGCGCGTCGCCCGCCACCCACAGCACCGCCTCCGACTGCTACAGCCATACGCCACCTCTCCGCCGTGGGCCCCCCCTCCTTTCTCAGTTCAAAGGCAACCCCCCTTTCTTCGACCAATGTAAGTTCTTTTCTGATTTTGTTTTTTTGCTAATAAAGAATAATAATATGACTTTTTCTATTATAGAGAATAGTGATATAAAAAGATTAGGTTTTTGTTTGTAGAAAAGATAGGATTTTTAACTCTAAAAAGATGAGATTTTTATGTAATGAAAAAAATACGACTTTTATATATATGAAGCGTTCATAAAAATATGATTTTTATGAAAGTAAAGATTTGGTTTTTTAAACGTTATAAAGAAGTGATTTTTAGCGTTATAAAGAAGTGATTTTTAACAATATAAAAATATGATTTTTATACATGTAGTGTTATAAAAATATGACTTTTATACGTGTAGCAAATTAAAATTATGATTTTTAAATATACAGTAGCGAAATAAAGATGTGATTTTATCCATATAGCGTTAAAATGAAAATGTGATTTTTAATATAAAAATCATCTGAAACAAATTGCGATGGAACTGATGGTAATCAAATCCAAATCTGAACCATTCAGAGATAAGGAATGGAGGAGTGGATCCAAAGGTGAGAACTTCTCACTTTAATTTTATTTTCTAGTTAAAATATATACTAGGATGCAGACGGTGCTTAGCAGCACCCGACACCGTCGTCCACAGACCATGGACGACTTGTTTGTTTGGTTGTGTGGTTGATTGGATTATTTGTTTAAATTTGGTTATTTGGGTGAAATGAATTGATTAGAATTGGTATGTACATGGCGCGAGCCATTATTAGGCAAGGGATAAGGCTAGACCTTATTCCGGTTCTAGTATCGCGCCGTCGTGCTGCCGAGATTTTCTAAAAATATTAGAATAATAAAAATATAATTTTCATTGTATAAATGAACTGTATAAAATATCCATGAGTTGAAATAAATATTTTATGGTTAAAAATATAATTTTTAATGTTTTTAGGAATAAAATAAATATTCATTTACAAATCAGATGATTTGTTTATGTACACACATTTGACTGATAAGGATTGGGACGATATATTTTACACATCGCCCAACTTCATAAATAATAATCAGTGTTAGTTGTTTGAAAACCACACACGGGTATTGGGATGATACTGGACATAGACTAATCCCAATATTTAGTTGTATGTCAATCGATTGGTTGATAGGCTGTTGTAAGCGTTGATTATTTATATTTAACGCTTATGCAGTTGTGTAATGCACTCTGGATGATGGTAGATGGTGTTTGATTACTGCTGTGTACACGTGTGTATGAAATCCATATAAATAAAATTATATGGTAATTGACTGTGTCTGATTCCAGTTCAGAAAGAAGGAATATTTTAAAATAATGAATATTTTAAAGTATTCAATATTTTAAAATAATATTCAATAAAAGATCAAAATCTGATTTTGATGTCCGATTTGGGATGGACACGAATATAGTTAAATATATAAAGCCGTGTTGTTTAGATTTGCGCATTTTGACGTGAATGATATTTATATCGATTTTATTCATTTTTATAATGAATATCGAAAATGAAATGATTTCAAAATCTAATGTTTTGAAAATATTATCATTTATATATTAATGATATGGAATATTCAGTTTTGATTTAAAATTGAGTATGAAGTTGAAATCGTTTTTAAAACGATTTATAAAATAAGTTTTAAATGGAAATCAACGAAATATATATAATATATATATATTATATATATTTAATAGTCTGAATAGAACGCACCGTGCCACGGCAGTTCGAGAATTTCGACCATTAACTTCGAATGAACATTACGGGAGATCCGACCGTCGGATTCACCTAAAATCGGAACCGTTGGGTTCGTATCGAAAAGAGCTTTCCAAGAATATGAGAGATTTGAAATCTAACGATTGGATTTGGAATTATGTCCAAATCAAATTTGGAAAAGGTCGCTGTAAGTGTAGTTCGATGACAGTTTATGGAAATCGACTGTACGGGCCTTGATAAAATTATTAAAAATATTAATAATTTGTGCAAAATCATAATAAATGAGATGGAAAAAATTAGGATGAAAAGTTCCATATTGGAAAAGATAAAAATATATTTTTATCGAAATGAACTAGTAATGAACTAGAATTATATTCCAATATTTTTAAATAAATAAATTGGATTTGAAATGGTTTTAAAAATGACCAGAATTTCCAATATATGAATTGGAATGGATCTGAATCGAAATTATCTTCGGAATATTTCGATATTGGATTCCGTGATTATACGGACATTGTGGAGGAATTTGGAAGATATCTATATCGTTATTCCAATACGATATTTGTTGATTTCAGAATTTGATATTGAATATAAGCCGATATATTTTCTATTCGGAGCCTTGTATTTAATATCAAATTGGATTTTGGGTTTGTCGAGAGCGCTGTCTTCACTATCACTGTTCTTAAACCTAGTTGAGAAAAGATTAAATCTTTTTATTAAGTTTTAATGAACTTTACCAATTAATTAATATTTAATTGGAATTGAATTGAATTTTGGGTTTGTCGTGAATGATATCTTCAAAAACGTTGTTCTTAAACCCAATGGAGTTAAGAAAATTAGAAACTAACTGGAGATTAGCTAAGTTGAATGGTTTCCTGGGTATTGATCTGATGTTGGTTTCGGCCTTCGGGATTAATATTTAGGGAATTGTTCTCTTACTAATTTACGGTTAAAGACTGATGGAATGATGAAATTAGAAACTAACTGGAGATTAGCTAAGTTGAATGGTTTCCTGGGTATTGATCTGATGTTGGTTTTGGCCTTCGGGATTAATACTTAGGGAATTGTTCTCTTATTAATTTACGGTTAGAGACTGATGGAATGGTGTCTTCAGTAACATTGTTCTTAAACCCCACGTGAAAAGAATTAATCTTTTAATTAAGATTATTAGAATTTCAAGTTATATTTAGTAATAAAATGGAATGTGATTTTGGGTTTATCGTGAACCGTGTTTTAAATGACATTGGTTCTTTAACCTAGTTAAAGGCAGGATATGATTTCCCAAGTTATATAATGATTAATATAGATTTTTGGGAAGATTAAAACTAAGTGGAGTTTTAACGAATCCTCAATTAGATTGAAAAGAGAAATTGATAATTTAAATTATCAAATTTGGGAAATGATCGAGAATGGAGTATCACCAGTTTTGCTCCAAGCGATAGTTAAATCTTTAGTTAGATTTGAACGTGAAATGGTAATTAAATTTACCAAAAACACAGTGGTGTTAGATATAGAGTATTACCAGTTTTGCTCCATGGGATGGATAGGTTGGGATTGGGAAATTAAACAAATGATTACTTCGGTAAGGTGCGCTAATCCCGACTAGTTTGGAAAACCTTAAAATGGTTTGAACTGATATCCAAAGGAAGATTAAAGAATAAATTTAAAAGAATTTATCTTTGATAAAATTATGGGACCAAATCCCTAAAGATGTGAATATTTAAATAAAAGAATATTCAAAATTGGAATGAGGCGTATGTTGTGTTTTTACAGCACTTGTTTATTATATACGCGAGTTATTCGAAAAGGCCGGGTTTATACCAATTCTGAATAACTGATTCGACGATAAGTCGACGATGAAGACAGTGGTTGAAGACCAAAGGTCTTCACATCGTTTGGATGATTACTGATGTCTTGATTGGGCTGTACACCCAAGACAAGTTAATAAGTGGTGGTCGTCCAGACGTACTTGGAGATCGACCGGATATGCGAGGGCCTCTCTCTTGTATTGGACATATAGGACGAGGAATAAGGTGTGTCCGGTTTTGTTCAGACCCAGAACGAACTTGTAAATGGATGTGTGTCTGACATTGGATTTTATTCTGTGTTGATTGATTTCTATTAAATATATATCTGTTTGGCGGTGGAGAATTTATTCTCTTGCTTAACGCCCTTCTTTGAGACTTACGAGCTCAGAGGTTATATATCGATAGATATCAGTCACATGGCACGAATTGCCTGTGTGGCATGCTGAGATGCAAATGATCAGGGATTCTGTTGAAAAGTAGAGTCTTGTGGTTGATGATCAAAGCACGGCTTTAATATAGCATAGTTTTGTGTATAGCGTTAACTCGCGAGCCTCACACCTCGGTATGAGTTAAAAACGGGATAAGGTACCCAAGGAGGACATGACGTTTCTTTCTAGCTATGGGTGGTGTTGGGGTTTTGCAAGCCCTGACATTGATATATTTTTACCTTTGTGGTTGTTGGAATGCGAGGCGCCTCGGATATATCGGTCTCTACGGAGCCGATGGATATAGGTCCTATAGGACCGGGAAACGTGTGCTCAGGAATACTAATTCTCAAACGTAAGGGAGGTCCGGCCTTGGAGGATCCAAGGGTCTACTGCGGGAGATCCTGGGGCATTTGCTAGAGTGTCTCGAAGCCGGTGAGGAGTACATCCCTTGCCTCGACTCATGACGGAAATCCAATTTCCAGTACGTGACATTTCGGTTTTGATTGTAGAGCCTAGTGTTGGCAACATGATATATGGTACCCATGCCGCCTATGATTGATACATTTATATTTGATGTTGTTTTATACACTATGCACTTATAATAGTATCAAATTATTTATTTTAAACGTACCAAGCATGTTTGGCTATTACAAGGGAAAACCCTATCCTCCGGCTTGCGTTGCATTGTGTGATGGGACCTAGGTCTTATAATAGCTTGATTTTTCCTAAAAGCATTACGCTGTTTATATTATGTATTGGTATTCTTGGGAGGAAACTCGTTCCGTGTTATACGGCGTGGTCCCTTGATTTACCTTATTTTCAAAGTAAAATTTTTGATAACTGTTCTAGTTCTCACACCAGTCACATGACTGACCTGGAGTTTATTGTTTTAACCTAAACTCTGGGTGCCCCTATTTTCCACATGGGCAGCTAGTAGTTTTGGTTTTACATATTTATATTCACAGGATCTTGGTTTACAGTTGCAATGATATTCGGAAAGCTTTGTATCCATTTATGTCTTTCAGTTGTGTTTTGTATTACTTTCCGCTGCATTGTAATTTGTAAATCTCTGATATTTATCAAATGTATTTTATTTGTTCATATTCTGTATAATCTTGTACTTTGATGTAAATTTTTGTAATAAGCAATGAAATGTTCTTCTGTTTGTGTTCTAATTTTCGTGTTCTCAACTCAATTTGGGCTGTCCTTTACAGGGAAGTTCGGGTCGTTACAGGTGGTATCGGAGCTTTGGTTTACAGAGCTCGAGAACAAGACACATTAGAACCAAACGAAAGAATTCATCAGAGATTGGATTAGCAATATCCAATGAGAATGACTCGTTAGAGATAGGATCAGTAGTATCCTAGAACGAGTGTGAAGAGTAGTGTTTTTAAAATAAAAATGAAAACAAAATTTTGTTTTGAAAATTTAAATCGTATTTTACGTATTTGAATATTTATGTTATATTGAATTTAGACAATCCAGTATATAAAGATTTTGCATATACGCCTTGCAAACATGTATTCGAAGTTTTAATATACTGGATAGATATAGAATCACACTCTAGTCGCCCGGACATGATTCTGATGATGGCGCGCCATCATCAGTATTTATGCTCGAGTTTCGAAAGTGGAATATCTATATATTTCCAATTGGCTGGTGTGAGAACCAAAAGTAGCTAGGGCTTATTGTTGTGATTTGGCATCAAAAACATGACTTTGACTATATATGTAAATGATACATGTTTGAAAATTAATCAACAAATTGATTGCTGATTGTGTTGTATGATTATTGGTTTGATTAATTAAAATTTTGAACCATTAGCCAAATCGAATCAAAATATTGAACTGAACTGAAAATTGTTTGAAATTGCATGCATGTACATATATATGTGTGAACAGGTCATAGCAAGGAGGCTAGAGAAGAGGAATAAAATTGTATGCCCAACAAATAGGTACATGTTTATTAATTTACTGGGTTTGGATGATTTTATGAGCCGATTGGCTAGCCGCTTGGCCTTTTTCTTTTTCTTTTTGAGATGAGAGGGCCTGTTTGGCGGTTTGGGGATTTTCCCGATGCTCCCCGTACAATGGAGGTTATGGCGAAATTTTTCGAAAATTTAGGGTGTTAGCCAAGTTTTTGAAAAATTAGAAATTCTTAGAAACTGAAAAGTTGAAGAATGAAAGCCAGAATGAAATTTGAGTTGGTTAGTTTAACAAATTTCAGCTCCATTCCTTTTCGAGGACGAAAAGATTTTAAGTGGGAGAGATTGTAACAACCCGGAAAATCAGAACTAATTTAAATTTTTTTATTTTGGCAATTTTAATGAATTTTAAATATTTAAAATGATTTAATTTAAATAATAACGACGAGAAATTTATTTTGAATAGAATTAGAACGTATATATTTATTTAAATCGAGGTTAGAATATAAATATTTATTTTAATTATAAAAGGAATTGGAAATGGCGCGGTAGTTTGAAAATTCGATTTCAAATTTAAAATGAATGTATAGAATTCAATATAAATCGGATTTTAGTGAAACCAAAAATATTTGAATCTATTTGAAAATATCTTCCCAACAAATCTGAAAAATTGAAATTTCATAGCAGGACTAAAAAGTTTTTCCCAGTTGAAAATTCAGAATAGTCATTATGTAATTTTAGCCCTTAAAAATGGAAATTTTGCGAACGACCTCCGTATTCGATGAAACCACTTTTGTTGGATCCGGGATGTCAGGTTATTGCTAGATTCCAATTTTCGTAATTTTTGAAATCAATATGTGAGCGTGGCAAAAGAAAACGTGTTTTGCCTCTTTCAGTCAATTTAGATCGACCAGAAAATGGCTATTTTTCAAACGATCTTCAAATTTGACGATTTTTTTTTGTTAGGACCGTATCGTCAATATGAAGCTATAAATAATTTTTCTGGAATTTTTAGAGACAATATGTGGCCCCGGTAAATTAAAATGTACGTTTAAATTGAATATATAATGAGTTATATTTTAATTTAAATGAAAACTGATCGTAACAACCGAACTGGCTTAGGAAACATATCCCATTGTGTCCGGAATGAGGGTAATTATCTAGGGGCAACAGTCGTTTGATTTGGTTCGGAGTCCGAACGAAAATTTCACTTTTTAGAATTAAAAATATACATTTAATAAAATGGGCCATGCCCTTAACTTCTCACACCCGGTCAACCCCTCCCTTCACCGTTCATTTCAACAATGAAAATTAAAATAAATAAATGTGGAAGCCCCCAACCCTCGTAGCCCCTTTCCGATCGACGCCGCACCACCGCGGCAGCCGCCGCCGTGTCGGATCCGCACCCCTTCTCCCTCCAACCTCCCCCTCCTTCGTACAAACCGTCGCCCCCCTCTTTCCCCTTTCCCGATCGAGAGACCCTAAACCCCATTATCCCCAAAACCCTAAATCGAGCGTGCCGCCTGCCACCCACATCACCGCCTCCGACTGCCACAACCATCCACCACCTCTCCGTTGTGGGACCCCCCCTCCTTTCTCAGTTCAAAGGCAAAAACCACCTTTCTTCAACCAATGTAAGTTCTTTTATGATTTTGTTTTATTGCTAGTAAAAATAATAATAATATGACTTTTTTTATTATATAGAATAGCGATATAAAAAGATTAGGTTTTTGTTTGTAGAAAAGATAGCATTTTTAACTCTAAAAATATGAGATTTTTATGTAATGAAAAAAATATGATTTTTATATATATGAAGCATTCATAAAAATATGATTTTTTATGAAAGTAAAGATTTGGTTTTTTAAATGTTATAAAGAAGTGATTTTTAGCGTTATAAAGAAGTGACTTTTAACAATATAAAAATATGATTTTTATACATGTAGCATTATAAAAATGTCTTTTATATGTGTAACAAATTAAAATTATGATTTTTAAATATACATTAGCGAAATAAAGATGTGATTTTATCCATATAGCGTTAAAATGAAAATGTGATTTTTAATACAAAAAACGTCTGAAATAGATTGCAATGGAACTGACGGGAATCAAATCCAAATCCGAACTGTTCAGAGATAAGGAATGGAGGAGTGGATCCCAACAGTGAGAACTTCTCACTTTAATTTTATTTTCTAGTTAAAATATATACTAGGATGCAGACGGTGCTTAGCAGCACCCGACACCGTCGTCCACAGACCATGGATGACTTGTTTGTTTGGTTGTGTGGTTGATTGGATTATTTGTTTAAATTTGGTTGTTTGGATGAAATGAATTGATTAGAATTGGTATGTAGATGGCGCGAGCCATTAGTAGGCGAGGGATAAGGCTAGACCTTATTCCGGTTCTAGTATCGCGCCATTGTGCTGTCGGGATTTTTCTGAAAATATTAGAACAGTAAAAAATATCTTTTTTATTGTATAAATGAACTGTATAAAATATCCATGAGTTGAAATAAATATTTTATAGTTAAAAAATATGATTTTTAACGTTTTTGGAATAAAATAAATATTCATTTACAAATCAGATGATTTGTTTATGTACACACATTTGACCGATAAGGATTGGGACGATATATTTTACACATCGCCCAACTGCACAAATAATAATCAGTGTTTGTTGTTTGAAAACCCCACATGGGTATTGGGATGATATTGGACATAGACTAATCCCAATATTTAGCTGCATGTCAATCGATTGGTTGACAGGCTGTTGTAAGCGTTGATCATTTATATTTAACGCTTATGCAGTTGTGTAATGCACTCTGGATGTTGGTTGATGGTGTTTGATTATTGTTGTGTTTACGTGTGTATGAAATCCATATAAATAACATTATATGGTAATTGACTGTGTCTGATTCCAGTTCAGAAAGAAGGAATATTTTAAAATAACGAATATTTTAAAATAATGAATATTTTAAAATAATATCAAAATCTGATTTTGATGTCCGATTTGGGATGGACACGAATATATTTAAATATATAAACTTTGTTGTTTAGATTTGCGCCATTTTGACATAAACGATATTTATATCGATTTTATTCATTTTTATAATGAATATCGAAAAGGAAATAATTTCAAGATCTAATGTTTTGAAAATATTATCATTTATATATTAATGATATGGAATATTCAATTTTGATTAAAAATAGAATATGAAGTTGAAATCGACTTTAAAACGAATTTAGAACAATTTATAAAATACGTTTTAAATGGAAATCGACGAAATATATATAATATATATATTTAATGGCCTGAATAGAACGTGCCGCGCCGCGGTAGTTCGAGAATTTCGACCATTGACTTCGAATGGACATTACGGGAGATCCGACCGTCGGATTCTCCTAAAACCAGAACCATTGGGTTCGTACCGAAAAGAGCTTTCCAACGAATATGAGAGATTTGAAATCTAATGGTTGAACTTGGAATTATGTCCAATTCAAATTTGGAAAAGGTCGCTGTAAGTGCAGTTCGATGACCGTTTATGGAAATCGACTGTACGGTCCTTGATAAAATTATTAAAAATACTAATAATTTGTGTAAAATCATAATAAATGATTTGGAAAGAATTGGGATGAAAAATTTCATATTGGAAAAGGAAAAAATATTTTTTTATCGAAATGAACTAGAATTATAATCCAATATTTCTAAATAAATAAATTGGATTTGAAATGTTTTTAAAAATAACCAGAATTTCCAATATATGAATTGGAATGGATTTGAATCGAAATTATCTTCGGAATATTTCGATATTGGATTCCATGATTGTACGGACATTGTGGAGGAATTTGGAAGATATATATATATCGTTATTCCAATACGATATTTGTTGATTTTAGAATTTGATATTGAATATAAGCCGATATATTTTCTATTTAGAGCCTTGTATTTAATATCAAATAGGATTTTGGGTTTGTCTTGAATGGTATCTTCACTAACACTGTTCTTAAACTCAGTTGAGAAAAGATTAAATCTTTTTATTAAGATTTAATGAAGTTTACCAATTAATTAATATTTAATTGGAATGGAATTGAATTGAATTTTGGGTTTGTCGTGAATGGTATCTTTAAAAATGTTGTTCTTAAACCCATTGACTTAAGAAAACTAGAAACTAACTGGAGATTAGCTAAGTTGAATGGTTTCCTGGGTATTGATCTGATGTTGGTTTCGGCCTTCAGGATTAATACTTATAGAATTGTTCTATTACTAATTTACGGTTAGATAATAATGGAATGATGAAATTAGAAACTAACTGGAGATTAGCTAAGTTGAATAGTTTCCTAGGTATTGATTTTATGTTGGTTTCGGCCTTCGGGATTAATACTTAGGGCATTGTTCTCTTACTAATTTACGGTTAGAGACTGATGGAATGGTGTCTTCAGTAACATTGTTCTTAAGCCCCGTGTGAAAATAATAAATATTTTAATTAAGATTATTAGAATTTCCAGTTATATTTAGTAATTGGAATAAAATGGAATGTGATTTTGGGTTTATCGTGAACCGTGTTTTAAATGACATTTGTTCTATAACCTAGTTAAAGACAGGATATGATTTCCCAAGTTATATAATCATTAAAATTGATTTTTGGGAAGATTAAAAATAAGTTGAGTTTTAATGAATCTTTAATTAGATTGGAAAGAGAAATTGATAATTCAAATTATCAAATTTGGGAAATGATCGAGAATGAAGTATCACAAGTTTTTCTCCAAGCGATAGTTAAATCTTTAATTAGACTTGAACGTGAGATGGTAATTAAATTTACCGAAAACACTGTGGTGTTAGATATGGAGTATTACCAGTTTTGCTCCATGGGATGGATAGGTTGGGATTGGGAAATTAAACAAATGATTAGTTCGGTAAGGTGCGCTAATCCCGACTAGTTTGGAAAACCTTAAAATGGTTTGAATTGATATCCAAATGAAGATTAAAGAATAAATTTAAAAGAATTTATCTTTGATAAAATTAATGGGAAAAAATCCCTAAAGATGTGAACATTTAAATAAAATAATATTCAGAATTGGAATGAGGCATATGTTGTTTTTTTACAGCGCTAGTTTATTATATACGCGAGTTATTCAGAAAGGCCGAGTGTATACCCATTCTGAATAACTGATTCGACGATAAGTCGATGATGAAGAGGGTGGTTGAAGATCGGAGGTCTTCACATCGTTTGGATGATTATTGATGTCTTGATTGGGTTGTACACCCAAGACAAGGTAATAAATGGTGGTCATCCAGATGTACTTGGAGATCGACCGGATATGCGAGGGCCTCTCTCCTGTATTGGACATATGGGACGAGGAATAAGGTGCCTTTGGTTTCGTTCAGACCCAGAACGAACTTGTAAATGGATGTGTGTCTGACATTGGATTTTATTCTGTATTGATTGATTTTTATTAAATATATATCTGTTTGGCGGTGGAGATTTTATTCTCTTGCTTAACGCCCTTCTTTGAGACTTACGAGCTCAGAGGTTATATATCGATAGATATCAATCGCATGGCACGAATTGCCTATGTGGCATGCTGAGATGCAAATGATCAGGGATTCTATTGAAAAGTAGAGCCTTATGGTTGATGATCAAAGCACGACTTTAATATAGCATAGCTTTGTATATAGCATTAATTCGCGAGCCTCACACCTCGGTATGAGTTAAAAACGGGATAAGGGACACAAGGAGGACATGATGTTTCTTTCTAGCTATGGGTGGTGTCGGGGTTTTACAAGCCCTGACATTGATATATTTTTACCTTTGTGGTTGTTGGAATGCGAGGCGCCTCGGATATATCGGTCTCTACGGAGCCGACGGATATAGGTCCTATAGGAATATTAATCCTCAAACGTAAGGGAGGTCCAGCCTTGGAGGATCCAAGGGTCTACTGCGGGAGATCCTGGGGCATTTGCTAGAGTGTCTCGAAGCCGGTGAGGAGTACATCCCTTGCCTCGACTCATGACGGAAATCCAATTTCCAATACGTGACATTTCGGTTTTGATTGTAGAGCCTAGTGTTGGCAACATGATAGATGGTACCCATGCCGCCTATGATTGATACATTTATATTTGATGTTGTTTTATACACTATGCACTAATAATAGTATCAAATTATTTATTTTAAACGTACCAAGCATGTTTGGCTATTACAAGGGAAAACCCTATCCTCCGGCTTGCGTTGCATTGTGTGATGGGACCTGGGTCTTATAATAGCTTCATTTTTCCTAAAAGCATTACGCTGTTTATTTTATGTATTGGTATTCTTGGGAGGAAACCCATTCCGTGTTATATGGCATGGTCCCTTGATTTACCTTATTTTTAAAGTAAAGTTTTAAATAACTGTTTTAGTTCTCACACCAGTAAAATGACTGACCTGGAGTTTATTGTTTTAACCTAAACTCTGGGTGCTCCTATTTTCCACATGGGCCGCTAATAGTTTTGGTTTTGCAGATTTATATTCACAGGATCCTAGTTTACAGATGCAATGATTTTCGGAACGCCCTGTATCCGTTTATCTCTTTCAGTTGTGTTTTGTCTTACTTTCTGCTGCATTGTAATTTGTAAATCTCTGATATTTATCAAACGTATTTTATTTGTTCATACTCTGTATGTTCTTGTACTCTGATGTAAATTGTTGTAATAAGAAATGAATTTTTCTTCTGTTTGTGTTCTAATTTGTCGTGTTCTCAACTCAATCCGGGCTTTCCTTTACGGGGAAGTTCGTGTCGTTACAGTGGACCTCTAACAGAACTGAAACCTTCAAGTCCTTATTCAATTGATTTTTCCGATCCGAAATCAACAAAGAAGATTCCTTTAGGCTCAGTAACTTCAATTAGTGATGGCTTAAAATAAATTATACATCGAAAAGTTGAGGCCGCTGGAAGTCACCTACAAGTTTAATGTTTTTTGCTTTCCTCTGTTTACAAATAGTGATTTCAATGCCAAACCTATGGTAATGCTTATGGTGCAGTATTCCATTGGAAAAACTACGTTTATAAAGCATTTATTAAAATCTGACTACCCAGGGGCACAGATAGGACCTGAACCTACCACAGATAGATTTGTTGTTGTCATGTCCGGTTTAGACGAAAGAAGCACTCCTGGAAGCACAGTAGTTGTTCAAGCAGACATGCCATATCATGGCTTGACGTCATTCGGAACTAGTTTTCTATCAAAAATTGAATACGCTCAGATGCCACATCCACTTCTTGATCAAATTACATTTGTTGACACTCTTGGGGTTCTTTCTGGAGAAAGACAAAGAACTCAATGCGCTTATGACTTTACTGGTGTTACGTCGTGGTTTGCATCCAAGTGTGATCTTGTGCTTCTACGTTTAATCCTCACAAACTTGACATCTGCGATGAGTTCAAGCGTGTAATTGGATTTTATGTGGCCATGAAGAAAAAATTCACATTGTTCTTAATAAATCGGACCAAGTTGACACCCAACAACTCATGAGAGTTTAAGGACCATTAATGTGGTCCTTGAGGGAAAGTCCTTAGTACTCCTGAAGTCCTACGTGTATACATTGCTTCATTCGGTGAAGATCCAATAGATGAATTGCTAATTGGCCCAATTGGGAAAGAATTGTTTGAGACAGAACCAAAAAGCTTTCTAATGATTTGAATATTCCTAAAAAGACTTCGGATCGTAGGATAAATGAATTTGTTAAGCATGCAAGAGCTGCTAAAATTCATGCTTATATAATTAGCCATTTAAAGAAAGAGATGCCGGTACTAATTGGGAAAGCCAAAACTAGACGGAAGCTGATAAAAAACTTAAAGAGCATATTTACTAAGGTTCAAAAAGAAATGCATCTATTAGAAGAAGATCTTCCAGATGTTAAGCATTTCAGGGAAGTACTGAGTACATACAACATTGATAAGTTTGAAAAATTAAAGCCTAAAATGATTCAAGATATTGATGATATGTTGGCACATGATATCCTCGAGCTCTGAAAAATTTCAAAAATCCATATGAGTAATTTAGATGAATATGTTTGGACTGTTTGTTTTTGCAGTATTCAAAATTGAAGATGTTTCTCCCGTTTATTTATTGGGCATTGTAAGGCAAATTTGTCACCTGGGCCAAACATATATATAATTTATCATTCAAGCAAAACAAATATATTGTAAATGAACAATTAAAGTTATTTGAACGGTGAAAGAATAGTTATTATTGATTTAAAAAAAAGTATATTCAAAAGTGGTATCATATCTTATTATAACACTATAAAAGAATTGTTGTGAAATGTTTTCACACGTAATACAATACTTTGAAAAGAGATATGGAATTAATAACTCAAACAATTTGTAAATCAAATTACAACTATTAACAGTTGGTACAAAATACATTCACAAAATTCAATTTATCATTATTGTGGATCTGTTGCTCCATTAGAAAACTTTAATCACAAATTGTGATCAGTGATCTATTATTTTTTGAAAATATTCTATGAATTGCATATCATATGCTTAACTCTTTCTTGAAGAATTATATTTAGATGATCTTCTGAACAGATCATGAATATGGCATATCATACTTTTAAGAAGGCTATAAATGTGCAACTAATTTATTTTTATAAAATGCTTACTATTTGGAAGGTGCTCTTACTTTGTTATAAGTATATCATTTTTATATAATTCTCTGATAATTTATCATGATTAATGTTCAAAAGTGATATTTATGGTAAAATGGAGGAATACAATTTTAACAAACTGAAGTTGTTTATATATTTTATTTAAACCAGAAGTTCAGTACATTTCAAAGCTGGATGTTTTGAACATAATAATGTAGTTTCCAAGGATTAATATTGACATTTATCCACACATAAAAAATGAATAGTTTGGATTTTTGTAATAGTTTGTTCTAAATATCACCAACTTAAACGAGAAAGAATTTGCAAATTTATAATACACTTGTACTACGTAGATGCACATGTGTGTGTGTGTGTAGATATTAAACTAACAATCTGAAGTTTATTATAAGCTCATCAGATAGATTATGCATATATATTATTTAGTAATTCAAAAATGTCAATCGACATAAATATTAAATGACCTGAAGTCATGTGTGTATTCAAATGATCTATACAATCAGAAACTTCCTCAAAGTTACTAGATCAATAAGAGAGAATAAATAATATAATATGAATGCATATTATCAACTAATAATAGCGTTATCTTTCTATAAGTGAAATACTTATAATGTATTTACTAGTAATAATGTGATAACGAATCAAAAATAAGAATCCAAAGAGAGTTATTATTTAATGTGGTAATATTTGTCAACATTGAGGGAAAAAAAATAAAGGGATAGAAGTTCATGTTGATCGTTAGTGTTAAATATTTGTTAACACATACTATGATACAAAATATTAAGTAACTTAAATTAATTATCATATCCCTAATCGATTTTCCTCATAATAGATTTGAATCTCTGTATACTCAAAAGGTGTAACCATAGTTGAAATATGGTTTAGAAGTCAGTTCAAAACATTTTTGGAGTAAGTCATAAAAATGCCAAATAAAGGAGGTGAGTATTCTTGAAGAAACACTTAAGAGTGCTTTAAAAGAGACCCATGACATGATTGTCAAGTAACTGAAGAAGCGGTTTAACCTAAAACATGAAGAGAACTCAATAAATCATATTGAGAACTGACAATAGATAATCATCGACGATAAATTTGTAAATAATAAAGCGCTAACATTAATTAATAGATTAAAACCTTGAATTGGCAGAGAACATGACTGGCCATCATGAATCCTTTCCTAAATGAGAAATGTGGACTTATAATCTGTAAAATATAACTAGAAATATGTATATAGAATGGCAAAAGCACACTAAAATCATTGAAGCATCATACAGTGTTAACAACATGTTATGTGTCATGAGCATTATACTTTTGGAGATAACTAAACTGGTAAAAGTAATGAAAGGGTTTGAAACATTTAAAATACCCTAAAGTTATAATTATGTAAGTATACAAATTTCGGAAGAATGTAAATAACTTTGGTAGTGACAAAGAATGCAAAGAGCAAGAAATGTATATTAGGACATTTTTTTTTTAAGTATTGTTGTGATGAAAGTCTTGATGTAATTCATGATGAATAGATTACTTTCTACTTTTAAGAAAGTTGTAATGAAACTCCTAATATCCATTGAAGTGGTAGTTGCGATATCAAAACTTATCAAAATATTCAAGTATTTGAAGGATATAAATAACATTTGTGTTTATAAAAAATGCTAGAAACGTGGACGACATATTACAACATTCTACGAAGTATTGTTGTAATAAAAATCTTAATATACGCCAAGACGAGTAGATTTCTTCCTGCTTTTTAGTGTTGTTGTAATGAAACTTTTCTTATTCATCAAATGTATATTGCAATATTCAAATCTGATTAAAGTACAAAATTGTAAGCGGATGAAGTGTATTCATAAATAGAAAGTAATACCATACGAAACGCAGACAGAAGGTGCTTTAAAAAAGAAAAAAAATGCCTAAAGCATGGAAATGCTGATGAATTTTTTATTCATTAGGAAGTATCTATAAGCAATTTGAGTTATCAAAAGATGAATACAAATTAAGAGGAAATTGTTAAATCAGGGAAGCATCCATGAGTATGTTATAATGCAATCATTTTTCTTAACTAAGATTTTTCCCATTGGGTTTTTCTTAGTAAGATTTTATTGAGGCATTATCTTGATCCATAAGTATCAACCCAGAAAGTAACATACGAAAATAAGTTATAATGTACTCTTTTTCCTTATTTTAGATTTTTCCAACTGGTTTTTCTTATTAAGGTTTTAACGAGGCATTACATTGATCTGGAAGTATCACACTCTATTTGATGTAGTAAATTATTCAAATATGTCATATTATTTTTTACTCTTGTTTCTTCC
Source organism: Allium sativum (assembly GCA_030737875.1). NCBI lineage: Eukaryota > Viridiplantae > Streptophyta > Magnoliopsida > Asparagales > Amaryllidaceae > Allium > Allium sativum. Next base: position 765,072,287 of record CM060912.1, on the reverse strand, counting down.
TTCACTAAGATTTTTCCTATAGGGTTTTTCTTGGTAATGTTCTTAACTAGGCACTATCCTAATCCAGAAGTATCAAACTTCATTAGATGAAATGAGATATTAAAATATGTTATTGTATTATTTTTCCTTTACTAAGATTTTCCCCACTGATTTTTCTTAGAAGGTTTTACTGAGGCATTGTTTTGATCCCGAAGTATCAAACTCTTAAAAAGAATGTCATTTTATTATGATATCTATAATCTCACACATTGCAATTGTAATGTCCCGTGTTCTTAGCAACTTAATAACTAATTTATTTATTTAAATATTGATTTGGTGATTTAAATGACTTGAATTAAATAATCAGAATATTTAATTAATATAAATAGTGGAACAATATATATATATATATTATTTGTAACACCCCACCTCCGCCAGGGTCACTCACAAAGGAATGCACTAGCTTTGGAGGGGCATTATTGGTAAACATGCATAATGATATAGCAAGGCAGGACATGATATATATATATATATATATATGTAAATAAACAGAGTAAGTAAATAAAACAGCGGAAGACTTTTAAACTATTTCAAAAACAAGTCTGCTACATCATAATGTCAATTTCCCAAGTAAACAAGTCTAGTACATAAAATAACATCATCTGATACTGAAAAAGAAAACATAAAAGTAGCTATCCCCAAAGTGGAAGAAACCATAACGAGCTCAAGTCCAAAGCATACATGAGCTATCCAAGAAAGCAGCAAGATCCAAGCTAGGCTCCTGTATTCCCTCCCTGAGAACCTGGGGGGGGGGGGGAAACGGAAGAAAAGAGGCGAAACGAAACGGGTCAGTCAAAAAGACTGAGTAAGCCCTGCTACGATCAATCTATAAACTAATAAAGTTAACATCATGATGGGAACTGAGATGATCATAGATAACAACATACTGGCATGGTAAATTAACTACAAGATAGATAGAGGTGTCATCACATAAAACATGGCTAAGTTTTTGCACCACGGTGTACTAGCAACCCAACATAACAGGTATTGATCCCTTGGCCCAAGCTTTGGCCCAATAACATGAGGTGACCTTAATACAAGGTCCAGCCCAACGGTCTAGTCGATCGGCTCCCTATAAACCTAACACGTCAAGTGTTGGTGTCCATATGGCCCACGTATGGTTGTAGTTAGACCGTGCTGGGTCCACCTTTGGGTGTATCAAGCCCTCGGGTGTCAACCCCAGACACTTAAGCAATAATGCACAGCCCTAACCTACTGGTACCCGTGCCTCGAGTTTGCCCTACATCGGACTACGTGCACGTCCGTAGCCCGCCGGACCCGCACCGCTGTACCACTCGGCCATCGCCCTTTGGTCGTTTACATCCGTCCAGTAATCGTGCCCCGCCCTAGCCTAGTCTATAGGGTTGTGATGATACCAAACTGGGATTACTGCCGGAACATACCCGCTGCTAGGGTTTCCTAAGAGGGTTAAGTGTGATTTAACCCTTCACTAATCATGGATTAAATTGGTTAAGTGTAACTTAACCCCATCCTAATCCCTCGAATTCCCAAGCGGATTTAACTGGCTAAGTGTAACTAACACCTAACCCCCTTTCAATCCCTCTAGTCCCCAAATGGATTAAGTATTAGTGGACCCTGACTTAACCCTAATCATGAGGCATTAATTAATTTAATGCACCTTAACCTCTCACATTAGACTTTGTTGCGGTTACTAGTTAAGCCGGGCGGGTCCGGGTAGCTTTACACCACAACTTGGTCTAACCTCGGGTCTTGGCACCCCATGACCAACTTCTCACATTGGGTCTTATTGTTTGTAGCCACTAGTTAAGCCGGTCGGTTCCGGGTAGAATTACGCTACAAACTCAACCCAACCTCGAGTTGGCCACACTTATGTTTTCTAAGTGTCATGTCTACTTCATTTCAAAACATAATCACAAGTCAAACAATTACTTGGGTAGACCTAACTTAATAGGTAAATTCCCAATCTTATATTTTCATGTATTTTAAGTTTACCCAAAAACCCCAACGTCATTCTATCGCTTACATATTCGTAATAACGCATAAAGGATAGGAAGAGGGAACTTGGCACAACATACATGACAAACTTGCACAACAATATTGCATAACATGTTAGGCTTGCACAACTTAGCATAGTGAACTTGCATTTTACCATAATCATGCATAAATTGTCAAACATGCGCAACTTGTCATTTTAAACTTGCATAAGCATGCACAACTTGTCAAACATGCACAACTTGTCATTTTAAACTTGCATAAACGTGCACAACTTGTCAAACATGCACAACTTGTCATTTTAAGCTTGCATAAACATGCACAACTTGTCAAACATGCACAACTTGTCAACCATGCACAACTTGTCATTTTAAACTTGCATAAACATGCACAACTTGTCAAACATGCACAACTTGTCAAATATGCACAACTTGTCATTTTAAACTTGCATAAATATGCATAACTTGTTAAACTTGCAAATCATGGCTTAGTAAACTTGCATAAACATGCATAACTTGTTAAACTTGCAAATCATGGCTTAGTATACATGCATAACTCAATTAACTTGCAAATCATGGCTTAGTACACTTGCATAAACATGCATAGCTCAATAAACTTGCAAATCATGGCTTATTATACATGCATAACTCAATTAACTTGCAAATCATGGCTTAGTACACTTGCATAAACATGCATAACTCAATAAACATACAAATCATGGCTTAGCAAACTTGCATAAACATGCATAGCTTATCAAACATGCATAAACCCCAACTTTCATCACACATTAACTTTAGAGTTTCTAAAATGAAGGTAAGAGGGCTTACAATGCTTATGCGGACTCAAATGGGTATAACAAATGCAAGAAACCCCTTATGCAACTAATTAAAACCCCCAAATGCAAGCAAACTTGATCAAGACTCCTCCTTTATGATGCCAATAGAAAAACAAGCCTTTAATGCAAGCTAAGGAGGATCATACAAGCCTAAATACCCTTGTATGCATGGAAATCTCTTAGGGATTTGTTTAGGAATTGTATGAAGAGGGTGGAGGCCATGAGAGGATGGATTTTGGCATAGTTTAGTTACTAGGATGAATAATGAGTGATTTAGGGTAGGTTAGGGTCTTATTTATAGATTAGGTTAGTGATTTAGACCATAGGATTAACCCTAGGTTGAATTAGGGCCATCAGATCCCGGAACTCTCTAGAAACAAGCCACAAGACCAACCCTAATCAGAAATGGTGCACCAGGCTAAGCAGCCCGTGCACCCCCTGTCGACAGGGCTGTCGACAGGGCAGTCGACATGCCTAGACCCCTGTCGACAGGCCTGTCGACATGGGGTCCTGGGCGGGAATTTTTCCCGCCTGCCCAGTTTGCCCAAACCCTAGTTTTTAATTTCAAATTTAAATCTGTTTTTACTTAGGAATTTTCTGCAAACTTCAATGGGCCTTAACTGGGTCATACAGACTCCGATTTTCGAAAACTCGGATTCTATTTCGCGTATTTTTCCGAGACGAACGCAATGGCATAGCCCGTTTCCCTTGATTCCCATTTTATAATTTAATTCTGCCTCAATTTATGTTATAACAGATTATTGAAAATACGGGTTGTTACATTCCCCTCCTTAAAGGATTTCGTCCCCGAAATCTTCAAGTTAGGAAGAACGTATCCTACCATCCAATCATCCATCTACTCAAAGCATCATCCACGAGCAATCATTGTCCTTAAAGAATTCTAAATGTGGTATGAACATATGCAAAGGTGTGTGTATATGTACTTACCTAATGCAAAGATCAGGCGGTTACTGATACAGTAAACCTCCTTAATGCACATGTATGTCTTATCTAATGCAAAGATCAGGCGGTTACTGATACAGTAAACCCCCTTAATGCATATGTATGTCAGTGAAATGAATCCATATGTATGCAAATTCCTAACATAATTCATAATATCTATATGAGTGCACATAACTTTCACCCATATGCAACATCCATGTGATAACACACAATTTCCATCCATGAATAAGCATAAACACTCATGCATATGCGATATGAGGAGTGTGCGAGCCGATCTAGTGCCTAATTGTGTATAATGCATCCACGAGCAACCACTTGCAAACACTTGCAACCACTTGCAACCATCAAGCATAACATGTTTCAAATACATATTTCATCCAAAGGGTTTCTACCTAAGGTCCTCATGACAAGATAAACACGATAAACTAGATAAACATGGACAGAGAGATATGCATCTATTCAAACTCTGACATATAGTACTAACCGATGAGTCATAACCCCCTTATGGAGTTTACAACAGAAATAAGATCGAGAATGGGATCGAGAGGATATATATATACAAGAGATAACTTGCAAGCAAGCTCCTCAGGAAAACAAGGATCAAGGATGCACTCCTACAAAGATATGATGCGTGTATCTACTCTTCTTAGTCACGTTTCCTTGAGCTTAACTCCACTGTGCTTTGACTGTCTTTTACTTCATGCTTTCTTGGCTTCCTAACTCCTATTTCCCAAATTCGAGTTGGAACTCATTTCGTTATCGCCTCTCGTCTTTCTTTTCCACTTATTCTTCTTTCTGTATACTTGGCTTAAACATACTATAACCTCATGATTTCATGCAAGCTCTCCAAAATTCACTAGTGAATCCTGGATCTCGCCTACTTACTATAAAGTATTTCACGAAGCAGAACTTTCCTTGAAAATACCAATCCACGTTGCTAGTTGTCCTTATAAACGTGATTTTCTATAACTCGTGCTTAAATCGAAATGAACCATCTGCCTATGAGTGATAGGCCATACCTAGATTCAACTGCCTACCCATGGCTTCCTGTAGGCTATTTCAAAACTAGCCAACTTCTTGAGGGTAAACCGTTGCTAACCATGACACAGTCCTCTTGCTCCTCACCGGACTGAGATGAGCACTCTTCGTGAGTCTACCTATTATGACCCCCATACCCGTATTCCCTTTCTTTGATCTAGGTAGTCTATCCACATAATCTATCGAGATGTTTCCACACTTCCCTTGCGAAACTTCCAATGGAGGTAATGGCCCACTGGGCTTCTATGACTTGGCCTCAACCTGGTGGCACAACATGTATCCTGAAACCAACTCGGCCCCCTCCTCGAGTGATGCACATCTTCAAGAACCTTCTTTACCAAGTCCTTCACTCGAGGAACACATAATCTCTTGTCGCGCCTTAGTCATCCTTTATAATATACCTAGCGAGGTGACCTAACATCTCGCCTCGAATCAACTGGTCCACGTTCTTGACTAACTGCGGGTCTTCTTCCTGTGAAACCCCCTTCTTGATCCAGAAGAGTAAGTCTAAGCTCAGGTAATGCTAACTAACTAGCCAAACGGAGGAAGCTTCTTGCTTCAATTGCCCTCCTCAGAGTTTTCCGGTCTTAGACCGCAGCCACTTTAGCGGAATCCACCGTTAAGCCTTACTTAGGAACTATGTGCCCAAGAAATCCAACTTCTTTCCTCCAAAGTGATATTTGGAGAACTTGACCTTCAACTGGTGGCTCTAAGCGTATCCATCTCCTCCTTGAGATGTATAGCATGTTCTTCCTCGTTCTTTTGAGGAGATCAAAATATCGTCTATGACGACCATGACAAACTTGTTCAAGGACTCCCTAAACACCCTACCCATCAAGTTCACGTAATATGCGGGTGCCTTAGTCAAACCAAATAGCATGACTAGCCATTCTAAAAAAAATCCATCTAGAGTCCTAAACGCAGTCTTGTCAATTCCATCCTCAGCCATCCTAAGCTGATGGAATCTGGTAGCTAGATCAAAAGAAAACAGATGCTCCTACAAGCTGATCAAACAAATCATTGATCCTTGGTAACGGTTATCTATTCCTCTCACGATAATCAACACATAAGCGAAACAAACTGTCCACATCAGTAACGAATACTACTGGAGCACCCTACTCGAAAATGCTTCGTCTCAGGAAGTTCTTCTCAAGCAACTCCTTGACTTGCTTTCTTAACTCTCATTTCGTAAGGTCATGTGCCTAATCGGCCACGAAACTGGCTTGGCAATACCAACCAGATAATACGGAAATCTATCCCCAGATATCAGGATATTCTCGGACCACCCTCACAGATTGCAAACTATCGATAGACGAGTTGAGGGATTCCAGATAACATAACATGACGGGACCCATAGGGTTACTAGAAATTTCTAGGGTATTACCGAGGCGGATCATGAGCCTCACAACCCTATATACAAAAACCAAGAATGGCTTCAAAACAGGACAACCATTCCATGCCCAAAACCAACCCATATCCCCTGAAACCGAGAATATAAACATCCCACGAGAATTCTATACTTAAGATAGAAATTTTCAAATCCACTCAGAGCATAAACAAACGGGCAGAACCCCCAATTGGATTTGAAACACATACGGGATCATCAACTACACTAGTACTTAGGTGCAAAACTTTCAACTGGATCAGATGAAATAAAACTATGCGATGTGCCAGAATCAAACAAAGTTCGAACAGGGAAAATCAGAAAATGTAAACAAGATTTTCAACAGAAACACTACCTCTATCATGAGCTGGAAGAACGGGGTTGAGGGGATGAATTCGCCCTCCAGATAGTCCTGCACACTGAGTCTGACCTTGCCCTTGTTTCCTCGGGCAATCCTTGCTGAAATGTCCAAACTCACCACAATCAAAGCATTCGCCCCGCTTTCTCTTCTCCTTCTTCCTACATTCCCTGGCTATATGTCCAACTTCACCACAGAAGTTACATTTCATATTCTTGCCCCGTTTCCCGGAATTTACTCTCTTGCCTTGAGACTCATTCGCCTTGACCTCTTTCTTGTTATTGCTACCTTCTTCTTGAAGTAGGGCCAAATTCACTAAACTCTCGAAAGTCGCCCCCAAGGGTATATGAGACAGGGCCAAATCACGTAATGGCTCGTTTAATCCTAGAGCAAAGTGTAGGGCCTTCTTCTGAGCTGTATTAACCAAGTCTAAATCGTCCTGAGCCAGTGGATTAAACTTATCTATGTATTCCCTAATAGTCATGTCCCCTTGCTTCAGTGACAAGAATCTCAGTCCAAACCTTCCTCTAAAGTCATCCCAAGTCTCAATTGGCCTGGTCGCGGTGGTGACTACCCACCAACGTGCAGCTTCTTCCTTTAGCAACCATACTGCTAATAAAACTTTCCTGCGGTCACCTATATCAAAGGAGGCTAAAAGATCTTCGGTCTCTTTCAACCAATTCCTTGCTTCTACAAAAGTCTCTGTTCCAAAATTTTTTTTTTTGCCACCCATCCTCTTAAAGTTCTTGCAAGTTTCCGCGAAATCCGCTTGTGGAGGCTGAGGGGGAAGAGGAACATCAGCTACGGGAGGAGGAGGAGGAACAGCGGCCTCGACTGGGAAGACAATATTAGGGACACCCGGGACCGGTGCCGTGACTTCCAAGTACCGACGAAACCAATCGGGTATTATTACTCCTTCGGGCAAGATGAGATTATCAGACATGCTGGAAACGAAAAGAAAAGAGTTCAACCGAGGAGTCAAAGGATAGTGCTAATGGCTTTTGGGGAATAGCCTTTTAAAACAACTAGACTTTTCTTTGGAAAATACTTTATACTTGGTTTTGAAAATAGTTTTTCTTTTCAAAAGTTTTAAAAAACCTTTTTATCCCTTCTCGTAAACCATATGCTCTGATACCAAATGTAACACCCCACCTCCGCCAGGGTCACTCACAAAGGAATGCACTAGCTTTGGAGGGGCATTATTGGTAAACATGCATAATGATATAGCAAGGCAGGACATGATATATATATATATATGTAAATAAACAGAGTAAGTAAATAAAACAGCGGAAGACTTTTAAACTATTTCAAAAACAAGTCTGCTACATCATAATGTCAATTTCCCAAGTAAACAAGTCTAGTACATAAAATAACATCATCTGATACTGAAAAAGAAAACATAAAAGTAGCTATCCCCAAAGTGGAAGAAACCATAACGAGCTCAAGTCCAAAGCATACATGAGCTATCCAAGAAAGCAGCAAGATCCAAGCTAGGCTCCTGTATTCCCTCCCTGAGAACCTGGGGGGGGGGGGGGGGGAACGGAAGAAAAGAGGCGAAACGAAACGGGTCAGTCAAAAAGACTGAGTAAGCCCTGCTACGATCAGTCTATAAACTAATAAAGTTAACATCATGATGGGAACTGAGATGATCATAGATAACAACATACTGGCATGGTAAATTAACTACAAGATAGATAGAGGTGTCATCACATAAAACATGGCTAAGTTTTTGCACCACGGTGTACTAGCAACCCAACATAACAGGTATTGATCCCTTGGCCCAAGCTTTGGCCCAATAACATGAGGTGACCTTAATACAAGGTCCAGCCCAACGGTCTAGTCGATCGACTCCCTATAAACCTAACACGTCAAGTGTTGGTGTCCATATGGCCCACGTATGGTTGTAGTTAGACTATGCTGGGTCCACCTTTGGGTGTATCAAGCCCTCGGGTGTCAACCCCAGACACTTAAGCAATAATGCACAACCCTAACCTACTGGTACCCGTGCCTCGAGTTTGTCCTACATCGGACTACGTGCACGTCCGTAGCCCGCCGGACCCGCACCGCTGTACCACTCGGCCATCGCCCTTTGGTCGTTTACATCCGTCCAGTAATCGTGCCCCGCCCTAGCCTAGTCTCTAGGGTTGTGATGATACCAAACTGGGATTACTGCCGGAACAGACCCGCTGCTAGGGTTTCCTAAGAGGGTTAAGTGTGATTTAACCCTTCACTAATCATGGATTAAATTGGTTAAGTGTAACTTAACCCCATCCTAATCCCTCGAATTCCCAAGCGGATTTAACTGGCTAAGTGTAACTAACACCTAACCCCCTTTCAATCCCTCTAGTCCCCAAATGGATTAAGTATTAGTGGACCCTGACTTAACCCTAATCATGAGGCATTAATTAATTTAATGCACCTTAACCTCTCACATTAGACTTTGTTGCGGTTACTAGTTAAGCCGGGCGGGTCCGGGTAGCTTTACACCACAACTTGGTCTAACCTCGGGTCTTGGCACCCCATGACCAACTTCTCACATTGGGTCTTATTGTTTGTAGCCACTAGTTAAGCCGGTCGGTTCCGGGTAGAATTACGCTACAAACTCAACCCAACCTCGAGTTGGCCACACTTATGTTTTCTAAGTGTCATGTCCACTTCATTTCAAAACATAATCACAAGTCAAACAATTACTTGGGTAGACCTAACTTAATAGGTAAATTCCCAATCTTATATTTTCATGTATTTTAAGTTTACCCAAAACCCCCAACGTCATTCTATCGCTTACATATTCGTAATAACGCATAAAGGATAGGAAGAGGGAACTTGGCACAACATACATGACAAACTTGCACAACAATCATGCATAACATGTTAGGCTTGCACAACTTAGCATAGTGAACTTGCATTTTACCATAATCATGCATAACTTGTCAAACATGCACAACTTGTCATTTTAAACTTGCATAAGCATGCACAACTTGTCAAACATGCACAACTTGTCATTTTAAACTTGCATAAACGTGCACAACTTGTCAAACATGCACAACTTGTCATTTTAAGCTTGCATAAACATGCACAACTTGTCAAACATGCACAACTTGTCAACCATGCACAACTTGTCATTTTAAACTTGCATAAACATGCACAACTTGTCAAACATGCACAACTTGTCAAATATGCACAACTTGTCATTTTAAACTTGCATAAATATGCATAACTTGTTAAACTTGCAAATCATGGCTTAGTAAACTTGCATAAACATGCATAACTTGTTAAACTTGCAAATCATGGCTTAGTATACATGCATAACTCAATTAACTTGCAAATCATGGCTTAGTACACTTGCATAAACATGCATAGCTCAATAAACTTGCAAATCATGGCTTAGTATACATGCATAACTCAATTAACTTGCAAATCATGGCTTAGTACACTTGCATAAACATGCATAACTCAATAAACATACAAATCATGGCTTAGCAAACTTGCATAAACATGCATAGCTTATCAAACATGCATAAACCCCAACTTTCATCACACATTAACTTTAGAGTTTCTAAAATGAAGGTAAGAGGGCTTACAATGCTTATGCGGACTCAAATGGGTATAACAAATGCAAGAAACCCCTTATGCAACTAATTAAAACCCCCAAATGCAAGCAAACTTGATCAAGACTCCTCCTTTATGATGCCAATAGAAAAACAAGCCTTTAATGCAAGCTAAGGAGGATCATACAAGCCTAAATACCCTTGTATGCATGGAAATCTCTTAGGGATTTGTTTAGGAATTGTATGAAGAGGGTGGAGGCCATGAGAGGATGGATTTTGGCATAGTTTAGTTACTAGGATGAATAATGAGTGATTTAGGGTAGGTTAGGGTCTTATTTATAGATTAGGTTAGTGATTTAGACCATAGGATTAACCCTAGGTTGAATTAGGGCCATCAGATCCCGGAACTCTCTAGAAACAAGCCACAAGACCAACCCTAATCAGAAATGGTGCACCAGGCTAAGCAGCCCGTGCACCCCCTGTCGACAGGGCAGTCGACATGCCTAGACCCCTGTCGACAGGCCTGTCGACATGGGGTCCTGGGCGGGAATTTTTCCCGCCTGCCCAGTTTGCCCAAACCCTAGTTTTTAATTTCAAATTTAAATCTGTTTTTACTTAGGAATTTTCTGCAAACTTCAATGGGCCTTAACTGGGTCATACAGACTCCGATTTTCGAAAACTCGGATTCTATTTCGCGTATTTTTCCGAGACGAACGCAATGGCATAGCCCGTTTCCCTTGATTCCCATTTTATAATTTAATTCTGCCTCAATTTATGTTATAACAGATTATTGAAAATACGGGTTGTTACATTATTTTTCGAAATAATTGGAAATTGTTGTGTTTGCAATATTACGTGAAATGGGATAAGTTAAGATATTTGATTGAATTTAGTTTCGAATTATAATGACGAATATATTTATTTCAAATGACGTTTAAATGTACTAATTGTATTATAATTTAAATCGATCTCGTAACGTTGCGGTAGTTCGTTGTTTTACATTTTGAACTTCAACTGAGTATACGGGATTCGTTATAAGTCTGATTTCTTTGAAACAAAAAACGTTCGAATCTAATTGATTTTATTTTCCTAATGGAAGTGGAAAATCAAGATTTCATGTTATAGATTGTGGGTTATGTCTAATTTTTTTTTAGAAAGTCGCTATGGAATCGTTTATAAATTGTAACGATTTACCAAATAAATAAAAAGTGTTTTTATTATAAATCGAGTGTCGTTTTAACTTGAATTTGCAATGTCAAGTATAAATCCATATTTTATTTATTTTTAAAATTATATATATTCTGTTTGGATATGTATAAGATAATGATAAATTATTATTGAACTGAATTATTTTAATCGATATATATTATATCGATTTAATATGGGATTTAAGAATAACCAATTCTCAAACGACTTCCGTTTTCAATGAAACTAATTTTATCAAATCCATAGTGATTAATTATTGCAAGATTTTCAATTTGGTGTCAATTGGATTTATTTTGTGACCGTGCGAAGTTTAAACGTGTATTGTTGAACCATTTGCAATTAAGAAGGAGTTTTTACAAACGGACTCGAAATTCGACAAAACCAATTCCATCGTGTCTGAAATATTAAACCATTGTAAGATTACAATTTTCATTCAAACAGAGCTCCTATGAAGTGTATTTTGTGTACTACTTCATATACAAGTTTCCGTGTATATTTTAATAATAAAATTAAAATAAAATATATATGTGGCTTCCTCCAACCCCAAGTCTCGTACGCCCTCCTTCCCTATGCAAGTCAGCATCAACCCTATGCCTTCAACATCCAGCAGCATTGAAATGAAAATTCATGCCTACCAAAATAATAAAATCTAACTATTAAATTAAATCCTATCCAAAACTAGTTGAAGACAGTTCGACGCAAACCTATCATCCTCGACAGCTGTACTTTCAAGGTCAGACCAGCTATGTTCTTACTCCCAAAGACTTCATGCTCAAGGAACAACAGCTACCTACAACTCTACAATGTAATGGCCAAGACTTTTGCATGTATATATACGTAAGGCTATCTTCTTCATTTTGGGTTCGAAACTTCTCCAGTGAGTTTCCATGGCTATTAAAAATCAAATCAAACAAAACTCGACACTCAAAAATCACGAAATAAATATGGATAGATTTGTATGCTCGTTCTCTTCATTCTAGCATTAAATTCAAGCTATTCGACACCTTTTTGCATATTATGTTCTATACAAAAGTGATCTAAGTTTCAAATTTACTGGAAATGGAAGCTTCGATTCATAAAATGAGGTTCGCTGTTGGATTTGTAGCATCATTTAGCATCTCTGTGGAGAGTTTGGACCGACTCGAGGAGGAAAGATGTCAGACCACTGTGATGCTGTGGCGTGGAAGAATGGAAGGCCACTGGTGCGAGAGGTAAACTTGTGGGATGAGTGTGGAGAGAAATAGAAGGGATGAATTTTAGTGGTTACCATTTTTTTTTGAAGAGGAGATGGGGAGAATGGGACATAAAATCTCTGCCATGGCTATTTGACCTTTTTTCCTGCTTGCGTATAATACTGGAGCGGAACAAGTGAAGGGGGTGGAGACTGTAGAAGATGGGCGGGTCGAGTAGTTTGGACGTAGGCCGGTATGTAAAAGGTGAGGACCATTTTAAAAAAAGAGGGAAAATGACGCAACAATATTAATTGAAGAAGCTGGAGCGGGATCATGTTCATAGAAAGAAGATGCGGTGGTAACAGACAAGTAGGATAGTGGCATTAGGCTTGAATTGGAACGGTAAGGCCCAAGTTATATAAGAATTAAATTTATTTTAATTTAAAATAGTGTACAAACTTTTTAACATCGTATCATGCTCATACATTGTCAGTTTTACGAACGGTCCAGTCCATTGGGATCGTATAGACATAGGTTACATATTGGAATCGATTTGAAGCGTTTTGGAGCACATTACAATTTATGGTGAAATTAAACGTCTGATTAAATCAACCAACGTTAATCGTTTTTCAATGATTAACGACCAAGGTGAGTAAACTCACTAACCCTGTCCAGTTTTATAATTTTATAAACGTTATTTAATATTGATAAATGATGATTGAATATTGTGTGATGGTTGTTTGGATGAACTGGTTGAAATAATATATATAGTTATATATATATAAGTTGTTGGTTGAATACCGATTCTATTTATTATAATATTTTATATTGATATGAAAATGATGTTATTTATGTTGATTAACATATGTTGATGTAGGGAAACGGGTTAGAGGGATCCAATTGGTTTCCACAACAATTTTATTGTTGATTTTAGTATATTACATTATATGATACGATAAATAATCTATGGTTGATTATTGTGTGATTGGAATGTTTGAATAACATTGACCCTGGAATAATTGATATTTAAATACCATAAAATTTAATGGAAAATGATTTTGGATTTGAAAAAGAAAGATCTATTTTTAAATAGAAACTGAAATTCAAATGGACAAGAAAATAGTAACTGTTTTAAGAATAAAAACAAGTGACTTAATTTATAATAATGAAGTGGAATAATTACCATTGGATAATTCAGAAATGTAAATTCAAAAATAAATAATAGAAAGAGGAGATGGGAAATCATTAAAAAGAAAATGACGAATTTATTTTGATGTTTGAAATGTAAATAGAATTGAAATAAATACCTAAGGATTTATAATTAGAATTCTACGATGTCAAGTATTATAAAAATAAATTACTTTTAGAAGTTTTATATTATATAATCTAGAATTCGACAAGATAATTAATATTTGGTTTGGAACCAATAATTTATAATCGATTATGTAATTGTTGATGAAGTTATAAACTTGATATATAATTAACAAGAAATTGAGTTGTAAAAGGAGTTTATGAAGTGGACAATGAAGTATGAATTTGTATAATAATTCAATAAATAGGATTTGAACCTGGAATGATACTTATAGAAAAATCAAGATTTATTAGATATAATGAGTCCAGTTTTTCGTAAAGAAATAATATTCACATTTTAAAGTGAAAAATGATTTAAAAGCAAACGTTTTGCAGATTAAAATGGTTATAAAGGAAACTGGGAAATATTTGGAAGTGATAAATTCAAAAGCGGATTTAGAAATTGAATTAACTTGGAACGGTGAACTTATTTCGAAGTTTGGAACATAATCTAATAGAAATTATTTGAAGGAGAGTTATATGTTGAATTTAAGAAAGTGCTATTTACTTTTCATTTTAAATCAAGGTTATTTATTTATTTAATTAATTATATATTATTGTTTATAAAAATTAATGAATAAAAGTTATATTTCGAAGTTAAATATTTTGGAGGTAGGGATTATAACGCTATTGTTATAATCGATGTTTTTTGTAAACAAAGCGGATTCGTAAACTGAATCCGAGTGTTGCGTAAGCAATGGTTTGATAAGAAATTAAGAAATGAAATTTAGGAAATTAGAAACTGATTGGAGATTAGTTAATTTGAATAGCTTTCTGAATATCTATATGATGTTAGTTTCATCCCTCGAGGTTGATACTTAGGGAGTTGTTCTCTTACTAGTTTACGGTTAGGGAATGATGAATTGGGAAGAATAGTGTGGGTGAATAAGAAATGGAAACATTTTCCAATGTTAATAATGTATATTTTCTAAATATAGAAAATAATGAAGATGTGGATATATATGGAAATGCTTTCTGATGTTAATAAGAAATATTTTCAAGAATATAGAAAATAATAGTTTATAATAGATGGAAACGTTTCGATGAATCGTGAGAGGCTAAACGAGTTGGAGAAATCTTTGAGTAAAGATACTGAAGAGAAATTGGGTAATGATAAATTAATTTAAGGGGTTAAATGTTGATTGATGATTGATCGGTGAAATTTCCATTTAGAAATATGATCGTTGGTCGTATGGATGTTTTCTTTTGATAGTTAAATAACCGACTATCAATGTTTTTGACCATTTTCCGTTGTCAATATGGAGAAACCGGGATCATGTTTATTATGTGAAAACCACTCCGTATGGCCATTAGCGTTGTGAATCAAATATGCTGAATACAATTGAAGACGGAGTTTATGAAAGGGTTGTTATGGCAATCCTAGGTAGAAATTGCCTAAGATGGATTTATAGAATTGTGCCTTCAGTTTGTCCAGTCCTAGGACAACTTGTATGGATGAATGTCTGACAAAGGTACATAATAGACCGCGTAGTTTGATCTCTTCAAATGTACTTACGTTGGTGGCGGAGGAATCCGTTTTTCTTAGCTATATACCCATGGTAACTTTGGGGAAATCAATTTGTGATTTGGCAGGTATGACGATGTGGCATTCAAAGCAAATGAAGACATGATCTATCTTAGCGTAGTTATGACCTCTATCCTCTTCAACAGGGAAATGGTAGAAAATCGGGTAGGTTGCATGGCTAGGTGGGTCGCTCCTAATATATTCAGAACATTCAAGCAAAGTTAATTGAAATAGCCCACCTCCGTTAAGGTCACTGACAAAGGAATGCTTTAACTTTGGTGGAGCATTGAAGGTAAAAGACATAGATAATTTACAAGACAGACATATAAGCAGCGGAAAAACGAAATTTATTTCATACGTGGTTCATAACAAAGTCATTACAACAAACTGTCTCAAAACAACTTCCAAATCATTACATCAAAATACTCTATCTTGATTAAAATATAAAGAAGCATAAAACGATAATAAAGTAGCATAATCCCCATTAAGAGTGTATCCAAAGCCATAGCCCAAGAAGAGAAAGTCCATGCCATACATCTACTCTCTTCGAGCTTTGCAAAAGGGCTGAACTAAGCTGAGGTGTTTCCTCCCTGCGGACCTGGGGGGGGGGGGGGGGAACGGAAGAAAAGAAGACGAAAGAAAAATGGGTCAGACATGAGTCTGGTAAGTCCAGTGATTTTTAGCATGTAAACAAGAAAAGGATTACGACTTGAATAAACTAAATCTAGGACAACACCCTAGAAATAAGATAATAAGACTGAATATGCTATCGCACTCATTTCAACTTCTCTACACCCTCGTACCAGTGTTTCAACTAGCACCATGTGTCCAAGATAAATGAACCTCTTTTTATCGATCGGCTCCTACTCATGTATGCTTACCACTTGTGTCATTCGGCCCCCGCTTGATTGTAGATACCTGTGTTGGTCCTACCATGGGGTTTATCAAATCCTATGGTGGCAACCCGACACAATTAAAGATGCATAGTGTATACCTACTGATGCCCAGTGCCTTCTTTTTCCACTCCGGAGTACGTGCACGCCCGCACTCCGTCGGAACCTACACTGACGCACCACCCGCCGTTGTTTTGACCGCTTATAATCAGCCCAGTAATCGTACCCCACCTTACCTAGTTCACGGTACCATGATACATCTATGTGGGTTACTGCTGAAATGGGTCACCGTTACTAGGGTTTCCTAATTAACATGATAAATTGGTTAAGTGTCCAAATTAACCTAACCCCACCCATCAGTTTAGTTAATATGTTGTATTGGTTAAGTGTTGCCTTAAATTAACTTAACCCTACCATTCCTGACTTAGCTTTAATTCATTCATTAAAGCACCAACCACTCACATTAGACAGGTATTGTTGCGGTCACTGGATGTGCCGGTCGGGTCTGGGCAGTTTTACACCGCAACTCAGTCTAACCTCGGGTTTTTTGGGCTTGATACACTAACCTCTCACATTAGATATATATTGTTACGGTTGCTGGATGTGTCGGGCGGTTCCGGACAGTCTTACACCATTACTCAATCTAACCTCGGGTTAGGCATGTTCGTCTTTTCTAAATTTACATATTTACCTTTCATATTTATATGTAAATTATTGTCATTCAAGTCATGCCCAATTTCTCTCTAAATCATGTTCATAATTTTAGGTATATAAATTATACCAATTTTTATGCCACTAATCATTCATATATTTATGGGCCAAATTATGCCATTAATATGAATTTAAGGTTTTCCCAACGTTACCCCCATCATATGTTCGCAAAATTCACATAGAATGTTAGGCTCGTAACTTAGCCTAACTTATATACAAAAGGTGAAAGAAGGGAGCATGTACCATTCACACAACATAAAATAATAAGGAACTAACTAAACATGTGTCATGTAAATGTGGCATAATATAATGAACTTGCATTTTTGGATCCAACTAACATGAGTCTTTAAGCATATGAGATTACCTAATTCCAACTAGGCATGTAAATGTAAACTTTTATTTTGGGTCCACTGAACATAAACCTTAAGCATATAGAATTGCAGAAGTTCAACTAGACATGTGAATGTACACTTTAATTTGGATCCAATAACCATGAATCTTAAACATATGGAATTACATAGGTTTAACAAGGGATGTAAATATGAACTTTTATCTTGGATCCAACAAACATGAATCTTAAGCATTTGGTTTTACATAAGTTTAACAAGACATGTAAATATGAGCTTTAATTTTGGATCCAATTTTCATAGATCTAAATGTGAATCTAAACATAATACATGTCTTAGCATAATAACTTGCATGATTCAATAAATATAGATCTAAATGTAGATCTAAACACAATACATGTCTTAGCCTAACAACTTGCATGATTCAATAAACATAGATCTAAACTTAATACATGTCTTAGCCTAACAACTTGCATTATTCAATAAACATAGATCTAAATGTAGATCTAAACAACTTGCATGAGTCAATAAACATAGATCTAAATGAAGATCTAAACAACTTGCATGATTCAATAAGCATAGATCTAAATGTAGATCTAAACAACTTGCATGATTCAATAAGCATAGATCTAAATGTAGATCTAAACAACTTGCATGATTCAATAAGCATAGATCTAAACGTAGATCTAAACAACTTGCATGTTACATAACATGAAAAAGTCACCAAATTTACATAATATACGATTGGTTTAACATCAACATGATAACCACAATAATCTCACAAGCATATACGATAGAATCGTTACAAGCATAGGCATAAATCAGCATCGTCATTATCTTACAACTAGGAATTACTCTAGTTTTCATTTTATTACAAATCACAACTTTTAATCATTCACATCTAAATAATAGCAGGACTTACAAAGAAAAGAAAGTCTTGTTTTTCTGGGATCTGTTTTCTGAATTTGAAAAGCAATCCCTTGAAGTAGACTATCAACTTCTCTAAGTAAGTTTTGATTCGAAGCTTTTGACTAGCTTTCTAATTGAAGAAGAAATCGTGGCTAGGCTAGAACATTCATTGATAGCATGGTGGCTCCTTGGAATGAATTAGTGTGATTTAGGGTTTGGGGATTAGGGTTGCTTTTATAGAAGTTTAATCTTATGTGAGCCGTTAGATTATTTCAAGAGCAATCACAACCGTCCAGACTAGATAGAGTTATCCAGAATTGCCACCTAAGCCCTAGTGACTCAGCAATAGGTCAGAAAAGGCTCAGCAACTAGTCAGCATCGTCACCATTTTAGATCTGGGCGAGGGGGTAGGTCGACCCCCTGGTCGAGCTGGTCTCTGGGCGGGAAGTTTCCCGCCCAGCCTGCTTCGGGGTTTGAATTCAAATTTTGAATTTTTATTTGAACTGTTTTAATTTATTTGAATTCTTGATTCTTCTGAAGGTCATAACTCCTTTATACGGAGTCTGATTTACACAAACTCGTACTCTATCTCAAGCAGAATTCTGAGACGAATGCAATGGCGTAACCCGTTTCCCTTAATTCTCACATTTGTAATTAAGTATTCTTTAATTCGTTACTATAATGATTACAGAAAATACGGGGTGTTACATTCTCCCCTCCTTAAATGATTTCATCCCCGAAATCTTCGAGTCAAGAAGAACGTATATCCTACCATCCAATCGTCAATTTACTCATCCATCAAACACAGACGTCCGTTGTCCTTAAAAAGACTCTAATGCTTCATGATCATATGCATAGTGTGTGTACATGTCCTTATCTAATGCAAAATCATGCGTTCTACTGATTCAGTTGACCTCCTTAATGCGAATCATGTCAGTGCCATGAGTCCATTATGTATGCGATTATTCCTAATCATACTTTCTACATGAGTGCACAATCATTCATACAAATGCAACGTCCATATGATAACACATCAAGTTCAATCCATATACAAATACATATATGCATATGCAATATGAAAGCGACTGAGCCGATCTAACACCTAATGTGTGTGTGTATATGCATCCACGAGCAACCACTTGCAGCCATCAATCATAACATGTTTCAAATACATGTTTACATCCATTGGTTTCTACCTAAGGATAAAGGATAGGACCGAGGAGATATACTAGAAAGATAGATATAAGCATGTATAAACTTAAGGAAAAAGAGATCAAGGATGTACCCTCAAAAAGATAAGGGTAGGCTACGCGTATTTTGTCCTTAGTTTCCCAAGTCACGTCTTCCTCGGCGTCGCTCCATTGAACTTGTAAAGTCTGACTTCGCGGTTGCATAGCTTTTTGACTTCTGTACCCAAGATACGAGTTGGAACTCTCCTCATAGTCGCTTCTCGTTCCACTTCTACTTCCTCTAGTACGCTTGGCTCCACAACTTCCGCAGACTCATGTAAGCACTTTCGTAGTTGAGAAACATGAAAAACATTATGAACTCCAGCCAGTCTTTCTGGTAGCTCTACTCTGTAAGCCATCTTCCCAATCTTCTCAATGATAGGAAACATCCCTACAAATCTTGGTGCTAACTTTCCTGCGGATCCAAAGCGAACGACGTTCCTTAAAGGAGATACTTTAAGGAAAACCCTGTCTCCAACCTCAAACTCAAGGTCGGTCCTTCTTTTATCTACGTAGGATTTCTGTCTGTCTTGGGCAGTCTTCATTCTTCTTCGTATCAAGTCCACTTTCTCTAAAGTTTCTCTAATCATATCTGGTCCAAGTATGAGCTTGTCTGTAGACTCCCACCAACTAGTTGGTGATCGGCATGGCCTTCCATATAGAGCTTCGAAGGGTGCCATGCCTATGGTGGCTTGATAGTTATTGTTGTAGGTGAACTCCACCAAAGGGAGATGATCCTCCCATGTTCCTCCAAAATCAAGAATGCACAGTCTCAAGAGATCTTCTAATACTCTGTTCACCCTTTCCGTCTGACCATCGGTTTGGGGGTGATAGGCCGTGCTTAAGCATAGCTGTGTGTCCACAGCCTCTTGCAAGCTCCTCCAAAATTTGCTTGTAAAGATAGGGTATCGATCACTCACTATACAGGAGGGTATCCCATGGAGTCGAACTATCTCTTTAAGATAAATGGATGCCAAGGATGAGGCAATCCTTCTACTTTTAACGGGTATAAAGTGAGCGCTTTTTGTGAGCCTGTCCACTATTACCCAAATACTGGTATTGCCCCTTCTTGACCTAGGTAGCCCATCAATAAAGTCCATTGAAATGCTATCCCATTTCCACTGTGGGACCTCTAGAGGATGAAGCAAACCACCAGGCTTCTTTTGCTCCGCCTTGACTTGCTGGCATATTGAACACTTAGAGACGAATTCAACTACATCCCTTTTCATGCCATTCCAAAAGAAAACCCTTTTTACGTCTTTATACATCTTGCCTCCACCTGGGTGTATGGTCAACTTGGAATGGTTTGCCTCTTCGAGAACCTTCTTCACCGAATCCCTTGCATGTGGGACTCATAGCCTTCCATCCCGTCTCAACCACTATTGAGGTGACTAGAAGTCTCACCCCTAATTAGCTTATCTATCACATCAACTAGTTGAGGGTCTTCATGTTGCGCGGTTCCTATTGAGACCAAAAGAGTAGGCCGCACCTCTAGCGATGCTAACAAACCAGTCACATGATCGACAAAGGGTCTAAAGTCAATGTTGGCTATGTACTCCAAGCTTTGCCTTTCTACAAAGAGAGGGCTTAAGGTCAGCTTCTTTCTACACATGGCGTCTGCTACTACATTGCCCTTGCCAGGGGTATAGAAAATCTCAAAATCGTAGGATGCCAAGAATTCCATCCACCTTTGTTGCCTCAAGTTAAGATCATTCTGCAAGAAAAGGTACTTCAACGATCTATGGTCAGTATACAATTCAAACTTCTCACCTAGGAGATAATGGCGCCAAGACTTGAGCGCAAAGACAATGGAAGCCAACTCTAGATCATGGGTTGGGTAGTTTTTCTCACGTACTTTCAACTATCAGCCCTACCTTCCCTTCCTACATCAAGACAACACCCAGTCCCGTACCTCATGCATCCGTGTATACGGTAAACATCTTGCTCCCATCCGGCAGTGTCAGAACTAGGGCTGTTGTTAGAGCCCCCTTCAAACATTGGAAAGCAATATCGCAATCCGAATCCCAATTTAAAGTTAGGTTCTTCTTCGTCAACGTTGTAAGTGGAGCTGAGATTTTTGCAAAGTCTTTGGTGAACTTTCGGTAAAAGCCCGCTAGCCCGAGAAAACTTCGGACTGCGGTTGCATTCCATGGGACCTTCCAATCTTACACCGCAATAACTTTTGCGAGGTCCACAGCTAACCCTTCCTTGGACACCACATGTCCAAGAAACCTTACTTCCTCTCTCCAGAAGTTGCATTTGGAGAATTTGGCTTTCAACTGATGTGCTCGAAGAGTATCCATGACTTCTTTTAAATGCTGAGCATGTTCTTCCACACTCTTCGAGAAAATCAAAATGTCGTCCACGAAGACCACCACAAACTTATTAAGGAACTCCTTGAACACCTTGCTCATCAAGTCAATGAAATAAGCGGGTGCGTTTGTCAAGCTGAAAGGCATGACAAGCCATTCGAAGAAACCATCCGGGGTTCTGAACGCGGTCTTATCGATGCTGTCTTCAGCCACTCTTAGCTGATGAAACCCGGTAGCCAGATGTAGTTGGGAGAAAACCGATGCACCTACAAGCTGATCGAACAAGTCATCTATTCTTGGAAGTGGGTGCCTATTCTTCTTGGTTATCTTGTTTAGCTCCCTATAATCGACACATAGGCGAAGCGAACCATCTGCTTTGGTTGCGAATACTACTGGAGCATCCCATTCAGAAATACTCAGCCTTATAAACCCCTTCTCAAGCAACTCTTTAACTTGTTTGCTGAGTTCTTTCCTCTCCCTTAGAGCCATGTGTCTAACGGGTAAAGCAACGGGTTTTTCATTATCAACGAGGTATATGCGGAAGTCTATCTCCCTCTTCGTAGGTAACCCCTTCACCTCTTCAAAGACATCCGAGTATTCACAGACTACTCTAACAGACTGCAAATTCTCAACAGACGCATCAAGAGATTCTAGATAGCTAAGCATAATAGAGTTCATGGGATTACAAGAAATTTCGAGAGTGTTATCGAGGCAAGTCATGAGTCTAACCACTCTCTTTTCACAAACGAGGATAGCACCATTACTGGATAGCCAATCCATGCCTAGAATCAACCCATAGCCCGTGAAGCCCAAAACATAGGCATTACATCTAAACCTAACACTTAGTATAGAAATTTCCAATTCCAAACAAATCATTGACAAATAAGTTGAGCCCCCAATTGGATTTGAAACAACCAAGGGATCCTCTACTAAACTGGTGTCTAGGTGTAGAGATTCAACTAAAGCAGTAGATATAAAATAGTGCGATGCGCCAGAATCAAAGAGTGTACGAACAGGATGATCAAAAAGATAAACTAAAATCTCAATAGTAATATTTCTACCTCATTCTTGCGGAGGTGCTATGAGAGCGTGAACTTGCCCTCCAGAAGAAGGTCCAGCTCTCTACCCTTGCCCTTTCTTTCTTGGGCAGTCCTTAGCCATGTGTCCTGTATCGCCGTAGTGGAAACAACCACCCATCTTATTCTTCTTCTTTCTGCAGTCCTTAACCAGATGTCCAGGAATGCCACAAAAATTACACTTCCTCTTTTCACGGGGTTTGTTGTTCTTCCCGCCCTTCTTGAATCAGTCTTCTTGTTCTGTGATCCTTCCCGTTTCTTATCTTGAGGTACTTCCACCATTGTCTCTTTCTTGCCCACCTTATCTTCTTCTTGTAACAGTGTCATGTCCACCAGTCTCTCATAAGTCGCACTCATAGGTATATGGGACATAGCTACCCTGTGCAGTGAATCATTCAATCCTTTAACAAAACGGAGAGCCTTCTTATGTGGAGTGTTCACTAACTCCAATCCGAACCTAGCCAGCTGATTGAATTGGTTGACGTATTCCTTGACCATCATACTTCCCTGTTTGAGAGCTAAGAATTTCTCCATCTGAAGGCTTCGTTCAGCTTGTGAGGGGAATTTCATTTCAAACATCATTCTGAAATCCATCCAAGTTTCAACTAGTCCTTCAGCGTTAGTAACTTCCCACTAATAGGAAGCTTCGTCTTTGAGCAACCA
Source organism: Allium sativum (assembly GCA_030737875.1). Classification (NCBI taxonomy): domain Eukaryota; kingdom Viridiplantae; phylum Streptophyta; class Magnoliopsida; order Asparagales; family Amaryllidaceae; genus Allium; species Allium sativum. The sequence continues at coordinate 765,048,755 of CM060912.1, read as the reverse complement.
TATGGCCAACTGTATCTTCTGCCTATCGTCCACTTCAAAGATAACAAACAAATCCTCAGTTTCTTTGAGCCAGTTCCTAGCTTCCACGAATGATTCAGTTCCATTAAAGTTCTTTCCACCCATGGCTCTAAAGTCTCTACATATCTTTGAGAAAGTATTTGCATGTGGAGGAGGAGGAGGAACCGCTGCAGCTGGGGGAGAAGGAACGTCTGATGGGCCTACGACATTAGCCCTAGCCTCTAGGTACCTTCTGAATCAGCTAGGTACCGGCACGCCTTCTGGAAGGTTAAGATCCCCAGGCATGCTGAAACGAAAAAGGAAAGATTTAAAGCAAAGGATAGAAAGATAGTGCATATGGCTTTGGGGATTATGCCTTTTTAAAAAAATACAACACTTTTTCTTGAAAAATGCTTCTTTAAATTTCCTTTATGAAAATTAGTTTTCAAAAATTTTTATCTGATCTGGTAAATGTAACACCCCGTAATTCTGTAACACTAGGATTCACAAATCAAGGCAGAATTAAAAGTTAAAATCAAAATCAAGGGAAATGGGCTATGCCATTGCGTTCGTCTCGGAATTCTGCATGAAAATGAGTCCGAGTTTGCGTAAATCGGAGTCCGTATGAGGAAGATATGGCCTCCGGAAGATTCATCGAAGTTCAAATTTCAAAACAGGCCAAGTTCAAAATTCAAATCGGACCCAGAATGGGCTAGGCGGGAATTTTCCCACTCAAGGCACCCAGGTCGACTGGGTAATCGACCTGGGGCACCCAGGTCGACTGGGTAGTTGACCTGGGTCACCCAGGTCGACTGAGTAGTCGACCTGGGGGTCGACCCCCCTGCTTTTTCCAGTTTTCTGCACTGGTTCGTTCGGATGTATTTGGTCACGTTTCTGCCTAGGTTCATCCGCCTAACATTATATAAACAACCCTAGTCTCCTTCTCTATTCACAATTTTTTTCTATCCTTATGCTGCCTCTGATAAAATATATAAATAAATAATATATATAAAATAAATCAAGACGAGGAAGTGCTGCTCAAGTTGTCAAGAGGAGATTTGAATCAAGAATAAGGCTTCAGAATGAGAATCAAAGGCTAGCTCAAACGATTTCGAGCAACATCGCACGAATCATAGCATCGCCATCTTTCTATTCTAATCTAAATCTCTATAAGTCAGTTATTTCTAGATTTGAATGTTTCTCTTTTCGCGACATGAAATTAAAGGAATAAAAGAGTATGCCAATTCTTTCTATTGAATCAGTGCCTATTTCTTTGGACCAAATTAAGAATTGTTATGATTCGAGGACAAATAAGACTGTGACTATGAAACTATGGACCTTAGAACCATATGTTTCTTTGACTATGAACATTGCCTATGACTATGGACATTGCCTATGACTACGAACATTGCCTATGATTGTGACTGTGACTATGAGGATTATTTCCTTAACTAAACCTATGCCTTTGATTAGAAAACATAAACTATTGCCTATGACATAACAAGGACATCTGTGATTAAACACCTATGATTCATGACTAGGAAAGTGTTGCTTAAGTTCTGTGATTATGAGATTGGGTCTAAACCCGATTATTTATTCTGCCTGTCCTTGGTTTTCTTTGGTTTTAGACCATGGGAATTTACCTATTAAGTTAGGTCTACCCATGTTCTTGAACCTGCGTCTCTATTTTGTTTATCCTTGGTTTTAGACCTAGGGAATTTACCTATTAAGTTAGGTCTACCCATGTTCTTGAACCTACATCATTATTCAAAACCATTTTATGCCAGTTGTTATGTCTATCCTTTTCATAACATCTTTGGTTCATTCCCTATTTTCTACGAATCTAGATTTATCTATAATCTAGATTGAATTACGATTATACGAACAGTGGGAATACGATTTGGGCATACTGTGAAATGTACTAAAAACATAATTATAAACTTGGAATTTGGCATAAATTGGGAATATGAATTATGGCATGTTCATAGAGATACAAATGGGGTAAATTTAACATGAATTATAGGATGTGTAATTTGAATCTAGTATTGACTTGTAAATCTAGCATTTACATGAGTTATGAACTAGAATAATAAGTCTAGTTTGACGTGAACTGTAATTAGAATGTTAAATCAGGATTGGATTAGCTAATTTTGGCATAATAAGTATATTGGTATGTATTTGTGATTGGCCATAATTGGGAATAACCGTCAGGTTTAGCAAAATCATGGTTAGTGACACTTAATTGGTATAGTTTACATACCAAAAGGCATAAATATGATACAGAGGGGAAAATGGGCCATAAGAATAAATGTTGACAGTTTACATTAAAAGGCAAATTAGGAAATAAGTAAATAGGGAATAATTTACTTATAGAATTTGTCCTAAATGAGGAAATGTAAATTTAGAAAAATTAAAGGTTTATTAACGACATCTCTTTTAATGGTACACCAGAAAGTTCTAGGGTGACAGAGAGGATAGTGTCTAGGCTTGGGTTTGGAAAATACAAGTTTCCTGCTCTCCCTGGCTATCCCTAACTGATCCGACGGACAGGATGGTTGCTTTCAAAACCTAATTTGAGAATTAGTCAAAACCCTTTGAACTAGAAAACACGAATACGCCTAACCCGAGGTTAGACTGAGTTGTGATGTAAATCTGCCCGGAACCAACCGGCACATCCAGTAGTCGCAACAATATCTGTCTAATGTGAGTGGTCGTGGCTTTAATCTATTTAATTAACGCTAGAACAAGAATGGTAGGGTTAAGTTCACTAAGACACTTAACCGATTCAACATGATAACCAGACTGGTGGGTGGGGCTAGGGCCATACAGTTAAGCTAGAATGGGAGGGTTAAGTCCATAGGAACACTTGACCAATTTAACACAGTTAAGCTAGGATGGGAGGGCTAAGCCCATAGGGACACTTAACCAACTTCACATGGCAACAAGACATGATTTTTAGGGGTTAAGTAACTAAGGAAACACTTAGCCAAATTAACACGTTAACCAAACTAGAAGGTGGGGTTAAGTAAAGTTAATACACTTAGCCAAATATACATGTTAACTAGACTAGAAGGTGGGGTTAAGTAAAGTTAATACACTTAGCCAAGTTAATATGTTAGCCGGGCTAGACTGTAGGGTTAAGTAAACTTGAACACTTAACCATCAGATTATGATAAAGGAATAGGGTTAAGTCTAAAACATGAAGTGATAATACTTAACCATTAATAACATGTTAGTTAAAACAGACGGGCATGGTTAAGTTAAAAAGGAACACTTAACCAATACAGAATTAAGGGGTAGGGTTAAGTAATAAGAAACACTTAACCAATAACACTTAACCAGTTTAACAGGATAAATGAAGGGGTTAAGTTGGCTTGAATTGACTAGTGACACTTAACCAATCCAAATTGACGGGAAAGAGAACTAAGTAGTAAATCTTAGAAAACAACGATTCTGTATACTAAGTGGTAAATCTTAGTTAGTAAAACTAAGTAGTAATTCTTAGTATAACACGGGAAGGAGCGAATGTCCGTCTGAGTAGAAAGAAGGCTCCAACGAACTGGGTTACGAAGCCCGAGGCTTCGAGGGGACGTGAGGGTACTCTTGGTATCCCTCTGTGAGGCTGCAGATGATCCGCCTGGGCCCACAGAGGTTAAGGTCTGCGTAAAAGAACCAGGGGTATGCCTTGGTTGCAATAAACGACAACCTAAAAACTAGGATGGACCGGCGTGATTCGGCGAGAAAACGGTAGCCCTGTGATAGCGACTCGTCGTCTACCATCCATCTTGAGTCAATCGAGATACGTGAAGCGGATAGGCGGAGAACTCCAAAAGACCATATACTTTCTATCTAGTTATGGTTGCGGATGGCCATAGGACAGTGGGGCATAGGGGGGGCCGAAGTATAGTTCTCATTTTTCAAGGTGTGCCTTTCATTAGTTGAGGGAGGGGTCAAGTGGGACCATAGCCACTGGAATAAAAATAGACCTTAGCATCTGCATCGGCAGATATCTGAAAGCTCCCGACCGAGTTCTGTATTCCTTGATTTTCCCTAACACAGGACTCGGGTCGCACATTACAGGATATGTGCATCTAGACAAGCGATAACGATTCGCGATACATGCGTGGGGAAGTATAGGAACATATACCACTCTAGGTAGTGTGTCCTAGACTTGAGGGCATCGTTCGACAGGTAGCATAATTCCTAGTTGAACTAGGTGGCATAAATCCTAAATCCGAGAAGCATTCAGCACATAACGTAAACTCTAGTTAAATCTAGAATGCACTTGGTAGAAAACCCTAGATTAAATCTAGGTAACAAATAATAAATGTATGCCTGAAGGCGAAGGAAAATACAGGGATTGGGATCACGTTATCGTTACTAGTTGGGACATTAGTTAGGTAGTGCAGAGATATAGAAATTAGTATAACAAGGAAATAGCGAGGCGGCGAAAGTATTAGAGCATATCCAGTTTATCTTATCTTAGCATACCTTGTAACTATCTTGTGTTAATCTTGTGACCTTGCTGACCCTATCATCATGGTGTTATTTTGTATTCAATTAATTCATGTCGTTTAGTTTTTTTTTCAAGTTCACATGCTAGAAGCTACTGAACTTACTCAGGCTTTATGTATGACTCTGTTTTCCTTTCGTCTTCTTTTCTTCCGCTCCCCCCCAGGTAGTAAAGGAGGGAATAGCATAGCTCAGATTTAGTTGGACCGTCACTCTTTCCCAGCTTGAAGATTTGTCGAAGTTTGCTTGGATTCTCTTTCCAGATGCTATGGCTGGCTCATGCTAGGATTGGGGAGTATAAATGTTGTTTTATGCTTCTTTATTTTGTAAGATAGATGATACTCTGATAATGTAAAGAAATCTTTGTACAAACTATTTTATCAATAAAGCAAAGTTTTATTTTCCGTTGTTTAATTTCTGTCTGTCTTGTAATTTATCTGCATCTTTTACCCTAAATGCTCCACAGAACTTAGCGCATTCCCTTTGTGAGTGACACTAATGGATGTGGGGTGTTACACGTGGTATCAGAGTTGAAGGTTACCAGATCAGATAAAGGATTTGAAAAATTGTTTTCAAAACGGTTTTTAAAGAAGCATTTTCAAGAGAAAAGATTTGTTTTAAAGGCATATTCCCCAAAGCCATACGCACTATCTTCTCTTCCTCTGTTTGAATCCTTGTTTCATTCATTCTTGAGTCTCTGGGGCTCCTGGCTTTCTGGGAGGTAACCTCATCGATGGGCAAAGTAGTGCCCGGCTTCCATCCAAAGCCGCAGTTGTTTCATCTACGGGCAGTTTTCTTTCGAAGCTTATAGGGGTTTCCGGATGATGGAGGCAGCTTTCGAGAAATTTGTCAACATGACTACACACAGAAGGGGATGAGGAGTTTGGCTAAGGAGCACAACCCTAGGATGAGGAATTCATGGATGTAGATTTAGCTCACGAAGGAGGAAGTAATTATAAAACCTAAGACAAGAGGAAGTATCTTTACTAGGGTATGATAGGGCATATAATTAAGAACAAGGAACAAGATTTTAAGAAGGGCAAGTACATACTTTTGCCACCAAGCATACCTAGGAGAAGGGTAGTGAAGTTCTGTTGGAAGAGTCTAGTTTTGCTGTTCGTATTCTTTCCTTTGGTTTTAGTGCTTCGCATTTGTTCATATCCACTTCCATAGTTGAGTCTTTGCGCCATAGTACTTGTGTAGTAGAAAGATCCCACTAGAGTCTCAAATCCAATTGGTGGTCCGACCAGTTTATTTTGGTTAGTAGGGATTTGAGAGTAGCTATTGAGTTTGCTTATATCATCTCACGTAGATCGTCTAAATTCGGAGGAGATATTCCTTGGGTGCTTGTCTGATATTGGTTTAGGCCTTTGGGGCTTGTACTTGAGGAATGTCGAGTTTGACTAGGATGGTTTTTTTGCGTGAGAGATGAACAGTTTTGGCCGGCACTCTAAAAAGTATGGAGTGATCTTTTGACTCCCATAGTTATGGCATGGTGGATAAGCTAAGAGGAGAGACCTCAAGCCATCTTGGTATGTACACTTGCTACCGTGATTGACATCTGTTTATTTTGGAAATGGAGATCCAGAACTTCACAATTGTGAAGTTAAATTAGTTAAGATACAATGGAGTAAAGCTCAAGAAGGCTAGATACTAGCATCATACCCTTTTCCTTAAGGGTGCATCCTTGATTTCTTTGTTTAGGAGCTTTACGCATAATTTTTTCTCTCTTTCCAAAGTATATCCTCTAGGTCGTATCTTCGATCATTAGGTAGAAGCCAATGGATGTAAACATGGATTTGAAACATGTTATGATTGATGGTTGCAAGTGGTTGCTAATGGTTTCTTGTGAACGCATATGCATACGTATTAGACACTAGATCAGTTCGGACGCTTTCATATTGCATTTACAAATATGTATTTGTTTGTAAATTGAACTTGATATGTTATCATATGGGTGTTGCATATGGATGAATGGCTGTGCACGCATATAGTATTTACATAACTAGGGATGCTTGCATACATGGTTGGACGCATGGAACTGACATGACTCGCATTAAGGAGGTCGACTGAATCAGTAGACCGCCTGATTTTACGGTAGATAAAGACATATACACACACTATGCATATGAACATGAAAGCATTAGAGATCTTTTAAGGACAATGGATGCCTGTGAGTGAATGGTTGAGTAGATGGGTGATTGGATGGTAGGCCACATTCTTCCTAACTTGAAGATTTCGGGGACGAAATCCTTTTAAGTGGGGGAGAATGTAACACCCCGTAATTCTGTAACACTAGGATTCACAAATCAAGGCAGAATTAAAAGTTAAAATCAAAATCAAGGGAAACGGGCTGTGCCATTGCGTTCGTCGAGGAATTCTGCATGAAAACGAATCCAAGTTTGCGTAAATCGGAGTCCGTATGAGGAAGATATGGCCTTCGGAAGATTCAGCGAAGTTCAAATTTCAAAACAGGCCAAGTTCAAAATTCAAATCGGACCCAGAATGGGTTGGGCGGGAATTTTCCTGCCCAAGGCACCCAGGTCGACTGGGTAGTCGACCTGGGTCACCCAGGTCGACTGGGTAGTCGACCTGGGTCACCCAGGTCGACTGGGTAGTCGACCTGGGTGTCGACCCCCTTGCTTTTTCCAGTTTTCTGCACAGGTTCGTTCAGATGTATTTGGTCACGTTTCTGCCTAGGTTCGTCCGCCTAACACTATATAAACAGCCCTAGTCTCCTTCTCTATTCACAATTCTTTTCTATCCTTATGCTGCCTCTGAGAAAATATATAAATAAATAATATATATAAAATAAATCAAAACGAGGAAGTGCTGCTCAAGTTGTCAAGAGGTGATTTGAAACAAGATTAAGGCTTCAGAATGAGAATCAAAGGCTAACTCAAACGATTTCGAGCAACATCGCACGAATTATAGCATCGCCATCTTTCTATTCTAATCTAAATCTCTGTAAGTCAGTTAATTCTAAATTTGAATGTTTCTCTTTTCGTGACATGAAATTAAAGGAATAAAAGAGTATGCCAATTCTTTCTATTGAACCAGTGCCTATTTCTTTGGACCAAATTAAGAACTGTTATGATTCGAGGACAAATAAGACTGTGACTATGAAACTATGGACCTTAGAACCATATGTCTCTTTGACTATGAACATTGCCTATGACTATGAACATTGCCTATGACTATGGACATTGCCTATGACTACGAACATTGCCTATGATTGTGACTATGACTATGAGGATTATTTCCTTAACTAAACCTATGCCTTTGATTAGAAAACATAAACTATTGCCTATGACATAACAAGGACATCTGTGATTAAACACCTATGATTCATGACTAGGAGAGTGTTGCTTAAGTTCTGTGATTATGAGATTGGGTCTAAACCCAATTATTTATTCTGCCTGTCCTTGGTTTTCTTTGGTTTTAGACCATGGGAATTTACATATTAAGTTAGGTCTACCCATGTTCTTGAACCTGCATCTCTATTCTGTCTATCCTTGGTTTTAGACCTAGGGAATTTACCTATTAAGTTAGGTCTACCCATGTTCTTGAACCTACATCGTTATTCAAAACCATTTTATGTCAGTTGTTATGTCTATCCTTTTCATAGCATCTTTGGTTCATTCCCTATTTTCTACGAATCTAGATTTATCTATAATCTAGATTGAATTACGATTATACGAACAGTGGGAATACGATTTGGGCATACTGTGAAATGTAATAAAACATAATTATAAACTTGGAATTTGGCATAAATTGGGAACATGAATTATGGCATGTTCATAGAGATACAAATGGGATAAATTTAACATGAATTATAGGATGTGTAATTTGAATCTAGTATTGACTTGTAAATCTAGCATTTACATGAGTTATGAACTAGAATAATAAGTCTAGTTTGACGTGAACTGTAATTAGAATGTTAAATCAGGTTTGGATTAGATAATTTTGGCGTAATAAGTATATTGGTATAAATTTGAGATTGGCCATAATTGGGAATAACCGTCAGGTTTAGCAAAATCATGGTTAGTGACACTTAATTGGTATAGTTTACATACCAAAAGGCATAAATATGATATAGAGGGGAAAATGGGCCATAAGAATAAATGTTGATAGTTTACATTAAAAGGGAAATTAGGAAATAAGTAAATAGGGAATAATTCACTTATAGAATTTGGCCTAAATGAGGAAATGTAAATTTAGACAAATTAAAGGTTTATTAACGACATCTCTTTTAATGGTACACCAGAAAGTTCTAGGGTGACAGAGAGGATAGTGTCTAGGCTTGAGTTTGGAAAATACAAGTTTCCTGCTCTCCCTGGCTATCCCTAACAGATCCGACGGACATGATGGTTGCTTTCAAAACCTGATTTGAGAATTAGTCAAAACCCTTTGAACTAGAAAACACGAATATGCCTAACCCGAGGTTAGACTGAGTTGCGATGTAAATCTGCCCGGAACCAACCGGCACATCCAGTAGTCACAACAATATCTGTCTAATGTGAGTGGTCGTGGCTTTAATCTATTTAATTAAAGCTAGAACAAGAATGGTAGGGTTAAGTTCACTAAGACACTTAACTAATTCAACATGATAACCAGACTGGTGGGTGGGGCTAGGGCCATACAGTTAAGCTAGAATGGGAGGGTTAAGTCCATAGGAACACTTGACCAATTTAACACAGTTAAGCTAGGATGGGAGGGCTAAGCCCATAGGGACACTTAACCAACTTCACATGACCAACTTCACATGGTAACAAGACATGATTTTTAGGGGTTAAGTAACTAAGGAAACACTTAGCCAAATTAACATGTTAACTAGACTAGAAGGTGGGGTTAAGTAAAGTTAATACGCTTAGCCAAATTAACACGATAACTAGACTAGAAGGTGGGGTTAAGTAAAGTTAATACACTTAGCCAAATTAATATGTTAGCCGGGCTAGACTGTAGGGTTAAGTAAACTTGAGCACTTAACCATCAGATTGTGATAAAGGAATAGGGTTAAGTCTAAAACATGAAGTGATAATACTTAACCATTAATAACATGTTAGTTAAAACAGACGGGCATGGTTAAGTTAAAAAGGAACACTTAACCAATACAGAATGAAGGGGTAGGGCTAAGTAATAAGAAACACTTAACCAATAACACTTAACCAGTTTAACAGGATAAATGAAGGGGGTTAAGTTGGCTTGAATTGACTAGTGACACTTAACTAATCCAAATTGACGGGAAAGAGAACTAAGTAGTAAATCTTAGAAAACAGCGATTTTGTAAACTAAGTGGTAAATCTTAGTTAGTAAAACTAAGTAGTAATTCTTAGTATAACACGGGAAGGAGCGATTGTCCGTCTGAGTAGAAAGAAGGCTCCAACGAATTGGGCTACGAAGCCCGAGGCTTCGAGGGGTCGTGAGGGTACTCTTGGTATCCCTCTGTGAGGCTGCAGATGATCCTCCTGGGCCCACAGAGGTTAAGGTTTGCGTAGAAGAACCAGGGGTATGCCTTGGTTGCAATACACGACAACCTAAAGACTAGGATGAACCGGCGTGATTCGGCGAGAAAACGGTATCCCTGTGATAGCGACTCGTCGTCTACCATCCATCTTGAGTCAATCGAGATACGTGAAGCGGAAAGGCGGAGAACTCCAAAAGACCATATACTTACTATCTAGTTATGGTTGCGGATGGCCATAGGACAGTGGGGCATAGGGGGGGGCCGAAGTATAGTTCTCATTTTTCAAGGTGTGCCTTTCATTAGTTGAGGAAGGGGTCAAGTGGGACCATAGCCACTGGAATAAAAACAGACCTTAGCATCTGCATCGGCAGATATCTGAAAGCTCCCGACCGAGTTCTGTATTCCTTAATTTTCCCTAACACAGGACTCAGGTCGCACATTACAGGATATGTGCATCTAGATAAGCGATAACGATTCGCGATACATGCGTGGGGAAGTATAGAAACATATACCACTCTAAGTAGTGTGTCCTAGACTTGGGGGCATCGTTCGACAGGTAGCATAATTCCTAGTTGAACTAGGTGGCATAAATCCTAAATCCGAGAAGCATTCAGCACATAACGTAAACTCTAGTTAAATCTAGAAGGCACTTGGTAGAAAACCCTAGATTAAATCTAGGTAACAAATAATAAATGTATGCCTGAAGGAGAAGGAAAATACAGGGATTGGGATCACGTTATCGTTACTAGTTGGGACATTAGTTAGGTGGTGTAGAGATATAGAAATTGGTATAACAAGGAAATAGCGAGGCGGCGAAAGTATTAGAGCATATCCAGTTTATCTTATCTTAGCATACCTTGTAACTATCTTGTGTTAATCTTGTGACCTTGCTGACCCTATCATCATGGTGTTATTTTGTATTCAGTTAATTCATGTCGTTTAGTTTTTTTTTTCAAGTTCACATGCTAGAAGTTACTGAACTTACTCAGGCTTTATGTCTGACTCTGTTTTCCTTTCGTCTTCTTTTCTTCCGTTCCCCCCCAGGTAGTAAAGGAGGGAATAACACAGCTCAGATTTAGTTGGACCGTCACTCTTTCCCTACTTGAAGATTTGTCGAAGTTTGCTTGGATTCTCTTTCCAGATGCTATGGCTGGCTCTTGCTAGGATTGGGGAATATAAATGTTGTTTTATGCTTCTTTATTTTGTAAAACAGATGATACTCTGATATTGTAAAGAAATCTTTGTACAAACTATTTTATCAATAAAGCAAAGTTTTATTTTCCGCTGTTTAATTTCTGTCTGTCTTGTAATTTATCTGCATCTTTTACCCTAAATGCTCCACAGAACTTAGCGCATTCCCTTTGTGAGTGACACTAACGGATGTGGGGTGTTACACGTGGTATCAGAGCTGAAGGTTACCAGATCAGATAAAGGATTTGAAAAATTGTTTTCAAAACAGTTTTTAAAGAAGCATTTTCAAGAGAAAAGATTTGTTTTAAAGGCATATTCCCCAAAGCCATACGCACTATCTTCTCTTCCTCTGTTTGAATCCTTGTTTCATTCATTCTTGAGTCTCTGGGGCTCCTGGCTTTCTGGGAGTTAACCTCATCGATGGGCAAAGTAGTGCCCGGCTTCCATCCAAAGCCGCAGTTGTTTCATCTACGGGCAGTTTTCTTTCGAAGCTCATAGGGGTTTCTGGACGATGGAGGCAGCTTTCGAGAGATTTGTCAACATGACTACACACAGAAGGGGATGAGGAGTTTGGCTAAGGAGCACAACCCTAGGATGAGGAATTCATGGATCTAGATTTAGCCGACGAAGGAGGAAGAAATTATAAAACCTAAGACAAGAGGAAGTATCTTTACTAGGGTATGATAGGACATATAATTAAGAACGAGGAACAAGATTTTCAGAAGGGCAAGTACATACTTTTGCCACCAAGCATACCTAGGAGAACGGTAGTGAAGTTCTGTTGGAAGAGTCTAGTTTTGCTGTTCGTATTCTTTCCTTTGGTTTTAGTGCTTCGCATTTGTTCATATCCACTTCCATAGTTGAGTCTTTGCGCCATAGTACTTGTGTAGTAGAAAGATCCCACTAGAGTCTCAAATCCAATTGGTGGTCCGACCAGTTTATTTTTGGTTAGTAGGGATTTGAGAGTAGCTATCGAGTTTGCTTATATCATCTCACGTAGATCGTCTAAATTCGGAGGAGATATTCCTTGGGTGCTTGTCTGATATTGGTTTAGGCCTTTGGGGCTTGTACTTGAGGAATGTCGAGTTCGACTAGGATGGTTTGCGTGAGAGATGAACATTTGTGGCCGGCACTCTAAAAAGTACGGAGTGATCTTTTGACTTCCATAGTTATGGCGTGGTGGATAAGCTAAGAGGAGAGACCTCAAGCCATCTTGGTATGTACACTTGCTACCGTGATTGACATCTGTTTATTTTGGAAATGGAGATCCGGAACTTCACAATTGTGAAGTTAAATTAGTTAAGATACAATGGAGTAAAGCTCAAGAAGGATAGATACTAGCATCATACCCTTTTCCTTAAGGGTGCATCCTTGATTTCTTTGTTTAGGAGCTTTACGCATAATTGTTTTTCTCTTTCCAAAGTATATCCTCTAGGTCGTATCTTCGATCCTTAGGTAGAAGCCAATGGATGTAAACATGTATTTGAAACATGTTATGATTGATGGTTGCAAGTGGTTGCTAATGGTTGCTTGTGAATGCATATGCATACGTATTAGACACTAGATCAGTTCGGACGCTTTCATATTGCATTTACAGATATGTATTTGTTTGTAAATTGAACTTGATATGTTATCATATGGGTGTTGCATATGGATGAATGGCTGTGCACGCATATAGTATTTACATAACTAGGGATGGTTGCATACATGGTTGGACGCATGGCACTGACATGACTCGCATTAAGGAGGTCGACTGAATCAGTAGACCGCCTGATTTTACGGTAGATAAAGACATATACACACACTATGCATATGAACATGAAAGCAATAGAGATCTTTTAAGAACAATAGATGCCTGTGAGTTAATGGTTGAATAGATGGGTGATTGGATGGTAGGCCACATTCTTCCTAACTTGAAGATTTTGGGGACGAAATCCTTTTAAGTGGGGGAGAATGTAACACCCCGTAATTCTGTAACACTAGGATTCACAAATCAAGGCAGAATTAAAAGTTAAAATCAAAATGAAGGGAAACGGGCTACGCCATTGCATTCGTCGAGGAATTCTACATGAAAACGAATCCGAGTTTGCGTAAATCGGAGTCCGTATGAGGAAGATATGGCCTCCGGAAGATTCAGCGAAGTTCAAATTTCAAAACAGGCCAAGTTCAAAATTCAAATCGGACCCAGAATGGGCTGGGCCGGAATTTTCCCGCCCAAGGCACCCAGGTCGACTGGCTAGTCGACCTGGGGGTCGACCCCCCCTGCTTTTTCCAGTTTTCTGCACTGGTTCGTTCGGATGTATTTGGTCACGTTTCTGCCTAGGTTCGTCTGCCTAACACTATATAAATAGCCCTAGTCTCCTTCTCTACTCACAATTCTTTTCTATCCTTATGCTGCCTCTGAGAAAATATATAAATAAATAATATATATAAAATAAATCATAACGAGGAAGTGCTGATCAAGTTGTCAAGAGGAGATTTGAATCAAGATTAAGGCTTCAGAATGAGAATCAAAGTCTAACTCAAACGATTTCGAGCAACATCGCACGAATTATAGCATCGCCATCTTTCTATTCTAATCTAAATCTCTGTAAGTCAGTTATTTCTAAATTTGAATGTTTCTCTTTTCGTGACATGAAATTAAAGGAATAAAAGAGTATGCCAATTCTTTCTATTGAATCAGTGCCTATTTCTTTGGACCAAATTAAGAACTGTTATGATTCGAGGACAAATAAGACTATGACTATGAAACTATGGACCATAGAACCATATGTCTCTTTGACTATGAACATTGCCTATGACTATGAACATTGCCTATGACTATGGACATTGCCTATGACTACGAACATTGCCTATGATTGTGACTGTGACTATGAGGATTATTTCCTTAACTAAACCTATGCCTTTGATTAGAAAACATAAACTATTGCCTATGACATAACAAGGACATCTGTGATTAAACACCTATGATTCATAACTATGAGAGTGTTGCTTAAGTTCTGTGATTATGAGATTGGGTCTAAACCCGATTATTTATTCTGCCTGTCCTTGGTTTTCTTTGGTTTTAGACCATGGGAATTTACCTATTAAGTTAGGTCTACCCATGTTCTTGAACCTGCATCTCTATTCTGTCTATCCTTGGTTTTAGACCTAGGGAATTTACCTATTAAGTTAGGTCTACCCATGTTCTTGAACCTACATCGTTATTCAAAACCATTTTATGTCAGTTGTTATGTCTATCCTTTTCATAGCATCTTTGGTTCATTCCCTATTTTCTACGAATCTAGATTTATCTATAATCTAGATTGAATTACGATTATACGAACAGTGGGAATACGATTTGGGCATACTGTGAAATGTACTAAAAACATAATTATAAACTTGGAATTTGGCATAAATTGGGAACATGAATTATGGCATGTTCATAGAGATACAAATGGGATAAATTTAACATGAATTATAGGATGTGTAATTTGAATCTAGTATTGACTTGTAAATCTAGCATTTACATGAGTTATGAACTAGAATAATAAGTCTAGTTTGACGTGAACTGTAATTAGAATGTTAAATCAGGATTGGATTAGCTAATTTTGGCGTAATAAGTATATTGGTATAAATTTGAGATTGGCCATAATTGGGAATAACCGTCAGGTTTAGCAAAATCATGGTTAGTGACACTTAATTGGTATAGTTTACATACCAAAAGGCATAAATATGATATAGAGGGGAAAATGGGCCATAAGAATAAATGTTGACAGTTTACATTAAAAGGGAAATTAGGAAATAAGTAAATAGGGAATAATTCACTTATAGAATTTGGCCTAAATGAGGAAATGTAAATTTAGAAAAATTAAAGGTTTATTAACGACATCTCTTTTAATGGTACACCATAAAGTTCTAGGGTGACAGAGAGGATAGTGTCTAGGCTTGAGTTTGGAAAATACAAGTTTCCTTCTCTCCCTGGCTATCGCTAACAGATCCGACGGACAGGATGGTTGCTTTCAAAACCTGATTTGAGAATTAGTCAAAACCCTTTGAACTAGAAAACACGAATATGCCTAACCCGAGGTTAGACTGAGTTGCGATGTAAATCTGCCCGGAACCAACCGGCACATCCAGTAGTCACAACAATATCTATCTAATGTGAGTGGTCGTGGCTTTAATCTATTTAATTAAAGCTAGAACAAGAATGGTAGGGTTAAGTTCACTAAGACACTTAACTAATTCAACATGATAACCAGACTGGTGGGTGGGGCTAGGGCCATACAGTTAAGCTAGAATGGGAGGGTTAAGTCCATAGGAACACTTGACCAATTTAACACAATTAAGCTAGGATGGGAGGGCTAAGCCCATAGGGACACTTAACCAACTTCACATGGCAACAAGACATGATTTTTAGGGGTTAAGTAACTAAGGAAACACTTAGCCAAATTAACATGTTAACTAGACTAGAAGGTGGGGTTAAGTAAAGTTAATACACTTAGCCAAATTAACATGTTAACTAGACTAGAAGGTGGGGTTAAGTAAAGTTAATACACTTAGCCAAATTAATATGTTAGCCGGGCTAGACTGTAGGGTTAAGTAAACTTGAACACTTAACCATCAGATTGTGATAAAGGAATAGAGTTAAGTCTAAAACATGAAGTGATAATACTTAACCATTAATAACATGTTAGTTAAAACAGACGGGCAGGGTTAAGTTAAAAAGAAACACTTAACCAATACAGAATGAAGGGGTAGGGTTAAGTAATAAGAAACACTTAACCAATAACACTTAACCAGTTTAACAGGATAAATGAAGGGGGTTAAGTTGGCTTGAATTGACTAGTGACACTTAACTAATCCAAATTGACGGAAAAGAGAACTAAGTAGTAAATCTTAGAAAACAACGATTCTGTATACTAAGTGGTAAATCTTAGTTAGTAAAACTAAGTAGTAATTCTTAGTATAACACGGGAAGGAGCGAATGTTCGTCTGAGTAGAAAGAAGGCTCCAACGAATTGGGTTACGAAGCCGAGGCTTCGAGGGGACGTGAGGGTATTCTTGGTATCCCTCTGTGAGGCTGCAGATGATCCGCCTAGGCCCACAAAGGTTAAGGTTTGCGTAGAAGAACCAGGGGTATGCCTTGGTTGCAATACACGACAACCTAAAGACTAGGATGAACCGGCGTGATTCGGCGAGAAAACGGTAGCCCTGTGATAGCGACCCGTCGTCTACCATCCATCTTGAGTCAATCGAGATACGTGAAGCGGAAAGGCGGAGAACTCCAAAAGACCATATACTTGCTATTTAGTTATGGTTCCGGATGGCCATAGGACAGTGGGGCATAGGGGGGGCCGAAGTATAGTTCTCATTTTTCAAGGTGTGCCTTTCATTAGTTGAGGGAGGGGTCAAGTGGGACCATAGCCACTGGAATAAAAACAGACCTTAGCATCTGCATCGGCAAATATCTGAAAGCTCCCGACCGAGTTCTGTATTCCTTGATCTGCCCTAACACAGGACTCGGGTCGCACATTACAGGATATGTGCATCTATACAAGCGATAACGATTCGCGATACATGCGTGGGGAAGTATAGGAACATATACCACTCTAGGTAGTGTGTCCTAGACTTGGGGGCATCGTTCGACAGGTAGCATAATTCCTAGTTGAACTAGGTGGCATAAATCCTAAATTCGAGAAGCGTTCAGCAGATAACGTAAACTCTAGTTAAATCTAGAAGGCACTTTGTAGAAAACCCTAGATTAAATCTAGGTAACAAATAATAAATGTATGCCTGAAGGCGATGGAAAATACAGGGATTGGGATCGCGTTATCGTTACTAGTTGGGACATTAGTTGGGTGGTGCAGAGATATAAAAATCGGTACAACAAGAAATAGCGAGGCGGCGAAAGTATTAGAGCATATCCAGTTTATCTTATCTTAGCATACCTTGTAACTATCTTGTGTTAATCTTGTGACCTTGCTGACCCTATCATCATGGTGTTATCTTGTATTCAGTTAATTCATGTCGTTTTTTTTTCAAGTTCACATGCTAGAAGTTACTGAACTTACTCAGGCTTTATGTCTGACTTTGCTTTCCTTTCGTCTTCTTTTCTTCCGTTTCACCCCCAGGTAGTAAAGGAGGGAATAACATAACTCAGATTTAGTTGGACCGTCACTCTTTCCCAGCTTGAAGATTTGTCGAAGTTTGCTGGGATTCTCTTTCCAGATGCTATGGCTGGCTCTTGCTAGGATTGGGGAATATAAATGTTGTTTTATGCTTCTTTATTTTGTAAGACAGACGATACTCTGATATTGTAAAGTAATCTTTGTACAAACTATTTTATCAACAAAGCAAAGTTTTATTTTTCGCTGTTTAATTTCTGTCTGTCTTGTAATTTATCTGCATCTTTTACCCTAAATGCTCCACAGAACTTAGTGCATTCCCTTTGTGAGTGACACTAACGGATGTGGGGTGTTAAAGTAAACCTTTGCTCTGATACCAAGTGAAACACCCCACCTCCGTTAAGGTCACTCACAAAGGGAATGCCTTAACTTTGGTGAAGCATTGAAGGTAAAAGACACAGATAATTTACAAGACAGACATATAAGCAGCAGAAAAACAAAATTTATTTCATACGTGGTTCATAACAAAGTCATTACAACAAACTGTCTCAAAACAACTTCCAAATCATTACATTAAAATACTCTGTCTTGATTAAAACATAAAGCAGCATAAACGAATAATAAAGTAGCATAATCCCCATTAAGAGTGTATCCAAAGCCATAGCCAAAGAAGAGAAAGTCCAAGCCGTACATCTACTCTCTTCGAGCTTTGCAAAAGTTCTGAACTAAGCTGAGGTGTTTCCTCACTGCGGACCGGGGGGGGGGGGGGGGACGGAAGAAAAGAAGACGAAAGAAAAATGGGTCAGACATGAGTCTGGTAACTCCAGTGATTATTTAGAATGTAAACAAGAAAAGGATTATGACTTGAATAAACTAAATCTAGGACAAAACCCTAGAAATAAGATAATAAGACTGAATATGCTATCACACTCATTTCAACTTCTCTACACTCCCGTACCACTGTTTCAACTAGCACCATGTGTTCAAGATAAATGATCCCCTTTTTATCGATTGGCTCCTACTCATGTATGCTTACCACTTGTGTCATTCGGCCACCGCTTGATTGTAGATACCTGTGTTGGTCCCACCATGGGGTGTATCAAATCCTATGGTGGCAACCCGACACAATTCAAGATGCACAGTGTATAACTACCGATTCCCAGTGCCTGCTTTTTCCACCCCGGAGTACGTGCACGCCCGCACTCCGTCGGAACCTACACTGATGCACCACCCGTCGTTGTTTTGACCGCTTATAATCAGCCTAGTAATCGTGCCCCACCCTACCTAGTTCAGGGTAACATGATACATCTATGTGGGTTACTGCTGAAATGGGTCTGCGTTACTAGGGTTTCCTAATCAACATGTTAAATTGGTTAAGTGTCCAAATTAACCTAACCCCACCTATCAGTTTAGATAACATGTTGTATTCGTTAAGCGTTGCCTTAAATTAACTTAACCCTACCATTCCTGACTTAGCTTTAATTCATTCATTAAAGCACCAACTACTCACATTAGATAGGTATTGTTGCCGTCACTGGATGTGCCGGTCGGGTCCGGGCAGTTTTACACCGCAACTCAGTCTAACCTCGGGTTCTTTTGGGCTTGATGCACTAACCTCTCACATTAGATATATATTGTTACGGTTGCTGGATGTGCCGGGCAGTTCCGGGAAGTCTTACACCATAACTCAATCTAACCACGGGTTAGGCATATTCGTCTTTTCTAAATTTACATATTTACCTTTCATATTTATATGTAAATTATTTCATTCAAGTCATGCCCAATTTCTCTCTAAATCATGTTCATAATTTTAGGTATATAAATTTTACCAATTTTTATGCCACTAATCATTCATATATTTATGGGCCAAATTATGCCATTAATATGAATTTAAGGTTTTCCCAACGTTATCCCCGTCATAAGTTCGCAAAATTCACATAGAATGTTAGGCTCGTAACTTAGCCTAACTTATATACAAAAGGGGAAAGAAGGGAGCATGTACCATTCACAGAACATAAAATAATAAGGAACTAACTAAACATGTGTCATGTAAATGTGGCATAATATAATGAGCTTGCATTTTTGGATCAAACTAACATGAGTCTTTAAGCATATGAGATTACCCAAATCCAACTAGGCATGTAAATGTAAACTTTTATTTTGGGTCCAATGAACATAAACCTTAAGCATATAAAATTGCACAAGTTCAACTCGACATGTGAATGTACACTTTAATTTGGATCCAATAATCATGAATCTTAAACATATGGAATTACACAGGTTTAACAAGGCATGTAAATACGAACTTTTATCTTGGATCCAACAAACATGAACCTTAAGCATTTGGTTTTACACAAGTTTAACAAGGCATGTAAATATGAGCTTTAATTTTGGATCCAATTTTCATAGATCTAAATGTGAATCTAAACATAATACATGTCTTAGCCTAATAACTTGCATGATTCAATAAACATAGATCCAAATGTAGATCTAAACATAATACATGCCTTAGCCTAGCAACTTGAATGATTCAATAAACATAGATCTAAATGTAGAACTAAACATAATACATGTCTTAGCCTAACAAATTGCATGATTCAATAAACATAAATCTAAATGTAGATCTAAACAACTTGCATGATTCAATAAGCATAGATCTAAATGTAGATCTAAACAACTTACATGATTCAATAAGCATAGATCTTAATGTAGATCTAAACAACTTGCATGATTCAATAAGCATAGATCTAAATGTTGATCTAAACAACTTGCATGTTAGATAACATGAAAAAGTCACCAAATTTACATAATATACGATTGGTTTAACATCAACATAATAACCACAATAATCTCACAAGCATATACGATAGAATCGTTACAAGAATAGGCATAAATCAACATCGTCATTATCTTACTACTAGGAATTACTCTAGTTTTAATTTTATTTCAAATCACAACTTTTAATCATTCACATCTAAATAATAATAGGACTTATGAAGAAAAGAAAGTCTTGTTTCTCTGGGATCTGTTTTCTGAATTTGAAAAGCAATCCCTTGAAGAAGACTATCAATTTCACAAAGTAAGTCTTGATTTGAAGCTTTTGACCCGCTTTCTAATTGAAGAAGAAATGGTGGCTAGGCTAGAACGTTCATTGACAGCATGGTGGCTCCTTGGAATGAATTAGTGTGATTTTGGGTTTGAGGAATAAGGTTGCTTTTATAGAAGTTTAATCTTATGTGAGCCGTTAGATTATTTCAGGGGCAATCACAACCATCTAGACTAGATAGAGTTATCCAGAATTGCCACCTAAGCCCTAGTGACTCAGCAATAGGTCAGAAAAGGCTCAGCAACTAGTCAGCATCGTCACCATTTTAGATCTGGGCGAGGGGGGGTAGGTCGACTGTAATGAGCCGGGTTTTCGGTCAACTAATTTTAAATATTGAATTGAGAATCTAAATCAATTTTTATATTGATTTATCAATTTAATATTGAAACACGATTTAATTTAGAATAAATCGAATTATCGTAATACAGAAACAATTGAATTCGAAATTCAATACTGAATCGAGACGATTTAGAGATGATCAATAAAATTCTATTAGAATAAAACGATAATAATATTAATTGATTTTCGAAGAATTAATTGTTTTAAAATTTATTTAAATCATTTTAGATTAATATCTTCAACAGATGATCAAATATGGCTTTGAATACTGTCCCAGTGTGTCCAGAATATGGGAATAACCCTAGAAATGTCAGTTGTTGGGTTCAGAGAGGAGTTCGAAATCATGGGATATTTTAATTTAAAGGATACCGATTTAAAATAAAATAAAATGTCATATTTTCTATTTTCTTGTGGACATAAGAGAAACAACAACAAGAAGAAAAAATTGGCGTGCTGTTCAAATTAAAACCCCAAGAGCAAAAATCATGGTGGCTTTTTTCCATATGTATACTTAAGTAATCCTTCCTCTATAAATCACGCTTATCCCCTTTCGATTTATTTCTTCTGTAAATTAAATCGGATGGAAGGGAAAATACCCAAATTGAATTTGACGCATCTCCTTTCTTTATAAATCCTGAACAGATTCAAGATCAAACACAAATCAATAAATTATTTTCGTATATATGGTGGAGTACGGTTTTGACATCGCGATATGGAATCGAGACTCCCTGTAGTTCGACGTCGATAATGGAGCGCTCGCGAACTTAGGGTGGCTATGGGGTCTGCTCGACATTGACGAGGGGAGCTACGGCTAGTTGTGGTGAAGACCGACTGCAAACTCGAGGATTAGAAGGCGATAGTTTACAATGCGAGTTGCTATAGCTGAAGTCGCGGGTCCTACAGATAGAGTTGGCAATGAGAAAT
This sequence comes from Allium sativum, assembly GCA_030737875.1. Classification (NCBI taxonomy): domain Eukaryota; kingdom Viridiplantae; phylum Streptophyta; class Magnoliopsida; order Asparagales; family Amaryllidaceae; genus Allium; species Allium sativum. The sequence goes on along the minus strand of CM060912.1, from coordinate 765,027,112 downwards.
AATTTGGTGGATAACTTGATGAATGGCAATAAACGATTTAGTAGTTGCTGTCATTTCCGTGGAGATGGAGAAGAATTTTGTCGCTGTCTTCCTGTAGCACCAGGTTTAAGATTGAGTTGGGAAATTGGAGCTCAGGCTTGGTTGGAATGGAGAAGTCGATGGTTTGTTGTGTAGGGGTGTTGAGTAACAGGTGCTGGTTCAATGGCAATACTGAGGAGGTCCGGATGACTGGGTATGATTTTTCAATAGTGGTTAGAGATATCAAAGGATGGAGTATTAAGGTAATTTAAATTAAAATGATTTAGTTAATATTTTCTTATTTAAATTAAATCAGTTTAATTATGAGAAAGAAAAATGGATAGAAATAATAATTCAATTTGTTGTCTATGTATTTAAGTAAGCATTAAATATAAGAAAGGGTTTAATGTTTAGAAAAAATAAATAGATTTATTTATTTGTTTGTTTGGTTAATTTAAATTAGAAATCGATTAATCGTTAAGTAAAATTCAATAATCGTAGATGCTGAATGGAGTTGGTCGAGACAACTCGTAGCCGACGATACAGAATTAAACCAGGATATTCAACAATGGAATACTCCGGTGAGTAAATCTCACTCACATGTTATTTAGAATTATTTTTTTGGTAAAAATAATTATTGTTGCTTGTTTGAATGCTTTCTGGTTGATTTAAATATATTAGTTATTTAGGGTTGATTATTATATTATTATATATATTGGATTATATATATATATATTGGGTTGATTATTATATTATTTTTTTATAAATTTAAGGAGTTAGAATATTATAAACAAAAATGAAGTTAAAAATAGATTGGTTAAAAATAGAAAGAGAAGCATATATGTGTTTTAGAAATGGAAAATTGGTTTAATATGGTGTTGATTATTTGAGTTAGCGGCCTTGTCTGCTTTGAAGTTAATGATTTTTCAGTCAAGGTCTGAGAGGTAATTATACCCCAACTTGATTGCTTTCATTATTAGCTGATAAATAGCAAGATTCAGTCTCGAAGAGAAATGTTTAAAGAGATTTAGTCCAATGCAGTATTTTGGGTTATTGTGACGATGTTTTACATAACATTCGTTTTAACCCGAAGAAGTGAAAGTTTGGAAATATAATAATAAATATTTCCTAAGTATAGAAATGAATGGTCGTGAAAGAGATTAGTAATTGGAATATTTTCCAATTATTAATAGAAGATATTTTCTAAATATAGAAAATAAAAGAAGGCGATATATGGAAATGTTTTCAAAAGAACATAAGAGACCGAGATGATAATTGTAAATATTTGGTTAAAAAATATTAACAAGGAAATGGAGAAGTGATTTAATTAATGAAATATTAATTAACGGGGCCAGGGATTGTTTGATGTTTGAATGGATGTCTGTTTTTCTTCGATAGTTAAATAACCGACTATCGAAGTGTTTGCCAATATCGTTGTCAATATGGAGAGACCGGTTGGATTATTATTCGAGAACCACTCCGTATTGGCAGTAGCGTTGCAAATCAGATTATATGAAGATAATCGAAGACGGAGTAAAGTGCAAGGGCTTTTTCTATTAATGGAAATTGTGCCTTCGATTTCGTTCAATCCCAGAACGAACGTATATGGACGAATGTCTAACAAAGTATTTCCAATTATCAAATATGTTGGTATGTATAAATATATATGGTGGCAACGGATTTATTCCCTTAGCATAATATCCAGAATATATTTGTGTAAACCAAATTAGTGATTAACGGATCTGACAATGTGACATTCAAAGTGATTGTGTTATCAATGAATGAAAATAAGCGTAGCCTCAGGCCTCAACAACCGGGAAATGACAAAAATCGGGCAGGCAGCATGGCTATGTGGGTAGCTTCCATTAGGGTGTATCATCGCCTATCTAGAGATTCATTTAATTCCTTATTCTATTCGATGCTGTCCCATTCGGGAAACGGTTGCTGATCCCAACCGTTGGTGATATACATTCGATACACTCAAGCGAAATGAGTGGTCGGTCATGTGTGGCTGAGTTGCAAGATGTTCGTGTTGAACTCAGTGTATTCTCCTCTAGAGATACACCAGCGGCAGGTGGTTCCATACCTTGTCATAGTTGGAATTTCATTACCCAATAAGTGCTTGCGGTTTTGATTGTATGTTATATATGTGGAACGTGAGATGCAAACGTTCCACTAGATTGTTATTTATATCGATTTAGACACTATCATAATATCAAAAGAGTTTTGATATAAAGATTATCATTTCTTTCAAAAGGATCAGAAAGTTAAATCAAGTGTTTGGGATTCTCATAAGGGAAAAACCCGTTCCGTGTTATACGGCGTGGTCTTATGATATATCATTTAGTTTCTGAAACTGTTTTAAATTGTTTGCTCATACCAGTCCCATGACTGACCCGGAGTTTGTTCTATTTTGTTTTACCTAAAATCTTGGGTGCCTAAATTTTTACGGGCAGTCAAGTAGTTCAGGATTTTACAGATTTATCTGAAGGAGCTTGGAGCAGGAGGCTTCAGTGTTAGTTATATAGAGTTTTGTTCCGTTGTGTTGTAAGTGTTGTACTCTGATAATGATATGTGTATACAGTACAAATTTTGTATTTCAAAAGATATGATATATTATATTTTTTTCCGATGCGATGTGAGATTCTGTGTTGTTATTTCTGTTCTTCTTCTACCTTTTTCTTCTAAAAAAATGATTCGTATTTTCGTGATATTTGGGTTGGACGTGTGATGTATGTAGTCAACTCAGATAGTACGGATTTGCGGGCCATTGCAGTTGGCATATGAGCTTAGGTTGAGCGAACACCTAGGCTTTATGGAATTTTGCTCATTAGAGATAGGGTCAGTAGTACCTTAGAATGAGTTGAGTGTATATATACGAGAGCACGTATTTGTTAATTGATTAAATTAATGTTTTATGTTGTGTTGACTTGTCTGTTGAGTGGTTTATGAATTCTGGTCGAATAATGGGACGCCACGACGTCGATAAGAGTTTGTAAATACTTGAATAGGAGATTGAACACGATATTGTTTTTAAGTGGGTAAATGAAATAATTTTACCCAAAAATTCTACTTTGATAGAAAAAGAATAATTTTTTGAAATTATTATAATATATGAATGTGTTGGATGTTAATATTATAATCAAATTAGATTATAAAATTGGAATGGTTATATATAACCAAATAAAACTTGTATATAAATGAAATATACAAATAAGATGAATTAAAATTTAATTCAAACCAGAATGAGGAATTTAAATCCTGGGAAGTTGGAAAATATTTTCTGAAGTATATTAGAATAATATAACTTTTTTTTGAAAGGATTTGAATGAAAACCAATTTTGAATGGATTTTGAAAGTAATAAAGCACTGAACTCACTCCAGTGGCTGGAAAATAATTTTGATGATGATTGCAACATCATCAGCGTTCATTTTCAAGTTTCTAAGTGATGGACTGCTACCTTAGAAAATTTTCTGATGGAAATTTGTTTGAAAGAAAACAAGCTGGTTTGAAAATTCAAATATTTTGAATTTGATATGGTAATAAATGTATTTATATATTTATGGGATTTAAAAAGGATTTGAAATGAAAACCCAGGAGTTTGAATTCTGGAATTAAAATTTAACTTAAGCAAGTTAAATGGATCGAAGTGAATAAATCGATCTAGAATCAATTTGAATGAATATGAATTTGATGTGAATATATTAATTATAGATCATTCAGACTAAATGAATGTAAACATATACGTGGTGCCATATGAAGGAAAAACCAAATGTTTTGGTGAATTAAAGTTGTAGAAGTATGAAATGTTGATTTCAACATAAGTAAGTTTTTGAAAGGTTAATAGGATAGTAACATTTTTCTACCTTACTAATTTCAAGGATGAAATTCTTTTAAGGGGGAAAGAATGTAATGACCCGGGTTTTCGATCAACTAATTTTAAATATTAAATTGAGAATATAAATCAATTTTTATATTGAGTTATCAATTTAATATCGAAATACGATTTAATTTAGAATAAATCGAATTATCAAAATACAGAAATAATTGAATTCGAAATTCAATACTGAATCGAGATGATTCAGAGATGATCAATAAAATTCTATTAGAATAAAACGATAATAATAATAATTGATTTTCGAAGAATTAATTGTTTTAAAATTTATTTAAATCAATATCTTCAACAGATAATCAAACGAGGCTTTGAATACTGTCCCAATGTGTCTAGAATAAGGGAATAACCCTAGAAATGTTAGTTGTTGGGTTTAGAGAGGAGTCCAGAATCATGGGATATTTTAATTTAAAGGATACCGATTTAAATAAAATAAAATATCATATTTTCCTTTTTCTTGTGGACATAAGAGAAAAAACAAGGAGAAAAAAATGGTGTTTGCTGTTCAAATTAAAACCCCAAGAGCAAAAATCGTGGTGGCCTTTTTCCATCCGTATACTCAAGTAATCCTTCCTCTATAAATCGTGCTTATCCCCTTTTGATTTCTTTCTTCTGTAAATTAAATCGGATGGAAGGGAAAATACCCAAATTGAATTTGATGCATCTCCTTTCTTTATAAATTCTGAACGGATTCAAGATCAAACCCAAATCAGTAAATTATTTTCGTATGTATGGTGGAGTACGGTTTCAACATCGCGATCTGGAATCGAGACTCACTGTAGCTCGACGTCGATAATGGAGCGCTCACGAACTTAGGGTGGCTATGGAGTCTGCTCGACGTTGACGAGGGGAGCTGCAGCTTGTTGTGGTGAAGACCGACTGCAAACTCGAGGGTTGGAAGGCGATAGTTTACGACGCGAGTTGCTATAGCTGAAGTCGCAGGTTCTACAGATAGAGTTGGCAATGAGAAAAAGTTTGGTGGATAAATTGATGAATGGCAATAAACGATTTAGTAGTTGTTATCATTTCTGTGGAGCTGGAGAAGATTTTTGTCGCCGTCTTCCTGTAGCGCCGGGTTTCAGATTGAGTTGGGAAATTGGAGCTCAGGCTTGGTTGGAATGGAGAAGTCGATGGTTTGTTGTGCAGGGGTGTTGAGTAACAGGTGTTGGTTCAATGGCAATACTGGGGTGGTCCGGATGACCGGGTATGATTTTTCAATAGTGGTTGGAGATATCAAAGGATGGAGTATTAACGTAATTTAAATTAAAATGATTTAGTTAATATTTTTCTTATTTAAATTAAATCAGTTTAATTATGAGAAAGAAAAATGGATAGAAATAATAATTCAATTTGTTGTCTATGTATTTAAGTAAGCATTAAATATAAAAAAGGGTTTAATGTTTAAAAAAAATACATAGATTTATTTATTTATTTGTTCGGTTAATTTAAATTAGAAATCGATTAATCGTTAACTAAAATTCAATAATCGTAGATGTTGAATGGAGTCGGTCGAGACAACTCGTACCCAACGATACAGAATTAAACCAGGATATTCAACAATGGAAAATTCCAGTGAGTAAATCTCACTCACCTATTGTTTAGAATTGTTTTTTTGGGTAAAAATAATTGTTGTTGCTTGTTTGAATGCTTTCTGGTTGATTTAAATATATTAGTTATTTAGGGTTGATTATATATATATATATATATATATATATATTGGGTTGATGATTGGATTGTTCCCGCAGTTTCATTAGTGGATGCCCGCAGTTTCATAGTGGATGATTTCCCTATGCACCCCACAAATATATACTAGTGGATGACCTTCTATACCGCGATGTCCTGCCTTGAAGCAGGATGGTATTATTTATGTGCTAACGTCTGTGGATGCAGGAAAGCAGGTTGGAAGGATCCAACGGGATTCCTCAAATTTATTTATTGTTTGTTTTCATATATATTACCATATATGTTGTGTTAGAAAACATGTGATTGTTGAATTGGGTCTTTTGTGTGTTTAAAATACCACTGAGCCTAAATGTTGATATTTAAAAATATCGTGAAAAGGAATTTAGAGATTTAAAAGGAAAATTCTATTTTTCTAAAAATAGAATTTGAGTTTTGAATGGACTTAAAAATATTAACTTGTTTTGAATATTTAAAACAAGTGGTTCATTTATAAACGAAGTTTATAAATGAAGTGAAATGAATTATCATTGGATAAATTCAGGAAATAATAAATACAAGTGTGAATTTGAAAAGGGAAATTTATTTTTCCAAAGTAGAATATTTATTTCAAATGAAGTTGAAATCGAGACTTGTTTAAATATATATAAATAAGTAATATAAGGCAATGTTTACAAAGAAAGGTGAAAATTTATCATTTGGATAATTTAAATATTTTAAATTCAAATGTGAATTTAAAATGAGAACTTAGAATCGTTTCAAGTAATAAATGATTAACTTTATTCCGATATTCGGAATATAAATAAAGTTGAATAAATCCTTAGGATTTATGTTAAAAATTCGACTATGTCGTATTTATAAAAATAGATTTATTCGCAAACGAGATATTTAAATTTAGTTTAAATAGAGGCTGATATAAGACATGAAAATAGATCTATATTTATATAGATAAGTTAAATAAAGAGAATACTCCAAAATGAGATTTTGGTTTTAAATAGATATCGAGATAGAAACTTGTTTTAACTTTATAAAACAAGGAAGTTAAATTATAAACGATGTTTCGTAATTTAGTGAGATAAATTATCGTTGGATAAGTTAGAAGTTTAATTCAAGTATGAATTTATAAAAAAGTGAATTGGGAATTATTTCAAAAAAGGGAGGACGGGTTTTATTCTGGAATTTGGAATAAAAAAGGGATTGAGTTCTAAATAGATTTTGAAATGAAAATTTGGTTTAAGATATATAATAAACTAGAAAATTGATTTATAAACGATGTTAAAAAAAATGGTGAAGTGAAGTTATCATGTGATAAACTGGAATTATAAATTCAAGAATGAATTTGAAATGGGAACTATAAATCGTTTTGGGAAAAGGAAATGATAGATTTTATTCTAAGAATTTAGAAAATAAATGAAAGGAATTTCAAATAGATTTTTGAAATGAACCTTGTTTTAAATTTATAAAACAAGGAAGTTTAATTTATAAAAGTGTTTATAAATTAAGTAAGATAAATATCGTGGAATGTTTGAAATATTTAATTCAAGGAAGAATTCAGAAAGTAGAATTGGAAAACGTGTTGAAAATAGAATAATTGATTATATTCTGGGGTTTAGAATATAAACTGAATTGAGAAAATCCAAAGGAGTTATAAATGGAATTCGATTATATCGAATTTTATAATTTATTTATAAAAGGAATTGGGAATTGAAATAACAAATTGAGTATAAATAAATGTATAACCGAGTAAGGAAAACTCAGCGATTATAGATAATCAGAATTATTGAGTTAAATATGGAAAATTGGTTTGAAATATACTAAAAATATATTTGAATGGAGTTGAATTTATTTTAAACGAAGTTTAAAACGTTTATATATTAAATATAATTAAAACGAACTCGCCGCAGCACAACTGTTCGTAAATTGGCGTTTCGAACTTCAATTGAGTATATAGAACTCAAATTAAGTTGGATTTCTCTGAAACAAGAATCGTCGGGACCGGTTGAATAATAATTTTCTAATGGGAGAGGAAAATATGGATTTCGTCATATAGATTTTGAGTTATGTCAAAATCAACTTTTCAGAAAAACAGCGTCAGAACCCTTATAAAGCCATTAGGGTTTATTTAAATAAATATAAGGATTTTTATGCAAATAAAAATCCGACTTTCCATTTGAAAAATCTAGACTTGAGTTATAAAATAAATGTGAACTCAAGTGAAATGAAATGATTTTTGAAACAATAATCATATTTTTGATTATTGAATAGAAGTAACTATGTAGAAGAGAAATTAGTTAATCAAGTTTTGAATTGAAGTTGAACTTTGAAAGGTAAATGGGATTTGAGGATTTATATTCGAAATTGAATATGAAATGTAAGTGAAATGGAATTCAATTAGTTTATAAGAAAGTTGAAATTATATTTGAACATGTCATGTTCAAATAAAAAAAATGGAAATAGGCAAAGAGTTGATTAACGAATTAATTGACGAAATGAGTTAGAACGACTATATTGAACTGAGATGAATTGAGAATAGATGTATATAGATTAAGCAGGTTTGGAATGAAGTATATGAAGATAAATATAATTAGAATGCTCGATAAAAAGGTATGTATTTCAATTGAATATGAGATTTTACGTGCCGTATCGGCTAGCCGCTTCGCTTTTTCTTTTTTCTTTTGAATGGAGAGGCCTATGTGGCAAGGTTTGACTTTTTCCGGTAACCCCGTACAAAGGAGGTTATGGCGAATTTTTCCGGAAATTTAAGGAGTTAGAATATTTTTAAGAAAAATTGATAGTTAGAAATCTATGTATCGATATATATAGAATTCGATAAGGAAACGAACTTAAAAATATAATATTATAAACAAAAAGGAAATATATAAATTAGATTCGTTTAAAATAGAAAGAGAAGCGTATACGTGTTTTAGAAATGAAAAATTGGTTTAATATGGTGTTGATTATTCGAGTTAGCGGTCTAGTAAGTTTTGAAGTTAATGATGTTTCAGTCAAGGTCTGAGAGGTAATTATACACCAACTTGATTGATTTCATTATTAGCTGATAAATAGCACGATTCAGTCTCGAAGAGAAATGTTTAAAGAGATTTAGACCAATGCAGTGTTTTGGGTTGTTGTGATGATGTTTTACATAACATTCGTTTTAACCCGAAGAAGTGAAAGTTTGGAAATATAATAATAAATATTTCCTAAGTATAGAAATGAATGGTCGTGAAAGAGATTAGTAATTGGAATATTTTCCAATTATTAATACAAGATATTTTCTAAATATAGAAAATAAAAGAAGGAGATATATGGAAATGTTTTCCAAAGAACGTAAGAGACCGAGATGATAATTGAAAATATTTGGTTAAAAATATTGACAAGGAAATGGAGAAGTGATTTAATTAATGAAATATTAATTAACGGGGCCAGGGATTGTTAGATGTTTGAATGGATGTTTTTTTTTCTTCGATAGCTAAATAATTGACTATCGAAGTGTTTGGCATTATCGTTGTCAATATGGAGCAACCGGTTGGATTATTATCGGAGAACCACTCCGTATTGGCAGTAGCGTTGCGAATCTGATTATACGAAGATAATTGAAGACGGAGTAAAGTGCAATGGCTTTTTCTATTAATGGAAATTGTGCCTTCGGTTTCGTTCAATCCCAGAACGAATGTATATGGACGAATGTCTAACAAAGTATTTCCAATGATCGAATATGTTGGTACGTATAAATATATATGGTGGCAACAGATTTATTCCCTTAGCATAATATCCAGAATATATTTGTGTAAACCAAATTAGTGATTAACGGATATGACAATGTGACATTCAAAGTGATTGTGTTATCAATGAATGAAAAGTAAGCATAGCCTCAGGCCTGAACAACCGGGAAATGACAAAAATCGGACAGGCAACATGGCTATGTGGGTAGCTTCCATTAGGGTGTATCATCACCTATCTAGAGATTCATTTAATTCCTTATTCTATTCGATGCTGTCTCATTCGGGAAAAGGTTGCTGATCCCAACCGTTGGTGATATACATTCGATACACTCAAGCGAAATGAGTGGTCGATCATGTGTGGCTGAGTTGCAAGATGTTCTTTTGAACTCGGTGTATTCTCCTCTAGAGATACACCAGCGGCAGGTGGTTCCATACCTTGTCATAGTTGGAATTTCATTACCCAATAAGTGCTTGCGGTTTTGATTGTATATTATATATGTGGAACGTGAGATGCAAATGTTCCACTAGATTGTTATTTATATTGATTTAGACACTATCATAATATCAAAAGAGTTTCGATATAAAGATTATCATTTCTTTCAGAAGGATCTGAAAGTTAAATCAAATGTTTGGGATTTTCATAAGGGAAAAATCCGTTCTGTGTTATACGGCGTGGTCTTATGAGATATCATTTAGTTTCGGAAACTGTTTTAAATTGTTTACTCATACCAGTCCCATGACTGACCCGGAGTTTATTCTGTTTTGTTTTACCTAAACTTTTGGGTGCCTAAATTTGTGCGGGCAGTCAAGTAGTTCAGGATTTTAAAGATTTATCTAAAGGAGCTTGGAGCAGGAGGCTTCAGTGTTAGTTATATATAGTTTTGTTCCGTTGTGTTGTAAGTGCTATACTCTGATAATGATATGTGTATACAGTACAAATTTTGTATTTCAAAAGATATGATATATTATATTTTGTTTCGCTGCGATGTGAGATTCTGTGTTGCTATTTCTGTTCTTCTTCTAAAAAAAATGATTCGTATTTTCGTGATATTTAGGTTGGACGTGTGATGTATGTAGTCAACTCAAATAGTACAGATTTGTGGGCCATTACATCGACCCCCAAGTCGACCCCCTGGTCGACCAGGTCGACCCCCTGGTCGACCTGGTCTCTCGGCGGGAAGTTTCCCACCCAGCCTGCTTTGGGGTTTGAATTTAAATTTTGAATTTTTATTTGAACTGTTTTAATTTATTTGAATTCTTGAATCTTCTGAAGGTCATAACTCCTTTATACGGAGTCTAATTTACGCAAACTCGGACTCTATCTCAAGCAGAATTCCGAGGCGAACGCAATGGCGTAACCCATTTCCCTTAATTCTCACATTTATAATTAAGTATTCTTTAATTCGTTACTATATTGATTACAGAAAATACGGGGTGTTACATTAATGGTCGGTCATGTTTAGCTAGGGTTGCTAGATGTTCTTGTTGAATCCTAGCGTATTTTCTCTAGAGGTACACTGTCGAAAGGTGGTCTCATACCTTGACATAGTTATAAATCCATTCCCCAATAAGAGCCTGTGGTTTGGATTGTATACTATGTATACGGAGCATGAGATGCAAGCGTTCTTCTAGATTGTTATTTACTTATTTTAGACACTATTGTAATATCAGAATTGCTTACATAGTTTTTGGTATGCATGATAGGGTGTTCTCGCTTCACGTTAGGTGGCGAACGGGACACTCTTACCCCTACATGTGAGTTTACTCACACTAGTTTCATGACTGACTCAGAGTTTATTTTGTTTTTGTTTTACCCTGAACTCTTGGGTGCCCAAATTTGTACGTGTAGTCAAGTATTCAGGATTTTACAAATATACTTGGAAGAGCTTGGAGTAGGAGGCTTTAGCATTTTATAACTATCATTTATTTCCACTATGATATATATGTGATGTACTCTGATGATGTCTGTAAGTACAAATAAAATTTTGTATTTCAAAGTTATGTTATACAATATATTTTATTCATTCCTCTGTGAGATTCGTGCTGATTTTGATTTCTGTTATGTTGTGATCTTCTTCTACTTCTATTCTAAGTTTATTTCTTTCTATTTCTCACCCTCTAACTACTTTTTATTAATGATCCAGCGTTTTTAATACTTGAAAAATTGACATGGTATTTATGCCGATTTTCAAGGTCGAAAATCTTGGTTTGTTACAATGATATTAGAGCTGAAGGTTAAGTGATTACCTTGGCTCTGTGGCGTGACTCAGTAAAGATGGGGTTAGTGCTACCTTAAATTGAGTTTGAGTGTATGTATACGAGAGAACTTATTTGTAGATTTGAAAAAAAAGTTTTATATTAGGGAGATTTATTTGTTGAGTGGGTTATGAATTCTGGTCGACAGTGGGGCACCACAACGTTGATAGGGGTTTCTAAACACTCGAATTCGATGAACCGACACTGTATGTTTTGAAAGAGGGTAAATGTAATAATTTTACCCAAAATATATTTTGATATAAAAAAGTATATATATTGGGACTATTATAATATATATTGGATGTCTTGGTTGTTATTATAATCGAATAAGATTAAAATTGAGATGGTTATAAATACTTTCGTATAATGTAATGTATAAAGTCTGATGCATTAAATCTGAATTTAAATCAAAATTTGTAATTAAAATCAAAGAATCTTGGAAAGGTGTTTGAAAACAAATTTTGGATTAAATATATGGAAATTTTAAGATCTTAGGTGAATTTGAAAATGTTTTTCAAGCATTGACATTCCGAAATAATTTCAAAATGGAAATGTTTAAAAATAAGTTTTGAAAGTGATATATTATTGAACTCACTTTGATCGCTGGAAAATAATTCTGATGATGATACGGACATCATCAGTGTTCATTTTCGAGTACTTAAGTGATCGATTACTACCAAAGATTTTGTTTTGAATTGTTTTGAGGAAACAAGTTGGCAAAAATTTCAAATGTTTTGAATTGCTATTATTATATGTAAATATATATGATTTCAAACTGATTTAAAACACAATAATTTGAATTCTGAAATTTTAATTTAACCTATGAAGTTAAATATATTTAAATGGTAAAAGTGAATAAATAAATTAGAATTTAACTTAAACTAAGTTGAATAAAATTGAGCTGGATTAGAGATAATCTGGGATGGAATTGGATCGTTGAGTAAGATTTTGGAATTCAGATTGAAACTGGAGTTTGAAATGGAATTTGTCTTGGGTGTAAGTGACTGATTGTGATAAGGATAAATTGGTTAGTGATTAAGTGGGAATGCGTTTGTATATGCTGAATTGATAGCAAATGGAAGAAATAGTGTTAAATGACCAACAAAAAGACACAAGCTTATATTTTATATGAGTATGAGATTTATAAGCCTATTTGGCAAGCTGCTTGGTTGTTTGATTTTCTTGTAGATGGGAGAAGGCCTAGACCGGCGAGTTATAATTGTACAGATCGAGCCATGCAATGGTGACGATGCTGAAATTTTTCAGAAATTTTAGGTGTTAGAAAATTTTCAGAATTTTCATTAATAAGAATGAATTAATGTTTTAATTAAAATTAATTGGTTCAGTTGAAACTAATGTTAAGACGTAAAACAGAAGATTTTTTAACCTATTTTATAGGCTTTGTAAATTTTTCCAACCTTAGTCATTCTCGGGACGAAATTCTTCTAAGGGGGGAAGGAATGTAACGTCCCATATTTTTAGCGATTTAATAATTAATTTATTTAATTATTTGAATATTGATTGGGTGATTTAAATGACTAGAATTAAATAATTTGGAATATTTAATTAATATAAATAGTGGAATAATATATATATATATATATTATTTTTTGAAATAATTGGAAATTGTTGTATTTGCAATATTATGTGAAATAGGATATGTTAAGATATTTGACTGAATTTAAATTCGAATTATAATGACGAATCTATTTACTTAAAATGACGTTTAAAAGTATTAATTATATTAAAACTTAAATCGAGCTCTTAACATCGCAGTAGTTCGTTATTTTACATTTTGAACTTCAAATGAGTATACCAGATTCGTTATAAGTCGAATTTCTTTGAAACAAGAAATCTTCGAATCTAATTGATTTTATTTTTCTAATGGAAGTGAAAAATCATGATTTCATGCTATGGATTGTGGGTTATGTCCAAATAAAATTTCCAGAAAGTCTCTACGGAATCATTTACAAATTATAATGATTTATAAAATAAATAAAAAAGGGTTTCTATTATAAGTCGAGTGTCGTTTTAACTTGAATTTGATAGTCAAGTATAAATCCATATTTTATTTATTTTTAAAGCTGTATATATTATGTTTGGATATGTATAAGATAATGATAAATTATTATTAAATTGAATTATTTTAATCGATATATATTATATCGATTTAGTATGGGATTTAAGAGTAACCAATTCTTAAACGACTTCCGTTTTCAATGAAACCAATTTTACCAAATCCATAGTGAATAATTATTGTAAGATTTTCAGTTTCGCATCAATTGGATTTTTTCGTGATCGTGCGCAGTTTATACGTGTATTATTGAATCGTTTGCAATTAAAAAGGAGTTTTTCTTAAGTTGGATGTTTTTCTTTCTATTTATTGTTGGTGTATATTGAAGGAAAGAGATGTTGTGGTTTTCAACAAACCAAGGAACAATGCACAAGGGATTTTTCATCATATTGATTATACTTTTCAAATTTGGACAGGTCCATCTCATGCAGCTCCCTTCAGAATGGCTTTACCTCATGCTCATAGTCCTGCAGAATTAGTTGGTAGCACCAGCCATGAACTCGTTTATCTTGCTTCTCTTTCAATTTGCAGTATGCTTATGGCTTTTTATTTTGATGTACGCTTTTGGTTGTAATATGCATGTATGTAATTCTTTGGTATGCTTACCTTCCTGATTGCCTCGTTTTGATGTTATGATGGCTACCAGTTGGTCATTTCAACTAGCTAGAACTTTATTATCATTTATAGTATTAACTAAGCTGTGTATGTAATGTCCCGCCTTTTTGACTGTTTCAAATCGGTAATTAAACCAACTTAAAACATTAACCGATGGATCGTTATTTAGCTTACAGAGTCTAAAACATAATCAACACAAAAACACACAGCATAAATAAATAACGCAGTACTGAACAATGAAATAAAACTTTTATTTATAATCAGAATTTTTGGTACAATATTTTTCTATACAGCGGAATGTAAAACTACAATTTGAAAACAAGAAAACGCCACCTTTGGAATCCCCAACTTTGCCAATCTTCAAACCTTAAGCTAAAATCTTTAAATCTGTAACAATCTGGTCTGACCCGAGCGTTTCATGCAAAAACACAAAACACTCAAGTCAGGATTATTCATTTGTTCAAGTAAATTTATTCAATTGCAATACTAAAGTAAAATGCTTATATTGAGGCTAAATAATCGTGATAGCATGAAATTTCTGATGCATAGGAATCTTAACGTTTCAAACATGTGGACGAGAAGGACATATACAACCTAGATAATCATCCATAAACTATTGAAATTGCTTTGCTACATATAATGGTTTACTAAAAAACATGTGCCATTGAATTCAATAACCAGGGCGAGTTAGTTAGTGAACACAAATGCTAGTATGTGTTGCATTTCTTAAAACCAATCATAATATTTCATTCTCCTTTCTTTCTAAACAAGCCATCACAAGTGTGACAAAAGTGGACATTCATGTATACAGGAGGTGAAATAGCAACAAATGCCAAGAGGCACAAAGCAGCCAGGTCAGTGTTTTCGAATTCATTGAATACACAGTTCAACATTTGAACCAAACTAACAATAAATGCTCAAGAACACATACCGAATGTGATTAAACAGATTTAAGTATTTAGTAGGATTAAACATTGGCTTAAACACTAGAGTTATGGAAAATGCTCACGAAATACTCAAAGAGATCCAAAATGCAAGGTCAAGAATATCAGATGCATGAAATGGGTAAAACCCAAAATAGCTTAAGGGTTCAAACCTATAAATCTAGGTAAATATACCACAATTTAAATTATGCCAGCTAACATTCTAATGTGGCTGTTTGCTCAAATGGAACAAGTAAAAACAAGTCATTTATTGAGGTAGATGATGTCATCAGACCCCAAAATCTCCAAGTCTAGTAGACGTGGGGTTGGCATGTACATGCATTACATCGTCTCAACATCAAGGATCAAAGTAACAAGTCAATATACAACAAATAATACCAAAACAAGCAACACAATAACTTGGCATATTTGTTTTCGTAACAGTGAAAAATATGCACAAGTGATAATTGGAATGCCAAGTAATAGTTGTTACAATCCCAAAATACATGCAAAAACCACATTTCACCGTAAATTCTCAGTATCCGCCATTACCAAATTAAGGGGGGGGGGGCAACAAACGCTTCAACTACCCGAAGTTTGAAACAACTTTATATATAAATGAACTAACACATGTATATCTACAAACATACATATGAACATATATGTATAGCTACACATGCTGTCACAATATATACACGGTTCTATACTTCAAATTTCGAATATACAGTGACCGATTTACATAAGTTTGTCATTTAGTCTGGAGTACACAGCAAAATATGTGTATATACCTTTATATATATAAATGGGGTGCATGGACACATATCAAAGAAATCTAATAGCTCATTAAACTTATGGGTGAATCGATTGATGCAGACAAGTAATTGAAGAATGATAACTTACAGTATACACATAGCCCGGTGTTCAAATCTCAAAGGTATTGAGAAGACGGGCACATATATACACATACTAACGTATGTGTATATATACATGTTCAAATTCCCACATGAAATTCCCAAATCAATATGCACTCATAGCAAAAAATCCAAATCATGTAACAGGATAATCTAATGCCACAGTAGTGCTCACACAAAATACCAATTCATCATAACCATAATTTTTAGCAAAAAAATTGAATAACTAAACTTGAATAAAGACTAATCGTGAGAGAAACTCACATGCAACAGTGATGGTTTAAGGCACGACGCAGTGGCTATCAGACTTGCTCACGTTGAGGGGTGGACTGATGCAACTCAGACGGAGATGGCAGCATCAAATCTAAGGGCTCGAGCATGCTTTGTAAGTAGTCACGATGGCCAGTTAGCAATGATGGCTCTGGTGGATAATCGAGAGACGGTGGCTTCGATTTATAGTGGTGTTAGTTTCAATGATTTTGAGAGGAATGGTTGGATGCGATTTAGGGGGAAGGGAGATTGCGCTACGACCATTAAAAAGTGGAAATGGGAGAATGATTTTCTGAATTGCGATTTGCGGCGGATGCCATTAAAAGTGAAAAGGGAGAAAGGGATTTTAGTGATGAAATTTGGGGGGAAACATCACGATTTATAAATGAAAGGAATGAATATAAGAACAACGTAAATTCAACAGGTTAGGGTAGCTGTGCGTATATAGAAGTAGGTTGGCTTAGTTTTAAGCGAGGCAGGTTTTATTTACATATAAGTTAATATTTAACTACACTGTAAACTAAAGTTGGACGCTCCATATTAGTACCGCAACATAGTCCCCAATTACAACAAAGATTATACGTATCTCTTCGTTTCAATGTTCTGAGTTCAATAAAACTAGTCTGGTTGTAACCCGACTTTGTTTGTACTACGATAATATTTTATTATTTTAAATTATTTATCGGTTCGTCGATTTTATTCTGTTTGTCCATCAACAACTCCATCCCCTTCCAAGTTTGACACATTAAATTCCAATTCTTTTATATATACAATTACATACATATCCAAGCTAATTTTCCATATATTTCAACAAATAAAAATTCCTAGTTTGTTTAACGTCAACAACGTTCAATTTCAAATTCTATTATTTATATTTTCAATCTAATCGCAAATCTAATTCAATTATCCAATCAATTTCAACTCAAATATTCCACAATAAATATTTGATTCTCAACACACCATTCTGAAGTAAATATTCAATTCATACTCAAAACCATATATTCAATTTTTAATTTCTAACCCAAGGATCAATATAAAATTGATTATTTATAGTTAATCTTTAATTAGTTCCATATTCTAGTTGTCGAAATTTCTAGGATGTTACAATCTCCCCCCTTTAAAAATTTCATTCTCGAAAAGGAGTGATTGTTAGATTTATACCAATGTATACTTCGAATTTTTATATTTGTGTAAAATTTTCCCACAACTTATTTAAATATCAATATTTAAATTAAAGATCCATTTTGTTTATCCATCGTATTCAATTAACTCGAAAAGAATAAATTTCCTTTCTGGAGATCAATTTTGATCAAACACAATTTTCTTTATCTTCCGAATCGGGTTTTATTTGTTTCCATGCTTTTTAAACTATATTCAATTTTCTTAGACCAATATCTAACACAAATTGTTTTGGGATATCTCATTTCCCATTTAATCCAATCTTCTGAGAGATTCAAAATCATATAATCTCATTTTAGAACCAATCTCTTTTTAGTTTCTAATTCTTTATAAGTTGGATTTATGCATCTCAAATTATTCCAAAATTCTTTATAAATCTCATCTGTAACTATTTACTTATCCATCGTTCCACATATTCATCACAATCCAAATTCAACTAAATTTCCTTATATTCAATCCATTTAATCTTTCCCAACACTCACTGAAGAGTGTTATTAACATCTCCTCTTCAGGTTACAAATTATCGACTTGAAAATTTCCAAAATCCGAAATCGTTTATAACTTCTATACCGAAAACATTTGTATTATTACTACAAAGCTATGGATTTGAAAATACTTCAAAATTCTCTTTCTAACTTATTTAGTTAGGTACATTTTAATTTCAAATTATTGATTTGAAAATATTTGATAACTCAAAGTTTGACAAGTCTATTGTCGTTCTCACAGATGTTAGGCATACGCTGGCCAGACGCATGACTTAAATCTCCAAGTACTAAGTATCCTTTCTTCAACCTCCAATGGAAATATTTCAAAATTTCCTTTTTAAAAGAAAACATATACAGTACGTACCAATGTGATATTGATATATTGATTGTTCATGAATCGCATATACACAATGGTTTCGTCTGGATCTCATAGAAAATATCTGTATCCGTAAGAAATCACTTCCCTGCGAATTTCGTAATGGACAGATCAACAAAAGATATTTTAGAATCAAAAGAAAACCTGATGTCACTGAGCGTGGGCTGCTCTATCTCAGGATCACAAAAAAAACTTGAAAATAGATCAAGGCATGAGGATCAGTCAAGTCACAAAGACAAATCAAGTCACAACGACAGATCATGTCACAACGACAAATCATGTCACGAAGACACAGTGTTGCATCAAAATAGGTGGCTCAACCTCACTAATACATCTCAACATCGGCTGGCTCCATTTTACCTTTTGTAACTCTAATGGTTACATCTCTTTCACTAGTAGATATGCCATGTGGACTGCAAGTACACAATGATTACATCTGGGTCCCTCAGGAATCATCCATACCTATAAACTTTCACAACTCTGAGGATTACCCCCTTATCATGACTGTAGATCGCAACAGATGCAATGGTTACGCTTGGTTTACCCAAGAAACATCCATCAAACGTAGGCCATCTACAGCCCTGCGAATTTTGCTATACGGTCATATTCTTCCAGGGACTGACAACTCATGAGTTTTATGTTCGGACAACCTACTACCACCAACAACATATCTCAACCAAGCTCGAAATCCAAAGGAGAAGGAGGGTACTTCAAAACATATGATACTATATACATATTGTACTACATTTCATACACCTCATAAATCATACTTATGTCAACTTACATATGATTTTCTTTCCAAATCATATTTTTCAACCCATCGTTCTTATATAAACTCTATCATATAAGATTTTATCTCAATTCAATACCTTTCAGTTAGTCTCCGAATTCACTATATTCTCATATATTTTCATATAAGTTTTGGAAACTTCTACATCTTATATATAAAATTGAGTATCCTCAAATTTCCATTCAAATTTCAAAATCCCAGTTTTGATGCCTTAATCAAATCAGATATTTGATATCTCTCAAACTCAGATGTATGAATCTATTGGTTACAAACCATATTTCTTCCAAATTTTCCAAATATTAAGTTTATCACTTCATTCACATCTTTATGCTCCCAAAATTTCATAATTTTTAATTCTCATAACAAATTTCTCTTTCACACATCTCTATTCTTCCCTGTTCACATCCTTTAACCGTAAATTAGCATGCAAACAACCCGCTAAGTATCAACCCCGAAGGCCGAAACCAACATCAGATCAACACTTAGGAAATCATTTAACTTGACTAATTTCCAATCAATTTCTAATTTACTTAACTCGGTTTCTTAATTCCTTACCAAATCATTTCTTACGCAATTCTCGGATTCCATTTACAAATCTACTTATTTTGCGAACATCATTGATTATAACAATATTTAACTTTAAACTTATACTTTATTTTTTAGTTTGAACAAACAATTTATTAAAAATGTATTAAATTTTAAAATAAAACAGAAAGTAAACAGTATTTTCCCGAAATTCGACATAGTTGACTCGCATGAATACTTTCCTTTTGAATAATCTCTTATTCGATAATATATTCCAAACTATGGAATAATCTCACCATACTGGTCAACTCCATTTCCTTTATCGCCAATTTAATTTGCAACATTTCTGCTTCCAAACGTTACGTACTTCTAAAAAGTGAATATTATTCCTTTTATGGGAATCTGGACTCGTCATATCAAATTAGTTTTGATTTCATATAGGTTCAATTCCCTAAAAATATCCATTCATATTTCACTTCATTTATAACTCTCGTTTACCATTCACTTCTTGTTATTCAATTAACCAATTTGATAGCTCACTATCAAATTCATATATTCAATTATACCTTATTGGTTTGAAACCAATTATAAATTACCTTGCCAAGTTCTGAATAATTCAAATAAATTAGTAATACAAATTGACACAATTAAATTCCAATTATAACCTTTTTTTAATATTGAAATAAAATTCTTCATTTCATCTTTGAAATGATTTCGAATTTCCTCTTTCATTCAAATTCCCATTTGCATTCTTATTTCCAATCAATTTCAGTTGTCTTTGATTTCTAAAATTCACAATTATAGAAATTTATTTGTCAGTTCTCTTTTACTTATCTTCCTTAGATACCATTCGGTGATGGATTTTAGATACAAATCTAAAGGAACTTTATCGAAGAAAAGCTCTCGCGACTCTAGATTCGAAGACCGGGGATGCCCAGAAAAATTTTAAATCTCAAAAATAATTTTGTTTCCGCTGTATTAGTTCCAAAATACTGATTTCAAAATACTTAACATTTCCAAAATAATTTACATTTCAAAAATTACTTTAAAATTATTTATACTTTCAAAATTTTTATTTTAAAACATTTTTATTACTAAGATTTTTTTTTAAACCCAATAAGCTAAGCTATGAATAAACCACAGCTCTGGTACCACTTGTAACGTCCCACCTTTTTTACCACTTTTAATCGATATTTAAACTAACTTAAAATGTTTAAAATGACGGATCATTATTTAACTTACAGAGTTTAAAAATAGAATCAACACAGGGAACACATAATAAATAAATAACACAACATTGAACCGTAAAACAAAGCTTTTATATATTAATCAGATTTCTGATACAAGAATTTTTCTCTATAAAACGAAGTAAAAAGTACAATAATATTTTTATATTCAAATTGTACTTTTTATTCTGTTGTATAGAAAAAAATTCTTGTATCAAAAATTGGATTAATATATAAAAGCTTTATTTTACCATCAACTCTGTGTTGTTTATTTATTCTATGTTTCTTGTGTTGATTCTGTTTTTAAACTGTAAGTTAAATAACGATCCATCTTTTGAACGTTTTAAGTTGGTTTAATTGTCGATTTAGAACAGTCAAAAAGGCGGGACGTTACAATAATAAATTGAAGCTCAACATAGTAATTAAGAACATGAATGTATTTCTACAAGATAGTTGATTGTCAAATCATTCGATTACTACACCAATTTCTACAATTCATCAATTAGATATAACCCAATTCTACCCATCGATTGGCTCTTAAACCATATTTGTGATAACTTAAGCAGACTATGGCCCCAAGTTTATCAAACATGACCCATTAGCTTTAAGGACATAGCGAATATCACTGGCATCACAGCATCTTATCATCCCTAGTCGGTGCGATGCACGCTTATCGCCCTGTAGGAACGCACCCATGCCCTCCACAATTGGACCTCTTACTACCTAGTTTAGTATAAGCATGTCTTTGCCTCCTCGTAAGACTTCGGTGTAGTGTGATAAAAAGGAAAACTGATCGATACGCATCCCCAACCAAAAATATGCAATTCGACATAAGTCACCCCTAGACTTAGACCCCGTTTTAATTGGTCTTTTATTTTCCCTATTCAGCCTACTCTCACTGTCGGAACGGACCAGAACTACGAGCCTCTTATTTTCCCAAATCAATCTTCATTATTGGAATGGACTCTAGCTACACCTGCTTATTAATTTATTTAATTAAACTGTGACGACCCAGATTTCTGGTACCTTTTAAGCTGACTAAACAACACCAGTCCAACCCAAACAGTACTAAAAACCCAGATGCCAATAGAAAGAATTTAGAGGGTGAGATAAGAAAAAAAGAAATATCAGAATAGAAGAAGAAGAAGTATCAACACAAAATCTCACATCGCAGTGGAACAAAAATATAATTTAGAAATAACTTTTATTGAGAGCTTGTAAAGTACTACAGTCATCAGAGTACATCAATTCATCTGGACAGTTATAATAATCTGTCCTTATTTTCAATCACACAGCGGTATAAATACTAGATATCATACTTCTGAACATCTTTGGACTTTGTAGCATCCGATAATCTGGACCTGTACAACCCAGTCTAACCCGAGCATTACAAACACCGGGTCGGTCTAGTGAACCAGAGTGAGAACAACTCACGAAGTTTAAGGGGAAACATCCAACTTGATTTTTAAAGTTAAAAATCTTTTTTTGAAAGAAAAGGACAATCATAAGACCAAATCCACACATAAACACGGACGGTTTTTACCTTACGATGACCCAAAACATTTTGAATTCATATATATATCCTCTGGTATTATAATAGTGTCTAAATACAAATAAATAACAATCTAGCGGAACGCTTGCATCTCACACTCCACATATATAGTATACAATCAAAACTGCGGCGCTTATTGGAGATT
Source organism: Allium sativum (assembly GCA_030737875.1). NCBI lineage: Eukaryota > Viridiplantae > Streptophyta > Magnoliopsida > Asparagales > Amaryllidaceae > Allium > Allium sativum. Next base: position 765,004,469 of record CM060912.1, on the reverse strand, counting down.
GGATTCCGACTATGACAAGGTATGGAACCACCTGCCGATAATGTATCTCTAAAGGCGAATATACTAGGTTCAACAAGAACGTCTTGCAACCCGGTCCACACATGACCGACCACTCATTTCTCTTGAGTGTATCGTACGTATATCACCAATGGTTGGGATCAACAAACATTTCCCGAAAGGGTAAAAATCGAAATTGATCAAAGAAATAAAAGTAATTTCTCTAGATAGGTGATTATACACCCTAATGGGAGCGACCCACATAGCCATGTTGCTTGCCCGATTTTTGTCATTTCTCGGTTGATGAGGCTTGAGGTTAGGATTCATCTTTGGAACATTTGGCCACCATTTACTTGGAATGCCACATCGTCAGATCCGTCGGATATCACTAATTGATGTCCACAAAAATACCCTAGTTGGGAGCTACTCAACTATGACACCTTTGAAGAAATCAATGTACGTGACCCCGTTGGAAATACTCTGTCAGACATTCGTCCATACAAGTCATCCAGGAATAGGATGAACCGAAGGCACTCTCCTATTGCATCCAATATAGGAATCGCCCCATGAATCAGTAGCGAGAAGTCCTTGCAATCCGTAGATTCCAACCACGACCGAATCATAGAGTATCTCGAGCCTCTAAGCTAGAGATTATAAGTAATCCTTCCGTTTTATGAAAATCCACGGTCTTCATTTACTCCGTCTTGATAAGCATGTAATATCTTCAACTGTTTGCGTATTTGTTGGTCGGAATGGTTTTCGAACATAAATTCGATCCCGGTCTTCCCGTATCAACAAACGTATTGGTTTGCTTAGATAGTCAGTTATTTAACTATCAAATAAACAATTATGTAATCATGGAAATGAAATGGACTCACTGGTTCAGTATTCAGCATTACTTGGCCCTTTTTATTTAAAAATAAATTAGCTAATGGTTAATTTAAAATTCCTAAAACATTCCATCTTTACAAACATGGTATTAAATTCTCATTTCAATACTTTAATCTTATGAAAACCATTTCAATCGAATATTTAGAAAAATATTAAATAACTGTATCTAATTTCTATTTTACTATTATTTAAAAACATCAATTGCAACACTATTTACTATTTATCATCGATTCAACTCGTCACTTGTACAACAATTGTTACGACCTCTCTTTTGGTTTCCTTATTTGAACATTATACTTGTCACTTATCTTTTTAGAATAAACTCATTCTAAATCTTATCTTCTTACTTTGAAAATATCATTATATTTTCACCAGTCTCCTTTATTTCCTTCCCTATGGAAATATTATTTCATATTCTCAAACTTGTTTAAGTTCCCTTTTATTTTGGAATCCTTTATATATAATTCCAAAGCATTACATTTTAATTTATCAAGATAAATTCCTTTTATAAACTTCACCATCACCTCTCGATAAATCGTGAAGTCATTTAAGTTGGAGTAATTTAAATTACCTCTCAAACCTTGATTGACTACATTATTATCTTTACTCATCATCAACCCATTATATTCCCCTTTTCCTCTTTGAAAATCTCATTCCAAACCCCATTGTTAAGTAATGTTAAACTAAAACTTTAACGTTTTTGCCACACACCCAATTTTCAAATTCCATTTTACCTCTCTAGTTTAATATAAACCCTTTTTAACTCGATCCCTTCTTACTTCATTTAAATATTAAGTAAACATTTTATTTAAGCTATCGCATTGGCTCAAAAACTCATTTACAACTTCATCTATAAAATCTCGGTTTTTAAATGTAAACCCTGCTCATCACTACTTCCAGAGTCCAATTATATTTCAATATCAACATTGATTCCAACTTCAATGGATCTCATTTGTGGGCTGATCACTTAAATCGTTACCCATTAAAATGATAATTTATATCATCATTAACTATCGTAGAAATAGTTAATTTCTTATTTAACTAAATTAAACAGTAAATTTCTTTTTTTTAAAAAAGATCTTATTAAAGTTAAAACAAATATTTTATTAGATAAATTAAAATAAAAAACCAAATAACTAATTCCAATTGAGTTGACTTCATCAGCTCAAACCATGATTATCTCGTTACTCAACTCCAATTAGTTCTTCTATTTAATTAATATAATTATATAATTAATTTCAATAATCTCATTTAATTCTCTCTTGGGAAAAATTAATCTAAGTCTTAACGAGGTTATGAAATATTCTCCTCGTCTGCTTGTAAATCTTATTAACCAAAAGAATCGATTTACAAAATCAATTAATAATTATTTTAAAAACTTAAATAATAAATGATAATTTCCTTTTTATTAAACTTTTATTCAATTGTATCAATTTCAAAATCCCTTTCTAGTTATAAAATAAATTTATAATTTCATTACTGCCGATTCACCTGACGGTAAATCAACATTTACAAAATGATGTATTTTTGGGCCATCCAATACCAATTACTCAACCAATACCGTCTATTGGTTAGAAACAAATAACCGTTGAATTTAGATTCAACAATCACTGATCAAATTAATCATCCAATCATACCAGTTAAACAGTGTAATAACCCGAAAATCTGGGCCAGTTTAAAATTTTTATTTTGGCAGTTTTAGCGAATTTTGAATATTTAAAATGGATTATTTTAAATAATATCGACGAGAAATTTATTTTGAATATAATTCGACGTATATATTATATACGTCGTCGTTACAATATAAATATTTATATATAATTATAAATAGAATTGAAAATGGCGTGGTAGTTCGATAATTCGATTTCAAACTTCAATTGAATGTACCGGGTGCAAAACAATCCGGATTTTAGTGAAACCAAAAACATTAGGATCTATTTGATAATATCTTTCCAACGAATCCAAAAGATCAGGATTTCATAGCGGGAATCAAAAGATATGTCCAGTTGAAAATTCTGAATAGTCGCTATGGAATTCAGGCCCTTAAAAATAGACATTTTGCAAATGACTTCGGATTTCGACGAAACCACTTTTGTTGGATCCGTAGTGTTAAATTATTGCTAGGTTTCAAATTTCATAATTTTTCGAATCAATATGTGAGCGTGGCAAAGGAAAACGCGTTTGACCAGTTTCAGTTGATTTTAATCGATTGGAAATTGGCCATTTTTCCAACGGTCTCAGAATTCGACGAAACTAGTTTGTTAGGACCGTATCGTCAATACGAAGCTAGAAAATATTTTTCTGCAATTTTTAGAGCTAGTATGTGACCCCGGTAATTTGAAATGTACGTTTAAAATTCAATAAAATGATTTAAAAGTAAATTCAACGGAAACTTATCGAGACGACCGAATCAGCCTGCGATACATATCCCGTTGTGTTCAGAATGGGGGTGAAATGCTATGGACGACAGGCGGTGGGCCTCGTTTAGAGGTCGTTTGTAAAAGTCAAGTTTTTGCAATTAAAATAAATAAAAAAAATTAAATTATATAACCCCCCTTCTCGTTTTCATTCAGAAGAAAAAAAAACAAAACGAATCGCTCCTCCTAGCGCGCCGCCCCCTCCAGCGAAGTCCGCCACCCCCGTCCTCCCTCCCCTTCCAGTCCTCGACGCCCTCCAGCTTCTCCCTCCTCTCCAATCGAAACCCCTTCTTCCCCCAATCTGCCACCACGTCGCGAAACCCTAGCCTCGCCGCAGGTCAGCGCCGACCATCCCCTCGCCGCCCTGAACCGCCAACCCCAGACCCCCCTCTCGCCTCACCCTCGAGGCCGCGATGCAACCCCTCCTCTGTAAAGCCGCCGCTGCCAGAAAAGGGACCGCCGGAGTCACCATGTTAGACGCTGTACCTCCCCCTACGTCCGTACTACCGGCAAACCCTCCTCCCTCCTTGGATCCGAATAACAGTGAGTGTTTTATATATTGAGTTTTAAATTTCAGTTCTTCCTTTTAAACAATATAGACAAAAATTTCAGATCTGAGATATATACCTTTAGACGGTGATAAAAATATAATTTTTATATAAGGAAGATAATCAAAATATAATTTTTATATAGGTAAAATATTAAAAATATCATCTTTATATGTGTAGGAAAATAGAAAATATGATTTTTATATTTTTAAAGTATCAAAAATATAATCTTTACTATATAGAAATATTAAACATATGATTTTTATATTTTTAAAGTATTAAAAATATAATCTTTATAGGATAGAGAATATAAAAATATCATCTTTGTATATGTAGCGAAATAAAAATCTGATTTTTATTTTATATACGTTGAAGTAAAGTGATGATTTTTATAAAGATGAAATCTTTAAATTTGAAAAGGCGAAAACTTTATTTTTATAAAGGCGAAAACTTTATTTTTATAAAGGCGAAAACTTTATTTTTATAAAGGCGAAAACTTTATTTTTGAAAGGGCGAAATCTTTATATGAAAAATAAGGTGATAAAAATATAATCTTTATCTATATAGTAGCGTTGTGAAATATGCTTATTTTTATATATTGAACAACGAAGTAAAAATATGATTTTTATATATTGAATAGCATAGTAAAAATTCGATTTTTAAATATATGAAGTGATTATAGAAATATGATTTTTAAAATTGAAAGTGAATAAAATAAAAATGTAATTTTTATTTTAAAGACATCGAAATATAAAAATGTGTGATTTTTATATATGTAGTGACTACGGGCAACGAAGATGGAAGAAAAGGCGAGAACGACGAAGAGCTCTACAATAGGAGTGTCGTGGTATTGGATAGCTTTCGGTGAGAACTTCTCACCTTTCAATTTCTTTTTCTAGTTATATATATATATACTAGGATGCAGACGGTGCTTAGTAGCACCCGACACCCGTCATCCACAGACCATGGATGGCTTGTTTGTTAAATTGTTTGGTTGTGTAGTTGGTTAGTCTAATTGATTGAAATTTGAATTGTTTGGTGAATTGAAATTGATTTGATTGATGTGTGAATGGCGTGGGCCTTCACTAGACCGGGGATAAGGCTAGGCCTTGTCCCGTTTCTAGTATCGTGCCGTTATGCCGCCGAAATTTTCTAAAATATGTTAGTAAAATAAAAATACCATTTTTATTGTGTAAGTGAACCGAATAGAATATTCATATTTTGGATAAAACATATTATCGTTAAAAATATAAATTTTAACGTGAAAGTGAAGAAATAAATATTTATAAACAAATCGACCGATTTGTTTATATACACTGATTTGACTGATATTGATTGGGTCGATAAATTTTACACATCGCCCAACTGCACAAATAAAATCTGTTTTTGATTGTTTGAAACCCCACACGGGTGTTGGGATGAAATTTGAAGTTCACTCATCCTGATAGATTAAATATGTCGATCGATTGATTGATAGGCTGTTATAAGCGTTAGATATCTATATTTGATGCTTATACAGTGTAGTGCACCTTGGTTGATGATTGATTATTTTTCAATGCTATTATATACATGTGTTGTATGGAATCCATATAATTAACATTATATGGTGATCGATTGGGCCTCATTCCAATCGGGAAAACAATGAATATTATAAGAGAAAATTTCATGTGTTGAATATAAAAATAGTCATGTGTTGACGATGTCCAGGTGTTGAGTGAAATATTTTATACAATTTGAGTGAAATATTTTATACAATGAAATTTACATCTTTATCATATTTAAAATTAGAACTACTTCCCAGTAGAAGTCTAATTGAAAATCAAACGATAGATACCATAGTTTTATAAAATATTTTACATAACAAAAATAGTGAGGTGTTGACGGTACTCATGTGTTGAGGTTAGTCGTGTGTTGAAAGAAATATAGATTCAGGTGTTGAATAGAACAAATATTCATTTGTTGAATAGAATAAAGAAGTTTCGAAAATATAAAGCCGTGTTGATTAGTTTTGCGCCATTTTGACGTGAACGATATTTATATCGATTTTATTCAAATTGAAATGAATATTATTGCAAATTCGAATTGAAAAGAAAACGAATTTGAATTGAATATAAAAGGACTTAGAATGGAAATGAATATAAAACAAATTCAAGTTGAATTGAAAACGAACTGAAATTTAATTGAATTCGAATCGAAATTAAATTGAAATCAATTTGAATTGAAACGAATTTGAATTTGAATTGAATTGAAACGAATTTGAATTCGAATTAAATAAAATGGAAATGAATTCGAGATGAATTGAAATCAAATCGATTTGAAATTGAATGTAGAAGTTGAATAGTTTTAGAAACGAATTTAAAACAATTTATAAAATTCGTTTTAAAAGGAAATCGACGAAATATATATAATATATATATATATATATATTATATATATATATATATTATATATATAATGGCCTGAATAGAACGCGCCGCGCCGCGGCAGTTCGTGAATTTCGACCATTTATTTCAAACGGACATTGCGGGAGATCCGACCGTCGGATTCTCCTAAAACCGAAACCGTTGGGTTCGTATCGAAAAGAGCTTTCCAATGAATATTAGAAATTTGAAATCTAACGGTTGGATTTGGAATTATGTCCAAATCAAATTTGAAAAAGGTCGCTGTAAGTGCAGTTCGATGGCCGTTGATGGAAATCGACTGTACGGGCCTTGATAAAATTATTAAAAATATCAATAATTTGTGTAAAATTATAATATGTGAATTGGAAAGAATTGGGCTGGAAAATTCCACATTAAAGGATAAAAATAGATTTTTATCGAAATGAACTAGTTTTGAACTAGAATTAAAATCAATTTATTTTTAAAATAAATAAATTGAATTTGAAAGTGATTATAAAAATAATCAATATTCCCAATACGTGGATTGGACTGGAGTTGAATCGAAATTATCTTCGGGATATTTCGATGTTGGATTTCGTGACTATACAGATATTGTTATGGGAATTTGAAAGATATATTTTATATCGTTATTGCCAATACGATATATGTTGGTTTCAGAATTTGATATTGAATATAAGCCGATATATTTTCTATTCAGAGTCTTGTATTCAATATCAAATGTGATTTGGGTTTGTCGTGAATCGTGTTTTAGAAGACATTGGTTCTTTAACCCAGTTAAAGGCAGAATATTGATTTTTGAGAAGATTAAAACTAAGTGGAGTTTTAATGAATCTTTAATTAGATTAAAAATGTGAATTGATAATTTAAATTATCAAATTTGAAAGGTGATCGAGAGTGGAGTATCACCAGTTTTGCTCCAAAGCGATAGTTAAATCTTTAATTAGATTTGAACGTGAAATGGTAATTAATTTTACCGATAACACCGTGGTGTTAGATATGGAGTATCACCAGTTTTGCTCCATGGGATATATAGGTTGGGATTGGGAAATAAAACAAATAATTACTTCGGTGTGGTTCGCTAATCCCGACTAGTTTGAAATGATATCCAAAGGAAGATTAAAGAATAAATTTAGAAGAATTTATCTTTGATAAAATTAATGGGAACCTTTCCCTAAGAATGTGATTTTGTGAATAAAAGAATATTCTGAATTGGAATGGGGCGTTTGTTGTGCTTGTGTAACATTCGTTTATTATATACGTGGGTTATTCAGAAAGGCCGGGTTTATACCCATTCTGAATAACCGATTCGACGAGATGTCGAAGATGAAGACGGTGGTTGAAGACCGGAAGTCTTCACATCGTTTGGGTGATTACTGATGATCTTGATTGGGCTGTACACCCAGGATAAGGGAATCAGTTGGTGATCGTCCTGACGTACCTGGAGATGGATGGATATGCGAGGAAAGTGCCTCCGACTTCGTTCAGACCCAGAACGAACTTGTAAATGGATTGTGTGTCTGACATTGGATTTTATTCTGTGTTGATTGATCTCTATTAAATATACATCTGTTTGGCGGCGGAGAATTTATTCTCTTGCTTAACGCCCTTCTCTGAGACGTACGAGCTCAGAGGTTGTATATCGATGGACATCAGTCGCATGGAGTGAATTGCCAATGTGGCATGCGTAAGTGGAAATTGATCAAGGCTTCTGTTGAAAAGCAAAGTCTTGTGGTTGATGATCAAAGCACAGCCTGTGTGGCGTAGCTTTGTGTATAACGTGAATTCGCGAGCCTCACACCTCGGTATGAGTCAAAAACGGGATAGTGACAGCAGGGAGAGCACGACGTTTCTTTCTAGCTAGGGCGGTGTCAGTGACCTACCAGCCCTGACATTTATATACTTTTCACCTGTGTGGTTGTTGGAATGCGAGGCGCCTCGGATATAGGTCTGTAAGGACCGGGAAACGTGTGTTCAGGAATTGCCAATCCTCAAAAGTAAGAGAGGACCGGCCCTGAAGATCCAAGGATCATAGTGGGGTCCCGAGGCATTTGCTAGAGTGTCTCGAATCGGAGAGGAGCTTGCCCCTTGCCTCGGCTCATGACGGAATCCAATTTCCAATACGTGATAGTGCGGTTTTATTTGTAGAACCTAGTATGGCGACATAGTGGTATGGGTCATTCATGCCGCCTATGATTGATATTTATGATTGAAATTGTTTTGACACTATACACTTATAGTAAATTCAATATAATGTGTTTTAAACGTATCAAGCATGCTTTGGCTGTTATAAGGTAAAAACCCTATCCTCCGGCTTGCGTTGCATTGTGTGATGGGACCTGGGTCTTATAACAGCTTCATTTTTCTTTATTTAGCATTGCGCTGTTTGTTCTATGCACTGGTATTCTTGGGAGGAAACCCGTTCCGTGTAATACGGCGTGGTCCCTTGATTTACCGAACTTTAAAATAAAGAATTATAACTGTTTTTGTTCTCACACCAGTCCCATGACTGACCTGGAGTTTATTGTTTTAACCTAAATTCTGGGTGCCCCTATTTTCCCCACGGGCAGCTAGTAGTTTTGGTTTTGCAGATTTATATTCACAGGGTCCTGATTTACAGCTGGTACGATGCTCGGAAAGCTCTGTATCCGTGTATCACTTTCAGTTGTGTTTTGTATATTTTCCGCTGCTATGTAATTTATTGTAATCTCTGATATTTGTCAAATGTAATTTATTCATTTTTACTCTGTATATTCTTGTATCTGATGGAATTGTTGTAATAGCAATGAAAAGTTCTTCCGTCTGCGTCCTTTTGTGTGTTGTTCTCAAAGTATTCGTGCTTTCCTTCACGGGGAAGTTACGGGTTCTCTCAAACAGTTCATATAATTGTAATATGAAAATAAACAATACATTTGAGGAATCCAGTTGGATCCCTCCAACCTGTTTTGTTCCTGCATGTAACGACCCGCAAATCTAAGCTATCTGAGTTGCCTAAATACACCACATGTCCGACCCAAATAACACAGAAATACGAACCATTAATAGAAAGAAGTTAGAAGATGAGAAATAGGAAGAAAGAAATATTAGAATAGAAGAAAAACGAAGATCACAACTCACAGCGGAACGAATAAAATATATTTCATAATATATCTCTTGAAATACAAATCAGTAACTTTATATACATACCATCATCAGAGCACAACAGTCATTTCAGGAACAGTTATAAACACCTGTTTCCAGATACAAACAAGGTCCACAGCAGAATATATGATAGCCTATAGCTAACCGGTTAAGCCTCCTGCTTCCATCTCCTCCAATCGAATCTGTGAAATCCCGACTACTTGACTGCCCGTACAAATTTGGGCACCCAAGAGTTTAGGGAAAACAAAACAAAATAAACTATGGGTCAGTCATGGGACTGGTGTGAGTAAACTCCAACCACTTGTTTAACTTTAAAAATCCTTTCAAAAGAAAAGGTAATAGTAAGACCAGCCCACACATAAACATGGACGGCTTTTACCTTACTATAACCCAAAACACTTTGATACGAAAATCCAGTGATATTATAATAATGTCTACATCAAGTAAATAACCAAATAGCAGAACGCTTGCATCTCACGCTCCACATATATAGTAAAAAATCAAAAACCGCATGGCGCTTATTTGAGATTGGATTTCCAACATGACAAGGTATGGAACCACCTTCCGCTAGTGTATCTCTAGAGAGGAATACACTGGGTTCAACAAGAACATCTTGCAACCCGGCCCACACATGACCGACCACTCATTTTGCTTGAGTGTATCGAATATATATCACCAACGGTTGGGATCAGCAACCGTCTCCCGACTGGGACAGCATCGAATAGAATAAGAAATTAAATGAACCTCTAGATAGGTGATTATACATCCTAATGGGTGCGACCCACATAGCCATGCTGCCTGCCCGATTTTTGTCCTTTCCCGGTTGTTGAGGCCTGAGGCTACGAATACTTACCATTCATTGATAGCACAATCACTTTGAATGCCACATTGTCAGATCCGTTAATCACTAGTTGAGTTTGCACAAATATTCTGGATATTATGCTAAGGGAATAAATCCGTTGCAACCATATATATGTTTATACAGACCAACCCTTTGATCATTGGAAATACTCTGTCAGACATTCGTCCATTTACGTTCGTTCTGGGATTGAACGAAACCGAAGGCACTATTTCTATTTAATAGAAAAGCCCTTGCACTTTACTCCGTCTTCAATATATTCAGCATACTTGGTTCGCAACGCTTATGCCGATACGGAGTGGTTCTTCGGATAATAATCCAACCGGTCTCCCCATATTGACAACGATGGTCAAAAACTTCGATAGTCTGTGATTTAACTATCGAATAAAAACAAGTGTTCATCCAAACATATCAAACAAATCACTGGGCTCTTTAATTAATATTTCATTAATTAAATCTCTTCTCCATTTTCTCTATCAATATTTGTTAACCAAATATTTTCAATAATCATCTTGCCTCTTATGCCATTTGGAAAACGTTTCCAAATGTCAACTTCTTTTATTTTCTATATATTAGAAAATATCTCTATTTGCAATTGGAAACAATTCCAATCACTTATCTCTACCCCGACTATTTTAATTATACTCAGGAAATATTTACTTGTTATATTTCCAAAATTCCATCACTTGGGTTTAAAACGAATGTTGTGTAAAACATCGTTACAACAACCCAAAATATTTTTTCAACTAACTCTTTTCAAACACTTCTCTTCGAGACTGGATCTTGCAATTTATCCATTGAAAATGAAATCAATCAAGTTGGGGTAAAATTACCTCTCAGACCTTAACTGAAACCATCCTCAACTTCAAAACGGCAAAACCACTTTCCTCGAATAAACACACTATACAATCCAATTGTTCATTTTTCAAACATGTATAAAGTTCGCTTTCTATTTCTAATTTATAGATTTCCCTTTTTGTTTACAATATTCGATTTTTATATTCACTTACCTATCGAATTCTATACGTCGATACAATGATTTTTAACTATCAAAATATATTAAAAATATTCTAACTCCTTAAATTTCCGGAAAATTTCGCCATAACCTCCCCTGTATCGAGAGCATCGGGAAATTTCAAATAGCTTTCCCGGTCCTTCTTATTCCAAAAAGAAAAAGAAAAAGCCAAGCGGCTTGCCGATACGGCGCTTAAAATCTCATATATGAATTAAACATGTACCTTTTTGTCGAGCACATAAATTTAAATCTTCATATACTTCATATCAAACCTGCTTACACATGTTCACCTGTTTTCAATTCAATTCAAATCCATCTAATCGTTTGAATTCAGTTTCGCCCATTTATTCTTTAATTAGTCATTTTGCCTATTTCACTTCTTTGTTGAACATAACATGTTCAAACAAAATATTTAACTCGTTCATAACCAAATTGAATTTCAATTTCGATTCTAGTTCTCTTTTCTATTTCGAATATAAATTTTCAAATCGAATTCACTTATTTAAGGCCCAATATCAATTCAACATCTCATTTACTAATTACTATTCAAATTAGTTAATTCTATTCAATAATCAAAAATCTGATTTCTGTTTCAAAAATCAATTCATTATTCCACCTGAGTTCACATATATTTTATAACTCAAATCTGAAATTTTCTAAATAGAAATTCGGATTTTAATTGCTTAAAATCCTTTTATAAAATGAAATAAACCGTTATGGTTTTTAAATAGTTCTGGCGCTGTTTTTCTGAAAATTTGATTTTGACATAACTCAAAATCTATACGACGAAATTCATATTTTTCTCTTTCATTAGAAAACTATTATCAAACCGGTCCTGACGTTTCTTGTTTCAAAGAGATCCGACTCCAATTGAGTCCTGTATACTCGATTGAAGTTCGAATCGCTATTTTACGAACTGCAGCGCTGCGGCGAGTTCGTTTTAATTATATTTATATATATAAACCTTTAAACTTCTTTAAAATGAATTCAACTCCATTTTAACTCTATTTGAATTCCTTGATTCAAATTCCAATCTCACTTTTATTTGAATTCTATATTCAAATTCCAATTCCTTTTTTATTTGATATTCAAATTCAATACTTGAATTTCTATTTGAATTCCCTATATTCAAATTCTATGTTTGAATTCATTTGAATTCTCTTATTCAAACTCTATATTTAAATTTCATTTGAACTTCTATATTCCAATTTCTATATTTGAATTCTATTGGAATTCAAATATTCAAACTCCTTTTTAAATTCTATATTCAAAATTCCATAGTTTAAAACCCATTTGAATTTCATATTCAAATCCCATAGATTAAATCCTATTTGAATTCAATTTGAATCTCTTATATTCAAATTTCATTTTCCATTTCCATTTGAATTCTAATATTCAAATTCATTTCCAACCCCATTTGAATTCTAATATTCAAACTTATTTTTTTACACCATTTGAATTTCTTCACTCAAATCCATTTGAATTCCCTTGAATTCAAATTCCATTTCAAAAGCATTTGGATTTCCTATTTTGAAATCCCATTTGAAATTCTATTTCCAATTCTACTTTGAAAATCCTATTTCAAAGTTTATTTCAAATTCTATTTTGAAATTCTACATGCAAATCTCTATTTGAATTTCTTTATTCGAATTCCTTTGAATTCAAATTTTATTTTAATTCCTTGAATTCAAATTCTATTTTTCATTCTAATTTCATCTATTCAAATTCTATTTGAACTTCTATTTGAATTTCTAATATTCAATCTCCTCTTAAAATTCAAATATTTAAACTCCTTTTCTAATTCTACTATTCAAATGTTATACTCAAATTTCATTTGAGTTATATATTTAAAAATTTCATTTCACATCCTATTTTGAAATTTCATTTCAAATTCCAATTTCACACTTGTATTTCTATTTCTGAATTATCAAATGATAATTCTTTTCACTTCAATTATAACTTCGTTATAAAAGAACTATTTATAACTTCGTTTAAAAAGAAACTACTTGTTTTATTTTTCAAAAAAACAAGTTTATATTTTATTTCCATTTAAAATTCAAATTCTATTTAAAAATAGAATTTTTTTCCTTTTTAAATCTCAAATATCCTTCCACGATATTTTAAATATCATTACTTAAGCCCAGTGATATTTAAACACACAAAGCAACAAATTATTTATTTTTCTAACACATCATATATAACAATATATATGCAAACAAATAAACAAACAGATAATATATTTTTGAGGAATCCAGTTGGATTCCTCCAACTTGTTTTCCTGCATCCACAGATGTTAGCACATAAATAATACCCATTCTGCTTCGTGGCAGAATATCGCGGTATAGAAGGTCATCCACTAATCATAGCGTGGGGCGTATAGGGTAATCATCCGCTATGAAACTGCGGGCATCCGCTAATGAGACTGCGGGAATCCAACCAATCAATCAACCCAATATATATATATATATAATAGCCTAAATAACTAATATATATAAAGCAAGCAGAAAAATCCAAACGAGCAACAACAATTATTTTTACGAAGTAAAAATAATTTTAATAAAAGGTGAGTGAGATTTACTCACCGTGATTTGCAGTTGTCAAATATCCTGTTTATTTCCAAATCATCGGCTACGAATCTTCTCGAATGAATTCGTACCTACGATAATTTGATTTAAATTTTCTGGTTATCATTTATTTATTTAAATTAACTATTTAATTGAATAAATAAATTTCATTCATATATAACGGTTACTAAATTAAATATATATATATTTTTACTTCCTAGGTTTGAACAACCAACGGTTTTAAATTTAAATATTTCTCTTAACTAATTAAAAATTCATATAATAATTCAATAAATAAAATTCTCTTTTTTCCAAATTCTGAATTAGTGACTAATTCCAGTCTTAACTAATTTCCAAGCATTTACATTAAAACTGTTTCACACTAAAAATAATACCTAAGTTAATTACTGATTTTGAATTTAATTCATACCTTAATCCTTGTCAACCCCTAGCCTGTTAACCCATCTTTGCAACCCAGAACCAACCCCGCACTATCCTTCTTCCATCACGACTTCGCCAATCACCGTGAACTGAAACTCGAGGGCTCCTCCAGACGATGAATGACGTCGAACTCCCTCTCTACTGTATCGCTTATGTTCCCAGGTCCGCACTAACCCTCAACGGTGATCGAACTTCACCATACTCGAGCCACCGACGCGCCTCCAAGCCCAAATTCCAATGCCGCAATCGACTTGACCCTCGCTGCCACCAAATACTTCCATACCCGAACCCTAATATCGCGACACCAATCATCGCGTCGAGCTCCAGTAATTTTAGGGCTTGCCCCTTTTGTTTTTCGGTGATTTGATCGAACGAAAATAGGAATGCTCGAAGAAATTGAAAAGGCGGGATCGATTTGACAGAGGAAGGAACGGCTTTGAATTTCTTAATTGAGAAGAGGAACTCCGATTTTTTCTCTGAAGAAATAGAAAGGGGGAGCATTGCAATTTATAGAAGAAAGGGGAAAACAAAATGTACGCTGCCATTTAATTGATGTCCCCTTGATATCGAGAACGGGAAACCAAAAATTTCTGCTCGAGAAGAGATAGTCTGCGCAAAACATAGTTTAGGGTGGTTTCTGATAGAGCATAGGTCGGCTTGAAATTAGGGTAGGGTGGCCGTTGATTTGATTTTAATTAAAACTAAAATATCTCACCAGTCCCTTATTTAAAAATCCGTAACCGCTATTTAGTCGCAACGACCGACGTTTTCAAGATTATACGATATTTTGAATTTAATAGAATCGGTTTAAAACGGAATAACACTATTAAATTAAATTAAACCATTTAAAATGTAAATTGATTTCTAAACAAATAAATTTATTTATATCATTAATTCAATATTTAAATGGCCAAAAATCCGGGACGTTACACTGCATCTAAATATGTTATTTCAAACAACATCATTTACTTCAATAATATTCAAAAATCAAACAATAATAGCAATCCAAACATTCATCTATAAATTATCGCATTTATATTATTTTAATCATGACCAATGAGGTAAATTACCTACATTGGTTACAACCGTTAAAATAACGATTGATTAAGATTAAATTAAACGGATGTTTAATTTAATCGGTTCAGTCACCGCATATATATTCATCATCCATCAACCAAATAACAATCATAACACACAAATATTTAAACCCGACTTATAAAATATAAGTGGGGATAAAACTGAGTGAGTAGAACTCACCTTAGGTTTTCCATTTGTTGTTAGAGTTGTTCGTTTTACAAGCTTCCATAGCTGCGTTCAACCCCGTCCATTCTCCTTCCATAATATTACGCCCATTGACACGGTTCTACACTTCTTGTTTGGCCTGATCCCGTTACTGTATGACCATGCTATAAATTTAATACCGTATTTACTACTTAATATAATATTTTAAATATCTTAATATTATTATCACGATATTCTAGCTTACTCTAATTAAACCCGATTTACTTAAATATAAATGAATTACTAAATTATAAGTTGAAATAAACGGTTAGGCAAATCCTTAATAATTTAACGACTTGCGCAATTTATAAATTATTTTATATAATTAATTAAAAATCCATAAGTTAATCAAAGCCATGATTAGGCAATAATTTGAACACGGTTGTGTACAAAAAAAACTATCCAGGCATCATTCACTACCCTATCTCACTTCATGGTTTCGAAACCATAAATGATAAGGTATATTTAACTATACTATTTTAATTGGCACGTTATAAGAAAATCCAAGGATACATGTGAACATTATTGGGCATAGTAAACCATTCATGCCACGTTAGAACTAACTAAGCACACTTGGATTTACCCTAGTCAAGTTCTACATTATAGATACTTAGGCACACACGTTATATTAACCAAAAAGGGTTAGGCACATAATAGTGCTTCCTGTTCACGTATATATATCATTTACCATTTGGCATGATTAAGTATGGGTTAAGGCATATTAATGGTTGATTTGGCACTATTGGTTCGAATAAATATTAAGATCAGGTGCTAGCGCTGGACAACTTATATTACGCACATCCTATAAACTCCTTACTAGCTATTTATAATCGAACATAACCCTATCAACTATGACCACGTTAAATAGTTAAACTAGAATTATAAATAGTTAATTAGGCATTTAAACTTTGTTACTCACCTGTACATCGAAACTACCTTCTCTCCACCCTCGCTGCTTTCATCCTCCGTTCCTGACCAACCGCCGGTCAGAATGACCCACTTCTAGACTCCGCAGTACCCACTCCCCCACTCATGCGCACTTCACTGGTAAACACACTCCAGCTTCTCCTCCTCCATATTGCTAGTTCGAAAGCAGCTTTGGCAATTTTATTTTCCTTCTTTTAGGTTCGTTATGAATACAAACAGCCCCCATACAGCCCCTCAATCCAACACATTCGCATGAACAGGCCACCTCGTCAAACTCCTTAGTTGCAACAGCCTTCACGTTCCCAAAGTATACCCTGTTCCTCCTTAATTCAATTTCGAAAGCTGCTGCTAGCTGTTCTTCATCCAAACTGACCCTGAATGGTGCTCATGCACCCTCTCTTTCCATTTGAACCCATCATGACACGTATGATAGCTTCCACTCCACCCCTGTTTCTCTCCGGTGCTGACCCATCAGTAGCTCCGACGCCCAACCACCGTCTTCGCCGACCAACAGCCCCTGCTCTAACCAACCCTGGGTGTCTCTCTCTCTCCAGTTTCTGTTGAGGCCATTGAGAAAAGCTATGTGGTTTATGATGTTTTAATGCATCAGATAAGGGATGCTCACGGTTTTCGTAGTTTGCTCATGAATTGAAACGGTGAGGTGTATATATTGTTTGAATTCTGTCGTTTCCATGGGAGTGCTGCTGAAACAACGGAAGCACGGTGCGTTTATATAGATGTGGAGCCTTTGCGGTGAAGGAATGAAGAGTACAGGTAGATACAGCTAGGATAGATCGGTGATTGAGGTGAAAATTCATGATAGAGGTAGCGCATATATATATATATATATATATATATATATATATATATATATATATATATACACACATAACATAGGGTAGGGGAAGAACATAGTACTATGCGTGTGTTTTCATTTCAATGCTGCATGTGTTTTTCTTTCATTTAGCCTGCCTTGTGAGTTTTCAATTCCTACATAATAGCTGCATGAGTACGGAAGATTTGACATTGGTTGATTTAAATAGATGAAACAAGGCCTGCATGAGTGTTAATTAAGTTATAGGACACATGACTGTGTCAATGTAGCTGTGCGGACTGTATATTTAGGTAGGCATGTGGACTGAGTTGAAAGCGTAAGAGAGAAAGACATAGGCTTAGCTGGGTTTGCCGAAGGACAAAACAAAGTATTAGTTTATACATACATTTTTTTCTTCCCAATCGAATGACAGGATGGAATTAGTGCGTGGCCTTTTAGGCACGTGGGAGCATCAGAAAATTTACAAGGACTGTACGATGTATGAATCGTATAGGGTAGACTAGTTTTATTTTATTATACTTAGGGAGGATGCTTCATAAATAGTACATAATATTATTATACGGTTACAATTTATTATACTGCAAGTTGCGTAGAACGTTTTAATTTTCGCACCACCATTCCCGAACCCCAACCACAAATAAAAATGGATACAACGTTACATCTCAATGTTCCTGTCTCGATAAAATAAATTTTGTTGAAATCAGACTCCGTTTGTACAACGTCATTATTTTAAATTTATCAGTTCACCTTTAAATTTCACGCATCGGTAAAATAATTTCGATCGATTACAAACTGGAAATCTAGCGATAACTAGATGTACGTATTCCAAAAAACTTATTTCGTCGAAAACAGAGGTCGTTTGAAAACAAAACTACTTCTAAGGCATGTATAATATATCGAACAATTTTCCGTGTTCGAAGCACGTACCTCATCATAAGGTAAGAAATGCATTGACTTGAACATTCTATTTCGTATGATTATTTAATTTCATCATCAATTGTCGTTGAGCGTTTTATACTCGTACCGATATACATAAATTTCAAATTGTAAATTACGAAATACCGCGATGGTTTCGAGTGCGATTTATATATAAATTATACGTTCAAACATCGTTATATAAACGAAATATATATTACAAATTCATTTAAAATTCCAAATCGATATTTAAAATAATTAATATATTAAATATCTGACTACCGAAAATGCGGGATGTTACATTCCTTCCCCCTTAAAAGAATTTCGTCCCCGAAATTACTGAAGTAAAAAGAATGTTTCAATATCCAATTAATTTCAAAATAATTAATTTCAAAATTCTAAGTTATATAAATTTATGAAAAATTCACCTGCACCTCCACTGCACTGCTCGATCATACAAACTACAAACGCCACTCCGGGCCTCACATCTTATCAAAGAAAACTCAAACCAAATGGCTATACAACTCAGGGGTATAAAATCAATCACCAATCCGTATAATTATGGTTTACCTTTTGGTCGGCAACCAAACTATATAATTCTAAAGCACAGCAATTAACAGCACCCATCCATTTTCAACCAACCTGTGCTTAACTCATTTACAACACAAGTAATAAATACATGGTTACTCAGTTTTATTTCATAATCGAATTCTATTCAAATTCATTATACTACAATTTAGTTTTCGATTTATTCAATTCAAATAATAAGCCATTAACGAATTCTATTCAAGCCTTCTAACAAACAATCAACAATCAATACACAACCATCTTAATTAAACCAATAAATTTATATTTTACTCAGGTTCCAACTTCCAAATAGATTTCATTTAACTCAAAATCCATTTTATCTTCAATATCAACTTAACTTAACCAGGTTCAGTTTCAAATCAATAATCAATTAACTATTTAATTTTCTAATTTATTCATCTCTATTTCAAATTCAAATTCTGTTTTTATTTCTAAATCATTCATTTTTTTATTTAGCTTATCATTTAGTTAAATACTCATTCATTCAAATTTACACATCCTATATGTGAAATCTCCTAGTTATTAAACCATTCAAATTTCCAATTCGATTTGAATTCGATTTGAATTCAATTTGAGTTCTATTCAATCAAACAAACAACTCAATATCTCAATAATTTTTATAAAATCATATTTTTTTTCTATATAATTAGGCCAAAATCATTTAATGATATCGTGTTAGTTGCCTGTCCAAAAAATCGAACCGATTAAATAACACAATACAAAACATTTTTTTATATAAAATTTACAAATACGCTCTCATTATGTATACACCCAAACTCAATCTAGGGTATTGCTAACCCCATCTCTATCGAGTTATGCCACATAGCCAAGGTTATTACTAAACTAATAGCTCTGATACCAACTGTGACGACCCAGATTTCCGGTACCTTTTGAGCTGACTAAACAACACCAGTCCAACCCAAATTGTACTAAAAACCCAGATGCCAATAGAAAGAATTTAGAGGGTGAGATAAGAAAGAAATATTAGAATAGAAGAAGAAGAAGTATCAACACAAAATCTCACATCGCAGCGGAACAAAAATATAATACAGAAATAACTTTTATTGAGAGCTTGTAAAGTACATACAGTCATCAGAGTACATCAATTCATCTGGACAGTTATAATAATCTGTCCTTATATACAATCACACAGCAGAATAAATACTAGATATCATACTTCTAAACATCTCTGGCTCGTCTCTGGACTTTGCAGCATCCGATAATCTGGACCTATACAACCCTGTCTAACCCGAGCATTACAAACACCGGGTCAGTCTGGTGAACCAGAGTGAGAACAACTCGCAAAGTTTAAGGGGAATCATCCAACTTGATTTTTAAAGTTAAAAATCTTTTTTTCGAAAGAAAAGGATAATTGTAAGACCAAATCATCAAATAAACACGGACGGTTTTTACCTTATGATAACCCAAAACATTTTGAAATCATATATATCCTCTGATATTACAATAGTGTCTAAATGCAAATAAATAACAATCTAGTGGAATGCTTGCATCTCACGCTCCACATATATAGTATACAATCAAAACCGCGGGCGCTTATTGGAGATTGGATTCCGACTATGTTAAGGTATGGAACCACCTGCCGATAGTGTATCTCTAGAGGCGAATACACTGGGTTCAACAAGAACGTCTTGCAACCCGGCCCACACATGACCGACCACTCATTTCTCTTGAGTGTATCAAATGTATATCACCAACGTTTGGGATCAGCAACCGTTTCCCGAAAGGGACAGCATCGAAATAGATTAATGAAGTAAAAGGAATTTCTCTAGATAGGTGATTATACACCCTAATGGGAGCGACCCTCATACCCATGCTGCCTGCCCGGTTTTTATCATTTCTCGGTTGATGAGTCTTGAGGTTAGGATTCATCTTTGGAACATTTGGCCACCATTTACTTGGAATGCCGCATCATCCGATCCGTCGGATATCACTAATTAATGTCCACAAAAATACCCTAGTTGGGAGCTACCCAACTATGACACGTTTGAAGAAATCAACGTACGTGACCCCGTTGGAAATACTCTGTCAGACATTCGTCCATACAAGTCATCCAGGAACAGGATGAACCGAAGGCACTCTTCTATTGCATCCAATATAGGAATCACCCCAAGGATTAGTAGCGAGAAGTCGTTTCAATCCGTAGATTCCAACCACGACCGAATCACAGTGTATCTCGAGCCGCTAAGCCAGAGATTATAAGTAATCCTTCCGTTTTATGAAAATCCACGATCTTCATTTACTCCGTCTTGATAAGCATGTAATATCTTGATAAGCATGTAATATTTTCAACTGTTTACGTATTTATTGGTCAGAATGGTTTTCGAACATAAATTCGTTCCCGGTCTTCCCGTATCAACAACCATATTGGTTTGGTTAGATAGTTAGTTATTTAACTATCAAATAAACAACTATTTAATCATGGAAATAAAATGGATTCACTGGTTCAGTATTCAGCATCACTTGGCCCTTTTTATTTAAAAATAAATTAGCTAATGGTTAATTTAAAATTCCTAAAACATTCCATCTTTATAAACATGGTATTAAATTCTCATTTCAATACTTTAATCTTCTGAGAACCATTTCAATCTAATATTTAGAAAAATATTTAATAACCGTATCTAATTTCTATTAACTATTATATCAAAACATTAGTTACATCACTATTTACTATTTACCGTCGATTCAGCTCATCACTTGTACAACAATTGTTACGACCTCTCTTTTGGTTTCCTTATTTGAACATTATGCTCGTCACTTATCTTTTTAGAATAAACTCATTCTAAATCTTATCTTCTTACTTTGAAAATATCGTTATATTTTCACCAATCTCCTTTATTTCCTTTCCTATGGAAATATTATTTCATATTCTCAAACTTGTTTAAGTTCCCTTTTATTTTGGAATCCTTTATATATAATTCCAAAGCATTACATTTTTATTTTTCAAGATAAATTCCTATTATAATCTTCACCATCACCTCTCGATAAATCCTAAAGTCATTCAAGTTGGAGTAATTTAAATTACCTCTCAAACCTTGATTAACCACATTATTATCTTTACTCGTCATCAACCCATTATATTCCCCTTTTCCTCTTTGAAAATCTCATTCCAAACCACATTGTTAAGTAATGTTAAATTAAAACTTTAACATTTTTGCCACACGCCCATTTTTCAAATTCCATTTTACCTCTCTGGTTTAATATAAACCCTTTTTAACTCGATCCCTTCTTACTTAATTTAAATATTAAGTAAACATTTTATTTAAGCTATCGCATTGGCTTAAAAACTCCTTTACAACTTCGTCTATAAAATCTCGGTTTTTAAATGTAAACCCTGCTCATCACTACTTCTAGAGTCCAATTATATTTCAATATCAACATTGATTCCAACTTCAATGGATCTCATTTATGGGCTGAGCACTTAAATCGTTACCCATTAAAATGATAATTTATGTAATAACCCGGAAATTCTGAGCCAGTTTAAAATTTTTATTTTGGCAATTTTAGCGAATTTTGAACATTTAAAATAGATTATTTTAAATAATATCGACGAAAAATTTATTTTGAATATAATTAGAACGTATATATTATACGCGTCGTCGTTAGAATATAAATATTTATATATAATTATAAATAGAATTGAAAATGGCGCGGTAGTTCGATAATTCGATTTCAAACTTCAATTGAATGTACCGGGTGCAAAACAATCCGGATTTTAGCGAAACCAAAAATAATAGGATCTAATTGATTACATCTTTCCAACGAATCCGAAAAATCAAGATTTCATAGCGGGAATCAAAAGATATGTCCAGTTGAAAATTCTGAATAGTCGCTATGGAATTCAGGCCCTTAAAAATTGACATTTTGCAAACGACCTCGGATTTCGACGAAACCACTTTTGTTGGGTCCGTGATGTCAAATTATTGCTAGATTCCAAATTTCATAATTTTTCGAATCAATATGTGAGCGTGGCAAAGGAAAACGTGTTTGACCAGTTTTAGTTGATTTTAATCGACTGGAAATTGGCCATTTTTCAAACGGTCTCAGAATTCGACGAAACTAGTTTTGTTAGGACCGTATCATCAATGCGAAGCTAGAAAATATTTTTCTGGAATTTTTCGAGTTAGTATGTGGCCCCGGTAAATTGAAATGTACGTTTAAAATTCAATATAATGAGTTATATTTTAAATTTAACGAAAACTGATCGAAACGATCGAATCAACTTGCGATACATATCCCATTGTGTTCGGAATAGGGGTAATTAGCTAGAGGCGACAGTCATTGGGTTCGATTTGGGGTTCGTATGTAAAAATATCATTTTCGAATTAAATAATATTAAATATAATATATATATATAACCAAATAAACCCTATTTCTCTTTCATCTTCTGATCAACCGGCCCTAGCAAAACAAATGGCCACGAAAGCTCTGAAATAAATCCCCAAAATCTATAGATCTATCGCGAATTCGATCGTAAAACTAAAGTGAAGATTATAGAGAATTATTTCCTCTTTAATATCATATGGTAATGATGGGTTCTAATCGACTAAATGGTTCGAAATCAAGTGCTGAAGACAGCACGTTCGCAGCGGTCCTGCGGGCACCAGGGACGCTCGAGTTCGCCGTCGTCCCAGGTGATGGCAGCAGGCGTTCCAGCGGTTCAGGCGGCGACCCCTGATGGCTCTCCGATCAACTGTGGCGGCGGCAAATCCTTGCCTTAGGGGGCGAGCTCAGTTCAGCGGCTTCCAGAGAGAGAGGGATGCCGTGTAAATTTCTCTTTTTACTAGTATATTAGTCCATTAATTAGGTAAGATCTGAATTGTATATTTTATATCTATATATCATTGATTTTTTTTTTTGTATTTAAATATGTTTCAAATTTAAATATACCCCTTTGTCTTTAAAAATAAGAATAGCTTTAAAAATAGAAAGGGGAATGGAATAGAAAAAAATAATAATAATAGAAATATACTTTGTTTTAAAATACAATTGCTTTGAAAATAAATATGTTTTCAAAATAAAATTAACTTTGTTTTGAAATGGTTATCATAAGTATAGAAATTCGATTTTTTATACATTCACATAGTGAAGAAAAAAAATATGATTTTTATTATATTTGGAAAGGCGAAATCTTTAGCGTGATAAAAATATATTTTTTATTATATGAACATTGATATAAAAATAGAATTTTTATCTATATAGCATCGATGTAAAAATCAAATTTTTTTATCTATATAGTAGTGGTGTAAAAATATGATTTTTATATACATAGCAACAATATAAAAATGTGATTTTTATATATGTAGTGGCTGCGGGTAACAAAAGTGACGAAAGGCGAGAACGGCGAAGACTTCTACTTTTGAATTGTCGTGAAGTTGGGATAGCTTTGGTGAGAACTCCTCACTTTTATTTTTTAAATTTCTAGTTAATATATATACTAGGATGCAGACGGTGCTTAGCAGCACCCGACATAATCGTCCACAGACCATGGACTTGTTTGTTTGATTGCAAAAATTAGTTAGATTATTTGATTGAAATTTGATTGTTTGGTGAAATGTAATGGATTTGATTGTTGTGTGAATGGCGTGGGCCTTCACTAGACCGGGGATAAGGCTAGGCCTTGTCCCGTTTCTAGTATCGTGCCGTTATGCCGCCGAAATTTCCTAAAATATGTTAGAAAAATAAAAATATCATTTTTATTGTGTAAATGAACTGAATAGAAATTCATGTGTTGAAATAAAATATTTTATCGTTAAAAATATAATTTTTAACGTGGAAGTGAATAAAATAAAATATTCATTTACAAACTGGACGGTTTGTTTATGTACACCTATTTGAAGGACATTGATTGGGTCGATAAATTTTACACATCGCCCAACTGCACAACTAAAATCCGTGTTTGATTGTTTGAAACCCCACACGGGTGTTGGGATGAAAATTGAAGTTCACTCATCCTGATTGATTAAATATGTCGATCGATTGATTGACAGACTGTTATAAGCGTTAGATGTCTATATTTGATGCTTATACAGTGTAGTGCACTTTGGTTGATGGTCGATTATTTTTCAATGCTGTCATATACGTGTGATGTATGAAAATCCATATAATTAACATTATATGGTGATTGATTGGGCCTCATTCCAATTTAGAAAATAAAGAATAATATAAAATAAAGGTTCATGTGTTGACCGTACTCATCCGTTGAGATTAGTCATGTGTTGAACGAAATATTTTAATAATAAAATTTACATCTTTATCAATATAAAATAAAGGTTCATGTGTTGACAGTACTCATCCGTTGAGATTAGTCATGTGTTGAACGAAATATTTTAACAATAAAATTTACATCTTTATCATATATGAAATCAGAAATTAACTGGAAGATAGATAAGATGAGTGGTCTCCTGGATATTGATCTGATGTTGGTTCCGGCCTTCGGGGTTAATATTTAGGGAATCGTTCTCTTACTAATTTACGGTTGGAGTCTGATTTGATATCAAACGATAAATACCCTAATTTTTATAAAATATATTAAATAACAAAAATAGTCACACGTGGACAGTACTCATTCGTTGAGATTAGTCGTGTGTTGACAAAAATAAATATTCATTTGTTGAATAGAATATTTGAAAATAGAAATATATGAAGCCGTGTTGATTAGATTGACGTCATTTTGACGTGAACGATATTTATATCGATTTTATTCATTTTAAAATGAATATTGAAAAGTGATTTCGAAATCGAATATTTTGAAATGAAATTTGAATTAAATTGAATATATAATGAATTTGATTTAATTAGAAAACGAATTCGAATTGAATTGAATATATAACGAATTTTATTTAATTAGAAAACGAATTCGAATTGAATTGAATATATAACGAATTTGATTAAATTAGAAAACGAATTCGAATTGAATTGAATCGAATAGAAAACCAATTTGAATTCAATCGAATAGAAAACCAATTTGAATCCAATCGAATAGAAAACCAAATTGAATTCAATCAAATAGAAAACCAATTTGAATTCAATCGAATAGAAAACCAATTTGAATTGAATCGAATAGAAAACCAATTTGAATTCAATCGAATAGAAAACCAATTTGAATTGAATCAAAAAGAAAACCAATTCAAAATGAATTGAATATAAAACGAATTCGAATTGAATTGAAAACGAATTCGAATTGAAATGAATTCAAATTGACTTGAAATTTGAATTGAATAGAAATGAATTTTAAAACGAATTTATAAGGAAAATTCAATTTCGGATTTGAATTGAAATGGAAGTTGAAATTGTTTTTGAAACGAATTTAAAACTATTTATAAAATTAATTTTAAAAGGAAATCGACGAAATATATATTATATATTATATATATATATATATATATATATAATATTGGCCTGAATAGAACGCGCCGCGCCGCGGTAGTTCGTGAATTTCGACCATTTATTTCAAACGGACATTACGGGAGATCCGACCGTCGGATTCTCCTAAAACCGGAACCATTGGGTTCGTATCGAAAAGAGCTTTCTAACGAATAATAGAAATTTGAAATCTAAAGGTTGGATTTGGAGATACATCCAAATCAAATTCGAAAAAGGTCGCTATAGGTGCAGTTCGATGGCCGTTGTTGGAAACCGAATGTACGGGCCTTGATAAAATTATTAAAAATATCAATAATTTGTGTAAAATCATAAGAAATGATTTGGGAAAAATTAGGATGAAAAACTCCATATTTGAAAAGATAAAAATAGTTTTTTATCGAAATGAACTAGTTTTGAACTAAAATTAAAACCCAACTATTAATAAACAAATTGGATTTGAAATGGGTTTTAAATGGAATTGATTTGTGAGTTTATCGTGAACAGTGTTTTAAATAACACTTGTTCTTTAACCCGATAATAAATGTTATTTGGTTTGTCGTGGACTGTGTTTTAAAAAGACATTAGTTCTTTAACCCAGAAAAGGGAGTTTTAATGAATCTGCAATTAGATTGAAACGTAAATTGATAATTTAAATTATCAAATTTAGAAATTGAGCGAGATTGGAGTATCACCAGTTTTGCTCCAAAGCGATAGTTAAATCTTTAATTAGATTTGAACGTGGAATGGTAATTAACTTTACCGATAACACTGTGGTGTTAAATATGGAGTATTACCAGTTTTGCTTCATGGGATGAATAGGTTGGGATTGGGAAATAAAATAAATAATTACTTTGGTGTGGTTTGCTAATCTCGACTAGTTTGAAAAACCATAATTTGGTTTGAAATGACATCCAAAGGAAGATTAAAGGATAAATTTAGAAGAATTTATCTTGGATAAAATTAATGGGAACCTTTCCCTAAGAATGTGATTTTGTGAATAAAAGAATATTCTGAATTGGAATGAGGCGTATGTTGTGTTTGTGTAACATTTGTTTTTAATATACGCGGGTTGTTCGGAAAGGCCGGGTTCATGCCCATTCCGAATAACCGATTCGACGATATGTCGAAGATGAAGACGGTGGTTGAAGACCGGAAGTCTTCACATCGTTTGGATAATTACTGACGATCCTGATTGGGCTGTACACCCAAGAGGATGGAAAAAGTTGGTGGTCGTCCAGACGTACTTGGAGATCGATGGATATGCGAGGAAAGTGCCTCCGGTTTCGTTCAGACCCAGAACGAACTTGTAAATGGATTGTGTGTCTGACATTGGATTTTATTCTGTGTTGATTGATTTCTGTTAAATATATATCTGTTTGGCGGCGGAGAATTTATTCTCTTGCTTAACGCCCTTCTCTGAGACGTACGAACTTAGAGGTTATACATCGATATATATCAATCGCATGGCATGAATTACCTGTGTGGCACGCTGAGTTGCATGGATCAAGGCTTCTGTTGAAAAGCAAAGTCTTGTGGTTGATGATCAAAGCACGGCCTACGTGGCAGCTTTATGTATAGCGTGAATTCGCGAGCCTCACACCTCGGTATGAGTTAAAAACGGGATACAGACCGTTGGGAGAACACGACGTTTCTTTCTAGCTTTGGTGGTGTCAGTGACTTACCAGCCTTGACATTTATATACTTTTCACCTTTGTGGTTGTTGGAATGAGGCGCCTCGATTTTAGGTCTGTAAGGACCGGGGAACGTGTGTTCAGGAATAAATAATCCTCTAACGTAAGTGTGGACCGGCCCGACCGATCCAGTGGCTGCCCAGAGTGTGTAATCCTGAGCATTTGCTAGAATGTCTCGAAGCGGAGAGGATCTTACCCCTTGCCTCGACTCATGACGGAAATCAAATTTCCAATACATGATATTGCGGTTTTAATTGTAGAACTAGTATGGCGACATGATAGATGGTACCCATGCCGTCTATGATTGATATTTATGATTGAAATTGTTTTGACACTAAACACTTATTATAGTATCAAATGATTTGTTTTAAACGTACCAAGCATGTTTGGCTACTATAAGGGAAAACCCTATCTTCCGGCTTGCGTTGCATTGTTTGATGGGACCTGGGTCTTATAATAGCTTCATTTTTCGAAAAAGCATTGCGTTGTTTATCCTATGCACTGGTATTCTTGGGAGGAAACCCGTTCCGTGTTATACGGCGTGGTCCCTTGAATTACTCTCTTTTAAAGTAAAGTTTTAAATAACTGTTTTAGTTCTCACACCAGTCACATGACAGACCTGGAGTTTATTGTTTTAACCTAAACTCTGGGTTCCCTCATTTTCCGCACGGGTAGCTAGTAGTTTTGGTTTTGCAGATTTATATTCACAGGATCCGGATTTACAGCTGGGACGACGCTCGGAAAGCTCTGTATCCGTGTATTACTTTCAGTTGTGCTTTGTATTATTTTTCCGCTGCTATGTAATTTACTGTAATCTCTGATATTTATCGAATGTAATTTATTCATTTATACTCTGTATATTCTTGTATTCTGATGGAATTGTTGTAATAGCAATGAAATGTTCTTCCGTCTGCGTTCATTTGTGTCCTGTTCTCAAAACGATCAGGGGTTTCGAACGGTTTAGATCGGTTTAATGACTGATTCGGATCGAGCGAAATTCGAGGCCGTCACATTTGGTATCAGAGCTTTGGTTTACAGAGCTCGAGAACAAGACACATTAGAACCATACGAAAGAACTCATCAGATATTGGATTAGTAATATCCAATTAGAATGACTCGTTAGAGATAGGATCAGTAGTATCCTAGAACGAGTGTGAAGAGTATTTTTTTTAAATGAAAACAATTTTGTTTTGAAAATTTAAACCATTTTATACGTATTTGAATATTTATTTATTTTGAATTTGGACAATCCAATATATAAAGATTTTGCATATACGCGTCATGAACGTATATTCGAAGTTTTAATATATTAGATAGGTATAGAATCACATTCTAGTCGCCCGGACATGATTCTGATGATGGCGCGCCATCACCAGTATTTATTTTCGTGTTTCGAAGGTGTGATTTCTATATATTTCCATTAAACTGGTGTGAGAACCAAAACTTATTGTAACAACCCGGAATTTTGGGGCCAATTTAAAATTTTATTTTAAGGAAACTTTGTTAGATTTTTTTTTTTTTTTTTTTTTACATTTTGATTATCATAAAAAATATATATATATGAAATATGTTTTAAAATAAAAGTTAGTCTTTATTTAAATGTAAGAACATAAAAATGATTTACATTTAAAAGTTATTCTTTTTAATGAAATGAACATATTTTGGTTAGTGCTAAAAGTCTAACTTTTTAATGTCATGTAGAAACATGAAATGTTTTACATTAAAAATTTATGCTTTTAACGTCAAGTAGGAACTTTAATGACATTGATTAATTCATTGATTGAAAATAATGTGTAGGTTATAAATGAAATAAATTTTGACAATATATATATATATATGAGTTGTGATATGTTTTCAATGGTCTTAATCTAGTATAGATAAAATTTATTTAAATATGGAATACATTCTTGAGTATATAAGTTGTTACATAATAGCTTTGTATTAAAAGCAAATATACACGTTATTTAATAGGAAAGCAAATGAAAAGCATAAACAAGTAATTTAATAAGATATATTAATAATAAAAAAATCAACCAAATATGGATATGGGGGGAAATGAATATAGGCGGAAATAAATACCATTATTCTTAATTGGTGTTGAAGCTGAATCAAATAAATCTAGTAAGGTTCCAATTTATTTTCTAAAAATTGTCATTCAATGCCCTTTTTATTCTGAAATTTGAAAAATTAATAATATAATACTATATATTCCCTCATAAAACAAACACTAATTCATTCTATACCCTAGCCGCCGTCATCTACAGTTTTCATGGCCTAAACTCTTCAAATCTTTCTTCCCCAAATTCTTTCAATCCAATCATGAACAATCAAAACTTAATGAATGAAATAATCAAGAGCAAAGCAAGGCTACGAAGTGGCGGTTTCCGATGGTGTTCTGACGGCTTGGGGTTGCGTGCGCAGGTCCTTGGCAAAGTCGACGATGGGTTCAAATTCAGAGAGGCAAATACGATGAAGATGAAGGCAAAGGCAAAAGCGTAAATTAATTTAAGTTTTGTTAGAATCGTGGTGTCGGGATCTACAACCGGGAACTGTCTAGAGCTGAAATAGAGAACGTTGAAAATCCAGAATTAAAAAGCTTTGTGAGATTTCTATCTTTATTCAATAACTAAAATTTAATTATTCTCTTATTATTCGAAATCGATGCATGTATATAATGAAATCAGATTTGTGATTTGCGATTGAAATTTGTTGATTATTGATTTTGGTTGTGATGCTTCGTTGAATTTTATCGTTGTTTATTAGAAGATCGTTGAAATTAAACATATCATGTTTGTTTAGTTAAAAACAAATATATGTTATTAGTTCTATTGGAAACCAATACCTCATGTCTATTAAGGTAAAATTGTTGAAACCAAAATATCATATTTTTTGGTTAATTAGAAATTTGTTAACGAATGAAATTACCATTTTGCTTGTTATTAGTTATCATAGAAAATGGTTTGCAAAATAACATGTCGCCAAAAAAATTACATTTTTATGTTTGTTTAGAAATGAATGAATTCATGTTAGAGAACATATTAGTATACAAATTTCATTTTTATGTTAATTGAAATGAATTAATGTTAGAAACCCTGTTATCATAAAAATCACATTTTTATGTTAGTTAGAAATGAACAAATTTTTGTTAGAAAACATAAAATGTAATTTTAGAATAAAAACACAGTTTGTTAACAAAATGTACAATTAAGATAAAAACATCGCATTTAGTTAAAATGTACAATTAGATAAAAATGCGCATTTAGATTAAAACACCGTTGTTTTAACAAGTGTAAAATTAAAATAAAAACACGTTTTAATGTTATGGCAAAAGCATAGGGAAAGATTCAGGTTTTTATTTAAGGAATTATGTTTTACATTAAAATCACATTTTAATGTGATATTAGAAAACATAGAAAGAGTCATGTTTACCAATAAAAACCATGTCATTCATTTAAGATTTGTTTTTGTTAAATAAAAAGAAGTCATATTTGTCTTGTTAAATAAAAAGAAGTCATATTTGTCTTGTTAAATAAAAAGAAGTCATATTTGTTTTGTCAAATGAAAAGAAGTCATATTTGTTTTGTTAAATAAGAAGAAGAAACAGTAAATATTCATTTGTTTATTATTTATGGAAATTCATAGATACATGTTTGTGATCTTGTCTGAAATGATTTGTGATTAAATCTGTTGTTGTATGTTGTGGGATGATTTAGAATATTCACGTTGTTTAGATTATATGAAGTTGTATTGCAAGTAACACCCAAAATCATATGTGTTATCATTTGTAGGCTTACTTAATTTGTTAGGAAATTGACAACAAGCATACCAATTTGGCGTGGTATGAAGTATTGGATTTGTTACGTGTGTTAACACCAAACATATAAAAATTGGAGTGTATGGATGTGGGATTATATACGTATGTTGACATCCAATAGATAAAAATTGGGGTGGTTGCAATATTGGGTTTGATATGTATGATTGACATCAAGTTTATTTAAATGGCGTTCTTGTGAAATATGTATTACAAGTATATTATTGATGTAGTTAGTAAAATAGAACTATAATCATAATTTTAGCGTGGTTGGTAAAATAGAATTATAATTATATTTTTACCGTTAGCATTAAAAGTGAACGTTAACTTTATTTTCACCTTCTGCATTAAAAACGAATTTTACTCTTATTTTCACCGTCTGCATTAAAATGAGTTTTAAGTCTTATTTTCATTGTTGGCATTAAAAATGAATTGTAATCTTATTTTCTTTGTTGTCATTAAAAATGAGTTTTGATCATATTTTTCCTGTTGTCAATAAAAATGGATTTTTATCATATTTTCACCGTTATTAATGAAAATGAAATATAGACATATTTTCACCGTATTTAATTAAAATGAAATGCAGTTATATGATGTAGAGTTAATGAATAACATGAAATTATAATTAAATTTTGACGTTCAAGGAAAAATACGAATGCAAGTATAATTTTTGACATATCATAGTTGCATACATATGTGTGGTATTCTCGCATATGAAATAAACCATATATTATAGTTGCATACATGTGGATGAAATGATTTCATTTATTAAAGTGGCATTCATGCACATGAAATAAAACATATCCTTAAGTTCGCATTCATTGTTTTATGAAATGATTTCATTAATTATTGTTGCATTCTTGCATATGAAATAAAACATGTATTATAGTGCATTCATGTTTTATGAAATAGATTCATGCTTTGAAGTTCATTCTTGCATATGGAATAAAACATGTATTATAATTGTATTCATGTTTTATGTAATGAATTCATGTATTATAGTGCATTCATGTTTTATGAAATGAATTCATGAATTAGTGTACATTAGTACATCTAGGATATAAATATATGTTAATGTAGCGATAATACGTTAAAAATATAAACATAGGAATAAGTTCATTCTTTTATTTGTGTTCTTAACACAAAAATAAACATAGAAATAAAGTTCATCCTTTTATTTGTATTTTTCAAATATGACATGCAAATAAAAGTGCATCTTTTTATTTTTGTTCTCTAACACAAATATGACATAGAAATAAAAATGCATCTTTTATTTGTACCCCCTAATATAAACAAACCTTAGAAATAAAAGTTTATCTTTGTATTTGCATTTTTCCAATGCAAATATAGTATAGAAAAATAAGCCCATGTTTTAGTTATGTTCTTTATTACAAATGAAACTTAGAAATAAAGGTTACATATTTTTATTTACATCCCTCGATGTAAATAAACATGTAAGAAAAATATAACTTTTATTTGCGTTCAGCAACGCAAATAAAAATAAAATATGAAATTAAGAGTTGCATTTCTATGATAGCTAAAAACACATAGTTAATGTTTATGATAAAAAAAAAGTAGAAAGATGTACATATTTCACTATGAAATATGTTTTACATTAAAATACATTTTAATGTAATATTGGAAACATAGTAAAGGACTCACTATTTTTGTTCATAAAAATAGATTGAACAAAATATTTATTTTTGTTCATTAGAAAGAAATTCACACTTCTGTCTAAATTAAATAGTGAAAACAAAAGAAACACTTTCGTTTAAGAGAAGGGAGTTGTACAATTTAGAATTGGAAAATGAAATAAAAATACATTTTAGTAGACATTATATACAGGAATGTGTGTTAGGTAGATAGTTCACTCTTTTATTGAGCATGATACCTATATTAATATATCGCCAAATAATTTACATTTATATATATATATATATATATGAATAAAAATAGCGACATATCGTTATTAAATTTTATTAACGATATGAGATGGTTTTAAACCTTATATATATATATATGCGAGAATCATTTGAAAAGACCGAGTTCAATCTCATTTCAAATGATTATACGACGTTCTAAGTCGAAGATTTAAAGACGGTGATTGAAGACCGACGATCTTCACATCGAATGGGTGTGTTGCTACTGAGACCCATGAGAGGAGTAGCTACCTTGAAAGGGTTTCAGTGGTGGTCGTTCAGACGTAGTGTTGATTTGTACGGATTTGACTTTCGCTCAGACCCAGAGCATAAGTTTATAAATGGAATGTATGTCTGACGTTGTAGTCCTTTATACTACATTCGTTGATCTCTATTAATATATATCTGTTTGGTGATTAACACCCTTCTCTGAGACGTACGAGCTTAGGGGTTATATATTGGTAGAAATCAATGGTATAGTATGGACTGACAATGTGGCATGCTAAGATGCATTGATCAAGGCTTTTGTTGAAAAGCAGGCCTTGTGGTTGATGATCAAAGCACGGCCTGTTTAGGCGTAGCTTTGTGTATAGCGTGACTTCGCGAGCCTCACACCCCGGTATGAGTCAAAAACGGGATATGGACTGCAGGGAGTGCACACGTTTCTTTCTAGCTAGAGTGGTGTCAGCGACCTACCAGCCCTGACATTTTACTTATGTGGATGATGGATTTTGAGGCGCCTCGTTATTTTTATAGGCCGTTGGTGGTCATACTATAGGTCCAAAGGGACCGGGAAGCGTGTGTTCAGGCATAACTAATCCACTGCCCATAGGCGGGGACCGGCCCTGAAGATCCAAGGGTTCACTGCGGGGGATCCTGAGGCATTTGCTAGAGTGTCTCGAATCGGAGAGGAGCTTGCCCCTAGCCTCGACTCATGATGGAATCCAAATTTCCAATACGCCCTTGCGGTTTTGATTGTATAACTAGTATTGGCGACATGCTATATGGTAACCATGCCGTCTAGGATTGATACTTATGATTCAAATCTTTTTATTAAAACATATACACACTAATAATAATATCAAATCCGTTTTATACGTATTAAGCATCTTTTGACCATTATAAGGAAAAACCCTATCCTCTGGTGTGCGTTGCATTGTGTGATGGGACCTGGGTCTTATAATGGTTTCATTTTTCCAAAAAGACATTGCGTTATTTCTCGATTTACTTTGGTTTATGCACTGGCAATCCATAGGAGTAAACCCGTTCCGCGAAAGTGGCGTGGTCCTTGGATTTGTCTTATTAGTTATATTAGTTTAGAATTCTCACACCAGTCCCATGACTGACTCGTAGTTTGTTTCACTTTGCAAACTCGGGTGCCCTCTTTTCCACACGGGCAGTCGAGTAGCTTTTTGCAGACATCTCTCTCTTTAGCAGGATCCTGGATCGAAGCCTAAAGTTGTGTCCAGAGCTTAGAAGTCTTCCGCTGTTTAATGTATTAAATCTGTTGTAATTTATCTTCCGCTGTAAATTTATTTAATGTACTCTGGTATATATTCTGTACTCTGATGTAACATTTATTATGATGTTATAAAAGTCTGCTGTTATTGTTCTGATGTTGTTGTATTCCCAAAGTTAACGTATGCGAGTTTTGAAAGGTCTTGGTCGATTTAGCGATCGATTAAGGTCGGGCAAAATCCGTGTCGTTACAGGTGGTATCAGAGCTCTGGTTAGCTCAAAATCTTTGGGGTACAACTTGTTAGAACCGAACAAAAGACTCATCAGAGATTGGATTAGTAATATCCAATAAGAATACTCATTAGAGATAGGACCAGCAGTGTCCTAGAATGAGAATACTCATTAGAGATGGGGTTAGTAATGCCCTAGAATGAGTTCAGAGTGATAAGCTTATAATTAAAGTATTTTGATTATATATATAATCCTATTTCAGAAGATAAGATTTTTAAATATATAAAAGTATATATGTATTTGATAAATTAGTCCACAATTGAAATTAATAATAGTAAAATTGAAATTTAGTTAATAAATTAAACAACTTATAGCTACGTTCCTTTTCGAGGACGAAAAGATTTTAAGTGGGGGAGACTGTAACAACCCGGAATTTTGGGGCCAATTTAAACTTTTATTTTAAGGAAACTTTGTTAGAATTTTTTTTTTTTTTTTTACATTTTGATTATCATAAAAAAAATATATATATATGAAATATGTTTTAAAATAAAAGTTAGTCTTTATTTAAATGTAAGAACATAAAAATGATTTACATTTAAAAGTTATTCTTTTTAATGAAATGAACATATTTTGGTTAGTGCTAAAAGTCTAACTTTTTAATGTCATGTAGAAACATGAAATGTTTTACATTAAAAATTTATGCTTTTAACGTCAAGTAGGAACTTTAATGACATTGATTAATTCATTGATTGAAAATAATGTGTAGGTTATAAATGAAATAAATTTTGACAATATATATATATATATATGTATATATATATATATGTACATGTCTTTGGCTGTCCTCTTAAATATTTCCCTTGTCAATTCATATTTAACATTTAGAAATTCAAAATATAGACCATATGCTTATAAACAAATAGCATTAATTTAGCATTAATTCTTTCCACTTTATCCTCTCTCTCCCTCTTTCATTGTCATCTACTTTTGAAATTTGAATAATAAAAGAAATAAAATAAATGTGTCATTATTGCGTATAATCAAAAGGGGTTTTAAGGAAACATTTATAAAAACTCAATTAAAACATAAAACGTATTTATTCGTAATGCACATGCATGGTTTTTGGAATAAAAACAAAACTTTGCCCCACTATCAAATTTGTAATTACCTTGTTACATGCTGAAAATGATTGATATACATACTCGCCAAATAATAGGCTTGCTGAATTTCTTTGCATCATAATAATAAAAGAAAATGTGTTACCGAAAGATAGATAATTAAAATTTGATATGTTTTCCTATTTTGGTTTCATAACTTAATATATATATACATAAATACATATATATATATATATATATATGAGTTGTGATATGTTTTCAATGGTCTTAATCTAGTATAGATAAAATTTATTTAAATATGGAATACATTCTTGAGTATATAAGTTGTTACATAATAGCTTTGTATTAAAAGCAAATATACACGTTATTTAATAGGAAAGCAAATGAAAAGCATAAACAAGTAATTTAATAAGATATATTAATAATAAAAAAATCAACCAAATATGGATATGGGGGGAAATGAATATAGGCGGAAATAAATACCATTATTCTTAATTGGTGTTGAAGCTGAATCAAATAAATCTAGTAAGGTTCCAATTTATTTTCTAAAAATTGTCATTCAATGCCCTTTTTATTCTGAAATTTGAAAAATTAATAATATAATACTATATATTCCCTCATAAAACAAACACTAATTCATTCTATACCCTAGCCGCCGTCATCTACAGTTTTCATGGCCTAAACTCTTCAAATCTTTCTTCCCCAAATTCTTTCAATCCAATCATGAACAATCAAAACTTAATGAATGAAATAATCAAGAGCAAAGCAAGGCTACGAAGTGGCGGTTTCCGATGGTGTTCTGACGGCTTGGGGTTGCGTGCGCAGGTCCTTGGCAAAGTCGACGATGGGTTCAAATTCAGAGAGGCAAATACGATGAAGATGAAGGCAAAGGCAAAAGCGTAAATTAATTTAAGTTTTGTTAGAATCGTGGTGTCGGGATCTAAAACCGGGAACTGTCTAGAGCTGAAATAGAGAACGTTGAAAATCCAGAATTAAAAAGCTTTGTGAGATTTCTATCTTTATTCAATAACTAAAATTTAATTATTCTCTTATTATTCGAAATCGATGCATGTATATAATGAAATCAGATTTGTGATTTGCGATTGAAATTTGTTGATTATTGATTTTGGTTGTGATGCTTCGTTGAATTTTATCGTTGTTTGTTAGAAGATCGTTGAAATTAAACATATCATGTTTGTTTAGTTAAAAACAAATATATGTTATTAGTTCTATTGGAAACCAATACCTCATGTCTATTAAGGTAAAATTGTTGAAACCAAAATATCATATTTTTTGGTTAATTAGAAATTTGTTAACGAATGAAATTACCATTTTGCTTGTCATTAGTTATCATAGAAAATGGTTTGCAAAATAACATGTCGCCAAAAAAATTACATTTTTATGTTTGTTTAGAAATGAATGAATTCATGTTAGAGAACATATTAGTATACAAATTTCATTTTTATGTTAATTGAAATGAATTAATGTTAGAAACCCTGTTATCATAAAAATCACATTTTTATGTTAGTTAGAAATGAACAAATTTTTGTTAGAAAACATAAAATGTAATTTTAGAATAAAAACACAGTTTGTTAACAAAATGTACAATTAAGATAAAAACATCGCATTTAGTTAAAATGTACAATTAGATAAAAATGCGCATTTAGATTAAAACACCGTTGTTTTAACAAGTGTAAAATTAAAATAAAAACACGTTTTAATGTTACGGCAAAAGCATAGGGAAAGATTCAGGTTTTTATTTAAGGAATTATGTTTTACATTAAAATCACATTTTAATGTGATATTAGAAAACATAGAAAGAGTCATGTTTACCAATAAAAACCATGTCATTCATTTAAGATTTGTTTTTGTTAAATAAAAAGAAGTCATATTTGTCTTGTTAAATAAAAAGAAGTCATATTTGTCTTGTTAAATAAAAAGAAGTCATATTTGTTTTGTCAAATGAAAAGAAGTCATATTTGTTTTGTTAAATAAGAAGAAGAAACAGTAAATATTCATTTGTTTATTATTTATGGAAATTCATAGATACATGTTTGTGATCTTGTCTGAAATGATTTGTGATTAAATCTGTTGTTGTATGTTGTGGGATG
The DNA here is from genome assembly GCA_030737875.1 of Allium sativum. Classification (NCBI taxonomy): domain Eukaryota; kingdom Viridiplantae; phylum Streptophyta; class Magnoliopsida; order Asparagales; family Amaryllidaceae; genus Allium; species Allium sativum. The sequence goes on along the minus strand of CM060912.1, from coordinate 764,965,929 downwards.
ATTTAGAATATTCACGTTGTTTAGATTATATGAAGTTGTATTGCAAGTAACACCCAAAATCATATGTGTTATCATTTGTAGGCTTACTTAATTTGTTAGGAAATTGACAACAAGCATACCAATTTGGCGTGGTATGAAGTATTGGATTTGTTACGTGTGTTAACACCAAACATATAAAAATTGGAGTGTATGGATGTGGGATTATATACGTATGTTGACATCCAATAGATAAAAATTGGGGTGGTTGCAATATTGGGTTTGATATGTATGATTGACATCAAGTTTATTTAAATGGCGTTCTTGTGAAATATGTATTACAAGTATATTATTGATGTAGTTAGTAAAATAGAACTATAATCATAATTTTAGCGTGGTTGGTAAAATAGAATTATAATTATATTTTTACCGTTAGCATTAAAAGTGAACGTTAACTTTATTTTCACCTTCTGCATTAAAAACGAATTTTACTCTTATTTTCACCGTCTGCATTAAAATGAGTTTTAAGTCTTATTTTCATTGTTGGCATTAAAAATGAATTGTAATCTTATTTTCTTTGTTGTCATTAAAAATGAGTTTTGATCATATTTTTCCTGTTGTCAATAAAAATGGATTTTTATCATATTTTCACCGTTATTAATGAAAATGAAATATAGACATATTTTCACCGTATTTAATTAAAATGAAATGCAGTTATATGATGTAGAGTTAATGAATAACATGAAATTATAATTAAATTTTGACGTTCAAGGAAAAATACGAATGCAAGTATAATTTTTGACATATCATAGTTGCATACATATGTGTGGTATTCTCGCATATGAAATAAACCATATATTATAGTTGCATACATGTGGATGAAATGATTTCATTTATTAAAGTGGCATTCATGCACATGAAATAAAACATATCCTTAAGTTCGCATTCATTGTTTTATGAAATGATTTCATTAATTATTGTTGCATTCTTGCATATGAAATAAAACATGTATTATAGTGCATTCATGTTTTATGAAATAGATTCATGCTTTGAAGTTCATTCTTGCATATGGAATAAAACATGTATTATAATTGTATTCATGTTTTATGTAATGAATTCATGTATTATAGTGCATTCATGTTTTATGAAATGAATTCATGAATTAGTGTACGTTAGTACATCTAGGATATAAATATATGTTAATGTAGCGATAATACGTTAAAAATATAAACATAGGAATAAGTTCATTCTTTTATTTGTGTTCTTAACACAAAAATAAACATAGAAATAAAGTTCATCCTTTTATTTGTATTTTTCAAATATGACATGCAAATAAAAGTGCATCTTTTTATTTTTGTTCTCTAACACAAATATGACATAGAAATAAAAATGCATCTTTTATTTGTACCCCCTAATATAAACAAACCTTAGAAATAAAAGTTTATCTTTGTATTTGCATTTTTCCAATGCAAATATAGTATAGAAAAATAAGCCCATGTTTTAGTTATGTTCTTTATTACAAATGAAACTTAGAAATAAAGGTTACATATTTTTATTTACATCCCTCGATGTAAATAAACATGTAAGAAAAATATAACTTTTATTTGCGTTCAGCAACGCAAATAAAAATAAAATATGAAATTAAGAGTTGCATTTCTATGATAGCTAAAAACACATAGTTAATGTTTATGATAAAAAAAAAGTAGAAAGATGTACATATTTCACTATGAAATATGTTTTACATTAAAATACATTTTAATGTAATATTGGAAACATAGTAAAGGACTCACTATTTTTGTTCATAAAAATAGATTGAACAAAATATTTATTTTTGTTCATTAGAAAGAAATTCACACTTCTGTCTAAATTAAATAGTGAAAACAAAAGAATCACTTTCGTTTAAGAGAAGGGAGTTGTACAATTTAGAATTGGAAAATGAAATAAAAATACATTTTAGTAGACATTATATACAGGAATGTGTGTTAGGTAGATAGTTCACTCTTTTATTGAGCATGATACCTATATTAATATATCGCCAAATAATTTACATTTATATATATATATATATATATATATGAATAAAAATAGCGACATATCGTTATTAAATTTTATTAACGATATGAGATGGTTTTAAACCTTATATATATATATGCGAGAATCATTTGAAAAGACCGAGTTCAATCTCATTTCAAATGATTATACGACGTTCTAAGTCGAAGATTTAAAGACGGTGATTGAAGACCGACGATCTTCACATCGAATGGGTGTGTTGCTACTGAGACCCATGAGAGGAGTAGCTACCTTGAAAGGGTTTCAGTGGTGGTCGTTCAGACGTAGTGTTGATTTGTACGGATTTGACTTTCGCTCAGACCCAGAGCATAAGTTTATAAATGGAATGTATGTCTGACGTTGTAGTCCTTTATACTACATTCGTTGATCTCTATTAATATATATCTGTTTGGTGATTAACACCCTTTCTCTGAGACGTACGAGCTTAGGGGTTATATATTGGTAGAAATCAATGGTATAGTATGGACTGACAATGTGGCATGCTAAGATGCATTGATCAAGGCTTTTGTTGAAAAGCAGGCCTTGTGGTTGATGATCAAAGCACGGCCTGTTTAGGCGTAGCTTTGTGTATAGCGTGACTTCGCGAGCCTCACACCCCGGTATGAGTCAAAAACGGGATATGGACTGCAGGGAGTGCACACGTTTCTTTCTAGCTAGAGTGGTGTCAGCGACCTACCAGCCCTGACATTTTACTTATGTGGATGATGGATTTTGAGGCGCCTCGTTATTTTTATAGGCCGTTGGTGGTCATACTATAGGTCCAAAGGGACCGGGAAGCGTGTGTTCAGGCATAACTAATCCACTGCCCATAGGCGGGGACCGGCCCTGAAGATCCAAGGGTTCACTGCGGGGGATCCTGAGGCATTTGCTAGAGTGTCTCGAATCGGAGAGGAGCTTGCCCCTAGCCTCGACTCATGATGGAATCCAAATTTCCAATACGCCCTTGCGGTTTTGATTGTATAACTAGTATTGGCGACATGCTATATGGTAACCATGCCGTCTAGGATTGATACTTATGATTCAAATCTTTTTATTAAAACATATACACACTAATAATAATATCAAATCCGTTTTATACGTATTAAGCATCTTTTGACCATTATAAGGAAAAACCCTATCCTCTGGTGTGCGTTGCATTGTGTGATGGGACCTGGGTCTTATAATGGTTTCATTTTTCCAAAAAGACATTGCGTTATTTCTCGATTTACTTTGGTTTATGCACTGGCAATCCATAGGAGTAAACCCGTTCCGCGAAAGTGGCGTGGTCCTTGGATTTGTCTTATTAGTTATATTAGTTTAGAATTCTCACACCAGTCCCATGACTGACTCGTAGTTTGTTTCACTTTGCAAACTCGGGTGCCCTCTTTTCCACACGGGCAGTCGAGTAGCTTTTTGCAGACATCTCTCTCTTTAGCAGGATCCTGGATCGAAGCCTAAAGTTGTGTCCAGAGCTTAGAAGTCTTCCGCTGTTTAATGTATTAAATCTGTTGTAATTTATCTTCCGCTGTAAATTTATTTAATGTACTCTGGTATATATTCTGTACTCTGATGTAACATTTATTATGATGTTATAAAAGTCTGCTGTTATTGTTCTGATGTTGTTGTATTCCCAAAGTTAACGTATGCGAGTTTTGAAAGGTCTTGGTCGATTTAGCGATCGATTAAGGTCGGGCAAAATCCGTGTCGTTACACTTATATAGCTAGAATACATTGTTGTGAATTGGCATCAAAAACAAGATTTTCAGTATATATATCAAAATTATGAATTTGAAACTCTAATTCACTAATTGATTGATGGTTGTGTTGTTTGTTTATTTGTTTGATAATTTTGAACCATTATGCCTAATTGCATCAAATATTGAATTGTACTGAAAATTAGTCGCATTTGCTTGCATATACAAGTACTTACATTGAACAGGTCATAGCAAGGAGGCTAGAGCAGAGAATAAAATTTGTTTGCCCGACAAATAGGTACATGTTTATCATAATTTACTGTTTTGTTCGGGTGATGATGATTTTATGAGCCTATTGGCTAGCCGCTTGGCTTTTTCTTTTTCTTTTTGAGATTAGAAGGCCTATACGGCAATTTCGGGATTTTCCCGTGGCTCCCGGTGCAGGGGAGGTTATGGCAAAAAAATTCGAAAATTCAGGGTGTTAGCCAAATTTTTGAAGAATTTGAAAATTCTCAGAAACTGAAAAGTTGGAGAATGGAAGCCAGAACGAACGTAGAGTTGATTAATCAAACCACTTTCGACTTTGTTCCTTTTCGGGGACGAAAAGTTTTAAGTGGGGGAGATTGTAATAACCCGGAAATTCTGAGCTAGTTTAAAAAATTTATTTTGGCAATTTTAGCGAATTTTGAACATTTAAAATAGATTATTTTAAATAATATCGACGAAAAATTTATTTTGAATATAATTAGAACGTATATATTATACGCGTCGTCGTTAGAATATAAATATTTATATATAATTATAAATAGAATTGAAAATGGCACGGTAGTTCGATAATTCAATTTCAAACTTCAATTGAATGTACCGGGTGCAAAACAATCCGAATTTTAGCGAAACCAAAAATAATAGGATCTAATTGATTACATCTTTCCAACGAATCTGAAAAATCAAGATTTCAAAGCGGGAATCAAAAGATATGTCCGGTTGAAAATTCTGAATAGTCATTATGGAATTCAGGCCCTTAAAAATTGACATTTTGCAAACGACCTCGGATTTCGACAAAACCACTTTTGTTGGGTCTGTGATGTCAAATTATTACTAGATTCCAAATTTCATAATTTTTCGAATCAATATGTGAGCGTGGCAAAGGAAAACGTGTTTGACCAGTTTTAGTTGATTTTAATCGACTGGAAATTGGCCATTTTTCAAACGGTCTCAGAATTCGACGAAACTAGTTTTGTTAGGACCGTATCGTCAATACGAAGCTAGAAAATATTTTTCTGGAATTTTTCGAGTTAGTATGTGGCCCCGGTAAATTGAAATGTACGTTTAAAATTCAATATAATGAGTTATATTTTAAATTTAACGAAAACTGATCGAAACGATCGAATCAGCTTGCGATACATATCCCATTGTGTTCGGAATGGGGGTAATTAGCTAGAGGCGATAGTCATTGGGTTCGATTTGGGGTTCGTATGTAAAAATATCATTTTCGAATTAAATAATATTAAATATAATATATATATAACCAAATAAACCCTATTTCTCTTTCATCTTCTGATCAGCCGGCCCTAGCAAAACAAATGGCCATGAAAGCTCTGAAATAAATCCCCAAAATCTATAGATCTATCGCGAATTCGATCGTCAAACTAAAGTGAAGATTATAGAGAATTATTTCCTCTTTAATATCATATGGTAATGATGGGTTCTAATCGACTAAATGGTTCGAAATCGAGTGCTGAAGACAGCACGTTCGCAGCGGTCCTCCGGGTACCAGGGACGCTCGAGTTCGCCGTCGTCCCAGGTGATGGCAGCAGGCGTTCTAGCGGTTCAGGCGGCGACCCCTGATGCTCTCCGATCAACTGTGGCGGCGGCAAATCCATGCCCTAGGGGGCGAGCTCAGTTCAGCGGCTTCCAGAGAGAGGGATGCAATGTAAATTTCTCTTTTTACTAGTATATTAGTTCATTAATTAGGTAAGATCTGAATTGTATATTTTATATCTATATATCATTGATTTTTTTTTTGTATTTAAATATGTTTCAAATTTAAATATACCCCTTTGTCTTTAAAAATAAGAATAGCTTTAAAAATAGAAAGGGGAATGGAATAGAAAAAAATAATAATAATAGAAATATACTTTGTTTTGAAATATAATTGCTTTGAAAATAAATATGTTTTTAAAATAAAATTAACTTTGTTTTGAAATGGTTATCATAAGTATAGAAATTCGATTTTTTATACATTCACATAGTGAAGAAAAAATATGATTTTTATTATATTTGGAAAGGCGATATCTTTAGCGTGATAAAAATATAATTTTTATTATATGAACATTGATATAAAAATAGAATTTTTTTCTATATAGCATCGATGTAAAAATCGAATTTTTTATCTATATAGTAGCGGTGTAAAAATATGATTTTTATATACATAGCAACAATATAAAAATGTGATTTTTATATATGTAGTGGCTGCGGGTAACGAAAGTGACGAAAGGCGAGAACAGCGAAGACTTCTACTTTTGAAGTGTCGTGAAGTTGGGATAGCTTTGGTGAGAACTCCTCACTTTTATTTTTTAAATTTCTAGTTAATATATATACTAGGATGCAGACGGTGCTTAGCAGCACCCGACGCAATCGTCCACAGACCATGGACTTGTTTGTTTGATTGCAAAAATTAGTTAGATTATTTGATTGAAATTTGATTGTTTGGTGAAATGTAATGGATTTGATTGATGTGTGAATGGCGTGGGCCTTAACTAGACCGGGGATAAGGCTAGGCCTTGTCCCGTTTCTAGTATCGTGCCGTTATGCCGCCGAAATTTCCTAAAATATGTTAGAAAAATAAAAATATCATTTTTATTGTGTAAATGAACTGAATAGAAATTCATGTGTTGAAATAAAATATTTTATCGTTAAAAATATAATTTTTAACGTGGACGTGAATAAAATAAAATATCCATTTACAAACCGGACGGTTTGTTTATGTACACCTATTTGAAGGACATTGATTGGGTCGATAAATTTTACACATCACCCAACTGCACAACTAAAATCTGTGTTTGATTGTTTGAAACCCCACACGGGTGATGGGATGAAATTTGAAGTTCACTCATCCTGGTTGATTAAATATGTCGATCGATTGATTGACAGGCTGTTATAAGCGTTAGATGTCTATATTTGATGCTTATACAGTGTAGTGCACTTTGGTTGATGGTCGATTATTTTTCAATGCTGTCATATACGTGTGATGTATGAAAATCCACATAATTAACATTATATGGTGATTGATTGGGCCTCATTCCAATTTAGAAAATAAAGAATAATATAAAATAAAGGTTCATGTGTTGACCGTACTCATCCGTTGAGATTAGTCATGTGTTGAACGAAATATTTTAATAATAAAATTTACATCTTTATCAATATAAAATAAAGGTTCATGTGTTGACAGTACTCATCCGTTGAGATTAGTCATGTGTTGAACGAAATATTTTAACAATAAAATTTACATCTTTATCATATATGAAATCAGAAATTAACTGGAAGATAGATAAGATGAGTGGTCTCCTGGATATTGATCTGATGTTGGTTTCGGCCTTCGGGGTTAATATTTAGGGAATCGTTCTCTTACTAATTTTGTAACACCCCGTGTATTCTATAATAGTGAAATTCACAAATTAAAGTATAATTAATTTCAAATCAAATAATTAAGGGAAACGGGATACGCCATTGTGTTCGTCTCGGAAAAATACGCGAAATAGAGTCCGAGTTTTCGAAAAACGGAGTCCATATGACCAAGATATGGCCCCCGGAAGTTTCAGAGTTCAGTTTAAAATTCAAACAGACGAAAACCGCTCAGAAAAACAAGTTTAAAATTCAAAATCAGGCCCAATTGGCCAGGGCGGGAAAATTCCCGCCTAAGGCACCCAGGTCGACTTGGCAGTCGACCTGGGCTAGAGGTCGACAGGGCTGTCGACACCCGTGTCGACTGCCAAGTCGACACGGTGTCGACTGGGCTGTCGACCTGGCCCCAGAGCCAGGTCGAACCCAGCCCACCCTGGCTGGCCTGGTCTATGTTTAGTCGATTTTCTGAGTCTTGCCTTGTCACTAGGGCTAGGTGTCAGCTCCGGATTGGCCTCTCCTTCAAATGAACGACTATTATTGAATCAAGCTCCATCGACGGTCTAGAACAACTCACAAACATTATAAAAAGGACCCAAGACCTAGCCTAAATCATACTATCTCATTTTAGCCTCAGGCCGCCGCCATTAAACCTAGAGTTCTGAATTAAAAATACAAAGAATAAAATTATAGAAGATAGAGGGCGATTCTTGAAGGCTCCAACTAGAAGCTACAACAACTACGATGCCTTAGACAACGAATTTGGGACTAATTAATTTGGGATTTTTATTCGGATTATTTTGCTTCATATTGTAAGTTCTATGTTACTTTTTAGGCAAAAACGCTAAAACAATATGGACATGCCATGAATTGAAACCGGATTTAGGAACTATTGTTAATCCATTGTTTATATTGTTTATCTTTGAATTATAATTTGGGAATATTGCTATGGCAACGTTGCAAGTTAAACTTGTCATGATTTTGATGTTGTTATGAATCACTTGGGCTTAATTGTTTGGCAAGTTGGACTAATACATGTCCATGGAATCGCTATGTTTATTAAAATCTTTATGTTGATTAAACCATGCCTATGGTACTAATTAAACCATGGCTATGACTATTGATGGAATTATGCCTGTAATGTTAATATACCCATCATGGTTAATGAAAAATTGGGTATTGCTAAGTTATGATGAAAAGTTGGAATTATTATGTCTATAATGTTAGTTGAGAATCATTATGTTAAAAATGCTAAGTTGGAACCATTATGTTTATAATGTTAGATGAGAATCATTATGATACATTGGAATCATTATGTCTATGAGAATTATTATGTTAAAAATGCTAAATTGGAATCCACTATGCCTATTAGGATTACTATGCCTTTAATGTTTCATGTTTATAATAAAATTATTATTACGCCCGCAATGATTATTATGCCTATGATGTAAAGTTGAAATCATCATGTTAAATTAAGTTGGAATCATTACTATGCCAAGTTATCCTCATACTAGTATTGAAACCATGTGATATGTTATAGCCAGTTTATTATGCAAGTGATGTTGGAATTGTCACATATGCCTATCACATGTTTGGTGTTATTCCCCTTTATCTCTTGAATTGTTTATGCTTGTGAACGAAGTACGTTTATATACGTTGGGGATACGATTGGGTAGAATAGACAAAACTTGAATTAATTATAAGAACAAACTGTGAAATTTGGCATAAGTAGAACATGAAATATGGCACGAAAACTTGACTTGAACCATGCCATAACTTGACCTTAAAACATGCCATAGTTGGGCACGAAATTGACATATGAACATGCTATGGAAATATCGTAAAATCTGATAAGAACATGGGCATGACTTTAGAAAACAAGAAAGTGGCCAACTCGAGGTTGGGTTGAGTTTGTAGTGTAAATCTGTCCGGAACCGCCCGGCAAATCCAGTTGCTACAAACAATAGGATCCAATCTGGGTAGTTGGTCACATCGCGCTTGAAACCCGAGGTTGGGTTGAGTTCGTAGCGTAAACCTGCCCGGAACCGCCCGGCAAATCCAGTGGCTACGAACAACAGGATCCAATGTGAGTGGTTCGGTGCATTAACGAATCAATTAATGCCAATTAGGGTTAAGTCATGAACATGAAAAGACAACTTAACCAACTTGAACACGGTTTGTAGAGCTAAGTCAAGAACTTGAAAACGACAAAACTTAGCCAACTTGACATGACACGCAGGCGGGTTAAGTCGCGAACTGAAATGACATACTTAACCATCTTGACATGACTAGACTAGAAAGGGATTAAGTCACGAATTACATGACTTAATATGTTAGGTGGGTTAGGTCACGAATTACATGACCTAATCTATTAGGCGAAACCCTAGACACGACCCCTTTCAGCAGTAACCCTCTAGAAGTATCAAGATACCCTGGGGCTAGGCCGGGTGGGGGCACGATTACTGGGCTGATTGTAAGAGGTGAACGACGGCAGTAGGGTACGCCAGTGTAGGTTCGGCGGACTACGATCGTGCACGTATCCAGGGCAGACACTGGGTATCCGTAGATTTATCTGTGCATCTTGAATCGTGTCAGGGGTTGACACCCTAGGGCTGATACACCCGAAGGTGGACCCAGCACAGGTGACTACATTCGTGATTAGCCGTATGACACGGACACTTGACGAGCTAGAACTTGTAGGGAGCCGATCGACTAGATAATCGCTCCGTAGGACCCCGTACTTAGGTCAGACCCCGTTTCAGGGTCATTTCATGACATTGGGCCGTGGGATTTATTTCGTGATTAACTTGTGATATGGGCTTAGTATACTAGTACAGTCGATGCAACGAATCTCGAACATGTGATGCTTTACTTGATTTGTCTTGACTTATCCTGATCACTTTAGTCTATCTTGTTCACCTTGACACCATTCTTAAGTTTAGTTCCAGTTCATACATGACAGGTTGTTTTAACCGTTTCTACACTGAAAGTCACTAGAACTTACTCAGTCTTTATGACTGACCCTTTTTCCTTTCGCCTCTTTTTCTTTCGTCCCCCCCAGGTTCTCAGGGAGGAATAACTAGCTCTTAGCTTGGATATCACTTGCTTTGGCTCAGCATGTACGGTTTGCTATGGCTGCTTCTTTTTACTGCACTTGGGGAATAAGCTGTTTTACAGTTTTTAAGTTACTGCTTCTTTGGCTATTATTACAAGATAGTTGTAATGAAGTTACTTGAAATGTTTGTAAAAGACATGGTTTAGGTTATAATGAAATGAAGTTCTGTTTTGCTCAGAAATTCTTCCGCTGTTTACTTAATTATTTATTTATGTTCTGTCTTGTGATAATTCTGTGATGTTATCTCGATAATACCTCTCCAAAACTAGGGCATTCCCTTTGAGAGTGACCTTGGCGGAGGTGGGGTGTTACAAATTTACGGTTGGAGTCTGATTTGATATCAAACGATAAATACCCTAATTTTTATAAAATATATTAAATAACAAAAATAGTCACACGTGGACAGTACTCATTCATTGAGATTAGTCGTGTGTTGACAAAAATAAATATTCATTTGTTGAATAGAATATTTGAAAATAGAAATATATGAAGCCGTGTTGATTAGATTGACGCCATTTTGAAGTGAATGATATTTATATCGATTTTATTCATTTTAAAATGAATATTGAAAAGTGATTTCAAAATCGAATATTTTGAAATGAAATTTGAATTAAATTGAATATATAACGAATTTGATTTAATTAGAAAACGAATTCGAATTGAATATATAACGAATTTGATTTAATTAGAAAACGAATTCGAATTGAATTGAATATATAACGAATTTTATTTAATTAGAAAACGAATTCGAATTGAATTGAATATATAACGAATTTGATTAAATTAGAAAACGAATTCGAATTGAATTGAATTGAATAGAAAACCAATTTGAATTCAATCGAATAGAAAACCAATTTGAATTCAATCGAATAGAAAACCAATTTGTATTCAATCGAATAGAAAACCAATTTGAATTCAATCGAATAGAAAACCAATTTGAATTCAATCGAATAGAAAACCAATTTGAATTAAATCGAATATAAAACCAATTTGAATTCAATCGAATAGAAAACCAATTTGAATTGAATCGAATAGAAAACCAATTCGAAATGAATTGAATATAAAACGAATTCGAATTGAAAACTAATTCGAATTGAAATGAATTCAAATTGACTTGAAATTTGAATTGAACGGAAATGAATTTTAAAACAAATTTATAAGGAAAAATTCAATTTCGGATTTGAATTGAAATGGAAGTTGAAATTGTTTTTGAAACGAATTTAAAACTATTTATAAAATTAATTTTAAAAGGAAATCAAAGAAATATATATTATATATATATTATATATATAATATATTGGCCTGAATAGAACGCGCCGCGCCACGGCAGTTCGTGAATTTCGACCATTTATTTCAAACGGACATTACGGGAGATCTGACCGTCGGATTCTCCTAAAACCGGAACCATTGGGTCGTATCGAAAAGATATTTCTAAAAAATAATATAAATTTGAAATCTAACGGTTGGATTTGGAGATACGTCCAAATCAAATTCGAAAAAGGTCGCTATAGGTGCAGTTCGATGGCCGTTGTTGGAAACCGACTGTACGGGCCTTGATAAAATTATTAAAAATATCAATAATTTGTGTAAAATCATAAGAAATGATTTGGGAAAAATTAGGATGAAAAACTCCATATTTGAAAAGATAAAAATAGTTTTTTATCGAAATGAACTAGTTTTGAACTAAAATTAAAACCCAACTATTAATAAATAAATTGGATTTGAAATGGGTTTTAAATGGAATTGATTTGTGGGTTTATCGTGAACAGTGTTTTAAATAACACTTGTTCTTTAACCCGATAATAAATGTAATTTGGTTTGTCGTGGACTGTGTTTTAAAAAGACATTAGTTCTTTATCCCAGAAAAGGGAGTTTTAATGAATCTGCAATTAGATTGAAATGTAAATTGATAATTTAAATTATCAAATTTAGAAATTGAGCGAGAATGGAGTATCACCAGTTTTGCTCCAAAGCGATAGTTAAATCTTTAACTAGATTTGAACGTGGAATGGTAATTAATTTTACCGATAGCACTGTGGTGTTAAATATGGAGTATTAACAATTTTGCTTCATGGGATGAATAGGTTGGGATTGGGAAATAAAATAAATAATTACTTCGGTATGGTTCGCTAATCTCGACTAGTTTGAAAAACCATAATTTGGTTTGAAATGACATCCAAAGGAAGATTAAAGGATAAATTTAGAAGAATTTATCTTGGATAAAATTAATGGGAACCTTTCCCTAAGAATGTGATTTTGTGAATAAAAGAATATTCTGAATTGGAATGAGGCGTATGTTGTGTTTGTGTAACATTTGTTTTTAATATACGCGGGTTGTTCGGAAAGGCCGGGTTCATACCCATTCTGAATAACCGATTCGACGATATGTTGAAGATGAAGACGGTGGTTGAAGACCGGAAGTCTTCTCATCGTTTGGATAATTACTGACGATCATGATTGGGCTGTACACTCAAGAGGATGGAAATAGTTGGTGGTCGTCCAGACGTACTTGGAGATCGATGGATATGCGAGGAAAGTGCCTCCGGTTTCGTTCAGACCCAGAACGAACTTGTAAATGGATTGTGTGTCTGACATTTGATTTTATTCTGTGTTGATTGATTTCTATTAAATATATATCTGTTTGGTGGCGGAGAATTTATCTCTTGCTTAACGCCCTTCTCTGAGACGTACGAACTTAGAGGTTATATATCGATAGATATCAACCGCATGGCATGAATTGCCTGTGTGGCACGCTGAGTTGCATGGATCAAGGCTTCTGTTGAAAAGCAAAGGCTTGTGGTTGATGATCAAAGCATGGCCTACGTGGCAGCTTTGTGTATAGCGTGAATTCGCGAGCCTCACACCTCGGTATGAGTTAAAAACGGGATACGAACCGTTGGGAGAACACGACGTTTCTTTCTAGCTTTGGTGGTGACAGTGACTTACCAGCCCTGACATTTATATACTTTTCACCTTTGTGGTTGTTGGAATGAGGCGCCTCGATTATAGGTCTGTAAGGACCGGGAAACGTGTGTTCAGGAATAAATAATCCTCTAACGTAAGTGAAGACCGGCTAAACCGATCCAGTGGCTGCCCAGAGTGTGTAGTCCTGAGCATTTGCTAGAATGTCTCGAAGCGGAGAGGATCTTGCCCCTTGCCTCGACTCATGACGGAAATCCAATTTCCAATACATGATATTGCGGTTTTAACTGTAGAACTAGTATGGCGACATGATAGATGGTACCCATGCCGTCTATGATTGATATTTATGATTGAAATTGTTTTGACACCATACACTTATTATAGTATCAAATGATTTGTTTTAAACGTACCAAGCATGTTTGGCTATTATAAGGGAAAACCCTATCCTTCGGCTTGCATTTCATTGTGTGATGGGACCTGGGTCTTATAATAGCTTCATTTTTCGAAAAAGCATTGCGTTGTTTTTCCTATGCACTGGTATTCTTGGGAGGAAACCCGTTCCGTGTTATACGGCATGGTCCCTTGAATTACTCTCTTTTAAATTAAAGTTTTAAATAACTGTTTTAGTTCTCACACTAGTCACATGACTGACCTGGAGTTTATTGTTTTAACCTAAACTCTGGGTGCCCTCATTTTCCGCACGGGCAGCTAGTAGTTTTGGTTTTGCAGATTTATATTCACAGGATCCTGATTTACAGCTGGAACGATGCTCGGAAAGCTCTGTATCCGTGTATTACTTTCAGTTGTGCTTTGTATTATTTTTCCGCTGCTATGTAATTTACTGTAATCTCTGATATTTATCGAATGTAATTTATTCATTTATACTCTGTATATTCTTGTATTCTGATGGAATTGTTGTAATAGCAATGAAATGTTCTTCCGTCTGCGTTCATTTGTGTCTTGTTCTCAAAACGATTAGGGGTTTCGAACGGTTTAGATCGGTTAACGACTGATTCGGATCGAGCGAAGTTCGAGGCCATCACAATTTATATCATTATTAACTATCGTAGAAATAGTTAATTTCGTTTTTAACTAAATTAAACAGTAAATTTCTTTTTTTAAAAGATCTTATTAAAGTTAAAACAAATATTTTATTAGATATATTAAAATAAATTACCAAATAACTAATTCCAATTGAGTTGACTTCATCAGCTCAAACCATGATTATCTCGTTACTCAACTCTAATTAGTTCTTCTATTTAATTAATATAATTATATAATTAATTTCAATAACCTGATTTAATTCTCTCTTGGGAATAATTAATCTAAGTCTTGACGGGGTTATGAAAATTTCTCCTCGTCTACTTGTAAATCTTATTAACCAAAAGAATCGATTTATAAAATCATTTAATAATTATTTTAAAGACTTAAACAATAAATGATAATTTCCTTTTTATTAAACTTTTATTCAATTGTATCAATTTCAAAATCCCTTTCTAGTTATAAAATAAATTTATAATTTCATTACTGCCGATTCACCTGACGGTAAATCAACATTTACAAAATGATAAATTTTTGGGCCATCTAATACCAATTACTCAACCAATACCGTCTATTGGTTAAAAACAAATAACCGTTGAATTTAGATTCAACAATCACTGATCAAATTAATCATCCAATCATACCAGTTAAACAGTTCATATAATTGTAATATGAAAATAAACAATACATTTGAGGAATCCAGTTGGATCCCTCCAACCTGTTTTGTTCCTGCATCTAAATATGTTATTTCAAACAATATCATTTATTTCAATAATATTCAAAAATCAAACAATAACAACAATCCAAACATTCATCTATAAATTAACACATTTATATTATTATAAACGTGACCAATGAGGTAAGTTACCTACAACGGTTACAACCGTTAAAATAACGATTGATTAAGATTAAATTAAACGGACGTTTAATTTAATTGGTTCAGTCGCCGCATATATATTCAACATCCATCAACCAAATTACAATCATAACACACAAATATTTAAACCCAACTTATAAAATATAAGTGGGATAAAACTGATTGAGTTGAACTCACTTTAGGTTTTCCATTTGTTGTCAGAGCTGTTCGTTTTACAAGCTTCCATAGCTGCATTCAACCCCGTCCGTTCTCCTTCCATAATATTATGCCTATTGACACGGTTTTACGCTTCTTGTTTGGCCTGATCCAGTTATTGTATGACCAAGCAATAAATTTAATATTGTATTTACTACTTAATATAATATTTTAAATATCTTAATATTATTATTACTAAATTCTAACTTACTCTAATTAAACCCGATTTACTTAAATATAAATGAATTACTAAATTATAAGTTGAACTAAATGGTTAGGCAAATCCTTAATAATTTAACGACCTACGTAATTTATAAATAATTTTATATAATCAATTAAAAATCCATAAGTTAATCATAGCCATGATTAAGCAATAATTTGAACACGGTTGCATCAAAAAACTATCCAGGCTTCATTCACTACCCTATCTCACTTCGTGGTTTCGAAACCATAAATGATAAGGTATATTTAACTATACTATTTTAATTGGCATGTTATAAGCAAATCTAAGGATACATGTGATTAGGATTGGGCATAGTAAACCATTCATGCCACGTTAGAACTAACTAAGCACACTTGGATTTACCCTGGTCACGCTCTACATTATAGATACTTAGGCACACACGTTATATTAACCAAAAGGGGTTAGGCACATAATAGTGCTTCATGTTCACGTATATATATATATATATCATTTACCATTTGGCATGATTAAGTATGGGTTAAGGCATATTAACGGTTGATTTGGCACTATTGGTTCGAATAAATATTAAGATCAGGTGCTAGCGCTGGACAACTTATATTACGCACATCCTATAAACTCCTCAGCAGCTATTTATAATCGAACATAACCCTATCAACTATGGCCACGTTAAACAGTTAAACTAGAATTATAAAGAGTTAATTAGGCATTTAAAATTTGTTACTCACCTGTACTTCGAAACTACCTTCTCTCCACCTTCGCTGCTCTCATCCTCCGTTCCTAACCAACCACCGGTCAAAATGACCCACCTCCAAACTCCGCTGTACCCACTCCTCCACTCATGCGCACTTCACTGGTAAACAAGCTCCAGCTTCTCCTCCTCCATACTGCTAGTTCAAAAGCAGCTTTGGCAATTTTATTTTCTTTCTTTCGATTTCGTTATGAGTACAAACAGCCCCCATACAGCCCCTCAATCCAACACATTCGCATGAACAGGCCAACTCGTCAAACTCCTTAGTTGCAACAGCCTTCACGTTTCCAAAGTATACCCTGTTCCTCCTTAATTCAGTTTCGAAAGCTGCTGCTAGCTGTTCTTCATCCAAACTGACCTTGCATGGAGCTCACACACCATCTCTTTCCATTTGAACCCATCATGACACGTATGACAACTTCCACTCCACCCCTGTTTCTCTCCGGTGCTGACCCATTAGTAGCTCCGACGTCCGACCACCATCTTCGCCAACCAACAGCCCCTGCTTCGACCAACCCTTGGTCTCTCTTTCTCTCTCCAGTTTCTGTTGAGGCCATTGAGAAAAGCTACGCGGTTTATGATGTTTTAATGCATCAAATAAGGGATGCTCACGGTTTTCGTTGTTTGCTCACGAATTGAAACGGTGAGGTGTATATATTGTTTGAATTCTGTCATTTCCATGGGAGTGCTGCTGAAACAATGGAAGCACGGTGCATTTATATAGATGTGGAACCTTTGCGGCGAAGGAATGAAGAGTACAGGTAGATACAGCTAGGATAGATCGGTGATTGAGGTGAAAATTCATGATAGAGAGGTAGCTTATATATATATATATATATATATATATATACACACACACACACACATACATACAAACACACACACAGAGAGAGAACATAGGGTAGGGGAAGAATAAAGTACTATGCATGTGTTTTCATTTCAATGCTGCATGTGTTTTTCTTTCATTTAGCCTGCCTCGTGAGTTTTCAATTCCTACATAATATCTGCATGTGTACGTAAGATTTGACATTGGTTGATTTAAATAGATGAAACAAGGCCTGCATGAGTGTTAATTAAGTTATAGGACACAGGACTGTGCCAATGTAGTTGTGCGGATTGTTTATTTGGGTAGGCATGTGGACTGAGTTGAAAGCATAAGAGAGAAAGACATAGGCTTAGCTGGGTCTGCTGAAGGACAAACCAAAGTATTAGTTTATACATATATTTTTCTCTTCTCAATCAATTGATAGGATGGAATTAGTGCGTGGCCTTTCGGGCATGTTGGAGCTTCAGAAAATTTTACAAGGACTGTATAATACGTGAATCGTATAGGGTAGACTAGTTTTATTTTATTATACTTAGGGAGGGCACTTCATAAATACTACATAATATTATTATACGGTTACAATTTATTATACTGCAAATTACGTAGAACATTTTAATTTTTGCACCACCATTCGCGAACCCCAACCACAAATAAAAATGGACACACCGTTACGTCTCAATGTTTTGGTCTCGATAAAATAAATTTTGTTGTAAACTAACACTGTTTGCACAACGTCGTTATTTTAAATTTATCAGTTCACCTTTAAATTTCACGCATCGATAAAATAATTCCGATCGATTACAAACTGGAAATCTAGCGATAACTAGCTGTACGAATTCCAAAAAACTTATTTCGTCGAAAATAGAGGTCGTTTAAAAACAAAACTACTTCTAAGGCATGTATAATATATCGAACAATATTCCATGTGCGAAGCACGTGCCTCATCATAAGGTAAGAAAAGCATTGACTTGAACGTTCTATTTCATATGATTATTTAATTTCATCATCGATTATCGTTGAGCGTTTTATACTCGTACCGATATACATAAATTTCAAATTGTAAATTACGAAATACCGCGATGGTTTCGAGTGAGATTTATATATAAATTATACGTTCAAACATCGTTATATAAATGAATTATATATTACAAATTCATTTAAAATTCCAAATCGATATTTAAAATAATAAATATATTAAATATCTGACTACCAAAAATGCAGGATGTTACATAAACTTAATGCCATTCTTAAGTTTATTAATAATCCTACTTTCCTTTACGTAACTTTTTTGCCATTTCCTAGGTCTTAATTTACAAGTTGTCTATAAACATCTTTTTGGTTCATTTTAATTGTACAGTCCAACCCGAATACCATTTATTCAATTATCAAAATTACAGTTTCAATCTTCCTTTTAATTGCACAATTTCAATTTAGTCCAGTTTATCCTTTTTATACATATTTCTTATTATTCTCCAATTGCACTATTATTGTCCGATCACATGTTTTAACCCAATTTGCGCAAAAATAAGAAGGAATGAAAGGTTTATGCTCAAGAATACCTAAACTCCACATCAAAATGAAAAGGAAATGGCCTAGGTCTCACATGGCCTAAGCTCAGATACATGAAGGTAGATCTGAAATAGAAATAGGGCTGATATAGAACTGTAATAAAATTATATATGAAGATCAAAGGTATATACAACTAAATAAAACTATAGTAATAGATTTACTGAAAATAAACAGAAGGATGATAGTAGCATATTCAGATTTAGATAGAAAAGAATAGAAATGTACAACTTATTTTATTATCAAGAAACTTCAAATTTTACCGGATCTTGCAATTATTGAAATATACTCACAAAGCCTAAGCAATCCAAATCAAGCCCCGGTGATTGTCTCTAGCTATGAATGTCCTCAAAAATATATGTAGAATCAAGCCTCAGTAATCCATTAGAATTTTATTTGAGAAGAGGTTATTTGAGAGGTAGGCAGAGAAATTGAGTAGTGAGATTTGGTTAGGTTTTGGAGGCTATTTATAATAGAGTTAGGGTGTTTAGATGTGTTAGATTTTAGGTTAAGACTCTAGGCCATCAGAACTCATAACTCTCCAGAAGAACGCACGAAAAGGCCACCAAAGACCGATCGACAATGTGCGCATAGAGTGCGCACGTTGCCTAGGTAGGGTCGAGCCATATACTAGATGGGTCGACCCACTTAGGGCCTAGGTCGACCCCTTGGTCGACCCAGTTAAGCGTTGGGTCGCCCATCATTCCGTGATTTATGTAGAATATGAATTCTGATTAATTCAAACATTGCTATATATTAAAATTCGAATTTAAAATTTTTCTTTTATATTTTCTTTGTTTTAAGTCTGATTTTATAAACCAAAAGTTTATCTTAGCCAAAATTTCGCAGTAGACTCAATGGTGCAACCTCGTTGCACATTTCAGAATATTTTTTTGATTAATATTTACTTTATTAATATTTTAATTAATTTTATATTTTAAAATTTCAGGTTGTTACAATATGGGTAATAAAGTTTTGGAAAATTTATAAGGTGAAATTAAGATAAAATAGGTGTTCGTAAGATTTTATTGTGTTATATTGTAATAAATTGTAGTATATAAGCGTATAAGGATTTTTAGTATAAAATTGTGTTTTCCAAATATAATTGAGATATAAATAAAATATAAAAGTGTAAATATTGATGGGAAAATCAATATTTATGCATTTAAATAATTGTAAAATGAATGTATAGGTTGTTTGTATCAAGATATTGTGTTTTGAATAATTTTAGTGTTAAATTTGTAAGTTTTGTAAATAAAAGTGTAAAATGTACAATTTGTTTGCAAAGTGTAAATTTTGTGTAAGTATGTGTAAATTTGTTTTAAAATGGTTTAAAATTATTTTAAATATGTTGTATAAAATTTTAGTAAGATTAAACAATGTTAAAAAATTAATTGACTTATGTGTTAAATGGCCATTCTAAAATTAATATAGCCGAAACTAATTACGAATGGCCTAACTAGGCTTTAACTAAGCCAAAACTACGTTGATTCAAAAGAGAAATATCTAAAATCTCATTCCAATACATACTAATCCTCTGTAAATCTTCTTCCTATTTCTTTCAAAATCCACAGCGAAGAAAATAGAAAATCCCTCGTATAAAATCAATCTATAACTCCGAGTTTAATTAAAATCTAAAACTAAGTTGTTTAACCAGGCTATACACAAGTAATCAGTACAAAATCAGATATTTATCTTATTTGTTCAGATTTTATTTGTTTTAAATGTTATATATTGAAAATTCAATTGCATGTATCTTTAAACTCTTTTCAAGGTGTCTAGAGCCCCAACAAAGCTTAAAAACTTCAAGTTGAGCCAAATCTTCGATGTGAAATCTTGAAATCACCAAAGAGGTGTGTGTGCTAACTCGCACATTCTATTTTAAACTCGATTCCTAGTTGAATCTTTTTTCTACAATTCATTTTCTATGCATGTAAACAAATTTCTAAGAATATTGTAAGAGTCCCAAATCTCTTTTAGGCATAACAATCAAAATCTCTTTTAGGCATAACAATCCAAATTCTACATTGACAATTATAGAAAACAGTAAACTTAATATAATTCTCACTCACATAATTACTAGGAGAAGAAGTAGAAAGCTGCATAGAACAAGTTTTTGGATTAAAGCCTCGATTCCTAAAATAATATATATGTACATACATATATATATATATAAGAATAAAATTGGAATCTTATATACATATTATTTATAATTCCATATTCTAATAAGAAATTAGATTAAAGAAGATAGAAAATAGGTTAGAGAAGAAGAAGAAGAAGTCTAAACTGTCCTAAGTTCTGGAATATTGAAAAATGGAAAAGCAAAATGGAGGCGAAGTTAAGAAGACAATGTAGGGTATAAAGAGTAGGATTAGGTCCTATTTATACTTGTTGAAGTGTGTATGGACCGTCAGATTCATTTAATAAAATCTTAACAGTTTATTTCAACAACGTATATGAACGCCTAATCTAAACAAGCCGTCACCCACAATTTCTCTTAAGGGCAGTCGGCATCCTCCCTAGGAGGGAGATCTACCTCCATGTTGGCCCTTTTAAAAGGGGGAAGTTGAACCCCCTTAAGAAAAGGACATGGAGAATTTAGTTCTCCTGAAACGTTTTTTATTTAATATGTAATTAAACTTGATTGATTATTTCCATTTTTTAGTCTTGTCCGTTCTTATATATTTATATATTCACTCAAGTTTGAAATACAGAAGGAATATTCCATTATTCCATTTGCATTTAATTTTATTCCAGATATATATTCTTATAGTTTGAATTTCAAATGCTGCATGTATACAATTTTCATGCAATTTGTTTTATTCATAACTTTTTCATATGGACTCTGTTTTCGGTAAATAAAATTTGAAAACGAGTTAAAATCTCGCCAATACCATCGTAATATTGTCATTGCCTAATTCTTGATCATACAATATTTGTATTTTCACGCCATTAATATTTTATTAATTATTATTGTTTATTCTTAATTTAATTATGTATGTTTATTTAGAGTATATTTTATGGGGTGTTACATTCTTTCTCCTTTAAAAGAGATTTCATTCCAAAATCTTTCTGAATGGGCGAAAAAACAACTCGCTTTAAGAAACATGTTATATACCTTAGTTATTTATAAGACATCCATAAACAGCAATTACTCGATGTGAATATGTACTACAGACTTACTTAAGTGATCTCTCTCCGGGCGTAAAAGTGTATAGGCGACGCTGCATGTATGCAAAACACCATAATATGCATATAATTTATATGTGGGTGATCAGTGCATTTATGCTGCGAACTATTTCTGCCATCCAATCTGGCAACCGCAATGCAACCAAATAATCCTAAGATTTCCGAGAAAAGCTACAAAATTTAAAAAAATTCATGCCTTCCATTAAATTTTTCTCCCTAATGTACTTGAACCAATCTAACTAAATATTGCGGAACCTTGAAATCTCATGCTCCACAATATCCGTGGTTGTACGAGATGCCAAGGGTTCCGTTTTGTCCTCTACCAAAATTTTTCATAGTGTGAAGGTATCTTATCAAATATAAAAGTATAAAAATGTCATGGGCCCCTATCATCAGTGACCTCTTTTATATCCCTAAAATTGGAAAAGCCCAAAATATAATACTCATGTAAGAACCTGTAACTTCCCCGGTAAGGAAAGAGCGGATACTTTGAGAACATCACACATCGGAACACAAACAGAAGAACATTTCATTGCTTATTACAACAATTTCATCAGAATACAAGAATATACAGAGTATGAATGAATAAAATACATTCAATAAATATCAGAGATTTAAATACAATACTGCATCGGAAAATAATACAAAACACAACTGAAGGAGATACACGGATTAAAAGCTTTTCGGATATCGTTCCAGCTGTAAACCAGGATCTTAAGAATATAAATCTGCAAAACCAAAACTACTAGCTGCCCGTGGAAATAGGGGCACCCAGAGTTTAGGTTAAAACAATAAACTCCAGGTCAGTCATGTGACTGGTGTGAGAACTAAAACAGTTATTGTTCTTTATTTTAAAGTTCGATAAATCAAGGGACCATGCCGTATAACACGGAACGGGTTTCCTCCCAAGAATAACAGTGCATAAAACAACAGCGCAATGCTAAATAAAGAACAATGAAGCTATTATAAGACCCAGGTCCCATCACACAATGCAACACAAACCGGAGGATAGGGTTTTCCCTTATAATAGCCAAAGCATGCTTGATACATTTAAAACAAGTCATTTGATACTATAATAAGTGTATAGTGTTTTAAAACAATTTTAATCATAAGTATCAATCATAGACGGCATGGATACCGTATATCATGTCGCCATACTAGTTCTACAATTAAAACCGCAAAATGACGTATTTGGAAATTGGATTTCCATCTGCGAACCGAGGCAAGGGATGATCCTTTACCGATTCGAGACGCTCTAGCCCGCCCCTCAGGAACAGAACGCATCGTCCCTTGGATCGTCAGGGCCGGTCCACCGATGTGGATTAAAATGCCTGAACATTGCGTTTCCCTACCCTATGGGGTGTCAATGAGCCAAATGACTCCATCGGACCCGGATCGTCTGATCTAACCGAGGCGCCTCAAATTCCATCATCCACATAAGCAATGTCAGCCAGTTCAAGCACTGACACCACTTCTAACTAGAAGGAAATGTATGCCCTCCCTGAAGTCCTTCTCCCGTTTCTAGTTCATAACCGGGGTGTGAGGCTCGCGAATTAACGCTACACAAAGCTACGCTACAAAGGCCGTGCTTTGATCATCAACCACAAGACTCTGCTTTTCCACAGAAGCCTTGATCATTTGCATCTCAGCATGCCACATAGGCAATTCATGCTATGCAACTGATATCAATCACAAAGAATGAAATCCGATGTCAGACACACATCCATACTAGTTTGTTCGGGGTCTGAACTAAACCGGAGGCACTTTCCTCGCATATCCATCGATCTCCAAGTACGTCTGGACGGCCACCAACTATTTCCCTCCTCTTGGGTGTACAGCCCAATCAGGATCATCAGTAATTATCCAAATGATGTGAAGACTTCCGGTCTTCGACCACCGTCTTCATCTTCGACTTATCGTCGAATCAGTTATTCAAAATGGGATAAACCCAGTCTTTCTGAATAACTCACGTATATAATAAATAAGTGTTACAAAAACACAACATACAACTCATTCCAATTCGTCTGTCACTAACCGTAAATTAGTAAGAGAACAATTCCCCAAATATTAATCCCGAAGGCTGAAACCAACATCATATCAATACCTAGGAAACCATTCATCTTAACTAACCTTCAGTTAGTTGCTAGATTTCACATTCTTAGGGAAAAGTTCCCATTAATTTTATCAAAGATAAATTATTTAAATTTATTCTTTAATCTTCTTTTGAATATCAACTCAAACCAAATTATGGTTTATCCAAACTAGTCGGGATTAACGAACCTTACCGAAGTAATCAATTGTTAAATTTCCCAACCCTAACCTATTCATCCCAAGAAGTAAAACTAGTAATACTTCATATCTAACACCACGGTGTTATTGGTAAATTCAATTACTATTTCACGTTTAAATCTAATTAAAGATTTAACTATCGTCTGGAGTAAAACTGGTGGTACTCCATTCTCGATCATTTTTTGAATTTGATAATTTTAATTATCAAATTCACGTTTCAATCTATTTAAAGATTCATTAAAACTCCACTTAGTTTTAATCTTTAACTGGGTTAAAGAACCAATGTCATGTAAAACACACGGTTCACGATAAACCCAAAATCACATTTCATTTCCACCAGCTTTTAACCATAGATTAGCAAGCGAACAATTCCCTAAGTAATAACCCTGAAGGCCGAAACCAACATCAGATCAATACCCAAGAAACCATTAACCATAACTAATCTTTAGTTAATTTCTGATTTTCTTAACTCCATTAGGTCGAAGGACAGTATTATTAAAGATGCCATTCACGACAACCCAAAATTACATTCTATTAATTGTCGGGTTAAAGAAAAAATGTTATTTAAAACACCGTTCACGATAAACCTAAAAATCAATTCCATTTCAATATTATTTTATTGGTACACTTCATTAAATCTAACAGTGTTAATGAAGACACCATTCACGACAAACCCAAATCCCATTTGATATTAAATACAAGGCTCTGAAAAGAAAATATATCGGCTTATATTCAATATCAAATTCTACGACCATTAAATATCGTATTGGAAATAACGATATAAATATATCTTTCAAATTTCCATAAAAATATCTGTATAATCACAAAATCCCACATCAAAATATTCTGAAGACAATTTCGATTCAAATCCATTTCCAATCTATATATTGGAAATTCTGGTTATTTTCAAAACCATTTCAAATCCAATTTATTTATTTTAAAAATATTGAATTTATAATCCTAGTTCAAAACTAGTTCATTTTGATAAAAATACATTTTTATCTTTTCAAATATGGAGTTTTTCACCCCAAATATTTCTAAATCATTTCTTATGATTTTACAATAATTATTAATATTTTTTTATAATTTTATCAAGTTCCGTACAGTCGATTTCCATCAACGGTCATCGAACTGCACTTACAACGACCTTTTTCAAATTTGATTTGGACATAATTCCAAATCCAACCGTTAGATTTTTAATTTTTTATTTCGTCAGAAATCTCTTTTCGATACGAACCCAACGGTTCTGGTTTTAGGAGGATCCGACGGTCGGATCTCCCGTAATGTCCGTTTGAAGTCAATGGTCGAAATTCACGAACAGCCGCAGCGCGGCGCGTTCTATTCAGGCCATTATATAATATATATAATATATATTTCGTCGATCTCTTTTTAAAATGTATTTTTAAAAATAGTTTAACTTCATTTCAAATCGATTTCAATTTAAATCGATTTCAATTCAATTCGTTTTTAAATTCAGTTCAAAACGATTTCCATTCTATTTCAATTTAATTCGAATTTCAACTTATTTCAATTTAATTCAAATTTCAATTCGAATTTCAATTCATTTCAATTTAATTCGAATTTCAATTCATTTCAATTTAATTCGAATTTCAAATCATTTTCAATATTCATTGAAAAATGAATAAAATCGATATAAATCTCGTTCACGTCAAAATGTCGCAATTCTGATCAACACGGCTTCATATATTTCTATTTTCAAATATTCTATTTCAAATATTTCTTTTTCAAATATTTCTATTCAATTATTTCTTTTTCAAATATTTCTATTCCAAAACTGTAATGAGGCTGAATAAATAACCATAGATTTTATTTCTATGGATTTCCATACAACGCATGTATATATCAACAATGACAAATATTCAACCATCATCCAAAGTGCATTCTACACTGTACAAGCATCAAATATAAATACTTAACGCTTATAACAGTCTGTCAATCAATCGATCGACATACAACTAATTATTGGGATTAGCGTATGTCATACATCATCCCAATACTCGTGTGGGGTTTTCAAACAATCAAACACAGATTTTATTTGTGCAGTTGGGCGATGTGTAAAATTTATCGTCCCAATCAATATCAGTCAAATGTGTTTATATAAACAAATCGTTCGATTTGTTTATAATATATTTCATTTTAAACACTCGTTAAAAATTCTATTTTTAACTATAAAATATTTTTAACTATATAAATATTTTATTTCACATCACGCAATCAACTACACATCAAAATCAAACAAACAAGCATACAAGCCGTCCATGGTCTGTGGGTGACGGGTGTCGGGTGCTACTAAACACTGTCTGCATCCTAGTATATATTATTAACTAGAAAACAAAACTAAAGGTGAGAAGTTCTCAAAGAGGGTTCTACTCCGCCGTGCTTTGCTGTTGAACTGCTGAACCGTCTGGATTTATCTGAAATTCCAATGCAGTTCTTTTCACTCTGTTCAAATAAAAATTATATTTTTTTATTACTTCATTTCAATAAATAAAAATCATATTTTTATTATGCCACTAGTATAAAAATTATATTTTTAAATTTTCTATATTATAAAAATTATATTTTTATTCTTTCTATAATATAAAAATCATATTTTTATCCTTTCTCCATTATAAAAATCAAATCTTTCGAGCGATAAAAATCGGATCTTTACTAAACTAAAAATCTAATCTTTCCTTTTATAAAAATATAATCTTTTTCATTTTAAAAATGTAATCTATTCATTAACAAAAATCATAATAATTTATAACCAAAATTCCTATTTTCTTTCTCGATATATGAATAAAATAAACGAAATAAAACTCACATTGCTTTTCCTTTGTTTCGGGTGGTCGGAGGAGATGCGTGGGGAGCTTGTGCTCGCGCGGGGTGGCTCGGGAAAGTCAGGGGATTTAAACGAACACTGAAATTAAATAAAAATGGGATTTTTATTGATGGAGAGGCTCACCGGGGTCCTTGGTGGTCGGTGGAGGCGGCGTTGGGGTGTTGACGGCCAGGGGTGCGGCGTCGGTTGGTTTGGTGGTCGGTGGAATTGGGTCAGGTGGTGGCGCGGGGGTAAAGAGGGATTTGGGATCGAAATCGGTGAAGGGGGGGAGAAGGAGAAGAGTGGAGGAGGAAGGAGGGGAGCATGGTGGTCCGCACCTGACCGGCGGCGGCGTTGGCAACGCGCCAGGAGGGGGCGGCGTTGGAAGACTGGGGGCGATGGGGTTTTCAATTTTAGGGGGCGGGTTTTCTGAGTGATAGGGTTAGGGTAAAGGGAGAGTATATTATATATTTATATTTTATTATTATATTATATTTTTTTCTTTCAAAGAGTTGACTTTTATTATGAACTCGGATTGAAACCCAACGACTGTCGTGCCTAGCAAATTACCCCCATTCTGAACACAATGGGTTATGTATCGTAAGCTGATTCGATCGTTTCGATCAGTTTTTGTCAAAATTAAAATATAACTCTATATATTGAATTTGAACGCGCATTTCAATTTACTGGGGTCACATACGAACCCTAAAAATTCCAGAAAAATATTTTCTAGCTTCGTATTGAAGATACGGTCCTAACAAAACTAGTTTCGTCAAATTCTGAGACCGTCTGAAAAATGGCTATTTTCCAGTCGATTAAAATCAACTAGAACTAGTCAAACACGTTTTCCATTGCTACGCTCACATATTGATTTGAAAAAGTACAAATTTTGGAATCTAGCAATAACTTGATATAACGGATCTAACAAAAGTGGTTTCATCGAATTCCGAGGTCGTTTGCAAAATTCCCACATTTAAGGGCTAGAATTCCATAGCGACTATTCTGAAAATTCATTTGGACGTATCTTTTGATTCCCGCTATGAAATTTTGATTTTTCGGATTCGTTAGAAAGATATTCTCAATTAGATTCTATTAATTTTGGTTTCGCTAAAATCCGTTTTCTTTTGAATCCTGTACACTCATTTGATGTTTGAAATCGAATTATCGAACTACCGCGCCATTTTCAATTCCTTTTATATTCATAAATAATTATTTATATTCTAATGACGATCTATATAAATATATACATTCGAATTCTATTCAAAATAAAATTTTCATCGCTATTATTTAAAATAATTCATTTTAAATATTCAAAATTCATTGAAATTGCCAAAATAAATTTTTTAAATTGGCTCAGAATTCCGGGTTATTACAACTCACTTTATAACACTCACAAGCTGCCCAATCACATCAGATGTTTTCCGAAGTCTAATCGCAAATTTGGTTCAAGTAAAAATTTGTCAATAGTTATTTCAACAACACTTTGGTATTTTAATATGACCTCCTTGAAATACTTCAAGAGCGGCCAATAATTATCAAAAAAGTAATTATGCTAATCCTATAAAAATAAATATTATTTCTATTATCTAAGATATTAAAGGCATAACTTTTCTCTAATCCTTAAAGCTATGGCTATCTCTTCATTTGCCCTCTAGTCTTCAAATGAGATGTGGCCCAAAAGTTCAAAAAAATTCTAAATCTAACTAACTTGTGTTCTAGTTTACACTAATAACCAAAATATTTTCATTTCTCTCATTTCGTTGGAATTCAAAATCCAATAAGGTCTTTGCTATAATTTACACTAATTTGCCCGAATAATAATATTGACATATTTAAAATTAAAAGGAATGTGTATTGTTTTATTTTGAATGGATAGCGTAAATTACCTGCAAACACATAAAATTACACATCTTACTCTTTACATTTTATGCATATTCCTTATACTGTCAAATATAGTCTTTTTGTGAAAACGACAAAAGGGCTAATTTATAAAAATTAAACAAACATCCTTAAGCAAACCAAAACACTGTCATATTCAAAGTAAAAGGGCTAATTTACGCAAATCTAACAATTAAGCATATACATTAATCTTATGCTTCAAATTCTTATTCTTGAGGATGGCGGTCATTAAAGATAAACTTCCTCAATCAATATTACAAAATCTTGAGTTCAAGTTATTTCCACATAACGATATACAAATTTGATTCCCTTATTAACTTCCAAATTTAAAACTCAATTAACCGCTAGTTAGGTTTCCCCAAAAAAATTTCTTACACATAATAAATTTACAAACTGGTTTTAAATCCCAAATAACATAAGCACAAATAAAGATACATTACTTTCACCATTTTATATCATCTTACAATCTTCTTGGGAGACTACTAATGATTAAAGTCTAAAAGCCTAAGAAAAGAAAATAGTTTTGGAAGGCATCACTTATAATCACTGATATAAATGGTATTGTTGTCTAAATCCTTTATTCCAAAATTAACATACCATTCCAGTACCTTTTATTCTCCTAGATTTTCCATTTCCCTTTTCTTAAAGATGTGGTTCATCCATAATCTCAACTAATATCCATAATAGTCAAATTTTGGACCATTTAACCAATCCTTACTCAATTTCTTTAACCTTGATGAGAATATATTAGTTTCTCCAAATTAAAATATTTTTCAAGTTCTTTCAAGTTTGTAAATGCATCTATTTCCTCAAATTAAGCTCTCCTAAAATTTGTCCTTATAAATTCTTTTATTAATTACAAATTTATTCGCCTTTAATTTTGAAATTAATATACATAAATCAAAAATTTAAAAGTGGAAAATAGGGAGAAGATCAAACTTAAATTTTTTTGGGTGAAAAGTATGGAAAGTTTAGAATTTAGTGAGGATACCAAATTTTAGTGTAAATGGGAAAAAGATAGTGGGCCCCCTGAATTCCACCTTCAGTGTAAATGTGTTCTTCTCCCTAATTTTGAAACTTTCCATATTTTTCACCAAAAAATTCCAAAGTTTGTCCTTTAAAACAAAATCCTTAATTTAAAAATCATAAATTACGTTATACCTATATAATACTAGTTATTGGATATAGTTATAAACGTACTAATTTCTAAACTAAACTATCTAGGGTAACCTAGTTTCCAACTAATCCTTGATTTTGGAAATCCTTATGCTTCACCAACTTTTCCAATACAAACCAATGGGACTGAGTCTAAAATTTGTAGATTAGATAGTATAACTTATTCTTATTTAGTCCTAGAAACTAGTTCTAGCTTACCTAATTTGATACCCATATTTACTCCAGAACTATTTTTTTTTATAACATGTAATTTTAGCAGTTATACAAAATGAATATATTTTTCAGATTATGTTATATTAATAGTACTACTTAAACTTGCACATATTCGAAAATAGGTGTTTAATGTATCATCAAACCTGAAACGTCAAAATTTTCATTTTCCTCCAAAATATAAATCTTTGTGAAGAGAATGCTTATCGAACTATACGTTCATTGTTTTGTTGAAAACATTATTTATCAAGAATTCCATTTATTTTAGAATGTTATAAAAAGGAATTAGAGCCCTCTTTACAGACTTTCTAAGTTCCAGAAGCATTTACTAAGTGTTCTAAAATAAGAGAAAAACAAATTTTCTTTTTAACACTTATATTTATTAACATTTTTCAAGAACGATAAACATTATATGGTTTTACATAAAAAAATTAATGTCTAGTTAAACAAATGCTTATTCTATCTTTGAAAATAGAATCATAATTAAATATCCAAAATTAAATTATGGACAATTAAGTCTCTTAAAGGTGTAGTGACATTTATTCCTTTATATTCAAAATATGTTACTACTATAAAAAAATATAATTTTTGAAACATTGTTCAAGATCTGCATATCTTTTAACTATAAAGCTTAATAGCCTCTTTATGTTACATACACACACAAACATATATATATATATATATATGTGTGTGTGTGTGTGTATATATATATATATATATATATATATCAGCCTGTATTTTACGCATTGGAAGATCGTAAAATAATTTTATTTTATTCTCTGAGGGTTGGATCAACCTCATCTTTTAATATGTTGCCTATGAGGATGTGAGACATGTCCATAATTTTTACCGATTTTGTTTGTGACCATTTTTCCCCTATCAGTTTTGTACAGGGCATAACTTTTGACTCAAGTCGAATCAGAGGGTGAGACCTATGCCACTGAAAAAGAATTGATGATTGCATTCCGTAGAGTGGTTACATTAAAGATTTGCTTAGCGGTTTGGGAGGAATCGCTATTTTAAAGTTTTTTAGTTGGCTGTCCAGGTTTGGTAAGCCATAATGGGCTAAATTGGAGAGGCCCATTAGTGGGCTGATGGGAGGCTATGAATAAGGGGTGAGGGATGTGGGAAATGGTTTAGTTTTTCATTTCCTTATTGGGTGGCCTTGTGCTCCTTCTTCCTTTAATAACTTTCCACTATTAAAAATCCAAATCTAAGGAGGGAAATCATAGATCTACACCATTGAAGGCTAGATCTATGATAATGAAGCAAGGATTCGTCAGATCAAGGTGTTTGGTGCGAGGTGGTTGCTGTCCGGATTCCTTTTTCATTGATCTTTGCTTGTTTGGGAGAATCAGTGAGTGATTTACATCTCTCACATGAATGCAATGAAGTATATTAGTGTTTGTGCATGTTTCTCATCAAATTCAAGTGTTTTTCCATAGATTTATGCCATATTAAGTCCATTTTCATATCAACCACCCTATGTTCTGATTTAACAAGTTTAGATAGGTAATTTCTATGCTATTTCATATGATTATGCAAGTTAGATCCACAATTTAGATCATATGTTCATTTATTATGGTTTTTGGTGAAATTTGCATAATTTTATGATAATTGTCATTTTCATGATGCTGGTGGTTTCATAACATGTTTATGATTGTACTGGATGAGCTGATTTTGTCGAATCTATCGTTTGGCAAAATTTTGGTGGAAATCAAAGTAGAAATTATGAAGTGCAGGTTTTGGGTCGCACGTAGGGGGTCGTTCGCTCCAGGGTGTGATTTCTTGGGAAACAAGACAGAAAGCAGGCTCAAGTGAGCCAAGGAGTCGGTCGATCGAGCGAGCTGGGTGTAAGGCAAGCAGATGAGTGAGCCTGGAGGAAAAAGGGTTCAGTAGAGCGAGCCTATGGTTGAGTAAAGCGGTCGGTCGCTCCCATCGGGGCGGTCGTGAAGCCTAGAAGAGGTAAAGTAGCGGATTGGTCGTTCCAAGTTGGGAGGGTCGGTCGCTCTGGTTGGTTCTACAGGTGTGAAGGTTCGATCGCACAGGGAAATTTTCTGAAATTTTATATTTTTGGGTATGACTCAAATTTGAACAAAAAGGTCTGAAAAAATATGTTTCGGGGGCATTCCCCCGAACCCTAGTCGTAGCGCAGTGGTGTAATTGGCTCGATGATGGTGTGACTTCGATGTAAATTCAGGTTGGACGGTTCAAAGTGTTGAAAAGTGTTCGTTGATCGGTGTAGAGCAGCGAATGAGGTGACAACTCAAAGGTCGTGAGTTGGTGGATAATGGTTGCTCGAAAAGGTTACTTGAGCTATGAAAAGTCATCGGGTTAGATTACTACAGATGTGAAGGCTGAGAGATTATCATTATCGTAAGTTCTAGTAGGCTCAAAGCAGGGGTACGATGGGAGCGCCCAAAAGACCGGTTGTAGGTCGAGTACCCAGGGTATCGTTGAAAGGCCTAGTTCTCAAGGTTGCACATGCATACGTATCGTTGAAATGCGTATGGAGTTTATGCCAGAACGGGGGTTTCCATTAACCCTTGGCATATAACAAGGTTGACCGTAATACGATTAACGATGATTTCAAAGCATGATTGGCGGTGGTAGCCAGAGTCAGTCATGGATGATTAGTTGCTCTATTTGTACTGTCTCATGTAGATTGTCCAACGTCGAAGGAGATGTTCCTTAGGTGCTTGTCTGATATTGGTTTAGGCCTCTGGGGCATCTGCTTGACTGATGCTGAATTCAATGAGGATAGTTTACATGAGATATATATATATATATATATATAATCTGGATGTTATGAGTGCTTTTCCATGATTGAATAGGTGTTCTGGTTTCCATGGATGAATGGTTGAATTGTTTATTGTAAAGGCTATCATTGTCCGATGTGTTGAAGATAAGGTTGAGTTCTTCTCTGGTGTTGTGGGTAGGTTAGTATGTTTATCTATCCCTTCTCATATACTTTATTGTTGAAGTTTGTTAGTTGTTTTATCACTCACTAAGACTGTTGTCTGCTTTATATCTCCTCTATTTACCTTGGGTTGTTCATTTGGTTGTGGATGGGAAGACTAAGTAGTATGTTACAGGTGATTAGTGAGGACGATGCTGCTGCGCGGAGGAGAGCAGGAGGCTGGCGTACCAGTTCTTTTACTATCTTGTATTTCTGTTTCCGCTGTTTGAGTGCTCTATGAGTGTTGTAGTGAGGATTTATGTACAAACTTTGGTATAAGTCGGATAACCTTTCATGATGTTGAGAAAGTTTTCTAAAGTTTGCTATATGATACCTCATTACTATTACCTGTTGTATATATTCTATTATATTTTATCCTTGCACTGTGAGTCCTACGACAGGTTTCGATGTTGTTTACCTACTTTGATGATCATCCATAGCTGCCTGGCACACTTTTCAGCGCATTATTCCTCTTGTCTAGTGCAGGGGTTATGGGCGGTCGTCACATTTGGTATCGGGGCTTTGGTCAACGATTTTGGCCAAAGTTCGAAGACGTAATTACGTATGAGAGACATAGTTGCAGATTTCAGTTGGATGCTTACTATATATATATTAGCATATATAGTAGTAAAGGTTGTATCTCTTTAGCAGTTTTTCTTGGAAGTGGCTAATTACACTAAATTGCAGATTTAGAATGAGTAGACGAGAATCAAGACACACTGATAGGAGAGCTAATACTGGAGGGTGAAATGGTGGTGAACAAGACTACCCAGCCATGTTCGAGGCTATGGCGGCAGCGATCATGAATAGAATTTCTGCTCCAGTAGCGGCCATGGTTGATGTTGGAGTTCTAGTGCATAGAGCTATAGAAATTGCAAAGCTATGCAAAGAATTTTCTTCGTTGGGAGGAAAACAATTCAAGGACACTGAACTAATTGAAGAAGTCCGGAGGTGGATGGATACTTGCGTTCGGATCTTCAGAGACTTGGGAATTGATGATGCTACAAAGAGGAAGCTTGCATCAAGGAAGTTAGAGGGTAGAGCAATGGACTGGTCGAACTCTGTCACACTTGAGACCCTTGAAGAGGATATTTCATGGGAGTTGTTCCAAGCTAAGTTTGAAGCAAAGTTTATCTCCACCGTGCAAAAGTTTATTCTATTTAAGAGATTCGTGGAGCTTAAGCAGAGTGGTCGGCTAGTTCTTGACTATATTTCTGACTTCGAGTGTAACACCCCACGTCCATTAATGTCACTCACAATGGGAACGCATTAACTTCCATGGAGGTTATAAGTGAATATAGAACAGAAAAATTACAACAAGACAGATAATAAATAGTACTTGGAAATCTAAAACTTCATTTTATTGCAGCGGAAATTAAACATGTTTGTTACATCATAAAACCATAGATCATAACCAAGTATAATATCCATCTTCATAAAAACAAAATACATAATCCCATTACATAAATAGCCATTAAAAAGATAACAAGCTGGACTTTACTTCAACGATCCAAGCTTTCCAAAGAGAGATGAAGCAATTCAATCAAACCCCACTAGAGCTGGGCCCAACCTGAGGACCTGGAGGGGGGAAAAGGATAGAAATAGAGGGGGTCAGACATAAAGTCTGGCGAGTATGATAATTCTAACAATACTATTATCAAAATAACTAGACTAAGGAATAAGCTGGAAGACAAGTAAATGTCTATGAACTCTTAGGAAGATAAAGATAGCGTTTAAGATAACGTTAAAGATAACGGTAAAGGCACACCTAATTACTAACGAATAACTACTACACTGCACCGCACATTACTACACTGCACCGCACCAGTCACCCTAAAGTTTGATCCCACTTGCTTCATACAAAAACTTTATAAACAGCCTTGCGTACCCCTAGCTGACTACATAGGTGCCGTCTGCCCCTATCTCCACTAGGTGTACCCCACTACCCACTTTCGATCGGCTCCCTACTCGTAGATACCCGTGCTGGCCCCACAGTGGGGTGTATCACTCCCCTAAAGTGGCAACCCGACACAACTTGAGAATGCACAGCTTATACCTACACGATGCAACAACGTCTTACCTACCAGCCCGGGTCCACACACGCATATGAAACCCGTTGGACTTGCGTTGCCACCGCTCCCCGTTTTGGCCACTTATAGTCAAAACCAGTATGTGTGTCCCGTCCTCGACTTGGGTCGAGCCCACAAAGATACGTTTGGGATACTGGTTGAAATGGGCCCCCATAAGCCACCCACCTAAGCTTGTCACTAGTATATCCCACTTAACCCTCTTAGTCATGTTCATTTACATGTGTGTTTGGTTAAGTCTTACTAATCGTATTTCACATGCCACTAAGGGCACCCCCTAGATTCCTCGTCCCACCCAAGGCACCTACTTAACACCCATGTCCCACTTTACATGTTTATCTGGTTAAGTATTTCTTAATTCATTCAGGCCACAACCTCATAAAGACCTCTCACATTAGACTGGCATTTATGGCAGATGGATTTGCCGGGAGGGTCCGGGCAGTCTTACACCATAAAAGAGTCTAACCTCGTGTTTTTACAACTGTTATGCTTTAGTTTAGGCCTAGGACCTCTCACATTGGGCTGACATTTGTGACCACTGGATTTGCCGGGCGGGTCCGGGCAGGTTTACGTCACAAACGAGTCCAACCTCGTGTCCTAAGCATTGATTAACACTTATAATCTTTTACCCCAGTTTTAATAATTCCCTATTCAAATTATTAATTACTTCCAATTTTAATGATGTCCATAATTGACTCAATTATGGCCATCCACTTATGGCATGCAAAATCATATCAATTGCATCCCAACTTTTTAATATTAGATCCTTAATATTACCCCTACCCCACGTTTATACGTTCGCTTATTCAACGCATAATATAGGCTGGATTTGGGTAGTTTAACACATAGCATAAAGATAAATTATCACAACATATAGACAATTAAAATAAATCTAATCATAATAGGGGTGAAACTTGCATAAACTACACATGTTAAGGATCAAAAGGTGTCAACTTGTTAAATGCCTCAATTTACATGATATGATCATAGCCCAAATCTATACATAAACTTGCATATGGGGTTTTTAGGCAACATAATGACGGTGTGAACTAGCATAGGATATCACATATGTCATAGCATAATTCTAGATGTCATAATAGATGTCTTGGCATATGTTCATAACTTTTCTAATCAATCTAACTTGCATATGTGACTTGTCATATAGATCAACATTGCCCAAACATGATGATTTAATTAATATGAACTAACTAGCATAGATAGTAACATCATGGTTTTTTAACATGTATGATTTATCACAACTTAGCATAGAAGCTTTATACATAACATCACCATAACATGATTTACAACATATAAGATATCATCATCACTTAACATTGGATTTACAATATACATGATAGCAAAAGGGGTTTACAACAACATATATGATAATTCACATCATCTACTCATAATCCATTCATAACTCAACCTAATTAAAATGATAATAATCTTGTTAAGATCATCATACTCACAATTTAGAGAAGAAGAGAGAGTTTTGCTTTGCTTTAGGGTTGAGAGAATTAGAATTGAATTAGCTTATCTTCTTTCTTAGTTGGCGGCGGCTAGACTGAATTCCATGGCGGCGGTATGACGGTAGCTACTCTATTTTTCATATGAATTAGGGTGAGAGACTACCTAGGTATTTATAGAGTTAGGATTTATTTTAGACCGTCAGATTATCTCAGAATTAATCCTAGCCAACCAGATTAGGTCAGAAACCCTGATGGGTCATTAGTCAATTAAAAACAGGTCAGGCAGAAACCCTAGCCGCCAGACCAGGTCGACACCCAGGTCGACTGCGCAGTCGACCTGGTCCCTGGGGTGTCGACTACCCAGTTGACTCCCCAGTCGACCTGGGGGGGTGTCGACTGCCCAGTCGACTCCCCAGTCGACCTGCCTGGGCGGGAACACTTTTCTGTTTTGAATTTTAAATTTCCTGCGAGTTGTTTTGAATTTTCTGAAACTTCCGATGGCCATAACTTCTTCATACGAAGTCCAAATCACGCAAACTCGGACTCTATTTCAACTAGAATTCCGATACGAACACAATGGCGCAACCCGTTTCCCACAATTGTCACGTCTAAGATCAGTTATTATTTAATTTGTGAATATTAGTATTAATAGAATTACGGGGTGTTACATCGAGGCTTTGTCGAAGTTTGCTCGTTCATATGTAGATACTCCTTATCAAAAGAACGAGAAGTTTGTCTTGGTTGGATGAATATCTTAAGAATCAACTTATGGATCACCTCGATGATAGCTTTGAGAAGATCGTCGAGAAGGCTTTGAGGCATGAAAGTCTGTTTCCTAAGAAGATGTCTGTTGTTGCACCTAAGGAAGAACAGAAGCCACAGTAGGGTGGTAATAATAATAAGAGGAAGCAGCAACAACAAAAAGGGAAGAATGGCCAAAAGAGGCCCAAAAGTGAGATGGTTTGCTTTAACTGCCAACAGAAAGGCCATTTTGCTAGTGAGTGCAAGAATCCCAAGGCTGAGAAGAAGTGCTTCAAGTGTGGGAAGCTTGAGCATGAGAAGAAAGATTGTCCAGAATCAGCTAAGGGCAAGCAGGTTGTGAAGGCATATACTTTGGAAACCGTGCCATCTTCTTCAAGAGCTCCTACCGTAGAGGAGAAAGGAAAGGGTGTCGTGGTGCAAGCTACTCTTTTTTTTAATGGTGTTTTAATTCGAGTTTTGTTTGATACTGGAGCTGCATTCATTCTTTTGCAATGAGCTTGTTTGTCGCTTGGATTTGGAACCCGAGATTTGTGATAGACCATTGATCATGACAAATCCAGTTGAAGGTTCATCCGGTTTGTGCATGATTTGTCATGGTCTAATGTTGTCAAGTCAGGGTTGCTCTTTAGTGTGTGATTGCTTTGTTCTTAGCTTCGCTGGGTATGGGGTCATCTTGGGAATGGATTGGCTTAAGAAGTATACGGCATAGGAAGCTAGAGGTGAGGGTCGGGGACGTGGAAGGGCGAAAGGTGTTGATTAGATGTAGGTGCGATGACGGGGTCTTCGTGAGTTATCTATATTAGCTTGGGATTCCACAAGAAGACTTGTCATTAGTGCTGATCTCTAATGAGTATGTAGATGTCTTTGACAAGGTCAAAGGGTTATCGCCGCATCGTGAGATCGGGTTTAGGATCGATTTGGTCGAGGGTGCTAGACCAATCGTTATGCCTCTTAGGCGGATGGCGCCTAAGGAACAATGAGAATTAGAGGTGCAAGTTAGAGATACCTTCTGGGAAAAGGATTCATTCGGAGGAGTGTATCCGAATGGGGTGCACCGGTCGTATTTGCAACCAAGGCAGATGGCTCGTTAAGATTGTGTGTGGACTATCATGAGATGAACAAGGTGACTAAGAAGAACAAGTGTCCGTTGCCAAGAATTGATGAGTTGTTCGATCAGCTTCTCGAAGCCAAAATGTTTTCTCAGATGGATCTGGCAATGGGATTTCATCAGTTAAGGGTGGCAAAAAATAGTGTGCCCAAGATTGCTTTTAGGAAACCATCCGGTTTCTTAGAATGGTTAGTGATGCTATTCGGGTTGACTAACGTGCTAGCGTATTTCGTGGATCTTATGAATAGAATGTTCAGAGATTAGTTGAACAAGTTTGTGCTTGTGTTCGTGGATGATATTCTGGTTTACTCCAGAAATGAGGAAGAACATAAGATGCACTTGAGAGTTGTGTTAGACATCTCGCGAAAGCATCAGCTGAGGGCTAAGTTTTCAAAGCGCCACTTATGGAAGAATGAAATGAGGTTCTTAGGTCATGTTATTTCTAAAAATGGGATAGCGATTGACCCTGCTAAAGTGGCAGCAATCAAGGACTGGGATAGGCCTAAGAATGCGACGGATGTTTGAAGTTTCCTTGGGTTGGCTAGTTATTACCGACGGTTTATCAAGGATTTCTCTAAGGTTGCTTCACCATTTACAGGATTGACGAAGAAGAACTAAGTGTTCACATGGGATGCGAAGTGTGAACAAGCATTCAGAATTCTGAAGGAGAGACTGACGAGTGAACCTGTGTTGACCATTCTAAGTGGGAATGAAGAGATGGTGGTATACACCGACGCAAGTGGTACAGGACTTGGAGCAGTGCTGATCTAGAAGGATAAGGTTGTGGCCTATGCGAGTTGACAACTAAAGCCACATGAGAAGAATTACACAACTCATGCTTTAGAGTTGGCGGCGATTGTGTTTGCTCTGAAGATGTGGAGACATTACCTGTTGCGAGTTTGATTCGAGTTGTTTATGGATCACAAGTTTTTGAAGTATCTTTTCTCCCAAAAGGATTTAAATCTTCAGCAGCAACGATGGTTAGAGTTTCTGGCATCGTATGATTTCTCCTAGTAAGGGTAACGCAGTTGCAGATGCGTTGAGATGAAGACACGCAAGTCTAGGAGCAATGTTTTCGGAATGGAAAAGCCTCGAGTATTTGGCAAGGTTTGATTTCAGGCCAAGGTTCGAGTTGGAACCTGAAATGTTGGCAAGCTTATCGATAAGACCAACTCTAATCGAAAGGATTGGCGAGAGCCAAAAGCAAGATGTGAAGCTTGTCGAGTTTATCCAGAAGCTAGAACCAGAGGATAAAGAGTTCGAGGTCGATCGAGAAGGTTGGCTTCGAAAGTAAGGACGACTAGTTGTTCCTAATATTGTTGTATTGAGAGATGAGGTTCTGAGAGAATGTGTAACACCCCGCATTTTTAAGAAAAAAATAAGAATAACTTAATTAAATTTGTGTCCGTCTCGAAATTCTGGTCAAAATAAACACCTGGTTTGCGTAAATTGGACACTGTATGAAGAAGTTATTGAGGTTTGAAATTTGTATATGCGCAGGAAGGATATATATATACATATATGTATATTAGGTTCAGAAATTCAAAAATGGGTCCAGAAATTTGAAAATCTGTTCAAATTCAAAATTTCAGAAGATGGCAGATTTCGCGCCCAGGTGGGTCAATACCCTCAAGGGTGGGTCAACATCGGGGTCGACCCCCTCAAGGGTGGGACGACACTGAGGTCAACCCCCTCATGGGTGGGACTACCGACCTATGATAGATTTTGGCAGATTACGGTTTTGAAATTTCTAGACGGTTTTGATAGCTTTTGGTCAAATCTGAGGGTCTTGGTTGCTCCATACACCTGTAAATAAGACCTTAGACCTAACGCTAAATCTCATAATTTTAGGGCTACGCTGGAGCTTTGCCATTACTCTCTCTCTCTCTCTTCTCAAATATATTGTGAAAATTAAAATTTTAGACTAGGAAAATTATGAATCCAGATCTGAAAGAGAGAAATGACAGTAATAAAAAGATTATCCTAAATCGTGAAAAGCAAGGTAACGTTCAGATCTAATCTATTCAATTTTTCCTCCTCTTTCTTTTCCCTTTCTCTTTTAGTAAAAGTAGTAAATCCATGATTATTTGGTTCTGAACTCAATTAGGGGAAAATCATGGAAGATTAGATCTGGACTAGATCCAGGATTTGGAAAGCTTACGAGGTGAGTGGATTTAAGCCATATTATTTTAGATAATGGTACATAATCGTTTAGCATTCCCCTTTTTATTAATTTTGAAATTGCCAGATTAATTATAAATTGCTGTTGTAATGAGTTGAAATGTTAATATGGATATGTCACGAAATTCCTATGTTGAATTGGCTAAAGTATTGAATGTTTACATGTTGGAGAAAATAAACTTTTTGGGATATGAATATCCAATTCTGTGATTGTAATTACATGATTTACTTGTGACATATTATTGAGTAATTGACATGTAACTTGCTAGATCTGAATAATTACCCGATTAAATGGTACATGTCAAAAATTAGAATTAAATACATGTTAAAAGGGGCATGCGCCAAAATATAGGCATAACTTGATGACATGTAAATAGGATTACAGTAAACATATAAAGAGGATGATATGACAAAAAATTTCATGGAAAAAAGGATAACTATTAAAATATGAACATACCTAAATACACAGTAATTTGGAGCTGTAACGCCTTAGACACGAGGTTAGAATGCACTTGTGATAGAAGGCTGCCCAGACCCGCCCGACATATCTAGCATTCACAAATGGTAAATCTAATGTGAAAGGTCTAAGTGCATAACTAAAAATGGTGCTAAGGCACGAGGTTAAGTCGACTTGTGGTAGAAGTCTGCCCGAACCCGCCTGGCAAATCCAGCGTCCACAAGTAGGCTTAATGTGAGAGATCTAGGCATATGTATGTACATAAATATAAATATATGTATATAACCAGATATGAATAAATGGAAATAATGGTAAGTAAATGTATAACTCAAAAAATAAGAAAGGAAGGGATGTAGTGGACTGAGTTAGTGTGAGGCGAAGGAAAATTGATGTATTTCCCTAAATGACCTATTTCTGAGAACGTGATTGCAAGTAAGCCACAATAAATAAAGTAAGAAAAGTAAAGAAATTACTTGCTACCACGAATTTAGATGGGAATATTTTAAGAAAATAAATCATAGATTCCTTCTATCAATCTGATAAGCTGCATGAAGTGTTTTCCTTAATTAAAATAAGGAACATATATTACAGTGAATGAAGAATACTGGAATACAAGAGTAAAAGAAAATGGTTTAAAAAGGGGAATGATAATCACCTATTATAAATAAATAACATTAATGAAAATATTGTATAATAGGTAGACTTGTCCTAGGGACCAGTGGGGATTATAACTTAGGTTATAATAAACTAATAAGTAAATTGGATAACTGGTGAAATGAGATAAGGGACACTTAATTGTAAATTAAGTTATCAAAAAAGGGGAAAACCCGAAACCAGTTAAAAAAAGGGGGAAAAATATATTGTACTAATTTTTAAATTAAGTAATCCGTAAACTTGGAGGTCTGAAACCCGCTGGTAATAATAGCATGTTTAGACTTGTCCTAGGGACAAGAGGAAATTATAACATAGGTTATAATAAATGGGTAGAGAAACTTATTAATGGGCCTTAGTTAATAGAACTAAGTTAATAAGTAAACAACGATAAGTTGTAAGGACAGTGGAAATGGAATTATGATTAAATGAGAAAGAATGAAGAAAACTTATGAAATAAGTTATATTTAATAACTGACATGTTAAATGAGAAAAACATGTGAATTGAGATATATTTAATTACATATTAAGTAGAACATGTTATTGTGAAATCAAACAAGAATATAAAAGAGCTTGTGGATTACAGACCTTGGGCCACAATCTAGAGAATAACATGTTGTGGGCTTATTAATAAACTTAATGGGTTAAGTTATGTGAC
Source organism: Allium sativum (assembly GCA_030737875.1). Classification (NCBI taxonomy): domain Eukaryota; kingdom Viridiplantae; phylum Streptophyta; class Magnoliopsida; order Asparagales; family Amaryllidaceae; genus Allium; species Allium sativum. Next base: position 764,923,175 of record CM060912.1, on the reverse strand, counting down.
TGAAATTAATAAGCAAGAAGAACTAGGTAACTTGACTAAGAATTCAATATGAATTGGAATAACCAAGTTAACTGGAAACCTGATGAGGCGAGGCAAGCACGTAAAAGAATGTTTAGACATAGGGTCTAACAACATATTAAATTGAGGCGCTTGGACCAGTCCGCACGTTTGAAGGTGAATAACCCAATGGGGTATATCATCATGGTGTTATAAGGCACGAGGGGTTCGTACAATCATCTGATTGTTCTGACGGCTCCGAAGGACTGGAAGGGGAAGCACGTGGCTTCCTGAGATACAAAAGGTGCTCCTAGTAGTCCTCTGTGCAGTGAAAGATGTTTTAGGCTGTGCTTGCAGAGGTTGGGTCTGCGCGTAACTACTAAGTGGGTAGGCCTTGATTGCAGAAGTAGCTATGCAGTCAGAATGCTATAATGTGGTGAAACCAGGGTGATTCAGCGGTTGCCTCAATGGGGAGGCAGAGGGTCACGACCAACAAGGACAGTAGATCATCGGATACCTGTCATCGGCAGCCGGTGGAATGCGAAAAGACTAGGGCTAAACCCAAGATACCATTCACCCTTCACTATCGGGGTAAGGGGTTGTGGGGAGATGCCAGGTGGATGTTTAGATTGTTTGCATAGGGGTGGTCGCTTATATTTTGTAGTCTTTACTAGTTGAGGGAGGGGCCGAGATAGGGCCATAGCCACCGTGAAAACAGACCCTAGGGATATCTGTATTTCAAGGATCTTAAAGGCAGGCCTGTATAGGTATGGAAAAGATCTCGATCGAGTTCCATGTTTCTTGTATCGCCTTGCCATGGAACTTGGTGCACATTAGAGGATGTACGATTGAGGCATCGAGCTACAACTGAAGATACGTATGGTGGACGTTCTAGATACATACATGTTGGCTCTGGTTGGTGTATCGTAGACTTGAGGGCATTACTCCAGTATGAATTTTGATTCAAACAAAGGTGGTAGTCCGTACGTTTGCGTAGCATAGTAATGACAGACATATGCAAAATGTAACATTGTTATATAGAGATCTATACGTTACTACGGCATAGGATGAGGGGCTGCATATATTTCGATAATGTTACGGTGGAGACCGTGCGAGTGAGGTACCATGGAGCATACCTTAATATGGGGGTAGCTACATATATATTAGGTTAATGCACTGGAAAGTAAATGAGTACAACGTGTGTGTAAGCCTTCAGCGCTGATAACCCAAGTAACCTAATAAATAAGAAAATATGATTGAACGGTATATGTAGGATTATCCAAAGTGTATATTTTTAATCCAGTCACCAGAACTTGTGTTCTGACCCCCTCCTCATAACATACTTGCAGGTTAGATTTCTGGCAGGGACATGATAGCCTTGGATACTGGTTAGGCAGTATTATTAGTACAGCAAAGCTATATTTTAATTATATTATATTTTATCCATTCTGCTATGAGATATTTTCTGAGCTCTGACATATTTTATGTCTCTATGTTTTCTACAGGATACCAGAGCAACTCAATCCGAGTTTTGATAGATGGGAGTTTTTGAAAAAAAATCGGTCTGTTGAAATTGGGGTTGTCTGTAACACCCTGTAATTCTATAATATTAAGTTTCAGAAATTAAAGTATAATCGATTCTAAATGAAAGAATTAAGGGAAATGGGTTTCTCCATTGCGATCGTCTCGGAATTCTGCTTAAGATAGAGTCCGAGTTTATGTAAATCGGACTCCGTATGAAGGAGTTATGACCTCCGGAAGTTTTAGAATTCAGTTTAAAATTCAAAAAGTTCAAAATTCGATTCGAAATTCAAAATAAGACCCAAACTGTGCTGGGCGGGAAAATTCCCGTCTAGGACCCAGGTCGACCAGGGGGTCGACCTGGGTGACCAGGTCGACCACATCGTCGAACTGGAGGTCGACCTGCCCAGTTGACCTGGTTTGGCCCTGGCTGGCCTGGTCGGGTTCGGGACGAATTTCTGAGCTCTGGTGTGTCACTAGGGCTGACTTGTCACATTTTGGTTGGCTCCTCTCGAAGTGATTGGTCTAGATTCATCTATGATCATCTGACGGCTCAAATCATTCTGAAATTCTATATAAACAACTTAAGTCACCAACCTAAATTCACATAAAAATTAGAGATGGAGCCGCCATGCTGTCGGGAGAAAACTAAAAGGAGCCTCCACTTGTAGAAAAGCTTTGAGACGAGCAAATCTAAACTAAAACAAGAATCAAACAACGTTTGTCTACCCAAAAAAAAGCATTGCAAATCCAGAACTCATAGTTCAGAATTCAAGTTCGTCGTTTATTGTAAGTGTAGTGATTTTTCTGATGGGAATAAAATTAAGATTTGATTCAATGTAAAATGGAAATGGAACTGTGCTATTGTGTAACGATGACGTTAATTCATATCTATGTGTTGTAATGATTGTGTTGTGAATGGTATTGGGATGTTTGTGGTATACTTGACTTTACGTTGGATCCATTAGAATGTTTGTGGATTAATCTAGTCGATGTTGGATCTATTCAATTTCACATACAAGTTATTTGGTTCATATCTACACTTATATGTTTAGGTGATTATGACAAGTCATATGTTGTACAGTAGAATTTCTATGCCTAAGTGACTAAGTTCATATACATTCTCATATGTTTATACAAAAGTTGCAAGTTCATAATTGGATCCATACCAAGATCCATTTTAATACAGGTTTCATATTATAGTAGTAAACATGATTTGATCTAGTTCACACACATGTGATAAAATTATACATACTTTTATGGACATGTCATACTCTTGTCATATGCTAGTGATGTTCGATGTTATGCCTAGATCTAAACATGTTTAGGCTTATGTTGTCTAAATCATATGCTAAATCATGTGACACCTGTTTAGTTAGATTCTCTTTTTTTAATGCAAGTTCACATGACAAGTTGAAACCCATGATTCAGTCTATGTTGCAAATTCACATATATGTATGTTGACTATTTTGTAAGTTCACACCTATTATGTTCATGTTGACTATGCTAAAAATGCTAAGTTTACACCTATGTCATGTTTATGTTAATTGATTCCTTTATGCAAACTTTGTACGCTAAATTAGGCTAAAGTTTTTAGCCTAATATTATATGTCAAAAATCATGCGAGCGGAAAATTAGGCTAAGATTGTTAGCCTAATATTTAGGTGGGGTAACATTGGAAAAAATTGACATAAATGGGTGAAAAATCACCTATGTAATTAATGGCATGAAACGGTATAAATTATATACCTAAAAATGATGAACTTGGAAAGTGGGCCATAACATTTAATGGTTAACAAATTTACATATAACCAGTAAAAGAGACAAATATGTAAATTTAGAAAATACGAGTATGCTTAACCCGAGGTTGGATTGAGTTGTGATGTAAACCTGCCCGGACCCGCCCGGTTGTCCAGTAATCACAACAATACCTATCCAATGTGGGAGGTTAAGGCATTGAGCCCAATAAGGACCCGAGGTTAGACAGAGTTACGGTGTAAACCTGCCTGGAACCGACCGGCACATCCAGTAACCATAACAATATCTGTCTAATGTGAGTGGTAGGTGCTTTAAAAGGCTAAGGACAGACAAGTTAGGATCGTAGGGTTAAGTTAACTAAAACACTTAACCAATTCAACAGTTAACTAAACTGATGGGTGGGGTTAGGTTAATACGGACACTTAACCACTTAACATGTTTGACTAGAAAACCCTAGTAACGAGGTACCCGTTTCAGTAGTAACCCAAAGTAGGTATCATGGTACCCTGAAACTAGGCAGGGTGGGGCACGATTACTGGGCTGATTGTAAGCGGTCAAAAGCGACGGCGGTTGGTGCACAGTTTGGGTTCTAATGGAGTGCGGGCATGCACACACTCTGGATCAGACAAACAGGGCACTGGGGCATCAGTAGTATAACCTATGTATTCTAGAATTGTGTCGGGCCGCCATCATGGGTCTTGATACACCCCATGGTGGGACTAGCATAGGTATCTATAAATCATTGGGGGCCGTATGACACATGTGATTATGCGAGTAGGTGCCGGTCTTTTGGAAGGGGGTCACTTCACCCTCAGCATGGAGTTCCAGTCAGAACAAGTACAAGTAGGTGCAGAGATATAGTGTGGGGTGCGATATTATATTCGGTTCTAAACTACTTTATCTTACTTTATGATACTTTCCTATTTCCAGTTTATACCTATCATGCCCTTATTCTTATTCTCATACTGAAGAGTCACTAGACTTACCAGGCTTTATGTCTGACTCTATTTTTCTTTCGTCTTCTTTTCTTCCGTTCCCCCGCCCCCAGGTCCACAGGGAGGAAACAACTCAGCTTAGTTAGAGTCTTTGCAAGCTTCAAGACAGTAAATGTATGGTTTGGACTCTCTTTCCTTGGCTATGGCTTTTGGACACGTTCTTTGGGGATTTATGCAGCTTTTATCATGTTTTATGCTTCTTTATTTAATAATCAAGATAGAAATGATGATGTAATGTTTTGGAAGTTATTATGAGACAATTATGGAAATGTTTTGTATGAACACGTATTTATGAAATAAAAGTTTGTTTGTTTTCCGCTGCTTATATATATGTGTGTTTATATATCTGTCTTGAGTTTATCTGTGACTTTTACTTATAAACCTCCACCAAAGTTAAGGCATTCCCTTTGTGGGTGACCTTAATGGAGGTGGGGTGTTTCACTTGGTATCAGAGCATAGGTTTACCAGATCAGATAAAAGTTTTTGAAATTATTTTCAAAAGAGAAGTTTAAAGAAGCATTTTCAAGAAAAAGTTTTGATATTTTAAAAAGACATAATCCCCCAAAGCCATATGCACCATCTCTCTATCCTTCGTTTTGAATCTTTCCTTTTTGTTTCAGCATGTCTGGAGATCTTAACCTTCTAGAAGGAGTACCTGGCTGGTTCAGGAGGTACCTAGAGGCTAGGGCCCAGTAGACATTCCTCCTCCAGTGGCAGCGGTTCCTCCTCCTCCTCCTCCTCGTGGAAATTCTTTCGCAAAGACATGTAGAGACTTCAAGGCTGTGGGTGGAAAGGACTTTTATGGAACTGAATCCTTTGTAGTAGCAAGAAACTGGCTAAAGGAGACTGAGGATCTGTTTGTCATCTTCGAAGTCGACGACAGGCAAAGGATACAGCTAGCAGTGTGGTTGCTTAAAGGTGAAGCTTCTTATTGGTGGGAGATCACCAATGTTGAGAGGCCGGTGGAAACATGGGAAGATTTCAGGGTGAGGTTTGAGATGAAATTCCTCCCCCAAGCTGAAAAAAGCCTGCAAATGGAGAAGTTCCTAACTCTTAAACAAGGAACTATGACGATCAGGGAGTACGTCAATCAGTTTAATCAGCTGGTCAGATTTGGGCTGGATTTAATAAACACCCAACACAAGAAGGCTCTTCGCTTCGTCAAAGGTCTGAATGAGCCTCTACACAGCCTTGCTATGACCCATGTATCCACGGGAGCGACTTATGAAAGCTTGGTGGACATGGCATTGCTACACGAGGAAGACAAGGGCAAGAAAGAGGCAAAGGTGGAAGTGCCTCAAGAAAAGAAAGAGGGTTTATAGGCTAAGAAAACAGACTTCAAGAAGGGCGGGAAGAACAACAAATCCCGTGAAAAGAGAAGGTGCAATTTCTGTGGCATTGTTGGACATATAGTGAAAGACTGCAGAAAGAAGAAGGCGAAGATGAGTGGTGGTTGCTTTCATTACGGAGAGACTGGACACTTGGCTAAGGACTGCCCAAAGAAGCGAGGGCAGGGACAGAGGACTGGATCCACTTCAAGGGGACAGGTTCATGCACTAGTGGCACCTCCACAGGAACGAGGTAGTAATATTTCTGTAGAAAGTGTAGTCTATCTTTATGATCATCCAATTCGCACTCTCTTTGATTTTAGTGCATCACACTCCTTTATTTCATCTGCTTTAGTAGAATCTCTGCACCTAGACACTAGTATGGTAGAGGATCCCTTGGTTGTTTCAAACCCAATTGGGGGCTCAGCTTATTTGTCAATGGTTCGTTTGGGTTTGAAAATCTCTATTCTAAGTGTTGAATTTAGATGTAGTGGCTTTGTTCTGGGTTTATCGGGATATGGATTGATCTTAGGCATGAACTGGTTATCCAGTAACGGTGCCATTCTTGATTGTGAGAAAAGAATGTTTAGACTCTTGACTCGGCTCGGTAACACTCTAGAAATTTCTTGTAATCCCTTGAATGTTGTTATGCTTAGTTGTCTAGAGTCGCTTGATGCTTCTGTTGAGAATTTGCAGTCAGTTAGGGTGGTCCGTGAATATCCGGATGTCTTTGAGGAGGTGAAGGGCTTACCTTCGAGGTGGGAAATAGACTTCCGCATATATCTTGTTGATAATGCAAAGCCCGTAGCTTTACCTGTCAGACACATGGCTCCAAGGAGAGAAAAGAGCTCAGTAAGCAGGTTAAAGAGCTTCTCGAGAAGGGGTTCATTAGACGAAGCATTTTGGAATGGGGTGCACCAGTGGTATTCGCAACCAAAGTAGATGGTTCACTTCGCCTTTGCGTTGACTATAGGGAGCTAAACAAGCTGACTAAGAAAAATAGACACCCTCTTCCCAGAATCGACGATTTGTTTGATCAGCTTGTAGGTGCGTCGGTTTTTTCCCAACTTGATCTGGCTACTGGGTTCCATCATCTAAGAGTAGCTGAAGATAGCATTGATAAAACGGCGTTCAGAACCCCAGACGGTTTTTTCGAGCGACTTGTCATGCCTTTCGGCTTGACAAACGCACATGCTTATTTCGTAGACCTAATGAGCAGGGTGTTCAGAGAATTCCTCAATAGGTTTGTGGTTGTCGTCGTAGACGATATTTTGATCTTCTCAAAGAATGAGGAAGAGCATGCTCAACATCTGAAAGAAATCATGGATACTCTCCGTGCACATCAACTAAAAGCCAAATTCTCCAAGTGTCACTTTTGGAGAGAAGAGGTAAGGTTTCTTAGGCATGTAGTGTCCAAAGAGGGGTTGGCCATGGACCCCGCGAAAGTAGTTGCGGTGCAAGATTGGAAGGCACCAAGGAACGCAACCGAAGTCCGAAGTTTTCTAGGGCTAGCAGGTTTTTACCGTAAGTTCATCAGGGATTTTGCGAAGATCTCAGCTCCGCTCACAAGGCTGACGAAGAAGAACTTGACTTTCGCTTGGGACTTGGATTGCGAGTTTGCTTTCCAACGCTTAAAAAGGGCTCTTACAACAACCCCAGTTCTAACTTTGCCTGACGGAAGCAAAATGTTCACAGTATACACGGATGCATATGGAATGGGACTAGGCGCTGTTCTAATGCAGGATGGGAGGGTAGTAGCTTATGGTGGAAGACAATTGAAAGTTCACGAAAAGAACTACCCAACCCACGATCTTGAGTTGGCTGCCATCGTCTTTGCACTTAAGTCTTGGCGCCATTAACTCCTAGGTGAGAAGTTTGAACTGTATACTGACCATAAATCTTTGAAGTATCTTTTCTCGCATAAAGATCTTAACTTGAGGCAGCAAAGGTGGATGGAGTTTCTTGCCTCGTATGATTTCGAGATTTCCTATACTCCTGGCAAGGGCAATGTAGTGGCAGACGCCTTGAGTAAAAGAAGTTCACCGTAAGCCCTTTCTTTGTAGAAAGGCAAAGCTTAGAGTATATAGCCAGTTTTAACTTTAGGCCCTCCTCTGATTTTGTACCAGGTCTATTAGCATCTCTTGAAGTGCGCCCTACTCTTTTGGATTTAATAGGGACTGCACAATGAGAAGACCCTCAGCTTGTTGATGTGATTGATAAACTTATTAGGGGTGAGACTTCTTGTCACCTCAATAGATACACCATCGATGATAAGGGTTGGCTAAGGCGGGATGGAAGACTATGCGTCCCACAAGCAAGGGAGTTGATAAAAAAGGTTCTCGAGGAAGCACATCATTCCAAGATGACTATACACCCTGGCGGAGATAAGATGTACAAGGATATAAAAAGAACTTTCTTTTGGAAGTGGCATGAAGTAGGACGTGGCAGATTTCGTTTCTAAGTGCATGACCTGCCAACAGGTCAAGGCAGAACAGAAGAATCCTAGAGGACTGCTTCATCCTCTAGAGGTCCCACAGTGGAAGTGAGATAGCATTTCAATGGATTTCATTGATGGGCTGCCTAGGTCAAGAAGGGGCAATACTAGCATTTGGGTAATAGTGGACAGGCTTACAAAAAGCGCCCACTTTTTACCTGTCAAGAGTAGAAGGACTGCCCCATCTCTAGCATCTCTTTATCTCAAGGAAATAGTTCGACTCCATGGGATACCCTCCAGCATTGTTAGTGACCGAGACCCTATCTTTACAAGCGAGTTTTGGCGGAGTCTGCAAGAAGCTGTAGGCACACAGTTATGCTTGAGCACGGCCTATCACCCCCAAACCGATGGCCAGACGGAAAGGGTGAATAGAGTTTTAGAGGATCTCTTAAGACTTTTCATTCTTGACTTTGGAGGGACATGGGATGATCATCTTCCTTTAGTGGAATTCGCATACAACAACAGCGACTAAGCCACCGTAGGCATGGCACCCTTCGAAGCCTTGTATGGAAGACCGTGCCGATCACCAACTTGTTGGTGGGAGTCTACAGATAAGCTTATACTTGGGCCAGACATGATTAAAGAGACTTTAGAGAAAGTACACCTAATACGAAGAAGGATGAAGACGACCTAAGATAGACAGAAGTCCTACGTCGACAAAAGAAGGACCGACCTTGAGTTTGAGGTTGGGGACAGGGTTTTCCTTAAGGTATCTCATTTAAGGAACATCATTAGCTTTGGATCCGCAGGAAAGCTAGCACCAAGATTTGTAAGGCCATTCCCTATCAATGAGAGGATTGGGAAGATGGCTTATAGGGTAGAGCTGCCTGAAAAATTGGCTAGAGTCCACAATGTCTTTCACGTTTCTCATCTCCAGAAATGTTTACATGAGTATGCGGAAGTGGTGGAGCCGAGCATCCTAGAGGAAGTTGAAATAGAACGAGAAGCAACTATGAGGAAAATTCCAATTCGTATCTTGGGAACTGAAATAAAAAAGCTATGCAACCGTGAAGTCAAGCTCGTTAAAGTGCAATGGAGCGACGTCGAGGAAGACGCAACTTGGGAAACTGAGGACAAAATACGCGCTGCCTATCCTTTTCTTTTTGAGGGTACATCTTTGATCTCTCTTTTTCCTTAAGTTATGCTTGTATCTATCTTTTTAGGTATATCTTCTCGGTCCTTTTTCCTAACTCCTTAGGTAGAGAATTTTTGGATGCAAACATGTATTTGAAAACATGTTATGGATGATGGCTACAAGTGGTTGCTAGTGATTGCTAGTGGTTGCTCGTGGATGCATATACACACACACCCTAGGTTTTAGATCGGCTCAGTCACTTCATATTGCATATGCATATATAGATTCATATTTGAATGTGGTTGAAACATGATATGTTGTCATATGGATGTCGCATTTGTATGAATGGTTGCGCATTTATGTAGAATTATGAGTAAGGAAAAAAATTGCATACATAATGGATTCATGACACTTTCATGATTTGCATTTAGGAGGTCAATTGAATCAGTGGACCGCCTATTTTTTGCATTAGATAAGGACATGTACACACACTATGCATATGATCATGAAGCATTAGAAGTCTTTTAAGGACAATGGATGCCTGTGTTTTTTGGCTGAGTAGATGGGTGATTGGATGGTAGGACACGTTCTTCCTAATTTGAAGATTTCGGGGACGAAATCCTTTTAAGAGGGGGAGAATGTAACACCCTATAATTCTATAATATTAAGTTTCATAGATTAAAGTATAATTAATTCTAAATGAATGAATTAAGGGAAGCAAGTTTCTCCATTGCGATCGTCTCGGAATTTTGCTTGAGTAAGAGTCCGAGTTTGCATAAATCGGACTCTGTATGAAGGAGTTATGACCTCCGGAAGGTTCAAAATTCAGTTTAAAATTCAAAAAGCTCAATATTCGATTCGAAATTCAAAAACAGACCCAAACTGAGTTGGACGGGAAAATTCCCGCTCAGGACCCAGGTCGACCAGAGGGTCGACCTGGGTGACCAGGTCGACCACATGGTCGACCTGGGGGTCGACCTGCTTAGTAGACCTGGTTTGGCCCTGGCTGGCCTGGTCAGGTTCTGGTCGAATTTCTGAGCTCTGGTGTGTCACTAGGGCTGACTTGTCACATTCTGGTTGGCTCCTCTCGATGTGAATGGTCTAGATTCATCTATGATCATCTGACGGCTCAAATCAATCTGAAATTCTATATAAACAACTTAAGTCACTAACCTAAATTCACGTAAAAATTAGAGACGGAGACGCCATGCTGTCAGGAGAAAACTAAGAGGAGCCTCCACTTGTAGAAAAGCTTAGAGACGAGCAAATCTAAACTAAAACAAGAATCAAACAACGTTTGTCTACCCAAAGGAAAGCATTGCAAATTCAGAACTCAGAATTCAGAATTCAATTTCGTCGTTTATTGTAAGTATAATTATTTTTTCCGATGGGAATAAAATTAAGATTTGATTCGAGGTAAAATGGAATTGTGCTATTGTATAACGACGATGTTAATTCATATCTATGTGTTGTAATGATTATGTTGTGAATGGTATTGGGATGTTTGTGGTATATTTGAATTGATGTTGGATCCATTAGAATGTTTGTGGATTAATCTAGTTGATGTTGGATCTATTCAATTTCACAAACAATTTATTTGGTTCATATCTACACTTATATGTTTAGGTGATTATGACAAGTCATATGCTGTACAATAGAACTTCTAGGCCTAGGTGACTAAGTTCATATACATGCTCATATGTTTATACAAAAGTTGCAAGTTCATAATTGGGTTCATGCCAAGATACATTTTAATACAAGTTTCATATTATAGTAGTAAACGTGATTTGATCTAGTTCACACACATATGATAAAATTATACATACTTTTATGGACATGTCATACTCTTGTCATATGCTAGTGATGTTCGATGTTATGCCTAGATCTAAACATGTTTAGGCTTATATTGTTTAAATCATATGCTAAATCATGTGACACCTGTTTAGTTAGATTCCTCTTTTTTTAGTGCAAGCTCACATGACAAGTTGAAATACATGATTCAGTCTATGTTGCAAATTCACATATATGTATGTTGACTATTTTGCAAGTTCACACCTATCATGTTCATGTTGACTATGCTAAAAATGCCAAGTTTACACCTATGTCATGTTTATGTTAATGGATTCCTTTATGCAAACTTTGTACGCTAAATTAGGCTAAAGTTTTTAGCCCAATATTATATGTCAAAAATCATGCAAGCGGAAAATTAGGCGAAGATTGTTAGCCTAATATTTAGACAGGGTAACGTTGGGAAAAATTGACATAAATGGGTGAAAAATCACCTAGATAATTAATGGCATGAAACGGTATAAATTATATACCTAAAAATGATGAACTTGGAAAGTGGGCAATAACATTTAATGGTTAACAAATTTACATATAACCAGTAAAAGAGACAAATATGTAAATTTAGAAAATACGAGTATGCTTAACCCGAGCTTAGATTTAGTTGTGATGTAAACCTGCCCGGACCCGCCCGGCTGTCCAGTAATCACAACAATACCTATCCAATGTGGGAGGTTAAGGCGTTGAGCCCAATAAGGACCCGAGGTTAGACTGAGTTACGGTGTAAACCTGTCCGGAACCGACCGACACATCTAGTAACCGTAACAATATCTGTCTAATGTGAGTGGTCAGTGCTTTAAAAGGCTAAGGACAAACAAGTCAGGATGGTAGGGTTAAGTTAACTAAAATACTTAACCAATTCAACATGTTAACTAAACTGATGGGTGAGGTTAGGTTAATACAGACACTTAACCACTTAACATGTTTGACTAGAAAACCCAAGTAACGAGGGACCCGTTTCAGCAGTAACCCAAAATAGGTATCATGGTACCCTGAAACTAGGCAGGGTGGGTCACGATTACTGGGCTGATTGTAAGCGGTCAAAAGCGACGGCGGTTGGTGCACGGTGTGGGTTCTAACGGAGTGCGGGCGTGAACACACTCTGGAGCAGACAAACAGGGCACTGGGGCATCAGTAGTATAACCTATGTATTCTAGAATTGTGTCGAGCCGCCACCATGGGTCTAGATACACCCCATGGTGGGACCAGCATAGGTATCTACAAATCATTGGGGGCCGTATGACACATATGATTATGCGAGTAGGAGCCGATCTTTAGGAAGGGGATCACTTCACCCTCAGCATGGGGTGCCAGTCAGAACAAGTACAAGTAGTGCAGAGATATAGTGTGGCTTAGTTTATGATACTTTCCTATTTCCAATTTATACCTATCGTGCCCTTATTCTTATTCTCATACCGACGAGTCACTAGACTTACCAGGCTTTATGTCTTACTCTATTTTTCTTTCGTCTTCTTTTCTTCCGTTCCCCCGCCCCCAGGTCCACAGGGAGGAAAAAACTCAGCTTAGTCAGACTCTTTGCAAGCTTCAAGACAGTAGATGTATGGTTTGGACTCTCTTTCCTTGGCTATGGCTTTTGGACACGTTCTTTGGGGATTTATGCAGCTTTTATCATGTTTTATGCTTCTTTATTTAATAATCAAGATAGAAATGATGATGTAATGTTTTGGAAGTTATTATGAGACAATTATGGAAGTGTTTTGTATGAACACGTATTTATGAAATAAAAGTCTGTTTGTTTTCCGCTGCTTATATATATGTGTATTTATATATCTGTCTTGAGTTTATCTGTGACTTTTACTTATAAACCTCCACCAAAGTTAAGGCATTCCCTTTGTGAGTGACCTTAATGGAGGTGGGGTGTTTCATTGTCACAGAATGTCATCACTCGAAATTGACGATTCATCCCGGTGGCAATAAGATGTATCAGGACATGAAGCGTGTCTACTACTGGGAGGGGATGAAGAGAGGTATTGGAAAATTCATTTCCAAGTGCATGAACTATTAGTTAGTGAAAGCTGAACAGAAGAAGCCGAGTGGTTTGCTTCAGCCATTGGAAGTTCTTACGTGTAAGTGGGAGCATGTATCGATGGATTTAATCGATGGACTACCTAGAACCAGGGCAGGAAATCAAGGGATTTGGGTCATCGTGGATTGCTTGACCAAAAGTGCAAGATTCATTCCTGTTAAATCGACTAGGAGGCATTGAAATTGGCCGAACCTTATGTGAAATGGATAGTTAGGTTCCATGGTATCCCAAAGAGTACACCAATCGAGCATTGGGATGGCACCATATGAGGCGTTGTATGTAAGGTCGTGCAATTCTCCAGCTTGTTAGTTAGAAACTGGTGATAAGTTGGTACTTAGGCCAATGATGATTAGAGAGACATCGGACTGTATCGAGATTGTTCAACAAGGAATGAAGGTAGCCCAAGACCGTCAGAAGAGCTATGCTGATAGGCGTCGAAAAGATTTGAAATTGGACGTTGGTGACATGGTTTTCGTGAAGATTTCATCGTTGAAGCATTTGGTTCGATTTGGGCGTAAAGGAAAGTTGGCTCCTAGGTTTTGTAGGACCGTTTCAGATAGTCGAGCGAATTGGAAAGCTCGCATATCGATTGGAGTTACCCAAGAAGATGTCGAGTTTGCATAATGTTTTCCATGTGTCGTTTCTACGGAAGTTTGTGCATGATTTGAATGTGGTGGTATCTCCAGAGAAGTACGAAGACCTAGAAGTTGAAACCACAGTTGCGAGACCTCGTAAGCCGCTTCGTGTTGTGGGGAATGACACGAAACAACTTAGGAGGAAGATGGTTATAATAGTCAAGGTACAATGGAGTGAACATAGTGACGATTGTACATGGGAGACGGAAGAGGGCATGAAGGCGACTCATCCAAAACTCTTCTTCGGCATGACCCTTTGATATCGTATCATCGTTATATCATTGTATCTTGTTGTTGTTTGTTAGAATTCAACGTGCTAGGATAAGGCTATGAATGCATGGCTTGATGGTTGCTAGTTTGTATGATAGAATTGGCTTCTCATGGATGATAGGCACGCGGAATTGTTACGGTTACTTGTGTTTGCTTGGAATTTCGGGGGAGAAATTCTTAGAGGGGGAATAATGTAACAACCCACATTTTACGTATCGGAAGATCGTAAAATATTTTTATTTTATTCTCTGAGGGTTGGATCATTCTCATCTTTTAATATGTTGCTTATGGGGATATAAGATATGTCCATAATTTTTACCGATTTTGTTTGTAACCATTATTCCCCTGTCAGTCTTGTAAAGGGCTTAACTTTTGACTCAGGTCGAATCAGAGGATGAGACTTGTACTATTGGAAAGGAACTGATGATTGACTTTCCATAGAGTGGTTGCATTAAAGATTTGGCTTAGCAGTTTGGGAGGAATCGCTGTTTTAAGGTTTTCAGTTGGTTGTCCAGGTTTGGTAAGCCATAATGGGCTGAATTGTATAGGCCTATTAGTGGGATGATGGGAGGGTATAAATAGGGGGTGAGGGATATGGGAAATGGTTTAGTTTTTCATTTCCTAATTAGGTGCCCTTGTGCTCCTTCCACTAACACCTTTCCACCATTAAAAATCCAAATCTAAGGAGGGAAATCATAGATCTACATCATTGAAGGCTAGATCTACGACTATTGAAGCAAGGATTCATCGGATCAAGGTGTTTGGTGCGTGGTGCTTGTTGTCCGGATTCCTTTTTCATCGATCTTTGCTTGTTTGGGAGAATTGGTGAGTGATTTACATATCTCACATGAATGCAATGAAGTATATGAGTGTTTGTGGATGTTTCTCATCAAATTCAAGTGTTTTTCCATAAATCTATGCCATATTAAGTCCATTTTCATATTAATCACCATATGGTCTGATTTAACAACTTTAGATAGATAATTTCTGTGCTATTTCATATGATTATGCAAGTTAGATCCACAATTTAGATCACATGTTCATTTATTATGATCTTTGGTGAAATTTGCTTAATTTAATGATAATTGTCATTTTCGTGATGCTAGTGGTTTCATAACATGGTTATGATTGTATTGGATGAGTTGATTTTATTGAATATTTGGCGAAGTTTTGGTGGAAATCGAAGTAGAAATTACAAAGTGCAGGTTTTGGGTTGCACGTAGGGGGTCGTTTGCTCCAGGGTGTGATTTTTTGGGAAACAAGACAGAAAGAAGGCTCGAGCGAGCCAGGAAGTCGGTCGGTCGAGCGAGCTGGGTGTAAGGTAAACGGACGAGCGAGCTTAGAGCAAAAAGGGTTCGGTCGAGCGAGCCTATGGTTAAGTAAAGGGGTCGGTCGCTCCTATCGGGGCGGTCGTGAAGCCTAGAAGTGGTAAAGTGGCGGGTCGGTCGCTCCAAGTTGGGAGGGTCTGTCACTCTGGTCGGTTCTACCAGTTTGAATGGTCGGTCGCACAGGGCAAATTTCTGAAATTTTATATTTTCGGGTACGACTCAGATTTGAACAAAAAGGTCTAAAAAAATATTTTTCGGGGGCAATCTCCGGAACCCTAGCTGTAGCGCAGTGGTGTAATTGGCTCGGTGATGGTATGACTTCGAAGTAAATTCAGGTTGGAAGGTTCAAAGTGTTGAAAAGTGTTCGTTGATCGGTGTAGAGCAGCGAATGAGGTGACAACTCAAAGGTTGTGAGTCGGTGGATAATGGATGCTTGAGAAGGTTGCTTGAGCTATGAAAAGTCATCGGGTTGGATTACTACAGCTGTGAAGGCCGAGAGATTATCGTTGTCCTAATTTCTAGCAGGCTCAAAGCAGGGGTACGATGGGGGCGCCCAAAAGACCGGCTGTATGTCGAGTACCCTGGGTATCGTTGAAAGGCCTAGTTGTCAAGGTTGAACATGCATACGTATCGTTGAAAGGTGTATGGAGTTTATGCTAGAACTAGGTTTGCCAATTGCCCTTGACATATGGCAAGGTTGGCTGTCATACGATTAATGATGGTTTCAAAGCATGATTGTCGGTGGTAGCCAGAGTCAGTCATGGATGATTAGTTGTTCTGTTTGTACCGTCTCATGTATATTTTCCAACGTCGAAGGAGATGTTCCTTAGGTGCTTGTCTAATATTGGTTTAGGCATCTGGGGCTTGTGCTTGAGGGATGTTGAATTAAATTAGGATGGTTTACATGAGATATATATAATCTGGATGTTATGAGTGCTTTGCCATGATTGAATGGGTGTTCTGGTTTCCATGGGTGAATGTCACTGTCCGATATGGGGAAGATAAGTTTGAGTTCTTCTCTGGTGTTGTGGGTAGATTAGATGTTTATCTACCCCTTCTCATATAATTTATTGTTGAAGTTATTTAGTTGTTTTATCACTCACTAAGATTGTTGTCAGACTCAAGGTTTTATGTCTCCTTTCATTACCTTGGGCTTTTCATCCGGTTATGGATGGGCATACTAAGTAGCAGGTTATAGGTGATTAGTGAGGACGATGCTGCTGTGTGGAGGCGAGTAGGAGGCTGGCGTATCAGTTTTATTACTATCTAATATTTCTGTTTCCACTGTTTGAGTGCTCTATGAGTGTTGTAGTGAGGATTTATGAAAAACTTTGGTATCAGTCGGATAACCTTTCATGATGTTGAGAAAGTTTTCTAAAGTTTGTTATACGATGCCTCATTACTATTACCAGTTGTATATATTCTGTTATATTTTATCCTTGCGCTGCGAGTCCTACGACAGGTTTCGATATTATTTACCTACTTTGATGATCGTCCATAGCTGCCCGACATACTTTTCAGCACATTATTCTTCTTGTCTAGTGCAGGGGTTATCGGTGGTCGTCACAATATATATATATGTATATATATATATATATTAGAACTTTTATTGCCAGATGTATTTTAAATCTCACACGGACAATGTTTTGAATTCTGTATAACTTTTATTATCCATAAATGTTTCTTTTAAAAACATAACCATTCATTCTAATTTATCTACATTTCCAAAGATGCTTTTCAAAATTCCTTAATAACCACAAATTGCATAATTAAATTATTTGGAGTAATTAATGGTAACTTCTATCTTTTTCCTATTACTCCTCGCAGAATGCTCATTTATTACAAGGAGAATGTTATCTATTCAACTATTTCCCATATTCTAGTAATTCCTCCCTTCAAATGAGCATATATTGTGTACTAATTAGGGCTGTCAACAGATGCTTTCAGATACGGATAGTGCCATATCCGTATCCGAAATTATTTTCAGATATCGGATATCTGTATCTGCTTAATTTTCGGATATCGGATATCCATATCTGCTTAATTTTTGGATATGGATTTATATCAAATATTTATCTGCTCCGCGAGTCATTAATGAAATTTTAAGAGTATAAATAAAAATGTTTGGATCAGCATAAAATAATTTTTATACTAATGTTTATAAAACCAGAAAATAAAGGAATGTAATGATGAAACATTGTTTTGTACTAATACAAATAAGCATATCCAAAAATATTCCAAAATTAAACATTAAGACTACCATTTTTAACTAAAAATGGACAAAAAATTATATCATAGTAACAGCCAACAGTTACAAAATAATTATTAACTCTATTTTCTCGTTTTGATTTATATATATTACATCAATTAGTCGAACGGATATTTTTCGGATATGGATACCACTATAACCATATCCATACCCGAAAAGCTTTTCGGATATCGGATATCCGTATCCGCTTTTCGGATAATGCCAGATATGGATACTTCGGATACGGATTCGGACAGATATTGGATTTTTTGGGTATTCATAGACAACCCAAGTATTAATCCTATATTTCCTGTTCTACCCAATTAATTCTCAACTAAGTTTCACATTCATAATCACAACCACTACAAAACATTGAAGGAAAGAATTTTATAAATTTATTTATTGTATGTGAAACTTAACATATATAATACAAGTAAGACAAGAAAACTGAAAATTATTGTAAAATAAATAAATTTTAGAGGCTGTTACATGGGAACTGTAACAATTACAAAATTATCATTAAGATTTTCACTATTTGTTGCTTTTTAAAGAAGTTACATTTCTTTTCTATTCAAAGCTCATAAATGTAAATTTTGCACTTATTGGTTTACTATTAACCTTTTGTCCATAAATAATTCATCTTTTATTTTCTAAAAAAATTATACTTATAGTTTGTCTAATAGAAGAGATAGTAATCTTTTCATAATTATGCCTAAAACATTTACGTTTTGAAAAAATATATTTTCAATTTTTTTCCGAATGGAACTATTACATACTTGACTCTATCAATGAAATACAGTCACTTCAAAATTTCATTTTAAAAATATATGTCATGTCAAAAATAATTTTTGTAGGGCTTCTAGAAAAGATTTTTGCCAGTTTGGGAAATATATTTATTCTTTTTTTTCAACTTCCCTATTCTACCTATTGCCTTTTCAAGAAAGATTGATGTCGAATTTTTCATGGAATTTTATCTCTTATCTTACCCCTTTTCTTCCATATTCCTATTATTTTGCCTCGTAACATTCCTAATAACATTCTTAGAAATGTCATTTATGTCAATTTTAACCATTTTAAGTATAGCTTGTTCTTATGGACATTTATTTTCTCATTCAATGTCAAATATTTATATCTTCACATAAATAGTCTTAATTACTTCATTAATACTTTCCTTTTTCAATATCCTTTCACTTATAATTGACCATTTAGCGCTCTTTCAAATTTTGAGTTTTCATATTTACTATTATGTAAGTTTATACCATTTAACAAAAATTGTATTTCCATTTTTCCTTAAAACTCAAGATATTATTGTGTAATGATCATAAATTTGTCTTCGTTATTGGTTATCCTAACGAACATTTATTTTAAATTCTTTATATTTATATCAGCCTTATCTACCCAATAAATGATAATTTAATCACCAAATTGATTTCCATTTACTGCCTATTAAATAGGGAATTTCAATCCTTTCCACTTTTCCAACTTCATGGTTCTCAGAACCAATATGCGCTTCAGATTTCTGAATAAATAAAGAAGTTGCTAAACCACTGTATGGTTTTCTAGGGCATTTATAGAAAATAAGGTCAATCCTTTCCTAGAAGGACCTACAGATACTATTTTTTTTAGAGATACGCGTACTTTAAATTAATATATATACTAAATTTTTGAATGCTTTTTCAAAATAATAAGTATGTCCTTGATACGTACAGTCTTTCCGAAATCCGGTAACCTAAGCTCTGATACCAGTTGTAACAATTCACTCGGAATAGGCCTAAATCACTACCTAGAAAAAGTTTATTGAAACTTGGAGACATTCTTAGCAAGTCGTTGGATTCTAAAAAAAAATTTGAGCCAAACTAAAAACGAAATCAGAATCTCATAGCAGATGAGATAAAATATAATAACCAAAATCAATGTACCCTTTCATAAAAATAATGATAATATCTGTTACATCAATATTTTCATTAATGATATCCCATAATATAGATAAAAAGTAGACAAAATAATAGCTAAGATAAAATCATGGATGCCAAGCTCCAATCTTAATCATGTCATTAATTAAGCTTTCCCACACACTAACATGTGTTGTTAAGAAGTGGGGGTCAGAATAATTATGTTCTGGTGAAGGAAAATCACATAAGTTTAAAGGAGCATATTTCCTGTACTTGTAGTATAAATTCATCAGGTTATGTCCAGACGAGTTAAACACACAATCATACACATTTATAAGGGAAGACTTCTATGATCACTTTACCCCCTTTGAGGTGGACTACTGTTTGGTTACTTAAGGCTATTTATATTTGATTTAAGGGCGTACTCCTTCTACAATCACTTAATATCGTTTGGAAGTCCCTAGTCATTTAAGACCTCATTTTCTAATCGTCAATGTCATTAAATATCTCTCAGTGTAAATCGAGAGATAGTAAGTAGTCACATATTGCCTCAGGATGGTAGACGACTTCTCATCATTTATGACTCTCCCCCGATGGACCCCCTTATTACTATCCAGCTTTTATTAACGATGAACTCCTAGAAACTTAATAACCTCGTTTGACAGGCAGTTCCTTTTTAAACAAGCCATCCACGTGTGTATTAGAACTCTTGGTATCCCATCCCTAGGTCATCTCTCACGCACCCTAGATAAGAAAAGGAGTACTTCCGAAGAATAATCGCACTTACTCATAATCGTCTAAGACCATTTAATCCTCGTAATTGTTAAAGAAAGGCGGACCCAATGACTAGTTAAAACCTAATAAGGGAGGGTCTCATGAATTTTATCCAAAACCAAGGAGTAAACCTTAGGAACTGACCTGGTCCTGACCACTTAATACCAAATAAGGTAGGTTAGCCGGTCAATACCTTCTTGAGGCAGGCCTACTTTACACAAATACACACACACACACAAACACACACACACACACACACACACAAACACACACACTAGACGTCCCACATTTAACAAACTACTTGAAGATGCTGGATTTGCCGGGCGGTTCCAGGAAGGCTTCTTGTAACGACCCAGAATTTTAACCAATTATTTGAATAATTAAAAATAGTTTTAAACATTGATTTTTAGTTTAAATAGTTTGAATTCAGTAGTTTTAATATTTTATTATTAATAATTCAATTTCGAAATAGTCTGAATTAGTTGGATTTGCAATATTATATCATTTGGCAATATAAAAGGGTTATTTAAGTTTAGAATTGAATTATATTAACGAATTCGTTTATTAAACGGTGTTTGAACGTAAAATTTATAATTTAATTATAGAACGAGCTGCAACGTCGCGATAGTTGATAATATTTCGTTTTGAACTTTAAACGTTTGAATCTATTGGATTATATTTTTCTAATGGAAGAGAAAAATCAAGATTTCATCTTGTATATTTTGTTTTATGTCGGAATCAAATTTTCAAAAGTTCACTATGGAATTCGTTTATAAACTATAATGTTTTGTATTATAAATAAAAAGGATTTTTAATATATTTAATATCGATTTGGCTTGAAATTCAATCTGAAGTAATTTATTTTAGAACTATATGAAATTCTGCTTGAATATGTCCGATGATAATATTTTATTATTATTTTATTGAGGCATTTTGAAATTGATTTATTTTAATTTAATTTGTTCCCTTAAAAAGGGCTATTATTAAAACGACCTCCGATTTCATCAAAATGAATTTTAATAAATCTGTAATGACTAATTATTGCTAGATTTCAAGTTTCACGCCAATTGGAGTTATTTTGTGAGTATACGCAAATTAAATGTAAAAAAATTGACCATTTGAGCTTAAACTAGCGCCATTTGAGAAAAGAGACTTGATTTTTGGTGAAACAAGTTTCATCGGGTCTAGAATGTCGAATTAAACCATGAGGACCATTTTCATCACGAATGGAGTTCATAATGATCGTACGAACGAATATATGTCGAAATGAAATGATGATAGGCATGGAGCTTGTAACACCCCATGTCCGTTAATGTCACTCACAAAGGGAATGCATTAAGTTTCGTGGAGCGTTATAAGTAAACAGAACGGAATATTACAAGATGGATAAAGTAGTACTTGAAAAATTTATAACTTTATTGCAGCGGAAACAGAAAGAGGTTTGGTTACACCTTCAAAACAACAAAACCAAGTACATAATATCAATCTTGTACAAAAGCCTTAAGAGTACATAATTTTAAAGCCATAACCCCCAACAGAAAATGCCATAAGCAGAATCAAAGCCAAGCAATACATCTTTCAACTTCAAGCTGGAAGAAAGAGACATATAAACTAAGCTTGAGTATTTCATCCCTGAGAACCTTGGGGGAGGGGGGGGAGGGGAATAGAAGAAAAGAGGCGAAACAAACTAGGTCAGCAATTCGTTTGGTGAGTCAAGTAACTTTAAAGATATAATCATTAAAATAATAGGACAAGAACATAAACTGGAAAGTAAGAAATGACTGTACATAAGCATGCATGACAAGGTAGGCAAGATGAATAAGATAAAGGATGATTGCGCTTCTAATCACTATAGGGTAATTACTACACTTCCCCAATACTAATTACACCGCACCCTTACTAGTCCCATATCGAAAGTTGATCCCCATCTTGTAATTGGTAGTCCTCAGGCGTAACATCTAGTAAGAGGTATCCACCCCATACAATCCTTACTTGCCCATCCTAAATACTAGATGTCCCCACACTACCCCTTTTATTGCTCGGCTCCCTAACTCACATGTATTTATTACTTGTGTCATTCGACCCCGCTTGTTTGTAGATACCTATGCTGGTCCCGCCATGGGGTGTATCAGTCCCTATGATGGTAACCCGACACAATTCAAGATGCACAGTGTATGACTACTGATGCCCAGTGCCTGCTTTTTCCACTCCAGAGCACGTGCACGCCCGTACTCCGTCGGAACCTACACTAACGCACCACCCACCGCTATTTTGACCGCTTATAATCAGCCTAGTAATCGTGCCCCACCCTGCCTAGTTCAGGGTACCATGATACATCTATGTGGGTTACTGCTGAAATGGGTCCCTGTTACAAGGGTTTCCTAACCAACATGTTATAACGGTTAAGTGTTCTCAATTTAACCTATTCCTACCCATTTGCTTAATTAACATGTTGTATATGTTAAATGTCGCATATCCGTATGTCACTTAACCTTCCCACTGATTCACGCATGTTTATTTAACGGTTAAGTTTGTGAGCCTATATATACTAATATTACCCACCTACCCAAGATTTACTTAAACCTTCCACTTATCAAGTCCATATGTATTATTGGTTAAGCTTGCCTTAACCCTATCCACTTTGTTCATGTAATATTGGTTAAGTTGTCTTCTTACTCATGTTAACTTAATCCCACCTACCTAAATCGTTTAGGTATCGTATTCATCTTTGATCAACATTAATTAGTTATTAATGCACAAACCTCTCACATTAAGTCGATCAATTGTGGCCGCTGGATATGCCGGGCGGTTCTGGGCAGACTTCCACCATAAGCCAGACTTAAGCTCGTGTCTAAGCATCTAATTTATGCCTTTGACCTCTCACATTAGACTGCCGTTTGCGGTTGCTGGATATGCCGGGCGATTCCAGGCAGTCTTATAGCGCAAACAAAGTCTAACCTCGTGTCTTAGGCGTTCATATTTTTGCCAATTTACATATTTACTGTCCAAGTCTAGATTTATATGTAAATTATCCATAAGTGTGGTCAATTCAAGTTATGCCACATTTACTTGTTATGCCCAAAACTACTTAATTAAGTTATACCCAATTCCCCGCGTTTAATCGCACATACAACATGGTCCAAAAATAAAACGGAGAGGGATAAAGGAGAAATACAAGAATTGACATAAGGAACAAAATAGGCATGTAAAGGTGTACCCAACTCAAGAATCATGTTTCCAATAGACATGTTGTACATTAACAATAAGTATGGCTAAACTGAGCAAGTTACATCATAGGCATAAAGATTCGATAGAATTGAACATAAAAGAATCACCAATTTGGTGTACAACATGATAGGTTCCATTATATCAATCACAACAATCTCATAGGCATAGGTAATTTAGATTTGAAAAAAGGATAAGCATGAATCAGAATTGATTATCTTACAATTAGGCATAGTTCTAGATTCGATTCATTACAAGTCATGATTCCTGTTACATGTTCCAAATCTGAGAAATAATTGAACTTACCAAATTATCAAAAGTTTACACCCAAACCCATTTACGTCAAGTTTCATTTTTGCTTATTATATACTATTTTTCCTAAACCATAGCCATCGTCAATTTATGCCTGTTTACAAATCTCATGTTATTCAACATTTCCATCATTCAAGTGTTATACATGCGCGAATTTCGCATAATATGTTAGGCTCGAAGTTAACCTAACTCATAAAAAGAAAAAGGACAAAGGAAGAGGGAAGGGAATCATGGTATCAAAATAGGCATAAATATACAAGCACAAAAGGATATGAATTGATAGAATTGATCAGAAAAGCATAGGCTATGGATCAAAAAAGATAACAACTTGCAAATTTGATAAGATCCATTATAGATATAATCATATGTTCACAATTTACAACTTATCATAATTACTTTAGTTTAATTATCTTGTGAAAGCTACATGAACTCACAGAGATTAAGAAAGGAGGGAAGATCTGGATTCTTATTTTTGAAGTTGATAAGCTAATCCGTTGATGTAGGCTTTGATCTTTATCTTTAACCTTGAATTTGATTAGTTAAGGTAGAGGCTAGGTTAGCTTAGAGATGGACATCATGTTGACTTCATAGAATAGGGTTATGAGGTTTAGGGTTTAGGTTTGATGTGATTATATATAAGTATAGAATTAATATGAGCCTTTAGATCAACCTAGGATCCATCCAAACCATCCAGTCCAAGAAAATGCGTCATCAGGCCAATCAGAAGTGGCCATGTAGCCCTATGACTCAGAAAATCGTCATTGTCCATAATAATCAGCAGGGGTCGACCCCTACAGGTGGGGTCGATACCTATGTCGACACCCCTATAGGGGGGTCGACACTAGTGTCGACACCCTTTGGCGGGAATTTTCCTGCCCACTTCTTTTCACTGGTTTGAATTCGAAATTTGATTTATTAATTATTTATTTAATTCTGATTTAAACTTGAATCTTCTAACCTCCATAACTTATTCATACGGAGTCCGATTTACGCAAACTCGGACTCTATCTCAAGCAGAATTCCGAGACGAACGTAATGGTGTAACCCGTTTCCCTTAGTTCTTATTTTAAAAAATAAGTGTTCTTAAATTTGTTAATTTTAATATTTAAAATTACGGGGTGTTACATTCTCCCCTCCTTAAAGGATTTTGTCCCCGAAATCTCCAAGTCAAGAAGAATGTATATCCTACCATCCAACAACCATCTACTCAACCATTCAATCACATGCATCCATTATCCTTAAGAAGATTTCTAATGCTTTCATGATTATATGCATAGTGTGTATATGTCCTTATCTGATGAAAAATCAGGCGGTTTACTGATTCAGTTGACCTCTTTAATGCAAATCATGATAGTGCCATGCGTCCATTATGTATGCAAAAGAATCCTATTGATACATATCATTTCTATATAAGTGTACAACCGTACATTCATACAAATGCAACATCCATATGATAACACATCAAGTTTCAATCCATATACACATACATATATGCATATGTAATATGAAAGTGACTGAGCCGATCTAGTGCCTAATGTGTGTGTAAATGCATCCACTAGCAACCACTAGCAAACATTTGCATCCACCAAACATAACATGTCTCAAACACATGTTTACAACCATAGGATTTTCCTATCTAAAGATCGAGGATGTTAGCGAGAAGACATACTAAACGATCGAACAAGTATAAACAAAGCGGTAGAAAAGGGAGAAGTTAAGAACATATCCTTACAAAAGGATAGGTTACGATGCCCATATAATGTCTTCCGTCTCCTAAGTCGCGTCTCCTTGATCATCTCCCTATTGGATTTTAACCGACTTGACCTCTTTGTTGCGTAACTTCTTGATCTCCGATCCAAGGATGCATGTAGGAGCTCGTCTAATCGTGGCATCTCGCTCCACTCCCACCTCTCTAAGCATGCTCGTCTCCACTACTTCCGCAGTATTATGTAAACATTTCCGCAAATACAACACGTGAAACATGTCATGAACACCACTAAGCTTCTCCGGCAACTTCATCTGTATGCCATCTGTCCAATACCCTCTGTAATGGGAAAGGGTCCTACGAACCTTGGTGCTAATACACTCCCCAAAGCGAACTATGTTCCTTAATGGTGAAACTTTAATAAAAACCATGTCCCCTACATCGAACTCAAGATCGGTTCGTCTCTAGTCAGCGTTTGACTTTTTCCGGTCCTGTGTCATCTTCATTCATATTTGAATCAAGTCCATCTTTCCTGAAGTTTCTCTCTGATCAGCTCGGGTCCAACCAAGTTCTTATCCGTAGACTCCCACCAACAAGTTGTTGATCAACATGGTCGCCCATAAAAACCCTAATACTAGCTTAATAACTGTTGTTATAAGCGAACTCCACAAATGGAAGGTGCTCTTCTCATGTCCCTCCAAAACCTAGGATACATAACCTCAAAAAGATCTTCAAGGATTCTATTCACCCTTTCTGTCCGTCCATCCGTCTGTGGATGATCCGCGATGCTCAAACATTGCTACGTGCCTACCGCCTTTTGCATGTCACCTTTTCCTCTTGCATCGAAAACTGCTCCAAGCCTTGTCCCGTAAGCACCGATATATACTGTGAACGGTTTGCTCCCATCTAGCAAAGTCAAAACCAGGGCTAATATCTTCGCAAAGTCCCTAACGAGCTTCCTATAGTAGCCCGCCAACCTTAGGAAACTTCTTACTTCCATTGCTTTTCTAGGAACCTTCCAATCTTGGATTGCCACCACCTTTGTAGGATCCACTGTTGTCCCTTCCTTAGAGACCACATGTCCTAAGAACCTCACTTCTTTCCTCCAAAATGACATTTGGTGAACTTAGCATTGAGTTGATGCGCTCGTAGGGTCTCTAAGATTCCCTAAGATGTAGGGCATGCTCTTCCTCACTTCTAGAGAAAATCAAAATACCATCCACAAAGACTACCACAAATTTGTTTAGAAACTCCCTAAACACCTTACTCATCAAGTCTACGAAATACGCGGGTGCATTCATCAAATCAAAAGGCATGACGAGCCACTCAAAGAAACCGTCGGGATCCCTAAAAGCAGTCTTATCTATGCTGTCCTCAGCCGCCCTTAGCTGATGAAATCCTGTAGCTAAATCCAACTGCGATAAAACAGAAGCGCCAACCAAATGATCGAACAAGTCATCTATCCTCGGCAATGGGTGTCTGTTCTTCTTCGTGAGCTTGTTCAGCTCCCTATAGTCCACGCACAATGTAAGAGAACCATCAACCTTCGTAGCCAAAAACAACTGGAGCACTCCATTCCGAAAAACTTCTTCTTATAAACCCTTCCTCCAAGTAGCTCCCCTACTTGCTTACTGAGTTCCCTCCTCTCTCTCGGAGCCATGTGGTGCACTGGTAGTGCAACTGGCTTTCCATTATCTACTAAGTATATACGGAGGTCTATCTCGCGCCTTGGGGTTAAACCCCAAAACTCATCAAAGACGTCACCATACTCACGGACTACTCGAACAGATTCCAAAGCATCGATGGATGTGTCAAGTGATTCTAGGTAGCTAAGCATCACCGAACCTCTATGGTCACAAGAAATATCAAGGATCTTTCTACAACGAGTCAACAGTCTAACTACCCTCCTTTTGCTGTCTAGGATGGCACCATACCTGGCTAGCCAATCCTTTCCTAGAATCAAGCCGTAGCCCATGAAACCAAGAACAAAGGCGTTGCATTCAAACCCAACGCCCAAGATAGACACTCTAAAATCCCAACAAAGCATAGATAAATGAGCTGAACCACCAATAAGATTTGAGACTACAATGGGATCCATAACTAAACTAGTATTTAGGAGTAGTGTTTCAACTAATGAAGCAGATACAAATGAGTGCGAAGTGCCAGAATCAAACAAAGTTCGAACAGGATGATCAAAAAGGAAAAATCAAACTTTCAACAAAAACATTTCTATCTCCCTCCTGTCCTAGTGCCATGAGAGCATGAACCTTTCCTTCGGAAGTAGGTCCTGTCCTCTGCCCTCAACCTTGTCCTTGTCCTTGCCTCCTCGGGCAGTCTTTAATCAGATGTCCTGCCTCATCGCAATGAAGACAACCAGGCTTCTTCTTCCTCCTAAAGTCCTCAATTAAATGGCCTGTAATACCACAATAAAGATGCCTTCTTTTGTCACTGGGTTAATTATTCTTTCCACTTTCTCCTTTACCTTCTTTGTTTATTAAAGCCATATCAACAAACTCCCCATCCTTGGGTTGTGCTCCTTAGCCTAAACCCCCTCATCGACCAAGCAGCTAGCTGAACCTTCCTTCCACCGTCTATCTCAAAGATACCAAACAAGTCCTCCACTTCCTTGAGCCAATTATAAATTCGAAAAACGTCTCAGTCCTATGAAACGGTTTTCCGCCCATTGCACGAAAGTCCCTACGTATCTTAGAAAAAGCATCTCCACGCGGGGAAAGAGACTCAAGAAGGAAAAAGGTAGAGATTCGAAATAAAGAATTGAAAGAAAGATATACGGCTTTTGGGGATTATGTTTTTCATAATAAACCTTTCTTTTGAAAAATCATTCTTTAAAACATGTCTTTTTTGAAAATAGTTCTTTATAAAAATGCTTTTGAAAACGTTTTTTCAAAATCTTTTATCTATTCTGGTAATCTTCAGCTCTGATACCAAGTGTAACACCGACGTCCTTTGATGTCACTCATAAAGGGAATGCATTAAGTTTCGTCGAGCGTTATAAGTAAACAGAACGGAATATTACAAGACAGATAAAGTAGTACTTGAAAAATTTATAAATTTATTGCAGCGGAAACAGAAATAGGTTTGGTTACACCTTCAAAACAACAAAACCAAGTGCATAATATCAATCTTGTATAAAAGCCTTCAGAGTACACAATTTTAAAGCCATAACCCCCAACAGAAAATGCCATAAGCAGAATTAAAGCCAAGCAATGCATCATTCAACTTCAAGCTGAAATAAAGAGACTCTGAACTAAGCTTGAGTATTTCATCCCTGAGAACCTGGGGGGAGGGGGGAACGGAATAAAAGAGGCGAAACAAACTAGGTCAGACATTAGTCTGGTGAGTCCAGTAACTTTAACATTCTAATCATTAAAGTAACATGATAAGAACATAAATTGGGAAGTAAGAAATGACTGTACATAAGCATGCATGACAAGGTTGGCAAGATGAAGAAGATAAACGTTGATTGTGCTTCTAATCACTATAGGGTAATTACTACGCTGCCCCAATATTAATTACACTGTACCCTTACTAGTTCCATACCGAAAGTTGATCCCCATCTTGTAATTTGTAGTCCTCAGGTGCAACATCTAGTAAGAGGTATCCACCCCATACAATCCTTACTTGCCCATACTAAATACTAGATGTCCCCACACTACCCCCTTTATCGCTCGGCTCCCTAACTCGCACGTATTTATTACTTGTGTCATTCAGCCCCGCTTGTTTGTAGATACCTATACCGGTCCCACCATGGGGTGTTTCAATCCCTATGATGGCAACCCGACATAATTCAAGATGCACAGTGTATGACTACTGATGCCCAGTGCCTGCTTTTTTCACTCCGGAGAACGTGCACGCCCGTACTCCATCGGAACCTACACTGATGCACCACCCGCCGCTATTTTGACCGCTTATAATCAACCCAGTAATCGTGCCCCACCCTTCCTAGTTCTGGGTACCATGATATGTCTATGTGGGTTACTGCAAAAATGGGTCCCCATTACTAGGGTTTCCTAACCAACATGTTATAACGGTTAAGTTTTCTCAATTTAACCTAATCCCACCCATTTGCTTAATTAACATGTTGTATAGGTTAAGTGTCTCTTATCCATATGTCACTCAACCTTCCCACTAATTCACGCATATTTATGTAACAATTAAGTTTGTGGGACTATATATACTAATATTACCCACCTACCAAAGATTTACTTAACCCATCCACTTATCAAGTCCATATGTATTATTGGTTAAGCTTGCCTTAACCCTATCCACTTTGTTCATTTTATATTGGTTAAGTTGTCTTCTTATTCATGTTAACTTAATCCCACCCACCTAACTCGTTTAGGTACCTGTTCATCCTTGATCAACATTAATTATTTATTAATGCATAGATCTCTCACATTAAGTCGATCACTTGTGGCCGCTGGATATGCCGGGCGGTTCCGGGCAGACTTCCACCACAAGCCAGACTTAACCTCGTGTCTAAGCATCTAATTTATGCCTTTGACCTCTCACATTAAACTGCCGTTTGCGATTGCTGGATATGCCGGGCGATTCCGGGCAGTCTTATAGCGCAAACCAAGTCTAACCTCGTGTCTTAGGCGTTCATATTTTTGCCAATTTACATATTTACTGTCCAAGTCTAGATTTATATGTAAATTATCAATAAGTGTGGTCAATTTAAGTTATGCCACATTTACTTGTTATGCCCAAAATTACTTAATCAAGTCGTACCCAATTCCCCACGTTTTAATCGGACATAAAACAAGGTCCAAAAATAAAATGGAGAGGGATAGAGGAGAAACACAAGAATTGACATAAGGAACAAAATAGGCATGTAAAGGTTAACCAACTCAAGAATCATGTTTCCAATAGACATGTTGTACATTAAAAATAAGTATGGCTAAACTAAGCAAGTTACATCATAGGCATAAAGATTCGATAGAATTGAACATAAAAGAATCACCAATTTGGCGTACAACATGGTAGGTTCCATTGTATCAATCACAAAAGTCACATAGGCATAGGTAATTCAAATTTGACAAAACAATAAGCATGAATCAAAATTGATTATCTTACAATTAGGCATAGTTCTCGATTCGATTCATTACAAGTCATGATTCCTATTACATGTTCCAAATCTAAGAAATAACTGAACTTACCAAATTAACACAAGTTTACACACAAACACATTTACGTCAAGTTTCATGTTTGCTAATTATATACAATTTTTCGCAAACCATAGCCATCGTCAATTTATTCCTTTTTACAAATCTCATGTTATTCAACATTTCCATCATTCAAGCGTTATACGTGCGTGAATTTCGCATAATATGTTAGGCTTGAAGTTAGCCTAACTCATAAAAAGAAAAAGGAAGAGGGAAGAGAATCATGGTATCAAAATAGGCATAAGTATACAAGCACGAACGAACTAATAGAATTGATCAGAAAAGCGTAGGCTATGAATCAAAAAAGATGACAACTTGCAAATTTGATAAGATCCATTACATGCATAATCATGATCACAATTTACAACTTATCATACTTACTTTAGTTTAATTATCTTGTGAAAGCTACTTGAACTCACAGAGATTAAAAAAGAAGGGAAGATTTGGAATCTGATTTCTGAAGTTGATAAGCTAATCTGTTGATGTAGGCTTTGACCTTTATCTTTAACCTTGAATTTGATTATATAAGGTGGAGGCTAGGTTAGCTTAGAGATGGACAACACGACGGCTTCATAGAATAAGGTTATGAGGTTTTTGGTTTATGTGATTATATAGAAGTATAGAATTAATATGATCCTTTAGATCAACCTAGGATCCATCCAAACCATCCAGTCCAAGAAAATGCATCATCAGGCCAATCAGAAGTTGCCATGTAGCCCTACGACTCAGAAAATCATCACTGTCCAAAACAGTCAGTAGGGGTCGACCCCAACAGGGGGGTCGACACCCTCTGGCGGGAATTTTCCCGCCCACTTCTTTTCGCTGGTTTGAATTTGAAATTTGATTTATTAATTATTTATTTAATTCTGATTTAAACTTAAATCTTCTAACCTAATAACTTCTTCATACGGAGTCCAATTTACGCAAACTCGGATTTTATCTCAAGTAGAATTCCGAGACGAACACAATGTCGTAACCTGTTTCCCTTAATTATTCTTCTAAAAATTAAGTGTTATTAAATTTGTTAATTTTAATATTTAAAATTAGGGGTGTTACAGAGCTAATCCATGATTTTTTTAATATGATGTTAAAGGGGTTTTTATGGAAATATAACGATATTGTCAAAACAAAGAAATGGAGAGGATTTTCTAAAAACACAGTAAGTATTGTTAAAGTAAAGAGAGTCGATTTTAACTTGATGAAATGATTTTTTAGAACGATAAAGAGTTTAATGAATGGTTTTTGATAAAAAAGGTTGGAGCTGCCAATATACTTAATCGTACCAACTGAATTGATAGTAAAAAACCCAAATATCAATGAAATATATTATTGGACTTTTGATAAGTTGTTTCAAAGAGATTGGATGGGAACTAGACCCGAAACCACTTCAAACCAACGTTGCTTTCGAAACTAATTTGCAAGGATGCAGTTAAAGATGGAGCATTGAAGACTGAGTTCCCTATAAAGCGGGATAACTACATATAATCTGTGGTTAACACCTTGAGATACACTGTGGTTCTATCATGGTTGAAATCAGTGGATCGTAAGGACTACCCATTACTGAATCTTAGGGTGATTCCTATATATGATGCGGTAGGAGGGTGCTTTCGGTTCAATCTATACCTGGATGACCTGTATGGACGAATGTTTGACAGAGTATTTCCTAAGGGTCACGTACGTTGATTTTTACAAATATACCAAGTTTTGCGGCAGAGAAGACAACTTCTCTTAGCTTAACACCCAGAGTACAATTGTGGACGTCAATTAGTGATTTGATAGATCTGACAATGTGGCATTCAAAGTTATTGAGATGTTCTCTAAAAAGGTAATTGTGAACACTAGCCTCAGAACCGGGAAATGGCAGAAATCGGGTAGGCAACATGGCTAAATAGGTCATTCCCATTAGGGTGTATTGTCACCATCTAGAGAAAATTCATTTTGTTCTTCTTTTGTTTCTGTATCTCCGCGAAATACGGTGGTTAACGAACTGTAGTGTGACAATATATTAGATACACTCAAGTTGAATGAGTGGTCAGTCATGTATGGCCAGGTTGCAAGATGTTCTTGTAGAACCCCAGTGTATTACTCTAGAGGTTCACTTTCGGAAGCATACCTTGTCATGTTGGAAATCCAATCTCCAATAAGCGCCATGTGGTTTTCGATTATATACTAAGTATGTAGAGCTTGAGATGCAAGCGTTCTGCTAGATGGTTATTTATTTATGGTTTGATAGACACAATTATAATATCATTCAATTTTGATATTAGAATGTATTTTGGATTATCATAATGTAAAAACCGTCCATGTTTATGCATGGGATAGTCTTACGATTATCATTTTTGAAAGGATTTTCTAAAGTTAAAAAAGTTGTTTGCAATATGAATGTATCACTGAAAGTATTCCAGACTGATCTGAGTGAATCTGCTTTGCTTCAAATGTGATTAGGTCAGACCGAGTATATCATCAAGTCAGGTTTCGCTTGGAACTTCAGGAGAGGAGCTGGAGTTACACGTAATTCTGTATTTTTTGGTAAAATTTATTATGTTATGTGAGTTGTATTGATCACTTTTGTACTCTGATACTGTAATCATATATATATATATACACACACACATATAGTTTTCTTTTGAATAAAGTATTATTGATATATTATATTTTGTCCATTCCGCTATGAGACTCTGATCTTCTTATTCTTCTAATCTAATTTTTTTCTTTCTTTTCTCATCCTCTAATTCTTTCTCTTAACTATCTGCTTTTCTGTGCAATTTGAGTTGAAAAATGTGGTTAAATGTCGGCTTAAACTATATGGAAAAAGTGGATCATTACAAAGTGGTATCAGAGCATAAGGTTTAGTGATAACCTTGGCTGTGTGGCATAACTCAATAAAGATAGGCATAGTAATATCCTTGATTGAGTTTGACTCTATATATGAGAGCGTGTATTTGTAATTTAAATATAAAATTATTTTTAAATTATTTTGTAAAGAGGCTAAATAAAATAATTTTACCCAAATCATATTTTTGTATAAAAAAGAGAAGATAATATTCTCTCAAATTAATCAATTTGATTGTTTGAAGCTCGTATTAGCTTGATTGATTAATTTGAATGATTTAATTATGTAATTGAAAAGATTAACCAGAAAGAGATTTCAAATATAAATAAGAATATTTACTTTAACTTATGTTAAGTTAAAACTAATTGTATAATTGGATTCGAATATTGAAATAAAATATTGACATAAGTAAATAAA
Organism: Allium sativum; assembly: GCA_030737875.1. Taxonomy (NCBI): domain Eukaryota; kingdom Viridiplantae; phylum Streptophyta; class Magnoliopsida; order Asparagales; family Amaryllidaceae; genus Allium; species Allium sativum. The sequence goes on along the minus strand of CM060912.1, from coordinate 764,889,290 downwards.
AATATATGCAAAATAATGAATCTGAATGGAATATTTGGATTGTATGGTTGATTACATGGATATAGATTTGAATCTTGATTGAAACCAATTTGAAATGAACTAACTCAAATCCAATGAATTGAAATAATATATAAGGAAATCGATTGATGTATTCAAAATGGATGACTGAATTCAAGTATAATGAAATTAGAATGATATTGGTTATAAATTTGTGTGAACTGAATTGTTTGTAAAATTATTTGGAATGGATAATATGAATGTTTGAATCCACCTGACATGTTTATAATGAGTTTCATTGGAGTTAAGAACAGGTGAAAAGCTAATTCAACCTGTCTTAGAGAGTTCTGAAGCTGATTGAATCTAATTTGATTAGAGTTGCCTAATAACTGAGTAGGCTCAAGTATAACTTATCGCTTATCACTAAATAACACTCGTAAATGGTATGCTTACGCAAAATATAACTTTTTGGGGTTGATTTGGATTTTTCCGACCATGTGGGTCGATGAATATGTATTTGTTGTTCCTGCAATATGGCAGAAGTCCCTCCGTAAAGGGGAGACTTAACAAAAAAATTCGAAAACTTAAGGTGTTTAAAAATTCAAATATTTATGAATTTTTTTGTTAACAATAATAAATTGGTTTTCAATTAAAAACATATTGGATTAGTTTAAAGTAAAAATTCAGAAAGTGAAACTGAAGATTTTAAACCAAGTAGATTTTTGAAAGATAATAGGTTTGTAACGTTCTCCTTACTTTTTAGTAATTTTGGGGATGAAGTTCTATTAAGAGGGAAGGAATGTAACGGCCCAGACTTTAAACCATTCATTTGAATATTTAAAAATAGTTTTAAACATTGATTTGAAGTTTGATGTAACAACCCATGAATCCATACTATCTGAGTTGACTAAATACCCCACACGTCCAACACAAATTGCAGAGAAATACGAATCATTATGAAATAAAGAAGAAAAAGATAGGAGGAGAACAGAAACAATATAGAATCTCACATCACAGTAGAATAAAATATAATATATATAACAATCTTTAAAATACAAAAATTTACTTATATACATCATCAGAGTGCATTACAAAAACACAATAGCGGAACAAACTGTATATATTTAGCATTGAAGCCTCCTGCTCCAAGCTCTTCCAAGGGTATCGTTAAATACCTGAACTACTTAACTACCCGTACAAATTTGGGCAACCAAGAGTTCAGGCTAAACAAAACAAAATGAACTCTGGGTCATTCATGGGACCGGTGTGAGTAAACTCCAACCACTTAGTTTAACTTTTAAAAATCCTTTTTAAAAGAAAGGATAATCGTAAGACCGATCCACACATAAACATAGATGATTTTTACCTTACGATAAATCAAAACATTCTCTAAAATAAATACTTTTCAGATATTATAATAGTGTCTAAATCAAGAAAATAACAATTTAGCAGAATGCTTGAATCTCAGGCTCTACATACATAGTATACAATCAAAACCGCCGGATAATGGATTCCAACTGGCAAGGTATAGGACCACCTTCCGACAGTGTACCTCTAGAGAGGAATACACCGGGTTCAACAAGAACATCTTGCAACCCAGGCTAAATATGACTGCCCACTCACTTCGCTTGAGTGTTTCGAATGTATTGTCACCAATGGTTAGGATCAACAATTGTTACGTGAAAGGGACAACATCGAAAGAATAAAGAAGCAAATGGATTTACTCTATATCAGACGACAATACACCCTAATTGGAGCTGCCCACTTAGCCATGCAACCTATCCAATTTTATACCATTTCCCGATTGTGACGCTTGAGGCCACGCTTATTTTTTGTCATGCCACATCTTCAAACCCGCTAAAATCGTTTATTGATTTCCCCAAAAAAACATGGGTAGAAAGCTAAGAGAAACAAATTCCTCCACCACTAATGTAATACGTTTGAAGAGATCAATATAGATGATATGTAAGGCATACTCTGTCAAACATTCGTTCATTCATGTTGTCATGGGACCGGACAAACCGAAGGCACCATCCCATCAATCCATCTTAGGCAATTTCTACCAAGGATTAATCGATCCGCCCTTGAATTTTACTCCATCTTCAATTTTCTTCAACGTAATCTGATTCACAATGCTAACGCCTATACGGAGTTGTTTTCGGATAATAAATCTAACTGGTCTCTCCGTATTGACAACGATGGAATTGAATTAACTAATAATTTGATAGTGGGTTATTTAACTACTGAAGAAACAAGCATTCATCCAAAGATCCTATTCCCAAATGGAAATATTATTGTTTAACAATCACTAATCCCTTTTAATTAATATTTAATTAATTAAATCATTCTTAGAATTCTTTCCCAATCTCACTTCAATATCTTTACCCAGATATTTTCCAAATTCATTTAGCCCTTCACAATTCTTGGAAAATATTTTCACTTATCACAACAATTTATTTTCTATATTCCAGAAAATATCTCTTTTTAGCATCGAAAAACATTTCCATATACTCGCAAATCACTATTCTTCCACATTCATCAGTCCCTAACCGTAAACTAGTAAGTGAATAATTCCCTAATTACCTACCTCGTAGGTCGAAACAACAATCAAATCGACACTCAGGAAGTCATTCAACTTGGCTAATCTCCAGTTAGTTTCTAATTTCCTTAACTCTTCTTAACTTCTTATCGAAAAAATCATTTTAATCTACAAAACTTTGCTTTTAAACCATCATTCACTTTAAAATGTGTTCCCCTTCCAAGCTCTAGAGATTTAATTTCATAAATTCCCTTTTTTTTACTTATAAGTTTTCATTATACGTTAATTCTCTCATTAAATTCTATATATAATTGATAAGTCGATTTCTAGTTATCAAACATTATTTAAAAAATTGTATCTTCTTAAATTTTGGGAAAATTTCATTAGTGTCTCCTTTGTAGGGGTCAATCGGTACAATTACAAATCGCCTCTCTAGGCCCTTTCCATTCAAAAATTAAATCTAAAAGCCAAGCAGCTTGCCAAATTGGCTCATAAAATCCCATATTAAAGTAAATATGTACCTCTTTTGTCGGACATTCAAATTATTTCTTCCATTATCTTCATTCCATATCTGTTCCAACATTTATTCAAACATTCCCAATTTATTCCAACTCAATCCAATCGTTTTTTAATTCACTTCGTTAATTTATTCTCAAATTAGCCCTTATGCATATTTCATATTTTAATTGACCATATCACATTCATACATATTTTTAATTTTCTTATAAACGAATTGAATGCCATTTCCAACTCAAGTCTCATATTAGGTTTCAAATATAAATTCACAAATCCAATTCACTTATCCAAAGTCCAATTTCGATCCAAAACACCATTAAATATTTATTCTTCTAATAAGTTAAATCTATTCAATAATTAGAAATCTGGTTGTTGTTTCCAAAATACTTTCATTAATTCCACTTGGGTTCATATTTATTTTATAACTCAAGTTTAGAATTTTCTAATGGAAGACTGAATTTTTATTCATTCAAAATCCTTTTATTTTATTAAACAAACCGTTATGCTTTTCAGATGACTATAGCGCTGTTTTTCTGAAATTTTGATTTTGACATAACTCAAAATCTACAAGATGAAATCCATATTTTTCTCTTCCATTAGAAAACTATCATTTAACAGATTCAGACGATTCTTGTTTCAAAGAATTCCAACCTAAATTAAGTTCTATATACTCAATTGAAGTTTAAATCGTCAATTTACGAACTACGATGTCGCAACGAGTTCATTTTAATTATATTTAAATATAAACATTTAAAATCCATTTATTAATAAATTCCGATTCCCTTTACAATTTTATTATCTCAATTCAGTTTATATTCCAGATTCTGGAATAAAATTCGTCATTCCCTTTTTGAAACGATTTCTAATTTCCTCTTTAAAATCATACTTGAATTTAAACCTCCAAACTATATGATGATAATTTCTTCACTACATTTATAAACATCGTTTATAAATTACTTCTCTGTTTTATATATTGAACAAACTTCCATTTCAACATCTATTTAAAACTTAAATCTTATTTTGGAATATTTTATTTAATATAACTTATATATATAAAACATAGAATCTATTTTCATATTTAATCTAAATTTATATCTAGTACAATTCCAATATCTTTTCTAGAAATAATTTATTTTAATAAATTTGACATAGACGAATTTAAATCATAAATCTATATGGATTTATTTAATTTCAATTTACATTTCGAACATCGGGATAAATTTCATCATTTCCTTTTGAAATGTTTCCAAAATCTCTTCTTTAAATTCATAATTGAATTTAAAATTTTAACTTATCCAGTGATATTTTCTCACCTTTATTTACAAACATCGTTTGTAATTTATACTACTTGTTTATATATTAAACAAGTCTCTATTTCAAATCTATTTTGAAATTCAAATTCTACTTTGGGAAAATAAATTTCCCTTTTTAAGTCACACTTGAGTTTACATTCTCAAATTATCCAATGGTAATTATTTCCCTTTATTTGTATACATTATTTATAAGTTCACTTATTTTTATTATGCAAACAAATTACTATTTCTTAACCCATTCAAAATTCAAATTATATTTTGGAAAAATGAAATTTCCTTATTAAAAATCCCAAATCACTTTTCATGATATTTTTAAATATCAATATTAAGGGTCAGTGACATTCAACATCAAAATCACACAATCATCAATCATAGGTTTTCTGACACATCATATATTACAATGAATATATATACATATATATATATATATATATATGAAATAAACAATAATAAATTTTGAGGAATCCAATTGGATCCCTCCAACCTGTTTTTCTTGCATCCACCGATGTTAGACGATATAAATAATACCCATCCCGCTTAAAGGCAGGATATTGCGGTATAGATGGTCATCCACTATATATATTGTGGGGTGCATAGGGTCATCCGCAAATGATACTGTGGGATATATCCCATATATATATACATATATTAGCCACAACCACTAAGCCTATATTACTAATATATATATATATATATATATATATATATATATAGCCACAATAATATTTTAATGCATCCAAACAACCAACAAACAACATATAAAAATGATTTAAAATAAAAATTCGTTTATAATAGAATTATAAACGAATCCAAATAGTGAGTTTACTCACCTTGATTTTGAATATTGCCAAACGATCGAATTTAAACTAAAATCAGACTACATTTGATTCTGATATAAATTCCAACATTGCAAATCTAGAACGTAGAATACTTCAATACAACTCAACGTGACTGCCGGCATTTGAATCTGATTATATTTGAATTAGATACAAGCCATATAAGATTTTGAATAGTTAAATTAATAATTAACTAACTAAATTAATTTTCTTACCTTAATTTCTTTCTACTACTGGCAAAACGCATCCTTCCCTATAGCACATCAAAACCATGGCCAACCCTTGAAAACCATACACCATGGCCTCCCCATGTCCTCTCCCTCTCATTGCTAATTCCCAAAATCGTCATCACAATATAATCTAGCTTCCCATCCTTTTCCTTAACCCAATAGAAGCCTTCATGTCATGCTTGTGCTCCCATACAAATTCTGACTTCGACCAGCATCGCTCGCCACAGGAGTTCGAGTGACACTTCTAATCATCGAAACAAACCAAAAACGGTCTGTAGGCGCCTTATGCAACAAGAAACTCGACTAAATCAACACTTCGGCCTAACTCCTCCTTCTGCTTAAGAAAACATATGCCCTAAGTCGACTATTGCTCAAAGATGGTCCCCTAGAACTCGCATCACTCAAGAATATTCCCCAGATACGAGTTCGAATTTGATTTTACCCCCATTTTTTGAATGATTTTGAATTAGTTTAATAGAGTGCAGCCTCCAATTTTATTCGAATGAGCTGAATATTGGAAGGAGCGATTTTGATTTTAGAAGGGGGAAACTTTTTTTTTAAATTTGAAGCTTTCTTTGATTTATATTTTCAGTAAGTCAAAAGAGAACGAAAACGGGAAGGGATGGCCGAGTGGTCTAAGGCGCCAGATTTAAGTTTCACTAATACACGACATCTCTATCTTTGGCTTCTTTCTGAAACTCTATCGCTCTCTTCTCATAAGTTTTTCAAGCTCGTCGCTCTATGTTATCTGCTTTCTTAGTCTCTTTATTTTCTTGTACTTCTAGCCACCTATTCCGTTGGTAAACTTTTTAGACCTAATTTTTAGGGCTATGAAGTCAGATTGTGCTAAAGGTGATTTTCTGGTTCAAGGAAGTTTCAATCGTCCTTGCCCATCGATCACTGCCATAAAAGGGCTATCGTAGCTGCGACAGATGGTCCAGTGTCGATTGTAATTATTTGTGCTTCCTCTCTTGATGTTCATGTGGGGGAACTGAGGATGTTTGTTGCTTTATTGGGCATTGGTTGTTACTAGTTGAGGATATGTTTTTGGAGTTAGTTCCGGTGTACATGGGAATGCTGGGTTTGTTTTCTTTTTCGGCTTTGTTTGTCTGATTTTGGGTATTATTTTGGTGATGAGGACATAGTTAGTTCGGTTGTCAAAAAAGGCAAAGGGGGTTTTCATCACCCCTTTTGTGCCTAGTCTGTCCGTCAGGGGTATCGCCTAATCTCCGGCTACCCAAGAACTTCGTGCGTCTTCCACCAGTTTGTTGATTGGCTCTCTGTACTGTTGTGGTATTACGAATCCTCTAGCATTCACCAGTCTGTGTTTTGGTAGAGTTCGAGCTGGGGAATTGGTGTCCCTAGTCTGAACATCTCCTATGACCGAGCCATCGAAGTCTTGCTATCCGAGATCAGTGATTGGCTCTATGGGCATAGTTAGCTCTTTTATGCATCGTTTGCCACAAACGTCGGTCTGTGGCTTAAGTCTAGGCCTTCAAGGCCCATGCTGATGTTGTGATTTGGATGGACCCCTTAATGGGTGCTACGACGCAGGCCTCTCCCACTTTAGCTTTGGCAAAAAGTTTCTTTTTCCAGTTCTGTGGAGTTGGATGGTTTCATGGATTCAGCCTTTGATTTACCTGTCCAAGCTACTGATGGGTTTGTAGATGGTAACTGACGCCATATTGGCATATCTGTTGCTTTGACTTCGGTTAATGGGGAAGTGGACGGTCTCAGGTTGCAACCACAACGTCCGTTTCATGGCGTGGCAATTGGGACTTTCCCATTTTTGGAGGTGGGTTCGTTGTAGATTGTTGTGTCGGCGTTTGGAGGTGCATCTATGATTTGCCTTGCAATGTTGTGTAGGGGGTGATGGTTGATGTCAGCTTTGGATCGGTGGATAAGCAGGGTTCTGATGTGGAGTTGTTGCACAACTATGAGGGCCATTTTCGTGTTGTTTTTGGCGCTATTATACCAAGGCACATAACTTTTGATTTTCCTTTGCTTATTATCCAAGGCTTTTTTGTTGTTCGTGATTTTCTGTATGCATGTTCGGGAATTAAAGTTCCTTTTTCCAAACCTGTATTCCATGCTTAATCTCTACCTGTAGTGTCGATTTTCACATTGATTTGTTTGTTTTATTTAAAAGGGACTGTTTCTTACGATGGGTGTTGCAGCTTGTCTTTGCCCCTAGTTATTGATCCTTTTGTTCCAGATGTGTTGTTGATTTTTGGTGGATATTTTGTCCACCCTTCCTATAGCACTTATGACCATTTGAACCATACTGGTTCAATCTTTTTATGCTTTCGTTTTTATATCTATATTGGCCGTTTGGTCTTTGATCTTCTTGTCTGCGTAACTAGTGACTTAACCTTGGGGGTGTTTGTATGCTTTGGGCTGATAGTTCGGGTAGGTCTTAAAGGGGCGTTATTCGTGACTTTAGGGACTCTATTTTTCTGGATGTTGCTTTTAGGTTTTCTGATATTTGGTTTGTGGCAGCATAGGGTGTCGGCTGATTTGGTTTCATTATCTCCCTCTTGTAAGCATATACTAGATCCTCTCATGGTCCACTATACGTCTTGCCAAGAATATTACCGACTAAATTGGTCTTCGCTGTATCCTGTATGTCGCTAATTAGATGATGAGTTCAGGAAGTGTACCTACCACGGGGTGTTACCAATCTCATGACAAACCGGCTATGTTACAGTTCACATAGGAACTAGTGGTACGTTACTTGACCACCCCTGCATTTATGTTAGGTTTTCATATCATTCCTTTGTGTACCCCACTGCCCGCTGTTGAGTCTCCCACCTATGTTTCTTCCTCTTTTCATAGTAAGGCCGAGATAGCAATCATTAACGATCGTTTCCCTCAACTTAGTAAGAATTATTATCCTGCTACGTCTGGTGTCTCCAGGCCTCATCTATATGCACATGGTTTCGGGGTCCCTTATGAGCCCTCTGAAACAAGTGAGGAGACTTCGCGCCCTTCTGTCGTCTCCTCTCGTTCATCGCAGCAAAGATCTAGGGCTGGTCTTCGCACTCCTCGCACCGTTCGCACATGCTCTATAGCGGAGTCCAAACAGATTGTACGATCTACTATTCACACACTTTATCTCATCTGAGTTGTTTCTTGGTGTCTTCTCCGGTTGGAGCCGCTCTTTGGTTTCCTGTTTTCTTTTTTCTAGATGGAAAATTTCCTGTTCTAGAATGTTTGTGGCATAGACAACAATGCATCGATAGCTAAGTTGAAGTGCATTGTGAGGAAGCACTCTGTTTGTCTGGTGACTCTTCTTGAACCTTTCACGGTCCTGGAAGTGATCGCCAGCACAGTTCTTTCCATTGGGTTTGGTGGAGCCAGTGCCAATGTGTCAGCTAAGGTCTGGATCCTTCGGTCCAAAGAAGTGGTCATTAGCTCTATTTTCGACTCCAACTAGCTTCTTTCGGTAGTCTTTTCCACTCCTTCCATCTCTTCTTCTTTCCTGTTTTTGGCAGTCTACGTGAAATGTGATCGGATTGAGAGGTTATCCCTCTGGTCTGACATACTTTATTCGGATCTTGGCTTTGGGTTTTCGTTATTGGGTGGGGACTTTAATGTAGTTGCCAGTCAAGCAGTGAAACGACGAGGAAATGCTGTTGAACGGGCTGTGATAGCAGATTTCAATGCTTTCATAGTCAGCTCGGGTCTTTTCGAGGTTTCTGTAACACCCGGCATTTTATGACAATTAAATATTTAAGTAGTGCATATGTGTAAATATTTAGAAGAATAAAATAATGATAATATATGATTGCAAATAATAAATACATGCATTGAAAATGAAGAAATCGGTTGCATGTAGTATAATTGTACTGCATGCAATGATTTACAAATATTATGCATTAATAAGAAAAGAAAAATGTAAGTAAAAGATGCACGCAAAATGATAAGGTTACTTGCAATGGTTTAAACGAAATATTATAATAAACATGAAAAGGAGGGATAAGAAAAGAACAATAACCACCATTGTTCTAAGCCTCGTTAACAAAAGCCTAAGTAGTCTAGTTGTTTAGAGCATGTGGCTTCCATGCGAGAGGCACAGAGTTCGATCCCTACCCGTGCCATATTTTTGTTTAAGGGAAAGGCTAAAAAAATGCATGCTCTAAAGAGAAAATAAGTGTAAATGCACATATAAGGAAAAGTATACATATAAGGAAGGATAGAAAAATATATGTATATGAAAATATATGCATATTTATGTGCAGAAATATATATACACACACACACATACAAGAGAGAAGTTCAAAATAAGGTTGCAATCAAAGAAATATGGTAAGAACTAAATAACGGCATAACATCGTTTGAATTTTGAAATTGAAATAAAGGTTGTGTGCATATGTGTCTGTATATATATACATATAAAATGGGCATTTAAAGTTTTGTATACATATAAGAAGATTATATGTAAATATAATATTTAAAATTAATCAAATAAAGTATAACGAGATACTAATCAAATGTTTAAAATCAAAACGTCAACCGGTAAACAACTGTCCAGAAAAGGCTAGCGGGACCCGGGGGTCAACCCTGGGGTCGACACCAACATAGGGGGTCGACCCAAGGGTCGACACATACAAATGTGGGTCGACCCCTGGGTTGACCCCACCCATATCTGGCTAGACTCATCAATGAATCTGGATTGTTTTCTTAACAACGTTCATTGCTGACTCAACGCTGCTTGTACGATAAGATCCTGAAAACCTATACATAGGCGAGCAGAGCCTAGCCTAAATCTCACATTTCCTGAGAATCCACCTAAGCTCTGCTATTCTTCTTCTTCCTCAATTCTCTTCAGAAAAATAGAATAATTAGTTTAGGAAAATTCTGATTCATGATTTGGAGGAAAAGAATGTATATTAATAAAGAAGGTGTTCAGAATTCTATTCGAAGTAAGGTAAATTCATGGATCTGGTCAATTTAAATTTCTCCTTTTTCTTCCCTTTTTATTTCAATTTAGAATTGTGGATCCATGGTTGTTTAGGTTCGAAATTCAGTAAGGAGGACCATGGAATGCTAGATTTGGAGAAGATTCAGGATTTGGAAAGCAATTAGGTGAGTGGATTTAAAATAAACCTTTTTGATAATAGTAGATTTATCATTATACATTCCTCGTTAATATGAAATGTAAATCTGCTAGAATGATTAAACTGTTGAATTACAAAATTGTCAAAAATGTGGAAATGATTACTGTTGTATACATGCATGTTCTAATTACATGCTAATCTATGACATATTATGTACTTGAACGATTAGTTTTAAAAATTCAGTTAATTACATGTTAATCTATGACATATTATGTACTTGAACTATAGAAATCGGTTACATGTTAAATTGTTAGATTAGAGTAATTACATGATTGATAGTTACATGTTATTATTTTAGAATGGAGTTAATTACATGTTTGGTAGAATATGCGACATGATTATAAGTTAAAATGGAATTAATGTGATATTAAGTGTGACATATAAAAATAGAATTATTGTAAAAATTTGGAAGAATGGACATGCCTAAATTATATGTAAAATTTACAGCAAATAGGAACTGTAACCACACTTAGACACGAGGTTAAATTCAACTTGTGGTAGAAGTCTGCCCGGAATCGCACGACAAATCCAGCATCCACAAGTTGTTAATTAAATGTAAGGGATCTAGTGCATAAATATACATGTAATGGTACTAAGATATGAGGTTAAGTCAACTTGTGGTCGAAGTCTGGCCGGGACCGCCCGATATAACCAGCATCCACAAGTGGTAGGCTTAATGTAAGAGGTCTGGTGCATATATATACATATATAAATATGTATATATAAAAGGATAGAAATAAATGGCACTAATTGTGATTAATGGAAATGAATGAAAGTTACAATAGTAAAAGACACGTAATGAACGGGGAATGATAATAACCAGTTATGTATAAATCTGAAGGGGAAATGGAAAGATAATAGGTAGGCTTGTCCTAGGGACAAGCGGAAAGTATAACTTAGGTTATAATAAATAATAAGGGGGAATGTGATAACTTATGAAATGCAATAAGTTGTACTTAATTTTAAATTAAGTAATATGTAAACTTGAGAATTTGAAATCTACTGATAAGAATAATATGTTAAAGACTTGTCCTAGGGACAAGTGGAAATTGTAACACAAGTTATAATAAATGAAATAGGAGACTTATTAGTAAACCTTAGTTAAGATAACCAAGTCAATAAGAGTAAACAACTACAAGTTGTAGTAACAGTGTAAGTTGGAATTATGATTGAATAAGAAAGAACGAGATGAATATATGAGATGAAATAAGTTATATTTAATCATAAATAACAAGTGACATGTTAAACAGTAAACATGTGAATTGAGATATACTTAATTACATATTAAGTAGAACATGTTATTGTAACTAGGGAATTGGACAATGAATAATGTAATGACATTGTATATTACAGGCCTTGGATTACAATCTAGAGAATAACATGTTATGTGCTTAAACGTAAAGGGGTTAAGCTTTGTAACCAAAATTAATAAAAAAGAGAGTTCCATTCGTCAGAGATATAAGGGGCTTGGAAAGAACTTGGTAACTTGAATAATAAATATAGTTGGAAATAACCAACTTAACTGGAACCCTGATGAAGAAGAGAAAGAACGTAATTAAATGATTAAGCATAGGGTCTAATAGCATGTTAACATGAGGTCTTGGACCAATCCGTACATTTGAGGGTGAATAGCCCAACGGGATAGATCATCGTGGTGTCATGAGACATAAAGGGAGAGCACGTCCATCTGATTATTCTTCTTGTTCTACCTGTTGTTCTGCTGATTTTCTGTTGGCTCCGAAGGTCTGGAAGGGGAAGCACACGACTTCATGGGATGTCGAGGGTACTCCTGGTAGTCCACTGTGCTATGCCAGCATTCTACTTTGCTCATAGAGGTTTGGTCTATAAGTTTCTACCTGGTGTATGACTTGATTGCCAGGATAGTGGGCAATCAACAGACTGTTGGATGTCATAGGTGATTCAACGATCCAAGTTGCCTTGACTAGACTGGGTTATGACCACCCTTGAGTACTGACAGGTTTAACCAACGTGTGTGATAGCAAGTCATAGGGTTCCTATCATCGATAGTCAGCTTGATACATGATGTGTGGTGCGGAAAGATGAAGAGCTAAACCAAAAGACCATAGACCTCTTACTATCAAGGCTATGGGCGAGGGACATACCAATTACGATTTGTTGTTTTCTTTTGGGCCCGGTTATTAGTTCTCAACCTTGTTCATCTTTAACTAGTTGAAGGAGGGGTCAGGTGGGACCATAGCCACTGAAAATGTAGACTTGAGCATTTGTGTATACAGATATTTGAAAAGCTCCCGACTAAGTTCAGTGTTTCTTGTACAGCCCTGCCACGGGACTCGGTGCACAATAGAGGATATGTGCGGTTAAGACATAGAGTACAATTGACGATACATAAGTGGGAAAGTCTAGATGCATGCATATCTACTCTAGGTAGTGTATCGTAGACTCTAGGGCATTACTCGGTGATGAAATTTGATTCGATCAAAGGTGGTAGCCCGTGCGGTTACGTAACATGGCAATAGCAAATATATGCGGAATGTAGAATTGTTATATAGAAATTTGTATGTCACTCCGGCATAGGATGAGGGACTGCATATATTTCTGTGGCATTACTGTGGAGACCGTGTGAGTGGGGAACCGTGGAATGATCCTTAGTTTGGGAGTAGAAACATATAAATTGTATTAGGTTAATCCATTGGGAAGTTGATGGGTAAGACGTGTGTGTAAGCCTTGAGTGTTGTTAACTCAAGTAACTTAATTAATAAAAAATGTAATTGAATGGTATATGTTGGATTATCCAAGATGTGTAGTTTAAATCCAATCACTAGAATTTGTGTTCTGACCCCTCCTCATAACATACTCGCAGGTTAGATTTGTGGCAGAGATATGATAGCTTTGTATACTGGTTAGGAAGTATTATTACTACGGTAAGGCTATATTTTGATTACATTATATTATATCCATTCCATTGTAAGATGTTTTTCTGAGCTCTGATATATTTTAAATATCTCTGTCTTTTCTGCACAATTCCATACAAACCAACATCAGTTTCGATATATTAGAATTTTGAAAAAAAAAATCGATCTGTCGGAATTCGGGTTGTTACATCTGGTATCAAAGCCTGGGTCCCTGTATAAATAGTGAGTGAACGTATTTATATTTTTTAAAATAAAAATATTATATATATACCTAATTCCATAGAAGAACCCGCTATATAGAGAAAGCATAATATGGCAAAAGTTGGGATATTTGTTTTGTACACTGAAGGAATGAATATGGAAATTTGAGACCCTTATGAAATTTGGGTAGGAAGTGTACAATATGTTTTTAAATAGAGAAAAGGTAGATCCCATATGTTAATATTCCATTTTAGTGGGTTTGGCGGTAAAACCTTATAAATTGGAAAAGGTTAAGAAGAGAAGAATGGATTAGAAATATATATTGTTGAGAGAATTGACTTTGTGTGAGTGTCTAGGAAAGCCTAGCTAAGATTGGAAACCCATTTCGAGTCTAACCCTATTGTTAACTTTGAAGAACTTGAAATTATAAAAGCTTTAGGAAGATGGTTTATGGTGTTTTCAAGTATTAATCTTAAAAGTTATAGTTTTAAAATATGTAAAGAGCATATTAGAAAAGTACATACTAAATATGTAAAATGGGGTATATTTTGGAAACAGTAATTTCTTATGAAAATTTTGTCTAAAATAAAATTCTCTCAGCAAAAGATGCATATTAAAGAGCATATATAGCTCGCTAGGTTTCTTGTTATATTGCATGATGTAAAGAAAGTATTGAAATATCTATTCTTTTGACAATCATTTTTGATAAATTGTTTTAAAGAAAAAAATTTGTTGGGTGGACAAAATAAGTTGTAGAAATTAAAAATAGAGTAGATGTTTGCACCTTGTAGTATGAAACTGAGTTGACCTTATAGGAAAGAACAAGTCGTAAACCTGATTGAGAATTAGTTGTCCTCGTTTACTCCGGTTTTTGTGATTTGAAAAAAAATGATGATTTACATTTTTTAGATGACATGTTTTTATGGTTTAGATAAAGTAAGTTTTGATGAGGAAAATAAAGTTTTGATACTTTTAACTTTTGAAAGAAAAGTGAAATGAAAAAGGCCAAACCGTGTTTTAAAAAGTACGGAGAAGGTAAGGATTAGTGCCTAGGAAAGACGGGAAAAAGTTTTGAGGCTATGAAGTAGATAGCAAGAATTATCTTGTCTTGGAATAATGGTATGTTCCCGTAGAATGCGTAAGCATTAAACAGCCTAGGGTGTTGCTTGAAATGACTTTTGGTATACATCAGGACTAGGGGTGACTACTAGATGGTGAATGGCAAGTGATGTTTAAATACTGTTAATAATTTTCCTGTTAGGGGTAAAACCCGTTATTACATTTCTGTTGGTATCGTTTTGTTATTTTGTTCCTGTTGGGTAGCTAGGGTAACACCTAAACCTGTCATTGATCTCGTGGTTCAAACTTTCTGTTTGAGTGGGACATAGTCCCGAGATTCTTGACCCTCGGTAGTAGCTGTGTAGAGTGTCTGTTTTCCTGTTTCAGTTGAAGGACTAGAAGGATTATTTGAAACGAAACTTAGATCAAAGGAATAAGTTAATAAGCTTAGAAAAGAGTAACGGCACAACTAAAAAGGAAACTACAAACTCACTAAAGCAACAAACAAGACAGTTAAAGAAAGATGGAAAATTCCGAGAAAAGATGAATAAGAGTAAAATTTTCCAAGATAAGTTGAAAAAGAAAATCTGTAATAAAGAATATTTTCTTATGTGGGCTGTGCTTGGATATAAAAATAGGAAATATTTATAAATAGTTTCATAAAATTCAATTACGGTTGGAAAAAGGTTGAAAAAAGAAAAACAGAAAGTGTGAAGTTTTCCGTTTTCCACCTTTTTATAACATAAGAAATCGAATTTGGAAAAGTAGATTTTTCTGAAATACGAAAAGTAAAGTTGCTTGGTAGGGTTTTGGATGCAAAAAAAAAAGGATGAACTGCGCTTATGCTCTGCAAGAGCGTGGGAAATTTTGGATGAAAATGTATTTTGATTTTCAAAATATTGCATTTATATAGAATTGCCAGTATATTTAGGATGCGAGCATCGTGTTTTTAAAGGATTTTCGAAAAATATGCATCAATACATGATGTATCGCTTAGGCATACATGTATTACTATGTTGTATTACACTTTGCACAAGTGCACAATGTTTTCAAAAATTGGATGCACACATGATGGATGGATATTATGTGAGGGGTTATCTATTTTTACCCTTATCAAATTTCGGGGACAAAATTTCCTAACGGTGGGAGAATGTAACACCCCGCATTTTATGACAATTAAACATTTGAATAGCGCATATGTGTATATATATATGATAGACATAAATATTTAGAAGAATAAAATAATGATAATATATGATTGCATATAATAAATACATGCATTGAAAAAGAAGAAATCGGTTGCATGCAGTGATTCACAAATATTATGCATTAATAAGAAAAGAAAAATGAAAGAAAAAGATGCATGCAAATTGATAAGGTTACATGTAATGGTTTAAATGAAATATTGTAACAAACATGAAAACGAGGAATAAGAAAAGAACAATGACCACCATTGTTCTCAGCCTTGTTAACAAAAGCCTAAGTAGTCAAGTTGGTTAGAGCATGTGGCTTCCATGCGAGAGGTGCAGAGTTCTATCCCCGCCGGTGCCATATTTTTGTTTTAAGGGAATGACTCAAATAATGCATGCTCTAAAGAGAAAATATGTATAAAAGCACATATAAGGAAAAGTATACATATAAGGAAGTACAGAAAAATATATGTATATGAAAATATAGGCATATATATGTGCAGAAATATATATATATATATATATATATGTATATATGTATATGTATATGTATATATGTATATACAAGAGAAAAGTTCAAAATAAGGCCACAATCAAAGAAATACGGTAAGAATTAAATAACGGCATAACGCCATTTGAATTTTGAAATCGAAATAAAAGTTGTGCGCATATATATATATATATATATATATATATATATATATATATACGTATAAAATGGGCATTTGTAGTTTTGTATACATATAAGAAGATTATATGTAAATATACTATTTAAAATAAATCAAAAAAGTATAACGATTTACTAATCAAACGTTTAAAATCAAAAACGTCAAAACGGTAAACATCTGCCCAGAAAAGGCTAGCGGGACCTAGGGGTCGACCCTGGGAACGAGACCAACATAGGGTGTTCTTAAACATGTTCGTTGCTGACTCAGCGCTGCATGTACGATAACATCCAGAACACCTATAAATAGGTTAGCAGAGCCTAGGCTAAATCTCACATTTTTTGAAAAGCTTCCCAAGCTCTGCCATTCTTCTTCCTCCTTAAATCTCTTCAGAAATATAGAATAATTAGTTTAGGTAAATTCTGGATCTATATCTGGAGGAAAAGAATGTATATTAATAAAGAAGGTGTTTAGAATTCTACTTGAAATAAGGTAAATTCTTGGATCTAGTCAATTTAATTTTCTCCTCTTTCTTCTCTTTTTATTTTAATTGAGAATTGTGGATTCATGGTTGTTTAGGTTCTAAATTCAGTTAGGAGAACCATGGAATGCTACATCTGCACCGGATTCAGGATTTGGAAAGAAATTAGGTGTGTAGATTTAAAATATACCTTTTTGATAATGGTATATTTATCGTTTGACATTCCACGTTAATACGAAATGTAAATTTTCTAGAATGGTTGATCTGCTGAAGTATAAACTTGTTAAAAAGGTGGAAACGATTACTTTTGTTTACATGCATGTTCTAATTACATGTTAATCTGTGACATATTATGTACTTGAATACTTAATTTGAAATATTAGGATAATTACGTGTTAACCTATGACATATTATGTACTTGAACTGTAGAAATTGGGATAACTACATGTTAAATTGTTAGATTAGAATAATTACATGATTGATAGTTACATGTTATTATTTTAGAATGGAGCTAATTACATGTTAGGAAGAACATGTGACATAATTATAAGTTAAAATGGAATTAACATGATATTAAGTGTGACATATAAAAATAAAATTACAGCAAACATTTGGAAGAATGGACACACCTAAATTATATGGAAAATTTATAGTAATAGGAAATGTAACCGCACTTAGACACGAGGTTAAATTCAACTTGTGGTAGAAGTTTACCCAGAACTGCCCGCCAAATCCAGCATCCACAAGTTGTTAATTTAATGTAAGGGGTCTACTGTGTAAATATACATGTAACATTACTAAGACACGAGGTTAAGTCAACTTGTGGTCAAAGTCTGGCCGGAACTGCCCAGCAAATCCAGCACCCACAAGTGGTAGGCTTAGTGTCAGAGGTTTGGTGCACATATGTGTGTATGTGTGTATATATGTATATATAAAAGGATAGAAATAAATGGCACTAATTGTGATTAATGGAAATGAATGAAAGTTGCAATAGTAAAAGACATGTAATGAACAGGGAATGACAATAACCTATAATGAATAAACCTGAAGGGGAAATGGAAAGATAATAGGTAGGCTTGTCCTAGGGACAAGCAGAAAGTATAACTTAGGTTATAATAAATAATAGGGGGAATGCGATAACTTATGAAATGCAATAAGTTGTACTTAATTATAAATTAAGTAATCTGTAAACTTGAGAATTTGAAATGCTGATAAGATTAATATGTTAAAGACTTGTCCTAGGGACAAGTGGAAATTTTAACACAAGTTATAATAAATGAAAAAGGAGACTTATTAGTAAACCTTAGTTAAGACAACAAAGTCAATAAGAGTAAACAACTACAAGTTGTAGTAACAGTGTAAGATGGAATTATGATTGAATAAGAAAGAACGAGATGAATATATAAGATGAAATAATTTATATTTAATCATAAGTAACAAGTGACATGTCAAACAGAAAACGAGTGAATTGAGATATACTTGATTACATGTTAAGTAGATCATGTTATTGTAACTAAGGGATCAGACAATGAATAATATAAAGACATTGTAGATTACAGACCTTGGATTACAATCTAGAGAATAACATGTTATGGGCTTATTAATGAACGTAAAGGGGTTAAGCTTTGTAACAAAAATTAATAAGCAAGAGGGTTCCACTCCTTAGAGATATAAGGGGATCGGAAATAACTTGGTAACTTGAATAATAAATATAGTTAGAATAACCAAGTTAACTGGAATCCTGATGACGAAGAGCAAGAATGTAATTAAATGATTAGACATAGGGTCTAATAGCATGTTAACCAGAGGCACTTGGACCAATCCTTATGTTTAAGGGTGAATGACCCAACGGGGTAGATTATTGTAGTGTCATGAGACACAAGGTGAGCACACGTCCATCTGATTATTCTGCTTGTTCTGCTTGTTGTTCTGCTGATATTATGTTGGCTCTGAAGGACTTGAAGGGGAAGCACACGGCTTCTTGGGACGTGGATTGTACTCGTGGTAGTCCTCTGTGCTGTGACTGCGTTATACTGTGCTCACAGAGGTTAGGTCTGTGCGTTTCTACCCGATGAGTATGCCTTGATTGCCACGATAGTGGGCAATAAAAAGACAGTAGGATAGCTAGGTGATTCGATGATCCAAGTTTCCTTGACTAGGCTGGGTTACAACAACCCTTGAGTACTGACAGGTCTAACCAAAGTATGTGATAGTAAGTTGTCGGGTACCTAACATCGACAGTCAGCTTGATACATGATGCGTGATGCGGAAAGACGGAGATCTAAACGACCTTCTTGCTATCAAGGCTATGGGTGAGGGACATGCCAATTTGGATTTGTTTGTTGCTTTTGGGCCAGTTATTGGTTCTCAACCTTTACTAGATTAGGGAGGGGCCAGGTGGGACCATAGCCACTGAAAATGCAGACCTTAGCATCTATGTATACAGATATCTGAAAAGCTCCTGACCGAGTTCTGTGTTTCTTGTACATCCCTACCATGGGACTAAGTGCACAATAGAGGATATGTGTGGTTAAGACATCGAGTACGATTGACGATACGTAAGTAGGATAGTCTAGATACATGCATGTCTGCTCTGGGTGGTGTATCGTTGATTCTAGGGCATTACTCGATGACGGAATCTGATTATATTGAGGGTGAAAGTCATACACTTACGTAACATGGCAATGGCAGATATATGCGGAACGTAGCATTGTTATATAGAAATTCGTATATCACTATGGCGTAGCATGAGGGACTGCGTATATTTATATGGCGTTACAGTGGAAACCGTGCGAGTGGGGAACTGTGGGGTGTACCTTAATTTCGGGGTAGCTACTTATATACTGTTGTGACAACCTGAATTCCAACTGATCGATTTTTTTTCAAAATTCCAATCCGTCGAAACGCAAGTTGTTATGCTCTGGTATCCTACAGAAAAGACAAAGACATAAAACATGTCAGAGCTCAAAAAATATCTCACAGTGCAATGGATAAAATATAGTATAATCAAAACATAGCCTTACCGTACTATTAATACTGCCTAACCAGTATCCGAAGCTATCATGTCTCTGCCACAAATCTAACATGTGAGTATGTTATGAGGAGGGGGTCAGAACACAAGTTATGGTGACTGGATTTAAACTATACACTTTGGATAATCCTACATATACCGTTCTATCATAATTTCTTATTTGTTAGGTTATTTGGGTTTACAACACTCAAGGCTTACACATACGTCACACCCATTTACTTCCCAGTGGATTAACCTAATACCATATATATGTAGCTATCCCCCAATATTGAGGTACACCCTATGGTACCCCAGTCGCACGGTCCCCAACATAACACCATCGGAATATACGCAGTCCCTCATCCAACATCGTAGTGACGTACGAATAACAATATTACGTTCCAGATATATATCTATCATTACTATGCTATGTAAACGTACCGACTGCCACCTTTGTTCAAATCAGACTTCATACCGAGGTAATGCCCTTAAGTCTATGATGCACCACCCAGAGCCGACATGCATGTATCTAGACTGTCCACCATATGTATCTTCAATTGTAGCTCGATGCCTCAATCGCACGTCCTAATGTGCACCGAGTTCCGTGATAGAGCGATACAAGAAGCACACGGAACTTGATCGGGAGCTTTTCCATATCTGTATAGGCCCGTCCATATCTGTACAGGCCCATCTTTAAAGAGCGTCTATATATTGATATACCTAGGGTCTATTTTCGTGGTGGCTATGGCCCCACCTCGGCCCCTTTTTCAACTAGTAAAGACTACCAGAGCTAAGCGACTGCCCCTACACAAACAATCTAAACATCCATGTGGCGTTTCCCCTCAACCCCTTACCCCGATAGTGAAGGGTGAAATGGTATCTTGGGTTTAGCTCAAGTCTTTCCGCATCCCGCTGGCTGCCGATGATGGGTGTCCGACGGCCTACTATCCTTGTTGGTCGTGACCCTCTGCCCCCTCGTGAGGCAACCGCCGAACCACCCTGGTGTCACCACGTAACAACATTCTTACTGCATAGCTACATCCGCAGTCAAGGCCCACACACCTAGTAGTTACGCGCATACCCAACCTCTGGGAGCATAGCCTAAGACATCTGTCACCGCACAGAGGACTACTAGGAGCACCTTACGTACCTCAGGAAGCCGCATGATTCCCCTTCCAGTCCTTTGGAGCCACCAGAACAATTAGATGAATGCGCGCTCCCCTCGTGCCCTATAACACCTCGATGATCTACCCCGTTGGGTTATTCACCCTCAACTATACGGACTGGTTTAAGCGCCTTACTTTAGCAAATTGTTAGACCCTATGTCTAAACATTCCTTTACGTGCTTATCTCACCTCATTAGGTTTCCAGTTAATTTAGTTATTCCAATTTATATTGAATTCTTATTCAAATTACCAAGTTCTCTTGCTTATTAATTTAAGTCATACAACATAATCCATTGAAGTTTATTAATAAGCCCACAACATGTTATTCTCTAGATTGTGGCCCAAGGTCTGAAATCCATAGCCCCTTTTTATCTTCTTGTTGATTTCATCATTACAGTAACATGTTTTAATTAATATGTAATTAAATATATCCAATTCACATGTTTTCTAATTAACATGTCACATACCATTTATGATTAAATATAACTTATTTCATTTCATAAGTTTTCCTCATTCTTTCTCATTTAATCATGATTCCATTTTACATTGTCAATACAACTTATCGTTATTTACTTATTAACTTAGTTCTATTAACTAAGGCCCTTTAATAAGTTTCTCTACCTATTTAATATAACCTATGTTATAATTTCCTCTTGTCCCAAGGACAAGCCTAAACATTCTTATCAACAGGTTTCAGACTCCCAAGCTTACAGATTACTTAATTTATAATTAAGTACAATATATTTCCCCCTTTTCTTAACTGGTTTCAAGTTTTCCCCCTTACTGATTACTTAATTTATAATTAAGTGTCCCTTAACTCAATTCACCAGTTATCCCATTCCCTCACTAGTTTATTATAACCTAAGTTATAATATTCACTTGTCCCTAGGACAAGTCTACCTATTATATAACATGTTATTTATTTATAATAGGTTATTATCATTCCCCTCTTAAACCATTTACCGTTGTAAACCATTATTCTTCATTCACTATAATATATATTCCTTATTATGTTAATGAAAACACTTCATGCACCTTATCAGTTTGATAGAAGGAACCAATGATTTATTTTCATAATGTATTCCCATCTAGATCCATTGTAGCAAGTAATTTCTTTACTTTTCTTTATTTAATGTGGATCACTTGCAATAACATTTTCAGAAATAAGTCATTTAGGTGAAATACATCACTTTTCCTTCTTATCGTACTAACTTAGTTCATTTCTTATTTTCTGAGTTAGAAATTTAATTACCACCATTGTCGTTTATTCATATCTTGTTATATACATATATATTTATATATATATATATACACATAAGCATCAGACCTCTCACATTAAGCCTACACTTGTGGACGTTGGATTTTCCGGGCGTGTCCTCGCAGATTTCTACCACAGGTTGACTTAGCCTCATGTCTTAGCACCATTACATGTTTTTAATTTTTCACTTAGGCTTCTCACATTAGGTTCAACATTAGTGGCTGCTGAATATGTTGATCGGGTTTGGGCAGACTTCCGCCACTAATGCAACCTAACCTCATGCCATAAGTGCAGTTACAATTTCTAATTGTAATCCTAGGCATATTCATCTTCATTTATTCAATTCTATATATATAATCATGCAATTATTCTAATTCACACAGGTAAGGGCTCTGGTATATAAATGGAACAAATCAAAATGTGATATGAACAGTGGTAGTTACTGCCAATATTTTTAACAATTCTATACCATATAAACATTTCCAACATTTCAACTAATCTTATGTATGAATTTTCAACCATTTATGTTCATATTAGATTGTGCCTCCAAATTAAAGTCTCAAAACATAATATAGGTTATGTTCCAAAATCCCATTTCAAATTATGCTTCAGATCACAATATATGTCGTGTTTCTTTCTACATGTAATTAACTTTATTTAAAATATTATGTAGTTCTCCAATAGTGTATCATTTAACCAATTCATAGGTTCATAAAATGGATCTATACAGCGGTATTCGTTTTTCTTAAACATTCAAGTAAAGTTCATATGTTCGAGATAGACGCAATGGCATAGTCCTTTTTACTAAATTTTGAATATTTAATTAAGTTATTCTTATTTTATTATCTTACAATAAAAATACAGGGTGTTACAACTGTATTAGGTTAATCAATTGGGAAGTTAATGGATACGACGTGTGCGTAAGCCTCGAGTGCCATTAACCCAAGTAGCCTAATAAATAATAAAATATAATTAAACAATATATGTAGGATTATCCCAGATGTGTAGTTTAAATCCAATCATTAGAACTTGTATTCTGACCCCCTCCTCACAACATACTTGTAGGTTAGATTCGTGGTAGAGGTATGATAGTTTTGGATACTGGTTAGGCAGTATTATTACTACGGTAAGGCTATATTTTGATTACATTATATTTTATCCATTCCGCTGTGACATGTCTTTCTAAACTCTGATATATTTTATATCTCTGTCTTTTCTGCATGATACCATACAAACCAACACGAGTTTCGATAGATTAGAATTTTGAAAAAAAAATGGTCTATCGGAATTGGGGTTGTTACATTTTCCTTCGTCGGCTCTGCATTTACTTAGTGTAATAACCAAGAAGGGCCTAACTGGATTCTTTCTAGGCTTGATAGAGTCTTTGGTTTGGAAGGTTGGTTTAACCTTCCTTACACATAATCTGTCTCTCTTCTTTATCTTAGCTTCTCGGATCATGCTCCTATGATCCTCTACTGCACTCCGTTGTCCTTATCTGGTCCACTTCTTTTCGGTTTTAGAGTATGCAGAGATCCCACCACTCTTACCACCTAGTTGTGGAAGATTCTTGGAACTCTACTACAACTGGCTCCCCCACTGCTATGTTTTCTCGTAAGCTACATCATCTCAAGGCTTGTCTTAAAGCTTGGAACGTGTAGGTTTTCAAGAACATCTTTGACCGTGTTAGGGCAACTGAAGAGAAGCTTATCTTAGCTGAAGGGTCATTCAATGAGAACCCTTCACCGGCTAATAAGGAGGCTTTGGCGCTTTCCTAGCTTTCTTTCTTGTCGGAACTTCATATTGAAAACGAATGTCTTCGCCAGAAGGCAAGGATCAAGTAGGTTGTCAAACGAGATACATACTCCAAGTTTTTCGATTCCTCTATCTGTAAGAAGAATAGTCTTCTTTCGATTTTCAAGATCCTTCATCCCAATTTATTAATGACTTCCACGTCAGAGTAAGTCAATGTGATAGTTCTATCTCATTTCCAATCTTTCCTGGGTTCTCCCTCTGTGTCTATTTCTGATCTAGTCCTGTTAGCTTTCATTCCCAGTCTAGTACTTCTTTTAGAGAGTGCTGACCTTGTTGTAGCTCCTTCTTTGGAAGAGATATGAGCTTGCGTCTTCACATTAAGAAAGGATAGCGCTAGTGGGTCTGATGGTTTCAATGGGTGCTTCTACAGTAGTATACGACCGATGATCTTAGCAGACTTTTGTCTGACTATTCGTTATTTCTTCAGCGATGGAAACCTCCCTCAGGGATGGGCCTCCACCAATTTGGTCCACATTCCCAAGTGTGAGAATCCTTGCTCTTGCATGGATTTTTGTCCGATCAACTTATGTAACTTCTCTAACAAGCTCATCTATAAGGTCTTAGCCTCACGAATAGCACCGTTTCTGTAACGTATCATCTCGTCTTCTCAGGCAGAGTTTGTAAAAGGCCACTTGATAACGGGCAGCGTCCTTTTAGCCCAGGAGCTTGTTTCCTAGACCTACCGTAAGGTCGGGGGGTCTAATGTGTTTGTTAAGCTGGACATAGTAAAGGATTATGACCGCATGTCTTGGTTCTTTGTTATTATGTTTCTGAGGGCTTTCAGTTTCCTGGAACCACTTATTGACTTGATTTGGAGACTTATTTCCAACTGTTGGTTTTCCGTTCTTATTAATGGATCAGCCAACGGGTATCTTAAGGCGGGAAAGGGTATTTACTAGGGAGACCACCTTTCTTCTTCCTTGTTTGTCATCGTTACAGAGGCTTTTGTTCATGGGTTGCATTCCCTAACGATAGCAAATCAGATCCAGAGGTTTGGCATTCCCACTGGTAACCCTCTTATATCTTCCTTATCACTCGCAGATGACATTATTATTTTCTCAAACAATAGTCGTTTCTCTGTTCATCGTCTCGGGTCAACTCGTAAACTCTGCAAAAAAGCTGCTTCGTTTTGGCGAGAGATTTGTCTCTTGGAAGGGCTTCTTGGATAGAAGACTATACTGGTTTCAAGTCCGCCTCCCTTCCCTTGCCTTATCTCGGTATTTTTCTATATAGAGGTAGGAAGCTCGATGCCACTATCGATCCCTTTTCTGATAAAGAAAGGGGAAAGATCATCCGCTGGAATGTGACTCTTCCGTCTTAGGCATGAATAATTGTGCTCATAAAGTTAGTATTGGACTATACAGGCTCGCAAGTCTTTACTGCTATGACTCCGACCGATTCCTTAATCTTTTCTTAACATTCTTTGGCTGCGTCCTTTTTCTGGGGTAAAAAGGATAATGCTAATCGTCATCATTGAATTACTTGGGACATTATTTGTCCACCCAAAAATGAGGGGTGTTGGGTCGTTGAAATCCAAAGGGTGTCTGTACGGCCTTTGCTTGCAAGTTGTGGGATAGGTTTGGGACAAACGATTCCTTATGGGAAACGTTCGTCCACGCCAAATACCGTAGGCTATCATGCGTGCCTTTCTCTAGTTCCCCGTCCAACGCTAGTGAGACATGAAAACGCATGCCATTCATTAAAGCCTTTTTGGACTCACATAGGGGTGGTTCAAAATGGGATGGCGGACCTTTCTCTATCCGAGCGGCGTAGGGCCTGACCATTATTCCATCTCTATGTCTTCTTGTTTTCTCTTTTATTTGGGATGTCTGAATTCCTTCGAAGGTTTATTTGTTTGTGTGGAAAATTCTTCATGATGGGCTACCTCTACATGATAATCTTCAGAGAATCGGCATTCCAATCGTGTCTCTTGCAGATGATGCGGGTTAGGTGAGTCAGAATCTACAACTTACTTGTTTTTTCATAGCTTCTCTGCTACCGCTGTTTGGAGTTACTTTGGAAATCTTGTTGGGCTTCAAAGTAATGCAACTTCCACTTTGGATTTACTGTGACACTGATGGGTTGGTATCTCAGGTAAATTTTTTTGTTCGGTTCTCTTTCGCCTTATACCTTGTCTAATTTGCTGCCATATTTGGTGTGTGCGGAATTAAGCTATTTTTAATGAAGTTCCTATTGGTCCTCCTACCATTATTAGGAGGGTGAGGAATGATGTTTTCATTTCCTTCCGTTGAAGGCCGTTTAGGGGCATGTTAGGCACTCTCTCTAGGAGGCTGGCAGGTTTATTGTCCCTTTTTGCAATTCCGCCTGCTCCTAGGGCGGGATAGGCTGATGCAACTTTGGATCTTGTGAGTTCGGGCAGTTTCTCCAATCCTCTTTTTTATCCTGTCTCACCAATCCCCCACCCTCAAAATTCCCCCTCCCCCTATTTTGTATTTTACGTTGTTTGCTACTGCCATACGTCCAGTTATTATACATGGTACTATATTGGCTCTATAGGTTCTGCATCTGGTAGGAGGTCTTTCATAGGAGATTTTTGGAGCTTACTGGAGTTCAAGCATCAAAAGAGGAGATATCTACTGGATTTCCACATGTTCGGATGCATCTGTTTTCATTTTTCAAGATTCACACTTTTTTCCTACTGCAGAGGATTTCCATGGCTCACTGATTTGTGTCACTGGACTTGTCTACACTTTGACGTCAACATCGTTAATATACAAATTAAAAGAATGCTTAATTTTAAAAGTGAGAATTAAGTAAAACAGACTATACCACTGCGTTCGTCTCAAAATTCTGGTCAAGATAGACCCAAAGTTTGCATTAAACAGATAATGTATGAGAAAGTTATGGACCTTGGAAGTTTGTATACATATAAGGGAAATATATGTATATATTTAAATTAATAAAATAAAAATCAACCTAAAATTCAAGAAAAAAATTCAAAACAGCGGAAGCGGGAAGGCAAAACGCCAAACCGACCTATTTTATGGGTCGACCCAAGCCCCACTGGGTTGACCCAGCGGGACCCCAGGGTCAACTCAGGGTGTTTGGAATCGACCCTGTTGTCCTAGAATGGTCTGTGATGAAATTTTGAGTTTTAGGGCTTATGTGTCGCATGTGGTTGGCTGGGTGACATGTCTCTTTGGTTTAGATGGCTCTGATGACTCTTATGCTAATCTAAAGACCATGGTTTGACTAACATACCTATAAATACATATCCAAACCTAAACCCTAATTCTATTATTCATTATCATGGAGCGTCCATGCCACCAAACTCTCATCTAAACCTAGCCACCACTAAAACCTAAATCAAACCAAAAAGTTCTTAATTAACCAAGAGGATTAATCAATATCAAGTTAGAGTTCTTCAACAACAACAAGCAATTCAATTATCTTTTATAATCCAAACGCTGTAAGTTCAGTTATTTTTAGATTTGAACACCTAAATCTAGTCTTGACATGTAATAAGATGAAATTGAGACTATGCCTGATTCTAAGTTGTTCTTTTGCTTCTATTCTTATTCTCTTGATGCTATTATCGTCAGTTTATCTAGTTGTACGTCAGTTTTTCATGTTCATGATGCTGTTCTTATCAAGTCTTAGCCTTCATGCTTGTGATAATATTTTCATGCCTATTTTCTCTTTGTTCTTATTTTATGCAACTTCTATCTCCCCCTATTTATTTTCTTTTATTGAACCTGGGTTAACTTCGAACCTAGGATGAAATCGCGAAATACGAACGTTTGGAATACGAGGAATATTAGGTATTGCTTATTTGGGTGAATTTATGGGCATAACATGTTTGGTGGAATTATTGGGCATAATTTGTGATGGATATGGGGTATTATTATTATTATAATTGCAAGTTTGGGTAAACTGGCATGTAAATCAATATTTGGGCATATGTAAATTGGCATGTAAATCAATATTTGGGCATATGTACATTGGCATGTAAATCAACATTTGAGCATATTTAAATTGGCATGTAAATCAATAATTGGGCATATGTAAATTGGCATGTAAATCAATAATTGGGAATATGATAATTGACATGTAAAAATTGGAATTTGGACATAATTGGCATGTATATAATTTAATTAAATCTAATGGTCGCCTAAGACACGAGGTTAGATTTGTGTTGTGGTGTAAGGCTGCCCGGAACCGCCCGGCACATCCAGCAACCGCAACGACAATAATCTAATGTGAGAGGTCAAAGGCCAAGATTAGATAGGAAATAATGCCTAACACGAGGTTAGAATGAGTTTGCGGTGTAAGACTGCCCGGAACCGCCCGGCACATCCAGCTACCGCAAACAACAAGTCTAATGTGAGAGGTTAGCACATTAAATGCTTGAACCCGAGGTTAGAATGGGTTTGTGGTGTAAGACTGCCCGGAATCGCCCGACACAATCCTGCTACCGCAAATAAGTTCAATGTGAGAGGTTGATGCATTAATAAATAATTAATTCTAAACAAACATGTTAAGTATGGTAGGGTTAAGTCAACATGCAACACTTAACCAATATGACATGACAAGTGGGTGGGTTAAGTAACTCGACTGGATTAATAACACTTAACTAATATAACATGATGAATGGGTGGGTTAGGTAAACATGAATTGATTGATTGATGACACTTAACCAATATGGGGGGTATACGAATAGACCCTAGTAAAACCTTAGTAGTAGGACCCTTTTCAGCAGTAACCCACATTAGGTATCAACGGGACCCTGAGCTAGGCAGGGTGGAGCACTATTACTAGGCTGATTATAAGTGGTCAAAATAGCGACAGTTGGTACGGCAGTGCAGGTTCCGACAGATTAAGGGCATGCACGTAATTCCGACATGGGAAAATTTAGACACTGAGTACCAAGTAGGTATAAAGTTGTGCACTCTAGAACTGTATCGGGTTGCCACCCTAGGAAATGATACACCCTATGGTGGGACCAGCACAGGTATCTACAAGTAGGGGCCGGGTTGATACAAACACATGCGGAACGTTATGAGTAGGAGCCGATCAATTAAGATAGGTACGGTGGGGACAGGTAAACTGTCAATACGAGGTGGGACCCTCATCATGAGATATGTACCTATAAAACTATCATGTGGGAAATGGGGATCACTTATCTTGTTTTGTAACAAATAGCATTAGTTGAACACTAGTTAGGTGATGTAGAGAAATTAGGAATCAGTACGATACCTTGTCATGTTCTAGTCTTATCTTATGCTTATCTCGTTATCTTGCGATGCTTATTATCATGGTTATGTCTTGTATCCAGTTTATTAATGTCATGGTACCTTTACCTGTTTAAGTGCTGAAAGTCACTAAACTTACCAGGCTTTATGTCTGACTCTGTTTTTGTTTCGCCTTGTTTCTTTCGTCCCCCCCCCCCAGCTCCATAGGGAGGGAATACCACCGCTTAGTTCAAATTCTTTTCAAGCTCGAAGACTGTGATGTATTGCTTTGGACTCTTTGCTTTACTACCATGGCTGGCTACTACTTAATTGGGGAATTATGTTATGTTATTTTGTATTATGCTTCTTTTGAGAAACAAGACAGATATTTGATGTAATGGGTTTTGATGTTTTGGCGTTGATGTTTGAAACAACCCTTATGAAAGTTTATCCTATTATGCTACTATGGAATAAATGTTCTAATTATTTTCCGCTGCTTAAATTTGTCTGTTTTGTAATTTTATCTGTTCTATACTCTTATGACCCCCACTAAAGTTAATGCATTCCCTTTGTGAGTGAACTTAATGGAGGTGGGGTGTTACACGTGGTATTAGAGCTGAAGGTTACCAGAACGGATAAAAGATTTTGAAAACTATTTCCAAATGCATATTTTAAAGAAAATATTTTCAAAACCATGATTTAAAGAAGCATTTCCAAGAAAAAGTATTGTTATTTTAAAAAGGCACATTCCCCAAAGCCATATGCACTATCCTTCTTTTCTTTGTTTTGAATCCTTTCCTTTTTCTTTTCAGCATGTCTGGGGAACCCGAGACAACCGAGGGTGTTCCGATACCCGCTTGGTTCAGACGATACCTAGAGGCTAGGGCCACTGCTACGGGCCCAGCCAACGTTCCCCCTCCTCCTCCCCTAGCTGCTATCTCTCCTCATGTAGATGCTTTTGCTTAGATTTGTAAGGACTTCTGTGCAATGGGCGGAAAGATCTTTAAAGGGACTGAGACATTTTTTGAAGCACGGAACTAGCTCAAGGAAACAGAAGAGTTGTTTGCTATCTTTGAAGTGGATGATAGGAGGAAGATACAATTGGCTGCTTGGCTAATGAAGGAAGAAGCCTCTTACTGGTTGGAAGTTACTAGTGCTGAGCAACCAGTTGAGACTTGGGTGGACATTAGGCGGAGGTTTGAGATGAAGTTCCTCTCGCCAGCTGAACAAAGCCTACAGATAGAGAAGTTTCTAGCATTCAAACAAGGGAGTATGTTAGTCAAGGAATACGTCGAAAAATTCAATTTGCTTGCAAGATTTGGGTTGGATTTGGTAGATACACCTCACAAGAATGTTTTACGTTTTGATAGAGGCTTAAATGAACCATTGCATGGTCTAGTTATGTCCTATATTCCAATGGGCGCAACTTTTGAGAGATTGGTCGACATGGCGCTATTACATGAAGAAGACAAGGGTGGGAAGAAAGAAGTAAAGAAGGATGAACCTCAAAACAAGAAGGTGGACAATAAGAAGGGTGGAAAGAACAACAAGCCACTCGACAAGAGGAAGTGTAACTATTGTGGTATCATTGGCCACATTGCTAAAGACTGTAGAAAGAAGAAGAGGAAGACGTGTGGTTGTTTCCATTGTGGCGAGACAGGACATGCGGTTAAGGATTGCCCAAAGAAGAAAGGGCAAAGGGAAGGACCTTCTGGAGGGAAAGTTCATGCTCTCATGGCACCCACTCAAGAGAGAGGTAGAAATATTTCCGTTGAAAGTTTAGTTTTTCTTGCTTATCATCCTGTCCGCACTCTTTTTGATTCTGGCGCATCGCATACTTTTATATCCTCTTTTATAGTAGAATCTCTGCACCTTAGTACATGTATGGTAGAGGATCCTATTGTTGTCTCAAATCTGATTGGGGGTTCAGCTCATTTATCTATGATTTGCTTGGATTTGAAAATATCTATACTTAGTGTTGAGTTTCGATGTACTTCATATGTTCTTGGTTTCATGGGCTATGGGTTGATTCCAGGGATTGATTGGTTATCCAAAAATGGTGCCATTCTCGATTGTGAAAGGAGGGTAGTTAGACTTTTGACTCGTCTCGGTAATACCCTCAAAATCTCGTGTAACCCCAAGGGTTCTGTCATGCTTAGTTACCTAGAATATCTTGATGCATCTGTTGATAATTTGCAATCTATTCTAGTAGTCCGTGAGTATCCCGATGTCTTTGATGAGGTGAAGGGTTTACCCCCAAAACATGAAATAGATTTCCACATATACTTGGTTGGTAATGCTAAACCAGTTGCTTTACCCGTACGACACTTGGCTCCTAGGGAAAGGAAGGAGCTTAGTAAACAAGTTAAAGATTTTCTTGAGAAGGCGTTTATTAGGCGAAGTATTTCTGAATGGGGTGCTCCAATAGTATTCGCTACTAAGGCAGATGGTTCACTTCACTTATGTGTGGATTATAGAGAGTTAAACAAGCTGACTAAGAAAAATAGGCACCCACTTCCATAAATAGATAATTTGTTTCACCAGCTTGTAGGTGCGTCCATTTTTTCACAACTAGATTTGGCTACGGGTTTTCATTATCTAAGAGTGATTGCGGACAATATAGACAAGACTGCTTTTTGGACCCCTGACGGTTTCTTTGAGTGGCTCGTCATGCCTTTCGGCTTGACGAATGCACCTGCCTATTTTGTTGACTTGATGAGTAGGGTGTTTAGGGAGTTCCTTAATAAGTTTGTGGTAGTCTTCGTGGATGACATCTTGATTTTCTCAAAGAATGAGGAAGAACATACTTTGCATTTGAGGGCATTCGTAGATACCCTTCGAGCACATCAGCTTAAAGCGAAGTTCTCCAAATGTCACTTTTGGAGAGAAGAAGTAAGGTTTCTAGGATATGTGGTGCCCAAAGACGGGATAGCTATAGACCCCGCAAAAGTAGTTGCAATGCAAGATTGGAAGATCCCAAAGAATGCAACAGAGGTGCAAAGCTTTCTTGTATTCACGGGCTATTATAGGAAGTTCATTAAGGACTTTGCGAAGATATCAATCCCACGTACTAGACTAACGAAGAAGAATCTAGCCTTTGCTTGGGACATTGATTGTGACATTGCTTTCCAACGATTGAAAAGGGCTCTTACAGCAGCCCCAGTGTTGACATTGCCAAACGGGAGTAAAATGTTTACAGTATATACGGATCCATGCGGTATGGGACTAGGCGCTGTCTTGATGCAAGAAGGGAAGCTAGTAGCTTATTGTGGAAGACAGTTGAAAGCAAATGAGAAAAACTACCCAACCCACGATCTAGAGTTAGCTTCCATCGTTTTTGCGCTTAAGTCTTGGTGCCATTATCTCCTAGGTGAGAAGTTTGAATTGTATACTGACAAAAATCGTTGAAGTACCTTCTCTTGCAGAAAGATCTTAACTTGAGGCAACAAAGGTGGGTGGAGTTCTTAGACTACAAAGCGGCCTTTGACTTTAGACCCTTTGTCGATTATGTGACCGGTTTGTTAGCATCCTTAGAAGTAAGACCTACGCTTTTGGGACGGATTGGAGAGGCCCAGCGAGATGACCCACAGTTTCTTGAGCTAGTAGAAAATCTCATAGGAGGGGAGTCTTCGAGCCATCTTGGTAGGTATACCCTAGATGATAAGGGTTGGTTACATAGGGACGGGAGACATTGTGTACCACAAGACGAGAACTTGAGGAAGACAGTTCATGAGGAAGCCCATCATTCTAAGATGACCATACATCCCGGTGGTGACAAGATGTACAAAGACATGAAGCGAGTTTTCTTTTGGGCCGGAATGAAGAAGGACATGGCTGAGTTCATTTCTAAATGCTTGGTATGTCAGCAAGTCAAGGCTGAGCAGAAAAAGCCCAGTGGACTGCTTCATCCTCTAGAGGTTCCGCAATGGAAATGGTAGAGTATCTCGATGGACTTTATAGATAGGTTGCCTATGTCTAGAAGAGGCAATACCAGTATTTGGGTGATAGTGGACAGACTTACGAAGAGTGCTCACTTCATTCCTATCAAGAGAAAGAGGACTGTATCATCGTTAGTACCTATTTATGTTAGGGAGATAGTTCATTTGCATGGGGTACCTTCTAGCATAGTAAGCGATCGTGATCCTATCTTTACTAGTGACTTTTGGAAAAGTTTTCAAGAAGCCACAGGGACTCAGTTATGCTTGAGCACGACATATCATCCTCAGACGGACGACCAAACCGAGAGGGTGAATCGGATTCTAAAAGACCTTTTGAGGCTTTGCATCTTGGACTTTGGCGGGACATGGGAGGACTACCTTCCACTAGTAGAGTTTGCGTATAATAACAGCTATCAGTCTAGCATTGGCATGGCACCTTTTGAAGCTTTGTATGGACGGCCATGTAGATCACCAACTTATTGGTGTGAATCTACAGATAAGCTAGTACTTGGGCCAGATATGATTTGAGAGACTTCGGAGAAACTGGATCTAAATCAAAGAAATATGAAGACCGCGCAAGATAGGCCAAAGTCGTATGCTGATAGGAGAAGACCAACCTTGAGTTTAGTTTTGGAGACATGGTCTTTGTCAAAGTATCACCGTTAAGGAATGTTGTTCGCTTTGGGTCGGTAGGGAAGCTAGCATCGAGATTCGTAGGACTGTTTCCTATTACAGAGAGAGTTGGACAGATGGCCTACAGAGTAGAGTTGCCCGAGAAGCTTAGTGGTGTAGATAATGTGTTTCATGTATCACATTTGAGGAAGTGCTTACATGACACCGCGGAAGTGGTGGAGCCGAGCATGCTTGAGGAAGTTGAAGTGGAGTGAGATGCCATGATTAGACGAGCTCCTATGTAACTCCCCGTATTTCTGTGAACGTCAAAGTAAAAAATTAAAGTATACTTAATTTTTTAAAGAAGAATTAAGGAAAACAAGTTACGCCATTGCGTTCATCTCGGAATTCTGCTTGGAATAGAGTCCAAGTTTTTGTAAATCGCACTTTTTATGAGAAAGTTATGGCACTTAGAAGTTTCAGGAATTTTTTTTTAAAAAAAAGTTCGAAATTCAAATCACACACCCGGGCTGGGCGGGAAATTTCCTGCCCAGGATCCAGGTAGACCAGGGGGTCGACCTGGGTCGACATAGGTGGACCAAGGGTTCGACCCGGGGGTCGACCACCCCCTATTTCTAGATCCGAGGATTGGTTCGTTTTTTCTGCATTTGGATGCCCGTTATGACCAGATTCGTTGATCCCTATGCTATATAAACACCCTTAAGGCTACAGTTTTCTCTACACAACTTCATTACGCCTATACTCTACCCTAATTCATATCAAAATAAATCAAAGACGGGGTTATGCTGCTCAAGTTCTTCATGGAATCAGGTTTAGAATTCAAGTAGAGATTCAAAGGCTAATTCAACGACTTCAACAACTATTTTCTAAGAATCAAATCTAAATTAGAGAATCGATAATCTACGTCAAGGGATAGCTTTTCAGTTTCAGAAAAAAGATTCCAGAAATACAAGAATCACTCTCTTTTTGTAAGTTCAAGTTACTTCCAGATGTGAATTCTTAATTGAAATTCTTGGCATGTAATAATCTGGATCCAAGCTATACTTTATTATGAGATAATCCTCTCAGATTTATCAAATCTTATCTATTAGATTTATGCCTGCGATGTTATTCAAATCTAATCCATTAGATTTATGCCTGATGTAAGTAATCCTTTCATTTGAATCTGTGCTTGTATATGCCTTTGGGAATTATTATTGAATATGGGATTGGTCCAATCATATCTATCCTTGTGGTATATCGGAATTGTAATCCTGTTTAAGTTCATGATATAAATCTTGTCAAATCTACACGTCTATGATGGTTCATAATGATATTCATATCATATCTATATGCCTGCAATGTATTCTATGCAAAACTTTTCAATTTGACATATCTAATTTATTGGACCAATAGTTCTTATCATCATATGCCTATTCTTGTGCCTCTTATGTTCCATATTGTTTCTCCGCTTATTTCATGAATCTTGCATTGAATCTCGAAATACGTACATTATGAATGCGGGGGTAATTAGGTATAGCATGAAATTGTAATTTATTTGGCATAATTTGGAACATGTATTATGGCATGACTATTAAGATGAAATTTGGGGTAACTTGACATGAATTATGGAATATGTAATTTGACATATTGAACCTAGAATTGGCATGAACGACAAAGTATGAAATTTGGCATGAAAAACCTAGTTTTGGGCATAAACTGTAAATTGGAATATTAAATTTAGCTTGGGCTTAACTATTGATTTGGGACGCCAAACATAATGCATAGTGATTTTGGGCATGACTATTATTGCAAATTTGGGAAGATTTGGTGTGACCTATTTTGAGTAATAACTTGTAATTGGCTTGATCGGGCATAACATGAGAATTGGAACATGACCAGTTTTGGTGAATTTGGTAATTAACATGAAAAATCTAGATTTGGGTATATATGGTAAATGTGTAAGTTAAAGATGAACATGCCTAACCCGAGATTAGATTGAGTTGTGGTGTAAAACTGCCCGGAACCGCCCGGCACATTCGGTAACCACAACAACACCTATTTAATGTGAGAGGTTAGTGCATCATGCCCAAGAAAAACCAGAGGTTAGATTGAGTTGTGGTGTAAAACTGTCCGGAACCGCCCGGCACATCCAGTAACCGCAACAACACATATCTAATGTGAGAGGTCGGTGCATTAATAAATCAATTAATGCTAATGAACAAGATGAATGACTAGGGTTAAGTTCATAGGAACACTTAACCAATATAACAGGAATGACTAGGGTTAAATTAATAGGAAACACTTAACCAATATAGCATGATGAATGGGTAGGGTTAAGTAATAAGAAACACTTAACCAATATAACTTGATTTGTAGTAAGGTTAAGTTAAAACAAGAGGGAAACACTTAACCAATATAACTTTATTTGTGGTAGAGTTAAGTTGACAGAAAAAGGCAATACTTAACCAAAGTAACATGACAAGTAGGTGGGTTAAGTTAATTTGAATTGATTGATGACACTTAACCAATACAACATGATGAACACGTGGGGTTAAATTAACAAGGAACACTTGACCAATATAACTTGATGGACGAACGGGGTTAAGTTAATAGGAAACACTTAACCAATCCAACATGATGAGTGAGGAGGGTTAAGTTAATAAGAAACACTTAACCGACATGACATGATGAACGGGTGGGTTAAGTTAACATGAATGGACAAAACATAACCATTAAATAAACATGCTTGAATCAGTGGTAGGGTTAAGTACATATCAAGTTGGGTGGGTAATATTAGTAAATATAGGCCCATAAACTTAACCATTAAATAAACATGCTTGAATCGGTGGGAGGGTTAAGTACATATCGGGTTGGTGGGTAATATTAGTAAATATAGGCCCGCAAACTTAACCAGTAAGAAACCCTAGTAACGGGGACCCATTTCAGCAGTAACCCACATAGGTGTATCATGGTACCCTGAACTAAGCGGTCAAAACAGCGGCAGAGGGTACGTTAGTTTAGGTTCCGAGGGTTTACGGGCGTGCACGTACTCCGGAGTGGGAAAAAGAAGGCACTGGGTACCAGTAGTTATATATTGTGCATCTTGAATTGTGTCGGGTTGCTATCATAAGGATTGATACACCTTACGATGGGACCAGCACAGGGTATCTACACACAAGAGAGGGCCGATTGACACAGACACAAGAGAAGTTAATACAAGTTCGGAGCCGATCGATAGCATAGTAAGGGTACATCTAACACATTCATGGCAATTAGGTAGATTGATGTGGAATCCTCATAATAGATGTACACTTGAAGGCTACCACAAATTGCAGGGATTGGGATCGCGTTATCATATTATCATTTTAAACATATTACTAGTTGGGACACTAGTTAGACGGTTCAGAGATATAAAAATCAGAATAACAAGGTTGTAGCGAAGCAGAGAAAGAGTAGAAGCGCATTTAGTTTATCCTGCCTTATCATATCTATACTAATCATATGTTATCTTGTTATCCTTGTTCTCACGGTATTGTCTTATATTCAGTTTATTCATGTCATGATGCTTTTGCCTGTTTATATGCTGAAAGTCACTGGACTTACCAGGCTTATGTCTGACCTAGTTTTGTTTCGCCTCTTTTCTTCCGTTCCCCCCTCCAGGTTCACAGGGAGGAAATGTTACCACTTAGCTCAGTTTTCTTTCCAAGCTCGATGATAGTCAATGTATTGCTTTGGACTCTCTCTTCCACTGCTATGGCTGGTTCATGCTTTATTGGGGAATATCATTGTTATTTTTATGCTTCTTTTATATTTTGAAGTTTTTAAATCAAGACAGAAGTTCTATGTATTACTTTTAAGTATGATTGAGACAATTGTTGTAAAAGCTTGACTGAACCACATAGTTTATAAAATGACTTTAATTTTCGCTGCTTTGTTTTTCTGTCTTGTAATTTATCCGCATCTTTTACATAAAGCGCTCCATCGAAGTTAAGGCATTCCCTTTGTGAGTGACCTTAACGGAGGTGGGGTGTTTCATCCTACGTGCATCCTTGGATTGGAGGTTAAGAGGTTATGCAACAAAGAAGTCAAGCTAGTCAAAGTACAATGGGGAAGTAATGAAGGAGACGCTACTTGGGAGATGGAAGCTAAGATGCGTACGTTGTATCCTTTTCTCTTTGAGGGTATATTCTTAATTTCCCCTTTTTCTACCGCTTTGTTTATACTTGTTCTATCATTTAGGACGTCCTCTTGATTATATCATCGACCTTTAGCTAGGAATATCCTATGATTGTAAACATGTTTTTGAGACATGTTATGTTTGTTGGATGCAGGTGGATGCAAGTGGTTGCTAGTGGTTGCTCGTTGATGCATTTACACACACATCTTAGGCACTAGATCGGCTCAAGTCACTTTCACATTACATATGCATATATATGTTTGGTTATGGATGAGATTGAAATTGGACGTGTTATCATATGAATGTTTCATATGGATGAATGATTGTGTACTCATGTAGAGGTTATGAAGTACATTAGGAATAATTGCATACATAATTGGACTCATGTCACTAACATAATTCGCATTAAGGAGGTCAACTGGATCAGTAGACCGCCTGATTTTGCATTAGATATAGAACATATACACACACTTTTGCATATGTTCATATAGCATTAGAAATCTTTTTAAGTACAATATGCACACACTTTTGCATATGTTCATATACACACACTTTTGCATATGTTCATATAGCATTAGATATAGAACATATACACACACTTTTACCTATTTTATGGGTCGACCCAAGGCCCGCTGGGTCGACCCCAGGGTCAACTCAGGGTGTTTGGAATCGACCCCGTCGGCCTAGAATGGTATGTGACGAAATTTTGTGTTTTAGGGCTTATTGTCGCACTGTGGTTGGCTTGGTGACATGTCTCTTTGGTTTAGATGGCTCTGATGACTCCTATGCTAATCTAAAGGCCCAGGTTTGCCTAACACACCTATAAATACATATCCAAACCTAAACCCTAATTCTATTATTCACTCTCATGGCGCCTCCATGCCGCCAAACTCTCATCTAAACCTAGCAGCCACTAAAACCTAAATCAAATCAAAAAGTTCTTCAGCAACCTAGAAGATTAATCAATATCAAGTTAGAGTTCATCAATAACAACAAGCGATTCAATTATCTTTTCTAATCCAAACGCTGTAAGTTCAATTATTTTTAGATTTGAACACCTAAATCTAGTCTTGACATGTAATAAGATGAAATTGAGACTATGCCTGATTCTAAGTTGTTCTTTTGCTTCTATTCTTATTCTCATGATGCTATTATCATCAGTTTATCTTGTTGTACATCAGTTTTTCATGTTCATGATGATGTTCTTATCAAGTCTTAACCTTCATGCCTGTGATGGTATTTTCATGCCTATTTTCTCTCTTTTCTTAATTTATGCAACTTCTATCTCCCCCTATTTATTTTCTTTTATTGAACCTAGGTTAACTTCGAACCGAGGCTAAAATCACGAAATACGAACGTTTGGAATACGAGGAATATTGGGTATTGCCTATTTGGGTGAATATATGGGCATAACATGTTTGGTGGAATTAGTAGGCATAATTTGTGATGGATATAGGGTATTATTATTACAATTGCAAGTTTTGGTAAATTGGCATGTAAATCAATATTTGGGCATTTGTAAATTGGCATGTAAATCAATATTTGGGCATATGTAAATTGGGGCATATGTAAATTGGCATGTAAATTGGCATGTAAATCAATAATTGGGCATATGATAATTGGCATGTAAAAATTGGAATTTGGACATAATTGGCAGGTATATAATTTAATTAGGTTAGATTTGAGTTGTGGTGTAAGGCTGCCCGGAACCGCTCGGCACATCCAGCAACCGCAACGACAGCAATCTAATGTGAAAGGTCAAAGGAGAAGATTAGATGGGAAATAATGCCTAACACGAAATTAGAATGAGTTTGCGGTGTATGACTGCCCGGAACCGCCCGGCACATCCAGTAACTGCAAACAAGAAGTCTAATGTGAGAGGTTAACGCATTAAATGCTTGAACCCGAGGTTGGAACGGGTTTGCGGTGTAGGACTGCCCGGAACCGCCCGGCACAATCCAACTACCGCAAATAAGTCCAATGTGAGGGGTTGATGCATTAATAAATAATTAATGCTAAACAAACAAGTTAAGTATGGTAGGGTTAAGTCAACATGCAACACTTAGCCAATATGACATGACAAGTGGGTGGGATATGTAACTCGACTGGATTAATGACACTTAACCAATATAACATGATGAATGGGTGGGTTAAGTAAACTTGAATTGATTGATGACACTTAACCAATATGGGGGGTATACGAATAGACCCTAGGAAAACCCTAGTAGCGGGACTCATTTCTGCAGTAACCCACATTAGGTATCCACAGGACCCTGAGCTAGGCAGGGTGGGGCACGATTATTGGGCTGATTATAAGCGGTCAAAATAGCGGCAGGTGGTACGGCAGTGCAGGTTCCGATAGATTACGGGCATGCACGTAATTCCAGCATGGGAAAATTTAGACATTGAGTACCAAGTAGGTATAAAGCTGTGCACTCTAAAACTGTATTGGGTTGCCACCCTAGGGAATGATACACTCTATGGTGGGACCAGCACAGGTATCTACAAGTAGGGGATGGGTTGACACAAACACATGCGGAACGTTATGAGTAGGTGCCGATCAATTAAGATAGGTACGGTGGGGACAGGTAAACTATCAATATAAGGTGGGACCCTCATCATGAGATATGTACCTATAAAACTATCATGTGGGAAATGGGGATCACTTATCTTGTTTTGTAACAAATGGCATTAGTTGAACACTAGTTAGGTAGTGCAGAGAAATTAGGAATCAGTACGATACCTTATCATGTTCTAGTCTTATCTTATGCTTATCTCGTTATCTTGCGATGCTTATTATCATGGTTATGTCTTGTATCCAGTTTATTCATGTTATGACACCTTTACCTCTTTACATGCTGAAAGTCACTAGACTTACCGGTCTTTATGTCTGACTCTGTTTTTGTTTCGCCTTCTTTCTTTCCTTCCCCCCCCCATGTCCACAGGGAGGGAATACCACCACTTAGTTCAGATTCTTTTCAAGCTCGAAGGTTGTGATGTATTGCTTTGGACTCTTTGCGTTACTGCTATGGATGGCTAGTGCTTAATTGGGGAATTATGTTATGTTATTTTGTATTATGCTTCTTTTGAGAAACAAGACAGATATTTGATGTAATGGGTTTTGATGTTTTGGTGGTGATGTTTGAGACAACCCTTATGAAAGTTTATCCTATTATGCTACTATGGAATAAAAGTTCTAATTGTTTTCCACTGCTTAAATTTGTCTGTTTTGTAATTTTATCTGTTCTATACTCTTATGACCCCCACTAAAGTTAATGCATTCCCTTTGTGAGTGACCTTAAAGGAGTTGGGGTGTTACATGTTACAGCTAAGAGTCCTCCTGTACTCGGATCTTCTTTTGTTCTGATCATGTTTATTGTTGATGTTTTTATACATTGTATATGTTGTTTACTTTCGCTTGTTCTT
The DNA here is from genome assembly GCA_030737875.1 of Allium sativum. Lineage (NCBI taxonomy): Eukaryota > Viridiplantae > Streptophyta > Magnoliopsida > Asparagales > Amaryllidaceae > Allium > Allium sativum. The sequence goes on along the minus strand of CM060912.1, from coordinate 764,847,655 downwards.
GTGTATGTGTGTGCACAGATTGTGAAGCCTTTTATACATAATCTGTTTTTGTAAGCCATTGGAGAATGGCTTGATTCTCGTTTTATATATATACATACACACATATATCTTTTTTTTAAAAGGGGGAAGGGTATTGGCTTCGACTTATTTTAGAAAGGAAATAGCCATTTTTAATTCGAAGCATTCAATTGATTTTTCAGAAGAATCGAAATCAAAGAAATTAAGGAAGGGGATAATGCCAATTTATAGAAGAAGAATCCTTGGTGAGAACGCTGTTTAGGTCTATGTATGGTACGTAGGTGATAGGTTAAGTACAAAATATTTAATTTTAATTGGATTTTAAATTAATATGATTTGATATAAATAGATTTTTATCTTATTTAAATGGATTCTGATTTGATTTCAAGCTTATCCATTAAAAATATCTCGAGGTTCAAAATTTGAAATCACGAATCCCTATTTTAATGTAACGACCGACATTTCAATGCTATAACGTTATTCTGAACTTAACGGAATAAATTTTGAAACTGAGTTTGAGCGTATATATAAAATAACCATATTAAATCGATATAATATAGTTTAAGTTCAAAAACAATAAATTCCTAGATAATAACTTATTATTATTATCGTTTATACTCAAGTAGAATTTATATTAATCATCTGAAACGTTCCGATTCAGTTTTTAACTTCAAATCCAATTATATTCGTTTTCGTAAATTCAATATGCCCAAAAATAAATCGTAGATCGATAATTAAATCGATAAGTTCCATATAAAAATCCATTTATATTATCAACTCAATGTTTAAAATAAATTTAAACGTTTAAAATTAATCGACCAAAAATCCGGGTCATTACATTCTTCCCCCTTAAAAGAATTTCGTCCCCAAAATTACTATGGCAGAAAGATGCTACAAACCCATTAACTTTTCAAAAACCCACTTATGTTGAAATTCTATATTTCATAATTCTACAACTTTAGTTCCTAGAAAACTTTTGGGTTTCATACCTATTGCACACCATATATGCTCATATTCATTTAATTTGAATGATTTACAATCAATAAATTTATATTCAATTTCGTTCAAATTAATTCTAATTAATTTGTTCACTTCGACCCATTCAACTTACTTAAGTTAAATTTAAATGCCCACATCCAAATTCCTGGCTTTTTATTTCAAATCCTTCAGAAATCATATAAATATGTACATATATTTATAACCATCTCGAATTCATAACATTAGAATTTTCTGTTTTCATTCAAACAAATTTCCATCAAAAACTTTTCTAAAGTAGTAATCCATACCTTTGAAACTCGAAAATAAACACTGATGATGCTATAGTCATCATCAGAATTATTTTCCAGCGATTGAAGTGAGTTTGGTGCTTTATTAGTCTAAAAATCTATCAAAAATAATTTTTATTCAAAATCCTTCTAAAAGAAAGCTATATTATTTTAATGTACTTCAAAAAATATACTTCCAAGTACCAAGGATTTAAAATCTAAATTCTTATTCTGAATCCATTTCCAGTTGGCCTTATTTGTATATTTCATTCTTATACAAATTCTGTTTGGTTATATATAACCATTCTAATTCTATTTGGGTAAAATTGTTTCATTTACCCGCATTAAAGAAATATCGTGTCCAATGTTTTGTTCAGGTGTTTATAAACTCTTATTGACATCATGGCATCCCACGATTCGACCAAAATTCATAAGCAACTCAACAGATAAGCCAACACAATATAAAACATTTTTAATATCAATTAACAAATACGCACTTTCATATATGTACACTCAACTCATTCTAGGGAACTACTGACCCTTTCTCTAATGAGTAAACCCCTACCAAAGCCTAGGTATTTGCTCAACCTAAGCTTTGATACAAATGTAATGACCCGCAGATCCGTACTATCTCAGTTGACCAAATACACCACATGTCCAACCCAAATTGCATAGAAGAAAAACTAATCATTATAAAATAAAGAACTAAACGAAAGAAGAAGAACAAAAACAACACAAACTCTCACATCATAGCAGAATACTATAATATATATAACAATCTTTGAAATACAAAAATTTACTTACATACATCATTTGAGTGCATTACATAAACGTCACTGTGAAATAAACTCTATATATTTAATACTGAAGCCTCCTGCTCCAAGATCCACCAAGGGTATCTGTAAATACCTAAACTACATGGCTACCCTTACAAATTTGGGCACACAAGAGTTTAGGGTAAACAAAACAAAATAAACTCTGGGTCAGTCATGGGACTGGTGTGAGTAAACTCCAACCACTTAGTTTAACTTTTGAAAATTCTTTTTAAAAGAAAGGATAATCGTAAGACCGATCCACACATAAATACGGAAGGCTTTTTCCTTAGGATATCACAAAACATTCTTTAAAATCAATACTTTTCTGATATTATAATAGTGTTTAAATCAAGTAAATAGCAATTTAGCAGAACGTTTGCATCTCACGCTCTACAAACATAGTATACAATCAAAACTGTATGCTCTTATTGGATAGTGGATTCCAACTGGCATGGAAAGGGACCATCTTCCAACAATATATATATATATATATATATAGAGAGAGAGAGAGAGAAGAATACATTGGGTTCAACAAGAACATCTTGCAAACTGAGCGAAACATGACTGGCCACTCACTTCGCTTGAGTGTTCCGAATGCATTATCACCAACGGTTGGGATCAACAACCATTACCCGAAAGGGAAAACATCGAACGAATAAAAAAGTAAATGGATTTTCTCTAGATCAGGTGACAATACACCCTAATCGAGAGCTACCTACTTAGCAATGCGACCAACCCAATTTTATACCATTTCCCAATTGTGAGGCTTGAGGCCATGCTTATCTTTTGACATGCCACATCTTCATTTACTTTGAATGCCACATCGTCAAACCTGGCAAATCATTTATTGATTTCTTCAGAAATATCACGGGTATAAAGCTAAGACAAACAAATTCCTCTGCCATCAACATAATACGTTTAAAGAGATCAGTATAGATGACTTATTAGGCATACCCTGTCAGGCATTCGTCCATACAAGTTGTCCTAGGACTAGAAAAATCGAAGGCACCATTCCATCAATCCATCTTAGGTAATTTGTACCTAGGACTAATAGATTAGCCCTTTCATTTTACTCCATCTACAATTTCTTCAACATAATCTGATTCGCAATGATTATGCCTATACGGAGTGGTTTTCGGATAATAAATCCAACCAGTCTCTCCTTGTTAACAATGATGGTATTAAATTAACTAATACTTTGATAGTCGGTTATTTAACTATTGAAGAAACAAACATTCATCCAAAGATCCTATTCCTAAATGGAAATATTTTCATTTAACTTCAAACAATTACTGAGCCCTTTCTAATTGATATTTAATTAATTCATTCATTCTTAGTATTCATTCCCAATCCCACTTCAATATCTTTACCCAAATATTTCTCCAAACTCATTTAGCCTCTCATGATTCTTTGAAAATATTTTCACTTATCACAACTATTTATTTCAAATAATTAACCAAGGGAAAGAATTTGATTTGAAATTTTATGCGAGAATTATTTGAAAAGACCGTGATAAATCTCATTTCAAATAATTAAACCACGACTAGATGTCTAAGACAATGAAGACGTGCAAGACATGCAATCTTCACATCGAATGGATTACTACTGATGCCTTGGATGTGGGTAGCTCCCTTGAAGGGATTACAATGGTAGTTGTCTGAACGTACTTGTTGATTGTTCTGAAATGTGATTACCTCTCTCCTGCATTGGACATATGGGACAAGGAATAAGGTACCTCCGGTTTCGTTCAGACCTAGAACGGACGTATGAATTGATTGTATGTTTGACATTGTAGTATGTGTTATGTTGTTGATCACTTCTAGATATACATATCTGTTTGGTGGTGGAGAATTCACTCTATTTCTTAACACCCTTCTTTGAGACATACGAGCTTAGAGGTTATATATAATGGTGGAAATTGACATAGTATGGATTGCTAGTGTGGCACGCCAAGATGCATGTAATCAATGTTTTTGTTGAACAACAAAGTCTTGTGTTTAATGATCAAAGCATGACTTTAATTAGCATAACTTTGTGTATAACTTTAATTGGCGAGCCTCAAACCCCGGTATGAGTCAAAAACGGGATAAGGGACGCAAGGAGTGCATACGTTTCTTTCTAGCTAGAAGTTGTGTCATGGTATGGAGCCCAGACATTTTTACTTACGTGGATAATAGATTGTTAGGCGCCTCGGATATAGGGCCGACTAAAAGCCTCGAGTGATAAGTCTGAGTGGACCAGGAAACGTATTGTTCAGGAATAACGAATCCTCAAAAGTAAGAGAGGACTGGCATTGCAGGATCCAAGTGTTGCCCATAGGTGTAATCCTGGATCAACTTGCTAAAGCTGATCCGAATTCAGCAAGGAGACCATCCCTGGCCTTGACTCATAATGGGAATTCAATTTCCAATACGACATTGTATGGTTTTAGTTGTATACTATTGGCAACATAGTAGGATGGGGTACTACCTCGTCTAAGATTGTTACATTTATTGTTGAAATTATTTGTAAAACATCTAAACACTAGTAGTAATACCAAATGATTTTTGTTTTAAACCGTATCAAGCATGTTTGACTATTATCAGGTAATGCTCTATCCTCCGGCTTGCATTACATTGTGTGACGGGACCTGAGTCTTATAACGACTTCATTTTTCCTAAAAAGCATTGCGTTGTTTACTTGATTTACTTTATTTACTTTATTTTATGCAGTAGCAATCCAATGGAGTAAACTTGTTCCGTGACATACGACATGGTCCTGTGATTTTATGCAGCAGCAATCCAATGGAGTAAACCCGTTCCGTGACATACGACATGGTCCTATGATGTGCCTCATTCTTAAACAAGCTAAGTAATCGTAGGATTTCTCATACCAGTCCCATGACTGACTCGTAGTTTGTTTTTCCCTTGCAAACTCGGGTGCCCTTACTTTTACAAGGGCAGCCAAGTTAACAGGGGATGGGCATTCTTTTGGATATGCACCGTGGCATTAGTTGCTCTTTTGGCAGAAGATGAAGACTTATCTTTTATCAATTCTTTGGACTCTTAAGCACTATTTTATGCATGTTTATTTTTGATTCTACTGTAGACTTATTATCTAGTTGATGAAACTTGTTATGTACAAAGTAGGATCTTTTTTCTGTGTAACTCTAATTGTAATGATTATGATTCCGCTGTTATGATATGATGTAAATTATTATCAAATTCTATGTACTATGCTATATTCAGTAATCTATTGACGTGATAAAATGTGTTATTTTCCAAAGACCGACCTTGCCACCATGGAGCGGGGGTTTGCTTCGTGCCAGGCGTGGTATCAGGGCTTTGGTTAACCTTAGTTCTGGAAGATAACATAATAAGCAACTCGTCAGAGATAGAATCAGTAGTATTCTAGGATGAGTAACTCATTAGAGATAGGATTAGTAATATCCTGGAATGAGTACATCGAAATAGCATAAAACATGATCATTACATCATTATTTATGCATATGTCTATATACTTTTATCATTCCTTAAGCTATCTTTTCTGTTGGCCTGACTCTTTCCATGTTATCCACAGAACTGAAAGGAAATGAGTGGACGAGGATGAGGCAGAGGCCGAGGAAGGGGTGATATCCCTGATGTTAATAATCAGTCCGATCTCGATGAGGATGGATCAATGGCTAATAATGAGCCCATATTGCAACAACAACCACAACAACCGTTTGATCTTGATTCAGTTGCCAAGGAATATATGAGCTTAGGCGATGTGCCCTTCACATGCATTGGAACCGTAATGGAAGCTCAAGCTTGGTTGAGGTCTTGCGAATGGATCTTAGCGGGGCCAGAATTGGTAGATAATAGGAAAGGATTTTTAGCTTCTTCGCAACTTAAAGATGAGGCCCTAATCTAGTGGGAAGCGGTGGCTGTAGGTGATATAGAAGTTGATATGACTTGGGCGAGGTTTAAAGAAGTCTTTGAAAAAAGGTTTGTTCCATGACAGGAAGTCAAACACGTACATGACGAGTTTACTAATCTTCAGCAAGATGAAAGAACTGTTCATGACTATGTTAACAAGTTTAATGCACTCTCTCGGCCCAGAATTAATTCAGGAACCGATTAGGAAGAACAAGTGGTTCATTGAGGGTCTTCGGAGAAGGTACCACCGCAAGGTGACAACGCATATAGAACTTCCATTTGCTAAATTTGTCGATATGGCTTGTAGATATGAGGGTATCGATAAGAAAAATTCTCAAGCAGATCGGGAAAGAACTCATGCTAATAGCAAGAAAAAGCTTTTCGATGTAAAGCCTGAAGCCAGCAAGACTGAAGCAGCTAAGCCTTAAGAAGATAAGCAAGCAAAGATTAAATGCTTCAACTGTGACCAGTATGGACATTGGGCTAATCAGTGCAATGCACTTTAAAGGCCAAAGATAAATGAATCCGGTCCTAGCCAGCATCTTTGCAATAATGGTGGGTGCTATAATTGTCGTAATCCAGGACATTTTGCAAGGAACTACTTGCTATCTAAGAAAGTTGGAGTAACTCATGTTTATGATGGGGCGAATGCGCCCCCTCCTTCTATAGGCGGAGGTAGACCAAATGTGTTGGAAGGTACACTTATCATTAAAAATATTTCTGTTAAAGTCTTATTTGATATGGGAGTATCGCGAAGTTTTACTTCGAGCAACAAAGTTAAGAGTTAAATTTAAATTTGAGAAATCTTGGGGAATCCATTAGCGTCCACAACCCGATAAGAGGTTCACTTGTTCTTTGTTTATATTGTAGAGTGTCTATCTCTTATTCTTTTTACCAGTTTTCCTTTGATTTAATCATCATGAATTTTTCTGAGTTTGGTATTATACTTGGGTTGGATTGGCTGACGAAGTATGGGGTCGAAGTCAAGCGCACCGAGAGAATTGTTAAAGTTAAAACAATAATTAGGAGTATTATTATACCATCCATATGCTCAAGTTCAGATAGAAAAGAATTTTGGTATTCTCTAGAAGTTTCTCCTACTTTACGGTTGTTAGAGAGTATGTGGATGTGTTCGAAGAAGTTGATAGTTTACCTCCGCAGAGAGAAATCGATTTTAGAATCGATATCGTTCTGAATGCAAGGCCAGTTGTGCATGCAATTCGTAAAATAACATTGATAGAGGAAGAAGAGTTGGGTGATCAAACTTGAGAATTGTTATGGAAAGGTATGATTAGGCCTAGTTTCTCATGTTAGGGAACAACAATGGTATTTGTTCATAAGTCAGACGGTACTCTCAGATTATGCATAGATTACCGAGACCTAAATAAGCAAATGTTGAAGAATAAATATCCATTACCATGCATTGATGATTTATTAGATCGCTTGAATGGAGCAAGAGCCTTTTCAAAGATGGACCTAGCTACAGGTTTCCAACAGTTGCGGATTACCAAAGAATGTTTTCCTTTGATAGCTTTTAGAGGTCCAGACTTATTTTATGAATGGTTAGTAATGTTGTACGGCTTATGTAATGCTCCTGCTTATTTTGTTGATTTGATGAATCGAGTATTTCATGGGGTGTTGAGTAAATTTGGGATAGTTTTATTGATGATATTTTAATTTGGGATAGTTTTATTGATGATATTTTAATCTTCTCTAAGTCAGCTAGCGATCACGCAAAGCATTTGGAATAGGTTTTGGAAATTCTGAGAAAGAATGTATTAAAAGCCAAATTTTCTAAATGCATATTGTGGAAGAAGTGAAGTTCCTCGGTCATGTCGTATCAAAGGAGGGAATTTTAGTGGTTCAGGCAAGATTACAGCCATTAGAGATTGGAAGCAACCAAGCACTCCCATAGAAGTCAGAAGCTTTTTGCGAGAGGCGGGCTATTATCTTAAATTCGTTAAGGATTTTTCGAAGTCATCTGGTCCATTGACGAAGCTTACAAAGAAGAATGCGAGGTTTAATTGGAAGACATAATGTGAGGCAACCTTCTAAGAGATGAAAGTAAGGTTGACAATTGCTCCAGTGTTGACTATTATAGATGCCAAATAAGATTTGACTGTCTATATAGATGATTCTCGTGAAGCAGTAGGTGTGGTATTAATGCAAAAAGGCCAAGTTGTCACTAATGCTAGTCGTCAATTGAAGCCACATGAGAAGAGGTATGTTACTCACGATCTGGAGCTGTGGGCTGTGGTATTCTCTTTAAAGATATGGAGGCACTATCTTTTGGATGAGAAGTTCAAATAATATACAGATCACAATTCATTGAAATATATGTTCAACCAAAAAGACTTGAATGCAAGACAACAACGTTGGTTCGAATTTCGTGCAGCATATGATCTTGATATTTCATATACTCCAGGGAAAGCCAATGTTGTAGCAGATGCACTTAGTAGAAAGAATGCAATCATCCCTAATATGATTAATATGCCTTCATTGATTGAGAAGATACATAAGGAGGATGAGTTAATTTAGATGATTAGCAAAAGAGTTCAAGAAGGAGAAGTTTCGGGCTTTCAGATTGATAGTAAAGGAACTCTTAGACTGCAAGGACGAATTTATATTCCAGATATTCCCAACCTCAAGAGAAAGGTAATGGATGAATGTCACAAATCTAAGCTTAATATTCATCCAGGGTTGAGTATGATGTATTACGATCTTAAGCGCGCATTCTGGTGGAAGTCTATGAAGAGAGACATTTCTATATATATTAGCAGGTGTTCTACTCGCCAACAAGTCAAGAGTGGTCAATAGAAGGTCGCTAGTTTGTTGCAACCTCTAAAGATTCCAGAATGGAAATGGGACCAGATATCCATGGATTTCATTGATGGTTTGCCTAGAATAAAGAAAGGTAATGACTACATTTGGGTCATAGTTGATCGTTTCATGAAAGGCGCCCATTTTATTACAGTGAAATCAAACTGAATAGCTCAGAGTTTGGCTCAGATATATTTCACAGAGATTATCAAATTGCATGGAGTTCCCAGCAGCTTTGTTAGTGATCGTGATCTGATCTTTGCTAGAAAGTTTTAAGAAGCTTTCCAATCTGAATTGGGGACCATGATCAACCTTAGCACTACATATCACCCTCAGACTAATGGCCAGACGGAGAGGGTGAATTGTACATTAGAAGATTTATTACGGGCTTGTATTCTCGACTTTGGAGGATCTTGGGAAGATCACATGAAGCGACCTGAACTTCCCCGTAAAGGAAAGCTCGGATTGAGTTGAGAACACGACAAATCATAACACAAACAGAAGAACATTTCATTGCTTATCAAAACAATTTACATCAGAGTAAAAAAATATACAGAATATGAACAAATATTATACATCAGAAAATATCGGAGATATACAAGTTACAATGCAGCGGAAAATAATACAAAACACAACTGAAAGGAATATACGGATACAGAGCTTTCCGAATATAACTCTAGCTGTAAACCAGGATCCAGTGAATATAATATCTACAAAACCAAAACTACTAGCTACCCGTGTGGAAAATAGGGGCACCCAGAGTTTAGGTTAAAACAATAAACTCCAGGTCAGTCATGTGACTGGTATGAGAACTAAAACAGTTATTAAATATTTACTTTAAAAATAAAGTACATCAAGGGACCACGCCACATAACACGGAACGGGTTTACTCCTAAGAATACCAGTGCATAAACCAACAACGCAATGCTAAATAAAGAATAATGAAGCTATTATAAGACCCAGGTCCCATCACACAATGCAACGCAAGCCGAAGGATAGGGTTTTCCCTTATAATAGCCAAACATGCTTGGCACATTTAAAACAAATCATTTGATACTATTATAAGTGCATAGTGTATAAAACAACTTCAAATATAAGTGTATCAATCCTAGACGGCATGGATGAACAAGGCTCTACAATCAAAACCGCAATGTCACGTATTGGAAGTGGGATTTCCATCTGTGAAAAAGGGCAAGGGATCGTACTTCCGTCTTTGAGACGCTTTAGCCCATGTCTCAGGACCCAGACTCAGGTAGACCCTTGGACTATCAGGGCCGTTCCACATGGAGTGGATTAAAATGCCTGAACGCTGCGTTTTCCCGCCCTATGTGGCATCAAACTGGCCGGTATATCTACCAAACCATCCATCGGCTCCGCAGAGTCCGAAATAACCAAGGCGCCTCGCTATCCATCATCCACATAAGTTAAACATCTAGGTGTGCAAAACCCAAATACCACTCCTCGCTAGAAGGAAACGCATTTCCTCCCTGTGGTCCTCTCCCATTTCTGGTTCACACCAAGGTGCGAGGCTCGCGAATTAACGCTATACACAAACTATGCTATATTAAAGTCGTGCTTTGATCATCAACTACAAGACTTTGCTTTTCAACAGAAGTCTTGATCATTTGCGTCTTAGCATGCCACACTGGCAATTCACGCCATGCAACTGATATCCATCAATCACACAGAACGAAGTCCAATGTCAGACACACATCTATACAAGTTCGTTCTGGGCCTGAACGAAACCAGAGGCACCTTATTCCTTGTCCCATATGTCCAATACAGGAGAGAGGTCCTCGCATATCCGGTCGACCTCCAAGTACGTCTGGACGATCACTACTTATTACGTTGTCTTGGGTGTACAACCCAATCAAGACATCAGTACTCATCCAAACGATGTGAAGACCTCTGGTCTTCAACCACCGTTTTCATCGTCGACTCATCGCCGATTTAGTTATTCAGAATGGGATAAACCTGGTCTTTCTGAATAACTCGCGTATATAATAAACAAGTGGTATAAAAACACAACATACGCCTCATTCCAATTCTGAATATTCTTTTATTTAAATATTCATATCTTTTGGGAAAGGTTCCTATTAATTTTATCAAAAATAAATTCCTTAAATTTATTCTTTAATCTTCCTTTGGATATCAATTCAAACCAAATTATGGTTTATCCAAACTAGTGGGGATTAGCGAACCTTACCGAAGTAATCATTTGTCTAAATTCCCAATCCCAACCTATTCATCCCATGAAGCAAAACTGGTAATACTTCAAATCTAACACCATGATGTTATCGGTAAAATTAATTACCATTTCACGTTCAAATCTAATTAAAGATTCATTAAAACTCTAATTCAGTTTTAATCTCCAAAAATCATTACTTAATGATTATTCCAAGTTAAGAAATTAATCTTATCTTTAACTGGGTTAAAGAACTTATGTCATGTAAAACACAGCTCACGATAAACCCAAAATCACATTCCATTAACAATGGATTCTTCACAGAGAACCGATCAACATATATAATCGATATTAATTTCCGTATCCGACTACTAATATACATGGAGTAATGACAAAGCCTTTTTAATTCCATATATATTAACAGTCTTCCTCCGCAGACTCTCACTTTGATTATTATCAAATCGATTTCAATTCCATTCCAATATATTAAGTTAGAAAACTTTACTTTGGAAAATCTCCACTAAATCTTTAATAAAAAGATTTATAAGTTCCAAATCCCATTTCACTATAAATCGGGTTAAAGAACGAATGTTGTTAAAAACACAGTTCACAATAAACCCAATTCACTTCTCATTTCAAATCCAATTAAATGTTAGTTAATTGGTAATTCTTCTCGACATCTTAATTAAAAGATTTATTCTTTTCATACAGGGTTTAAGAACAGTGTTACTGAAGACCCCATCCAATCAGTCTCTAATCGTAAATTAGTAAGAAAGCAATTCCCTAAGCATTAATCCCGAAGACCGAAACCAACATCAGATCAATACCCAGGAAACTATTCAACTTAGCTAATCTCTAGTTAGTTTCTAATTTTCTCAACTCCATTGGGTTTAAGAACAGTATTAGTAAGGATACCGTTCACGACAAACCCAAAATCTCATTCCATTGTTAATCGGGTTAAAGAACAAGTGTTATTTAAAACACCGTTCACGATAAACCCAAAAACCAATTTCAATTTAATTCCAATTAAATGTTAATTAATTAGTAAACTTCATTAATTCTTAATAAAAAGATTTATATCTTTTATCAATTGGGTTTAAGAACAGTGTTAATGAAGACACCATTCACGACAAACCCAAAATCTAATTTGATATTAAATACAAGGCTCTGAATAGAAAATATATTGGCTTATATTCAATATCAAATTCTGAAACCAACAAATATCGTATTGGGAATAAAGATATATATTTATCCTCTAAATTCCTCCACAAACAATAACGGAACCCAATATAAAAATATTTCGAAGATAATTTCGATTCAAATCCATTCCAATTCATATATTGGAAATTTTGGTTATTTTTAAAACCTTTTCAAATCCAATTTATTTATTTAAAAATAATTGTATTATACTTCTAGTTAATAACTAGTTCATTTCGATAAAATATATTTTTACATTTTCAAATATGGAATTTTTCATCCCAATTCTTTCCATATCATTTATCATGATTTTACACAAATTATTAATAATTTTAATAATTTTATCAAGGCCCGTACAGTCGATTTCCATAAATGGTTATCGAATTGCACTTACAACGACCTTTTCCAATTTTGATTCGGACATAATTCCAAATCCAACTATTAGATTTCAAATCTCAAATACTCGTTGGAAAGCTCTTTTTGATACAAACCCAATGGTTCCTGTTTTAGGAGAACCCGTCGACCGGATCCCCGTAATGTCCATTCAAAGTCAATTGTCGAAATTCGCGAACTGCCGCAGCGCGGCGCGTTCTATTCAGGCCATTAAATATATATAATATATATACTATATATATTTCGTCGATTTCCATTTAAAACATTTTTTATAAATCATTTTAAATTCGTTTTCAAAACGATTACAACTTCATATTCAATTTCAAATCAAATTTGAATATTCCTTAATAAATTCGTTTTAAATTTCATTTCAAATTTCAAATCAAATTTGAATATTCCTTAATAAATTCATTTTAAAACAATTTTAATTTCATTTCAAATCAGAATTGAATATTCCATATCAATTTAATATTAAAACGATAATATTTTCAAAATATCAAAATTTGAAATCACTTTTGGATATTCATTATAAAATGAATAAAATCAACAAAATTCGCATTCGTGTTAAAATGGTGTTTAACTACTTAACACGGCTTCACATTCAATATTCACTGTATATTATTTTAAAATATTCGTTAATTCTGAACTGGAATCAGATACAATCAATTACCATATAATTTTATTTATATGGATTTCATACACACATGTACACAACAATAATCAAACACAGCCAACCATCATCCAGAGTGCATTACACAACTATATAAGCATTAAAAATAAATAAATAACGCTCATCACAGCTTGACAATCCATTGATTGACATACCACTAATTATTGGGATCAATGTACGTCAAATATCATCCCAATACCCATGTGGGGTTTTCAACCAACAAATACAGTTTATTATTTGTGTAGTTGGGCAATGTGTAAAATTTATCTTCCCAATCCATATCAGTCAAATCAATGTACATAAAAAAATCATCCGATTTGTAAATGAATATTTATTTTTGTTCATATATACGTTAAAAATTATTTTTTAACTATTAAATATTTATTTCTACACATGAATATTTTATTATCCATTTCACATCAAAATCACAATTACACTTCACAGCACATCATAATCAAACAAGTCGTCGATGGCCTGTGGGCGACGGTGTCGGGTGCTGCTAAGCACCGTTTGCATCCTAGTATATATTTTTAACTAGAAATTAAATTAAAGTGAGAAGTTCTTACATTCCTTTCGGCTTTGCCCAAATTTTTAGCGAGCTCTAAAAATTCCCCGGTCTCTTCTAGAATGTAGGAGATGTCGTCACGGTCCCGGTGTCTCTTGTTTCACTGGATTTCGACCACAAATGAAAAAGATATGATTTTATTTGAAAATCACACTTTGCAACGCTTAAAAGGGCTATAGCCTTCAGAAAATAAACAGGCCGTTCCTTTCAGTAGTTGATTCAAACCTAGTGTTCGATTTAACTCCAATCCGCCGTACGTGAAGCCAATTAGCTTGCACCATGTGGAAGAGGTCGGAATGGCACGCAAAACGAGGGTGGTGGCGCCAAGTGCGACGGTGCCTGGTGGTGGCGGTGGCGGCTTGAAGTGCGTGACTTCCCGAAGGTGATTCGATCGATTTCTTCAAAGATAATTGCCAAACTTCACATGGATTTGTAGATCTTGAAGAGCTCTACAAAAAGCTCTGAAGAATCAACCAAATCCATTGAGTATTTTGAAGGGAATGAAGGGAGAAAGATCCATTTGTTTCTGTCGTTCGTCATTTACGAGAAGAGAGAAAGTGGGTTTTTTTTTGAAAAATTAAAAAATGAAAGAATTTTTCCGATTGGCCGATATATATATATAAATTCTAAAAATAGTGTTTTCCCATTCGAACTCTGAATCAAACCCAACGACTGTCACTCCTAGCTAAATACCCCCATTCTGGACACAATGGAATATGTTTCGTAAGCCCATTCGACTGTTTCAGTCAGTTATTCTTCAAATTAAAATATAAAACATTCAATTTTAGATTTGAACGTACATTTTAATTTGCCGGGGCCACATACTGATTCCAAAAATTCCCGAAAATTAAATCTAGCTATGTTGGGATGATACGGTTCTAACAAAATTAATTTCATCAAATTTGAAGACCGTTTGAAAAACATTCATTTTCCAGTCAATTAAATTCAAACTGAAATTATCAAACGCGTTTAAATTCGCCACGCTCACATATTAATTCCAAAAATTATGAAAATTGGAATCTAGCAATAATTTGACATTACGGATCCAACAAATGTGATTTCATCAAAAACGTAGATCGTTTGTAAAATCACTATTTGTAAGGGCTATATTTCCATAGCGACCATTCTGAATTTTCAACTGGACATAACTTTTTATCTCCGCTATGAAATCTAGATTTTTTAGATTCGTTGGAAAGATATTTTCAAACAGATTCAAATATTTCTGGTTTCACTAAAACCCAGTTTATTTTGAATCCTGTACAATCATTTGAAATTTAAAATCGAATTTTCAAACTACCGCGCCATTTCCAATTCCTTTTATAATTAAAATAAATTTTTATATTCTAACCTCAATTCAAATAAATATATACGTTCTAATTCTATTCAAAATAAATTTCTAGTCGTTATTATTTAAAATAAATCATTTTAAATATTCAAAATCGATTAAAATTGCCAAAATAAATTTTTTAAATTGGTTCTGATTTTCAAGGTTGTTACAATCTACCCCACTTAAAATCTTTTCGTCCTTGAAAAGGAACGGAGCTGAAAGTTGTTTTACAAGTCAACTCAACTTTCATTCTGGCTTTCATTCTTCAACTTTTCAGTTTCTAAGAATTTCTAATTTTTCAAAATTTTAGCTAACACCCTGAATTTTCAAAAAAATTCGCCATAACCTCCTTTGATGGGGAGCATCAGGAAAATCCCCAAACCGCCACACAGGCCCTCTCATCTCAAAAAGAAAAAGAAAAAGCCAAGCGGCTAGCCAATCGGCTCATAAAATCATCCAAACCCAAGAAATTAGTAAATGTGTAACTATTTGTCGGGCGTACAATTTTATTCCTTTGCTTAGCGTCCCTGCTATGACCTTTTCAATTATATATGCAGGTACATGTATGCAATTCTAATAAATTTTCAATTCAGTTCAATATTTGATCAATTTGGCCCAAATTTACCATACATCCTCATGTTGGTTCAAATGAAAAATCACTCAACAAAATCAGTAATCAACGATCAATTAGTTGATTAACATTTCAAAAACATAACTTATATATATATATATAAATCATTTTTGAAGCCAAGTCACAATAATAGATCCTATATAGTTTTGGTTCTCACACCAGTCAATTGGAAATATATGGATATGCCACTTTCGAAACTCGAACATAATTAATGATGTTGTTCGGACGTCACCAGAATTATCACCGAGCGACTAGAGTGTGACTCTATATCTATCTAATATATTTGAGACTTCGAATATACGTTCATAACGCGTATATGCAAAATCTCATATACTCGATTGTCCAAAATAAAATAAAATAATATACTCAAATATGTATAATTAGATTAAATTTTCAAAAAAAAATTGGTTTTCAATTTTATTTTTTAAAAATAACACTCTTCTCACTCGTTCTAGGATACTGATGACCCTATCTCTAACGAGTCATTCTCATTGGATATTACTAATCCAATCTCTGATGAATTCTTTCGTTCGGTTCTAATGTGCTTTGTTCTCGAGCTCTGTAAACCAAAGCTCCGGTAACAAATGAAGCGACCTGAACTTCCCTATAAAGCAAAGCCCGGATTGAGTTGAGAACATGACAAATCAGAACACAAACAGAAGAACATTTCATTGCTTATTACAACAATTTACATTAGAGTACAAGAATATACAGAGTATGAACAAATATTATACATCAGAAAAATATCAGAGATTTACAATTTACAATGCAGCGGAAAATAATACAAAACACAAATGAAAAGAATATATGAATACAGAGCTTTTCAAATATCACTCCAGCTGTAAACCAGGATCCTGTGAATATAAAATTTGCAAAACCAAAACTTCCGGCTGTCTGTGTGGAAAATAGGGGCACCTAGAGTTTAGGTTAAAACAATAAACTCCAGGTCAGTCATGTGACTGGTGTGAGAACTAAAACAATTATTAAATCTTTGCTTTAAAAATAAAGTACATCAAGGGACCACGCCGTATAACATGGAACGGGTTTACTCCCAAGAATACCAGTGCATAAAATCAACAGCACAATGCTAAATAAAGAACAATGAAGCAATTATAAGACCCAGGTCCCATCACACTATGTTACGCAAGCCGTAGGATAGGGTTTTCCCTAATGATAGCCAAACATGCTTGGTACGTTTAAAACAAATCATTTGATACTATTATAAGTGCATAGTATATAAAACAACTTCAAATATAATTGTATCAATCCTAGACGGCATGGGTATCATATATCATATCGCCAATACTAGGGTCTATAATCTGAACCGCAATGTCACATATTGGAAGTTGGATTTCCTTCTGTGAACCAAGGCAAGGGATCCTCCTTCCCGCTTCGAGATGCTCTAGCCCATGTCCCAGGACCCAGACTCATGTGGGCCATTGGATCGTCAGGGCTGGTCCACACGGAGTAGATTAAAATTCCTTAACACTGCGTTTCCCCGCCCTATGGGGCGTCAAACTGGCCGGTATATCTACCAAACCATCCATCAGCTCTGCAGAGACCGAAATAACCGAGGCGCCTCGCTATCCATCATCTATATAGGTAAAACATCTAGGTGTGCAAAACCCAGACACCACTCCTAGCTAGAAGGAAACGCATGCCCTCCCTGAGGTCCTCCCCGTTTCTAGTTCACACCGGGGTGCGAGGCTCGCGAATTAATGCTATACACAAAGCTATGCTATATTAAAGCCATGCTTTGATCATCAACCACAAGACTCTACTTTACAACAGAAGCCTTGATCATTTGCATCTTAGCATGCCACACTGGCAATTCACGCCATGCAACTGATGTCCATCAATCACACAAAACGAAGTCCAATGTCAGACACACATCCATACAAGTCTGTTCTGGGCCTGAACGAAACCGGACGCACCTAATTCCTCGTCCCATATGTCCAATACAGGAGAGAGGTCCCCGCATATCTGGTCGACCTCTAAGTACGTCTGGACGATCACCACTTATTACCTTGTCTTGGGTGTACATCCCAATCAAGACATCAGTAATCATCCAAACGATGTGAAGACCTTTGGTCTTCAACCACCGTCTTCATTGTCGACTCATCGCCGATTCAGTTAATCAGAATGGGATAAACCCGTTCTTTCTAAATAACTCGCGTATATAATAAACAAGTACTATAAAAACACAACATAAGCTTCATTCCAATTCTAAATATTCTTTTATTTAAATATTCATATCCTTTGGGAAAGGTTCCCATTAATTTTATCAAAGATAAATTCTTTAAATTTATTCTTTAATCTTCCCTTGGATATCAATTCAAACCAAATTATGGTTTATCCAAACTAGTCGGGACTAGCAAACCATACCGAAGTAATCATTTGTCTAACTTCCCAAGCCCAACCTGTTCATCTCATGAAGCAAAACTAGCAATACTTCATATCTAACACCACGGTGTTATTGGTAAAATTAATTACCATTTCACATTCAAATCTAATTAACGATTTAACTATTGCTTGGCGCAAAACTAGTGATACTCCATTTTCGATCATTTCTTGAATTTGATAATTTTAGTTATCAGATTCACATTTCAATCTAATTAAAGATTCATTAAAACTATAATTCAGTTTTAATCTCCAAAAATCATTACTTAATGATTATTCCAAGTTAAGAAATTAATCTTATCTTTTACAGGGTTAAAGAACTAATGTCATGTAAAACACAGCTCACGATAAACCCAAATTCACATTCCATTAACAATGGAATCTTAACGGAAAACCGATCAACATATATAATCGATCTGAATTTCCGTATTCGACTACTAATATATATGGAATAATGACAAAGCCTTTTTAATTCCATATATATATTAACAGTCTTCCTCCACAAACTCTCACTTCGATTATTATCAAATTGAAATCCATTCCATTCCAATATACTAAGTTTGAAAACTTTACTTTGGAAAATCTCAACTAAATCTTTAATAAAAAGATTTATGAGTTTCAAATCTCATTTCACTGTAAATCGGGTTAAAGAATGAATGTCGTTAAAAACACAATTCACAATAAACCCAATTCACATTCCATTTTAAATTCAATTAAATGTTAATTAATTGGTAATTCTTCTTTACATCTTAATTAAAAGATTTATTCTTTTAACACGGGGTTTAAGAATAGTGTTATTGAAGACCCCATCCCATCAGTCTCTAACCGTAAATTAGTAAGAGAACAATTCCCTAAGCATTAGTCCTGAAGGCCGAACCAACATCAGATCAATACCCAGGAAACCATTCAACTTAGCTAATCTCCAGTTAGTTTCTAATTTTCTTAACTCCATTCGGTTTAAGAACAGTATTAGTAAAGATACCATTCATGAAAAACCCAAAATCTGATTCCATTGTTAATCGGGATAAAGAACAAGTGTTATTTAAAACACCGTTCATGATAAACCCAGAAACCGATTTCAATTTAATTCCAATTAAATGCTAATTAATTGGTAAACTTCATTAAATCTTAATATAAAGATTTATATCTTTTCTAAACTGGGTTTAAGAACAGTGTTAATGAAGACAACTTTCACGACAAACCCAAATTCCAATTTGATATTAAATAAAAGGCTCTGAATAGAAAATATATCGGCTTATATTCAATATCAAATTCTGAAACCAACAAATATCATATTGGGAATAACGATATATATATATCTTCCAAATTCCTCCACAATGTCTGTATAATTAAGGAATCCAATACCGAAATATTCCGAAGATAATTTCGATTCAAATCAATTCCAATTCATATATTTGAAATTCTGGTTATTTTTAAAACCATTTCAAATCCAAATTATTTAGTTAAAAATGATTGGATTATACTTCTAGTTAATAACTAGTTCATTTCGATAAAATATATTTTTATCTTTTCAAATATGGAATTTTTCATCCCAATTCTTTCCAAATCATTTATCATGAATTTACACAAATTATTAATATTTTTATAAATTTTATCAAGGCCCGTATAGTCGATTTCCATAAATGGTCATCGAATTGCACTTACAGCGACCTTTTCCATTTTTGATTTGGACATAATTCCAAATCCAACTGTTAGATTTCAAATCTCTAATATTCGTTGGAAAGCTCTTTTCGATACGAACCGAACGGTTCCGGTTTCAGGAGAACCCAGCGGCCAGATCTCCCGTAATGTCCATTCGAAGTCAATGGTCGAAATTCGTGAACTACTACAGCCCGACGCGTTCTATTCAGGCCATCAAATATAATATATATATATATTATATAATTCGTCGATTTACATTTAAAACGTATTTTATATATCGTTTTAAATTCATTTTCAAAACGTTTTCAACTTCATATTCAATTTCAAATCAAATTTGAATAGTGCTTAATAAATTCGTTTTAAATTCATTTTAAAACGATTTCAATTGCATTTCAAATTTCAAATCAAATTTGAATATTCCTTAATAAATTTGTTTTAAATTCATTTTAAAATGATTTTAATTTCATTTCAAATTTCAAATCAAATTTGAATATTCCATATCATTTTAATATTAAAATGATAATATTTTCAAAATATCAAATTTTAAAATCACTTTTCGATATTCATTATAAAATGAATAAAATCGACAAAATTCCCATTCGTGTTAAAATGGCGTTTAACTACTTAACACGGCTTCACATTTCAATATTCACTGAGTATTATTTTAAAATATTCGTTAATTCTGAACTGGAATCAGACACAGTCAATTACCATATAATTTTATTTATATGGATTTCATACACACATGTACACAACAATAATCAAACACAGTTAACCATCATCCGGAGTTCATTACATAATTGTATAAGCGTTAAAAATAAATAAATAACGCTCATCACAGCCTGTCAACCCAACGATTGACATTCCACTAATTATTGGGATCAGTGTACGTCAAATATCATCCCAATACACGTGTGGGGTTTTCAAACAACAAATATTATTTATTATTTGTGCACTTGGGCAATGTGTAAAATTTATCGTCCTAATCCATATCAGTCAAATTAGTGTACATAAACAAATCGTCCGATTTGTAAATAAATATTTATTTTCATTCATATATACGTTAAAAATTATATTTTAACTATAAAATATTTATTTCTACACATGAATATTTTATTATCCATTTCACATCAAAATCATAATCAAACTTCACAACACATCATAATCAAACTAGTCGTCCACGGTTTGTGGACGACGGTGTCGGTTGCTGCTAAGCACCGTCTGCAACGTAGTATATATTTTTAACTAGAAACTAAATTAAAGTGAGAAGTTCTCACATTGCTTTCGGCTTCGCCCAAATTTGTAGCGAGCTCTGAAAATTCCCCGGTCTCTTCTAGAATGTAGAAGACGTCGTCACGGTCCCGGTGTCTCTTGTTTCACTGGATTTCGACCAAAAATGAAAAAGATATGATTTTTATTTGAAAATCACACTTTGCAATGCCTAAAAACGTTATAGCCTCTAGAAAATAAACAGGTCGTACCTTTCATCAGTTGATTCAAATCTAGGGTTCGATTTAACTTCCAATCCGTCGTACGTGAAGCCAATCAGCTTGCACCACGTGGAAGAAGTCGGAATGGCTCGCAAAACGAGGGTGGTGGCATCAAGTGCGATGGCCCCTGGTGGTGGTGGCGGAAGCTCGAAGTGCGTGACTTCCCAAAGGTGATTCGATCAATTTCTTCAACGATAATTGCCAAACTTCACATGGATTTGTAGATCTCGAAGAGCTCTACAAAAAGCTCTGAAGAATCGACCAAATTCGTTGAGTATTTTGAGGGCAATCGAAGGTAGAATTATCCAGTTGTTTTCGTCATTCGTAAGTTACGGGAAGAGAGAAAGTGGTGGTTTTTTTTGGAAAATTAAAAAATGAAAGGATTTTTCTGATTGGCCGATATATATATATATATATATATATATTCTAAAAATAAGGTTTTCCCATCCGAACTCTAAATCAAACCCAACGACTATCGCCCCCAGCTAAATACCCCCATTCCAGACACAATAGAATATGTTTCGTAAGCCTATTCGACTATTTCAGTCGGTTATTCTTCAAATTAAAATTTAAAACATTCAATTTTAGATTTGAACGTACATTTTAATTTGCCGGGGCCACATATTAATTCCAAAAATACCCGAAAAATAAATCTAGCTATGCTGGGACGATACGGTCCCAACAATATTAATTTCATCAAATTTGAGGACCATTTGAAAAATAGTCATTTTCCAGTCGATTAAATTCAAACTGAAATTGTAATAACCCGCTATTTTTAACGATTTAAATTTCGAGTTATATCGAGTTTTTATTTTGAAAATAATTTACAATTTCTCATAATGGGAATTTGATATTTGAAATATGTACAGTGAGATGTAGCGGTATTGAAAATTTCATTGAAAAATTTGAATGTTTTTCAATCGTCCAATTTCCAGTGCAATGTTGCGCATAACCGTTCAAATTTTATCGATTTTAAAATCTCTCCGAATCCAGTTTGGACAAACATGAAAAATATTCTATTTGTCATCAGTAATCCAACGGTGGAATTCAATTCGTGAAAATCGGACGTTTTGACCTCCGTTTTCCGTCCGCATTTTTACGTCCAAGGGGTCCGTAATACGTTTTTAAACGGAGCATCCTGACACTGCAAATTTTATACCGTTGCGTCCATCTCGTCGCGCTGATTAGTGTCATATATTCATTTGTCAGTTTCAGTTCTCGGTTCGCGCTGGAAATGTGAAAAGGCTTGCACGGTTCATTTTTGAAGCAAAGCCATATGAGTTCGACATGTCCCTATTTGGATCCTATATATTTTTCTAGTCATTTTGGATATGCAAAACCCGTTATTTTATTTTACTAAACTATCCGGTTTCATTTTATTTTATTTTGATGGCTTTGTATGGACACATTTGTTCATTTATTTACTACATGCATGTTCTTTGTTTTCCCTAGCTAATTCATGCACACATTCCATTTTCCAAATGTCTCCATTTCAAAAGCATGTGTCTCCTATGCTTCCAAAGTTAGAAACGTTGGTTCCTTTAAGGTGTGCAATCCCATTATCATTTTTATTCCTTTTATTTTCCACCCGTACGTTAAAGGCTTAAAGCCATACAGCTGACCTTCCTCATTTCCTATGCAACTGTTCATTTTTATTTGCTAACGTTCATTCTACTTTTATTATAAAACCATTTATTTTATATTTAAACCGTTCAAATTTTATTGTCTAAGAGTCATTTACCTTTTCAAACAATAAAATCCGTTCGTTCAAATATGTAACCATACATTTCTCGCCAACTGTCATTTGTCATTTCCTCTGAAATTTTCGTTTCATTTTACCGCATCCTTTTTGGTTTTCAAAATTCAAAAATTAGCATTACATTTGCGTGGAATGACCACGTGGTGCTTTATGGTCAGTGCATTCTCCTGAAGTATTGTTCATAACCCAGTTGTTTCAGTTGCCACTTTTATAAATTGGAACTGCAGCTTCATTATTTCCTCCCCATCGCATGTCCTCCTTCCCATCGGCCTTCCCCTCTCGCCTCACTCCCATGCCATCAAATCCGACCACCTCTTGTGAAACCGCCACCGAACCCGAGCTCACCCAACTGCAGTGCCGAGCCTCCCCTGCTCCGAAGTCTAAACCTCCTCACCCCGCCTCCCTCTCCGCTGACCCGAACCTGAACTCCGACCTGTAGCCATCGGGATGGCCTCCTGGTGCCCGATCCCCTCCATCTTTACAACTCCGACTCCCCTGCACTTCCATTTGGTTCGCACCCATAGCTTTGTTCCCTGTCCCCTGCGCGTGTATGTGTGAGTATGTGATGGAGTGTGTAAATGTATGAGTGAAACTTTGTGTTTCTTGTGTGGAGTGAGTTCGTGTTTTGCATGAGAGTTGCGTGTGTGTCTTTTTACTTCTTTTGTTTGTTTGTGAATGTGTATTCCTGTGTGTGTTTGTTTATGGCATGAGTTCCTTTGTGTAATAGTGTGTGTATGCCGCGCGTGTGTTTGTTTGTTTGTGTATTGTCTGTGTTGTTTGTGTGAGTAGTTTTAAATTATATTATCTATATGTATGAATATATGGGTGATATTGTGTATATAAGTTTACCATATGGTGTGCATATTTATATATATAAGAGGTATGTATTGTGTTTGGGATGGTTCGTATGTGTGGATATATTTCTGTGATAAGTATTATATATACATATATAATTTAACATATATATATTATTGGTTTTGGTGTACATTGAATTCTAAAAATATATATATATATACATGCTATAATTTTATGGTATAACAGTTTATATAAAATATAATATTTTTTGAAAAAGTTGATTTGTTATTTGTGTCGAGTGTGGTGTCGAGTTCGAAACCGTTCTGAAACCCCATATCTGCACTGTCCCAGAAACCGAAAAGCCGTACCTTGGCTTCCTCTTAAATAAATAAATATTAAGTTATATCAAGTTTAAGCCATACTAAATCGTGCCTGATATCGTTGGTTCATTCTGCGTCTGTCAATTTCCGTCTCTATTTCTGTGCCACGAAAGGTGAGTTTATCTCACACCTGACTCACATTTTTCATCGATGTTAGATCAATAATGAACTGTTATATGAAATGTATAAGATTGCTGTTAGAAATTGTTTGATTTGATATATATGCACATTTCGTATGTGACACGATATTCATATGACAAGTATATGCATTGATTATATATGACTATGATGTGATTTATGATATATGATGATTTGTTATGTTGTAGATACCCCTAGTTTAGTAGAAATCACTAAGGGTTGAAATGATACATATCTAAACGGACATTAGATTAGGGAAATTCTTTATGGGTTGAAATGATAGACCTAAACGATTTTTACTGAATTTGGGATCGCGGGTTGAAATGATAGACTCGTTGAATTTTTATAATTTACGGGTTGAAATGATAAATATCTGTATCACTTGACCATAGGGTAGAAAACTATATAAGGACACCGTTGGTCATGTTTTCGAAGCAAGGGAATTTGGAAATTTTGATTTTTAAATAATTACTTAGGATTTTATATTTTTATATTATATTTTAAAGGATTTAAATTTAAATTATTCTGTAAATTTTAAATTATATATTTAAAAATGATTTTATGAGTAAAACATTGGATTTAAATGTTTATTTAAGATTTTACTTATAATTAATAGCGGAAAAACAACAGCATTTTACATCCTCTCTTCCTCATCAAAATCAAAATCAATCCTCTAATACATCTTCTTTACAAGAAAAATCTCAATTAAATATTGCATCAAAATCACAATTGCCTTCAGATCTGATCTCGGTTCAGATCAATCGGAGGCTAGAATTTGTCCAGCCGGCTTCAGATCATGTTTCTATACCTGAAAGCATTTACAACAAATCTGAGATCTCATGGAAAAACACTATTGCTTTGATTCCAATACATTTCAGGTTGTCAACAATAAAATTGAAAGAGTATGTCACAAAGGTATGGAAGCCTATTGGCACTTTCAACATTCATATTACTCCTAGCTTCAACTTTGTTGTTCAGTTTGATCTAAAAGAAGATTTTGATCGTTTAACTGAGTGTTCTACATATTCCTATTTTGGTAGACTATTGTATGTTGAGATCTGGTATCCAGGTTTTGATTTTAGTAGCAAACAAAGCACCATGGTTCAGATATGGATTCGATTAGTAGATCTACCATTAGAGTTATGGACAAATGAAGCGATTCAAATGATGGCAAGTTTTCAAAACCCCTCTTAATCGATTCTAATACAGCTGAGAAGAAGTATACAAAACATGCAAGAGATGCAAGAGTTTTATTATTAGTAGACACTAGTACTGAGCTCAAAACTGAAATTCCTATATACTTGCATAATGGTCAGACATTAGTAATTGCTGTGGAATATGAATTTGTACCTATGAAGTGCCTTCAATGCTGTCTTTTTGGTCATGATGATGAATCTCATGTTGAATCCTCAGACCCAAGGTGGAAACCTCCTGATAATCACAAAGAAGATCAACAAAATGAAACAGATTCTCATCATGATAATTCTGAGCCTCAAAAAGATATATCAGAATCTAAAAATGCTAATAAAGATGATAATATTGAATCTCAGACAACTGATAATCCTCAATCAAGTAATGTTTCTTCTGGCATACCAAATGATTTGAATGCTACCAAGCTTCCAGAATCTATGATCCCTGATATGTTAAATAATGTGGCTGATCATATTGAGGAATCTGAAAGAGTGAAGCATCAGGATAAAGGAAAGCATGCTGATACTTCTTCTTTAGTTGAAAAGAATAAAAGTTACTTGAAAGTTGCACAATCAAAAAATCCTACTCCTGCTAAAAGAGCTACCAGGGGTTCAACATCTATTAAATGGCATTGATCTCTTGGAATGTTAGCGGTATGAATACTACTTTTCGAATGAAAGAAGTATTCACACTCCTAAGATCAACTAAATCAACAATGGTTGGTTTAGTTGAAACAAAACTGTCCCCAGTTAATTTGGTTTTGTTTTCTTCTTTATTGCCTAATGATTGGAAATTTTTGACTAATAACTCAGACTTGAGTACAGGAAGGATTTTGCTTATTTGGGATTCAAATGTTTGGCAGTTAGATCTAATTTCTTCTTCTCCTCAATATTTGACAGTCAATGCACTAAATAAAGGTGGTTTTAGAATGAAATTTATAGTTGTTTATGGAAGCAACACATTTGCAGACAGATTGGAACTATGGGATGCACTTGTTAGAGATTCTCTTTCTTATTCATATGCATGGATCCTGATGGGAGATTTCAATAATCCTCTGTCACCAAATGATAAAAAAGGTGGAGCCCCAATTCCATATCAGCATGTAAGGGAATTTCAGAAATTCATGATACAAACAAGTTTGACTGAAATTAAGCCTTTGGGATTTAATTTTACTTGGCGTAGAAGAGGAATAGCTACTAACATTGATAAAATTCTTGTTAATAATATGTGTTTACATCAGTTTCTCAATATGAAGGCTCTTTCTTTTCCACAAAAATCTAGTGATCATAATCCTATCCTATTGGATCTAATTCCTACTCAAGAAGTAAAGGGGTTCCCATTCAGATATAGGAATGATTGGTGTTGCTATCCAGGATATAATGATGCAATTCAAAAAGGACTAAATTCAAATGTTTGGGGCTTTCACAGTTACCAATTTCAACAAAAACTTCAAAACTGTAAGAGAGAGCTTAAAAATTGGAATAAAATTAGAAGTAGAATTGATTCAAACCTCAAAATGTCAGAGCAGAGAGTTTCTTCTTTGGAATCTGAAGGGGACCTTAATCCAGAAGATCTTCAACTGTATGATGATTACCTGCATGCAAAAAAGGATTTCCAAAATGTTCAGTACATTGTTTTCAAAGGATTAAAACAGCAAACTAAAATTTCTTGGCTACAACAAGGTGATACAAACTCAAAATTCTTCTATTCTCGTATGTCTAATAGAAGATATTTTAATCAGATAAGAGCATTGATTGATGCTAATGGTAGTTTGTTATATAAGCCTAATGACATAGAAACTGAGGCCATCAACTATTTCTCTTCTATGTTTAATGGATCAACTTCACATGGATTTCCTAATTTTCAGCCAATTGCATACATTAATGATCAAGGTCAGAGAAGATTAGTCAGGAAAATTGAACTTGAGGAGATAAAAGAGGCAGTATTTTCTATTCATGATGAGTCTAGTCCTGGCCCTGATGGTATGAGTGTTAAGTTTTTTAAAGAGCATTGGGATTTAATAAAATCTGATTTGCTAAATGCAATTTCAGACATATTTCAGTCTGGTAAATTACCAAAGGCTCTAAATCATACTTTTATCACACTAATACCCAAAAATGATAGTCCATCAGAAATTGCACACTATAGACCCATTTCATGTTGTAATGTTTATTACAAAATTTTCTCAAAGATTCTTTGTAATAGAATGAAACCGTTCTTACCTTTTCTGATCTCTGAAAATCAAAGTGCATATATTAAAGGAAGAAATATTGGAGATAACATCCTTCTTGCACATGAATTATTAAGGGATTTTAGAAAATTAGGTATGCCTAAAATGAGTGTCAAAGTGGATTTGCAGAAGGCATATGATAAAGTTAATAGAAAATTCATTTGCTATGTGATGGAATGTATGCATTTTCCTAATCATTTCATTAACTTGATTTATGAATGCATGGAAACAACCACTTTCTCTATAATGATACAAGGAATTCCAAACGGGTTTATTTCATCAACAAGAGGGATTAGACAGGGTGATCCTCTTTCTCCTTATCTATTTGCTTTGGCCATGCAATATTTCACATATCTAATGGATGAAGCAATTATCTCTAAGTCATTTCTGCCAAGTAATCAGGTTCAGCCTATCATTTCTCATTTGTTATATGTAGATGATTTAATGGTTTTTAGTAAAGCTTCATGTCAAAATGCAAACTGTCTAAAATTGATTTTCCAGAAGCTCAGCATGTTTGCAGGTTTGAATGTAAATGCTACAAAAACTAAAATATATTTTAGTGCATCAGTGACTAATTCCTCATATTTGGTGAATATTTTGGGGTTTGAACAAGGTACATTGCCTGTAAAATACCTTGGTGTTCCTCTATCCTCTAACTATTTGCACTATTCAGAGTGTAATTCACTGATACAAAGAGTACAGAGCAAAATTCAAGGTTGGGAGACTAAGCTACTGAGTTTTGCAGGCAGGGCAGAACTCATAAATTCAGTAATTACTCCAATCATTCTATATTGGTTACTTATATATCAGATTCCTGAATACACTTTGGATAAATTACAAAGTTTATGTGCTGATTTTTTTTGGGGAGGAACTGCTCACAAAGTTGCATGGTCCACTCTTTGCAAACCCAAGAGGGAAGGTGGAATTGGTTTGAAGAAGCTATCAGATTTAAAAAAAGTAGCATGTATTAAACTACTTTGGAATTTCTTATCTAATTCATCATTGTGGAGCAAATGGATGCACAATAGATACTGTAAGAATGATTATTTTTGGTCAATGGCTCGTGATACAAATGCATCAAGTACATGGAAATCTCTTCTTAATCTTAGATCAAACTCAAGACAATTATTTAACAGACAAATTGCAAAAGGAAATAAAACTTATCTTTGGTTTGACCCATGGATAAACTACAAGTGTTTAGTTGATCTTCTGGGTTTTGAAAGACTACAAATCATTGGCCATCCAGAGCAAACAGTGGATCTGATTATTAGAAATGAAGCATTTCATCCTGAGATTCACCCTGCAACGAGAGAATTAATTGATGAAATTAATTCAATTCACATACAAACAAATTAAGGTCAGGACTTTTATGAATGGTGTGAAGGAGGTTCCTTTTCATTTCATAAAACATGGGATTATATTAGAGTAAAGGATCCTTCTGATACTGTTTTTTCAGTGATATGGCACAATAAAAATAGTAGAAGAATGCCTTTTATTTCTTACCTTGCTGTGTTGGGAAGATTGAACACAAAGGATTGCCTGCTTCGTTTTAGTTCTGTTGAAAACATCTTGTGTCCTCTGTGCGATAATCATCCTGAATCCATATCTCATATCCTTTTCCAATGTGATTTTTCTTCGTTTATCTAGAAATCCCTAAAAGGTAAATTGGATTTACCACTGGATCTTTTGGTGGATGTTAAAGAGGAAGCTCGTAATTTGTTTTTGAGGTTTCCAACGAAAGATCAGCTTCGAGATTTAGCGTTTGGTGCTTTTACCACAGCAATCTACTTCATTTGGAGGGAAAGAAACTTGAGGATCTTTCAGGATAAACGATCACTTGCTTCAATTTTGCTTCTAAGAATTGAGAAGGAGATTGTAGATATGGTTCAGTTGAATGGTTCTAAGTCAACTCAATGTTCAAGGAACATCCAGCTGTTAGAGAAGTGGGGTATTGAACTGGTAGATGCCGGTTGAAGGAGAAGTTTGAAGGAGTTGAGGCGGTGGATTTATTTGGGCTCTTGGCGGGCCAGAAAGTTGGACCTTTTATTTTTTTTGTTTTACCTTGTATTTGCTTTTGACTATGCTGAACTGGATTGTCTTTTGTATTTCCCTATTTTATAAGTACTCTTTTTCCTTGTAAGGTACCCACTAGGGGGATTGCAAGGTTTTAACGAGGCTTATAAAATAGGTTTATTTGGTTTTGCAATAAAGAGAACCAATTTTCAAAAAAAAAAAGATTTTACTTATAATTTATTCATATAAGTATTTGATTTTATTTTATTACAATAAATATTTCTTTAAATTTATATTATTTTAAACTTATATACGTTTATAATCTATATTCTAATGAATTTTAGAAGATTATATCTTATATATATATATATATATCTCTACTTTCAAAATTAATTTTCTTATATATATTTTATAAACTTTAATAATAAACCGAAGATGGATAAGTAAGACTTGCGATTTAAATTCGAGGTTTAAGATTCAAATTTATATAACGATGTTGATTTAACGAATGAACTGATATATGAAATGAATGTGAATTCGGAATGGTTTAAACTTATGAGATAATTTGAACTGTGAAATTGATTCTAAATTTGAATCTTTTGAATTTAAGAGAAAATGTATTTTAAATTTATAATTGATATGTAATGAATTCGATTTTAAGTAACCGAATGTGAATTTGAATATATAGATTTTATATATGGAATCGAATTTATAATCGTATAGTTTGAATTGGAATATTTGTGAAATCGTACTTATAAGAATGGTTTAAATATGTATGAACTGTTTGAATTGAAATATATGGTTTTGACTTGACTTTATAGAAATGAATTTGAATTTTACGACTTAAACTAAATTATTTGAATTTATAAATAATGGTTTCGAATTTCATGACTTGAATTGCAAACCACAATATGTTTTGTTTAAAAATTGAAATATAAGTTTTTGACTTGAATTATACATTTTGAATTCAAACCAAAATGTTGAATCCATGTAAATCGATTTGAAACATTTTCTTTAAAGGTAGAATTTGAATTGTTTTAAACTTGAAATTTTGCGAATATAAACCAAACCAAATAATATCGAAGTTAAATGGTTTGGTATCGATTTAAATGGAATTGATAAATTTAAGGTATAACTTAAATATAAGTCGATTTTGGATTTGAGATTCAATATGCGAATACTTTCGGTAATTTTATCAAAGTTAAAATGTTATAGTATTAGTTTATACTATATTTGAAATTTTTACGATATGGTTCTAAATCGATTTGAGTTGTTTCCAAAATTTTATATAATTGAAGTTAGATATTAAATTTTGAATTCAAAACTTGAACTTGAGATTTCGTATAAACTATTTTATAAAGTGATTAATAAAATAATGACCACGGTGTGAAAAATGTAAACGATTGGTTGTTAAAGAGACCGGGATTGGATATTGTCATACTCTCTGCCAATACCGAAAACCACTTTAACAATTGTGTACGCGGTGGAGTTCCAGAATGAAGGGGATGATTTGGCGAACGACTCCATTTTTATTTCATTTTAATTACGAGACCCTGGCTACCTTGAGTCAGCTTGATGTGGCTAAAATAGGAGCTATGCACAGACCAAGTGAGTTCATTCCTCTTATAGAGCACACTTCTTCGATATTATTTTATTACTGTTGAGATTCGATTTGGGCCCTTTTGATCATGGGAGTGTGTATCGAGGTGGGCGGTAGTTACTAATAAGCGTTACTACCAGTCTGGCTCTACAAACGGTGAATCCACACTGGCATTCCTTGCATGCCTTGTCACATGGCTTATACGAGCCCACTATGATTTTGTTTTGTACTGTTTTATATGGAGTTCCCTCTGATCTACCTCCAGTTTACGGAGAAATTACGGTACTGTATATACTATGGGAATATATAAACGGTGTAAGGGTAATAATGGTAATCTCGCTTATGCTATTTTGATACTTTGACTTTACTGATAGACACTATTGTATATAGCGTATTATACTATATAGTATTAGTTTGACGGATCCTTAGAGGATGGTGATCCCAAACATCCTTTAAGTTACTGATTGCATTTCATCCAACATTTCATTTGAGTTGATTTATTCCATGAGAATGTTAGTCCTGATCCTAGTTGTTTTGTTTTGCATTATTACTCGGGTCAGATCGAGAATTCCAGTTTTCGAGATTCATCCTTGGAGTTGAAGTTTATGTCAGGATTCACTCAATTCTATATACTCATTATGTTGTTCCAGTCATCCAACTATTTCTGTCGTTTCTATTACAAATTGTTATCATTATTTATGTATCTGGAATTCATTGTTTAATTCTTCTGTTGTATTATTTATGTAAATCCTGATGTAAATTTTATTTAGTAGCTTCATGAACTACTATTGTATTTTGTAATTTCCGCTGCGAGGTATTATATTGCTATGTATCTGTGTCTGTAATATGTGATTATGTGATTTATTCTGTTTACCCCAGAAGCTAATAACAATCTGTTATTTTGGACGTTTCACGTTGACATGTTTTGTCGATTCGGTACGGTCAGAATGGCGGGTCGTTACAGTTGGTATCAGAGCTTTGGTTCTATCAAAGCTTTAGCCTATTGGGTAAAAACTCATTAGAGATAGGGTAGCAATACCCTAGAATGAGTAGAATCAGCCACAGCGTCCTTCTAGAGAGAGTGTATTTTTAAAGTATAAATGGTTTTAAAAATATTTTAAACTAATATTTTCGTTTATAAAATTTTGGTTAATATTTAAATCATTTTCTGAAATTTCCATTCCATTGAATCTTTCTTCGTTGATCCTCTTTGATTAAGTTCTTTATTCATTCAGGTTTTTATTCGAATTCTATAACTTATCCTCATCCATAACGAGGTAAGAAGTAGAAGAAGAGTATAGGTCTTCTAGCGAGTTCATTCTTATAATATTAGCTCGAAATATGTATTATAATTCCCTTGATGCAGTATTGAAATTCCTATATACATATACATATTCTTTCCCTTTGTAAGATGTATATTTGTAAACAACATATTGTTTGGTAATACCAGTATTTTGAAAAAAAATTGATGTTTATATTTTGTAATTTTATATTTTATAAGATGTGTTTATATTTTAAACTTATGGAATTTGACAAGTTTTATAAGTTTGAATATTGATTTGAAAATATTTTGGTACAATATAGAACAATATTGTTATATATTCGTTTTAATAAATGAATAGGGGAGAAATATATATATTTCCCTATGTGAAATTTTAATGATTTGAAACATATCATTTATAATATACGATTTAAAATTTGATATATATTCTGTTTAAATATAAAAAGATGCTTTGAGTATTCATCTGACGTTAAAAATTGGCCTATCGAATACTTAGCGATTTGGGGTATACGTCTGATCAATGTATATGTTAAATCCTAAGTGTTAGATAGGTATAGAGTCACACTCTAGTCGCTTGAAAATGATTCTGGTGATGACCGCGGCATCATCGATATCTATTTTCAGGTTATGAAAGTGGGATAGCTATATACCGTAATCGAAATGTCGAGTGAATACTTAAAACTATTTTTGAAATGTTTGAAATATCTTAACTTTCGATTCAAATATATTTATTTCAATGATATATACGTATAAGAATATATATGAACCATCGGTTTAAAATTATTATTTAATTTCTATTTCCATACCTCGTTCCTTTTCGGAGACGAAAAGTTTTGAGTGGGGGAGAGTGTAATAACCCGCTATTTTTAACGATTTAAATTCCGAGTTATATCGAGTTTTTATTTTGAAAATATTTTATAATTTCTCATAATGGGAATTTGATATTTGAAATACGTACAGTGAGATGTAGCGGTAGTGAAAATTTCATCGAAAAATTTGAATGTTTTTCAATCGTCCAATTTTCAGTGCAATACTGCGCATAACCTTTCAAATTTTATCGATTTTAAAATCTTTCCGAATCCAGTTCGGACAAACATGAAAAAAATTCTATTTGTCATCAGTAATCCAACGGCGGAATTCAATTCGTGAAAATCAGACGTTTTGACCTCCGTTTTCCATCTGCATTTTTACGTCAAAGGGGTCCGTAACAGTTTTTAAACGGAGCGTCCTGACACTGCAAATTTTATACCATTGCATCCATCTCGTCGCGCTGATTTGTGTCATATATTCATTTGTCAGTTTCAACGCTCGGTGTAAAGGCCCGCAAATCCGTGCTATCTGAGTTGACTAAATACACAACACGTCCAACCCAAATAACACAGAAATACGACTCATTATTAGAAAGAAGTTAGAGGATGAGGAATAGAAAGAAAGAAATATTAGAATAGAAGAAAAAAACGAAGATCACAACTCACAGCGGAACGAATAAAATATATTCTATAACATAAGCTTTGAAATACAAATCTGTTTTGTACATATACACATACCATCATCAGAGTACACATAACATTTGATTCAGCGGAAGTAACTCTAAATAACTAACGTTGAAGCCTCCTTCTTCAAGCTCCTCCAAGTGTATCTGTAAAAGCCTGAAACACTTGACTGCCCGTACAAATTTGGGCACCCAAGAGTTTAGGGAAAACAAACAAAATAAACTCTGGGTCAGTCATGGGACTGGTGTGAGTAAACTCCAACCACTTGTTTAACTTTTAAAAACCCTTTCAAAAGAAAAGATAATAGTAAGACCAGCCCACACATAAACACGGACGGTTTTTACCTTACTATAACCCAAATTACTTTGATACGGAAATCCAGTGATATTATAATAATGTCTACATCAAGTAGATAACCAAATAGCAGAACGCTTGCATCTCACGCTCCACATATATAGTATAAAATCAAAAACTGCATGGCGCTTATTGGAGATTGGATTTCCAACATGACAAGGTATGGAACCACCTTCCGACAGTGTATCTCTAGAGGCGAATACACCTGGGTTCAACAAGAACGTCTTGCAACCCGGCCCACACATGACCGACCACTCATTTCGCTTGAGTGTATCGAATGTATATCACCAACGGTTGGACTCAAACCACCGTTTCCCGAATGGGCATAATCGATAGATTTAGAAACAAAAGGAATTTCTCTAGATAGGTGATTATACACCCTAATGGGTGCGACCCACATAGCCATGCTGCCTGCCCGATTTTTGTCCTTTCCCGGTTGTTGAGGCCTGAGGCTACGCATACTTACCATTCATTGATAACACAATCACTTTGAATGCCACATTGTCAGATCCGTTAATCACTAGTTGAGTTTGCACAAATATTCTGGATATTACGCTAAGGGATAAATCCGTTGCAACCATATACATTCATACAGACCAACCCATTTGATCATTGGAAATACTCTGTCAGACATTCGTCCATTTACGTTCGTTCTGGAATTGAACGAAACCGAAGGCACTATTTCTATTTCTAGAAAAGCCCTTGCACTTCACTCCGTCTTCAATATATTCAGCATACTTGGTTCGCAACGCTTATGCCGATACGGAGTGGTTCTTCGGATAATAATCCAACCGGTCTCTCCATATTGACAACGATGGTCAAAACTTCGATAGTCTGTGATTTAACTATCGAATAAAAACAAGTGTTCATCCAACATATCAAACAAATCACTGGGCCCTTTAATTAATATTCATTAATTAAATCTCTTTTCCATTTCCTCTATCAATATTTGTTACCCAAATATTTCAATAACCATATTGGCTCTTTACGCTATTCTTGATTTCATTTCCTTATCGAATTCTATATATATCGATATATAGATTTCTAATTTTCAAATTCCTTAAAAATATTCTATCTCCTTAAATTCCCGGAAAATTTCGCCATAACCTCCCCTGTATCGGGAGCATCGGGAAATTTCAAATAGCTTCCCGGTATCTTCCTCAATCAAAAAGAAAAAGGAAAAAGCCAAGCGGCCTGCCGATACGGCGCATAAAATCTCATATATGAATTAAACGTGTACCTTTTGTCGAGCACATTATTTATATACCTGCCTTATCCTTGTCCCATACCTGTCTCCTGTATGTCTATACCTGTCCAATGTATTTCAATTTCATACACTCGTTTGACTCAATTCGTTAAAGTAATTCTTTAACTAACTATCTGCCTATCTCGCTTGTATATTTGAACATAACACGTTTTCAAATATATTGCCACTTACTTATCAATCAATTGAATTCAAATTCCAATTTTAGTTCTATATTCGATTTCGAATATATATTTACAATCCCAAATTTCACTTTTCAAAGTTCGATTTTAGTTCAAACTCAATTAACTAATTCTTCTTTAGTTAATTCTATTCAATAATCAAAAATATGATTATTATTTCAAAAATCATCTTCTTTACTTCACTTGAGTCCATATTTATTTTCTCACTCAAGTCTAGATTTTTTTAAATGGCAATCCGGATTTTTATTTGCTTAAAAATCCCAATATTTATATATAAAATCCATTATGGTTTATAATGGTTTCTGGCGCTGCATTTTTGAAATTTTGATTTTGACATAGCTCAAAATCTATACGACGAAATTCAGATTTTTCTCCTTCATTAGAAAACTATTATCGAATCGGTCCTGACGTTTCTTGTTTCAAAGAAATCCGACTTCAATTGAGTCCTGTATACTCGATTGAAGTTCGAATTGCCAATTTACGAACTGCAGCGCTGCGGCGAGTTCGTTTTAATTTTATTTATATATATATAAACTTTTTAAACTTCTTTAAAATGGATTCAACTTCATTTAACTCTATTTGAATTCCTTGATTCAAATTCCAATCTCACCTTTGAATTCTATTTATCAAATCCCAATTCCCTTTCTATTTGATATTCAAATTCAATACTTGAATTCCTATTTGAATTCCCTATATTCAAATTCTATGTTTGAATTCATTTGAATTCTCTTATTCAAACTCTATTTTTAAATTCCATTGGAACTTCTATATTCCAATTTCTATATTTGAATTCTATTGAAATTCAAATATTCAACTCCTTTTTAAATTCTATATTCAGAATTCCATAATTTAAAACCCATTTGAATTTCATATTCAAATTCCATAGATTAAATCTTATTTGAATTCAATTTGAATCTCTTATATTCAAATTTCATTTTTCATTTCCGACCCCATTTGAATTCCAATATTCAAACTCATTTTAACACCATTTGAATTTCTTCACTCAAATCCATTTGAATTCCCTTGAATTCAAATTCCATTTCAAAATCATTTGGATTCCCTATTTTGAAATCCTATTTGAAATTCTATTTCCAATTCTACTTTGAAATCCTATTTTCAAAGTTTATTTCAAATTCTATT
This sequence comes from Allium sativum, assembly GCA_030737875.1. NCBI lineage: Eukaryota > Viridiplantae > Streptophyta > Magnoliopsida > Asparagales > Amaryllidaceae > Allium > Allium sativum. Next base: position 764,810,500 of record CM060912.1, on the reverse strand, counting down.
TTGAAATCTCATATTCAAATTTCTACTTGAATTTCTGTATTCAATTCCATGTTCAAATTCGATGCTCGAATTTCTATTTCAAATCTCTATTCAAATTTCATATTTAAATTCCATTCAAATCTCTATTCAAATTTCACATTTGAATTCTTCCTTGAAATACTATATTTCAAATTCTATTCAATTCTTCTTTGCAATTCTATATTTCAAATTCTATTTTGAAATTCTACATTCAAATCTCTATTTGAATTTCTTTATTCGAATTCCTTTGAATTCAAATTTTATTTTAATTCCTTGAATTCAAATTCTATTTTTCATTCTAATTTCATCTATTCAAATTCTATTTGAACTTCTTATTTGAATTTCTAATATTCAATCTCCTTTTAAAATTCAAATATTTAAACTCCTTTTAAAAATTCAAATGTTCTACTCAAATTTCATTTGAGTTATATATTTTAAAAATTCCATTTCACATCCTATTTTGAAATTTCATTTCAAATTCCAATTCCATGCTTGTATTTCTATTTCTGAAATATCAAATGATAATTCTTTTTACTTCATTTATAACTTCGTTATAAAAGAACTATTTGTAAACTTCGTTTAAAAAGAAACTACTTGTTTTATTTTTCAAAACAAGTTTATATTTTTTTTAGTCCATTTAAAAAATCAAATTCTATTTAAAAATAGGATTTTTCCTTTTTAAATCACCAATATCCTTCCACGATATTTTTAAATATCATTGCTTAAGCCCAGTGATAAAACACACAAAGCAACCAATTATTTATTTTTCTAACACATCATATATAACAATATATATGCAAACAATTAAACAAACCGATAATATATTTTTGAGGAATCCAGTTGGATTCCTCCAACCTGTTTTCCTGCATCCACAGATGTTAGCACATAAATAATACCCATTCTGCTTCGTGGCAGAATATCGCGGTATAGAAGGTCATCCACTAATCATAGCGTGGGGCGTATAGTGTAATCATCCACTATGAAACTGCGGGCATCCGCTAATGAGACTGCGGGAATCCAACCAATCAATCAACCCAATATATATATATATATATAGCCTAAATAACTAATATATATAAAGCAAGCAGAAAGCATTCACACAAGCAACAAACAATTATTTTTAATGAAATAAAAATAATTCTAAAGGTGAGTGAGATTTACTCACCGAGATTTTTGTTTGCACTGGTATCAATTTCTCTTTTATTGATTCCCGAGTCTCCGAACTCCATAAGGATGATTTCATTCGATTTCTCCTTTCCTTATTTTGATTTGATTTTCCAACCTTGTATACATTATATATATCGTATATAAGAATTTTAACTATATAAAATTAAGCGACTTAACTAAGTAAATTAAATTTTTTTTTTTTTTAGAACAAATTATAAAATTAGTGACTTCATTCATTTGATTTAAATGACTATCATAAATCCTAATATCTCATTAAAAATCCTAACCATTTTACTTATTAAAAATCCTAACCTTTTTAACTTATAAAAATTCTAACCTTTAGAAATAAACAAATAAAATTACCTTAAATTCTTGTTTAAATTTCCTTTTTCTTCCCTGCTATTCCTGTCGCCTAAAAACTGTCCCTCGAAAATCACTCAGTGTTGGCATTCCCCTTCAGCATTCACCCTCACCAGAAGTTGCAACCGACTTCCTCTCCCATCCCGAAACTTCTGAGCCTCGTCGCCTTGGATCCAGCACCACTCGACCTTCGAACGAGCCTTTAACCCCATCGCAACTCCCTGGGAGCCCAACGCCCTAGTTTCCAGTTCGGATTTTGAAGACCGAAGGTGAGCGTCGCACCGCCTTTGACCTAATACCTATCCTCCTAGCAAGCGTCTCCTGTTGGTTCGAGCCTTAGGGTATTCGCGATTTTCCCCTTTCGATCTTGAATATCGCAGCCATTTTAATTCCCTTTTTGAAGCTTTTCGATCTGTTGGTTTTTGCGCATTCGAATTAGCAGAGAACGGAACCAAAAGATGAGAATCATATATTTATTTCATTTGCTTAAAGCTTCGAATGCGGTTTGATTTTTGCTGAAGGATAGAAAGGGGAAACACTGCAATTTATAGAAGAAAGGGGGAAAACACAATGTACGCTGCCATTTAATTGTTGTCCCCTTGATATCGAGAACGGGAAACAAAAATTACTGCTCGAGAAGAAGAGATAGCCTCTGCTAATTGTAGTTTAGGGTGGCTTCTGATAGAGCATAGGTCGGCTTGAAATTAGGGTAGGGTGGCTGTTGATTTGATTTTAATTAAAACTAAAATATCTCACCAAATCCTTATTTTAAAATCCTAAACCCCTTTTTAACTATAACGACTGATGTCTCCAAGTCATTTTGCTATTTTGAATAGGTTAAACAATTTAATTTGAACGTAATATAAAATAATCAATATAATATAATATAATTTTAACTCAAACAAATAAATCTCTTAAAAATAAATAATTATCGTCTATTGAAATAGAATCTATACTGCTCATCTAAGGGTTTAAACAAAATTTGATTTAAAAATGTAATTCAATCCTAAACAGTTAATTTTATTGAAAATAAATTAATATTATCGTTCTAATTCAATAATTAAATCCATTTATATTAGAATAAATATTAAAAACCATACTAAATATTTAAAATAAACTGTTCAAAAATCTGGGTCGTTACATTCTTCCCCCCTTAAAATAATTTCGTCCTCGAAATTGCTAAGATAGGAAAAATGGTACAAATCTATTACTTTTCAAAAATTCACTTATGTTGAAATTCAACTCCTCATATTTCTATGACTTTATTTTCAACCAAAGCTTTTGGTTTCCATTCATATGCATTCTAATTCATATTCCTTTCAATTTTATTTCAAATTGATTCAAGTCAATTTATTCACCTCGAACCATTTAACTTGCTTCAGTTAAATTTTAATTCCAGAATCCAGATCCCAGGGTTTTCATTTCAAATCCTTTGAAATCACATAAATATATATACATATATTTATTTCCATCTCAAATTCAAAACACTTGAATTCTTCCCAAAATAACTTGTTTTCCTTCAAACAATTTTCCAACAAAACTTTTTCTAAGGTAGCAATTTATCACTTAGAAACTCGGAAATGAACACTGATGATGTTGCAATCATCATCAGAATAATTTCCCAGCGACTGAAGTGAGTTCAGTGCTTTATTAGTTCAAAGTCCATCTAAAATGATTTTCTTTCAAATCCTTTAAAACAAATCTATATTATTTTAATATACCTTGAAAAATATTTTTCAACTTCCCAGGATTTTGAATTCTTAATTCTGGTTTGAATTTAATTCTAATTCATCTCATTTGTATATTTAATTCCTATACAAATTTTATTTGGTTATAAATAACCATTCTAATTTTATAATCTCATTTGATTATAAAATCAACATCCAACACATCCATATAATAATTCTAGAAAATTATCCTTTCTATATCAAAATAGAAATTTTGGGTAAAATTATTTCATTCACCCACTTTAAAACAATATCATGTCGTATTTTCTGTTCAAGTGTTTAGAAATTCCTATCGACTTCGTGGCGTCCCACGATTCGACCAGAATTCATAAACCACTCACAGACTAGCCAACACAATATAAAATAGTTTTTATATCAATTTACAAATATGCTCTCTCGTATATATACGCTCAACTCATTCTAGGGTACTACTGACCCTATCTCTAATGAGCACATGCCACACAAGCCTAGGTGTTCGCTCAACCTAAGCTCTGATACCAACTGTAAAGGCCCGCAAATCCATGCTATCTGAGTTGACTAAATACACAACACGTCCAACCCAAATAACACAGAAATACGACTCATTATTAGAAAGAAGTTAGAGGATGAGGAATAGAAAGAAAGAAATATTAGAATAGAAGAAAAAAACGAAGATCACAACTCACAGCGGAACGAATAAAATATATTCTATAACATAAGCTTTGAAATACAAATCTGTTTTGTACATATACACATACCATCATCAGAGTACACATAACATTTGATTCAGCGGAAGTAACTCTAAATAACTAACGTTGAAGCCTCCTTCTTCAAGCTCCTCCAAGTGTATCTGTAAAAGCCTGAAACACTTGACTGCCCGTACAAATTTGGGCACCCAAGAGTTTAGGGAAAACAAACAAAATAAACTCTGGGTCAGTCATGGGACTGGTGTGAGTAAACTCCAACCACTTGTTTAACTTTTAAAAACCCTTTCAAAAGAAAAGATAATAGTAAGACCAACCCACACATAAACACGGACGGTTTTTACCTTACTATAACCCAAATTACTTTGATACGGAAATCCAGTGATATTATAATAATGTCTACATCAAGTAGATAACCAAATAGCAGAACGCTTGCATCTCACGCTCCACATATATAGTATAAAATCAAAAACCGCATGGCGCTTATTGGAGATTGGATTTCCAACATGACAAGGTATGGAACCACCTTCCGACAATGTATCTCTAGAGGCGAATACACCTGGGTTCAACAAGAACGTCTTGCAACCCGGCCCACACATGACCGACCACTCATTTCGCTTGAGTGTATCGAATGTATATCACCAACGGTTGGACTCAAACCACCGTTTCCCGAATGGGCAGAATCGATAGATTTAGAAACAAAAGGAATTTCTCTAGATAGGTGATTATACACCCTAATGGGTGCGACCCACATAGCCATGCTGCCTGCCCGATTTTTGTCCTTTCCCGGTTGTTGAGGCCTGAGGCTACGCATACTTACCATTCATTGATAACACAATCACTTTGAATGCCACATTGTCAGATCCGTTAATCACTAGTTGAGTTTGCACAAATATTCTGGATATTACGCTAAGGGATAAATCCGTTGCAACCATATACATTCATACAGACCAACCCATTTGATCATTGGAAATACTCTGTCAGACATTCGTCCATTTACGTTCGTTCTGGAATTGAACGAAACCGAAGGCACTATTTCTATTTCTAGAAAAGCCCTTGCACTTCACTCCGTCTTCAATATATTCAGCATACTTGGTTCGCAACGCTTATGCCGATACGGAGTGGTTCTTCGGATAATAATCCAACCGGTCTCTCCATATTGACAACGATGGTCAAAACTTCGATAGTCTGTGATTTAACTATCGAATAAAAACAAGTGTTCATCCAACATATCAAACAAATCACTGGGCCCTTTAATTAATATTCATTAATTAAATCTCTTTTCCATTTCCTCTATCAATATTTGTTACCCAAATATTTCAATAACCATATTGGCTCTTTACGCTATTCTTGATTTCATTTCCTTATCGAATTCTATATATATCGATATATAGATTTCTAATTTTCAAATTCCTTAAAAATATTCTATCTCCTTAAATTCCCGGAAAATTTCGCCATAACCTCCCCTGTATCGGGAGCATCGGGAAATTTCAAATAGCTTCCCGGTATCTTCCTCAATCAAAAAGAAAAAGGAAAAAGCCAAGCGGCCTGCCGATACGGCGCATAAAATCTCATATATGAATTAAACGTGTACCTTTTGTCGAGCACATTATTTATATACCTGCCTTATCCTTGTCCCATACCTGTCTCCTGTATGTCTATACCTGTCCAATGTATTTCAATTTCATACACTCGTTTGACTCAATTCGTTAAAGTAATTCTTTAACTAACTATCTGCCTATCTCGCTTGTATATTTGAACATAACACGTTTTCAAATATATTGCCACTTACTTATCAATCAATTGAATTCAAATTCCAATTTTAGTTCTATATTCGATTTCGAATATATATTTACAATCCCAAATTTCACTTTTCAAAGTTCGATTTTAGTTCAAACTCAATTAACTAATTCTTCTTTAGTTAATTCTATTCAATAATCAAAAATATGATTATTATTTCAAAAATCATCTTCTTTACTTCACTTGAGTCCATATTTATTTTCTCACTCAAGTCTAGATTTTTTTAAATGGCAATCCGGATTTTTATTTGCTTAAAAATCCCAATATTTATATATAAAATCCATTATGGTTTATAATGGTTTCTGGCGCTGCATTTTTGAAATTTTGATTTTGACATAGCTCAAAATCTATACGACGAAATTCAGATTTTTCTCCTTCATTAGAAAACTATTATCGAATCGGTCCTGACGTTTCTTGTTTCAAAGAAATCCGACTTCAATTGAGTCCTGTATACTCGATTGAAGTTCGAATTGCCAATTTACGAACTGCAGCGCTGCGGCGAGTTCGTTTTAATTTTATTTATATATATATAAACTTTTTAAACTTCTTTAAAATGGATTCAACTTCATTTAACTCTATTTGAATTCCTTGATTCAAATTCCAATCTCACCTTTGAATTCTATTTATCAAATCCCAATTCCCTTTCTATTTGATATTCAAATTCAATACTTGAATTTCTATTTGAATTCCCTATATTCAAATTCTATGTTTGAATTCATTTGAATTCTCTTATTCAAACTCTATTTTTAAATTCCATTGGAACTTCTATATTCCAATTTCTATATTTGAATTCTATTGAAATTCAAATATTCAACTCCTTTTTAAATTCTATATTCAGAATTCCATAATTTAAAACCCATTTGAATTTCATATTCAAATTCCATAGATTAAATCTTATTTGAATTCAATTTGAATCTCTTATATTCAAATTTCATTTTTCATTTCCGACCCCATTTGAATTCCAATATTCAAACTCATTTTAACACCATTTGAATTTCTTCACTCAAATCCATTTGAATTCCCTTGAATTCAAATTCCATTTCAAAATCATTTGGATTCCCTATTTTGAAATCCTATTTGAAATTCTATTTCCAATTCTACTTTGAAATCCTATTTTCAAAGTTTATTTCAAATTCTATTTTGAAATCTCATATTCAAATTTCTACTTGAATTTCTGTATTCAATTCCATGTTCAAATTCGATGCTCGAATTTCTATTTCAAATCTCTATTCAAATTTCATATTTAAATTCCATTCAAATCTCTATTCAAATTTCACATTTGAATTCTTCCTTGAAATACTATATTTCAAATTCTATTCAATTCTTCTTTGCAATTCTATATTTCAAATTCTATTTTGAAATTCTACATTCAAATCTCTATTTGAATTTCTTTATTCGAATTCCTTTGAATTCAAATTTTATTTTAATTCCTTGAATTCAAATTCTATTTTTCATTCTAATTTCATCTATTCAAATTCTATTTGAACTTCTTATTTGAATTTCTAATATTCAATCTCCTTTTAAAATTCAAATATTTAAACTCCTTTTAAAAATTCAAATGTTCTACTCAAATTTCATTTGAGTTATATATTTTAAAAATTCCATTTCACATCCTATTTTGAAATTTCATTTCAAATTCCAATTCCATGCTTGTATTTCTATTTCTGAAATATCAAATGATAATTCTTTTTACTTCATTTATAACTTCGTTATAAAAGAACTATTTGTAAACTTCGTTTAAAAAGAAACTACTTGTTTTATTTTTCAAAACAAGTTTATATTTTTTTATTCCATTTAAAAAATCAAATTCTATTTAAAAATAGGATTTTTCCTTTTTAAATCACCAATATCCTTCCACGATATTTTTAAATATCATTGCTTAAGCCCAGTGATAAAACACACAAAGCAACCAATTATTTATTTTTCTAACACATCATATATAACAATATATATGCAAACAATTAAACAAACCGATAATATATTTTTGAGGAATCCAGTTGGATTCCTCCAACCTGTTTTCCTGCATCCACAGATGTTAGCACATAAATAATACCCATTCTGCTTCGTGGCAGAATATCGCGGTATAGAAGGTCATCCACTAATCATAGCGTGGGGCGTATAGGGTAATCATCCGCTATGAAACTGCGGGCATCCGCTAATGAGACTGCGGGAATCCAACCAATCAATCAACCCAATATATATATATATAGCCTAAATAACTAATATATATAAAGCAAGCAGAAAGCATTCACACAAGCAACAAACAATTATTTTTAATGAAATAAAAATAATTCTAAAGGTGAGTGAGATTTACTCACCGAGATTTTTATTTGCACTGGTATCAATTTCTCTTTTATTGATTCCCGAGTCTCCGAACTCCATAAGGATGATTTCATTCGATTTCTCCTTTCCTTATTTTGATTTGATTTTCCAACCTTGTGTACATTATATATATCGTATATAAGAATTTTAACTATATAAAATTAAGCGACTTAACTAAGTAAATTAATTTTTTTTTTTTTAGAACAAATTATAAAATTAGTGACTTCATTCATTTGATTTAAATGACTATCATAAATCCTAATATCTCATTAAAAATCCTAACCATTTTACTTATTAAAAATCCTAACCTTTTTAACTTATAAAAATTCTAACCTTTAGAAATAAACAAATAAAATTACCTTAAATTCTTGTTTAAATTTCCTTTTTCTTCCCTGCTATTCCTGTCGCCTAAAAACTGTCCCTCGAAAATCACTCAGTGTTGGCGTTCCCCTTCAGCATTCACCCTCACCAGAAGTTGCAACCGACTTCCTCTCCCATCCCGAAACTTCTGAGCCTCGTCGCCTTGGATCCAGCACCACTCGACCTTCGAACGAGCCTTTAACCCCATCGCAACTCCCTGGGAGCCCAACGCCCTAGTTTCCAGTTCGGATTTTGAAGACCGAAGGTGAGCGTCGCACCGCCTTTGACCTAATACCTATCCTCCTAGCAAGCGTCTCCTGTTGGTTCGAGCCTTAGGGTATTCGCGATTTTCCCCTTTCGATCTTGAATATCGCAGCCATTTTAATTCCCTTTTTGAAGCTTTTCGATCTGTTGGTTTTTGCGCATTCGAATTAGCAGAGAACGGAACCAAAAGATGAGAATCATATATTTATTTCATTTGCTTAAAGCTTCGAATGCGGTTTGATTTTTGCTGAAGGATAGAAAGGGGAAACACTGCAATTTATAGAAGAAAGGGGGAAAACACAATGTACGCTGCCATTTAATTGTTGTCCCCTTGATATCGAGAACGGGAAACAAAAATTACTGCTCGAGAAGAAGAGATAGCCTCTGCTAATTGTAGTCTAGGGTGGCTTCTGATAGAGCATAGGTCGGCTTGAAATTAGGGTAGGGTGGCTGTTGATTTGATTTTAATTAAAACTAAAATATCTCACCAAATCCTTATTTTAAAATCCTAAACCCCTTTTTAACTATAACGACTGATGTCTCCAAGTCATTTTGCTATTTTGAATAGGTTAAACAATTTAATTTGAACGTAATATAAAATAATCAATATAATATAATATAATTTTAACTCAAACAAATAAATCTCCTAAAAATAAATTATTATCGTCTATTGAAATAGAATCTATACTGCTCATCTAAGGGTTTAAACAAAATTTGATTTAAAAATGTAATTCAATCCTAAACAGTTAATTTTATTGAAAATAAATTAATATTATCGTTCTAATTCAATAATTAAATCCATTTATATTTGAATAAATATTAAAAACCATACTAAATATTTAAAATAAACTGTTCAAAAATCTGGGTCGTTACAATCGGTTCGCGCTGGAATTGTGAAAAGGCTTGCACAGTTCATTTTTGAAGCAAAGCCATTTGAGTTCGACATGTCCCTATTTGGATCCTATATATTTTTCTAGTCATTTTGGATCTGCAAAACCCGTTATTTTATTTTACTAAACCATCCGGTTTCCTTTTATTTTGATGGCTTAGTATGGACACATTTGTTCATTTATTTACTACATGCACTACATGCACGTCCTTTGTTTTCCGTAGCTAATTCATGCACGCATTCCATTTTCCAAATGTCTCCATTTCAAAAGCATGCGTCTCCTATGCTTCCAAAGTTAGAAACGTTGGTTCCTTCAAGGTGTGCAATCCCATTATCATTTTTATTCCTTTCATTTTCCACCCGTACGTTAAAGGTTTAAAGCCAAACTGCTGACCTTCCTCATTTCCTATGCAACTGTTCATTTTTATTTGCTAACGTTCGTTCTACTTTTATTATAAAACCATTTATTTTATATTTAAACCGTTCAAATTTTTTTGTCTAAGAGTCATTTACCTTTTCAAACAGTAAAATCCGTTCGTTCAAAATTGTAACCGTACATTTCTCGCCAACTGTCATTTGTCATTTCCTCTGAAATTTTCATTTCATTTTACCGCATCCTTTTTGGTTTTCAAAATTCAAAAACTAGCATTACATTTGGGTGGAATGACCACGTAGAGCTTTATAGTCAGTGCATTCTCCTGAAGTATCGTTCAAAACCCAGTTATTTTAGTTGCCACTTTTATAAATTGGAACTGCAACTTCATTATTTCCTCCCCATCGCAAGTCCTCCTTCCCATATGCCTTCCCCTCTCGCCTCACTCCCATGCCATCAAATCCGGCCAACTCTTGTGAAACCGCCACCGAACCCGAGCTCACCCAACTGCAGTGCCGAGCCTCCCCTGCTCCGAAGTCTAAACCTCCTCACCCCGCCTCCCTCTCAGCTGACCCGAACCTGAACTCCGACCTGGAGCTGCCGTGATGGCCTTCTGGTGCTCGATCCCCTCCGTCTTTACAGCTCCGACTCCCTTCACTTCCATTTGGTTCGCACCCATAGCTATGTTCCCTGTCCCCTGCGCGTGTATGTGTGAGTATGTGATGGAGTGTGTTTATGTATGAGTGAAACTGTGTGTTTCTTGTGTGGAGTGAGTTCGTGTTTTGCATGAGAGTTGCGTGTGTGTCTTTTTACCTCTTTTGTTTGTTTGTGAATGTGTATTCCTGTGTGTGTTTGTTTATAGCGTGAGTTTCTTTGTGTAATAGTGTGTGTATGCCGCGCGTGTGTGTGTTTGTTTGTGTATTGTCTGTGTTGTTTGTGTGAGTTGTTTTAAATTATATTATCTATATGTATGAATATATTGGTGCTATTGTGTATATAAATTTGCCGTATGGTGTGCATATTTATATATATAAGAGGTATATATTGTGTTTGGGATGGTTCGTATGTGTGGATATATTTCTGTGATAAGTATTATATATACATATATAATTTATCATATATATATATATATTATTGGTTTTGGTGTACATTGAATTCTAAAATATATATATATATATATATATATATATATGCTATAATTTTATGGTATAGCAATTTATATAAAATATAATATTTTTTGAAAAAGTTGATTTGTTATTTGTGTCGAGTGTGGTGTCGAGTTCGAAACCGTTCTGAAACCCCATATCCGCACCGTCCCAGAAACCGAATAGCAGTACCTTGGCCTCCTCTTAAATAAATAAATATTGAGTTATATCAAGTTGAAGCCGTACTAAATCGTGCCTGATATCGTCGGTTCATTCTGCTTCTGTCAATTTCCGTCCCTATTTCTATGCCACGAAAGGTGAGTTTATCTCACACCTGACTCACATTTTTCATCGATGTTAGATCAATAATGAACTGTTATATGAAATGTATAAGACTGCTGTTAGAAATTGTTTGATTTGATATATATGCACATTTCTTATGTGACACGATATTCATATGACAAGTATATGCATTGATTATATATGACTATGATGTGATTTATGATATATGATGATTTGTTATGTTGAAGATACCCCTAGTTTAGTAGAAATCACTAAGGGTTGAAATGATACATATCTGAACGAACATTAGATTAGGGAAAATCGTTATTGGTTGAAATGATAGACCTGAACGATTTTTATTGAATTTGGGATCGTGGGTTGAAATGATAGACCCGTTGAATTTTTATAAATTATGGGTTGAAATGATAAATATCCATATCACTTGACCATAGGGTAGAAAACTATATAAGGACACCGTTGGTCATGTTTTCGAAGTAAGGGAATTTGGAAATTTTGATTTTTAAATAATTATTAGGATTTTATATTATATTTTAAAGGATTTAAATTTAAATTATTCTGTAAATTTTAAATTATATATTTACAAATGATTTAATGAGTAAATATATATTTAAATGTTTATTTAAGATTTTACTTATAATTTATTCATATAAGTATTTGATTTTATTTTATTACAATAAATATTTCTTTAAATTTATATTGTTTTAAACTTATATATGTTTATAATCTATATTCTAATGAATTTTAGAAGATTATAACTTATATATATCTCTACTTTCAAAATTAATTTTCTTATATATATTTTATAATCTTTAATAATAAACCGAAGATGGATAAGTAAGACTTGCGATTTAAATTCGAGGTTTAAGATTCGAATTTATATAACGATGTTGATTTAACGAATGAACTGATATATGAAATGAATTTGAATTTGGATTGGTTTAAACTTATGAGATAATTTGAATTGTGAAATTGATTCTAAATTTGAATCTTTTGAATTTAAGAGAAAATGTATTTTGAATTTATAATTTATATGTAATGAATTCGATTTTAAGTAACCGAATGTGAATTTGAATATATAGATTTTATATATGGAATCGAATTTATAATCGTATAGTTTGAATTGGAATATTTGTGAAATCATACTTATAAGAATGGTTTAATTATGTTTGAACTGTTTGAATTGAAATATATGGTTTTGACTTGACTTTATAGAAATGAATTTGAATTTTTCGACTTAAACTAAATAATTTAAATTTATAAATAATGGTTTCGAATTTCATGAATTGAATTGCAAACCACAATATGTTTTGTTTAAAAATTGAAATATAAGTTTTTGACTTGAATTATACATTTTGAATTCAAACCAAAATGTTGAATCCATGTAAATCGATTTGAAACGTTTTCTTTAAAGGTAGAATTTGAATTGTTTTAAACTTGAAATTTTGTGAATATAAACCCAACCAAATAATATCGAAGTTAAATGGTTTCATATCGATTTAAATGGAATTGAGAAATTTAAGGTATAACTTAAATATAACTCGATTTTGGATTTGAGATTCAATATGCGAATACTTTCGGAAATTTTATCAAAGTTAAAATGTTATAGTATTAGTTTATACTATATTTGAAATTTTTACGATATGGTTCTGAATCGATTTGAGTTGTTTCCAAAATTTTATATATTCAAAGTTAGATATTAAATTTTGAATTCAAAACTTGAACTTGAGATTTCGTATAAACTATTTTATAAAGTGATTTATAAAATAATGACCACGGTGTGAAAAATGTAAACGATTGGTTGTTAAAGAGACTGGGATCGTGTAATAACCCGGTAATTCTGAACCAGTTTAAAAATTTTATTTTGGCAATTTTAGTGGATTTTGAATATTTAAAATGAATTATTTTAAATAATATCGACGAGAAATTTATTTTGAATATAATTCGAAGGTATATATTATATACGTCGTCGTTAGAATATAAATAATTATAGATAATTATAAATAGAATTGAAAATGGCGCGGCAGTTCGATAATTCGATTTCAAACTTCAGTTGAATGTACCGGGTGCAAAACAATCCGGATTTTAGTGAAAACAAGAACATTAGGATCTAATTGGTGATATCTTTCCAACGAATCCAAAAAACTGAAATTTCATAGCGGGAATCAAAAGATATGTCCAGTTGAAAATTCTGAATAGTCGCTATGGAATTCAGGCCCTTTTTTTTTTAGAGCAAACGGATGTGTAGCGCGGGGCTACACAGCCGGTTAATTAATAGATAATAGTATATATCCAACTGACAAACCCAGTTGGTGGTCCAAAATACAACCATCACAAAGTTTAAGATACATCATACAACACACGTAGAGTATATTACGGGTACAACTACAAAAGCGTTCAGATCAAACTGTTAACCATCATAATTATACAAGTACTATGCTGAGAAATAAAGAGGCATCATCAGTCATCACATAAGCTCCATTCTAGACTCTGTATCATTGCTATCAACCGAAGTAGATGGAGAAGGGGCCACCGGTAGTGCAAACCTGAATACAGCAGCATGATTGACTCCAGAACCTGATGAGGATGAATAAATATGAATGATACGATGACAGATAGACATGATCGAATTAGCCTTATTATTAAAAATTCATGCATTTCTTTCTTTCCATATACACCAACTATAAGCAGCCAGTAAGATATCAAGTGATGGACAAGGATCAGATTCCCAATGGTCAAAAAAAGAAGAAATGATGGGGATGAAACCAATTAAATGGGTACTTGCTGCAGCCCAGATTGAGTAGGAATAGTCACAGGAAAAGAAGAGATGATGAATGGATTCAGCATGAGAATTACAGAAAGGGCAGTTGGGGTCAGGAACCACGTTGCGTTTGAAGAGCTTCTCCCTTGTATTGACCTTTTCATGAATCAAACACCATTGGAAGAAGAGAATTCTTGGAGCCAGCTTGCATTTCCAAAGTCTTGAGAATTTAAACAATCTACCAGAAAAATTCAGGTATTTGTAACATGAGGAAACAGAAAAACCTCTAGATGGAGAGAGAACCCAAACAAAATGATCATCCAAGTTATTTAGCTGAGTGTTGCTAATGAGAGCAAAGATATTAAGCAACTGTAAAAGAATACTCCGATCAAATAGCAAACCTGGAACTAAGCTAACATAATCATCATTAAAAGCATCAACAACAGAAAGCGAAGGATTAGACTGAGGAGAAAAGAGTGAAGAAAAGGAAAGAGAGAGAGGTAACTGACCATGCCAAATATCGTGCCAAAATAAACAGGATGAACCACCCCCCAAAGAGACATGAAACAGAAATTTAATACGAGGAAGACAAGATAGAATCCCATGCAAGAAGGGAGAGATTCTAGAGGAAGGACGATGATGCAAAACATGATGGGGGTCAGAAGAAAAGTAGCGAGCTAAAATCCAATTTTTCCAAATGAAATTTCCAGGGCTTACGAGTCTCCAAACCCATTTGGCCAACAAAGCAATATTAAAATGGTGAAGGTCAAGAACACCAAGCCCCCCTTGATCAGAGTGTAGGCATACCGTCCTCCAGTTGATTAATTTCTTGATGCTATGACCATTCCAAAGAAATGAACTTCGAATTGAATCAATCTTACAAATTACCCACTTGGGGAGTTTATGAAAAGACATCCAATGTGTAGGGATAGCGGAAAGCACAGATTTAACTAGAGTTAAACGGCCCATAGATGATAATGAATTTGCTTTCCAAGATGCTAATCTAGTATCAATCTTATTGATAAGGGGAAGCCAATCATTTTTGTGAAGTTTAGAGGATCTGAGAGGTAAACCAAGGTAGGTCATTGGGAATTTTGCTACTTTGCAGTTGAGAGTAGAAGAAATCAAGTCACCAAGATGATCTGACTTACCAAGCATGTAAATAACACTTTTATTAAAATTAATGGAAAGACCAGATATCAACTCGAATACATATAATAGGATTTTGAGGCACTGGATATGGAAAGGTTTAGGGGAAGAGAAAATAATAGTATCATTTGCAAATTGTAAATTGTTGATGCATAGGGGAGTATTTGGGAGAGAGATACCATCCGAGTAACCATGTGAAGAAGCTTGTTTAACCATTTGATTAAACACATCAGCAACAAGCACAAAAATCAAAGGGGAAAGAGGGTCGCCTTGTCTAAGCCCACATTTAGGTTTGAAAAGGTTTCCAGAAGCACCATTTACTGAAACGTATGAGCAGCATGAGTTAAGTATATTATCAATCCATGAACACCATTTATCTGAAAAACCCTTGTGTTTAAAAACATCCATGATAAAGGGCCAACTTACTGAGTCAAATGCTTTGGAAAAATCCAGCTTTAGTAAAACACCAGGGGTAGATGAGTGATGACAGAAGGCGATTATTTCCTGAGTTGCAGCGATACAGTCATGAATGTTCCTCCCCAAAATGAAAGCAGATTGTTCTGGTCCAATAAGTGTGGCAATAACAGATTGAAGACGATTAGCTAACACCTTTGTGATGATTTTAAAAGTAGTATTTAGCAGGCTAATGGGGCGGAAAGAAGATAAAGTGTTGGCCCCCGAATGTTTGGGAATGAGGATAATGTTGGCATAATTTAGTCTGGCAATTGAAGTAGGATCGTTATAAAATTCATTGCACATGTCAATTATATCAAATTTGACCAAGGCCCAAAAATGCTTAAAGAAAACTGGGCCGAACCCATCAGGACCAGGGGCCTTATCATCCGACATATCCTTCAATGCAGCCCAAATTTCTGATTCAGAGAAAGGATGATCAATGTGAATAGGCGCAGGGTTTGGATAAAGAAGATGCCATTCAACATCAGGTGAATTTGAATGTGAACGACCAAGCTGGGATCAGAAGAAATCAGAAAAGAGAGAGAGGATGACATTTTGATCAGAAAAAGAGAGGCCATCTTTAATTATTTCCGATATGAATGTTGATCTCCGTCCGCCATTAGCCATTCGGTGAAAATATGATGTATTCCTATCACCTTCCTCCAACCATTTGGCTTTGGATCTTTGCTTCCAACCAATTTCTTCTTGTTTCATCAGTCTATCCAACTCGTCTTCTAAAGCACGTAAATTATCATGCTCAGCTTCAAGAAGTGGGCGTTGTTCTTCTAGAATGTTGATGTCAATAATTTCATTTTGAATATAGGAGATGCGAGAACGAATAGAACCCCATATGTTTTTAGCCCATGGTTTAATAATCTTTCTAAGGGTTCTCAATTTTAGGACAATCCTTTGAGATGCTGATGCTACATTTAAGTTTTGAGACCAAATTGAATGAATAAAGTCATCAAACGAGGGTTCGAGTAGCCACAACCTTTCAAATCTAAAGGGACGATTGATGCATGCAGAAATATCAGAATTTAGCAGAATGGGGCAATGATCTGATATAACTGAAGCCAAACCGTACACCACAGTCAAAGGGAAAAGCTCGTCCCAAGCGCCATTATATAGAAAGCGGTCAAGTTTAGCCAACGATGGTGACGATCTATGGTTTGACCAAGTGAAGGAGCGGTTACTTATCGGTGGATCAATCAAGGAGCAGTCAAAAATGAAAGAATTGAAGTTATCAGAGTCCTGGGATAGATTGCCTGAGTTTCTGTCAAAAACAAATCTGGTAGTGTTGAAATCTCCACCAATCACCCAAGGGCCCAAGAATTGGGATGCAAGAGAGCAACAATCCGACCAGAGAAGGGATCTATCAGTTGCATCTTGAGGACCATAAATATTAGAGAAGAAGTAGATTTGGTTTGAGGGAATATGACGTAGTGCAACATGAAGTGCTGATTTATTTTGAATAGACCAACATAAGGACCAAATTGATTCATTCCAAGCTGTAATTAAACCTCCACATGTGTCAATTGCCTTAACAAAAGTCCAACCAGAAAGGAAGGAGCCCCCCACTAATCTAAAGTAATTTGGAGAAGGGTCATCAAGTTTAGTTTCTTGGAGAAAAAGAATGTCGATTTTTAAAGGGAGTAAAACCAAACTAATTGCATGGCATTTTGAGGGGTTGCCCAAGCCCCTAACATTCCATGAAACGATTTTCATTTGGCACCATTAATACGCTCAAGTTCCAAATCATGCATGGAAATATAGTGTGATTCACGTAAGTTAACACCCATGCAACGTGACATTTTTCTACATAGTTTTTATTAGCAGAAGAAAAAACAACAGGAGTAAATAAGCTACCCGAGCCTTCAGGATGATCCACTCTATTCTTGATCCTTGCACTACGTCTGACAATGACCGGCGAAAGAAACTGGGTCCAGTTCTCTTCTTCTGCATTATGAGTAGCATCAGCTGGAAGGATTTGCTGGAGAGGGGGGATAGGTTGAGGTGGCGACTGATTGTCTTGAGGGATCACGTTGGGAGGGGCAATTGATAGAGGGTCATCAATTTGGAGAGGGGCAATTGGGAGGGGGATAGAGAACGGGAAGGGCATAGGGATATTTTGAAAAAGCATATCAGTGTTGAAAAGGTGATTCATGTTCTGTTGAGGGGCTTGATCAACTTCGTGATCCACTTCAGGTATGGCCATAGCAGACATATCATTTGGTGCGATTTCAACAGAATCTTCAAAGTTATCATGCATGCAGGGAATCGTTAGCTCTTCAATATTACCAATAAGTAAGGATTCGGGTTTAACACCAGGGTGTTCATGGATGCAACGTTGGACTTTTATGAGATGTTTCTTCTTATTAATGTTAACCACAAGGAAAGTATTCAGGTCAATCCCCTCAAAAAATTGAATTTTGATAAATAAGTTTCTGTGATCGAAGTGAGCCCATTCACAATCATCTAAAGCTACAACTTTTCCCAAAGGACTAAGAATATTCATAACTGCAGCAGAATTGTACCTTAGAAATTCTGGAAAACCCACCACCTTTGCCCATGATTCACACTCTAACACCGCTTCCGGTTCCCATTCAGCTTCAGACCAAGGCTCAAAGTATATAGATCCTCCAGGCTTCGCAAAGAGTTTCCAGAACAAGACTTGGTTTTTAATCCATTCATTTGGGCAAGAGACGATGAAGGAGTTGTTTCTATATATCCACATGGGCCATTCGTGATAATTGAAAGCATTAGATAGGATGAAGTGAAGCGATGTAATACTCCAACCACCAGAAATCATGGTACCAACAATGTAGTTTGATGAGTCTTCCATTACAAAGTGATTCATATTTTCAGTGCATAGTGTGGGAGAGATGGATGGGGAGGGAATAGGAGTTGGAGAGGGCGTGGATTGCCGACAGCTGGAACGATGTGGTCTTTTCTGGGTTCGATCAGATTGAGATGATGTATGAGGGACCCACGCAACAGAAGATGCATCATTCCAATGGACGCCTTTACGCACATGTTTTGAGGTGCCTCTTTGCATTCTTTTTTTAGGGCAACGTGTACATAAATGGCCGTAGCCTAAGCAAAAAAAACAAATTTTGGAATTCCTGCAGGCACTTGCCACGTGGCCTCTATCTGCACATTGAATACAGCGACGTTCACTCTTCAGAAAATTGACCATGTTCTGAATTGAAGAGAAAGCAGGTAAAATAGATGATTTTTTCGCAATCGTGCAATCAGGTGGATCCAACGGTGGAGTTGATGCTACCTCCGCATAGGATTTTTTTGGCATATCATCTGAAAGATTTTTCAGAGCATCAAAATGATTGTTATAGGTAAAACCTTGAGATGATGGATGACTTAAATTTTGGCGTGATGAGAATTTAGAAGCGGGAGGAGAAACCGGACGATCAACAGGATAAGATGAGGCAAGGGGACGGTGAGATGAGGAAAGAGTAGGTTTTCGAAAAGCTGAGCGAGAAGAGTGAGGTTGATATGGATAATGGCGAGGAAGACGCGAGGGGAACGGAGGGCGAGAGCGGAAGAAAGAAGGAGGACGATGAACCGAAGGGGAGGGAGGACGATGAGGCGGAGCAGGGCGAGAGCGGATGAAAGAAGGAGGACGATGGACCGAATGAGGGGGAGAGCGATGAGGCGGAGGAGGGGAAGGAAGGATAGGAGGACGGGGGTGGAACGCGGCACGATATTTAGCTGGGAAAGGATAAGAGAAGCGGAGGGAGTCCGCCATGAAAGTGGTCTTTCCCCGTTACATCAATTTGTAGTTAATAGTCGAAATTTGCGAACGGTCACTATGGAATTCAATGGGAATTTTGCAAACGACCTCGGATTTCGACGAAACCACTTTTGTTGGGTCCGTGATGTCAAATTATTGCTAGATTCCAAATTTCATAATTTTTCGAATCAATATGTGAGCGTGGCAAAGGAAAACGCGTTTGACCAGTTTCAGTTGATTTTAATCGACTGGAAAATGGCCATTTTTCCAACGGTCTCAGAATTCAACGAAACTAGTTTTGTTAGGACCGTATCGTCAATACGAAGCTAGAAAATATTTTTCTGCAATTTATAGAGTTCGTATGTGACCCTGGTAAATTGAAATGTATGTTTAAAATAGAATATATAGATTTAAATGTAAATTCAACGGAAACTGATTGTAACGATCAAATCAGCTTGCGATACATATCCCATTATGTTCGGAATGGGGGTAAAACGCTATGGACGACAGGCGGTGGGCCTCGTTTTGAGGTCGAAAATAAAAGTTGCTTTTTGGTGAAAATAAAATAATTAAATAAATTAAAAATTAAAAACCCCCTTCTCCTTCTATAACCTCTGCCCCCCCTTTCACGTTGGAATTCAGAAAAAAAGGGGAAAGCGGAGAGGAGCATCGCCCATCCCCTTAAACCGCCGCAGCCTCGAAGAGACCCCCCCTCCTCGACAGATCGGAGACCCCCCCAGGCGCCAGAGGCGACGCGAAGACCCTCCCACAGCGGAGCGACAACCGCGAAGCCCCCCCCCCCCTTCAGCTCAAAATCGAAGCCGCCACCGCCCTGTCAGACGCCGAGCCCTCCCCACCACCTGCGCCGTCTTTCTCCCTCCCTTGGCTAGCCAATCTCGATCCCGGCGCCTCCTAGCCCCATTTCCGACTGTGAGTCCTCTATTTAATCTCAGTTTGCTTATTTAAAGTATTATTTAAAACTAATGTTTTCATTTATATAGTATATGAGAAGGTAGGGGTGTAAAGAAATGATTTTTGTAATAAAGGTATGATTTTTCTTAGTTTAGAGATACGATTTTATTAGTATAAAAAGATTACATTTTTAGTAATGTAAAGACGATATTTTTAAAATAGAAAAGATGATATTTTTAAAATAGAAAAGACGATATTTTTAAAATAGAAAAGACGATATTTTTAAAATGGATAAGGCGTGATTTTTACATATGTAGTGAAGTAAAAATATGATTTTTACTTTGAGAAAAATATAATTTGTATATAGGTAAGATAGTAAAAATATCACCTTTATATATGTAGTGAAATAAAAATGAAATCTTCATATTTGAAAAGATGAAATCTTTATAGTTGAAAAGGCGAGATCTTTATATAGATGATAACGAGGTAAAAATAGAATTTTTACCTATATAGTAGCGAAGTAAAAAATTCGATTTTTATATATTGAATAGAAATGTAAAAAAAATCGATTTTTAAATATATGAAGTGATTATAAAAATATGATTTTTAAATTGAAAGTGACTAAATAAAAATGTGATTTTTATTTTAAAGATATCAGTATATAAAAATGTGATTTTTACATATGTAGTGAAAGCGGACAACGAAAGCGACAAAAGGCGAGAACGATGAAGATTTCTATCAATGAAGAGTCGTGGAATTGGGATAGCTATTGGTGAGAATTTCTCACTCTTCAATTTCCTTTCTAGTTATATATATATATACTAGGATGCAGACGGTGCTTAGTAACACCCGACACAATCGTCCACAGACCATGGACTTGTTTGTTTGGTTGCATAAATTAGTTAGATGATTTGATCCGAAATTGGTTGTTTGGTGAATTTGATTGATGTGTGAATGGCATGGGCCTTCACTAGACCGGGGATAAGGCTAGGCCTCGTCCCGTTTCTAGTATTGTGCCGTTATGCCGCCGAAATTTCCTAAAATAAGTTAGAAAAATAAAAATATCATTTTTATTTTTGTAAATGAACTGAATAAAAATTCATGTGTTAAAATAAAATATTTATCGTTAAAAAAAATAATTTTTAACGTGAAAGTGAATAAATAAATATTTATAAACAAATCGGCCGATTTGTTTATATACACTGATTTGACTGATATTGATTGGGTCGATAAATTTTACACATCGGCCAACTGCACAACTAAAATTTGTGTTTGATTGTTTGAAACCCCACACAGGTGTTGGGATGAAATTTGAAGTTCACTCATCCTGATTGATTCAATATGTCGATCGATTGATTGACAGGCTGTTATAAGCGTTAGATATCAATATTTGATGCTTATACAGTGTAGTGCACTTTGGTTGATGGTTGATTATTTTTCAATGTTATTATACACATATGATGTATGAAAATCCATATAATTAACATTATATGGTAATTGATTGGGCCTCATTCCAATCGGGAAAATAAAGAATATTATAAATAAAAGTTCATGTGTTGACTGTACTCATCCGTTGAGATTAGTCATGTGTTGAACGAAATACTTTAATAATAAAATTTACATCTTTATCAATATTATAAAATAAAAGTTCATGTGTTGGCAGTACTCATCCGTTGAGATTAGTCATGTGTTGAACAAAATATTTTAAAAATAAAATATTTGGAATAGAAATATTTGAAAAAGAAATATTTGAAATAGAATATTTGAAAATAGAAATATATGAAGCCGTGTTGATTAGATTGACGCCATTTTGACGTGAACGATATTTATATCGATTTTATTCATTTTAAAAGGAATATTGAAAAGTGATTTCGAAATTAAATATTTAGAAAACAAATTTGATTTCAATTGAATATATAACGAATTTAATTTGAATTGAATAGAAAACCAATTTGAATTGAATCGAATAGAAAACCAATTTGAATTGAATAGAAAACCAATTTGAATTCAATCGAATAGAAAACGAATTTGAATTGAATTGAAATTTGAATTGAATAGAAATGAATTCTAAAACGAATTTATAAGGAAAAATTCAATTTTGATTTGAATTGAATTGGAAGTTGAAATTGTTTTTGAAACGAATTCAAAACTATTTACAAAATTCATTTTAAATAGTAATTGACGAAATATATATTATATATATTATATATATAATATAATGGCCTGAATAGAACGCGCTGCGCCGCGGCAATTCATGAATTTCGACCATTTATTTCAAACGGAAATTACGGGAGATCCGACCGTCGGATTCTCCTAAAACCGGAACCGTTGGGTTCGTATCGAAAAGAGCTTTCTAACGAATATTAGAAATTTGAAATCTAGCGGTTGGATTTGGAGATACGTCCAAATCAAATTTGAAAAAGGTCGTTGTAAGTGCAGTTCGATGGCCGTTGATGGAAATCGATTGTACGGGCCTTGATAAAATTATTAAAAATAGTAATAATTTGTGTAAAATCATAAGAAATGATTTGGGAAGAATTGGGATGAAAAACTCCATATTTGAAAAGATAAAAATAGATTTTTATCGAAATGAACTAGTTTTGAACTAAAATTAGAACCCATTTATTTTTAAATAAATAAATTGGATTTGAAATGAATTGTAAATAGAATTGATTTGTGGGTTTATCGTGAAGGGTGTTTTACATGACACTTGTTCTTTAACCCGATAATCAATAGAATGTGATTTGGCTTTGTCGTGAACTGTGCCTTAAAAGACATTAGTTCTTTAACCCAGTAAAAGGAGTTTTAATGAATCTGCAAGTAGATTAAAATATGAATTGATAATCTAAAGTATCAAATATAGGAAATGAGCGAGAATGGAGTATCACCAGTTTTGCTCCAAAGCGGTAGTTAAATCTTTAATTAGATTTGAACGTGAAATGGTAATTAATTTTACTGATAACACCATGGTGTTAGATATGGAGTGCTACTAGTTTTGCTTCATGGGATGAATAGGTTGGGATTGGGAAATAAAATAAACAATTACTTCGGTGTGGTTCGCTAATCTCGACTAGTTTAGAAAACCATAATTTGGTTTGAAATGACATCCGAAGGAAGATTAAAGGATAAATTTTAAAGAATTTATCTTGGATAAAATTAATGGGAACCTTTCCCTAAGAATGTGATTTGGTGAATAAAAGAATATTCTGAATTGGAATGAGGCGTATGTTGTGTTTGTCTAACATTTGTTTTTAATATGCGTGGGTTGTTCGGAAAGGTCGGGTTTATACCCATTCTGAATAACCGATTCGACGATAAGTCGAAGATGAAGACGGTGGTCGAAGACCGGAAGTCTTACACATCGTTTGGGTAATTATTGACGATCCTGATTGGGATGTACACCCAAGAGGATGGAAATAGTTGGTGGTCGTCCAGACGTACTTGGAGATGGATGGATATGCGAGGAAAGTGCCTCCGGTTTCGTTCAGACCCAGAACGAACTTGTAAATGGATTGTGTATCTGACATTAGATTTTATTCTGTGTTGATTGATTTCTGTTAAATATATATCTGTTTGGTGGCGGAGAATTTATTCTCTTGCTTAACGCCCTTCTCTGAGACATACGAGCTTAGAGGTTATATATCGATAGATATCAATCGCACGACATAAATTGCCTGTGTGGCATGCTGAGTTGCATAGATCAAGGCTTCTGCTGAAAAGCAAAGTCTTGTGGTTGATGATCAAAGCACGACCTCTGTGGCATAGCTTTGTGTATAGCGTGAATTCGCGAGCCTCACACCTCGGTATGAGTCAAAAACGGGATACAGACTACAGGGAGAGCACGACGTTTCTTTCTAGCTTTGATGGTGTCAGTGACTTACCGGCCCTGACATTTATATACTTTTCACCTATGTGGTTGTTGGATGAGGCACCTCGATTTTAGGTCTGTAAGGACCGGGAAACGTGTGATCAGGCATAACTAATCCTCTAACGTAAGTGAGGACCGACCTTGAAGCATCCAGGGGTTACCCAGAGTGTGTAGTCCCGAGGCATTTGCTAGAGTGTCTCGAAGCGGAGAGAAGCTTGCCCCTTGCCTCGACTCATGACGGAAATCCAATTTCCAATACATGTATTTCGGCTTTATTTGTAGAGCCTAGTATGGCGACATAGTGGCATGGGGCACTTATGTCGTCTATGATTTATATTTATGATTAAAATTGTTTTGACACTATACACTTATTTTAGTATCAAATGATTTGTTTTAAACGTACCAAGCATGTTTGGCTGTTATAAGGTAAAACCCTATCCTCCGGCTTGTGTTGCATTGTGTGATGGGACCTGGGTCTTATAATAGCTTCATTTTTTGAAAAAGCATTGCGTTGTTTATTCTATGCACTGGTGTTCTTGGGAGGAAACCCGTTCCGTGTTATACGGCGTGGTCCCTTGAATTACTCTCTTTTAAATAAAGTTTTAATAACTGTTTTAGTTCTCACACCAGTCACATGACTGACCTGGAGTTTATTGTTTTAACCTAAACTCTAGGTGCCCTCATTTTCCGCACGGGCAGCTAGTAGTTTTGGTTTTGCAGATTTATATTCATAGGATCCTGGTTTACAGCTGGAATGATATCCGGAAAGCTCTGTATCCGTATATCACCTTCAATTGTGCTTTGTATTGTTTTTCCGCTGCTATGTAATTTATTGTAATCTCTGATATTTATCGAATGTAATTTATTCATTTATACTCTGTATATTCTTGTATCTGATGGAATTATTGTAATAACAATGAAATGTTCTTCTGTTTGTGTTCTGATTTGTCCTGTTCTCAAACGATCAGGGGTTTCAAACGGTCTAGATCGGTTTAACGACTGATTCGGATCGAGCAAAATTCCTTGTCGTCACATTTGGTATCAGAGCTTTGGTTTACAGAGCTCGAGAACAAGACACATTAGAACCATACGAAAGAATTCGTCAGATATTGGATTAGTAATATCCAATTAGAATGACTCGTTAGAGATAGGATCAGTAGTATCCTAGAACGAGTGTGAAGAGTATATTTTCCAAATGACAACAATTTTGTTTTGAAAATTTAAATCATTTTATATGTATTTGAATATTTATTTATTTTGAATTTGGACAATCCAGTATATAAAGGTTTTGCATATACGCGTCACGAACGTATATTCGAAGTTTTAATATATTAGATAGATATAGAGTCACACTATAGTCGCCCGGAGATGATTCTACTGATGACTATATAGCATCAGTAGTGTGTGTTCGAGTTTCGAAGGTGTGATTTTCTATATATTTCCATTAGACTGGTGTGAGAACCAAAACTTATATAGCAAGATTTATTTGTTGTGATTTGGCATCAAAAATGGGATTTTTGTATATATATCAAAAAGTTATGAATTTGAAACTCTAATTCACTAATTGATTGATGTTTGTGTTGTTTGTTTATTTGTTTGACAATTTTGAACCATTTAGCCTAATTAAACCGAATATTGAATTATATTGAAAATTGGTTGCATTTGCTTGCATATACATATACTTACATTGAACAAGTCATAGCAAGGAGGTTAGAGCAGAGAATAAAATTTGTTTGCCCGACAAATAGGTACATGTTTACTATAATTTACTGTTTTGTTTGGGTGATGATGATTTTATGAGCCTATTGTCTAGCCGCTTGGCTTTTTCTTTTTCTTTTTGAGATCAGAAGGCCTGTATGGCAATTTCGGGATTTTCCCGTGGCTCCCGGTGCAGGGGAGGTTATGGCGAAATTTTTTGGAAATTTAGGGTGTTAGCCAAATTTTTGAAAATTTGAAAATTCTCAG
Source organism: Allium sativum (assembly GCA_030737875.1). Taxonomy (NCBI): domain Eukaryota; kingdom Viridiplantae; phylum Streptophyta; class Magnoliopsida; order Asparagales; family Amaryllidaceae; genus Allium; species Allium sativum. The sequence goes on along the minus strand of CM060912.1, from coordinate 764,784,233 downwards.
AAACTGAAAAGTTGGAGAAAGGAAGCCAGATCGAACGTAGAGTTGACTAATCAACCCACTTTCGACTTTGTTCCTTTTCGGGGACGAAAAGTTTTAAGCGGGGGAGATTGTAATAACCCGGAAATTCTGAACCAGTTTAAATTTTTTATTTTGGCAATTTTAGTGGATTTTGAATATTTAAAATGAATTATTTTAAATAATATCGATGAGAAATTTATTTTGAATATAATTCGAAGGTATATATTATATACGTCGTCGTTAGAATATAAATAATTATAGATAATTATAAATAGAATTGAAAATGGCACGGTAGTTCGATAATTCGATTTCAAACTTCAATTGAATGTACCGGGTGCAAAACAATCCGGATTTTAGTGAAACCAAGAACATTAGGATCTAATTGATGATATCTTTCCAACGAATCCGAAAAATTGAAATTTCATAGCGGGAATCAAAAGATATGTCCAATTGAAAATTCTGAATAGTCGCTATGGAATACAGCTCCTTAAAAATCGGAATTTTGCAAACGACCTCGGATTTCGACGAAACCACTTTTGTTGGATCCGTGATGTCAAATTATTGCTAGATTCCAAATTTCATAATTTTTCGAATCAATATGTGAGCGTGGCAAAGGAAAACGCGTTTGACCAGTTTCAGTTGATTTTAATCGACTGGAAAATGGCCATTTTTCCAACGGTCTCAGAATTCAACGAAACTAGTTTTGTTAGGACCGTATCGTCAATACGAAGCTAGAAAATATTTTTCTGCAATTTATAGAGTTCGTATGTGACCCTGGTAAATTTAAATGTATGTTTAAAATATAATATACAGATTTAAATGTAAATTCAACGGAAACTGATTGTAACGATCAAATCAGCTTGCGATACATATCCCATTGTGTTCGGAATGGGGGTAAAACGCTATGGACGACAGGCGGTGGGCCGCGTTTTGAGGTCGAAAATAAAAGTTGCTTTTTGGTGAAAATAAAATAATTAAATAAATTAAAAATTAAAAACCCCCTTCTCCTTCTATAACCTCTGCCCCCCTTTCACGTTGGAATTCAGAAAAAAAAAAAGGGAAAGCGGAGAGGAGCATCGCCCCTCCCCTTAAACCGCCGCAGCCTCGAAGAGACCCCCCTCCTCGACAGATCGGAGACCCCCCCAGGCGCTAGAGGCGACGCGAAGACCCTCCCCCAGCGGCGCGACAACCGCGAAGCCCCCCCCCTTCAGCTCAAAATCGAAGCCGCCACCGCCCTGTAAGACGTCGAGCCCTCCCCACCACCTGCGCCGTCTTTCTCCCTCCCTTGGCTAGCCAATCTCGATCCCGGCGCCTCCTAGCCCCATTTCCGACTGTGAGTCCTCTATTTAATCTCAGTTTGCTTATTAAAAGTATTATTTAAAACTAATGTTTTCATTTATATAGTATATGAGAAGGTAGGGGTGTAAAGAAATGATTTTTGTAATAAAGGTACGATTTTTCTTAGTTTAGAGATACGATTTTATTAGTATAAAAAGATTACATTTTTAGTAATGTAAAGACGATATTTTTAAAATAGAAAAGACGATATTTTTAAAATAGAAAAGAAGATATTTTTAAAATGGATAAGGCGTGATTTTTACATATGTAGTGAAGTAAAAATATGATTTTTACTTCGAGAAAAAATATAATTTGTATATAGGTAAGATAGTAAAAATATCACCTTTATATATGTAGTGAAATAAAAATGAAATCTTCATATTTGAAAAGATGAAATCTTTATAGTTGAAAAGGCGAGATCTTTATATAGATGATAACGAGGTAAAAATAGAATTTTTACCTATATAGTAGCGAAGTAAAAATTCGATTTTTATATAATGAATAGCGATGTAAAAAAATTCGATTTTTAAATATATGAAGTGATTATAAAAATATGATTTTTAAATTGAAAGTGAATAAATAAAAATGTGATTTTTATTTTAAAGACATCAGTATATAAAAATGTGATTTTTACATATGTAGTGAAAGCGGACAACGAAAGCGACAAAAGGCGAGAACGATGAAGATTTCTATCAATGAAGAGTCATGGAATTGGGATAGCTATTGGTGAGAATTTCTCACTCTTCAATTTCCTTTCTAGTTATATATATATACTAGGATGCAGACGGTGCTTAGTAGCACCCGACACAATCGTCCACAGACCATGGACTTGTTTGTTTGGTTGCATAAATTAGTTAGATGATTTGATCCGAATTTGGTTGTTTGGTGAATTTGATTGATGTGTGAATGGCGTGGGCCTTCACTAGACCGGGGATAAGGCTAGGCCTCGTCCCGTTTCTTGTATCGTGCCGTTATGCCGCTGAAATTTCCTAAAATAAGTTAGAAAAATAAAAATATCATTTTTATTTTTGTAAATGAACTGAATAAAAATTCATGTGTTAAAATAAAATATTTATCGTTATAAATATAATTTTTAACATGAAAGTGAATAAATAAATATTTATAAACAAATCGGCCGATTTGTTTATATACACTGATTTGACTGATATTGATTGGGTCGACAAATTTTACACATCGCCGAACTGCACAACTAAAATCTGTGTTTGATTGTTTGAAACCCCACACGGGTGTTAGGATGAAATTTGAAGTTCACTCATCCTGATTGATCAATATGTCGATCGATTGATTGACATGCTGTTATAAGCGTTAGATATCTATATTTGATGCTTATACAGTGTAGTGCACTTTGGTTGATGGTTGATTATTTTTCAATGTTATTATACACTTATGATGTATGAAAATCCATATAATTAACATTATATGGTAATTGATTGGGCCTCATTCCAATCGGGAAAATAAATAATATTATAAATAAAAGTTCATGTGTTGACTGTACTCATCCGTTGAGATTAGTCATGTGTTGAACGAAATATTTTAATAATAAAATTTACATCTTTATCAATATTATAAAATAAAAGTTCATGTGTTAACAGTACTCATCCGTTGAGATTAGTCATGTATTGAACGAAATATTTTAAAAATAAAATATTTGGAATAGAAATATTTGAAAAAGAAATATTTGAAATAGAATATTTGAAAATAGAAATATATGAAGCCGTGTTGATTAGATTGACGCCATTTTGACGTGAACAATATTTATATCGATTTTATTCATTTTGAAAGGAATATTGAAAAGTGATTTCAAAATTAAATATTTAGAAAACAAATTTGATTTCAATTGAATATATAACGAATTTAATTTGAATTGAATAGAAAACCAATTTGAATTGAATTGAATAGAAAACCAATTTGAATTGAATAGAATAGAAAACCAATTTGAATTGAATCGAATAGAAAACGAATTTGAATTGAATTGAAATTTGAATTGAATAGAAATGAATTCTAAAACGAATTTATAAGGAAAAATTCAATTTTGATTTGAATTGAAATGGAAGTTGAAATTGTTTTTGAAACGAATTCAAAACTATTTATAAAATTCATTTTAAATAGTAATCAACGAAATATATATTATATATATTATATATATAATATAATGGCCTGATTAGAACGCACCGCGCCGCGGTAGTTCGTGAATTTCGACCATTTATTTCAAACGGACATTACGGGAGATCCGACCGTCGGATTCTCCTAAAACCGGAACCGTTGGGTTCGTATCGAAAAGAGTTTTCTAACGAATATTAGAAATTTGAAATCTAACGGTTGGATTTGGAGATACGTCCAAATCAAATTTGAAAAAGGTCGCTGTAATTGCAGTTCAATGGCCGTTGATGGAAATCGACTGTACGGGCCTTGATAAAATCATTAAAAATAGTAATAATTTGTATAAAATCATAAGAAATGATTTGGGAAGAATTGGGATGAAAGCTCCGTATTTGAAAAGATAAAAATAGATTTTTATCTAAATGAACTAGTTTTGAACTAAAATTAGAACCCATTTATTTTTAAATAAATAAATTGGATTTGAAATGAATTGTAAATAGAATTGATTTGTGGGTTTATCTTGAAGGGTGTTTTACATGACACTTGTTCTTTAACCCGATAATCAATAGAATGTGATTTGGGTTTGTCGTGAACTGTGCCTTAAAAGACATAAGTTCTTTAACCCAGTAAAAGGAGTTTTAATGAATCTGCAAGTAGATTTAAATGTGAATTGATAATCTAAATTATCAAATATAGAAAATGAGCGAGAATGGAGTATCACCAGTTTTGCTCCAAAGCGGTAGTTAAATCTTTAATTAGATTTGAACGTGAAATGGTAATTAATTTTACCGATAACACCATGGTGTTAGATATGGAGTACTACCAGTTTTGCTTCATGGGATGAATAGGTTGGGATTGGGAAATAAAATAAATAATTACTTCGGTGTGGTTCGCTAATCTCGACTAGTTTAGAAAACCATAATTTGGTTTGAAATGACATCCAAAGGAAGATTAAAGGATAAATTTTAAAGAATTTATCTTGGATAAAATTAATGGGAACCTTTCCCTAAGAATGCGATTTGGTGAATAAAAGAATATTCTGAATTGGAATGAGGCGTATGTTGTGTTTTTGTAACATTTGTTTTTAATATGCGCGGGTTGTTCGGAAAGGCCGGGTTTATACCCATTCTGAATAACCGATTCGACGATAAGTCGAAGATGAAGACGGTGGTCGAAGACAGGAAGTCTTCACATCGTTTGGGTAATTACTGACGATCTTGATTGGGCTGTACACCCAAGAGGATGGAAATAGTTGGTGGTCGTCCAGACGTACTTGGAGATGGATGGATATGCGAGGAAAGTGCCTCCGGTTTCGTTCAGACCCAGAACGAACTTGTAAATGGATTGTGTGTCTGACATTGGATTTTATTCTGTGTTGATTGATTTCTGTTAAATATATATCTGTTTGGCGGCGGAGAATTTATTCTCTTGCTTAACGCCCTTCTCTGAGACATACGAGCTTAGAGGTTATATATCGATAGATATCAATCGCACGGCATGAATTTCCTGTGTGGCACGCTGAGTTGCATAGATCAAGGCTTCTGTTGAAAAGCAAAGTCTTGTGGTTGATGATCAAAGCATGGCCTTTGTGGTGTAGCTTTGTGTATAGCGTGAATTTGCGAGCCTCACGCCTCGGTATGAGTTAAAAATGGGATACGGACTGCAGGGAGAGCACGACGTTTCTTTCTAGCTTTGGTGGTGTCAGTGACTTACCAGCCCTGACATTTATATACTTTTCACCTAAGTGGTTGTTGGACGAGGCGCCTCGATTTTAGGTCTGTAAGGACCAGGAAACGTGTGTTCAGGCATAATTAATCCTCTAACGTAAGTGAGGACCGGCCCTGAAGCATCCAGGGGTTACCCAGAGTGTGTAGTCCCGAGGCATTTGCTAGAGTGTCTCGAAGCGGAGAGGAGCTTGCCCCTTGCCTCGACTCATGACGGAAATCCAATTTCCAATACGTGTATTTCGGCTTTATTTGTAGAGCCTAGTATGGCGACATAGTGGTATGGGGCACTTATGCCGTCTATGATTTATATTTATGATTGAAATTGTTTTGACACTATACACTTATTATAGTATCAAATGATTTGTTTTAAACGTACCAAGCATGTTTGGTTGTTATAAGGTAAAACCCTATCCTCCGGCTTGTGTTGCATTGTGTGATGGGACCTGGGTCTTATAATAGCTTCATTTTTTGAAAAAGCATTGCGTTGTTTATTCTATGCACTGGTGTTCTTGGGAGGAAACCCGTTCCGTGTTATACGGCGTGGTCCCTTGAATTACTCTCTTTTAAATAAAGTTTTAATAACTGTTTTAGTTCTCACACCAGTCACATGACTGACCTGGAGTTTATTGTTTTAACCTAAACTCTGGGTGCCCTCATTTTCCGCACGGGCAGCTAGTAGTTTTGGTTTTGCAGATTTATATTCACAGGATCCTGGTTTACAGCTGGAATGATATCCGGAACGCTCTGTATCCGTATATCACCTTCAGTTGTGCTTTGTATTTTTTTTCCGCTGCTATGTAATTTATTGTAATCTCTGATATTTATCGAATGTAATTTATTCATTTATACTCTGTATATTCTTGTATCTGACGGAATTATTGTAATAACAATGAAATGTTCTTCTGTTTGTGTTCTGATTTGTCCTGTTCTCAAACGATCAGGGGTTTCGAACGGTCTAGATCGGTTTAATGACTGATTCGGATCAAGCGAAATTCCTTGTCGTCACAGATCGGATATTGTCATACTCTCTGCCAATACCGAAAACCACTTTAACAACTGTGTACGCGGTGGAGTTCCAGAATGAAGGGGATGATTTGGTGAACGACTCCATTTTTATTTCATATTAATTACGAGACCCTGACTACCTTGAGTCAGCTTGATGTGGCTAAAACCGGAGCTATGCACAGACCAAGTGAGGTTATACCTCTTATCGAGCACACTTCTTCGATATTATTCTATTACTGTTAAGATTCGATTTGGGCCTTTTTGATCATGGGAGTGTGTATCGAGGTGGGCGGTAGTTGCTAATATGCGTTACTACCAGTCAGGCTCTGCAAATGGTGAATCCACTCTGGCATTCCTTGTGTGCCTTGTCACATGCCTTATACGAGCCCACTACGATTTTGTTTTGTACTGTTTTATATGGAGTGCCCTCTGATCAACCTCCAGTTTACGGAGAAATTACGGTACTGTATATATTATGGGAATATATAAACAGTGTAAGAGTAATAATGGTAATCTCGCTTACGCTATTTTGACACTTTTACTTTACTGATAGACACTACTGTATATAGCGTATTATACTATATAGTATTAGTTTGACGGATCCTTAGAGGATGGTGATCCCAAACATCCTCTAAGTTACTGATTGCATTTCGTCGAACATTTCATTTGAGTTGATTTACTTCCATGAGAATGTTAGTCCTGATCTGAGTTGTTTTGTTTTGCATTATTACTCGGGTCAGATCGAGAATTCCAGTTTTCGAGATTCATCCTTGGAGTTGAAGTTTATGTCATGATTCACTCAATTGTATCTACTCATTATGTTGTTCCAGTCATCCAACTATTTCTGTCGTTTCTGTTTCAAATTGTTATCATTATTAATGTATCTGGAATTCATTGTTTAAGTCTTCTGTTGTATTATTTATGTAAACCTTGATGTAAATTTTATTTAGTAGCTTCATGAACTACTATTGTATTTTGTAATTTCCGCTGCGAGGTATTATATTGCTATGTATCTGTGTCTGTAATCTGTGATTATGTGATTTATTCTGTTTAACAATCTGTTATTTTGGACGTTTCAAGTTGACATGTTTTATCGATTCAGCACGGTCAGAATGGCGGGTCGTTACAGAAATTACCAAACGCGTTTAAATTCGCTACGCTCACATATTAATTCCAAAAATAATGAAAATTGGAATATAGTAGTAATTTGACATTTTGGATCCAACAAAAGTGGTCTCATCAAAAATGGAGGTCGTTTGCAAAATCGCTATTTTTAAGGGCTATAAATCCATAGCGACTATTCTGAATTTTCAAATGGACATAACTTTTTATTTCCGCTACGAAATTTGGATTTTTTTAGATTCGTTGGAAAGATATTTTCAAATATATTCAAATATTTCTAATTTCACTAAAATCCGGTTTATTTTGAATCCTATACTTTCATTTGAAATTTGAAATTTGAAATCGAATTTTCAAACTACCGCGCCATTTCCAATTCCTTTTATAATTAAAATAAATTTTTATATTCTGACCTCGATTCAAATAAATATATACGTTATAATTATATTCAAAATAAATTTCTAGTCATTATTATTTAAAATAAATCTTTTTAAATATTTAAATTCCATTAAAGTTGCCAAAATAAAAAAATTAAATTGGTTCTGATTTTTTGGGTTGTTACAATACATGCATTTAGTTGAGTTCTCGTATAACAATAGTTACCAGGTGAGTTTGAAATTATCTCCATTTGAAGCATTGTATGGTAGGCCATGTAAATCTCCTGAATGTTGGATAGAGCCTGGGAATCGATTAGTGTTAGGTCCAGATATGATCCAAGAAGCCTCAAATAAAGTGAATTTCATTAAGAAGCGACTACAAGAAGCACAAAACCGACAGAAGAGTTATGCAGATTCTAGAAGAAGATATTCGGCATTTTATGTTGGTGATTACGTGTATTTTAGAATTTCTCCGATAAGAAGAGTAATTCGATTTGGGAAGACAGGGAAGAGGGGAAGTTGACACCTTGATATATTGGCCTGCTCCTATACTCGAGAGGATTGGAACTCTTCCTTATAGAGTTCAGTTGCCAGATTTGTTGCCCAGAGTGCATGATGTGTTTCACATTTCTCAACTTCGGAAGCATGTACATGATCCAGACTTGAACGTGGAAGAGGCGTATCAACTGATATTAGATATTACTCTGAGTTTGACTGTGCATAAAGAGCTGATGAAGATTATTGGCCGAGAAACCAGAGTTCTAAGGAACAAAAAGGTGCATTTAGTCAAACTGCAATGGAGTAGAGATCATAGAGACTGTACATGGGAAACAGAAGAAAGGATTAAACTGTCTTATGCTAAGTGCAGAGTGGATATCTCTGATTAGCTCTAGTGAAGGGTACATTTATGTTATATACATTACTATTTAGTTCCTACTTTGCTGTTGTTTCTTTTTAAGGGACGGAAAAGTTTTAAGTGAGGGATATTGTAACAACCTGTATTTTTTGAACCAACTTAAAATTTATTTTTTATTGATTTTCATAGAAATTAAATATTTTAGATGAATTATTTTGAGAATGAACGACCTAAAATTTATTTTAGTCGAAGTTAGGACGTATAAATTTAATTAAAACAAGCTTGAAATGGCGTGGTAGTTTGAAAATTCAAATGAATGTATGTAATTTAATCTAAATCGGAATTTGATAAAATAAGAAATATTGGAATATTTTGAATTGTAATTTTCTAACGAATGTAGGAGATTGGGATTTCACTTTATAAATAGTAAGTTTTGTCTAAATTAAAATTTAGAATAGCCGCTATGGAATTTAAATATATTTTAATATTATATATGGCCCTTAAAAATAGCTATGTTGCAAACGACCTCCATTTTCAACAAAACCGCTTCCATTGAGTTCAAAATGTGGTTTGTGACTTTTAGAACTATAAACATCAATACCTTTGGGGTTGGAGAAATTTGGTCTTTTTCATTGGATGTATGACCAAAATATCTCTTTTTACATATGGACGAATTTGGACTGGAAACCACTTCCATTGAATTCAAAATGTCGTTTACGTGTTCGAAAACTATAAACTTCAATATGTTTCGAGTTTGTGAAAATTGGGTCCTTAGTTGGGGTTTGGTTAGCCACCCTAGCCCACTCTAATAAAAGATCCATCAGCCCACTTTTCTCCATTCAGTCTAACACTTCAAAGAAATTAGGAAATGGGGAAATGAATGGAAAATTAAAATTCCTAAGCTAGTTTTATAAGTGGAAGATCAATTCTTGAGGAAATCAAGTGTAGAAGCTTTGGTATGCCTCCTCTTCATCTTCTCTATCTTCTCTAACTTGTCTCCTCTTCTATTTTGGATGATTCCTATGACCAAATTCTTAGGAGACTCATTTGTTTGTGTTTAGACTGGAGATTTGCATGCAATATTGGAAGAGAGGTTGATTTTGATTGCTATTGGATCTATTCCTTGTTTATAAACAAGCAAAAGTGAGTTATTCAAGAATTCACATTAATTCTTCAAGCTTTATGCTCATATAGTGGCCTATGGCTCATTTGAATTGATTATATATTGAGTATGCATTCGGTATATTGCTTGGGTTATCGTTTTCCTTGCTTTTCTAGTATTGAAAATCTTAGTATAATCTACATTCGGGTTGTATATGCTAAGGTGAAGTTATTATGTGCACACATGCCCTTGTAGTTTCCCTTTAGCATTGCCAAACCATCTTGTTCTAGCTTGAATCGCATTTGATAGCTTTTGGTTAGAGAATCGGTTCATTTTAGATTATATAATCGAAATCATAGCAAGATCATGTTTGTATGTTCATGCATGTGTGCATGTGTTCTTGGGCGGTTTCTATGAGCCAAAGAGGCATTTAGAAAACGATAAAAGAATTAACCATTGATCCGAGCTCGTCCGAGACCATTTGCAAATCATTGCCTAGGCAATATATTGCATTTTGCTTTGGTTCAGATGTCTGAACCAAAGCAACAGTCGTTTGTCACAGCTCTCTAGAAAGAAATAATTAATTGCTTCAGCTCAGATCTCTGAACTGAAGCAACAGACATCTGTCAAAATTTTCTGGAGAGAAATAATTATTTGCTTCAACTCAGACTTCTGAACTGATGCATCAGACGTCTGTCAAAGCTCTCTGGTTAGAAATAATTATTTGCATCAGCTCAGACGTCTGAACCGATGCAACAGATGTCCGTCAAAGCTCTCTGGAAAGAAACAATTATTTGCTTCAGTTCAGACATCTGAACCGAAGCCACAGACGTCTATTCAAACTCTCGAGAATTTTTTTTCCTGTAAACAGACGTTTGTCTAGGTAGGTCAGACGTCTGCTAGCTATTTTTTGCTGTTGACTGTGGAAACCACAGTCAACAGTTTAGGCCTTTTCAGGCTCTTTCCTGGCCGAGTTTCGGGCCATTTCTCCTTCATTTGTGACTTTTCAGTTTCACTAAGTCATATATTTCTACGGCACAATTTTTACATAATCGTTTTATAAATCATTTCAAATTGTTTAAGTGATATAAAATGTATGAAAACCAATTTTTCCTGGTTTGTAAAATAAAAATGGTTAACTGTGATTTGGTATGAAGACGTATAAAATAAATTATGGATATGGTATGACTGGAGTATTTAATTCGATGACCAAATTAAATTCTCAACTAAACCTTTTTACATAAGGTAATGAATGATGAAGGCCAATGATTTAACCAACGAAAAGGATTTGATTTGAAATTTTATGCGAGAATTATTTGAAAAGACCGTGATAAATCTCATTTCAAATAATTAAACCACAACTAGAAGTCGAAGACAATGAAGACGGTGCAAGACCAACAATCTTTACATCGAATGGATTACTACTGATGCCTTGGATATGGGTAGTTCCCTTGAAGGGGTTACAGTGGTAGTTGTCTGAACGTACTTGTTGATTGTCCGGATATGCGAGGACCTCTCTCCTGTACTGAACATATTGGATGAGGAATAAGGTGCCTCCGGTTTCGTTCAGACCTAGAATGTACATATGAATGAATTGTATGTTTGACATTGTTGATCTCTGCTAAATATATATCTGTTTAGTGGAGGATAATTTATTCTATTACTTGAGATGTATGAGCTTAGAGGTTATATATATTGGTGGAAATCAGTGACATGGTATGGATTGACAATGTGGCATGCCAAGATCCATGTGATCAAGACTTTTGTTGAAAAGCAGAGTCTTGTGGTTGATGTTCAAAGCACGGCTTTAATTAGCAAAGCTTTGTGTATAGTGTTAATTCGTGAACCTCACACCCCGGTATGAGTCAGAAATGGGATTAGGGACGCAAGGAGTGCATACGTTTCTTTCTAGCTAGAAGTTGTGTCATGGTATGGAGCCCAGACATTTATACTTATGTGGATAACATAATGCGAGCCACCTCGGATATAGAGTTGACTAAAATGCTCGAGCGTTAGGTCTTGTAGGACCGGGGTATTGTTCAGGAATAACCAATCCTCAAAAGTAAGAGAGGATAGGCCTTGCAGGATCTAAGGGTTGCCCATAGGTGTAATCCTAGATTGTAGCGGCCCGGGAAATTCGATTCTCGAATTTCGACAATAATACATCTCTTGTCGAAACCAGAGTATTGAATATCCAGAAAGATAAAAGAAAGAAATTAGAAGGTGAGACAAGAAAGAAATATTAGAATAGAAGATTAAGAAGAAGAAACAACATAGAATCAGAGTCTCACATCGCAGCAGAACAAAATATAATGTAGAAATAACTTTTATTGAGAGCTTGAAATAATACTTACAACATCAGAGTACATCAATACATATGGATAGTTATAATATCCTGTCCTTATATATACCACACAGCGGAAGAGCAATGGTATAAATTCCTACGTCTGAACCCCTTTATCTCGTCTTTGGACTTCACAACATTCGATAACCTGAACCTGTACAACGCCGTCTAACCCGAGCATTTCAAACATCGGGTTAGTCTGGTGAACCAGAGTGAGAAAAACTACTTATGTTTATGGGTAACATCCAACATGATTTTAAGGTTAATTTTTTTCGAAAGAAAGGATAATCGTAAGACCAAATCCACATATAAATATGGATGGTTTTTACCTTACGATAACCCAAAACATTTTGAAATCATATATCTCTTCTGATATAATAATATTGTCTAATTACAAATAAATATCAATCTAGAAGAACTTGCATCTCTCGCTCTACATATATAGGATACAATCAAAACCGCTAGTTCTTATTGGAGAATGGGTTTCCTGGTAAGGTATGGGACCACCTTTCCAACATTGTATCTCTAGAGAGGAATACATCGGGTTCAACAAGAACATCTTGCAACCCAGGCTAAACATGACCGGCCCCACACTTCGCTTGAGAGTACCAAATGTATTGTCACCCTACAGTTGCTAGCAACATAACTGTTCCCGGGAGATACAGAAGCAAAAGAAGAACAAATTGAAATTTCTCTAGATGGTGACAATACACCCTTTTGATGGCTGCGACCCACATAGCCATGCGACCTTCCCGATTTTCACCATTTCCCAGTTGAGGAGGCTTGAGCCTATGCTTTACTTTTGTAATCAACACATCATATTTACTTCGAATGCCACATCTTCAGATGAATCAAAATCACTAATTAACGTCCACAACAATACTTTGCTTGTTAGATAAAAGAAGTTTCCTTCTCCGCCTCCACTCTTGGTATGGTTAAAGAAATCAATGTACATGACCTTTCTTAAGATACTCTATCAGACATTCATCCATACACATAAACCAGGAACAGGATGAATGGAAACCACCCTCCTACTGCATCCTAGGAATTACCCTATACATCAATAGCGAGTAGTTCTTGAAATCTGTAAATTTCAACCACAGCAGAATCACAGTACATCTCTAAGGATCAGCCAGAGATTGTAAGTAATTCTACCGTTTTATGAAGATCAACAGTCCTCAATTGCTCCATCTTGAATTGCATCTTCCACGTATTCGTATCTATTGGTCGAAATGGTTATCGAATATAAATTCAATCCCAGTCCTTCCGTACCAATAATCGTATGGCAAGATTTTTGATAGTCGGTTATTTTACTATCAAATAAGAAAAATAAAATGGATCTATTGGTTGAGCACACAGTTTCATTTTGCCCTTTTAATCAATAATAATTTATGAATGGTTAATTAAAACTTCTAAACTTTGCAACATAGTATTCACTTCTTATTTTAATACAAAAATATTCTTAAACCATTTCTTTATAATACTTAGAAAAATATCTTATGTTATAACCAATCATCATTTCAAATCATTTGTTATGACATTATTTATTATCTGAAATCGGGATATCGATTCACTTATCATTCGTAAAACAATCATCATGAAATCTCCTTTTTGTTTCGTTATATTGAAAACAACAATCGTCACTTAACTTTTAGAATAAACACGTTCTAAACTCTTTTCTTCGAAAATATCATTATAATTACACAAAAATATCGTTTTATTTCTTTTACTATGGAAATATCAACTCATATTCTCAAGCCCTTTTTATTTCAGTTGCTTTGGAAATATTAATATATTTTTCCTCGAATTCTTTTATTTCCTTTAATTTGAAATCTCATTATAGTTATCATCAATTCCTTCAAATAACGTTGTATTATTATTTCTCATCATAAATCTCTTCGAACATCTTCACCATTACAACCAATATCATCCTCCGATAATCATGAAGTTTTTCACGTTAGGGTATTTTAATTACCTCTCAGACCTTGATCAACAACGCTCTTATCTTAAGATGTTGTAATTCAAAGCCCCATATTCGTTCTAATACCAAAAATACCACTTCACCATTTTATTTAAAATGCAGTTTTATAAAGCCTTCTTACTTTTGAAATTTCAATGTTGAATATATCATTGCTACTAAATTCGTTGATTTAGTAAATGGTTAATAAAATATCATCTTTTAAACCTTAGCGTCTTTAACTATTTGTTTCATTATCCGGATTTTTATTACAATTCCTGTTTTTAAATCTTTATCAAATTCAATTACACAAATCCTTTCTCTAATCCTTTTAATCGTTTAGTCTGGGAAATCTTATTTCAAATCTCATCATTTCACTTAATGTCATTATTAAGTAATGGTAATTTAAAATTAATGCTTTAACTTCACATCTCCTTATTATAACTTGTCTGTACAATTCTGGTTTAATATAAAACCCTTTTCCATCTTGATTTCCTTTACTTAATTCAAATATTAAGTAATATTTATTTAAGCTGATCATATTAGCTTAAAATCTCTTTTGAAACTTAATTTACCAGACCCGGTATAAATATAAATCTGTTCATAAACTCACTCTAAAATTCAATTATATTTCATTCCTGTCTTCGATTACTAGCTTAAATGGAACTCAATTAAGAAGCTCCCTTACATTAATATTAATTATAGTTATAACTTATTTCATGAATCACTGGAATAAATTTTAAATTCCCTTTTTAGCTCTTATAAAGTTAAACAATTCATTAAATGATTTCGTTAAATTAATCACAAACTAATTGAATTTAATAATCAGCTTCCATTAAAATAGTTGACTCAGTCAACTCCAAAACATGACTAACTCGTTGATCAACTCTAACTCGTCTTTTTTCATTTAAATTAATTAATGATATAGTTAATTTAAATAATCTCATTTACTTCGATTATTAATAAATAAATACTAATTCATTCAATATAATTCCATTCCAAATGTTACTTAAAACAAATAAATCTCAGTTATTAATCGTTACATTAATCCTTGCTCACTTGCTTCGCACAGGCATATATTTTTTTTGATTTAAGAATTAACTTTTAAATCATGTGATAATTAAGATAAGGCACGTGTTTCACACACGGTAGAATTTTGGTACAAAAATGGTGATTGGTGGTTAAAAAATCAACATATATATATGTGGTTGGTTTATTTCGTTTTTGTAAACTTCATTTGAAATAATATACAAAAAAATTAATATTTCGTTATAAAATGAATTTCATAACTTCATTTCTATCGATTTACCTAATGGTAATTCTATCTTTTATAAAACAATGTATTTTAAGCCATCAACTGCTAGTTTCCCAACCGATACTTCACATTGGTTAATATCAAAATAACCGTTGAATTTAGATTCAACAGTAAACCATCCAATCATACTCAGTAAAACACTTTATATAATGATAATATAAAATAAACATGAATAATCAATTCAACTGAGAACGGTTAATAAATGACAACAGTTCAAGCACCCAATTAAATTTAATACGTTTATATTATAGTAAAAGTAACCAACAAGGCAAGTTACCTCCATTGGGAATAATCATTAAAATAACGATATGGTTTGATTAAATTAAACGAAAGTTTAATTTAAATCAATTATATAAAATATTCAATATATATTCAAGCAATCATCAAATCATTCAACCATTAGCAAACAAATCACCCAAATATTTAAACCCGACTTAAATAAACATAAGTGGGAGAACTGAGTGAGTTTATCTCACCTTGGATTTCCATTCGTCATCAAAACGGTTTATTTCAACTCCGTCCAATCTAGCTTCAACATGCCACGTTCGTCAATATAGTTTGAGCATATCTGATTTTACCGAATTATGTTAAGGAATGTACAAGTTACAATCATTACAGAATTCCAATGAATTAAATAAATTAATCAAACTCTAATACATTTTATTTATCTTTATATATAAATTTACAGGAAAGTGATCACAAGGACAATTAGCTTGGGTTTTTTAACCATAAGGACAGCCCATTAAAATTTTAATCCCAAGGAAAATCCTATTAATAATATAATCATAAGGACATTACACTGTTTTTTTAATTTACCCTAAATCAAGTACCTTGTTTCTTCTTCGTCATTTCTATCTTGCGCACGATCTCGTTCAAATTTTCTCAATGCTGTTTTTTTCTACTTTTTTAATCTTCAAACATCTGTATTGCTTACAAATTTCGTATTGCAAAATCAATCTTGCGCATATTGAGGGGCTCGCGCATTTCAGATTACATTTCAGATCTTGTCATTAAATTTTATGATAGATTTTGCAGTCTGATATGCAAACGATTTAATTTTTGTTTATTGTTTTTTGTTTGCATCGATTTAATTTTTTTTACTGTTATAATCGTTTTAACTTAGTGTTATAATCATTTTAATGTTCGGCTATACAACAGTTTTTAGGTATCAATTTTATATTTTTTTTTTGTATCAGTTTTACAGTTTTAATTATGTTAAAAGGCAGCAGTTTTTAGGTAGATGTTTTTTATTTTTTTAAGTATCAGTTTTACAGTTATAAATGTGTTAAAAAGGCAGCAGCTTTTAGGTAGCAGTTTTGTATTTTTTTAGGTATCAGTTTTACAGTTTTAAATGTGTTATGTTTTTGTTTTTTTGTTTTAATATTGTAGCAGTTTTTTAGTATGATTTTTATTTAATTAGGTATCATTTTATTTCCTAAGGGTATCAAATACAGTGTTATGTTGCTATCAGTTTTGTTTTGCTGGTTGAATTTACATAAGTATGCTGGTATCAGTTTTGATTGTGTGTGAAATACTGCAGGCTGTTAGCATTTACTTGAATTCAAGATTGGATCGTGTAGGAAAATAATGTTTTTATGTCAGTTTAATGTGCAAATGGTTCTATATTATTTTTGCATATCAGTTTTAACTGAATTGATGTATACAATTTTAATGTTGCTCATATATATGCTGATGGATAAAATATTCATAATATTGTTGTTTTGCATGACAAAATATTGAAGTCATACCAATTTTAATGCAATAGTGATACTGTGACATTCATGCATGACTGAATTTTCAAAAAAAGATACCCAAATGCTGTAAAACTAATATGTATAAAACGTAGATAACAAAAAATAGAATATTGATACCTACTAAGGCATAAAATTTATACCTAAACATTGTGAAGAAATAAAATAACTAAAACTGATACCTAGAACGATTAAAAACAGATACCCAGTTCCTGCTACAATAAAATTAACAAAAAAACTGATACCTACAATGGTATAAAACTGATACCCAGCACATAAAACCAAAAAATAATGCAGAAAACTGATACCTGTAGGAGAGTAAAACTGATATCCACTAAATGTTCAAAGATCATCATAACAAAAATAAAATAAAATTAAAACACTGATACAAACTGCTACTTGTGATCTTTAAAACAATCGATCCTATTATATCAGTTATGTATTATTGCAGGTATCATACGATACAAGTGATTAGATCATAGCAACATTATATAACACAGTTGAATTAATATCAGTGGGTATTATTGAGATAAATCACATTTTTGTGAGAATTGAATTTAATTGATTGCTATTATTTTTTTAATCAGTGTGTATTATGGAGAATAACTATTACTTTTGTGATAATTGAATTGATTTTATTTGTATTATTTTTTTAATTAGTGGTTATCAGTTCGAATTAATGTTGGCTATGAAAAAAATCATTTACCAAGAAAACAACACAAAACTGCAATTCCTTGACACAATTCTGATACATAAAGTCATAAAACTGATACCTAAAAACTGCTATAATATTTTAAAGAAAAACTAATGCAAAAAATGTTTACATCACAGTTTGATTGATTAAAATGAAATAATTTCGACTGACTTACAAAGATAATACGACAGTGCAACTACAAAATTACCACAACGACAAAATCACATGAAAAAAATAGAACACATTTAATAATGTTGAACTAATACCTAAAAAGTATAAAACTGCTACCTAAAAACTGATGCAATGTTTTATAGAAAAACTAATGTAAAAAAATGTTTACACCTTAGTTTGATTGATTAAAATGAAATAAGTTCGGCTGAGTTACAAAGTTGATGCAACAATACAACTAAAAAATTAACATTACAACAAAATCGAATGAAAAAAAAACACATAACATAGTTAAAACAGGAAAACTGATACCTTGAAAAATAGCAAACTGATACCTAAAAGCTGCTATAATTAAAAAAAAACATTTGAGTGCCGGATTTTTGCTGTTTCGTATGATTTTTGGGTTCATTTGGTTGTCTGAAATGATGACGAATTTGAATTAGTTGCTACTTAAGATGATTTCGTGTTTTTGTTACTTTTGATTTTTGAATCGATTGTCTGAAATTGAGCAAGATTGATAAACGACGTATAATTGAGCGAGATTGATAAATTGATGTTTCACATGATAATTGAGGAGCTCGAAAATTCTAAAGATGACGATGGAATCGCTGGAGAGATGGCCGACGCGATGGAAGATTTTATGTACATTGTCCTTCTGAATAAAAAATGAAGTGGAGCTTTCCTTCTGATTAAAAAATGGAGCGGCTGTCCTTAGGGTTAAATTTTTAATGCTAATTGTCCTTGTAAACTGATTACCCTATAAATTTATTCAAACTACCCTACTCGTTTAATTTTAAATTACGAGGCCTAATCTGTAGTTTTTTGCATAGGGTGAAAACTTTTACTCCTTCCCAATACTGCTTTGTTAGTTCTTTATTTCTGATTTAAAAATATGGCCCATATACTCTTCTCAATGATAAAACGGGTCCAATATTCTATTTTAAATTTAAATTAACATTAAAAGATTAGGCATTGAACTTAACAAAGGCGACATTAGAAATTTAGCCAATAGGCCATGTAACACACCATTAGGCATAATTAATGATAACTATCTTCTGTATACACTTCATTGGCCACGTGAAACAGGATTAAGCACATGATGAATTACACGGTGAGACATTGGGCACTTTATAAATTATTTATAAATGGGCATGTTATAACCAATCGGGTATATGCATGAATGACACGCGACAACTAGGATTAAGAAGTTTTAGCAAATACAAGGTTTGATTAGGCACGGTGAAATCATTCACCCAGAATACTGTTTACCATTCTTCCTCGCAAATTCAAACCATCACTTCCAGAATCCTCCTCACCGCTTCTCTTTCCACTCGTGCCACCCTTCTCTAGTCCCCCAGACAACTGCATCATTCTTCTCCGATGACCAACACTTTGGACCCCTCCAGGCTGACGCACCTCAGCCAAACAGTCCACCATCCTACCCCCCATCTATCTCAGCTCCACCAAGCATATCCTTTTATTCCCAAACTAAAACCTCCTGAATCTCCTCTCCTCCTTTACAGTGTGCATGTCACATTTTGACACCACCGAATAGGACCCAAATTACCCATATCAACTGTTACCCACTCTGCCTGCAACCGCGGTGCTCTGACCGCCTAGACATCATCTCTGCCCCAAACGCAATGCAGTCGAAAACCCCATGCAAGATGAGCAAAATGAGCCTACGTGATATGACCCCAAATACCCGTTCCACGGTGGAAAGGGTAATCTTTGGAACATAACACATAAACAGATAACAGCAGAACAGAAATATATAATTACACCAGATAACGTACAATAGAATACACTGGATAAACATAATCATCAGAGTTACACAGTACACAGGATCACACTTAGTACAACATACAGTTTCAGCTTTATATAAAATGTCTACAGTGGAATCAAACATAATATACATAACAAGAGTTGAACAACATAAAAGAAGTGATAGAATCCATCTTTAGCTCCATAGCTATCCAGAGAGAGCCTGCTAAAACCTAAATACAAGGCTGCCCGGGTAGAAAATAGGGCACCCGAGTTTGCAAGTGAAACAAACTACGAGTCAGTCAGGGGACTGGTATGAGAAATCTACTTAACTTACAATAAGGCCAATCACAGGACCATGCAGATAACGCGGAACAGGTTTACTCCATTGGATTGCTAGTGCTTAAAACAAGTAAATCATTTAAACATCGCAATTGTTTTTACAAAAATGAAGCCATTATAAGACTCAGGTCTCATCACACAGTGCAACGCAAGCCGGAGGATAGAGTTTTACCTTATAATGGCCAAAATATGCTTGATACATATAAAAGAAAAACATTTGATATTATTACTAGTATTTATATGTTTCAAAAACAATTTCAATCATAAGTATAAATCATAGACGACATGGGTGCCATATATCGTGTCGCCATATATAGGTTTACAACCAAAACCGCACGATGTCCTATTTGGAAATTGGATTTCCGTCATGAACCAAGGCAAGGGATCGTCCTTACCGCTTTGAGACAATTTAACCCGTGTCTCAGGCAAGTACTCTGTCAAGCTTTGGATTGTCGGGGCCGGTCCACACGGAGTGGATTAAAAATGCCTGAACACTGCGTTTCCCGCCTTATGGGGCGTAAATCTGGTCTGTATAAAGACCATCCATCGGCTCCGCAGAGACCGAAATAACCGAGGCGCCTCGCTATTCATCATCCACATAAGTAAAACATCTAGGCGTGTAAAACCCAGACACCACTCCTAGCTAGAAGGAAACACATGTCCTCTTTGAGGTCCTCTCCCGTTTCTGCTTCATACCGGGGTGTAGGGCCCGCGAGTCAACGCTATACACAAAGCTAGCTATATTAAAGCCATGCTTTGATCATCAACCACAAGGCTCTACTTTTCAACAAAAGCCTTGATTACTGCATCTCAGCATGCCGCGTTGTCAATCTACAATGTCAGATACACATCCATTTACAAGTCCATTCTGGGTCTTAACGAAACCGGAGGCACCTTATTCCTCGTCCCATATGTCCAATATAGGAGAGAGGCCCTCGCACATCCGAATGATCAACAAGTACATTCAAACAACCACCATTGTAACCCCGTCAGGGCAGCAAATCCCATCAAAGGCATCAGTAGCCATCCATTCATGGTGAAGATCATCGGTCTTGCACCGTCTTCATATATTCGCCTTCTAATCGTCGACCAATTATTTGAAATGAGATTTAACTCGGCCTTTTCAAATAATTCACGTATACTTAGAATTCAAATCAATTCATTTCCATGGTTAAATTATTTGGCACCCATAATTCAGTTCATTAATATAATTTTCATGTCAAACACCTGTAGCACCCCACCTCCGCTAGTGTCACTCACAAAGGGAATGCACTAGTTTTGGAGGAGCAATATCTAGGTAAACAAACACAGATATATCACAAGACAGAACATAAATTTAAAACAGCGGAAGAATCAAAAAACCAACTTTCATTATTTCAAAATAGAGTCAAACCTCTTACATCCAAGATACCAGCTGTCATTATTCAATTACAACAAGTTCTAAATAAAGAAGCATAAACTTGAAATAGCAAAAGTAATTTATTCCCCAAAGAGAGCAGAAAAGCAGCCATAGCATAGCTCAAGACCAAACCGTACATGAGATGAACAGAAAGCAAGAGATATCCAAGCTAAGTGCTAGAGTTTCCTCCCTGAGAACCTGGGGAGGAGGGAAAATGAAAGAAAAAGAGGCGAAAGAAAATAGGTCAGTCATAAAGACTGGTAAGTCCTAGTGACTTTCAGTAAAAAAAACTAGTAAAGGTAACAAGACAGGTATAAACTGAAAATAAACATAAGGATGATGATAAGTCTGGCATGATAAACTAAGATAATGAGATAACTCAAGTATAGCATCGCATGTTCAAGGTTCGCTGCACCAATTGTACTAGTATCCTAACCCATGTCAAGTATTAACCATGAAGTGATCCCTTGGCCCAATATCATGAAATGACCCAACCCGGGGTCCTACGGAACGATTCACTAATCGATCGGCTCCCTACAAGTTCTACCTCATCATGTGTCTGTATCATTCGACCCTATCATGAATGTAGTCACCTGGGCTAGGTCCACAATAGGGTGTATCAAGTCCTAGGGTGCCAACCACCAACACGAATCAAGCACGCACAGTGTAAACCTACAGGTGCCCAATGCTTGCTTTTTCAACTCTGGACTATGTGCACGACCATAGTTCGTTTGAAACTACAATGGTACACCAACTCATCCGTCGTTCTGCTCGCTTACAATCAACCCAGTAATCGTGCCCGACCCTGCCTAGTGCCAGGGTATCGTGATACATCTAAGCGGATTACTGCTGAAAAGGACAGCGTAACTAGGATTTCTAATGGGTTAAGTGTTTTCTTTCATATTCGTGACTTAACCCTATCCAATCATGTATCAAGTTGGTTAAGTATATTCAAGTGGTTCATGACTTAACCCTATCCTGTGGCATTAAATAAATTAATGCACCCCAACCTCTCACATTAGACTAGTTGTTGTGGGCACTGGATTCGCCGGGCGGTTCCGGGCAGATTTATACCACAACATAGTCTAACCTAGGGTTTTAAGTGCGATATGACCAACTACCCACATTGGATCTTACTGTTTGCAGTTACTGGATTCGCTGGGCGGTTCCGGGCAGATTTACACTGCAAACTCAACCCGACCTTGAGTTGGCCATTTTCAAGTTTATCTAAGTGTCATGTCCATGTTCAAGTTTTCATGTCAAGTTCGTGACAAGTTCCAAGGCAAATTTCATGTCCATATTCATATTCAAGTTATAACAATGTTCATGTTTTCAAGTTCATAGTAAATTCAGGTTTTCCTAGACTACCCAAATCGTATTCCCGTCGGACGTAAACTCAAATCGATACAAGTAAATCTAATTAGGGAATAACATAAAAGGGACGGGTATAAGGTGGCAAAAGTGATTACTAGCATAGCATGGTATAACTTGAGATAAATGATTACAACATTACTGGCATATGGAATATCGGCCTCAAACATTAAGATTCCAAATCTAGCAAAATAAGATACTAGTCATGATAACAGTTGACATAAGGTGATAGTCATGGTAACGGTTGACATAAGGTGATAGTCATAAACTTGTGACTAATAACAGATTCAACATTGCAGGCACGATAATATGAGGGGTTTTTCTTTTTGATTTACAACATGTATAGGCCCTAAATCAATGTCATAGTAATATACCAAAAGTCAAGATCCAAGATGAACAAGAATGGATGTGAAACAGTCATCATGCACAGGTCCAATTTCAATTTACAACATATTCATATTATGTTTACAGTTTAAATCTAAAAGTAACTGGGGCTTACAGATCGAGGTTCGAGAATTAGAAAAAGAAAGTCGATGTTGAATCTTTATATGCTTAGTCGAGTCCTAACAGAAATCCCCAAATCAGCAATTCTCTTAACGTAGTTTCGACGTAGAAGAAGTAGTCCCTTTCTCTAACTTTTCAACCAGAATTAGAGCAACATAAGGTCAGAGAGAATTTTGTGTAGAGAGACTAGTGTTAGGGGCTGTTTATATAAGGTCAGGCCAACGAATGTAGACAGAAACGAGACCAGAAACATCAAAACGAACTCAGACTCAAAAATGGGTTCTGTCACCAGGTCGACCCCCAGGTCAACTATATGGTCGACCTGGTCCTGGGCAGGTCGACACTATGGTCGACCCCCAGGTCGACCTGGTCCTGGGCAGGTCGACACTATGGTCGACCTGGTCCTGGACGGGAAATTACCCGCTCAGTCCATTCTGGGGTTTTAATTCGAATTCTGAGCTGTTTTTGAACTTGAAATTTCTGAAACTTTGAAGTGTCATAACTTGGTCATATGGGCTCCGATTTTCGAAAATTGGACTCGTTTCCAAGCAGAATTTCGAGGCGAACGCAATGGCGTAACCCATTGCCCTTGATTCTTATTTTAAAAATTAATTCTGCCTTGATTTATAGTTATAACACGTTATTAAAATACAGGTTGTTACATTCTCTCTTCCTTAAAGGGTTTCGTCCCCGAAATCTCTAAGTTAGAATGAATGTATCCAACCATCCAATCATCCATCTACTCAAAACATCATCCACAGGCAACCATTGTCCTTAAAAGATTTCTAGTGCTGTATGAACATATACAGTAAGTGTGTGTATATGTACTTATCTAATGCAAAAGATCAGGCGGTTGCTGATTCAGTAAACCTCCTTAATGTAAAATATGTTAGTGTAATGAGTCCAACATGTATGCAAATTCCTAACATAATTTATAATATCTACATGAGTGAACATAACATTCATTCATATGCAACATCCAAGTGATAGCATAACAAGTTCCATCCATGTACAAGTATAAGCACTCATGCATATGCAACATGAAAATGTGACTGACCCGATCTAGTGCCTAATGTGTGTTATGCATCCACTAGCAATCACTTGCAAACACTTGCAACCATTTGCAAACATCAACCATAACATGTTTCAATCACATGTTTACATCCATATGGTTCTACCTAAGGTTCCCAAGATGAGATCGAGAAGATAACAAGATAAACATAGGTAGTAAAAGCATGATACGAAAGGTTTTCAAGTTTATGGGAAAAGAGGTCGAGAATGTACCCTCAAAAAGAAATGGGTAGAGCGCGCGTATCTTTTCTTCGGTTTCCCAAGTTGCGTCTTCTTGGGCTTCACTCCACTGTACTTTAACTAGCTTGACTTCTCGATTCCTTAGCTTTTTGATCTCCGTTCCTAAGATACGAATCGGAACTCGCCTGAAAGTTGCTTCTTTTTCCACTTCTACGCCTTCAAGGATGCTTGGCTCAACCACTTCGGCTGATTCATGTAAGCACTTTCGGAGATGCGAGAGATGAAAGATATTGTGTAGTCCGGCCAGCCTCTCGGGTAATTCTATCTTATAGGCCATTCGCCCAATCCTCTCAGTGATAGGGAACGGTCCTACGAACCTTGGTGCTAGCTTTCCAACCGCTCCAAAACGAACCACATTGCGTGAAGGAGAAACTTTTATAAAGACCATATCTCCGACTTCGAACTCTGGGTCTGTCCTTCTCTTGTCCGCATAAGATTCTGTCTATCTTGGGCCGTTTTCATCCGCCTTCGTATCAACTCAATCTTCTCAGAAGTGTCCCTTATCATGTCGGGCCCAAGTATATGCCTGTCTGTCGTCTCCCACCAACAAGTTGGTGACCTGCACGGTCTTGCATACAAGGCTTCGAACTGTGCCATCCCGGTGCTAGCTTGATAACTATTATTATAAGCAAACTCCACGAGAGGAAGATGGTCTTCCTAAGTACCAACAAAGTCGAGAATGCATAGCCTCAGGAGATCCTCTATTACCCTATTTACCCTTTCGGTTTGTCCATCCGTCTGTGGGTGATAGGCCGTGCTTAAACTCAGTCGTGTACCCATTGCTTCTTGCAGACTATTCCAAAACTGGCTTGTGAAAATCGGGTCACGATCACTAACTATACTAGAAGGAACCCCATGCAACCGTACTATCTCTCGAAGGAAAATAGATGCTAGCCATGATGCAGTCCTCTTGCTTTTCACTGGAATGAAGTGAGCACTTTTCGTGAGTCTATCAACTATGACCCATATGCTAGTATTTCCCTTCCTTGACCTAGGAAGTCCATCCACGAAATCCATCGAGATACTTTCCCATTTCCATTGCGGAACCTCCAAAGGGTGTAATAGCCCTCCGGGCTTCTTCGACTCGGCCTTTTCTTGTCGGCACACCATGCAATTTGAAACGAACTCTGCCACGTCCTTTTTCATTCCAGCCCAAAAGAAAATGCGTTTCATATCCCTGTACATCTTATCCCCTCCGGGATGTATGGTCATCTTCGAGTGATGTGCCTCCTTGAGGACTTTCCTTACTAAGTCTCCCACTTGTGGGATACATAGCTTTCCATTACGCCTTAGCCATCACTTGTCATCTATGACATACCTACCGAGGTGACTTGACGTCTCACCACTAATCAGCTTGTCCATGATTTTGACTATTTGTGGGTCTTCCTTCTGTGAAGTCCCTACTTGATCTAGAAGTGTAGGTCTTAACTCAAGAGATGCTAGCGTAGCAGCAAATGACTCAACAACAGGTGTAAAATCAAAGGTTGCTATAAACTCAAGGCTTTTCCTTTTATCAAACAAGGGGCTCAAGGTCAACCTTTTCCAATTTAGCGCATCTGCCACCATGCTACCCTTGCTAGGGGTATAAGTTATATCGAAGTCATATGATGACAAGAATTCCATCCACCGTTGTTGTCTCAGATTCAAATATTTCTACGAGAAGAGGTACTTAAGTGATTTGTGGTCAGTATACAACTCAAACCTCTCCCCTAGGAGATAATGGCGCTAAGATTTAAGTGCAAAAACGACCGCCGCCAACTCCAATCATGTGTGGGATAGTTCTTCTCATGAACTTTAAGTTGTCTACCCCCATAGCATATCACTTTCCCTTCTTGCATTAGGACAACGCCTAATCCCGTGCCGCATGCATCTGTGTACACCGTAAACATCTTACCTCCGTCGGGTAATGCCAAAACTGGAGCTGTGGTGAGGGCTCTCTTGAGTCTCTGAAAAGCAATCTCACATTCTATGTCCCATGCAAACGCTAGGTTTTTCTTTGTTAACTTAGTAAGAGGGGCTGAAATCTTAGCGAAGTCCTTAATGAACTTCCTACAATAGCCCGCCAAACCGAGAAAGCTTCTCACCTCTGTTGCATTCTTAGGAATTTTCCAGTCTTGTACCGCAACTACCTTTGTGGGGTCCACGACTCTGCCTTGCTTAGAAACTACATGTCCAAGAAACCGAACTTCCTTCCTCCAAAAATGGCATTTGGAGAACTTGGCCTTTAACTTGTGTGCTCTAAGAGTATCCATGACTTCCTTGAGATGCCTAGCATGCTCTTCTTCATCTTTTGAGAAGATCAAAATATCGTCTACGAATACCACCACAAACTTGTTGAGGAACTCCCGAAACACCCTATTCATCAAATCTAAAAAGTACGCAGGTGCATTCGTTAACCCAAACGGCATTACGAGCCATTCGAAGAACCCATCTGGAGTCCTAAACGAAGTTTTGTCAATGCTATCCTCAGCCACTCTAAGCTGATGGAATCCTGTGGCTAGATCGAGTTGAGAGAAAATAGATACTCCCACAAGCTGGTCAAACAAATCGTCGATTCTTGGTAGTAGGTGTCTATTTTTCTTTGTCAACTTGTTTAACTCAAGATAATCGACACAAAGACGAAGCGACCCATCCGCCTTAGTAGCGAATACCACCGGAGCACCCCATTCAGAAATGCTTCGCCTTATGAATTTTTTTCTCAAGCAACTCCTTAACTTGTTTACTGAGCTCTCTTCTTTCTCGCGGGGCCATGTGCCTAACAGGCAATGAAATTAGCTTGGCATTATCAACAAGATAAATTCGGAAGTCTATCTCGCGTTTAGGGGGTAACCCCTTCACCTCATCAAAGACATCTGGATATTCTCGGACCACTCTTACAGATTGCAAATTGTCGATGGACGAGTCAAGAGATTCTAGATAACACAACATGACCGGACCCTTAGGGTTATAGGAAATTTCAAGGGTATTACCAAGGCGAGTC
Organism: Allium sativum; assembly: GCA_030737875.1. Lineage (NCBI taxonomy): Eukaryota > Viridiplantae > Streptophyta > Magnoliopsida > Asparagales > Amaryllidaceae > Allium > Allium sativum. Next base: position 764,756,670 of record CM060912.1, on the reverse strand, counting down.
ATGAGCCTCACTACCCTTCGTTCACAATCAAGAATGGATCCATAATTGGATAGCTAATCCATGTCTAGAATCAAACCGTATCCCATAAATCCGAGAACATAAGCATTACACGTGAATTCTACGCTTAAGATAGAAATCCTCAAATCCACACACATCATAGATAAATGAGCGGAGCCCCCAATTGGATTTGAAACTATAACGGGATCCTCAACTAGACTAGTACTTAGGTGCAGATTTTTAACATCAGAAGAAATAAAAGTATGCGATGCGTTAGAGTCAAATAAGGTTCGAACAGGAAATTCATAAATGTAAACAAGGCTTTCTACGGAAATATTACTACCTCGGTCAAGTGCTGGAGTGGTGTAGAGAGCACGCAACCGCCCTCCAGAAGGTCCTGCTCGCTGGGCCTGCCCTTGGCCCTGCCCTTGCTTCTTAGGGCAATCTTTACTGATGTGTCCAGTATCTCCACAATGAAAGAATTCACTCAACTTTATCTTCTTCCTTCTACAGTCTTTAGCTAGATGTCCCGTAAAACCACAAAAGTTGCACTTCCTTGTCTCACGTGGTTTGTTAGTATTGTTGTTGTTGTTCTTGTTATTCTTGTTATTCTTGTTGCCTCCCTTCTTGAAGTCAACCTTCTTGTTCTAAGTCTCATTAGGGTTAATCTCCTTCTTGTCACTCCTGTCTTCCTCATGATGTAGGGCCATATCCACCAAGCTTTCAAAGGTCGCCCCCATGGGTACATGAGTCATGGCCAAACTGTGTAGTGGCTCGCTCAATCCTCGAGAAAAGCGTAGAGCCTTCTTCTGAGTCGTGTTAACCAAGTCCAAACCAAACCGAGCAAGATGATTAAACCTATTCACGTACTCCCTAACAGACATGTCCCCTTGCTTGAGTGCTAGGAACCACTCCATCTGAAGGTTCTCTTCTGCTGACGATAAGAATTTAAGCCCAAACCTCTATCTAAAGTCTGCCCAAGTCTCAACTGGCCTGGTAGCGTTGGTGACTTCCCACCCAAATGCAGCTTCCTCTTTCAACAACCATGCTGCCAACTAAACTTTCCTATGATCCTCCACATCAAAAATAACAAACAAGTCTTCAGTCTCCTTTAGCCAATTTCATGCCTCAACGAAGGTTTCAGTTCCAACGAAGTTCTTGCCGCCCATTGCTTTAAAGTCTTTGCATATTTTGGCAGAGGCGGTACCAGGAGGAGGAGGAACCGCGGCCACTGGGGGAGGAGGAGTAGGGATATCTGCTGGCCCCACGCCGTTGGCCCTAGCTTCTAAGTACCTTCGGAACCATCCAGGTATGGGTACTCCCTCAGGAAGGTTAAGGTCAGACATGCTGAAACACGAAAAGAAAAAGGTTCAAACGAGGAAAAAAAGGAAAGTGCTAATGGCTTTTGGGGAATAGCCTTATCTTAAAAAAAAAATTCTTGAAAAATGCTTCTTTATAAATGGTTTTGAAAATAGTTTCAGAAGGTTTTTAAAACTTTTGCCCAGTTTGGTAACCTTCTGCTCTGATACCAAGTGTAACACCCCACCTCCGCTAGTGTCACTCACAAAGGGAATGCACTAGTTTTGGAGGAGCGCTATCTAGGTAAACAAACATAGAGATATCACAAGACAGAACATAAATTTAAAACAGCAGAAGAATCAAAAAACCCACTTTCATTATTTCAAAATAGAGTCAAACCTCTTACATCCAAGATACCAACTGTCATTATTCCATTACAACAAGTTCTAAATAAAGAAGCATAAACTTGAAATAGCAAAAGTAATTTATTCCCCAAAGAGAGCAGAAAAGCAGCCATAGCATAGCTCAAGACCAAACTGTACATGAGCTGAACAGAAAGCAAGAGATATCCAAGCTAAATGCTAGAGTTTCCTCCCTGAGAACATGGGGGGGGGGGGGGGGAGGGGAGGGAAACGAAAGAAAAAGAGGTGAAAGAAAATCGGTCAGTCATAAAGACTGGTAAGTCCTGGTGACTTTCAATATAAAAACTAGTAAAGGTAACAAGACAGGTATAAACTGAAAATAAACATAAGGATGATGATAAGTCTGGCATGATAAACTAAGATAATGAGATAACTCAAGTATAGCATCGCATGTTCCAGGTTTCTGCACCAATTGTACTAGTATCCTAACCCATGTCAAGTACTAACCATGAAGTGATCCCGTGACCCAATATCATGAAATGACCCAACCCGGGGTCCTACGGAACGATTCACTAATCGATCGTCTCCCTACAAGTACTACCTCATCATGTGTCTGTGTCATACGACCCTATCATGAATGTAGTCACCTGTGCTAGGTCCACCATAGGGTGTATGAAGTCCTAGGGTGCCAACCACCGACATGAATCAAGCACGTACAATGTAAACCTACGGGTTCCCAATGCTTGCTTTTTCAACTTCGGACTACGTGCACGACCATAGTCCGTCTGAACCTACAATAGCGCACCAACTCAGCCGTCGTTCTGGTCGCTTACAATCTGCGCAGTAATCATGCCCCACCCTGCCTAGTCCCAGGATATCGTGATACGTCAAAGTGGGTTACTGCTGAAAAGGACTGCGTAACTAGGGTTTCTAATGGGTTAAGAGTTTTCTTTCATATTCGTGACTTAACCCTATCCAATCATGTATCAAGTTGGTTAAGTATATTCAAGTGGTTCATGACTTAACCCTATCCCGTAGCATTAAATAAATTAATGCACCCCAACCTCTCACATTAGACTAGTTGTTGTGGTCACTGGATTCGCCGGGCGGTTCCCGGCAGATTTATACCACAACATAGTCTAACCTCGGGGTTTAAGTGCGATATGACCAACTACCCACCTTGGATCCTATTGTTTGCAGTTACTGGATTCGTCGGGCGGTTCCGGGCAGATTAACACAGCAACTCAACCCAACCTCGAGTTGGCCATTTTCATGTTTATCTAAATGTCATGTCCATGTTCAAGTTTTCATGACAAGTTCGTGACAAGTTCCAAGGCAAATTTCATGTCCATATTCGGATTCAAGTTATAACAATGTTCATGTTTTCAAGTTCATAGTAAATTCAGTTTTGCCTAGACTACCCAAATAGTATTCCCATCGCACGTAAACCCGAATCGATACAAGTAAATCTAATTAGGGAATAACATAAAAGGGACGGGTATAAGGTGGCAAAAGTGATTACTAGCATAGCATGGTATAACTTGAGATAAATGATTACAACATTACTGGCATATGGAATATCGGCCTCAAACATTAAGATTCCAAATCTAGCAAAATAAGGTACTAGTCATGATAACAGTTGACATAAGGTGATAGTCATGGTAACGGTTGACATAAGGTGATAGTCATAAACTTGTGACTAATAACAGATTCAACATTGCAGGCATGATAATATAAGGGGGCTTTCTTTTTGATTTACAACATGAATAGGCCCCAAATCAATGTTATAGTAACATACCAAAATTCAAGATCCAAGATGAATAAGAATGGATGTGAAACAGTCATCATACATAGGTCCAATTTCAATTTACAACATATTCATATTACGTTTACAGTTTAAATCTAAATGTAACTGGGGCTTACAGATCGTGGTTCGAGAATTAGAAAAAGAAAGTCGATGTTGAATCTTTATCTGCTTAGTCGAGTCCTAACAGAAATCCCCAAATAAGCAATTCTCTTAACGTAGTTTTGACATAGAAGAAGTAGTCCCTTTCTCTAACTTTTCAACTGAAATTAGAGCAGCATAAGGTCAGAGAGAATTTTGTGTAGAGAGACTAGTGTTAGGGGCTGTTTATATAGGGTCAGGCCAATGAATGTAGATAGAAACGAGGCCAGAAACATCAAAACAAACACAGACTAGAAAATGGGTTCTGTCACCAGGTCGACCCCCAGGTCGACTCTATGGTCGACCTAGTCCTGGGCAGGTCGACACTATGGTCGACCCCCAGGTCGACCTGGTCCTGGGCAGGTCGACACTATGGTCGACCCCTAGGTCGACCTGGTCCTGGGCGGGAAATTACCCGCCCAGTCCATTCTGGGGTTTGAATTCGAAATTTGAATTCGAATTCTAAGCTGTTTTTGAACTTGAAATTTCTGAAACTTTGAATTGTCCTAACTTGGTCATACGGACTCCGATTTTCGAAAACTCGGACTTGTTTCCAAGTAGAATTTCGAGTCGAACGTGATGGCGTAACCCGTTGCCCTTGATTCTTATCTTAAAAATTAATTCTGCCTTGATTTATGGTTATAACACATTATTAGAATACGGGTTGTTACAAACACATTCAACCATCAAATATCCAATAAACTGAGTAAACTCGGTTTATTTCCATTACATATCGTTTATAATATTTCATAATGATTTATCGCTATTTTCATTTATTTAAAAATAGCCCAATTATTTAAAACGACGCTTCAGGCCATAACGCGGCCATGGCGCTGTTTTTCTTCAGATTTGATTTACACATTTCTAAAAATCTAACCGTTGGATCTTTACAAATTTTATATCATTAGAAATATCTTTTCAAAGCGGACCCAGCGGTTCCAGTTTTGGGAAAATCCAATGGTCAGATCTCTTAGTACAATCGTTTAAAGTTACAATTTCAAAATACGAACTACAATGTCATTATTCGTTTTATTTTAATTATATATATATAATCCATTCTGGCGCTATTTTTATTTAGATTTGAATTACGTATTTCACACAATCTAACCATTGGATCTTTACAAATTTTATATCATTGGAGTGATCTTTTCAAAGCGGAACCAACGGTTCCAGTTTTGGGAAAATCCGACGGTCGGATCTCCCATTACAATCGTTTAAAATCACGATTTCAAAATATGAACTACAACGTCGTTATTCTTTTTATTTTAATTATATATATATATATAAATATAATTCGTTCTTCGATTTCCAAACCATTTTCATTTCATATATGTGGAAAAAAAATATTTTTATCCAACAAATATTTACTTCAACACACGACTATTTTAAGCACTTCATATATATAATAAAAATGTGATTTTTATTGTCAAAACAATTTATTTCAAGCATGAATATTTTTAGCGATTCATATATATATAATAAAAATTTGATTTTTATTGTTAAAACAATTTACTTCAAACATGAATATTTTTAGCGATTCATATATAATAAAAATGCGATTTTTATTGTTAAAACAATTTATATCAAACATGAATATTTTTAGCGATTCATATATATAATAAAAATGTGATTTTTATTGTTAAACAATTTATTTCAAACATGAATATTTTTAGCAATTCATATATATAATAAAAATGTGATTTTTATTGTTAAAACAATTTATTTCAAACATGAATATTTTTAGCGATTCATATATATAATAAAAATGCGATTTTTATTGTTAAAACAATTTATATCAAACATGAATAGTTTTAGCGATTTATATATATAAAAAAATGTGATTTTTATTTTTAAAACAATTTATTTCAAACATGAATATTTTTAGCGATTCATATATATAATAAAAATGTGATTTTTATTGTTAAAACAATTTATTTCAAACATGAATATTTTATATACTTCATATACATGATAAAAATGTGATTTTTATCATTCAAACAATTTATTTCAAACATGAACAGTTTATCAACACACGGATATATTTTAACATATGAATATAATTAAAACACATGAATATTACATAAAATTTCAGCAGCATAAGGGCAGAGGGTTTAAAACCGGCACCGTCCCGAGTACGGCTCCTCGCAGTACCTTACGCCACGCGGCGTTCCCTAAGGGGATTATCCTTATAGTCTAAATATTTCAATCATTTTCATATCACAATGAATTTTTCCACAAACAATTCCAATTTTGTTTCAATCACAAACAACCATTATCAACCATTCACGTTTATCAACCAAATTTCACGTCAACCAAAATCCAAACAATCACAACCAATATATATCGTCCATGGTCTGTGGACGAGGGGAGTGTATATATATGTATATATGTATGTATATAAATATATTTCAATTTCACTTCAACTCCATTCAACGCACATATGATTTTTACAACGTATATATAACTTATACATCGCACATATAATTTGTACAATGCCTATACATGAGGTGTACAACGCTTATATAACTTATACATCGATTATATAGTTTATACATCGCCATTCCATTCAAATTTGAATTTAGAAATCTCACATTGGGTTCCACTACTCCAAAAATTGTAGGAAGCTCCAAAAATTCTCTGGTATCTTCTAGAATGTAGAAGACGTCGCCACGAGTCCAATATCTCTTGTTTCACTAGATTTCGAAAACATAGCAAAAAGATATGATTTTTATTGTGAAATCATAATTCGTAGCTCTCTAAAGTGCTATAATCAGTTTAAATATTATACTGCTGTTACCTTTCAGAAGAGGTTCAAAACTAGGTCTTTGATTTTCGCGCATACCGATGCGCTAGGGGACGATCGGGTTGTACAGCGTCGAAGAGGACGGAGTCACGCACGTGCGCAAGGGGGTGGGGTCACGTGCGATGGAGGCACGGGGGAGAGAATGGGCTCGAAACGGCGGATGTTTACGAGGTCGATGCGAGCAAAATACGAAACGATGGGTGGTGAATCGGGTATGGATTTGAAACTCGTATGATTCTCTACAAAAACCCCCAACTGGAGCTCTTGGTTTTAATGAGTGGATTAGAAGAAAAGGGGGAGAGAAGGGGTTAAGCCATTTCCATCATGCGCCTGAAGGAGTTATGGGGAGAGAGAAAGTGATCGTTGAATTTGATTGGCCATTTTATTTTTATATTTATTTTTAATTCTTTAAATCCAAAAATACCCCTTACCCCATACAAACTCCAATTCAAACCTAATGACTGTCGCTTCTAGCTAATTACCCCCATTCCAGACACAATGGAATATGTTTCGTAACCCAACTCGGCTGTTACGATCGGTTTTTCTTCAAGTTAAAATATAAAACATTCAAATATAGATTTGAACGAACATTTTAATTTCCCGGGGCCACCTACTGATCCCAAAAATTCTAGAAAAATAAATTTAGCTATGTTTGGATTATACGGTCCTAAAAAATCAGTTTCATCGAATTTGGAGACCGTTTGAAAAATGACCATTTTCTGGTCGATCCAAATTGATTGAAATTAACCAAACGCGTTTTCTTTTGCCACGCTCATATATTAATTCAAAAATTATGAAAATTGGAATCTAGCAATAATTTGACATTCCGGATCCAACAAAAGTGGTTTCGTTGAAAACGAAGGTCATTTGCAAAATATCTATTTTTACAGGCTATATTTATTCCATAGCGACCATTCTGAAAATTCATTTGGCCATAGCTTTTGATTCCCGCTATAAAATTTCGATTTTTCAGATTTGTTAGAAATATATTCTCAAACAGATTTAAATATTTTTGGTTTCACTAAAATTTGTTTGATTTTGAATCCTGTATAGTCAGTCAAAGTTCGAATTCAAGTTTTCAAACTACTGTGCCATTTCAGGCCTTGTTTTATAATTAAACTAAATATATACGCTATAACTTCGATCCAAATAAATTTTTATTTGTTATTATTTAAAATAACTAATTTTATATATTCAAAATTCATTAAAATAGCCAAATTAAAAAATTTAAATTGGTTCATGATTTTCCGGATTGTTACAATCTCCCCCACTTAAAATCTTTTCGTCATCGAAAAAGGAACGGAGCTGAAAGTTGTTTAACTAACCAACTCAACTTTCATTCTGGCTTCCATTCTTCAACTTTTCAATTTCTAATAATTTTTCAAATTCTTCAAAAATTTGGCTAACACCCTTAATTTTCGAAAAATTTCGTCATAACCTCCTTTGTACGGGGATGGGTTTGGAAATTTATTGGGTCGTATTAGGCACCCAATAAATCCTAAAAAGCATACACATATTTATAGTGATATATTCCGGTGTCCATAGGGGAGTTTGTATAGATCATAACTCCTGAGAATAAATTCTCGTCACCCTATAAATGGTTTTGTGCCTTAATGACTAGAGAGACGTGTTTATTGTCCTCTCCAGACCCTTGTGGGTTTTTTTATTAATCTGGCAATTTACCGTTACATTTTATATAGTCCATATTAGTATTTGGTTCAACCTGTAATAATGTCATCACCATACAAGCCTCTCGCTTGTATGGTAAATCTTCAACCTCGTCACACAAGCTCCAAATGCTTCTGTGGTATATGATAGAATATGCTATCTTCACGCAGGATGCCATGTAGTGTAGTTCAAAATTAAATGTTACTATCCTATAGTGACGTTTATAATTTCACACAGAACAACCAGCGCTCCGCATCCAATGGCATTCACAGGAGTTGATATATAAATAAAATTGCGCATCCAACTCATTAAGGTTTACCTATTTGTCGGGGATGCAAATAAATTCTTTACTCAACAGCAAATCCATTTACCTGTTCAAACATATATGGTGTACATGCATGTATTTCAATCAATTTTCAAATCAGTTCAATATTTGATTCACTTTGAATAAATTTACCCTTCATTCTCTTATGGATTAGATTAATTATCCCAATGTTATTAATTAAACTAATAATCACCCAACACAACAAGCAATCAATTTATTGATTAACTTTTTCAAATATATAGTTTGTTTATATACTTAAAAATCATACTTGTTAATGCCAGATTATACTTAAAACTACTCATCCAAAAATGAAAACAATAGTAAAGTACGAAACAATACGGAAATGCAAAGTATGGTAAATGTACCTTGCACCAGAGTTAATCAGAGATATCCACTCTGCAATTGGGATAAGCTTGCTTAATGCTCTCTTCTGTCTCCCAAGTACAGTCCCGCGGATCTCCATTCCATTGCACTTTGACTAAGTGAACCTTCTTGTTCCTCAACTCTTTAGTTTCTTCGCCAATAATCTTTATTGGTTCTCTTCTCACCGCTAATTCTGGAGTAATTTCCAAATCTTGTTGCGCGGCTCCTTCCACGACCAAATCTGGATCATGCACATGCTTTCGACGTTGAGACACGTGAAACACATCATGAACTCTAGGCAACCAGTCAGGTAATTGAGCCTTATAAGCGAGAGTTCCAATCCGCTCAAGTATAGGAAATGGACCAATAAATCCAGGCGCCAACTTCCCGGTTTTGCCAAATCGGACTACTCCTCTCATCGGAGAAACCCTCAAATACACATAGTCACCAACAGCAATGCTAAATCTCTTCTTCTCGAGTCTGCATAGATCTTCTATCGGCTTTGACCTGTTTGCAGTCGCTTCTTAATGAAATCGACTTTGTCTGAAGCTTCGCGAATCATATCAGGTCCCAATACCAGTCTATTACCAGGTTCTACCCAACATGCACGAGATCTGCACGGTCTACCATATAATGCTTCGAATGGTGACATTTTCAGGCTCGCTTGGTAGTTGTTATTGTATGAGAACTCATCCAAATGCAAGTGATCTTCCCACGATCCGCCAAAATCAATAACACATGTCTGTAATAGGTCTTCTAGAATACGATTCACCCTCTCAGTTTGACCATCTGTTTTAGGATGATAAGCGGTGCTCAAGTTCAGTTTTGTTCCCAATTCTGCTTGGAATGCTTCCCAGAAGTTACTACCGAAAATTAGGTCATGATCACTAATGATACTCATGGGAACTCCATCCAGTTTAACAATTTCTTTAAAATAAACCTACGCTATAAAATGGACAGTCTTCGTGAAACGATCTACGATCACCCAAATACTATCATTTCCTCTCCGAGTTCTGGGCAAACCATCTATGAAATCCATAGAAATTTGTTCCTACTTCCAACCTGGAATTTCCAACGGTTGCAACAATCCGGCGAGTTTTTTTTGATTGCTTTTGACTTGTTGACAAGTAGAACACCGGATAACGTATAAGGAAATGTCTCTTTTCATAGATCTCCACCAGAAAGTGCTTTTGATATCATTATACGTTTTACTCACTCCTGGATGGATACTAAGTTTGGATTTGTGACATTCATCCAGCACTTCTTTCCGGAGCTCAGAAATATTCGGAATACAAATTCAGCCTTTTAAACTCAGAATCCCATCGTTATCAATCTGAAAACTCGAGGATTCACCTTTCTGAATTCTCTTTTTGATCTTCTGAATGAAGTGATCATCCTTTTGAAAAGCAGATATGCTATTAATCAATGAAGGCGTGATTATAAGATTGGCGATGATTGCAGTTTTTCTACTAAGCGCATCAGCTACCACATTGGCTTTTCTCGGCGTATACAGAATAACTAGATCATATGCTGCAAGAAATTCTAGCCAACGCTGCTGCCTCAGATTCAAGTCTTTCTGGGTGAACAAATACTTCAAGGACTGATGATCCGTATATAATTCAAATTTCTCACCTAATAGATAACGCCTCCATATTTTCATAGCAAACACGATGGCTAAAAATTCAAGATCATGAGTTGCATAATTCTACTCATGTGGTTTCAACTGACGGCTAGCATAAGCAACCACTTGGCCTCTTCGCATTAATAATGCACCAAGACCTCCAATAGAAGCATCTGTCCAGATTGTCAAATCCTAATTGCCATCGATAATCGTTAATACTGGAGCAACTATCAATCTTAACTTCAGTTCTTGGAAAGCTGTCTCACATTCTGGAGTCCACTTAAACCTTGAATGTTTCTTAGTAAGCTGCGTTAATGGACTATATAGCTTTGAAAAATCCTTAACGAATTTTCGATAATAACTAGCGAATCCCAGAAAACTTCGGACTTCTATGGGAGTACTAGGCTGTTTCCAATCCTAATTAGCTGTGATTTTACTGGGATCAACAAAAATTCCTTCCTTTGATACGACGTGACCAAGAAATTTTACCTCTTCTTGCCAGAATATGCATCTGGAAAATTTGGCCTTTAAAACATTCTGTCTCAGAATCACTAACACTTGTTCCAAATGTTTTGCATGCCCACTCTCTGACTTAGAGATTATCAATATGTCATCGATGAAAACCAGTACGAATTTATTCAATACTTCTCTGAATACTCTGTTCATTAGATCGACAAAATAAGATGGAGCGTTACATAAGCCGAACGACATAACTAACCACTCGTACAATAAATCTGGACCTCTGAATGCTGTCAAAGGAACACACTCTTCGGCAATACGAAGCTGATGGAAACCTGTAGCTAGGTCCATTCGTGAAAATACTGGCGCGCCATTCAATCGATCCAACAATTCATCAATTCGCGGCAATGGATATTTATTCTTTAATGTATGCTTGTTCAAGTCATGATAATCCACACATAGTCCGAGAGTACCGTCTGGCTTTGGGACAAACACCACTGCTGCTCCCCAATCCGAGAAACTGGGCTTGATCAGACCCTTCCATACAAGTTGTCGAGTTTCATTGTCTAACTCTTCTTTTATCTTCAAGGTCATTCTTCAAATAGCGTGAACTGTTGGCCTTGCATTCGGAATTAAAGCGATTTTGAAATCTAGTTATCTACGCGGAAGTAAGCTAACAACTTCTTCAAAAACATCCGCATAATTCTTGGTGACAGAAATATTTTCTATGTCAACCAGAGTATTCTCTTTAATGACTGGGATATTTTCTGTTTGAGCAGGAGAAACATCAAGAGCTGACCAATAGTCTATTCTATCCGAATTCAGACCTTCGTATGGTATGGTTATATAGTCTTCTGATTTAATCTTTCCCTTAACGACTATATCGGAGCATTTAACCTCAACTTCATACTTGGTTAACCAATCCAATCCTAAAATAAGATCAAATTCGGTAAAATTCATGACGATCGCGATGGTAGGGAACCGATAACGGGAAAAAGGGAAAGACACCCAATAAATCCAACTAAGATTAAGGGAACCACCAAACGGATTATGAACAGTGATGGGTTCTTTGAGCTTTTTCAACTTTAAATCTAATTTCTTAACCGCATTACTTGCAATAAAGCTTCGTGACGCGCCTGTATCAAATAAAACTTTAATTGGAATATCTTTGACAGTAAGCATGCCTTCTAAAACATCTGGCCTCGCTTGACTGATTGAGGGTGCCGGACTTCTGCCACTCCATTCACTTGTGCCACTTCATATTTCTTTAATAGCCGGCACTCCCTTGCAACATGACCTGCTTGGTGGAACTCATGGCATTTCCTTTCACCATGTGGGTTCTTTTTCTTCTTAGCGGGTTTAAATCCACTCTTTATTCATTTCTTTAAAGATTTGCAATTCCCTTGTAAATGCCCTTGCTTATGGCATTTATTGCATATGGCAATCATCACTGGTTCTTTCTCATATTTAACCCTCTTTCGATTGACTTTAGGCTTCTTACTGACCCCATACACCGTACTTGCCTCAGGCTATGTACTTTTCTTTGGGATATCAGTTTCAAATTTTCTTTTGTTGCTAGAACTGACTTCTTCTTCGTCCTCCAAAAGACCTTTCTTATTAAGATCTTCATAGTGATAAGCCATGTATATCATTTTAGAAAAAGGAAGTTTCACATGTGCAGTTACCCAATTTTGGTACTTTCTTTGAAGACCGTTAATAAACCTCAGATTCTTCCTCTTAGGATTTTCAATTAGCTCGGGTGCAAAATGAGAAAGTCTGCTGAATTTATCCTGATACTCCTGAATGGTCATATCTCCTTGTATCAGATAGTAGAATTCATCATGTAGCCAATTAGTTGCTTCTGGAGGAATAAATCTTTCATTGAAAATTTCCTTAAATCTATCCCAGGTGATATTACCTTCTGGATTATCCTTAATAACAGTTTCCCACCAGTTTAATGCTTCGTCTTTGAGTGCCCAAGATGCCAGTAATCTTTTCAGATCATCTCTTAGTAGAACGCATCCAAACTTGAGTTTGAATAATGGACTCATTGCCCGAGAACGGTACTCCACCCAGATTTCGATACCTCTTTAATAGAGCTTCTATATCTGATCCTGGTTGTGGAGCACAACTGGCTCATTTGATTATCGAACCATAGAATTACTTCTTTTGCTTCTGCCACTCATTTTTCTATGTCTGCAAATAGCAGACAAAGTGTCATGCCAATAGAAAAGATATTGTACAGCATAAAGACATATATTTGAATGTAAATGTGTCTATTAGGGTGTATTTTATTCTGCTACACTCGTTCTAGAATATTACTGACCCTATCTGAAACGAGTTATTCGTCATAGAACACTTCTGATTCTATCTCTGACGAGTTCGTTAATATGTTATATTCCAGAACTAAGCTTAACCAAAGCTCTGATACCATGTGTGATGACCCCAAACCCCCGTTCCACAGTGGCAAGGGTAATCTTTGGAATATAACACATAGACAAATAACAACAGAATAGAAATATATAAATACACCAGATAATGTACAACAGAATACACTGGATAAACATAATCATCAAAGTTACACAGTATACAGGAGCACACTTAGTACAACATACAGTTTCAGCTTTATATAAAATGTCTACAGCAGAATCAAACATAATATACATAACAGGAGCTGAACAACATAAAAGAAGTGATAGAATCCATCTTCAGCTCCATAGCTATCCAGAGAGAGCCTGCTAAAACCTAAATATAAGGCTACCTAGAAAATAGGGCACCCGAGTTTGCAAGTGAAACAAACTACGAGTCAGTCATGGGACTGGTATGAAAAATCTACTTAACTTATTTTACAATAAGGCCAATCACATGACCATGCCGCTAACTCGGAATGGGTTTACTCCATTGGATTGCCAGTGCTTAGAACAAGTAAATCATTTAAACATCGCAATGCTTTTTACAAAAATGAAGCCATTATGAGACTAAGGTCCCATCACACAATGCAACGCAAGCCGGAGGATAGAGTTTTACCTTATAATGGCCAAAATATGCTTGATTCGTATAAAACAAAAGCATTTGATATTATTACTAGTGTTTATATGTTTCAAAAACAATTTCAATCATAAGTATAAATCATAGACGACATGGGTACCATATATCATGTCGCCATATGTAGGTTTACAATCAAAACCGGACGTTGTCGTATTTGGAAATTGGATTTCCGTCATGAACCAAGGCAAGGGATCGTCTTTACCACTTCGAGACAATCTAGCCGATATCTTAGGCAAGTACTCTGTCAACCCTTTGGATCGTCAGAGCCCGTCCACACGGAGTGGATTAAAATGTCTGAACACTACGTTTCCCCGCCTTATGGGGCATGAATCTGGTCTGTATAAAGAACACCCATCGTCTCCTCAGAGACTGAAATAACCGAGGCGCCTCGCTATCCATCATCCACATAAGTAAAACATCCAGGCTTGCAAAACCCATACAACACTCCTAGCTAGAAGGAAACGCATGTCCTCCCTGAGGTCCTCTCCCGCTTCTGGTTCATACCGGGGTGTGAGGCCCGCGAATCAACGCTATACACAAAGCTAGCTATATTAAAGTCATGCTTTGATCATCAACCACAAGGCTCTTCTTTTCAATAGAAACCTTGATTACTGCATCTCAGCATGCCGCGTTGTCAATCTACAACGTCAGACACACATCCATTTACAAGTTCGTTTTGGGTTTGAACGAAACCAGAGGCACCTTATTCCTCGTCCCATATGTCCAATACAGGAGAGAGGCCCTCGCACATTCGAATGATCAACAAGTACATTCAGACAACCACCACTGTAACCCCGTCAGGGCAACAACTTCCATCAAAGGAATCAATAGCCATCCATTCGATGTGAAGATCATTGGTCTTGCACCATCTTCATATCTTCGACTTCTAATCGTCGACCAATTATTTGAAATGAGATTTAAATCGACCTTTTCAAATAATTCACGTATACTTAGAATTCAAATCAATTCATTTGCATGGTTAAATTATTTGACACCCATAATTCAGTTCATTAATACAATTTTCATGTCAAACACATTCAACCATCAAATATCCAATAAACCGAGTAAATTCGGTTTATTTCCATTCCATATCATTTATAATATTTTATAGCGATTTATTTCTATTTTTGTTTATTTAAAAATAGCCCATTCAGTTAAAACGACGCTTCAGGCCATAATGCGGCCATGGCGCTATTTTTCTTTAGATTTGATTTACACATTTATGAAAATCTAACCGTTAGATCTTTACAAATTTTATATCATTGGAAACATCTTTTCAAAGTAGACCCAACGGTTCTAGTTTTGGGAAAATCCGACGGTTGGATCTCCCAGTACAATCGTTTAAAATTGCGATTTCAAAATATGAACTACAGCATCGTTATTCGTTTTATTTTAATTATATTTATATATATAAAAATATAATCCATTCTGGCGCTGTTTTTATTCAGATTTGAATTAAACATTTCACACAATCTATCCATTAGATCTTTACAAATTTTATATCATTGGAATGATATTTTCAAAGCGGACCTAACGGTTCTAGTTTTGGAAAAATCCGACGGTCGGATCTCCTTGTACAATCGTTTAAAATCACGATTTCAAAATACGAACTGCAGCATCGTTATTCGTTTTATTTTAATTATGTATATATATATATATTCCGTTCTTCGATTTCCAAACCATTTTCTTTTCATATATGTGGAAAAAATAAGATTTTTATCCAACAAATATTTACTTCAACACACGACTATTTTTAACACTTCATATATATAATAAAAATGTGATTTTTATTGTCAAAACAATTTATTTCAAACATGAATATTCGATTCATATACATAATAAAAATGCGATTTTCATTGTTAAAATAATTTATTTCTAACATGAATATTTTTATCGAATCATATATATAATAAAAATGTGATTTTTATTGTTAAAATAATTTATTTCAAACATGAATATTTTTAGCGATTCATATATGTAATAAAAATGTGATTTTTATTGTTAAAACAATTTATTTCAAACATGAATATTTTATATATTTCATATACATGATAAAAATGTGATTTTTATCGTTTAAACAATTTATTTCAAACATGAATAGTTTATCAACACATGGATATATTTCAACATATGAATATGATTCAAACACATGAATATTACAGAAAATTTCGGCAGCATAACGACAAGGGGTTTAAAACCGGCACCGTCTTGAGTGCGGCTCCTCGCACTACCTTACGCCATGCGGCGTTACCTAAGGGGCTTATCCTTAAAATCTAAATATTTCAATCATTTTCATATCACAATGAATTTTTCCACAAACAATTACAATTTTGTTTCAACCACAAACAACCATTATCAACCATTCGCATTTATCAACCAAATTTCATGTCAACCAAAATCCAAACAATCACAACCAATATATATCGTCCATGGTATGTGGACGAGGGGAGTGTGTGTGTATATATATATATATATTATTCCAATTCCATTTCAACTCCATTCAACGCACATATGATTTTTACAACGTATATATAAATTATACATCGCACATATAATTTATACAACCCTTATACATGAGGTGTACAACGATTATATAACTTATATATCGATTATATTGTTTATACATCGCCATTCCATTCAAATTTGAATTTAGAAATCTCACATTGTGTTCCACTCCTCCAAAAATTGTAGGAAGCTCCAAAAATTCTTCGGTCTCTTCTAGAATGTAGAAGACGTCGCCAGGAGTCCAATGTCTCTTGTTTCACTAGATTTCGACAACATAGCAAAAGGATATGATTTTTATTGTAAAATCATAATTCATAGCACTTTAAAGTGCTATAATCAGTTTAAATATTATACTGCCGTTACCTTTCAGAAGAGGTTCAAAACTAGGTCTTTGATTTTCGCGCAAACCGATGCACTAGGGGACGATCAGGTTGTATAGCGTTGAAGAGGACGGATCGTGCACGTGCGCATGGGGGTGGGGTCACATGCGATGGAGGCACGACGGGGAGAATGGGCTCGAAACGGCGGATGTTCACGAGGTCGATGCGAGCAAAATACGAAACGATGGGTGGTGATTCAGGTATGGATTGGAAGCTCTTACGATTCTCTACAAAACCCCAACTGGAGCTCTTGATTTTAATGAGTGGATTGAAAGAAAAAGAGGAGTGAAGGGGTCAAGCTATTTCCGTCGTGCACCTGATGGAGTTACGGGGAGAGAGAAAGTGATCGTTGAATTTGATTGGCCATTTTATTTTTATTTTTAATTCTTTAAATCCAAAAATACCCCATATGAACTCCAATTCAAACCGAACAATTGTCGCCCGTAGCTAATTACTCCCATTCCGGACACAATGGAATATGTTTCGTAACCCAATTCGGCTGTTAAGATCAGTTTTTCTTCAAATGAAAATATAAAACATTCAAATATAGATTTGAACGTACATTTTAATTTGCGAGGGCCACCTACTGATCCCAAAAATTTCAGAATTTTTTTTTTAGCTATATCTGGACGTTACGGTCCTAACAAAACTAGTTTCATCGAATTTGGAGACCGTTTAAAAATGGCCATTTTCTGGTTGATCCAAATTGATTGAAATTAACCAAACGCGTTTTCTTTTGCCACACTCACATATTAATTGCCAAAATTATGAAAATTGGATTCTAGCAATAATTTGACATTCCGGATCAAACAAAAGTGGTTTCATCAAAAACGGAGGTCGTTTGCAAAATGTTTATTTTTACAGGCTATATTTATTCCATAGCGACCTTTCTGAAAATTCATTTGGCCATAACTTTTGATTACCGCTATGAAATTTCGATTTTTCAGATTTGTTAGAAAGATATCCTTAAACAGATTTAAATATTTTTTAGTTTCACTAAATCTGTTTTATTTTGAATCCTGTACATTCAGCCAAAGTTCGAATTCAAGTTTTCAAACTACCGTGCCATTTCAGGCCTTTTTTATAATTAAAATAAATATATTCTCTATAACTTCGATCCAAATAAATTTTTAGTCGTTATTATTTAAAATAATTTATTTTAAATATTCAAAATTCATTAAAATAGCCAAATTAAATTTTTTAATTGGTTCATGATTTTCCGAGTTGTTACACTACGCACTTCACCCACTGCATGCCTGTCTCCACTGTTTGAGCTGCCATCAAGACTGTAACACCCCGTATTTTTAATGTAATTAAAAATGTATATATATATCCACAGATAGGATTAATATGGTGACGTATAGTGAAAATTAATTAATATATGAAAGAATGAAAGGATTGGTTGCATGCGATGTAAATATGTTGCATGCACTGATTTGCAAACATAATGCATTAACATTAAAAGAAAAAGATTCATGCATTGGTTTAATTTAAGTATTGTAACTAACATGAAAAAGAGAAGTAAGGAAAGAACAATAATTATCATTGTTCTAAGACTTATTAACAAAAGACTTTGTAGCTCAGTTGGTTAAGGCATTGGATTTGTAACATGGAGGTCGGGGGTTCGAACCTCGGCGGCAGCATAATTTTTTATCTCTGTTTTAAAGAGGGCCAACTGAACATGCAAATATATGTACATATGCAAATTCAAAATTTGAAAGGATAAGAACGTACATACGAGGAAATAAAGAAAATATATGTATATACATGAGAATATATATATATATATGCAGAAATATATGTATACGAAAGATAAAATTTAAGATAAGGCTATAGTAAATGAAATATGGCAAGAATTAAATAACGGTGCAACATCGTTTGAATTTTGAAAATAAAATGAAAGTATGCGTATATATATACGCGTAAAATGGTCGTTAAAGGAATTGTATACATATAAGAATATTTCATGTGAATAAAACAGTTAAATAAATTCCAGAAATTCAAAAGTTCGAAAATCAAATTTCTACGCCAAAACAATTCAAACATTCGAAATTCAAATTTCTGCGCCAAAACAGCTTGTGGGACCAATGCTGACTTAGCACTGCATGTACAATAAGATTTGGCTAGATTCATCTGCGAACCTGGACTATTTTCTTAACTAGGTTCAATGCTGACTCAGCGCTGCGTGTACGATAAGGTCTTGAGCAACTATATAAACAGCCCTAGTCTCCTCCTCTATTCACAATTCTTCTCTACCCTTATGCTGCAAAGATTCTGAGTGAACATGGCTTCTTCTCCTCCACTTAAAATAAATAATAAATAGAATAATATATATAAAATAAATCAAGACGAGGAGATGCTGCTCAAAGACTTTCAAGAAGAGATTCGAATCAAGATTAAAGCTTCAAGATAAGGATCAAAGGCTAACGTCGCACGAATCATAGCAACGCCATCTTTCTTTTCAAATATAAATCTCTGTAAGTCGGTTATTTTTAGATTTGAACGTTTTTCTTTGTTCGTGACATGAAATTAAAGGAATAAAAGAATATGCCAAATCTCTCTCTCTCTCTATTCGAATCAATGCCTATATTCTTGGACCTAATCAAGAACTGTTATGATTCAAGGACAAATAAGACCGTGTCTATGAAACTATGGACCTTAGAACCATATGCCTCTTTGACTATGAACGTTGCCTATGACTATGAACGTTGCCTATGACTATGAACATTTCCTATGACTATGGACATTGCCTATGACTGTGACTGTGACTATCAGAATTATTTCCTTGACTAAGCTTATGCTTTTGATTTGGAAACATAAACTATTGCCTATGACATAACAAGGACAACTGTGACTAAACACCTATGATTTCTGACTAGGAAAGTGTTGCTGTGAAATTGGGTCTAAACCTGATCTTTCTATTCTATCTATCCTTGGTTTTCGTTGGTTTTGGACCTTGGGAATTTACCTATTAAGTTAGGTCTACCCATGTTCTTGAACCTACGTCTCTATTCTGTCTGTTCTTGGTTTTCTTTGGTTTTAGACCTTGGGAATTTACCTATTAAGTTAGGTCTACCCATGTTCTTGAACCGACGTCGTTGTTCAACCCTCTTTATGCCAGTTAGTATGTCTATCTGTTGCATAGCATCTTTGGTTCATTCCCTATTTTCTACGAACCTAGCTTTATTTATAATCTAGACTGAATCACGATTATACGAACGATGGGAATGCGGTTTGGGCAAAACATGAAATTTACTAAAAACGTAGTTTAACTTGAAAATTGGCATAAATTGGGAACATGAATTATGGCTTGTTCATAGGAATGCAAATTGGATAAATTTGACATAAATTATAAGATGTGTAATTTGAACCTAGTATTGACGTGTAAATCTAGCATTTACATGAATAGTGAACTAGAGTAATAAGTCTAGTTTGACGTGAATTAGAATGTTGAATCGGAATTGGATTAGCTAATTTGGCATGGTAAGTATATTGGCATAAATGTGAAATTGGCCATAATTGGGAATAACTGTCAGGTTTAGCAAACTCATGGTTAGTGACACTTAATTTGGTATAGTTTACATACCAAAAAGCATAAATATGATATAGAGGGGAAAATGGGCCATAGAAATAAATGTAGATAGATTACAATAAAAGAGTAATTGGGAAATAAGTAAATTGGGAATAATTTACTTATAGAATTTGTCCTAAATGAGAAATGTAAATTTGGACAAATTAAAGATTTATTAACGACTTCTCTTTTAATGAAACACCAGAAAGTTCTAGGGTGACAGAGAGGATAGTGTCTAGGCTTGGGTTTGGAAAATACAAGTTTCCTGCTCTCCCTGGCTATCCCTAACTGATCCGACGGACGGGATGGTTGCTTTCAAAACCTGATTTGAAAATTAATGAAAACCCTTTGAACTTAACCCGAGGTTAGACTGAGTTGCGATGTAAACCTGCCCGGAACCAACCGGCACATCCAGTATTCGCAACAATATCTGTCTAATGTGAGTGGTTGCGGCTTTAATCTATTTAGTTAAAGCTAGAACAAGAATGGTAGGGTTAAGTTAACTAAGAAACTTAACCAGTTCAACACGATAACTAAACTGATGGGTGGGGATTGGTTCAGACTGACACTTAA
This sequence comes from Allium sativum, assembly GCA_030737875.1. Taxonomy (NCBI): domain Eukaryota; kingdom Viridiplantae; phylum Streptophyta; class Magnoliopsida; order Asparagales; family Amaryllidaceae; genus Allium; species Allium sativum. The sequence continues at coordinate 764,735,751 of CM060912.1, read as the reverse complement.
TACAGTTGAGCTAGAATGAGAGGGTTAAGTCCATAGGAACACTTAACCAACTCAACACAGTTAAGCTAGGATGGGAGGGCTAAGTCCATAGAGACACTTAACCAAACTCAAGGTAGCAAGACAAGATTTGTAGGGGTTAAGTAACTAAGAAAACACTTAGCAAAATTAACATGTTAACTAGACTAAGAAGGTGGGGTTAAGTAAAGTTAATACACTTAGCCAATTTGATATGTTAGCTGGGCTAGACCGTAGGGTTAAGTAAACTTGAACACTTAACCATCAGGTTGTGATAAAGGAATAAGGCTAAGTCTAAAACATGAAGGGACAATACTTAACCATTAATAACATGTTAGTGAAAACAGACGGGCAAGGTTAAGTTAAAAAGGAACACTTAACCAATACAGGATAATGGGTAGGGTTAAGTAATAAGGAATACTTAACCAATATAACTTGGTTTGGGGTTGGGTTAAGTCAACATGAATTACTGATAACACTTAACCAGTTTAACAGGATAAATGAAGGGGGTTAAGTTAGCTTGAAGTGACTAATGACACTTAACCAATCCAAATTGACGGGAAAGAGAACTAAGTAGTAAACCTTAGTTAAGAAAACAACGATTCTGGAAACTAAGTGGTAAACCTTAGTTGACAAAACTAAGTAGTAATTCTTAGTATAACACGAGGAGGAGCGAACGTCCGTCTGATTAAAAAGAAGGCTCCAACGAACTGGGTTACGAAGCCCGAGGCTTCGAGGGGACGTGAGGGTACTCTTGGTATCCCTCTGTGAGGCTGCAGATGATCCGCCTGGGCCCACAGAGGTTAAGGTCTGCGTAGAAGAACCAGGAGTATGCCTTGGTTGCAATACATGGAAACCTAAAGACTAGGATGGACCGGCGTGATTCAGCGAGCAAACGGTAGCCCTGTGATAGCGACTCGTCATCTACCATCCATCTTGAGTCAATCGAGATACGTGAAGTGGGAAGGCAGAGAACTCCAAAAGACCATATACTTGCTATCTAGTTATGGTTGTGGATGGCCATAGGATAGTGGGGCACCGGGGGCCGGCGTATAGTTCTCATTTTACAAGGTGTGCCTTTCATTAGTTGAGGGAGGGGTCAAGTGGGACCATAACCACTGGAATAAAAACAGACCTTAGCATATGCATCGGCAGATATCTGAAAGCTCCCGACCGAGTTCTATATTCCTTGACTTGCCCTGACACAGGACTCGGACTGCACATTACAGGACATGTGCATCTAGACAAGCGATAACGGTTCGCAATACATGCGTGGGGAAGTATAGGAACATATACCACTCTAGGTAGTGTGTCCTAGACTTGGGGGCATCGATTGGACTAGGGGGCATAAACCATGAATCCGAGAAGCGTTTAGTAGATAGCTTAAACTCTAGTTGAAACTAGAAAGCACTTGATAGAAAACCCTAGATTAGATCCAGGTAACAAATAATAAATGTATGCCTGAAGGCGATGGAAACTACAGGGATTGGGATCACGTTATCGTTACTAGTTGGGACACTAGTTAGGCGGTGCAGAGATATAGAAACCAATATAACAAGGAAATAGCGAAGCGGCGAAAGTATTAGAGCATATCCAGTTTATCTTAGCTTAGCATATCTTGTGTTAATCTTGTCTAATCTTGCCAACCCTATCATCATGGTGTTATCTTGTAATCAGTTAATTCATGTCGTTTTATTGTTGTTCCATGTTCATATGCTAGAAGTTACTGAACTTACTCAGGCTTTATGTCTGACTCTGTTTTTCTTTCGTCTTCTTTTCTTCCATCCCCCCCCCCCCAGGTAGTAAAGGAGGGAATAGTATAGTTCAGGTTAAGTTGGACTGTAACTCTTTCCCAGCTTGAAGATTTGTCGAAGTTTGCTTGGATTCTCTTATCAGATGCTATGGCTGGCTCTTGCTAAAATTGGGGAATATAAATGTTGTTTTATGCTTCTTTATTTTGTAAGACAGATGATACTCTGATATTGTAAAGAAATCATTGTACAAATTATTTTATCGATAAAGCAAAGTTTTATTTTCCGCTGTTTAATTTTTGTCTGTCTTGTAATTTATCTGCATCTTTTACCCTAAATGCTCCACAGAACTTAGTGCATTCCCTTTGTGAGTGACACTAACGGATGTGGGTTGTTGCACGTGGTATCAGAGCTGAAGGTTACCGGATCAGATAAAGGATTTGAAAAATTATTTTCAAAACGGTTTTAAAAGAAGCATTTTCAAAAGAAAAGATTTGTTTTAAAGGCATATTCCCCAAATCCATACGCATTATCTTCTCTTCCTCTGTTTGAATTCTTATCTCCTTCTTCCTTGAGTCTCTGGGGCTCCTGGCTTTCTAGTAGGTAACCTCATCGAAGGCCAAAGTAGTACCCGACTTCCATCTAGGGCTGTGGTTGTTTCACTTACGACCAGTTTTCTTTCAAGCTTATAGGGATTTCTGTACGATGGAAGCAGCTTTCGAAAGATTTGTCAACATGATTACATGGAGGAGGATGACGAGTTTGGCTAAGGAGCACAACCCTAGGATGAGGAATTCATGGATGAAGATTTAGCTCACGGAGGAGGAAGAAATTATAAAACCTAAGACAAGAGGAAGTATCTTTACTAGGATATGATAGGGCATATAATTAAGGACAAGGGCAAGAACGGGGAACAAGATTTTCAGAAGGGCAAGCAAGTGTATAGATCCTGTTGAGTGGACTCGTGGCATAGTCCTAAGATGCATGGCCTATAGCTGTAGCTGTGTAGGATACAGTTTGAGTTGAAAACAGAAGAGCTTGGTTGAAAAATAAACTTAAGAAGAAGACTAGCCTAACTAACAAAGAAAACAACTGAATCAATCAAGCAACAAAGCAAGATGGGAAAAGAAAATGAAAATTTTAAGAAAAAGATGAATAAATATGAAATTACTCCAAGATAAGTTAAAATAGAAAAGGGAGCTTTCTAATGTGGTTGTACTTGGACAAGAAAATAGGAAATCTTTATAGAATATTTATGTAAAAATCCTAGTGCAATTAGAAAAGAAAAACGGAGGATGTGGATTTTTCCGTTTTCATAACATAAGAAATCGAATTTGGAAAATTAGATTTTTCTAAATTTCGAATTTAATGATGGTTGGTAGGGTTTTGGATGCGACAATTGGATGAACTATGCTCTTATTTTGTAAGAGTATGGGAAAATTTGGGTGAAAAATGTTTTGATTTTTCAAAAATATTGCATTCATATAGAACTGCAAGTATATTTAGGATGTGAGCATCATGATTTGAAAGAGTTTTTAAAATTTGCATACATATAGGTGGATCCAAAGTAGGCATACATGCTTTGCTATGATGTAATTCACTTTGCACATGTGCAATTCTACGATAATTGGATGAACACTTATTGGATGTTGCGAGGGATTATCTATTTTACTCTTATCGAATTTCGGGGACGAAATTCTTTAAGGTTGGGAGAATGTAACACCCCGTATTTTTAATGTAATTAAAAATGTATACATATCCACAGATAGGATTAATATGGTAACGTATAATAAAAATTAATTAATATATGAAAGAAAGAAAGGATTGCTTGCATGCGATGTAAATATGTTGCATGCACTGATTTGCAAACATAATGCATTAACATTAAAAGAAAAAGATTCATGCATTGGTTTAATTTAAGTATTGTAACTAACATGAAAAAGAGAAGTAAGGAAAGAACAATAATTATCATTGTTCTAAGACTTATTAACAAAAGACTTTGTAGCTCAGTTGGTTAAGGCATTGGATTTGTAACATGGAGGTCGGGGGTTCGAACCTCGGCGGCAGCATATTTTATCTCAGTTTTAAAGAGGGCCAACTGAACATGCAAATATATGTACATATACAAATTGAAAATTTGAAAGGATAAGAACGTACATATGAGGAAATAAAGAAAATATATGTATATACATAAGAATATATATATATATATATATATATATATGCAGAAATATATGTATACGAAAGATAAAATTTAAGATAAGGCTATAGTAAATGAAATATGGCAAGAATTAAATAACGGTGCAACATCGTTTGAATTTTGAAAATAAAATGAAAGTGTGTGTATATATACATATATACGCGTAAAATGGTCGTTAAAGGAATTGTATACATATAAGAATATTTCATGTGAATAAAACAGTTAAATAAATTCCAGAAATTCAAAAGTTCGAAAATCAAATTTCTACGCCAAAACAATTCAAACATTCGAAATTCAAATTTCTGCGCCAAAACAGCTTGTGGGACCCAATGCTGACTTAGCACTGCATGTACAATAAGATTTGGCTAGATTCATCTGCGAACCTGGACTATTTTCTTAACCAGGTTCAATGCTGACTCAGCGCTGCGTGTACGACAAGGTCTTGAGCAACTATATAAACAGCCCTAGTCTCCTCCTCTATTCACAATTCTTCTCTACCCTTATGCTGCAAAGATTCTGAGTGAACATGGCTTCTTCTCCTCCACTTAAAATAAATAATAAATAGAATAATATATATAAAATAAATCAAGACAAGGAGATGCTGCTCAAAGACTATCAAGAAGAGATTCGAATCAAGATTAAAGCTTCATGATAAGGATCAAAGGCTAACGTCGCACGAATCATAGCAACGCCATTTTTCTTTTCAAATATAAATCTCTGTAAGTCGGTTATTTTTAGATTTGAACGTTTTTCTTTGTTCGTGACATGAAATTAAAGGAATAAAAGAATATGCCAAATCTCTCTCTCTCTATTCCAATCAGTGCCTATATTCTTGGACCTAATCAAGAACTGTTATGATTCAAGGACAAATAAGACTATGACTATGAAACTATGGACCTTAGAACCATATTCCTCTTTGACTATGAACGTTGCCTATGACTACGAACGTTGCCTATGACTATGAACATTGCCTATGACTATGGACATTGCCTATGACTGTGACTATGAGAATTATTTCCCTGACTAAGCTTATGCTTATGATTTGGAAACATAAACTATTGCCTATGACATAACAAGGACAACTATGACTAAACACCTATGATTTCTGACTAGGAAAGTGTTGCTGTGAAATTGGGTCTAAACCTGATCTTTCTATTCTGTCTATCCTTAGTTTTCGTTGGTTTTAGACCTTGGGAATTTACCTATTAAGTTAGGTCTACCCATGTTCTTGAACCTACGTCTCTATTCTGTCTGTTCTTGGTTTTCTTTGGTTCTAGACCTTGGGAATTTACCTATTAAGTTAGGTCTACCCATGTTCTTGAACCGACGTCGTTGTTCAACCCTCTTTATGCCAGTTAGTATGTCTATCTGTTGCATAGAATCTTTGGTTCATTCCCTATTTTCTACGAACCTAGCTTTATTTATAATCTAGACTGAATCACGATTATACGAACGATGGGAATGCGGTTTGGGCAAAACATGAAATTTACTAAAAACATAGTTTAACTTGAAAATTGGCATAAATTGGGAACATGTATTATGGCGTGTTCATAGGAATGCAAATTGGATAAATTTGACATAAATTATAAGATGTGTAATTTGAACCTAGTATTGACGTGTAAATCTAGCATTTACATGAATAGTGAACTAGAGTAATAAGTCTAGTTTTATGTGAATTAGAATGTTGAATCGGAATTGGATTAGCTAATTTGGCACGGTAAGTATATTGGCATAAATGTGAAATTGGCCATAATTGGGAATAACTGTCAGGTTTAGCAAACTCATGGTTAGTGACACTTAATTTGGTATAGTTTACATACCAAAAAGCATAAATATGATATAGAGGGGAAAATGGGCCATAGAAATAAATGTAGACAGATTACATTAAAAGATTAATTGGGAAATAAGTAAATTAGGAATAATTTACTTATAGAATTTGTCCTAAATGAGAAATGTAAATTTAGACAAATTAAAGATTTATTAACGACATCTCTTTTAATGAAACACCAGAAAGTTCTAGGGTGACAGAGAGGATAGTGTCTAGGCTTGGGTTTGGAAAATACAAGTTTCCTGCTCTCCCTGGCTATCCCTAACTGATCCGACGGACGGGATGGTTGCTTTCAAAACCTGATTTGAAAATTAATGAAAACCCTTTGAACTTAACCCGAGGTCAGACTGAGTTGCGATGTAAACCTGCCCGGAACCAACCGGCACATCCAGTATTCGCAACAATATCTGTCTAATGTGAGTGGTTGCGGCTTTAATCTATTTAGTTAAAGCTAGAACAAGAATGGTAGGGTTAAGTTAACTAAGACACTTAACCAGTTCAACATGATAACTAAACTGATGGGTGGGGATAGGTTCAGACTGACACTTAATACAGTTGAGCTAGAATGAGAGGGTTAAGTCCATAGGAACACTTAACCAACTCAACACAGTTAAGCTAGGATGGGAGGGCTAAGTCCATAGAGACACTTAACCAAACTCAAGGTAGCAAGACAAGATTTGTAGGGGTTAAGTAACTAAGAAAACACTTAGCCAAATTAATATGTTAACTAGACTAAGAAGGTGGGGTTAAGTAAAGTTAATACACTTAGCCAATTTGTTATGTTAGCTGGACTAGACCGTAGGGTTAAGTAAACTTGAACACTTAACCATCAGGTTGTGATAAAGGAATAATTCTAAGTCTAAAACATGAAGGGACAATACTTAACCATTAATAACATATTAGTGAAAAAAGACGGGCAAGGTTAAGTTAAAAAGGAACACTTAACCAATACATGATAATGGGTAGGGTTAAAAAATAAGGAATACTTAACCAATATAACTTGGTTTGTGGTTGGGTTAAGTCAACATGAATTACTGATAACACTTAACCAGTTTAACAGGATAAATGAAGGGGGTTAAGTTAGCTTGAAGAGACTAATGACACTTAACCAATCCAAATTGACGGGAAAGAGAACTAAGTAGTAAACCTTAGTTAAGAAAACAACGATTCTGGAAACTAAGTGGTAAACCTTAGTTGACAAAACTAAGTAGTAATTCTTAGTATAACACGAGGAGGAGCGAACGTCCGTCTGATTAAAAAGAAGGCTCCAATGAATTGGGTTACGAAGCCCGAGGCTTCGAGGGGGCGTGAGGGTACTCTTGGTATCCCTCTGTGAGGCTGCAGATGATCCGCCTGGGCCTACAGAGGTTAAGGTCTGCGTAAAAGAACCAGGAGTATGCCTTGGTTGCAATACATGGCAACCTAAAGACTAGGATGGACAGGCGTGATTCGGCGAGCAAACGGTAGCCCTGTGATAGCTACTCGTCGTCTACCATCCATCTTGAGTCAATCGAGATACGTGAAGCGGGAAGGCGGGGAACTCCAAAAGACCATATACTTGCTATCTAGTTATGGTTGCGGATGGCCATAGGATAGTGGGGCACCGGGGGCCTGCGTATAGTTCTCATTTTACAAGGTGTGCCTTTCATTAGTTGAGGGAGGGGTCAAGTGGGACCATAGCCACTGGAATAAAAACAGACCTTAGCATCTGCATCAGCAGATATCTGAAAGCTCCCGACCGAGTTCTTTATTCCTTGACTTGCCCTGACACAGGACTCGGACTGCACATTACATGACATGTGCATCTAGACAAGCGATAACGGTTCACGATACATGCATGGGGAAGTATAGGAACATATACCACTCTAGGTAGTGTGTCCTAGACTTGGGGGCATCGATTGGACTATGGGGCATAAACCCTGAATCCGAGAAGCGTTCAGTAGATAGCTTAAACTCTAGTTGAAACTAGAAAGCACTTGATAGAAAACCCTAGATTAGATCCAGGTAACAAATAATAAATGTATGCCTGAAGGCGATGGAAACTACAGGGATTGGGATCACGTTATCGTTACTAGTTGGGACACTAGTTAGGCGGTGCAGAGATAAAGAAACCAGTATAACAAGGAAATAGCGAAGCGGCGAAAGTATTAGAGCATATCCAATTTATCTTAGCTTAGCATATCTTGTGTTAATCTTGTCTAATCTTGCCAACCCTATCATCATGGTGTTATGTTGTAATCAGTTAATTCATGTCGTTTTGTTGTTGTTCCATGTTCATATGCTAGAAGTTACTAAACTTTCTCAGGCTTTATGTCTGACTCTGTTTTTCTTTCGTCTTCTTTTCTTCCGTTCCCCCCCCCCCAGGTAGTAAAGGAGGGAATTGTATAGCTCAGGTTAAGTTGGACTGTCACTCTTTCCCAACTTGAAGATTTGTCGAAGTTTGCTTGGATTCTCTTATCAGAGGCTATGGCTGGCTCTTGCTAAAATGGGGGAATATAAATGTTGTTTTATGCTTCTTTATTTTGTAAGACAGATGATACTCTGATATTGTAAAGAAATCATTGTACAAATTATTTTATCAATAAAGCAAAGTTTTATTTTCCGCTGTTTAATTTCTGTCTGTCTTGTAATTTATCTGCATCTTTTACCCTAAATGCTCCACAGAACTTAGTGCATTCCCTTTGTGAGTGACACTAATGGATGTGGGGTGTTTCAAAGACCCTCGTTTCTCTCCTATCCACATCCTCCATGATCCCCATGCCGCTATTACCAGCCAACCCCACCTCCTTCTCGCCTTCACCCTCCCAAAATTTCCTCGCACCCTCTGAAGTTGGTTGCAAAGCCGAGACCCACCTCGTGCATCAACCTTCGAATATATCATACAAGCATGAACAAAAGCACTCCAATACATCACAGCTAACACGGCTCCGCCTCCATCACTGCCCGATCAGAAGACGGATCTCGTTGGGCCGAACAGTTCTCTTGTTAAACGTATTGCTTTTTGGTGAATGGATCTTGGGTTTTTTAAGTTTGTAGTCATTTCTTTATATTGGAAGCTTTCGGATTTTATTATGTAAAAGAAGAGAACAAATAAAATGTTGTATATATATAAGATGGTGAAAACATGGGGGGCACATATACTTGCCTTTGAAGAAGTTGGATTTGTTTGGGGAGAAAGGTTTGTTTGGGTAGGCAGTACAGTGGTAGGTAGCTAGAGGAAAGAAAGAAATAGTTGTACGCGTGTATACTATATACTATGAGAATGTAGCTAACTGCAAGCCCGTTGACAGTCTGTCCATGAGTTCCATAAGACAGTTCCTTTATTTTGATTTTTCTCCCTGTGCGTGAGTGTATTTTGTGCAGCAGCGTAGGAACAGTTGACATGTTTTTACATAGGAGGTAGGTTACCTATGATCTATTCCTGCGTATTAGCTTGAATTAGCTGGGTATTGGCATGTTCGTTACATAGATGGTGAAGTAACAGTTTGAATGTCATATATATATTGACTTTGTACGGATAGGGTATTTATACTTAAGGATGAAAGTATGTGTTGTTGGCTTGTTTGGTATTTTCATTCATGAATTTTGTAAGGACATATATGTGCTACTTTAATTTTTGGGTAAATCGTACACATTTGTTAATACATTAGGTTTTAAATTTCAGTAGTAGGCTATGTCAGACATGCATACTAAATTTGACTTAGGAGGGAAGTTGTATAGATTAATTTTAATTTAATACGGTTATTAAATTTACCATTATTTATGTCGAACATTAATTATATGCTCTGTCACATATGATCTTCAAACACACCGAAAGTAGGCACACTATTACGTCTTAACATTACGGTCCCAATAAAATTTGTTCGACCTAAATCCAACTTCGTTTGGAAAAATAGCTATATTTTAATTCCAAATTATTTATCAGTTCAAGTTTAAATTTCGCCTACCGATAAGATAACTCCAATTGACTCCAAACTGGAAATCTAGCAATAATTAGTCATTTGTATTCTAATAAAATTCGTTTCGTTGAAAACGATGGTTGTTTGAAAAATAACTTATTTAAAATGCTTATAGAATATCGATAGATTATAAATTAAATCCAAAACAATAACGTTAAATAATAATAAATTATTATTATCTAATATATCAAATAAAATAATGTATCACTTCAAATTCAAATAATATGAAATTACAACTCCACGTTAATATATTTGAGTTATAAGATGTCCCAATATATGATATTACAAATTAAATTATTATATAACGTTATCGTTTATAAATGATTTTCGTAGCGACTATTTAAAAATTTGAGTTGGACATAACTAACAATCTATAAAATGGAATCTGGATTTTTCCTTTCCATATGAAAATTATAATCAACAGTATTTAAACGTTTCTTGTTTCACAGAAATCCGACTTATATCGAATCCTGTATATTCAATTGAAGGTCAAAACTCTATATTACGAACTTCCGCGGCGTTACGCGCTCGTTTTAATATAATTATAATTATAAACATTAGATCGTCATTTTATAAGCGAATTCAATATTCAAAATCCATAAATAATCCAACTAAAATATTTTAAATAAATTTAAACATTTGAATTCAAATGGTCGAAAAATCCGGGTCGTTACATTCTTCCCCCCTTAATAGAATTTCATCCCCGAAATTACTAAGTTAAGAAGAATATTTTAAACCTAGTCATTACCAAAATAATTATAATTATAATTTAAACACATCCCACTCTTTCACAGTTGCATCCTGTTATCAGTTCCTAATTCATCCTGGAAGAAGCTTCTCTTTCTCCTGCATTTGGAAATGCAACCTTCCTCCCCGATTAATTTTCTTTCAATGGCTCCTTATCAATAATCGCATCAACACCAGAATTAGACTCCATCGCTTTAACAACAACATCGATCCCATTTGTGTTCTCTGTAACCTTAAAAACGAATCCCTTTCTCACCTTTTCTTCGAATGTGATTTCTCATACGCAGTGTGGGCTACAATCAGCTCCTTCATCCTCGGCTTCATTCCCTCCATTAATTCTTTTTTCGATTATTGGCAGCATAACCCCCCAGACCCTCTTCTGGATTCTCTTGTGACTTTCTTCTCATGGAGTATTTGGTTAGAACGTAATGCGATCATCTTTGGCAGATCACCGAAACTTCTTTTGGGTACCTGTTATCATATCCTACATCTCTTCGACTTATGGACAGGATTAGCGAGACATGCTCGCTTCAGGCTTGCCCTTCCTAAGCCAGATTCTCCTGGATCGCATGAAAGCAACACGCTCCCACCTCGTTGAATCAACTAAGGCTGGCTTATTCTACTTATGCTATATCTAGTCTATGCTATTATCTGAGACGACCCCAAACCCCGTACTGACGGCGGCGAGGGTAATCCGTGGAATATAACACAGAAACAGATAATAGCAGAACAAAATTAAATAAATACACCAGATAATGAACAATAGAATATACTGGATAAAAGTAATCATCAGAGTTACACAGTATACAGGATCTTACTTAGTATAAATACAGTTCAACTATACATAAATGTCTACAGCGGAAAACAAACAAAATATGTACAATAGGAGTTGAACATCATAAAAAGAGATAAATGATAGAATCCATCTTCAGCTCCAGCTATCCAGAAAGAACTAGCTAAACCTGAATACAAGGCTGCCCGTGTAGAAAAAGGGGCACCCGATTTTGAAAGTGAAACAAACTACGAGTCAGTCATGGGACTGGTATGAGAAATCGAATCAACACATATATAATTTGGCTAATCACAGGACCACGCCACTTTCGTGGAACAGGTTTCCTCCATTGGATTGCCAGTGCTTTAAAACAAATCTTTCTTTTAAACAACGTAATGCATTTTATAAAAATGAAGCCATTGTAAGACTCAGTTCCCATCACACAATGCAATGCAAACCGGAGGATAGAGTTTTTACCTTATAACGGCCAAGATATGCTTGATACGAATAAAACAAAGGCATTTGATATTATTGCTAGTGTTTATATGTTGAAAACAATTTCAAATCATAACTATCAATCATAGACGGCATTAATGCCCTATACCACTATGTCGCCATATATAGGTATATAATCAAAACCGCACGATGTCGCATTTGGAAATTGGATTTCCGTCATGAACCAAGGAAAAAGATAATCCTTACCGACTTCGAGACTGCCTAGCCCGAGTCTCAGGATCAGAGCTCGAGTGACCCTAGGAGCGACAGGGCCGGTCCACCGATGTGGATTAAAATTCCTGAACAATACGTTTCCCCGCCCTTTAGGGCGTAAACGAGCCAACGAATGACACCATCGGACCCAGATCGTCCGATCAAACCGAGGCGCCTCGCAACAACAACAACCACACAGGTGAAAAGTATATAAATGTCAGGGCTGGTAGGTCACTGACACCACCCTAGCTAGGAAGAAACGCATGTCCTCCCTGAGGTCCTTCCTCCCGTTTCTGGTTCATACCGGGGTGTGAGGCTCGCGATTTCACGTTACACACAAAGCTACACCACATAGGCGGTGCTTTGATCATCACCACAAGACTTTGCTTTTCAACAGAAGTCCTAATCATTGCCACTTAGGCATGCCACACTAGCAATTCATGCCATGCGACTGATGTCCATCGATACACAACCTCTGAGATCGTGCGTTTCAGAGAAGGGCGTTAAGCAAAAGAATAAATTCTCCGCCGCCAAACAGATGTATATTTAAGAGAGATCAATCAACACAGAATAAAATCCAATGTCAGACACACAGTCCATTTACAAGTTCGTTCTGGGTCTGAACGAAACCGGAGGCACTAATACCTCGCAAACCCATCGATCACCACGTACGTCTGGACGATCACCACTCATTATCCATATTTCGGGATGCCTCCCAATCAGGACCTCGGTTACCATCCAAACGAGGTGAAGATCTCCGGTCTTCGACCATCGTCTTCATCTTCGACTTTCAATCATCAGTCAATTATTTGAAATGAGAATTAACTCGGCCTTTTCAAATAATTCACGTATATTTAGAATTTTCAAATCAATTTATTTCAATGGTTATATTATTCGACAACACCAATTTTGTTCTTTAATGTAATTTTTACACCAAACACATTCAACCATCAAAAGCCACATAAATCGAGTAAATTCAGTTTATTTACATTCCATATCGTTTATGATATTTTATAATGATTTATTGCTATATTTATTTATTTTAAAATAGCCAATTTATTCAAAACGACGCTTCGGGCCATAACCAGGTCGTGGCGCTGTTTTTCTTCAATTTTGATTTACACATATCTGAAAATCTAACCGTTGGATCTTCACAAAATTTACATCTTTAGAAAGGTCTTTTCAAAACGAATCCAACGGTTCCAGTATCGGGAAAATCCGACGGTCGGATCTCCCGATACAATCATTTGAAGTTTGGATTTCAAAATACGAACTACAGCGTCGTTATTCGATTTAATATAATTATATATATATATATATAAATATAATCGTTTTTGGCGCTATTTTTCTTCGGATTTGAATTAAACATTCCAGACAATCCAACTGTTGGATTTTTACAAGGTTGGTGCCGTTGGAAAGATATTTCCAAGGCGAACCCGACGGTTGCGGTTTCAGGAAAATCCAATGGTCGGATTTCCCGTACTAGTTATTTGAAATCACGGTTTCAAAACGCGAACTGCACGGCCACGTTTCGTTTTAATTTTATTTATATTTATATAAATATAGTTCATTCAACAATTTCAATATCGTCTTTACTTCAAATATTTCACTAACGCCTTAAAATTTTGGAAAATTTCACCATAACCTCCTTTGTACGGGAGGGCTGGGAAAATTCCCAAATAGCCAAGCGGGCGTCTCATGTCGAAAAGAAAAAGAAAAAGCCAAGCGGCTAGCCAACAGGCTCATAAAATCATCACCCAAACAAAACAGTAAATGTGTACCTATTTGTCGGGCACAAAATTTTATTCCTCTTCTCTAGCCCCTGTAACAACCCGTATTTTCAATAACCTGTTATAACATAAATCGAGGCAGAATTTAATTCAAAAATCTGAATCAAGAGAAACGGGCTATGCCATTTCGTTCGTCTCGGAAAAATACGCGAAATAGAGTTCGAGTTTTCGAAAATCGGAGTCCATATGACCCAGTTAAGGCCCATTGAAGTTTTCAGAAATTTCCATGTCAAAAACAGATTTGAATTTCAAGTTCAAAATTGGAAATTAGGGCAAACTGGCGCAGGCGGGAAAAATCCCGCCAGGACCCCCATGTCGACAGGCATGTCGACAGGGTCCCCAGGGTGTCGACAGCCCTGTCGACAGCCCTGTCGACACGGGGTGGCCGGGCAGTTTTGCCTGGCGCACCATTTTGATTTGGGCTTGGTTGTGTGGCTTGGTTCTAGAGAATTCCGAAATCTGATGGACCTAATTCAACCTAGGGTTAATCCTATGGTCTAAATCACTAGCCTAATCTATAAATAAGACCCTAACCTACCCTAAATCACTCATTATTCATTCTAGCAACCAAACTATGTCAAATTGAATTCTCAAATGGCCTCCACCTAAAAACCCTAGCCTCCACCCTCTTCAAAAATCATTCCTATGAAGATTTTGATGTTCATACAAGCATTTCTAAGTTGTATGAATGATCATTAGCTTGCATACATCATCAAGTTGCAAGCTTTATTTGCTAAGCAAGAGTTTTTGGGATTTTTGTTAATTGGAGCTTTGTTTTGGGTTTTTATATGCTTGCATAAAAGGGCTTCTCAATCTTTATTAGTAGATTTGTGTCTTCATAATATTAGTAAGCCCTCTTACCTTCATTTTAGAAACTCTAAAGTTAACATGTGATGAAAGTTGGGATTTATGCATGTTTAATAAGTTATGCATGCTTATGCGAGTTCACTATGCTATGTTATGCATGTTTAATAAGTTATGCAAGCTTATGTGAGTTCACTATGCTATGTTACACATGTTTGATAAGTTATGCATGTTTATGCAAGATCACCATGCCATGATTTGCAAGTTTACTGAGTTATGCATGTTTATGCAAGTTCACTATGCCATGATTTGCAAGTTTATTGAGTTATGCATGTTTATGCAAGATCACTATGCCATGATTTGCAAGTTTATTGAGTTATGCATGTTTATGCAAGTTCACTATGCCATGATTTGCAAGTTTATTGAGTTATGCATGTTTATGCAAGATCACTATGCCATGATTTGCAAGTTTATTGAGTTATGCATGTTTATGCAAGTTCACTATGCCATGATTTGCAAGTTCATTGGGTTGTGCATACTTATGCAAGTTCACTATGCCATGTTACACATGTTTGATAAGTTATGCATGCTTATGCAAGTTCACAATGATATGTTATGCATGTTTGACAAGTTATGCATGTTTATGCAAGTTCCATATGCTATGTTAGGCAAGTTTAACATGTTATGCATGTTTATGGTAATATGCAAGTTCACTATGCTAAGTTATGCAAGTCTAACATGTTATGCATGTTTGTTGTGATATGCAAGTTCATCATGTATGTTATGCCAAGTTCCCTCTTCCTATCCTTTATGCGTTATTACGAATATGTGAGCGATAGAATGACGTTGGGGGGTTTGGGTAAACTTAAAATACATGAAAATATAAGATTGGGAATTTACCTATTAAGTTAGGTCTACCCCTTGGGAATTTACCTATTAAGTTAGGTCTACCCAAGTATTTGTTGACTTGAAATTATGTTTTGAAATAAAGTGGACATGACCCTTCGAAAACATAAGTGTGGCCAACTCGAGGTTGGGTTGAGTTTGTAGCGTAATTCTACCCGGAACCGACCGGCTTAACTAGTGGCTACAAACAATAGGACCCAATGTGAGAAGTTGGTCATGTGGTGCCAAGACCCGAGGTTAGACCAAGTTGTGGTGTAAATCTACCCGGAACCCACCGGCTTAACTAGGTAACCACAACAAAGTCTAATGTGAGAGGTTAAGGTGCATTAAATTAATTAATGCCTCATGATTAGGGTTAAGTCAGGGTCCACTAATACTTAACCGATTTGGGGGTTTGAGGGATTGAAATGGGGTTAAGTGTGAACTGTCGGTTACACTTAACCAATTTAATCCATTTGGGGATTCGAGGGATTGAAATGGGGTTAAGTTGTGAACTGTCGGTTACACTTAACCAATTTAATCCATGATTAGTGAAGGGTTAAATCGCACTTAACCCTCTTAGGAAACCCTAGCAACGCGGTCTGTTCCAGCAGTAATCCCAGTTTGGTATCATCACAACCCTAGAGGCTAGGCTAGGGCGGGGCACGATTACTGGACTGATGTAAGCGACCAAAGCGACGGCTGAGTGGTACAGCGGTGCGGGTCCAGGCGAGCTACGGACGTGCACGTAATCCGGTATTGGACAAACTCGAGGCACGGGTACCAGTAGGTTTAGACTGTGCATTATTGCTTCAGTGTCTGGGGTTGACACCCGAGGGCTTGATACACCCGAAGGTGGACCCAGCACAGTCTGACTACATCCATATGTGGGCCGTATGGACACCAACACTTGACGTGTTAGGCTTATAGGGAGCCGATCGACTAGACCGTTTGGTTGGACCTTATATTAAGGTTACTTCATGTTATTGGGTCAAAGCTTGGGCCAAGGGATCAATACCTGTTATGTTGGTTTGCTAGTACACCGTGGTGCAAAAACTTAACCTTGTTTATGCGATGACACCTCTATCTATCTTGTAGTTAATTTATCATGCCGGTATGTTGTTATCTAAGATCATCTCAGTTTCCATCATGCTGTTAACTTTATTAGTTTATAGACTGATCGTAGCAGGGCTTACTCAGTCTTTTTGACTGACCTGTTTTCTTTCGCCTCTTTTCTTCCGTTCCCCCCCCCCCCCCCAGGTTCTCAGGGAGGGAATACAGGAGCCTAGCTTGGATCTTAGCTGCTTTCTTGGATAGCTTACGTATGCTTTGGACTTGAGCTCGCTATGGTTTTTCCACTTTGGGGATAGCTACTTATGTTTTCCTTTTTAGTTTCAGATGATGTTATTTTATGTACTAGACTTGTTTATTTGGGAAATTGACATTTTGATGTACCAGACTTGTGTTTTGAAATAGTTAAAAATCTTCCGCTGTTTTATCCACTTACTCTGTTTATTTATATATATATATGTCATGTCCTGCCTTGTTATATCATTATGCATGTTTACCTTGTTTTAAAACGCCCCACCAAAATCAGAGTTGCTTGCAAGAGCCACCCTGGCGGAGGTGGGGTGTTACATTTGGTATCAGAGCATATGGTTTACGAGAAGGGATAAAAAGGTTTTTAAAACTTTTGAAAAACTATTTTCAAAACCAAGTATACAGTATTTTCCAAAGAAAAGTCTAGTTATTTTTAAAGGCTATTCCCCAAAAGCCATTAGCACTGTCCTTTGACCCCTCGTTTGAACTCTTTTCTTTTCGTTTCCAGCATGTCTGATAATCTCGTCTTGCCCGAAGGAGTAACAATACCCGATTGGTTTCGTCGGTACTTGGAAGTCACGGCACCGGTCCCGGGTGTCTCTAATGTTGTCTTTCCAGTCGAGGCCGCTGTTCCTCCTCCTCCTTCCGTAGCTGATGTTCCTCTTCCCCCTCAGCCTCCACAAGCGGATTTTGCGGAAACTTGTAAGAACTTTAAGATGATGGGTGGCAAGAATTTTAGTGGAACAGAGACTTTTGTAGAGGCAAGGAATTGGTTGAAAGAGACCGAAGATCTTTTAGCCACCTTTGATATAGGCGACCGCAGGAAGGTTTTATTAGCGGTATGGTTGCTAAAGGAAGAAGCTGCACGTTGGTGGGTAGTCACCACCACTACTAGGCCAATTGAGACTTGGGATGACTTTAGAGGAAGGTTTGGACTGAGGTTCTTATCACTGAAGCAAGGGGACATGACTATTAGGGAATACATAGATAAGTTCAATCAACTGGCTCGGGTCGATTTAGACTCGGTTAATACAGCTCAGAAGAAGGCCCTACACTTTGCTCTAGGATTAAACGAGCCATTACATGGTTTGGCCATGTCTCATATACGCTTGGGGGCGACTTTCGAGAATTTGGTAAATATGGCCCTACTTCAAGAAGAAGAAGATAACAATGACAAGAAAGAGGTCAAGGTGAATGAGTCTCAAGGCAAGAGGGTAAATTCCGGGAAACGAGGCAAGAATAACAACAACCGCAAGGACAAGTCAAGAGAGAATAGGAAATGCAACTTCTGTGGTAAAGTGGGACATACATCCAGGGAATGTAGGAAGAAGAAGAGAAAGCGGGGCGAATGCTTTCATTGTGGTGAGTCTGGACATCTCAGCAAAGATTGCCCGAGGAAACAAGGGCAAGGTCAGACTCAGTATGTGGGACTATCTGGAGGGCGAGTTCATCCACTCAACACCGTTCTTCCAGCTCATGATGGAGGTAGTGTTTCTGTTGAAAGTCTTGTTTACATTTTCTGACTTTCCCTGTTCGTACTTTGTTTGATTCTGGCACATCGCATACTTTTATTTCATCTGATCTAGTTGAAAGTTTGCACCTAAGTACTAGCCTAGTTGATGATCCCGTATGTGTTTCAAATCCAATTGGGGGTTCCGCCCAATTGTCTGTGGTTTGGGTGGATTTGAAAATTTCTATCTTGGGTATAGAATTTTCGTGGGATGTTTATATTCTCGGTTTCAGGGGATATGGGTTGGTTTTGGGCATGGAATGGTTGTCCTGTTTTGGAGCCATTCTTGGTTTTTGTGCATAGGGTTGTGAGGCTCATGATCCGCCTCCGTGATACCCTAGAAATTTCTAGTAACCCTATGGATCCCGTCATGTTATGTTATCTTGAAATCCCTCGACTCGTCTATCGATAGTTTGCAATCTGTGAGGGTGGTCCGAGAATATCCTGATATCTTGGGTGAAGTGAAGGGGTTACCCCTGGACGTGGGATAGATTTCCGCATTATCTGGTTGGTAATACCAAGCCAGTTTCGTGGCCGGTTAGGCACATGACCTCACGAGATGAGAGTTAAGAAAGCAAGTCAAGGAGTTGCTTGAGAAGAACTTCCTGAGACGAAGCATTTTCGAGTAAGGTGCTCCAGTAGTATTCGTTACTAATGTGGACAGTTTGCTTCGCTTATGTGTTGATTATCGTGAGAAGAATAGACAACCATTACCAAGGATCGATGATTTGTTTGATCAGCTTGTAGGAGCATCTGTTTTCTTTTGATCCAGCTACCGGATTCCATCAGCTTAGGATGGCTGAGGATAGAATTGACAAGACTGCGTTTAGGACTCTAGATGGATTTTTGGAATGGCTAGTCTTGCTATTTGGTTTGACTAATGCACCCGCATATTACGTGAACTTGATGGGTAGGGTGTTTAGGGAGTCCTTGAACAAGTTTGTCGTGGTCGTCGTAGACGATATTTTGGTCTCCTTAAAAGAACGAGGAAGAGCATGCTAGACATCTCAAGGAGGTGATGGATACGCTTAGACCCACCAGTTGAAGGTCAAGTCCTCCAAATGTCACTTTGGAGGAAAGAAGTTGGATTTCTTGGGCACATAGTTCCTAAGTAAGGCTTAACGGTGGATTCCGCTAAAGTGGTTGCGGCTTCAGACCGGAAAACCCTAAAGAGGGCAATTGAAGTAAGAAGCTTTCTCCGTCTGTCTAGTTAGTTAGCATTCCCTGAGCTTAGACTTACTCTTCTGGATCAAGAAGGGGGTTTCACAGGAAGAAGACCCGTAGTTAGTCAAGAACATGGACCAGTTGATTCAAGGCGAGATGTTAAGTCACCTCGCTAGATATATTATAGATGACAAGGGATGACTAAGGCGCGATGAGAGATTATGTGTTCCTCGAGTGGAAGACTTGGTAAAGAAGGTTCTTGAAGATGCGCATCACTCGAGGAGGTGGCCGAGTTGGTCTCAGGATGCATGTTGTGCCACCAGGTTAGGGCCAAGTCATAAAAGCCCGGCGGGCCATTACCTCCATTGGAGGTTCCGCAAGGGAAGTGTGAAAACATCTCAATGGATTATGTGGATAGATTACCTAGATCAAAGAAGGGGAATACGGGTAGGTGGGTCATAATAGGTAGACTCACGAAGAGTACTCATTTCAGTCCGGTGAAGAGCGAGAGGACTGCATCATGGTTAGCAACGGTTTACCCTCAAGAAGTTGGCCAGTCTTGAAGCCATGGGTAGGCAACTGAATCTAGGTAGGGCCTATCACTCATAGGAGGATGGTTCATTTCGATTAAGCATGAGTTATAGAAAATCACGTTGGTAAGGGCAATTGGCAACGTGGATTGGTATTTTCAAGAAAAGTTCTGCTGCGTGGAATACTTTATAGTAAGTAGACGAGATCCAGGATTCACTAGTGAATTTTGGAGAGCTTGCATGAAATCATGAAGTAAAAGACGGTCAAAGCACAGTGGAGTTAAGCTCAAGGAAACGTGACTAAGAAGAGTGAAGACTAGATACACGCATCATATCTCTTTGTAAGAGTGCATCCTTGATCCTTGTTTTCCTGTGGAGCTTGCTTACAAGTTATCTTTTGTATATATCCTCTCGGTCTCATTCTCGATCTTATCTCTGTTGTAAACTCCATAAGGGGGTTATGACTCATCGGTTAGTACTATATGTCAGAGTTTGAATGGATTTCTTGAAATCCAAAAAGGAGTTTATCTTGCTTATCTTCTAAGATCTCTTTTTAGCATATCTCTCTGTCCATGTATATCTAGTTTATCGTGTTTATCTTGTCGTGAGGACCTTAGGTAGAAACCCTTTGGATAAAACATGTATTTGAAACATGTTATGCTTGATGTTTGCAAGTGGTTGCAAGTGTTTGCAAGTGGTTACTCGTGGATGCATTATACACATTAGGCACTAGATCGGCTCACACTCTCTTCATGTTGCATATGCATGAGTGCTTACACTTATTCATGGTTGAAACTTGTTGCGCTACCACATGGATGTTGCATATGGATGAATGTTATGTGCACTCATATAGATACTATGAATTATGTTAGGAATTTGCATACATATGGATTCATTTCACTGACATACATATGCATTAAGGAGGTTTACTGTATCAGTAACCGCCTGATCTTTGCATTAGATAAGACATACATATGCATTAAGGAGGTTTACTGTATCAGTAACCGCCTGATCTTTGCATTAGATAAGTACATATACACACACTTTTGCATATGTTCATACCACATTTAGAATCTTGTAAGGACAATGATTGCTCGTGGATGATGCTTTGAATAGATGGATGATTGGATGGTAGGATACGTTCTTCCTAACTTGAAGATTTCGGGGACGAAATCCTTTAAGGAGGGGAGAATGTAACAACCCGTATTTTCAATAACCTATTATAACATAAATCGAGGCAGAATTTAATTCAAAAATCTGAATCAAGGGAAACGGGCTATTCCATTTCGTTCGTCTCGGAAAAATACGCGAAATAGAGTCCGAGTTTTCGAAAATCGGAGTCCGTATGACCCAGTTAAGGCCCATTGAAGTTTTCAGAAATTTCCATGTCAAAAACAGATTTGAATTTCAAGTTCAAAATTGGAAATTAGGGCAAACTGGCGCAGGCGGGAAAAATCCCGCCAGGACCCCCATGTCGACAGGCATGTCGACAGGATCCCCAGGGTGTCGACAGCCCTGTCGACACGGGGTGGCCGGGCAGTTTTGCCTGGCGCACCATTTTGATTTGGGCTTGGTTGTGTGGCTTGGTTCTAGAGAATTCCGAAATCTGATGGACCTAATTCAACCTAGGGTTAATCCTATGGTCTAAATCACTAGCCTAATCTATAAATAAGACCCTAACCTACCCTAAATCACTCATTATTCATTCTAGCAACCAAACTATGTCAAATTGAATTCTCAAATGGCCTCCACCTAAAAACCCTAGCCTCCACCCTCTTCAGAAATCATTCCTATGAAGATTTTGATGTTCATACAAGCATTTCTAAGTTGTATGAATGATCATTAGCTTGCATACATCATCAAGTTGCAAGCTTTATTTGCTAAGCAAGAGTTTTTGGGATTTTTGTTAATTGGAGCTTTGTTTTGGGTTTTTATATGCTTGCATAAAAGGGCTTCTTAATCTTTATTAGTAGATTTGTGTCTTCATAATATTAGTAAGCCCTCTTACCTTCATTTTAGAAACTCTAAAGTTAACATGTGATGAAAGTTGGGATTTATGCATGTTTAATAAGTTATGCATGCTTATGCGAGTTCACTATGCTATGTTATGCATGTTTAATAAGTTATGCAAGCTTATGTGAGTTCACTATGCTATGTTACACATGTTTGATAAGTTATGCATGTTTATGCAAGATCACTATGCCATGATTTGCAAGTTTATTGAGTTATGCATGTTTATGCAAGTTCACTATGCCATGATTTGCAAGTTTATTGAGTTATGCATGTTTATGCAAGATCACTATGCCATGATTTGCAAGTTTATTGAGTTATGCATGTTTATGCAAGTTCACTATGCCATGATTTGCAAGTTTATTGAGTTATGCATGTTTATGCAAGATCACTATGCCATGATTTGCAAGTTTATTGAGTTATGCATGTTTATGCAAGTTCACTATGCCATGATTTGCAAGTTCATTGGGTTGTGCATACTTATGCAAGTTCACTATGCCATGTTACACATGTTTGATAAGTTATGCATGCTTATGCAAGTTCACAATGATATGTTATGCATGTTTGACAAGTTATGCATGTTTATGCAAGTTCCATATGCTATGTTAGGCAAGTTTAACATGTTATGCATGTTTATGGTAATATGCAAGTTCACTATGCTAAGTTATGCAAGTCTAACATGTTATGCATGTTTGTTGTGATATGCAAGTTCATCATGTATGTTATGCCAAGTTCCCTCTTCCTATCCTTTATGCGTTATTACGAATATGTGAGCGATAGAATGACGTTGGGGGGTTTGGGTAAACTTAAAATACATGAAAATATAAGATTGGGAATTTACCTATTAAGTTAGGTCTACCCCTTGGGAATTTACCTATTAAGTTAGGTCTACCCAAGTATTTGTTGACTTGAAATTATGTTTTGAAATAAAGTGGACATGACCCTTAGAAAACATAAGTGTGGCCAACTCGAGGTTGGGTTGAGTTTGTAGCGTAATTCTACCCGGAACCGACCGGCTTAACTAGTGGCTACAAACAATAGGACCCAATGTGAGAAGTTGGTCATGTGGTGCCAAGACCCGAGGTTAGACCAAGTTGTGGTGTAAATCTACCCGGAACCCACCGGCTTAACTAGGTAACCACAACAAAGTCTAATGTGAGAGGTTAAGGTGCATTAAATTAATTAATGCCTCATGATTAGGGTTAAGTCAGGGTCCACTAATACTTAACCGATTTGGGGGTTTGAGGGATTGAAATGGGGTTAAGTGTGAACTGTCGGTTACACTTAACCAATTTAATCCATTTGGGGATTCGAGGGATTGAAATGGGGTTAAGTTGTGAACTGTCGGTTACACTTAACCAATTTAATCCATGATTAGTGAAGGGTTAAATCGCACTTAACCCTCTTAGGAAACCCTAGCAACGCGGTCTGTTCCAGCAGTAATCCCAGTTTGGTATCATCACAACCCTAGAGGCTAGGCTAGGGCGGGGCACGATTACTGGACTGATGTAAGCGACCAAAGCGACGGCTGAGTGGTACAGCGGTGCGGGTCCAGGCGGGCTACGGACGTGCACGTAATCCGGTATTGGACAAACTCGAGGCACGGGTACCAGTAGGTTTAGACTGTGCATTATTGCTTCAGTGTCTGGGGTTGACACCCGAGGGCTTGATACACCCGAAGGTGGACCCAGCACAGTCTGACTACATCCATATGTGGGCCGTATGGACACCAACACTTGACGTGTTAGGCTTATAGGGAGCCGATCGACTAGACCGTTTGGTTGGACCTTATATTAAGGTTACTTCATGTTATTGGGTCAAAGCTTGGGCCAAGGGATCAATACCTGTTATGTTGGTTTGCTAGTACACCGTGGTGCAAAAACTTAACCTTGTTTATGCGATGACACCTCTATCTATCTTGTAGTTAATTTATCATGCCGGTATGTTGTTATCTAAGATCATCTCAGTTTCCATCATGCTGTTAACTTTATTAGTTTATAGACTGATCGTAGCAGGGCTTACTCAGTCTTTTTGACTGACCTGTTTTCTTTTGCCTCTTTTCTTCCGTTTCCCCCCCTAGGTTCTCAGGGAGGGAATACAGGAGCCTAGCTTGGATCTTAGCTGCTTTCTTGGATAGCTTACGTATGCTTTGGACTTGAGCTCGCTATGGTTTTTCCACTTTGGGGATAGCTACTTATGTTTTCCTTTTTAGTTTCAGATGATGTTATTTTATGTACTAGACTTGTTTATTTGGGAAATTGACATTTTGATGTACCAGACTTGTGTTTTGAAATAGTTAAAAATATTCCGCTGTTTTATCCACTTACTCTGTTTATTTATATATATATATGTCATGTCCTGCCTTGTTATATCATTATGCATGTTTACCTTGTTTTAAAACACCCCACCAAAATCAGAGTTGCTTGCAAGAGCCACCCTGGCGGAGGTGGGGTGTTACAGCCCCTTTGCTATAACATGTTCAATGAATATGCATGTACATATATACAGTTCTTATCCTTTATCATTTTCCATTCAACTTCATATTTGATTCCATTTGGTTTAAAAACACCATTCATTCTAACGTTGCATGTATAGGAAAAAATCATATCATTAGCTAATTAATGAATATTTCAACTCATATATGTTTATTTGAACGAGTGGCTATTTTTAACACTTCACATTTCAACAATTCGTGAATATAATAAAATATGATTTCTTATTGTAAAACAATTCATTTCAAAACAATATTATTTTATATAGTTTACATAGGTGATAAAAATAGGATTTTTCTTATAAAACAATCTCTTTTTAAAACGAAATTATTTTACATAGTCCATATAGTTGATAAAAGGTGATTTTTATTATCAAACAATTTATTTCAAAATATGAATACCATTCAACACATGAATTTCAAATCAACGAATGAATATCGATTCAACACATGAAGGTTTTCTATAGTTTCTATATATAGATAAAAATGTGATTTTTATATTTAAAACGCGAATACCATTCAACACATGAATTTCTAATCAACGAATGAATATCGATTCAACACATGAAGGTTTTCTATAGTTTCTATATATAGATAAAAATGTGATTTTTATATTTAAAACGTGAATACCATTCAACACATGAATTTCTAATCAACGAATGAATATCGATTCAACACATGAAGGTTTTCTATAGTTTCTATATATAGATAAAAATGTGATTTTTATATTTAAAACGCGAATACCATTCAACACATGAATTTCTAATCAACGAATGAATATCGATTCAACACATGAAGGTTTTCTACTCAATGAATAAATATAGTTTTAGCAAATGAAAATAATTCAAACACATGAATATTATTCAAAATTTCGGCAGCATAACGGCAGGGTAGTTAAAACCGGGACCGTCCCTAGTACGGCTCCTCGCTCTACCTTAAAACCTCGCGGTTTTTGACAATGGGAATCATGCATCTAGTTCGCACGCAGTCGACATGTATATATTTATTTCATTTCCACAAACTAATCCTATGTGGTTTCAACCAAATATTTCTCAACCACAAATGGGTATTTTTCAACCACAATCAATCAATATCAACCACAAACAATCCCAAACAACCATTCGTTATCAATCAATTTTCACACCAATCACAACCAATAAATATCGTCCATGGTTTATGGACGAGGGGCGTATGTATGTATATATATATATATATTTATATATAGCAATTCACTCTTATTTCAACACATATATAATTTTTACAACGCATATATAACTTATACATCGAACATACAACTTATACAACACTTATACATGAGGTGTACAACGCTTATATAACTCATACATCGACTATATAATTTAAACATCGTCGTTTTCCATATTGTTTTTAAATCAGAAATCTCACTTTGGGTTCCACTCCACCAAAAATAGCAGAAAGCTCAGAAAAATATACGGTCTCTTCTAGAATGCAGAAGACGTCCACACGATCACGATGTTTCCTGTTTCATCGAATTTCGTTAATACAACAAAAAGATATGATTTTTCAAAGTTTGCAACGGTTTTAAACTGTTAAATCCAGTTTAAAATTAAAACAGTCGTTATACCTCAGTTTTGTTCAAATCTAGGTCTTAGATTTTCGCAAATTCCGTAGCTCGATGTCCAGATCAGGTTGCACGACGACGCAGGGGGTGAAAGGGGCTTTCCGGCGCTGGGACCCACCTTCAGTTCGACGGCGTCAGGAACCCATGGCGACGGTCGAGAATCGGCAACATTCGAGTGTTGGATCTTCACGCACGCTCAACGATAAATTACACAGTTGGCATGGATCTGAAGATCTCCCGATGTTCTTCAAAATCTTCCAAAGAACTCTGGTGTTTCGTTGAGAGATTGGAGCAAGATCGAGGAGAGAAGGTTTGGGATGATTTCCGTCGTTCGTCGGTGAAGGGAATCGGGGAGAGAGAAAGGCCTTCGACCAATGATATTTTTTTTATTAATTTATATATTTTTAAATTTCGAAAATACCTCTTTCACTCATGAACCCCAATTCAAACCCAACGACTGTCGTCCCTAGCGTTTTACCCCCATTCCGAACAATGGGATATGTTTCGAAGGCCCATTCGATTGTTTCATTCAGTTTTCCTTCAAATTAAAATATAAAACATTCAATATTTGATTTGAACGTGCATTTCAATTTTCCAGGGCCACAAACTGATTCGAAAAATTCCAGAAAAATAAATCTAGCTATGTTTTGACGATACGGTCCCAACAAAACTAGTTTCGTCGAATTCTGAGACCGTTTGCAATAAGGCCCATTTTTGGTCGATCCAATTTAACTGTAATTGACCAAAACGCGTTTTCCTTTGCCACGCTCACATACTAGCTTCAAAAATTATGAAATTTGAAACCTAGCAATAACTTCACATCCCGGATCCAACAAAAGTGGTTTCGTCGAATTCCGAGGTCGTATGCAAAATGGCCAATTTCACGGGCTATATAAAATCCATAGCGACACTTCTGAAAATTCATTCGGCCATAACTTTTGCTTTCCGCTTTGAAAATTCGATTTTTCAGATTCATTAGAAAGGTATTCACTAACAGATTTAAATATTTTTGGTTTTGCTAAAATCCGTTTTGTTTTGCACCCGGTACAGTCCGACAAAGTTTGAATTCAATTTTTGAAACTGCAGCGCCTTTTCAAGCCTTTTTTATAATTATAATTAATTATATTCGTTTTCAATTGTCGATTCAAACTCAGCTTTTATTGCCATTATTTAAAATATTTATTTTGAATATTTAAAATCCATTATTTTAGCCAATTTAAAAAATTTAAATTGGTTCAGATTTTCTGGGTCGTTACATTATCTATGATGTATTTATCCCTTTTTAATGTACATATTTTACGCTATGGTTGTACTCTGTTATTGACCTGCTGGGTCTAGACTTTATTGCCACTGGTTGGGCCTGTCAACTAGCTTATTTTATTATCTGGTATATCTACTAGTAATCGGCTGTGTAGCTCCACGCTACACACCCGTCTTCCTCTAAAAAAATAATTATAATAAAAATATTATCAAAAATATTCCGTGTTCTAAATTTTTACGAAAAATTCGCCAACACTTGCTCTGTACGGCTCGATCTAAACAATTACAACTGCCACTTCGAGCCTCACATCGATCAAAAGAAAATAAAGCCAAATGGCAACCCAACTTAGGGGTATAAAATCAATCACCTAAATCAACATAATTAAGGTTTACCTATTTGTCAGGCAACTCAATACTCTAATCGCAAAGCAAAGTAACTTCCTGTTTTTCCCTCCTTCCAACCTATACTAACTCATTATACAACACCAATAACAGATATAGGGTTAAATCATTCAAGTTTCGTTACATATTGATTTTGTTCTCATATATTATTTTGGAATTTATTTCACAAATTTCAATTCATTTCTATTGATGAATTTTTATTATCCAATCAATATATCATCCAACAAACAAACAATCAATGGTCAACACAACCAAATTATTCCATTTTCCTTTCAAATTTATTTAACTTAGCTAATGTTAAATTCTAATTTATTTATTTATATATATAAACTCTTACAAAAAAAATCTCTTCTGGTTTAATTAAACCCTTCATATTTACAATTCCATTTGAATTCCCATTCAAATCAATCAGACAAATCAATATCAACAATCTGATAAAATTATTTCATTTCTGTACAAAAATAGAATTTAGGCAAAATTGTCTCATTTACCCTCTTTACAAAAACAATTTTGTGTCATTTGCCAGTTCAACATGAACCGATCAAACAACATAATATAAAACATTTGCATATATAAAATTTACAAATACGTTCTCTCATATATATACACTTAACTCAATCGAGAGTATTTCTAACCCAATCTCTATCGAGTTACACCACAGAGCCAAGGTTATTACTAAACCATTGCTCTAATACCAACTGTAGCGGGCCAGGAAATTCGACTCTCGAATTTCGACAATAATACATCTCTTGTCAAAACTAGAGTATCGAATACCCAAAAAGCTAGAAGAAAGAAGTTAGAAGATGAGATAAGAAAGAAATAAATATTAGAATAGAAGAATAAGAAGAAGAAACAACACAGAATCAGAGTCTCACATCGCAGCAGAACAAAATACAATATAGAAATAACTTCTATTGAGAGCTTGAAATAATACTTACAACATCAGAGTATATCAATACATCTGGACAGTTATAACAGCCTGTCCTCATATATACCACATAGCGGAATAATAACGGTATAACTTCCTACGTCTGAACTCATTCAGCTTGTCTTTGGACTTTACAGCATCCGATAACCTGAACCTGTACAACTCGGTCTAACCCAAGCATTTCAAACAACGGGTCAGCCTGGTGAACCTATGTGAGAAAAACTCCCTATGTTTATGGGTAACATCCAACTTGATTTTAAGGTTAAAATCTTTTTGAAAGAAAGGATAATCGTAAGACCAAATCCACACATAAATACAAACGATTTTTACCTCACGATAAGCCAAAACATTTTGAAATCGTATATCTCTTCCGATATTATAATAATGTTTAATTACAAATAAATATCAATCTAGCAGATAGCTTGCATCTCACGCTCTACATATATAGGATACAATCAAAATAGCGGGCTCTTATTGGAGAATGGGTTTACTGGTAAGGTATGGGACCACCTTTCCGACAGTGTATCTCTAGAGAGGAATACACCGGGTTCAACAAGAACATCTTGCAACCCAGGCCAAACATGACCGACCCCTCACTTCGCTTGAGAGTACTGAATGTATTGTCACTCTATGGTTGCTAGCAACATAACTGTTTTTGGGAGATACAGAAGCGAAAGAAGAACAAATTGAAATTACTCTAGATGGCGACAATACAACCTTTTGATGGGTGCGACCCACATAGCCATGAGACCTACCCAATTTTCACCTTTTCCCAGTTGATGAGGCTTGAGGCTACGCTTTAATTTTATAATCAGCACATCATATTTACTTTGAATGCCACATCGTCAGATCCATCAACATCACTAATTGACGTCCATAATAATACTTTGCGTGTTAGCTTAAAGAAATTTCCTTCTCTGCTTCCTCCCTTGGTACGATTGAAGAAATCAATATACATGACCTTTCTGGAAATACTCTGTCAGACAATCATCCATACACGTCATCCAGGAACAGGATCAACGGAAGGCACCCTCCTACTGTATCCTAAGAATCACCCTTAGATAGTTGCGAGTAGTCTTTGCAATCCGTATATTTCAACCATGTCGAAATCACAGTATATCTTAGGGATCATCCAGAGATTGTAAGTAATTCTACCATTTTATGAAGATCCACGGCCTTCAATTGCTCCATCGTGAATAACATCTCCCACGTATTCGCATCTATTGGTTAGAATGGTTTTCGAATATAAATTCGATCCCAGTCTTTCTGTACCATTAATCATATGGCAAGATTTTTGATAGTCAGTTATTTAACTATCAAATAAACAAAATAAAATGGAACTATTGGTTGAGTACACAGCTTCACTTGGCCCTTTTAATTAAAGACAATTTATGAATGGTTAATTAAAACTTCTAAATCTTTCAACATAGTATTCACTTCTTATTTTAGTATAAAAATATTCACAAACCGTTTCTTTTAAATACTTAGAAAAATATCTTTTGTCATATCCAATCATCATTTCAAATCATTTGTTACGACATTATTTATTATCTGAAATCGGGATATCGATTCACTTATCATTCGTAAAACAATTGTTACAAAATCTCCTTTTTATCTCGTTATATTGAAAACAACAATCGTCACTTATCTTTTAGAATAAACACGTTCTAAACTCTTTACTTAGGAAGTATCATTATAATTCCACAAAATTATCCTTTTATTTCTTTTACTATGGAACTATCATCTCATGTTCTCAGGCCATTTTTATTTCCGTTACTTTGGAAATATCAATATATTTTTCCTTGAATTCTTTTATTTCCTTTAATTTGAAATCTCATTATACTTATCATCAATTCCTTCAAACAATGTTGTATTATTATTTCTCATGATAAAACTCTTCGAACATCTTTTCCATTACAACCAATATCATCGTCCGATAATCATGAAGTTGTTTATGTTGGAGTATTTTAATTACCTCTCAGACCATGATCGACAACGTTCTTATCTTAAGATAGATATGAATTGTAATTCAAAACCCCATATTCGTTCTAAGGCCAACAAATACCAGTTTGCTATTTTGTTTAAAATAAGGTTTTATAAAGCCTTCTTACATTTGAAATTTCCCTGTTAAATATATCATTGCTACTAAATTCATTTATTTAGTAAATGATTAATAAAATATCATCTTTTAAACCTTAGCTTCTTTAACTATTTGTTTCAATATCCTGATTTTTACTACAATTCCTGTTATTAAATCTTTATCAAATTTAATTACACAAATCCTTTCTCTAATCCTTTCAATCATTTAGTCTGGGAAATCTTATTTCAAATCTCATCATTTCACTTAATGTCATTATTAAGTAACGTTAATTTAAAATTAACTCTTTAACTTCACATCTCCTTATTATAACTCGTCTGTAAAATTCTGGTTTAATATTAAACCCTTTTCCATCTCAATTTCCTTTACTTAATTCAAATATTAAGTAATATTTATTTAATCTGATCATATTAGCTTAAAATCTCTTTTGAAACTTAATTTACCAGACCTGGTTTAAATATAAACCTATTCATAAACTCACTCTAAAATTCAATTATATTTCATTCCTATCTTCGATTACTAACTTAAATGGAACTCATTAAGAAGTATCCCTTACATTAATATTAATTATAGTTATAATTTATTTCATGAATCACTAGAATAAATATTATATTCCCTTTTAAACTCTTATAAAGTTAAACTATTCGTTAAATGATTTCATTAAATTAAGGACAAACTAATTTAATTTAATATTCAGTTTCCATTAAAATTGTTGACTCAGATAACTACAAAACATGATTAACTCGTTGATCAACTCTAACTCGTCTCTTTTCATTTAAATTAACTAATAATATAGTTAATTTAAATAATCTCATTTACTTCAATTATAAATAAATAATAATTGATTCAATATAATTCCATTCTAAATGTAACTTAAAACAAATAAATCTCAGTTATTAATCGTTACATTAATCCTTGCTCACTTTCTTCGCACACGGCACGTGCCTCGTACACGGAAGATTTTTTTTGATTTAAGAATTAACTTTATAAATCATATGATAATTTAGATAAGGCACGTGCTTCACACACGGTAGATTTTTGGTACAAAAATGGTGATTGGTGGTTAAAACAATCGATATATATATATATACGTGGTTGGTTTATTTCTTTTTTATAAACTTCATTTAAAATAATATATTTGAAATTCTATATTTCGTTATAAAATGAATTTCATAACTTCATTTCTATCTATTTACCTAACGGTAAATCTATCTTTTATAAAACAATGCATTTTGAGCCATCAACTGCCAGTTTCCCAACCAATAATTCACATTGGTTAATGTCAAAATAACCTTTTAATTTTAATTCAACAGTAAAACATCCAATCATATTCAGTAAACACTTCATATAATGGTAATATAAAATAAACATGAATAATAAATTCAACTGAAAATGGTTAATAAATAACAAAAGTTCAAGCACCCAATTAAATTTAATACATTTATACTATAATAAACGTAACCAACAAGGTAAGTTACCTCCATTGGAAATAATCATTAAAATAACGTTACGATTTGATTAAATTAAACGAAAATTTAATTTAAATCAATTATATAAAATATTCAATATATGCAAACAATCACCAAATCATTCAATCATTAGCAAACAAAGCACCCAAATATTTAAACCCGGCTTATATAAATATAAGTGGGAGAATAGAGTGAGTTTGACTCGGCTTGGATTTCCATTCGTCATCAAAACGGATTATTTCAACTCCGTCCAATCCAGCTTCAACATGCCACGTTCGTTAATATGGTTTGAGCGTATCTGATTTTATCGAATTATATTAAGGCATGTACAAGTTGCAATCATTATAAAATTCAAATGAATTAAATAAATTAATTAAACTCTAATACATTTTATTTATTTTTAGTTATAAATTTACAGGAAAATGATTACATGGATAATTAGCTTGGGTTTTTTAACCATAAGGACAGCCCATTAAAATTTTAATCCCAAGGACAAACCTATTAATAATTTAATCAAAAGGACATTACACTATTTTTTTAATTTACCCAAAATCACATGCCATGTTTCTTCTTCGTCATTTCTATCTCGCGCATGATCTCGTTCAATTTTTATCCAATGCATTTTTTTGCATGTTTTAATCTTCAAACATCTGTATTGCTTGAAAATTTCATATTGCAAAATCGATCTCGCGCATATTGAGGGGCTCGCACATTTCAGATCTCGTCATTAAATTTTACGATCGATTTTGCAATCTGAAATGAAAACGATTAATTTTTGTTTTTTTTTGTTTGCATCGATTTTATTTTTGTTTATTGTTATAATCATTATAATTTAGTGTTATAATCATTTTAATGTTCGGCTATTCAACAGGTTTTAGGTATTAGTTTTATAATTTTTTTAGAATCGGTTTTACTATTTTAAATGTGTAAAAAAGGCAGCTGTTTTTAGGTAGTAGTTTTATATTTTTTTAGGTATTAGTTTTACAGTTTTAATTGTGCTAAAAAGGCTGCAGTTTTTAGGTAGCAGTTTTATATTTTTTTAGGTATCAGTTTTACAGTTTTAAATGTGTTATGTTTTAGTTTTTTTGTTTTCTTGTTTAACATTGTAGCAGTTTTTCGGTATGATTTTTATTTAATTAGGTATCATTTTAATTCATGTGGGTATCAAATACAGTGTTATGTTGATATCAGCTTTGTTTTGCTAGTTGAATTTACATAATTATGGTGGTATCAGTTTTGATTGTGTGTGAAGCACTTGCAGATACTGCATGCTGCTGGAATTTACTTGAATTCAAAACTGGATCGTGTAGAAAAATAATGTTTTTATGTCAGTTTAAATGTGTAAACAGTTCTACATTTTTTTTGCATATCAGTTTTGACTGAAATGATGTATACAATTTTAATGTTGCTCTTATATATGCCAATGGATAAAATATTCATAATATTTCTGTTTTGCATAACAAAGTATTAAAGTGATACAATTTTAATGCAGTAGTGATACTGTGACATTCATGCATGACTGAATTTTCAAAAAAAGATACCTAAATATTGTAAAACTGATACACATAAACTGCAGACAAATAAAAACAGAATACAGATACCTACCAAGGCATAAAACTGAAACCTAAACACTGTGAAGAAATAAAATAATTGAAACTGATACCTAGTACGATTAAAAACTGATACCCAGTTCCTGCTACAATAAAATTAACAACAAAACTGATACCTACAATGGTATAAAACTGATACCCAACACCAGAAACCAAAAATAAAATGTAGAATATTGATACCTGCAGGAGAGTAAACCTGATACCCACTGAATGCTCAAAGAGCAACATAATAGAAAAAATTAAAGCATTGATACAAACTGCTACCTGTGATCTTAAAAACAATCAATCCTATTATATCATTTATGTATCAGTGTAGGTATCATATGATACAAGTCATTAGATCATAGCAACATTATATACATCTGTCGCATTAATATCAGTGGGTATTATTGAGAATAAATCTCATTTTTGTGAGAATTGAATTGAATTGATTGCTATTATTTTTTTAATCAGTGTATATTATGGAGAATAGCTATTATTTTTGTGATAATTGAATTTAGTTGATTTGTATTTTTAATTTAATTATTATCAGTTTGAATTAATGTTGGCTATGAAAAAATCATTTACCAAAGAAAACAACTCAAAACTGCAATTCCTTGACACAGTTATGATACACAAAGTCATAAAACTGATACCTAAAAAAAAAACCGATACTTAAAAACTGCTATAATATTTTAAAGAAAAACTAATGCAAAAAATGTTTACATCACAGTTTGATTGATTAAAATGAAATAAGTTCAACTGACTAACAAAGCTAATACAACAGTGCAACTACAAAATTACCACAGCGACAAAATCACGTAAAAAAAATAGAACATAGCTAATATTGTCGAACTGATACCTAAACAAATATAAAAATACTACATAAAAACTGATGCAATATTTTAAAGAAAAACTAATGTAAAAAAATGTTTACACCATAGTTTGATTGATTAAAATGAAATAAGTTCGATTGAGTTACAAAGTTGTTGCAACAATACAACTACAAAATTAACGTTACAACAAAATCACATGAAAAAACACATAACACAGTTAAAACAGGAAAACCGATACCTTAAAAAATAGCAACTGATACCTATAAACTAGGGGTGAGAATTGACTGCACCGCAATGCGGAAACCGCCCAGACTGGGCCGCATAAACGGTGCAGAAAACCACACGAGATTCTCTCTCTAAAGCTAACAACCCAAACCAAACCGACCCACAACGCTACGGTTCGGTTGCGGTTTGAACTGTTACCAAACCATATTAAACTGAACCGAACCTCATAGCTACACCGCTAATGTTATGATAAAAAATTAAAAAAATTACGATTTAACTTTTTATTTTAACTATATATATTCTATTTTCAACGTATGTTGTAGTTATACCAATTCAAGATAACACTATGTGTTTTAACCTTCAGGTGACACAACGTCATACAATCACAAATTGATTGCTAATGGAAGTAATTCTCTTGTTACATATTATACGGGTTAAAACCGAACCGAACCAAAAATGGACCGTAGTGCATCAAAACCGAACTAAAACCGATCAGTTTGAATGGTTAGTATAATAGTTTGTATTTTTGATTAACCGCTTGATGCGGTGCGGAAGTGGTTTGAGCTTCAAACCACACCGAACCGAACCGCGTCCACCCCTACTAAAAACTGCTACAATGTTAAAAAAACATTTGGGTGATAATTTTTGCTATTTCATATGATTTTTGGGTATCGTTCGGTTGTTTGAAATGATGAGGAATTTGAATCTGTTGCTACTCAAGATGATTTCGTGTTTTTGTTACTTTTGATTTTTGAATTGATTGTTCGAAATTGAGCGAGATTGACAAACAAAGTATACTTGAGCGAGATTGATAAATTTCTGTTTCGCATGATAATTGAGGAGTTCGAAAATTCTGAAGATGACGATGGAATCGCTGGAGAGATGGTTGACGCGATGGAAGATTTTATGTATATTGTCCTTCTGAATAAAAAAATGAAGCGGATCTATCCTTTTGATTGAACAATGGAGCGGCTGTCCTTAGGGTTATATTTTTAATGCTAATTGTTCTTGTAAACTAATTACCCTATAAATTTATTCAAAATACCCTACTCGTTTTATTTTAAATTACGAGGCCTAATCTGTCATTTTTTGCGCTGGCTGAAAACTTTTACTCCTTCCAATACTACTTTTTATGTTCATTATTTCTGATTTAAAAATACGGCTCATATACTCTTCTCAAAGATAAAACAAGTCCAATATTCTATTTTAAATTTAAATTAACATTAAAAGATTAGGCATTAAACTTAACTAAGGCGACATTAGAAACTTAGCCAATAGGCTACGTACACATACCATTAGGCATAATTAATGATCACTATCTACTATATACACTTCGTTGGCCACGTGAAACAGGATTAGGAACATGATGAATTACATGGTGAGACATTGGGAACTGTATAAATTGTTTATAAAGGGGCATGGTATAACCAATCCGGTATGTGCAAGGATGACATGCTACAACTAGGATTAGGAAGTTCAAGAAAATATAAGGTTTGATTAGGCACGGTGAAATAATTCACCTAGTTCACTATTTACTTTTCTTCCTCGCAGATTAAAACCGTCACTTCCAGACTCGTCCTCACCGCTTCTCTTTCCACTCGCACAACCCTTTTCTAGTCCACAAGACAACTGCGTTGTTCTTCTCCGCTGACCGACCTTATGCAGTCCTCCAGGCTGATGCCACCTCAGCCAAACAGTGCACCATCCTGCCCCTGTCCATCTGTAACAATCCGCAAATCCATAATATCAAAGTTGACTATATACATCATACGTCCAACCCAAATATCATGAAAATATGAATCATTTTTTTAGAAGAAAAAGAAAGAAGAAGAACAGGAATAACAACACAGAATCTAACATCGCAGCGGAATAAAATATAATATATCATAACTTTTTGAAATACAAAATTTCAACTGTATAACATTCACTTATCAGAGTACAACACTTACAACACAACGGAACAACACTATAACTAGATAACGCTGAAGCCTCCTGCTCCAAGCTTCTTTAGATATATCTGTAAAATCCTGAACTACTTGACAGCCCATACAAATTTGGGCACCCAAGAGTTTAGGTAAACAAAACAAAATAAATACCGGGTCAGTCATGGGACTGGTATGAGTAAACAATTTAAAACAGTTTCAGAAACTAAATGATATGTCATAAGACCATGCCGTATAACACGGAACGGGTTTTCCCCTTATGAGAATCCAACCACTTGACTTAACTTTCAAATCCTCTTTGAAAGAAACGATAATCTTTATATCAAAACTCTTTTGGTATTATAATAATGTCTAAATCAAGTAAATAACAATCTAGTGGAACGTTTGCATCTCACGTTCCACATATATAATATACAATCATAAACCGCGGGCACTTATTGGATATTTGATTTCCAACTATGACAAGGTATGGAACCACCTTCCGCTGGTATATCTCTAGAGGAGAATACACCGAGTTCAACAAGAACATCTTGCAACTCAGCCACACATGACCGACCACTCATTTCGCTTGAGTATATCGAATGTATATCACCAATGGTTGGGATTAGCAACCGTTTCTCAAATGGGACAGCATCAAATAGAATAAGGAATTAAATGAATCTCTAGATAGGTGATGATACACCCTAATGGAAGCTACCCACATAGCCATGCTGTCTGCCTGATTTTTGTCAATTCCTGGTTGTTGAGGCCAGAGGCTATGATCTCTTTCCATTCATTGATAACACGATCACTTTGAATGCCACACTATCAGATTCATTAATCACTAGTTGATCTGTACAAATATTCTAGATATTATTCTAAGGGAATAAATCCGTTGCAACCATATATATTTATACAGACCAACCCATTCGATCATTGGAAATACTCTATCAGATATTCGTCCATTTACGTTCGTTCTGGGATTGAACGAAACCGAAGGCACTATTTCCATAAATGGAAAAAGTCCTTGCACTCTACTCCGTCTTCGATTATCTTCATATAATCTGATTCAAATGCTACTGCCAATACGGAGTGGTTCTTTGGATAATAATCCAACCGGTCTCTCCATATTGACAACGATGGTCAAAACTTCGATAGTCTGTGATTTAACTATCGAATAAAAACAAGTGTTCATTCAACATATCAAACAAATCACTGGGCTTTTTAATTAATATTTCATTAATTAATTCTCTTCTCCATTTCCTTGTCAATATTTGTTAAAAAAATATTTTCAATCATCATCTTGGCCCTTTTCGCTATTTGGAAAACATTTCCATATATCGCCTCCTTTTTATTTTCAATACGTAGAAAATATATTCTATTTATAATTGGAAAATATTCCAATTACTTATCTCTTTCACACCCATTCATTTTTAGACTTAGTAAATATTTATAATCATATTTCCAAAAATTCACTTCCTTGGGTTAAAACGAATGTTGTGTAAAACATCGTTACGACAACCCAAACACTGCATTCAACTAACTCTTATTTAAACATTCCTCTTCGAGACTGCATCTTGCTATTTATCAGTTAAAAATGAAATCAATCAAGTTGGGGTATAACTACCTCTTAGACCTTGACTGAAAACATCCTTAACTTCAAAACGGACAAGACCACTTACCTCGAATAATTATCATCAAATAAAAACCAATTCTCCATTTCTCAAACACGTATACACTTCTCTTTCTATTTCCAGATTTATTGATTTCCTTTTTGTTTATAGTATTATATTTTCAAGTTCATTTCCTTATCGAATTCTATATATATCAATACATTGATTTCTAACTATCAAATTATTTTAAAAATATTATAACTCCTTAAATTCCCTGAAAAATTCGCCATAACCTCCTTTGTACTGGGAGCATCGGGAAAATCCCAAAACCGCCACACAGGCCTATCTATTCAAAAAGAAAAAGAAAAAGCCAAGCGGCTAGCCGATACGGCGCATAAAAACCCATATGTGAATAAAATACATACCTTTTTATCGAGCATTCTATTTATATACCTTTATTATCCTTATCCCATACATGTCTCCTGTATATCCATACATTTCTAATTCATTTCAACTTAATACACTCGTTCTAACTCAACTCATTAATTAATCCGTTAGTTAACTCTTTGCCTATTTCACTTGTATATTTGAATATAACATGTTCAAATATTTTTCAACTTAATTATGAACTAATTTAACTCTAATTTCCAACTCAGGTTTCATATTCGATTTCGAATATACATTTACAATTCCAATTCACTTTCCAAAGTCTTATTTCGATTCAAAACTTTGATTAACTAATTTCTCTTCTACTTAGTTAATTCTATTCAATAATAAAAAATAAGATTATTGTTTCAAAAATTATTCCATTTACTTCACTTGAGTTCATATATATTTTATAACTCAAGTCTAGATTTTTCTAATGAAGATTCGGATTTTATTTGCTTAAAATCCTTTTATAAATTTAAATAAACCGTTATGGTTTTTAAACGATTATGGTGCTGCTTTTCTGGAAATTTGATTTCGACATAACTCAAAATCTATACGACAAAATCTAGATTTTTCTCTTTCATTAGAAAACTATTATTCAACCGGTACTGACGATTCTTGTTTCAAAGAATACCGACTTCAATTGAGTTCTTTATACTCAATTGAAGTTCGAATCGCCAATTTACGAACTGTCGCGCTGCGGTGAGTTCGTTTTAAATTATATTTATATATATAAATGTTTTAACTTCGTTTATAATAACCTCAACTCCATTCTGATATATTTTTAATATATATCAAATCCAATTTTCCAATTCAACATAATATTTCCGATCTTCTAAAATTGTTGATTTTTCCGAACTCGGAAATAATTTTATTTATACTTCGATCATCTATATTCAAATTCCATTTCAATTCTATTTGAATTTCCCATATTCAAATTCCATTTCAATTCTATTTGAATTTCCTATATTCGAATTCCATTTCAATTCTATTTGAATTCTATATTCAAATTCCATTTCAATTCTATTTGAATTCTATATTCAAATTCCATTTGAATTTCTATATTTAATTCTATATTTGAATTTTCTATTTGAATTTTCTACCTTCAAATTCTATTTGAATTTCTAATTCTATTCAAATTCTATATATTCAAATTCTATATATTCAAATTCTATTTGAATAAATTCGAATTAATCGAATTCAAAATCATAAATCCGTACGGATTTATTTTAGTTTAATTTATATTCTGAACATCAGAATAAATTCCATCGTTTATTTCTTTAAAACGATTTCCCCATTTCTATTTTTAAATTCACATTTGAATTTAAATATTCAAATTATCCAATGATAATTTTTCCCACTTTATTTAGAAACACTTTTATAATTTCATTTCAAATATCTGATTTTCCAATGAAAATCAATTTATTTTATTTATAGACACCATTTATAAATTCACTTCAATTTCTTGTATTATTTAATTTATAAACATCATTTATAAAATCAATACTTGTTTTTATTTATTTTCAAAATAAGTAAATATTTTTAGCCCATTCTAAATTCAAATTCTATTTTTAGAAAATAGAATTTTCCTTTTTAAATCTCACAATCTCTTTCACGATATTTTTATAAATCAACACTTAGGCCCAGTGATATTTAAACACCAAACAACCAATTATTTATTTCAGGTTTTTTAACATATCATATATGACAATATATATACAAAAAAAATAAACAAACAGATAATATATTTTTGAGGGATCCAGTTGTAATAACCCGGAAATCCGAGCCAATTTAAAAATTTTATTTTGCCAATTTTAATGAATTTTGAATATTTAAATGAATTATTTTAAATAATAACTACGAGAAATTTATTTTGAATAGAGTTAGAATGTATATATTTATTTGAATTGTCGTTAGAATATAATTATTTTTTTTAATTATAAAAGGAATTGAAAATGGCGTGGTAGTTCGATAATTCGATTACAAACATCAAATGAATGTACCGGGTGCAAAATAAGCCGGATTTTAGTGAAACCAAAAATATTTGAATCTATTTGAGAATATCTTTCCAACGAATCCAAAAAATCAAAATTTCATAGCTGGTATAAAAAGTTTTACCCAGTTGAAATTTCAGAATAGTCGCTATGGAATTCAGACTCTTAAAAATGGAAATTTTGCAAACGACCTCGGTTTTCGACCAAACCACTTTTGTTGGGTCTGTCATGTCTAGTTATTGCTAGGTTTCAAAATTCGTAATTTTTCGAATCAATATGTGAGCGTGGCGAAATAAAACGCGTTTGACCAGTTTTAGTTGATTTTAATCGACTGGAAAATGGCCATTTTTCAAACGGTCTCAGAATTTGATGAATTAGTTTTGTTAGGACCATATCGTCAATACGAAGCTAGAAAATATTTTTTGGGAATTTTTCTAGTTAGTATGTAGCCCCGGTAAAATGAAATGTGCGTTCAAATTCAATATATGGAGTTATATTTTGATTTTGACGAAAAATGATCGAAATGATCGAATCAAATTACGATACATATCCCATTGTGTTCGGAATGGGGGTAATTAGCTATGGACGATAGGCGGTTGGTCTCGTTTTGAGGTCGAAATAAAAAGTTACTTTTTGAAAATTAAAATAAAAAATTAAATAAAAAAAGTCAACTCCCCTTTCTCCTTTACCCAACCCCCCTCGTTAATTCTCATATCAGAAAAAAAAAACAAATGAACGATCAGAGTCGATCCTCCAGGCGCGCAACGCCGCCGCGACCCCTCCACCACCGCTGACAATCGGAATCAGCACCCCCCTCTTAGTCTATCTCTCCCCGTCCTCGCTCCTCCCTCCTATCAAAACCCTAAGCCCCTCCGAACCGAAACCCTAGTCGCCACCCACCTGAAAACACCCTGCACCGCTCCCTGACGTCAGCTGACCCCCTCCCTCCGCCGCAGGGCTAACCAAACCTTCGCTCCCCCTTTTAAAACTGCCCAAGACCCCAAAAACCGCCGGAGAAGGCCACCACAGTCGCCTGGGGGCTACCTCCACTGCCTGGATGTCCTGCCTCCACCTCCCTGATGTCGTGCCTACCTCTCAACACCCCCCTCCTCTAAAACACTATGAGTTCTTATATGTTTATATTTATTTTTCTTTGTTTAATTTAGAGCAAGTAAATTGCAAATAAAAAAATTCAGTTTTATTCGATGATTTACAATACAAAGATTCGATTTTTAATGTGAAGAAAGATTATATTTTCAATATAGAAGAGTTTACATTTTTTTTAAACAAGAAAAGATCAGATTTTTAGAAGTGGAATGGATATATTTTTACATGTAAAAAAATTTGATTTTTAATTAGAGAAGGATGAGATTTATAGTTAGAAAAAGGTTTGATTTTTATGGTATGAAAAACATTAGAAAAATATGATTTTTATTTATGTAGAGTAATAAAAATATAATTTTTATTATATTACTAGCAAGATAAAAACAGGATTTTTATCTATATAGTAGCGGCATAAAAATGTGATTTTTATCCATAGAGAGCAATTATAAAAATGTGATTTTTATATACATAGCAACAGTATAAAAATGTGATTTTTATATATGTAGTGAACGAAATGGATGAAGGGCGAGCACGACGAAGAATTCCTACATAAGAAGAGTCGTGGCGTTTGGTTTAGCTAGTCAGTGAGAACCCCTCACTTTTATTTTAATTTCTAGTTGAAATATGTACAAGGATGCAGACGGTGTTTAGTAGCACCCGACACCCGTCGTCCACAGACCATGGATGACTTTTTTTGTTTGATTGTTGTGGAGTGAAATTTGATTGTGTGATGGTGAATGAAATAAAATATTTAATAGTGGAAAAATATTTTATAGTTAAAAATATGGTTTTTAACATGTATATAAAATAAATAGTAAGAAACAAATCGGACGTTTTGTTCATGTATACTGATTTGACTGATATTGATTAGGACGATAAATTTTACACATCGCCCAACTGCACAAATAAAATCTGTGTTTGATTGTTTGAAACCCCACACGGGTGTTGGGGTGAAATTAGGCATACACAAATCCCAATAATTAGCTGTATGTCGATCGATTGATTGAAAGGTTGTTATAAGCATTAAATATTTATATTTGATGCTTATACAGTGTAGAATGCACTATGGATGATGGTTGATAATTTACCGTTGCTATTATATACATGTGTTGAATAGAATCCATATAATTAACATTATATGGTAATTGATTGGGCCTCATTCCAGTTTAGAAAATAAATTCATGTGTAGAATTGAAAATAAATTCATGTGTTGAATAGAAAATAAATTCATGTTTTGAATAGAAAATGAATTCATGTGTCGGATAGAAAATAAATTCATGTGTTGAATTGAAAATAAATTTATGTGTTGAATTGAAAATAAATTCATGTATTGAATTGAAAATAAATTCATGTGTTGAATAGAAAGAAACATTCATGTGTTGAATAAAAGCCGTGTTGATTAGATTGACGCCATTGTGACGTGAACGATATTTATATCGATTTAATTCATTTTTATAATGAATATAGAAAAGAAGTGATTTCGAAATATAATGTTTTGAAAATATTATCACATATATATATATATATATATATATATATATATATGTCGATGATATGGAATATTCAATTTTGATTAGAAATTGAATAGGAAGTTGAAATCATTTTGAAAACGAATTTAAAACGATTTATAAAATATGTTTTAAAAGGAAATCGACAAAATATATATATTATATATAATGGCTTGAATAGAACGCGCCGCGCTGCGGCAGTTCGCGAATTTCGACCATTGACTTCGAATTGACATTGCGGGAGATCCGACCATCGGA
The DNA here is from genome assembly GCA_030737875.1 of Allium sativum. Classification (NCBI taxonomy): domain Eukaryota; kingdom Viridiplantae; phylum Streptophyta; class Magnoliopsida; order Asparagales; family Amaryllidaceae; genus Allium; species Allium sativum. The sequence goes on along the minus strand of CM060912.1, from coordinate 764,692,032 downwards.
TTCTCCTAAAACTGTACTATTGGGTTCGTATCGAAAAGAGCTTTCTAACGAATGTGAGAAATTAGGAATCTAACGGTTGGATTTGGAGTTATGTCCAAATCAAATTTGGAAATGGTCGCTGTAAGTGCAGTTCGATAGCCGTTGATGGAAATCGACTGTACAGGCCTTGATAAAATTATTAAAAATAGTAATAATTTGTGTAAAATCATAAGAAATGATTTGTGTAGAATTGGGATGAAAAACTCCATATTTGAAAAGATAAAAATAGATTTTTATCGAAATGAACTAGTTTTGAACTAGAATTATAATTCTATTTATTTTTAAAATAAATAAAGTGAGTTTGAAAGGGTTTTTAAAATAACCAGAATTTCTAATACATGAATTGGGATGGATTTGAATCGAAATTGTTTTCGGAATATTTTGATGTTGGGTTTCGTGATTATACAGATATTGTTATGGAAATTTGAAAGATATATTTATATCGTTATTTCCAATACGATATTTGTTGGTCGTAAGATTTGATATTAAATATAAGCCAATATATTTTCTATTCAGAGCCTTGTATTTAATATCAAATGTGATTTGGGTTTGTCGTGAATGGTGTCTTCATTGACACTGTTCTTAAACCCAATTGAGAAAGATATTAAACCTTTTTATTTAGATTTAATGAAGTGTACCAATTAAATGGTATTTAATTGGAATTGAATTTGAATTAATTTTTGGGTTTATCGTGCATGGTGTTTTAAATAACACTTGTTCTTTAACCCGATAATTAATGTAATGTGATTTTGGGTTGTCGTGAACGGTATCTTCAATAATACTGTTCTTAGACCCAACTGAGTTAAGAAAATCAGAAACTAACTGGAGATTAGTCAAGTTGAATGGTTTCTTGGGTATTGATCTGATGTTGGTTTCGGCCTTCGGGGTTAATATTTAGGGAATTGCTCACTTGCTATTTTACGGTTAAAAGCTGATTGAATGGAATGTGATGTGGGTTTGTCGTGAAACGTGTTTTAAATGACATTGGTCCTTTAACCCAGTTAAAGATTAAAACCAAGTGGAGTTTTAATGAATCTTTAGTTAGATTGAAATGATCGAGAATGGAGTATCACCAGTTTTGCTCCAAGCGATAGTTAAATCTTTAATTAGATTTAAACGTGAAATGGTAATTGAATTTACCGATAACACCGTGGTGTTAGATATGAAGTATGGCCATTTTTACTTCATGGGATGAATAGGTTGGGATTGGGAAATTAAAACAAATGATTACTTCGGTAAGGTTCGTTAATCCCGACTAGTTTGGATAAACCATAATTTGTTTTGAATTGATATTCAAAGAGGATTAAAGAATAAATTAAAGAATTTATCTTTGATAAAATTAATGGGAACCTTTCCCTAAGAATATGAAATTTAGCAACTAACTGAAGATTAGTTAAGTTGAATGGTTTCCTGGGAATTGATCTGATGTTGGTTTCCTTCGGGGTTATTACTTAGGGAGTTGTTCTCTTACTAATTTACGGTTAGTGAGTGATGAATTGAAATGAGGCGTATGTTGTGTTTATGTAACACTTGTTTATTATATACATGAGTTATTTGGAAAGACCAGGTTTATCCCATTCTGAATAACTGATTCGACGTGGTGTCGAGGATGAAGACGGTGGTCGAAGACCGGAAGCTTCACATCGTTTGGGTGATTACTGATGATCTTGATTGGGCTGTACATCCAAGAGGAGGAAATCTGTTGGTGATCATCCAGACGTACTTAGAGATCGATGGATATGCGAGGTACAAGGTGCCTCCGGTTTCGTTCAGACCTAGAACGGACTTGTAAATGGACTGTGTGTCCGACATTGGATATCATTCTGTGTGATTGATGGATATCGGTTGCATGGAGTGGTCTGCCTGTGTGGCATGCTAAGACGCAAATGATCAAGGATTCTGTTGAAAAGCAGAGTCTTGTGGTTGATGATCAAAGCACCGCAAGTGTGGCATAGCTTTGTGTATAACGTGAATTCGCGAGCCTCACACCCCGGTATGAACAAAAAACGTGAGAGGACTGCAGGGAGAACATGCGTTTCCTTCTAGCTAGGGTGATGTCAGTGACCTACCAGCCCGGACATTTGTATACTTTTCACCTGTGTAGTTGTTGCTGTTGTGAGGCGCCTCGAATATATCGGTCGTTCTCGAACCGATGGAGTCATTCGTTGGCTCATTTACGCCCCATAGAGCGGGGAGACGTAGTGTTCAGGATTTCGTCTAATCCACATCGGTGGACCGACCCTGAAGATCCAAGGGTCGATGCGTTCTGATCTTGAGACATGGGCTAGATTGTCTCGAATCGGTAGAGGATGATCCCTTGACTCGGCTCACAGATGGAAATCCAATTTCCAAATACGTGATTTTGTGGTTTTAATTGTAGAACTAGTATGGCGACATGATATATGGTACCCATGCCGTCTATGATTGATATTTATGATTGTATATAAAATCAGAAACTAATTGGAAACGAGCCAAGATGGGTGGTTTTCTGGGTATTGGTCTGATTTTGGTTTCAGCCTTCATTGTTAATACTTAGGGAATCGTCCTCTTACTAATTTACGGTTGGAGTCTGATTAAGAATCAAAAGATGAAATTTCACGTATCAAGCATTCTTTGGCTATTATAAGGTAAAACCTTATCCTCCGGCTTGTGTTGCATTGTGTGATGGGACCTAGGTCTTATAATAGCTTCATTTATCTTTATTTGGCATTGCGCTGTTTGTTTTATGCACTGGTATTCTTGGGAGGAAACTCGTTCCATGTTATACGGCGTGGTCCCTTGATTTACCTGACTTTAAAATAAAGATTAATAACTGTTTTAGTTCTCACACCAGTCACATGAATGACCTGGAGTTTATTGTTTTAACCTAAACTCTGGGTGCCCTTATTTTCGACACGGGCAACTAGTAGTTTTGGTTTTGCAGATTTATATTCACAGGAACCTGGTTTACACCTGGAATGATATCCGGAAAGCTCTATATCTGTATATCTCTTTCAATTGTGTATTGTATTATTTTTCCGCTGTTATGTAATGTATTGTAATCTCTGATATTTTGTGATGTATTTTATTTGTTTATACTCTGTATATTCTTGTAATCTGATGGAATTGTTGTAATTAACAATGAAATGTTCTTCTGTCTTTGTTCTTTTGTGTGTTGTTCTCAATTCAATCCGGGCTTTCCTTACTGGGGAAGTTCGGGTCGTTACTGGGGAAGTTGGTATCAGAGCTTTGGTTTACAAGGCTAAGAGAACAAGACACATTAGAACCATACGAAAGAATTCATCAGAGATTGGATTAGTAATATCCAACGAGAATGACCCGTTAGAGATGGGATTAGTAGTACCCTAGAACGAGTGTAAAGAGTGATATTTTGAAAATAAAATTGAAAACAAATTTTGTTTTGAAAAATTTAAATCACTTATTCGTATTTGATTATTTATTTTTTATTGAATTTGGACAATCCAGTATATAAAGATTTTGCATATATGCCTTGCAAACGTGTATTCGAAGTTTTAATATACTGCATAGATATAGAATCACACTCTAGTCGCACGGAGATGATTTTGATGATGGAGATCCATCATTAGGATTTATGTTCGTGTAACGAAAGTGGGATTTCTATATATTTCCAATTGACTGGTGTGAGAACCAAAATTAGATAGGGCTTATTGTTGTGATTTGGCATCAAAAATTTGTTTTTTGAATATATATCAAAATTATGAATTTGAAAAGCTAATCAACTAATTGATTGCTGATTGTGTTGTTTGATTATTATTTGTCTAATTAAATGTTGAACCGTTCAGCCAAATTGAACCAAATAGTGAATTGTATTGAAAAGGATCGCATTTGCATGCATATACATGTACTTGCATTGAACAGGTCATAGCGAGGAGGCTATAGCAGAAAAATAAAATTGTTTGCCCGACAAATAGGTACATGTTTATTGTATTTATTGGGTTTTGGATGATTTTGTGAGGCGATTGGCTAGCCGCTTGGCTTTTTCTTATTCTTTTGGATTGAAGAAGGCCATGGGAGGCTATATGAATTATCCCGAAGTCCCCGGTGTAGGGGAGGTTATGGAAAAAAAATTCGTAAATTCAGGGTGTTAGCCAAATTCTTTGAAAAATCTGAAAAGTTCTTAGAAAATGAAAAGTTGAAGAACTTAAGCCGTAAAGAAAATACAAGAAGTTGAGTTGATTTGTTAAACAAATTTCGGCTTCGTTCCTTTTCGAGGACGAAAAGTTTTAAGTGGGGGAGATTGTAATAACCGGGAAATCCGAGCCAATTTATAATTTTTATTTTTGCAATTTTAATGAATTTTGAATATTTAAAATGAATTATTTAAATAATAACGACGAGAAATTTATTTTGAATAGAATTTGAATGTATATATTTATTCGAATCGTCGTTAGAATATAAATATTTTATTTTAATTATAAAAGGAATTGAAAATGGCGCGGTAGTTTGATAATTCGATTTCAAACTTCAAATGAATGTACCGGGTGCAAAATAAACCAGATTTTAGTGAAACCAAAAATATTTCAATCTATTTGAGAATATATTTCCAACGAATCCGAAAAATCAAAATTTCAAAGCGGGGATAAAAAGTTATACCTAATTGAAAATTCAGAATAGTCGCTATGGAATTCAGGCCCTTAAAAATGAAAATTTTGCAAACGACCTCGGTTTTCGATGAAACCACTTTTGTTGGGTCCGTGATGTCTAGTTATTGCTAGGTTTCAAAATTCATAATTTTTCGAATCAATATGTGAGCGTGGCGAAGTAAAACGCGTTTGAACTGTTTTAGTTGATTTTAATCGACTGGAAAATGGTCACTTTTTAAACGGTCTCAGAATTTGATGAAATTAGTTTTGTTAGGACCGTATCGTCAATACGAAGCTAGAAAATATTTTTCGGGAATTTTTCTAGTTATTATGTAGACCCGGTAAAATGAAATGTGCGTTCAAATTCAATATATAGAGTTATATTTTGATTTTGACGAAAACTGGTCGAAACGATCGAATCAACTTACGATACATATCCCATTGTGTTCGGAATGGGGGTAGTTAGCTATAGACGACATGCGGTGGGTCTCGTTTTGAGGTCGAAATAAAAAGTTACTTTTTGAAAATTAAAATAATAAATTAAATAAAAAAAGTCAAATCCCCTTTCTCCTTTACCCCCCCCCCCCTCATTAATTCTCATATCAGAAAAAAAAACCAAATGAACGATCGGAGTCGCTCCTCCAGGCGCGCAACGCTGCCGCGACCCCCCCACCACCACCACCGTTGACGATCGGAATCAGCACCCCCCTCTTAGTCGATCTCTCCCTGTCCTCGCTCCTCCCTCCTATCAAAACCCCAAGCCCCTCCGAGCCGAAACCCTAGTTGCCACCCACTTGAAAACACCCTGCGCCGCCACCTGACGTCAGCCGACGCCCTCCCTCCGCTGCAGGGCTCACCAAACCTTCGCTCCCCGTTTTAAAACCACCCAAGACCCCCAAAACCGCCGGAGAAGGCCACCACCGTCGCTTGGGGGCTACCTCCACTGCCTGGATGTCCTGCCTCCACCTCCCTGATGCCGTGCCTACCCCTCAACACCCCACTTCTAAAACGCTATGAGTTCTCTTATTTTTATATTTATTTTTCTTTGTTTAATTTAAGGTAAGTAAATTGCAAATAATAAAATTCAGTTTTGTTCGATGATTTACAATGCAAAGATTCGATTTTTAATGTGAAGAAAGTTTATATTTTCAATATAGAAGTGTTTACATTTTTTTTTCAACAAGAAAAGATCAGATTTTTAGAAGTGGAATGGATATATTTTTACATGTAAAAAAATTTGATTTTTAATTAGAGAAGGATGAGATTTATAGTTAGAAAAAGGTTTAATTTTTATGGTATGAAAAACATTAGAAAAATATGATTTTTATTTATGTAGAGTAATAAAAATATTTTTTTTATTATATTGCTAGCAAGATAAAAATACGATTTTTATCTATATAGTAGCGGCATAAAAATGTGATTTTTATCCATAGAGAGCAATTATAAAAATGTGATTTTTATATACATAGCAACAGTATAAAAATGTGAATTTTATATATGTAGTGAACGAAATGGACGAAGGGCGAGCACGACGAAGATTTCCTACATAAGAAGAGTCGTGACATTTGGTTTAGCTAGTTGGTGAGAACTCCTCACTTTTATTTTAATTTCTAGTTGAAATATGCACTAGGATGCAGACGGTGTTTAGTAGCACACAACACCCATCGTCCACAGACCATAGATGACTTGTTTGTTTGATTGTTGTGGAGTGAAATTGATTGTGTGATGGTGAATGAAATAAAATATTTTTTAGTGGAAAAATATTTTATAGTTAAAAGTATGATTTTTAACATGTATATAAAATAAATAGTAAGAAACAAATCGGACGATTTGTTTATATACACTGATTTGACTGATATTGTTTGGGACGATAAATGTAACAACCCGTATTTTAATAACGTGTTATAACCATAAATCAAGGAAGAATTAATTTTTAAAATAAGAATCAAGGGCAACGGGTTACGCCATTACGTTCTTCTCGAAATTCTTCTTGGAAACGAGTCCGAGTTTTCGAAAATCGGAGTCCGTATGACCATGATATGACACTTCAAAGTTTCATAAATTTCAAGTTCAAAGACAGCTCAGAATTCGAATTAAAATTTCGAATTCAAACCTCAGAATGGACTGGGCGGGAAATATCCCGCCCAGGACCAGGTCGACCTGGGTGTGGAATATAGTGTCGACCTGCCCAGGACCAGGTCGACCATAGAGTTGACCTGGGAGTCGACCTGGTGAAAGAACCCATTTTTGAGTCTGAGTTCGTTTTGATGTTTCTGGCCTCGTTTCTGTCTACATTCGTTGGCCTGCCCCTATATAAACAACCCCTAATACTAGTCTCTTTACAAAAAATTCTCTCTGACCTTATGCTGCTCAAATTCTGGTTGAAAAGTTAGAGAAAGGGACTACTTCTTCTACGTCGAAACTACGTTGAGAGATTTGTTGATTTGGGGAATTCTTTTAGGATTCGACTAAGCATATAAAGATTCAACATCGACTTTCTTTTTCTAATTCTCGAACCATGATCTGTAAGGCCTAGTTACTTTTAGATTTAAACTGTAAACGTAATATGAATATGTTATAAATTGAAATTGGACTTGTGTATGATGACTGTTTTACATCCATTCTTGTTCATCTTGGATCTTGACTTTTGGGTATATTACTATGACATTGATTTGGGGCCTATTCAAGTTGTAAATCAAAAAGAAAAACCCCTCATATTATCATGCCCGCAATGTTGAATCTGCTATTAGTCACAAGTTCATGACTATCACCTTATGTCAAACGTTACCTTGACTATCACCTTATACCAACTGTTATCTTGACCAGTATCTTATTTTGCTAGATTTGGAATCTTAATGTTTGAGGCCGATATTCCGTATGCCAGTAATATTGTAATCATTTATCTCAAGTTATACCATGCTATGCTAGTAATCACTTTTTCCACCTTATACCCGTCCCTTTTTATGTTATTCCGTAATTAGATTTATTTGTATCGATTCGAGTTTACGTGCGATGGGAACACGATTTGGGTAGATTAGGTAAAACATGAATTGGCTTTGAACTTGAACATGAACGTTGTTATAACTTGAACCTGTATATGGACAAGAACTTGACATGAAATTTACATGAAACCTGACATGAAACTCGACATGAATCTTGACATGAAAACTTGAACATGGACATGACACTTAGATAAACTTGAAAATGGTCAACTCGAGTTTGGGTTGAGTTTGCGGTGTAAATCTTCCCGGAACCGCCCGACGAATCCAGTGACTGCAAACAATAGGATCCAATGTGGGTAGTTGGTCATATCGCACTTAAGACCCAAGGTTAGACTATGTTGTGGTGTAAATCTGCCCGGAACTGCCCGACGAGTCCAGTGACCACAACAACTAGTCTAATGTGAGTGGTTGGGGTGCATTAATTTATTTAATGCCACAGGATAGGGTTAACTCATGAACCACTTGAATATACTTAACCAGCTTGATACATGACTGGATAGGTTTAAGTCACGAATATGAAAGACAACACTTAACCCATTAGAAACCCTAGTTACGTGGTCCTTTTCAGCAGTAACCCACTTAGATGTATCACGATACTCTGGGACTTGGCAGGGTGGAGTACGATTACTGGGCTGATTGTAAGCGAGCAGAACGACGGTTGAGTTGGTGCGCCATTGTAGGTTCAGGTGGACTATGGTCGTGCACGTAGTCCGGAGTTGAAAAAGCAAGCATTGGGCACCCGTAGGTTTACACTATGCGTGCTTGATTCGTGTCGGTGGTTGGCACCCTAGGACTTGATACACCCTATGGTGGACCTAGCACAGGTGACTACATTCATGATAGGGCCGTATGACACAGACACATGACGAGCTAGAACTTGTAGGGAGCCGATTGATTAGTGAATCGTTCCGTAGGACCCCGGGTTGGGTCATTTCATGATATTGGGCCAAGGGATCATTTCATGGTTAATACTTGACATGGGTTAGGATACTAGTACAATTGGTGCAACGAACCTTGAACATGCGATGCTATACTTGAGTTGTCTCATTATCTTAGTTTATCATGCCAGACTTATCATCATCCTTATGTTTATTTTCAGTTTATACCTGTCTTGTTACCTTTACTAGTTTTTATACTGAAAGTCACTAGGACTTACCAGTCTTTATGACTAACCTGTTTTCTTTCGCCTCTTTTTCTTTCGTTTCCCCCCCCCCCCCCCAGGTTCTCAGGGAGGAAACTCTAGTGCTTAGCTTGGATATCTCTTGCTTTCTGTTCAGCTCATGTACGGTTTGGTTTTGAGCTATGCTAGGGCTGCTTTTCTGCTCTCTTTGGGGAATAAATTACTTTTGCTATTTCAAGTTTATGCTTCTTTATTTAGAACTTGTTGTAATGGAATAATGACAGTTGGTATCTTGGATGTAAGAGGTTTGACTCTATTTTGAAATAATGAAAGTGGGTTTTTTGATCCTTTCGCTGTCTTAAATTTATGTTCTATCTTGTGATATCTCTGTGTTTGTTTACCTAGATAGCACTCCTCCAAAACTAGTGCATTCCCTTTGTGAGTGACACTAGCGGAGGTGGGGTGGTACACTTGGTATCAGAGCAGAAGGTTACCAGACTGGGCAAAAGTTTTAAAAACCTTCTAAAACTATTTTCAAAACCATTTATAAAGAAGCATTTTTCGAGAAAAGTTTTTTTTAGAAAAGTCTATTCCCCAAAAGCCATTAGCACTTTCCTTTTTTTCCTCATTTGACTCTTTTTCTTTTCGTTTTTCAGCATGTCTGACCTTAACCTTCCTGAGGTAGTACCCGTATCTGGATGGTTCCGAAGGTCCTTAGAAGCTAGGGCCAACGGCGCGGGCCCGGCAGATATTCCTCCTCCTCCTCCCCCAGTGGCCGCGTTCCTCCTCCTCCTGGTACCGCCTTTGCCAAAATATGCAAAGACTTTAAAGCAATGGGCGGCAAGAACTTCGTTGGAACTGAAACCTTCGTTGAGGCACGAAACTGGCTAAAGGAGACTGAAGACTTGTTTGTTATTTTCGATGTGGAAGATCATAGGAAAGTTCAGTTGGCAGCATGGTTGTTGAAAGAGGAAGCTGCATTTTGGTGGGAAGTCACCAACGCTACCAGGCCAGTTGAGACCTGGGCAGACTTCAGAGAGAAGGTTGGGCTTAAATTCGTATCGTCAGCAGAAGAGAACCTTCAGATGGAGAGGTTCCTGGCACTCAAGCAAGGGGACATGTCTATTAGGGAGTACGTGAATAGGTTTAATCAGCTTGCTCGGTTTGGTTTGGACATGGTTAACACGGCTCAGAAGAAGGCTCTACGCTTTGCTCAAGGATTGAGCGAGCCATTACACAGTTTGGCCATGACTCATATACCCATGAGGCGACCTTTGAAAGCTTGGTGGATATGGCCCTACTTCATGAGGAAGACAAGAGTGACAAGAAGGAGGTTAAGCCTAATGAGACTCAGAACAAGTAGGTTGACTTCAGGAAGAGAGGCAACAAGAATAACAAGAACAACAACAATACTAACAAACCACGTGAGTAAAGGAAGTGCAACTTTTGTGGTATTACGGGACATCTAGCTAAAGACTGTAGAAGGAAGAAGAGAAAGTTGGGTGAATGCTTTCATTGTGGAGACACTGGACACATCAGCAAAGGTTGCCCCAAGAAGTAAGGGCCGGGGCAAGGGCAGGCCCAGCGAGCAGGACCTTATGGAGGGCAGTTGCATGCTCTCAACACCAATCCAACACTTGACCGAGGTAGTAATATTTCCGTAGAAAGCCTTGTCTGTTCGAACCTTATTTGACTCTGGCGCATCGCATACTTTTATTTCTTCTGATGTTGTTAAAAATCTACGCCTAAGTATTAGTCTAGTTGAGGATCCCGTTATAGTTTCAAATCCAATTGGGGGCTCCGCTCATTTATCTATGATGTGTGTGGATTTGAGGATTTCTATCTTAAGCGTAGAATTCACGTGTCATGCTTATGTTCTCGGATTTATGGGATATGGTTTGATCCTAGGAATGGATTGGCTGTCCAATTATGGAGCCATTCTTGATTGTGAACGAAGGGTAGTGAGGCTCATGACTCGCCTTGGTAATACCCTTGAAATTTCCTGTAACCCTAAGGGTCCGGTCATGTTGTGTTATCTAGAATCTCTTGACTCATCCATCGACAATTTGCAATTTGTAAGAGTGGTCCGAGAATATCCAGATGTCTTTGATGAGGTGAAGGGGTTACCCCCTAAACGCAACGGACGTAGTTGCGGTGCAAGACTGGAAAATTCCTAAGAACGCAACGGAGGTGAGAAGCTTTCTCGGTTTGGCGGGCTACTATAGGAAGTTCATTAAGGACTTCGCTAATATTTCAGCCCCTCTTTCTAAGTTAACAAAGAAAAACCTAACGTTTGCATGGGACATAGAATGTGAGATTGCTTTGTAGAGACTCAAGAGAGCCCTCACCACAGCTCCAGTTTTGGCATTACCCGACGGAGGTAAGATGTTTACGGTGTACACAGATGCGTGTGGCACGGGATTAGGCACTGTCCTAATGCAAGAAGGGAAAGTGATATGCTATGAGGGTAGACAACTCAAAGTTCATGAGAAGAACTATCCCACACATGACTTGGAGTTGGCGGCGATCGTTTTTGCACTTAAATCTTGGCGCCATTATCTCCTAGGGGAGAGGTTCGAGCTGTATACCGACCACAAATCGCTTAAGTACCTCTTCTCGCAGAAAGATTTGAATCTGAGACAACAACGGTGGATGTAATTCTTGGCATCATATGACTTCGATATAGCTTACACCCCTGGCAAGGGTAACGTGGTAGAGGATGCGCTAAGTAGAAAATGTTGACCTTGAGCCCCTTGTTTGTTGAAAGGAAAAGCCTTGAGATCATAGCAACCTTTGATTTTACACCTGCTGCTGAGTCATTGGCTGCTACGCTAGCATCTCTTAAGTTAAGACCTATACTTCTAGATCAAGTAGGGACTTCATAGAAGGAAGACCCACAGATAGTCGAAATCATGGACAAGCTGATTAGTGGTGAGACGTCATGTCATCTCGGTAGGTATGCCATAGATGACAAGGGATGGCTAAGGCGTGATGGAAGGCTATGTGTCCCACAAGTGGGAGACTTAGTAAGGAAAGTCCTCGAGGAGGCGCATCACTCGAAGATGACCATACATCCCGGAGGGGATAAGATGTACAGGGATATGAAACGCATTTTCTTTTGGGCTGGAATGAAAAAGGACGTGGCAGAGTTCGTTTCGAAGTGCATGGTGTGCCAACAAGTAAAGGCCAAGTCGAAGAAGCTCGGGGGGCTATTACACCCTTTGGAGGTTCCGCAATGGAAATGGGAAAGTATATCGATGGATTTCGTGGATGGACTACCTAGGTCAAGGAAGGGAAATACTAGCATATGGGTCATAGTTGATAGACTCACGAAAAGTGCTCACTTCATTCTAGTGAAAACCAAGAGGACCGCATCATGGCTAGCGTCTATTTACCTTCGAGAGATAGTACGGTTGCACGGGTTTCCTTCTAGTATAGTTAGTGAGCGTGACCCGATTTTCACTAGCCAGTTTTGGAATAGTCTACAAGAAGCAATGGGTACACGATTAAGCTTAAGCACGGCCTATCACCCACAGACGGATGGACAAACCGATAGGGTAAATAGGGTACTAGAGGATCTCCTGAGGCTATGCATTCTCGACTTTGGTGGTACTTGGGAAGACCATCTTCCTCTCGTGGAGTTTGCTTATAATAATAGTTATCAAGCTAGCATCGGGATGGCACCGTTCGAAGCCTTGTATGGAAGACTGTGCAGGTCACCTACTTGTTGGTGGGAGACGACAGACAGGCTTATACTTGGGCCCGACATGATAAGGGACACTTCTGAGAAGGTTGAGTTGATACGAAGACAGATGAAAATAGCCCAAGATAGACAGAAATCTTATGCGCACAAGAGAAGGAAAGACCTAGAGTTCGAAGTTGGAGATATGGTCTTTATAAAAGTTTCTCCTTTACGCAATGTGGTTCGTTTTGGAGCGGTTGGAAACCTAGCACCAAGGTTTGTAGGACCGTTCCCTATCACTGAGAGAATTGGGCAAATGGCCTATAAGGTAGAATTACCCGAGAGGCTGGCCGGAGTACACAATGTCTTTCATGTCTCGCATCTCCGAAAGTGCTTACATGAATCAGCCGAAGTGGTTGAGCCAAGCATCCTTGAAGGCGTAGAAGTGGAAAAAGAATCAACTTTGAGGCGAGTTTCGATTCGTATCTTAGGAACGGAGATCAAAAAGCTAAGGAATCGAGAAGTCAAGCTAGTTAAAGTACAGTCGAGTGAAGTCCAAGAAGACGCAACTTGGGAAACCGAAGAGAAGATACGCGCATTCTACCCATTTCTTTTTGAGGGTACATTCTCGACCTCTTTTCCTATAAACTTGAAAACCTTTCGTATCATGCTTTTACTACCTATGTTTATCTTGTTATCTTCTCGATCTCATCTTGGGAACCTTAGGTAGAACCATATGGATGTAAACATGTGATTGAAACATGTTATGGTTGATGTTTGCAAATGGTTGCAAGTGATTGCTAGTGGATGCATAACACACATTAGGCACTAGATCGGCTCAGTCACATTTTCATGTTGCATATGCATGAGTGCTTATACTTGTACATGGATGGAACTTGTTATGCTATCACTTGGATGTTGCATATGAATGAATGTTATGTGCACTCATGTAGAGATTATAAATTATGTTAGGAATTTGCATACATGTTGGACTCATTAAGCTAACATATTTTGCATTAAGGAGGTTTACTGAATCAGTAACTGCCTGATCTTTTGCATTAGATAAGTACATATACACATACTTACTGCATATGTTCATACAGCAATAGAAATCTTTTAAGGACAATGGCTACCTGTGGATGATGTTTTGAGTAGATGGATGATTGGATGGTAGGATATATTCTATCTAACTTAGAGATTTCGGGGACGAAATCCATTAAGGAGGGGAGAATGTAACAACCCGTATTTTAATAACGTGTTATAACCATAAATCAAGGCATAATTAATTTTTAAATTAAGAATCAAGGGCAACGGGTTACGCCATTACATTCGTCTCGAAATTCTTCTTGGAAACGAGTCCGAGTTTTCGAAAATCGGAGTCCATATGACCAAGTTATGACACTTCAAAGTTTCAGAAATTTCAAGTTCAAAAACAGCTCAGAATTCGAATTCAAATTTCGAATTCAAACCCCAGAATGGACTGGGCGGGAAATTTCCCGCCCAGGACCAAGTCGACCTAGGGGTCGACCATAGTGTCGACCTGCCCAGGACCAGGTCGACCATAGAGTCGACCTGGGGGTCGACCTGGCGACAGAACCCATTTTTGAGTCTGAGTTTATTCTGATGTTTCTGGCCTCGTTTCTGTCTACATTCGTTGGCCTGATCCTATATAAACATCCCCTAACACTAGTCTCTCTACATAAAATTCTCTCTGAACTTATGCTGCTCAAATTCTGGTTGAAAAGTTAGAGAAAGGGACTACTTCTTCTACGTCGAAACTACGTTGAGAGATTTGCTGATTTGGGGATTTCTGTTAGGATTCGACTAAGCATATAAAGATTAAACATCGAATTTCTTTTTCTAATTCTCGAACCACGATCTGTAAGCCCTAGTTACTTTTAGATTTAAACTGTAAACGTAATATGAATATGTTATAAATTGAAATTGGACCGGTGTATGATGACTATTCTACATCCATTCTTGTTCATCTTGGATATTGACTTTTAGGTATATTACTATGACATTGATTTGGGGCCTATTCATGTTGTGGATCAAAAAGAAAAACCCCTCATATTATCATGCCCACAATGTTGAATCTGCTATTCGTCACAAGTTCATGACTATCACCTTATGTCAACCGTTACCATGACTATCACCTTATGCCAATTATTATCTTGACTAGTACCTTATTTTGCTAGATTTGAAATCTTAATGTTTGAGGCCGATATTACATATGCCAGTAATGTTGTAATCATTTATCTCAATTTATACCATGCTATGCTAGTAATCACTTTTGCCACCTTATACTCGTCCCTTTTTATGTTATTCCCTAATTAGATTTATTTGTATCTATTTGAGTTTACGTGCGATGGGAATACGATTTGGGTAGATTAGGTAAAAAATGAATTGGCTTTGAACTTGAACATGAACGTTGTTATAACTTGAATCTGTATATGGACAAGAACTTGACATGAAATTTACATGAAACCTGACATGAAACTTGACATGAATTTTGACATGAAAACTTGAACATGGACATGACACTTAGATAAAATTGAAAATGGCCAACTCGAGGTTGGGTTGAGTTTGCAGCGTAAATCTACCCGGAACGTCCCGGCGAATCCAGTGACTGCAAACAATAGGATCCAATGTGGGTAGTTGGTCATATCGCACTTAAGACCCAAAGATAGACTATGTTGTGGTGTAAATCTTCCCGTAACCGCCCGGCGAATCCAGTGACCACAACAACTAGTCTAATGTGAGAGGTTGGGGTGCATTAATTTATTTAATGCCACAGGATAGGGTTAAGTCATGAACCACTTGAATATACTTAACCAACTTGACACATGATTGGATAGGGTTAAGTCACGAATATGAAAGACAACACTTAACCCATTAGAACCCCTAGTTATGCGGTCCTTTTCAGCAGAAACTGTAATGACCCGCATTGGCAGAGGTATTAGAATTTATTTATTTAATTGTATAAAAGGTAGGTTAGTGAATTACATGGTCGTTGAATAAAATAATAGTGAATATTTAATTAAAATAATAATTAAATAATATATTTAATTCTGAAATAATCAGAATGGGCTGAAATGGCGATATGGTGTGAACTGGATCATCTGTGATATAGTTCAGTTTAGAATTGAATTAGAATAACGAATATATTCAATCGTCGACAGTTGAACGTATAGTTTATAATATAATTATAAACGAGCTCGAAATGGCGCTGCAGTTCGTAAATTGGCGATTCGAACTTCAACTGAATGTACAGGATTCGTTTTAAACCGGATTTCTGTGAAACAAGAAACGTATGGAGCTGGTAGAGTATATCTTCCTAGTGGAAGAGAAAAATCAGGATTTCGTCATGTAGATTTTAAGATATGGCCAAATCAAATTTTAGAATAGTCGCTATAGAATCGTTTATCGACCGTAATAGTTTATTCGATATAACTAGAGACCGGTTTTGAATTTAGACAAGGTTCTTTTGAGATGTAGTGATAATTCAATTTTTAGAATTTTATGGTAATTTTTAATTAATTAAATACGCGACTTTTTATTTGGAGTATGTTGCACCCTATATCTTTTCCTTGGGGTTTCACAATATGGGTTCACCTACCGATATTATTATATTTGTGGGACCACGGTACATCGCTTGACACAATAGTGTTTTTATTTCAGTCCATAGCAACATGTACGTGAATGAAATTATACGGAATGGATATACTAAAGTTTAAAGAGAAAAAGCATAAAAACATATACAAGAAGGCCACGCACCCTTCTTTCAGCCGTGGAAATCCTTTCTTCCAAAAACATGGATACAAATCCTCCACGACATTCAAAGAAGAAATAAAAACAATTCTACTAAATCTATAAATACCACACCCAAGCCTTGACCTAAATAAAATCATTCCTCTTAAATAAATCGGCCGCCAAACATTTCTCAAAGCTCCAACGAACGACAGCACGGGCTCCAACGTTTCTTCTTCTCAAATCTTCTCCTCCAAGCTTTAAAATTTAAAACTCATAAATAGAAAAGTGTTCATCTCCGTGAAAGCGACCTACCCTACGGCTGCGATGTGAAATGGGATGTTGGGACGACTAGATCTGGGGCGAGAACGTGCGGCGGTTCATGGATCAATTGCCGGAGATGGGTGAACTCTGACGAAGTGGCACTTCGGGGGAGGAAGGAGAAGGATCAGGCGCTCTCGACGGCACTGAATGATCAAACTCCGGTGATGTGGTGGTCATACGAAAGGCAAGGAAGCTCGGTGTACGTTGACAGCGAGATGTCTGGGTTAGTTCGAAACAAAGGGGATCAGGCATCCGAACAAAGCAGCTGAACGAAGGAAGCGGAGCACCGTAATGCATGAAGGAGGATAATATTGGGAGCAGCAACATTCCTGGAAGTAAGAAGAGAGGGTGGGACTGGAACATGATGCAGGGTGTGGTGTTTGGTGTTTGTTTTTGCGTAAAGTATGGTGATGATTTTGGTATTAATTTTCTTGAGATATTAGAGGTACACGAATAAATCAATAGTGATCAAAGTTTTCGGATGGCAGGGGAAATGACACCATATACTGGGAGCGGAATATAGTGTATTATTGGAAAGAAGAAGAAATTCGAACGGTTAGTCACGTTGGGATAATAGGGACAAACACTACAACATGGAACTAACTGGGAGCGGATTTGAGCTCGGATGAATTCATGGCAAAATAAATTGTTTGATTCAAATCAAGCAAACAGTTTATCGTTCTTTAATGATGAACTGCCAAAGTGAGTAAATCTCACTAACTCTGAACAGTTTATAATTTCATGTTGTATTTTTAGAACTGTTAGATATTGGCTGATTGACTGTATGTTGACTGTTTGATTGAACTGCTAGTCAGTTAGTTGAAATTTCTATATCGATTCTGTTTAACAGAATATATCATATAGAACTGAAATTGATGTTATCTATATTGTTTAACATCTGTGATGCAGGGAAACAGGTTGGAGGAATCCAACTGGATTCCTCAACATTTATTTTACTGTTTTCATATATTGTGATATATGATGTGTTATATAATCTGTTACGGATTATGGGTGTTGGAATGATGTTGATCATTTTTATTCGATATTTAAAATATCATAAAAGACCCTGGGATGTAAAAAGAATTTATTTCAATGTATATTGAAATAAAGGAATTTTATAAAATCACAGGATTTTATAAAAGGAATTTTTTATAAAACGAACACGGTTTTATAAAAGGGATATTTATTTAGAAAATAAATAGAAGTTATAAATAGGATATATTTGTAATGGTAAATAGAAGTTATAAATAGGATATATTTGTAACGGTAAATAGAAGTTATAAATAGGATATATTTGTAACGGTAAATAGAAGTTATAAATAGGATATATTTGTAACGGTAAATAGAAGTTATAAATAGGATATATTTGTAACGGTAAGTAAACGTTATAAAAAGGAAATAGTTGTAACGAAAAACGTAGTAAGTAAAAAGGAACTAATCGATGTTAGTTTAATCGATTAGAGTTAAAGTAAAAAGGAACTAATCGATGTTAGTTTAATCGATTAGAGTTAAAGTAAAAAGGAGTTAATCGATGTTAGTTTAATCGATTAGAGTTAAAGAAAAAAAGAGTTAATCGATGTTAGTTTAATCGATTAGAGTTAAAGCAAAGGAGTTAATCGCTGCTAGTTTAATCGATTAGAGTTAAAGCAAAGGAGTTAATCGATGTTAGTTTAATCGATTAGAGTTAAAGCAAAGGAGTTAATCGATGTTAGTTTAATCGATTAGAGTTAAAGCAAAGGAGTTAATCGATGTTAGTTTAATCGATTAGAGTTAAAGCAAAGTAGTTAATCGATGTTAGTGAATCGATCAGGGAATAAAGTAAAAGGAGTTAATCGAATATAGTTTATTCGAAGAAAGTAAAAGGGGTTATCGAATATAGTTTATCCGAGAGGAGTTAAGTGAAATGAGTAAATCAATAGCGTTAGTCAAATAGAATTAACCCAATAGTGTTAGTCCAATAGAGTTAATTGATAAGGGTTAATCGAATAGAGTTAAGTGAAAAGAGTCAATCAAATATAGCTATTCGAAGGAGGGTTAAGTAAGGAAGTCAGTAAAAAGGAATAAAGTGAACTTTGCCTATTTCAAAGTTAGAAATGTTGTTCAGTTAAGGTCTGAGAGGTAGTTCTACCCCAACTTGATTGACTTCATTTTTAACTAAGGAATAGTTAAGGTTCGGCAGTAAAGGAAATGGTTTGAGTTGGCATCGCGATGGTTTGTTTAAACATCTGTCTAAGTCCAATGAAGAAGCTTTGGAAATGTTTTCCAAATAAGAAACCCGAAATGTTTTCTAATAAAGAAGACAAGAAATGGAAATGTTTTCCATTATTAATAACGTATATTTTCCAAATTTAGAAAATAAGAAATATTGAACGTAGGGAAACAGGAGATAAGTAGATTGATGAAATAAAGAGATTAATGTTGAATGATGTTTGATCGATATAATTTCCATTTGGAAATAATACCGTTGTTTGCACACTTGTTTTATTCGATAGTTAAATCACAGACTATCGAAGTTTTGACCATTTTAACGTTGTTAATATGGAGAGACCGGTTGGATTATTATCCAAAGAACTACTCTGTATTGGCATAAGCGTTGCGAATTATATATGCCAAAGGAAATTGAAGACGGAGTTATGCAAGGGCTATCCTGTTTACAGAGTAGTGCCTTCGGTTCATCCTGTTCCTGGATGACTTGTATGGACGGATGTCTGACAGAGTATTTCCAGACAATCACGTATATTGATTTCTCCACCTATACCAAGAGTGGAAGCGGAGAAGGAAACTTCTTTTAGCTAACACATAATGTATGGTTGAGGACGTCAATCGGTGATTTAATGGATTTGACGATGTGGCATTCAAAGTGAATCTAGTATGATGATAAAGCGTAGCTTCTAGCCTCATCATCCGGTAAATGACAGAAATCGGGCAGGCAGCATGGCTAAGTCGGTCGCACCGAAGTAGGGTGTATAATCACATGATCTAGAGTTTCATTTACTTCTAAAAATCTATTGTTGATGCTGTCCCATTCGGGAAACGGTTGCTGATCCCAACTGTTGGTGATATACATTCGATACACTCAAGCGAAATGAGTGGTCGGTCTTGTGTGGCCGGGTTGCAAGATGTTCTTGTTGAACCCAGTGTATTCCTCTCTAGAGGTACACGAGCGAAAGGTAATTCCATACCTTGTCATAGTTGGAAATCCATTACACAATACGTGCTTGCGGTTTTGAGTTGTATACTATATATGTAGAACGTGAGATGAAAGCGTTTCTGCTAGATGATTATATATATACTGTGGTTGATAGACATTATTATAATATCAAAAGGTTTTTTGATATAAAAGATATTTTGGATTCTCATAAGGGAAAAACCCGTTCCGTTATGCGGCGTGGTCTTATGAGATATCATTTACTTGTTCAACTGTTTTTAAACTGTTTTACTCATACCAGTCCCATGACTGACCCGGAGTTTACTTTGTTGTTTTCCCTAAACTCTTGGGTGCCTAAATTTGTACGGGCAGTCAAGTAGTCGGGATTTTACAGATATAGTTGAAGAGCTAGAGCAGGAGGCTTCAGGATCATATAGCTATAGTTATTTCCGCTGTGTTGTAAGTGCTGTACTTTGATAATGATATGTATATTCAAGTACCAAGTTTGTATTTCAAAGTTATGTTATGAAATATATTTATTCGTTCCGCTGTGAGATTTGTGTTACTCTGATATTGTGTTCTTCTTCTTCTTCTATTCTAATTTTCTATCTTATCTTTCCTCACCCTCTAATTTCTTTCACTAATTACCAGGATTTTTCGATGTTTTGGTTATCGACATCGTGCTTATGTCGATAACCAAAGTCGCTAAAAATCCGGGTCGTTACAGTTGGTATCAGAGCCAGGTTAAGAATTACTTGGCTTTGTGGCGTGACTCGGTAGAGATAGGGTTAGTAATACCCTAGATTGAGTTGAGTGTATATACGAGTGAACGTATTTGTTATTGATATAAAAATTTGTTTTATATTGTGGAGATTCATTGGTTGAGTCGTTTATGAGTTCTGGTCGATCAGTTTGATCCACTGTATCGGTAGGAGTTACTAAACACTTGAATACGATGAACCGCCATGGTATGTTTTGAAAGAGGGTAAATGAAAATAGTTTACCCAAAGTATATTTTGAATATATTGGATATATTGGTTGTTATTATAATCAAGTAAGATTATAAATCAAATGGTTATGTAAATAATCAATCAGAATTCATATAAGTGAAATACGTGAAATCAGATGAGTTGATTCTAAAATTTTAAACCAGAAATTGAGTTAAAACTCTGGAGAATTGGATAAGGGTTTGTAAATAGATTTGGATTAAGAGTAAGGAAAATTTAAGATCCTGGGAGATTTTAAATTGTTTTACAGGCAGTGTGAATTATATTTTGAAATGAATTTCAAAGTGGAAATGTTTATAAATGGTTTTATAGTATTGAACTCACTTCGATCGCTGGAAAATAGATTCTGATGATGACAGTTGCATCATCAGTATTCATTTTCGAGTTGTAAGTGATGAATTACTACCAGAGATACTGTTTTGAATTTGTTTTGGGAAAGACAAGTGTGTTGAATTTCAAAATGGGAATTATAATATAGAATTTGAATTTTTAAATAGATTTGAAATATTAACTCGTTTTAAAAGAAATAAAACGAGAAGTTCCTTTATAAACGAAGTTTATAAATGAAGTGAAAAGAATTATCATTGGATATTCAGAAATAAAAATACAAGTGTGGAGTTGAAAGGGAAATCTATTTTCAAAGGGTAGAAATATCGATTTCAAAAGGAATTGGAATCGAGACTTATGCAAAGGATGAATAAAGAAAGTTTGAAAAGGAATTTGAATAAAGGAAGTTCAAACTTAGAATGTGAATAAAGAAAATTCAAAGGGGATTTGAATATAGAAATTCAAATGAGATTTGAATAAAGAAGATTTAAATAATGGAAAATTGAATATAGAATTCATATAGAGTAATAATGAAAAATTGAATATAGAATTCAAATAGATTGAAATGGAATTTGAAAATAGAATTTCAAATAGAGTTGAAATGGGAATTGGAATATATAATTCAATAGAGTTTGAAAATATAGGATTTGAATACCGAAAGTGAAATAGGAATTGAATATAGAAATTCAAAGGGAGTTTGAATATATGAAATTCAATGGAAGTAAAATAGGAATTGAATATAGAAATTCAAAGGGAGTTTGAATATATGAAATTCAATGGAAGTGATATAGAATTTGAATAGAGGAAATTCGAATAAAGAAATCAAATAGAATTTGACATATGGGAAATCAAATACATATGAGAAATCGAATAAAATTTGACATAAGAGAAATCAAATGGAATTTGAATAAGAGATTTGAAATGAAATTGAAAATATAGAATTTGAATAAGAGATTTGAAATGAAATTGAAAATATAGAATTTGAATAAGAGAATCGAAATGGAATTTGAATATAGGAAATTCAAATAAAATTGAAATGGAATTCAATTAGTTGATAACCAAGTTAAACCTATATTTGAACATGTATATTCAAATAAAAAGGTGAAATGGGCTAACCACTAATTTGAAAATCACTTAACGAACTAAGTTAAAATGATTGGATTAAGTTGAAATGAATTAGAAATGTATGGATATACATGAGATAGGTATGGAAAAAGGTATGAAGGTATATAGATAGAATGCTCGACGAAAAGGTATGTATTTAATTCATATAGGAGATTTTATGCGCCGTATCGGCTAGCCGCTTGGCTTTTTCTTTTTATTTTGGATTGGTGAGGGCCATGGGAGGCTATTTGAAATATCCTGATGCTCCTAGTACAAAAGAGGTTATGGCGAATTTTTCCGGGAATTTAAGGAGTTAGAATATTTTTAAGATAATTTGATAGTTAGAAATCAACGTATCGATATGTATAGAAGTCGATAAGAAAACGAACTTAAAAATAGAATAGTATAATCAAAAAGGAAGACTAAGAATAAAATCTAGTAAGAATAGAAAGAGAAAGTGTATACGTGTTTAAAAGTGAATAGGTAGTTGTATGGTATTGATTTTTCGAGTAAGTAGTCATATCTGTTTTGACGTTATAAATGTTATTCAGTCAAGGTCTAAGAGGTAGTTATACCCCAACTTGATTGATTTCATTATTAACAAATAAATAGTAAGATTTCAGGCTCTAAGATCAATGTCAAATAAGAGTTATTTGAATATGGTATTTGGATTGTCGTAACGATGTTTTACACAACATCCGTTTTAACCTAAACAAGTGTAAGCTTGGAAATATAATAAAGAATATTTCCTAAGTATAGAAATGAACGAGATCGGAAAAGAGGTAAGTAATTGGAGTTTTTTTCCAATTATAAATAGCATATATTTTATAAAGTTTAGAAAATAAAGGAAGGCGATATTCGGAAATGTTTTCGAAATAACAAAAAAGGCCAATATGGTTATTGAAAATATTTGGTTAACAAATATTGATAAAGAAATAGAGAAGTGATTTAACTAATGGAATATTGATTATGGGCTCAGCTAAATTTCAAAAAGGAAAATTTGATTTTTGAAAGAGTAAACTGTTGAAAAACTCCTAGGGAAAGACTGTTTGAATTAAAAACAAATTTAACAGAAATTTGTGAAAGCAAAATTTGAATTAAAGTAAAGCCAGTAAAGTGGTAACTGAGATTGAATTAGAATGATATAAAGACAAATTGGATTGTGAGATTCAAATTTGAAGTATAGATGTGATAATCAAGTTAAGAGTTGGGAATCGAGAAGAAACTCGAGTTAAAATGATATTTGGCTCGGATATAAGTGAATGGTTGTGTCGTGGATAAAAGCAGATTGGAATTTTATTGGGATGGCCCTTGTATCTGCTGAATTGATAACAGGTGGAAAGGATATAATGATATGCCGACAAAAGGTACAAGTTATATTTCTATTGGATATAAGATCTATGAGCCGAATTGGCAAGCCACTTGGCTGTTTGATTTTCTTTTGGGATGGAGATGGCCCAGAGAGGCGAGTGGGAGTTTGACCGATTGACCAGTACAAAGGAGGTGCTGGCGAAATTTTTCGAAGAGTTAAGGCGTTAGAAAATTTTCAGGATTTTTGAAAATTTTCGTTGACAAGAATTAATTAATAATTTAATTGAAATTAAATTGGTTCAGTTGGAAACTGAAGTTAAGAAGTGAACAAATGTGTTCTAACCAGTCGATAGGGTCGTCCTCTACCTTTTAGCACTTTCGAGGACGAAATTATTTTAAGTGGGGAAGATTGTAATGACCCGCATTGGCAGAGGTATTAGAATTAATTTTTTTAATTGTATAAAAGGTAGGTTAGTGAATTACATGGTCGTTGAATAAAATAATAGTGAATATTTAATTAAAATAATAATTAAATAATATATTTAATTCTGAAATAATCAGAATGGGCTGAAATGGCGATATGGTGTGAACTGGATCATCTGTGATATAGTTCGGTTTAGAATTGAATTAGAATAACGAATATATTCAATCGTCGACAGTTGAACGTATAGTTTATAATATAATTATAAACGAGCTCGAAATGGCGCTGCAGTTCGTAAATTGGCGATTCGAACTTCAACTGAATGTACAGGATTCGTTTTAAACCGGATTTCTGTGAAACAAGAAACTTGTGGAGCTGGTAGAGTATATCTTCCTAGTGGAAGAGAAAAATCAGGATTTCGTCATGTAGATTTTAAGATATGGCCAAATCAAATTTTAGAATAGTCGCTATAGAATCGTTTATCGACCGTAATAGTTTATTCGATATAACTAGAGACCGGTTTTGAATTTAGACAAGGTTCTTTTGAGATGTAGTGATAATTCAATTTTTAGAATTTTATGGTAATTTTTAATTAATTAAATACGCGACTTTTTATTTGGAGTATGTTGCACCCTATATCTTTTCCTTGGGGTTTCACAATATGGGTTCACCTACCGATATTATTATATTTGTGGGACCATGGTACATCGCTTGACACAATAGTGTTTTTATTTCAGTCCATAGCAACATGTACGTGAATGAAATTATACGGAACGGATATACTAAAGTTTAAAGAGAAAAAGCATAAAAACATATACAAGAAGGCCACGCACCCTTCTTTCAGCCGTGGAAATCCTTTCTTCCAAAAACATGGATACAAATCCTCCACAACATTCAAAGAAGAAATAAAAACAATTCTACTAAATCTATAAATACCACACCCAAGCCTTGACCTAAATAAAATCATTCCTCTTAAATAAATCGGCCGCCAAACATTTCTCAAAGCTCCAACGAACGACAGCACGGGCTCCAACGTTTCTTCTTCTCAAATCTTCTCCTCCAAGCTTTAAAATTTAAAACTCATAAATAGAAAAGTGTTCATCTCCGTGAAAGCGACCTACCCTACGGCTGCGATGTGAAATGGGATGTTGGGACGGCTAGATCTGGGGCGAGAACGTGCGGCGGTTCATGGATCAATTGCCGGAGATGGGTGAACTCTGGCGAAGTGGCACTTCGGGGGAGGAAGGTGAAGGATCAGGCGCTCTCGACGGCACTGAATGATCAAACTCCGGTGATGTGGTGGTCATACGGTAGGCAAGGAAGCTCGGTGTACGTTGACAGCGAGATGTCTGGGTTAGTTCGAAACAAAGGGGATCAGGCATCCGAACAAAGCAGCTGAACGAAGGAAGCGGAGCACCGTAATGCATGAAGGAGGATAATATTGGGAGCAGCAACGTTCCTGGAAGTAAGAAGAGAGGGTGGGACTGGAACATGATGCAGGGTATGGTGTTTGGTGTTTGTTTTTGCGTAAAGTATGGTGATGATTTTGGTATTAATTTTCTTGAGATATTGGAGGTACACGAATAAAGCAATAGTGATCAAAGTTTTCGGATGGCAGGGGAAATGACACCATATACTGGGAGCGAAATATAATGTATTATTGGAAAGAAGAAGAAATTCGAACGGTTAGTCACGTTGGGATAATAGGGACAAACACTACAACATGGAACTAACTAGGAGCGGATTTGAGCTCGGATGAATTCATGGCAAAATAAATTGTTTGATTCAAATCAAGCAAACAGTTTATCGTTCTTTAACGATGAACTGCCAAAGTGAGTAAATCTCACTAACTCTGAACAGTTTATAATTTCATGTTGTATTTTTAGAACTGTTAGATATTGGCTGATTGACTGTATGTTGACTGTTTGATTGAACTGCTAGTCAGTTAGTTGAAATTTCTATATCGATTCTGTTTAACAGAATATATCATATAGAACTGAAATTGATGTTATCTATATTGTTTAACATCTGTGATGCAGGGAAACAGGTTGGAGGAATCCAACTGGATTCCTCAACATTTATTTTACTGTTTTCATATATTGTGATATATGATGTGTTATATAATCTGTTACGGATTATGGGTGTTGGAATGATGTTGATCATTTTTATTCGATATTTAAAATATCATAAAAGACCCTGGGATGTAAAAAGAATTTATTTCAATGTATATTGAAATAAAGGAATTTTATAAAATCACAGGATTTTATAAAAGGATTTTTTTATAAAACGAACACGGTTTTATAAAAGGGATATTTATTTAGAAAATAAATAGAAGTTATAAATAGGATATATTTGTAACGGTAAATAGAAGTTATAAATAGGATATATTTGTAACGGTAAATAGAAGTTATAAATAGGATATATTTGTAACGGTAAGTAAACGTTATAAAAAGGAAATAGTTGTAACGGAAAACGTAGTAAGTAAAAAGGAACTAATCGATGTTAGTTTAATCGATTAGAGTTAAAGTAAAAAGGAACTAATCGATGTTAGTTTAATCGATTAGAGTTAAAGTAAAAAGGAGTTAATCGATGTTAGTTTAATCGATTAAAGTTAAAGAAAAAAAAGAGTTAATCGATGTTAGTTTAATCGATTAGAGTTAAAGCAAAGGAGTTAATCGATGTTAGTTTAATCGATTAGAGTTAAAGCAAAGGAGTTAATCGATGTTAGTTTAATCGATTAGAGTTAAACCAAAGGAGTTAATCGATGTTAGTTTAATCGATTAGAGTTAAAGCAAAGGAGTTAATCGATGTTAGTTTAATCGATTAGAGTTAAAGCAAAGTAGTTAATCGATGTTAGTGAATCGATCAGGGAATAAAGTAAAAGGAGTTAATCGAATATAGTTTATTCGAAGAAAGTAAAAGGGGTTATCGAATATAGTTTATTCGAGAGGAGTTAAGTGAAATGAGTAAATCAATAGCGTTAGTCAAATAGAGTTAACCCAATAGTGTTAGTCCAATAGAGTTAATTGATAAGGGTTAATCGAATAGAGTTAAGTGAAAAGAGTCAATCAAATATAGCTATTCGAAGGAGGGTTAAGTAAGGAAGTCAGTAAAAAGGAATAAAGTGAACTTTGCCTATTTCAAAGTTAGAAATGTTGTTCAGTTAAGGTCTGAGAGGTAGTTCTACCCCAACTTGATTGACTTCATTTTTAACTAAGGAATAGTTAAGGTTCGGCAGTAAAGGAAATGGCTTGAGTTGGCATCGCGATGGTTTGTTTAAACATCTGTCTAAGTCCAATGAAGAAGCTTTGGAAATGTTTTCCAAATAAGAAACCCGAAATGTTTTCTAATAAAGAAGACAAGAAATGGAAATGTTTTCCATTATTAATAACGTATATTTTCCAAATTTAGAAAATAAGAAATATTGAACGTAGGGAAACAGGAGATAAGTAGATTGATGAAATAAAGAGATTAATGTTGAATGATGTTTGATCGATATAATTTCCATTTGGAAATAATACCGTTGTTTGCACACTTGTTTTATTCGATAGTTAAATCACAGACTATCGAAGTTTTGACCATTTTAACGTTGTTAATATGGAGAGACCGGTTGGATTATTATCCAAAGAACCACTCTGTATTGGCATAAGCGTTGCGAATTATATATGCCAAAGGAAATTGAAGACGGAGTTATGCAAGGGCTATCCTGTTTACAGAGTAGTGCCTTCGGTTCATCCTGTTCCTGGATGACTTGTATGGACGGATGTCTGACAGAGTATTTCCAGACAATCACGTATATTGATTTCTCCAACTATACCAAGAGTGGAAGCGGAGAAGGAAACTTCTTTTAGCTAACACATAATGTATGGTTGAGGACGTCAATCGGTGATTTAATGGATTTGACGATGTGGCATTCAAAGTGAATCTGGTATGATGATAAAGCGTAGCTTCGAGCCTCATCATCCGGTAAATGACAGAAATCGGGCAGGCAGCATGGCTAAGTCGGTCGCACCGAAGTAGGGTGTATAATCACCTGATCTAGAGTTTCATTTACTTCTAAAAATCTATTGTTGATGCTGTCCCATTCGGGAAACGGTTGCTGATCCCAACTGTTGGTGATATACATTCGATACACTCAAGCGAAATGAGTGGTCGGTCATGTGTGGCCGGGTTGCAAGATGTTCTTGTTGAACCCAGTGTATTCCTCTCTAGAGGTACACGAGCGAAAGGTAATTCCATACCTTGTCATAGTTGGAAATCCATTACCCAATACGTGCTTGCGGTTTTGAGTTGTATACTATATATGTAGAACGTGAGATGAAAGCGTTTCTGCTAGATGATTATATATATACTGTGGTTGATAGACATTATTATAATATCAAAAGGTTTTTCGATATAAAAGATATTTTGGATTCTCATAAGGGAAAAACCCGTTCCGTTATGTGGCGTGGTCTTATGAGATATCATTTACTTGTTCAACTGTTTTTAAACTGTTTTACTCATACCAGTCCCATGACTGACCCGGAGTTTACTTTGTTGTTTTCCCTAAACTCTTGGGTGCCTAAATTTGTACGGGCAGTCAAGTAGTCGGGATTTTACAGATATAGTTGAAGAGCTGGAGCAGGAGGCTTCAGGATCATATAGCTATAGTTATTTCCGCTGTGTTGTAAGTGCTGTACTTTGATAATGATATGTATATTCAAGTACCAAGTTTGTATTTCAAAGTTATGTTATGAAATATATTTATTCGTTCCGCTGTGAGATTTGTGTTACTCGGATATTGTGTTCTTCTTCTTCTTCTATTCTAATTTTCTATCTTATCTTTCCTCACCCTCTAATTTCTTTCACTAATTACCAGGATTTTTCGATGTTTTGGTTATCGACATCGTGCTTATGTCGATAACCAAAGTCGCTAAAAATCCGGGTCGTTACAGAAACCCACTTAGATGTATCACGATACCCTGGGACTAGGCAGGGTAGGGCACGATTACTGGGCTGATTTTAAGCGACCAGAACGACGGTTGAGTTGGTGCTCCATTGTAGGTTCAGGCGGACCATGGTCGTGCACGTAGTCCGGAGTCGAAAAAGCAGGCATTGGGCACCAGTAGGTTTACACTGTGCGTGCTTGATTCGTGTCGGTGGTTGGCACCCTAGGGCTTGATACACCCTATGGTAGACCTAGCACAGGTGACTACATTCGTTATTGGGCCGTATGACACAGACACATGATCGAGATAGGACTTGTAGGGAGCCGATCGATTAATAGATCGTTTCGTGAGACCAAGTACTGGGTCATTTCATGGCATTAGACCAGGGATCATTTTATAGTCAACGCATGGCACGGGTTGGGATACTAGTACGGGTTGTGTAGAGCAAATAGATATCATAGGAATATTTTAAATAGCGAAGCAGAGAAATCTTGCGATGTTTGACAGAAATCTTGTGAAATTATACTTGTTTCATCTTGAATGGGAACCTTGCAATGTTATACATGACAAAAATCATAAGATGTTATTCTTAGTTATCGTGCCTGTAGCTCATCTTGTCATCATGCTTATGTTTACTTTCAGTTTATTCATGCCATGTTATCTTACCTGTTTTTATGTTGAAAGTCACTAGGACTTACTTAGTCTTTATGACTGACCCGGTTTGTTTCGCCTTTTTTCTTTCGTTCCCCTCCCCCCTAGGTTCACAGGGTGGGAATACAGCTTAGTTCGGATCTTACCAAGCTCCAAGGCTCTTTCATGTACGGCTTGGATTTCTCTTGGCTATGGCTTGCTTTGCTTTATTGGGGAATATTACAGTTTATTTTTATGCTTCTTGGTTTTTGAGCAAGACAGATATTTTAGCTATGTAATTGGGTATTGGAAGTTGATGGGCTTTTATTGTAAACAATTATATTTAATAAGATTTGAAGTACTACTACTTTGCTTTCGGTTGTTTTTATATATGTCTGTCTTGTAATATTTCTGTTCCAGTACCCATAATGCTCCATTGAAGTTAAGGCATTCCCTTTGTGAGTGACCTTAACGGATGTGGGGTGTTACATTTGGTATCAGAGCAGAAGGTTACCAGACTGGGCAAAAGCTTTTAAAAACCTTCTGAAATTATTTTCAAAACGTTTACAAAGAAGCATTTTTCTAAAGAAAAGTTTTGTTTTACGAAAGGCATATTCCCCAAAGCCATATGCACTATCTTTTGATTCTCTCTTTGAATCTCCTCTTTCTTTCTTTTACGCCATAATTTTGTAGGCGTACGACACAAGTCGGAGGGCAAAGAAGTGCCCAACCTCCATTTGTATCCGCAGTAGTTCCATCTGCGACTAATCTTATTTCAAGCTTTGTAGGGATGTAGTGTGATGGAGATAGCTTTCGAGAAACCGGCCAACAAACTATACAAGGATAGTAAGAACGAGGATAAAGAACAAAAGCCTAAGGATGAGAAATTTGTTGATAAGGCTTAATCCACGAAAGAGGGAAAAGGTAAAAGGAAAAAAGGCCAAGTGAGAGAGTATTAAAACCCATGACAAAAGAGAGTATCTTTAGTATGGTAAAAAGGGACATGTAGTTAAGTATTATAGGACAAGGACAAGGGCAAAGGACAAGATCGTCGAGAGGGCAATTGTAAGCTCTTACTACTAGAATACCTAAGAGAGGTGGTAACGTTTCTGTTAAAAGTTTAGCTTTTCTTTTCTATCATACCGTGGGAACTTTGTTTTTGGTACATCGCATCCTTTTAATTCTGCTTCGATAGTTGAGTCTCTGCACCTTAGTACTAGCGTAGTAGAGGATCCCATTTTTGTCTCAAATCCTGTTGGGGAATCGGCTCATTTATTCATGACTTGTTTGGATTTGAGAATGACTATGCTAAGTGTTGAGTTTAGAAGTAAAGCTTATGTTTTTGGGCTATGAGTTGATTCTAGGTATGGAGTGGTTGTCCAGAAATGGTACCATTCACGAGTATGAAAAGAGGGTAGTTAGACGCTTGACTTGCCTTGGTAATGCCCTCGAAGTCTAGTGTAACCCTTAGGGTTATGCCATGTTTAGTTACCTAGAATCTCTTGATACATTTATCGATCCGCTCTTGATACATTTATCGATCCGCTCGAGTAGTGTTCGCCACTAAGGCGGATGGTTCATTTCGCTTATGCATGAGTTATAGAAAATCACCTTAGTAAGTACATTTGGCAACATGGTTGACGTTTGTTTGTTTTCAAGAGATAGTTCTTCTGCGTGGAATACCTTATAGCGAGTAAATGAGATCTAAGATTCACTATTGAATTTTGGAGAGCTTGCATGAAACCATGAGTACGCAGTTATGTTTAAGCCGAGTATAGTAGAAGAAGAATAAGTAAAAATGGAACGAGAGGCAACAATGGAATGAGTTCCAACTCATATTTTGGAAACAAGAATTAAGAAGCTACGAAATTGTGAAGTTAAAGACGGTGAAAGCACAATGGAGTTAAGCTCAAGGAAATGTGACTCAGAAGATTGAAGACTAGATACGCGTATCATATCTCTTTTTAAGAGTATATCCTTGATCCCTCTTTTCCTGTAGATCTTATTTGCATGCTATCTTTTAAGTATATCCTCTCGGTCCTATTCTCAATCCCATTTATGTTAGAAACCCCATAGGGAGCATGATTCGTCTGTTAGTAATACATTTTGGGGCTTGAGGGTGTCCGTTGGGTTGACTAAACTCTTTGGGTTTTATAGGATACGAGTTGGTTTTAGGAAGGATTTCCTTGTGACCTAAAAGGAGTCCATCATGCTTAGTTTCCTAGAATCATATATATTGGTTGGGTTGAGTAATTATTTGGGTGTCAGCCTGATGTTGATTTCGGTCTTTGGGGCTGGTGCTTACGGAGTTCTTCTCCAAATCAGTATATATGTGACATAGATTTCCAGTTTTGACATTGCCTAATGGGCACAAGGTTTTTACTTGCTTCTATCGTTCGACTATACCTTTAGGTAGGAACAATTGGGTGTAAACATGTGTTTGAGACATGTTATGATTGATGGTTGTTAGTGGTTGCAAGTGGCGACAATACCCATTTTTGAATCTGAGTTCGTTTTGATGTTTCTGGCCTCGTTTCTGTCTACATTCGTTGGCCTAACCCTATATAAACAGCCCCTAACACTAGTCTCTCTACACAAAATTCTCTCTGACCTTATGCTGCTCAAATTCTGGTTGAAAAGTTAAAGAAAGGGACTACTTCTTCTACATCGAAACTATGTTGAGAGATTTGATGATTTGGGGATTTCTGTTAGGATTCGACTAAGCATATAAAGATTCAATATTGACTTTCTTTTTCTAATTCTCGAACCACGATCTGTAAGCCCCAGTTACTTTTAGATTTAAACCGTAAACGTAATATGAATATGTTATAAATTGAAATTGGACCTGTGTATGATGACTATTTTACATCCATTGTTGTTCATCTTGGATCTTGACTTTTGGGTATATTGCTATGACATTGATTTGGGATCTATTCATGTTGTAAATCAAAAAGAAAAACCCCTCATATTATCATGCCCGCAATGTTGAATCTGGTATTAGTCACAAGTTCATGAATATCACCTTATGTCCATCGTTACCATGACTATCACCTTATGCCAACTGTTATCTTGACTAGTACCTTATTTTGCTAGATTTGGAATCTTAATGTTTGAGGCCGATATTCCATATGCCAGTAATGTTGTAATCATTTATCTCAAGTTATACCATGCTATGCTAGTAATCCCTTTTGCCACCTTATATCCGTCCCTTTTTATGTTATTCCCTAATTAGATTTATTTGTATCGATTCGAGTTTACGTGCGATGGGAATACGATTTGGGTAGATTAGGTAAAACATGAATTGGCTTTGAACTTGAACATGAACGTTGTTATAACTTGAACCTGTATATAGACAAGAACTTGACATGAAATTTACGTGAAACCAGACATGAAACTCGACATGAATTTTGACATGAAAACTTGAACATGGACATGACACTTAGATAAACTTGAAAATGGCCAACTCGAGGTTGGGTTGAGTTTGCAGTGTGAATCTGCCCGGAACCGCCCGACGAATCCAGTGACTGCAAACAATAGGATCCAATGTGGGTAGTTGGTCATATCGCACTTAAGACCCGAGGTTAGACTATGTTGTGGTGTAAATCTGCCCGTAACCGCCCTGTGAATCTAGTGACCACAACAACTAGTCTAATGTGAGAGGTTGGGGTGCATTAATTTATTTAATGCCGCAGGATAGGGTTAAGTCATGAACCATTTGAATATACTTAACCAACTTGATACATGATTGGATAGGGTTAAGTCACCAATATGAAAGACAGCACTTAACCCATTAAAAACCCAAGTTACGCGGTCCTTTTCAGCAGTAACCCGCTTAGATGTATCACGATACCCTGGGACTAAGCAGGGTAGGGCACGATTACTGGGATGATTGTAAGCAAGCAGAACGACGGCTGAGTTGGTGCGCCATTGTAGGTTCAGGCAGACTATGGTCTTGCACGTAGTCCGGAGTTGAAAAAGCAAGCATTGGCCACCCATAGGTTTACACTATGCGTGCTTGATTCGTGTAGGTGGTTGGCACCCAAGGACTTGATACACCTTATGGTGGACCTAGCACAGGTGACTACATTCATGATATGGCCGTATGACATAGACACATGATGAGCTAGAACTTATAGGGAGCCGATCGATTAGTGAATCGTTCCGTAGGACCCCGGGTTGGGTCATTTCATGATATTGGGCCAAGGGATCATTTCGTGGTTAATACTTGACATGGGTTAGGATACTAGTACAATTAGTGCAACGAACCTTGAACATGCGATGCTATACTTGAGTTGTCTCGTTATCTTAGTTTATCATGCCATAATTATCATCATTCTTATGTTTATTTTCAGTTGATACCTGTCTTGTTACCTTTACTAGTTTTTATACTGAAAGTCACTAGGACTTACCAGTCTTTATGACTGACCTGTTTTCTTTCGCCTCTTTTTCTTTCGTCCCCCCCCCCCCCCCCAGGTTCTTAGGGAGGAAACTCTAGCACTTAGCTTGGATATCTCTTGCTTTCTGTTCAGCTCATGTACGGTTTGGTCTTGAGCTATGCTATGGCTGCTTTTCTACTCTCTTTGGGGAATAAATTACTTTTGTTATTTCAAGTATATGCTTCTTTATTTATAACTTGTTTTAATGGAATAATGACAGTTGGTATCTTGGATGTAAGAGGTTTGACTCTATTTTGAAATAATGAAAGTGGGTTTTTTGATCCTTCCGCTGTTTTAAATTTATGTTCTATCTTGTGATATCTCTGTGTTTGTTTACCTAGATAGCGCTCCTCCAAATCTAGTGCATTCCCTTTGTGAGTGACACTAGCGGAGGTGGGGTGTTACAATAAATTCTACACATCGCTCAACTGCACAAATAAAATCTGTGTTTGATTGTTTGAAACCCCACACGGGTATTGGGATAAAGTTAGGCATACACTAATCCCAGTAATTAGCTGTATGTCGATCGATTTATAAAATACGTTTTAAAAGGAAATCGACGAAATATATATATTATATATATATTATACATATAATGGCCTGAATAGAACGCGCCCGCTGCGGCAGTTCGCGAATTTCGACCATTGACTTCGAATTGATGTTGCGGGAGATCCGACCATCGGATTCTCCTAAAACCAGAACCGTTAGGTTTGTATCGAAAAGAGCTTTCTAACGAATGTGAGAAATTAGGAATCTAACGGTTGGATTTGGAATTATGTCCAAATCAAATTTGGAAAAGGTCGTTGTTAGTGCAGTTCGATAGCCGTTGATGGAAATCGACAGTACAGGCCTTGATAAAATTATTAAAAATAGTAATAATTTGTGTAAAATCATAAGAAATGATTTGTGAAGAATTGGGATGAAAAACTCAATATTTGAAAAGATAAAAGTAGTTTTTTTATCGAAATGAACTAGTTTTGAACTAGAATTATAATTCTATTTATTTTTAAAATAAATAAAGTGAGTTTGAAAGGGTTTTGAAAATAACCAGAATTTCCAATACGTGAATTGGGATGGATTTGAATCGAAATTTTCTTCGTAATATTTAGATGTTGGGTTTCATGATTATACATATATTGTTATGGAAATTTGAAAGATATATTTATATCGTTATTTCCAATACGATATTTGTTGGTCGTAAGATTTGATATTGAATATAAGCCGATATATTTTCTATTTAGAGCCTTGTATTTAATATCAAATGTGATTTGGGTTTGTTGTGAATGGTGTCTTCATTAACACTGTTCTTAAACCCAGTTGGGAAAGAGATTAAACCTTTTTATATAAATTTAATGAAGTGTACCAATTAAATGGTATTTAATTGGAATTGAATTTGAATTGATTTTTGGGTTTATCGTGAACGGTGTTTTAAATAACACTTGTTCTTTAACCCGATTATTAATGGAATGTGATTTTGGGTTGTCATGAATGGTATCTTCAATAATACTGTTCTTAGACCCATCCGAGTTAAGAAAACCAGAAACTACTGGAGATTAGTCAAGTTGAATGGTTTCTTGGGTATTGATTTGATGTTGGTTTCGGCCTTCGGGGTTAATATTTAGGAAATTGCTGACTTGCTATTTTACGGTTAAAAGCTGATTGAATGGAATGCGATGTGGGTTTGTCGTGAACCGTGTTTTAATTGACATTGGTTCTTTAACCCAGTTAAAGATTAAAACCAAGTGGAGTTTTAATGAATCTTTAGTTAGATTGAAATGATCGAGAATGGAGTATCTCCAGTTTTGCTCCAGGCGATAGTTAAATCTTTAATTAGATTTAAACATGAAATGGTAATTGAATATACCGATAACACCGTGGTGTTAGATATGAAGTATGACCAGTTTTACTTCATGGGATGAATAGGTTGGGATTGGGAAATTAAAACAAATGATTACTTCGGTAAGGTTCGTTAATCCCGACTAGTTTGGATAAACCATAATTTGGTTTGAATTGATATTCAAAAGAAGATTAAAGAATAAATTAAAGAACTTATCTTTGATAAAAATAATGGGAACCTTTCCCTAAGAATATGAAATTTAGCAACTAACTGAAGATTAGTTAAGTTGAATGGTTTCCTGGGTATTGATTTGATGTTGGTTTCGGCCTTCGGGGTTATTACTTAGGGAATTGTTCTCTTACTAAATTACGGTTAGTGACTGATGAATTGGAATGAGGCGTATATTGTGTTTGTGTAACACTTGTTTATTATATGCGTGAGTTATACAGAAAGACCGGGTTTATCCCATTCTGAATAAATAATTCGACGTGGTGTCGAGGATGAAGACGGTGGTCGAAGACCGGAAGTCTTCACATCGTTTGTGTGATTACTGATGATCTTGATTGGGATGTACACCCAAGAGGAGGGAATCAGTTGGTGATCGTCCAGACGTACTTGTAGATCGATGGATATGCGAGGTACAAGGTGCCTCCAGTTTCGTTCAGACCCAGAACGGACTTGTAAATGGACCGTGTGTCCGACATTGGATATCATTCCGTGTGATTGATGGATATCGGTTGCATGGAGTGGTCTGCCTGTGTGGCATGCTAAGATACAAATGATCAAGGCTTCTGTTGAAAAGCAGAGTCTTGTGGTTGATGATCAAAGCACCGCCTGTGTGGCATAGCTTTGTGTATAACGTGAATTCGCGAGCCTCACACCCCGCTATAAACCAGAAACGGGAGAGGACTGCAGGGAGAACATGCGTTTCCTTCTAGCTAGGGTGGTGTCAGTGACCTACCAGCCCTGACATTTATATACTTTTCACCTGTGTTTTTGTTGCTGTTGCCAGGCGCCTCAGATATATAGGTCGTTCTCGAACCGATGGAGTCATTCGTTGGCTCATTTACGCCCCATAGGGAGGGAAGACGTAGTGTTCAGGATTTCGTCTAATCCACATCGGTGGACCGGCCTTGAAGATCCAACGGTCGATGCGTTCTGATCATGAGACATGGGCTAGATTGTCTCGAATCGGTAGAGGATGATCCCTTGCCTTGGCTCACAGATGTAAATCCAATTTCCAAATACGTGATTTTGCGGTTTTAATTGTAAAACTAGTATGGCGACATGATATATGGTACCCATGCCGTCTATGATTGATATTTATGATTGTATATAAAATCAGAAACTAACTGGAAACGAGCCAAGATGGGTGGTTTTCTGGGTATTGGTCTGATGTTGGTTTTGGCCTTCGGGTTTAATACTTAGGGAATCGTCCTCTTACTAATTTACGGTTGGAGTCTGATTAAGAATTAAAAGATGAAATTTCACGTATCAAGCATTCTTTGGCTATTATAAGGTAAAACCTTATCCTCCGGCTTGTGTTGCATTGTGTGATGGGACCTAGGTCTTATAATAGCTTCATTTATCTTTATTTAGCATTGCACTGTTTGTTTTATGCACTGGTATTCTTGGGAGGAAACTCGTTCCATGTTATACGGCGTAGTCCCTTGATTTACCTGACTTTAAAATAAAGATTAATAACTGTTTTAGTTCTCACACCAGTCACATGACTGACTTGGAGTTTATTGTTTTAACCTAAACTCTGGGTGCCCTTATTTTCGACACGGGCATCTAGTAGTTTTGGTTTTGCAGATTTATATTCACGGGAACCTGGTTTACAGTTGGAATGATACTCGGAAAGCTCTGTATTTGTATATCTCTTTCAGTTCTGTATTGTATTATTTTTCCGCTTCTATGTAATGTATTGTAATCTCTGATATTTTGTGATGTATTTTATTTGTTTATACTCTGTATATTCTTGTAATCTGGTGGAATTGTTGTAATTAACAATGAAATGCTCTTTTGTCTGTGTTCTTTTGTGTGTTGTTCTCAATTCAATCTGGGCTATACTTACTGGCGAAGTTCGGGTCGTTTCACCAGCTGGATCCCTCCAACCTGTTTTCCTGCATCCACAGACGTTAGTTAACATAGTAATACCCATCCTGCTTCGAGGTAGGATATCGCGGTATGAAGGTCATCCACTAATATATATTTGTGGGGCGCATAGGGAAATCTTCCGCTATGAAACTGCGGGCATCCTCTAATGAGACTGTAGGAATCAATCCAACCATCAACCCAATATATATATATAATAGTCAACCCTAAATAACTAATATATTTAAATCAACCAGAAAGCATTCAACAAGCAACAAACAAATATTTTTAACAAATAAAAATAATTCTAAATAACAAGTGAGTGAAATTTACTCACCAGGGTTTTTATTTTGCACTTGTACCAATTTCAATTTCTTTTTATCGATATTCGAGTCTCTGAACTCGACACGGATGGTTTTCGTTTGATTTCTCCTTGCCTAAGAAAAATTCGAACTTTAAAAATTAACTACAAAATATCCTTAATAATGTTTTATGCTAAATATATACTAACATTTATTTAAATTAAATATTTAATCAAATAATTAACCTACCTATATAATTTTTCTTCTTTTTAGACATTATGCTAATTTAATCTTAACCGATATACTAATTAAATCTTGATTGATATACTAATTAAACCCAAACTGATGTTAATTAAATTCTTAGTAATATACAAATTAAATTCTAACTAATATGCTAAACAAATTCTAATTAACATACTAAGTAAATTCTAACAAATTACTTGAATCTAATTTTATACAAAAAGCTTATAATTAAAATAGGTTTTCTATTTGACTTAAAATAAAATTTAACTTCATTACAATTTAATTACCATTGATTTAACTAACTGTTATTAGCTAAATAAATAAATAGTTTAATTAATAACTAATCAATTTAAATTACCTAATTTGTATAATGCCTTTCTTCCCTGTTTAGAAATCCTGCAGCTACTCTCCACCTACCAACTACAAAACCGTACCCCTCTAACCTGACAGCCCCAAGTTCTCGAGCTTCCCCAAAATCAAAACCAGAACTCCCTAATCTCCACTGAAAAACAAATCATTCAGTTCAAACTCCATTGTAGCCGTACCTAGAACCGACGAACTCCACTGTGCTTCCTCTGGCCTCGCTGAACCCTACCCTAACTTCTTCCATCGAAATGCGTTGCCACCTGAAAACCGAACTCCGTACTTCGTTTGACATCGAAGGCCAGAACCACCAATCGAACTCCCAGTGTCCATCGCGACAGACCCTCCTGCCCTGACAATGACTTCGACACTTCCAAGGTCATCGCGCCCTAACCCTCCCCCTAGATCGACTGTTCGAGACTCGGAAAACCCATCGCACCCTTAATCACTTGCTTCGAGCAAACCCCATCGAGTCGCACGGTTTTTTATTTATGGTGTTCCGATTTTGATTTGAGGAACTGAGAAAAGGAATGGTCAGAAAGGAAAGGGGACGCGAGTTTATAAAAGGGAGGGTGCGGCTTTAAAACGTATAGCGAGGTCTTTTTTCCTTGCCTTGTT
Organism: Allium sativum; assembly: GCA_030737875.1. Taxonomy (NCBI): domain Eukaryota; kingdom Viridiplantae; phylum Streptophyta; class Magnoliopsida; order Asparagales; family Amaryllidaceae; genus Allium; species Allium sativum. The sequence goes on along the minus strand of CM060912.1, from coordinate 764,652,739 downwards.
GTTTTATTCCTACCCACCCCATTTATCTTTCTATTTAAAATTTTATTTTAATTAAAACTATACCCTTAAAAATTAAATAACCCTTGACTGCGAACTCCATTCTGAGCCCAACAACTGACCCTCCTAGGGTTATAACACTATTCTGGACACACTGGGACAGGTATCGAAGTCCAATTCGATCATCCGGAACAGATATTAATTTAAATTGATATACATTAAATTTTAAACCATTTAAATTCTTCGATAATAATTTAATATTATTTATCGTTTATATTCATACAGAATTCTAATTAATTATTTGAATTAATTTTATTTTGTTTTAAATTCAAATTGAATTATTCCCGATTCTCATATTACGATGATTATACATATATTCGAAATAAACTGTATATCGATTATTTAATCGACAACTGAATATAAAAATTCATTTATTATCTACTAAATATTTAAATCCATATTAAATATTTAAAATTAGTTGATCGAAAATCTGGGTCATTACAATCTTCCCCTCTCAAAAGAATTTCCTCCCCGAAATTTCTATGTTAAGAGAAATGCTACTAACTTACTATTTTTCACTTATGCTGAACTCACTTTTATTTCAACTAATTTAGTTCTAACCAAACTTTTGGGTTCCATTCATATTGCACACTATATTTGCCCATACTAATTTAATCTGAATGATTTACAATCAAGTTATTCGCATTCAATTCATTCAAATTGATTTAAATCAATTTATTTACTCCAATCTATTTAACTTGCTTAAGTTAAATTTTAATTCCAGAATTCAAATACTCAGGTTTTCTATTTCAAACCCCTTTGAGATCATATAAATATATACGCATATTTATAAATCTTTTCAAATTCAAAACATTTGAATTTTTTCCAACCAAACTTCTTTTCTTTCAAACAAATTCCCATCAAAAACTTTTCTAAGTTAGCAATCCATCACTTAGAAACTCGAAAATGAAACTGATGATGTTGCAATCACCATCAGAATTATCTTCTAGTCACTAGAGTGAGTTCAGTGCTATATTGCTTGACATTCATTTAGAAAAATATTTTCCAAACTCCCAGGATTTTAAATTCTGAAATTCTGGTTTGAATTCAATTTTAATTCATCTCACTTGTATATTTTATTTCTATACAAATTCAACTTGGTTATATTTAACCATTTCAATTTTATAATCTCATTCGATTATAATCCTAACAATCAACTCAACTATTTAAAACAATATCGTGTCCAATCTTCTGTTCAAGTGTTTATAAACTCCTATCGACATCATGGCGTCCGACGATTTGATCAAAATTCATAATTCACTCAACAGACTAGTCAACACAATATAAAACAGTTTTTTATATCAAATGACAAATACGCTATCTCGTATATATATACACTCAACTCATTCTAGGGTGCTACTGATCCTATCTCTAATGAGAACATTCCAACAAGCCTAGGTATTGCTCAACCTATGCTCTGATACCAACTGCAACATCTCGGAAATTCGAGTAGGCTTTGCAACCATCCTCTCCTCCCCAAAGCAGCAAGGTAATACCCCACTGTGGCTCACATTGGTATCCCAGTCCATATTTTATGGCCAGCCTTTCGACTTCCCAACCAACCCTCATTTTCGGGACATGTATGGGTAAGAGTCTCTCGTTCGCCACCTAACAAAAAGTAAGAACCCCCTATCATGCGCACATGCACTAAGCACGCAACATGGACTGGTATAAGTAAACAATTTAAAACAGTTTCATAAACTAAATGATATCTCATAAGACCACGCCACATAACACGGAACAGGTTTTTCCCTTATGAGAATCCAACCACTTGACTTAACTTTCAAATTCTCTTTGAAAGAAATGGTAATCTTTATATCAAAACTCTTTTGATATTATAATAATGTCTAAATCAAGTAAATAACAATCTAGTGGAACGTTTGCATCTCACGTTCCACATATATAATATACAATCATAAACCGCGGGCATTTATTGGATATTTGATTTTCAACTATGACAAGGTATGGAATCACCTGCCGCTGGTATATCTCTAGAGGAGAATACACCGAGTTCAACAAGAACATCTTGCAACTCAGCCACACATGACCGACCACTCATTTCGCTTGAGTGTATCGAATGTATATCGCCAACGGTTGGGATCAGCAACCGTTTCCCGAATGGGACAACATCAAATAAAATAAGGAATTAAATGAATCTCTAGATAGGTGATGATATACCCTAATGGAAGCTACCCTCATAGCCAAGATGCCTGCCCGATTTTTGTCATTTCTTGGTTGTTGAGGCCAGAGGCTGTAACACCCCACACCCGCTATAGTCACTCACTAAGGGAATGCCATAGCATCGGTGGAGTATTTTTAGTGAGTATAGAACAGTAAAATTACAACAAGACAGATATAATGTAATACTTGAAAATTTAAAACATCATCTCATAGCAGCGGAAAGTAAAACATGTTTGGTTACATCATAAAACCATAACAAGAGTCAAGTACAAAATATCCATCCTGAATAAAATAAGTACATAATCCCACTACTCATAACAAATAGCCATAACAGAAAAGATAAGATAAGCTGAGCTCTACATCTACGGTCCAAGCTCCAAGAGATAGATAAAGCAAACTGATCAAAGCCCACTAGCACTAGGCCCAACCTGAGGACCTGAAGGAAAAAGATAAAAACAACGGGGGTCAGACATAAGCCTGAGTGAACCCTATCTCCTTAATAATACAATTATTAAAGTAATTAGGGTATGATATGAACTCGGTATGGTATCTTTAGGGATAATGACTACACTAAGTTGCCCACGAACACAGGACGAACTAAGATAACCGTAAAGACGCATCTACCCACCCAAGGATAATTACTAACTGCACCACACCAGTCACTCCTACTCAAAGGTTGATCCCACCCAAGGATATCAAAGATAGATATAACCAGTAGTTTCCTGTACCCTAGTTGACTACATAGGTGCCGTCTGCCCCTATCTCTACTAGGTGTACCCCACTACCCCAAGCGATCGGCTCCCTAACGTAGGTATCCGTGCTGGGCCCACAGTGGGGTGTATCATTCCCCAAAGTGGCAACCCAAAAGCAACACCGGTGCACGGGTTATACCTACACGATGCAACAACGTCTTACCTCCCAGTCCCGGGCCCACACACGCATATGAAACCCGATGGGCCTGCGTTGCCACCGCTAACCCCGTTTTGGCCACTTATAGACAAGCCCAGTATGCGTGTCCCGTCCTCGGCTTGGGCCGAGCTACAAAGATACATATGGGATACTGGTTGTAATGGGCCCTCCACAAGCTACCCACCAGAGCTTGTTATTAATCTAGTGTTCCCCACTTAACCCTTTAATCATGTTTAATTACATGTTTCACTTGGTTAAGTATTCTAATCGTATTTTCTATTGCCACCCAAGGCAACCCACTAGATTCCTCATGCCACCCAAGGCACCCACTTAACCCCTCATGTCCCACTACATGCTAATATGGTTAAGTGTTTCTTAATTAATTAAGACCGTGATTCCCCATAAAGACCTCCCACATTAGACTGGCTGTTATGACCGCCTGGTTAAGCCGGTAGGGTCCGGGCAGTCTTACGTCATAACAGAGTCTAACCTCGTGTCTTTACTTTAATCACGTATTTAATTTGTGCCTAAGACCTCTCACATTAGACTGGCTATTATGACCGCCTGGTTAAGCCGGTAGGGTCCGGGCAGTCTTACGTCATAACAGAGCCTAACCTCGTGTCTTAGTCGATTAATTACACCTAATTAATCACCCCCATATTAATTATCCCTAATTAATATCAATTTATTCATAACATGGGTAGACCTAACTCAATAGGTAAATTCCCATGGGGTAGACCTAACTCAATAGGTAAATTCCCACTTATGTTAATTAATTTTTTATGGTATGCTTAATCATACCCATTTCAACATACTTTTAATTAACATATTAATTAACCCCATCGTTCCCCACGTAAATCGTCATTATGACATAACATAATAAAGGGAAGATTTACCACACATAACATGGGTTTAGCATATAACTTTATCATGGGTTAAGAGGATGTCAACTTGCATATATGAGCATGTATTAACCCAACTATATTCAACCCAAACTTGTATATTATCAAACATGTGTCTTTCATAACATGTTGCATATGAACTTACATATCATCAAACATGTGATTTGCATAACATGTTGCATATGAACTTACATATCATCATACATGTGATTTGCATAACATGTAGAACTTGCATTTTAGCATATACTTAACTTGCATAAGCACTCACATACTTGCATAAGCATTCATATACTTGCATAAGCTTGCATATCATGTTAAACTTGCATTTCAACATATACATAACTTGCATAAACATTCACATACTTGCATAGGCTTGCATATTATGTTAAACTTGCATTTCAACATATACATAACTTGCATAAACATTCACATACTTGCATAGGCTTGCATATTATGTTAAACTTGCATTTCAACATATACATAACTTGCATAAACATTCACATACTTGCATAAGCTTGCATATTATGTTAAACTTGCATTTCAACATATACATAACTTGCATAAACATTCATATACTTGCATAAGATGTTAAACATGCATATAAGCATATACATGACTTGCATAAGTACTCACATACTTGCATAACATGTTTGCATAATGGATCCATATTCACTTAGTGTTTTGCATCATAAACATCATGAAACAACTTGCATAAAAATATCATGATTACATATTATGAAACTTGCATGACATAAGGCATATAACTTGCAAAACACATAATATTCACTACATCAAGCTTGCATAAATATATGGATCCACAAACATAGCCATACTTTATCACATCTTATCATAATCAATTCAATAATTGATTATTAAGGGGATAGAAGCTCACCAAAACAAGATTAGCAAGTTAAATGAAGCAAATCCCAATGATTAAGTAGAAGAAGATGTAGATTAGCTTGCAAACCCTCTTAGGATTTTTAGTGGAGGCTCTCCAATTTTCTAAGTGGTGGCATAATGGCCTTAGATCTATTTTTGGTAAGGATAAGGGGGGTATTAGGGTGTATATATAGATTAGTTAGATGTTTTAGGACCATAGGATATACCCTAGAACCAATCCTAGCCTTTAAAGCATGTCTTGGGGAAGAAGTCAAGTGTAGGAACCATTTAGGGCCCAAAAAAACAGCCCAAAACTCATCCCGGGCCTCAAAACATGAGCAGTTTTCGTTTTTGATTTTTCGTGAAACTTTGACGGGCCATAACTTGGTCATACGGACTCCGATTTACGAAAACTCGGACTCTATTTCGCGTATTTTTCCGAGACGAACGCAATGGCACAGCCCGTTTCCCCTGATTCAGAATATTAAATTTAATTCTGCTCTGATTTATGTTATAACAAGTTATTTAACATACGGGGTGTTACATTCTCCCCTACTTAAAGGATTTCGTCCCCGAAATCTCTAAGTCAAGAAGAACGTATCCTACCAACCAAACAACCATCTACTCAACCATCAAACACTGGCATCCATTGGCCTTAAAGTTTCTAATGTTGGATGAACATATGCAAAAAGTGTGTGTATATGTTCCCTATCTAATGCAAAATCAGGCGGTCTACTGATTCAGTTGACCTCCTTAATGCAAACCATGATAGTGCCATGCATCCAATATGCATGCGAAAGAACCCTATCGACACATACTATTTCTACATGCTTGCACAATCATTCACCGAATAAATGCATCATCCATATGATAGCACAACCATCATACATCCATTGATATAGCTACCTACACACATTTATATGCAATATGCAATATGAAGTGATTGAGCCGATCTAGTGCCTAAAGTGTGTGTATATGCATCCACGAGCAACCACTAGCAAACACTTGCATCCACTTGCATCCATCAATCATAACATGTCTCAAACACATGTTTCAACCATAGGTTTACCCTATCTAAAAGGTCAAAGGTGCTAACGAGAGGACATACTAAGGACAAGATAAGTACAAGATAGGCAATAAAGGAGAAGTTAAAGAACATACTCTCGAAAAGAAAAGGGTACAAAGAACGCATCTTCGCTTCCGTCTTCCAAGTAGCATTGCTCTCGTCATCTCCCCATTGCACTTTGACTAGCTGAACCTCTCTGTTTCTCAACTTCTTAATCTCTGACCCAAGGATGCGAGTAGGAGCTCGTCGAATCGTCGCATCACGCTCTACTTCCACTTCTCTAAGCAAGCTCGGCTCTACCACCTCTGCGGTCTCATGTAGGCACTTCCTCAAATGTGACACATGGAAAACATCATGTATACCACTAAGTCTGTCTGGCAACTCCACCCTATATGCCATCCGTCCAATTCTTTCCTTGACAGGAAACGGTCCTACAAACCTCGGTGCTAACTTCCCAGCGGATCCAAAGCGAACAACATTCCGTAATGGAGACACTTTGACAAAAACCATGTCCCCAACTTCAAACTCAAGATCAGTCCTCCTCTTATCTGCATAAGATTTCTGTCTGTCTTGCGCTGCTTTCATCCTTCTTCGAATCAAATCAACCTTCTCTGAAGTCTCTCTAACCATATCGGGCCCTAGCAAGATCTTATCCGTAGATTCCCACCAACATGTAGGTGATCGACAAGGCCTTCCATAAAGAGCTTCAAAAGGTGCCATGCCAATACTAGACTGGAAGCTGTTGTTATATGCAAACTCCACCAAAGGAAGATGCTCTTCCCATGTACCTCCAAAATCCAAGATACAAAGCCTCAAAAGGTCTTCCAAAACACGGTTCACCCTCTCGGTCTGGCCGTCTGTCTGAGGATGATATGCGGTGCTCAAACACAACTGAGTCCCCACCGCCTCCTGTAAACTCTTCCAAAACTCACTAGTGAAGATAGGATCTCGATCACTCACTATGCTGGAAGGTACCCCATGCAATCGAACTATCTCTCGAACATAGACTGAAGCAAGCCATGGAGCAGTCCTCTTACTCTTAACGGGTATGAAATGGGCGCTCTTAGTAAGTCTATCAACCACGACCCAAATTCCTGTATTGCCCTTCCTCGATCTCGGTAAACCATCAACGAAGTCCATCGAGACACTATCCCACTTCCATATCGGAACTTCCAAAGGATGAAGCAACCCACCTGGCTTCTTTTGCTCTGCTTTTACTTGTTGGCACACCAAGCATCTAGCAACATACTCGGCCACATCTTTCTTCATACCGGCCCAAAAGAAAACTCGCCTCATGTCTTGGTACATCTTATCCCCACCGGGATGTATGGTCATCCTCGAACGATGTGCATCATCAAGTATAGCCTTCCTCAAGTCTTCATCTTGCGGTACACAAAGTCTACCGTCTCTACGCAACCACCCCCTATCATCTAGGGTGTACCTATTCAAATGGCTGGACGACTCCCCCCTTATGAGCTTCTCTACCAACTCAACCAACTGTGGGTCGTCTCGCTGTGCCTCGCCAACTCGTCCCAAAAGAGTAGGTCTAACCTCTAAGGATGCTAGCAAACCGGGTACCAAGTCAACAGAAGGTCTGAAGTCAAACATCGAGATAAACTCCAAGCTTCTCCGTTCCACAAACAACGGACTCAAGGACAACCTTTTTCTGCTTAAGGCATCTGCCACCACGTTACCCTTGCCAGGGGTATATGCTATCTCGAAATCATAGGATGCTAAGAACTCCATCCACCTTTGCTGTCTCAAGTTCAAATCCTTCTGAGAAAACAAGTACTTCAAAGATTTGTGATCGGTGAACAACTCAAATCTCTCACCAAGAAGATAATGGCGCCAGATCTTGAGCGCAAAAACGATAGCGGCCAACTCTAGGTCATGGACAGGGTAATTTTTCTCATGCGCCCTCAACTGCCTCCCACCATAGGCTATTACCCTTCCCTCTTGCATCAAGACTGCGCCTAGTCCTGTTCCACAAGCATCAGTATAAACAACGAACGGCTTACTCCCATCTGGCAGCACTAAAACTGGAGCAGTGGTTAAAGCTCTCTTTAACCGTCGGAATGCATCCTCACAATCCACATCCCATGTGAAAACCTGATTCTTCTTTGTCAAGCGAGTTAATGGGGCTGATATCTTCGCGAAGTCCTTGATAAACTTCCTATAGTAGCCAGCCAACCCCAAGAAACTCCTCACCTCGGTAGCATTCTTCGGAGCCTTCCAATCTTGGATAGATACTACCTTTGCAGGATCCACAGCTATCCCTTCCTTAGAGACCACGTGCCCTAAGAATCGCACTTCCTTCTTCCAAAAGTGACATTTAGAAAACTTAGCCTTCAGGCTATGCGCTCGAAGAGTCTCCAACACTTCCCTAAGATGTAGGGCATGCTCTTCCTCACTCTTGGAGAAGACCAAGATGTCATCCACAAAGACCACCACGAACTTGTTAAGATACTCCCTGAACACCCTACTCATCAGATCAACGAAATATGCAGGGGCGTTCGTCAAACCAAATGGCATCACAAGCCACTCATAAAAACCATCCGGAGTCCTGAAGGCAGTCTTCTCTACACTATCCTCAGCCACTCTCAACTGATGAAACCCCGTGGCTAAGTCCAACTGCGAAAACACTGAAGCGCCAACTAACTGATCGAAGAGATCATCAATCCTCGGCAATGGGTGTTTATTCTTCTTTGTGAGCTTGTTGAGTTCTCTATAGTCAACACAAAGTCTGAGGGACCCATCTGCCTTTGTAGCAAAAACCACCGGAGCACCCCACTCCGATATACTTCGTCTTATGAACCCCTTCTCAAGCAACTCCCCTACTTCCTTATTGAGTTCCCTCCTTTCACGAGGAGCCATGTGGCGCACTGGCAAAGATACTGGTTTAGCATTTTCCACAAGATAGATTCGGAAGTCAATCTCCCGCTTCGGAGGTAAGCCCTTCACCTCCTCAAACACATCCGGATATTCCCGGACCACTCTGACAGATTGCAGACTCTCGACCGAAGCATCGAGCGATTCAAGATAACTTAGCATAACAGACTCCATGGGATTACAAGAGATCTCGAGAGTGTTACCCAAGCGGGTCATCAGCCTAACAACTCTCCTTTCACAATCAAGAACGGCACCATTACTGGATAACCAGTCCATGCCCAAAATCAACCCATAGCCCGTGAAGCCCAAAACAAAAGCATCACATCTAAACTCAACGCTAAGTATAGAAATCTTCAAACCCAAACACATCATGGACAAATAAGTGGAGCCTCCAATTGGGTTTGAAACAACCAAGGGATCATCTACTAGACTGGTGTCTAAGTGCAGTGACTCAACTAAAGATGATGAGATAAACGAATGAGATGCGCCAGAGTCAAACAAAGTACGGACAGGATGATCTAACAGATAAACTAGACTTTCAACAGAAATAGTTCTACCTCTTTCCTGAAGTGGTGGAACCGCGAGAGCCTGAACTTGCCCCCTTGCCTGACCCGGTGCCATAAGAGCTTGCACCTGTCCTCCTGAGGTAGATCCCGTCCTCTGCCCCTTCTTAGGACAGTCCTTCACCAGATGCCCTGCTTCGCCACAGTGGAAGCAGCCAGTCTTCTTCTTCTTGCGACAATCCTTGCTTAGGTGGCCTGGTGTCCCACAATTGAAGCACTTCTTCTTCTTCCCCTTGCCACCATTGCCTTTCCCATTCTTGTTTTGCTGTTGCTGTTGAGGTCTCTTCTGATCTCCTTTCTTCTCGGGTGCTTTACTAGTATTGGGACCCTTCTCTTCCTCATACATAAGTGCCATGTCAACTAGCTTCTCAAAGGTAGCCCCCATAGGAATGTGAGTCATAGCCAATCCATGCATCGGTTCGTTCAAGCCCCTAACGAACCTCAAAGCTTTCTTCTCCGGGGTATTCACCATATCTATGCCAAACCTTGCCAACTGATTGAACTTGTTGACATACTCCTTCACTGATAAGTTCCCTTGCTTCAAGTTCAAGAACCTTTCCATATACAGATTTTCTTCTGCCCTTGAGAGAAACTTTGCCACAAACCTCTGTCTGAAATCCGCCCAAGAATCAACAAGGCGCTCTCCATTAGTGACCTCCCACCAGAACGAGGCCTCTCCCTTCATTAACCAAGCAGCTAACTTAACTTTCTTTGGTTCTTCCATCTCAAAGATGTCTATCAACTCTTCCACCTCCTTAAGCCAATCCCTAGCTTCCACAAAAGTCTCTGATCCTAGAAAAGGTTTCCCTCCCATAGTCTTGAATTCCTTACAAGTCTTAGCAAAAGTAACCACACGAGGAGGATGAGGAGGAAGATCGGGTATAACTGGTGGTGGAGGAACATTAGCTGGCCCTGCAGCGGCGGCCCTAGCCTCCATCAATCTCCTATACCATGCTGGTATTGCTACACCCTCCGGAAAGTTAAGATCTTCAGCCATGCTGAAACGAAAAAAGGAAAGATTCAAACGGAGAATTCGAAAGATAGAGATATGGCTATCTGGGATTATGCTTTTCTTTCAAAATCTTTACTCTTAAAAGACATGTTTTTGAAAATACTTTCTTCTAAAATATTCTTAGAAAATAGTTTTTCTTAAAAAATTTATCTGTTCTGGTAACCTTAAGCTCTGATACCACGTGTAACACCCCACACCCGCTATAGTCACTCACTAAGGGAATGCCATAGCATCGGTGGAGTATTTTTAGTGAGTATAGAACAGTAAAATTACAACAAGATAGATATAATGTAATACTTGAAAATTTAAAACATCATCTCATAGCAGCGGAAAGTAAAACATGTTTGGTTACATCATAAAACCATAACAAGAGTCAAGTACAAAATATCCATCCTGAATAAAATAAGTATATAATCCCACTACTCATAACAAATAGCCATAACAGAAAAGATAAGATAAGCTGAGCTCTACATCTACGGTCCAAGCTCCAAGAGATAGATAAAGCAAACTGATCAAAGCCCACTAGCACTAGGCCCAACCTGAGGACCTGAAGGAAAAAGATAAAAACAACGGGGGTCAGACATAAGCCTGAGTGAACCCTATCTCCTTAATAATACAATTATTAAAGTAATTAGGGTATGATATGAACTCGGTATGGTATCTTTGGGGATAATGACTACACTAAGTTGCCCACGAACACAGGACGAACTAAGATAACCGTAAAGACGCATCTACCCACCCAAGGATAATTACTAACTGCACCACACCAGTCACTCCTACTCAAAGGTTGATCCCACCCAAGGATATCAAAGATAGATATAACCAGTAGTTTCCTGTACCCTAGTTGACTACATAGGTGCCGTCTGCCCCTATCTCTACTAGGTGTACCCCACTACCCCAAGCGATCGGCTCCCTAACGTAGGTATCCGTGCTGGGCCCACAGTGGGGTGTATCATTCCCCAAAGTGGCAACCCAAAAGCAACACCGGTGCACGGGTTATACCTACACGATGCAACAACGTCTTACCTCCCAGTCCCGGGCCCACACACGCATATGAAACCCGATGGGCCTGCGTTGCCACCGCTAACCCCGTTTTGGCCACTTATAGACAAGCCCAGTATGCGTGTCCCGTCCTCGGCTTGGGCCGAGCTACAAAGATACATATGGGATACTGGTTGTAATGGGCCCTCCACAAGCTACCCACCAGAGCTTGTTATTAATCTAGTGTTCCCCACTTAACCCTTTAATCATGTTTAATTACATGTTTCACTTGGTTAAGTATTCTAATCGTATTTTCTATTGCCACCCAAGGCAACCCACTAGATTCCTCATGCCACCCAAGGCACCCACTTAACCCCTCATGTCCCACTACATGCTAATATGGTTAAGTGTTTCTTAATTAATTAAGACCGTGATTCCCCATAAAGACCTCCCACATTAGACTGGCTGTTATGACCGCCTGGTTAAGCCGGTAGGGTCCGGGCAGTCTTACGTCATAACAGAGTCTAACCTCGTGTCTTTACTTTAATCACGTATTTAATTTGTGCCTAAGACCTCTCACATTAGACTGGCTGTTATGACCGCCTGGTTAAGCCGGTAGGGTCCAGACAGTCTTACGTCATAACAGAGCCTAACCTCGTGTCTTAGTCGATTAATTACACCTAATTAATCACCCCCATATTAATTATCCCTAATTAATATCAATTTATTCATAACATGGGTAGACCTAACTCAATAGGTAAATTCCCATGGGGTAGACCTAACTCAATAGGTAAATTCCCACTTATGTTAATTAATTTTTTATGGTATGCTTAATCATACCCATTTCAACATACTTTTAATTAACATATTAATTAACCCCATCGTTCCCCACGTAAATCGTCATTATGACATAACATAATAAAGGGAAGATTTACCACACATAACATGGGTTTAGCATAAAACTTTATCATGGGTTAAGAGGATGTCAACTTGCATATATGAGCATGTATTAACCCAACTATATTCAACCCAAACTTGTATATTATCAAACATGTGTCTTTCATAACATGTTGCATATGAACTTACATATCATCAAACATGTGATTTGCATAACATGTTGCATATGAACTTACATATCATCATACATGTGATTTGCATAACATGTAGAACTTGCATTTTAGCATATACTTAACTTGCATAAGCACTCACATACTTGCATAAGCATTCATATACTTGCATAAGCTTGCATATCATGTTAAACTTGCATTTCAACATATACATAACTTGCATAAACATTCACATACTTGCATAGGCTTGCATATTATGTTAAACTTGCATTTCAACATATACATAACTTGCATAAACATTCACATACTTGCATAGGCTTGCATATTATGTTAAACTTGCATTTCAACATATACATAACTTGCATAAACATTCACATACTTGCATAGGCTTGCATATTATGTTAAACTTGCATTTCAACATATACATAACTTGCATAAACATTCATATACTTGCATAAGATGTTAAACATGCATATAAGCATATACATGACTTGCATAAGTACTCACATACTTGCATAACATGTTTGCATAATGGATCCATATTCACTTAGTGTTTTGCATCATAAACATCATGGAACAACTTGCATAAAAATATCATGATTACATATTATGAAACTTGCATGACATAAGGCATATAACTTGCAAAACACATAATATTCACTACATCAAGCTTGCATAAATATATGGATCCACAAACATAGCCATACTTTATCACATCTTATCATAATCAATTCAATAATTGATTATTAAGGGGATAGAAGCTCACCAAAACAAGATTAGCAAGTTAAATGAAGCAAATCCCAATGATTAAGTAGAAGAAGATGTAGATTAGCTTGCAAACCCTCTTAGGATTTTTAGTGGAGGCTCTCCAATTTTCTAAGTGGTGGCATAATGGCCTTAGATCTATTTTTGGTAAGGATAAGGGGGGTATTAGGGTGTATATATAGATTAGTTAGATGTTTTAGGACCATAGGATATACCCTAGAACCAATCCTAGCCTTTAAAGCATGTCTTGGGGAAGAAGTCAAGTGTAGGAACCATTTAGGGCCCAAAAAAACAGCCCAAAACTCATCCCGGGCCTCAAAACATGAGCAGTTTTCGTTTTTGATTTTTCGTGAAACTTTGACGGGCCATAACTTGGTCATACGGACTCCGATTTACGAAAACTCGGACTCTATTTCACGTATTTTTCCGAGACGAACGCAATGGCACAGCCCGTTTTCCCTGATTCAGAATATTAAATTTAATTCTGCTCTGATTTATGTTATAACAAGTTATTTAACATACGGGGTGTTACAGAGGCTACGATCACTTTGAATGCCACATTATCAGATCCGTTAATCACTAAGTGATCTGTACAAATATTCTGGATAATATGCTAAGGGAATAAATCCGTTGCAACCATATATATTTATACAGACCAACCCATTCGATCATTGGAAATACTCTGTCAGACATTCGTCCATTTACGTTCGTTCTGGGACAGAACGAAACCGAAGGCACAATTTCCATAAATGGAAAAAGTCCTTGCACTCTACTCCGTCTTCGATTATCTTCATATAATCTGATTCGCAATGCTACTGCCAATACGGAGTGGTTCTTTGGATAATAATCCAACTGGTCTCTCCATATTGACAACAATGGTCAAAACTTCGATAGTCTGTGATTTAACTATCGAATAAAAACAAGTGTTCATTCAACATATCAAACAAATCATTGGGCTTTTTAATTAATATTTCATTAATTAAATCTCTTCTCCATTTCCTTGTCAATATTTGTTAAACAAATATTTTCAATCATCATCTTGGACCTTTTCGCTATTTGGAAAACATTTCCATATATCGCCTCCTTTTTATTTTCAATACGTAGAAAATATATTCTATTTATAATTGGAAAATATTCCGATTACTTGTCACTTTCACGCCCATTCATTTTTAGACTTAGGAAATATTTATAATCATATTTCCAAAAATTCACTTCCTTGGGTTAAAACGAATGTTGTGTAAAATATCGTTACGACAACCCAAACACTACATTCAACCAACTCTTATTCAAACATTCCTCTTCGAGACTGGATCTTGCTATTTATCGGTTAAAAACGAAATCAATCAAGTTGGGGTATAACTACCTCTTAGACCTTGAATGAAAACATCCTTAACTTCAAAACGGATAAGACCACTTACCTCGAATAATTATCATCATATAAAAACCAATTCTCCATTTATAAAACACGTACAAGCTTCTCTTTCTTTCTAGATTTATCGATTTCCTTTTTGTTTATAATATTATATTTTCAAGTTCATTTCCTTATCGAATTCTATATATATCGATACGTTGATTTCTAACTATCAAATTATCTCAAAAATATTCTAACTCCTTAAATTCCCGGAAAAAATCGCCATAACCTCCTTTGTACCGGGAGCATTGGGAAAATCCCCAAACCGCCACACAGGCCTCTCTATTCAAAAAGAAAAAGCTAAGCGGCTAGCCGATATGGCGCATAAAAACCCAT
The DNA here is from genome assembly GCA_030737875.1 of Allium sativum. Lineage (NCBI taxonomy): Eukaryota > Viridiplantae > Streptophyta > Magnoliopsida > Asparagales > Amaryllidaceae > Allium > Allium sativum. Next base: position 764,637,721 of record CM060912.1, on the reverse strand, counting down.
ATGTGAATTAAAGATGTACCTTTTTGTCGAGCATTCTATTTATATACCTTCATTATCCTTATCCCATACCTGTCTCCTATATATCCATACATTTCTAATTCATTTCAACTTAATACACTCGTTCTAACTAAACTCATTAATTAATCAGTTAATTAACTCTTTGCCTATTTCACTTGTATATTTGAATATAACATGTTCAAGTATATTTCAACTTAATTATAAACTAATTTAGCTCCAATTTCCAACTCAGGTTTCATATTCGATTTCGAATATACATTTACAATTCCAATTCACTTTCCAAAGTCTTATTTCGATTCAAAACTTTGATTAACTAATTTCTCTTCTACTTAGATAATTCTATTCAATAATCAAAAATATGATTATTGTTTCAAAAATTATTTCATTTACTTCACTTGAGTTCATATATATTTTATAACTAAAGTCTAGATTTTTCTAATGAAGATTTGGATTTTATTTCCTTAAAATCCTTTTATAAATTTAAATAAACCATTATGGTTTTTAAACGATTATGGCGCTGCTTTTCTGAAAATTTGATTTTGACATAACTCAAAATCTATACGACGAAATCTAGATTTTTCTCTTTCATTAGAAAACTATTATTCAACCGGTCCTGATCATTCTTGTTTCAAAGAATTCTGACTTCAGTTGAGTTCTGTATACTCAATTGAAGTTCGAATCGCCAATTTACGAACTGCCGCGCTACGGCGAGTTCGTTTTAAATTATATATATATATATAAACGTTTTAACTTCGTTTATAATAACCTCAACTCCATTCTGATATATTTTTAATATATATCAAATCCAATTTTCCAATTCAACATAATATTTCCGATCTTCTAAAATTGTCGATTTTCCCTAACTCGGAAATAAATTTATTTATACTTCGATCTTCTATATTCAAATTCCATTTCAATTCTATTTAAATTTCCCATATTCAAATTCCATTTCAATTCTATTTGAATTTCCTATATTCAAATTCCATTTTAATTCTATTTGAATTTCCTATATTCAAATTCCATTTCAATTCTATTTCAATTCTATATTCAAATTCCAATTGAATTTCTATATTTAATTCTATATTTGAATTTTCGATTTGAATTTTCTAACTTCGAATTCTATTTGAATTTCGAATTCTATTCAAATTCTATATATTCAAATTCTATTCAAATTCTATATATTCAAATTCTATTTGAATAAATTCAAATTAATCGAATTCAAAATCATAAATCCTTACGAATTTATTTTAGTTCAATTTATATTCTGAACATCAGAATAAATTCCATCGTTTATTTCTTTAAAACGATTTCCCCATTTCTATTTTTAAATTCACATTTGAATTTAAATATTCAAATTATCCAATGATAATTTTTCCCACTTTATTTATAAACACTATTTATAATTTCATTTCAATTATCTGATTATCTAATGAAAATCAATCTATTTTATTTATAAACACCATTTATAAATTCACTTCAATTTCTTGTATTATTTAATTTATAAACATCGTTTATAAAATCAATACTTGTTTTTATTTATTTCAAAACAAGTAAATATTTTTAGCCCATTCTAAATTCAAATTCTATTTTTAGAAAATAGAATTTACATTTTTAAATCTCGCAATCTCTTTCACGATATTTTTATAAATCAACACTTAGGCCCAGTGATATTTAAACACCAAACAACCAATTATTTATTTCAGGTTTTCTAACATAGCATATATGACAGCATATATGCAAACAAGTAAAGAAATAGATAATATTTTTTTGAGGGATCCAGTTGGATCCCTCCAACCTGTTTTCCTGCATCCACAGACGTTAGTCAACATAGTAATACCCATCCTGCTTCGAGGAAGGATATCGCGGTATGAAGGTCATCCACTAATATATATTTGTGGGGCGCATAGAGAAATCATCCGCTATGAAACTACGGGCATCCGCTAATGAGACTGCGGGAATCAATCCAACCATCAACCCAATATATATAATAGTCAACCCTAAATAACTAATATATTTAAATCAACCAGAAAGCATTCAACAAGCAACAAACAATTATTTTCAACAAATAAAAATAATTCTAAATAACAGGTGAGTGAGATTTACTCACCAGGGTTTTATTTTGCGCTTGTACCAATTTCAATTTCTTTTTATCAATATTCGAGTCTCTGAACTCCACACGGATGGTTTTCGTTTGATTTCTCCTTGCCTAGGAAAAATTCGAACTCTAAAAATTAACTACAAAATATCCTTAACAATGTTTTATGCTAAAAATATACTAACATTTATTTAAATTAACTATTTAATCAAATAAATAACCTTCCTATATAAATTTTCTTCTTTTTAGATAGTATACTAATTTAATCTTAACCGATATACTAATTAAATCTTGATTGATATACTAATTAAACCCAAACTGATGTTAATTAAATTCTTACTAATATACAAAATAAATTCTAACTAATATGCTAAACAAATTCTAAATAACATACTAAGTAAATTCTAACAAATTACCTGAATCTAATTTTATACAAAAAGCTTATAATTTAAACTAGGTTTCCTATTTGAGTTAAAATAAAATTTAACTTCATTACAATTTAATTACCTTTGATTTAACTAACTGTTAGTAGCTAAATAAATAAATAGTTGAATTAATAACTAATCAATTTAAATTACCTAATTTGTATAATGCCTTTCTTCCCTGTTTAAATATCCTGCAGCTACTCTCCACCTACCAACTACAAAACCGTACCCCTCTAACCAAACAGCCCCAAGTTCTCGAGCTTCCCTAAAATCAAAATCAGAACACCCTTATCTCCACTGAAAAACAAATCATTCAGTTCAAACTCCATTGTAGCCGTACCCAGAACCGACGAACTCCACTGTGCTTCATCTGGCCTCTCTGAACCCTACCCTAACTTCTTCCATTGAAATGCGTTGCCACCTGAAAACCCAACTCCGTACTTCGTTTGACAGTCGAAGACCAGAACCACCAATCGAACTCCCGGTGTCTACCGCGACAGACCCACCTGCCCTGACAATGACTTCGACGCTTCCACGGTCATCGCGCCCTGACCCTCCCCCTAGATCGACTGTTCGAGACTCAGAGAACCCATCGCACCCTCAATCACTTGCTTCGAGCAAACCCCATCGAGTCGCATGGTTTTTGATTTGTGGTGTTTCGATTTTGATTTGAGGAACTGAGAAAAGGAATGGTTAGAAAGGAAAGGGGCACGAGTTTATAAAAGGGAGGGTGCGACTTTAAAACTTACAACGAGGTCTTTTTTCCTTGCCATGTTGTTTTATTCCTACCCACCCTATTTACTTTTTTTATTTAAATTTTTATTTTAATTAAAACCGTACCCTTAAAAATTAAATAACCCTTGACTGCGAACTCCTTTCTGAACCCAACAACTGACCCTCCTAAGGTTATAACACCATTCTAGACACACTGGGATATGTATCGAAGTCCAGTTCGATCATCCGGAACATATACTAATATAAATTGATATACATTAAATTTTAAACCATTTAAATTCTTTGATAATAATTTAATATTATTTATCGTTTATATTCAAACAGGATTCTAATTAATTATTTGAATTAATTTGATTTTGTTTTAAATTCAAATTGAATTATTCCTGATCCTCGTATTATGATGATTATATATATATATATATATTCGAAATAAACTATATATCGATTATTTAATCGATAACTAAATATAAAAATTCATTTATTATCTACTCAATATTTAAATCCATATTAAATATTTAAAATTAGTTGATCGAAAACCCGGGTCATTACACCATTTCAGCTCCGCCAAGCATATCCATTTCTCCCCAAACTAAACCCTCCTGAAGCGCCTCTCCTCCTTTACATTGTGCATGTCACATTTTGACACCACCGAATAGGACCCAAACTATCAATATCAACTATGACCCACTCCGCCTGTAACCGCGGTGCTCTGACCGCCAGGACATCATCTCTGCCCCAAACGAAATGCAGTCAAAAATCCCATGCAAGATGAACAAAATGAGCCTACACACTTCACCTACTGTACGCCTGTCTCCACTATTTGAGATTCCATCACGACCCTCCTTTCTCTCCAGTTCACGTCCACCATGATACACCCCCACGCCACTGTTACCGGCCGACCCCACCTCCTTCTCGCCTTCACCTTCCTAACATGTCCTCGCCCCCTCTGAAATTGGTTACACTACCGCGACCCACCTCGTGCATCAACCTTCGAACATATCATACTAGCATGAACAAAAGCGCTCCACTACATCACAGCTAACACCGCTCCGCCTCCATCACTGCTCGGTTAGAAGACAGATCTCGTTGTGCCGAACAGTTCTCTTGTTAAACGTATTGCTTGTTGGTGAATGGATCTTGGAGTTTTTAAGTCTGTAGTCATTTCTTTGTACTAGAAACTTTCGAGTTTTATTATGTTAAAGAAGAGAACAAATAGAATGATGTATATATATAAGATGGTGAAAACGTAGGGCGCACGTATACTTACCTGTGAAGGAGTTGGGTTTGTTTGGGGAGCACGATTTGTTTAGGTAGGCAGTACAATGGTAGGCAGTTAAAGGAAAGAAAGTAATAGTTGTACACATGTATACTATATACCAGGAGAATGTAGCTAACTGCAAGCCTATTTGCAGCCTGTGCGTGAGTTCCACAGGCCAGTTCCTTTGTTTTGATTTTTCCCCATGTGCATGAGTGTATTTTGTACAGCAGCGTAGGAATAGTTGACATGTTTTTACATAGGAGGTAGGTTGTCTATGATCTATTCCTGCGTACTAGCTGGAATTAGCTGGTTATTGGCATGTTTTTACATAGATGGTGAAATAACAGTTTGAATATCATATATATATATATATATATATATATATTGACTTTGTGTGGATAGGGTTTGGCAACGTACTTCAATCTTCATACTTAAGGATGAAGGTATGTTTTGTTTGCTTGTTTGATATTTTCATTCATGAATTTTGTGAGGAAATATATGTGCTACTTTAATTTATAGGTAAATCATACAAATTTGTTAATAGGGCAGGTTTTAAATTTCAGCAGTAGGCTATGTCAGACATGCGTACTAAATTGACTTAGGAGGGAAGTTGTATAAATTTATTTTACTTTAATACGGTTATTAAATTTATTTTAATTTAATATGGTTATTAAATTTATACGATCTTCAAACGCACCGAAAGCATACACACTGTTACATCTTAACTTTACGGTCTCAATAAATTTTGTTTAGTCGAGTTCCGACTCCGTTTCGAAAAATAGCTTTATTTTAATTCCAAATTATTTACCGGTTCACGTTTAAATTTTGCCTACCAATAAGATAACTCCAATTGACTCCAAACTTGAAATCTAGCAATAATTAGTCATATGTATTCAAATAAAATTCGTTTCGTCGAAAACGGTGGTTGTTTGAAAATTAACTTATTTAAAATTCTTATAGAATATCGATAAATAATAAATGAAATCCAAAACAATTAAATAAAATACTAATAAATTATTATTATCTAATATATCTGAATAAAGTAATATATTACTTCAAATTCAACTAATGTGAATTTACAACACCGCGTTAATATATTCAAGTTATATGATGTCCCAATATATGAAATTACATATTAAATAACATTACCGTTTATAAACGGTTTTCATAGTAACTATTTAAAAATTTGAATTGGACATAACTAACAATCTATAACAAGAAATCTAGATTTTTCCCTTCCATATGAAAATTATAATCAACATGATACAAACTTTCTTATTTCATAGAAATCCGAATTATATCGGATCCTGTATATTCAATTGAAGTTCAAAACTCAATATTATGAACTACCATGGCTTACAAGCTTGTTTTAATATAACTATAATTATAAACGTTAAATCGTCGTTTTACAAACGAATTCAATATTCAAAATCTGTAAATAATCCAAATAAGATATTTTACATAAATTTAAATATTCGAATTTAAATAGTCGAAAAATCCAGGTCATTACATGGATCATCTCTTTGGAAGTGATCTGAATTCGGCAAGCAGACCATCCTTGGCCTTGACTCATAACGGAAATTCAATTTCCAATATGACATTGTAGGTTTTAGTTGTATACTATTGGCGACATAGTAGGATGGGGTACTACTCCTTCTAGGATTGTTACATTTATGATAGAAATTGTTTGTTAAACATCTAGACACTAATATTAATACCAAATGATTTTTGTTTTAAACCATATCAAGCATGTTTGGCTATTACAAGGTAAAAATCTGTTCTTCGTCTTGCATTACATTGTGTGATGGGACCTGAGTCTTATAACGACTTCATTTTTCTAAAAAGCGTTGCTTTTTTTACTTGATTTACTTTATTTTCTGCATCAGCAATCCAATGGAGTAAACCCGTTTCCATGACATACGGCGTGGTCCTGTGATTTGCCTCATTCTTAAATAAGTTAAGTAATGGTAGGATTTCTCATACCAGTTCCATGACTGACTCATAGTTTGTTTTTCCCTTGTAGACTCGGGTACCCCTATTTTTACATGGGCTGCCAAGTGAACATGTGGTGGGCTTTCTTTTGGATATGTACCGTGGCATTAGGTGCTCTTTTGGATGAAGATGAAGACTTATCTTTTATCACTTCTTTGGACTCCTAAGCACTATCTTATGCATGTTTATATTTGATTCTGCTGTAGAATTATTATCTACTTGATGAAACTAGTTATGTACTAAGTTGGATCCTGTATCTGTGTAACAATTTCCGCTGTTATGATATTATGTAAATTATTCTCTAATTCTATGTATTATGATATATTTTGTAATCTATTGATGTGATTAATGTGTTATTTTTCAAAGACCGACCTTGCCACCATGGAACGGGGGTTTGGTTCGTGTCAATTTCAAACTCAAGTCTCATATTCGGTTCTGAATATAAATTCATAAATCCAATTGACTTATCCAAATTCTAGTTTCAATCCAAAACTACACTAAATATTTATTATTCAAATTAGTTAAATCTATTCATTAATTAGAAATTTGATTGTTGTTTCCAAAATCAATTCATTAATTCCACTTGGGTTCATATTTATTTTACAACTCAAGTCTGGAATTTTCTAATGGAAATCGGAATTTTTATTCATTTAAAATTCTTTTATTTTATTAAATAAACCTTTATGGTTTTTAAATGACTATAGCGTTGTTTTTCTGAAATTTTGATTTTAGACAGAACCCAAAATCTATAACATGAAATCCAGGTTTTTCTCTTCCATTAGAAAACTATCATTCTATAGATTCAAACGATTCTCGTTTCAAAGAATTCCAACTTAAATTGAGTTCTATATACTCACTTGAAGTTCAAATCGTCAATTTACGAACTACCACATCACGGCGAGTTTGTTTTAATTATATTTAAAAATAAACATTTAAATATCGTTTATTAATAAATTCCACTTACCTTTATCAATTATATTATCTCAATTCAGTTTATATTCTAGATTCCGGAATAAAATACGTCGTTCCCTTTATGAAACGATTTCTAATTTCCTCTTTAAATTCATATTTGAATTTAAACTTCCAAATTATATGATGATAATTTCTTCACTACATTTAAAAATATCGCTTATAAATTACTTCCTTGTTTTATATATTAAACTAGCTTCCATTTCAAAATCTATTTAAAACTCAAATCTTATTTTAGAATATTTTATTTAATATAACTTATATATATAACATAGAATCTATTTTCAAATCTAATCCTAGTTTCTATCTAATACAATTCAAAAATCTTTTCTAGAAATAATTTATTTTTGTAAATTTGACATAGTCGAATTTAAATCATAAATCCATATGGATTTATTTAATTTCAATTCACATTCCAAACATCGGGATAAATTTCAGTGTTTCCTTTTGAGATGATTCCAAATTCTCTTTTTTAAATTCATACTTGAATTTAATTTTTCAACTTATCCAATGATATTTTCTCACCTTTATTTACAAACATCGTTTGTAATTTATACTACTTGTTTATATATTAAACAAGTCTCTATTTCAAATCTATTTGAAATTCAAATTTTACTTTGGGAAAATGAGTTTCCCTTTATAATTCACACTTGAATTTACATTCCCAAATTATCCAATGGTAATTATTTCCCTTCATTTATAAACATCATTTATAAATTCACTTGTTTTTATTACGCAAACAAATTAATATTTCATAGCCCATTCGAAATTCAAATTCTATTTTGGAAAAATAAAATTTCATTTTTAAAAATCTCAAATCACATTTCATGATATTTTTAAATATCAATATTAAGGGTTAGTGACATTCAACATCCAAATCACGCAATCATCAATCGCAGAGTTTCTAACACATTATATACTATAGTATATTTATGAAAAAAAGAATAATAAATTTTGAGGAATCCAATTGGATCCCTTATCAGAATTATTTTCCAGCGACTAAAGTGATTTCAGTGCTTAGTCACTTTTAGAATCTATTTAAAATGATTTTTGTCCAATAAACCTGCAAAGCAATGCTATATTACTTTACAATATCTCATAAAATATTTTCCCAAATATCTGGGATTTATATTATCAATACCGCTCTAAATTCAATTTTAATTCAAATTATTTGTATACTTTATTCTATACAAATTCAATCTGGTTATAAATAACCATCTCTATATAATAATAATAATAACAAAAAATCACATCAGTAATTTCCAAAAAAATATTCCTTTATATCAAAATATAATTTTGGGCAAAATTATTTCATTTACCCACCTTTTAAAACAATATTATGTCAATTTTCCTCGCTTAAGTGTTTATTAATCCCTATAGACTACGTCACCTAAATGCATCGATTTAGAATTTATATACCACTCAACTAATCAACCAACACAATATAAAACCATTATACAAATCTACAAATATGCTCTCTCATATATGTACTCAAACTCAATCTAGGATATTACTAGTCCTATCTCTATTGAGTTACGCTACAGAGCCAAGGTTACTACTCAACCGTTAGCTCTGGTACCAAATGTAATGACCCACTTTTTCCGTATAGTTTAAGCCAACATCTAACAACCCATGTCAACTCAAATTGCATAGAAAAGCAGATTGTTAATAGAAAGAAGTTAGAAGGTGAGAGAAGAAAGAAAAAAATATTAGAATGGAAGAATAAGAATATCCGAGTCTCACAGCGAAATAGACAAAATATAATTACCAACAATACTTTATTCAAAAATAACTGTATATGATTACAAGATCAGAGTATACATTTATATCCACCAATACACAGCGAAATAACTAGTACCAGTAAATATAGGAATACGTCTGGACTCTAACTCCTCTTCTGGGAACTCCAAGCGAAAACTAAGCTGGAAATATACTCGGTCTAACCCGAGAACATTTAAAGAAAAGCAAAATTCACCCGGATCAATCTGGAATACTATTAGTGATAAATTCATTACACAAACTACTTGTTTAACTTTGAAAATCCTTTTGAAAGAAAAGGACAATAGTAAGACAAGCCCACACATAAACATGGATAGTTTTTACCTTACTGTAACCCAAAACATTTTTGATATATCAAAATTCGGTGATATTATAATAGTGTCTATCAAATCACAAATAAATAACCAAATAGCAGAACGCTTGCATCTCACGCTCTACATACGTAATATAAAATCAAAAACCGCAGGACACTTATTGGAGATTAGAATCCAACTATGATAAGGCATGGGACAACCTTCCGATCAGTGTACTCTATAGGGGATACACTGGGGTTCAACAAGAATGTCTTGCAACCCGACCACACATGACCAACCACTCATTCAGCTTGAGTGCATCGAATGTATTGTCACCAATGGTTAGTACCGACATGACCGTTCCCGGGAGATACAGAAGCGAAATAAGAATAAAATGTATTTTCTCTAGATCAGTGACAATATACCCTGCTTGGGTGCGACCCATTAGCCATGATGCCTGCTCGATTTCTGTCATTTCTCGGTTGTGAGGCTTGAGGCTACGTTTACTTCTTAGAACATTTGGCCACCAGTCACTTTGAATGCCACATCGTCATACCCATCAAATCACCATTTAATCTTCTCAAAAATATTACGGGTATAAAGGCTAAGGGAAGTGTAACGACCCGAAAATCCGGTAGAATTTGAGCTGACCAAAAACACAAGTCCAACCGCAAATATCACGGAAATTCGAACCATTAATAGAAAGAAATTAGAGGGTGAGGATAGATAAGATAGAAACTTAGAATAGAAGAAGAAGAACACAACATCAGAGTAACACGAATCTCACAGCGGAACGAATAACATATAATATATATAACATAACTTGAAATATACATCTGTACTTGAATATACATCAATATCAAAGTACATCACTTACAACACAGCAGAAATAACTATAGCTATATGATCCTGAAGCCTCCTGCTCCAAGCTCTTCCAGTATATCTGTAAATTCCCGACTACTTGACTGCCCGTACAAATTTAGGCACCCAAGAGTTTAGGGAAAACAACAAAGTAAACTCCGGGTCAGTCATGGGACTGGTATGAGTAAACAGTTTAAAACAGTTTCAGAAAAACTAAATGATATCTCATAAGACCACGCTGTATAACACGGAACGGGTTTTTCCCTTATGAGAATCCAAACACTTGATTTATCTTTATATCAAAACTCTTTTGATATTATAATAATGTCTAAATCAAGTAGATAACAATCTAGTGGAACGCTTGCATCTCACGTTCCACATATATAATATACAATCAAAACCGCAAGCATGTATTGGGTAATGGATTTTCAACTATGACAAGGTATGGAACCACCTTCCGCTGGTATATCTCTAAAGGAGAATACACCGAGTTCAACAAGAACATCTTGTAACTCAGCCACACATGACCGACCACTCATTTCGCTTGAGTGTATCGAATGTATATCACCAACGGTTGGGATCAGCAACCGTTTCCCGAATGGGACAACATCGATAATAGATTTTAGAAGTAAATGAAACTCTAGATCAGGTGATTATACACCCTAATAGGTGCGACCTACATAGCCATGCTGCTTGCCCGATTTCTGTCATTTACCGGATGTTGAGGCTAGAAGCTACGCTTTATCATCACACCAGATTCACTTCGAATGTCACATCGTCAGATCCATCGAAAATCACTAATTGACGTCTACAACAGTACATTACGTGTCAGCTAAAAGAAGTTTCCTCCTCCGCTTCCACTCTTGGTACAGTTGAAGAAATCAATGTACGTGACCTTTCTAGAAATACTCTGTCAGACATTCATCCATACAAGTCACCCAGGAAAAGGATGAACTGAAGGCACTATTTCTATTAATAGAAAAAGTCCTTGCACTCTACTCCGTCTTCGATTATCTTTATATAATCTGATTCGTAACGCTACTGCCAATACGGAGTGGTTCTTCGGATAATAATCCAACCGGTCTCTCCATATCGACAACGATGGTCAAAACTTCGATAGTCTGTGATTTAACTATCGAATAAAAACAAGTGTTTCGATAGTCGATGATTTAACTATCGAATAAAACAAGTGTTCATCCAAACATCCAACCATCAGTGAGCCTTTAATTAATATTCCATTAATTAAATCTTTTCTCTATTTCTTTATCAATATTTGTCAACCAAACATTTTCAATAACCATATTGGCCTTATACGTTCTTTGGAAAACGTTTCCATATATCGCCTTCCTTTATTTTCTAAACTTTTAGAAAATATATTTTATTTATAATTGGAAAATACTCCAATTACTTATCTCTTTTCCGACTCGTTTATTTCTATACTTAGGAAACGTTCATTATTCTATTTCCATGCTTTGCACATATTTGGGTTAAAACAGATGTTGTGTAAAACATCGTTACGACAACCCAAGTACAGTATTTAACTAATTCTAATTCCACATTGATCTTCAAGCCTGAATCTTGCTACTTATCGGTATATCATGAAATCAACCAAGTTGGGGTATAATTACCTCTCAGACCTTGACTGAATAACATTTAACGTCAAAACAGACAAGACTACTTACTCGAGTAATCAATACCATACAACTACTGATTCACTTTTAAACAAGTATATTCTTCCTCTTTCTATTCTTACTAGATTTTATTCTTATACTTCCTTTTTGATTATACTATTCTATTTCTAAGTTCGTTTCCTTATCGACTTCTATATATTTTGATATGTTAATTTCTAACTATCAAATTATCTTAAAAATATTCTATCTCCTTAAATTCCCGGAAAAATTCGCCATAACCTCCTTTGTACCGGGAGCATCGGGAAATTTCAAATAGCTTTCCCGGTCCTTCTCATCTCAAAAAGAAAAAGAAAAAGCCAAGCGGCTAGCCGATACGGCGCATAAAATCTCATATGGAAATTAAATACGTACCTTTTTGTCGGGCATTCTATTTATTTCACTTCTAATACTTTATCCCATACCTGTCTCCTGTATGTCTATACCTGTCCAATCTATTTTAACTATACCAATCGTTTTAACTCAATTTGTTAATTTAATATGTTACTTAACTTTTCAGTCCATTTCACCTTCATATTTGAACATGACATGTTCAAATATATTTTAACTGCATATTAACAAATTCTAATTATACTCATACTCTCGTTCCCTTATCGACTTCTTATTCAAATTCCAAATCAATTCTATTTGAATTCTTTTTATTTAAGCTTCATTTGAATTCTATTTGCATCCCTATATTTAAACTTCATCTGAATTCTATATTCAAATTCTATAGTTAAACTCCATTTGAATTCTATATTCAAATTCTATAGTTAAACTCCATTTGAATTCTATATTCAAATTCTATTGTTTAAAGTCTATTTGAATTTGATTATTCAAATCTCTATTTGAAAATACTATATTCAAATTCTATAGTTAAACTCCATTTGAATTTGATTATTCAAATCTCTATTTCAATTCCTTATATTCAAAGTCCATTTGAATTCTCGGCATTATTTATAAACAACGTTTATAACTTCAATTCAAATCCCACCTTTCCATTTATAAACAACGTTTATAAATTCGATTCAAATCCCATCTTTTCATTTATAACCAAAGTTTATAAATTCAATTCAAATTCCATATTTCCATTTATAAACAAAGTTTATAAATTCGATTCAAATCCCATCTTTTCATTTATAACCAAAGTTTATAAATTCAATTCAAATTCCATATTTCCATTTATAAACAAAGTTTATAAATTCGATTACTTGTTTAATATACCTTCAAAACAAGTTAATATTTCCTATAGTTTTATTTAAAATTCAAATTCTATTTATAAAAATAGAATTTCCTTTTTAAATATCAAATACCCTTTCCGATATTTTTATGAATCAATATTCAAACCCCAGGGATATTTTCAACGATCAAATCAACCAATTTTCAATCATTTGATTTTTAACACATCATATAGGAATATCTATGAAATCAAACAAACAACAACAGATAATATATTTTTGAGGAATCCAGTTGGATTCCTCCAACCTGTTTTTCTGCATCCACAGACGTTAGTCAACATAGTAATACCCATCCTGCTTCGAGGCAGGATATCGCGGTATAGAAGGTCATCCACTAATCATAGCGTGGGGCGTATAGGGTAATCATCCGCTATGAAACTGCGGGCATCCGCTAATGAGACTGCGGGAATCCAACCAATCATCAACCCAATATATATATATATATATATATATATATATATATATATATATATATATATCCTAAATAACTAATATATATTTTTAAAACAATCAAACAGCATTCAAACAAGCACAGACAATTATTTTTAACTATATAAAAATAATTTCTAAATAAATGGTGAGTGAGGTTTACTCACCAGAGCTTTTATTATTTGATCCATTCCGAGCAACTCGAGCCATGTTCGATTAAATTAAAATTCTCGCTAACTCCAACATATCCCAAATGTCTTCTAGTTCGAATAGCTCGTATTCGTGGACCAGTTCGTCTTGGTCTCAAGATTTTTGAACCTTGTATAATTTAAATATACACTGTTTCAATTAACGATTTTAAATGATAAGATAAAAAATTTAAACCTTTCCTTAATTTCTTACTTACGGTTAGTTTTAGAACCCAATCACTATACTAGCTGACCATATATGTTTATACAATTTAATTGGTAACTAATTTATATATATATATATATCCCATTTTTCTTTAATGTAAATTTTATATAAAATGAAAGTATACCTTACTGTAATTGCCAATGATTCCAGCGTCACTTCCCCCTACACTTCACGGTCTCAACCACTCAGGTAAGATCGAACAACACCATCGTTTAGAACTCACTGCTCTCAAAATCAGATCGCGGCTTCCCAAATTCCCACTATCATGCTCCCATAAATATCGCGATTGCCTCCTTGAATAAAACATCGATCTTCACTAGCCTAACTCCTCCCTTATCAGCTCGCTAACCCCTAGATGACCAAACGTCCTCGCATCGCCTCTTATCCTTGACATCACCTGCCATTATAGATCGACACAGCACCCCCTTAATCATCATCGACAAACTCATCTCCACTTAATGCGTTACTGTCCTGGCAGCTTCCTGAGCCAGCGCGACTTCCATCCTCAAATAGAAGTACTGCCTTGAACTCGTACTAAATTTCCTTACTGACCTCGACATCGATCTTTCCATCGCACCCCAGAAAAGTCGCGACATGAATGGTGTAGAATCCCACCCAAAAACACATAACGATCTCGTCCATCACCCTTCAGCACGAATCCAACCTTCGGTTTCCAAATCATTTACCCAATATTACCCAATTCGAACCTTAGGGTTTGCTGGCCCAAACCGAACACTTCAGAGTTGATCGCGAATGGGTTTGGATCATTAAAGGTAGGCAACGAAGGGGAAATCGCGAATTCTATTTTGATTATGAGAGTCGGCCATTATTTGTTTTACTTCCAGAAGAGAATTAAAGGAAAAAATGGAAGAAGATGTCTTGATTTTTAAAGAGAAGGGTGCGGTTTTTATTTGAACAGCGAGGTCAATGTTTTATGGAGGTTAATAACTTAGGGTGTTTTGTTTTTGGCCATTTATTTTTTCCCTCTTTGTTGTCTGGTTTATGTCCACAAAGCAAACAAATTTATTTTATTTAATTATTTTAGATCCGGTGTCCTTTAAATAAAAATACATCGTGATTTCTGAACTCCTTTTTAAACACAGTAACTGGCATTTCTAGGGTAACACCCCTATTTCGGACACACTGGGATAGGTCACGAAGTCTAATTCGATTGTCTGTGGAAGATACTTATTTAAATCTATATAAATTTATTTTAGACAATTTATTCTTCGATAATAAATTAATATTATTCTTCTAATTCAAACAGGAGTTTGAATTGATTTTCTGACCTGTTTCTAATTCAGTTTTCAATTTCTCGAACTGACGTATTACGATAATTTAATATATTCGATATTAAATTGAAATTGATTATTAAATTAATAACTTAATATAAAAATTCATTTATATTTATCCACCCAATATTTAAATCCATTCTAAATATTTAAAATGAGTTGGTCGAAATCCCGGGCCATTACAATCTTCCCCACTTAAAATAATTTCGTCCTCGAAATTGCTAAGGTAGAAAAAGTGCTACAAACCCATTAACTTTTCAAAATCTTATTTATGTTGATACTCAACATTTCAAACTTCCTTGCATAACTCTCTTCCGAATAGATTCCATATTCGATAACTCCTTCCTTCGAATAACTATATTCGATAATCTCTCTTTCGAATAACTAGATTCGAAAACCTTTCTTCGAATAAACTATATTCGATTTACTCTTTTCAATTAACTCTATTGGATTTTACTCTTTTTGATTAACTCCATCGAATAACTAAATTCGATAACTCCTTCGAATAACCAATATTCTATAACTCACTTTGATTTACTAATAATCGATAACTCCTTCGAATAACTAATAATCGATAACTCCTTCGAATAACCAAATTCGATAATTCCTTCGATTTACTAATAATCGATAACTCCTTCGATTTACTAATAATCGATAACTCCTTCGATTTACTAATAATCGATAACTCCTTCGAATAACCAAATTCGATAATTCCTTCGATTTACTAATAATCGATAACTCCTTCGAATAAACTATATTCGATAACTCCTTTAGTTCTATTCGAATAAATTAATATTTGATTTCCATCCGCTTGACTTTAGATCGTAGCGATCACAATGGTTACGCTTGATTCCCCAGGAAACATCCGACCGTCCTAGGCTATCTGCAGCCCTGCGAATTTCGTTAGCAGTCATACGAAATGGCAACTTATCCTGAGTAACTATGTTTGACAAACTCTATCTCAATACTATATTCGATCAATCTTTAATTGAATAACTAACATTCAATTAAATTCTAATTCGATTAATTATGTTTAATTAACTTTATCTGGTTAACTCTTAATTTGAATAACAAGTATTCGGTAAATTCTAATTGAACAACTAATATTCAATTAGCTCTACGGATTAACCCTAAGCGATTAACTCTAACCGGTTAATTCTTACTCTAATCGATTTATTCTAACACTAATCGACTTCTCCTATTCGAATAACTCCTATTAGATAACGTTTATTCATTTATAAAGATTTACTTTTAGTAACGGTTCTTCACTTTATAAATGTTCTCTTTAATAACGTTACTTCACTTATACAAGTGTTGTATACCCCTTCTATTTAAAACTATCGGTGTTAAAAACCAATATCTCTTCTCTATATAAGTCCAGACTTATATATTCCATTTTTCGAATGATAAATATTTAATCTAATTTATAAACTGTTATTTATAAATTAATCTTTCTATTTATCTGTTAAAAACAGATTTCCATTTTCTATTCATCTTCTAAATATTCCTTTGATTAAATTCTATTTATTTAACAAATAAATATCCCATTTATAACATTCTATTTATTTTCTATAAATAAATATTTCCATTGAATCTATTTGTAAATGTTTTACAAATATTTCCTTTTCAATTTGTTTGCACATAACTTCCTTTGTATTTGGTTTTACAAATATATTTTCTTTTATATGTGTTTTACAAATATATTTTCTTTTTAACTCTTTTGGGTTTTTTCCTTAATTCACACCCAATTCATATTCACATTGATTTTACTCAATTTATTCATTTCGATCCATTTAACTTACTTAAGTTAAATTTAATTTTAATCATTCAAATTCCCATTAACTAGTTGCTAATTAACCGTTTTTCCTATTTCACCCTTTTTGTTTGAATATAACTTGTTCAAATATATGTCAACTTAATTATAACTAATCTAATTATATTTTCAACTCGAGTTATATATTCGATTTCGAATATAAATTCTCAATCTCTTTCACTTATCAAAACCCCAATTTCGATTCAAATTTCCTTTAACTAATTATTTTCCAATTTAGTTAATTCTATTTAACCATTAAAATAAGATTTTTGTCTTAAAAATCATTTCACTTACTTCACTGGAGTTCATATTTATTTTATATCTCCAGTTTGGATTTTTATAATGTCAACTCGGATTTTATTTCCTTAAAATCCTTTTATTTATTAATTAAACCGTTATGGTTTTATAATGGTTCTGGCGCTGCTTTTCTAAAAATTTGATTTTGACATAACTCAAAATATATACGACGAAATCCAGATTTTTCTCTTTCATTTGGAAACTATTATTCAACCGGTCCCGACGATTCTTGTTTCGAAGAATTCCGACTTCAATTGAGTTCTGTATACTAAATTGAAGTTCGAATCGCCAATTTACGAACTGCCGCGCTATGGCGAGCTCGTTTTAATTATATTTATAAATATAAACATTTTAACTTCGTTTATAACAAATTCAACTCCATTCTGATATATTTTTAATATATATCAAATCCATTTCATAATATTCCCGATCTATTTCACTTCTAATATTCAAATCCTATATACTTACAATATTCAAATTCCATTTGAATTTCTTTATTCAAACTCTATATTTGAATTTCTTTATTCAAATCCATTTGAATTCCTTTGAATTCAAATTCCATTTCAATTTTTCTTATACAATTTCTATTAGAATTTTCTTTATTCAAACTCATTTGAATTCCTTTGAATTCAAATTCTATTTCACTTCTATTTGAATTATATATATATTCAAATTCCTTTATTTTACTTCTATTTGAAATCTATATTCCAATTCCCATTTCAAAATTCCTTTTGAAGTTATATAAATATATTTATATCTATCTCAAATTCAAAACATTTGAATTTTCAAACAACTTGTTTATTTTCAAACAAATTTCCATCAAAATTTCTCTAAGGCAGCAATTCATCACTTAGAAACTCGAAAATGAACACTGGTGATGTTGCGACCATCATCAGAATTATTTCCCAGCTACTGAATGATTTCAGTGCTTTATTTCTTTCAAACTCCATTTAGAAAAATATTTTCCAAACTCCCAGGATTTTAAATTTTGAATTCTGGTTGGAATTCAATTTCAATTTAACACATTTGTATATTTGATTTCATATGTAAATCCCATTGGTTATATATATATAACTATTTCTGTTTTATAATCTAATTCGATTATAATCCTAACAATCAACTTAACTATTTAAAAACAATATCATGTCCAATCTTCTGTTCAAGTGTTTATAAACTCCTATCGACATCATGGCGTCCCACGATTCGACCAAAATTTATAATCCACTCAACAGACTAGTCAACACAATATAAAACAGTTTTTATATCAAATAACAAATACGCTCTCTCGTGTATATATATATATATATATACACTCAACTCATTCTAGGATACTACTGATCCTATCTCTAATGAGCACATTTCCACACAAGCCTAGGTATTCGCTCAACCTAAGCTCTGATACCAAGTGTAACGACCCGAAAATCCGGTAGAATTTGAGCTGACCAAAAACACAAGTCCAACCCCAAATATCACGGAAATTCGAACCATTAATAGAAAGAAATTAGAGGGTGAGGATAGATAAGATAGAAACTTAGAATAGAAGAAGAAGAAGAACACAACATCAGAGTAATACGAATCTCACAGCGGAACGAATAACATATAATATATATAACATAACTTGAAATATACATCTGTACTTGAATATACATCAATATCAAAGTACATCACTTACAACACAGCAGAAATAACTATAGCTATATGATCCTGAAGCCTCCTGCTCCATGCTCTTCTAGTATATCTGTAAATTCCAGACTACTTGACTGCCCGTAAAAATTTAGGCACCTAAGAGTTTAGGGAAAACAACAAAGTAAACTCCGGGTCAGTCATGGGACTGGTATGAGTAAACAGTTTAAAACAGTTTCAGAAAAACTAAATGATATCTCATAAGACCACGCCGTATAACACGGAACGGGTTTTTCCCTTATGAGAATCCAAACACTTGATTTATCTTTATATCAAAACTCTTTTGATATTATAATAATGTCTAAATCAAGTAGATAACAATCTAGTGGAACGCTTGCATCTCACGTTCCACATATATAATATACAATCAAAATCGCAAGCACGTATTGGGTAATGGATTTTCAACTCTGAAAAGGTATGGAACCACCTTCCGCTGGTATATCTCTAGAGGAGAATACACCGAGTTCAACAAGAACATCTTGTAACTCAGCCACACATGACCGACCACTCATTTCGCTTGAGTGTATCGAATGTATATCACCAACGGTTGGGATCAGCAACCGTTTCCCGAATGGGACAGCATCGACAATAGATTTTTAGAAGTAAATGAAACTCTAGATCAGGTGATTATACACCCTAATAGGTGCGACCTACATAGCCATGCTGCTTGCCCGATATCTGTCATTTACCGGATGTTGAGGCTAGAAGCTACGCTTTATCATCACACCAGATTCACTTCGAATGTCACATCGTCAGATCCATCGAAAATCACTAATTGACGTCTACAACAGTACATTACGTGTCAGCTAAAAGAAGTTTCCTCCTCCGCTTCCACTCTTGGTACAGTTGAAGAAATCAATGTACGTGACCTTTCTGGAAATACTCTGTCAGACATTCATCCATACAAGTCACCCAGGAAAAGGATGAACTGAAGGCACTATTTCTATTAATAGAAAAAGTCCTTGCACTCTACTGCGTCTTCGATTATCTTTATATAATCTGATTCGTAACGCTACTGCCAATACGGAGTGGTTCTTCGGATAATAATCCAACCGGTCTCTCCATATCGACAACGATGGTCAAAACTTCGATAGTCTGTGATTTAACTATCGAATAAAAACAAGTGTTTCGATAGTCGATGATTTAACTATCGAATAAAACAAGTGTTCATCCAAACATCCAACCATCAGCGAGCCTTTAATTAATATTCCATTAATTAAATCCTTTCTCTATTTCTTTATCAATATTTGTCAACCAAACATTTTCAATAACCATATTGGCCTTATACTGTAACAACCCGTAAAATCTGGGCCAGTTTAAAATTTTTATTTTGGCCATTTTAGCGAATTTAGATTATTTAAAATGAATTATTTTAAATAATATCGACGAGAAATTTATTTTGAATATATTCGAACGTATATATTATACGCGTCGTCGTTAGAATATAAATAATTATATATAATTATAAATAGAATTGAAAATGGCGCGGTAGTTCGATAATTCGATTTCAAACTTCAATTGAATGTACCGGGTGCAAAACAATCCGGATTTTAGTGAAACCAAAAATAATGGAATCTAATAGTGAATATCTTTCCAACGAACCCGAATGATCAAAATTTCTTAGCGGGAATCAAAAGATATGTCCAGTTGAAAATTCTGAATAGTCGCTATGGAATTCAGGCCCTTAAAAATGGACATTTTGCAAACGACCTCGGATTTCGACGAAACCAGTTTTGTTGGGTCCGTGATGTAAAGTTATTGCTAGATTTCAAATTTCATAATTTTTCGAATCAATATGTGAGCGTGGCAAAGGAAAACGCGTTTGACCAGTTTCAGTTGATTTTAATCGACTGGAAATTGGCCATTTTTCAAACGGTCTCAGAATTTGACGAAACTAGTTTTGTTAGGACCGTATCGTCAATACGAAGCTAGAAAATATTTTTCTGGAATTTTTCTAGTTAGTATGTGACCCCGGTAATTTGAAATGTATGTTTAAAATTCAATATAGTGATTTAAATGAAAATTCAAAAGGAAACTGATTGTAACGATCAAATCAGCTTGCGATACATATCCCATTGTATCCGGAATGGGGGTATTACGCTAGGGACGACAGTCGTTGGATCCAATTCAAAGCCCAAACGAAAAAGCAACTTTACGGAGAATTAATTGAATAAATAATTAAATATATTTTCTTTTATAAACACCCCCCCCCCCCCCGTTACTTTCTCATTTCAGAAACAAAAAAAGGAAAAAAAAAAAAAAAAAAAAAGAACCCCGCCTCGTCGATCCCGCCCCCTACCCTAACCACCGCCGCCAGGCGATTTCCGCTCCCTCCCCCAATCGCGCGCCGCTCAGCCCCCCCCCTCGACGAAGCTTCCTCCCCCACCCCTCGTCCTTCCAGTTATCGAACCCCCCCTCCGCAGCCAAATCGAGGTCGCGACGCCATCGGTGGGGCCCCAACCACCTGCCGCCGATGAAGTCGATGCCCCCCTAGAAGCTGCCGCCGATGAAGTCGATGCACCACCCCTGTAAGTTTTTTTTTTTTTTTTTTTTTTTTTTTTTATTTATTTTATTTTTATTTTATTTAAAAACAGAAAATGTAAACCTGATTATTTTAAAAATGAAAACTGATTATTTTATTTAAATTTGAAAAACTGATTATTTTAAAAAATGAAAACTGATTATTTTATTTAAATTTGAAAAACTGATTATTTTAAAATTTGAAAACTGATTATTTTATTTTTGTTTTGAAAACTGATTTTTATAGGAAGTAAAACTGATTTTATTTTGAAAGGGAAAATGATTTTTAAACTGAATTTAAAATGATTTCTAAACTAGGAAGAGATTAGAAATTTAAAAGGAAAAATCAGATTTCTATATATCGAAAGTCGAAAGAAAAATATAGTTTTTATGTTTTGAACTTCGAAAAAAAATAGGATTTTTATATATTGAACTTTGAACTAAAAATTCGATTTTTATATATTGAACTTCGAACTAAAAATTCGATTTTTATATATTGAACTTTGAAATAAAAATTCGATTTTTATATATTGAACTTTGAAATAAAAATTCGATTTTTATATATTGAACTTTGAAGTAAAAATTCGATTTTTATATATTGAACTTTGAAGTAAAAATTCGATTTTTATATATTGAACTTTGAACTAAAAATTCGATTTTTATATATTGAACTTTGAAATAAAAATTCGATTTTTATATATTGAACTTTGAACTAAAAATTCGATTTTTATATATTGAACTTTGAAATAAAAATTCGATTTTTATATATATAGTGACTACGGGCAACGAAGATGGC
The DNA here is from genome assembly GCA_030737875.1 of Allium sativum. NCBI lineage: Eukaryota > Viridiplantae > Streptophyta > Magnoliopsida > Asparagales > Amaryllidaceae > Allium > Allium sativum. The sequence continues at coordinate 764,615,147 of CM060912.1, read as the reverse complement.
GATGATGCGATAGCGATGAAGATTTCTATCAATGAAGTGCCGTGGAGCTAGGACAGCTATATGTGAGAATTTCTCACCTTTCTATTTATTTTCTAGTTATATATATATACTAGGATGCAGACGGTGCTTAGTAGCACCCGACACAATCGTCCACAGACCATGGACTTGTTTGTTTGACAGTTTGGTGATTGATTGCGATATTGTTTGAATGTGGTTTGTGGTGTGAAAAATCGAATCGATAAATTGGTTAGGATTAGACGTGCGCCGTTATAAGGCGAAGGAGTAAGGCTAGGTTAGATCCTTACTCCAAAGTTTGCGGTTTGCATAACGAATTGATTTGATTGATGTGTGAATGGCGTGGGCCTTCACTAGACCGGGGATAAGGCTAGGCCTTGTCCCGTTTCTAGTATCGTGCCGTTATGCCGCCGAAATTTTCTAAAACATGTTAGAAAAATAAAAATATCATTTTATTGAATAAATGAATTGAATAGAAATTCATAGGTTGAAATAAAATGTTTTATCGTTAAAAATATAATTTTTAACGTGAATATGAAAATAGTGAAGTGAATAAATAAATATTCATTTACAAACCAGATGGTTTGTTTATGTACACTTATTTGAATGATATTGATTGGGTCGATAAATTTCACACATCGCCCAACTGCACAAATAAAATCTGTGTTTGATTGTTTGAAACCCCACACGGGTGTTAGGATGAAATATGCAGTTCACTCATCCTGATTGATTAAATATGTCGATCGATTGATTGACAGGCTGTTATAAGCGTTGAATATCTGTATTTGATGCTTATGCAGTGTAGTGCACTTTGGTTGATGGTTGATTATTTTTCAATGCTATGATATACATGTGTTGTATGAAAATCCATATAATTAACTTTATATGGTAATTGATTGGGCCTCATTCCAATTTGAAAAATAAAGAATATTATAAAATAAAAGTTCATGTGTTGACAGTACTCATTCATTGAGATTGGTCATGTGTTGAACGAAATATTTTGATAATAACAACTATTTTGAAAAAGAAATATTTGAAATAGAATATTTGAAAATAGAAATTTATGAAGCCGTGTATGGACGCCATTTTGACGTGAACGATATTTATATCGAATTGAAAACGATTTCGAAATGAAATGAATTGAAAACGATTTCGAAATGAATTGAATTGAAAACGATTTCGAAATGAAATGAATTGAAAACGATTTCGAAATGAATTGAATTGAAAACGATTTCGAAATGAATTGAATTGAAAACGAATTCAAAATAAATTGAAAACGATTTCGAAATGAAATGAATTGAAAACGATTTCGAAATGAATTGAATTGAAAACGATTTCGAAATGAAATGAATTGAAAACGATTTCGAAATGAATTGAATTGAAAACGAATTCAAATGGAATAGAAAGCGAATTGAAATGAATTCAAATTGAATTGAAATTCGAATTGAATAGAAATGAATTTTAAAACGAATTTATAGAGAAGAATTCAATTTTGATTTGAATTGAAATGGAAGTTGAAAATGTTTTTGAAACGAATTCAAAACTATTTATATAATTCGTTTTAAATAGAAATCGACGAAATATATATTATATATATTATATATAATATAATGGCCTGAATAGAACGCGCCGCGCCGCGGCAGTTCGCGAATTTCGACCATTTATTTCAAACGGACATTACAGGAGATCCGACCGTCGGATTCTCCTAAAACCGGAACCGTTGGGTTCGTATCGAAAAGAGCTTTCTAATTAATGTTAGAAATTTGAAATCTAACGGTTGGATTTGGAGATACGTCCAAATCAAATTCGAAAAAGGTCGTTGTAAGTGCAGTTCGATGGCCATTGTTGGAAATCGACTGTACGGGCCTTGATAAAATTATTAAAAATAGTAATAATTTGTGTAAAATCATAAGAAATGATTTGTGAAAGTTTGGGGTGAAAATCTCCATATTTGAAAAGATAAAAAAATGGATTTTTATCGAAATGAACTAGTTTTGAACTAGAATTATAATTCTATTTATTTTTAAATAAATAAATTGAATTTGAAATGGTTTTGAAAATAACCAAAATTTCCAATGATTGCATTGGAGTGGATTTGAATCGAAATTGTCTTCGGAATATTTCGATGTTGGAATTCGTGACATTACAGGTGTTGTTATGGAAATTTGAAAGATATATATTTGTATCGTTATTTCCAATACGACATTTGTTAGTCGTAGAATTCGATATTGAATATAAGCCGATATATTTTCTATTCAGAGCCTTGTATTGAATATCGAATGTGATTTGGGTTTGTCGTGAATGGTGTCTTCACTAACACTGTTCTTGAACCCAGTTGAGAAAAGATTAAATCTTTTTATTTAGATTTAATGAAGTGTACCAATTAAATGATATTTAATTGGAATTGAATTGGTATTGATTTTTGGGTTTATCGTGAACAGTGTTTTAAATAACACTTGTTCTTTAACCCGATAATTAATGGAATGTGATTTTGGGTTTATCGTGAATCGTGTTTTAAATGACACTGATTCTTTAACCCAGATAATGATTAAAACTAAGTGGAGTTTTAATGAATCTTTAATTAGATTGAAAAGATCGAGAATGGAGTATCACCAGTTTTGCTCCAGGCGATAGATAAATCTGTAATTAGATTTGAATGTGAAATTTAGAAACTAACTGGCGGTTAGCCAAGCAGAATGGTTTTCTGGATATTGATCTGATGTTGGTTTCGGCCTTCGGGGTTAATATTTGGGGAATTATTCTCTTGATTAATTTACGGTTAGTGACTAATGAATTGGAATGAGGCGTATGTTGTGTTTGTGTAACACTTATTTAAAATATACGCGAGTTATTCGGAAAGACCGGGTTTATCCCATTCTGAGTAACTGATACGACGATAAGTCGAAGACGAAGACGATGGTCGAAGACCGGAGGTCTTCACGTCGTTTGGGTGATAACTGATGATCTTGATTGGGCTGTACACCCAAGAAGATGGAAACAGTTAGTGATCGTCCAGACGTACTTGGAGATCGATGGATATGCGGGGTACTAGGTGCCTCCGGTTTCGTTCAGACCCAGAACGGACTTGTAAATGGACTGTGTGTCTGACATCGGATTTCATTCTGTGTGACTGATATCGGTTGCATAGGATGGCTTGCCTGTGTGGCATGCTAAGATGCAAATGATCAAGGCTTCTGTTGAAAAGCAAAGTCTTGTGGTTGATGATCAAAGCACGACCTTTGTGGCGTAGCTTTGTGTAACGTTTGATTCGCGAGTTTCACACCCGGTATGAATCAAAAACGGGAGACGGACCTCAGGGAGGGCATGCGTTTCTTTCTAGTTAGAAGTGGCGTCAGTGGTTTTACACGCCCTGACGAGTTTGACTTATGTTGTTGTTGCTGTTGCGAGGCGCCTCGGTTATATCGGTTTCGGCCGAATGCATTCTGGTCGGCTGACGGACCAGACTTACACCCCATAGGGTGGGGAGACGTATTGTTCAGGCATAATAATCCACTCCGTGTGGACCGGCCCTGACGATCCAAGGGGCAGTTGCGGCTGTTCCTGAGGGGCGGGCTAGAGCGTCTCGAATCGGTTGAGGATCTTGCCCCTAGCCTCGGTTCATAGATGGAAACCCAATTTCCAAATACGTGACATTTGCGGTTTTATTTGTAAACCTATATATGGCGACATAGTGGTATGGGGCATTCATGCCGCCTATGATTGATACTTATGATTTGAAGTTGTTTTATACTCTATGCACTTATAATAGTATCAAATGATTTGTTTTAAACGTATCAAGCATTCTTTGGCTGTTATAAGGGAAAACCCTATCCTCGACTGCGTTGCATTGTGTGATGGGACCTGGGTCTTATAACAGCTTCATTTTTCTTTATTTAGCATTGCGTTGTTTGTCTTATGCACTGGTATTCTTGGGAGGAAACCCGTTCCGTGTTATACGGCGTGGTCCCTTGTTTTACCTAGCTTTGAAAATAAAGATTTATAACTGCTTTAGTTCTCACACCAGTCACATGACTGACCTGGAGTTTATTGTTTTGACCTAAACTCTGGGTGCCCTTATTTTGACACGGGCAGCTAGTAGTTTTGGTTTTGCAGATTTATATTCACAGGATCCTGGTTTACGACTGGAACGATATCCGGGAAGCTTTGTATCCGTATATCTCATTCTAGTTGTGTATTGTATTATTTTCCGCTGCTATGTATTTAAATGTAATTTAAATCTCTGATATTTCTGTGTAATATTCTTTTATACTCTGTATATTCTTGTAATCTGATGCATTGTTGTTATATACAATGAAATGTTCTTCTATATGCGTTCTGTTGTGGTTTGTTCTCGAACTATCCGACGCTTTCCTTTACGGGGAAGTTGCGGGTCTTCACATTTGGTATCAGAGCTTTGGTTTACAAAGCAGAGAACAAGACACATTAGAACCGTACGAAGGAATTCATCAGATATTGGATTAGTAATATCCAATGGAATGACTCGTTAGAGATGGGATCAGTAGTATCCTAGAACGAGTGTGAAGAGTATATTTTTAAAATGAAAACGATTTTTGATTTGAAAATTTAAATCAATTATTCGTATTTGATTATTTATTTTATATTGATTAGGACAATCCAAAATATAAAGATTTTTGCGTATGCGCCTAGCTAGCGTGTATTCGAAGTTTTAATATATTGGATAGATATAGCACCACACCCTAGTCGCCCGGAGATGATATTGATGATAGCGATCGCATCATCAACATTTATGTTCGTGTTTCGAAGGTTTGATATCTATATATTTCCTATTGACTGGTGTGAGAACCAAAATTAGATAGGGCTAATTGTTGTGATTTGGCATCAAAAATCTGATTTTTGTATATATATCGAAATTATGAATTTGAAACGTTAATCCACTAATTGATTGAAGTTTGTGTTGTTTGTTTAATTGTTTGCTAATTTTGAACAATTATGCCTAATTGAATCAAATATTGAACTCTATTGAAAATTGGTCGCATTTGTTTGCATATACATATATATCATTGAACAGGTCATAGCAAGGAGGCTAGAGCAGAGAATAAAATTTGTTTGCCCGACAAATAGGTACATGTTTATTACATAATTTACTGTTTTGTTTGGGTGATGATGATTTTATGAGCCTATTGGCTAGCCGCTTGGCTTTTTCTTTTTCTTTTTGAGATCTGAAGGACCGGGAACGCTATTTGCAATTTCCCGATGCTCCCGGTGCAGGGGAGGTTATGGCGAAATTTTTCAAAAATTTAGGGTGTTAGCCAAATTTTTGAAATTTTAAAAATTCTCAGAAACTAAAGAGTTGGAGAATGGAAGCCAGATCAAATGTGGAGCTGAATAATCAAACCACTTTCGACTTTGTTCCTTTTCGGGGACGAAAAGTTTTAAGTGGGGGAGATTGTAACAACCCGTAAAATCTGGGCCAGTTTAAAATTTTTATTTTGGCCATTTTAGCGAATTTAGATTATTTAAAATGAATTATTTTAAATAATATCGACGAGAAATTTATTTTGAATATATTCGAACGTATATATTATACGCGTCGTCGTTAGAATATAAATAATTATATATAATTATAAATAGAATTGAAAATGGCGCGGTAGTTCGATAATTCGATTTCAAACTTCAATTGAATGTACCGGGTGCAAAACAATCCGGATTTTAGTGAAACCAAAAATAATGGAATCTAATAGTGAATATCTTTCCAACGAACCCGAATGATCAAAATTTCTTAGCGGGAATCAAAAGATATGTCCAGTTGAAAATTCTGAATAGTCGCTATGGAATTCAGGCCCTTAAAAATGGACATTTTGCAAACGACCTCGGATTTCGACGAAACCAGTTTTGTTGGGTCCGTGATGTAAAGTTATTGCTAGATTTCAAATTTCATAATTTTTCGAATCAATATGTGAGCGTGGCAAAGGAAAACGCGTTTGACCAGTTTCAGTTGATTTTAATCGACTGGAAATTGGCCATTTTTCAAACGGTCTCAGAATTTGACGAAACTAGTTTTGTTAGGACCGTATCGTCAATACGAAGCTAGAAAATATTTTTCTGGAATTTTTCTAGTTAGTATGTGACCCCGGTAATTTGAAATGTATGTTTAAAATTCAATATAGTGATTTAAATGAAAATTCAAAAGGAAACTGATTGTAACGATCAAATCAGCTTGCGATACATATCCCATTGTATCCGGAATGGGGGTATTACGCTAGGGACGACAGTCGTTGGATCCAATTCAAAGCCCAAACGAAAAAGCAACTTTACGGAGAATTAATTGAATAAATAATTAAATATATTTTCTTTTATAAACACCCCCCCCCCCCCGTTACTTTCTCATTTCAGAAACAAAAAAAGGAAAAAAAAAAAAAAAAAAAAAGAACCCCGCCTCGTCGATCCCGCCCCCTACCCTAACCACCGCCGCCAGGCGATTTCCGCTCCCTCCCCCAATCGCGCGCCGCTCAGCCCCCCCCCTCGACGAAGCTTCCTCCCCCACCCCTCGTCCTTCCAGTTATCGAACCCCCCCTCCGCAGCCAAATCGAGGTCGCGACGCCATCGGTGGGGCCCCAACCACCTGCCGCCGATGAAGTCGATGCCCCCCTAGAAGCTGCCGCCGATGAAGTCGATGCACCACCCCTGTAAGTTTTTTTTTTTTTTTTTTTTTTTTTTTTTATTTATTTTATTTTTATTTTATTTAAAAACAGAAAATGTAAACCTGATTATTTTAAAAATGAAAACTGATTATTTTATTTAAATTTGAAAAACTGATTATTTTAAAAAATGAAAACTGATTATTTTATTTAAATTTGAAAAACTGATTATTTTAAAATTTGAAAACTGATTATTTTATTTTTGTTTTGAAAACTGATTTTTATAGGAAGTAAAACTGATTTTATTTTGAAAGGGAAAATGATTTTTAAACTGAATTTAAAATGATTTCTAAACTAGGAAGAGATTAGAAATTTAAAAGGAAAAATCAGATTTCTATATATCGAAAGTCGAAAGAAAAATATAGTTTTTATGTTTTGAACTTCGAAAAAAAATAGGATTTTTATATATTGAACTTTGAACTAAAAATTCGATTTTTATATATTGAACTTCGAACTAAAAATTCGATTTTTATATATTGAACTTTGAAATAAAAATTCGATTTTTATATATTGAACTTTGAAATAAAAATTCGATTTTTATATATTGAACTTTGAAGTAAAAATTCGATTTTTATATATTGAACTTTGAAGTAAAAATTCGATTTTTATATATTGAACTTTGAACTAAAAATTCGATTTTTATATATTGAACTTTGAAATAAAAATTCGATTTTTATATATTGAACTTTGAACTAAAAATTCGATTTTTATATATTGAACTTTGAAATAAAAATTCGATTTTTATATATATAGTGACTACGGGCAACGAAGATGGCGATGATGCGATAGCGATGAAGATTTCTATCAATGAAGTGCCGTGGAGCTAGGACAGCTATATGTGAGAATTTCTCACCTTTCTATTTATTTTCTAGTTATATATATATACTAGGATGCAGACGGTGCTTAGTAGCACCCGACACAATCGTCCACAGACCATGGACTTGTTTGTTTGACAGTTTGGTGATTGATTGCGATATTGTTTGAATGTGGTTTGTGGTGTGAAAAATCGAATCGATAAATTGGTTAGGATTAGACGTGCGCCGTTATAAGGCGAAGGAGTAAGGCTAGGTTAGATCCTTACTCCAAAGTTTGCGGTTTGCATAACGAATTGATTTGATTGATGTGTGAATGGCGTGGGCCTTCACTAGACCGGGGATAAGGCTAGGCCTTGTCCCGTTTCTAGTATCGTGCCGTTATGCCGCCGAAATTTTCTAAAACATGTTAGAAAAATAAAAATATCATTTTATTGAATAAATGAATTGAATAGAAATTCATAGGTTGAAATAAAATGTTTTATCGTTAAAAATATAATTTTTAACGTGAATATGAAAATAGTGAAGTGAATAAATAAATATTCATTTACAAACCAGATGGTTTGTTTATGTACACTTATTTGAATGATATTGATTGGGTCGATAAATTTCACACATCGCCCAACTGCACAAATAAAATCTGTGTTTGATTGTTTGAAACCCCACACGGGTGTTAGGATGAAATATGCAGTTCACTCATCCTGATTGATTAAATATGTCGATCGATTGATTGACAGGCTGTTATAAGCGTTGAATATCTGTATTTGATGCTTATGCAGTGTAGTGCACTTTGGTTGATGGTTGATTATTTTTCAATGCTATGATATACATGTGTTGTATGAAAATCCATATAATTAACTTTATATGGTAATTGATTGGGCCTCATTCCAATTTGAAAAATAAAGAATATTATAAAATAAAAGTTCATGTGTTGACAGTACTCATTCATTGAGATTGGTCATGTGTTGAACGAAATATTTTGATAATAACAACTATTTTGAAAAAGAAATATTTGAAATAGAATATTTGAAAATAGAAATTTATGAAGCCGTGTATGGACGCCATTTTGACGTGAACGATATTTATATCGAATTGAAAACGATTTCGAAATGAAATGAATTGAAAACGATTTCGAAATGAATTGAATTGAAAACGATTTCGAAATGAAATGAATTGAAAACGATTTCGAAATGAATTGAATTGAAAACGATTTCGAAATGAATTGAATTGAAAACGAATTCAAAATAAATTGAAAACGATTTCGAAATGAAATGAATTGAAAACGATTTCGAAATGAATTGAATTGAAAACGATTTCGAAATGAAATGAATTGAAAACGATTTCGAAATGAATTGAATTGAAAACGAATTCAAATGGAATAGAAAGCGAATTGAAATGAATTCAAATTGAATTGAAATTCGAATTGAATAGAAATGAATTTTAAAACGAATTTATAGAGAAGAATTCAATTTTGATTTGAATTGAAATGGAAGTTGAAAATGTTTTTGAAACGAATTCAAAACTATTTATATAATTCGTTTTAAATAGAAATCGACGAAATATATATTATATATATTATATATAATATAATGGCCTGAATAGAACGCGCCGCGCCGCGGCAGTTCGCGAATTTCGACCATTTATTTCAAACGGACATTACAGGAGATCCGACCGTCGGATTCTCCTAAAACCGGAACCGTTGGGTTCGTATCGAAAAGAGCTTTCTAATTAATGTTAGAAATTTGAAATCTAACGGTTGGATTTGGAGATACGTCCAAATCAAATTCGAAAAAGGTCGTTGTAAGTGCAGTTCGATGGCCATTGTTGGAAATCGACTGTACGGGCCTTGATAAAATTATTAAAAATAGTAATAATTTGTGTAAAATCATAAGAAATGATTTGTGAAAGTTTGGGGTGAAAATCTCCATATTTGAAAAGATAAAAAAATGGATTTTTATCGAAATGAACTAGTTTTGAACTAGAATTATAATTCTATTTATTTTTAAATAAATAAATTGAATTTGAAATGGTTTTGAAAATAACCAAAATTTCCAATGATTGCATTGGAGTGGATTTGAATCGAAATTGTCTTCGGAATATTTCGATGTTGGAATTCGTGACATTACAGGTGTTGTTATGGAAATTTGAAAGATATATATTTGTATCGTTATTTCCAATACGACATTTGTTAGTCGTAGAATTCGATATTGAATATAAGCCGATATATTTTCTATTCAGAGCCTTGTATTGAATATCGAATGTGATTTGGGTTTGTCGTGAATGGTGTCTTCACTAACACTGTTCTTGAACCCAGTTGAGAAAAGATTAAATCTTTTTATTTAGATTTAATGAAGTGTACCAATTAAATGATATTTAATTGGAATTGAATTGGTATTGATTTTTGGGTTTATCGTGAACAGTGTTTTAAATAACACTTGTTCTTTAACCCGATAATTAATGGAATGTGATTTTGGGTTTATCGTGAATCGTGTTTTAAATGACACTGATTCTTTAACCCAGATAATGATTAAAACTAAGTGGAGTTTTAATGAATCTTTAATTAGATTGAAAAGATCGAGAATGGAGTATCACCAGTTTTGCTCCAGGCGATAGATAAATCTGTAATTAGATTTGAATGTGAAATTTAGAAACTAACTGGCGGTTAGCCAAGCAGAATGGTTTTCTGGATATTGATCTGATGTTGGTTTCGGCCTTCGGGGTTAATATTTGGGGAATTATTCTCTTGATTAATTTACGGTTAGTGACTAATGAATTGGAATGAGGCGTATGTTGTGTTTGTGTAACACTTATTTAAAATATACGCGAGTTATTCGGAAAGACCGGGTTTATCCCATTCTGAGTAACTGATACGACGATAAGTCGAAGACGAAGACGATGGTCGAAGACCGGAGGTCTTCACGTCGTTTGGGTGATAACTGATGATCTTGATTGGGCTGTACACCCAAGAAGATGGAAACAGTTAGTGATCGTCCAGACGTACTTGGAGATCGATGGATATGCGGGGTACTAGGTGCCTCCGGTTTCGTTCAGACCCAGAACGGACTTGTAAATGGACTGTGTGTCTGACATCGGATTTCATTCTGTGTGACTGATATCGGTTGCATAGGATGGCTTGCCTGTGTGGCATGCTAAGATGCAAATGATCAAGGCTTCTGTTGAAAAGCAAAGTCTTGTGGTTGATGATCAAAGCACGACCTTTGTGGCGTAGCTTTGTGTAACGTTTGATTCGCGAGTTTCACACCCGGTATGAATCAAAAACGGGAGACGGACCTCAGGGAGGGCATGCGTTTCTTTCTAGTTAGAAGTGGCGTCAGTGGTTTTACACGCCCTGACGAGTTTGACTTATGTTGTTGTTGCTGTTGCGAGGCGCCTCGGTTATATCGGTTTCGGCCGAATGCATTCTGGTCGGCTGACGGACCAGACTTACACCCCATAGGGTGGGGAGACGTATTGTTCAGGCATAATAATCCACTCCGTGTGGACCGGCCCTGACGATCCAAGGGGCAGTTGCGGCTGTTCCTGAGGGGCGGGCTAGAGCGTCTCGAATCGGTTGAGGATCTTGCCCCTAGCCTCGGTTCATAGATGGAAACCCAATTTCCAAATACGTGACATTTGCGGTTTTATTTGTAAACCTATATATGGCGACATAGTGGTATGGGGCATTCATGCCGCCTATGATTGATACTTATGATTTGAAGTTGTTTTATACTCTATGCACTTATAATAGTATCAAATGATTTGTTTTAAACGTATCAAGCATTCTTTGGCTGTTATAAGGGAAAACCCTATCCTCGACTGCGTTGCATTGTGTGATGGGACCTGGGTCTTATAACAGCTTCATTTTTCTTTATTTAGCATTGCGTTGTTTGTCTTATGCACTGGTATTCTTGGGAGGAAACCCGTTCCGTGTTATACGGCGTGGTCCCTTGTTTTACCTAGCTTTGAAAATAAAGATTTATAACTGCTTTAGTTCTCACACCAGTCACATGACTGACCTGGAGTTTATTGTTTTGACCTAAACTCTGGGTGCCCTTATTTTGACACGGGCAGCTAGTAGTTTTGGTTTTGCAGATTTATATTCACAGGATCCTGGTTTACGACTGGAACGATATCCGGGAAGCTTTGTATCCGTATATCTCATTCTAGTTGTGTATTGTATTATTTTCCGCTGCTATGTATTTAAATGTAATTTAAATCTCTGATATTTCTGTGTAATATTCTTTTATACTCTGTATATTCTTGTAATCTGATGCATTGTTGTTATATACAATGAAATGTTCTTCTATATGCGTTCTGTTGTGGTTTGTTCTCGAACTATCCGACGCTTTCCTTTACGGGGAAGTTGCGGGTCTTCACATATACGTTCTTTGGAAAACGTTTCCATATATCGCCTTCCTTTATTTTCTAAACTTTTAGAAAATATATTTTATTTATAATTGGAAAATACTCCAATTACTTATCTCTTTTCCGACTCGTTTATTTCTATACTTAGGAAACGTTCATTATTCTATTTCCAAGCTTTGCACATATTTGGGTTAAAACAGATGTTGTGTAAAACATCGTTACGACAACCCAAGTACAGTATTTAACTAATTCTTATTCCACATTTATCTTCAAGCCTGAATCTTGCTACTTATCGGTATATTATGAAATCAACCAAGTTGGGGTATAATTACCTCTCAGACCTTGACTGAATAACATTTAACGTCAAAACAGACAAGACTACTTACTCGAGTAATCAATACCATACAACTACTGATTCACTTTTAAACACGTATATTCTTCCTCTTTCTATTCTTACTAGATTTTATTCTTATACTTCCTTTTTGATTATACTATTATATTTCAAAGTTCGTTTCCTTATCGACTTCTATATATTTTGATATGTTAATTTCTAACTATCAAATTATCTTAAAAATATTCTATCTCCTTAAATTCCTGGAAAAATTCGCCATAACCTCCTTTGTACCGGGAGCATCGGGAAATTTCAAATAGCTTTCCCGGTCCTTCTCATCTCAAAAAGAAAAAGAAAAAGCCAAGCGGCTAGCCGATACGGCGCATAAAATCTCATATGGAAATTAAATACGTAACTTTTTGTCGGGCATTCTATTTATTTCACTTCTAATACTTTATCCTATACCTGTCTCCTGTATGTCTATACCTGTCCAATCTATTTTAACTATACCAATCGTTTTAACTCAATTTGTTAATTTAATCTGTTACTTAACTTTTCAGTCTATTTCACCTTCATATTTGAACATGACATGTTCAAATATATTTTAACTGCATATTAACAAATTCTAATTATACTCATACTCTCGTTCCCTTATCGACTTCTTATTCAAATTCCAAATCAATTCTATTTGAATTCTTTTTATTTAAGCTTCATTTGAATTCTATTTGCATCCCTATATTTAAACTTCATCTGAATTCTACATTCAAATTCTATAGTTAAACTCCATTTGAATTCTATATTCAAATTCTATAGTTAAACTCCATTTGAATTCTATATTCAAATTCTATAGTTTAAAGTCTATTTGAATTTGATTATTCAAATCTCTATTTGAAAATACTATATTCAAATTCTATAGTTAAACTCCATTTGAATTTGATTATTCAAATCTCTATTTCAATTCCTTATATTCAAAGTCCATTTGAATTCTCGGCATTATTTATAAACAACGTTTATAACTTCAATTCAAATCCCACCTTTCCATTTATAAACAACGTTTATAAATTCGATTCAAATCCCATCTTTTCATTTATAACCAAAGTTTATAAATTCAATTCAAATTCCATATTTCCATTTATAAACAAAGTTTATAAATTCGATTCAAATCCCATCTTTTCATTTATAACCAATGTTTATAAATTCAATTCAAATTCCATATTTCCATTTATAAACAAAGTTTATAAATTCGATTACTTGTTTTATATACCTTCAAAACAAGTTAATATTTCCTATAGTTTTATTTAAAATTCAAATTCTATTTATAAAAATAGAATTTCCTTTTTAAATATCAAATACCCTTTCCGATAATTTTATGAATCAATATTCAAACCCCAGGGATATTTTCAACGATCAAATCAACCAATTTTCAATCATTTGATTTTTAACACATTATATAGGAATATCTATGAAATCAAACAAACAACAACAGATAATATATTTTTGAGGAATCCAGTTGGATTCCTCCAGCCTGTTTTCCTGCATCCACAGACGTTAGTCAACATAGTAATACCCATCCTGCTTCGAGGCAGGATATCACGGTATAGAAGGTCATCCACTAATCATAGCGTGGGGCGTAAAGGGTAATCATCCGCTATGAAACTGCGGGCATACGCTAATGAGACTGCGGGAATCCAACCAATCATAAACCCAATATATATATATATATATATATATATATCCTAAATAACTAATATATATTTTTAAAACAATCAAACAGCATTCAGACAAGCACAGACAATTATTTTTAACTATATAAAAATAATTTCTAAATAAATGGTGAGTGAGGTTTACTCACCAGAGCTTTTATTATTTGACCCATTCCGAGCAACTCGAGCCATGTTCGATTAAATTAAAATTCTCGCTAACTCCAACATATCCCAAATGTCTTCTAGTTCGAATAGCTCGTATTCGTGGACCAGGTCGTCTTGGTTTCAAGATTTTTGAACCTTGTATAATTTAAATATACACTGTTTCAATTAACGATTTTAAATGATAAGATAAAAAATTTAAACCTTTCCTTAGTTTCTTACTTACGGTTAGTTTTAGAACCCAATCACTATACTAGCTGACCAATATGTTTATACAATTTAATTGGTAACTAATTTATATATATATATATATCCCATTTTTCTTTAATGTAAATTTTATATAAAATGAAAGTATACCTTACTGTAATTGCCAATGATTCCAGCGTCACTTCCCCCTACACTTCACGGTCTCAACCACTCAGGTAAGATCGAACAACACCATCGTTTAGAACTCACTGCTCTCAAAATCAGATCGCGGCTTCCCAAATTCCCACTATCGTGCTCCCATAAATATTGCGATTGCCTCCTTGAATAACACGACGATCTTCATTAGCCTAACTCCTCCCTTATCAGCTCGCTAACCCCCAGATGACCAAACGTCCTCGCATCGCCTCTTATCCTTGACATCACCTGCCATTATAGATCGACACAGCACCCCCTTAATCATCATCGACAAACTCATCTCCACTTAATGCGTTACTGTCCTGCCAGCTTCCTGAGCCATCGCGACTTCCATCCTCAAATAGAAGTACTGCCTTGAACCTCGTACTAAATTTCCTTACTGACCTCGACATCGATCTTTCCATCGCACCCCAGAAAAGTCGCGACATGAATGGTGTAGAATCCCACCCAAAAACACATAACGATCTCGTCCATCACCCTTCAGCACGAATCCAACCTTCGGTTTCCAAATCATTTACCCAATATTACCCAATTCGAACCTTAGGGCTTGTTGGCCCAAACCGAACACTTCAGAGTTGATCGCGAATGGGTTTGGATCATTAAAGGTAGGCAACGAAGGGGAAATCGCGAATTCTATTTTGATTATGAGAGTCGGCCATTATTTGTTTTACTTCCAGAAGAGAATTAAAGGAAAAAATGGAAGAAGATGTCTTGATTTTTAAAGAGATGGGTGCGGTTTTTATTTGAACAGCGAGGTCAATGTTTTGTGGAGGTTAATAACTTAGGGTGTTTTGTTTTTGTCCATTTATTTTTTCCCTCTTTGTTGTCTGGTTTATGTCCACAAAGCAAACAAATTTATTTTATTTAATTATTTTAGATCCGGTGTCCTTTAAATAAAAATACATCGTGATTTCCGAACTCCTTTTTAAACATAGTAACTGGCATTTCTAGGGTAACACCCCTATTTCGGACACACTGGGATAGGTCACGAAGTCTAATTCGATTGTCTGTGGAAGATACTTATTTAAATCTATATAAATTTATTTCAGACAATTTATTCTTCGATAATAAATTAATATTATTCTTCTAATTCAAACAGGAGTTTGAATTGATTTTCTGACTGTTTCTAATTCAGTTTTCAATTTCTCGAACTGACGTATTACGATAATTTAATATATTCGATATTAAATCGAAATTGATTATTAAATTAACAACTTAATATAAAAATTCATTTATATTTATCCACCCAATATTTAAATCCATTCTAAATATTTAAAATGAGTTGGTCGAAATCCCGGGTCATTACAGGAAGTGAATTCCTCCACCACTAAATGTAATACCTTGAAAAGATCATTTTATGTGATCTGTTAGGCATACTCTGTCAGACATTCGTCCATACAAGTTGCCCTGAGTCTAGACAAACCGAAGGCACTATCCTGTAAGCAGAACAACCCTTGCATTTATACTCTGTCTTCATATATATCCCTACAGACTACTTTCGTACGTAACATTGGTTTGAAGTGGTTTTGGGCCTAGTTCCTATCCCAATCTCTTCGAAACAACACGTCAAAAAGGGTCTAATAATATATCATTGATAGTTTGGTGTTTTAACTATCAATCTCAAAACAGTACGGTCAAGTATACTGAAAACTAAGGTTTTATTATTCCAAATCATTCATTAAATTTTTTTGTTAATCTTTGAAATCATTTCATCAAATCAAATCGATTTCATCCACCTAACTCGGTAATCATCTTTGTCTTCGTTAATTGAAAACAATAATGCTTCTTAACTTTTCAAAATGAACATATTTACTAAACTTCTTCCTTAATTTTGAAAATATGGCTATATTCTCTTACATACACATTCCATTCCCTTAACTTTTGAAATATATTGATATCAATACAAAATCTCAATTCTTATTAGGGAAAAATAATGTCAAATAACATTATATAAACTAATGGTTTTACCAAACTCCAATTCGACGATTTTCACTTATAAATGATGCTTATGATAATACATGCATATTATTTCAAATATTATCTTCAAATTCCCGCTCAAATATCCCTTCCATTTATTCGGAATAAAAACATCGTCATTACTTAATATTCCAAACCATATCATTTCTCGAAAATAGTGTTGTATATCTTATCAATTTGTATAAATATAATTCACATTTCAATGTTACCAAACAATGTTGAATTACACGTTGTTTTACTTTTAAAACAAATAGTTTATTTATATTTCAGTATCTTGCCATGATCGCTGAATCATTACATTTCAAATCCCGCAACTAATGCTGCAATCTTTCTCTTACGGAAATGATAATTTAATTTCAGCATCCTTCACCATTACAAACTAATATCATCCCCTGATAATAGTGAAGTCATTCAAGTTGGGGTATTTTAATTACCTCTTAGACCTTAACCGACAACGTTTTAATCTCAAAATATATAGAATTTTGTAACTTCAAAAACCGTAATTATATAACATCAAGCAAACCTATTTTCTATTTTCAAGTGTAGTTTTATAAACCATATTTTCACCTTTGAAATATTAAATTGATTATGATCATTTTTACTAAATCTTGACTTCCTGCCTCGTTACACAATTCCATTTAACACTTGAATTAAATTAATCCACTTCCCAAATAGTTTGCCCAAAACCATTTAAAATACATTCAAAATCCATTTATTACTTCTTACAATTTTTTTTCATACTTCATCCTTGCTCTTTTATATTGTTTTCTGATCCAAAACATCATCCATAATTCAATTCTTCCTTTAAACTTCTCCTTGAGGTTTAAATTTCACTTTACAACCCTTTACAAATATCCAGTTTTCCCTTTTCTGAATTTTGTAAAAATAATTGCCTTAATTATTTACAAATAATAATTACATCCTTCTTAACTGCAAATACAGTTTTACTTCTTTATTATGAAATGATTAGTGAATCACCTTTGAAATTATGATTTATCAATGATCAATTATATTTATAATCTTTAAACATTTTTATTTAAAAAGGTAAATTATAATAAGAAATACTATTTAATTAAAACAATTATTCGTTTCTAACCAATTTCGGTCAAAATAGTTGACTTCAGCAACTTTATCTCATCAGTTAATTTGCTAACTGATATTCATTATTTCTTCATATTTGATTAATAAAATTAATCTAATGATATTACTTAAATATTATCTTACAAATAACTATCCCTAAATACTAACCCATGGGTTAATTACTACTTTAATGTCAAATTCTGAATATATAATCGTTTACCATATTCTTAGTAAAATTCTTTTATCAACTTATTTTTAGAAATCTCATTTCACATATAAAAAATATTTGAAAATCTTACTTCAGTCATAAAATAAAATTTATAACCTAACTTCGTTAATTCGTCGAATGGCAAATTAACGTTTAAATAAAAAGGTGGATTCTAGGCTATTTGCTGCCAATACCTCAATCAATATTGTATATTGATTTAAATCACAACAACGTTGAATTTCAATTCAACGTTCAACAATCAAGCAAGTATTCAATGTCCATGGGATTCAATCAATACATATATAAACAGTGTAAAATTAAACAACACACATAATATTCGAGGAATCCGGTTGAATCCCTCCAACATGTTCTTCCCCGCACCACAGCTCGTCATAATAATTTATAATATCATATGAGATAGGAATTTAATTCCATAGTGTCCATATAATTAACATCAATCGATAACAAACCATAATCGACCAATAGCAACAATAGCATCCAATCATTCAATTTTATACTATCGATGATAATTATATGAATTTAATACATCGCAGCAGTCTAGAAATGTGTGAGAATTAACTCACCTTTATATTCGATGATCGATATCAGCGTTGTTTTCATTTAATTTTAAACGAGCATTTAAAATTAGATGAAAATCCAAGTGCTTCCAATCCTGTCCAAACTTGTACAATAGTGTAGCCTTCGTCGTGACGAACCCAACGGACCTAATTTTGTGTAATTCTAATAATATGTGGGCAAGTTACGCTTATTACAAGTTTATGTAAATTAAAAAATAACTAAAATAAACAAACTATGAATTAATTAAACCCCAAATTAATTAACAATCATTTATACCCTAAACATCACCATCTCTTCAGTGTATCGAGGAAAAACGTGTTTTCCTCCTTTGCTTGTTTGAAACCCGCTGTTCTTCCTGAAAAAAAACTTTTGACATTACCTTTGTGCTTAACACGCACAGACCCGCAACTTCAAATGGCCACCACCGCTGCCTCATCAGATCTGGACCTACCATGACCCTTCCATCGCCACCGCCTCACCACCAGCGTCCACCGCCCCAAGCCCCGACCTTCAACGTTGCCTAGATCGCCTCAAAAATCGCTGTGAACGGATTCTGTTCATGCCACCATGACTACCGCCACGCTACGAATCAGAACGCCAGACCACCACCATTAGATCAACCTGACTACCCCCTTCAATCCATATTCATACACAATGACCCCCTATCGACCACATCCACTAGAAAATCGCCAATTTTTTTTCTAATAACTCAAAATCACCAAACTTGAAATTTCTGATCAACCTTGTTTTCCCGTCACCACCGACCGTTTCAGGTCATAGGCATAAAAGAGAAAATGACCATCTACTCCTCCTCTACGTATTCCCTTCAGTCATCAAGATCCAATTCTTCTTCTATCTCTCTGAAATTTAAAAAGAACGAAACTGATTTTATTTAATTTTCGCCACTTTCCGATCGCCGCAGGCGACGATACCACCCCAAATTTTTACAGTACGTGGATATCGATCAGCTCTTCAACTTTTGTGTAGAAAGTTGTGATTGATTCTTGCTAGAACTAAAGATATAATTTAATTAACGAAAATGGACTTTTCTGTAAATTTGGTAAATGGTGAATGGTTTGGGTTGGGGAATTTCTGAGTTTAGGCTGAACGTAGGAAATATAAAATGTAAGAATATAATAATTTAAGTCGAGTGACGAATGACGGTGACTAATGAAACTTATTTCTGTGCCTATCGCCATTTCTGAACGCTGTTTATTTGTCTTTGTACTTACATAAAAACTCCATTCACGACAGAAATAGACATCATCTTATAATTTGACATTACGATCATAATGAAACTTATTTCGTCAAATTCCGAGTCCGTTTGCTCAAACGGCACTTGCTCGAGTCCAAATGGTCGTTTTATTTGCATTTAATTTTGCTATGTTCACAAAATAGCTCCAATTGATGTGAAACTTGAAATCTAGCAATAATTAGCTATTACTATCTCAATAAAATTTGTTTTGTTGAAAATGGAGGTTGTTTGAATAAAGCCCCTTTTTAAGCATCCAAATTAAATTAAAATAAACTAATTTTAAAGTACCTCAATATAATAACATTAAAATATATAATCTGTCATAGCTGACCAGAATTTCACATAGTTTCATAATAAATTATCTCGAGTTGAAATCTGAGCCAAAACGATATTAAATATATAAAAGTCCCTTGATTTAATATAAATAAACGTTATAATTTATAAACGAATTTCATAGTGACTATTTGAAAATTCAATTTGGACATAAAACAAATCTACCACATGAAATCTCGATTTTTCAGTACCATTAGAAAAATATTATCCCATAGATTCGTGCATTTCTTATTTCGAAGAAATCCAACTTATTTTGGATTCTGTACAACTAATTAAAGTTCAAAATGTAATATTACGAACTACTGCGCCGCTGCAGCTCGTTTTATAATTAAATTATAAATTGAACGTTCAATTGTCATTTAATAACGAAATCGTTAGTAGAGTTCAAAATCAAGCAACATTAAATTCTTTTTAAATTGTCAGTTCACATTATAATGCAAATCAACAAATCCCGACCATTCCGAAATTTAAATTATTATTTTATTATCTATATAAATAAAATATTCAAAATTATTAAATTCAAGCTAATTGAATTCGAAAACAATATTTAAAACCATTATTAAATAAATCATTTCAAAATCTGGGCCATTACGTTCCTTCTCCCTTAAAAGAATTTCGTCCCCAAAATTTCTAACAACGGAAGAATGGTACGAACTCAGTAATTTACAAAAATCTGTTAGCCAAATATCTTCAGTTATATTTGCGGAATTTCTAGTTTAACTAATTCAATTAGTTTCAACAGAAAAACCAATTCGAAAATTTTCAAAAATACTGAAAATATTCTTATACCTTAAATTTTGGTAGAGTCTCCCCTGTACAGAAGGACTTCTACAATATTGCAGGAACAACAGAAAGATATACATCAACCCACACAGTCAGAAAAATCCAATCTCAAAGCCAAAATAAAAGTTCATATTTTTCGTAGACGTACCTTTTTGTGAGCGTTATTATTCGATAAGTTATACTTGAGCTGGCTCAATTATTATACAGCTCCAATCAATTGGATTCAACTGGCTCCCGAATTAAATCAATATAACCTATGCACATGTTTTCAACTTAGATGAGATTCATTAGTTTCGAAATCATCAGTTATGTTGAAATATTCCAGCCATCTATTCCAGGCAAGTTCTACATATAATCCAATTTATATGAATTTTTGTTATCATAACCATTCACAATCCGTTTCAAGTTCGTTTATCTTGAGCCCATTTCAGCAAGTTTAATTTATTCACTCAAGATTTGTTTTCAATTAAGTTTATTCTATAACATGCAATCAATTTCAACCATTCAACTCAAATTGGTCTGCAAACATTTCATTTGGATTCATTATATGCACATAGTTCTATTTTCAAGTCAAACTTCACATTCATGTTAAATATTAACGCTTAGGTTTAAATTTTAACTTATACAATTCAAAATTTAAGTGAAAGCTTCTTATTTACACTTCCCATATTTAAAATTCCAATTCAAATCCATATCCAACCAATAAATTTCTACTCATTGGCTTATTCACTTTTATTTTGCCAGCTATCAATTTTAATTTCCAACCTAGTACAATTCTTTTTATCTTGACATAAGTAAAATTTCAATCCATTTGATTTCAGTCTGTTTAACATACATAAGTTAAATTTATATTCCAGAATTTAAATTCTCGGCTTTTGTTTTAAATCAATTTTGAAATCATATTATTATACACATATATTTATAATCATCTACAAATTCGAAACATTTGAATTTATTTCTAAAACAACTTGTTCTTTCAAACAAATTTTCCATTAATGATCTATTATGGTAGCAATCCGTCACCCAGAAACTTGAAAATGAATACCGATAATGTCGCAATCCATTACCAGAATTATTTTCTAGCCACTTAAGTGATTTCAGTGCTTAATCACTTTAAGAATCTATTTAAAATGATTTTTATCTAATAAACCTTCAAAGTAATGTTATATTACTTTGTAATATCTCATAAAATATTTTTCCAAATATCCGGGATTTAAATTCTCAATACTGGTCTAAATTCCATTTCAGTTCAACTTATTTGTATATACTTTATTCTATACAAATTCAATCTGGTTACAAATAACCATCTCTATAATATAATAATAATAACAAACAATTACATCAATAATTTCTAAAAAAATATTCCTTTATGTCAAAATATAATTTTAGGCAAAATTATTTCATTTACCCACCTTTTAAAACAATATTATGTCAATTTGCCTTGCCTAAGTGTTTATAAATCCCTGTCTACCTCGTCAGCTAAACGCATCGATTTGGAATTTATATACCGCTCAACAAATCAACCAACACAATATAAAATCATTATAAAAATGTACAAATACACTCTCTCGCATATGTACCCAAACTCAATCTAGGATATTACTAATCCCATCTCTGTTGAGTTACGCCACAGGGCCAAGGTAACTACTCAACCATCCGCTCTGATACCAAATGTAAAGACCCACTTTTTACATACAGTTTAAGCAAACATCTAACAACCCATGTCAACTCAAATTGCATAGAAAAGAAGATTGTTAAAAGAAAGAAGTTAGAAGGTGAGCGAAGAAAGGAAGAAATATAAGAATAAAAGAACAGGAATATTAGAGTCTCATGGAAGAAATATAATTATCAACAATACTTTATTCAAAAATAATTGTATATGATTACAACATCACAATATACATTTATATCCACCAATACATGGCGTAATAACTAGTACCAGCAAATATAGGAATACGTCTTGACTCCGGCTCCTCTTCTGGAAACTCCACGTGAAAACTAACATGGAAATATACTCGGTCTGATCCGAGCACATTTGAAGCAGAGCAAAATTCACTTGGATCAGTCTGGAGTACTATCGGTGATAAATTCATAGCAAAACAACTTGTTTAATTTCGAAAATCCTTTTGAAAGAAAAGGATAATAGTAAGACCAGCCCACACATAAACATGGACGGTTTTTACCTTACTATAACCTAAAACATTTTTGATATATCAAAATTTTGTGATATTATAATAGTGTCTATCAAATCACAAATAAATAAACAAATAGCAGAACGCTTGCATCTCACACTCTACATATATAATATAAAATCAAAAACAACAGGGCACTTATTGGAGATTGGATTCCAACTATGACAAGGTATGGGACCACCTTCTGATCAGTGAACTCTTGAGGGGATACAGTGGGGTTCAATAAGAATGTCTTGCAGCCCGACCACACATGACCGACCACTTAGTTAGCTTGAGTGTATTGAATATATTGTCACCAATGGTCAATACTGACATGACCATTCCGGGAGATACAGAAGCGAAAGAAGAATGAAATGAATTTTCTCTAGATCAGTGACAATTACCCTGCTTGGGTGCGACCCAACTAGCCATGATGCATGCCCGATTTCTGTCATTTCCCGATTGTGAGGCTTGAGGCTACGTTTACTTATCAGAACATCTGGCCACCATTCACTTTGAATGCCACCTCGTCATACCCGTAAAATAACTAGTTGATCTTCTCAAAAACATTACGGGTATAATGGCTAAGAGAAACAAATTCCTCTGCCACCAAACATAATACTTTGAAAATATCGTTTTATGTGATCCGTTAGGCATACTCTGTCTGACATTCGTCCATACAAGTTGTCCTCGGTGTGGACAAACCGAAGGCACTATCCTACAATCAGAACAACCCTTGCATTTTTACTCCGTCTTCATACATATCCCTGCAGATTAATTTCATATGTAACGTTGATTCGAAGTGGTTTTGGGTCTAGTTCCCATCCCGGTCTCTTCGAAACAACACGTTAAAAAGGGTCCAATAATATATCATTGATAGTTTGGTGTTTTAGCTATTAATCTCAAAATAGTACGGTCAAGTATATTGACAGCTCAGGTCTTATTATTCCAAGTCATTCATTAAAACTCTTTGTCAATCTTTGAAATCATCTCATCAAATTAAATCAATTTCATGCACTTATCTAGATAATCACCTTTGTCTTCATTAATTAAAAACAATAATGCTTCATAACTTTTCACAGTGAACATATTCAATAAACTTCTTCCATACTTTTGAAAATATAGCTAAATTCTCTTACAAACGCATTTCATTCCCTTAACTTTGGAAATATAATAATATCAATTCAAAATCCTAATTCTTAATTAGCGAAAAATAATGTCAAACAACATTATAAAAACTAATGGTGTTACCATACTCCAATTCGACGATTTTCACTTAATAATGATGCTTAAGATAATATATACATGTTATTTCAAATACTATCTTCAAATTCCCACTCAAAATATCCCTTCCATTTATTCGGAGAAAAACCATCGCCTTTATTTAATATTCAAACCATATCATTTCTCGAAAATAGTGTTGTATATCTTATCAATATGTATAAATATAATTCACATTTCAATGTTACCAAAAAATGTTGAATTACACATTGTTTTACATTTAAAACCAAATAGCATATTAATATTTCAAATATCTTGCCACGATCACTGAATCGTTACATTTCAAATCCTGCAATTAATGTTGCAATATTTCTCTTATGGAAATGATAATTTAATTCCAACATCCTTCACCGTTACAAACTAACATCATCCCATGATAATAGTGAGTCATTCAAGTTGGGGTATTTTAATACCTCTCAGACCTTAACCGACAACGTTCTTATCTCAAAATAGATAGAAGTTTGTAACTCCAAAAATCCTTAATTATATTACATCGATTAAACCAATTTTCTATTTTCAATTGTCTTTTTAAAAACCATATTCTCACCTTTAAAATATTAAGTCGAATATGATCATTTTTACTAAATCTTGACTTCCTACCTCGTTACACAATTCCATTTTACACTTGAATTATATTATTCCATTTCCCAAATATTCTTCCCAAAACCATTTAAAACATATTCAAAATCCATTTATTACTTACATAAAAAACATTTTCAAACTTCATCCTTTCTCTTTTATATTTTCTATTGATCCAAAACATCATCAATAATTAAATTCTTCCTTTAAACTTCTCCTTGAGGTTTAAATTTCACTATACAATCCTTTACAAATATCCAATTTTCCCTTTTCTGAATTTTATAAAAATAATTGCCTTAATTATTTCCAAATAATCATTACTTCCTTCTTACCTGCAAAGACTGTTTTACTTCTTCACTACTGTAATGATTAGTGAATCACCTTTGAAATTATGATTTAACAACGATCAATTATATTTATAATCTTTAAACATTTTTATTTAAAAATGTTAATTATAATGAGAAATCTTATTTAATTAAAACAATTATTCATTTCTAACCCATTTCAGTCAAAACAGTTGACTTCATCAACTTTATCTCATTAGTTATTTCGCACTTCCTATTAGATTAATAAAATTAATATAATGATATTACTTAAATATTAACTTACAAATTACTATCCCAAAATACTAACCCGTAGGTTAATTATTGCTTTAATGTCAAATTGTGAATATATAATCATTCATCGTATTTTAATAAAATTCATTTATCAACTTACTTTAGAAATCTCATTTCACATATAAAAATAATTAAAAAACTTACTTCAATTATAAAATAAATTTTATTACCTAACTTCTTTAATTCGCCGAACGGCAAATTAATGTTTAAATAAAAAGGTGGATTCTAGGCTATTTGCTGCCAATACCTCAATCAATACTGTATATTGATTCAAATCACAACAACATTGAATTTGAGTTCACCGTTCAACAATCAAACAGGTCTTCAATGTATATGGGGTACCATCAGTTCATATATAAGCAATATAAAAATAAACAACACACATAACATTTGAGGAATTCGGTTGGATCCCTCCAACCTGTTCTTCCCTGCACCACAGCTCGTCAAAACAATTTATGATATCATATGAGATAGAAATTTAATTCCATGGTGTCCATATAATTAACATCAATCGATAACAAACCATAATCAACCAATATCATACATAGCATCCAATCAGTCTTATATTATCGATGATAATTATATGATTTAACACATCACATCAGTTTAGAAAAGTGTGAGAATTAACTTACCTTTATATTAGACGATCAATATCAGCGTTATTTTCGTTTAATTTTAAATGATCGTTTAAAATTAGATAAAAATATAATTGCTTCCAATCCTGTCTAAACTTGTTCAACTATCTAGCCTTCGTCGCCATAAACCCGACGAACCCAATTTTGGGTAATTCTGATAATATACGGGCAAGTTACGCATATGTCAAGTTTATATAAACTAAACGATAATTAAACTAAACAAACTATTAATTAGTTAAACCCTGAACTAATTAATATTTATTTATACCTTAAAATTCGCCATGTCATCAGTATATAAAGGAAAACACATTTTCCTCCTTTGCTTGTTTGAAACCCATTGTTCTTCCTTGAACAAAACTGAAAGAACCCGTAACTTCCCCGTGAAGGAAAGAACGAATACTTTGAGAACAACACACAAAAGGACACATACGGAAGAACATTTCATTGTATATTACAACAATTCCATCAGATACAAGAATATACAGAGTATGAATGAATCAATTACATTCGACAAATATCAGAGATTACAATAAATTACATAGCAGCGGAAAAATATACAAAACACAACTGAAAGTGATACACGGATACAGAGCTTTCCGAGCATCGTTCCAGCTGTAAATCAGGACCCTGTGAATATAAATCTGCGAAACCAAAACTACTAGCTGCCCGTGCGGAAAATAGGGGCACCCAGAGTTTAGGTTAAAACAATAAACTCCAGGTCAGTCATGTGACTGGTGTGAGAACTAAAACAGTTATTTAAAACTTTACTTTAAAAGAGAGTAATTCAAGGGACCACGCCGTATACACGGAACGGGTTTCCTCCCAAGAATACCAGTGCATATAACAAAACAACGCAATGCTTTTTGGAAAAATGAAGCTATTATAAGACCCAGGTCCCATCACATAATGCAACGCAAGCCGGAGGATAGGGTTTTCCCTTATAATAGCCAAACATGCTTGGTACGTTTAAAACAAATCATTTGATACTATTATAAGTGTATAGTGTCAAAACAATTTCAATCATAAATATCAATCATAGGCGGCATGGGTACCATCTATCATGTCGCCATACTAGTTCTACAATTAAAACCGCAATATCACGTATTGGAAATTGGATTCTTTCATGAGTCGGGGCAAGGGACAAGCTCCTCTCCGCGTTCGAGACACTCTAGCAAATGCCTCGCGACCGCACACAGCAATCCCTGGATCCTCCAAGGCCGGTCCTCTCTTACTTTTGAGGATTAGCAATTCCTGAACATACGTTTCCCGGTCCTTACAGACCTATATCCGAGGTGCCTCGTATCCAAAAACCACACAGGTGAAAAGTATATAAATGTCAGGGCTGGTAGGTCACTGACACCACCCTAGCTAGAAAGAAACGTCGTGCACTCCTTGGGTCCGTATCCCATTTTTGACTCATACCGAGGTGTGAGGCTCGCGAATTCACGTTATACACAAAGCTACGCCACACAGGCCGTGCTTTGATCATCAACCACAAGACTTTGCTTTTCAACAGAAGCCTTGATCAATTGCCACTTACGCATGCCACATTGGCAATTCACTCCATGCGACTGATGTCCATCGATATACAACCTCTGAGCTCGTACGTCTCAGAGAAGGGCGTTAAGCAAGAGAATAAATCCTCCGCCGCCAAACAGATGCATATTTAATAGAGATCAATCAACACAGAATAAAATCCAAAGTCAGACACACAATCCATTTACAAGTTCGTTCTGGGCCTGAACGAAACCGGAGGCACTTTCCTCGTATATCCATCCATCTCCAAGTACGTCTGGACGATCACCAACTGATTCCCTCATCCTGGGTGTACAGCCCAATCAAGATCATCAGTAATCACCCAAACGATGTGAAGACTTCCGGTCTTCAACCACCGTCTTCATCTTCGACATCTCGTCGAATCGGTTATTCAGAATGGGTATAACCCGGCCTTTCTGAATAGCCCACGTGTATGATAAACAAATTGTTACACAAACACAACAAACGCCTCATTCCAATTCAGCATATTCTTTTATTCACCAAAATCACATTCTTAGGGAAAGATTCCCATTAATTTTATCAAAGATAAATTCTTCTAAATTTATTCTTTAATCCTCCTTTGGATATCATTTCAAACTAGTCGGGATTAACGAACCACACCGAAGTAATTATTTATTTTATTTCCCAATCCCAACCTATATATCCCATGGAGAAAACTGGTAATACTCCACATCTAACACCACGGTGTTATCGGTAAAATTAATTACCATTTCACGTTCAAATCTAATTAAAGATTTAACTATCGCTTTGGAGCAAAACTGGTGGTACTCCATTCTCGATCACCTTTCAAATTTGATAATTTAAATTATCAATTCACATTTTTAATCTAATTAAAGATTCATTAAAACTCCACTTTGTTTTAATCTTTTCAAATAAATCAACATCATGCCTTTAACTGGGTTAAAGAACCAATGTCATCTAAAACACGATTCACGACAAACCAAATCATATTTGATATTAAATACAAGGCTCTGAATAGAAAATATATCGGCTTATATTCAATATCAAATTCTGAAACCAACAAATATCGTATTGGAAATAACGATATATAATATATCTTTCAAATTCCCAAAAACAATATCTGTATAGTCATGAAATCCGACATCGAAATATCCCGAAGACAATTTCGATTCAACTCCAGTCCAATCCACGTATTGGGAATATTGATTATTTTTAAAATCACTTTCAAATTCAATTTATTTATTTTACAAATAAATTGATTTTAATTCTAGTTCAAAACTAGTTCATTTCGATAAAAATCTATTTTTACCTTCTAATGTGGAATTTTCCAGCCCAATTCTTTCCAATTCACATAATATAATTTTACACAAATTATAGATATTTTTAATAATTTTATCAAGGCCCGTACAGTCGATTTCCAACAACGGCCATCGAACTGCACTTACAGCGACCTTTTTCGAATTTGATTTGGACATAATTCCAACTCCAACCGTTAGATTTCAAATTTCTAATATTCGTTGGAAAGCTCTTTTCGATACGAACCCAACGGTTCCGGTTTTAGGAGAATCCGACGGTCGGATCTCCCGCAATGTCCGTTTGAAATAAATGGTCGAAATTCACGAACTTCCGCGGCGCGGTGCGTTCTATTTAGGCCATTATATTATATATATAATATATATAATATATATTTCGTCGATTTCCATTTAAAACGAATTTTATAAATCGTTTTAAATTCGTTTCTAAAACAATTCAACTTCTATACTCAGTTTCAAATCGATTTGATTTCAATTCAATTCGAGTTCATTTCAATCCAATTCAAATTCAAATTCGTTTCAATTCAATTCAAATTCAAATTCGTTTCAATTCAATTCAATTCGAATTTACCTTCTATTTGATCTAATTCGAATTCGTTTCAAATTGATTTTAATTCAATTTCAGTTTGTTTTAAATTTCAATTTCAATCTAATTCAATTTGAATTCATTTCTATTTTACTCGAATTCAAATTCACTTTCTATTCAATTCGAATCGAATTCATTTCAAATTGATTCAATAAAATTTCAATTTTTAATCTAATTCAATTTGAATTTCCTTTCAAAATATTAAATTTTGAAATCACCTTTCAACATTCATTATACAATGAATAAAATCGATATAAATATCGTTCGCGTCAAAATAACGCATCTCTAATCAACACGGCTTTATATATTTCAATAAATTCGTTATTCTATTCAACAAATGAATATTTATTTCATTCAACACATGAATCTATATTTCTTTCAACACACGACTAATCTCAGCACATGAGTACTGTCAACACATCACTATTTTTGTTATGTAAAATATTTTATAAAACTATGGTATCTATCATTTGATTTTCAATTAGACTTCTACTGGGAAGTAGTTCTAATTTTAAATATGATAAAGATGTAAATTTTATTATATAAAATATTTTACTCAACACACGAATAGTTTCAACACATGAATTTTCCTTTATAATATTCATTATTTTCCCGATTGGAATGAGGCCCAATCAATCACCATATAATGTCAATTATATGGATTTCCATACAACACATGTATATAATAGCATTGAAAAATAATCAACCTTCAACCAAAGTGCACTACACTGTCTAAGCATCAAATATAGATATCTAACGCTTATAACAGCCTGTCAATCAATCGATCGACATATTTAATCAATCAGGATGAGTGAACTTCAAATTTCATCCCAACACCCGTGTGGGGTTTCAAACAATCAAACACAGATTTTATTTGTGCAGTTGGGCGACGTGTAAAATTTATCGTCCCAATCAATGTCCTTCAAATAGGTGTAAATAAACAAACCGTCCGGTTTGTAAATGAATATTTTATTTTATTCACTTCCACGTTAAAAATTATATTTTTAACGATAAAATATTCTATATTAACACATGAATTTCTATTCATTTCATTTACACAATAAAAACGATATTTTTATTTTTCTAACATATTTTAGAAAATTTCGGCGGCATAACGGCACGATACTAGAAACGGGATAAGGCCTAGCCTTGTCCCCGGTCTAATAATGGCCACCGCCATACCCATATCAATCAAATCACTTTCGTTATGCAAACCACAAAATTTGGAGTAAGAGTCTAACCTAGCCTTACTCCTTCGCCTTATAACGGCGCACGTCTAATCCTAACCCATTTATCGATTCGATTTTCCACACCACAAACCACATTCAAACAAATATCGCAATCAATCACCAAACAGCCAAACAAACAAGTCCATGGTCTGTGTACGATTGTGTCGGGTGCTACTAAACACCGTCTGCATCCTAGTATATATATATATATATATAACTAGAAAAAGAAGTTTAGAGTGAGAAGTTCTCACCGATAGCTATCCAATACCACGACTCTTCATTTATAGAAATCTTCTTCATTCTCGCCTTTTTATCATCTTCGTTGCCCGTAGTCACTACATATATAAAAATCACACATTTTTATATTTTGATGTTTTTAAAATAAAAATCACATTTTTATTTATTCACTTTCAATTTAAAAATCATATTTTTATAATCACTTCATATATATAAAAATCGAATTTTTCACAACGCTACTATATGGATAAAAATTACATTTCTATCTCGCTATTCTTCATATAAAGATCTCGCCTTTTCAAAAATATAGATTTTGCCTTTATAAAAATAAAGTTTTTGCCTTTACTATCATTAAAATATCGTCTTTTTATTTTTAAAGATTTTACCTTTTCAATTCCATCCCTATAGAAATCACATTTTATTTTGCTACCTATAAAAAGATGATATTTTAATATTCCTAACATGTAAAAATTATATTTTTAATTCTTTAAAAATATAAAAATCATATTTTTACATCTTCTATATAGTAAAGATTATATTTTTAATACTTTAAAAATATAAAAATCATATTTTGATTATCTTCCTTATATAAAAATTATATTTTTAACTTCCACAATTCAAAATCAAATCTTTACTTTTCAAAATCAAATCATTTTGATTTTAAAAAAAACTAATCTTACCTAGTTAATAAAAATCGCATCTTTCTAGTTTAAAAAGAACTATTTTTCCTAAATAAACATTTATTCTTTTCTAAACTAAAAATTAATGCTTTTAAATTAATAAAAATCAGTTCTTGTTAACTATAAAAATTCAGTTTTAAAATCGAATAGAACAATAACTAAAATTGAAAAATAAATAATAAAAAAAAAAACTTACAGGAATCGGAGAGGAGGGGGGCGTCGGTGGTTGCCTCGCTGCTGGGGGGGGGGGGGGGGTGTGTTCGCGAGGCGCTGGAGGGAGGTGGGTGGCGACGCGGCTGAGGCCGCGGTGGACGGAGGAGGGGAAAAGGAACGGGACGCGAGGGCGAGGGGGTTCGGGTTCGAGGCGT
Source organism: Allium sativum (assembly GCA_030737875.1). Lineage (NCBI taxonomy): Eukaryota > Viridiplantae > Streptophyta > Magnoliopsida > Asparagales > Amaryllidaceae > Allium > Allium sativum. The sequence goes on along the minus strand of CM060912.1, from coordinate 764,583,248 downwards.
TCGAATGGAGGAAGAAGGAGGAGAGGAGGGAGAAGGAAGCGGCGGCGTAGGGGCTGCGCCACCCTTGGCGGCGGCGACGGTCCATCGGGGAGGGGCGGCGGCTCCTCCCCCGTCGCTCTCCTCTTTTTTTTTTTTCTTCTTTCTGTTTAATGAAACGAGAAAAGGGGGGCCTATATATTTTAATTTTTAATTAATTTAATCGCAAAAAGTTGACTTTTACATACGACCTCTAAACGAGGCCCACCGCCTGTCGTCCATAGCATATTACCCCTATTCTGAACACAATGGGATATGTATCGTAGGTTGATTCGATCGTTAAAATCAGTTTTCATTGAATTTACATTTAAATCGCTATATTGAATTTTAAACGTACATTTCAAATTACCGGGGTCACATACTAACTAGAAAAATTCCAGAAAAATATTTTCTAGCTTCGTATGGACGATACGGTCCTAACAAAACTAGTTTCGTCGAATTCTGAGACCGTTAGAAAAATGACCAATTTCCAGTCGATTAAAATCAACTGAAATGGTCAAAACACGTTTTCCTTTGCCACGCTCACATATTGATTCGAAAAATTATGAAATTTGAAACCTAGCAATAATTTGACACCACGGACCCAACAAAAGTGGTTTCGTTGAAATCCGAGGTCGTTTGCAAAATGTCTATTTTTAAGGGCCTGAATTCCATAGCAACTATTCAGAATTTTCAACCGGACATATCTTTTGATTCCCGCTATGAAATCTTGATCTTTCGGATTCGTTGGAAAGATATTATCAATTAGATCCTATCATTTTTGGTTTCACTAAAATCCGGATTGGTTTGCACCCGGTACATTCAATTGAAGTTTGAAATCGAATTATCGAACTACCGCGCCATTTTCAATTCTATTTATAATTATATATAAATATTTATATTCTAACGACGACGTATATAATATATACGTTCTATTTATATTTAAAATAAATTTCTCGTCGATATTATTTAAAATAATTCATTTTAAATGATCAAAATTCGCTAAAATTGCCAAAATAAAAATTTTAAACTGGCCCAGATTTTCGGGTTATTACAATCTCCCCCACTTAAAACTTTTCGTCCCCGAAAAGGAACAAAGTCGAAAGTGGTTTGATTATTTAGCTCTACGTTCGATCTGGCTTTCATTCTCCAACTCTTTAGTTTCTGAGAATTTTCAAATTTTCAAAAATTTGGCTAACACCCTAAATTTTCGAAAAATTTCGCCATAACCTCCCCTGCACCGGGAGCATCGGGGAATTTCAAATAGCTTCCCCGGTCCTTCAGATCTCAAAAAGAAAAAGAAAAAGCCAAGCGGCTAGCCAATAGGCTCACAAAATCATCATCACCCAAACAAAACAGGAAATTATGTAGTAAACATGTACCTATTTGTCGGGCAAACAAATTTTATTCTTCGGCTCTAGCCTCCTTGCTATGACCTGTTCAATGTAAGTATATATATATGCAAACAAATGCGACCAATTTTCAATATAATTCAATATGTGATTCAATTTAGGCTAAATGGTTAAAAATTATCAAACAAATAAACAAAGAACACAAACATCAATCAATTAGTGAATTAGAGTTTCAAATTCATAATTTTTGATATATATACAAAAAATCATGTTTTTGATGCCAATTCACAACAATGTGTTCTAGCTATATAAGTTTTGGTTCTCACACCAGTCTAATGGAAATATATAGAAATCACACCTTCGAAACACGAATATAAATACTGATGATGTGGCCACATCATCAGAATTATCCCCGGGTGTCTAGAATGTGATTCTATATCTATCCAGTATATTAAAATTTCGACTATACGTTCATGACGCGTATACGCGAAATCTATATATACTCGATTGTCCATATTCAAAATAAATAAATATTCAAATACGTATAAAGCGATTTAAATTTTTAAAACTAAATTGTTTTCATTTGAAAAGTATACTCTTCACACTCGTTCTAGGATACTACTGATCCTATCTCTAACGAGTCATTCTAATTGGATATTGCTAATCCAATATCTGATGAATTCTTTCGTATGGTTCTAATGTGTCTTGTCCTCGAGCTCTGTAAACCAAAGCTCTGATACCAACTGAAAGAACCCGTAACTTCCCCGTGAAGGAAAGCAAGAATACTTTGAGAACAACACACAAAAGGACACATACGGAAGAACATTTCATTGTATATTACAACAATTCCATCAGATACAAGAATATACAGAGTATGAATGAATAAATTACATTCGACAAATATCAGAGATTACAATAAATTACATAGCAGCGGAAAAATATACAAAACACAACTGAAAGTGATACACGGATACAGAGCTTTCCGAGCATCGTTCCAGCTGTAAATCAGGACCCTGTGAATATAAATCTGCAAAACCAAAACTACTAGCTGCCCGTGCGGAAAATAGGGGCACCCAGAGTTTAGGTTAAAACAATAAACTCCAGGTCAGTCATGTGACTGGTGTGAGAACTAAAACAGTTATTTAAAACTTTACTTTAAAAGAGAGTAATTCAAGGGACCACGCCGTATACACGGAACGGGTTTCCTCCCAAGAATACCAGTGCATATAACAAAACAACGCAATGCTTTTTGGAAAAATGAAGCTATTATAAGACCCAGGTCCCATCACACATTGCAACGCAAGCCGGAGGATAGGGTTTTCCCTTATAATAGCCAAACATACTTGGTACGTTTAAAACAAATCATTTGATACTATTATAAGTGTATAGTGTCAAAACAATTTCAATCATAAATATCAATCATAGGCGGCCTCCCGTTCGCCACCAAACCGCGAAGCGAGAACCCCCCATCACGACTGCAACAAGAACTGGTGATACTCCATTCTCGATCACCTTTCAGATTTGATAATTTAAATTATCAATTCACATTTTTAATCTAATTAAAGATTCATTAAAACTCCACTTTGTTTTAATCTTTTCAAATAAATCAACATCATGCCTTTAACTGGGTTAAAGAACCAATGCCATCTAAAACACGATTCACGACAAACCAAATCATATTTGATATTAAATACAAGGCTCTGAATAGAAAATATATCGGCTTATATTCAATATCAAATTCTGAAACCAACAAATATCGTATTCGAAATAACGATATATAATATATCTTTCAAATTCCCAAAAACAATATATGTATAGTCATGAAATCCGACATCGAGATATCCCGAAGATAATTTCGATTCAACTCCAGTCCAATCCACGTATTGGGAATATTGATTATTTTTAAAATCACTTTCAAATTCAATTTATTTATTTTACAAATAAATTGATTTTAATTCTAGTTCAAAACTAGTTCATTTCGATAAAATCTATTTTTACCTTCTAATGTGGAATTTTCCAGCCCAATTCTTTCCAATTCACATATTATAATTTTACACAAATTATAGATATTTTTAATAATTTTATCAAGGCCCGTACAGTCGATTTCCAACAACGGCCATCGAACTGCACTTACAGCGACCTTTTTCGAATTTGATTTGGACATAATTCCAAATCCAACCGTTAGATTTCAAATTTCTAATATTCATTGGAAAGCTCTTTTCGATACGAACCCAACGGTTCCGGTTTTAGGAGAATCCGACGGTCGGATCTCCCGCAATGTCCGTTTGAAATAAATGGTCGAAATTCACGAACTGCCGCGGCGCGGCGCGTTCTATTCAGGCCATTATATTATATATATAATATATATAATATATATTTCGTCGATTTCCATTTAAAACGAATTTTATAAATCGTTTTAAATTCGTTTCTAAAACAATTCAACTTCTATACTCAGTTTCAAATCGATTTGATTTCAATTCAATTCGAGTTCATTTCAATCCAATTCAAATTCAAATTCGTTTCAATTCAATTCAAATTCAAATTCGTTTCAATTCAATTCAATTCGAATTTACCTTCTATTTGATCTAATTCGAATTCGTTTCAAATTGATTTCAATTCAATTTCAGTTTGTTTTTAATTTCAATTTCAATGTAATTCAATTTGAATTCATTTCTATTTTACTCGAATTCAAATTCACTTTCTATTCAATTCGAATCGAATTCATTTCAAATTGATTCAATAAATTTTCAATTTTTAATCTAATTCAATTTGAATTTCCTTTCAAAATATTAAATTTTGAAATCACCTTTCAACATTCATTATACAATGAATAAAATCGATATAAATATCGTTCGCGTCAAAATAACGCATCTCTAATCAACACGGCTTTATATATTTCAATAAATTCGTTATTCTATTCAACAAATGAATATTTATTTCATTCAACACATGAATCTATATTTCTTTCAACACACGACTAATCTCAGCACATGAGTACTGTCAACACATCACTATTTTTGTTATGTAAAATATTTTATAAAACTATGGTATCTATCATTTGATTTTCAATTAGACTTCTACTGGGAAGTAGTTCTAATTTTAAATATGATAAAGATGTAAATTTTATTATATAAAATATTTTACTCAACACACGAATAGTTTCAACACATGAATTTTCCTTTATAATATTCATTATTTTCCCGATTGGAATGAGGCCCAATCAATCACCATATAATGTCAATTATATGGATTTCCATACAACACATGTATATAATAGCATTGAAAAATAATCAACCTTCAACCAAAGTGCACTACACTGTATAAGCATCAAATATAGATATCTAACGCTTATAACAGCCTGTCAATCAATCGATCGACATATTTAATCAATCAGGATGAGTGAACTTCAAATTTCATCCCAACACCCGTGTGGGGTTTCAAACAATCAAACACAGATTTTATTTGTGCAGTTGGGCGACGTGTAAAATTTATCGTCCCAATCAATGTCCTTCAAATAGGTGTACATAAACAAACCGTCCGGTTTGTAAATGAATATTTTATTTTATTCACTTCCACGTTAAAAATTATATTTTTAATGATAAAATATTCTATTTCAACACATGAATTTCTATTCATTTCATTTACACAATAAAAACGATATTTTTTTTTTCTAACATATTTTAGAAAATTTCGGCGGCATAACGGCACGATACTAGAAACGGGATAAGGCCTAGCCTTGTCCCCGGTCTAATAATGGCCACCGCCATACCCATATCAATCAAATCACTTTCGTTATGCAAACCACAAAATTTGGAGTAAGAGTCTAACCTAGCCTTACTCCTTCGCCTTATAACGGCGCACGTCTAATCCTAACCCATTTATCGATTCGATTTTCCACACCACAAACCACATTCAAACAAATATCGCAATCAATCACCAAACAGCCAAACAAACAAGTCCATGGTCTGTGGACGATTGTGTCGGGTGCTACTAAACACCGTCTGCATCCTAGTATATATATAACTAGAAAAAGAAGTTTAGAGTGAGAAGTTCTCACCGATAGCTATCCAATACCACGACTCTTCATTTATAGAAATCTTCTTCATTCTCGCCTTTTTATCATCTTCGTTGCCCGTAGTCACTACATATATAAAAATCACACATTTTTATATTTTGATGTTTTTAAAATAAAAATCACATTTTTATTTATTCACTTTCAATTTAAAAATCATATTTTTATAATCACTTCATATATATAAAAATCGAATTTTTCACAACGCTACTATATGGATAAAAATTACATTTCTATCTCGCTATTCTTCATATAAAGATCTCGCCTTTTCAAAAATATAGATTTTGCCTTTATAAAAATAAAGTTTTCGCCTTTACTATCATTAAAATATCGTCTTTTTATTTTTAAAGATTTTACCTTTTCAATTCCATCCCTATAGAAATCACATTTTATTTTGCTACCTATAAAAAGATGATATTTTAATATTCCTAACATGTAAAAATTATATTTTTAATTCTTTAAAAATATAAAAATCATATTTTTACATCTTCTATATAGTAAAGATTATATTTTTAATACTTTAAAAATATAAAAATCATATTTTGATTATCTTCCTTATATAAAAATTATATTTTTAACTTCCACAATTCAAAATCAAATCTTTACTTTTCAAAATCAAATCATTTTGATTTTAAAAAAAACTAATCTTACCTAGTTAATAAAAATCGCATCTTTCTAGTTTAAAAAGAACTATTTTTCCTAAATAAACATTTATTCTTTTCTAAACTAAAAATTAATGCTTTTAAATTAATAAAAATCAGTTCTTGTTAACTATAAAAATTCAGTTTTAAAATCGAATAGAACAATAACTAAAATTGAAAAATAAATTAAAAAAAAAAAATAATAAAAAAAAAACTTACAGGAATCGGAGAGGAGGGGGGGCGTCGGTGGTTGCCTCGCTGCTGGGGGGGGGGGTGTGTTCGCGAGGCGCTGGAGGGAGGTGGGTGGCGACGCGGCTGAGGCCGCGGTGGACGGAGGAGGGGAAAAGGAACGGGACGCGAGGGCGAGGGGGTTCGGGTTCGAGGCGTTCGAATGGAGGAAGAAGGAGGAGAGGAGGGAGAAGGAAGCGGCGGCGCAGGGGCTGCGCCACCCTTGGCGGCGGCGACGGTCCATCGGGGAGGGGCGGCGGCTCCTCCCCCGTTGCTCTCCTCTTTTTTTTTTTTTTCTTCTTTCTGTTTAATGAAACGAGAAAAGGGGGGGCCTATATATTTTAATTTTTAATTAATTTAATTAATTTAATCGCAAAAAGTTGACTTTTACATACGACCTCTAAACGAGGCCCACCGCCTGTCGTCCATAGCATATTACCCCTATTCTGAACACAATGGGATATGTATCGTAGGTTGATTCGATCGTTACAATCAGTTTCCGTTGAATTTACATTTAAATCGCTATATTGAATTTTAAACGTATATTTCAAATTACCGGGGTCACATACTAACTAGAAAAATTCCAAAAAAATATTTTCTAGCTTCGTATGGACGATACGGTCCTAACAAAACTAGTTTCGTCGAATTCTGAGACCGTTAGAAAAATGGCCAATTTCCAGTCGATTAAAATCAACTGAAATGGTCAAAACTCGTTTTCCTTTGCCACGCTCACATATTGATTCGAAAAATTATGAAATTTGAAACCTAGCAATAATTTGACACCACGGATCCAACAAAAGTGGTTTCGTTGAAATCCGAGGTCGTTTGCAAAATGTCTATTTTTAAGGGCCTGAATTCCATAGCGACTATTCAGAATTTTCAATTGGACATATCTTTTGATTCCCACTATGAAATCTTGATCTTTCGGATTCGTTGGAAAGATATTATCAATTAGATCCTATCATTTTTGGTTTCACTAAAATCCGGATTGGTTTGCACCCGGTACATTCAATTGAAGTTTGAAATCGAATTATCGAACTACCGCGCCATTTTCAATTCTATTTATAAATATATATAAATATTTATATTCTAACGACGACGTATATAATATATACGTTCTATTTATATTTAAAATAAATTTCTCGTCGATATTATTTAAAATAATTCATTTTAAATGATCAAAATTCGCTAAAATTGCCAAAATAAAAATTTTAAACTGGCCCAGATTTTCGGGTTATTACAAAAACTTTCGACATCACCTTTGTGCTCAACCCGCACAGACCCGCAATATCAAAGGGCCACCACCGCCGCCTCGTCAGATAGGACTGACCACGACCTTGCCATTGTCACTGCCTCACCACTAACGTCAACCACCGCAAGCCCCGGCCTTCAACATTGCCCGGATCGCCTCAAAAATCGCCGTAAAAGGATTCCGTTCTTGCCACCATAATTTCCGCCATGCTTTGAATCAGAACGCCGGTCCACCACCATTAGATTGGGTTGACTACACCCTTCAATCCATCTTCATACACAACGACCTCCCATCGACCACAGCCACCGAAAAATCGCCAAAACCATCTGCTACTTCGTCAAAATCACCAAACTCGAAAGTTTCTGATCAACCCTATTTTCCTGCCACCACAGACCGTTTCAGGTCATAGCCCCAAAAGAGAAAATGACCATCTACTCCTCCTCTACATATTCCCTTCAATCACCAAGATCCAATTCTTCTTCTATCTCTCTGAAATTTGAAAAGAACGAAAATGATTTTATTTCGTTTTTGCCACTTTCCAATCGCCTTAGGCGACGATATCACCCCAAATTTTTACAGCAATTAGATATCAACCAGATCTTTAACTTTGGAAAGTTTTGATCGATTCATGCTAGAATTGAAGATATAATTTAATTAACAAAAACAGAATTTTCTACAAATTTGGAAAAGAGACTGGTTTGGCTTGGGGAATTTCCGAGTTTAGGTTGAACGTTGGATATATAAAATGTAAGAATATAATTATTTAATTTGATGTGTCGAACGACAGTGACTGACGATTTTTATTCCCTGCCTATCGCCATTTCTAAACGTTGTTTATTCGTCCTTGTACTCACATACAAAATTCGTTTGCTATGAAAATTGACGTCATTGTATAGTTTGACATTACGATCCTAATGAAACTTATTTCGTCGAATTCCGAGTCTGTTTGCTCAAAATGCGCTCGTTCGAGTCCAAATGGTCGTTTTATTTACATTTAATTTTGCTATGTTGATAAAATTGCTCCAATTGATGCGAAACTTGAAATCTAGCAATAATTAGCTATTACAATCTCAATAAATTTTGTTTTGTTGAAAACGGAGGTTATTTGAATAAAGTCCCTTTTTAAGGGTCCAAATTAAATTAAAATAAACTAATTTTAAAATACCTCAATATAATAATATTAAAATCGGCCATACCTGACTAGAATTTCATGTAGTTTCATAATAAATTATCGCGAGTTGAAATCTAAGCCAGAACGATATTAAATATATATAATCCCTTTATTTAATATAAATAAACGTTATAATTTATAAACGAATTTCATAGCAACCATTTGAAAATTCGACTTGGACATAAAAAAAATCTACCATATGAAAACTCGATTTTTCTGTCCATTAGAAAAATATTATCCCGTAGATTCGGACCTTTCTTGTTTCGAAGAAATCCGACTTATTTTGGATCATGTACAACCAATTAAAGTTCAAAACTTAATATTACGAACTACCACGGTACCGTAGCTCGTTTTATAATTAAATTATAAATTAAACGTTCAAATATCATTTAATAACGAAATTGTTTGTATAGTTCAAAACCAAGTACATTAAATTATTTTTAAATTGTCAGTTCACATTATAATGCAAATCCAACAAATTCCGACCATTCCAAAATTTAAATTATTATTTTATTATCTGTATAAATAAAATATTCAAAAGTATTAAATTCTAGCTAATTAAATTCGAAAACAATATTTAAAACCATTATTAAATATTAAATAAATCAGTTCAAAATCTGGGCCATTATAGTTTAAGCCATTTTAATTTAAATTAAATGATTGAATAGAGATAACTTGTTCGTCTGTAATCAGAATTCAACGAAACAAGTTGGTGTGGGATCGCAGTGAAGAATACTATGTTGTTGAGCAGGTTCGGAAGGGTTTGGAAGCTATCAGAATTTTGTTTAATTTTAAATGATCATTTAAAAGTAAATGAACCAATGCATGAAGCGTCAAACGAAAATAAATATAAGTTAACTCTCATGCTTTCTGGAATTCTATGATGTGCTTAAATTCATATAATTAAAACTTATCGTTGATAGTATAAATTGGATGACTGGATGCCTTGGGTGTTATTTGTTTGTTGTTATTTGATGTTAATTATATTTATGTCATTTGAAATACATTGGACGAAATTTCTATGTTATTATAAAATGTTATAATAAGTTGTGATTTAGGGACGAAATTTCATATGCTGTTTGTTTTCATATTATTTATACATGAACTGATTGAACCCCAAGTGACACTCAAAACCTGTTTGGATTCTGAAGTTGAACTGAAGTTCAACATTGTTGCGATTTTAAATCAATAGACAGTATTGATTGAGGGATTGACAACAGACGACCTAAAATCCTCCCTTTTGTTAAAATGTTGATTTGTCGTTAGGCGACTTGAACAAGTTAAGTTATAAAATTTATTTTATAGCTAAAGCAATATTTTTAATTAAATTTTAGAAATTATATACAAATGAAGTTTAGAAACTAATTGATATTTATAAATTGGTTTATAAAAATGTTTCTACAAGTGTTATAAGCGAATAAAGTTGTAACTAACCTATGGTTAACATTTTGGGATAATTGTTATGAAACTAATTAAGCGATACTATTAGATTAATTACATTAATCTAATGGAAAGGAGTAATTGAGATCAGTTAACAAATTAACTGATGATTTAAAATTTGACTAAGTCAACTGTTTTGTTTGAAATTGGTTATTAGATTAATTGGTATTCAATTAATCTAATGAAAATAGTTTAGTAAATAAGTATTTTAAATTAATAAGATTTCTTAAAAATTTATTACCTTTTATTTAATGATGTTTAAAATGATTATTGAATTAACGTAGTTAGTTATTGTTAATAAAATGATTTAATTAATCTATTTAGTCAATAAAAAAGTAAACAGTTTTTACTTCAGTAAATGATGGAGTTAATTATTATTTTAATTAATAATAATTAAGGTGATTATTTCTTAAGTATAATTCATTTAAGATCGCAACTGAGATGGTAATAAACTTTAATTGGATAACCGCAAAGATTTTGTGAAGAGATTTATAATAAAAATCCAAGTGTTATGAGAAGGGTATTTAAAAGGAAGTTAAAGCTAAAGTGATAATTCAAAAAGAAGCGTGTACTTAATAAGTTGAGTCATAATAGTTTAAATCGAATGTAAAAAGGCAAAAACAAATGATGTTAATAGTTTGGGAAAGAAATCGTTAAATGAATTTTAGTTTTAAAATCCGAGTTTCATAAATGAAGTTATAAAAGGAATTAAACTAATATAATAATAATATTTCATATTCTGGAAAGAGATGGTTAATAAATGATTTATATATATAATAAGACATAATAGTTTTATGTAAAGAAGTTAATAAAGGGATTTTGATTTTGAAATCCAAGAATTTTTTTAATACGATGTTAAACGGGTTTTAATGGAAACGTAACGATATTATCAAAGCAGAGAAATGGAAAGGATTTTGTGAATGTATAGTAATGTTTTCAAAGTAAAGGGAATCGATTTTAAATCAATGAAATGATTTTCAAGAATGGATAAAGAGTTTAAAGAATGAGTTTTGATAAAAAGCGTTGGAGCTACCAATATACTTGACCGTATCGTCTGATTTAATAGTAAAAACCCCAACTATCAATGAGATATCTTATTAGACCTTGGATGTGTTGTTTCGGAGAGACCGGGATGAGAACTAGACCCAAAAGCACTTCGACCCAATGTTGCGTTCAAAACTAATTTGTAGGGATGTGGCTAAAGATGGAGCATTGAAGACCGTAAATCTTCATAAAGCGGAATAACTACTTATAATCTTTGGTTGGCCACTTGAGATACACTATAGTTCTGTTGTAGTTGAAATCTATGGACTGCAAGGACTACCCGCTATTGATCCTTAGGGTGATTCCTATATAGGATGCGGTAGGAGGGTACCTTCGGTTCATCCTGTTTTTGGATGACTTATATGGACGAATGTTTGACAGAGTATTTCCTAAGCATCACATACATTAATTTTTACAAATATACCAAGTTTGGTGGTGGAGAAGACAACTACTCTTAGCTTAACACCCAGAGTATATTTGTGAACGTCAGTTAGTGATATGGCCGATCTGACATTATGGCATTCAAAGTTATTGAGATGTTCTCTAAAAAGGTAATCATAACCTCAAGCCTTACAACTGGGAAATGACAGAAATCGAGCAGGCAGCATGGCGAAGTGGGTCATCTCAATTAGGGTGTATTGTCACCATCTAAAGAATTTCGTTTTGTTCTTCTTTCATTTCGATGTCTCCACCAAATATGATGGTTCGCGAACCGTAAGGTGACAATACATTCGATACACTCGAGTTGACTGAGTGGTCGGATTGCAAGATGTTCTTGTAGAACCCTAGTGTATTGCTCTCTAGAGGTACTCTTTCAGAAGGTGGTCCTGTACCTTGTCATGTGGGAAATCCAATCTCCAATAAGCACCATGCGGTTTTTGATTATATACTAAGTATGTAGAGCGTGATATGCAAGCGTTATGCTAAATGGTTATTTATTTATGGCTAGATAGACACTATTATAATATCACTGGATTTTTATATTAAAAAGTATTTTGGGTTATTTTAACAACCCGAATTCCAACAGACCGAATATTTTTCAAAATTCTAATCCAACGAAACCTATGTTGGTTGCTCTGGTATCCTACAGAAAAGACAGAGATATAAAATATGTCAGAGCTTAGAAAATATCTCACAGCGGAATGGATAAAGTATAATATAATCAAATTATAACCTTACCGTAGTAATAATACTGCCTAACCAGTATCCAAAGCTATCATATGTCTACCACAAATCTAACCTACGAATATGTTATGAGGAGGGGGGTCAGATCACAAGTTCCGGTGTCTGGATTTAAATTATACACTTTGGATAATCCTACGTATACCATTCAATCATATTTTTTTATTTATCAGTTTACTTGGGTTAACAACACCCAAGGCTTACACACGCATCGTACCCATATACTCCCAGTGGATTATCCTAATATAGTATATATGTAGCTACCCCCAATATTGAGGTACGCCCCATGGTGCCCCACTCACATGGTCTCCACCTTAATGTCACAGAAATATACGCAGTCCGTCATTCTACGCCAGAACGACGTATGGATAACTGTTACGTTCCATATATATCTGTCCTTACTATGCTACGTAAGCGTACGGACTACCGCCTTCGATCGGGTCAGATCTAACCCAGAGTAATTCCCTTGATTCTACGATACACCATCCAGAGAAGACATGCATGTGTTTAGACTTTCCTACGTACGTATCATCAATCGTATTGGATGCATTATCCATACATAAGCTTTAATGTGCACCGAGTTCCGTGGCAGGGCTATACAAGAAACATGGAACTCGGTCGAGAGCTTTTCCATATCTGTATAAGCCCGCCTTTAAGGGCCTCAAAATACAGATACCCCTCGGGTCTTCTTTTCATGGTGGCTATGGCCCCACCTCGGCCCCTCTCTTAACTAGTAAAGACTACAAGAGCTAAGCGACTTGCCCCTAATAAATAATCTAAACATATAGTTAGCATCTCCCCTCAACCACCATACCTCAATAGTGAAAGGTGAATGGTTTATTGGGTTTAGCTCTAGTCTTTTTGCATCCTACTGGTTGCCGATGACAGGTACCGGACGATCTACTATCCTTGTTGGTCCTGACCTCACCTCCCGTTGAGGCGATCGCCGAATCACCCTAGTGTCACCTCATCACAAAATTCTGACTGCAAAGCTACTTTTGCAGTCAAGGCCCACCCACCTGGTAGTAACGCGCAGACCCAACCTCTTCGAGTACAGCCTAAACATCTACCACCGCATAGAGGACTACCAGGCACCTTACGTTTCTCAGGAAGCTGCGTGCTTCCCCTTCTAGTCCTTCGTAGCCGACAAAATAATCAGATGAACATGCGCTCCCCTTGTGCTTTATAACACAATGATGATCTACCCCGTTGGGTTATTCACCCTTAAACGTGCAGACTGGTCCAGGCGCCTCATTTTAATATGTTATTAGACCCTATGTCTAAACATTCTTTTATGCGCTTGCCTTACCTCATCAGGTTTCCATTTAACTTGGTTATTACCATTTACATTGACTTCTTAATCAAGTTACTAAGTTCCTCTCACTTATTAATTTTAGTCATATAACTTAACCTATTTAAGTTTATTAATAAGCCACAACATGTTATTCTCTAGATTGTGATCCAAGGTCTGTAATACAAAATCCTTTTATGTTCTTGTTTGATTTCACAATTACAATAACATGTTCTACTTAATATGTAATCAAGTATATCTCAATTCACATGATTTCTATTTAACATGTCTCCTATCATTTATGATTAAATATAAATTATTTCATTTCATAAGTTGCCTCATTCTTTCTTATTTAATCATAATTCCATCTTATACTATCACTACAACTTATTGTTGTTTACTTATTAACTTAGTTCTCTTAACTAAGGTTTACTAATAAGTCTCCTTTCCATTTATTATAAGCTATGTTATAATTTCCACTTGTCCCTAGGATAGGCCTTAACATTTTATTCTCATCAGCATATTTCTGATTTCCAAGTTTACAGATTACTTAATTTATAATTAAGTACAACTTCTTATATTTCATAAATTTCCCCCTTTTCTCTACTTGTTACAAACAACTGGTTTCATGTTTTCCACATTTACTGATTACTTAATTTACAATTAAGTGCCACTTATCTCATTTCCTTACTAGTTTATTATAACCTAAGTTATAATCTTCACTTGTCCCTAGGACATGTCTACCTATTATACAACATTCTCATTAATGTAATTTATTTATAATAGGTTATTATCATTCCCCGTTCATTCTATTTCTTTTACTGTTGTCACTTTCATTCAATTCCATTCATTTCCATTGATTACCATTAATGCCATTTATTTCTATCCATTTATATTCATATATATATATATGCTTATGTACTAGACCTCTCGCATTAAGCCTACCACATGTGGATGCTGGATTTGCCGGGCAGTTTTGGGCAAACTTCTTCCACAAGTTGACATAACCTCGTGTCTTAGCACCGTTACATCTCTTATTCACGCACTAGACCCGTCACATTAAATTAAAAACTTGTGGATGCTGAATTTGTATGGCAGTTACAGGTAGACTTCTACCACAAGTTGAATTTAACCTCGTGTCTAAGTGCGTTATAGTTTTCAATTTTACTGTAAATTTTCTATATGATTTGGGCATGTCCATTCTTCCAAATTCTTTACTGTAATCCATGCTTTACATGTTCATCATATTAAGCTCATTTTATGTCGCATGTTGAAACACCCCACCTCCGTTAAGGTCACTCACACAGGGAATGCCTTAACTTTGGTGGGGGCTTATAAGTAAAAGGCTACAGATAAACTCAAGACATATATAAATACACATATTTTAAACAGCGGAAACCAAACAGACTTTTATTTCGTCAATACGTGTTCAAAACAAAACATTCCATAATTATCTCAAAATACTTCCATCATTACAACCTTATAACTGTCTTGATTATTAAAGAAGCATAAAACATAAATAAAGTGACAAAAATCCCCATAGTGATATCCAAAACCATAATCCAAGCAAAAGAGATCCAAATCATACATCTATGGTCTTGGAGCTTGTAAAGAGCCTGACTGACCTGAGCTGTTTCCTCCTTGTGGACCTTGAGGGGGGGGAGGCGAAAGAAAGGAAAGAAGATGAAAAGAAAATAGAGTCAGACATAAAGCCTGAGTAAATCTAGTAACTCTTCAGTATGTGAATAAGAAAAGGGCATGATAGATATATACTGAAAATAGGAAAGTGTCACAAGCTAAGGAGGTGTTGAATGTACTATCGCACCCATACTATATCTCTGCACCTACTTAAGTTTTATTCCAACTGGCACCCCATGTTAAGGGTGAAGTGATCCCCATTCTTATTAAAAGATCGGCTCCTACTCGCGTTAACATGTGTCATACGGCCCCCAAGAATTCTAGGTACCTATGTTGGTCCCACCATGGGGTGTATCAAGACCCATGGTGACGACCCCGACACAAATCTAGAAGGCATAGGTTATACTATTGGTGTCCCCAGTGCCCTGGTTGTCTGCTCCGGAGTGTGTGCATGCCCGCACCCCATTGGACCTACACTGTGCACCCACGGCCGTCGTTTGACCGCTTACAATCAGCCCAGTAATCGTGTCCCATCCTGCCTAGTTTCAGGGTACCGTTGATACCTAACTTAGGTTACTGCTGAAACGGGTCCCTCGTTACCAGGATTTTCTAGTCAAACATGTTAAGTGGTTAAGTGTCTGTATTTACCTAACCCCACCCATCAATTCTTGTTAACATGTTGAATTTGGTTAAGTGTTATAGTTGACTTAACCCTGCCACCTATCCTTAGCCTCTTAGGAGCACCAGACCACTCACACTAGACAGGTATTGCTACGTTACTGGATGTGTCGGTCGGTTCCGGGCAGGTTTAGACCGTAGCTCAGTCCAACCTCGGGTCCTTATTGGGTTCAATGCTTAACGACCCACATTGTATAGGTATTGTTGTGACTACTGGAGAGCCGGGCGGGTCCGGGAAGGTTTACGTCACAACTCAATCCAACCTCGGGTTAAGCATATCGTGTTTTCTAAATTTACATATTTTATTACTTCTCAATTATATATGTAAATGTCATATCTTTTATTCTTGGGTATATCAATTCATACCGCTTAAATGTCATTGCCGTTGGCATGTGCCAACCATGCCAACATATATTTTCATGTTTTACACCCAACGTTATTACCCCCGTTTGTTCGCAACATTATAACATGTGTTGGGCTTGTCACAATTCAGCCCAACTTTATAAACGTGAGAAAAAGGGGAGATTAATAACATGTAATACATAAAGGTGTGTGGCGCATGAACTTGCAATTTAGCGATTCAACTAACATATAATATGGATCATGTGAACTTGCATTCAAATCAAAGTATAACTAAGTAGGTGACATATGAAATGGCATAGTTTAGGCTAATACAAACTTGTGTTTAAACATGTTGAACTTGGCATAATGTCAACCACAAAACTAGCATATTGTATATTCACCAAAATGTCCAATTATAACATCTAATCACATAGCCTATTTCAACATGAACTTGCATAGTTTATGAAACCCAAACGATACTTAACATAGATCCAATTATACTTTCAAATAAACATGAGAATGATACCATAGGTTTTGGGTCATGTAGGCATAAAAGGTTTCAAATCTAGAACATGTTTACATAAATTCTAATTTAGACTAAGGGAATATACATAGTCCATGCCATCGAAATATACAATTTCTAGTTTTTCCCACAACTTGCAAGTGCCATTGTTTTCATATACAATTGTTCAATAGGCTTGCATCAATCAATTTATGCCACAAACATCAATACACAAGTCATGATAGAACCATTACAGTACACAGAATTTATACAATAACACAATTCTATTTTCATTTACATCGAATCACATCACAATTTTTATTCATATTCTGAAAGGTCACTATACTTACAACGAATGCAGAATCTTGAATTCTGGATTCTGAATTCTTAAATTGAGATGCGCTCCTTTGGGTAGAGTAACATTGCATTGATTAATTTGATTAAACTTTAATCTTCTTCTTAATTTCATTCGTCTCTTAGGCCTTTCTCTCTTGACGGCTATGTTCAATCCCTCCCTGGCAGCATGACGACTCCTTTCTTATTTTTTTGTGTGAATTTTCAGTTGAGACTTAGGGGTATTTATAGATTTTTAATTTTTTTGAGCCGTCAGATGAAGACAGGAGGAATCTAGGCCATACAAATTTCAAAGAGCCAATCAAGAGGTGACACGTCAGCCCTAGTGACACACAGAGCCACAGAAATTCGAGCCAGAGCCAGGTCGACCAGCAGGTCGACTGGCAGGTCGACACCCAGGTCGACACTATGGTCGACCCTAGGGTGTGTGTGTATATGCCTCCACGAGCAACCACTAGCAATCACTAGCAACCATTTGCAGCCATCATTCATAACATGTTTTCAAATACATGTTTGCATCCATTTGTTTCCTACCTAAGGAGTTAGGAAAAGGACCAAGGAGATATACCTAAAAAGATAGATAAAGCATAACTTAAGGAAAAAGAGAGATCAAAGATGTACCCTCAAAAAGAAGAGGGTAGGCAGCGCATATTCTGTCCTCAGTTTCCCAAGTCGCGTCTTCGTCGGCGTCGCTCCACTGAACTTTAACGAGTTTGAGTTCGCGGTTGCGTAGCTTTTTCACTTTAGTTCCTAAGATGCAGGTTGGAACTCTCCTCATAGTTGCTTCACGTTCCACTTCGGCTTCTTCTAGAATGCTAGGTTCCACCACTTCCGCAGACTCATGCAAACACTTCCGGAGGTGAGAAACATGAAAGATGTTGTGAACTCCGGCCAGTCTCTCGGGTAGCTCTAATCTATATGCCATCTTTCCAACCTTCTCGATGATAGGAAACGATCCTACAAATCTTGGTGCTAGCTTTCCTGTAGATCCAAAACGAACGACTTTCCTTAAAGGAGATACCTTAAGGAAAACCCTGTCCCCAACCTCAAACTCAAGGTCGGTCCTTCTTTTGTCGGCGTAGGATTTTTGTCTTTCTTGGGCTGTCTTCATCCTTCTCTGTATCAAGTCCACTTTCTCTGAAGTCTCTCGAATCATATCTAGCCCAAGTATAAGCTTATCTGTAGACTCAAACCAACAAGTTGGTGATTTGCACGGTCTTCCATACAAGGCTTCGAAGGGCGCCATACTAATGGTAGCTTGGTAGATGTTGTTGTAGGCAAATTCCACTAAAGGAAGGTGATCCTCCCAAGTCCCTCCAAAGTCAAGAACGCAAAGTCTCAAAAGATCCTCTAAAACTCTATTCACCCTTTCCGTCTGGCCATCAGTTTGGGGGTGATAGGCCGTGCTCAAACATAACTGTGTGCCTACAGCTTCTTGCAGACTCCGCCAAAACTCACTTGTGAAAATAGGGTCTCGGTCACTATTAATGCTGGAGGGTATCCCATGGAGTCGAACTATTTCCCTGAGGTAAAGAGATGCTAGAGATGAGGCAGTCCTTCTACTCTTGATAGGTATGAAGTGGGCGCTTTTAGTAAGCCTATCCACTATTACCCAAATGCTAGTGTTGCCTCTTCTCGACCTAGGTAGTCCATCAATGAAGTCCATTGAAATGCTATCCCACTTCCACTGTGGGACCTCTAAAGGATGAAGTAGTCCTCCAGGTTTCTTCTGTTCCGCCTTGACCCTTTGGCAGGTCCTGCACTTAGAGACGAAATCCGCCACGTCTTGCTTCATGCGGCACCCAAAGAAAGTCCTTTTTATATCCTTGTAAATCTTATCACCGCCAGGTTGTATAGTCATCTTGGAATGATGCGCTTCCTCGAGAACCTTCTTTGTCAACTCCCTTGCTTGTGGGACGCATAATCTTCCATCTCGCCTCAGCCAACCCTTATCATCGATGGCGTATCTATTGAGGTGACTAGAAGTCTCACCCCTAATAAGTTTATCAATCACATCAACAATCTGAGGGTCTTCACGTTGTGCAGCCCCTATTGAGTCTAAGAGAGTATGGCGTACTTCGAGAGATGCTAACAAACCCGGTACAAGATCCGAGGAGGGCCTAAAGTTAAAACTGGCTATATACTCCAAGCTTTGCCTCTCTACGTAGAGTGGGCTTAAGGTCAGTTTCTTTCGGCTCAACGCGTCTGCTACTACGTTGTTTTTGCTGGGAGTATAGGAAATTTCAAAGTCATACGATGCAAGAAAATCCATCCATCTTTGCTGCCTCAAGTTAAGATCCTTCTGGGAGAAGAGATATTTCAACGATTTATGGTCAGTGTATAATTCAAACTTCTCACCTAGGAGATAATGGCGCCAAGACTTAAGCGCAAAGACTATGGCGGCTAACTCAAGATCGTGGGTTACGTAGTTCTTTTCATGAACTTTCACTTGTCTTCCGCCATAAGCTACTACCCTTCCTTCTTGCATTAGAACAGTGCCTAGTCCCGTTCCACATGCATCTATGTATACTGTGAACATTTTGCTTTTGTCAGGTAGAGTTAGAACTGGGGCTGTTGTAAGAGCCCTTTTTAATCGTTGGAAAGCAAACTCGCAGTCCAAATCCCAAGTGAATGCCAGATTCTTCTTTGTTAGCCTTGTGAGTGGGGCTGAGATTTTCGCGAAATCCCTAATAAACTTTCGGTAAAAACTGGCTAGCCCTAGAAAGCTTTGAACTTCGGTTGCATTTCTTGGTGTCTTCCAATCTTGCACTGTCACCACTTTTGCGGGGTCCACAGCCAACCCCTCTTTAGACACTATATGCCCAAGAAATCTTACTTCTTTTCTCCAGAAGTGACACTTGGAGAATTTGGCTTTTAGCTGATGTGCTCGGAGAGTATCCATGATTTCTTTCAGATGCTAAGCATGTTCTTCCTCATTCCTTGAGAAGATTAAGATGTCATCTACGAAGACAACCACAAATTTGTTGAGGAATTCTCTGAACACCCTGCTTATTAGGTCTACGAAATAAGCGGGTGCGTTTGTCAAGCCGAAAGGCATGACAAGCCACTCGAAGAAACCGTCTAGGGTTCTGAACGCCGTTTTATCAATACTATCTTTAGCTACTCTCAGCTGATGGAACCCAGTTGCCAGATCAAGTTGGGAGAAGACCGTCGCTTCAACAAGTTGATCAAACAAATCGTCGATTCGGGGAAGAGGGTGCTTATTTTTCTTGGTCAATTTGTTTAACTCCCTATAGTCGACGCAAAGGCGAAGCGAACCGTCCACTTTGGTTGCGAACACCACTGGAGCACCCCATTCCATAATGCTCTGTCTAATGAACCCCTTTTCGAGAAGTTCTTTAATCTGCTTACCGAGCTCCTTTCTCTCCCTTGGAGCCATGTGTCTGACAGGTAAAGCTACAGGCTTTGCATTATCCACGAGATATATGCGGAAGTCTATTTCCCGCCTCGGAGGTAAGCCTTTCACCTCCTCAAAGACATCCGGATATTCCCGGACTATTCTTACCGATTGTAAATTCTCATCAGAAGCATCAAGCGACTCTAGATAACTAAGCATTACAGCATTCAAGGGATTACAAGAAATTTCTAGAGTGTTACCAAGCCGAGTTAAGAGTCTAACTACTCTTTTCTCACAATCAAGAATGGCACTATTACTGGATAACCAGTCCATGCCTAAGATCAAACCATATCCCGAGAAGCCCAAGACAAAGGCATTACAACTAAACTCAACGCTGAGAATAGAGATTTTCAAACCCAAACAAACCATTGACAAGTAAGCGGAGCCCCCCATTGGATTTGAAACTACTAAGGGATCTTCTACCATACTAGTGTCTAGATGCAGAGATTCTACTAAGGCAGATGAAATAAAAGAGTGTGATGCGCCAGAGTAAAAAAGTGTACGAACTGGATGATCATAAAGATAGACTACACTTTCTACAGAAATATTACTACCTTGTTCCTGCTGAGGTGCTACTAGCACATGAACCTGACCCCCTGAAGTGGATCCGGCTTTCTGTCCCTGCCCTTTCTTCTTTGGGCAGTCCTTAGCTTGGCGCCCAGCCTCACCGCAATGGAAGCAATTACCCATCTTCGCCTTCCTTTTTGGGCAGTCTTTTGATATATGGCCCACAATGCCACAGAAATTGCACCTTCTCTTCTCACGGGGCTTATTGTTCTTCCCTCCTTTCTTGAAGTCTTTTTTCTTTGCTTGTAGACCCTCTTTCTTCTCTTCCCCCTTAGTTTCTTTCTTGCCGAGGTCTTCCTCGTGTAGCAACGCCATGTCCACCAAGCTTTCATAAGTCGCTCCCGTGTATACATGGGTCATAGCAAGGCTGTGTAGAGGCTCATTCAAACCCTTGACGAAGTGAAGCGCCTTCTTGTGTTAGGTGTTTACTAAGTCTAGCCCAAATCTTGCCAGCTGATTAAACTGATTTACATACTCCCTGATTGTCATACTTCCCTGTTTCAGAGTTAGAAACTTCTCCATTTGCAGGCTTCTTTCAGCTTGGGAGAGGAATTTCATTTCAAACCTTGTCCTGAAGTCTTCCCATGTTTCCACCGCCCTCTGAGCATTGGTAACTTCCCACCAATAGGAAGCTTCATCCTTAAGCAACCATACCGCTAGCGGTATCTTTTGCCTGTCATCAACTCCGAGGATGACAAACAGATCCTCAGTCTCCTTTAGCCAGTTTCTTGCCCCTACAAATGATTCTGTCCCATAAAAGTCTTTTCCACCCAATGCCTTGAAGTCTCTACATGTTTTTGCGAAGGCATTTCCATGAGGAGGTGGAGGAGGAGGAGGAACCACGGCCACTGGAGGAGGGATGTCTGCTGGGCCCGCGCCATTGGCCCTTGCTTCTAAGTACCTCCTAAACTAGCCGGGTATCGGCACTCCCTCTGGAAGGTTAAGGTCTCCAGACATGCTGAAACAGAAAGGAAAGATTCAAAACGAAGGATAGAGAGAGATAGTGCATATGGCTTTGGGGGATTTTGTCTTTTGATAAAAATAACACTTTTTCTTGAAAAATGCTTCTTTAAACTTTCCTTTGAAAACAAATTCAAATTTTTTTATCTTATCTGGTAAACCTATGCTCTGATACCAAGTGAAACACCCCACCTCCGTTAAGGTCACTCACAAAGGGAATGCCTTAACTTTGGTGGAGGTTTATAAGTAAAAGGCCACAGATAAACTCAAGATAGATATAAATACACAAATTTTAAACAGCGGAAGCCAAACAGACTTTTATTTCATCAATACGTGTTCAAAACAAAACATTCCATAATTTTCTCAAAATACTTCCATCATTACAACCTCATAACTGTCTTGATTATTAAAGAAGCATAAAACATAAATAAAGTGACAAAAATGCCCATAGTGATATCCAAAGCCATAATCCGAGCAAAAGAGATCCAAATCATACATCTATGGTCTTGGAGCTTGTAAAGAGCCTGACTGAGCTAAGTTGTTTCCTCCCTGTGGACCTAGGGGGGGGGAGGAAAGAAGATGAAAATAAAATAGAGTCAGACATAAATCCTGAGTAAATCTAGTAACACTTCAATATGTGAATAAGAAAAGGGCATGATAGATATATACTGAAAATAGGAAAGTGTCACAAGCTAAGGAGGTGTCGAATTTACTATCACACCCATACTTTATCTCTGCACCTACTTGAGTTTTATTCCAACTGGCACCCCATGTTGAGGGTGAAGTGATCCTCATTCTTATTAACAGATCGGCTCCTACTCGCGTTAACATGTGTCAAACGGCCCCCAAGAATTGTAGATTCCTATGCTGGTCCCACCATGGGGTGTATTTGAAACACCCCACCTCCGCTAGGGTCACTCACAAAGGGAATGCACTAGCTTTGGTGGAGTATTATATAGGTAAACATACACAGAAATATTACAAGGCAGAACATAAATAAAACAGCAGAAGGAAAACCCAAATTTCATTGCTTTAAAATCTAGTAAGGTCTAAAGCCTTTTACATCAAAATGCTATTAAGTCAATTACATCGAAATCTGTCTTGCAATAGTAAAGAAGCATAAAACCATAGTTATAAATCATTTCCCAATAAAGCAAAGTAAACCATAGCCAAGAGAAATCCAAGCCGTACAAGAAAGAGCCTTGGAGCTTGGTAAGATCCGAACTAAGCTGTATTCCCACCCTGCGAACCGGGGGGGGGGGAAGAAAAAGAGGCGAAATAAAACAGGTCACTCATTAAGACTGAGTAAGTCCTAGTGACTTTCAACATAGAAGCAGGTTAAGATAACATGGCATGAATAAACTGAAAGTAAATATAAGCATGATAACAAGATAAGCTATAGGCACGATAACATATGATTTTTATCATGTACAACATCGCAAGATTCCCATTCAAGATGAACTAAGTATAGTTTCACAAGGATTCTATCAAACATCTCAAGATTTCTCTGTTTCACCATTTAAAATATTTCTATGATAACTATTTGCTCTGCACCACTCGTACTAGTATCCCAACCCGTGTCATGTGTTGACTATAAAATGATCCCTTGCCCAATGTCATGAAATGACCCATTACTTGGTCCCACGAAATGATATATTAATCGATCGACTCCCCTGCAAGTCTAGCTCGTCGTGTGTCTATGTCATACGGCCCTATCACGAATGTAGTCACCTGTGCTAGGTCCACCATAGGGTGTATCAAGCCCTATGGTGCCAACCACCGACACGAATCAAGAATGCACAGATAATCCTATTGATGCCCAATGCCTGCTTTTTCAACTCCGGACTAAGTGCACGACCCTAGTCCGCCTGAACCTATAATGGCGCACCAACTTAGTTGTCGTTCTGGTCGCTTACAATCAGCCCAGCAATCGTGCCCCACCCTGCCTAGTCCCAGGGTACCGTGATACATCTAGTGGGTTACTGCTGAAAAGGACCGTGTAACTAGGGTTTCGGTCAGCAGGTTAAGTTGTCATTTAAAATTGAGACTTAACCCAATCTACGTGTCATGTCAAATTGACTAAGTGTGTCGTTCTAGTTCAAGACTTAATCCTACGAATCATGTGTCAGGTTGGTTAAGTGTGTTCAAGCGGTTCATGACTTAACCCTATCCAATCAACGTGTCAAATTGGTTAAGTATATTCAAGTGGTCTATGACTTAACCCTATCCAGTGGCATTAATTTACTTAATGCACCCCTAACCTCTCACATTAGACTTGGTTATGGTTACTGGATGTGCCGGGGGGGGTCCGGGCAGTTTTACACCATAACCTAGTCTAACCTCGGGTTTCGAGTGCGATATGACCAACTACTCACATTGGGTCCAATAGTTTTGCAGTTACTGGATTCGCTAGGCGGTTCCGGGCAGATTTATACTGCAAACTCAACCCAACCTCGAGTTGGCCACGTTCAAGTTATCTAAGTGTCATGTCCATGCTTAATTTTTCATGTCAAGTTCAAGTTCGTGTTAACCATGTTTATGATTCAAGTTTTCAAATATAATTTCATGTCAAGTTTACATGTCATGTTTTCATGGCGAGTTTCATGTCAAATTTCATGTTTTCACTTATGCCTATTATCAAGTTAATGATTCATATTCATAACCAATTCATTTTTCAAGTTCATAAGCATGTTTACGTGCCTTCTAGATGTCCAATACATACCAACTACCCAGAACCCAACTTAGGCGCGTTCATATTAAAATTTCTCCAAGTCATAAATTATCATATATGTTTCTACTCCAAATTTTACATAATTAACATATGCCCAAGTCCTAGGTTACATGTCAGTTTTACATATGCCCAATTCATACCAGATTTACATATGTTCAATTCATGTCATTTAACATATGTCAAGATTCATGATTTTCATGTTTACAAAGCTATGCTCAATTTTCATAGATCTAGTTTTATACCCAAAATTACATGTATAACATGTTTACACCAATTTACCCATAACGAGTTCTAGCCAAATTACATATATCAAGATCCATGTCATATTACATATATCAAAATCCATGTCAAATTATATATATGCCAATCCCCATTCTTGCAATTACTATTATAATGATAATACCGAAATATTCAATTTCATGTTAATGGTAGTAATACCCAAATATCCAGTTTTTATGTTATGCCATCAATTCCACCAAACACATGTATCCAAATAGGTATTATCCCAAGATTCCCTCGTATTCAATCGTAAGCAAATCGCGGTTTAGGCCTAGATCCGAAATTGATCCAGGTTCATCAAAGAAAATAAATAGGGGGAGATAGAATTTGTATAACAATAGGTATAGAGAGGAAACTGGCATAAAAACATCATCCCAGGCATAAAAGATAGATCTTGAGAATAACATTAACATGAACTGATTTACAACAGGCTGAATAGGTCATGAACTTGACAAAAGAATAAAGATAGAAAAGCCCAAAACTCAAGATTCAAGAGGAAACAGAAATAGAATTGAACCGATGAACATGCTTACATCCAATTACACTTTATTCCATGGCCATATTACAATTAAGCATTTCAATCTAAAAAGTAACTAGAACTTACATTGATTGGCTAAGAGAGGATAAATCGATTCGTTGTCACGTTGAAACGTCTAACTTGATTAATCTTATGATTTGATTCAATATGCTCTAGGCGTCATTGCTTGAAGCCGTTGAATCATTACTTGAATCCTAACTAGATTTGAATCTCCTCTTGAAAGACTAGAACAGCATATCCTCGTCTCAGACTTATATATTATTTTATTCATTTTCTCAGAGGCAGCATAAGGACAGAATGAAATGGTGTAGAGAGAATGAGGCTAGAGGCTGTTTATATAGGATTAGGTGGACGAACCTGGACAGAAAACTAGACTAGAAACATCAGAACGCACCCAGACCCAAAAGTGGGCTCGGGGACCAGGTCGACACCCAAGTCGACTGCGCAGTCGACCTGGTCCTGGGGGTGTCGACTGCCCAGTTGACTCCCCAGTCGACCTGGGGTGCTGGGCGGGAAATTTCACGCCCAATCTGTCTGGGTTTTGAAATTCGAATTTGAACTCGAATTCGAACTGTTTTGAACCCTGAAAATTTCTGAAACTTCGGAGGGCCATATCTCCCTCATACGGACTCCGATTCTTGCAAACTCGGACTCGTTTTCAAGAAGAATTTCGAGACGAACGAAATGCGCAACCCGTTTCCCTTGATTCTTATTTTAAAATTTAATTCTGCCTTGATTCTTGTATTAACATGTTATCAAAATACGGGTTGTTACATTCTCCCCTCCTTAAAGGATTTCGTCCCCGAAATCTCTAAGTTAGGAAGAACGTATCCTACCATCCATCATCCATCTACTCAAAACATCATCCACAAGCAAACATTGTCCTTAAGAGATTTCTAATGTCGTATGAACATATGAAAAAAGTGTGTGTATATGTTCCTTATCTAATGCAAATATCAGGCCTGATTGATCTTTCTAATGCAAAATATGTTTAGTGTCATGAATCCAACATGTATGCAAATAATCCTAGTCACGTAAGCACTATATGTGTGCACGAACATTCATCCATATGCAACATTCATATGATAACACATTCAATTTCATCCATAAATAAGTATAAACACTCATGCATATGCAATATGAAAATGTGTCTGAGCCGATCTAGTGCCTAATGTGTGTTATGCAACCACGAGCAATCACTTGCAACCACTTGCAACCATTCGCAAACATCAAGCATAACATGTTTCAAATACATGTTTACATTCATAGGATTCTACCTAAGGTTCTCAAGACAGGATCGAAAGGATATACAAGATAAAATAGAGTATCTAGGGAAAAGAAGTTAAAGATGTACCCCTAGAAGTTCCTTCTTGCAGCGCTTGCCCTTGCTTCTTAGGGCAGTTCTTACTGATGTGTCCAGTTTCACCGCATTGAAAACATGCTCTTATCTTCATCTTCTTCTTCCTACAGTGCTGGACTATATGCCCGTCAATACCACATAAGTTGCATTTTCTTTTCTCGCGTGACTTGTCATTCTTGTTGTTGCTATTCTTTCCTCCTTTCTCGGAGTCTACCTTCTTGTCTTGAGACTCATTCGCCTTGACCTTCTTCTTGTCATTCTTGTCTTCTTCATAAAGTAGGGCCATATTCACCAAGCTTTCAAAGGTCGCCCCCATGGGTACATGAGTCATGGCCATAGTGTGGAGTGGCTCGCTCAATCCTCGAGCAAAGCGTAGAGCCTTCTTCTCAGCCGTGTTGACTAAGTCCAAACCAAACCCAGCAAGCTGATTAAACTTATTCACGTATTCCCTAACTGACATGTCCCCTTGCTTGAGTGCCAGGAACATCTCCATCTGAAGGATCGCTTCTGCGGATGTTAAAAACTTAAGCCCAAACCGCTCTCTAAAGTCTGCCCAAGTCTCAATTGGCCTGGTAGCGTTGGTGACTTCCCACCAAAATGCAGCTTCCTCTTTCAACAACCATGCTGCCAACTGAACTTTCCTATGATCCTCCATATCGAAAATAACAAACAAGTCTTCAGTCTCTTTTAGCCAGTTTCGCGCCTCAACGAAGGTTTCAGTTCCAACGAAGTTCTTACCTCCCATTCCTATAAAGTCCTTGCATATGTTGGCGAAGGCGGTACCCGGAGGAGGAGGAGGAGGAACCTTGGCAACCGGGGGAGGAAGAGGAGGGATATCTGCCGGGCCCGCGTCGTTGGCCCTACGTCCAAGTATCTTCGGAACCAGCCAGATATAGGTACTCCCTCAGGAAGGTTAAGATCAGACATGCTGAAAAGCGAAAAGGAAAAAGATTCAAACGAGGAAACAAAGGAAAGTGCTAATGGCTTTTGGGGAATAGCCTTTTCTTAAAAATAAAACTTTTCTTGAAAAATGCTTCTTTATAAACGGTTTTGAAAATAATTTCAGAAGGTTTTTAAAACTTTTGCCCAGTCCGGTAACCTTCTGCTCTGATACCAAATGTAACACCCCACCTCCGCTAGGGTCACTAACAAAGGGAATGCACTAGCTTTGGTGGAGTATTATCTAGGTAAACATACACAGAAATATTACAAGACAGAACATAAATAAAACAGCGGAAGGAAAACCCAAATTTCATTGTTTAAAATCTAGTAAGGTCTAAAGCCTTTTACATCAAAATGCTATTAAGTCAATTACATCGAAATCTGTCTTGCAATAGTAAAGAAGCATAAAACCATAGTTATAAATCATTTCCCAATAAAGCAAAGCAAACCATAGCCAAGAGAAATCCAAGCCGTACAAGAAAGAGCCTTGGAGCTTGGTAAGATCCGAACTAAGCTATATTCCCACCCTGCGAACCTGGGGGGGGGGGAATGGAAGAAAAAGAAGCGAAACAAAACGGGCCAGTCATAAAGACTGAGTAAGTCCTAGTGACTTTCAGCATAGAAACAGGTAAAGATAACATGGCATGAATAAACTGAAAGTAAACATTAGCATGATAACAAGATAAGCTACAGGCACGATAACTAAGAATAACATCATATGATTTTTATCATGTACAACATCGCAAGATTCCCATTAAAGATGAACTAAGTATAGTTTCGCACGGATTCTATCAAACATCGCAAGATTTCTCTGTTTCACCATTTAAAATATTTCTATGATATCTATTTGCTCTGCACCACCCGTATTAGTATCCCAACCCGTTTCATGTGTTGACTATAAAATGATCCCTTGCCCAATGTCATGAAATGACCCATTACTTGGTCCCACGAAACGATCTATTAATCGATCGGCTCCCCTACAAGCCTAGCTCGTCGTGTGTCTGTGTCATACGTCCCTATCACGAATGTAGTCACCTGTGCTAGGTCCACCATAGGGTGTATCAAGCCCTATGGTGCCAACCACCGACACGAATCAAGAATGCACAGATAATCCTACTGATGCCCAATGCCTGCTTTTTCAACTCCGGACTAAGTGCACGACCCTAGTCCGCCTGAACCAACAATGGCGCAACAACTCAGCCGTCTTTCTGGTCGCTTACAATCAGCCCAGCAATTGTGCCCACCCTGCCTAGTCCCAGGGTACCGTGTTACATCTAGTGGGTTACTGCTGAAAAGGACCGCGTAACTAGGGTTTCGTTCAGCAGGTTAAGTTGTCATTTAAAATCGAGACTTAACCCCATCTACGTGTCATGTCAAATTGACTAAGTGTGTCGTTCTAGTTCAAGACCTAGTCCTACGAATCATGTGTCAGGTTGGTTAAGTGTGTTCAAGTGGTTCATGACTTAACCATATATAATCAACGTGTCGAATTGGTTAAGTATATTCAAGTGGTCCATGACTTAACCCTATCCAGTGGCATTAATTTACTTAATGCACCCCTAACCTCTCACATTAGACTTGGTTATGGTTACTGGATGTGTCGAGCGGGTCCGGACTGTTTTACACCATAACCTAGTCTAACCTCGGGTTTCAAGTGCGATACGACCAACTACTCACATTGGGTCCTATTGTTTGCAGTGGATTCGCCGGGCGGTTCCGGGCAGATTTATACTGCAAACTCAACCCAACCTCGAGGTGGCCACATTCAAGTTATCTAAGTGTCATGTCCATGCTTAATTTTTCATGTCAAGTTCAAGTTCGTGTTAACCATGTTCATGATTCAAGTTTTCAAGTATAATTTCATGTCAAGTTTACATGTCATGTTTTCATGGCGAGTTTCATGTCAAATTTCATGTTTTCACTTATGCCTATTATCAAGTTAATGATTCATATTCATAACCAATTCATGTTTCAAGTTCATAAGCATGTTTACATGCCTTCTAGATTTCCAATACATACCAACTACCCAGATTCCAACTTAGGCGCGTTCATATTAAACTTTCTCCAAGTCATAAATTATCATTTATGTTTCTACTCCAAATTTTACATAATTAACATATGCCCAAGTCCTAGGTTACATGTCAGTTTTACATATGCCCAATTCATACCAGATTTACATATGTTCAATTCATGTCGTTTAACATATGTCAAGATTCATGATTTTCATGTTTACAAAGCTATGCTCAATTTTCATAGATCTAGTTTTATACCCAAAATTACATGTATAACATGTTTACACCAATTTACCCATAACGAGTTCTAGCCAAATTACATATATCAAGATCCATGTCATATTACATATATCAAAATCCATGTCAAATTATATATATGCCAATCCCCATTCTTGCAATTACTATTATAATGATAATACCCAAATATTCAATTTCATGTTAATGGTAGTAATACCCAAATATCCAGTTTTTATGTTATGCCATCAATTCCACCAAACACATATATCCAAATAGGTATTATCCCAAGATTACCCCGTATTCAATCGTACGCAAATCTCGGTTTAGGCCTAGATCCGAAATTGATCCAGGTTCATCAAAGAAAATAAATAGGGGGAGGTAGAATTTGTATAACAATAGGTATAGAGAGGAAACTGACATAAAAACATCATCCCAGGCATAAAAGATAGATCTTGAGTATAAAATTAACATGAACTGATTTACAACAGGCTGAATAGATCATGAACTTGACAAAAGAATAAAGATAGAAAAGCCCAAAACACAAGATTCAAGAGGAAACAGAAATAGACTTGAACCGATGAACATGCTTACATCCAATTACACTTTATTCCATGGCCATATTATAATTAAGCATTTCAATCTAAAAAGTAACTAGAACTTACATTGATTGGCTAAGAGAGGACAAATCGATTCGTTGTCGCGTTGAAACGTCTGACTTGATTAATCTTCTAATTTGATTCAATATGGTCTAGGCGTTGTTGCTTGAAGCCGTTGAATCTTTACTTGAATCCTAACTAGATTTGAATCTCCTCTTGAAAGACTTGAACAACATATCCTCGTCTCAGACTTATATATTATTTTATTCATTTTCTCAGAGGCAGCATAAGGACAGAATGAAATAGTGTAGAGAGAATGAGGCTAGATGCTGTTTATATAGGATTAGGCGGACGAACCTGGATAGAAAACTAGACTAGAAACATCAGAACGCACCTAGGCCCAAAAGTGGGTCGTGGACCAGGTCGACACCCAAGTCGACTGCGCAGTTGACCTGGTCCTGGGGGTGTCGACTGCCCAGTCGACTCCCCAGTCGACCTGGGGTGTTAGGCGGGAAATTTCCCGCCCAGTCTGTCTAGGTTTTGAAATTTGAATTTGAACTCGAATTCGAACTGTTTTGAACTCTGAAAATTTCTGAAACTTCGGAGGTCCATATCTCCCTCATACGGACTCCGATTCTTGCAAACTTGGACTCGTTTTCAAGCAGAATTTCGAGACGAACGAAATAGCGCAACCCGTTTCCCTTGATTCTTATTATAAAATTTAATTCTTCCTTGATTCTTGTATTAACTTATTATCAAAATACGGGTTGTTACAGTATCAAGACCCATGGTGACGGCCCCGACACAAATCTAGAAGGCATAGGTTATACTACTGGTGTCCCCAGTGCCCTGGTTGTCTGCTTCGGAGTGTGTGCACGCCCGCACCCCGTTAGACCTACACTGTGCACCCACCGCCGTCCTTTGACCGCTTACAATAAGCCCAGTAATTGTGCCCCACCCTGCCTAGTTTCAGGGTACCGTTGATACCTAACTTGGGTTACTACTGAAATGAGTCCCTCGTTACCAGGATTTTCTAGTCAAACATGTTAAGTGGTTAAGTGTCTGTATTTACCTAACCCCACCCATCAATTCTTGTTAACATGTTGAATTTGATTAAGTGTTATAGTTGACTTAACCCTACCACCTGTCCTTAGCCTCTTAGGAGCAACAGACCACTCACATTAGACAGGTATTGCTACGGTTACTGGATGTGCCGGTTGATTCCGGGTAGGTTTACACCGTTGCTCAGTCTAACCTCGGGTCCTTATTGGGCTTAATGCTTAACCACCCACATTGGATAGGTATTGTTGTGACTACTGGACAGCCGGGCGGGTCCGGGCAGGTTTACATCACAACTCGATCCAACCTCGGGTTAAGCATATTGTGTTTTCTAAATTTACATATTTTATTACTTCTCAATTATATATGTAAATGTCATATCTTTTCTTCTTGGGTATATTAATTCATACCGCTTAAAAGTCATTGTCGTTGGCATGTGCCAACCATGCCAACATATATTTTCATGTTTTACACCCAACGTTATTACCCTCGTTTGTTCGCAACATTACAACATGTGTTGGGCTTGTCACAATTCAGCCCAACTTTATAAATGTGAGAAAAAGGGGAAATTAAGAATATGTAATACATAAAGGTGTGTGGCGCATGAACTTGCAATTTAGCGATTCAACTAACATATAATATGGGTCATGTGAACTTGCATTCAAATCAAAGTATAACTAAGTAGGTGACATATGAAATGGCATAGTTTAGGCTAATACAAACTTGTGTTTAAACATGTTGAACTTGGCATAATGTCAACCACAAAACTAGCATGTTGTATATTCACCAAAATGTCCAATTATAACTTCTAATCACATAGCCTATTTCAACATGAACTTGCATAGTTTACGAAACCCAAACGATACTTAACATAGATCCAATTATACTTGCAAATAAACATGAGAATGATATCATAGGTTTTGGGTCATGTAGGCATAAAAGGTTTCAAATCTAGAACATGTTTACATAAATTCTAATTTAGACTAAGGGAATATACATAGTCCATGCCATCGACATATACAATTTCTAGTTTTTGCCATAACTTGCAAGTGCCCTTGTTTCATATACAATTGTTCGATAGGCTTGCATCAATCAATTTATGCCACAAACATCAATACACAAGTCATGATAGAACCATTACAATACACAGAATTTATACAATAACACAATTCTATTTTCATTTCCATCGAATCACATCACAGTTTTTATTCATATTCTGAAAGGTCACTATACTTACAACGAATGCAGAATCTTGAATTCTGGATTCTGAATTCTGAAATTGAGATGTGTTCCTTAGGTAGACTAACGTTGCGTTGATTAATTTGATCAAACTTTAATCTTCTTCTTAATTTGATTCGTCTCTTAGGCCTTTCTCTCTTGACAGCTATGTTCAATTCGTCCCTGGCAGCATGACAACTCCTTTCTTATTTTTTTGTGTGAATTTTCAGTTGGGGCTTAGGGTGTTTTTATAGATTTTTAAATTGTTTTGAGCCGTCAGATGAAGACAGGAGGAATCTAGGCCATACAAAGTTAAAATAGCCAATCAAGAGGTGACATGTCAGCCCTAGTGACACACAGAGCCACAGAAATTCGAGCCAGAGCCAGACCTAGCCAGCCAGGGCGACCAGGCAGGTCGACTGGCAGGTCGACACCCAGTTCGACACTATGGTCGACCTGGTCTTTGGGCGGGAATTTTCCCACCCAGCGCAGTTTGAACCTGAAATTTGAATTTTGAATTTTGAATTTTAAACTGAGCTGTTTGAATTTAAATTTTATTCTGAAACTTCCGAAGGCCATAACTCCTTCATACGGAGTCCGATTCATGCAAACTCGGACTCTATCTCAAGCAGAATTCCGAGACGAACGCAATAGCATAACCCATTTCCCTTAATTCTTTCACTTAGAATTAATTACACCTTAATTTGTGATGCTTAACGTTATATAATTCACGGGGTGTTACACATGTCCTTTATTTAACATGTATTTAATTCTATTCTGACATGAAACCATTCAATCATGCAACTATTCCAATTCCTACAAATAAGGGTTCATGTATATAAATGTTGCAAGTTAACATGTAATACAAACAACAGAAGTCGCTACCCATATTTCAACAAGTTTATATTTCAACATGTAAACATTTCAACACTTTAAAGGTTTCAACATATAAATTTTCCAACATATTTATATTAATATCTCAACATGTTTGTTGACGTCAAAAGTTGGTCACTTGTGACAATCAACCCCCTGTCGTGTGGAAAGCACACGAATAATGATTATGAAATGCGGTAAAAGCAAATAAGACAAGGAACATCACAGTGATTAGTCAAAAGACGGTGCCTACGTCCACTTTATAAGTATTGATTTTTCTTTAATTACAAGTACAAAGCTTTTTATGTTTTAAGGAATAAGAAGAGATGGATATTTTTGTGTTAGCCATGAGAGAAGTTTAGAGGAGAAAGCTGAGAGTGCTTTAGAATTGGGAGTTCAGGAGATGTCTCTTTTCCTCTTTGAGCTCTGAGCTATTTATCGGGGAAATAATGGGCTAAGCGGGCCGCCACTTGGCCTTCCTCTTTTTCGAAGCTCGGACACGTGGAGCTTGATCATTGGTAGCAATTGCGGTGGTAGGACCCATTCCACTGCTCATTAATAGTATCCTCGGAAATAGCGGCTTACGTGGTACTCAAGATGAGGTGTATCAAAGTATAGCTCTATCCGGATGTGGTTGACCGCCTTTATTGCCTTGAAAGTCGGACTGAGCATTTGAATGACTCAGCTAGATATTTCCATGCAGATCTGAGATACTCGTTTGATGCGACTTTTATGGGAGAGAGATATCTGATCGACTAGGAGAGTGGATATTCAGAGTGAACGAGTTATCAACAGGAAGGAAATAGCCCTGGCTGGCACCTGAAGAAGACCTGTTTGGGCCGAGCTTTGGTTGTTCGCGCGTTGCTGAAGGGCATGTTTCTGGATATTGGGCTTCGATCTGATCCATGCTAGTCTTTTCCCAAAAAAATGGTTAACACTTTGCCCCTCAGAATGCATCTTCTTTGATAGAGGGAGGTATGTTCTGAAATGTGATCTGAAGCACAAATGCTCGAGTAGCTATGGTCACACCAGACCATGTTAAGGCCAGAAGTCCAACGACCTCGATGATTGTATAAAGACTAGAAAACCGATGATCGAAGAAGGTCGTATTAAGGTCAGAAAACCGACAACCATAGTAATAACCCGCAATTTCTGAACCAATTTAAAAAATTATTTTAGCAATTTTAACAGATTTTGAATAATTAAAATGGTTTATTTTAGATAATAACGACGAAAAATTTATTTTAAACGAAGCTGCAACATATAAATTTATAATTTATATATTACGAGCCTGAAATGGCGCAGTAGTTTCAAATTTTGATTTTAAACTTTGAAAAAGTATATAAAATCGACTATAAGTCAGAATTGGACGAAACCAGAAACGTTGGGAGCATATTGACGATATATTTCTAAAAGAATGTAAGAAATTGAAATTTTAGTTTATATATTGTAAGTTATGTCTAAATCAAAATCTCAGAAAAATACGGGAAAGTTTATATATATATATAATATGGCCGAAAAAGCTACTTTTTGCATATGAATGAATTTGGACTCGGAACCACTTCCATTGAGTTCAAAATGACGTTTCTACATTCGAAAAGTATAAACATCGATATATTTCTTAATTCGGAAATTATTCATTTAAATATGTATTTTTAATATTAAATATATACGCCTTAAAAATGGAAATTTTACAAACGACCTTCGAATTCAACGAAACCACTTTCTTTGGATCCGGAATATTAAATTATTCCTAGATTCCAAATTCGTGATTTTTGAAGCTAGTATGTGGTCGTTATTAATTTTTCAGTAAAAATAGTTAATTTTCAAACTTTAAAAATTCATTATTTATTCATATGGACTCGGAATTCAACGAAACCAGTTTCTTTGGATTCGTAATATCGAGAAATAGTTGTGTTTCAATTTTCATCGAAGTTGGAATCCGTAGGTGATCACATGGCCATGGAAAGGACCAAAATTTAATAAAACAATATACATAAGGGGTCATAAGTATAAAATAAAACCTAATTAAAAGACAAAAGGGTTAAACTACAATTTCCTAACCTCTATATATTATCATAAACCCACCCATAACCCTAATGAAAACCCTAATCCTTATTCCTCATTTTCATGGCGGCGGCTCTCCTCCTCTCTCTCAAAATTCTTTTGCAAAAAAGACCCCAAACACTAAATAATTTATATCTCCCAAACCATACGGATTTAGGCCATGATATTAAAGGATATTGGGGAGAGCTACCCACGCCCAAAAATTGGGGGTCATTGGACGTCGGAGGCGAGAGATAGATCAGTTGAACGGAAAACGTCCAATTTGGTTTACCCGCTCGCGGCGGGCCCCCGAAGAAAATTAGGTCAAGCAACTTCAGGCATTGGTAGAAGGGAAGCACACGGTTCTTTTGGCAGTGGTGGCATGTTCCCAGATGGCCGGAATTGGCCGGAATGTCAATTTGATTGGAGGGGTGCTGGAAATAGGACAGCCGCAAAGATGAGCAATTTCCCGTCGATCCGTGAATTTTCAGGCGAAGTGACCTGAAGGAAAGTTGTTCGGGAGGTCGAGATCTAGCTACTGACAAAAATTGGTGGCATTTGGAGCGCCGAGGCAAGCCGCAACACTAAGATGAACGGAAAATGCAGTTTTCCGTTTAACTATAGATCATGGGCCCCATGTGGTGAATTGGAGGGGGGACCACCCAGTGTGGAAAGAGAGGTAAATGCCAGAGAGAATGTCGCTGGTTTCGTGCAATTCCGACTTACGGCTTGTTCATGGCGAGCATTTTAATTTGAAGGCGTCGTTTGGAGAAGAAGGTGAAGAGTGATTTTATTATATAAATAATATTCCATGTTCGTATATTAATATCTTTTTGCCACGAACTCAGAATCACGCAAATCTAGATCCACCGCGATCGTGGTGACGAGACCTTCGAGTAGACACCAATTTCGTCCAATTTGGAGCAAGTGTAAAATTTGGGTAAAATTTACAACTTCGAGAATTATTTAAATTAATTTCTTAACTTCGCAAGTTAATAACTTTTTGTTACGACATCGAATTTGCATGAAACTGAATCCGTTGTGATCGTTGAGTCGAGAGCTTCGAGCAAGCACTAATTTTGTCATGTTAGATTTTGGGCCAAAATTGGATTCGAACCGTCAATTAAATAATGAAGGAGTGGAAATCGAAGGTGAGAACTCTTTCTCACTCAACCTTTTTGAACAGTTATTTATTTATATAATTAAATGTAAATTAGTTGTTTGTAATCGAAATCTGTGTTGATGAATTTTATCTATTACACGGATGTTTGAGGAATTGGATGTTATGTCATGTTTGTTGATTTGGAAGTATTCAACATGTTTAAATGATTTAATTATTTTTATGATAATTTAAATAATGTTACTCTTCCATTTACAAGTTACCTGACTTGTTTACGTTGATTGGAACGATAATTTTTACACATCGCCCAAGTGCACAACTAATAATATATTATTATTTTGTTGTTTGTTGGTTGAAACCCCACACGGGTCATGGGATGATACTTTAATCACACGTCTCCCTTGTGATTAATTTTAAGCATTATTTATTTATTGAATTCTTATGCAGTTGTAGGATGCACTTTGGATGATTTGGATGTTTCAATGATTATTACTTGCGATGTATGAAAATCCATATAATTAAATTATATGGAAATTGTTTGGGTCTCATTCCAATTTAGAAATTAATGAATGTTTTTAAAATAATTTTCAGTTAAGGAATCAAAATATGGGTTTTGATATTTTTAAATAATATCTTAAGTGAATTAAAGCCGAGTTAAGTAGCTTTGCGTCATTTTTACTCGAACGGATGTTTTAAATGATTTTATTTATTTTATAATAAATATTAAAAAGATTATATTTCAAAATTAGACATTTTGAAATATTATTTTAATATCATTATTTTAATATTATAATAATCAGGAAAGTTCAATTTTTATTAGAAATTAAAATTTGCGCTTTTGACATGAGGTTAGGTTACATTTGTGGTGGAAGTCTGCCCGGACCCGACCGGCATATCCAGCAGCTACAAATGTTGAATCTAATGTGAGATGTCTAAGTGTACAAATAAGAAACGGGCCATGACACAAGGTTACGCCCAACTTGTGGGATAAATATGCTAGGAACCGACCGGCATATCCAGCATCCACAAGTTGTAGGCCTAATGTGAGAGGTCTGGCCCATTTTAACCATAAATGAATATGATAAAGAATTGGACTACTTAGCCCATTATAAGTAGCAACGCCAATTTAACCCAAACGGGTTTATCAATTTATTTTGTTTATTTTATAATGAATATCGAAAAGATGTATTTTCAAAATCCAATATTTCGAAAATAATTTTATTTTAATATATAGAATATTAAATTTTAATTTAAAATTGAAATAAAAGTTCGAATCATTTTTAAACGAATTTACAAACGTTTTAAAATACGTTTTGAATGGAAATCGACGATATATATATATATATATATATATATATATATATATATAATGGCCTGAATAGAACGTTTCGCGTGACGACCATTCGCGAATTTCGACCATTAACTTTGATTGGACGTAGCGGAAGATCCGACCGTCGGATTCTTCTAAAATCGGAACCTACGGGTTCGTATCGAAAAGAGCTTTCATATGATAATAAGAGATTTGAAATCCAATGGTTAGATTTTCAGAATTTTTTAATTCGAGTTGGAATAAAAACAACGCCAGTGCAGTTAAATGACCTGAAACATCATTTAATTGAATAGGCCTATTTTTAAATAAATAAAAATAGGGAAAAAATATGTGATATTATAATAAATGATTTGAAATGGTTTTTGGATGAAATATTCCAAGTTATGAAGATAAAAGATATTTTTATCAAATTAATTGATTTATTTATTTTTAACAAATAAATAAAAGGAATTAAAATGGTTTTAATATAAACCAAAGTTTCTAATATATATATATATATATATGTTAGAATGGATTTGAATGGAAATGGTTTCGGAATATTCCGATATTGGATTCCGTAATTATACGGATAGTATTATGGGAATTTGGAAGATATATACATATCGTTATTCCCAATATGATATCTGTTGGTTTCAGAATTTTATATTGAATATAAACCGATATAATTTCTATTCAGAACCTTATATTTAATATCAAATGGAATTTTGGGTTTGTCGTGGACGATGTCTTTAATAACACTGTTCTTAAACCCAATTTAGAAAAGAATAAATCTTTTATTTAAGATTTAAGAAATTTTTAACAATTAATTAATATTTAATTGGAATTGGATAAAAGAACTGGATTTTTGGGTTTAATGTGAACGGTGTTTTAAATAACACTTGTTCTTTAACCCAATTAACAGAGAAGAAATAATTTGGAATTTACAAATCTTTTATTGAGATTTAATGGGAATTTTCCAAAATAAAGTTTTCCAATTTAATATATTAAATTGGAATTAGATGGAATTCAATTTGGTAACAATCGAGATGAGCTCCTGCGAATGAAGACCGATACTATATATGGAATTTAAAAGGCATTGCCGCTATTCCATTTATATTATTAGTTTGATATGGGAATTTATATCGATTATACACCGTTATGATTTCCGGGAAGATTCCATAGTTAATGAAAGAAGATTTGTGTTTATCGTGAACTGTGTTTTAAAAGACATTAGTTCCTTAACCTAGTTATTTATTTCTTCAAATTGGAATAATCATTAAGTAATTATTTTTTAGATTAAAACTGAACTAGCGTTTTAATGAATCTTTAATTAGAAAAAATGTGAATATTTTATTAAAAGAATATTCTGAATTGGAATGAGGCATAGGACGTGTTTTTATAGCACTTGTTTATAAAGTACGCCAGTTACTCAGAAAGACCGAGTTTAACCCATTCTGAATAATTGATACGACGACCAACAGTCGAAGAGATAGAAGACGGCGCAAAACCAATGATCTTCACATCGAATGGATGAGTTGCTACTGATGCACATGATTGGAGTAGCTACCTTGAAGGGGCTACAAGGTAGCCGTCCGGACGTACTTGTTGATTGTTCGGATATGCGTGGGCCTCTCTCCCGTATTGGACATACGGGAGAGGAATAAGGTGCCTCTGGTTTCGTTCAGACCCAGAACGGACTTGTAAATGGATGGTATGTCTGACGTTGTATTCCTTTATTCTGTATTCGTTGATCTCTTCTATATATATATCTGTTGGTGGCGGAAAATTTATTCTCTTGCTTAACACCCTCCTGTGAGACGTATGTGCTCAGAGGTTATACATATTAGCAGAAATCAATGGTATGGTATGGATTAACAATGTGGCATGCTAAGATGCATGGATCAAGGCTTTTGTTGAAAAGCAGAGCCTAGTGGATGATGATCAAAGCACAACTTTAATTAGCACAGCTTTGTGTACAACGTTACTTCGCGAGTCTCACACCCCAGTATGATGGTGAATGATTTGTTTGATTAGTAGGTTTGACCAATATACTTTATTTATATATGGATTTGGTCGGCCGAATTATGCTGGGTGTGGTCACTCCACACCTGGAGATTCGGATAGGTCAATTCAGCTGACCAAATCCCATGAGGATAGAACATACTGGTGCTCATTCAAAGTGCGTAGTATATGTATTACCGTGTTTTCACTTGCCGTGACGTTAGCCGTGGAGATACATTTACGATAGATATTTTGAATCTGCAGCCATCATGATGGAAACCCAATTTTCCAACACGAGCTTTACGG
The DNA here is from genome assembly GCA_030737875.1 of Allium sativum. NCBI lineage: Eukaryota > Viridiplantae > Streptophyta > Magnoliopsida > Asparagales > Amaryllidaceae > Allium > Allium sativum. The sequence goes on along the minus strand of CM060912.1, from coordinate 764,542,474 downwards.
TTTTAGTTGTATACTATATGGTGATATAATATATTATGCCGCTTACATGATATATTATGCCATATAGGATTGATACATTTACTTTCGAAATTGATTTCTACACTATGCACTTATAGTAATATTAAAAGATGAATTTCGTGTATTAAGCATTTTTTACCATTATAAGGTAAAACTCTACCCTGCGGCTTGCGTTGCATGGGACTTGAGTCTTATAATGGTTTCATTTTTTTAAAAAGCATTGCGTTGTTTTTTTTGGTATTCTTGGGGTTAAATCCGTTCCGTGTAATACGGCGTGGTCCCTTGATTTACCTAACTTTAAAAATCAAATTAATAATTGTTTTGAGTTCTCATAACAGTCCCATGACTAACCTGGAGTTTATTGTTTTAACCTAAACTCTGGGTGCCCATAATTTCAACATGGGCAGCTAGTAGTTTGAGTTTGCAGATATTATGTTCACAGGATCCTGGTCTACAGCTGAAGCGATATTCGGAAAGCTCTATGTCCTTGTATTTCTTTCAGTTGTATTTTGCATTATTTTTCCGCTGCTATTTAAATATAATTTAAACCTCTGATATAATAGTATTTTCTGTTGTATAATTATTCATACTCTGGAATATTATTGTACTCTGATGTAAATTGCTGTAATAAGCAACGAAATGTTCTTCTGTTTGTGTCCTGGTGTGTGTTGTTCTCAAAGCAATCCGGGCTTTCCTTTACAGGGAAGTTTGGGTCGTCACATTTGGTATCAGAGCTTTGGTTTACAGATCTCGAGAACAAGACACATTAGAACCGAACGGTAGAATTCATCGGAGATAGGATCAGTAGCATCCTATAAGAATGACTCGTTAGAGATAGGACCAGCAGTATCCTAGAATGAGTCCGAAGAGTGTTATTTTTAAAATAAAAATGATAACAAATTTAGTTTTGAAAATTTTATCTTAGGATACATATTTCAAATATTGTTACATTTTAATTTGGACAACCGAGTATATGAAGATTTTTCATATACGCTTAGCTAGTGTGAATACGTAGTCTCAAATATACTGGATAGATATAGAATCATGCTGTAGTTGGCCGAACATAATTCTGATGATTGACGCGTCATCATCAGTATTTCTGTTCGAGTATTCGAAAGTGGGATATCTTTATATTTCCATTGACTGGTGTGAGAACCAAAACTAGATAGGGTATATTGTTGTGATTCGCACTAAAAATATGATTTTTTTACTATGGATAAAAGTTATATAAAGTTGAAAAGCTAATCACCTAATTGATTGTTGGTTGTGATGTTTGATAATTAGTTTAACTAATTAAAATATTGGAATGGTAAATTTAGCTAAATCAAATTTAATATCGAACTGAATTGGAAATTGATTAGAATTGAAAATTGAGTTGGTTAATTAAATGACTTTCAGCTCCGTTCCTTTTCGAGGACGAAAAGATTTTAAGTGGGGGAGATTGTAACAACCCGCAATTTCTGATCCAATTTAAAATTTTTATTTTAGCAATTTTAAAAGATTTTGAATAATTAAAATGATTTATTTTACATAACAACGACGGAAAATTTATTTTAAACGAAGCTGTGACATATAAATTTATAATTTATATATTACGAGCTTAAGATGGCGCGGAAGTTTCAAAATTTGATTTTAAACTTTGAAAAAGTATATAAGATCGAGTATAAGTCAGAATCAGACGAAACCAGAAACGTTGGGAGCATATTGACGATATCTTTCTAATGAATGTAAGAAATTGAAATTTTAGTTTATAAACTGTAAGTTATGTCCAAATAAAAATCTCAGAAAAATACGGGAAAGTTTATATATATATAATATATATGGCCCAAAAAGCTACTTTTTGCATATGAATGAATTTGGACTCGAAACCACTTCTATTGAGTTCAAAATGACGTTTCTGAATTCAAAAAGTATAAAAACTGATATATTTCTTGATTCGGAACTTATTCATTTATGTATGTATTTTTAATATCAAATATATACACCTTAGAAATGGAAATTTTACAAACGACCTCCGAATTCGACGTAACCACTTTCTATGGATCCCGAATATTAAATTATTGCTAGATTCCAAAATTCGTGATTATTGGAGCTAGTATGTTGTCTTTATTAATTTTCAATAAAAATAGTCAATTTTCAAACTTTAAAAATTCATTATTTATTCATACGGACTCGGAATTCAACGAAAACAGTTTCTTTAGATTTGTAATGTCGAGAAATAGTTGTGTTTCAATTTTCATCGAAGTTGAAATCCGTAGGTGATCACATGGTTTTTAGAACCATGGAAAGGACCAAAATTTAATAAAACAATATACATAAGGGGTCATAATTATAAAATAAAACCTAATTAAAAGACAAAAGGGTTAAACTAAAATTTCCTAACCTCTATATATTATCATAAACCCACCCATAACCCTAATGAAAACCCTAATCCTTATTCTTCATTTTCATGGCGACGACTCTCCTCCTCTCTCAAAATTCTTTTGCAAAAAAGACCCCAAACACTAAATAAGTTATACCTCCCAAACCATAAGGAGTTAGGCCATGATATTAAAAGGGTTTCTAGATATTGGGGAGAGCTACCCACGCCCAAAAATTGGGGGTCATTGGACATGGGAGGCGAGAGATAGATCAGTTGAACAGAAAATGTTCAATTTTGGTTATCTTCTTGCTGCGGGCCCCACAAAGAAAATTAGGTCGACCGACCTCAGGCAGTGGTAGAAGGGAATCATATGGTTCTTTTGGTGGTGGTTGCATATTTCCAGGTGGCCGGAGTTGGCTGGAATGTCAATTCGATTGGAGGGGTGCTGAAAACAGGACAGTCGCAAAGATGAGCAATTTCCCGTCGATACGTGCATTTTCAGGCGAAGTGACCTGAAGGAAAGTTGTTCGGGAGGCCGAGACCTAACTATTGACAAAAATTGGTGGCATTTGGAGCATCGAGGCGGCCGCAGCACTAAGATGAACGGAAACTACAGTTTTCCATTCAACTATAGATCGTGGGCCCCACGTGGTGAATTGGAGGGGGACCACCCGACGTGGAAAGAGAGGGAGAAGCCGGAGAGAATGGTGCTGGTTTCGTGCAATTCCGACTTACGGTTTGGCCATAGTGAGCATTTTAAGTTGAGGTGTCGTTTGGAGAAGAAGATGAATAGTGATTTTATTATATAAATAATATTCTATGTTCATATATTAATATCTTTTTGCCACGAACTCTGAATCACGCAAAACTAGATTTGCCGCCATCGCGGCGACGAGACCTTCGAGTGGATACCAATTTCGTCCAATTTGGAGCAAGTGTGAAATTTGTGTAAAATTTACAATTTCGAGAATTATTTAAATTAATTTCTTAACTTCGCAAGTTAATAACTTTTTGTTACGACATCGAATTTGACTGAAACTGAATCCATTGTGATCGTTGAGTCGAGAGCTTCGAGCGAGCACTAATTTTGTCAAATTTGGAGTATGTTAAATTTTGGGCCAATATTGGATCCGGACCGTCAATTAAAGAATGACGGAGTGGAAATCAAAGGTGAGAACTCTTTCTCACTCAACCTTTTTGAACAATTATTTATTTATATAATTAAATGTAAATTAGTTGTTTGTAATCGAAATATGTGTTGATGAGTTTTATCTATTACATGGATGTTTGTGGAATTGGATATTATGTCATGTTTGTTGATTTGGAAGTATTCAACATGTTTAAATGATGTAATTATTTTAATGATAATTTAAATAATGTTACACTTCCATTTACAAGTTACCTGACTTGTTTATGTTGATTGGGACGATAATTTTTATACATCACCCAAGTGCACACCTAATAATATATTATTTTTTTGTTGTTTGTTGGTTGAAACCCCACACGGGTCATGAGATGATAATTTAATCACACGTCTCCCTTGTGATTAGTTATAAGCATTATTTATTTATTGAATGCTTATACAGTTGTAGGATGCACTTTGGATGATTTGGATATTTTAATGATTATTTATTGTTGGTTAGTATACATGCGATGTATGAAAATCCATATAATTAAATTTTATGGAAATTGTTTGGGTCTCATTCCAATTTAGAAATTAATGAATGTTTTTAAAATAGTTTTCAGTTAAAGAATCAAAATACGGGTTTTGATATTTTTAAATAATGTCTTATGTAAATTAAAGCCGAGTTAAGTAGCTTTGCGACATTTTTAGTCGAACGGATGTTTTAAATGATTTTATTTATTTTATAATCAATATTAAAAAGATTAGATTTCAAAATTAGACATTTTGAAATATTATTTTAATAATATTATTTTAATATTATAATAATCTGGAAAGTTCAATTTTTATTAGAAATTAAAATTTGCACTTTTGACATGAGGTTAGGTTACATTTGTGGTGGAGGTCCGCCCGGACCCGACCGACATATCCAGCAGCCACAAATGTTGAATCTAATGTGAGATGTCTAAGTGCACAAATACGAAACGGGCCATGACACGAGGTTAAGCCCAACTTGTGGGATAAGTCTTCCCGGAACCGATCGGCATATCCAGTATCCACAAGTTGTAGGCCTAATGTTAGAGGTCTGTCCCATTTTAACCATAAATGAATATGATAAAGAATTGGACTGCTTAGCCCGTTATAAGTAGCAACGCCATTTTTACCCGAATGGGTTTATTGATTTATTTTATTCATTTCATAATGAATATCGAAAAGAAGTATTTTCAAAATTTAATATTTTGAAAATAATATTATTTTAATATAAAGAAATATATAGAATATTCGATTTTAATTTAAAATTGAAATAAAAGTTGGAATCATTTTTAAACGAATTTATAAACGTTTTAAAATACGTTTTTAATGGAAATTGATGATATATATATATAATAGCCTAAATAGAACGTTTTGCACGGCGACGGTTCGCGAATTTCGACCATTAACTTTGATTGAACGTCGCGGAAGATCCGACTATCGGATTCTTCTGATACCGGAACCTATCGGTTCATTTCAAAAAGTGCTTTCGTATGATAATAAGAGATTTGAAATCCAATGGTTAGATTTTTAGAAATGTTTTCAAGTTGGAATAAAAACAGCGGCAGTGCAGTTAAATGACCTGAAACGTCACTTAATTGAATAGCCCTATTTTTAAATAAATAAAAATAGGGAAAAATTATGTAATATTATAATAAATAATTTGAAATGGTTTTTGGATGAAATATTCCAAGTTATGAAGAAAAAAGATATTTTTATCAGATTAATTGATTCATTTATTTTTAACAAATAAATAAAAGGAATTTTAACGGTTTTAATATAAACCAAAATTTCTAATATATATGTTAGAATGGATTTGAATGGAAATGGTTTCGGAATAATCCGATATTGGATTCTGTAATTATACGGATAGTATTATGGGAATTTGGAAGATATATACATATCGTTATTCCCAATGCGATATCTGTTGGTTTCAGAATTTGATATTGAATATAAGCCGATATAATTTCTATTCAGAACCTTATATTTAATATCAAATGGAATTTTGGGTTTGTCATGGACGGTGACTTTAATAATACTGTTCTTAAACCTAATTTAGAAAAGAATAAATCTTTTATTTAAGATTTAGGAAATTTTTACCAATTAATTAATATTTAATTGGAATTGGATAAAAGAATTGGATTTTTGGGTTTAACGTGAACGGTGTTTTAAATAACACTTGTTTTTTAACCCAATTAAAAGAGAAGAAATAATTTGGAATTTATAAATCTTTTATTGAGATTTAATGGGAATTTTCCAACATAAAGTTTTCCAATTTAATATATTATATTGGAATTGGGTGGAATTCGATTTTGGTAATAATCGAGATGAGCTCCTGTGAATGAAGACTGATACTATATATGGAATTTACAAGGAATTGCCGCTATTTGATTTATATTATTAGTTTGATATGGGAATTTATATCGATTATACACCGTTATGATTTCCGGGAAGATTCCATAGTTAATGAAAGAAGATTTGGGTTTATCGTGAACCGTGTTTTAAAAGACATTTAGTTCCTTAACCTGGTTATTTATTTCTTAAAATTGGAATAATCATTAAGTACTGATTTTTGAGATTAAAACTGAACTAGAGTTTTAATGAATCTTTGGTTAGATAAAAATGTGAATATTTCATTAAAAGAATATTCTGAATTGGAATGAGGCGTAGGATGTGTTTTTATAGCACTTGTTTATAAAGTATGCCAGTTACTCAGAAAGACGGGGTTTAACCCATTCTGAATAATTGATACGAAGACTAATAGTCGAAGAGATTGAAGATGGCGCAAGAACGACGGTCTTCACATTAAATGGATGAGTTGCTACTGATGCCCGTGATTGGAGTAGCTACCTTGAAGGGGCTACAAGATAGCCCTCTAGACGTACTTGTTGATTGTTCGGATATGAGAGGGCCTCTCTTCCGTATTGGACATACAGGAGAGGAATAAGGTGCCTCTGGTTTCGTTCAGACCCAGAACGGACTTGTAAATTGATGGTATGTCTGACGTTTTATTCCTTTATTCTATATTCGTTGATCTCTGCCATATATATATATATATATATCTGTTGGTGGCGGAGAATTTATTCTCTTGCTTAACACCCTTCTTTGAGACGTATGTGCTCAGAGGTTATATATATATTGGCAGAAATCAATGGTATGGTATGGATTGACATTGTGGCATGCTAAGATGCATGGATCAAGGCTTTTGTCGAAAAGCAGAGCCTTGTGGATGATGATCAAAGCACAGCTTTAATTAGCACAGCTTTGTGTACAACGTTACTTCGCGAGCCTCACACCCCGGTATGATGGTGAACGATTTGTTTGATTAGTAGGTTTAACCAATATACTTTATTTATATATGGATTTGGTCGGTCGAGTTATGCTGGGTGTGGTCGCTCCACACCTGGAGATTGGGATAGGTCATTTCAGCCGACCGAATCCCATGAGGATAGAACATACTGATGCTCATCCAAAGTGCGTAGTATATGTTTTACTATGTTTTCTCTTGCCGAAACGTAAGCCCTGGAGATACATTCGCGATAGATCTTTCGAATCTGTAGCCATCATGATGGAAACCCAATTTTCCAATATGAGCTTTACGGTTTTGATTGTATACTATATGGTGACATAATATATTATGCCACTTACATGATATATTATGCCATCTAGGATTGATACATTTACTTTCGAAATTGATTTCTACACTATCCACTTATAGTAATATTAAAAGATGAATTTCGCGTATTAAGCATTTCTTTACCATTATATGGTAAAACTCTACCCTTCGGCTTGCGTTGCATGGGACTTGAGTCTTATAATGGTTTCATTTTTCTAAAAAGCATTGCGGTGTTTATTTTTGGTATTCTTGGGGTTAAACCCGTTACGTGTAATATGGTGTGGTCCCTTGATTTACCTAACTTTAAAAATCAAATTAATAACTGTTTTGAGTTCTCATACCAGTCCCATGACTGGCCTGGAGTTTATTTTTTTAACCTAAACTTTGGGTGCCCATAATTTCCACATGGGCAGCTAGTAGTTTTGGTTTTGCAGATATTATGTTCACAGGATCCTGGTCTACAGGTGAAGCGATATCCGGAAAGCTCTGTGTCCCTGTATTCCTTTCATTTGTATTTTGTATTATTTTTCCGCTGCTATTTAAACGTAATTTAAATCTCTGATATTATAGTATTTTCTGTTGTATAATTATTCATACTTTGGAATATTCTTATACTCTGATGTAAATTGTTGTAATAAGCCACGAAATGTTCTTCTGTTTGTGTCCTGGTGTGTGTTGTTCTCAAAACAATCCGGTCTTTCCTTTATGGGGAAGTTTGGGTCGTCACAACCATTGGGCACCGTATTAAGGCTGAGATGATGATCGCTGACTTAAGTCGTGAGATTTAGTACCTGTAAAGATAAAGTGAACCATCCTCGGTTTAAATAAGGCTTCGATTTTGATGGCAAGTATTAACCGTAATCGGATTATGGCAAGTATTTTTTTGTGCTCGACTCATGTAAAATTATATTAAAAAATCTTAGAGGGGGCGAGTATAGTCCATAGTCGGTTTAAGGATATCCAACTGTACTCGGCTTAAGGAGTAGGTTTTGAGAGATGATGGTAGGATTTCGCGCTGACCATATCTGGGAAGGGCGAGCACTAGTCATGCATGGCTTAAATTATTTAAACATAATCTGTGTTTGCAAAAGAAAACTCAAGGTATCTAAGGAACTATTATAGAAAAATGAAATTTAACCCTAACGGAGCATTTGTTGATTCGAGAGCATGCCTAGGAGCTAAATCCTAACCCCGTACATGTATACATCAAATTGTTACTTTTATTGAAACAGAAGTACATCGAAAGAGAAATCTAAATTTAATTAATGATAATTTCGCGGGTGCTAGTCTCAGGTCCTTTCCGTTGCTAGGGGCTCGAGGACTGGCCTGAGGAGCTTGGGCAGATGACCGCAGCGGCAAGGCCAAAGCGATTTTCTTAACATATTCGGGAAGTTCTCCTCACCTGACTCAATCCTCGATGAGGTCGCACATATGCCGGCATTCATTGGTGCTATGTCCAGCTACGTTGTGGAATATGCAGTGCTTGCCGGAATCAAGCTCCATCTGTGTTGGTTCTCGTCAAGGTGGTCTTGGAAGGGGCAGGGACCTTCGTATGTCAAGGTAGATGTCGAGTAGAGAAGAGTTGAGCTCAGTTTATTATTCATGTTTACCTTCTCTCCGAGGTTGTACATTACACTGGTTCTTTTCTAGGGATTTCCTCTTCCTTTGTTCTGACCGTTGGTGATGGATGGACCTCTTTGCTTGGTGGCAAGGAGCTCGAGGCTCTCCATCTCAATACTGGCATCCTCTTGTCGGAGGAATTGTTCGGCATTTGAATAGAAATCTTCAATATCCTTGGGGGGATCTCTAGTTAAAGAGATTGAAAATTCTTATTGATTATGAACTCCTGCAATGGCAGCCATAAGCACCATCGATGGCTCAGGTCGATCGACTGATGCTACGGCCACGTTGAACCTTTCGAGGAAGGATCGATGTGTTTCTCCTAATCGCTGCTTGATGGTGGACATGAACATAACACTCTTTGGTTGGGAGATATGTACTCTGAATTGTTCGATGAAACAGGTGACCAGCGTGTTCTAGCTACCGATCGACTACGTTGTCAGTTGTCGATTGACTCTATTATTAACTGCCGAAACCACATGTTGGCTATGTCTGTGAGGAAGAGTGGGATGCACTTGGCCATGACGTAGGACGATGCATCGAGTACTTCCATATGTCTCGTGTATCGCACGAGATGGATGGTCGGTTCAGTCCGTCCATTGTACGGTTCGATGGCCGGAAACTTGAAGTCCGGAAGGTTTCAGGAGTTTCTGATTTCTCTAGTGACGGGGCTGTGATAGATATTATCTATATCATGCTGAGAAGAGGTGCCCCGAGTGAAACGTCGGATGATGCTTGCAAGCGGGCTTCCATCTCCGAGGAGTTGTTGTCATGAATTTAGCTCCGTATTTGGGAAAACTTCAATACGAGGATCTGGCAAAAGCATGCTCGAAAGGGCGGCCGTTGGATGGGCTCGGCCTCCGAGAAGTGAGTGAAGCTGAGAGTGAGGTTGAGCTCTAGTAGGTTGTTTTGGGAAGAATGGCCCTTCTTGAACCTGATGAGTATTGGATCGGGTTGCACCCATGACAGAGGGTCTAGATTGATCGAGCATGGCATGTGATGCTCGGAACTCGTGGTTTCCTTTAGTTGGAGCGAGGTTAGAAGGGTCTATGTTAGCATTTTCCTCCGCCTCGGTGAGGATTGGTATGGTAGAGTGGTATCCTTGGTTCGAAGGGAAGGCCGTGCAAGCTCTTGAAGAGTGGTTAGATTAGTCTGCGGTAAGATTTTAGGTTGTAATGGGAATGGCATTAATTTTAATGGGCCCGACAATAACTCGACTGGTATAGGGGGTCGATCTGTTTCCAAGAGTGGAGGCAAAGTGGTTGAACGACCTAGATCTTGATCGCGAGCTTCCTGCGAATCTACAGCTGCAGCAGCACTGGTCTTTGGAAGTGATACTCCTGGCTATGATTGGTCGGCAGGTGGAGCCAAGCCAGGATGAAATAAAGGTGGAATCTGATCAGTGGCTGATTCAGCGTAGATCAAAGATCAGTTGTTGCCCCATTCTCGGTCAGTGGAGGAATTGATGTTGAAGCGTTTAATCCCATCTCCACTCGACCGAGAAGGTGATCAATCAGTTGCTGCTGCCATTCGAGGAGTTTACCCTGAGATTTCATGTGGCCTCTGAATTCAGCCATAATCTTGTCCATGTCATCCCGAGTAACATATCGGGACACGTCTTCATGTGAGGGGCCTTCCAGACTATCTTCTGCAGCGTTTGTTTCGACTGCATCTTCATTTGTGGGACGGGAAGATGTTGCGTCTTTCTTTCGTTTGTTCGCCAAGAATTGAGACTTGCAGAAGGTCGGAGGGTATGCCGGTACATCTTGGCCCCTTCCTGGAGCGCCAAAGTGTTGATGTCAAAATTTGGTCACTTGTGACAATCAACCCCCATTCGTATGGAGAGCACATGAATAATGATTATGAAACGCAGTAAAACAAATAAGACAAAGAACATACACAACTTTTTACAGTGTTTCTACAAAGTACGGTGCCTACGTCCACTTTATATGTATTGATTTTTCTTTAATTACAAGTACAAAGCTTTTTCTGTTTTAAGGAAGAAGAAGAAATGGCTATTCTTGGATTGGTTGTGAGAGAAGTTTAGAGGAGAAAGCTGAGAGTGCTTTAGAACATGGAGTTCAGGAGAGCTCTCTTTTCCTCTTTGAGCTCTGAGGTACTTATAGGGGAAATAATGGGCTGAGCGGGCTGCCACGTGGCCTTCCTATTTTATAGAGCTCAGACACATGGAGCTTCATCATTTGTAGCAATTGCGGCGGTAAGACCCATTCCACTGCTCATTAAAAGTATCCTCGAAAATAGTGGCTTACGTGGCACTCGATGTAACACCCCGTAATTCTGTTAATATTAATATTCACAAATTAAAGAATAGCTAATGTCAGACGTGAGAATTGTGGGAAACGGGTTGCGCAATTGTGTTCGTCTCGGAATTCTGGTTGAAATAGAGTCCGAGTTTACGTGAATTGGACTTCGTATGAAGAAGTTATGGCCATCGGAAGTTTCATAAAATTCAAAACAGCTCGCAGGAAAATTTAAAAATTCAAACTGAAAGGGCAGAAGCGGGCTGGGCGGGAAAATTCCTGCCTAGGCAGGTCGACTGGGGAGTCGACACTAGTGTCGACCTCCCCCCCTAGGTCGACTATAGTGTCGACCTGGTCAGTCGGCTAAGGTTTGACTGAGCCCAATCTTGAGCTGCTGATGTGTCTTTAGGGCTGAGTTGGAAAATTAAACGGTTCAGGTTAGTTCTGAGTTGATCTGACGGTCTAAATAAACCCTAAACTTTATAAATACCTAGGTAGTCTCTAACTCTAAACTCACATGAAAAATAGAATAGCCACCGTCATACCGCCGCCATGGAACTCAGTCTAGCCGCCGCCAACTAAGAAGGAAGAAAGCTAATCAAAATTCTAATTCTACTCAACTCTAAAGCAAATCAAGACTCTCTTTCTTCTCTAATTCTGAGTATGATGATCTTAACAAGATTATTATTGAACTAATTAGATTAATTTATGAATGGATTATAAGTGAATGATGTGAATTGTCATATATGTTTTTGAAAACCTTATGCTATCATGAATGTTGTAAATCCTATGTTATGTGATGATGATATCCTATATGTTGTAAATCATGTTATGATGTTATTGCATAGGTTGTAATTTTCTATGCTAAGTTGTGGTAAATCATACATGTTATAAAATCATGATGTTGTTACTTATGCTAATTAATTCATGTTAATCAAATCATAATGTTTGGGCTATGTTGATCTATATGACAAATCATGTATGCAAGTTAGATTGATTAGTAAAGATTATGAACATATGCCATGACATCTATTTAAATCTAGAATTGTGACATCTAGAATTATGCTATGACATATGTGAATTCTATGTATAAGATGCTAGTTCACACCATCATTATGTTGCCTAAACCATATATGCTAGTTCATACATGAATTTGGATTATGATCATATTATGCGAATTGTGACATTTTAACCAAAAAAGTTGACACCTTTAGATCCATAACATGTGTAGTTTTATGCAAGTTTCACCCCTATCATGATTAGATCTATTTTTATTTGTCTATATGTTTTGATAATTCAACTTTGTGCTATGAGTTAGACTATTCGAGTCTAACGTATATTTTGCGTTGAATAAGCGAACGTATAACGTGGGGTAGGGGTAATATTAAGGATTTAATATTAAGAAGTTGGGGTGCAATTGATATGATTTTGCATGCCATGAATGGATGACCATAATTGAGTCAATTATGGACATCATTAAAAGTGGACTTAATTAATAATTTGAATAGGGAATTATTAAAACTGGGGTAAAAGATTATAAGTGTTAATCAATGCTTAGGACACGAGGTTGGACTCTTTTGTGACGTAAACCTGCCCGGACCCGCCCGACAAATCCAGTGGTCACAAATGTCAGCCCAATGTGAGAGGTCCTAGGCCCAAATTAAAGCATAACAGTTGTAAAGACACGAGGTTAGACTCTATTATGGTGTAAGACTGCCCGGACCCGCCCGGCAAATCCAGCTGCCATAAATGCCAGTCTAATGTGAGAGGTCTTTATGAGGTTATGTCCTGAATGAATTAAGAAATACTTAACCAGATAAACATGCAAGGTGGGACATGGGGGTTAAGTAGGTGCCTTGGGTAGCATGAGGAATCTAGTGGGTGCCCTTAGTGGCATGTGAAATACGATTAGTAAGACTTAACCAAACACACATGTAAATGAACATGACTAAGAGGGTTAAGTGGGATGTACTATTGGACAAGCTTAGGTGGGTAGCTTGTGGGGGCCCATTTCAACCAGTATCCCAAACGTATCTTTGTGGGCTCGACCCAAGTCGAGGACGGGACACGCATGCTGGGCTTGACTATAAGAGGCCAAAACGGGGTGGCAACGCAAGTCCAACGGGTTTCATATGCGTGTGTGGACCCAGGCTGGTAGGTAATTCGTTGTTGCATCGTGTAGGTATAAGCCGTGCATTCTCAAGTTGTATCGGGTTGCCACTTCAGGGGAGTGATAGACCCCACTGTGGGGCCAGCACGGGTATATACGAGTAGGGAGCCGATCGACAGTGGGTAGTGGGGTACACCTAGTGGAGATAGGGGCAGACGACACCTATGTAGTCAGCTAGGGGTACGCAAGGCTATTTATATAACTTCTAAGTGAAGCAAGTGGGATCAACTTTGAGGGTGACTGGTGTGGTGCAGTGTAGTAATTATTCGTTAGTAATTAGGTGTGCCTTTAACGTTATCTTTATCTGCTCTTCCATAACCAATAGTTCATAGACATTTCCTTGTTTTCCAGCTTATGCCTTAGTCTAGTTATTTTGATAATAGTATTGTTAGAATTATCATACTCGCCAGACTTTGTGTCTGACCCCCTCCATTTCTATCTTTTTCCCCCTCCAGGTCCTCAGGTCGGGCCCAGCTCTAGTGGAGTTTGATTGGATTGCTTTATCTCTGTTTTGGAAAGCTTGGACCGTTGAAGTAAAGTCCAGCTTGTTCTCTTCTTTAATGGCTATTTATGTAATGGGATTATGTATTTTGTTTATCAAGACGGATATTGTACTTGACTCTGATTTATGGTTTTATGATGTAACAAACATGTTTAATTTCCACTGCAATAAAATGAAGTTTTAGATTTCCAAGTACTATTTATTATCTGTCTTGTTGTAATTTTTCTGTTCTATATTCACTTAATACCTCCATGGAAGTTAATGCATTCCCTTTGTGAGTGACATTAATGGACGTGGGGTGTTCACGTGGTATCAGAGCTTAAGGTTTCCAGAACAGATAATTTTTTTAGAAAAACTATTTTTCTAAAGTATTTTTGGAAGAAGTGTTTTCAAAAACATGTTTTAATGAGTTATTTAAAGAGGAAAGTTTTTATGAAAAACATAATCCCCAATAGCCATATATCTTTATCTTTCGAATTCCCCATTTTGAATCTTTCCTTTTTCTTTTCAGCATGGCTGAAGATCTTAACCTTCCGGATGGTGTAACGATACCAGGATGGTATAGGAGGTTATTAGAGGCTAGGGCCGCTGTAGGTCCAACCAATGTTCCTCCACCACCAGTTGCACCCGCTCCTCCTCCTCCTCGCATTGATACTTTTGCAAAGACGTGCAAGGAATTTAAGGCTATGGGTGGAAAACCTTTTCAAGGGTCAGAAACGTTTGTGGAAGCTAGAGATTGGTTTAAGGAGGTGGAAGAATTGCTAGAAATCTTTGAAGTAGAAGAAGGAAGGAAAGTTCGTTTAGCAGCTTGGTTAATGAAGGGAGAGGCCTCGTTTTGGTGGGAGGTCACTAATGGGGAGCGTCCTGTTGACTCCTGGGCGGATTTCAGACGTAGGTTTGAGGCGAAGTTTCTCTCACGGGCGGAAGAAAATCTATATATGGAAAGGTTCTTGACATTTAAGAAAGGAGGCTCATCAGTGAAAGAATATGTTAACAAATTTAATCAGTTAGCAAGGTTTAGCTTGGACTTAGTGAACAAGCCGGAGAAGAAGGCTCTGAGGTTCGTTAATGGTTTGAATGAACCATTGCAAGGGTTGGCTATGACCCATGTAACACCCCGTATTTTCTGAGAAAATTAAAAAAAATGGTTAATTATGAAGAAGTTATTAAGCCTTGAAGTTTATATGCATATGAGAGAAATATATATAGATATATATAAAAATTAAATAAATAAACATGCAAAAAAGGTTCAAAACAGCGAATTGGGAGGGGGAATAACCGAACCGGCCTATTTTTGAGGTCGACCCAAGCTCCGCTGGGTCGACTAGGGGTTAATCCAGGGTGTTTGGCTGTCATCCCGTGGGCCGATTCGCTCAAATGCAGATTTTGCATTTGAATGGTTCTCATGATTCAGGGTTAATCTAATGGTCCTAAATAACTTCCTACACCTATATATACATCCCTAACCTAAACCTAAATCTCATATACAATTCTCTAGCCTCCATTGCTCTCTTCCTCTCTAAACAAATAAATCAATGGCGTCTCTACTCTGCTGAAACCTAAGCTAGGACTTGTGCTTCTTCTTCCTCCAGTTCTGATTAGGATTAAAAGAGAACAGCTACAACACCTTTTTCTTTTAGAATCCAACCAAGGCAAGTGCAGTTATTTTCCGATATAAACTTTAATTATAATTGTGACATGATTGTAAATCTGAATTTGAGATTGCGTATGTTCTGTTCTGATCTATTTTATTCTATATCTCTTTCTTCTTTCTGTTCTATAGCCAGGCTACCCCGAGCCTGCGCCAAATCTCATAAGAGATTAACGCACGAACATTAAACTTTGGGATATATGATATGCATAGTAATCGATGGCTAATCTGTGATTAAAAAGGACATAAGTTGTAAACTAGATTTAGATCTGTGCATATTCTGTGAACTGGAAGAAGAGGAACCATTGTATATTAACATGTGACTTGAGACATTGGACATAACGCATATTTTTGAATTAAAGATCTGTTATAATTTAAAGTTCTAGATTGTTGGGCATATTGTTTATATAGAAATTCATGATTTGGGATAAAAAGAGAATATGACTTAGGTGTAAAGATCTATATTAAGATTTGATAACTGTTAAATGTGAATAACACCTAAGTGGGAGATCTTTGAATATATGACATGCATGGCTATATTTGGTATATAATCATAATTAGGAATCATGACAATTATTTAGGCATGCAAACTTAGGCCAAATTTATAATTAGGCAAGATATGTCAATGAGACTTTAAGGAATAATTAAATCTGTTATATTGCCTAATCTACTAGATCTGTTATATTGCCTAATCTGCTAGATATGTTATACTGCCTAATCTGCTAGATCTGTTATATTGCCTAATCTGCTAGATCTGTTATATTGCCTAATCTGCTAGATCTGTTATATTGCCTAATCTGCTAGTTCTGTTATATTGCCTAAACTGCTAATTAGATTGATTTGCCTAATCTGCTAATTATGTTAATTTTGCCTCATCTGCAAAATCTGTTAAATCGCCTAATCTGCATGATTTGTTATCTGTTTAATCGGTTGAATGGCGTAATCTGTTAGAACTGAAATGCTGAAATTTAAAGTATGTAATCCTGTAGGCTCGTTTTAAAATTGAGCAAAACTTGTTAATAGAACCTCGAATAATCTGCTGTAACTTGTAAAGAAGTTAATTTGTTAAAATCTGTGAATGAGCACATTTGTTAAACATAAAACATGGCTAACTCGAGGTTAGAATGAGTTTGCGGCGTAATTCTGCCCGGAACCGCCCGGCACATTCCATTGGCCGCAAACAATAGGTTCTAATGTGAGAAGTTAGTCATAACGTGCTTAAAACCCGAGGTTAGACTCAGTTGGCGGCAGAAACCTGCCCGGAACCAACCGGCCTAACCAGTGGCCGCAAACTGTCAGTCTAATGTGAGAGGTCTGAGCATTAATGAAAATCTGAGATAAATATGATGTCTAAAACGTGTTGGGTGGATAGGGTTATACCAACTGGACTGATAAATCTAACAAACCCATTTCGTGAATCTGTAGGCCCAATTACAAAATTAGACAATCTGTAAGTCTGTTAAAACAGTACATCTGATCCATTAGTCCGAAAAATAATTAACTTGAATGTCTGATCCGTGAACTAGTAAATCTGAACTCTGTATGTCTGAAACCTGTAACAAGTTAATCTGAAATCCGTTAATCTGGGGACACAAGGTTAGGTGGGTAAATACTTGTGTCATCTGTTGTTTGGGACCCATATTAGTCAGTAACCCTTTCTGGTATCAAAACTTTGACCCAATAGTAGGTAGGGTCCGGGCACGCTTACTGAACTAATTATAAGCGATTCATTCTGATAATGGCGAGGGGTGTTGATGGTGCGTTCCAACCGGGTCATGTGCGTGCATGGATCCCGGTCTGCCTCTGAGGATGTAAGACGTCGTGACATCTGTAAATAGGTCTGTGTCATTCAAAGGTTGCCACTCTAGGGAATGATACACCCTTCGGTGGGCTGGCACAGGGTATTTATGTATTAGGGAGCCGATCGCTTGGGGAAGGGTTTTAGGGTACACTTAGATCTGTCTGTTTCTGTTGGTACCGTCTGTTTCTGTTGGGTGGTAACACCTGTCTGTTTCTGCGTGGTACCGTCTGTTCGGGTGGTAAAGGCCCATTTACTAGTGTACACCTAATTCTACATTCTGTTTCCGTAGGGATTAATCTGACTGTTTCTGTTCGGGTGGTAAAGGCCCATTATTAATATTCTGTTTCTGTCTGTTTCTGTTCGGGTGGTAAAGGCCCATTATCAGCATTTTGCTTCTGTCTGTTTCTGTTGGGGTGGTAAAGGCCCATTACTAGCATTCTCTTCTGTGGAAATTATTCTGTCCCCGTTTCTGTTTCAGTTTAGACATTAGCGTGACACCTAATCCTGTTATACTAGTATTAGTGTAGAAAAGTGTAAAGCAATAGCTTATATCATTCTGTTCTTCTGTTATATCTGTTACATCTGTTACGGTTATCTCTCATCCAGTTTTATTTTCATGTCATGTTATTATTATCTGTTCATAACTGAAAATCACTGGACTTGCCAGACTTTTTTGTCTGACCCTTGTTGTTTCGCCCCTTTTTCTTCCGTTTCACCCCCAGGTTATCCAAGGAGGGAATACTTTAGCTTGATCCGGATTCCTTCTGTTTGAAGTGCTTAAAGTATGGCTTGGCTCTGTATAGCATCCGTTCTGTGGGGATTATGATTTTAAAGTTTTGTACTCTGATGGCTTTTGAACAAGGCTGATATATGTGTACTTGAGTTTTTGGTAAAGTTGTAACCAAACTAATTTCTATCTGCTGCAATAAAGTTATAAAGTTTTTCAAGTACTAATTTTATATCTGTCTTGTAACATTCTATTCTGTTTACTAAAATGCTCCATCAAAGTTAAGGCATTACCTTTGTGAGTGACCTTAACGGAGGTGGGGTGTTACAACCCACATCCTTATGGGGGCCACCTTTGAGATGCTAGTAGAAATGGCACTCATGCACGAGGAGAAAAGCGCTAATGCTAATAAGGCACCCGAGAAGAAAGGGGATCAGAAGAAACCACAACAGCAAAACAATAAGGGTGGTAAAGACAATAATGGCAAGGGAAAGAAGAAATGCTTTAACTGTGGGACACCGGGCCATCTCAGCAAGGATTGCCGAAAGAAAAAGAAGACTGGCTGCTTTCATTGTGGTGAAGCGGGACATCTAGTGAAGGACTGCCCAAAGAAGGGGCAGAGGGCAGGGTCTACCTCGGGAGGACAGGTGCAGGCTCTTATGGCACCAGGGTAGGCAAGGGGACAAGTTCAGGCTCTCGCGGTCCCACCGCTGCAAGAACGAGGTAGAACCATTTCTGTTGAAAGCTTAATTTTTTTGTTTGATCATCCTATCCGTACCTTATTCAATTCGGGCGCATCGCATTCGTTTATCTCTACATCATTAGTTGAATCACTGCACTTAAACACCGGTTTAGTAGAGGATCCCTTAGTTGTTTCGAATCCAATTGGGGGCTCAGCTTATTTGTCCATGATGTGTTTGGATTTGAAAATTTCTATACTTAGCGTTGAGTTTAGATGTGATGCTTATGTGTTGGGCTTCATGGGCTATGGGCTAATTTTAGGAATGGATTGGTTATCCAGAAATGGGGTCGTTCTTGATTGTGAAAGGAGAGTAGTTAGGCTCGTGACTCGCCTTGGCAACACTCTCGAAATCTTTTGTAATCCCATAAATTCTGTTATGCTAAGTTATTTAGAATCGCTTGATGTGTCTGAGGAAAATCTACGATCTGTTAGAGTGGTCCGAGAATACTCAGATGTGTTTGGGAAGGTGAAGGGCTTGCCTCCAAAGCGGGAGATAGATTTTCGAATATATCTTGTGGATAATGCAAAACTAGTATCTTTGCCAGTACGCCACATGGCTCCTCGTGAAAGGAGGGAACTCGATAAGCAAGTGAAGGAGTTGCTTGAGAAGGGGTTCATAAGATGAAGTATATCGGAGTGGGGTGCTCCAGTAGTATTTGCCACGAAGGCGGATGGGTCCCTTAGACTTTGTGTGGGCTATAGAGAACTTAATAAGCTTACTAAGAAGAACAGACACCCACTGCCGAGGATTGACGATTTCTTCGATCAGTTAGTTGGCGCTTTAGTGTTTTAGCAGTTGGACTTAGCCACTGGTTTCCATCAATTGAGAGTGGCTGGGGATAGCATTGACAAGGCTGCCTTTAGGACTCCGGACAGTTTCTATGAATGGCTGGTGATGCCCTTCGGTTTGACAAACGCCCCCGCATACTTTGTTGATCTGATGAGTAGTGTGTTTAGGGAGTACCTTAATAAATTTGTGGTAGTCTTTGTAGAAGACATTTTGATCTTTTCTAAGGATGAAGAAGAGCATGCCCTACATCTTAGGGAAGTGTTGGAGACCCTACGAGCGCATAATCTTAAAGCTAAATTTTCTAAGTGTCACTTCTGGAGGAAGGAAGTACGATTCTTAGGGCACGTGGTTTCCAAAGAAGGGATAGCTGTGGATCCCACGAAGGTGGTGGCCATCCAAGATTGGAAGGTCCCTAAAAAAGCTACCGAAGTAAGAAGTTTCTTGGGGTTGGCTGACTACCATAGCAAATTTATCAAAGACTTTGCAAAAATATCAGCTCCGTTGACACGCTTGACGAAGAAGAACCTAGTTTTCACATGGGACGTAGATTGTGATGATGCATTCCAACGTTTGAAGAGAGCTTTGACTTCAGCCCCAGTCTTAGTATTGCCAGTCGGTAGTAAGCCGTTTACTGTTTATACCGATGCTTGTGGGACGGGACTAGGCGCAGTCTTAATGCAAGAGGGAAGGGTAATAGCCTATGGTGGAAGGCAGTTGAGATCGCATGAGAAAAATTACCCTACACATGACCTAGAGTTGGCCGCTATTGTTTTCGCGCTTAAGTCTTGGCGTCGTTATCTTCTTGGCGAGAAATTAGAATTATTCACTGACCACAAATCTTTAAAATACTTATTCTCTCAAAAGGACTTGAACTTAAGGCAGCAAAGGTGGATGGAGTTCTTAGCATCCTACGACTTCGAGATAACATATACCTCTGGCAAGAGTAACGTAGTGGCCGATGCCTTAAGTAGAAAAAGATTATCCTTAAGTCCTTTGTTTGTTGAGCGGCGAAACTTAGAATTCATTTCGATGTTTGACTTTAGACCTTCCGTTGACTTTGTACCCGGTTTGCTAGCATCCTTGGAGGTTAGACCTACGCTTTTGGGACGGATTGGCGAGGCACAGCGAGACGAACCACAGTTGGTTGAGTTAGTAGAAAAGCTCAAAAGAGGGGAGTCATCAAGCCATCTCCGTAGGTATACCCTAGATGACAAGGGTTGGTTACGTAGGGACAGTAGACTTTGTGTACCTCGAGACGGAGGGTTGAGGAAGGCGATTCTTGATGAAGCACATCGTTCGAAGATGACCATTCATCCCGGCGGGGACAAGATGTACAAGGACATGAAGCGAGTTTTCTTTTGGGCCGGTATGAAGAGGGATGTGGCCGAGTATGTCGCTAGATTCAAGGTGTGCCAACAAGTAAAAGCGGAGCAAAAGAAACCCGGTGGGTTGCTACACCCATTGGAGGTTCCACTATGGAAGTGGGAAAGTGTCTCGATGGACTTTGTGGATGGATTACCAAGATCAAGGAAGGGTAATACGGGGATTTGGGTTATAGTGGACAGACTTACTAAGAGCGCCCATTTTATTCCCGTGAAGAGTAAGAGGACTGCTCCATGGTTAGCTTCTGTATACGTTCGAGAGATAGTTTGTTTGCACGGTGTTCCTTCTAACATAGTGAGCGACCGCGATCCTATTTTCACTAGCGAATTTCGGAGAAGCTTACAAGAGGCGGTAGGGACTCAGTTATGTTTGAGCACCACATATCATCCTCAGACGGACGGCCAGACCGAGAGGGTGAACCGCATTCTAGAGGATCTTTTGAGGCTATGTATCCTAGACTTTGGGGGTACGTGGGAAGATCATCTTCCATTGGTAAAGTTCGCATATAATAACAGCTTTCAGTCTAGCATTGGCATGGCACCTTTCGAAGCTCTTTATGGATGACCTTGTCGTTCACTTACATGTTGGTGGGAATCTACGGATAAGATCTTACTTGGGCCCGATATGATTAGAGAGACTTCGGAAAAGATTGACTTGATTCAAAGGAGGATGAAAGCAGCGCAAGATAGGCAGAAATCTTATGCGGATAAGAGGAGGACAGATCTTGAGTTTGATGTTGGGAACATGGTCTTTATCAAAGTGTCTCCATTACGGAACGTTGTTCGCTTTGGGTCCGTTGGGAAATTAGCACCAAGGTTTGTAGGGCCGTTTCCTATTAAGGAGAAGATTGGACAGATGGCGTATAGAGTGGAGTTGCCTGAGAGACTTAGTGGTGTACACGACGTATTCCATGTGTCACATTTGAGGAAGTGCTTGCACGAGACCGCGGAAGTGGTAGAGCCGAGATTGCTTAGAGAGGTGGAGATAGAGCATGATGCGACGATTCGACGAGCTCCTACGCGTATTCTTGGGTCGGAGATCAAGAAGTTGAGGATCGAGAGGTCAGACTAGTCAAAGTACAATGGGGAGGTGATGAGAGCAACGCTACTTGGGAGACAGAAGAGAAGATGCGTTCACGATACCCTTTTCTTTTCGAGCGTATATCCTTTAATTTCTCCTTTATCGCTTATCTTGTACTTATCTTACCTTTAGAGTATCCTCTCGCTAGTACCTTTGACCTTTAGTTAGGATAATCCTATGGTTGAAACATGTGTTTGAGACATGTTATGTATGATGGATGCAAAGTGGATGCAAGTGTTTGCTAGTGGTTGCCCGTGGATGAATATACACTCACTATTAGGCACTAGATCGGCTCAGTCACCTCATCTTGCATATTGCGTATAAATGGATGTATTTAGTAAAATGGATGTATGATGATTGTATTATCATATGGATGTTGCATTCAGATGATGA
Source organism: Allium sativum (assembly GCA_030737875.1). Classification (NCBI taxonomy): domain Eukaryota; kingdom Viridiplantae; phylum Streptophyta; class Magnoliopsida; order Asparagales; family Amaryllidaceae; genus Allium; species Allium sativum. The sequence goes on along the minus strand of CM060912.1, from coordinate 764,520,205 downwards.
TTGTGCACGCATATAGAGAAAATATGTAGCATTAAGGAACTTTTGCATACATAATGGACGCATGGCACTATCATGGTTTGCATTAAGGAGGTCAACTGAATCAGTGGACTGCCTGATTTTGCATTAGATATGGACATATACACACACTTCTTGCATATGTTCATGAAAGCATTAGAAGTCTATAAGGAAAATGGATGCCTGTGTTTGATGGTTGAGTAGATGGACGATTGGATGTTAGGTTATACATTCTTATTGACTTGAAGATTTCGGGGTCGAAATCCTTTAAGGAGGGGAGAATGTAACACCCCGTAATTCTGTTAATATTAATATTCATAAATTAAAGAATAACTAATTTCAAACGTGAGAATTGTGGGAAACGGGTTGCGCCATTGTGTTCGTCTCGGAATTCTGGTTGAAATAGAGTCCGAGTTTGCATGAATTGGACTTCGTATGAAGAAGTTATGGCGATCGGAAGTTTCAGAAAATTCAAAACAGCTCGCAGGAAAAAATAAAATTCAAACTGAAAGGGCAGAAGCGGGCTGGGCGGGAAAATTCCCGCCCAGGCAGGTCGACTGGGGAGTCGACACTAGTGTCGACCTCCCCCCCCCCCCCCCAGGTCGACTATAGTGTCGACCTGGGTGTCGACCTGGTCAGTCAGCTAGGGTTTGACTGAGCCCAATCTTGAGCTGCTGATGTGTCTTTAGGGCTGAGTTGGCAAATTAAACGGTTCAGGTTAGTTCTGAGTTGATCTGACGGTCTAAATAAACCCTAAACTCTATAAATACCTAGGCAGTCTCTCACTCTAAACTCACATGAAAAATAGAATAGCCACCGTCATACCGCCGACATGGAACTCAGTCTAGCCGCCACCAACTAAGGAAGAAAGCTGATCAAAATTCTAATTCTACTCAACTCTAAAGCAAATCAAGACTCTCTTTCTTCTCTAATTGTGAGTATGATGATCTTAACAAGATTATTATTGAACTAATTAGATTAAGTTATGAATGGATTATAAGTGAATGATGTGAATTGTCATATATGTTGTTGAAAACCTTATGCTATCATGAATGTTGTAAATCCTATGTTATGTGATGATGATATCCTATATGTTGTAAATCATGCTATGATGTTATTGCATAGGTTGTAATTTTCTATGCTAAGTTGTGGTAAATCATACATGTTATAAAATCATGATGTTGTTACTTATGCTAATTAATTCATGTTAATCAAAACATAATGTTTGGGCTATGTTGATCTATATGACAAATCATGTATGCAAGTTAGATTGATAAGTAAATATTATGAACATATGCCATGACATCTATTTAAATCTAGAGTTGTGACATCTAGAATTATGCTATGACATATGTGAATTCTATGTATAAGATGCTAGTTCACACCATCATTATGTTGCCTAAACCATATACGCTAGTTCATACATGAATTTGGATTATGATCATATTATGCGAATTGTGACATTTTAACCAAACAACTTGACACCTTTAGATCCATAACATGTGTAGTTTTATGCAAGTTTCACCCCTATCATGATTAGATCTATTTTTATTTGCCTATATGTTGTGATAATTCATCTTTGTGCTATGAGTTAGACTATTCGAGTCTAACATATATTTTGCGTTGAATAAGCGAACGTATAACATGGGGTAGGGGTAATATTAAGGATTTAATATTAAGAAGTTGGGGTGCAATTAATATGATTTTGCATGCCATGAATGGATGACCATAATTCAGTCAATTATGGACATCATTAAAAGTGGAATTAATTAATAATTTGAATAGGGAATTATTAAAACTGGGGTAAAAGATTATAAGTGTTAATCAATGCTTAGGATACGAGGTTGGACTCGTTTGTGACGTAAACCTGCCCGGACCCGCCCGGCAAATCCAGTGGTCACAAATGTTAGCTCAATGTGAGAGGTCGTAGACCCAAATTAAAGCATAACAGTTGTAAAGACACGAGGTTAGACTCTTTTATGGTGTAAGACTGCCCGGACCCGCCCGGCAAATCCAGCTGCCATAAATGCCAGTCTAATGTGAGAGGTCTTTATGAGGTTATGGCCTGAATGAATTAAGAAATACTTAACCAGATAAACATGTAAGGTGGGACATGGGGGTTAAGAAGGTGGCTTGGGTGGCATGAGGAATCTAGTGGGTGCCCTTAGTGGCATATGAAATACGATTAGTAGGACTTAACCAAACATACATGTAAATGAACATGACTAAGATGGTTAAGTGGGATGTACTAGTGGACAAGCTTAGGTGGGTAGCTTGTGGGGGCCCATTTCAACCAGTATCCCAAACGTATCTTTGTGGGCTCGACCCAAGTCGAGGACGGGACACGCATGCTGGGCTTGACTATAAGAGGCCAAAAAGGGGTAGCGGTGGCAATGCAAGTCCAATGGGTTTCATATGCGTGTGTGGACCCGGGCTGGTAGGTAAGACGTTGTTGCATCGTGTAGGTATAAGTCGTGCATTCTCAAGTTGTATCGGGTTGCCACTTTAGGGGAGTGATACGCCCCACTATGGGGCCAGCACGGGTATCTACGAGTAGGGAGCCGATCGCAATTGGGTAGTGGGGTACACCTAGTGGAGATAGGGGCAGATGGCACCTATGTAGTCAGCTAGGGGTACACAGGGCTATTTATATGACTTCTAAGTGAAGCAAGTGGGATCAACTTTGAGGGTGACTGGTGTGGTGCAGAGTAGTAATTATTCGTTAGTAATTAGGTGTGCCTTTAACGTTATCTTTATCTGCTCTTCCATACCCAATAGTTCATAGACATTTCCTTGTTTTCCAGCTTATGCCTTAGTCTAGTTATTTTGATAATAGTATTGTTAGAATTATCATACTCGCCAGACTTTGTGTCTGACCCCTCCATTTCTATCTTTTTCCCATCCAGGTCCTCAGGTTGGGCCCAGCTCTAGTGGAGTTTGATTGGATTGCTTTATCTCTGTTTTGGAAAGCTTGGACCGTTGAAGTAAAGTCCAGCTTGTTATCTTCTTTAATGGCTATTTATGTAATGGGATTATGTATTTTGTTTATCAAGACGGATATTGTACTTGACTCGGATTTATGGTTTTATGATGTAACAAACATGTTTAATTTCCGCTGCAATAAAATGAAGTTTTAGATTTCCAAGTACTATTTATTATCTGTCTTGTTGTAATTTTTCTGTTCTATATTCACTTAAAACCTCCATGGAAGTTAATGCATTCCCTTTGTGAGTGACATTAATGGACGTGGGGTGTTACACTAGAGATGAGGTGTATCAAAAGTAGAGCTCTGTCCGGATATGGTTGACCGCCTTTATTTCCTTGAAAGTTGGACTGTGCATTTGAATGGCTCAGCTGGATATTTACATGCAGATCGGAGATACTCAGTTGATGCGACTTTTATGGTAGAGAGATATCTGGTCGATTAGGAGAGCGAATATTCCGGAGTGAGCGAGTTATCGGTGGGAAGTAAATGGCTCGGGCTGGCGCTTGACGAAGGCCTGTCTGGGCCGAGCTTTGGCTGTCCGCGTGTTGCTGAAGGGAGCATTTTTGGATATTGGGCTTCGATCTTATCAGTGGTAGTCATTTACCAAAAAGATGGTTAACAATGTTATAACAGCATATTAACACTTTTAATTATTCTGGCAAATTCACATTTCATAGTCATGGGGAATGCTAAACGATAATATATCATTATCAAAAATGATATAATTTAAATCCACTCACCTCATTTGCTTTCCAAATCCTGGATCTGGTCTCGATCTAGTATTCCGTGGTTTTCCCCTAACTGGATTCAGAACCTAACAAACCTGGATTCATAATTTTTACTAAAAGAAAATGGGAAGAAATTGGAAGAAAATTGAATAGACCAGATCTAGAAAATTACCTCATTTAGAATATGATTCTGAACACCTTCTAATTAATATTAATTCTCTTCCTCCAGATCTTAATTCTGAATTTTCCTAAACTAATTATATTATTTTTCTAAAGAGATTTGAGGAGGAGAAAGAATGGCAGAGCTTAGACGTTGTCTCATAGAATGTGAGATTTAGGCTAGGCTCTCCTGGCCTATTTATAGGTGTTCAAGATCTTATCATACAAGTAGCGTTGAGTCAGCATTCGAACTTGGTTAAGAAAACAATCCAAATTCATTAATGAACCTGATTGGATCTAGGGTAGGTCGACCCCGGGGTCGACCCCCCTTTTGGTGGGTTGACCCCCCATGCCTGGGTCGACCTTGACTATATTTTTTTTGCATATGGTCTTCAAATTTGAATTGAATTGAACATGTACGTATATAAGGCTCTTATATGAACACAAAACTTGTAATGACCATATTACGTGTATATATATACACACACGCACACGCACAACTTTTGCTTCATTTTCAGAATTCAAACAGTGTTGCACTACAATTTGATTCTTAACATATTTCTCTGATTTCATCCTTATCTTGAATTTTATCTTATATATATATATATATATTCCTACATATACATATATATATATATATGTGTGTGTGTGTGTATTCTCATATACATATATACATATATTTTCTTAACTTCCTTATATGTATATTTTCCTTATATGTGCGTTTATACATATTTTCCCTCATGAACATTTGTTATTTTAGCTATCCCCTTAAAATAAAATACGACGACGGCGAGGATCGAACTATGTACCTCTTGTATGCAAGTCACATGTTCTAATCAATTGGACTACTAAGGCTATTGCTAATAAGGCTTAGAACAATGGTAGTTATTGTTCTCATTCCACTTTTTCATATTTGTTATAATATTCCATTTAAACCATTGCATGAAACTTTTTCTTTTTTTCCTCTTTTTTTATTAATGCGTAATCAATGCAGGTAACACATTTACACCGTATGCAACCAATCCTCTTTTTTTTTAACGTATGCATTACATTTTTATTTGCATTATCTTTATTTTATTCTTCATATATACAGTTATCGTAAGGTAAAAACCGTCCGTGTTTATGTGTGGGCTGGTCTTACGGCTATCCTTTTCTTTAAAATGGTTTTCTAAAGTTACACAAGTTGTTTGCAATATGAATCTATCACTAAAAGTATTTCAGAATGATCCGGGTGAATTTTGCTTCTGCTTTAAATGTGCTCAAGTCAAACCAAGTATATTATCAGGTTAGGTTTCGCCTGAAACTTCAGGAGAGGAGTCAAGATGTATTTTTGTATTTTCTGGTAAAAGTTATTTCACTGCGTGAGTTGTATTGATCTGTGTTGTACTCCGACACTGTAATCATGTATATATATATATATATATATATATACAGTTTTCTTTTGAATAAAGTATTATTGAGAAATTATATTTTATCCATTCCGCTGACAGACTCTTATCTTCATATTGTTCTATTATTATATTTATTTCTTCTTTTCTCAGCCTCTAATTTCTTTCTCTTAGCTATCTGGCTTTCTGTTCAACTTGAGTTGGCAAATATGGTTAAATGTCGGCTTAAACTCTACAGAAGGTGGGTTCAATATACTTTTACTAACAGTTGGGATTAACCTCGCGTCTTCATGCAATTATTGTAGTGGCCCATGGCACTTGGACATCTTACATTAACCCAACATCTTGTAGATGTTAGATACGCTGGTCGGTTCCAGCCAGGCCTCTACTACAAGTAGGGGCTAACCTCGTGTCACATCTCATTAAAAGACGTTAAATACTCAAACACGTACAAATTTCCTATTGGGAGCAATTTAAATTCGAATTGCTAATTAAATGCATTTATTACATGTTTATAGAACGATAATTACACTATTAATAATAATAAATAAAACGTATTTAAAGTATGCATAAAGAAACAGAGGAAGCTTTGTAGAACAAGTTTCAAGATTGAAGCCTCAAAATAGCGCACTCCAAATATTACTCCTAAAATTATATATGTATGTATAATAATCAAAATAAAATCTTATATACATATAATTTCTAATTCCAAATTCTAATAAGAAATTAGATAAGAGAATATAGAAAATAGGTTAGAGAAGAAAAAGAAATCTAACCTTTTCCAAATTCTAGAATATAGAAAAATGGAGGAGGAGATGGAGATGAAAATACAATGTTGGGTTTGGAGAGGAAGCTTAGGTCTTATTTATACTTATTGAAGTGTGATTGGATGTCAGATTCATTTTATAAAATCTCAACGGTTCATTTCAGCAAACTGTATATAAAAGCCTACTAAAACAAGCCGCCACCCACAGCGTCTCTTAAGGGCAATCGACACCCTTCCTGGGGGCGGTCGACCCCCTTAATAAAAAGGCATGGAGAATTTAATTCTCCTGAAATGTTCCTTTTTATTTAATAATTTAAATTTGATTTATTTTTTCCATTCTCTTTTGATTCATGTCCCCTCTTATATATTCATATATTCACATAATTTTGAAATCCAAAAGGACTATTCCATTATGCAATTTGTTTTTAATTTTATTCCAGATTTATATTCGTACAGTTTAATTTTCAAATGCTGCATGTATACAATTTTCTTACAACTTATTTTATTCATAACTTTTCATACGGACGCCGTTTTCGACAAATATAATACGAAATAGACTAAAGTCTCACCACGAATGCAATGGTAATATTTTGTAGCCCAATTCTCGATTATACGATATGAATATTTTATGTCCATTAATATTTTATTAAATATTATTGTTTATTCTTAATTTAATTATCTATGTCTATTTAGGTTGTACTTATGGGATGTTAAAAAATGAGAAATGCTATGATAAACTACGTTGAATGAGACACATTGTTTAATTATATCAATTGCTTCTTGACTTGTTGACTGGAGCTATTTTTTTTAGGGTGTGGTATATGCCGACTAATAGTAAATCAGTTAGTGAAACATGTGGTATGAGACATATTGTTTTCACTTTTCAAGATACTACTTGGAAGTCTATGGCGCATGATTGTTGTTAGTTGTCCCAGTACTTGCTTAGGGGGGAACTAAGCTCGGGGGGAGTCCTTTATGTACATATTCACATAGCCCAGGGGGATGGGAATGGATCAAGTTACACTTTGTTGGGGGTTGTTATGATGAGTGTATGAATATGTATATAGTACTCGTCAAAGCTCGGCGGGGTTATATATCTAATGCACATATTACTCATTGTTTGGATCCACCTTTTGATGTAAATAAGGATCCGCTTTCAAAGTTATTTGTTGTTTTGGGTCCACTATTTGATGCTACTATTGATGTTATATCTATTAGTTTTTTTAGATCCTATTTAAGATGCCCATCAATGTTGCATTATGATGATTCATTCATGTAGCGTTAGTTCTATCATGGTAATCTTATAAATATGGTGCATAAACTATATTTTTTTAGAACACTCATATGTGTTCTATACATTGGTATTTTATTAATCCTAATGTTGGTAAAGCCATTCATGAGTATATAATGTTTAATTTTGCCTTATCTCATGAGCCTTATGTTGTACCAATTTGAACCTATTCTTTCTCTACTCGAGAAGAGTTATTCCTTATGATGTTATATTCCTCAATTATGATATGCTCGCTTTGTTTAAACTAGACTGACACATATATTTATATACTCGGATCAGACCGTGTAACAACCTGAATTTTAAATAAGTTTGAAATTAATCATTTGATTGAATTTTAAATTTTAATATTTAAAAATGCAATTTTATTTGAAATTGAATGAGATGAACAATAATATGAAACACTGAATAATTAAATTGAACAATTGTCAAATATAAATGTAACTGTTTAACGGAATCAAAATTGTGTAAGTTAAATTGATGTAAGTTTTAAACAAAATTTGAATTAATGAATATATTGACTTTCCAAATCTATTGAAATATTAAATTTTCCGAAAAAGTCAGTTTTGTGTCGAATTTGGTTAAATTTGAATTTTATAAAAAAAATGAAAGTTGTCAAAATTTGAATTCATCTTTTTTATGAGCCTATAACAAATTCTGAGTGTTCATTGTTTTTTAGTTTGTTGAAATTTAATTTCATTTGTCAAGAATTCGCGTTTGTAAGTGTAAAAAGGGACGAAAAAGGACAATGTTTGTTATATGTATTGTAACATCTCAGAATTTTTTTGATTTAATATTTAATTTATTTAATTATTATAGTATATGGGTTCGATAATTTAAATTGTTTAAATTCAAATATTTCAAATATTTAATTAATATAAATAATGGGATAATATATTTACTTTCGGGATAATCGGAAATAGTTGAACTTGCAATGTTGTGTAATTTGTATAATATATGATATTTAATTTAGTTTATATTCGAATTATTATAACGAATATATTAATTAAATGGAGATTGAATATATTTATTATAATATAATTAGAATCGAGCTCGTAACGTCGTGGTAGTTCGTAATATTGAGATTTTAACTTCAAATGAATATACATGATTAGTTATCAATCGGATTTCTTCGAAATAAGAAACATTGGAATCTATTGAACTGTACATTTCTAATGGAAGTGAAAAATCGAGTTTCCTTCTCATAGATTGTTAGTTATGTCCAAATCAAATTTTCAAATAGTCGCTATGAAACCATTTATAAGCCGTAATGAATTATTTAATATAATTAAATATTGGTTTCGAATTTGGACAAGATTTTTGAGACGTATTATTAATTTAATTTATATAATTTTATTGAAATTTTTATTTTGTAAAATAAAAAACATTTTTGCTCAATGTATTTTGCACCCTTTATCAATATTTTTGGAATTTCGCCGAATAAATTGTCTTGTCTATTTTATTATACTTTTGAGATCGTGACACATTTCTCATCACAATAGTATTTTTATTTTTGTCCATGGCAATCCGTACATGAATGAAATTTTACGTAGCAGAGTGCGTAAAGTTTATAACTTAAAACAATTAAAGCAATCTGTATCTCATCTCATAATCTGATGCTATGTCCATTCTTTTCATAATCAATGCACCCCATGTTAACATTTGCTTAGCAATGAAGTATATAGATGTAGTGACAAATATTTCTATCCTATCTAGGAACGTACTGTAAAGGCCAAATCAAAAATTTATGAAACCACATGCCTACTACCCTACAACATGCCTAAATGTTATTCAAGGTCTAACACAATTTATGTATGATATCTACAACTAATCTGATATAGAACATATTATTCTTTGTTTGAGTTATAGATTGGTCATCTTTTGAGCAAACAATGTATGGGTAACAATATAGTGATTTTATTTTCCCATTTGATACCCAATGACTCAAAACATTCAACATTGGTAACCGGATGTGGTTTACTGACAACTGGTGTTAGACTTCTCTCTTTCACTGTTGTAACGTTAAAATTTTACACGTGAACATATATGCGGAGGCCTAAAAGAGGACAACTGCACTTTGGAAATTAAAGCTATGCTAAAAACTAGAGTACCCTATATTACCATAAAACGTGCATGCCAAGGATTTGTACCAATCTATATTGTGTTTCCCGGCTACCTATAACCCTAGTATGTGGTGCCCAAGTTTTGTATCGCTATAAATTAACACACGGGCTGCCTCGCTTCTTTTTGACTTCTCCTGAAGCAAAACCAGCAAACGCATGGTTTAGAAAGCTTTCAAAAATTCCAAATACAGTACGTTTAAATCTGAAATAATCCACTCTAACTTTATATATGTTCTAAGGCATTTTAAGCGAAATGCAGTTTGCTGGTTTTCACAGCAGTTAGCTTTGGGTTGGTTTTAGCCGGAGATAAACAGTGCTGGAAGCAGTCCGAGGGTGCTGCTTTGTGATGCAATACTAGGCGCACCTGTGTGTGTGGGATTGCCTGGAATCCGGGAGTGGAAATGGGGTTCAAAGCCTTTGAATGGTTAAAAATACAAGGAGTTGCGGAAATTTTCTTTAGGAAGAAGAAGCAATATGAAATATGGGGCGGTGCCTGCATGGAGGGGGGACACACGACGTAGTAAGGGGAGCACAAATTTTTTTTTGTAATGATGCGTATAGGAGGAACCGCGTTTTCATTTGGGGAGAAGTAGGTTAATAACGTGAAGGGAAGTGGGATGTTTTTATTGAGGAAGAGAGTGCAGTGCATGCACATAATGGATCTGGGGACTTCTGAAATATTGAATGGAAATTGCAGGCTACGAAGAATGAGAAGTTGGAAGGGGAGACCTGCGCAGAGACCAATTCTTCTGTCCCCATTCTCACTGTCCCCTGTGTCTCTCCAATCAGATCCCCTGATTTTCGCTATTTTGCTTTTAAGTCCCCCAACAATTCAGGGGTTTAAGTGCAAAAGGTGGAAATCAGGGGGCTCTGATTAGGTGGGAAGGACACTAAATTTGGAGACAAAACAATTAGTGCGACCTACGTAGTATCACAAGTATGTTTCAGTGAAAAAAAGGGAAATAAAATTATAGAAAAAATAAAAAGGGATGGAATCATGGAGGTTCGGTCATTTTGGTTGCATTAATACGGATACTGGAGTGTGTGTGTTTCCTAGTTTGGAGAGGAAAAGAAGAGCAAGTACGGTTTTCATTAAAAGGACTATAGCAATGAGGAGCAGGCGGGTGTTATTCTTAGTTGAAGAAGGAGAAGTAATTTGGGCGAATCGGTTATGGCATGGGCTGATATACATATACGGTGATGCCCGACTTAAATAATATAATTTAAGTTTATTGAATAAGCAAGGTAACCAAGCTGAAAGCCACAACTATTTTAACTGAATTATTTATTTAAAAGTTAAGCAGCCTTAAACATCAAATTGTCGTTCCAACCCTAAACTAGACATTCATGTTTCAGCCTATTATTGAAACTTTTGGATAAACTTTGCCAACTGTAGGCTGCAACAAATTATGCAGATACCAAAGAGGTTAACCAACAAAGTGGACGAGAATTTAATAGATAGGAAAGTAAATTATAAATTTTTGGGGAAACATTTGAATTTTATAGGGTAATCTTAAATACTGTTACTTATTTAGAACTGTGGGGAATTCACAAAATGCATGCTATTGATATGCCTAGGGGTATCCGATATAATTTAAGTTTAATTTAATACAAATTTGTTAATGCTATATCTCACTCATACATGGTCAGATTTACGAATGGTCTATCATGTTAAAATCGTATGGGATCGGGCAACACAATGGAATTGGTCTGGAGAGATTTGGAGATCACTATAATTTTAGGCAAGATTAAATGCATAACCAGATCTACTAACGTTAATCGTTTTCAACGATTAACGATCAAGGTGAGTAAAATCAATAACTCTGTCCAGTTTTACAATTTTATAAACATTATTTAATATTATTAAATAATGGTTGAATATTGCGTGATGGTTGTTTGGATGAATATATATATAGCTAGTCACATATATAGACTATTGATTGAATACTGCTCTAATTATTATAATATCTCATATTGATATGAAATTAGTGTTATTTATATTGAGTAACATCTATGGATGCAGGGAAATAGGTTGGAGGGATCTTGCTGGATTCCTCAACAATTTTAATGTTAATTTTCATATATTGCATTATATGATGACAAATATTCTGATGTTGATTATTGTGTGTTTGGGAATGTTTTGAACAACAATGACCTGAAATAAATAGGTACTTAAATACTGAAAATATATTCGTACATATTGGGAAAGAATTCGAGTTTAAAAAGGAAAATCTATTATTTAGTATTTTTAAATAATAGAAATTAAATCTTGGCTGGGCTAAAATACAATAACTTTTTTTAATTATAATAAACAAATAGTTTGGCTTATAAACGTTAGTTATAAATGAAATGGGATAATTATTATTAAATAATTTGGGAATGTGAAATTAGGGAATTGGTTTAAATGAGAAATGATGAAATTTGGTTTGATGTTCGAGATGTAAGTAGAACTGGGATTAATTAATGTTATTTATAAATTAAATTCGATGATATTAAATGTTTTAAATATAATCTATTTTTAGAAATTATACATTATATAATTCATAATTGGACAAGGAAGATAATATTCGATTTAAAACCAATCATTTATAGTTGAAAATGTTGTCGAGATTAAGTTATAAACCTGGCATATAATTAACAAGAAGTTGATCTATAAATGGAGTATATGAAGTGAAATATAAATAGGAATTTATAAAATAACTCGATAAACATGATTTGAACTTGTAATGATATTTATAAATATAAATCAAGATTTGATTTGATAATACAAGTCTAGTTGTCTGTAAAGGAATGATATTCATATTTTAAAGTGAAAAATGATTTTAAAAGCAAAAGTTTGGCAGATTAAATGGGTATAAAAAAAATTGATGGATATTTGAAGAGAATTTAGAAATCAAGTGAACCGGAAATGGTGAGTTTACTCCGACGTTCGGAACATTAATTGAATAGAGAGTATTGAAGAGTGAATTATATGTTGGAATTCGATTCTACCGAATTCAGGAAAGTACCATTTACTTTCCAGTTATTAGCAATAATTATTTATTTATCGAATTGATTAATTAATGTAACGGCCCGCAAATCCATACTATCTGAGCTGACTAATACAACACACGTCCAACTCAAATAATACAGAAATACGAGTCATTAGGGTTAAAGAAAATAGAAAAGATAGAAGAAGAACAGAAATGACAATACAGAATCTCACAATAGAATGAATAAAATATATTATATTACATAACTTTGGAATACAAATCTATTTTGTACATATATCAGAGTACAACATAACATTTGATACAGCGGAAATAAACTCTAGATAACTGTAACAACCCGGAAATTCTGAGCCAATTTAAAAAATTTATTTTGGCGAATTTAATGAATTTTGAATATTTAAAATGGATTATTTTAAATAAAAACGACGAGAGATTTATTTTGAATAGAATTAGAACGTATATTTATATAGATCGTCGTTAGAATATAAATATTTTATTTTAATTATAAAAGAAATTGAAAATGGCACGGTAGTTCGATAATTCGATTTCAAACTTCAACTGAATGTACCGGGTGCAAAATAATCCGGATTTTAGCGAAACCAAAAATATTTGAATCTATTAGTGAATATCTTTCTAGCGAATCCCGGAAATTGAAATTTCATAGCGGGAATCAAAAGATATGTCCAGTTGGAATTTCAGAATAGTCGCTATGGAATTCAGGCCCTTGAAAATAGAAATTTTGCAAACGACCTCGGTTTTCGACGAAACCACTTTTGTTGGATCCGCGATGTCAAGTTCTTGCTAGGTTTCAAATTTCATAATTTTTCGAATCAATATGTGAGTGTGGCGAAGTAAAACGCATTTGACCAGTTTCAGTTGTTTTTAATCAACTGGAAAATGGCCATTTTTCAAACGGTTTCGGAATTTGACGAAATTAGTTTTGTTAGGACCGTATCGTCAATACGAAGTTAGAAAATATTTTTTTGGAATTTTTCGAATTAGTATGTATTCCCGGTAAATGGAAATGCGCGTTCAAAATTAAATATATAGAGTTATATTTTGATTTTGACGAAAACTGATCATAACGATCGAATTGACCTATGTGACATATCCCATTGTGTTCGGAATGAGGGTAATTAGCTAGGGGCGATGGTCGTTGGAGTTCATTTGGGGTTCGGAGCGATTAATTCCTAAATAAAATAGAATAAAATAAAATATTAAAATATATATCTTTTTTTAAAATGGGCCATATTCACTAAACCCTAGTTCACAAACAGGAAGCCGCCGCTATCATCTTTTCAACATCCCAAAATGCTCGATTTTTCTTCCAATGAATTCTTTTAATCCATCTCGAAATAAAACAAACCCCAAAAAAAATCAAAGACCGTTGTCTGCTCTTTCAAATGATGCCAGTTTGAGGAATTTCCGTCTCGTGTGAAGCTCGAATTTATGTCGGAAACTCACGCCGTTCGTGGTCAACGCCCGACCATTGGAGACGATCGAACTCCTTCAGATCGTAGGCACGGGGAGGGGAGCCAGCGGCGCTCCAAGTGGCACTACCCGATCATCGATCGACGCTGTGATTGGAGCGCGGAATCCAACCCCTGTTTGAAGCAGCTATTCGACGTTGTCTAGTATGATTTACGGAAGAAGGTTTTGTTCTTTTTATTTATTTATTTATTATTTAACATAAAAATCAGTTTAAAAATTATTTTGAAATATTAGTTTAAAAATTGTTTTGAAAAATCAGTTTTTTTTTTGAAAAATCAGTTTAAAAATTGTTTTGAAAAATCATTTTAAAAACTATTTTGAAAAATCAGTTTAAAAATTGTTTTGAAAATCAGTTTAAAAATTGTTTTGAAAATCAGTTTAAATATTGTTTTGAAAATATATATCGCCTTGATTTGAAAATATATATCGCCTTGTTTGAAAGAAGAAAAATATACATATGATTTGGATAAGAAAAATATACATATGATTTGGATAAGAAAAATATACATATGATTTGAATAGAAAAATATACATATGTTTTGGAATAGAAAAATAACATTGTATAAAAATGTGATTTCTAATTCTATATAGCGCTGTCAGTATAAAAATATGATTTTTATTACATGAGAAGTAAAGTAAAAATACAATTTTTACGCTTGTATAAAGTTATGATTTTTATATATATTTTAGCAAATTAAAAATATAATCTTTACAATGCATAGTGCGATATAAAAATATAATTTTTATCCAAGAAGTGATAACATAAAAATGTGATTTTAATCTTTATAGCATTGAAATAAAAATGTGATTTTTAATGTGAACAACGTGAAAAAGACTATGTTGGAAGTACAGGCAAATCCAGACTGTTCTGAATTTCAGAAATAAAGAATGGAGGAGTGGATCCCTCGGTGAGAACTCCTCACTTTTATTTTAATTTTCTAGTTTAAAATATATACTAGAATGCAGACGGTGCTTAGCAGCACCAGACACCCGTCGTCCACAGACCATGGATGACTTGTTTGTTTGGTTGCTATGTTGTGAAATTTGATTGTGCGATGCGGAAAAAAATAAAATATTTTATAGTGGAAAATATTCTATAGTTAAAAATATAATTTTTAACATGTATATAAAATGAAATATATATTTATATACAAATCGAATGATTGGTTTATATACACATATTTGACTGATATTGATTGGGACGGTAAATTTTACACATCGCCCAACTGCACAAATGAAATCTGTGTTTGATTGTTTGAAACCCCACATAGGTGTTGGGATGATATTTGGCGTACACTAATCCCAATTGTTTAATTGTATGTCGATCGATTGGTCGACAGACTGTGTAACCGTTAATTATATATATTTAATGCTTATGCAGTTGTGTGGTGCACTTTGGATGATGCTTGATTATTTATCGTTGTTATTATATACATGTGTTGTATGGAGTCAATATAATTAACATTATATGGTAATTTATTGGGCCTCATTCCAATTGGGAAAATAAAGACTATTATAAAATAAAGATTAACGTGTTGACAGTTCTCATTTGTTGAGATTAGTCATGTGGTGAAAGAAATATAGATTCATGTGTTGAATAGAATAAATATTTATTTGTTGAATAAAATAACGAAGTTATTGAAAAATATAAAGTGGTATTGATTAGAGATGCGCTATTTTGACGTGAACGATATTGATATCGATTATATTTGTTTTTATAATGAATATTGAAAAGAGATTTAAAAATAGAATAGAAATTGAATTCGAATTGAAATTGAATATAAAATGAATTCGAATTGAAATTGAATAGAAAGGAATTCGAATTGAAACTGAATAGAATCGAATTTGAATTGGAATCAATTTGAAATGAATTTAAAACGATTTATAAAATTCGGTTTTAAAAGGAAATTGACGATGTATATATTATATATATTATATATAATATAATGGCCTGAATAGAACGCGCCGCGCTGCGGCAGTTCGCGAATTTAGACCATTGACTTCGAATTGACGTTGCAGGAGATTCGACCGTCGGATTCTCCTGAAACTGGAACCGTTGGGTTCGTATCGAGAAGAGATTTCCAATGAATATTAGTAATTTGAAATCTAACGGTTGGATTTGGAATTATGTCCAAATCAAATTTTGAAAAGGTCGTTGTAAGTGCAGTTCGATGGCCGTAGATGGAAATCGACTGTATGGGCCTTGATAAAATTATTAAAAATATCTATAATTTGTGTAAAATCATAATAAATGATTTGGGAAAAACTGGGATGAAAAACTCCATATTTGAAAAGATAAAATAGATTTTTATCAAAATGAACTAGTTTTGAACTAGAATTAAAACCAATTTATTTTTGAAAGAAATAAATTGAATTTGAAATGGGTTTTAAATAACCAGAATTTCTAATATATTTCATTGGAATTGAAATAGAATGTGATATGGGTTTATCGTGGACCGTGTTTTAAATGACATTAGTTCTTTAACCCAGGAAAAGGAGTTTTAATGAATCTTTAATTAGATTGAAATATGAATTGATAATTTAAATTATCAAAATTTGGAAATGATCGAAAGGGGAGTATCACCAGTTTTACTCCTAGCGATAGTTGAATCTTCAATTAGATTTGAACGTGAAATGATAATTAAATTTACCGATAACACCGTGGTGATTGTTATGGGGTAGTAACAGTTTGGCTCCATGGGATGAATAGGTTGGGATTGGGAAATAAAATAAATAATTACTTCGGTGTGGCTCGCTAATCTCGACTAGTTTGGAAAACCATAAGCTGGTTTGAAATGATATCCAAAGGAAGATTAAATAATAAATTTAAAAGAATTTATCTTTGATAAAATTAATGGGAACTTTTCCCTAGGAGTGTGCATATCTGAATAAAAGAATATTCTGAATTGGAATGAGGTGTATATTGTGTTTTATAGCACTTGTTGATTAAGATACGTGAGTTATTCAGAAAGTCTGGGTATAACCCATTCTGAATAACCGATTCGACGATGAGTCGAAGAGATTGAAGACGGTGCAAGACCAACGATCTTCACATCGAATGGATGGGTGCTGCTGATGCTCACGATGGGAGTAGCTACCTTGAAGGGGGCTAAAGTAGTAGCCGTCCGGACATACTTGGAGATCGAGGATATGCGAGGAATGTGCCTCCGGTTTCGTTCAGACCTAGAATAGACTTGTAAATGGATGGTGTGTCTAACATTATATTCCTTTATATTGTATTCGTTGATCTCTGCTAAATATATATCTGTTTGGCGGCGGAGAATTTATTCTCTTGCTTAACGCCCTTCTCTGAGACATACGAGCTCAGAGGTTATATATTGACAGAAATCAGTGGTACGATATGGATTGATAGTGTGGCATGCTGAGATGCAGTGATCCAGACTTTTGTTGAAAAGCAAAGTTTGGTGGATGATGATCAAAGCGCAGCTTTAATATAGCACGGCTTTGTGTATAGCGTTGATTCGCGAGTCTCACACCCCGGTATGGTGGTAAACTGATGGTTTGATCAGTATGCTTTTTAGAGGATGGGCACCTTAGTGGTGTCGTGGATTCGGTCGACCGAGATTGAGCTTAGTGCTCAGAGGGATAGGGTAAGCGGTGTTTTCTCTCACCGAGATGTAAGTCGCAGTGATACTCGATTTCCTAAAAGTGCGGATGTTCATTACGGTTTTTTCTCTCGCTGAGACGTAAGCCGTTGTAGATGGCACTACGCGATCGATTTTTCGAATCAGGAGCCACCATGATGGAAATCCAATTTCCAAATATGACATTTTGCGGTTTTGATTGTAGAGCTTAGTATTGGCGACATGATATATGGTACCCATGCCGTCTATGATTGATATATTTATATTTGAAGTTGTTTTCTTTACTTATAGTAATAATATAAGATGAAATTTCACGTATCAAGCATATTTGGCTATTATAAGAGAGAACCCTATCCTCCGGCTTGCGTTGCATTGTGTGACGGGACCTGGGTCTTATAATAGCTTCATCGTTCTTTATTTAGCATTGCGCTGTTTGTTTTCTACACTGGTATTCTTGGGAGGAAACTCATTCCGAGTTATGCGGCGTGGTCCCTTGATTTACCTAACTTTAAAAACAAAGATTAATAACTATTTTAGTTCTCGCACCAGTCACATGACTGACCTGGAGTTTATTGTTTTAACCTAAACTCTGGGTGCCCCTATTTCCACATGGGCAGCTAGTAGTTTTGGTTTTGCAGATTTATATTCACAGGATCCTGATTTACAGCTGGAACGATGCTCGGAAAGCTCTGTATCCGTGTATTACTTTCATCTGTGTTTTATATTGTTATTTCCACTGCGATGTGTTTAAATGTAATTTAAATCTCTGATATTTTTCTGTGTAATATTTATTCATGCTCTGTTATATTCTTGTATTCTGATGGAATTGTTGTAATATACAATGAAATGTTCTTCTGTTTGCGTTCCAATTTGTCATGTTCTCAAAACGATCAGGGGTTTCGAACGGTCTTAGTCGGTTTAACGATCGATTCGGGTTGAGAGAAATTCCTTACCGTTACAATAACTAACGGTGAAGCCTCCTGCTTCCAGCTTCTCTAAGTGTATCTGTAAAAGCCAGAAACACTTGACTACCCGTACAAATTTGGGCACCCAAGAGTTTAGGAAACACAAAACAAAACAAACTCTGGGTCAGTCATGGGACTGGTGTGAGTAAACTCCAACCATACGGTTTAACATCAAAAAAATCTTTTGAAAGAAAGAGATAATAGTAAGATCAACCCACACATAAACACGGACGGTTTTTACCTTACTATAACCCAAACATTTTTGATATCAAAATCCAGTGATATTATTATAATGTCTAATCAAATAAATAACCAAATAGTAGAACGCTTGCATCTCACGCTCTACATATATAGTATAAAATCAAAAAGCGCAGGGCGCTTGTTGGAGATTGGATTCCAACTATGACAAGGTATGGGACCACCTGCCGCTAGTGTTTCTCTAGAGGGGAATACACTGGGTTCGACAAGAACGTCTTGCAACCCGGCCCACACATGACCGACCACTCATTTCGCTTGAGTGTATCGAATGTATATCACCAACGGTTGGGCTCAAACCACCGTTTCCCTAAAAGGGACAGCATCAATATAGATTAAAGAAATAAAAGGAATTTCTATGGATAGGTGATTATACACCCTAAAGGGAGCGACCCACATGGTCGTGCTGCCTGCCCGATTTTTGTCATTTCCCAGTTATGAAGCTTGAGGCTACGTCTATCTTTTAGAATGTAACGTCTGGGATTTTCGACCCAGAAAATCAACATAAATACACTGTCAATTTCTCGAGCATCGAAAATATCGGGTAATTAATAGAAAGAATTAAGAGGATGAGAAGGATAAGATAGAACTAATAGAATAGAAGAAGAAGAAGAACACTGAACAAAATCAGAGTAAACACGAAAACTCACAGCGGAATGAATAAATTGTATTATAACATAACTTTGAAATACAATTTTTGAATCGGTACTTACAAATCATATCAGAGTATAACTCATAAACATCACAGCGGAAATAATCTCTACATAACTAATTAATGGTGAAGCCTTCTGCATCCAGCTCCTCCAAGTGAATCTGTAAAAGCCTGAAACACTTGACTGCCCATACAAATTTGGGCACCCAAGAGTTTAGGGAAAAACAAACAAAATAAACTCTGGGTCAGTCATGGGACTGGTGTGAGTAAATTCCAACTATACTGTTTTAACTTTGAAAATCCTTTTGAAACAAAGGATAATAGTAAGACCAGCCCACACATAAACA
Source organism: Allium sativum (assembly GCA_030737875.1). Classification (NCBI taxonomy): domain Eukaryota; kingdom Viridiplantae; phylum Streptophyta; class Magnoliopsida; order Asparagales; family Amaryllidaceae; genus Allium; species Allium sativum. The sequence goes on along the minus strand of CM060912.1, from coordinate 764,500,447 downwards.
TGGACGGTTTTTACCTTACTATAACCCAAATTACTTTAATATCAAAACCAGTGATATTATGATAATGTTTAAACAAATAATTATCCAAGTAGCAGAAACACTTGCATCTCACGCTCCACATATATATATAGTATAAAATCATAAACCGCAGGGCGCTTATCGGAGAATGGATTCCAACTGACAAGGTATGGGAGAACCTTCTGAATAGTGTACTCTAGAGGGGATACACTCAGGGTTCAACAAGAACGTCTTGCAACCCGGCCACACATGACCGACCACTCATTTAGCTTGAGTGTATCGAATATATTGCCACCACGGTTGTAGGCCACCAAACCGTCATCCGAAGATACAGAATTGGAAAGAAGTATAAATATGAATTTTCTCTAGATCGGTGACAATACACCCCGCTTGGGGATGCCCCAACTAGCCATGCTGCCTAGCCCAACTTCTCTTACTTCCCGGTTGTGAGGCTAGAGGCTACGTCTATCTTTAGAACATCTGATTAACATTCACTTTGAATGTCACATTGTCAAATCCGTAATCACACATTGATTACACAAATGCACATTGGGTGAAGAATAAAGAGAAGTTACCTTCTCCCCACCAACTTGGTATATTCGTAAAAATCAACGGCGTGACCGTTGGAAATACTCTGTCAGACACTCGTCCATACAAGTTGTCCTGGGACTGGACAAACAAAAACACACCATTCTATAACTGGACGATCCTTGCATTTAACTCCGTCTTCAATTATCTTCAGCATATCTAATTCGCAACGATTATGCCTATACGGAGTGGTTTTCGGGTAATAACCCAACCGGTCTCTCCGTATTGACAACGATGGTCAAAACACTTCGATAGTCGGTTATTTAACTATCGGAGTTAAAACAACATCCATTATAATGTATAACTAACATCACACAACCACGGACACTTTTATTTAACATTCGTTTTATTATTCGAGTTCCCATACCTTACCAGATATTCCTCAAATCCCATTTTAGCCTTTTTACACTTCTTGGAAAATATTTCCAGTTCTTATTTTCTCGCGTTCCAGAAAATATACGTTATCAACGTTCGATCCATTTTTCACAATCTTTATTTCTATACTTGGATAAACTACCCTAATTATATTGAAAAATATTTCCAATTTCATTTTAACCTTTTAATCGCTCCCACGTTTACTTTTAAAACATTATTCATTTTGAAATGTGAATACCATCCCTTATTATAGAAATCTGAACACCTTGATCATATAACTCTTTATTCACATAATAATCTCCCTTATCTTGTTTACCGAAATCTCTTTCATACTTTTTCACTCCTATTCCACGTTATAAACTCTGTCTCTAAGTCAACTTCTTATCTAATCGATATCGAGTTTACAACTAAATACTGATTTCTATCCTATCAAAATTTATTTGTTTAAAACTAAATTTTCATAATTCTATCAGATTATAATCCCTAAAAATAGTTTATTTTTAATACTTTCGACATCGTCGAATTGTAGTTCCAAATCCTAACGGTTTAAATTCTAATCACATTTCGAACATCGAAATGCTGTCATTGTTTTCTAACACGACTCTCTAGTTTCTCTTTCTAAAACTGATTCTTATATTTTCTTACGACATCGTTATTTCTCACTTTCGAATAAGTGGATTTCAACTAAACTGCTTCATTTCCTAGGAAGTGCTGCTATATATAAAAGTCACGCTTAAGTCTAATCAACAGCAGTTAATTTGTTGCTATAGTTCTAAACTTGTCATACGCTGTAATATTCCCTTTATAACTAATCTCAACATTACAGTCACCCTTACCTTATCAACAGCGTTATTTTATCGCTATAGTTCAAACTTGTCATACGCTGTAATATTCTATGTTATAACTAGTCTCGACATAACAGTTACGCTTAAGCCTAATCAACAGCGTTTATTTTATCGCTATAGTTCTAAACTTGCATATGCTGCCATATTCCTTTTCTACTAATCTTAACCTCTATCTCCGTCACAAACTGATATCATTCCTCGATAATAGCGAAGCCATTCAAGTTGGGGTAATCTATTTACCTCTCAGACCTTGATCGACAACGTTCTTACCTTAGAACAGTTATAAGTCTGTATTCTAATCCTTTATTACTTATAATATTCATCAAATCGTATTTCCTTGTTTTACTTTGGAATACGGTTCTATAACATCATATTCATCCTTTGAAATCTTCGTTGTTTATTATTATTTATTTTTAAACATTTACTCTTCGCTTTCATTTCATTCCATCGTTCTATTTATAACTTCTTAAATTAAACGGGTAACTAATCTCATTAATCTTGATTAATTTATTTTCAAACTGTTTTCGTTAGATTAACTAAAATCCAATTAATCTGATAATCATTTTCCCAAATAACAGTTGATTAAATCAACTTCATTCCATCAGTAAATTCTTTAACTGATTTGAATTACTTCTTAACATTAGATTAATATAGTTAATCTAATAATATTTCTAAATTGTTTATCTTAAATATAATTATCCAAATATTTAATCATTGGATAATTTCTGCTTTATAAACTTATTTAAATATCAACAATCGTTTTTATTTATTTTATAAAAACGAACTCTAAAATACTGGTTTATAATAGAACTTCTATCATAAATTTAAATCTTCTTTTTAACTATAAAAATATAATTTTTATAATTATCTTAGTTGATTTGCCTGATGGCCAATCAACTCCTTAACAAAACGATGGGTTTACGGTCGACTGTCACCACTTTCTAAATCGATATCATTTATTTATTTATCGAAATAGATGTTGAATTTCCATTCAACATCAATATTCACATGGGGTTTTAAATATAATTCGGGTTCATACAAAACAAACAGTACATATAATTATCAAGGAATCCGGTCGGATTCCTCCAACTGGTTTCCGCATCCACAGATGTCAGTCAACACAATTTACACTAACTCTATACTAGGGAATATTCAAATCGATGGAATCAGTGTCCAACCGATGGTGTGTACATATGTAACGGTATATAATATTCAACCAAATTACTTGTAATCTACCTAATCGACCATCACACAGCATTCAAACAACATTAAAATATAATTATAAAAATAGATCAGAGTTAGTGATTTTACTCACCTTCGCGTGTTAACCGTTAAATAACGATTTGCGTTGGCTGATTTGGTTGAGCGGTTTAATTTGCCTAAATTCAGACGAGCGCCAAATCACTTTAGACCGGTTCCCGTATAGCCATGACTTCTTCTTTATTTTGAACTGCATCACCACATCCATGTACATAGCTCTTCGTCACGACAAGACTGTAGACACCGCCACTGTGCACTCTTCCTCACTCAATCCCCTTTTCGAACTCATACACACTTCCTCCCTGGCCAACACACTGTTCTCCACTGTCCCATACATACTCAACCGTAACTGCATCAACTTCTGTCTTCAAATATCAGTGGGATTCCTTCCTTTCGTCACACCAAATATCTCCACAACTCCGCCTTTTACTGTCACCGCCCAAAATAGTGGACTCCTCCAGGCACCCTCATTCACCGTTATTTCCTCATGCCATACTGTATATACTTCATTGCCTGTCATGCAAATACAGTATCATCTCTTCAAACTAATCTTCCATCGCATGCTTCTCATCCACCGTACACTCATCCCTGTTCACTGCCCCGGGAGTTGCTGACAACTGTCACTACGTTGTAAATGGACTCCTCCAGAAAGCAAATCGCACAACATTCCGTCCTACTACATCTGCACTTCCATCTTGTGACCACACTACTGCTTCAATCACTTACTGCTCCCCATATGAATGCTCCACCACCATCCCAAATGATATAATACTCCACCGTCCCCAACGTTAGAGACTCCACCATGCAACGTAATATTTCCTTTGGTTTCTAGAAAATAAACCACTTTTGCTGTTCTAGAAAAGCAAAACAACGGTACCGCTCCACTGTTTGCAAGTCCATGCGTCTTCATTGTTCGCATATCGCACAGTACTTCCAACTTCCATGCTCCTGCTTTCCTTACGTCCGTCCCCTTCTTCTTATACTCCACTACATGCACATTAAACCAACGCCACTTGACAGTATCACCCCCTACCCCTTTTGTTTCCACTATATTTTCTTTTCTGCCAACTTCCCTTTCTATACAATATAATGTCCCCCATTGATCCCACTTCCCGTCTCCACACTCCACTTCATAATCATCCTCATCACCACACTTACATCCCTTCAGTTCATGCATGCCATCTGCCGATGAACACTCCATCAATTCACATAGCTCCACCATCTTCTGGCGTCAATACCCCATGTTACACACGTTCATCCACCCCACGCAGCTTCCCTTTTTAGTTTAGCCTCACATCAACTTAAACCAGCCCGTCATCGCATCACAGTCACACGCCCAGATGACTTCTCTGCATACACTAGATCCCATCCTCAAAGATCTATGCATGCACATATTTACTGACTTACATTGTACTCCATAAAACACACGGTGGCCTTACCTTGACCTCAGATTCGCCACGTCATTCTTGAGTTGCGGTACGTGAACCATCCCAGATCGAAGAATAGTTCAGGGCGAGGTGATATATAACAGATTTTCTGTGGAGTAATTAACTCGTTTTTGATTCATTAATATCTTGGAAAACATAGGAGGAAAACTTTGGAAGGAGAAGCACAATGGAGCCGCATATTTATAGCTTTATGATTCCTTCATGTTCAAGGAATAGGTGATGGTAGGCCTGCTATCCAGCACATCAGTAGTTTGATAGTAGTATAGTGTCTCGTACATCTTAATTAAATGTTTCAGTATGGTTTCCACGTTTTTTCCAACTTAGGGTGGCTGTACAAGTAGCATAGGTTAACTGTGCACAATTACTTATGAAGGAAGAAATAGGATTATAGGATAGTACTAGGTTATTTTTATATACGTGTGTTTTGTCTTATCTTAGATATTTATGAAGGGTTCTCATTGCATAAAATCTTGTTCATATCTGAACCACTACGGACAGAAAAAAAATACAGACGGTTCCAGCGAGGTGCCACAGTCCCAAAAATATAATAAAACCGGTAGATTGACTCGTATTTTGAAACCCCGAAATACCGGTACAAGGTACACAATACTCCAAATAAAAAGTTGCATATTTAATTAATTAAAAATTACAGAAAAATTCTAAAAATTAAATTATCGCTGCACCTCAAAAGAACCTTGTCTAGATTCGGATCCGATATCTAGTTATTTCAAATAAACCGTTACGGTCGATATACGATTTCACAGCGACTTTTTGAATATTTGATTTGGACATATCTTGCAGTCTGTACGACGAAATCTTGGTTTTTCACTTCTGTTAGAAAGATACAATTCAACAGATTCCAACGCTTCTTGTTTCGAAGAAATCCGATTTAAAACGAGTCCGGTACATTCAGTTGAAGTTCAGAACGTTAAATTACGAACTGCAGCGTCGTTGTGAGCTCGTTTATAATTAATATATATTTATATACGTTCAACTTAGTTTTAATTAAAATATAAATCCACTTATATTCAGAATTCAATATTTAAACTGATTTAAATATTCAAATACAAACCGACAAAATGCGGGACGTTACAGTCCTTCCCCCTTAAAATAATTTCGTCCTCGAAATTGCTAAAATAGGGAAAATGCTACAATCTCTGTTATATACAGATTAAAAATCTTTTTGGTTTACTTCATCATTTTAGTTTCAACTGAACTAATTAATTCCAATTAAAATATTAATTTCTTCTTATTACCGAATATTTTCGAAAATTCTGAAAATTTCCTAACAGCTTAAATTTTCAGAGAATCTCATCAGCATCTCCTCTGCACGGCTCACTTGGTACTACAACTTGCCACTCTGGGGCTTCTCCAATCAATTTATTTTCCAATCCAATCATTTTTTTTCACTAAGCCAACTTTCTATATCAACTCCAAGTCCATTTACTGAAATATTTCTCAAATCAGTCATCTTCATTTCCAAATCCAAAATTCGATTGTTATTCTCCAAGAATCACTTCTTTTTGATAACTCAAATCCCCAATATTTCTGTTTTTCACTCTCCATTCTGGATTGTTCCAAATTCAATCCAGTTTTGTTTATCTTAGTTTAAATTCCACTTTTGCCCTTTTTAACTTCATAAGTTAAATTTTTATTTCAGAATTCAAATTCCTGGGATTTTTTTCCAAATTAGTTTGAAATCATAAATATATACATATAATGATAGCAATTCAAAACATTTGAATTTCTAACAACTTGTTTCTTCATAATAATTCAAAACAAATCTTTGGTAGTAATCGTCACTTAGCAACTCGAAAATGAACACCGATGATGTCCGGATCACCATCGGAATTTATTTTCCAGCCATCGAAGTGAGTTCAATACTGTATTTCAAAACTCATTTTCAAACACTTTATTTTGAAATTTCATCAAAATATTCTTTTCAAAATGCTTGGAAAAACATCTTTGAATTCACCCAGGATCTTAAAATTCCATATATTTAATTCAAATTCAATTTCAATTCTTTTCCAAGTTTCCAGAGTTTTATTTCAATTCTGGTTTTAGATTCAGATTCAGTCCATCTATTTTTTTCATATTATACTTGTATAATATTTCTATTGGTTAATTATATAATCAACTCAATTATAGATCTTATTTGATCATAATAAAGATCAACACTATAATAATCCCAAGATATATACTCCTTTATATCAAAATATAATTTTGGGTAAAAATATTTTTATTTACCTTCTTTTCAAAACGTACTATGTCAAATTACTCTGTTCGAGGGTTTAGAAACACCTATCGATCCAGTTTGCACTACTGTTTCGACCAGAATTCATAAACCACTCGACTGACCAGTCAACACAATATAAAACAGTTTTTATATAAATCTGCAAATACGTTCACTCGTATATATACTCAAACTCAATCTAGAGTATTACTTACTCCATCTCTATTGAGTTACGCCACAGAGCCAAGGTAATCACTTAACCTTATGCTCTAATACCAACTATAACGTCTGGGATTTTCGACCTAGAAAATCAACATAAATACACTGTCAATTTCTCGAGCATCGAAAATACCGGGACATTAATAGAAAGAATTAAGAGGATGAGAAGGATAAGATAGAACTAATAGAATAGAAGAAGAAGAAGAACACTGAACAAAATCAGAATAAACACGAAAACTCACAAAGGAATGAATAAATTGTATTATAACATAACTTTGAAATACAATTTCTGAATCTGTACTTACATATCATATCAGAGTATAACTCATATACATCACAGCGGAAATAATCTCTACATAACTAATTAATGGTGTAGCCTTCTGCTTCCAGCTCCTCCAAGTGAATCTGTAAAAGCCTGAAACACTTGACTGCCCATACAAATTTGGGCACCCAAGAGTTTAGGGAAAAACAAACAAAATAAACTCTGGGTCAGTCATGGGACTGGTGTGAGTAAATTCCAACTATACTGTTTTAACTTTGAAAATCCTTTTGAAACAAAGGATAATAGTAAGACCAGCCCACACATAAACATGGACGGTTTTTACCTTACTATAACCCAAATTACTTTAATATCAAAACCAGTGATATTATGATAATGTCTAAACAAATAATTATCCAAGTAGCAGAAACGCTTGCATCTCACGCTCCACATATATATAGTATAAAATCATAAACCGCAAAGCGCTTATCGGAGAATGGATTCCAACAGACAAGGTATGGGAGCACCTTCTGAATAGTGTACTCTAGAGGGGATACACTCAGGGTTCAACAAGAACGTCTTGCAACCCGGCCACACATGACCGACCACTCATTTAGCTTGAGTGTATCGAATATATTGCCACCACGGTTATAGGCCACCCAACCGTCATCCAAAGATACAGAATTGGAAAGAAGTATAAATATGAATTTTCTCTAGATCGGTGACAATACACCCTGCTTGGGGATGACCCAACTAGCCATGCTGCCTAGCCCAACTTCTGTTACTTTCCGGTTGTGAGGCTAGAGGCTACGTCTATCTTTAGAACATCTTATCACCATTCACTTTGAATGTCACATTGTCAAATCCGTAATCACACATTGATTACACAAATGCACACTTGGTGTAGAATAAAGAGAAGTTACCTTCTCCCCACCAACTTGGTATATTCGTAAAAATCAACGGCGTGACCGTTGGAAATACTCCGTCAGACACTCGTCCATACAAGTTGTCCTGGGACTGGACAAACAAAAACACACCATTCTATAACTGGACGATCCTTGCATTTAACTCCGTCTTCAATTATCTTCAGCATATCTAATTCGCAACGATTAAGCCTATACGGAGTGGTTTTCGGGTAATAACCCAACCGGTCTCTCCGTATTGACAACGATGGTCAAAACATTTCGATAGTCGATTATTTAACTATCGGAGTTAAAACAACATCCATTATAATGTATAAATAACATCACACAACCACAGACACTTTTATTTAACATTCGTTTTATTATTCGAGTTCCCATACCTTACCAGATATTCCTCAAATCCCATTTTAGCCTTTTTACACTTCTTGGAAAATATTTCCAGTTCTTATTTTCTCACGTTCCAGAAAATATACGTTATCAACGTTCGATCCATTTTTCACAATCTTTATTTCTATACTTGGATAAACTACTCTAATTATATTGGAAAATATTTCCAATTTCATTTTAACCTTTTAATCGGTCCCACGTTTACTTTTAAAACATTATTCATTTTGAAATGTGAATACGATCCCTTATTATAGAAATCGGGACACCTTGATCATATAACTCTTTATTCACATAATAATCTCCCTTATCATGTTTACCGAATTCTCTTTCATACTTTTTCACTCCTATTCCACTTTATAAACTCTGTCTCTAAGTCAACTTCTTATCTAATCGATATCAAGTTTATAACTAAATACTGATTTCTATCCTATCAACATTTATTTGTTTAAAACTAAATGTTCATTATTCTATCAGATTATAATCCCTAAAAATAGTTTATTTTTAATACTTTCGACATCGTCGAATTGTAGTTCCAAATCCTAACGGTTTAAATTCTAATCACATTTCGAACATCGAAATGCTGTCATTGTTTTCTAACACGATTCTCCAATTTCTCTTTCTAAAACTGATTCTTATATTTTCTTACGACATCATTATTTCTCACTTTCGAATAAGTGGATTTCAACTAAACTGCTTCATTTCCTAGGAAGTGCTGCTATATATAAAAGTCACGCTTAAGTCTAATCAACATCAGTTAATTTGTTGCTATAGTTCTAAACTTGTTATATGCTGTAATATTCCCTTTATAACTAATCTAACCATTACCGTCACCCTTACCTTATCAACAGCGTTATTTTATCGCTATAGTTCAAACTTGTCATACGCTATAATATTCTATGTTATAACTATTCTCGACATAACAGTTACGCTTAAGCCTAATCAACAGCATTTATTTTATCGCTATAGTTCTAAACTTGCATATGCTGCCATATTCCTTTTCTACTAATCTTAACATCTATCTCCGTCACAAACTGATATCATTCCTCGATAATTGTGAAGCCGTTCAAGATGGGGTATTCTATTTACCTCTCAGACCTTGATCGACAACGTTCTTACCTTAGATAAGTCTGTATTCTAATCCTTTATTACTTATAATATTCATCAAATCGTATTTCCTTGTTTTACTTTGGATTACGGTTCTATAACATCATATTCATCCTTTGAAATCTTCGTTGTTTATTATTATTTATTTTTAAACATTTACTCTTTGCTTTCATTTCATTCCATCGTTCTATTTATAACTTCTTAAATTAAACGGGTAACTAATCTCATTAATCTTGATTAATTTATTTCCAAACTGTTTTCGTTAGATTAACTAAAATCCAATTAATCTGATAATCATTTTCCCAAATAACAGTTGATTAAATCAACTTCATTCCATCGGTAAATTCTTTAACTGATTTGAATTACTTCTTAACATTAGATTAATATAATTAATCTAATAATATTTCTAAATTGTTTATCTTAAATATAATTATCCAAATATTTAATCATTGGATAATTTCTGCTTTATAAACTTATTTAAATATCAACAATCGTTTTTATTTATTTTATAAAAACGAACTCTAAAATACTGGTTTATAATAGAACTTCTATCATAAATTTAAATCTTCTTTTTAATTATAAAAATATAATTTTTATAATTATCTTAGTTGATTTTCCTGACGGCCAATCAACTCCTTAACAAAACGATGGGTTTACGATCGACTGTCACCACTTTCTAAATCGATATCGTTTATTTATTTATCGAAATAGATGTTGAATTTCCATTCAACATCATTATTCACATGGGGTTTTAAATATAATTCGGGTTCATACAAAACAAACAGTACATATAATTATCAAGGAATCCGGTCGGATTCCTCCAACCGGTTTCCGCATCCACAGATGTTAGTCAACACAATTTACACTAACTCTATACTAGGGAATATTTAAATTGATGGAATCAGTGCCCAACCGATGGTGTGTACATATGTAACGGTATATAATATTCAACCAAATTACTTGTAATCTACCTAATCGTCCATCACAGAGCATTCAAACAACATTAAAATATAATTATAAAAATAGATCAGAGTTAGTGATTTTACTCACCTTCGCGCGTTAACCGTTAAATAACGATTTGCGTTGGTTGATTTGGTTGAGTGGTTTAATTTGCCTGAATTCAGACGAGCTCCAAATCACTTTAAATCGTTTCCCGTATAGCCATGACTTCTTCTTTATTTTGAACTGCATCACCACATCCATGTACATAGCTCTTCATCATGACAAGACTATAGACACCACCACTGCGCACTCTTCCTCGCTCGGTCCCCTTTTCGAACTCACACACTTCATCCCTGGCCAACACACTGTTCTCCACTGTCCCATACATACTCAACCGTTACTGCATCAACTTCTGTATTCAAATATCAGTGGGATTCCTTCCTTTCGTCACACCAAATATCTCCACAACTCCGCCTTTTACTGTCACCACCCAAAACAATGGACTTCTCCAGGCACCCTCATTCACCGTTATTTCCTTATGCCATACTGTATATACTTCATTGCCTGTCATGCAAATACAGTATCATCCCTTCAAACTAATCTTCCATCGCATGCTTCTCATCCACCGTACACTCATCCCTGTTCACTGCCCCGGGAGTTGCTGACAACTGTCAGTACGTTGTAAATGGACTCCTCCAGAAAGCAAACCGCACAGCATTCCGTCCCACTACATCTGCACTTCCATCTTGTGACCACACTACTGCTTCAATCACTTACTGCTCCCCATATGAATGCTCCACCACCATCCCAAATGATATAATACTCCACCGTCCCCAGCGTTAGAGACTCCACCATGAAACGTAATATTTCCTTTGGTTTCTAGAAAATAAATCACTTTTGCTGTTCTAGAAAAGCAAAACAACGGTACCGCTCCACTGTTTGCAAGTCCATGCATCTTCATTGTTCGCATATCGCACAGTACTTCCAACTTCCATGCTCCTGCTTTCCCTACGTCCGTCCCCTTCTTCTTATACTCCACTACATGCACAATAAACCAACGCCACTTGACAGTATCACCCCCTACCCCTTTTGTTTCCACTATATTTTCTTTTCTGCCAACTTCCCTTTCTATACAATATAATGTCCCCCATTGATCCCACTTCCCGTCTCCACACTCCACTTCATAATCATCCTCATCACCACACTTACATCCTTTTAGTTCACGTATACCTTCTGCCGATGAACACTCCATCAATTCACATAGCTCCACCATCTTCTGGCGTCAATACCCCATGTTACACATGTTCATCCACCCCACGCAGCTTCCCTTTTTAGTTTAGCCTCACATCAACTTAAACCAGCCCGTCATCGCTTCACGGTCACACGCCCAGATGACTTCTCTGCATACACTAGACCCCATCCTCAAAGATCTATGCATGCATATATTTACTGACTTACATTATACTCCATAAAACACACGCTGGACTCACCTTGACCTCAGATTCGCCACGTTATTCTTGAGTTGCGGCACGCGAACCATCCTAGATCGAAGAATAGTTCAGGGCGAGGTGATATATAACATATTTTCTATGGAGTAATTAACTCGTTTTTGTTTTATTAATATCGTGGAAAACTTAGGAGGAAAACTATGGAAGGAGATGCACAATGGAGCCGCATATTTATAGCTTTATGATTCCTTCATGTTCAAGGAATAGGTGATGGTAGGCCTGCTATCCAGCGCATGGGTAGTTTGATAGTAGTATAGTGTCTCGTACATCTTAATTAAATGTTTCAGTATGGTTTCCACGTTTTTTCCAACTTAGGGTGGCTGTACAAGTAGCATAGGTTAACTGTGCACAATTGCTTATGAAGGAAGAAATAGGATTATAGGATAGTACTAGGTTATTTTTATATACGTGTGTTTTGTCTTATCTAAGATATTTATGAAGGGTTCCCATTGCATAAAATCTTGTTCATATCTGAACCACTACGGACAGAAATAAAAATACAGACGTGTCCAGCGAGGTGCCACGGTCCCAAAAATATAATAATACCGGTAGATTGACTCGTATTTTGAAACCCCGAAATACCGATATAGGGTACACAATACTCCAAATAAAAAGTTGCATATTTAATTAATTAAAAATTACAGAAAAATTCTAAAAATTAAATTATCGCTGCGCCTCAAAAGAACCTTGTCCAGATTCGGATCCGATATCTAGTTATTTCAAATAAACCGTTACGGTCGATATACGATTTCACAGCGACTTTTTGAATATTTGATTTGGACATATCTTGCAGTCTGTACGACGAAATCTTGGTTTTTCACTTTTGTTAGAAAGATACAGTTCAACAGATTCCAATGCTTCTTGTTTCGAAGAAATCCGATTTAAAACGAGTCTGGAACACTTAGTTGAAGTTCAGAACGTTAAATTACGAACTACAGCGTCGTTGTGAGCTTGTTTATAATTAATATATATTTATATACGTTCAACTTCGTTTTAATTAAAATATAAATCCACTTATATTCAGAATTCAATATTTAAACTGATTTAAATATTCAAATACAAACCGACAAAATGCGGGACGTTACATAGAACTTATGGCCACCATACACTTTGAATGCCACATCGTCAAACCCGTCAAATCACTAGTTGAACTTCCCAAAAATATTACGGGAATAAAAGCTAAGAGAAATGAATTTCTCCACCACCAGACATAATACCTTGAAAAGATCGTCTTATGTGACCGTTAGGAATACTCTTTCAGGCATTCGTCCATACAAGTTGTCCTGGGACTGGACAAACATAACAGCTCTTGAATTTCACTCCGTCTTCGATTATCTTTAGCATAATCTAATTCGCAACGCCTATGCCTATACGGAGTGGTTTTCGGATAATAAATCCAACCGGTCTCTCCATATCGACAACGATGGTAAAAATCTTTGATAGCCGGTGTTTTAACTATCAAAGGAAAAATATACATCCATCAACAATTTCACAATCACTGGCCCTTTCTAATATTTTGTATTAGATTTTCTTATTGAATTCTAAATATACTGTTATATTGATTTCTATTATCAAAATTTCTTAAAAATATTCTGACTCCTTAAATTTTCGGAAAAATTCGTCATAACGTCCTTTATACTGGCAAATAGTTCAAACCTCAACTCGCCTCTCTAGGCCCTTTCCATTCAAAAAGAAAATCAAAAAAGCCAAGCGGCTTGCCGATTCGGCGCATAAAACCTCATACGGAAATTTAAACATGTACCTTTTGTCGGGCACTTAAATTATAATCTGCATATCCTCTTCATATTCTTCATCTCATACCTGTTTACGTATGTATATCCATTTCTAACTTATTTCAATCCACCCATTTCCTTATTAACAAAATCCGCTAACATCATCTTTAATTCGACCTTTTTCCTAATGCACTTTCAATTTGAACATATCATTTTTGCATATATTTTAATTCGCTTATACACAATCGAATTTCATTTCTAACTCGAGTTTTATATTCGATTTTTTTCAATTTTTAATTAACAAGTCCAATTTGCTTAACAAGATTAAGTCCGGCCCAAAACTCGATTAACTAATTCTTTTGAAATTAGTTACTTCATTTGATAATTAAAAATCTGCTTTTCAATCCAAGAATCAATCCATTTACTCCTCATGAGTTTAAATCTATTTTATACTCAATCTGGATTTTTCTAATTGAAATTCGGGTTTTTACTCACTAAAAATCCCTTAAATTAATTAATTAAATCGTTATGGTTTTTAAATGATTTTATAGCGACTTTTCTAAAATTTGATTTTGACATATCTCAAAATCTTTAAGTCGAAATTCAGATTTTTCTTTTCCATTCGAAAATTATCGTTTAATAGGTCTAGACATTTCTTGTTTCATCGAATTTCGACTTATATCGAGCTATATATGCTCACTTGAAGTTCGAATCGATAATTTATAAACTACCACGCTGCGGCGAGTTCGTTTTAATTAAATTTAATTATAAACGTTAACTTCGTTTATAAATTAAATTTCAACTTCATTTTCGATATTTTAAAATAATCTTGATATCCAAGTCGATTTCTCAAACTCGTCGATTATTTTATTTCATATCCATAACTCAGTTTAAAACCCAAATTTCTATATTCAAGTCCAATTTCCATAAATTATTTTATTAAAGTTCGATATAATCAAATTCAAATATTAAATCTCCTTTTATGGAAATAATCCATAAATTCAACATCCTTCACCATTACAAACTAATATCATCTCTTGATAATAGTGAAGTCGTTCAAGTTGGGGTATTTTAATTACCTCTCAGACCTTGATCGACGACGTTCTTATCTTGAGATGAATAAAAGCTTGTAATATCAAAACTTGATTTAAATCTCACCTTCGATTCCATTTCTTACATTTGGAAATTTATTTCCAAATTACACGATGAACATTTCTTCATCACATTTATAAACCTTGCTTATAAATTTACTTCTTTATTAGATTCAACTTCCATTTAAATAATCTATTGAACTCGATTTCTGATTTTGGAATATTTGATTCCCCTTTGAATCTCAAGCTTATTTGAAAATATTTAATTATCATAACTTATATCTATATAATCTATTTTCATATTAAAACATAAATTTATATTTAATACAATTCCAATATCTTTTGAAATATAATTTTATTTATGTATTCGACAATAGTCGAGTTAAAATTATAAATCCGTGGGATTTATTTAAATTCGGTTTACATTTCGAATATCGGAATAAACTTCATCGTTTCCTTTTGAAACGACTTCAAGTTATAAATCTCCTTTTAAATTCAAATTTGAATTTAAATACCCAAATCATCCCATGATAATTATCCCCTTCTATTTATGAAAACCGTTTATAAAATTTACTTCTTCTTTTAAATATTTAAAACAAGCTTATATTTCATATTCTATTTGAAATCAAATTTCTGCTTCGAAGGATAAATTTCCTTCTTTAAATCCCTTTCTTGAAATCAAAATTTAATATTATCAAATGATAATATTTCTTTCTACTTATAAACAGCGTTTATAATTCCAACAGCCTGTTTTTTAATTTTAAAAAAACAAGTTGATATTTCTCAATTTATTCGAAATACCATTTCTGTTTCGAAAAGTAAAATTTCCCTTTCTTTCCCATTTACAAATCCCTTTTAAGTTCATACTTGAATTTAAATAAATTATCCAATGAAAATTCCCTTCTTTTATTTATATAAAAAAATCATTTATAAATAACACTTCCTGTTTTAAATATTAAAACAAGTTTCCGATTTCAAATCCTATTTCTAATTTCGGAAAATAAATTTCCTTTTCCAAATTAACACTTGAGTTTCCATTTCAAAATTTTCCAATGATAATTTTTCTACTCAATTATAAACATCGTTTATAAATTCAACTACTTGTTCTTATTTCTATAAACAAGTTAATATTTTCCTAGCCAAATCTGAAATTCAATTTCTATTCGAAAAAATAAAATTTTCCTTTTTAAATCTAAAAATCCCTTTTATGATATCTTTAAATATCAAACTCTAGGGCCAGTGATATTTAAATCCCCAAATAAGCAAACCAACAATCCAATTCAACACATCACACACATATAAATATGTAAACAGTAATAAATAAATTTGAGGAATCCAGTTGGATCCCTCCAACCTGTTTTTCCTGCATCCACAGATGTTAGTCACATAAATAATACCAATCTTGCTTCAAGGCAGTATATCTCGGTATAAAAGGGGATCCACTTATATACGTGGGCGCTTGGGGTATCCGCTAATGATATTGCGGGAAATATCCAATAACCACAATCACCAAGCATAGGTATAACTAATATATATGACCACCGTAATTCAATAATTCATGCAAGCATCCAAACAACCAAGAATTTATTTTTAACGATAAAAATAAAACTTTGAGTAAGATTTACTCACTTTGATTTTCGTTTGCCAAATATCCGATTACTTTAATCGTTTTTGCCAAGCTTCGAACTCTACACGAATGACTCCATTCAATTTATCCTTGCCTAAGAAAAATCCAAATTTTATAAATAAGCTATTAAATTTCATTAACAAGGTTTTATATTAAAAATACACAAAACTTTAGTTTTCTAAACTTCCTGGTCTTGAACGGCTAATGATTCCAAGTCTAGATTTTTCACTTATCTATATTACAAATTAAGAAAAATGATTTACTGAATATATATTTTATTTTTCTCTTTTCGGTTTCCACATTTTAGAGTAACAATGAATAATCTTTCCTTTTAAAAGTGTACTAAATTTTAGTTTTAACTAACAAATAAATAAATTCAAATAAGGATTTCACCTTATGTTGCTCAAGCCCCTGCCCTTAGTCCACTGTCCTGACTTTCGATCTGCTAGTAATCACAGCGCACTCCTCCCCTTTACCAAGATTGAGCTCCACTCAGATCCATCCTGAAACCGCAACACCCTTCTTCCTAATTACCAACTGCGGAGCTCAAACAATCACCCAGTTCTCATTTAATACCAATACACATCACGCCCTCCTTTTTAACACCGGAATCACCATCACCATCTTCCCAACACCACTGCCAGTTCATCCCAAAAGTCAAAGTTCGAACCACCCCAAATTAACATAGTTCGAACTCCCAGGTACCATACTGTTAAATATCATTCATCGATGTCGGTTTCCCTTGAAGTTGTTGCACCTTATCTACCCCATCGCATACCAGAATGCTACCAAAATCAGATCCCCTTCGAGCCATCACACGCCCCTACATAGATCGAGTTTCACCAAACGAACCTCCACTGACCCATCGCCCAACATCGCACCTCCCCAAACAACCCAGATTTTCCCTTGTCGCACCCTTTCTACAATCGCGAGTCTAAGAAGAACGACGCGAGACTCTTCTGCAAATCGCGGTTTAAATTTCTCTTTTTCTTTTCAAATAGGTGGAACCGATTCTCGAATTGACTGAGAGGAATGATTTTGAAAAGCTTTCTGGTTGGTTCGGAAATGGGAAAAAGGAAACAGAGGCCATTTTTGATTTCGTTTGTTTTGAGAACAAGAATGAAGGCGATGGCCTCAATATATAGATACGAACCAGAAACAGACATACATAACAAATATTTTATTTTATTTAAAAAGATTTTCCTATTAAATTGATTTGATTTAAAGAGATTTTTTCTTCTTTTCAAAATGATATCGATTCGATTTTTATTTATTTCGATTATATATTAAGTGATTTTTATTTTATCTAAACAGATTCTGATTTGATTTCTGATTCGATTTCGATCTTATCCATTACAAATATCTCGGGGTACAAATTTAGAATCGTAAACCGCTATTTTAACGTACAAACCGACATTTCAATATTATAAAACTATTCTAAATTGAACTGTATATATTCTGAAATTTGATTTGAACACATATACCATATTAAATTAATATAATATAATTTAAATTCAGAACTAATCATTTTCTCGAAAATAAATTATTATTATCTCGAAAATAAATTATTATCAGTAAACCGGATGTGGTTTACTGAAAACTAGTGTTAGACTTCTCTCTTTCACTGTTGTAACATTAAAATTGTACACATGAACATATATGCGCAGGCCTAAAAGAGGACAGCTGCACTTTGGAAATCAAAGCTATGCTAAAAACTAGAGTACCCTATATTACCATAAAACGTGCATGCCAAGGATTTGTACCAATCTACATTGTGTTTCCCAGCTACCTATAACCCTAGTATGTGGTGCCCAAGTTTTGTATCGCTATAAATTAACACGCGGGCTGCCTTGCTTCTTTTTGACTTCTCCTGAAGCAAAACCAGTAAACGCATGGTTTAGAAAGCTTTCAAAAATTCCAAATACAGTACGTTTAAATCTGAAATAATCCACTCTAACTTTATATATGTTCTAAGGCATTTTAAGTGAAATGCAGTTTGCTGGTTTTCACAGCAGTTAGCTTTGGGTTGGTTTTCGCCGGAGATAGACAGTGTTGGAAGCAGTCCGAGGGTGCTGCGTTATGATGCAATACTAGGTGCACCTGTGTGTGGGGGATTGCCTGGGAGTCGAGAGGGGAAATGGGGTTCAAAGCTTTCGAATGGTTAAAAATACAAGGAGCTGCGGGATTTTTCTTTTGGAAGAAGAAGCAGTATGAAATATTGGGCGGTGCTTGCATGGAGGGAGGACACACAACACAGTAAGGGAGCACAAAGTTTTTATTGTAATGATGCATATAGGCGGAACCGCGTTTTCATTTAGGGAGAAGCAGGTTAATAACGTGAAAAGAGGTGGGATGTTTTTATGGAGGAAGAGAGTGCAATGCATGCACATAATGGATCTAGGGATTTCTTAAATATTGAATGAAAATAGCAGGCTACGAAGAGTGAGAAGGTGGAAAGGGGGACCTGCACAGAGACCAATTCTTCTGTCCCCATTCCCACTATCCCCTGTGTTCCTCCAATCAGATCATATGATTTTCACTGTTTTAAATTTAAATCCCCCAACAAGTCAGGGGTTCATGTTCAAAAGATGGAAATCAGGGGGCTCTAATTGGGTGTGACACGAGGGACACTGAATTTGGAGACAAAACAATTGGTCCGACCTGCGCAGTAGTGTAAGTATGTTTTAGCATAAAAAAAGGGAAAAGAAAATTATAGAAAAAAAAAGGGATGGAATCATGGAGGCTCGGTCATTTTGGTTGCATTAATAAGGATACTGGACTGTACGTGTTTCCCAGTTTGGAGAGGAAAAGAAGAGCAGGTTACGATTTTCTTTAAAAGGACTGTCGCAATGAGGAGCAGGCGGGTGTTATTCTTAGTTGAAGAAGGAGACACAATTTGGGCGAATCGGTTATGGCGTGGGCCGATATACACATACGGTGAGGCCCAAATTAAATATATATTTTAAGTTTATTGAATAAGCAAGGTAACCAAGATGAAAATGACAACTGTTTTAACTGAATTATTTATTTAAAAGTTAAGCAGCCTTAAATATCAAATTGTCATTCCAACCCTAAACTAGACATTCATGTTTCAGCCTATTATCGAAACCTTTGGATAAACTTTACAAACTGTGGGCTGCAACAAATTATGCAGATACTAAAGAGGCTAACCAACAAAATGGATGAGAAATTAATAGTTAGGAAAGTAAATTATAAATTTTTGGGGGAACATTTGAATTTTAGGGTTATCTTAAATACTATTACTTATTTAAAACTGTGGGGAATTCACAAAGTGCATGCTATTGATATGCCTAGGGGTATCCGATATAAATTAAGTTTAATTTAATCAAGGTACAAATTTGTCAATGCTATATCTCGCTCATACGTGGTCAGATTTACCAATGGTCTATCACGTTGAAATCGCATAGGACCGGGCGACAAAATGGAATTGGTTTGGAGAGATTTGGAGATCACTATAATTTTAGGCAAGATTAAACGCATGACCAGATCTACCGACGTTAATCGTTTTCAATGATTAACGATTGAGTAAACTCAATAACTCTGTCCAGTTTTATAAATTTATAAACGTTATTTAATATTGTTAAATAATGGTTGAATGCTGTGTGATGGTTGTTTGGATGAATTTCTTTTTAATTGGTTTAGATTATACATATAGCTAGTCATATATATAAACAGTTGATTGAATACTGCTCTCATTATTATAATATCTCATATTGATATGAAATTAGTGTTATTTATATTGATTAACATCTGTGGATGCTGGGAAATAGGTTGGAGGGATCCTGTTGGATTCCTCAACAATTTTATTGTTGATTTTCATATATTGCATTATATGATGTGACAAATATTCTGGTATTGATTATTGTGTGTTTGGGAATGGTTTGAACAACATTGACCTGAAATAAATAGGTACATAAATACTGAAAATATATTCATACATGTTGGGAAAGAATTCGAGTTTAAAAAGGAAAATCTATTACTTAGCATTTTTAAATAATAGAAATTAAATTTTGACTGGGATAAATTACAATAACTTGTTTTAATTATATTAAACAAGTAGTTTGGCTTATAAACGTTAGTTATAAATGAAGTGGGATAATTATTATTTAATAATTTGGAATGTGAAATTAGTGTAACAACCTGGAAAATACGAGCCAATTTAAATTTTTTAAATTGGTTATTTCAAAGGAATTGGAACAATTGAAATAGAATATTTCAATAAAATAGTGAATTAGAAATAGTGAGTCAGTTTGAAAATTTGAATTCAAACTTTGACTAACTGTGCCGGGTGCAAAATATAACGGATTTTGGTGAAACCAAAAATATTTAAATCTGTTTATCAATACCTTTCTAACGAATCTGAAAAATCAAAGTTTCATAGCGGGAATCAAAAGTTATGGCCGAATGAATTTTCAGAAAGGTCGCTATATAGAATATATAGCCCTTGAAAATGGATATTTTGCAAACGACCTCGGAATTCGACAAAACCACTTTTGTTGGGTCCGGGATGTCAAACTATTGCTACGTTTAAAATTTCATAATTTTTGAAGCTAGTATGTGAGCGTGGCAAAAGAATATGTGTTTGGTCAATTTCTATTAAGTTGGATCGACCAGAAAATGACCATTTTTCAAACGATCTCATAATTCGACGAAACTAGTTTTGTTGGGACCGTAGCGTCAAAACATAGCCAGATTTATTTTTCTGGAATTTTTCGAATCAGTTTGTGGCCCTGGCAAATTGAAATGTACATTCAAATTGAATATAAAATGTTTTATATTTTAATTTGAAAAATAACTGACTGTAACAGTCGAATTGGCAAACGAAACATATCCCATTGTGTCCGGGATGGGGGTATTTAGCTAGGGACGACAGTCGTTGGGTTTGAATTGGTGTCCGCATGGAGAAACACTATTTAAAAATTTAAAAAAACCTTTGGCCAATCAAAATTTTTCTTTCATTATTTTAAAAATATAAAAACCCTCAGAAAACCCTTTTCCCTTTATCATCTTCGACGATCCCCGACTTCGCCGCTTCCCAGGCCAATCGCCACTGCCTCGGCCGTCTCCAGCCATCGCCACCACCTCAAATCGACGCGCCTCCCTCCCCTCTTCAAATCCGACCCTGCCTCGACCCCCCTCGTCGCCTCTATTGCCTGAATCGTCGACCCAAAGTCGACGACTTCCCAGCGCCGCCACGATCGCCAGAAACCACCGAACCTCCTACAACCACCACCGATCAACTCCCCTTTCCTCCCTCTTCCACGTTGTACATTCCGATCGTAGTATCGTGCCTCGGTTCTCGCGAAAACTGCAACCCTAGTTTTGAACCATCGTGAAAGGTGAGTCCTTTTTGATGTTTGAACTTTGAAAAATCATATCTTTATGGTGTGTTGACCAAATTCGATGAAACAGGAAACATCGGGACCGCAAGGAGGCTCTCTACCACATAGAAGAGACCGCGGATTTTTCTGAGTCATCTACGATTTTTAGCACTCCGAAAACCAAAGTGAGAAATCTAAATTAAAAGAATTCGAATGGAAAATGTCGTGTATAAATTATATAAGCGAAATATAAATTACACACGTGTTGTATACCTCATGTACATGCGTTGTGTAAGCTATATGAGCGAAGTATGAATTATGCATGCATAGAATAATTGATGTATGTGTTGAAATGCAAGTGAAATATAGAAATTATATATATATATATATATTTATATACTCCCCTCGTCCACAAACCATGTACGATATTTATTGTTGTGAATTGGTGTGAAATATTGGATGAAAAATGCGAATGGTTGAATAATTGTTTGTGGTTGATATTGATTGGTTGTGGTTGAAAAGTACCCATTGGTGATTGAAATGAATTGGAAATAATTGTGGAAATGAAAATAAAACATGCCGCCTGCGTGCAAATTAGATGCATGAATCCCCATTGTCAAAAACCACGAGGTTTTAAGGTAGAGCGAGGAGCCGTACTAGGGACGGTGCCGGTTTTAACTACCCCGCCGTTATGCTGCCGAAATTTTGAATAATATTCATGTGTTAGAATTATTTTCATATGTTAAAATTATTTTCATATGTTGAAATTATCTTCATGCGTTGAAATTAAAGTCATGTGTTGAAACTATATCCATGTGTGGAAATGCTCATGTGTTGAGAAGTGATGTGTGAAAATTAAATTCAAGTGTGAATGAATGAAGTGTTTAAACAATAAAAATCACATTTTTATAATATATGAAGTATGTAAAATATTCTCCTTATATATAAATAGTTTCAACAATAAAAATTTCATCTTTCTTATATGAACAACATATATAAAATATCCATGTGTGGAGATGCTCATGTGTTGAGAAGTGTGTGTATTGGAAAAGTTCATGTGTTGAATAAAAAGATCGAACAATAAAAACTACATTTTTATTGAAATTATGAAGTGTTAAAAACATTCATGTGTTGAATAAATATTTTAAATGATAAAAATATCATTTTTATCATATATGTGATATGCTAAAGATATGCGAGTGTTGAAATAAATATTTGTGAAAGAAATATTATTTTTAACATGCATAGGAACTAAATAAAATAGTCATGTGTTGAAATATATTTTAATTCACCAAAATTATCATTTTTGAAATGTGAAGTGTTAAAAATAACCACTTGTTCAAATAAATATGCATGAGTTGAAATATTCATTAATTAGCTAATGATATGATTTTTTCCTATGCATGCAACATTAGAATGAATGGTGTTTTTATACCAAAGTGAATTAAATATGAAGTTGAACGGAAAATGATGAGTGATAAGAATTGCATATATGTGCATATTTATTAAACAGGTTATAGCAAAGAGGCTAGAGAAGAGGAATAAAATTTTGTGCCCGACAAATAGGTACACGTTTACTGTTTTGTTTGGGTGATGATTTTATGAGCCTGTTGGCTAGCCGATTGGCTTTTTCTTTTTCTTTTTGAGATGAGACGCCCGTGTGGCTATTTGGGAATTTTCCCAGCCCCTCCCGTACAAAGGAGGTTATGGCGAAATTTTCCAAAATTTAAAGGCGTTAGTGAAATATTTGAAGTGAAAACGATATAGGAATTTTTGAATGAACTATATTTATATAAATATAAATAAAATTAAAACCAAACGTGGCCGTGCAATTCGTGTTTTGAAACCGTGATTTCAAACGACTAGTGCGGGAAATCCGACCATTGGATTTTCCCGAAACCGCAACCGTTGGGTTCACCTTAGAAATATCTTTCCAACGGCACCAACTTTGTAAAGATCCGACGGTTGGATTATCTGGAATGTTTAATTCAAATCTGAAGAAAAACAGCGCCAGAAATGATTATATTTATATATATATATATATATATAATTAAATTAAATCGAATGACGACGCTGTAGTTCGTAATTTGAAATCGTAACTTCAAACGACTAGCGTGGAAAATCTGACCGTTGGATTTTCCCAAAACTGAAACCGTTGGATTCGTTTTGAAATGATCTTTCTAATGACATAAAATTTGTGAAGATCCAACGGTTAGATTTTCAGATATGTGTAAAACAAATTTAGTGAAAAACAGTGCCAGTGCCTCGGCACGACCTGAAACGCCGTTTAATTAAATATGGTCGTTTTAAATAAATAAAAATGGCGATATATCATTATAAAATACTATAGACGATATAGAGTGGAAATAAACCAATTTTGTTGTGTTTGCTTGATATGTGATGGTTGAATGTATTTAACATGAAAATTATAACTAAAGAACTGAAATGTGAATGTTGAATAGTCTAACCATGTGATAAATTGATTTGAAAATTTAAATATGCGTGGGTTATTTGAAAAGGCCGAGTTCATATCATTTCAAATAATCGATCGACGTTGAGAAGTCGAAGAGTCGAAGATGGTTGAAGACCGACGATCTTCACATTGGATGGATGGGCACTACTGATGCTCGTGATTGGAGCAGCTACCTTGAAGGAGCTGAAGTAGTAGCCGTCCGGACGTATTGTGGATTGTGCGGATATGCGAGGAATTGGTGCCTCCGGTTTCGTTCAAACCCAGAACGAACTTGTAAATGGACTGTGTGTCTGACATTGGATTTTGTTCTATGCTGATTGATCTCTGTTAAATATATATCTGTTTGGCGGCGGGGAATTTATTCTTTTGCTTAACGCCCTTCTCTGAGACGTACGAGCTCAGAGGTTATGTATTGATAGAAATCAGTTGCATGGAGTGGATTGCCTATGTGGCACGCCTAAGTGGCATATGATCAAGGCTTCTGTTGCAAAGCAAAGTCTTGTGGTTGATGATCAAAGCATGGTCTGTGTGACGTAGCTTTGTGTATAACGTGGATTCGTGAGCCTCACACCCCGGTATGAGTCAAAAACGGGAGACGGACCGCTGGGAGAGCACGATGTTTCTTTCTAGCTATGGTGGTGTCAGTAACCTACCAGCCCTGACATTTATATCTACTTTTCACCTGTATGGTTGTTGGAATGCAAGGCGCCTCGATTATAGGTCTGTAAGGACCGGGAAACGTGTGTTTAGGAATAACTAATCCTCAAAAGAAAGAGAGGACCGGCCCAGCCGATTCCAGGGACCACTGTGTGCGATCCTGGGACATTTTCTAGAGTGTCTCGAACGGAGAGGAGCTTGCCCCTTGCCTCGACTCATGATGGAATCCAATTTCCGATACGAAATAGCGGATGTGATTGTATTACTAGTATGGCGACATGATATATGGTACCCATGCCGTCTAGGATTGATATTTATGATTGAAATCGCTTTTGAAACATATATGCACTAGTAATAATATCAAACACTTTTGTTTATACGTATGAAGCATTTTTGGCCATTATAAGGTAAAACTCTATCCTCCGGCTTGCGTTGCATTGTGTGATGGGACCTAAGTCTTATAATGGCTTCATTTTATAAAAAGCATTGCAATGATTTAATCATTTACTTTATTTCATGCACTAGCACTCATTGGAGTAAACCCGTTCCGAGAAAGTGGCGTGGTCCTTTGATTTGCCTTATTATTGTTGTTAATAAGTTAAGTGGATTTCTCATACCAGTCCCATGACTGACTCGTAGTTTGTTTCACCTTGCAAACTCGGGTGCCCTCATTTTCACACGGGCAGCCTAGTTATAGGTATCTGGTGCACTTTTGGCTCATGACGAGGCTTGACTACACCGTGCTGACTTTGACTCTTTCCTCCATTATTGTATATGTATTATGATTCCGCCATTGGCGATGTAGACTGATATATATTTTGTGTACTCTTTATGTATGATTCTGCCTCTGGCGATGATGACTGATTATGTATTATTATGCACTAAGTTGTATCCTGCACTGTGCTCTCTGATGTGTTGATATCTATATGATTCCGCTGTCATATGTGTGTAAATTATTCTATTTCTCGTTTATGATAATATCCGTGATCTGCTAATGATGATTAATGTGTTATATTCCAATGATTATCCTTAACACCGTGTCACAGGGTTTTGGGATCGTCACAATTAGGGAATTGGTTTAAAAGAGAAATGATGAAATTTGGTTTGATGTTCGAGATGTAAGTAGAATTGGGATTAATCCATGTTATTTATAAATTAAATTCGATGTTATCAAATGTTTTAAATATAAACTATTTTCAGAAATTATACATTATACAATTTAGAATTGGACAAGAAAGATAATATTTGATTCAAAACCAATCAATTATAATTGAAATTGTAGTTGAGATTAAGTTATAAACCTAGTATATAATTAACAAGAAGTTGATCTATAAATGGAGTATATGAAGTGAAATATAAATATGAATTTATAAAATAACTCGATAAACATGATTTCAACCTGTAATGATATTTATAAATATAAATCAAGATTTGATTTGATAATACGAGTCCAGTTGTCTGTAAAGGAATGATATTCATATTTTAAAGTGAAAAATGATTTTAAAAGCAAAACATTGGCAGATTTAATGTGTATAAAAGGAAATTGATGGATATTTGAAGTGATAAATTCAAACATGAATTTAGAAATCAAGTTAACTGGAAATGGTGAGTTTACTCCGACGGTCGGAACGTTAATTGAATAGAGAGTATTCAAGAGTGAATTATATGTTGTAATTCGATTCTATCGAATTCAGGAAAGTACCATTTACTTTCCAGTTATAATCAATAATTCTTTATTTATCTAATTAATTAATTATTTTTTTATTTATTTAAATAAAAGTTATATTTTGAAATTAAATATTTCGAAAGTAGAGATTATAAAGTTATAGCTATAATCAAATATTTCCGTAAAGAAGTGGATTCGTACACTAAATACGAGGGTTGTGTAAACAATTTTGTAAATAAGAAATTTAGAAATGGAGTTAAGGAAATTAGAAACTGACTGAAGATTAGTTAAGTTGAATGGCTTGCTGAGTATCGATCTGATATTGGTTTTGGCCTTCGGGGTTGATACTTGGAAAATTGTTCTCTTACTAGTTTACAATTAGAGACTGATGAATGGGAAAGAATAGTGATGCGTGAATAAGTAATGGAAATATTTTCCGATGTTAAATAACATATATTTTCTAAATATAGAAAATAAGAGTTGTGAATATATGGAATAAATTCTCGATGTTAAAAATAGATATTTTATAAATATAGAAAATAAATAGTTTAAAAGGAATGGAAACATTTTCCAAGTATCATGTGAGGCGAAATAGGTTTTGAGAAATATTTGGGAAAGTATGGGAAACAAGAAACTAGGTATAGGAAATGATAAATTAATTTAAAGAGTTGAATGTTGATTGAGGATTGATCGGTATAATTCCCATTTGGAAATATGATTGTTGTTTGTATGGATTTTTTTTCCATTGATAGTTAAATCACCAGCAATCAAAGTTTTGACCATTTTCCGTTGTCAATACGGAGAGACCGTGATCAGATTTATTTTCTGAAAACCACTCTGTATGGGCTTTAGCGTTGCCAATTAAATACGATGAAGATAATTGAAGAAGGAGTTTATGCTAGGGCTGTTCTGGCGATCCTAAGTAGAAATTGCCTAAGATCGATTTACAGAATGGTGCCTTCGGTTTGTCCAAACCCAGGACAACTTAAATGGACGAATGTCTGATAGAGTATATCTAATAGATCACGTAAGTTGATCTCTTCAAACTTATTTACGTTTAGTGGCAGAGAAACTCGTTTCTCTTAGCTTTATATCCATGATATTTTTGGGGAAATCAATTTCTGATATGGAGGGTATGACGATGTGGCATTCCAAGTAAATGAAGGTGTGATCTGTCAAAGGATGTGTTATGACCTCAAGCCTCATCAACCAGAAAATGAAAAAAATCGGGCAGGCAGCATGGCTAAATGGATCGCACCCAATTAGGGTATATTGTCACCATCTAGAGAATATTCATATTTGTTACTTCTTTCGCTTTTGTATCTCCAGGGAACAGTTATGTTGGTACACCAACTGTAATGTGACAATATATTCAGAACATTCAAGCGAAATGAATGGCCTATCATGTGTGGCTAAGATGCAAGATGTTCTTGTTGAACTCCAGTGTATCCCCTCTAGAGTACACTGATCGGAAGGTGGTTCCATACCTTGTCATAGTTTGAAATCCATTACCCAATAAAAGCCCATGGTTTTTGATTGTATATTATATATGTGGAGCGTGAGATGCAAGCATTCCGCTAGATTGATATTTACTTGTATTAGACACTATTATAATATCAGAATAATATTGTTTTAACAAATGTTTAGGGTTATCGTAAGGTAAAAACCATCCGTATTTATGTTGAAACGGTCTTACGATTATCTTTTCTTTTGAAAAGGATATGAAAAGCTAAACCAAATGATTGGAGTTTACTCACACCAGTCCTATGACTGACCCAGAGTTTATTTTGTTTTGTTTTCCCTAAACTCTTGGGTGCCCAAATTTGTACGGGCAGTCAAGTAGTCGGGATTTTACAGATACCCTAGAAAGAGCTTGGAGCAGGATGCTTCAACATTAGTTATATATAGAATTTGTTTCCGCTGTGATGTTATGAGTTGTCCTCTGAAATGGTATGTATATATAGATATAAGTTTGTATTTCAAAAGTTATGTTATATAATATACTTTATTCGTTTCGCTGTGAAGTTCATGTTTACTTTGATTCTGTTTAGTTGTGTTCTTCTTCTTCTTATATTCCAACTTTCTTTCTTTCTTTCTATTTGTCACCTTCTAACTTCTTTCTATTAATGATCTGGTATTTCCGATGCTTGATAGTCGACATTGTGTTTTATGTATATTTTCAGGATCAAAAAATCCCTGTTCGTTACGTGTATACTTGTCTAAAAGTAATCTATATCTTCCTTGATGTTAACCCTGAATTTGAATAGGTGAAATTAATTTGTGGGGACACTAATTAATTGGCACTAAATATTTGGTAACTGTCATTCTCATGAAAAAAATCAACCAATTAAGTTACCGTGTTTGAATTTAAATATTGAATTTAATATGGTTTTAAAATAATTTATGATAATAATGAATGGTCCAATACGATTTTTAATACAAAATTATCATGAAACGGAGTGTCAATGATATATAAGTTACATTTGATTTGAAAACAATGTGTAGATACTAGGTGAAATAAATTCTGAAAACATACATGTCTATATCTTTGGTTATTGTCTTTAATACATTTTTTGTCTATTCAAAATGAAACATTTAGGAATTTGGAATGAGAATTAGATGGATTTATTAAGTTATTTGAAACGTGAATAGTTGTAGCAATTTCAATGCCCTTCCCTATTTGTTATTTCCTTAATGCATCATTCATTTTTTCCCTTAATTCAATTGTATTTTTTTACCTTTCATTCTACTCATTTCTTTTCCTTCGTTCTATTTCCATGCATTTTATTTTGTTAATGTAGTTTTATCCGTTAAATATGCATCCCTTATTTCTCCTTTCCCCTTTTCCCTTTATTTTTTTCCTCCAAAAACAAACAATCTCAATTTATATATATTCCCTTCTCTTCAATATGTTATCTATGTTTAG
Organism: Allium sativum; assembly: GCA_030737875.1. Lineage (NCBI taxonomy): Eukaryota > Viridiplantae > Streptophyta > Magnoliopsida > Asparagales > Amaryllidaceae > Allium > Allium sativum. Next base: position 764,470,823 of record CM060912.1, on the reverse strand, counting down.
AAAAAAAACTGCAAAACTTTTAACATTATCAGTTTATATTTCTAACCATTTTCTCTGCCTGATTCTTTTCAGTTCAATTTAATATTTTCCCAAAATTATGATATTTAATATTATATGTTTTGAAATTTTAAAGTCAAAAACTTTCTAACAATTAGCGTCAAACAATTAATATTGCATTCGTTTCTTTCCATTTATTCTCTTTTTCTTTGTGATTAACTTTTGAAATTTAAAAAAGAAATAAATATTAATTAGACCGACACCGCATGCCTAGTCGTCTAATTTATTTTCTTCGTAACTTACCATATGCGAAGAGACCCTGGTGAGAAATATATAATGTACCTTTCTCAATTTCCTTCCTCATTCTTTTCTCCTCTCTGCAATTATATACATAAATTATTGATCTTCTTCCTCCGCTCCACGAAAATAAACTAAACCTAAATTCCATTTTACCTTTATCAGCCTCCTCTTCCCTAAAAAAATTCTTGGTATCCACTTCTCTTAAATTTCCCTCTGTCCTCCTTCTCTAAATTAAAAAAAAAGGATTTTTCAAGTTAAAATTCGCTTCTTAGAATTGGTTGCTGTCTGTATTTGTTTCTTGCCTACATAATATTCATGCAAAGGTGGGTTATTAGCTCATGATGTACTTCATTTCAAGTAATTCGACTTCGATATAAACTAAGAATATAATAGCTTGTTTGTTTGGCTGCCTTGTAGCTATTGCGTGATTATGTTATTTATTAATTTGGGCTGTTGCATGCGAATTTCACCCCGTTGATTGATTTATTATAAATGCTGGAACTGTCTAATTTACCTTACTGCTATGGAAAAATTATGCTAGTGTACACGTTTGGAACTTGAATGGTGAACCGTGCTGTGTACACTCATTGCTTGTGAAATTTGAACAATACCATGTTAATATTCTTATTCTCACATGTCTGAAACATGAAAGGTGACCTTATTGCATACCATGAAAATATACACATTGCTTCCTTTGTTGGCTATGCACAAATACAAGATAAATACTTGAGGTTAATCGCTTGGCCTACATGCCACCTATGCACTTGAAAGAAATTTTAGCTATAGTACTCTTTGGATGTTTAGGCCCGTCTTGAAACTTGGAATTGATGTTGTTTTTAGCTTTGTGAATTGTTCTATAATTTTTATGTATACTTGATCAATTGAACCTAAACTTAGAGATTCAATAACTAGATATGACCATTAAATATAACTTTTTGTTTCAGCATTTTATTGATGTTGTTTTACTTGAATACAGCTAATCCTAACTCGTGTGTTTTGTGTTTTGCATGAAATGCTCGGGTCAGACCCGAGTGTTACAGATTTAAAGTTTTCAGCTATCGAAGTTAGAGAGGCAAGTGAAGACATGCACGCTTTAGATCGTAAAATTTGTAAATTTAATTTATTTAAAAGCTATGTATTTTCCACTTTGTAAAATTTGTAAACTCTAATATTTTGTTATAAAATTATTCCACCTCATGTTATTGTGTTCTGTGATTCTGTGTATTGATTCTATTAAACCTTATAAGCAATAACAATCTGTTATTTGGAATGGTTTAAGTTGGTTTAATTACCGACTTGAAGTGGTCAAAAAGGCAGGTCGTTACAGATCGAGTCATTTCAGGCTAGCACCTTTGTAATATCAGCTCGTCCTTCTTTTGCTTTTGGACTACTTATCATCTTTTGGTGCTTCATGTTTTTGGACTAGTCAGCTAATTATTTTGTAGCACACTCCAATATTTGCAAATATATACATATATACACGCACACACGCACACACATCAAGTACAATACAAAGAGTCATACATAAGGCACAATACAATCCACAATATATGTATATATTCATGTGTATATATTGTGGATTATATAGTCGCTTTTTTATGACTCTTTTTATATTGTACTTGATGTGTGTGTGTATGTATCTTTGTGTGTATGTGACTGTATTTTCTAATTTATGGTTGGCATTATTTATTATTGTTGTGTTTTGTTTTGGATTGGTCATCTAGCCGTAGTAATATTGTATTAGGCACGAATCAAGTATGTTGATACTTGTGAGGAAAAAATGTCTATGTACTTGATACTTGTTTAATACAAGACTTACCGATGGATGTTTCTAACAAGCCATATTCTCCATGTTATAGTAGACAAAGTTACTCGTAATGTTCTTTGCTGATATAGGTCACGATGTGAAAGACACTGCTAATCCGAGTATTTTGGTGATCAACATGTCTAATCATGGGGATTTTGAGCTGAAGCAAGATGATCGAACCACACAAGCCCATGTCATAAAATTTGCACAAGACTTCAGGCGAGGGATCAGAACCGAAATATTCCAGACATAGTCAAATGTTGATCCTATTTTCCCTCTGATTTTTTGGATGACTCAATATCTTCTACAGCTATAATTAGGCCATCAATTTGCCATTTTACAGGGATCTCTTCTCAGCTTTTGGAGGCTGCTACACAAGTACAATGCTCTAACCTAATTACATCTATCTTTTTGTACATTCTTACAAACAACTGAATTGTACTTATAATCATAAAGTATAATCAACCAATTGCAACAAGTGGATATAGGCATGGTTTGCCGAACCACCATAAAATTTTATGTATCTTTACTTTTATGTACTCTATAGCTCCTCTGTAATTACTCTATGATTGACTATTACGATGAATATATAATTCATATACAAATTAGGAGTTGACATGCGATCGATCAAAATCAAGCGTTAATAAATAAGTTATTGAATTAGTTTAATTTCAGTCCTTATCCATCTTCCTTAATAAGTGTCCATTCTTAATTAATTATGTTGAATCATTGCTAATTGTATACATATCTTTCAATTTGAATTTTGGATATTAACACTCATCAGTAGTTAATCAATCATAATTGAGTTAAATTACCAATTTTACATATGTAATCATTTCCGACACCTAAAATTCACATAGTCCTAATTTCTTTGTTTGAACTCATCTGGGAAATATTATATATAAAATTTGACTAGAAAATCGGCACAAGCATAAAAGTATAAATTTCACGGTAAAATTCAAAAATTTATAAAATGATATTTTCATTATTTCCAAATTCTATCAGTTAAATTCATTTTAATTATTTAAAAATGTTGGATGTTACAATAAATCATCTCGTTTCCAAATGGATCTCTATGCAACAATCCCGCTATACAAATAAACAAGTAAAATCCACTATTTGATTTAACTATGACATACAATAAAAATTTGAAACTTTGATTCAAATAATTACTCGGTTTAAATGGTTGATTAAGTGCCAAGATCTTTTTACATTATACCAAAACAAGTACAACTGAGTACACGTGTCGCTCTTGCATTAAACATATACACGTGTCACTCTCATGTTAATTGTTTTCCCACCAAAAACAATAGTTGACAATTAAATAATATATACTACTACTATTATCTCTTCTCTCTCTAATAAAATATCTCAAACCTAATCTATACTCTATTATAATTATTAATGAGATACATTTCAGAGGCGTAGACGCCTTCAGGATTTTCTCGAGAGCAGAGGAATCTTTTTATGAATTATAATTAGGGGTTTTTTTACTACAAGGGATTACTAACGTTATACAATTTTTTTCTAGGACACGGGTTGCCAATCAATACTTTCCAGGACATTTATCATTCGCCGCCTCTATTTAACAAATACCTAATTCCTAAATCGCTCGAATCAGTACTTTCAACCGTTACTAAAACAAAATTTCGACAAAATTGATCTTCACCATATTGATAGAGCAAGCATCTACTATAAAAGTAAGTTTCAATTAACATAGAATGAATAGTTAGAATAATTTTCCTGTAAATGTTGTCTGTTTTAACTTAATTGTTTGCTTTTTGTTGATAATATTGCTTTAATCAATTGATTATAACTGCTAATCAGTGTTTACTTGTGCAAAATCTTTTATTATGACTCGATTTACAATAATTAGTAGTCATTGTTTGTTGATGATAATGATTGAATAAAAGGTTTTTTAAAAATATAAATGGTTTTTCCTTTCCTTGAATACTGGTTATAAAATTGATTTGTCATTAATTATAAAATGTAATTTACTTTAATAGATTACACTTTCGAAATTTTTGAATTGGTTATTTGAATGATTGGATACTCAAAGTTGTTAGATTCATGAAAAATATAAATTAATATATCTTTTTTTCTCCTTTGTGTTTTTGTTTATTTCAATAACTGAATAATTGTGTACATTCATCTAGGATAAAAATGAACACCAGGTCGAAGAAAAAACAATTTGGTTCTACAGAAGCTACATGCATTTTCATAGACAACGGAACGCAATGCTTAAACATAAGACCAATTTCTTCTCCATTCTGTGAAGAACACAGTCGAAGAAAATCGTTGTCAATATCAATAGTGGTAACCTTTTTTCTTTACATAGTGTGTACAATTATTATCTGTTTTGTTTTTTTGCAGAGTAGTAATAAAGTTATGAAACATAATATCAATAAAAGAAATTAGTGCAATATACTGTCATTAAAAGATAAACGCATTTATCTTTTTAACAAATAATTATAAACATTAACAATTACAAATTCATAATCAATTATGAGTATTTCATATTCAAATATAACATTAGTTCTATCAGTTAATTTTGTTTATAATGACTAGAGACACTTAATTGGATAAATAAGAAATACTATATCTTAATAGCAAACAGTGCAAAAAACAATACACTTAAACTAGTTTTCTATTTTTATTCATTATTTAAAATTATTAAATACCATATAAAATGTTGTTTAAAGCTTAAAAAAATGACAAAATCAAATCAATATTAAACTGAAAAAAAAATGCTTTTAGCTTTATCATTATTGAATTTAATTAGATGTTAAAATATGCTAATATTTTAAGATAAATGATATATGTTATATAAGTTTATAGTTTTAATGAACGCTGCTTATAAACCTTTTTTGCAAAATATGTCAAAAAGATAAATAATACTATCTTTTTGTGCACATTATTGTGCATGCATGATATTGTTTGGATTATATTGAATTTAATTTCTGGCTAGTATTGTTTACATACACTACTATAATATTTTAAACATCCTAATCTAATAATAAGATTTTCATGAATGCAGGAACAATCTGACCATGAACAGCATGAACTAACTACTACACAAATACAAACAGAGTCTGACGAAGAAAATACACAGTCAGATAATCTAAGAAAGGACACTAGTAATAAGTTGGATAATGAAGATAAAAATAGTAAGGAAACAAATACAAACTTAGATGAAGCAGATAACTATGAAGTCGTGGAAACAGGGACAAAAAGAAAAAAGCAACAGTACACTGGCACATACAGATGCAATTTAGATGCAATGTATAAAGTAATGTCAGTAATTAAAAAGGAAAATATTCTTTCTCAGGAAGCAAAAGATTTCATAGAGAAAACACCTTTTAAAAACATTTTTAAATTTTTTCTCAACAATTCAATATCAAGAAATGATATAAGAAAATGTGCTTCAAATCTAGATGATATAATTACTTCTTTTGAGGTTACTGAAAATGCTTTTAAAGTGGGAGACAAAATGCTGAAAATAACTCCCAAAGAAGTGGGTCATATATTTGGAATGCCACTAGATGGAGAGGAATTATTTCCTATTCTGGCTTCAAGCAAAGCTTCTGCCATGGAGAGTTTTTCTGACTTTTTAATTTACAATTTCAAAAAAGAAAATGTAATAAGTAGAAAAACAGTGACAAGCAAATTGAATTCAATGATTAAACAAAAAAAAGGAGATAAAAATCTAATAAAGTTTTTAGTATTACTTCTTGTCATAACATTCCTTTTTCCAAACAATCAAAGCTATTTACCATGGGGTTTTTTGGGTAAATTGTTAAATTTTAAAAAAATGAACTCATTTTCTTGGCCACGAGCAATTTGTCAAAATATTCTAAAAAATGTTAAGACATACCATGCTGATCCAAGGAATACACCAGGTTGTACTATGGTTTTGTTGGTATGTATTTATAATATTCACTTAATACAAACACACTGAATATTTTCTTTATAATTAAAATATATAAAACCCTTTATCTTTTTATTGCAGTACTGGTTCTCTGAAAGAACCCAAATCATTGATCAAAAAGAAGGCATTGAAGACAAAATCCCAAGAATGAGGAAATGGGATTTATCAAAACTAAAAGATATCGACTTAACCAAAGTTGATGATAGTTTTATATTTAATTTACTTACATGTTTGCATTACTTTCTTCTTATAAATTTCAGTACCATACTACTGTTTGTGTAAACGATTGTTCAACTGAATTTTCTTCTGTACATATACTATTACATGATTAAAAAATTTATCATTTCTAACATTATTTTAAGTTCTTGCGTAAAGTATACAAATAAGTTAAATAGCATATAGAAAAGATAAATGCATTTATCTTTTCAGATTAATAAACAAATAACATATTTACTATAATTGCATATCATACTTTCCAATGCATATTAAACATTTTTTACATAATTTGAAGTTCTTAGATAATGTGTTCAAATGATATAAACAGTATATACAAAAAGATATATGTATTTATCTTTTACATTTTATAATATAAGTGTTGGTATTGTACGCATGATTGTCTAGCCCAATAAAGCTTTTGTGTAATAGTGATGAGTACTTGATCTAACATTTTTTTTTAAATATTTTCCATGTAGATTTTAAATTTCTTTTCAGATGTTACAAAAGACGAGATGGATCTTTTGTCCAAAAAAATTAAACCAGTTGAAGATGATGATGAGAAGTGTAAAAAAAGGAAATTGTATGACAATATGGAGATCACAAGTTTGAAAAAAAGTTTGAAGGAGCTGGAATCAAAATTAAACTTTTTGACTGATGAGTTGAAAATTTTTGGGGAACAATTAAACGAAGAAAGAGTTTTACGTGCAACAGCAGAAAGAAGAATACAAATTCTAGAAATAAAGATTCAAATGCGTGATTGGGAAGAGGTCACAGATAAACAAGATTTGAAAAAAAAGACTGAACATACTGAAGGTAAGGAAAAATAAAAATAATACAGTTAGTATGACTAACATAAATAGGTCTAATAGCTTTCTATTTTATAATTTGATAAATAATAAAAATTTTATTTTAGAAATTGAAGAAAGTCTTAAATTTGAAAACAACAAACAAGCTGCTGATGAAATTCCTGATCAAAAAGCAATTACCATTGAAGATTAAAATAGTACTAAAGAAGAAAAGAAGAAGATGAAGCCAAAAAATGTTGAAAAATGTCCACTACTAAAGCATCTTAGTGAAGAACATCAAGAAGTTGTAAAAACCTTTTTTAAATTTTCAGGGGAAAACAAGTAAGTAATTAAACAACTTTATACTCACACAAATTAATTTTATTTTATTAACAATCGTATAATTTTACAGCAATGAAGCATTCAGTTGTGATGATGAAAATTTACTCACCATATCAAAATGCATGATAGAAGACCTTCTATATCAGCATAATATTTGTGGTCAAGTAAGTACATCAAAATATTCTTTCCATAAATATAAATTATCTCATTTTATTAATATTATTTTTCAAATGTAGATAATCGATTAGTTCTGGTTCCGAAAAACAACGCCGCAAGACGAAAGCAACAGCTTTGTCTATGTGAACACAACACTGACAGTATGTGGAGTATATTATCAAACTAATATTTTGTAAACCAGTAAAATATAAAACTTAATTTTAACAGAAAAGTGCAAGTGATGAAAACTTGGAAAAAAAATCAAGAAACAGATGTTCATCCCATTCATGAAGAAGACACTTTTAAATCCATTATGTTCCAACATATTGTTCCCCATACATAGAAATGAACTTTGGAGCTTGCTGGAACTTGCTGCTGGAGATTGCACCTGGAATCACCATGACTCTTTACACTTAACCACGAGATCAAAAACTAGAAGAAGCGGTCATGCACAATTTGCAAACAATGTGGTAAGTGGAAATAAATAAAAAAATATAAATGTGTTTAGATTTTTTATATTTTTTTTTCAATTATTCCGGAAAGCAGCAGTCAACACAATAAATAGGGAGTTACAATTTGATGGACAGAAAAACATTCTGAAAAAAAATTCAGTGATACATAATGTTGACTGTGCTCAACAAAATACCGGGTAATTTTAAGCAATTTAATTTTCAAACATTTCTCAAATAGTCGAAAATTTTATGTAATGATTAAAAGTTACTACTAACTTGATTTTCTCTAAAAGATAAATTTTTAATAATTCCTGATATTAAGGTACAAATTGTTTTTTTTCTAAAGTAGTGCTTATTTGCATGATCGTAATACTAATTAAATGAAATGCAGGTTCGACTGTGGAATATTTATAATGATTTTTATGCAAAAATTAACCCACGGAGTACAAACTTCAACAAAAATTAGTATTGAACAAGTTGAAGAATTCAGAGCAAGTATAGCTGCCAAAATACTTATTGACGAACCTAACTGTTGGAAGTTCGAGAAGTAATGCAGCTCTGGATGAACCTTACTAAATACTAGATATTTAATTTGCTGTTTACTTTGTAATAACTGATACTAATTTGATCGTACTTGTTAGGGATTATATCTGAGTTCAGAGATTAATTACAAACTGATGATGTACTGTTCTGTTAACAATGTTATCATTCAAAAGATAAATGCTGTTATCTTTTGTTTGAAAATTCAATTGCTTTTATTTGTTGGTTAAAAAAACCAATACATTAATATTCATGTATGAATTTATATTTATGTTTGTTATTAAATATAATGCTAATATACGATCTTCATGCAAATTAAAAAAAAAAAGAGTCACATAACCATTGTCTTTTACAGAAAAGATAAAAACATTTATCTTTTCTTTTAAATCCATCTTTATGTTGGTGTGTATGATTAATTGATGAAATTTTTTAGTGTGTACGATTAGTTAGTAGCTTTTGTTAGCGTGTATGATTTAATTATATCAGAATTGCAATTATTTCAATTATTATATCGCTACTGTTAATAGAAATTTAGAAAATAAAAAGATAAAAGTATTTATCTTTTTCAACCTATAAACCACATAACTTTATAATTTGGCTGTAAAATAATTATGCAATTATTTACTAATGTATTGAAACAAAAATACATTATAGAACATAGATACTCAAACAACATGAACCTATTAAATTTAATACATCCAACAAACTAAAATTACTGGTTTTACATGAAAATATAAATGCAGTTATCTTTTAAAACATTTTCTGTCAAAAAAACGAATAAATCAAATAATTATTCATCATAACGCAGCATAAATTTAACAAAGCCAAATAAGAAAATAATCAGTCAACAAAAGAACAACTTGAATAATATAAAATAAAAAGATAAAATTGAATATCTTTTAAATAAACAAAACCAAATAATACAACAAAACTTACAGAATTTCAATTAATTCTTAACAATATTCAGTCCTAAAAATCAAACTTCATCACATACATATAATCAAAATTTCATTTTACAATATTATTCAACTGTAACACAAAATGTTAAATATTCATTCAAATACAATGAATTATAAACAACAATTCAATCATTCGTAGAACAACTTCTTCTATTATGCCCTAGTTTTTTTTACACTTTCCACATTGGTTTTGTTTTGCATGAAAATCAACACCTTCAATTCTATTCACTCTAGGCCTACCAGCTCCACGAACAGCTTTAGGAGGAAGAACAGTACATGAATCTTCATCTTCAAATGCTTCTGTATCAAAAGTTGGAATTGGATTTATTGCATGTGAATAAGAAGCTCGATAATACTCAACAGTAAAGTACGGCTCAACGTAATTATATACATAATTTTTTGACAAATATATACACTTTAAATCATGGGCACAAGGAAAACCCTTCACTTTCCATGGATTGCAACTGCAAATGCGATATTAAGATCTACTTTGTGCGATGTTAGAGAATGAACTTAATAAATAAATCTGCAAAATTGAAAATAAATCATATTTAAATACATAATATTATTACATAAAAAAAACCTCACATTAACAACTAATCTATCTTGATATCTTTGTAATAAGAATTTTATCAGACATTATATATTATCACACTACAAATACATAAATTCTTAAATTTTAATAACAAAATTAAATAATACAAAAATTATCCTATTATCATAATTATATCATTTAACTATTCATAAACTAAATGAGCAAAATATTAAAAATATAAATGCACCTATCTTTTTCATAAACAGTTTGGACTAAAAATTAAATCTTTGTTACATGTTTATAAAATTAATTAAAAATAAAAAACATACCTAGATGATTTAGCAACAAACCACCCAAACCCTTCCTCCTTCAATTTCAACAAACAATCTTCCATTTTTGGACAAAGAACACTATTCCAATTAGCTGCTTCTTCTCTTCGATTGGACATGTGCAACATAAGCTTAATCTGAATACCATCAAGACATGCAGTAACAGGCAGACTTCTTTCATCCAACATCCATGAATTAAAACTCTCCGCTACGTTAGATTTATTTTCACCATATCTTTTCCCAGGAAAAAAAAAATCATCCCAATGATCATACGGCTTATCATTCAAATATTCAATAGCTTTTGCACCACTAATTTCTTTAAATTTCGCCATAGCTTTTTCAAATTCATAGGCATTTGAAGCTAAAGCACACTGTTCAAGCAAATAACCTACCCAAGCACCCCTCCCACTTTTAACAATACTAGCAATATTACTTTGCATACGATGTAGACAGTAAGAATGATGACTATTTGGAAAAAAATTAGGAATACTCAACAACAATCCTCAATGTCTATCACTTAAAAAAGTAACTGGTTTATCAAACCAAAGAGCATCTCTTAAGTGGGTCAAAAACCAACTCCAGCACTCTTCATTTTCTTTAGGCACAAGAGCCATAGCCAATGGAAAAGAACCTGCAACATAAAACAATAACATCAACAATTATTCAAAATAACAATTTCCAACAATATAACTTAAAATTTCAATTTATACTATAAAACATGATAAAATTTATGAACTTCATAAAAAAGATATATTGTTATATTTTTTTTTATTAAATTACATAATATGATAAAATTATCATTTAAACTACAGAACATGATAAAATTAAAGAACTGCATAAAAAAGATATATTGCTTTATCTTTTTGTTCTATTACACAACAGAACATTATAAAATTTTCATTTATAGTAAAGAACATGATAAAATTAATGAACTGCATAAAAAAGACACATTGCTATATCTTTTTCTTCTATTAAATTATAGAAATTGATAAACTTTTCATTTATACTACAGAACATGATAAAATTAATGAACTGCATAAAAAAGATATATTGTTATATCTTTTTTTTATTAAATTACATAATATGATAAAATTATCATTAAAACTACAGAACATGATAAAATTAAAGAACTACATAAAAAAGATAAATTGCTATATCTTTTTGTTCTATTACATTATAGAACATTATAAAATTTTCATTTATAGTAAACAACATGATAAAATTAATGAGCTGCATATAAAAGACATATTGCTATATCTTTTTCTTCTATTAAATTACAGAACATGATAAACTTTTCATTTATACTATAGAACATGATAAAATTAATGAACTGCATCAAAATGATATATTGTTATATCTTTTTTTTATTAAATTACATAATATGATAAAATTATCATTTAAACTATAGAACATGAAAAAATTAAAAAAATGCATAAGAAATATATATTGTTATATATATATTTTTCTATTAAATTACATAACATTATAAAATTATAATTTATACTACAGAAAATGATAAAATTAATGAATTGCATAAAAAAGATATATTGTTATATATTTTTTTCATATTACGTTATAGAACATGATAAAATTTTCATTTACGCTGCAGAACATGATAAAATAAAAAAACTGCATAAGAAAGATATATTGTTATATCTTTCTCTTCTATTAAATTAAAAGTTCTTTTTTATTGTATTTTAAAACTATAATACAGTAAGTTGATTATTAATATCTAATTATTTAATAAAAAATAAAATAATTAATAACATTACGCACCTTGATTTCCATTTTTAGCTGTTGTAGCCATCAAAATACCACTTCGGCCTTTTAAAAATGTTGCATCCAAAAAAATCATAGGTCGATAATACCTAAATCCAAATATACAAGCCTCGTAGCAAACAAAAAATCTCTCTAATTGGTTAGTCTCTTCATCCACATCCATAGTTGTATAACTTTTCGGATTATATTTCTCAATAGCCTTCATATACCATACTAAGTCATTGTATGATTTTTCTCATCACCATATATATCATTAATAGCCAATTTTCTACCCTTATAAGCACAATAATAACTCAAATCCACATCATATTCTCCCCTAAAACTTTTCACAATATCCGTAGTCTTCCTTATTGGCTCATCACGTATTTGATTAGCTATCAATGTCTTTACAAGATCACTAGTAGTAACTGGACTACTAACTGATTTAAATCCACCTCCACATGTATGACTGAGCTGCATATTTTTAACAATCAACATATCCAATTGCTTCAGTTTGCAAGAAGCATGAATCCTAAATGAGCAACCATTTATAGCACATTGAACTGTAACCCTCTCCTTACAATTCTTAAGATATTTTAATTTAAATCCATTTTTCAAACAATAAGCTCTAACAATTGTACGAAATCCAACAGCCGAATCAAATATTTGTCCAACACCAGTAAAAAATTCTAAATTTGAATTTTTCTTCAACAATTCATGCAAGATTTTTCCTTCACAACAAGCAGATTCTACTTCATTATTATATTCAATCAAATTACTGCTTGATTCTCCAACACCAACAAATGAGACTGATTTACTGTTGTCAACAGCAACATTATTTGAATTATTCTTCAAGCATATAAAAAAACCAAGAAATCCTCCATTTTAAACCACGCCAAGCACAATATAGCTTGTAAATCACTATTCGTCATAATGTAAGTAGTCTTAGATTCTCTAACATAGAACACATCAAAACATAAAGGAGTAAAAGTATTCCACACCTCACAAACCTTACTTCTTGCATAACTAATTGATGCATCCAAACCAAGACGAATACTAAATGAATTCTTATTAAAATAAAATACAACCATCACAGATATATCAGACCTGCAATTCAGAACATAAAAAAGTAAATAACAATACAATTTAAACCTTTTTATAAATCATTTTACAAAAAGATAAAACCATTTATCTTTTTTACTGCTGCTATGATAATGATTAAAATACAGAATTAAACAATAATTTTAATATAATATATATGATTTTAAAACATAATTCTATTATAATTGTTCTGTTATCTGTACATATATTTGTTGTATTATCTTTACGTGCATTTTTTGTCTTATCTAAACGTATAATTCTTAATCATATTTCATTTGAATTATATATTAAACATAATTGTTGCACATTATAACCAATTTTATTTAAAATTAACTATTAAAAAATATTGTTATTTGCCATTGAAACTCAAATAAACACTTATCTTTTAATTTTACAAACAATTTGTAAAAAAGATAAAACAACATATCTTTTTTATTTCTGATTTGTTAATAAAAATAAAATAATCATAAATATACAAAAACAACAATTAAATTCACTAATAAACAAACATTAAAATGACATTTCAAATGTCATATGAAAATTTAAATTTAATTACACCATACCTTACAGCAGCCTGTTCAACTAAAGGAATACTTGTACTTTGAGTTTGCTCTTCCATTGATTTAACTACATAATCCACAAAAATAAATAACAAATTAGCATATTTCCATATCATATTCCACAATTTCATATTCTACTAAAAAATTAAAATCGCTCATTAAAATTATAATCCACGATTCAATTCAAAATTATCAAAATCACCTGATAAAGATTAAATAACAACAAAACAAAAGAATCGCCTCTTAAATATCAAGAATATGAAAAATTCACGTCGAATTATATAGTAGGAAGAAAATCGAAATTATTAAAACTCACGTGAAAAAATATCGATCGTAGATCGAATTTGGAAAAATTGGAAAATCGGAGATATCGAGGTAGATCACTGCGCCTGATTTATTAGTTGAGATCGATGTTTTTAAAAAAGAAAATGGCTCACCATGTTTTCTATCCATAAAACTAATTGTTTCAAAACAGCGTCCTTAAAAATAATGAAGACGTGATTAGGATCCCTTAACGCAAATTTCCACTTATAATTATTACTGAGATACACACGAACGACCATTTCTCTTCTCCTCAGTCCCTAGCTTTTCTCATCTACTTTGATTCCACTTGGCTTCCATTATCGTATTTTCTCGTCATCTTCTTCAATTCCACAATCTAACCCTATATCAAACCCTGAATCAATGAAGATTTGATTCGCTCACTGTCTACACATGAACCCTAAATTGAAGAAGATTTGATTTTCTCCAAAAAATGTTGTCCCTCCTCGCTTTATTCCCTTCTAGCCAGATGGTAGCCAACAACGCCTTTCAACGATGCCTTCATGGATCGATTAGGGTTCCGATGCTAGTATATTTTGCCCAGTGCAATGTCAACAGTTTGCCAACCATCTTCCTCCATCTGCAGCTACATGTACTTTTGTGTAACACCGAGTCTTTTGATTTAAGACAATTATATATAAAAATTACCAATGCTAGGAATTAAATTTGAAGAAATTATGCTTGAAAATAATAAGACCAAAGTTGAAGTACTGATGTTAGGTAAATAATTCTAATAACTAAAACACATTTGCAACCAATTATTTTGGTAGTATATCAGTAGCTTAATTAATTTAAACTTTTTGGCACTTTTTTCATTAACACTTATTGTACTATATATAGGGACTGAATACTTATAGTAACTGGAATTGTTTTGCATGTGTAAATCATAAAATGAGGTATGTTTGTTTATCATATGGTACATTTGGGAATTACTGTTGGTTAGCCTATAAGTAGGTACAAGTCAAGGTAATGTAATATGGTAAATTTTATAAATCTTCCAACAAATTACGTTGTGGCCATATAATGGACTCCCAGTTACTAATGATACCATCTTTGTCAAGTAGATGTATCCTTCTCTGTCTTCTCTCATCGTGCATTGATGCCTTTTTATGTCCATATTATGATATTCAACCTTTTCACTTTGGGCTTCCATTATTTCCAATAAAATTTAGGTTACTTCACCCATATAATAAGAATAAAATGATATAGTAGTTTTAGGCTTTGAGATTGATTTTTTTCTAGTAAAATGATATGCAAAGTATCTACTATAATTCATTAATTATAGTGCCAAGTATATTGATCGTGATAATTAAAATAGTGCAAAAATAAGTGGAATGCCAATGTTCATGGCGCCAGAGGAGAAGAGCAAGGTTTAGCATCAAATGTGTGGGCACTGGGATGCACAATTATCGAAATGGAAAAAGGCAGAGCTCCGTGGTTGAATTTATTGGATGCAGGTTCTCTTCTTTATCGGGTAGGATTGATAGAAGATCTGCCTCAAATTCCAAAGAGATAATAGATATATTATTTTACTGTCTACAATTTCCAAACTTTTTTCATTATTGCCAAGGCAGTTTCTTCTACAGAATGCAAAACTATTGAAGAAATTCAAGAATGTGCAAAGCAAGAATCAAAACCAGTAATTTATTCAATAGTTTCAGCTTTTATTTATTCTCATATTACATCCTACTTTGACTAGCATCATGTAGTTGATGTTTGTTGGCTAGCTTTTTGACCAAGCCACCAAAGTTCACACACGAAGAAAATATGAAACTTCATGCCTTTAGCCCTCAAAGACCCGATCGGGCCGCCCTATTTCCCACGGTTCATGATCGCCCTCCACATCTCACGATTTGTCCCGTTCAACTCCAGTTCGATCCGATCTGATCCTTGAATCTCATGGGTGATGACCAAGACCAAGTTCACCACGATCCGAGAATGCAGGATCTCGCGACACCTGTCCGTAACTGTCATATTGACCATTTCCTCCTCAAGCTACGAACCAGTCCTAGATTATCGGGATTTGTGCCACGTATGACCACGATCCGTTTGTAAAAATCACCTATAAATAGCCTTAGACTTGCCATTTTTGGGGATCTTTTGGCAATTCAAAGATCTGATTCCACCATTATCATACCTCCATTATTATTATTCAAAATTATCTTGAATTTACTGAGTGAATCATAATTGTAAAAGTGAGATTGAGCGAAATCATTGATTGTACTAGAATTTAACTTATAATCATATCATATAAAGTGGACGTAGGCTCGTTAACACCGAACCACTATAAATCTTGTGTCTTTTCTGCTTTTATTTTTCTAATAATTACCTTCACGTATTGGAACAATTTGGGTGTTAGAGCCAATTTTCGATCTAACATTTTGGTGCTTTCACTGAGAACAGAAGTTTCAGTATATTGGATTATTACTCTACTGTTTGGATTCAAGTCCGAAGAAGACAGTCCAAAACTCAACAGATTCGACTTTTGAAGGTTTCAGCGATACCCAGATATCATGGCTGGAAAGAAGTCTAAGGAATTATGAGCTTCGCAAGAAAACGAAGCTAAGAATGAAGCAATCGAGGAAGGTATGCACGAGCAAGTCTAGGAGGAGCTCTCGGATCGCGATGAAGTGGGGGCGATCCGGACGGAAGAGGGTACCACGACCCGACCTGAAGGGGGCGCCACGATCCGGGTCTCTGAAGGTGTCACGACTCGATCCCAAGACAACACCACCATCCTCCCATCTAATGCCCCAGCGATCCGCTCTCAGGGAGCCACCACGAGCCACCGAAACAAGGGTACCGCGGTCCGAAGCAATAATTAGACCACAACTCGACCCGGAAACGAGGTTATGGCTCGTTCTTCTCGTGCCGGTACATCTGCTCGACCTGACCCAAGTTCTTTACGTATAAGAGAGAATGTTGATGATCAATTCGACTCTTCTGCCCCTGCTACCGAAGGAGACCTTTCTCGCATCATTCAAATTTGGGATAAACTATTTGACGAGTTAGCCGCTCAGAGGCAAGAGAGTTCAGTGTTACGACAGAATCTGACCGCTATGGATAGGCGGCATGATGATCTTATAAGGTAGAGTACCTCTTCTCCAACCCGTCTTCCTTCCCCAGAACATACATCCTCATCCGAAGAACTGCGAAGAAACCGACGATGGCCTCCGTTAGAAAGGGATGAAAACATAGAGTAGCTTCGATTTGGGTCACTTCCATCTCGAGAAGAAGAAGCCCTTAATCAGGGAACTAGTAACCATAACTTAAATGAATCTGCTCTACCACCGAGGAACGGAAACATTGTCTACCCTTCTCAGAATCAACCCGTTCCTCCCGCTCGTCGCATGATTGACCGCGGCAACAGGAGGCAAGGAAGTTCAGCTCAGGCCCCAGACTTCGTGGCAGCACGTCAAAGAAATGCTGGAGAGGCCCATCGGGCAAGGAGTGCTGATCCTAAGTCCACCTTGACCCGTGCAGATGTTGAAGCAATGATTAGGCAGAACATGGTAGATAGCCGTGGGTAGAGGGACGAAGATTGGGGAATAGATCGCAGTCATACACCTTTCACTGATGACATACTGGAGGTTACATTCCCGAGACGTTTTAATATGCCAACAATAAATCGTTATGCGGGAAAAACTGACCCGATCCAGCATCTGATGCGATATTCCTGGTCAATGAACGTCGCTGCAGCTACAGACGAGATAAAATGTAAAGCATTCCCTATATTCCTGGAAGATATGGCATTATTGTGGTTCACCCGCTTGCCAGCACGGTTAATATCCTGTTCAAGAAAACTTTTGACCAAATGAAACTCGAGCCAAAATATTTGAAACCATGTGAAGGCTGTATACGTGGATTTAACGGAGCTTCAACATCTCCAATGGGACTTGTGGAGTTGTCAGTAACCCTTGGGGAAGGAGAACGCCAGAGAGTGAGAATCCTCCCCTTCGTGGTTCTGGATATTGAGTCGCCATACAATGCCTTTTTGGGCCGACCGGCCCTAGCCAAATTTCGAGCTTGCATTGCACCCTGGTGTTTGTTGTAGAAGTTCCCGACGGATGCCGGTATAGGCATAGTCAGAGGAGATCAAATTGTTGCGCGAGCATGCTATATTGCAGAGCTGAAGTTGCTCCGCAAAGGAAGGGATGTAGAGACCAAAGGCACTTCCTCCCCTACAAGGGAGGAGACGTCATAGCAACTAAAGAAAATAACTGAAGGAGAGTCGCCCAGAGTGTGGCCCGAGGACATAGATCCCAGAGAGGATGAAGATCCTAAGGGCAGAATGGCGACTCCCAATGAAACAACTATGGATGTACCAATCGATGATAGTGACCCAGAAAAGGTCCTGAAGATTGGATCCTAGTTGGACCCTCTTCGAGCCAGAGAATTGACGAACTTTCTGAAAGCTAATTTGGATGTATTCGCCTGGACCCACTCGGATATGTGTGGGATATCTCCTTCGATTACGAGTCATTCGTTGAGCATCAACCCGAAGCATCCTCATGTTAAACAAAAAAGACGAATGCTAGGCCCAGAGAGGTCTGCTGCTTTGAAAGAAGAAGTCGAAAAGCTGAGAAGTAATGGATTTATCAGAGACTCAACATACCCGAACTGGATTTCAAATCCGGTCTTGGTAAAGAAGGCCAATGGAAAGTGGCGCACCGGCATTGACTTCTCAGACTTAAACAAAGCTTGCCCAAAGGATAGTTTTCCATTACCTAGAATTGATCAACTAGTGGATTCAACGGCAGGTCATGAGCTTCTTTCTTTTATGGATGCTTACTCAGGATATAATCAAATCCCCATGCACGTCCCAGACCAAGAGCATACTAGCTTTATCATAGATTTGGGATTATACTGTTACGTAGTAATGCCTTTTTGTTTGAAAAATGTCGGTGCTACATATCAGCGATTGGTGAATAGAATGTTCTACAACCAAATTAGGAAAACACTGGAAGTATATGTTGACGATATGTTGGAAAAGTCCAGACAATCATCTGACCATACTACCGATTTAGCAAAGATGTTTGGGATTCTCCAAAAGTATGGGATGAAACTGAATCCTTTGAAATGTTCATTTGGGGTAGCATCTGGAAAATTCTTAGGTTTCATTGTCAACTCGCATGGAATCAAGATTAATCCAGATCAAATTGCAGCAATCCAAAATATCCAAGAACCAAAGCAGATTAAGGATGTTCAAAACCTCGCTGGAAAAGTGGCGGCATTGAGTAGGTTCATCTCCAAAGCTACAGATAAATGCATCACGCTTTTTGAGCTGATAAAGCGGGGCAAACACACCTTTATATGGACTCTTGATTGTATAGAGGCATTCCAGAACCTATTGAATCATTTTGAGAAACCCCCAATACTGTCTAAGCCCATAGATCATGAGGACTTATTTGTGTACTTGGCGGCGTCATCCCACGCAATCAGTTCGGCTTTGGTAAGAGAGGAAGATAAGGTGCAAAGGCCAGTATACTATGTGAGCAAGAAGTTGGCGGCGGCTGAGCGGAACTATCCAAGAACAGAAAAGCTTGCGTATAGTTTGTTGATCGCATCTAGGAAGCTTCGCCACTACTTCCAAGCTCACTCCATAACTATTTACACTGATCACCCGCTTAAACAAGTACTGCAAAGGCCAGAAGCATCAGGAAGACTACTCAAGTGGAACATTGAGCTAAGTCAGTTCGATCTAAATTTCCAACCCCGATGATCGATAAGGGGGCAAGTACTTGCAGACTTCATAGCAGAGTTTACTATCCCGGAAGATGAAGAAGCCGATCCGCCAACGCTACTTCTCGATCCCAATGCCTGGAAGTTCTACACTGATGGAGCTAAAAATGATAGACGATCTGGTGCCGGAGTGGTGCTTGAGACTCCAGAAAAAAGACTAATATATTATGCTCTCAGATTGGAGTTCCACGCCACTAATAACGACTCTGAATACGAAGCCCTAATTGTTGGACTGAAGCTCGCAAGGGAATTGGGGATAACGAAGCTAGATATATTTTGTGACTCCAATTTAGTTGTGAATCAGGTTAATGAGAAGTTTCAGGCCAAAGGTCCAAGACTGATATCATATTTGGAGAAAGTAAAGGAGCTGCTGGGTGGTTTCGAGCATCACACATATCCCATATTCCTCGACCGGAGAACCAAAAAGTAGATAAATTGGCGAAGATGGCTAGTTCTGATAATCTTGAAAACACAGAGTTAGTCACGATTGAAGTCCTACGGTCACCTAGTATAGATCAGATGGAAATTGATCGGGTACTAGACGTTGAACCTGAAAGGGAGTCGTAGATGACACCTCTGAAGATTTTTCTAATGGATGGAACGCTTCCTACAAAGAAAAGTGAGAGGCGTGCAGTAATTCGGAAGGCCTCCCGGTATGTGTTGCAAGAGGGAGTCCTGTACAGACAAGGATTCTCAATGCCCCTCCTCCGGTGTATCACCCATGGTTATATCAAACCCGTAGTACAAGAAGTACATGAAGGCGAGTGTGGAGATCACACGGGAGGACAAACGCTAGCAAAGAAAATATTAAGGTATGGCTATTTCTGGCCAACCATAAATAAGGACACAGCCAAGTATGCACGACGCTGTGACGCTTGTCAGAAATTCTCAAAGATACCTAGGGCACCTCCTAGCCAGTTGAAGACAATGACCAGCCCGTGGCCTTTTGCTATGTGGGGGATTGACATTATCGGAAGCCTTCCCATAGCAAAGGGAGGGGCAAAGTTCGCTATTGTGGTCGTGGATTATTTCACTAAGTGGGTAGAAGCAGAGCCATTAACCATGATCACGACCAAGCGAGTGATCAACTTTGTCATCAGGAACATCATATGCCGATTTGGGATCCCAAAGGCCATCATAACCGATAATGGAACCCGATTCGACAATACCGAGTTCAGTGATTTTTGCCAGAAATACCACATCGAGAAAAGATATACCTCTGTGGCACATCCGCAGGCAAACGGACAAGTCGAAGCAGCAAACAAAGTGATCAAATCCATCCTGAAGAAAAGATTGAAGCGGGCCAAAGCCATGTGGGTTGATGAATTACCCTTGGAACTGTGGGCCTACAGGACGACGTATAAGTCGGCGATGGGTCACACCCCATTTTCCCTCGCTTTCGGAGCCGAAGCAGTTATCCCAGTGGAGTTAAAAGTACCATCTCATCGAGTCACTTATTATGACCCAATGACCAACAATGAGCTACTCCTTGAATCCATGGACATGGTAGAAGAAAAAAGGGACGAAGCTGACTTACATGCCTTGAGGCATAAACAACAGATAGCTCGGTATTACAACAATAAAGTCCGAGCACGAACCTTTGAACCCGGAGACTTGGTTCTAAAACGTGTCTTTCCGCCCCCATCACATATGGGCCCGAAGTGGGAAGGACCGTATTCCATTCTACGAAGACTTGATAATGGAACCTTCAAACTAGCAACCGTGGATGGAGATGAAATCCCCAGAGTGTGGAACGCCCAGCATTTGCGGCCTTATCTGACATGAAATCGTCAGTTTTATTCTTTTGTTTTATAGGGCCATATAAAAAAGGCTCGACTTACCTAGAATAGTATGGTTACTTGAACAAAAGATTTTAAGTGGACGTAGGTCATGATTCGACTGAACCACTATAAAAACATCATGTGTCATTTACTTTCATTACACTCTTTCTTATCTTCTTTATTTTAACTAACATAAATTCTTAACATTCTTGGATTTGTTATAAACTTTGCAGCGATCACAAAACGACAATTAGAGTCTCGAATGTGCAATGAAATAGACATGCCATCGTTTGCACACTAACTCCCAAGATTCAGGAGAGAGTATAAAGGACGCGAATATGATGTCCTCAAGGCGTGAAGGTGCACCATGATAAAACCGCCTTGCCAACACTCTAACCCGTTGAAGGATTGGGAGAGTATAAAAGCGCTAGAGACTTAGCGCCCATAAAATTTCTGCCCAGCTGAAGGATCGGTGAGCAGACTTGAAACGAGCTCGAACACTAACCCGTTGAAGGATCGAGAGAGTATAAAAGTGCTAGAAACTTAGTGCTAAAAGAAGTCTTTTCCCCTTATTCTTGAGACTTGGGGGCAACACACACATAACTCTAATCAATCCTTAATAAGCCCCGGCCAGGCATCATGTTAATGATTGATTGGGGGCATATGTATACACACTTATTTCTGAACAGGAAGTACAGAAATTTTTAAATTTTTTACTGCTAATGTGATTCATGATCCAACTTTTGATTAGTTATGATTTGACTAGTTATGATGACTGAATGCGATAATTTGAACTTGCAGGTATGCAGGTCTAGTACCACTTCCACGTGACTGATTTGTCTGGAAGGGAAACTCTTGTCCGTATCACAGGTAGGATGAAAGTCAAGGCTGACAGAGATGAATCATCCCCTTACGCTATTATGCTTGCTGCTCAAGATGTTGCACAGAAATGCAAGGAACTTGGAATCACTGCATTGCATATTAAATTAAAGGCAACAGAAACAAATTTTCATTTACTAAGATGCAGGGATACAAAGCAAAACAGCTAAGCAAAAGTGAGGGCCATTCTTACAACTACATTTCTTGGCCAGTGGAAAGCCCAAAAAAAATTTGAAATTGACTAACAACTGCATCCTACTCATGCTTGGGGGACTATTTTGACTTCTTGTCCTTTTTCTGCTTCCCCGACTCCTCCTTGTCAGCATCAGAACGGTCACCCTTTTTTCTCTTCCTCTTGTCGATAAGAGTGTTATGCGGAAGGCTGGGATGCGAGCTGTGCAGTTATTGATTTGGCAGAGAGCTTTATGATCAATCCTGTTTTGGGGTCAACCTCCGAAATAGGAAGCACATCCAGAGGCCCCTGCTCCTCTTTCTTTAAGGCCAATTTCTTCTCTTGCCTAGCCTGCCTATCAGCCAAGGTCTCATCATCGTCCTTTTAACCTCCTCAGTAATGATGACCTCCTCTTCGTCGTCTCCGTGGCCACCATCGGTGTCTTGCAAGGCAGCAATGACCTCAGCATCCGCAGGAGCGTCAGTGCTGGATACCACGGGTGCCACAGTGACCTTCTCACTACCCTCGATCCGCTTTGTAATCTCAAAGATTTCAGCATCAGTACTTGAGGGGGCATCAACTTTCTCTACCTCTACCTTCGCTTCATCATCTTTCTCAGTCAGCTTGTCACCTGTATTATGAGAAGCACATGTTATTAACTCAGGAGAAAATGTGGTCTTTTCAATTGGCTGCTCTGTGAGGCGACAACAAGTTATAATTGCTTTGACAAATTGCGGAGAAAATATGGAGATACCTTCAACCGACTCTTCATCCAGGTTTACAGTAGAAACTCCAGCAGCCGGAGGAGTTGGGAGCAAGGGAATCAATGGATCGTCCGAATTATACTCCTCAACTTCGGAGGTCTTGAGTTCGACAGCCGAGCTCGAGCCTTCGTCAATTTTATTTTTTCCCTTAGCCTTAACTTTCTCCCTCTTGATCTCTTCCTGGATCAAGCGTCTGCCTTTTTCCAAAGCATCGGGTTCTTCACCCTTGAGAAGGGTCTGCATTAGTTGACTCTCATCAATCTCATCGACCTTCAACCGCTGCTTCTCGCCCTTAACAATTGCATCCCATAAATTGGCCAAGGTAACATGATAGTCCGGGATCCAAGATATGTCTCGAGTCTTAATGACTTGACCGAAGAAGTCGAATAACAGTTCCTCAAAACTCCATATCTCCTTTTTGGCTGTAGTAAGCTCATCAACAGTGGTGGAAGTCGACTCAAGAGCATTATTAGCATTACTTTCAGCAAGAGCTGCACGCTCCTTGGCTTGAACGAGTTGATCACTCAAAACTTCTTTTTCTTTTCTGGCAAGGGCGATACTGTCTTTTAAGCTCGCCTTCTCTCTCTCCCAGGTGGCTTTCTCAGCAGCAAAATGTTCTTGTGTTGTTTTCAGCTTAGTGTTAATGGCCCTAAGATCCTCTACTTCCTTCTTCAGAGCCATACGTTCCTCGATGTTTGAATCAAGCTCACTGCGAAAACGCATCCTGGCACTTTGCTGCTCTGACTTGTAGTTTTCTGCATCTCGCCGAGCTAAAGCTAGTTGGGCCTGTGTATCCTCTAATTCTTTTTCCATTTTGCTCCTGGCCCTAGCATCATTTTCGATTTTCACTCTGGCTCTGGCCGCGTCCGTCTCCAAGCAATGGATGGCATTTGAAAGATGAACGGCGTGCTTTTTCATCGCCTCGTATTATTTGGCCGCATGACACACGTACCCTATCACTTCAGTATCCCAATCCTTAGGAACTGGCTCTAGATCTGGTACAAACATCATTCTCTCAAAGAAAATATCAGGGAATTCCTTGCGTAAGCGCGCCAGCTTAACTTGATTTTTGGGGCTATGGACGGCGTCTCGTGCAGGAGACTATCTGCATTGTGATCACCAGAGGAAACAAGGCTTGCCTTCCCCCTCTCCACGATCGTGCCCTCATCTTTGTCTTTGTCCTTTGACTCGTGATGTTTCTTAGAAGGCTTGTTGTGAGAGGGCGTGCTTTTTGGAGGAGTTAAATCCCTAGGAAGTTGCTTGCCCTCAGCCAGTGGCAATCAGCGACTATAAGGCTTTCCGGAACCTTGCTTGGACGGAGATCGAGATCGTGTAGAATAAGACTGATGAGGATCGCGAGGCCGATGACTATCTCTTCCCCGACTGTCACTGCGAACATGCTCGGGAATTGAATGGAGACTGGGTGTGCCCTCACGAAGGGAACGATAAGAATAAGATCATTTGTGAGTCATCTTACTTGCAAAAGAAACAAGTACACATTAAAACCTTGAATACTGGTGGTATAAGAGTGTGGTGTCAAGTGATGCATGTGATTTGTGCGTCCCGTGAAATTCCCCCCAACGGACCAGGGCCTAGAGGTAGGCTCGTTTATGTGGCTTCTTTTACTCCAGCAGGGGGATTTGTCTCTTTGGAGATAGGAAAAAATGGCTTCCCTCCGAAGTCTTCCTGTGTACAGACATCGTCTAGTAAAGGAATTTTATTCAATTCCCTGATTATTTGCTCCTCCGTTAATTCATCGCGAGTCACAGGCTCAACCTGTGGTGAGGTCCTTGAGGAAGACCCCCACTAGAGGCCGGAATTTCTTTGGGCTCATTAGCTAGGGCCTCATCTCCCTTGTATTTATTTAAATCCTCATCGTCTTAATCAATCATCGATGAAGGACTCTTGTGAAGTTTGATTGGCTCCATCGCCTGTGACATTCCTTCTCCTTCAGCCGGGGGCACATACTTGTAAGGTATGCCACCTGCGCAAAGTCCAAATCTTATGTCCAAAAGATGGTGCTTGTGAAGGTTTTCGTCGGTAATACATTTCTTGATTTTGAAGAAGCCAGACTTGCTTTTAAGAAGGCGAGATAATCGATCGTTATACACTGAGCCTTCTGTCTTGGGGAATGTGTGATCTGCACAAGAGAAAAAGAAAACATGTTAGTGCTTCGATTATGTAATTAAGTCATGCATTTGGAGGCTCGAAACTTACTGGACTTGAGCCACCTCCTCGCACACCCAGCCTGGAGATTTATGTAAAACCAATCAGCTTTGGGATCCCCTATGTTGTTGTAACCATCAGACAGGACCTTCCTGTTGGCTACCGATTCGAAGAAAGAAAAATTTGGGGTTGTTGTGGAGCGATGCTTGAAAAGATAGTAGAATTTCAAGTCTTTGAAGGTAAACTCAGTTTGCAAGATTTCTGCATACGCAACATATAGAGTGTACAAGGTTGCGTAAGCGTTGGGATGAAGCTGCATAGGGGCAATACGCAATCGTCTTAAGGTTTTAATGATGATTGGAGGAAACGGAGGAATAGAGCTTACCCAGCACATGAGTTGGCTGACTGCCATGTACACTTCTGGAGCAAGATGAGGTCTATCTCTGCTTTCGGGTGTTTTCACATCGTCCCAGGGGATCCCGTGTTTCAAGCAAATTTTCTTAAGTTTTATATCGTCTAGTTTGGAAGCTAAAGAGTCAGTGAATTTCTCAATTTCTGGAACGCCAAGGATCTCATTGTGAGCTCGGTCATCCACTTCGGACTCCTCCTCTAGCGAGGTACTCTCAAATGAATTTGATTCTGTATCTGCCTCATATTCGGATTCAGAATCCTCACCCTCTGAATTAATTGGAGGAACCTCGGGATTATGGTGTTCCGACATCTCCGGGTCCACCTCTGTTTCAGATCCTTCAGAAGAGCGTCTATCAGACATAGCTGTGTTGGCGAATAATAGTTAGAACACAATTACCTGTTCCCCGTGTGTGCAAGTGCAAGTGTGTGCCTATGCATACATTAAAGAAAAGCATAAAGTTAACAAGGTAATAGGGATATCAGTTGTTGTCCGCTGCAAAGTTATGCTGGTGTTCAGTTCAAAAGATTCGAAGGCTCTAACCTAACTGTCCATTGGGGTATCAGGGTTAAATTGCAAGTTTTATTTAACAAATATATCGGATCGTTCATCATGCCGGATCGTGAGCTAGGGTTCGGATCGTGGTGCATCTTCGGATCGTGAAGCAAGTATGGACTCGCGGCAGAAGCACCAACTCATCGAATAGCATCGGTTCATGGAAACCGGAACGGATCGCGTTAACCCCTCGCGATCCGCCTCTCCCTCATGAACCCGTGAACGACTCCTTACCACGACCCGATCCATCGTCCAAACTCTAATCCATTCATTTACCCTTCTCGTGAACCATGGTCCGACCCTCTCCATGATCCGATTTGTTACTGCATTGAGCACCAGCTTCATCTTCTCCACCCAATTGATATGGAGACCCGAACTCAAGCCTCACCCACGAGTCGAACTGGCCAACCATTTCTCCTTCTCCTTTTCTCCTCTCCTTCCCATCCATGAGCTCATGAGACCAGACCCATCCATGTCACCGTCGCTGTCAAAGCCTTGGGTTCCACGAAACTCCGCTACCCTCGCCTCCCAAACCAGTAAAAACTCAAGGGAAATGAGAATGAAGTTGCATAAAAATACTGTTAGCATAGTTACCTTTTTTAAATTAAAGATGAATGGGTTTTATGAAATTCGTGGTTAGGGTTTTTTAGAAAGAAGAAGAGGTTCCGGCGGTAACGAAAGGAAGAAGAAAGGGAAGGGTAGAGAGGGTCCCGGGTTATATAGGCATAACGGCAACCCCTGGTATTCCCCTTTTTTGTCCCATTCGGACCAAGAAGCCTGGTGGGCCACGAGTCAAAGCCCACTACATCTCGAGAAAAGGGCTCGCTCCTTCAGGTGGCTCATGATCGAAATGGGAAGCCCGTCGTGGTCCATGGAGAAGCACGGAAGATTGCTAAACCGAAGCGAGAACTTCATCTCGTGGACCGTAGGATGTTTCCGCAATTCGTACTTAATAGACAATTGCTAAAGTTGAAGACCCAGAAACACTTACAAAGATTCGAAAGTTTACTTGGCGATCTGACAGCAAAATTTTTAGAAAACTTGAAAGACGAGAATTATCCAATGAACAAAGAAATGATTGATGATTTAATCCAGTATTTATACCTACCAAAGATAGTGGCTTTTTGGAGCGGTACCATCTTTCAAACAGACATGACCTTTGATTCATATCGCTTCATGAAAAGATAGCTCAGTAATTTTGAAGCATGTTCCATCTTCAATAAAACATACTTCGAAGGGGCAAAATGTTGGCTAGCTTTTTGACCAAGCCACCAAAGTTCACACACGAAGAAAATATGAAACTTCACGCCTTTAGCCCTTAAAGACCCGATCGGGTCACCCTATTTCCCACGGTTCGCGATCGCCCTCCACGTCTCGCGATCCGACCCATTCAACACCAGTCCGATCCGATCCTTGAAGCTTATGGGGGATTACCAAGACCAAGTCCACCATGATCTGAGAATGCAGGATATCGCGACACCTGTCCGTAACTGTCATATTGACCATTTCCTCCTCAAGCTACGAACCAGTCCTAGATTATCGGGATTTGTGCCACGTATGACCACGATCCGTCTGTAAAAATCAGCTATAAATAGCCTCAGACTTGGCATTTTTGGGGATCTTTTGGCAATTCAGTGATCTGATTCCACCATTATCATACCTCCATTATTGTTATTCAGAATTATCTTGAATTTACTGAGTGAATCATAATTGAAAAAGTGAGATTGAGTGAAATCATTGATTGTTAACACCGAACCACTATAAATCTTGTGTCTTTTCTGCTTTCCTTGCATTTTTCTGATAATTACCTTCACGTATTGGAACAATTTGGGTGTTAGAGCCAATTTTGGATCTAACAACAGTATTTAACAGCACCCAAACAATTATCAAATCAACCAACAATTTGCAAACAAGGCATACAAATAATAAAACCCGACTTATAATAATTATAAGTGGGAGGTGAGTTGAACTCACCTTGGTTACCGCCTGTCATTAAAACGGTTTGATCTAGTTAAATTAAAACAGCGTTTAATTTAATGATAGTTTTAGTTGTTTCCATCTCTGTTCATTCCAGCTCCAAAATGTCGAGTTTGTCGGTACACTTCCAATATGTTTGGTCTGATTCTGTGCACCGATGAAGTATATAAACACATTACACATATGGTTTGATTAAATAATTTATATCCTTAATTATCATTTTATTTAAACTAAATTATATTTGTAACGACCCGATTTTTTAGCGACTTTGGATATCGACATAAACTCAATGACGACTAACCAAACATCAAAAAATACCAGTAGTTAATGAAAGATATAAGAGGGTGAGAATAGATAAGATATAAATTTAGAATAGAAGAAGAAGAAGAAGAAGAAGAAGAACACAACATCAGAGTAACACGAATCTCACAGCGGAACGAACAACATACAATAGATAACATATCCTTGAAATAAAATTAGTATATGTATACAATAACATTATCAGATTACAACACTTACAACACAGCGGAAATAACTATAGCTATATAATCCTGAAGCCTCATGCTCCAAGCTCTTCCAGTATATCTGTAAATCCCGACTACTTGACTGCCCGTACAAAATTAGGCACCCAAGAGTTTAGGGAAAACAAAACAAGATAAACTCCGGGTCAGTCATGGGACTGGTATGAGTAAAACAGTTTAAACAGTTTGAGCCATTAAACGATATCTCATAAGACCACGCCGTATAACGAAACGGGTTTTTCCCTTATGAGAATCCAAGATATCTTTATATCAAAAAGCTTTTGATATTATAATAATGCTTATTAATCACAATATAATAATTATCTAGTAGAAACGCTTTCATCTCACGTTCTACATATATAGTATTCAATCAAAACCGCAAGCACGTATTGGGTAATGGATTTCCTACTATTACAAGGTATGGAACCACCTTTCGCTAGTGTACCTCTAGAGAGGAATACACTGGGTTCAACAAGAACATCTTGCAACCCGGCCACACATGACCGACCACTCAATTCGCTTGAGTGTATCGAATGTATATCACCAACGGTTGGGATCAGCAACCGTTTCCCGAATGGGACAGCATCAAAAATAGATTTTTAGAAGTAAATGAAACTCTAGATCAGGTGATTATACACCCCAATAGGTGCGACCTACATAGCCATGCTGCCTGCCCGATTTCTGTCATTTCCCGCTTGTGAGGCTAGAAGCTACGCTTATCTCTGACAGATCACACATTTATTCACTTTGAATGTCACATTGTCATACCAGCCAAATCACAAATTGATTTCCCCAAAAATAAAATGGGTATACAGCTAAGAGAAACGAATTCCTCCACCACCAAACGTACGTAAGTTTGAAGAGATCAACTTACGCGATCTATTAAATATACTCTGTAAGACATTCTTCCATACAGGTCGTCCTAGGACTGGACAAACCGAAGGCACTATTCAGTACAACTATCTTAGGCAATCTTTACCTAAGATTTATACAACAGCCCTTGCACTTTACTCTGTCTTCAATTATCTTTGGAATATATGATTCGCAACGCTTATGCCAATACGGAGTGGTTCTCTGGATAATAATCCAACCGGTCTCTCCATATTAACAATGTTAAAATGGTCGAAAACTTCGATAGTCGATGAGTTAACTATCGAAGAAAAACACGTGTGCAAACAACGATCTTATTTCCAAATGGAAATTATATCGATCAATCATCAACCATATATATATATATATATTCATATTTCCTTATTTTCTATAATTAGAAAATATATGTTATTAACGCTGGAAAACATTTCCATGGCATAATTACGTCACTATTCTTCCACATCTATCAGACTCTAACTATAAACTAACAAGAGAACAACTTCCTAAGTATAAACCCCGAAGGCCGAAACCAACATTAGATCGATACTCTGGAAACCATTCAACTTATTAATATCTAGTCAGTTTCCAATTTCTGTTTAACTCCATTTTGATTAACTATGTTCGATTAACTCCTTTCGATTAACTCGATTCGAATAACTCCTTTATTTATTTTCCCAATAAATAATCCTTTATTCTATTTATTTTCTAAATAAATAATCCTTTGTTCTATTTATTTTCTAAATAAATAATCCTTTATTCTATTTATTTTATTCTATTTCCTTTTATAAAATCTTCTATTTATTTTATAAATAATTTCTCTTTTATAAAATCCTTTGATTTTATAAATAGTTTAATTTCAATATTCACTTTGAAATTCCCTTTTTACATCCCAGTATTTCTTACGGTATTTGAAATACCAAACAATGGTGATCGATATCATCCAAACACACATAATCATCAATAGATTATATATCACATCATATAACACAATATATGAAAAACAGTAAAATAAATGTTGAGGAATCCAGTTGGATTCCTCCAACCTGTTTCCCTGCATCACATATGTTAAACAATACGAATATAAAATATTCTGATAAACAGAATCAATATTCGATTTACGAAATATATATATATATATATATATATCGTTATCAATAATTTCAACCAATCAATCAGCATTTCAACCAAACAGTTAACACACAACAATCTACAACATTTAACAGTTCTAAAAATACGTTATAAAAATATAATTGTTCAGAGTCAGTGAGTTTTACGCACTTTGGCAGTCCATCGTCAAAGAACAATAAACTGTTTGTTTGATTTGAATCAAACAATTTATTTCGCCATAAATTCAAACGAGCACCAATCCACTCCCAGTCAGTTCCATTGTGTTGCTCCCGTCTATATGGTCCAACCGGTTCTTGTTTTGCTGAATTTCGATACCATATGCAAGAGATATTACATTTACTAGTTAACGGAAATTAAATTCCTATTTAATTACATTATTAAGGGTATATGGGCTTTACCACTTTAACACCGGCCCATATGCACCCGCCAACATCCTTCTTCTTCCACAACACAGAGCGCCGATCCTCCTTACACAACCATAGCCGTGTTTTCCCCCAAACCATACTCCCTCTTCCTTTCATAATAAATTCCACTAAAATAACCATTAATCTGCTCTTCGAAAACTACACCTACCCGACACCATCGACTCAAAGCCGCACCACCCAATCAATTTCCGTTCTCAGGCACTAGCGTATCCCCTTTTACCAGGTGCGACACTTATTTCAGTCGATCTCCGCAAAAAAATCCCATAAGATGCTCACACACTCCCTGTACCCAAATCTAAATTCAAAAGCTGAAATCAAAACTTGTAAGAATCGAAATCATGAACCCTAGAAAAATTAAACTATCATTGTACAATGTCGATGTCCAACAACCTGAATCGCACGACGTAAGAAGGGTACCAAATCGAAGAGAATTCCTCAAGGAACTCATCTATATACGTATTTTGATTTATAGAATTTTATTTAATTTCTCTTGATTTTTGAACTTTCCATTTTTGTTGAGAGGAAACAGAAAAGTAACGGCGGGTTTTTGAGCAATGAAATTAGGTTAGAAGAATTGTTAGGGGTGTATTTATAAGGGGACGAGATTTTTTGTGTGGTTAAAACAAGGAGTGGGTAGAAAGTTTAGGTTCACACACTTAGGATATTTTTGTTTTTAATATTCATCTCGCCTTCTAAAAATCCGTGAGATCACACACGATGCCTAAAAATCACCAAACTGGAAATAATGCTAGAGTTTGACATTACAAACCCTGCGAAACTGGTTTGGTCGAATTCCGACTTCGTTTTCCCACACAACGTATTTTTAACTGTCAAAATATTGACTGTTTTTCACTCTAAAAATCCATACGGCCATACAGTGATCCCAAAAATCACGTAACTTGGAATCTAACAATAATTTGATGTTGTGAATCCAACAAAATTAGTTTTGTCGAAATTCGACTTCGTTTGCAAAAGTGGCTATTTTTAAAGCTCTAAATAACCCTTTTAAATATATAAATATATTTAAATATAATTAGATTAAATATAAATAAATTTATATTATCGTATATATTCATAACAGAATATCATACAGCTTTAGAATATTCCTATATGAATTTCTAACCTGATATTTCAATCCCGATTAAATCGATATTCGATTTAAAATGAAATTCCTTTTTAAAATATAAATAGTTCCTTTACAAATTATAAAGGAATTCCACGGCGGCTTTTCTAAATTTTGATTTGTACATAAATCAAAATCTACACAATGAAATCCCGATTTTTCTCTTCCACTAGAAAAATATACTTCACCAGCTCCTAACATTTCTTATTTCACAGAAATCCGGCTTAAAACAAATTCTGTATACCTGGTTGAAGTTCAAATCGCCAATTAACGAACTGCCGTGCCATTTCAAGCTCGATTTTAATTAATATATAATTATACGTTCAAACTGTCGTTCAAATAATATATTCGTTATTCTAATTCAATTCTAAACTGAATTAAATATCACAGATGATCCAGTTCACACCATATTGTGAATTCCACCAATTTTTATTATTTTTGAATTAAATATATTATTTAATTATTATTTTAATTAAATATTCAATATAATTTAATTAATCGACCATTTGAATTCTAAATCACTATTTGAATAATTAAATAAATTAATTATTATATCGCCGAAAAATGCGGGTCATTACAATATTACTCAACAAATATACCGACCGCTTTAAAACCATATGGTTTAATTAAACAATTTCTGTCCTATTCCTAATGTGCTTTGTTTACGTTTTAAAACCCTATGCTTTGCTTAAGACCGTTAAATATGCTTTACTCAACAAAAGTTTCCATTTTTGAAGGACATATATAATACCTTTCTAAACCATTGGTTAACCAACGTTTAAAACCGTATATTTAGTGAAAAAAATTGATAACAAAAACTTTCTATTTAAATCAAAAATGGCTTTACCCTTGTATCATGGCCATGTTCATCCTTCCATGTTTCATGCATTATCAGTTCCTACATTTTCTCAGATCCGCGTCCTTACTCTTTTCCATTTTCCAATTTTTTTTCTTCTTGCACCGGTTAGTGGACAGTACCTTTCTTGCTTCATTCCCAGACTTAACGTCCACCTTCCCAACAGGAGAAGTGCCTAAAGCTCCATTTTAACACCAACGTACCCTCTCCACTCCTCCACAAAACGTTGCACCACCATATCCCATTATTTCTTCTTTTAGTTTGATCTCCACTTCACAACAAAACTATAATGACCCGCAGTATTCAGCGATATAATAATAAATTAATTTAATTATTTAAAAGGGGATTAAGAGGATTTAATGGTCGTTGAATTAAATAAGAGTGAATATTTAATTTCAATAATAATTAAATAATATATTTAATACTGAAATAATCTGAATTGGCAGAAATGGCGATATGGTATGAATTGGGAAATTCAAATTATATAAGTAAGTTTAAAATTGAATTACGATAACGAATATATTTAATTAACAAAGTTTGAACGTATAAATTATATTCGAAATGGCGCGATAGTTCGCTATTTGGCGATTTGAACTTCAACTGAATGTACAGGGTCCGTTTTAAATCGGATTTCTGTGAAATAAGAAACATTAGGATCTGGTGAAGCATATCTTTCTAGTGGAAGAGAAAAATCTGGATTTCGTCGTGTAGATTTTGATTCGTGTCCAAATCAAATTTTAAATAGTCGCTACAGAATCGTTTATCGACAGTAATGGTTTATTCGATATAACTAGATACCGGTTTCGAATTTAGACAAGGTTCTTTTGAGACATAGTGATAATTTAATTTTTAGAATTGTACTATAATTTTTAATTAATTAAATAAGCAACTTTTTATTTGGAGTGTTTTGCACCCTGTATCAGCGATTCTGGGGTTTCACAAAATGAGTTAAACTACCGATATTATTATATTTCTGGAATCGTGACACTTTACTGAATACAACGGTATCCTTATTTCAGTCTATACGTGAAATAAATTTAATGAAACGAGGGTATATGAATATAATAATAACATGGAATTATTTCAAAACCTTCTTCCATGTATTCCTGTGATTTAAAAAGAGACCACGTTCCCACCTTTCCAACAGCACAAACAAAAGCAAACATGGAGAAATTTCGATTAAGGAAAATCAAGAAAAAGAAACCATATATAATACAAACCCGTTCTAAACCTAATTTCAACTTCAGAGAATCCGCCGTTCTTTTCTCTGTCTTCAACGAAAAACAAATCTCTTCTAAAAAAATCCAAAACAAATTGTATTAAAACCTACAAATCAAAACAAATATATAATCACAATGCTGAATGGTTCCTCTTCGCATTTGTATGACTATTGTGGAGCTCGACGTTCTCGTTTCATCGCTGGTTTTGAAGGCCATGATTTAGGGTTCGATATATATTGGGTTTGGAGCATATATATGTATATCGAAGTTCAGAAATGGATTGAGGAGGTAAACCCGCATTAGTCTGCTTTTGTTTGGGATTTTCTGAATCAAAAACTGTCGATCCTATTCTTGGGTTCAGCGCGGTATACTGTTTGACGGAAATAGGATAGTGGGTGCGAGTTATTGATGAAGGGGATGGTTGGAAGGAGGATTCGAAAAGAAGAATGTTGGTGTTGATGGACTTTGATTTCATGGATTTTAGTGGGAGCGGTGGAGGTTTGAAATTGGAGAATTGGTGGAGTTTTGTTTCAGGAGGTCATGGAAAGTTTGGGGAAGAAGGATTTGAAAGGGGCCATGGGTTTTAAAGTGGATGATTGGGCCGGGTTAGTAGAAAAGCCTAAAGCTTTAATTTAAAATTCAGGTTTTTATTTTAAATTAAATGTATTAACTTGTTTACGAGATATCTAGCTCATACGGGATCGAAATTGAGAACCGTCAGTTGCGTTGGGATCGTATGGGCGGACACTACGCATTGGAACTGACTGGAAGTGGATTGGAGCTCGTTCGAATTTATGGCGAAATAAATTGTTTGATTCAAATCAAACAAACAGTTTATTGTTCGTTAACTATGAACTGCCAATGTGAGTAAAACTCACCAACTCTGAATAGTTATATTTTTATAACATATTTTAGAACTATTAAATCATCTGTTGATTTCTTTGTGTTAACTGTTTGGTTGAATTGCTTATGTGTTGATTGAAATTATAGATAACGATAATTATATAAATCGTTAATCGAATATTGATAATGTTTATCAGAATATATCATATCAAAATGAAATCGATGTTATTATATTGATTAACATCTGTGATGGAGGAAAACAGGTTGGAGGGACCCAACTGGGTTCCTCAATATTTAAATACTGTTTTGTTTCATATATTGTGATATATGATGTGATACATAATCTGTTGATGATTATGTGTGTTTAAACGATATCGATCATGGTTATTTGGTATTCTAAACGCCATGAAAAAATACTAGGATGTAAAAAGGAAATTTTCAAAGTATATATTTGAAAAGAAATTTATTTATAAAATCAAAGGATTTTATAAAAGGAAGAAATTTATTTATAAAATCAAAGGATTTTATAAAAGGAATATTTAGAAAATAAATAGAATAAATGAATATTTATTTAGAAAACAAATAAAATAAAGGGATATTTATTTAGAATGTAAATAGAATTGTAAAAGGAATATTTATTCGGAAAATAAACAGGATTTATAAAAAAGGAAGTTGACGAGATATAAAAAAGTTAATCGAATTTAGTTATTCGAAGTCGAGTTAATAGAATATGGTTAGTCGAATAGAGTTAGTCAAACATAGTTATTCAGGATAAGTTGCCATTTTGCACGACTACTAGCTTAATTCGCAGGGCTCTAGATAGCCTACGGCGGTCGGATGTTTACTGAGGGAATCAGGCGTAACCATTGTGATCGCTGCAATCTAGAGTTAAGCGAACTGAGTTAAATCGAATATTAGTTAATCGAATAAGAGTTAACCAACTAGAGTAAATCGAATATTAGTTGTTCGAATAAGAGTAAAGCAACTAGAGTAAATCGAATATTAGTTATTCAAATAAGAGTTAAGCAACTAGAGTAAATTGAATATTAGTTATTCGAATAAGAGTTAAGCAAATAGAGCTATTAAATTAGAGTTAATCAAAATACAGTTAAACAAAATTAGAAACTGACTAGAGATTAGTTAAGTTGAATAGTTTTCTCAGTATCTATCTGATGTTGGTTTCAGCCTTCGGGGTTTATACTTAGAGAATTGTTCTCCTACTAGTTTACGGTTAGGGACCTATGGTTGTGGAATGGTAGTGATGCGTGAATAAGCTATGGAAATGTTTCCAATGTTAGTAACGTATATTTTCTAAATGGAGAAAATAAGGATATATATATATATATATATGTTTGATGATTGGATCGATACTTCCATTTGGAAATAAGATCGTTGTGTGGACACAGACATGTTTTCATTTGATAGTTAAATCATCGACTATCAAAGTTTTGACCATTTTAACGTTGTTAATATGGAGAGACCGGTTGGATTATTATCCAAAGAACCACTCCGTATTGGCATAAGCGTTGCGAATCAAGTACGCTGAATATATTGAATACGAAGTAAAGTGCAAGGGCTGTTGTATAAATCTTAGATAACAGTGCCTAAGATGGATATACTGAATAGTCCCTTCGCTTTGTCCAGTCCCAGGACAACTTGTATGGAAGAAGGTCTGACAGAGTATATCCAATAGATCGCGTAAGTTGACCTCTTCAAACGTATTCAC
Source organism: Allium sativum (assembly GCA_030737875.1). Lineage (NCBI taxonomy): Eukaryota > Viridiplantae > Streptophyta > Magnoliopsida > Asparagales > Amaryllidaceae > Allium > Allium sativum. The sequence continues at coordinate 764,433,580 of CM060912.1, read as the reverse complement.
GTTTGGTGGCAGAGGAGTTCGTTTCTCTACGCTTTATACCCGTGGTATTTTTGGATAAGTCAATTTGTGATTTGGCGGGTATGATGATATGACATTCTAAGTGAATGAAGATGTGACATGTAAAAGATAAGCACAGCTTCTAGCCTCGCATCCGGTAAATGACAAAAATCGGGCAGGCAGCATGGCAAAGTCGGTCGCTCCGAAGTAGGGTGTATAATCACCTATCTAGGTAATATTCATTTGCTTCTTTAATCTATCAATGTTGTCCCATATATATATATATATATATATATATATATATATATATATATATATATATATACGGGTACGGTTGCTGATCCCAACCGTTGGTGATATACATTCGATACACTCAAGCGAAATGATTGGTCAGTCATGTGTGGCTGAGTTGCAAGATGTTCTTATTGGACTCTAGTGTATCATTCCTAGAGTACACTGATCGGAAGGTGGTTCCATACCTTGTCATAGTTGGAAATCCATTACCCAATACGTGCTTGCGGTTTTGATTGTATACTATATATGTAAAACGTGAGATGAAAGCGTTTCTGCTAGATGATTATTATATTGTGGTTGATAGACATTATTATAATATCAAAAGGTTTTTGATATAAAGATATTTTGGATTCTCATAAAGGAAAACCCTGTTCCATTATACGGCATGGTCTTATGAGATATCGTTTAATGGCTCAAACTGTTTTACTCACACCAGTCCCATGACTAACCCGGAGTTTATTTTGTTTTGTTTTCCCTAAACTCTTGGGTGCCCAATTTTTTACGGGTAGTCAAGTAGTCGGGATTTACAGATACTTGAAAAGCTGGAGCAGGAGGCTTCAGGATCACATAGCTATAGTTAATTTCCACTCTGTTGTAAGTGTTGTACTTTGATAATGATGTATATTCAAGTACAGATGTATATTTCAAGTTATGTTATATATATTATATGTTATTCGTTCCGCTGTGAGGTTTGTGTTACTCTGATGTGGTGTTCTTCTTCTTCTTCTTCTATTCTAAGTTTCTATCTTATCTATTCTCACCCTCTAATTTCTTTCATTAACCATTCGGTATTTTCGACTCTTGATGTTCGATATGTGTTGTATATCGGATAATCAAGATCGACAAAAACCCGGGTCATTACGGTTGGTATCAAAGCTTAAGTTAAGTTATCACCTTGGCTCTGTGGCGTGACTCAGTAGAGATGGGGTTAGTAATTCCCAAGATTGAGTTTGAGTGTATATATACGAGTGAACGTATTTGTTATTTGATATAAAAATAGTTTTATATTATGGAGATTTATTGGTTGAGTTGTTTATGAGTTCTGGTCGATCAGTTTGATCCACTGTATCGGTAGGAGTTGGTAAACACTTGAATACCATGAACCGTCATGGTATATTTTGAAAAGAGGGTAAACGAAATAATTTTTACCCAAATTATTTTTTTTGATATAAAGGAATTATATTGAAATGATTATAATATATTGGATATATTGCTTGTTATTATAATCGAGTAAGATTATAAAAAGTGAAATGGTTACGTATATAACCAAATAATATTCGTATAAGTATTACGAAATGAATTAAATCTGAAATTTTATCAGAATTGAAATTTAAAACCCTAGAAATTTGGAACGGAGTTTGTAAATAGACTTGGATTCAATATATGTAAATTTTATGACCCTGGGAGATTTTAAATTGTATTCCAAGCATTTGTGAATGATATTTTGAACTGATTTCAAAATGAAAGTGTTTAAAGAATGAGTTTTGAAAAGTGATATAGTATTGAACTCACTTCGATCGCTGGAAAATAATTCTGATGATGACTACGCAACATCATCAGTGTTCATTTTCGAGTTGTAAGTGATGGATTACTACCGAAAAGATTTTGTTTTTAAATTGTTTTGAGAGAGAAAAGTTGTTTGAAATCCAAAAAGGGATATTTGGTTTTAGAAAAGCAAAGTTGTTTAAAACTCCCAGGAAGTGACTGTTTGAATTAAAAACAAATTTAAATAGAAATTTGTGAAACCAAGCTGGAACTGAATTGAAACCAATTAACTGGAAATTGAATTGGATACGATATATGAAGTAGAATAAGATTTTTGAATTGTGAGATAGAATCTGACATGGTATTGGATTGATGAGTTAAGAATTTAAAAATCGAAAATGGAACTTTGATTTGAAACTGAATTCGATTGAGGTATAAGCGAATGGTTGGATTTGTGGATAAAAACAGATTGGAATGACCCTTGTACCTGCTGAATTAATAACAGGTGGAAAAGGTGGAAAGGATATAGTGATATGCCGACAAAAAGGTAACAAGTTTATATTTCTATTGGATATAAGATTTATGAGCCGATTTGGCAAGCCGCTTGGCAATTTGATTTTCTTTTGGGTTGGAGATGGCCCAGAAAGAAGAGTTGGAGTTTGACCTATTGACAAGTACAAAGGAGGTGCTGGCGGAATTTTTCGAAAAGTTAAGGCGTTAGAAAATTTTCAGGATTTTTGAAAATTTCCGTTAATAAGGATTAATTAATAATTTAATTAAAATAAATTGGTTTAGTTAAACCGGAGTTAAGAAGTGAACAAATAAGTTCTAACTAGTTAGTAGGGCTTGTTTTCTACCTTAGCAATTTCGAGGATGAAATTTTTTTAAGTAGGGAAGAATGTAATGACCCGTAGTTTTCAGCGATATAATAATTAATTTATTTAATTATTAAAATGGTGATTAAGGGGATTTAATGGTCGTTGAATTAAATAAGAATGAATATTTAATTTAAATAATAATTAAATAATATATTTAATTCTGAAAAAATCAGAATTGGCGAAAATGGCGATATGGTGTGAATTGGGAAATTCAAATTATATAATTCAGTTTAAAATTGAATTACGATAACGAATATATTTAATTTACGAAGTTTGAACGTATAAATTATAATATATTTTTAATCGAGCTCGAAATGGCGCAGTAGTTCGCTATTTGGGGATTTGAACTTCAACCGAATGTACAGGGTCCGTTTTAAATTGGGTTTCTACGAAAAAAGAAACATTAGGAGCTGGTGAAGTATATCTTTCTAGTGGAAGAGAAAAATCGGGATTTCGTCATATAGATTTTGATTTGTGTCCAAATCAAATTTTAAAATAGTCGCTATAGAATCGTTTATCGACCGTAACGGTTTATTCGATATAACTAGATACCGGTTTCGAATTTAGACAAGGTTCTTTTGAGACGTAATGATAATTTAATTTTTAGAATTTTACTGTAATTTTTAATTAATTAAATAAGCAACTTTTTATTTGGACTGTTTTGCACCCTGTTTAAGCGATTCTGGGGTTTCACAAAATGAGTTAAACTACTGATACTATTATATTTCTGGAATCATGACACTTTACTGAATACAACGGTATCCTTATGTCAGTCCGTACGTGAAAGAAATTTAATGAAACGAGGGTATATGAATATAATAATAACATGGAATTATTTCAAAACCTTCTTCCATGTATTCCTGTGATTTAAAAAGAGACCACTTTCCCACCTTTCCAACTACACAAACAAAAGCAAACGTAGAGAAATTTCGATCAAGGAAAATCAAGAAAAAGAAACCATATATAATACAAACCCGTTCTAAACCTAATTTCAACATCAGAGAATCCGCCGTTCTTTTTCTTTCTACAACGAAAAAAAATCTCTTCTAAAAAAAATCCAAAACAAATTGGATTAACCTACAAATCAAAACAAATATATAATCACAATGCAGAATGGTTCCTCTTCGCATTTATATGACTGTTGTGGAGCTCGACATTCTTGTTTCATCGCTGGTTTTGAAGGCCGTGATTTAGGGTTCGATATATATTGTGTTTGGAGCATCTATATGTAAATCGAAGTTCAGAAATGGATTGAGGAGGTAAACCCGCATTAGTCTGCTTTTGTTTGGGATTTTCTAAATCAAAAACTGTCGATCCTATTATTGGGTTCAGCGTGGTATACTATGCGACGGAAATATGATAGTGGATGCGAGTTACTGATGAAGGGGATGGTTGGAAGGAGGATTCGAAAAGAAGAATGTTGGTGTTGATGGACTTTGATTTCATGGATTTTAGTGGGAGCGGTGGAGGTTTGAAATTGGAGAATTGGTGGAGTTTTGTTTCAGGAGGTCACGGCAAGTTTGGGGAAGAAGGATTTGAAAGGGGCCGTGGGTTTTAAAGTGGATGATTGGGCCGGGTTAGTAGAAAAGCCCAAAGCTTTAATTTAAAATTCCAGTTTTTATTTTAAATTAAATGTATCAACTTGTTTACGCGATATCTAGCTCATACGAAATTGAATTCAAGAACCGTCAGTTGCGTTGGGATCGTATGGGCGGACACTACGCACTGGAACTGACTGGGAGTGGATTGGAGCTAGTTTGAATTTATGGCGAAATAAATTGTTTGATTCAAATTAAACAAATAGTTTATCGTTCTTTAACGATGAACTGCCAATGTGAGTAAAACTCACCAAATCTGAACAGTTATATTTTTATAACGTATTTTAGAACTGTTAAATAATCTGTTGATTTCTATGTGTTAACTGTTTGGTTGAATTGCCTATATGTTGGCTGAAATTATAGATAAAGATATTTATATAAATCGTTAATCGAATATTGATTCTGTTTATCAGAATATTTCATATCGAAATGAAATCAATGTTATTATGTTGATTAACATCTGTGATGCAGGGAAACAGGTTGGAGGGACCCAACTGGGTTTCTCAATATTTAAATATTGTTTTGTTCCATATATTGTGATATATGATGTGATATATAATCTGTTGATGATTATGTGTGTTTAAACGATATAAACCCTATATACTGGTTAGAACTTATCGGTCCACTTCTCAACTTCAGTTTCCAACTGAACTAATTTTAATTTCAATTAAAAATTAATTAATTCTTACAAACGAAAATTTCCAAAAATCCTGAAAATTTTCTAACACCCTAACTTTTTGAAAAATTTCGCCAGCACCTCCTTTGTACTGGTCAATATCTCAAACTCCAACTCGCCTCTCTGTCCTTCTTCAACCCAAAAGAAAATCAAAATGCCAAGTGGCTTGCCAATTCGGCTCATAAATTCCAAACTCATATAAAATATAAACTTGTACCTTTTTGTCGGGCATATCATTACATCCCTACTATCTGTTACCACTTCGGCATATACCAATGCCATTCTAATCAAACTTAAATCAGTTCATCCTCAGATCCAATCATTTGCTTATCTAAGCCGAATTCAATTTCAATTCGAGTTTCAAATTTCAAACTCTCAACTTATCCTTTCAATTCCAATCCAGATTATTCTCTAATCACTTCCAGTTTTCTTAACCTATCATCTCAAGTTAAATTCTGATTTATTTTTACCATCTTATTTTATTTAACTTCATAAGTTAAATTTAAATTCCATGATTTAAATTCCTGGGTTTTATTTCAAATCAATTTGAAATCATACTGCCAATTCAAAACCTTTGAATTTTTCTAAATAACTTGTTTCCTCAAAACAATTCAAATCGAAATCTCTAGTAGTAATCCACCACTTAGAACTCGAAAATCACACCGATGATACTGCGCAGTCATCATCGGGATTATTTTCCAGCGACCCAAGTGATTCCAATACTATATCATTTTCAATACCGTTACTAAATACTTCCATTTTGAAAACATTTCAAAATCTCCCAGGAACTTAAAATTTCCTTATTTTAATTCCAAATCTGATTTAAATTCATATTTAATTCATCTTATTTCATATACTTTACTTATATGATTCTGATTGGTTATATACTTAACCATTTAATTTATAATCTTACTCGATTATAATAACAACAAATATATCCTATATATGATAATATATCACATATCCATACTGTGTCGATTCATCGTATTCAAGTGTTTATTTACTCCTACCGATACAGTGGATCAAACTGATCGACCAGAACTCACAAACAACCCAGCCAATGAATCTCCACAATATAAAACCATTTTTATATCAAATACAAATACGCACTCGTATATATACACTCAAACTCAATCTAGGGTATTACTAACCCTATCTCTACCGAGTCACGCCACAGAGCCAAGTAATTCTTAACTTAAGCTCTGATACCAACTGTAACGACCCGGATTTTTAGCGACTTTGGTTATCGACGTAAGCCCGACGTCGATAACGAAAACATCGAAAAATCCCGGTTGTTAGTGAAAGAAATTAGAGGGTGAGAATAGATAAGATAGAAATTTGGAATAGAAGAAGAAAAGAAGAACTTACATCATCAGAGTAACACGAATCTCACAGCGGAACGAATAACATATAATATATAACATAACTTTGAAATATAACAGTTATGTATACAATAGCACTTATCAGGGTACAGCACTTACAACACAGCGGAAATAACTATAGCTATATGATCTTGAAGCCTCCTGCTCCAAGCTCTTCCAGTATATCTGTAAAACCCGACTACTTGACTGCCCATACAAATTTAGGCACCCAAGAGTTTAGGGAAAACAACAAATAAACTCCGGGTCAGTCAAGTGACTGGTGTGAATAAACTCAAATCATTTAAAACAGGTATATGATATCTCATAAGACCACGCCGTGAATACGGAACGGGTTTTTCCCTTATGAGAATCCAAACATTTTTGCAAAGCAATATCATTCTGATATTATAATAATGTCTAAGTACAAATAAATATCAGTCTAGTAGAAACGCTTGCATCTCACGTTCTACATACATAGTATACAATCACAACCGCAAGCACGTATTGGGTAATGGATTTCCAACTATGACAAGGTATGGAATCACCTTCCGATCAGTGTACTCTAGGAACGATACACTGGAGTTCAACAAGAACATCTTGCAACTCAGCCACACATGACCGACCACTCATTTCACTTGAGTGTATCGAATGTACATCACCAACGGTTGGGATCAGCAACCGTTCCCGTATATATATATGGGACAACATTGATAGATTTAAGAAACAAATGAATATTCACTAGATAGGTGATTATACACCCTACTTCGGTGCGACCGACTTAGCCATGCTGCCTGCCCGATTTCTGTCATTTACCGGATGATGAGGCTAGAAGCTACGCTTTATCATCACATCAGATTCACTTCGAATGCCACATTGTCAGATCCATCAGAATCACTAATTGACATCTACAACCATACATTATGTGTCAGCTAAAAGAAGTTTCCTTCTCCGCTTCCACTCTTGGTATAGTTGAAGAAATCAATGTACGTGACCGTCTGGAAATACTATGTCATACATCCATCTTCATTCACTTAGAAATGTCACATCGTCATACCCGCCAAATCACAAATTGACTTATCCAAAAATAACACGGGTATACAGCTAAGACAAACGAATTCCTCCGCCACCAAACGTGAATACGTTTGAACAGATCAACTTACGCGATCCACTGGATATACTCTGTCAGACCTTCGTCCATACAAGTTGTCCTGGGACTGGACAAACCGAAGGCACTATTCTGTAAACAGGATAGCCCTTGCATTTTACTCCGTCTTCAATTATCTTTGGCATATATGATTCGCAACGCTTATGCCAATACAGAGTGGTTCTATGGATAATAATCCAACCGGTCTCTCCATATTAACAACGTTAAAATGGTCAAAACTTCGATAGTCGGTGAGTTAACTATCAAAGAAAAACAAGTGTGCAAACAACGATATTATTTCCAAATGGAAATTATATCGAACAAACATCATTTTACATAAATCTCTTTAGTTCATTTATTTACTTATCTCCTGTTTCCCTATATTCTAAATTCTTATTTTCTTTTATCAGAAAACATTTCTGATTCTCGTTTGGAAAACATTTCCAAAACTCCTTTACGATCAAACCTTACCATTTCTTAGTTAAGAAGGAAGTCACTCAAGTTGGGGTATAATTACCTCTCAGACCTTAACTGAACAACGTTATAACTTCGAAATGGTCAAAGTTTATCTTTTAATCTTTAACAACTTCTCTACGCTTTTTCTCGGATTCAATTTTACTAATCCACTTCTATATTTAAAACATTGGTTATAACGATAACGTTAAAATCCTTACTTTCGAATTATCTAACTTTAATTATAACTTCTATTCTTATTAGTGAATAATTAACCTAACACTTATTTATTTATAAATAAATAAATCTCTATTTAGACACTGGAAAGTATAAGTACTTTCCCGAATTCGATATAATCGAATTTGTCGATTAACTCTCTTCGAGAAATCTCTATTCGATTAACTCTTCTTCGAATAACCTATATTCGATTAACTCCTTCTCGAATAAACTATATTCGAAAATCTCTCTTCGAATAACTAATATTCGATAACTCTTCCTTTTCAAATATCTCATATTTGAAAATCTCACTTCGATTAAACTATAATCGATAACTCCCTTCGATGAAACTAACATCGATAACTCCTTTCGATGAAACTAACATCGATTAATTCCTTTCGATGAAACTCGACGAACTGAACTTATTTACTTTACTCGATCATCTTGACTTGATAACTTAACTTGCTAACTTAACTCGATTATCTTAACTAAATCACTTGACTCAATCATCTTGACTTGATAACTTAACTTGCTAACTTAACTCGATTATCTTAACTTGATTATCTTAACTTGATTACTCATATCGAATAACTAATATTCGATTTAACTCCATTTAACTCTATTCGAATAACTACTATTCGATTAACTCTATTCAACTCTATTCGAATAAACTATATTCGACTAACTCTATTTAACTCCATTCGAACAACTATTTTTCGACAACTCTATTTAACTCCATTCGAACAACTATTATTCGACAACTCTATTTAACTCCATTCGAACAACTATTATTCGACAACTCTATTTAACTCCATTCGCTTGACTCTAGATCGCAGCGATCACAATGGGTACGCCTGATTCCCTCAGGAAACATCCGACCGCCTTAGGCTATCTGCAGCCCTGCGAATTACGCTAGCAGTCATACAAGGTGGCAACTTACCCTGAATACTATGTTTGACTAACTCTGTCTCAAATAACTATATTTGATTAATTCTAGTTCGTGTTAACTCTAATCGATTAACTCTAACTAATTAACTCCAACTGGTTAATTCTAACTGATTAACTCTAACTGATTAACTCTAACTGGTTAACTCTATTTGACTAACTCGACAAACTAACCCCTTTCGAATAACATATTCGATTAACTAACTTCGAATACCATATTCGATTTCTCCTTTCGAATGTCTATACTCGATTAACTACTTCGAATACCATATTCGATTTCTCTTTTCGAATGTCTATATTCGATTAACTAACTTCGAATACCATATTCGATTTCTCCTTTCGAATGTCTATACTCGATTAACTACTTCGAATACCATATTCGATTTCTCCTTTCGAATGTCTATATTCGATTAACTAACTTTACTTTATAAAGATTTCCTTTTTAACAACGTTTTATTCATTGGAAAAGATTTACTTTTAAATAACGGTTCTACCCTTTAAAAATGATTTCCCTTTTTATAATGTTTCCTTTCCAATTCTATTTGTAAATGGTTTACAAATATTTCCTTTTCAAATTTATACTTGAAATATTCTAACTCCTTAAATTCCCGGGAAAATTCGCCATAACCTCCTTTGTAACGGGAGCATCGGGAAAATCCCCAAACTCGCCACACAGGCCTTTCCATTCAAAAAGAAATGTTTTGAATTTATTTCCTTTTCAAATATCTCCTATTTATAAATATCCCAATTTATAAATATTCCTTATTTATAAATATTCCAGTTTATAAATATTTTATTTTCACTATCACTTTGAAAATCTCCTTTATCAACATCCCGTATGTTATGTTATTCAATCATATCGAATCACGATGATCAATAACGTCCAACCACATAAAATCGACAATAGAGTATATATCACATCATATAACAGAATATATGAATCAAAACAGTATTATAATTATTGAGGAACCCAGTTGGGTCCCTCCAACCTGTTCCCTGCATCACAGATGTTACACAGTAAAATCAACATCACTTTCAGTTCGATAGTATATATTCTGATAGCAGAATCAATATATAAATATTTATCAGTTTATATACATATATATATATTTATATATATATATATATAATTTCCACTAACTGACTAGCAGTTCAATCAATCAACCAACATACAGAAATCAACAGATGATTAACAGTTCTAAGAATACATTATAAAAATATAACTGTTCAGAGTTGGTGAGTTTTACTCACATTTGCAGTTCATCGTTAAAGAACGATAAACTGTTATTTGATTTGAATCAAACGGTTTATTTCGCCATAAATTGTAACGAGCTCCGATGGACTTCCAGTTAGTTCCATCATGTAGTGTCCGTCCATACGATCCCAACGTGACTGACGGTTCGTGATTCTGTGTAAAGACCCGCAACCTCCCCGTAAAGGAAAGCGTCGGATAGTTCGAGAACAAACCACAACAGAACGCATACAGAAGAACATTTCATTGTATATTACAACAATGCATCAGATTACAAGAATATACAGAGTATAAATGAATATCACACAGAAATATCAGAGATTTAAATTACATTTAAATACATAGCAGCGGAAAATAATACAATACACAACTAGAATGAGATATACGGATACAAAGCTTTCCGGATATCGTTCCAGCTGTAACCCAGGATCCTGTGAATATAAATCTGCAAAACCGAAACTACTAGCTGCCCGTGTCAAAATAAGGGCACCCAGAGTTTAGGTTAAAACAATAAACTCCAGGTCAGTCATGTGACTGGTGTGAGAACTAAAACAGTTATTAATCTTTATTTTTAAATCATTAGGTAAATCAAGGGACCACGCCGTATAACACGGAACGGGTTTCCTCCCAAGAATACCAGTGCATAAAACAAACAGCGCAATGCTAAATAAAGAAAAATGAAGCTGTTATAAGACCCAGGTCCTATCACACAATGCAACGCAAGCCGGGGGATAGGGTTTTTACCTTATAACAGCCAAAGAATGCTTGATACGTTTAAAACAAATCATTTGATACTATTATAAGTGTATAGTTTATAAAACAACTTCAAATCATAAGTATCAATCATAGGCGGCATGAATGCCCCATACCACTATGTCGCCATATATAGGTTTACAAATAAAACCGCAAATGTCACGTATTTGGAAATTGGATTTCCATCTATGAACCGAGGCAAAAGATAGTCCTCAACCGATTCGAGACTGCCTAGTCCGAGTCTCAGGATCAGAGCTCGAGTGACCCTTGGATCGTCAGGGCCGGTCCACACGGAGTGGATTAAAATGCCTGAACATGCGTTTCTCCGCCCTATGGGGCGTAAACGAGCCAACTAAATGACTCCATCGGTTCGAGAACGACCGATCAATCCGAGGCGCCTCGCAACAGCAACAACCACATAAGTCAAACTCGTCAGGGCGTGTAAAACCACTGACGCCACTTCTAACTAGGAAGAAACGCATGCCCTCCCTGAGGTCCGTCTCCCGTTTTTGGTTCATACCTGGTGTGAAACACGCGAGGTAAACGTTACACAAAGCTACGCCACAAAGGCCGTGCTTTGATCATCACCACAAGACTTTGCTTTTCAACAGAAGCCTTGATCATTTGCATCTTAGCATGCCACACAGGCAAACCATCCTATGCAACCGATATCAGTCACACAGAATGAAATCCGATGTCAGACACACAGTCCATTTACAAGTCCGTTCTGGGTCTGAACGAAACCGGAGGCACCTAGTACCCCGCATATCCATCGATCTCCAAGTACGTCTGGACGATCACTAACTGTTTCCATCTTCTTGGGTGTACAGCCCAATCAAGATCATCAGTTATCACCCAAACGACGTGAAGACCTCCGGTCTTCGACCATCGTCTTCATCTTCGACTTATCGTCGTATCAGTTATTCAGAATGGGATAAACCCGGTCTTTCCGAATAACTCGCGTATATTTTAAATAAGTGTTACACAAACACAACATACGCCTCATTCCAATTCATTAGTCACTAACCGTAAATTAATCAAGAGAATAATTCCCCAAATATTAACCCCGAAGGCCGAAACCAACATCAGATCAATATCCAGAAAACCATTCTGCTTGGCTAACCGACAGTTAGTTTCTAAATTTCACGTTCAAATCTAATTAAAGATTTAACTATCGCCTGGAGCAAAACTGGTGATACTCCATTCTCGATCTTTTCAATCTAATTAAAGATTCATTAAAACTCCACTTAGTTTTAATCTGTGACTGGGTTAAAGAATCAGTGTCATTTAAAACACGGTTCACGATAAACCCAAAAATCAATATCAATTCAATTCCAATTAAATATCATTTAATTGGTACACTTCATTAAATCTAAATAAAAAGATTTAATCTCTTCTCAACTGGGTTCAAGAACAGTGTTAGTGAAGACACCATTCACGACAAACCCAAATCACATTCATTAATTATCGGGTTAAAGAACAAGTGTTATTTAAAACACTGTTCACGATAAACCCAAAAATCAATATCAATTCAATTCCAATTAAATATCATTTAATTGGTACACTTCATTAAATCTAAATAAAAGATTTAATCTTTTCTCAACTGGGTTCAAGAACAGTGTTAGTGAAGACACCATTCACGACAAACCCAAATCACATTCGATATTCAATACAAGGCTCTGAATAGAAAATATATCGGCTTATATTCAATATCGAATTCTACGACTAACAAATGTCGTATTGGAAATAACGATACAAATATATATCTTTCAAATTTCCATAACAACACCTGTAATATCACGAATTCCAACATCGAAATATTCCGAAGACAATTTCGATTCAACTCCACTCCAATGCAATCATTGGAAATTTTGGTTATTTTCAAAACCATTTCAAATTCAATTTATTTATTTAAAAATAAATAGAATTATAATTCTAGTTCAAAACTAGTTCATTTCGATAAAAATCTATTTTTATCTTTTCAAATATGGAGTTTTTCATCCCAAACTTTCACAAATCATTTCTTATGATTTTACACAAATTATTACTATTTTTAATAATTTTATCAAGGCCCGTACAGTCGATTTCCATTAACGGCCATCGAACTGCACTTACAGCGACCTTTTTCGAATTTGATTTGGACGTATCTCCAAATCCAACCGTTAGATTTCAAATTTCTAACATTCATTAGAAAGCTCTTTTCGATACGAACCCAACGGTTCCGGTTTTAGGAGAATCCGACGGTCGGATCTCCCGTAATGTCCGTTTGAAATAAATGGTCGAAATTCACGAACTGCCGCGGCGCGGCGCGTTCTATTCAGGCCATTATATTATATATAAAATATATATAATATATATTTCGTCGATTTCTATTTAAAACGAATTATATAAATAGTTTTGAATTCGTTTCAAAAACATTTCAACTTCCATTTCAATTCAAAGCAAAATTGAATTCTTCTTTATAGATTCGTTTCAAAATTCATTTCTATTCAATTCAAATTTCAATTCAATTTGAATTCGCTTTCAATTCACTTTCAATTCAATTCGAATTCGTTTTCAATTCAATTCATTTCGAAATCGTTTTCAATTCAATTCATTTCGAAATCGTTTTCAATTCAATTCATTTCGAAATCGTTTTCAATTCAATTCATTCCGAAATCGTTTTCAATTCAATTCATTTCGAAATCGTTTTCAATTCAATTTGAATTCGTTTTCAATTCATTTCATTTCGAAATCGTTTTTAAAATCGATATAAATATCGTTCACGTCAAAATGGCGTCAATCTAATCAACACGGCTTCATATATTCCTTTATTTTCAAATATTCTATTTCAAATATTTCTTTTTCAAATATTTCTTTTTCAAAACTGGAATGAGGCCCAATCAATTACCATATAAAATTAATTATATGGATTTTCATACAACACATGTATATAATAGCATTAAAAATAATCAACCATCAACCAAAGTGCACTACACTGTATAAGCATCAAATATAGATATTCAACGCTTATAACAGCCTGTCAATCAATCGATCGACATATTTAATCAATCAGGATGAGTGAACTTCAAATTTCATCCTAACACCCGTGTGGGGTTTCAAACAATCAAACACATATTTTATTTGTGCAGTTAGGCGATGTGTAAAATTTATCGACCCAATCAGCGTCATTCAAATAGGTGTACATAAACAAACCGTCTGGTTTATAAATGAATATTTATTTATTCACTTCACTATTTTCATATTCACGTTAAAAATTATATTTTTAACGATAAAACATTTTATTTCAACCTATGAATTTCTATTCAATTCATTTATTCAATAAAATGATATTTTTATTTTTCTAACATATTTTAGAAAATTTCGGCGGCATAACGGCACGATACTAGAAACGGGACGAGGCCTAGCCTTATCCCCGGTCTAGTGAAGGCCCACGCCATTCACACATCAATCAAATCAATTCGTTATGCAAACCACAAAACTTGGAGTAAGAGTCTAACCTAGCCTTACTCCTTCGCCTTATAACGGCGCACGTCTAATCCTAACCAATTTATCGATTCGATTTTTCACACCACAAACCACATTCAAACCAATATCACAATCAATAACCAAACAGCCAAACAAACAAGTCCATGGTCTGTGGACGATTGTGTCGGGTGCTACTAAGCACCGTCTGCATCCTAGTATATATATATATCTAGAAAAAGAATTGAAAGGTGAGAAATTCTCACTGATAGCTATCCTAGCTCCACGGCTCTTCATTTGGAGAAGTCTTCGTCGTTTCGCCTTTTTGTCACCTTCGTTGCTGCTTTCACTACATATGTAAAAATCGAATTTTTACTTTGTTATTCAATATATAAAAATCACATTTTTTTAGTTCAAAGTTCAATATATAAAAATCGAATTTTTATTTCTAAGTTCAATATATAAAAATCGAATTTTTATTTCTAAGTTCAATATATAAAAATCGAATTTTTATTTCAAAGTTCAATATATAAAAATCGAATTTTTATTTCTAAGTTCAATATATAAAAATCGAATTTTTATTTCAAAGTTCAATATATAAAAATCGAATTTTTTTAGTTCAAAGTTCAATATATAAAAATCGAATTTTTATTTCTAAGTTCAATATATAAAAATCGAATTTTTATTTCAAAGTTCAATATATAAAAATCGAATTTTTATTTCTAAGTTCAATATATAAAAATCGAATTTTTATTTCAAAGTTCAATATATAAAAATCGAATTTTTTAGACTTCTCGCTTATATAAAAATTATATTTTATATGAACAAAGATCATATTTTCCTCCAACTAAAAATCAAAGCTTTACAGTGTTAAAAATTCTACCTTTTCTACTGTAAAAATCCCATCTTTACAATTTTAATAAATATATAAAAATCGCAACTTACATACATTAAAAATTAGGTCTTTTATAATTTAAAAATCCTGTCTTTTATATATGATAAAAATAAAATCTTTAATGCATTAAAAATATAATCTTTCTAAGTTAGAACTAAATTCACTTCTACGCTAATATATATATTTTCCTAAAAATAATAATTTAGTTTTCCCATAACTAAAATTTCAGTTTTCAATTACTTTTATAAAAATCAGTTTTAAATTACTTTTAAAATTCAGTTTTCAATTACCTTTAAAATTCAGTTTTCAATTACTTTTATAAAAATCGGTTTTAAATTACTTTTAAAATTCAGTTTTCATTTACTTTTAAAATTCAGTTTTCAATTACTTTTATAAAAATCGGTTTTAAATTACTTTTAAAATTCAGTTTTCATTTACTTTTAAAATTCAGTTTTCAATTACTTTTATAAAAATCGGTTTTAAATTACTTTTAAAATTCAGTTTTCATTTACTTTTAAAATTCAGTTTTAAAAATTCTAAAAAGAAAATCAGTTTTAAACTAATTAAATTTTCAGTTTTAAACTAACTAAATTTTCAGTTTTTAAATCTTCTCAAAATCAGTTTCTAATACATAAAAATCGAAATTTTTCAGAAGTAAAATAAAAAAAATAAAATAAAAATAAAAACGACTTACTTTATGCTGCGAAGAAAGGGGGGCGAGGGGTCGGCGGCAGGAGTTCGTCGTGGAGGAGCTGGCCTCGAGGAGGGGCTCGCGATTTGTTCCTCGACGCGGCGCGTTCTGGGGTTCCATGCGAGGGAGGAGGAGAAGCAGTGGGAAGGAGGAGGCTGAACGGAGGGCGGCGTCGCGAGGGTTCGTCGGCGGTGGCTCTGAGGTAAGGCGGCGGCTTCGGTTTAGGTTAGGTTTCTTTTTTTTTTTTTTTTTCCTCTTTTTTTTTTATTTCGTTCTGAAGAATGAATCGGGGGGGGGGGGGCAATGAAGAAGAAAAGGGAGGGAATATTTTTTTTTTTTTTTATTATTTAATTATTTAATTTTGCAAACGGGTTGACTTTTACATACGACCTCGAAACGAGGCCCACCGCCTGTCGCCCATAGCGTTTTACCCCCATTCCGAACACAATGGGATATGTATCGTAAGCTGGTTTGATCGTTACAATCAGTTTCTGTTGAATTTTCATTTAAATCCTTATTTTGAATTTTAAACGTACATTTCAAATTACCGGGGCCACATACTAACTCGAAAAATTCCAGAAAAATATTTTCTAGCTTCATATTGACGATACGGTCCGAACAAAACTAGTTTCGTCGAATTCTGAGACCGTATGAAAAATGGCCAATTTCCAGTCGATTAAAATCAACTGAAATGGTCAAACGCATTTTCCTTTGCCACGCTCACATATTGATTCTAAAAATTATGAAATTTGAAACCTAGCAATAGTTTAACATCACGGACCCAACAAAACTGGTTTCGTCGAAATCCGAGGTCGTTTGCAAAATTGCTATTTTTAAGGGCCTTATATATATAAAAATATATATAAATTCCACAGCGACTATTTCTAATTTTCAACTGGACATATCTTATCATTTCTAAGATGAAATCTCAGTTTGTTAACTTCGTTACAAAGATATAGTTATACAGATTCAAATATTTCTTGTTTCGTTCAATTCTGACTTATATTGAATTCTGTATATTCATTTGAAATTAGAAATCGAATTTTCGAACTACCGCGCCATTTTCAATTCCTTTTATAATTATATATAATTATAATATATTCTAACGACGACGTATATAATATATACGTCGAATTATATTCAAACTAAATTTCTCGTCGATATTGTTTAAAATAATCTATTTTAAATATTCAAAATTCGCTAAAATTGCCAAAATAAAATTTTTAAACTGGCCCAGATTTTCGGGTTGTTACAATCTCCCCCACTTAAAACTTTTCGTCCCCGAAAAGGAACAAAGTCGAAAGTGGTTTGATTATTCAGCTCTACGTTCGATCTGGTTTCCATTCTCCAACTCTTTAGTTTCTGAGAATTTCCAAAATTTCAAAAATTTGGCTAACACCCTAAATTTTTGAAAAATTTCGCCATAACCTCCCCTGCACCGGGAGCATCGGGGAATTTCAAATAGCTTCCCCGGTCCTTCAGATCTCAAAAAGAAAAAGAAAAAGCCAAGCGGCTAGCCAATAGGCTCACAAAATCATCATCACCCAAACAAAACAGTAAATTATGTAGTAAACATGTACCTATTTGTCGGGCAAACAAATTTTATTCTTCGGCTCTAGCCTCCTTGCTATGACCTGTTCAATGATATATATGTATATGCAAGCAGATGCGACCAATTTTCAATATCGTTCAATATTTGATATAATTAGGCTAAACGGTTCAAAATTATCAAACAATTAAACAAACAACACAAACATCAATCAATTAGTGAATTTAACGTTTCAAATTCATAATTTTGATACATATACAAAAATCAAATTTTTGATGCCAAATCACAACGATAAGCCCTATCTATTTTAGATTTGGTTCTCACACCAGCCTAATGGAAATATATAGAAAATCGCACCTTCGAAACTCGAACATAAATTCGGATGATGATCGATCAATCATCAGAACCATCTCCGGGTGTCTAGAATGTGATTCTATATCTATCCAATATATTAAAATTTCGAATATACGTTCATGACGCGTATATACAAAACCATTATATATTAGATTGTCCATATTCATACAAATAAATAATCAAATACGGATAATTGATTTAGATTTTCAAAACTAAACTTTGTTTTCATTTTAAAAATATACTCTTCACACTCGTTCTAGGATACTACTGATCCCATCTCTAACGAGTCATTCCCATTGGATATTACTAATCCAATATCTGATGAATTCTTTCGTATGATTCCAATGTGCCTTGTTCTCTAGCTTTGTAAACCAAAGCTCTGATACCAAATGTAAAGACCCGCAACCTCCCCGTAAAGGAAAGCGTCGGATAGTTCGAGAACAAACCACAACAGAACGCATACAGAAGAACATTTCATTGTATATTACAACAATGCATCAGATTACAAGAATATACAGAGTATAAATGAATATCACACAGAAATATCAGAGATTTAAATTACATTTAAATACATAGCAGCGGAAAATAATACAATACACAACTAGAATGAGATATACGGATACAAAGCTTTCCGGATATCGTTCCAGCTGTAACCCAGGATCCTGTGAATATAAATCTGCAAAACCGAAACTACTAGCTGCCCGTGTCAAAATAAGGGCACCCAGAGTTTAGGTTAAAACAATAAACTCCAGGTCAGTCATGTGACTGGTGTGAGAACTAAAACAGTTATTAATCTTTATTTTTAAATCATTAGGTAAATCAAGGGACCACGCCGTATAACACGGAACGGGTTTCCTCCCAAGAATACCAGTGCATAAAACAAACAGCGCAATGCTAAATAAAGAAAAATGAAGCTGTTATAAGACCCAGGTCCTATCACACAATGCAACGCAAGCCGGGGGATAGGGTTTTTACCTTATAACAGCCAAAGAATGCTTGATACGTTTAAAACAAATCATTTGATACTATTATAAGTGTATAGTTTATAAAACAACTTCAAATCATAAGTATCAATCATAGGCGGCATGAATGCCCCATACCACTATGTCGCCATATATAGGTTTACAAATAAAACCGCAAATGTCACGTATTTGGAAATTGGATTTCCATCTATGAACCGAGGCAAAAGATAGTCCTCAACCGATTCGAGACTGCCTAGTCCGAGTCTCAGGATCAGAGCTCGAGTGACCCTTGGATCGTCAGGGCCGGTCCACACGGAGTGGATTAAAATGCCTGAACATGCGTTTCTCCGCCCTATGGGGCGTAAACGAGCCAACTAAATGACTCCATCGGTTCGAGAACGACCGATCAATCCGAGGCGCCTCGCAACAGCAACAACCACATAAGTCAAACTCGTCAGGGCGTGTAAAACCACTG
The DNA here is from genome assembly GCA_030737875.1 of Allium sativum. Taxonomy (NCBI): domain Eukaryota; kingdom Viridiplantae; phylum Streptophyta; class Magnoliopsida; order Asparagales; family Amaryllidaceae; genus Allium; species Allium sativum. The sequence continues at coordinate 764,414,137 of CM060912.1, read as the reverse complement.
ACGCCACTTCTAACTAGGAAGAAACGCATGCCCTCCCTGAGGTCCGTCTCCCGTTTTTGGTTCATACCTGGTGTGAAACACGCGAGGTAAACGTTACACAAAGCTACGCCACAAAGGCCGTGCTTTGATCATCACCACAAGACTTTGCTTTTCAACAGAAGCCTTGATCATTTGCATCTTAGCATGCCACACAGGCAAACCATCCTATGCAACCGATATCAGTCACACAGAATGAAATCCGATGTCAGACACACAGTCCATTTACAAGTCCGTTCTGGGTCTGAACGAAACCGGAGGCACCTAGTACCCCGCATATCCATCGATCTCCAAGTACGTCTGGACGATCACTAACTGTTTCCATCTTCTTGGGTGTACAGCCCAATCAAGATCATCAGTTATCACCCAAACGACGTGAAGACCTCCGGTCTTCGACCATCGTCTTCATCTTCGACTTATCGTCGTATCAGTTATTCAGAATGGGATAAACCCGGTCTTTCCGAATAACTCGCGTATATTTTAAATAAGTGTTACACAAACACAACATACGCCTCATTCCAATTCATTAGTCACTAACCGTAAATTAATCAAGAGAATAATTCCCCAAATATTAACCCCGAAGGCCGAAACCAACATCAGATCAATATCCAGAAAACCATTCTGCTTGGCTAACCGACAGTTAGTTTCTAAATTTCACGTTCAAATCTAATTAAAGATTTAACTATCGCCTGGAGCAAAACTGGTGATACTCCATTCTCGATCTTTTCAATCTAATTAAAGATTCATTAAAACTCCACTTAGTTTTAATCTGTGACTGGGTTAAAGAATCAGTGTCATTTAAAACACGGTTCACGATAAACCCAAAAATCAATATCAATTCAATTCCAATTAAATATCATTTAATTGGTACACTTCATTAAATCTAAATAAAAAGATTTAATCTCTTCTCAACTGGGTTCAAGAACAGTGTTAGTGAAGACACCATTCACGACAAACCCAAATCACATTCATTAATTATCGGGTTAAAGAACAAGTGTTATTTAAAACACTGTTCACGATAAACCCAAAAATCAATATCAATTCAATTCCAATTAAATATCATTTAATTGGTACACTTCATTAAATCTAAATAAAAGATTTAATCTTTTCTCAACTGGGTTCAAGAACAGTGTTAGTGAAGACACCATTCACGACAAACCCAAATCACATTCGATATTCAATACAAGGCTCTGAATAGAAAATATATCGGCTTATATTCAATATCGAATTCTACGACTAACAAATGTCGTATTGGAAATAACGATACAAATATATATCTTTCAAATTTCCATAACAACACCTGTAATATCACGAATTCCAACATCGAAATATTCCGAAGACAATTTCGATTCAACTCCACTCCAATGCAATCATTGGAAATTTTGGTTATTTTCAAAACCATTTCAAATTCAATTTATTTATTTAAAAATAAATAGAATTATAATTCTAGTTCAAAACTAGTTCATTTCGATAAAAATCTATTTTTATCTTTTCAAATATGGAGTTTTTCATCCCAAACTTTCACAAATCATTTCTTATGATTTTACACAAATTATTACTATTTTTAATAATTTTATCAAGGCCCGTACAGTCGATTTCCATTAACGGCCATCGAACTGCACTTACAGCGACCTTTTTCGAATTTGATTTGGACGTATCTCCAAATCCAACCGTTAGATTTCAAATTTCTAACATTCATTAGAAAGCTCTTTTCGATACGAACCCAACGGTTCCGGTTTTAGGAGAATCCGACGGTCGGATCTCCCGTAATGTCCGTTTGAAATAAATGGTCGAAATTCACGAACTGCCGCGGCGCGGCGCGTTCTATTCAGGCCATTATATTATATATAAAATATATATAATATATATTTCGTCGATTTCTATTTAAAACGAATTATATAAATAGTTTTGAATTCGTTTCAAAAACATTTCAACTTCCATTTCAATTCAAAGCAAAATTGAATTCTTCTTTATAGATTCGTTTCAAAATTCATTTCTATTCAATTCAAATTTCAATTCAATTTGAATTCGCTTTCAATTCACTTTCAATTCAATTCGAATTCGTTTTCAATTCAATTCATTTCGAAATCGTTTTCAATTCAATTCATTTCGAAATCGTTTTCAATTCAATTCATTTCGAAATCGTTTTCAATTCAATTCATTCCGAAATCGTTTTCAATTCAATTCATTTCGAAATCGTTTTCAATTCAATTTGAATTCGTTTTCAATTCATTTCATTTCGAAATCGTTTTTAAAATCGATATAAATATCGTTCACGTCAAAATGGCGTCAATCTAATCAACACGGCTTCATATATTCCTTTATTTTCAAATATTCTATTTCAAATATTTCTTTTTCAAATATTTCTTTTTCAAAACTGGAATGAGGCCCAATCAATTACCATATAAAATTAATTATATGGATTTTCATACAACACATGTATATAATAGCATTAAAAATAATCAACCATCAACCAAAGTGCACTACACTGTATAAGCATCAAATATAGATATTCAACGCTTATAACAGCCTGTCAATCAATCGATCGACATATTTAATCAATCAGGATGAGTGAACTTCAAATTTCATCCTAACACCCGTGTGGGGTTTCAAACAATCAAACACATATTTTATTTGTGCAGTTAGGCGATGTGTAAAATTTATCGACCCAATCAGCGTCATTCAAATAGGTGTACATAAACAAACCGTCTGGTTTATAAATGAATATTTATTTATTCACTTCACTATTTTCATATTCACGTTAAAAATTATATTTTTAACGATAAAACATTTTATTTCAACCTATGAATTTCTATTCAATTCATTTATTCAATAAAATGATATTTTTATTTTTCTAACATATTTTAGAAAATTTCGGCGGCATAACGGCACGATACTAGAAACGGGACGAGGCCTAGCCTTATCCCCGGTCTAGTGAAGGCCCACGCCATTCACACATCAATCAAATCAATTCGTTATGCAAACCACAAAACTTGGAGTAAGAGTCTAACCTAGCCTTACTCCTTCGCCTTATAACGGCGCACGTCTAATCCTAACCAATTTATCGATTCGATTTTTCACACCACAAACCACATTCAAACCAATATCACAATCAATAACCAAACAGCCAAACAAACAAGTCCATGGTCTGTGGACGATTGTGTCGGGTGCTACTAAGCACCGTCTGCATCCTAGTATATATATATATCTAGAAAAAGAATTGAAAGGTGAGAAATTCTCACTGATAGCTATCCTAGCTCCACGGCTCTTCATTTGGAGAAGTCTTCGTCGTTTCGCCTTTTTGTCACCTTCGTTGCTGCTTTCACTACATATGTAAAAATCGAATTTTTACTTTGTTATTCAATATATAAAAATCACATTTTTTTAGTTCAAAGTTCAATATATAAAAATCGAATTTTTATTTCTAAGTTCAATATATAAAAATCGAATTTTTATTTCTAAGTTCAATATATAAAAATCGAATTTTTATTTCAAAGTTCAATATATAAAAATCGAATTTTTATTTCTAAGTTCAATATATAAAAATCGAATTTTTATTTCAAAGTTCAATATATAAAAATCGAATTTTTTTAGTTCAAAGTTCAATATATAAAAATCGAATTTTTATTTCTAAGTTCAATATATAAAAATCGAATTTTTATTTCAAAGTTCAATATATAAAAATCGAATTTTTATTTCTAAGTTCAATATATAAAAATCGAATTTTTATTTCAAAGTTCAATATATAAAAATCGAATTTTTTAGACTTCTCGCTTATATAAAAATTATATTTTATATGAACAAAGATCATATTTTCCTCCAACTAAAAATCAAAGCTTTACAGTGTTAAAAATTCTACCTTTTCTACTGTAAAAATCCCATCTTTACAATTTTAATAAATATATAAAAATCGCAACTTACATACATTAAAAATTAGGTCTTTTATAATTTAAAAATCCTGTCTTTTATATATGATAAAAATAAAATCTTTAATGCATTAAAAATATAATCTTTCTAAGTTAGAACTAAATTCACTTCTACGCTAATATATATATTTTCCTAAAAATAATAATTTAGTTTTCCCATAACTAAAATTTCAGTTTTCAATTACTTTTATAAAAATCAGTTTTAAATTACTTTTAAAATTCAGTTTTCAATTACCTTTAAAATTCAGTTTTCAATTACTTTTATAAAAATCGGTTTTAAATTACTTTTAAAATTCAGTTTTCATTTACTTTTAAAATTCAGTTTTCAATTACTTTTATAAAAATCGGTTTTAAATTACTTTTAAAATTCAGTTTTCATTTACTTTTAAAATTCAGTTTTCAATTACTTTTATAAAAATCGGTTTTAAATTACTTTTAAAATTCAGTTTTCATTTACTTTTAAAATTCAGTTTTAAAAATTCTAAAAAGAAAATCAGTTTTAAACTAATTAAATTTTCAGTTTTAAACTAACTAAATTTTCAGTTTTTAAATCTTCTCAAAATCAGTTTCTAATACATAAAAATCGAAATTTTTCAGAAGTAAAATAAAAAAAATAAAATAAAAATAAAAACGACTTACTTTATGCTGCGAAGAAAGGGGGGCGAGGGGTCGGCGGCAGGAGTTCGTCGTGGAGGAGCTGGCCTCGAGGAGGGGCTCGCGATTTGTTCCTCGACGCGGCGCGTTCTGGGGTTCCATGCGAGGGAGGAGGAGAAGCAGTGGGAAGGAGGAGGCTGAACGGAGGGCGGCGTCGCGAGGGTTCGTCGGCGGTGGCTCTGAGGTAAGGCGGCGGCTTCGGTTTAGGTTAGGTTTCTTTTTTTTTTTTTTTTTCCTCTTTTTTTTTTATTTCGTTCTGAAGAATGAATCGGGGGGGGGGGCAATGAAGAAGAAAAGGGAGGGAATATTTTTTTTTTTTTTTATTATTTAATTATTTAATTTTGCAAACGGGTTGACTTTTACATACGACCTCGAAACGAGGCCCACCGCCTGTCGCCCATAGCGTTTTACCCCCATTCCGAACACAATGGGATATGTATCGTAAGCTGGTTTGATCGTTACAATCAGTTTCTGTTGAATTTTCATTTAAATCCTTATTTTGAATTTTAAACGTACATTTCAAATTACCGGGGCCACATACTAACTCGAAAAATTCCAGAAAAATATTTTCTAGCTTCATATTGACGATACGGTCCGAACAAAACTAGTTTCGTCGAATTCTGAGACCGTATGAAAAATGGCCAATTTCCAGTCGATTAAAATCAACTGAAATGGTCAAACGCATTTTCCTTTGCCACGCTCACATATTGATTCTAAAAATTATGAAATTTGAAACCTAGCAATAGTTTAACATCACGGACCCAACAAAACTGGTTTCGTCGAAATCCGAGGTCGTTTGCAAAATTGCTATTTTTAAGGGCCTTATATATATAAAAATATATATAAATTCCACAGCGACTATTTCTAATTTTCAACTGGACATATCTTATCATTTCTAAGATGAAATCTCAGTTTGTTAACTTCGTTACAAAGATATAGTTATACAGATTCAAATATTTCTTGTTTCGTTCAATTCTGACTTATATTGAATTCTGTATATTCATTTGAAATTAGAAATCGAATTTTCGAACTACCGCGCCATTTTCAATTCCTTTTATAATTATATATAATTATAATATATTCTAACGACGACGTATATAATATATACGTCGAATTATATTCAAACTAAATTTCTCGTCGATATTGTTTAAAATAATCTATTTTAAATATTCAAAATTCGCTAAAATTGCCAAAATAAAATTTTTAAACTGGCCCAGATTTTCGGGTTGTTACATTCTGATTTCATATGGTCGAGATATAGCGGTTACAAGCTATGATACAATTAAATAAATATAAACTTGGATTTTAATTAAACTCGGGCCTTATACCTTCATCCCGGCCCACTACCAAGCCCATGAACCCCTTAAAAACCGGACCCGCTCGTTCTCATCTCTCCCAAACCAGAACTCCCGTAAGCTTCCTCCTTTTACAGCCATTCACGCAAAAACACTTCACCACAATTCGATCGATACTCCAAAATAAAACCACCATACAACTCGTCATCAACATCTCATCGCCTCCGACACCAGCACAAGCACCACGGCCTCTCCCTGTTGACCGCGACGGCTGCCCGTTCGAGCACAAAGCAGGGATCGTGCGTCACCAATTTCAACCGAGCTTTGCTACGATCTCCCAACCGAAGCTGCTCCTTGCCATTCGTTCAAATCCGCCCTTGAATTTGCCAAATCCTCAGCCCATTCGAAGAATTTGGAAGCCCTAGCTTCACTGTGATGTTTCAGAGCACCAGCGAACAAGCACCGAAGTCCTCCAGATTAACACCAGTCGAACTGAATTCGCATACGAGTCCCATTGAAGGGGTTTCAAGATTTATAGAATTTTATTTTGATTTTACTTGAATTATTGAAGATGAACTTTCAGGTTTTATCATGAGAGAAGTGGCGGCCTATAATTTCCATTGACCAGAGAACGTATTAGGGTTTAGGAGAAAGTTAGTGAGGGGTATTTATAGACCACAAAAATATCTAGATATTTTTATAGAGGAATATTCCTGGTATATTCTCATTTATATATTCATCTTTGCCTTCTAAAAATCCGTGTGATCACACACAATACCCAAAAATCACGAAAATTAACCTGTAGCTAGAGTTTGACATTTCGGTCCCAACGAAACTGGTTTCGTCGAATTCTGACTTCGAATGCTCACACAGCGTATTTTTAACTGTTGAAATACTAACTGTTTTACACTCTAAAAATTCGTACGGCCACACAGTGACTCTAAAAATCACGAAACTGGAAATCTAACAACTATTTCACATTGCGGATCCAACAAAATTAGTTTCGTCGAATTCCGACTTCGTTTGCACAACTGGCTATTTTCAATGCTCTGAATGACCTATTTAAATATATAAATATATTTAAATATAATTAAATTAAATATAAATAAATTTATATTATCGTATATCTTCACATATGATATCGTACAGCTCCAGAATATCATATCAGAATATACAGTTTGATATTTCAGATTCCAGATTATCTCGATATTCAGTTTATACTGAAAATCCATTTATAACGTATATAAAGCGTCGCAAATTATAAAGGAATTTCACAGCGACTTTTCTGAAATTTGATTTGGACATAACTCAAAATCTACACGACGAAATCCCGATATTTCTCTTCCACTAGAAAGATATACTCCACCAGCTCCACACGTTTCTTGTTTCACAGAAATCCGGCTTAAAACGGCTTCTGTATATTCAGTTGAAGTTCAAATCACCAAATAGCGAACTATCGCGCCATTTCGAGCTCGATTAAAATTATATTATAACTCTACGTTCAAACTGTCGTTTATATAATATATTCGTCAATATAATTCAACTCTAAGCTGAATAAATCCCTAGGGATGACCCAGCTCACATTATATTGTCAATTTACTATTTCTGTTTATTTCTGAATTAAATATATTATTTAATTATTATTTTAAATTAAATATTCCTTATAATTTAATTAACGACCATTATATCCTTTAAACTCTTTTTAGATAATTAAATAAATTAATTATTATATCGTCGAAAAATGCGGGTCATTACATTCTTCCCCCCTTAAAATAATTTCGTCCTCGAAATTGCTAAGGTAGGAAACAAACCCTATATACTGGTTAGAACTTATCGGTCCACTTCTCAACTTCAGTTTCCAACTGAACTAATTTTAATTTCAATTAAAAATTAATTAATTCTTACAAACGAAAATTTCCAAAAATCCTGAAAATTTTCTAACACCCTAACTTTTTGAAAAATTTCGCCAGCACCTCCTTTGTACTGGTCAATATCTCAAACTCCAACTCGCCTCTCTGTCCTTCTTCAACCCAAAAGAAAATCAAAATGCCAAGTGGCTTGCCAATTCGGCTCATAAATTCCAAACTCATATAAAATATAAACTTGTACCTTTTTGTCGGGCATATCATTACATCCCTACTATCTGTTACCACTTCGGCATATACCAATGCCATTCTAATCAAACTTAAATCAGTTCATCCTCAGATCCAATCATTTGCTTATCTAAGCCGAATTCAATTTCAATTCGAGTTTCAAATTTCAAACTCTCAACTTATCCTTTCAATTCCAATCCAGATTATTCTCTAATCACTTCCAGTTTTCTTAACCTATCATCTCAAGTTAAATTCTGATTTATTTTTACCATCTTATTTTATTTAACTTCATAAGTTAAATTTAAATTCCATGATTTAAATTCCTGGGTTTTATTTCAAATCAATTTGAAATCATACTGCCAATTCAAAACCTTTGAATTTTTCTAAATAACTTGTTTCCTCAAAACAATTCAAATCGAAATCTCTAGTAGTAATCCACCACTTAGAACTCGAAAATCACACCGATGATACTGCGCAGTCATCATCGGGATTATTTTCCAGCGACCCAAGTGATTCCAATACTATATCATTTTCAATACCGTTACTAAATACTTCCATTTTGAAAACATTTCAAAATCTCCCAGGAACTTAAAATTTCCTTATTTTAATTCCAAATCTGATTTAAATTCATATTTAATTCATCTTATTTCATATACTTTACTTATATGATTCTGATTGGTTATATACTTAACCATTTAATTTATAATCTTACTCGATTATAATAACAACAAATATATCCTATATATGATAATATATCACATATCCATACTGTGTCGATTCATCGTATTCAAGTGTTTATTTACTCCTACCGATACAGTGGATCAAACTGATCGACCAGAACTCACAAACAACCCAGCCAATGAATCTCCACAATATAAAACCATTTTTATATCAAATACAAATACGCACTCGTATATATACACTCAAACTCAAACTAGGGTATTACTAACCCTATCTCTACCGAGTCACGCCACAGAGCCAAGTAATTCTTAACTTAAGCTCTGATACCAACTGTAACGACCCGGATTTTTAGCGACTTTGGTTATCGACGTAAGCCCGACGTCGATAACCAAAACATCGAAAAATCCCGGTTGTTAGTGAAAGAAATTAGAGGGTGAGAATAGATAAGATAGAAATTTAGAATAGAAGAAGAAAAGAAGAACTTACATCATCAGAGTAACACGAATCTCACAGCGGAACGAATAACATATAATATATAACATAACTTTGAAATATAACAGTTATGTATACAATAGCACTTATCAGGGTACAGCACTTACAACACAGCGGAAATAACTATAGCTATATGATCTTGAAGCCTCCTGCTCCAAGCTCTTCCAGTATATCTGTAAAACCCGACTACTTGACTGCCCATACAAATTTAGGCACCCAAGAGTTTAGGGAAAACAACAAATAAACTCCGGGTCAGTCAAGTGACTGGTGTGAATAAACTCAAATCATTTAAAACAGGTATATGATATCTCATAAGACCACGCCGTGAATACGGAACGGGTTTTTCCCTTATGAGAATCCAAACATTTTTGCAAAGCAATATCATTCTGATATTATAATAATGTCTAAGTACAAATAAATATCAGTCTAGTAGAAACGCTTGCATCTCACGTTCTACATACATAGTATACAATCACAACCGCAAGCACGTATTGGGTAATGGATTTCCAACTATGACAAGGTAAGGAATCACCTTCCGATCAGTGTACTCTAGGAACGATACACTGGAGTTCAACAAGAACATCTTGCAACTCAGCCACACATGACCGACCACTCATTTCGCTTGAGTGTATCGAATGTACATCACCAACGGTTGGGATCAGCAACCGTTCCCGTATATATATATATATGGGACAGCATTGATAGATTTAAGAAACAAATGAATATTCACTAGATAGGTGATTATACACCCTACTTCGGTGCGACCGACTTAGCCATGCTGCCTGCCCGATTTCTGTCATTTACCGGATGATGAGGCTAGAAGCTACGCTTTATCATCACATCAGATTCACTTCGAATGCCACATTGTCAGATCCATCAGAATCACTAATTGACATCTACAACCATACATTATGTGTCAGCTAAAAGAAGTTTCCTTCTCCGCTTCCACTCTTGGTATAGTTGAAGAAATCAATGTACGTGACCGTCTGGAAATACTATGTCAGACATCCATCTTCATTCACTTAGAAATGTCACATCGTCATACCCGCCAAATCACAAATTGACTTATCCAAAAATAACACGGGTATACAGCTAAGACAAACGAATTCCTCCGCCACCAAACGTGAATACGTTTGAACAGATCAACTTACGCGATCCACTGGATATACTCTGTCAGACCTTCGTCCATACAAGTTGTCCTGGGACTGGACAAACCGAAGGCACTATTCTGTAAACAGGATAGCCCTTGCATTTTACTCCGTCTTCAATTATCTTTGGCATATATGATTCGCAACGCTTATGCCAATACAGAGTGGTTCTATGGATAATAATCCAACCGGTCTCTCCATATTAACAACGTTAAAATGGTCAAAACTTCGATAGTCGGTGAGTTAACTATCAAAGAAAAACAAGTGTGCAAACAACGATATTATTTCCAAATGGAAATTATATCGAACAAACATCATTTTACATAAATCTCTTTAGTTCATTTATTTACTTATCTCCTGTTTCCCTATATTCTAAATTCTTATTTTCTTTTATCAGAAAACATTTCTGATTCTCGTTTGGAAAACATTTCCAAAACTCCTTTACGATCAAACCTTACCATTTCTTAGTTAAGAAGGAAGTCACTCAAGTTGGGGTATAATTACCTCTCAGACCTTAACTGAACAACGTTATAACTTCGAAATGGTCAAAGTTTATCTTTTAATCTTTAACAACTTCTCTACGCTTTTTCTCGGATTCAATTTTACTAATCCACTTCTATATTTAAAACATTGGTTATAACGATAACGTTAAAATCCTTACTTTCGAATTATCTAACTTTAATTATAACTTCTATTCTTATTAGTGAATAATTAACCTAACACTTATTTATTTATAAATAAATAAATCTCTATTTAGACACTGGAAAGTATAAGTACTTTCCCGAATTCGATATAATCGAATTTGTCGATTAACTCTCTTCGAGAAATCTCTATTCGATTAACTCTTCTTCGAATAACCTATATTCGATTAACTCCTTCTCGAATAAACTATATTCGAAAATCTCTCTTCGAATAACTAATATTCGATAACTCTTCCTTTTCAAATATCTCATATTTGAAAATCTCACTTCGATTAAACTATAATCGATAACTCCCTTCGATGAAACTAACATCGATAACTCCTTTCGATGAAACTAACATCGATTAATTCCTTTCGATGAAACTCGACGAACTGAACTTATTTACTTTACTCGATCATCTTGACTTGATAACTTAACTTGCTAACTTAACTCGATTATCTTAACTAAATCACTTGACTCAATCATCTTGACTTGATAACTTAACTTGCTAACTTAACTCGATTATCTTAACTTGATTATCTTAACTTGATTACTCATATCGAATAACTAATATTCGATTTAACTCCATTTAACTCTATTCGAATAACTACTATTCGATTAACTCTATTCAACTCTATTCGAATAAACTATATTCGACTAACTCTATTTAACTCCATTCGAACAACTATTTTTCGACAACTCTATTTAACTCCATTCGAACAACTATTATTCGACAACTCTATTTAACTCCATTCGAACAACTATTATTCGACAACTCTATTTAACTCCATTCGCTTGACTCTAGATCGCAGCGATCACAATGGGTACGCCTGATTCCCTCAGGAAACATCTGACCGCCTTAGGCTATCTGCAGCCCTGCGAATTACGCTAGCAGTCATACAAGGTGGCAACTTACCCTGAATACTATGTTTGACTAACTCTGTCTCAAATAACTATATTTGATTAATTCTAGTTCGTGTTAACTCTAATCGATTAACTCTAACTAATTAACTCCAACTGGTTAATTCTAACTGATTAACTCTAACTGATTAACTCTAACTAGTTAACTCTATTTGACTAACTCGACAAACTAACCCCTTTCGAATAACATATTCGATTAACTAACTTCGAATACCATATTCGATTTCTCCTTTCGAATGTCTATACTCGATTAACTACTTCGAATACCATATTCGATTTCTCTTTTCGAATGTCTATATTCGATTAACTAACTTCGAATACCATATTTGATTTCTCCTTTCGAATGTCTATACTCGATTAACTACTTCGAATACCATATTCGATTTCTCCTTTCGAATGTCTATATTCGATTAACTAACTTCACTTTATAAAGATTTCCTTTTTAACAACGTTTTATTCATTGGAAAAGACTTACTTTTAAATAACGGTTCTACCCTTTAAAAATGATTTCCCTTTTTATAATGTTTCCTTTCCAATTCTATTTGTAAATGGTTTACAAATATTTCCTTTTCAAATTTATACTTGAAATATTCTAACTCCTTAAATTCCCGGGAAAATTCGCCATAACCTCCTTTGTAACGGGAGCATCGGGAAAATCCCCAAACTCGCCACACAGGCCTTTCCATTCAAAAAGAAATGTTTTGAATTTATTTCCTTTTCAAATATCTCCTATTTATAAATATCCCAATTTATAAATATTCCTTATTTATAAATATTCCAGTTTATAAATATTTTATTTTCACTATCACTTTGAAAATCTCCTTTATCAACATCCCGTATGTTATGTTATTCAATCATATCGAATCACGATGATCAATAACGTCCAACCACATAAAATCGACAATAGAGTATATATCACATCATATAACAGAATATATGAATCAAAACAGTATTATAATTATTGAGGAACCCAGTTGGGTCCCTCCAACCTGTTCCCTGCATCACAGATGTTACACAGTAAAATCAACATCACTTTCAGTTCGATAGTATATATTCTGATAGCAGAATCAATATATAAATATTTATCAGTTTATATACATATATATATATTTATATATATATATATAATTTCCACTAACTGACTAGCAGTTCAATCAATCAACCAACATACAGAAATCAACAGATGATTAACAGTTCTAAGAATACATTATAAAAATATAACTGTTCAGAGTTGGTGAGTTTTACTCACATTTGCAGTTCATCGTTAAAGAACGATAAACTGTTATTTGATTTGAATCAAACGGTTTATTTCGCCATAAATTGTAACGAGCTCCGATGGACTTCCAGTTAGTTCCATCATGTAGTGTCCGTCCATACGATCCCAACGTGACTGACGGTTCGTGATTCTGATTTCATATGGTCGAGATATAGCGGTTACAAGCTATGATACAATTAAATAAATATAAACTTGGATTTTAATTAAACTCGGGCCTTATACCTTCATCCCGGCCCACTACCAAGCCCATGAACCCCTTAAAAACCGGACCCGCTCGTTCTCATCTCTCCCAAACCAGAACTCCCGTAAGCTTCCTCCTTTTACAGCCATTCACGCAAAAACACTTCACCACAATTCGATCGATACTCCAAAATAAAACCACCATACAACTCGTCATCAACATCTCATCGCCTCCGACACCAGCACAAGCACCACGGCCTCTCCCTGTTGACCGCGACGGCTGCCCGTTCGAGCACAGAGCAGGGATCGTGCGTCACCAATTTCAACCGAGCTTTGCTACGATCTCCCAACCGAAGCTGCTCCTTGCCATTCGTTCAAATCCGCCCTTGAATTTGCCAAATCTTTAGCCCATTCGAAGAATTTGGAAGCCCTAGCTTCACTGTGATGTTTCAGAGCACCAGCGAACAAGCACCGAAGTCCTCCAGATTAACACCGGTCGAACTGAATTCGCATACGAGTCCCATTGAAGGGGTTTCAAGATTTATAGAATTTTATTTTGATTTTACTTGAATTATTGAAGATGAACTTTCAGGTTTTATCATGAGAGAAGTGGCGGCCTAAAATTTCCATTGACCAGAGAACGTATTAGGGTTTAGGAGAAAGTTAGTGAGGGGTATTTATAGACCACAAAAATATCTAGATATTTTTATAGAGGAATATTCCCGGTATATTCTCATTTATATATTCATCTTTGCCTTCTAAAAATCCGTGTGATCACACACAATACCCAAAAATCACGAAAATTAACATGTAGCTAGAGTTCGACATTTCGGCCCCAACGAAACTGGTTTCGTCGAATTCTGACTTCGTATGCTCACACAGCGTATTTTTAACTGTTGAAATACTGACTGTTTTACACTCTAAAAATTCGTACGGCCACACATTGACTCTAAAAATCACGAAACTGGAAATCTAACAACTATTTGACATTGCGGATCCAACAAAATTAGTTTCGTCGAATTCCGACTTCGTTTGCACAATTGGCTATTTTCAATGCTCTGAATGACCTATTTAAATATATAAATATATTTAAATATAATTAAATTAAATATAAATAAATTTATATTATCGTATATCTTCACATATGATATCGTACAGCTCCAGAATATCATATCAGAATATACAGTTTGATATTTCAGATTCCAGATTATCTCGATATTCAGTTTATACTGAAAATCCATTTATAACGTATATAAAGCGTCGCAAATTATAAAGGAATTTCACAGCGACTTTTCTGAAATTTGATTTGGACATAACTCAAAATCTACACGACGAAATCCCGATATTTCTCTTCCACTAGAAAGATATACTCCACCAGCTCCACACGTTTCTTGTTTCACAGAAATCCGGCTTAAAACGGCTTCTGTATATTCAGTTGAAGTTCAAATCACCAAATAGCAAACTGTCGCGCCATTTCGAGCTCGATTAAAATTATATTATAACTCTACGTTCAAACTGTCGTTTATATAATATATTCGTCAATATAATTCAACTCTAAGCTGAATAAATCCCTAGGGATGACCCAGCTCACATTATATTGTCAATTTACTATTTCTGGTTATTTCTGAATTAAATATATTATTTAATTATTATTTTAAATTAAATATTCCTTATAATTTAATTAACGACCATTATATCCTCTAAACTCTTTTTAAATAATTAAATAAATTAATTATTATATCGTCGAAAAATGCGGGTCATTAAATGGTTAGTCGAATAGAGTTAGTCATACATAGTTGTTCAGGATAAGTTGCCATTATCCAGTTCCTACCTTTTCTCAGATCCGCGTCCTTACTCTTTTCCATTTTCCAATTTTTTTTCCTTCTTGCAACGGTTAGTGGACAGTACCTTGCTTGCTTCATTCCTAGACTTAACGTCCACCTTCACAACAGGAGAAGTTCCTGAAGCTCCATTTTAACACCAACGTACCCTCTCTACTCCTCCACAAAACGTTGCACCACCATATCCCATTATTTCTCACGTTCTCCAAACTCTCCACTACATTGCCCCCACAATACTTACAGCTTCAGCTGTTCATCATTTCAAATTTCCCTTTTTTTTAGACGCAAGACCCAAAACTTGGCCCAACCCATTTTCTTCAGTCTGGTAACCCGCTTCGCCCATCCATCTTCTTCCCCGAACCAGTTTCTCTTCCTGATACTCCTCTTTTGTTTTATAAACTACATGGATCCACGTGGATTTAAACCCGCAAGGTATGGTAAGTGTTCTTCTCTCCACGCCTTGGCTACTTTCTGAAACCCGGTCTCCTTCATCGGCTACATGGCTTTCCGCTGAACCCCATAACGCTGACTTACCTCCTGTGGGTCACGGACATCACACAACTTCCCACGCAAGAGCCAAAACCCTACTGTTCTCTTGGACAACCTATTCTCCATCCCTCCAACGCACCGTACACCTACCACTGCACCGTCCTCAACTCCCCTGCTTTGAAACCGTTACCCATATGTACTCCAGAGAAAAAGAATGATCGCACATCCCTTCCAAACAAGAACTGCACCCCTCCTTGTTCATCAACGTCGGCCCTAACATTCCTTGAGGCTCGCCTGCAACTGTGTCAGACCCATCTAACTTCGGCCAAAGCTTCAAACTCGCGGCTTATATATATATTTTTAAACAATAGGCTCGGTTTTTTTTTACTTTACTTATTTTTTTTATAACTTACATGTCAAAGTGGGAGGATTCCTTCAGCTGGAAGGAAAAAGAATGAAGCACAAGCTTTATATAGAAGAAGAGACGTGGTGGTGAAGGAAACATGGTTACCAAGGAATTTAGAAAGTGTGGCCGACAAGGAAGCTAAATTGATTTGTTAATTGTTGCGTTGTTTCCACAGTTCTATTGTAGCCGTGTTTGTACGAATGGGTAGGATAGCATGTGGTTCGTTGGAAACTTAATGAAGAAGGACCGTGGTATTGCAAACATTTGCATGTGCTCCGATATATTTCGATTAAATACATGGCATATAAAATAGAGTGGGGGGAAGTTTTAACTGTTAAAGGTAGGTTGTTTTCCTTCGGTTCAAAGTAATAGGTTGAAAAGGATTATTAGAGTAGGTGTGTTATTTTATTTTTTAGATTTGATAGGCAGCGCATGGGCTAGGATTGATTTAATGGCACCTTGGTACATTTAAGTGGTAGACAGACAAGTATTTAGCTCAGGCCGATGAGTATAAATTTGATAAGATCTTTTTTTTATTAATAGTATTTTAAGTGTTGAATTATTTCTAAGTGATGTTAACATTTAATGATTGCACCGTCACACACTCCAAACGCGACAAAAAATGGACGTGTTGTTACGTCCTGACGAAACGGTCTCAAAGAAATTTGTTTCATCGAAAACGGAGGTCGTTTGAAAATAAAAATATTTATAAGTCCTATATACAGTCGATAAAAAAATATTTTTAAAATCAAAAAAAATCATATTTAAATGAAAATAAACTATTATCGCATATTTCCAAATAAAATATTTAAAAATCGATTTAAATATTCAAATCCAAACGGTCGAAAAATCCGGGTCGTTACAGCACTATCATGATTTGCATTAAGGAGGTCAACTGAATCAGTAGACCTCCTGATTTTGCATTAGACAAGGAATATATACACACACTTTATGCATATGTTCATACGGCATTAATAATCTTCTAAGTACAATGGATGCCTGTGTTTGATGGTTGAGTAGATGGATGATTGGATGTTAGGATATACATTCTCCTTAACTTGGAGATTTCGAGGGAGAAATCCTTTAAGGAGGGGAGAATGTAACACCCTAAATTTTCTGTGAATATTAAATTAACGAATTTAAGAAACTTAATTTCAAAATTGAGAATTAAAGGAAATGGGTTAGGCCATTGCGTTCGATTCGGAATTCTGCTTGAGGTAGAGTCCGAGTTTGCGTGAATTGGACTCCGTATGAAGAAGTTAGGGCCTTCCGAAGTTTCAGAATTCAAATAAATTAAAAACAGTTCGAAATTCAAATTCAGATAGGGGAGCAGGCTGGGCGGGAATTCTCCCGCCCAAAGGCCAAGTTGACCTACCCATACAGGTCGACCAGGGGGTCGACCACCCCCCCCCCCCTCCGCGCATATCTGAAAGGTGACGATGTTTTGACTCACTGATGAGTCATTAGGGATAAGGTGGTTATTCTATCTTATCTGGATGGTCTTGATTCCTTCTAAGTTAATCTGACAGCTCCTGATTAATTAAAATTCTATATAAGCAACCTAACCCTCAACCTAAAATCACACTAGTTCATACCAAGAGCCATCATGCCGTCAATGGTGAACCTAGAGTAGCCGCCATTTTCTTTCTACTCTAAAGCAAGATAGAAGCAAGAATCGAAATCAAATCTAATCTAAATTAGAATAACAATTAGTCTACATCAAAGGCGAGCAATTCAGTTTCAGAATACAGATCCCAGAAAAACAAGACTGTTCTTTTGTTTGTGAGTACTATTTCTTTCATAATATAATTATTAAATTAATTATGATGGGTTGTAATTGGATTATGAGAACATGTATGTTGAATCGCATGATGTTGTTTAACTTTGTAGATCTATTTCATATTTAACTTGATTATATGCAAGTTTAGGATGTTAAACCATATGTTAATTTATATGTGAATCTTATGCAAGTTTGGGTTGTTAAATCATATGTTAATTCATACGTGAATCTTATGCAAGTTTGGTCGTTAATTCATATGTTAATTCAATATGTGAATCTTATGCAAGTTTGGATGTTAAATCATATGCTAATTCGTATGTGA
Source organism: Allium sativum (assembly GCA_030737875.1). Classification (NCBI taxonomy): domain Eukaryota; kingdom Viridiplantae; phylum Streptophyta; class Magnoliopsida; order Asparagales; family Amaryllidaceae; genus Allium; species Allium sativum. Next base: position 764,395,917 of record CM060912.1, on the reverse strand, counting down.
ATCATTATGCAAGTTTGGAATGGTAAATCGTATGTTAGTTGAATAATGAATCTTATGCAAGTCTATGTGTGAATTGTACACAAGTTCATATATGAATCAAGCATATACATATGCTAGTTTATATGCTAAACATGTGACACTAATTTACATGTTTAGATCCATATGCAAGTTTATAGGAATCTATACGTAAGTTCACAATTTATGTAAGTTTAGATGAAAAACCATATTTATGTGCAAGTTCACATTTTTATGTTTAGATCTATATTCATATCCATGATAGTTTATGCAAAATTATGTATGTTCATTGCCTATGCAAGTTCTTGACTATGCAAACTTATGCTATAATTCTTAGATCTATTTTATGTGTTATGCAAGTTGTGATGTTGCTTTTCTTTTTATAAGTTAGACTATTTGCGAGTCTGACATATTTCATGTTACAACCTATGAACGACGTGGGGATAATGGGAAAATATTAATTATGTAAATTGTGAATTGGCATAAAATGGCTTTAAAGGCATATAAATTAATTTGAGACATTAATTGGTATAATTTTTATACCTAAAGAGTATAGACCTAATTTAGGTAACAATTATGGACATAATTAGGAAATTATTGGAAATTTGAATAGGGATAATTAATTCATATTGGGGTGAAATAATTTGTAATAATAAACGCCTAAGACACGAGGTTAGACTCGTTTGTGGTGTAAGACTGCCCGGACCCGCCCGACAAATCCAGTAACCACAAACGGTAGTCTAATATGAGAGGTCAAAGGCACAAATTAAATGCGTAACAATTGTAAAGACACAAGGTTAGGCTCGTTGGCGGTATAAGACTGCCCGGACCTGCCCGACAAATCCAGCAACCGCAAACAGTAGTCTAATGTGGGAGGTCTTTACAAGGTTATGGTTCTAATGAATTAAGTAACACCTAACCAGATAAACATGTGGTGGGACATGGGGGTTAAGTGGGTGGCCTGGGTGGCATGTGAAATACGATTAGAAACACTTAACCAAGTTGAAAACATGTAAGAAGACATGAATAAGAAGGGGTTAAGTGGGAAATTCTAGTGGGGACCAAGCATAGGTGGAAAGCTTGTGTCAAGTATGGGGACCCTTTTCAAACCAATAACCCATTAAGTATCTTTGTGAGCTCGAGTTAGATCGAGGACGGGACACGCTTACTGGGTTTGATTGTAAGAGGTCAAAACGGGTTAACGGCGGAAACGCAAGTCCAACGGGGTCATGTGTGTGCGTGGGCCCGTGCTAGTAGGTAAGACGTTGTTTCATCGTGTAGATATAAGTCGTGCATCTTTAGTGGTATCGGGTTGCCACTTTGGGGAGTGATACACCCCACTATGAGACCAACACGGGTATCTACGAGCTAGGGAGCCGATCGCTTGGGGGTAGTGGGTACAACTAGTGGAGATAGGGGCTGGCGGCACCTATGAAGGTAGCTAGGGGTACACGAAACTACCATTATAATTATTATGTATGCGGGATCAACTCTTAGGGTGATTAGTAGTGGTGCACTATAGCAATTATCCTATAGCGATTAAGCGCGAGATTAACGCCAGAATATTCCTCCTGTTTGTTTTGTCTTGCCCACTTGTTTCATAGTCATTCCGTTTTACCAGTTTATGCCTTATCCTAATTGCTTTAATAATTGTATTGTTAAAGTTATGGTACTCGCCAGACTTTATGTCTGATCCCCTTTTGTTTTCGCCTCTTTTCTTGCTTCCCCCTTCCCCCAGGTTCTCAGGGTGGGACTAGTTCTAGTGGAGCTTAATCAGGATCTTTCTCTCTCTTTTGGAAGTGCTTGGATTGCTGAAAGTAAAGTTCAGCTCATCTCTTTTATGGCTACTTATGTTGGGGTTATGCTTTTTATTTTATGTACTAAGAAAACAATTTATCAAGATCGTTACTAAGTGTACTTGGTTTTTCTGTTGGTTTATGATGTTGTTGTAATCAAAACTATTTCTCCGCTGCAATAAAAGTTGTTTTGAAAATTTTCAAGTACCAATATATGTATCTGTATTGTTATATTCTGTTCTATTCACCAATGATACTCCATGAAAGTTAATGCATTCCCTTTGAGAGTGACATTAATGGACGTGGGGTGTTATAGTATTTACTATCTAGACTAGATATATTAATACAAAATTATATTTCTAAAAGTGTTAATATAAAATTATTTATATCTATATTTCTAAAAGTATTAATACAAAACTATGTTTTTTACAACCATGCATCTGCACGGGTACTACAATAATAAAGTTTAAAGGTAATTGGATGATTATTTTTGTTCAACATTTAATAGTTATCGACGTTCATTAGTTATAACAACAAATGGTATAGATAATGTTACAGGGTGAGAAAATAATAAGGCATGGTGATTAGACTTATAGACCTCTGCCTACTACTTTATCTTACATGCAAACAAATGCTGCTAGGAGATTACACGAGAAAATGTGGGGGGTTCTTGCATGGTCATGTTTTTTGTTAGAAATTACATAAATGGTAATAAATTATAATCTAATGGGTTAAAGTTAATTTTGTCTGATTTATATGTTTTATTCTACATTAGTACCAAAATGAAAGTGGTACAATATGCCTATAATTTATTCTACTTTCTGCTTACCCATACCATGTCATGTTTAAACAATACAATATAACAATGTAATCTGCCTTTTCGGTTATGGTATCAACACAAAGTCTTTAAAAAATAAATAAAATCTAGATAGATTCTTATTCAAAAGATGAAAATGATGATAGCTTAACCAAAAAGCAATAAATATTTATGATTTATTTGCCAAACTTAGCATAAAAAGTAATGAGGTTACACTCATTTCCATATAACCTCTACTATCCTTAATAAGGCTGTTGATTTTAGTTTGCTTATCAAGTAAACATATAGCACTACAGAGCTATTAGTTATTTAAACTCACTAATTGACAATCACTATGTAGTAACACTATCATATTTAGATGTGTTATGCTTATATTGCACTGTAAAAAACACTTCTGATTGTTGATTGAGCTTTTGGACACCTTAAAATTTGTTTTAATTATGTATTATAGGTAGTTGATCCTTTGCCTAAAATCAAGGATTGTATGACTCAATTAATAATCTTTTGAGTATTGGCCTTTACTAAGGTCTCCTACTTTCTATGGAAAATGGACATACTAATCTATAGTTCAATTGAATTCAATTTTTCATTGGTATTTTTATTTATTTATCCTAATTTGGGGACTCTGCGGTTGGTCTTTTTTTTCATTAAAAAACTTATTATTATTAAATACATTATTCATATTTATATGAAGTATTTATTTTGTTTTCTTATTTGAGTTCTAAAATTGCTTATAACTGATATCTCAACACTGCTTTAATAAGATACTGCATCCCCTTCTTTTTTTATTGTCTGTTTACACTGAATCTCTTCTTAGTTAATGTCTAGTTACAACTGTATTTGCAGAAAGTATGTCTGTAAAAAACACTAATGTGTTTACCCTTACATGAATATTAAGATGTTTACCATTACGTATTATATACTTTTTTAGATGGAATGAAAGTCTTTAAAACATAGGCAGGTCTGCTACTGATGTGGCTTTTGATTGCATATAGGGGCGAATCTGGCTATCCCTTTTAGGAGGATCAAAGTTTGAGGAGGGTCAAGATTTTATGCAAAACTGGGTAAAGCTGAGCAAAATTTGGCAAAACTGGGTAAAGTAACACGGGGGAATTAATGTTTGAGGGGGGTCAGATGCCTACTAAAGCTTATACATAGATTCGCCCCTGATTGCATATGTACATGTTGCATCAATTTTGTTTGGAACTTCATGTATAATAGTGTAAGTATAGTTTATGAAGCTATATTGATAATAAAGATAACTGTTATGGCTCCTGAAAATAGTGCAACAACCACTATTGCTCATAACCGTACCCGGAGAAATATCAAGATGCCAAGTCGTTTTCAAAGCTAAAAGCCATGCAGGAATTTCTGTTGCCTGCACATGATGACAAACAAGTTTGTTATGGCAATTTGCCTTTTATAATGAAGATAACTGTTATGCCATAACAAATAAGTTTGTTATGGCAATTTTCCTTTTATTATGTTTTTCTTTTTTTTCTGTTCGAAATATGTAGCCATAAGGACACCTGGCATCTAGAAGCATCTCTAACTTGCATACATATTCCACTGTTATGAATGAGAAAAAGAGGCTGGAATTAAATCGTCTCTATACTTCTCTGTGTTTCATCTTCTCCCTCTTATAATCTTCTTCAAACTCTCCTCCTCCTCCATTAATCATTCTACTTTCTTACAAACACCATAACATTGGTGCTTTCACTGCTATTGAAACATGACCCGCACTGATGAGGCTCTTCTCCATCTCCGTGAAACCACTATCCAATAGTAACAAACCCTTGACACCATCCAAAATACCTTCCAAATATAAATCAATAATCAACAAACCCAGATTTCCGATATACAATCCACACTCCAAACACAAGCCGCATCCATCCAACAAATGAACCAAACCCTTACCGAAATAGCCATTAAACTCTACAGCTTGCCCCTTCCAACTTCACCACACCAACCTCCCAGTGCATCCACAGTCAATAACCCATCCATTCGCTGACCTCCCATCATACCCACTCCACCCAATCTTCATATTCGACCACCAAAATGCGAACTCACAACTTTTGACGGATCCAATCCCTTAGATTGGCTTTTCCAAGCCGAACGATTCTTCCAATACCATTCCACACCAGACGGACAAAGAACCAACTTAGGAAGTTTCTACATGAAAGGCCAAGCCCTTACATGGTTTCGATGGATGTACATCAATCAACAACTAAACTCTTGGCCGACATTAGCAAAAGCCATTGAACAACGTTTTGGGCTTTCCTCCTTCATTAATCCTCAAGCCACTCTATTCAAACTTCGCCAAATAACCACCATAGAAGAGTACCAATCAACCTTCGAAATGATTAGAAACCGAAACACAAACTTACCATCTGATGCACTCCTTAATTGTTTCCTCTCTGGCCTAAAAACACTGTTGGGAAACAATGGCTGAGTCACTTACTTTGTCGCTTTCTTGAAGACGATTCGGCGATCTGGTAGGTGGTGCAAAACCAGTTCGTACTTTCGTCGCCGCCTCTGGGATAAAACAACCTCTCCGAAATTAATAACTGATTTGCTTTGCACAAACAAACCAGTGAAGATTTGCACTTTCTGATTTTTAACTGCTCGAAAAAATTTTAAGAATATTTTTAATGGCGGAAGAAGAGAAAAGCAGAATTTTTCTATATGGATCTCATCTGATCTAATGATAATATATAGACGAGGATTAGGTTATTCGAAAATACTGGTCAGTGGAGGAAAATAGGATCTGCGAAATACTTTGTCAAAATTTTTACCGCTTCATATTAAAGTTGGTTCAGAAATATCCGGATTTAAAAAAAAAACAGGTTTGAAAAATTCAGTGTTTTTTGGACCAAAAATATAAGTGTCTACACAACATAGCCAAGGCCCAAAGCCCAAGCCCAAGCCCGAACCGAACCAAGCCGAGCCGTGCCGGGTCGGGTCGAGTCGGTCGGTCGGTCGCGCGTGCGTGTGTGGTGGTCATGATGCATGGGCTCCCTCCTCACAACAAAGCATGTATTGGGAGCCCCAAGGCCCCATCAAAGCTTCTTAGAAACAAGTATAAATACTTGCTTCTTTCATATAATCCCATGATGTGGGACTATTCACATTAAGGAGCCACTCATACACTTATTCAAATATTTTAATAATTCACTCATAAATTTCCAACAATCCCCCACTTGAATTTTTAAAATATTATCGAGCAATTTCTAAAAAACATAAGACTGTGCATAAACAAAGGTGTCATCCGACTTGAACCTTTGCATAGTGAGCAAGATTCAGTTTTTACTAGAGTGACATGTAGTCTTGAACTCTATTCCTGACATCAAACCACACACAATCTTTTCTATAGTGCAATCAAATAAGCCCATGCGTTTATGGCCATGCACGTCTATCCCAGTTTAGTGAACGCTCTAGAAGTTTTGCCCAAAACTCCATAGGAAACGGCCTCATTTCCACATTCACATAGGTGAGTCTATCAAGAGTACTCCTGGAGGTAGGTACTCCACTCCAAATAGAGTATAGATCTCATTAAGAGTTTCTATTAACTCATCCTCTATCACTTCACGAATACATGCTTCTTAGTTTGTTAAATAGCATGTTCAACTTCTATCACTACACAACTTGTTTTTACCCATTGAACCTATTTCTTGGGATCTCCAGTCATTTAGGTCGGGTTACCATTGTGTGTGACTCAACAATCTAAGGGTAATAGTCCCATTCTTTTAGAAGAATTATGGACTTTCTCTCTTGACAGTCCTTTCGTCAAAGGATCTGCCAAATTTTCTTCACTACATACGTAATCTACTCTAACTGTACCTGTAGAAAGTAGCTCTCTAACCGTGCTATGCTTACGACGTATTTGTCGTCTCTTACCGTTATAATAACGGTTCTGAACTTTTGCAATAGTCGCGGTACTATCGCAATGTATCAGCACAGCCGGTATCGGTTTTTCCCATAAGGGAATCTCAACTAGAAGATTTCTCAAATACTCTGCTTCTTCACTAGCTATGGCTAGTGCTATCATCTCAGACTCCATAGTAGACTGAGCCAAAATAGTCTGTTTCTTGGATTTCCAAGAAACAGCTCCTCCAGCGATGCTAAATATATAGCCACTGGTCGCTTTAGAATCATCAGATAAAGTATTCCAGTCTGCATCTGAATATCCTTCAAGTACAGCTGGAAACTTTTCATAATGTAATCCAAGGTTCATAGTTCGTTTAAGGTATCTCATGACCCTTTCAATAGCATGCCAGTGCTCTATACTAGGCCTACTAGTAAACCTGCACAATAATCCCACGACATAGGCAATGTCGGGTCTTGTACAATCAGTGGCATACCGAAGGCTGCCAATGATGCTCGCATAATCAGACTGTCTTACACCTTCACCAGTGTTCTTAAATAACTTTACACTTGGATCGTATGGTGTGCATGCAGGTTTACAGTCAAAATAATTATATTTCTTTAGTATCTTCTCAATGTAATGAGACTGATCCAAAGAAATTCCCTTTTCTGACCTAGTAATTTTAATGCCAAGGATTACACTCGCCTTACCCAGATCTTTCATATCAAAATTGGCAATTAATAAGGATTTGACTGAATTTATGGCATGAATGTTTGACCCAAGAATGAGTAGATCATCTACATAAAGGCATATAATAGTGCAAATATCATTCTCATATTTCTAATAAATGCATTTGTCACTTTCATTAACTTTAAAACCATTTTAAATGATTAAGTTATCAAATTTTTCATGCCACTGTTTAGGTGCTTGTTTTAAACCATATAATGATTTATCTAACATGCATACTTTATGTTCTTGACCATGTACTACAAATCCTTCAGGCTGGTCCATATAAATTTCTTCGTCTAATTCACCATTCAAAAAAGCGGTTTTAACATCCATTTGGTGTATTGGTAAATTATGAATGGAAGCAAGTGAGATTAATACCCGAATGGATGTTAATCTAGCTACATGTGAAAAAGTGTCGAAGAAATCTATATTTTCTTTTTGTCTAAAACCTTTAGCTACTAGTCGTGCTTTGTATTTATCTATAGTACCATCAGGTTTTAGTTTCTTTATAAGCACCCATTTACAGCCTATAGATTTACAACCAGGGGGTAAATCTGCCAAATGCCTAGTCTTATTGGATTCAAGAGAATCCATCTCATCATTTATAGCCTCTCGCCAGAAATCGGCATCTAGTGAAGATAAGGCCTCTTGGAGGTTTAAGGGATCCTCCCCTATCGTAAAAGCGCTAAAATCCGAACCAAAATCTTTTACGGTTCTTGCTCTTTTACTTCTTCTAGGTTCAACTTCAGAACTTTTATCAAGTTCTATTCTAATAGGCATACTTAATGTGCCCCCATTATTCCTTAATTTAAAAGGAAATTTAGTTTCATAAAAATCAGCATCATTTGATTCAATTATGTTATGTGCATTTATATCATAAAATCGATATGCTTTGCTATTAATAGCATAACCTACAAATACACATTCATATGCTCTACTTGCCAATTTTATTCTCTTGGGGTCTGGAATGCGAACATATGCTAGACAACCCCAAGTTCTAAAGTATGATTCATTGGGTTTATGATTCTTTAAAATTTCATAAGGTGAAATTTTATTCTTAGATTTAGGGATTCTATTTAGAACATAACATACAGTCAATAAAATATCCCCCCACCAATGTTTTGCTGCACAAGAATTTAGTAGGATGGCAACTACTAATTCGGTAAAAGTCCTATTTTTTCTTTCATCTTTACCGTTCATTTCAGGTGAATAGGGTGCAGTTCTTTCATGTACAATACCATGCATTTTATAGAAGTCCAGAATTGAATTGGATTCATATTCTGTTCCTCTGTCACTACGAAATCTCTTGATTTTCCTATTTGTTTGATTCTCAATTTCAGTTTTGAATGTTTTAAACATGTCAAAAGCATCACTTTTATTTTTCATAAGATATACATATGTGAAATCAGAACAATCATCGATAAAAGTGATAAAATAACGATGTCCATTTCTAGTCAAAGTGCCATCAAGTTCACATATGTCAGAATGAATCAAGTCTAAGGGTTCAGATTCTCTATCAACAGATTTATGAGGTTTCTTTGTGATTTTTGCTTGTGTACAGAATTCACATTTATCAGATTCAGATTCTGCTATCTTAGGTATCATATCTAGAGTGCTCATGTTATGAATTATTCGCTTATTAACATGACATAATCTAGAATGCCAAATATTAAAATCACACAACATATAAGCAGAATTATTCACTTTATTAGATTCAACATTTAATTTGAACATTCCCTCACAAGCATAACCCTTTCCTACAAAGTTTCCCTTATACACAGTGGTATACAAGTCAGCCACAATAAATTGAGTAAACCCTGCCTTATTAAGGAGATAGCCAGAAACCAGATTCTTCCTCATCTCTGGAGTATGCAAAACATCTTTGAGGATCACAGTCTTTCCAGAGGTAAACTTGATCTCCACGTTTCCAACCCCTGCAACTTTAGTGGTGTGAGAATCTCCCAGCAAACTTTCCGATCTTCAGCAGCCGTGTATGTGGAGAACATAACACGATCATAGCAGACATGGCGAGAAGCACCAGTATCTACCCACCAACCCTCTGATCCACCAACAAGGTGAATCTCAGTAATCATAGCCATAAGAGGCTCTTCTTCAGTCAAGTTATCCTGTGGTACAGAGCTAGGCTTGTTCTGACACTTTCGTGCCATATGACCTGGTTTTCCACAGTTGTAACATAGAAACAACTGTCCAGAGTCATTCTTTTGGGCTGATTTTTGCTGTCCTTTTGGGTTTCCTTGCGGATTCTCATTCTGTTTGTTGCGTCTGTTCTGATTCTTGAAAGACTTCTGATTTGGTTTCAGAACTGCGGGTTTGGTCTTTTTAGTGTTGTTGTTTGAATCAAACAACACTTCATCTTTCTGGTCCTGTTTGCGTGCTGCCTCCTCAATGCGAAGGCGAGTGATCAAACTCTCTAAGGAAAATTCCTTAGTCTTATGCCGTAAGAAAATTTTAAATTCTTTCCAACCTGGGGGAAGTTTGTCAATAATAACAGAATTTGAAACTGTTCATCTAAAACCATACATTCGGAGATGATCTCATGAGCTATTTTCTACTGCTCATGAGACTGCATCTCTACTGACCTATCGTCTGTCATCTGGTACTTCAGATAGCGGCTCACAGCATACTTCTTCGCCCCTGCCTCCTCTGTATCGTATTTCTTCTGCAGCGCTTCCCAGATCTGCTTCGCTGTCTTGTCTTCTGAGTTATAGTAATCATACAGATCATCGCTCAATCCCTTCAGAATAAAATTCTTGCACAGATAATCCTGTTCAGTCCAGCTCTGCAACTGCTTTGATTGTTTAGTCCAGGATGTCATCTGCGCTTCATCATCTCCATCAGGCTTGTCTGGCAGCTGCGGTTTGTCGGTGGTCAGAGAAGTAGCCACCTTCCTCATCGTCAGGTAAAACTCCATTTTCTGACGCCATCGTTTGAAGTGCAGACCCTCGAAACGAAACGGGGCAGCAGTCACTAATGGAATCTGGAATGCAGAGGAAGGAGCAGCATCATCTATGGTTGTTGTCGAAGCCATTGTTTCTAATCGTCTTCAATTTGTTGGGAAACAATGGCTGAGTCACTTACTTTGTCGCCTTCTTGAAGACGATTCGGCGATCTGGTCGGTGGTGCAAAACCAGTTCGTACTTTCGCTGCCTCCTCTAGGATAAAACAGCCTCTCCGAAATTAATAACTAATTTTCTTTGCACAAACAAACCAGTGCAGATTTGCACTTTCTGATTTTTAACTGCTCGAAAATTTCTTAAGAATATTTTTAATGGCGGAAGAAGAGAAAAGCAGAATTTTTCTATATGGATCTCGTCTGATCTGATGATAATATATAGACGAGGATTAGGTTATTCGAAAATACTGGTCAGTGTTGGTTCAGAAATATCCGGATTAAAAAAAAAGGTTCGAAAAATGCAGTGTTTTCTGGACCAAAAATATAAGTATAAGTGTCTACACCATATAGCCAAGGCCCAAAGCCCAGAACTGAGCCGGGCCGGGCCGGGCGGTCGCGCTCGCGTGTGTGGTGGTCAGTATGCATGGGCTCCCTCATGACAACAAAGCATGTATTGGGAGCCCCAAGGCCCCATCAAAGCTTCTTAGAAACAAGTATAAATACTTGCTTCTTTCATATAATCCCATGATGTGGGACTATTCACATTAAGGAGCCACTCATACACTTATTCAAATATTTTAATAATTCACACGTAAATTTCCAACAAACACCAATCAAAAATGAACTAACACCCCTTCGACCATCAACCATTTCAGATGCAATCGACCTTGCCAAACTTATAGAGTCCAACCAAACCGATGCCAAAAATTTCACTAACCGCATCACTTACAACCGTAACCAGCCACCACTGTTATCACTGCCACCAATACCTAATCCACAAAAGACCTCACATAACCCACCCACCAGCACCTATCCCATCAAAAGGCTTACACCAGTGGAGATGGACGCTAAGAGAGCCAAAGGTAAATGTTTCAACAGCGATGAGAAGTATCATCCTAGCCACAAATGCAAAGCAAAACACATTTTATTGTTTTTGCCAGAAGAGCAGCATGAGCAGCCAGATTTACCTTCTCCAATCTTTGTACAGATAGCAGAACTCAATGCCGACGAGGAACCAGTAATTTCGTACAATTCCCTTATCGGCTCAACACACCCCAGATCGATTCGACTTGCTGCCTTAATTAATAGTAAACCAATCTCGATTTTGGTTGATTCGGGTAGCACACATAACTATCTACACCCAAAGACAACTAGGTTTCTCGGACTTCGAGGTGAACAAAGTCCAGATTTTGTCGTTACAGTGGGTAACGATGAAAAATTACACTGCCAAGGAATTTGTCATGATGTCCACATTCATATAAGTGGTTATAACTTCAGCGTTGATTTCTTTCTACTTCCAATTTCTGGATCTGAAGCCGTCTTTGGCATTCAATGGCTTGAGAGTCTAGGACCGATTGAGACGGACCATAAACAACTCAAAATGAAACTGAACTATGGGCATGAATCTATTACTTTAGTGGGCTTTGGTGGGAACACGGCCCCATCTGTTATTTCATATAATCAGCTCAAGAGACTAAAGTCCACAAATTCAATATCATTGTATTTTCAGCTTGATGCATCTAAAGTAGATCCCCTAAACCAAAACTCATCCCTGCACCCAGATATTCACCACATTTTAACCTATTTTCCCACCCTTTTCCACACACCAAATTGCCTACCACCTCATCGAAACCATGACCACTACATCAATTTACACACCAACTCGCGACCAACCAACATAAAACCATATCACTAACCTCATTTCCAAAAAAATGAAATAGAATATCAAATTCATAACATGCTTCAGTCACATATTATTCGCCCCTCCACCAGTCCTTCTCCTCCCTTGTCTTACTTGTCAAGAAAAAAGATGAATCATGGCGTTTTTGCGTTGACTATCGTGCCCTCAATGCAATCACCGTCAAAGACCGTTTTCCTATTCCTACTGTTGATGAGTTACTAGATGAGTTGTTTGGATCTGTATATTTCTCTAAACTTGATCTTCGTAGCTGTTATTTTCAAATTCGTGTAAACCCATCCGACGTTCATAAAACAACATTCTGCACTCATAAGGGACACTATGAATTTTTAGTAATGCCATTTGGCCTCACTAATGCACAATCCGCATTTCAAGTGACCATGAATGATATTTTTCATCCACATGTTCGGAAATTTGTTCTTGTGTTTTTCGATGATATACTCGTTTATAGTAAATCATGGAGTTCCCATCTATAACAACTCCAAATCACCGTGGAAATTTTGGCACAAAACCAATTATATGCTAATCTATCTAAATATGTTTTTGGTCTCAAGGAGTTGATTTATTTGGGCCACATTATATCTAGTGAAGGAGTAAAGGTGGACCCATCTAAAGTTGATGCAATTATTCAATAGCCAGCACCAAACTCTCTTACGGGCATATTGTTGGGGTTTTGTGCGCAGCGGAAGTTTTGACAAAACACCCAAAAAAAATGAATCTTTTTCACCCAATCACTTGAATATGAATGTGATTGAATAACAAACAACAACACAAAAAATATATCGGAAATATGAACACACGATATTCCACCCAACCACCCTCTTTACTGATTCACCAAAATATTGTTTACAATCGATCTCAACTATCATTAAACAAACACAACTTGAATCAATAACCTTATTGAGAAATAGGTAGAGAATATCTAATGGCTAAACAATTTGAGGAGAAAGATAATGAAGAACAATGGCAAATTTTTCCACCACATATAATGAAGATATCAACTAGGCCTTTTATAGAGTAACTTTTCACCCAAATTATCCTCATATATCTCAAATATATCCTCATATATCTCAAATATATCTATTTGGATAAGCACCAAATAATCCTTGCCTTCATTTTCAAATATCCCACAAAAGTAGCAACAAATATCTCCACCAAAAATGGATCTGCATAGAAAATTTGTTGCCTACAATTGTGATTTGCATATCACAAATCTCAACACTCCACCTTGATACCAAATCACAACATCTCCTCCGCTCAACACTAGCCAACTTAGCTCTCACTTTCAACCTTCTTTTCTCAATTAACATCATTACAAACCTCCACCATCGCCCACAAATGGTGCACCTCCCTCATCGTGCACCACGCCAATAGCGATCTTCAAAAGCGTTTGTAATACCACAAAGACCTCCATCTTGTCTTTGTGGATTTCACAACTCGACATCCGTCTTCTGCTTGACATGATCTCTTCATCTCCGGAATCCCTCGAACATCATCAACATCTAGACCCTTGTCGATACCATGATCCTCCACCTTAGGACCATCAGTAGTGACCATATTAACCTCTCCACCTTGCTGTGAACTAGGTTCTTCAACCGTCACCCGCCTTCCACTGTTGACCACTGAACCGACCAAACTATATAGGTTTCCCTCCTCCAAAACTCCTCGCATCATCACACGACCACCCTTCTTCACTCTCAAAACTCCACCTCGAGTCTCATAAGTGCAACCGCGGCGATCTAACTGACCGAGAGATATGAGGTTATGCGAACAAGTGGGTATGTGCCTTACACCGGCAACTTCTCTCTCCACTCCATCATGCATCTGAAACATAATAGCTCCAACTCCACAAATTGGTAGCTCTACTCCATTGGCTGTCTTTATCATGCCAACACTCTTCTCATACGAAGAAAAACTTTTCACATCTCGATATTTGTGAAAACTGGCTCCTGAATCCATCTTCCAAGGCTCCACAACACTAAATAGGACATCACATGAAGAATTGCCTTCGGTACCTTCAGCAAAACCTGCATGTGCCTCATCACTATTATTATCACCTTGCGCCTTCTTCTTCTTCATATCTCGAATATATGAATAGCAATCATTGTGCTTGTGGACCTTCTTACCACAATAATGACAAAAGATAACACCTTTCTTCTTCCTTGTATCTTTACCTGAGTCCCTTGCTACCATCGCCTCAGTTTGAACCGATTTCAACTCCGACCCTTTTCTCCTTAGCTCCTCATTCAAAAGACTGCTTCGAACCGTTTCCAAAGAGATAGTTCCATTAGCATTGGAATTACTCAATGAAACAACCAAATTCTCCCAGCTTTCCGAAAGAGAACTCATCAACAAAAGAGCCTGCAACTCATCATCAAAATTGACCTTCATGTTTGCCAATTGATTGATGACATCTTGAAACTCGTTCAAATGCTCTGCAACAGACTTCTCCTCATCCAATCGAATTTGCACCAACTTTCGAACCGGAAAAGCCTTGCTTGTAGCACTCTTTGACTCATACAGCGATACTAATTTGTCCCACAACGCCTTTGCGGATTCACAACTAGCCACATGGTGGAACACAGAATCATCCAAATATTGGTGAATCAACGCAATCGCCTTTTGTCCATTTTCTTCCACTTTCCGTCATCCATATTTGAGGGCTCCTCCCCATTTCCATCAATGGGATCATGCAAATCATTGAGATATAGAACGTCCTCCATCTTCGGCTTCTATATACCCCAATTCCTCCCATTCAAAATAGACATCTTTGACAACGTCATCATCTCCGACATCAAAAAAATCAATTTTTTTTTTCAATCCAACAAACACTCCAAGCTATGCGGTGATCTGAGCTCTGATACCAACTGTTGGGGTTTTTTGCGCAGCGGAAGTTTTGACAAGACAACCAAAAAAAACAAAATGAATCTTTTTCACCCAATCACTTGAAGATGAATGTGATTGAATAACAAACAACAACACAAAAAAATATCGGAAATATGAACACACGATATTCCACCCAACCACCCTCTTTATTGATTCACCAAAATATTGTTTACAACCGATCTCAACTATCGTTAAACAAACACAACTTGAATCAATAACCTTATTGAGAAATAGGTAGAGAATATCTAATGGCTAAACAATTTGAGGAGAAAGATAATGAAGAACAATGGCAAATTTTTCCACCACATATAATGAAGATATCAACTAGGCCTTTTATAGAGTAACTTGTCACCCAAATTATCCTCATATATCACAAATATATCCTCATATATCTCAAATATATCTATTTGGATAAACACCAAATAATCCTTGCCTTCATTTTCAAATATCCCACAAAAGTAGCAACAAATATCTCCACCAAAAATGGATCCACATAGAAAATTTGTTGCCTACAATTGTGATTTGCGTATCACAAATCTCAACACATATGCGGATTTTTAGGTCTCACCGGTTACTGCCGCAAATTCATTCACCATTATGCCACAATAGCTAGCACTATTATTGCACTGCTAAAAAAAGGTGAAACATTCTCACGACCTACTTCAGCCCTACAAGAATTTGAAACACTTAAATAAGCCGTTACATCAGCACCCATTCTCTCCCTACCCGATTTCTCCACCCCTTTGATATTTACACTGATGCATCTGGTCTAGCAATAGGAGTTGTCCTCTCATAGCACAATGAACCAATCTCTTTCCTCAATCTCAAACTTCCACCTCGCCTACCGGTCGCATCGACTTATGTCCGTGAAATGTTTGCCATCACTACCACAGTCAAAAAATGGCGTCATTATCTCCTTGGCCGCCATTTCACTATCACCACCGATCACCAGAGTTTGCGCCAGATGGTTTCTCAAACGATTCAAACTTCTGAGGCGACGATGCAAGCAATATCTGGTCCACTTTGGGACTCTACGGGCGTCATCCAACGATATTTGTTGAATGACCCACACTCACAGCAATTTATTCAGAAATTATAGGCCAACCCTTTGGCAGTACCCAAATGCTCTTGGCAGGATAACTTACTATTCTATGACAATAGAGTATACATCCCTGACAACAGCACCTTATGCAATAAGCTCCTCCACCTTTTCCACGGCTCCAAATGGGGTGGTCATTCTGGTGTGAAAGAAATATTTGGTCGGATTGCTAGTAATTTTTTTGGCCTCGTTTGTTTGACTCAGTTCAACAATTTGTCAGGAATTGCAACATTTGCCTACAGAGCATATCTGACACAACAGCCCCGAAAGGCATATTGCAGCACTCCCTATCCCTTACCAGGTTTAGGAGGATATATCGATGGATTTTATCACTCATCTTCCACCATCAGAGGGAAAAACTTGTGTTTGGGTGATTGTGGACTGGCTATCCAAATATGCACATTTTTGTGCACTAACCACCTCATTCTCAGCACAAAAATTGGCATCCTATTTTACCCGGGAGTACGTTCGACTTCACGGCTTTCCCAAGTCCATAGTCTTTGATAGAGATCGGGTTTTATGAGCCATTTTTGGTGCGAATTATTCCGACTTCGTGGTACCGAACTCAATATGAGTAGTGCTTACCACCCACAATCAGACAGGCAAACTGAAGTTGTAAATCGCTGCTTGGAAACTTATCTCCGTGCTGTGAGTAGTGATGTACCGACAAAGTGGGTCAAGTGTTTACCATGGGCTGAATATTGGTACAACACTTGCAAGCATTCTTCCACTAACATGTCTCCCTTCCAAGCAGTATACGGGAGACCGCCTCCGATTATTGCTAACTACATACTTGATAAGGCTAATATCTAGGAGCTATATGAATGGGCGTTAACACGCAATGACCTGCTTCAAATACTCAAAACAAATATTCACAAAGCTCGACCAAGGATGAAAAGTGAAGTGGATAAACATCGTCTGGATAAAGAATACACCATCGGCTCATGGGTACATGTTAAATTATAGCCTTATCGCTAACTTCTCTACGTCATAATCACCACAAACCCTCCAAAAAATATTTTGGGCCATTTCAAATAATCCAGAAAGTTGGGACCGTTTCCTATAAGCTACTCTTTCCATCAAATACCCGTGTGCATCATGTCTTTCATGTATCCATGCTCAAGCTCTGCATAAACCCACAAGCAGCAACCCCGGTTCAGCTTCCACCCGAATTTACAACTTTGGATCCACTTGACCTTGAGGACAAGGTCAGTCTTCATCAGGGGGGTACTGTTATTGCTCTTGAAAATAGTGCAACAACCAATATTGCTCATATCTACCAGGAGAAATATCAAGATGCCAAGTCATTTTCAAAGCAAAAAGCCACGTAGGAATTACTGCAGCCTGCACACGAAGACAAATAAGTTTGTTATGGCAATTTGCCTTTTATTATGTTTTTCTTTTTTTTTCTGTTAGAAATATGTAGCCATAAGGACACCTGGAATCTAGAAGCATCTCTAACTCGCATATATATGCCACTGTTATGAATGAAAAAGACGGGCAGGAATTAAATCTTTTCTATACTACTTTGTGTTTCATCTTCTCCCTCTTATAATCTTCTTCAACCTCTCTTCCTCCTCCATTAATCATTCTTCTTTCTTACAAACACCATAACAATAACTTCTTGCTTAACAGTTCTAGGAGAATTTACTGGGGTTGTTTATGTTTGCTTTTGTTCCAATTTTCTTTCTATTATACAAAAAGTTACATGATTTTTGTTGTTGATTTTTGATAACTGACCTCTAGCGATGGGGAGTTTCCTAATTATTTCAAGTGAACTAAGAACAACATGTCAGGAATGCATGTAGTTGTTGTTGGAGTTTTTTTTGGCTTTGATATCAATTTGTTAGAGTATTTTTTTGGCTTTGATACCAATTTGTTGGTTTTTTGAAGAAGCTATGATACCAGTTTAATGGAGTAGAGAAGCACTGGTACAAATTGTTGGAGGAAGGAGATGATATTTTGTAGGAGGAAGAAGAAAGTACTTTATTGCACTTTTTTCATTCACCACAACTACATTACAACTAAAATGATAGGCTTTATATATAGCCTTACATGACACTTCATTTAACAGACATCACATTTTACTAAGAGACACACAAACTTTAATATGACTCTTAGACTTAAAGACATAACACTTCACCAATAGACATGACACTTTGTCTAATGGACATGACACTTCATTAATAGACATGACACTTAATGACCTTTTATTTTAATAGGCACTAGAGTAATTAATGAATTTTGGTTTACGCCAACAATGCCTCCCCTAAACTAAAATTCCTTCAGAAACATAAGTCTGTTACGGGTTTTGTATACGTCACCAGTTAGTTCTTCACTTTTCTCTATGAATCTAGGAGGTTGCTTAATGTAAATTACATCTTAAAGAAAATCATTCAAGAGAGCTTTCTTTTGCTTGTATCCTTTTGCAGTAATGGTAAATTTGTATGAAGGCAACATGTGAAGCATCCATGTATCATCTCTTCTAACATACTTGATTTCTTCTTTCGCTGCAAGGACCAATTTTTCATCTTTTAAAGTGTTATCATAACTGATGGGATATTATCCTCCGCTTTCTTTTCCAATTTTATCCACTTTTTCTGGTTTTTCTCGTGCCAAGCTACCCGCTTTGACCTCACTTGATTTCTCAACCAAAGCAGCATCATTTTTTGTTTCTTTTACATCTCCAACATTAGTCATAATAAAAATCAGATCATTCACATATAAACTCACAATTATTAAACCTCCTTTTGAATTCTTCTTCATGTAAAGAGTGTGTTCAAAAGGACACTTTTCAAAGCCATTCCTTAAGAAAAAATTATTGATCCGATCATACCATGTACGAGGGGATTGCTTCAGCCCATATAATGCTTTATGCAGCTTATACACATTTTCCTCACCGCCCTTCTTCACAAAACCAGGAGGTTGTTGAATATAAATATCATATTAAAGAAATCCATTTCAGAAAGAGGATTTCACATCCATTTGCAAATGCTTCCAACCATTTTCAGCAGAAAGAGAAATTAATAATCGAATAGTATCAAGTTGAGAGACAAGAGCGAATACCTCATCGAAATCTTCGCCTACCTTTTTCTTGTTATGCTCAACTATGGATGTATTGCTCTGAAGAGAGTTTTCATTTTTTGAAACAACTATTTTAGATTCTTTGCCATATCCGCAATGCTACTAACTGTGTCTTTGACATTATTTTTGGTATTTTCTATTGTAGCATCGTCGACCTTGGGTAGTGATTCATCATTTTTTCTTCTTCAAGCTTGTTTGTGATTTTTGTGTCTAGAGCAACATGTTTGGACTTTGTATGATACTCTAAAGGCTTTTTTGAGTTAAACATCTTGGAACATGATTTGCAAGAAAAAGAGCCATCAAACATAGGACTTTTTTCCCACTCTTTGCTGGAGTTTCTATTTTTGCATCCTCGCCACCTTTTTTGCTATTAGCTGGAGTTGCAAGCTTAGAATTCTTTTCAGAAACAACAGCTTTTAGTTCCTTGACTGTAACCACAACAGGAGTTTCAGTTGCAGCAGTTTTTGAGACATTTTCTGACACTAATTCTTCATCTGATTCAGTGACAACTGTTTTCTCATTTTCAGATGTATTAAAAACAACTTCAATATTTTCTACTAGCACATCAGGTATAGATTCAGTTGCTTCTATAGTCAGACCATCATCGGTAGTTTTTGTTTCATCAGTTTTGGCTTTAGAAATAGACTTTGTCAATTTATCTTCTTGTGTGTTCTCCACCACATTCTTACCATAAATCTCTTCCAATAAATTCCATGTGTCTTTTGCACAATTTTCTCCAATAATATTATCATATGCTTCATCATCGATATTTTCGATCATCACAATACAAGCTTGAAGATAATTCCAACTCAATATTGTGATTGTGTAATGACCCAACTTTCCAGTGCCTCGGAAGTTGTATCATTATATAAGAAAAGAAGTAGATAGAAGAATAGAACTAAGAAAAGACATCAGAATCTCACAACGGAACTTAGGACAATATATTAATAGCCCAAAATATTACATATTACAAGTCAAGTACATAACGTACTTCATACATAAGGATACATATTTGAGTCAAATACATAACGTACTTCATACATAGGTATATATGTCATTTTGATTACATAATGATCACTAGTGATACTGATCTGCTGGATAATAGTACATAACATCATAACTGAACTACCATCTGGATAATAGTACGTAACATAAGATAAGTAAGCCAACATCCCAGGGTTTGCCATCCTGCTACTCCAAGTAATGATATATACCTGGATCACTTGTCTATCCATAACAAGTGTTATGAATACCCAAGAGTTTAAGGGAAAACATAGAAAAATAAACTCCGGGTCAGTCATGGACTGGTGTGAGTAAACGATTTATAAAACAGTTTTAATAAATCACAAATGATTCATAAGACCACGCCGTGAATACGGAACGGGTTTTTACCTTATGAGATCAAAACAGTGTGTGCCAGTAAAGCTAGATATTATGATAATGTCTAAGGTTTTCACAAATAATTTATAATCTAGTAAAATGCTTTCATCTCACCTTTTACTATATAATATACAAACAAAACCGCTTGGCGCTTATGGATAATGGATTTCCAACTATGACAAGGTATGGGATCACCTTCCGCAGGTGTATCTCTAGATACGAATACACGGGTTCAACAAGAACATCTTGTAACCCAGCCACACATGACCGACCACTCATTTCTCTTGAGTGTATCGAATGTATATCACCAACGGTGGTAGCAAGCCAACCGTTTCCCGAAACGGGTCAGAATCGACAATAGATTTTTAGAAGTAAATGAAACTCTAGATCAGGTGATGATACATCCTAATGGGAGCTACCCACATAGCCATGCTGCCTGCCCGATTTTTGTCATTTCCGGTTGTGAAGCTTGAAGCTAAACGTACCCTGACACATGCTTTTTATTTGCTTTGAACGTTACATCGTCAAACCCGCTAATCGACTAATTGACTTCCCCAAAAGTATTTTACAAGTATAAAGTAAGAGAAACGAATTTCTCTACCACTTATAACTACGTTTGAAAAGATCAACGTACGTGATTAGTTAGGAGTACTCCGTCAGACGTTCGTCCATACAAGTTGTCCTGGGACTGGACAAACCGAAGGTACTATTCCGTACAACCATCTTAGGCACTGTTATCTAAGATTTATACAATAGCCCTTGCATTTTACTCCGTCTTCAATATTCAGCATTTCTTGACTCGCAACGCTTATGCCAATACGGAGTGGTTCTTCGGATAATAATCCAACCGGTCTCTCCATATTAACAACGTTAAAATGGTCAAACTTTGATAGTCGATGACTTAACTATCAAATGAAAATACGTGTGCACACAACAATCTTATTTCGAATTGAAATTCCTATTTGATCAATCATCATATATGTATATATATATTGATATTTCTGTGTTTACGTATCACTATCCCTTCACATCAATCAGTCGTTGACTGTAATCATTAAGAGAACAATTTCCTAAGTATAAACCCCGAAGGCCGAAACCAACATCAGATAAATCCTCAGAAAATCATTCAACTTATTAATTCAAGTCAGTTTCTAATTTCAGTAACTTCATTTGAAATTCTTATTTTCAAGAATTCATGTTCCTTTAATATATTTTTTTCGAAAAATATTAACTTAACCTCTTTATTTCATATCATGTTATACCGTGTGCGGAGCACGGGCTTAAATCCTTTCTAGTGAAAAAATCTTCTTTTAATTTACTTCATTTTATATTCGTGCGCGGAGCACGGGCTAAACTTTACTAATATAACAATCCTCTTTCTATACAATCTGAGTCGACATGGTTTGGATCTAATATTGACAGTTAATCCCTTCTCTTGATCTAATCTTATTTTTATTTATCACTTGACTTGATCAAATAAAATAATCACTTCTTATTCTCAGATTACTAATCTACAACTTGATTTCTATTTGTAAATGTCCGATGATATGTTATATAAACTATCCCTGATTTATATAATTTATTTGGGTTTTTTTTTATTTATTTATTTAATAAATTTTAAATCAACTAATTAAATAAATTATTTAATTAACGAATAACTAATATTCGTTAAATTTCAAATCTGATTAACTCTAGTGTGCTTGACTCTAATTCGAATAACTATCATTTGATTTACTTAATTTCAAATGATTACTATTTTTCATTTTGAAAACTGGCCCTTTTTAAACTTCAGCCCATTTCTTCTCCTACTTGCCTTATTCCCTTTCTATTTTCTATTTAAAAATTAAGCCCATTTCGCAGGCCCAATCTCATGACCCAATTACTTTATTACTATTTTTTTATATATAAAAAGGCGGACTGTCACCTTTTCACCCCTCAGCTTCGATCGGAGAAAGCATCCCCACCGTCCCTCCACAGCTCATCGGAGCTCCGTCGATCCCACCGACGCCAAGCCCCTGACCTTCAGCACCCGTTGCACCAACCCCGGTGGTCCCCTACTGCTTCGGCGAAGAGCAGCACTGCTGCGAAGTCGACACAGCAAAGAACCCATAACCCATCGGGTTTTTCTCCAATCAAAGAATCTCCTCCAACGTCCACCACAGCTCACTGGAACTCCGGCGACTTCACCCATCTCTCGACCCCGACCCGACGCTCCGTTTCCCCCTGGTGCGGCGGCGCCTCCTTGCTCCGGCGAGGAGCAGTTCGTGCTCGAAGTCCCCACGTCCGAAACGAGACAAAACTCCTCATTTCGATTCATTCTCAAAATCAATACGTTATAAAATTGTTTCAGCATTTTTCTGGTGATCTAGGGTGTATTTCGCATCCTCCTACCAATTCGTTCGATCTATAAAGCCATGGATCGTCCACACTCGACCAAAGCTCATGTCTCAGCAAACACCCTATATCTTTTGATATACTTAACTAAAATTCACCATTTTTGTTTCTAAATTAATGATATTGTAAGGCGCACAGGTTATATACCCTGAAATTCGAATTCATGAAGGTTTGTTTCCATGTTTGGCAAGCTTGTTTGACAGCCCATGTAAGATGCAGTAGTTTAGAGAAGATACAACCATTCCTTGCTACTTAATGCATGTGTATACATGCGCATGGACTTGTGTATGTACAGAAATGAAGGCTCGATCTATTTATGCATCTATACTTTATATAACAGCATGAGAAAGACAGGTGTTCATGTATTTTTAACAGCAAAACCTGCGGTTTTCCTACAGCAATAAAACAGCCCATCTATACACACATATCATCTCTATTTGTATGAATAAACACAGAAATAAATAGTGAGGTTTACTCATAGGTTGTTCATGCAGTTATGCAAAGGTTCGTAGCAGGCAAAACAGTGAAGAACAGTAAGCATTTTCACATGGTAAACTAGCAGCAAACATCATACTAAACTTCTAGTATTTAAAGCAATTCACATTATGATCAAAGGGGTGTAAAGTGAATGTTTACTCACAGTTATGCAGCTGATAATGGTGCGTGAAATATAGGGTTCTTCTTGCTTAAATCTCGAGAGTTTCTGGTCCGAATTTTAGTGAGCACGGCTGCGTATTTATAGGCAATAGTAATGTATATAATATTGCATTGTTTCATTCTTTAATTCACATAATCTTTAATGCTTCTGATCACAATATTTTGCGCAGGTTATTGATCAGAGAAATGTGGATGAAAACTCAGTTTATAGCTTGTCTCGCATGCGCCAGAAATGGTGGAATCATCTTGGCCATTCAATTAGTTTTCTAGCTTGACAAAAGCTTTTAATGAAGCTGTCCCTTTCTTTTAGATGATGGGAGAATATAATGTAAACTACTTCCTTCTTAGATCATTCCACTTCATCTTCGGTCCACATTATTACAGCAAATTAAATGTTTAACTAAATTCTCTTATGCCTATTTCCTAAGTACATTGGCATTAGATGTATAGCTGTGCAAATTTGGATGAGTCATAGCCGAATGCTCAAGTGTTTCATTAATTCCATCAGCTATCATTTTCTCACGTGTACTTTAAACTTAACCAATAAGGTTTGCATGGTTCTTGGGCTTTTAAAATGCTAAGGCTAGGCTGTTATAAATGCGTGAAAATGTGCGGGTTTTCAGCTGTGTTTGTGTTACTGTGCTGTGCAAGGAAAATGGGCTGTTGGCTCTTTAAAGTTGCCATGTAGTGACTTAGCTTAACTATAGTTGCCTTTCTTTAGTTTAACTACGCTTTTGATCTTAGTAAAAGAATCTTTACTTATGTTTCTGTTTTCGTAATTGAATTATCCTTTATCGATAAGTTTATTCATCGATGTTTTGTTCAATTTAAAATTTTTATTTCGTTCGGAATTTACGGGTCATTACAATCTACCCTCCTTATAAAAATTTCGTCCTCGAAATTTGTAAACACATATATAAATCAAGCCAAAAGTGATATGTCATAAATATCATAGGAAGTGCTACAAATAACATGATAAGTACTATACCCGACTAGTTTGAGTTATAGACTAATACAAAGTCATATGTACATACATAGTATATCCTCCTACTCGGAGTCCCCACTGCTGATACTAATCATGTCGTCCTCATCATCATCCGAGATATCGACTATCTCTTCATCGTCCGAGATATCGATTACCTCCACCACTTCGTCGTCCTCCTCCACTTCCTCTACTATCTCTTCCTCGTCATAAATGTATATGATCTCTGTAGGTGACGGCGGATGTAGCATCATGTTCGGATAGTCAAGGTCAAACTGAATCCCCTGCTCTGCTCCTGCCACGTGATACTCCAATAAGTCATGTATATACTGCACCCATGCAGCAATCAAATCCATATCGGGCTCGATAGGTGGAGCCTGAACTACTGGGTCTTCCTCCTCTATCTCTTCCATCGGCTCTTCCTCTTCTTCCATCGGCTCTTCCTCTTCCTCTATCGGCTCTTCCTCGATTTCCTCTATCCCTATCTCAGAATCAGTATCATAGTCGCTGCTGTCGCCTCCCTCATCGTCAGCATCATAACCTGACTGCAGGCTCGCCTCTGAAATAACTAAGGTCTCTTCCCCCTCCTCTATCGGCTCGGGCTGCCCTGCTATAGGCTCGTCTGTAACTATATATTTACCATCATCACTCCTGGGCTGTACTGTCTCCGCCCTAACACTCGGCTCTGCCATATCTCTAATACTGTCAGTGAGTCTCTGTGCTCGTAAAGTGGTCAATCTCTTTCTAGTGGTTCTCTTAAATATGGGGGCCATCTAATACATAAGGGGCAAAGTCTCAGAATATGTGTAAATAACTGGAAGAGTTCATAAGTCCTAGTGATAACTGAAATGGTAACATGCACATGTTGTTAAGAAGGAAAAATCCAAAATTTCATTTCCACATTTAAAGTAACACCCAAAACAATACATAACATACTAACAAGCATACTATACTATCTAAACGTAATATAAGCTAATACTTAGTTGACAACAAAGTCTGGGTAAAACTTCTGGATGTGCTTCTCCGTCTCCCAAGTACAGTCGTTTTGGTTCTCGCTCCATTGTATTTTGAGTAGCTTCACAATCTTACTCCGGAGTCGCTTCTCCTCTTTATCAACTACAGAGACTGGATAACGTATCACCGTCATGTTTGGTTCTATCTCGATATCTTCTTGAGCGGATGGTTCTAAGATCAAAGATGGATCGTGGACACATTTTCGGAGATGGGACACATGGAAAACATTGTGAATCCCTGCCATCCGTTCTGGTAATTCTAGCCGATAGGCTAGTGATTCAATCTTCTCAATAATCCGGAAAGGTCCTACAAAACGTGGAGCTAACTTCCCTGACTTGCCAAATCTGATGGCTCCTCTGATAGGTGCAATCTTCACAAACACCAGATCTTCAACAGAAAAATTTTGTTCCCTCCTTTTCTTATCCGCATAACTCTTTTGTCGATCCTGGGCCTTCTTCATCCTATCCTTAATCAACTCAACTTTCTCCGATGCTTCTCGGATCATATCTGGACCGAGAACAAGTTTATTACCGGACTCAACCCAACAAGTTGGTGATCTACACGGTCTTCCGTAAAGTGCTTCATAAGGTGCCATACCTATACTGGTTTGATAGCTGTTGTTGTAGGAGAATTCTACCAGATATAAGTGATCTTCCCATGATCCTTCTAAGTCAAGAATGCATGCTCTTAAAAGATCTTCCAAGATTCGGTTTACCCTCTCGGTTTGGCCGTCCGTCTGAGGATGGTAAGCTGTGCTCAGATGTAGTCTAGTACCCAAGGTCGTTTGAAGTGCTTCCCAGAATTTACTCGTAAATAAGGGATCTCTGTCGCTTACAATATTCACGGGTACTCCATGAATTCTTACGATCTCTTTCATAAAAAGTTCGGCTAGCGAAGCTGCAGTTCGTGTCGGTTTCACCGGAATGAAATGTGCACTCTTCGTAAGTCGGTCTACTATAACCCATACCCCTTCATTTCCTCTCCTCGTCTTTGGTAACCCATCAATGAAATCCATTGATATCATCTCCCACTTCCAATTGGGGATCTCCAACGGTTGCAGTAATCCTGCTGGTTTCTGATGATTACCTTTGACTTGCTGGCAGTTTAAGCAATTTCCCACATAAGTCTGAACATCCTTCTTCATTCCGGGCCACCAGAATACTCGTTTCATGTCTTTATACATTTTCTGATTTCCTGGATGAATACTTAACTTTGATTGATGGCCTTCGGTCAATACTTCTTGCCTTAGCCCGTCAATATTTGGAATGCATAGTCTCCCATTAATTCTGAGCGTACCTTGATCATCTAGTTCAAAGTCTGACTCCTCTCCCCTTTTTATTCCTTGGATTATCTCCTCTAGATGAGCATCTCTTCCTTGATATCTCTTTATCTTCTCATGAAGTGTTGGAACGACTTCTAGAAGAGATAGGATTGCGTTTCTGCTTAAAGCGTCTGCTACAACATTGGCCTTCCCCGGTGTATAAATAATGTCCAGGTCATATGCTGCAAGAAATTCTAACCACCTTTGTTGTCTCAGATTTAGATCTTTCTGAGTGAACAAGTGCTTTAATGGCTTGTGATCTGTGAAGAGCTCAAACTTCTCTCCTAACAGATAATGCCTCCACATCTTCAGTGCAAAGACAACCGCCAAAAGTTCTAGATCGTGCGTTGCATAATTATGCTCATGTAGTTTTAACTGCCTACTAGCATATGCAATTACACGTCCATTCTGCATTAAGACTGCACCAAGTCCATATCCACAAGCGTCAGCATATACCTTGAATTCACTCTCTCCATCGGGAACAGCGAGAACTGGTGCTTTCGTTAACTTCTCCTTTAGTTCGTTGAATGCTTCTTCACACTCCGGAGTCCACACAAATTTTTTTCCTTTCTTTGTTAACTTCGTTAAGTGGGAAGATATTTTTGAATAGTCCTGGATGAATCTTCTGTAGTATCCTGCTAAGCCCAAGAAACTACGGATTTCCGTTGGTGTTCGAGGTTGCCTCCATTGTTGTATAGTTTCCACTTTGATCGGGTCAACCGAGATACCATCTCCGTTTACGATATGCCCTAAGAATCTGACTTCTGATTTCCAAAAGTGGCACTTGGAAAACTTTGCCTTTAAAACGTTCTTTCTCAGCGTTTCCAATACTATCCTCAGATGATGTCTGTGCTCTTCCTCAGATTTTGAATAAATGAGGATATCATCAATGAAGATTAGGACAAACTTGTTTAGAATTTTCCTAAAGACACGGTTCATAAGATCAAAAAAATAAGCAGGTGCATTGGTTAGTCCAAATGGCATTACTAACCATTCGTAAAAGAAATCAGGCCCTCTGAAGGCAGTTAAAGGAATGCTGTCTTTAGAAATCCTCAACTGGTGGAAACCTGTTGCTAAATCCATTTGTGAAAATACGGTAGCTCCATTTAATTGATCGAAAAGATCGTCTATCCGGGGTAAAGGATATTTATTTCTAATGGTCACCTTGTTCAACTCTCTATAGTCAACACATAATCTTAGTGACCCATCAGTTTTTACCACAAAAACTACTGCTGAACCCCAGCTTGAAAAACTTGGTTGAATTAAACCCTTAGCTAATAAATCTTGAGTCTGTGCCTCAAGTTCTTTAACTTCTCTTGGTGCCATTCGTCGTTTCGGTTGAACTAAAGGTCTTGCATTTGGGATTAAATCAATACGGAATTCTATTTCGCGGTGAGGATGTAAACTAGTGACCTCTTCAAATATGTCAGAGAAATCTCTGACTATTTCTACCATCTCCAGATTTTCTTGTGGTATTTCTAACGCATACAAGAAACTACAAGTATGAATACCGGGTTTTCCACACGGTATCCTAACTTTTCTTCCGATACTAGTTATTAGCGTTACGATTTCTTGGTCACATTTTATCTGCGCTTGGAATTTACTTAACCAGTCTAAACCAAGTATAAAATTAAACCCTTTAAAATCCAAAACATAGAAATCGAATAGGAAGGTATGTGAAAGATATGAGAGGACTAGGTTATCGCAAGCCATTTTTAATTCTGTCTTTCCGCCTATAGGATTAGATACGCATATCGGATTAGGTGAAATATTTGGGGTAAGTTGAAATTTCCCTATTGTGCCAGATGAAATAAAACTTTGCGAGGCACCAGTATCAAATAAAACACGAACATCAATTCCTTTAAATTGTAAGGTACCTTCAAGAACTCCTTTCCCTTTTTCATTCTGGGAAGTAGACGCCTCATTCTTAATAGCATAAACCTTGGTCTGTTGTGCCCTCTTCATAAGTGGGCAGTCTTTAATCAGATGTCCAGGTTGGTGACAGTTGAAGCATAGAGTCTTCCTGACCATGTCATTTCCAGGTCCTTGCTGTTGTTGACGCTGTTGAGTTTGTTGCTGAGGTTGACGTGGAGTCTGTTTCTGAGGTTGCTGTGACTTTCCCACTATTGGCTTCTTACAGAACCTAGCGATGTGACCCTTCTCCTGACAGTTGTGGCATACGGTGTTCTTGAAACGCTCCTTAGCTTTCTCCCCCATTTCTCCCTTCCCCTTCCAGTTCGGATTAAACTTCCTCTTCTGAGGATTCTCCCCACTGGCTTCTCCCGTTTGTGCCTTGGTTACTGGTTTCTTTGTACTTAGTGCCTCATAACGTATCGCCATGTCGACTATGTCACTAAATGAACTTTTCAGATGCCCAATTACCTTGTCTTGCAAATTTTCTTTCAATCCTGCTATGAACATCTCGTTCTTCTTAAGCGAGGTATTGATCAGTTCTGGGCCAAAACAAGAGAGTGCATTGAATTTATTTTCGTACTCTGCTATGGACATGTTTCCTTGCTTCAGATCTATGAAATCGCGATACATTCTGGTCTTGCCTGCTGCGGGAAGAAACTGTGCTTCAAATTCCTCCTTGAACCTTCCCCAGGAATAGTCATTCTCAGATACGTTTGCAGTCTGTGCATCCCACCAGATTGTTGCAGCTCCTTGTAGTTGCCACGAAGCCAACAGTCGTTTCTGTTCATCATTCAGATTCTGTCCTTTGAAAATCCTTTCACAAGATCTCAACCATGCTTGAACTTCGATGAAAGATTCTGTTCCTTTGAAAACCTTGCCTCCCAGTGTTTGATATTCCTTACAGATAGTTGCAAAATTCACCCTAGGTTGAACTGGTGTAACTGGCATAATTGGTGCAACTTCCTCTACAGTTTCTATCGGAGTCTGAGTAGTGTTACGACCATTGGTAGTGGTAGTTCCCTTAGCTCGGCCTCTTTGTCCACGGGTAGTCATTCTTACTAGCCTGAATATAACAGGTTGACATCAAAACTTGATCGGATATTAGGATACCCACTCTATATAAACTTAAGTCGATAATTCCTAAGTATGTATATATATAATAACATCCAACTTTTAAAGTACGTTCTCTCACACTCACCCATAGCCTAGGTATACGATAACCTAAGCTCTGATACCAACTGTAATGACCCAACTTTCCAGTGCCTCGGAAGTTGTATCATTATATATGAAAAGAAGTAGATAGAAGAATAGAACTAAGAAAAGACATCAGAATCTCACAACGGAACTTAGGACAATATATTAATAGCCCAAAATATTACATATTACAAGTCAAGTACATAACGTACTTCATACATAAGGATACATATTTGAGTCAAATACATAACGTACTTCATACATAGGTATATATGTCATTTTGATTACATAATGATCACTAGTGATACTGATCTGCTGGATAATAGTACATAACATCATAACTGAACTACCATCTGGATAATAGTACGTAACATAAGATAAGTAAGCCAACATCCCAGGGTTTGCCATCCTGCTACTCCAAGTAATGATATATACCTGGATCACTTGTCTATCCATAACAAGTGTTATGAATACCCAAGAGTTTAAGGGAAAACATAGAAAAATAAACTCCGGGTCAGTCATGGACTGGTGTGAGTAAACGATTTATAAAACAGTTTTAATAAATCACAAATGATTCATAAGACCACGCCGTGAATACGGAACGGGTTTTTACCTTATGAGATCAAAACAGTGTGTGCCAGTAAAGCTAGATATTATGATAATGTCTAAGGTTTTCACAAATAATTTATAATCTAGTAAAATGCTTTCATCTCACCTTTTACTATATAATATACAAACAAAACCGCTTGGCGCTTATGGATAATGGATTTCCAACTATGACAAGGTATGGGATCACCTTCCGCAGGTGTATCTCTAGATACGAATACACGGGTTCAACAAGAACATCTTGTAACCCAGCCACACATGACCGACCACTCATTTCTCTTGAGTGTATCGAATGTATATCACCAACGGTGGTAGCAAGCCAACCGTTTCCCGAAACGGGTCAGAATCGACAATAGATTTTTAGAAGTAAATGAAACTCTAGATCAGGTGATGATACATCCTAATGGGAGCTACCCACATAGCCATGCTGCCTGCCCGATTTTTGCCATTTCCGGTTGTGAAGCTTGTAGCTAAACGTACCCTGACACATGCTTTTTATTTGCTTTGAACGTTACATCGTCAAACCCGCTAATCGACTAATTGACTTCCCCAAAAGTATATTACAAGTATAAAGTAAGAGAAACGAGTTTCTCTACCACTTATAACTACGTTTGAAAAGATCAACGTACGTGATTAGTTAGGAGTACTCCGTCAGACGTTCGTCCATACAAGTTGTCCTGGGACTGGACAAACCGAAGGTACTATTCCGTACAACCATCTTAGGCACTGTTATCTAAGATTTATACAATAGCCCTTGCATTTTACTCCGTCTTCAATATTCAGCATTTCTTGACTCGCAACGCTTATGCCAATACGGAGTGGTTCTTCGGATAATAATCCAACCGGTCTCTCCATATTAACAACGTTAAAATGGTCAAACTTTGATAGTCGATGACTTAACTATCAAATGAAAATACGTGTGCACACAACAATCTTATTTCGAATTGAAATTCCTATTTGATCAATCATCATATATGTATATATATATATTGATATTTCTGTGTTTACGTATCACTATCCCTTCACATCAATCAGTCGTTGACTGTAATCATTAAGAGAACAATTTCCTAAGTATAAACCCCGAAGGCCGAAACCAACATCAGATAAATCCTCAGAAAATCATTCAACTTATTAATTCAAGTCAGTTTCTAATTTCAGTAACTTCATTTGAAATTCTTATTTTCAAGAATTCATGTTCCTTTAATATTTTTATTTCGAAAAATATTAACTTAACCTCTTTATTTCATATCATGTTATACCGTGTGCGGAGCACGGGCTTAAATCCTTTCTAGTGAAAAAATCTTCTTTTAATTTACTTCATTTTATATTCGTGCGCGGAGCACGGGCTAAACTTTACTAATATAACAATCCTCTTTCTATACAATTTGAGTCGACATGGTTTGGATCTAATATTGACAGTTAATCCCTTCTCTTGATCTAATCTTATTTTTATTTATCACTTGACTCGATCAAATAAAATAATCACTTCTTATTCTCAGATTACTAATCTACAACTTGATTTCTATTTGTAAATGTCCGATGATATGTTATATAAACTATCCCTGATTTATATAATTTATTTGGGTTTTCTTTTATTTATTTATTTAATAAATTTTAAATCAACTAATTAAATAAATTATTTAATTAACGAATAACTAATATTCGTTAAATTTCAAATCTGATTAACTCTAGTGTGCTTGACTCTAATTCGAATAACTATCATTTGATTTACTTAATTTCAAATGATTACTATTTTTCATTTTGAAAACTGGCCCTTTTTAAACTTCAGCCCATTTCTTCTCCTACTTGCCTTATTCCCTTTCTATTTTCTATTTAAAACTTAAGCCCATTTCGCAGGCCCAATCTCATGACCCAATTACTTTATTACTATTTTTTTATATATAAAAAGGCGGACTGTCACCTTTTCAGCCCTCAGCTTCGATCGGAGAAAGCATCCCCACCGTCCCTCCACAGCTCATCGGAGCTCCGTCGATCCCACCGACGCCAAGCCCCTGACCTTCAGCACCCATTGCACCAACCCCGGTGGTCCCCTACTGCATCGGCGAAGAGCAGCACTGCTGCGAAGTCGACACAGCAAAGAACCCATAACCCATCGGGTTTTTCTCCAATCAAAGAATCTCCTCCAACGTCCACCACAGCTCACTGGAACTCCGGCGACTTCACCCATCTCTCGACCCCGACCCGACGCTCCGTTTCCCCCTGGTGCGGCGGCGCCTCCTTGCTCCGGCGAGGAGCAGTTCGTGCTCGAAGTCCCCACGTCCGAAACGAGACAAAACTCCTCATTTCGATTCATTCTCAAAATCAATACGTTATAAAATTGTTTCAGCATTTTTCTGGTGATCTAGGGTGTATTTCGCATCCTCCTACCAATTCGTTCGATCTATAAAGCCATGGATCGTCCACACTCGACCAAAGCTCATGTCTCAGCAAACACCCTATATCTTTTGATATACTTAACTAAAATTCACCATTTTTGTTTCTAAATTAATGATATTGTAAGGCGCACAGGTTATATACCCTGAAATTCGAATTCATGAAGGTTTGTTTCCATGTTTGGCAAGCTTGTTTGACAGCCCATGTAAGATGCAGTAGTTTAGAGAAGATACAACCATTCCTTGCTACTTAATGCATGTGTATACATGCGCATGGACTTGTGTATGTACAGAAATGAAGGCTCGATCTATTTATGCATCTATACTTTATATAACAGCATGAGAAAGACAGGTGTTCATGTATTTTTAACAGCAAAACCTGCGGTTTTCCTACAGCAATAAAACAGCCCATCTATACACACATATCATCTCTATTTCTATGAATAAACACAGAAATAAATAGTGAGGTTTACTCACAGGTTGTTCATGCAGTTATGCAAAGGTTCGTAGCAGGCAAAACAGTGAAGAACAGTAAGCATTTTCACATGGTAAACTAGCAGCAAACATCATACTAAACTTCTAGTATTTAAAGCAATTCACATTATGATCAAAGGGGTGTAAAGTGAATGTTTACTCACAGTTATGCAGCTGATAATGGTGCGTGAAATATAGGGTTCTTCTTGCTTAAATCTCGAGAGTTTCTGGTCCGAATTTTAGTGAGCACGGCTGCGTATTTATAGGCAATAGTAATGTATATAATATTGCATTGTTTCATTCTTTAATTCACATAATCTTTAATGCTTCTGATCACAATATTTTGCGCAGGTTATTGATCAGAGAAATGTGGATGAAAACTCAGTTTATAGCTTGTCTCGCATGCGCCAGAAATGGTGGAATCATCTTGGCCATTCAATTAGTTTTCTAGCTTGACAAAAGCTTTTAATGAAGCTGTCCCTTTCTTTTAGATGATGGGAGAATATAATGTAAACTACTTCCTTCTTAGATCATTCCACTTCATCTTCGGTCCACATTATTACAGCAAATTAAATGTTTAACTAAATTCTCTTATGCCTATTTCCTAAGTACATTGGCATTAAATGTATAGCTGTGCAAATTTGGATGAGTCATAGCCGAATGCTCAAGTGTTTCATTAATTCCATCAGCTATCATTTTCTCACGTGTACTTTAAACTTAACCAATAAGGTTTGCATGGTTCTTGGGCTTTTAAAATGCTAAGGCTAGGCTGTTATAAATGCGTGAAAATGTGCGGGTTTTCAGCTGTGTTTGTGTTACTGTGCTGTGCAAGGAAAATGGGCTGTTGGCTCTTTAAAGTTGCCATGTAGTGACTTAGCTTAACTATAGTTGCCTTACTTTAGTTTAACTACGCTTTTGATCTTAGTAAAAGAATCTTTACTTATGTTTCTGTTTTCGTAATTGAATTATCCTTTATCGATAAGTTTATTCATCGATGTTTTGTTCAATTTAAAATTTTTATTTCGTTCGGAATTTACGGGTCATTACAGATTGATTTTCTTTCTTTCTCCGTCAAATCTTTATATCTTCTAATCTTCAAAGTCATTTTCAACGATCTCCCATAATTCTTTAGAGATCAATTCTTCTTTCATTTTGTTACTCCATGCTTCAAAATTTTCTTTTGTGAGAACAAACGGAAAAAGAAATTGAAATGCCATATTTCAACCAGGCTCTGATACCAATTTGCTGGAGTTCTTTTGGATTTGATACCAATTTGTTAGAGTTCTTTTTTTTTGCAAAGCAAGCGGTGTTTAATGGCCCCTACCATTTTATTAAAAATACCAAACAACTACAACAATGCTAACAAAAACAACCATCAACATCTAGTAATAGATCGGACCAATATATGTTTAGAGATAGTTACTCCACTAAACATCCTATTGTTGCGCTCCATCCATAAAATGTACAATGTTTTCTTAAGCAATTTCAAAAGTAAACATCCACTTAACTTTTTCCATCTAGTATTTATAAAGATTAAATACCACTCTTCCTCCGATAGTTTCCTAGGATCATGTAGACCAAAGTGCCGCAAAACATTACGCCAGACAAAGGCAGTGAAACTACATTCAAAGAATAGATGCCTTACAGTTTCAGAATGAAGTCCACAATACAAGCAGGAATCTTCCATAATCATACCCATCCTCTTCAATTTTCCTCTAGTATGTATTCCATTCATCAGTATCCTCCACATCAACAAGTTTTCTTTTGGAACATAATTACCCATCTAAATCCTAAAGTTCCAAGGGAAAACACCATTATCTGCATTTATCCCTTCATATACCAATGCAATACTATGAACACCATCATTCTATCGAGCATGTAAACTATCATGATCCAATGGAAAACGCAATAAGTTATCCCAGATTGACCTAATCAGAAAAGATGAGCAATGAGGAAGAGACAAAGCACCATTTGCGCAAACAGCAGCCATTGTGGCATTCTCAATGATGTCAGTCATTTGTCTCATAGCATAATCAACTACATTTGCAAGAATTACACCTTTAACACTCCAAGGATCAAACCAGAAAGATATGTTTTGTTTTAATTTCAAACCGCACTGAAATAGAGGAAGAAACCGCACCCTATGCTTCAACATACTTCGCCATGTCCAACTACAGTCATGGAGGATTCGCATAGTCCAAAAGTGATTATCCTTAAGCTGAATAATCCTAAACCAGATTGACCAAATATTTGAATCATGTCAGTATAGTATGTAAATTATTTTCGAGAGCGCTGCTCTATTCCATTATTTCAAATTCAAAACTCTAAGCCCACCACCGAATATTGGAGTGCAAACCTTTTTAAAGGACACTGGAATCATTTTTTTGAATATGGGTTTGCATGCCATAAAAAATGTCCAAGTGCAGAGTTGATCAAATCAATGATATTAGTTGGCAGAATGAAGATCCTCGCATAATATATTGCCATAGAGATAGCTGAATATTTGACAATTACCAACCTTCCTGCCATTGAGAATTAAGATTCAGGCCAAGAAGAGATTTTAGAGATAATTTTTTCCACTAGAGGAAGACACTGAGCCAATGACAATCTTGAAGTACAAATAGGAGCTCCCAAATAACTATCATAATCATCCACAGAGGATAACCCAGAGAATGAATGTAGCGAATCTTTAATAAATTCAGACACTCCAGCACATTTCAGTTTTGATTTAGTCTTGTTTATTGCCAACCCAGTCAAGTTTTTAAAGCTTTTTTAAAATGACCATAATCCCACTAATTGATTTATAATTCAGCTTTGTGAATAAAAGAAGGTCATCAGCAAATAGAATAGAAGAAATTTTCACCTTGCTGCAACTCGGATGGAAGTCAGCTTGGCAGACAAAATAGAAAATAATTCCATCACACATACAAAAAGATACGGAGAAATTGGATCACCCTGCCTAAAGCTCAGTTTTAAAATATCCAAAAATAGAACCGTTGACAGGCAGAGAAACATGAGCAGATGAGATACAAGTATACACCTAGCATAAAAATGGAATAGGAAAATTCATTTTGAATAGAATGTAAATAATTGAGTCCCATTGAACTGTGTCATACGCCTTTTGAAGATCTAATTTCATGACACTTCTAGGAGAAATATGTGCTCTGTTATACCCCCTCATCAGCTCATTAGCCATCAAAATATTATCAGCAATATCTCTTCCAGGCAAGAAAGCACTTTGATTAGGACTAGTTATTTCATTAAGAACTTTTTTCATTCTACAAGCCATGATTTTCTAAATGCACTTATATATTAAATTGTTACAAGCTATTAGTCTAAATTAGGTTACATTTGAAGGCATTGATGACAGGAATTAAAGCAAGACGAGTAGCATTTAACCCCTCTAGCATTTTACTATGTAGAAAAAAAATTAATGGCATTAATGACATCCTCACCAACAACTGACCAACACACTTTGAAAAAATGGGCATTAAAGCCATCTAGACCAGGAGAACTAGTATTCTTCATAGGAAAAAAAAATTACTTTTCTGATTTCCTCACTCAAAACCTCACAAATGAGAAAATTTCTCTTTTCATTGTGAATGGTAGGGAAGTTAATATGAGTGACTGATTGAAGATTAATAGGATTGTTAGAGGAATTACCCAGAAGAGATGAAAAGTTGTGGAGAAAAGCCGCCTGAATCCCATCAGAATCAGAAAAAACCTCCCCTCTACATCTTGAATAGAGTATAAATTTGCAGTAGCTTGTTTTATCTTCAATGAATTGTGAAAGGTAGCAGTATTTTTGTCTCCATAAAGAGTCCACTTTTTTTTGTTCTTTTGTTTTTCCATTTTTCCTTCTTCAATATTTGCCTTTGCTAGTTCAGAGGTTAATGAATTCTCTTGAGATGTTAGGAGCGCCATATCATCTTCAATGTGGCAGAGTAAAATCGGATTCTGAATCTGGAATAAATTGTTCCTAATTGAATTTGATAAGCTAGCCTCATCACCATAATTATCTTTGGCCCAAACCTTTAGAGCCACCATCAACCTTTTCAAATTATCATGTAAAATAAACGTAGGATTCCCATAAGAATGAACCATCCAGCTATTAGATACAATTGGTAGAAAATTGGGATATTCAGTCCAGTTATTAAAAAATGAAAAAGAGGACTGTCTTTTCATGGCAATCTTTCCCCAATCCAAAATCAAAGGAGAGTGATCAGATAATGAAGGAGGAGGAATAGAAGTAATGAGTTTTGGCCAAGAAGAAACAGAGCAAAATTCTGATAGGGTCTAACAATTTTACAAAAAGTTCTTATTTTATTTCTAACCGAGTTATTCCACGTGTAAACTGCACCACTGGAAGAGATAGGAAGGAGATTAGCATCATGTATTGCATAATTAAGAGGTCTGGTTTGGCTAAATGATAAAGGAGTACCACCCTGTTTATCAGACAATAATTGCATGCAATTCCAGTCACCTAGACATAACCAAGGATAGGAATTTTGTTAAAGGGAAGGAAGAAAATCAAGGAATAGTTGTCTATTAGTAGAAGAGTTTTCAGCATACGCAAAAGTAATAAAAAAGAGGTGTTGGAAGAGATATGGATGACTTTAGAATGGATAAATTGTCTATGCACTTGAATGGAGATAAAGTGAAAATATTTGGATTCCAAATTACAAGTAAGCGACCAAAAGGGGCTTGGGATAAGTTGTGAAGGGAGGACCAAGGACGTTTGATGTTTTGAACAGCTTTACAAGTTGTAACATGATTCATCTTCTTTTCAGCAATGGCCATAAGCTGAATATTATTAGAATTAATGAGATGACTAATTTCTAGTTGTTTGGCAAGAGGATTAGCGCCTCTAACATTCCAGAAAGCAATATTGTCTATCATTGAGAAGATGATGAAGTAGCAGCTCTGGTTTTTAACACCAGAAGAAGTAGTCAAGATCGAAGAATGAGATGGCAAGGTAATAAAAGACTATTCAATAGATAAATTAGATGCCTTGTCGATGAACAATGAGGTTTGATGTTTGAACAACATTACAAGTTGTAACGTGATTCAAATTCGTTTCAGCAATGGCAATAAGCAATAAATTAGATGCCTTGTTAGAGTTTTTTTGGGGCTTTGATAGCAATTTGTTGGTTTTTTGAAGAAGCTCTGATACCAGTTTGATGGAGTAGAGAAGCACTGATACAAATTGTTGGAGGAAGGAGACGATATTTTGTAGGAGGAAGAAGATAGTATTTTATTTCACTTTTTTCATTCACCACAACTACATTACAACTAAAATGATAGGTTTTATATATAGCCTTACATGACACTTCATTTAATGGACATCACATTTTACTAAGAGATACACAAATTTTAATATGACTCTTAGACTTAAAGACATAACACTTCACCAGTAGACATGACACTTCATCTAATGGACATGGCACTTCATTAATAGACATGGCATTTAATGACCTTTTATTTTAATAGGCACTAGAGTAATTAATGAATTTTGGTTTACGCCAACAGTTGCATGGGTTAGGAGGGCTAAAAAGGTATATCATGCCCTATGATTGTAATCTTTTATACGTGTATAGTACTATATTTTAATTTAGAGCATTTTGATTCAAATCTTTTATTAACCACATTGTTATTATGTTTTTTTCATATCAAAGGTAACCAGCTTTCATTTTTTTAGCGATATTGAGGATATAGCTATTTTCTTTCTAACATTTCTTATTTAAGTTAACTAAATAATACAAAACAAATCCTATATTTTACAAGCTTTCTATTTCCCTCTAATTAATTAAATGGATTGCAAATAAATTATGCAACTGTGCACCTCTGTCAAATCTAGATACTCCTTGCTGCTTTATGCTGACTTACAGTTTTGCAATGCTGATTTTAAATTTAGGTTAAAATTTCATACTGAGCACCAATTTTTAATTAAACATATTTCTATAGATTTTTAAGGTGTTTGAGTATGCGTGTATATTTGCACTTTTTAACTCAAATACCTAAGGTTTGTACCTGTTCTAATATTTTTTCTTACCTTGACTTAGTATAAGTTTCTAACATATTTTTTGTGCATCTTTCGCCTATAAATTAAATGTTTAGAATATGAAAAAATGCTACAGTTCTTTTTCTATTTTGGTAATATTGGATGAAGCTAATCATGATATCAATTTAAGTGCCTTAACCATCCCCGTAAAGTTTACCTATGTAGGTCACAACTGTTATGTTACTGTGATAATTTAGGACATATTGTGAGGTTGTTTTCAGCTTTACTAGCAACATTTTTTTGACACTTCCATAAGTTAGGTTTTGGTTCCTCTAGCTTTATGACAGATTTACTTATTATATTCATTTACAATGTTTGTAATGCTTTAGGCATAAGTGTATTTAGATATTTGAAAATTTCAGTAGCTTTTTGTTTCTCTTCGAGAATCTACATATTTATAAGTGTAAATCTTTAACATGCATACGCTGAAGCTTGCAGTTTGATGTATGCTATTATATTTTTTTATTTTTAAACTTCAAGCATAAGTTTGAAGTCTATTGAATCTGACTTCGTGATAGGAACTGATTGATGTATTACCAAATTGGTTTTCACTGGATTGTGAGTCAAAGATACTATGAGATCATGATTTCCATTGCACAATTTTATGCCATTACATTTTTTGAATTTAATAGTCATTTAATACCCCATTTTGTTCCACATAGGTAATACAATAATAATGTCTTTTTCAAAAAAAATTCTTCTGAAATACCATGTTGTCATCACAGACGATTATTATTTTGGAACCAATTAGT
This sequence comes from Allium sativum, assembly GCA_030737875.1. Classification (NCBI taxonomy): domain Eukaryota; kingdom Viridiplantae; phylum Streptophyta; class Magnoliopsida; order Asparagales; family Amaryllidaceae; genus Allium; species Allium sativum. The sequence goes on along the minus strand of CM060912.1, from coordinate 764,355,652 downwards.
GTATTATGTACGACATTATTGTCAAATATTTGTGAAATCCTAAAAATGAATTTTAAAATGTGGTTTTTATTATTGGTTCATAGTTTGAGAAAATTATGACCAAAATGACATCAGTTTTAATTAATTTGTAGGTTAATAATGGTTTCTACCATAAAGTTTTATTTTGACATCTAATAAGTTATGGTAACTATTTATATGGATGAGGATTTTAATTTTACTGTCAGGCCAGGTTGAAGTATCTGTTTCAAGGTGTGAATACTTGAAATTTTGACTGAGAATTGTCAATAAAAGATGATATATGATTATACTATTTGATCATATGATTCTGGGGATTAGCATATATCTTTCTATGGTTAGTAAACTTTGACTAATATCTGCTATACCGTATGGTGCTGCATCAGGCACAGGGATAACAAACAATAACATTAACTTTTTAATGAACATGCTTGGCGTTTTGGGCGTTGGGTGGTCTAGGTGTTCCTAATCCTTCTAATTTGCCTCCAAAAGAATTATATGCTACACAACAGACACAACTCCGAGAAAAGGGTTTCTTTGATACCTAAGAAAACATTCGTGCTCTTAGTTCCACTACTAGAAATGTTAGTGCTGCAGTTAAAAGGTTGTTGGCCAATCTTGGTCAATAAGATAGATAATCCAGAAAAAAAATATTATGTGGTTTAAAAATGATTGTTGTTTCGCTAATATCTGTTCTTATTATTTTCTAATTTTTTTTTTAATTTGGAATAACCAAAAGTATACCGGAAATATCTTCCTGAAGCCTCTGTTGCTTCAATTGGATGTTCTTCCTCTCTTCTTCGTATATTGAGATGATAAATCACAATCAGTCATCTACAATTTTATTTCATATCATGTACCCTTCCAACTATTCTCAGGTCAAACTACAGACAAGGCCACTTCCCCAGAAACAACTCAAAATCAACTTCCTATTGTATTCAAATCTATCGGCTGACGTACTTATATTATCTATTTTGCAAATAATTTTATGCATTATGCTAGGAAGACCGAACAGAATGCGGTCTAATCATGCGAAATAGAGAGAAAAAGGTAGGGTTCCACCTCCTAATTTTATGCGCAATTCATAGGAGGTCCTACTCATTTATCTCTCCCCCATATTAATCGACATAAAATCTTTCAGTTCAATTAGCTTTATCCTAATTTTATCTATCCATGGTTCAAGAGTTAAATATCTACATTAGCCATGTAGATTTAAAAGGCCAAACTCTAAAGCTGTGCAGTTAAAGAGCTTAGCGCACCATAGCGGTAGAGGTGCAAAAAGGTGTAGCGGGGAGAAAACGAAGAAATACGGGTCTATAGCATAAGCGCAAAATGGTTCATTAGATGTTAAAACCAAATATATAAACTAATTAATCATCATTCGCACATTATTTGAGTAGACGAAACCACTATTAATTAACCTTATGTAACAAAACCAAAGAATATCATGGTTATGCCCACCAAATTTGATGACAATTATATGTTTGTACAATATACTAGACAATTACGCAATAATATTAGCTTTTTTCGCTAACTATACTGATATATTAAAGAGAACCAGCCAAGTCAAGCTCTGTGTATTAATATTGCTAAAGAGGATGCTAAACAACCTTGATTTAGCGGATGCAGCGGAAGATAGCCGGGAAAAAGTGGATCTACTGTTCACCAGTGCTAAATTGAAATAGTGTAGTAGATGAAGAGCGCTACGATCTGTAGCGGGGATTTTGCTGGGCTTTATCGGGGCATTAACTGCATAGCTCCAAAGTGGATGGTGTTGTGCTGATGGGTACAATTAAAAGAATGGCACAGCAGCTTATGTGCAGTGCATGTTTCCAAAAGAGTGTTTTTTCTAATACATACTAATGCGGTTAATGTGCTCTATTTTCATATTTTTGAACATATAGTTTATCATCATAGACTGGCTTACGTGCAATTAAGAAAACTAATGAATACAATAACTATTGTTTTAACTTTAACTTTTAATGGTGGATTTTGTTTGTTAAAAGGTGGATGTTGTTTGTTCATTTTTTTTACATTTATCATTGTAAATCTACGTATATATTCTCTCCATTCAATATTAAGACAAAAAAATAATGCTTGAAAATATAACAATGAAATATTTCTATATAAGTTCATATATCTCAGCGTACACAAGTTAACTCACATATTTATTGGTATCTACACATTACTATGCATATGACTAAGATTTGACAATTCACACATTTAATCTTGATTATCTATGCACACATCTAAAGACGTGCCTAATGTACTGGTTTGATATAAAGGATCTCTGTTTTCAACCATGTCCTTTCCAAAGCTTTATTTATTTATGCATTGTTAATTATCAGTTAGTTTTTTCATACATAAGAATAAAATAATATGAGTTGGAAAGGACATTGTTGATTAGTCATATGTAATATGAGTTGGAAAGGACATAATTACATCAATACTAAAAAATGAAATGAGTTGGAAATGACAATGCCGACTAATTATATGTTTATTCAATAATAACATCATAATAATAATTTTTAGTATTTATGTATTAGTACGTAATATTGCATCTACAATTATTTATATCTTTATTTCTTAAAGTATTAATAAAAAATTATATTTTTTTACAATCGTGCATATGCACGGGTACTAACCTAGTAATAACGAAGTTGAACTTTGTTTTCAAAAAGAACTGAAAGGTAACATGTGCGCATGCATCTACAACTTGAAGAGGCGTGATGGTTCACGTATGGTATAACTGCAATTACAACAGAAATATTACCTTAAAGACAGTGTCTTACACGCCTCAAAGCCAAACAGTTATGTTTCTATTGTATCTGCTGCTACTAACAATTTTAAGGTAGTATATAGGAAAATTTTCTGGTTTGGACCGTGTCTGAAAACTTATAACAATAATAGGCCACTTTCAAGACTAATTACGAAAATGACCATTTATTTTTCAAAAGCGCCATCCCGATTAACGCCATCTCATTTTTTCCTTTTTCTTTATGAAGGCATTATCCCAGATAATGCTCAATTGAGAGCTCACTGCCTTACCCACCCGCTTCTTTCCTTTCCCGTTTACGTTCTTCCAAACATTTTGTTCACCCGAAAAGCTTCCTCCCCATTTCAAAATTAGACCAAAAATAATATTTTTCTCCAAAATTCAGCTAAATGGCCTCCTCGTCTTCTCATCCATTACGTATTGGTAAGTATACCTAACTTTATGTGATTAAAGTTGGTAAATTTGGAAATTTAGTGTTTTTCATGGTTTGGGATTTGAGATTTAATCCCTTCGTCGGTGAAATTGATGTGATTTGTAGTTCTTACGGCATACAGGTTGATGTTTTCATGAACAAATTCATGATTAAGGTTTTTTGTATGTGTATTTTTAAATTACATTTATTCATGTTTAGCATGTGTATGTTTAGTGTTTGTATGTGTATGTGTATGCGTATGTGTATGTGTATTTACATTGGTGATCAACGGTTTTTCAACTCTAATCCCATCGTTGGTTAATTTCATGTATAGTAAGTGTATGTTTAGTATGTGTATGTACATTATTTGTATGTGTTTGTGTATGCGAAACAATAATACGAGAATGCATCATTTGAGTAGTATTTAAATCTGGAATATGGAATGACTTTTTTTAAGTGAGTTGTGTCTGTGTTGGTTGAATAATGTACTAATGTGCACATCTTAACTGATTATAGAGCATGAAGAGATGGTACCCGAACAGTCGATCTAGACGTTCTTTACTTGCAGGCAAAGCACAAGATAAGTAACTAAGAAACGATTGCAGTAATATTATTTGATTTACTTATTATGAATTTTCTTTATGTTAAATTTCATCGATTGACATATTTATTTATTGCGAATTCATTGTAGATGGAGCGTAGTGACCCGGAGGGCACCATCGACCATATGTTTACTCTTAAGCAAGTTACATCTACTCATCTAGGGTTTTGGCCCTGTTAGATAGAGCCAGATTTGGATTAGTTCAAAAGGTTGGGACACAACTTGATATAAACTTAATGACGGCCTTGCTCGATAGTTGGAAACCTGAGACATCGGCATTTCATCTATGAGTTGGTCAGATGACGATAACTTCAAAAAGATGCAGTGGTTTTTGTTGGGTTGCTAATAGATGATGAGGCTATTGCTAGAGTTAAATGATTAGATAATTGCAAGTTAATGCTTGAGAATTTATTTGGCCTGACTACTCGGGACGATGCTTGATGGGGAAATGAGAATGTTTTGCGTACATGGTATCGTCTTGAATTGCCCGTGATATTCCACCAAATGCAACTCTGCTGCAAATTCAACAACGAGTTCGTGCCATTATGTTGCACATTATTACTCATCACCTTCTCTATGATAGGTCGAAATCTAGAATCACTCTTCATTAGCTCCCTTTTATTGTGGACTTTGATGAGTGTAGAACATATGCCTAGGGTGTGGCGGTTCTATCTACCACATACACAGAGTTCACTAGGACCTCTTTAGCGCAACAAAAAGGAGACGGGTGGATGTTTGAGTCTCGTTCATGTATTAATGCGAACGATTATACTTTTGCACATTATAAGTATTGTTCAGGTATTAATACAACACACTATACTTTTTCAGCTTTGGTCATGGACCTACCTTCTTGTCGACTGTGTATTCGTTAAGGGATCTGTGCTGGACAACATGAAGTCGTATGTAGCCAGGTACAAAAATAATTACTATGCTCTATTCAAAAATAGTTGTGTTCATTGTAATTTGTAATCACATTTGTGTACATGAAGGTAGATAGGGCCGAAAAACACGAAGTTGGCTCCTAGACGCAATTTAAAGTTTTACAGGAATGAATTGGATGTTCTTTCCGCCGATTCAATGACCTGGAATCAGTACAATGAAGAAGACCTGCACCCGCTATCCGCACTATGCACCGTATCTAAAAGGCCGTGGAGAGTCATATTGTTTTTGCTTTCGCTGACAAACTGTGCATACCATCTTCCGGACAAAGTAATGAGGCAGTTTGTATTATGACAACATCTTCCTCAGCCAACTCCTCCTTATGAAGTCAAAGTAAACGATGAGATGTAAAGGACATGCTTACTTTGTGGGATAATCGATTGCATGCGAGGAAAAAGAACGTGATGCCCTGTTAACTGAGAAAGCTTACATGACATGGTACTGGAAGATTACGCGTAGGTTCATTCTACCAAAGATCATCTCCACATCTTCCTGCATTTCCTTCTTCCTACGAACCAAGAGCTCCTCTTGAAAGGAATGTGTTACATTCTTAATTTCTACGGTTCAATCGAGACTTCATAATGATATAACTGCTTGTATTTGTTTGCAGGTGGATGGTGTTTACTGTGCAATGGAGATAGTGGATGAATTGGAGCAAGAAATTCCAGAGACAAGAAAAGGGAAATGCTTGTCGATTAAACATATTCTTCGTTCTTGCTTGTCTAAGAAAAAAATGGATATACCACGACCTCCTACACCACCTGCTGAATTGAATCTTTTTATTCTACCTCATAGTTCTCGAAATAGGAAGATGTACGCAAGCCACAGGAAAAGCAAGAAGGAAACTTCTGGTGTGTTGTCTTCACAGCATTCCATGCCGGTCGGTCCTTCGCAGCCATCTCTAGAGCAAGTAAAGGAGGGCATCCAGGAAGAAGACGAGGAAGACGAGCTGTCAACACCGGAGGAGTTTAGACTTAAGCCACAATAAAATAAGAAAACGCCTCGAATTTTATAATAATTGAGGTGATTATTTGATTTTACACTTGTATCGAACAATTTGCTACCATTTGTTATTGTAATTTGAATGTTTGTTATTGTTTGGTTGGATGTTTGTTATTGTTTTGGTGATGGATACACAGTTTGAATGTTTTGTGTCGACCCTTATGGTCATTATGTAATTTGAATACGATATTGTTTTGTTGGTATGTATTTTGGATATGATTATATTTCATTGTTGATTATGTATTTGTCATATATGTCAAATTGTATATGTCGATAGCATAGTTTTGTAATTTGCATGTTATTGTATTGTATGCGACTTACTAAATTTGCTCACTGCCTCTTTGGGAGGTAGAGAGTAACCAACAGAGCGTTATCTTGAATAACGCTCTGGAGCGTGATACGAGATAACGCTATCAGAAATGCTCAATGCCTTCAAAGGGGACAGTGAACTCTCATATGAGCGTTATTTGGGATAACGCCTTTGTAAAAAAAAGGAAAAAAATGAGCTAGCATTAATCGGGATGATGCTTTTGAAAAATAAGTGGTCTATTTTCGTAATTAGTTTTGAAAGTGGCTTATTTTTGTTATAAATTTCAGAAACGGTCCAAATAAGAAAATTTTCCTAATATATATAGTAATGATGATGAATTCAGCAACATTCAAGATGACATTCCGCATGTCTGATGAACTTCCTACCCAATATCAAGTGCATGAATTACAAATTTTAGTTTTCAAACTGTACTGTATGATCTTTTAAGATCCTTGATGCACTTCAAATAGAAGCAGTTTTGTATATACTGCCTCCGAGATAGAATGAGTACAGGAAATCTTTCTTTTGCATTACCGTAACCAAAGATCAATTTCAAATGCATCACCATATTGAGGCGGAATCTTGTGATGTACTATTATTGAATTCAAAGGTAAACTATGTAAGTGATAATGGTAAGACTCAACATAGCATATCTTAAGGAAACCTGAAAGTCAAGAAAGAAGTGGGTTTTAAGAAGTGTATACTATGTAAGTGATAATGGTAGGACTCAACTGTACTATATTATTTTTTACGTTTTTTTCCTTAACGTTGTTTGATTTTAGGATTTCTAATGAATATATCGTTTAATGGTTTTTAAATTACACTTAAATGTAAAAAAAATTAGTTGTTTATGAAAAAATAAAATAAAGGACAGTTCAGTATCTTTGTGGTGAGAAAAGCAAAAGGTAGAATGAGATGTTTTTGTTTAAACAATGAGGTGGAAAGATAAAAGGTGGGATGCAAATAGATTTGGCAACAAAACTGTTGTTGAAAATCAAAAGAGTAAAAAATATTAAAATTCTTGATAGTTATAGAGGTCCTGAGTATTTCTCTTTGGAATTCACTGATTATTGTATAGGAAATGACATAATACATCAATCTTCATCCTCTTATACTCCTCAAAAAAATGGTTTAACCAAAATAAAAATAGAACCTTGTTTGGTATGGCTAATACAATATTGTTGAATGCTAAGTTGTGCTTTAACTAATATAGGGGAAGGCATACATAATTCCAAGGCATGTAGACTTTTAGATTTAAGTTTAAATGTGATTGCTCAAACAATACACAAGAGAAGAGAAATCTTTAGGTTTCTAGTGTTGAATAAAGTATCCATGGAATTTAATGCATAAGAATACCTTAGATTATGTAGTAAAGCAATGCCATTTAGTGATGTGCCCCTTCTGGAAGGAAGCAATAGACGATGAGATTAACTCAACATTATCTAATAATACATAGGCCTTAGTTAATTTGCCTCTGGAATTCAAACCCATTGGTTGAAGATGGTGGTTTAAAAGAAAGTATAATATAGATGGTCCCATACAAACCTTTAATGCAAGAGAGGTGGCTAAAGGTTTTACACAAAAAGTTAGTGTAGATTATTATGACATATATGCACCAGTAGCAATGGTAACTTTTATTATAGTTCACTTGGCATTACCACAAGATGCACTTCGAATAGCAATGAGGCTTCGCAACGGCTAGCAAAGGCTAAAAAAGTGGTTGTTGCAAGTCCTTGCAAAGTGTTGCACGGTCTACTGATACAAATAAGCAACGCAACATCATCTTCCCCATTACCTAAATCCCCAAGACTATCTTCAAAACCCCACCACCCTGTCTCCCCTCTGTCGCTGCAACACTCCCAGCTTCCTAACACGCCTTCAAGCATCTAAATTCTTGCCTATATGTCTACTAATCATAACTTGTGCTTAATTTGGGTTAATTCTAGGGTTTAATTGCATGTTTATGGATTTGAAAATTGGTTGTTTATGAGTTTGAAATTGATTGTCATGTTGGATATGTATGATGATGATTGTGTTGTAGATTGATTTGGGAGTAAATGTAGTTTATTAGGAGGTTGAAAACGATGATTATCGCATAATTGTTCTCATAATAGTATTCTATTAGTTGATGTAGAATTATTGATTGATTGTGCAATTTGAAAATTAGTGTGTATTATTTAATAACATTTTTATTGTTAAGTTTGTGCGAATATTTGTTAAAATTTAAAATAATGTTTGTTGTCGTTTAGGAAAAAATATGTGTACTATATTAAGATTGCAAGCATGTGTTAGTTGTATGGATTAACATAGGTTAAAATAATAATAAGTTAATTTATTAAAAGGGCTAGTTTTTGAATTTTTTATAAAAAATTTATAATTTAATACTTAAAGTTAGCTAAATTTTAAATTACATGTTAATATTTCAAATTTATTAAGTAAAATGTATAAATAGTTGAATGAAATATAAAATTTTAAAATGAGCATAACAACAATAAAATATTCTAGAGGAATATATTATGGTTGAATGGAAATTAAAGTACGTTTTAAAATTGAAAATGTAGCTAACAAATATTTATTGAACGTATTAACAAATATTATGTAAACGTTAAAATAGAAATAACAAAATGTGTTTTATTTATGTGAACCCCTTAGAGATTTTTGACTCTGTCTGGCAAATGTTGTGTAATAACCCGCAAAATCTGGGCCAGTTTAAAATTTTTATTTTGGCCATTTTAGCGAATTTTGAATATTTAAAATAGATTATTTTAAATAATGGCGACGGAAAATTTATTTTCAATATAGAATCGACGTATATATTATATACGTCGTCGTTAGAATATAAATAATTATATATAATTATAAATAGAAAAGAAAATGGCGCGGTAGTTCGAAAATTCGATTTCTAATTTCAAATGAATATACAGAATTCAATATAAGTCAGAATTGAACGAAACAAGAAATATTTGAATCTGTATAACTATATCTTTGTAACGAAGTTAACAAACTGAGATTTCATTTTAGAAATGATGAGATATGTCCAGTTGAAAATTAGAAATAGTCGCTGTGGAATTTATATATATTTTAATATAATATATAGCCCTTAAAAATAGCCATTTTGCAAATGACCTCGGATTTCGACGAAACCACTTTTGTTGGATCCGTGATGTCAAATTATTGCTAGATTCCAAATTTCATAATTTTTCGAATCAATATGTGAGCGTGGCAAAGGAAAACGCGTTTGACCAGTTTCAGTTGATTTTAATCGACTGGAAATTGGCCATTTTTCTAACGGTCTCAGAATTCGACGAAACTAGTTTTGTTAGGACCGTATCGTCAATACGAAGCTAGAAAATATTTTTCTGGAATTTTTCGAGTTAGTTTGTGCCCCCGGTAATTTGAAATATACGTTTAAAATTCAATATAGTGATTTAAAAGTAAATTCAAGGGAAACTGACTGTAACAATCGAATCAGCTTGCGATACATGTTTCATTGTGTTCGGAATGGGGGTGAAACGCTATGGACGACAGGCGGTGGGTCTCGTTTTGAGGTCGAAAATAAAAGTTGCTTTTTGAAAGTAATTAAATAATTAAATATATATATATTTTTCATATAAACCCCCCCCCTCTCGTTTTCATTCTAAAAACAGAAATCAAATAAATAAAAAAAAAAAAAAAAAAAAAAAAGAAAAACCCCCAATCGCGATCGCCCCCCCCAGGATCCGTCGCCAGAGCCACCCAACGCCGCCTCTTCGCCAGCTCCGACCACCGCCCCTCCCCAGATGCATCGCCGCCCTTTCCCCTTCTTCTTCGATGATCCCCGAACCCCAAACCCGTCGCCCCATCGTACGCCATCGCCAATAGCGATCCACGCCACCGCAGTCCCCCCCCCTGTCGATGACCGCTTCCCCTCCCCTGTCGATGGTCGCGCCCCACTCGCGAAGTCCAGTACCCTCCTGCCGCCGACGAAGATGAAGCGAAGCCCCCCCCCCCCGACAAAGCCGACAGCGCCCCAGGTAGTTTTTTTTATTTTATTTTATTTATTTTTACTTTTATATTGATTTTATAAAAAAAAAACTGTTTTAAAAAGAATTTTTAAACTGTTTTTTTTAGAAATCAAAACTGAGATTTTTAAAAGTATTTTAAAAACTGATTTTTAATTTATTTTTAAAACTGAATTTTTAAATATAGAAAACTGTTTTTATTTTTAAGATTCAAAACTGAGATTTTTAAAAGTTTGAAAAACTGATTTTATTTTAAGATTTAAAATAGAAAAGGTTTAAACTTTAAAAAGAAAATGGTTTGAACTTTAAAAAGATTTGATCTTTAAAATAGGAAATTCAAAAAGGCGTAATCTTTAAATTCAAAAAGGCGTAATCTTTAAATTCAAAAAGGCGTAATCTTTAAATTCAAAAAGGCGTAATCTTTAAATTCAAAAAGGCGTAATCTTTAAATTCAAAAAGGCGTAATCTTTAAATTCAAAAAGGCGTAATCTTTAAATTCAAAAAGGCGTAATCTTTAAAGTAGAAAAGGCGAAATATTTGAAAAGACGAGATCTTTATATAGTAAACTTCGAAGTAAAATAAAAATTCGATTTTTATATATAGAACTTTGAAATAAAAATTCGATTTTTATATATTGAACTCTGAACTAAAAATTTGATTTTTATATATGGACCTTCGAAATAAAAATATGATTTTTAAATATTGAATAGCAAGGTAAAAATTCGATTTTTATATATGTAGTGGCTACGGACGACGAAGCTGACGAAAATGCCATAGCGATGAAGATTTCTATCAAAGAAGAGCCGTGGAGCTAGGATAGCTATAAGTGAGAATTTCTCACCCTTTCAATTTTATTTCTAGTTATATTTATATATATATATACTAGGATGCAGACGGTGTTTAGTAGCACCCGACACAACCGTCCACATACCATGGACTTGTTTGTTTGGATGTTTGGTGATTGATTGAGATATTGATTTGAATGTGGTTTGTGGTGTGAAAAATCGAATCGATAAATTGGTTAGGATTAGACGTGCGCCGTTATAAGGCGAAGGAGTAAGGCTAGGTTAGACCCTTACTCCAAATTTTGTGGCTTGCATAACGAAAGTGAATTTGATTGATGTGTGAATGGCGTGGGCCTTCACTAGACCGGGGATAAGGCTAGGCCTTGTCCCGTTTCTAGTATCGTGCCGTTATGCCGCCGAAATTTTCTAAAACATGTTAGAAAAATAAAAATAACATTTTATTTAAAGAATGAACTGAATAGATATTCATATGTCGAAATAAAATATTTTATCGTTAAAAATATAATTTTTAACGTGAATATGAATATAGTGAAAGTGAATAAAATAAATATTCATTTACAAACCGGACGGTTTGTTTATGTACACCTATTTGATTGATATTGATTGGGTCGATAAATTTTACACATCGCCCAACTGCACAAATAAAATCTGTGCTTGATTGTTTGAAACCCTACACGGGTGTTGGGATGAAATATGAAGTCCACTCATCCTGATTGATTAAATATGTCGATCGATTGATTGACAGGCTGTTATAAGCGTTAGATATCTATATTTGATGCTTATACAGTGTAGTGCACTTTGGTTGATGGTTGATTATTTTTCAATACTATTATATACATGTGATGTATGAAAATCCATATAATTAATTTTATATGGTGATTGATTGGGCCTCATTCCAATTTGAAAAATAAAGAATATATAAAATAAAGGTTCATGTGTTGACTATACTCATCCGTTGGGAATAGTCATGTGTTGAACGAATTATTTTTATAATAAAATTTACATCTTTATCAATATAATATAAAGGTTCATGTGTTGACTATACTCATCCGTTGGGAATAGCCATGTGTTGAACGAATTATTTTTATAATAAAATTTACATCTTTATCAATATAAAATAAAGGTTCATGTGTTGACGGTACTCATTCGTTGAGATTAGTCATGTGTTGAACGAAATAATTTAACCAAAAATAGTCACACATGGACGGTACTCATTCGTTGAGATTAGTCGTGTGTTGACAAAAAGAAATATTTGAAATAGAATATATAAAGCCGTGTTGAATAGTGATGCGCCATTTTGACGCGAACGATATATATAACGATTTCGAAATGAATTGAATATATAACGATTTCGAAATGAATTGAATATATAACGATTTCGAAATGAATTGAATATATAACGATTTCGAAATGAATTGAATATATAACGATTTCGAAATGAATTGAATATATAACGATTTCGAAATGAATTGAATATATAACGATTTCGATTTGAATTGAATATAAAACGATTTCGATTTGAATGGAATAGAAAACCAATTTGATTTCAAATTGAATATATAATGAACTTGATTCAAATAGAAAACGAAACGAATTAATTTGAATAGAAAATGAATTTGAATCGAATAGAAAATCAATTTGAATTGAATTGATTTGAATTGAATTGAAAAACGAATTCGAATTGAATTTAAAATGAAGTGAAATGAATTCAAATTAAATTGAAATTTGAATTGAATAGAAATGAATTTTAAAACGAATTTATAAAGAAGAATTCAATTTTGATTTGAATTGAAATAGAAGTTGACTTCGTTTTTGAAACGAATTCAAAACTAAATATATAATTCGTTTTAAATAGAAATCGACGAAATATATATTATATATATTATATATATAATATAATGGCCTGAATAGAACGCGCCGCGCCGCGGCAGTTCGTAAATTTCGACCATTTATTTCAAACGGACATTACGGGAGATCCGACCGTCGGATTCTCCTAAAACCGGAACCGTTGGGTTCGTATCGAAAAGAGCTTTCTAACGAATATTAGAAATTCAAAATCTAACGGTTGGATTTGGAGATACGTCCAAATCAAATTCGAAAAAGGTCGCTGTAAGTGCAGTTCGATGGCCATCGTTGGAAATCGACTGTACGGGCCTTGATAAAATTATTAAAAATATCAATAATTTGTGTAAAATCATAAGAAATGATTTGGGAAAAATTGGGGTGAAAAACTCCATATTTGAAAAGATAAAAATAGATTTTTATCAAAATGAACTAGTTTTGAACTAAATTTAAAACCCAATCATTTTTAAAATAAATGAATTAGATTTAAAAAGGGGTTTTAAATAATCGAATTTCTAATATGTTTGATTAAGTTTGAGATGGGTTTATCGTGAACAGTGTTTTAAATAACACTAGTTCTTTAACCCGATAACAAATAGAATGTGATTTGGGTTTGTTGTGAACTGTGTTTTAAATAACACCTAGTTCTTTAACCCAGTAAAAGGAGTTTTATTGAATCTGCAATTAGATTGAAATTCGAACTGATAATCTAAATTATCAAATTTAGAAATGAGCGAGAATGGAGTATCACCAGTTTTGCTCCAAAGCGATAGTTAAATCTTTAATTAGATTTGAACGTGAAATGGTAATTAATTTTACCGATAACACCACGGTGTTAGATATGGAGTATTACCAGTTTTGCTTCATGGGATGAATAGGTTGGGATTGGGAAATAAAATAAATAATTACTTCGTTGTGGTTCGCTAATCTCGACTAGTTGGAAAACCATAATTTGGTTTTAAATGACATCCAAAGGAAGATTTCAGGATAAATTTTAAAGAATTTATCTTGGATAAAATTAATGGGAACTTTTCCCTAAGAATGTGGAATTTAGAAACTAGCTGTAGGTTGGCTATGAAGAATGGTTTCCTGGGTATTGATCTGATGTTGGTTTCGGCCTTCGGGGTTAATGTTCGGGAAATTGTTCTCTTGCTAATTTGCGGTTAGTGACTAATGAATTAGAATGAGGCGTATGTTGTGTTTGTGTAACATTTGTTTTCAATATACGCGGGTTGTTCGGAAAGTCCGGGTTTATACCCATTCTGAATAACCGATTCGACGATATGTCGAAGATGAAGACGGTGGTTGAAGACCGGAAGTCTTCACATCGTAGGGATAATTACTGACGATCCTGATTGGGCTGTACACCCAAGAGGATGGAAATAGTTAGTGGTCGTCCAGACGTACTTGGAGATGGATGGATATGCGAGGAAAGTGCCTCCGGTTTCGTTCAGACCCAGAACGGACTTGTAAATGGATTGTGTGCCTGACATTGGATTTTATTCTGTGTTGATTGATTTCTATTAAATATATATCTGCTTGGCGGCGGAGAATTTATTCTCTTGCTTAACGCCCTTCTCTGAGACGTACGAGCTTAGAGGTTATATATCGATAGATATCAATCGCATGGCATGAATTGCCTGTGTGGCATGCTGAGTTGCATGGATCAAGGCTTTTGTTGAAAAGCAAAGTCTTGTGGTTGATGATCAAAGCACGCCTACGTGGCAGCTTTGTGTATAGCGTGTATTCGCAAGCCTCACACCTCGGTATGAGTTAAAAACGGGATACGGACCGCTGGGAGAGCGCACGTTTCTTTCTAGCTTTGGTGGTGTCAGTGACTTACCAGCCCTGACATATATATACTTTTCACCTTTGTGGTTGTTGGAATGAGGCGCCTCGATTATAGGTCTGTAAGGACCGGGAAACGTGTGTTCAGGCATAATTAATCCTCTAACGTAAGTGAGGACCGGCCCAGCCGCATCCAGGGGTTACCCAGTGTGCGTAATCCCGGGGACATTTGCTAGAGTGTCTCGAACGCGGAGAGGAGCTTGCCCCTTGCCTCGACTCATGACGGAAATCCAATTTCCAATACGTGTATCGCGGTTTTAATTGTAGAACTAGTATGGCGACATGATATATGGTACCCATGCCGTCTATGATTTATACTTATGATTGAAATGTTTTGACACTATACACTTATTATAGTATCAAATGATTTGTTTTAAAACGTATCAAGCATGTTTGGCTATTATAAGGGAAAACCCTATCCCCCGGCTTGCGTTGCATTGTATGATAGGACCTGGGTCTTATAATAGCTTCATTTTTCGAAAAAGCATTGCGTTGTTTATTCTATGCACTGGTATTCTTGGGAGGAAACCCGTTCCGTGTTATACGGCGTGGTCCCTTGAATTACTCTCTTTTAAAGTAAAGTTTTAAATAACTGTTTTAGTTCTCACACCAGTCACATGACTGACCTGGAGTTTATTGTTTTAACCTAAACTCTGGGTGCCCCTATTTTCCGCACGGGCAGCTAGTAGTTTTGGTTTTGCAGATTTATATTCACAGGATCCTGGTTTACAGCTGGAATGATATCCGGAAAGCTCTGTATCCGTATATCACCTTCAGTTGTGCTTTATATTATTTTTCCGCTGCTATGTATTTAAATGTAATTTAAATCTCTGATATTTCTGTGTAATATTTATTCATTTATACTCTGTATATTCTTGTATCTGATGGAATTGTTGTAATATACAATGAAATGTTCTTCTGTTTGTGTTCTGGTTTGTCATGTTCTCAACGTTCAGGGGTTTCGAACGGTTTAGATCGGTTTAACGACTGATTCAGATCGAGCGAAATTCCTTGCCGTCACATTTGGTATCAGAGCTTTGGTTTACAGAGCTCGAGAACAAGACACATTAGAACCATACGAAAGAATTCATCAGATATTGGATTAGTAATATCCAATTAGAATGACTCGTTAGAGATAGGATCAGTAGTATCCTAGAACGAGTGTGAAGAGTATATTTTTCAAATGAAAACAATTTTGTTTTGAAAATTTAAATCATGCTATACGTATTTGAATATTTATTTATTTTGAATGTGGACAATCTAGTATATAAAGGTTTTGCATATACGCGTCATGAACGTATATCCGAAGTTTTAATATATTAGATAGATATAGAGTCACACTCTAGGCACCCGGACATGGTCCTGATGATGAAGTATACCATCACCAGTATTTATTTTCGAGTGACGAAGGCGTGATTTTCTATATATTTCCATTAGGCTGGTGTGAGAACCCAAAACTTATATAGTTAGAACACATTGTTGTGAATTGGCATCAAAAACATGATTTTCTTTATATATATCAAAATTTATGAATTTGAAACTCTAATCCACTAATTGATTGATGTTTGTGTTGTTTGTTTAATTGTTTGCTGATTTTTAACCATTTATGCCTAATATAATCAAATATTGAATTGTATTGAAAATTGGTCGCGTTTGCTTGCATATATATATATATATATATATATATATATATCATTGAACAGGTCATAGCAAGGAGGCTAGAGCCGAGAATAGAATTTGTTTGCCCGACAAATAGGTACATGTTTATTACATAATTTACTGTTTTGTTTGGGTGATGATGATTTTGTGAGCCTATTGGCTAGCCGCTTGGCTTTTTCTTTTTCTTTTTGAGATCTGAAGGACCGGGAACGCTATTTGCAATTTCCCGATGCTCCCGGTGCAGGGGAGGTTATGGCGAAATTTTTCGAAAATTTAGGGTGTTAGCCAAATTTTTGAAGTTTTGGAAATTCTCAGAAACTAAAGAGTTGGAGAATGGAAGCCAGAACGAACATAGAGTTGAATAATCAAACCACTTTCGACTTTGTTCCTTTTCGGGGACGAAAAGTTTTAAGTGGGGGAGATTGTAATAACCCGCAAAATCTGGGCCAGTTTAAAATTTTTATTTTGGCCATTTTAGCGAATTTTGAATATTTAAAATAGATTATTTTAAATAATGGCGACGGAAAATTTATTTTCAATATAGAATCGACGTATATATTATATACGTCGTCGTTAGAATATAAATAATTATATATAATTATAAATAGAAAAGAAAATGGCGCGGTAGTTCGAAAATTCGATTTCTAATTTCAAATGAATATACAGAATTCAATATAAGTCAGAATTGAACGAAACAAGAAATATTTGAATCTGTATAACTATATCTTTGTAACGAAGTTAACAAACTGAGATTTCATTTTAGAAATGATGAGATATGTCCAGTTGAAAATTAGAAATAGTCGCTGTGGAATTTATATATATTTTAATATAATATATAGCCCTTAAAAATAGCCATTTTGCAAATGACCTCGGATTTCGACGAAACCACTTTTGTTGGATCCGTGATGTCAAATTATTGCTAGATTCCAAATTTCATAATTTTTCGAATCAATATGTGAGCGTGGCAAAGGAAAACGCGTTTGACCAGTTTCAGTTGATTTTAATCGACTGGAAATTGGCCATTTTTCTAACGGTCTCAGAATTCGACGAAACTAGTTTTGTTAGGACCGTATCGTCAATACGAAGCTAGAAAATATTTTTCTGGAATTTTTCGAGTTAGTTTGTGCCCCCGGTAATTTGAAATATACGTTTAAAATTCAATATAGTGATTTAAAAGTAAATTCAAGGGAAACTGACTGTAACAATCGAATCAGCTTGCGATACATGTTTCATTGTGTTCGGAATGGGGGTGAAACGCTATGGACGACAGGCGGTGGGTCTCGTTTTGAGGTCGAAAATAAAAGTTGCTTTTTGAAAGTAATTAAATAATTAAATATATATATATTTTTCATATAAACCCCCCCCCTCTCGTTTTCATTCTAAAAACAGAAATCAAATAAATAAAAAAAAAAAAAAAAAAAAAAAAGAAAAACCCCCAATCGCGATCGCCCCCCCCAGGATCCGTCGCCAGAGCCACCCAACGCCGCCTCTTCGCCAGCTCCGACCACCGCCCCTCCCCAGATGCATCGCCGCCCTTTCCCCTTCTTCTTCGATGATCCCCGAACCCCAAACCCGTCGCCCCATCGTACGCCATCGCCAATAGCGATCCACGCCACCGCAGTCCCCCCCCCTGTCGATGACCGCTTCCCCTCCCCTGTCGATGGTCGCGCCCCACTCGCGAAGTCCAGTACCCTCCTGCCGCCGACGAAGATGAAGCGAAGCCCCCCCCCCCCCGACAAAGCCGACAGCGCCCCAGGTAGTTTTTTTATTTTATTTTATTTATTTTTACTTTTATATTGATTTTATAAAAAAAAAACTGTTTTAAAAAGAATTTTTAAACTGTTTTTTTTAGAAATCAAAACTGAGATTTTTAAAAGTATTTTAAAAACTGATTTTTAATTTATTTTTAAAACTGAATTTTTAAATATAGAAAACTGTTTTTATTTTTAAGATTCAAAACTGAGATTTTTAAAAGTTTGAAAAACTGATTTTATTTTAAGATTTAAAATAGAAAAGGTTTAAACTTTAAAAAGAAAATGGTTTGAACTTTAAAAAGATTTGATCTTTAAAATAGGAAATTCAAAAAGGCGTAATCTTTAAATTCAAAAAGGCGTAATCTTTAAATTCAAAAAGGCGTAATCTTTAAATTCAAAAAGGCGTAATCTTTAAATTCAAAAAGGCGTAATCTTTAAATTCAAAAAGGCGTAATCTTTAAATTCAAAAAGGCGTAATCTTTAAATTCAAAAAGGCGTAATCTTTAAAGTAGAAAAGGCGAAATATTTGAAAAGACGAGATCTTTATATAGTAAACTTCGAAGTAAAATAAAAATTCGATTTTTATATATAGAACTTTGAAATAAAAATTCGATTTTTATATATTGAACTCTGAACTAAAAATTTGATTTTTATATATGGACCTTCGAAATAAAAATATGATTTTTAAATATTGAATAGCAAGGTAAAAATTCGATTTTTATATATGTAGTGGCTACGGACGACGAAGCTGACGAAAATGCCATAGCGATGAAGATTTCTATCAAAGAAGAGCCGTGGAGCTAGGATAGCTATAAGTGAGAATTTCTCACCCTTTCAATTTTATTTCTAGTTATATTTATATATATATATACTAGGATGCAGACGGTGTTTAGTAGCACCCGACACAACCGTCCACATACCATGGACTTGTTTGTTTGGATGTTTGGTGATTGATTGAGATATTGATTTGAATGTGGTTTGTGGTGTGAAAAATCGAATCGATAAATTGGTTAGGATTAGACGTGCGCCGTTATAAGGCGAAGGAGTAAGGCTAGGTTAGACCCTTACTCCAAATTTTGTGGCTTGCATAACGAAAGTGAATTTGATTGATGTGTGAATGGCGTGGGCCTTCACTAGACCGGGGATAAGGCTAGGCCTTGTCCCGTTTCTAGTATCGTGCCGTTATGCCGCCGAAATTTTCTAAAACATGTTAGAAAAATAAAAATAACATTTTATTTAAAGAATGAACTGAATAGATATTCATATGTCGAAATAAAATATTTTATCGTTAAAAATATAATTTTTAACGTGAATATGAATATAGTGAAAGTGAATAAAATAAATATTCATTTACAAACCGGACGGTTTGTTTATGTACACCTATTTGATTGATATTGATTGGGTCGATAAATTTTACACATCGCCCAACTGCACAAATAAAATCTGTGCTTGATTGTTTGAAACCCTACACGGGTGTTGGGATGAAATATGAAGTCCACTCATCCTGATTGATTAAATATGTCGATCGATTGATTGACAGGCTGTTATAAGCGTTAGATATCTATATTTGATGCTTATACAGTGTAGTGCACTTTGGTTGATGGTTGATTATTTTTCAATACTATTATATACATGTGATGTATGAAAATCCATATAATTAATTTTATATGGTGATTGATTGGGCCTCATTCCAATTTGAAAAATAAAGAATATATAAAATAAAGGTTCATGTGTTGACTATACTCATCCGTTGGGAATAGTCATGTGTTGAACGAATTATTTTTATAATAAAATTTACATCTTTATCAATATAATATAAAGGTTCATGTGTTGACTATACTCATCCGTTGGGAATAGCCATGTGTTGAACGAATTATTTTTATAATAAAATTTACATCTTTATCAATATAAAATAAAGGTTCATGTGTTGACGGTACTCATTCGTTGAGATTAGTCATGTGTTGAACGAAATAATTTAACCAAAAATAGTCACACATGGACGGTACTCATTCGTTGAGATTAGTCGTGTGTTGACAAAAAGAAATATTTGAAATAGAATATATAAAGCCGTGTTGAATAGTGATGCGCCATTTTGACGCGAACGATATATATAACGATTTCGAAATGAATTGAATATATAACGATTTCGAAATGAATTGAATATATAACGATTTCGAAATGAATTGAATATATAACGATTTCGAAATGAATTGAATATATAACGATTTCGAAATGAATTGAATATATAACGATTTCGAAATGAATTGAATATATAACGATTTCGATTTGAATTGAATATAAAACGATTTCGATTTGAATGGAATAGAAAACCAATTTGATTTCAAATTGAATATATAATGAACTTGATTCAAATAGAAAACGAAACGAATTAATTTGAATAGAAAATGAATTTGAATCGAATAGAAAATCAATTTGAATTGAATTGATTTGAATTGAATTGAAAAACGAATTCGAATTGAATTTAAAATGAAGTGAAATGAATTCAAATTAAATTGAAATTTGAATTGAATAGAAATGAATTTTAAAACGAATTTATAAAGAAGAATTCAATTTTGATTTGAATTGAAATAGAAGTTGACTTCGTTTTTGAAACGAATTCAAAACTAAATATATAATTCGTTTTAAATAGAAATCGACGAAATATATATTATATATATTATATATATAATATAATGGCCTGAATAGAACGCGCCGCGCCGCGGCAGTTCGTAAATTTCGACCATTTATTTCAAACGGACATTACGGGAGATCCGACCGTCGGATTCTCCTAAAACCGGAACCGTTGGGTTCGTATCGAAAAGAGCTTTCTAACGAATATTAGAAATTCAAAATCTAACGGTTGGATTTGGAGATACGTCCAAATCAAATTCGAAAAAGGTCGCTGTAAGTGCAGTTCGATGGCCATCGTTGGAAATCGACTGTACGGGCCTTGATAAAATTATTAAAAATATCAATAATTTGTGTAAAATCATAAGAAATGATTTGGGAAAAATTGGGGTGAAAAACTCCATATTTGAAAAGATAAAAATAGATTTTTATCAAAATGAACTAGTTTTGAACTAAATTTAAAACCCAATCATTTTTAAAATAAATGAATTAGATTTAAAAAGGGGTTTTAAATAATCGAATTTCTAATATGTTTGATTAAGTTTGAGATGGGTTTATCGTGAACAGTGTTTTAAATAACACTAGTTCTTTAACCCGATAACAAATAGAATGTGATTTGGGTTTGTTGTGAACTGTGTTTTAAATAACACCTAGTTCTTTAACCCAGTAAAAGGAGTTTTATTGAATCTGCAATTAGATTGAAATTCGAACTGATAATCTAAATTATCAAATTTAGAAATGAGCGAGAATGGAGTATCACCAGTTTTGCTCCAAAGCGATAGTTAAATCTTTAATTAGATTTGAACGTGAAATGGTAATTAATTTTACCGATAACACCACGGTGTTAGATATGGAGTATTACCAGTTTTGCTTCATGGGATGAATAGGTTGGGATTGGGAAATAAAATAAATAATTACTTCGTTGTGGTTCGCTAATCTCGACTAGTTGGAAAACCATAATTTGGTTTTAAATGACATCCAAAGGAAGATTTCAGGATAAATTTTAAAGAATTTATCTTGGATAAAATTAATGGGAACTTTTCCCTAAGAATGTGGAATTTAGAAACTAGCTGTAGGTTGGCTATGAAGAATGGTTTCCTGGGTATTGATCTGATGTTGGTTTCGGCCTTCGGGGTTAATGTTCGGGAAATTGTTCTCTTGCTAATTTGCGGTTAGTGACTAATGAATTAGAATGAGGCGTATGTTGTGTTTGTGTAACATTTGTTTTCAATATACGCGGGTTGTTCGGAAAGTCCGGGTTTATACCCATTCTGAATAACCGATTCGACGATATGTCGAAGATGAAGACGGTGGTTGAAGACCGGAAGTCTTCACATCGTAGGGATAATTACTGACGATCCTGATTGGGCTGTACACCCAAGAGGATGGAAATAGTTAGTGGTCGTCCAGACGTACTTGGAGATGGATGGATATGCGAGGAAAGTGCCTCCGGTTTCGTTCAGACCCAGAACGGACTTGTAAATGGATTGTGTGCCTGACATTGGATTTTATTCTGTGTTGATTGATTTCTATTAAATATATATCTGCTTGGCGGCGGAGAATTTATTCTCTTGCTTAACGCCCTTCTCTGAGACGTACGAGCTTAGAGGTTATATATCGATAGATATCAATCGCATGGCATGAATTGCCTGTGTGGCATGCTGAGTTGCATGGATCAAGGCTTTTGTTGAAAAGCAAAGTCTTGTGGTTGATGATCAAAGCACGCCTACGTGGCAGCTTTGTGTATAGCGTGTATTCGCAAGCCTCACACCTCGGTATGAGTTAAAAACGGGATACGGACCGCTGGGAGAGCGCACGTTTCTTTCTAGCTTTGGTGGTGTCAGTGACTTACCAGCCCTGACATATATATACTTTTCACCTTTGTGGTTGTTGGAATGAGGCGCCTCGATTATAGGTCTGTAAGGACCGGGAAACGTGTGTTCAGGCATAATTAATCCTCTAACGTAAGTGAGGACCGGCCCAGCCGCATCCAGGGGTTACCCAGTGTGCGTAATCCCGGGGACATTTGCTAGAGTGTCTCGAACGCGGAGAGGAGCTTGCCCCTTGCCTCGACTCATGACGGAAATCCAATTTCCAATACGTGTATCGCGGTTTTAATTGTAGAACTAGTATGGCGACATGATATATGGTACCCATGCCGTCTATGATTTATACTTATGATTGAAATGTTTTGACACTATACACTTATTATAGTATCAAATGATTTGTTTTAAAACGTATCAAGCATGTTTGGCTATTATAAGGGAAAACCCTATCCCCCGGCTTGCGTTGCATTGTATGATAGGACCTGGGTCTTATAATAGCTTCATTTTTCGAAAAAGCATTGCGTTGTTTATTCTATGCACTGGTATTCTTGGGAGGAAACCCGTTCCGTGTTATACGGCGTGGTCCCTTGAATTACTCTCTTTTAAAGTAAAGTTTTAAATAACTGTTTTAGTTCTCACACCAGTCACATGACTGACCTGGAGTTTATTGTTTTAACCTAAACTCTGGGTGCCCCTATTTTCCGCACGGGCAGCTAGTAGTTTTGGTTTTGCAGATTTATATTCACAGGATCCTGGTTTACAGCTGGAATGATATCCGGAAAGCTCTGTATCCGTATATCACCTTCAGTTGTGCTTTATATTATTTTTCCGCTGCTATGTATTTAAATGTAATTTAAATCTCTGATATTTCTGTGTAATATTTATTCATTTATACTCTGTATATTCTTGTATCTGATGGAATTGTTGTAATATACAATGAAATGTTCTTCTGTTTGTGTTCTGGTTTGTCATGTTCTCAACGTTCAGGGGTTTCGAACGGTTTAGATCGGTTTAACGACTGATTCAGATCGAGCGAAATTCCTGGTATCATTGTAAATGATCGTTATACGGATATTCATTCTTACACAGAACGGAAATATATATTCAACTGATAAAATATTTGTTGGATTTTTTTCCAGTATTGGACAAGTTACAAAAACAATAACTTAAGCACATTTTATAAATCATTTCATTTTAAACGGTTTAAAAATTTCGATGGCACTTCCATTTGGTTCCCTGTATACATGCATTTGTTTAACCTGAAATGATTTATAAATGTGATTACGTTATTGCATTTGTAATGGGAAGTAGGATGACTGCGACGACCGTCCACAACCCCTACACTAAATAATAGGAATAATGTGCTGAAAGGTGTGTCAGGAAGCTGTGGACGATCATCATAGGTAAAGAACAATATTGGAATCTATCGTAACTCACGGCATATGGATAAAATATAATAGAACATATAAAGCAGGTATTAATAGTGAAGCAGAAAATACCAAACTTCTAAAACAACTAGAAAGTAATATGCATACACGTGGATAATAACAATAGTGTTTATACAAATCTGCCTCACTACAGCACTTAGAGAAGAATAACAAACAGTTGAACTCTAAATACTATATAGTAGGTAAGAAATACGCCAGCCTCCTGCTCGCCTCCGAACCGCAACATCGTCCTCACTAAGCTATCACCTGTCATGTAACGACCCACATTCTACGCATCGGAGGATCGTAGAATATTTATTTCATTCACATACGAAGTCATATGGTCGTGTAACTTTGGGAAACGACTATTGGGGTAATTTCCCATGTTCACGATTTTTCCGAATTTTAACTGACCGTTTTGCACCTGGTGAATCTTGTTTCTCCTAAAACTTTTGATTGGTAAGGAGTTTTGACCTGAAACCACCTCCATTGGATTCGGAGGATAGTTTACCTTTCTGTAGAGTGGTCACATTAATCAAACAGACTTACCGTTTGGGAGAAATAGTTGAAATGATGTTTGAAGATGGAAAAACAGCACAACCTGGCTTAATTAGGTGATTAGTCGTTAGGCCCATAACCCATTTCGGGATTAGTGTTATGGGAGGGCTGAAAGGGTTTGAGAAAACATTTCACTCCAGTTTTCTGGCCGCCACAAACATTCTTCTGACCCTAGTAATGGCCTCCACCTTCTAAATTCATCCCTAATCACTTCCTAATCACATATTGAGCAAAACAACACCAAATTAAGGCGGATTAGCATCAAAATCGAGATAGAGCTGGCGAACATATAGGAATTCAACCCACATTAGTGGAGTTTTCAGTTCTAAAATTTATTTGTGGCTAAGATGAGTGATTTGCACTTTTAATTCACTAATTATGGCAAATTAAGGGTGATTAGTGGTAATTAGCGAAATTATGCATTATAAAGATCTGGAAAAATATGTTAAAATTCCTAAATATTATTTTATGGCTCTAATAAAAATTTAGGTTAATTTGGATTAAATTTGCTAATCTTATTGTTAAAAAATGGTTAAGCGGATTAAGGGGAATTCATGGTTTTGGGTATGTTTGATCCATATTAACATGTTAAATTGTTGTTTTGGTGTTTATGGTTGATCCTATATGTTATTACTACTTTTTGGAATGTTTTATGATTGCTTAGTAAAGTTAAAATGGTCGAAAACGCCGTCGTGTGGCGTAAATAGCTTATTGGAGCACTACAGGGAAGTGCGGCTCGTGAGAACCGACCCAACTCGTGACCTAGGCACTACGAACCGATGCCGCGAGCTAAACCACAGCGAGACGAACCATGAACAACCCTTACCACGAGTCAAGCCAATGCATTACGAGCCTTCGGTTGCCACGAGCCCGAACCGCGAAATGGAGCTTCTTCACAAACCGCCTTGTTGACTCAAGTACCACAACCCGCGAATAGAGGAGCCACGAGCCCAAACCGAATGCATGTCACAACCCGAAACCGATGAAGGAGTTCACGAGTCACTGGTGCAATCACAAACCGAACCGGAGTACTCGAGCCGCTTGCACCACGAGTCGACCCGGTGCTTGGAGGAGACCAAGACCCGAACCGCTTCAGGGAGCACGAACCGAAATGCTTCAGGAGGACCGAACCGAACCGGAGAAGATCAAAACCCAAGATGCAAAGGAAGTCCAAATGAGAGGTGCTGGCTCAAGATCCAAATGGGGACCGACGGGTTAACTCCTAAAGTTGGGCTTTGTTGCGGGACATGTGCAAAGGAGTTATGGATATCTATAACTTTGGTTCACTATTGAGGTAGGAGGCATTGACTATGGACCAGTGGGGTCAGAGGTTGCATGGGGTCGTACTCCATTAGGGCCCTCAAAGGAAAAGTGGTTGTAGTGATAGTTGTACGGAGTTTCCTTCATGGACCCAATAGTTGTGGTGATCAAAGTGGTGGATATCGTATGCTTTATGCACTAAGTGAGAGATGTGAGGATGTTTGCTATCACCATGACATGCACACTCCCATTTTTACACTTTATGTTAGTGTTACCTTAGAGTACTGTACATCTTGTTGTGCTAACTCTTTGGTTACAGGTCCAGGTTCAGGTATGATTTATTTATACCAGTTATTTTTTTTTATGTTGTTGCTATCGCACATACCAGACTTTTGTTTGACCCAGGGTTTTATGTCTCTTCTTATTACTCTGCGTGCTCCTAAACGAGCAGACTAGAGACAGGTTAGGTGGTTATGGACGAGTAGCTGTCCGAAGACGAGCTGGAGGCTTTCATGTACTATTTACATGTATTCTCCCGGTGTTGTTGCTGGTCACTGCTTTGGGCATTAGTAGTGTACCTTTTCCATTTTGCTCTAGAGACAGTATTTTGAAGTTGTAATAATGATAGTTTGGATCATAAGCTGTATTTTGGATTCCGCTGCTGTGATGGTTTAGTTTACATCTTATGCACTGTCTTGTCTGTTTTATATTTAGTTATGTTACTATTATATTTTATTCCATGCGCTGTGAGATATACTACAGGTTCTTGATGATTCATAGTTTCAAATCCCTTTCTTTTTTACGACCGTCCCGTGCTAGTTGGATACTGGCACGTCGCATTTCGGGGAAATGTCGGCTGGTGTGGGGGTGGGTAGTCACACTTGGTGTCAGAGCCTAGCTTGCGTAGTTAACCTAGGGGAAGACATCAGGGAGAGATAGTATACGTATATGAGAGCGCATATTTATGATTTTTTAGATTTTCAAAAGCTATATATATTATTAGTATATCTAAGGATGAAGTCACATTGCATTGGCACTATAAGGAAATGGTTAATCATTTTATCTGTACATATTGAACGATGAGCCAGAATACAGGGAGTACGGTGAGGAACACCACGTCGAGAGTTGAAGAGGGAGCAGGTTCAGGGGCTAACAATGGGAATGTCCTTGATATAAGGACGATGTTTACTTCCTTCATGCGATATATGCTTAGGGATGCTCTGGGAGCAGTTCCTAATGCTACTAATGGTGATGCAGTAGTTCAAGCACCTAGGGAAGATCTCGCCAAGCTTAACAAAGAGTACTAGAAAAAGAGAAAGCAGAACCAAGACAAGGTTGGCCGGAAAAAGAGGAATAAGTAGGATATCCAGTGCTTTAGCTGCAACAAGAAGGATCACTATTCCATAGATTGTCAAGCGAAGCCATGGGAAAGGAAGTGCTTCAATTGTGGCTAAGTGGGACATCTCAAGAAAGAATGTCTACAACCCCTAAGAAGAAGAAGAAGATTGTGGAAGAATATGCTATCAACATTGTTCCTTCTTCGTCGAATGCCCCAACTGCCGCGGAGAAAGGGACGGGTATCGTTATTCAAGGTATGCTTTCTATTTAAGAGGTTTCTGTTCTAGTTTTGTTTGGTACCGGGCTTCCCATTCCTTCATATCTAGTGACCTGGTAGATAGGTTGGGATTGGAACCCAAGATACTCAACAGACCTTTAGTTGTGACGAACCCAATCGGTGGTTCGACTAGCCTTAGTATGATTTGTCAAAGTAGTCCTATCGAGTCATGGGTGTATGTTTGCTTGTGATTGCTTTGTTTTGGGCTTTACTGGGTATGGCATTATTTTGGGAGTCGATTGGCTCTAAAGGCATGGGGTGGTGACGAACTGTTAGGGGTCTTCGGTGACCATTAGAGTGGATGATAGGCATAAGGTACTATTTGGTAGCCTACCTAGTGATGGGGTGATGGCTAGTTTTCTAAATTCCTTCGACATCCTGCATGATGAGTTATCTGATGTGCCTATTGCTAGTGAGTATCCGGACATCTTCGGGGAAGTGACCGGACTTCCACGACACCGAGAGATCGAGTTTCAGATTGATTTAGTAAAATATTCCAGACCTATAGTGATGCCTCTTCGTCATATGGGACCAAGGAAGCAGCGAGAGCTCGAGTTGCAAGTAATTGATCTTTTGAAGAAGGGATTTACCCGAAGAAGTGCTTCCGAGTGGGGAGCACCATTTGTATTTGCTATTAAGGCCGATGGTTCCCTTCGCTTATGTGTGGACTCGGGTTGAAAATTGAGTTGTAGATAGTTCTTTTGATGAGAGTGCCAAGGTATCGTCGATAGTTCGGAGTGTTCTAAGCGGACTCGAAGCAGGGGTATCCGGGCATGCCCATTTACCATGGATCTGTTGGATGTGATCTAGTTCTCCTTGGAGGATAAACGTACGGTGGACATGCGGTAGTCCGTTTGGAGCTGGGGCTTCTACTGGCCCTTGATATTGGTTGGACCAGTCATACGGGCATCAATGTATTCATGGCTTTAGCAGGTGATAGATAGGACTTGTTCGGTGAATGCTATGGATTGTTTAGGACCCTATGTTGATGTTCTCTTTGGCTCAAGAATGGTAAAAACTTCGAAGTGGTAAGATGTGTTCGTTGATCGCGGAGATGCAATGAAGGTTAGGATGATTCAAGTTGGACTTGAACTAGTAAAAGAAAAATGGTTGTTCGTTGATCTTAGAGTTGCAACGAGTAGGGAATGACTCATGTTGGACTTGAGTTTGTGGGTAATGGATACTTGAGACTAGGTATGAGTTTGTGGATAGTCGCCGGTGATACCTACTAGAGTTATGAAGGGATTATCATTGTCGTAAGTTCTTACGGGCTCAAAGAAGGGGTATAATAAGGGCACCTAAAAGGCTAGTTGGACTAGTCAAATACTCTGTACCTATTGGATGGGGATAATTGTCTCTGGGAGGCAAATGTATGTTGGACGTGCAATAGTTTGATTAGAACTGCGGTTATAACTAGCCCTTGACGGATGGCATTGTGACATGGCCAGTCATACGATTAACGATGGTTTCAAAGAAGGATTAGCAGTGATAGCCAAAGTTGGTTATGATTGATTGATTGCTTTGTTGAACTATCTCACGTAGATTGTCTAACGTCGAAGAAGGCATTTCTTGGGTGCTTTTCTGATATTGGTTTAGGCCTCTGGGGCTTGTACTTGACGGATGTTGAATTTTGTTAAGATGGTTCACGTGAGATGTATAAACTGGATGTTATTAGTGCTATTGTTTGGATTGCTAGGATTGAATGGGTCATTATGGTTTCGTCCTGATGTATGGTTGAAAGGTTTTGTTTTAAAGGCTATTACTTTCGAATGTGGGGAGTTGGGCTTGGAGTTCTTCTCTAGTAACGTGATTGTTAGATTGATGGTTAATCTGCCTATTCTCATACACTTTGTTGATGATGTTAGTTAGCTGTTTTATCGCTTACTAAGACTAGTTGTACCCAATGTTAATGGATTGAGAGATAAAGTGCTTAGGGTGTGTCATCACTCGAAGCTGACTATACATCCCAGTGGTAACAAAATGTATCGAGACATGAAGCAGACCTACTACTAGGAAGGGATGAAGAGAGACGATAGGAAGTTTATATCCAAGTGCATGAACTGCCGGTTAGTTAAAGCCAAGCAAAAGAAGCCTTTTGGTTTGTTACAACCATTAGAAATTCCCGAATGGAAATGGGAACAAGTCTCGATCGATTTCATCGACGGTTTACCAAGGACTAACCAGGTCATGATAGTATTTAGGTGAATCGTGTATTAGAGGATCTCCTGGGAGCTTGTATATTGGATTTTGGAGGTTCATGGGATGACCATTTGCATTTGGTTGAATTCGCGTATAATAATAGTTATCAGTCCAGTATTGGTATGGCTACATTTGAAGCTTTGTATGGAAGACCATGCATGTAACACCCCACCTCCGCTAGGGTCACTCACAAAGGGAATGCACTAGTTTTGGAGGAGCGTTATCGAGGTAAACAAACACAGAAATATTACAAGACAGAACATAGATAAAACAGCGGAAGAATCAAAAGAAAATTTTCATTACTTTCAAGAAGAGTCCAAACCTTTTACATCAAATAGCCAAGGTCATTATTTTCCATTACAACAAATTCTGTCTTGCATAAAAACTTAAAACATCAAAAGTAGCTTAATTCCCTAAAGGTAGCAGGAATGCAGCCGTAGCAGAGCTCAAGACCAAACCATACATGAGCTGAACCGAAAGTAAGCGAAATCCAAGCTAAGTTCTAGAGTTTCCTCCCTGAGAACCTGGGGGTAAATGAAAGAAAAAGAGGCAAAAGAATACGGGTCAGTCATAAAGACTGGTAAGTCCAAGTGACTTTCAGCATAAAAACAGATAAAGGTAACATGACATGTATAAACTGAAAGTAAACATACAGATGATGACAAGATAGGCATGATAGACTAAGATAACATGATAAATCAAGTATAGCATCACGTATTCAAGGTTCGCTGCATCAACTGTACTAGAATCCCAAACCCATGTCTTATATTAATCATGAAATGATTTCTTGGCCCAATATTATGAAATAACCCATTACTAGGTCCAACTAAACGATCCACTAGTCGATCGACTCCCTACAAGTTCTAGCTCGTCATGTGCCTATGTCATACGGCCCTATAACGAATGTAGTCACCTGTGCTAGGTCCACCATAGGGTGTATCAAGCCCTATGGTGCCAACCACCGACACGAATCAAGAATGCACAGATAAACCTACTGATGCCCAATGCCTGCTTTTTCAACTCCGGATCATGTGCACGACCATGGCCCGCCTGAACCTACACTGGCTCACCAACACAGCCTTCATTCTGGTCGCTTACAATCAGCCCAGTAATCGTGCCCCACCCTGCCAAGTTCCAGGGTACCGTGATACATCTAGTGGGTTACTACTGAAAAGGACTGCGTAACTAGGCTTTCCGTCTTGTAGGTTAAGTGTTGTCATTTAAATTCGAGACTTAACCCGATCAGTCTAGCATGTCAAGTTGGTTAAGTATATTCAAGTCGTTCATTACATAACCCAACCAAATCACTGTGTCAAATTGGTTAAGTATATTTAAGCAGTTCATGACTTAACCCTATCAAATCATTGTGTCAAATTGGTTAAGTATATTCAAGTGGTTCATGACTTAACCCTATCAAATCATCGTGTCAAATTGGTTAAGTATATTAAAGCGGTTCATGACTTAACCCTATCATGTGGCATTAATTCATTAATGCACCCCAACCTCTGACATCAGACCTGTTGTTGTGGTCACTGGATATGCCAGGCGGTTCCGGGCAGATTTACACCACAACTCAGTCTGACCTCGGGTTTCAAGCGCAATATGACCAACTACCCACATTGGATCCTATTGTTTGCAGTAATTGGATATGCCGGGCGGTTCCAGTTCAAGGCAAGTTTCATGTCAAGTTTCCTATGATTATCAATTTTTCCCAATGTTACCCCATCTAAATATTAGGCTAACAATCTTAGCCTAATTTTCTGTGCGCATGATTTTTGACATATAATATTAGGCTAAAAGCTTAGCCTAATTTAACGTACACAAAATTTGCATAAAGAAATCCATTAACATAAACATGTCATAGGTGTAAACTTGGCATTCTCGGCATAATCAATATGAACACCATAGGTGTGTACTTGCAAAGTAATCAACATGAATATCATAGGCGCGAACTTGCAACGTGGACTAATTCAACATACATATATGTGAATTTGCAACATAGACTAAATCAACTTACATATATGTGAACTTGCAAATCAATGATGAACATATGAATAAGTGTGAACTTGAAATATGACGTAGGTTTAACACATAAACATGTAGATCTAACATTTGGTCACATATGTGATATGATTTTACAACCTAAAACTTGCATAACATGATAAACTACACAACTTGTCATAAAAGGTTATATTCCAAGTTCATATACATATGAATAGACTTATTCATTAATTTTCAATTCAACATGATAATAAAATAGAACTACAGACATAGATCAAAATCATTCAATTTCACCTATAACATAATAGACGTCGTTCTATTATTAATTTAATTCCAAGTTATGACATAACTAAATTGACTAAAACATCGCAGGCATATAGATTTGATAATATTATGTACATGAAAAGGTTTGAATAATAATCTAGTTTCAAGAACATGGATATATCTAACTTAAATAGAAAAATCCCCAAAATCAAGATCCAAGGATAAATAAAGAAAGTCAAGCTTAGATCCAATTTCAAAGTTATAATCATAGGCAATAACCTCATGGTCATGAATCTTAGGTAATTAGTCACAATTGTCCTTGTCATAGTCATAGGCATAGTCTTATTGT
Source organism: Allium sativum (assembly GCA_030737875.1). Lineage (NCBI taxonomy): Eukaryota > Viridiplantae > Streptophyta > Magnoliopsida > Asparagales > Amaryllidaceae > Allium > Allium sativum. The sequence continues at coordinate 764,323,560 of CM060912.1, read as the reverse complement.
TCATAGTCATAGGCAGTCTTATGTTCACCGTCATAGTCATAGGCATAGTCGTAGTCTTAGGCCATTAACAATAGTTTCAACATCGTAGGCAATATTCCCGATAGTCAAGATCCAAGAAGAAAACAAGAATAGATATGAATCATACATAAATCATTTCCAATTTATAACATGCCCATATTAGATTTATAGTTTTTATCTAAAAGTAACTGGAACATACAGATCGTGGTCTAAGAAATTTAGAAGTCAAGTCTAGAAATTAGTCATCGAATTGTTGCGGTGTCGCTGATCTATTCTCTTGAATTGTTGTAGAAGCGTTGATCTTTGATTTGAATCAAGTTTGAATGCTTAAGCTTTAATTTGGAGGCGGCGGCCATGGTTCAAGAGGTGAATTAGCAGCATAGAAGTGTAAGAATGATTTGTATGAATTAGGCTAGGTCTTAGGATGTATTTATAGGGGTAGAAACTAGTTTAGGACCTTAGATTAACCCTAGAATCGATCCGGACCATCAAAACATGTCTCAGGCTTCAGAAATAGGTTCTGGGTCAAAACAGGCCGACCAGGTCGGGCTGTAATGGGGGAGGTCGACCACATGGTCGACCTGGGGGGTAGGTCGACCCTAGGGTCGACCACATGGTCGACCTGGTCCCCAGGTCGACCTGCCTGGTCCCGTGCTGCCTAAAATCTGCTAAATCTTCTACAGGCCATAACTTCTTCATCCAGACTCCGATTTTCGAAAACTCGGACTCTATTTCTTGTAAAATTCCGAGACGAACGCAATGGAGTAACCCGTTTCCCTTGATTCTTATTTTAAAATTTAATTCTGTCTTGATTTATGGTTTTAACATGTTATAAAAATCCGGGTTGTTACATTCTTCCCTCCTTAAAGGATTTCGTCCCCAAAATCTTCAAGTTAAGAAGAATGTGTCCTACCATCCAATCATCCATCTACTCAATCATCAATCACAGGCATCCATTGTCATTTAGTGATTTCTAATGTTGTATGAACATATGCAGAAAGTGTGTGTATATGTTCCTTATCTAATGCAAATGATCAGGCCTGATTGATCTTCTTAATGCAAAATATGTTTAGTGCCATGAATCCAACATGTATGCAAATAGTCCTAGTCACATAAACGCTATATGTGTGCACAAACATTCATCCATATGCAACATTCATATGATAACACATTCAATTTCATCCATAAACAAGTATAAACACTCATGCATATGCAATATGAAAATGTGTCTGAGCCGATCTAGTGCCTAATGTGTGTTATGAAACCACGAGCAACCATTTGCAAACATCAACCATAACATGTTTTCAAGCACATGTTTACATCCAAAAGGGTTCTACCTAAGGTTCTCAAGATAGGATTGAGGAGATAAGAAAGATAAAACAAAGCATCTAGAAGAAGAAGTTAAAGATGTACCCCCGGAAGGTCCTACTTGTGGGGCTTGCCCTTGCTTCTTAGAGCAGTTCTTGCTGATATGTCCAAGCTCACCACATTGAAAGCACGCACCTAACTTCTTTTCCCTTCTTTTACAATCCTTGATAACCTGCCCAACTATGCCACAGAAGTTGCACTTCCTCTTATCATGTGACTTGTTATTATTGTTGTCGTTGTTCTCGCCTCCCTTCTGGAAGTCTTTCTTCTCGTTCTGAGACTCATCCGCCTTAACTTATCACTCATACCTTCCCTATGTAACATGTTAACAAGCCTCACGGAAACTATCTCCATCGTATGGAAAACCTTCTACGAAGCTAGAAAGAAGATTAGCCCCAGATAAAAACTACTGCGACTACAGATGGAGAAAAGAAAGGAAAAGAGTTTCAAACGAGGAAACAAAGGATAATGCTAGTGGCTTTTGGTGAATAGCCTTTAAATAATACAAGACTTTTCTTTAAAAAATACTTCTTTGTAAACGGATTTGAAAATAGTTTTAGAAGGTTTTCTATAAAAAAAAATTCCCAGTCTGGTAACCTTCTGCTCTGATACCAAATGTAACACCCCACCTCCGCTAGGGTCACTCACAAAGGGAATGCACTAGTTTTGGAGGAGCGTTATCGAGGTAAACAAACACAGAAATATTACAAGACAGAACATAGATAAAACAACGGAAGAATCAAAAGAAAATTTTCATTACTTTCAAGAAGAGTCAAAACCTTTTACATCAAATAGCCAAGGTCATTATTTTCCATTACAACAAATTCTGTCTTGCATAAAAACTTAAAACATCAAAAGTAGCTTAATTCCCCAAAGGTAGTAGAAACGCAGCCATAGCATAGCTCAAGACCAAACCATACATGAGCTGAGCCGAAAGCAAGCGAAATCCAAGCTAAGTGCTAGAGTTTCCTCCCTGAGAACTTGGGGGGGAAACGAAAGAAAAGGAGGCGAAAGAAAACGGGTCAGTCATAAAGACTGGTAAGTCCAAGTGACTTTCAGCATAAAAACAGATAAAGGTAACATGACATGTATAAACTGAAAGTAAACATACGGATGATGACAAGATAGGCAATATAGACTAAGATAACATGATAAATCAAGTATAAATCAAGTATAGCATCACGTATTCAAGGTTCGCTGCATCAACTTTACTAGAATCCCAAACCCATGTCTTATATTAATAATGAAATGATTTCTTGGCCCAATATCATGAAATAACCCATTACTAGGTCCAACGAAACGATCCACTAGTCGATCGGTTCCCTACAAGTTCTAGCTCGTCGTGTGTTTGTGTCATACGGCCCTATCACGAATGTAGTCACCTGTGCTAGGTCCACCATAGGGTGTATCAAGCCCTATGGTGCCAACCACCGACACAAATCAAGAATGCACAGATAAACCTACTGATGCCCAATGCCTGCTTTTTCAACTCTGGAACATGTGCACGACCATGGCCCGCCTGAATCTACACTGGCGCAACAACACAGCCATCGTTCTGGTTGCTTACAATCAGCCCAGTAATCGTGCCCCACCCTACCTAGTTCCGGGGGTACCGTGATACATCTAGTGGGTTACTACTGAAAAGGACCGCGTAACTAGGTTTTCCGTCCAGTAGGTTAAGTGTTGTCATTTAAATTCGAGACTTAACCCCATCAGTCAAGCATGTCAAGTTGGTTAAGTATATTCAAGCGGTTCATGACTTAACCCTACCAAATCACTGTGTCAAATTGGTTAAGTATATTCAAGCGGTTCATGACTTAACCCTATCAAATCATCGTGTCAAATTGGTTAAGTATATTCAAGCGGTTCATGACTTAACCCTATCAAATCATCGTGTCAAATTGGTTGAGTATATTCAATCGGTTCATGACTTAACCCTATCATGTGGCATTAATTCATTAATGCACCCCAACCTCTCACATCAGACCTGTTGTTGTGGTCACTGGATATGCCGGGCGGTTCCCGGCAGATTTACACCACAACTCAGTCTGACCTCGGGTTTCAAGCGCGATATGACCAACTACCCACATTGGATCCTATTGTTTGCAGTAACTGGATTTGTTGGGCGCTTCCGGGCAGATTTACACTGCAAACTCAACCCAACCCCGAGTTGGCCATTTTCATGTTTATTCTAGTGTCATGTCCATGTTCAAGATTCATGTCAAGTTCGTGTCAAGTTTTCAAGGCAACTTTCATGTCAAGTTTCCTATGATTACCAATTTTTCCCAACGTTACCCTATATAAATATTAGGCTAACAATCTTAGCCTAATTTTCCGTCTGCATGATTTTTGACATATAATATTAGGCTAAAAACTTAGCCTAATTTAACGTACACAAAATTTGCATAAAGAAATACATTAACATAAACATGTCATAGGTGTAAACTTGGCATTCTCGGCATAGTCAATATGAACACCATAGGTGTGTACTTGCAAAGTAATCAACATGAATATCATAGGCGCGAACTTGCAACGTGGACTAATTCAACATACATATATGTGAATTTGCAACATAGACTAAATCAACTTACTTTTATGTGAACTTGCAAATTAATCACGAACATATGAATAAGTGTGAACTTGAAATATGACGTAGGTTTAACACATAAACATGTAGATCTAACATTTGGTCACATATGTGATATGATTTTACAACCTAAAACTTGCATAACATGATAAACTACACAACTTGTCATAACACGTTATATTCCAAGTTCATATACAAATGAATAGACATATTCATTAATTTTCAATTCAACATGATAATAAAATAGAACTACAGACATAGATCAATATCATTCAATTTCACCTATAACATAATAGACGTCGTTCTATTATTAATTTAATTCCAAGGTATGACATATCTACATTGACTAAAACATCGCAGGCATATAGATATGATAATATTATGAACATGAAAAGGTCTGAATAATAATCTAGTTTCAAGAACATGGATAGATCTAACTTAAACAGAAAAATCCCCAAAATCAAGATCCAAAGATAAATAAAGAAAGTCAAGCTTAGATCCAATTTCAAAGTTATAATCCTAGGCAATAACCTCATGGTCATGAATCTTAGGTAATTAGTCACAATTGTCCTTTTCATAGTCATAGGCATAGTCTTATTGTTCATATTCATAGGCAGTCTTATGTTCACCGTCATAGTCATAGTCTTAGGCCATTAACAATAGTTTCAACATCGTAGGCAATATTCCCAATAGTCAAGATCCAAGAAGAAAACAAGAATAGATATGAATCATATATAAATCAATTCCAATGTATAACATGCCCATATTAGATTTATAGTTTTTATCTAAAAGTAATTGGAACTTACAGATCGTGGTCTAAGAAATTTAGAAGTCAAGTCTAGAAATTAGTCGTCAAATTGTTGCGGTGTCGCTAATCTATTCTCTTGAATTGTTGTAGAAGCGTTGATCTTTGATTTGAATCGAGTTTGAATGCTTAAGCTTTAATTTGGAGGCGGCGACCATGGTTCAAGAGGTGAATTAGCAGCATAGTAGTGTAAGAATGATTTGTATGAATTAGGCTAGGTCTTAGGATGTATTTATATGGGTAGAAACTAGTTTAGGCCCTTAGATTAACCCTAGAATCGATCCGGACCATCAAAACATGTCTCAGGCTTCAAAAATAAGTTCTGGGTCAAAACAGGCCGACCAGGTCGACCTGTAAGGGGAGGAGGTCGACCACATGGTCGACTTGGGGGGTAGGTCGACCCTAGGGACGACCACATGGTCGACCTGGTCCCCAGGTCGACCTTCCTGGTCCTGTGCTGCCTAAAATCTGCTGAATCTTCTACAGGCCATAACTTCTTCATCCGGACTCCGATTTTCGAAAACTCGGACTCTATTTCATGTAAAACTTGAGACGAACGCATTGGCGTAACCCATTTCCCTTGATTCTTATTTTAAAATTTAATTCTTCCTTGATTTATGGTTTTAACATGTTATAAAAATTCGGGTTGTTACAATGCAACTCACCATCATGTTGGTTGAAAACCCATGAGAAATTTGTGCTTGAGCCAGATATAATAAGAGAAACTTCAGATAAAATCAAGGTTATCCAATAGCAAATGAAGGCTTCCCAAGATGGGCAGAAGAGTTATGCTGATTAAAGTTGAATAGATTTGAAATTATTCGTTGGCGACTTGGTATTCGTCAAGATTTCTCCATTGAAGAATGTAATTCGATTTGGTAAAAGAGGTAAATTAGCACCAAGGTTCATTGGCCCATTTCCAATTCCCTAGTAAGTGGGGAATTTAGCATATAAAGTTGGATTACCAGACAAGATGGCGGGAGTGCACAACGTATTTCATGTTTCCCAGTTAAGGAAGTTCGTGCACGACCCTAGTATGACTATTTCACCAGATCAATTGGATGATATCGAGGTAGAATCCGAGGTAGTTCGGAGCTGCATGGCGATTCGTTTTGTTGGACACGATACGAAACAATTTCAAGGGAAGACGGTGGAACTAGTCAAGGTCCAGTGGGGCGATAATGAGAGTGACTGTACTTGGGAAACAAAGGAGAGCATAAGGAAGTCATATCCAGAACACTTTGTATGGTAAGATTTTAAATCACGATATAGTTTTTCCTTGTTAGTAAACTGCATGTTAGGATAAGCTTGTTTTGTTATTGTGTATGTTTGATTGTTTTTAAATGGTTGATAAGCATACATGCTACCAAAGTATGTTTTGGTTGAGGAATTTCGGGGGTGAAATTTATTAAGGGGGGAGAGTGTAACGACTCGCATTCTACGCATCAGAGGATCGTAGAATATTTATTTCATTCACATACGAAGTCATATGGTCGTGTAACTTTGGGGAATGACTATTGGGGTCATTTCCCATGTTCACGATTTTTGTCGAATTTTAAATGACCGTTTTTCCCTTGGAGAATCTTGTTTTGCGTATAACTTTTGATTAGTAAGAAGTTTTGACTTGAAACCACTTCCACTGGATTCGAATGATGGTCTGCCATTTCGTAGAGTGGTCGCATTAATCAAACGGACTTACCGTTTGGGAGAAATGGCTAAAATAAGGTTTGAAGTTGGAAAAACAACTTAACCGAGCTTAATTAGGTGATTAGTGTTAGGCCCATAACCCATTTCGGGATTAGGGTTATGGGAGGGCTGAAAGGGTTTGAGAAAACATTTCATTTCAGTTTTCTAGCTGCCATAAACATTTTTTTAACCCTAGTAATGGCCTCCACCTTCTAAATTCATCCCAAATCACTTCCTAATCACATATTATGCAAAACTACATCAAATTAAGGCGGATTAGCATCAAAATAGAGACAGAGCTACTGGAACACATAGGAATTTGACCTAAATCAGTGGAGTTTTCAGTTCTATAATTCATTTGTGGCTAAGGTGAGTGATTTGCACTTTTAATTCACTAATTACGGCTAATTAAGGGTGAGTAGTGGTAATTAGCGAAATTATGCATTATAAAAATCTGGAAAATATGTAAAAATTCTTAAATATTATTTATGGCTCTGATAAAAAATTAGTTTAATTTGGATTAAGTTTGCTAATCCTATTGTTAAAAAATGGTTAAGGGGATTAAGGGGGAAATCATGGTTTTGGGTATGTTTGATCCATATTAACATGTTAAACTGTTGTTTTAGTGTTTATGGTTGAACCTATATGTTATTATTACTGTTTGGAATGTTTTATGATTTCTTAGTAAAGTTAGAATGGTCGAAAACGCTGTCGTGTGGCGCAAATAGCTTGCTGGAGCACTACAGGGAAGTGTGGCTCGTGACTAGGGGTTCGTGAAGCATGTATCACGAACCAACCCCACTCGTGACCTAGGCACCACGAACCGATGCCACGATCTGAACCACGGCTAGCTGAACCGTGAAGCATCCGCCATCACGAGTCCAGCCAATGCATTACGAGCCTTCGGTTGCCACGAGACCGAACCGCGAACCGGAGCTTCCTCACGAACCGCCTTATTGACTCGAGTACCATGACCCGCGAATGGAGGAGCCACTAGCCCGAACCGAATGCATGTCACGACCCCGATCCGATGAAGGAGTTCACGAGTCGCTGGTACAATCACGAACCGAACCGGAGTACTCGAGCGGCTTGCACCACGAACGGAGACCACGAGCCGACCTAGTGCCTGGAGGAGACCAGGACTCGAACCGCTTCAGGGAGCACGAACCGAACCGCTTCAGGAGGACCGAACCAGAGAAGATCAAAACCCGAAATGCAAAGGAAGTCTAGATGAGAAGTCATGGCTCAAGATCCAAATGGGTATCGACGGGTTAACTCCTAAAGTTGGACATTGCTGCGGGATGTGTGCAAAGGGGTTATCGATATCTATAACTTTGGTTCACTACTAGGGTAGGGGCATTGACTATGAACTAGTAGGGTCAGAAGTTGCATGGGGTCATACTCCATCAGGGCCCCCAAAGGCAAAGTGGTCGTAGTGAATGTAACACCCCACATCCGTTAGTGTCACTCGCAAAGGGAATGCACTAAGTTCTGTGGAGCATTTAGGGTAAAAGATGCAGATAAATTACAAGACAGACAGAAATTAAACAGCGGAAAATAAAACTTTGCTTTATTGATAAAATAGTTTGTACGAAGATTTCTTTACAATATCAAAGTGTCATCTGTCTTACAAAATAAAGAAGCATAAAAATACATTTATATTCCCCGATCTTAGCAAGAGCCAGCCATAGCATTTGAAAAGAAAATCCAAGCAAACTTCGAAAAATCTTCAAGCTGGGAAGGGTGGCAGTCCAACTTAACCTGAGCTAAACTATTCCCTCCTTTACTACCTAGGGGGGGAATGGAAGTAAAGAAGACGAAAGAAAAAAAGAGTCAGACATAAAGCCTGAGTAAGTTCAGTAACTTCTAGCATGTGAACATGGAAAAACAAAATGACATGAATTAACTAAATACAAGATTTCACCATGACGATAGGGTCAACAAGATTAGACAAGGTAATCACAAGATATGCTAAGATAAGATAATCTGGATACGCTCTAATACTTTCGCCGCTTCGCCATTTCCTTGTTATACGGATTTCTATTACCTCTGCACCAGCTAAGTAATGTCCCTACTAGTAACGTGATCCCAATCCCTGTATTTTCCATCGCCTTCAGGCATCCATTTATTTAATTTGTTACCTAGATTTAATCTAGGGTTTTCTACCAAGTGCCTTCTAGATTCAACTAGAGTTTATGCTATCTGCTGAACGCTACTCGGATTCAGGATTTATGCCACCTAGTCCAACTAGGGATCACGCTACCTGTCGAACGATGCCCCCCAAGTCTAGGGCACACTACCTAGAGTGGTATATGTTCCTATACTTCCCCACGCATGTATCGCGAATCCTTATCACTTGTCTAGATGCACATGTCCTGTAATGTGCGGTCCGAGTCCTGTGACAGGGCAAATCAAGGAATACAGAACTCGGTCGGGAGCTTTCAGATATCTGCCGATGCATATGCTAAGGTCTGTTTTTATTCCAGTGGCTATGGTCCCACTTGACCCCTCCCTCAACTAATGAAAGGCACACCTTGTAAAATGAGAACTATACGCCGGCCCCTGGTGCCCCTCTATCCTATGGCCATCCTCACCCATAACTTGATAGCAAGTATATGGTCTTTTGGAGTTCTCCGCCTTTCCGCTTCACGTATCTCGATTGACTCAAGATGGATGGTAGACGACAAGTTGCTATCACAGGGCTACCGTTTTCTCGTCGAATCACGTCGGTCCATCCTGGTCTTTAGGTTGCCATGTATTGCAGCCAAGGCATACCCCTAGTTCTTCTACGCAGACCTTAACCTCTTTGAGCCCAGGAGGATCATCTGCAGCCTCACAGAGGGATACCAAGAGTACCCTCACGTCCCCTCGAAGCCTCGGGCTTCGTAACCCAATTTGTTGGAGCCTTCTTTCTACTCAGACGGACATTCGCTCCTTCCCGTGTTATACTAAGAATTACTACTTAGTTTTACTAACTAAGATTTACCACTTAGTTTCCAGAATCGTTGTTTTCTTAACTAAGGTTTACTGCTTAGTTCTCTTTCCCGTCAATTTGGATTGGTTAAGTGTCATTAGTCAATTCAAGCCAACTTAACCCTCTTCATTTACCCTGTTAAGCTAGTTAAGTGTTATCAGTAATTCATGTTGACTTAACCCTACCACAAACCAAGTTATATTGGTTAAGTATTTGCTACTTAACCCTACCTATTCACCCTGTATTGGTTAAGTGTTCCTTTAACTTAACCTTGCCCGTCTGTTTTAACATGTTATTAATGGTTAAGTATTATCCCTTCACGTTTTAGACTTATCCTCATTCCTTTATCACAACCTGATGGTTAAGTGTTCAGGTTTAGTTAACCCTATAGTCTAGCCCAGCTAACATATCAAAATTGGCTAAGTGTATTAGATTTTACTTTACCCCAACCACTAGTCTAGTTAACATATTAATTTGGCTAAGTGTATTAACTTTACTTAACCCCTATTTTGCTACTTTGAGTTTGGTTAAGTGTCAGCCTGAACCTAACCCCACCCATCAGTCTAGTTATCATGTTGAACTGGTTAAGTGTCTTAAGTTAACTTAACCCTACCATTCTTGTTCTAGCTTTAACTAAATAAATTAAAGCCGCTACCACTCACATTAGACATATATTGTTGCGAATACTGGATGTGCCGGTTGGTTTCGGGCAGGTTTACATCGCAACTCAGTCTAACCTCGGGTTAGGCATATTCGTGTTTTCTAAGTTCAAAGGGGTTTTGATTAGTTTTCAAATCAGGTTTTGAAAGTAACCATCCCGTCTGTCGGATCAGTTAGGGATAGCCAGGGAGAGCAAGAAACTTGTATTTTGCAAACTCAAGCCTAGACACTATCCTCTCTATCACCCTAGAACTTTCTGGCTTATTATTAAAAGAGATGTCATTAATAAACCTTTAATTTGTCTAAATTCACATTTCCTCATTTAGGCCAGATTCTATAGGTAAATTATTCCTAATTTACTTATTTCCCAATTACTCTTTTAATGTAAATTGTCTACATTTATTTCTATGGCCCATTTCCCTTCCTAAATCATATTTATGCTTTTTGGTATGTAAACTATACCAAATTAAGTGTCACTAACCATGACTTTTCTAAACCTGACACTTATTCTCAATTATGGCCAATTTCACATTTTATGCCAATATACTCACTGTGCCAAATTAGCTAATCCAATTCCGATTCAACATTCTAATTCACGTCAAACTAGACTTATTACTCTAGTTCACTTATTCATGTAAATGCTAGATTTACATGTCAATACTAGATTCAAATTACACATCTTGTAATTCATGTCAAATTTATCCAATTTGCATTTCTATGAACATGCCATAATACATGTTCCTAATTTATGCCAATTTCCAAGTTAAACTACGTTTTTAGTAAATTTCATATTTTGCCCAAACCGCATTCCCACCGTTCGTATAACCGTGATTCATTCTAGATTATAAATAAAGCTAGGTTCGTAGAAAATAGGGAATGAACCAAAGATGCTATGCAAAAGATAGACATGCTAACTGGCATAAAAAGGGTTGAATAACGACGTCGGTTCAAGAACATGGGTAGACCTAACTTAATAGGTAAATTCCCAAGGTCTAAAACCAAGAATAGACAGAATAAAGACGCAGGTTCAAGAACATGGGTAGACCTAACTTAATAGGTGAATTCCCAAGGTCTAAAACCAAAGTAAACCAAGAACAGACGGAATAGATAATTGGGTTTAGACCCAATTTCATAGTCACAGAACTTAAACACTTTCCTAGTCATGAACCATAGGTGCTTAATCACAGTTGTCCCATTTATGTCATAGACAATAGTTTTGCTTCCTAATCAAAGGTATAGGCTTGTGTTCATAGTCATGGAAATAATTCTCATAGTCACAATCACAGTCATAGGCAATGTCCATAGTCATAGGCAATGTTCATAGTCATAGGCCATGTTCATAGTCATAGGAAATGTTCATAGTCAAAGAGGCATATGGTTCTAAGGTCCATAGTTTCATGGTCACGGTCTTATTTGTCCTCGAATCATAACAGTTCTTAGTTAGGTCCAAGAGTAAAGGCACTGATTCGAATAGAAAGAGAGAGAGATTTGGCATATTCTTTTATTCCTTTAATTTCATGTAGAGAAAACATTCAAATCTAGAAATAACTGACTTACAGGGATTAGATTAGAACAGAAAGATGGCGTTGCTATGATTCGTGCGACGTTGCTAGAAACCATTTGAGCTAGCCTTTGATTCTTATCTTGAAGCTTTAATCTTAATTCGAACCTCTTCTTGACAAACTTGAGCAGCACTTCATCGTCTTGATTTATTTTATATATTATTCTATTTATTATTTAATTAAGAGGAGGAGAAGAAGCCATGTTCGCCAAGAATCTTTGCAGCATAAGGGTAGAAAAGAATTGTGAATAGAGAAGGAGTCAGGGTTGTTTATATAGTGTTATGCGGACGAACCTAGGCAGAAAACGTGACTAAATACATCAGAACGAACCAGGTGCAGAAAGCTGAAAAAACACGGCGGGGGGGGGGGGGGGGGGGGGGGCTGGTCGACCCCTAGGTCGACTACCCAGTCGACCTGGGTGACTACCCAGTCAACCTGGGTGCCTTGGGCGGAAATTTTCCCGCCCAGCCCAATCTGGGTCCGATTTGAATTTTGAACTTGACCTGTTTTGAAATTTGAACTTCGCTGAATCTTCCGGAGGCCATATCTCCAGTCGACCTGGGTGACCTAGGTCGACTATGCAGTCGACCTGGGTGACCCAGGTCGACTACCCAGTCGACCTGGGTGCCTTTGGCGGGAATTTTCCCGCCCAGCCCAATCTGGGTCCGATTTGAATTTTGAACTTGACCTGTTTTGAAATTTGAACTTCGTTGAATCTTCCGAAGGCCATATCTCCCTCATACAAACTCCGATTTACGCAAACTCAGACTCGTTTTCATGCAGAATTCCGAGACGAACGCAATGGCGTAGCCCGTTTCCCTTGATTTTGATTTTATCTTTTAATTCTTCCTTGATTTGTGAATCTTAGTGTAACAGAATTACGGGGTGTTACATTCTCCCCCACTTAAAAGGATTTCGTCCCCGAAATCTTCAAGTTAGGAAGAATGTTTCCTCCCATCCAATCACCCATCTGCTCAACCATTCAACCACAGGCATTCAATGTCCTTAAAAGATTTTTAATGCTTTCATGTTCATATTCATAGTGTGTGTATATGTCCTTATCTAATGCAAAATCAGGCGGTCTACTGATTCAGTTGACCTCCTTAATGTGAATCATGTCAGTGCCATGCGTCCAATCATGTATGCAAGCATCCCTAGTTATGTAAATACTACATGCGTGCACGGCCATTCATCCATATGCAACACCCAAATGATAACATATCAAGTTCAATTTACAAACAAAAACATATCTGTAAATGCAATATGAAAACGTCTGAACTGATCTAGTGCCTAATACGTATGCATATGTATTCACGAGCAACCATTTGAAACCACGTGCAATCATCAACCACAACATGTTTCAAATACATGTTTACATCCATTGGCTTCTACCTAGGGATCGAGGATACGACCTAGAGGATATACTTTGGAAAGTGAGAAACAATTATGCGTAAAGCTCCTAAACAAAGAAATCAAGGATGCACCCTTAAGGAAAATGGGTATGATGCTAGTATCTAGCCTTCTTGAGATTTACTCCACCGTATCTTATCTAATTTAACTTCACGATTGTGAAGTTTCTGACCTCTATTTCCAAAATAAACAGATGTTAACTATGATACCAGGTGTACATACCAAGATGGTTTGATGTCTCTCCTTTTAGCTTATCCATCACGCCATAACTATGAGGGTCAAAAAGTCACTACGTACTTTTTTAGAGTGCCTGCCACAACTATTCATCTCTCACGCAAACCATCCAAACCGAACTCGACATTCCTTAAGTACAAGCCCCAAAGGCCTAAACCAATATCAGACAAGCACCCAAGGAATATCTTCCCTGAATTCAGACGATCTACGTGAGATGATATAAGAAAACTCGATCTCAAATCCCTACTAACCAAAAATAAACTGGTCGGACCACTAATTGGATTTGAGACTCTAGTGGGTTCTTTCTACTATACAAGTACTATGGTGCAGAGACCCAACTATGGAAGTGGATATGAACAAATGAGAAGCGCTAGAACCTAAGGAAATAGTACGAACAGAAAACTAGACTCTTCCAACCGGACTACCTTTCTCCTAGGTACGCTTGGTGGCGAAAGCATGTACTTGTCCTTCTGAAAATCTCGTCCTCGTTCTTGCCCTTGTCCTTAAGTATATGCCCTATCATACCCTAGTAAAAATACTTCATCTTGTCTTAGGTTTTGTAATTCCATCCTCATTCGTGTGCTAAGTCTACATCCATGAATTCCTCATCCTAGGGTTATGCTCCTTAGCCAAACTCCTCATCCCCTTCCGTGTGTAGTCATGTTGACAAATCTCTCGAAAACTGCCTCCATCGTCCGGAAAACCCTATAAGCTTCGAAAGAAAACTGCCCGTAGATGAAACAACTACGGCTATGGATGGAAGCCGGGCACTACTTTGCCCTTCGATGAGGTTACCTCCCAGAAAGCCAGGAGCCCCAAAGGCTCAAGAAAGAAGGAGACAAGAATTTGAACAGGGGAAGAGAAGATAGTGCGTATGGCTTTGGGGAATATGTCTTTAAAACAAATCCTTTCCCTTGAAAATGCTTCTTTAAAAACCGTTTTGAAAATAATTTTTCAAATCCTTTATCTGATCTAGTAACCTTCAGCTCAGATACCACGTGTAACACCCCACATCTGTTAGTGTCACTCACAAAGGGAATGACTAAGTTCTGTGGAGCATTTAGGGTAAAAGATGCAGATAAATTACAAGACAGAAAGAAATTAAACAGCGGAAAATAAAACTTTGCTTTATTGATAAAATAGTTTGTACAAAGATTTCTTTACAATATCAGAGTGTCATCTGTCTTACAAAATAAAGAAGCATAAAAATACATTTATATTCCCCAATCTTAGCAAGAGCCAGCCATAGCATTTGAAAAGAGAATCCAAGCAAACTTCGACAAATATTCAAGCTGGGAAGGGTGGCAGTCCAACTTAACCTGAGCTAAACTATTCCCTCCTTTACTACCTAGGGGGGGGGAACGGAAGGAAAGAAGACGAAAGAAAAACAGAGTCAGACATAAAGCCTGAGTAAGTTCAGTAACTTCTAGCATGTGAACATGGAAAAACAAAATGACATGAATTAACTGAATACAAGATTTCACCATGACGATAGGGTCAACAAGATTAGACAAGGTAATCACAAGATATGCTAAGATAAGATAAACTGGATACGCTCTAATACTTTCGCCGCTTCGACATTTCCTTGTTATACGGATTTCTATTACCTCTGCACCAGCTAACTAATGTCCCTACTAGTAACGTGATCCCAATCCCTGTATTTTCCATCGCCTTCAGGCATCCATTTATTTAATTTGTTACCTAGATTTAATCTAGGGTTTTCTACCAAGTGCCTTCTAGATTCAACTAGAGTTTACGCTATCTACTGAACGCTTCTCGGATTCAGGATTTATGCCACCTAGTCCAACTAGGGATTACGTTACCTGTCGAACGATGCCCCCAAATCTAGGGCACACTACCTAGAGTGTTATATGTTCCTATACTTCCCCACGCATGTATCGCGAATCGTTATCGCTTGTCTAGATGCACATGTCCTGTAATGTGCGGTCCGAGTCCTGTGACAGGGCAAATCAAGGAATACAGAACTCAGTCGGGAGCTTTCAGATATCTGCCGATGCAGATGCTAAGGTCTGTTTTTATTCCAGTCGTTATGGTCCCACTTGACCCCTCCCTCAACTAATGAAAGGCACACCTTGTAAAATGAGAACTATACGCCGGCCCCTGGTGCCCCTCTATCCTATGGCCATCCTCACCCATAACTAGATAGCAAGTATATGGTCTTTTGGAGTTCTCCGCCTTTCCGCTTCACGTATCTCGATTGACTCAAGATGGATGATAGACGACGAGTTGCTATCACAGGGCTACCGTTTTCTCGCCGAATCACGTCGGTCCATCCTGGTCTTTAGGTTGCCATGTATTGCAACCAAGGCATACCCCTAGTTCTTCTACGCAAACCTTAACCTCTTTGAGCCCAGGAGGATCATCTGCAGCCTCACAGAGGGATACCAAGAGTACCCTCACGTCCCCTCGAAGCCTCGGGCTTCGTAACCCAATTCGTTGGAACCTTCTTTCTACTCAGACGGACATTCGCTCCTTCCCGTGTTATACTAAGAATTACTACTTAGTTTTACTAACTAAGATTTACCACTTAGTTTCCAGAATCGTTGTTTTCTTAACTAAGGTTTACTACTTAGTTCTCTTTCCTGTCAATTTGGATTGGTTAAGTGTCATTAGTCAATTCAAGCCAACTTAACCCTCTTCATTTACCCTGTTAAGCTGGTTAAGTGTTATCAGTAATTCATGTTGACTTAACCCTACCACAAACCAAGTTATATTGGTTAAGTATTTGTTACTTAACCCTACCCATTCACCCTGTATTGGTTAAGTGTTCCTTTAACTTAACCTTGCCCGTCTGTTTTAACATGTTATTAATGGTTAAGTATTATCCCTTCACGTTTTAGACTTATCCTCATTCCTTTATCACAACCTGATGGTTAAGTGTTCAGGTTTAGTTAACCCTATAGTCTAGCCCAGCTAACATATCAAAATTGGCTAAGTGTATTAGATTTTACTTAACCCCAACCACTAGTCTAGTTAACATATTAATTTGGCTAAGTGTATTAACTTTACTTAACCCCTATTTTGCTACTTTGAGTTTGGTTAAGTGTCAGCCTGAACCTAACCCCACCCATCAGTCTAGTTATCATGTTGAACTGGTTAAGTGTCTTAAGTTAACTTAACCCTACCATTCTTGTTATAGCTTTTACTAAATAAATTAAAGCCGCTACCACTCACATTAGACAGATACTGTTGCGAATACCGGATGTGCCGGTTGGTTCCGGGCAGGTTTACATCGCAACTCAGTCTAACCTCGGGTTAGGCATATTCGTGTTTTCTAAGTTCAAAGGGGTTTTGATTAGTTTTCAAATCAGGTTTTGAAAGTAACCATCCCGTCCGTCGGATCAGCTCGGGATAGCCAGGGAGAGTAGGAAACTTGTATTTTCCAAACTCAAGCCTAGACACTATCCTCTCTGTCACCCTAGAACTTTCTGGCTTATTATTAAAAGAGATGTCGTTAATAAACCTTTAATTTGTCTAAATTCACATTTTCTCATTTAGGCCAGATTCTATAGGTAAATTATTCCTAATTTACTTATTTCCCAATTACTCTTTTAATGTAAATTGTCTACATTTATTTATATGGCCCACTTCCCTTCCTAAATCATATTTATGCTTTTTGGTATGTAAACTATACCAAATTAAATGTCACTAACCATGACTTTTATAAACCTGACAATTATTCTCAATTATGGCCAATTTCACATTTTATGCCAATATACTTACCGTGCCAAATTAGCTAATCCAATTCCGATTCAACATTCTAATTCACGTCAAACTAGACTTATTACTCTAGTTCACTTATTCATATAAATGCTAGATTTACATGTCAATACTAGATTCAAATTACACATCTTGTAATTCATGTCAAATTTATCCAATTTGCATTTCTATGAACATGCCATAATACATGTTCCCAATTTATGCCAATTTCCAAGTTAAACTACGTTTTTAGTAAATTTCATATTTTGCCCAAACCACATTCCCACCGTTCGTATAACCTTGATTCATTCTAGATTATAAATAAAGCTAGGTTCGTAGAAAATAGGGAATGAACCAAAGATGTTATGCAAAAGATAGACATGCTAACTGGCATAAAAAGGATTGAATAACGACGTCGGTTTAAGAACATGGGTAGACTTAACTTAATAGGTAAATTCCCAAGGTCTAAAACCAAGAATAGACAAAATAAAGAAGCAGGTTCAAGAACATGGGTAAAGCTAACTTAATAGGTGAATTCCCAAGGTATAAAACCAAAGAAAACCAAGAACAGCCGGAATAGATAATCGGGTTTAGACCCAATTTCATAGTCATAGAACCTAAACACTTTCCTAGTCATGAACCATAGGTGCTTAATCACAGTTGCCCCATTTATGACATAGACAATAGTTTTGCTTCCTAATCAAAGGTATAGGCTTGTGTTCATAGTCATGGAAATAATTCTCATAGTCACAGTCATAGGCAATGTCCATAGTCATAGGCAATGTTCATAGTCATAGGCAATGTTCATAGTCATAGGCAATGTTCATAGTCAAAGAGGCATATGGTTCTAAGGTCAATAGTTTCACGGTCACGGTCTTATTTGTCCTCGAATCATAACAGTTCTTAGTTAGGTCCAAGAGTATAGGCACTGGTTCGAATAGAAAGAGAGAGAGATTTGGCATATTCTTTTATTCCTTTAATTTCATGTCACGAACAGAGAAAACGTTCAAATCTAGAAATAACTGACTTACAGAGATTAGATTAGAATAGAAAGATGGCGTTGCTATGATTCGTACGACGTTGCTAGAAACCGTTTGAGCTAGCCTTTGATTCTTATCTTGAAGCTTTAATCTTGATTCGAACCTCTTCTTGACAAACTTGAGCAGCACTACATCGTCTTGATTTATTTTATATATTATTCTATTTATTATTTAATTAAGAGGAGGAGAAGAAGCCATGTTCGCCAAGAATCTTTGCAGCATAAGGGTAGAAAATAATTGCGAATAGAGAAGGAGTCAGGGTTGTTTATATAGTGTTATGCGGACGAACCCAGGCAGAAAACGTGACTAAATACATCAGAACGAACCAGGTGCAGAAAGCTGGAAAAACGGGGGGAGGTTGACCCCAGGTCGACTACCCAGTCGACCTAGTCGACCTGGGTGCCTTGGGCGGGAATTTTCCCGCCCAGCCCAATCGGGGTCCGATTTGAATTTTGAACTTGACCTGTTTTGAATTTTGAACTTCGCTGAATCTTCCGGAGGCCATGTCTCCAGTCGACCTGGGTGACCCAGGTCGACTACCCAGTCGACCTGGGTGCCTTGGGCGGGAATTTTCCCGCCCAGCCCAATCTGGGTCCGATTTGAATTTTGAACTTGACCTGTTTTGAAATTTGAACTTCGTTGAATCTTCCGAAGGCCATATCTCCCTCATACGAACTCCGATATACGCAAACTCAGACTCGTTTTCATGCAGAATTCCGAGACGAATGCAATGGCACAGCCCATTTCCCTTGATTTTGAATTTAACTTTTAATTCTTCCTTTATTTGTGAATCTTAGTATAACAGAATTACGGGGTGTTACATTCTCCTCCACTTAAAAGGATTTCGTCCTCGAAATCTTCAACTTAGGAAGAATGTTTTCTACCATCCAATCACCCATCTACTCAACCATTCAACCACAAGCATTCAATGTCCTTAAAAGATTTCTAATGATTTCATGTTCATATGCATGGTGTGTGTATATGTCCTTATCTAATGCAAAATCAGGCGGTCTACTGATTCAGTTGACCTCCTTAATGCGAATCGTTCCAGTGCCATGCGTCCAATCATGTATGCAAGCATCCCTAGTTATGTAAATACTACATGCGTGCACGGCCATTCATCCATATGCAACACCCAAATGATAACATATCAAGTTCAATTTACAAACAAAAACATATCTTTAAATGCAATATGAAAGCGTCTGAACCGATCTAGTGCCTAATACGTATGAATATGCATTCACGAGCAACCATTTGCAACCACGTGCAATCATCAACCACAACATGTTTCAAATACATGTTTACATCCATTGGCTTCTACCTAGGGATCGAGGATACGACCTAGAGGATATACTTTGGAAAGAGAGAAACAATTATGCGTAAAGCTCCTAAACAAAGAAATCAAGGATGCACCCTTAAGGAAAAAGGGTATGATGCTAGTATCTAGCCTTCTTGAGCTTTACTCCACCGTATCTTATCTAATTTAACTTCACGACTGTGAAGTTTCTGACCTCTATTTCCAAAACAAACAGATGTTAACTATGATACCAGGTGTACATACCAAGATGGTTTGATGTCTCTCCTTTTAGCTTATCCATCACGCCATAACTATGAGGGTCAAAAAGTCACTACGTACTTTTATAGAGTGCCTGCCACAACTATTCATCTCTCACGCAAACCATCCAAACCGAACTCGACATTCCTCAAGTACAAACCCCAAAGGCCTAAACCAATATCAGACAAGCACCCAAGGAATATCTTCCCCGAATTTAGACGATCTACGTGAGATGATATAAACAAACCCGATCTCAAATCCCTACTAACCAAAAATAAACTGGTCGGACCACCAATTGGATTTGAGACTCTAGTGGGATCTTTCTACTATACAAGTACTATGTTGTAGAGACCCAACTATGGAAGTGGATATGAACAAATGAGAAGCGCTAGAACCTAAGGAAATAGTACGAACAGAAAACTAGACTCTTCCAACCGGACTACCTTTCTCCTAGGTACGCTTGGTGGCGAAAGCATGTACTTGTCCTTCTGAAAATTTCGTCCTCGTTCTTGCCCTTGTCCTTAAGTATATGACCTATCATACCCTAGTAAAAATACTTCCTCTTGTCTTAGGTTTTGTAATTCCTTCCTCATTCGTGTGCTAAGTCTACATCCATGAATTCCTCATCCTAGGGTTATGCTCCTTATCCAAACTCCTCATCCCCTTCCGTGTGTAGTCATGTTGACAAATCTCTCAAAACTGCCTCCATCGTCCGGAAAACCCTATAAGCTTCGAAAGAAAACTGCACTTAGATGAAACAACTACGGCTATGGATGGAAGCCGGGCACTACTTTGCCCTTCGATGAGGTTACCTCCCAGAAAGCCAGGAGCCCCAGAGGCTCAAGAAAGAAGGAGACAAGAATTTAAACAGGGGAAGAGAAGATAGTGCGTATGGCTTTGGGGAATATGTCTTTAAAACAAATCTTTTCCCTTGAAAATGCTTCTTTAAAAACCGTTTTGAAAATAATTTTTCAAATCCTCTATCTGATCTAGTAACCTTCAGCTCAGATACCACGTGTAACACCCCACATTCGTTAGTGTCACTCACAAAGGGAATGCACTAAGTTCTGTGGAGCATTTAGGGTGAAAGATGCAGATAAATTAAAAGACAGACAGAAATTAAACAGTGGAAAATAAAACTATGCTTTATTGATAAAATAGTTTGTACAAAGATTTCTTTACAATATCAGAGTGTCATCTGTCTTACAAAATAAAGAAGCATAAAAATACATTTATATTCCCCAATCTTTGCAAGAGCCAGCCATAGCATTTGAAAAGAGAATCCAAGCAAACTTCGACAAATCTTCAATCTGGGAAGGGTGGCAGTCCAACTTAACCTGAGCTAAACTATTCCCTCCTTTACTACCTAGGGGGGGGGGGACGGAAGGAAAGAAGACGAAAGAAAAACAGAGTCAGACCTAAAGCCTGAGTAAGTTCAGTAACTTCTAGCATGTGAACATGGAAAAACAAAATGACATGAATTAACTGAATACAAGATTTCACCATGACGATTGGGTCAACAAGATTAGACAAGGTAATCACAAGATATGCTAAGATAAGATAAACTGGATACGCTCTAATACTTTCGCCGCTTCGCCATTTCCTTGTTATACGGATTTCTATTACCTCTGCACGAGCTAAGTAATGTCCCTACTAGTAACGTGATACCAATCCCTGTATTTTCCATTGCCTTCAGGCATCCATTTATTTAATTTGTTACCTAGATTTAATCTAGGGTTTTCTACCAAGTGCCTTCTAGATTCAACTAGAGTTTACGCTATCTGCTGAACGCTTCTCGGATTCAGGATTTATGCCACCTAGTCCAACTAGGGATTACGCTACCTATCGAACGATGCCCCCAAGTCTAGGGCACACTACCTAGAGTGGTATATGTTCCTATACTTCCCCACGCATGTATCGCGAATCGTTATCGCTTGTCTAGATGCACATGTCCTGTAATGTGCGATCCGAGTCCTGTGACAGGGCAAATCAAGGAATACAGAACTCGGTCGGGAGCTTTCAGATATCTGCCGATGCAGATGCTAAGGTCTGTTTTTATTCCTGTGGCTATGGTCCCACTTGACCCCTCCCTCAACTAATGAAAGGCACACCTTGTAAAATGAGAACTATACGCCGGCCCCTGGTGCCCCTCTATCCTATGGCCATCCTCACCCATAACTAGAGAGCAAGTATATGGTCTTTTGGAGTTCTCCGCCTTTCCGCTTCACATATCTTGATTGACTCAAGATGGATGGTAGACGACGAGTTGCTATCACAGGGCTACCGTTTTCTCGCCGAATCACGTCGGTCCATCCTGGTCTTTAGGTTGCCATGTATTGCAACCAAGGCATACCCCTAGTTCTTCTACGCAGACCTTAACCTATTTGAGCCCAGGAGGATCATCTGCAGCCTCACAGAGGGATACCAAGAGTACCCTCACGTCCCCTCGAAGCCTCGGGCTTCGTAACCCAATTCGTTGGAGCCTTCTTTCTACTCAGACGGACATTCGCTCCTTCCCGTGTTATACTAAGAATTACTACTTAGTTTTACTAACTAAGATTTACCACTTAGTTTCCAGAATCGTTGTTTTCTTAACTAAGGTTTACTACTTAGTTCTCTTTCCCGTCAATTTGGATTGGTTAAGTGTCATTAGTCAATTCAAGCCAACTTAACCCTCTTCATTTACCCTGTTAAGCTGGTTAAGTGTTATCAGTAATTCATGTTGACTTAACCCTACCACAAACCAACTTATATTGGTTAAGTATTTGTTACTTAACCCTACCCATTCACCCTGTATTGGTTAAGTGTTCCTTTAACTTAACCTTGCCCGTGTGTTTTAACATGTTATTAACGGTTAAGTATTATCCCTTCACGTTTTAGACTTATCCTCATTCCTTTATAACAACCTGATGGTTAAGTGTTCAGGTTTACTTAACCCTACAGTCTAGCCCAGCTAACGTATCAAAATTGGGTAAGTGTATTAGATTTTACTTAACCCCAACCACTAGTCTAGTTAACATATTAATTTGGCTAAGTGTATTAACTTTACTTAACCCCTATTTTGCTACTTTGAGTTTGGTTAAGTGTCAGTCTGAACCTATACCCACCCATCAGTCTAGTTATCATGTTGAACTGGTTAAGTGTCTTAAGTTAACTTAACCCTACCATTCTTGTTATAGCTTTAACTAAATAAATTAAAGCCGCTACCACTCACATTAGACAGATATTGTTGCGAATACTGGATGTGCCGGTTGGTTCCGGGCAGGTTTACATCGCAACTCAGTCTAACCTCGGGTTAGGCATATTCGTGTTTTCTAAGTTCAAAGGGGTTTTGATTGGTTTTCAAATCAGGTTTTGAAAGTAACCATCCCGTCAGTCGGATCAGTTAGGGATAGCCAGGGAGAGTAGGAAACTTGTATTTTCCAAACTCAAGCCTAGACACTATCCTCTCTGTCACCCTAGAACTTTCTGGCTTATTATTAAAAGAGATGTCGTTAATAAACCTTTAATTTGTCTAAATTCACATTTCCTCATTTAGGCCAGATTCTATAGGTAAATTATTCCTAATTTACTTATTTCCCAATTACTCTTTTAATGTAAATTGTCTACATTTATTTCTATGGCCCATTTCCCTTCCTAAATCATATTTATGCTTTTTGGTATGTAAACTATACCAAATTAAGTGTCACTAACCATGACTTTTCTAAACCTGACAGTTATTCTCAATTATGGCCAATTTCACATTTTATGCCAATATACTTACCGTGCCAAATTAGCTAATCCAATTCCGATTCAACATTCTAATTCACGTCAAACTAGACTTATTACTCTAGTTCACTTATTCATGTAAATGCTAGATTTACATGTCAATACTAGATTCAAATTACACTTCTTGTAATTCATGTCAAATTTATCCAATTTGCATTTCTATGAACATGCCATAATACATGTTCCCAATTTATGCCAATTTCCAAGTTAAACTACGTTTTTAGTAAATTTTATATTTTGCCCAAACCACATTCCCACCGTTCGTATAACCTTGATTCATTCTAGATTATAAATAAAGTTAGGTTCGTAGAAAATAAGGAATGAACCAAAGATGCTATGCAAAAGATAGACATGCTAACGGGCATAAAAAGGGTTGAATAACGACGTCGGTTTAAGAACATGGGTAGACCTAACTTAGTAGGTAAATTCCCAAGGTCTAAAACCAAGAATAGACAGAATAAAGAAGCAGGTTCAAGAACATGGGTAGACCTAACTTAATAGGTGAATTCCCAAGGTATAAAACCAAAGAAAACCAAGAACAGACGGAATAGATAATCGGGTTTAGACCCAATTTCATAGTCACAGAACTTAAACACTTTCCTAGTCATGAACCATAGGTGCTTAATCACAGTTGTCCCATTTATGTCATAGACAATAGTTTTGCTTCCTAATCAAAGGTATAGGCTTGTGTTCATAGTCATGGAAATAATTCTCATAGTCACAGTCACAGTCATAGGCAATGTCCATAGTCATAGGCAATGTTCATAGTCATAGGCAATGTTCATAGTCATAGGAAATGTTCATAGTCAAAGAGGCATATGGTTCTAAGGTCCATAGTTTCATGGTCACGGTCTTATTTGTCCTCGAATCATAACAGTTCTTAGTTAGGTCCAAGAGTATAGGCACTGATTCGAATAGAAAGGAAGAGAGATTTGGCATATTCTTTTATTCCTTTAATTTCATGTCACGAACAGAGAAAATGTTCAAATCTAGAAATAACTGACTTACAGAGATTAGATTAGAATAGAAAGATGGCGTTGCTATGATTCGTGCGACGTTGCTAGAAACCATTTGAGCTAGCCTTTGATTCTTATCTTGAAGCTTTAATCTTGATTCGAACCTCTTTTTGACAAACTTGAGCAGCACTTCATCGGCTTGATTTATTTTATATATTATTCTATTTATTATTTAATTAAGAGGAGGAGAAGAAGCCATGTTCGCCAAGAATCTTTGCAGCATAAGTGTAGAAAAGAATTGTGAATAGAGAAGGAGTCAGGGTTGTTTATATAGTGTTATGCGGACGAACCTAGGCAGAAAACGTGACTAAATACATCAGAACGAACCAGGTGCAGAAAGCTGGAAAAACGGGGGGGGGGGGGGGGGTCGACAACCCAGTCGACCTGGGTGTCCCAGGTCGACTACCCAGTCGACTTGGGTGCCTTGGGCGGTAATTTTCCCGCCTAGCCCAATCTGGGTCCGATTTTAATTTTGAACTTGACCTATTTTGAAATTTGAACTTCGCTGAATCTTCCGTAGGCTATATCTCCAGTCGACCTAGGTGACCCAGGTCGACTACCCAGTCGACCTGGGTGCCTTGTGCGGGAATTTTCCCGCCCAGCCCAATCTGGGTCCGATTTGAATTTTGAACTTGACCTGTTTTGAAATTTGAACTTCGCTGAATCTTCCGGAGGCCATATCTCCCTCATACGGACTCCGATTTACACAAACTCGGACTCATTTTCATGCAGAATTCCCAGACGAACGCAATGGCGTATCCTGTTTCTCTTGATTTTTATTTTAACTTTTAATTCTGCCTTGATTTTTGAATCTTAGTGTAACAAAATTATGGGGTGTTACATTCTCCCCCACTTAAAATGATTTCATCCCCGAAATCTTCAAGTTAGGAAGAATGTGTCCTACCATTCAATCACCCATCTACTCAACCATTCAACCATAGACATTCAATGTCCTTAAAAGATTTCTAATGATTTCATGTTCATATGCATAGTGTGTGTATATGTCCTTATCTAATGCAAAATCAGGCGGTCTACTGATTCAGTTGACATCCTTAATGCGAATCATGTCAGTGCCATGCGTCCAATCATGTATGCAAGCATCCCTAGTTATGTAAATACTACATGCGTGCATGACCATCCATCCATATGCAACACCCAAATGATAACATATCAAGTTCAATTTACAAACAAATACATATCTGTAAATGCAATATGAAAGCGTCTGAACTGATCTAGTGCCTAATACGTATGCATATGCATTCACGAGCAACCATTTGCAACCACGTGCAATAATCAACCATAACATGTTTCAAATACATGTTTACATCCATTGGCTTCTACCTAGGGATCGAGGATACGACCTAGAGGATATACTTTGGAAAGAGAGAAACAATTATGCGTAAAGCTCCTAAACAAAGAAATCAAGGATGCACCCTTAAGGAAAAAGGTTATGATGCTAGTATCTAGCCTTCTTGAGCTTTACTCCACCGTATCTTATCTAATTTAACTTCACGATTGTGAAGTTTCTGACCTCTATTTCCAAAATAAACAGATGTTAACTATGATACCAGGTGTACATACCAAGATGGTTTGATGTCTCTCCTTTTAGCTTATCCATTACGCCATAACTATGAGGATCAAAAGGTCACTACGTACTTTTTAAGAGTGCCTGCCACAACTATTCATCTCTCATGCAAACCATCCAAACCGAACTCGACATTCCTCAAGTACAAGCCCCAAAGGCCTAAACCAATATCAGACAAGCACCCAAGGAATATCTCCCCCGAATTTCGACGATCTACGTGAGATGATATAAGCAAACTCGATCTCAAATCCCTACTAACCAAAAATAAACTGGTCGGACCACCAATTGGATTTGAGACTCTAGTGGGATCTTTCTACTATACAAGTACTATGGTGCAGAGACCCAACTATGGAAGTGGATATGAACAAATGAGAAGCGCTAGAACCTTAGGAAATAGTACGAACAGAAAACTAGACTCTTCCAACCAGACTACCTTTCTCCTAGGTATGCTTGGTGGCGAAAGCATGTACTTGTCCTTCTGAAAATCTCGTCCTCGTTCTTGCCCTTGTCCTTAAGTATATGCCCTATCATACCCTAGTAAAAATACTTCCACTTGTCTTAGGTTTTGTAATTCCTTCCTCATTCGTGTGCTAAGTCTACATCCATGAATTCCTCATCCTAGGGTTATGCTCCTTAGCCAAACTCCTCATCCCCTAACGTGTGTAGTCATGTTGACAAATCTCTCGAAAACTGCGCCCATCGTCCGGAAAACCCTATAAGCTTCGAAAGAAAACTGCCCGTAGATGAAACAACTACGGCTATGGATGGAAGCCGGGCACTACTTTGCCCTTCGATGAGGTTACCTCCCAGAAAGCCAGGAGCCCTAGAGGATCAAGAAAGAAGGAGACAAGAATTTAAATAGGGGAAGAGAAGATAGTGCGTATGGCTTTGGGGAATATGTCTTTAAAACAAATCTTTTCCCTTGAAAATGCTTCTTTAAAAACCGTTTTGAAAATAATTTTTCAAATCCTTTATCTGATCTAGTAACCTTCAGCTCAGATACCACGTGTAACACCCCACATCCGTTAGTGTCACTCACAAAGGGAATGCACTAAGTTATGTGGAGCATTTAGGGTAAAAGATGCAGATAAATTACAAGACAGACAGAAATTAAACAGCGGAAAATAAAACTTTGCTTTATTGATAAAATAGTTTGTACAAAGATTTCTTTACAATATCAGAGTGTCATCTGTCTTACAAAATAATGAAGCATAAAAATACATTTATATTCCCCAATCTTAGCAAGAGCCAGCCATAGCATTTGAAAAGAGAATCCAAGCAAACTTCGACAAATCTTCAAGCTGGGAAGGGTGGAAGTCCAACTTAACCTGAGCTAAACTACTCCCTCCTTTACTACCTGGGGGGGGGGGACAGAAGGAAAGAAGACGAAAGAAAAACAGAGTCAGACATAAAGCCTGAGTAAGTTCAGTAACTTCTAGCATGTGAACATGGAAAAACAAAATGACATGAATTAACTGAATACAAGATTTCCCCATGACGATAGGTTCAACAAGATTAGACAAGGTAATCACAAGATATGCTAAGATAAGATAAACTGGATACGCTCTAATACTTTCGCTGATTCGCCATTTCCTTGTTTCAAGGATTTCTATTACCTCTGCACCAGCTAAGTAATGTCCCTACTAGTAACGTGATCCCAATCCCTGTATTTTCCATCGCCTTCAGGCATCCATTTATTTAATTTGTTACCTAGATTTAATCTAGGGTTTTCTACCAAGTGCCTTCTAGATTCAACTAGAGTTTACGCTATCTGCTGAACGCTTCTCGGATTCAGGATTT
Source organism: Allium sativum (assembly GCA_030737875.1). NCBI lineage: Eukaryota > Viridiplantae > Streptophyta > Magnoliopsida > Asparagales > Amaryllidaceae > Allium > Allium sativum. Next base: position 764,295,772 of record CM060912.1, on the reverse strand, counting down.
ATGCCACCTAGTCCAACTAGGGATTACGCTACCTGTCGAACGATGCCCCCAAGTCTAGGTCACACTACCTAGAGTGGTATATGTTCCTATACTTCCCCACGCATGTATCGCGAATCGTTATCGCTTGTCTAGATGCACATGTCCTGTAATGTGCGGTCCGAGTCCTGTGATAGGGCAAATCAAGGAATACAGAACTCGGTCGGGAGCTTTCAGATATCTGCCGATGCAGATGCTAAGGTCTGTTTTTATTCCAGTGGCTATGGTCCCACTTGACCCTCCCTCAACTAATGAAAGGCACACCTTGTAAAATGAGAACTATACGCCGGCCCCCGGTGCCCCTCTATCCTATGGCCATCCACACCCATAACTAGATAGCAAGTATATGGTCTTTTGGAGTTCTCCGCCTTTCCGCTTCGCGTATCTCAATTGACTCAAGATGGATGGTAGACGACGAGTTGCTATCACAGGGCTACCGTTTTCTCGCCGAATCACGCCGGTCCATCCTGGTCTTTAAATTGCCATGTATTGCAACCAAGGCATACCCCTGGTTCTTCTACGCAGACCTTAACCTCTGTGAGCCCAGGAGGATCATCTACAGCCTCACAGAGGGATACCAAGAGTACCCTCACGTCCCCTCGAAGCCTCGGGCTTCGTAACCCAATTCGTTGGAGCCTTCTTTCTACTCAGACGGATATTCGCTCCTTCCCGTGTTATACTAAGAATTATTACCTAGTTTTACTAACTAAGATTTACCACTTAGTTTCCAGAATCGTTGTTTTGTTAACTAAGGTTTACTACTTATTTCTCTTTCCCATCAATTTGGATTGGTTAAGTGTCATTAGTCAATTCAAGCCAACTTAACCCTCTTCATTTACCCTGTTAAGCTGGTTAAGTGTTATCAGTAATTCGTGTTGACTTAACCCTACCACAAACCAAGTTATATTGGTTAAGTATTTGTTACTTTACCCTACCCATTCACCCTGTATTGGTTAAGTGTTCCTTTGACTTAACCTTTCCCGTCTGTTTTAACATGTTATTAATGGTTAAGTATTATCCCTTCACGTTTTAAACTTATCCTCACTCCTTTATCACAACCTGATGGTTTAGTGTTCAGGTTTACTTAACCCTACAATCTAGCCCAGCTAACATATTAAAATTGGCTAAGTGTATTAGATTTTACTTAACCCCAACCTCTAGTCTAGTTAACATATTAATTTGGCTAAGTGTATTAACTTTACTTAACCCCTACAAGTCTCATTTTACTACTTTGAGTTTGGTTAAGTGTCAGTCTGAACCTAACCCCACCCATCAGTCTAGTTATCATGTTGAACTGGTTAAGTGTCTTAAGTTAACTTAACCCTACCATTCTTGTTCTAGCTTTAACTAAATAAATTAAAGCCGCTACCACTCACATTAGATAGATATTGTTGCGAATACTGGATGTGCCGGTTGGTTCCGGGCAGGTTTACATCGCAACTCAGTCTAACCTCGGGTTAGGCATATTCGTGTTTTCTAAGTTCAAAGGGGTTTTGATTAGTTTTCAAATCAGGTTTCGAAAGTAACCATCCCGTCCATCGGATCAGTTAGGGATAGCCAGGAAAGCAGGAAACTTGTATTTTCCAAACTCAAGCCTAGACACCATCCTCTCTGTCACCCTAGAACTTTCTGGCTTATTATTAAAAGAGATATCGTTAATAAACCTTTAATTTGTCTAAATTCACATTTCCTCATTTAGGCCAGATTCTATAGGTAAATTATTCCTAATTTACTTATTTCCCACTTACTCTTTTGATGTAAATTGTCTACATTTATTTCTATGGCCCATTTCCCTTCCTAAATCATATTTATGCTTTTTGGTATGTAAACTATACCAAATTAAGTGTCACTAACCATGACTTTTCTAAACCTGACAGTTATTCTCAATTATGGCCAATTTCACATTTTATGCCAATATACTTACCGTGCCAAATTAGCTAATCCAATTTCGATTCAACATTCTAATTCACGTCAAACTAGACTTATTACTCTGGTTCACTTATTCATGTAAATGCTAGATTTACATGTCAATACTAGATTCAAATTACACATCTTGTAATTTATGTCAAATTTATCCAATTTGCATTTCTATGAACATGCCATAATACATGTTCCCAATTTATGCCAATTTCCAAGTTAAACTACGTTTTTAGTAAATTTCATATTTTGCCCAAACCGCATTCCCACCGTTCGTATAACCGTGATTCATTCTAGATTATAAATAAAGCTAGGTTCGTAGAAAATAGGGAATGAACCAAAGATGTTATGCAAAAGATAGACATGCTAACTGGCATAAAAAGGGTTGAATAACGACGTTGGTTCAAGAACATGGGTAGACCTAACTTAATAGGTAAATTGCCAAGGTCTAAAACCAAGAATAGACAGAATAAAGACGCAGGTTCAAGAACATGGGTAGACCTAACTTAATAGGTAAATTCCCAAGGTCTAAAACCAAAGAAAACCAAGAACAGACGGAATAGATAATCGGGTTTAGACCCAATTTCATAGTCACAGAACTTAAACACTTTCCTAGTCATGAACCATAGGTGCTTAATCACAGTTGTCCCATTTATGTCATAGACAATAGTTTTGCTTCCTAATCAAAGGTATAGGCTTGTGTGCATAGTCATGGATATAATTCTCATAGTCACAGTCACGGTCATAGGCAATGTCCATAGTCATAGGCAATGTTCATAGTCATAGGAAATGTTCATAGTCAAAGAGGCATATGGTTCTAAGGTCCATAGTTTCATGGTCACGGTCTTATTTGTCCTCGAATCATAACAGTTCTTAGTTAGGTCCAAGAGTATAGGCACTAATTCGAATAGAAAGAGAGAGAGATTTGGCATATTCTTTTATTCCTTTAATTTCATGTCACGAACAGAGAAAACGTTCAAATCTAGAAATAACTGACTTAGAGAGATTAGATTAGAATAGAAAGACGACGTTGCTATGATTCGTGCGACGTTGCTAGAAACAGTTTGAGCTAGCCTTTGATTCTTATCTTGAAGCTTTAATCTTGATTCGAACCTCTTCTTGACAAACTTGAGCAGCACTTCATCGTCTTGATTTATTTTATATATTATTCTATTTATTATTTAATTATGAGGAGGAGAAGAAGCCATGTTCGCCAAGAATCTTTGCAGCATAAGGGTAGAAAAGAATTTTGAATAGAGAAGGAGTCTAGGGCTGTTTATTTAGTGTTAGGCGGACGAACCTAGGCAGAAATCGTGACTAAATACATCAGAACGAACCAGGTGCAGAAAGCTGAAAAAACGGGGGGGGGGGGGGGGGGTGAGTGGGGGGTCGACCCCCAGGTCGACTACCTAGTCGACCTGGGTGACCCAGGTCGACTACCCAGTCGACCTGGGTGCCTTGGGCGGGAATTTTCCCGCCCAGCCCAATCTGGGTCCGATTTGAATTTTGAACTTGACCTGTTTTGAAATTTGAACTTCGCTAAATCTTCCGGAGGCCATATCTCCCTCATATGGACTCCGATTTATGCAAACTCGGACTCGTTTTCATGTAGAATTCCGAGACGAACGCAATGGCGTAGCCCGTTTCCCTTGATTTTGATTTTAACTTTTAATTCTTCCTTGATTTGTGAATCTTAGTGTAACAGAATTACAGGGTGTTACATTGATAGTTGTACGGATTTGCCGTCGTGGCCCCAATAGTTCTGGTGATCAAAGTGGTGGATATCATATGCTTTACGCACTAAGCGAGAGATGTGAGGATGACTACAATGTTTGATGTTTGCTACCACCATGACAGGCACACTCCAATTTTTACACTTTATGTTAGTGTTACCTTAGAGTACTGTACATCTTGTTGTGCTAACTATTTGGTTGTAGGTCCAGGTTCACGTATATTTTATTTATACCTGTTATTGCTTTATGTTGTCGCTATAGCTCATACCAGAATTTTGTCTAACCCGTAGTTTTATGTCTCTTATTATTACTTTGGTTTCTCCTAAACGAGCAAACTCGAGACAGGTTAGGTGGTTACGCACGAGTAGCTGTCCAGAGACGAGCAGGAGGCTTCCACGTACTATTTACATGTGTTCTCCCTGTGTTGTTGCTGGTCACTGTTTTGGGAATTAGTAGTGTACCTTTTCTATTTTTGTCTAGATACAGTATTTTGTAGTTGTAATAATGATGGTTTGGATCATAAGCTGTATTTTTGATTCAGCTGCTGTGAAGGTTTGGTTTTCAGCTTATGCACTGTCTCGCCTGTTTTATATCAAGTTATGTTACTATTATATTTTATTCCATGTGCTGTGAGATATACTACAGGTTCTTGATGATTCATAGTTTCAAATCCCTTTCTTTTTGATGACCATCCCATGCTAGTTGGGCATTGGCACAATGCATTTCGAGGGAATGTCGACTGGTGCAGGCGTGGGCCTTCACATGTCACCTACCACCTAGTCTGCCCATCCAACAATTGGATGAACAACCCAAGGTAATAAGAGGGAAACATAAAACCTTGAGTCAGATAACAATCTTAGTGAGCGATAAAATAGCTAATAAACATCAATAATAAAGTATATGAGAGTAGGTAGATTAACAATCCAATCTACCAAACATCAGAGAAGAACTCAACCCTTTCTTCCCCACATCGTATATTGATAGCCTTTACATCAACCATTTCAACCATACATCCATGGTAATCATAACAACCATTCATTCATGGTATTTAGAAGCAACCACCACTAGCACTCATCACATCCAGATTTATATATATATATATGTGTGTGTATATATATATATATCACGTAGACCATCCTAATTGAATTCAACATCTCTCAAGCACAAGTCCAGAGGCCTAAACCAATATCAGACAAGCATCCAAGAAACATCTCCTTCGACGTTGAATAATCTATGTAACATGGTACAAACAGAGCAACCAATCAACCATGACAGACTTTGGCTATAACTGCCAATCCTGCTTCGAAACTATCGTTAATTGTATGACGACCAACCTTGCCATATGTCAAGGGATAATGGTAACCCCAGTTCTAGCATGAACTCCATACGCCTTTCAATGATACGTATGTTTGTCCAACCTTGACAACTAAGCCTTTCAACAATACCCCGGGTACTCGAGCTGCAACCTTCGGTCTTTTAGGTGCCCCTATTGTACCCCTGCTCTGAGCCTGCTAGAACTTGTGACAACGATAACTCCTCGGCCTTCGCATCTCTAATCATCCAACCCTGATGACATTTCATAACACGAGCAACCTTCTCGAGTAACCACTATCCACCTTCTCCAACTCACAACATTTGAGTTGCTACCTCACTGCGCTACGGCCCGAGTTTGGGGGCATCGCCCCCATAAACTTTTTTCAAACCCTTTTGTTCAAATTTAGATCGTAGCCGAAAAATATTTTTTTCTTCAGAAATGACCATGCGCGACCGACCCACTATCAAAAGCAGAGACAGACCCCTATTAGTGACCGTCCGACCCAATGGTGATCGACCGACCCCCCGGTGACTGACCCCATCATAACCGAACCCATCATGACCGACCCCTTCATCGTGACCGACCCTATCATGACTGATCTATGCTTCACAAACGAACCATTTTTCACGACTGACCCGGTTCCATGACCAACCCGTGCATGACCTCCCCGATTGCCTTCCTTGACCGACCCGACCGTTTTAGGTGCTCGACGGATCCACTTTGTTGACCGACCCGATCCCTTCTCCACGTGTCGCCCGACCAATATAGTGCCCGATCGACCTGACCTTCATGATCGACCTGACCCTTCTTGGTGCACGATCAACCACTTCCCACCGACCGACCGGGGCCTGTACTACACCTTATACTACACTCGTACTATACGACCGACCCGTGGCCCATATCGATGCAGTCCATCACCAAATTCCTCCAAAACTTCATCAAACGACAAGGTGGACGAAATCTACTCAACCAATTCACCCAATTCAACCACAAACATGATATGGAATCATTAACAACTTGAATATGACGATTTTCACTAAAATTATGCAAATTTCACCAAAATCATGATAAATGAACATATGACCTAAATTATGGATCTAACTTACATAAACATACAGAAATCACTAGTTTTAAGCTGTTAAATTAGATCCTATGGCGATTCATATGAAAATGGACTAAATATGGTGTAGATCTAAGGAAAATGACTTGAAAATGATGAAATCAAGATCATACAACTCATATACTTGATTGAATTCATGTGAGAGATGCATATCACTCACCATTTCTCCAAAGCAACCCAAAATGATTGATACATAATTCCGAATAGCGAATAATTTGATCCAAACTCTTCAATTCGATGATCTCTACATTGGAATGTTGTAGATCTAGCTTCCAACAATGTAGATCTTCGATTCTCAAACGTAGATCTTGAACTTTATTGGTTAAAAGGTGTAGGAGAATGGAGAAATGGAGGATCACAAGCTCCTCCAAATAAGAGAATGGCGAAAGTAAACTATTCTCCATGCCACCTATCCCCTACTTATAGCCTCCCACCAGACCACTAGTGGGCCTCCCAAAATCGGCCCATTATGGCTTACAAAACCTGAATAAACAACTGAAAAACCTTAAAACAGTGATTCCTTCCAAACCGCTGGACCAAATCTTTAATGTGGCCACTCTACGGAAAGGGAAACATCATTTCCTTTCCAATGACACATGTCTTAACACCTAATTCAACCTGAGTCAAAAGTTAGGCTCTGTACAAGACTGACAGTGGAAATGGTCACAGACAAAATTGGAAAAAATTATGGACTTGTCTCACATTCTCATAAACAATATATTAAAATATGAGAATGATCCAACCCTTAGGGAATAAAATAAAAATATTTTACGATCCTCCGATACGTAAAATGCGGGCTGTTTAATGACTGTCCGTCAAAGTAAAAAAGCAATAAACAAATAAACTAAAAAAATTAAGTAGTTATAAATGGATTTTTACAAGACTTTAATCAATGTAAAGTGTTTGATCGAGTTTTGTAACATATCTTTTGCAAATCAGGAAAATGTTTGATTATTTTCTCAATTATATTTTGATATATGAACTCCAAACTGGTATGAAATGATGGATAAAGGAACTTTTTGTAACGGTCTCCAAGAATTTGTTAGATTTGTTAAATACAATAATCGAAATAACATTGACATTCGTTGTCCGTGTACTAAGCGCAAACATCTGAAGCATTGGAAGCCAGATGTAGTACAAGTATATCTATATAAATTTGGTTTTATGTTGAATTATTACTTATAGGATCGTCATTGAGAACTTTTTCAACCTACATTTAATCATGTAGTGTTAGAAGATGATAATACAATGATAATCCGATAGAAAATATGGCGCGAGATGCAGCATGATCAATATTTCCTACCATTAATCAAGGCGACTATAAAAACGAAAATGCGAAGAACCAACCATGAAAGCTAGTTTTTTTAATGATTTATTGGATTTTACAAAGAGGCCATTGTGGGATGGGCGTACAAGCGAAACCAAATTATCTGTAACTGCCGTATACATCACTATGAAATCAAAATTGAGTCTTAAAGAAGCTGCATTTACATCAGTTGTATAACGTGCAAAACGACACATGCCATGCGATAATCATTATAAAGTGAATAAACTTATGTCTACTTTTGGGCTGTTGTATCAGAAGATAGATACATATATAAAAGGTTGCATATTGTATTGTAAAGAAGACGCTCACCTTAGAAAATGCAAAATATGTAACGAGGAAAGATACAAACCAAGAAAAAAAGAAAGGAAAAGAAGTTCCATGTAAGAGAATGCATCATCTGCCCATCACTCCCAGACTTCAACAGCTATAGGCATCTTCTACTACAGCATGTCATATGCAATGGTACAATGTGAGAACAGTAGAAGAAGGAACTTGGTACATCCATCTGATGGTGAAGTATGGAAACACTACGATAGGACTTATCCTGAATTTGCTGCAAAGAGCATTAATGTTAGGCTCGGTTTATGATCTGACACAAGGAATTGATGTTTTTTTACAACCATTGATTGAAGAGTTGAAAACACTGTGTCTGTAGGAAGAAGTTGAAGCATATAGCATTTCAAGAAAAAGGAAGTTTCGTATGTTCGCTTCTTTATATGGATTATTAGTCATTTTCCCGCGTATGGCATGCTTTCATGTTGGAGCACATCTGGATGTCTAGCCCGTCCTTATTGTATGGATGAGACACTAGCATTAAAATATGGAAAAAATTCTTAGTTTGACTGTCATCGATGTTTTCTACAATTAATCATAAATTTAGAATGGATAAAAAGAACTTTAAAGCTAACAGAGTAGAGAGTATGCTACCACCTAAAGTTTGAAAAAGTGAAGAGATACATGAAATAGTAAAAGACTATCCAAAAATACATGAAACTGGGAAACAAGTTGAAACTCGAGGTAAATCAGACATTCATAATTGGTGCAAGCAAAGCATATTTTGGGAGTTACCTTACTGGAAAAATCTCCTACTCTGACATAATGTTGACGTCATGCACAACGAAAAAAGTAATTTAATAACGTTTTTAATAAAAATTTAAATGAAAAGGGGAAAACTAAGGACGAAGCGAATTCGAGATGCGATATACTACACTTTTATAAGCAGCCCGAACTTCACTTATATGACGATGAAAAAATACCTAAATCATGTTACGAGCTAGACAAACAAGCAAGTAAAATTCATGCTAATGTGGATGGAAGGATTAGGATGCCTTAATGGGATTTCTTCTCACCTCCGTAGATGTGTGGACTTTAAAAACAGAAAATTGAGTGGGATGAAAAACCATGATTTCCATATCATGATGGAATATTTTTTACCTGTGATTTTGAAAGAAATATTGCCTACAAAAATATGGAGTGTGATTACATAAGTAAGTATGTTTAATAAACAACTTTGTTCGATGATGTTATAGGTAGATCGTCTACGTAAACTTGAACTAGAAATCCCTGTACTGCTCTGCAAACTCGAGATCCTCCAGGTCTTTTTAATGTAATGGAGCATTTACCTATTCATCTTCCATCACTCTTTCAAGGTCCAATGCAATATGGATGGATGTATCCATTTGAGAGGTAATTTTGAATATCCTCAATATTCTTGGTAGCTTAAAATTTAGATTTTTTTTACCAACATATAAATTTAGTTAATTTTATTATTGATACTTGAATCATCTGAAGAAAAAAGTTAGATAAAAAGCACGAGTAGAAGGTTTGATATGCAAATCGTACCTTGAAAAAGAAGCTACATTTTTTTGTCCCATTACTTTAATGATGATGTGAACTTATCTTTTATAACTGTTCTTCGTAATGAAGAATTTATTGAACACGAGTCTTCTCAAACAATGTTATCTATTTCTAGACAATATGGAAGACCTATTGGAAAATATGTGGAAATATGGTTAAGCGATGGAGAATACCATGTGGCATTCACATATGTTCTTTTAAATTGTGTGGAAGTTGCACCATTTGTCAGGTAATACTGAATTCATGTACAATTCAATTATATATATATATATATATATATTAATAAAACTAGAATGTAATACATATTTGCAGCATATATGAATCACAACATCCATCTGGCATTCTCAGTAAAGAATTTGCTTAATGGTTTTCAATATACGTTCATGATCCCAAAAATTGTGTTATTGACGAAGGATAATGACATCTTTCTATTAGACAAAAAAGAAATGTCAAATTTTATCCAATATTCTTCGTCAATGGATTTAAATTCAACACCAACGTTTACGGAGCTGAAAAATTAATATATAACAACGGTGTATCTGTCAAAGGTAGTGATGATCCAGAGGAGCATATAAAAGATTTTTATGGTATCTTAACACAAGTTTTAGAGTAGACATATTATGTACGGCCTATAGAGAAAGTTTTTTTTATTCAAATGCAGCTGGTTTAGAAATGTTCCTGATTCTGGAATTAACACGCACAAAGATTATAAGTTAATTAAAATAAGGCATACGTCACATTACTATAAGTACAATTGTTTCGTATTAGCTAAGCAAGCATCACAAGTATATTTTGCTCCGTATTCGTCCCTAAAAAAAGATAAAGTAGACTGGTGTGATGTTTTTTAAACGAAGGAAAGATTTACATTTGATGGAAATAATATTCCAGATGAAGCAACGTATCAAACAGATCTTGAGCCAAATACTGAAATAATAATAGTCGATGACATCGATGTAGGGTCATTGAATGATGAAGTGAATGTTTTAATATATGCATTTGTAAGTACATAAGAAAATGATATAGAGTACGAGACTGAGTCTAAATAAGAAGATGAAGAAGTGATCATATATGACTTTATTTATGATGAAGACTGATCATAGATGGTGTTGTTTGTTGTATAATAAATTAGTTTGAGTTATTCTGAGCTATTTAAAAATAAAAGATGATGACTACTCTTAGCTATGAATTTACTTATGTTATGTACTATTCTGAGCTATATGATAATAATGATGATGGATGTTCTTAGCTATGGCTTTACTTATGTTCTTTACTATTCTTATTTATGTATAATAACGATAACTATATATGTTATGCATTACTAAGAGTTATGCACTGTTCTTTTCATATACGATTATGGCCTGATCGTGTGCATGGTATGATTGTGCGATGACTAATGATTATTTGATGCTTATGTGATCGTTATTCTTTTTTATGCATCATATGATTGTGATAGATATGTCTGACAAAAGATGATCCATGAGTACGTCTCAGCCGTCTCGTTCATAGTCTCTTGCAGTTGGAGTAGGCCCTGGCAGCTTGGAGCTAGATCTACGTCGGGTTGCAGAGATTATTCCAAAGAGTGTTAGGTAAATATCTAATTTATTTTAATTGGATTATTTGAAATATTAAATATCTACATCAACATTTATACAGGGGGTTCGAGGTGGAGTCGTCGTTCTTTATTTTAGAAGTATTGAAGGAATCACATAAGAGTAGGATATCAGGATGTTGGCCGCATTGGGATAGTATTCTACCTCATATTAAGAATGCTATTTTGGTCGATTTGATGGTAAGTACAATTTATATTACTATTGATGGAGTTTCTTCATTGGTGTTTCCCTCTTTGTTTTCTACATCTCCCCCTGGGATCTTGTTAGAACTAATAGTTCTTTCCCCATTTTCGATTATTCATGCTCAACACTAGGCTTTTCCTGATAAACCATGGGAATTACTCGAGTCTCGGGGGCCCATCGGGAACTGGCTAATTTGGCTAGTGAATCCACTTGAGTATTCTCCCCGTGGGGCATCTGATAGACTGAGAAATCCTAAACCGGGAGAGCACCTTTAATACACTCTTTACGTATATGATTAGTCGTGCATCCTTGGTTTGGTTGGTTTTCTTTATCTGGTTCACCATTAGTTGTGAATCATTGAAGATTTCTATCCGAGGTATCTTCAACTGTAGCGCCAAATTCAGACCAGCTATCATTGATCCATATTCAGCTACGTTGTTAGTTGTCGGGAACCCTAACTTCATGGCATAGTGCAAGCGATGTCTGTTAGGGGTAATTATAACATAACCTTCCCCCACCCCTGTTCGTTAGAAGCTCCAACTACAAAAAGTTGTCACTTGGCCTTTAAGTCATTCTCGTTAGGTGATTGTTCTAAAATGAAGCTCGTGCATTCATTCACGAAATCTGCAAGAGCTTGTCTTTTGATTGCCACTCGAGGATGGAACTCAATCTCGTATTGGCTAAGCTCGACACCCCATTTGATTAGCCTCCCTAAGGTTTCCAGTTTTCTTAATACTTGCTTGAGCAGAAAACTAGTTAAAACCCTAACGGGGTGAGCTTGAAAGTATCCTCTGTGTTTTTTGCAGTAAGGATTAAGCAATACGCTAGCTTCTTATTACATGGTATTGGGTTTCTGCATCCTTTAGCCTTCGACTTACATAGTAAATGAGGTGTTGTGTCCCATTATTCTCTCTATATTGACTATACCACTTTGATGTAGCCCCTTGTAGGGTCACCGGGAAGAGACGGCATCTGATAGCACTAGAAGCATTGTAGAGATCCATCTGAAAGTTGAAATCCATTAGATGATCATCGGGTTTAGTTTCCCAAGATAATTTATGGTTGGAACTTTCACCCTCGATGGTATTACGGTATTCATAATTTCATTGATGAAAGGTGCTAACCTTCCATTGTCGTTAACCCTATTGTCCTAGGTCCTCTTTCCTTTGCTTCCTAGAAGGTCCTTAACGGTCTTCTGGGTGAAGTCTTTAAGATAAGCTTCTGCGTTGTCATAGTTCGCTCTCTTAGGATCATAACCTTTGGAAGTGGAACCCCCGGACTGTTCCTGGTCGCATTGATTTCCTTGATGATCTACTCCCGTCAAATGGGTTTTCTTGTTTTTGGAGGAAGCTGCCTTGAGTTTTTCCTTTGCTTTTGAATGTTGAATGGGAGCATTTCTTTTCATAGACTCATCCGTTCCTCTCTGACTAGATTTGGTGAGCTTTGAAGATTTCTATGCCTGAGCAACATTCATCTGAGCTTGCATCTTTGGGGATTTCTTTTCCAAGGCCACAATTCTTGCGACATTATATTCCATAGCGTTTGGTGGTTGTGTTGGGTTGGATGTGGCTCCTCTTTCTATGTTTTACAGATTAAGTGTTAGCTCCATTTTTCCTTTAAGGGTTGCATCAGGAGCCGGTTACTCGTTTCAATCTTCCAGTCTCTTTGTTTTCATCTTTCCTGCCATGGAGTAATAAATTTACCTAGTTAAATTTTGATAGATTAACCACAAGCTCGGAGCTTCAGGCCCTCCTTCTAGTGCCAAAATGTTAATGATATTTTCCATCAACACCCGGGATGAGCTATATGGAGCATATATTTAAATTGAATGGTACGACCACGATCTAAGGTCAATTATAGACGATTTGAAGTCAGTGTTTCTTAGCTCAATCAAACATTTCCACGAGGAAATGTACATTTAACTTGACACCACTGGAGCTTTGTGTAATCAACCATCCCTTAGATCGTGGGTAAGATGATATTCATTGTGTTAAGAAGAAAACAGGCTAATTCTTCCCGATGCTCAGATGATAAGGATATCACAACAATTACTGACTTAAATTATCCTTTCGCATGAAATCAACCCAGAAGGGCCCTGATTGCATCAGTGATCAAACTATAAGTTTGCAGTTAATCTATACTCCGGGATTGAGCTGCATTAGGCTCAATATAAAAGGATTGATCCGTATTACCAACAATCTGAGATAAAGAGAAGAAGATCTTGTGTTTCCACGGTGCCTCTTCCCTTTACGAGGGTTTTGTGATCAGTCCTTCTATGCAAAAAGGGTTAGTGTTAACTCCCTGTCCCATCATAAGTGACACAATATGATTATCAAATCGTGTAAGCCTTCGATTTCTCCATTTATAAATTACTGATATATTACATGATTTGTAGAAATTCCCAATCCGATTTGGAAATGAGGATTTTTCCACTTCAAGAAGAAAGAATAAGATTGAAAACAGAAATAGATGAGGCAAAAATGAAAGTAATTGTACCCTCTGTATGTGGCTCCTAGGATCCTATTTATAGAGTAACAGGGACCACTTTCTACTGTCGGGCTATTAGGCTTGTACGGGCCTTTGTTGGCCGCATTTTATTGGTCTCTGACCTTTTGCTTCCGGCCGACTTTAAGCTTCCAATTATAGTCTTCAGTAGTGAGGGTCTCAGTCAATTGGGGATCCTTTAAGATAGATATGGGCTTGTCGACGTGGTAATTTCCTAATGGCATTTGAACTTCCGGAAGAAGCTCCCGGTGTAGGCTTTCAGACGTAAGCTTTTGGATGTAGGCTTCTGACTTTCCCGTTAATACTTAGAGGAGCTTGTCCATGATGTATGTAGGTGGTTGCCAGTTTGAAACAGATGTTGGTCTTTGTACTATATGGATTATTACTAATGGCCTGTATCTCCACTAGGGTTCCGGTTAGCCTTCCGGTATAGTTTTTTAGGATAGTATGGTTCCCTGGAAGGTGTCCACCGGTGATGCTTCTGTTGTCTAATGATGTATCCTCTGACTATTTATGCAGTTAATGTTTCGGAAGCTGGTTCCAAATAATCCTTATGCATTTCTGGTTTGGATTTCTCAATGTCTTTGCCCTTCGACTTATTGGTATCAAGTAGATTAATACCGATGACCTTTCCATCGGTGGAGCTCCTGCATCTTTCTTTCTTTGCTTCTGATTTATGTGGCCTTTCATCATAAATTCCCTCTTCTAGGGTTAATCCTATCGGATGGACCCTGTCAATATTCTATAGTTTTTGAGTACCTTTCTTCCTGAAAGGTGTCGGTTTATACTGCTTTCAGATCGTTCTCCCCTGCTCTTGGTTCTTTCTTTCATTTGGCTTTTTACCTCCAAGAGGTTATTTTGTGCATATGTTCCTCTAATACCCCTTCACCATTAGCCTGCATTAAGGGTAAATTTTAGTAGTAACAGAAAAGTGAAAGAACTGGGCATTGGTTGGACACAAAGGTTGGTCGAACCGGAATGTGGCAATATAGAGAAATGCATAGGTACCTGTTGGCATAAACATTGGTCGAGCCGGCTAGTGTCGTTTTGAAGTATCAACCCAAACTCAAAACAAATCCAACACACAACTACGATGCTTCGACCATAATTGATGATCACACCAATCCCGAATAATAACCAATCGATCTGAATAAGCATCTGGACATTTAAGCTAGAGCATATCAGATATGACATATGAACTCGACGCTGTGTATGACTTCGGACTTCCCGATTACCAAAATTTTACTTCTTGTTAGGAACGATATTGAGTTAGTGGCAAGTGAGATCCAGTGATATGGTTGAGAACAACTATCTTTTGAATCGAATCATTCCAACGCTTTGCTTACGTTCCTTATTTTGTTATTCCAATTAACTTTCACTACACGCACTGCGCTAGTACACACATGGGGGTACATGTTTTTTTTAACCAATAACGTTTCTTGGGTGGTACAACAACCTATATGGAAGATAACAAACTAGGATTTCTGAAACCGAAAAAGAAAAGACCGCTCAACCAACTCCCAAGAAACCTTCTACTTCTGGGATTGAGTCAACTCACAGTTTATCATACAAAGTCATGAAGGAGAAACAAGTTCCACTAAAGAAGGAACTTCCATGGATGAGGAATAAGAAGGAGGAGAAGCTCTTGATACACTACCTGAGACCATCTTTTTAAATGATCCAAATGATTCCTTGCCGTCGATAATGGATGAAGGGAAGCAAAAAAGATTATGTGCGAAGCACAGAATTCCCTTTGATATTATAGGGTGCCAGTCGAAGGCAAAACTACCCACGATAAGCTAGAATGTTATTTTTATATAAGTTGCCAGATGTCCACAGTTGGATGTATCCCACCTTTTAGCCCCTTCGTCTTCAGTTTTATTTGGCCTATAAAGTTAGTGTCAATGCAGCTACAACGCACCGCCTATTCCTACCTCTTCTCGCTATATATATTGTACGGAGAATTTCTCGAACAAGATCCAACCTTCGATGATATTGCCTTCTTCTACAAATTTAAGCATCGTAAAAACATAGTCCATCTTTCCTGTATTTCGAATTGGCCGAAGGCAGGAGGGTCGTCATGGAGGGAATTAATAAGCTCGGGGATATCAAACCCGAGTGCCTTTATGTTCCTCTATAGGAAGTTTGCGCCAGGAGATGGAAACTGTGTAGTAAGTGTTAGGCCTTAGCTTGTTCTTCTCCACTTCGTTGAAGAGTTCCTAACATTCGTTGTCTTATGCAGGCAACAACCCATCTAAGCCTACCCCTAGCGAGTATTACATATGTATGGCCATTACATAATGCTGCAACGTATGATCAGACTGTTAGAAGATGTATTGCTGGTGAATTCCTAAACCAATTCCACCTGCTTAATCCTAGCCGAATTGTGGGAGTGGACGGAGATTGAGCTCCAATAAGTGTGCTGTCGGCAGTTATGCCCCCGAGACAATGGTGTCATAGGGCGTGCCCACAAGACAGTGGTCTAAGGTTGCCAAACCCAAGACGTTCTCACGTTAAGGGCGTTGCTAAGGAAGCGGTTGCATCTAGATCTAGTCGGGAACTCTAGGGAGAGGCGAAGGAGAATTCATTCGAGAAGGTAGTTGAGGAAGAGCATAGAAATCCCTCTCCAGAGAAACAAGTTCTGGAGAAATCTCCGTTCGTGGAGGAGGGAGGCGCGGAAAAGTCTACCCCCGAACATACTCAGTTACCATAGGGTCAACTGCCTCAGCGACAAATCCAAGAAGGAGAATCATTTTCTGCAGAGAGTCTCTACAAAGGCCCGGAATGCTTAAATATTCTATTTGAGCAGTATTACTTTTTGTATTTAAACTCCCACGCCTTCATCCCCATACCTGAGAAGGAAAAAACTGAGACCACAGTCAAAGAGGTTACGCCTACCAGCAAGACACATGTGGCTAGTTTATCGAGAGGGGGCACTATGACACACATGACACATGCACTGCACGTCACAACATTTATTTATTATATAATCTCCTAGTTCTGAAATCGATTTTAATTGCGGACATCATGTCTTCCCGGTCATATGATACCAAGAAATTCATTAGCAACATCTACAAAAGTGGGGTGCCACTCAAGTACCAGTCAGATCAAGAGCGAGAGCATATGGATGATGGCGACAAAAAGGAGAGAGAGAGGGAAAGGTGTCACCAGAAATACAAAGCATACCTTGCACAATGACACTATTCCCCTTTTCTATAGCAGTTGGACCCCTTTAGGAAGAAACACAACATCCAACGAAAATGCTCTCACAACCTGATTATCCTTAGGTGGTTCTGGACAATTCTTCCTCATGTGCCCATGGTTCACATTTAAAGCACTTCTTCTCCACCGTAGGGTTCATACGATCCTTAGAAAAATGACCTTTCTCTTGACAGTTATAACAGGCAACCACACCCTTCGGTTTCTTCAGGTCATTTTTACCTTGTTGTTGTTTCCTTTTACCATTCAACTTTTTCTTATTACCGTTACCCTACTGTGGCTTTAACTCCTCCTTATTCTCAAAAATAGTCTACTTTCTACAAAAACAAACATTCCTTCCTTAGAGCCTTCTCAGCTAGCTTCTTATAAGAATCATCAATATGGTTAACCGATTGTTTCCCAATAATCTCTTCCAATTCCAATATAGACTTCTCGTTCGTTTGGTAAGAAGTCTCAATATAAGAAGGAGCATACTTGGATAGAGCTTCAGATTTTACTACATACTCAAACATAGAACTGCCTCCTTGCTTAAGCTCAACAAACTTGTTAAAGAGAATCGATCTATAGACCGTCAAAATAAACTTTGCCTTAAACAGTTCGGAACTGATCCCACGAAATATCATTCTTCGGGGTCTCTAAAGTAATGGAGTTCTACTAATCTATTGCTCTCCCTTGCAGCTGCTACAAGCTTCCTCTTTATTGCATCATCAATTCCTTAATCTTCGAAGATGCGAACACAGGTATCCAACCAATTCTGAATCTCAACAGCTAGCTTTATCCCAATAAATGGCTTCCCACCTAGAGAAGCATAATCCTTGCAGAGCTTAGCAAAATCAACCACCTTAAGTGTCTACACAAGAACATCACCATCTACTGTCGTTCCTAGAGTGGGTACCCTCCTTATGATCTATTTCATCATGGCCCCGAATATAGCACGATAATTGGGTATAGCAGTAGTAGTTTTCAAAGGGCTACCATCGCCTAACCCTCTATAGTTGGCTTGTCCCTAGCAGAATGTATCGAAGTTCACTGAATGATTCTATATCTGAAACGAGAATGATCAATCCACATTAGTGAAAGGACAAAATGGTGTTCAAGTGCTTACTAACCTACTAAACTATATATTATAATATAGTAATCATCCATTAAAAATTATAAATACGCCTCTCATATGATTTTACGGTTGTGAACTTTGGGTAAAATTGATTAACCAAAGCTCTGAAACCAAATGTGACGACCGCCCCATATCTCCTGCACAGAACTAAGGAAAAGTGCGTTGTATGACATGCTAAGCCGATATGGAATGATCATCAAGGAAAAATAACTCGAAATAAAACATGTCGTGTAACTCATAGTGCATGAATAACATATAGTAGAAATTATACAATAGGATATAGTAGTGAAGCATAACTGAACTGAAAATCAAAACTCTATAACATCACAGAGTCACCAATACAAAACATCCGTGAAAATGAGTATATGTACATCAAGCCTCACTACATATCATTCAGAGTCTCAACATGTACTATATAGTATAGAAAGTAATACGCTAGTCTCTAGCTCGTCGTTGCACAACATCATCGACACTAAACTTGTCACATGTTATCCCAGTCTACTCACCAATAGCATTGATGAGTAGCCCAAGGTAATAAGAGAAAACATAAAACCTTGAGTTAGACAACAGTCTTAGTGAGAAATAAAATAACAGTCAACTACACAGGATATATGGGTATAGAAAGTTCAACCATCTGATTTGTATCAATAACCAAAGGACCAGTACAAGATAATCATTTATTGCATGTCTCTCCAAAATAGGAAAATGACATCCCCTAATCCTACTTCTCTTCGACAACCTACGGTGATAGTCTACCGAGAGAAATAGAGAAAAAAGAACACAATTAACTATAACATCCATAGCAACCAATAACCTAGCCATCACCGACTAAAGCCTTGAATACATCAATCATAGAATGACAGACCATTGTCATCCGTCAAGGGCTAATTGAAAACCCTGGTTCTAGTCAAACTATCCGTCTTGTGTATGTTTGTCTCCATCTAAGACAACTAGATCACTCCCAGAGCTTGATCCATGGTACATGACCCGTATGGTCCTAATGGGCGTCTCCATGATACCCCTGCTTTGAGCCTGCTTAGACCTTCGATAACCAATGATTTTTTAGCACTTCAAAACTTTCAAGCCTTTCCTTTTGGCGATTTCATCTTTTAGTTCGAGCGACTTCTCAAACCAATTCCATTATCATCCACGATTAACTTCGTCTGAGCCAATTCATCATCATATTGAATCATATATCATTCCACAACCAGTATCATATAAATCCAGCTTTGACTACTCCAACTTGAGTTCACAATTGAAGCATTATCCATCTTTGAGTTGCACGTCAACCATCTGAAGTCCATTTATGACAAAACTTCGCTGGAAACCCCTATAATACACCTCAATCACGCTCACCAAAAAAGAGCCACATACCACCTCATACGATGGATCGATACCGGTCCATCGTCTATGGACTGATACTGGTCCATTCACTTAGCCAACTTTTGGCTAAGTGTTGGATCTTCAGTAATCTGTCTTGAAGCACTTCTTGTCAGTCCATCCTCGAATCCAAATTCCTTTTCGACAAATTCTTTTGTCAGTCCATCAACCAATGCTTGAACGATCAGCTTCGACCCATCCAAATTACATCTGAATCACATGAAAATTGGCATGCACCCTCGATTTACGGCTACGATGCCATGCCCCAAAAATCTTTGTCATCCATCACACTACAATGGATCGGTGCTGGTCTATCAGCCATGGACCTGTACCAATCCATACAGTTAGCGAATTTCAAACTCAATTTTTGGGTCCGCTCCTTTCATTTTCCAGAGATCCCCCGCAAAATTTCATCTGAATTCGATCAACCGAACCTCCAATTTGATCTATTCTTCAAACCTAAGATCTATGATAAAAAATTCAAGCAATGCATTCGATTCAATCAAAACAAATAGTTATACATCAAATCTTGATCATACAAACATGCACATATCGTAAACATATGATAAAACAATAGATGTAATGTGAATTGGATCAAAACATATTCATGGACACGATTAATCTCACTTCTTGTCAGGTTATATGATTAAATTAGACTATCCGAAGAATAAATCTGAATTAAACATATATGATTAGATCTAAATTGAATTTAACATGTATGATGTGAATCAATCCTAATTTAACCTATATAATATGTAGTTTCTATCTGAGAGATATCTATCATTCAACCAACCCTCAATTCAATGCAAACCAAATAAAATCAGACGGGGACAACAATGTGAAACCCCCAAAATTGATGTAATTTGACATGATTTGATATTCCTAGATTATGATCTAGCCTTTAGACGCAATGTACGATGAATTAGAATGAAATGGACGGAGAAATTAGAGTTTAGGTTGAATTTAGAGAATCAAAGACACAAGCCTAAATGTTTGAATGAAGGGAGAAACGTTAAGTATCTCCTCAAACCCCTCTATATATAGCTGCAGTTCATTAGCCTAATGGGATTCTCTTATCAGCTCATTAGAAGCTAATTATTCCGTCTAACAAAAGATGTGACCACCCAATGGAATTGCCAACTGTTATTCCAATCCAATGAGACTGATTTCAGTACCGGATTCGATACCTATCAAAAGTCAAAACTAAAACAATATTCATAAGGGTAAAACGGTCATAATCGAGTTTGGTAAAAATAATGGGCATGTCTTACATCACATTGAATAGCATATTAAAATTTGAAAATGATACGACCACTAGGGAATTAAATTCGTGTCGTTACATTGCAACAACTTTAGACTTGATTTGATGTTGATTTGACTTATGGTTGTTTAGCTAATTGATGTAAGGATGGAGAGGGGTTTGGAAGTGGGAAGCCATTAATGGATGTAAGTCCTTATTTTGGTAGTTGTGAAATAATAGGAGAATGTTCTCCTACTCATTTCATCCCCGACAATTTGCAAATGGGTATTAGACCTACCAACTAATGACCCATTTAAGCCCATTTGAACCTTATTTTCAGCCATTCCTCCCAAAGGATAACTCTGTTTGTTTAATGTCACCACTCTATGAAAAGGGAAATCCATCATTTATACTCAATGGAAGTGGTTTCGAGTCTAGATTTCTTACCAATCAAAAGTTATGGTCAAAGTAAGATCCAATAAGTGTAAAATGGTCATATTGTAATTTGACAAAAATAATAAAGATATGAAATGACCATATCTGTCATTTTCCAAAGTCATACAATCATACGACATTATATAAAAATAATATAGATTTTCTATGTTCTCCAATACGTAGAATACAGGTCGTTACATAAAATTTGGGTAGATAAAGTATTTATGTATACATATATTAATGCACTTATTATGTATATAATTATTTTCATATTTCTATATTTATTTTTTTACTAATTTTTTAAATTCCAACTATTTTACATTCTATTACTGGAACAATCTTTCCATGTTGTTATCTACTGAGATTTAAAATCCCATTAAAATTATTTTTCTATAATTTTCATAAATTTTCCCAACATTTAAAAGGAAAAAGTTGACTTATTTAAAATTATAAGAAATAGATGTTCTTTTATTTGGAATAGATAGGGTACATTACGTACAAAACACATAAATTTACGCACCTATTTCTTTTGTTTATTTACATATTCCTTACAATTTCGAACATTGTTTTTTGTAAAAAAAGAAGGAGAAAAAGGGCTAATTTATTAAAAATAAACTAATTCTCAAACGATTCGAATCGCAAATATATTTTAAACTGAAGTGGGAAATTAACATGAATCCTACAATTACACTCAATTTTGCAGAATCTAAAACAAAATAACAACATAAATCTCAATAATATCTACGGGCCAATTTCTAGAATTAGGTTTAAATACAAACCATATGTGACATAAAGAATTATAGGTAAGATATAGATATTTATATTTGAGAAGCTTACAAATTTATTTATCAGATTTTGGTATATATGTGCAAATAACACTAACGAAAGATATATGATATTATAAAAAATAAATAGATTTCCCACTGTAATGCTTCCCTAAAATTTCATATTTGAACTGCAGCTTTTTATGTTTCAATCCCAAATCCTTACAGTTCTATATAATATGTATACAAAAGGAATATTTATACATATTAAAATTTAAAAATTTGGAAACAAATTGGAATAGGAAAATGAAATAAAGAATAGAAAATCTAAGAAATTACCTTATACACAAAAACCTGTATTTCTTAAAAAATCTGGATTTGTTTTCTCCAAATTTTGTTGTTTGAATAGAAAACTATTTTTGTAACACCCCACGTCCATTAGTGTCACTCACAAAGGGAATGCACTAAGTTCTGTGGAGCATTTAGGGTAAAAGATGCAGATAAATTACAAGACAGACAGAAATTAAGCAGCGGAAAATAAAACTTTGCTTTATTGATAAAATAGTTTATACAATGATTTATTTACAATATCAGAGTATCATCTGTCTTACAAAATAAAGAAGCATAAAATACATTTATATTCCCCAATTTTAGCAAGAGCCAGCCATAGCATCTGGAAAGAGAATCCAAGCAAAACTTCGACAAATCTTCAAGCTGGGAAAGAGTGGCAGTCCAACTTAACCTGAGCTATTCTATTCCCTTCTTTACTACCTGGGGGGGTGGCAACGGAAGAAAAGAAGACAAAAGAAAAACAGAGTCAGACATAAAGCCTGAGTAAGTTCAGTAACTTCTAGCATGTGAACATGGAAAACAAAACGACATGAATTAACTGAATACAAGATTACACCATGACGATAGGGTCAGCAAGATTAGACAAGATAATCACAAGATATGCTAAGCTAAGATAAACTGGATATGCTCTAATACTTTCGCCGCTTCGCTATTTCCTTGTTATACTAGTTTCTATATCTCTGCACCGCCTAACTAGTGTCCCAACTAGTAATGATAACGTGATCCCAATTCCCTGTAGTTTCCATTGCCATCGGGCATCCAATTATTTATTTATTTCCTAGATCTAATCTAGGATTTTCTTATCAAGTGCTTTCTAGATTCAACTAAAGTTTACGCTGTCTGCTGAACGCTTCTCGGATTCAGGATTTATGCCACCTAGTTCAACTAGGGATTATGCTACCTGTCGATCGATGCCCCCAAGTCTAGGACACACTACCTAGAGTGGTATATGTTCCTATACTTCTCCACGCATGTATCGCGAATCGTTATCGCTTGTCTAGATGCACATGTCCTGTAATGTGCGATCCGAGTCCTGTGATAGGGCAAATCAAGGAATACAGAACTCGGTTGGGAGATTTCAGATATCTGCCGATGCAGATGCTAAGGTCTGTTTTTATTCCGGTGGCTATGGTCCCACTTGACCCCTCCCTCAACTAATGAAAGGCACACCTTCAAGAATGAGAACTATACGCCGGCCCCCGGTGCCCCACTATCCTATGGCCATCCTCACCCATAACTAGATAGCAAGTATATGGTCTTTTGGAGTTCTCCGCCTTTCCGCTTCACGTATCTCGATTGACTCAAGATGGATGGTAGACGACGAGTTGCTATCACAGGGCTACCATTTTCTCGCCGAATCACGCCGGTCCATCATAGTCTTTAGGTTGCCATATATTGCAACCAAGGCATACCCCTGGTTCTTCTACGCAGACCTTAACCTCTGTGAGCCCAGGAGGATCATCTGCAGCCTCACAGAGGGATACCAAGAGTACCCTCCCGTCCCCTCGAAGCCTCGGGCTTCGTAACCCAATTCGTTGGAGCCTCCTTTATTAATCAGACGGACATTCGCTCCTTCCCGTGTTATACTAAGAATTACTACTTAGTTTTACTAACTAAGATTTACCACTTAGTTTCCAGAATCGTTGTTTTCTTAACTAAGGTTTACTACTTAGTTCTCTTTCCCGTCAATTTGGATTGGTTAAGTGTCATTAGTCAATTCAAGCTAACATAACCCCCTTCATTTATCCTGTTAAACTGGTTAAGTGTTATCAGTAATTCATGTTGACTTAACCCTACCACAAACCAAGTTATATTGGTTAAGTATTCCTTATTACTTAACCCTTCCCATTATCCTGTATTGGTTAAGTGTTCCTTTTTAACTTAACCTTGCACGTCTGTTTTCACTAACATGTTATTAATGGTTAAGTATTGTCTCTTCATGTTTTAGACTTAGCCCTATTCCTTTATCACAACCTGATGGTTAAGTGTTCAAGTTTACTTAACCCTACGGTTTAGCCCAGCTAACATATCAAATTGGCTAAGTGTATTAACTTTACCTAACCCCACCTTCTTAGTCTAGTTAACATGTTAATTTGGCTAACTATTTTCTTAGTTACTTAACCCCTACAAATCTTGTCTTGCTACCTTGAGTTTGGTTAAGTGTCTCTATGGACTTAGCCCTCCCATTCTAGCTTAACTGTGTTAAGTGTTCCTATGGACTTAACCCTCCCATTCTAGCTCAACTGTATTAAGTGTCAGTCTGAACCTAACCCCACCCATCAGTTTAGTTATCATGTTGAACTGGTTAAGTGTCTTAGTTAACTTAACCCTACCATTCTTGTTCTAGCTTTAACTAAATAGATTAAAGCCGTTACCACTCACATTAGACAGATATCGTTGCGATTACTGGATGTGCCGGTTGGTTCCGGGCAGGTTTACATCGCAACTCAGTCTAACCCCAGGTTAGGCCTATTCATGTTTTCTAAGTTCAAAGGGTTTTGATTAGTTTTCAAATCAGGTTTTGAAAGTAACCATTCTGTCCGTCGGATCAGTTAGGGATAGCCAGGGAGAGCAGGAAACTTGTATTTTCCAAACCCAAGCCTAGACACTATCCTCTCTGTCACCCTAGAACTTTCTGGTGTGTTATTAAAGGAGATGTCATTAATAAACCTTTAACTTGTCTAAATTGACATTTTCTCCTTTAGGACAAATTCTATAAGTAAATTATTCCTAATTTACTTATTTCCCAATTACTCTTTTAATGTAATTTGTCTACACTTATTTCTATGGCCCATTCCCCCTCTATATCATATTTACGCCTTTTTGGTATGTAAACTATACCAAACTAAGTGTCACTAACCATGATTTTTCTAAACCTGACAATTACTCACAATTTTGGCCAATTTCAAATTTATGCCAATATACTCGTTATGCCAAATTAGCTAATCCAAATCTAATTTAACATTCTAATTACAGTTCATGTCAAACTAGACTTATTATTCTAGTTCACAATTCATGTAAATGCTAGATTTACAAGTCAATACTAGATTCAAATTACACATCCTATAATTCATGTCAAATTTATCCAATTTGCATTTTTATGAACATGCCATAATGCGTGTTCCCAATTTATGCCAATTTCCAAGTTTTAAAACTACGTTTCTAGTAAATTTCATATTTTGCCCAAATCGTATTCCCACCGTTCGTATAATCGTGATTCAACCTAGATTATAGATAAGTCTAGAATTGTAGAAATAGGGAATGAACCAAAGATGCTGTGAAAAAGATAGACATAACAACTGGCATAAAAAGGTTTGAATAACGACGTAGGTTCAAGAACATGGGTAGACCTAACTTAATAGGTAAATTCCCAAGGTCTAAAACCAAGAATAGACAGAGTAGGTTCAAGAACATGGGTAGACCTAACTTAATAGGTAAATTCCCAAGGTCCAAAACCAAAGAAAACCAAGAAGAGACAAAATAGATAATCAGGTTTATACCCAATTTCACAGTCACAAGACTTAAACAACACTTTTCTAGTCATGAATCATAGGTGTTTAGTCACAATTGTCCTCGTTATGTCATAGGCAATAGTTTATGTTTTCTAATCAAAGTCATATGCTTGTATTCATAGTCAAAGGAAATAATTCTCATAGTCACAGTCACAGTCATAGGCAATGTCCATAGTCATAGGCAATGTTCATAGTCATAGGCAATATTCATAGTCAAAGAGGCATATGGTTTTAAGGTCCATAGTTTCATAGTCACAGTCTCATTTGTCCTTGAATCATAACAGTTCTTAATTAGGTCCTAG
Source organism: Allium sativum (assembly GCA_030737875.1). NCBI lineage: Eukaryota > Viridiplantae > Streptophyta > Magnoliopsida > Asparagales > Amaryllidaceae > Allium > Allium sativum. Next base: position 764,269,852 of record CM060912.1, on the reverse strand, counting down.
AGTATAGGCACTGATTCGAATAGAGAGAGAGAGATTTGGTATATTCTTTTATTCCTTTAATTTCATGTCACGAACAGAGAAAAACGTTCAAATCTAAAAAGTAACCGACTTACAGAGATTTAGATTAGAAAAAAAGATGGCGTTGCTATGATTCGTGCGACGTTGCTCGAAATCGTTTGAGTTAGCCTTTGATTCTCATCCTGAAGCTTTAATCTTGATTTGAACATCCTTTTGACAACTTGAGCAGCATCTCCTCGTCTTGATTTATTTTATATATATTATTTATTTATATCTTTTCTTAGAGGCGGCATAAGGATAGAAAAGAATTGTGAATAGAGAAGAAGACCAGGGCTGTTTATATAGTGTTAGGCGGACGAACCTAGGCAGAAAACGTGACCAAATACATCAGAACGAACCAGGTGCAGAAAACTGGAAAAAGCGGGGAGGTCGACCCCCAGGTCAACTACCCAGTCGACCTGGGTGCCTTGGGCGTGAAAATTCCCGCCCAGCCCAGTCTGGGTCTGTTTTTGAATTTGAATTCGCTTTTCTGAACTGTTTTGAAATTTGAACTTCGCTGAATCTTCCGGAGGCCATATTTTCCTCATACGGACTCCGATTTACGCAAAATTGGACTCGTTTCCATGCAGAATTCCGAGACGAACGCAATGACGCAGCCCGTTTCCCTTGATTTTTGATTTTAACTTTTAATTCTGCCTTGATTCGTGAATCTTAGTGTTACAGAATTACGGGGTGTTACAATTTTAATTGAGAAATGCTGGAAGATATTAAAGAAGTGAAAATGCAAAGCTCTATTGCTGGCTCCAGGTAATATGAGAAAAGGTAGGTTGTCTAGGCCTTTTTCATAGGCATTGAAATGACATAGAACCATCAGATTTCATTTCATAAAAAATTGTCCATTCAAACTTTTTAAAAAGTAATCCGATTAAATACAAAAAAAGTATTTTATTCACCTCAAACCCTAACGGTTATTGGAGCAGAACGGCCGTGAGATCGCTCTAGTGGTTGACCACATGATCGACCTCTCTGGTTGACCTGGCTCCAATGGGGTCGGGTTATTTAATGAGGAGTTGGAGATGTTATTTTTATTTAATAATTTATTTCTATCTATATTCATTTTTCGTTCGTAACTTTTTCATACAGACACCAGTTGCGAACCTCCAAGTATGAAATTTAACCTAAATTACGGAAAGAATGCAAGGTGAAAGTTTCATGGTCAAACTCGATCGTTTTCTCAAATTTTATTTTTGGAACCTAGTTGAATAACAAACATTAAATTTTGGGTTGTTACATTATCCATAATTTCAGTAAATCGACATATGATGGATAAACTTAGCATTTGCTGATTTTTCTCATGAATGATAAAAATTTAATGTTCTTTACGATACTTGTTATTCAAGTATAACAATGCATGCGACAAACGAAATGGATAAGTATTGAATTCCATGTATTTCACATAAAAGAATAATACCAATTCACATTATTTGAAGTTGATATATTGGGGTTCAAAATGAGAATTGACCGTTCAAAATGAGAACTGACCTTTCAAATTAAAATCCAAAGTCTAACAATACGCTTTATTAAGATTATACTACGAATAACACAAAAGTTTTCTAAAAAACATTGAGACAAGTGTGAGTACCTCCAAAATCAATGAACTTTTTACGATGATTTTGCATGATACAATGAATAGGGAAATGAGTTGAAGCAATAGTTTTTTTTCACTTGTCAATCCATTGTAAACAAAGAAAAATTAACTTTTTAGATGAGTAGATCACAAATTATTGAAAATTAATCTGCTATTTTAGTTCCATCAGTTTGTGATCTCAAGAAAATTTTCTAAAGAAAAATTATAGATAACCCTCTAATTTCTAACACTGACATAAAGAGCATGATTTTGGAAAGAACACAAACTACATTGTCTAGTTTGATTGGTCTAACCTAGGCAATTATCAGGACGTTGAGAACATGTTTGGTTACGTCTAGAATCTTGAATTTATAAACATGTAATGTTATTGTGTATGTGTAACAATGTTTTAATTACTTTTACTTTAAGAAACTGGGATCTCACAGCCAATCAACAAAAACTGCTAGTATAGATAAGCTTACATGGTTTTCATCTTTATCAAAAACCACGTATGGTTTAAAAATTACTTTTGAGAAAGGGTTCAATCTCTACACGATTTATAAGGGATATCTTATCTCTACAATATTTATCTATGACAAACAAATGCTTTCCAATCATTAGCCTTATATAAACATCTAGCTTGACTGTTGTTGACCGGCTCTTTTGGAAAGACCGTCAAGATCACAAACACATCTGGGGATTAAATTAAATCATCATGAAGAGGCAATTATTCTTGTTTAACCCCAGATCTAACATAACCTAACTTGGAAGCATACCACCACAAGTTCAGGCTCGAAGCCTTTCAGGTTGATTAGTCCACCCATCGAACCAAGTACCACTATAGAAGACAAATTCGAAGCATCCAAGAAGACCTGGTTCTAAGTATATTTGGGTCAACGTAACACCCTAAAATTTTAAAGAACATTATTGAAAATAAACTAAAGGAAACTTAATTAAATATTGGGAATTAAGTAAAACGGACTGTACCATTGTGTTCATCTAGGAATTTTGGTTCAGATAGACCCCAAGTTTGTGTAAAACGGGCAACATATGAAGAAGTTATGGACTTTAGAAGTTTATATAGATATAAGAGGTTTATATATAAATAAAATAAGCCAGAATAATTCAAAATAAATCAAAAGAACGAGCGGGAAATAGAAACGGGAAATCATCCCGCTAAGGGACGACCGCTCCAGCCTGGGTCGACCCAAGGGGTAGGTGGGTAGGTGGGTGGGTCGACCCACCTGGATCCATCCGAATTATTCTGGGCAACCTGACCTGTTTTGTTAACCAGGTTCAATATTTTACTGAGCAGTTGGATTTAAAATCAAAGATCTAACAGTTAAGGGTTGTCTTGAAAACTCTATATTAAGGCATGCACTCCTATCAAATCAATTACACTTCTTCATACTTCTTCCCCAAACTTCTGATCTAAAAATATAAGATGAGGATAGAGAGATGTGTAACGACCCAGAAAATCTAAACCAATTTAAAATTTTTAAAATTGGCTAAAATAATGGATTTTAAATATTTAAAACAAATATTTTAAATAATGGCAATGAAAAGTGAGTTTGAATCGACAATTGAAAACGAATGTAATTAATTCTAATTATAAACAAGGCTTGAAAAGGCGCTGCAGTTTCAAAAATTGAATTCAAAATTTGTCGGACTGTACCGGGTGCAAAACAAAACGGATTTTAGTGAAACCAAAAATATTTAAATCTGTTAGTGAATACCTTTCTAACGAATCTGAAAAATCGAATTTTCATAGCGGAAAGCAAAAGTTATGGCCGAACGAATTTTCAAAAAGGTCGTTATGGAATTTATATAGCCCGTGAAAGTGGCCATTTTGCATATGACCTCGGAATTCGACAAAACCACTTTTGTTGGATCCGGGATGGGAAGTTATTGCTAGGTTTCAAATTTCATAATTTTTGAAGCTACTATGTGAGCATGGCAAAGGAAAATGTGTTTTGGTCAATTATAGTTAAATTGGATCGACCAGAAATGGGCTTTTTTGCAAACGGTCTCAGAATACGACGAAACTAGTTTTGTTCGGACCGTATCGTCAAAACATAGCTAGATTTATTTTTCTGGAATTTTTCGAATCAATTTGTGGCCCTGGCAAATTGAAATGTACGTTCAAATTAAATATTGAATGTTATATATTTTAATTTAAAAGAAAACTGACTGAAACAATCGAATGGGCCTACGAAACATATCCCATTGTGTTCGGAATGGGGGTAATTAGCTAGGGGCGACAGTCGTTGGGTTTGAAAAGGAGTTCGTGTGCAAAACCGTATTTTTGAACTAAATAAATACCTCCAGCCAATCAAAATAATTCATTTGGAAAAAAAACAAAAAAAAAACAAAACCCCTTTTCTCTCTCCCCGAACGAACGGCGAAAACCATTCGAAGCTTTCCGACCCGATTCCGGCCGCCTCCGCCACCTGCAGCCACCGCCACCGCCACCACTCGACTCGCCACCTCCTCCTCTTCAAATCAGAACCGACCCCACCCTCTCTCCCTTCGCCAGCGTCGAGAACGATGCCTCCAAAGTCGTCGACTTCCAGTCGACGCCGAGATCTCCTGAGGCGATCAGATCTGAAGCCCCGACCATCGCCAGGAGCGCCACGCCCCCCTCTTCCACGTCGCACCCTCTGATCTTCACCACAATTCATGGATTCGCCGCAAAATCCTATCCCTAGTTCGAACAGTTAAAAAAGGTGCGCCCTTTATTTATTTTGAACTGCTTTAAACACTCTATAGTATTGCAAACCTTGTAAAAATCATACCTTTTTGCTATGTGGTCGAAATTCAATGAAACAAGAGACAGTGGACTCGTGTGGACGTCTCCTACATTCTAGAAGAGACTGCATATTTTTCTGAGCCTTCTGCTATTTTTGGTGGGGTGGAACCCAATGTGAGAGTTCTAAATTATTAACGATATGGAAAAAGACGATGTATAAATTATATAGTCGATGTATGAGTTATATAAGAGTTGTACACCTCTTGTATAAGCGTTGTATAAGTTGTATGTTCGATGTATAAGTTATATATGCGTTGTAAAAATTATATATGTGTTGAAACAGAAGTGAATTGCTATATATAATTATATATATATATATATATATATATATATATATATATATATACGCCCCTCATCCACAAACCATGGACGATATTTATTGGTTGTGATTGGTGTGAAAATTGATTGATAGCGAATGGTTGTTTGGGATTGTTTGTGGTTGATATTGATTGATTGTGGTTGAAAAATACCCGTTTGTGGTTGAGAAATATTTGGTTGAAACCACATAGGATTAGTTTGTGGAAATGAAATAAATATATACATGTCGCCTGCGTGCGAACTAGATGCATGATCCCCATTGTCAAAAACCGCGAGGTTTTAAGGTAGAGTGAGGAGCCGTATTAGGGACGGTCCCGGTTTTAACTACCCTGTCGTTATGCTGCCGAAATTTTGAATAATACTCATGTGTTTGAATTATTTTCATTTGCTGAAACCATATTTATTCATTGAATAGAAAACCTTCATGTGTTGAATCGATATTCATTCGTTGATTAGAAATTCATGTGTTGAATGGTATTCGTGTTTCAAATATAAAAAGCACATTTTTATCTATATATAGAAACTATAGAAAACCTTCATGTGTTGAATCGATATTCATTCGTTGATTAGAAATTCATGTGTTGAATGGTATTCGTGTTTTAAATATAAAAATCACATTTTTATCTATATAGAGAAACTATAGAAAACCTTTATGTGTTGAATCGATATTCATTCGTTGATTAGAAATTCATGTGTTGAATGGTATTCGTGTTTTAAATATAAAATTAACATTTTTATCTATATATAGAAACTATAGAAAACCTTCATGTATTGAATCGATATTCATCCGTTGAATTGAAATTCATGTGTTGAATGGTATTCATATTTTGAAATAAATTGTTCTACAATAAAAATCCTGTTTTTATCACTTATATACACTATATAAAATAATAGTTTTTTGAAATGAATTGTTTTACAATAAAAATCACATTTTTATTATATACATGAATTGTTGAAATGTGAAGTGTTAAAAATAGCAACTCGTTCAAATAAATATGCATGAGTTGAAATATTCACTAATTAGCTAATGATATGATTTTTGCCTATGCATGCAACATTAGAATGAATGGTGTTTTTAAACCAAATGGAATCAAATATGAAGATGAATGGAAAATGATAAGTGATAAGAACTGTATATATGTACATGCATATTTATTGAACAGGTTATAGCAAAGGGGCTAGAGAAGAGGAATAAAATTTTGTGCCCGACAAATAGGTACACATTTACTGTTTTGTTTGGGTGATGATTTTATGAGCCTGTTGGCTAGCCGCTTGGCTTTTCCTTTTTCTTTTTGACATGAGATGCCCATGTGGCTATTTGGGAATTTTCCCAGCCCCTCATGTACAAAGGAGGTTATGGCGAAAATTTTCAAAATTTAAAGGCGTTAGTGAAATATTTGAAGAGCAAACGATATTGAAATTGTTGAATGAACTATATTTATATAAATATATAAATATAAATAAAATTAAAACGAAACGTGGCCGTGCAGTTCGCATTTTGAAACCGTGATTTCAAACGATCATACCGGGAGATCCGACCATCGGATTTTCCTGAAATCGCAACCGTTGGGTCCGCTTTGGAAAAATATTTCCAACGGCACCAACTTTGTAAAAATCCAACGGTTGGATTGTCTGGAATGTTTAATTCAAATCTGAAGAAAAACAACGCCAGAATCGATTATATATATATATATATTTAATCGAATAACGACGCTGCAGTTCGTATTTTGAAATCGAAACTTCAAACGATTGTACCAGGAGATCCGACCATTGGATTTTCCTGACACTGGAACCGTTGGATTCGTTTTTAAAAGACCTTTCTAATGATGTAAATTGTGTGAAGATCCAACGGTTAGATTTTCAGATATGTGTAAATCAAACCTGAAGAAAAACAGCGCCACGGCCGCGTCATGGCCCGAAGCGTCGCTTTGAATAAATTGGCTATTTTAAAATAAATAAAAATAGCGTTAAGTCATTAAAAAATATCATAAACGATATGGAATGGAAATAAACTGAATTTGCTCGATTTATGTGGTATTTGATGGTTGAATGTGTTTGGTGTGAAAATTACATTAAAGAACAAAATTTGTGTTGTCGAATGATTTAACCATTGAAATAAATTGATTTGAAATTCTAAATATACGTGAATTATTTGAAAAGGCTGAGTTAATTCTCATTTCAAATAATTGACCGACGATTGAAATTCGAAGATGAAGACGGTGGTCGAAGACCGGAGATCTTCACCTCGTTTGGATGGTAACCGAGGTCCTGATTGGGAGGCATCCCGAAATATGGATAATGAGTGGTGATCGTCCAGACGTACGTGGTGATCGATGGGTTTGCGAGGTATTTAGTGCCTCTGGTTTCGTTCAGACCCAGAACGGACTTGTAAATGGACTGTGTGTCTGACATTGGATTTTATTCTCTGTTGATTGATCTCTATTAAATATACATCTGTTTGGCGGCGGAGAATTTATTCTTTTGCTTAACGCCCTTCTCTGAAACGCACGAGCTCGGAGGTTGTATATCGATGGACATCGGTCGCATGGCATGAATTTCTAGTGTGGCATGCCTAAGTGGCAAATGATCAAGGCTTCTGTTCAAAAGCAAAGTCTTGTGGTGATGATCAAAGCACCGCCTGTGTGGCGTAGCTTTGTGTATAATGTGAATTCGCGAGCCTCACACCCCGGTATGAACCAGAAACGAGAGAAGGACCTCAGGGAGGGCATGCGTTTCTTTCTAGCTAGGGTGGTGTCAGTGACCTACCAGTCCTGACATTTATATACTTTTCACCTGTGTGGTTGTTGCTGTTGCGAGGCGCCTCGGTTTGATTGGACGATCCGGGTCCGATGGTGTCATTCGTTGGCTCGTTTACGCCCCAAAGGGCGGGGAAACATATAGTTCAGGCATTTTAATCCACATCGGTGGACCGGCCCTGTCGCTCCAAAGGCTTGACTGAGTACTTGCCTGAGACATGGGCTAGATTGTCTCGAATTCGGTAAGGACTATCTTTTGCCTTGGTTCATGACGGAAATCCAATTTCCAAATACGTGACTGTGCGGTTTTGATTGTATATATATATATGGCGACATGATATATGGTACCCATGCCGTCTAAGATTGATAGTTATGATTTGAAATTGTTTTCAAAACATATAAACACTAGCAATAATATCAAATGACTTTGTTTTATTCGTATCAAGCATTTTGGCCGTTATAAGGTAAAAATTCTATCCTCCGGTTTGCGTTGCATTGTGTGATGGGAACTTAGTCTTATAATGGCTTCATTTTTATAAAAAGCATAGCGATGTTTAAAAGAAAGATTTGTTTTAAAGCACTGGCAATCCAATGGAGTAAACCCGTTCCACGAAAGTGGCGTGGTCCTATGATTAGCCATATTATATATGTGTTGAGTAGATTTCTTATACCAGTCCCATGACTGACTCGTAGTTTGTTTCACTTTCAAACTCGGGTGCCCCTTTTTCTACACGGGCAGCCTTGTATTCAGGTTTAGCTGGTTATTTCTGGATAGCTGGAGCTGAAGATGGATTCTATCATTTATCTCTTTTTATGATGTTCAGCTCCTATTGTACATATTTTGTTTGTTTTCCGCTGTAGACATTTATGTATAGCTGAACTGTATTTGTACTAAGTAAGATCCTGTATACTGTGTAACTCTGATGATTACTTTTATCCAGTATATTCTATCTTTCATTATCTGGTGTATTTATTTAATTTTGTTCTGCTATTATCTGTTTCTTTGTTATACCCAAAGATTACCCTTGTCTCCGTCTGAACGGGATTTGGGGTCGTCACAAGATGCTGCCAAAACTTTGATTGAATCAAGACAACTCTTATCTGATTTATACAAAAAAACCTTCTGCAACATCAGCATATTATCTACCGTTCTTTAAATCCAATTTCTGTGAGTTCATGTTGGTATTAGATATAAAATTTAATAGTAATCCTGAGTTCATGTTGCTTTTAGATATAAAATTTAACAGTAATCCTGACCTGTTAATAAATCTGGATCTGAGCTTATGCCTGTTAATAAATTGATTCATATCTAAATGGTTTTTCTGTAATTACATTTATTTTTCTGCACCGATGTTATGTTATTTAGTTTTTATTATATGCCTATTTCTGTTCTTCTCCCTCTCTCTTTCCCTTTTTATTTTATAAGCCTAGGCTACCTTCGAGCCTAGGCCAATCTTGTAAGAGAGATACGTATGAATGAAATTGTGACAATTGAGGAATGTTTGGGAATGAAAATAGAAGAGGGAAATTGGGGCATATCTTGTACTGTGGAATATGGCTGGAAATTTGGGCATATCTTGTACTGCGGAATATGACTGGAAAACTTGGCCTGTATGAACATGTAAATCTGTAGGCTTAATTCAAAGATTAAGTGGAACATGTTAATGAAACTATAAGTAACCTGTGGAATCTATTAAATCTGTGAGGTTAAGTAAACCTATTAAATCTATGGGGGTTATATGAACCTGTTAATCTATAAGACTTAACGTGTTAAAATCCTAGTTAATTGGGGACACAAGCTTAAGGGTTTGGCTTGTGTCATCTTTTGTGTGGGTCCCATATCAGTCAGTAACCCTTTCTGGTATTAATCGTGAACACCACACTAGGTAGGGGTCAGGGAACGCATACTAAACTGATAGTAAGAGGTTCATCTGAAAGAGGGCGTATACAGGCGTGTTCCAACGGAGTCATGAGCGTGCATGGGTCCGATCTATAGGGGAAAATAAGCCTTTGTAGCACTAGTAAATAGGCCTATGTCCTTTTGAAGGTTGCCTCTTTAGGATGTAATACACCCTACCGTGGGATCGATATAGGGTATTTACACATTAGGGAGCTGATCGCTTGGGGTATACTTAGGGTACATCTAGTCCTGCCTGTTTTTATTAGGGTACCCGTTATTTCTATTTTTGGGTAACACCCATTATTTGTGTTGAGGTACCTGTTATTTCTATTTGGGGTAAAACCTTTTATATAGCTAGACTACACCTGAACCTACCATTATGCTTCTGTTGGGATCATTTTGTTTCTGTTGTATAATTAGGGAACACCCGATCTTGTTATAAATCATATTATAGTAGATTTGGTGTAGAGAAAAGTAAGTGAGAAACCCAGTTTGGTCCATATTATCCTGTTGATTCTACTTATCATGTTCACTCTGTTTATGCCTGTTATATTATACTGTTATCTCTCATCCAGTTTTATTTACCTATCTAGATACTTTTGTTTCTTTATATGTTAGAAGTCGCTGGACTCACCATACTTTATGTATGACCCTTTTTGTTTTCCTTTCTCGCTTTCCTTTCCCCCAAGGTTCTCGGGGTGGGAAAGCTCAGTCGTGATTAGGACTTTCTCCCTCTTCTGTTTCTGCTTGGATCCGAATCTGCTTTGATGTATCGCTTGGGCTACTTGTCTACTTTGTTATGGCTACTTATGGGGATTATGACTCTACATTTATGTACCCTGATGGTTTTTAGCATAAGATAAATGTTTTGGTTTGATGTATTTGTTCTCAGTATTTTAGCCTAATGTTGTAATTGTTTTTGAGACTACAATGTTTTTTTCTTGAATAATGAAGTTTAAAATTTCTGCGGCTATTTTTATATCAGCCCTGTAAGATTCTTTTTCTGTTTACATATAATGCTTCTTGGAACTTAACGCATTCTGATAAAGAGTGATATTAACGGACGTGGGGTGTCACATTTGGTATCAGAGCCAATGGTTACAAGATCAGAGGAAAAGTTTTGAAATTTGTTTTCAAAAGCAAAGAATTAAAAAAAAACCTATTTGAAAAAAAAAAACATATTCGCAAAGGCCATATAAAATATCTTTCGTTTCTCTGTTTTAGCCCTTTTCCTTTTCTTTTCAGCATGTCTAGGGAATCGAATCTTCCCGAGGGCATTCAGATACCGGCTTGGTTTCGTAAATATCTTGAGGCTACAACACCTGTCGGAGGCCAAGAAGATACCCCTCCCCTAGCAGCAACCGTAGTTCCTCCACCTCTGCGAGTGGATAATTTCTTTAAGATATGCAAGGACTTTTGTGCTACGGAAGGAAAACCATTCCGTGGAACTGAAATCTTTGTAGAAGCACGTAATTGGCTACGAAAGATAGAGAACTTGTTTGGGATTTTTGACGTTGATGATCGTATGAAGATACAGTTGGCCGTGTAGCATCTTAAGGACGAGGCTTAGTTTTGGTGGGAGGTGGCCTAAGAAGGACATCCAGTAGATAGTTGGGCTGATTTCCGACAGAGATTCAAGACAAATTTTCTCTCTCAGGCAGAAGAGAGTTTGCAGATGGAGAAATTTTTGGCACTTAAGCGAGGAAATATGTCAGTTAAAAAGTATGTCAATAAGTTCAATCAGTAGGCAAGGTTTGGTCTGGAATTGGTGAACACCCCGCACAAGAAAGCTTTAGGTTTTGCGAGAGGATTAAATCAACCTCTCTAAGCATTGATATTATCTCATATACCTATGGGGGAAACTATTGAGAGACTTGTTGACGTGACATTGATGCACGAAGATGGTAAGGATGAGAAGAAAGAGGTTAAGGCTGATGAGATGCAAAGCGAGAAAGTGTGGCCTAAGAAAGAATCGCAAAAGAAGGGTGGAAAGAATGACAAATCTCGAGGCAAGAAGAAATGCCATAGTTGTGGGAACGTGGGTCATTTGGTCAAAGATTGCAGAAAAAGGAAGAATACTTGTTTCCACTGTAGTGAGGTCGGACATTATTCTAGGAAGTGCCCGAAGAAGCAAGGACATGGCCAAAGGGCAGGATCTTTTGGAGGTTAGGTGCATGCTCTCGAGGCCAGTGGACCGGACAGAGGTAGGAAAGTTACTTATGAAGGTTTGATTTCCCTTTCCAATCATCTAGTTAGGACTCTTTTTGATTCTAGCGCTTCTCATTCTTTTATATCTGATTCTGTGGTTGAGTCTCTGCAGCTTAGTACCAGTATTGTTTCTGATCCCATTATCGTCTCAAACCCCATTGGGGATATGGCTCCTCTATCTATGATATGTCTAGGTTTGAGGATATCTGTGTTAGGCGTCGAGTTCAAGTGTGACGCATATGTGCTTGATTTTATGGGCTATGTTTTGATTCTAGGGATGGATTGGCTAGCCATGTATGGTTCCATCTTCGACTGTGAAAGGAGGGTCATTAGATTTTTGACTTTACGACGGAGGACTCTTGAGATCTCATGTGACCCAAAGGGGTATACCATGCTTAGTTTCCTAGAATCACTTGTACTTCTGTCGATGATTTATGATCTGTACCCATAGTCTATGAGTATCTGGATGTTTTTGATGAGGTTAGGGGCTTACCTCTGAGGCATGAGATTGATTTACGGATATACTTGGTGGATAATGCAAAGCCAGTCGCATTTCTTGTGTGCCACATGGCTCCTAGAGAGAGGAGGGAGCTTAGCAAGCAAGTAGGGGAGCTACTTGAGAAGGGGTTTATTAGGGAAAGTATATCATAATGGGGTGCTCCGTTCATCTTCGCAACCAAGGCGGATGGCTCACTTCGTCTATGTGTGGATTACAGCGAGTTGAATAAGCTCACCAAAAAGCATAGGCACCCACTTCTAAGGATTGATGATCTGTTTAACCAGCTTGTTGGCACATCTGTTTTCTCACAGTTAGATCTGGCAATGGGATTTCATCATTTGCGGGTGACTGAGGACAATATAGTTAAGACCCCTTTCAGAACTCTGGATGGTTTCTTTGAGTGGCTAGTCATGCCTTTTGGGTTGACGAATGCACACGCATATTTTGTGGATTTGATGAGTAGAGTGTTTAGGGAGTTTCTGAACAAATTTGTGGTGGTCTTTGTGGATGACATCCTGATCTTCTCAAAGAAAGAGGATGAGCGTGCCATACATTTAGAAGAGGTTTTAAGTCTCTTAGAGCACTCCAGCTTAAGGCAATATTCTCCAAGTTACACTTTTGGAGAATGAAGGTAAGATTTCTAGGGCATGTGTTCTCCAAAGACGGAATAGCGGGGGATCCTGCGAAAATGCTTGCAGTTCAAGATTCGAAGATTGTGAGAAGTTTTCTTGGTTTAGCGGGCTATTATAGGAAGTTTATCAAGGACATTGCCAAAGTATCAGTCCCAGTCACCATACTGACGAAGAAGAATCTGACCATTTCTTGGAGTATTGATTGTGAGGATGCTTTTCATTTATTGAAGAAGGCTTTGACAACAACCCTAGTTTTGACATTACTTGATGGGAGAAATGTGTTCACAGTGTACACTGGTGCATGTGGTATAGGGCTTGGTGCCGTCTTGATGCAAGAGGGAAGGGAATATGCTATGGCAGTAGACAGTTGAGATTTAATGAGAGGAACTACCCTACCCATGATTTGGAATTGGCTACTATATTGTTCGCACTTAAGACTTGGCGGCATTATCTACTTGGGAAAAGGTTTGAGTTATACACAGACCATAAGTCGCTCAAGTAACTAATCTCGCAGAAGGATCTCAATTTGAGATAGCAAAGATTGATGGAGTTCCTAGCGTCCTATGACTTTGAGATTACTTATACCCCTGGAAAGGGTAATGTAGTAGCGGATGCATTGAGTATGCAGAGGATGACCTTGAGTCCTCTATTCGTAAAGAGGTGGAGTTTGGAGTATATACCGACCTTCGATTTTAGACCATCTATGGATCTTACACCAAGTTTGTTGGCATCTTTAGAAGTGCAAACTACTCTTATGGATCAGATTGGATCTTTGCAGCGAGAGGACCTACAGATAGAAAACATCTTGGATAGGCTCAGTAGAGGGGAGACTTCTAGTCACCGTAGTAGATATTCCACGGAAGATAAAGGGTGGCTACGATGAGATGGGAGACTTTGTGCTCCCCGAATAGGAGACTTGTTGAGGACAGTCCTTAGGGAAGCCCATCATTATAGGATGACTATCCATCCAAGTGGCGATAAGATGTATCGAGGTATGAAGAGGGTTTTCTTTTGGGCTGGGATGATGAAAGATGTAGCGGAGTTTGTAGCTCGATGTCTAGTTTTCCAGTAAGTAAAAGCTGAACAAAAGAAGCTTGGAGATTTGCTTCATCCTTTAGATGTCCCATAGTGGAAGTGTCTCTATGGATTTCGTCGAAGGCTTACCTAGATCCTGGAGAGGCAACACTAGTATCTGGGTTATAGTGGACAGACTTACTAAGAGAGCTCATTTTGTTCCTATTAAGAGCAAGAGAACAACATCATGGTTGGCATCATTTTATCTTCGTGAGATAGTCTGCCTACATGGAGTACTTGCTTGAATAGTGAGTGATCGTGAGCCCGTCTTCACTACTATGTTTTGGAAGAGCTTGCAAGATGCACTAGGTACACAATTATATTTAACCACAGCATATTACCCTCAGACCGATGAACAAATCGAATGGACGAATACGGTTCTTGAGGACCTTTTGAGACTATGTATCCTAGAGTTCCAATGGACCAGGGAGGAGCATTTCCCATTGGTGGAGTTCGCCTACAACAACAGGTACCAGACTAGTATAGGCATGGCACCCTTCGAGGAATTATACGACGACCTTGCAGATCACTGACTTTTTGGTGGGAGCCTAAGGATAGGCTTCTACTTGGACCTGATATGATTAGAAAGACTTCAGAAAAGATTGGTCTTATCCGCTGATGTATGAAGACATCTCAGGATAGAAAGAAGTCCTACGCAGAGCAGAGAAGGAGTGACATTGAGTTTGAGGTAGGAGACATGGTTTTCATCAAACTATCACCTCCGAGGAAAGTGGTTCGCTTTGGATCGGTAGGGAAATTAGTGCCAAGGTTTGTATGGCCATTTCCCACAGTAGAGAGGATAGGTCAGACGGCCTATAGGGTGAGATTACAACAAAGATTGGCGGGTGTTCACGACGTTTTCCACATTTCCCGTTTGTGGAATGTCTTCACGATACAGCAGAGGTGGTTGAGCTGAGCATGCTTAAGGAAGTGGAGGTAGAAAAGGAGGCAACAGTTAGATGAGTTCTTACCCGAATACTTGGATCAGAGATTAAGAAACTGAACAACAAAGAGGTTAAGTAAATAAAAGTGCAATGAGGAGAAGACCGCGTAGATGCAACTTGGGAGACTGAAGACAAGATTCACGCTTCGTACCTTTTCTTTTTAAGAGTAGGTTCTTAACTTCTTTTTCCAAGATTTTATTCGTACTTACTTCTATCATTCGAGCATATCCTATCGATTGGATCTTCGATCTTTAGGTAGAAAACCAATAGGTGTAAACAAGTGTTTGAGACATGTTATGTTTCATGGATGCAAGTGAATGCAAGTGTTTTATAATCGTTGCTCGTGGATGCATGCACACACACTAGGCACTAGATCGGCTCAAACACTCTCATACTACATATGGATGTGTGTGTGCATTTTACTTTTTAATGGGTGGGAAAGGATGTATCATCATATGGATGTTGCATTTGGATGGATGATTGTGCACAAATATAGAGTTTACATGATATACTAGGACTATTTGCATGCATTTTTGGATTCATGACACCAACACATGTTGCATTAAGGAGGTCGACTGAATCAGTAGACTGCCTAATTTTCGCATCAGGGTAAGAGCATATAAACAAACAACACTTTGCATCAAGTTCATACAAGAATTATAAATCCCTTAAGGACAATGGATGCCTGTGAATGACGGATTAGTAGATGGTTGTATGTTGGATGTCAGGATAGTAGCATTCTCCTAGACTTTGAGATTTCGGCGATGAAATCCTTTAGGTAGGGGAGAATGTAACACCCCAAAATTTTAAAGAACATTATTGACAATAAACCAAAGGATACTTAATTGTATATTGGGAATTAAGTAAAATGGACTGTACCATTGTGTTCGTCTTGGAATTCTAGTTCAGATATACCCAAAGTTTGTGTAAAACGAACAACGTATGAAGAAGTTATGGACTCTAGAAGTTTGCATACATATAAGAGGTTTATGTTTAAATAAAATAAGTCAGAATAATTCAAAATAAATCAAACGAATGAGCAGGAAAAAGAAGAGGGAAATCATCCCGTTAAGGGACGACCTGCTCCAGCGTGGGTTGACATATGGGTCGACCCATAGGTAGCTGGGTCGACCCAGGGGTAGGTAAGTTGACCCTACCTGGATCCATCTGAATTCTTCTGAGCGAATGTGGCCTGTTTTGTTAACCAGGTTCATTATATTACCGAGTGGTTGGATTTAACTACAGAGACTGACGGTTAAGGATTGTCTTATAAACTACATATAAAGGCATTCACTCCTATTAAATCAATTACACTTCTTCATACTTCTTCCTTAAAATTCTGATCTAAAAATATAAGATGAGGATAGGGAGATGCTGCCGAAACTTGGATTGAATCAAGACAACTCTTATCTAACTTATATAAGAACCCCTTCTGCAACATCAGCATATGATTTACTGTTCCTTAAATAAAATCTCTGTGAGTTCATGTTGCTTTTAGATATAAAATTTAACAGTAATCCAGACTTGTTAATAAACCTAGATCTGATCTTATGCCTATGAATAAACTAATTCGTATCTAAACAGTTTTTTTTTGTAATTACATTTATTTTTCCGCACCCCTGTTCTATTATTTAGTGGTTATTATATGCCTATTTCTGTTCTTCTCCCTCTCTCTTTCCCTTTTTATTTTATAAGTCTAGGCTAACTTCGAGTATAGGCCAATCTTATAAGAGACATACGTATGAATGAAATTGGGACAATTGGGGAATGTTTGGGAATGAAAATAAAAGAGAGAAATTCGGGGCATATCTTGTACTATGGAATATGACTGAAAATTTGGGCATATCCTGTACTGTGGAATATGATTGGAAATTTGGGCTGTATGAACATGTAAATATATAGGCTTAATTCAAATATTAAGTGGAACATGTTAATGAAACTGTAAGTAACCTGTGGAATCTATTAAATATACGAGGTTAAGTAAACATGTTAAATCTATGGGGGTTATATGAACCTATTAATCTATAAGACTTAACCTGTTAAAATCCTAGTTAATTGGGGAAACAAGCTTAGAGGTTTGGCTTTTGTCATTTGCTGTGTGGGGCCCATATCTGTTAGTAACCCATTCCGGTATTAAACAGGAACCCCTACACTAGGTAGGGGTCAGGACACGCATATTAACTAATAGTAAGAGGTTCATTTGAAAGGGGGTGTATACGGGTGTGTTCCAACGGAGTCATAAGCATGCATGGTTCCAATCTATAGGGGAAAATAAGCTGTTGTAGCACTAGTAAACTGGTCTGTATCCTTTGTTTAAAGCGCTTTAGGAAGTAATACACCTCACTGTGGGACCGACACAGGGTATTTACACATTAGGGAGCTGATCGTTTGGGGTAGTAATTAGGGTACATCTAGTCCTACCTGTTTCTTTTAGGGTACCCATTATTTCTGTTTGGGGGTAACACCCATTATTTCTGTTGAGGTACCTGTTATTCCTGTTTGGGATAAATCCTGTTAAGTAACTAGATTACACCTAAACCTACCATTATGCTTCTGTTGGGATCATTCTGTTTCTGTTATATAATTAGGGAACACCCGATCTTGCCATAAATCATGTTATTCTAGTATTGGTGCAGAGAAAAGTAAGCGAGAAGCATGACTTGGTCCATATTATCCTGTTTATTCTGCTTATCTTATTCAGCATGTTTATACCTGTTATATTATACTGTTATCTCACATCCAATTTTATTTACCGGTCTTAATACTTTTATTTCTTTATATGCTAAAAGTAACTGGACTCGCTAGACTTTATGTCTGATCCTTTTTGTTTCCCTTTCTCTCTTTCCTTTCCCCCAGGTTCTCAGGGTAGGAACGCTCAGTCATAATTAGGACTTTTTACCTCTTCTGTTTCCACTTGGATCCAGATCTGCTTTGATGTATCACTTCGACTACTTGTCTACTTTGTTATGGCTACTTATAGGGATTATGACATAACATTTATGTACTCTAATGATTTTTAGTGCAAGGCAGATGTTTTGATCTCAGTATTTTAGCCTGATGTTGTAACTGTTTTTGAGACTACGATGTTTTTCTACTGAATAATGAAGTTTTAAATTTCCATGGCTATTTTTATATCAGCCTTGGGAGATTATGTTTCTGTTTACATATAACACTTCATGGAACTTAATGCATTCTGATAAAGAGTGACATTAACAGACGTGGGGTGTCATAGTCGATTAGACCTAGTCGAGCCGAGCTATAGCTAAAGTGCACATGAGCGAAGACATTAGGCTCGAACTACGTTCGGGTTGATTAAAAAGCATGTTGACCTGGCCAGTAGTGAGCACATTTGAAAAAAGAAGCTTTAGTTCAACATTAATCACGGGTCGAACAAAATCTCGATTCGACTAGATCAAGCCGAGCCCATTCATGCACTAAAATATCTTCATTTTAACCTACTCCAGCTCCGATTTGACCACTTCTTCTGCTATTAGAATTCTGGATCTGCCGTCACCTGTCCGTATCTGGACAAACTAGGCCTTTTTCCATGATAAGAAAGCTTCTTCAGTCATTCCTACATTCATGGGATGGATGCCACGTGTCCTAGTGGACCCGAGAACTATAGCATATATAAATAGCCCTCCAAATCTTCAAAGAAAGTACTTTTTTGCCAATCTCTTGTCCTTTACTATTATAACAACATTGTACTCGGGATTAACCATTAAAATCATCATTTGTAATCAAAGTTAGTAGATAATCAAGATATTATAAACTGGGCATAGGCTCGTTAACGATGAAACACTATAATTTTGCATGTGATTGCATTTAATCTCATTTTCATTTATATTTCTTCATTTATTTATCTACATTCTCTCCTTTTTGGGTGTTGTGCCATTTTTTGTTGTCAAAACTTTGGTGCTTTCTCTAAGAGAACTTAATTATCAGCATTTTAAGGGTTTGCTCAACTTTTGGATCACCAAGCCCAAGACGAAATCCTAGTTTCAATCATCTTCAGAAACCATGGCTTCCAAGTCTTTTGAACGTGCTTCTAGAAAACTGCAACAGCAGCCAACTTCTGCATCATCAACGGACACTGCTTCAACACCAGTTCTCGGTTCGACTCAGGTAGGGTCGACCCTTCCCGAGTCGATATCAACCCGACCAGAGGAATAACCTATAACTCATCCTCCTGCACTTCTTTCTCTAACTGAGCAAGCTCCCTCCTAGACATTTTTAAACTCGTGATGATTTCATGGTTGTGATGAATCAGCTTTGGGAAACTATGACAGAACTGAATGCTCAAGCATAGGATAATGCGACAGGATATTAACTAGATAATAAGACATTGGGACAAGTTTAGGAACCAACAAGATATTTCTCCATTGTGGAACGAGGATGTAGAAGGCTCGTCATCTTCCGGGAGGAGTGGGGACCACCAACGACAACGTCGCCTGCTTGAAAGACTGGAAAACGTGCTAGATCTATGCTTTGGGAGGCTCCCAGCTCAACTTGAGATAGTTGATCAAGTTCAGCTCGATAATACCGACCCATGGCATTTCTACCTGGAGCAATTCGAGCCTGATATTCAGCAGAATCAGAACCCTACTCCACCAGCGAATCACGACACTTCTCGTGCAACCTATGCTCCTATGCTTCCTCTTAGGCGTTCCTGTGATTGACCAGGACAACCGGGTCCAAGGAAGTTCCTACCCGATGGTGTGCCAGGCGACGTTGCCTGGAATGGGGGCAAGGGGATTCCAACAAGTCAAAAATTTAGAACAATATATTTTCAGTACTCCTGATTTGACCGCCATGGTACGAAAATCATGAATGACAGTACAAGAAACAAGAATGAAGAATGGGGAATCGACAGTAGCCAAACTCCATTTACGGATGACATTCTACAAGCGGAGTTCCCAAGAAGGTTCAAAATGCCCGAGATATGCCACTATTCGGGTATAAATAAATCCTCGGCATCATTTGACGAGGTACTTGTTGCACATGCATGCATCATGTGTCCTTCGCGTGGTAAATTAAAAGGCTTTTCCGATATTTCTCACTATAGTAGCAATTATGTAGTTCACGCGACTTCCCCCATATTCAGTTCCGAACTTCAAAGACTTAAGTGAGAAGTTCTTAAACCAATTCCGTCTTCACGCCACAACGTCAAAGCTAGTCATGGCCCTTTCCTCATTTAAGCGGACCAAAGGGGAATCTCTGAGGGATTATCTTAAATGGTTCAACATGGTCTTAATCGAGGTTAGTAATCCCAATCATGAAATAGTCTTGATGGCCATAATTGATGGAGTCGACAAAAAGATAGAGTTCGAGAGGTATCTAGTCGGAAAACCTCCCACGACCATGGAGTTGTTCTATGAAAAGGCTAATATCTGACTGCACAAGAAGGCCACAACTGGATTTAGATGAGGAACCAAATAATGTGCCGAACAAAGCATTCAGAGTAATACGACGACGAAACAGTCCGAAGACAATTCCGGAAAGGTGGAAGTGAATGATGGAAATGGCAAAAAGAAATAATAACCAACAAAATAATGGCAATGGAAACCGAGACCAGAAATAGTATTCTAGAAAGCGGCCCCGATTTTAGGCATTTGAAAGTTACATAACATTGGATGGCACATTGTAGAATATCTACGTGCAACACTATGCAGTACAAAAAACTACTTCCTAAGGAATTTACGGAGAAAGAGCATGAGACTGGGAAGTTCTGTTTATTTCTTCATATTTATGGCCATGTAACTAATCAATGCCATCATCTTATAGACGTTATTAAGAAGTTAATACGATAGAAAAAACTTGATGAATATAAGGTTGCCCTACGAGACTGAGGGCATAGGACTTCGGCCCCCAAACAAGGTCAAGTGGCTCCTAAAGCCACCACCCTGTGAAAGAATAAAGAATTATTATCAATACCATTATCGAAGGACCCCATTCCACAGGTTATAGTGCTTGGATTATGAAGTTGTATGTTAATTTTGCAAAACATTTGGACGTAGGGATGTGAAGCAATCTCTAAGCAGTGGGCCCTATTAAGCAAAGAAAGACGATGGCGGATGATATTGTTTTTTGAGATAGAGAGGCAGAGCAGGTGGAGACCCTAAGTAATGATCCCTTGGTGATTACGACCAGTATTGGCCCAGCCATAGTACAGAAGGCCCTTGTTGATAGTGGGAGTTAGGCATTTTATTTAAGCATGCCTATGAACAGATGAGGTTAGAGGTGAGAGACTTAAAGCCATGCAAAGGAAGGATGCGAGGCTTCAATGGATCGACGAATGAACCAGTAGAACTGATTGAATTTCCGGTGGAGTTACATGAGGGGGACCGTGGAAGAGTATAGATCCTCATGTTTCTTGTGATGGATATAAACTCTTCATGCAATGCCTTCTTAGGTCGACCAGGCCTAGAAAAATTCAGGGCATGTATAGCCCCCTTGTGCCTGCTTCTTATGTTTCTAAAGATGGAGTTGGTATAGTACGGGGAGACCAAGTAATAAGACGAGTGTGCTACTCAACGGAATGGAAGGAAGTCCACGAAACGGAAAATAAGGACTCTGATGATAATCCTCCTCCTGCAAAGGAGACGGAAACATAATAGCTAAAGAAAACATCCCAAACATAGCCATCTAGTCGTCGTATCGAGGATACTGATCCAAGAGAGGACGAAGAGCCGGGATGTAGACAGGCGACTCCAAATGAAACCATGGTGGAAATCCCGATAAATAATGACGTCTCGTGCTGACATGTGTGGGATATCTTCGTCCAATATGACTCATTCTTTGAACATTGATCCAAAGCATGTTCTTGTGAAACATAAAAGACGTATGCTTGGCCTAGAGAGGTTGGCTTCCATGAAGGAAGAAGTTCAAAGGTTGAAGGATAAGGGGTCATCTGAGATGCAACAAACCCTAAGTGGATAGCAATTCTAGTGCTTGTAAACAAGACAAATGGGAAGTGAAGAACATGCATTAACTTTTCAGACTTGAGTATGGCCTTTCCTAAGGATCGATCAGCTTGTTGACTCATCATCTGGACATGAGCTTCTGTCATCCATGGATGCTTACCCAAGGTACAACCAGACTGCAATGCATGTCTCAGACTAGGAGCATACAAGTTTCATTACAGATTTTGAGCTGTATTGCTATGTGGTCATATGGTTGCGGGGACAACTTATCAACGTCTGGTCAAATGTATGTTCCATAATCTGATTGGGAAGATGATGGAGGTGTATGTAGATGATATGGAGGTAAAGTCAAAGAAGTTAACCAATCATGTCCAGGACTTGGCAGAAATGTTAGGTGTACTTCGCAGATATGAAATGAAGCTTAAACCTTTGAAATTTTGTTTTGGCATTGCTCCAGGAAAGTTCTAGGGCTTCATTATCAGCTCTCGCGGAATTGAAATTAATCCCGAGAAAATTGAAACAATCAAGGGCATTCAAGAGCCTCGAAAAATCAAAGATGTGAAGAGTCTAGCAGAAAAGTTTGTAGCATTAGCAGATTCATTTCTAGAGCAACCGACAAATGCATTCCTTTCTTTGAGCTAATAAAGCAAGGGAGGCACAACTTTTCTTGGACGCCTGATTGTATCGAAGCTTTCCAGAACCTTCTTAATCATTTGGAGAGGCCTCCCATATTATCTAAGCTAGTGGATCATGAGGACTTGTTCGCATACTTGGCAGTATCCGTTCATGCTATCTGTTCAGCTTTAGCCCGCGAAGAGGATCGGATGCAGCGACCAGTGTATTATATATGCAGGAAATTGAAGGGAGCAGAACATAATTATCCAAAGATCGAGAAGTTGGCCTACAGCTTGTTAATTGCATTGAGAAAGCTTTGTCACTACTTCTAGGCTCATCTAATCAAAGTATACACCGACCAACCGCTATGACAGGTCCTTCAACGACCTGAGGCAACTGCGAGATTCCTCAAGTGGAAAATTGAGTTGAGTTAGTTCGACATTACATTCCTTCCTCAAGAGTCAATCAAAGGGTAAGCATTAGTAGACTTCATAGTTGAGTTTGCAACTCTCAAAGATGACATTCCAGAGTGTGATTCCAATCTTCCTAATGTTGCTCCTAGGCTAGATACATGGAAGTTATAGATAAACGGGGCCCGTAATGGTTGACTATTCTGGCGTCCGAGTTGTGATGTGAAATCCTGAGGGATGATCAATTTATTACGTGCTTCTCGCCTCCGAATAGCATCATCATCATCACTAAGCTTTAACATGTCACCTAGTCTACCAATCCAAACAATAGGATGAACGGCCCAAGGTAATAAAAGGGAAACATAAAACCTTGAGTCAGACAACAGTTTTAGTGAGCGACAAAACAACTAAGAAACTTCATAAATAAAGTGTATGAGAATGGGTAAATAAATGAACTAATCTACCCAGCTCCAAAGAAGAACTTACACCTACATTCCCTACACCTGACAGTGATAGCCCTTACGATCCATCAATCCAAAGGAGCAACAATTCAGCCATGGCAATTAGAACAATCATTCGTACATGGCAAAAGCAACTCATAAAACATCTAGTTATATCTCTCAAAAACCACCATAATCGAACTTGGCATCCCTTAAGCACAAGTCCCAGAGGTTGAAACCAATATCATACAAGCACCCAAGGAACACCTCATTCAAAGTCAGATAACCTCCATGAGATGGTACAACCAAAGTAACAAAGCATTCAAACATCCATGACCGACTCTGGCCATCACTGCCAACCTTGCTTCGAAATCATCGTTAATTGTATGGTTGGCTAGAAACTACCCTTAATTGTCAAGGACCATACACGACGCCCCAGTTCTAGCAAAACCCCACACGCTATACATAACAAGTGTCTAGGCCATACACGATGCCCAAGGCACTCGACCTACAACTGGCCTTCAATTGTACCTCTGCTTTGAGCTGCTAGAACCTACGACAACGATAATTCCTCGGCCTTCGCATCTCTAGTCATTATTAATTATGACTATTCATATGCTCATAGCACTTTAGAGCAATCGTTTCACATGAGTTCAATACATCCTTGAGTCGTTTCCACGTTCATCACATCCGTCGAACAAATCACCTCACTTCATCATTCCCTATGGAATTCACTTCGAAGTTATCTCCACTTTCGAACCAAATAAAAATATTTATCATGAGGTCCGAAACAATGCATAGCACTATATCAACTTGCTGAAGAAAATAAACCACATCACATATGCTACCCACCACAGCCTTTAAAAGCGCTGCTGAAAACTCATCACGACCGACTAGGATAGGACCGACCCACCCATCTGGACCAACCCGACCTAGATGATGGACCCAATTTAGAAACCCAGCCCGACCGACTAGTCCTCCCCACTCGACCAACCCAGAAACTTAGGGTGTTCGACCGACCCAACTCCCTCTTGGGACTGACTGACCCACTTCAGACCAGCTTTCCTAGCCTACTCGACCAACCCAGAGCAACCAGCACAGATGGACCGACCTACTCCACGGCAGCGTATCCACCCAACATCAACCCAGATCGACTAGGATCAAGCTGCTCGACCGACCCGATTTGACCAATCCACCCAACATCAGCCGACCGACCCAATCTAACTTGTTCCTCAAGACACCTTTCTAGACCGACCAACCCTACTAAGACCGGCCCAAAACCTGCACTACACCAATGCAACTCCGATTTCGACCAAAACCTCGCCAAATGATATATTCGACGAAACCAACTTGTCCAACTCATCAAATATGACCAAAAATACGATATGAATTCACTAACAACGAGAAAACGACAATTTCCCCCAAATTATGCAAATCAGTCCAATATCATGATGAATGATCATATAAACAAAACTTATAGATCTAACTTGCATAATCATATGAAATAGCATGAGAATTACTAGTTTAAACTTGCTAATTTAGAACCTAGGGTGATTTATATGAAAATGGACTTACCAATGTGTAGATCTAAAGAAAACGACTTAAATTTGATCAAAGACGTGATCGAACACTCATACACTTGATTGAATCCATATGAGAGATGTAAACCACTCACCAATTTTCCAAAAGAAAGCAAAAATGGTGAATTATGAATCCAGACAGCGGAGATTTTGGTTCAAGCCGCTCGATTTGATGAATTCGCTCTTGAAACAATGTAGATCTAGCCTCCAATGGTGTAGATCTTCGATTTCCAAAACTTAGATCTTGATTTTAATGGTGGAAAGGTTTCAGCGGAAGGAGGAACATAGGCCCCCAAATGAGAGAACAGAGGAAGCAAACCATTCTCCATACCTCCAACCCCTATTTAGAGCGTTCCACCAACCCACTAATGGAACACTCCAAATCAGCCCATTAAGGCACTAAAAACCTAAACAGCCAACTGTTAAACATTAAAATAGTGATTCCTCCCAAACCGCTAAGTCAAATCTTTAATGTAACCAATCTACGGGAAGGCAATCATCATTTCCTTTCCAATGGCACAGGTCTCGCCCTTTTATTCGGCTTGAGTCAAAAGTTATGCCCTGTGCAAGACTGACATAGGCAAAATGGTCACAAACAAAATTGGTAAAAATTAGGGGCATGTATCACATCCCCATAAGCAACATATTAAAATATGATAATAATCCAACCCTCAAGGAATAAAATAAAAATATTTTACGATCCTCCGATACGTAAAATGCGGGTTGTTACATTACTGCTACCAACCACGATTGCAAGTATGAAGCCCTGATTACCAAGTTGAAACTCGCAAAGGACTTAGGGCTAGTAGTGTTGGACATTTTTTGCAATTCACAACTTATTGTATTTCAAGTCCGTAAGGAAGTACCAGACTAAGGGGAACGACTTGCTGCCTATTCAAACCGGTAGAAGAGTTATTATAACTTTGATTATTACCATAGCATCTCGCATATGCTAAGGGAAGAAAATCAAAACGCCGACAGATTAGCTAAACTGGCCAGTTCTGATGCCAAAGATGAAGCCAAAATGGTGCCAAATGAGGCAGTAGATACTCCGAGCATTGACCAGATGGAGATTGATCAAGCCTTGGAAACCGAACCTGAGAAAGAGTTGTGGATAGCCCTTATAAAGAACTTTGTTTAGAATGGTATCCTCCCGGAATGAAAGAATGAAAAGCATGCTATCGTGCGTAAAGCCTCAAAATATATCATCTGATACGCTCTACAGAAGAGGGTTCTCTATTCCTATACTTTGGTGTGTGGCTGATGACGTCGCCAAACGAGTGTTGCAGGAAGTACATAAAGGTGAATGCAATGCTTACACCGAGGGACAGACCCTGGCAAAGAAGGTGCTGTAGTATGGCTATTTTTGGTTTACCATTAGCCGGGATGCAACTAATTATTCCAAATGCTGTAAAAAGTGTCAGAGGTTAGCCCATATTTGGAGAGCTCCGCCTACTCAACTCACCCCAGATGGTTAATCCTTGGCCATTCATTGTATGGGGGAGTGGACATCATTGGAAGCCTTCCAATTTCTAAATACGGATCAAAGTATGTGATTGTGGCTGTGGATTGCTTTACAAAATGGACCGAAGTTGAACCATTGACCATGAGAAACATCATATGACGATTAGGTCTTCTCTGGACCATCTTAACTGATAACCGGACCTAGTACGATAGCTCAAAATTCAGAGATTTTTTCCAATGATATCACATCGAAAAGAAGTACGCTTTAGTTGCACACCTGCAATTTAATGGACAAGTCGAAGCCATGAACAAGATCATCAAGTCCATCCTAACGAAAAGGTTAGAGCAGGCTAAAGGCAAATGGGTTGATGAAATACCTTTAGCCCTTTGGGCATAACTAATGATCCATAAGTCTGCAACTGGCCATACTCCATTCTCGTTGTCCTACGGCTCTGAAGCTGTCATACCATAGAACTCGAAATCCCCTCTCCTATACGACGTATTACGACCTGTTGGCTAACAAAGCACTTCTCTTAGAATCTTTTGACATGATCGACGAGAAGAGAGAAGAAGTAATTTGCATGTTGAGGCACACAGGAGATGAGTCGCTCGCTACTATAATAAGAGGATTAGATTCAAAACCTTGGCCTTTGGCAATCTTGTCTTGAAACGAGTCTTCCCGGCCCCAATGCATATAAGCCCATAGTAGGAAGGACCATACGTCATCCAGTAGAAGCTTGATAATGGAATCTTCAGGCTAATGATTGTTTATGGTGACCTGATTCCTAGAGCATGGAATACCGAACATATACGATGTTATATTTCTTAAAATTTTATTATTTCATTCGTTCTTAACATTGTAATAAGGCGTGTCTCGCCACTTATTGTTGTTTATAAATAAAAGCTCTTTTCCATGCTCCACTATTGTGTCTATTACTTTGGCTGTGACTTGCGATTCGACCGAACCATGTCAAATATTGAACAAAGGGATGATTGAGCACCTGACAACATTCATTGACTCACATTTCGATGAGCTAACCCAATACCGTGGCTAGCCGGACTTGGGTTGACTGAACTCGAGCTTGACTTCGACGCTCTATAAGGCAATTAAAACTTTGAGAACCAAAGTGTTGGAACAACGCTAAGCAACATCTTTAACTATCTCCCATGTTTCGACGGGATTAGTATAAACTATGGGATGTGATCCGACCATCCCGGGGGCGACCTTTTCCCTTGACGTAGGGGCAAAGGGATAATGCCTAAGAAAGCGTGGCCCGACCGCTTGTTCGGTTAACTCCATTCCTTAGAGCTTGGAATTGGAGTATAAAATAAGGATGAGTGCCATAAGTGCACCAAGACTAATGACCGCTCGATCCTTAATTCTAACTCTCACGACTTGAGAGTATAAAATGATTAACGCCCTCTTTCGAGGCCGGTTGACTTACGACTCTAACCCACACCGACTATGAGAGAGTATAAACGATGAACAACGACGTCCATACGAACTTTGTCACCCTTCGACTAAGGGTAGGAGTATAAAAACTTAAGGAAAGGACGTTCAAATCGACTCACAGAAAACCCCACCAATGGTGGAAGCATGGGCGTAGCCTCATAAATTAACTTTGAACGCGACTCGGAGGTAACTCATGGTTCAAAGTTATTTCGGGGCATACACACTACTTCTACATATCGACAAACCACATATTACTTGACTTAGTAATATTTAAATTGCTAGTACATTGAACGGAAAGCAATATATAAGCTTGTAGACAAATAATATTATTTATATTGAAAGTATAGGTTTATACAAATTTATAGACAAAAATGTGAGGGTTTCACTCGTAACAACATTCAAGGGACTAGAAAGCAATTCGATATGCAAGTTGACTGAGCCTGAAATGGATTATCATTGGTCTTCATCCTTTTTTCCTACTCCTTCTTCCTTTGCAAAGCGAAGTCAGCGAGCTCCTCAATGGTCATAGACTTTCTCATGTTGGACTTGCTACCGGAGGAGACAGAAGCTCCCGACTTGGGTGTATCATGGTTTCTCTTTGTAACAAACTGGAATTTTGATAGTAAATTAGTTATTTAATTAGGTTCTCAAAAACAGGAATTTCTGCAAATGATGGAATTTGACCATGAAACTTTAACCATTGTGTTTGTCTTGAAATTCTAATCAACTTTCATGTTTGGAGTTTCGCGAACGGAGTACGTATGAAAAGTTACGGACAAAATACAAAAAATAGACAGAAATAAATAAATGTAATAAACATAAATATATTACCTTCTATTACCCGCCTTCACTGGGTAGGTTAGCTAAAGGGTGGTTGACCGCTTGGTAGGAGGGTGTCGACCGCTCCGAGCCTGTACATACCAACAACAGCTAGTTTTGAAGGGTATTTTTGTATATATTATTATATACACGGACATATGTTTATTTAATAAAATCTAACGGTTCATGGCAAATTCCACTGCTACAAATAAAGGGGTAAGGCCTCATTCTTTTCTGAAAAAATCTGTAGGCAATAGCGAAGCTCGGTCATTTTCCTTTCTCTTTAAATAAATTTCTAAATCAAAAATAGATTCATATATAATCAATCAAACATAAATCATATAGATTTGAAAGGATTATCAGATTCAAGTGGAAAAGGGTATGAATTGACATCTAAGCTCTTCTTCAACAGATTCTGCCCTCTTTTCCAATTTTCTTGCAAATTTATAAATCCTAAAATATCCCCTTTTCATAATAATTTTAGATCTGTAAGAATTTGGGGATTGTATGCCTAAAAGGTTATTCATATTTGGATGCTTTCAGGTGAGTGGGAAATTTATATACAAAGTTTAAATAACTTATTATCTCGTTTGTATTGGAACTAAAATCTATGCCAAACATTTATCAGATCTGTTCATATATTGTTAAATCTGAAATGATGCTTAACAGATCTATTTATAAATATTGTCAAAATCTGAAAGTATGAATTTGTCATTGGGATAATATTATAACTTGTAGGCTTACTTAATTATTTAAACCATTGCTTCCAATTGTGTTTGAAATTATATTTGTGGTTATAACAAAATACTATATATCTGGAAATCGGTCCCGAAACCATTGTTAAAATGTTGTTTTATTCAAGATCTCTAGTTTCAATGTTCAATGATAAATTGTGTAATTTTGATTAAAAAGATATAAACCTGCAAATACTCAATTTTTTTGGATTTTAACTTTGTTATTGTCAATTGTGCCATTTTGTCCTCTTCGAACAAAGAGACATTTTTTTGAAACCAATAAGAAATATGCTCAAAATCAAAAAGGGAAAATGTTATGTAAATTCACGTATAAATATATATATATATATATATATATATATACACACACATGTGCATAGTCCACATCAATTATTCCAAAACATACATAACATATATTTCTTATGGTTCGAAAGGTGCTTATTCAAATATTCAGGCATAGTTTACAATAATTGTAGTTGACGGTCTTTTTGAAAGATTTAGAACCTTATTGCAAGATTGAATACAAAAAGAGATATTTGGTTATTAGTTGGACTAAATTATTAAATTTAATGATAATAAAAATAAAAATAAATACATTAACTGCGCAAAAATATAAGTATACACATACACATTATCTGTTTGAATCTACATAAACAGTGAAATGTATATAATAATGAATGTTTAAATGAATTACATTTTATGGAATTTTACATGCAAATGTAGTCTGTGATGACCGCCCACAACCCTAGCACTAAACAAGTGGAATAATGCACTGTAAGGTGTGTCAGGCAGCTGTGGACGATCACCATAGGTTGGTAAACACAATTGATACCTATCGTTGAACTCACAACGCAAGGATAAAATATAGTTGAAAATATACAATAGGTAATAATAATGAAGCATCATATAACAAACTTTTGAAACTCTCACAACGTCCTAAGAGATTATCCAAACATCATAGGAAATGTCAAAGTCTGTACATAAATCCCCACTAGTAACAAAACTGGTATGAAAGCCTCCAACTTGCCTCTGACCTACAACATCATCATCACTAAGCTATCACCTGCCACCTAGTATGTCCAGCCACAACCGGATGAACAGCCCCAGGTAATAAGAGGGAAACATAAAACCTTGAGTCAGATAACAGTCTTAGAGAGCGATAAAACAGCTAACAAACATCAAAAATAAGGTATATGAAAATGGATAGATAAACATACTAATCTACCCGCAACAAAAGAGAAGAACTCAACCCCGTCTTCCCCACATTGGATAGTGATATCCTTTACAACAACATTTCAACCATACATCCATGGAAAGCAGAACACCCATTCAATCATGGCAAAGCACTCATGACATCCAAATTATATATCTTATGTAAACCATTCTAATCGAACTCAACATCCATAAGCACAAGCCCAGAGGCCTAAAACAATATCAGACAAGCACCCAACGAACATCTCCTTCGATGTTGGACAATCTACATAAGACGTTCAAACAAAACAACTAATCAACCATGACAGACTCTGGCTATCAACGCCAATCCTGCTTCAAAACCATCGTTAATCGTATGACGGCCAACTTTTCCATATGTCAAGGGCTAATGGTAACCCTAGTTCTAGCATAAACTCCATACGTCTTACAACGATACGTATGTATGTCCAACCTTAACAACTAGGCCTTTCAATGATACCCAGGGTACTCGACCAGCAACCTTCCAGTCTTTTGGGTGCCCCCATTGTACCCGTGCTTTGAGCGTGCTTGAACTTACGACAATGATAATCTCTCGGCCTTTATATCTCTAGTCATCTAACCCGATGACTTTTCATAGCTCAAGCAACCTTCTTGAGCAACCATTATCCACCAAATCACAACCTTTGAGTTGCCACCTCATTCGTTGTTCTACACCGATCAACGAACACATACAACACCTCGAATATTCCTATCTGAATTTACTTCGAAGTCACAACATCACCGAGCCAAATTACATCACTGCGTTGTGGCTAGGGTTCGGGGGGTTGCCCCCGAATTATTTTTTTCGAGCTCTTTTGTTCAAATCTGGGCCGTACCTGAATTTTTTTTCCAGGAAATGACCCTATGGACCGACCCCTTGGTGCAACCGACTATTGCACGACCGACTCGACCCTGGTCCTGATGCACGACCGACCTACTATGGTGCGACCGACCTCAACATGCACGAGACAACTCTACTCGACCTGAAACCTCGCTTGACCCAGTTGCTTGACCGACCGACCCATCCCGGCATGACCGACCGACCGACACCATCTTGGCAAAACCGACCAACCCAATCTTGGCACGACCGCAGTTCTGCCTTGACCTACTTTTGCTCGAACCGTCCACTTTAGCTTGCGCGACCATCCCACCATAGTGCGACCGACCCCTCTTCTGTACTACACTGTACTGCACATTGTACTGCACGCTCGACCGCCCCAATCGCACACACGACCATAAGCATATTATGAAATCATTAACAACATGAATATGACTATTATCACTAAAATTACACAATTTTCACCAAATCATGATAAATGAACATATAACCTAAATTTGCGGATCTAACTTCATAACCATATGAAATAGCATAGAAATTACCGGTTAAAATTTGCTAAATCAGGTTCTGTAGTGATTCATATGAAAACGGACTTACCAAGGTGTAGATCTATGAGAAAATGCTTGAATTTGATGAGAAACATGATCAAACATTCATATACTTGATTGAATCCTTGTAAGAGATGCATTACACTCACTAATCCTCCAAAGCAAAAACGATGAATTAAGATTCCAGACAGCAAGGAATTGGATCCAACCTCCTTAATTCGTTGAACTCTCCCTTGCAACGATGTAGATATAGCCTCAAATGGTGTAGATCTGCGATTTCCTAAGCTTTAAAGGTGGAAAATGGAGAAATGGAGGAATGGAGGATCCCCTGGCTCTTCAAAATGAGAAAATGGGGAAAGTGATCTATTTCCCATGCCTCCCACCCCCTATTTATAGCTTTCCACCAGCCCACTAATCGGCCTCTACAAATCAGCCTATTAAGGCTTCACAAACCTGAACAGCCAATTGTTAAACCTTAAAACAGCGATTCCTCCCAAACTGCTGAGCCAAATCTTTAATGTAACCACTCTATGGAAAGGCAATCATGATTTCCTTTCCAATGGCATAGGCCTCACCACCTGATTCGACCTGAATTAAAATTATGGCAAGTACAAGACTGACAGGGGCAGAATGGCTATAAAAAAATGGTAAAAATTATGGATATGTCTCACATCCCCATTAGCAGCATATTAAAATATGAGAATGATCCAATCCTTAAGGAATAAAATAAAAACATTTTATGATCCTCCGATACGTAAAATGCCGGTTATTACATAGTCCATATTAAAAAAAAAATTGTGGTGACCATTGTAGCAATTTGTTTGGTTAATTGCTATAAATAGGACCATAAGTGAATAAATAAATAGCTATTATAGCCGACATTGATTGGGAAAAATAAATTTATTTAGGCAGTTAAGCCTAATGGTTACAACTTACAAATTGGCTAGGATTAATATTGTAAACCCCAATTAAGGAATTAAATTATAACTACACTAAGACACAAGGTTAAGCTCAACATGTGGTAGAAGCCTGCCCGTAACCACCCATCAAATCCAGCATCCACAAGTGGTCGGCTTAATGTGAGGGGTCTGGTGCATAATTATATATAATACACACACACATAACAACAACCAATATATAAATAAATAAATGAGTAATGTCTATTGGGGTATAAGAAATAAATATTTTGGTATTGTTAATTAAGGATAATTAATGTCTTAGGGAATTATTACTCTTAAGTTCATAAGTGACATTAATTGTAAATCAATGGGAATAAACGGTATTTAACGATTAATTGTTGCCTTAGGAAAATATGCTTGTTATAGTCATAAATGGAAATAATCCTATAAAAAATAAATAATGAAATAAAAGGGGGATTAACGGGTATTGTTTTTTGTTTTAAATACTAAGTCCAATACTGAAAATGATTAAATAATTATCCTAGGATAAGGAGGATATAACTTTCCCTATTTTATACTAGTAAATCTAGAAAATAAAGAATGGAATTAGTAGGTAAATTATTGTTACTTATTATTTACCATAGTAGCCTGTGATGATAATTGGTTTATATACGAATGGTATTTCCGTTGAGAGAAACTAAATGGGAATAATTCAGTTCTGTAGCCTATTTTGGGATTAAGGTCTTAAGTGGTTAGATCCACCTATAAAAAGGTATTAAGCGATCGTGTAGCCCACCTCCCATAAATAGAAGCAATAAAGGCTAATTGGGTACGAGCCTGATTATCTTCCTGAATAGTCTACTTCCTTGGGTCTTAAGTGGCTTTGGGTCGAGGAATCCACTTGGAAATAGGTCACTCAGTTAGGGGTTTTAAATAGTGTGCAAGTCCTACCTAAACCTGGGTTCAAAACGTCTGGTATGGTCATTCTATAGGAACACCTATTATATGGGAAGTATTAAGCGGCTAAGGAGATTATCCAATAAGGTCTGCTAGATGGTATAACAAGATTCCACCAATAATCCTATTGGTCTTAAGCGATGGGATGCCATCTCTCACCTTATACGGAGGATGTGTTTTTATGCGAATGACAGAAACCTTAACTAGTAGGAATCTGTAGTTAGTGTCCTCTAGTTTATAATAACATTGAGTAAATTGTCGAGTGGTATAAAATGACCAATTGGTTTGCCTAGGGTCTTAAGGGATAGAGGAATTCCACCCTATTTATCATACGATAGCGAGGCGTTAAGTGGCTGAATATGCACACATGTGTAAATAAACTCCATGGTTAGGAGTTTACTTCTCGATTTAATAATTAGTAAATGATGCTATAAAGGCTTCAATAATGTATGCTTAAACGTTATATTTCGGTATCTATATCATTGGGAATACTACCTTAGGAAGGGTAGTCAGAGTCGAGCGTAAATGTTCACAAGGTTAGGTTAAAATTACTAGCCTTGAAAGGCGTATATCATGGTTTGAACCAAACGGGATACATCTGTGTATTGTAATATGTATTGTACCTTTCTTGTTCACCAGAATGTGTTGTTCTGAACCCCCCCCCCCTCATTACAACCTCCCAGGTTTCTCTAGAGAAGGTCAGGTTATCACAAGTGTCTAAGTTTGGCTTTAGGTTTTCATTCCCTCTCATGCTTGATATTGACAATGACGACTGTCCTTATAAGGTAGTTGCTTGAGTTAATATTAGTTTATCCGATTTTGTTTACGCTATGAGTTATCTTATCGTACTCTGATTATGCTTATACTCATTTATTTATAGGTAACAGATTTACACACTCCATGCTTACATGTATTCGAGTTTCGATTCTTGTCGAAATTTGGGCTCAGAAAAGTGTATGGTGTTACATTTGGTATTAGAGCATAGATTAGATGATCAGAGGAATTAGTTAACATTAGGACCCATAAGAGAACGTAATTCGATTTTGTTTTCAATTTTTCTTTGTCTTTCTTACTCGTCTTTAATTTATTTCAAAGATGAATTAGTCATGGGCCTATTTACATAGAATGGTCTTAAGCGCTTAAGAGGTTAAATATGTGGAGTTCGGGTTTCTAGCCAATTCTGTCTTACCCCACAGTATGTTGGCTACTTCATTGTGAAGAGCATGAGGATGATATATAGTGGATTTTGTTGATTCGAGTTTGGAGACTGGACAAAAATCTAGCTACAACCAAGATAGTCGCAACTTCTGTTTTTTGGTTTCATTTGGTAGTTCTAGTCAAAGGCCTTTCCTTGGACTGAAACGGGAAATCCAATTTAATATGTCGTATTCATTTGGAAATATAATTAAAAAGTGAATCCATGCGATACTTCATTGCATTTTAGGATATTCTTTTGTTGTAAAATATTCATTTGAGTTCTTAGGCAATATTCGAGGGAATTTTATTTTTAGAAATGTTTGGAAAATAAAATGGATTTTGGAAGTTTTGAAATTACAATATCTGTAACAACCCGTATTTTTGAATAACATGTTATAACACAAATCAAGGCAGAATTAAACTGTAAAATCTGAATCAAGGGAAACGGGCTGTGCCATTGCGTTCGTCTCGGAAAAATACGCGAAATAGAGTCCGAGTTTTCGAAAATCGGAGTCCGTATGACCAAGATATGGCCTCGCGAAGTTTCACGAAAAATTCAAATTCAAAACAGATTCAAATTTCAGAAAATCAGAAGCGGCGGGAAAATTCCCGCCAGACCCAGGGGGTCGACTGGGGAGTCGACCTCCCCCCCCCCCCCAGGTCGACTGGGGAGTCGACCCTAGGGTCGACCTGGGGGTCGACCTCCCTGGTCGGCCAGGTCGGCCTGGTGCACCAGTTTTGGCTGTTTGGACCTGTTTTGGAGGCTTGTGACGGGATTTGATGGCTTGGATTGAATCTAGGGTTAATCCTATGGCTAATACTATCCTAATCTTCTATAAAAAGACCCCTAAGCCTAGCCTAAATCACCATTATTCAATCCTACAACTAAACTATGCCAAATTTGTTCCTCTCATGGCCTCCACTCTCATGCTAAAATTTCTAAGTTTATTTATATGAGAGATTTTGATTTCATACAAGTGTATTCAAGCTTGTATGAGTGTTCTTAGCTTGCATTCAAGTCAAGTTGCAACATTTCTATTTCAAAGCAAGGATTTTTATTGATTTGGCTCAAGGGTTTTTCATTTGGAGCTTTCATATTTGGGTTTTTGTGGTGATTGCATAAGGGCTTCGTCTCAATCTTTATAATAAATATTCATTTGTGTCTTCATAGCATTGTAAGCCCTTTTCTACTCTCTTGTTTTTGAACTCTAAAGTTAAATGAATGATGCAAGTTTGGGGTTGATCATTATGATATGCAAGTTTGGTTGATCATTATGATATGCAAGTTTGGTTGATCATTATGATATGCAAGTTTGGTTGATCATTATGTATGACACATGTTGCTATGTTATGCAAGTTTGGGATGATCATGTTATCATGTTATGCAAGTTAAACTTGAGTTTGTGAGCTTAAAGCTTCGAGCTTTATATTAAAGGTTGCATTTTGGCAACATGGAAGTTATCATATCCCTTATGATAACTTGCATGTGAGGCTAAATGCGAACTTCTAGCAACTTCTACATGTCATTTATCACCATGTATCACTTATATGCTAATTTTGGTTTTATGCATACTTTTGAAGCCTAATAATGCAATATGCAAGTATATGAACATATGTACATTTCGTATGCCACCATGTTAAACTTGTGGCTTCAACCCCTTTTTTGTCATGATTATGCCAAGTTCCCTATTTTATCCTTTATACGTTGTTGCGATTATGTAAACGATGGGATTACGTTGGGGTTGGGTAACATTATGACATGAACATGGTTTTTATAACATAACGTGATATGTAATTATGTTTTGGAAACATAATGGACATGACACTTAGAAAATATGAGTGTGGCCAACTCGAGGTTGGGTTGAGTTTGTAGCATAAATCTACCCGGACCCGCCCGGCTTAACTAGTGGCTACAAACAATAGGACCCAATGTGAGAAGTTGGTCATGTTGTGCTCGAACCCGAGGTTAGACCAAGTTGTGGTGTAAAGCTACCCGGACCCGCCCGGCTTAACTAGTAACCACAACAGGGTCTAATGTGAGAGGTTAAAGCACATTAAGTTAATTAATGCCCCCTGATTAGGGTTAAGTCATAATACTTAACCAATTTGGGCTTGATGGGTTAATCGGGGTTAAGTCATGAACCTTGGGTACACTTAACCAATTTAATCCACGTTTGGATTGGGTTGACCACATTTAACCCGTTAAGAAACCCTAGTTGCGTGGTCCTTTTCAGCAGTAACCCTCTTGATAGTATCATAAGACCCTAGGACTAGGCTAGGGTGGGGCACGATTATTGGGCTGACATGTAAGCGACCAAAACGACGGCTGTGTAGGTACGCCGGTGTAGGTCCAGGCGAACTATGGTCGTGCACATAGTCCGGCGTTGGAGAATCAGGCACGGGTACCAGTAGATCTAGACTGTGCATACTTGAATTTGTGTCTGAGGTTGACACCCTAGGACTTGATACACCCTAGGGTGTACCTAGCGCAGTTTAACTACATTTCATGTTTGGGTCGTATGACACTGACACTTGACGAGTTAGGCTTATAGGGAGCCGATCAACTAGACCGTGTAGTTGTACCTTGATTTAGGTCACCTCATGATATTGGGCCAAGCTTGGGCCAAGGGATCAATTCTTGTTTTACCTGACATGTTAGAACGCTAGTACACCCGTGGTGCAAAACTTAACCTTGATTATGCGATGACACCTTTATCTATCTTGTTAGTTAATCATCATGCCAGTATGTTATCCTTATGTTCATCTCAGCTTCTCATGCCAGTTAACTTTACTAGTTCATGGACTGATGGTAGTTAGGGCTTACCAGTCTTTTTGACTGACCTGTTTTCTTTCGCCTCTTTTCTTCCGTCCCCCCCCCCTCAGGTCCTCAGGGTGGGAACGTTGGAGCTTAGCTTGGATCTTTATAGCTTGCTTACTGGATTTGCTCATGTAAGGTTTTGCACATTGAGCTAGCTATGGTTTATCACTTCACTTTGGGAATAGTACTTTATGTATTTTAGTTTTTCAGTTTACGTTTTTCTCTAGACTTTTTTGTTGGAAAATAATGACCAAGTACTTTGTTGTAATATGACTAAGGTTTTGAAATTCTAGTTTTATCCGCTGCTTTACTACTCTGTTTTTATTTATATGGTCTGTCTTGTGATATCTGCATGCATGTTTACCTTGTTTAACGCCCCTCCAAAGCTAGTGTGCTTGCAAGAGTTACCCTGGCGAAGGTGGGGTGTTACATTTGGTATCAGAGCCAGGTTTACAAGATTTGAGCAAAAGTGTTTTTAACTTACCTTTTGAAAAACTATTTTCAAAACCAATTAAGTATTTTCCAAGGAAAAGTCTAGTTATTTTAAAAGGCTATTCCCCAAAAGCGATAGCACTATCCTTCGTTTCCTCGTTCTGAATCTATCTTTTTCTTTTTTAGTATGGCCGATCTTAACCTTCCCGAGGGAATGATCATTCCCGGATGGTTCCGGAGGTACTTGGAAGCTAGGGCCAACGATGTGGGCCCAGCAAATACCCCCAACATAACTGAGGTTCCTCCTCCTCCCCCTCCTCAGAATCCACAAGCGGATTTCGCAAAAGTTTGCAAGGACTTTAAGGCGATGGGTGGCAAGAACTTCATAGGGACGGAGACCTTTGTGGAGGCACAAAATTGGTTGAAAGAAACCGAAGATCTTTTCGCTATCTTAGATGTGGAAGACCATAGAAAGGTTTTATTGGCAGCATGGCTATTAAAAGAGGAAGCTGCTTATTGGTGGGAGGTCACCAATGCTACGAGGCCTATAGAGACTTGGGCCGACTTTAGGACAAGTTTTAGGCTTAAGTTTCTATCATCAGCTGAGGCGAATCTGCAATTGGAGAAGTTTATATCTTTGAAGCAAGGGGACATGACAGTGAGGGAGTATGTGAATGAGTTTAACAAGCTCGCCCGATTCGGTTTGGACATGGTTAATACTCCCCAGAAGAAGGCTTTACGCTTTGCACGAGGGTTGAATGAGCCATTACAAGGTTTAGCCCTATCTCATATACCCATGGGGGCTACTTTTGAGGCCTAGTAGACATGGCATTGCTTCAAGGAGACAATAAGAATAGAAAGAAGGAAGACAAGACTAATGAGACTCTAACGAAGAAGACAGACTCCAAGTGGGGAGGAAATCAGAGCAATCAGAACAACAAGAACAACAAGAACAACAAGGGCAACAAGGCCAAGGCAGAGGATCCAAGAAAATGCCACTACTGTGGGAATGTTGGGCACATAGCTAAAGACTGTAGAAAGAAGAAGAGGAAGACGGGCGAATGCTTTCATTGTGGAGAGACCGGAAATTTTAGCAAGGATTTCCCCAAGAAGCAAGGGCAGAATCAGCGTATAGGACCTTCTGGAGGGCAAGTGCATGCTCTCACTGCTCCTCCAGTTCAGGACCGAGGTAGTATTTCTGTAGAAAGTCTTGTTTATATTTCTGATTATCCTGTTCGCACCTTATTTGATTCTGGCGCATCGCATAGTTTTATTTCTTCTGACATTGTTGAAAGTTTGCACCTAAGTACTAGCCTAGTTGAGGATCCCGTGTGTGTTTCAAATCCAATTGGGGGTTCCGCCCATTTATCTATGATCTGTGTGGATTTGAAGATTTCTATCTTGGCCGTAGAATTCACGTGTAATGCTTATGTTCTCGGATTCACGGGATATGGGTTGATCTTGGGCATGGATTGGTTGTCCAGTTATGGAGCCATCCTCGATTGTGAGCATAGGGTGGTGAGGCTCATGACTCGCCTCGGTAATACCCTAGAAATTTCTTGTAACCCTAGAGGTCTCGTCATGTTATGTTATCTTGAATCTCTCGACTCGTGCATCGATGATCTGCAGTCTGTAAGGGTGGTCCGAGACTATCCTGATGTCTTTGAAGAAGTTAAGGGGTTACCCCCTAAACGAGAGATAGATTTCCGCATTTATCTAGTTGATAATGCCAAGCCAGTATCATTGCCCGTTAGGCACATGGCCCCTCGTGAGAGAAGGGAGCTCAGTAAGCAAATCAAGGAGTTGCTTGAGAAGAATTTTATTAGGCGAAGCATTTCTGAATGGGGTGCTCCGGTGGTATTCGCTACTAAGGCGGATGGTTCGCTTCGTCTATGTGTTGATTATCGAGAGTTGAACAAGCTGACAAAGAAGAATAGGCACCCGTTACCGAGGATTGATGATCTCTTTGACCAGCTTGTTGGTGCTTCTGTTTTCTCTCAGCTCGATCTAGCAACCGGATTCCATCAGCTTAGAGTGGCTGAGGATAGTATTGATAAGACTGCGTTTAGGACTCCAAATGGATTCTTTGAATGGCTTGTTATGCCATTCGGTTTGACTAATGCACCTGCATACTTCGTGGACTTGATGAGTAGGGTGTTCAGGGAGTTCCTTAACAAGTTTGTTGTTGTCTTCGTGGATGATATTCTGATCTTCTCAAAGGATGAGGAAGAGCATGCTAGGCATCTCAAGGAAGTGATGGATACGCTTAGGGCGCATCAGTTGAAAGCCAAGTTCTCCAAATGTCATTTTTGGAGAAGGGAGGTTCGGTTTCTTGGACATATAGTTTCTAAGCAAGGCATAGCGGTGGATCCCGCGAAGGTGGTTGTGGTTCAAGACTGGAAGACTCCTAGGAATGCAACCGAGGTAAGAAGCTTTCTCGGTCTGGCGGGCTACTATAGGAAGTTCATCAGGAACTTCGCTAAGATTTCGGCCCCTCTTACTAAGTTGAAGAAGAAGAACTTAGTCTTTGCATGGGACTTGGAGTGTGAGCTTGCTTTTCAAAGGCTCAAGAGAGCCCTTACCTCAGCTCCAGTTTTGGCATTACCGGATAGTGGTAAGATGTTTACCGTGTACACAGATGCATGTGGCACGGGGTTAGGTGCCGTTCTGATGCAAGAGGGAAGAGTGATATGTTATGGGTGTAGGCAACTTAAAGTTCATGAGAAGAACTATCCCACCCATGATTTGGAGTTAGCGGCGATCTTCTTTGCACTGAAATCCTGGCGCCACTATCTTCTAGGCGAAAGGTTTGAGTTGTATACTGATCACAAGTCACTCAAGTACCTCTTCTCGCAAAAAGATCTGAATCTAAGGCAGCAAAGGTGGATGGAATTCTTGGCATCCTATGACTTTGAGATAGCTTATACCCCTGGCAAGGGTAATGTTGTGGCAGATGCACTAAGCAGAAGGAGGTTGACTTTGAGCCCCTTGTTCATAGAGATGAAGAACTTAGAATTCTTGGCAACCTTTGATTTCACGACGGCTGTTGAGTCGATGACGGGTTCATTAGCATCCCTTGAGCTTAGACCCACACTTCTTGATCAAGTTGGGGCTTCGCAGAAGGAAGATCCGCAAATAGTCGAGGTCATGGATAAGTTGATTCGGGGTGAGACGTGTAGTCACCTTGCTAGATATACCATTGATGATAAAGGTTGGCTAAGGCGTGATGGAAGGCTATGCGTTCCGCAAGTAGGAGACTTGGTGCATAAAGTTCTCGAAGAAGCACATCACTCGAAGATGACTATACATCCGGGAGGGGATAAGATGTATAGGGATATGAAGCGCATTTTCTTTTGGGCTGGAATGAAGAAAGACGTGGCAGAGTATGTCTCAAGGTGCATGGTGTGCCAACAAGTGAAAGCCGAGTCAAAGAAACCAGGTGGGCTATTACATCCATTGGAGGTCCCGCAATGGAAGTGGGAGAGTATTTCTATGGATTTTGTGGATGGATTGCCTAAGTCAAGGAGAGGGAACACAAGCATATGGGTCATAGTTGACAGACTTACGAAGAGTGCTCACTTCATCCCAGTAAAGAGCAAGAGGACCGCATCATGGCTAGCATCTATTTATCTTCGAGAGATAGTGCGGTTGCATTGAGTTCCTTCTAGCATAGTTAGCGATCGTGACCCAATTTTCACTAGCCAGTTCTGGAATAGTTTGCAAGAAGCAATGGGTACGCGATTGAATCTGAGTACAACCTATCACCCCCAGACGGATGGCCAAACCGAAAGGGTGAATAGAGTGCTAGAAGACCTCTTGAGGCTTTGTGTTCTCGACTTCGGTGGTACTTGGGAAGACCACCTTCCTCTTGTAGAGTTTGCTTGTAATAATAGCTATCAAGCTAGCATAGGGATGGCACCATTTGAAGCTTTGTATGGGAGGCCGTGCAGGTCACCATCTTGTTGGTGGGAGACAATAGATAGGCTTATACTTGGGCCCGATATGATACGGGAGACATCCGAGAAAGTTGAATTGGTGAGAAGAAGGATGAAAGCGGCCCAAGATAGACAGAAATCCTATGCTGACAAGCGAAGGGTAGATTTGGAATTTGAAGTGAGAGACATGGTTTTCGTGAAGGTTTCTCCTTTACGTAATGTGGTACGTTTTGGAGCAGTTGGGAAGCTAGCACCAAGGTTCGTAGGACCCTTCCCTATCATAGAGAGAATTGGAAAGATGGCCTATAAGGTGGAATTGCCCGAAAAGCTAGCCGGAGTGCATAATGACTTTCATGTCTCGCATCTCTGAAACTGCCTACATGAGTCCGGTGAGGTGGTTGAACCAAGCATTCTCGAAGACATTGAGGTAGAGAAAGAGGCAACCCTGAGAAAAGCTCTGATTCGTATTTTGGGAACAGAGATCAAGAAGCTAAGGAATCGAGAGGTCAAGTTAGTGAAAGTTCAGTGGGGTGAAGTCGAGGAAGATGCAACTTGGGAAACCGAGGAGAAGATACGCGGGCTTTATCCATTCCTTTTTGAGGGTACATTCTCGATCTCTCTTCCTAATTAATACATCTTTCTTTTGCTTATCTTGTTTATCTTGTTATCTCGTTAATCATATCATGAGAATCTTAGGTAGAAATCCTTTGGATGAAACATGTATTTGAAACATGTTATGCTTGATGGTTGCAAGTGATTGCAAGTGTTTGCACGTGGATACTCGTGGATGCATGATACACATTAGGCACTAAGATCGGCTCACACACTTTCATGTTGCATATGCATGAGTGCTTATACTTATTCATGGATGAAACTTGTTATGCTATCACGTGGATGTTGCGTATGGATGAATGTTATGTGCACTCATGTAGAGATTATAAATTATGTTAGGAAATTGCATACATATGGACTCATTTCACTAACATGTTTTGCATTAAGGGGGTTTACTGAATCAGTAACCTCCTGATTTTCGCATTAGATAAGTACATATACACACACCTCTGCATTTGATCATACAGCATTTAGAATCCTTTAAGGACAATGACTGCACGTGGATGATGTTTTGAGTAGATGGATGATGGATGGTAGGATACGTTCTTCCTAACTTAGAGATTTCGGGGATGAAATCCTTTAAGGAGGGGAGAATGTAACAACCTGTATTTTTGAATAACATGTTATAACACAAATCAAGGCAGAATTAAACTGTAAAATCTGAATCAAGGGAAACGGGATGTGCCATTGCGTTCGTCTCGGAAAAATACGCGAAATAGAGTCCGAGTTTTCGAAAATCGGAGTCCGTATGACCAAGATATGGCCTCGCGAAGTTTCACGAAAAATTCAAATTCAAAACAGATTCAAATTTCAGAAAATCAGAAGTGGCGGGAAAATTCCCGCCAGACCCAGGGGGTCGACCTGGGGGTCGACTGGGGAGTCGACCTCCCCCCCCCCCCCTCAGGTCGACTGGGGAGTCGACCCTAGGGTCGACCTCCCTGGTCGGCTTGGTTGGCCTGGTGCACCTGTTTTGGCTGTTTAGACCTGTTTTGGAGGCTTGGATTGAATCTAGGGTTAATCCTATGGCTAATACTATCCTAATCTTCTATAAAAAGACCCCTAAGCCTAGCCTAAATCACCATTATTCAATCCTACAACTAAACTATGCCAAATTTGTTCCTCTCATGGCCTCCACTCTCATGCTAAAATTTCTAAGTTTATTTATATGAGAGATTTTGAGTTCATACAAGTGTATTCAAGATTGTATGAGTGTTCTTAGCTTGCATTCAAGTCAAGTTGCAACATTTCTATTTCAAAGAAAGGGTTTTTATTTATTTGGCTCAAGGGTTTTTCATTTGGAGCTTTCATATTTGGGTTTTTGTGGTGATTGCATAAGGGCTTCGTCTCAATCTTTATAATAAATATTCATTTGTGTCTTCATAACATTGTAAGCCCTTTTTTACTCTCTTGTTTTTGAACTCTAAAGTTAAATGAATGATGCAAGTTTGGGGTTGATCATTATGATATGCAAGTTTGGTTGATCATTATGATATGCAAGTTTGGTTGATCATTATGATATGCAAGTTTGGTTGATCATTATGTATGACACATGTTGCTATGTTATGCAAGTTTGGGATGATCATGTTATCATGTTATGCAAGTTAAACTTGAGTTTGTGAGCTTAAAGCTTCAAGCTTTATATTAAAGGTTGCATTTTGGCAACATGGAAGTTATCATATCCCTTATGATAACTTGCATGTGAGGCTAAATGCGAACTTCTTGCAACTTCTACATGTCGTTTATCACCATGTATCACTTATATGCTAAGTTTGGTTTTATGCATACTTTTGAAGCCTAATAATGCAATATGCAAGTATATGAACATATGTACATTTCATATGCCACCATGTTAAACTTGTGGCTTCAACCCCTTTTTTGTCATGATTATGGCAAGTTCCCTATTTTATCCTTT
The DNA here is from genome assembly GCA_030737875.1 of Allium sativum. Classification (NCBI taxonomy): domain Eukaryota; kingdom Viridiplantae; phylum Streptophyta; class Magnoliopsida; order Asparagales; family Amaryllidaceae; genus Allium; species Allium sativum. Next base: position 764,225,251 of record CM060912.1, on the reverse strand, counting down.
ATTCGTTGTTGCGATTATGTAAACGATGGGATTACGTTGGGGTTGGGTAACATTATGACATGAACATGGTTTTTATAACATGACGTGATATGTAATTATGTTTTGGAAACATAATGGACATGACACTTAGAAAATATGAGTGTGGCCAACTCGAGGTTGGGTTGAGTTTGTAGCATAAATCTACCCGGACCCGCCCGGCTTAACTAGTGGCTACAAACAATAGGACCCAATGTGAGAAGTTGGTCATGTTGTGCTCGAACCCGAGGTTAGACCAAGTTGTGGTGTAAAGCTACCCGGACCCGCCCGGCTTAACTAGTAACCACAACAGGGTCTAATGTGAGAGGTTAAAGCACATTAAGTTAATTAATGCCCCCTGATTAGGGTTAAGTCATGGTCCACTTAATACTTAACCAATTTGGGCTTGATGGGTTAATCGGGGTTAAGTCATGAACCTTGGGTACACTTAACCAATTTAATCCACGTTTGGATCGGGTTGACCACATTTAACCCGTTAAGAAACCCTAGTTGCGTGGTCCTTTTCAGCAGTAACCCTCTTGATAGTATCATAAGACCCTAGGACTAGGCTAGGGTGGGGCACGATTACTGGGCTGACATGTAAGCGACCAAAACGACGGCTGTGTAGGTACGCCGGTGTAGGTCCAGGCGGACTATGGTCATGCACATAGTCCGGCGTTGGAGAATCAGGCATGGGTACCAGTAGATCTAGACTGTGCATACTTGAATTTGTGTCTGAGGTTGACACCCTAGGACTTGATACACCCTAGGGTGTACCTAGCGCAGTTTAACTACATTTCATGTTTGGGTCGTATGACACTGACACTTGACGAGTTAGGCTTATAGGGAGTCGATCAACTAGACCGTGTAGTTGGACCATGATTTAGGTCACCTCATGATATTGGGCCAAGCTTGGGCCAAGGGATCAATTACCTGACATGTTAGAATGCTAGTACACCCGTGGTGCAAAACTTAACCTTGATTATGCGATGACACCTTTATCTATCTTGTTAGTTAATCATCATGCCAGTATGTTATCCTTATGTTCATCTCAGCTTCTCATGCCAGTTAACTTTACTAGTTCATGGACTGATAGTAGTTAGGGCTTACCAGTCTTTTTGACTGACCTGTTTTCTTTCACCTCTTTTCTTCCGTTTCACCCCCCCTCAGGTCCTCAGGGTGGGAACGTTGGAGCTTAGCTTGGATCTTTATAGCTTGCTTACTGGATTTGCTCATGTACGGTTTTGGACATTGAGCTAGCTATGGTTTATCACTTCACTTTGGGGATAGTACTTTATGTATTTCAGTTTTTCAGTTTATGTTTTTCTCTAGACTTTGTTGTTGGAAAATAATGTCCAAGTACTTTGTTGTAATATGACTATGGTTTTGAAATGCTAGTTTTATCCGCTGCTTTACTACTCTGTTTTTATTTATATGTTCTGTCTTGTGATATCTGCATGCATGTTTACCTTGTTTAACGCCCCTCCAAAGCTAGTGTGCTTGCAAGAGTTACCCTGGTGGAGGTGGGGTGTTACAATATCAGAAAATGTTTTATAAAGATGTGGTTTTAAAATTTTAATCCATTCGTGTCTTAGAATTGTTAGACTTTGTGTGATTATAATAAATATAATCTGATTGGTTGAAAGAAGGGAATTGGACATGACAAGGAATATGCCACTAAAGTTGAAAATCATTAATACACATTCCTTGTGATTTTTAGTATCCCTTTTTACATATATTGGGTGATTTACTGAAATTATCACAGTTAATCCTTGAGATTTTAAAGTTTCGACACTTTTGAATGCAAAAAGGTTTTTCAGTTTGAAATACGAGTTGGAATATAAATAATAATAATATTAATAATAAACTGGATTTATAAAAATGAGATCGTTAGTTTATAATAAATTCCGTTTTTTTTAGTTTTAAAACTTTCCTTCAAAAAGGCTAAGGAAAATCCTTCATCTAGATTTTTGGGGTATTTGGTTCTGAATCGTTTGTTTGGTTGTCAACTAGGTAAGGGGAAAATCCATTTTAATTTAATTATAGATTTCTAGCTGAATTATTCTGGGTATTCGTTTGTTCGTTTTGTGGTCGCAGCATCGTTGTTGAGACTACCTTGGATCTTTAGTTATGGTTCAGAGTTTGACTACGGTCTTTAAGACCGCCATGATGATAACAATTGCTTTTCGCGTCAAATCTTAAAAGATGACGCGGGACGATTAATATTTTTGTTCGGCCTAATAAGGCCAAGGTTCAACCTTTTCCAAATCACATTTGACATTTGACCTTTTAGCGTTATACCTAGAATGGTCAACTTGTTGATGAGTTTTATACTACTTGGAACTAGGATTCAACCATAAAAATTACGCCTAAATCACCTCCTTAACTTCTTTCGTTCGTCCTTCCTCAACTAGTTGAACCATATTCTTATTCTTCTTTTCTTTCTTTGTCGTCGCCTCACTTCCTCCTTTCTCGCGCTTGTTTGCGCATTAAATCTTACCCTACTAGTACTCCAAGATCTAATTTCTTCTCTTCGACCATTTCTTATGCCATAATACCTAATTGCTATATCCAATCTTACTCGCACCATTTAAGTCTCATCTTTAGGGAGAAATCATTTAGTTGGATTGGAATGAGTAAAAAGGTCTCACCGCTTTATGCTAATAAAATTCATCGAGGCAGTTGGACTTGCAACAGTCCTTTGCTATGAGATTTTTGTATAGGGTTGTTGTTTATGCTACATTCGCCTTGGCTATATCTTGTTGGGGTAGATTTTGATGAAGGAAATCGTCATTTCAAAGGTAAAGATTAAGCAGTCTTTGGATGGTTTTTCTGAGGAGAACCTCGATAAGATTTTAAAGGCATTTGTGTTTTATGCAAACTTGAATGATCTTTTGTTTGACCGACTTGGGGATTGTGCAACAAATCTCTTTTTCTTAATGTTGGCTTTTGAGTTTGGGAATCTATGTTCGAACTGCCCATGTAGAAGTGTGACCCGCTTAGTACATCGTTTTATAGATGTGAAGTTATAACTAGGTTTATCTCATGATGCAGAAATTAATATTTTCTTTAATCGATGGCGTAACCATTATTTAGTGCCGCATCGTATTTGGTTTAGCTTGTTGTTTTTGTGTGTTATCTCATGTAGTTACTTTCTATAATTTCACGTATCCATTTTTGTCTTTAGACAATATTAGGTGTATTTTCATGAGAAGCAGCCTTGTGGTATGTTTATATTTTTCATTGCAAATTCTCTCTTAGAAGGGATGATGATATGGAATCCTCCAACAACACTAGCAGTGTTTGTAACACGAGATTGACCATTTTGCTACCATAATATGATTAATCAAAGGTCATAAGAATGGTTTTAGCTCCAGTCGCGGAGCAAGATGTCTCATTGTTTATAGCTTTTGTTTTGGGAGTTCCGGTGTTGTTGTTTTGTTGTCGTCTTCATTATTTTCTCCTTCCAGCATTTGGTTCTTGGCTTTGTAGTGATTCTTGTTTGTAACCGTTAGTGTTGTTTAAATCACACGACTTATGTTAATGAAATTTCTATGTTTTAAAATATTATTGTCATTCATGCATATTCGTTTGGATGAGATCTCATTTTCTTTTCTTACTAACAGTTGCCCTAGAGCCGGGAAGAATAGAATTCTGTATTGGATAAATTTTAGCAAAGGACAAGTTTTAGCATTGTTTACTTCACCGGTATAATTAATCACCTATTCCTTGTTAAGCTAAAATTTATTACGTTGTTTTGTGTGTGACTTCAGTTTTCACTTTTTTGCGTGACTGACTTCCCTTTCGCCAACATGTGACTTGAATCATTTAAGTTTCTGTAAAGTTTTTTGAAACTTTTTTAAAGACATTGGAAAAAAAACTTTTACCATATAAATTTTCATTGAATTAATTTCTTTTATTTTGATTTACACGAAAACGAATAATTTTTGGTATGGAAGTCTGCATATGTTTAAACGTCGGTTTTACATTAAAATAGATGGTTTGAATGACGTAAAGCGCATGTTACCAAAATTTTAGTTTTCATGCAGATCACGCATGGAAACTAAAACGGCCTTGAACAGAAATTTTCAAAAATTTATAAAGAGAGTTTAAAGTGGAAATTTATTTTTGTGAAAAAATTTGATTTTTGGTCATCTGAACAGCGTAAGGAAGATTGTTAGGTGGTTGGGCTGCGTGTTTTAGAGGTGCAACAGGACCAACAATGCGATAAAAGCGTTAACTAGCACGGAAAAGGCTGTTCTAGCGTTGGAAACATTGTTTTCATGCCTTGTCAACGATGCGCGTAAGTTGTTAATTAACTCGTTTTATGTTTTAAAGCTTATTTTAAGCCCCTTTACAGTCTACGAAAGCAAATTTTTAGAGTATTTTGGGTAATTGAAGTGAAATTTCCATTATATGTCGGGAAATGGAATATTGATAAGCAAAAGGAACGTTAAAATTCTTCACTTTGATTTTCTTTTTCCATTTTAAGAGAAATAAAATAGGAAGCGATTAGATATGCTAACATTTTAGATGGTAGGGTTAACATACAAAATTGGTTGCTTCTTACTTTTATTTGTAATCGTGTAGAGGTTATGGATGAAAAAGGATTTTCAAATTTTGCATTTATATAGAACTGTCAGTATATTTAGGATGTTTTGCATCATATTTTCAAAAGTGTTTTAAAAATTTATTGCATATGTGTAGAGGGCCCGATTTAGAATCATTGTGCATACATGTTTTGTGGTTGAAATGCAATATATACACAGTGTACGTGCGCATATGGCTGCAAAGTGGATGTACACAAATTGGTTGTGTAGGATAGGATAATTAGGTGTCAAAATTTCAGGATGAAATTCCTTTTAAGGAGAGAAGAATGTAACAATCTGAAACTTTGACAGTAAATTAGTTATTTAATTAGGTTCTCAAAAATAGGAATTTCTGCAACCGATGGAATTTGACCATGAAACTTTAGCCATTGCTCGGAATTCTGATCAACTTTCATGTTTGGAGTTTCACAAACGGAGTCCGTATGAAAAAGTTACGAACAAAATACGAAATATGAAAAATGGACGGAAATAAATAAATATAACAAATATAAAATGTATTACCTTTGATAACCCACCTTTACTGGGCAGGTTGGCTGAAGGGCAATCGACTGCTTAGTAGGAGGGTGCCAACCGCTCCGAGCCTGTACAACCCAGTGACGGCTTGGTTTTGAAGGGTATTTTCATATATATTATTATATAAATGGACAGATGTTTATTTAATCAAATCTAACGATTCATGGCCAATTCCGCTCCTATAAATAAAAGGGTAATGCCTCATTCTTTTCCACAAAAATCTATGGACAACAGCGAAACTTTACCATTTTCCTTCTCTTCAAATCAATTTCTAAATAAAAAATAGGTTCATATACAATCAATCAAACATAAATCATATAGATTTGAAGGGGAATATCAGATTCAAGTGGAAAAGGTTATGGATTGATGTCTAAGCTCTTCTTCATCAGATTCGGCCCTATTTCCCTATTTTCTTGCAAATCTACAAATCTGAAAGTATTCCCTTTCAGTATAACTGTAGATCTGTAAGAATTGGGGATTGTAGACTGAAAAGGTTATTCATATTTCAGATTTGGATGCTTTCAAGTGAGTGAGAAGTTTATATACAAAACAATGTAGATCTAGAAATCAAACCCATAAACATTTTTAAGATGTAGTTTTATTCAAGATCTCTAGTTTCAGTGTTAAATGATAAATTATGTAATTTTGATTAAAAATATATAAATCTGCATGTAATCAATTTTGTTGGGTTTTAACTTAGTTATTGTAAATTGTGCCATTTTGTCCTCTTTAAAAAAAAGACATTTTTTTTGAAATCAATAAGAAATATGGTCAAAATCAAAAAAAAGGAAAAGTTGTGTAAATTCACATATAAATATAAATATATTTACTTGTGTGTAGTTTACATCAACTATTCTGAAACATACATAACATATATTTCTTATGGTTCGAAAGGTGTTTATTCCAATATTCAGGCATAGTTTACAATAACTGTAGTTGACGGTCTTTTTGTAAGATTTAGAACCTTATTGCAAGAATGGATAGAAAAGGGATATTTGGTTATTAGTTGGACCAAATTAATAAATTTAATGAAAGTAATAATAAAAAGAAATAATTATGTTAATTGCGCGAATACACACACCCACACGCACACACATGCACATATTGTCCGTCCGAATCTACGTAAACAACGAAATATATATAATAATGAATGTTTGAGTGTTTCAATGAATTTTATTTTATGGAATTATACATGTAAATGTAGTCCATATTAAATGAATATATTTGTGGTGATAGTTGTAGCAGTTAGTTTAGTCGATTGCTATAAATAGGGTCATAAGTAAATAAATAAATAGCTATTGTAACCGACATTGATTGGGGAAAACAAATTTAACTAGGCAATTAAGCCTAATGGTTACAATTTCCAAATTGACTAGGATTAATGTTGTAAACCCCAATTAGGTAATTAAATTATTACTGCACTAAGAGACGGGGTTAAACTCAACTTGTGGTAGAAGTCTTCCAGGAGCCGCCCGACAAATCCAACATCCACAAGTGGTCGGCTTAATGTGAGGGGTCTTATGACGTCCCGAACTTCCCGGTCGGCCTAAACCGAATAAGAAGGCGGATTGTCTTGAGAAGACGACTCATCGAAACACAGAACAAGATAATATTTCATTGTTATTACAGCAATTTACATCAGATTACAAATATTATACGCAGCGGAAAAATAACATAGATTTAAATTACATAGCAGTGGAAATACAATTACTCATATATAATGTGCAGCGGAAAAACATCAACTAACACAACTGAAGGAAATACAAGGTTACATAGCATTCCATAGTATAGCTCCAACCGTAATCTAGGATCCTGTGAAAAGAAATATCTGCAAATACAAAACTACTAGCTGCCCGTGCGGAAAATATGGGCACCCAGAGTTTAGGTGGGAAACAATAAACCCCGTGTCAGTCATGGGACTGGTGTGAGAACTAAAGCAGTTATTAACTTTGTTTTTAAGGTTAGGTAAATCACGGGACCACGCTGTATGATACGGAAAGGGTTTTCTCCTAAGAATACCATAAAACAAACAACGCAATGCTAAAAATAAAAATGAAGCTAATATAAGACTCAGGTCCCATCACATAATGAAATACGAAGCAGATGATAGAGTTTTACCTTATAATAGCCAAATATGCTTGATATGTAAAATTTATCTTTTATTACCATTAGTTCATAGTGCAAAAATCAATTTTAAATATAAATGTATCATTCTGAGGCGACATAGGTACCATATATTATGTCGTTATGTTGGTCTATAACTAAAACTGTCGCGTATTGGAAATTGGATTTACATCTATGAACCAAGGTAAGGGATCTTCCTTACTGAATTCGAAACACTCTAGCCTATGCCTCCAGACCCAAACTCAGGTAAGCCCTTAGGAGCGGTAGAGCCGGTCAACCGTCGCTGATTAATTATACCATAAACATTATGTTCCCAGGTCATATCGAACCTAAAAGCAGGTCATACATCGACCATCTTGGACAATATGTCGACCATCAAGGGCCTTGTGCGGCAAAATCTGAGGTACCTCATTTCCATCATCCAACATCTACATAAGTAAAATATCTGGGCTCCATACCATAACATCACTCATAGCTAGAAAGCAACGTATGTCCATTTCTCTGTCGTCCTTCATCCCGTTTATGGTTCATACCGGGGTGTAAAGCTCGCGAGTTAATGCTACAAATGGTTGTACTATATTAAACCGGTGCTTTGATCATCAACCACAAGGCTCTTCTTTTCAATAAAAGCCTTGATCCGTGCGTCTCAGCATGCCACAATGTCAATCCATGCCGTACAATTGATGTCTACAGATTTATAATCTTTGAGCTCGTACATCTCAGAGAAGGGTGTTAAGCAGGAAAAAAAATTATCCTCACCAAACAGATATATATTTAGTAGAGATCAGTGAATACAACGCGAAATACAATGTCAGACATACAATGTATTTGCAAGTCCGTTTTGGGTCTGAACGAAACCGAAGGCATCTTATTCCTCGTTCCATATGTCCAATACATGAGAGAGGCTCTCGCATATCCAGTCGATCTTCAAGTACGTCTGGACGACCACCACTTATTACCTTTTCTTGGGTGTACAACCCAATTGAGACAATAGTAATCATCGTAACGATGTGAAGATCTCTAGTCTTTAACCGCCGTCTTCATAACTTCGACTTTCAATTGTCGTAATAGTTATTTAGAATGGGTTAAACCCGATTTTTCTGAATAACTCGCATATCTTATAATCATGTGAAATATAAACACATCACATGCCTCATTACAATCCAGAATAGTCTTTTATTCAAATATTCATTGTACTGGGAAAGGTTCCCATTAATCTTATCAAAGACTATCTCTTTGAAACTTATTGTTTAATCCATTTCTTGGAAATCATTTCAAAAGATTTTATAATATCTTTCGCAACATAAACCATATTAAGGTAGTACTCCATATTAAGGTAGTCGGGATTATCGAACCTTACCGAAGTAATCATTCATTTATTATTTCAATCCCAATCTATTCATCCATGGAGAAAAACTGGTAGTACTCCATATTTAACACCCATTATGTTATCGGTAAATTTAATTACCATTTACATTCTATATCTAATTAAAGATTCATTAAAACTTCCACTTAGTTTTAATTTCAAAAATCATCACTTAATGGTTATTCAACATTAGGAAATTAATCATGCCTTTAACTGGGTTAAAGAACAAATGTCATTTAAAACATTGTTCACAATAAACTCAAGACTGAACAGGCCGAAAAATGACTATAAAATTTTTGCTTTTTTTGCAAAATGCATTGAATTGTTCGGTATAAAGCTTTGTGACCCGACTTACGCCAGGTAGGTTTGAAGGCTCAATAGAACTCGTTTAAAAAAATGGATATTTAGTTTCAATTGGCCTAGATCTGAACCAATCTATTGGACCTTCATTTTTTTAGCTTCTCATTACCCGTAGGAGTCCCACTGCCACTAGCACCTTTTTTAGTACTCCTTGAGCTAGTCGTAATCGATATAAATTTCATATCTTATAAAACTGCATTCGTTTGATCCTTTCCTCCCCTATTGAACGATAGAAAGCAACCAACAAATTTGAAAGCCTTAGACGGTAGGGGTTCAAAATATGAGAAAGAAACAGGAAATTTTGATATGCAGAGGACATGGGCTTTGCGGCAGGGAAGAAAACAAGAAAGTGAGACGTGGGAAGTTGTGAAACCATATGAGTAACCGATGTAATTGTAGTGGGTAGGTGAATTGGACATTAGAAATGACGTATGAATCCTCCGCATTAATTACCCGTGGTATATTTGTTTGTACGAACGTAAATGAACAGAATTGGGAAGTTCAAAAAAGTTTCACCAACGTGAAGTATTTGCATTATTAGTAATAATAAAGATATCAAAATAATAATATTTCCAAAATATCAAATTTTGAAATCCAATTTTCTTGATATTCATTATAAAAATGAATAAAATTGATAGAAAAATTCGTTCGAGTTAAAATGTCTTTTTTTTTCACAACTCGGCTTTATATTTTAATATTTTCTTATCCATCCAAAATCGAAATAAAAATCAACTTCATTTCTTCACTGAATATTATATTAAAATATTCGTTTTAATCCTGGACTGAAATGAGATTCAACCAATTATCATATAATTTTATTTTTATGGATTTGATACATTACATGTATTCAACAATTGTCACAAACAACTATTAAACATTCAACTCACATCCAAAGTGCATTTATAACTGTATAGGCATCAATATGGAATTTTCACGGAAATCGATATGGAATTTGAAGTTGTAATTTCATAGTCAAATAAATTTTATGGGTGTAACAACAAATGATTATAACGAGACCAAATCCTCTGTCCCTAAATTTCCATATATCCCTGTACCCATCCAATCAAAGCCTCTGATTTTCACAATTTTGCAATTAAGTCGAAGATAAAAAAAGGCTTAATTGCAAAAGGTGGAAATCAGGGGGTGTTCATTGTTTGGATACAGGGGGACAGGGGGGTTTGGGTACATGGGATTATTTTCGGATTATAACTACCTAAAGACAAATAGTAAAAACGCTTGACATAATTATTACAATTGCATTAGAGGAAAGAAAAAAATGGCAATAATGCTTGATTATCTAAGAAAACGATAACAGGATGTGAAATGTTATAACAGTTGTTTTTATGATTGCAAGATTTCCATGGCATGTTTTGATAGATTTAATTTCATTTTAACCCAATTTTGTGCATGTATGAAATATTCTAAATTTCATTTTTGTAGTGTAACATGTGATTATAAAAGGTATGAAAAATATCTATCACGATGTGTGTACATAATTAAAAGTAAAACAGTCCTAAAAAACGTGTACATAAAAGGCATAACATATCCAATAGAGTGAACCTCCTAAAGCAAATACGTACAAAACCAATGCTCCATCTGGGATTTCTCAATCCGGTTCTAATGTTTTTTCCTTTCATGGCCATAGTAGCAGTTCCCTCATTGCACTTTTCATACAAAACGTTTCCAACTCGGGTGTTCCTCTATGTCCGACAAATCACAACCACACATCAAACATACATATTATTAATATTCTAATGATCGGGTCCTACGATCCATTCAAAACCATTAGATTTTATGCAAATCAACGGCTAAAATTGATCCAGCATATGGAAACACCAAATTTGGATATAGAACAATTCATCCTCCGTTTCCTGTGCATCTTATCCATTTGCCTTATTCCCTGAATTTTGTTATATGCCGTACTTGCACATTGTGCGTGTCCAACATTTAGCTATGTGCCCTTTTGGGCCTGAGCTATCATCAGGTTGCACGCCTTTGGATGCTGCAATTATGTGTCATATTGTTTGAGCTTTAAGGACTAATGAGTTGGTAATGGATTGAGTTGTTGAATATAGTGATATATAGCATCCGGAGTAGACCAATGTGCAAGCAGCCTTGCATTAATGTGCACCGACGGAAATATGCCTTATGCATGCACAGTTGACTCACATGCACTCAACTGCAGTGTATGTCTTCAGCTTGCACTGTAAGTAATGTTTGATTGACGCACATACCATGTTAATGATGGCTATAATGAACACTAAATTGTACGTTTACCGTAGATGTAATTTGCATGGCAAATTGATTGAAAAATGATATGTTCTTTCAGGTTATTGGAACCCCAATTTCTCTGTTGTGAAAAGCTATTTTAATCATTTAAGCTAATTGGAACCCCAATTTCTCTGTTGTTCTTTCAGGTTTTTCTAAATATATACAAACAACTTGGGTATTTAGGATATTCAGAAAGAAAAAAGAAGAACCCAATTGGAATTGGGATAAGGAGCTTAGTTAAATTATTGCAATTTTTTTATATACATACTGTTACTTGCAGGGTAAAACTATATAATATTTTCCACCTTATATTTTTTTAGATTTGTCTTTTAAGGCTGCTACTGTTACACTTTTCCCCTTATTACTGCTGTCATTTCCTTTATTATTCGCAACAGGATAAAATTTTTAGAGCAAAGGAAATGTTAGCATGAGAAAATTGAATAACAAGAAAAAAGAGATGGAGAATAAAAGCGGTTGTAATTTTCGTGTATCTTAAAAAGCTATTATTGTTTAAATTTCTGTGTCTTCTTATATGATTTTTCTCCAACTATTACCTTTAATGCTATCTACAATTGTGTATTTAATTTAATTTTCATTATTATAAATATATTTCCATCAAAATTTCTGTGTGTTTTCCAATATTCTACGTTTGATTCACACTAAAACATTTATAGCATATTTTTGGTGTACAAAATTTTCATTCTAAAATTATGTTTTAACAATAAATAATGAAGTACATGACTATTATGTGTTTCCAATAATATTTCTTTTAAATCAAACACAATTTGTAGCCTATTCCTACTATTTGTACTCATTTCATTATTAGATTTTTTCTTTTTTCTTTTTTTCTTTTTTTTTTTTTTTTTTTTTTTTTTTTTTACAACCCATGTTGATTTATTGGTATGGCAGTTGCAACCGCTATATATTTCCGTCACCATCCGCGCTCAATAAACTAGATAGCGTTCTCTTAATCTTGATAGGATGTAATTTGAATATCAACTTTGTGATTGCATTAGCCCTGCGTGCGCGCTATGCTAAGTTACCTTTAATTCATAGCTTATTACTTTTTTTATCACAAAAAAAATCATTTAATTGGTGTTGGTTACAAGTTTCCATAAATTTTCGTATAATTTAGATCTAAGGCTAATTAAGTCAGTTGATCTGATCCAACTTTGTCTTTTGAATTACAAACTTAATAGATTTTGATTTGATCGATGAACTAAATTTCATCCAACCTAACCAGTTTATCTTAAATTAGTAACTAAATTAAATTGGTACAATAAGCCTATAATTTATTCTCATTATGCATATCCCCATCCTGAGCTGAAAATAATAATTGGTTCTATGTTGCATTTTCAGGTTAAAAAATATGTAGTATAATACTTTCACCTATTTAATCAGTTTTGATTCCAGCAATGAATCTTTAAAACAGGGTAATCAATATCCTTTTTAAAAGCAAAGAAATATAATTAGGTAGATGCATATTCAAAATCAGAAGATGATTGAAGTTTTACAAAGAACGATCTTCTTTGTGATTTATTGGAGAAATTTGGCATGAGAATTAGCGAGGTTATCATATTTACCATATAACTATTATTTTCTTTATAGTTTTTGATATTAGTCAATCTATAAGGTGAACTTACAATGGTATAGCTACAAGTTATTCAAGGCAGTAATTAACGATTACGATGTATTAATACCATCACACACTATGTGTTACGCTTTATTATGCAATATGTAATTGATGCTTTGCCAAAAATAAAGAAATGCACAATCCCTGAAAGATTTACAAACATTAGCTCTTACTGAATTTCATAGAAGATTTCCTGCATTTTATGGTAAACGAACTTACCTTATCCAAGTTGTACTAAAATTTCATATTAATTAGTACTTATATTCATTTGTGTTGGTTTCGAAGTTGTTGGGTTATTCATTAGTTTTCTATTTTAGGACTTCATGATTATTAAGTATTATGGTCATATTTATATGAGGTCTTAATTCTGTATTCTTTATCAAACCGACCGTTACGGAGGTTCCCCTACTGTAAGAGCCAAAAACAAATTGTCTGAGCCAATGCCATCCCTAGTCCAAATCAACGCGAGAATTTATCCTCCAAAAAAAACCCGATGGCATCCTATGTATCTTGTTTTTCTTCGTAAACATCCACTTCCGTATAAACTCTATCTCATGCTATACAGCAGATTGAGATCTGACGAAACAGTGGTTTCTGGTGAAATCGCTCGCAGCAGATAAATAATTTTTGGTACTCCCCTAAATCAACCTTCAGTACATCACATTGAGAACCACGATGACATTGTTTGGCCAAATAAGGATCAAGCTATTAGGAGATTTGGTGTTTTGGCTCAATCATTCAAGTTATAACATCTTATAATCGGTTCCTATCCATCTTCTCAAACCGATCCTACTAAAGGTTCGGATCTGCACAGTGATGTGGCTTCAAGTCCGATGTAAAAGAGGATAAACATCTTAAATCTGATTTGAGTTATGTGATTTGGGGTTTATTCTATTGGATGGCCTATTAGAATTAGGTTTAGGGTTTATTACCTTAACAGCGGAAATCAATTAGCTTTTGAAAATATTATTGTAACAAAAAATAAATCTAAATAAAGGAAACAAGACAAACGATTGGTGTTTATTTGGTGAACTCCTGATAACCATGCTAAACACATTGTTAGAACTTAGAAGTGAAAATATCATAATTCTTGCCAACTACATGATTCGTGGATTAGATAACTGCTCATATAAGTCAGCACTACAAATATTTCTGTTATCTTTTTCACTTTCTGTGTAATAATTCTTACCATGTATTTTTATTTGTCTTTAGTTGCAGTATTTCACATCCTGTAAAAGATGCCTAAAATTATCATATATTGGAAAAATTCATGCTTGTATAACATGAAATTTCAGGTGCTTGATTGATCATTGATTGTCGTAGCAACTAAGGGTCTTCCAAAATAAATTCGGTGCTTCATCAAAATTTTTAATATGTTCTTTTATATCTGACATTGGTGATATATTATCGTCAACATCAAACGTTGAATTGTCTTCCGTTTCTGCAGACTAAATGGAAGATTTATTTGAATTATGTATTCACAACTTGTTTGTTAGTCCTTTGATTAACGCATGTCCTTTATTCATTTTTAGTTTTTTACAGATTGACCAAGTTGTAACTGTTCTATATCTGATGAATGTCAGACTCTTTTAATTCCCTGTTATAGTGATATAAGAGTCGAATCAATTTTTTCTTTGGATTGGTGACTTACGTCTATCAAAACTGAAATGCCAGATTCTCATATCTGGCAGAGTAAGAGGAACTTTTCCGTGGATGGCTTTGGAGCTTCACAATGACAGCAACAATCTTGATTATGAAAAAGTACCTTTCCCTTTCTTAGATTTTGCATTCTACCACAATTATCATCTTTCTTTTGTATCTCAGCATGATGTAATTCAAGTTGATTTTTCTTGTTTGGAATTGTTATGTGGGAGCTAATCAATGATGAAGAACCATATGCCTATTTGCACAATGGAGCTATTTCTTTTTTAAAAACAAAATTGTGTGGTCTTCTAAAAAGAAGAGAGCAATTGCACTATGGAGCTATTATTGATACTCCTTTGTTTTGATTAATTAATAACACAAGTAAAAGTTAAAACTAGTTAAAAAGTACGTATTACAACTTAGAAATCAAAATTACACTTGATTTTTGCCAACTACTTTGTATTTTTGGTTCTTACCATCATTGTTTTTGAAAAATATTATGATCTATGTGATGTTTCAGAGCAAAAAATTTCAATGACGAAGTGATTTTCAAATTTCGATTTAACACTTTGTTATAATTGTAGCTGGTAGATAGTATTCAGTTCATGCTGAAGTAAATAACATCAGAATGTTTATCTTGATATGCAAGACTAAAATATTATAATTGTTTGTGAGAAGTCATTCTCAAGCCATATCTTGATCTACAAGACTAAAAATTACATATGATTTTTAGATTTTGTCATTTTAAAGCCGTTTAAGATCTCACCTAAAACACTCGCGATTTAGATGATTTCGACCTGGAAAATCAAATTGGAATCGAGTTTAACTGAGTTTAAGATTCAAATGCACTCTGAGTTTTAAAGCCGTTTAAGATCTCACCTAAAACACCCGCGATCTAGATGATTTCGACCTGGAAAATCAAATTGGAATTGAGTTTATTTGTTAAGATATTTTCGAGTTTATTAGAAAATTATCTGGTATGAATTTTTATTTCAATTCAGTTGTGATATTTTGCAAACTCGATCACTTGGTATGTGATTCCTCATCATTTCCCTTTTATTTCCTGTTGTTTCCTATGTCATGTTAAAGTAAAAATATTATAATAGCTTTGGGTGATTTAAAATACTGATTTCGGATGAGTTATATATGAAATTTTGTTTTCTACACAGCATAGATTTTCACATATTAAACTGATCTAGACGAGAACAATGATGTATGTGCTAAGACATATAAAATAATTATGTTCTGTTGAATGGCTTGGTGGATTCATTGATGATTTTTTCCAAAAGCAAGATAATGGCTTGGTGTAACACCCCGTAATTTGAACATAAAAATTCACAAATTAAAATATACTTAATTAAGTGAAATGGGTTGCGCAGAGAAATATATATATATATATATATATATATATTGATATATATATATAATTGAAAATTAAATAAATAAATATGCAAAAATGTTCAAAACAGCGAATTGGGAGAGGGGAATAACCGAACCGGCCGATTTTTGAGGTCGACCCGAGCCAGCTGGGTCGACTAGGGGTTAATCCAGGGTGTTTGGCTGTCAACCCGTGGGCCGATTCGCTCAAATGCAGATTTTGCATTTGAATGGTTCTCATGGTTCAGCTTTAATCTAAAGGCCCTAGATGGTTCCTACACTTGACTTCTTCCCCAAGACATGCTTTGATGGCTTGGATTGAATCTAGGGTTAATCCTATGGCTAATATTACCCTAATCTTCTATAAAAAGGACCTAACACCTAGCCTAAATCATCATTATTCAATCCTACAACTAAACTATGTCAAATTTGTTCCTCTCATGGCCTCCACTCTCATGCTAAAATTCCTAAGTTTATTTCTATGAGAGATTTTGAGTGCATACAAGTATTTTCAAGCTTGTATGAGTATTCTTAGTTTGCATTCAAGTCAAGTTGCAACATTTCTATTTCAAAGCAAGGGTTTTTATTGATTTGGCTCAAGGGTTTTCATATGGAGATTGCATATTTGGGTTTTTGGTGCTTGCATAAGGGCTTCGTCTCAATCTTTATAATAAATATTCATTTGTGTCTTCATAGCGTAGTAAGCCCTTTTCTACTTTCTTTCTTTGAACTCTAAAGTTAAATGAATGATGCAAGTTTGGGGTTGATCATTATATGCAAGTTTGGTTGATCATTATGATATGCAAGTTTGGTTGATCATTATATGCAAGTTTGGTTGATCATTATATGCAAGTTTGGTTGATCATTATGATAAGCAAGTTTGGGTTGATCATGTTATCATGTTATGCAAGTTAAACTTGAAGTTGTGAGCTTAAAGCTTCAAGCTTTATGTTGAAGGTTGCATTTTGGCAACATGGAAGTTATCATATCCCTTATGATAACTTGCATGTGAGGCTAAATGCGAACTTCTAGCAACTTCTACATGTCATTTATCACCATGTATCACTCATATGCTAAGTTTGGTTTTATGCATGCTTTTGAAGCCTAATAATGCAATATGCAAGTATATGAACATATGTACATTTCATATGCCACCATGATAAACTTGTGGCTTCAACACCTTTATGTTATGGTTATGCCAAGTTCCCTATTTTATCCTTTATGCGTTGTTGCGATTATGTAAACGATGGGATTACGTTGGGGTTGGGTAACATAATGACATGAACATGGTTTTTATAACATAACGTGATATGTTAACTTGTAATTATGTTTTGGAAACATAATGGACATGACACTTAGAAAATATGAGTGTGGCCAACTCGAGGTTGGGTTGAGTTTGTAGCATAAATCTACCCGGACACGCCCGGCTTAACTAGTGGCTACAAACAATAGGACCCAATGTGAGAAGTTAGTCATGTTGTGCACGAACCCGAGGTTAGACCAGGTTGTGGTGTAAAGCTACCCGGACCCGCCCGGCTTAACTAGTAACCACAACAAGGTCTAATGTGAGAGGTTAAAGCACATTAAGTTAATGAATGCCTCCTGATTAGGGTTAAGTCATGGTCCACTTAATACTTAACCACTTTGGGCTTGATGGATTAATCGAGGTTAAGTCAGGAGACTTGGGTACTCTTAACCAATTTAATCCACGTGTGGATCGGGTTAACCACATTTAACCCGTTAAGAAACCTTAGTTGCGTGGTCCTTTTCAGCAGTAACCTCCTTGGTATTATCATAAGACCCTAGGACTAGGCTAGGGTGGGGCACGATTACTGGGCTGATTGTAAGAGACCAAAAGAGACGGCTGAATGATGCCCCGGTTGTTCAGGCGGACCATGGTCGTGCACATTAAGTCCGGAGTTGAATACGGGCACCGATAGGTTTGGACTGTGCATCATGGTCTGGTGTCAGAGGGTTACACTATAGGGCCTGATACACCCTAGGGTGGACCCTGCACTGTCAACTACATTACATGATTAAGCCGCATGACACCGACACTTGACGAGTTAGGTTTATAGGGAGCCGATCGACTAGACCGAGTAGTTGGACCTTGATTTAGGTCACCTCATGATGTTGGGCCAAGCTTGGGCCAAGGGATCAATTCTTGTTTTTACTTGACATGTTAGAATGCTAGTATACCCGTGGTGCAAAACTTAACCTTAATTATGCGATGACACCTTTATCTATCTTGTTAGTTAATCATCATGCCAGTATGTTGTTATCCTTATGTTCATCTCAGCTTCTCACGCCAGTTAACTTTACTAGTTCATAGACAGATAGTAGTAGGGCTTACCAGTCTTTTTGACTGACCCGTTTTCGTTCGCCTCTTTTCCTCCGTTCCCCCCCCCCCCTCAGGTTCTCAGGGTGGGAACATTGGAGCTTAGCTTGGATCTTTATAGCTTGCTTACTGGATTTGCTCATGTACGGTTTTGGACATTGAGCTAGCTATGGTTTATCACTTCATTTTGGAGATAGTACTTTATGTATTTCAGTTTTTCAGTTTATGCTTTTATCTAGACTTTGTTGTTGAAAAATAATGACCAAGTACTTTGTTGTAACATGACTATGGTTTTGAAATGCTAAGTTTTATCCGCTGCTTTACTACTCTGTTTTACTTATATGTTCTGTCTTGTGATATCTGCATGCATGTTTACCTTGTTTAACGCCCCTCCAAAGCTAATGTCCTTGCAAGAGTGGCATTGGCGGAGGTGGGGTGTTACACCAAATTCAATAAAATGTTGGATACATTTAACAATCTGGACCCATGCAAATTCAGTGAGGTGCATTACTGAAACATATATTACCCCTGGCATTTTTTGGAATCACTAAATTTCTTTAATTGGTTCATTCAGGATATATAGAAATGAAATTCGTGCTTGAAAATTCTCCTTCCGAGCATTGCCAATATAGGCTTGTTCACTAACTGAACAACCTCATTTTCAAGTGTGGCTTGTTTAAAAGGTAGCAACATGTAGACATGTGGGTCAACAATCAAATGGCATAAGACATGTCGATTTATAGCTGAACCATTAAAAAAACATAATATTATTAATGCATTCTGTGCCATATGCAATGAATTGACTTTATCTTAGCTATTTTAATTATTTTAGATTTATTTTGTAACAACCCAGTTTTTGATCGATTTATTTTAAATATTTAATATTTGTTTTAAATATTTAGTTGATAGTATAAATTAATTTTTATATTGAGTTATCGATTTAATAATCGAATATAATTTAATTTAGTATATATCGAATTATTGTAATTCGAAATATAATTGAAATCGAAGTTAAAAACTGAACCAAAATGATTCAGATGATAAGTGGGAATTTTATTTGATATATACGATAATAAATAATAATTTATTATCAAAGAATTTATGGTTTTCGAATTTAAATTATATTATATTAATTTAATATGGTATATATGTTTAAATTAAATTTCAGAATATTTACTAAGTTCAGAATAGGGTTATTATATTTAAATGTCGGTCGGTACGCTAGAATAGTGGTTCGTGACTTAAATTACTGGACCCCGAGATATTTGATTGTGGATAGGTTCGAAATCAAATCAATATCCATCTAAAAAGAATAAAAATCGCTTTATATCGAATCATATTAAATACGAGATCAAATCGAAGATCAAATCAGAATCTATTTAAAAAGAGTAAAAATCTATTTAAATCAAATCAGAAGAAAAGACACTTGTACTTCAGCGCAGACTAAATTACTTCGTGGTGAAGTTTCTTCGTTTTATATAAACACAATACTCTCCCTTCTTCTTTTTAATTTCGATTTCCTCTTTCTGTTCAGTGAAATCAAACCGCACCCTCCCTAATTCTTTTAAGATCGATTGAAGCTTCAACAACCGTTCCCTTCCAGATTCAAACCCTTTGAGCCCTCCATTCCATGTCGATGTCATTTATACGGGTGCGATGCTATTGTTCGATGATCAAATTCGAACAAAGATTTGTGCTTTTGTTTTCTGGGTTCGTTTGGGTAGAAAGATTCTCGCGATGGAAAATAGGTCGAGTTCGACACTTTGTAGCGCATCAGAAGGAGATCGAGATGCTGATTTTCATGATAGGGTCGGCAAGCTATTGGTGAGAGAAGAAGGGTAGATAAGCGAATGATATATTTGAGTGCGACCGTTTCTGATGAATCCGAGAATCACGTTCATGTCTCGCGATACCAGGGTTCGATTTTAAGAAACAAGGCATCGATTTTTGGGGCACATTCGAGTGTTGTCTAGTGGTGCTCGGTTGGAGATGAATATGGAAATCGTGAATACAAACAGTACGGAAGTTGGGTGAAATTGTGAATCAGGGAGCATGTATCCTATTTGTATATAGATTTTTATTGGAGCAAAAAATAAAAAGAAAAAGAAAAAGAAAAAGAAAGAAAGGGTCTGTAACAACCCGTGTTTTTATAACGTGTAACAACCATAAATAAAGGCAGACTTAATTTTTAAAATAATAATCAAGGGAAATGGGTTGCACCATTGCGTTCGTCTCGAAATTCTGCTTGGAAACAAGCCCGAGTTTTCGAAAATCGGAGTCCGTATGACCAAGTTATGACCATTCGAAGTTTTCAGAAGTTTTCAAGTTCAAAAACAGTTCAATTCGAATTCAAAATTCAAAATTCGAATTTCAAACCTCCAAATGGACTGGGCGGGAAATTTCCCTTCCAGGACCAGGTCGACTTGAGGGTCGACTATGTAGTCGACCTACCCAGGACCAGGTCAACCTGGGGGTCGACCTAGTGCCCGAGCCCATTTCTGAAGCTGGATTCACTCTGATGTATTTGGCCTCGTTTCTGTCCACATTCGTTGACCTGACCCTATAAATACAGCCCCTAACACCAGTCTCTCTACACAAAATTCTTGCTGGCCTTATGCTGCTCTGATTCTGATTGAAAAGTTAGAGACAAGGACTGCTTCTTCTACGTTGAGACTGCGTTAAGGAAATTGCTGATTTGGGGACTTCTATTAGGACTTGACTAAGCATATTCAACATCAACTCTCTTTTTCTAATTCTCGAACCACGATCTATAAGCCTTAGTTATTTTCAGATTTAAACTATAAATGTAATATGAATATGATGTAAACTGAAATTGGACCTATGTATGGTGACTGTTTACATTCATTCTCGTTCATCTTGGATCTTCACTCTTGGATATTACTATGACATTGATTTGGGGCCTATTCATGTTGTAAACCAAAAAGAGAAACCCCTCTGATTATCATGTTGAATCTTTTATTAGCCACATGTTTATGACTATCACCTTATGACAGTCGGTACCATGACTATACTATCACCTTATGACAATCGTTACCATGACTATACTATCACCTTATGACAGTCGTTACCATGACTATACTATCACCTTATGACAACTGTTATTTTGACTAGTATCTTATTTTGCTTGAATTGGAATCTTTATGTTTGAGGCCAATATTCCATATGCCAGTAATTTTTTAATCTTTTATTTCAAGTCATACTATGTTATGCTAGTAATCACTTTTGCCACCTTATACCTGTTCGTTTTTATGTTATTCCCTATTAGATTTATTTGTATCGATTCGAACTTACGTGCGATGGGAATACGATTTGGGTAGACTAGGTAAAACATAGATTAGCTAAAAAATTGAACATGAACGTTATTATGACTTGAACCTGAATATAGACATGAACTTGACACAATTTGACATGAAACATGACCTGAAAACTTGACATGAATCTAGATATGAAAACTTAAACGTGGGCATGACAATTAGATAACTTGAAAATGGCCAACTCGATGTTGGGTTGAGTTCGCAGTGTAAATCTGCCCGGAACCGCCTGGCAAATCCACTGGCAGCAAACAGCAGGATCCAATGTGGGTAGTTGGTCATATCGCACGTAATAACCCGAGGTTAGACTATGTTGTGGAGTAAATCTTCCTGGAACCGCCCGACAAATCTAGTAGTCACAACATTCAGTCTAATGTGAGAGGTTGGTGTGCATTAATGAATTAATGCCACATGATAGGGTTAAGTCATGAGCCACTTGAATATACTTAACCAGCTTGACACGATGATTTGATAGGGTTAAGTAATGAACTGCTTGAACACACTTAACCAACTTGATACATGATTTGGATAGGGTTAAGTCACGAATTTGAATCACAACACTTAACACATTAGAAACCCTAGTTACGCGGTCCTTTTCAGCAGTAACCCACTTAGAGGTATCACGATACCCTAGGACTAGGCAGGGTGGGGCACGATTACTGGGCTGATTGTAAGCGACCAGAACAACGACTGAGTAGGTGCGCCATTGTAGATTCAGGCGGGCCATGGTCGTGCACGTAGCCCGGAGTTGAAAAAGCAGGCATTAGGCACCCGTAGATTTACACTGTGCATGCTTGATTCGTGTCGGTGGTTGGCACCATAGGACTTGATACACCCTATGGTGGACCTAGCACAGGTAACTACATTTCAGGATAGGGCCGTATGACATAGAAACATGACGAGCTAGGACTTGTAGGGAGTCGATCGAATAGTAGATCGTACTGTAGGACCCCGTAATGGGTCACTTCATGATACCGGGCCAAGGGATCATTTCATGATTAATACTTGACATGGGTTAGAACACTAGTACAGATGGTGCAGCGAACCTTGGATATGCGATGCCAGACTTGACTTATCTTGTTATCTTAATTATCCTACTAGTTCTGTTATCATCCTTATGTTTAATTCCAGTTTTCACATATCATGTTACCTTTACTAGTTTTCATACTGAAAGTCACTAGGGCTTACCAGTCTTAATGACTGACCCTTTTTCTTTTGCCCCTTTTTCTTTCGTCCCCCCCCCAAGGTTCTCAGGGAGGAAACACTAGCTCTTAGCTTGGATTTAGCTTGCTTTCTGACAGCTCATGTACGGTTTGGTCTTGGGCTATGCTATGGCTGCTTCTGCTATTTATGGGAATAATTTACTTTTGTTTTAAGTTTATGCTTCTTTATTATGAACTGGATGTAATGGAATAATTTGTATCTTGGATATATGATTTTTTGACTCTTTTCTGGAAAATAATAAGAAGTTGGTTTTTAATTTCTACCGCTGCTTTATTTATGTTCTACCTTGTGATATCTCTGTGCATGTTTACCTAGATAATACTCCACCAAAACTAGTGCATTCCCTTTGTGAGTGACCCTAGCGGAGGTGGGGTGTTACATTTGGTATCAGAGCAGAAGGTTACCAGGCTGGGCAAAAGTTTTAAAAACCTTCCGAAACTGTTTTCAAAACTATTTATAAAGAAGCATTTTCAAGAAAAGTTTTATGTTTAAAAGGTTATTCCCCAAGAAGCCATTAGCACTTTCCTTTGTTTCCTCGTTTGAATCCTTTCTTTTCGTTTTTCAGCATGGCCGATCTTAACCATCCTGAGGGAATACCCATGCCTGGATGGTTCCGAAGGTACTTAGAAGCCAGGGCCAACGACGCAGGCATGGCATACATCCCTCCTCCTCCAGTGGCAGCGGTTCCTCTTCCTCCTGGTATCGCCTTTTCCAAAATATGCAATGACATTAAAGAAATGGGCGGCCAGAACATCGTTGGAACTGAAACCTTTGTTGAGGCACGGAACTGGCTAAAAGAGACGGAAGACTTGTTCATTATCTTTAATATGGAGGACCATAGGAAAGTTCACCTGGTAGCATGGTTGTTGAAAGAGGAAGCTACATTTTGGTGGGAAGTCACCAATGCTACCAGGCCAGTTGAGACTTGGGCAGACTTTAGAGAGAGTTTTGGGCTCAAATTCTTATCGTCCGCAGAGGAGAACCTTCAGATGGAGAGGTTCCTCGCACTCAAGCAAGGGGATATGTCAGTGTGGGAGTACATGAATAAGTTTAATCAGCTTGCTCGGTTCGGTTTGGATTTGGTCAACACAACCCAGAAAAAGGCTGTACACTTTGAACGAGGATTGAACGAGCCACTACACAGCTTGTCCCTAACTCATATACCCATGGGGGCGACCTTTGAAAGCTTGGTGGATATGGATTTACTTCATGAGGAAGACAAGAATAGCAAGAAGGAGGTTAAGCCTAATGAAACTCATAATAAGAAAGCTGACTTCAAGAAGGAGAACAACAAGAATAACAAGGGCAACAACAAATCTCGTGAGACGAGAAAGTGCAACTTCTGTGGTATTACTGGACATCTAGCTAAAAACTATAGAAAGAAGAAGAGGAAGTTAGGTGAATGATTTCATTGTGGAGATACTGGACACATCCGCAAGGATTGCCCTAAGAAGCAAGGGCAGGGGCAGGGGCAAGGGCAGACCCAGCGAGCAGCACCTTCTGGAGGGCAGTTGCATGCTCTCAACACCACTCCAGCTGCTGACCAAGGTAGTAATATTTCCGTAGAAAGCCTTGTTTACATTTCTGACTTTCCTGTTCGAACCTTATTTGACTCTGGCATATCGCATACTTTTATTTCTTCTGATATTGTTGAAAATCTGCACCTAAGTAATAGTCTGGTTGAGGATCCCGTTATAGTTTCAAATCCAGTTAGGGGCTCCGCCCATTTATCTATGATGTGTGTGGATTTGAGGATCTCTATCTTAAGCGTAGAATTCACGTGTAATGCTTATGTTCTCGGATTCATGGGATACAGTTTGATCCTAGATATGGATTGGCTGTCCGATTATGGAGCCATTCTTGATTGTGAACGAAGAGTAGTGAGGCTCATGACTCGCCTTGGTAATACCCTTGAAATTTCTTGTAACCCTAAGGGTCCGGTCATGTTATGTTATCTTGAATCCCTTGACTCGTCCGATGATAATTTGCAATCTGTAAGAGTGGTCCGAGAATATCCAGATGTCTTTGATGAAGTGAGGGGATTACCTCCTAAACGCAGGATAGAGTTCCGAATTTATCTTGTTGATAATGCCAAGCTAGTTTCATTGCCCGTTAGGCACATGGCCCCGTGAGAAAGAAGAGATCTCAGTAAACAAATCAACGAGTTGCTTGAGAAAAATTTCATAAGACGAAGCATTTCTGAATGGGGTGCTCCGGTGGTATTCGCTACTAAGGCCGATGGATGGCTTCGTCTGTGTGTAGATTATCGTGAGTTAAACAAGCTGACAAAGAAGAATAGGCACCCGCTACCAAGAATCGACGATTTGTTTGACCAGCTTGTGGGAGCATCTATTTTCTCTCAACTCGATCTAGCCACAGGATTCCATCAGCTCAGAGTGGCTGAGGATAGCATTGAAAAAACTGCGTTTAGGACACCAGACGGGTTCTTCGAATGGCTCGTCATGCCGTTTGGGCTAACAAATGCACCTGCGTACTTTGTAGATTTGATGAGTAGGGTGTTTCGGGAGTTCCTTAACAAGTTTGTGGTAGTTTTCGTAGATGATATTTTGATCTTCTCAAAAGATGAATAAGAGCATGCTAGACATCTCAAGGAAGACATGGAAACACTTAGAGCACACCAGTTAAAGGCTAAGTTCTCCAAATGCCATTTTTGGAGGAAGGAAGTTCGGTTCCTTGGGCATGTAGTTTCTAAGCAAGGCATAGCCGTGGACCCCGCAAATGTAGTTGCGGTACAGGACTGGAAAATTCCTAAGAATGCAACGGAGGTGAGGAGCTTTCTCGACTTGGCGAGCTACTACAGGAAGTTCATTAAGGACTTTGCTAAGATTTCAGCCCCTCTTAGTGAATTAACAAAGAAGAACCTACCTTTTGCATGGGACATAGAATGTGACGCTGCTTTTCAGATACTTAAGAGAACCCTCACCACAGCTCCAGTTTTGGCATTACCCGATGGAGGTAAGATGTTTACCGTGTACACAGATGCGTGCGGCACGGGGTTAGGCGTTGTCCTAATGCAAGAAGGAAGAGTAATATGCTACGGGGGCAGACAACTTAAAGTCCATGAGAAAAACTATCCCACGGATGACCTGGAGTTGGCCGCGATTGTTTTTGCACTTAAAGCTTGGCACCATTATCTTCAAGGGGAGAGGTTCGAGCTGTATACCGACCACAAATCGCTTAAGTACCTCTTCTCACAGAAAGATTTAAATCTGAGACAACATCGGTGGATGGAGTTCTTGGCATCATATGACTTCGATATAGCTTATACCCCTGGCAAGGGTAATGTGGTGGCAGACGCGCTAAGTAGAAAAAGGATGACTTTGAGCCCCTTATTTGTTGAAATGAAAAGCCTTGAGTTTATAGCAACCTTTGATTATACACCTGCTGTTGAGTCATTGACTGCTACATTTGCATCGCTTGAGTTAAGGCCTACACTTCTAGATCAAGTAGGGACTTCACAGAAGGAAGACCCACAGATAGTCGAAATCATGGACAAGCTGATTAGGGGTGAGACGTCGAGTCACCTCAGTAGGTATGCCATAGATGACAAGGGATGGTTAAGGCGCGATGGAAGGCTATGTGTCCCACAACTGGGAGACCTGGTAAGGAAAGTTCTCGAAGAAGCGCACCACTTGAAGATGACTATACATCCCGGAGGGGATAAGATGTACAGGGATATGAAACACATTTTCTTTTGGGCTGGAATGAAAAAGGACGTGGCGGTGTTCGTTTCGAAGTGCATGGTGTGCCAACAAGTGAAGGTCGAGTCGAAGAAGCCCGGTGGACTATTACATCCTTTGGAGGTTCCGCAATGGAAATGGGAGAGTATCTCGATGGATTTCGTGGATGGACTTCCTAGGTCAAGAAAGGGAAATACTAGCATACGGGTCATAGTTGATAGACTCACGAAAAGTGCTCACTTCATTCCGGTGAAGAGCAAGAGGACCGCATCAGGGCTAGCGTCTATTTACCTTCGAGAGATAGTACGATTGCATGGAGTTCCTTCTAGTATAGTTAGTGATCATGACCCGATTTTCACTAGCCAGTTCTAGAATAGTCTGCAAGAAGCAATGGGAACACGACTGAACTTAAGCACGGCCTATCACCCACAGACGGATGGACAAACCGAAAGGGTAAATAGGATACTAGTAGATCTCCAGAGGCTATGCATTCTTGACTTTGGTGGTACTTGGGAAGACCATCTTCCTCTCGTGGAGTTTGCATATAATAATAGTTACCAAGCTAACATCGGAATGGCACCGTTCGAAGCCCTCTATGGAAGACCGTGCAAGTCACCAACTTGTTGGTGGGATACGACTGATAGGCTTATACTTGGCCCTGACATGATAAGGGACACGTCTGAGAAGATTGAGATGATACGGAGACGGATGAAAACGGCCCAAGATAGACAAAAATCTTATGCGGACCAGAGAAGGACAGACCTAGAGTTCGAAGTCGGAGATATGGTCTTTATAAAAGTTTCTCCGTTACGCAATGTAGTTCATTTTGGAGCAGTTGGAAAGCTAGCATCAAGGTTTGTAGGACCGTTCCCCATCACTGAGAGGATTGGACGGATGGCCTATAAGGTAGACTTACCCGAGAAGTTGGCTGGGGTGCACAACGTCTTTCATGTCTCGCATCTCCATAAGTGTTTGCATGAGTCGGCCGAAGTGGTTGAGCCAAGCATCCTTGAAGACGTAGAAGTGGAAAAAGAAGCGACATTAAGGCGAGTTTCGATTCGTATCTCAGGAACGGAGATTAAGAAGCTAAGGAATCGAGAAGTCAAGCTAGTGAAAGTGCAGTGGGGTGAAACCCAAGAAGACGCAACTTGGGAAACCGAAGAGAAGATACATGCGCTTTACCCATTTCTTTTTGAGGGTACATTCTCGATCTATTTTTCCTTGAAAACCTTTTTGTATCATGCTTCTACTATCTATGTTTGTCTTGTTATCTTCTCGATCTTATCTTGAGAACCTTAGGTTGAACCATATGGATGTAAACATGTGATTGAAACATGTTATGATTGATGTTTGCAAATGGTTGCAAGTGGTTGCTAGTGGATGCATGACACACATTAGGCACT
Source organism: Allium sativum (assembly GCA_030737875.1). NCBI lineage: Eukaryota > Viridiplantae > Streptophyta > Magnoliopsida > Asparagales > Amaryllidaceae > Allium > Allium sativum. The sequence continues at coordinate 764,197,340 of CM060912.1, read as the reverse complement.
AGATCGGCTCAGTCACATTTTCATGTTGCATATGCATGAGTGCTTATACTTGTACATGGATGAAACTTGTTATGCTATCACTTGGATGTTGCATATGGATGAATGTTTGTGCAGTCATGTTGAGATAATAAAATATGCTAGGAATTTGCATACATGTTGGATTCATGACATTTACATATTTTGCATTAAGGGGGTTTACTGAATCAGTAACTGCCTGATCTTTTGCATTAGATAAGTACATATACACACACTTTTTGCATATGTTCATACAGCACTAGAAATCTTTTAAGGACAATGGTTGCCTATGGATGATGCTTTGAGTAGATGGATGATGGATGGTAGGACACATCCTCCCTAACTTAGAGATTTCGGGGACGAAATCCTTTAAGGGGGGAGAATGTAACAACCCGTGTTTTTATAACGTGTAATAACCATAAATTAAGGCAGAATTAATTTTTAAAAAAAGAATCAAGGAAAACGGGTTGCGCCATTGCGTTCGTCTCGAAATTCTACTTGGAAACGAGTCCGAGTTTTCGAAAATCGGAGTTCGTATGACCAAGTTATGACCATTCGAAGTTTTCAGAAGTTTTTAAGTACAAAAATAGTTCAATTCGAATTCAAAATTCGAATTTCAAACCTCCAAATGGACTGGGCGGGAAATTTCCCGCCCAGGACCAGGTCGACCTGGGGGTCGACTATGTAGTCGACCTACCCAGGACCGGGTCGACCTGGTGCCCGAGCCCATTTCTGAAGCTGGATTCACTCTGATGTATTTGGCCTCGTTTCTGTCCACATTCAATGACCTGACCCTATAAATACAGCCCCTAACACCAGTCTCTCTACACAAAATTCTTTCTGGCCTTATGCTGCTCTGATTCCAATTGAAAAGTTTGAGAGAAGGACTGCTTCTTCTACGTTGAGACTGCGTTACGGAAATTGCTGATTTGGGGACTTCTATTAGGACTTGACTAAGCATATTCAACATCAACTCTCTTTTTCTAATTCTCGAACCACAATCTGTTAGCCTCAGTTATTTTCAGATTTAAACTGTAAATTTAATATGAATATGATATAAACTGAAATTGGACCTATGTATGATGACTGTTTACATTCATTCTCGTTCATCTTGGATCTTGAATCTTGGATATTACTATGACATTGATTTGGGGCCTATTCATGTTGTAAACCAAAAAGAGAAACCCCTCTGATTATCATGTTGAATCAGTTATTAGTCTCATGTTTATGACTATCACCTTATGACAGTCGTTACCATGACTATACTATCACCTTATGACAGTTGTTACCATGACTATACTATCACCATATGACAACTGTTATTTTGACTAATATCTTATTTTGCTAGAATTGGAATCTTTATGTTTGAGGCCAATATTCCATATGCCAGTAAAGTTTTAATCTTTTATTTCAATTCATACTATGTTATGCTAGTAATCACTTTTGCCACCTTATACCCGTTCCTTTTTATGTTATTCCCTATTAGATTTATTTGTATCGATTCGAACTTACGTGCAATGGGAATACGATTTGGGTAGACTAGGTAAAACTTAGATTAGCTTTAAACTTGAACATGAACGTTATTATGACTTGAACCTGAATATAGACATGAACTTGACATGATTTGACATGAAACATGACCTGAAAATTTGACATGAATCTAGATATGAAAACTTGAACGTGGGCATGACAATTAGATAACTTGAAAATAGCCAACTCGAGGTTGGGTTAAGTTTGCAGTGTAAATCTGCCCGGAACCGCCCGGCAAATCCAGTGGCTGCAAACAATAGGATCCAATGTGGGTAGTTTGTCATATCGCACGTAAAAACCCGAGGTTAGACTATGTTGTGGTGTAAATCTGCCCGGAACCGCCCGGCAAATCCAGTAACCACAACAGTCAGTCTAATGTGAGAGGTTGGCGTGCATTAATGAATTAATGCCACATGATAGGGTTAAGTCATGAACCACTTGACTATGCTTAACCAACTTGACACGATGATTTGATAGGGTTAAGTCATGAACTGCTTGAACACACTTAACCAACTTGATACATGATTTGGATAGGGTTAAGTCACGAATTTGAATGACAACACTTAACCCATTAGAAACCCTAGTTACGCGGTCCTTTTCAGCAGTAACCCACTTAGATGTGTCACAATACCCTTGGACTAGGCAGGGTGGGCCACGATTACTGGGCTGATTATAAGCGACCAGAACGACGGCTGAGTAGGTGCGCCATTGTAGGTTCAGGCGGGCTATGGTCGTGCACATAGCCCGGAGTTGAAAAAGCAGGCATTGGGCACCCGTAGATTTACGCTGTGTGTGCTTGATTTGTGTTGGTGGTTGGCACCATAGGACTTGATACACCCTATGGTGGACCTAGCACAGTTAACTACAATTCAGGATAGGGCCGTATGACACAGACACGTGACGAGCTAGGACTTGTAGGGAGCCGATCGAATAGTAGATCGTACTGTAGGACCCCGTAATGGGTCACTTCATGATACTGGGCTAAGGGATCGTTTCATGATTAATAATTGACATGGGTTAGAACACTAGTACAAATGGTGCAACAAACCTTGGATATGCGATGCCAGACTTGACTTATCTTGTTATCTTAATTATCCTACTAGTTCTGTTATCATCCTTATGTTTAATTCCAGTTTTCACATATCATGTTACCTTTACTAGTTTTCATACTGAAAGTCACTAGGGCTTACCAGTATTTATGACTGACCTTTTTCTTTCGCCCTTTTTTCTTTCGTTCTCCCCCAGGTTCTCAGGGAGGAAACACTAGCTCTTAGCTTGGATTTAGCTTGCTTTCTGACAGCTCATGTACGGTTTGGTCTTGGGCTATGCTATGGCTGCTTCTGCTATTTATGGGGTATAATTTACTTTTGTTTTAAGTTTATGCTTCTTTATTATGAACTGGATGTAATGGAATAATTTGTATCTTGGATATATGAGTTTTTGACTCTTTTCTGAAAAATAATAAGAAGTTGGTTTTTAATTTCTACCGCTGCTTTATTTATGTTCTGCCTTGTGATATCTCTGTGCGTGTTTACTTAGATAATACTCCACCAAAACTAGTGCATTCCCTTTGTGAGTGACCCTAGCGGAGGTGGGGTGTTACAGGGTCAGGACATTTAATATCAAGTGTTGGACGTGGTCTGGCCTCGGTGAAGGAGAATAGATGGATAAGGGACTGCCATGTGCGTGAGCTGCTGCAGGAAATGTGCAATTTCAATTCAAGGAAGATGACTAGTGATAAGGTGATTTAGTGGTTATTAAATTTTAAACTACTTAATTGCATTTAAATTCGAGTAAACATTGTAACAGCGATATATCTTTTATACGATATCAGATTTTCATGAAAAACGAGATACGATGGAATCGTATCAGCGATAGCTGTCAGATTGAAGTATTTTAGAACCAGCTAGAGTTTTGGTTAAATTAAACGTATGTTTAATTTAATAAGGAATAAATGGCTATCCTGACGATTTAAAACCACGGTGAGTAAAATCTCACTCCATTTAGAATTATTTTTGTTCGTTAAAATAATTGTTCGTTGTTTGTTTGGTTGCATTAAAATATTATTTGGCTGTTAAAAATATATTAATTATATAGGATTTGTGTTTGTGGCTATTATATATATATATATATATATTGGTGATTGGTTGAATTCCCGCATTACCATTAGCGGATGCCCGTAGTATCATTAGCAGATGACCCTATACGGCCCATGCCATGATAGTGGATGACCTTCTATACCGCGATATTCTGCCACGAAGCAGAATGGGTATAATTTATGTTGGCTAACGTCTGTGGATGCAGTTAAAACAGGTTGGAGGGATCTAATTGGATTCCTCAAAAATATTATTGTTTGTTTGTTTTCATATATATTATCATATATGATGTGTTATAAAACCCGTGATTTGATAATTGAGTGTTTTTGGATATTTAAATATCACTGGGCTAAAATGTTGATATATAAAAATATCGTGAAAACGATATTTGGGATTTAAATGGGAAATTCTATTTTTCTAAAAATAGAGTTTAAAATTCGAATGGACTAATAATATAAACTTGTTTTGAATAAATAAAACAAGAATTGGAATTTATAAACGTAGTTTATAAATTGAATAATGCAGAGAATTGAAGTGAAATTATAAACAATGTTTATAAATAAAGTGGAAAAATTATCATTTGATAATTCGAAGATTTAGATTCAAATGTGAATTTAAAAATAGAAATGGGGAAATTGTTTTAAAGAAATAAATGATGGAATTTATTCTGATGTTCAGAATATAAATTGAACTAAAATAAATCTGTAAGGATTTATGATTTGAATTCGATTAATTCGAACTTATTTAAATAGAAGTTAAATTGATTATGAAAATAAATTGGGTGTTAAATATATAAGTTATTATAAATAGAAATTTCCAAAATAAGATTTTGGTTTTTAAATAGATTTCGAAATAGACTTGTTTAAATATGAAACAAGGAAATTTATAAAATGGTGTTTATAAATATAATGAATTAATTATAAATAGATAATTTGAATATTTAAATTAAAATATGAATTTTAAAATAGAGTTTGAAATCATTCGAAAGGGAACAACGGTTTTTATTCCGCAATTCGGAATATCAAAGGGATGGATTTTCATATAGAAATTTGAAAAGGGAACTTGTTTAAATATATGAAACAAGAAAGTTGAATTTATAGATAGTGTTATAAATTTGGTAAAATAAATTATCATTTGGATAATTTGAACCCTTTAAATTCAAATAGGAATTTAAAAGAAAATTGGGACGTGTTTTGAAACAAAACGATTGATTATATTTCAGAATTCAGAATATAAGCTGAATGGAGAAGAATTCAACGGGTTTATTAACTGAAATTCGATTATACTGAATTTTATAAATAATTTATTTATAAAAGGAATTGGAATTAAATATCGAAGATCGAAGTATAAATAAATATATTACCGAGTAAGGAAAAATCGACAATTATAGATAATCGAAAATATTATGTTGAATTGGGAAACTAATTTGATATATATTAAAAATATATCAGAATGGAGTTAGAATTTATATATATACGAAGTTTAAACGTTTATATATATAAATATAATTAAGACGAGCTCGTCGTAGCGCGACAGTTCGTAAATTGGCGGTGTGAACTTCAATCGAGTATATAGAACTCAATTTAAGTCGGAATTCTTTGAAACAAGAACCGTCAGAACCGATTTGATAATAGTTTTCTAATGGAAGAGAAAAATATGGATTTTGTTTGATAGATTTTGAGTTATGTCAAAATCAAATTTTCAGAAAAGCAGCGCCAAAATCGTTTAAAAACCATAATGGTTTATATAAATAAATATAAGGATTTTAAGTAAATAAAATCCCAATTTCCATTAGAAAAATCTGGATTTGAGTTGTAAAATAAATACGAACTCAAGTTGTGTAAATAAAATGATTTTTGAAACAAAAATCAAATTTTAAATTATTTAATAGAATTAACTAATTAGAAGAAAAATTAGTTAATGAACCTTTGAGTTGAATTGGACAATGTATAAGAGATTGGGGTTTGTAATTCATATTCGAAATCGAATATGGAAATTGAATTGAAAATGGAATTCAAATGGGTTTATAAGCATGTAAATATTGGTATTTGAACTAATATGTTCAAACAGAAAATAGAATAGGCAAAAGAGCTAATTAGAGAATTAATTAGCGAACTGAATTAAAATGGCCAGATTGAGTTGGAATAAAATGTAAATGGACGTATATGTGTTAACAGGTATGGAATGAAGAGAATGAAGTTTATAGATTTAGTGCCCAACAAAAAGGTGCACGTTTAAATTCCATATGAGGTTTTATGCGCCGAATCGGCAAGCCGCTTGGATTTTCGATTTTCTTTTTGAATGGAAATGGCCTAGAGAGGTGAGTTGAGGTTTGAGCTATCGACCGGTACAAAGGAGGTTATGGCGAAATTTTCCGAAAATTTAAGGAGTTAGAATATTTTTAAGAAAATTTGATAGTTAGATATCTACGTATCGATATATAGAGAATTCGATAAGGAAACAAACTTAAAATATAGAATATTATAAACAATAAGAAAATCTATAATTAAATCTGGTAAAATTAGAAAGAAAAACGTATACGGGTTTAAAAATGAATAATTGGTTTGTATGGTGTTGATTATTCGAGGTAAGTGGTCTTGTCTGTTTTGAAGTTAAGGATATTTTCAGTCAAGGTCTGAGAGGTAGTTATACCCCAACTTGTTTGATTTCATTTTTAACCAATAAATAGAAGGATCCAGTCTCGAAGAGAAATGTTTGAATAAGAGTTAGTTGAATGCAATATTTTGGGTTGTCGTAACAATGTTTTAAACAACATTCGTTTTAACCCAAATAAGTGAAATTTTGGAACTATAATATTTCCTGAGTGTAGAAATGAACGGTCATGGAAGAGATAAATAATTGGAATATTTCCAATTATAAGTAAAGAATATTTTCTAAGTACAGAAAATAAAAGGCGATATATGGAAATGTTTTCCAAATAGCGAAAAGGCCAAGATGATAATTGACAATATTTGTTTAACAAATATTGATGAAGAAATAGAGAAGTGATTTAATTAATGAATATTAATTAAAAGGCCCAGTGATTTGTTTGATGCTTTGAATGAATATTTGTTTTCTTCAATAGTTAAATAACCGACTATCGAAGTGTTTTCCAATATCGTTGTCAACATGGAGAGACCTATTGGATTATTATCTGAGAACCACTCCGTATTGGCAGTAGCGTTGCGAAGCAGATTATGTGAAGATAATCGAAGATGGAGTAAAGTTCAAGGGCTTTTTCTATTAATAGAAATTGTGCCTTCGGTTTCGTTCAGTCCCAGAACAAACGTGTATGGACGAATGTCTAACAGAGTATTTCCAATGATCACATATGTTGGTCTGTATAGGTATATATGGTGGCGGAGAATTTATCCTCTTAGCATAATATCCAGAATATATTTATGTAAATCAATTAGTGATTAACGGATCTGGCAATGTGGCATTCAAAGTGATTGTGCTATCAATGAATGATAAGTAAGCGTAGCCTCAGGCCTCAACTACCGGGAAATGACAAAAATCGGGCAAGCAGCATGGCTATGTGGGTCGCTCCCATTAGGATGTATTATCACCTATCTAGAGAAATTCATTTAATTCCTTATTCTATTCGATGCTATCCCATTCGGGAAATGGTTGCTGATCCCAACCGTTGGTGGTATACATTCGACGCACTCAAGCGAAATGAGTGGTCGGTCATGTATGGGCCAAGTTGCAAGATGTTCTTGTTGAACCCAATGTATTCCTCTCCAGAGATATACTATCGGAAGGTGGTTCCATACCTTGTCATAGTCGGAATCCAATCTCCAATAAGCGCCCTGCGGTTTTTGGTTTTATATTATATATGGAGCGTGAGATGCAAGCGCTCCGCTAGATTCTATTTATTTGATGTAGACATTATTATAATATCACTGGATTTGATATCAAAATATTTTGGGTTATCGTAAGTTAAAAACCATCCGTGTTTATGTATGGATCGGTCTTACGATTATCATTTCATTCGAAAGGATTTTTAAAGTTAAACAAATGGTTGGAGTTTACTCACACCAGTCCCATGACTGACCCAGAGTTTATTTTGTTTGTTTTCCCTAAACTCTTTGGTGCCTAAATTTGTATGGGCAGCCAAGTAGTCGGGATTTTTCAGATTCACTTGGAAGAGCTAGAAGCAGGTGGCTTCACCAGTTAGCTATAGACTATCATATTTCCACTGTGTACGATGTTGTATCTGGAAACAGGTGTTTATAACTGTTCCAGGAATAACTGTCGTGCTCTGATAATGGTATGTATATATAGTTATTAATTTGTATTTCAAAATTTATGTTATTTAATACATTTTATTCGTTCTGGTGTGAGATTTGTGTTCTTCGTTTTTCTTCTATTCTAATATTTATTTCTTTATAATTCTCATCCTCTAACTTCTTAATAATAATGACTTGTATTTCTGTGCAATTTGGGTTGGACATGTGATGTATGTAGTCAACTCAAAGGATACGGAAATTCGGGCCATTAGAGTTGGTATCAGTGCTTAGGTTGAGCGAATACCTAGGCTGTGGTGGAGTTGTGCTCATTAGAGATAGGTTCAGTAGTACCCTAGAATGAGTTGAGTGTATATATATATGGGAGAGCGTATTTGTTAATTGATATAAAAATTATTTTATATTGTGTTGGCTAGTCTGTTAAGTGGTTTATGATTTCGGGTCGAATCGTGGGACGCCACGAATTCGATAGGAATTTTTAAACACTTGAACAGAGAAATTTGACACAATATTGTTTTAAGTGGGTGAATGAAATAATTTTACCTAAAACTCTATTTTTGATGTAGAAATGAATAATTTTCTGAAATTAATATCATTTTTGGATGAGTTGGTTGTCAATATTATAATCAAATAAGATTATAAAAATTTGAATGGTTATATATAACCAAAATTGAATTTGTATATGAATGAAATATACAAATGAAATGAATTAAAATTGGATTCAGAATTTGAATTAAGAATTTAAATCCTAGGAGATTCGAAAAATATTTTCTGAAGTATATTTAAATATATCTTGTTTTTGAAGGATTTTTGAAAAAAAAATCCTTTTTGAATGGATTTTGAAACTGATAAAGTACTGAACTCACTTCAGTGGAAGGGAAATAATTCTGATGATGGTCGTGACTTCATCAGTGTTTATTTTCGAGTTTCTAAGTGATGATTGCAACCTTAGAAAACTTTTGATGAAATTTTGTTTGAAAGAAAACAAGTTAGTTTGAAAATTCAAATGTTTTGAATTTGAAATGGAAATAAATATATTTATTTATGGGATTTCAAAAGGATTTAAATTAAAACCCAGGGATTTGAATTCTGGAATTAAAATTTAACTAAGCAAGTTAAATGGATCGAAGTGAATAAATTGATCAAAATCAATTTGAATAAATTTAAACGCATACGAATGAAATATGAATTGGATATGAATGTATTGATTGTAAACCATTCAGATTAAATGAATGTGAGCGTATAAGATGTGCGATGCAAAAGAAAACCAAAAGTTGGGTAGAACTAAAATTGCAGAAGTATAAAGTGTTGAGTTTCAACATAAGCGAGTTTGAAAATAAATGGATTTAAGACATTTTTCCTACCTTAGTAATTTTGGGGACGAAATTCTTTTAAGGGGGGAAGAATGTAATGACCCCGATTTTGATCGATTTATTTTAAATATTTAATGTTTGTTTTAAATATTTAGTTGATAATATAAATTAATTTTTATATTGAGTTATCGATTTAATAATCGAATATAATTTAATTTAGAATATATCGAATTATTGTAATTCTAAATATAATTGAAATCGAAGTTAAAAACTGAACCAAAATGATTCATATGATAAGTAGGAATTTTATTCGATATATACGATAATAAATAGTAATTTATTATCAAATAATCTGTGGTTTTCGAATTTAAATTATATTATATTAATTTAATATGGTATATATGTTGAAATTAAATTTCAGAATATTTACTGTTGAGTTCAGAATAGGGTTATTATATGGAAATGTTGGTCGGTACGCTAGAATAGTGGTTTGTGATTTAAATTACTGGACCCCAAGATATTTGATTCTGGATAGGTTCGAAATAAAATCGATATCTATCTAAAAAGAATAAAAATCACTTTTTATCGAATCGTATTAAATACGATATCAAATCAGAATCTATTTAAAAAGGGTAAAAGTCTATTTAAATCAAATCAGAAGAAAAGACACTTGTACTTCAGCGCAGACTAAATTACTTCGTGTTGAAGTTTCTTCATTTTATATAAACGCAATACTCTCCCTTCTTCTTTTTAATTTCGATTCCCTCTTTCTGTTCAGTGAAATCAAACCGCACCCTCCCTAATTCTTTTAAGATCGACTGAAGATTCAACAACCGTTCCCTTTTAGATTCAAACCCTTTGAGCCCTCCGTTCCATGTCGATGTCATTTATACGGGTGCGATGCTATTGTTCGATGATCAAATTCGAAAAAAGATTTGTGCTTTTGTTTTCTGGGTTTGTTTGGGTAGAAAGCTTCTCGCAATGGAAAATAGGTCGAGTTCGACACTTGGTAGCGCGTCAGAAGGAGATCGAGATGCTGATTTCCATGATAGGGTCGGCAAGCTGTTGGTGAGAGAAGAAGGGTAGATAAGAGGATGATATATTTGAGTGCGACAATTTCTGATGAATCCGAGAATCACGTTCATGTCTCCCGATACTAGGGTTCAATTTTAAGAAACAAGGCATCAATTTTTGGGGCACATTCGAGTGTTGTCTAGTGGTGCTCGGTTGGAGGTGAATCTGGAAATTGTGAATACAAACAGTAAGGAAGTAGTGTGAAATTGTGAATCAGGGAGCATGTATCCTATTTGTATATAGATTTTTATTGGAGCAGAAAATAAAAAGAAAAAGAAAGAAAGGTTCAGGACATTTAATATCAAGTGTTGGACGTGGTCTTGCCTTGGTGAAGGAGAATAAATGGATAAGAGGACTGCCATGTGCGTGAGCTGCTGCAGGAAATGTGCAATTTTAATTCAAGGAAGATGACTAGTAATAAGGTGATTTAGTGGTTATTAAATTTTAAACTAGTTAATTGCATTTAAATTCGAGTAAACACTGTAACAGCGATATATCTTTTATATGATATCAGATTTTCACGAAAAACGAGATTCGTTGGAATCATACCAGCGATAGCTGTCGAACTAAAGTATTTTAGAACTAGCTGGAGTTTTGGTTAAATTAAACGTATGTTTAATTTAATAAGGAATAAATGGCTATCCTGACCATTTAAAACCACGGTGAGTAAAATCTCACTCCATTTAGAATTATTTTTATTCGTTAAAATAATTGTTCGTTGTTTGTTTGGTTGCATTAAAATATTATTTGGCTGTTAAAAATATATTAGTTATATAGGATTTGTGTTTGTGGCTACTATATATATATATATATATATATATATATATATATATTGGTGATTGGTTGAATTCCCGCAGTACCATTAGCGGATGCCTGCAGTATCATAAGCGGATGAGCCTATACGCCCCATGCTATGATAGTGGATGACCTTCTATACCGCGATATTCTGCCACGAAGCAGAATGGGTATTATTTATGTTGGCTAACGTTTGTGGATGTAGGGGAAACAGATTGGAGGGATCCAACTGGATTCCACAAAAATATTATTGTTTGTTTGTTTTCATATATATTATCATATATGATGTGTTATAAAACCCATGATTTGATAATTCAGTGTTTTTGGATATTTAAATATCACTGGGCTAAAATGTTGATATATAAAAGTATCGTGAAAACGATATTTGGGATTCAAATGGGAAATTCTATTTTTCTAAAAATAGAATTTGAAATTCGAATGGACTAAAAATATTAACTTGTTTTGAATAAATAAAACAAGTATTGGAACTTATAAACGTTGTTTATAAATTGAATAATGTAGAGAATTGAAGTGAAATTATAAACAGTGTTTATAAATAAAGTGGAAAAATTATCATTTGATAATTCGAATATTTAAACCAAATGTGAATTTAAAAATAGAAATGGGGAAATCGTTTTAAAGAAATAAATGATAGAATTTATTCTGATGTTCAAAATATAAATTGAACTAAAATAAATCTGTAAGGAATTATGATTTGAATTCGATTAATTCAAATTTATTTAAATAAAAGTTAAATTGAATATGAAAATAAATTGGGTGTTATATATATAAGTTAATATAAATAGAAATTTCCAAAATAAGATTTTGATTTTTAAATAGATTTCGAAATAGACTTGTTTAAATATGAAACAAGGAAATTTATAAAATGGTGTTTATAAATATAATGAATTAATTATCAAGAGATAATTTGAATATTTAAATTCAAATATGAATTTAAAAATAGAGTTTGAAATCATTTGAAAGGGAACAACGGTTTTTATTCCGCAATTCGGAATATCAAAGGGATGGAGTTTCAAATAGAAATTTGAAAAGGGAACTTGTTTAAATATATGAAACAAGAAAGTTGAATTTATAGATAGTGTTATAAATTCGGTAAAATAAATTATCATTTGGATAATTTGAACCATTTAAATTCAAATTGGAATTTAAAAGTAATTTGGGAAGTGTTTTGAAACAAAACGATTGATTATATTTTGGAATTCGGAATATAAGCCGAATTAAGAAGAATTCAACGGGTTTAATAATTGAAATTCGATTATATTGAATTTTATAAATAATTTATTTATTAAAGGAATTGGAAATAAATATAGAAGATCGAAGTATAAATAAATATATTACCGAGTAAGGAAAAATCGAGAATTATGGATAATCGAAAATATTATGTTGAATTGGGAAATTGATTTGATATATATTAAAAATATATCAGAATGGAGTTATAATTTATATATATACAAAGTATAAATGTTTATATATATATCAATATAATTAAGACGAGCTCGTCGCAGCGCGACAGTTCGTAAATTGGTGGTTCGAACTTCAATCGAGTACATAGAACTCAATTTAAGTCGGAATTCTTTGAAACAAGAACAGTCAGAACCGATTTGATATTAGTTTTCTAATGGAAGAGAAAAATCTGGATTTCGTCTGATAGATTTTGAGTTATGTCAAAATCAAATTTTTAGAAAAGCAGCGCCAAAATCGTTTTAAAACCATAATGGTTTATATAAATAAATATAAGGATTTTAAGTAAATAAAATCCAAATTTCCATTAGAAAAATCCGGATTTGAGTTGCAAAATAAATACGAACTCAAGTTGTGTAAATAAAATGATTTTTGAAACAAAAATCAGATTTTAAATTATTGAATATAATTAACTAATTAGAAGAAAAATTAGTTAATGAACCTTTGGGTTGAATTGGACAATGGATAAGAGAATAGGGTTTGTAATTCATATTCGAAATCGAATATGGAAATTGAATTGGAAATGGAATTCAAATGGGTTTATAAGTAAGTAAATATTTGTAATTGAACTGATATGTTCAAACAGAAAATAAAATAGGCAAAAGAGCTAATTAGAGAATTAATTAGCGAATTGAATTAAAATGGCCAGATTGAGTTGGAATAAAATGTAAATGGGCGTATATGTGTTAACAGGGATGGAATGAAGAGAATGAAGTTTATAGATTTAGTGCCTGACAAAAAGGTACACATTTAAATTCCATATGAGGTTTCATGCGCCGAATCGGCAAGCCGCTTGGCTTTTCAATTTTATTTTTGAATGGAAAGGGCCTAGAGAGGCGAGTTGAGGTTTGAACTATCCACCGGTACAAAGGAGGTTATGGCGAAATTTTCCTAAAATTTAAGGAGTCAGAATATTTTTAAGAAAATTTGATAGTTAGAAATCAATGTATATATATTGTAACAACCCGGAATTTTGGGCCAATTTAAAATTTTTATTTTAGTAATTTTAATGGATTTTAATATTTAAAATATTTTATTTTAAGTAATAATGACTAAAGATTTCAGAATAGGCAAACTTAATGCACATGGAAGAGTTACCAGTTATAAATCACGATTTAACCCAGTCACTAGTAACAGTCCAAGCTTACGTGTATGTACAGTTGTAGATTGGAATAAATATTTATTATTTACGTTACATTATATTGTCTTTATTTATCCTCTCATTTCTTCATTAATTCTTAGGAAACCCTCTCAATATATAGTAAGAAATCAATACATTCTCACGCATGTGCACTAATTTTTAATGCCTCATTATTCTAGCCACCTTTTTCTTTTATACATATCAACACGTTCGTTCATTTCTAAACTTGCGTATTTTGTGTCTATTATGAATAAAAGCAAAACATGTTGTACATATGTTTGGTGCAAATTAATGCTCACATTTAATTTGAATTAATGAGTAAATTACTTGGTCACGTTTACAAAAAGAAAGCAAAATAATCTTTTCATTTGTTCAGTGGGAAGCATATAGATATATACCATTTATGGTATTATTTATAATGCATGCATGCGGTCCATGTCCAAAACCAATGCAAGCCACGTTTCTATATAATAATAAAAATGTTGCTTGCACATTTATTGTCTCACTCACGTTATTTATTTATTTATTTATTTTTGTTTTCTTTTATTTTATTTTGCGTGCATTAGCTAGAACGTTTCATACACTTTAAATGTGGCATTAATTTCCTTTCCCCTTTTTCAATCTGATGTATGTAACGTCTCGCATTTTTGTCGGTTGGTATTTGAATATTTAAATCAGTTTAAAATATTGAATTTGTAATATAAGTGGATTTATATATTAATTAAAAAGAAGTTGAACGTATATAAATATATATTAATCATAATCGAGCTCAGAACAACCCTGCAGTTCGTAATTTAACGTTCTGAACTTCAACTGAGTGTACCGGACTCGTTTTGAATCAGATTCCTTCGAAACGAGAAACTTTGGAATCTGTTGAACTATATCTTTCTAATAGAAGTGAAAAACCAAGATTTCGTCGTATAGATTGCAAGATATGTCCAAATCAAATATTCGAAAAGTCGCTGTGAAATCATATATCGACCGTAACAGTTATTTGAATATAACTTGATATCGGATGCAAACCGGGACAAGGTTCTTTTGAGGCGCAGCGATAATTTAATTTTTAGAATTTTACTGTAATTTTTAATTAATTAAATATGCCACTTTTTATTTGGAGAATTGTGCACCCTGTATCGGTATTTCGGGATTTCAAAATATAAGTCAAACTACCGGTATTATCATATTTTCGGAATCGTGACACCTCGCTGAGCACGACTGTACTCTTAGTTCTGTCCGTACGTAAGTGAAATTGTATGAGCTGAGGTAAACAAATCTTTAAAAACAAAACGCATATATAAAATAAACACAGAATGCATTTTCTTTGCATGGTATAATCCGATGATCATACTTTCACGAATGCCTTTGAAGACGTATAACTAAATGATAATATGTGAATAATAACAATACAGAGTCGGATATCAAACCAAGATAAAGATATTATATAAATAGAAAATGAAAATGTACCAAACCTATTCCATCACCTTACTGCATGTGTACTCACCTAGGAACTTCCTACGTTGGAAATATAAAGGAACCAGTTGCCAGTAAGCGTACCACGTCTGGAAAACATGGACAACCTTACCCTATTCCTTAAGCAATCACCCTACTCTATTCCAATCCACACGCACAGCAAGAAGTCTATGCTTAACATTTTCTTTGTTTTCAACCCCTACCCTATGTCTTCTCTTTTCACACCTGATTTAGTTGATTTAATGAATTGCCATCAACACAGAAACTTGAGAAGAAAATACTTAGAACCCATCACCCTATTCACAGAATCCATCACCCGGTATGTTTTGTCCAAATCGAATTAAATAGAGCATAACCTATTGATTTAAAATCTTGCTCCCTAGCCTGTACGCAACACGAGATGACGTTCTTCTTATCAAGAAACCCCCCTCCTATAAATAATGTGCCCGTCGCCATTCTCCGCATATAGGAAATATTAGCTTTTACCTCAAATGAAAACAGTGCGGTGGACGTAAGTCAGTCGAGCAGAATGATGCATGAGTCAGAGCGTGATGAAGAGCAGTTAAAGGCGCATGGGTTCGTCACCGGTTCTAGTGTGCTCATGTGATAGCATGATGACGGTCTGAGCCGCAGTGGAGACTATGTGGTCGAGCTGAGATGGCATGCGTGGAGTGTTGGAGCAAAGTAGTGGGAAGAGAAGTAGTGAAGTCAGGAGAAGTTTATGGTGAGAAGTTGGTGGCAAAAGGCGTGAGGAGGAATAACTGGAAGGGAGGGCGTATGCATGAAGAAATGGTGAAACTTATATAAACACTGCGATTTGGGGTTTCTCATCAGGAAAGTCCAATGTTTTTGGCTTCACAATAAATTAAATTTTGTTCCACTCAGTATAGTATTTGGGTTTGAAGAAAATCGCAGCAGCTAGAGTTCGCTGCAACCAGTGCTTGAGCCGTCGAGGTTCATAGTTGAGGTCCGGCGTTGGAAGGTGGTAATGAGTTGTGAGCTTGAGTGCTTGACAATGGCATTGAGGAACATGAGTATAGAAGACGTGGGAGGAAGATGAATAGCTATTTCGTCACGTGGGTCTTGGGGTGGTTACTGCTAAACTGATGGCGACGCAGGTTATAACTGGACGGGTCTTACACTTTGTTTATGTGGAGAGTATAGGAGGGATGAGGGTGCGGAGTACATGACGTTGGGTTGAAGTTAGTGCAAAGAAGAAAGAGCCATTTAAAATACGTAATAACAACAGGAATGAAAGTAAAGAGGCCATGCAAAGTGGAAGTGCGGTTCTAGTTCATGACCAAAGAAGAAGTAAAAGACAAGGAGAAATGGGTATGCGTAAGATAATACTTGCTTGGGGAAGTTTCAGATGTTGATTTTTGGAGCAGTGTGTAATTTAGATGGAGGAGAAGGTGGAGTAGCGGATTCAGTTCAATTGTAAGTGAACGGGCCGGTTTAAACAGAACGTGAGGCCCAGAAAAGTAAAACGTATAAAATAATAATAAGAAAAGAAAAGTGTGGATGGTCATGAAATAGTGATGGAGCTTAGACAATGTTGGAGGATTATAGAAAGCAAAGAATACAAAACCAATTTTGAGAAATCTGGTATTGCGATATCCTGAGGTGGAACGAGTGAATGTTTCATGTGATATTTTAAAGCGTTTGAAGCATCTTGATGATGATGTATTGATGGTGCTGGCAGTTGATGAATAACGGAGCATGTGAACTAATGGAGGAGCAGACAGTGTTTCCCTTAGCTTGCGTTTTAAGTCAAGGGTCACACGACAAGCATTGGGTTTGGGTTGACAGTGTTCGGCCCATTTAGAAGTAGCATGGTGGCGAAACAGTGGAGACGGGCGTGGCACTGGCATGTGTTGGACGGTGGGATTGTCACTGTTTGAGTTGATGGAAAACAAAGAAAATATATATAAAGAAGTGGGTTCATTTGCACAGCGGGGTTCTGGCCGACGCTCATGGCCATCGAGGGTGAGTGCGAGGCGATTACGATGGGATGGTCAGTTTGCGCTCAAACGGTCGCACGATGAACGGTGGCCAGAAAGAGTCAGCCTGATAAAGTCGGATAGTGGCAGAATAAAACGCCGGATCAGATCAACCGACGTAAATCGTTATTTAACGGTTAACGCGCCAAGGTGAGTAAAATCACTAACTCTTATCTATTTTAAAATATTTTAATTATATTTTAATGTTGTTTGAATGCTGTGTGATGGTCGATTAGGTAGATTACAATTTATTTGGTTGAATATTTTATACCGTTACATATGTACACATCACCGGTTGGACGCTGATTCCATCGATTAGAATATCCCCTAGTATAGAGTTGGTGTAAATTGTGTTGACTGACATCTGTGGATGCGGAAACCGGTTGGAGGAATCCGACCGGATTCCTCGATATTTATATGTACTGTTTGTTTTGTATGCACTGTTTGAACCCGAATTATATTTAAAACCCGGTGTGAATATTGATGTTGAACGAAAATTCAACATTTGTTTAGATTAAATAAATAAACGATATCGATTTAGAAAATGTTAACAGTCGACGTTAAAACCATCGTTTTGTTAAGAAACTGATTTACCGTCAGGCAAATCAATGAAGTTAATTATAGAAATTATATTTTTATAATTAAAGTGAAGTTTTAAATTATAATAGAAGTTCTATTATAAACCAGTATTTTAGAGTTCGTTTTTATAAAGCAAATAAAAGCGATTGTTGATATTTAAACAAGTTTATAAAGTAAAAACTATCCGACGATTAAATATTTGGATAATTATATTTAAGATAAATAATTTAGAGATATCATTAGATTAATCTAATGTTAAGAAGTAATTAAAATCAGTTAACGAATTTACTGATGGAAATAAGTTGATTTAATGAACTGTTATTTGGGAACATGATTATTAGATTAATTGGTCTTTAATTAATCTAATGAAAACAGGTTAGAAATAAGTTTATCGAAATTAATGAGAGTTAATTACCATTTAAGAAGTTATAGATAAGAACTGGGAAATGGAGAAAGTAAAGAGTTAATGTTTAAATTAAATATTCATAAACCACAGAGATTCCAAAGTAAGAATATGGTGTTGTAAAACCATATTCCAAAATACAACAAGGAAATACGATTTAATAAATATATTAAGTAATAAGGAATTTGAATACAGACTTGTATCGGTTCTAAGGTAAGAACGTTGTCGATCAAGGTCTGAGAGGTAAATAAAATACCCCAACTTGAACGGCTTCGCTATTACCGAGGAATGATATCAGTTTGTAACGGAAAGAGATGTCAAGATTTTTGGTAACAGAAAGAGATGTCAAGATTTTTGTAACAGAAAGAGATGTCAAGATTTTTGTAACAGAAAGAGATGTCAAGATTTTTGTAACGGAAAGAGATGTCAAGATTTTTGTATAAAAGGAATATGGCAGCGTATGCAAGTCTTAGAATTATAGCGATAAAATAACGCTGTTGATAAGATAAGTGTGACTGTTATGTCAAGATTAGTTATAACAAAGAATATTACAGCGTATGACAATTTGAACTATAGCAATAAAATAACGTTGTTGATAAGGTAAGTGTGACTGTAATTAGTTATAAGGAGAATATTACAGCGTATGACAAGTTTAGAACTATAACGACAAATTAACTGCTGTTGATTTGACTTAAGCATGACTTTTATATATAGCGGCACTTCCTAGGAAATGTAACAGTTTGGTTTGAAATCCAATTATTCTAGAGTAATAAGTAACGACGTTTGTTCAAAGAAATATAAGAAAGAGTTTAGAAAAAGAATTGGGGAATCGTATTAGAAACTGATGACAGCATTTCGATGTTCGAAATGTGATTAGAATTAAACCATTAGGATTTGTAACTAGAATTCGACAATGTCGAATGTATTAAAAGTAAACTATTTTTAGGGATTATAATCTGATATAATAATTAACATTTAGTTGTAAACAAATAAATGTTAAAGAGGATAGGAGTCAGTACTTAGTTTATACTTGATATCGATTTGATAAGAAGTTGACTTAGAAACAGAGTTTACAAAGTGAAATAGGAATATATAAAGTATGAAAGAGATTTCGATAAACGGGATCATGGTATTGATTTATTTGATAAAGATGTTCAGATTTCTATAATAGAAATGATATTCACATTTCAAAGTGAATAATGTTTTAAAAGTGAACGTTGGGCCGATTAAAAGGTTAAAATGAAATTGGAAGTATTTTCCAATGCAAATAGGGTAGATTGTCCAAGGGTAGAAAATAAAGAATGTCAAATTAATGAAAATAGTTCGAACGTTAATAACGTATGTTTTCTGGAACATGAAAGGATAAGAGTTTATAATAACTGGAAATGTTTTCCAAGAAGTATGGACAGGCTAAAACGGGATTTGAGAAATATCTGGTAAGATATGAGAATTCGAATAATAAAGTCGAGTGTTAAAATTAAAAATACCCGTGGTTGTGCGATGTTAATTATACATTAGAATGAATGTTGTTTTTACTTCGATAGTTAAATAACCGACTATCAAAGTGTTTGACCATCGTTTTCGATATGGAGAGACTGGTTGGATACGTTATCCGAAACCACTCCGTATAGGCATAAGCGCTGCGAATTAGATATGCTGAAGATGATTGAAGACGGAGTTAAATGCAAGGGTCGTCCAGTTCTAGAATAATGTTTTTGTTTGTCCAGTCCCAGGACAACTTGTATGGACGAGTGTCTGACAGAGTATTTCCAACGGTAGCACCGTTGATTGTACGAACATACCAAGTTGGTGGGGAGAAGGTGACTTCTCTTTATTCTACACCCAGTGTGCATTTGTGTAATCAATGTGTGATTACGGATTTGACGATGTGACATTCAAAGTGAATGGTGATCAGATGTTCTGAAGATAGACGTAGCCTCTAGCCTCACAACCAGGAAGTGACAGAAGTTGGGCTAGGCAGCATGGCTAGTTGGGTCATCCCCAAGCAGGGTGTATTGTCATCGATCTAGAGAAAATTCATATTTATACTTCTTTTCGATTCTGTATCTTCGGATGACGGTTGGATGGCCTACAACCGTGGTGGCAATATATTCGCGACACTCAAGCTAAATGAGTGAGCGGTCATGTGTGGCCGGGTTGCAAGACGTTCTTGTTGAACCCTGAGTGTATCCCCTCTAGAGTACACTATTCAGAAGGTGCTCCCATACCTTGTCTGTTGGAATCCATTCTCCGATAAGCGCCTTGCGGTTTATGATTTTATACTATATATATGTGGAACGTGAGATGTAAGCGTTCTGCTACTTGGAAAATTATTTGTTTAGACATTATCATAATATCACTGTTTTTGATATCAAAGTAATTTGGGCCATAGTAAGGTAAAAACCGTCCATGTTTATGTGTGGGCTGGTCTTACTATTATCCTTTTGTTTCAAAAGGATTTTCTTCAAAGTAAAACTGTATGGTTTGAATTTACTCACACCAGTCCGATGACTGATCCAGAGTTTATTTTGTTTTTTTCCCTAAACTCTTGGGTGCCCAAATTTGTACGGGCAGTCAAGTGTTTCAGGCTTTGCAGATTTCACTTAGAGGAGCTCGAAGCAGAAGGCTCCACCCTTAGTATTTAGAGATTATTTCCGCTGTGATCAGATGTATTGTACTCTGATAATGGTATGTATATACAATACAGTTTTGTATTCAAAGTTATGTTATATAATACATTTGATTTGTTCCGCTGCGAGTTTCGTGTTACTCTGATCCTGTTCAGTTGTGATCTTCTTCTTCTTCTATTCTATTAGTTCTATCTTTTCTTTCTCACCCTCTAAATTCTTCTATTAATATCCTGGTGTTTTCGATGCTTGAATAGTCAACAGTGTGTTTTTATGTTGATTTTCTGGGTCGAAAATCCATCCATTACAATGTACCTTTTAAAATATATATATATATATATATATATAGGAAGAATTCAAAATTTTGTAATATTGTCATTCATGACTTAATGTTTAGATCCACAATTAATGACCTTATCTCTCTTCCCTTTTATTCTCGTTCTTTTCTCTGTTTTATTCTTATTAATCCGATTGAATATGTTTCCTATATTGTTATATTTATTGTTATAAATTTTGAAATTTAAAAGTCACCACAACTTTCTATATGTCAGCATCAGGCATATAAACCATCATGGATAATTAATAAAATATGTAATTGGAGAATGCATTCATAAATGGAATAATTAAAAATCTCGCATAAATATACATAAATAAAATTTCAATGTAGAAAAGCATATTAATTGCACGATTGAATTTGGGATTTAGACACATGTCTAAACCGAAAGAGAATGTAATGAAAATATGGAAACGTATAAGTCGCACGTTGTGAAATAATTGCACGGGTTAATTGCCCACTAATTCACATGGTTTTCAAATTTTAGATATACATGCATATATATATGTATGATAGGTATATGTGTGTGTGTGCGCGCGTGTGTGTATTAATTATGCATTGACGATATGTCTTTTTGACAAAATACAATTAATGTTCAAATTCTATATTTAAAGTTTTGATTTATTAGACATTTAAAGGTTTCTATTTTTTTTTATATATATAGTAAGCACATTCTAGTAATTAATTAACATGATTTTGAATTTCCCTAACTATGTGCATATAAAGAGAAGTCTTTAGGTTCATATATCATTAATTATGCACGTTTAGAAATTAGTTAGGCATTGATTGACAGATCAGCCAATCAATATATTTAAAAAAATTAAAAAAAAATTTAAGGGCATAAGTTACTCTGCCTCCCTTATGAATACACTTTCTATCCAACACCAAATCTCACAACTCCATTCCCTATTCTCCGCCTCCATTATGTAAAACTTCTAAAAAAAAAAAAAGTTGGAGTTCTAAGATTTATGTTTGTACAAAACAAAAATTGGAGGATGGTTATATGTAGAACTGGAGATTCTTATCAAGGCCTCGGGTGGCGGTACGATGGGAGGAGGTTCAAGTTGAAGTTGGATTTCTCGGTTTCCAAATAATAGCGTGAAGAAGGAAATCTGAATTTAACGATTTTTGAAGTGTTGCAATCGTAGAGACGAGTTCAACAATTCTAGACGGAAAGGAGTGATTCCGAGCTATTTGAATTTTGACTAAAATCGCGAAGGACGGTGAGATATCTAATTTTTAATATTTAAAAATTTAATTATAATTGTTATGTGAATACCTGTATGTAATCTGCGATGTGGTGATTGAGATTTATTATATGTCTATATGATTGTGATGATGTATGATATCATGTTATGGCCTGTTGTTTAGATCTGTACTCCTTGTTGTATTCCCAATAGAATCCTCATCATTATTGTTTTTATTTTTATTTCTTACATAAAAATAAAAACATTAAATCTTTATTTTGTTTATTCTTGTTACAAAATAAAAGCAATTTTTACTCTAATTTTGGTAACGAAAGAAACACCAATTTTTACCTTTATTTTGTAAACTAGATAAAGTGACAAATGTTACTCTTCTTTTTGCAAACATAATAAAATGAAAATTTTTATTTTTATGTGGACAAAGAAAATAAAATACCAATTTATTTTATGTTTAATTTGTAAACATAATAAAGAGGATTATTTTATGTTTATTTTGTAAACATAAAAAAAGGATTATTTTATGTTATCTTGTTTACATAAGAAAAAGACAAATTTTTGTTTACATAATAAAAAGACTATTTTAACATTTAATTTTGTTTACAAATAAAACACAAACTTTTAACATTAATTTTGTGAATAGAATAAAAAGGACAAAGTTTTACATAAATTTGATTAACAAAATAAAAGACAAGGTTTTTACATTAATTTTGTTCACCAAATTTTTACCCTTATTTTATGAACATGATAAGGTGTAAGTTTAATCTTTATATTATAAAATGTAAGTTTAAATCTTATTTTCCTTTACAAATAAAGATGAGGCTTTTATTGTGATTCATCAAAAGTACACAAATTTATATGCTGTGTTAACTTTATTGTGACGACACAAATTTATATGTTGTGTTAACTTTATTGTGACGACACAAATTTATATGTTGTGTTAACCTTATTGTGATGAAACCAATTTAAATGTTGCGTTAACATTATTGTGCTGACGCAAATTACATCATCATATTAATATTGTAGTAATAACACAAATTTACATTGTGCGTTGATTTAGTTGAGATGACGCCAAACTTCACCGTCACGTTATGTAATGAATCAAAATTTACCAAATAAGCATATCATTCATATGGAGTAGAATGAGTAAATAAGTATATAAGCATATCATTCATATGAATCAAAATTGAGAATATAAATTTTGGCATTTATGTCAATGCAAAATTGTCGTTTTGTCATTAGAATTCGTAAATAAGTAAAAATGCCATTTTTACTTTTTAAGATTTGATTAGAAACTTAGAGTTTGTTTTGACAAATAAAATTTACTTTTATTGTCATTGGAAACTTAAAATTTGATATACAAATAAAATTCACTTTTTATTTGTCATTAGGAAACTTGGAATTTGTATGCAAATAAGATTTGCTCTTTTTTTATATTATTAGAAACCATAGAAAAATGTGAATATATCAAATACTCTTTTATGTGCCATTAAGATTCATAGGAAATTGTTTATATATATAGGTGCATTTATGTGTCATTAAAGATTCATAGAAAGTGATTACAAATAAATGACTATTTAATTGTCATTTGAATAACATAGAAAGTGATTACAAATAAATGACCATTTAATTGTCATTTGAATAACATAGAAACTTGTTTACAATAACATGACATCTTTTTTTTTACATTTTGTTATTTTGAATAAAAAGGACAAATTTTTGTTAGAAAATGTAAATTAGAATAGAAAGGGCATTCTTGTTAGACAATATACATTAGGATAAAAATAACCCTTTTTGTCGAATTAGAATTTACAAATGGAAGTTGTCAACAAAGACAAAGTTATTATTTTTCATTCGTTGTTGAAATAGAATTGTATGCAATATAAAGAATATTTCAATGTAAAGTTATACTTTGGGAAATATGATATTTCAGAAGTTAAATATTTTTAAAATATGAAATATTTTAAAATAACATTTTAGGAAATAATTATAATTATAATTATAATTGTTCTTGGACACGAGGTTAGGTCACGTTTATGGCGGAAGTCTGCCCGGTACCAACCGGCATATCCAGCAGCCATAAATGTTGGGCCTAATGTGAGAGGTCCAAGTACACGAATACAAATTGGGTTTTGACTCGAGGTTAAGCCCAACTGTGGAATAAGTCTGCCCGGAACCAATCGGCATATCCAGCATCCACAAGTTGTAGGCCTAATGTGAGAAGTCTGGCCCATTATAAAACATAAATGGATAATATAACGAATTGGATTATTTAATCCATTGTGAATAAAAACATCATTTTAACCTGAATAAGTTTATTAACTTATATTATCCATTTTATAATGAATATTAAAAGAGTTAATTTCAAAACTAATATTTTGAAAATAATGTTTTAATATGAGAAATGATATTTTGATCAGAATAAATGGTTTATTTATTTTAAAATAAATAAAAGGATTTACGTAAATAAATAAGAACAAGAAATTAAAACCCTTTATTTACAAATAGTGTAAATAAGGAAGAAAAAGAAGATGAAACCATTTATTTATATTTAGGTAAATAAATAACAAAAGGATAAGAATATATTTATTTACATTTAGGATAGGAAAAGAAAAGTAAAAACATTTATTTAGGTGAATAAATAAGAAAAGGAAAATGAAAACATTTATGTATATCTAGGTAAATAAATAAATGATAGGAAAGAATAATTTATTTACATTTAGGTAAATAAAACCAGAAGATAGAGAAGTACAATTTATTTACATTTAGAGTAAATAAAGCAAATGGTAGAAAAGAATAATTTATTTACATTTAGTGTAAATAAAACAGAGATAATAAAGGTGATATTTTTATCATCATTTTATATGCGATAAAAAGAATAAATTTTTATAATTAAAATCGCCAAATGATTTATATTTATATATATAAATATAAATTATAAACTTAATGACACGCGCGCGACAGTTCGCGTATCGACAATCGTAACTTTAAATAGTTATACCGAAAGATCCGACCATCGGATTTTCCCAAAACTGGAACCGTTAGGACCGCTTTGGGAAGATCTTTCCAACGATATAAACCTCATCAAAATCCAACGGTTAGTTTTCGAGATAAGTGTAAATTAAATTTGGTTGAAAACAGCGCCAGGGTCGCCCATTGACCCGAAGCGTCGTTATATTAATTTAAGCTTTTTTATTTTAAATAAAAATAGAAATAGGTCGTTATTAAATACCAATAACGATATGAACTGATTTCAAGTTATATATATATATATATATATATATATATGCGAGAATCATTTGAAAAGTCCGAGTTCAATCTCATTTCAAATGATTATACGACGTTCTAAGTCGAAGATTTAAAGACGGTGATTGAAGACCGGCGATCTTCACATCGAATGGATGTGTTGCTACTGAGACCCATGAGAGGAGTAGCTACCTTAAAAGGGCTTCAGTGGTGGTCGTTCGGACGAAGTGTTGATTTGTACGGATTTGACTTTCGCTCAGACCCAGGGCATAAGTTTATAAATGGAATGTATGTCTGACGTTGTAGTCCTTTATACTACATTCGTTGATCTCTCTTAATATATATCTGTTTGGTGGTTAACACCCTTCTCTGAGACGTACGAGCTTAGAGGTTATATATTGGTAGAAATCAATGGTATAGTATGGACTGTGTAACACCCCGAATTTTAGTTAATACTAAAATTCACTAATTTCAGGATAAATAATCTCAGACGTGGGAACTGGGGGTAACGGGCTGCGTTATTGCGTTCATCTCGGAAAAATACGCGAAATAGAGTCCGAGTTTTCGAGAATCGGAGTCCGTATGGCCCGGTTATGGCCCAAAGAAGTTTGCGGAAAAATTTAAAGCTAAAAACAGATTTAGAAATTTAAATTCAGGTTTCAAATTAGAACCAGCGGGGCCAGGCGGGAAGATTCCCGCCCTGACCATGTCGACAGGGCTGTCGACAGGCCTGTCGACAGGGGTGTCGACTTGCCTGTCGACTTGCCTGTCGACACGGCGTGGCGAACCAGGGTGCTTGGGTGCACCAGATCTGGTTTTCTGGCTAGGGCTGGGCTGGGTTCTAGAGATTTCCTAGATCTAACGGACCTAAACTAATCTAGGGTTAATCTAAGGGCCTAAAACACTACCTAATCCTATAAATAAGACCCTAACCCTACCCTAATTCATTCATAATTAGATCTTGTAACTAAACTATGGCAAAATGAAACTTGATCATGGCCTCCACAAATCAATGAAGAGAGTTGCAAGCTAATCAACCCCTAATCATCTTCTTCTTCATATTTGGCAACTAGTTTTACTTCATAAGTTTGCTAATCTTAGTTTTGGTGAGTTTCTATGGCTTTAATAATCAATTGTTAAATTGATTATGGTAGGATGTGATAATACATGGCTATGTTTGTGGATAAATGTGTTTATGCAAGTTTGTATGATATGTGATTTGCAAGTTTTATGTTAAATGCAAGTTTAAGGCCATGTTTTATGATGCAAAACACTATGTTAAACATTTATGCAAACTATATGTGAGAATATATGCAAGTTATATGTAACATGATATGCAAGTTATGCATGTGATTTTATGCATGCTAAGTATTTGATGTTATGCATGCTAAGTATTTGATGTTATGCATGCTAAGTATTTGATGTTATGCATGCTAAGTATTTGATTGTATGCATACTAAGTATTGGGTTTTATGCATGTTAAGTGTTTGGGTTTATGCAAGTTAAGTGGTGGGTTTATGCATAATAAGTATTTGATTTTATGCATAATAAGTATTTGATTCTATGCATGATAAGTAAGTGGTTTTATGCATGCTAAGTGTTTGGTATTATGCATAAATCATGACATGCAAGTTTACCCTTTTAAATATGGTATATACATAAGCAAGATGGCACCTTTATATGCTATGCATGTTTACCCTCCTTTAAGGTGCAAGTCATATATGCAAGTTCGACATATTATGCAAGTTATGCTTACATGCAAGCTCAACATGTTATGCAAGTTATGTGCATGATGTTATGTAAGTTATGTGCATGTTGTTATGCAAGTTCATATGCAAGTTATGTGTATGAGGGTATGCAAGTTATGTGCATGGTGTTATGCAAGTTAAGTTTATGAGATTATGCAAGTTATGTGCATGATGTTATGCAAGTTATGTATATGCTTAAATGCGAGCTTAATGTGATATGCAAGTATGTGAATGTTTATGCAAGTATATGAATGCCCATGCAAGTATGTGAATGCTTATGCAAGTTATGTGTAGGCTTAAATGCATGTCTAACATGTTATGCAAGTTATGAGAATGCTTATATGCAAGTTCAACATGTTATGCAAGACATGTGTATGATAATGTGCAAGTTTGGGTTAAATGTGGTTGGGTTAATATATGCTCATATATGCAAGTTGACATCCTCTTAACCCATGACAAAGTTGTATGCTAAACCCATGATAATTGTGATGGATCTTCCCCTTTATTATGTCAAGAAATGAGGACGATTTACGTGGGGAACGATGGGGTTGGTAAATATGTTAATAAATGTAAGATTGGGTATGATTAAGCATACCATAAAAATAAATTACCATAAGTGGGAATTTACCTATTGAGTTAGGTCTACCCCATGGGAATTTACCTATTGAGTTAGGTCTACCCATGTTATGGAAAACTTGATATTAATTCAGGATAATTAATATGGGGGTGATTAATTAGGTGTAATTAATCGACTAAGACACGAGGTTGGACTCATTTGTAGTGTAAAACTGCCCGGACCCGACCGGCTTAACCAGTTGCTACAAATGTCAGCCCAATGTGAGAGGTCTTAGCCATAAATTAAATACGTGATTAAGGTAAAGACACGAGGTTAGACTCTGTTATGACGTAAGACTGCCCGGACTCTACCGGCTTAACCAGGCGGTCATAACAGCCAGTCTAATGTGTGAGGTCTTTATGGGAGATCACGGTCTTAATTAATTAAGAAACACTTAACCATATTAGCATGTAGTGGGACATGAGGGGTTAAGTGGGTGCCTTGGGTGGCATGTAGTAACTAGTGGGGGGTGCCTTGGGTGGCATGAGGAAACTAGTGGGTTGCCTTGGGTGGCAATAGAAAATACGATTAGAATACTTAACCAAAGTGGAACATGTAATTAAACATGATTAAAGGGTTAAGTAAGTGCCTTGGGTGGCATGTGGGAATCAAGTAAGTGCCTTGGGTGGCATGCGGAAATCTAGTGGGCGCCTTAAGTGGCAATTAAAATATAATTAGATGACTTAACCAAACCTTAACGTGTAAGGGGGCATGATTATAAAAAGAGGTTAAGTGGGATGCACTAGATTAATGACAAGCTTAAGTAGTAGCTTGTGGGGGGCCCATTTCAACCAATATCCCAAACGTATCTTTGTGGGCTCGACCCATGTCGAGTGACGAGACACGCATATTGGGCTTGATTATAAGAGGCCAAAACGGGGTAGCGGTGGCAACGCAAGTCCAACGGGTTTCATATGCGTGTGTGGGCCCGGGCTGGTAGATAAGCCGTTGTTGCATCGTGTAGATATAAAGCCGTGCACCGTTGATATTATCAGGTGGCCACTTTAGGGGAGTGATACACCCCACTGTGGGACCAGCACGGGTATCTACGTTAGGGAGCCGATCGCTTGGGAGTAGTGGGTACACCTAGTAAAGATAGGGGCAGACGGCACCTATGTAGGGGTACACGAAACTACTGGGTAAGATAACTAGGTACACCTAGTGGAGGTAGGGGCAGACGGCACCTACGTGGTCAGCTAGAAGTACCAGAAGCTATTAGTTATATTTTCTAAGTCTTTAAGTGGGATCAACCTTTAAGTAGGAATTACTCTTGGTGGGTAGAACTGGTGTGGTGCAGTGTAGGAATTACCCTTGGGTGGGTAGGTCTGGGGTGGTGTAAGTTAGTAATTATCCTTGGGTGGATAAATACGTCGTTTCGATTATCGTAGTACATCCTGTGTTTTGTGGGCTACTTATTGTAGTCATTATCCCCAGAGGTACCGTATCTTGTTTATATCATACCCTAATTACTTTAATGGTTGTATTGTTAGGGTTATAGGACTCACTCAGACTTATGTCTGACCCCGTTGTTGTTTATCTTTTTCCCCACCCTCAGGTTATCAGAGTGGACTTAGCACTAGTGGGCTTGGACCAGACCGCTATATCTATCTTTTGGGGCTTGGACGGTAGAAGTAAAGCTCGGTTTATCTTTTGGCTATTGTCTATGTAATGGGATTATGCACTTCTATTTTATCAGGATGGATATTATGTACTTGACTCTTGTTATGGTTTTGTGATGTAACCAAACATGTTTTGTTAATGAAATGATGTTTTAAATTTTCAAGTATTACTTATATCTGTCCTGTTGTAATTTTTCTGTTCTATACTCACTAAAAATACTCCACCAAAACTAAGGCATTCCCTTTGTGAGTGACCTTAGCGGGTGTGGGGTGTTACACGTGGTATCAGAGCTTAAGGTTACCAGAACAGATAAAATTTTTAGAAAAACTATTTTCTAAGAATATTTTTGAAGGGAGTATTCTCAAAAACATGTCTTTTAAGAGAAAAGTTTTTGAAAGAAAAGCATAATCCCCAATAGCCATATCTATATCTTTCGAATTCTCCATTTTGAATCTCTTCCTCTCTCTCATTTTGAGTTTCCCCTCCGCGCATAGATGATCTTTCTAAGATAGATAAGGATGGAAAACCACTTCAAGGAACTTGGACATTAGTCGGACCAGAAGTTGGTTCAAGGAGGAGGAGGACTGGTAGGTACCTATAGGATAGACGATGAGAGGAAGGCTCAAATAGTTGTTTGGTTAATGAAAGATGAAACCTCATTGGTGGGAGGCTATGAGTGGAGAATAGGGAAGAAGAAGGCTGGTAGTTATCCTTTTGGAAGGGATAGGACACCTTATTAGGATTGTCCAAAGAAGCAAAGGCAAGGTATGGAGGGTAGTGGTATTCCCTCACGGCTAGGGTACCAGATGGGGATAGGACCGTCTAGGTTGGAATTTGGATTTCTATGATATCTGGTTCAAACTTTATTTGATGCATCGAGTTCGTTTATCTCATCATTGTTAGTTGAGTCACTGCACTTAGACACCAGTTTGGTAGAAGATCCCTTAGTTGTTTCAAACCCAATTGGGCTCCATGATGTGGTTGGGTTTGAAAGTTTCTATACTTAGCATTGGGTTTAGGTGTGATGCTTGTTGGGCTTCACGGGCTATGGGTTAGTTTTGGGGCATGGACTGGTTATCCAGTAGAGGTGCCGTTTTTGATTTTGAAGGGAGAGTTGTTAGGCTTATGACCCGTTTGGGTAACACTCTCGAGATCTCTTGTAATCCCATAGAATCTGTTATGCTAAGTTATCTAGAATCGCTTGACATGTCGGTCTAGAGTTTGTGATCTGTTAGAGCGGTCCGGGAATACCCGGATGTGTATAAGGAGGTGAAGGGCTTACCTCCGGAGCGGGAAATTGACTTCCAAATATATCTGGTGGGTAAGGCTAAACCAGTACCTTGGCCAGTGTGCCACGTGGCTCCTCGTGAGAGGAGGGAACTCCATAAGTAAGTAGGCGATTTGCTTGAGAAGGGGTTCATAAGACGAAGTATATCGGAGTGGGGCGCTCCAGTAGTTTTTGTTACGAAGGCGGATGGGTCCCTCAGACTTTGTGTAGGCTAAAGAGGATTAAATAAACTCACAAAGAAGAATAGATACCCATTGCCGAGGATTGATGATCTATTTGATCAGTTAGCTGGCGCCTCAGTATTTTTATAGTAGGGCTCAGCCACAGGATTTCATCAGTTGAGAGTGGCTGAGGATAGTACAGAGAAGACTGCCTTTAGGACTCCGGATGATTTTTTTTATGAGTGGCTGGTGATGCCATTGGGTTTGACGAACGCCCCGTATACTTTGATGATTTGATAAGAAGGGTGTTCAAGGAGTACCTAAATAAGTTGTGATGGTCTTTGTGGATGACATCTTGGTCTTTTCTAGGAGCAAAGCCAGTTAGGGAAAAACAGTGGTTTTGGAGTAAAACTGGCGAGGACATCCAGGGTTGGACAAGGGGCTTAATTATTTAGCCGTTTTTACTAGTATCATCTCACGTAGGTCGTCTGAATTCAAAGGAGGTATCCCTTGGGTGTTTGTCTGATATTGGTTTAGGCCTTTGGGGCTTGCATTTGGGGGAATGCCGAGTTCGATTAGGGTGGTCTGCGTGAGGGATGGATAGTTGTGATGATTTTGGATGATATCCTGGTGGAGAAGAGCATGCCCTACATCTTAGGGAAGTGCTGGAGGCTCTTCAAGCGCATAATCTTAGGACAGTAAAAGTGGATGGGATTCTTAGCATCCTATGGGTTTGAGATAGCGTATACCCCTGGCAAGGGTAACATAGTAGCGGGCACCCTAAGTAGAAAAAGGGTTGTCCTCGAGTTTGTGGTTCGTTGAACGACGGAGCCTAGGGTTTATTTCTATGTTGGATTTCAGACCTTCCGTTGATTATGAACCCGGTTTGCTAGCCTCTTTGGAGGTTAGGCCTACTCTTTTGGGGCTTAGGAGAAGCACAGAGGGACGACCCACAGTTGGTTGAGTTGGTGGAGAAGCTCATAAGGGGGGAATTCGTCCAGCCATTTGAGTAGGTACACCCTAGACGATAGGGGGTGCTCGCGTAGAGACGGTAGACTTTGTGTACCGCAAGACGAGGGTTTGAGGAAGGTTATTCCTGATAATGCACACCGTTCTAGGATGACCATTCATCCCGGTGGGGACGAGATGTACCAAGACATGAAAAGGACTTTCTTCTGGGCCGGTATGAAGAAAGATGTGGCCGAGCATGTCGCTCGATGCTTGGTGTGCCAACGAGTGAAGACGGAGCGAAAGAAACCAGGTGGGTTGCTTCACCCATTGGAGGTTCCGCAATGGAAGTGGGACAGCGTCTCGATGAATTTTATTGACGGGTTACCCAGATCAAGAAAGAGTAATACAGGAATTTGGGTGGTGGTAGACAGACTTACTAAGAACACCCATTTCATACCTGTGAAGAGTAAGTGGACTGCTCCATGGCTAGCTTCTGTATATCTTCGAGAGATAGTTCGATTGCATGGGGTACCCTCTAGCATAGTGAGTGATCGAGATCCTATCCTCACTTGAGAGTTTTGGAAGAGTTTGCAAGAGGCGGTAGGGACTCAGTTGTGTTTGAGTACTGCATATCATCCTCAGACGGACGGCCAGACCGAGAGGGTGAATCATATTTTAGAAGACCTTTTGAGGCTATGTGTCTTGGATCTTGGAGGTACATGGGAGGAGCATCTTCCATTTGTGGAGTTGCCCGACAGACTTAGTGGTGTACATGATGTATCCCATGGGAGGAAGTGCCTACATGAGACCGCAGAGGTGGTAGGGCCAAGTTTGCTTAGAGAAATGGAAGTAGAGCGTGATGCGACGATTCGACGAGCTCCTACTTGCATCCTTGGGTCAGAGATTTGGAAGATGAGAAACAGAGAGGTTCAACTAGTCAAAGTACAAAGGGAAGATGAAGAGAGCGACGCTACCTGGAAGACGGAAGCGAAGATGCGTTCGAGGTACCCTTTCTTTCGGAGGGTATGTCCTTTTGCTTCTCCTTCATCGCATATCTTGTGCTTATCTTATCTTTGGTATGTCCTCTCGTTAGTACCTTTGACCTTTAGATAGGGTAAACCTATGGTTGAAACATGTGTTTGAGACATGTTATGGTTGATGGATGCAAGTGGATGCAAGTGTTTGCTAGTGGTTGCTCGTGGATGCATATACACACACTCTAGGCACTAGATCGGCTCAATCACTTCATATTGCATATTGCATAAAATTGTGTGTAGGAAGCTATATCTATGGATGTATAATGATTGTGTTATCATATGGATGATGCATTTTGGTGAATGATTGTGCACTCATGTAGATATTGTATGTGTCGATAGGGTTTTCTCGCATACATAATGGATGCATGGCACTATCATGGTTTGCATATGTTCATATATTAGATAGGGAACATATACACACACTTTTTGCATATGCTCATACATCATTAGAAATTGTTTTAAGGACAATGGATGCCCGTGGTTGATGATTTGAGTAGATGGTTGTTTGGATGGTAGGATATGCATTCTCCTTAGCTTAGAGATTTCGGGGACGAAATCCTTTAAGGAGGGGAGAATGTAACACCCCGAATTTTAGTTAATACTAAAATTCACTAATTTCAGGATAAATAATCTCAGACGTGGGAATTGGGGGTAACGGGCTGCGTTATTGCGTTCATCTCGGAAAAATACGCGAAATAGAGTCCGAGTTTTCGAGAATCGGAGTCCGTATGGCCCGGTTATGGCCCAAAGAAGTTTGCGGAAAAATTTAAAGCTAAAAACAGATTTAGAAATTTAAATTCAGGTTTCAAATTAGAACCAGCGGGGCCAGGCGGGAAGATTCCCGCCCTGACCATGTCGACAGGGCTGTCGACAGGCCTGTCGATAGGGGTGTCGACTTGCCTGTCGACTTGCCTGTCGACACGGCGTGGCGAACCAGGGTGCTTGGGTGCACCAGATCTGGTTTTCTGACTAGGGCTGGGCTGGGTTCTAGAGATTTCCTAGATCTAACGGACCTAAACTAATCTAGGGTTAATCTAAGGGCCTAAAACACTACCTAATCCTATAAATAAGACCCTAACCCTACCCTAATTCATTCATAATTAGATCTTGTAACTAAACTATGGCAAAATGAAACTTGATCATGGCCTCCACAAATCAATGAAGAGAGTTGCAAGCTAATCAACCCCTAATCATCTTCTTCTTCATATTTGGCAACTAGTTTTACTTCATAAGTTTGCTAATCTTAGTTTTGGTGAGTTTCTATGGCTTTAATAATCAATTGTTAAATTGATTATGGTAGGATGTGATAATACATGGCTATGTTTGTGGATAAATGTGTTTATGCAAGTTTGTATGATATGTGATTTGCAAGTTTTATGTTAAATGCAAGTTTAAGGCCATGTTTTATGATGCAAAACACTATGTTAAACATTTATGCAAACTATATGTGAGAATATATGCAAGTTATATGTAACATGATATGCAAGTTATGCATGTGATTTTATGCATGCTAAGTATTTGATGTTATGCATGCTAAGTATTTGATGTTATGCATGCTAAGTATTTGATGTTATGCATGCTAAGTATTTGATTGTATGCATACTAAGTATTGGGTTTTATGCATGTTAAGTGTTTGGGTTTATGCAAGTTAAGTGGTGGGTTTATGCATAATAAGTATTTGATTTTATGCATAATAAGTATTTGATTCTATGCATGATAAGTAAGTGGTTTTATGCATGCTAAGTGTTTGGTATTATGCATAAATCATGACATGCAAGTTTACCCTTTTAAATAAGGTATATACATAAGCAAGATGGCACCTTTATATGCTATGCATGTTTACCCTCCTTTAAGGTGCAAGTCATATATGCAAGTTCGACATATTATGCAAGTTATGCTTACATGCAAGCTCAACATGTTATGCAAGTTATGTGCATGATGTTATGTAAGTTATGTGCATGTTGTTATGCAAGTTCATATGCAAGTTATGTGTATGAGGGTATGCAAGTTATGTGCATGGTGTTATGCAAGTTAAGTTTATGAGATTATGCAAGTTATGTGCATGATGTTATGCAAGTTATGTATATGCTTAAATGCGAGCTTAATGTGATATGCAAGTATGTGAATGTTTATGCAAGTATATGAATGCCCATGCAAGTATGTGAATGCTTATGCAAGTTATGTGTAGGCTTAAATGCATGTCTAACATGTTATGCAAGTTATGAGAATGCTTATATGCAAGTTCAACATGTTATGCAAGACATGTGTATGATAATGTGCAAGTTTGGGTTAAATGTGGTTGGGTTAATATATGCTCATATATGCAAGTTGACATCCTCTTAACCCATGACAAAGTTGTATGCTAAACCCATGATAATTGTGATGGATCTTCCCCTTTATTATGTCAAGAAATGAGGACGATTTACGTGGGGAACGATGGGGTTGGTAAATATGTTAATAAATGTAAGATTGGGTATGATTAAGCATACCATAAAAATAAATTACCATAAGTAGGAATTTACCTATTGAGTTAGGTCTACCCCATGGGAATTTACCTATTGAGTTAGGTCTACCCATGTTATGGAAAACTTGATATTAATTAGGGATAATTAATATGGGGGTGATTAATTAGGTGTAATTAATCGACTAAGACACGAGGTTGGACTCATTTGTAGTGTAAAACTGCCCGGACCCGACCGGCTTAACCAGTTGCTACAAATGTCAGCCCAATGTGAGAGGTCTTAGCCATAAATTAAATACGTGATTAAGGTAAAGACACGAGGTTAGACTCTGTTATGACGTAAGACTGCCCGGACTCTACCGGCTTAACCAGGCGGTCATAACAGCCAGTCTAATGTGTGAGGTCTTTATGGGAGATCACGATCTTAATTAATTAAGAAACACTTAACCATATTAGCATGTAGTGGGACATGAGGGGTTAAGTGGGTGCCTTGGGTGGCATGTAGTAACTAGTGGGGGGTGCCTTGGGTGGCATGAGGAAACTAGTGGGTTGCCTTGGGTGGCAATAGAAAATACGATTAGAATACTTAACCAAAGTGGAACATGTAATTAAACATGATTAAAGGGTTAAGTAAGTGCCTTGGGTGGCATGTGGGAATCAAGTAAGTGCCTTGGGTGGCATGCGGAAATCTAGTGGGCGCCTTAAGTGGCAATTAAAATATAATTAGATGACTTAACCAAACCTTAACGTGTAAGGGGGCATGATTATAAAAAGAGGTTAAGTGGGATGCACTAGATTAATGACAAGCTTAAGTAGAAGCTTGTGGGGGGCCCATTTCAACCAATATCCCAAACGTATCTTTGTGGGCTCGACCCATGTCGAGTGACGGGACACGCATATTGGGCTTGATTATAAGAGGCCAAAACGGGGTAGCGGTGGCAACGCAAGTCCAACGGGTTTCATATGCGTGTGTGGGCCCGGGCTGGTAGATAAGCCGTTGTTGCATCGTGTAGATATAAAGCCGTGCACCGTTGATATTATCAGGTGGCCACTTTAGGGGAGTGATACACCCCACTGTGGGACCAGCACGGGTATCTACGTTAGGGAGCCGATCGCTTGGGAGTAGTGGGTACACCTAGTAAAGATAGGGGCAGACGGCACCTATGTAGGGGTACACAAAACTACTGGGTAAGATAACTAGGTACACCTAGTGGAGGTAGGGGCAGACGGCACCTACGTGGTCAGCTAGAAGTACCAGAAGCTATTAGTTATATTTTCTAAGTCTTTAAGTGGGATCAACCTTTAAGTAGGAATTACTCTTGGTGGGTAGAACTGGTGTGGTGCAGTGTAGGAATTACCCTTGGGTGGGTAGGTCTGGGGTGGTGTAAGTTAGTAATTATCCTTGGGTGGATAAATACGTCGTTTCGATTATCGTAGTACATCCTGTGTTTTGTGGGCTACTTATTGTAGTCATTATCCCCAGAGGTACCGTATCTTGTTTATATCATACCCTAATTACTTTAATGGTTGTATTGTTAGGGTTATAGGACTCACTCAGACTTATGTCTGACCCCGTTGTTGTTTATCTTTTTCCCCACCCTCAGGTTATCAGAGTGGACTTAGCACTAGTGGGCTTGGACCAGACCGCTATATCTATCTTTTGGGGCTTGGACGGTAGAAGTAAAGCTCGGTTTATCTTTTGGCTATTGTCTATGTAATGGGATTATGCACTTCTATTTTATCAGGATGGATATTATGTACTTGACTCTTGTTATGGTTTTGTGATGTAACCAAACATGTTTTGTTAATGAAATGATGTTTTAAATTTTCAAGTATTACTTATATCTGTCCTGTTGTAATTTTTCTGTTCTATACTCACTAAAAATACTCCACCAAAACTAAGGCATTCCCTTTGTGAGTGACCTTAGCGGGTGTGGGGTGTTACAGACTGACAATGTGGCATACTAAGATGCATAAATCAAGGCTTTTGTTGAAAAGCAGGCCTTGTGGTTGATGATCAAAGCACAGTCTATTTAGGCATAGCTTTGTGTATATCATGACTTCGCGCGCCTCACAGCCCGGTAGAGTCTAAAACGGGAGAAGGGAACGCAGGGAGTGCACACGTTGCATTCTAGCTAGAGTGGTGCCAGGGACCTACCAGCGCTGGCATTTATTCATTGTGGTTGTTGGATTTTTCGAGGCCTCGGTTTATGCGGTCGCCACTGGCCGTATTATAGGTCCAAAAGGACCGGGAAGCGTGTGTTCAGGAATTGCCAATCCATTAAGCGTTAACGTATGGACCGGCCCTGCAGGATCCAAGGGTTGGACAGAGTACCAATCCTGGGGCATTTGCTAGAGTGTCTCGAATCGGTAAGGATCTCCTCCCTAGCCTTGACTCAGATGGAAACCCAAATTTCCAATACGACATCACGCGGTTTTGATTGTATACCTATATATGGCGACATAGTGGGATGGGGCACTCATGCCGTCTAGGATTGATACATTTACTTTGATGTATTTCAAATTGGTTGCACATTATTATTATATAATACCGTGTTTATCGTATCAAGCATCTTTTGATCATTATAAGGTAAAACCGTATCCTCCGGTTTGCATTGCATTGTGTGATGGGACTTGGGTCTTATAATGGTTTCATTTTTCTAAAAAGCATTGCGTTATTTTAACGATTTACTTTAGTCATGCACTGGCAATCCAATGGAGTAAACCCGTTCCGCATTAGCGGCGTGGTCCTGTGATTCGCCTTATTATTAGATAAGTCTAGTTAAAATTTCTCATACCAGTCCCATGACTGACCTGTAGTTTGTTTCACTGGCAAACTCGGGTGCCCTTATTTTTCACACGGGCAGTCGAGTAGCTTTTGCAGATTTATTTACAAGATCCTGGTCTACAGCTGAAGCGGTATTCGGGAAGCTCTGTACCCGTTTATTTCTTTTCAGTTGTACATTTGTGTTATTTTTCCGCTGCTATTTAAATGTAATTTAAACTCTGATATTGTATTTCAAATGTATATTATTTATACTCTGGAATATTCTTGTACTCTGATGTATTGTTGTATTCAGCAATAAAAATGTTCTTCAGTTTGTGTTCTGATGTGAGTTGTTCTAAAAGCAGTCCATGCTTTCCTTTACGGGGAAGTTTGGGACGTCACAGGTGGTATCAGAGCTTTGTTTTACAGAGCTCGAGAACAAGACACATTAGAACCGAACGAAAGAATTCATCAGAGATTGGATTAGTAATATCCAATAGGAAAACTCATTAGAGATAGGATCAGTAGTATCCTAAAATGAGAAAACTCATTAGAGATGGGGTTAGAAATGCCCTAGAATGAGTTCAGAGTGAAATGTTTATAATTAACAAATTTGTAACTATATATAATTAGATTTTAGAAAATATGATTTTTAATATATAAAAACTATATATATTTGAAAATTTAATCACCTAATTGATTGATGGTTGTGATTTTTGATTATTAGTTTAACCAATAAAATTATTGGAATGATAATTAATAAAATTATTGAAAACAATTAATAAAAAAAATTTTGAGTTAGTTAATTAAACAACTTTTAGCTACGTTCCTTTTCGAGGACGAAAAGATTTTAAATGGGGGAGACTGTAACAACCCGGAATTTTGGGCCAATTTAAAATTTTTATTTTAGTAATTTTAATGGATTTTAATATTTAAAATATTTTATTTTAAGTAATAATGACTAAAGATTTCAGAATAGGCAAACTTAATGCACATGGAAGAGTTACCAGTTATAAATCACGATTTAACCCAGTCACTAGTAACAGTCCAAGCTTACGTGTATGTACAGTTGTAGATTGGAATAAATATTTATTATTTACGTTACATTATATTGTCTTTATTTATCCTCTCATTTCTTCATTAATTCTTAGGAAACCCTCTCAATATATAGTAAGAAATCAATACATTCTCACGCATGTGCACTAATTTTTAATGCCTCATTATTCTAGCCACCTTTTTCTTTTATACATATCAACACGTTCGTTCATTTCTAAACTTGCGTATTTTGTGTCTATTATGAATAAAAGCAAAACATGTTGTACATATGTTTGGTGCAAATTAATGCTCACATTTAATTTGAATTAATGAGTAAATTACTTGGTCACGTTTACAAAAAGAAAGCAAAATAATCTTTTCATTTGTTCAGTGGGAAGCATATAGATATATACCATTTATGGTATTATTTATAATGCATGCATGCGGTCCATGTCCAAAACCAATGCAAGCCACGTTTCTATATAATAATAAAAATGTTGCTTGCACATTTATTGTCTCACTCACGTTATTTATTTATTTATTTATTTTTGTTTTCTTTTATTTTATTTTATTTTGCATGCATTAGCTAGAACGTTTCATACACTTTAAATGTGGCATTAATTTCCTTTCCCCTTTTTCAATCTGACGTACCTTTTAAAATATATATATATATATCTATATCTATATATATAGGAAGAATTCAAACTTTTGTAATATTGTCATTCATGACTTAATGTTTAGATCCACAATTAATGACCTTATCTCTCTTCCCTTTTATTCTCGTTCTTTTCTCTGTTTTATTCTTATTAATCCGATTGAATATGTTGCCTATATTGTTATATTTATTGTTATAAATTTTGAAATTTAAAAGTCACCACAACTTTCTATATGTCAGCATCAGGCATATAAACCATCATGGATAATTAATAAAATATGTAATTGGAGAATGCATACATAAATGGAATAATTAAAAATCTCGCATAAATATACATAAATAAAATTTCAATGTAGACAAGCATATTAATTGCACGATTGAATTTGGGATTTAGACACATGTCTAAACCGAAAGAGAATGTAATGAAAATATGGAAACGTATAAGTCGCACGTTGTGAAATAATTGCACGGGTTAATTGCCCACTAATTCACATGGTTTTCAAATTCTAGATATATATGCATATATATATATATATATATATATATATATGTATGTATGATAGGTATATATGTGTGTGTGCGCGCGTGTGTGTATTAATTATGCATTGACGATATGTCTTTTTGACAAAATACAATTAATGTTCAAATTCTATATTTAAAGTTTTGATTTATTAGACATTTAAAGGTTTCTATTTTTTTTATATATATATAGTAAGCACATTCTAATAATTAATTAACATGATTTTGAATTTCCCTAACTATGTGCATATAAAGAGAAGTCTTTAGGTTCATATACCATTAATTACGCACGTTTAGAAATTAGTTGGGCATTGATTGATACATCAGCCAATAAATATATTTAAAAAAATTAAAAAAAACAATTTAAGGGCATAAGTTACTCTGCCTCCCTTATGAATACACTTTCTATCCAACACCAAATCTCACAACTCCATTCCCTATTCTCCGCCTCCATTATGTAAAACTTCTAAAAAAAAAAAAAGTTGGAGTTCTAAGATTTATGTTTGTACAAAACAAAAATTGGAGGATGGTTATATATAGAACTGGAGATTCTTATCAAGGCCTCGGGTGGCGGTACGATGGGAGGAGGTTCAAGTTGAAGTTGGATTTCTCGGTTTC
This sequence comes from Allium sativum, assembly GCA_030737875.1. Taxonomy (NCBI): domain Eukaryota; kingdom Viridiplantae; phylum Streptophyta; class Magnoliopsida; order Asparagales; family Amaryllidaceae; genus Allium; species Allium sativum. The sequence continues at coordinate 764,156,307 of CM060912.1, read as the reverse complement.
CAGATAATGGCGTGAAGAAGGAAATCTGAATTTAACGATTTTTGAAGCGTTGCAATCGTAGAGACGAGTTCGACAATTCTAGATGGAAAGGAGTGATTCCGAGCTATTTGAATTTTGACTAAAATCGCGAACGACAGTGAGATATCTAATTTTTAATATTTAAAAATTTAATTATAATTGTTATGTGAATACCTGTAAGTAATCTGCGATGTGGTGATTAAGATTTATTATATGTCTATATGATTGTGATGATGTATGATATCATGTTATGGCCTGTTGTTTAGATCTGTACTCCTTGCTGTATTCCCAATAGAATCCTCATCGTTATTGTTTTTATTTTTATTTTTATTTCTTACATAAAAATAAAAACATTAAATCTTTATTTTGTTTATTTTTGTTACAAAATAAAAGCAATTTTTACTCTAATTTTGTTAACGAAAGAAACACCAATTTTTACCTTTATTTTGTAAACTAGATAAAGTGACAAATGTTACTCTTCTTTTTGCAAACATAATAAAATGACAATTTTTATTTTTATGTGGACAAAGAAAATAAAATAACAATTTATTTTATGTTTAATTTGTAAACATAATAAAAAGGATTATTTTATGTTTATTTTGTAAACATAAAAAAAGGATTATTTTATGTTATCTTGTTTACATAAGAAAAAGACAAATTTTTGTTTACATAATAAAAAGACTATTTTAACATATAATTTTGTTTACAAATAAAACACAAACTTTTAACATTAATTTTGTGAATAGAATAAAAAGGACAAAGTTTTACATAAATTTGGTTAACAAAATAAAAGACAAGGCTTTTACATTAATTTTGTTCACCAAATTTTTACCCTTATTTTATGAACATGATAAGGTGTAAGTTTAATCTTTATATTATAAAATGTAAGTTTAAATCTTATTTTCCTTTACAAATAAAGATGAGGCTTTTATTGTGATTCATCAAAAGTACACAAATTTATATGCTGTGTTAACTTTATTGTGACGACACAAATTTATATGTTGTGTTAACTTTATTGTGACGACACAAATTTATATGTTGTGTTAACCTTATTGTGATGACACCAATTTATATGTTGCGTTAACATTATTGTGCTGACGCAAATTACATCATCGTATTAATATTGTAGTAATAACACAAATTTACATTGTGCGTTGATTTAGTTGAGATGACGCCAAACTTCACCGTCACGTTATGTAATGAATCAAAATTTACCAAATAAGCATATCATTCATATGGAGTAGAATTAGTAAATAAGTATATAAGCATATCATTCATATGAATCAAAATTGACAATATAAATTTTGGCATTTATGTCAATGCAAAATTGTCATTTTGTCATTAGAATTCGTAAATAAGTAAAAATGCCATTTTTACTTGTTAAGATTTGATTAGAAACTTAGAGTTTGTTTTGACAAATAAAATTTACTTTTATTGTCATTGGAAACTTAAAATTTGACATACAAATAAAATTCACTTTTTATTTGTCATTAGGAAACTTGGAATTTGTGTGCAAATAAGATTTGCTTTTTTTTATATTATTAGAAACCATAGAAAAATGTGAATATATCAAATACTCTTTTATGTGCCATTAAGATTCATAGGAAATTGTTTATATATATATAGGTGCACTTATGTGTCATTAAAGATTCATAGAAAGTGATTACAAATAAATGACTATTTAATTGTCATTTGAATAACAAAGAAAGTGATTACAAATAAATGACCATTTAATTGTCATTTGAATAACATAGAAACTTGTTTACAATAACATGACATCTTTTTTTTACATTTTGCTATTGTGAATAAAAAGGACAAATTTTTGTTAGAAAATGTAAATTAGAATAGAAAGGGCATTCTTGTTAGAAAATATACATTAGGATAAAAATAACCCTTTTTGTTGAATTAGAATTTACAAATGGAATTTGTCAACAAAGACAAAGTTATTATTTTTCATTCGTTGTTGAAATAGAATTGTATGCAATATAAGGAATATTTCAATGTAAAGTTATACTTTGGGAAATATGATATTTCAGAAGTTAAATATTTTTAAAATATGAAATATTTTAAAATAACATTTTTAGGAAATAATTATAATTATAATTGTTTTTGGACACGAGGTTAGGTCACGTTTATGGCGGAAGTCTGCCCGGAACCAACCGGCATATCCAACAGCCATAAATGTTGGGCCTAATGTGAGAGGTCCAAGTACACGAATACAAATTGGGTTTTGACTCGAGGTTAAGCCCAACTGTAGAATAAGTCTTCCCGGAACCAACCGGCATATCCAGCATCCACAAGTTGTAGGCCTAATGTGAGAAGTCTGGCCCATTATAAAACATAAATGGATAATATAACGAATTGGATTATTTAATCCATTGTGAATAAAAACATCATTTTAACCTGAATAAGTTTATTAACTTATATTATCCATTTTATAATGAATATTAAAAGAGTTAATTTCAAAACTAATATTTTGAAAATAATGTTTTAATATGAGAAATGATATTTTGATCAGAATAAATGGTTTATTTATTTTAAAATAAATAAAAGGATTTACGTAAATAAATAAGAACAAGAAATTAAAACCCTTTATTTACAAATAGTGTAAATAAGGAAGAAAAAGAAGATGAAACCATTTATTTATATTTAGGTAAATAAATAACAAAAGGATAAGAATATATTTATTTACATTTAGGATAGGAAAAGAAAAGTAAAAACATTTATTTAGGTGAATAAATAAGAAAAGGAAAATGAAAACATTTATGTATATCTAGGTAAATAAATAAATGATAGGAAAGAATAATTTATTTACATTTAGGTAAATAAAACCAGAAGATAGAGAAGTACAATTTATTTACATTTAGAGTAAATAAAGCAAATGGTAGAAAAGAATAATTTATTTACATTTAGTGTAAATAAAACAGAGATAATAAAGGTGATATTTTTATCATCATTTTATATGCGATAAAAAGAATAAATTTTTATAATTAAAATCTCCAAATGATTTATATTTATATATATATAAATATAAATTATAAACTTAATGACACGCGCGCGACAGTTCGCGTATCGACAATCGTAACTTTAAATAGTTATACCGAAAGATCCGACCATCGGATTTTCCCAAAACTGGAACCGTTAGGACCGCTTTGGGAAGATCTTTCCAACGATATAAACCTCATCAAAATCCAATGGTTAGTTTTCGAGATAAGTGTAAATTAAATTTGGTTGAAAACAGCGCCAGGGTCGCCCATTGACCCGAAGCGTCGTTATATTAATTTAAGCTTTTTTATTTTAAATAAAAATAGAAATAGGTCGTTATTAAATACCAATAACGATATGGACTAATTTCAAGTTATATATATATATATGCGAGAATCATTTGAAAAGTCCGAGTTCAATCTCATTTCAAATGATTATACGACGTTCTAAGTCGAAGATTTAAAGACGGTGATTGAAGACCGGCGATCTTCACATCGAATGGATGTGTTGCTACTGAGACCCATGAGAGGAGTAGCTACCTTAAAAGGGCTCCAGTGGTGGCCGTTCGGACGAAGTGTTGATTTGTACGGATTTGACTTTCGCTCAGACCCAGGGCATAAGTTTATAAATGGAATGTATGTCTGACGTTGTAGTCCTTTATACTACATTCGTTGATCTCTCTTAATATATATCTGTTTGGTGGTTAACACCATTCTCTGAGACGTACGAGCTTAGAGGTTATATTTTGGTAGAAATCAATGGTATAGTATGGACTGACAATGTGGCATACTAAGATGCATTAATCAAGGCTTTTGTTGAAAAGCAGGCCTTGTGGTTGATGATCAAAGCATAGTCTATTTAGGCATAGCTTTGTGTATATCATGACTTCGCGCGCCTCACAGCCCGGTAGAGTCTAAAACGGGAGAAGGGAACGCAGGGAGTGCACACGTTGCTTTCTAGCTAGAGTGATGCCAGGGACCTACCAGCGCTGGCATTTATTCATTGTGGTTGTTGGATTTTTCGAGGCCTCGGTTTATGCGGTCGCTACTGGCCGTATTATAGGTCCAAAAGGACCGGGAAGCGTGTGTTTAGGAATTGCCAATCCATTAAGCGTTAACGTATGGACCGGCCCTGCAGGATCCAAGGGTTGGACAGAGTACCAATCCTGGGGCATTTGCTAGAGTGTCTCGAATCGGTAAGGATCTCCTCCCTAGCCTTGACTCAGATGGAAACCCAAATTTCCAATACGACATCACGCGGTTTTGATTGTATACCTATATATGGCGACATAGTGGGATGGGGCACTCATGCCATCTAGGATTGATACATTTACTTTGATGTATTTCAAATTGGTTGCACACTATTAATATATAATACCGTGTTTATCGTATCAAGCATCTTTTGATCATTATAAGATAAAACCCTATCCTCCGGTTTGCGTTGCATTATGTGATGGGACTTAGGTCTTATAATGGTTTCATTTTTCTAAAAATCATTGCATTATTTTGACGATTTACTTTAGTCATGCACTGGCAATCCAATGGAGTAAACCCGTTCCGCTTTAGTGGCGTGGTCCTGTGATTCGCCTTATTATTAGATAAGTCTAGTTAAGATTTCTCATACCAGTCCCATGACTGACCTGTAGTTTGTTTCACTGGCAAACTCGGGTGCCTATATTTTTCACACGGGCAGTCGAGTAGCTTTTGCAGATTTATTTACAGGATCCTGGTCTACAGCTAAAGCGGTATTCGGGAAGCTCTGTACCCGTTTATTTCTTTTCAGTTGTACATTTGTGTTATTTTTCCGCTGCTATTTAAATGTAATTTAAACTCTGATATTGTATTTCAAATGTATATTATTTATACTCTGGAATATTCTTGTACTCTGATGTATTGTTGTAATCAGCAATAAAAATGTTCTTCAGTTTGTGTTTTGATGTGAGTTGTTCTAAAAGCAGTCCATGCTTTCCTTTACGGGGAAGTTTGGGATGTCACATATATATAGAATTCAATAAGGAAACAAACTTAAAAATAGAGTATTATAAACAAAAAGTAAATCTATAATTAAATCTGGTAAAATTAGAAAGCAAAACGTACACGGGTTTAAAAATGAATAATTGGTTTGTATGGTGTTGATTATTCGAGGTAATTGGTCTTTTCTATTTTGAAGTTAAGGATGTTTTCAGTCAAGGTCTGAGAGGTAGTTATACCCCAACTTGTTTGATTTCATTTTTAACCAATAAATAGCAGGATCCAGTCTCGAAGAAAAATGTTTGAATAAGAGTTAGTTGAATGCAATATTTTGGGTTGTTGTAACAATGTTTTACACAACATTCGTTTTAACCTAAATAAGTGAAATTTTGGAACTATAATATTTCCTGATAGTAGAAATGAACGGTCGTGGAAGAGATAAATAATTGGAATGTTTCCAATTATAAGTAAAGAATATTTTCTAGTACAGAAAATAAAAAGAGATATACGGAAATATTTTCCAAATAGCGAAAAGGCCAAGATGATAATTGAAAATATTTGTTTAACAAGTATTGATAAAGAAATGGAGAAGTGATTTAATTAATGAATATTAATTAAAAATCCCAGTGATTTGTTTGATGCTTTGAATGAATGTTTGTTTTCTTCGATAGTTAAATAACCGGCTAACGAAGTGTTTGCCAATATCATTGTCAATATGGAGAGACCGGTTGGATTATTATCCAAGAACCACTCTGTATTGGCAGTAGCATTGCGAAGCAGATTATATGAAGATAATCGAAGACGGAGTAAAGTGCAAAGGATTTTTCTATTAATAGAAATTGTGCCTTCGGTTTCATTCAGTCCTAGAACGAACGTGTATGGACGAATGTCTGACAGAGTATTTCCAATGATCGCATATGTTGGTCTGTATAGGTATATATGGTGGCGGAGAATTTATTCTCTTATCATAATATCCATAATATATTTATGAAAATCAATTAGTGATTAACGAATCTGACAATGTGGCATTCAAAGTGATTGTGCTATCAATGAATGATAAGTAAGCGTTGCCTCAGGCCTCAACAACCGGGAAATGACAAAAATCGAGCAGGCAACATGGCTATGTGGGTAGCTCCCATTAGGGTGTATTATCACCTATCTAGAGAAATTCATTTAATTCCTTATTCTATTCGATGTTGTCCCATTCGGGAAACGGTTGCTGATCCCAACCGTTGGTGATACACATTCGATACACTCAAGCGAAATGAGTGGTCGGTCATGTGTGGGCCAGGTTGCAAGATGTTCTTATTGAACCCAATGCATTCCTCTCTACAGATACACTATCGAAAGGTGGTTCCATACCTTGTCATAGTCGGAATCCAATCTCCAATAAGCGCCCTGCGATTTTTCGTTTTATATCATATATGGAGCGTGAGATGCAAGCGTTCTGCTAGATTCTATTTATTTAATATAGACATTATTATAATATCATTGGATTTGATATCAAAAATATTTTGGGTTATCGTAAGGTAAAAACCATCCGTGTTTATGTATGGATCGGTCTTACGATTATCATTTCTTTCGAAAGGATTTTTAAAGTTAAACAAATGGTTGGAGTTTACTCACACCAGTCCCATGACTGACCCAGAGTTTATTTTGTTTGTTTTTCCTAAACTCTTGGGTACCCAAATTTGTACGGGCAATCAAGTAGTCGGGATTTTTTAGATTCACTTGGAAGAGCTGGAAGTAGGAGGCTTCACCAGTTAACTATAGACTATCATATTTCCACTGTGTACGATGTTGTATCTGGAAACAGGTGTTTAGAACTATTCCAGGAATAACTGTTGTGCTCCGATAATGGTATTTATATACAGTTACTAAGTTGTATTTCAAATGTTATGTTATTTAATATATTTTATTCGTTCTGCTATGAGATTTGTGTTGTAACACCCCATATCCATTAATGTCACTCACAAAGGGAATGCATTAACTTCCATGGAGGTTTTAAGTGAATATAGAACAGAAAAATTACAACAAGACAGATAATAAGTAGTACTTGGAAATCTAAAACTTCATTTTATTGCAGCGGAAATTAAACATGTTTGTTACATCATAAAACCATAAATCGGAGTCAAGTACAATATCCATCCTGATAAACAAAATACATAACCCCATTACATAAATAGCCATTAGAAAAGATAACAAGCTGGACTTTACTTCAGCGGTCCAAGATTTCCCAAAGAGATAAAGAAATCCAATCAAACTCCACTAGAGCTTGGTCCACCCTTAGGACCTGGAGGGGGAAAAAGGATAGAAATAGAGGGGGTCAGACATAAAGTCTGGCGAGTATGATAATTCTAACAATACTATTATCAAAATAACTAGACTAAGGCATAAGCTGGAAAACAAGGAAATGTCTATGAACTATTGGGTATGGAAGAGCAGATAACGATAACCTTAAAGGCACACCTAATTACTAACGAATAATTACTACACTGCACCACACCAGTCACCCTCAAAGTTGATCCCACTTGCTTCACTTAGAAGTTATATAAACAACCTTGCGTACCCCTAGCTGACTACATGGGTGCCGTCTGCCCCTACCTCCACGAGGTGTACCCCACTACCCACTTTCGATCGGCTCCCTACTCGTAGATACCCGTGCTGGCCCCACAGTGGGGTGTATCACTCCCCTAAAGTGGCAACCCGATACAACTTGAGAATGCACGGCTTATACCTACACGATGCAACAATGTCTTAACTACCAGCACGGGTCCACACATGCATATGAAACCCGTTGGACTTGCATTGCCACCGCTACCCCGTTTTGGCCTCTTATAGTCAAGCCCAGCATGGGTGTCCCGTCCTCGACTTGGGTCGAGCCCACAAAGATACGTTTGGGTTATTGGTTGAAATGGGCCCCCACAAGCTACCCACCTAAGATTGTCCACTAGTACATCCCACTTAACCCTCTTAGTCATGTTCATTTACATGTGTGTTTGGTTAAGTCTTTCTAATCGTATTTCACATGCCACTAAGGGCACCCACTAGATTCCTCATGCCACCCAAGGCACCTACTTAACCCCCATGTCCCACCTTACATGTTTATTTGGTTAAGTATTTCTTAATTCATTCAGGCCATAACCTCATAAAGACCTCTCACATTAGACTGGCATTTATGGCAGCTGGATTTGTCGGGCGGGCCCGGGCAGTCTTACACCATAAAAGAGTCTAACCTCGTGTCTTTACAACTGTTATGCTTTAATTTGGGCCTAGGACCTCTCATATTGGGCTGGCATTTGTGACCACTGGATTTGCCGGGCAGGTTTACGTCACAAACGAGTCCAACCTCGTGTCCTAAGCATTGATTAACACTTATAATCTTTTACCCCAGTTTTAATAATTCCCTATTCAAATTATTAATTAATTCCAATTTTAATGATGTCAATAATTGACTCAATTATGGCCATCCATTCATGGCATGCAAAATCATATCAATTGCACCTCAACTTCTTAATATTAAATCCTTAATGTTACCCCTACCCCACGTTATACGTTCGCTTATTCAACGCAAAATATACGTTAGACTTGTATAGTCTAACTCATAGCAGGAAGATAAATTATCACAACATATAGACAAATAAAAATAGATCTAATCAAGATAGGGGTGAAACTTGCATAAAACTACACATGTTATGGATCTAAAGGTGTCAACTTGTTTGGTTAAAATGTCACAATTCACATAACAGGATCATAATCCAAATTTATGTATGGACTTGCATATATGGTTTAGGCAACATAATGATGGTGTGAACTAGCATCTTATACATAGAATTCACATATGTCATAGCATAATTTTGGATGTCACAATTCTAGATTTAAATAGATGTCATGGCATATGTTCATAATCTTTACTAATCAATCTAAACTTGCATACATGATTTGTCATATAGATCAACATAGCCCAAACATTATGATTTGATTAACATGAACAAACTAGCATAGATAATAACATCATGACTTTATAACATGTATGATTTGTAATAACCCGGAAAATGTGAACCAATTTAAAAATTTTAAAATTGGTTATTACCAAAGAATTTGAATAATTGAAATAACATATTTCAATAAAATAAAGAATTGGGTATAGTAAGGCAGTTTGAAATTTTGAATACAAACTTTGTCTGACTGTACCGGGTGGAAAATATAACGGATTTTAGCGAAACTGAAAATATTTAAATCTATTTATGAATACCTTTCTAACCAATCTGAAAAATCGAAGTTTCATAGCGGGAATCAAAAGCTATGGCCAAATGAATTTTCAGAAAGGTCGTTATATAGAATATATAGCCCTTGGAAATAGATATTTTGCATACGACCTCGGAATTCGACGAAACCACTTTTGTTGGGTCCGGGATGTCAAACTATTACTAGGTTTCAAATTTCATAATTTTTGAAGCTAGTATGTGAGCGGGGCAAAAGAAAATGTGATTGGTCAATTTCTGTTAAAATGGGTCGACCTAAAAATGGCCATTTTTCAAACGAGCTCAGAATTCGATGAAACTGGTTTTGTTAGGACCGTATCGTCAAAACAAAGCTAGATTTATTTTTCTGGAAATTTTCGATTCAGTTTGTGGCCCTGGCAAATTGAAATGTACGTTCAAATTGAATATAAAATGTTTTATACTTTAATTTGAAAAATAACTGACTGTAACAGTCGAATTGGCCAACGAAACATATCCCATTATGTCCAGAATGGAGGTATTTAGCTAGGGGCGACAGTCGTTGGGTTTGATTTCGAGTTCGTTTGTAAAAACACTATTTAAAAGTTCCTATAAATCCTCGGCCAATAGGATTTTTTCTTTCAAAAATAAAAAAAATAAAAAAACACGGAAAAACCCTAGCCGCCTTTCGCTCTCGACGGTTCATAGTGCTCCGTCCTTCCCCCTCGTTTTCCCGCCGCCACAGGCGAAACCAGGCCGCGCCACCACCACCACTCGAAAGCCCCTTCGCTCCTCTTCACATCCGACCCCGACGCGACCTCCACCATTACCTCCTCCTCCTGAATTGAGCCCCCAAACTTCGAGACTTCCCAGCGCCGCCGACGACGCCACAGGCCACCGAAGAGGACCGCACCACCGTCGACAGGAAGCCCCCACCCCCCTCTTCCACGTCAGCACCGCCGATCATCCCAATACTTCACGGATTTTGCGAAAATCCCATACCTAGTTCTGAACGAAATATAAAGGTTCGACCTTTATTATTCTGAAATGAAAATAACACTTTTAAGTGTTGAAAAACTTTGAAAAATAATATCTTTTTCGTTCGTTAACGAAACTTGATGAAACAGGAGACACCGTGACCGCAAGGAGGCTCCCTACCATCGAGAAGAAGCCGCGGATTTTTCTGATCTTCCTACGATTTTTAGCACTGCAAAAACCAATGTGAGGAATCTAAACTAAATTGTGTGAATGGAATTGCGTTGTATAAATTATATAAGCGAAGTGTAAATTATATACGCATTGTATACCTCATGTACATTTGTTGTATAAGTTATATTAGCGATGTATAAATTATACAAGCGTTGTATGAAACATATATGCTTTGAATTGTGATGAAATGCAAGTGAATTATAGAAATAATATATATATATATATATATATATATATATATATATATATATATATATATATATATATATATATACTCCCCTCGTCCACAGACCATGGACGATATTTATTGCTTGAGATTGGTGTGATATTATATGGTATGACGAACGGTTGGAAATAACTGTTTGTGGTTGATATTGTGGTTGAAAAATACCTTTGTGATTGAAAAATACCCTCTTGTGGTTGAAATAAATTAGAATAGGATTGTGGAATTGAAAATAAAACATGCCGTCTGCGTGCGAACTAGATGCATGATCCCCATTGTCAAAAACCACGATGTTTAAAGGTAGAGCGAGGAGTCGTACTAGGGACGGTCCCGGTTTTAACTACCCTGCCGTTATGCTGCCGAAATTTTCTGAAATATTCATGTGTTAGAACAATTTTCATTCGTTGGAATAAATTATATATGTTGAAACCAATATTCATGTGTTGAATTGAAATTCATTCGTTGAATCGAAATTCATGTGTTGAATATTATTTGAATTTAAACAAATAGCTTTAGCGATAAAAATCACATTTTTATATATATACAAACTATAACCAATATTCATGTGTTGAGTTGAAATTCATTCGTTGAATCGAAATTCATGTGTTGAATATTATTTGAATTTAAACAAATAGCTTTAGCGATAAAAATCACATTTATATATATATGCAAACTATAACCAATATTCATGTGTTGAGTTGAAATTCATTCGTTGAATCGAAATTCATGAGTTGAATATTATTTGAAATTAAACAAATAGCTTTAGCGATAAAAATCACATTTTTATATATATACAAACTATAGAGAAAATTCATGTGTTGAGTTGAAATTCATTCGTTGAATTGAAATTCATGTGTTGAATATTATTTGAATTTAAACAAATAGCTTTAGCGATAAAAATCACATTTTTATATATATACAAAATATAGAGAATATTCATGTGTTGAAATGAAATTCGTTCATCGAGTTGGAATTCATGTGTTGAATGTTATCGTATTTTAAAATAAAATGAATAGACAATAAAAACTACATTTTTATTGTGAATATGAAGTGTTACGTGTTGAATAAATATTTTTGATGATAAAAATATTTCTTTTATCATGTATACGCTTTGATAAAAATACACACGTGTTGAAATAAATAATAGTTTGCTAGAAATGTTATTATTAGCTTTGTTCTGCATATATATACATGTGTTGAATAGGGAAAATGGATTAGCTGTAGAGTAAAGAAATTATTTGCGTGCCCGACAAATAGGTAAGCCTTGATGAGTTGGTTGCACAATTTTATTTTTATATCGACTCCTGTGAATGCCATTGGATGCGGAGTGCTAGTTATTCTGGGTGAAATAATAAACATCGCCATAGGATAGTAACAACTAATTTTGAACTACACTACATGGCATACTTCTTGACGATAGACATACTTCATCATATTCCACATAAGCAATTGGAGCTTGTGTGACGAGGTGGAAGATTTACCATACGAGCAAGAGGCTTGTATGGCGATGATTATATACTTCAGGTTGAACTGATGACCGATATGGACTATATAAAATATAACGATAAATTGCCAGATTAATAAAAACCCCACACGGGTCTGGAGTTGACAATAATCACGTCTCTCTAGTTATTAGATACGGCACATGGACTATTTATTTCCACACGGAACGGAGTGACGAGAATTTATTCTCTGGAGTTATTATCTATACACGCTCCCCCGTAAACACCAGAATATATCACTATAAATATGTGGATGCTTTTTAGGATTTATTGGGTACCTAACACGGCTCAATAAATTTCCAAACCCCTCCTCGTACAAAGGAGGTTGTGGCGAAATTTTTCGAAATATTAAGGCGTTGGTGAAATATTTGTAGTGAAAACAAAGTTGAAATTAATGAATAAACTATATTTGAAATTATAGAATGAACTATATATATATATATATATAATTAAAAGGAATCGAAGCCGTGCAGTTCGTGTTTCGGAATCGTAATTTAAAACGATTAGTACAAGAAATCCGACCATCGGAATTTCCCGAAACCGCAACCCTGGGTTCGCCTTGGAAATATCTTTCCAATGGCACCAACCTTGTAAAAATCCAATGATTGGATTGTCCGGAATGTTAAATTCAAATCTGAAGAAAAACAGCGCCAGAATCGTTTATATTTATATATAAATATAAATATAAATATAATTAAATCGAATAACGACGCTGCAGTTCGAATTTTGAAACCGTAACTTCAAACGACTAGTGTGGAAGATCCGACCGTCGGATTCTCACGAAACTGGAACCGTTGGGTTCGCTTTGGGAATATCTTCCCACTGATATAGACTTTGTAGAAATCCAACGGTTAGATTTTCTGATATGTGTAAAACAAATTAGAGGAAAAACAGCGCCAGTGCCATGGCACGACCTGAAACGTCGTTTAATTAAATATGGCCATTTTTATATAAATAAAAATGGCGAAAAATCGTTATAAAATATTATAAGCAATATAGATTGGAAATAAACCAATTTGGCTTGATTTGTTTGATATTTGATGGTTGTATGTGTTTGACACGAAAATTAAACTAAAGAACTGAAAAATGGATGTCGAATAATATAACCATGGAAAGAATTGATTTAAATTCTAATTACGTGAATTATTTGAAAAGGCCGAGCTAACCCTCATTTCAAATAATTGATCGAGCGATTCGAATTGGAAAATACAAAGACGATTCAAGACCGACGATCTATGTATCGGTTGGATGGGCGCTGCTGAGGTTCCTGACCGGAGTAGCTACCGTGAAGGAACGGAAGTAGTAGCCGTCTTGTAACACCCCACCTCCGCCAGGGTGGCTCTTGCAAGCACTCTGACTTTGGAGGGGCGTTTGAATCAGGTAAACATGCATAATGATATATCAAGGCAGAACAAGAACATATGTATATATGTAAACAGAGTAAATAAGATAAGTAAAACAGCGGAAGATTTCAAACTATTTCAAAACAAGTCTGATACAACATAATGTCACTTTCCAAATACACAAGTCTAGATAAAAACAACATCACTGAAAAACTGAAATACATAAGTACTATCCCCAAAATAAGTGATAACCATAGCTAGCTTCATGTCAAGACCGTACATTAGCTAAAATCCCACAAGCAAGCGATCAGAAATCCAAGCTAAGCTCCAATATTCCCACCCTGAGAACCTGGAGGGGGGGGGGAACGGAAGAAAAGAGGCGAAAGAAAAACAGGTCAGTCAAAAAGACTGAGTAAGCCCTACTACAATCAGTGTAAACTGGTAAAGTTAACTGTCATGATGAAAGCTGAGATGAACATAAGGATAACTACATACTAGCATGATGATTAACTAACAAGGTAGATAAAGGTGTCATCGCATAATCAGGTTTAAGGTTTTTGCACCACAGGTGTACTAGCAAACTAACATGACTTGAATAAACAAGTATTGATCCCTTGGCCCAAGCTTTGGCCCAATAACATGAAGTGACCCTAATACACGGTCCAACCAAACGGTCTAGTCGATCGGCTCCCTATAAGCCTAACTCGTCATGTGTTGGTGTCAATACGGCCCAAACATAATTGTAGTCAGACTGTGCAGGGTCTCCCGTCGGGTGTATCAAGCCCTAGGGTGTCAACCCCTGGACACCATAAACATAAGTGCACAGTCTCGATCTACTGGTACCCGTGCATGTTTTCCCCAGCTTCGGACTATGTGCACGACCATAGTCCGCCCGGAACTACACCGGCGTACCCTTCTGCCGTCGTTTTTGGTCTCTTACCTCAAGTCCAGTAATTGTGCCCCCACCCTAGCCTAGACCCTAGGGCCATAATGATACGAACTTGGGATTACTGCTGGAGTGGACCCCCATTGCTAGGATTTTCTAGTGGGTTAAGTACGGTTTAACCCTCTTGCTAATCATGGATTAACTTGGTTAAGTGTAACGATGAGTTCACGACTTAACCCTGATTAATCTACCAAGCCCAAATTGGTTAAGTATTAAGTGGACCATGACTTAACCCTAATCATGAGGCATTAATTAATTAATGTGCCTTAACCTCTCACATTAGACCTTGTTGTGGTTACTAGTTAAGCCGGTCGGTTCCGGGTAGCTTTACACCCCAACTTGGTCTAACCTCGGGTTCAAGGTACAACATGACCAACTTCTCACATTGGGTCCTATTGTTTGTAGCAACTAGTTAAGCCGGTCGGTTCCGGGTAGTTTTACGCTACAAACTCAACCCAACCTCGAGTTGGTCACACTTATATTTTCTAAGTGTCATGTCCATCATGTTTCCAAAACATATCACAAGTTTTCAAGAATTTGGGTAGACCTAACTTAATAGGTAAATTCCCAATGGGTAGACCTAACTTAATAGGTAAATTCCCAATCTTATGTTTTTATGTCTTTTAAGTTTACCCAACCCCAAACGCAATCCCATCGCTTACATATCGCAATAGCGCATAAAGGATAGAAAAAGGGAACTTGGCATCATCATGACATAAAGGTGTTGAAGCCACAAGTTTAACATGGTGGCATATGAAATGTACATATGTTCATATACTTGCATATTACATTTTTAGGCCTCAAAAGCATGCATAAAACCAAACTTAGCATATTGGTGATACATGGTGATAAATGACATGTAAAAGTTGCCATAAGTTCGCATTTAGCCTCACATGCAAGTTATGATAAGGGATATGATAACTTACATGTTGCCAAAATGCAACCTTTAGCATAAAGCTTGAAGCTTTAAGCTCATAAGCCCAAGATAAGCTTGCATAACATGATAACATGAACAAAATGATCATCCCAAACTTGCATAACATAACTTGCATATCATATGGCAAACTTGCATATCAAACTTGCATAACATAACATGATAAACTTGCATATCACAACATGGCAAACTTGCATAGCATAACATGGTAAACTTGCATATCACAACATGGCAAACTTGCATAGCATAACATGGTAAACTTGCATATCATAACATGGCAAACTTGCATAGCATAACATGGTAAACTTGCATATCATAACATGGCATACTTGCATAGCATAACATGGTAAACTTGCATATCATAACATGGCATACTTGCATAACATAGCATGGTAAACTTGCATATCATAACATGGCATACTTGCATAACATAGCATGGTAAACTTGCATATCATAACATGGCAAACTTGCATAACATAGCATGGTAAACTTGCATATCATGGCAAACTTGCATATCATAATGATCAACCAAACTTTCATCATTCATTTAACTTTAGAGTTTAAATATGAAAGTAGAAAAGGGCTTACAATGCTTATGAAGACACAAAAATATGACAAAGCCCTTAAGCAATCAAATAAACCCAAAATGCAAGCTCTAATAGAAAAACCCTTGAGCCAAAATGATCAAAACTCTTGCTTTATGATGTAAATATGGAAACTTGACTTGAATGCAAGCTAATGATGCTCATACAAGCTTGAAAACACTTGTATGCATGGAAAAACTCTCATAGAAATTATTTAGGAATTTTATGAAGAGAGTGGAGGCCATGAGAGGAATGATTTTGCCATAGTTTAGTTACTTGAATGAATAATGATGATTTAGGGTTAGGTTAGGGGCTTATTTATAGAGATTAGGATTAGTTCTAGCCTTAGGATTAAACCCTAGTTCTAATCTCAGCCCTCAGAACCGAATCTGGCCCTAAAACCTAACCAAAACCCCAAAATGGTGCACCAGGCAAAGCTGCCCGGCTGAACCCATTCGACAGCCAAGTCGACAGGGCTGTCGACTTGGGTTAAACCAAGTCGACTCCCAAGTCGACAGGGCTGTCGACTTGGGTGCTCTGGCGGGAATTTTCCCGCCTGGCCCAATCTGACCTAATTTCCAAATTCAAACTTGAATTTGAAATCTGTTTTTACTTTGAATTTTTCTGAAAACTTCGTTGGGCCTTAATCGGGTCATACGGACTCCGATTTTCGAAAACTCGGACTCTATTTCGCGTATTTTTCCGAGACGAACGCAATGGCATAGCCCGTTTCTCTTGATTCAGATTTATAAATTAAATTCTGCCTCGATTTACGTTATAACAGGTTATTGAAAATACGGGTTGTTACATTCTCCCCTCCTTAAAGGATTTCGTCCCCGAAATCTTCAAGTTAGGAAGAACATATCCTACCATCCAACATCCATCTACTCAAAACATCTTCCACGAGCAATCATTGTCCTTACAAGATTCTAAATGTTGTATGAACATATGCAAAGGTGTGTGTATATGTACTTATCTAATGCAAATATCATCAATGCAAATTATGTTAGTGAAATGAATCCATATGTATGCAATTCCTAACATAATGTATAACATCTATATGCGTGCACATAACATACATCCATATGCAACATCCATGTGATAACACAAAAATTTTCATCCATGAATAAGCATAAACACTCATGCATATGCAATATGAGGAGTGTGTGAGCCGATCTAGTGCCTAACGTGTATAATGCATCCACGAGTAACCACTTGCAAACACTTACAACCACTTGCAACCATCAAGCATAACATGTTTCAAACACATGTTTCATCCA
This sequence comes from Allium sativum, assembly GCA_030737875.1. Classification (NCBI taxonomy): domain Eukaryota; kingdom Viridiplantae; phylum Streptophyta; class Magnoliopsida; order Asparagales; family Amaryllidaceae; genus Allium; species Allium sativum. The sequence goes on along the minus strand of CM060912.1, from coordinate 764,139,090 downwards.
AAGGGTTTCTACCTAAGGTTCTCATGACAAGATTAACACGATATACTAGATAATCAAGACAAACATGGATAGCAAAAGATATGCTACAAAGAGATCAGGAAGATAAGCAGGATATACTCCTTTTGGATTACAAGAAATCCCTTCCTAACCCAACCCCAATCCTATAAAAGTCCAAAAGGTTTAGTCAACCTAACAGACCCCTTCAAACCTTGACATGTATTACTAACCGATGAGTCATACCCCCCGACAAAAATAGGACCGAGAATGGGACCGAGAGGATATACGTAAAAAGATAACATGCGAGTAAGTTCCACAGGAAAACAAGGATCAAGGATATGCTCTTAAAAAGAGTATGATGCGCGTATCTAGCCTTCAATCTTCTAAGTCACGTTTCCTTGAGTTTAACTCCACTGTGCTTTGACCGTCTTTTACCTCATGATTTCTTAGCTTCTTAACTCTTATTTCCAAATATGAGTTGGAACCCATTTTATTGTCGCCTCTCGTCTTCCTTTTTCACTTACTCTTCTATCATTCTTGGCTTAAACATAACTATGACCTCATGGTTTCATGCAAGCTCTCCAAAATTCACCAGTGAATCCTGGATCTCGTTTGCTTACTATAAAGTATTCCACGCAGCAGAACTTTTCTTGAAAATACCAATCCGCGTTGCCAATTGCTCTTACCAACGTGATTTTCTATAACTCATGCTTGAACGAAATGAACCATCCGCCTGCGAATGATAGGTCGTACTTAGATTCAGTTGCTTGCCCATGACTTCCCGTAGACTATCCCAAGACTGGCTGAGTCATGGTTACTAACTATCCTTTAGGGAACCTCGTGCAACCGCTTTATTTCTTGAAAGTAAACTGTCGCTAGCTTTGATGCAGTCCTTTCGCTCTTTACCGAAGTGAAATGAGCACTCTTCGTGAGTCTACCTACTATGACCCATATGCTCATATTCTCTTTCCTTGACCTAGGCAGTCCATCCACGAAATCCTTCGTGACGCTTTACTACTTCCATTGCGGGGGCCTCCAATGGATGTAATAGCCCACCGGGCTTTTTATGACTCGGCCTTAATCTGTTGGCACAACATGCACCTTGGGACAAACTCGGCCACCTCCTCGAGTGATGTGCATCTTCAAGAGCCTTCTTTCTCTCATCGCGTCTTAGCCATCCCTTGCCATCTATAGCGAGGTGTCTTACCATCTCGCCTCGAATAAACTTGTCCATGATCTCGACTAACTGCGGGTCTTCTTTCTGTGAAGTCCCTACTTGATCCAGAAGGGTAGGTCTAAGCTCAAGGGACGCTAACTAACTAATTAAACTGAGAGAACTTCTTATTTCAGTTGCATTCCTTGGAGTCTTCCAATCCTGAACTGCAACTACCTTAGCGGGATCCACCGCTAATCCTTGCTTAGATACTATATGCCCAAGGAATCTAACTTCCCTTCTCCAAAAGTGACACTTGGAGAACTTGGCCTTCAACTGATGCGCTCTAAGCGTATCCATCACCTCCACGAGATGCCTTGCATGCTCTTCCTCATCCTTAGAGAAGATCAGAATATCATCTACGAAGACCACGACAAACTTGTTCAAGAACTCCCTGAACACCCTACTCATCAAGTCCACGAAGTAGGCGGGTGCATTAGTCAAACCGAATGGCATGACCAGCCATTCTAAGAATCCATCTGGAGTTCTGAACGCAGTTTTGCCTATACTATCCTCAGCTACTCTGAGCTGATGGAATCCAGAAGCAAGATCAAGAGAAAACAGATGTTCCTACAAGCTGATCAAACAAATCATCGATCCTTGGTAATGGTTGTCTATTCTTCTTGTTCTACTCACGATAATCAACACACGGGCGAAGCGAACTGTCCACATTAGTGGTGCATACTACTAGAGCACCCTCCTCGGAAATGCTTCATCGTATGAAGTTCTTCTCAAGCAACTCCTTGACTTGCTTTCTTAACTCTCATCTCGCGGGACCATGTGCCTAACCGGCCACGTAACTGGCTTGGCATTATCAACCAGATAAATGCGAAAATCTATCTCGCGTTTAGGGGTAACCCTCTTAACTTCACCCAAGATATCAGGATATTCTCGGACCACCCTCATAGATTGCAAACTATCGATAGACGAGTTGAGGGATTCAAGATAACACAACATGACGGGACCCATAGGGTTACTAGAAATTTTTAGGGTATTACCGAGGCGAGTCATGAGCCTCACAACCCTATGCTCAAAAATCAAGGATGGCTCCAAAACTGGACAACCCATCCATGCCCAAAAATCAACCCATACCCCATGAAACCGAGAATATAAGCATCACATGAGAACTCTACACTAAAGATAGAGATTTTCAAATCCACGTAGATAATAGACAAATGGGCGGAAACCCCAATTGGATTTGAAACACACACGGGATCATTAACTAGACTAGTACTTAGGTGCAAACTTTCAACTAGATCAGATGAAATAAACTATGCGATGCACCAGAATCAAACAAGGTACGAACTGGAAAATCAGAAATATATACAAGGCTTTCAACAGAAATACTACCTCGATCGGGAACTGGAGCGGTATTGAGAGCATGAACTTGCCCTCCTGAAGGTCCAGCACGCTGAGTCTGACCCTGGCCTTGCCCTTGCTTCTTCGGGCAATCCTTACTGAAATGTCCAGTCTCACCGCAAAAAAAAGCATTAACCATTCTTCCTTTTCCTCTTCTTACAATCCTTAATAAGATGCCCAACTGAACCGCAATAATGGCACTTCCTCTTGTCGTTATTGCCCTTGCTATTGTTCCCCTTGTTGCCTTGACTCTTGTTCTTGTTCTTATTGCCTTGACTGCTCTGACCGCTTGATTACCCTGATTTCCTTTCCACTGGGAATCAGTCTTCTTGGCTTGAGTATCATTCATCTTGATCTCCTTCTTGTCACTCCTATTCTCTTCATTGAGTAGGGCCATATTCACCAAACTCTCAAAAGTTGCCCCCAAGGGTATATGAGACATGGCTAAACCATGTAATGGCTCGTTTAATCCTTGAGCAAAGTATAGGGCCTTCTTCTGAGCTGTGTTAACCAAGTCTAAACCGACCCGAGCCAGTTGATTAAACTTATCTATGTATTCCCTAATAGTCATGTCCCCTTGTTTCAGTGATAGGAACCTTAGTCCAAACTTTCCCCGAAAGTCATCCCAAGTCTTAATTGGCCTAGTAGCGGTGGTGACCACCCACCAACGTGCAGCTTCTTCCTTTAGCAACCACACTGCCAATAAAACCTTCCTACGGTCATCTATATCAAAGAAGGCAAAAAGATCTTTGGTTTCTTTCAACCAATTCCTTGCCTCTACATAAGTCTCGGTTCCAATGAAATTCTTGCCACCCATCGCCTTAAAGTCTTTGCAAAACTCCGCGAAATCCTCTTGTGGATGCTGAGGGGGAGGAGGAAGAGGAACCTCAGCGACAGGAGGAGGAGGAACATTAACTACCGGAGGAGGAGAAGGAGGAACATCGGCGGGGCCGGCTTCGGTCGCCCTAGCCTCCAAAAGTCTCCTATACCAAACAGGTACGTGTACTCCCTCCGGAATGGCAAAGTTATCGGCCATACTGAAAACGAAGAAAAAGATAGATTCAAAATGGAGAAAAACGAAGGAATTTTTGCTAATGGCTTTTTGGGGAATAGCCTTTAAAATAAACTAGACTTTTCTTTGGAAAATACTTTATACTTGGTTTTGAAAATAGTTTTACAAAAGTTTTCTAAAAACCTTTTGTTCCTTCTCGTAAACCATATGCTCTGTTACCAAATGTAACACCCCACCTCCGCCAGGGTGGCTCTTGCAAGCACTCTGACTTTGGAGGGGCGTTTGAATCAGGTAAACATGCATAATGATATATCAAGGCAGAACAAGAACATATGTATATATTTAAACAGAGTAAATAAGATAAGCAAAATAGCGGAAGATTTCAAACTATTTCAAAACAAGTCTAATACAACATAATGTCACTTTCCAAATACACAAGTCTAGATAAAAACAACATCGCTGAAAAACTGAAATACATAAGTACTATCCCCAAAATAAGTGATAACCATAGCTAGCTTCATGTCAAGACCATACATGAGCTAAAATCCCACAAGCAAGCGATCAGAAATCCAAGCTAAGCTCCAATATTCCCACCCTGAGAACCTGGGGGGGGGGGGGGGGCGGAACGGAAGAAAAGAGGCGAAAGGAAAATAGGTCAGTCAAAAAGACTGAGTAAGCCCTACTACAATCAATGTAAACTGGTAAAGTTAACTGTCATGATGAAAGCTGAGATGAACATAAGGATAACTACATACTAGCATGATGATTAACTAACAAGGTAGATAAAGGTGTCATCGCATAATCAGGTTTAAGGTTTTTGCACCACAGGTGTACTAGCAAACTAACATGACTTGAATAAACAAGTATTGATCCCTTGGCCCAAGCTTTGGCCCAATAACATGAAGTGACCCTAATACACGGTCCAACCAAACGGTCTAGTCGATCGGCTCCCTATAAGCCTAACTCGTTACGTGTTGGTGTCAATACGGCCCAAACATAATTGTAGTCAGACTGTGCAGGGTCTCCCGTCGGGTGTATCAAGCCCTAGGGTGTCAACCCCTGGACACCATAAACATAAGTGCACAGTCTCGATCTACTGGTACCCGTGCATGTTTTCCCCGGCTTCGGACTATGTGCACGACCATAGTCCGCCCGGAACTACACCGGCGTACCCTTCTGCCGTCGTTTTTGGTCTCTTACCTCAAGTCCAGTAATTGTGCGCCCACCCTAGCCTAGACCCTAGGGCCATAATGATATGAACTTGGGATTACTGCTGGAGTGGACCCCCATTGCTAGGATTTTCTAGTGGGTTAAGTACGGTTTAACCCTCTTGCTAATCATGGATTAACTTGGTTAAGTGTAACGATGAGTTCACGACTTAACCCTGATTAATCTACCAAGCCCAAATTGGTTAAGTATTAAGTGGACCATGACTTAACCCTAATCATGAGGCATTAATTAATTAATGTGCCTTAACCTCTCACATTAGACCTTGTTGTGGTTACTAGTTAAGCCGGTCGGTTCCGGGTAGCTTTACACCCCAACTTGGTCTAACCTCGGGTTCAAGGTACAACATGACCAACTTCTCACATTGGGTCCTATTGTTTGTAGCAACTAGTTAAGCCGGTCGGTTCCGGGTAGTTTTACGCTACAAACTCAACCCAACCTCGAGTTGGTCACACTTATATTTTCTAAGTGTCATGTCCATCATGTTTCCAAAACATATCACAAGTTTTCAAGAATTTGGGTAGACCTAACTTAATAGGTAAATTCCCAATGGGTAGACCTAACTTAATAGGTAAATTCCCAATCTTATGTTTTTATGTCTTTTAAGTTTACCCAACCCCAAACGCAATCCCATCGCTTACATATCGCAATAGCGCATAAAGGATAGAAAGAGGGAACTTGGCATCATCATGACATAAAGGTGTTGAAGCCACAAGTTTAACATGGTGGCATATGAAATGTACATATGTTCATATACTTGCATATTACATTTTTAGGCCTCAAAAGCATGCATAAAACCAAACTTAGCATATTGGTGATACATGGTGATAAATGACATGTAAAAGTTGCCATAAGTTCGCATTTAGCCTCACATGCAAGTTATGATAAGGGATATGATAACTTGCATGTTGCCAAAATGCAACCTTTAGCATAAAGCTTGAAGCTTTAAGCTCATAAGCCCAAGATAAGCTTGCATAACATGATAACATGAACAAAATGATCATCCCAAACTTGCATAACATAACTTGCATATCATATGGCAAACTTGCATATCAAACTTGCATAACATAACATGATAAACTTGCATATCACAACATGGCAAACTTGCATAGCATAACATGGTAAACTTGCATATCACAACATGGCAAACTTGCATAGCATAACATGGTAAACTTGCATATCATAACATGGCAAACTTGCATATCATAACATGGTAAACTTGCATATCATAACATGGCATACTTGCATAGCATAACATGGTAAACTTGCATATCATAACATGGCATACTTGCATAACATAGCATGGTAAACTTGCATATCATAACATGGCATACTTGCATAACATAGCATGGTAAACTTGCATATCATAACATGGCAAACTTGCATAACATAGCATGGTAAACTTGCATATAATGGAAAACTTGCATATCATAATGATCAACCAAACTTGCATCATTCATTTAACTTTAGAGTTTAAATATGAAAGTAGAAAAGGGCTTACAATGCTTATGAAGACACAAAAATATGACAAAGCACTTAAGCAATCAAATAAACCCAAAATGCAAGCTCTAATAGAAAAACCCTTGAGCCAAAATGATCAAAACTCTTGCTTTATGATGTAAATATGGAAACTTGACTTGAATGCAAGCTAATGATGCTCATACAAGCTTGAAAACACTTGTATGCATGGAAAATCTCTCATAGAAATTATTTAGGAATTTTATGAAGAGAGTGGAGGCCATGAGAGGAATGATTTTGCCATAGTTTAGTTACTTGAATGAATAATGATGATTTAGGGTTAGGTTAGGGGCTTATTTATAGAGATTAGGATTAGTTCTAGCCTTAGGATTAAACCCTAGTTCTAATCTCAGCCCTCAAAACCGAATCTGGCCCTAAAACCTAACCAAAACCCCAAAATGGTGCACCAGGCAAAACTGCCCGGCTGAACCCAGTCGACAGCCAAGTCGATAGGGCTGTCGACTTGGGTCAAACCAAGTCGACTCCCAAGTCGACAGGGCTGTCGACTTGGGTGCTCTGGCGGGAATTTTCCCGCCTGGCCCAATCTGACCTAATTTCCAAATTCAAACTTGAATTTGAAATCTATTTTTACTTTGAATTTTTCTGAAAACTTCGTTGGGCCTTAATAGGGTCATACGGACTCCGATTTTCGAAAACTCGGACTCTATTTCGCGTATTTTTCCGAGACGAACGCAATGGCATAGCCCGTTTCCCTTGATTCAGATTTATAAATTAAATTCTGCCTCGATTTACGTTATAACAGGTTATTGAAAATATGGGTTGTTACACGTCTGAACGTATGTGTTGATTGTACGGATATACGAGGAATTTGACGCCTCCGGTTTCGTTCAGACCCAGAACGGACTTGTAAATGGACTGTGTGTCTGACATTGGATTTTGTTCTACACTGATTGATCTCTGTTAAATATATATCTGTTTGGCGATGGAGAATATTTTCTTTTGCTTAACGCGCTTCTCTGAGACGTACGAGCTCAGAGGTTATATATCGATAGAAATCAATCGTATGGAGTGGATTGCCTATGTGGCATGCCAAGATGATGTGATCAAGGCATCTGTTGCAAAGAAAAGTCTTGTGGTTGGTGATCAAAGCATGACCTACGTGGCCTGGCTTTGTGTATAGCATGGATTCGCGAGCCTCACACCTCGGTATAAGTTAAAAACGGGATAAGGCCTACAGGGAGAGCACAACGTTTCTTTCTAGCTATGGTGGTGTCAGTGACTTACTAGCCCTGACATTTATATCTATTTTTCACCTATGTGGTTGTTGGAATGCGAGGCGCCTCGGTTATAGGTCTGTAAGGACCGGGAAACGTGTGTTCAGGAATACTAATCCTCAAACGTAAGAGAGGACCGGCCCTGAAGATCCAGGGGTTACCCAGAGTGTGTAGTCCTGAGGCATTTGCTAGAATGTCTCGAAGCGGAGAGGAGCTTGCCCCTTGCCTCGACTCATGACGGAAATCCAATTTCCAATACGAGATAACAGATTCGATTGTAGAACTAGTATGGCGACATAGTGGTATGGGGCACTTATGCTGTCTATGATTGATATTTATGATGCTATTCGTTTTTGAAACATATATGCACTAGTAACAATATCAAATGATTTTGCTTTACACGTATTAAGCATATTTGACCATTATAAGGTAAAACTCTATCCTCCGGCTTGCATTGCATTGTATGATGGGACTTGAGTCTTATAATGGCTTCATTCTTTTTAAAAGCATTGCGTTGTTTTAAAGAATTTACTTTGTTCTAAATGCACTAGCAATCACCGGAGTAAACCCGTTCCGCGAAAGTGGCGTGGTCCTATGATTTTCTTATTACTGTTGTTTGAACTGTTAAATTGATTTCTCATACCAGTCCCCATGACTGACTCGTTGTTTGTTTCACTTTGCAAACGCGGGTGCCCTTATTTTCACATGGGCAACCTAGTTCACAGGTGACAGGTTGTTTTTGGCTCTGCAGTATTGCATAGAGTGCATTTTGGCTCATGGCGAGGCTGACTTCACAGAGATGACATTGACATTTTCCGCCATTATTGTACTTATATTATGATTCCGCCACCGGCGATGCAGACTGCTTTACTTTCAGTATTTATTATCGTATGTATATGTACCGCCTTCTGCGATGTAGACTGATACCCTTATTATGTCTCACCACATGTATGTATTCCGCCTCTGGCGATGATGACTGATCACTTCCCTTTTATTTACTAAGTTATATCCTACGCTGTGCTATTCTGATGTTGTTACATGTTGTGATTCCGCTGTCATATCCATGTAAAATTATTCTATTTATTGTTTTTGCTATTATATGTACTCTGCTATGATGATTGATGTGTTATATTCTAATGATTATCCTCAATACCGTCACATGGATTTTGGGATCGTCACAGTTTGTATCAGATCTTTGGTTAACCTTAGTTCCGGGATCTAACACATTAAACACCTCGTCAGAATCGAATGAGTAGTGTTCTAAGGCGAGTAGCTCATTAGAGATAGGATTAGCAATGTCCTAGAATGAGCTAAGCAGATTAGAAAAACAATTTGATCAGTACATCATTACCTTTCCTTATGTTCCCCTGCTTTATCATATATGAAAATTATCAAATCTGTGAGCTTGACTCTTTTCTTGTTTATACAGTACTCTTTCTGATGGCTATGCGAGCAGCAGCAGCTAGAGGGGGTCGTGGAGGTCGAGCAGGAGTAGCAGGAGGACGGGGGAATATCCCCGTAGTTGAGGAGGGCCCTATTATTCAGCCACCAACACCCCAGGACTTTGAGCTAGACAGAGTAGCGAAGAGGTATAGGAACCTGGAGGGAAAACCCTTTTCTGGCCTTGGTGCAGTGACAAAGGCTATTGCCTGGTTGAAGACCTGTGAAAAGATCTTTGAAGGTATTGGTTTGGGGACCAACAACAAAGCACGACTAGGTATCTGGCTCTTACAGGAGGAAGCAGAGTTGTGGTGGGATGCCATCACCTCAGAAGATGCAGCAGGTACTGTTAGGACCTGGGAGCAATTCAAGACCACGTTCAACGAAAAGTTTGTACCTGAGCAGGCCTTAGAGAGGATGCGAGAGCAGTTTGCTAATCTTCAGCAGGGAGATCTCTCTATCCAGGATTACCTCAATAAATTCACTCAGTTGTCGTGCTATGCTCCATAGCTTATTATGACTAACAAAGCTAAGAACAAGAGGTTTATATTTGGGCTAAAGCGCAAGTACCATGACAGAGCCATGAGCAACATCAAACTCTCCTTCTCAGAATTGGTAGAAATGGCTTGCAATTAGGAAGATATGGATGAAAGACACGCCAACCAAGACCGCGCCAAAAGCCAAGCTGGAAATAAGCGCAAAGCTTCAGCAGATCAGCCAAAGTCTAGCATTACAGCGGCCGCTACTCAGAAACCTGGAAAGATACCTAAGGGGAATTGCTACAACTACGGGAAGCCAGGACATTTTTCTAATGTGTGCAAAGCCCCGAAGAAGCCAAAGGCAAATCCAGACCACAGCTCAGCCGAATGCTACAACTGCCATAAGAAAGGGCACTATAGCAGGAACTGTCCTCTAAAGCAGAATGCACAAGTGGCTCATGTGTATGACGGGGAGACACCGCCAGCTACCAACGATGGATCAGGTAAACCCGACGTCTTGGGAGGTACCCTTACTATTAAAAATTGTTGGCAAAGAAACTAGAGAGCTAAGGAGCAAAAAGATTCATTTAGTCAAAGTGCAGTGGAGTAGTGATCCTAGAGACTATACTTGGGAGACTGAGGAAAGCATTAAACAAGCCTAGCCCAAATGCAGAGTGGACATCTCTGACTAACTCCGGTGCAATGTACCTTTACAATACTTTGCATTTACATTTTGTTTCCTACTCTGCTATTATTTCCTTTTCGAGGACGAAAAGTTTTAAGTGGGGGAGATTGTAATAACCCGGAAAATGTGAACCAATTTAAAAATTTTAAAATTGGTTATTACCAAAGAATTTGAATAATTGAAATAACATATTTCAATAAAATAAAGAATTGGGTATAGTAAGGCAGTTTGAAATTTTGAATACAAACTTTGTCTGACTATACCAAGTGGAAAATATAACGGATTTTAGCGAAACTGAAAATATTTAAATCTGTTTATGAATACCTTTCTAACGAATCTGAAAAATCGAAGTTTCATAGCGGGAATCAAAAGTTATGGCCAAATGAATTTTCAGAAAGGTCGCTATATAGCATATATAGCCCTTGGAAATAGATATTTTGCATACGACCTCGGAATTCGACGAAACCACTTTTATTGGGTCCGGGATGTCAAACTATTGCTAGGTTTCAAATTTCATAATTTTTGAAGCTAGTATGTGAGCGGGGCAAAAGAAAATGTAATTGGTCAATTTCTGTTAAAATGGGTCGACCTAAAAATGGCCATTTTTCAAACGAGCTCAGAATTCGACGAAACAGGTTTTTTTAGGACCGTATCATCAAAACAAAGCTAGATTTATTTTTCTGGAATTTTTCGATTCAGTTTGTGGCCCTGGCAAATTGAAATGTACGTTCAAATTGAATATAAAATGTTTTATACTTTAATTTGAAAAATAACTGACTATAACAGTCGAATTGGCCAACGAAACATATCCCATTGTGTCCGGAATGAGGGTATTTAGCTAGGGACGACAGTCGTTGGGTTTGATTTCGAGTTCGTTTGTAAAAACACTATTTAAAATTTCCTATAAATCCTCGGCCAATAGGATTTTTTCTTTCAAAAAAAAAACACGAAAAAACCCTAGCCACCTTTCGCTCTCGACGGTTCATAGTGCTCCGTCCTTCCCCCTCGTTTTCCCGCCGCCACAGGCAAAACCAGGCCGCACCACCACCACCACTCGAAAGCCCATTCGCTCCTCTTCACATCCGACCCCGACGCGACCTCCACCATCACCTCCTCCGCCAGAATCGAGCCCCCAAACTTCGAGACTTCCCAGCGCCGCCGACGACGCCACAGGCCACCGGAGAGGACCGCACCACCATCGACAGGAAGCCCCCACCCCATCTTCCACGTTAGCACCGCCGATCATCCCAATACTTCACGGATTTTGCGAAAATCCCAGACCTAGTTCTGAACGAAATATAAAGGTTCGACCTTTATTATTCTGAAATGAAAATAACACTTTTAAGTGTTGCAAAACTTTGAAAAATAATTTTTTTTCGTTCGTTAACGAAATTTGATGAAACAGGAGACACCGTGACCGCAAGGAGGCTCCCTACCATCTAGAAGAAGCCGCGGATTTTTCTGATCTTCCTACGATTTTTAGCACTGCAAAAACCAATGTGAGGAATCTAAACTAAATTGTGTGAATGGAATTGCGTTGTATAAATTATATAAGCGAAGTGTAAATTATATACGCATTGTATACCTCATGTACATGTGTTGTATAAGTTATATTAGCGATGTATAAATTATACATGCGTTGTATGAAACATATATGTAATTGTGATGAAATGCAAGTGAATTATAGAAATAATATATATATATACTCCCCTCGTCCACAGACCATGGACGATATTTATTTCTTGAGACTGGTGTGATATTATATGGTATGACGAATGGTTGGAAATAATTGTTTGTGGTTGGTATTGTGGTTGAAAAATACCTTTGTGGCTGAAAAATACCCTCTTGTGGTTGAACCAAATTAGAATAGGATTGTGGAATTGAAAATAAAACATGTCGCCTGCGTGCGAACTAGATGCATGATCCCCAATGTCAAAAACGGGGAGGTTTTAAGGTAGAGCGAGGAGCCGTACTAGGGACGGTCCCGGTTTCAACTACCCTGCCGTTATGCTGCCGAAATTTTCTGAAATATTCATGTGTTAGAATAATTTTCATTCATTGGAATAAATTACATATGTTGAAATCAATATTCATGTGTTGAGTTGAAATTCATTCGTTGAATCAAAATTCATGTGTTGAATATTATTTGAATTTAAACAAATAGCTTTAGCGATAAAAATCACATTTTTATATATATACAAACTATAACCAATATTCATGTGTTGAGTTGAAATTCATTCGTTGAATCGAAATTCATGTGTTGAATATTATTTGAATTTAAACAAATAGCTTTAGCGATAAAAATCACATTTTTATATATATACGAACTATAACCAATATTCATGTGTTGAGTTGAAATTCATTCGTTGAATCGAAATTCATGTGTTGAATATTATTTGAATTTAAACAAATAGCTTTAGCGATAAAAATCACATTTATATATATATACAAACTATAGAGAAAATTCAGTGTTGAGTTGAAATTCATTCGTTGAATCGAAATTCATGTGTTGAATATTATTTGAAATTAAACAAATAGCTTTAGCGATAAAAATCACATTTTTATATATATACAAACTATAGAGAATATTCATGTGTTGAATTGAAATTCGTTCGTCGAGTTGGAATTCATGTGTTGAATGTTATCGTGTTTTAAAATAAAATGAATAGACAATAAAAACTACATTTTTATTGTGAATATGAAGTGTTAAAAACATTCACATGTTGAATAAATATTTTTGATGATAAAAATATTTCTTTTATCATGTATACGCTTTGATAAAAATACACACGTGTTGAAATAAATAATAGTTTGCTAGAAATGTTATTATTAGCTTTGTTCTGCATATATATACATGTGTTGAACAGGGAAAATGGATTAGCTGTAGAGTAAAGAAATTATTTGTGTGCCCGACAAATAGGTAAGCCTTGATGAGTTGGCTGCGCAATTTTATTTTTATATCGACTCCTGTGAATGCCATTGGATGCGGAGTGCTGGTTATTCTGTGTGAAATAATAAACATCGCCATAGGATAGTAACAACTAATTTTGAACTACACTACATGGCATACTTCTTGACGATAGACATACTTCATCATATTCCACATAAGCAATTGGAGCTTGTGTGACGAGGTGGAAGATTTACCATACGAGCGAGAGGCTTGTATGGCGATGATTATATACTTCAGGTTGAACTGATGACCGATATGGACTATATAAAATATAACGATAAATTGCCAGATTAATAAAAACCCCACACGGGTCTGGAGTTGACAATAATCTCGTCTCTCTAGTTATTAGATACGGGACATGGACTATTTATTTCCACACGGAACGGGGTGACGAAAATTTATTCTCTGGAGTTATTATCTATACACGCTCCCCCGTAAACACCAGAATATATCAATATAAATATGTGGATGCTTTTTAGGATTTATTGGGTACCTAACACGGCCCAATAAATTTCCAAACCCCTCCCCGTACAAAGGAGGTTATGGAGAAATTTTTCGAAATATTTGAAGTGAAAACGAAGTTGAAATTAATGAATAAACTATATTTGAAATTATAGAATGAACTATATTTATATATATATAAATATAAATATAATTAAAAGGAATCGAAGCCGTGCAGTTCGTGTTTCGGAATCGTAATTTAAAACGATTAGTACGAGAAATCCGACCATCGGATTTTCCCGAAACCGCAACCGTTGGGTTCGCCTTGGAAATATATTTCCAACGGCACCAACCTTGTAAAAATCCAACGGTTGGATTGTCCGGAATGTTAAATTCAAATCTGAAGAAAAACAGCGCCAGAATCGTTTATATTTATATATAAATATAAATATAATTAAATTAAATCGAATAACGACGCTGCAGTTCGAATTTTAAAATCGTAACTTCAAACGACTAGTGTGGAAGATCCGACCGTCGGATTCTCACGAAACTGGAACCGTTGGGTTCGCTTTGGGAATATCTTCCCACTGATATAGACTTTGTAGAAATCCAACGGTTAGATTTTCCGATATGTGTAAAACAAATTAGAGGAAAAACAGCGCCAGTGCCACGGCACGACCTGAAACGTCGTTTAATTAAATATGGCCATTTTTAAATAAATTAAAATGGCGAAAAATCGTTATAAAATATTATAAGCAGTATAGATTGGAAATAAGCCAATTTGGCTTGATTTGTTTGATATTTGATGGTTGTATGTGTTTGACACGAAAATTAAACTAAAGAACTGAAAAATGGATGTCGAATAATATAACCATGGGAAGAATTGATTTAAATTCTAATTACGTGAATTATTTGAAAAGGCCGAGCTAACCCTCATTTCAAATAATTGATCGAGCGATTCGAATTGGAAAATACAAAGACGATTCAAGACCGACGATCTTCGTATCGGTTGGATGGGCGCTGCTGAGGTTCCTGACCGGAGTAGCTACCGTGAAGGAACGGAAGTAGTAGCCGTCTGAACGTATGTGTTGATTGTACGGATATACGAGAAATTTGATGCCTCCGGTTTCGTTCAGACCCAGAACGGAGTTGTAAATGGACTGTGTGTCTGACATTGTATTTTGTTTTATACTGATTGATCTCTGTTAAATATATATCTGTTTGGCGGCGGAGAATTTATTCTTTTGCTTAACGCCCTTCTCTGAGACGTACGAGCTCAGAGGTTATATATCGATAGAAATCAATCGTATGGAGTGGATTGCCTATGTGGCATGCCAAGATGCGGTGATCAAGGCTTCTGTTTCAAAGCAAAGTCTTGTGGTTGGTGATCAAAGCACGGCCTACATGGCCTGGCTTTGTGTATAGCATGGATTTGCGAGCCTCACACCTCGGTATGAGTTAAAAACGGGATAAGGACTGCAGGGAGAGCACGACGTTTCTTTCTAGCTATGGTGGTGTCAGTGACTTACCAGCCCAGACATTTATATCTATTTTTCACCTATGTGGTTGTTGGAATGCGAGGCACCTCGATTATAGGTCTGTAAGGACCGGGAAACGTGTGTTCAGGAATACTAATCCTCAAACGTAAGAGAGGACCGGCCCTGAAGATCCAGGGGTTACCCAGAGTGTGTAGTCCTGAGGCATCTGCTAGAATGTCTCGAAGCGGAGAGGAGCTTGCCCCTTGCCTCGACTCATGACGGAAATCCAATTTCCAATACGAGATAACGGATTCGATTGTAGAACTAGTATGGCGACATAGTGGTATGGGGCACTTATGCCGTTTATGATTGATATTTATGATGCTATTCATTTTTGAAACATATATGCACTAGTAACAATATCAAATGATTTTGCTTTACACGTATTAAGCATATTTGGCCATTATAAGGTAAAACTATATCCTCCAGCTTGTGTTGCATTGTATGATGGGACTTGAGTCTTATAATGGCTTCATTCTTTTTAAAAGCATTGCGTTGTTTTAAAGAATTTACTTTGTTCTAAATACACTAGCAATCACCGGAGTAAACCCGTTCCACGAAAGTGGCGTGGTCCTATGATTTGCTTATTACTGTTGTTTGAACTGTTAAATATATTTCTCATACCAGTCCCCATGACTGACTCGTTGTTTGTTTCACTTTGCAAACGCGGGTGTCCTTATTTTTACACGGGCAGCTTAGTTCACAGGTGACAGGTTGTTTTTGGCTCTGCACTGTTGCATAGAGTGCATTTTGGCTCATGGCGAGGCTGACTTCACAGAGATGACATTGACATTTTACGCCATTATTGTACTTATATTATGATTCCGCCACCGGCGATGCAGACTGCTTTACTTTCAGTATTTATTATCGTATGTATATGTACCGCCTTCGGCGATGTAGACTGATACCCTTATTATGTCTCACTGCATGTATGTATTCCGCCTTTGGCGATGATGACGGATCACTTCCCTTTTATTTACTAAGTTATATCCTACGTTGTGCTATTCTGATGTTGTTACATGTTGTGATTCCCCTGTCAAATCCATGTAAAATTATTCTATTTATTGTTTTTGCTATTATCTGTACTCTGCTATGATGATTGATGTGTTATATTCCAATGATTATCCTCAATACCGTCACACGGATTTTGGGATCGTCACATGATTTATCACAACTTAGCATAGAAACTTGCAACATATACAGTATCATCATAGCATGATTTACAACATATAGGATATCATCATCACATAACATAGGATTTACAACATACATGATAGCATAAGGTTTACAACAACATATATGACAATTCAGATCATTCACTTATAATCCATTCATAACTTAATCTAATTAGTTTAATAATAATCTTGTTAAGATCATCATACTCACAATTTAGAGAAGAAAGAGAGTCTTGATTTGCTTTATAATTGAGTAGAATTAGAATTTTGATTAGCTTTCTTCCTTCTTAGTTGGCGGCGGCTAGACTGAGTTCCATGGCGGCGGTATGACGGTGGCTATTCTATTTTTCATGTGAGTTTAGAGTGAGAGACTACCTAGGTATTTATAGAGTTTAGTGTTTATTTAGACCATCAGATCAACTCAGAACTAACCTGAACCGTTTAATTTGCCAACTCAGCCCTAAAGACACATCAACAGCTCAAGATTGGGCTCAGTCAAACCCTAGCCGACTGACCAAGTCGACACCCAAGTCGATACTATAGTCATCCTGGGGAGGGGGGGGGAGGGAGGTCGACACTAGTGTCGACTCCCCAGTCGACCTGCCTGGGCGGGAATTTTCCCACCCAGCCCCCTTCTGCACTTTCAGTTTGAATTTTTAAATTTTCCTGCGAGCTGTTTTGAACTTTCTGAAACTTCCGATGGCCATAACTTCTTCATACGAAGTCCAATTCACACAAAGTCGGACTCTATTTCAACCAGAATTCCGAGACGAACACAATGGCGCAACCCATTTCCCACAATTCTCACATTTGAGATTAGTTATTCTTTAATTTGTGAATATTAATATTAATAGAATTACGGGGTGTTACATTCTCCCCTCCTTAAAGGATTTCGACCCCGAAATCTTCAAGTCGAGAAGAATGTATATCCTAACGTCCAATCATCCATCTACTCAACCATCAAACACAGGCATCCATTGTCCTTATAGACTTCTAATGCTTTCATGAACATATGCAAGAAGTGTGTGTATATGTCCATATCTAATGCAAAATCAGGCGGTCCACTGGTTCAGTTGACCTCCTTAGTGCAAATCATGATAGTGCCATGCGTCCATTATGTATGCAAAATTTCCTTAATGCTACATATTATCTCTATATGCGTACACAATCATCATCTGAATGCAGCATCCATATGGTAATACAATCATCATACATCCATTTTACTAAATACATCCATTTATATGCAATATGCAATATGCAATATGAGGTGACTGAGCTGATCTAGTGCCTAATAGTGTGTGTATATGCATCCACGAGCAACCACTAGCAAACACTTGCATCCACTTTGCATCCATCATACATAATATG
This sequence comes from Allium sativum, assembly GCA_030737875.1. Taxonomy (NCBI): domain Eukaryota; kingdom Viridiplantae; phylum Streptophyta; class Magnoliopsida; order Asparagales; family Amaryllidaceae; genus Allium; species Allium sativum. The sequence goes on along the minus strand of CM060912.1, from coordinate 764,121,453 downwards.
TCTCAAACACATGTTTCAACCATAGGATTATCCTAACTAAAGTTCAAAGATACTAGCGAGAGGAAACTCTAAAGGTAAGATAAGTACAAGATAAGCGATAAAGGAGAAATTAAAGGACATACCCTCGAAAAGAAAAGGGTATCGTGAACGCATCTTCTCTTCTGTCTCCCAAGTAGCTTTGCTCTCATCATCTCCCCATTGTACTTTGACTAGTCTGACCTCTCGATTCCTCAACTTCTTGATCTCCGACCCAAGAATGCGCGTAGGAGCTCGTCGGATCGTCGCATCACGCTCTATCTCCACCTCTCTAAGCAAGCTCGGCTCTACCACTTCCGCGGTCTCGTGCAAGCACTTCCTCATATGCGACACATGGAATACGTCGTGTACACCACTAAGTCTCTCAGGCAACTCCACTCTATACGCCATCTATCCAATCTTCTCCTTAATAGGAAACGACCCTACAAACCTTGGTGCTAATTTCCCAACGGACCCAAAGCGAACAACGTTTCGTAATGGAGACACTTTGACAAAGACCATGTCCCCAACATCAAATTCTAGATCTGTCCTCCTCTTATCCGCATAAGATTTCTGCCTATCTTGCGCTGTCTTCATCCTCCTTTGAATCAAGTCGATCTTTTCTGAAGTCTCTCTAATCATATCGGGTCCAAGTAAGATCTTATCCGTAGATTCCCACCAACATGTAGGTGAACGACAAAGTCGTCCATAAAGAGCTTCGAAAGGTGCCATGCTAATGCTAGACTGAAAGCTGTTATTATATGCGAACTCTACCAATGGAAGATGCTCTTCCCACATACCCCCAAAGTCTAGGATACATAGCCTCAAAAGATCCTCTAGAATGCGATTCACCCTCTCGGTCTGGCCGTCCGTCTGAGGATGATATGCGGTGCTCAAGCATAACTGAGTCCCTACCGCCTCTTGTAAGCTTCTCCAAAATTCGCTAGTGAAAATAGGACCGCGGTCGCTCACTATGATAGAAGGAACACCGTGCAAACGAACTATTTCTCGGACATATACAGAAGCTAACCATGGAACAGTCCTCTTACTCTTCATGGGAATGAAATGGGCGCTTTTAGTAAGTCTGTCTACTATAACCCAAATCCCCGTATTACCCTTCCTTGATCTTGGTAATTCATCCACAAAATCCATCGAGACACTTTACCATTTCCAAAGTGGAACCTCCAATGGGTGAAGCAACCCACATGGTTTCTTTTGCTCCGCTTTTACTTGTTTGCACACCAAGCATCTAGCGACATACTCGGCCACATCCCTCTTCATACCGGCCCAAAAGAAAACTCGCTTCATGTCTTTGTACATCTTGTCCCCGCCTGGATGAATGGTCATCTTCGAACGATGTGCTTCGTCAAGAATAGCCTTCCTCAAGTCCTCGTCTCGTGGTACACAAAGTCTACTATCCCTACGTAACCAACCCTTATCATCTAGGGTATACCTACAGAGATGGCTTGTTGACTCCCCTCTTTTGAGATTTTCTACTAACTCAACCAACTGTGGGTCGTCTCGCTGTGCCTCGCCAATCCGTCCCAAAAGCGTAGGTCTGACCTCCAAGGATGCTAGCAAACCGGGTACAAAGTCAACGGAAGGTCTAAAGTCAAACATCGAAATGAATTCTAAGTTTCGCCGCTCAACGAATAAAGGACTTAAGGATAATCTTTTTCTACTTAAGGCATCGGCCACTATGTTACCTTTGCCAGGGGTATATGCTATTTCGAAATCGTAGGACGCTTAGAACTCCATCCACCTTTGTTGCCTTAAGTTCAAGTCCTTTTGAGAGAATAAGTATTTTAAAGATTTGTGGTCAGTGAATAATTCAAATTTCTCGCCAAGAAGATAATGACTCCAAGACTTAAGCGCGAAAACAATAGCGGCCAACTCTAGGTCATGCGTATGGTAATTTTTCTCTTGCGCTCTCAACTGCCTTCCACCATAGGCTATTACCCTTCCCTCTTGCATTAGGACTGCGCCTAGTCCTGTCCCACAAGCATCGGTATAAACAGTAAATGGCTTACTCCCGTCCAGCAGCACTAAGACCTAAGACTGGAGCTGAGGTCAAAGCTCTCTTCAAACGTTGGAACGCGTCATCACAATCTACGTCCTACGCGAAGACTAAGTTCTTCGTCAAGCGTGTTAATGGAGCTGATATCTTTGCGAAGTCTTTGATAAACTTCCTATAGTAGCCAGCCAACCCCAAGAAACTTCTTACTTCGGTAGCATTTTTAGGGACCTTCCAATCTTGGATGGCCACCACCTTCGTGGGATCCACAGCTATCCCTTCTTTGGAAACCACGTGCCCTAAGAATTGCACTTCCTTCCTACAGAAGTGACACTTAGAAAATATAGCTTTAAGATTATGCGCTCGTAGGGTCTCCAACACTTCCCTAAGATGTAGGGCATGCTCTTCTTCATCCTTAGAAAAGATCAAGATGTCATCTACAAAGACTACCACGAATTTGTTAAGGTACTCCCTAAACACCCTACTCATCAGATCAACAAAGTATGCGGGGGCGTTTGTCAAACCGAAGGGCATCACTAGCCATTCATAGAAACCGTCCGGAGTCCTAAAGGCAGTCTTGTCTATGCTATCCTCAGCCACTCTCAATTGATGGAAACCAATGGCTAAGTCCAACTGCGAAAACACTGAGGCGCCAACTAATTGATCGAAGAGATCGTTAATCCTCGGCAGTGGGTGTCTGTTCTTCTTAGTAAGTTTATTAAGTTCTCTATAGTCCACGCATAGTCTAAGGGACCCATCCACCTTTGTGGCAAATACTACTGGAGCACCCCACTCCGATATACTTCATCTTATGAACCCCTTCTCAAGCAATTTCTTCACTTGCTTATCGAGTTCCCTCCTTTCACGAGGAGCCATGTGGCGTACTAACAAAGACACTGGTTTTGCATTATCCACAAGATATATTCAAAAATCTATCTCCCGCTTCGGAGGCAAGCCCTTCACCTCCTCAAACACATCCGAGTATTCTCGGACCACTCTAACAGATCGTAGATTTTCCTAAGATGCGTCAAGCGATTCTAAATAACTTAGCATAACATAATTTATGGGATTACAAAAGATTTCGAGAGTGTTGCCAAGGCGAGTCACGAGCCTAACTACTCTCCTTTCACAATCAAGAACGGCCCCATTTCTGGATAACCAATCCATTCCTAAAATTAGCCCATAGCCCGTGAAGCCCAAAACATAAGCATCACATCTAAACTCAATGCTAAGTATAGAAATTTTCAAATCCAAACACATCATGGACAAATAAGCTGAGCCCCTAATTGGATTCGAAACAACTAAGGGATCCTCTACTAAACTAGTGTTTAAGTGCAGTGATTCTACTAATGATGTAGAGATAAACGAATGCGATGCACCCGAATCGAATAAGGTACGGAGAGGATGATCAAACAGAAAAACTAAGCTTTCAACAGAAATGGTTCTACCTTGTTCTTGCAGCGGTGGGACCGCAAGAGACTGAACTTGTCCCCTTGCCTGCCCTAGTGCCATAAGAGCCTGCACCTGTCCTCCTGAGGTAGAACCTGCCCTCTGCCCCTTCTTTGGGCAGTACTTCACTAGATGTCCCGCTTCACCACAGTGATAACAGCCAGTCTTCTTTTTCTTTCGGCAATCCTTGCTGAGATGGCCTGGTGTCCCACAGTTAAAGCAATTCTTCTTTCCCTTGCAATTATTGTCTTTACCACCCTTCTTGTTTTGCTATTGTGGTTTCTTCTGATCCCCTTGCTTCTCGGATGCCTTATTAGCATTAGCGCTTTTCTCCTCGTGCATGAGCGCAATTTCTACTAGCTTCTCAAAGGTGGCCCCCATAGGGATGTGGGTCATAGCCAACCCTTGCAATGGCTCATTCAAACCATTAACGAACCTCAGAGCCTTCTTCTCCGGCGTGTTCACTAAGTCCGAGCCAAACCTTGCTAACTGATTAAATTTGTTGACATATTCATTCACTGATGAGCTTCCTTGCTTCAATGTCAAGAACCTTTCCATATATAGATTCTCTTCTGCCCTTGAGAGAAACTTCGCCTCAAACCTACACCTGAAATCCACCCAAGAGTGAACAGGACGCTCCCCATTAGTGACCTCTCACCAAAACGAGGCCTCTCCCTTCATTAACCAAGCTGCTAAACGAACTTTCCTCCCTTCTTCTACTTCAAAGATTTCTAGCAATTCTTCCACCTGCTTAAGCCAATCTCTAGCTTCCACAAACATTTCTGACCCTTGAAAATGTTTTCCACCCATAGCCTTAAATTCCTTGCACGTCATTGCAAAATTATCAGCGTGAGGAGAAGGAGCGGGTGCAACCGGTGGTGGAGGAACATTGGCTGGACCTGCAGCGGCCCTAGCCTCTAATAACCTCCTATACCATCCTGGTATCGTTACACCGTCCGGAAGGTTAAGATCTTCAGCCATGCTGAAACGAAAAAGGAAAGACTCAAAATGGAGAATTCAAAAGATAAAGATAGATGGCTATTGGGGATTATGCTTTTCATAAAAACTTTCCTCTTTAAATTACTCATTAAGACATGTTTTTGAAAACACTTCTTCCAAAAATACTTTAGAAAAATGGTTTTTCTAAAAAAATTATCTGTTCTGGTAACCTTAAGCTCTGATACCACGTGTAACACCCCATATCCATTAATGTCACTCACAAAGGGAATGCATAAACTTCCATGGAGGTTTTAAGTGAATATAGAACAGAAAAATTACAACAAGACATATAATAAGTAGTACTTGGAAATCTAAAACTTCATTTTATTGCAGTGGAAATTAAACATGTTTGCTACATCATAAAACCATAAATCAGAGTCAGTATAATATCCATCTTGATAAACAAAATACATAACCCCATTACATAAATAGCCATTAGAAAAGATAACAAGCTGGACTTTACTTCAACGGTCCAAGCTTTCCCAAAGAGATAAAGCAATCCAATCAAACTCCACTAGAGCTGGGTCCACCCTGAGGACCTGGAGTGTAACACCCCACATCCGTTAGTGTTACTCACAAAGGGAATGCACTAAGTTCTGTGGAGCATTTTAGGTAAAAGATGCATATAAACTACAAGACAGACAGAAATTAAGCAGCGGAAAATAAAACTTTGCTTTTATTGATAAAATAGTTTGTACAATGATTTCTTTACAATATCAGAGTACCATCTGTCTTACAAAATAAAGAAGCATAAAACAACATTTATATTCCCCAATGTAGCAAGAGCCAGCCATAGCATCTGAAAAGAGAATCCAAGAAAAACTTCGACAAATCTTCAAGCTGGGAAAGAGTGACAGTCCTACTTGACCTGAGCTATACTATTCCCTCTTTTATTACCTGGGGGGGGGGAGGAAGAAAAGAAGATGAAAGAAAAACAGAGTCAAACATAAAGCCTGAGTAAGTTCGGTAACTTCTAGAATTTGAACATGGAAAAACAGAACGACATGAATTAACTGAATACAAGATAACACCATGATGATAGGGTCAGCAAGACTAGACAAGATAATCACAAGATAAGCTAAGATAAGATAAACTGGATATGCTCTAATACTTTCGCCGCTTCGCTATTCCCTTGTTATACTGGTTTCTATATCTCTGCACCACCTAACTAGTGTCCCAACTAGTAACAACAACGTGATCCCAATCCCTGTAGTTTCCATTGCCTTCAGGCGTACATTTATTATTTATTACCTAGATCAAATCTAGGGTTTTCTATCAAGTGCTTTCTAGATTCAACTAGAGTTTACGCTATCAGCTGAACGCTTCTCGGATTCAGGGTTTATGCCACCTAGTCCAACTAGGGATTATGCTACCTGTCGAACGATGCCCCCAAGTCTAGGACACACTACCTAGAGTGGTATATGTTCCTATACTTCCCCACGCATGTATCGCAAATCGTTATCGCTTGTCTAGATGCACATGTCCTGTAATGTGCGGCCCGAGTCCTATGGCAGGGAAAATCAAGAAACACAGAACTCGGTCGGGAGCTTTTAGATATTTGCCGATGCAGATGCTAAGGAATGTTTTTATTCCAGTGGCTATGGTCCCACTTGACCCCTCCCTCAACTAATGAATGGCACACCTTGAAAAATGAGAACTATACGTAGGCCCCCTATGCCCCACTGTCCTATGGCCATCCGCAACCATAACTAGATAGCAAGTATATGGACTTTTGGAGTTCTCCGCCTTTCCACTTCACGTATCTCGATTGACTGAAGATGGATGGTAGACGACGAGTTGCTATCACAGGGCTACCGGTTTCTCGCCGAATCACGCTGGTCCATCCGAGTCTTTAGGTTGCCATATTTTGCAACCAAGGCATACCCTTGGTTCTTCTACCGCAGACCTTAACCTCTGTGAGCCCAAGAGGATCATCTGCAGCCTCACAGAGGGATACCAAGTGTACCCTCATGTCCCCTCGAAGCCTCGGGCTTCGTAATCCAATTCGTTGGAGCCTTCGTTTTAATCAGACGGACGTTCGCTCCTTCCCGTGTTATAATAAGAATTACTACGTAGTTCTACTAACTAAGTTTTACCACTTAGCTTCCAGAATCGTTGTTTTCTTAACTAAGGTTTACTACTTAGCTCCTTTTAACTAAGGTTTACTACATAGTTCTCTTTCCCGTCAATTTGGATTGGTTATGTGTCATTAGTCAATTCAAGCTAACTTAACCCTCTTTATTTACCCTGTTAAACCGGTTAAGTGTTTTCAGTAATTCATGTTGACTTAACCCCACCACAAACCAAGTTATATTGGTTAAGTATTTCTTATTACTTAACCCTACCCATTCACCTGCATTGGTTAAGTGTTCCTTTTTATCTTAACCTTGCCCGTCTGTTTTAACTAACATGTTATTAATGGTTAAATATTATCCCTTCATGTTTTAGACTTAACCCTGTTCCTTTATCACAATCTGATGGTTAAGTGTTCAAGTTTACTTAACCCTACGGTCTAGCCCAGCTAACATATCAAATTGGCTAAGTGTATTAAATTTTACTTAACCCCAACCTCTAGTCTAGTTAACATGTTAATTTGGCTAAGTGTATTAACTTTACTTAACCCTACCTTCTAGTCTAGTTAACATGTTAATTTCGCTAAGTGTTTTCTAAGTTACTTAACCCCTACAAATCTTGTCTTGTTACCATATTAAGTTGGTTAAGTGTCCCTATGGACTTAGCCCTCCCATGCTAGCTTAACTGTGTTAAGTTGGTTAAGTGTTCCTATAGACTTAACCCTCCCATTCTAGCTTAACTGTGTTAAGTTTCTGTATGAACCTAACTACACCCACCGGTCTGAATTGGTTAAGTGTCTTAGTTAACTTAACCCTACCATTCTTGTTCTAGCTTTAACTAAATAAATTAAAGCTGCTACCACTCACATTAGACAGATATTGTTGCGAATACTGGATGTGCCGGTTGGTTCCGGGCAGGTTTACATCGCAACTCAGTCTAACCTCGGGTTAGGCATATTCGTGTTTTCTAAGTTCAAAAGGGTTTTGATTAATTTTCAAATAAGGTTTTGAAAGTAACCATCCCGTCCGTCGGATCAGTTAGGGATAGTCAGGAAGAGCAGGAAACTTGTATTTTCCAAACTCAAGCCTAGACACTATCCTCTCTGTCACCCTAGAACTTTCTGGTGTGCTATTAAAAAGAATGTCATTAATAAACCTTTCTTTTGTATATAAATAAATTGTTAACTATTTATCTCCAAAGTTTAACCACTTATCCTCAAAGTCCATTTTTCCCTTTTTAAAATAAATTTGGCCTATACCCTATACATTTTCCATGCATACTAATGGACTTGTATCCTAGGCCCAAATCTTGATTTGCCTATCTTACAGTTTATAGCAATTTAGATCCAACACCCCCATTTACAGTTCATGCCAAAACTAGATTTTACATTCTAGTCTACAGTTTATGCCAAACTAGATTTCATGTTCTGGTTCACCTTTTATGCCCAAAACTTAATATGCATACCAACTACCTATTTTGTGGCCCATTTAACCATTTACCATTTACGCCTAATGTATGTAAATTATGCTAATATACTTGTCATGCTTAATTTAGCCACCCAATTCTGTTTTAATATTCTAATTTCAGTTCATGTCAAAACTAGACTTGTTATTCTAATTTTCATCTTAATAGCCATGCTATGATGCATGTTCCCAAAATATGCCAATTTCCAAGTTTAGTCAATTTCATGTTTTTCCCCAAAACGTATTCCCATCGTTCGTATAATCGTGTTTCAACCTAGATCATAAATAAAGCGAGATTCATGGATAGAAGGGAATTAACCAAAATGCCATGAAAGAACGGACATAACAACTAGCCTAAGGTGATAATTCACAAGCATATAGATTACGACATGAAAAGGGTTGAATAGCATAAATTCAAGAACATGGGTAGACGTAACTTAACAGGTAAATTCCCACGATCAAGATCTAAAAATAAACTGAAATAGAAAGTCAAGCCTAGGTCCAATATAATGCCAGTTTGGGATACAACATGGTTTTGCAACTACAGTGTCATGGGCATAAATAATAATCTTATATCCATAGTCATAGGCAATAAACCCTTACAGTTAATGAATCACAGTCATAGGCGATGCTCATAGTCAAAGGAAATTAGTTCTCACAGTCATGAGTCACAGTCATAGGCAATATTCATAGGCAATGTTCATAGTCAAAGAGGCATATGGTTCTAGGGTCCATAGTTTCATAGTCACAGTCTTATTTGTCATCGAATTATAACAGTTCTTAATTAGGTCCAAAGATATAGGCACAGATTTGAATAGAAAGATTTGGCATATTCTTTTATTCCTTTAATTTCATGTCACGAACAGAGAAAAACGTTCAAATCTAAAAAGTAACCAACTTACAGAGATTAGATTAGATTCGAAGAAAAATAGTCGTTGAAGTTCTTTGAATCTTCACTTGAATCCTAGCTTGTTTTGAATCTCCTTTTGAAAGTCTTCAGCAGCATTTCCTCGTCTTGATTTATTTTACATATTATTTTATTTAATTTAGAGGAGGAGAAGAAGCCATGTCTACCAAGAATCTTTGCAGCATAAGGGTAGAGAAGAATTGTGAATAGAGAAGGAGAGTAGGGTTGTTTATAAAGGATTAGGCGGACGAATCTGGTCATAATGGCGTCCGGATACAGAAAAACGAACCAGGTTCAGAAAACTGAATTTTCGGGAGCAGGTCGACCCCCAGGTCGACTGGGTAGTCGACCTGGTCGGGGGGGGGGGGGGTCGACACCCAGGTCGACACCATAGTCGACCTGGGTACCCAGGTCGACCCCCTGGTCGACCTGGGTCCTGGGCGGGAAATTTCCCGCCCAGCCCGCTTCTGGGTCTGTTTTGAAATTTGAACTTCGCTTTCTGACCTGTTCGAATTTTAAACTACGCTGAAACTTCCGGAGGCTATATCTTCCTCATACGGACTCCGATTTACACAAACTCGGACTCGTTTTCATGCAGAATTCCGAGGCAAACGCAACGACGCATCCCGTTTCCCTTGATTTTGATTTTAAATTCTAATTCTGCCTTGATTTGTGAATCTTAGTGTTATAGAATTACGGGTTGTTACATTCTCCCCCACTTAAAAGGATTTCGTCCCCGAAATCTTCAAGTTAGGAAGAATGTGTCCTACCATCCAATCACCCATCTACTCAACCATTCAATCACAGGCATTCATTGTCCTTAAAAGATTTCTAATGCTTTCATGTTCATATGCATAGTGTGTGTATATGTCTTTATCTAATGCAAAATTTGGCGGTCTACTGATTCAGTTGACCTCCTAAATGTGAATCATGTCAGTGCCATGCGTCCAACCATGTATGCAAGCATTCCTAGTTACGTATATACTACATGCGTGCACAGCCATTCATCCATATGCAACGTCCATATGATAACATATCAAGTTCAACTTACAAACAAATACATATCTGTAAATGCAATATGAAAGCGTCCGAACTGATCTAGTGCCTACTACGTATGCATATGTATTCACGAGCAACCATTAGCAACCACTTGCAACAATCAACCATAACATGTTTCAAATACATGTTTACATCCATTGGCTTCTACCTAAGGATTGATGATACGTCCTAGAGGATATACTTTGGAAAGAGAGAAACAATTGTGCGTAAAGCTCCTACAAATAAAGAAATCAAGGATGCACCCTTAAGGAAAAGGTTATGATGCTAGTATCTAGCCTTCTTGAGTTTTACTCCACTATATCTTACCTAATTTTACTTCACGATTGTGAAGTTTCCGATCTCTATTTCCAAAATAAACAGATGTTAACTATGATACCAAGTATAAATACCAAGATGGTTTGAGGTCTCTCCTCTTAGCTTATCCATCACGCCATAACTATGAGGGTTAAAAGGTCACTACGTGCCTGCCACAACTATTCATCTCTCACGCAAACCATCCTAGTCGAACTCGATATTCCTCAAGTACAAGCCCCAAAGGCCTAAACCAATTTCAGACAAGCACCCAAGGAATGTCTCCTTCGAATTTAGACGATCTACGTGAGATGATATAAGCAAATTCGATAGCTATTCTCAAATCCCTACTAAGCAAAAATAAACTGGTCGGACCACCAATTGGATTTGAGACTCTAGTGGGATCTTTCTATTATACAAGTACTTATGGTGTAGAGACTCAACTATGGAAGCAAATATGAACAAATGCGAAGCGCAAAAAACCAAAGGAAAGAGTACGAACAACAAAACTAGACTCTTCCAACAGAACTTTACTACCTTTCTCCTAGGTACGCTTGGTGGCGAAAGTATGTACTTGCCCTTCTGCAAAATCTTGTTCCTCGTTTTAGCCCTTGTCCTTAATTATATGCCCTATCATACCCTAGTAAAGATACTTCCTCTTGTCTTAGGTTTATAATTTCTTCCTCCTTCGTGAGCTAAATCTACATCCATGAATTCCTCATCCTAGGGTTGTGCTCCTTAACCAAACTCCTCATCCACTTTCGTGTGTAGTCATGTTGACAAATCTCTCGAAAGTTGCTTCCATCGTACAGAAAACCCTATAAGCTTGAAAGAAAACTAGCCGCAGGTGAAACTACTACAGTTATAGATGGAAGTCGGGCAATACTTCGCCCTTCGATGAGGTTACCTCTCAGAAAGCCAGGAGCCCCAGAGACTCAAGAAAGAAGTAGACAAGAATTCAAACAGAGGAAGAGAAGATAGTGCGTATGGATTTAGGGAATATGCCTTTAAAACAAATCTTTTCTTTTGAAAATGCTTCCTTTAAAACCATTTTGAAAATAATTTTTTAAATCCTTTATCTGATCTAGTTACCTCGCTCTGATACCATGTGTAACAACCCACATCCGTTAGTGTCACTCACAAAGGGAATGCACTAAGTTCTGTGGAGCATTTTGGGTAAAAGATGCAGATAAATTACAAGACAGTCAGAAATTAAACAGCGGAAAATAAAACTTTGCTTTTATTGATAAAATAGTTTGTACAATGATTTCTTTACAATATCAGAGTATCATCTATCTTACAAAATAAAGAAGCATAAAACAACATTTATATTCCCCAATGTAGCAAGAGCCAGCCATAGCATCTGAAAAGAGAATCCAAGCAAAACTTCGACAAATCTTCAAGCTGGGAAAGAGTGACAGTCCTACTTGACCTGAGCTATACTATTCCCTCCTTTACTACCTGGGGGGGGGGGGGGAGGAAGAAAAGAAGATGAAAGAAAAAAAGAGTCAAACATAAAGCCTGAGTAAGTTCAGTAACTTCTAGAATTTGAACATGGAAAAACAGAACGACATGAATTGACTGAATACAAGATAACACCATGATGATAGGGTCAGCAAGACTAAACAAGATAATCACAAGATAAGCTAAGATAAGATAAACTGGATATGCTCTAATTCTTTCGCCGCTTCGCTATTCCCTTGTTATACTGGTTTCTATATCTCTGCACCACATAACTAGTGTCCCAACTAGTAACAACAACGTGATCCCAATCCCTGTAGTTTCCATTGCCTTCAGGCATACATTTATTATTTATTACCTAGATCAAATCTAGGGTTTTCTATCAAGTGCTTTCTAGATTCAACTAGAGTTTACGCTATCTGCTGAACGCTTCTCGGATTCAAGGTTAATGCCACCTAGTCCAACTAGGGATTATGCTACCTGTCGAACGATGCGCCCAAGTCTAGGACACACTACCTTGAGTAGTATATGTTCCTATACTTTCCCACGCATGTATCGTGAATCGTTATCGCTTGTCTAGATGCACATGTCCTGTAATGTGCGGCCCGAGTCCTGTGGCAGGGGAAATCAAGAAACACAGAACTCGGTCGGGAGCTTTCAGATATCTGCCGATGCAGATGCTAAGGTCTGTTTTCATTCCAGTGGCTATGGTCACACTTGACCCCTCCCTCAACTAATGAAAGGCACACCTTGAAAAATGAGAACTATACGCAGGCCCTCTATGCCCCACTATCCTATGGCCATCCACAACCATAACTAGATAGCAAGTATATGGTCTTTTGGAGTTCTCCGCATTTCCGCTTCACGTATCTCGGTTGACTGATGATGGATGGTAGACGACGAGCTGCTAACACAAGGCTACCGGTTTCTCGCCGAATCACGCTGGTCCATCCGAGTCTTTAGGTTGCCATATTTTGCAACCAAGGCATACCCTTGGTTCTTCTACCGCAGACCTTAACCTCTGTGAGCCCAGGAGGATCATCTGCAGCCTCACAGAGGGATACCAAGAGTACCCTCACGTCCCCTCGAAGCCTCGGGCTTCGTAACCCAATTCGTTGGAGCCTTCGTTTTAATCAGACGGACGTTCGCTCCTTCCCGTGTTATAATAAGAATTACTACGTAGTTCTACTAACTAAGGTTTACCACTTAGTTTCCAGAATCGTTGTTTTCTTAACTAAGGTTTACTACTTAGCTCCTTTTAACTAAGGTTTACTACTTAGTTCTCTTTCCCGTCAATTTGGATTGGTTAAGTGTCATTAGTCAATTCAAGCTAACTTAACCCTCTTTATTTACCCTGTATAACCGGTTAAGTGTTATCAGTAATTCATGTTGACTTAACCCCACCACAAACGAAGTTATATTGGTTAAGTATTTCTTATTACTTAACCCTACCCATTCATCCTGTATTGGTTAAGTGTTCCTTTTTAACTTAACCTTGCCTGTCTGTTTTAACTAACACGTTATTAATGGTTAGGCATTATCCCTTCATGTTTTAGACTTAACCCTATTCCTTTATCACAATCTGATGGTTAAGTGTTCAAGTTTACTTAACCCTACGGTCTAGCCCAGCTAACATATCAAATTGGCTAAGTGTATCAAATTTTACTTAACCCCAACCTCTAGTCTAGTTAACATGTTAATTTGGCTAAGTGTATTAACTTTACTTAACCCCACCTTCTAGTCTAGTTAACATGTTAATTTGGCTAATTGTTTTCTAAGTTACTTAACCCCTACAAATCTTGTCTTGTTACCATGTTAAGTTGGTTAAATGTCCCTGTGGACTTAGCCCTCCCATGCTAGCTTAACTGTGTTAAATTGGTTAAGTGTTCCTATGGACTTAACCCTCCCATTCTAGCTTAACTGTGTTAAGTGTCTGTATGAACCTAACTCCACCCACCGGTCTGAATTGGTTAAGTGTCTTAGTTAACTTAACCCTACCATTCTTGTTCTAGCTTTAACTAAATAAATTAAAGCCGCTACCACTCACATTAGACAGATATTGTTGCGAATACTGGATGTGCCGGTTGGTTCCGGGCAGGTTTACATCGCGACTCAGTCTAACCTCGGGTTAGGCATATTCGTGTTTTCTAAGTTCAAAAGGGTTTTGATTAATTTTCAAATCCGATTTTGAAAGTAACCATCCCATCCGTCAGATCAGTTAGGGATAGACAGGGAGAGCAAGAAACTTGTGTTTTCCAAACTCAAGCCTAGACACTATCCTCTTTGTCACACTAGAACTTTCTGGTGTGCTATTAAAAAGGATGTCATTAATAAACCTTTCTTTTGTATATAAATAAATTGTTAACAATTTATCCCCAAAGTTTAACCACTTATCCTCAAAGTCCATTTTTCCCTTTTTAAAATAAATTTGGCCTATACCCTATACATTTGCCATGCCTACTAATGGACTTGTATCCTAGGCCCAAATCTTGATTTGCCAATCTTATAGTTTATAGTAATTTAGATCCAACAGCCCCATTTATAGTTCATGCCAAAACTAGATTTTACATTCTAGTCTACAGTTTATGCCAAACTAGATTTCATGTTCTGGTTCACCTTTTATGCCCAAAACTTAATTTGCATACCAACTACCTATTTTGCGGCCCATTTAACCATTTACCATTTACGCCCAATGTATGTAAATTATGCTAATATACTTTTCATGCTTAATTTAGCCACCCAAATTTGTTTTAATATTCTAATTTCAATTCATGTCAAAACTAGACTTGTTATTCTAATTTTCATCTTAATAGCCATGCTATGATGCATGTTCCCAAATTATGCCAATTTCCAAGTTTAGTCAATTTCATGTTTTTCCCCAAAACGTATTCCCATCGTTCGTATAATCGTGTTTCAACCTAGATCATAAATAAAGCGAGATTCATGGATAGAAGGGAATGAACCAAAATGCCATGAAAGAACGGACATAACAACTGGCCTAAGGTGATAATTCACAAGCATACAGATTACGACATGAAAAGGGTTGAATAACATAGATTCAAGAACATGGGTAGACCTAACTTAATAGGTAAATTCCCACGATCAAGATCTAAAAATAAACTGAAATAGAAAGTCAAGCCTAGGTCCAATATAATGCCAGTTTGGGGTACAACATGGTTTTGCAACTACAGTGTCATGGGCATAAATAATAATCTTATATCCATAGTCATAGGCAATAAATCCTCACAGTTAATGAATCACAGTCAAAGGCGATGCTCATAGTCAAAGGAAAATAGTTCTCACAGTCATGAGTCACAGTCCTTGGCAATATTCATAGGCAATGTTCATAGTCAAAGAGGCATATGGTTCTAGGGTCCATAGTTTCATAGTCACAGTCTTATTTGTCATCGAATCATAACAGTTCTTAATTAGGTCCAAAGATATAGGCACAGATTCGAATAGAAAGGTTTGGCATATTCTTTTATTCCTTTAATTCCATGTCACGAACAGAGAAAAACGTTCAAATCTAAAAAGTAACCGACTTACAGAGATTAGATTAGATTCGAAGAAAAACAGTCGTTGAAGTTGTTTGAATCTTCACTTGAATCCTAGCTTATTTTGAATCTCCTTTTGAAAGTCTTCAGCAGCATTTCCTTGTCTTGATTTATTTTACATATTATTTTGTTTAATTTAGAGGAGGAGAAGAAGCCATGTCTACCAAGAATCTTTGCAGCATAAGGGTAGAGAAGAATTGTGAATAGAGAAGGAGAGTAGGGCTGTTTATATAGGATTAGGCGGACGAATCTGGTCAGAATGGCGTCAGGATACAGAAAAACGAACCAGGTTCAGAAAACTGGATTTTCGGGAGCAGGTCGACCCCCAGGTCGACTGGGTAGTCGACCTGGTCGGGGGGGGTCGACACCTAGGTCGACACCCTAGTCGACCTGGGTACCCAGGTCGACTCCCAGGTCGACCCCCTGGTCGACCTGGGTCCTGGGAGGGAAATTTCCCGCCCAGCCCGCTTCTGGGTCTGTTTTGAAATTTGAACTTCGCTTTCTGACCTGTTCGAATTTTAAACTTCGCTGAAACTTCCGGAGGCTATATCTTCCTCATACGGACTCCGATTTACACAAACTCGGACTCGTTTTCATGCAGAATTCCGAGGCGAACGCAATGGCGCATCCCGTTTCCCTTGATTTTGATTTTAAATTCTAATTCTGCCTTGATTTGTGAATCTTAGTGTTATAGAATTACGGGGTGTTACATTCTCCCCCACTTAAAAGGATTTCGTCCCCGAAATCTTCAAGTTAGGAAGAATGTGTCCTACCATCCAATCACCCATCTACTCAACCATTCAATCACAGGCATTCATTGTCCTTAAAAGATTTCTAATGCTTTCATGTTCATATGCATAGTGTGTGTATATGTCTTTATCTAATGCAAAATCCGGCGGTCTACTGATTCAGTTGACCTCCTAAATGCGAATCATGTCAGTGCCATGCGTCCAACCATGTATGCAAGCATTCCTATTTACGTAAATACTACATGCGTGCACAGCCATTCATCCATATGCAACGTCCATATGATAACATATCAAGTTCAACTTACAAACAAATACATATCTGTAAATGCAATATGAAAGCGTCTGAACTGATCTAGTGCCTACTACATATGCATATGCATTCACGAGCAACCATTAGCAATCACTTGCAACCATCAACCATAACATGTTTCAAATACATGTTTACATCCATTGGCTTTTACCTAAGGATTGATGATACGTCCTAGAGGATATACTTTGGAAAGAGAGAAACAATTATGCGTAAAGCTCCTACAAATAAAGAAATCAAGGATGCACCCTTAAGGAAAAGGGTATGATGCTAGTATCTAGCCTTCTTGAGTTTTACTCCACTATATCTTAACTAATTTTACTTCACGATTGTGAAGTTTCCGATCTCTATTTCCAAAATAAACAGATGTTAACTATGATACCAAGTATACATACCAAGATGGTTCGAGGTCTCTCCTCTTAGCTTATCCATCACGCCATAACTATGAGGGTCAAAAGGTCACTACGTGCCTGCCACAACTATTCATCTCTCACGCAAACCATCCTAGTCGAACTCGATATTCCTCAAGTACAAGCCCCAAAGGCCTAAACCAATTTCAGACAAGCACCCAAGGAATGTCTCCTTTGAATTTAGACGATCTACGTGAGATGATATAAGCAAATTCGATAGAAATTCTCAAATCCCTACTAAGCAAAAAATAAACTGGTCGGACCGCCAATTGGATTTGAGACTCTAGTGGGATCTTTCTATTATACAAGTACTTATGGTGCAGAGACTCAACTATGAAAGCAAGTATGAACAAATACGAAGCGCTAAAACCCAAAGGAAAGAGTACGAACAGCAAAACTAGACTCTTCCAACAGAACTTTACTACCTTTCTCCTAGGTACACTTGGTGGCGAAAGTATGTACTTTCCCTTCTGCAAAATCTTGTTCCTCGTTCTTGCCCTTTTCCTTAATTATATGCCCTATCATACCCTAGTAAAGATACTTCCTCTTGTCTTAGGTTTCTAATTTCTTCCTCCTTCGTGAGCTAAATCTACATCCATGAATTCCTCATCCTAGGGTTGTGCTCCTTAACCAAACTCCTCATCCCCTTCCGTGTGTAGTCATGTTGACAAATCTCTCGAAAGCTGCTTCCATCGTACAGAAAACCCTATAAGCTTGAAAGAAAACTAGCCGCAGGTGAAACTACTACAGTTATAGATGGAAGTCGGGCACTACTTCGCCCTTCGATGAGGTTACCTCCCAGAAAGCCAGGAGCCCCAGAGACTCAAGAAAGAAGGAGACAAGAATTCAAACAGAGGAAGAGAAGATAGTGCGTATGGCTTTGGGGAATATGCCTTTAAAACAAATCTTTTCTTTTGAAAATGCTTCTTTTAAAACCGTTTTGAAAATAATTTTTAAATCCTTTATCTGATCTGGTAACCTCGCTCTGATACCATGTGTAACAACCCACATCCGCTAGTGTCACTCACAAAGGGAATGCACTAAGTTCTGTGGAGCATTTTGGGTAAAAGTTGCAGATAAATTACAGGACAGACAGAAATTAAACAGCGGAAAATAAAACTTTGCTTTTATTGATAAAATAGTTTGTACAATGATTTCTTTACAATATCAGAGTATCATCTGTCTTACAAAATAAAGAAGCATAAAACAACATTTATATTCCCAATGTAGCAAGAGCCATCCATAGCATCTGAAAAGAGAATCCAAACAAAACTTCGACAAATCTTCAAGCTGGGAAAGAGTGACAGTCCAACTTGACCTGAGCTATACTATTACCTCCTTTACTACCTGGGGGGGGGGGGGGGGAGGGGAAGAAAAGAAGATGAAAGAAAAACAAAGTCAGACATAAAGCCTGAGTAAGTTCAGTAACTTCTAGCATTTGAACATGGAAAAACAGAACGACATGAATTAACTGAATACAAGATAACACCATGATGATAGGGTCAGCAAGACTAGACAAGATAATCACAAGATAAGCTAAGATAAGATAAACTTGATATGCTCTAATACTTTCGCCGCTTCGCTATTCCCTTGTTATACTGGTTTCTATATCTCTGCACCACATAACTAGTGTCCCAACTAGTAACAACAACGTGATCCCAATCCCTGTAGTTTCCATTGCCTTCAGGCATACATTTATTATTTATTACCTAGATCAAATCTAGGGTTTTCTATCAAGTGCTTTCTAGATTCAACTAGAGTTTACGCTATCTGCTGAACGCTTCTCGGATTCAAGGTTAATGCCACCTAGTCTAATTAGGGATTATGCTACCTGTCGAACGATGCCTCCAAGTCTAGGACACACTACCTTGAGTAGTATATGTTCCTATACTTCCCCACGCATGCATCGCGAATCGTTATCGCTTGTCCAGATGCACATGTCCTGTAATGTGCGGCCCGAGTCCTGTGGCAGGGCAAATCAAGAAACACAGAACTCGGTCGGGAGCTTTCAGATATCTGCCGATGTAGATGCTAAGGTCTGTTTTCATTCCAGTGGCTATGGTCCCACTTGACCCCTCCCTCAACTAATGAAAGGCACACCGTGAAAAATGAGAACTATACGCAGGCCCTCTATGCCCCACTGTCCTATGGCCATCCACAACCATAACTAGATAGCAAGTATATGGTCTTTTGGAGTTCTCCGCCTTTCCGCTTCACGTATCTCGATTGACTGAAGATGGATGGTAGACGACGAGTTGCTATCACAGGGCTACCGGTTTCTCGCTGTATCACGCTGGTCCATCCGAGTCTTTAGGTTGCCATATTTTGCAACCAAGGCATACCCTTGGTTCTTCTACCGTAGACCTTAACCTCTGTGAGCCCAGGAGGATCATCTGCAGCCTCACAGAGGGATACCAAGAGTACCCTCACGTCCCCTCGAAGCCTCGGGCTTCGTAACCCAATTCGTTGGAGCCTTCGTTTTAATCAGACGGACGTTCGCCCCTTCCCGTGTTATAATAAGAATTACTACGTAGTTCTACTAACTATGGTTTACCACTTAGTTTCCAGAATCGTTGTTTTCTTAACTAAGGTTTACTACTTAGCTCCTTTTAACTAAGGTTTACTACTTAGTTCTCTTTCCTGTCAATTTGGATTGGTTAAGTATCATTAGTCAATTCAAGCTAACTTAACCCTCTTTATTTACCCTGTACAACCGGTTAAGTTTTATCAGAAATTCATGTTGACTTAACCCCACCACAAACCAAGTTATATTGGTTAAGTGTTTCTTCTTACTTAACCCTACCCATTCATCCTGTATTGGTTAAGTGTTCCTTTTTAACTTAACCTTGCCCGTCTGTTTTAACTAACACGTTATTAATGGTTAGGTATTATCCCTTCATGTTTTAGACTTAACCCTATTCCTTTATCACAATCTGATGGTTAAGTGTTCAAGTTTACTTAACCTTACGGTCTAGCCAAGCTAACATATCAAATTGGCTAAGTGTATCAAATTTTACTTAACCCCAACCTCTAGTCTAGTTAACATGTTAATTTGGCTAAGTGTATTAACTTTACTTAACCCCACCTTCTAGTCTAGTTAACATGTTAATTTGGCTAAGTGTTTTCTAAGTTACTTAACCCCTACAAATCTTGTCTTGTTACCATGTTAAGTTGGTTAAATGTCCCTATGGACTTAGCCCTCCCATGCTAGCTTAACTGTGTTAAATTGGTTAAGTGTTCCTATGGACTTAACCCTCCCATTCTAGCTTAACTGTGTTAAGTGTCTGCATGAACCTAACTACACCCATCGGTCTGAATTGGTTAAGTGTCTTAGTTAACTTAACCCTACCATTCTTGTTCTAGCTTTAACTAAATAAATTAAAGCCGCTACCACTCACATTAGACAGATATTGTTGCGAATACTGGATGTGCCGGTTGGTTCCGGGAAGGTTTACATCGCAACTCAATCTAACCTCGGGTTAGGCATATTCGTGTTTTCTAAGTTCAAAAGTGTTTTGATTAATTTTCAAATCAGATTTTGAAAGTAACCATCCCGTCCGTCAGATCAGTTAGGGATAGCCAGGGAGAGCAGGAAACTTGTGTTTTCCAAACTCAAGCCTAGACACTATCCTCTTTGTCACCCTAGAACTTTCTGGCGTGCTATTAAAAAGGATGTCATTAATAAACCTTTCTTTTGTATATAAATAAATTGTTAACAAATTATCCCCAAAGTTTAACCACTTATCCACAAAGTCCATTTTTTCCTTTTTAAAATAAATTTGGCCTATACCCTATACATTTGCCATGCCTACTAATGGACTTGTATCCTAGGCCCAAATCTTGATTTGCCTATCTTACAATTTATAGCAATTTAGATCCAACACCCCCATTTATAGTTCATGCCAAAACTAGATTTTACATTCTAGTCTACAGTTTATGCCAAACTAGATTTCATGTTCTGGTTTACTTTTTATGCCCAAAAATTAATTTGCATACCAACTACCTATTTTGCGGCCCATTTAACCATTTACCATTTACGCCCAATGTATGTAAATTATGCTAATATACTTTTCATGCTTAATTTAGCCACCCAAATCTGTTTTAATATTCTAATTTCAATTCATGTCAAAACTAGACTTGTTATTCTAATTTTCATCTTAATAGCCATGCTATGATGCATGTTCCCAAATTATGCCAATTTCCAAGTTTAGTCAATTTCATGTTTTTCCCCAAAACGTATTCCCATCGTTCGTATAATCGTGTTTCAACCTAGATCATAAATAAAGCGAGATTCATGGATAGAAGGGAATGAACCAAAATGCCATGAAAGAACGGACATAACAACTGGCCTAAGGTGATAATTCACAAGCATATAGATTACGACATGAAAAGGGTTGAATAGCATAGATTCAAGAACATAGGTAGACCTAACTTAATAGGTAAATTCCCACGATCAAGATCTAAAAATAAACTTAAATAGAAAGTCAAGCCTAGGTCCAATATAATGCCAGTTTGGGGTACAACATGGTTTTGCAACTACAGTGTCATGGGCATAAATAATAATCTTATATCCATAGTCATAGGCAATAAATCCTCACAGTTAATGAATCACAGTCAAAGGCGATGCTCATAGTCAAAGGAAAATAGTTCTCACAGTCATGAGTCACAGTCTTAGGCAATATTCATAGGCAATGTTCATAGTCAAAGAGGCATATGGTTCTAGGGTCCATAGTTTCATAGTCACAGTCTTATTTGTCATCGAATCATAACAGTTCTTAATTAGGTCCAAAGATATAGGCACAGATTCGAATAGAAAGATTTGGCATATTCTTTTATTCCTTTAATTTCATGTCACGAACAGAGAAAAACGTTCAAATCTAAAAAGTAACCGACTTACAGAGATTAGATTAGATTCGAAGAAAAACAGTCGTTGAAGTTGTTTGAATCTTCACTTGAATCCTAGCTTATTTTGAATCTCCTTTTGAAAGTCTTCGGCAGCATTTCCTCGTCTTGATTTATTTTACATATTATTTTATTTAATTTAGAGGAGGAGAAGAAGCTATGTCTACCAAGAATCTTTGCAGCATAAGGGTAGAGAAGAATTGTGAATAGAGAAGGAGATTAGGGCTATTTATTTATATAGGATTAGGCGGACGAATCTGGTCAGAATGGCGTCCGAATACAGAAAAACGAACCAAGTTCAAAAAACTGGATTTTCGGGAGCAGGTCGACCCCCTGGTAGTCGACCTGGTCGGGGGTGTCGACACCCAGGTTGACACCATAGTCAACCTGGGTACCCAGGTCGACTCCCAGGTCGACCCCCTGGTCGGCCTTGGTCCTGGGCGGGAAATTTCACGCCCAGCCCGCTTCTGGGTCTGTTTTGAAATTTGAACTTCGCTTTCTGACCTGTTCTAATTTTAAACTTCGCTGAAACTTCCGGAGGCTATATCTTCCTCATACAAACTCCAATTTACACAAACTCGGACTCGTTTTCATGTAGAATTCCGAGACGAAAGCAATGGCGCAGCCCGTTTCCATTGATTTTGATTTTAAATTCTAATTCTTCCTTGATTTGTGAATCTCAGTGTTACAGAATTACGGTGTGTTACATTCTCCCCCACTTAAAAGGATTTCATCCCCGAAATCTTCAAGTTAGGAAGAATGTGTCCTACCATCCAATCACCCATCTACTCAACCATTCAATCACAGGCATTCATTGTCCTTAAAAGATTTCTAATGCTTTCATGTACATATGCATAGTGTGTGTATATGTCTTTATCTAATGCAAAATCAGGCGGTCTACTGATTCAGTCGACCTCCTAAATGCGAATCATATCAGTGCCAAGCGTCCAACCATGTATGCAAGCATCCCTAGTTACGTAAATACTACATGCGTGCACAGCCATTCATCCATATGCAACCTCCATATGATAACATATCAAGTTCAACTTACAAACAAATACATATATGTAAATGCAATATGAAAGCGTCCGAACTGATCTAGTGCCTACTACGTATGCATATGCATTCACGAGCAACCACTTGCAACCATCAACCATAACATGTTTCAAATACATGTTTACATCCATTGGCTTCTACCTAAGGATCGATGATACGTCCTAGAGGATATAGTATGGAAAGAGAGAAACAATTGTGCGTAAAGCTCCTACAAATAAAGAAATCAAGGATGCACCCTTAAGGAAAAGGGTATGATTCTAGTATCTAGCCTTCTTGAGTTTTACTCCACTGTATCTTAACTAATTTTACTTCACAATTGTGAAGTTTCCGATCTCTATTTCCAAAATAAACAGATGTTAACTATGATACCAAGTATACATACCAAGATGGTTTGAGGTCTCTCCTCTTAGCTTATCCATCACGCCATAACTATGAGGGTCAAAAGGTCACTACGTGCCTGCCACAACTATTCATCTCTCACGCAAACCATCCTAGTCGAACTCGATATTCCTCAAGTACAAGCCCCAAAGGCCTAAAACAATATCAGACAAGCACCCAAGGAATGTCTCCTCCGAATTTAGACGATCTACGTGAGATGATATAAGCAAATTCGATAGCTATTCTCAAATCCCTACTAACCAAAAATAAACTGGTCGGACCACCAATTGGATTTGAGACTCTAGTGGGATCTTTCTATTATACAAGTACTTATGGTGCAGAGACTCAACTATGGAAGCAAATATGAACAAATGCGAAGCGCTAAAAACCAAAGGAAAGAGTACGAACAGCAAAACTAGACTCTTCCAACAGAACTTTACTACCTTTCTCCTAGGTACGCTTGGTGGCGAAAGTATGTACTTGCCCTTCTGCAAAATCTTGTTCCTCGTTCTTGCCCTTGTCCTTAATTATATGCCCTATCATACCCTAGTAAAGATACTTCCTCTTGTCTTAGGTTTCTAATTTCTTCCTCCTTCGTGAGCTAAATCTACATCCATGAATTCCTCATCCTAGGGTTGTGCTCCTTAACCAAACTCCTCATCCCCTTCCGTGTGTAGTCATGTTGACAAATCTCTCGAAAGTTGCTTCCATCGTACAGAAAACCCTATAAGCTTGAAAGAAAACTAGCCGCAGGTGAAACTACTACACTTATAGATGGAAGTCGGGCACTACTTCGCCCTTCGATGAGGTTACCTCCCAGAAAGCCAGGAGCCCCAGAGACTCAAGAAAGAAGGAGACAAGAATTCAAACAGAGGAAGAGAAGATAGTGCGTATGGCTTTGGGGAATATGCCTTTAAAACAAATCTTTTCTTTTGAAAATGCTTCTTTTAAAACCATTTTGAAAATAATTTTTCAAATCCTTTATCTGATCTGGTAAACTCGCTCCGATACCACGTGTAATACCCCACATCCGTCAGTGTCACTCACAAAGGGAATGCACTAAGTTCTGTGGAGCATTTTGGGTAAAAGATGCAGATAAATTACAAGACAGACAGAAATTAAACAGCGGAAAATAAAACTTTGCTTTTATTGATAAAATAGTTTGTACAATGACTTATTTACAATATCAGAGTATCATCTGTCTTACAAAATAAAGAAGCATAAAACAACATTTATATTCCCCAACGTAGCAAGAGCCAACCATAGCATCTAAAAAGAGAATCCAAGCAAAACTTCACAAATCTTCAAGCTGGGAAAGAGTGACAGTCCAACTTAACCTGAGCTATACTATTCCCTCCTTTACTACCTGGGGGGGGGGGGGGGGACGGAAGAAAAGAAGAAGAAAGAAAAACAGAGTCAGACATAAAGCCTGAGTAAGTTCAGTAACTTCTAGCATGTGAACATGGAAAAATAGAACGACATGAATTAACTGAATACAAGATAACACCATGATGATAGGGTCAGCAAGACTAGACAATATAATCACAAGATAAGCTAAGATAAGATAAACTGGATATGTTCTAATACTTTCGCCGCTTTGCTATTCCCTTGTTATACTGGTTTCTATATCTCTGCGCCACCTAACTAGTGTCCCAACTAGTAACGACAATGTGATCCCAATCCCTGTGGTTTCCATTGCCTTCAGGCATATATTTATTATTTATTTCCTAGATCAAATCTAGGGTTTTCTATCAAGTGCTTTCTAGAATCAACTAGATTTTACGCTATCTGTTGAACGCTTCTCGGATTTAGGGTTTATGCCACCTAGTCCAACTAGGGATTATGCAACCTATCGAACGATGCCCCCGAGTCTAGGACACACTACCTAGAATGGTATATGTTCCTATACTTCCCCACGCATGTATCGCGAATCGTTATCGCTTGTCTAGATGCACATGTCCTGTAATGTGCGGCCCGAGTCCTGTGGCAGGGCAAATCAAGAAACACAGAACTCGGTCGGGAGCTTTCAGATATATGCCGATGCAGATGCTAAGGTATGTTTTTATTCCAGTGGCTATGGTCCCACTTGACCCCTCCCTCAACTAATGAAAGGCACACCTTGAAAAATGAGAACTATACGCAGGCCCCTTATGCCCCACAGTCCTATTGCCATCCGCAACCATAACTAGATAGCGAGTATATGGTCTTTTGGAGTTCTCCGCCTTTCCACTTCACGTATCTCGATTGACTGAAGATGGATGGTAGACGACGAGTTGCTATCATAGGGCTACCGGTTTCTCGCCGAATCACGCTGGTCCATCCGAGTCTTTAGGTTGCCATATTTTGCAACCAAGGCATACCCTTGGTTCTTCTACCGCAGACCTTAACCTCTATGAGCCCAGGAGGATCATCTGCAGCCTCACAAAGGGATACCAAGAGTACCCTCACGTCCCCTCAAAGCCTCGGGCTTCGTAACCCAATTCGTTGGAGCCTTCGTTTTAATCAGATGGACGTTCGCTCCTTCCCGTTTTATACTAAGAATTACTACGTAGTTCTACTAACTAAGGTTTACCACTTAGTTACCAAAATCGTTGTTTTCTTAACTAAGGTTTACTACTTAGCTCCTTTTAACTGAGGTTTACTACTTAGTTCTCTTTCCCGTCAATTTGGATTGGTTAAGTGTCATTAGTCAATTCAAGCTAACTTAACCCTCTTTATTTACCCTGTATAACCGGTTAAGTGTTATCAGTAATTCATGTTGACTTAACCCCACCACAAACCAAACTATATTGGTTAAGTATTTCTTATTACTTAACCCTACCCATTCATCCTGTATTGGTTAAGTGTTCCTTTTTAACTTAACCTTGTCCGTCTGTTTTAACGAACACGTTATTAGTGGTTAAGTATTATCCCTTCATGTTTTAGACTTAACCCTATTCCTTTATCACAATCTGATGGTTAAGAGTTCAAGTTTACTTAACCCTACGGTCTAGCCCATCTAACATATCAAATTGGCTAAGTGTATTAAATTTTACTTAACCCCAACCTCTAGTCTAGTTAACATGTTAATTTGGTTAAGTGTATTAACTTTACTTAACCCCACCTTCTAGTCTAGTTAACATGTTAATTTGGCTAAGTGTTTTCTAAGTTACTTAACCCCTACAAATCTTGTCTTGTTACCATGTTATGTTGGTTAAGTGTCCCTATGGACTTAGCCCTCCCATGCTAGCTTAACTGTGTTAAGTTGGTTAAGTGTTCCTATGGACTTAACCCTCCCATTCTAGCTTAACTGTGTTAAGTGTCTGTATGAACCTAACTCCACCCACCGGTCTGAATTGGTTAAGTGTCTTAGTTAACTTAACCCTACCATTCTTGTTCTAGGTTTAACTAAATAAATTAAAGTCGCTACCACTCACATTAGACAGATATTGTTGCAAATACTGGATGTGCCGGTTGGTTCCGGGCAGGTATACATCGCAACTCAGTCTAACCTCGTGTTAGGCATATTCGTGTTTTCTAAGTTCAAAAGGGTTTTGATTAATTTTCAAATCAGGTTTTGAAAGTAACCATCCCGTCCGTCGGATCAGTTAGGGATAGCCAGGGAGAGCAGGAAACTTGTATTTTCCAAACTCAAGTCTATACACTTTCCTCTCTGTCACCCTAGAACTTCCTGGTGTGCTATTAAAAAGGATGTCATTAATAAACCTTTCTTTTGTATATAAATAAATTGTTAACAATTTATCCCCAAAGTTTAACCACTTATCCTCAAAGTCCATTTTCCCTTTTTAAAATAAATTTGGCCTATACCGTATACCTTTGCCATGCGTACTAATGGACTTGTATCCTAGGCCCAAATCTTGATTTGCCTATCTTACAGTTTATAGCAATTTTGATCCAACACCCCTATTTACAGTTCGTGCCAAAACTAGATTTTACATTCTAGTCTACAGTTTATGCCAAACTAGATTTCATGTTCTGGTTCACCTTTTATGCCCAAAACTTAATTTGCATACCAACTACCTATTTTGTGGCCCATTTTACCATTTACCATTTACGCCCAATGTATGTAAATTATGCTAATATACTTCTCATGCTTAATTTAGCCACCCAATTCTGTTTTAATATTCTAATTTCAGTTCATGTCAAAACTAGACTTGTTATTCTAATATTCATCTTAATAGCCATGTTATGATGCATGTTCCCAAATTATGCCAATTTCCAAGTTTAGTCAATTTCATGTTTTTCCCCAAAACGTATTACAATCGTTCGTATAATCGTGATTCAACCTAGATCATAAATAAAGCGAGATTCATGGATAGAAGGGAATGAACCAAAATGTCATGAAAGAACGGACATAACAACTGGCCTAAGGTGATAATTCACAAGCATATAGATTACGACATGAAAAGGGTTGAATAGCATAGATTCAAGAACATGGGTAGACCTAACTTAATAGGTAAATTCCCCCGATCAAGATCTAAAAATAAACTGAAATAGAAAGTTAAGCCTAGGTCCAATATAATGCCAGTTTGGGGTACAACATGGTTTTGCAACTACAGTGTCATGGGCATAAATAATAATCTTATATCCATAGTCATAGGCAATAAATCCTCACAGTTAATGAATCACAGTCATAGGCGATGCTCATAGTCAAAGGAAAATAGTTCTCACAGTCATGAGTCACAGTCATAGGCAATATTCATAGGCAATGTTCATAGTCAAAGAGGCATATGGTTCTAGGGTCCATAGTTTCATAGTCACAGTCTTATTTGTCATCGAATCATAACAGTTCTTAATTAGGTCCAAAGATATAGGCATAGATTCAAATATAAATATTTGGCATATTCTTTTGTTCCTTTAATTTCATGTCACGAACAGAGAAAAACGTTCAAATCTAAAAAGTAACCGACTTACAGAGATTAGATTAGATTCGAAGAAAAACAGTCGTTGAAGTTGTTTGAATCTTCACTTGAATCCTAGCTTGTTTTAAGCAGGACGCCACGAATTCGATAGGAATTTCTAAACACTTGAACAGAGAAATTTGACACAATATTGTTTTAAGTGGGTGAATAAAATAATTTTACCCAAAACTCTATTTTTGATGTAGAAATGAATAATTTACTGAAATTATTATCATATATGGATGAGTTGGTTGTCAATATTATAATCAAATAAGATTATAAAAATTTGAATGGTTATATATAACCAAAATTGAATTTGTATATGAATGAAATATACAAATGAAATGAATTAAAATTGGATTCAGAATTTGAATTAAGAATTCAAATCCTAGGAGATTCGAAAAATATTTTCTAAATTATATTTAAATATATCTTGTTTTTGAAGGATTTTTGAAAAAAAAATCCTTTTTGAATGGATTTTGAAAGTGATAAAGTATTGAACTCACTTCAATGGAAGGGAAATAATTCTGATGATGGTCGCGACTTCATCAGTGTTTATTTTCGAGTTTCTAAGTGATGATTGCAACCTTAGAAAAGTTTTGATGAAATTTTGTTTGAAAGAAAACAAGTTAGTTTGAAAATTCAAATGTTTTGAATTTGAAATGGAAATAAATATATTTATTTATGGGATTTCAAAAGGATTTAAATAAAAACCCAGGGATTTGAATTCTGGAATTAAAATTTAACTAAGCAAGTTAAATGGATCGAAGTGAATAAATTGATCAAAATCAATTTGAATAAATTTAAACGCATACGAATGAAATATGAATTGGATATGAATGTATTGATTGTAAACCATTCAGATTAAATGAATGTGAGCGTATAGGATGTGCGATGTAAAAGGAAACCAATAGTTTGGTAGAACTAAAATTTCAGAAGTATAAAGTGTTGAGTTTCAACATAAGCGAGTTTGAAAATAAATGGATTTAAGACATTTTTCCTACCTTAGTAATTTCGGGGACGAAATTCTTTTAAGGGGGGAAGAATGTAATGACCCAGTTATTGATCGATTTATTTTAAATATTTAATGTTTGTTTTAAATATTTAGTTGATAATATAAATTAATTTTTATATTGATTTATCGATTTAATAATCGAATATAATTTAATTTAGAATATATCGAATTATTGTAATTCTAAATTGAAATCGAAGTTAAAAACTGAACCAAAATGATTTAGATGATAAGTAGGAATTTTATTCAATATATACGATAATAAATAGTAATTTATTATCAAATAATCTGTGGTTCTCAAATTTAAATTATATTATATTAATTTAATATGGTATATATGTTGAAATTAAATTTCAGAATATTTACTGTTGAGTTCAGAATAGGGTTATTATATGGAAATGTTGGTCGGTACGCTAGAATAGTGGTTTGTGATTTAAATTATTGGACCCCAAGATATTTGATTCTGGATAGGTTCGAAATCAAATCGATATCTATCTAAAAAGAATAAAAATCACTTTATATCGAATCGTATTAAATACGAGATCAAATCAGAATCTATTTAAAAAGGGTAAAAGTCTATTTAAATCAAATCAGAAGAAAAGACACTTGTACTTCAGCGCAGACTAAATTACTTCATGCTGAAGTTTCTTCATTTTATATAAATGCAATACTCTCCCTTGTTCTTTTTAATTTCGATTCCCTCTTTCTGTTCAGTGAAATCAAACCGCACCCTCCCTAATTCTTTTAAGATCGATTGAAGCTTCAACAACCGTTCCCTTCTAGATTCAAACCCTTTAAGCCCTCCGTTCCATGTCGATGTCATTTATACGGGTGCGATGCTATTGTTCGATGATCAAATTCAAAAAAAGATTTGTGCTTTTGTTTTCTGGGTTTGTTCGGGTAGAAAGCTTCTCGCGATGGAAAATAGGTCGAGTTTGACATTTGGTAGCGCGTCAGAAGGAGATCGAGATGCTGATTTCCATGACAGGGTCGGCAAGCTGTTGGTGAGAGAAGAAGGGTAGATAAGAGGATGATATATTTGAGTGCGACAATTTCTGATGAATCCGAGAATCATGTTCATGTCTCGCGATACTAGGGTTCAATTTTAAGAAACAAGGCATCAATTTTTGGGGCACATTCGAGTGTTGTCTAGTGGTGCTCGGTTGGAGGTGAATTTGGAAATCGTGAATACAAACAGTAAGGAAGTTGGGTGAAATTGTGAATCAGGGAGCATGTATCCTATTTGTATATAGATTTTTATTGGAGCAGAAAATAAAAAGAAAAAGAAAGAAAGGGTCAGGACATTTAATATCAAGTGTTGGACGTGGTCTTGCCTCGGTGAAGGAGAATAGTTGGATAAGAGGACTGCCATGTGCGTGAGCTGCTGCAGGAAATGTGCAATTTTAATTCAAGGAAGATGACTAGTAATAAGGTGATTTATCGGTTATTAAATTTTAAACTAGTTAATTGCATTTAAATTCAAGTAAACACTATAACAACGATATATCTTTTATATGATATCAGATTTTCACGAAAAACGAGAACTAAAATAAATCCGTAAGGATTTATGATTTGAATTCGATTAATTCGAATTTATTTAAATAGAAGTTAAATTGAATATGAAAATAAATTGTGTGTTATATATATAAGTTATTATAAATAGAAATTTCCAAAATAAGATTTTGGTTTTTAAATAGATTTCGAAATAGACTTGTTTAAATATGAAACAAGGAAATTTATAAAATGTGTTTATTAATATAATGAATTAATTATCAAGAGATAATTTGAATATTTAAATTCAAATATGAATTTAAAAATAGAGTTTGAAATCATTTGAAAGGGAACAACGGTTTTTATTCCGCAATTCGTAATATCAAAGTGATGGAGTTTCAGATAGAAATTTGAAAAGGGAACTTGTTTAAATATATGAAACAAGAAAGTTGAATTTATAGATAGTGTTATAAATTCGGTAAAATAAATTATCATTTGGATAATTTGAACCATTTAAATTCAAATTGGAATTTAAAAGTAAATTGGGAAGTGTTTTGAAACAAAACGATTGATTATATTTTGGAATTCGGAATATAAGCCGAATTAAGAAGAATTCAATGGGTTTATTAATTGAAATTCGATTATATTGAATTTGATAAATAATTTATTTATAAAAGGAATTGGAAATAAATATAGAAGATCGAAGTATAAATAAATATATTACCGAGTAAGGAAAAATCGACAATTATAGATAATCAAAAATATTATGTTGAATTGGGAAATTGATTTGATATATATTAAAAATATATCAGAATGGAGTTATAATTTATATATATACAAAGTATAAACGTTTTTATATATATCAATATAATTAAGACGAGCTCGTCGCAGCGCGATAGTTCGTAAATTGGTGGTTCGAACTTCAATCGAGTATATAGAACTCAATTTAAGTCGGAATTCTTTGAAACAAGAACCGTCAGAAACAATTTGATAATAGTTTTCTAATGGAAGAGAAAAATCTGGATTTCATCTGATAGATTTTGAGTTATGTCAAAAACAAATTTTCAGAAAAGCAGCGCCAAAATCGTTTTAACACCATAATGGTTTATATAAATAAATATAAGGATTTTAAGTAAATAAAATCCAAATTTCCATTAGAAAAATCCGGATTTGAGTTGCAAAATAAATACGAACTCAAGTTGTGTAAATAAAATGATTTTTGAAACAAAAATCAGATTTTAAATTATTGAATATAATTAACTAATTAGAAGAAAAATTAGTTAATAAACCTTTGGGTTGAATTGGACAATGGATAAGAGAATAGGGTTTGTAATTCATATTCGAAATCGAATATGGAAATTGAATTGGAAATGGAATTCAAATGGGTTTATAAGTAAGTAAATATTTGTAATTGAACTGATATGTTCAAACAGAAAATAGAATAGGCAAAAGAGCTAATTAGAGAATTAATTAGCGAATTGAATTAAAATGGCCAGATTGAGTTGGAATAAAATGTAAATGGACGTATATGTGTTAACAGGTATGGAATAAAGAGAATGAAGTTTATAGATTTAGTGCCCGACAAAAAGGTACACATTTAAATTCCATATGAGGTTTCATGCGCCGAATGGGCAAGCCGCTTGGCTTTTTGATTTTATTTTTGAATGGAAAGGGCCTAGAGAGGCGAGTTGAGGTTTGAACTATCCACTAGTACAAAGGAGGTTATGGCGAAATTTTCCGAAAATTTAAGGAGTAAGAATATTTTTAAGAAAATTTGATGGTTAGAAATCAATGTATAGATATATATATAGAATTCGATAAGGAAACAAACTTAAAAATAGAGTATTATAAAAAAAAGAAAATCTATAATTAAATCTGGTAAAATTAGAAAGCAAAACGTATACGGGTTTAAAAATGAATAATTGGTTTGTATGGTGTTGATTATTCGAGGTAAGTGGTCTTGTCTGTTTTGAAGTTAAGGATGTTTTCAGTCAAGGTCTGAAAGGTAGTTATACCCCCAACTTGTTTGATTTCATTTTTAACCAATAAATAGCAGGATCCAGTCTCGAAGAGAAATGTTTGAATAAGAGTTAGTTGAATGCAATATTTTGGGTTGTTGTAACAATGTTTTACACAACATTCGTTTTAACCTAAATAAGTAAAATTTTG
Organism: Allium sativum; assembly: GCA_030737875.1. Taxonomy (NCBI): domain Eukaryota; kingdom Viridiplantae; phylum Streptophyta; class Magnoliopsida; order Asparagales; family Amaryllidaceae; genus Allium; species Allium sativum. The sequence continues at coordinate 764,088,793 of CM060912.1, read as the reverse complement.
GAACTATAATATTTCCTGAGTGTAGAAATGAACGGTCGTGGAAGAGATAAATAATTGGAATGTTTCCAATTATAAGTAAAGAATATTTACTAAGTACAGAAAATAAAAGGCGATATATGGAAATGTTTTCCAAATAGCGGAAAGGCCAAGATGATAATTGAAAATATTTGTTTAACAAATATTGATAAAGAAATGGAGAAGTGATTTAATTAATGAATATTAATTAAAAGGCCCAGTGATTTGTTTGATGCTTTGAATGAATGTTTGTTTTCTTCGATAGTTGAAAAACCGACTAACGAAGTGTTTGCCAATATCGTTGTCAATATGGAGAGACCGGTTGGATTATTATCCAAGAACCACTCCGTATTGGCAGTAGCATTGAGAAGCAGATTATATGAAGATAATCGAAGACGGAGTAAAGTGCAAGAGCTTTTTCTATTAATAGAAATTGTGCCTTCGGTTTCGTTCAGTCCCAGAACGAACGTGTATGGACGAATGTCTGACAGAGTATTTCCAATGATCGCATATGTTGGTCTGTATAGGTATATATGGTGGCAGAGAATTTATTCTCTTATCATAATATCCATAATATATTTATGAAAATCAATTAGTGATAAACGGATCCGACAATGTGGCATTCAAAGTGATTGTGCTATCAATGAATGATAAGTAAGCATAGCCTCAGGCCTCAACAACCGGGAAATGACAAAAATCGAGCAGGCAGCATGGCTATGTGGGTCGCTCCCATTAGGGTGTATTATCACCTATCTAGAGAAATTCATTTAATTCCTTATTCTATTCGATGTTGTCCCATTCGGGAAACGGTTGCTGATCCCAACCGTTGGTGATACACATTCGATACACTCAAGCGAAATGAGTGGTCGGTCATGTGTGGCCAGGGTGCAAGATGTTCTTATTGAACCCAGTGCATTCCTCTCTAGAGATACACTATCGGAAGGTGGTTCCATACCTTGTCATAGTCGGAATCCAATCTCCAATAAGCGCCCTGCGGTTTTTGGTTTTATATTATATATGGAGCGTGAGATGCAAGCGTTCTGCTAGATTCTATTTATTTGATGTAGACATTATTATAATATCACTGGATTTGATATCAAAAATATTTTGGGTTATCGTAAGGTAAAAACCATCCGTGTTTATGTATGGATGGGTCTTACGATTATCATTTCTTTCGAAAGGATTTTTAAAGTTAAACAAATAGTTGGAGTTTACTCACACCAGTCCCATGACTGACCCAGAGTTTATTTTGTTTGTTTTCCCTAAACTCTTGGGTGCCCAAATTTGTACGGGCAATCAAGTAGTCGGTATTTTTCAGATTCACTTGGAAGAGCTGGAAGTAGGAGGCTTCACTAGTTAACTACAGACCATCATATTTCCACTGTGTACGATGTTGTATCTAGAAACAGGTGTTTAGAACTATTCCAGGAATAACTGTTGTGCTCCGATAATGATATGTATATATAGTTACTGAGTTGTATTTCAAAAGTTATGTTATTTAATATATTTTATTCGTTACGCTATGAGATTTGTGTTGTAACACCCCATATCCATTAATGTCACTCACAAAGGGAATGCATTAACTTCCGTCGAGGTTTTAAGTGAATATAGAACAGAAAAATTACAACAAGACAGATAATAACTAGTACTTGGAAATCTAAAACTTCATTTTATTGCAGCGGAAATTAAACTTGTTTGTTACATCATAAAACCATAAATCAGAGTCAAGTACAATATCCATCTTGATAAACAAAATACATATCCCCATTACATAAATAGCCATTAGAAAAGATAACAAGCTGGACTTTACTTCAGCGGTCCAAGCTTTCCCAAAGAGATAAAGCAATCGAATCAAACTCCACTAGAGCTGGGTCCACCCTGAGGACCTGGAGGGGGAAAAAGGATAGAAATAGAGGGGGTCAGACATAAAGTCTGGCGAGTATGATAATTCTAACAATACTATTATCAAAATAACTAGACTAAGGCATAAGCTAGAAAACAAGGAAATGTCTATGAACTATTGGGTATGGAAGAGCAGATAACGATAACGTTAAAGGCACACCTAATTACTAACGAATAATTACTACACTGCACCACACCAGTCACCCTCAAAGTTGATCCCACTTGCTTCACTTAGAAGTTATATAAACAGCCTTGCGTACCCCTAGCCGACTACATAGGTGCCGTCTGCCCCTACCTCCACTAGGTGTACCCCACTACCCACTTTCGATCGGCTTCCTACTCGTAGATACCCGTGCTGGCCCCACAGTGGGGTCCCCTAAAGTGGCAACCCGATACAACTTGAGAATGCAAGGCTTATACCTACACGATGCAACAACGTCTTAACTACCAGCCCGGGTCCACACACGCATATGAAACCCATTGGACTTGTGTTACCACCGCTACCCCGTTTTGGCCTCTTATAGTCAAGCCCAGCATGCGTGTCCCGTCCTCGACTTGGGTCGAGCCCACAAAGATACGTTTGGGATACTGGTTGAAATGGGCCCCCACAAGCTACCCACCTAAGCTTGTCCACTAGTACATCCCACTTAACCCTCTTAGTCATGTTCATTTACATGTGTGTTTGGTTAAGTCTTACTAATCGTATTTCACATGCCAATAAGGGCACTCAATAGATTCCTCATGCCACCCAAGGCACCTACTTAACCCCCCATGTCCCACCTTACAAGTTTATCTGGTTAATTATTTCTTGATTCATTCAGGCCATAACCTCATAAAGACCTCTCACATTAGACTGGCATTTATGGCAGCTGGATTTGTCGGGCGGGTCCGGGCAGTCTTACACCATAAAAGAGTCTAACCTCGTGTCTTTACAACTGTTATGCTTTAATTTGGGCCTAGGACCTCTCACATTGGGCTGGCATTTGTGACCACTGGATTTGCCGGGCGGGTCCGGGCAGGTTTACGTCACAAACGAGTCCAACCTCGTGTCCTAAGTATTGATTAACAGTTATAATCTTTTACCCCAGTTTTAATAATTCCCTATTCAAATTATTAATTAATTCCAATTTTAATGATGTCCATAATTAACTCAATTATGGCCATCCATTCATGGCATGCAAAATCATATCAATTGCACCCCAACTTCTTAATATTAAATCCTTAATGTTACCTCTACCCCACGTTATACGTTCTCTTATTCAACGCAAAATATACGTTAGACTTGAATAGTCTAACTCATAGCACGAAGATAAATTATCACAACATATAGACAAATAAAAATAGATCTAATCATGATAGGGGTGAAACTTGCATAAAACTACACATGTTATGGATCTAAAGGTGTCAACTTGTTTGGTTAAAATGTCACAATTCACATAATAGGATCATAATCCAAATTTCTGTGTGGACTAGCATATATGGTTTAGGCAACATAATGATGGTGTGAACTAGCATCTTATACATAGAATTCACATATGTCATATCATAATTCTAGATGTCACAATTCTAGATTTAAATAGATGTCATGGCATATGTTCATAATCTTTACTAATCAATCTAAACTTGCATACATGATTTGTCATATAGATCAACATAGCCCAAACATTATGATTTGATTAACATGAACTAATTAGCATAGATAATAACATCATGACTTTATAACATGTATGATTTATCACAACTTAGCATAGAAACTTGCAACATATACAATATCATCATAGCATGATTTACAACATATAGGATATCATCATCACATAACATAGGATTTACAACATACATGATAGCATAAGGTTTACAACAACATATATGACAATTCACATCATTCACTTATAATCCATTCATAACTTAATCTAATTAGTTTAATAATAATCTTGTTAAGATCATCATACTCACAATTTAGAGAAGAAAGAGAGTCTTGATTTGCTTTAGAATTGAGTAGAATTAGAATTTTGATTAGCTTTCTTCCTTCTTAGTTGGCGACGGCTAGACTGAGTTCCATGGCGGCGATATGACGGTGGCTATTCTATTTTTCATGTGAGTTTAGAGTGAGAGACTACCTAGGTATTTATAGAGTTTAGGGTTTATTTAGACCGTCAGATCAACTCAGAACTAACCTGAACCGTTTAATTTGCCAACTCAGCCCTAAAGACACATCAGCAGCTCAAGATTGGGCTTAGTCAAACCCTAGCCGACTGATCAGGTCGACACCCAAGTCGACACTATAGTCGACCTGGGGGTGGGGGGGGGGGGGGGAGGTCGACACTAGTGTCGACTTCCCAGTCGATCTGCCTGGGCGGGAATTTTCCCGCCCAGCCCGCTTCTGCACTTTCAGTTTGAATTTTTAAATTTTCCTGCGAGCTGTTTTGAATTTTCTGAAACTTCCGATGGTTATAACTTCTTCATACAAAGTCCTATTCACGCAAACTCGGACTCTATTTCAACTAGAATTCCGAGACGAACACAATGGCGCAACCTGTTTCCCACAATTCTCACGTCTGAGATTAGTTATTCTTTAATTTATGAATATTAATATTAATAGAATTACGGGGTGTTACATGTGTTCTTCATTTTTCTTCTATTCTAATATTTCTTTCTTTCTATTTCTCATCCTCTAACTTCTTTCTAATAATGATTCGTATTTCTGTGCAATTTGGGTTGGACGTGTGATGTATGTAGTCAACTCAAAGGGTACGGAAATTCGGGCCATTACATATTTGTTGCGACACTGTTAGTTTTTGATTGTTTTGGTGCCTTGTTAAACTTATGGGTGTTCTATGGCTAATTAAAAAACTAAAAGAATGGCAGTGAGGAGTGCCGCTAATATAATTACTAATTAATAAAAAGAGTGACACTTGCTATGAAACACAGAGTTTTATTACATGACATTTATTTTGTTTCATATTTGGAGTGTTGTTATTTTTTTTCCGATTGTTATGTCAGTATAAGCTTTCATTACTTTTATATTTTCTGGCTGTTAGTTTTCTGATGGTTTTATATTTGGCTAACATTTTTTTTATTTGGTACAACAGAGTCACATCATTCATAGCATGTGCATCATTAGAAGGCAAGAGAGCATAAATGGAAGTTTGGAAGAAGTACGAAATTGTATACAATATGAAAATTTTAAAACAAGCTTCAAACTTGAAAAAACATGTATTCTAATATGTTGTGCATTACTATCAGTTTACCATGGTATAGAAATAAAAAAAAGGGAGTAGTTGTTGGGACTTCTGATAAATGGTTGAGGGCAATATGGATGTTCTCTTACTGTTGGTGATGGAGTAAGTGTATGCAATATAAACATCATATAGTGCTTTAAATGCGGCTGTTGTAGGGATGATATACATTTTCTTAACTGGACATACTTTTGATAACTCAAAGTTTTAGCTAAAATAGAGGTTGACTATAAAACATGCTGCTAGTGAAACCTGTGTGAAATCTAGAGCAACAATGGATTGAGCTTTGGGGCATCGCGAGGGAGTTTACATTGTCGGATATGAGGGATGCAGAGCAACTTGAGGTGGAGCATGCCTAAAGAGAATTCAAGAATGAAGCTTGAGGTAGTAATGCAACTTGATGGAGTAGATCGAAAACACAAAGACTGCATGAGGTATATACAGAGAAAGTGAAAGTAGGGCAGAACAGTTCATCTTTGTAACAACCCGTAAATTCTGGGCCAGTTTAAAATTTTTATTTTGGCAATTTTAGTGAATTTTGATTATTTAAAATGAATTATTTTAAATAATATCGACGAGAAATTTATTTAGAATATAAATCGAACGTATATATTATACGCGTCGTCGTTAGAATATAAATATTTATATATAATTATAAAAGGAATTGAAAATGGCGCGGTAGTTCGAAAATTCGATTTCTAATTTCAAATGAATATACAGAATTCAATATAAGTCAGAATTGAACGAAACAAGAAATATTTGAATCTGTATAACTATATCTTTGTAACGAAGTTAACAAACTGAGATTTCATCTTAGAAATGATAAGATATGTCCAGTTGAAAATTAGAAATAGTCGCTGTGGAATTTATATATATTTTAATATAATATATGGCCCTTAAAAATAGCCATTTTGCAAACGACCTCGGATTTCGACGAAACCAGTTTTGTTGGATTCGCAGTGTAAAGTTATTGCTAGATTCCAAATTTCATAATTTTTCGAATCAATATGTGAGCGTGGCAAAGGAAAACGCGTTTGACCAGTTTCAGTTGATTTTAATCGACTGGAAATTGGCCATTTTTCTAACGGCCTCAGAATTCGACGAAACTAGTTTTGTTAGGACCGTATCGTCAATACGAAGCTAGAAAATATTTTTCTGGAATTTTTCTAGTTAGTATGTGACCCCGGTAACTTGAAATGTGCGTTTAAAATTCAATATAATGATTTAAATGTAAATGCAGCAGAAACTGATCGAAAGGATCGAATCAGCTTGCGATACGTATCCCATTGTGTTCGGAATGGGGGTAAAACGCTATGGACGACAGGCGGTGGGCCTCGTTTAGAGGTCATATGTGAAAGTCAACTTTTTGAAATAAAATAAATTAAATAAATAAATAAAAAAATATAAAAAAATCTCTTCCTCCCTTTAATACTTCTGGCCCCCCCCCCTTCGAAATCAATCCGATCAGAAATAAAAAAAAAAAAAAAAAAAAAAAAAAAAAAAGAAAGGGAAGAGGAAGACGGGGGGGAACTCGTCGCCGCCCCCCCCCAAAGATCGCCGTCGACGCCTCAAGGGAGGGCGCCACCTCCAAAGCCCTGCCCCTCCCCTCGCCTGCGACTCCCTCCCCTGGCCGTCCTCTCTCCTCTCCCACTCAGGAAGACCTCGTCTTCACTCCCACCGCACCTGACCTCCACCGCAATGGCCCACCACTCCACCTTCGCCAGATCCGACGATGCTCCGAACCCCCCCCCTCGGCGACCGTCGCATCCACATCTTCCAATAAAAAAAAAAACTGTAAGTATCTGTATTTAATTTTGTTTGTTTATTCAGTTTTCCTTTTTTCTTTTATATAACGTATAATGAAGATATTGGTTTTTATAATGAGGAAATTTATAAGGAATTGAAAACTGAAATTTTTAAAAAGATTTTGAAAACTGAAATTTTTAAAAAGATTTAAAAGAGTTGATTTTTAAAAAGTTAAAACTGAATTGTTTTTTTAAAGTTAAAACTGAGTTGGTTTTTAAAGGGTTAAAACTGAATTGATTTTTAAAAGGTTAAAACTGAATTGATTTTGAAAGGTTTTAAAAGATTTGAATTTTGAAAGGTAAAAGATTTAAATTTTAAAAAGTAAAAGAAAAGATTTGATCTTTAAAATAGGAAAAGATTAGAACTTTAAAAAGAAAAATCATATCTTTATATATCGAAAGTCGATAGAAAAATAGGATTTTTATATGTTGAACTTCGAATTAAAAATAGGATTTTTATATGTTGAACTTCGAATTAAAAATATGATTTTTATATGTTGAACTTCGAATAAAAATTCGATTTTTATATATTGAACTTTGAACTAAAAATTCGATTTTTATATATTAAACTTTGAACTAAAAATTCGATTTTTATATATTGAACTTTGAACTAAAAATTCGATTTTTATATATTGAACTTTGAACTAAAAATTCGATTTTTATATATTGAACTTTGAACTAAAAATTCGATTTTTATATATTGAACTTTGAACTAAAAATTCGATTTTTATATATTGAACTTTGAACTAAAAATTCGATTTTTATATATTGAATAGCAGAGTAAAAATTCGATTTTTACATATGTAGAGAATACGGGCGAAAGCGACAAAAAGGCGAGGTCGACGAAGACTTCTACAATAGAAGAGCCGTGGAGCTAGGATAGCTATATGTGAGAATTTCTCACCTTTCAATTTATTTTCTAGTTATATATATATATATACTAGGATGCAGACGGTGCTTAGTAGCACCCGACACAATCGTCCACAGACCATGGACTTGTTTGTTTGATTGTTTGGTGATTGATTGCGAATTGGTTTGAATGTGGTTTGTGATGTGAAAAATCGAATCGATAAATTGGTTAGGATTAGACGTGCGCCGTTATAAGGCGAAGGAGTAAGGCTAGGTTAGACCCTTACTCCAAATTTTGTGGTTTGCATAACGAAAGTGAATTTGATTGATGTGTGAATGGCGTGGGCCTTCACTAGACCGGGGATAAGGCTAGGCCTTGTCCCGTTTCTAGTATCGTGCCGTTATGCCGCCGAAATTTTCTAAAATATGTTAGAAAAATAAAAATATCATTTTATTTAAAAAATGAATTGAATAGAAATTCATATGTTGAAATAAAATGTTTTGTCGTTAAAAATATAATTTTTAACGTGAAGTGAATAAAATAAAATATTCATTTATAAACCGGACGGTTTGTTTATGTACACCTATTTGAATGACATTGATTGGGACGATAAATTTTACACATCGCCTAACTGCACGAATAAAATCTGTGTTTGATTGTTTGAAACCCCACACGGGTGTTGGGATGAAATTTGAAGTTCACTCATCCTGATTGATTAAATATGTCGATCGATTGATTGACAGGCTGTTATAAGCGTTGAATATATACATTTGATGCTTATACGGTGTAGTGCACTTTGGTTGATGGTTGATTATTTTCAATGCTATTATATACATGTGTTGTATGCAAATCCATATAATTAATTTTATATGGTAATTGATTGGGCCTCATTCCAGTTTTGAAAAAGAAATATTTGAAAAAGAAATATTTGAAATAGAATATTTGAAAATAGAAATTTATGAAGCCGTATTGATTAGATTGACGCCATTTTGACGTGAACGATATTTATATCGATTTTAAAACGATTTCGAAATGAATTGAATTGAAAACGATTTCGAAATGAATTGAATTGAAAGTGATTTCGAAATGAATTGAATTGAAAGTGATTTCGAAATGAATTGAATTGAAAGCGATTTCGAAATGAATTGAATTGAAAACGATTTCGAAATGAATTGAATTGAAAACGATTTCGAAATGAATTGAATTGAAAACGAATTCAAATTGAATTGAAAACGATTTCGAAATGAAATGAATTGAAAACGAATTCAAATTGAATTGAAAACGATTTCGAAATGAAATGAATTGAAAACGAATTCAAATTGAATTGAAAACGATTTCGAAATGAAATGAATTGAAAACGAATTCAAATTGAATTGAAAACGATTTCGAAATGAAATGAATTGAAAACGAATTCAAATTGAATCGAAAACGATTTCGAAATGAAATGAATTGAAAACGAATTCAAATTGAATCGAAAACGATTTCGAAATGAAATGAATTGAAAACGAATTCAAATTGAATTGAAAACGATTTCGAAATGAAATGAATTGAAAACGAATTCAAATTGAATCGAAAACGATTTCGAAATGAAATGAATTGAAAACGAATTCAAATTGAATTGAAAACGATTTCGAAATGAAATGAATTGAAAACGAATTCAAATTGAATTGAAAACGAATTGAAATGAATTCAAATTGAATTGAAATTTGAATTGAATAGAAATGAGTTTTAAAACGAATTTATAAAGAAGAATTCAATTTTGATTTGAATTGAAATGGAAGTTGAAATTGCTTTTGAAATGAAATTAAAACGATTTATAAAATTCGTTTTAAATAGAAATCGACGAAGTATATATTATATATATTATATATATAATATAATGGCCTGAATAGAACGCGCCGCGCCGCGGCAGTTCGTGAATTTCGACCATTTATTTCAAACGGACATTGCGGGAGATCCGACCGTCGGATTCTCCTAAAACCGGAACCGTTGGGTTCGTATCGAAAAGAGCTTTCTAATGAATGTTAGAAATTTGAAATCTAACGGTTGGATTTGGAATTATGTCCAAATCAAATTCGAAAAAGGTCGCTGTAAGTGCAGTTCGATGGCCGTTGATGGAAATCGACTGTACGGGCCTTGATAAAATTATTAAAAATAGTAATAATTTGTGTAAAATCATAAGAAATGATTTAGAAAGATTTGGGATGAAAAACTCCATATTTGAAAAGATAAAAATAGATTTTTTATCGAAATGAACTAGTTTTGAACTAGAATTATAATTCTATTTATTTTTAAATAAATAAATTGAATTTGAAATGGTTTTGAAAATAACCAAAATTTCCAATGATTGCATTGGAGTGGATTTGAATCGAAATTGTCTTCGGAATATTTCGATGTTGGAATTCGTGATATTACAGGTGTTGTTATGGAAATTTGAAAGATATATATTTGTATCGTTATTTCCAATACGACATTTGTTAGTCGTAGAATTTGATATTGAATATAAGCCGATATATTTTCTATTCAGAGCCTTGTATTGAATATCGAATGTGATTTGGGTTTGTCGTGAATGGTGTCTTTACTAACACTGTTCTTGAACCCAGCTGAGAAAAGATTAAATCTTTTTATTTAGATTTAATGAAGTGTACCAATTAAATAATATTTAATTGGAATTGAATTGATATTGATTTTTGGGTTTATCGTGAACAGTGTTTTAAATAACACTTGTTCTTTAACCCGATAATTAATGAATGTGATTTGGGTTTGTCGTGAATGGTGTCTTCACTAACACTGTTCTTGAACCCAGTTGGGAAAAGATTAAATCTTTTTATTTAGATTTAATGAAGTGTACCAATTAAATAATATTTAATTGGAATTGAATTGATATTGGTTTTTGGGTTTATCGTGAACAGTGTTTTAAATAACACTTGTTCTTTAACCCGATAATTAATGGGATGTGACTTTGGGTTTATCGTGAACCGTGTTTTAAATGACACTGATTCTTTAACCCAGTCACAGATTAAAACTAAGTGGAGTTTTAATGAATCTTTAATTAGATTGAAAAGATCGAGAATGGAGTATCACCAGTTTTGCTCCAGGCGATAGTTAAATCTTTAATTAGATTTGAATGTGAAATTTAGAAACTAACTGGCGGTTAGCCAAGCAGAATGGTTTTCTGGATATTGATCTGATGTTGGTTTCGGCCTTCGGGGTTAATATTTGGGGAATTATTCTCTTGATTAATTTACGGTTAGTGACTAATGAATTGGAATGAGGCGTATGTTGTGTTTGTGTAACACTTATTTAAAATATACGCGAGTTATTCGGAAAGACCGGGTTTATCCCATTCTGAGTAACTGATACGACGATAAGTCGAAGATGAAGACGATGGTCGAAGACCGGAGGTCTTCACGTCGTTTGGGTGATAACTGATGATCTTGATTGGGCTGTACACCCAAGAAGATGGAAACAGTTAGTGATCGTCCAGACGTACTTGGAGATCGATGGATATGCGGGGTACTAGGTGCCTCCGGTTTCGTTCAGGCCCAGAACGGACTTGTAAATGGACTGTGTGTCTGACATCGGATTTCATTCTGTGTGACTGATATCGGTTGCATAGGATGGTTTGCCAGTGTGGCATGCTAAGATGCAAATGATCAAGGCTTCTGTTGAAAAGCAAAGTCTTGTGGTTGATGATCAAAGCACGGCCTTTGTGGCGTAGCTTTGTGTAACGTTTACCTCGCGTGTTTCACACCAGGTATGAACCAAAAACGGGAGACGGACCTCAGGGAGGACTTGCGTTTCTTTCTAGCTAGAAGTGGCGTCAGTGGTTTTACACGCCCTGACGAGTTTGACTTATGTGGTTGTTGCGGTTGCGAGGCGCCTCGGTTATATCGGTTTCGGCCGAATGCATTCTGGTCGGCTGACGGACCAGACTTACACCCCATAGGGTGGGGAGACGTATTGTTCAGGTATAATAATCCACTCCGTGTGGACCGGCCCTGACGATCCAAGGGGCAGTTGCGGCTGTTCCTGAGGCTCGGGCTAGACAGTCTCGAATCGGTTGAGGACTATCTTTTGCCTCGGTTCATAGAAGGAAATCCAATTTCCAAATACGTGACTTTGCGATTTTATTTGTGAACCTATATATGGCGACATGATATATGGTACCCATGCCGCCTATGATTGATACTTATGATTTGAAGTTGTTTTATGCACTATGCACTTATTATAGTATCAAATGATTTGTTTTAAACGTATCAAGCATTCTTTGGCTGTTATAAGGGAAAACCCTATCCCCCGGCTTGCGTTGCATTGTGTGATAGGACCTGGGTCTTATAACAGCTTCATCTTTCTTTATTTAGCATTGCGCTGTTTGTTTTATGCACTGGTATTCTTGGGAGGAAACCCGTTCCGTGTTATACGGCGTGGTCCCTTGATTTACCTAACTTTGAAAATAAAGATTAACTGTTTTAGTTCTCACACCAGTCACATGACTGACCTGGAGTTTATTGTTTTAACCTAAACTCTGGGTGCCCCTATTTTGACACGGGCAGCTAGTAGTTTTGGTTTTGCAGATTTATATTCACAGGATCCTGGTTTACAGCTGGAACGATATCCGGAAAGCTTTGTATCCGTATATCTCCTTCTAGTTGTGTATTGTATTATTTTCCGCTGCTATGTATTTAAATGTAATTTAAATCTCTGATATTTCTGTGTAATATTCTTTTATACTCTGTATATTCTTGTAATCTGATGCATTGTTGTAATATACAGTGAAATGTTCTTCTGTATGCGTTCTATTTTGTCGTGTTCTCAAACGATAGGGCGTTTCGAACGGTCTGGATCGGTTTAGCGACTGGTTCGGACCGAGCGAAATTCCTTGCCGTCACAGTTGGTATCAGAGCTTTGGTTTACAAAGCTAGAGAACAAGACACATTAGAACCCTACGAAAGAATTCATCAGATATTGGATTAGTAATATCCAATTAGAATGACTCGTTAGAGATGGGATCAGTAGTATCCTAGAACGAGTGTGAAGAGTATATTTCTTTCAAATGAAAACAAATTTTGTTTTGAAAATTTAAATCAATTATTCGTAGTTGATTATTTATTTATATTGATGTGGACAATTCAGTATATATAGATTTTGCGTATACGTCTGATCCGCGTATATTCGAAGTTTTAATATACCGGGTAGATATAGAACCGCACTCTAGTAGCCCGACAATGTTCTGATGGTGGTTCGAAACATCATCAGCATTTATTTTCGAGTGACGAAGGTGTGATTTCTATATATTTCCATTAGACTGGTGTGAGAACCAAAACTTATATAGTTAGGAACACATTGTTGTGAATTGGTATCAAAAACATGATTTTTTGTATATGTATCAAAATTATGAATTTGAAATTCTAATTCACTAATTGATTGATGTTTGTGTTGTTTGTTTAGTTGTTTGCTAATTTTGAACCATTAGCCTAATTGAACCCAATATTGAATTGTATTGAGAATTAGTTGCATTTGCTTGCATATACATATATATCATTGAACAGGTCATAGCAAGGAGGCTAGAGCAGAGAATAAAATTTGTTTGCCCGACAAATAGGTACATGTTTACTACATAATTTCCTGTTTTGTTTGGGTGATGATGATTTTGTGAGCCTATTGGCTAGCCGCTTGGCTTTTTCTTTTTGAGATCTGAAGGACCGGGGAAGCTATTTGAAATTCCCCGATGCTCCCGGTGCAGGGGAGGTTATGGCGAAATTTTTCGAAAATTTAGGGTGTTAGCCAAATTTTTGAAATTTTGAAAATTCTCAGAAACTGAAGAGTTAGAGAATGGAAGCCAGATCGAGCGTAGAGTTGAATTATCAAACCACTTTCGACTTTGTTCCTTTTCGGGGACGAAAAGTTTTAAGTGGGGGAGATTGTAACAACCCGTAAATTCTGGGCCAGTTTAAAATTTTTATTTTGGCAATTTTAGTGAATTTTGATTATTTAAAATGAATTATTTTAAATAATATCGACGAGAAATTTATTTAGAATATAAATCGAACGTATATATTATACGCGTCGTCGTTAGAATATAAATATTTATATATAATTATAAAAGGAATTGAAAATGGCGCGGTAGTTCGAAAATTCGATTTCTAATTTCAAATGAATATACAGAATTCAATATAAGTCAGAATTGAACGAAACAAGAAATATTTGAATCTGTATAACTATATCTTTGTAACGAAGTTAACAAACTGAGATTTCATCTTAGAAATGATAAGATATGTCCAGTTGAAAATTAGAAATAGTCGCTGTGGAATTTATATATATTTTAATATAATATATGGCCCTTAAAAATAGCCATTTTGCAAACGACCTCGGATTTCGACGAAACCAGTTTTGTTGGATTCGCAGTGTAAAGTTATTGCTAGATTCCAAATTTCATAATTTTTCGAATCAATATGTGAGCGTGGCAAAGGAAAACGCGTTTGACCAGTTTCAGTTGATTTTAATCGACTGGAAATTGGCCATTTTTCTAACGGCCTCAGAATTCGACGAAACTAGTTTTGTTAGGACCTATCGTCAATACGAAGCTAGAAAATATTTTTCTGGAATTTTTCTAGTTAGTATGTGACCCCGGTAACTTGAAATGTGCGTTTAAAATTCAATATAATGATTTAAATGTAAATGCAGCAGAAACTGATCGAAAGGATCGAATCAGCTTGCGATACGTATCCCATTGTGTTCGGAATGGGGGTAAAACGCTATGGACGACAGGCGGTGGGCCTCGTTTAGAGGTCATATGTGAAAGTCAACTTTTTGAAATAAAATAAATTAAATAAATAAATAAAAAAATATAAAAAAATCTCTTCCTCCCTTTAATACTTCTGGCCCCCCCCCTTCGAAATCAATCCGATCAGAAATAAAAAAAAAAAAAAAAAAAAAAAGAAAGGGAAGAGGAAGACGGGGGGGAACTCGTCGCCGCCCCCCCCCCCAAAGATCGCCGTCGACGCCTCAAGGGAGGGCGCCACCTCCAAAGCCCTGCCCCTCCCCTCGCCTGCGACTCCCTCCCCTGGCCGTCCTCTCTCCTCTCCCACTCAGGAAGACCTCGTCTTCACTCCCACCGCACCTGACCTCCACCGCAATGGCCCACCACTCCACCTTCGCCAGATCCGACGATGCTCCGAACCCCCCCCCTCGGCGACCGTCGCATCCACATCTTCCAATAAAAAAAAAAAAACTGTAAGTATCTGTATTTAATTTTGTTTGTTTATTCAGTTTTCCTTTTTTCTTTTATATAACGTATAATGAAGATATTGGTTTTTATAATGAGGAAATTTATAAGGAATTGAAAACTGAAATTTTTAAAAAGATTTTGAAAACTGAAATTTTTAAAAAGATTTAAAAGAGTTGATTTTTAAAAAGTTAAAACTGAATTGTTTTTTTAAAGTTAAAACTGAGTTGGTTTTTAAAGGGTTAAAACTGAATTGATTTTTAAAAGGTTAAAACTGAATTGATTTTGAAAGGTTTTAAAAGATTTGAATTTTGAAAGGTAAAAGATTTAAATTTTAAAAAGTAAAAGAAAAGATTTGATCTTTAAAATAGGAAAAGATTAGAACTTTAAAAAGAAAAATCATATCTTTATATATCGAAAGTCGATAGAAAAATAGGATTTTTATATGTTGAACTTCGAATTAAAAATATGATTTTTATATGTTGAACTTCGAATTAAAAATATGATTTTTATATGTTGAACTTCGAATAAAAATTCGATTTTTATATATTGAACTTTGAACTAAAAATTCGATTTTTATATATTAAACTTTGAACTAAAAATTCGATTTTTATATATTGAACTTTGAACTAAAAATTCGATTTTTATATATTGAACTTTGAACTAAAAATTCGATTTTTATATATTGAACTTTGAACTAAAAATTCGATTTTTATATATTGAACTTTGAACTAAAAATTCGATTTTTATATATTGAACTTTGAACTAAAAATTCGATTTTTATATATTGAATAGCAGAGTAAAAATTCGATTTTTACATATGTAGAGAATACGGGCGAAAGCGACAAAAAGGCGAGGTCGACGAAGACTTCTACAATAGAAGAGCCGTGGAGCTAGGATAGCTATATGTGAGAATTTCTCACCTTTCAATTTATTTTCTAGTTATATATATATATATATACTAGGATGCAGACGGTGCTTAGTAGCACCCGACACAATCGTCCACAGACCATGGACTTGTTTGTTTGATTGTTTGGTGATTGATTGCGAATTGGTTTGAATGTGGTTTGTGATGTGAAAAATCGAATCGATAAATTGGTTAGGATTAGACGTGCGCCGTTATAAGGCGAAGGAGTAAGGCTAGGTTAGACCCTTACTCCAAATTTTGTGGTTTGCATAACGAAAGTGAATTTGATTGATGTGTGAATGGCGTGGGCCTTCACTAGACCGGGGATAAGGCTAGGCCTTGTCCCGTTTCTAGTATCGTGCCGTTATGCCGCCGAAATTTTCTAAAATATGTTAGAAAAATAAAAATATCATTTTATTTAAAAAATGAATTGAATAGAAATTCATATGTTGAAATAAAATGTTTTGTCGTTAAAAATATAATTTTTAACGTGAAGTGAATAAAATAAAATATTCATTTATAAACCGGACGGTTTGTTTATGTACACCTATTTGAATGACATTGATTGGGACGATAAATTTTACACATCGCCTAACTGCACGAATAAAATCTGTGTTTGATTGTTTGAAACCCCACACGGGTGTTGGGATGAAATTTGAAGTTCACTCATCCTGATTGATTAAATATGTCGATCGATTGATTGACAGGCTGTTATAAGCGTTGAATATATACATTTGATGCTTATACGGTGTAGTGCACTTTGGTTGATGGTTGATTATTTTCAATGCTATTATATACATGTGTTGTATGCAAATCCATATAATTAATTTTATATGGTAATTGATTGGGCCTCATTCCAGTTTTGAAAAAGAAATATTTGAAAAAGAAATATTTGAAATAGAATATTTGAAAATAGAAATTTATGAAGCCGTATTGATTAGATTGACGCCATTTTGACGTGAACGATATTTATATCGATTTTAAAACGATTTCGAAATGAATTGAATTGAAAACGATTTCGAAATGAATTGAATTGAAAGTGATTTCGAAATGAATTGAATTGAAAGTGATTTCGAAATGAATTGAATTGAAAGCGATTTCGAAATGAATTGAATTGAAAACGATTTCGAAATGAATTGAATTGAAAACGATTTCGAAATGAATTGAATTGAAAACGAATTCAAATTGAATTGAAAACGATTTCGAAATGAAATGAATTGAAAACGAATTCAAATTGAATTGAAAACGATTTCGAAATGAAATGAATTGAAAACGAATTCAAATTGAATTGAAAACGATTTCGAAATGAAATGAATTGAAAACGAATTCAAATTGAATTGAAAACGATTTCGAAATGAAATGAATTGAAAACGAATTCAAATTGAATCGAAAACGATTTCGAAATGAAATGAATTGAAAACGAATTCAAATTGAATCGAAAACGATTTCGAAATGAAATGAATTGAAAACGAATTCAAATTGAATTGAAAACGATTTCGAAATGAAATGAATTGAAAACGAATTCAAATTGAATCGAAAACGATTTCGAAATGAAATGAATTGAAAACGAATTCAAATTGAATTGAAAACGATTTCGAAATGAAATGAATTGAAAACGAATTCAAATTGAATTGAAAACGAATTGAAATGAATTCAAATTGAATTGAAATTTGAATTGAATAGAAATGAGTTTTAAAACGAATTTATAAAGAAGAATTCAATTTTGATTTGAATTGAAATGGAAGTTGAAATTGCTTTTGAAATGAAATTAAAACGATTTATAAAATTCGTTTTAAATAGAAATCGACGAAGTATATATTATATATATTATATATATAATATAATGGCCTGAATAGAACGCGCCGCGCCGCGGCAGTTCGTGAATTTCGACCATTTATTTCAAACGGACATTGCGGGAGATCCGACCGTCGGATTCTCCTAAAACCGGAACCGTTGGGTTCGTATCGAAAAGAGCTTTCTAATGAATGTTAGAAATTTGAAATCTAACGGTTGGATTTGGAATTATGTCCAAATCAAATTCGAAAAAGGTCGCTGTAAGTGCAGTTCGATGGCCGTTGATGGAAATCGACTGTACGGGCCTTGATAAAATTATTAAAAATAGTAATAATTTGTGTAAAATCATAAGAAATGATTTAGAAAGATTTGGGATGAAAAACTCCATATTTGAAAAGATAAAAATAGATTTTTTATCGAAATGAACTAGTTTTGAACTAGAATTATAATTCTATTTATTTTTAAATAAATAAATTGAATTTGAAATGGTTTTGAAAATAACCAAAATTTCCAATGATTGCATTGGAGTGGATTTGAATCGAAATTGTCTTCGGAATATTTCGATGTTGGAATTCGTGATATTACAGGTGTTGTTATGGAAATTTGAAAGATATATATTTGTATCGTTATTTCCAATACGACATTTGTTAGTCGTAGAATTTGATATTGAATATAAGCCGATATATTTTCTATTCAGAGCCTTGTATTGAATATCGAATGTGATTTGGGTTTGTCGTGAATGGTGTCTTTACTAACACTGTTCTTGAACCCAGCTGAGAAAAGATTAAATCTTTTTATTTAGATTTAATGAAGTGTACCAATTAAATAATATTTAATTGGAATTGAATTGATATTGATTTTTGGGTTTATCGTGAACAGTGTTTTAAATAACACTTGTTCTTTAACCCGATAATTAATGAATGTGATTTGGGTTTGTCGTGAATGGTGTCTTCACTAACACTGTTCTTGAACCCAGTTGGGAAAAGATTAAATCTTTTTATTTAGATTTAATGAAGTGTACCAATTAAATAATATTTAATTGGAATTGAATTGATATTGGTTTTTGGGTTTATCGTGAACAGTGTTTTAAATAACACTTGTTCTTTAACCCGATAATTAATGGGATGTGACTTTGGGTTTATCGTGAACCGTGTTTTAAATGACACTGATTCTTTAACCCAGTCACAGATTAAAACTAAGTGGAGTTTTAATGAATCTTTAATTAGATTGAAAAGATCGAGAATGGAGTATCACCAGTTTTGCTCCAGGCGATAGTTAAATCTTTAATTAGATTTGAATGTGAAATTTAGAAACTAACTGGCGGTTAGCCAAGCAGAATGGTTTTCTGGATATTGATCTGATGTTGGTTTCGGCCTTCGGGGTTAATATTTGGGGAATTATTCTCTTGATTAATTTACGGTTAGTGACTAATGAATTGGAATGAGGCGTATGTTGTGTTTGTGTAACACTTATTTAAAATATACGCGAGTTATTCGGAAAGACCGGGTTTATCCCATTCTGAGTAACTGATACGACGATAAGTCGAAGATGAAGACGATGGTCGAAGACCGGAGGTCTTCACGTCGTTTGGGTGATAACTGATGATCTTGATTGGGCTGTACACCCAAGAAGATGGAAACAGTTAGTGATCGTCCAGACGTACTTGGAGATCGATGGATATGCGGGGTACTAGGTGCCTCCGGTTTCGTTCAGGCCCAGAACGGACTTGTAAATGGACTGTGTGTCTGACATCGGATTTCATTCTGTGTGACTGATATCGGTTGCATAGGATGGTTTGCCAGTGTGGCATGCTAAGATGCAAATGATCAAGGCTTCTGTTGAAAAGCAAAGTCTTGTGGTTGATGATCAAAGCACGGCCTTTGTGGCGTAGCTTTGTGTAACGTTTACCACGCGTGTTTCACACCAGGTATGAACCAAAAACGGGAGACGGACCTCAGGGAGGACTTGCGTTTCTTTCTAGCTAGAAGTGGCGTCAGTGGTTTTACACGCCCTGACGAGTTTGACTTATGTGGTTGTTGCGGTTGCGAGGCGCCTCGGTTATATCGGTTTCGGCCGAATGCATTCTGGTCGGCTGACGGACCAGACTTACACCCCATAGGGTGGGGAGACGTATTGTTCAGGTATAATAATCCACTCCGTGTGGACCGGCCCTGACGATCCAAGGGGCAGTTGCGGCTGTTCCTGAGGCTCGGGCTAGACAGTCTCGAATCGGTTGAGGACTATCTTTTGCCTCGGTTCATAGAAGGAAATCCAATTTCCAAATACGTGACTTTGCGATTTTATTTGTGAACCTATATATGGCGACATGATATATGGTACCCATGCCGCCTATGATTGATACTTATGATTTGAAGTTGTTTTATGCACTATGCACTTATTATAGTATCAAATGATTTGTTTTAAACGTATCAAGCATTCTTTGGCTGTTATAAGGGAAAACCCTATCCCCCGGCTTGCGTTGCATTGTGTGATAGGACCTGGGTCTTATAACAGCTTCATCTTTCTTTATTTAGCATTGCGCTGTTTGTTTTATGCACTGGTATTCTTGGGAGGAAACCCGTTCCGTGTTATACGGCGTGGTCCCTTGATTTACCTAACTTTGAAAATAAAGATTAACTGTTTTAGTTCTCACACCAGTCACATGACTGACCTGGAGTTTATTGTTTTAACCTAAACTCTGGGTGCCCCTATTTTGACACGGGCAGCTAGTAGTTTTGGTTTTGCAGATTTATATTCACAGGATCCTGGTTTACAGCTGGAACGATATCCGGAAAGCTTTGTATCCGTATATCTCCTTCTAGTTGTGTATTGTATTATTTTCCGCTGCTATGTATTTAAATGTAATTTAAATCTCTGATATTTCTGTGTAATATTCTTTTATACTCTGTATATTCTTGTAATCTGATGCATTGTTGTAATATACAGTGAAATGTTCTTCTGTATGCGTTCTATTTTGTCGTGTTCTCAAACGATAGGGCGTTTCGAACGGTCTGGATCGGTTTAGCGACTGGTTCGGACCGAGCGAAATTCCTTGCCGTCACAATCTTTCCTTGAATGATGACATAAAGATGTTGATGTTTTTACAGGATTCTTAGTACGTCCAAAGTTATGTGATATTATGACAAATATTTGAATTTTGCAACTGATTTTTATTGTATTATTCACTTTTAATAGTAGCTGCTATATGTAGTTTCTTAAATGATATTTTGGTTGTGGATTTGTGATACTAAGGGCTGAAAATTTTACTATTTTTGAATTTTGTTTCAGGTAGTGTTGCAAATGACAAATGTTGTTTTGAATAATCTTTTCAGTTATGTATGTTTGTTTTAATCGCTGCTTTATATGTAGCTCATAGGATATATAGTTCAATGATTTTATACTATTGTTTTTACTACAAATTCAAATGGGTTGGTTTGGTTTTACCTGTTAAATTATGGGTTGCTTTGGATTGTATATTTACCCACTTAGAAAATGGATTTAATGGGTTGGGCGTTTTTTTTTGATTAAATGGTTGCGCAAATTTTTAGTTCAATCTATTTGCATTTATCCCATTTTATTTACACCCCTACATTCCATTATGGATAGAGTATCATGGCTACTTTAAAAAAATGATGGTAAGCTATGTTGTAATATATATATATATATATATATATATATATGTTGTGAATATGCTTTTATTAGTTCTATGTTTAGTCCCACATCATGGGAATAAGCTAAAGTTCAGCTCCAAAATCCTATATATAAAGGAGCCAATGTAATAGAAAGAATATGCATCTGAATGAATAGAAATGTCCCTTCTTTCTTATTTCTTCTGTTTTGTGTTCATTTTGTAACACCTTATCAGCACGAAGCTCTATTAGAGCTATTGTTTGAAATATTCTAGATCTATATTTATGGATCTATCATGTAAGTTATTTTTTTATGTTATGAAATCATATAGATCTCCATATATGAACTTGTTGTATCTTCTGCTTAGATGTGATCCATACTTCTAGATCATTTTTCTTTTTCAGTTTTTGTAGATCTAAATTCTATTTTAGTGGATCTAAACTTTTCAGATCTAATTAATTTTTAACTTAGTGGTTTTTAGATATCCACCTATTCATATTTGATCTGGTATTATGGTATACCAAATATTTTTTTTTAGGAAGATCCATTCATTTTCTTTTTACAATATTATATATGGATCTTTTACCCTATACGCCACACATAAAACATCTTCATTTGCTACTTTATCTCTTTAATAATAGAGAAGCCATTGCTAATAGGTATGCATATGTAAATAGCAAGCTGCTTGTTAACCAACATATATATTACTGTGGCCATTATTTTTGTTATGTAACATGGTGTATGGCTCCTTGACGGTTTGTATTATTTCATTATTTTAAGAAGTTCATTGTAAATGCGTAGAGAAAGACTTGTAGATTTGGGTATATTTTTTGTGATCCCGTGCCATAATATATTCAATTTATTACATGCATGTCTACGGTCCTATTCTATTTTACGAGATCTGCATTTTTTATATATGATATAACAGTACTACAGGTTCATCGTTTTATCTGTTCGTTAATTTGTTAATTTGTTTTGATAATTATAGAACATGTATACTAATATGTGGATTTTGTTTAATTAAGCATCTGCAATTATTATTTTTGTGTAGTTCACAAAAATGTCGAACACTAAATCCATTTACAATCTCAATACTTAGAGAATACCATTAAAAATGGTAATAATATGTCCCTGCAGGACAAAAACAAAGGCTTTGATACTTTTAAGAGGCCATATCCATGATGATCTAAAATCAGAATATTTAACTGGAAAAAAAAGATCCTCTCCACTTATGGAACTCCCTGAAGGAGCATTATGACCAACAGAAGATGGTCATACTTCCAAACACAAAGCAAGAGTCCTTGAACCTGAAGTTCACATGCAAATGACCTGAAGCTCATATGATCTAAAGTCCATATACAAATTCTTTCAAATAAGGAACCTGAAGTTCATATGCAAACAAGGAACCTGAAGTTCATATGCAATTATATGCAAACAAGGAACCCGAAGTTCATATTCAAACGAGAAACATGAAATAAAGCATAAAAGCATATAATTGCATTTAATATTTGCATATAGAAAATGACCTATAAAAGGAAAGGATTTGAAAAATCAATGAAAGGAAAATGAGACGACCCGAACTTCCCCGTAAAGGAAAGCCCGGATAGAATTGAGTACAAGACAAAATAGAATGCAGACGGAAGAACATTTCATTGTTATTACAACAATTCCATCAGAATACAAGAATATACAGAGTATAAATGAATAAAATACATTCGATGAACATCAGAGATTACAATAAATTACATAGCAGCGGAAAAATATACAAAACACAACTGAAAGTGATACACGGATACAGAGCTTTCCGAGCATCATTCCAGCTGTAAACCAGGTTCCTGTGAATATAAATCTGCAAAACCAAAACTACTAGCTGCCCGTGTCCAAAATAGGGGCACCCAGAGTTTAGGTTAAAACAATAAACTCCAGGTCAGTCATGGGACTGGTGTGAGAAATAAAACAATTATTAATCTTTATTTTAAAGTTTGGTAAATCAAGGGACCATGCCGTATACCACGGAACGGGTTTCCTCCCAAGAATACCAGTGCATAGAACAAACAACACAATGCTAAATAAAGAAAAATGAAGCTGTTATAAGACCCAGGTCCCATCACACAATGCAACGCAAGCCGGAGGATAGGGTTTTTACCTTATAACAGCCAAAGCATGCTTGATATGTTTAAAACACATTATTTGATACTATTATAGGTGTATAGTGTCCAAACAATTTCAATCATAAATATCAATCATAGGCGGCATGAATGACCCATACCACTATGTCGCCATACTAGGTTCTACAAATAAAACCGAATTATCACGTATTGGAAATTGGATTCCATCATGAGTCGAGGCAAGGGGCAAGCTCCTCTCCGATTCGAGACACTCTAGCAAATGTCTCAGGACCCCACTATGATCCTTTGGAACCTCCAAGGCCGATCCTCTCTTACTTTTGAGGATTAGTTATTCCTGAACACATGTTTCCCGGTCCTAATAGACCTAATATCGAGGCGCCTCATCCAACGACCACACAGGTGAAAAGTATATAAATGTCAGGGCTGGTAGGTCACTGACACCACCATAGCTAGAAAGAAACGACGTGCACTCCTTCGGACCTTCTCCCGTTTTTGACTCATTGTGAGGCTTGCGAATCCACGTTATACACAAAGCTGTGCCACACAGGCCGTGCTTTGATCATCAACCACAAGATTTTGCTTTTCAACAGAAGCCTTGATCAATTGCCACTTACTCGTGCCACACTAGCAATTCACTCCATGCGACTGATGTCCATCGATATACAACCTCTGAGCTCGTGCGTCTCAGAGAAGGGCGTTAAGCAAGAGAATAAATTCTCCACCGCCAAACAGATGTATATTTAATAGAGATCAATCAACACAGAATAAAATCCAATGTCAGACACACAATCCATTTACAAGTTCGTTCTGGGTCTGAACGAAACCGGAGGCACTTTCCTCGCATATCCATCCATCTCCAAGTACGTCTGGACGATCACCAACTGTTTCCCTCTTCTTGGGTGTACAGCCCAATCGAGATCATCAGTAATCACCCAAACGATGTGAAGACTTCCGGTCTTCAACCACCGTCTTTATCTTCGACATCTCGTCGAATCGGTAATTCAGAATGGGTATAAACCCGACCTTTCTGAATAACCCACGTATATGATAAACAAATGTTATACAAACACAACAAACGCCTCATTCCAATTTAGAATATTCTTTTATTCACAAAATCACATTCTTAGGGAAAGGTTCCCATTAATTTTATCCAAGATAAATTCTTCTAAATTTATTCTTTAATCTTCCTTTGGATATCATATCAAACCATATTATGGTCTTCCAAACAAGTTGGGATTAGCTAACCACACCGAAGTAATTATTTATTTTATTTCCCAATCCCAACCTATTCATCCCATGGAGCAAAACCGGTAATACTCCGTATCTAACACCACAGTATTATCGGTAAAATTAATTACTATTTCACGTTCAAATCAAATTAAAGATTTAACTATCTCTTTGGAGCAAAACTGGCGGTACTCCATTCTCGATCACCTTTCAGATTTGATAATTTAAATTATCAATTCACATTTCAATCTAATTAAAGATTCATTAAAACTCCACTTAGTTTTAATCTTCTTAAAAATCAATATCCTGTCTTTAACTAGGTTAAAGAATCAATGTCATCTAAAACACGATTCACGATAAACCCAAAATCACATTTGATATTAAATACAAGGCTCTGAATAGAAAATATATCGTCTTATATTCAATATCAAATTCTGAAACCAACAAATATCGTATTGGAAATAACGATATAAAATATATCTTTCAAATCCCCATAACAATATCTGTATAGTCACGAAATCCAACATCGAAATATTCCGAAGATAATTTCGATTCAACTCCAGTCCAATTCACGTATTGGGAATATTGATTATTTTCAAAATCACTTTCAAATTCAATTTATTTATTTCAAAAATAAATTGATTTTAATTCTAGTTCAAAACTAGTTCATTTCGACAAAATCCTATTTTTATCATTTCAAATCTGGAGTTTTTCATCCCAGTTCTTTCCAATTCACATATTATGATTTTTCACAAATTAATAATATTTTAAATAATTTTATCAAGGCCCGTACAGTCGATTTCCATCAACGGCCATCGAACTGCACTTACAGCGACCTTTTCTAAATTTGATTTGGACATAATTCCAAATCCAACCGTTAGATTTCAATTTTCTAATATTCGTTGGAAAGCTCTTTTCGATGCGAACCCAACGGTTCCGGTTTCAGGAGAATCTGACGGTCGGATCTCCCGCAACGTCAATTCGAAGTCAATGGTCGAAATTCATGAACTGCAGCGGCGCGACGCGTTCTATTCAGACCATTATATATATATATATATATATATATATATTATATATATATATTTCGTCGATTTCCTTTTAAAACGTATTTTATAAATCGTTTTAAATTCGATTTCAAAACCATTTCAACTCTATATTCAATTTCAAATCAAAATTGAATATTTCATATCATTACTATATAAATGATAATATTTTCAAAACGTTATATTTTGAAATCACTTCCTTTTCGATATTCGAATAAAATCGATATAAATATTATTTGCATCAAAATAGCGCAACTCTAGTCAACACGGCTTTATATATTTCAATAAATTCGTTACTCTATTCAACAAATGAATATTTATTCTATTCAATACATGAATCTATATTTCTTTCAACACGCGACTAATCTCAACACATGAGTACTGTCAACACACGACTATTTTTGTTATGTAAAAGATTTTATAAAATTATGGTATCTATCGTTTGATTTTCAATCAGGCTCCACCGTGAAGTAGATTCTAATTTTAAATATGATAAAGATGTAAATTTTATTATTTAAATTATTTTACTCAACACATGAATAGTTTCAACACATGAACATCGTCAACACATGACTATTTTTATATTCAACACATCAATTTTCTTTTATAATATTCATTATTTTCCCGATTGGAATGAGGCCCAATCTATTACCATATAACGTTAATTATATGGATTCCATACAACACATGTATATAATAGCAACGATAAACAATCAACCATCATCCAAAGTGCACCACTCAACTGCATAAGCATCAAATATAAATAATTAACGCTTACACAGCCTGTCGACCAATCGATCGACATACAATTAAATAATTGGGATTAGTGCACGCCAAATATCATCCCAACACCCGTGTGGGGTTTCAAATGAAAAAACACTGAATTTTATTTGTGCAGTTGGGTGATGTGTAAAATTTATCATCCCAATCAATATTAGTCAAATCAGTGTATATAAACAAATTGGCCGATTTGTTTGTAATTATTTACTTATTCACATTCACGTTAAAAATTATATTTTTATCGATAAAATATTTTTAACTATATAAATATTTTATTTCCTTTCAACACAAGAATATTTTATTATTCAATCATTCCACAACACAATCAATTTTCACAACACATCAATCAAACAAACAAGCCGTCCATGGTCTGTGGACGACGGGTGTCGGGTGCTGCTAAGCACTGTCTGCATCCTAGTATATATATATATATAACTAGAAAAAGAGATTGAAGAGTGAGAAATTCTAACCAAAGCTAATCCAAATGCCTCGACTCTTCTTATGTAGAAATCAACGCTGTTCTCGCCTTTTGTCAATTTCGTTGCCCGTAGCCACTAGAAATATAAAAATCTCATTTTTATATTGTTGCTATGTATATAAAAATCATATTTTTATAATCACTCCATATGGATAAAAATTCTATTTTTGCACCACTACTATATAGATAAAAATTCTATTTTTACACCGCTACTATATAGATAAAAAATTTATTTTTACACCGCTACTATATAGATAAAAATTCTATTTTTATATCGGTGTTCATATAATAAAGATTATATTTTTATCACGCTATTCTCTGTATAAAGATTTCGCCTTTTCATACATAAAGATTTCGCATTTTCAAATATAAAGATTTTGCCTTTTCAAATATAAAGATTTTGCCTTTTCAATTATAAAGATTTAATTTTCAAATATAAAGATTTCGCCTTTTCAAATATAAAGATTTCGCCTTTTCAAATATAAAGATTTAATTTTTATTTCATCACTATAAAAATTATATTTTCACATCATATAAAAATTATATTTTTATATAATTAAAAATCACTTCTTTTCTAGATTAAAAATCAAATCATTATCTCTATAAAAAAAACCACTCTTTCTACTTTGTAAAAATTTGATCTTGCTACAACAAAAATCATATTTTTACCATGCTGGTATACACATAAAAAATCGAATTTTTATTTGTTAAAAATTGTATCTTTTATATGTTAAAAACATCGCCTTTTTACTTAGTTAAAAATCTAATCTTTTTGTTTTCAAAAATCTAGTCTTTCCTATATATAAAAATCCAAACTTCTATTTTATTTAGATATACAAAATCCTATTTTCATATATACTTTATTTTCAGATTTTATAAATGCTAATTCATAGAAAAAAAACTGATTTTATAAATAAAAATAAAATTAAAAACTTACAGCGTTCGCTCGAGGGGAGGGGAAGAGTTCGCTGCAAATGGTGTAGGAGCTGGAGATGGTGGCGGGGCGAATCGGCAGGGCGGCTGCTGTTTGGGTTTCGGTGGTTGGGAGGCTCACGTGTGGAGAAGGGGGCGCGAGGTGGTTTCGGGGGGTGGTGGCGACTGGGGAGGCGGAGGAATAGAAGAAGGGGGAAGGGGTGCGGTGGCCGTTCGATGGGCTGAGGGGGAAGAGAAGGGGAAGGCGGGGAAAAAGGAGAACGAAGGGAGAGGAGGAGAGGGAATCGGGAGGAGGGGGAAGGAGAGAAGGGAGGGGAGGCGCGGTGGGCTGCGCCACCTTGGGCGGTGGCGGTGCTCCGTTCGGAGGAGCGACCGCTGCACCTCCGTCCTCTTCCTTTTTTTATTTTCTGTTTGATTTGATTTCGAAATCGGGGGGGGGGCTGAGAGATAAAGGGAGAGAGAGGGTTTAATTTATTAATTTATTATTTTTAATTTCAAAGTTGACTTTTTAATTCGAACTCGAAACGAGGCCATCCGCCTGTCGTCCATAGCTAATTACCCCATTCCGAACACAATGGGATATGTATCATAAGTTGATTCGATCGTTTTGATCAGTTTTCATTTAAATCAAAGTATAATTCTTTGTATGTTCAATTTAAACATACATTTCAAATTACCGAGGCCACATACAGTCTCTAAAAATTACAGAAAAATATTTTCTAGCTTCGTATTGACGATACGGTCCTAACAAAACTAGTTTCGTCGAATTCTGAGACCATTTGAAAAATGGCCAATTTCCATTCGATTAAAATCAACTGAAACTGGTCAAACGCGTTTTCCTTTGCCACGCTCACATATTGATTCGAAAAATTATGAAATTTGAAACCTATCAAAAACTTGATATCACGGACCCAACAAAAGTGGTTTCGTCGAAATCTGAGGTCGTTTGCAAAATGGATATTTTTAAGGGCCTGAATTCCGTAGCGACTATTCTAAAATTTCAACTAGGCATATCTTTTGATCCCTGCTATGAAATTTCCATTTTTCGGGTTCGTTGGAAAGATATTCACAATTAGATTCTATTATTTTTGGTTTCACTAAAATCTGGTTTATTTTGCACTCGGTATGTTCAATTGAAGTTTGAAATCGAATTGCGCGCCATTTTCAATTCTATTTATAATTATATATAATTATTAATATTCTAACGACTACATATATAATATATACGTTCGATTCTATTCTAAATAAATTTCTAGTCGATATTGTTTAAAATAAACCCATTTTAAATAATCAAAATTCGCTAAAATTGCCAAAATAAAAATTTTAAACTGGCTCACATTTTCGTGTTGTTACAATCTCCCCCACTTAAAACTTTTCGTCCCCGAAAAGGAATGAAGACGAAAGTTTTTTAACAATTCAACTCAACATCCATTATTTTGATTACGGCTTAAGTTCTTCAACTTTTTATTTTCTAAGAACTTTTCGGATTTTTCAAAAATTTGGCTAACACCCTAAACTTTCGAAAAATTTCGCCATAACCTCCCCTGCACCGGGAGCAACGGGAAAATCCCGAAATTGCCATACAGGCCCTCAGATCTCAAAAAGAAAAAGAAAAAGCCAAGCGGCTAGCCAATCGGCTCATAAAATCATCATCACCCAAACAAAACAGTAAATTATGGTAAACATGTACCTATTTGTCGGGCAAACAAGTTTTATTCTTCTGCTCTAGCCTTCTTGCTATGACCTGTTCAATGTAAATACATGTATATGCAAGCAAATGCGACCAATTTTCAATACAATTCAATATTTGGTTCTATTAGGCTAAATGGTTCAAAATTATCAAACAAATAAACAAACAACACAAACATCAATCAATTAGCGAATTAGAGTTTCAAATTCATAATTGGATATATATATACAGAAAATCATGTTTTTGATGCCAAATCACAACAAATAAATCTATCTGTATAAGTTTTGGTTCTCACACAAGTCTAATGGAAATATATAGAAATCACACCTTCGAAACTCGAATATGAATACTGATGATGATGCACCATCATTAGAATCATCCCCGGATGTCTAGAATGTGATTCTATATCTACCCAGTATATTAAAACTTCGAATATACGTTCATGACACGTATACGCGAAATCTTTATATACTGGATTGTCCAAATTCAAAATAAATATTCAAATACGTATAAAATGGTTTAAATTTTCAAAACAAAATTGTTTTCATTTGAAAAATATAATCTTCACACTCGTTCTAGGATACTACTGATCCTATCTCTAATGACTGATTCTAATTGGACATTATGTAACACCCCACAATTCTATAACACTAGGATTCACAAATCAAGGCAGAATTAAAATTTAAGATCAAAATCAAGGGAAACGGGCTGCGCCATTGCGTTTGAGGAAGATATGGCCTCTGGAAGTTTCAGCGAAGTTCAAATTTCAAACAGTTCAGAAACGAGTTCAAAATTCAAAAATCGGACCCAGATTGGGTTGGGCGGGAATTTTCCCGCCCAAGACCCAGGTCGACTGGGTAGTCGACCTGGGCACCCAGGTCGACTAGGTAGTCGACCTGGGGGTCGACCTCCCCGTTTTTTTTCAGATCTGTAGCCTGGTTCGTTTTTCTGTATCCGGACGCCATTCTGACCAAATTCGTTGACTTCTACACTATAAAAACACCCCTAGGCCTCATATTTTCTCCTCACAACTTCTCTATGCCTATACTCTGCTCTAATTCTAATTAAAATAAAATAATACGAAAATCCAAGACAAGTTTATGCTGGTCAAGTTTGTCAAGAAGAGATTCGAATCAAGATTAAAGCTTCAAGATAAGAATCAAAGGCTAACTCAAACGGTTTCGAGCAACGTCGCACGAATCATAGCAACACCATCTTTCTATTCTAAAATCCGATCAGTGCTTAAAAGAATATGCCAAATCTTTCTATTCGAATTAGTGCTTATATCTTTGGACTTAATTAAGAACTGTTATGATTCGATGACCAATGAGACTATGACTATGAAACTATGGACCTTAAAACCTTATGTCTCTTTGACTATGAACATTGCCTATGACTATGAACACTACCTATGACTATGACTCATGACAATAAGAATTATTTCCTTGACTATGAACACAAGCCTATGCCTTTGATTAGGAAGCATAAACTATTGCCTATGACTTAACAAGGACAACTGTGATTAAACACCTATGATTCATGACTAGGAAAGTGTTGCTTCAGTTTTGTGACTATGAAATTGGGTCTAAACCTGATTATCTATTCTGTCTATTCTTGGTTTTCTTTGGTTTTAGATCTTGGGAATTTACCTATTAAGTTAGGTCTACCCATGTTCTTGAACCTACGTCGTTATTCAACCCTTTTTATGCCATAAGATTTTCAGACCTATAGGCTTTTGATGTTTTAGATCAATTTCAGTGTAATTCGTTAGGTCTGTAATTAGTAAATTATCATTTTATGCCAGTTATTATGTCTATCTTTTGCATAGCATCTTTGGTTCATTCCCTATTTTCTACGAAGCTAGATTTATCTATAATCTGGATTGAATCACGATTATACGAACGGTGGAAATACGATTTGGGCAAAATATGAAATTTACTAAAAACGTAGTTATAAACTTGGAAATTGGCATAAATTTGGAACATGTATTATGGCATGTTCATAAAAATGCAAATTTGATAAATTTGACATAAATTATAGGATGTGTAATTTGAATCTAGTATTGACTTGTAAATCTAGCATTTACATGAACTGTGAACTAGAATAATAAGTCTAGTTTGACATGAACTGTAATTAGAATGTTAAATCAGAATTGGATTAGCTAATTTGGCATAACAAGTATATTGGTATAAATTTGAAATTGGCCATAATTGTGAGTAATTGTCATGTTTAGAAAAATCATGGTTAGTGACACTTAATTTGGTATAGCTTACATACCAAAAAGCATAAATATGATATAAAGGGGAAAATGGGCCATAAGAATAAATGTTGACAATTTACATTAAAAGAGTAATTATGAAATAAGTAAATTAGGAATAATTTACTTATAGAATTTGTCCTAAATGAGAAAATGTAAATTTAGACAAATTAAAGGTTTATTAACGACATCTCTTTTAATAACACACCAGAAAGTTCTAGGGTGACAGAGAGGATAGTGTCTAGGCTTGGGTTTGGAAAATACAAGTTTCCTGCTCTCCCTGGCTATCCCTAACTTATCCGATGGACGGGATGGTTACTTTCAAAACCTGATTTGAAAATTAATCAAAACCCTTTGAACTTAGAAAACACGAATATGCCTAACCCGAGGTTAGACTGAGTTGCGATGTAAACCTGCCCGGAACCAACCGACACATCCAATATTCGCAACAATATCTGTCTAATGTGAGTGGTCGCAGCTTTAATTTATTTAGTTAAAGCTAGAACAAGAATGGTAAGGTTAAGTTAACTAATACACTTAACCAATTCAACATGATAACCAGACCAGTGGGTGGGGTTAGGTTCATACAGACACTCAACACAGTTAAGCTAGAATGGGAGGGCTAAGTCCATTGGGACACTTAACCAACTTAACACGGTAACAAGACAAGATATGTAGGGGTTAAGTAACTTAGAAAACACTTAGCTAAACTAACATGTTAACTAGACTAGAAGGTGAGGTTAAGTAAAGTTAATACACTTAGCCGAATTAACATGTTAACTAGACTAGAGGTTGGGGTTAAGTAAAATTTAATACACCTAGCCAATTTGATATGTTAGCTGGGCTAGACCGAAGGGTTAAGTAAACTTGAACACTTAACCATCAGATTGTGATAAAGGAATAGGGTTAAGTCTAAAACTTGAAGGGATAATACCTAACCATTAATAATAGTTGAAACAGACGGGCAAGGTTAAGTTAAAAAGGAACACTTAACCAATACAGGATGAATGGGTAGGGTTAAGTAATAAGAAATACTTAACCAATATAACTTGGTTTGTGGTGGGGTTAAGTCAACATGAATTACTGATAACACTTAACCCGTTTAACAGGATAAATGAAGAGGGTTAAGTTAGCTTGAATTGACTAATGACACTTAACCAATCCAAATTGACGGGAAAGAGAACTAATTAGTAAACCTTAGTTAAAAGGAGCTAAGTAGTAAACCTTAGTTAAGAAAACAATGATTCTGGAAACTAAGTGGTAAACCTTAGTTAGTAAAACTAAGTAGTAATTCTTAGTATAACAGGAAAGGAGCGAATGTCTGTCTGAGTAAGAAGAAGGCTCCAACGAATTGGGTTACGAAGCCCGAGGCTTCGAAGGGACGTGAGGGTACTCTTGGTATCCCTCTGTGAGGCTGCAGATGATCCTCTTGGGCTCACAGAGGTTAAGGTCTGCATTAGAAGAACCAGCGGTATGCCTTGGTTGCAATATATGGCAACCTAAAGACTAGGATGGACCAGTGTGATTCAGCGAGAAAACGGTAGCCCTGTGATAGCAAGTCGTCGTCTACCATCCATCTTGAGTCAATCGAGATACGTGAAGCGGAAAGGCGGAGAACTCCAAAAGACCATATATTTGCTATCTAGTTATGGGTGAGGATGGCCATAGGTTAGTGGGGGCATACAGGGCCTACGTATAGTTCTCATTTTTCAAGGTGTGCCTTTCATTAGTTGAGGGAGGGGTCGAGTGGGACCATAGCCACTGGAATAAAAATGTACCTTAGCATCTGAATCGGTAGATATCTGAAAGCTCCCGACCGAGTTCTGTGTTTCTTGATTTGCCCTGCCACGAGACTCAGGCCGCACATTACATGACATGTGCATCTAGACAAGCGATAACGATTCACAATACATGCGTGGGGAAGTCTAGGAACATATACCACTCTAGGTAGTGTGTCCTAGACTAGGGGGCATCGTTCGACAGGTAGCATAATCCCTAGTTGGACTAGGTGGCATAAACCCTGAATCCGAGAAGCGTTCAGCAGATAGCATAAACTCTAGTTGAATCTAGAAAGCACTTGATAGAAAACCCTAGATTAGATCTAGGTAATAAATAATAAATGTATTCCTGAAGGCAACGGAAACTACAGGGATTGGGATCACATTATCGTTACTAGTTGGGACACTAGTTAGGTGGTGCAGAGATATAGAAACCAGTATAGCAAGGAAATAGCGAAGCGGCGAAAGTATTAGAGCATATCCAGTTCATCTTATCTTAGCTTATCTTGTAATTATCTTGTCTAATCTTGTTGACCCTATCGTCATGGTGTTATCTTGTATTCAGTTAATTCATGTCGTTTTGTTTTTCCATGTTCACATGCTAGAAGTTACTGAACTTACTCAGGCTTTATGTCTGACTCTGTTTTTCTTTCGTCTTCTTTTCTTCCGTTCCCCCCCCAAGGTAGTAAAGAAGGGAATAGTATAGCTCAGGTTAAGTTGGATTGTCACTCTTTCCCAGCTTGAAGATATGTCGAAGTTTTGCTTGGATTCTCTTTTCAGATGCTATGGCTGGCTCTCGCTACATTGGGGAATATAAATGTTGTTTTATGCTTCTTTATTTTGTAAGACAGATGATACTCTGATATTATAAAGAAATCGTTGTACAAACTATTTTATCAATAAAGCAAAGTTTTATTTTCCGCTGTTGTAATTTCTGTCTGTCTTGTAATTTATCTGCATCTTTTACCCTAAATGCTCCACAGAACTTAGTGCATTCCCTTTGTGAGTGACACTAACGGATGTGGGGTGTTACATGTGGTATCAGAGCTGAAGGTTACCAAATCAGATAAAGGATTTGAAAAATTATTTTCAAAACGGTTTTAAAAGAAGCATTTTCAAGAAAAAAGATTTGTTTTAAAGGCATATTCCCCAAAGCCATACGCACTATCTTCTCTTCCTCTGTTTGAATTCTTATCTCCTTCTTTCTTGAGTCTCTGGGGCTCCTGGCTTTCTGGGAGTTAACCTCATCGAAGGGCGAAGTAGTGCCCGACTTCCCTCTATAACTGTAGTAGTTTCACCTGCGGCTAGTTTTCTTTCAAGCTTATAGGGTTTTCTGTACGATGGAAGCAGTTTTCGAGAGATGTGTCAACATGACTACACACGGAAGAGGATGAGGAATTCATGGATGTAGATTTAGCTCACGAAGAAGGAAGGAATTATAAAACCTAAGACAAGAGGAGGTATCTTTACTAAGGTGTAATTAAGGGCAAATGACAAGATTTTCAGAAGGGCAAGTACCTACTTTCGCCACCAAGTGTACCTAGGAGATGGGTAGTAAAGTTCTGTTGGAAGAGTCTAGTTTTGTTGTTCGTACTCTTTCCTTTGGTTTTAGCACTTCGCATTTGTTCATATCCACTTCCATAGTTGAGTCTCTGCACCATAGTATTTGTATAGTAGAAAGATCCCACTAGAGTCTCAAATCCAATTGGTGGTCCGACCAGTTTATTTTTGGTAAGTAGGGATTTGAGAATAGCTATCGAGTTTGCTTATATCATCTCACGTAGATCGTCTAAATTCGGAGGAGATATACCTTGGGTGCTTATCTGATATTGGTTTAGGCCTTTGGGGTTTGTACTTGAGGAATGTCGAGTTCGACTAGGATGGCTTGCGTGAGAGATGAATAGTTGTGGCAAGCACTCCAAAAAGCACGTAGTGACCTTTCGACCTTATAGTTATGGCATGGTGGATAAGAGGGAGACCTCTAATCATCTTAGTACATACACTTGGTACCGTGATTGACATATGTTTATTTTGGAAATGGAGGTCAGAAACTTCACAATCGTGAAGTTGAATTAGTTAAGATACAATGGAGTAAAGCTCAAGAAGGCTAGATACTAGCATCATACCCTTTTCCTTAAGGGTGCATCCTTGATTTCTTTTTTTTCTTTTAAGGAGCTTTACGCATAATTGTTTCTCTCTTTCCAAAGTATATCCTGTAGGTCGTATCTTCGATCCTTAGGAACAAACTCTTTTAGATGTAAACATGTATTTGAAACATGTTATGGTTGATGGTTGCGAGTGGTTGCTAATGGTTGCTCATGAATGCATACGTATTAGGCACTAGATCAGTTCGGACGCTTTCATATTGCATTTACAGATATGTATTTGTTTGAAAGTTGAACTTGATATGTTATCATATGGATGTTGCATATGGATGAATGGCTATGCACACATGTAGTATTTACATAACTAGGGATGCTTGCATACATGATTGGACGCATGGCACTGACATGATTCGCATTAAGGAGGTCAACTGAATCAGTAGACCGCCTGATTTTGCATTAGATAAAGACATATACACACACTATGCATATGAACATGAAAGCATTAGAAATCTTTTAAGGACAATGAATGCCTGTGATTGAATGATTGAGTAGATGGGTGATTGGATGGTAGGACACATTCTTCCTAACTTGAAGATTTCAGGGACGAAATCCTTTTTAAGTGGGGGAGAATGTAACACCCCGTAATTCTGTAACACTAGGATTCACAAATCAAGGAAGAATTAAAATTTAAAATCAAAATCAAGGGAAACGGGCTGTGCGATTGCGTTCGTCTCGGAATTCTACATGAGTCCGAGTTTGCGTAAATCGGAGTCCGTATGTGGAAGATATGGCCTCCTGAAGTTTCAGCGAAGTTCAAATTTCAAACATTTCAGAAACGAATTCAAAATTCAAAAATCAGACCCAGATTGGGCTTGGTGGGAATTTTCCCGCCCAAGACCCAGGTCGACTGGGTAGTCGACCTTGGGGTCGACCTCCCCGATTTTTTTCCAGATCTGTAGCCTGGTTCGTTTTTCTGTATCCGGACGCCATTCTGACCAAATTCGTTGACTTCTACACTATAAAAACACCCCTGGGCCTCATATTTTCTCCTCACAACTTCTCTATGCCTGTACTCTGCTCTAATTCTAATTAAAATAAAATAATACGAAAATCCAAGACAAGGTTATGCTGCTCAAGTTTGTCAAGAAGAGATTCGAATAAAGATTAAAGCTTCAAGATAAGAATCAAAGGCTAACTCAAACGGTTTCGAGCAACGTCGCACGAATCATAGCAACACCATCTTTCTATTCTAACAACCGATCAATGTAAGTCGGTTATTTTTTGATTTGAACGTTTTCTCTATTCGTGACATGAAATTAAAGGAATAAAAGAATATGCCAAATCTTTCTATTCGAATCAGTGCTTATATCTT
The DNA here is from genome assembly GCA_030737875.1 of Allium sativum. Taxonomy (NCBI): domain Eukaryota; kingdom Viridiplantae; phylum Streptophyta; class Magnoliopsida; order Asparagales; family Amaryllidaceae; genus Allium; species Allium sativum. The sequence goes on along the minus strand of CM060912.1, from coordinate 764,051,634 downwards.
TGGACTTAATTAAGAACTGTTATGATTTTATGACCAATGAGACCGTGACTATGAAACTATGGACCTTAAAACCTTATGCCTCTTTGACTATGAACATTGCCTATGACTATGAACACTGCATATGACTGTGACTCATGAAATAAGAATTATTTCCTTGACTATGAACACAAGCCTATGCCTTTGATTAGGAAGCATAAACTATTGCCTATGACATAACAAGGACAACTGTGATTAAACACCTATGATTCATGACTAGGAAAGTGTTGCTTAAGTTTTGTGACTATGAAATTGGGTCTAAACCTGATTATCTATTCTGTCTATTCTTGGTTTTCTTTGGTTTTAGATCTTGGGAATTTACCTATTAAGTTAGGTCTACCCATGTTCTTGAACCTACGTCGTTATTCAACCCTTTTTATGCCATAAGATTTTCAGACCTATAGGCTTTCGATGTTTTAGATCAATTTCAGTGTAATTCGTTAGGTCTGTAATTAGTAAATTATCATTTTATGCCAGTTATTATGTCTATCTTTTGCATAGCATCTTTGGTTCATTCCCTATTTTCTACGAAGCTAGATTTATCTATAATCTAGATTGAATCACGATTATACGAACGGTGGAAATACGATTTGGGCAAAATATGAAATTTACTAAAAACGTAGTTATAAACTTGGAAATTGGCATAAATTGGGAAGATGTATTATGGCATGTTCATAAAAATGCAAATTGGATAAATTTGACCTAAATTATAGGATGTGTAATTTGAATCTAGTATTGACTTGTAAATCTTGCATTTACATGAACTGTGAACTAGAATAATATGTCTAGTTTGACATGAACTGTAATTAGAATGTTAAATCAGAATTGGATTAGCTAATTTGGCATAACAAGTATATTGGTATAAATTTGAAATTGGCCATAATTTTGAGTAATTGTCATGTTTAGAAAAATCATGGTTAGTGACACTTAATTTGGTATAGTTTACATACCAAAAAGCATAAATATGATATAGAGGGTAAAATGGGCCATAAGAATAAATGTTGACAATTTACATTATAAGAGTAATTATGAAATAAGTAAATTAGGAATAATTTACTTATAGAATTTGTCCTAAATGAGAAAATGTAAATTTAGACAAATTAAAGGTTTATTAACGACATCTCTTTTAATAACACACCAGAAAGTTCTAGGGTGACAGAGAGGATAGTGTCTAGGCTTGGGTTTGGAAAATACAAGTTCTCTGCTCTCCCTGGCTATCCCTAACATATCCGACGGACGGGATGGTTACTTTCAAAACCTTATTTGAAAATTAATCAAAACCCTTTGAACTTAGAAAACACGAATATGCCTAACCCGAGGTTAGACTGAGTTGCGATGTAAACCTGCCCGGAACCAACCGGCACATCCAGTATTCGCAACAATATCTGTCTAATGTGAGAGGTCGCGGCTTTAATTTATTTAGTTAAAGCTAGAACAAGAATGGTAGGGTTAAGTAAACTAAGACACTTAACCAACTCAACATGATAACCAGACCGGTGGGTGAGGTTAGGTTCATACAGACACTCAACACAGTTAAGCTAGAATGGGAGGGCTAAGTCCATAGGGACACTTAACCAACTTAACATAGTAGCAAGACAAGATTTGTAGGGGTTAAGTAACTAAGAAAACACTTAGCCAAACTAACATGTTAACTAGACTAGAAGGTGGGGTTAAGCAAAGTTAATACACTTAGCCGAATTAACATGTTAACTAGACTAGAGGTTGGGGTTAAGTAAAATTTAATACACTTAGCCAATTTGATATGTTAGCTGGGCTAGACCGTAGGGTTAAGTAAACTTGAACACTTAACCATCAGATTGTGATAAAGGAATAGGGTTAAATCTAAAGCATGAAGGGATAATACTTAACCATTAATAACGTGTTAGTTAAAACAGACGGGCAAGGTTAAGTTAAAAAGGAACACTTAACCAATACAGGATGAACGGGTAGGGTTAAGTAATAAGAAATACTTAACCAATATAACTTGGTTTGTTGTAGGGTTAAGTCAACATGAATTACTGATAACACTTAACCAGTTTAACAGGATAAATGAAGAGGGTTAAGTTAGCTTGAATTGACTAATGACACTTAACAAATCCAAATTGACGGGAAAGAGAACTAAGTAGTAAACCTTAGTTAAAAGGAGCTAAGTAGTAAACCTTAGTTAAGAAAACAACGATTCTGGAAACTAAGTGGTAAACCTTAGTTAGTAAAACTAAGTAGTAATTCTTAGTATAACACGGAAAGGAGCGAATGTCCGACTGAGTAAGAAGAAGGCTCCAACGAATTGGGTTACGAAGCCCGAGGCTTCAAGGGGACATGATGGTACTCTTGGTATTCCTCTGTGAGGCTGCAGATGATCCTCGTGGGCTCACAGAGGTTAAGGTCTGCGTTAGAAGAACCAGGGGCATGCCTTGGTTGCAATATATGGCAACCTAAAGACTAGGATGGACCAGCGTGATTCGGCGAGGAAACGGTAGCCCTGTGATAGCAACTCGTCGTCTACCATCCATCTTGAGTCAATCGAGATACGTGAAGCGGAAAGGCGGAGAACTCCAAAAGACCATATACTTGTTTTCTAGTTATGGGTGAGGATGGACATAGGTTAGTGGGGGCATAGGGGGCCTACATATAGTTCTCATTTTTCAAGGTGTGCCTTTCATTAGTTGAGGGAGGGGTCGAGTGGGACCATAGCCACTAGAATAAAAACAGACCTTAGCATCTGCATCGGCAGATATCTGAAAGCTCCCGACCGAGTTCTTTGTTTCTTGATTTTCCATGCCACGGGACTCGGGCCGCACATTACAAGACATGTGCATCTAGAAAAGCGATAACGATTCGCGATACATGCGTGGGGAAGTCTAGGAACATATACCACTCTAGGTAGTGTGTCCTAGACTAGGGGGCATCGTTCGACAGGTAGCATAATCCCTAGTTGGACTAGGTGGCATAAACCCTGAATCCGAGAAGCGTTCAGAAGATAGCGTAAACTCTAGCTGAATCTAGAAAGCACTTGATAGAAAGTCCTAGATTAGTTCTAGGTAAAAATAATAAATGTATGCCTGAAGGCAACGGGAACTACAGGGATTGGGATCACGTTATCGTTACTAGTTGGGACACTAGTTAGGTGGTGCAGAGATATAGAAACCAGTGGAAATAGAGAAACGGCAAAAGAATTAGAGCATATCCAGTTTATCTTATCTTAGCTTATCTTGTGATTATCTTGTCTAATCTTGCTGACCCTATCGTCATGGTGTTATCTTGTATTCAGTTAATTCATGTCGTTTTGTTTTTCCATGTTCACATGCTAGAAGTTACTGAACTTACTCAAGCTTTATGTCTGACTCTGTTTTTCTTTCGTCTTCTTTTCTTCCGTTCCCTCCCCCCCCCCCCAGGTAGTAAAGAAGGGAATAGTAAAGCTCAGGTTAAGTTGGATTGTCACTCTTTCCCAGCTTGAAGATTTGTCGAAGTTTTGCTTGGATTCTCTTTTCAGGTGCTATGGTTGGCTCTTGCTACATTGGGGAATATAAATGTTGTTTTATGCTTCTTTATTTTGTAAGACAGATGATACTCTGATATTATAAAGTAATCGTTGTACAAACTATTTTATCAATAAAGCAAAGTTTTATTTTCCGCTGTTGTAATTTCTGTCTGTCTTGTAATTTATCTGCATCTTTTACCCTAAATGCTCCACAAAACTTAGTGCATTCCCTTTGTGAGTGACACTAACGGATGTGGGGTGTTACACATTACTAATCCAATATCTGATGAATTCTTTCATATGGTTCTAATGTGTCTTATTCTCGAGCTCTGTAAACCAAAGCTCTGATACCAAACTGAGACGACCCGTACTTCCCCTTAAAGGAAAGCCCGGATAGAATTGAGTACAAGACAAAATAGAACGCAGACGGAAGAACATTTCATTGTTATTACAACAATTCCATCAGAATACAAGAATATATAGAGTATAAATGAATAAAATACATTCGATGAACATCAGAGATTACAATAAATTACATAGCAACGCAAAAATATACAAAACACAACTGAAAGTGATACACGGATACAGAGCTTTCCGAGCATCGTTCCTGCTGTAAACCAGGTTCCTGTGAATATAAATCTGCAAAACCAAAACTACTAGCTGCCCGTGTCGAAAATAGGGGCACCCAGAGTTTAGGTTAAAACAATAAACTCCAGGTCAGTCATGGGACTGGTGTGAGAACTGAAATAGTTATTAATCTTTATTTTATAGTTTGGTAAATCAAAGGACCACGCCGTATACCATGGAACTGGTTTCCTCCCAAGAATACCAGTGCATAGAACAAACAGCGCAATGCTAAATAAAGAAAAATGAAGTTGTTATAAGACCCAAGTCCCATCACACAATGCAACGCAAGCCGGAGGATAGGGTTTTTACCTTATAACAGCCAAAGCATGCTTGATACGTTTAAAACACATTCTTTGATACTATTATAGGTGTATAGTGTCAAAACAATTTCAATCATAAATATCAATCATAGGCGGCATGAATGACCCATACCACTATGTCGCCATACTAGGTTCTACAAATAAAACTGAATTATCACGTATTGGAAATTGGATTCCATCATGAATCGAGGAAAGGGGCAAGCTCCTCTCCGATTCGAGACACTCTAGCAAATGTCTCAGGACCCCACTATGATCCTTTGGAACCTCCAAGGTCGGTCCTCTCTTACTTTTGAGGATTAGTTATTCCTGAACACACGTTTCCCGGTCCTAACAGACCTAATATCGAGGTGCCTCATCCAAAAACCACACAGGTGAAAAGTATATAAATGCCAGGGCTGGTAGGTCACTGACACCACCATAGTTAGAAAGAAACGTCATGCACTCCTTGGGTCCTTCTCCCGTTGTTGACTTATACCGAGGTGTGAGGCTCGCGAATCCACGTTATACACAAAGCTGCGCCACACAAGCCGTGCTTTGATCATCAACCACAAGACTTTGCTTTTCAACAGAAGCCTTGATCAATTGCCACTTACGCGTGCCACACTGGCAATTCACTCCATGCGACTGATGTCCATCGATATACAACCTCTGAGCTCGTACGTCTCACAGAAGGGCGTTAAGCAAGAGAATAAATTCTCCACCGCCAAACAGATGTATATTTAATAGAGATCAATCAACACAGAATAAAATCCAATGTCAGACACACAATCCATTTACAAGTTCGTTCTGGGTCTGAACGAAACCGGAGGCACTTTTCTCGCATATCCATCCATCACCAAGTACGTCTGGACGATCACCAACTGTTTCCCTCATCTTGGGTGTACAGCCCAATCGAGATCATCAGTAATCACCCAAACGATGTGAAGACTTTCGGTCTTCAACCACCGTCTTCATCTTCGACATCTCGTCGAATCGGTAATTCAGAATGGGTATAAACCCGGCCTATCTGTATAACCCACGTATATGATAAACAAATGTTACACAAACACAACAAACGCCTCATTCCAATTCAGAATATTCTTTTATTCACAAAAGTAAATTCTTCTAAATTTATTCTTTAATCTTCCTTTGGATATCATATCAAACCATATTACGGTCTTCCAAACTAGTCGGGATTAGCGAACCACACCGAAGTAAGTATTTATTTTATTTCCCAATCCCAACCTATTCATCCCATGGAGCAAAACTGGTAATACTCTGTATCTAACACCACAGTATTATTGGTAAAATTAATTACCATTTCACGTTCAAATCAAATTAAATATTTAACTATCGCTTTGGAGCAAAACTGGTGGTACTCCATTCTCGATCACCTTTCAGATTTGATAATTTAAATTATCAATTCAAATTTCAATCTAATTAAAGATTCATTAAAACTCCACTTAGTTTTAATCTTCTTAAAAATCAATATCCTGTCTTTAACTAGGTTAAAGAATCAATGTCATCTAAAACACGATTCACGATAAACCCAAAATCACGTTTGATATTAAATACAAGGCTCTGAATAGAAAATATATCGGTTTATATTCAATATCAAATTCTGAAACCAACAAATATCGTATTGGAAATAACGATATAAAATATATCTTTCAAATCCCCATAACAATATCTGTATAGTCACGAAATCCAACATCGAAATATTCCGAAGATAATTTCGATTCAACTCCAGTCCAATTCACGTATTGGGAATATTGATTATTTTCAAAATCACTTTCAAATTCAATTTATTTATTTCAAAAATAAATTGATTTTAATTCTAGTTCAAAACTAGTTCATTTCGACAAAATCGTATTTTTATCATTTCAAATGTGGAGTTTTTCATCCCAGTTCTTTCCAATTCACATATTATGATTTTTCACAAATTAATAATATTTTTAATAATTTTATCAAGGCCCGTACAGTCGATTTCCATCAACGGCCATTGAACTGCATTTACAGCGACCTTTTCTAAATTTGATTTGGACATAATTCCAAATCCAACAGTTAGATTTCAATTTTCTAATATTCGTTGGAAAGCTCTTTTCGATGCGAACCCAACGGTTCCGGTTTCAGGAGAATCTGACGGTCGGATCTCCCGCAACGTCAATTCGAAGTCAATGGTCGAAATTCACGAATTGCCACGGTGCGGCGCATTCTATTCAGGCCATTATAATATATATATATATATATATATATATATATATATATTATATATATTATATATATTTCGTCGATTTCCTTTTAAAACGTATTTTATAAATCGTTTTAAATTCGATTTCAAAACCATTTCAACTCTATATTCAATTTCAAATCAAAATTGAATATTTCATATCATTACTATATAAATGATAATATTTTCAAAACGTTATATTTTGAAATCACTTCCTTTTCGATATTCGAATAAAATCGATATAAGTATAGTTCGCGTCAAAATAGCGCAACTCTAGTTAACACGGCTTTATATATTTCAATAAATTCGTTACTCTATTCATCAAATGAATATTTATTCTATTCAACACATGAATCTATATTTCTTTCAACACACGACTAATCTCAACACATGAGTACTGTCAACACACAACTATTTTTGTTATGTAAAATATTTTATAAAATTATGGTATCTATCGTTTGATTTTCAATCAAACTCCACCGTGAAGTAGATTCTAATTTTAAATATGATAAAGATGTAAATTTTATTATTTAAAATATTTTACTCAATAAATGAATAGTTTCAACACATGAACATCGTCAACACATGACTATTTTTATATTCAACACATCAATTTTCTTTTATAATATTGATTATTTTCCCGATTGGAATGAGGCCCAATCTATTACCATATAACGTTAATTATATGGATTCCATACAACACATGTATATAATAGCAACGATAAACAATCAACCATCATCCAAAGTGCACCACTAAACTGCATAAACATCAAATATAAATAATTAACGCTTACACAGCCTGTCGACCAATCGATCGACATACAATTAAATAATTGGGATTACTGCATGCCAAATATCATCCCAACACCCATGTGGGGTTTCAAATCAACAAACACTGAATATTATTTGTGCAGTTGGGTGATGTGTAAAATTTCTCATCCCAATTAATATCAGTCAAATCAGTGTATATAAACAAATTGGCCGATTTGTTTACAATTATTTATTTATTCACATTCACGTTAAAAATTATATTTTTAACGATAAAATATTTTTAACTATATAAATATTTTATTTTATTTCCTTCCAACACAATAATATTTTATTATTCAATCATTCCACAACACAATCAATTTTCACAACACATCAATTAAACAAACAAGCCGTCCATGGTCTGTGGACGACTGGTGTCGGGTGCTGCTAAGCACCGTCTACATCCTAGTATATATATATATATATATATATATATATATATATATATATATATATAACTAGAAAGAGAGATTGAAGAGTGAGAAATTCTCACCAAAGCTAACCCAAACGCCTCAACTCTTCTTATGTAGAAGTCATCGCTGTTCTCGCCTTTTGTCACTTTCGTTGCCCGTAGCTACTACAAATATAAAAATCTCATTTTTATATTGTTGCTATGTATATAAAAATCATATTTTTATAATCACTCCATATGGATAAAAATTCTATTTTTACACCACTACTATATAGATAAAAATTCTATTTTTACATCGCTACTATATAGATAAAAATTCTATTTTTACAACGCTACTATATAGATAAAAATTCTATTTTTATATCGGTGTTCATATAATAAAGATTATATTTTTATCACGCTATTCTCTATATAAAGATTTCGCCTTTTCATATATAAAGATTTCGCATTTTCAAATATAAAGATTTAGCCTTTTCAAATATAAAGATTTCGCCTTTTCAAATATAAAGATTTAATTTTCAAATATAAAGATTTCGCCTTTTCAAATATAAAGATTTCGCCTTTTCAAATATAAAGATTTAATTTTTATTTCATCACTATAAAAATTATATTTTCACATCATATAAAAATTATATTTTTATATAATTAAAAATCACTTCTTTTCTAGATTAAAAATCAAGTCTTTCTCTCTATTAAAAAAACCCACTCTTTCTACTTTGTAAAAATTCGATCTTGCTAAAACAAAAATCATATTTTTACCATGCTGGTATACATATAAAAAATCGAATTTTTATTTGTTAAAAATCGTATCTTTTATATGTTAAAACATCGCCTTTTTACATAGTTAAAAATCTAACCTTTTTGATTTAAAAAATCTTGTCTTTCCTATATATAAAAATCCAAACTTCTATTTTATTTAGATATACAAAATCCTATCTTCATATATACTTTATTTTCAGATTTTATAAATGCTAATTAATAAAAAAACTGATTTTATAAATAAAAATAAAATTGAAAACTTGCAGCGTTCGCTCGAAGTGAGGGGAAGAGTTCGCTGCAGATGGTGTAGGAGCTGGAGACGGTGGTGGGGCGAATCGGTAGGGCGGCGGCGGTTTGGGTTTCGGTGGTTGGGAGGCTCGCGTGTGGAGAAGGGGGGCGCGAGGTGGGTTCGGGGGGTGGTGGCGACTGGGGAGGCGGAGGAAGAGAAGAAGGCGTAAGGGGTGCGGTGGCCGTTCGATGGACTGAGGGGGAAGAGAAGGGGAAGGCGGGGAAGAAGGAGAATGAAGGGAGAGGAGGAAAGAGAATCGGGAGGAGGGGGAAGGAGAGAAGGGAGGGGAGGCGCGGTGGGCTGCGCCACCTTGGGCGGTGGCGGCGCTCCGATCGGAGGAGCGACCGCTGCTCCTCCGTCCTCTTCCTTTTCCTTTTTTTTATTTTCTATTTGATTTGATTTCGAAATCGGGGGGGGGGGGGGTGGAGGCTGAGAGATAAATGGAGAGAGAGGGTTTAATTTATTAATTTATTATTTTTAATTTCAAAAGTTGAGTTTTTAATTCGAACTCGAAACGAGACCCTCCGCCTGTCGTCCATAGCTAATTACCCCCATTCTGAACACAATGGGATATGTATCGTAAGCTGATTCGATCGTTTCGATCAGTTTTCATTTAAATCAAAGTATAATTCTTTGTATTTTCAATTTAAACATACATTTCAAATTACCGAGGCCACATACAGTCTCTAAAAATTACAAAAAAAAATATATTTTCTAGCTTCGTATTGACGATTCGGTCCTAACAAAACTAGTTTCGTCGAACTCTGAGACCATTTGAAAAATGGCCAATTTCCAGTCGATTAAAATGAACTGAAACTGGTCAAACGCGTTTTCCTTTGCCACGCTCACATATTGATTCGAAAAATTATGAAATTTGAAACCTAGCAATAACTTGACATCACGGACCCAACAAAAGTGGTTTTGTCGAAATCCGAAGTCGTTTGCAAAATGGATATTGTTAAGGGCCTGAATTCCGTAGCGACTATTCTAAAATTTCAACTGGGCATATCTTTTGATCCCTGCTATGAAATTTCCATTTTTCGGTTTCGTTGGAAAGATATTCACAATTAGATTCTATTATTTTTGGTTTCACTAAAATCCGGTTTATTTTGCACCCGGTATGTTCAATTGAAGTTTGAAATCGAATTATCGAACTACCGCGCCATTTTCAATTCTATTTATAATTATATATAATTATTTATATTCTAACGACGACTATACAATATATACGTTCGATTCTATTCTAAATAAATTTCTCGTCGATATTATTTAAAATAAGCCCATTTTAAATAATCAATATTCGCTAAAATTGCCAAAATAAAAATTTTAAACTGGCTCGCATTTTCGGGTTGTTACAGAAATATTTCAACAAAAAGGAAAAATCCTTATATTCCAACTTTATGCTACATGTAATTTCTTGAAGAAACTTATTATTGGAAGATATCATTACATTTATAATAAATACTATTTTCTTGAAGAAAAAGAAAAATAGTAAAATGACTCTCATATGTGGAAAAAAGGGCACTTTCTAAAAAAGTTGCTTCAATTTAAAATATATAATCAATCTATGAATTATGATCAAACTTGAAGTTTTATTATAGTCATATTTCTAGAAGAAATGTTTTTACTATTTCTAAGGAAAAACTTTTATAAAGAAAATATGCATCCTGAAGATCATATTAAGTTAAGATCTAAATATTGATCTTAATTCTGCACACCGAAAGTGAATGCAAAAACGATTTTTGTCATTACATGGAAAATTTAGAACCTGCAGTTTCTAAAACGGGAAGAAGCAATTTTGATATAAAAAGAAAGATCTAAAATATCTTTATATGAGTTGTATAATTTGAATAAAAAAAGGTATTTTTTTATGTTTGTGAATTTTATGTATAAATTTACAAATTTTTCAAATCATTCAAATTGAAGAATGAGAAAAAAATTGAATATGAGACATGTAGTTTATTTTTGTTTATAGTTGTGAATTTTATGTACATATCTGTAAATTTTTGAACCATTCATGTTAGAGAATGAAAAATGTTGATTGTGTGATTGATAAATATATTATATTACCTTATTATCATAAATGCATTGAATGTTAGAGAATGCATTGTTATGATAATATATTACATTACCTTATTGTAATAATTGCATTGAATGCATTAGTTATTGTTAGATAATTGATGTATGTTTGTATTTGGAATATGAATAAACATATATATTATTACTCGATGTATTTAGATAGTGATAACTAATGTTATGGAAGAAAGGATAGAACCACAACCTAAAGTTGTGCAAAGAAAATATTTATACTTGAAGTTGTATAACTCAAAGTCTTGGACCTGAAGTCTTGCATTATATATATATATATATATGTATATATGTATATATATAAACATTTTTGATAAAGTATACAAGTTTGAATTCTTGTCAATTAGCAAAAATGTAAAAGCTTCTAAATTAAAAGTATGTTAAAAGATTGAGAACCAGAAGTTCATCATAAATTTATAAAATTGATATGCATTTGTATGTGTATATATATGCATAAGAACTCGAAGTTCCTCAATCAATGAATTTAAAATACTTCATAATTTAAAAGCCTGAAGCTTTATTCAAACCGTATGAAATAATAACATTACACTTCTTAGTTAAATCATATGAGGCAATAATAAAGCATCCAAAGATTGCACAATTTTCAAAACGAGTTATATCTTGCTTATATATTTAAATTTGCATATTGTATTGAAGAATAAATTTTAACAACTCGAAATTGTTATATATTTTATTCAAACCAGAAGTTCAACACAGTGGAACCAGAAGTTCAATATAGTGGAACCAGAAGTTCAATACAGCGGAATCATATGTTCAATACAGTGGAACCAGAAGTTCAGTACAGTTTAACAAACTTGAAATTGTTTATATATTATTTGAACCAGAAGTTCAATATAGATAAACAACTTGAAGTTGTTCATATATTTCATTTGAACCAGAAGTTCAATACAGTTCCAAATCGGATATTTTGGATATTATGATACGATATTTAAGATTCGCATTGATATTGCTTGATAAGCAAAAATTTATGATTGGAAACTTATGAACAATTTGTTCTAAAATAGGTAACTCGAATGAGAAAGAATATGCAAATCAATTACATATGTAATACGTGGACGCACGTATATACACATATATGCGAAAATTTTATTAACAACCTGAAGTTGTCATGATCTCATATTAAAAATTATGCATATATTATTTAATATTTCAAAAAGTCGATTGACATCAATATTGATTGACCTGAAGTCATGTGCATATTCAAATGATAGAAAATTCCTCCAAGTCATCAGATCAATGAAAGGGAATAGGCAATGAAATATGAATGCATCTTATCAACTAATAAGAGCATTATCCTTTTACAATTGAAATACATCTAATGTATTTGCTAGCTATGATGCTATAATGGATCAAAAATGAATCCAAAGTGGGTTTATTATTTAAAGTGACAATGTTTGTCAATATTGAGGGGGAGGATAAAGGAATCATCGTTGTTAAATATTTTCTAACATATAGAATTATGCAAAGTATTAAGTAACTTGCATAAATTATCAATTATGTCCCTAATAGACTTTCTCCAATATACATTTGAATCCCCGAAGGATCAGAAGGTGTAAATCACAGCTGAAAATGTGGTATAAAAGTCAGTTCAAAATATCTTTGGAGTAAGTCATAAAGATGCAAAATAAAGGAGGTGAGTGTCCCTGAAGAAATACAAAAGGTTCTTTGAAAGAAACCCATGACATGATTGTCAAGATAACCACAGAAGTGGTTTAGGTACCTCAAGCATGATAAGTTTTGAGATCTCAATAAATTATACATAGAACTGACAAGAAATAATCATCGATGATAAATTAATAAATAATAAAGCGCTTATATTTATAAATGGATTAAAAATCCTATATTAGAGAGAAATATGATTGGCCATCATGAAATTAACCTAAATAAGATATATGGACCGGTAGACCATAAGATATGAATCTGTTGTTCATAAGATAAAAATAGAAATATATATAATGACAAAATCACACGGAAGTTACTGAAGCACCATAGAGTGTCAACAACATGTTAAGTGCCATGAGCATTGTATTTTCAGATATAATTGAATTGATTGAAGTGGTGAAAGTGTTTAAAATGCTCATAATACCTTGAAGGTATAAACGATGAAAGTATACAAATTCGAGAAGAATTTAAATAACTTTGGTAGTGATAAAGAGCAAGAAATGTAGATTACAACATTCTTTTAAGTATTGTTGTGATAAAAATATTGAAATAATTCATGATGAGTAGATCACTTCCTGCTTTCAAGAATTGTTGTAGTGGAACTCTTAATATCCATTGAAGTGGTAGTTGCGATATGCAAAAATTATTATAATATATAAGTTCCTGAAGAACATAAAGAATACAAAGAACATGTCCAATAGATTACAACATTCTTCTAAGTATTGTTGTAATGAAAATTTTGATATACTTCATGATGAGTAGATTACTTCTTGCTTAGTGTTGCTGTAATGAAAGTTGTCTCATTCATCAAATGTGTATTGCAATATTCAAGCCCGATTGAAATAGAAAATTATAAGCACTTGAAGTGTATTCATAAATGAATATTGGTAACATACAAATCACAAAAGGAAGGCGTTTTGAATAAGAAAGCACGCCTGAAGCATGGAAATACACATGAAGTTTTAAAAGAAAAACTTCATTAAGAAGGATTTGTAAGCAATTTGAGTTATTGAAAGAAGAATACGAATTCAGAGGATATTATTAAATCAGGGGGAGCATCCATAAGTATGATATAATGCACTCTTTTTCCTTAACTAAGTTTTTCCCTACTGGGTTTTCTTAGTAAGGTTTTAATGAGGCATGGGTCATGATCCAGAATTATCAACCCAAAAGTAACATACAAATATTTGTTATAATGTACTCTTTTTTCCTTATTTAAGATTTTCCCACTGGGTTTTTCTTAATAAGGTTTTAATGAGGCCTAACATTGATCCAGAAGTATCATACTACTTTTGACGTAGCAAATATAACATTGTATGTTGTACTCTTTTTTCCTTCACTAAGATTTTTCCCACCGGGTTTTTCTTAGTAAGGTTTTGACGAGGCAACGTTTTGATCCAGAAGTATCAAACATATTTTGATGCAACAAACTATTATTTATGAAGAAGACAAGGCAGTTTGCATGGCTCAGATTCAAGTGAATTATATCAAGTATGAAAGGTGGAGCACATTTCTCCTAAAATTTCTCTTTACATATGCATGAAAGGATAACAAGAAAGAGGATAAACAAATTCAGTTTCAAGAAAAGAGGGTAGATCCGTTCTCATAGGCAATTTCCAATCAACATTCCAGAAGATGATATACAAAATTGGAATGCGTCGACTACATCAATAGACTAATTGAGTAATAAGTCATATATAAGGGGAGCATATAAAATTATGCTATAATGTACTCTTTTCCTTCACTAATATTTTTCCCACTGGGTTTTTGTTAGTAAGGTTTTTAATGAGGCATTATCTTGATCCTGAAGTATCAACCCTTACTATAACATTGTAAAACATGTTACCTAAAGATGAAATGAAATTGCACTCTTTTCCTTGTTTATGATTTTTTCCACAGGGTTTTTCATAAAAAAGTTTTTAATGAGGCATTGTTTTGATCCTGAAGAATCAAACTCTTTTAAACAATATCATTTTAATATGATATTCATAATGTCAGACGTTGTACTCTTTTTCTCATTTAAGGTTTTTCCCATTGGGTTTTCCCGATAGAGTTTTGAAGGCAACAGACAATAGTAGTATCGGCTGAACGGATATATGCAAGCAAGATAATAATAAGGGGGAGCAATCATCATATATGTTGTAAAAGGGACAGCTTCAAGTTAGCAGAGCATTCAATTTTTTGAAGATGCATATTCAAGGGCGAGTGTTGTAATATATATATATATATATATATATATATATATATATATATGTATGTATGTTGTGAATATGCTTTTATTAGTTTTATGTTTAGTCCCACATCATGGGAATAAGCTAAAGATCAGCTCCAAAATCCTATATATAAAGGAGCCAATGTAATAGAAAGAATATACATCAGAATGAATAGAAATGTCCTCTCTCCTTTATTTCTTCTGTTTTGTGTTCATTTTATAACAAGCTATGTTTTTTTGTTTTTGTTGAAAATTGGTTAATATGTCAACATGATGGTCCGAGTACACCTCAAACTACTGACCTTACTTGAAATATAATAAAAACTTGTGATTGATTCAAATCAATACATTGGTTGCTTATTCATAGTCTTAAGTTGGTTCACATGTACAATTCTATGTAATAGAATTTACACATTTTCAGTTACTTCCATTTTCCCTTAAACTACACAAAATCTGATATTAAAAAAAATAAGTTTTAACAAATAATTTTATATCTTATATTGAACATCTTAACGGTCGGTTTTTCCACCGTTGTGCGGTAATACTAGTTATATTCTAATATTGCTCAAAAACTGAAATCTCAACTTTGTATATACTCTATTTCCTTCATTTTTATTTGTTGCTTATATGCTACATCCATCTTTTGTTAATGTCTAATTCCCACTATTTTGTTATACCAAATACTGATATGCTTATTTGTACATGAATTTATAGAAATATACCGAAATAGACATATAATTTCACACTACGCTACTTCATTGTTTTAACATGTTCCACCTACATTCTTAATTTTTACGACTACATTTAACAAGTATAGAACAAATAATCAGTCCGTTCAGAAAAATAATTTAAATTATACTAATTGGATTTGATCATTATTTCCTTTACTGTTCTTATTGGTTTTTATAGAAAATTGCATGAAACAAATCAAGAAGTGGTTCAATAGTAAATGTTATTTTATTCCTTATATCAACTTGATTGGTCTTTAAAGGGAAATTTTATCTTATAGTCAGATTCAAAACTTTATAACTAAACTATTTGCTGTTATTGAACTTTTCTTTTTTTGTGATTAAATTATTGCATAAAATTTTATATTGTTTACGGAACATAATATGATTTTCAAAAGGTTATACTACTGACGGAGATTTCGACAAATTGTTTGGAGAAGTGATGATTGATTATGTTAAAGGTATTTTATTGAATGATTTGTAATTTCAGTTTGTCTAAATGGATGTGTACTCACTGCATTTGTACTATGATATTTTTTTCCAGTTTCATGTACAAATACAGCATAAGGAACCCAATCTTTCTCATGATAAAATGAAGATTTCTTTGATGGTACAAGAAAATCTAACTATTTATGATACCATGGATATGGTTGAAATTTAATTTAAATATTTTTTTTGATGTCTACATTTCACAGTATCATACATACATATGAGTATGCACTGTGCTTCCCACCGAACTCGGTGGGGAAGTTTCAGGTTCCTTTGCAATCGAGAAACAACAGACATTGAATTTATTAAAATGACCCCAAAAGAAATTAAGTGAACATGCTTTATTATATGCAAAATGCCAATCCACTCACTTCTCTTGACAGTATCATACATATGCCACCTTCAATCATCTTCTGTCATGTTTCCCAATGCTGTATTAATACCCGCCCAGTATCACATTACGCACATGTCTCCATATCTTATCGCCACTCCAACTCACACGCTAAAAAACATATGATTGTTAAATGCATAATAATTTCCCACTAAGTATAGCAAATACATTTTACTTTTTAAGCAACTGACCATAGTAAGTATATTTGATACTGCAAGCAACATATTAATTTGTATGAACAAGAGATAAAAAAGAAAAAATCCTTCTGTATGGACTGATATTTCTTATTCTATCTTTAGCCTCATGGAAAACATGTTGTACAGGTGCTAAGCCTGGAGCTTACTATGATGAAACTAGGACAATTTAGAGATTTTGGTACCAAAACATCATGTAAGACCTGAAGAACATGAAATTATTATGTGTAGGAGGCAGGCTCATCTTGGAGGTAATGAGCTTTGTTTATCTGACAAAATCAGGGGTTTTAATATTTGATTGGATAGCGATCAGATTTCCTTTTGTTGACCTTAATCACAATGGAAAAATGATACCAGAACACAGTAAAAAAAATTAAAAAAATGAAGCTGATTGTGCATGCTCCAGTTCTACCAACAAATAAGAAACTACAAAGAATATAGATTCTTTTCCCCTAAAGGATGCCTTCTTTAGCAAGATGCTCTTTTTTCTTCTTCTTTTTCTCAAGGCCACCAATGGAGAAAACACGAATGCGGATGTTGAAAGCCTTTTTATAACTGAAGAATTCTTCAACTGAATTTGGTTTTGAATAGATTGTATTGTTTACCTAAACTGTTTATAAGTGTTTTTGTGTCTGTTAACTCGCCATTGTTTTGAATAACTATGTGTGTGGTAGAAGTTTGTTTGGTTTACATACGTCCCGTTTCGATGTTTAATTTCAAGCGGTGATCTTGAATCATGTTGTCTTTATTACTGTGTGCTTCAATGGCTTACCCATCATCATGGATTTGATATGAACATTAATGGAAATATCTCTGTTATGGTTTGGTTTGGAACTAAATATTTTTTTCCTTTGCTACAAGTTAATAATATGCACCATTATTACAGTGAAATATATCACATGGCAACAAATTAGATTGAGAAAAAAAGTGGATCTCCAACTTGCAGCTGTGGCGACCTAAACTTTTAGTCTCAAGGTTACCCGAATCTTTAGCCACATACCAAATCATTTCATATCCCTAAGTAGGGAAAATCATTTCACAACAAAATAATCACAAGTACTTTCAAAATATAGTACTTCACATCAGTAATTCACATATATGATCAGTCACTATTAATCACATAACCTTTGAGCTCGTACGTCTCAAAGAAGGGTGTTAAGCGAGAGAATAAATTTTCCGCCACCAAACAGATACATCATTAATAGCAACTAATAGAATATGTGATGAACTACAATGTAAAACCATAAAATATTTCCAAATCATTTCGAAATCATCGGGTTTTAGCCCTCGAAATCCTTTCTGTTTTATAAAACATTTTTATAAAACATTCCCTGTCCAAAATCGGGAACACATTTCTTTTCACTTAAGAAAAATATATCATTTCACAATCATTCATTAAATTTGAAATGAACACATCATTGTTAAACACCTTATCGTCAAATCGTGAAGTGTTTCACAAGGTGTTAGCACACGGATATCTTTACCCAACCCAATGCTAAATGTAAAAGCATATTCTGCTCATAAACTGGTCGAGCACCATCCAAACAATCAATCAACGACAATCAATATCAACAACTAAGTAATTTTTTTTAATCACATCACGTGTTTTGGTAAATTTAATCACCATTCATTCACTTGAATCTAATTAAAAATTTATTCAAACTCCAATTGGTTTCATCTCTAAAATCATTTCATGTTGATTGTTCTACTTTTTGGAAATTAATCCGGCTTTAACTTGGGTTAAAGAACTAATGTCACTTAAACACAGTTCACGACAAACCCCAAATCCAATTTGATATTAAAGACAAGGCTCTAAATAGAAAATATATCGGCTTATATTAAACATCAAATTTTGAAACCAACAGATATCATATCTGGAACAACAATATCGATATCTTCCAAATTCCCATCACAATATCTGTATAATCACAGAATCCAATATCGAAATATTCCGAAGAAAATTTTGATTCAAATCCATTCCAATTCATATATTGGAAATTCTGGTTATTTTTAAAACCATTTCAAATCCAATTTATTTATTCAAAAATATTGGATTAATTTTTCTAGTTCAAAACTACTTCATTTCGATAAAAATCTATTTTTATCTTTTCAAATATGGAATTTTTCATCCCAATTCTTGCCAAATCATTTCTTATGATTTTACACTAATTATTGATATTTTTAATAATTTTATCAAGGCCCGTACAGTCGGTTTCCAATAACGGCCACCGAACTGCACTTACAGTGACCTTTTCCAAATTTGATTTGGACATAATTCCAAATCCAACCATTAGATTTCTAATTTATAATATTCATTAGAAAGCTCTTTTCAATACGACCCAACGGTTCCGGTTTTAGGAGAATCCGATGGTTGGATCTCCCATAATGTCCGTCCAAATTCAATGGTCGAAATTGGCGAATTGCCGTAGCACGGCGCGTTCTATTCATGCCATTATATATATACTATATATTATATATATTTCGTCGATTTCCCTTTAAAACGAATTTTATAAATCGTTTTAAATTCATTTCAATTTCTATTCTGGCTCAAGTTCTTCAACTTTTCAGTTTCTAAGAACTTTCTAATTTTTCAAAAATTTGGCTAACACCCTAAATTTTCGAAAAATTTCGCCATAACCTCCCATGCACCAGGAGCTTCGGAATATTTCAAACAGCCTCCCATGGCCCTCATCAATCCAAAAGAAAAGGAAAAAGCTATGCGGCTAGCCAATCGGCTCATAAAATTATCATACCCAAACAAAACAGTAAATATGTACCTATTAGTCGGGCATACAATTTTATTCCTCTTCTCTAGCCTCCTTGCTATGACCTGTTCAATATATATGCATGTACATGTATGCAATTCTAATCAAATTTCAATTCAGTTCAATATTTAATTCGATTTGGTTCGCTTTACCATTCATTCTCTTATTGGTTTGATTATTCCAATTCTTATTTAACTTCTTAGCTTTGCCAATTCTAGTTTGGCATTCAAACTATCTAAGCTTACATGACGATCAACAATGAGGTTATTATATCGCTAATCACTTACTTGAATAATAATAAATGTTTATTATTATTACACAACACTTATATATTTTCTTACAACGTATATATACATGTTCATACAACGTATATGTATAATTTCATACTACGTATACATTCTCATACAACGTTTACATATTTTCACACAACACCTGTATAGTTTATACAACGTGTATATATTTTCAATATGGCCTACATACATTAAAAATCATATTTTTAATGAACTAGTAACTTTTCTTTAGCATTACTATTTTATTCACTTCATTATCATGTTAAAAATAATATTTTTAACTAACAAATATTTATTCCAACACTTGGTTATTTTTAACACTTCATACATATGATAAGAATGATATTTTTGGCGAACAAAAATATATTTCGACAACTGTCTATTTTATTTACTTCATATACACAATAAAAATGTTATTTTTATCGTTTAAACAATTTATTCAACATATGAATATTTTATTTACTTCATATATACTTTTATCGTTTAAACAATTTATTCAACATATGAATATTTTATTTACTTCATATATACGATAAAAATGTGAATTTTATCGTTCAAACAATTTATTCAACATATAAATATTTTATTTACTTCATATACACAATCACAATCAATTTGCAAAACACAATCAAACAAACAAATCGTCCATGGTCTGCGGACGACGGGGAACAGTTCATATATGTAGTTTGAAATAAATAACTGTATAAGAAAACTTATAGTTAGAGAATTCTCACCTTTGGAATCCACTCCTCCGTTCTCTATTTCTGAACGGTTCAGATCTACCCAAAATTCCAAATGTGGCACAGCGGAAGCGTGGTGGGCCCTTAACCCACAGGTCCCAGGATCGTAACCTGGCTCTGATACCAAATGTGGCGACCCAAGCTCCCCCGTGAAGGAAAGCCCAGATTGCTTTGAGAACACGACAAATCAGAACACAAACAGAAGAATATTTCATTGCTTATTACAACAATTACATCAGAATATAAGAATATAACAGAGTATGAATAAATATTACACAGAAAAATATCAGAGATTTAAATTACTTTTAAATACATCGCAGCGGAAAACAGTACAAAGCACAATTGAAAATGGATATACGGATATAGAGCTTTCCGATTATCGCTTCAGCTGTAAACCAGGATCCTGTGAATATAAATCTGCAAAACCAAAACTACTAGCTGCCCGTGTGGAAATAGGGGCACCCAGAGTTTAGGTCAAAACAATAAACTCTAGGTCAGTCATATTACTGGTGTGAGAATTATAACAGTTATTAATCTTTGTTTTTAAAGTTGGTTAAATCAAGGGACCACGCCGTATAACATGGAACGGGTTTCCTCCCAAGAATACCAGTGCATAAAACAAACAGTGCAATGCTAAATAAAGAACAACGAAGCTATTATAAGACCCAGGTCCCATCACACAATGCAACACAAGCCGGAGGATAGGGTTTTCCCTTATAATAGCCAAATATGCTTGATACGTGAAATTTCATCTTATATTATTACTATAAGTGAAGAAAACAACTTCAAATATAAATGTATCAATCTTAGACGGCATGGGTACCATATATCATGTCGCCAATACTAGGTTTTACAATCAAAACCACAAAATGCCGTATTTGGAAATTGGCTTTCCATCATGGTGGCTACTGATTCAAAAGATCGATCGCGTAGTGCCATCCACAACGGCTTACGTCTCAGCGAGAGAACACACCGTAATGCACGTCCGCACTTTTGGGAAATCGAGTATCACTATGGCTTACGTCTCGACGAGAGAAAACACTGCTTACTCTATCCCTCAGGGAATCGGGTGAGCCCTATCCCTCTAAGCACTAAGCTCAATCTCGGTCGACCGAATCCACGACACCACTAAGGTGCCCATCCTCTAAAAAGCATACTGATCAAACCATCAGTTTACCACCGTACCTGGGTGTGAGGCTCGCGAATTAACGCTATACATGAAGCCGTGCTATATTAAAGCTACGCTTTGATCATCATCCACTAAACTTTGCTTTTCAACAAAAGTTTGGATCACTGCATCTTAGCATGCCACACTATCAATCCATATCGTACCACTGATTTCTGCCAATATATAACCTCTGTGCTCATATGTCTCAGAGAAGGGCGTTAAGCAAGAGAATAAATTCTTTGCCGCCAAACAGATATATATATATATATATATATATATATTTAGCAGAGATCAACAAATACAATATAAAGGAATACAATATCAGACACACCATCCATTTACAAGTTCATTCTGGGTCTGAACGAAACCAGAGGCACTTTCCTTGCATATCCGTCGACCTCCAAGTATGTCCGGACGGCTACCACTTTAGCCCTTTCAAGGTAGCTACTCCCATCGTGAGCATCAGCAACACCCATCCATTCGATGTGAAGATCGTCGGTCTTGCACCGTCTTCAATCTCTTTGACTTACTGTCGAATCAGTTATTTAGAATGGGTTATACCCGGACTTTCTGAATAACTCACGTATCTTAATCAACAAGTGCTATAAAACACAACATACGCCTCATTCCAATTCATCAGTCACTAACCGTAAATTAGTAAGAGAACAATTCCCCAAATATTAACCCCGAAGGCCGAAATCAACATCAGATCAATACCCAGGAAACCATTCTTCTTAACTAACCTACTGCTAGTTTCTAAATTTCATATTCTTAGGGAAAGGTTCCCATTAATTTTATCAAAGATAAATTCTTTAAAATTTATTCTTTAATCTTCCTTTGGATTTCATATCAAACCAAATTATGGTTTTCCAAACTAGTCGAGATTAGCGAACCACACCGAAGTAATTATTTATTTTATTTCCCAATCCCAACCTATTCATCCCATGGAGCAAAAATGTTATTACCCCACTACTAACAACACAATGTTATCGGTAAATTTAATTGCCATTTCACGTTCAAATCAAATTGAAGATTAACTATCGCTCGGAGCAAAACTGGCGATACTCCATTCTCGATCACTTTCCAAATTTGATAATTTAAATTATCAATTAACCTTTCAATCTAATTAAAGATTCACTAAAACTCCTTTTACTGGGTTAAAGAACTATTGTCATTAAAAACACAGTTCACGATAAACCCAAATCACATTCCATTCTATTAGTCTCTAACCGTAAATTAGTAAGAGAACAGTTCCCTAAATATTAACCCCGGAGGCCGAAACCAACATCAGATCAATATCCAAGAAACCATTCAACTTAACTGATCTCCAGTTAGTTCCTAATTTTCTTAACTCCATTTAGGTTTAAGAACAGTATTATTAAAGATACCATTCACGACAAACCAAAATCCCATTTGATATTAAATACAAGGCTCTGAATAGAAAATGTATCGGCTTATATTCAATATCTAATTCTGAAATCAACAAATATCGTATTGGAAATAACGATATAAAATATATCTTCCAAATTTCCATAACAATATTCGTAATCCCGAATCCAATCATCGAAATATTCCAAAGATAATTTCGATTCATATCCATCCCAATCTATATTTTGGAAATTCTGTAATTTTTAAAACCATTTCAAATTCAGTTTATTTGTTTTAAAAATAAATATATTATTATTCTAGTTAATAACTAGTTCATTTTGATTAAAAAGATACATTTTTATCTTTTCAAATGTAGGATTTTCATCCCAATTCTTTCCAAATCATTTATTATGATTTTACACAAATTATTGATATTTTTAATAATTATATCAAGGCCCGTACAGTCGATTTCCAATAACGGTCATCGAACTGCACTTACAGCGACCTTTTCTAAATTTTATTTGGATGTAACTCCAAATCCAACAATTAGATTTCAAATTTCTAATATTCATTGGAAATCCCTTTTCGATACGAACCCAACGGTCAGATTTCCCGTAATGTCCGTTCGAAGTCAGTGGTCGAAATTCGCGAACTGCCGCAGCGCGGCGCGTTCTATTCAGGCCATTATATTATATATATAATATATATATATAATATATATTTCATCGATTTCTATTTAAAACGAATTTTATAAATCGTTTTAAATTCGTTTCAAAAACAATTTCAACTTCTTATTTTATTTAAAATCAAAACTGAATTTTTCTTTATAAATTCTTTTTACATTCATTTCTAGTTGATTTCGATTCAATTTCGATTTCAATTCGATTTCAATTTCAAATTCGTTTTCTATTCGATTCAATTCGAATTCGTTTTCTATTCAATTCAATTCGAATTCATTTTCTATTCAATTCAATTCGAATTCGTTTTCTATTCAATTCAATTCGAATTCATTTTCTATTCAATTGAATTCGAATTGATTTTCTATTCAATTCAAATTCATTTTCTATTCAATTCAATTCGAATTCATATTCTATTCAATTCAATTCGAGTTCATTTTCTATTCAATTCAATTCGAATTCATTTTCTATTCACAGCAATGACAACAAACAATCAACCATCATCCAAAGTGCGTTCTACACTGTATAAGCATCAAATATAAACATTTAATGCTTATAACAGCCTGTCAATCAATCGATCGACATACAGGTAATTATTGGGATTGGTGTATGTCATATATCATCCCAATACCCTTATGGGGTTTCAAACAATCAAACAAAGATTTTATTTGTGCAGTTGGGCGATGTGTAAAATTTATCGTCCCAATCAATATCAGTCAAATGTGTGTATATAAATCGATCGTTCGATTTGTTTATAAATATATATATTTCATTCTATATACACGTTAAAAATTATATTTTTAACTATATAAATATTTTATTTCATTATATAAATATTTTATTTCATTCCACAACACACATTAAATTTTTCACATCAAAATCAAACAAACAAGCATATAAGCCGTCCATGGTCTGTGGACGACGGGTGTTGGGTGCTGCTAAGCACCGTCTGCATCCTAGTATATACATTAACTAGAAATTTAAAATAAAGTGAGGAGTTCTCACAGAGGGTTCCACTCCGCCATGCTTTGCTTTTGAACTGCTGAACCGTTTGGATCTGCTTGAAATTCCCATGCAGTCCTTGTCCCGTTGTTTATAATAAAAATTATATTTTTATCGCTTCATTTCAATAAATAAAAATCATATTTTTATTTCTACTTCAAATATATAAAAATTGAATTTTTATCTTCCCTTCATATATATAAAAATCAAATTTTTTTATCTTCACTTCATATATATACAAATCTCGCCTTTCTATGATTAAAAATATCACCTTCATTATATAAAAATCCCGCCTTTGTTTATATAAAAATCACATTTTTATTCTTCTGCTTATATAAAAATTATATTTTTATTCTCTACATTATATAAAAATCATGTTTTTATAAATCAGTTCAAACAATAAAAATCGGATTTTTTAAACTAACTGAAAATCTTATCTTTTCATTATTAAAAATATAATCTTTACTATATTAAAAATATAATCTTTACTATATTAAAAATATAAACTTTACTATATTAAAAATGTCAACTTTACTATATTAAAAATGTAATGACCCGGATATTTCATCGGTTAATTTTGAATATTTAATATGGTTTAAATATTGAAATAAGAATATAAAAGGAATTTTATATTTGATTATCGATTTAAAAATCGATATATGGTTTATTTTGAATATGTATAATTATTGAAACACGAAATTGAATTTACTTGAATTCAAAATCAATACTGAAGTGGAAACAGTTCAGACAATCAATACGAACTCCTGTTGGAATTAGAACGATAATATTAATTTGTTATCGCAGAATAAATTGTTTTGAAAATTTAATTGATATTGGTTTAAATTAATATCTCCTTCAGAGGATCGAATTGGACTTCGTGACCTATCCCAGTGTGTCCGGAATAGGGGTATTACCCTAGGAATGACCGTTGTTACGTTCAAAAAGGAGTTAGAAATCTGTGGGATAGTTTAATTAATTTAATCATATCGGTACATTAAATCGAAAATAAATAATTAAAATTAAGTGGGTTTCCTTTTGCCAACTAAACTTAAGCGTGGCCTTCCCTTTCTCCTCAAGTTCAAAAAGGGTTTAGAAATCAACCACGTTCACTCCACAGATAAATGGCCTGGCTGTTCATGTTGATACCGCACCCTTCCATTATAAAATCAAGCCTATCTCCTTTGAAATTCTTCTTCTGGAAATCGAGCTTAAGCAATTAAAATGGTCGCTACCCCCTTTCCTTTATTTCATTTCAGAACCCAAGCCCCCATAGTTAAAGCCGCTCCCTCAAATTCGCTCCCATCTCCTCTTTCACAAATCGAGGACCGCGAGTTCCTGGGAGGTCAACATCGAGGCGGAGAGGCTGTGTTATGACCTTGCATTCAAAGGGGGTGACTGTTTGTGGGTGAATTCAAAGTTGCGATGGCCAGTTAGGGGTTTTCTCACGGTTCTGGGCTTCGATTTGGGGAGTCTCGATGTCGCCTTGTTCAACATCACGGTTGGTGGGTGAACAGGAGGTCGCGATGGAAATTTGGTGGAGGTCGCTGCTGTTGGAGGGCGCGATGTGAAGCTGGGAGTGGCGACGCAAGTATCAAGCTCGACCTGAACAGAGTTTGCAGAACTGGATTCGACCTTGAACAAAGACATCGATTCAAGTTGAACAACAACTCCATGAGGGAGATCATTGTGGAAATGGCGACGCTGGTATAAGGAGCAGGGTTCCGAGTGGCTGTGGCGACTTCGGCAGTGAGGTATTGAGGAAGAAGAAAGAATTTAGCAGGATTAAGGTATTTTTCTTTTTAGATTTAGTTTTATTTATTTGGAAAAATAAATAAGGCAGTTAGAAATTTATTTTGAGGGATTAGTTATATAAAGAGCAAATTTATATAATTAGTTGTAGAAAATGAATTAGTTAGTTTGTGTTTCTTTTATTTAAACTATATTAGTTTGATTCAGATTTCAAACTCAAAATAAATAAATAAAAGAAGTTGGATATTTAATTAAAAACAATTTGATGATTTAATTAAATGAGAAAAGGGATATATATATAAGACATTTATTTATTCGTTAAATTTAAATGTTAATCGTTAAATAAATATTCGTAGGAGCACGATAAAACTCATTCGAGGCGATTCGAAGCCGTAAGATTTGAATTTCCACAAGATATTCAGCAAAGAAAATCTCGGTGAGTAAACCTCACTCACCATTTAATTAGAATTATTTCTAGTTGTTAAAAATAATTGCTATGCTTGTTTGAATATTGTTTGGTTGATTTAAAATATATATTAGTTATTTAGGACTATTATATATATATATATATTGGGTTGATTGATTGGTTGGATTCCCGCAGTCTCATTAGCGGATGCCCGCGGTACCATAGCGGATGATTACCCTATACGCCCCACGCTATGATTAGTGGATGACCTTCTATACCGCGATATCCTGCCTCGAAGCAGGATAGGTATTATTTATGTGCTAACATCTGTGGATGCAGGAAAACAGGTTGGAGGAATCCAACTGGATTCCTCAAAAATATATTATCTGTTGTTGTTTGTTTGATTTCATATATATTCATATATGATGTGTTAAAAATCAAATGATTGAAAATTGGTTGATTGATTGTTTAAAATATCACTGGGGCTTGGGATATTGATTTATAAAAATATCAAAAAGGGTATTTGAAATTTAAAAGGGGAATTCTATTTTTATAAATAGAATTTGAATTTTAAATGAAGTATAGAAACATTAACTTGTTTTGAATATATATATAAACAAGTAATTGAATTTATAAACGTTGTTTATAAATGGAAAGGCAGGATTTGAATTGAATTTATAAACGTTGTTTATAAATGGAAAGGTGGGATTTGAATTGAAGTTATAAACGTTGTTTATAAATAATGCAGAGAATTCAAATGGACTTTGAATATAAGGAATTGAAATAGAATTTGAATATAGAAATTCAAATGGACTTTAAACGATTTGAATATAGAAATTCAAATAGACTTTGAATATAGAATTTGAAAAGAGAATTCAAATAGATTTGAATATAGTATTTCAAATGGAATTTGAAAAGAGAAATTCAAGTAGACTTTGAAAATAGAATTCAAATGGAGTTTAACTATGGAATTTGAATATAGAAATTTAAATAGACTTTGAATATAGAATTTGAACTATAGATTTGAATATAGAAATTCAAACGGACTTTTTATTATAGGATTTGAATAAGAGAAGACAATAGAATTTGATATATAGAAATTGAATAATAGAAGCGAATTTGAGTTTGAATATAGAATTCAAATATTAAAAGGAGAAATAGACTAAAGAAATAATTAACGAATTGAGTTAAAACGATTTGGTATAGTTAAATAGATTGGGCAGGTATAGATACAGGAGACAGGTATGGAATAAAGTATAGAAGTGAAATAAATAGAATGCCCGACAAAAAGGTACGTATTTAATTTCCATATGAGATTTTATGCGCCGTATCGGCAAGCCGCTTGGCTTTTTCTTTTTCTTTTTGAGATAAGAAGGACCGGGAAAGCTATTTGAAATTTCCCGATGCTCCCGGTACAAAGGAGGTTATGGCGAATTTTTCCGGGAATTTAAGGAGATAGAATATTTTTAAGATAATTTGATAGTTAGAAATCAACGTATCGATATATATAGAAGTCGATAAGAAAACGGACTTAGAAATAGGATAGTATAATCAAAAAGGAAGTATAAGAATAAAATCTAGTAAGAATAGAAGAGAAAGTTTATATGTGTTTAAAAGTGAATCAGTAGTTGTTTGGTATTGATTATTCGAGTAAGTAGTCTTGTCTGTTTTGACGTTAAATGTTATTCAGTCAAGGTCTGAGAGGTAATTATACCCCAACTTGGTTGATTTCATGATATACCGATAAGTAGCAAGATTCAGGCTCGAAGATCAATGTGAAATGAGAATTTGTTAAATACTGTATTTGGGTTGTCGTAACGATGTTTTACACAACATCTGTTTTAACCCAAATATGTGCAAAGCTTGGAGATAGAATAATGAATATTTCTAAAGCTAGAAAAATAAAAGAAGGCGATATATGGAAATGTTTTCCAAAGAACGTAAAGGGCCAACATGGTTATTGAAAGTATTTGGTTAACAAATATTGATAAAGAAATAGAGAATAGATTTAATTAATGGAATATTAATTAAAGGTTCAGTGATTGTTGGATGTTTGGTTGAACACTTGTTTTTATTCGATAGTTAAATCACAGACTATCGAAGTTTTGACCATCGTTGTCAATATGGAGAGACCGGTTGGATTATTATCCGAAGAACCACTCCATATCGGCAGTAGCGTGCGAATCAGATTATATAAAGATAATCGAAGACGGAGTAGAGTGCAAGGACTTTTTCTATAAATAGAAATAGTGCCTTCAGTTCATCCTGTTCCTGGGTGACTTGTATGGATGAATGTCTGACAGAGTATTTCCAGACGATCACGTATATTGATTTCTCCAATCGTACCAAGAGTGGAAGCGGAGAAGGAAACTTCTTTTAGCTAACACGTAATGTACTGTTGAGGACGTAAATCGGTGATTTGGTGGATTTGACGATGTGACATTCGAAGTGAATATGGCGTGATGATAAAGCGTAGCTTCTAGCCTCATCAACCGGTAAATGACAGAAATCGGGCAGGCAACATGGCTATGTAGGTCGCACCTATTAGGGTGTATAATCACCTGATCTAGAGTTTCATTTACTTCTAAAAATCTATTGTCGATGCTGACCCATTCGGGAAACGGTTGCTGATCCCAATCGTTGGTGATATACATTCGATACACTCAAGCGAAATGAGTGGTCGGTCATGTGTGGCTGAGTTGCAAGATGTTCTTGTTGAACTCGGTGTATTCTCCTCTAGAGATATACCAGCGGAAGGTGGTCCCATACCTTGTCATAGTTGGAAATCCATTACCCAATACGTGCTTGCGGTTTTGATTGTATATTATATATGTGGAACGTGAGATGCAAACGTTCCACTAGATTGTTATCTACTTGATTTAGACATTATTATAATATCAAAAGAGTTTTGATATAAAGATAAATCAAGTGTTTGGATTCTCATAAGGGAAAAACCCGTTCCGTGTTATACGGCGTGGTCTTATGAGATATCATTTAGTTTTCTGAAACTGTTTTAAACTGTTTACTCATACCAGTCCCATGACTGACCCGGAGTTTACTTTGTTGTTTTCCCTAAACTCTTGGGTGCCTAAATTTGTACGGGCAGTCAAGTAGTCGGGAATTTACAGATATACTGGAAGAGCTTGGAGCAGGAGGCTTCAGCGTTACCCAGTTATAATTGTTCCGTTATGTTGTAAGTGTTGTACTCTGATAAGTGTATGATATACATAAGATTTTGTATTTCAAAGATGTGATATATTATATTTTGTTCCGCTGCGATGTGAGATTCTGTGTTGTTATTTCTGTTCTTCTTCTACCTCTTTCTTAAAAAAAAATGTCTCGTATTTTCGTGATATTTGGGTTGGACGTATGATGTATATAGTCAACCCCGATGTTACGGAAATCTGGGTCATCACAGTTGGTATCAGAGCTTAGGTTTAGCGAATACCTAGGCTGTGTGGAAATGTGCTCATTAGAGATAGGATCAGCAGTATCCTAGAATGAGTTGAGCGTATATATATACGAGAGAGCGTACTTGTTATTTGATATAAAAACTATTTTATATTGTGTTGACTAGTCTGCTAAGTGGATTATAAATTTTGGTCGAATCGTGGGACGCCATGATTTCGATAGGAGTTTATAAACACTTGAACAGAAGATTGGACACGATATTGTTTTTAAATAGTTAAGTTGATTGTTAGGATTATAATCAAATTAGATTAAATAACAGGAATAGTTATATATATATGTATAACCAGTAGAATTTGTATATGAAATCAAATATACAAATGTGATAAATTGAAATTGAATTCCAACCAGAATTCAGAATTTAAAATCCTGGGAGTTTGAAAAATATATTTCTAAATGGGTTTTGAAAGAAATAAAGCACTGAACTCATTCAGTAGCTGGGAAATAATTCTGATGATGGTCGCAACATCATCAGTGTTCATTTTCGAGTTTCTAAGTGATAAAATGCTGCCTTAGAAAAAGTTTTGATGGAAATTTGTTTGAAAAGAAACAAGTTGTTTGAAAATTCAAATGTTTTGAATTTGGGATAGGTATAAATATATGTATATATTTATATAACTTCAAAGGAATTTTGAAATGTGTAATGGGAATATAGATTTCAAATAGAAGAAAAATAAAGGAATTTGAATATATATATATATAATTCAAATAGAAGTGAAATAGAATTTGAATTCAAAGGAATTCAAATGAGTTTGAATAAAGGAAAAATTCAAATAGAAATTGTATAAGAAAGATTGAAATGAAATTTGAATTCAAAAGGAATTCAAAGGAATTCAAATAGAAATATATGGCTTTGTTGTTGTTGTTGAATTTGAATTCAAAGGAATTCAAATGGATTTGAATAGAAGGAAATTCAAATATAGAGTTTGAATAAAGAAATTCAAATGGAATTTGAATATGGTAAATATATATGATTTGAATATTTGAAGTGAAATAGATCGGGAATATTATGTTGAAATGGATTTGATATATATTAAAAATATATCAGAATAGAGTTGAATTTATTATAAGCGAAGTTAAAACGTTTATATTTATAAATATAATTAAAACGAGCTCGTCGTAGCGCGGCAGTTCGAAAATTGGCGATTCGAACTTCAATTTAGTATACAGAACTCAATTGAAGTCGGAATTCTTTGAAACAAGAATCGTCGGGACCGGTTGAACAATAGTTTTCTAATAAAAGAGAAAAATCTAGATTTCGTCGTATAGATTTTGAGTTATGTCAAAATCAAATTTTTAGAAAAGCAGCGCCAGAAACCATTAAAAACCACAATGGTTTATATATATAAGTAAAAGGATTTTTAAAGTAAATAAAATCCGAATGGCCATGAGGAAAATCCAGACTGGAGAGATAAAATAAATATGAACTCCAGTGAAGTAAGTGAAATGATTTTTTTTTTAGACAAAAATCATATTTTAAATGGTTAAATAGAATTAACTAAATTGGAAAATAATTAGTTGAAGGAAATTTGAATCGAACTTGGGGTTTTTGGATAAGTAAAAGAGATTGAGAATCTATATTCGAAATCGAATGTATAACTCGAGTTGAAAATATTATTAGATGAGTTATAATTAAGTTGACATATATTTGAACAAGTATATTCAAATAAAAAGGGGTGAAATAGGCAGAACGATTAATTAGCAACTAGTTAATGGGAATTTGAATGGTTGAAATTAAATTTAACTTAAGTAAGTTAAATTGATCGAATTGAATAAATTGAGTAAAATCAATGTAAATGAAATATGAATTGGGTTCGAATAAAGGAAAAACCAAAAGAGTTAAAAAGGAAATAATATTTGTAACACAAATACAAAGGAAGTTATTTGCAAACAAATAGAAGGAGAAATATTTGTAAAATATTTACAAATAGATTCAATGGAAATATTTATTTATAGAAAATAAATAGAATGTTATAGATGAGATATTTATTTGTTAAATAAATAGATTTAATCAAAGGAATATTCAGAAGATGAATAGAAAATGGAAATCTGTTTTTAACAGGTAAATGGAAAGGTTAATTTATAAATAACGGTTATAAATTAAATTGAATATTTGTCAATCGATAAATGGAATATATAAGTCTGAGCTTATATAGAGAAGAGATATTGGTTTTTAACACCGATAGTTTTAAATAGAAGGGGTACACAACACTTGTATAAGTGAAGTAATGTTATTAAAGAGAACATTTATAAAGTGAAGAACCGTTACTAAAAGTAAATCTTTATAAATGAATAAATGTTATCCAGTAGGAGTTATTCGAATAGGAGAAGTCGATTAGAGTTAGAATAAATCGATTAGAGTAAGAATTAACCAGATAGAGTTGATTGAATGTAGTTAATCGAACTAGGATTTAATTGAATGTTAGTTATTCAATTAAAGTTGATCGAATATAGTTATTGAGATAGAATTAGTCAAACATAGTTACTCAGGATAAATTGCCATTTCATACGACTGCTAGCGTAATTCGTAGGGCTGCAGATAGCCTAAGGCGGTCGGATGCTTCCTGGGGGAATCAGGCATAACCATTGTGATCGCTGCAATCTAGAGTCAAGCGAGTGGAGTTAAATCGAATATTAGTTTATTCCAATAGAATTAAAGGAATTATTGTATTTGTTAATCGAAGGAGTTATCGATTATTTGTTAATCGAAGTGGGTTATAGAATATTGGTTATTCGAAGGAGTTATCGAATTTAGTTATTCAATGGAGTTAATCGAAAAGAGTAAAATCCAATAGAGTTAATTGAAAAGAGAATATCGAATATAGTTTATTCGAAGAGAGGTTTTCGAATCTAGTTATTCGAAAGAGAGAATATCGAATATAGTTATTCAAAGGGAGGAATTATTGAATATGGATCTATTCGAAAGAGAGATGTGTAAGGAAGTTGAAATGTTGAGTATCAACATAAATAAGTTCTGAAAAGTTAATGGGTTGGTAGCACTTTTTCTACCTTAGCAATTTCGAGGACGAAATTATTTTAAGTGGGGAAGATTGTAATGACCCGGATATTTCATCGGTTAATTTTGAATATTTAATATGGTTTAAATATTGAAATAAGAATATAAAAGGAATTTTATATTTGATTATCGATTTAAAAATCGATATATGGTTTATTTTGAATATGTATAATTATTGAAACACGAAATTGAATTTACTTGAATTCAAAATCAATACTGAAGTGGAAACAGTTCAGACAATCAATACGAACTCCTGTTGGAATTAGAACGATAATATTAATTTGTTATCGCAGAATAAATTGTTTTGAAAATTTAATTGATATTGGTTTAAATTAATATCTCCTTCAGAGGATCGAATTGGACTTCGTGACCTATCCCAGTGTGTCCGGAATAGGGGTATTACCCTAGGAATGACCGTTGTTACGTTCAAAAAGGAGTTAGAAATCTGTGGGATAGTTTAATTAATTTAATCATATCGGTAAATTAAATCGAAAATAAATAATTAAAATTAAGTGGGTTTCCTTTTGCCAACTAAACTTAAGCGTGGCCTTCCCTTTCTCCTCAAGTTCAAAAAGGGTTTAGAAATCAACCACGTTCACTCCACAGATAAATGGCCTGGCTGTTCATGTTGATACCGCACCCTTCCATTATAAAATCAAGCCTATCTCCTTTGAAATTCTTCTTCTGGAAATCGAGCTTAAGCAATTAAAATGGTCGCTACCCCCTTTCCTTTATTTCATTTCAGAACCCAAGCCCCCACAGTTAAAGCCGCTCCCTCAAATTCGCTCCCATCTCCTCTTTCACAAATCGAGGACCGCGAGTTCCTGGGAGGTCAACATCGAGGCGGAGAGGCTGTGTTATGACCTTGCATTCAAAGGGGGTGACTGTTTGTGGGTGAATTCAAAGTTGCGATGGCCAGTTAGGGGTTTTCTCACGGTTCTGGGCTTCGATTTGGGGAGTCTCGATGTCGCCTTGTTCAACATCACGGTTGGTGGGTGAACAGGAGGTCGCGATGGAAATTTGGTGGAGGTCGCTGCTGTTGGAGGGCGCGATGTGAAGCTGGGAGTGGCGACGCAAGTATCAAGCTCGACCTGAACAGAGTTTGCAGAACTGGATTCGACCTTGAACAAAGACATCGATTCAAGTTGAACAACAACTCCATGAGGGAGATCATCGTGGAAATGGCGACGCTGGTATAAGGAGCAGGGTTCCGAGTGGCTGTGGCGACTTCGGCAGTGAGGTATTGAGGAAGAAGAAAGAATTTAGCAGGATTAAGGTATTTTTCTTTTTAGATTTAGTTTTATTTATTTGGAAAAATAAATAAGGCAGTTAGAAATTTATTTTGAGGGATTAGTTATATAAAGAGCAAATTTATATAATTAGTTGTAGAAAATGAATTAGTTAGTTTGTGTTTCTTTTATTTAAACTATATTAGTTTGATTCAGATTTCAAACTCAAAATAAATAAATAAAAGAAGTTGGATATTTAATTAAAAACAATTTGATGATTTAATTAAATGAGAAAAGGGATATATATATAAGACATTTATTTATTCGTTAAATTTAAATGTTAATCGTTAAATAAATATTCGTAGGAGCACGATAAAACTCATTCGAGGCGATTCGAAGCCGTAAGATTTGAATTTCCACAAGATATTCAGCAAAGAAAATCTCGGTGAGTAAACCTCACTCACCATTTAATTAGAATTATTTCTAGTTGTTAAAAATAATTGCTATGCTTGTTTGAATATTGTTTGGTTGATTTAAAATATATATTAGTTATTTAGGACTATTATATATATATATATATATTGGGTTGATTGATTGGTTGGATTCCCGCAGTCTCATTAGCGGATGCCCGCGGTACCATAGCGGATGATTACCCTATACGCCCCACGCTATGATTAGTGGATGACCTTCTATACCGCGATATCCTGCCTCGAAGCAGGATAGGTATTATTTATGTGCTAACATCTGTGGATGCAGGAAAACAGGTTGGAGGAATCCAACTGGATTCCTCAAAAATATATTATCTGTTGTTGTTTGTTTGATTTCATATATATTCATATATGATGTGTTAAAAATCAAATGATTGAAAATTGGTTGATTGATTGTTTAAAATATCACTGGGGCTTGGGATATTGATTTATAAAAATATCAAAAAGGGTATTTGAAATTTAAAAGGGGAATTCTATTTTTATAAATAGAATTTGAATTTTAAATGAAGTATAGAAACATTAACTTGTTTTGAATATATATATATAAACAAGTAATTGAATTTATAAACGTTGTTTATAAATGGAAAGGCAGGATTTGAATTGAATTTATAAACGTTGTTTATAAATGGAAAGGTGGGATTTGAATTGAAGTTATAAACGTTGTTTATAAATAATGCAGAGAATTCAAATGGACTTTGAATATAAGGAATTGAAATAGAATTTGAATATAGAAATTCAAATGGACTTTAAACGATTTGAATATAGAAATTCAAATAGACTTTGAATATAGAATTTGAAAAGAGAATTCAAATAGATTTGAATATAGTATTTCAAATGGAATTTGAAAAGAGAAATTCAAGTAGACTTTGAAAATAGAATTCAAATGGAGTTTAACTATGGAATTTGAATATAGAAATTTAAATAGACTTTGAATATAGAATTTGAACTATAGATTTGAATATAGAAATTAAAACGGACTTTTTATTATAGGATTTGAATAAGAGAAGACAATAGAATTTGATATATAGAAATTGAATAATAGAAGCGAATTTGAGTTTGAATATAGAATTCAAATATTAAAAGGAGAAATAGACTAAAGAAATAATTAACGAATTGAGTTAAAACGATTTGGTATAGTTAAATAGATTGGGCAGGTATAGATACAGGAGACAGGTATGGAATAAAGTATAGAAGTGAAATAAATAGAATGCCCGACAAAAAGGTACGTATTTAATTTCCATATGAGATTTTATGCGCCGTATCGGCAAGCCGCTTGGCTTTTTCTTTTTCTTTTTGAGATAAGAAGGACCGGGAAAGCTATTTGAAATTTCCCGATGCTCCCAGTACAAAGGAGGTTATGGCGAATTTTTCCGGGAATTTAAGGAGATAGAATATTTTTAAGATAATTTGATAGTTAGAAATCAACGTATCGATATATATAGAAGTCGATAAGAAAACGAACTTAGAAATAGGATAGTATAATCAAAAAGGAAGTATAAGAATAAAATCTAGTAAGAATAGAAGAGAAAGTTTATATGTGTTTAAAAGTGAATCAGTAGTTGTTTGGTATTGATTATTCGAGTAAGTAGTCTTGTCTGTTTTGACGTTAAATGTTATTCAGTCAAGGTCTGAGAGGTAATTATACCCCAACTTGGTTGATTTCATGATATACCGATAAGTAGCAAGATTCAGGCTCGAAGATCAATGTGAAATGAGAATTTGTTAAATACTGTATTTGGGTTGTCGTAACGATGTTTTACACAACATCTGTTTTAACCCAAATATGTGCAAAGCTTGGAGATAGAATAATGAATATTTCTAAAGCTAGAAAAATAAAAGAAGGCGATATATGGAAATGTTTTCCAAAGAACGTAAAGGGCCAACATGGTTATTGAAAGTATTTGGTTAACAAATATTGATAAAGAAATAGAGAATAGATTTAATTAATGGAATATTAATTAAAGGTTCAGTGATTGTTGGATGTTTGGTTGAACACTTGTTTTTATTCGATAGTTAAATCACAGACTATCGAAGTTTTGACCATCGTTGTCAATATGGAGAGACCGGTTGGATTATTATCCGAAGAACCACTCCATATCGGCAGTAGCGTGCGAATCAGATTATATAAAGATAATCGAAGACGGAGTAGAGTGCAAGGACTTTTTCTATAAATAGAAATAGTGCCTTCAGTTCATCCTGTTCCTGGGTGACTTGTATGGATGAATGTCTGACAGAGTATTTCCAGACGATCACGTATATTGATTTCTCCAATCGTACCAAGAGTGGAAGCGGAGAAGGAAACTTCTTTTAGCTAACACGTAATGTACTGTTGAGGACGTAAATCGGTGATTTGGTGGATTTGACGATGTGACATTCGAAGTGAATATGGCGTGATGATAAAGCGTAGCTTCTAGCCTCATCAACCGGTAAATGACAGAAATCGGGCAGGCAACATGGCTATGTAGGTCGCACCTATTAGGGTGTATAATCACCTGATCTAGAGTTTCATTTACTTCTAAAAATCTATTGTCGATGCTGACCCATTCGGGAAACGGTTGCTGATCCCAATCGTTGGTGATATACATTCGATACACTCAAGCGAAATGAGTGGTCGGTCATGTGTGGCTGAGTTGCAAGATGTTCTTGTTGAACTCGGTGTATTCTCCTCTAGAGATATACCAGCGGAAGGTGGTCCCATACCTTGTCATAGTTGGAAATCCATTACCCAATACGTGCTTGCGGTTTTGATTGTATATTATATATGTGGAACGTGAGATGCAAACGTTCCACTAGATTGTTATCTACTTGATTTAGACATTATTATAATATCAAAAGAGTTTTGATATAAAGATAAATCAAGTGTTTGGATTCTCATAAGGGAAAAACCCGTTCCGTGTTATACAGCGTGGTCTTATGAGATATCATTTAGTTTTCTGAAACTGTTTTAAACTGTTTACTCATACCAGTCCCATGACTGACCCGGAGTTTACTTTGTTGTTTTCCCTAAACTCTTGGGTGCCTAAATTTGTATGGGCAGTCAAGTAGTCGGGAATTTACAGATATACTGGAAGAGCTTGGAGCAGGAGGCTTCAGCGTTACCCAGTTATAATTGTTCCGTTATGTTGTAAGTGTTGTACTCTGATAAGTGTATGATATACATAAGATTTTGTATTTCAAAGATGTGATATATTATATTTTGTTCCGCTGCGATGTGAGATTCTGTGTTGTTATTTCTGTTCTTCTTCTACCTCTTTCTTAAAAAAAAAATGTCTCGTATTTTCGTGATATTTGGGTTGGACGTATGATGTATATAGTCAACCCCGATGTTACGGAAATCTGGGTCATCACAAAAAATATATAAAAATTCACCTTCAAATCGCTTTCCTCTTCTCCAGAAAAGAACTGGAGCTGCTATACCTCGATTTGAAGGAGACGCGCCGGAAAAGCTCCCTCGTCACTGGCGGTGGCGCCCCTCTCACGCCCTCAGGTGATTTCGGGTTTGGGTGAAGCGGGTTTTAACAGTGGAGAGTGGGGAGATGGCGTCGTGGAGGAGGGCTAGGGCGAATGGGAGGTCGTAGTCAGGTGGGATGGATGGGGGTTTCTGGCGCGCAAAGGGGGGGGGGTGCGGTGCTAGGTCAAAATCTAAGAGGAGGGTTTCGAACGGGATTGGAGAGGGAGGAGAGGAGTGGGCGCCGGCGAGGTCTAGGGTGCGACGTCTGGGGAGGAGCGACGAGCGGCGTTGGGGCGGGGCCACGGCGGTGGTGGCTTGGCGGCACGGGGTCTCGCGATTGAGTTTTTTTTTTTCTTTTTTTTTCTATTTCTATATAACTGAAGTGAGAGGGGAGAGAGAGTGAGAGGAGGTGTTATATTATATTTTTTTTTATTTTCCTTCTTTAAAAAGATACCTTTTTATTTTGACCTCAAAACGAGACCCACCGCCTGTCGCCCATAGCTAATTACCCCCACTCCGAACACAATGGGATATGTATCGTAGGCTGATTCGACCATTTCGATCAATTTTCATCAAAATCAAAATATAACTCTATACATTGAATTTGAACGCGCATTTCAATTTACCGGGGCCACATACGAACTCCAAAAATTCCAGAAAAATATTTTCTAGCTTCGTATTGATGATACGGTCCTAACAAAACTAGTTTCGTCGAATTCTGAGACCGCCTGAAAAATAGCCATTTTCCAGTTGATTAAAATCAAATGAAACTGGCCAAACTCGTTTTCCTTTGCCACGCTCACATATTGAATCAAAAAATTACGAATTTTGAAACCTAGCAATAAATTGACATCCCGGATCCAACAAAAGTGGTTTCGTCGAAATTCGAGGTCATTTACAAAATTTCTATTTTTAAGGGCTAGAATTCCATAGCGACTATTCTGAATTTTCAACTGGACGTAACTTTCGATTCTCGCTATGAAATTTTGATTTTTCGGATTCGTTGGAAAGATATTCTCAAATAGATTCTAATATTTTTGGTCTCGCTAAAATCCGGTTTATTTGGAATCCTGTAAAGTCATTTTAAATTTGAAATCGAATTATCGAACAACCATGCCATTTTCAATTCCTTTTATAATTTAAAATAAATATTTATATTCTAACGACGATCTATATAAATATATACGTTCTAATTCTATTAAAAATAAATTTTTCGTTGTTATTATTTAAAATAATTCATTTTAAATATTCAAAATTCATTAAAATTGCCAAAATAAAATTTTTAAATTGGGTCGGATTTTCCGGGTTGTTACAGCAGCCATGGCTGCCAATAATTTCTTTCTAAATCCATTTTTCGATGGAAACCCTAAACAGGATGGGGGATCCTCTTCTTCTCCCCTACATCCCTCTGCTCCCAACCCTAATCCGAACACTAATTTTCCTCAATCTCCTGATTTCATTGTTAATGAAGAGGGATTTACGATGGTGCAAAATCATAAGAAGGCTTTGAAAAATGCCAACGGATATGGGCATATCCAAAAGGGAATAGGAAAATCAAATGAAATCCCTTTTAAAGCAAGAAGGAAGCCCTATCCTGCATCTAACGGAAACCGCTTTCAGGCCAGAGTTGAGTGAAAGAACATCCAAGAAGAAAAGCAAGTACCACAATTCAAGATTTATGTAACAAATAAACCATCTTCTTGGGCGGATCTGATCAAAAAAGGGGGGCATAACTCAGATTTTGACCTGGAGTACATTGAACCAGTGTCGACTATTGGTGATGACCAAATAGTCGTTGATGGTGAAAAGTTAAGCATCAGAACAGAGGATAAATGGGGATATTTAATTATAGCTTATGTCTTCAGTAAAAGGCCACCATATCACTATTTTAGATCGTTTGTCTCACGCACTTGGAACCCTACAGGGACATTTGAGATATTTACGAGAGAAAATGGGATTTTCATTATACAGTTTTTGAATCTTGAAGATTGCGAAAAGCTACTATCGGGCGGACCATACTTCATTAATGGAAAGATGATTATTCTTAAAAAATGGAGTAAAAAATAGTTTTTGATCGAGACTTGTTGAGTACGATGCTAGTGTGGATTAGACTGCCTGAATTGAACCCTCGTTTATGGGACAAGGAAGCTTTCAGCACTATCGCAAGCGATGTTGGCATTCCATTAAAATTAGATGAGCAGACTGCTAAAGAAACTCGTCTAAGATATGCTAGAATCCTAGTTGAAATCAGCGCTGATGCAGATCTTCCTAATAAGGTGTCAACCTGCGTGCATGATGGAGAAGTCATCACGCAACCTATCATTTACGAGCTAATACCAGATAGATGCAAGAAATGTAAGTGTTTCAGTCATTCTTTAGAAGATTGTATTAATAAAATGGAAAGTATGGATAATCCGAAAGATAATACAGTGCTTGATACAATGTGATCTCTCATTCCGGCACTAATTCAAAAATGACTTTTCCAAATGATCATACGGTAGATCTCTCAACATCAAATAAGGATCATAATATGAATGTCGATCCTCCTAGTATCGCTAATATTGTATTGGACAAGTCTGATCTTATAGGATCATCAGATCTTTCTCAACATTCTTCAAGATTACTTAATAACTTGTAGACTAATTATGATTCTAATAGTAGCGAGGGTATAATCAAATTAGCACCCTCAGTAATGAAGAAACAGATTAATTCAAAAAGTAGCATGCACACAGAAAGTGGCATAGAAATACAGGTCATTGAATCCTCCTCCCCTATTGAGGACTCAAGTTTATTTACATATATAGAAATGGCACGAAAGAATACAGATGGAATAGAGTAGTGTGCAAATCTTCTATTTGCAGACCCTATATTTACTAATTCTTCAC
This sequence comes from Allium sativum, assembly GCA_030737875.1. Lineage (NCBI taxonomy): Eukaryota > Viridiplantae > Streptophyta > Magnoliopsida > Asparagales > Amaryllidaceae > Allium > Allium sativum. Next base: position 764,010,204 of record CM060912.1, on the reverse strand, counting down.
TGCTAGCAGAAGGGCTGGCACCTTCTAATCAGGTAGTTGTTGAAGAAGACACCCAAAAGGCAGTAAATCAATCAAGTTTGTTGGTAAACCTGCAATTAAACCAAAAAAAGGAATAAAGCCAGAACAAAAAGTCTATCTTATATAGTAGGTGTTGAAGAAATGGAAGATGGCAAGGACCATGACTTTAGGAAAAGTACATTGAGAAGAATGCTAATTGGGGAAAACAACTTAAAACCAAAGACAAATTTTTTTTTATAAAAAAGTGGAAAGCAGTTGGAAGCTAAATTGGGTAGCAGCAAGCACAGTGATCCACTGTAGCTGCTTTGTATCCTTAGATGTATCTTCTGTTTGTAATTTTTATTATATATATGAATATTATTGCATGGAATATTAGGGGGCTTAACTCCCCTGGTAGAAAGTTAGATTTAATTAGTTTTCTTAGCAAATATAAACCAAGTGTTATTGGGTTGCTTGAGCATAAATTAAGTGATAATAGTATCACTGCATTTCAAAATAGGGGGCTGATAGGCTAGCATATTATAAATAATAATCGAATGGGTGGTTATGGCAGAATTATAGTGTTGCATAACCTAAATGTATGGACTATTGACAGTTTCTACATTGATTTTCAACACATTCATTGCAGTTTTATAAATAAAGGTGGCTTTGTTCTTAAAATCACTTTTATGCCTCAAATTTGGAAACTGAAAGAACTAAACTGTGGGAATATATTGAGCAATTTGGTAGAAATATTAACAACCCTTGGATAATAATTGGGGATTTCAACACTGTTTTTTATGACATGAAAAAAGGGGGGGGAGTTCCTATTCTTTTTAATAAATTAGAGAAGGTTGCCAATTTTATTATAAAAACTAGTTTAATATAACCACAAATCATTTGGAATAAATTCATTTGGAAGTTAGGTGAATTTAGAAACATTCACTGCAAACTAGACAATGTTTTATTAAATCAAGCTTTTATTATCAATTTCTCCAAACTGATTTGTAGCACCCTTCCTCAAAACTCTACTGACCATACACTTATTCAGGTTACTTTTTATTATAATCTTTCTAGTGATAAGAATACTCCTTTCAGATTTGTGAATGGATGGGTGCTAGAAGAAGATTATAATGAGATTGTTTCAAACGGTCTCAAGAATAACATTTTTGGTACTGCCCAATACAAGTTTAATAAATTATTGCATATTATTAAGGGAAACCTTAAAAAGTGGAATTGCTCTAGGAACAAATCTGAATTAAATACAAACAGGGATGAATGTGAGAGACTCTAAGATGAATTAGATAATACAGCTTAGACTCTATTATGGCTTCTCAATTTTTTGATGCACAAGCCAAACTTGTTAAATATTTACATATTCACTCAATTAATATTAAGCAGAAAGGCAAAGTTGACTGTTCAACTTCAGGAGATGAAGCAAGTAAATTTTTTTATACCAAAATGTCTATTAGGACAAATGGAAATGAGACTGGGAAGTTGCTTAACTATGAGGGAAAAATAATAAATGAAGTCTCTCTATTAGAAAAAGAGGTTATAAATTATTTCAGCTCTCTATATAATTCAGATTATATGGTTAGTAATTTTCCTAATATTTTTTTGAAGTACACTAGTAATAACAACAGTGAGGATATTTTTCTTGCTCCTATTAGGGAGGAGGATGTTAAAAATGTGATATTTAATGCCAATAATGACAAAAGCCCAAGGCATGATGGTTTTGGTGCTAAGTTTTATAATACTCATTGGGCTGAAATCAAATCTCCATTGTGTGACTCAAGTAAAGAATTTTTCAGAAGCAGGAAGCATTTGAAAATTTTCAATCACACATTTATTACTCTTGTGCCTAAAATTCAATCTCCATTAAGTTTAGAGGACTACAGGCCTATTGCCTGTTGTAATCTAGTTTATAAAATTATTTCCTCTATTTTGTGCAATAGAATAAAAAGGTTTTTGAAGTTTCTTATTTCTGAAAAATAGATTGCCTTCATCCCCGGTAGGCTTATCTCTAAAAAATCTTTATTAGCTTATGAGCTAATTAGAGATTTTAATAAGAATAAGAAAATTTTGATGCATATTAAAATTGATCTGCAGAAAGCTTTTGATAGGATTAATAGAGATTTCATTATCTTTATCATGTTGCAAATGGGTTTTAATGATAGATTTTGTGCCTTAATAAAAGAATGCATTGATAATGTAACCTTTTCAATAATGATAAATGGATCCCCCGAAGGATTTATCCATAGCAACAGAGGCACAAGGCAAGGAGATCCTTTGTCTCCTTACTTATTCTCTATTATTATGGAATTCTTTTCCAATCAAATGGAAAAGGAATTACTAAAAGGTAATATTAAGCCTATCAACAGGAGTAAACCACATATCACTCATCTACTATATGAAGATGATATGCTTGTGTTTACTAAGGATGATAAAATCAGTGTTCCTTCTATTAAGAACAATTTAGATAACATGGAGAAATTTGCTGGGCTTAAGGTTAATGAGAAAGTAAAATTTATTTCAGCAAGGATTCTATTTCAAAATATGATATTCTTAGTCTCCCGAAGTTTAAAGAAGGTAATTTGCCTGTCAAGTACCTTGGTTTACCTCTTAGTATTAATCTAATAAAAAATAGGGACTATTCTAGACTCTTTGATATCATCCATAGTAAACTGGAAGGATGGTTTAGTAAGCTCTTATCTATGGCTGGCAGAATGGAGCTTACTCACACTGTCATCGCTGCTATTATTATCTATTGGATACAAGCTCACAACATCCCTATTAGTGTTATTCAATAAATTGAAAAAATTTGTGCTAATTTTATTTGGAAGGGTAAACAGCACAAGATTTCTTGGGATAAAGTCTGTATGCCTAAGAAATTTGTGGGATTAGGTCTTAGGAATATTAGGGGTTTGAATGAAGTGTGTAAATTAAAATTATTTTGGAAATTTCTTGATGGTAAATCATTATGGGCTAGGTGGATGAAGGCTAAATACAAATCAAAAAAAAAAGTTGGACTGTAAAAAAAGAAAACCATCACTCGTATGTTTGGAAAAATGTTTTGGACTATAGAGAAACAGGAAGAGAACTAATTGAGAGAGAAATAAAAGATGGAAGTCAAACCAGTTTATGGTTTAACCCATGGATTTTTGGCAACTCTCTAATTAATCTTCAAGGATGGAATAATTTACACATACTAGGAGGAGTAAATGACATAGTCCAAAATATCATTCAAAACAATTATTGGGTTTTTGATAGTAGTCCTGCTGCCTTTATATTCAAATCTTCCATTTAAAAAAATTTCATTGATTCTAATTGTTTTAAAGACCAATGGGTTTGGAAGATTAATTCTAAAGATAAGTTCTCTTTAAAAAAAGCTTGGGATTTTTTTATTAGTGAGAATGTTGAAGTTAGTTGGCACAAAGCTATATGGTGCAAAGCCAATTGCCTAAAATGGCACATTGTGCTTACATTGCCCTGTTAAATAATCTTTCTACAAGGGAAAATGTAGAAAATGGAATAAAGAATCAGAGTATATTTGTCTCTTATTTAAAAATGATGTGGAAAATGTTAATCATTTATTTTTTGAATGCTCATTTTCTTAGTTCATCTTGTTTAATGCTAAGAAGAGCTTGAATTTTAATTTGAATATTCCTACTTTGAATATCAAAGATCGTATTGACTACATTATGAATTATTATAAGCCTGAATCTAAATGATTTAACAGGGCTTGTGTGATGTTAACCACAGTGATTTATCACATCTGGAGGGAGAGAAATCAGAGGCTTCACGCATCTAAAGAGATCAATTGCAACTAATTATGGAAAAATATTTTTGCTGATTGTAATATTATTAGTAAAAAGGCTAACAGAAATATCAATGATTGTATTCTTAAACAGGATATATCATGTCATGAAGAAATTCAAGTTGAGAATTATATACTTAATGAGAAGCTCAATGTTAGCAGATCCAACGATCAACACCTCAGCTTCAAATTTTTCTCCAATAATTTCTTTGGTAGCTATGGTAATGACAAACATCTTGGATACACTGGTGGTTGCAGCTTCTATTCCAACATCAAGACAACTTGCAAAGGAAGTAAACAAGTTTTAGTTAGAAATCAAGTTCATATAAAAAATAATATGATCAGTAGTCTACTTGCTCTACCAGATGCAGGAATAAAATGCTGCCATCCAACCAGAATGGATCAATTAGCTAGGAATAATTGGCTTATTAGCACGACTAAGGATAATAGTTATCCTGTGAAGCACTCTAGTTTCCTCCCTGGTAGATGCAGCCATAGCCTCAACACCAATAACCTAATGGGAAGTAAAAAGAATATCAAGCAATTTATCTTATTATAAATTGAATGGTAATTTGTATATTTTACCTGATGTAGAGATTAGGGCTAAACATCCTTCTAGTAGTGATCTAGAGTATATGCCTTCGCTGATGAAGAAAAAAGAGGATAAAGCTCGCAACTTTTTGCATAAAGTGGATAATAATCACTACAAAAGCAAGATAAATAACCAAATTTATCACTTATCTTGCTGGGAAGAGGGATATAGTAGTGGAAGCAAGTCATTTGAAGTAGATCTGAGCTTAAAAAGGAAAATGGAGAGCAGCTCAACCACGTTGAACACGAAGAAAAGTAGAATTGAAGACATCTCTGAAAAGAGATTTGAAAATAAGGTTCTAGCTGATTTCACAAACTCTATTCCCAATGGAAGAAGGACTGAAGGGGATAAGGCCTTTATCTAGATGCCTCCATGAAGATCTAGTGGCTTGAGGAAGAAATTTGTTGAATTCTCTTATCGTCTGCCATTATTAGGGGTTTTAACAGAATTCATGTGTTGATGTAATGTCGGCTAGGGTTTCTCCTTTGACACGTTTTGTAGTATGGGTTACGGGTATAGTTTACCTGTATACAACTGGGCCTTGGGCTTATTTTTATCTGTTTCCAAAAAAATAATCACATGGCCCAAATTGATAACAAGAGTATCACTGCGTCTACTTGCTATTGCATCTTTTCATACAGACGTGTCACTAAAGAAATAAGGTATCAATAATGTTGGGCAGCTGTTAAATTATGAGGTGCAGATTATTTACACAACTGAAAATAAAAATAATTATACATATTAGTATTTTTTTGCAGAAATATTTACCTATATTCAATACGAAACGTGATCGATACCTTGATAATTTATATACTGGGAAAGCAAGATGAATTCAGCAGTTATTATGAACTGTGAGTGCAAGTAAAGGTAAAGTGGCATAAACTACCAATTCTATTCTTATTTGTTATTATTTGACCATATATTACCAACACTTCGATTACGCTCATACTATTTAATACTTAGCATCTCTTTTGCGATAGGTGGTCATTAGATATCTTCAACCAACAACTGTTAGTTGATAATAACGCAGCATCTCCCATTGTGAGAATTAGTGACATACTGAACCTTATATTTTTAGGTGCTTTAATGTATAATTTCATGTTTGTCATAAGCCATGAAATCCCCTACAATGGTACATATCATTTTTCATTTCTAGCATTGATTTCTTTTACTCAATCAGCCTACCGTACGTTTCTCCTATTTTCTGCCATATGGAATTACACGAGTTCATTAACTATGTTCATATATTTAGAACTTACTTATTGTCATTTTGTAACAGAGACGTTCTTCAATGCATTCACCAAACAACGGACCATGGCGTCTCAAAAAAAACTCCCATTTTGTACTACTTGGTGTGCATAAATATGATATATCTCAGTTGTTACGCTACATTGGTAACTTTAACTATTAAGACGTATATTTTCTTTAATTGAAAATAAAACTATGCTAAAACAGAGAAAAAAATCAACTTTTTTTCATGTATTTGATAATTTCAATGCTGCAAGTTTTGCTAATGCAATTTATGTTCTATGAAAAGCTACACCTACATCTTTGTTCATGTGCGAACTCAATTCAACACCTAATCTTGAACTTAATTAATCGTTCTTCAAGATCGCCACTACATACACATATGCCTTAACATGCATAAGCATATGTAATTCATACCTATTATATTACTTTATTTATGTGAAGGTTCCTTTTTAATATCTTTATTAATAATTCTCTTGGGAGCACAAAGTTTTAGTCCGACCGTGAACTTCCCAAAATGCCCTTATGTATGAGTTTTTAAATCTTTATTAATAATTCTCTTGGGAGCACAAAGTTTTGGTCCAACCGTGAACTTCCCAAAATGCCCTCATGTATGAGTTTTTAAATATACAAAATAATTATTTAACCTAAAATCCCCAATAAATTAGACATTAAATGTCATTGGTTCTAATGATACGAATTTCCATGCGTAATTTACTGCATCAATTCAGGTTTTCATTAGGCAATTAAAATTTTACATTCCAAAATAGTTTGCTTAAAACCTTTATAATATGTATGCATGATACTATTATATTTATAGACATATTTGTGTTTAAAATTAGAACTAAGATCATTTATATTTGTCATATAGACCTACTAATTCAATTTATTTTCCATATATATAGAAATTAATATTGATGTGGATATATGGAAATTTCTTATAAGGCTAGAAAGCAAATTTTGCACTATATTAATGACACTTTTTTGTCTTTATCTGAATACTTACGGCATTAGCGATAGACTAGGCATCATAACCCAGTTTATTTAAAACATTGTAAGATTACGTATACACGTCAGCGTAGAATCATTCCTTCTATGTTATCCATGAACATTGGCTTCTAGAGAATACTGTTAGACCATTTAAATATCCACCCATTCACATTCATATATCCCATTCTCACCGTTCTTCTATTCACCTCATTTTTGTTCTTGATATCTCCATTGCTGCCCCTTTCAAAGCTTTAACTTAGCTTTCTCCTGTAGGTATGTAAAATTTTATCTGTAGCTCTCCATTACCAGTTTTTGTGTTATCTTTTATCTTTTATTTACTTTTTCTACATAGTACCTGTATCGTATGGTTTTATTATTTGTAAGTACCTGCAGAATAAGGACGGACCCACCATCGCCATGAATATTGGTTCCACTACAAAATCAGATGTCGACTTTAATACAAAGCATCAGTGAATCTATTCAATTGACTAATGGAAATATAATTTGTTTTGCTGAAATTGTCTAAGATGTTCGATAATCTACAGTTGGGTAATGATTTTTTTTGTTTCTACCATGTTTTAGATAGTAATATAATAGTAAAAATGATTATGTTGTGTTAGAAGAATAGAAAGTCTGATTTGAAATCCAGACGAGGTTTGAGCGATAAATAGATAGCGGTTGTGCTTTCAGTTACTTGCGGTTTTCAAATCATGCTTTTTTTATTTTAGTATTCAAATTTCTATGATTTACAACTTTTGAGTTTCTATGCACAATATGCTTTTTGTTTATATGTTTGAACGCACAAATAGTGGAAGCAAGGCTTGAGTACTCTTTTATGAAATAGAAACATGAATGATAACAAAGAAGCTGTCTGCAGGCAAGATGCATACGGTGTGTGCAGGTAAGATGCATTCGCTTAATTAAATTATTTTTAAAACAACCCAAAACGGAACTATTATTCTCTGTAGATCTACGCTGGCTAATTACGTTATTTTTAAAACAATCCAGATGCAACTATTATCTCTCCGTAATTCTATGCTGAAATGAACAATTCAGCCTAATTATATATTAGGCTTGTGTGTGTAATTTAGAACAGGTCAAATGCCTCAAATATCTTTCCAGGTAATATATACCATTTTGATGCATGATCCTTGCATGCTGATGTGTTATTATGCAGATAGTTTGGATTTTGATTTGTTAAAGGTTAATTTTCCATTGAGCATTTTGTTGTATTTGTAACGACCCAGAAATCCGTACCAATTTGAGCTGACTAATATCCCACAAATTCAACTCAAAGTCCACAAAAATTTAGATCATTAATAGAAAGAAATAAGAGGATGAGAAAGATAAGATAGAACTAACAGAATAGAAGAAGAAGAAGAAGAACACAACTAAGCAGAATCAGAGTAAACACAAATCTCACAGCGGAACGAATAAAATGTATTATAAAACATAACTTTGAAATACAAAACTATATTGCATATACATACCATTATCAGAGTACAATACATCATACCATAGCGGAAATAATCTCTAAATACTAACGGTGAAGCCTTCTGCTTTTAGCTCCTCCAAGTGTATATGTAAAAGCCTGAAACACTTGACTGCCCATACAAATTGAGGCACCCAAGAGTTTAGCGAAAACAAACAAAATAAACTCTGGGTCAGTCATGGGACTGGTGTGAGTAAATTCCAACCATATTGTTTAACTTTTGAAAATCTTTTTGAAAGGAAAGGATAATAGTAAGACCAACCCACACATAAACATGGACGGATTTTACCTTACTATAACCCAACATATTTTGATAGAAAAATTCCAGTGATATTATAATAATGTCTAATCAAGTAAATAACCAACTAGTAGAACGCTTGCATCTCACGCTATACATACAAAGTATAAAATCAAAAACCGCAGGACGCTTATTGGAGATTGGTTTCCAACTATGACAAGGTATGGGACCACCTGCCGATAGTGTATCTCTAGAGGCGAATACACTGGGTTCAACAAGAACGTCTTGCAACCCGGCCCACACATGGCCGACCACTCATTTCGCTTGAGTGTATCGAATGTATATCACTAACGGTTGGGCTCAAACCACCGTTTCCCGAAAATGGACATTATCAAGATAGATTAATAGAAGTAAATAGAATTTCTCTAGATAGGTGATTATACATCCTAAAGGGAGCGACCCACATAGCCATGCTGCCTGCCCGATTTTTGTCATTTCCCGGTTGTGAAGCTTGAGGCTACGTCTATCCTTTAGAACATCTGGCCCCCATACACTTTGAATTCCACATCATCATACCCATCAAATCACTAGTTGATCTTCCCAAAAATATTACGGGTATAAAAGCTAAGAGAAACAAATTTCTCTGCCACCAGACGTAATACCTTGAAAAGATCGTCTTATGTGACCGTTAGGAATACTCTGTCAGACATTCGTCCATACAAGTTGTCCTGGGACTGGACAAACAGAAAACACCATTCTGGAACAGGACGACCCTTGCATTTCACTCCGTCTTAAATTGTCTTTAGCAAAATCAAAATTCGCAGCGCTTATGCCTATACGGAGTGGTTTCGGATAATATATCCAACCAGTCTCTCCGTATTGACAACGATGGTCAAAACACTTCGATAGTCGGTTATTTGACTATCGAAGTAAAAACAAACATCGATTCTAATGTATAACTAAACATCATACAATCACGGGCGCTTTTATTTAACATTCGTTTTATTATTCAAATTCCCATATCTTACTGGATATTTCTCAAACCTCGTTTTAGCATTCTCACACTTCTTGGAAAACATTCCCAGTTATTATAAACTCTTATTCTCCCATGTTCCAGAAAATATACATTCAAAAACATTTCCATTCTTTTTCGCATTTCTTTATTTTCTACACTTGGATAATATACCTTATTTATATTAGAAAAATATTTACAATTTCATTTTAACTACTTAATCTGCAAACATTTACTTTTTAAACCTTATTCACTTTGAAATGTGAATATCTATTCTTATAGCAATCTGATTTCGTTTATCAAATAATTCTTTATTTAGATAATAAATACCATTTTAACTTAACGTCGACCTCCTATTTGATTAAAACTCGTTTACCCTTCCTTTAGTTCGGAAATAACCATATATATTATTTACTCCTACTTCCATTTTCGTATAATTCATTTACACTTATTCGGGGAAAAACATAGTGAATTTCCAACCTTTCTAGTGTTATATATATAATAATCACGCTTAAGCTTGGTTAACAACGTTAATTTATCATTTTAGTAAATATTTGCAATGCACTGTAATATTCCCCTTATAACTAATCTCGACATAACAGTCACGCTTAAGCCTAGTCAACAACGTTATTTTATCGTTATAGTTCAATACTTGCAATGCGCTGTTATATTCCACTTTATAACTAATCTCGACATCTCTTTCTGTTACAAAAATCTTGACATCTCTTTCCGTTACAAAAATCTTGACATCTCTTTCTGTTACAAAAATCTTGACATCTCTAACTCAATAACATTTTAAATGAGGTCCACTTAAGAAACAATTATTTAATTAGAAAAAATTAACTAATATTTTACTTTATAAAACGAACTATAAAATACCAGTTTATAATAGAATTTCTATTACAGTTTAAAGCTTCGCTTTAATTATAAAAATCTAATTTTTTTTATAATCGACTTCATTGATTTGCCTGACGGCCAATCAACTTCTTAACAAAAAGGTGGGCTTACGGTCAACTGCTGCCACTTACTTAATCGATTTAGTCTATATCAAAATAACGTTGAATTTCCATTCAACATCAATATCCACACAGGGTTTCAATGTTATTTGGGTTCAAACAGTGAATATATAAATAATATAAACAAATCGTACATGTAAATATTGAGGAATCCGGTTGGATTCCTCAAACCGATTTCCTACGTCCACAGATGTTAGTCAACACAAATCACATAAATTCCATAATATGGAATATTTTAATCGATAGAATTGGTATTTAGCTAATGATGTATATCTGCAACGATATATCTATAATTCAACCAATTTAACTGTAATTCACCTAAACGACCATTACACAGCATTCAACCATTATTGAAATATAATTAAAATATTTTTAAAATAAATCAGAGTTAGTGAGTTTACTCACTTTGCGCGTTAACCGTTAATTAACGATTTGCGTCAGTCGATTTTATCAGCCATTAAATTTGCCTTAAAATTCAATCGAGTTCCAAATGGTTCTGGGTCAGCTTCATAACGTCATCTGCCTTCATATGGTTCAGGCTAATCAGACCACTTGAATTTTTTTTGTCTTTCTGCCCAAAACCACCTTCAGACCCATGCCCAAAATCAATAGCTTCTTCCTCGTTGGTAGATATTTCAACCGCTTCTTCATTTAATCCACTATTTAACAATTTTCATCCTCCACCGTAACATATAGCTCTAAGTTCAAGTACTAGTATCACGGCCGTTTCCATCTACCATGGGTTTAAATCCATGCAGTCATCTCCAAACCTCGTGATTAACTTTGTTAATTACCACCCTAATCTGTTTTCCTGAACACACGTTTTTACCTAGTCCTGCCATCTTAACAACTGCCAAGTTTTCCACTCCATCCTATTTCCAGAAATTCCAATTCCCGTCCGCAACTTCTTCTTCCACCATATTCAAACTCCTCACACATACATCGACAGTCATGCATCACGGCTCGATCATGCGCAGATCATACCCAGCAACTCCATAACGTGAACACTACCACGACAGCCACTTTACACTCAGCTCGACTCCTCATAACCAACTTAATGCCGTACTACAGGCAGCAAACCCACACATCACCTAGCTTCCCCCTTAACTACAAACCACTCATTACACTTGCTTTCGACGCTATGAGAACATACGAAAATTGAAGAGCCGGGCTTGTTGGATTTAAATTTTTAGTGTGTACCATTTTCTGTTAAAGGAATTAATCTATTTCGATTTTCCAATTTGTTTTGAGGGTGGCTGCTTTGGTTTGGATATTGAGTTCAGCGAATGGACGGAGTTATTTATTTGTAGACAAGGTTACTTAGTTGCTAAGGGATAGAATGTAGTTGCTAGTATATAGGTTTTGTAGAAAATTTCAACATCATGATTTGAGATTTCAGTAGCATTTGATTTGATTATACAGTGAAGCATAGCTCAGCTTAGGGTAGCACTGCGTAAGGACGGAATCGAAAACTTAAGGTCTAAGGAATCCATATTTTAATTGTTTTTAAATACCTGTATGCTAAGTCGCTGTGCAGAATTTTTCGTATATTGAATTTGGCCTTATGATGTCACCAGTTGGCCTTTAAACTTTGAATTTCAAGTTGGAACTGATGTGTGTATATATATATATATATAAATCTATCTTTTGGCTTATAGGAAATAGAAGTATGACACCACTATGTTTAGGGGTAACACTGCATTGACTAGTCGGCTCAGTAAAATATGGTAGGTTAGGCGTTGAGATTTTATTTCATAGACTGCATTTGCATGTATTGGCGTAGATTGGGTAGGCAAGCTATTCCTTGGTTATGAAGACTTAGGGTATGGTGATATTTAATACAAAACAGTGTAGATTTACAACTTGATTGTGCTACACATGTGCTTTAGCAATCAATGGGCATGTGCAAGCTTATTCCGTAGCTCTGCCTTTTAGCCAGCGTGAAAGCACAGGGTAGGTGATGTGCATTTCTCTACAGGGTGTCCTTTTTTTCAAGGCATGATAAATTAAATTTATATTACCTAGTATTTGCAACATTTTAGCATCTGGAGTTCAAAATGGTGATTTATGCTATACGCGATGATGTCCAACTTAGTGTCGAAGGCAAAACTATGACTTGATATGATTGTTCTTTTGCCATCTAGTTTCAAGATTTTTTTTCTAGCAAAGTCAGAATTATGTGTTGCTAGCCCAGGTTTTAGATTACTTGTATGGTTCATTCTATATATTTATAAATATAGGGACAAGATTCTCAAACCAATGCTGCATACCAAAATGATTTACTATGGACAGAAATAATAATACGATCGTGTCCAGCGAGGTGTCATGATTCCAAAAATATAATAATATAGGTAGGTTAACTCATACTGTGAAACCCCAAAATGCTGTCATAGGGCGCAAAACACTCCAAATAAAAAGTTATGTATTTAATTAATTAAAAATTTCAGTAAAATTCTAAAAATTAAATTATCACTATGTCTCAAAAGTATCCTGTCCAAATTTGCAACCGGGATCTAGTTATATTAAATAAACCGTTACGGTCGATAAATGATTTTATAGCGACTTTTTGAAAAATTGATTTGGACATATCTTGCAATATATAAGACGAAATCTTGATTTTTCTCTTCCATTAGAAAAATACAATTCAACAGATTCCAACGTTTCTTGTTTCGAAGAAATCCGACCGATAACGGGTCCTGTACACTCAGTTGAAGTTCAGAACATTAAATTATGAACTACCGCGATATTTCGGGTTCGATTATATTTAATATATATTTTTACATGTTCAACTTTGTTTTATTTAATGTATAAATCCACTTATATTACGAATACAATATTTAAAATGATTTAAATATTCAAATACGAAACGACCAAATGCGGGATGTTACATTCCTTCCCCCTTAAAATAATTTCGTCCTCGAAATAGCTAAGAAGTGAAGATGCTCTAATTCTAACTCCTCACAACCCGCTTGGTTGAAATTTCATACTTCACATTCCCATAATTCAATTCTTGCATCGAATCTTTTATCCTTAACTAATAATTCTCTTATATCCAAGCCAACTCCATTTCCACTCCAATTTCAATTTCAAAGTTCCAATTTTTACTCAATAATCAAATTTCATCCCCAAGTTTGGTTCCATTCCAAGTCTTAATTCACAAATTTAACTACTTTTCCAAGTCTACTGTATTACGATTTCCACTTAATCGACTTCAATTCAATTCCATTTTTTTATTTTTTATAACTTAGTTTAGGTTATACTCAAATTCATTTATTTACTTTTTTATCATTTCTAATTTTTTAACTTCACAAGTTAAATTGAGATTTCAGAATTCAAATTCCGAAGTTTTATTTCAAATCAGTTTGAAATCATATATCTTCACATATAATGATGGCAATTCAAAACATTTGAATTTTTGAGAATTTTTGATAACTTGTTTCCTCAAATAACTCAAAAACAAAATCTTTGGTAGTAATCTGTCACTTAGAAACTCAAAAATGAACATCGATGATGTCGCGATCATCATCGGAATTATTTTCCAGCAACCAAAGTGAGTTCAATACTATATCACTTCCAAAACTCATATTTAAACACTTATATTTGAAAATTAATTCAAAATATCCTTCACAACTCTTGGAAAACAATTTCAAATCTCCTAGGATTTTAAAATTCCCATATGTTTAATCCAAACATTATTTCCAACTCTTTTCCAAGTTTCTAGAGTTTTATTTCAATTCTTGTTTTTAAATTTAGATTTAATCCATCTAATTTTGCATATTATACTTATATAATATTTCGATTGGTTATTTATATCACCAACTCAATAACGATCAACACATCCAATATATTATAAAAATCTCAAGATATATACTTCTTTTTATATCAAAATATATTTTGGGTAAAATTATTTTATTTACCTAATCTTTATAAACAATATTATGTCGAATAACTTTGTTCAAAAGTTTAGAAACACCTATCGATATAGTTTACAACCCAGTATCGACCAGAATTCATAAACCACTCGGCAAACCAATCAACACAATATAAAACAGTTTTTATATCAATTTACAAATACGCGCTCATATATATACCCTCAAACTCAATCAAGAGTATTGCTAACTCCATCTCTATTGAGTTACGCCGCAGAGCCAAGTTAATCACTTAACCTTCAGCTCTGATACCAACTGTAACGACCTGGAAATCCGTATCAATTTAAGCTGACTAATATCCCACAAATTCAACTCAAAGTGCACGAAAATTTAGATCATTAATAGAAAGAAATAAGAGGATGAGAAAGATACGATGGAATAATAGAATAGAAGAAGAAGAACACAACTGAGCAGAATCAGAGTAAACATGAATCTCACAGCGGAACGAATAAAATGTATTATAAAACATAACTTTGAAATACAAAACTATATTGTATATACATACCATTATCAGAGTACAATACATCATACCACAGCGGAAATAATCTCTAAATACTAACGGTGAAGCCTTCTGCTTTTAGCTCCTCCAAGTGTATCTATAAAAGCCTGAAACACTTGACTGCCCGTACAAATTTGGGCACCCAAGAGTTTAGGGAAAACAAACAAAATAAACTCTGGGTCAGTCATGGGACTGGTGTGAGTAAATTCCAACCATACTGTTTAACTTTTGAAAATCTTTTTGAAAGGAAAGGATAATAGTAAGACCAACCCACACATAAACATGGACGGTTTTTACCTTACTATAACCCAACATATTTTGATAGCAAAATTCCCATGATATTATAATAATGTCTAATCAAGTAAATAACTAAATAGTAGAACGCTTGCATCTCACGCTCTACATACATAGTATAAAATCAAAAACTGTAGAGCGCTTATTGGAGATTGGTTTCCAACTATGACAAGGTATGGGACCACCTGCCGATAGTGTATCTGTAGAGGCGAATACACTAGGTTCAAAAAGAACATCTTACAACCCGGCCCACACATGACCGACCACTCATTTCGCTTGAGTGTATCGAATGTATATCACCAACGGTTGGGCTCAAACCACTATTTCCCGAAAAGGGACAGCATCGAGATAGATTACTAGAAGTAAAAGGAATTTCTCTAGATAGGTGATTATACATCCTAATGGGAGCGACCCACATAGCCATGCTGCCTTCCCGATTTTTGTCATTTCCCAGTTGTGAAGCTTGAGGCTACGTCTATCCTTTAGAACATCTGGCCCCCATACACTTTGAATGCCACATCGTCATACCCATCAAATCACTAATTGATCTTCCCAAAAATATTACGGGTATAAAAGCCAAGAGAAACGAATTTCTCTGCCACCAGACGTAATACCTTGAAAAGATCGTCTTATGTGACCGTTAGGAATACTCTGTCAGATATTCGTCCATACAAGTTGTCCTGGGACTGGACAAACAGAAAACACCATTCTGGAACAGGACGACCCTTGCATTTCACTCTGTCTTAAATTATCTTCAGCATAATCTAAATTAGCAGCGCTTATGCCTATACGGAGTGGTTTCCGATAATATATCCAACTGGTCTCTCCGTATTGACAACGATGGTCAAAACACTTCGATAGTTGGTTATTTAACTATCAAAGTAAAAACAAACATCCATTCTAATGTACAACTAAACATCATACAATCACGGGCGCTTTTATTTAACATTTGTTTTATTATTCAAATTCCCATATCTTACTGGATATTTCTCAAACCTCGTTTTAGCCTTTTCACACTTCTTGGAAAACATTCCCAGTTATTATAAACTCTTATTCTCCCATGTTCTAGAAAATATACATTCGAAAACATTTCCATTCTTTTTCGCATTTCTTTATTTTCTACACTTGGATAATATACCATATTTATATTAGAAAAATATTTTCAATTTCATTTTAACTACTTAATCTGCAAACATTTACTTTTTAAACCTTATTCACTTTGAAATGTGAATATCTATTCTTATAGCAATCCGATTTCGTTTATCAAATAATTCTTATTTAGATAATAAATACCATTATAACTTAACATCGACCTCCTATTTGATTAAAACTCGTTTACCCTTCCTTTAGTTCGGAAATAACCATATATATATATTATTTACTCCTACTTCCATTTTCGTATAATTCATTTACACTTATTCGGGGAAAAACATAGTGAATTTCCAACCTTTCTAGTGTTATATATATAATAATCATGCTTAAGCTTGGTTAACAACATTAATTTATCATTTTAGTGAAAACTTGCAATGCACTGTAATATTCCCCTTATAACTAATCTCGACATAACAGTCATGCTTAAGCCTAGTCAACAAAATTATTTTATCGTTATAGTTCAAAACTTGCAAAGCGCTGTTATATTCCACTTTATAACTAATCTCGACATCTCTTTCTGTTACAAAAATCTTGACATCTCTTTCCGTTACAAAAATCTTGACATCTCTTTCTGTTACAAAAATCTTGACATCTCTAATTCAATAACATTTTAAATGAGGTCCACTTAAGAAACAATTATTTAATTAGAAATAATTAACTAATATTTTACTTTATAAAACGAACTATAAAATACCAGTTTATAATAGAATTTCTATTATAGTTTAAAGCTTCGCTTTAATTATAAAAATCTAATTTTTTTATAATTGACTTCGTTGATTTTCCTGACGGCCAATCAACTTCTTAACAAAAAGGTGAGTTTATGGTCGACTGCTGCCACTTCCTTAATCGATTTAGTCTATATCAAAATAACGTTGAATTTCCATTCAACATCAATATCCACGCAGGGTTTCAATGTTATTTGGGTTCAAACAGTGCATATATAAATAATATAAACAAACCGTACATGTAAATATTGAGGAATCCGGTTGGATTCCTCCAACCGATTTCCTGCGTCCACAGATGTTAGTCAACACAAATCACATAAATTCCATAATATGGAATATTTTAATCGATAGAATTGGTATCTAGCTAATGATGTATATCTGCAACGATATATATATAATTCAACCAATTTAACTGTAATTCGCATAAACGACCATCACACAACATTCAACCATTATTAAAATATAATTAAAATATTTTTAAAATAAATCAGAGTTAGTGAGTTTACTCACCTTTGCACGTTAACCATTAAATAATGATTTGCATTAGTCGATTTTATCAGCCATTAAATTTGCCTTAAAGTTCAACCGAGTTCCAAATGGTTCTGGGTCAGCTTCATAACGTCGTCTGCCTTCGTACGGTTCAGGCTAATCAGACCTCTTGAAATTCTTTTGTCTTTCCGGCCCAAAACCACCTTCAAACCCATGACCGAAATCAATAGCTTCTTCCTCGTTGGTAGATATTTCAACCGCTTCTCCATTTAATCCACTATTTAACAATTTTCATCCTCCACCATAACATATAGCTCTAAGTTCAAGTACCAGTATCACGGCTGTTTCCATCTACCATGGGTTTAAATCCACGCAGTCATCCCCAAACCTCGTGATTAACTTTGTTAATTACCACCCTAATCTGTTTTCCCGAATACACGTTTTTACCCAGTCCTACCATCTTCACAATTGCCAAGTTTTCCACTCCATCCTATTTCCAGAAATTCCAATTCCCGTCCGCAACTTCTTCATCCACCATATTCAAAATCCTCACACATACATCGATAGCCATGCCTCACGGCTCGATCATGCCCAGATCATACCCAGCAACTTCATAACGTGAACACTACCTCGACAACCACTTTCCACTCAGCTCGACTCCTCATAACCAACTTCTTGCCGTACTACAGGCAGCAAACTTACACGTCACCCAGCTTCCCCCTTAACTACAAACCACTCATCACACATTCTGTCGACGCTATGAGAACATACGCAAATTGAACAGCCGGGCTTGTTGGATTTAAATTTTTAGAGTGTACCATTTTCTGTTAAAGGAATAAATCTGTTTCGATTTTCCAATTTGTTTTGAGGGTGGCTGCTTTGGTTTGGATATTGAGTTCAGCGAATGGACGGAGTTATTTATTTATAGACAAGGTTACTTGGTTGCCAAGGGATAGAATGTAGTTGCTAGTATATAGGTTTTGTAGAAAATTTCAACATCATGATTTGAGATTTCAGTAGCATTTGATTTGATTATACAGGGAAGCATAGCTCAGCTTAGGGTAGCACTGCGTAAGGACGGAATCGAAAACTTAAGGGCTAAGGAATCCATATTTTAATTGTTTTTAAATACCTGTATGCTAAGTCGCTGTGCAGAATTTTTCGTTTATTGAATTTGGCCTTATGATGTCAGCAGTTGGCCTTTAAACTTTGAATTTCAAGTTGGAACTGATGTGTGTGTGTATATATATAAATCTATCTTTTGGCTTATAGGAAATACAAGTATGACACCACTATGTTTAGGGGTAGCACTACAGTGATTAGTCGACTCAGTAAAATAAGGTAGGTTAGGCGTTGAGATTTTATTTCATAGAATGTATTTGCGTGTATTGGCGTAGATTGGGTAAGCAAGCTATTTCTTGGTTATGAAGACTTAGGTTATGGTGATATTTAATACAAAACGGTATAGATTTACACCTTGATTGTACTACACATGTGCCTTAGCAATCGATGGGCATGTGCAAGCTTATTCCGTAGCTCTGCCTTTTAGCTAGCGTGAAAGCACAGGGTAAGTGATGTGCAGTTCTCTACAGGGTGTCCTTTATTTCAAGGCATGATAAATTAAATTTATAGTACCTAGTATTTGCAACACTTTAGCATCTGGAGTTCAAAATGGTGATTTATGCTATACGCGATGATGTCCAACTTAGTGTCGAAGGCAAAACTTTGACTTGATATGATTGTTCTTTTGCCATCTAGTTTCAAGATTTGTTTTCTAGCAAAGTCAGAATTATGTGTTGCTAGCCCAGGTTTTAGATTACTTGTATGGTTCATTCTATATATTTATAAATATAGGGACAAGATTCTGACACCTATGTTGCATACCAAAATGATTTACTATGGACAAAAATAATAATGCGACCGTGTCCAGCGAGGTATCAGGATTCCAAAAATATAATAATATCGGTAGGTTAACTCATATTGTGAAACCCCAAAATGATGTCACAGGGTGCAAAACACTCCAAATAAAATGTTGTGTATTTAATTAATTAAAAATTGTAGTAAAATTCTAAAAATTTGATTATCACTATGTCTCAAAAGAATCCTGTCCAAATTTACAACCGGGATCTAGTTATATCAAATAAACCGTTAAGGTCGATAAATGATTTTATAGCGACTATTTGAAAAATTGATTTGGACATATCTTGCAATCTATAAGACAAAAATTTGATTTTTCTCTTCCACTAGAAAAATACAGTTCAACAGATTCCAACATTTCTTGTTTCAAAGAAATCCGACTGATAACGGGTCCTATACACTCTGTTGAAGTTCAGAACATTAAATTACGAACTGCCGCGATATTTCGGGTTCGATTATATTTAATATATATTTTTACACGTTCAACTTCGTTTTATTTAATATATAAATCCACTTATATTACGAATACAATATTTAAACTGATTTAAATATTCAAATACGAACCGACAAAATGCGGGGCATTATAATATTTATACATGTGAGTGATGAGACCTCCTTTATTTCATGTATGTACAGCAGTTGGCATTAAAACTATCATAGAAAATACAAATTGTTTCATATAGCCTGATATTAAAACAAAAGTTTCTATGTCGTTTTGTAGTTTCAGTGCTATTTGTAATCTATAGACTTAATACGGGTATTATGACATGTATGTAGGCACTTGGCATTAACTCATAACTTGATATCCTTAGAATAAAATATGCACTATGAGTAGTTTAATCCTCCTATTCTTGTAGGTGGACAATATGGGACACTGCAACTTTGACTTCATGAACAATATGAGACACTACAACTTTGGACTTCATGCCTTCATATTACAAATAACGCATTTTATTATTATATAATAATATAATTTTTATTTTAATTCGTTTTTTTAGGTGATTTTTTTTGCAGTTGTGGTATTCATATCAGTTCAAAATTTCTTGTAAATTTATACCAATTTCTCTATATTTTCATACTTACCTATACATTATATTTTGCTATTACTTTTTGGTTCGAGCATGAAGTATCCAAATTGCCCTTCAAATAATTAATTTACATATTCAAATAATTAATTGTCCAAAATTTTAGGTACTGTCCAAAGAATATGCATGTGAGGAAAAACGGATAAGCATATCTAAATATAATTAGAAATAAATAATATATAGAGAGAAAGAAAATGAAGCGACCTGAACTTCCCAATGAAGGAAAGCACGGATAGAGTTGAGGACAAGACAAATCAGAACGCAAACAGAAGAACATTTCATTGTTTATGACAACAATTCCATCAGAATACAAGAATATATACGGTATGAATAAATATTACACATTTGATAAATATCATATATTTAAATACATTATTGCAGCGAAAAAATAATACAAAACATAACTGAATGAAATACACAGATACAGAGCTTTCCGAATATCACTTTAGCTATAAACCAGGATCATGTGAATATAAATCTGCAAAACCAAAGCTACTAGCTGCCCTACGGAAAATAAGGGCACCCAGAGTTTAGGTTAAAACAATAAACTCCAGGTCAGTCATGTGACTGGTGTGAGAACTAAAACAATTATTTAAAACCTTACTTTAAAAGAGTAATTCAAGGGACCACGCCATATAACACGGAACGGGTTTCATCCCAAGAATACTAGTGCATATAATAAAACAGCGCAATGCTTTTTGGAAAATGATGCAATTATAAGACCTAGGTCCCATCACACAATGCAACTCAAGCCGGAGGATAGGGTTTTCCCTTATAATAGCCAAACAAGCTTGGTACGTTTTAAAACAAATCATTTGATACTATTATAAGTGTATAGTGTCAAATAAATTTCAATCATAAATATCAATCCTAGGCGGCATGGGTACCATCTATCATGCAGCCATACTAGGCTCTACAAATAAAACCGCAAGTCACGTATTGGAAATTGGATTTCCATCATGAGCCGAGGTAAGGGACAAGTTCCTCTCCGTTCGAGACACTCCAGCAAATGTCTCAGGACCACACACAGCGATCCTTGGAATCGGTTGGGCCGGTCCTCTCTTACTTTTGAGGATTAGTTATTCCTGAACACACGTTCCCGGTCCTTTCAGATCTATATCTGAGGCGCCTCGCATTCCAACACCCACACAGGTAAAAAGTATATAAATGTCAGGGCTGGTAGGTCACTGACATCACACATAGCTAGAAAGAAACGTCGTGTTCTCCCAACGATCCGTATCCCTTTTTGACTCATAACGAGGTGTGAGGCTCGCGAATTCACGCTATACACAAAGTTATGCCATACAAGTTGTGCTTTGATCATCAACCACAAGACTTTGCTTTTCAACAGAAGCCTTGATTATCTACCTTGTAGGCATGCCACATAGGCAATTCATACCATGCGACTGATATCCATCGATATACAACCTCTGAGCTCATACGTTTCAGAGAAGGGTGTTAAGCAAGAGAATAAATTCTCCGCCACCAAACAGATGTATATTTAATAGAGATCAATCAACAAAGAATAAAATCCAGTGTTAGACACACAGTCCATTTACAAGTTCGTTCTGGGTCTGAACGAAACCGAAGGCACTTTCCTCGCATATCCATCAATCTCCAAGTACATCTGGACGATCACCAACTGATTCCCTCATCTTGGATGTACAGCCCAATCAAGATCATCAGTAATCACCCAAACGATGTGAAGACTTCCGGTCTTCAACCAACATCTTCATCTTCGACTTATCGTCGAATCGGTTATTCAGGATGGGTATAAAACTGGCCTTTCCGAATAACCCGCGTATATAATAAACAAATGTTACACAACCACAACATACGCCTCATTCCAATTCAGAATATTCTTTTATTCAGATATTCACATTCTTAGTGAAAGGTTCCCATTAATTTTATCAAAGATAAATTCTTCTAAATTTATTCTTTAATCTTCCTTTGGATATCATTTCAAACCATATTATGGTTTTCCAAACTAGCCGGGATTAACGAACCACACCGAAGTAGTTATTTATTTTATTTCCCAATCCCAACCTTTTTATCCCATGGAGCAAAACTGGTAATACTCCATATCTAACACCACGGTGCTATCGGTAAAGTTAATTACCATTTCACGTTCAAATCTAGTTAAAGATTTTAACTATCGCTTTGGGGCAAAACTGGTGATACTCCATTCTCGATCATTTCAGTCTGATTAAAGATTCATTAAAACTCCACTTAGTTTTAATCTTCCCAAAAATCAATATCTTGTCTTTCACTGGGTTAAAGAACCAATGTCATCTAAAACAAGGTTTACGATAAACCCAAAATCACATTCCATTGTTAATCAGGTTAAAGAACAAGTGTTATTCAAAACACCGCTCATGATAAACCCAAAAACTAATTTAAATTCAGTTCCAATTAAATACTAATTAACTGGACAATTTCACTAAATCTTAATTAAAAGATTTATTCTTTTCTACACTGGGTCCAAGAACAGTGTTATTTAAGACACCATTCATGATGAACCCCAAAATCCCATTTGATATTAAATACTAGGCTCTGAATAGAAAATATATCGGCTTATATTCAATACCAAATTCTGAAACCAACAAATATCGTATTGGAAATAACGATATAAATATATCTTTCAAATTTCCACAACCATATCTGTATAATCATGAAATCCAACATCGAAATATTCCGAAGATATTTTGATTCAAATCCATTCCAATTTGTATATTGGAAATTCTGATTATTTTTAAAACCATTTCAAATCCAATTTAATTATTTAAAAATATTGGATTTTAATTCTAGTTCATAACTAGTTCATTTCGATAAAAATATATTTTTATCCTTTCAAATAGGGAATTTTTCATCCCATTCCTTTTCAATTCAAATATTATGATTTTACACAAATTATTAATAATTTTAGTAATTTTATCAACGCCCGTACAGTCGATTTCCAATAACGGTCGTCGATCTGCACTTACAGCGACCTTTTCCAAATCTTATTTAGACATAATTCCAAATCCACCGTTAGATTTCAGATTTCTAATATTCATTGGAAATCTCTTTTCGATACGAACCCAACGGTTCCGGTTTCAGGAGAATCCGACGGTCGGATCTCCCGCAACGTCAATTCGAAGTCAATGGTCGAAATTCGTGAACTGCCGCGGCGCGGCGCGTTCTATTCTGGACTTTAATATATATAATATATATATTATATATACTTCGTCGACTTCAATTCAAAACGTATTTTACAATTTGTTTTAAATTCGTTTTCGAAACGATTTCAACTTCATATTCAATTTCGAATCGAAATTGAATATTCCACTTCATCGATATACAAATGATAATATTTTCAAAACGTTGTATTTTGAAATCACTTCCTTTTCTATATTTATTATAAAAATGAATATAATCGATATAAATATCGTTCACATCAAAATGGCGCATCTCTAATCAACACGACTTTATATATTTCAATAACTTCGTTATTCTATTCAACAAATGAACATGTATTTCTTTCAACACATGAATATTTATTAATTCTTACTTACAAAAAAAGGGTGAATTTTATTGTATAAATATTTTATTCAACACATGAATACACTTTCAACACATGAATTCTCAACACATGAGCATCGTCAACACATGACTATTTATTCTATTCAACACCTGAATTTTCTTTTATAATATTCCTAATTTTCCAAATTGGAATGAGGCCCAATCAATAACCATATAATGTTAATTATATGGATTTCCATACAACACATGTATATAATAGCAACAATAAATAACAATCGTCATCCAGAGTGCACCACACAACTACAGAAGCATTAAATATAAATATTTAACGCTTACACAGCATGTCAATCAAACAATCGACATATCACTAAACAACTGGGATTAGTGTACACCAAATATCATCCCAACACCCGTGTGGTGTTTCAAATCAACAAACACATATTTTTATTCAGACAAACGTTAAAAATAATATTTTTAACGATCAAATATTTTTAACTATATAATTTTTTTATTTCATTTCACATCACACAATCAATTTTCACCGCAACCAACAATCAAACATACAAGCCATCCATGGTCTGTGGACGACAGGTGTCGGGTGCTGCTAAGCACCGTCTGCATCCTAGTATATATTTTAATTAGAAAAGAAAATTTAAAGTGAGAAGTTCTCACAGAGGGTTCCACTCCGCCGTGCTTTACTTTTGAACTGCTAAACCTTCTGGATCTGTTTAAAATTCCAATGCATTCCTTTTCACGCTGTTCATATATAAAATTTAAATTTTTATTGCTTCATTCCAATAAATAAAAATCATATTTTTATTTCTACTTCGTATATTTTTACAATGCTTCTTTCTATATAAGAATTATATATTTTTATATTTCTACTTTTCATTTTTAAAAATCGTATCTTCTCGTTAATAAAAGTCTAATCCTTTCTTCATTAAAAATAATGTCTTTACTAAGTTAAAAATATTATCTTTCTTTGATTAGAAATCATATATTTTTTCCTTTGAAAGATCAAATCTTTTAACTTCTAAAAATCAATTCTTTTTACTTCTTCTTTACATAAGATAAAAATCATGTTTTTATTATCTACATTATATTAAAGTCATATTTTTATTATCTCTATTCTATAAAAAGAATATTTTTTTATTTCACATATGATAAAAATCATATTTTTATAATATAAAAATCGTATCTTTCCTAATTCAAAGATATAATTTTTTTCGCTATTTCATTATAAAAATCATTTCTTTATCTCTTCTATAAATTAAAAATCAAATTTTTATTCTTTATAAAATATAAAAATCATATTTTTACAAATAGAAGTATAATCTTTTCACTTTTATAACGATGTTTACATAATAAAAATCCTATCTTTATTCAGATAAAAATCCAACCTTTCTTCGCTAACATCGTAGATAAAAATCCGACCTTTCTTCTCATTAAAAATCTAATCTTTTCAATTTCAAAAATCAAATCTTTTCCTAATTTTATATATAAACAAAGTATTGCTTTATATATAAATAAATTTTCCATGGTTTAAAATAAATAAATAAAATCGGATCTAAAAGAAAATAAATAATAAATAAATGGGAGGGCTTACTGTTTTTTTTCTTCCAACGAGGGGGGGTTTCACGTCGTCGAACTGAGAAGAGAGGGGGAAGGGGAGGGTCGCGCGAGGTAGGTGGGTGGCGGTTGTGGGACCAAGGATGGTGGCGGCGCGGTTTTACCGAGGGGGGCAACGGGCTTGGAGGTTCATGGTCTTCTCAGAAGAGGGGGAGAAGGAAGCGAAGGAGAAGGAAGAGGTGAGGGAGAGGGAGTGGAGGTCGAGCGGCGGTGGGGTGCTCCTGGCGTTGCGGCGCGTTGCACGATAGGGGGGCGACGGTTTTTTCTTCTTCTTTTCGTCTGTTGAGTATTGAAGAAGGGGGAGAGATTAAAGAAAGTGGGGCTATTATATAAATAAATATATATATTATTATTAAATTTTCTAAAAAGCAAATTTTATTTTTGACCTCTAAACGAGACCCACCGCCTATCATCCCTAGCTAATTACCCTTATTCTGAACACAATGGGAGATGTTTCATCAGCTAATTCGATCGTTTCGATCAGTTTTCGTCAAAATCAACATAGAACTCTATATATTGAATTTGAACTCGTATTTCAATTTACCGGGGCCACATACAGACTCTAAAAATTCTCGAAAAATATTTTCTAGCTTCGTATTGACGATACGGTCCTAACAAAATTAATTTCGTCAAATTCCGAGACCGTTTGAAAAATGACCATTTTCCAGCCGATTAAAATCAACTAAAACTAGTCAAACACGTTTTCCTTTGCCACGCTCACATATTGATTCGAAAAATTACAAATTTTGAAATCTAGCAATAACTTGACCTCACAGATCCAACAAAAGTGGTTTCATCGAAATCCGAGGTCGTTTGCGAAATTTCCATTTTTAAGGGCCAGAATTCCATAGCGACTATTCTGAATTTTCAACTGGACATGTCTTTTGATTTCCGCTATGAAATTTTGATTTTTTGGATCGTTGGAAAGATATTCTCAAATAGATTCTAATATTTTTGGTTTCACTAAAATCTAGTTTATTTTGAATCCTGTACATTCATTTGAACTTTGAAATCGAATTATCGAACTACCGCGCCATTTTCAATTCCTTTTATAATTATAAATAATTATTTATATTCTAACGACGATTCAAATAAATAAATACGTTCTAATTATATTCAAAGTAAATTTCTCGTCGATATTATTTAAAATAATTCATTTTAAATATTCAAAATTCATCAAAATTGCCAAAATAAAAATTTTAAATTGGCTCAGAATTTCCGGGTTATTACAATCTACCCCACTTAAAACTTTTCAACCCAGAAAAGGAACGAAGCTGAAAGTTATTTTATTATTCAACTCAACCTCCAATATTTTCTTTACGGCTTAAGTTCTTCAACTTTTCAATTTCTAAGAACTTTTCAAAATTTTCAAAAATTTGGCTAACACCCTAAATTTTCGAAAAATTTCGCCATAACCTCCCCTGCACCGGGGACTTCGGGATATTTCATATAGCCTCTCATGGCCTTCTTCAATCCAAAAGAAAAAGAAAAAGCTAAGCGGCTAGCCAATCGGCTCATAAAATCATCCTAAACCCAAGAAATACAATAAATATGTACCTATTTATCGGGCAAACAATTTTATTCCTCTTCTCTGGCCTCCTTGCTATGACCTGTTCACACATATATACATGTACATGTATGCAAATTCAAACAATTTTCAATACAGTTCAATATTTGGTTCAGTTTGGCCTAAATTCACAGTTCATTCACATAATGGTTTAAAGGAATAATCATACAACACAACCATCAGTCAATTAGCTGATTAGCTTTTCAAATTCATAATTCTGATATATATACAGAAAATCACATTTTTGGTGTTAAATCACAACAATATATTCTAGCTATATTTAGGTTCTCACACCAGTCAATTGGAAATATATAGAAATCCCACCTTCGTTACTCGAAAATAAATATTGATAACGCTGCAGCATTATCAGAATCATCCCTGGGCGACATAGAGTGTGATTCTATATCAATCCAGTATATTAAAACTTCGAATATACGTTTGCAAGGCATATATGCAAAATCTTTATATATTGGATTGTCCAAACCAATACAAATAAAATATTCAAATACGTATAATATGGTTTAAATTTCAAAACAAAATTTGTTTTCATTTTAAAAACACACTCTTCACACTCGTTCTAGGATACTACTGATCCTATCTCTAACGAGTCATTCTTATTGGATATTACTAATCTAATCTCTGATGAATTCTTTCTTATGGTTCTAATGCGTCTTGTTCTCGAGCTCTGTAAACCAGAGCTCTGATACCAAATGAAGCGACCCGAACTTCCCAATGAAGGAAAGCACGGATAGAGTTGAGGACAAGACAAATCAGAACGCAAACAGAAGAACATTTCATTGTTTATTACATCCATCAGAATTCAAGAATATACAGGGTATGAATAAATATTACACATTTGATAAATATCAGAGATTTAACTGAAAGAAATACACGGGTACAGAGCTTTCCGAATATCATTTCAGCCATAAAGCAGGATCCTTTGAATATAAATCTGCAAGACCAAAACTACTAGCTGCCCATGCGGAAAATAAGGGCACCCAGAGTTTAGGTTAAAACAATAAACTCCAGGTCAGTCATGTGACTGGCGTGAGAACTAAAACAGTTATTTAAAACCTTACTTTAAAAGAGTAATTCAAGGGACCACGCCGTATAACACGGAACGGGTTTCCTCCCAAGAATACTAGTGCATATAACAAAACAGAGCAATGCTTTTGGAAAATGAAGCTATTATAAGACCCAGGTCCCATCACACAATGCAACGCAAGCCGGAGGATAGGGTTTTCCCTTATAATAGCCCAACATGCTTCGTACATTTTAAAACAAATCATTTGATACTATTATATGTGTATAGTGTCAAATCAATTTCAATCATAAATATTAATCCTAGGTGGCATGGGTACCATCTATCATGTCGCCATACTAGGCTCTACAAATAAAACCGCAAGTCACGTATTGGAAATTGGATTTCCGTCATGAGTCGAGGCAAGGGGCAAGCTCCACTCCGTTCGAGACACTCCAGCAAATGTCTCATGACCACATACAACGATCCTTGGAATCAGTTGGGCTGGTCCTCTCTCACTTTTGAGGATTAGTTATTCCTGAACACACGTTTCCCGGTCCTTTCAGACCTATATCTGAGGCGCCTTGTATTCCAACATCCACACAGGTAAAAAATTATATAAATGTCAGGGCTGGTAGGTCACTGACATCACCCATAGCTAGAAAGAAATGTCGTGTTCTCGCAACGGTCCGTATCCCGTTTTTGACTCATACCGAGGTGTGAGGCTCGCGAATTCACGCTATACACAAAGCAGTGCCACACAGGCTGTGATTTGATCATCAACCACAAGACTTTGCTTTTCAACAAAAGCCTTGATCATTTGCCACTTAGGCATGCCACACAAGCAATTCACTCCATGGGTCTGATGTCCATCGATATACAACCTCTGAGCTCATACGTCTCAGAGAAGGGTGTTAAGAAAGAGAATAAATCCTCCACCACCAAACAGATGTATATTTAATAGAAATCAATCAATACAGAATAAAATCCAGTGTCAGACACATAGTCCATTTACAAGTTCGTTCTGGGTCTGAACGAAACTGGAGGCACTTTCCTCGCATATCCATCGATCTCCAAGTACGTCTGGACGATCACTAACTGATTCCCTCATCTTCGGTGTACAGCCCAATAAAGATCATCAGTAATCACCCAAACGATGTGAAGACTTCCGGTCTTCAACCACCATCTTCATCTTCGACTTATCGTCGAATCGGTTTTTCAGAATGGGTATAAACCTGGCCTTTTCGAATAACCCGCGTATATAATAAACAAATGTTACACAACCACAACATACGCCTCATTCCAATTCAGAATATTCTTTTATTCAGATATTCACATTCTTAGGGAAAGGTTCCTATTAATTTTATCAAAGATAAATTCTTCTAAATTTATTCTTTAATCTTCCTTTGGATATCATTTCAAACCATATTATGGTTTTCCAAACTAGCCGGGATTAATGAACCACACCGAAGTAGTTATTTATTTTATTTCCCAATCCTAATCTATTTATCCCATGGAGCAAAATTGGTAATACTCCATATCTAACACCACGGTGCTATCGGTAAAGTTAATTACCATTTCACGTTCAAATCTAATTAAAGATTTTAACTATCGCTTTGGAGCAAAACTGGTGATACTCCATTCTTGATCATTTCAATCTGATTAAAGATTCATTAAAACTCCGCTTAGTTTTAATCTTCCCAAAATTCAATATCCTGTCTTTAGCTGGGTCAAAGAACCAGTGTCATCTAAAACACGGTTCACGATAAACCCAAAATCACATTCAATTGTTAATCGGGTTAAAGAACAGGTGTTATTCAAAACACCGCTCACGATAAACCCAAAAACCAATTTAAATTCAGTTCCAATTAAATACTAATTAGCTGGACAATTTCACTAAATCTTAATTAAAAGATTTATTCTTTTCTACACTGGGTCCAAGAACAGTGTTATATAAGACACCATTCACCACGAACCCCAAAATCCCATTTGATATTAAGTACAAGGCTCTGAATAGAAAATATATCGGCTTATATTCAATATCAAATTCTGAAACCAACAAATATCATATTGGAAATAACGATATAAATATATCTTTCAAATTTCCACAACCATACATGTATAATCACGAAATCCAACATCGAAATATTCCGAAGATAATTTTGATTCAAATCCATTCCAATTCGTATATTGGAAATTCTGCTTATTTTTAAAACCATTTCAAATCCAATTTATTTATTTAAAAATATTGGATTTTAATTCTAGTTCATAACTAGTTCATTTCGATAAAAATATATTTTTATCGTTTCAAATAGGGAATTTTTCATCCCAGTTCTTTACAATTCATATATTACGATTTTACACAAATTATTAATATTTTTATTAATTTTATCAAGGCCCGTACAGTCGATTTCCAATAACGGTCGTCGATCTGACCTTTTCCAAATTTTATTTGGACATAATTCCAAATCCAACCGTTAGATTTCAGATTTCTAATATTCATTGGAAAGCTCTTTTCGATAGAACCCAACGGTTCCGGTTTCAGCAGAATCCGACGGTCGGATCTCCCGCAACCTCAATTCGAAGTCAATGGTCGAAATTCATGAACTGTCGCGGCATGGTGCATTCTATTCTGGCCAATTAATATATATAATATATATATTATATATACTTCGTCGATTTCAATTCAAAACATATTTTATAATTCGTTTTAAATTCGTTTTCGAAACGATTTCAACTTCATATTCAATTTCGAATCAAAATTGAATATTCCACTCCTTCAATATACAAATGATAATATTTTTAAAATGTTATATTTTGAAATCACTTCCTTTTCTATATTTATTATAAAAACAAATATAATCGATATAAATATCGTTCACATCAAAATGGCGCATCTCTAATCAACACGGCTTTATATATTTCAATAACTTCGTTATTCTATTCAACAAATGAACATGTATTTCTTTCAACACATGAATATTTATTAATTCTTACTTACAAATAAAAAAGGGTGAATTTTATTGTATAAATATTTTATGCAACACATGAA
The DNA here is from genome assembly GCA_030737875.1 of Allium sativum. NCBI lineage: Eukaryota > Viridiplantae > Streptophyta > Magnoliopsida > Asparagales > Amaryllidaceae > Allium > Allium sativum. The sequence continues at coordinate 763,978,921 of CM060912.1, read as the reverse complement.
TACACTTTCAAAACATGAATTCTCAACACATGAGCATCATCAACACATGACTATTTATTTTATTCAACACCTGAATTTTTTTTTATAATATTCTTAATTTTCCAAATTGGAATGAGGCCCAATCAATTACCATATAATGTTAATTATATGGATTTCCATACAACATATGTATATAATGGCAACGATAAATAACAATCGTCATCCAGAGTGCACCACACAACTACATAAGCATTAAATATAAATATTTAACGCTTACACAGCCTGTCAATCAAACGATCGACATATCACTAAACAATTGAGATTAGTGTATGCCAAATATCATCCCAACACCCGTGTGGGGTTTCAAATCAACAAACGCATATTTTTGTTCACACACACGTTAAAAATAATATTTTTGACGATCAAATATTTTTAACTATATAAATATTTTATTTCATTTCACATCACACAATCAATTTTCACCACAACCAACGATCAAACATACAAGCCATCTATGGTCTATGGACGACGGGTGTCGGGTGCTGCTAAGCACCGTCTGCATCCTAGTATATATTTTAACTAGAAAAGAAAATTTAAAGTGAGAAGTTCTCACAGAGGGTTCCACTCCACCGTGCTTTACTTTTGAACTGCTGAACCGTCTGGATCTGTTTGAAATTCCAATGCAGTCCTTTTCACGTTGTTCATATTTAAAAATTATATTTTTATTGCTTCATTCCAACAAATAAAAATCATATTTTTATTTCTACTTCATATATTTTTACAACGCTTCTTTCTATATAAGAATTATATATTTTTATATTTCTATTTTTCATTTTTAAAAATTGTATCTTCTCATTAATAAAAGTCTAATCCTTTCTTCATTAAAAATCTCGTCTTTACTAACTTAAAAATATTATCTTTCTTTGATTAGAAATCATATATTTTTCGCTTTGAAAGATCAAATCTTTTAACTTCTAAAAATCCAATCTTTTTACTTCTTCTTTACATAAGATAAAAATCATGTTTTTATTGTGTACATTATATAAAAATCATATTTTTATTATCTCTATTTTATAAAAATTATATTTTTATATTTCACATATGAGAATAATCATATTTTTATAATATAAAAATCATATCTTTCCTACTTCAAAGATATAATATTTTCGCTATTCCATTATAAAAATCATTTCTTTATCTCTTCTATAAATTAAAAATCGAATTTTTATTCTTTCTAAAATATAAAAATCATATTTTTATAAGTAAAAATATAATCTTTTCACTTTTATAATGATGTTTACATAATAAAATTCCTATCTTTATTCGAATAAAAATCCAACCTTTCTTCGCTAACATCGTATATAAAAATCCGACCTTTCTTCTCATTAAAAATCTAATCTTTTCAATTTCAAAAATCAAATCTTTTCCTAATTTTATATATAAACAAAGTATTGCTTTATATATAAATAAAATTTCCATGGTTTAAAATAAATAAATAAAATCGGATCTAAAAGAAAATAAATAATAAATAAATAGGAGGGCTTACTGTTTTTTTCTTCCAGCGTGAGGGGGGGTTCGCGTCGTCGAACTGAGAAGAGAGGCGGAAGGGGAGGGTCGCGCGAGGTAGGCGAAGCAGAGGGAGGTAGACGGCGGCTATGGGACCAAGGATGGTGGCGGCGTGGTTTTACCGGGGGGGGGGGGGGGGCAACGGGCTTGGAGGTTCACGGGCTTCTCAGAAGAGGGGGAGAAGGAAGCAGAGTAGAAGAAGGAGGTGAGGGAGAGGGAGTAGAGGTCGAGCGGCGGTGGGGTGCTCCTGGCGTGGCAGCGCGTTCCACGATGGGGGGGCGACGGTTTTTTTTTTCATTTCTTCTGTTGAGTATTGAAGAAGGGGGAGAGATTAAAGAAAGGGGGGCTATTATGTAAATATATATATATATATATTATTATTAAATTTTCTAAAAAGCAACTTTTATTTTCGACCTCTAAACAAGACCCACCGCCTGTTGTCCCTAGCTAAATACCCCCATTCCGAACACAATGGGATATGTTTCATCAGTCGATTCGATTGTTTCGATCAGTTTTCGTCAAAATCAACATATAACTCTATATATTGAATTTGAACTCGCATTTCAATTTACCGGGGCCACAAACGGACTCTAAAAATTCTCGAAAAATATTTTCTAGCTTCGTATTGACGATACGGTCCTAACAAAACTAATTTTGTCAAATTCCGAGATCGTTTGAAAAAAGACCATTTTCCAGTCGATTAAAATCAACTAAAACTGGTCAAATGCGTTTTCCTTTGCCACGCTCACATATTGATTCGAAAAATTACGAATTTTGAAACCTAACAATAACTTGACCTCATGGATCCAACAAAAGTGGTTTCATCGAAATCCGAGGTCGCTTGCAAAATTTCCATTTTTAAGGGCTAGAATTCCATAGGGACTATTCTGAATTTTCAACTGGACATATCTTTTGATTCCCGCTATGAAATTTTTATTTTTCAGATTCGTTGGAAAGATATTCTCAAATAGATTCTAATATTTTTGGTTTCACAAAAATCCGGTTTATTTTGAATCCTGTTCATTCATTTGAACTTTGAAATCGAATCATCGAACTACCGCGCCATTTTCAATTCCTTTTATTATTATAAATAATTATTTATATTCTAACGACGATTCAAATAAATAAATACGTTCTAATTATATTCAAGGTAAATTTCTCGTCGATATTATTTAAAATAATTCATTATAAATATTCAAAATTCATCAAAATTGCCAATATAAAAATTTCAAATTGACTCAGAATTTCCGGGTTATTACAGAAAATGGGGAGAGAGAGAGACAAGGGGAAATAACATGAAAAAAGCGAAAATAAATCAATGTAGACAAAATTGGTAAATATGGACTATAAATTCACGCGTTTTAATATCGCCTTTTTTATCACATAATCGCAAAATCAAATAAATAATTTATTCGAACTTTACTTTTACGTTAACATAAACATATATGTATTATATTAATAAATCATTGATTATAATTAACGTACAATTCTTTTTAAAATGAAAGATTCCAATCAAGTTAACAAAATTAATGTCAATTTTAAAATACACTACACCATATCAGCCAATTTGGCACAGATGGATGCAGACATGTAATACGGGTAAAAGCCGTATCATATTTGATGGTGCTCAAATCCGTATCAAAATACATTTTGCGATCCACGTCACCCCAAACGCCCTAAATCTGACCGTCCATCAACGAAGCCCCGGATTAGTCATTTTGATACGGCTTTGGGCCAAATTGAATCCGTATCATATTGTGCATCCCATTGGACACTCCGAATAAAAGTTTTGGCCACTCCCTTTTCAATTTGTTTTACTTTAATGGTGACCGAAAACCCAAATTAGGGTTTTCGGTCACCAAATCGTGCCTCCACCTTCGACAGGGTCGAACAACCCTTTCCATTGCCAGAAACACAGCAACCCTACGTGATCTATTTTTTTATAGTGATCTATGCATCATCTATATTCTTTAACAAAATAATGCACTCATTTATAACCCTGTTATCTGATGTTAATTTAACAGGTTTGTTGAAAAATTTGGTCGATGGATTATTACTAGACTTTCTGGTTAATATTTTAATAGGCGACCACCAGGTGGATGCATTTTAGCTCACGTGTAGGGTCGGGTATCCACGTTTATTAGCTTTATTCAAATGTCGGATGATGCTGCACTTAACCTTAGTAAAAAGCTGCTTTCACAAACAACTTTTCCCTTACTTTGTAGCAGAGACTTTAGTATAAGCAATCTTGCACTACACAATCTGCTTCAAAGAAACTGAAAGTTGCAAGTGAAAGCAGCTTTTTCCAAAGGTTAAGTGAAGCGGCATTCGACGTTTGAATAAAGCTAATAAGCATGGATTACTGACCCTACACGTGAGCTAAAATGCATCCACCTGGTGGATCGCCCAGTAAATTCTTAATCAGAAAAAGTCGAGTATGTGTGTCATCCTACGATGATGATTCGATATCTTAGGACGTTGGAGCAGGTATATATTATTTTACACTTATCTCTACGTAGTATCTTACGTAAGAACTGAATGGACATGTACTTGTGTGCACATCTTGAATATTCTTTTCGTTTATTTATTCCTTTTTGTGTGTTGTAACACCCCACCTCCACTAGGATCACTCCTTAGAATGTACTAGCTTTGGAGGGGCGTTATTGTGAAGGTAAACATGCACAGAGATATAGCAAGACAGAGTATATAAAAATAAATATAAGTAAAGCAGCGGTAGCAGATAAAAAAAACCCATCATCATCATCTCAGAAAAACCCACATAGTCAAGTACATAATATCAAAATGTCATGATCCAAAATACAACTCCAGTCTAGATACGTGATAACAAAATACATAGTAAACATCAGTACTAATCCCCAGAAATAAAAGATAAGCCACAGCTAGCTCAGATCCATACATGAGCTATCCAACAAGCAAGTCAAAGATCCACTAAGCGGATGTAGTCCCTCCCTGAGAACCTGTGGGGGGGGGGGGGGGAACGGAAGAAAAGAAGCGAAAGAAAACAGGTCAGTCAAAAAGACTGGTAAGCCCTACTACGATCAATCTATAAACTAATAAAGTTAACAGTATGATGGAAACTGAGAGGCACATTCTGGCAACAGATAAAGGTGACATCACATAGACGAGATTAATCTTTGCACCACAGTGTACTAGCAAAACCACAAAACAAATCTTGATCCCTTAGCCCAAACTTTGGCCCAATAACATGAAGTGACCTTAGTATAAGGCCCAGCCCAACGGTCTAGTCGATCGGCTCCCTATAAACCTAACACGTCGAGTGTTGGTGTCCATACGGCCCACATGGATGTAGTCAGACTGCGCTGGGTCCACCCTTGGGTGTATCAAGCCCTCGGGTGTCAACCCCAGACACCTAAGCAATAATGCACAGTCTAAGCCTACTGGTACCCGTGCCTCGAGTTTGTCCAACATCGGACTACGTGCACGTCCGTAGCCCGCCGGACCCGCACCGCTGTACCACTCAGCCGTCGCTTTGGCCGCTTACATCAGTCCAGTAATCGTGCCCCGCCCTAGCCTAGCCTCTAGGGTTGTGATGATACCAAACTGGGATTACTGCTGGAACAGACCACGTTGCTAGGGTTTCTAAGAGGGTTAAGTGTGGTTTTAATCCCTCACTAAACCTGGATTAGATTAGCTAAGTGTAACCACTTACCCCCATCTAATCCTCGCATCCCCATTATTGGTTAAGTATTAGTGGGCCATGACCTAACCCTAATCATGAGGCATTAATTACTTAACGCACCCAACCTCTCACATTAGACATCCGTGGTTACCTGGGAAGATTTACACCACGTCTAGGTCTAACCTCGGGTCTTTTGGTGCCACATGACCAACTACCCACATTAGACCCCACGTTGTGGTTACCTGGGAAGATTTACACCACAACTAGGTCTAACCTCGAGTTGGCCATATCATATTATCTAATGTCATGTCCACTTCAAAACATATTTACAAGTTAACATATACTTGGGTAGACCTAACTTAATAGGTAAATTCCCAAGGGGTAGACCTAACTTAATAGGTAAATTCCCAATCTTTTAGTTTCATGTATTTTTAAGTTTACCCAAACCCTCCCAACGTCATTATATCGCTTACATATTCGTCATAACGTATAAGGGTATAAAGGTAACTTGGCATAACATACATGGTGAACTTCACATGTCATAATAAACATGCATACATGTTAAACTTGTAAATCATGTCATGGTGAATTCGCATAAACATGCATAGCTTATTAAATATGCATAACATGGTAAGGTGAACATGCATAATCCATTAAACTTGCATAACATGGTAAGATGAACATGCATAATCCATTAAACTTGCATAATATGGTAAGATGATCTTGCATAAACATGCATAACCCATGAAACATGTAGAACATGACATAATAAGCTCGCATAAGCATGCATAACTTGTGAAACATGTAAAACATGGCATAGAAATCTCGCATATGCATGCATAACTTATGAATCATATAAAACTTGACATAGTGAGTTCGCATAAGCATGCATAATCAACTAAACTCACATAAATCTCAACTTTCACCAAACATTAACTTTAAAGTTTGTAAAGTGAAGGTAAGAGGGCTTACAAATATAAACAAGCCACAAATCCACCAAATAAGATGAAGAAGCCCTTTTAAAAACCAAGACAAAGCCTCAAATAAGAAAACCCTTTTGCAAAATCCCAAAAACACAAACTTTAGCAAATCAAACTTGCTACTTAATGAAGTATGCAAGTTATTAAGCATTCATACAACATAGAAAAGGTTGTATGATCATCATATCATCATAGGATTAAACTTTGAGGAAGGTGGAGGCTAGGGATTTTAGATGGAGGCCATTTGAGGTTTCAATTTGGCATAATTTAGTTGCAAGATTGATTAATGAGGCTTTAGGGTAGGATTAGGGGTATATTTATAGAGAATTAGAGTGTTTTAGGCCCTAGGATTAACCCTAGATTAGGTTTGGCCCGTCAGATCTTAGAATTCTCCAGAACCAAGCCACTTGACCCAACCCAAATCAGAAATGGTGCACCAGGCTGGGCTGCCTGGGCACCCCCTGTCGACAGGGCTGTCGACAGGGCAGTCGACACCCTGGGTGCCCTGTCGACATGCCTGTCGACATGGGCCCCCTGGCGGGAATTTTCCCGCCTACCCCTGATTAGCCCAAATCCCTGATTTTAATTTAAAATTTAAATCTGTCTTTAGCATAGAAATTTCTGAAAACTTCAATGGGCCTTAACTGGGTCATACGGACTCCGATTTTCGAAAACTCGGACTCTATTTCGCGTATTTTTCCGAGACGATCGCAATGGCATAGCCCGTTTCCCCTGATTCTGATTTTTGAATTTAATTCTGCCTCGATTTATGTTATAATAATTTATTGAAAATACGGGTTGTTATATTCTCCCCTCCTTAAAGGATTTCGTCCCCGAAATCTTCAAGTTAGGAAGAACATATCCTACCATCCAACATCCATCTACTCAAAACATCATCCACGAGCAACCATTGTCCTTAAAGGATTCTAAATGCTGTATGAACATATGCAAAAGTGTGTGTATATGTACTTATCTAATGCAACGATCAATGCAAAATATGTTAGTGAAATGTATCCATATGTATGCAAATTCCTAACATAATGTATAATAACTACATGCGTGCTCAATCATACATCCATATGCAACATCCATGTGATTGCATACAAATTTCATCCAAGAATATGCATAAACACCCATGCACATGCAATATGAGGAGTGTGTGAGCCGATCTAGTGCCTAATGTGTATCATGCATCCACGAGTAACCACCTGCAAACACTTGCAACCACTTGCAATCGTCAACCATAACATGCTTCAAACACATGTTTCATCCAAAGGGTTTCTACCTAAGGTTCTCATGACAAGCTTAGCACGATAACTAGATAAATATGGATTGCAAAGAGAAAGATATACTAACAAAGGGAAGAGATTGAGAGTGTACCCTCAAAAAGGAATGGATAAAGCCCACGCATCTTCTCCTCGGTTTCCCAAGTTGCGTCCTCTTCGGCTTCACCCCATTGCACCTTCACCAATCTGACCTCACGATTCCTTAGCTTCTTGGTCTCTGTCCCCAAGATACGAATCGGAGCTTTCCTTAAAGTTGCTTCTTTCTCTACCTCCACGTCTTCAAGCATGCTAGGCTCAACCACCTCAGCGGACTCATGCAGGCACTTTCGGAGATGCGAGACATGAAAGACATTATGCACTCCGGACAACTTCTCGGGCAATTGCACTCTGTATGCCATCTTCCCAATTCTCTCAATGATGGGGAAGGGTCCAACAAATCTCGGTGCTAGCTTCCCAACAGCTCCAAATCGGACCACATTCCGCAAAGGAGAAACCTTCACGAAAACCTTGTCCCCAACCTCAAACTCCAATTCGGACCTTCGCCTGTCAGCATAGGATTTCTGCCGGTCTTGGGCCGCTTTCATCCGTCTTCTAATCAACTCCACCTTCTCGGATGTATCCCTAATCATGTCGGGTCCAAGTATAAGCTTATCCGTGGATTCCCACCAACATGTAGGTGACTTGCACGGCCTCCCATATAAAGCCTCAAAGGGTGCCATCCCTATGCTCGCCTGATGACTGTTGTTGTATGCAAACTCGACAAGAGGAAGATGGTCTTCCCATGCACCACCAAAATCCAGGATGCAAAGCCTCAACAAGTCCTCAAGTACCCTATTCACCCTTTCTGTTTGGCCGTCTGTTTGTGGGTGATAGGCTGTACTCAGGTTCAACCTCGTGCCCATAGCCTCCTGTAAGCTGTTCCAGAATTGACTAGTAAAGATGGGGTCTCGGTCACTGACTATGCTGGAAGGGACTCCATGTAGTCGTACTACCTCACGAAGGTATACTGATGCTAGTCCAGATGCGGTCCTTTTGCTCTTTACTGGAATAAAGTGAGCACTCTTCGTGAGCCTATCCACAATAACCCATATGCTCGTATTCCCCTTCCTGGACCTTGGAAGCCCATCAATAAAGTCCATAGAAATGCTCTCCCACTTCCATAGCGGGACCTCTAGCGGATGTAATAGCCCACCGGGCTTCTTCGACTCAGCTTTTACTCTTTGACAAATAACACATCTCGAGACAAACTCCGCCACATCCTTTTTCATTCCGGGCCAGAAGAAAACGCGCTTCATGTCCTTATACATCTTATCACCCCCTGGATGTATGGTCATCTTGGAGCGATGTGCTTCCTCGAGAACTTTCCTCACCAAGCCTTCTACCATCGGAACATAAAGCCTTCCTTCTCTCCTCAGCCAACCCCTATCGTCTATAGAATATCGAGCAAGGTGACTAGATGTCTCCCCTCGAACCAGCTTATCCATGATCTGCACTATCTGAGGGTCTTCCTTCTGTGAAGCCCCGACTTGATCTAGAAGGGTAGGCCTGAGTTCTAAAGATGCCAAGGAACCGGTCTCCGACTCCATTGCCAAAGAGAAATCAAAAGTCGCCAAGAACTCTAAATTCTTCATCTCAACAAATAGAGGACTTAGCGTCAACCTTTTCCTACTTAACGCATCCGCTACAACATTCCCCTTGCCAGGGGTATAGGATATCTCAAAATCATAGGAAGCCAAAAATTCCATCCATCTGTGCTGTCTTAAGTTCAGATCTTTCTGCGAAAAGAGATACTTCAAAGACTTATGATCGGTGTATAGCTCGAATTTCTCTCCCAGAAGATAATGACGCCATGCTTTGAGCGCATATACAATCGCTGCTAGCTCTAGATCATGAGTGGGATAGTTCCTCTCGTGCACCTTCAGTTGCCTTCCACCAAAGCATATCACTCTGCCCTCTTGCATCAGAACGGCACCCAATCCCGTGCCACAAGCATCAGTGTACACGGTAAATATCTTACCCCCATCGGGTAAGGCCAGAACTGGTGCGGAGGTAAGGGCTCTTTTGAGTCTCTGAAAAGCGAGCTCACAATCCATATCCCAAGCAAAGACTAAGTTCTTCTTCGTCAACTTAGTAAGAGGAGCGGATATCTTTGCGAAGTCTTTAATGAACTTCCGATAGAAACCCGCAAGACCCAGAAAGCTTCTCACCTCGGTTGCATTCCTTGGAGTCTTCCAATCCTGAACTGCAACCACCTTAGCGGGATCCACCGCTAAGCCTTGCTTGGATACGATATGCCCAAGAAATCTGACTTCCCTTCTCCAAAAGTGGCACTTGGAGAACTTAGCTTTTAACTGGTGTGCTCTGAGTGTATCCATCACCTCTACTAGGTGCCTCGCATGCTCTTCCTCATCCTTGGAGAAGACCAGAATGTCATCAACAAAGACCACGACAAACTTATTCAAAAACTCCCGAAACACCCTACTCATCAAATCCACAAAATATGCGGGTGCATTTGTCAAACCGAATGGCATAACAAGCCATTCAAAGAATCCGTCTGGAGTTCTGAATGCAGTCTTGTCTATACTGTCTTCAGCCACTCTGAGCTGATGGAAACCCGTAGCAAGGTCAAGCTGAGAGAAAACAGAAGCACCAACAAGTTGATCAAAGAGATCATCGATTCTTGGTAACGGGTGTCGGTTCTTCTTAGTTAGCTTATTCAACTCTCTATAATCCACACAGAGTCGGAGAGAGCCATCTGCCTTAGTTGCAAACACCACAGGCGCTCCCCATTCGGATATACTCCTTCTGATGAAGCCCTTCTCAAGCAATTCTTTCACTTGTTTGCTCAACTCCCGTCTCTCACGCGGAGCCATATGCCGAACGGGCAAAGAAACAGGCTTAGCATTATCTACCAGGTAGATGCGAAAGTCAATCTCTCGTTTAGGGGGCAACCCCTTAACTTCTTCAAACACATCTGGATAATCTCGGACCACCCTTACAGACTGAAGGGCCTCCTCTGATGAGTCGAGAGATTCTAGATAGCATAACATGACGGGATTCTTCGGATTGCATGAAATCTCTAAGGTGTTGCCCAGGCGAGTCACAAGCCTTACAACCTTATGCTCATAATCCAGAATGGCTCCATATCTAGACAGCCAATCCATGCCCAAGATCAATCCATATCCCCTGAAACCTAGAACATACGCACTACACAAGAACTCAACGCTGAGTATAGAGATCCTTAGATCCTCACATATCATGGATAGATGAGCAGAACCCCCAATGGGATTCGAAACACAAACGGGATCATCCACTAAGCTAGTACTGAGGTGCAAACTATCAACAAGATAAGATGAAATAAAGCTATGTGATGCACCGGAATCAAACAAGGTACGTACCGGAAGATCAGAGATATAAACAAGGTTCTCAACAGAAACACTACCTCTCTCGGGAACTGAAGCGGCATTGAGAGCATGAACTTGCCCTCCTGAAGATCCAGCCGGTCCTTTCTTCTTTGGGCAGTCTTTGCTGAAGTGCCCAGCCTCTCCACAAGAAAAGCATCCACCATTAAGCTTCCTTTTCTTCTTCCTGCAATCTTTAGCAAAATGCCCAGCTATGCCACAGTAATTGCACTTCCCCTTGCCTTTGTTGTTGCCCTTCTTATTCTTATTCTGATTTCCTTGACTGCTTTGACCTTGGTTGCCTTTGCCTTGAGAATCAGCCTTCTTTGCCTGAGTATCGCCTGACTTGACTTCCTTCTTTCCCTCTCCCTGAAGCAGAGCCATATTGACCAAACTCTCGAAAGTGGCTCCATGCGGAATATGTGACATTGCCAAGCCCTGTAGCGGCTCATTCAATCCTCTGGCAAATCGAAGAGCCTTCTTCTCCGGGGTGTTTACTAGATCCAAACCAAAGCGGGCCAGCTGATTGAACTTGTTCACATACTCCTTGACAGACATATCCCCTTGTTTTAGTGCAATGAACTTCTCCATTTGTAAATTTGCTTCAGCTGAAGATAGAAACTTGGTCACAAATCTAGCCCTCAAATCGGCCCAAGTCTCAACGGGCCTCGTCCCATTGGTGACCTCCCACCAATAGGCCGCCTCATCCTTCAGAAGCCATACGGTCAATAAGATCTTCCTCTCGTCATCTATTCCAAAAATGGCAAACAAGTCCTCCGTGTCCTTCAGCCAATTCCTAGCTTCAACGAAAGATTCTGTGCCTAGAAAATTCTTGCCCCCCATTGCTTTGAAGTCTTTACACACCTTTGTAAACTCAATCTGAGGGTGCTGAGGGGGAGGGGGAGGAAGAGGAGCCTCAGCAACGGGAGGAGGAGGAACATTAGCAACGGGAGGGGGAATATTAGCTGCTGGAGGAGGGGGAGCAGGGACCACCGGAGGAGGGATATTAGGGGTAGGATTCTCAACCACAGGAGGGGGAGTGGGAGTAGGGTTGGCGGGACCAGCAGCCGCCCTAGCTTCTAGGAGTCTCCTATACCAGAGTGGTACGTTCACTCCATCTGGGATGTCAAGATTCTCAGCCATACTGAAACAAGAGATAAGATAAGATTAGGTCAAGGGAACGAAGGATAACGCTGATGGCTTTTTGGGGATTAGCCTTAAAATACTCTAGACTTTATTTTGGAAAATACTTAGTAGGTTTTTGAAAATAGTTTTTCGAAAAGGGTTTTTTTTTTTTCAAAAGTTTTTGTTCAATCTTGTTAACCTTGTGCTCTGATACCAAATGTAACACCCCACCTCCACTAGGATCACTCCTTACAATGTACTAGCTTTGGAGGGGCGTTATTGTGAAGGTAAACATGCACAGAGATATAGCAAGACAGAGTATATAAAAATAAATATAAGTAAAGCAGCGGTAGCAGATAAAAAAAACCCATCATCATCATCTCAGAAAAACCCACATAGTCAAGTACATAATATCAAAATGTCATGATCCAAAATACAACTCCAGTCTAGATACGTGATAACAAAATACATAGTAAACATCAGTACTAATCCCCAGAAATAAAAGATAAGCCACAGCTAGCTCAGATCCATACATGAGCTATCCAACAAGCAAGTCAAAGATCCACTAAGCGGATGTAGTCCCTCCCTGAGAACCTGTGGGGGGGGGGGGGAACGGAAGAAAAGAAGCGAAAGAAAACAGGTCAGTCAAAAAGACTGGTAAGCCCTACTACGATCAATCTATAAACTAATAAAGTTAACAGTATGATGGAAACTGAGAGGCACATTCTGGCAACAGATAAAGGTGACATCACATAGACGAGATTAATCTTTGCACCACAGTGTACTAGCAAAACCACAAAACAAATCTTGATCCCTTAGCCCAAACTTTGGCCCAATAACATGAAGTGACCTTAGTATAAGGCCCAGCCCAACGGTCTAGTCGATCGGCTCCCTATAAACCTAACACGTCGAGTGTTGGTGTCCATACGGCCCACATGGATGTAGTCAGACTGCGCTGGGTCCACCCTTGGGTGTATCAAGCCCTCGGGTGTCAACCCCAGACACCTAAGCAATAATGCACAGTCTAAGCCTACTGGTACCCGTGCCTCGAGTTTGTCCAACATCGGACTACGTGCACGTCCGTAGCCCGCCGGACCCGCACCGCTGTACCACTCAGCCGTCGCTTTGGCCGCTTACATCAGTCCAGTAATCGTGCCCCGCCCTAGCCTAGCCTCTAGGGTTGTGATGATACCAAACTGGGATTACTGCTGGAACAGACCACGTTGCTAGGGTTTCTAAGAGGGTTAAGTGTGGTTTTAATCCCTCACTAAACCTGGATTAGATTAGCTAAGTGTAACCACTTACCCCCATCTAATCCTCGCATCCCCATTATTGGTTAAGTATTAGTGGGCCATGACCTAACCCTAATCATGAGGCATTAATTACTTAACGCACCCAACCTCTCACATTAGACATCCGTGGTTACCTGGGAAGATTTACACCACGTCTAGGTCTAACCTCGGGTCTTTTGGTGCCACATGACCAACTACCCACATTAGACCCCACGTTGTGGTTACCTGGGAAGATTTACACCACAACTAGGTCTAACCTCGAGTTGGCCATATCATATTATCTAATGTCATGTCCACTTCAAAACATATTTACAAGTTAACATATACTTGGGTAGACCTAACTTAATAGGTAAATTCCCAAGGGGTAGACCTAACTTAATAGGTAAATTCCCAATCTTTTAGTTTCATGTATTTTTAAGTTTACCCAAACCCTCCCAACGTCATTATATCGCTTACATATTCGTCATAACGTATAAGGGTATAAAGGTAACTTGGCATAACATACATGGTGAACTTCACATGTCATAATAAACATGCATACATGTTAAACTTGTAAATCATGTCATGGTGAATTCGCATAAACATGCATAGCTTATTAAATATGCATAACATGGTAAGGTGAACATGCATAATCCATTAAACTTGCATAACATGGTAAGATGAACATGCATAATCCATTAAACTTGCATAATATGGTAAGATGATCTTGCATAAACATGCATAACCCATGAAACATGTAGAACATGACATAATAAGCTCGCATAAGCATGCATAACTTGTGAAACATGTAAAACATGGCATAGAAATCTCGCATATGCATGCATAACTTATGAATCACATAAAACATGACATAGTGAGTTCGCATAAGCATGCATAACTTATGAATCATATAAAACTTGACATAGTGAGTTCGCATAAGCATGCATAATCAACTAAACTCACATAAATCTCAACTTTCACCAAACATTAACTTTAAAGTTTGTAAAGTGAAGGTAAGAGGGCTTACAAATATAAACAAGCCACAAATCCACCAAATAAGATGAAGAAGCCCTTTTAAAAACCAAGACAAAGCCTCAAATAAGAAAACCCTTTTGCAAAATCCCAAAAACACAAACTTTAGCAAATCAAACTTGCTACTTAATGAAGTATGCAAGTTATTAAGCATTCATACAACATAGAAAAGGTTGTATGATCATCATATCATCATAGGATTAAACTTTGAGGAAGGTGGAGGCTAGGGATTTTAGATGGAGGCCATTTGAGGTTTCAATTTGGCATAATTTAGTTGCAAGATTGATTAATGAGGCTTTAGGGTAGGATTAGGGGTATATTTATAGAGAATTAGAGTGTTTTAGGCCCTAGGATTAACCCTAGATTAGGTTTGGCCCGTCAGATCTTAGAATTCTCCAGAACCAAGCCACTTGACCCAACCCAAATCAGAAATGGTGCACCAGGCTGGGCTGCCTGGGCACCCCCTGTCGACAGGGCTGTCGACAGGGCAGTCGACACCCTGGGTGCCCTGTCGACATGCCTGTCGACATGGGCCCCCTGGCGGGAATTTTCCCGCCTACCCCTGATTAGCCCAAATCCCTGATTTTAATTTAAAATTTAAATCTGTCTTTAGCATAGAAATTTCTGAAAACTTCAATGGGCCTTAACTGGGTCATACGGACTCCGATTTTCGAAAACTCGGACTCTATTTCGCGTATTTTTCCGAGACGATCGCAATGGCATAGCCCGTTTCCCCTGATTCTGATTTTTGAATTTAATTCTGCCTCGATTTATGTTATAATAATTTATTGAAAATACGGGTTGTTATATGTGTATAGGAGGATGTTCTATATTCTTGGGTACGAACTACCAGTGTTGCACATGGACTACACCTCAGGTGATTCTTCTTTTGGGTTTGCATTTTTAATGACTATAAATTTTCCACTCCTATGTAGTATGTACAGTTAATTTCATTTAAATGATATGGTCACATAGCAAAACCAGTTAACAATGTGTATTCATTAATTTTTGAGACATATACTGATTGACTACACAAACACATGGATGACGCTCGACTAGTCGCGACTAGTCGCGACTAGTCGTCGACTAGTCGCGACTAGTTGAGATCAAACCATCGTCATGAAGTCTGGACTTGCTTTTTGTATGAATTTAGGCCGTATAGGTAGAAATTAGTCGACTAATCGACTAGTCGATTCGACTAGGTTGTTATTGGGCCAGTGAAGTATTTGTACACAAACACACTGATCGACTACCGTTAAATTACACAAACACATTGATCGACTACCGTCAACTATACATCCAACTCTGATTCCCTCAACTATATATCCTGCGATATTGATTTTTTGTTACCATTGTTGTTATCACTTTTTCTACCAAAATTAACATTCAATGGCGCATTCTGAACGTACTCTGTTGAATACAGATCTTGTAAAGAAGAGTTCTTGTATTTCATATTTTGGACTGATTCTACAGCAGGATAAATCTTTGGAAAACAAAACTGAATTAGTTTCATTTTATATCTGTATTAACATACAGTACTTAACTCTTTATTCATGTTTGCATCTCAGTCACAGTGAGTTACAATGCCGATCTACTGTTGAGCTGTGAAGTATTTGTAACTTGTTTCTTGTATTTTATAGGCAGTTCTGTTGAAGAGTATGGTGCTTTTGTGTTGCTGGAACTCAGGCTGCATGCTATATACCACGAATCAGTTTTGCTGTCAAAGGAAACTTGAACTCTAGGCCGCTGACTATCGCGCTCAATCTTCCCGGCCGCGACTAGAGTTTTATCAAGCTGTTATCTTTTTACCTCATTTTTATTACTACGTAATGTGATAAAAATGTTTGACAATTTCCTTTGATTGTATATGTTTGTATATACATCGTGTTATATGACAAACCTTGTAAAGCTTTAAGTATATATATAAGTTGTGTTATTCCTGTGTATACTTTGTGGTATGTATGCTCTGTGTTATGAAACATATGCGATACAGTTTCTGTTTTATATATATATACACATATGTGATATATATATATATACATGGGGGTATATATATATATATATATATATATATATATATATATATATATATGTGTGTGTGTGTGTGTGTGTGTGTGTGCACACACATATAATTAGACACGGTCAAAGACCGTGTTTTATTAGACTTTAGATATGGCTAAAAGCCGTATGATAATATATTGGGATACAGTTGGTAGCCGTATCTAATAATTAGACACGCTACTTTTTGGTACAGCTTTTTACTGTGCCTAACAGCTTTAGATACTGCTAAAAACACAGCCTAATCAGCATATATGGTGTAGTGATAGACCTAAATAATGCATCTTTTTTATCATAAAAGATTTAATAGGTTCAACATTAAATCAAATGAGGCAACAAATGCAAAATTTTAGGCAATTGGCCAAAGGATATGCATGTGATGAAAAAGGAATAAGCATATGTAAATATAAATAGAAATGAATAACATATAAACAGAGAGAGAATTTGGGGGGGGGGAGGGGAAGGAGGGGGAAATAGCATGACAAATGCATAAATAAATCAATGCAGACAAAATAAGGGGGGAAAACAAAATGAGGTGATCCACAATAAATTAAAATAAACATGATATGACCATTATTATATAACATATAGATAAATTTGGACTATACATTCACATGTTTAAAAATCACTTTTTTGAGCACATAATCCAAAAATCAATCAATTAATTTGTGAATATAAATTTGTAGCTTAATATTTGTACTAATAAGGATACAGATAGTTCTGTAGCTTAAGTTTTGTAGCCCTAACATTTAACCGGCTATGAAAGGTTTGCTAGATACCCATTCTATATATCTGAGGAACAACAGTTCACACGTGAAGCGCATGTTAACACCACGCGCGAAGCGCGTGCAACGATCACGCGCGTAGCGCGTGCCACGATCACGCGCGAAGCGCGTGACGTTACCACGCGCGAAGCGCTTACCCTGACGCTCATAATTATAAATTGGTACAAACTATAGTTAGCACCATTTTAATTTTTTTTCCTGCTTTCCAACCAGTGCTTTTGCAAATTGCATCATTGAGTTAACTTTATTGTACAGATATGAATTTTTTTAAATCTAAATTTGTTGCTAAAGTAAAATTATAATTTACATAACGAAATCTCTTATATAACCTTTTTAACACATACATAATAATACTCATGCTTGCTTCAAGCCCTAGATAAAAAGGAGAAAATGATTACTACAATTATATTTTAGCTTATCCATATTGCTTACAAGCCTTTGCTGTTGACATCAATTGTGAAAAACCATAGAGAAAATCTATTACTTAAGTTTAATTTTATCAAAAAAAACGTGATATTTACGTAAATAAAATCACAAAATTTATACACTACAATCAAGTGCTTTATGCTTTGGCAAGTAACAAGGATTACAACGAATGTAGCATAATGGGAAGCGAGGACTTAATGGTGGACAAGGAACCTTTTATATATATATATGTATGTATGTATGTATGTATGTATGTATATGTATAATATATATATGTATGTATGTATATGTATATATTGAGAGTATCGTTACATTACATAGTAGTGTCTCTTAATACCCGATATAGTAATAGTGGGCCTGGCCCATATTCTAATGTTATTACGTTACAAGCTTGTATAAATAGAAAAGTCCTGTACATTATATATAGTCTAATTCATTTGTACAATTTCTACAATAAATAAATAAAAACGTCTTCACCTGCTTATATGTAGAGCATTGCACAACGGCACATAACTAATCCGACTCTGGTGATCTACAATTCGGTTTTCCAAAATCAAAGAACAGAAGCCGATTTGCAGGAGATTATCTGTTGAAGAGTCTCCTCATCATTGATTTCATCATCGGAGAGCTATACCTTTCTCTTAGATCAAGAAGTATCCCCTGTTCATTCGTTTTTCCAATCTGTGTCATGCCTGAAAGGTGATCTGGACCGACATCATTTCAACCTTTGGCTACATCAGATTGTCTACCCTCATATCTTAGTGCCAGTGATTTCTTGCAAGGATTCTTGTCACGTATCACTGGTTGCATCCACTGTGCCACGCCATCATCATAGGCTGCATCAATAGTGCCTCGCCAAGCAATACTTCTTGAATCTCACTTCTGCATATCCCTTTCTTTCCCACATCTTCAATAACAATGGCTGGAGATGATGATAAAAGCACCACAACATCAAGGAATAATGCTACCGAACCTCCAACCACCATCTGTACCCTCGTGAAACCCAAGATCCAAGTAATCACAATCCCATTAGATGAAAGAAATTCATTCTATGGAAATACCAAATCGAAACCGCTCTAAAGGGTTATGGTTTGCAAGACTATGTGAAAGGCATAAGGCCAGTTCCACCTGCCATGATCATCAAAGAAGGCAACACTGTTAGTAATCCGGAGTATATATTCTATCAAAAACAAGATAGTTTACTATCATCTTGGCTTCTTTTATCCATAAGTGCCAGCCTATTATCACAAATAGCCGGGTGTAGTACTTCCTTCGAAATATGGTCTAAAATTTAACACATATTCAATTATCGGTCATCTGCATGTATAATGCATTATAGGAGAGAGTTACAAAATGCAAGGAAAGAATACTTATCGATGAGAGATTACCTTACGAAGATAAAATCATTATGTGACAAGTTAAATGCAGTTGGTCACA
This sequence comes from Allium sativum, assembly GCA_030737875.1. Taxonomy (NCBI): domain Eukaryota; kingdom Viridiplantae; phylum Streptophyta; class Magnoliopsida; order Asparagales; family Amaryllidaceae; genus Allium; species Allium sativum. The sequence continues at coordinate 763,959,914 of CM060912.1, read as the reverse complement.
AGATATTTGATAATGAACAAGTTTTTGTAATAACTATTGGTCTTGACCATGAATATGAGTCTCTTGTCAAATATTTAGCAACTCAAAAGATATTACCTGATTTGCAGTATGTCCATTCAGCACTATTGGCTCATGAAGGAAGGGTCGAGCAAAGGAAAGTCGTCCAAGGAGTATTTTCAGTGAATTATGCATCCACATCAAGAAACAAGATCAGCAAAGAAACATTAATAATCAAAGTAAACCAGACAACCAAACCCAAAGAAATCAACAACCTCAAAGAGGTAGAGGTCGTGGACGGTGGTATGGAAATAACAGAGTAAGGTGCTAGATATGTGAGAAACCAGGACACATCGCAAGTAGGTGTTATTTCAGATTTAATTCAGAATTTAATGTTGCCCAATCAAATCCAAGTACACGAAGGGTTCCAAGTGTAAACATGGTTCAAGCCAACACACAATTAAGCAACAATACAACTACTACTGGAGGAAGGGAAGATGGCACAAGAACTGAAGACACCAATGCCGAAGACTGGTATCCAGATTCAAGTGCCACCAATCACTTGACAAGCAACTTGCAAAATCTTAATCTAGGGAACATAAACTACTCAGGTAAACAGACTATTTTTATGGGGAACGGTGAAGCAGTAAGTATGTCTCATGTTGGCGATGGCTACATTAAAGGTAAAAGACAACATTACCTTAACAATCTATTAAGGGTACCACATATTAAGAAAAATTTAATTAGCGTATCCCAGTTTGCCAACCAATACAACGTATACTTCGAGTTTCACCCAAGATTTTGTCGAGTTAAAGACTTACTAAGTCACCAAATATTGTTACAGGTTAGGATGGATCATGGCCTATACAAGTTCACTGCAGGACCAATAAGAAATTTTAATAATCATTCTATGTACCCTAGTGATGTTCGTAAGAGTTATTTTCATGATGCATGTAATGACATTGATGATATTAATGCTAACAGATGCAATGATGTTACTGATGCCACTAATAATGTCCATTTAAATGTTTTAGACAACATATATGATAAAAGTGATGATAGTACTACTAAAAGATGTGTTGATGATGATATTGCTAATGTAACCACTGGAAATAATGTTAATAATAGTATCATTGATATTTGGCATCACAAGCTGGGACACCCTAGTCTTGGCATTGTTAAACATGTTCTTAATGAGTGCAATGTTAACTATAACAAAGCATATATTCCACAATTATGCACACATTGCCAACTCGGCAAAAGCAACAAACAACCGTTTGGATAGTCTATGGCTATTTACGCAGAACCATTGCAACTCATAGCAGCTGATTTATGGGGATAGCTCCAGTTAATTCTATAGAAGGACACAGGTATTACCTTTATTTAGTGGATTCGTATTCTAGATATACGTGGATTTTCTTCTTAAACTTAAGTCCGATGCGTGCAATTCTATTATAAGTTTCATTACCCTTATAGAAAAATAGTTAAACTTAAGTGTCAAAATATTTCAAACCGATGAAGGAAATGAATTTAAAATACTTACAGAATTTTTTAACAAAAAGGGTAACTTAGATAGGACTACTTGTCCACATACGTCAGAGCAAAACGGTTTGGTCGAAAGGAAACACAGACGTATTGAAGAAACAGGAATTACTTTACTGTCTCAAGCATCTTTACCCATGAAATATTGGGGAGATGCATTCAATACATCTGTCTACTTAATAAATAGGATGACTACAAAGGTATTAAAATATAAATGTCCATATCAGAAGTTGTTTGGATTTAAACATAACTACAAACAACTTAGAGTATTCGGATGCTTGTGTTTTCCTTGCCTTAGACCGTTTAATCAAAACTAGTTAAGCCTAAGATCTAGTCCATGCACTTTTCAAGGTTATATGAGCAATCAAAAGGGGGTAAAAGTGTATGGATAGCAAAGGAAAAAGCATTATATCCAGGCACGTGATGTTTAATGAGTCTGTTTTTTCACATGCAGATAAAGGGAAAACAGCAATCAAAGGATAGGAAACACAAGGATAGAAGTACCACCTATACCAACATTATGTGATGAATCATGCAACATTAATAATGGCACAACCAACAAAGAATTAAGCCAGTACCTAAGCATAGCAAGTACAAGAACTGGATAAAGTTCAGTTGATACTAATGCATGTGCAAACCAAGCAATACAATAGTGATGAAGGACTTACCAAAGACACTGAAAGCAGTAATCAAACACCCCATGACGAGGAAATCATGGAACAAGATGATGATGAACACAATGAAGCTGCACAAACAGGCCATCGCATGATTACAAGATCCAAGCATGGGATATTTAAGCCAAAACTGTTTACAGCGACCTTAGAAAATACAGAACCAACTACATATGAACAAGCTATCACTCATGGAAAATGGAGAAATTCAATGAATGAGGAATACAATGCATTAATAAAAACCAGACGTGGAGTATTGCTGATCTACCAAAACATAAGAACGTTGTTGGATGCAAATGGACTTATAAATTTAAGAGAGATGATGATGGGAACATATCAAAGTATAAAGCAAGGCTAGTGGAGAAAGGTTATTCTCAACAATATGGCTTCGATTTTACTGAAACTTTTCCCCTATCGTAAAACCTACCACTATCAGGGCTATTCTAGCTATTGCAGCTCATAAACAATGGAGAATTAGGCAACTAGACATGAAAACGCATTCTTAAATGGTGAACTTCAAGAAGAATTTTATATGGAATAGCCTAGAGGGTATGAGGTAGAAGGCAGTAGCAAAATTTGCAAACTCCATAAAGCAATTTATGGATTGAAGTAGGCTTCTAGGGCTTAGTACAACAAACTTATAGTTACACTAACTAATATGGGTTTTACTGCCACTAAAACCGACAATTCAATCTACACCAAGTTATACAAGGACAATGTCACCTACATTTTAGTGTACGTTGATGATATTCTAATCACAGGAGATAACACATACGACATCAATACTGTGGTTTGACAATTAGACTAGACATTCGCTATTAAGGACTTAGGTGAATTAAGATATTTCCTTGGCATACAAATTAAAAGAAAGTTAGATAAGGAATTATTTTTATCCCAAAAGCAATACAATCAAGAATTTAGTATGGAACGTGCCAAACATATAGCAACACCCATGATTAGCAATTTACAATTATCTAAGCATAAAGGAGAAGCCATAGACAATGTCAAGCAATATAGGAGTATCGTGGGTGCGCTGCAATACGTGATTATTACTAGGCCAGAAATTTGCTACAGTGTGAACAAAGTGTGTCAACATATGCAAAATCCTCTAAGAGAACATTGGAAGGCCATTAAACGTGTGTTGCGATACATAAAAGGGACTATGGACTATGGTCTAACTCTAAAATATAGTAAAACTATGGATTTAGAAGCTTACACGGATGCGAATTGGGCCAATGATCTGGACGATCAAAAATCAATCTCTAGATATTGCGTCTTTCTCGGTGGGACCCCATATCCTAGTGTACGAAAAAGAAGAGCACCACGTCTCAATCGAGCACTGAGGCAGAGTATAGAACCATCGCCAATTGCACAGCTGAATTGATTTGGGTAGAAACCTTAATTCAGGAGTTAGGGTTTCCCAGTACATGAAGGCCCATCATCTGGTGTGACAACTCCAGCGCCATCTCTCTATCCATTAACTCTATTCAGCACTCGAGAACCAAGCACATCGAGGTTGATTTACATTTTGTGAGGGAAGGAACAGGCAGTGGAAAATTGATGATGAGACACATTCCATCATACTACCAGAAGGTCGACATCTTGACAAAGGCAATTTCATCTAAGAATTTCAGTCGACTGAGAGGAGAGCGGAAGATAAAAGATGGCGGCGGAGAGACGAAAGGGAATGCAAAACCTTAGTTCGATCTGATGGGGGGTATTGAGAGTATCGTTACATTACATAGTAGTGTCTCTTAATACCCGATATAGCAATAGTGGGCCTGGCCCATGTTCTAATGTTATTAACTTTACAAGCTTGTATAAATAAAAGAGTCAGTGATATACATGTAAATGTATATATTCTATCCGATTATTTATCTTGTTTTATATTTAAAATAATTGATACCGTGTATTTATAGTTATGTTTTCAGATTGTTGATAAAAAAAGCATGGTTAAGAGCATTTGATGGATAAAGCATGAAGAATTTGGTTAAAAAGAGTGAAGTTTGAAATTTATAAAGCTTAAAGTGTTTAAAGCTTGAAGAACGTTTGCAAATAGAGTTTAGTTAGGTAGATTTGGCTCACTAAAGACTCATGCTGCATTCACATTGGCTCATTTGCAAGGCCTCTCACACTACAGCCATGACCACTGCGTTCACATTGGCTAATTTGCAAGGCTTTTCACTCTACAGCTGCATTCACACTGGCGTATGTGTTATTTGGGCTAAATCGTTAGCCCCACATTGTGTAATTAGCTAGTTAGTCTTTGTCATATCAGCTATAAATACACTGTATCTCCTTCATTTGTAATTACATTGGGTTTTATCCTGTAATCCTTCTCTTAGAATAAAATCATTCTTCTTCTTTTCTCTATACTTTTTATTGTATTTTGTTTATATTGTTTATTTTTGTTTCTTTCTCTTCTAGCTATGTCAAGCTAATCTCCTTTGTTTAGGGGGTGATGATGCTTAGATTAGATTCAATATGAATCACATAGCCAAAGAGATTAGAACTTCACGTATATAGATTTAGATCTGAACCAAGGTTAGATCTGAACCTTTATATTCAGTGTCGTTTAAGAGCTATGCTCCTTCACAGGGTATATTCGAGTTCGATCTAACATTTTTCAGATTAGATCTAATATTTAGGTTTTAGAATTAAATTAGTGAATTTGTCCTAATAGCCTATGGTTGTTTAAGAGCTAAGCTCCTGCATAAGCTATACTTGTTATTCATATATTTGTTTCTAGAAACCTAATTATCGTTGATTCATGTTTGTGACATAAACATGAATTAGATCTGTATTAATTCGTTTGGCTATTGATGAATATTTATCTAATTTATGTCATTACTTCATAATTGCTTTCATTTATTATATAGAACTCTCCTTTTTATTTAATTTCTGTTATTTTCTGTTTTTTCAACCAATCAAACCTTAGGAATAACTTGACCGGATTTATTAATTCAAATATATTTGGTGTCGTTGCAGGGGATCAAAAAAAATTTTATTGGTAAATCCTTCAGTTTGTATTTTTATTTTCTTATTTTTTTCCCATTAAAAAAACACAATTTTTTTTTTTGTTCCTTTTGGTTTCTTTCATATATATATATATGTATGTATATATATATATATATATATATAATCTTGTTTAGTTGATTTGATATTGATAATTCATACTGTAATCTTTTACACACAAAAAAAGCCAATTTTTCCCGTTTTCTTTCCAATTGTTTTGCTTTGATTTCTTTCCTTTCTTCTCAAATTTCTTTCCAATTTTATCTTATTTCTTCTTTTATAAAAAAAATTTCTTTTTGCAATTTTTTCCCTTGTTTACTCCAAAAATTTTCTTGCCAATTTTTGTTTCACTTTGTTTTCCTTTTTCCCGTTTATTTCTTGCTTTCTTTGTACAATTCTTTTCTTCTTTACAATAAAATAAGATATATACAAAATTTCCTTTTTTTTCTTTGATTTCGTTTTCATCTGTTCCACTCTGCCAATTTCAGATCATCCATCACCAAACTCTTCACAAAATTCAGTTCTACTCCTTCATCCCATCGCAGTATCTCCGAGTTCACACCACCATCTAACCAAATACAGAAACTCGTTGGCTACCAACATAAACCCCAAACCTCTACAAAACCATATTCCATTCCAAAATCACCACGTCACATCCATAACATCTCCACCAACTAGCTGCATCAAAACCATACCGTGTCTGCAACAATCCAAGCACCACCTCAGGTCAAATACCCTGGTTCATCTACCACGCAAGCAATTGCGCTGAAACCAAATACCACCACCACTACCATCATCTCCACAGCAGCTCATGAGTCTCCCAAAATTCCTAGTACAACCTTTTCAAATATATACAAAACAACTGCTTACTTTTCTGTCCAAAACAAAACTGCGCACCCGAAGATAACTCACCAAGGATCCAACATCCTACCATCAACTGAAGCCTCACGCAATTCACCATACAAACCCCACTCCTCACGAAACAGTACCAACAACCCCCTCCCCCGTTCATAACCTAACTGTCACCCAAAATAAACCGACCAAATATACGCGCTCTCCTCCACCTCCAAGCCGTGGAACCCCAAATTGAACTCCCAAACTCACCGCACCAAAACCCTCCAACTTCAGAGACTTGAACCATAGATATTGATTTAAGGATTGGAACCGTGAATCGTGAAGTATGAACTGAGAATTTCAATTAAAGTGGATTTATGAAAATTTTGATTGGAACTTTGTTGTGAAATAGAATTCTTGAAGCAGGGATCAACTAGTAGAATAGGGCAGCCGTGTAATAGGTGATTGGACTAGTCAGTTTAATATTTGTGTGTGGACATTTGGGCCTGACTAGTGGGCTGAACTGATTTTCATTGTAGACTTTTTTTAAGTTTTGCTTTGGTTTTATATAGAGTTTTAGTTTTGCTTTGCTTTGGTGAGGTACTTGAGTTTTTTTTACGGCGTGTGTGAACGTTTTAGTTTTGCTTTGTCACAAAGTGTTTTAATTCAAAATCTAGTTTGTTTTTGTTTCAGTTTAGACTTCCTTAAATAAAATATAAAAAAACATATCATCTCCTTTATATATTTTTTTTGTTTTCCACTCATTTTTTTGTTTGACTTTGTTTTCATTTTGATTTTGTGCTTGAGTCTAGTTTATTTTCTCTATTTCTTTGAGTCTGTTTTTATTTTTGTTTGCCTCACCCTCTCCTAATCGTTTCTTTTACTCAAAAAAGAAAAAAAGGAAGGATTTCCAAAAAACAAAGGCCAACGCGAAGTGAAGAGTTCAACCAAGCGATACAAGAAATTCAAAGCAAGCAAATTGTTGAATTTGAATGGTTGGAGCGGTTGCACACCAAGTGGGGTGCTACTCAGTTGCACTGGATGGACTGTCGATCTAGGTGAGTACTTTCTAAACTCTATAGGGACTGTTGTTGCAAATAAAAAAAATATAGACATTGCATGTAAAAAAATTCTGCATGTGCCGCGACTTGCATGTAAAAAAATATCCTGCAATTTATTCTTCTGTGATTGATTGTTTTGCTTGTTGATGTGTGGTAGATTTTAAAACGAACGTGGGATTAATTGAAAAGTTTTTTTTTTGAAATAAATTATTTTTGAAATCGAATCGAGGATTCCCCAAAGCTCATAGGACAAAATATTCGTTAAATTGACAATTAGGATTGATACTCTCTAAGGTGTCGAAGGAACGGTAGAGTCTAGAACTCAAACAGGTTCTTAAACCTTCAGTTGTATCTCTACGGTGATTCATGGCATATTGATAACCCCTGTCTGAACCTGGCCTAGACTTGTATTCATATAATCCAAAGTTGATAATTTTAACATATTTTTGAAGAGCTTCTTTTGAGCCACAAGTTTTTGCAACTAATTTTTCGACGAATAACTCTCTTCTTCTAGTACATGTGTGCTTGCCCCATGTACAACCAAAATTGCAATTCATTTCAAAATTTAAATGATTTTGGTTTCAATTCAAATCAGAATGAATTTCAAGATGAAAACTTTTTGAATAATTTCCACCAATCTCATTAAATGGTTGCTCCCCAATATGAAAACTGCCATTCTACAATTAAGGAGAATTTATCTAAGGTGAGTCGACTATTAGAGAAAATGGATAAGCAAAGTGCTGAATTTCAAAACAATTTCAACACGGGTTTCAAAGAATTTTATGAACACCGAAATGATTTTCATAATACGATGGTTATCGAATATGAAAAATGTGTTGCGAACAAGCTAAATTTTTGGCGACGTTGGTGGTGGAAATTAAATAATGAACGACTTTTGAGAGATGAAGTTGATGAGTTTTTAACGTCAACTAGTGAGGAACACAAAAAAAACGACGAATCCAAAAAACAACATTTTGAAGTCTGGCGTGTCTACTAATTTGATTGAAGAGAGCCTAAGTGAAATTGATAAATTAATGCATGACATTTGTAATTGTCTCGAGGACATCAAGGAATGGGCGCGAACTTTAGATGAAAAACAAGCTTCTGAAAATAATGATATTGAAAATTTGTGTATCACTGAACAACCTGCTCACTCTTGAATTTTGGCTACATCTAGAAAAGTTATTACTTGAGGGTATTGATGATGTCGATGACTTTGAGGATTCCGTGAAACTTGGCTTGACTTACATCGAAGAACTAGCTCAAAGAATAACAAACAACAAACAAAGTTGCACTAGGATAGTTTATCACATTTCTCTTCTTCAATCTGAAGATATGGACTTGTACAACAATTTTAAATCCTAATCTAGTGACAAACAATTTTCTGCCAATGCTTCTTTTGAAAACAATAATCAGCTAGTAACTTCGTCACAACATTACATAACGATTATTGATGATTCTGATGATATGACTATTGATGAAAATGAAAATTTTTGAAAAATCTCTAGTGAAAAACATTGATTTCTGTGAAACTGAAATTCAGACTCAAACTAGTGCTACTACTGAAAATTCAACTCTTACTGAAATCGAAAATTTTCAACTAACAACTTTTGAAATTGATGAAAATCTTAATGAAGTTGTTGAAATCTCTGTAATTTATTTGAATTCAAATTCTCTTAAAAACAAAGACGTCAATTTTCAATTTGATCTTCCTCTCTTAGATTCTTAAAATTTTGAAAATTAGCAACTTTAGATTGTCAACTTGAAAGAAATGACGAAGTTTGTAACAACAGTTTAGGTGAGGACGACTTTGATGAGCAAAAACTTCTTGAACTGATTGACGATAATGTTGTTGGGTCTGAAACTGAAAATGAAACATCTGAAAACTTTGAAATTCTAGAGGTTGAAAGCAACGAAACTGCTGAAGGTGATCTTAAACACAATGAAGATTTTTCTAAAATTATTGAAACCCCTTGCGACTTGATCGTTTCAACTGAACTTCACTTTGATCACTTGTATTTCAATGATAAATTTCTACAGTATATGATTTTTTTTGGAATAACACTGTTTTTGAGAAAACACGATTTTGAAATTTACTGAAAATTCATTTGTTCGGTTTTGACTTTAGGTTTACGAATGAACCTTTAGTTAACAAAATTTCAAATATCAAAGCAAAACTGAACAATATTTCTCAAAACAAGTGTGGGGGTGAGAATGTTGCACATGTCTCTCAATTTATACATCATCTGAACTAGTCAAACTTTGTTTTTGAAACTTTTGTTGAACCCCGACTCGATGACCTCTCTTTAGTTGCTACAGAAATTCAATTCGATTTAGGATCAATTGTAAGCTCAAATTTTTAAAATTAGCAACTCAAACTTTTGAAAAAACCAAATTTGTTTTTCCAAATCTGAAACAAGATATAAAATCCTTTATGATTTGGTTTTCTGTGCTTAAGCTGTGCCTCATAATCTTAATGAGGCTGAGCCATTGGTCCATTGAGGACCGGTTCATCTAATCGATGACTGCTTATTTTCTGCACATGTAACTAGTAAGTCGTGCTGACCCTCTTATTTTCTTTCCCTTTCACTAAGATATGTCTGATTAACGACTGTGAGGAGACAACCATACTCTAGTGTAGGGGGAGGACTTACATTACATCAACAATCAAATTTTATGAACTAGGTCATTCATTGAACAAGGATTAACTTAACTTCATAAATAAGACCTTGGTTCTTGTTCGATAAGTTGAACTGTTGGGTGATGGGAATGAACATTATTTATTCATTGAGTCGTAATGTGTCATTTTAAGATGCTAGCTTGAGACTGTGCAGAAGTCAGTCATGTTCTGGTGTAAGCATGTCAACCCTTGTTATACATGTTAGAATGTGCAAGTAAAAGTAATCAAGAAAAAACAAATAAAAATGAGTTTGCACCTACATTTGTTGCATTTTCTGAGTTCGTTTTCATGCATAGTTTTTTTTTTACCCAAATTTTCAAAATCGTAAGTTCTAAAATCCACTTGGCCCAATTAAGGAGAAATGTCTCAATGTAGTGTTCTTCTTCGATACCCCACATTATTCAAACCCAAGTTTTAGTCGAATTACATCCATGTTCGACAGGATTTTCTTATATTGGTATATTTAAGAACCTTGTACTGATTTATTTTCAAAGGTTCAGAAACATCACTTTTTATACCAATATTACACTACCCACTCCGTACTTATTTTAAGTTAGGATAACCATATACCACATCTAAATTTATATGGATTATCTATCTTATGAAACTTTGCTTATCTTTCCTTTTAGTTTTTATGTAACATCAATCTAGACTTGTCTATTGAATTAGGGTTATAGAAGTAAAGTAACCAAGGCACAAAACTTTCCTTTCATGAAGTGTTGGTTATGATTCGCTTATTAGAGGAAGAATCAAATGAAGTAATACACGGTATCATTCCATTCAATTCCATCTCCACTCATCAATCATCATGCAAAAAAAAGCAATAATAAGAAAAATTTTGAAAATAAAATAGTCATTCATCATTGATGTGCACGTAAATGTGCACACTTATATTCAAACATTTATTCTTATTTTAATTAAATAAATAACATAATTGGCTATTTTTACATGGTTTAAACCAAAATCCTAAAATTCTCAAATAATCATACATTCATCCTCATTTTGGGAAAAAATGGTCACATGTGCGTGTTATAATTTGTGATTGCATTTACTTGTTCTTTGTATTTGTCTCTTATAGGAATTTTGGAGCACAAATAATGCATACACATGAAGATTTGGAGCACAAATGCATGCATACAAAGGAATGAAGAGGTAATAATTCTCATACATGATCATGGAGGACCCCACCTCTCAAATTACCCTCTTTCTCTTAAGCTTCTTATTAAAGACTAGTTGAATAAGACAAAAGGTCTCATGCATCCTACATGACTCATTAGTGGCTAAGAGAGTATTAGAAGCTTCATGAAGGGGGTACTTTGGGAAGTTCCCAACAAAAGTGATTAGGGTTTTAGGTTTTCAAACATGTATATATACCCCTTTATGTAATGTAGATCTTCTCTTCTCCTTGGATCCCCTTCTTTAGTTTAGTTGAGAGGAGCACAAGCTCTCTTGTGTTTCCATGGCTACTTAGCCATTTTCTTTTTTTTAACTTCTTTGTTTTAATGCAATTTAATTTCTATGCTCTTTATTTTTAAGTTCATAGCTTAGATTTACATTTATGCTCATAGCTTAGAGTTACTTTCATGTTCATTTACTTTATGTTCATTGCTTAGATTTACTTTATGTTCTTAGTTTAGTTCTCTTCTTGTTTTACTTAGTTTTTCTTTCATTTTGCTTTATTTTCTAATGTTGAAACTTAGTTGTGTTGATATGATAACACATATGAGTGGCTAATCCCTTGATTTAGGGGTAATGATGCTCTCTAACTTTATGTAAGTTCAACATTTGTATGATTTGTGATCTCTAATTTGTGCTTCATGTTAGTGAATGTTGATGTAAGTTTATACAATTGGTTTTGATAGTCTATATTTGTTGATAACAAAATAGACTATGCTTAGTCAATGTAAACACAAATTACATCAATATTAGCTAAGTGGTTATTGATTTTGAAATGAAAGTAAGAACAAAATTTGATGGTCTATAGTTTAGTTAATAATTCATAGACCATACTTAGAATAGGTTTGCTTTAGTTCCATTTTCATGAGAATCATAAGTGGTTTAAATATTGCATTTATATCACTTAATGGAGATCATAAATTGTATTTTTGATAACTTACATAAATGTGAGAGTTGATTTGCCTCTAAATTGTTTTCATTTCATATTTAGCTCTCAACTTAGTTTCTAGTTTCCATTAGTTAGAACAATTCAAAGTTTGGTTTAATTTGAGTGAATAAAATTGAAATTACTTCTTTCCATTTGGATCGACTCGCACTCACTGCGTATTAAAATAGTACGCCGTGCACTTGCGGTATTATCACGATATTTCATGCGACGGTTTTCTAATTTCATAGAAAATCCGTTTTGCGAACAAGTTTTTGGCGCCGTTGCCGGGGATTGAATTTAATTTTAGTTTTATTCTTCGAATTAATTTTCTTTTGTGTTAGTTTACAAAAAAAACTATTGTTCCATTTGTTGTTTGTTAGCATGTGTGTGTTTACTTCATCTGTGTGTGTTTGTTCATTTTCATTTAGTGTAGCTTATTAAAAAAAATAAAAAATTTGAACTCAAGTTAATGTTCATCTTCCTGGTTTTGAAAAAAAAAACATTTCATTACAAAAGCCCAGTGCACCTCAGTTCAAAAACCATTTGATTGTTGTAACTAAGTGTTTCCTGCATGGTTCTGTTTCATCCCTTAGTTTGCCAATCTTTATTCTTGTGCATTTCAGTTCAAATGGCTTGCTGAATTTAAAAAAAGAAAAAAGGGATTTCTTGTCTTGTCTTCTAAACAATTCTGCTTTATAGGTGGAAATTATGTTTGTTGTTCTGTTATATTTTCTTGTCTTAGTTGGTGCACTTTTGAAATTGTGAATATTTGTTTATGCCTCATATTTCTTGCATTTACTGTTCAATGTCTGTGCATTTCTATGGGTAGTTTTCTTCTTTCTTCTTCTCTTTGAGGAAAAAAAAAGTCTTCATTTTGTTACTTAGGATTAGCTTGCATTTCAGTTGGTTTTGGTTTTAAGTCTAGTGTGCATACTCTTCTTTTTCTTATTAATTTTTTTTTTTAAACAGAGGGTTCTTTTCTTTTTATTTTTCACTTATTTTTGTGTTTACAGTGTTGTAGCTTGCATTTGTTCACCTTCTGTTTTTTCTATGTTAGTTCTCCTTTTATTGGTTCACCATTAGTTCTCTTTTCATTTCTGTGTTAGCTTGCATTTTGTTCATTCTCTGTATTCCTTGGAGAAAAAAGAGAGAGACATAGGCTTTCACTTCAATTCTGCATTTCAATTGCATTTCTGTTACATCACTTTTGTTTGTTGCATTTCATACTTACATACACACAAGTTTGGAAACATTACAGGCTTTTTGTTTCAATTCACTTTTGTTTTCAAAAAATTGTTCTTGTTGGTATTTACATTCTGCTTGTATTGCTGTTTTCATTTTGATTCCATTGCTCTACCACCCTCTTCTCTTCCTCATACTCCATCACCTTGGTGTTAATAGACCTGAATCACCGAGCTATACCTCCTCCAACCTGAACTTCACCTTCAAAACCACACAACCCATCACTGTTCCTCAAAACTGCATCATAACTTTAACTGTCCACCACATTCACCAACATCTACCCTTTGACAGCAGTGACAAACCACACCCCAGTCGTTGTATCACCAAACACTAACTTAACCACCTCTGAACTTCCACAAACTTCCAATACACTACCAACCTCCTACACATTCCGGTCAAATTCCTCCTATAACCACCCCTTACACTGCTCAAACAGACCACATACCCCACTCCCTATTCCCTTCATCACCAATATCCTCGATCAAGCCTTCAACAACCACTTCACACAACCACAGCCATAACCTTACCCAGTACAACCAAGTAAATGCCACACTTCAACACTTCACATACCGCAACCCAAGCACCCACCATTCATATCACACCACTCTCAAAGCCATTCACACCCCTTCGCCATACTCAACAATAAGTCAACAACCACACCACGCTGTTCCATCCACCCTGCTTTGCCAAACAACACTACTGCACCACTGTCATACTCCAAGCCTTCCACCAAAATTCCACAGTCATAAACAATCATCCGCACTTCAAACGAACCATTCATACAAGCAGCTCAACCAGCGACATCATCCCCAAATACAAAATGCACAACAACCCTCCACTCTATCAGCCACTTCACCTTCTTCACACTGCAAACAAGATTCCAAACTCCACTTATCCAGACATTACCGAGCACTACAACAGCCACCTCCAAAACCGAAGTCATCATACAAACTTCATCTTCACAACCAATCATCCCTACGCCCAAACTGAAGACCGCAAATCCCCAAATCCACGTCCCTTCCCTTAACCGAAACCAGCAAACCCCAAACAAACGCGAGCTGCCACTATTCCCGTTTACACAGGTCAGAGCGAATAACCCCAAATCAATCGCCCAAACCCACCTCTTCTTGGCTTCGGCGCTCCACCCTCCCTCAATCGGAACCCAGAATCCGCAAGGAAGTTGTTCGATTTGCTACTGAAGTTAGCAATTAAAAAGAGATAAAGAGTCTTAAGGCTTTTTCCTTTGAAAAAAAGGCGGAGCATTTTAATTTTGGCAGAAGAGAGGAGCCGTGGATAGTTATATTTGGTCTTGGCTCTTGGGCCAGTTGTTCTTGCGTGGGCTTATGAATTTTTGCTTGTTTGTGTCACTTGCGTTAATTTAGTTCGTTCTCCTTTCCTTTCAATCAGTTAAAAAAAAGGGGTTTGCATGTTGGTTCTAGCTTTTTAGTTTTAGTTTTTTTAGAATGAAGGGTTTTCAGAAATAGATTTGTTTGTCTTTAACTCTTTATTTTCATTTTGCTTTTGTCCCACTTTAAAAAAAAATCTCTTTCGTTTTTAATTTATCTTGTATAAAAAGCTTTTCAGGTTGCAGGACATCAAGAAAGAATTGCTAGTTTGCTTTTTCTGCGCTTGCTTACTAAAATATTTTCCGCTAAAAAAAAATTGCTAATAAAATTCTGCAAGCTCTGGTATTGTGTTTTAACTCCTTTTATTTTCCTTGCATTGTTGTTTGCTTACATTCACATCAAAAAAAAAATCAAAAACAAAATAAAATTCATTCATAGTTGCATTATAATTCACGTTTAATTTCTGTTTTGCATTCATTACCTTTTATTTTCATTTTTTCTCTAAGGATATCATTATATTTTGACAAATTGGTTAATTTTTAACGATTTATTTCTCGGTGTCTAGACTACGACAGAGTAATAACCATGTATAAATATTACGGTGATTCGTAAATATTATATCGGTTGTTCCTCTGAAGGTACTTAAATTTTCGGTTGCATTGCTAGGGTGATTCCTAGTGCACCGATAACGCTTATCCCTTAACTGGATGAGAAATGTTTTGTTGAAATTAATCTAACCGCCATTATATAATTTTAGAAAATTTGTAAATAAGTAGTTTGCGTTCATATAGTTGCATTAGGTTCGTGCATATATAAAAAAAACCAAAAAAAAATTTCTAAAAAAAAAGAAGCTTTCATGAAAATGTCCCAACTTCCTTATTCTTACAGATTTTACGATGGTTGTGAAAATCAATATAATCCATATAGTTTTACACCAAATTCGTATGGTTATTTTAATAACAACAATTATATAAACAATTTGGATTTTACGTGATCCACTTTTCAAAATAATCCAAATTTTGCACCATAAAATTTTCAAAATTATGACCAACCATCAAATCTTGAAAGAAGTATTGAATCTTTACTTGAAATGAGCACACAACAAAATCAAAGAATAAATGAATGGTGTAATTCATACTTGTGCAATAATTCAAGTCAAAATTTTCAAAATAATCAAAATTTGAATTCACTTCCAAATTCAAATGATTTTGAATATAATCCTTGCCAATTCAATTTCGAACTCCAAAATGAATTTCAAATTCAAAATGGAAATGTGAATCACTATACAAATGATTTTGGCAATGGGAATAATTTCAATGATGGTGCGATTAATGATTTCTGTTCTCAACAATTTCAAATTGAAACATCTCAAGTTAATAATTATAAGTTTGATTTTGTTGAGCAAATGAATGAAATTTTTGATAATTACACGGATTTGGTATTTGAAACATACTTGAAACAGTGTGACCAACAAAATCAAGTTTCAACGTATGGCGATTTGAACGATAATCCACCTTCGCCCGCAATTGATGATTTTCATATAACAACTTTCAAAATGGAAAATGACAATCTTAACGAAGTTGTTAATAGCACGGAAATTGATTGGATTTCAATTCTTTTGAGAGGGTGGATCTAAATCTCAAATTCGATCTTCCTTTTTCTAAAATTTGAAAACAACAACTAGGAACTTGGAAAATGATACAAGTAATGAAGTTATTAATAATTCAAAGGAAGATGAATTTAATGAAAACAATTTTTTTGACTTTTCGAAGAAGAGTTGAACTGTGAAAGAGTAGATCTGAATCACCATTTGGATTTTGAAATCGATATTTTCGAACAAATTTTCAATGATAAAATTGAAATTCAAATTGGTGAAATTAAAGATGAATTTCAACCATTAATTCAATCTACCCCAAAAATCATCGAAAATAAAGCAAATCATTCGATTTTTAATAAAACAACATTTGTTTTCCAAATCTACATCTAACTCCAAAAGCTTTTACGATTTGGTTTTTCGAGCTTAAGCTGTGTCTCTCATACTTGAAAAGACAAATGAACCGGTCTTTAGATGACAATTTCATTTACTTCTTGTCAATATATTTTCTGATATACTATAAATGTTTTTTTTTCTTTTCTCTTGTAAATATAGCATATATTTTCAAAATTTTCTTTCCTGTTCCTTTCTTCTTCCACTTGGGTTGACTGTGGGGACATAGTCAAAATCAAGTGTGAGGGGGGGAGGTTTATATTTATTTGTTTTTGCATAGATTTCAACTTTCTTTTCCTTTTTCATCCCAAAACAAAATTTCAAAAAAAAATTGCATTTTAATTTACTTTTATATGGGCACGATGATATAGATATAAGGTTTTGGTCGTATGATTATAATATTTGGAATTTTACTTCTCTTAACGGATAACGAAAGAAAAGTTTGAATTATGAGTAAATTTAGTGTAAACAGTATATAGGGAAATTCATAGGTGATGAGTATGAAGTGTTTTCTAAATTGTAATCCAATTAAATGAATGGTTGATTTAGATTATTTACGTTAACATTTTAGATCGTTTAAGTGAAGTTGTGCTAAGATATTCTCGCTAAACTCTCTCTCTCTTAAATAAAAGGAAAAAAGAAAAAAAATGTATATATATATATAATCCAAGGGTATCCAACATAGCTGGTACATCTAGCGTTGGTATGCAAACCCGCCAAGCTCTTTCCAACACGTTGTTGACAAAGTCAGCGTCGGTATACCTTGGTCTCATTTTATGAGTTGGACACCTTAGGATTACTGACCCTCACGTAAGTCATAATGCAGTGTAGGGGTGGTATACCTAGGTATATGTAAGTAATAATAATGTAAATATTTTCTAATAAAGAGAGAGTTAGCACTTGAAATCCAAGCACACTCTTCACTTATTTAACCTAACATGCTAACCAAAAGTAAATAAAGATGCCAATGTACGATTGTTGATATCGATTACAGAATTCATTTCATATTTGCACTATGTTTCTACCAAAACAACTGGCCAAGCTGGAGGAGTTTGTAGCGATAACTGACTTTTGTTTGAAGTTTTGATTAGTAACGGACTTAAATTTCATAGTGACGACCCAAACTTGTGTTAACTCCTTCGTGTAAAATTTAAAAGTAAATTACCCATTTGTAAATAATCTTGCATTCATCTTGTACATATTTTCTAATCTTGCATTTTCTAAATTTTGCATTTAACATTTGGATTTTATGGGTAATATCCGCTGAAAACCCTCACGAGACAACACTCGTCCTACTAGGGACACCCAGAGGTTTAACGGCTTGTTGCATACGCTCTATGCAATCGTGCTCCCTATGAAAACAGATTTATCTTAGTTTTTTTTTGTTTATTCGAGGACGAATAAAAAGATTAATGTAGGGGTATTTGATGTGCACATTTTTATTTAAAGATTTATTCTTATTTTAATTAAATAAATAACATAATTGGCTATTTTTACATGTTTTAAACCCAAATCCTAAAATTCTCAAATAATCAAACATTCATCCTCATTTTGGGGAAAAATGGTCAAATGTGCATGTTTTAATTTGTGATTGCATTTACTTGTTCTTTGTATTTGTCTCTTGTAGGAATTTTGGAGCACAAATAATGCATATACATGAAGATTTGGAGCGCAAATGCATGCATACAAAGGAATGAAGAGGAAATAATTCTCATACATGATCATTGAGGACCCCACCTCTCAAATTACCCTCTTTTTCTTAAGCTTCTTATTAAAGACTAATTGAATAAGACAAAAGGTCTCATGCATCCTACATGACTCATTAGTGGCTAAGAGAGGATTAGAAGCTTCATGAAGGGGGTACTTTGGGGAGTTCCCAGCAAAAGTGATTAGGGTTTTAGGTTTTCAAACATGTATATATACCCCTTTATGTAATGTAAATCTTCTCTTCTCTTTTCCTTGGATCCCCTTCTTTAGTTTAGTTGAGAGGAGCACAAGCTTTCTTGTGTTTCCATGGCTACTTAGCCATTTTCTTTTTTTGACTTCTTTGTTTTAATGCAAAT
Source organism: Allium sativum (assembly GCA_030737875.1). Lineage (NCBI taxonomy): Eukaryota > Viridiplantae > Streptophyta > Magnoliopsida > Asparagales > Amaryllidaceae > Allium > Allium sativum. The sequence goes on along the minus strand of CM060912.1, from coordinate 763,941,372 downwards.
TAATTTCTACGCTCTTTATTTTCATGTTCATAGCTTAGATTTACATTCATGATCATAGCTTAGAGTTACTTTCGTGTTCATTTACTTTATGTTCATAGATTAGATTTACTTTATGTTCTTAGTTTAGTTCTCTTCTTGTTCTACTTAGTTTTTCTTTCATTTTACTTTATTTTCTAATGTTGAAACTTAGTTGTGTTGATATGATAACACATATGAGTGGCTAATCCCTTGATTTAGGGGTAATGATGCTCTCTAACTTTATGTAAGTTCAACATTTGTATGATTTGTGATCTCTAATTTGTGCTTCATGTTAGTGAATGTTGATGTAAGTTTATACAAATGGTTTTGATAATCTATATTTGTTGACAACAAAATAGACTATGCTTAGTCAATGTAAACACAAATTACATCAATATTTACTAAGTGGTTATTGATTTTGAAATGAAAGTAAGAACAAAATTTGATGGTCTATAGTTTTAGTTAATAATTCATAGACCATACTTAGAATAGTTTTGCTTTAGTTCCATTTCATGAGAATCATGAGTGGTTTAAATATTGCATTTATATCACTTAATGGAGATCATAAATTGTATTTTTGATAACATACATAAATGTGAGAGTTGATTTGCCTCTAAATTGTTTTCATTTCATATTTAGTTCTCAACTTAGTTTCTAGTTTTCATTAGTTAGAACAATTCAAAGTTTGGTTTAATTTGAGTGAATAAAATTGAAATTACTTCTTTCCCTGTGGTTCGACTCGCACTCACTACGTATTACAATAGTATGTCGTGCACTTGCGGTATTACCACGATATTTTGTGCGACGGTTATCTAATTTGATAGAAAATCCATTTTGCGAACAATCATTCTTGACTATAAATCATTTCCATTCCATCCACATCGAACATACCGTACGTAGAAGCGAGGATTGTAATAGAGGAGATGAAATGAAACAAAACGTCCATAGGTGCCTTAGTATTACTTTATATTTTGTAGCTTGAAGTTCAAATATTACACTTTCCCTCTTATCAATAATATTTTTAGAACTTACAAAATTTTCCTTCATCTATGCATAACTCACATCTACATTACAGTTACACTAGTGCAAAATTATTAAAAAAAAATGATTGGGTGCACAATGTTGATATGTAGAACTTTGGTTGACACCACGCTCTTAACCTTCAAGACAATTACAGTGTTACCAAGGAATTACGTTTCTGCTTGAAATTTTTTATTCATTTTTGCACCAATAATGGGATGGACAATTTGGAACTAAACCATTATTATTGAAGTTAAAGGTCATCGGAATGTGAAAGACCTTAAATATATTGTTTGATTAATCCGCGTACATAAGAAGCTTTGGATTTTGTGGGTAGTATCCGCTAAAAACCCTCATGAGACAACACTCGTCCTACTAGGGACACCCAGGGGTTTAATGGCTTGTTGCATATGCTAAATGCAATCGTATTTCCTACGAAAGTGTAACATGTCTTAGTTTAGTCTATTCAAGGACGAATAAAAAGATAAGTGTGGGGGTATTTGATATACACGTAAAGTGTATATTTTATCCGCTTATTTATCTTATTTTATACTTAAAATAATTGATACTGTGTATTTATAGCTCTGTTTTCAGATTGTTGATAAAAAACATTGTTTAGAGCATTTGATGGATAAAGCATGAAGAATTTGGTTAAAAAGAGTGAAGTTTGAAATTTATAAAGCTTGTAGAGTTTAAAGCTTGAAGAACAGTTGCAAATATAGTTCAGTTAAGTAGATTTGGCTCACTAGAGACTCATGCTGCTTTCATATTTGCTCATTTGGAAGGCCTCTCACTCTACAGCATGACCACTACGTTCATGTTGGCTCATTTGCAAGGCTTCTCACTCTATAGCTGCATTCACACTGAATTATGTGTTATTTGGGCTAAACCTTTAGTCCCACATTGTGTAATTAGCCAATTAGTCTTTGTCATATCAGTTATAAATACACTGTGTCTCCTTCATTTGTAATTATATTGGGTTTTATTCTGTAATCCTTCTCTTAGAATAAAATCATTCCTTTTCTTTTCTCTTTACTTATTATTGTATTTTATTTATGTTGTTTATTTTCTTTTTCTTTTCTCTTCTAGCTATGTCAAGCTAATCTCCTTTACTTAGGGAGTGATGACGCTTAGATTAGATTCAATATGAATCACATAGCCTACGGGATTAGAACTTCACATATATAGATATAGATCTGAACCAAGGGTTAGATCTAAACCTTCATATTCTGTGTCGTTTAAGAGCTATGCTCCTTCACAGGGTATACTCGAGTTTGATCTAACGTTTATTAGATTAGATCTAATATGTAGGGTTTTAGAAATAAATTAGCGAACCTGTCCTTATAGCCTATGGTTGTTTAAGAGCTTAGCTCCTGCATAGGCTATACTTGTTGTTATTCACATATTTGTATCTAGAAACCTAATTATCGTTGATTCATGTTTGTGACAGAAACATGAATTAGATCTGTAATTTATGTCATTACTCCTATAACACCACACTTCCATTAATGTCACTCACAAGGGGAATGCATTAACTTCATGGAGGTTTTAAGTGAATATAGAACAGAAAAATTACAACAAGACAGATATAAGTAGTACTTGGAAGTTTAAAACTTTATTTAATTGCAGCAGAAGTTAAACACGTTTGTTACATCATAAAAACCATAAATCAGAGTCAAATACAATATCCATCTTGATAAAACAAAATACATAACCCCATTACATAAATAGCCATTAAAGAAGATAACAAGCTAGACTTTACTTCAGCAGTCCAAGCTTTCCAAAAGAGAGATAAAGCAATCAAATCAAACTCCGCTAGAGCTGGGCCCACCCTGAGGACCTGGAAGGGGGGAAAATATAGAAATAGAGGGGGTCAGACATAAAGTCTGGCGAGTATGATAATTCTAACAATACTATTATCAAAATAATTAGACTGAGGCACAAGCTGGAAAATAAGGAAATGTCTATGAACTATTGGGTATGGAAGAGCAGATAAAGATAACGTTAAAGGCACACCTAATTACTAATGAAAAATTACTACACTGCACCACACCAGTCACCCTAAAGGTTGATCCCACTCACCGAACTTAGAAATTATATAAATAGCTTTGTGTACCCCTAGCTGACTACATAGGTGCCGCCTGCCCCTATCTCCGCTAGGTGTACCCCACTACCCAATTGCGATCGGCTCCCTACTCGTAGATACCCGTGCTGGCCCCACAGTGGGGTGTATCACTCCCCTAAAGTGGAAACCCGATACAACATGAGGATGCACGGCTTATACCTTTACGATGCAACAACGTCTTACCTACCAGCTCGGGTCCACACACACATATGAAACCCGTTGGACTTGCGTTGCCACCGCTAACCCGTTTGGCCTCTTATAGTCAAGCCCAGTATGCGTGTCCCGTCCTCGACTTGGGTCGAGTCCACAAAGATACGTTTGGGTTACTGGTTGAAATGGGCCCCCACTATTTACCACAAGCTATTCACCTAAGCTTGTCCCCACTAGTATATCCCACTTAACCCTCTTCTTAGTCATGTTCATCTACATGTGTGTTTGGTTAAGTCTTACTAATCGTATTTCAAATGCCACTAAAGGCACCCACTAGATTCCTCATGCCACCCAAGACACCTACTTAACCCCCATGTCCCACCTCACATGTTTATCTGGTTAAGTGTTTCTTAATTCATTAAGGCCATAACCTTATAAAGACCTCTCACATTAGACTGACATTTATGGCAGCTGGACCCGCCGGGCGGGTCCGGGCAGTCTTATACCATAAAAGAGTCTAACGTCGTGTCTTTACAACTGTTATGCTTTAGTTTGGGCCTAGGACCTCTCACATTGGGCTGACATTTGTGACTACTGGATTTTCCAGGTGAGTCCGGGCAGGTTCACGTCACAAACGAGTCCAACCTCGTGTCCTAAGCATTGATTATTACTTATAATCTTTTACCCCGGTTTTAATAATTTCCCTATTCAAATTATTAATTAATTCCAATTTTAACGATGTCCATAATTGACTCAATTATGGCCATCCATTTATGGCATGCAAAATCATATCAATTGCATCCAATTTTCTCAATATTAAATCCTTAATTTTTACCCCTACCCCACGTTGTACGTTCGTACATTTAATGTAAAATATACGTTAGACTCGAATAGTCTAACTCATAGCATAAAAAGAAATTATCACAACAATAACATATACATATGACTAAAATAGATCTAATCATAAAAAAAGGTGAAACTTGCATGTGTGATAGATGTCCAACACCTAAACTTGCATAGGCAAAAACTACAACTTGCATAAAACTACACATGTCATGGATCTAAAGGTGTCAACTTGTTTGGTAAAATGTCACAATTTACATAATATGATCATAATCCAAATTCATGTATAAACTTGCATATGTGGTTTATGCAACATAATGATGGTGTAAACTAGCATCTAACCCATAGAACTCACACATGTCATAGCATAATTCTAGATCTAAATAGATGTCATGGCATATGTTCATAATCTTTACTAATCAATCTAAACTTGCATACATGATTTGTCATATAAATCAACATAGCCCAAATAATATCAACATTATGATTTGATTAACATGAACTAATTAGCATAGGTAATAACATCATGACTTTGTAACATGTATGATTTATCACAACTTAGCATAGAAAATTACAACATATATAATATCATCATCACATAACATAGGATTTACAATATACATGATAGCATAAGATTTACAACATATAATCAATAATCCACATCATTCACTTATAATCCATTCACAACTTAATCTAATTAGTTTAATAATAATCTTATTAAAATCATCATACTCACAATTATAGAAGAAAGAGAGTCTTGATTTCCTTTAGAGTTGAATAGAATTAGTTTAGATTAGCTTTCTTCCTTTTTAGTTGGCGGCGGCTATACTGAGTTCCATGGCGATGGCATGACGGCGGCTATTCTATTTTTTTATGTGATTTTAGAATGAGACACTACCTATGTATATATAGAATTTAGGATTAGTTTAGACCGTCCGATCAACTCAGAATGAACCTGAACCGTTAAATTAGCCAACTCAGCCCTAAAGACACATCAGCAGCTCAAGATTGGGCTCAGCCAAAACCTGGCCGACTGGACATGGTCGACACCCAAGTCAACTCCCAGGTCGACACTATAGTCGACTTGGTTGGGGGCAGGTCGACTCTAGAGTCGACTCTATAGTCGACTTGGCCTTGGGCGGGAATTTTCCCGCCTGGCCTGTTTTACTTCGAATTTTGAATTTTAAATTTTCTGAAACCTGTTTTGAATTTTCCGAAACTTCCGATGGCCATATCTCCTTCATACGAAGTCCAAATTACGCAAACTCGGACTCTATTTCAACCAGAATTCCGAGATGAACACAATGGCGCAACCCGTTTCCCTTAATTCTCACGTCTGAGATTAGTTATTCTTTAATTTTTGAATATTTATATTAACAGAATTACGGGGTGTTACATTCTCCCCTCCTTAAAGGATTTCGACCCCGAAATCTTCAAGTCAAGAAGAATGTCTATCCTAACATCTAATCACTCATCTACTCAACCATCAAACACAGGCATCCACTGTCCTTACAGACTCCTAATGCTTTCATGTTTAAATGCACAGTGTGTGTATATGTCCATATCTAATGCAAAATCAGGCGGCCCACTGATTCAGTTGACCTCCTTAATGCAAATCATGATAGTGCCATGCGTTCATTATGTATGCAAAAGTTCCTTAATGCTACATATTATCTCTATATGCATGCACAATTATCATCTGAATGCAGCATCCATATGATAAAAAAATCCTCATACATCCATTTTACTAAATACATCCATATATATGGAATATGCAATATGAAGTGATTGAGCCGATCTAGTGCCTAAAGTGTGTGTATATGCATCCACGAGCAACCACTAGCAAACACTCGCATCCACTATGCATCCATCATACATAACATGTTTCAAACACATGTTTCAACCATAGGATTTCTCTAACTAAGGTCAAAGATACTAGCGAGAGGACATACTAAAGATAAGATAAGTACAAGCTAAGCGATAAAGGAGAAATTAAAAGACATACCCTCAAAAAGAAAAGGGTAAAATGAACGCATCTTCTCTTCTGTCTCCCAAGTAGCGTTGCTCTCATCATCTCCCCATTGCACTTTGACTAGTCTGACTTCTCGATTTCTCAGCTTCTTGATCTCCGACCCAAGAATGCATGTAGGAGATCGTCGAATCGTCGCATCACGCTCTATCTCCACCTCTCTAAGCAAGTTCGGCTCTACCACCTCCGCGGTCTCATGTAGGCACTTCCTCAAATGTGATACATGGAATATGTCGTGTACACCACTAAGTCTCTCAGGCAACTCCACTCTATACGCCATCTGTCCAATCTTCTCCTTAATAGGAAACGGTCCTACGAACCTTGGTGCTAATTTCCCAACGGACCCAAAGCGAACAACGTTCCGTAATGGAGACACTTTGATAAAGACCATGTCCCCAACATCAAACTCAGGATCTGTTCTCCTCTTATCCGCATAAGATTTCTGCCTATCTTGCGCTGCTTTCATCCTTCTTCGAATCAAATCAATCTTCTTTGAAGTCTCTCTAATCATATCGGGCCCAAGTAAGATCTTATCCGTAGATTCCCACCAACATGTAGGTGAACGACAAGGTCGTCCATAAAGAGCTTCGAAAGGTGCCATGCCAATGCTGGACTGAAAGCTATTATTATATGCGAACTCCACCAATGGAAGATGCTCTTCCCATGTACCTCCAAAGTCTAGGATACATAGCCTCAAAAGGTCCTCCAGAATACGATTCACCCTCTCGGTTTGGCCGTCCGTTTGAGGATGATATGCGGTGCTCAAACATAACTGAGTCCCTACCTCTTCTTGTAAGATCCTCCAAAATTCGCTAGAGAAGTTAGGATCGCGGTCGCTTACTATGCTAGAAGGAACACCATGAAAACGAACTATCTCTCGGACGTATACAGAAGCTAACCATGGAGCAGTCCTCTTACTCTTCAAGGGAATAAAATGGGCGCTTTTAGTAAGTCTATCTACTATAACCCAAATCCCCGTATTACCCTTCCTTGATCTTGGTAATCCATCCACAAAGTCCATCGAGACACTTTCCCATTTCCATAGTGGAACCTCCAATGGGTGAAGCAACCCACCGGGTTTCTTTTGCTCCGCTTTTACTTGTTGGCACACCAATCATCTAGCGACATGCTCGGCCACATCCCTCTTCATACCGGCTCAAAATAAAACTCTCTTCATGTCTTTGTACATCTTATCCTCGCAGGGATAAATGGTCATCTTTGAACGATGTGCATCATCAAGAATAGTCTTCCTCAAGTCCTCGTCTCGTGGTACACAAAATCTATTATCCCTACGTAACCAACCCTTATAATCTAGGTTATACCTACGGAGATGGCTTGATGACTCCCCTCTTTTGAGCTTCTCCACTAACTCAACCAACTGTGGGTCGTCTCGCTGTGCCTCACCAATCCGTCCCAAAAGCGTAGGTCTGACCTCCAAGGATGCTAGCAAACCGGGTACAAAGTCAACGGAAGGTATAAAATCAAACATAGAGATGAATTCTAAGTTTCGCCGTTCAAAAAACAACGAACTCAAGGACAGCCTTTTTCTACTTAAGGCATCTGCCACCACGTTACCCTTGCCAGGGGTATATGCTATTTCGAAGTCGTAGGACGCTAAGAATTCCATCCACCTTTGCTGTCTTAAATTCAAGTCCTTCTGAGAGAATAAGTATTTTAAAGATTCGTGGTCAGTGAATAATTCGAATTTCTCGCCAAGAAGATAATGGCGCCAAGACTTAAGCGCAAAAACAATTGCGGCCAACTCTAGGTCATGCGTGGGGTAATTCTTCTCATGCACCCTCAACTGCCTTCCACCATAGGCTGTTACCCTACCCACTTGCATTAAGACTGCGCCTAGACCTGTCCCACAAGCATCGGTATAAACAGTAAATGGCTTACTCTCGTCTGGCAGCACTAAGACTGGAGCTGAGATCAAAGCTCTCTTTAAACGTTGGAACGCATCATCACAATCTATGTCCCACGCGAAGACTAGGTTCTTCTTCGTCAGGCGTGTCAATGGAGCAGATATTTTTACGAAGTCTTTGATAAACTTCCTATAGTAGCCAGCCAACCCCAAGAAACTCCTTACTTCGGTAGCATTTTTTAGGGACCTTCCAATCTTGGATGGCCACCACCTTCGCGGGATCCACAGCTATCCCTTCTTTGGAAACCACGTGCCCTAAGAATCGCACTTCCTCTCTCCAGAAGTGACACTTAGTAAATTTAGCTTTAAGGTTATGCGCTCGTAGAGTCTCCAACACTTCCCCAAGATGTAGGGCATGCTCTTCTTCGTTCTTAGAAAAGATCAAGATGTCGTCTACAATGACCACCATGAACTTATTAAGGTACTCCCTAAAAACCCTACTCATCAAATCAACAAAGTATGTAGGGGCATTTGTCAAACCGAAGGGCATCACTAGCCATTCATAGAAACCGCCCGGAGTCCTAAAGGCAGTTTTGTCTATGTTATCCTCAGCCACTCTCAACTGATGGAATCCAGTGGCTAAGTCCAACTGCGAAAACATTGAGGCGCCAACTAACTGATCGAAGAGATCGTCAATCCTCGGCAGTGGGTGTCTGTTTTTTTTAGTAAGTTTATTAAGTTCTCTATAATCCACACAAAGTCTAAGGGACCCATCCGCCTTCGTGGCAAACACTACTGGAGCACCCCACTCCGATATACTACATCTTATGAACCCCTTCTCAAGCAACTCCTTCACTTGCTTATTGAGTTCCCTCCTTTCACGAGGAGCCATGTGGCATACTAGCAAAGATACTGGTTTTGCATTATCCACAAGATATATTCGAAAATCTATCTCCCGCTTCGGAGGCAAGCACTTCACCTCCTCAAACACATCCGAGTATTCTCGGACCACTCTAACAGATCGTAGATTCTCCACAGACGCATCAAGCGATTCTATATAACTTAGCATAACCGAATTTATGGGATTACAAAAGATTTCGAGAGTGTTGCCAAGGCGAGTCATGAGCCTAACTACTCTCCTTTCACAATCAAGAACGGCCCCATTTCTGGATAACCAATCCATTCCTAAAATTAGCCCATAGCCCGTGAAGCCCAAAACATAAGCATCACATCTAAACTCAACGCCAAGTATAGAAATTTTCAAATCCAAACATATCGTGGACAAATAAGCTGAGCCCCCAATTGGATTCGAAACAACTAAGGGATCCTCTATTAAACTGGTGTTTAAGTACAGTGATTCAACTAATGATGTAGAGATAAACGAATGCGATGCGCCCGAATCGAATAAGGTACGGACAGGATGATCAAACAGAAAAACTAAGCTTTCAACAGAAATGGTTCTACCTCGTTATTGCAGCGGTGGGACCGCGAGAGCCTGAACTTGTCCCCTTGCCTGCCCTGGTGCCATAAGAGCCTGCACCTATCCTCCCGAGGTAGACCCTGCCCTCTGCCCCTTCTTTGGGCAGTCCTTCACTAGATGTCCCGCTTCACCACAGTGAAAACAACCGTTCTTCTTTTTCTTTCTGCAATCCTTGCTGAGATGGCCTGGTGTCCCACAGTTAAAGCATCTTTTCTTTCCTTCGCCATTATTGTCTTTACCACCCTTCTTGTTTTGCTGTTGTGGTTTCTTCTGATCCCTTTTCTTCTTGGGTGCCTTATTAGCATTAGCGCCTTTCTCCTCGTGCATGAGTGCCATGTCTACTAGCTTCTCAAAGGTGGCCCCCATAGGGATGTGGGTCATAGCCAACCCCTGTTATGGCTCATTCAAGCCATTAACGAACCTCAGAGCCTTCTTCTCCTGCGTGTTCACCAAATCTAAGCCAAACCTTGCTAATTGGTTAAATTTGTTGACGTACTCTTTCACTGATAGATTTCCCTGCTTCAATGTCAAGAACCTTTCCATGTATAGATTCTCTTCTGCCCTTGAGAGAAAATTTACCTCAAACCTACGTCTGAAATCTGCCCAAGAATCAACAAGACGCTCCCCATTAGTGACCTCCCACCAAAACGAGGCCAATCCCTTCATTAACCAAGCTGCTAATTTGACTATCCTCCATTCTTCTACTTCAAAGATTTCTAGCAATTCTTTCACCTCCTTAAGCCAATCTCTAGCTTCCACAAACGTTTCTGACCCTTGAAAAGGTTTTCCACCCATAGCCTTAAATTCCTTGCATGTCTTTGCAAAAGTATCAGCGCGAGGAGGGGAAGGAGGAGGAGCGGGTGCAACTGGGGGTGGAGGAACATTGGCTGGACCTGCAACGGCCCTAGCCTTTAATAACCTCCTATACCATCCTGGTATCGTTACACCCTCCGGAAGGTTAAGATCTTCAGCCATGCTGAAACGAAAAAGGAAAGATTCAAAATGGAGAATTCGAAAGATAAAGAAATATGGCTATTGGGGATTATGTTTTTCATAAAAACTTTCCTCTTTAAATTACTCATCAAGACATGTTTTTGAAAACATTTCTTCCAAAAATACTTTAGAAAAATAGTTTTTCTAAAAATTTTATCTATTCTGGTAACCTAAAGCTCTGATACCACGTGTAACACCCCACTTCCATTAATGTCACTCACAAGGGGAATGCATTAACTTCATGGAGGTTTTAAGTGAATATAGAACAGAAAAATTACAACAAGACAGATATAAGTAGTACTTGGAAATTTAAAACTTTATTTCATTGCAGCAGAAGTTAAACACGTTTGTTACATCATAAAAACCATAAATCAGAGTCAAGTACAATATCCGTCTTGATAAAACAAAATACATAACCCTATTACATAAATAGCCATTAAAGAAGATAACAAGCTGGACTTTACTTCAGCGGTCCAAGCATTCCAAAAGAGAGATAAAGCAATCCAATCAAACTCCGCTAGAGCTGGGCCCACCCTGAGGACCTGGAGGGGGGAAAAGATAGAAATAGAGGGGGTCAGACATAAAGTATGGCGAGTATGATAATTCTAACAATACTATTATCAAAATAATTAGACTGAGGCACAAGCTGGAAAATAAGGAAATGTCTATGAACTATTGGGTACGGAAGAGAAGATAAAGATAACGTTAAAGGCACACCTAATTACTAACGAATAATTACTACACTACACCACACCAGTCACCCTAAAGGTTGATCCCACTCACCGAACTTAGAAATTATATAAATAGCTTTGTGTACCCCTAACTGACTACATAGGTGCCGCCTGCCCCTATCTCCCTAGGTGTACCCCACTACCCACTTGCGATCGGCTCCCTACTCGTAGATACCCGTGCTGGCCTCACAGTGGGGTGTATCACTCCCCTAAAGTGGCAACCCGATACAACTTGAGGATGCACGGCTTATACCTACACGATGCAACAACGTCTTACCTACCAGCCTGGGTCCACACACGCATATGAAACCCGTTGGACTTGCGTTGCCACCGCTAACCCGTTTGGCCTCTTATAGTCAAGCCCAGTATGCGTGTCCCGTCCTCGACTTGGGTCGAGCCCACAAAGATACGTTTGGGTTACTGGTTGAAATGGGCCCCCACTATTTACCACAAGCTATCCGCCTAAGCTTGTCCCCACTAGCATATCGCACTTAACCCTCTTCTTAGTCATGTTCATCTACATGTGTGTTTGGTTAAGTCTTACTAATCGTATTTCAAATGCTACTAAAGGCACCCACTAGATTCCTCATGCTACCCAAGGCACCTACTTAACCACCATGTCTTACCTCACATGTTTATCTGGTTAAGTATTTCTTAATTCATTAAGGCCATAACCTTATAAAGATCTCTCACATTAGACTGACATTTATGGCAGCTGGATTCGCTGGGCGGGTCCGGGCAGTCTTATACCATAAAAGAGTCTAACCTCTTGTCTTTACAACTGTTATGCTTTAGTTTGGGCCTAGGACCTCTCACATTGGGCTGACATTTGTGACTACTGGATTTGCCGGGTGGGTCCGGGCAGGTTTATGTCACAAACGAGTCCAACCTCGTGTCCTAAGCATTGATTATTACTTATAATCTTTTACCCCAGTTTTAATAATTTCCCTATTCAAATTATTAATTAATTCTAATTTTAACGATGTCCATAATTGACTCAATTATGGCCATCCATTTATGGCATGCAAAATCATATCAATTGCATCCAATTTTCTCAATATTAAATCCTTAATTTTTAGCCCTACCACATGTTGTACGTTCGTACGTTTAATGTAAAATATACGTTAGACTCGAATAGTCTAACTCATAGCATAAAAAGAAATTATCACAACAACAACATATACATATGACTAAAATAGATCTAATCATAAAAAAAGGTGAAACTTGCATGTGTGATAGATGTCCAACACCTAAACTTGCATAGGCAAAAACTACAACTTGCATAAAACTACACATGTCATGGATCTAAAGATGTCAACTTGTTTGGTAAAATGTCACAATTTACATAATATGATCATAATCCAAATTCATGTATAAATTTGCATATGTCGTTTATGCAACATAATGATGGTGTAAACTAGCATCTAACCCATAGAACTCACACACGTCATAGCATAATTCTAGATCTAAATAGATGTCACGGCAAATGTTCATAATCTTTACTAGTCAATCTAAACTTGCATACATGATTTGTCATATAAATCAACATAGCCCAAATAATATCAACATTATGATTTGATTAACATGAACTAATTAGCATAGATAATAACATCATGACTCTGTAACATGTATGATTTATCACAACTTAGCATAGAAAATTACAAAATATATAATATCATCATCACATAACATAGGATTTACAATATATGTGATAGTATAAGATTTACAACATATAATCAATAATCCACATCATTCACTTATAATCCATTCACAACTTAATCTAATTAGTTTAATAATAATCTTATTAAAATCATCATACTCATAATTATAGAAGAAAGAGAGTCTTGATTTCCTTTAGAGTTGAATAGAATTAGTTAGGATTAGCTTTCTTCCTTTTTAGTTGGCGGCGGCTATATTGTGTTCCATGGCGACGGCATGACGGCGGCTATTCTATTTTTTTAAGTGATTTTAGAATGAGAGACTACCCATGTATATATAGAATTTAGGATTAGTTTAGACCGTCCGATCAACTCAGAATGAACCTGAACCGTTAAATTAGCCAACTCAGCCCTAAAGACACATCAGCAGCTCAAGAATGCGCTCAGCCAAAACCTGGCCGACTGGACCAGGTCGACACCCAAGTCGACTCCCAGGTCGACACTATGGTCGACCTGGTTGGGGGCAGGTCGACTCTAGAGTCGACTTGGCCTTGGGCGGGAATTTTCCCGTTGGCCTGTTTTACTTCGAATTTTGAATTTTAAATTTTCTGAAATGTGTTTTGAATTTTCCGAAACTTCCGATGGCCATATCTCCTTCATACGTAGTCCAAATTACGCAAACTCGGACTCTATTTCAACCAGAATTCCGAGACGAACACAATGACGCAACCCATTTCCCTTAATTCTCACGTTTGAGATTAGTTATTCTTTAATTTGTGAATATTTATATTAACAGAATTACGGGGTGTTACAACTCCCTAAATGCTTTCATTTATTGTATAAAACTCTCTTTTTTTATTTAATTTCTGTTATTTTCTTTGTTTACAACCAATCAAACCTTTGGAATAACTTGACTGGATTTATTAATTTAAATATTTTTGGTCCCAGAGTTCGACACCCTTTACAACAACCCTTGTTGTTTAGGAAAGTCGAACGAATTTTATAGTTGTTTACAATTGTTTAATTTGTTCACAAACAGTCATGTACATTATACATAATTTGGTTCATTTGTACAATTTCTACAATAAATAAATAAAAACGTCTTCATCTTCTTATAATATATATATATATATATATATATATATATATATATATATATATATATATATGTATGTATATATATATGTATATGACGGATTAATACTCGTTAAAAAGTGACAATGCAACTTTTCTAAGTAACAAAACAAACTAATGGAAGCGTTAACTTTAATATTTGTTATATTTATCTGCATGTCCATGTAATAGTTTCACTTACTTTATCTTTTTGATTATTTTCTAAAATAATTTATTTCATTCACATTTTCGTAAAATATTGATTGTGATTGTACACATATAAAAACCTACAGCATTACATACATGTTAGAATCATTTTGCAAAAGTGAAAACCGTTACAAACATCATTATTTAACATCAATTCTTCCCGCGGACCTCATAAATTAGCACTTAAAATAGGATCTCCAATTATGGTACTATGGAACCTTGAGCCGAAAATTGCATTATGTAATGGATTGAGAATAATATGTCGTGCCTTTCATATAAACGTCGTAGAAGCTGAAATTGCAGCAGAAATTTTTTATGGCATATGAGTTTTTTCCCACATTTACCATTAAAACCTTATGAAAATATGAAGCTTCCTTTCATTTAAATTCTAAAACAATTTCCAATTCGACTAGCTTTCGCTCTTACAATTAACAAATCACAAGGACAAACCATTCCAAACGTCGGAATATATCTGCCTGAATGTATATTTACCCATGGTCAGCTATATGTTGCTTTATCACGGGGAATTTCATCAAATAATACAAAGATTTTAATTAAAAATGAAAAATTCAACGGCATCAACATACTCACACTAGAAATGTTGTCTTTTAGGATGTTTTATCTACATGTTGAAATTATACACTAACTTAGTTATATATCATCAATAAATATCATTTTGTAACTACTTTTTACACTTGCTCCTACTATAACATGGTTGATGTGTATCTTTATCATTCTTATAGTTATACTATCTATTGCCTTCACCTACGACTCACCTACCACACTACTCTACTGTAATTACACATTTAACATTTACCTAGGTTTCAATCAAGTTAGCTTTTTAAAACCTAACACCCTATAATACAAAAAAACATTTTTAACTCTGTTATCTGTAGCTTCACCTGTTAAGGCGCCGGTCTCAAGCCCGAAAAAGGAGGAGAGAAAATGTTTTATGCAATATGTGCTAGTAATCATATAAAATTGGATAATAGTTTATTGTCGTCCTTAATGTTATTCTTTCACATACGTGACTAACATTCATTGCATGAAATAGATTACATCTCCAAAAAAAAAAAAAAAAAAAGAACTTACTGCCAGTTTGCAAAACAAAGCTATAGTAATTAACAAATGAACACATTTCATAACCGCAGGAAATTACATGACTCTTCCTGATTTCCTCAATAAATTGTACCACTTTGCATTATTTACTGGAGTTTCCATTCAGATAAATTAGCACTGTCCTTTCGAACATTGCAGCAGTACTCCACTTATCCATCATATTTTTCCACTTATTATACTGTGGACATGATAACAGGAATGTGTTATTAGATTAGATTTCATTAAAAAAATGAATGATGATAAGTTGACAATTGTTCAACATGTTTAATGGGTTTGTACATTACTTGTTATCACTCAATACCAAAACTAAATTATGGAATGTTTGTGTTACATATACATTAGCCAATGACTATATATAAAGAATAAGATATCAAACAATATATTCTCAAATTGAAAAAAATAGTAAATCAGTTTGGTAAGAGATTTAAAAGAAGAAACATTAAATAAAGACTGCTATTGTTAGTCATATTAGACAACGTACATTAGCAGGAAGCAAGTTCTATCACAACGCCCATAAGGATTCCCTCCACCCAGACAATTTCTAATTCACATATCTTTGGCCCATGAAGAAAATACACGAAGTATAAATCTAAGCGGACCACTAACTACTTAGTGAAGCTTATATCGACTAATTTGAAGAATTATTTTTTTAACTAACATTTAGTTTTCAACTGAAGGAAACTAATCAGTAATAAATTGTAAGCAGTTGAGGTCTAGGTCTTAAGATGACCACTCAATTCAAATTACCATACCATACACTGTTGAATGAAGATGAAACGACTCGAGCTTCCCCGTGAAGGAAAGCCCAGATTGAATTGAGAACACGACAAATCAGAACACAAACAGAAGAACATTTCATTGCTTATTACAACAATTTACAATAGAGTACAAGAATACACAGAGTATGAACAAATATTATACATCAGAAAAATATCATAGAATTATAGGTTGCAATGCAGCAAAAAATAATACAAAATACAACTGAAAGGAAAATACGGATACATAGCTTTCCGAATATCATTCCAGCTGTAAACCAGGATCCTGTGAATATTAATCTGCAAAACCAAAACTACTAGCTGCCCGTGTGGAAAATAGAGGCACCCAGAGTTCAGGTTAAAACAATAAATTCCAGGTCAGCCATGGGACTGGTGTGAGAACTAAAACAGTTATTAATTTGATTTTAAAGTTAGGTAAATCAAGGGACCACACCGTATAACACGGAATGGGTTTACCCCCAAGAATACCAGTGCATAAAACAAACATCGCAATGCTAAATAAAAAAACAATGAAGCTATTATAAGACTCAGGTCCCATCACACAATGCAACGCAAGCCGGAGGATAGAGTTTTACCTTATAATAGCCAAATATGCTTGGTACGTTTAAAACAAATCATTTTGACACTATTATAGTGAAAAGTGTATGAAAACATCTCCAAATATAAATGTATCAATCATAGACGGCATGAGCGCCCCATCCCACTATGTCGCCATACTAGGCTCTACAATCAAAACCGAAGTGTCACATATTGGAAGTTGGATTTCCGTCAGTGAACCAAGGGAAGGGATCGTCCTTACCGCTTCTAGACACTCTAGCCCGTGTCTTAGGCAAGTACTCAGTTAAGCCTTTGGATCGTCAGGGCCGGTCCACACGGAGTGGATTAAAATGCCTGAACACTGCGTTTCCCCGCCCAATGGGGCTTCAATCTGGTCTGAAGACCATCCTTCGGCTTCGCAGAGACCGAAATAACCGAGGCACCTCGCTATCCATCATCCACATAAGTAAAATGTCAGGGTTTACAAAACGCTGACAACACTCCTAGCTAGAAGGAAATGCATGCACTCCCTGAGGTCCTCTCCCGTTTTTGGTTCACACCGGGTGTGAGGCTAGCGAATTAACACTACAAAAATCTATGCTATATTAAATCCGTGCTTTGATCATCAACCACAAGACTCTGCTTTTCAATAGAAGCCTTGATCATTTGCATCTCAGCATGCCACACAGGCAATTCACGCTATGCAACTGATGTCTATCAATCACACAGAATGAAATCCGATGTCAGACACACATCTATTTACAAGTTCGTTTTGGGTCTGAACGAAACCAGAGGCACCTTATTCCTCGTCCCGTATGTCCAATACAGGAGATAGGCCCTCGCATATCTTGTAGATCTCCAAGTACGTCTGGACGGTCACCACTTATTACTTTGTCTTGGGTGTACAGCCCAATCAAGACATCCGTAATCATCCAAACGATGCGAAGACCTCCGTCTTCAACCACCGTCTTCATCGTCGACTTATCGTCGAATCAGTTATTCAGAATGGGATAAACCCGGTCTTTCTGAATAACTCGCGTATATAATAAACAAGTGCTATAAAAACACAACATACGCCTCATTCCAATCCATAATATTCCTTTATTCACACATTCTTATACTTTGGGAAAGGTTCCCATTAATTTTATCAAAGGTAAATTCTTTAAATTTATTCCTTAATCTTCTTTTGGATTTCAATTCAAACCAAATTCTGGTTTATCCAATCTAGTCGGGATTAGCAAACCTTACCGAAGTAATCATTTGTTAAATTTCCCAACTCCAACCTATTCATCCCATGAAGTAAAACTGGTGATACTTCATATCTAACACCACGATGTTATCGGTAAAATTAATTACCATTTCACATTCAAATCCAATTAAAGATTTAACTATCGCTTGGAGCAAAGCTGGTGATACTCCATTCTCGTTCGTTTCTTGGATTTGATAATTTTAGTTATCAAATTCACCTTTCAATCTATTTAAAGATTCATTAAAACTCTCAGTTTTAATTTCCAAAAATCATTACTTAATGATTATTCAAAGTTAAGAAATAAATCTTATCTATAACTGGGTTAAAGAACTAATGTCATTTAAAACACACCTCACGATAAACCCAAAATCACATTCCATTAATTTTGGAATATTCACGGAAAACATATCAATATATATAATCGATATAAACTTCCATATACAACCGATAATATAAATGGAATAACGGCAAAGCCTTTTTAAATTCCATATATATTAACAGTCTTCCTCCACAGAAATTTACTTCGATTATTATCAAATGGATTCCATTCCATTCCAACATAATACGTTAAATTGGAAAACTTTACTTTGGAAAATCTCCTTTAAATCTTAACAAAAGATTTATAAATTCCAAATCATATTTCACTGTAAATCAAGTTAAAGAACGAATGTCGCTAAAGAACACAGTTCACGATAAACCAAATTCACATTCCATTTTATTCCAATTATTAAATATAATTGGAAACTCTAACAATCTTAATTAAAAGATTTATTTTCTTCACATGGGGTTCAAGAACAGTGTTACTGAAGATATCACTCATGACAAACCCAAAATTCCATTTGATATTGAATACAAGACTCTGAACAGAAAATATATCGGCTTATATTCAATATCAAACTTTGAACTTAACAAACATCGTATTGGAATAACGATATATATATATATATATATCTTCCAAATTCCTCCACAATGCCTGTATAATCACGGAATCCAATATCGAAATATTCCGAAGATAATTTCAATTCAAATCCATTCCAATTCATATATTGAATATTCTGGCTATTTTTAAAACCATTTCAAATCTAATTTATTTTATTTAAAAATTATTGGATTTCATATCTAATTAATAACTATTTCATTTCGATAAAAATCTATTTTTATCTTTTCAAATGTGGAATTTTTCATCCCAATTCTTTCCAAATCATTTCTTATGATTTTACACTAATTATTGATATTTTTAATAATTTTACCAAGGCTCGTACAGTCGATTTCCATAAACGGTCATTGAACTGCACTTATAGAAACCTTTTCAAATTTAATTTGGACATAGTTCCAAATCCAATTTTTTTTAAATCTCTAATATTTGTTAGAAAGCTCTTTTCGATACGAACCCAACGGTTCCAGTGTTAGGAGAATCCGACGGTCGAATCTCCCATAATGTCCATTCGAAGTCAATGGTCGAAATTCGCGAACTACCGCAGTGCGACGCGTTCTATTCAGGCCATTATATTATATATTATATATATAATATATATTTCGTCGATATCCATTTAAAACATATTTTATAAATCGTTTTAAATTCGTTTTCAAAACGATTTCAACTTCATATTCAATTTCTAATCAAAATTGAATATTCCATATCATTAATATATAAATGATAATATTTTCGAAACATTAAATTTTGAAATCCATTCCTTTTCAATATTCATTATAAAAATGAATCAAATCGCTATAAATATCGTTCACGTCAAAATGACGTTAATCTAATCAACACGGCTATATATATTTAAATATATTCGCTCCATCCCAAATCGGACATCAAAATCATATTTTGATATTTTGCTGAATATTATTTTAAAATATTCATTATTTTAAAATGTTCGTCATTTTAAAATATTCGTTCGTTTTGAATGGGAATCAGACATAGTCAATTATCATATAATTTTATTTATATGGATTTTAAACAACACACGCATATAACAACCATAATAAACAATCATCCATCATCCAGAGAGCATTCTACACTGCATAAGCATTAAATATAAATATTTAACGCTTACAACAGCATGTCGATCAATCGATTGACATGCAACTAAACAGTTGGGATTAGTGTACGTCAAATATCATCCCAACACCCGTGTGGGGTTTCAATCCATAAACATTGAATACTATTTGTGCAGTTGGGCGATATGTAAAATATATCATCCCAATCCATATCAGTAAAATGGGTGTTCATAAACAAATCGTCTAATTTGTAAATGAATATTTATTTTATTCATATCAACGTTAAAAATTATATTTTTAACGATAAAATATTTTATTCAACATATGAATATTCAGTTCATTTATACGATAAAAATGATATTTTTATTATTCCAACATATTTTAGAAAATTTTGGTGGCATAACGGCGCGATATCAAAATCGGGTAATGTCTAGCATTACCCTTCTCCTGATATTGGCTCGCGCCATACACAGATAACAATTCTAATCAATTCATTTCACCCAAACAACCAAATTCAACCAAATAATCTAATCAACCTGTAACACCCCACGTCTGTTAATGTCACTCATAAAGGGAATGCATTAAGTTTCGTGGAGTATTATAAGTAAACAAAACAGAATATTACAAGACAGAGAAAGTAGTACTTGAAATTTTTTATAACTTTATTGCAGTGGAAACAGAAATAAGTTTGATTACATTTCCAAATACCAAAACCAAGTACATAATATCAGTCTTGTACAAAACCTTCAGAGTACTTAATATTAAAACTGTAACCTCCAACAGAAAATGCGATAGATAAGCCGAATCAAAGCCAAGCAGTTCATCTTTCAACATCAAGCTAGAAGAAAGGATATCTGAACTAAGCTTGAGTATTTCCTCCCTAAAAAACTTGGGGAGGGGAGGAACGGAAGAAAGGAGGCGAAAATAAACTAGGTCAGACATAAGTCTGGTGAGTCCAGTGACATTAACAATATAATCATTAAAGTAATAGGATATGAACATAAGCTGGAAAGTAAGAAATGACTATACATAAATATGCATGACAACGTAAGCAGGATGAATAAGATAAACGTTGATCGTGCTTCTAATCACTAAAGGATAATTACTACACTGCACCAATGCTAATTTCACGGCACCGTTACTAGTTCCATATTGAAAGTTGATCCCCATCTTGTAATTTGTAGTCCTCAGGCGTAACATCTAGTAAGAGGTATTCACCCCATACAATCCTTAATTGCCCATACTAAATACTAGATGTCCCCACACTACCCCCTTATCGCTTAATCGATCTGCTCCCTAACTCACATGTATTTATTACTTGTGTCATTCGGTCCCGCTTATTTACTTGTATCATTCGGCCCCGCTTGTTTACCTGTGTCATTCGGCCTCGCTTGTATGTAGATACCTGTGCTGTCCCACCATAGGGTGTATCAATCCCTATGATGACAACTCGACACAATTCAAGATGCACTGTGTATACTACTGATGCCCAGTGCCTGCTTTTTCCACTCCAGAGCACGTGCACGCCCATACTCCGCCGGAACATACACTGCCGCACCACCTGCAGCTATTTTGGCCGCTTATAATTAGCCCAGTAATCATGCCACACCCTGCCTAGTTCAGGGTACAATGATACATCTATGTGGGTTGCTGCTGAAATGGGTCCCCGTTACTAGGATTTCCTACTGGTTAAGTTTTTTGGGCCTATATATGCAAATATTACCCACCTACACGAGATGTACTTAACCCTCCCACTGATTCAAACATGTTTATTTAACGGTTAAGTTTGTAGGCCTATATACACTAATATTACCCACCTACCCAAGGTTTACTTAACCCTCCTACTTATCAAGTCAATATGTACTATTGGTTAAGCTTGCCTTAACCCTATCCCATTTGTCCATGTAATATTGGTTAAGTGTTGTCCATTCATGTTAATTTAACCCATCCACACGTCATGTTGTATTGGTTAAGTGTTTCTTATTAACTTAACCCTGTTCATTCATCATGTTATATTGGTTAAGTGTTTTAAATTTACTTAACCCCACCCACTTGTCTAATTAACATGTTGTATTGGTTAAGTGTTCTCAATTTACTTAACCCCACCGACTTATCTAATTAACATGTTGTATTGGTTAAGTGTTCTCAATTTACTTAACCCCACCCACTTATCTAATTAACATGTTGTATTGGTTTAGTATCCTCAATTTACTTAACCCCACCACTTATCTAATTAACATGTTGTATTGGTTAAGTGTTCTCAATTTACTTAACCCACCCACTTATCTAATTAACATGTTGTATTGGTTAAGTGTTCTCAATTTACTTAACCCCACCCACTTGTCTATTCATTGGCATTAATTAATTTATTAATGCACCAACCTCTCACAGTAGAACTGTTGTTTGCGGTTGCTGGATGTGTCGGGCTGTTCCGGGCAGACTTCTATCGCAAAATTATTCTAACCTCGGATTTTGGGCTTAATGCGCTAACCTCTCACATTAGATCTGTGTTGTTGTGGTCGCTAGATGTGCCGAGCAGTTCTGGGAAGTCTTACACCGCAACTCAATCTAACCTCGGGTTAGGCATGTTCATCTTTAACCAATTTACATATTTACCATTTATGTCCAAGTCTAGATTTATATGTACATTATCCATAAGTGTGGTCAATTCAAGTTATGCCACATTTACTAGATATGCCCAAAATTAATTATATGATTACAACCCATTTTATGCCAATTACGTAATGTCCATTATAATTGTTTCCCAACGTCAATCGTTCGTATGATTCATATAATATGTTAGGCTTGCCTTTAGCCTAACTCATAGGAAAATGGGAAAGAAAGAGTCATATAACATCCAAACTGGCATAAAACAATATAGATCCAATTATGAACATAACTAGCATATAACAAAGATCCCATTTATGAAGTTGCATAAAAAAATAGATCTAAATTAACATATGAACTTGCATAACAAATTAGATCTAAATTAGCATATGAACTTGCATAACAAATTAGATCTAAATTCGCATATGAACTTCCATAACAAATTAGATCTAAATTAACATATGAACTTCCATAACAAATTAGATCTAAATTAGCATATGAACTTGCATAACAAATTAGATCTAAATTCGCATATGAACTTCCATAACAAATTAGATCTAAATTAACATATGGACTTGCATATAAATTAGATCTAAATTAACTTATGGACTTGCACAACAAATTAGATCTAAATTAACATATGAACTTGTGTAACAAATTAGATCTAAATTAACATATGTTCTTGTATAACAAATTAGATCTAAATTAACATATGGACTTACATAACAAATTAGATCTAAATTAACAAATGGACTTGCACAACAAATTAGATCTAAATTAACATATGGACATGCATAACAAATTAGATCTAAATTAACATATGAACTTGTAACAAATTAGATCTAAATTAACATATGAAAATAGACTAGCATGGATCATAAACTCGCATGATCATAATTTACATTGACATAAATTTGCATAATCAATGACTTGCATAAGCAATAGACATATAAAATATGAATTTGCATAAACATATAAACTCGCATGGATCGAATCATATAAAATATGACTTGCATAGATCTAAACAATAAATAGGAACTTGCATGTATGAATATAATTTTCATACAAACTTGCATATGATTTGCATACAAACTTGCATATAAACTTGCATATGTAATTAGACATGTAGACTAATATCACATGATTTACATATAAACTTGCATATGATTTGCATACGAACTTGCATACAACAACATCATAAAATGAATCTAATCGAGCATACACAATTAGACACATGAATTAACATCATAAAATGGACTTAATCAAGTATATGTAATTAGTCATATTCATATAGTCCAACTTATAAACCCGTCACAATTACGTTCAACAATTATCTTGTTAAAGGAGTTGTACTCACTATGAACGGATTAAAGAAGAGAATAGATTAAGCGTAGAATCTTTTTTCCACTGTCCTAAGTTTTAATTCGTCGAATAAGAGAAGCTTGCTCAGTCTATGTTGCAGCAACATGGCGGCTTGAGAATGATTGTAACGACCCAGAAAATCTGAACCATTTTTTTTTTAATTGGCTAAAATAATGGATTTTAAATATTTAAAATAAATATTTTAAATAATATCAATGCAAACGGAGTTTGAATCGACAATTGAAAACGAATATAATTAATTTTAATTATAAACAAGGCCTGAAATGGCGTTGTAGTTTCAAAAATTGAATTCTAACTTTGTCGGACTGTACCGGGTGCAAAACAAAACGGATTTTAGTGAAACCAAAAATATTTAAATCTGTTAGTGAATACCTTTCTAACGAATCTGAAAAATCAAATTTTCATAGCGGAAAGCAAAAGTTATGGCCAAATGAATTTTCAGAAAGGTCACTATGGAATTTATATAGCCCGTAAAATTGGCCATTTTGCATACGACCTCGGAATTCGACGAAACCACTTTTGTTGGATCCGGGATGTGAAGTTATTGCTAGATTTCAAATTTCATAATTTTTGAAGCTAGTATTTGAGCGTGGCAAAGGAAAACGTGTTTTGATCAATTACAGTTAAATTGGATCGACCACAAATGGGCCTTTTTTCAAACGATCTCAGAATTCGACGAAACTAGTTTTGTTGGGACCGTATTGTCAAAACATAGCTAGATTTATTTTTCTGGAATTTTTCGAATCAGTTTGTGGCCCTGGCAAATTGAAATGTACGTTCAAATTAAATATTGAATGTTTTATATTTTAATTTGAAGGAAAACTGACTGAAACATTCGAATGGGCCTTCGAAACATATCCCATTGTGTTCGGAATGGGGGTAAAACACTAAGGACGACAGTCATTGGGTTTGGATTGGTGGTCGCGTCAGAAAACCCCTTATAAAATCTACCGACCAATCAGAGTTTAAATATAAAAAAAGGAGGACACTCTCTCTCCCCGACAGATCTGAAGGCGGAAAAGCCTTCGAAACTTCCTCCTCCGATTTCGATCGCCACAGTCCACGATAGGACGTGCCACCACCCTCCCTCGAAAGCCCTTCGCCTCATCTTCAAATCCATACCAGCCTCAACCCCTATCTCCCCGTAAATCGTGCGCAGCGGCTCCCTGAAGTTGGCCACTTTCCGCCGCCGCCACGGCCTGGTCCCACCACCGAACTGCACGAGATCACCGGCGCCGGGAAGATGATTCGAAGCTCTTCAACGCTGCGTTGGCTGATCATCCTGAAGTGGCGCGGATTTCGAGAAAAACTCAAACCTAGTTTTGAGCATCAAAACGAGGTATACGGCTTAGTTTATTTTCAACTGTTTTTACACTTTAAAGTGTTGCAAACTTGTAAAAATTATATCTTTTTGCCATGTGGTTGAAATTCAGTGAAACAAGAGACACCGGGACCGTGAGGACGTCTTCTACATTATAGAAGAGAACGCGTATTTTTCTGAGCCTTCTACAATTTTTGGTGGAGTGGAACCCAATGTGAGATTTCTGAAATATTATAAACGATATGGAAAACGACGATGTATAAATTATATAGTCAATGTATGAGTTATATAAGCGTTGTACACCTCTTGTATAAGCGTTGTATAAGTTGTACGTTCGATGTATAAGTTATATATGCATTGTAAAAATTATATATGTGTTGAAATAGAAGTGAATTGCTATATATAAATATATATATATATATATATATATATATATGCCCCTCGTCCACAAACCATGGACGATATTTATTGGTTGTGATTGGTGTGAAAATTGATTGATAGCGAATGGTTGTTTGGGATGGTTTGTGGGTGATATTGATTGATTGTGGTTGAAAAATACCCATTTGTGGTTGAGAAATATTTGGTTGAACCCACATAGGATTAGTTTGTGGAATGAAATAAATATATACACGCCGCCTGCGTGCGAACTAGATGCATGATCCCCATTGTCAAAAACCGCGAGGTTTTAAGGTAGAGCGAGGAGCCGTACTAGGGACGGTCCCGGTTTTAACTGCCCTGCCGTTATGCTGCCGAAATTTTGAATAATATTCATGCGTTTGAATTATTTTCATTTGTTGAAACTATATTTATTCGTTGAATAGAAAACCTTCATGTGTTGAATCGATATTCATTTGTTGATTAGAAATTCATGTGTTGAATGGTATTCGTGTTTTAAATATAAAAATCACCTTTTTTATCGATTTATATAAACTATAGAAAACCTTCATGTGTTGAATCGATATTCATTCGTTGAATTGAAATTCATGTGTTGAATGGTATTCATATTTTGAAAGAAATTGTTTTATAATAAAAATCCCATTTTTAACATCAATATGAAATGTATAAAATAATCCCGTTTTGAAAGAAATTGTTTTATAATAAGAATCCTATTTTTATTACCTATATAAACTATATAAAATAATAGTGTTTTGAAATAAATCGTTTTACAATAAAAATCACATTTTTATTATATACATGAATTGCTAAATATAGTGAAGTGTTGAAATAGAAGACAGTTAGATAAAAACATCATTTTTATCAAATCTATGAAAAGAATATAGTTTTGAATTCGAAGAATCGATATGTATATTTAAATAAAATTGGAAATATATCGAATAACGATGCTGCAGTTCGTATTTTGAAACCGTGATTTCAAACGATTATACCGGGAGATCCGACCATCGGATTTTCCTGAAATCGCAACCTTTGGGTTCGCCTTGGAAATATCTTTCCAACGGCACCAACTTTGTAAAAATCCAACGGTTGGATTGTCTGTAATGTTTAATTAAAATCTGAAGAAAAACAGCGCCAGAATCGATTATATTTATATATATATATATATAAATATAATTATATTTAATCAAATAACGACGCTGCAGTTCGTATTTCGAAATCGAAATTTCAAACGATTGTACCGGGAGATCCGACCGTCGGATTTTCCCGAAACTGGAACCGTTGGATTCATTTTGAAATGATATTTCTAATGATATAAATTTCGTGAAGATCCAACGGTTAGATTTTCAGATATGTGTAAATCAAATCTGAAGAAAAACAGTGCCACGGCCGCGTTATGGCCCGAAGCGCCGTTTTAAATAAATTGGCTATTTTAAAATAAATAAAAATAGCGATAAATCGTTATAAAATATTATAAACGATATGGATGTGATTTAGTAATTAACTGAAGGTTGGCTAAGTCGAATGGTTTCCTGGGTGTTGATCTGATGTTGGTTTCGGCCTTCGGGGTTAATATTTGGGAAATCGTTCTCTTACTGATTGACGGTTAGTGACTATTGAATTGAAATGATGCGTGTATATGTTAATGTTGCACTTGTTTATTATATACGCGAGTTGCTCAGAAAGACCGGGTTTATCCCATTCTGAATAACTGAATCGAAGACCGGAGATCTTCACCTCGTTTGGATGGTAACCGAGGTCCTGATTGGAAGGCATCCCGAAATATGGATAATGAGTGGTGATCGTCCAGACGTACGTGGTGATCGATGGGTTTGCGAGGTATTTAGTGCCTCCGGCTTCGTTCAGACCCAGAACGGACTTGCAAATGGACAATGTGTCTGACATTGGAATTTATTCAGTGTGATTGATAGCCATCAGTTGCACGATGTGAATTGCATGTGTGGCATGCTAAGATGCAGTGATCAAGGCTTCTGTTGAAAAGCAAAGTCTTGTGGTGATGATCAAAGCACCGCCTGTGTGGCGTAGCTTTGTGTATAATGTGAATATGCGAGCCTCACACCCCGGTATGAACCAGAAACGGGAGAGGACCTCAGGGAGGACATGCGTTTTTTTCTAGTTAGAAGTGGCGTCAGTGGTTTTACATGCCCTGACGAGTTTGACTTATGTGGTTGTTGCTGTTGCGTGGCGCCTCGGTTTGATCGGACGATCCGGGTCCGATTGAGTCATTCATTGGCTCATTTACGCCCCATAGGGCGGGGAAACGCATTGTTCGGGAATTTTTAATCCACATCGGTGGACCGGTCCTGACGATCCAAGGGTCGATGCGCTCTGACCCTGTGGCTCGGGCTAGAGAGTCAGGAAGTCGGTAAGGACTATCTTTTGCCTTGGTTCATGACGGAAATCCAATTTCCAAATACGTGACTGTGCGGTTTTGATTGCATACTTATATATGACGACATAGTGGTATGGGGCATTAATGCCGTCTATGATTGATAGTTATGATTTGAAATTGTTTTCAAAACATATAAACACTAGCCATAATATCAAATGCCTTTGTTTTATTCGTATCAAGCATATTTTGGCCGTTATAAGGTAAAAACTCTATCCTCCGGTTTGCGTTGCATTGTGTGATGGGAACTGAGTCTTATAATGGCTTCATTTTTATAAAAAAGCATAGCGTTGTTTCAAAGAATGATTTGTTTTAAAGCACTGGTGATCCGATGGAGTAAACCCGTTCCACGAAAGTGGCGTGGTCCTGTGATTAGCCATATTTTGAATGTGTTGAGTAGATTTCTCATACCAGTCCCATGACTGACTCGTAGTTTGTTTCACTTTCAAACTCGGGTGCCCCTTTTTCTACACGGGCAGCCTTGTATTCAGGTATAGCTGGCTTTCTCTGGATAACTGGGGCTGAAGATGGATTCTATCATTTATCTCTTTTTATGCTGTTCAGCTCCTATTGCACATATTTTGTTTGTTTTCCGCTGTAGACATTTATGTATAGCTGAACTGTATTTGTGCTAAGTAAGATCCTGTATACTGTGTAACTCTGATGATTACTTTTATCCAGTATATTCTATTGTTCATTTTCTGGTGTATTTATTTAATTCTGTTCTGCTATTATCTGTTTCTGTGTTATATTCCACGGATTACCCTTGCCGCCGTCAGTACGGGGTTTGGGGTCGTCTCATTTGGTATTAGAGCAAGGTTAAGCTTAGTTCTGGAATATAACATTTGAACGAACTCGTCAGAAATAGAACCAGTAGTGTTCTAGGAAGGGTAACTCTATACAGATAGGATCAGCAATATCTTAGTATGAGTAAAGCAGAATGAAATTACACCTCGATAGACACATTTACATTTGAAGTATATGTTTCTATATTTTAAATTATCTTTTCTGTGACCTGACACTTGATCTGCCATTTGCAGAAGTACTAGAAAAATGAGTATCAGAAACAGGAGAAATGCACAACCCGATCTAGAGGCTCTATTAAAGAGATATCAAAATCTGAACGGAGCACAGTTCTCGGGCAATGAATCTATTATTCAGAATCAAGCTTGGATGAGTTCTGTTGAAAGAATTTTTGAGCGCATCCAGCTGAGAGATGACCAGAAACGGTTAGTAGCATCTTGGACGCTCAAAGAAGAAGCTTTAATCTGGTGGGAAACAATCATCAAAGATAATCCAGAAGGTGATATCACCTGGGATAGATTCAAAGTGATTTTCCTAGAAAGATTTACTCCTCCTGAAGCGACAGAGCGATTATGTGATGAATTTTCTTATCTAATACAAGGTGATATGACCATCCCAGAATATCATAAGAAATTCAACGAACTTGCTCACTTTGCTCCTCATCTGATTCAAGATCCAAAGAGGAAAAATCTGCGATTTATTCATGGCCTGCAAAGGAGATATCAGAATAGTGTACTGAGGAATGTAAAACTTCCTTTCTCTGAAATGATTTATATGGCTTATTAGTACGAAGATCTCCATAAGAAAGGAATGTTACGCGACGAAGAAGAAGTATGTTGTAGTGACAAAGAAGAGTCGGAAACTGATATTCCTGAAGCCAGTACGAGGTCTGAGGTTAGTGAGAAGCCCAGTGCTAAGAGGAAAAGGGCTGAGTCTGGGAAAGAACCAGTAACAACTGCTATTTGTACAATAAGAAAGGACATTTGTCGATAAGTTGCAGATCTTTAAAGAAACAAAGAAAAGAGGGATATAGAGCAAATCGAAAGCAAAAGAAGAAAAGGTTCAGAACTGATGGGGAGTTTTAAGAGGATAGGGAGTGCAAACAGTGCCACGAGGCTGGCCATCTTGCAAAGGATTGCCCGCTCTTAAACAAGCCTGAAATAGTTCAAGTAAATGAAGTAGCAGAAACTTCTGAGCCCTCAGCTAGTCAAGAAAGGGCCGATGTTTTAGAAGGCACGCTAACTGTCAAAGATATTCCAGTTAAAGTACTGTTTGACACAGGCGCGTCACGAAGCTTCATTGCAAAGGATGCAGCTAAGAAACTGGATTTGAATTTGAAAAAGCTCAAGGAACCAATGACTGTTCGGAATCCGGTTGGGGGTTCCATTGATCTCAGTTGGGTTTGTGGAGTACCAGTTTCTTTCTCTCGTTATCGGTTTCCTACCATCGCAGTCGTCATGAATTTTAAAGAGTTTGATCTTATCTTGGGGTTAGACTGGTTGACCAAATATGAAGCTGAAGTTAAATGCGCCGATAGAGTCGTAAAGGCGAGGATTAAATCAGGTGATTATATAACCATTCCCTATGAAGGTCAGAATGCTAATAGAAAAGACTTCTGGGCAGCTTTGAATGTTTCTCCAGCCCAAATAGGAAATGCCCCTGAAATCACAGAGAATATTCCTGACCTAGTGAAAGATATTCCTGTCGTCAAAAACTATGCGGATGTGTTCGAAGAAGTTGTTCGCTTACCTCCGCAGAGAGAAATAGATTTCAAGATCGCTTTGATTCCCAATGCAAGGCCGGTAGTTCAAGCTATTCGAAGAATGTCCTTGAAAGAAAAAGAAGAACTTGAAAATCAAACACGACAGCTAGTATGGATGGGTCTGATCAGGCCTAGTTTCTCTGATTGGGGAGCATCAGTGGTGTTTGTCCCAAAATCTGACAGTACTCTACGTCTATGTGTGGATTATCGAGATCTGAACAAACAGACAATAAAGAACAAATATCCATTGTCGCGGATTGATGATTTGTTGGATCAATTAAATGGCGCACAAGTATTTTCATGAATGGACCTAGCTACAGGTTTCCATCAACTTCGAATTGCTGAAGAGTGTGTTCCAATGACAGCATTCAGAGGTCCCGACTTATTCTACGAGTGGTTAGTAATGTCGTTCGGCTTATGTAACGCTCCAGCCTATTTCGTCGATCTAATGAACAGAGTATTTAGAGGAGATTTGAATAAATTTGTTCTGGTTTTTATTGATGATATTCTAATCTTCTCTAAATCAAAGGCCGAACATGAAAAGCATTTGGAACAGGTTCTGGAAATCCTCAGAAGGAATGTATTGAAAGCAAAGTTTTCCAAATGTATATTCTTGCAAGATGAAGTAAAATTCCTGGACCACGTCGTATCAAAAGAAGGAATTGCTGTGGATCCAAGCAAGATCACAGCTACTCAAAATTGGAAACAGCCCAGTACCCCCACTGAAGTCCGCAGTTTTCTCGGATTGGCTAGCTATTACCGGAAGTTCGTTAAAAACTTTTCGAAGATATCTGGTCACTTAACGAAGCTTACAAAGAAGCACTCTAAATTCAAATGGACTCCAGAAAGTGAGGAGGCTTTTGAAGAGCTAAAGTTAAGATTAACGACTGCTCTAGTGTTAACCATCATCGATGGCAACCAAGATTTAAAAGTCTGGACTGATGCTTCTAGAGAAGGCCTTGGGGCAGTGTTAATGCAAAGGGGCCAAGTGATTGCTTATGCTAGCCGTCAACTAAAGCCACACGAGAAGAACTACGTAACTCATGATCTTGAGTTATTGGCTATAGTATTCGCCTTGAAAATCTGGAGACACTATCTTCTGGGTGAGAGATTAGAACTGTTTATAGATCACCAGTCGCTAAAATATCTATTCACACAGAAGGACTTGAATCTGAGGCTGCAACGTTGGCTAGAGTTCCTTGCAGCATACGATTTTGAAATTATATATACTCTTGGGAAAGCCAATGTCGTGGCCGATGCGCTGAGCCGAAAGATTGTAATGATCGCCAGCTTTATTGTCACGACTTCCTTGATTGACAAAATATCTATTCTTCAGAAGGAGGATAACTTTAATAAGGACATGATTAAAAGGATTCAGAAAGGTGAACCCTCGTGTTTTCAAATAGATAACGACGAGACCTTGAGGTTGAAAGGAAGGATTTGTGTTCCTGATATCCCAGAGTTAAAAGGGAAGTGTTAGACGAGTGTCACAAGTCCAAGCTGAGTATCCATCCTGGTGTGGCCAAAATGTATAACGATCTCAAACGAACGTTCTGGTGGAAGGCTATGAAAAGGAACGTTTCAATATATGTTAGCCGATGCCCTAATTGCCAGTTAGTCAAAAGCGACCAACAGAAATTGGCTGGATTGTTACAACCACTAGAAGTTCCTGGTTGGAAGTGGGAACATATTTCTATGGATTTCATTGATGGTTTTCCCAGAACCAGAAAAAGAAATGATAGTATTTGGGTGATCGTAGATCGCTTCATGAAGACCGCCCATTTCATACCTGTCAGATCAAGCAGAACTGCTCAGAGTCTGGCGCAGATATATTTCAAGGAAATAGTTAGACTACATGGAGTGCCGCTCAGTATAGTCAGTGATAGAGATACAATATTTACTAGTAAATTATGGGAGGCATTTCAAGTAGAGCTGGGAACGAAGTTGAATTTGAGCACCGCTTATCATCCTCAGACAGACGGTCAGACTGAGAGGGTGAATCGTATTTTAGAAGATCTATTGCGGGCTTGTGTTATAGATTTCGGTGGATCATGGTAAGACCATCTGCATTTGGCTGAATTCTCATATAACAACGGCTACCAGGCGAGCCTGACAATGTCGCCATTCGAAGCATTATATGGTAGACCGTGCCGATCTCCTGCTTGTTGGGTCGAACCTGGAAATAGACTTGTATTGGGGCCTGATATGATCCGAGAAGCTGCCGACAAAGTCGATTATATTAAGAAGGGATTACTTGCCGCTCAAAGCCGGCTAAAGAGCTATGCCGATAGGAGAAGAAGAGATATATCCTTTGTTGTTGGCGACTACTTATATTTGAAAGTATCGCCGATGAGAGGAGTTATCCGGTTCGGTAAAACGGGAAAGTTGGCACCCAAATTCATTGGTCCGTTTCCTATTCTGGAACGGATCGGAACTCTCGCTTATAGGGTCAAATTGCCTGACTGGTTGCCTGGAGTTCATGATGTATTTCACATATCTCAACTTCGAAAGCACGTTCATGATCCAGACTTGATCGTGGAAGAAACAGCTCAACAGGACATTGAAATTACCCTAGAATTAGCTGTGAGAAGAGAGCCGCTAAAGATCATCGGCAAAGAAACCAAAGAGCTGAGGAACAAGAAGGTTCACTTAGTCAAAGTGCAATGGAGTGGAGATCCGCGAGATTGTACTTGGGAAACTGAGGAGAGCATTCAGAAAGCTTGTCCTAGATGCGGAGTGGATATCTCTGATTGACTCTGGTGCAAGGTATATTTACCCTACTTTGCATTACCAATCAGTTCTCTATTCTGTTGTTATTTTCTTTCCATGGATGTGCACTTTTAACTCTATAGTCTGAATGATTTTAAAGGAGAATAGGAATTAATTTATATGATTTTGAAAAGTTAAAAACAATTTGATTGTTGATTGTGTTGCGTGATTGTAGATTTGATTAATTGAAATTGTTGAAACGATAGTTAATTTAATCAACAATAGAATAATGGTAGAATTTATTCGATTAAACCACACATTGAACTGATTAGAAAATAAATAGAAATATATACATGTGTATTATATATGTTTGAACAGGTAAATGGATTAGCTGTTGAGTAAAGATTTTATTTGCGTGCCCGACAAATAGGTAAACCTTAATGAGTTGGATGCGAAATATTATTATATCAACTCCTGTGAATGCCATTGGATGCGGAGTGCTGGTTTTTCTGTGTGAAATAATAAATGTCACCATAGGATAGTAACAATTAATTTTGAACTACATTACATGGCATACTTCAGAAGATAGGCATACTTCATCATATACCACATAAGCACTTGGAGCTTGTGTGACGAGGTGGAAGATTTACCATACGAGCGAGAGGCTTGTATGGCGATGACTATATTTTACAGGTTGAACTGATGACTGATATGGACTATTTAAATTGTAACATAAAATTGCCAGATTAATAAAAATCCCACACGGGTATGGAGTTGACAATAATCACGTCTCTCTAGTTATTAGATACGGCACATGGACTATTTATTTCCCACACGGAACAGGGTGACGAGAATTTATTCTCTGCAGTTATTATCAATACACGCTCTCCTGTAAACACCAGAATATATCACTATAAATATGTGTATGCTTATTAGGATTTATTGTGTAACTAATACGGCCCAATAAATTTCCAAACCTCTCTCCGTACAAAGGAGGTTATGGCGAAATTTTTCGAAAATTCCGGGTGTTAGCCAAATTTTTGAAGAATTTGAAAATTCTTAGAAACTGAAAAGTTGGAGAATTGAAGCCAGATCGAACGTAGAGTTGATCAATCAAACCACTTTCGACCTTGTTCCTTTTCGGGGACGAAAAGTTTTAAGTGGGGGAGATTGTAACGACCCAGAAAATCTGAACCAATTTAATTTTTTTTTAATTGGCTAAAATAATGGATTTTAAATATTTAAAATAAATATTTCAAATAGTAGCAATGAAAACGGAGTTTGAATCGGCAATTGAAAGCGAATATAATTAATTTTAATTATAAACAAGGCCTGAAATGGCGCTGCAGTTTCAAAAATTGAATTCAAACTTTGTCGGACTGTACCGGGTGCAAAACAAAACGGATTTTAGTGAAACCAAAAATATTTAAATCTGTTAGTGAATACCTTTCTAACAAATCTGAAAAATCGAATTTTCATAGCGGAAAGCAAAAGTTATGGCCAAATGAATTTTCAGAAAGGTCGCTACGGAATTTATATAGCCCGTAAAATTGGCCATTTTGCATACGACCTCGGAATTCGACGAAACCACTTTTGTTGGATCCAGGATGTGAAGTTATTGCTAGATTTCAAATTTCATAATTTTTGAAGCTAGTATGTGAGCGTGGCAAAGGAAAACGTGTTTTGATCAATTATAGTTAAATTGGATCGACCAGAAATGGGCCTTTTTGCAAACGGTCTCAGAATTCGACGAAACTAGTTTTGTTGGGACCGTATCGTCAAAACATAGCTAGATTTATTTTTCTGGAATTTTTCGAATCAGTTTGTGGCCCTGGCAAATTGAAATGTACGTTCAAATTAAATATTGAATGTTTTATATTTAATTTGAAGGAAAACTGACTGAAACATTCGAATGGACCTTCGAAACATATCCCATTGTGTTCGGAATGGGGGTAAAACGCTAGGGACGACAGTCGTTGGGTTTGGATTGGTGGTCGCGTCAGAAAACCCCTTATAAAATCTACCGACCAATCAGAATTTAAATAAAAAAAAGGCGGACACTCTCTCTCCCCGACAGATCTGAAGGCAGAAAAGCCTTCGAAACTTCCTCCTCTGATTCCGATCGCCACAGTCCATGATAGGACGCGCCACCACCCTCCCTCGAAAGCCATTCGCCTCCTCTTCAAATCCATACCAGCCTCAACCCCTATCTCCCCGTAAATCGTGCGCAGCGGCTCCCTGAAGTTGGCCACTTTCCGCCGCCGCCACGGCCTGGTCCCACCACCGAACTGCACGAGATCACCGGTGTCGGGAAGGTGATTCGAAGCTCTTCAACGCTGCATTGGCTGATCATCCTGAAGTGGCGCGGATTTCGAGAAAAACTCAAACCTAGTTTTGAGCATCAAAACGAGGTATACGGCTTAGTTTATTTTCAACTGTTTTTACACTTTAAAGTGTTGCAAACTTGTAAAAATTATATCTTTTTGCCATGTGGTTGAAATTCAGTGAAACAAGAGACACCGGGACCGTGAGGACGTCTTCTACATTATAGAAGAGACCGCGTATTTTTCTGAGCCTTCTACAATTTTTGGTGGAGTGGAACCCAATGTGAGTTTACTAAAATATTATAAACGATATGGAAAACGACGATGTATAAATTATATAGTCAATGTATGAGTTATATAAGCGTTGTACACCTCTTGTATAAGCGTTGTATAAGTTGTACGTTCGATGTATAAGTTATATATGCGTTGTAAAAATTATATATGTGTTGAAATAGAAGTGAATTGCTATATATATATATATATACGCCCCTCGTCCACAAACCATGGACGATATTTATTGGTTGTGATTGTTGTGAAAATTGATTGATAGCGAATGGTTGTTTGGGATAGTTTGTGGTTGATATTGATTGATTGTGGTTGAAAATACCCATTTGTGGTTGAGAAATATTTGGTTGAACCCACATAGGATTAGTTTGTGGAAATTAAATAAATATATACATGCCGCCTGCGTGCGAACCAGATGCATGATCCCCATTGTCAAAAACCGCGAGGTTTTAAGGTAGAGCGAGGAGCCGTACTAGGGATGGTCCCGGTTTTAACTACCCTACCGTTATGCTGCCGAAATTTTGAATAATATTCATGTGTTTGAATTATTTTCATTTGTTGAAACTATATTTATTCATTGAATAGAAAACCTTCATGTGTTGAATCGATATTCATTCGTTGATTAGAAATTCATGTGTTGAATGGTATTCGTGTTTTAAATATAAAAATCACCTTTTTTATCGATTTATATAAACTATAGAAAACCTTCATGTGTTGAATCGATATTCATTCGTTGATTTGAAATTAATGTGTTGAATGGTATTCATATTTTGAAAGAAATTGTTTTATAATAAAAATCCAATTTTTAACATCAATATGAAATGTATAAAATAATCCCGTTTTGAAAGAAATTGTTTTATAATAAGAATCCTATTTTTATTACCTATATAAACTATATAAAATAATAGTGTTTTGAAATAAATCGTTTTACAATAAAAATCACATTTTTATTACATACATGAATTGCTAAATATAGTGAAGTGTTGAAATAGAAGACAATTAGATTAAAACATCATTTTTATCAAATGTATGAAAAGAATATAGTTTTGAAATCGAAGAATCGATATGTATATTTAAATAAAATTGAAATATATCGAATAACGACGCTGCAGTTCGTATTTTGATACTGTGATTTCAAACGATTATACCGGGAGATCCGACCATCAGATTTTCTTGAAATCGCAAACGTTGGGTTCGCCTTGGAAATATCT
Organism: Allium sativum; assembly: GCA_030737875.1. Taxonomy (NCBI): domain Eukaryota; kingdom Viridiplantae; phylum Streptophyta; class Magnoliopsida; order Asparagales; family Amaryllidaceae; genus Allium; species Allium sativum. The sequence continues at coordinate 763,904,247 of CM060912.1, read as the reverse complement.
TTCCAATGGCACCAACTTTGTAAAAATCCAACTGTTGGATTGTCTGGAATGTTTAATTCAAATCTGCAAAAAAAAAACAGCGCCATAGTCGATATATATATATATATATATATATATATATATATATATATATATATATATAATTATATTTAATCGAATAACGACGCTGCAGTTTGTATTTCGAAATCGAAATTTCAAATGATTGTACCGGGAGATCCGACCGTCGGATTTTCCCGAAACTGGAACCATTGGATTCGTTTTGAAAAGATCTTTCTAATGATATAAATTTCGTGAAGATCCAACAGTTAGATTTTCAGATATGTGTAAATCAAATCTGAAGAAAAACAGCGCCACGGCCGCGTTATAGCCCGAAGCGTCGTTTTAAATAAATTGGCTATTTTCAAATAAATAAAAATAGCGATAAATCGTTATAAAATATTATAAACGATATGGATGTGATTTAGAAATTAACTGAAGGTTGGCTAAGTCGAATAGTTTCTTGGGTGTTGATCTGATGTTGGTTTCGGCCTTCGGGGTTAATATTTGGGAAATCGTTCTCTTACTAATTGATGGTTAGTGACTAATGAATTGAAATGATGCGTGTATATGTTAGTGTTGCATTTGTTTATTATATATGCGAGTTGCTCAGAAAGACCGGGTTTATCCCATTCTGAATAACTGAATCGACGATAAGAAATCGAAGATGAAGACGGTGGTCGAAGACCGGAGATCTTCACCTCGTTTGGATGGTAACCGAAGTCCTAATTGGGAGGCATCCCGAAATATGGATAATGAGTGGTGATCGTCCAGACGTACGTGATGATCGATGGGTTTGCGAGGTATTTAGTGCCTCCGGCTTCGTTCAGACCCAGAACGGGCTTGCAAATGGACAGTGTGTCTGACATTGGAATTTATTCTGTGTGATTGATAGCCATCAGTTGCACGGTGTGAATTGCCTGTGTGGCATGCTAAGATGCAGTGATCAAGGCTTCTATTGAAAAGCAAAGTCTTGTGGTGATGATCAAAGCACCGCCTGTGTGGCGTAGCTTTGTGTATAATGTGAATTCGCGAGCCTCACACCCCGGTATGAACCAGAAATGGGAGAGGACCTCAGGGAGGACATGCATTTCTTTCTAGTTAGAAGTGGCGTCAGTGGTTTTACACGCCCTGACGAGTTTGACTTATGTGGTTGTTGCTGTTGCGAGGCGCCTCGGTTTGATCGGACGATCCGTGTCCGATGGAGTCATTCATTGGCTCATTTACGCCCCATAGTTCGGGGAAACGCATTGTTCAGGAATTTTTAATCCACATCGGTGGACCAGCCCTGACGATCCAAGGGTCGATGCGCTCTGACCCTGTGGCTCGGGCTAGAGAGTCACGAAGTCGGTAAGGACTATCTTTTTCCTTGGTTCATGACGGAAATCCAATTTCCAAATACGTGACTGTGCGGTTTTGATTGTATACTTATATATGACGACATAGTGGTATGGGGCATTAATGCCGTCTATGATTGATAGTTATGATTTGAAATTGTTTTCAAAACATATAAACACTAGCCATAATATCAAATGCCTTTGTTTTATTCGTATCAAGCATATTTTGGCCGTTATAAGGTAAAAACTCTATCCTCCGGTTTGCGTTGCATTGTGTGATGGGAACTGAGTCTTATAATGGCTTCATTTTTATAAAAAAGCATAGCGTTGTTTCAAAGAATGATTTGTTTTAAAGCACTGGTGATCCGATGGAGTAAACCCATTCCACGAAAGTGGCGTGGTCCTGTGATTAGCCACATTTTGAATGTGTTGAGTAGATTTCTCATACCAGTCCCATGACTGACTCGTAGTTTGTTTCACTTTCAAACTCGGGTGCCCCTTTTTCTACATGGGCAGCCTTGTATTCAGATATAGCTGGCTTTCTCTGGATAGCTGGGGCTGAAGATGGATTCTATCATTTATCTCTTTTTATGTTGTTCAGCTCCTATTGTACATATTTTGTTTGTTTTCCGCTGTAGACATTTATGTATAGCTGAACTGTATTTGTACTAAGTAAGATCCTGTATACTGTGTAACTCTGATGATTACTTTTATCCAGTATATTCTATTGTTCATTATCTGGTGTATTTATTTAATTCTGTTCTGCTATTATCTGTTTCTGTATTATATTCCACGGATTACCCTTGCCGTCGTCAGTATGGGGTTTGGGGTCGTCTCATTGATTTTTGTTTTGATTTAAGGTTTAGGTTAGATGTGATTATATAAGAGTGTAGGATTAATTCTAGCCTTTAGATCAGTCTTGAAGTAATCAGAGTCATCCAAACCAAAGAGATGTGTCACTCAGCCAATCACAGCACGACACATATGCCCTAATACCTCATAATTCGTCACCAGGCCAATCAGAGAAGGCCACGTTCAAAATAAAAACAATCCTTGACCAACAAAAATGCGCCACGTGCGCCACATGATGCGTACACGTCATATATATATATATTCTTTTTAATACACACATTACTTTGCGAATCTTTTTTTTATTGTCAATTAACATAAGTGACAAATTATCATATTCACTTTAATGTTAATTGACATAAGGGACAAATTGGCATACGTATTCATACAAATTAAAATTAATTACATGGTCTCCTAAATTATCATCAAATAAACATAAATGACAATCAATCGAACATAAATGACAAATTGTTTTCTTTATTGCATGTATTGATTCCTTCTGTACTCACACATTTTTAAATTTGTATCTTTATAACATAATTGCACATATGTACATATATGCATCTATTTATTAAATACTTTTACCGTATGCATTATTGTGTTAAATCTCCTTATTTAACGCACGTACTAATATGTTAATCTTCTTACCTTTAATTTGTCACATGCATTTCTTTACATTAATGCTTTTCTACATTTTCTTGCGCACTTTTGAATTTTTCTTCCTTAATTAATTAATCCATAAATTAATTATATAAAAATTTGGGTTAATTACATTCTCCCCTCCTTAAGGGATTTCGTCCCCGAAATATCCAAGTTAAGAAGAATGCTACCATCCTACCATCCATCATCCATCTACTCATCCATCAATCACAGACATCCATTGTCCTTAAAAGATTTCTAATGCTTGAATGAACATATGCAAAAGTGTGTGTATATGTTTCTACTCTAATGCAAAATCAGGCGGTCTACTGACTCAGTCGACCTCCTTAATGCAATTCATGATAGTCCCATGCGTCCATTATATATGCAAAAGAATCCTAATGATACATATCATTTTTATATGCGTGCACAATCATCTATTCAAATGCAACATCCATATGATAACACATTCAATATACATCCATCAAATTAATTATGCACACTTATTCATATGCAATATGAAAGTGATTAAGCCGATCTAGTGCCTAATGTGTGTGAAAATGCATCCACGAGTAACGACTAGCAAACACTTGCATCCACTTGCATCCACCAAACATAACATGTCTCAAGCACATGTTTACAATCATAGGATTTTCCTACCTAAAGATCGAAGATGTAATTGAGAGGACATACTGAACGATAGAACAAGTATAAACAAAGCGATAGAAAAAGGAGAAGTTAAGAACATACCCTCCTGAAGGAAAGGGTATAGCGTACGCATCTTGTCTTTCTTCTTCCAGGTCGCGTCTCCTTGATCATCTCCCCATTGGACTTTAACCACTTGACCTCTCGATTGTGTAACTTCTTGACCTCTGATCCAAGGATGCATGTAGGAGCTCGTCTAATCGTGGCATCTTGCTCCACTTCTACTTCCCTAAGCATGCTCGGCTCCACTACTTCCGCGGTATCATGTAAACGCTTCTTCAAGGATTGTCTTCCTCAAGCTCTCGTCTCGTGATACGCAAAGTCTATCTCGCGCCTCGGGGGTAAACCCCGAACTTCATCAAAGATGTCATCAAACTCACGGACCACACGAACAAATTTCAAATCATTGATGAACGAGTCTAGAGATTTTAGGTAGCTAAGCATCACCGAACCCCTAGGGTCACAGGAAATATCCAGGGTCTTTCCACAACGAGTCAACAGTCTAACTATCCTCTTTTCACAGTCTAGGACGGCACCATGCCTGGCTAGCCAATCCATTCCTAGAATCAAGCTATAGCCCGTGAAACCAAGAACGAAGGCGTTGCATTCAAGCCCAACGCACAAGATAGACACTCTCAAATCCCGACAAACCATAGATAAGTGAGCCGAACCGCCAATAGGATTTGAGACTACAATGGGATCCATGACTAGACTAATATTTAGGTGCAGTGTTTCAACTATCGAAGCAGATACAAACGAGTGCGAAGCGCAAAAGTCGAAAAGAGTCCTAGGAAAAAAAGAAATCAAATCTTCAACCAAAACATCTTGTCTCTTTCCGATATACTGACCACGAGAACACAACCTGCCCTTCCGAAGATCATGTACTTTGTCCTTACCCTTGCCCTTGCCTCTTTGAACAATCCTGATAAGATGTCCTGTCTCTCTGTAATGATAACAACTAGTCTTCTTCTTCTTTCTAACGTCTTTCTTTAAGTGGCCTGGTATTTCACAATTGTGGTACTTCCTTCTTCTCTTGGCCCTTATTATCCTTACCGCCTTTCTTTGAATCCACTTTCTTATCCTATGTCCTATCCATGTCACCCCTTCACGTTCTCCATTCTTTACCTCCCACCAAAATGAAGCTTCATCCTTCATTAACAAAGCAGCTGGCTGAACCTTCCTCCCATCGTCTATCTCAAAGGTACCAACAAGCCATCCACTTCGTTGAGCCAACTTCTAGCCTCGACAAACATCTCAGTCCCATGAAGCAGTTTTCCGCACGGAAGTCCTTACACATCTTAGAAAAAGAATCTATATGCGGAGGAAGAGATTCGAAAGGGGAAGAGAAAGGAAATCGAAACAAAGAATCAGAAGAAAGATATATGGCTTTTGGGGATTATGTTTTTCAAAATAAACTTTCCTTTTGAAAATACTTCCTTTTAAAACCTTTTTGAAAATAGTTTTCAAATTTTTTTATCTAATCTGGTAACCTTCAGCTCTGATACCAAGTGTAACACCCCACATCCGTTAATGTCACTCACAAAGGGAATGCATTAAGTTTCGTGGAGTATTATAAGTAAACAGAATGGAATATTACAAGACCGAGAAAGTAGTACTTGAAAATTTTTATAACTTTATTGCGGCGGAAATAGAAATAAGTTTGATTACATTTACAAATACCAAAAACAAGTACATAATATCAGTCTTGCACAAAACCTTCAGAGTACTTAATATTAAAACTATAATCCCCAACAGAAAATGCCATAGATAAGCAGAATCAAAGCCGAGCAATTCCTTTCAACTTCAAGCTGGAAGAAGGGATATCCGAAATAAGCTTGAATATTTCCTCCCAAAAAACCTGCGGGAGGGGGGGGGGACAGAAGAAAAGAGGCGAAAACAAACTAGGTCAGACATAAGTCTGGTGAGTCCAGTGACTTTAGCAATATAATCATTAAAGTAATAGGATAATAACCTAAACTGTAAAGTAATAAATGACTATACATAAATATGCATGACAAGGTAAGCAGGATGAATAAGATAAATGTTGATCGCGCTTGTAATCACCAAAGGATAATTACTACACTGCACCAATGCTAATTTCATCGCACCGTTATTAGTTCCATACTGAAAGTTAATCCCCATCTTGTAATCGGTAGTCCTCAGGCGTAACATCCAGTAAAAGGTATTCACCCCATACAATCCTTAATTGCCCATACTAAATACTAGATGTCCCCACACTACCCCCTTATCGCTTAATCGATCGGCTCCTTAACTCGCATGTATTTATTATTTGTGTCATTCGGCCCCGCTTGTTTACTTGTGTCATTCGGCCCCGCTTGTATGTAGATATCTGTGCTGGTCCCACCATAGGGTGTATCAACCCTATGATAGCAACTCGACACAATTTAAGATGCACAGTGTATACTACTGATGCCCAGTGCCTGCTTTTTCCACTCCGGAGCACATGTACGCCCATACTCCGCCGGAACCTACACTGCCGCACCACATGCCGCTATTTTAACGGCTTATAATCAGCCCAATAATCGTGCTCCACCCTGCCTAGTTCAGGGTACCATGATACATCTATTTGGGTTACTACTGAAATGAGTCCCCGTTACTAGGGTTTCCTACTGGCTAAGTTTTGTGGGCCTATATATGCAAATATTACCCACCTACACGAGATGTACTTAACCCTCCCACTGATTCAAACATGTTTATTTAACGGTTAAGTTTGTGGGCCTATATACCCTAATATTACCCACCTACCCAAGGTTTACTTAATCCTCCTGCTTATCAAGTCAGTATGTATGGTTAAGCTTGCCTTAACCCTATCCCATTTGTTCATGTAATATTGGTTAAGTGATGTCCATTCATGTTAACTTAACCTACCCACACATCATGTTGTACTGGTTAAGTGTTTCTTATTAACTTAACCCTGTTCATTCATCATGTTATATTGGTTAAGTGTTTTAAATTTACTTAACCCCACCCGCTTGTCTAATTAACATGTTGTATTGGTTAAGCGTTCTCAATTTGCTTAACCCCACCCACTTATCTAATTAACATGTTGTATTGGTTAAGTGTTCTCAATTTACTTAACCCCACCCACTTATCTAATTAACACGTTGTATTGGTTTAGTGTCCTCAATTTATTTAACCCCACCCACTTATCTAATTAACATGCTGTATTGGTTAAGTGTTCTCAATTTACTTTACCCCACCCACTTATCTAATTAACATGTTGTATTGGTTAAGTGTTCTTCATTTACTTAACCCCACCCACTTGTCTATTCATTGGCATTAATTAATTTATTAATGCACCAACCTCTCACATTAGAACTGTTGTTTGCGGTTGCTGGTTGTGTCGGGCGGTTCCGGGTAGACTTCTACCGCAAACTCATTCTAACCCCGGATTTTGGGCTTAATGCGCTAACCTCTCACATTAGATCTGTGTTGTTGCGGTCGCTGGATGTGCCGGGCAGTTCCGGGCAGTCTTACATCGCAACTCAATCTAACCTCGGGTTAGGCATGTTCATCTTTCAAACAATTTACAAATTTACCATTTATGTCCAAGTCTAGATTTATATGTACATTATCCATAAGTGTGGTCAATTCAAGTTATGCCACATTTACTGGATATGCCCAAAATTAATTATATGATTACAACCCATTTTATGCCAATTACATAATGTCCAATACTTAATGTTTTCCAGCTGTTTCCCAACGTCAATCGTTCGTATGATTCATATAATACGTTAGGCTCGCCATTAGCCTAACTCATAAGAAAAAGGGAAAGAAAGAGATGTATAACATCCAAACTGGAATAAAACAATATAGATCCAATTATGAACATAACTAGCATATAACAAAGATCCCATTTATGAACTTGCATAAAAAAATAGATCTAAATTAACATATGAACTTGCATAACAAGTTAGACCTAAATTAACATATGAACTTGCATAACAAATTAGATCTAAATTAATATATGAACTTCCATAACAAATTAGATCTAAATTAACGTTTGGACTTGCATAAAAAATGACACGACCCGAACTTCCCCGTGAAGGAAAGCACAGATTGAGTTGAGGACCAGACGAATCAGAACACAAATAGAAGAACATTTCATTGCTTATTACAACAATTCCAACAGAATACAGGAATATACAAAGTTTGAATAAATATTATACATCAGAAAAATATCAGAGATTTAAATATATTACATAGCAGTAGAAAATAATACAAAATACCACTAAAAGAGATAAACAGATATAGAGCTTTCCGGATATCGTTCCAGCTGTAAATCAGGATCCTGTGAATATAAATCTGCAAAACCAAAACTACTAGCTGCCCGTGAGGAAAATAGGGGCACCCAGAGTTTAGGTTAAAACAATAAACTCCAGGTAAGTCATATGACTAGTGTGAGAACTAAAACAGTTATTTAAAACGTTACTTTAAATCAGATATATCAAGGGACCACGCCGTATAACACGGAATGGGTTTCCTCTCAAGAATACTAGTGCATATAACAAAACAGCGCAATGCTTTTTGAAAAAATGAAGCTATTATAAGACCCAGGTCCTATCACACAATGCAACGCAAGCCGAGGGATAGCGTTTTCCCTTATAATAGCCAAACATGCTTGATACGTTAAAACAAATCATTTGATACTATTATAAGTGCATAGTGTATAAAACAACTTCAAATATAAATGTATTAATCCAAGATGACATGGGTACCATATATCATGTCGCCAATACTAGGCTCTACAATCAAAACCGCAAATGTCACGTATTTGGAAGTTGGATTTCCGCCTATGAACCAAGGCAAGGGATCGTCCTTAACGCTTCGAGACGCTCTAGCCCGGCCTTCAGGAATAGCCGCAACTGCACCTTGGATCGTCAGGGCCGGTCCACTCGATGTGGATTATAATGCCTGAACACTGCGTTTCCCCGCCCTATGGGGTGTAAATGAGCCAAATGACTCCACCGGCCCGGATCGACTGATGTAACAGAGGCGCCTCGCTATCCATCATCCACATAAGTAAAATGTCAGGGCGTGAAAAATGCTGACACCACTCCAAACTAGAAAGAAATGCATGCCGTCCCTGATGTCCTCTCCCATTTCTGGTTCACACCGGGGTGTGAGGCTCGCGAATTAACGCTACACAAAGCTACGCCACAAAGGTCGTGCTTTGATCATCAACCACAAGACTCTGCTTTCCAACAGAAGCCTTGATCATTTGCATCTCAGCATGCCACACAGGAAATTCACGCTATGCAACAGATGTCTATCAATCACACAGAATGAACTTCGATGTCAGACACACATCCATTAACAAGTTTGTTCTAGGTCTGAACGAAACCGAAGGAACCTTATTCCTCGCATATCCGTCGATCTCCAAGTACGTCTGGACGATCACCAACTGATTCCCTCCTCTTGGGTGTACAGCCCAATCAAGATCATCAGTAATTATCCAAACGATATGAAGACCTCCGGTCTTCAACCACCGTCTTCATTCTCGACATATCGTCGAATCATTTATTCAGAATGGGATAAGCCCGATCTTTCTGAATAACTCGCGTATATAATGAACCAGTGCTATAAAAATACAACATACGCCTCATTCCAATCCAGAATATTCCTTTATTCAAATATTCTTATACTTTAGGAAAGGCTCCCATTAATTTTATCAAAGATAAATTCTTCAAATTTATTCTTTAATCTTCCTTTGGATATCATTTCAATCTAATTAAAGATGCATTAAAACTCCACTTGGTTTTAATCTTCCCAAAAATCAATATTAACGATTGTTTCACTTGGGAAATCATATCCTGTCTTCAACTGGGTTAAAGAACCAATGTCATTTAAAACACGGTTCACGATACACCCAAAATCACATTCCATTCCATCAGCCTTTAAAAGTATTAACCCCGAAGGCCGAAACAAACATAAGATCAATACCCAGGAAACCATTCAACTTAACTAATCTCCAATTAGTTTCTGAATTTCTTAACTCCGTTGGGTCTAAAAATAGTATTATTAAAGATACCATCCACGACAACCCAAATCACATTCCATTAATTATGGAATCTTCAAGGAAGAACAAATCAATATATAATCGATATCAATTTCCGTATCCGACAAATAATATAAATGGAATATCGGCAACGCCTTTTAAATTCCATCTGTATTAATAGTCTTCTTCCACAGAATTTCATTTTGATTATTATCAAATCGAATTCCATTCAATTCCAATTTAATATATATTAAATTGGAAAACTTTACTTTGGAAAATTCCTGTTAAATCTTAATAAAAAGATTTATAAATTCCAAATCACATTTCATTGTACATCGGGTTAAAGAACGAATGTCGCTAAAACACAGTTCACAATAAACCCAATTCACATTAGCCTCTAACCGTAAATTAGTAAGAGAACAATCCACTAATTATTAACCTCGAAAGCCAAAACAAACATCAGATCAATACCCAGGAAACCATTCAACTTGACTAATCTCCAGTCAGTTTCTAATTTTCTTAACTCCACTCGGTTCAAGAATAGTATTATTAAAGATACCATTCACGACGAACCCAAAATCCAATTTGATATTAAATACAAGGCTCTGAATAGAAAATATATCGGTTTATATTCAATATCAAATTCTGAAATCAACAAATATCATATTGGAAATAACGATATATATATATATATATCTTTCAAATTTCCATAACAATATCTGTATAATCACGAAATCAAACATCGAAATATTCGAAAGACAATTTCGATTCAAATCCATTTCCAATTTATATATTGGAAATTCTGGTTATTTTTAAAACCATTTCAAAAACAATTTATTTATTTTAAAAATAATTGAATTATTATTCTAGTTCAAAACTAGTTCATTTTGATAAAAATCTATTTCTATCTTTTAAAATATGGAATTTTTTCATCCCAATTCTTTCCAAATCATTTGTTATGATTTTACACAAATTATTGATATTTTTAATAATATTATCAAGGCCCGTACAGTCGATTTCCATAAACGGTCATCGAACTGCACTTACAGCGACCTTTTCCATATTTGATTTGCACATAATTCCAAATCCAACCATTAGATTTTAAATCTCTAATATTCGTTAGAAATCTCTTTTCGATAAGAACCTAATGGTTCTGGTTTTAGGAGAATCCGATGGTTGAATCTCCCGTCATGTCCGTTCGAAGTCAATGGTCGAAATTCGTGAACTGCCGCAGCGCGGCACGTTCTATTCAGGCCATTATATATAATATATATATTATATATATATTTCGTCGATTTCCATTTAAAACGTATTTTATAAATCGTTTTAAATTCGTTTTAAAAATGATTTCAACTTCATGTTCAATTTCTAATCAAAATTGAATATTCCATATCATCGATATATAAATGATAATATTTTCAAAACATTATATTTTGAAATCAATTCCTTTTCAATATTCATTTTAAAAATGAACAAAATCAATATAAATATCGTTCACATCAAAATGGCGTTAATCTAATCAACACGACTTTATATATTTAAATATTTTCATGTCCATCCCAAATCGGACATCAAAATCATATTTTGATCCTTTTCTGAATATTATTTGAAAATATTCGTTATTTTAAAATAATCGTTATTTTAAAATATTCATTCTATCTGAACTGGAATCAGACAAAGTCAATTACCATATAATGTGATTATATGGCTTTCATACAATACATGTATACAACAACAGTGATTAATAATCATCCAAAGTGCATTCTGCACTGCATAAGCATCAAATATAAATATTTAACGCTTATAACAGTCTGTCAATCAATCGATCGACATACAACTAATTATTGGGATTAGTGTATGTCCAATATCATCCCAATGCCCGTGTGGGGTTTCAATCAACAAATAATGAATTTTATTTGTGCAACTGGGCGACGTGTAAAATTTATCGTCCTAATCGATATCAGTCAAATGTGTGTACATCAACAAATCGTCCGATTTGTTTATAAATATTGATTTTATACACACGTTAAAAATTATATTTTTAATTGTAAAATGTGTATTCATTCCACATTACACAATAAAATTTCACAACATATCAATCAAACAAACAAGTCATCTATAGTCTGTGGACGACGGGAGTCAGGTGTTGCTAAGCACCATCTACATCCTGGTATATATTTTAACTAGAAAAGAAAATAAAAGTGAGGAGTTCTCACCAATTAGCTAAACCCAACGCCATGACTCTTCATATGTAAAAAATCTTCGCCGTGTTTCCAACGAGATCTGTTTCACGCGGTATCCGTTAAAATTCATGTTTTTAACATCGCTACTTTACATAGATAAAAATAGCATTTTTATCGTTCCTTAACATAAATAAAAATCATATTTTTATTTTCGCTACCTGTACATAAAAATCATACTTTTATGACGCTAAAAATTATATTTTTACTTCGCTAAAATTATATTTTTACTTCGCTAAAGATTATATTTTTACTTAACTAAAAATCTCGTTTTTATATTTATAAAAATTTCGTCTTTACGATAATAAAAATAAACTCTTTTCTAATTTAAAAACATAATCCTTTCTTATTAAAAATCTTACCCTTTCTAGATTAAAAATCTCACCTTATCTAGATATAAAAATCATAACTTTTTATAGCTAAAAATCTAAACTTTTTCTTAAATCAAAATCTATCATATCTTTAAATAATAGACATCATATTTACATCTTTTCACTAATCACATACAAAAGAAAAGGTAGAAAAGAAAATAAATTAGAAAGCTCACATTTTTTTCCGGTTTTACTGCGAAGGGGGCCCCACATTCGGCTTCAGGTGGTGGTGGTGGGGCACAGGGGTGTTGCGGGTAGTGGCTGCGGTCGTTGGTGGCTGGGGTTCGACTGGTGTCTCACGCGGTGGAGCTCGCAGTTGGCTGAACAATTTGGGGGTATTCAAATCGCGCGGAAAATGATGGAGGGGGGTCTACGCGGAGCTGCGATGCCGGGAGGTGGGCCAATCGACGGCAGCGTTGGCCGTCGAGTGGGCGATTGGGTGATGCCTGGGCGGCATCAATCCTTTTTGCGATTCCCCCCTTCATATTTTTTTATTTCTGTTGAACGGGGAATGGGAGAGGAAGGTGGGGTGAGGAGGTTTTATTAAAATTTATATTTTATTTAATAATTTCCATAGAGTTGAGTTTTTTATCTGACCTCCAAATGAGTTCCAACGACTGTCGCCCCTAGCTAATTACCCCTATCCCGAACGCAATGGGATACGTCTAGTAAGCTGATTCGAACATTTCGATCTATTTTCGTCAAAATCAAAATATAATTCTACATTTTGAATTTGAACGTGCATTTCAATTTACCGGGGTCACATACGGACTCTAAAAATTCCAGAAAAATTATTTCTAGCTTCGTATTGATGATACGGTCCTAACAAAACTAATTTCGTCAATTTTGGAGGCCGTTTGAAAAATTGCCATTTTCCAGTCGATTAAATTTGACTGAAACTGACAAAACACCCGTTTTCTTTTGCCACGCTCACATATTGATTCGAAAAATTATGAATTTTTGTATCTAGCAATAACTTGATATCCCGGATCCAACAAAAGTGGTTTCATCGAAAACGGAGGTCGTTTGCAAAATTTCCATTTTTAAGGGCCAAAATTCCATAGCGACTATTCTGAATTTTCATCTGGGCATAACTTTTTATTCCCACTATGAAATTTTAATTTTTCGGATTCGTTGGAAAGATATTTTCAAATAGATTCTAATATTTTTGGTTTTGCTAAAATCCGGTTTATCTTGAATCCTGTACATTCATTTGAAATTTGAAATCGAATATTCAAACTACCGCACCATTTCCAATTCCTTTTATAATTAAAATAAATATTTATATTCTAATGTCGATTCAAATAAATATATACATTCTAATTCTATTCAAAATAAATTTCAAGTCGTTATTATTTAAAATAATTCATTTTAAATATTCAAAATTCATCAAAATTTCCAAAATAAAAAAATTTAAATTGGTTCAGATTTTCCGAGTTATTACTATCTCCCACACTTAAAATCTTTTCGTCCCCGAAAAGGAACGAAGCTGAAAGATGTTTTACAACCCAACTCAACTTTCATTATTTCCATTATGGCTTAAGTTCTTCAACTTTTCAGTTTCTAAGAACTTTTCAAATTTTCAAAAGTTTGGCTAACACCCTAAATTTTCGAAAAAATTCGCCATAACCTCCAATGCACGGGAGCACTGGGAAAATCCCAAAATTTCCATACAGGCCTTTCCAATCCAAAAAGAAAAGGAAACAGCTAATCAGCTCATAAAATCATCCACACCCAAAGAAATACAATAAACATGTACCTATTTGTCGGGCAAACAATTTTATTCTTCTGCTCTAGCCTCTTTGCTATGACCTGTTCAATGAAAGTACATGTATATGGATGCAAATGCAATAAACTTTCACTACAATTCACTATTTGGTTCAATTTGGCTAAAGGTTCAACATTTAATTAATTAAACAATAATCGAACAACACAACCAGCAATCAATTAGTTGATTATCTTTTCAAATTCATAATTTTAATACATATACAGAAAATCATGTTTTTGATGCCAAGTCACGACAATAAACCCTATCTAGTTTTTGGTTCTCACACCAGTCAATTAGAAACATATAAAAATCCCACTTTCGAATATTCGAACATAAATACTGATGATGTCCGGACGTCATCAGAATTATCCCTGAGCGACTAGAGTGTGATTCTATATCTATCGAATATATTTGATGCTTCAAATACACGTGGATCAGACGTATATTAAAATCTCTATATATTTGATTGTCCAAATCGATTTAAAATAAATATTCAAATACGTATAAACAGGTTTAAATTTTCAAAACAAAATTTGTTTTCATTTTTATTTTCAAAAATGCACTCTTTACACTCGTTTTAGGATACTACTGATCCTATCTCTAACGAGTCATTCTCATTGGATATTACTAATCCAATCTCTGATGAATTCTTTCGTTTGGTTCTAACATGTCTTGTTCTCCGAGCTCTGTAAACCAAAGCTCTGATACCAAACTGACACGACTCGAACTTCCTCGTGAAGGAAAGCACAGATTGAGTTTAGGACCTGACGAATTAGAACAGAAATAGAAGAACATTTCATTGCTTATTAGAACAATCCCATCAGAATACAGGAATATACAGAGTTTGAACAAATATTATTCATCAGAAAAATATCAGAGATTTAAATACATTACATAGCAACAGAAAATAATATAAAACACCATTGAAAGAGATAAACGGATATAGAGCTTTCCGGATATCGTTCCAGCTGTAAATCAGGATCCTGTGAATATAAATCTGCAAAACCAAAACTACTAGCTGCCCGTGTGGAAAATAGGGGCACCCAGAGGTTAGGTTAAAACAATAAACTCCAGGTCAGTTATGTGACTGGTGTGAGAACTAAAAAAGTTATTTAAAACTTTACTTTAAATCAGATATATCAAGGGACCACGCCGTATAACACAGAACGGGTTTCCTCCCAAGAATACCAGTGCATATAATAAAACAATGCAATGCTTTTTGGAAAAATGAAGCTATTATAAGACCCAGGTCCTATCACACAATGCAACACAAGCCGGGGGATAGGGTTTTCCCTTATAATAGCCAAACATGCTTGATACATCAAAACAAATCATTTGATATTATTACAAGTGCATAGTGTATAAAACAACTTCAAATATAAATGTATCAATCCTAGACGGCATGGGTACCATATATCATGTCGCCAATACTAGGCTCTACAATCAAAACCGCAAATGTTACGTATTTAGAAGTTGGATTTCCGTCTGTGAACCAAGGCAAGGGATTGTCCTTACCGCTTCGAGACGCTCTAGCCCTCCCCTTAGGAACAGCCGTGTAACACCCCGCCTCCGCCAGGATGGCTCTTGCAAGCACTCTGACTTTGGAGGGGCGTTTGAATCAGGTAAACATGCATAATGATATATCAAGGAAGAACAAGAACATATCTATATATGTAAACAGAGTAAATAAGATAAGTAAAACAGCGGAAGATTTCAAAACTATTTCAAAAACAAGTCTGGTACAACATAATGTCAACTTTCCAAATACACAAGTCTAGTTAAAAACAATATCACTGAAAAACTGAAATACAGAAGTACTATCCCCAAAATAAGTGATAACCATAGCTAGCTTCATGTCGAAGCCGTACATGAGCTGAAATCCCACAAGCAAGCAATCAGAAATCCAAGCTAAGCTCCAACGTTCCCACCCTGAGAACCTGGGGGGGGGGGAACGGAAGAAAAGAGGCGAAAGAAAAACAGGTCAGTCAAAAAGACTGAGTAAGCCCTACTACAATCAATGTAAACTGATAAAGTTAACTGGCATGAGAAGCAGGGATGAACATAAGGATAACTACATACTGGCATGATAGATAAAGGTGTCATCGCATAATCAGGTTTAAGGTTTTGCACCACAGGTGTACTAGCAAACTAACATGACTTGAATAAACACGTATTGATCCCTTGGCCCAAGCTTTGACCCAATAACATGAAATGACCCTAATACGAGGTCCAATAACATGAAGTGACCCTAATACGAGGTCCAATAACATAAAGTGACCCTAATACGAGGTCCAACCAAATGGTCTAATTGATCGGCTCCCTAAGCCTAACTCGTCACGTGTTGGTGTCAATACGGCCCAAACATAATTGTAGTCGGACTGTGCCGGGTCTCCCGTCGGGTGTATCAAGCCCTAGGGTGTCAACCCCTGGACACCATAAACATAAGTGCACAGTCTCGATCTATTGGTACCCATGCTTGACTTCTCCAAATACGGACTACGTGCACGACCATAGTCCGTCCGGAACTACATCGGCGTACCACTCTGCCGTCGTTTTTGGTTACTTACCTCAAGTCCAGTAATTGTGCCCCCCACCCTAGCCTAGTCCCTAGGGTCTTAATGATACAAACTTTGGATTACTGCTGGAGTGGACCCCCATTGCTAGGATTTTCTAGTGGGTTAAGTACGGTTTAACCCTTTTACTAATCATGGATTAACTTGGTTAAGTGTAACGATGGGTTCACGACTTAACCCTGATTAATCTACCAAGCCCAAATTGGTTAAGTATTAAGTGGATCATGACTTAACCCTAATCATGAGGCATTAATTAATTTAATGTGCCTTAACCTCTCACATTAGACCTTGTTGTGGTTACTAGTTAAGCCGGGCGGGTCCGGGTAGCTTTACACCACAACTTGGTCTAACCTCGGGTTCAAGGTACAACATGACCAACTTCTCACATTGGGTCCTATTGTTTGTAGCAACTAGTTAAGCCGGTCGGTTCCGGGTAGTTTTACGCTACAAACTCAACCCAACCTCGAGTTGGTCACACTTATATTTTCTAAGTGTCATGTCCATCATGTTTCCAAAACACATTACAAGTTTTCAAGAATTTGGGTAGACCTAACTTAATAGGTAAATTCCTAATGGGTAGACCTAACTTAATAGGTAAATTCCCAATCTTATGTTTTTTTGCCTTTTAAGTTTACCCAACCCCAAACGTAATCCCATCGCTTACATATCGCAATAGCGCATAAAGGATAGAAAGAGGGAACTTGGCATAATCATGACATAAAGGTGTTGAAGCCACAAGTTTAACATGGTGGCATATGAAATGTACATATGTTCATATACTTGCATATTACATTTTTAGGCCTCAAAAGCATGCATAAAACCAAACTTAGCATATTGGTGATACATGGTGATAAATGACATGTAGAAATGGCCATAAGTTCGCATTTAGCCTCACATGCAAGTTATCATAAGAGATATGATAACTTACATGTTGCCAAAATGCAACCTTTAGCATAAAGCTTGAAGCTTTATGCTCATATACTCAAGGTAAGCTTGCATAACATGATAACATGAACAAAATGATCAACCCAAACTTGCATAACATAACTTGCATATCATATGACAAACTTGCATATCAAACTTGCATAACATAACATGATAAACTTGCATATCATAACATGGCAAACTTGCATAACATAACATGATAAACTTGCATATCATAACATGGCAAACTTGCATAGCATAACATGGTAAACTTGAATATCATAACATGGCATACTTGCATAACATAACATGATAAACTTGCATATCATAACATGGTAAACTTGCATAGCATAACATGGTAAACTTGCATATCATAACATGGCATACTTGCATAACATAACATGATAAACTTGCATATCATGGCAAACTTGCATATCATAATGATCAACCAAACTTGCATCATTCATTTAACTTTAGAGTTTAAATATGAAAGTAGAAAAGGGCTTACAATGCTTATGAAGACACAAAAATATATATAGATTGAGACAAAGCCCTTATGCAATCAAATAAACCCAAAATGTAAGCTCCAATAGAAAAACCCTTGAGCAAAAATGATCAAAACCCTTGCTTTATGATGTAAATATGGAAACTTGACTTGAATGCAAGCTAATGACACTCATACAAGCTTGAAAACACTTGTATGCATGGAAAATCTCTCATAGAAATAACTTAGGAATTTTATGAAGAGAGTGGAGGCCATGAGAGGAATGATTTTGCCATAGTTTAGTTACTTGAATGAATAATGATGATTTAGGGTTAGGTTAGGGGCTTATTTATAGAGATTAGGATTAGTTTCAACCATGGGATTAAACCCTAATTCCAATCTCAGCTCTTAAAACCGAATCTCGCCCCAAAACCTAACCAAAACCCCAAAATGGTGCACCAGGCAAAACTGCCCGGCTGAACCAAGTCGACAGCCAAGTCGACAGGGCTGTCGACTTGGGTCCAACCAAGTCGACTGCCAAGTCGACAGGCCTGTCGACTTGGTTGGCTTGGCGGGAAATTTCCCGCCTAGCCTTCCAGGCCCGAAATCCGAAATTTGAACTTGAAATTCAGATCTGTTTTGAACTTGAAATTTTCTGAAAGCTTCATTGGGCCTTAATCGGGTCATACGGACTCCGATTTTCGAAAACTCGGACTCTATTTCGCGTATTTTTCCGAGACTAACGCAATGGCATAGCCCGTTTCCCTTGATTCAGATTTATAAATTAAATTCTGCCTCGATTTACGTTATAACAGGTTATTGAAAATACGGGTTGTTACATTCTCCCCTCCTTAAAGGATTTCGTCCCCGAAATCTCTAAGTTAGGAAGAACATGTCCTACCATCCAACATCCATCTACTCACAACATCATCCACGAGCAATCATTGTCCTTACAAGATTCTAAATGTTGTATGAACATATGCAAAGGTGTGTGTATATGTACTTATCTAATGCAAATTATGTTAGTGAAATGAATCCATATGTATGCAATTCCTAACATAATGTATAACATCTATATGTGTGCACATAACATACATCCATATGCAACATCCATGTGATAACACAAAAATTTTCATCCATGAATAAGCATAAACACTCATGCATATGCAATATGAGGAGTGTGTGAGCCAATCTAGTGCCTAACGTGTATAATGCATCCACGAGTAACCACTTGCAAACACTTGCAACCACTTGCAACCATCAAGCATAACATGTTTCAAACACATGTTTCATCCAAAGGGTTTCTACCTAAGGTTCTCATGACAAGATTAACATGATAAACTAGATAATCAAGACAAACATGGATAGCAAAAGATATGCTACAAAGATATCGGGAAGATAAGTAGGATATACTCCTTTCGGATTACAAGAAATCCCTTCCTAACCCAACCCATATTCTATAAAAGCCCAAAAGGTTTAGTCAACCTAACGGACCCCTTCAAACCCTGACATGCATTACTAACCGATGAGTCATACACCCCTTATGGAGTTTACAACAGAAATGGAATCGAGTATGGGACAGAGAGGATATACGTAAAAAGACAACATGCGAGTAAGTTCCACAGGAAAACAAGGATCAAGGATATGCTCTTAAAAAGAGATATGATGCGCGTATCTAGCCTTCAGTCTTCTAAGTCACGTTTCCTTGAGTTTAACTCCACTGTGCTTTGACCGTCTTTTACTTCATGATTTCTTGGCTTCTTAACTCTTATTTCCAAATATGAGTTGGAACCCATTTCATTGTCGCCTCTCGTCTTCCTCTTTCACTTACTCTTCTATCATTCTGGGCTTAAACATAACTATGACCTCATGGTTTCATGCAAGCTCTCCAAAATTCACCAGTGAATCCTGGATCTTGTTTACTTACTATAAAGTATTCCACGCAGCAGAACTTTTCTTGGAAATACCAATCCACGTTGCCAATTGCTCTTACCAACGTGATTTTCTATAACTCATGCTTGAACGAAATGAACCATCCGCCTGTGAATGATAGGCCGTACTTAGATTCAGTCGCTTGCCCATGACTTCCCGTAGACTATTCCAAAACTGGCTAGTGAAAATTGAGTCATGGTTACTAACTATCCTTTAGGGAACCCCGTGCAACCGCTTTATTTATTGAAAGTAAACTGTCGCTAGTTATGATGCAGTCCTTTCGCTCTTTACCGGAGTGAAATGAGCACTCTTCGTGAGTCTACCTACTATGACCCACATGCTCTTATTCGCTTTCTTGATCTAGGCAGTTCATCCATGAAATCCTTCGTGACGCTTTTCCCTCTTCCATTGCGGGGACCTCCAATGGATATAATAGCCCACCGGGCTTCTATGACTCGGCCTTAATCTGTTGGCACAACATGCACCTTGGGACAAACTCGGCCACCTCCTCGGGTGATGTGCATCTTCAAGAACCTTCTTTCTCTCATCGCGTCTTAGCCATCCCTTGTCATCTATAGCGAGGTGACTTAACATCCTGCCTCTAATCAACTTGTCCATGATCTCGACTAACTGCGGGTCTTCTTTCTGTGAAGTCCCTACTTGATCCAGAAGGGTAGGTCTAAGCTCAAGGGACGCTAACTAACTAATTAAACTGAGAGAACTTCTTACTTCAATTGTCCTCGTCGGAGCTTTTTGGTTTTGAACCGCGACCACTTTAGCAAGATCCACCACTAAGCCTTGCTTAGAAACTATGTGCCCAAGAAATCTATCACCTTTTTCTCCAAAATGACATTTGGAGGACTTGGCTTTCAACTGATGCGCTCTAAGCGTATCCATCACCTCCTTGAGATGTCTAGCATGTTCTTCCTCGTTCTTTAAGAAAGTCGGAATATCGTCTACAAAAACTACCACAAACTTGTTCAGGAACTCCCTAGGCACCCTACTCATCAAGTCCACGAAGTAGGCGGGTGCATTAGTTAAACCGAATGGCATGACTAGCCATTCTAAGAATCCATCTGGAGTTTTGAACGCAGTTTTGTCCATATTATCTTCAACTACTCTGAGCTGATGGAATCCAGTAGCTATATCAAGAGAAAACAGATGTTCCTACTAGCTGATCAAACAAATCATCGATCCTTGGTAATGGTTGTCTATTCTTCTTGTTCAACTCACGATAATCAACACACGGGCGAAGCGAACTGTCCACATTAGTAGCGAATACTACTAGAGCACCCTTCTCGGAAATGCTTTATTGTATGAAGTTCTTTTCAAGCAACTTCTTGACTTGCTTTCTTAACTCTCATCTCGCGGCACCATGTGCCTAACCGGCCACGTAACTGGCTTGGCATTATCAACCAGATAAATGCGGAAATCAATCTCTCGCTTAGGGGTAACCCCCCTTCACTTCACCCAAGATATCAGGATATTCTCGGACCACCCTCACCGATTGCAAACTATCAATAGACGAGTTGAGGGATTCAAGATAACAAAACATGACGGGACCCATAGGGTTACAAGAAATTTTTAGGGTATTACCGAGGCGAGTCATGAGCCTCTCAACCCTATGCTCAAAAAAATCAAGAGTGGCTCCAAAACTGGACAACCAATCCATGCCCAAAATCAACCCATACCCCATGAAACCGAGAATATAAGCATCACACGAGAACTCTACACTAAAGATAGAGATTTTCAAATCCACGTAGATAATAGACAAATGGGCGGAAACCCCAATTGGATTTGGAACACACACGGGATCATTAACTAGACTAGTACTTAGGTGCAAACTTTCAACTAGATCAGATGAAATAAACTATGCGATGTGCCAGAATCAATCAAAGTACAAACAGGAAAATCAGAAATGTAAACAAGACTTTTAACAGAAACACTACCTCGATCATGAGCTGGAAGAACGATGTTGAGGGGATGAATTCGCACACTGAGTCTGACCTTGCCCTTGCTTCTTCGGGCAATCTTTGCTGAAATGTCCAAACTCACCACAATGAAAGCATTCACCACTCTTCCTTTTTCTCTTCCTACAATCCTTAATAAGATGCCCAACTGAACCGCAATAATGGCACTTCCTCTTGTCGTTATTGCCCTTGCTATTGTTCCCCTTGTTGCCTTGAATCTTGTTCTTGTTCTTGCAGTTTTTGGAGTTCTTGCCTTGCTTCCCGGAATTCACCGTTCCTTCCGACTTAGGCCCTCCCTTCTTCGGGCAGTCCCTAGTGAAGTGTCCCGTTTCTCCATAATCAAAGCAAGTGCCCTTCCTCTTTCTGCAATCCTTGTTTACATGAGTCGAGCTTCCATAAGTAAAGCACTTCTTTTCCTCCTTATCTTCAGACTTCTCCTCCTTCTTGTCACTCCTATTCTCTTCATTGAGTAGGGCCATATTCACCAAACTCTCGAAAGTTGCCCCTAAGGGTATATGAGTCATGGCTAAACCATGTAATGGCTCGTTTAATCCTAGAGCAAAGTATAGGGCCTTCTTGTAAGCTGTGTTAACCAAGTCTAAACCGACCCGAGCCAGTTGATTAAACTTATCTATGTATTCCCTAATAGTCATGTCCCCTTGCTTTAGTGATAGGAACCTTAGTCCAAACTTTCCCCTAAAGTCATCCCAAGTCTCAATTGGCCTAGTAGCGGTGGTGACCACCCACCAACGTGCAGCTTCTTCCTTTAGCAACCACACTGCCAATAAAACCTTCCTACGGTCATCTATGTCAAAGAAGGCAAAAAGATCTTTAGTTTCTTTCAACCAATTCCTTGCCTCTACATAAGTCTCGGTTCCAATGAAATTCTTGCCACCCATCGTCTTAAAGTTCTTACAAGTTTCCGCAAAATCCGCTTGTGGAGGCTGAGGGGGAGGAGGATGAGGAACCTCAGCGACAGGAGGAGGAGGAATATTAACTACCGGAGGAGGAGGAACATCTGCGGGGCCGGCTTCGGTTGCCCTAGCCTCCAAAAGTCTCCTATACCAAACAGGTACGTGTACTCCCTCCGGAATGGCAAAGTTATTGGCCATACTGAAAACGAAGAAAAAGATAGATTCAGAATGGAGAGAAAAAAAACGAAGGAATTTTTGCTAATGGCTTTTTGGGGAATAGCCTTTAAAATAAACTAGACTTTTCTTTGGAAAATACTTTATACTTGGTTTTGAAAATAGTTTTCCAAAAGTTTTCTAAAAACCTTTTTGTTCCTTCTCGTAAACCATATGCTCTGATACCAAATGTAACACCCCGCCTCCGCCAGGGTGGCTCTTGCAAGCACTCTGACTTTGGAGGGGCGTTTGAATCAGGTAAACATGCATAATGATATATCAAGGCAGAACAAGAACATATATATATATATATATATGTAAACAGAGTAAATAAGATAAGTAAAATAGCGGAAGATTTCAAAACTATTTCAAAAACAAGTCTGGCACAACATAATGTCAACTTTCCAAATACACAAGTCTAGATAAAAACAATATCACTGAAAAACTGAAATATATAAGTACTATCCCCAAAATAAGTGATAACCATAGCTAGCTTCATGTCGAAGCCGTACATGAGCTGAAATCCCACAAGCAAGCAATCAGAAATCCAAGCTAAGCTCCAACGTTCCCACCCTGAGAACCTGGGGGGGAAACGGAAGAAAAGAGGCGAAAGAAAAACAGGTCAGTCAAAAAGACTGAGTAAGCCCTACTACAATCAATGTAAACTGATAACGTTAACTGGCATGAGAAGCAGGGATGAACATAAGGATAACTACATACTGGCATGATAGATAAAGGTGTCATCGCATAATCAGGTTTAAGGTTTTGCACCACAGGTGTACTAGCAAACTAACATGACTTGAATAAACACGTATTGATCCCTTGGCCCAAGCTTTGACCCAATAACATGAAATGACCCTAATACGAGGTCCAATAACATGAAGTGACCCTAATACGAGGTCCAATAACATAAAGTGACCCTAATACGAGGTCCAACCAAACGGTCTAATCGATCGGCTCCCTAAGCCTAACTCGTCACGTGTTGGTGTCAATACGGCCCAAACATAATTGTAGTCGGACTGTGCCGGGTCTCCCGTCGGGTGTATCAAGCCCTAGGGTGTCAACCCCTGGACACCATAAACATAAGTGCACAGTCTCGATCTACTGGTACCCATGCTTGACTTCTCCAAATACGGATTACGTGCACGACCATAGTCCGTCCGGAACTACATCCGCGTACCACTCTGCCGTCGTTTTTGGTCACTTACCTCAAGTCCAGTAATTGTGCCCCCCACCCTAGCCTAGTCCCTAGGGTCTTAATGATACATACTTGGGATTACTGCTGGAGTGGACCTCCATTGCTAGGATTTTCTAGTGGGTTAAGTACGGTTTAACCCTTTTACTAATCATGGATTAACTTGGTTAAGTGTAACGATGGGTTCACGACTTAACCCTGATTAATCTACCAAGTCCAAATTGGTTAAGTATTAAGTGAACCATGACTTAACCCTAATCATGAGGCATTAATTAATTTAATGTGCCTTAACCTCTCACATTAGACCTTGTTGTGGTTACTAGTTAAGCCGGGCGGGTCCGGGTAGCTTTACACCACAACTTGGTCTAACCTCGGGTTCAAGGTACAATATGACCAACTTCTCACATTGGGTCCTATTGTTTGTAGCAACTAGTTAAGCCGGTCGGTTCCGGGTAGTTTTACGCTACAAACTCAACCCAACCTCGAGTTGGTCACACTTATATTTTCTAAGTGTCATGTCCATCATGTTTCCAAAACACATTACAAGTTTTCAAGAATTTGGGTAGACCTAACTTAATAGGTAAATTCCCAATGGGTAGACCTAACTTAATAGGTAAATTCCCAATCTTATGTTTTTTTGCCTTTTAAGTTTACCCAACCCCAAATGTAATCCCATCGCTTACATATCGCAATAGCGCATAAAGGATAGAAAGAGGGAACTTGGCATAATCATGACATAAAGGTGTTGAAGCCACAAGTTTAACATGGTGGCATATGAAATGTACATATGTTCATATACTTGCATATTACATTTGTAGGCCTCAAAAGCATGCATAAAACCAAACTTAGCATATTGGTGATACATGGTGATAAATGACATGTAGAAATGGCCATAAGTTCGCATTTAGCCTCACATGCAAGTTATCATAAGAGATATGATAACTTACATGTTGCCAAAATGCAACCTTTAGCATAAAGCTTGAAGCTTTATGCTCATATACTCAAGGTAAGCTTGCATAACATGATAACATGAACAAAATGATCAACCCAAACTTGCATAACATAACTTGCATATCATATGACAAACTTGCATATCAAACTTGCATAACATAACATGATAAACATGCATATCATAACATGGCAAACTTGCATAACATAACATGATAAACTTGCATATCATAACATGGCAAACTTGCATAGCATAACATGGTAAACTTGCATATCATAACATGGCATACTTGCATAACATAACATGATAAACTTGCATATCATAACATGGCAAACTTGCATAGCATAACATGGTAAACTTGCATATCATAACATGGCATACTTGCATAACATAACATGATAAACTTGCATATCATGGCAAACTTGCATATCATAATGATCAACCAAACTTGCATCATTCATTTAACTTTAGAGTTTAAATATGAAAGTAGAAAAGGGCTTACAATGCTTATGAAGACACAAAAATATATATAGATTGAGACAAAGCCCTTATGCAATCAAATAAACCCAAAATGCAAGCTCCAATAGAAAAACCCTTGAGCAAAAATGATCAAAACCCTTGCTTTATGATGTAAATATGGAAACTTGACTTGAATGCAAGCTAATGACACTCATACAAGCTTGAAAACACTTGTATGCATGGAAAATCTCTCATAGAAATAACATAGGAATTTTATGAAGAGAGTGGAGGCCATGAGAGGAATGATTTTGCCATAGTTTAGTTACTTGAATGAATAATGATGATTTAGGGTTAGGTTAGGGGCTTATTTATAGAGATTAGGATTAGTTTCAACCTTAGGATTAAACCCTAATTCCAATCTCAGCCCTTAACACCGAATCTGGCCGCAAAACCTAACCAAAACCCCAAAATGGTGCACCAGGCAAAACTGCCCGGCTGAACCAAGTCGACACCCAAGTCGACAGGGCTGTCGACTTGGGTCCAACCAAGTCGACTGCCAAGTCGACAGGCCTGTCGACTTGGTTGGCTTGGCGGGAAATTTCCCGCCTAGCCTTCCAGGCCCGAAATCCGAAATTTGAACTTGAAATTCAGATCTGTTTTGAACTTGAAATTTTCTGAAAGCTTCATTATGACTTAATCGGGTCATACGGACTCCGATTTTCGAAAACTCGGACTCTATTTCGCGTATTTTTCCGAGAAGAACGCAATGGCATAGCCCGTTTCCCTTGATTCAGATTTATAAATTAAATTCTGCCTCGATTTACATTATAACAGGTTATTGAAAATACGGGTTGTTACAAGCCGCAATTGCACCTTGGATCGTCCGGGCCGGTCCACTCGATGTAGACTATAATGCCTGAACACTGCGTTTCCCCGCCCTATTGGGCGTAAATGAGCCAAATGACTCCATCGGCCCCGGATCGACCGATATAACTGAGGCTCATCTCTATCCATCATCCACATAAGTAAAATGTCTGGGCGTGAAAAACTTTGACACCACTCCTAACTAGAAAGAAACGCATGCCCTCCCTGATGTCCTCTCCTGTTTCTGGTTCACACCGGGGTGTGAGGCTCGCGAATTAACGCTACACAAAGCTATGCCACAAAGGCCGTGCTTTGATCATTAACCACAAGACTCTGCTTTTAAACCGAAGCCTTGATCATTTGCATCTCAGCATGCCACATAGGAAATTCACGTTATGCAGGCAATGTCTATCAATCGCACAGAATGAACTCCGATGTCAGACACACATCCATTTACAAGTTCGTTCTGGGTCTGAACGAAACCGGAGGAACCTTATTCCTCGCATATCCATCGATCTCCAAGTACCTCTGGACGATCACCAATTGATTCCCTCCTCTTGGGTGTACAGCCCAATCAAGATCATCAGTAATTATCCAGACGATGTGAAGACCTCCGGCCTTCAACCACCATCTTCATTCTCGACATATCGTCGAATCAGTTATTCAGAATGGGATAAACCCGGTCTTTCTGAATAACTCGTGTATATAATAAACCAGTGTTATAAAAACACAACATATGCCTCATTCCAGTCCAGAATATTCCTTTATTCAAATATTCTTATACTTTGGGAAAGGTTCCCATTAATTTTATCAAAGATATATTCTTCAAATTTATTCATTAATCGTCCTTTGGATATCATTTCAATCTACTTAAAGATGCATTAAAACTCCACTTGGTTTTAATCTTCCCAAAAATCAATATTAACGATTGTTTAATTTGGGAAATCATATCCTGTCTTTAATTGGGTTAAAGAACCAATGTCATTTAAAACACGGTTCATGATAAACCCAAAATCACATTCCATTCCATCAGCCTTTAACCGTAAATTAGCAAGTGAACAATTCCCTAAGTATTAACCCCGAAGGCCGAAACCAACATCATATCAGTACCCAGGAAACCATTCAAGTTAATTAATCTCCAGTTAGTTTCTGAATTCCTTAACTCTGTTGGGTCTAAGAATAGTATTATTAAAGATACCATTCACGACAACCCAAATCACATTCATTAATTATGGAATCTACACGGAAGAACAAATCAATATATAATCGATATCAATTTCCGTATCCAACCAATAATATAAATGGAATATCGGCAACACCTTTTAAATTCCATCTGTATTAGCACCCTTCTTCCACAGAATTTCATTTCGATTATTATCAAATCGAATTCCATTCAATTCCAATTATTATATATTAAATTTGAAAACTTTACTTTGGAAAATTCCTGTTAAGTTTAATAAAAATGTTTATAAATTCCAAATCACATTTCACTGTAAATCGGGTTAAAGAACGAATGTCGTTAAAACACAGTTCACAATAAACCCAATTCACATTAGCCTCTAACCGTAAATTAGTAAGAGAACAATCCACTAAGTATTAACCCCGAAGACCGTAACCAACATCAGATCAATACCCAGGAAACCATTCAACTTAACTAATCTCTAGTCAGTTTCTAATTTTCTTAACTCCATTCGGTTCAAGAACGGTATTATTAAAGATACCATTCACGACGAACTCAAAATCCAATTTGATATTAAATACAAGGCTCTGAATAGAAAATATATCAGCTTATATTCAATATCAAATTTTGAAACCAACAAATATCGTATTGGAAATAACGGTATATATATATATATATATATATATATATATATATATATATATATATATCTTTCAAATTTCCATAACAATATCTGTATAATCACGAAATCCAACATCGAAATATTCCGAAGACAATTTTGAGTCAAACCCATTTCCAATTTATATATTGGAAATTCTGGTTATTTCAAAAACCATTTCAAAACCAATTTATTTATTTTAAAAATAATTGAATTATAATTCTTGTTCAAAACTAGTTCATTTTGATAAAAATCTATTTTTATCTTTTCAAATATGGAATTTTTTCATCCCAATTCTTTCCAAATCATTTGTTATGATTTTACACAAATTATTGATATTTTTAATAATTTTATCAAGGCCCGTACAGTCGATTTCCATGAACGGCCATCGAACTGCACTTACAACGACCTTTTCCAAATTTGATTTGGACATAATTCCAAATCCAACCATTATATTTTAAATCTATAATATTCGTTAGAAAGTTCTTTTCGGTACGAAGCCAACGGTTCCGGTTTTAGGAGAATCCAACGGTCAGATCTCCCGTCATGTCCGTTCGAAGTCAATGGTCGAAATTCGCGAACTGGCGCAGCGCAGCGCGTTCTATTCGGGCCATTATATATATATATATATATATATATATATTTCGTCGATTTCCATTTAAAACATATTTTACAAATCGTTTTAAATTCGTTTAAAAATGATTACAACTTCATATTCAATTTCTAATCAAAATTGAATATTCCATATCATCGATATGTAAATGATAATATTTTCAAAACATTATATTTTGAAATCAATTCCTTTTCGATATTCATTTTAAAAATGAACAAAATTGATATAAATATCGTTCACGTCAAAATAACGTTAATCTAATCAACACGGCTTTATATATTTAAATATTTTCGTGTCCATCCCAAATCGGACATCAAAATCATATTTTGATCCTTTTCTGAATATTATTTGAAAATATTTGTTATTTTAAAATAATCGTTATTTTAAAATATTCATTCTATCTAAACTAGAATCAGACACAGTCAATTACCATATAATGTGATTATATGGATTTCATACAATACATGTATACAAAAACAGTGATAAATAATCATCCAGAGTGCATTCTACACTGCATAAGCATCAAATATAAATATTTAACGCTTATAACAGTCTGCCAATCAATCGATCGACATACAGCTAATTATTGGGATTAGTGTATGTCCAATATCATCCTAATACCCGTGTGGGGTTTCAATCAACAAATAATGAATTTTATTTGTGCAGTTGGGCGACATGTAAAATTTATCGTCCCAATCGATATCAGTCAAATGTGTGTACATAAACAAATCATCCAATTTGTTTATAAATATTTATTTAATTTTATATACACGTTGAAAATTATATTTTTAACTATAAAATGTTTATTCGTTCCACATCACACAATAAAATTTCACAACACATCAATCAAACAAACAAGTCATCCATGGTCTGTGGACGACGGGTGTCGGGTGCAGCTAAGCACCATCTACATCCTAGTATATATTTTAACTAGAAAAGAAAATAAAAGTGAGGAGTTCTCACCGATTATCTAAACCCAACGCCACAACTCTTCATATGTAGAAAATATTCGCCGTGTTTCCAACAAGATCTGTTTCACGCGGTATCCGTTAATTCATGTTTTTAACATCGCTACTTTACATAGATAAAAATCGCATTTTTATCGTTCCTTAACATAAATAAAAAATCATATTTTTATTTTCGCTACTTGTACATAAAAATCATACTTTTATGACGCTAAAGATTATATTTTTACTTTGCTAAAGATTATATTTTTACTTACCTAAAAATCTTGTTTTTATATTTATAAAAATCTTTTCTTTATGATAATACAAATAATCTCTTTTCTAATTTAAAAACATAATCCATTCTTATTAAAAATCTCACCCTTTCAACATTAAAAATCTCACCTTTTCTAGATATAAAAACCATAACTTTTTATAGCTAAAAATCAAAACTTTTTCTAAAATCAAAATCTATCATATCTTTAAATAATAGACATCATATTTACTTCTCTTTACTAATCACATACAAAAGAAAAGGTAGAAAAGAAAATAAATTAGAAAGCTCACATTTTTTTTCCGGTTTTACGGCGGAGGGGGCCCCACATTCGGCTTCAGGTGGTGGTGCAGGGGTGTTGCAGGGGGTGGCCGCAGTCGTTGGTGGTCGAGGTTTGACTGGTGCTCGCGTGGTGGTGCTCGCGATTAGCTGAGCAATTTGGGGGTCTTCAAATCGCGCAGAAAACGATGGAGGGGGGGTCTACGCGGACCTGCGATGGCCGGAGGTGGGCTAATCGACGACAACATTGGCCATCGAGGGGGCGATGGGGTGATGCCTGGGCAGCGTCATTCCTTTTCGCGATTCCCCCCTTTCATTTTTATATTTCTGTTGAACGGGGAATGGGAGAGGAAGGAGGGGTGAGGGGGTTTTATTAAAATTTATATTATATTTAATAATTTCCATATAGTTGACTTTTTTATCCGACCTCCAAACGAGATCCAACGACTATCGCCCCTAGCTAATCACCCCCATTCCGAATGCAATGGGATATCTCTAATAAGCTGATTCGACCATTTCGATCTGTTTTCATCAAAATCAAAATATAATTCTATATATTGAATTTGAACGCGCATTTCAATTTACCGGGGCCACATACGGACTCTAAAAATTCCAGAAAAATTATTTCTAGCTTTGTATTGATGATACGGTCCTAACAAAACTAATTTCGTCAATTTTGGAGGCCGTTTAAAAAATTGCCATTTTCCAGTCGATTAAATTTGACTGAAACTGACAAAACATGTTTTCTTTTGCCACGCTCACATATTGATTCAAAAAATTAGGAGTTTTGGTATCTAGCAATAACTTGATATCCCGGATCCAACAAAAGTGGTTTCGTCGAAAACGGAGGTATTTGAAAAGTTTCCATTTTTAAGGGCCAAAATTCCATAGTGACTATTCTGAATTTTCATCTGGGCATAGCTTTTTATTCCCGCTATGAAATTTAAATTTTCGGATTCGTTGGAAAGATATTTTCAGATAGATTCTAATATTTTTGGTTTTGCTAAAATCAGGTTTATTTTGAATACTGTACATTCATTTGAAATTTGAAATCGAATTTTCAAACTACCGCGCCATTTCCAATTCCTTTTATAATTAAAATAAATATTTATATCCTAACGTCGATTCAAATAAATATATACATTCTAATTCTACTCAAAATAAATTTCTTGTCATTATTATTTAAAATAATTCATTTTAAATATTCAAAATTCATCAAAATTGCCAAAATAATTTTTTTAAATTGGTTTAGATTTTCCGGGTTATTACAAAAAATTAGATCTAAATTAACATATGGACTTGCACAACAAATTAGATCTAAATTAACATATGGACTTGCATAACAAATTAGATCTAAATTAACATATGGACTTGCATAACAAATTAGATCTAAATTAACATATGGACTTGCACAAGAAATTAGATCTAAATTAACATATGGACTTATAGAACAAATTAGATCTAAATTAACATATGGACTTGCATAACAAATTAGATCTAAATTAACATATGAACTTGCATAACAAATTAGATCTAAATTAACATATGAAAATAGACTAGCATGGATCATAAACTTGCATGATCATAATTTACATTGACATAAATTTGAATAATCAATGACTTGCATAAGCAATAGACATATAAAATATGAATTTGCATAAACATATAAACTCGCATGGATCTAATCATATAAAATATGACTTGCATAGATCTAAACATATAAATAGGAATTTGCATGTATGAATATGATTTTCACATAAACTTGCATATGATTTTCATACAAACTTGCATATAAACTTGCATATGTAATTAGACATGTAGACTAATATCACATGATTTACATATAAACTTGCATATGATTTGCATTCGAACTTGCATACAACAACATCATAAAATGAATCTAATCGAGCATACACAATTAAACACATGAATTAACATCATAAAATGGACTTAATCAAGTATATGTAATTAGTCATATTCATATAGTCCAACTTATAAACCCATCACAATTACGTTCAACAATTATTGTAACGACCCGGAAAATCTGAACCAGTTTGAAAATTTTAAATTGGCTAAAATAGTGAATTTTAAGTATTTAAAATAAATATTTTAAATAAAAAGGATGAAAAGTAAGTTTGAATCGATGTTGAAAATAAATATAATTACTTTGAATTTTAAACAAGGCCTGAAATGGCGCGGTAGTTTCAAAATTTGAATTCAAACTTTGACTAACTATACCAGGTGCAAAACAAAACGGATTTGAGCGAAACCAAAAATATTTAAATCTGTTAGTGAATATCTTTCTAACGAATCTGAAAAATCGAAGTTTCATAGCGGGAAGCAAAAATTATGGCCAAATGAATTTTCAGAAAGGACGCTATGGAATTTATATAGCCCGCGAAAATGGCCATTTTGCAAACGACCTCGGAATTCAACGAAACTACTATTGTTGGATCCGGGATGTCAAACTATTGCTAGTTTTCAAATTTCATAATTTTTGAAGCTAGTATGTGAGCGTGGCAAAGGAAAAACGTGTTTTGGTCAATTATAGTTAAATTGGATCAACCAGAATTAGGCCATTTTTCAAACGGTCTCAGAATTCGACGAAACTAGTTTTGTTGGGACCTTATCGTCAAAACATAGCTAGATTTATTTTTCTGGAATTTTTTGAATCAGTTTGTGGCCCTGGCAAATTGAAATGTACGTTCAAATCAAATATTGAATGTTATATGTTTTAAATTAAAGGAAAACTGACTGAAACAGTCAAATGGGCCTACGAAACATATCCCATTTTGTTCGGAATGGGGGTAGTTAGCTAGGGACGATAGTCATTGGGTTTGGATTGGAGTTAGTATGTGAAGAGGGGTACTTTTGGGATTTTAAAAACATATAAATAAATAAATAAACCAGCCAATCACATTCCACCTTCTCCCCCGACAAAACCCGTAACCCTAAATATCAATTGCGGCTCCCTTCCAAATTTCTCGCCTCGATTCCAGCTGATTCTCTCCACGAAATATGATGCTCCTTCAGAAGATTTTGTATAGATTTCTCTTATCTCTAAATCTAGACCGACCTCGTTTTTTTTCATGCCTGGTATCTCGAGAATGAAGCCAGGGAAGTGTCAGACTTCAATCCGCCGCCGAGGGAGACTCTTACCGTCGAGTTCAACATAGGGACCACTGCTGCATGCGCCTCTCCTCCCTCTTCCTCGTGGTGAAGACCGATCGACGCAATGCTACACCGTTTAATCGCAAATTGAAGACCTAGTTTGAACAAATCAGAGAGGTAACGGCTGAAATTATTTTAAACTATATTATAGAAGTTTAAAGCACTACGGTTTTTGATTTCGCTGTAAAAATCATATCTTTTTCGTTTCTTGATGAAATTCAGTGAAACAAGAGACAGTGGACACGTGTGGACGCCTTCTACATTCTAGAAGAGACCGCATATTTTTCTGAGTCTTCTGCTATTTTTGGTGGAGTGAAACCCAATGTGAGATTTCTAATTTATAAACAATATGGAAAACGATGATATATAAATTATATAGTCGATGTATGAGTTATATAAGCGTTGTATACCTCATGTATAAGCGTTGTATAAGTTGTACATTCGATATATAAGTTATATATGCATTGTAAAATTTATATATGTGAGGAATAGAAGTGAAATGCCTATATATATATACGCCCATCGTCCACAAACCATGGACGATATTTATTTATTGTGATTGGTGTGAAAATTGGTTGATAGCGAATGGTTGATTATAATTGTTTGTGGTTGAAATTGATTGATTGTGGTTGAAGAATACCCGTTTGTGGTTGAGAATTATTTGGTTGAAACCACATAGGATTAGTTTGTGGAAAAGAAAAAAATATACATGCCGCCTGCGTGCGAACTAGATGCATGATTCCCCATTGTCAAAAGCTGCGAGGCTTTAAGGTAGAGCAAGGAGCCGTACTAGGGACGGCCCCGGTTTTAACTACCCTGCCGTTATGCTGCCGAAATTTTGAATAATATTCATGTGTTAGAATTATTTTCATATATTGAATAACCTTCATGTGTTGAATCGAAATTCATTCGTTGAATAGAAATTCATGTGTTGAATGGTATTTGTGTTTTAAATAAATTGTTTTAACAATAAAAATCACATTTTTACTCTATATATATAAACTATAGAAAAAATTCATGTGTTGTATCGAAAGTCATGTGTTGAATGGTATTCGTGTTTTAAATAAATTATTTTAACAATAAAAATCACATTTTTACTCTATATATACAAACTATAGAAAACATTCATGTGTTGAATCGAAATTCATTCGTTGAATCGAAATTCATGTGTTGAATGGTATTCGTGTTTTAAATAAATTGTTTTAACAATAAAAATCACATTTTTACTCTATATATACAAACAATAGAAAACATTTATGTGTTGAGTCAAAATTCATTCGTTGAATATAAATTCATGTGTTGAATGGTATTCGTGTTTTAAATAAACCGTTTTAACAATATAAAAAATCACCTTTTTATTGTATATATACGAATTTTGAATAACATTCACGTGTTGAATAGAAATTCATGTGTTGAATGGTATTCGGGATCGAAAGAAATTGTTTTATAATAAAAATCATATTTTTATCATCTATATAAACTATAAAAAATAGTCATGTTTTGAAATAAATTGTTTTACAATAAAAATCACATTTTTTTTATATATATAAGTTGTTAAAATAGTGAAGTGTTGAAATAAATGTCTGTTGGATAAAAATATCATTTTTACCAAATGTATGAAAAGAAAATGGTTCTGAAATCGAATAATCGATTATATTTATATATTTATATATAAATATAATTAAAATAAATTGAATCACGAAGCTGCAGTTCGTGTTTTGAAACTGTGATTTCAAACGATTAGTGCGGGAGATCCGACCATCGGATTTTCCCAAAACCGAAACCATCGGGTTCGCTTTGGAAATATCTCTCCAACGACACCAACTTTGTAAAAATCCAACGGTTGGATTGCCTGGAATGTTTAATTCAAATCTGAAGAAAACCAGTGCCAGAATCGATTATATATATATATATATATATAATTAAATTAAAACGAATAACGACGCTGCAGTTCGTATTTTGAAATCGAAACTTCAAACGATTGTACTGGGAGATCCGACCGTCGGATTTTCCCAAAGCTGGGACCGTTGGATTCGTTTTGAAAAGATCTTTCTAATGGTATAAATTTTGTGAAGATCCAACGGTTAGATTTTCAGATATGTGTAAATCAAATCTGATGAAAAACAGCGCCACGACCGCGTTATGGCCTGAAGCATCGTTCGAATAAATTGGCTACTATTAAATAAATAAAAATAGCGATAAATCATTATAAAATATTATAAACGATATGGAACATGAAATTTAGAAACTAACTGAAGGTTAGCTAGATCGAATGGTTTCCTGGGTTTTGATATGATGTTGGTTTTAGCCTTCGGGGTTAATATTTGGTAAATCGTTCTCTTGCTAATTAACAGTTAGTGACTAATGAATTGAAATAAGGCATATGTTGTGTTTGTGTAGCACTTGTTAATTATATACGCGAGTTGTTCAGAAAAACCGGGTTTATCCCATTCTGAATAATTGAATCGATGATAAGAAGTTGAAGATGAAGATGGAGATTGAAGACCGATCTTCACTTCGTTTGGACGGTAACTGATGTCCTGATTAGGAGGCATCCCAAAATATGGATAATGAGTGGTGATCGTCCAGATGTGCGTGGAGATCGATGGATATGCGAGGTATATAGTGCCTCCGGTTTCATTCAGACCCAGAACGGACTTGCAAATGGACTGTGTGTCTGACATTGGAATTCATTCTGTGTGATTGATAGCCATCAGTTGCATGGCGTGAATGGCCTATGTGGCATGCTAAGATGCAGTGATCGAAGCTTCTGTTGAAAAGCAAAGTCTTGTGGTTGATGATGAAAGCACCGCCTGTGTAGCGTAGCTTTGTGTATAACGTGAATTCGCGAGCCTCACACCCCGGTATGAACCAGAAACGGGAGAGGACATCATGGAGGGCATGCGTTTCCTTCTAGCTAGAGGTGGTGTCAGTGCTTAAACTAGCTAACATTTATATTATATTCACCTATGTGGTTGTTGCTGTTGCGAGGCGCCTCGGTTATATCGGTCGATCCGGGACCAATGGAGCTATTCATTGGCTCATTTACGCCCCAAAGGGCGGGGAAACGTATTATTTAGGCACTATAATCCACTCCGTGTGGACCGACCCTGATGATCCAAGGTGCGGTTGCGGCTGTTCCTAAGACTCGGGCTAGACAGTCTCGAATTCGGTAAGGACTATCTTTTGCCTTGGTTCATGACGGAAATCCAATTTCCAAACACGACATGTGCGGTTTTGATTGTATATATATATATATATATATATATATATATATATGGAGACATGATATATGGTACCCATGTCGTCTATGATTGATACTTATGATTTGAAATTTGTTTTGAAACATATAAACACTAGTAGTAATATCAAATGCTTTTGTTTTATTCGTATCAAGCATATTTTGGCCATTATAAGGTAAAACTCTATCCTCCGGTTTGCGTTGCATTGTGTGATGATTGAGTCTTATAATGGCTTCATTTTTAGAAAAAAGCATTGCGATGTTTAAAAGAATTATTTGTTTTAAAGCACTGGCAATCCAATGGAGTAAACCCGTTCCGCGAAAGTGGCGTGCTCCTGTGATTGGCCATATTTTAAATGTGTCGAGTAGATTTCTCATACCAGTCCCATGACTGACTCGTAGCTTGTTTCACTTGCAAACTCGGGTGCCCCTTTTTCTACACGGGCAGCCTTGTATTCTGGTTTTAGCTGGCTCTTTCTGGATAGCTGGAGCTGAAGATGGATTCTATCATTTATCTCTTTTTATGCGTTCAGCTCCTATTGTACATATTATGTTTGTTTTCCGCTGTAGACATTTATGTATAGCTGAACTGTATTTGTACTAAATATGATCCTGTATACTGTGTAACTCTGATGATTACGTTTATCCAGTGTATTATTTGTTCATCATATGGTGTATTTATTTATTTCTGTTCTGCTATTATCTGTTTATGTGTTATATTCCAAAGATTACCCTTAACACCGCAGTAAGGGTTTTGGGGTTGTCACAATTATCTTATTAAAGGAGCTATACTCACTATGAATGGATCAAAGAAGAGAATAGATTAAGAGTAGAATCTTTTTTCCACTATCCTAAGTTTTAATTCGTTGAATAAGAGAAGCTTGCTCAGTCTATGTTGCAGCAACATGGCGGCTTGAGAATGATTTTTGTTTTGATTTAGGGTTTAGGTTAGATGTGATTATATAAGAGTGTAGGATTAATTCTAGCCTTTATATTAGTCTAGGAGTAATCAAAGCCATCCAAACCAAAGAGATGTGTCACTCAGCCAATCATAACATGACACATAAGCCCTAATACCTCAGAATTCGTCACCAGGCCAATCAGAGAAGGCCACGCTAAAAAAAAAAACAATCCTTGACCAACAAAAATGCGCCATGTGCGCCACATGATGTGTACACGTCATATATATATATATATATTTATTATTATTTTTTCTTTTTAATACACACATTACTTTGCGTAACTTTTTTTTTGTCAATTAACATAAGTGACAAATTATCATATTCTCTTTAATGTTAATTGACATAAGTGACAAATTAGCATAAGTATTCATACAAATTAAGATTAATTACATGGTTTTCTAAATTATCATCAAATAAACATAAATGACAATCAATCGAACCTAAATGAAAATTTACTTGTTTTCTTTATTGCATGTATTGATTCCTTCTGTACTCACACATTTTTAAATTTGTATCTTTATAACATAATTGCACATACGTGCATATATGCATCTATTTATTTAATACTTTTACCGTATGCATTATTGCGTTAAATCTCCTTGTTTAACGCACGCACTAATATGTTAATCTTCTTTCCTTTAATTTGTCACATGCATTTCTTTATGTTAATGCTTTTCTACATTTTCTTGCGCACTTTTGAATTTTCTTCCTTAATTAATTAATCCATAGATTAATTATATAAAAATTTGGGTTATTACACAACCAAACCAAACAATCAAACAAGTCGTCCATGGTCTGTGGACAACGGGGAATAGTTCATATATGCAGTTATAAAAATAAATAACTGTATAAGAAAATTATTGTGAGGAGTTCTCACCTTTGGGATCCACTCCGCCATTCTTTATTTCTAAACGGTTCGAATTTGCCTAAAATTCCAATGCGATCTTTTCCCGCTGTATATAGTAAAAATCGCAATTTTAATATGATGTTTATTTTAAAAATCACATTTTTATAATGGCACTTCATATATAAAAATCATATATTTTATATCTCTACTTCTTATATAAAGATCGAATTTTTATTTCTCTTCATATATAATAAAAATTGAATTTTTATCGCTTCTTTCAAATGAAAATCTAATTTTTCTACAATGAAAAATCTAATTTTTCTACAATTAAAAATCATATCTTTTTAATGAATAAAATCAAATCTTTTTTACTATAAAAATCTAATCTTTTTATTCGCTATTGTTTATATAATAAAAAATTATATTTTTATTATGCTTCTTTATATATAATTAAAAAACCACGTCTTTTCCAAATTAAAGATCAAATCTTTTCTAAATTAAAAATCTATCTTTACTTTATCAAAAATCCTACCTTTTCTTAATCAAAAATCCTACCTTCCTTATCGTAAAAACTATGTTTTACCTACATACAAATCATATATTTATTTCTATAAATAAATAAAAATAAAAATAAAAATTGATTTAAACTATGTCATTATATAAAAATATAACTGGATTTTAAAACCTATGTTTTATCAATTAAAAATCACTTTTCTTTGATCTCCTGGAACCCTAAATCGAAGCATTTGAAAGCCAAAGTGGACTCGAGCATCAGAGATAAAGGGGGTGCGCTGCGTGGTTCATCAGTGGTGGTTCAGGAGGCGGGGTCGGCAGCGTTGGTAGTCTCGGCGGACCTAGGGTGGTCGGGTTGCTGGTTTGCGCGGCTTTGGGTAGGGCGTGAGGGGTTCTCACATCGGAGGGTTCGGGAGGAAGGGGAGGAGGAGCGGTCGAAGGTCAGGTGGGTGGTGGAAGGCCGGCGGCAGCGAGCGCAGGTGATGGAGGGAGGGGCTGGACGAGATCCGCGAGTTTATTTTCTTTTTCTTTTTTTTTCTTTTCAAAATACCCTGTTGACTGAGAGGAAGAGGGTAGGGGGAGTTTTATAAATATATATTTTTGATTCCAAAAAGTACCTTTTTATTTTGAACTCAAAATCAAACCCACCGACCATCGTCCCTATCTAATTACCCCCATTTCGAACACAATGAGATATGTCACATAGGCCAATTCGATCGTTACGATCAGTTTTTGTTAAATTTACAATATAAATAAATATAACGGTCAATATTGATTTTAACGTACATTTTAATTTGCAGGGGCCACATACTGGCTCTAAAAATTCCCGAAAAAATTATTTCCAGCTTCGTATTGATGATACGTTCCTAACAAAACTAATTTCGTCAAATTTGAAGACCGTTTGAAAAATGGCCATTTTCTGGTCGATCGAAATTGACTGAAACTGTTAAAACACGTTATCTTTTGCCACGTTCACATATTGATTTCAAATATTATGGAAATTTGAATCTAGCAATAATTTGACATTCTGGATCCAACAAAAGTGGTTTCGTCGAAAACGGAGGTCGCTTGGAAAATTTCCATTTTTAAGGGCTATATTTTCCATAGCGACTATTCTGAAATTTCAACTGGGCATAACTTTTTATTCCCGCTATGAAATTTCAATTTTTCGGATTCGTTGGAAAGATATTTTCAACTAGATTCTAATAATTTTAGTTTTGCTAAAATCCGGTTTATTTTGAATGTTGTACATTCATTTGAAATTTGAAATCGAATTTTCAAACTACCGCGCCATTTCTAATTCCTTTTATAATTAAAATAAATAATTATATTCTAACTTCGATTCAAATAAATTTATACATTCTAATTCTATTCAAAATAAATTTCTTGTCATAATTATTTAAAATAAATCATTTTAAATATTCAAAATTCATTAAAATTGCCAAAATAAAAATTTTAAATTGGTTCTGATTTTCCAGGTTATTACAATCTCCCCCGTTTAAAATCTTTTTGTCCTCGAAAAAGAACGAAGTTGACAGTTGTTTAACTAATCAACTCAACTTTTAGTTTGGCTTTCATTCTTCAACTTTTCAATTTCTAAGAATTTTCAAATTTTTCAAAAATTTGGCTAACACCCTAAATTTTCGAAAAATTTCGCCATAACCTCCTTTGTACGGGAGCACCGGGAAAATCCCCAAACCGCCACACAGGCCCTCTCATCTCAAAAAGAAAAAGCCAAGCGGCTAGCCAACCAGCTCATAAAATCATCCAAACCCAAGAAATTAGTAAATATGTACCTATTTGTTGGGCATACAATTTTATTTCTCTACTCTAGCCTCCTTCCAATGACCTGTTCAATATATACGCATGTATATGCATGCAATTCCAAAAAAAATTCAATATAGTTCAATATTTGATACAATTTGGTTATATGTACCGTTCTTTCACATAAGGGTTTTATTGGTTAACAGATAATCATACAACACAACCATCAATCAATTAGTGAATTAACGTTTCAAATTCATAAGTTTGATACATATACAGAAAATCATGTTTTTGACGTCAATTCACAACAATAAACCCTATCTAGTTTTGGTTCTCACACCAGTCTAATGGAAATATATAGATATCCCACTTTCAAAACTCGAATACAAACACTCATGATGTCATGATCATCAACAGAATCATCTTTGGGCGACTAGAGTTTGATTTTTTATCTATCCAGTATCTGAGGCTTCGAATATACACCCCGTCAGGCATACACTCAAAATCTCCCTATACAAGATTGTCCAAATCAATTTAAAATAAATATTCAAATAAGAATAAAGTGGTTTAAATTTTCAAAACGAAATTTGTTTTCATTTCTATTTTAAAAATATACTCTTCACACTCGTTCTAGGATACTACCGATCCCATCTCTAACGAGTCATCCTCATTGGATATTACTAATTCAATCTCTGATGAATTCTTTCGTATGGTTCTAATGTGTCTTGTTCTCGCTCTGTAAACCAAAGCCCTGATACCAAAATGAAACGACCCGAACTTCCCCGTGAAGGAAAGCCCAGATTGAATTGAGAACACGACAAATCAGAACACAAATAGAAGAACGTTTCGTTGCTTATTACAACAATTTACATCAGAGTACAAGAATATATAGAGTATGAACAAATATTATACATCAGAAAAATATCAGAGATTTACAAGTTACAATGCAGAGGAAAATAATACAAAACACAACTGAAAGGAATATACGGATACAGAGCTTTCTGAATATCATTCTAGCTGTAAACCAGGATCCTGTGAATATAAATCTGCAAAACCAAAACTACTAGCTGCTCGTGTGGAAAATAGGGGCACCAAGAGTTCAGGTTAAAATAATAAACTCCAAGTCAGTTATGGGACTGGTGTGAGAACTAAAACAGTTATTAATTTGATTTTAAAGTTAGGTAAATCAAGGGACCACGCCATATAACACGGAACGGGTTTACCTCCAAGAATACCAGTGCATAAAACAAACATCGCAATGCTAAATAAAGAACAATGAAGCTATTATACGATTCAGGTCCCATCACATAATGCAACGCAAGCCAGAGGATAGAGTTTTACCTTATAATAGCCAAATATGCTTGGTACATTTAAAACAAATCATTTTGTTACTATTATAGTGTAAAGTGTATGAAAACAACTTCAAATATAAATGTATCAATCATAGACGGCATGAGTGCCCCATCCCACTATGTCACCATACTAGGCTCTACAATCAAAACCGAAGTGTCACGTATTGGAAGTTGGATTTCCGTCAGTGAACCAAGGCAAGGGATCGTCCTTATCGCTTCGAGACGCTCTAGCCCGTGTCTCAGGCAAGTACTCAGTCAAGCCTCTGGATCGTCAGGGCCGGTCCACACAGACTGGATTAAAATGCCTGAACACTGCGTTTCCACGCCCTATGGGGCGTTAATCTGGTCTGTATAAAGACCATCCTTCGGCTCCGCAGAGACCAAAATAACCGAGGCGCCTCGCTATCCATCATCCACCTAAGTAAAACATCAGGGCTTGCAAAATGCTGACACCACACCTAGCTAGAAGGAAACGCATGCCCTCCCTGAGGTTCTCTCCGTTTTTGGTTCACACTAAGATGTGAGGCTCGCAAATTAATGCTACACAAAGCTATGCTATATTAAAGCCGTGCTTTGACCATCAACCACAAGACTCTGCTTTTCAACAGAAGCCTTGATCATTTGCATCTCAGCATGCCACACAAGCAATTCACGTTATGCAACCGATGTCTATCAATCACACAGAACGAAATCTGATAATTTCTTTGGGAAAGACTCCCATTAATTTTATCAAAGATAATTTCTTTAAATTTATTCCTTAATCTTCTTTTGGATTTCAATTCCAACCAAATTCTGGTTTATCCAAACTAGTCGGGATTAGCGAACCTTACCGAAGTAATCATTTGTTAAATTTCCCAACCCGAACCTATTCATCCCATGAAGTAAAACTGGTAATACTTCATATCTAACACCACGGTGTTATTGGTAAAATTAATTACCATTTCACATTCTAATCTAATTAAAGATTTAACTATCGCTTGGAGCAAAACTGGTGATACTCCATTCTCATTCATTTCTTGAATTTGATAATTTTAGTTATCAAATTCACCTTTCAATCTATTTAAAGATTCATTAAAACTATTATTCAGTTTTAATTTCCAAAAATCATTATT
Source organism: Allium sativum (assembly GCA_030737875.1). NCBI lineage: Eukaryota > Viridiplantae > Streptophyta > Magnoliopsida > Asparagales > Amaryllidaceae > Allium > Allium sativum. Next base: position 763,860,896 of record CM060912.1, on the reverse strand, counting down.
TAATGATTATTCAAAGTTAAGAAATAAATCTTATCTTTAACTAGGTTAAAGAACTAATGTCATTTAAAACACAGCTCACGATGAACCCAAAATCACATTCCATTAATTATGCAATCTTCACGGAAAACAGATCAATATATATAATCGATATAAACTTCCATATCCAACCGACAAAATAAATGGAATAACGGCAAAGCCTTTTAAATTCCATATATATTAACAGTCTTCCACTGCAGAAATTTACTTCGATTATTATCAAATCGGATTCCATTCCATTCCAATATAATACGTTAAATTGGAAAACTTTACTTTGGAAAATCTCCTTTAAATCTTAACAAAAGATTTATAAATTCCAAACTATATTTCACTCTAAATCGAGTTAAAGAACGAATGTCGCTAAAGAACACAGTTCACAATAAACCCAATTCACATTCCATTTTATTCAAATTATTAAATATAATTGGAAACTCTAACAAAATTAATTAAAAGATTTATTCTCTTCACATGGGGTTCAAGAACGGTGTTACTGAAGACACCGTTCACGACAAACCCAAAATCCCATTTGGTATTAAATACAAGACTCTGAATAGAAAATATATCGGCTTATATTCAATATCAAATTCTGAACTCAACAAACATCGTATTGGAATAACGATATATATATCTTCCAAATTCCTCCACAATGCCTGTATAATCGCGGAATCCAATATTGAAATATTCCGAAGACAATTTCGATTCAAATCCATTCCAATTCATATATTGGAAATTCTGGTTATTTTTAAACCATTCCAAATCCATTTTATTTTATTTAAAAATTATTGGATTTCATATCTAATTAATAACTAGTTCATTTCGATAAAATCTATTTTTATCTTTTCAAATATGGAATTTTTCATCCCAATTCTTTCCAAATCATTTCTTATGATTTTACACTAATTATTGATATTTTTAATAATTTTATCAAGGCCCGTACAGTCGATTTCCATAAACGGTCATCGAACTACACTTACAGCGACCTTTTCCAAATTTGATTTGGACATAATTCCAAATCCAACTGTTAGATTTCAGATCTCTAATATTCGTTAGAAAGCTCTTTTTGATACGAACCCAACGGTTCCAGTTCTAGGAGAATCCGATGGTCGAATCTCCCGTCATGCCCATTCGAAGTCAATGGTCGAAATTCGCAAACTTCCGTAGCACGGCACATTCTATTCAGGCCATTATATTATATATATAATATATATTTCATCGATTTCCATTTAAAACGTATTTTATAAATCGTTTTAAATTCATTTTCAAAACAATTTCAACTTCATATTCAATTTCTAATCAAAATTGAATATTTCATATCATTAATATATAAATGATAATATTTTCAAAACATTAAATTTTGAAATCAATTCCTTTCCAATATTCATTATAAAAATGAATAAAATCGCTATAAATACCGTTCACGTAAAAATAGCGTTAATCTAATCAACATGGCTATATATATTTAAATATATTCGTGTCCATCCCAAATTGGACATCAAAATCATATTTTGGTCTTTTACTGAATATTATTTTAAAACATTCATTATTTTAAAATATTTGTTAATTTAAAATATTCGTTCGTTCTGAATTGGAATCACACAGTCAATTACCATATAATGTTATTTATATGGATTTCATAAAACACACGCATACAACAACCATAATCAATAGTCATCCATCATCCAGACTGCATTCTACACTGCATAAGCATTAAATATAAATATTTAACGCTTACAACAGCCTGTCGATCAATCGATTGACATACCACTAAACAGTTGGGATTAGTGTACGTCAAATATCATCCCAACACTCGTATGGGGTTTCAATCCACAAACACTGAATACTATTTGTGCAGTTCGACGATGTGTAAAATATATCGTCCTAATCCATATTAATAAAATGGGTATTCATAAACAAATCGTCTGATTTGTAAATGAATATTTATTTTATTCATATCAACGTTAAAAATTATATTTTTAACGATAAAATATTTTATTCAACATATGAATATTCTATTCAGTTCATTTATACGATAAAAATGATATTTTTATTGTTCCAACATATTTTTAAAAAAATGGTGGCATAACAGCGCGATATCAAAATCGAGTAATGTCTAGCATTACCCCTCTTCTGATATTGGCTCGCGCCATACACAAATAACAATTCTAGTCAATACATTTCACCCAAATAACCAAATTGAACCAAATAATTTAACCAACCAAACCAAACAATCAAACAAGTCGTCCATGGTCTGTGGACGACGGGGAACCACTTCATATATGCAGTTATAAAAATAAATAACTGTATAAGAAAATTATTGTGAGGAGTTCTCACCTTTGGGATCCACTCCGCCATTCTTTATTTCTGAATGGTTCGAATTTGCCTAAAATTCCAATGCGATCTTTTCCCGCTGTTCATAGTAAAAATCGCAATTTTAATATGATGTTTATTTTAAAAATCACATTTTTATAATGGCACTTCATATATAAAAGTGAATATTAGGCACACATCCCTAAAACGAAACTTAATTAGGCTCACATCCGGTCATAAACTTATTGTAAATTTAGTCCCTGTTTTTCGAAAATTCATAAAAAAAATATTAAAAAAATATAAAAAAATCACGTAAATTCGTATTTAAATAAAACATGTACTCGCCCAAAAATTCAGATCATAATAAAATCAAAACATGCATCAAAATTGAAAAAATACAGAAAACAACGAAAAATGCAGTAATTTGCATCAAATCATGCACATATTTGGAATACTTGCATTCATCTGTGCAAGTATTTCTCTGTTATATGACCGGATGCAATACTTGCATACATGTGTGCAAGTATTTAAAATAGTTGCATACATGTATGCAAGTTTCTGCACACATTTTATTTTCACATGTAAATACTTGCATACATGTGTGCAAGTATTTCAAATAGTTGCACACATGTATGCAGGTTTCTGCATGCATTTTCAACTAAAACAGCTTCAGAAATACTTGCATACATGTATGCAACTATTGGCAAAAGTTGCATACATGTATGCAACTATTTTGCAAGTTTTAAATTCACAATACATCCCTGTAATTAATGTTTTCTCTGTAAACCCGCCCCCTATTTTAGCTGCCGCCTGGAATCTTCCGCCTGCCACTTTCCATACCTCCGCCTCTTTCGTTTTCTGTCCAAATTTTCAGGCGCTATCACTTAAAAAAAAAAAAAAAAAAATTCTAAAATCTGTAAATATTCCCGGAAGTCCACAGAAATTAAAAAAAAAAAGTTGCATAAATGTATGCAACTTTTACGAATAGTTGCATACATTTATGCAACTATTCGAATACACATGCATATATTTATGCACGCCTGTTTGAAAAATTGCATACATGTATGCAGTTTTTCTATATAACTGCATACATGTGTGCATATATGTCAAAATACATGCAAACGTGAATAAGTTGCACGTAGGTATGCAGTTTTTAAATAAATGCATCGGCAGATGCATGTTTTAACAATATGTGCATACATGTATGCATTTATACTGCAGTTTTGACGCAGATTTGAAATAAATGCATACATGTATGCAACTAATCGACTTATATGCATGTTTTGATGCAATTTACTGCATTTCGTTGATTTTCTGTATTTCATGATTTCGACGTTGTTTTTAATGTTTTTTTGATCTGATTTTTTTCACGATTAATTGTTTTAATCAAATACGAATTTACATGGTTTTTTAATATTATTTTATATTTTTTTATGAATTTTCGAAAAATAGGGACTAAATTTACAATAAGTTTACGACCGGGTTTTTTTTATATTTTGAAACCTAATAGGGACCTCTAAAAAACGCACCCTATATAAAAATCATATATTTTTATATGTCTACTTCTTATATGAAGATCGAATTTTTATTTCACTTCATATATAATAAAAAACAATTTTTTATCGCTACTTTCAAAATGAAAATCTATTTTTTCTACAATGGAAAATCTAATTTTTCTACAATGAAAAATCAAACCTTTCTAATAACAAAATCAAATCTTTTTTATTATAAAAGTATAATCTTTTTATTCGCTACTGTTTATATAATAAAAATTAAATTTTTATTCTTCTTCTTTCTATATAATTAAAAAACCATGTCTTTTCCAAATTAAAGATCAAATCTTTTCTAAATTAAAAGTCTATCTTTTCTTTATCAAAAATCCTACCTTTTCTTTATCAAAAATCCAACCTTTCTTATCATAAAAACCATATTTTTACCTACATACAAATCATATATTTATTTCTATAAATAAATAAAATTAAAATTAAAACTGATTTAAACTATGTCAATATATAAAAATAAAACTGAATTTTAAAACCTATGTTTTATAAATTAAAAATCACCTTTCTTTGATCTTCTGGAACCCTAAATCGAAGCATTTGATAGCCAATGTGGATTCGAGCATCAGAGAGAAAGGGGGGCGCTGCGTGGTTCGTCGGTGGTGGTTTAGGATGCGGGGTCGGCGGCGTTGGTGGTCTCGGCGGACCTAGGGTGGTCGGTTTGCTGGTTTGTGCGGCTTTGGGTAGAGCGTGAGGGTTTATCACATCAAAGGGGGAGGGAGGAAGGGGAGGAGGAGCGGTCGAAGGTCGGGGGGTGGTGGAAGGCCGGCGGCGGCGAGCGCAGGCGATGGAGGGAGGGGCTGGACGAGATCGGCGGGTTTATTTTCTTTTTTCCTTTTTTTTAATTTTTCAAAATACCCAGTTGACTGAGAGGAAGAGGGTATGGGGAGTTTTATATAAATATATATTTTTAATTTCAAAAAGTACCTTTTTATTTTTTACTCGAAATCAAACCCACCAACTGTTGTCCCTAGCTAATTACCACCATTCCGAACACAATGAGATATGTCACTTAGGCCAATTCGAACGTTACGATCAGTTTTCGTTAAATTTACAATATAAATAAATATAACGGTCAATATTGATTTTAACGTAAATTTTAAATTGTCGGGGCCACATACTGACTCTAAAGATTCCCGAAAAAATATTTCTAGCTTCGTATTGGCGATACGGTCCTAACAAAACTAATTTTGTCAAATTTGAAGACCGTTAGAAAAATGGCCATTTTCTGGTTGATCGAAATTGACTGAAACTGTTAAAACACGTTTTCTTTTACCACGTTCACATATTGATTGCAAAAATTATGGAAATTTGAATCTAGAAATAATTTGACATCCCGGATCCAACAAACGTAGTTTCGTCGAAAATGGAGGTCGTTTGCAAAATTTCCATTTTAAGGGCTATATTTTCCATAACGACTATTCTGAAATTTCAACTGGGCATAACTTTTTTATTCCCACTATGAAATTTCATTTTTTCGGATTCATTGGAAAGATATTTTCAAATAGATTCTAATATTTTGGTTTCGCTAAAATCCGGTTTATTTTGAATTCTGTACATTCATTTGAAATTTGAAATCGAATTTTCAAACTACCGCGCCATTTCTAATTCCTTTTATAATTAAAATAAATATTTATATTCTAACATCGATTCAAATAAATTTATACATTCTAATTCTATTCAAAATAAATTTCTTGTCATAATTATATAAAATAAATCATTTTAAATATTCAAAATTCATTAAAATTTCCAAAATAAATTTTTTAAATTGGTCCTGATTTTCTGGGTTGTTACAGAAGACTCAAATTTCAGTGTCTTATTTGGTATAACTCTTGAAAATCCATAATGTAAACCATAGTCATCATAACAACTGAAAGGATAAATTGGTAAACCCAACAAAATATTTATGATTGTTTATCATCTTATTTAACTGAGCACAGCCATTTAGCAAATTTTCAAATGAAAGTGGAAACTAAGACCAAAACACACTAAATCCAACCAATCACTACATAACGATGCAAAGATAAATGAACAATTAAAACTGGATTCGAAAACCCTCTTATAATACTGTTCATTATGCTTTAAACAACTGGAAAATTATCATATTGTAATTCGTTCTCCACCAATGATGTTGGTCAAAATTTATGGAAAAATGGAAGTAATGGTATTGATAGAACAACCATTAACATATTTAGTAGGTATATGCATTGTTTCTTTACCATGGGAATTTAATTATTTGGCATTTTCCACTAAGAGAAAAAACTATTTTGACTAAATTAACCAATTTTTTCTTCATAGCAAAAGACACACACACGTCTATACATGCATTCATGAGCTTAACATTTTATCCTTCACCGACATTAAGTTTTCAAGAAAATGGTTATGGATATTTGTTAGCTATATAGTCGTATACATCCATATATAAAGACGCGTACGGACATGCAAAGATATATGTTTATCTGGCTAGCCGGAAAAAGCACTACGATGAATATGAAGTTGTCATTTAGTAACAAAACTATAAATTGTGACCTTTTAGTCTCAGACTATAAATATGCTTTTTATTGATTGATAATTTTTTTGTTTAAATATGAACGTATTTTAATTTAGTGTGCCATTGTTAGTGAAGGAATACTTTACAGAGTTATACAATACACTGCCAATACTTGAAATATCAATTACAGCGAGAATCAATTAGATTCATATGTTATTCTGCAAAGTAATTCTACACTATCTTGGAAAGAATGTAACAACAAAGATCCATCCATGGAAAACATGTCATTTCTACCATCTTTTTCTTCTCTACCACGTTAGTTTCAGTAAATCACATAAATGAAAAATACAAAAAACATACTATTAGTTACAATATTTTCAAATTCATTTTTTAGCGAAAGAAAGATAAGCAAATAAATTCATAGTACTTTTGATTCAGTTGGAGGGCATAAAACAGTCTCCACTATCTCCCAAATACGAATTAAGTAAAGCTTCATGGCTAACTGATATGGAATGTAAACATAGGCTTGGACAATAAAAAAAAAGACAATTTGTTAAAATTCAACAAAATAAATTTGTAAAAAATAAAAAATGCTGTAAAACTCCCTATTAGATGTAGATTTCAGTTTAAATCTATCCCTTTCTTAATTCAAAGCAAAAAGTTGAGGGATCGGAGCATCATATTTCTTGAAATCAGTTAAACAATTTTACTAAAAAGAACATCACATTTCAATATCAAAGTAAGAAGAGTACAAACTGTTTCGAATTTTGTCAGTCAAGGTATCGAGTTTGAGATCTGGAAAAACCTCAAGTTTTCGTAAGGATACAAGTAACATAACAAAATAACATAATTGAACTATCATATAACACTGAAAGACACATATAAAAGAAAGGCGAATTGCCTGAGTATTGGAGGGACTAAAAAGCAAGTTCCATAATCTTCCCTTTTACTTGGTTCTAGTTCTGTAATCAATTGTGTAAATAGCTTTTAATTAATAGACATACCAATATCCAAACTTCAAAATAAGAAAACAAACCTTTACAAAATATTTCGAATTTAGTAACCGTGTTTGGAATCTTGAATTTCTTTTCCATTCTTTTTTAAGCAATGCTCTCTCGTAACCATGCCACCTTTTCATTCAGAATTTGTTCATTCATCCATCCGATAACAATGCATAGTCAAGGGACCTTTTTTTGCAAGGTAAATTTAAACAACTTACAGTAAGCTTGAATTCCCAATCCCATATTACCTAAAGAAAACAAAATTAAAGCACTCTATTTAGGAAAACAATACAACTCTTACTGCCAGCAATTTGGAACGCTATACATCAAGTTGCGAACTTTCAACTGATGCAATACAAATTCTTGTGCCATAAATACAAATTACAACAGAACATAACGAATGAAAAAAGCTTCTGGATTCTTTTTTATATGAACTAAAATCTGCTTAGCCAAAGAAACCATAATACAACATAAATACGTAGTGGATAAAAAAATGACTATCACATTTACCATTTGAATAATCACATCCTTTCGTATCAATGAAGCAGCAGACTGGAAAATAAAGGGAAGTAAAAAAATATGTGAAGTGACAACAATGAAAAATAGGCATCCAAATCAACATTTGAAGTAAAGTGAAACCATAAATGTCAATGTAAAGTGAAATTTACTACCTTTTTGTCATTCACTTCGTCATCAAGTGTCCTCTGTCAGTGGAGAGCAACTTCTTTCACTTAGTTCGGAAGATATGTAAATGCACATACATCTCGGTGATTTTGGTTCGGGAGCTACCGGGATGAAGGAAGAGGAGAGTGAATTCTAGCAACCAAAGGTGATCACTCGTTTAATGTAGAACTGAATCTGAAATAGAGGTATTAGGTTGACTTAATATTGCTAACTTAAGGACAGAGGCTATCAGGTTGGCGGAAGAAGAGAGAAAATTGAAGAAGCCAAATTCGATTAAGCCTTTCTTCCCCAATTGAACGATAGAAAGAAACTAACAGATCTGAAAAACTTAGACATGGGGGTTCAAAATATAAGAAAGAAATAGGAAAATTTGATATGCAGATGACATGGTAATGGTCTTTGCGGTAGGGAAGCAAAGAAGAAAGGGAGACATCTAAAGTTGTGAAACCGTGTAAGTAACCAATGTAATTGTAGTGGGCAGGCGAATGTGGACATTAGAAATGACGTATGAACCCTCCGCGTTAATTACCTGTGGTATATTTGTTTGTACGAACGTAAAGGACAGTATGGAAGTTCAAAAAAGCTTCACCATAGCAAAATATTTGCATTATTAGTAGAGATAATAAGGATATCAAAATAATAATATTTCCAAAATATCAAATTTTGAAATCCAATTTTCTCGATATTCATTATAAGAATGAATAAAATTAAAAGAAAAATTTGTTTGAGTTAAAATGTCTTTTTTTTACTCAACTCGGCTTTATATTTTAATATTTTCTTGTCCATCCAAAATCGAAATTAAAAATCAACTTCATTTCTTCATGGAATATTATATCAAATTATTCGTTTTAATCCTTGATTGAAATGAGATTCAACCAATTACCATATAATTTTATTTATATGGATTTCATACATCACATATATTTCAATAATGGTCATAAACAACTATTAAACATTCAATTAACATCCGAAGTGCATCTATAACTGTATAAGCATTAATGTAACAACCTGCCAGAGTGGGCACAAATTTCAACCCAGAAAAGGCCCATCGAAACTTAGAGCCATTCTAAACGGGTTGTTGGTTCCTTTAAGGATTTCATTTGCATGGATAACAATAACATACACTTCAAATGGAATTATCACACAACGGAAAGAGAAAATATAATACTCAAATAAGATGTACCATTTTATCAAAAATCTCAGAAATACATAGTCACAATTACATTTATTCAAAAGGTACATCAAATAGTTCATCTTCATAAAATTCCTACAGAAGCAAAGCAATACCTGTTAGTAATATCATAATAGCTTCATCTTCTCCATCGTCTTCGATCATGACTTCATCCATGGCTTTAGCCCATCTACTGACCTGTTTGGATGTTAAGGGGAGGGGGTCAAAAAATAAAGTTCTGTGTGACTGAAATATACTGTTACTTAATGTCCGTACCCTATATTTTTAGCAGGTTACATATGTCAAGTTATGTCTATGTGGAACACATGTTTTCACATATAAACATAAATATCTAACCAATGGGGTGGATATCCAAGTCAATCGCCCATTAGTATTTTTAGGGTAAAAACCCAATGAGTTGGCATTCTCGGTCACTTATGGCCCTATTAAAGGTGGATTCTAAGATCTCTTATGACCCTGAGGCGGACCCTAACCCTTTCAGACCCCGTCCTAGTACGTCAACATTCTTAAGTCTATTCTCTCATTCGTAATATGAGAAGTAGTATTGCAAACGTTACTACTTAACTAATATTACCCGGTTGGACACCTATGTCATTTAAGACTTCCCTTAGGTGGTTGGTGAGCATGCACTGGCCACATATCCTTCAATTACCAACCTATCCCTAGTTGAGCCCTTATAAGCTTCTAGAGGAAGTGGACAACCCCATGAACTACCCTACTCCATTAACCATTTTATGTCGAACTACTTTTAAAGAAGGAGGACCCAAAGATTTAGCTTAACACTAATAAGGCTAGGCCCTATGATTTGGGTTCCTCTCCAAGGAATAAACCTTCGGAGGGGTCCTAGTCCTAACCATATAAGACCCAAATTAGATAAAAGGGTGAGTCAACCACTTAAGACTTTCTTAAGGCGTAGTAAGCCTATTTATTTTTACACATCACTTATATTTGTATAGTTATATATATATGTACACACACTAGACCTCTCACATTAAACCACATACCTGTAGATGTTGGATATGCCGGTCGATTCTAGGAAGACTTCTACTACAAGTAGGTTTAACCTCGTGTTTAGTGTACTAAGTTTATGAATGCCCATGACAGCTAAACATCTCACATTAGTTGGGTCTGCTTGTGGTTGTTGGATATGTCGATCGGTTCCGGGCGGGCTTCTACCACAAAAGGCAACTAACCTTGTGTCTATGTGTTATTTATTTATATATATAAGTCATTCCATATATACACATATACAAGAAAACAAATATATATGTATATTTGTTAGGGGGCATTTCAAATTCCATTTTCTAAACTAAACGTGCTTATTACGTTAAGGTACTTTAATTACGTTTAAATAAATAATATAACAATATCGCCTAATTAACGTAACTTTCGTATAAAAAGGGGAAAAGTTCTAATTATGGTGGCAATTGTCATTTATCCAAATTAAGGCATACAATTCTGGGTTTTTTCATATTTCACCGCTACAACATAACATGATAGAATAATGAACATATAACATATAGCAGTAATGGAAAACATACACATACATAACAATTACAACTTGTATCCTATGCATGTAGAAAAAGGTTTCAATATTAAATTAATAGTAGAGTATTTCATACATATACGTTTACAATCTATATTTCACCCATTCACCCTTCTTGTGGTGTTATGCACCCAAAAATATTTACATTTGATTCATTCCAGTTTATGAATGCATTTACACACAAATTAGGATCCAAACCCGATTCAACAATGAAAAAAATTCAATTCCAAATCTTTTTTTGGCCAAATTAAATGGTAATAACGATGAATTGCATAAAATATAAATAATGATATAATACCCGTTTTTACCTTTGATCCAATACAAAAACCCCAATTCCACAAAACCAATATGACAATTCCTACATGATTATAAAGTAGAAGATTATATTATCGCATAACCAAATCTTCTTAGGCATAACAATTCATATAGCAAACTGATAATAATATAAATATGCCTTTAAGCAAAAATAGATTCCACTCACTAATTAGGTGGAGATGTGATAGAAATTTCTAGATCTACGATGGTATTCAACGTTCAAGTAAGCTCTAATTGATCTCCTAACAACATAAATATAAGAAACATATAATTAGATTCTTATATATATTGTTTGTGCTAAATTTCAACTTCCTAAGCTTATGTAAATTTGAAATAGAGAGATATAGAATGGAAGTAGATAAGTAGAAGACCCTTCCCCCTTTTTCTCTTTATTTTCCTATGGAATTCAGCTGCATGGAGGCAAAGGTTTAGAATATTTAGGGTTTCTAATATGTTGTTTGAGGGATTATTTATACTTGCTCATGTGAGCAGGAGCCATCAGATTTATAAAAATTAATCTGAACCATCCTTATAAACATAACCTCTTAGAAAACCCTAATCACATAGCCACATTGGGTTGTTGCAGCCATTAGGATTCGACCCCTAACGATCGACCGTCAGTCGACACCCCTAAGGAGGGGGGAATCAACCTCCCTCGGGCTGGAACACCCACTTTAGCTCATTTGATGAGCTATTGATTTTATTTATCATGTTCTTTATTTGCTTAATTTTTCCCATATATTGAATATACGTTGTCCCCTAAAACTTATCTCCAATTTCAAATTAGAATTTCCCTCTTTTTACTTTAAATTATTATTTGTACAATATATAAATATATATAATATTTACACAATTATATATAAATATAAATTTTCTGCGTCATTCGTTTGTTCATAACTTCTTTGTACGTTGAATGTTTTCAGCATATTATATATGAAAACGATGCAAAATTTCACTATGAATCCAAATAAAAAAGTTCATAGCCAAATTCCTAAATATGCAAAAATTTCATTTTCCAGCCATATCATTTAATTTCTTACTTTTAATTATTTAATTTATTATTAATACTTATGAATTTTACGGGGTGTTACATTTTCCCCCCTTAAAATAGATTTTGTCCCGAAATCTGTTTAAGAGGAGAAAAATACCAACTCACTTGAAACATCCATGTTGTACACCAATGTTATTTACAATTTGTCCATAAGCATCCATGACTCGTAGTGATTATGAACTGCATACTCACTAAAGTGAGCTCTACCCTAGCATGTAGGTGTAATAAGTGATGCGATATGTATGCAAACAACCAAAATATGCATATATTTCTATATGAATGCTTGGTGCAATTGTGTTGCATCCATTTCCTAACATCAAATTTAGCAATTGCGATGCATCCATAAACGATATTATGAGGAAAATTTTAAAAGCTCTAGGTGAGTCTATCTCATCTTATCCTAGGTCTCCAATGTGCTTTCCACAAGGTCATTCCCCCATTGTACTCGGACGAGGCGAACGATTTTTTTGCGTAGTCTCTTGATTTCGTGCTCCATAATCCTTGTAGTTGCACGGGGCACCCTAGACTCCAACTTGAGTTTCTCTGTGTCCCCAATTTCATCAAGCTCGAGTCTGAAAGTAGAATCATGAAGGCATTTCCTTAGATGAGATATATGAAAAACATTATGGATTCACGATAGAAGCTCTGGAAGATCCACTCATGTAAGCCAAAGATCCTATCTTCTCGATGACACTAAAAGGCCCAATAAATATGGAAGCCAACTTCTCAGTATTTCCAAACCCAACATTCTTCTTAAGAGGGGATACTTTCATGAACACCAAGTCTCCAACATTAAATTCTAGTTCCCTCTTTCGCTTATTGGCATTCGATTTCTGACTGTCTTGGGCTGCCTTCATTCTCTGCCTAATTAAAGATATTTTCTCTCTGGATTCACGGACGAAGTCTGGTCCAAGTATAACCTTGTCCGTAGTTTCCTACCAACAAGTTGGCGATTTGCATGGCCTCCCATATAGGGCTTCGAACGAGGCTATACCAATCGTCACTTGAAATCTATTATTATACGTGAACTCCACAAGCAGTAGGTGCTGCTCCCATACTCCTCTAAAGTTGATGATACAAGCTTTGAGCAAGTCTTCGAAGATTCTGATTAACCTCTCTGTTTATTCCTCGGTATGTGAATGATAAGTTGTGCTTAAGTTAAGGGTCAGACTCAATGCTGCTTGTAGGCTTCTCCAAAATTCGCTCATGAATAAGGGATCTCTATCAGTCACGATACTTGATGGAATACCATGGATTCTAACTATCTCGTTAACATATAATTGGGCTAACGAGGCTGCAACCCTTGTCTTTTTGATTGGTATGAAATGGGTGATTCTGGTTAGACGATCTACCACAACCCAAATGGCCTTATTCCTTTTTTGACTTCTAGGAAGTCCATTTGTGAAGTCCGTGGAAATATGTTCCCACTTCCATGTGGGGATCTCTAAAGGGAGCAATAGTCCTTTGGGCTTCCCTTGTTCCATCTTGATTTTTGCATGTTAAACATTTTGCCATGAACTCGGCTACATCTCTCTTCATTCCTCCCCAATGGAGATTTCTCTTCATATACTTGTACATTTTATCACAACCATGGTGTATGGTCAGCCTCAACCTATGGCACTGAAACGACCCAAACTTCCCCTCACGGAAAAGCCCGGATTGAGTTGAGAACACGACAAATCAGGACACAAACAGAAGAACATTTCATTTCTTATTACAATAATTTACATCAGAGTACAAGAATATAACAGAGTATGAATAAATAATATACATTGGAAAATATTAGAGATTAAATTACAAAGCAACGGAAAATTAATACATAACACAACTGAAAGAAATACACGGATACATAGCTTTCCGAATATAGTTCAAGTTGTAAACCAGGATCCTGTGAAAATAAATCTGCATGGGACAGGTGTGAGAACTAAAACAGTTATTAACTTCTTTGCTTTAAAGTTTGGTAAATCATGGGACCATGTCGTATAACATGAAACGGGTTTACTCTACATGAATTTTAGTTTGAAATAAAATAACGCAATGCTTTTTGGAAAAATGAAGCAATTATAAGACTCAGGTCCCATCACACAATGCAACGCAAGCCGGAGGATAGAGTTTTCCCTTATAAAAGCCAAATATGCTTGATATGTTTAAAACAAATCCTTTGATATTACTATAAGTGTATAGTGTCAAAAACAACTTCAAATATAAATGTATCAATCATAGATGGCATGGGTGCCATATATCATGTCGTCGTACTACTTTTACAATAAAAACCGCATGGTGTCGTGTTGGAAGTTGGACTTCCATCTATGAACCAAGGCAAGGGATTGTCCTTACCGAATTCGAGACTCTCTAGCCCAAGCCTTAGGACTCGTACTCAGTCAAGCCCTTAGGAGCCACAGGGACGGTCCACACATATGTTAGTGGATTATATATAATTTCTGAACAATACGTTTCCCCGCCCTACGGAGTGTAAATCAAGAGCCGCTAGGGACTCAAATCTGAGGTACCTCTCTTTCCATCATCCACATAAGTAAAAATGTTTAGGCTCCATACCATGACACCACTCCTAGCTAGAAAGAAATTCATATTCTCCCTGGATCCTTCTCTCGTTTTTGATTCATACCGGTGTATGAGACTCATGAATCAACGCTATACACAAATCTATGCTAATTAAAGTTGTTCTTTGATGATCAACACAAGGCTCTTCTTTTCAACAAAAGCATTGATCACTTGCCTCTTCGCATGCCACACTGACAATTCACGCCATGCGACTGATGTCTATCGATATATAACCTCTTAGCTCGTATGTCTCAGAGAAGGGTGTTAAGCAAGAGAATAAATTCTCCGTCACCAAATAGATATATATTTATAGAAATCAATCAACATAGAGTAAAATCCAATGTCAGACACACATCCATTTACAAGTCCGCTCTGGGTCTGAACGAAACCGAAGGCACCTTATTCCTCATCCCATATGTCCAATACAGGAGAGAGGTCCTTGCATATCCATCGATCTCCAAGTACGTCTGGACGATTACCACTTATTACCTTGTCTTGGGTGTAAAGTCCAATCAAGACATCAATAATCATCCAACCGATGTGAAGAACTCCGGTCTTCAACCACCATCTTCATCTTCGACTTTTAATCGTCGTATTAATTATTCAGAATGGATTAAACCCGGACTTTTCGAATAACTCACGTATTTTATAATCAATAATCAAGTGCTATAAAAACACATCATCCACCTCATTCCAATTCAGAATATTCTTTTAATAAAATATTCACATTATTAGGGAGAGGTCCCAATTAATTTTATCAAAGATAAATTCTTTTAAATCTTCCTTCGGGCCTCAATTTCAAAAGATTTTATTTTATCTTTTAACAATTTCAAACCATATTAATGTTTATAAAACTAGTCGGGATTAACGAACCTTACCGAAGTAATCATTTATTATTTATTACCCAATCCCAACCTATTCATCCCATGGAGCAAAACAGGTAATACTCCATATCTAACACCACAGTGTTATCGGTAAAATTACTTGCCATTTCACATTCAAATCTAATTAAAGATTTAACTATTGCCTGGAGTAAAACTGATGGTACTCAATCCTCAATCATTTCCCGAATTTGATAATTTAAATTACCACATTCTCATTTCAATCTAATTAAAGATTCATTAAAACTCTAATTCAGTTTTAATCTCAATAATCATTATTTAATGATTGTTCAAAGTTAAGAAATTAATCTAATCTTTAACTAGGTTAAAGAACTATTGTCATTTAAAACACATTTCACAATAAATTCCAAATTCTTCTTCCATCAAAATGGAATCTACAAGGAAATCATAACAGTACATAATCAATATAAATTCTTGTGCAAACTAATAATATAAATGGAATAGCGGCAAAGACTTTTAAATTCCATATATAGTAATAGTCTTCATTCACAGAAACTCATCTCGATTATTACCAAATCGAATTCCATTCAATTCTAATTTAATATATTAAATTGGATTTTAAATCTTATTAAAAGATTTATAAATTCCAAATTATATTTTCACTGTTAATTTGGTTAAAGAACAAATGTCGTTAAAACACAGTTCACAATAAACCCAATTCACATTTCATTTTATTCCAGTTACTTAATATAATTGGAAACTCTAATAATCTTAATTAAAAGATTATTCTTTTCATATGAGTTTTAAGAACAGTGTTTTTAAAGACACCATTCATGGCAAACCCAAAATCCAATTCCCAATTTATTTTATTCAATTCCCATTAAACATCAATTAATTGGAAAACTTCATTAAATCTTAATTTTAAAGATTTATTCTTTTCTCATCGGGGTTTAAGAATAGTGTTATTGAAGGCACCATTCACGACAAACCCAAAATCAAATTTGACATTAAATAAAGGGCTCTGAATAGAAATTATATCGTCTTATATTCAATATCAAATTCTGAAATCAACAAATATCGTATTGGGAATAACTATATATATATCTTCCAAATTCCTCAAAAATATCCATATAATCACGAAATCCAATATCAAAATATTCCGAAGATAATTTCCATGCAATTCACACTTTGGAAAATTTTGGTTAGGTTAAAACCATTTACAGATCCAATTTATTTATTTAGAAACATTGGATTATTATTCTAGTTAATAACTAGTTCATTTCGATAAAAATATATTTTAATCTTTTCAAACTTGGAATTTTTCATCCAATATCTTTCCAAATCCTTTATTATGATTTTACATAATTTTTCCATATTTTTAATAATTTTATTAAGGCCCTTGCAGTCGGTTTCCAATAACGGTCACCGAATTGCATTTGCAGCGACCTTTTTCCAAAATTTATTTGGACATATTTCCAAATTCAACTGTTAGATTTCAAATATCTTATATTCATTGGAAAGCGCTTTTCGATACGAACCCAACGGTTCCGGTTTTAAGAGAATCCGACGGTCGGATCTCACGTTATGCCAATTTGAAGTTAATGGTCGAAATTCGCGAACGAGCGCTATGCGTTCTATTCATGCCATTATATATATATATACACACACACATATATAATATATATATTTCATCGATTTTCATTTAAAATGTATTTTATAAATTGTTTATAAATTTATTTTAAAACGTCGAACTTCATTTTCAATTTTAAATCAAAATTGAATATTTTATACTTTTAACATATTAAAATGATAATATTTTCAAAATATTAGATTGTGAATTCACTTTTTTTTATATTAATTATAAAATGAATGAAATCGATCAATAAACCCGTTCGGGTTAAAAATGGCGTTTGCTACTTAACTCGGCTTCACATTTCAATATATTTTTGTCCATCAAAAATCGGACATCAGAATCATTTTTTATCCTTCACTGAATATTATTTTAAAATATTCGTTATTTTAAAATATTCTTTATTTTAAAAGATTCTTTATTTAAAATATTCTTTACTTTTAAATATTCTTTATTTAAAACTATTCTTTATTAAAATATTGTTCATTTAAAAATATTCTTTATTTAAAAATATTCTTTATTACTGAATCGGAATGCGACTCAATCAATTACCATATAATTTCAGTTATATGGATTTCATACATCACATGTACTCAACAATAATGATAAATATTTATTAAATAGTCCGTTCACATCCAGAGTGAAATTTGCAATTGTGTGAGCATTAAAATAAATAAATAACGCTCACCACAGACTGTCAATCCATCGATTGACATACAACTAAATATTGGGACTAGTGTATGTCAAATATCATCCCAATACCCATGTGGTGTTTTCAAACAACGACAATCTATTTAAAATAATTGTTGGTTAATAAATTTGAAACAACCCGAACTTCCCCATAACGGGAAAGCCCGAATTGAGTTGAGAACACGACAAATTAGAACACAAACAGAAGAACATTTCCTTGCTTATTACAGCAATTACATCAAGGTACAAGAATACAACAGAGTATGAATAAATAATACACATTCGATAAATATCAGTGATTAAAATATATTACATAGCAGCGGAAAAATAATACATAACCCAATTGCAAGAAATACATGGATACAGAGCGTTCCGAATATAGCTCCAGTTGTAAACCAGGATCCTATAAAAATAAATCTGCAAAACCAAAACTACTAGCTGCCCATGTGGAAAATAGGGGCACCCAGAGTTTAGGTTAAAACAATAAACTTCAGGTCAGTCATGTGACTCGTGTGAGAACTAAAACAGTTATTTAAAACATTACTTTAGAAGTAAATCAAGGGACCACGTCGTATAACACGAAACAGGTTTCCTCCCAAGAATATCAGCGCATAAAACAAATAGCGTAATACTTTTTGGAAAAATGAAGCTATTATAAGACCCCTGTCCCATCGCACAATGCAATGCAAGCCGGAGGATAGGGTATTCCCTTATATTAGCCAAACATGCTTGGTACGTTTAAAAAAAATCATTTGATACTATAATAAGTGTATAGTGTCAAAAAAACTTCAAATATAAATGTATCAATCATAGAAGGCAGAGTATCCCATGCTACTATGTCGCCATATAGGTTTACAACTAAAACCGAAATGTCACGTATTGGAAATTGGATTTCCATCATGAGTCGAGGCAAGGGATGTACTCCTCGCCGGCTTCGAGACACTCTAGAAAATGCCTCAGGATCTCCCGTAGTTGATCCTTGGATCCTCCAAGGCCGATCCTCCCTTACGTTTGAGGATTAGTTATTCTTCAACACGTGTTTCCCGGTCCTATAGGACCTATCCATCGGCTTCGGAGTAACCGATATATCCGAGGCGCCTTGCTATCCATCATCCACATAGGTAAAAATAAATAAATGTCTGGGCTCCATACCATGACACCACCCATAGCTAGAAGGAAATGTCATGCGCTCCTTGGGTCCCTTATCCCGTTTTTGACTCATACCAATGTGTGAGGCTCGCCAATTAACACTATACACAAAGCTATGCTATATTCAAGTTGTGCTTTGATAATAAACCACAAGACTCTGCTTTTCAACATAAGCCTTGATCGTTTGCATCTCAGCATGCCACAAAGGCAATTCACGCCATGCGACTGATGTCTATCGATATATAACCTTTGAGCTTGTACGTCTCAGAGAAGTGCGTTAAGCAAGAGAATAAATTCTCCGCCACCAAACAGATATATATTTAATAGAGATCAATCAACACAGAATAAAATCCAATGTCAGACATACATCCATTTACCAGTTCGTTCTGGGTCTGAACGAAACCGGGGGCACATTATTCCTCGTCCCATATATCCAATACAGGGGAGAAGTCCTCGCATATCTGGTCGATCTCCAAGTACGCCTAGACGATCACCACTTATTACCTCGTCTTGGGTGAGCCCAATCAAGACATCAGTAATCATCCAAACAATGTGAAGACCTCTGGTCTTCAACCGCCATCTTCATCGTCGACTTATCATTGAATCAGTTATTCAGAATGGGTATTAACCCGGCCTTTCCGAACAACTCGCGTATATAATAAACAAGTGCTATAAAAACACAACATACGCCTCATTCCAATCTAGAATATTCTTTTATTCAAATATTCTTATACTTTGGGAAAGGTTCCCATTAATTTTATCAAAGATAAATTCTTTAAATTTATTCTTTAATCTTCCTTTGGATATCAATTTTGAACCCGATGAAGGTTTATCAAAACTAGTGGCGATTAACGGACCATACCGAAGTGATCATTTGTTTAATTTCCCAATCCCAACCTATTCATCCCATAGAGAAAAACTGGTAATACTCCATATCTAACACCACGGTGTTATCGGTAAATTTAATTACCATTTCACATTCAAATCTAATTAAAGATTTAACTATTGCTTGGAGCAAAACTGGTGATATTTCATTCTCGATTATTTCTCAAATTTGATAATTTAAATTATCACATTCAGATTTCAATCTAATTACAGATTCATTAAAACTCCTCTTATTTTTAATCTTCCCAAAACTCAATGTTAATGATTGTTTAACTTTGAGGAATCAAACATGTCGCATTGACAATCTACACCGTACCCTTGATTTCTGCCTATATATAACCTCTAAGCTTGTATGTCTTAGAGAAGGGTGTTAAGCAAGAGAATAAATTCTCCGCCACCAAACAGATATATATTTAGCAGAGATCAACGAATACGGTATAAAGGAATCAATGTCAGACATGTAATCCTATCTTTAACTGGGTTAAAGAACTATTGTCATTTAAAACACGGTTCACTATAAACCCAAATCCTCTTCCATGAAAATGGATTCTTCGCGGAAAAACAAATCAATATATAATCGATATCAATTTCTGTATCCGACCAATAATATAAATGGAGTAACGACAAAGCCTTTTAAATTCCAAATATATATATATATATATATATATATTAACAGTCTTCCTCCACAGAAGCTCACTCCGATTATTACCAATCGAATTCCATTCAATTCCAATTTAATATATTAAGTTGGTAAACTTTCCTTTGGAAAATCCCATTAAATCTTAATTAAAATTTTATATATTCCAATTCACATTTCACTGCATATCGGGTAAAAGAATGAATGTCGTTAAAACACAGTTCACAATAAACCAATTCACATTCCATTTTATTCCAGTTAAATGTTAACTAACTGGAAACACTAATAATCTTAATTAAAAGATTCATTATTTTCACACGGGGTTTAAGAACAGTGTTATTCAAGACACCATTCACGACAAACCCAAAATCTAATTCAATATTAAATACAAGGCTCTGAATAGAAATTATATCGGCTTATATTCAATATCAAATTCTGAAATCAACAAATATCGTATTGGAAATAACGATATATATATCTTCCAAATTCCTCCATAATATCTGTGTAATCATAGAATCCAATATTGAAATGTTCAGAAGATAATTTCGATTCAAATCCATTACAATTTATATATTTCAAATTCTGGTTATTTTTAAAACCATTTCAAATCCAATTTATTTATTTAAAGATATTGGATTATAATTCTAGTTCATAACTTGTTCATTTTGATAAAAATATATTTTTATCTTAACAAACGTGGAATTTTTCATCCAAAGTCTTTGCAAATCATTTATTATGATTTTACACAAATTATTAATATTTTTAATGATTTTATCAAGGCCCGTACAGTCGATTTCCATAAATGGTCATCGAACTGCACTTACAACGACCTTTTCCAAATTTGATTTGGACATAATTCCAAATCCAACCATTATATTTCAAATCTCTTATATTTGATGGAAAGATCTTTTTGATACGAACCCAACAGTTCTGGTTTTAGGAGAATCCGACGGTGAGATCTCCCGTAATATCAATTCGAAGTCAATGGTCGAAATTTGTGAACGGTCGCGGTGCAGCGCGTTCTATTCAGGCCATTAAATATATATATATTATATATATTTCGTCGATTTCCATTCAAAACGTATTTTATAAATCGTTTTAAATTCGTTTTAAAAGCGATTCTAACTTCATTTTCAGTTTTAAATCAAAATTGAATATTCCATATCATTATAACATATAAATTATAATATTTTCAAAATATCAGATTTTGAAATCATTTCCTTTTCGATATTCATTATACAGATGAATAAAATCGATATACGTTCGCATCAAAATGGCGCATATCTAATCAACACGGCTTCACATATTTCAATATTTTCGTGTCCATCCCAAATCGGACATCAAAATCATATTTTGATCCATTACTGAATATTATTTTAAAATATTAGTTATTTTAAAATAGTCATTATTCGTCATTTTAAAATATTCGTTCTTTCCGAATTGGAATCAGACACAGTCAGTTACCGTATAATTTTATTTACATGGATTTCATACACACGTGTACACAACAATAATCTAACACGGTCAACCATCATCCAGAGTGCATTACACAACTTCATAAGCATTAAATATAAATGATAAACGCTTACAACAGTCTGTCAACCAATCGATTGACATACAACTAAACAATTAGGATTAGTGCACGTCAAATATCATCCCAATACCCGTGTGGGGTTTCAATCAACACACATAGTTTTTATTTGTGCAGTTGGGCGATGTGTAAAATATAACGTCCCAATCAATATCAGTCAAATGTGTGTACATAAACAAACCGTCCGATTTGTAAATGAATATTTATTTTCATTCATATACTCATTATAAATTATATTTTTAACGATAAAATATTTTTTCAACACATGAATATTTTATATAGTTCATTTATATAATAAAAATGATACTTTTATTGTTCTAACTTTTATAGAAAATTTTGGCAGCATAACGGCGCGATACTAGTACCAGAATAAGGTCTAGCCTTATCCCTTTCCTAATAGTGGCTCGCGCCATACACAAACCAAATTCAATCAATTCCATTCACATCCCAAACCAAATTCAAACAAATGAATCAATCAAAACAAACAACCAAACATCCATGGTTTCAGCCAAAGGTGTCAGGTGCTACTAAGCACCGTTTGTATCCTAATATATATTTAACTATAAACAAAATTAGAGTGAGAAGTTCTCACCTTTGGGATCCACTCCGTCAGTCTTTAATGGCCGATTTGGATTCTGTTTTGCTTCTAGTCAGTTCCATCATAATATGTTTCACGTGGTATATATATTAAAAATCATATTTTTAAATAATGATATTTATATTTTAAAATCACCTTTTTATTTTAATGTCATATATATAAAAATCACCTTTTTATAATGATGTTTACATTATAAAGATCATATTTTTAATCAAATCTACATTGTAAAAATCAGGTTTTTGCAACGCTACTTTCTATATAAAAATTATATTTTTATATCGCTACTTTATATATAAAAATCGAATTTTTATATTGCTATTCATACGATAAAAATCATATTTTTATTCTGCTAATATATATATATATATATATACCATATTTTTATTTTGCTAAAAATCATATTTTTATAACCCTTTGCCTATATAAAATCATATTTTTATAATACTTCTATATATATAAAAATCATAATTTTATATAACCAAAATCATATCTTTGTATAATTAAAAATCAAATCTTTTTATAAATGAAAATCAAATCTTTTTATGATTAAAAATCATACCTTTTTATAATAAAAAATCCTAGCTTTATTTCATGACAATGCAATTAAAAATCATATTTTTTTCTCATACATAAATAAAAATGGAAATAAACTCACAGGGGGTGGCGCCGAGGTCAGCAGGTAGTGGCGGCGAAGGGGAGCTCCGGTAGTGGAGGCGCAGGTCGGAGGTGGCGTCATTGGCTAGTGGCAGACGATGTAGGATTTGGGCAGCAGGTTTTAAATCAAAGAAGACGGGGGGAGGTGGCATTCTTGGAGGTGGCGGCTAGAGGGAGGGGGGGCGACGGTTGTCGGAGATGGGGGGTCGCGGCAGCGCCTGGGCGGCGGTGGAGTGGTTAAACGTCGCGTTCGATTTGGGGGGAGCGGTTTTATTTAGTTTTTGTTTCTAATCTCAACGTTGACTGGAAAGATGAAAAGAAGGGGGAAAGGGCTTATATAATTAATTTAATTTTCAATTTCAAAAAGTAACTTTTAACTCTAAATCAAACCCACCGACTGTCGCCCTTAGCTAATTACCCTCATTACGAACATAATGGGATATGTTCTGTAAGCTTATTCGACTGTTTTGATCAGTTTTCTTCAAAATTAAAATATAAATCTATATACTTAATTTTTAACGTACATTTCAATTTACCGAGGCCACATACTAACTCCAAAAATTACAGAAAAATTATATCTAGCTTTGTTTTGACGATACGGTCCTAACAAAGCTAATTTCGTTGAATTTGGAGACCGTTTGAAAAATGGCCATTTTCTAATCGATCCAAATTGATCGAAATTGATAAAACACGTTTTCTTTTGCCATGATCACATATTAATTTCAAAAATTATGAATTTTGGAATCTAGCAATCATTTGACATTCCAGATCCAACAAAAGTGGTCTCATTGAAAATGGAGGTCGTTTACAAAATGGCTATTCTTAAGGGCTATATATTATATAAAATATATATAAATTCCATAGTGACTATTCTGAATTTTAAACTGGACATAACTTTTTATTCCTGTTATGAAATCTCGATTTTTCACATTCTTTGGAAAGATATTTTTAAACAGATTCAAATATTTCTAGTTTTACTAAAATCCAAATTGTTTTGAATCCTATACATTCATTTGAAATTTGAAATTTGAAATCGAATTTTCAAACTGCCGCGCCATTTCAGGCTCGTTATATAATTAAAATAAATTTATTCGTTCTAACTTCGATTAAATTAAATTTTAACGTTCTAATTCTATTCAAAATAAATTTCTGGTTGTAATTATTTAAAATAAGTCATTTTAAATATTCAAAATCCATTAAATTAGCCAAAATAAAAAAATTAAATTAGTTCCGATTTTCTGGGTTGTTACAAAATTTAACCAGTTCTAATTCAATTTGAATTATTTTTCTAATTAACCAATTCTCACTGTTTAAAATTATAAATGAATATTTATAATTTAATTTCAACTACCATAAAATAATATTAAATTATTTTTAATATTTTAACATTTCAGCATCATAATTAACACACAATACAGTTAATTCAATCCAAACAAATAATCATGGTTTGTACAATAAATGGTGTCGGGTGCTACTAAACACCATCTGCATCCTAGTATATATTTAACTATAATATAAATTAAGTGAGAAAGAGTTCTCACCTTTGATTTCCACTCCGCCAGTTTTATTTCTGAATTTCTGAATAGTTTGGATTTGCTCCAGCGCGTTGTATTCTTCACCGTGATTCCAGCGTAATCTATTTAACGCAGTTTATATTAAAAATCACATTTTTAATATGATGTTTACATTTTAAAAATCACATTTTTAATCAATGCTATATATCTTAAATAAAATCACATTTTAAAAATAATGCTTTTCACATAAAAATTCATTTCTAAAAACAATGTTTTTCATATATGAAAATTCCATTTTTATTATATGCTTTTCATATAAAAAAATCCATTATTATTATATGATTTTCATATAAAAATTCCATTTTTATTATATGCTTTTCATTTATTTAAAAACAATGATTTTTCTATATAAAAATCACATTTCAATTACAATGGTATTTTATACAAAAATTACATTTCTACACAATGCTCTTTCTATTTTACAAATCTATGCTATTTTATATAATAAAAACCAATGCTATTTCTATTTTATCATATTTTGATTAAAGTTATTTTATAAAAATCATATTTTTATTTATAATGCTATTTTATTTTAAAGCAATGCTATTTATATTTTAAAAACAATTCTATATGTATTTTAAAAAATATCATATTTTTATACCATTGTTATATAAATTAAAAACCACATTTTTAATTATAATTATATAAATTAAAAATCATATTTTTATAGTGAAGTAATTTATGTAAAAATCATTTTTTATAATGAAGTCATTTACGTAAAAGTCATATTTTTATAATGAAATCATTTATGTAAAAATCATATTTTTATTCGATGTCCTTTATATATAAAAATCGCGTTTTTATAACTATGTCATTTATTTTAAAAACCATATTTTTATAATGATACTATTTATTTTAAAAAATTATTTCATAAATGCTATTATATATTTTTAAAACTGATTTTATAATTGCAATTATATATTTTAAAAACTAATTTTATAATTTCAGTTTTAATTTAGATTAAAACTATTGACCGGAAAAATTGTCACACGCCAACACCCAATGTGTATGAGTGAACAATTATCATAATAAGCAGTAAATAACGTAAATGCGGGGAGACACAGCTTTTATAGTGGTTCGGCAATGCCTACATCCACTTTATAATTCTCATTCATCATTCCTTTTGTCGGTTACAAAGTTGTGCAAGTTCGGACAATAGCTAAGTACAAAGAGTTACAATAGAATAACAAAGTACATGTTATTTCTACACTTTGGCTAAATTTCCCTTCTTCTTCTTCCTTAGGATGAGTTTACTTGGTCAACCATGGACAAGTTAAGCTTTAATGTCCAAGAGGTCTAGAAGTGGTGTAGCAAGGCTTGCTAGTCTTCAAGTGTTAAAGGAAAACATGCATGTCATGTTTTAATTATTTATCTCATCTCCCATGGCCATGGGGAAGGTGTTGAGGCCATTAATGAGTGTTTTGAGCTCTCTAGGTCTCAAAATTCCAAGGGAGAAAGATCCATTTGAAGGCCAAGGCTTGGGGTATTTATAGGAAGGAGGTTAGGTGGGAGTAGGTGAGAAACGGGGCCCACAATAGCAGTTTTCGCACCGAGGAGGAACTGTGTGCAGGAAATTCGAGCCCCCAGGTGCGGGCTTGAAATTTCGAACCTCTTCAAGAGGTTTGAAATTCGAACCCCTTGGAGGCGCTCGAAATTTCGACCCTCTTCAGGGGGTTCGAAATTTCGAACCCCCTGAGGGGTACGAAATTTCGACCCCACATCAGGGGATTCGAAATTTCGTACCCCCCGAGGGGTACGAAATTTCAAACCCCACCGAGGGTGCTAAATTTGAGGAGGGGAAAGAGGCGATCTTCTTGGTGCTGGAATCTCATCGTTTTAGTGCATCGAAGCTCCTGGATACGAAGTGAAGGAATCCGTGGTTTTGCTGGTCTGGAGTGAAGGAAACTGAGCTTCCGGCATGGAGAAAATCGAATGAATTGGGCGATGCCCACAGTTTCAACCTAACCGGTTAGGTCGATCGCCGTTGGGACTGTGGGGCCCCGTCCCCCACCGGCGCTATGCCCGGACCCGCTGGACGGCTCGCCTTCGGCTCAGAGCATGACTCGCCTTCGGCTCAGGGCTTGGATCGACTAAGAGTTCATCGGTCCTTGCGATGCGACTTCGACCTTGCTGCTTTGTGCTTTTTGACGCTTGAGTGCGTCGCTTGCCAAATACTCGATGTGTGACTGCTTTGACAAAAAGGCATGTCAACAAAAACTAATAACAATTTCAATGTTATTTATAATACTATTTAATCAGTCAATTAAAGGAAATAACGTTTTTAAATACTTTAAAAAGCATTACCGTTCTTTTTCTGGAAACCATTCCATAGTCGAACCCATTGTTCGACTTGCCAATCTCTACCGCGTTGCCAGCATAGCCCACCGGAGGTCGATCAAAGGATGTCGCCGCCTAGCCCTGTCTGTCGCTTCCCTCCAGTCTCTTCCGCCGCCAGGTCGACTGCCCCGAGCTTCCCTAAATCGCGGTCGACATATGCCCCTTTGGGCACTAAATTCCAGCACCACTGATCGTTTCACCTCATCAAAGCCGTATGGATGGAGAGAGCTCGAAGAGCCGAGCCATTTTCGTTTTGGAAGATTTTCATTTAATTTATTGGATTGAATGTTCTTGAGGCTCGAAATTTAGAAGAAATCGATGGTTGAAAAATAAAAAGTGGCGGCTCTTTTTTTCTTAAATGAAGTTAGGTTTTGGAGAATTCTTATTGGGCCATATATATTTATATTTATTTAATTTCCTTTTACTTCCAAAAATACCCATTTATCAGAACCAAACCCAACGACTGTCGGCCCTAGCTAAATAACCCCATTTCGGACAAAATGAGATATGTTTCGTAAGCCCATTCGACCGTTTCGATTAGTTTTTATCAAAATTAAAATATAAATCAATATATTGAATTTAAATGTGCATTTTAATTTACCGGGGCCACATACTGACTCCAAAAATTACTGAAAAATTATATCTTGGTTTGTTTTGACGATATGGTCCTAACAAAATTAATTTCGTTGAATTTGGAGATCGATTGAAAAATGACCATTTTCTAGTCGATCTAATTCAACTGAAATTGACCAAACACATTTTCTTTTGCCACGATCACATATTAATTCCAAAACTTATGAAAATTGGAATCTAGAAATAATTTGATATTCCGAATCCAACAAAGTTGGTTATCGAAAACGGAGGTCGTTTGCAAAATGGCTATTTTTAAGGGCTTTATATATATTTAAAATATATATAAATTCCACAACGACTATTTTAAATTTAAACTGGACATAACTTTCAATTTATAAAGTGAAATCTCAGTTTCATACATTCGTTGGTAAGGTATTATTAAACAGATTCAAATATTTCTGGTTTCGTCCAATTCTGATTTAAAATGAATTCTGTATATTAAATTGAAATTAGAAATCGAATTTTTAAGATGCCACACCATTTGAGGCTCATTTTATAATTAAAATAAATTTATTCATTCTAACTTCGATTAAAATAAACTTTTGGTCATTATTATTTAAAATAAATCATTTTATATATTCAAATCTATTAAAATAGCTAAAATAAAAAAAATTAAATTGGTTCTGAAATTCGGGGTTGTTACAATCTCCCCACTTAACATTTTTTCATCCTCGAAAAGGAACGGAGCTGAAAGTTGTTTAACCAACCAACTCAACTTTCATTCTGGCTTTCATTCTTCAACTTTCAGTTTCTAAGAATTTTCTAACTTATCAAAAATTTGGCTAACACCCTAAATTTTCGAAAAATTTCTGCATAACCTCCTTTGTACGGGTTGATATTTAAAACTGCAACTAGCCACGCAGGGTACTCATCAATCCAAAAGAAAACTAAAAAGCCAAGCGGCTAGCCAATCAACTCATAAAATCATCAAACCCCAATAAATACAGTAAATATGTATCTATTTATCGGGCATACAATTTTATTCCTCTTCTTAGCTTCCATGCTATGACCTGTTCATTATATACACATGTACATGTATCCAATTACAATCAATTTTCAATTCAGTTCAATATTAAATTCAATTTGACTAAATTTATCATTCGTTCTCATATTGGTTAAATTAATTATCATTCCAATATTTTTATTAGTTAAACTAATAATCAAACATCACAACCAGCAATCAATTAGGTGATTAACTTTTTAAATATATATATAACTTTTAAATAGTCAAAAATCATATTTTTAGTGCAAATCACAGCAATAAACTCTAACTAAGTTTTGGTTCTCACACCAGTCAATTGGAAATATATAGATATCCCACTTCCGAGACTCGAACATAAATACTGATGATGATTGATCAATTAGCAGAATTATCCCCGGCTGATTAGTGTGATTCTATATCCATCTAGTGTAATTGAGGCCTCGAATATACGTTAATTACGCGTATATTCAAAATCTGCATATGCTCGATTGTCCAAATTCATATAAAATAAAATACTCATATATGTATAACATGTTTTTTCTATAAATAATACACTTCAAAACTTGTTCTAGGGCATTACTAACCCTATCTCTAACGAGTTATTCTTATAGTATGCTACTGATCCTATCTCTGATGAATTCTTTTGTTTGTTTCTAACGTGTCTTGTTCTCGAGCTTTGTAAATCAAAGCTCTGATACCACGCTGAAATGACCCAAACATCCCCTTACGGAAAAGACTGGATTGAGTTGAGAACACGACAAATCAGAACACAAATAGAAAAACATTTCATTGCTTATTGCAACAATTTACATCAGAGTACAAGAATATAGCAGAATATGAATAAATAATATACATGGGAAAGTATCAGAGATTAACTTACAAAGCAGCGAAAAATTAATACATAACACAATTCAAAGAAATACACGGTTACAGAGCTTTCCGAATATAGTTCCAGTTGTAAACCAGGATGCTGCGAAAATAAATCTGCAAAAAACCAAAACTACTAGCTACCCATTTGGTAAAATATGGGCACCCAGAGTTTAGGTTAAAACAATAAACTTAAGGTCAGTCATGGGACTAGTGTGAGGACTAAAACAATTATTTACTTCTTTACTTTAAAGGTTGGAAAATCATGGGACCACATCGTATAACACGAACGGGTTTACTCCACATGAATCTTAGTTTAAAATAAAATAATGCAGTGCATTTTGGAAAAATGAAGCTATTATAAGACTCAGGTCCCATCACACAATGCAACGCAAGCCGGAGGATAGAGTTTTCCCTTATAATAGCCAAACATCCTTGATACGTTTAAAACAAATCCTTTGATATTACTATAAGTGTATAGTGTAAAAAACAACTTCAAATATAAATGTATCAATCATAGACTGCATGGGTACCATATATCATGTCGCCATACCAGTTTTACAATCAAAACCGCATGGTGTCCTATTGGAAGTTGGATTTCCATCTATGAACCAAGGCAAGGGATCGTCCTTACTGAATTCGAGACTCTCTAGCCCGAACCTCAAGACTCGTAACCAGTCAAGCCCTTAGGAGCCACAGGGCCGGTCCACACATATGTTAGTGGATTATATATAATTCCTGAACAATATGTTTCCCCACCCTATGGGACGTAAATCAAGAGCTGCTAGGGACTCAAATCCAAGGTACCTCTCTTTCCATCATCCACATAAGTAAATATGTCTGGGCTCCATACCATAACACCACTCCTAGTTAGAAAGAAATGCATGTTCTCCTTGTGTCCTTATCCCGTTTCTGGTTCATACCGGGGTGTGAGGCTCGTGAATCAACGCTATACACAAAGCTATGCTAATTAAAGCTGTGCTATAATCATCAACAAAAAGGCTCTGCTTTTCAACAAAAGCCCTTATCATTTGCATCTTGTCATGCCACACTGACAATTCACGCCATGCAACTAATGTCTATAAATATATAACATCTTACGTCTCAGAGAAGGGTGTTAAGTAAGAGAATAAATTCTCCGCCACAAAATAGATATATATTTAATAGAAATCAATCAACAAAGAGTAAAATCCAATGTCAGACACACATCCATTTACAAGTCCGTTCTAGGTCTGAATGAAACCGGAGGCACCTTATTCCTTATCCCATATGTCCAATACAGGAGAGAGGTCCTCGCATATCCATCGATCTCTAAGTACGTCCGGACGATCACCACTTATTACCTTATCTTGAGTGTACAGGCCAATTAAGACATCAATAATCATCCAAACGATGTGAAGAACTCCGGTCTTCAACCACAATCTACATCGTCGACTTTTAATCGTCGTATTAATTATTCAGAATGGGTTAAACCCGGTCAATCCGAATTACTCGCATATTTTATAATCAAAATTCAAGTGCTATAAAAACACAACATATGCCTCATTCCAATTCATAATATTCATTTAATAAAATATTCACATTATTAGGGAAAGGTCCCCATTAATTTTATAGAAGATAAATTCTTTTAAATTTATTCTTTTAAATCTTTCTTTGGACCTCAATTTCAAAAGATTTTATTTTATCTTTTAACAATTTCAAACCAAATTAAGGTTTATAAAACTAGTCGAGATTAACGAACCTTACCGAAGTAATCATTTATTATTTATTATCCTAATCCCAACCTATTCATCCCATGGAGCAAAACTGGTAATACTCCATATCTAACACTACGGTGTTATCGGTAAAATTAATTACCATTTCACGTTCAAATTTAGTTAAAGATTTAACTATCGCCTGGAGTAAAACTGGTGGTACTCCATCCTCGATCATTTCTCGAATTTGATAATTTAAATTATCACGTTCTCATTTCAATCTAATTAAAGATTCATTAAAACTCTAATTTAGTTTTAATCTCAAAAATCATTATGTAATGATTGTTCAAAGTTAAGAAATTAATCTTATCTTTAACTGGGTTAAAGATCTAATGTCATTTAAAACACAGTTCACAAAAAACCCCAAATTCTTCTTCCATCAAAATGGAATCTATACGGAAATCATAACAGTACATAATCGATATAAATTCTTGTGTTAGACTAATAATATAAATGGAATAGCGGCAAAGCCTTTTAAATTCCGTATATAGTAACGGTCTTCATTCACATAAACTCATCTCGATTACTACCAAATCGAATTCCATTCAATTCCAATTTAATATATTAAATTGGAAAACTTTACTTTGGAAAATTTTCATTTTAAATATTTAAAAGATTTATAAATTCCAAATTATATTTTCACTGTTATTTGGGTTAAAGAACAAATGTCGTTAAAAACACAGTTCACAATAAACCTGTTAGATCCAAAAATGGCTCTAACACCCAAACTAATGATGATTCTGATGAAATAAAAACTAAAAAAAAGAAAACGCACAATTTATAGCGGTTCGGCGTTAAGTAGCCTACGTCCACTTGCTACTATTTAAATTGATAATCGAAATGTAAATCCAGTGATGATCTTCACTCTCTTTCACTTATATCATACATTTTTTTCACTCAAAATTCTCTAAAATATTGTTTGACAAGTGACTGTGGTCTGAAAAGGATGATGGAATTCGGATTGCAAAGGATCTTTGATTCTGAAAATGCCAAAAGATCCTTCCAAATGCCTCTTGATGTGGTATTTATAGGAGAAAAATCCTCCTGGAACCGGATCGGTTCAGATCCACATGGCCTCCATCCCATCACTTTTGGGTTTGAATGGATTCTGGTGAAGACAACACATCTGGTTAGTGGCGATTGTGGGTAGAACGTGTGCATAACCGTTCCTAGTCTTAAGGAGAATGTGGAGTGAAGCAGGTGGAATCCTGGGGTTGGATCGGGTAAGATGATAATCGGGGGTTCGGATCGGCTTTGTCATTTCCGATCCGGTCCGGCCTGCCTCCTTTCCTTTGTTGCTTTGTGTTGGTTTGTCTTTGCCCAAGGGAACCCGATCCGATCCAATTATTTGGCAGGGTACTCTTCATTATTTGATCTTCTAGCTTTGTGTAGCCTAGTTCATAAATTAGGCTAACATTTTGCCCCCTCAAAGGACGTTTCTGTTGAAAACGAAGCGTGCTTTGACATTATCTATCCATTGGCTTCTGAACTTGAACCGCTAGATGGTCGCTTCTATTCACTTGTTGAGACGTGCCACTTCATAAAATCGTGCCTTTTGTTGCTTATATATATGCCATAAACCATATGAATTACTTTCTTCACTTTCAAACAACTTTGAGAGCTCTTTTTAATATCCAGTGATTCCTCCAGGTAAGCTTTTTCTTTATTTTTCCTTGAATTCAACTTGCATGCCAAGTCAATGTGTATAATCCCTTTCGGTTCGGATTCCGAGCCGAATGGATTTCTCTCTTCTATTGCTCAACACTGGATTAACAGGCCAGAATGCATTTGTGGGCTTGCAACTCCGGTCCGAAAGGGGGTAAAAAGGCTGGGAATACGACGGGTCACTATAAACACATATATAAACTCGCTGCATATCTCCTTCCTTTTTCTTTAATTTTATTGTTCCTGTTCATCATATTTTACACCAAAACCCTATCTTTCAAAAACTCCAAAAAATTTCTCGTTAGTCTTCAGATCAAACTCATAAGTAGGTTAAAAACTTTGATTATCCTTGTAATAACTGATTTCAGTTAAAATTTGTGGTCAATTTCGAGCGACTTGGTCATGGCCTATGCCCGGCTTCTACGTCTCGGCCTCCTCTCTCCTCGCCGTCATCGTTGGTGGTTCTGCCACCACCTCAAGGCGTTGGGAGAGGGGATTAGGATCCTGTTGGATATTTGAGCACATAAGTGCTTGGTCTTAATTGGGTTTTTTGACATGGAGTTGGGTTCGGTGTTGGTTAAGTGAGATGGAAAATGGAAAAGATGAAGAAGAGGAGAGGAACTGGGATCGGTTCGGGTGGAGAAACTTTGGAGTGAAGGGAAAGGAATGATATTTACAAGACTGGATCGGGTCGGAGCAAAAATGCAAAAAGGGGAAACAAAGCCTACCTGACTGGGTCGGATTGGAATAAGAGACAAGGAGGAAAAGAGGCATGATTATTCAAGTCAATCCGAACCGCTCCGAAAGCCTACCTTCGAACTGATCCGGATTTACTTACTGGGTATGAATGTCTGCTTCAGACCGAAACATGACTTTGACCCTGATCTGATCCCAATACACATACCTGAAACGAACCAGAATAGTCCAACTCAATGCGCGAAAATTTATCCAACTAGCTTGATCAATGCTTGGCATAACCTTCAACTTGATGAACAGTTAGGATAGCGCATAACAAACATAAATGAACATCAAGAACTATTTCGAATATTACTGCTTCATCGAATCTTTTCATTACTTTCTCATGTGTTTATCTTACATCTCCTGCACACAACGTACACATTTTAGTTCACACACTTGCACGGGGGGATTCGGGATATTTTACTCTAACTTGTACTATTGCTTCTTCGATAGTTTAGCGACCATGGCAGAGAGACGTTCATCTAGATTAACAAAAAAGTAAGAAATCATGAGAACATCTAAAAAACTCACTCTCGATGACATATCCTCTTCCTCAAACCTAGAATGGGATGATGGGGGACCAGATTACGAAATGGAAGCGCATAATAGTGAAGTATCTTCTGGGGGTGATGTCTCTCTGGGTGAGGAAGAGGAGGGAGAGGTTGGAGATGATCGCGCTCCCGATGAGTTTGTATCCACTACGATACTGGAGCCAGTCAAAGATTCTGTTGAGTCGACGATCAATGATGATAGACTTTGTAACACCCCACCTCCGCCAGGGTCACTCACAAGAGAATGCACTAGCTTTGGAGGGGCGTTGTCAAGGTAAACATGCAAAGAAATATTACAAGACAAAACATATAAAATAGCGGAAGGAAAAACCAAATTTCATTACCTCATAAAATTATAAGGTCTAACCCTTTTACATCAAAATGCCTTTAAAAGCCATTACATTGGAAACCTGTCTTGCAATAGTTAAAGAAGCATAAGACCACAGTCATAAAATATTCCCCAAGTAAAATGGTAAATTAGCCATAGCCAAGAAAAATCCAAGCCATACATGATGACCTTGAAGCAGAAAAAGTCCGAGCTAAATAACAGTATTTCCTCCCTGAAAA
The DNA here is from genome assembly GCA_030737875.1 of Allium sativum. Classification (NCBI taxonomy): domain Eukaryota; kingdom Viridiplantae; phylum Streptophyta; class Magnoliopsida; order Asparagales; family Amaryllidaceae; genus Allium; species Allium sativum. The sequence goes on along the minus strand of CM060912.1, from coordinate 763,825,808 downwards.
CCTGAGGGGGGGGGGACGGAAGACAAAGAGGCGAAAGAAACGGGGTCAGTCATAAATACTGGTAAATCCTATCTACTTCCAGCATAAAAACAGGTAAAAGGTAACATGACATGCATAAACTGAAAGTAAACATAAGGATGATGACAAGATAGACAAGCTAAACTAAGGAAACAGGATGAACTACTGTATAGAGATAAACTACGGTCACTATGCGTCAAGTATAACATCCCAAGGTTCTATCGAGTATAAACTCCCAAGGTTCTATCGAGTAATACACCCCAAGGTTCTATCAAGTATATTTGCCCTGCACCTTCCGTACTAGTATCCCAACCCGTGTCATGTGTTAGCTACAAAATGTCCCTTTCCCAATGTCATGAAATGGTCCATGTCAACCTAATGTAGGTTTTCCTAACTCGTATGTTTCTTTCCATGTATATGTTTAGTCCTTCGCCGTAAATCCTACGGGCTTCCTCACGTAGTTCTATACTACTTCAACGTAGTTCCATTATCCTTGAAATCGTTTTGGACTGTCACGCTTGTATATTCTTACCATGAATTCTTGAATGTTCGGCTAGAATTTATGCCACCTAGGACCACTAGGGATTATGCTACCAACTAAACGTTTTCGTAACTCGGTTTGGGTTTAAGCCACCTAGGACCGCTAGGGATTACGCTACTTACTAAACGTTTTCGTAACTCGGTTTTGTGTTTTAGCCATCTAGGACCGCTAGGGATTACTCTAACCGTCAACCACGCACTTTTTCCCACATATGTTTCGTGAATCGTTTTTCCATGTCTAGATACACATGTATCTCAATGTGCCATCCGAGTCCCGTGCCAGGCTAATCAAGAAATACAGGACTCGGTCGGGAGCTTTAGGTTATTTACCGATGCAGATATTAAGGTCTGTTTTTCTACCGGTGGTTATGGTCCCATGTGACCCCTCCGTCAACTACTGAAAGGAAATCCAAGAAAATCATGCACGAGAACTATACTCCGGCCATCCATGCCCTGCTTTCCTATTAGCCAACCTCACCCATAACTAGATAGCAAGTATATGGTCTGTTGGGAGTTCTCTGCCTTTCCGCATACGTACACGATTGACTAAAGATGGTAGGTAGTCGACGACGTGCTATCACAGGGCTAAACTAGATATCGACGACTCCACGCTAATCCACCCCAGTCTTTAGGTTGCTCGCACAGCAACCAAGGCATACCCTTGGTTCTTCTACCGCAGACCTTAACATCTATGAGCCCAGGAGGATCATCTGCAACCTCACAGAGGGATACCAAGAGTACCCTCACTTCCCCTGAAGCTACCGCTTCGTCACCCAGATCGTTGGAGCCTTTATCTAAGTCAGATAAACATTCGCTCCTTCTCGTGTGTTCGTTTTAAACGATGACCTACCGTATCAGGTTACTCATCTACCTGTGAACTGGTCCAATTGTCTTGACTAAGAATTATTACTTAGTTATCCTTAACTAAGGTTTATCACTTAGTTTCCCTTCCTTATATCCTTATTAACTATGATTTTCCACTTAGTCCCCTGAACTAGGGTTTTGTCTAATGGGTTAAGTGTTGTCATTCGAGTTCATGACTTACCCCGCCTACGAATCATGTCAAAATTGGCTAAGTATTCAAGTTCAAGGCTTAGCCCTACAAACCATGTATCAAGTTGGTTAAGTATATCAAGACGTTCATGACTTAACCCAAGATTATCGTGTCAGATTGGTTAAGTATGGATTAACTTAACCCTATCAAATTTACCGTGTCAGATTGGTTAAGTATAGGTTAACTTAACCCTATCAAATTTACCGTGTCAGATTGGTTAAGTATAGGTTGTCTTAACCTCATCAAATTACCGAGTAAAATTGGTTAAGTGTAGGTTAACTTAACCCCATTAAATTATCGAGTCGGGTCGGTTAAGTATATTTAAGAGGTTCGTGACTTAACCCTATCAAATCATCAAGTCAGATTGGTTAAGTGTAAGTTAACTTAACCCCATTAAATTACCGATTCAGATTGGTTAACTGTAGGTTAACTTAACCCCGTCCACTAGTCGTGTTTATAATTGGTTAAGTATCATTCTTGCGGGTTTACTTAACTCTACCACGCATCGCGTAATCCCAGTCGGGTGTTGTCAACCCATTTAGGTTAAACTAACCCATCCGCTAATCATTTTATATGGTTAAGTGTCTTTAAGTAATCAAGTCCGGTCTTACTTAACCTACCCATTCATGTCATATCGGTTAAGTGCCATTAGTCAAACTAACTTAACCTTATCATGTGGGATTTAGTAGATTAATGCACCCCAACCTCTCACGTTAGACTTTGTTGTGGTTACTGGTTACGCCGGGCGGGTCCGGGAAGCTTTACACCATAACCTAGTCTAACCTCGGGTTTTGAGTACGATATGACCAACTTCTCACATTGGGTCCTATTGTCTGTAGCTACTGGATTTGCCGGGCGGTTCCGGGCAGATTTATGCTACAAACTCAACCCAACCTCGAGTTGGACACTTTAATGTTTTCCTACTTATCATGTTCATGTCAAATTAAGGCTACGACAAAGTTCACGTCTTACACTTGTGCCCATTGTCTCGTTACTTAATTCATGTTAAATTTCATAGCCCATCTCACGTATGCCTAAACTACCCAAGGCGTATTCCCAATGCAAGTGAAAGCGAGTCAACGTAGTAGGAATAATATGACAACATATTGGCCTCAAATCATGTATGATAGCAAAAGGGATTGGCCTCAAACATGTATGATAGCATAAAAGGATTGGCCTCAAGCATGTATGATAGCATAAAAGGATTGGCCTCAAGCATGTAACAACCCTGAATTTTGGGGCCAATTTAAAATTTTAAATTTAGTAATTTTAACGAGTTTTAATATGTAAAATAATATATTTTAAATAATAATGATCACAAATTTGATTCAAATCGAAGTTAGAATGAATAATTTAATTTTAATTATAAAAGGAGTTAGAAATAGCGCTGTAGTTTGAAAAGTCAAACTTGAACTTTGACTGACCGCACAGGATGCAAAATTTAACGGATTTTAGTCAAACCAAAAATATTAGAATCTATTTAAAAATATCTTTCTAACGAATCCGAAAAATCGAAATTTCATAGCGGGAATCAAAAGTTATGCCCAGTTTAAAATTTAGAAAGGTCGCTATGAAATATATAAAGGTCAAAAATGCTACTTTTTGCATACGGAGGAATTTGGACTCGAAACCACTTCCATTGAGTTCAGAATGACATTTCTGCATTGGAAAACAGTAAACACTTATATATTTTGAGTTTCGAAAATTATATGTTTAAAAATTTATTTTTAATATTAAATATATTGGCCTTAAAAATAGTCATTTTTCAAACGACCTCCGTTTTCGACGAAACCACTTTTGTTGGAACCAGAATATCAAATTATTGCTAGGTTTCAATTTTCAGAATTTTTTGAATTAATATGTGAGCGTGGGAAAAGAAAATGTGTTTTGACTATTTTAGTTAAATTTAAGTGAATATTAGGCACACATCCCTAAAACGAAACTTAATTAGGCTCACATCCGGTCCTAAACTTATTGTAAATTAGGTCCCTATTTTTCAAAAACATATAAAAAAATATTAAAAAATATTAAAAAACCGTGTAAATTCGTATATAATTAAAACAATTAATCGTGAAAAAAATCAGATCAAAAAAACATTAAAAACAACGTCAAAATCATGAAATACAGAAAATCAACGAAATGCAGTAAATTGCATCAAAACATGCATATAAATCGATTAGTTGCATACATGTATGCATTTATTTCAAATCTGCGTCAAAACTGCAGTATAAATGCATACATGTATGCACATATTGTTAAAACATGCATCTGCTGATGCATTTATTTAAAAACTGCATACCTACGTGCAACTTATTCACGTTTGCATATATTTTGACATATATACACACATGTATGCAGTTATATAGAAAAACTGCATACATGTATGCAATTTTTCAAACAGGCGTGCATAAATATATGCATGTGTATTCGAATAGTTGCATAAATGTACCCAACTATTCGTAAAAGTTACATACATTTATGCAACTTTTTTTTTTGTAATTTCTGTGGACTTCCGAGAATATTTATAGATTTTAGAATTTTTTTTTTTTTTTAAGTGATAGCGCCTGAAAATTTGGACAGAAAACGAAAGAGGCGGAGGTATGGAAAGTGGCAGGCGGAAGATTCCAAGCGGCAGCTAAAATAGGGGGCGGGTTTACAGAGAAAACATTACAGGGATGTGGTGTGAATTTAAAACTTGCAAAATAGTTGCATACATGTATGCAACTTTTGCCAACATTTGCATACATGTATGCAAGTATTTCTGAAGCTGTTTTAGTTGAAAATGTATGCAGAAACTTGCATACATGTGTGCAACTATTTGAAATACTTGCACACATGTATGCAAGTATTTACATGTGAAAATAAAATGTGTGCAGAAACTTGCATACATGTATGCAACTATTTTAAATACTTGCACACATGTATGCAAGTATTGCATGTAAAAATATAACAGAGAAATACTTGCACAGATGAATGCAAGTATTCCGAATATGTGCATGATTTGATGCAAATTACTGCATTTTTCGTTGTTTTCTGTATTTTTTTGATTTTGATGCATGTTTTGATTTTATTATGATCTGAATTTTTGGGCGAGTACATGTTTAATTTAAATACGAATTATCGTGATTTTTTTATAATTTTTTTATATTTTTTTTATGGATTTTCGAAAAATAGGGACTAAATTTACAATAAGTTTATGACCGGGGTTTTTTTTATATTTTGAAACCTAATAGGGACCTCTAAAAAACGCACCCTAAATTTAAACGCCTTAAAAATAGCCATTTTTCAAACAGTCTCAGAATTCGACGAAAATAATTTTGTTGGGTTCGTATCGTCAAAACAAAGCTAAAAATGATTTTTCGGTAATTTTTAGAATTAATATATAATTATAATTGATTTTTCAGTGTAAACGGATAATTTTTGACTTTAAAAATTCATTAAAAATTCATACGAGCTCAGAATTGAACAAAATTAATTTTTCTAGGTTCGCAGCATCAAAACATAGCTAAATATATTTTTTGGGAATTTTTGAAGTTAATTTGTGGCCCCGGCATATTTAAATGTACGGTAGAAAATAAATTATTTATTTAATATTGCATTTTTAAATTAAAACCGAAAAAAAAACGTTACCGACATCAGAATTTGAGCCCGGGACATAGCCCATCGCGTTCAGAAGGCCTCAAAACGTTAAGATCGACAGTAAGCAGACCCAAATCCGACAAAGTCCAAAAATCCACCTTTTTAGCACAAATTTCAAGATTTATTAATAAAATAATATTTAAAAATCGGGCTGAACCCTAATGCCAGCCGCCACTGCAGTTTTTAATGGCTGAAACCATTCGAAATTCAAATGCTAAGATCTCTCAATCCGTTCAACGAAAATCGACGTATCATATACCGAATCGAAGAGAATTTCAAGACCTTTCAATCCATACGGCTAAGATCGAGTTTTAAGTCACGGATTTCGAGGCAAAGCACCCCCAAACCCGCCGCCTATTCAGCCTGCCGCACCCATGTGGACCCCACCACACCCTCCACCACTTCAGGCACCGAAACCCCTCTCCTCCCTCTTCGATTTGACACCCTCCGATCGTCTTCTAGTTGCTCCAATCTCAAGATAAATGGATCCCTAGTTTTGAACTAAATGGGTTCACAAATTGCATAAGTCACGGCTGAAAATGTTGAAGAAGATGGAGGATTAAGGTGGGTTTCGACTTTTGCCTAATTACAGTTGACTATTAATTTAATATTTAATTTGTACAAACTCTAAAATGCGATAACTTTCTCGTACGAGGTCCGTTTATCGAACCGTCAGTTGCGTTGGACTCGTCTTTCCGAAAGCTTCGCGATGGCGCAGACCGCAGCTGAAACAGAGACAGTCAAATTTCGACCAAAATTCAATGTGAGAATTTCTAATTTTAATTAATTAAATTAATTATTTTATCGCTGTTAGATAAATGTTTGTATCTTGTTTAATTAGATTTGCGCTGTGATGAATAGTGATTGTGGTTCTGATGAATTGGATTGTATTGTGTTGTTTAGATCTGTTGTTGTGTTATTTTGATCTGATGAATACAATAGAAATCATCATGTTTTGCAAAGTGGATTAAACTAGAATTTTTAACCCAATTAAATATATTATCTTGTTTGGGAATTATCAGATTAGAATCTTTAATCCAAATAAAATGTCATATTTTGTCATGTTCACCTTATGGACATTAAACAGATAAATATAACACCTCATATTTTGTTGTGTTGGAATTGACGACGAAATCAAATTATATTTTGTTGTGTTAGAATTGACAACAAGACAAAATTAACAATTTTTGTTAATTAGGTATGTAAGACAGAATTTACATTTTCTATGTAAACAGTATTAAAGAGAGAAAATTTACATTTTATGTAAATTGAATAATTAGAAAAGAAATTTACATTTATGTAAATAAGATAATTAAAAAGGAAAATTTACATTTTATGTAAATAAACTATTGATTTACATTTTATGTAAATAGAACAAATAGAAGGAAGGAAATTTACATTTTATGTAAATGAAAAAATAAGAATGTTAAGAAGGATTTAACATAAATTATTTATGTTAAAAGAAATTGGTAAGAGAGATTTAACATAAAATATTTTTTTATGTTAGGAAGAAATGTTTGGGATGATTTAACATAGAATTTTTTTTATGTTAACAAGAAAAGAAAATAGAAAGACAATAGAAGTTACACTTTATGTAATATGTCATAGTAGAAGTAGAATTTACATCTTATGTAAATTATAACATTAGATAGAAAAGTACATTTTATGTAAATGTGATAATAGACAATTAAAATTATATTTTTATTGTAATGTGAATTATTAAAAAGGGTGAACTAAAATTATACTTCTCTATCAAGTGAAAAAGAATGATAAAAATATTCATTTTTATCAAATGTAAAAGAAGGACAAATACAAAGAATGAAATAAAACCTTCATTTTATAAAAAAAAAGTAAAATATTATATTTTATGTGATTAAGATTTAAAGAAGGAAAGTTACATTTATTATGTAATTAGGAAAATTTACATTTATGATGTAATTAGATAAAAAGAACATTTTTTCATTATTTTTCCTTGTTATTAAAAAGAACATTTGTTCATATTCTCTTTTGTTGTTAAAAAGAAACCCTTTTTGTCAATATTTCTTTTGTCGATAAAAAGAAACATTTTGTCGCTACTTCTTCTTAATGGTAAATAAAAGAACATTTCTGTCGCTGATTCTTTTTAACATTAAAAAGAATCATTTTTATTGTTATTTCTTTTCAATAAAAAAAATCCTTTTTGTGTCATGATAGTTTAGATAAAAGTAGACACCTTTTTAGTGTCAAAATTGATGAATTAAAGAGTTACATTGTTTACTTACATTTTTGAAATATATATGAATTTAGCAGTAGCATTTTTACTTACCTTTTAGATGTAAGTAAAAGCATGTTTTGAAGAGTCATATTTTTATTTACATGTCAGATGTAAATAAAAGTATAAATTGGAATGTTTATATTTTTATCAATATTTTGATGTGGTAAAAGAGAAATGTTAATATCACATTTTTATCGATATTTCTGGTGAGATAAAAATAGCGATGTTAACATTTCATTCTTATCGTCATTTGAGTTACGATAAAATGAATACATTTCAGAACTGCATTTTTGCTGCATTTCTTTTTGTTAATAAAAAGTTCATTGTTATGCTGCATATAAAGAAGATATATTTAATTGGTAATGTCATGTATTGGATATGAAGGAAATATATTTATTTGTTATATACTGCATATGAAATGAAATGCATGGTTAAGATCATATTTTTGTCAATGAAAAATGGTAGCGATAAAATTTACATTTTTATTATGTAAAACAAAAATATGAACTCGCATTTTAAATAGAATTTGTGTTTTATATGTAAACAAAAGTAGGAATGTGCATTGAAAATAAAGATTACATTTTTATTATGTAACTTAGAATGAGAACTTGCATTGCAAATAAAAATTACATTTTTATTTGAACTAAAGTTATGATATTTGCTTTGCAAATAGAAATTACATTTTTAACTATGATGTGGAATTGGCATTGAAAATAAAAATTATATTTTTATTTGTAACTATGGTATGAAATTTGGCAAGCGAACAAAATTTACATTTTTATATGTAACTATGAATGAGAAATTGCACTGTAAATTTGAATTACCTTTTTATTATGTAGTTAAGGTGTGATATTACATTGTAAATTAAAATTTCATTTTTTTATGATGTAACTTAAGAATGGAATTTACATTGCCATTCTAAGTAGTCAAGATCATTTTCGTTTTGCATTGAAAGAGATAAGAAAAATTATTATTTTTGTTTGTCATTTAAAAGAATAGCAAAATTATTATTTTTGTTACATTGAAATTAGACAAACAAAAATTTATTCTTTTGTATAGAAATGAAGTTGACACCAAAATATGCATGTTGGTTGTAATGGAAATGAAACACAAGAATTCCTATTTTTGGTTGTAATTGGAATGATACACAAAATACATTTTGCGTGTCGGATATGTATGGAAATGGAAAAATAAAAGAAACCATTGTTTTGTGTGATGATTTATTGCATAAATAAGGAGAACTGTTGTTAGAAAAATATAGTAAAAAGAAATGGATGTAGGAATTAAATATAATTATATATAAAAATTAAAATCAAGCGATAAGAAATGGTTTCCAACTTATATATATATATATGCGAAAATTGTTTGGAAAGTCCGAGTTTATCTCATTCCAAATAATTTAAACGACGATTAAAATTCAAGATTTAAAGACGACCATAGAAGACAGACAGTCTTCACATCGAATGGACGACGACTGCTGATGCCCGTGATTGGAGTAGCTACCTTGAAGGGGCTACAGTGGTTGCCGTCCGGACGTAGTGTTGATTTATACGGATTTGACTTTCGCTCAGACCCAGAGCATAAGTTATAAATGGATTGTGTGTCTGACGTTGTACTCCGTTTATATCATGTTATTGATTTTCTGTCTATATATAAATGATTGGTGGTGGAGAATTTATTCTTTACTTAACACCCGTTTATATATTGATGGACAATCAATAGTACGATATGGATTGACAATGTGGCATGCTAAGATGAAGATGATCAAGGCTTTGTTGAAAAGCAGGCCTTGTGGTTATAATGTGACTTCGCGAGCCTCACAAACCGTTAGAGTCTAAAACAGGAGAAGGGAACGCAGGGAGAGCAGCACGTTTCTTTCTAGCTAGAAGTGGTGTTTGGGTTTTAACACGGCCTGACATTTTACTTATGTGGATGATGGAATGAGGCGCCTCGGATAGGTCCTATTGGACTGGGAAACGTGTGTTCAGGTATAACTAATCCGCTAAGCTGTATTTGCGGACCGGCCCTGCAGCTATCCAAGGGTTCTCCGCGGGGAATCCTGAGACACTAGCTAGAGTGCTCGAATCGGTAAGGAGCTCCTCTCTAGCCTTGACTCATGATGGAAACCAAAAATCCAAATACGAACCGCCGAATTTGATTATATTACTAGTACGGAGGCATAATATATGGGTACCTATACTTCCTATGATTGATACATTTACTTTGAAATGTTTTTGAAACATATATACACTAATAATAATATCAAATTCGTTTTTATCGTATCAAGCATTTCTGACCATTATAAGGTAAAACCCTATCCTCCGGTTTGCGTTGCATTGTGTGATGGGACTTGGGTCTTATGATGGTTTCATTTTTCTAAAAAGCATTGCGTTGTTTAACGATTTACTTTAATTTGTGCACAGCAATCCATTGGAATAAACTCGTTCCGCGTTAGCGGCGTGGTTCTTGGTTTTGCCTTATAGCTATTAGTTAAATTAGTTAAGAATTCTCACACCAGTCCCATGACTGACCCGTTGTTTGTTTCCACTTTTGCAAACTCGGGTGCCTTCTTTTCCATACGGGCAGTCGAGTAGCTCTTTGCAGATATTTATCTCTTTAGCAGGATCCTGGATTGAAGCTCAAAGCTGTGTCCAGAGCATAGTTATCTTCCGCTGCCTTAGTTTTATTATTTCCGCTGCAATGTATTAATATATTGTAATGTATCTTCCACTGTAATTTATTCGATGTACTCTGATATTCTGTACTCTGATGTGACATTTATTATTGATGTTATAAAAGTCTGTTGTTATTGTTATGATGTTGTTGTATTCCCAAAGTTAAAGTATTCGTGGATTTCCAACCTTTGGGTCAGACTTGTGTGGTTTATGGTCGATCCAAAGAGCGGGAATTTACGGTTCTTTACAGTTGGTATCAGAGCTCTGGTTAGCTCAAATCTTTGGGGTACAACTCGTTAGAACTGAACAAAAGACTCATCAGAGATTGGATTAGAAATATCCAATAAGAATACTCATTAAAGATAGGATCAGCAGTATCCTAGAATGAGAAAACTCATTAGAGATGGGGTTAGTAATGCCTTAGAATGAGTTGAGAGTAACAAGACTATAATATACGTATTTGTAATTATAATCTATTTTAGAAAATATGATTTTGAATGGATAAAAGATTATATATTTGAAAGTTAATCAACTATAAAATTATTTAAACCAACAAGAGTGGAAAAATGGGGTAGGATAATTAAACACTTTTAGCTTCGTTCCTTTTCGAGGACGAAAAGTTTTTAAGTGGGGGAGACTATAACAACCCTGAATTTTGGGGTCAATTTAAAATTTTAAATTTAGTAATTTTAATGAGTTTTGATATATAAAATAATCATTTTAATTAATAATGATCACAAATTTGATTCAAATCGAAGTTAGAATGAATAATTTAATTTTAATTATAAAAGGAGTTAGAAATAGCGCTGTAGTTTGAAAAGTCAAACTTGAACTTTGACTGACCGTACAGGATGCAAAATTTAACGGATTTTAGTGAAACCAAAAATATTAGAATCTATTTAAAAATATCTTTCTAACGAATCCGAAAAATTGAAATTTCATAGCGGGAATCAAAAGTTATGCCCAGTTTAAAATTTAGAAAGGTCGCTATGAAACATATAAAGGTCAAAAATGCTACTTTTTGCATACGAAGGAATTTGGACTCGAAACCACTTCCATTGAGTTTAGAATGATGTTTCTGCATTGAAAAACAGTAAACACTTATATATTTTGAGTTTCGAAAATTATTTGTTTAAAAATGTATTTTTAATATTAAATATATTGGCCTTAAAAATAGTCATTTTTCAAACGACCTCCGTTTTCGACGAAACCACTTTTGTTGGAACCGGAATGTCAAATTATTGCTTGGTTTCAATTTTTAGAATTTTTCGAATTAATATGTGAGCGTGGGAAAAGAAAATGTGTTTTGACTATTTTTGTTAAATTTAAACGCCTTAAAAATAGCCATTTTCAAACAGTCTCAGAATTCGACGAAAATAATTTTGTTGGGTTCGTATCGTCAAAAACAAAGCTAAAAATGATTTTTCGGTAATTTTTAGAATAAATATATAATTATAATTGATTTTTCAGTGTAAACGGACAATTTTTGACTTTAAAAATTCATTAAAAATTCATACGAGCTCAGAATTGAACGAAATTAATTTTTCTTGGTCCGCAGCGTCAAAACATAGCTAAATATATTTTTCGGGAATTTTTGATGTTAATTTGTGGCCCGGCATATTTAAATGTACGGTAGAAATTAAATTATTTATTTAATATTACATTTTTAAATTAAAACCGAAAAAAACGTTACCGATATCAGAATTTGAGCTTGAGACATAGCCCATCGCGTTCGGAAGGCCTCAAAACGTTAAGATCGACAGTAAGCAGGCCCAAATCCGACAAAGTCCAAAAATCCACCTATTTAGCACAAATTTCAAGATTTATTAATAAAATAATATTTAAAAATCGGGCTGAACCCTAATGCCCGCCGCCACTGCAGTTTTTAATGGCTGAAACCATTCGAATTTCAAATGCTAAGATCTCTCAATCCGTTCAACGAAAATCGACGTATCATATACCGAATCGAAGAGAATTTCAAGACCTTTCAATCCATACGGCTAAGATCGAGTTTTAAGTCACGGATTTCGAGGCAAAGCACCCCAAACCCGCCGCCTATTCACCCCGCCGAACCCATGTGGACCCCACCGCACCCTCCACCACTTCAGGCGCCGAAACCCCTCTCCTCCCTCTTCGATTTGACACCCTCCGATCGTCTTCTAGTTGCTCCAACTCAAGATAAATGGATCCCTAGTTTTGAACTAAATGGGTTCACAAATTGCATAAGTCACGGCTGAAAACGTTGAGGAAGATGGAGGATTAAGGTGGGTTTGACTTTTGCCTAATTACAGTTGACTATTAATTTAATATTTAATTTGTACAAACTCTAAAATGCGATAACTTTCTCGTACGAGGTCCGTTTATCGAACCGTCAGTTGCGTTGAACTCGTCTTTCCGAGAGCTTCGCGATGGCGCATACCGCAGCTGAAACGGAGACAGTCAAATTTCGGCCAAAATTCAATGTGAGAATTTCTAATTTTAATTAATTAAATTAATTATTTTATCGCTGTTAGATAATTGTTTGTATCTTATTTAATTAGATTTGCGCTGTGATGAATTGTGATTGTGGTTCTGATGAATTGGATTGTATTGTGTTGTTTAGATCTGTTGTTGTGTTATTTTGATCTGATGAATACAATAGAAATCATCATGTTTTGCAAAGTGGATTAAACTAGAATTTTTAATCCAATTAAATATACTATCTTGTTTGGGAATTAGATCAGATTAGAATCTTTAATCCAAATAAAATGTCATATTTTCTCATGTTCACATTATGGACATTAAACAGATAAATATAACACCTCATATTTTGTTGTGTTGGAATTGACGACGAAATCAAATTATATTTTGTTGTGTTAGAATTGACGACAAGACAAAATTAACAATTTTTGTTAATTAGGTATGTAAGACAGAATTTACATTTTCTATGTAAACAGTATTAAAGAGAGAAAATTTACATTTTATGTAAATTGAATAATTAGAAAAGAAATTTACATTTATGTAAATAAGATAATTGAAAAGGAAAATTTACATTTTATGTAAATAAACTATTGATTTACATTTTATGTAAATAGAACAAATAGAAGGAAGGAAATTTACATTTTATGTAAATGAACAAATAAGAATGTTAAGAAGGATTTAACATAAATTATTTATGTTAAAAGAAATTGGTAAGAGAGATTTAACATAAAATATTTTTTTATGTTAGGAAGAAATGTTTGGGAAGATTTAACATAGAATTTTTTTTATGTTGACAAGAAAAGAAAATAGAAAGACAATAGAAGTTACTCTTTATGTAATATGTTATAGTAGAAGTAGAATTTACATCTTATGTAAATTATAACAATAGATAGAAAAGTACATTTTATGTAAATGTGATAATATTGTAATGTGAATTATTAAAAAGGGTGAACTAAAATTATACTTCTCTATCAAGTGAAAAAGAATGATAAAAATATTCATTTTTATCAAATGTAAAAGAAGGACAAATACAAAGAATGAAATAAAACCTTCATTTTATAAAAAAAAAAAGTAAAATATTATATTTTATGTGATTAAGATTTAAAGAAGGAAAGTTACATTTATTATGTAATTAGGAAAAAAGGAAAATTTACATTTATGATGTAATTAGATAAAAAGAACATTTGTTCATTATTTTTCCTTGATATTAAAAAGAACATTTGTTCATATACTCTTTTGTTGTTAAAAAGAAACCCTTTTTGTCAATATTTCTTTTGTCGATAAAAAAAACATTTTGTCGCTACTTCTTCTTAATGGTAAAAAAAAGGAACATTACTGTCGCTGATTATTTTTAACATTAAAAAGAATCATTTTTATTGTTATTTCTTTTCAATAAAAAAAAAATCCTTTTTGTGTCATGATAGTTTAGATAAAAGTAGACACCTTTTTAGTGTCAAAATTGATGAATTAAAGAGTTGCATTGTTTACTTACATTTTTGAAATATATATGAATTTAGCAGTAGCATTTTTACTTATCTTTTAGATGTAAGTAAAAGCATGTTTTGAAGAGTCATATTTTTATTTACATGTCAGATGTAAATAAAAGTATAAATTGGAATGTTTATATTTTTATCAATATTTTGATGCGGTAAAAGAGAAATGTTAATATCACATTTTTATCGATATTTCTGGTGCGATAAAAATAGCGATGTTAACATTTCATTCTTATCGTCATTTGAGTTACGATAAAATGAATACATTTCAGAACTGCATTTTTGCTGCATTTGTTTTTGTTAATAAAAAGTTCATTGTTATGCTGCATATAAAGAAGATATATTTAATTGGTAATGTCATGTATTGGATATGAAGGAAATATATTTATTTGTTATATACTGCATATGAAATGAAATGCATGGTTAAGATCATATTTTTGTCAATGAAAAATGGTAGCGATAAAATTTACATTTTTATTATGTAAAACAAAAATATGAACTCGCATTTTAAATAGAATTTGTGTTTTATATGTAAACAAAAGTAGGAATGTGCATTGATAATAAAGATTACATTTTTATTATGTAACTTAGAATGAGAACTTGCATTGCAAATAAAAATTACATTTTTATTTGAACTAAAGTTATGATATTTTCTTTGCAAATAGAAATTACATTTTTAACTATGATGTGGAATTGGCATTGAAAATAAAAATTATATTTTTATTTGTAACTATGGTATGAAATTTGGCAAGCGAACAAAATTTACATTTTTATATGTAACTATGAATGAGAAATTGCACTGTAAATTTGAATTACCTTTTTATTATGTAGTTAAGTTGTGATATTACATTGTAAATTAAAATTTCATTTTTTTATGATGTAACTTAAGAATGGAATTTACATTGCCATTCTAAGTAGTCAAGATCATTTTCGTTTTGCATTGAAAGAGAAAAGAAAAATTATTATTTTTGTTTGTCATTTAAAAGAATAGCAAAATTATTATTTTTGTTACATTGAAATTAGACAAACAAAAATTTATTCTTTTGTATAGAAATGAAGTTGACACCAAAATATGCATGTTGGTTGTAATGGAAATGAAACACAAGAATTCCTATTTTTGGTTGTAATTGAAATGATACACAAAATACATTTTGTGTGTAGGATATGTATGGAAATGGAAAAATAAAAGAAACCATTGTTTTGTGTGATGATTTATTGCATAAATAAGGAGATTTGTTGTTAGGAAAATATAGTAAAAAGAAATGGATGTAGGAATTATATATAATTATATATAAAAATTAAAATCAAGTGATAAGAAATGGTTTCCAACTTATATATATATATATATATATATATATATATACACACACACACATATGCGAAAATTGTTTGGAAAGTCCGAGTTTATCTCATTCCAAATAATTTAAACGACGATTAAAATTCAAGATTTAAAGACGACCATAGAAGACCGACAGTCTTCACATTGAATGGACGACGACTGTTGATGCCCATGATTGGAGTAGCTACCTTGAAGGGGCTACAGTGGTTGTCGTCCGGACGTAGTGTTGATTTGTACGGATTTGACTTTCGCTCAGACCCAGAGCATAAGTTATAAAGGGATTGTGTGTCTGACGTTGTACTCCGTTAATATCATGTTATTGATTTTCTGTCTATATATAAATGATTGGTGGTTGAGAATTTATTCTTTACTTAACACCCGTTTATATATTGATGGACGATCAATAGTATGATATGGATTGACAATGTGGCACGCTAAGATGAAGATGATCAAGGCTTTGTTGAAAAGCAGGCCTTGTGGTTATAACGTAACTTCGCGAGCCTCACAAACCGGTAGAGTCTAAAATGGGAGAAGGGAACGCAGGGAGAGCAGCACGTTTCTTTCTAGCTAGAAGTGGTGTTTGGGTTTTAACACGGCCCGACATTTTACTTATGTAGATGATGGAATGAGGCGCCTCGGATAGGTCCTATAGGACTGGGAAACATGTGTTCAGGTATAACTAATCCGCTAAGCTGTTTTTGCGGACCGGCCCTGCAGCTATCCAAGGGTTCTCCGCGGGGAATCCTGAGACACTAGCTAGAGTGCTCGAATCGGTAAGGAGCTCCTCTCTAGCCTTGACTCATGATGGAAACCAAAAATCCAAATACTAACCGACGAATTTGATTGT
Source organism: Allium sativum (assembly GCA_030737875.1). Lineage (NCBI taxonomy): Eukaryota > Viridiplantae > Streptophyta > Magnoliopsida > Asparagales > Amaryllidaceae > Allium > Allium sativum. Next base: position 763,809,489 of record CM060912.1, on the reverse strand, counting down.
ATTACTAGTACGGAGGCATAATATATGGGTACCTATGCTTCCTAGGATTGATACATTTACTTTGAAATGTTTTTGAAACATATATATACTAATAATAATATCAAATTCGTGTTTATCGTATCAAGCATTTTTGACCATTATAAGGTAAAACCCTATCCTCCGGTTTGTGTTGCATTGTGTGATGGGACTTGGGTCTTATGATGGTTTCATTTTTCTAAAAAGCATTGCGTTGTTTAACGATTTACTTTAATTTGTGCACAGCAATCCATTGGAATAAACTCATTCCGCGTTAGCGGCGTGGTCCTTGGATTTGCCTTATAGCTATTAGTTAAATTAGTTAAGAATTCTCACACCAGTCCCATGACTGACCCGTTGTTTGTTTCCACTTTTGCAAACTCGGGTGCCCTCTTTTCCACACGGGCAGTCGAGTAGCTCTTTGCAGATATTTATCTCTTTAGCAGGATCCTGGATTGAAGCTCAAAGCTGTGTCCAGAGCATAGTTGTCTTCCGCTGCCTTAGTTTTATTGTTTCCGCTGCAATGTATTAATATATTGTAATGTATCTTCCGCTGTAATTTATTCGATGTACTTTGATATTCTGTACTCTGATGTGACATTTATTATTGATGTTATAAAAGTCTGTTGTTATTGTTCTGATGTTGTTGTATTCCCAAAGTTAAAGTATTCGTGGATTTCCAACCTTTGGGTCAGACTTGTGTGGTTTATGGTCGATCCAAAGAGCGGGAATTTACGGGTCTTTACAAAGCATGTATGATAGCATAACACTAGGTTCATCATCATAGGCATGTAAATGGTCATAAGGGGTTTAGGTTCTTTTACATGCATAAGCCCTAAGTCAAGTTCATATGAATATTCCACAAGCCAAATTGTTCTAAGGATTCATGCCAACATTTCCACAAGTCAAGATTAAATCTTGCATGATAAACTAAGTGAAACACAACATGAGTGGCATGATTTAATCACCAAGAAATAGCCCAAAGTAATAGGTTCAAGAGAGAGGCAAGACTAGATTCACATAGACTAGCATACTTAGGTTTCATCTCATTTTATTCCATGTCAACATTAGAACTACCGTTTAGATCTAAAAGTAGCTAGAACTTACAAAGCGTGGCTAGTGAATTAGGAGCAAGCATCATCATAGAATCGTTGTAGAAGCTCTAGGAATGATGTAGCAACTCTAGAAGCCTTGAGAACATAAGTAGCTCCTTGATTTGATGGAGAAAGATTGCTCCTTTGACATGGATCTAGTTTTGAATGCTCAAGCCTTTGAAGTTGGAGATGGAGGCCATGATCAAGAGAGATTTTGGAAGCACTTTGTTGTTAGAATGATTTTTAGTGATTTAGGTTAGGTCTTAGGGTGATTTTATAGGAGTTAGGACTAGTTTGGGCCCTTAGATTTACCCTAGTTTAGATCTGAGCCATCAAAAATCATCACAGGCCAACAAACCAGACCACAAGACCCTGCAGGTGCACCCAGGCCGACCTGGTCCGACCAGGGAAGTCGACTCCCAGGTCGACACCTAGGTCGACTGGGCAGTCGACCTAGTCCCTGTCGACTCCCCAGTCGACTCCCCAGTCGACCTGGGGCTGGGCGGGAAATTTTCCAGCCCAGTCCGTTTGGGGCTAAATTCGAATTTCGAAAATCTGTTTTCGTTTTCTGATTTTTCGTGAAACTTCTAGAGGCCATATTTCGGTCATACGGACTCCGATTTACGAAATTTCGGACTCGTTTCCAACCAGAATTCCGAGATGAATGCAATGGCGCAACCTGTTTCGCTTGATTCTTATTTCAAAATTTAATTCTGCCTCGATTCTTGTCTTAACACGTTATTAAAATTCGGGTTGTTACATTCTCCCCTGTTTTAAGGATTTCGTCACCAGAATCTCTAAGATAGGAAGAACGTATCCTACCATCCATCATCCATCTACTCAAAACATCATCCACAAGCAAACATTGTCCTTAAGAGATTTCTAATGCTGTATGAACATATGCAGAAAGTGTGTGTATATGTTCCTTATCTAATGCAAATGTTGAGGATTGATTGATCTTCTAAATGCAAATTATGTTTAGTGCCATGAATCCATATGTATGCAAATGGTCCTAGTCACATAAACACTATATGTGTGCACAACCATTCATCTATATGCAATATTCACATGATAACACATTCAAATTCATTCATAAACAAGCATAAACACGTATACATATGAAATATGAAATGTGACTGAACCGATCTAGTGCCTAGTGTGTATTCGCGCATCCTCGAGCAACCACTTGCAACCATATCAATCATAACATGTTTTCAAATACATGTTTACATCCACAGGGTTCTACCTAAGGTCCTCAAGATAGGACCGAGAAGATAAGCAGGATAAACTCCTTTTGGATTACAAGAAATCCCTTTCTAAACCCAACCCATGTCCTATAAAGCCCAAAAGGTTTAGTCAACCTAACTGATACCTTCAAATCTTGATATGTATTATTAACCGATGAGTCATACCCCCTATGGAGTTTGCAACAGAAATAAGATCGAAAATAGGACCGAGAGGATATGCATAAAAGATAGCATGCGGGTAAGCTCTACAGGAAAACAGGGATCAAGAATATACTCTTAAAAAGAAATATGATGCGCGTATCTTGTCTTCAATCTTCTAAGTCGCATTTCCTTGAGCTTAATTCCATTGTGCTTTGACCATCTTTAACTTCATGATTTCATTGCCTCTTAACTCCTATTTCCAAATATGAGCTGGAACTTACTTCATTGTCGCCACTCGTTCCACTTTTACTTATTCTCCCTCTAGTATACTTGGCTCAACCATATTCGTGCACTCATGGTTTCATGTAAGCTCTCCAAAATTCACTAGTGAATCATGGATCTCATTTACTCGCTCTACGGCATTCCACGCAGAAGAACTTATCTCTTGAAAACAAACAGATGCCAACCATGTTACCAAGTGTACTTACTAGAGTGATTCCCATAACTCAAGCACAAGCGAAATGAACCGTCCGCCTTAGTGGCGAACTCTACTCGAACGGATTACCAACAAATGCATCAAGAGACTCTAGGTAACCAATCATGACAGAACCCTAAAGGTTATATGAGACTTCGAGGGTATTACCGAGGCAAGTCAAGAGCCTAACTATCCTTCTTTCAAAACCGAGAATGGCACCCTTACTGGATAACCACTCCATTCCTAGAATTCAACTCATAGCTTAAAAGCATAAGCATTTTTCCCAAAAGTCATAGGCGTCCTCCAATCCAAACAAGTCATGAATAAATGGACCGATTCCTCAACAAGATTTGAGAAAAAATGGGATCCTCTACTATGCTAGTACGAAGGTGCAGAGACTCAACTATCGAAGAAGACTTAAATGATGTGGTGATCAAAGAAAAGTCCTGATGGGATGATAGAGAAGAAAAGCTAAACCTTTCACAGAAACGTTACCATCCTTCTTAGGTATGCTAACAGTGAGAGCATACGATTGCCCTCTCGATGATCTTGTCCTCGTCTCATAATACTTTGACTATCTTTCCCTTTTTATCCTACTAGAGATACTCTCTCTTGTCATGGGTTTTATCATTCACCCTTTTCCTCCTTTGTGGATTGAGCCATACCAACCAGTTTCTTGTTCTTAAGCCTGTATCATTTATCCTTGTTCTTACTATTCTTTCTTACAACGCAATAACAAGCCTCTCGAGAACTGTCTCCATCGTACCGGAAACACTGACGTAGTTAGAAAAAAGATTAGTCGTAGTTCAAACCATTGTGACTACAGGTGGAGGAAAGAAAGGAAAAGAGATTCAATCAAGGAAACAAAGGATAATGGTAATGGCCTTTGGGGAATAGCCTTTTTTAAAAATAAAACTTTCCTTGAAAAATGCTTCTTTGTAAACGGTTTTCAAATAGTTTTCAGAAGGTTTTAAAACTTTTGCCCAGTCTGGTAAACCTTCTGCTCTGGTACCAAATGTAACACCCCACCTCTGCCAGGGTCACTCACAACAGAATGAACAAGCTTTGGAGGGGCGTTCATGCACAGAAATATTACAAGACAGAACATATAAAACAACGGAAGGAAAAACCAAATTTCATTACCTCATAAAATTACAAGGTCTAACCCTTTTACATCAAAATGCCTTTAAAAGCCATTACATTGGAAACCTGTCTTGCAATAGTTAAAGAAGCATAAGGCCAAAGTCATAAAATATTCCCCAAGTAAAATGGTAAATTAGCCATAGCCAAGAAAAATCCAAGCCATACATGATGACCTTGAAGCAGAAGAAGTTCGAGCTAAATAACAGTATTTCCTCCCTGAAAACCTAGGCGGGGCGGGGGGGGGGGGGGAACGGAAGACAAAGAGGCGAAAGAAACGGGGTCAATCATAAAGACTGGTAAGCCCTATCTACTTCCAACATAAAAACAGGTAAAAGGTAACATGACATGCATAAACTGAAAGTAAACATAAGGATGATGACAAGATAGACAAGCTAAACTAAGGAAACAGGATGAACTACTGTATAGAGATAAACTACGGTCACTATGCGTCAAGTATAACATCCCAAGGTTCTATCGAGTATAAACTCCCAAGGTTCTATCGAGTAACACACCCCAAGGTTCTATCAAGTATATTTTCCCTGCACCTTCCATACTAGTATCCCAACCCGTGTCATGTGTTAGCTACAAAATGTCCCTTGCCCAATGTCATGAAATGGTCCATGTCAACCTAATGTAGGTTTTCCTAACTCGTATGTTTCTTTCCATGTATATGTTTAGTCCTTTGCCATAAATCCTACGGGCTTCCTCACGTAGTTCTATACTACTTCAACGTAGTTCCATTATCCTTGAAATTGTTATGGACTGACACCCTTGTATATTCTTACCATGAATTCTTGAATGTTCGGTTAGGATTTATGCCACCTAGGACCACTAGGGATTACGCTACCTACTAAACGTTTTCGTAACTCGGTTTGGGTTTAAGCCACCTAGGACCGCTAGGGATTATGCTACTTACTAAACGTTTTCGTAACTCGGTTTTGGGTTTTAGCCACCGTTTTAGCCACCTAGGACCGCTAGGGATTACGCTAACCGTCAACCACTCCCTTTTTCCCACGTATGTTTTGTGAATCGTTTTTCCATGTCTAGATGCACATGTATCTCAATGTGCCATCCGAGTCCCATGCTAAGGCTAATCAAGAAATACAGGACTCGGTCGGGAGCTTTAGGCTATCTGCCGATGCAGATATTAAGGTCTGTTTTTCTACCGGTTGTTATGGTCCCACGTGACCCCTCCCTCAACTACTGAAAGGCAATCCAAGAAAATCGAGCACGAGAACTATACTCCGGCCATCCATGCCCCACTTTCCTATTGGCCAACCTCACCCATAGCTAGATAGCAAGTATATGGTCTGTTGGGAGTTCTCTGCCTTTCCGCATACGTTCACGATTGACTAAAGATGGTAGGTAGTCGACGACGTGCTATCATAGGGCTAAACTAGATATCGCCGACTCCACGCTAATCCACCCCAGTCTTTAGGTTGCTCGCACAGCAACCAAGGCATACCCTTGGTTCTTCTACCGCAGACCTTAACCTCTATGAGCCCAGGAGGATCATCTGCAACCTCACAGAGGGATACCAAGAGTACCCTCACGTCCCCTGAAGCTACCGCTTCGTCACCCAGTTCGCTGGAGCCTTTATCTAAGTCAGGTAAACATTCTCTCCTTCTCGTGTGTTCGTTTTAAAAGATGACCTACCGTATCAGGTTACTCATCTATCTGTGAACTGGTCCAATTGTCTTGACTAAGAATTATTACTTAGTTATCCTTAACTAAGGTTTATCACTTAGTTTCCCTTCCCGTTATCCTTATTAACTACGATTTTCCACTTAGTCCCCTGAACTAGGGTTTTGTCTAATGGGTTAAGTGTTGTTATTCGAGTCCATGACTTACCCTGCCTACGAATCATGTCAAAATTGGCTAAGTATTCGAGTTCAAGGCTTAGGCCTACAAACCATGTATCAAGTTGGTTAAGTATATCAAGACATTCATGACTTAACCCTAGGTTATTGTGTCAGATTGGTTAAGTATGGATTAACTTAACCCTATCAAATTTACCGTGTCAGATTGGTTAAGTATACGTTAACTTAACCCTATCAAATTTACCGTGTCAGATTGGTTAAGTATAGGTTGTCTTAACCTCATCAAATTACCGAGTAAAATTGGTTAAGTGTAGGTTAACTTAACCCCATTAAATTATCGAGTCGGATTGGTTAAGTATATTTAAGAGGTTCGTGACTTAACCCTATCAAATCATCAAATCAGAATGGTTAAGTGTAAGTTAACTTAACCCCATTAAATTACCGAGTCGGATTGGTTAAGTGTAGGTTAACTTAACCCCGTCCACTAGTCGTATTTATAATTGATTAAGTATCATTCTTGCTGGTTTACTTATCTCTACCACGCATCGCATTATCCCAGTCGGGTGTTATCAACCCATTTAGGTTAAACTAACCCATCCGCTAATCATTTTATATGGTTAAGTGTCTTTAAGTAATCAAGTCCGGTCTTACTTAACCTACCCATTCATGTCATATCGGTTAAGTGCCATTAGTCAAACTAACTTAACCTTATCATGTGGCATTAAGTAGATTAATGCACCCCAACCTCTCACATTAGACTTTGTTGTGGTTACTGGTTACGCCGGGCGGGTCCGGGCAGCTTTACACCACAACCTAGTCTAACCTCGGGTTTTGAGCGCGATATGACCAGCTTCTCACAATGTGTCCTATTGTCTGTAGCTACTGGATTTGTCGGGCGGTTCCGGGCAGATTTATGCTACAAACTCAACCCAACCTCGAGTTGGCCACTTTCATGTTTTCCTACTTATCATGTTCATGTCAAATTTAGGCTACGACAAAGTCCACGTCTTACACTTGTGCCCATTGTCTCATTACTTAATTCATGTTAAATTTCATAGCCCATCTCACGTTTGCCTAAACTACCCAAGGCGTATTCCCAATGCAAGTGAAAGCGAGTCAACGTAGTAGGAATAATATGACAACATATTGGCCTCAAATCATGTATGATAGCAAATGGGATTGGCCTCAAACATGTATGATAGCATAAAAGGATTGGCCTCAAGCATGTACGATAGCATAAAAGGATTGGCCTCAAGCATGTATGATAGCATAACACTAGGTTCATCATCACAGGCATGTAAATGGTCATGAGGGGTTTAGGTTCTTTTACATGCATAAGCCCCAAGTCAAGTTCATATGAATATTCCACAAGCCAAATTGTTATAAGGATTCATGCCAACATTTCCATAAGTCAAGATTAAATCTTGCATGATAAACTAAGTCAAACACAACATGATTGGCATGTTTTAATCACAAAGAAATAGCCCAAGGTCATAGGTTGAAGAGAGAGGCAAGAATAGATTCACATAGACTAGCATACTTAGGTTTCATCTCATTTTATTCCATGTCAACATTAGAACTACCGTTTAGATCTAAAAGTAGCTAGAACTTACAAAGCGTGGCTAGTGAATTAGGACCAAGCATCTTCATAGAATCGCTGTAGAAGCTCTAGGAATGATGTAGCAACTCTAGAATCCTTGAGAACATAAGTAGCTTGTTGATTTGATGGAGAAAGATTGCTCCTTTGACATGGATCTAGTTTTGAATGCTCAAGCCTTAGAAGTTGGAGATGGATGCCATGATCAAGAGAGATTTTGACAGCACTTTGTTGTTAGAATGATTTTTAGTGATTTAGGTTAGGTCTTACGGTGTTTTTATAGGAGTTAGTACTAGTTTAGGCCCTTAGATTAACCCTAGTTTAGATCTGAGCCATCAAAAATCGTCACAGGCCAACAAACCAGACCACAAGACCCTGCAGGTGCACCCAGGCCGACCTGGTCCAACCAGGGAAGTCGACTCCCAGGTCGACACCCAGGTCGACTGGGCAGTCAACCTAGTCCCTGGGGGGTCGACTCCCCAGTCGACCTGGGGCTGGGCAGGAAATTTTCCCGCCTAGTCCATTTGGGGCTAAATTCGAATTTCGAAAATCTGTTTTCGTTTTCTGATTTTTCGTGAAACTTCTAGAGGCCATATCTCGGTCATACGGACTCCGATTTACGAAATTTCGGACTCGTTTCCAACCAGAATTCCGAGACGAACGCAACGGCACAACCTGTTTTGCTTGATTCTTATTTTTAAATATAATTCTGCCTCGATTCTTGTCTTAACACGTTATTAAAATTCGGGTTGTTACAGACTTGCCAGAATATGTCTAAAGCATGGGATACTAAGAAGAGATAATAAATTGCCTTCGAAAACAGATCGCCCCCATAATCCACCGGAAGGATTTATGGCTATTGCTCGATTAATGTGTCTAGTTGGGGCGATACCTCCATTTCCACCTTTTGTCGTTGATTTTCTAAGACAAATGCGGATTGCCCCCATGCAGCTGCATCCCAACTGTTATGCTTATCTATACACCTTGTACATAGCATACAAAGAGATTCTAGGCATAGAACCTACCTTCGATGACATCCACTTCTTTTATAATTTCAAACATCGGACTCAAGAGACTCCCTCCTTCTCATACTTTGAATCAGTCCCTAAATGAAAAATTATCACCGTTCTATTCAGCAGCAAGGCTGGCGATCCAAAACCTGAATGGTTTTATATCAGACAACAACCGGGGTGCGCTAGGAGATGGACTAAATCAAGTAAAACATCTATTTTCCATATTCCAGCTTTAAGTGTTCATGTTGACATACTAACTTGCTTTCATTTTTATTCGCAGTTGACAACCCAAAGCAAATATCAGGTCAATTATACTCTGATCGTTTGCACCAGTTGCTCAATGGTGACCAAAAGTTCTTGATCATCGATAGTGTTCTTAAGGATGAGTATCTCCATCGTCACGGGTTACTATCTATTACCCGTAGCATAGGTCACGGGACAGGTCCGTATGTGTACATACCCCCGGTTGACGTTATCCCCAATACAGGTGAGGGTTCAAAAGGTCCAACAATGCCTCTCAGGACTCCTCCCTCTCCATCTTCAACTCAAGACGATGAACTAGCCAACACAGCTGAAGTATAGAGAAGGGTATGCTGTTCCTGATGAAGCTATCTCTCCTGAAAGTCCAACATCCCCTAGAGAGCTGCCGCTAGACGCTTCTCAAGGAGATGTTCCTTCTACTAACGATTCTACATTCAAAGGTATAGGGAACCTTCCCTTGCCCGAAACGATTTATACTTCAGAGGACTTTGGAACGAATCCTTTAACTTTCACTTCTTCAGAAGAGACTACTCCCATAAAGACCAAAGAGCTTACTCGTGCTAGTCTGACTTCAGGCTCGGGTTTGTTGGGGGGGGGGGAACACCACTTAGGATGCACTTAATACATTAGCACCACACGTCACAGCACTTATGTCCTATGCAAATGTCAATTCTGAAGTTCACTTGTATTGTTGCGCAGGTACAATGTCACGTCCTTATTATGATCTCGGGAAGATTCGCCGTTGCATGACCAGATCTCCTCCTGACACCGATCATGATCGCCGGGAGAACCGAGGAAGAGATGACAAAAGGCATCATGACTCTCATCGACCTCATGCTTCACGCTCTCGTTCTCCTGTTCGGTCGGATTCGGATACGTATAAGAACTATCAGAGTCGTCGTGGAGGGGACATACCACAATCCAAAGATCAAATTTCTCCCCAAGATAAATATAATTGAGAAAAGAGTCCACCGAAGCACACCGATTCGCGAGACAAGCATAAAACTTCTGAGAAACGAACAGAAAAAGTGACGCAGCTATCGTCCCTACTAAGCGGAAACACTTTGAATTATCATATTGCAGACCTCCACCACTGGATGCCGATTCCAAAACAAAACTAGCTTATCTGGAGAAGCAGTTCCCGAATCATTACTTCAAAAATCTAACTTTCTTACCCGCGCTCGAGCCTATTTCTTCAAAGTGGGCAGATGAAGATAAGGCAAAGATTGACGCAGTAGAGAAAGAGTACTCGGGGATTTACAAGTATTCACATAATCTTTCCAGAATCATTCGGAACTTGATCACAGACGTCGATGCAATGAAGAAAATTACAGATTCTGTTGAAAATGTCTTGAAAAATCTTGAGAAAGACCTGGAAGATACACAAAGTCAACTTGCCATTACTCAGCGAGATGCCAACTACTTCAAAAAACAATTCGAAGAATTGCAAAAGCGTTATCATGACTTATTGGAATCTCATAGTCAATAGCATTTAGAGTTGAAGAAACAAGCTGAGGACACTAAATCAGAAAGTGTCAGAGTGCAATCAGCGTATAGTACTCTTGAGCAAGAAAAGGACGAGTTGGCGAGGAAGAACGCTGAGTTGGAATCCAAATTAATGGAGGCTGAGATTAGAGCTGCCTTAGCAGAGGGGAATCTAGATAGCGCTATCAAGTCCGCAGAAGAGACTCATAAGTAGCTATCAGAAGCTCAAAAAGAATTGCATGGCTTTGGCGAACTGATAATAGAATTCTTTGCACATATAATCCGTCGCCGAAACATCCCCTGGATCGAAGACTATCCGGCTACCTTAGTTCATGTATGGAATCAAATCATCAAATGGGAAAAAGATGAACTTAATGTAGACTTTTTTGATGAAGATAAGCAAATGGAGAAGTATCTGGAGGATGATGAACTAGCACTCCTGGCCGAGGGGCGTCTCCTTATTGCTGCCACCATGGAGGAGGAGAGACGCCGAGACAAAGGAAAAAATGTCCCTGAAGATGGTTCCTCTTCTGTTTCTGTCGAAGCTACTGGTGTAGAGGGATACGATCCCGAATACCCGGGGATTCCTAAAGCGCCTCTTCTATACCCTATACCTGAATCAACATCTGAAATAGTTGCCACCCCAATTGAGAAATCATCAGAAGGTATTTCCACCTTTTTGCCTCAGTTTGTCAAGGCAGTCCATCGAGGATTATTTGTTTTCTCATCAGTTGATAACTGTTGCTTCTCATTCTGTATGTGTTGAACCGACCGAGAAGATTGACGTACATCAGGGAACCACCACTGGGGAAAAATTTGTGGAAAAGGCTCAAGGAGAACAGGATAAGGCTACCATTATTAAATCAGGAGGAGGGGCTGAAGGTAAAAGGGAGGAGGCTACCAATAAGACTCCCCTGCCACCTAACGTCAACGCTTCTCATGATGATGAAATGATAGACGCTCTGAAAGATGATGATGGTAACAACGAGCATGAAGAAGAACCTGATGTTTCTATAATTGGGGACTCGAGGAATCCTGATGACGAGACTCTGGCTGAAATGAAGGCCAAACAAGACAAGCGTATGCAACTAAAATCGAGGAGATAGATCCCGAAAGTGTTAAGCCCCTTGTAGTAGTGGATGCCGGGTCGAGGTTAGTTGTTAAGCATTCAACTAGGTCAATTATAGAAGAGCTTGCTAAAAAAATTTCTCTTGATCCCAATGCTCAGACTTCTGGGAAGAAATCTACTGGTTCTGGAACCTCAATCACAGAGAAGAAGAAACCAAAGCACCTCATGTCTGATGCTGAGAAGGAAGCTAAAAAAGCTCTTAAGGCTGCCAAGAAATCCAAGTCCACTCCAAACCCTAAGTGATAATGTGCTTTTTTTGTTACTTTGATATTCTATTGGTCCGCTATTGTTGCAGCGAGTGCGGCCCTTGCAACTTTTGCTTGAATTCCCTGTACAAACTCATGTCTTTGTAAATAAAATAGTCAATTTCCTGCAATGTCAGATAGTTATAAGTTCGGCATATCACATTACAGTTATATAATAGAGTCGTTATTAAAGGGGAACAACATGTGTACACATATATTCCCCCAATCAATCTTGGATAACTGACCAAGGCTTATTCAAGGTTGATTAAATTCAACATTTATTTGCCCCCGATTCTCTAGCGGGGACATATTCCTTTCGTCATTGATGCTCGTTCCTTTTAGCATCTTTATACTCTCCTGTCTCATAACCAAGTTAGAGTATTAATGAGGTGGTCTCTCATCGGGGTGCACCTTCACGCCTCAAGGGACGTCGTCTTCCCGTCCTTTATACTCTCTCTCTCTCTCGATTCTTGAGAGTTGGAGTCAAGAATGTCGTTTTCCCATTCTTTTGTGTTTTATTGTACAAATGGTCATTTTATTCGCTCCTGCACATAAGTTATTTCCAGCTTTCCAAATCTAATTTAATATTTCGTGTTTCATGGTCATGATAGAATAATTGTTGAAGACATAAATAATGCAGGAAAGTAAATGACACACGATATTTTTATAGTGGTTCAGCTAAGTCGTTGCCTACATCCACTTCATAATCCTTTGTTCATATAAACAGACTTTTTAAGGCAAGTCGCGCCTTTTTACATAGCTTATAAAAACAAAAAAGAAGACATTTCACATTTAGCTCAGGTATGGTCGTAGGTGCTGAGCATTCCAAGCTCTGGGAATCTCTTCACCGTCCACGGTCGTTAGCTTGAAGGCTCATGTATCAGCCTTCCGTTGGATGGCGTATGGTCCTTCCCACTTTGGACCCAATTGGGTTGAAGGTGGAAAAACTCGTTTTAATACTAAGTCTCTTGGTTCGAAGGTCTTGAAGCGGACTTTCCAGTCATAGTAACGTGCTACTTGATGTCGATGTCTTGCGGCGCGCAAGTCTGCTTCGTCTCTTTTTCTTCAACCATATCAAGAGACTCTAGAAGAAGTGTTCTATTTGTCATCGGATCATAGTATGTTACTCGATGAGAAGGGACTTCTAGTTCTATCGAGATTACTGCCTCTGACCCGAAGGCGAGCGAAAAAGGGGTATGGCCAGTGGCCGTCTTGAATGTTGTCCTGTTGGCCTACAAAGCCAGTGGTAGCTCATCTACCCACTTGGCTTTGGTCTGCTCGAACCGCTTCTTCAAAATAGATTTAATGACCTTGTTTATTGCTTCGAATTGGCCATTTGACTACGAATGAGCTACAGAAGTGTATCGTTTGTCAATGATGTACCTTTGGCATAAGTTTCTGAATTCGATACTGTCGAATTGCGTCCCATTATCAGTTCGACAGATAATGTTTCTTACCACAAAACTAATCATCTTTCTTGCCGTGATCGTTGTTAAAGGTTCAGCTTCCATCCACTTCGTGAAATAGTCCACGACGACGATCGCGTACTTTGGTCCCCCTTTGGCAATAAGTGACACTCCGATAATATTAATTCCCCACATGACAAACGGCCATGGGCTTACCATTGACTTAAGCCGAGTCGGAGGTACTCTGGGAATTTTGGCAAATCTTTGGCATCTGTCGCAGCGTCGTGAATAATCATCCGCATCTTTATTTACAGTAGGCCAAAAATATCCATACCGCAAAACTTTCTTTGCTGGTGTTTGGCCCCCGGTGTGGTCCCCACACTCACCTTCGTGTACTTCTTGCAGTACACGTTTGATGTCGTTGTATGCGATACACCGTAGCAGGGGAATTGAAAACCCATGGCGATAAAGGACGTCGTCCTGTAACACGTATCTTGCAACCTTATGTCTTACAACTCGTCTCTCGCTTTTCTTCACTGGGACAATTCCACTCTTGAGAAAATTCTTGATTTGTTTCATCCATGATTCTATCTCTGGATCAACTTCTAAGGCTATTCTACTTCCATCAGGTCGAAACTCGGCGATTCCAAAACCTCTATCGGAATCATTTTATTTTCTTCAGGGTTATCCGAACTTGCTAGTTTTGCTAACAGATCTGCTTTCTGGTTCTCTGTTCTTGGGATATGCGTTATGTTATAATGCTCTAAACCATCCAACAACTTCCTTACTCTTTCGAGATAAGTAACAAGCCGGGGTCCTTTAGTAAAAAACTCCTCGCGTACCTGGTACACAACTAATTTAGAATCGCAATATATGTCCAATGTCTTCACTCCTAGTTCTTTGGCGAGCTTCAACTCGGCAATCAGGGATTCATATTCGGAATCGTTATTGGTAGTAGCAAATTCTAATCGTAACGCATAGTAGATAGATCGTCCTTCAGAAGTGGTCAAAACAACTCCGGCGCCGGACCTTCGATCGTTCTTCGCCCCGTCCGTGCATAACTTTCATGGGCTAAGCTCCAACTCTTGCTCTGATGTGACAACCTTGTTCTCCACTTCTTCCTCATCAGGGATCATGAATTCCGCAATGAAGTCAGCTAAGGCCCGCCCCCTTATAGATCTCCGTGGTTGAAAGTTCAAATCGAATTAGCTCAGCTCGATATTCCATTTAAGCAACCACCCTGAAGCTTCAGGTTTTTGCAACACTTGTCTCAAAGGTTGATCAGTGTATACCACAATCGGGTGAGCCTGGAAGTAATGACGGAGTTTTCGGGAGGCAATCAAAAGACTATAAGCAAGCTTTTCAATCTTTGGATAGTTTCGTTCCGCAGCGGCCAGCTTCTTGCTTACATAATATACAGGCTTCTGGACCTTGTCTTCTTCACGTACCAATGTCGTGCTGACCGCATAAGATGACACTGCCAGATAGACATACAAATCCTCATGATCCACAGGCTTTGATAGTATCAGAGGTTTCTCTAATAAGTCCAGTAAATTCTGGAAAGCTTCCACACAATCGGGAGTCCATTCAATATTATGTTTCCCTCGTTTTATCAAATCGAAGAAGGGGACACATTTTTCTGTAGATTTAGAGATAAATCTGCTTAAAGCGGCAACCTTCCCTGCCAAGCTCTGAACATCTTTAATCTTTCACGGCTCTTGAATATTCTTTATTGCTGCTATTTGAGTAGGATTTATCTCAATCCCTCGAGAACTCACGATAAACCCGAGGAACTTTCCAGATGCGACCCCAAATGAGCATTTTAAGGGGTTTAACTTCATCCCATACCTTCTAAGGATACCAAACATTTTGGCTAAGTCTTTTGTATGGTTAGAAGATTGTCTAGACTTCACAAGCATATCGTCCACATAAAGCTCCATGGTTTTTCCGATTTGACTGTAGAACATGCGGTTGACCAAACGCTGATACGTGGCTCCTGCATTCTTTAATCTAAATGGCATTACCACATAGAAATACAACCTTAAGTCTGTGATGAAACTTGTGTGTTCCTGATCTGGTACGTGCATGGGAATTTGATTGTATCCAGAATAGGCATCCATAAAGGATAAGAGCTCATGTCCAGCCGTCGAGTCTACTAGTTGATCAATCCTAGGGAGAGGAAAGCTATCTTTCGGACATGCCTTGTTCAAGTCAGAAAAGTCAATACATGTACGCCACTTCCCATTAGATTTTTTGACCAGTACAGGATTCGATATCCAATCGAGATATTTTGAATCCTTAATGAATCCATTCTCCTTCAATTTCTCTACTTCTTCCTTCAAAGCTGCTGATCGCTCTGGCCCTAACATCTATCTCTTCTGTTTGATCGGCGGGTGCTTTGGATTAATGCTTAAAGAATGGCTCATGATAGTAGGTGAAATCCCACACATGTCAGCGTGAGTCCAGGCAAATACATCTAAATTTTCTCTTAAGAAATCAGCCAGCTCTTTTGCTCAAATTGGATCCAGTTGCGATCCGATCTTCAGTACTTTTGTCAAATCTGTTTCGTCAATAGATATATCTATTGTCATCTCATTGGGAGTCGCCTTTCTGTCCTCGGGTTCTCTATCCTCTTTGGGATCTATATCCTCGAGCACATCTAAAGGCGACTCTCTTGGGGTTGGCCCCCTTATTTGCTATGCTAAATTTTCCTTTAAAGGGGGAGAATTGTCTTTGGATTCTATATTCAATCCCTTCATTAGCATCTTCAACTCCGTCATATAACAAGCTCGTCCTGTAGCTTGGTCACCTCTCATCACCCCAATCCCTGTGTCAGTCGGGAATTTAAGCAACAGGCACCAAGGTGCAATACACGCCCTAAACTCGGCGAGGGCCGGTCGACCTAGGAAAGCATTGTAGGGTGACTCTACATCCAAAACTACAAATGGTAGGATCCTCACTCTCTGGCAATCTCCTTATCCTAGCATCACTGGTAATTCTATGTATCCCATCGACGCCGTTGATGCCCCATTGAAGCCCTGTATCCATCCTTCGCAAGGCTTCATATTTTTTGCTTCGAGTCTCATTTGTTCAAAAGCTTTCTTGAAGAGAATGTTGACTGAGCTTCCATTATCTACCAACACTTTATGGACTAAGGCGGGGCCGATGGTCGTGGTAATTACTAGTGGGTCTTCAGTTGGTGATTGGATTCCGGTATCATCTCTGTTACGGAATATGACATCGTCCGACATTGTCTTTTGTTGTTTTACTGGAGTGATGTCTTCGAGGTTACTACATTCTCCTACCTCGAAATGCTTGGCGGCATTCACGTATTGATCCATCGCTTTAAAACTACGACCAACTAGATGTGGTCTACCTATAATGGTATTAATAACAATCCCCTTACCTTTCTGATGGGCCGTGGACTTGGAAACAGGCTGGGCTTGATTCGGAGCTGGTCCTCCTTGCCCTCGATCCCTTGGGGCAACCTTGTATTCGTCCAACTTCCCTTCCCGCAACAATTTCTAAACTACATCTCTCAAATGACGGCATTCATTAGTGGAATGGCTGTGGGTTCCATGGAACATGCAAAACTTCCCTGTTGCGATCTCCTTCTCAGTGGAGTCTCTAGGCAGTGGCTTTTTGTATTGCAATATGTTGTACGTATCCAAGTAAATATTTTTTCCAACATATCACTCAACGGCGTATAGTTTTCAAAAGTTTGGAATCGAGGCCTTTTACTGGAACTACTCCATCGATTTCTGTTCCTTCTATTGTCGTTGCCATTTCGGTTGTTACTTCCTCCATTCTGGTTACCGACGTTCACCTCAACCTTCCCTGAACTGTCGCCAGATTGCTTTACGGCAACATTACTTTGAACGCCTTCCCTTGAGGCTCCTTCAGACTTCCTTTTCCTGTTTGCTTTAACTTCCTCTCGCCTTAAGCGAATATTGGCCTTTTCGTAAAACAACTCCCTAGTGAGGGTGACTTTCCAGATAAGTAATCCCCAAATTATGTATCTGGGTCAACTCCTTCTATTAGAGCCATCAGAATAGTGGGTTCATGAGGGTCACTAACTTCAGTGACGGCAAGATTGAAGCGATCTAAATACGATTTCAAAGACTCACCTAGAGCCTGTTTGATCCTTGACAACTCTATGACATTCTTGGACTTTCGGGCATGAAGTCGGAATTGGTTCATAAAACGCTCGCTCGATTCTGTGAAATTCGATATCGACCGTGGAGGGAGTCGGGTGAACCACATTAGCGCCACATCTTCCAGATATATTAGGAAGGCTTTACATTTTACAGCATCAGGAGCTGCTGCAGCATTCATGAACCATGCATACCTCATCAGGTGTTGTTCTGGGTCTGTTCTCCCTGAATATCGATCCATTTGAGGTAAGTTGAATCACCAAGGGAACTGGAAATCCAATATATCATCTGTGAAGGGGGTATGACTTCACTCAATGCCCCAATCTTCATTCGTGTACCGTCGACTTTCGAACATAATCTGACGCACCATCGCCCATACATCGGCATTCGTTAATGTTTGCACGGGTTCTCTAGGTCTGATATTCGGATTACCTCTAGGTTCCTAATTAGGGGACAGTCTTCTGTTTCTAACTGCGACTACTCTACACTGCTCTCTATGCTCCCGGTCGATCTCGGGAGGAAGAGGCTGAAGAAGCTACTGTTGTGTAGGGTTAGTTATATTAGGATCCCTGGGAGGAACATGGGATCCACGCATGGGTAGCAACATAGGCTGTTGGAGGCTTGGGTCATCAGGTCCTAACACACGATGTAACACCCCGTATTTTCTGTGAACTTAAGAATTACAAATCTGAGTATAATTAAAATATAAAATCAGAATTAAGGGAAACGGGTTTCGCGGTTGCGTTCGTCTCGGAAAAATACGCGAAATAGAGTCTAAAATTTCGTAAATCGGAGTCAGTATGACCGAGATATGGCCTTCAGAAGTTTCATGAAAAATCAGAAAAACGAAACAGATTTCAAAAATGCAGAAAACGAGCCAGGCGGGAAAATTCCCGCCCAGACCAGGTCGACCTGGGGGTCGACCTGGAGGGGACCAGGTCGACTTGGGAGTCAACCCTAGGGTCGACCTGGGGATCGACCTCCCTGGTCGAGCCAGGTCGGCCTGGGTGCATCTGGATGGGTTTTTGGGCTGTTTTGGTGAGCCTGCGACGAATTCTGACAGTTCTGATCTGTTTTAGGGTTTATCTAAAGGACTAAAACAACTAAACACACCTATAAATACATCCTAAGACCTAGCCTCCTCTACACACAATTCTATTCTGCTTTTTCTCTGCCTCTGTTCTAGTAAAAATAAAAATGGCGTCGCTACTCTGCTGGAATCAAAACTAGAAGCTAATCAACATCAACCTAAGCAATTAAATTCAAATTTGAGATAAAAGCTTCTGCAACAATTCTGTAACAACTAAAGTTCTTTCTTTAATCCAACCAAGGCAAGTACAGTTATTTTCTGCTATAAACATTAATTATAATTCTGATATGTTTTTAAATCTGAATCTGAGATTGTATATCTGTCAGATCTGTTTTTCTGTGACTGTTCTGTATCCCTTTCTGCTTCCTTTCTGTTTTTATAGCCAGGCTACCACGAGCCTGTGCCTAATCTCATAAGAGATTAATGTATGAACGCAAATTTTGGGACAAATAATGAATGATGCAAAATTTGACAAGACTGAATTGAACATATGACTTTAGATCTGAGGCATAAAATATATTGACATATGACTTGGGATTGGATGCATGAATTTGACTGTAAACATGTAATTTATATATGTTGTATGCATAGTGTACATCTGTAACTAATTAGAGAAATGAACATATGTTATTTAGATCTGTAATTAATTAGAGAAAAATAAGCATATGTTGTAAACTAGTTTTAGACGTATGCATATTCTGTGATAAAAGAAGAGAGGAACCATTGTAAGATTACATATGATTTGAGACTTTGGACAAAATGCATATAAAAGTCAAGATTTGATTTTTAGAAGATATGATTTAAAGATTTAGATTGTTGGGTATAGTTTGCATAATGATTCATGACTTAAAAAGAAGAAGATATGGAAACTTAGGTGTAAAGATTTACATTAATTAGGATATCTATTATTGCGATTACACCTAAATAGGGATTTTTGGATATATGGCATGCATTGTAATTAACGGTTATATTTGGTATAATTTATATGTGAATCTGCTGTAAAATGCTAGTTTAACAAAGATTGGAACATATGTTATATGGTAAATTATGTCCATATTCTGCGCTATGTAAATTTATGCAAACATGGAGTATATGTTCATATTGTGAATCATGACAATTATGTAGGCATATGAATTTAGGCCTAATTTATGATTAGGCAAGGCATGTAAATAGAACCTTTAGAAATATCAAATTTGCTAAATCTGCTAATTTGCCAAGTTGCCTAAACTGCTAGTTTTGTTATGTTGCCTAAACTGCAAATTAGATTGAAGTGCCTAATCTGTTAAAACTGTCTGTTGAGATGCCTAATCTGTTATCTACTAAAATCTGTTATCTGCTGTGTTGATATAATCATCCTGTTATTGATATAATCTGAATGGGCATATATATTGGGAGTACGCATAAACGGTAAATTATTAATTAATTGGCCGCAAAGATAAACATGGATAACTCGAGGTTAGAATGAGTTTGTGGCGTAATTCTGCCCGGAACCGCCCGACATAATCCAGTGGCCGCAAACAATAGGTTCTAATGTGAGAAGTTAGTCATAATGTGCTAGAAACCCGAGGTTAGACTCAGTTTGCGACAGAAACCTGCCCGGAACCAACCAGCCTAACCAGTAGCCGCAAACTGTCAGTCTAATGTGAGAGGTTTGGGCATTAATATTTAATTAATGAAAATCTAAGATAATTATGATGTCTAAAACGTGTTGGGTAAGGTTAAACCAATTGACCAATGAGTCTGATAAACCCGTTCCGTGAATCTGTAGGCCCAATACAAAGTTAGACAAATCTGAAAAATCTGTACATCTGATCCGTTAGTCTGAAAACTTGTTTACTTAATTTGTGAACTAGTAAATCTGAATTCTGTATGTCTGAACTTGTAGACAAGTTAATCTGAAATCTGTTAGTCTGGGGACACAAGGTTAGGAGGGGAATTACTTGTGTCATCTGTTGTTTGGGACCCATATTAGTCAGTAACCCTTTCTGGTATCAAAACTTTGACCCAACAGTAGGTAGGGTCCGGGCACGCTTACTGAACTAATTATAAGTGGTTCATTCTGATAATGGCGAGGGGTGTTGATGGTGCGTTCCAACCGGGTCATGTGCGTGCATGGATCCCGGTCTGCCTCTGAGGATATAAGACGCCGTGACATCTGTAAATAGGTCTGTGACAATTGGTTGTCACTTTAGGGAGTGATACACCCTACTGTGGGGCCGACACAGGATATTTATGTATTAGGGAGCCGATCGCTTGGGGTAGGGTTTTAGGGTACACTTAGTTTTGTCTGTTTCTGTTGGTACCGTCTGTTTCTGTTGGGTGGTAACACCTGTCTGTTTCTGCGTGGTACCGTCTGTTCGGGTGGTAAAGGCCCATTACTAGTGTACACCTAATTCTACATTCTGTTTCCATAGGGATTAATCTGTTTCTGCTTCTGTCTGTTTCTGATCGGGTAGTAAAGGCCCATTATTAGCATTCTGTTTCTGTTAAATTATTCTGTACCCGTTCCTGCTTCAGTTTAGACATTAGGGTGACACCTAATTCTATTAGTGCAGAGAAGTGTAAAGCAATAGTTTATGTCATTCTGTTCTTCTGTTATATCTGCTACACCTGTTACAGTTATCTCTCATCCAGTTTTATGTTCATGTCATATTATTATTATCTGTTCATATGCTGAAAGTCACTGGACTTGCCAGACTTTTTGTCTGACCCTTGTTGTTTCGCCTCCTTTCTTCCATTTCCCCCCAGGTTATCCAAGAAGGGAATACTTTAGCTTGATCCAGATTTCTCTTTGCATGAAGTGCTTAAAGTATGGCTTGGCTCTGTATAGCTTCCGTTCTATGGGGATTATGATTTTAAACCATGCATTTTGAAGGCTTTTGTACAAGACTGATATTTTGTACTTGAATTCTGATATTGTGATTTGGAAGGATGTAACCATATTGATTTCTGTTTCCGCTGTAATAAAGTTAAAAATTTTCAAGTACTGTTTTATCTGTCTTGTAAGTTTCTGTTCTGTTTACTAAAATGCTCCACCAAAGTTAAGGCATTCCCATTGTGAGTGACCTTAACGGAGGTGGGGTGTTACACTTGGTATCAGAGCTGAAGGTTACCGGATTTGATAAAGAATTTTTGAAAACTATTTTCAAAAAGGTTTTGAAAAGGAAGTATTTTCAAAAGTAAAGCTTATTTTGAAAAACATAGTCCCCTAAGCCATATATCTATCTTTTGATCCTCTGCTTGAATCCTTGTTTCCTTCTTTCTTGAGTCTCTGGGGCTCCCGGCTTTCTGGGAGGTAACCTCGTCGAAGGACAAAGTAGTGCCCGACTTCCATCGATAGCTGTAGTAGTTTCACCTGCGGCAAGTTTTCTTTAGAGCTTTGAAGGATTTTTCCGGGCGATGGAGGCAGCTTTCGAGGGATTGGTCAACGTGTTACACAAGGATAGTAAAGATGAGAATGATGAGGTTTGGCTAAGGAGCACAACCCAAAGGTGAGAAACCCATATAGACTTAGTTCACAATGGAGGCAAAAGGAAAACACAAAAGAAGGAAGGAAAGTTTGAAGATAAGGAGGAGGAAAGTGTTTTACTTATGGAAGCTCGACTCATCTGAATAAGGATTACCGAAAGAGGAAGGGGAGGGTGCTTGCTTCAACTGTGGTGAGATGGGGCACTTTACTAGGGACTGCCCGAAGAAACAAAGGCAAGGACAGAGGACAGGACCAACTTTTGGAGGGCAGACAAACACTCTCAAGGCTAGTGGATAGGATAGAAATAGGGAAAATTTCTGTAGAAGGTTTAATTTTCTTATCTGATTATGGAGTTAAGACTTTTTCTGATTCTGGTATTTTGATTTTGTAATCGATACTCTGCACTTTAATACTAGTATTATTTATGAATTCTGCTGTAGACTCAGACCTATAAGGGTTATGGCTCATCTGTTTGAGATTGGGGTTTGAGGGATATCTGTGTTAGGCGTCAAGTATGACGCATACATTCTGAGTTTTCGTGGGGTATGATTTTATCATGCTTAACTTCCTAAGAGTCATTAGGGAACCTGATCTGTACCAGTAGCCTGTAAATATTTGAATACTTCTGATAAGATTTCCAGTTTTGACATTATCTAAAGAAGGTAATCCTCTAGGTGTCAATTTGATGTTGGTTTCAGTCTTTGGGGCCGATACTTAGGACCTATGTCTAATGGGAACCAAGTTTTTGTTCTATCTGTACTCACCTCCATCATTCGACTGTATCCTATTGATCGAATCTTCGAACTTTAGGTAGAAACTAATGGGTGTAAACATGTGTTTGAGACATGTTATGTTTGATGGTTGCAAGTGGATGCAAGTGGTTGCTAGTGGTTGCTCGTGGACGCATATACACACACTAGGCACTAGATCGGCTCGAAAACACTCTCATACTGCATATGGATGTGTGAGCATTTTACATTTTTATGGATGCAAAATGGTTGAATCAGCACATGGATGTTGCATATGAGTGGATGGTTGTGCACTCATATAGAAATGATATGTATCAAATAGGAAAATTGCATACATATTGGACTCATGGCACTGACATAATTCGCATTAAGGAGGTCAACTGAATCAGTAGGCCGCCTGATCTTTGCATTAGATAAGGAATATATACACACACTTTTGCAAATGTTCATACAACACTAGAAATTTCTAAGGACAATGGACGCTTATGGATGATGACTGAGTAGATGAGTGATTGGATGGTAGGACACATTCTTCTTAACTTGAAGATTTCGGGGACGAAATCCTTTAAGGAGGGGAGAATGTAACACCCCGTATTTTCTGTGAACTTAAGAATCACAAATCTGAGTATAATTAAAATATAAAATCAGAATTAAGGGAAACGGGTTTCGCGGTTGCGTTCGTCTCGAAAATATACACGAAATAGAGTCCGAAATTTCGTAAATCGGAGTCAGTATGACCGAGATATGGCCTTCAGAAGTTTCACGAAAAATCAGAAAAACGAAACAGATTTCAAAAATGCAGAAAACGAGCCAGGCGGGAAAACTCCCGCCCAGACCAGGTCGACCTGGGGGTCGACCTGGAGGGGACCAGGTCGACTTGGGAGTCGACCCTAGGGTCGACCTGGGGGTCAACCTCCCTGGTCGAGCCAGGTCGGCCTGGGTGCATCTGGATGGGTATTTGGGCTGTTTTGGTGAGCCTGTGACGAATTTTGACGGTTCTGATCTGTTTTAGGGTTTATCTAAAGGCCTAAAACAACTAAACACACCTATAAATACATCCTAAGACCTAGCCTCCTCTACACACAATTCTATTCTGCTTCTTCTCTGCCTCTGTTCTAGTAAAGATAAAAATGGCGTCGCTACTCTGCTGGAATCAAAACTAGAAGCTAATCAACGTCAACCTAAGCAATTCAATTCAAATTTGAGATAAAAGCTTCTGCAACAATTCTATAACAACTAAAGTTCTTTCTTTAATCCAACCAAGGCAAGTACAGTTATTTTCTGCTATAAACATTAATTATAATTCTGATATGTTTTTAAATCTGAATCTGAGATTGTATATCTGTCAGATCTGTTTTTCTGTGACTGTTCTGTATCCCTTTCTTCTTCCTTTCTAAGACGACCCAAAATCCCGTTCAGACGGAAACAAGGGTTATCTTTGGAATATAACCCAGAAACAGATAATAGAAGAACAAAATTAAATAAATACACCAGATAATGAACAATAGAATATACTGGATAAAGCAATCATCAGAGTTACACAGTATACAGGATCTTACTTAGAACAAATACAGTTCAGCTATACATAAATGTCTACTGCGGAAAATAAACAAAATATGTACAATTGGAGCTAAATAGCATAAAAAGAAATAAATGATAGAATCCATCTTCAGCTCCAGCTATCCAGAAAGAACCAGCTAAACCTGAATACAAGGCTGCCCGTGTGGAAAAAGGGGCACCCGAGTTTGAAAGTGAAACAAACTATGAGTCAGTCATGGGACTGGTATGAGAAATCTACTCAACACATATATAATTTGGCCAATCCCAGGACCACGCCACTTTCGTGGAACGGGTTTACTCCATTGGATTGCCAGTGCTTTAAAACAAATCATTCCTTTAAACATCGCTATGCTTTTTATAAAATGAAACTGTTATAAGACTCAGTTCCCATCACACAATGCAACGCAAACCGGAGGATAGAGTTTTTACCTTATAACGGCCGAAATATGCTTGATACGAACAAAACAAAGGCATTTGATATTATTGCAAGTGTCTATATGTTTTGAAAAACAATTTCAAATCATAATTATCAATCATAGACGGCATTAATGCCCCATACCACTATGTCGCCATATATATATATATATATATATACAATCACAACCGCATGATGTCGTATTTGGAAATTGGATCTCCGTCATGAACCAAGGCAAAAGATAGTCCTTACCGAATTCGAGACGCTCTAGCCCGTGTCTCAGGATCAGAGCACGAGTGACCCTAGAATCGTCAGGGCCGGTCCACCGATGTGGATTAAAATCCCTGAACATTGCGTTTCCCCGCCCTTTGGGGCGTCAACGAGCCAACGAATGACTCCATCGGACCCGGATTGTCCGACCAAACCGAGGCGCCTCGCAACAGCAACAACCACATAGGTGAAAAGTATATAAATGTCAGGGCTGGTAGGTCACTGACACCACCCCAGCTAGAAAGAAACGCATGCCCTCCCTGAGGTCCTTCTCCCGTTTCTGGTTCATACCGGGGTGTGAGGCTCGCGAATTCACGTTATACACAAAGCTACGCCACACAGGCGGTGCTTTGATCATCACCACAAGACTTTGCTTTTCAACATGAGCCCTGATCACTGCATCTTAGCATGCCACACAGGCAATTCATGCCATGCGACTGATGTCCATCGATATACAACCTCTGAGCTCGTGCGTTTCAGAGAAGGGCGTTAAGCAAAAGAATAAATTCTCCGCCGCCAAACAGATGTATATTTAATAGAGATCAATCAACACAGAATAAAATCCAATGTCAGACACACAGTCCATCTACAAGTCCGTTCTGGGTCTGAACGAAACCGGAGGCAATTAATACCTCGCAAACCCATCGATCACCACGTACGTCTGGACGATCACCACTTATTATCCATATTTCGGGATGCCTCCCAATCAGGACCTCGGTTACCATCCAAACGAGGTGATAATCTCCGTTCTTCGACCACCATCTTCATCTTCAAATTTCAATCGTCGGTCAATTATTTGAAATGAGAGTTAACTCGGCCTTTTCAAATAATTCACGTATATTTAGAATTTCAAATCAATCTATTTCAATGGTTAAATCATTCGACAACATCCATTTTGTCCCTTAATGTAATTTTCACACCCAATACATTCAACCATCAAATACCACCTAAATCGAGCAAATTCAGTTTATTTTCATTCCATATTGTTTATGGTATTTTATAACGATTTTTCGCTATTTTTATTTATTTTAAAATAGCTAAATCATTCAAAACGACGCTTCGGGCCATAGCGCGGCCGTGGCGTTGTTTTTCTTCAAATTTGATTTACACATATCTGAAAATCTAACCGTTGGATCTTCACAAAATTTACGTCATTAGAAAGGTCTTTTCAATACGAATCCAACGGTTCCAGTTTCGGGAAAATCCGACGGTCGGATCTCCCGGTACAATCGTTTGAAGTTTCGATTTCAAAATACGAACTACAGCGTCGTTATTCGATTAAATATAATTATATTTATATATATATAAATATAATTGTTTCTGGCGCTGTTTTTCTTCAGATTTGAATTAAACATATCTGAAAATCTAACCGTTGGATTTTTTTCAAGGTGGGTGCCGTTGGGAAGATATTTCCAAGGCGAACCCGACGGTTGAGGTTTCGGGAAAA
Source organism: Allium sativum (assembly GCA_030737875.1). Classification (NCBI taxonomy): domain Eukaryota; kingdom Viridiplantae; phylum Streptophyta; class Magnoliopsida; order Asparagales; family Amaryllidaceae; genus Allium; species Allium sativum. The sequence continues at coordinate 763,783,264 of CM060912.1, read as the reverse complement.
ATCCAATGTTCGGATTTCCCGCACTAGTTGTTTGAAATCACGGTTTCAAAATACGAACTGCACGGCCTCGTTTCGTTTTAATTTTATTTATATTTATATATTTATATAAATATAGTTCATTCAATGATTTCAATATCGTTTTCACTTCAAATATTTCACTAACACCTTAAAATTTTGGAAAATTTCGCCATAACCTCCCCTGCACCGCGAGCATCGGGAAATCTCAAATAGCTTCCCCGGTCCTTCTAATCTCAAAAAGAAAAAGAAAAAGCCAAGCGGCTAGCCAACAGGCTCATAAAATCATCACCCAAACAAAATAGTAAATGTGTACCTATTTGTCAGGCACAAAATTTATTTCTCTTCTCTAGCCCCTTTGCTATAACCTGTTCAATAAATATGCATGTACGTATATATAGTTCTTATCATTTATCATTTTCTATTCAACTTCATATTTGATTTCTATTTGGTTTAAATACACCATTCATTCCAATGTTACATACATAGGTACAAATCATATCATTAGCTAATTAATGAATATTTCAACTCATATATATTTATTTGAACAAGTGGCTATTTTTAACACTTCACATTTCAACGATTCACGCAGATAATAAAAATGTGATTTTTATTGTAAAACAACCCATTTCAAAACACTATTATTTTATATATTTCATATTGGTGAGAAAAATAGGATTTTTCTTATAAAACAATTTCTTTTAAAACGAGATTATTTTACACAGTTCATATAGTCGATAAAAGGTGATTTTTATTATCAAACAGTTTATTTCAAAATATGAATACCATTCAACACATGAATTTCTAATCAACGAATGAATATCAATTCAACACATGAAGGTTTTCTATAGTTTCTATATATAGATAAAAATGTGATTTTTATATTTAAAACGCGAATACCATTCAACACATGAATTTCTAATCAACGAATGATTATCAATTCAACACATGAAGGTTTTCTATTCAATGAATAAATATAGTTTAAGCAGATGAAAATAATTCAAACACACGAATATTATTCAAAATTTCGGCAGCATAACGGCAGGGTAGTTAAAACCGGGACCGTCCCTAGTACGGCTCCTCGCTCTACCTTAAAACCTCGCGGTTTTTGACAATGGGGATCGTGCATCTAGTTCGCACGCAGGCGGCATGTATATATTTATTTCATTTCCACAAACTAATCCTATGTGGTTTCAACCAAATATTTCTCAACCACAAATGGGTATTTTTCAACCACAATCAATCAATATCAACCACCAAACAATCCCAAACAATCATTCGCTATCAATCAATTTTCACTCCAAACACAAACAATAAATATCTTCCATGGTTTGTGGACGAGGGGCGTATATATATATATATATATATATAGCAATTCACTTTTATTTCCACACATATATAATTTTTACAACGCATATATAACTTATACGTCGAACATACAACTTATACAACGCTTATACAGGAGGTGTACAACGTTTATATAACTCATACATTGACTATATAATTTAAACATCATCGTTTTCCATATTGTTTTTAAATCAGAAATCTCACATTGGGTTCCACTCCACCAAAAATAGCAGAAGGCTCAGAAAAATACGCGGTCTCTTCTAAAATGTAGAAGGCGTCCACACGGTCACGATGTTTCCTGTTTCATCGAATTTCGTTAACATAGCAAAAAGATATGATTTTTCGAAGTTTGCAACTGTTTTAAACTGTCGAAATCAGTTAAATAATTAACAGCCGATTACCTTTCAGAATCTTCAAAACTAGGTTTTGATCTTTCAGGCAGTCCGTTGATTGTTGCTTCGATCGGACAGCGCCACCTTGTCGGGCTAGGAGAGGCGCACGTGCGCCAGGGAGGAGGTCGAGCTCGGTGGTCCCCAGGCGGCGGAATCGGGGTGCGAACGGCCGAACTTCTCGAGGGTGGTTCTCCCTCTACAGGCCACGAAAAAATCCAATACTTATATGGATTTGAAGATCACGAGAAGTACTACAAAAACCTCAACTGTGGCATTGGATTTCATTGAGCGGATCAGAAGAAAAAGAGGAGAGAAGGGAGCGGCTAATTTCCGCCGTTGCTTGAGTCGGGGAGAGAGAAAATCAGGGGGGGTGCGTTCTGACATGGCCCAATCATTTTTTTTTTAATTTATAAAGTTTTAAAAATCCGAAAATAACCCTTGCCTCTCGCGAACCCCAATCCAAACCCAACGACTGTCGTCCCTAGCGTTTTACCCCCATTCCGAACACAATGGGATATGTTTCGTAGGTCCATTCGACTGTTTCAGTTAGTTTCCATTCAAATCAAAATATAAAACATTCAATATTTAATTTGAACGTACATTTCAATTTGCCAGGGCCAAAAACTGATTCGGAAAATTCCAGAAAAATAAATCTAGCTATGTTTTGACGATACGGTCCCAACAAAACTAGTTTCGTCAAATTCTTAGACCGTTTGCAAAAAGGCCCATTTTTGGTCGATCCAATTTAACTATAATTGACCAAAACACATTTTCTTTTGCCACGCTCACATACTAGCTTCAAAAATTATGAAATTTGAAACCTAGCAATAACTTTACATCCCAGATCCAACAAAAGTGGTTTCGTCGAATTCCGAGGTCATATGCAAAATGGCCATTTTCACGGGCTATATAAATTCCATAGCGACCGTCCTGAAAATTCATTCGGCCATAACTTTTGCTTTCCGCTATGAAAATTCGATTTTTCAGATTCGTTAGAAAGGTATTCACTAACAGATTTAAATGTTTTTGGTTTCACTAAAATCCGGATTGTTTTGCACCAGGTACAGTCCGACAAAGTTTGAATTCAATTTTTGAAACCGCAGCCCCTTTTCAGGCCTTGTTTATAATTATAATTAATTATATTCGTTTTCAATGGCCGATTCAAACTCACTTTTCATCTTACTTATTTAAAATATTTATTTTAAATATTTAAAATCCATTATTTTAGCCAATTTAAAAATTTTAAATTGGTTCAGATTTTCTGGGTCGTTACAATCTCCCCCACTTAAAACTTTTCGTCCCCGAAAAGGAACAAAGTCGAAAGTGGTTTGATAAATCTACAATCCCACAATACAACAACCCATTTGTTTTTAACCTTCCAAAAGTATACTAATCAAATCCTATATCCCTTTAAAAATCATTTAGAGTATAGAATAAATAGTGCACATCCATGGGAAGAAAATAGCAACAGAATAGAGAATTACATGGTAATGCAAAGTATGGTAAATGTACCTTGCACCAGAGTCAAACAGAGATATCTACTCGGCATCTGGGGTAAGCTTTCTGAATGCTCTCCTCAGTTTCCCAAGTACAATCTCGCGGATCTCCACTCCATTGCACTTTGACCAAGCGAACCTTCTTGTTCCTCAGCTCTTTGGTTTCTTTGCCTATTATCTTTAGCGGCTCTCTTCTCACAGCTAATTCTGGGGTTATTTCAATGTTATGTTGAGATGCTTCTTCCACGATCAAGTCTGGATCATGAACGTGCTTTCGAAGTTGAGATATGTGAAATACATCATGAATTTCAGGCAACCAATTAGGCAGTTTGACCCTATAAGCGAGCGTTCCGATCCGTTCCAGAATAGGAAACGGACCAATAAATTTGGGCGCTAACTTTCCAGTTTTACCGAACCGGATAACTCCTCTCATCGGCGATACCCTCAAATATACATAGTCGCCAACTTCAAAGGATATATCTCTTCTTCTTCTATCGGCATAGCTCTTTTGTCGGCTTTGAGCGGCGAGTAATCGCTTCTTAATAAAATCGACTTTGTCGGCAGCTTCTCGAATCATATCAGGACCCAACACAAGTCTATTACCCGGTTCGACCCAACAAGCAGGAGATCGGCACAGTCTACCATATAATGCTTCGAATGGCGACATTGTCAGACTCGCCTGGTAGCTGTTGTTATAAGAGAATTCAGCCAAATGCAGATGGTCTTCCCATAATCCACCGAATTCTAGAACACAAGCCCGCAATAGATCTTCTAAAATGCGATTCACCCTCTCAGTCTAACCGTCTGTCTGAGGATGATAAGCGGTGCTCAAGTTCAACTTCGTTCCGAGTTCTACTTGAAATGCTTCCCAGAATTTGCTAGGGAATATTGTATCTCTATCATTGACTATACTGAGCGGCACTCCATGCAGTCTAACTATTTCCCTGAAGTATATCTGCGCCAGACTCTGAGCAGTTCTATTTGATCTGACAGGTATGAAATGGGCGGTCTTCGTGAAGCGATCTACGATCACCCAAATACTGTCATTTCCTTTCCCGGTTCTGGGCAAACCATCAATGAAATCCATAGAAATATGTTCCCACTTCCAACCAGGAACTTCTAGCGGTTGCAACAATCCAGCCAATTTCTGTTGGTCGCTTTTGACTAGTTGGCAAGTAGGGCATCGGCTCACATATATTGAAACGTATCTTTTCATATCCTTCCACCAGAATGTTCATTTGAGATCGTTATACATTTTGGCTACACCAGGATGGATACTTAGCTTGGACTTGTGACACTCGTCTATCATTTCCCTTTTGAGTTCGGGGACGTCAGGAACACAAATCCTTCCTTTCAATCTCAGGGTCTCGTCGTTATCTATTTGAAAACACGAGGGTTCGCCTTTCTGAATCCTTTTAATCATATCCATAATAAAGTTATCCTCCTTCTGAAGAATAGATATTTTGTCTATCAAGGAAGTCGTGATAATAAAGCTGGCGATCATTACATTCTTTCGGCTCAGCGCATCGGCCACGACCTTGGCTTTCCCTGGAGTGTATATAATTTCAAAGTCATATGCTGCAAGAAACTCCAGCCAATGTTGCTGCCTCAAATTCAGGTCTTTCTGGGTGAACAGATATTTCAATGACTGATGATCTGTAAACAATTCAAATCTCTCACCCAGAAGATAGTATCTCCAGATTTTCAAAGCGAATACTATAGCCAATAACTCAAGATCGTGAGTGACGTAGTTTTTATCGTGTGGCTTCAGTTGACGGCTAGCATAAGCAATCACTTGACCCCTTTGCATTAACACTGCCCCAAGGCCTTCTCTAGAAGCATCAGTCCAGACTTTTAGATCCTGGTTGCCATCGATGATGGTTAACACTGGAGCAGTCGTTAGTCTTAACTTTAGCTCTTCGAAAGCTTCCTCACTTTCTGGAGTCCATTTGAACTTAGAATGCTTCTTTGTAAGCTTCGTTAAGTGACCAGATATCTTCGAAAAGTCTTTAACGAACTTTCGGTAATAACTAGCCAATCCGAGAAAACTGCGGACTTCAGTGGGAGTACTAGGCTGTTTCCTGTTTTGAATAGCTGTGATTTTACTTGGATCCACAGCGATTCCTTCTTTCGATACGACGTGGCCCAGAAATTTTACTTCATCTTGCCAGAAGATACATTTGGAAAACTTGGCTTTTAATACATTCCGTCTTAGAATTTCTAGAACCTGTTCCAGATACTTCTCATGTTCGGCCTTTGATTTAGAGAAGATTAGAATATCGTCAATGAAAACCAGAACAAATTTATTCAATACTCCTCTGAATACTCTGTTCATCAGATCGACGAAGTAAGCTGGAGCGTTACATAAGCCGAATGGCATTACTAACCACTCGTAGAATAAGTCAGGACCTCTGAATGCTGTCATTGGAACACACTCTTCGGCAATTCGAAGTTGATGGAAACCTGTAGCTAGGTCCATTCGTGAAAATACTTGTGCTCCATTTAATCGATCTAACAAATCATCAATCCGCGGCAATGGATATTTATTCTTTATGGTCTGCTTGTTTAAATCACGATAATCCACACATAGACGTAGAGTACCGTCCGATTTTGGGACAAACACCACTGCTGCTCCCCAATCAGAGAAACTAGGCCTGATCAGACCCTTCCATACTAGCTGTCGTGTTTGATTGTCTAATTCCTCCTTCTCTTTCAAGGACATTCTTCGAATAGCGTGAACTACCGGCCTTGCATTCGGAATTAAAGCAATTTTGAAATCTATTTCTCTCTACGGAGGTAAGCGAACAACTTTTTCGAACACATCCGCATAGTTCTTGACGACAGGAATGTCTTTGACGAGGTCGGGAATATTCTCTGCAACTTCAGGGACATTTTCTATTTGGGTTGGAGAAACATTCAAAGCTGCCCAGAAGTCTTTTCTATTAGCATTTTGACCTTCACAGGGGATAGTTATATAATCACCTGATTTAATCTTCGCCTTTACGACTCTGTCGGCGCATTTAACTTCAGCTTCATATTTAGTCAACCAATCTAACCCCAAGATAAGATCAAACTCTGTAAAATTCATGACGGCCGCGATGGTAGGGAACCGATAACGAGAAAAGGAAACCGGCACTCCACAAACCCAAATGAGGTCAATGGAACCCCCAACCGGGTTCTGGACAGTCATTGGTTCCTTGAGTTTCTTCAAATTTAAATCCAATTTCCTAGCTGCATTCTTTGCAACAAAGCTTCGTGACGCGCCTGTGTCAAACAGTACTTTGACTGGAATGTTTTTGACAGTTAGCGTGCCTTCTAAAACATCTGGCCTTTCCTGAATAGACGAAGATGCAGGCACTTCGTCCACTTCGTTCACATGTACTACTTCAAATTTTCTAATTAACGGGCAGGCCTTGGAAAGATGACCGACCTCATGGCATTGACTGCACTTTCTATTCTCTCGAAATCCCTTCTTGGATTGAAACCCGCCTCTTAATCGCTTCTTTAAGGGTCCGCAGTTAATCGACAAATGCCCTGGCTTCTTGCAGTTACTGCATATGGTAGTCGTTCCTTGCCCTTTCTCAGATTCAGCCCTTTTCCGATTTGCTTTGGGCTTCTTGCTGACCCCTGACATCGTGCTGGCCTCAAGACGACTAGTTTCAACCTCAATTTTATTACTAGAGCTGACTTCCTCATCGTCGCGCAACATGCCTTTCCTGTCGAGATCTTCGTACTGATAAGCCATGTATATCATTACAGAAAAGGGGAGCTTCACGTTCCTCATCACACTATTCTGATATTTTCTTTGAAGCCCATGAATAAATCTCAGATTTTTCCTCTTTGGGTCTTTAATCAGATGAGGAGCAAAATGAGAAAGTTCATTGAATTTCTTATGATATTCTGGGATGGTCATATCACCTTGTATTAGATAAGAAAATTCATCACATAATCGCTCGGTCGCTTCGGGAGGAGTAAATCTTTCTAGGAAAGTCACTTTGAATCTGTCCCAGGTGATATCACCTTCTGGATTATTCTCAATAACTGAATCCCACCAGGACAAAGCTTCATCTTTGAGTGCCCAGGAGGCCAGTAATCTTTTCTGGTCATCCCTAAGCTTTAAACCATCGAAGATCTTTTCAGCCGAACGAATCCAAGCCTGTGTCTTCATAATAGATTCTTCACCAGAGAACGGTATTCCACCCATATTTCGATATTTGATCAATAGGGCCTCAATGTCCGGTTCTGTATTCCTTCTGTTTCTGACACTCATTTTCTAGTACTTCTGCAAACAGCAGATCAAGTGTCAGGTCACAGAAAAGATAATTTAAAATATAGAAACATATACTTCAAGGGTAAATGTGTCTATCGAGGTGCAATTTCATCCCGCTTTGCTCATACTAGGATATTGCTGATCCTATCTGTATAGAGTTACCCGTCTTAGAACACTACTGGTTCTATTTCTGACGAGTTCGTTCAAATGTTATATTCCAGAACTAAGCTTAACCTAAGCTCTGATACCACGTTGAGACGACCCGAAATCCCGTTCAGACGGAAACAAGGGTTATCTTTGGAATATAACACAGAAACAGATAATAGCAGAACAAAATTAAATAAATACACCAGATAATGAACAATAGAATATACTGGATAAAGCAATCATCAGAGTTACACAGTATACAGGATCTTACTTAGAACAAATACAGTTCAGCTATACATAAATGTCTACAGCGGAAAACAAACAAAAAATGTACAATAGGAGCTGAACAGCATAAAAAGAAATAAATGATAGAATCCATCTTCAGCTCCAGCTATCCAGAAAGAACCAGCTAAACCTGAATACAAGGCTGCCCGTGTGGAAAAAGGGGCACCCGAGTTTGAAAGTGAAACAAACTACGAGTCAGTCATGGGACTGGTATGAGAAATCTACTCAACACATATATAATTTGGCCAATCCCAGGACCACGCCACTTTCGTGGAACGGGTTTACTCCATTGGATTGCCAGTGCTTTAAAACAAATCATTCCTTTAAACATCGCTATGCTTTTTATAAAATGAAACCGTTATAAGACTCAGTTCCCATCACACAATGCAACGCAAACAGGAGGATAGAGTTTTTACCTTATAACGGCCGAAATATGCTTGATACGAACAAAACAAAGGCATTTGATATTATTGCTAGTGTCTATATGTTTTGAAAAATAAATTCAAATCATAACTATCAATCATAGACGGCATTAATGCCCCATACCACTATGTCGCCATATATATATATATATACAATCACACCCGCACGATGTCGTATTTGGAAATTGGATCTCCGTCATGAACCAAGGCAAAAGATAGTCCTTACCGAATTCGAGACGCTATAGCCCGTGTCTCAGGATCAGAGCTCGAGTGACCCTAGAATCGTCAGGGCCGGTCCACCGATGTGGATTAAAATTCCTGAACACTGCGTCTCCCCGCCCTTTGGGGCGTCAACGAGCCAACGAATGACTCCATCGGACCCGGATCGTCCGACCAAACTGAGGCGCCTCGCAACAGCAACAACCACATAGGTGAAAAGTATATAAATGTCAGGGCTGGTAGGTCACTGACACCACCTTAGCTAGAAAGAAACGCATGCCCTCCCTGAGGTCCTTCTCCCGTTTCTGGTTCATACCGGGGTGTGAGGCTCGCGAATTCACGTTATACACAAAGCTACGCCACACAGGCGGTGCTTTGATCATCACCACAAGACTTTGCTTTTCAACAGAAGCCCTGATCACTGCATCTTAGCATGCCACACAGGCAATTCATGCCATGCGACTGATGTCCATCGATATACAACCTCTGAGCTCGTGCGTTTCAGAGAAGGGCGTTAAGCAAAAGAATAAATTCTCCGCCGCCAAACAGATGTATATTTAATAGAGATCAATCAACACAGAATAAAATCCAATGTCAGACACACAGTCCATCTACGAGTCCGTTCTGGGTCTGAACGAAACCTGAGGCACTAAATACCTCGCAAACCCATCGATCACCACGTACGTCTGGACGATCACCACTTATTATCCATATTTCGGGATGCCTCCCAATCAGGACCTCGGTTACCATCCAAACGAGGTGATAATCTCCGGTCTTCGACCACCGTCTTCTTCTTCAAATTTCAATCGTCGGTCAATTATTTGAAATGAGAGTTAACTCGGCCTTTTCAAATAATTCACGTATATTTAGAATTTCAAATCAATCTATTTCAATGGTTAAATCATTCGACAACATCCATTTTGTTCCTTAATGTAATTTTCACACCCAATACATTCAACCATCAAATACCACCTAAATCGAGCAAATTCAGTTTATTTTCATTCCATATTGTTTATGGTATTTTATAACGATTTTTTGCTATTTTTATTTATTTTAAAATAGCTAATTCATTCAAAACGACGCTTCGGGCCATAACGCGGCCGTGGCGCTGCTTTTCTTCAGATTTGATTTACACATATCTGAAAATCTAACCGTTGGATCTTCACAAAATTTACGTCATTAGAAAGGTCTTTTCAATACGAATCCAACGGTTCCAGTTTCGGGAAAATCCGACGGTCGGATCTCCCGGTACAATCGTTTGAAGTTTCGATTTCAAAATACGAACTACAGCGTCGTTATTCGATTAAATATAATTATATTTATATATATATATATATAAATATAATTGTTTCTGGCGCTGTTTTTCTTCAGATTTGAATTAAACATATCTGAAAATCTAACCGTTGGATTTTTTTCAAGGTGGGTGCCGTTGGGAAGATATTTCCAAGGCGAACCCGACGGTTGAGGTTTCGGGAAAATCCAATGTTCGGATTTCCCGCACTAGTTGTTTGAAATCACGGTTTCAAAATACGAACTGCACGGCCTCGTTTCATTTTAATTTTATTTATATTTATATATTTATATAAATATAGTTCATTCAATGATTTCAATATCGTTTTCACTTCAAATATTTCACTAACACCTTAAAATTTTGGAAAATTTCGCCATAACCTCCCCTACACTGCGAGCATCGGGAAATCTCAAATAGCTTCCCCGGTCCTTCTAATCTAAAAAAGAAAAGGAAAAAGCCAAGCGGCTAGCGAACAGGCTCATAAAATCATCACCTAAACAAAACAGTAAATGTGTACCTATTTGTCGGGCACAAAATTTATTTCTCTTCTCTAGCCCCTTTGCTGTAACCTGTTCAATGAATATGCATGTACATATATATAGTTCTTATCATTTATCATTTTCTATTCAACTTCATATTTGATTTCTATTTGGTTTAAAAACACCATTCATTCCAATGTTACATACATAGGTACAAATCATATCATTAGCTAATTAATGAATATTTCAACTCATATATATTTATTTGAACAAGTGGCTATTTTTAACACTTCACATTTCAACGATTCACGCATATAATAAAAATGTGATTTTTATTGTAAAACAACTCATTTCAAAACACTATTATTTTATATATTTCATATTGGTGATAAAAATAGGATTTTTCTTATAAAACAATTTCTTTTATAACGAGATTATTTTACACAGTTCATATAGTCGATAAAAGGTGAATTTTATTATCAAACAATTTATTTCAAAATATGAATACCATTCAACACATGAATTTCTAATCAACGAATGAATATCAATTCAACACATGAAGGTTTTCTATAGTTTCTATATATAGATAAAAATGTGATTTTTATATTTAAAACGCGAATACCATTCAACACATGAATTTATAATCAGTGAATGAATATCAATTCAACACATGAAGGTTTTCTATTCAATGAATAAATATAGTTTAAGCAGATGAAAATAATTCAAACACACGAATATTATTCAAAATTTCGGCAGCATAACGGCAGGGTAGTTAAAACCGGTACCGTCCCTAGTACGGCTCCTCGCTCTACCTTAAAACCTCGCGGTTTTTGACAATGGGGATCATGCATCTAGTTCGCACGCAGGCGGCATGTATATATTTATTTCATTTCCACAAACTAATCCTATGTGGTTTCAACCAAATATTTCTCAACCACAAATGGGTATTTTTCAACCACAATCAATCAATATCAACCACCAGACAATCCCAAACAATCACTCGCTATCAATCAATTTTCACACCAATCACAAACAATTAATATCGTCCATGGTTTGTGGACGAGGGGCGTATAAATATATATATATATATATAAATATATTTATATATAGCAATTCACTTTTATTTCCACACATATATAATTTTTACAATGCATATATAACTTATACGTCGAACATACAACTTATACAACGCTTATACAGGAGGTGTACAACGTTTATATAACTCATACATTGACTATATAATTTATACATCGTCGTTTTCCATATTGTTTTTAAATCAGAAATCTCACATTGGGTTCCACTCCACCAAAAATAGCATAAGGCTCAGAAAAATACGCGGTCTCTTCTAAAATGTAGAAGGCGTCCACACGGTCACGATGTTTCCTGTTTCATCGAATTTCGTTAACATAGCAAAAAGATATGATTTTTCGAAGTTTGCAACTGTTTTAAACTGTCGAAATCAGTTAAATAATTAACAGCCGATTACCTTTCAGAATCTTCAAAACTAGGTTTTGATCTTTCAGGCAATCCGTTGATTGTTGCTTCGATCGGCCAGCGCCACCTTGTCGGGCTAGGAGAGGCGCACGTGCGCCTGGGAGGAGATCGAGCTCGGTGGTCCCCAGGTGGCGGAATAGGGGTGCGAATGGCCGAACTTCTCGAGGGTGGTTCTTCCTCTACAGGCCACGAAAAAATCCAATACTTATATGGATTTGAAGATCACGAGAAGTACTACAAAAACCTCAACTGTGGCATTGGATTTCATTGAGCGGATCAGAAGAAAAAGAGGAGAGAAGGGAGCGGCCAATTTCCGCCGTTGCTCGAGTCGGGGAGAGAGAAAATCGGGGGGGGGGGGGGGGGCGAGGGGTGCGTTTTGACGTGGCCCAATCATTTTTTTTTAATTTATAAAGTTTTAAAAATCCGAAAATACCCCTTGCCTCTCGCGAACCCCAATCCAAACCCAACAACTGTCGTCCCTAGCGTTTTACCCCCATTCCGAACACAATGGGATATGTTTCGTAGGCCCATTCGACTGTTTCAGTCAGTTTCCATTCAAATCAAAATATAAAACATTTAATATTTAATTTGAACGTACATTTCAATTTGCTAGGGCCACAAACTGATTCAAAAAATTCCAGAAAAATAAATCTAGCTATGTTTTGACGATATGGTCCCAACAAAACTAGTTTCGTCGAATTCTGAGACCGTTTGCAAAAAGGCCCATTTTTGGTCGATCCAATTTAACTGTAATTGACCAAAACACATTTTCTTTTGCCACACTCACATACTAGCTTCAAAAATTATGAAATTTGAAACCTAGCAATAACTTTACATCCCGGATCCAACAAAAGTGGTTTTGTCGAATTCCGAGGTCATATGCAAAATGGCCATTTTCACGGGCTATATAAATTCCATAACGACCGTCCTGAAAATTCATTCGGCCATAACTTTTGCTTTCCGCTATGAAAATTCGATTTTTCAGATTCGTTAGAAAGGTATTCAGTAACAGATTTAAATATTTTTGGTTTCACTAAAATCCGGATTGTTTTGCACCCGGTACAGTCCGACAAAGTTTGAATTCAATTTTTGAAACCGCAGCCCCTTTTCAGGCCTTGTTTATAATTATAATTAATTATATTCGTTTTCAATGGTCGATTCAAACTCACTTTTCATCTTACTTATTTAAAATATTTATTTTAAATATTTAAAATCCATTATTTTAGCCAATTTAAAAAATTTAAATTGGTTCAGATTTCTTGGGTCGTTACACTTTCTGTTTCTATAGCCAGGCTACCACGAGCCTGTGCCTAATCTCATAAGAGATTAACGTATGAACGCAAATTTTGGGACAAATAATGAATGATGCGAAATTTGACAAGACTGAATTGAACGTATGACTTTAGATCTGAGGCATAAAATATATTGACATATGACTTGGGATTGGATGCATGAATTTGACTGTAAACATGTAATTTATATATGTTGTATGCATAGTGTACATCTGTAACTAATTAGAGAAATGAACATATGTTATTTAAATCTGTAATTAATTAGAGAAAAATAAGCATATGTTGTAAACTAGTTTTAGACGTATGCATATTCTATGATAAAAGAAGAGAGGAACCATTGTAAGATTACATATGATTTGAGACTTTGGACAAAATGGATATAAAAGTCAAGATCTGATTTTTAGAAGATATGATTTAAAGATTTAGATTGTTGGGTATAGTTTGCATAATGATTCATGACTTAAAAAGAAGAAGATATGGAAACTTAGGTGTAAAGATTTACATTAATTAGGATATCTATTATTGCGATTACACCTAAATAGGGATTTTTGGATATATGGCATGCATTGTAATTAACGGTTATATTTGGTATAATTTATATGTGAATCTGCTGTAAAATGCTAGTTTAACAAAGATTGGAACATGTGTTATATGGTAAATTATGTCCATATTCTGCGCTATGTAAATTTATGCAAACATGGAGTATATGTTCATATTGTGAATCATGACAATTATGTAGGCATATGAATTTAGGCCTAATTTATGATTAGGCAAGGCATGTAAATAGAACCTTTAGAAATATCAAATTTGCTAAATCTGCTAATTTGCCAAGTTGCCTAAACTGCTAGTTTTGTTATGTTGCCTAAACTGCAAATTAGATTGAAGTGCCTAATCTATTAAAACTGTCTGTTGAGATGCCTAATCTGTTATCTGCTAAAATCTGTTATCTGCTGTGTTGATATAATCATCCTGTTATTGATATAATCTGAATGGGCATATATATTGGGAGTACGCATAAACGGTAAATTATTAATTAATTGGCCGCAAAGATAAACATGGCTAACTCGAGGTTAGAATGAGTTTGCGGCGTAATTCTGCCCAGAACCGCCCGGCATAATCCAGTGGCCGCAAACAATAGGTTCTAATGTGAGAAGTTAGTCATAATGTGCTAGGAACCCGAGGTTAGACTCAGTTTGCGACAGAAACCTGCCCGGAACCAACCAGCCTAACTAGTAGCCGCAAACTGTCAGTCTAATGTGAGAGGTTTGGGCATTAATATTTAATTAATGAAAATCTGAGATAATTATGATGTCTAAAACGTGTTAGGTAAGGTTAAACCAATTGACCAATGAGTATGATAAACCCGTTCCGTGAATCTGTAGGCCCAATACAAAGTTAGACAAATCTGAAAAATCTGTACATCTGATCCATTAGTCTGAAAACTTGTTAACTTAATTTGTGAACTAGTAAATCTGAATTCTGTATGTCTGAACTTGTAGACAAGTTAATCTGAAATCTGTTAGTCTGGGGACACAAGGTTAGGAGGGGAATTACTTGTGTCATCTGTTGTTTGGGACCCATATTAGTCAGTGACCCTTTCTGGTATCAAAACTTTGACCCAACAGTAGGTAGGGTCTGGGCACACTTACTGAACTAATTATAAGTGGTTCATTCTGATAATGGCGAGGGGTGTTGATGGTGCGTTCCAACCGGGTCATGTGCGTGCATGGATCCCGGTCTGCCTCTGAGGATATAAGACGTCGTGACATCTGTAAATAGGTCTGTGCCAATTAGTTGTCACTTTAGGGAGTGATACACCCTACTGTGGGGCCGACACAGGATATTTATGTATTAGGGAGCCGATCGCTTGGGGTAGGGTTTTAGGGTACACTTAGTTCTGTCTGTTTCTGTTGGTATCGTCTGTTTCTGTTGGGTGGTAACACCTGTCTGTTTCTGCGTGGTACTGTCTGTTCGGGTGGTAAAGGCCCATTACTAGTGTACACCTAATTCTACATTCTGTTTCCATAGGGATTAATCTGTTTCTGCTTCTGTCTGTTTCTGATCGGGTAGTAAAGGCCCATAATTAGCATTCTGTTTCTGTTAAATTATTCTGTACCCATTCCTGCTTCAGTTTAGACATTAGGGTGACACCTAATTCTATTAGTGCAGAGAAGTGTAAAGCAATAGTTTATGTCATTCTGTTCTTCTGTTATATCTGCTACACCTGTTACATTTATCTCTCATCCAGTTTTATGTTCATGTCATATTATTATTATCTTTTCGTATGCTGAAAGTCACTGGACTTGCCAGACTTTTTGTCTGACCCTTGTTGTTTCGCCTCCTTTCTTCCGTTTCCCCCCCAGGTTATCCAAGGAGGGAATACTTTAGCTTGATCCGGATTTCTCTTTGCTTGAAGTGCTTAAAGTATGGCTTGGCTCTGTATAGCTTCCGTTCTATGGGGATTATGATTTTAAACCATGCATTTTGAAGGCTTTTGTACAAGACTGATATTTTGTACTTGAATTCTGATATTGTGATTTGGAAGGATGTAACCATATTGATTTCTGTTTCCGCTGTAATAAAGTTAAAATTTTTCAAGTACTGTTTTATCTGTCTTGTAAGTTTCTCTTCTGTTTACTAAAATGCTCCACCAAAGTTAAGGCATTCCCTTTGTGAGTGACCTTAACGGAGGTGGGGTGTTACACACGAGCAGCGTCTTCTCAGGATCCTAAAGATCGAAAAGTTAATTGATCGAGATTTTGAGGTCGTTCAAGCAGCCTTCTTTCTCGAGGGCTATCTTCCTCTGAAGAAGATGAATAATCTGCTGCAAGGCGACGTGTTGGGGATGGCCTTTTTTGTCTACGAAGCTCACTTATTTCCATACTCATAGTCTTTATATTTTCATGCATGATGAGGCTGTTACGCTGGTGAGTTTCTAAAGCCTCCTTAGTGCTCTGAAGCATGTCAAGAAAGCGTGAAAAATCTCCTTGTGTGACGGGTGCAGATGGATCAGGCTGGACATTAGATGTCGTGACTGGAATTGGAGCATTGGTGGGAGCTCGAGTAGAAGTTCCAGCCTCATTCTGAGCCGGATCGGATTGGAGAGCATTAGTTGGGCTGGATCGACTTCATTGGATCGGCTCGGATCGGAGTCCTGCACCCGGTTTGGATCTCCCTGGCCAGAGCGGCCTGCTCCAGAGTCTTGAGCACGTGACCTTGTTAGCACGATTGCTTGTTGATCTTCTCTAGCATCGTTTCCACTAGAGCCTTGCACTTCTTTTCCTTTTGTGTTGGCCATAATATTCGATTCTTCAACGATTAGCCAACAAGTAATTAAAGATGTCAGAAAACAGAGGATTAACTTCTTTGAACTTGAGGGTTCAAATAGTAGAATGATAATCCTAAAAAGCTGAGAATTCAAAGATCTCTCGGTGAAAGCACCAAAATGTTAGATCCAAAAATGGATCTAACACCCAAACTAATAATGATTCTGATGAAATGAAAACTAAAACAAAGAAAACACACAATTTATAGTGGTTCGGCGTTAAGTAGCCTACGTCAACTTACAACTTTTTAAGTTGATAATTGAAATGTAAATACAGTGATGATCTTCACTCTCTTTCACTTGTATCATACATTGTTTCACTCAAAATTCTCTAAAATATTGTTTGACAAGTGATTGTGGTCTGAAAAGGATGATGGAATTCGGATTGCAAAGGAGATTTGATTCTGAAAATGCCAAAAGATCCCTCCAAATGCCTCTTGATGTGGTATTTATAGGTGAAAAATCCTCATGGAACCGGATCGGTTCAGATCCACGTGGCCTCCATCCCATCACTTTCGGGTTCGGATGGATTCTGGTGAAGGCAACACATCTGGTTAGTGGCGATTGTGGGCAGAACGTGTGCATAACCGTTCCTAGTCTTAAGGAGAACGTGGAGTGAAGCAGGTGGAATCCTGCGGTCGGATCGGGTAAGCTGATAATCGGGGGTTCAGATCGTCTTTGTCATTTCCGATCCGATCCGGCCTGCCTCCTTTCCTTTGTTGCTTTGTGTTGGTTTGTCTCTGCCCAAGGGAACCCGATCTGATCCGATTATTTGGCAGGGTACTCTTCATTATTTGATCTTCTAGCTTTGTGTAGCCTAGTTCACAAAGTAGGCTAACAAAACCTAATTCACATTTCATTTTATTCCAATTATTAAATATAATTGGAAACTCTAATAATCTTAATTAAAAGATTTATTCTTCTCGTACGGGGTTTAAGAACAGTGTTACTGAAGACACATTCACGACAAACCCAATTCCCAATTTATTTTATTCAATTCCCATTAAACATCAATTAATTGGAAAACTTCATTAAATCATAATTTTAAAGATTTATTCTTTAAACCCATCGAGGTTTAAGAACAGTGTTATTGAAGGCACCATTAACGACAAACCCAAAATCCAACTTGACATTAAATAAAGGGCTCTTAATAGAATTTATATCGGCTTATATTCAATATCAAATTCTGAAATCAACCAATTTCGTATTTGGAATAACGATATGTGTATATATATATATATATCTTTCAAATTCCTCAACAATATCCGTATAATCACGGAATCCAATATCGAAATACTCTGAAGATAATTTCTATTCCAATTCACACTTTGGAAAATTCTGGTTAGGTTAAATCCATTTACAAATCCAATTTATTTATTTAGAAATATTGGATTATTATTCTAGTTAATAACTAGTTCATTTCGATAAAAATATATTTTAATCTTTTCCAACTTGGAAATTTTCACCCAAAATCTTTCCAAAACATTTATTATGATTTTACATAGTTTTTCCATATTTTTAGTACTTTTATTAAGGCCCTTACAATCAGTTTCCAATAACGGTCACCGAACTGCATTTATAGCGACCTTTTTCCAAAATTAATTTGGAAATCCAAATCCAACTGTTAGATTTCAAATCTCTTATATTCATTGGAAATCTCTTATCTATGCGAACCCAACGGTTCCGGTTTTAGGAGAACCCGATGGTCGGATCTCCCGTTACGCCAATTTGAAGTTAATGGTCGAACTTCGCGAACGGTAGCTGCGCGGCGCGTTCTATTCTGGCCGTTATATATATATATATATATATGTATATGTATATGTATATGTATATGTATATATATTATATTTCATTGATTTTCATTTAAAACGTATTTTATAAATCGTTTATAAATTTATTTTAAAACAATTCCAACTTAATTTTCGATTTTAAATCAAAATTGAATATTCTATATTTTTATTATGTTAAAATGATAATATTTTCAAAATATTATATTTTGAAATCACTTATTATTTTTATATTCATTATAAAATGAATGAAATCGATCAATACACTCGTTCGGGTTAAAATGGCGTTTGCTACTTAACTCAGCTTCACATTTCAATATTTTTGTGTCCATCTAAAATCGGACATCAAAATCATTATTTTATTCCTCACTATATATTATTTCAAAATGTTCATTATTTTAAAATATTATTTATTTTAAAAGATTCTTTATTTAAAATATTCTTAACTTTAAAATGTTCTTTATTTAAAAATATTCTTTATTTAAAATATTCTTTATTTAAATATATTCTTTATTTAAAAATATTCTTTATTTTTGAATCGGAATGCGTCTCAGTCAATTACCATATAATTTCAGTTACATAGATTTCATACATCACATGTATTCAACAATAATAATAAATAATCATTAAACAGTCCATTCACATTCAGAGCGAAATTTACAACTGTGTGAGCATTAAAATAAATAAATAATGCTCATCACAGACTGTGAATCGATCGATTGACATACAACCAAATATTGGGACTAGTGTATGTCAGATGTCATCCCAATACCCGTGCTGGGTTTTCAAACAACAACCTTCTATTTATAATAATTGTTGGTTAATAATTTATCCAGTTCTAATTCAATTTGAATTATTTTTCTAATTAACCAATTTTTGCTATTTAAAATTATAAATGAATATATATAATTTAATTTCAACTGCTATAAAATAATATTAAATTATTTTTAATGTTTTAACATTTCAGCATCACAATCAACCACACAATTCATTCAATTCAATCCAAACAAACAATCATGGTTTGTACAATAAATGGTGTTGGGTGCTACTAAGCACCGTCTGCATCCGAGTACATATTTAACTGTAATATAAATTGAGTGAGAAAGAGTTCTCACCGTTGATTTCCACTCCGCAAGTTTTATTTTTGAATTTCTGAATAGCTTGGATATGCTCCAGCGCGTTGTATTCTTCACCGTGATTCCAACATAATCTGTTTCATGCATTTTATATTAAAAATCACATTTTTAATACGATGTTTACATTTTAAAAATCACATTTTTAATCAACGATATATATCTTAAGTAAAATCACATTATAAAAACAATGCTTTTCACATAAAAATTCATTTCTAAAAACAATGTTTTTCATATATGAAAATTCCATTTTTATTATATGCGTTTCATATAAAAAAATTACATTTTCATTATATACTTTTCATATTGAAATTCCATTTTTATTATATGCTTTTCATTTATTTAAAAACAATGATTTTTCTATATTAAAATCACATTTCAATTACAATGGTATTTTATATAAAAATTACATTTCTACGCAATGCTCTTTCTATTTTAAAAATCTATGCTATTTTATATAATAAAAACCAATGCTATTTCTATTTTATCATATCTTGATTAAAGTTATTTTATAAAAATCATATTTTTATTTATAATACTATTTTATTTTAAAGCAATGCTATTTATATTTTAAAAACAATTCTATATATATTTTAAAAAATCATATTTTTATACCATTGTTTTATAAATTAAAAATCACATTTTTAATTATAATTACATAAATTAAAAATCATATTTTTATAACGAAGTCATTTATGTAAAACTCGTATTTTTATAATGAAGTCATTTATGTAAAAATCATATTTTTATAATGAAATTATTTATGTAAAAACCATATTTTTATTCGATGTCCTTTATATATAAAAATCACATTTTTATAACTATGTCATTTACTTTAAACCCATATTTTTATAATGATACTATTTATTTTAAAAACTGATTTCATAAATGTTATTATATATTTTAAAAACTGATTTTATAATTGTATTATATATTTAAAAAGCTGATTTTATAATTTTAGTTCTAATTTAAATTGAAACTGAAAACAATTTCAATGTTATTTATAATACTATTTAATCAATCAATTAAAGGAAATAACGTTTTTAAATAACATTAAAAAGCATTACCGTTCTTTTTATGGAAACCATTCCATAGTCCAACCCATCGTTCAACTTGCCAATCTCCACGGCGCCGCCAGCATAGCCCATCGAAGGTCGATCAGAGGATGTCCCCGCCTAGCCCTGTCCGTCACCTCCCTCCAGTCTCTTCCGCCGCCAGCTCGACTGCCCCGAGCTTCCCCAAATCGCGATCAACATCTACCCCTTTGGGCACTAAATTCGAGCGCCACCGATCGTTTCACCTCATCAAAACCGTATGGACGGAGAGAGCTCGAAGAGCCGAGCCATTTTCATTTTGGAAGATTTTCATTTAATTTCATGGATTGAATGTTCTTGAGGATCGAAATTCGGAAGAAACTGGTCGTTGAAAAATAAAAAGCGGCAGCTCTTTTTTTTGAAACGAAGTCAGGGTTTGGAGAATTCTTAGTGGGCCATATATATATATATATATATTTATATTTATTTAATTTCCGTTTACTTCCAAAAATACCCATTTATTTATCTGAACTACAAATCAAACCCAATGACTGTTTGTAACAACCCGAAAAATGCGAGCCAATTTAAAATTTTTATTTTGGCAATTTTAGTGAATTTAGACTACTTAAAATGAATTATTTTAAATAATAACGACGATAAATTTTACACATCGCCCAACTGCACAAATAAAATCTGTGTTTGATTGTTTGAAAACCCCACACGGGTATTGGGGTGATATATGACATACACTAATCCCCATAGTTAGTTGTATGTTGATCGATTGATTGACAGACTGTTATGAGCATTAAATATTTATATTTGATGCTTATACAGTGTAGAATGCACTTTGGATGATGGTTGATTATTGGTCATTGTTGATATATACATGTGTTGTAGAAAATCCATATAATTAATATTATAAGGTATATGGTTGGGCCTCATTCTAGTTTTGAAATAGAAATATTTGAAATAGAACATTTGAAATAGAAATATTTGAAATAGAATATTTGAAAATAGAATTATATAAAGCCGTGTTGATTAGACTGATGCCATTTTGACGTGAACGATATATATATATATATATTTTATTCATTTGTTCCCCTGGCTAAATACCACCATTCCGAACACAATGGGATATCTTCATAAGCATATTCGACTGTTTCGATCAGTTTCTGTCAAAACTAAAATATAAATCAATATATTGAATTTAAACATGCATTTTAATTTACCGGGGCCACATACTAACTTCAAAAATTACTGAAAAATTATATCTAGCTTTGTTTTGACGATACAGTCCTAACAAAATTAATTTTGTCGAATTTGGAGACCGTTTGAAAAATGCCATTTTCTAGTCGATCTAATTCAACTGAAATTGACCAAACACATTGTCTTTTTCCACGCTCACATATTAATTCCAAAAATTATGAAAATTGGAATCTAGCAATAATTTGACATTCCGGATCCAACAAAAGTTGTTTCGTCGAAAACAGAGGTCGTTTGCAGAATGGCTATTTTAAAGGGCTTTATATATATTTAAAATATATATAAATTCCATTGCGACTTTTTTAAATTTTAAACTGGACATAACTTTCAATTTATAAAGTGAAATCTCAGTTTCTTACATTCATTAGAATGATATTATTAAACAGATTCAAATATTTCTTGTTTCGTCCAATTCTGATTTAAAATGAATTATGTATATTAAATTAAAATTAGAAATCGAATTTTCAAACTACTGCGCCATTTCAGGCTCATTTTATAATTAAAATCAAATATATTCATTCTAATTTCGATTAAAATAAATTTTTAGTCGTTATTATTTAAAATAAATCGTTCTAAGTATTCAAATCTATTAAAATAGCTAAATTTTTTTTTTTTAAATTGGCTCTGAAATTCCGGGTTGTTACAGGCACTCCTCTATAATTTCTTTCTTCAACCTTTCATCCATAGGGACGTAAAGTCGTCCATCCCAAAGTAAACTTCCATCATCATAGATCAGATACCTAACCGAATGAGAAAAGGTCTCTCTCTTTACCATTTTCTCTTTTATGCCTTTTAATTCTTTGTCGATGCCTTTTGCACTTTGGATACTTTCTCTTAAGGTAGGTTTAATTATCATAGCACTAAGAAAACCATTGGAAGTGGTCAGTGAGGGTTGCAAATTAAAATTAGCGAGGAACACTAACTGTTTCCATCCTATCATCGCATTCAATGTTGCATGTTTCCTACTTAAAGCATCTGCCACAACATTCCCATTTCCTAAGGTATACTGAATCGTAAAGTCAAATAAGGCAATATATTCCATCCATCTTTGTTGTCTCAAATTTAGGTCGCGTTGAGAAAATAAATACATAATGGGTTTATGGTCGGTAAACAATTCAGACTTC
The DNA here is from genome assembly GCA_030737875.1 of Allium sativum. NCBI lineage: Eukaryota > Viridiplantae > Streptophyta > Magnoliopsida > Asparagales > Amaryllidaceae > Allium > Allium sativum. Next base: position 763,760,449 of record CM060912.1, on the reverse strand, counting down.
TCCCCTAAGAGATAATGCCTTCACATCTTAAGGGCGAACACTACTGCGGCAAACTCAAGGTCATGCACTAGATATTTTTTCTCTGGATCCTTGAGTTGTCTACTAGCATATGTAACTGCTCTCCCTTCTTGCATAAGGACTGCTCCTAAGCCGGTCCTACATGCATCAGTGTAAACGGTGAATAATTTTGAACCATCGGGTATAATTAGGATTAGTGCGCTAGTAATACTTCCTTTAATTTCTTAAAGGATATATCAGTTTTATTACTCCAAGTGAATACCAATATTTTTCTCATTAATTAGGTTAATGGAGTAGCAATCTTTGCGAAGTCTTTGATGAATTTCCTATAATACACCGCCAATCCAAGAAAACTTCTTACCTCTATAGCATTTCGAGGAATCCTCCATTTCTTAATTGCCTCGATCTTCGCGGGTTCTACGGCCAAGCCTTTACTTGACATAGTTTATCTTAAAATCTTACTTCTTCCCTCCGGAAATGGCACTTCGAGAATTTTGCTTTCAGTTGGTTCTTTCTTAGTATCCCTAACACTTGTCTCAAGTGTTTTTCATGCTCTTCATGATCTTTTGAAAATATAAGGATATCATCTACGATGAATACCACAATTTTATTTAGAATGCCCCTAAATTCTCTGCTCATGAGGTCTATAAAGAAAGCAGGTGCATTCATTAATTTGAAGGGCATAACTTCCCACTGGAATAATCCGTCTGGCATCCTAAATGCGGTTTTATCCTCGCTGCCCTCCGCAATTCTCAACTGGTGAAATCCAATAGCAAGGTCTAGTTGAGAAAATACTCGGGCTCCTCCCAAGTGGCCAGAAAGGTCATCAATTCTTGAAGCGTTCCAGTTCTTTTTGGTCAATTTATTTAGTTCTCTATAGTCCACACAAAGTCTCAAAGATCCATTTGCTTTGGTGGCAAATACAACAGGTGCATCCCATTCTGACATACGTTGGCGAATAAAACCTTTTTGTAACAACTCTGAAATCTGCTTATCTAACTCACTTCTTTCCCTAGGCGCCATATGCTTTAGGGGCAGTGCTACAAGTCTAGTGTCCTTCTCTAGGTCAATACGAAAGGAGATTTCTCTGTGGGGCGAAATCCCAGTAACTTCCTCAAAAACGTCCAAGAACTCACAAACCATAGGAACTGAAGATGGTCCTTCAGAACTAGGAGACAAAGGCTTTGTCCTTGTTTCTAACATTACAAGGAATATTTAGGCTGCATCCTCCTCGGCTCCTAAGATTAACGAGTCTCTTATCGCAATCTAGGATGACCCCAATAAAAGATAGCTAGTCCATACCTAGGATAAGGTCATAACCCATAAAATCCAACGAATACACTTCTCAATGGGATTTGACATTGCCGACCTCCAAACTTAGTCTTTAAACAACAGAACAAGATACTTAGATCATCCGATAGGGTTGGCCACGACAATCAGACTATCCGAGATAGATATGGAAAGGCTCAACAGATTTACTAATCACTTGGAGATAAAAGAATGGTAAGCTCCAAAATCAAACAAGGTGTGTGCTGAATTTCCTAAAACAGAGGTTATACCTTCAAGTGCGGGCTACCCTTGATCTCTCAGGGGTTGACTTTGAATTGAGGTTGCTTCTATTTCATAGATCCGACTACTTTTGGCAGCTTTGGGCAGTCTTTGGACGTGTGTCCTTCTTTGTGGCAGTTGTAACATTTTCCCTTGAACTCCTTCTTTTCCAATGAGACCCTATAGTTCTTTGCCTCATGGCTCTTGCAGTTGCACCTCGCGCAAGTCTTTGCATCCTTTTTGAAGTTCTTCCTATTCTTGTTTTATCACCATTCCTTATTATAGTTCTTGTTGGTGCTTTCTCCTTTCTCACCCCCCTTATCCTCCTTGGAGCTTTCAACCATGCAAAGGGTAGCTGTCTCAACTAGAGTCTCAAAAGTCGCCCTAACTGCTACTTGGGCTAATAAGGTTTCCTTCAACGGGGAGCTCAGTCCTTTCACGAATATAAGGGCTTTGTTCAAGGGGGTATCTACCAATCCTCTACCAAACTTACATAACTCAGTGAATATGGATACATATTCTTGCAGACTCAAGCTTCCTTTCTTGAGGCAGATGAATTTCTCTAGCAGAATAGTCATTTCTGCCTTTGGCAAGAATTTTTCTTTAAAATGGGTCTTGAATTCGGCTCATGTGAAGATTTGACCCTCATTCTCCATTAATATTAAGTTCAACCACTCTAAGGCCTCATCCTTTAAATGTCAGACCGCTATCCTTCTTCTTATTTCATCGGGCCAGGCGGTAGCCTCAAAGATTCTTTCACAGTCCATAACCCAAGATTGGGCACTAGCAAAGCCTTCCTATCTAGAAAACAATTTCCCTCCAAAATTCGTAAAGACCTTACATAAGCGAGAAAAAAAACAAAGGCCACATCAGCCGTAGGAGCTGCGGGAGCCGCTGGGGCAGGATTAGCTATAGGGACCTGCTCCACAGTACGGAGGTACTGCTGGAACCATTCTGTCAAGTAGCGGGGTCTGGCCTGGTTGCCCTGCTCATTAAGATTTTTAGCCATTCTACTATACGAAAAGAAAAGGAAGAATCCCTTAGTGGATACTCTTGAGATAGTATTTAAGCTGAGAAAGGAAGAAACCATAAAGGTGCCTAGTGTAAATGCATATGCTTATTGGGGTAAACATATATTATATATATATAGCTTGAAAAATCTTTTCAAATCACAAATACGTCTCTTATATGTATATTTCCCTTGTAATCAGGTAACCGATGCTCTGAAACCAAATGTAACAACCTGACCGAAATGGGCCTGAATTTCAATCTAGAAAAGGCCCATCGAAACTTAGAGCCATTCTTAACGGGTCGTTAGTTCCTGTAAGGATTTCATTTGCACGGATAACAATATCATATACTTCGAATGGAATTCTCACACAACGGAAAGAGAAAATATAATACTCAAATAAGATGTACCATTATTTCAAAAATCTCATAAATACATGGTCACAATTACATTTATTCAAACGGTACATCAAATAGTTCATCATCATGGAATTCCAACAGAAGAAAAGCAATAACTTCTGGTAATATCATAATTTCTCCATTGACTTCGATCATGACTTCATCCATGGCTTTACCCCATCTACTGACCTGTTTGGATGTTAAGGAGAGGGGGTCAGAACATAAATTTCTGTTTGACTGAAATATAGTGTCACTTAATGTCCATACCCTATATTTTTAGAAGGTTACAAATGTCAAGGTATGTCTACGCAGCACACAAGTTTTCACATACAAACACAAATATCTAACTAATGGGGTGGATATCCAAGTCAATCACCCATTAGTGTTTTTTAGGGTAAAGTCCCAATGAGGTGGCATTCTCGGTCATTTATGGCCCTATTAAAGGTGGATTCTAAGATCTATTATGACCCTGAGGCAGACCCTATCCCTTTCAAACCCCATCCTAGTACGTCAACATTCTTAAGTCTATTCTCTCATTTGTAATATGAGAAGTTGTATTGTGAACATTACTACTGAATTGATATTATACGGTAGGAAACCTATGTCACTTAAGACTTCCCTTAGACAGTTGGTGAGCATGCACTGGCCACATATCCTTCAGTTACCAACCTGTCCCTAGTTGAGCCCTTACAAGCTTCTAGAGGAAGTGGACAACCCCGTGAACTACCCTACTTTGTTAACCGTTTTATGTAGAACCACTTTTAAAGAAGGAGGACGCAAAGACTTACCTTAACACTAATAAGGGTGGGTCCTATGACTTTGGTCCCTCTCCAAGGAATAAACCTTCGAAGGGATCCTAGTCCTAACCACTAAATACCCAAATTAGATAAAAAGACTGAGTCAGCCACTTAAGACCCTCTTAAGGCATAGTAAGCCTATTTATTTTCACACATCACCTATATATATACACACACACACTAGACCTCTTTCATTAAACCACATACCTGTAGATGCTGGATATGCCGGTTGGTTCTGGGCCGACTTCTACTCTAAGTAAGTTTAACCTCGTGTCTATTGTACTAAGTTTATGAATGGCCCATGACACCAAGACATCTCACATTAGTTAGGCCTACTTGTGGTTGCCGGATATGTCGGTTGATTCCGGTAGGCTTCTACCCCGAATGGCAACTAACCTCGCGTCTATGTGTTATTTATTTATATTTATATTTAAGCCATTCCATATATACCAACACACAAGCAAACAAATATTTATGTATATTTGTTAAGGGGATATTTCAAATTCCATTTTCTAACATAAATTGGTTTATTGCGCTAAGGTACGTTAATTACGTTTAAATAAATAATATAATAATAGTGCCTAATTAACGTAACTTTCGTATAAACGGGAGAAACGTTCTAATCGTGATGGCAATTGTCATTTATAAAAATTAAGGCATCAAAGTTTGGGTTTTTCCATAATTCAGCACTACAACATAACACGATAGAATAATGAAAAAATAGCAAATAGCAGTAATGGAAAACATGCGCTTACATAACAATTACATCTTGTATCCTTGGCATGTAGAAAAAGGTTTCAATACTAAATTAAAAGTAGAGTATTTCATACATGAATGTTTACAGTCTATATCTCACCCAATTCACCGATTTTGTGGTGTTATGTACCCAAAAATATTTACATTTGATTCATTCCAATTTATTAACGCGTTCACACCCACATTAAGATCTAAACTCAATCCAGCTATGAAACAAATTCAAATCCAATTTTTTTAGGCCAAATCAAATGTGGTAATAACGGTGAATTGCATAAAATAAAAATAGTGAATATTAGGCACACATCCCTAAAACGAAACTTAATAAGGCTCACATCCGGTCATAAACTTATTGTAAATTTAGTCCCTATTTTTCGAAAATTCATCAAAAAAATACAAAAAAATATTAAAAAACCATGTAAATTCGTATTTAATTAAAACAATTAATCGTGAAAAAAATCAGATCCAAAAAACATTAAAAACAACGTCGAAATCATGAAATACAGAAAATCAACGAAATGCAGTAAATTGCATCAAAACATGCATATAAATCGATTAGTTGCATACATGTATGCATTTATTTCAAATCTGCGTCAAAACTGCAGTATAAATGCATACATGTATGCACATATTGTTAAAACATGCATTTGCTGATGCATTTATTTAAAAACTGCATACCTACGTGCAACTTATTCACGTTTGCATATATTTTGACATATATGCACACATGTATGCAGTTATATAGAAAAACTGCATACATGTATGCAATTTTTCAAACAGGCGTGCATAAACATATGCATGTGTATTCGAATAGTTGCATAAATGTATGCAACTATTCGTAAAAGTTGCATACATTTATGCAACTTTTTTTTTTAATTTCTGCGGACTTTCGAGAATATTTATAGATTTTAGAATTTTTTTTTTTTTAGGTGATAGCGCCTGAAAATTTGGACAGAAAACAAAAGAGGCGGAGGTATGGAAAGTGGCAGGCGGAAGATTCCAGGCGGCAGCTAAAATAGGGGGCGGGTTTACAGAGAAAACATTACAGGGATGTGGTGTGAATTTAAAACTTGCAAAATAGTTGCATACATGTATGCAACTTTTGCCAATAGTTGCATACATGTATGCAAGTATTTCTGAAGCTGTTTTAGTTGAAAATGCATGCAGAAACCTGCATACATGTGTGCAACTATTTGAAATACTTGCACACATGTATGCAAGTATTTACATGTGAAAATAAAATGTGTGCAGAAACTTGCATACATGTATGCAACTATTTTAAATACTTGCACACATGTATGCAAGTATTGCATGTAAAAATATAACAGAGAAATACTTGCACAGATGAATGCAAGTATTCCAAATATGTGCATGATTTGATGCAAATTACTGCATTTTTCGTTATTTTCTGTATTTTTTTTGATTTTGATGCATGTTTTGATTTTATTATGATCTGAATTTTTGGGCGAGTACATGTTTTATTTAAATACGAATTTACGTGATTTTTTTATATTTTTTTGATGACTTTTCAGAAAATAGGGACCTAATTTACAATAAGTTTATGACCGGGTTTTTTTTATATTTTGAAACTTAATAGGGACCTCTAAAAAACGCACCCATAAAAATAATGATATAATACTCATTTTAACCTTTAATCCAATACAAAAACCACAATTCCACGAAACCAATATAAAAATTCCTATGCGATTACAAAGTAGAAGACTTAGCGATTTTTCATGTTATATTATCCCATAACCAAATCTTCATAGGCATAACAATTCATATAGCAAACAAATAATAATATGAATATGCCTTTAAGAAAAACTAGATTCCACTCACTAATTTGGTGGAGATGTGATAGAAATCTCTAGATATGTGACGGTACTCAACGTTCAAGAAAACTCCGACTGATCTCCTAACAACATAAACATAAGAAACATATAATTAGATTTTTATATATTGTTTGAGTTAAATTCCAACTTCCTAAACATATGTAAATTTGAAATAGAGAGATATAGAATGGAGGTAGAGAAGTAGAAGAACCTTCTCCCTTTTTCTCTTTATTTTCCTATGGAATTCAGCAGCGTGGAGGTAGAGGTTTAAAATAATTTGGGTTTCTAATGTGTTGTTTGAAGGGTTATTTATACTTGCTTATGTGAGCAGGAGCCGTCGGATTTATAATAATTAATCTAAACCATCTATATGAAGATGACCTCCAATAAAAACCTAATCACATAGCCTCATTGGGCTGTTACAACCGTCAGGGGTCAACCCGTAGTCATCGTCCACTAGTTGACACCCCTTGGGGGTGGTCGACCTCCCTCGGGCTGGAACGCCCACTTTGGCTCATTTAATGAGCTGTTGATTTTATTTATTATGTTCTTTATTTGCTTCATTGTTTTCCATATATTCAATATACGTTGTCCCCTAAACCCTATCTCTAATTTCAAATTTGAATTTCCCATTTTTTATTTTAAAATATTATTTGGACAATATATATATATATATATATATATATATAATATTTACAGAGTTATATATATATATTCTGCGTGCACTATCCAAATTCATTTGTCCATAACTTCTTCATACGTTGACAGTTTTCAGCATCTTATATATGAGAACGATGCAGAATTTCGCCACAAATCCAAATAAAATAATTTCATAGCAAAATTCCTAAAGGTGCAAAAATTCTATTTTCCAGCCATATCTTAATTGCTTATTTTTAATAGATTAATTTATTATTAATACCTATGAATTTTACGGGGTGTTATGATCAAATAATTAAATAACGCTTATAACAGTTCGTCAATTAATGACATATGATAGACACAAGGAAGATGTGTGAATTAATCATCATCCCAAGACCCGTGTTGGGTTTTCAACCAATAAATAGTCCATAAATAGTTAATAAATACATTATTTATTCATTCCAATTGATATTGCTTAAGTAGGTGAACATAAACAACTCGTTCGACTTGTTAATGGATATTTAATCGGCTGACGGGACGACGCCTCCATTTGACCGGACGTTGATCGGTCGCCACCACATTGAAGCTTCACGTTGCGCCTTCCCTTGGCCTAAATGATGGCCCACTCGAAGTCCTCGCTTACACTAGAAGATGCCACGAAGTCGGCGGCTTTAGACACAAAATTCGAGAAATCCAGGACCTTAAAAACGATCTTAACCATTAAAGGGGAAAATCTTGGAGAGGCTAACATTTTTCGGGTTGGGAGTTTGTGGTATAGGTGCGTGGATAAGGAGAAAAAAGGGAAGGAAGTTCAAAGCTTCCCGGCCATTAAACAAAAATGGTAGCGCAGAGAACGATGGGAGCTCGGGTTTGCAAAATATTTGGGTATATATACTTTGTAATAATATTATTTAATTCATTTATCACTTAAATGTAAAGTTCATCGATCCGAACTCCAAACGTGACCAAGACTTTCGCCCCTTACCAAATAGCCCCATTTCTAACACAATAGAATATGTTTCGTAAGCTAATTCGATTGTTTTGATCAGTTTTCTTAAAATTAAAATATAACGTTAAATAAGGAATTTGAACTTACGTTTTAATTTCCTATGACCGCATACTGACTCCAAAAATTAAGAAATTTAAAATATAGCTATGTTTTACAAATATGGTTCTAATAAACCTAGTTTCGTCGAACTTGGAGACCATTTGAAAAATAGCTTTATTTCTGGTTAATTGAATTACAACTAAAATTGAACACGCGTTTAAATTTACCACGCTTACATATTAATTCCATTTGACTTGAAATTTTAAACCTGACAATAATTTGATGTTCTGGATCCGAAAAAATTGGTTTCATCCAAAATGGAGGTCATTTGCAAAATGTCTATTTTTAAGGGCTAAAATAATATTAAAATATTAATAAATTCCATGGTACCTATTTTTAATTTTAATCTGGACATAACTTACGATTTGTAATATGAAATCTCAATTTTTCACATTCATTAGGAAGATATGATTAAATAGATTCTAACTCTTGTTTTATCAAATTCTGACTTATATTGAATTATGTATATTCATTTACAGTTCAAAACTAAATTTTCAAACTACCACGATGTTACGCGCTCGTTTTAATTAAATTTTAAATTCTTACATTCTAACTTCATTTTGAAATATTTTTTTAGTGATTAATTCTCAAAATAAATCATTTAAAATAATTAATTTCCGTTAAAATCCATAAAAAATAAATTTTAAATTAGTTTCAAAATTTAGGGTTGTTACATGTCTGGTGCATAATTATATATATACAACAGGCAGTGAATAAATAAATAAACTAGTAGTGTCTGGTGGGGTACAACAAATAGATATTTTGGGACCGATAACTAAGGATTATTGATGCCTAAGGGAATTATGATCATTAGGTTCATAAGTGACATTAATTGTAAATCAATAGGAATAAAAGGTATTTAAATATTAATTGTTGTCTTAGGAAAATATGACTGTAATGGTCATAAATGGAAATAATCCTATGAAACAGAAATAATGAAATAAAAGGAGGATTAATGGGTATTGATTGCCGTTTTGAATACTAAGTCCAATAAGGAAAACAATTAATTAATTATCCTAGGATTAAGAGGATATAACATTCCCTATTTTATACTAGTAAATATAGAAAACAAAGAATGGACTTAGTAGGTAAATAATGTTAGTTATTATTACCAAAGTAGCTCGTGACGATAATGGTTTATATACTAATGGTATTACCGTTAAGAGAAACTAAACGGGAATAACTCAATAACGTAGCCTGCTTTGGGATTAAGGTGTTAAGTGGTCAGGTCCACCTATAAAAAGGTATAAAGCGATCGCGTAGCCCATCTCCCATATATAGAAGAAATAAAGGCTAATTGTGTACGAGCTTATTAATCTTCGCGAATAGTCCTCTTCATTGGGTCTTAAGTGGCTTTGGTTCAAGGAGTTCACCTGGAAATAGGTCACTCAGTTAAGGGACTTAAATAGTGTGCGAATCCTACCTAAACCTGGGTTCAAAACGTTCGGTATGGTCATTCCATAGGATTACCTATCCTATGGGAAGTACTAAGCGTCAAAGAAGATTATCCAATAAATTTAGCTAGATGGTACAACGAGATTCCACCAATAATCCTGTTAGTCTTAAGCTGTGAGATACCATCTCTCACCTTATATAGGGTATGGGTTTTTATGCGAAAGACAAAAGCCTTAACTAGTAAGACCAAGTATCTAGTGTCCTTTTATTTATAACAATGTTGAGTAAACCATCGAAAGGTATAAAATGACCAACAAACCCACCTAGGGTCTTAAGGGATAAAGGGAATACACCCTATCTATCATACGATAGTGAGGCGTATAAACACATGAGTAAATAAACTCCATGGTTAGGAGTTCACTTATCGGTTTAATAATTAGTTTGTGATGATAAAGGCTTCAATAATGAATGCGTAAATGTTCTATTTCGGTATCGATATTGTTGAGAAACTACCTTAGGAAGGGTAGTTAGAGTCGTGCATAAATGTTTACAAGGTTAGGTTAAAATTACTAGCCTTGGTAGGCATATATCTTAGTTTGAACCAAACGGAATACGTCTCTGTATTGTACTCTATGTTGTACCTTTCTTGTTCACCAGAACTTGTTGTTCTGACCCCCTCCTCATTACAACCTCCCATGCTTCTCTAGAGAAGGTAGAGTTCTCATAGGTGTCTAAGTTTGGCCTTCAGCTCTCTTTCTCTCTCATGCTCGGTATTAACAGTGGTGACTTTCCTTATAAGGTAGTTGCTTGAGATAATATTAGTCTGCCCAATTTTGTTTGTGCTGTGAGTTATCTTATTGTACTCTAATTATGCTCATGCTCATTTATTTTCAGGTACCGTATTAGTTGCTCCATGCTTGGATGTGTTCGAGTTTCGATTTTTGTTGAAATTTGGGCTTAGAAAAGTGTGGGGTGCTACACTCTTTCTCCTGGTGGTTGAGACAGATGGAGGAGTTTCCTCGACTGGCAGATCTACATCAAAGGGAGCAATTATTTGAAGTGGTTTGACCAAAAGAGGCCTATAAATCAATTCAAATTTGAGGAGAAGAAGCTTGCCCTCATTCATGGTTTTTATTTCCGCAAGTGTAAGATGTCCAGTCTTACCAGTCTCCACATGCACACCACATCTTCTTCTGGTTGATCACCCTTGCCATCCAGAACATTCAGGGCATCTATGATTTCTTCGTCTTTGCCTGGGTCTGTAACAACCCGAAATTTTGACAATAAATAGTTATTTAATTAAAAGCTCAAAAATAGGAAAACGAATGGAAAATAAATAAAATAGAATATTATATATATAGTAATTAAATAACCCAGCCACCTCACTAATAACAGCTAGGTTTTTAGGGGCATTCTTGGTATATTTTATAAATCGAATAGACGGATGTTATTTAAAATAAATCCAATGGTGCATGACCATTTCCACCCCTATAAAAAAAGGGTACAGCCTCACTCTTTTTCCATTCAAATCTATGAATGCAGCGGAGCTCTGCCATTTTTCTTCCTCTTCTAACCTAAATTTCTAAATAAAATATATTCATGCATATACCAAATCAAATCCAATTCATATGAAATTGAGAGGGAAAGCATATCTAATGGAAAGGATTGCAAAGTGACGCACCAAATCATATTCTTCGCTCTCTCCCCTTCTTCTTACACTTCTACGAATCTAGAATTTCTCCCTTGTTAGATAAATTGTAGATTTATAAGAATTTGGGGATTATAAGCCTAAAGGTTTCAAAACAGTTGAATTTGGAGGCTATAAGTTGAGTGGGAAATTTACTATTACAGATATAATGATTTATCTATTTTGTTTGAATCCAATCTATGTTTTATGCCTATCAGATCATTATTTAAATAATTGTAAATTGTGATAACCATCAGTTCTGATTATGAATATGTTCGAAAATGGTAAATGAGAAAGTTGTGATTTTGTATAAATATGAATTGAAGGATTTATATATATATATACATACATATATATATATATATATATATATATATATATATATATATATTGTAACACCCTGAATTTTGAATGATCGAATTAACTAAATTTAAGAACACTAAATTTTTAAAAGGGGAAAGAAGGGAAATGGGTTGCGCCATTGCGTTCATCTCGGAATTCTGCTTGCGATAGAGTTCGAGTTTGCGTAAATCGGACTTCGTATGAGGAAGTTATGGGCCTCGGAAGTTTGAGTAAATAAGCAGAATTAATTAAATTTAAACCCAGCCAGAAAATTCAAATTCAAATTCGAAATTGCAGGTACCCGGGTTGGGCGGGAAAATTCCCGCCTACGATCCAGGTCGACCTGGGGGTCGACCTGATCGGATAGGTCGACCAGGGGGTCGACCTGGGGGTCGACCTCCCCCAATACAGGTCAACCTGGGGGTCGACCTCCCTAGGTTTTCTAGACCCAAAAATTTGGCCTTGTAACGTGTTTTGACGATTTGGATGGTTCAGGTGTGTAACACCCCGTATTTTTGTTAACACTAAAGTTGCTAATACAAGAATAATAATAAATGTATAAAGGGGAGATGTATCTAATGTGCATACAAGAATAATAATAAATGTGTAAAGGGGAGATGTATCTAATGTGCATACGAAAATAATAATAAATGTGTAAAGGGGAGATGTATCTAATGCGTACGTATTTATATGGATTGACAAATAATAGTAAATGTACATTAAGAAAGAAATGGTGAACATAATTGGCTTCTCTTTCCAACGGACGGCTCTGGTTAACCCTAGCTTCATCGACGGCTCAAACTAACTTGCAACTCTATAAAAAGACCCTAGGTCTCAAACTAAAAATTCACAAAAAAAAGAATAAGAATTGGAGCCACCATGCTGTTCGCTGAGAACTAGAGGGAGCCTCCACTTGAAAGAGACGAACAACATAGCGAATACAAACTAAAAGATTAAAAAGCAACAACAAATTAGAATCAAAGCAACGTCTTCCCAAAGGAAAACTTTGCAAATTCAGAATTTCAAAACTCAGAAAACAAGTCCATCTACGATTGTAAGTTTAGCTACATTTTTAGAATGCGAATTAATATGAATATCATGTGTTGCGATGAAATGATAATAGTACGATACTCGTTATATTATTAATATACGTTTGTGATTTGATTCTATTATCATGTTAAATTGAGAATTATTAAGTATGATGTTTATTATGTTTATAACATTAATCTATGCCAGTGACTTGATTCTATTATCATGTTAAATTTGGGATTATTGGATTAGATTTTTTGTATAAGCATGGACTTGGATTGTAACATCTTATGAGAATTGTGTAGTTTATTATGCAAGTTTATGTAGTGAAGTTATGCGACCAATTGTCAAATCTATATGTTCACATTTATGCAAAACTTATGCAATGTTCACACTTATCATATGTTGGGATTAATTTGCAAGTATGTTTAAATCTATGTTACTAATTAACACATGTGTATGTTGATTAGCCTATGTTGCTAACTCACATATACCTATGTTGATTTGCCTATGTTGCAAATTAACATATGTATATGGATTAGTTCATATTGCTAATTCTCATGTATGTTGTTAATATGGCCTACGTTAAAAACACATATATGTTGAGTTAGCTTATAAGTGCAAGTTCATACCTATGACATTATAATGTTTATGCTAGTCTTTTTGCAAGTTTGTAACTATGATATTATAATGTTCATGTTAGTTATTTTGCAAGTTCACCCCTAAAATGTTCATGTTAGTTATTTTGCAAGTACACCCTATTATGTTCATACTGATTATGCCATCAATACCAAAGTTATACCCTTGTCATGTTTATGCTAATTTATGCCAATTTGCGTATATTAAATTAGGCTAAGTTTTTAGCCTAATACTTTACACCAAAAATCATGTGAACGTAAATTAGGCTGAGATGGTTAGCCTAATATTGGACGGGGTAGCGTTGGGTTAAAATGATAATTTTAGGAAAACTTGCCATAAATTGGTCATTAATCACATAAGTGATTTATGGCATAAAAAGGCATTAATTACCTTAATTAATGAGATTAATTAGAAATGAATGTGACAGTAATTTGAATATTTTCTAATTTACATATTGGTCATTAATCACATAAGTGATTTATGGCATAAAAAGGCATTAATTACCTTAATTAATGAGATTAATTGGAAATGAATGTGACAGTAATTTGAATTTGAATAATTTACATAATTAAAATGTAAATTAGAAAATACGAACGCGCTTAACCCGAGGTTGGATTGAGTTGTGACGTAAACCTGCCCGGACCCGCCCGGCTGTTCAGTTGTCACAACAATAGCTATCCAATGTGAGAGGTTAAGGCATGGGGCCCAATAAAAACCCGAGGTTAAACTGAGTTGTGGCGTAAGACTTCCCGGACCCAACCGACATACAGGCAGCCATAACAATATCTGTCTAATCTGAGAGGTTGGTGCTCTAATAAGACAATCAGAGCTGAGTTAGGACTGATAAGGTTAAGTCAATTTAATAAATACTTACTTAACCAAATTCAACATGTTAAATAATTTGGATGGTGGGGATTAGGTTCATTCAGACACTTAACCACTTAACATGTTTGACTAGAAAACCTAGTAACGGGGACCCGTTTCAGCAGTAACCCAATTAGGTATCATGATACCCTGAACTAGGCAGGGTGGGGCACGATTACTGGGCTGATTGTAAGCAGTCAAAAGCGATGGCGGTTGGTGCACAGTGTGGGTTCTAACAGAGTGCGGGCGTGCACACACTCTGGAGCAGACAAGTCAGGGCACTGGAGCATCAGTAGTATACCCTATGCATGCTAGAATTGTGTCGGGGCCGCCACCATGGGTATTGATACACCCCATGGTGGGACCAACATAGGTATCTACCATATAGGGTTGTAGGACACATGTGAATATACGAGTAGGAGCCGATCTTTTAAAGAAAGAGAAAGGGATCACTTCACCCCAATCACGGGGTGCCTATTGGTATAAGAATTAGTAGGTGCAGAGATAGAGATTTAAAATAGGGTGCGAAGGGATGTTCGTTTTAGGACACCTTATCTAGTTCTAGGATAGTCTATTATCCTGATATCGTCTTGTTCTCACTTTATGCAAGTCATGATCTTTTTATTATTAACATTCTAGGAATATAGCTAGACTTACCAGACTTATGACTGACCCATTTTCCTTTCGTCTTCTTTTCTTCCGTTCCCCCCTCCCCCCAAGGTCCACAGGGAGGAAACACCGCAGCTTAGTCAGTTTTTCATCCAGCTTGAAGAGAGAGAATGTATTGCTTGGATTTCTTTCATTTGGACCATGGCTTTGGATATCATTTATGGGGATTATGCAGCTTTATTTATGTTTCATGCTTCTTTAACTTTTAAAATCAAGACAGTGTTATGGTTGTAATAATTGGAAGTTTGTTTTGGGACAATGTTGGAAATGTTCTGCATGAACACGTATTTATGATAATAAAAGTCTGTTGGTTTTTCCGCTGCTTACTTATATATGTTTATATCTGTCTTATGTTTTATCTGTGTCTTTTACATATAAACCTCCACCAAAATTAAGGAATTCCCTTTGTGAGTGACCTTAACGGAGGTGGGGTGTTTCACTTGGTATCAGAGCATAGGTTTACCAGACCAAATAAAAAGTTTTTGAAACTATATTAAAATTAAAATTTAAAGAAGCATTTTTCAAGAAAAAGAATTTTTTTTATAGTTTTAGAAAGGCATAATCCCACAAAGCCATGTGAATTATCTATCCTTCGTTTTGAATCTTTCCTTTTTCGTTTCAGCATGTCAGGAGAATCTAACTTTCCAGAAGGTGTTACTGTACCTGGTTGGTTCAGAAGGTACTTGGAAGCTAGGGCCAATGAGGCAGGCCCAGCGAATCTTCCTCCGCCAGCTGCAGCAATTCCTCCTCCTCCTCCCCCAGTTGCTGAAATTCCCCCTCCTCCTCCTCCTCCGAGAGCAAATGCTTTTGCCAAGACTTGTAGAGATTTTAAAGCTATGGGTGGGAAAGACTTTCATGGAACCGAATCCTTCATAGTAGCCAGGAACTGGCTGAAAGAGACCAAAGATCTTTTCGTTGTATTCGAGGTAGAAGACAGGCAGAAGGTAAGACTGGCAGTGTGGTTGCTCAAAGGAGAGGCTTCCTACTGGTGGGAAGTCACCAATGCAAAAAGACCAGTAGAAACGTGGGAAGATTTCAGATTTAGATTTGAGCTGAAGTTCCTTTCAGAAGCTGAGAGAAGTCTTCAAATGGAGAGGTTCCTATCCCTTAAGCAAGGAAGTATGACCGTCAAAGAGTACGTTGTAACACCCCACCTCCGTTAAGGACACTCACAAAGGGAATGCCTTAACTTTGGTGGAGCATTTTAGTAAGCAGAACAGAAACTTACAAGACAGATAAAAACAGTACTTGAAAATTTTTAACTTTATTACAGCGGAAACAGAAATCAATATGGTTACATCCATTCAAATCTCAGAATTCAAGTACAAAATATCAGTCATGTACAAAAGCCTTCAAAATGCATGGTTTAAAATCATAATCCCCATAGAACGGAAGCTATACAGAGCCAAGCCATACTTTAAGCTCTTCAAGCAGAGAGAAATCCAGGTCAAGCTAAAGTATTCCCTCCTTGGATATCCTGGGGGGAAACGGAAGAAAGGAGGCGAAACAACAAGGGTTAGACAAAAAGTCTGGCAAGTCCAGTGATTTTCAGTTATGAACAGATAATAATAACATGACATGAACATAAAACTGGATGAGAGATAACTGTAACAGGTATAGCAGATATAACAGAAGAACAGAATGATATAAGCTATTGCTTTACACTTCTCTGCACTAATACTAGTATAACAGAATTAGGTGTCACCCTAATGTCTAAACTGAAACAGAAACGGGTATAGAATAATTTAACAGAAACAGAATGCTAATAATTGGCCTTTACTACCCGATCAGAAACAGACATAAGCAGAAACAGATTAATCCCTACGGAAACAGAATGTAGAATTAGGTGTACACTAGTAATGGGCCTTTACCACCCGAACAGACGGTACCACGCAGAAACAGACAGGTGTTACCACCCAACAGAAACAGATGGTACCAACAGAAACAGACAGAACTAAGTGTATCCTAAAACCGTACCCCAAGCGATCGGCTCCCTAATACATAAATATCCTGTGTCGGCCCCACAGTAGGGTGTATCACTCCCTAAAGTGACAACTAATTGGCACAGACCTATTTACAGATGTCACGGCGTCTTACATCCTCAGAGGCAGACCGGGATCCATGCACGCACACGACCCGGTTGGAACGCACCATCAACACCCCTCGCCATTATCAGAATGAACCGCTTAAAATTAGTTCAGTAAGCGTGCCCGGACCCTACCTACTGTTGGGTCAAAGTTTTGATACCAGAAAGGGTTACTGACTAATATGGGTCCCAAACAACAGATGACACAAGTGATTCCCCTCCTAACCTTTTGTCCCCAGACTAAAAGATTTCAATTTAACTTGTCTACAAGTTTTAGACATACAAAATTTAGATTAACTAGTTCACAGATCAGACAATCAAGTTAACAGGTTTTCAGACTAACGGATCAGATGTTCGGAATAGCAGGCTTACAGATTATCCGGTTACAGATTAACAGACTTACAGATTAACTGGTTACAGATTAACAGACCTACAGATTAACTGGTTACAGATTATCTAACTTTGTATTGGGCTTACGGATTCACGAAATGGGTTTATCATATTCATTGGTCCAATCGGTTTAACCTTACCCAACACGTTTTAGACATCTTAATTATCTCAGATTTTCATTAATTAAATATGAATTCCCAAACCTCTCACATTAGACTGACAGTTTGCGGCTACTGGTTAGGCCGGTTGGTTCCGGCCAGGTTTCTGTCGCAAACTGAGTCTAGCCTCGGGTTTCAAGCACGTTATGACTAACTTCTCACATTAGAACCTATTGTTTGCGACGACTGGAATATGCCGGGCGGTTCCGGGCAGAATTACGCCGCAAACTCATTCTAACCTCGAGTTAGCCATGTTTATCTTTGCGGCCAATTAATTAATGATTTCCCATTTATACCCATGCCTAATATACATGTCAATTATTCATAACTATAGCCAATTCAGATTATGTCAATAGCGGACTAATTATATCAACTCAACAGATATAGCAGATAATAGATTTCTCAGATTAGGCGACTTAGCAGATTAAGCAAACTAGCAGATTTAGCATTTTCAACAGACTTAGCAGATGACAGATTTTGTAGATGAACAAATCTAGCAGACTAGGCAGTAGAGCAGAACTAGCAGATTAAGCAATATAACAGAACTAGCAGATTAGGCAATGTAACAAAACTAGCAAATTAGGCAAATATAACAGATTTAATCATTTCTTAAAGTTTCATATCTTGCCTAATTATAAATCTTGCCTAAGTTCACATGCATAAATAATAGTCTTGATTCACAATATTATCATATACCCTATGTTTGCATTAAATTTACATAGCGCAGATTATGGTCATAAATTTACCATATATCATATGTTTCAGTTTTTATTAAACTTGCATAGTACAGAAGATCCCTATATAAATTATACCAAATATAGCCATCGATTACTATGCAGATCATATATCCCAAAGATCCCTTACTTAGATGTTTATTTACATTAATAGATACCCTACTCTCATGTAAATCTTTATGCCTAAGCCATATTCTCTTTATCTCAAATCATATGTTCAATACAATTTATATTATAAATATAACATGTCCAGTCATATGTCTCATATTTTGTTCTAGCTACAGTCCATGTTCTTTCCTCAAATCAGTCACCTATTGGTCATGCCCAATTCATGCATCATTCATTTTATTGTCACAAACATTTTAGCGTATGTTAATCTCTTATGAGATTGGCTCAGGCTCGTGGTAGCCTGGCTATAGAACAGAAAGAGGAAAGAGATACAAAATAAGATAGATCCAAACAGAACAGAACAGATATAACCTCAGATTCAGCCTTATAATTCATGTCACAATCAGAATTAACGTTTATATCGGAAAATAACTGCACTTGCCTTGGTTGGATTAAAGAAAGAACTTTAGTTGTTGTAGAATTGTTGCAGAAGCTTTAATCTCTAATTTGAATTGAGTTGCTTAGGTTGATGTTGATTAGCTTCTAGTTTTGATTCCAGCAGAGTAGCGACGCCATTTTTATTTTTATTTGGAACAGAGGCGGAGAAGAAGAAGAATAGAATTGTGTGTAGAGGAGGCTAGGTCTTAGGGTGTATTTATAGGTGTAGGAACTCATTTCAGCCATCAAATTAACCCTAAAACCAATCCGGACCATCAAAAATCGTCCCAGGGCTTCAAAAACATGTTATGGACCGAAACAGGCCGACCAGGTCAACCTGTAGGGGGGTCGACACTATAGTCGACCCCCATGGGGGAGGTCGACTCCCAGGTCGACCCCCTGGTCGACCTGGGCCCCAGGTCGACCCCCGGGTCGACCTGCCCAGTTCTGTGCTGACCGAAACATTCTGAATCTTCAACAGGCCATAACTTCTTCATCCGGACTCCGATTTTCGAAAACTCGGACTCTATTTCGTGTAAAATTTCGAGAGGAACGCAATGGTTATGTCCATTTTACCTAATTCCTGATTCTTAAATTAATTATCCTCATTTTACTATCTTTTCCGTTACACACACCGTTATCGAACTACTTTTTCTTCTCTTTCATGTATTAATTAATTCTTCTTATGCATCACCATTATTTACCAATCATAAGCATATTTTCATATATTTTATTTCATTTTTAATTATACTTTAAAATGCGGGGTGTTACATTCTCCCCCCTTGAAGGATTTCGTCCCCGAAATCTTCAAGTTAAGAAGAATGTGTCCTACCATCCAATCATCCATCTACTCAATCACCAATCACAGGCATTCATTGTCCTTAAGAGATTTCTAATGCTGTATGAACATATGCAAGAAGTGTGTGTATATGTTCCTTGTCTAATGTAAAGATCAGGCGGTCCACTGATTCAGTTGACCTCCTTAATGCAAATTATGCCAGTGCCATGAGTCCAACATGTATGCAATTTTCCTACTCGATACATATCATGAGTGCACAACCATTCAGTCATATGCAACATCCATGTGCTGAGTCAATCATTTTGCATCCATAAAAATTGAAAATGCTCACACATCCATATGCAGTATGAGAGTGTTTTCGAGCCGATCTAGTGCCTAGTGTGTGTATATGCATCCACGGGCAACCACTAGCAACCACTTGCATCCACTTGCAACCATCAAACATAACATGTCTCAAACACATGTTTACACCCATTAGTTTCTACCTAAAGTTCGAAGATTCGATCGATAGGATACAGTCGAATGATGGGAGCGAGTACAGATAGAACGAAGACTCGATTCCCATTAGACATTGGTTGAGAAAATAATTCCCCTAAGTATCAACCCCAAAGACCGAAATCAATATCAGATTGACACTAAGAGGATTACCCTCTTTAGACAATGTCAAAACTAGAAATTAGAATTATTCAAATATTTACAGACTACTGATACAGATCAGGTTCCCTAATGATTCTTAGGAAGCTAAGCATGATAAAATCATATCCCACAAAACCTCAGAATGTATGCGTCATACTTGACGCCTAACACAGATATCTCTCAAACCCCAATCTATCACAAACAGATTTATCATAACCCTTATGGGTTTGAGTCTACAGCGGAATCAGAAATAATACTAGTATTAAAGTGCAGAGTATCGATTACAAAATCAAAATACCATAATCAGAAAGAGTCTTAACTCCATAATCAGATAAAGAAATTAAACCTACTATAGAAATTTTCCTATTTCAATCCTAGCCACTAGCCTCAAGAGTGTTTGCCTGCCCTCCTTGCCCTCGTCTCTTCGGGCAGTCCCTAGTGAAGTGTCCCATCTCTCCACAGTTGAAGCAAGTGCCTTTCCTTTTTCTGCAATCCTTGTTCAGATGAGTCAAGCTCCCACAAGTAAAGCACTTTTTCCCCTTCTTATCTTCAGACTTCTCATCCTTCTTTTTTGTTTCCTTTTTGGGCCCTGCTTTCTTATTTTGTAGTTCTTCCTTCTTTGTCTCTTTCGGGCCCTTGTCTTCCTCGTGCAGTAGTGCCATGTCCACCAATTTCTCGTAAGTCGCTCCCATGGGTACGTGGGTCATGGCTAGGCTGTGCAGTGGCTCGTTCAATCCTTTAACAAAGCAGAGAGCCTTTTTATGCTGAGTGTTGACTAAATCCAATCCGAACCTAGCTAGTTGGTTGAACTGGTTGACGTATTCCTTGACCGTCATACTTCCTTGCTTAAGAGATAATAACTTTTCCAGTTGTAAACTCCGTTCAGCTTGCGAGAGAAATTTTGTGTCAAACCTTGTTCTGAAATCCATCCATGTCTCAACCGGCCTCTCGGCATTAGTGACTTCCCACCAGTATGAAGCTTCGTCTTTGAGCAGCCATACCGCCAACTGTATCTTCTGCCTATCGTCCACCTCGAAGATAACAAATAGATCCTCAGTTTCTTTGAGCCAGTTCCTCGCTTCGACGAATGGTTTAGTTCCCTTGAAATCCTTTCCACCCATGGCCCTAAAATCTCTATAGATCTTTGAGAAAGCAATTGCACGAGGAGGGGGCGGAGGAGGAGGGGGATCATTTGATGGACCTGCAGCGGCGGTCCTAGCCTCAAGATATTGACGAAACCAACCGGGTACATGAACACCCTCTGGTATTTCATATGCTTCAGACATGCTGAAACGAAAAAAGGAAAGATTCAATACAAAAAGGACTGAAGGAAAGATATATGGCTCTTGGGGATCATGTTTTTCAAAATAAGCTTTATTTTTTAAAATACTTC
This sequence comes from Allium sativum, assembly GCA_030737875.1. Classification (NCBI taxonomy): domain Eukaryota; kingdom Viridiplantae; phylum Streptophyta; class Magnoliopsida; order Asparagales; family Amaryllidaceae; genus Allium; species Allium sativum. Next base: position 763,738,980 of record CM060912.1, on the reverse strand, counting down.
CTTTCAAAACCTTTTTGAAAATAGTTTTCCAAAAACTTTACCCAATCTGGTAACCTTCAGCTCTGATACCAAGTGTAACACCCCACCTCTGTTAAGGACACTCACAAAGGGAATGCCTTAACTTTGGTGGAGCATTTTAGTAAGCAGAACAGAAACTTACAAGACAGATAAAAATAGTACTTGAATTTTTTTTAACTTTATTACAGCGGAAACAGAAATCAATATGGTTACAACCTTTCAAATCTCAGAATTCAAGTACAAAATATCAGTCTTGTACAAAAGCCTTCAAAATGCATGGTTTAAAATCATAATCCCCATAGAACGGAAGCTATACAGAGCCAAGCCATACATTAAGCACTTCAAGCAGAGAGAAATCCGGATCAAGCTAAAGTATTCCCTCCTTGGATAACCTGGGGGGGAAACGGAAGAAAGGAGGCGTAACAACAAGGGTCAGACAAAAAGTCAGGCAAGTCCAGTGATTTTCAGTTATGAACAGATAATAATAACATGACATGAACATAAAACTGGATGAGAGATAACTGTAACAGGTATAGCAGATATAACAGAAGAACAGAATGATATAAGCTATTGCTTTACACTTCTCTGCACTAATACTAGTATAACAGAATTAGGTGTCACCTTAATGTCTAAACTGAAACAGAAACGGGTACAGAATAATTTAACAGAAACATAATGCTAATAATGGGCCTTTACTACCTGATCAGAAACAGACAGAAGCAGAAACAGATTAATCCCTACGGAAACAGAATGTAGAATTAGGTGTACACTAGTAATGGGCCTTTACCACCCGAACAGACGGTACCACGCAGAAACAGACAGGTGCTACAACCCAATAGAAATAGATGGTACCAACAGAAACAGACAGAACTAAGTGTACCCTAAAACCCTAGCCCAAGCGATCGGCTCCCTAATACATAAATATCCTGTGTCGGCCCCATAGTAGGGTGTATCACTTCCTAACGTGACAACCAATTGGCACAGACCTATTTACAGATGTCACGGCGTCTTACATCCTCAGAGGCAGACCAGGATCCATGCACGCACATGACCCGGTTGGAACGCACCATCAACACCCCTCGCCATTATCAGAATGAGCCGCTTATAATTAGTTCAGTAAGCGTGCCCGGACCCTACCTACTGTTGGGTCAAAGTTTTGATACCAGAAAGGGTTACTGACTGATATGGGTCCCAAACAACAGATGACACAAGTGATTCCCCTCCTAACCTTGTGTCCCCAGACTAACATATTTCAGTTTAACTTGTCTACAAGTTTTAGACATACAAAATTTGGATTAACTATTTCACAGATCAGACAATCAAGTTAACAGGTTTTCAGACTAACGGATCAGATGTTCGGATTAACAGGCTTACAGATTATCTGGTTACAGATTAACAGACTTACAGATTAACTGGTTACAGATTATCTAACTTTGTATTGGGCCTACGGATTCACGAAATGGGTTTATCAGATTCATTGGTCCAATCAGTTTAACCTTACCCAACACGTTTTAAACATCATAATTATTTCAGATTTTCATTAATTAAATATGAATGCCCAAACCTCTCACATTAGACTGATAGTTTGCGGCTACTGGTTAGGCCGGTTGGTTCCGGGCAGCTTTCTGTCACAAACTGAGTCTAACCTCGGGTTTCAAGCACGTTATGACTAACTTCTCACATTAGAACCTATTGTTTGCGACCACTGGAATATGCCGGGCGGTTCCGGGCAGAATTACGCCGCAAACTCATTCTAACCTCGAGTTAGACATGTTTATCTTTGCGGCCAATTAATTAATGATTTCCCATTTATACCCATGCCTAATATACATGTCAATTATTCATAACTATAGCCAATTCAGATTATGTCAATAGCGGACTAATTATATCAACTCAACAGATATAGCAGATAACAGATTTCTCAGATTAGGCGACTTAGCAGATTAAGCAAACTAGCAGATTTAGCATTTTCAACAAACTTAGCAGATGACAGATTTGGTAGATGAACAAATCTAGCAGACTAGGCAGTAGAGCAGAACTAGCATATTAAGCAATATAACAGAACTAGCAGATTAGACAATGTAACAAAACTAGCTAATTAGGCAAATATAACAGATTTAATCATTTCTTAAAGTTTCATATCTTGCCTAATTATAAATCTTGCCTAAGTTCACATGCATAAATAATAGTCTTGATTCACAATATTATCATATACCCTATGTTTGCATTAAATTTACATAGCACAGATTATGGTCATAAATTTACCATATATCATATGTTTCAGTTTTTATTAAACTTGCATAGTACAGAAGATCCCTACATAAATTATACCAAATATAGCCATCGATTACTATGCAGATCATATATCCCAAAGATCCCTTACTTATGTGTTTATTTACATTAATAGATACCCTACTCTCATGTAAATCTTTATGCCTAAGCCATATTCTCTTTATCTCAAATCATATGTTCAATACAATTTATATTATAAATATAACATGTCCAGTCATATGTCTCAGATTTTGTTCTAGCTACAGTCCATGTTCTTTCCTCAAATCAGTCACCTATTGGTCATGCCCAATTCATGCATCATTCATTTTATTGTCACAAACATTTTAGCGTATGTTAATCTCTTATGAGATTGGCTCAGGCTCGTGGTAGCCTGGCTATAGAACAGAAAGAGGAAAGAGATACAAAATAAGATAGATCCCAACAGAACAGAACAGATATAACCTCAGATTCAGCTTTATAATTCATGTCACAATCAGAATTAACGTTTTACCGGAAAATAACTACACTTGCCTTGGTTGGATTAAAGAAAGAACTTTAGTTGTTGTAGAATTGTTGCAGAAGCTTTAATCTCTAAATTGAATTGAGTTGCTTAGGTTGATGTTGATTAGCTTCTAGTTTTGATTCCAGCAGAGTAGCGACGCCATTTTTATTTTTATTTAGAACAGAGGCGAAGAAGAAGAAGAATAGAATTGTGTGTAGAGGAGGCTAGGTCTTAGGGTGAATTTATAGGTGTAGGAACTCATTTCAGCCATCAGATTAACCCTAAAACCAATCCGGACCATCAAAAATCGTCCCAGGGCTTCAAAAACATGTTCTGGACCGAAACAGGCCGACCTGCAGGGGGGTCAACACTATAGTCGACCCAATAGGGGAGGTCTACTCCCAGGTTGACCCCCCGGTCGACCTGGGCCCCAGGTCGACCCTCGGGTCGACCTGCCCAGTTCTGTGCTGACCGAAACCTTCTAAATCTTCTACAGGCCATAACTTCTTCATCCAGACTCCAATTTTCGAAAACTCGGACTCTATTTCATGTAAAATTTTGAGAGGAACGCAACGGTGATGTCCATTTTACCTAATTCTTGATTCTTGAATTAATTATCCTCATTTTGCTATCTTTTCCGTTACACACACCGTTATCAAACTAATTTTTCTTCTCTTTCATGTATTAATTAATTCTTCTTATGCATTACCATTATTTACCTATCATAAGCATATTTTCATATATTTTATTCCATTTTTAATTATACTTAAAAATGCGGGGTGTTACATACGTCAACCAGTTTGATCAGCTGGCTAGGTTCGGACTGGACCTAGTCAACACCCAACACAAGAAGGCTCTCCGCTTTGTCAAGGGACTGAATGAGCCGCTTCATAGCCTGGCCATGACCCATATACCTATGGGAGCTACATATGAAAGGCTGGTACAGATGGCGTTACTACATGAGGAGGATAAAGGCAAGAAGGAGACAAAGGCGGAAGGGTCTCAGGGAAAGAAAGAAGCTTTACAGCCTAAGAACAGACTTTAAGAAGGGCGGGAAAAACAACAAAGCTTGCGAAACAAGAAAGTGTAATTTCTGTGGTGTGGTTGGACATGTGGTGAAAGACTGCAGGAAGAAGAAGGCAAAGATGAATGGTGGTTGCTTTCATTATGGAGAAACATGACACATAGCTAAGGACTGCCCTAAGAGGCGAGGGCAGGCACAGAAAGTTGCATCCACTTCGGGTGGACAAGTTCATGCACTGGAGGCACCTCCTCTGCAACAACGAGGTAGAAATACTTCTGTAGAAAGTGTAGTTTATCTTTATGATCACCCAGTTCGCACTTTATTTGATTCTGGTGCATCACACTCCTTTATTTCATCCGCTTTAGTAGAATCTCTGCACCTAGAAACTAGTATGGTAGAGGATCCCTTGGTTGTCTCCAATCCAATTGGAGGCCCAGCTTATTTGTTAATGATCTGTATGAATTTGAAAATCTCTATTCTAAGTGTAGAATTTAGATGTAGTACCTTTGTTTTGGGCTTCTCGGGGTATGGATTGATTTTGGGCATGGACTGGCTATCCAGTAATGGTGCCATCCTTAATTGTGAGAAAAGAGTGGTTAGGCTCTTAACCAAACTCGGTAACACTCTGGAAATTACTTGTAATCCCTCGAATGTGGTTATGCTTAGTTATCTTGAATCGCTTGACGCTTCTGTTAAGAATTTACAGTCAGTTAAGGTGGTCCGAGAATATTCGGATGTCTTTGATGAGGTGAAGGGCTTACCTCCGAAATGGGAAATAGACTTCTGCATCTATCTTGTTGACAATGCGAAGCCGTTGCTTTGCCTGTTAGGCACATGGCTCCTAGGGAAAGGAAAGAGCTTAGTAAGCAGATGAAAGAGCTTTTAGAAAAGGGATTCATTAGGCGGAACATTTCAGAATGGGGCGCTCCAGTGGTGTTCGCTACAAAGGCAGATGGTTCACTCCGTCTATTTGTTGACTATAGGGAGCTAAACAAGCTAACTAAAAAGAATAGAAACCCTCTCCCCAGAATTGACGATTTGTTTGACCAGCTTGTAGGAGCGTCGGTTTTCTCCCAACTTGATTTGGCGACCGGATTTCATCAGCTAAGGGTAGCTGATGATAGCATCGATAAGACAGCTTTCAGAACCCCAGACGGATTCTTTGAGTGGCTTGTCATGCCTTTTGGCTTGACAAACGCACTAGCTTACTTCTTGGACCTAATGAGTAGGGTGTTCAGAGATTTCCTCAATAAATTCGTGGTGGTCTTCGTAGACGATATTTTGATCTTCTCAAAAAATGAGGAAAAGCATGCTCAGCACCTAAAGGCAATCATGGAGACTCTTAGAACACATTAGTTAAAAGTTAATTCTCCAAGTGCCACTTTTGGAGAGAAGAAGTGAGATTTCTTGGGCATATAGTGTCCAAAGATGGGTTAGCTGTAGATCCCGCAAAAGTAGTAGTGGTGCAAGATTGGAAGGCACCAAGGAATGCAACCGAGGTCCGAAGCTTCCTCGGGCTTGCAGGCTTTTATCGAAAGTTCATCAGAGATTTTGCAAAAATCTTAGCTCCTCTTACAAGCCTAACAAAGAAGAATCTAGTTTTCTCTTGGGATTTGGATTGCGAGTTTGCTTTCCAATGCCTAAAAAGGGCTCTTACAACATCCCCAATTCTGACCTTACCGGATGGAAGCAAAATGTTTACAGTATACACGGATGCATGCGGGATAGGACTAGGCGCTGTCCTAATGCAAGAAGGAAGGGTAGTAGCTTATGGCGGAAGACAGTTGAAAGTTCATGAAAGGAACTACCCAACCCACGACCTTGAGTTGGCCGCCATCGTCTTTGTGCTTAAGTCTTGGCGCCACTATCTCCTAGGTGAGAAATTTGAACTGTATACTAACCATAAATCTTTGAAGTATCTCTTCTCGTAGAAGGACCTGAACTTAAGGCAGCAAAGGTGGATGGAGTTTCTTGCCTCATATGATTTCGAGATTTCCTAGACTCCTGGCAAGGGAAACGTAGTCGCAGATGCGTTGAGTAGAAAGAAGCGAACGTTGAGCCCGCTATTTGTTGAAAGGTGAAGCCTAGAGTTTATAGCCAGTTTTGACTTTAGGCCCTCCTCTGATTTTGTACCCGGTCTATTAGGATCGCTAGAAGTGCGGCCCACTCTCTTAGACTCAATAGGGACCACACAACGAGAAGACCCTCAACTTGTAGAAGTGGTTGATAAGCTCGTTAGGGGTGAGACTTCTAGTCACCTCGATAGATACACCATCAACAACAAAGGGTAGTTAAGACGGTATGAAAGACTATGCATCCCACAAGCAAAGGAGTTGGTGAAGAAAGTTCTTGAGGAGGCACATCATTCCAAGATGACAATACATCCAGGCGGGGACAAAATGTACAAGGACTTAAACAGAGTTTTCTTTTGGAGTGGCATAAAGAAGGACGTGGCAGATTTTGTTTCTAAGTGCATGATTTGCCAACAAGTCAAGGCGGAGCAGAAGAAGCCTGGCGGTCTGCTCCATCCTCTAGAGGTCCCACAGTGGAAGTGGGATAGCATTTCAGTGGACTTCATTGATGGGCTGCCTAGGTCTAGAAGAGACAACACTAGCATTTGGGTAATAGTGGATAGGCTTACTAAAAGCGCCCACTTTTTACCTGTCAAGAGTAGAAGGACTGCCTCGTCTCTGGCTTCTCTTTATCTTAAGGAGATAGTTCGACTCCATGGAATACCTTCCAGCATTATTAGCGACAGAGATCCTATCTTCGCAAGCGAGTTTTGGCGGAGTTTGCAAGAAGCTGTAGGCACACAGTTATGTTTGAGCACGACCTATCACCCCCAAACCGATGGTCAGACGGAAAGGGTGAACAGGATTTTGGAAGACCTGTTGAGACTTTGCGTCCTTGACTTTGGAGGGACTTGGGAGGACCATCTTCCTTTGGTGGAATTTGCCTACAACAACAGCTACCAAGCCACCACCGGAATGGCGCCCTTCGAAGCTTTATATGGAAGACCGTGTCGATCGCCCACTTATTGGTGGGAGTCTACTGACAAGCTCATACTTGGACCAGATATGGTCCGAGAGACTTCATAGAAATTAGACTTAATACGGAGAAGAATGAAGATAGCCCAAGACAGACAAAAATCCTACGCAGACAAGAGAAGGACCGACCTTGAATTTGAGGTTGGGGACAGGGTTTTCCTTAAGGTATCTCCTTTAAGGAACTTCGTTCGCTTTGGATCCACAGGGAAGCAAGCACCAAGATTTGTAGGGTCGTTTCCTGTCATCGAGAAGATTGGGAAGATGGCCTACAGGTTAGAGTTACCCGAGAGACTGGCCGGAGTTCACAACGTCTTTCATGTTTCTCACCTCCGGAAGTATCTACATGAGTCAGCGGAAGTGGTAGAGCCAAACATTCTAGAAGAAGCTGAAGTAGAACGCAAAGCAACTGTGAGGAAAGTTCCAACTCGAATCTTAGGAACTGAAGTGAAGAAGCTACGCAACCGCGAAGTCAAACTCGTCAAAGTTCAGTGGAGCGACGCCGAGGAAGACGCGACTTGGGAAACTGAGGATAGAATACGCGCAGCCTACCCTTTTCTTTTTGAGGGTACATTTTTGGTCTCTCTTTTTCCTTAAAGTCATGTTAGTATCTATCTTTTTAGGTATATCTCACCGACCTTACCCTTTTATCCTTAGGTGGAAACCCCTTTGGATGTAAACATGTAATTGAAACATGTTATGGATGATGGTTGCAAGTGGATGCAAATGTTTGCTAGTGGTTGCTCGTGGATGCATATACACACACAATCTAGGGTTTTAGATCGGCTCAGTCACTTCATATTGCATATGCATATATGTGTTTATGTTTGTATGTGGTTGAAGCTTAATATGTTGTCATATGGATGTCGCATTTGTTTGAATGATTGCGCACTCATGTAGAATTATGAATAGGAAAAAGTTTGCATACATAATGGGTTCATGACAGTTACATAATTTGCATTAAGGAGGTCAACTGAATCAGTAGACCGCCTAATTTTTGCATTAGATAAGGACATGTACACACACGATGCATATGATCATGAAGCATTAGAAGTCTTTTAAGGACAATGGACGCTCGTGTTTGATGATTGAGTAGATGTACATTTGGATGGTAGGATATATGTTCTCCTAGACTTGGAGATTTCGGGGACGAAATCCTTTAAGGAGGGGGGAATGTAACACCCCGTATTTTTGTTAACACTAAAGTTTCTAATACAAGAATAATAATAAATGTGTAAAGGGGAGATGTATCTAATGTGCATACAAGAATAATAATAAATGTGTAAAGGGGAGATGTATCTAATGTGCATACGAAAATAATAATAAATGTGTAAAGGGGAGATGTATCTAATGCGTACGTATTTATATGGATTGACAAATAATAGTAAATGTACATTAAGAAAGAAATGGTGAACATAATTGGCTTCTCTTTACAACGGACGGCTCTGGTTAACCCTAGCTTCATCGACGGCTCAAATTGGCTTGCAACTCTATAAAAAGACCCTAGGTCTCAAACTAAAAATTCACAAAAAAAAAGAATAAGAATTGGAGCCACCATGCTGTCCGCTGAGAACTAGAGGGAGCCTCCACTTGAAAGAGACGAACAACATAGCGAATACAAACTAAAAGAATAAAAAGCAACAACAAATTAGAATCAAAACAACGTCCTCCCAAAGGAAAACTTTGCAAATTCAGAATTTCAGAACTCAGAAAACAAGATCGTCTACGATTGTAAGTTTAGCTACATTTTTAGAATGCGAATTAATATGAATATCATGTGTTGCGATGAAATGATAATAGTACGATACTCGTTATGTTATTAATATACGTTTGTGATTTGATTCTATTATCATGTTGAATTGAGAATTATTAAGTATGATGTTTATTATGTTTATAACATTAATCTATGCCAGTGACTTGATTCTATTATCATGTTAAATTTGGGATTATTGGATTAGATTTTTTGTATAAGCATGGACTTGGATTGTAACATCTTATGAGAATTGTGTAGTTTATTATGCAAGTTTATGTAGTGAAGTTATGCGACCAATTGTCAAATCTATATGTTCATGTTTATGCAAAACTTATGCCATGTTCACACTTATCATATGTTGGGATTAATTTGATGGTATGTTTAAATCTATGTAACTAATTAACACGTGTATGTTGATTAGCCTATGTTGCTAACTCACATATACGTATGTTGATTTGCCTATGTTGCAGATTAACATATGTATATGGATTAGTTCATATTGCTAATTCTCATGTATGTTGTTAATATGGCCTATGTTAAAAACACATATATGTTGAGTTAGCCTATAAGTGCAAGTTCATACCTATGACATTATAATGTTTATGCTAGTCTTTTTGCAAGTTTGTAGCTATGACATTATAATGTTCATGTTAGTTATTTTGCAAGTTCACCCCTAAAATGTTCATGTTAGTTATTTTGCAAGTACACCCTATTATGTTCATACTGATTATGCCATCAATACCAAAGTTATACCCTTGTCATGTTTATGCTAATTTATGCCAATTTGCGTATATTAAATTAGGCTAAGTTTTTAGCCTAATACTTTACACCAAAAATCATGCGAACGTAAATTAGGCTGAGATGGTTAGCCTAATATTGGACGGGGTAACATTGGGTTAAAATGATAATTTTAGGAAAACTTGCCATAAATTGGTCATTAATCACATAAGTGATTTATGGCATAAAAAGGCATTAATTACCTTAATTAATGAGATTAATTGGAAATGAATGTGACGGTAATTTGAATATTTTCTAATTTACATATTGGTCATTAATCACATAAGTGATTTATGGCATAAAAAGGCATTAATTACCTTAATTAATGAGATTAATTGGAAATGAATATGACAGTAGTTTGAATTTGAATAATTTACATAATTAAAATGTAAATTAGAAAATATGAACGCGCTTAACCCGAGGTTGGATTGAGTTGTGACGTAAACCTGCCCGGACCCGCCTGGCTGTCCGGTTGTCACAACAATAGCTATCCAATGTGAGAGGTTAAGGCATGGGGCCCAATAAAGACCCGAGGTTAAACTGAGTTGTGGCGTGAGACTGCCCGAACCCAACCGGCATACAGGCAGCCACAATAATATCTGTCTAATCTGAGAGGTTGGTGCTCTAATAAGACAATCAGAGCTGAGTTAGGATTGATAAGGTTAAGTCAATTTAATAAATACTTACTTAACCAAATTCAACATGTTAAATAATTTGGATGGATGGGGGTTAGGTTCATTCAAACACTTAACCACTTAACATGTTTGACTAGAAAACCTAGTAACGGGGACGCGTTTCAGTAGTAACCCAATTAGGTATCATGATACCCCGAACTAGGCAGGGTGGGGCATGATTACTGGGCTGATTGTAAGCGGTCAAAAGCGACGGCGGTTGGTGCACAGTTTGGGTTCTAACAGAGTGCGGGCATGCACACACTCTGGGGTAGAAAAGTCAGGGCACTGAAGCATCAGTAGTATACCCTATGCATGCTAGAATTGTGTCGGGGCCGCCACCATGGGTATTGATACACCCCATGGTGGGACCAACATAGGTATCTACCATATAGGGTTGTAGGACACATGTGAATATACGAGTAGGAGACGATCTTTTAAAGAAAGAGAAAGGGATCACTTCACCCCCATCACGGGGTGCCTGTTGGTATAAGAATTAGTTGGTGCAGAGATAGAGATTTAAAATAGGGTGAGAAGGGATGTTCATTTTAGGACACCTTATCTAGTTCTAGGATAGTCTATTATCCTAATATCGTCCTGTTCTCACTTTATGCAAGTCATGATCTTTTTATTATTAACATTCTAGGAATATAGCTAGACTTACCAGACTTATGACTGACCCATTTTCCTTTCGTCTTCTTTTCTTCCGTTCCCCCCCCCCCAGGTCCACAGGGAGGAAACAACGCAGCTTAGTCAGTTTTTCATCCAGCTTGAAGAGATAGAATGTATTGGTTAGATTTCTTTCATTTGGACCATGGCTTTGGATATCATTTATGGGGATTATGCAGGTTTATTTATGTTTCATGCTTCTTTAACTTTTAAAATCAAGACAGTATTATGGTTGTAATAATTGGAAGTTTGTTTTGAGACAATGTTGGAAATGTTCTGTATGAACACGTATTTATGATAATAAAAGTCTGTTGGTTTTTCCGCTGCTTACTTATATGTGTTTATATCTGTCTTGTGTTTTATCTGTGTCTTTTACTTATAAACCTCCACCAAAATTAAGGCATTCCCTTTGTGAGTGACCTTAACGGAGGTGGGGTGTTTCAAGGTTGGTTCTAGGGTTAAATCTAAGGCCCTAAATGGTTTTCTACACCTATATATACACCCTAAGACTTAACCCTAATTCATAAAATAATTTCTAAGACACCATTATGCTGCCAACCTCCCCCTTGAACCCTAGTTGCCACCTCTAATCAAATCTCAAGTGTTCATACACAATTCAAATCAAAGTTTAGAGCTTCAACAACAATTAAAGAAGATCAATCAACATCACTGCAATGTTTCTACACCAATTTCAATTCGTTAATCCTTTTCTTAAGCCAAGAAAGGTGAGTACAGTTATTTTCACAAATTTAACGGGATTAAAGTAACATGAAAGAGTTGTAAAAAGGATTCATATATGTTTGTAATGAAAATCTCACCAAGTCTTCACCTTTTTGATTCATGCCATCATATGCCTATGTTTCTTTGTAAAGTTCATACCTTTTATGAGTTTATTCATGTTAAATCTATCATTATGCCTCTTTGCCAGTTTATATGCCCCTTTATTTCATGATGTTGTGTTAATTCCAATTTTCTGTGATTTGATTCTCTCTTTTTATCCCTATTCCTTTTATTTTTGGATCTAGGCTACCTTCGAGCCTATGTTAAAAATACGCGCGAATGCGAATACGTGGGAATGATGGGGATATGTGAAATATGGAAAATTGGATATTACTGGATAATTGGATAATATGTGAAATTGGCATATTTGGGTATGAATTACCTGGAATTGATGAAATTGCCTATAATAAAAATTTGTAATTGAGGCTAATTAATATGTAATTAGTGACAAGTTGGAATAGGCAAAAAGTGTATACCGGATGGGGACCCGTTTCAACCAGTAATCCGTTTGAGTATCTAATTAGGCCCGGTACTAGGCCGGGGTTGGGGCACGCTTACTAGGCTTGAATATAAGCAGTCAAAACATGAATAGCGGAGGCAACACAAGTCCAACGGGTTCATGTGCGTGCATGGGTCCGGGCTGGTAGGTAAGACATTGTTGCATCATGTAGGTATGGTCGTGCATTTCATGTTGGTATCGGGGTTGCCACTTTGGAGAGTGATACACCTCACTGTGGGGCCAGCACGGGTGCCTACGAGGTTTAGGGAGCCGATCAAATGGGTAGGATAAGGGTACCTTAGCGGTGGTAGGAGCAAGCCGACACCTACGATAGTAGCTAGGTACAAGTAACTACCAAGTATGTCATGTGGGTATAGTTAGTGGGAAGGGATCAGCCTTGAGTAAAAGAGACTAGTAGATGTGCAGTGTAATTAAGTAATGTGGTGTAACTTAGCAAAAGTGTGGTGCAATGAAATACATGTTGGTTGAGTTGGATAGCCCTTTGGGTGCTAGTCTGATGTTGACTTCGGTCTTCGGGGTTAGTACTTGGAGGGTTGTTCGCTTAGCCAAGGTGTAGGATTGTCTTAGTATTTAGGAACGGAATCATCTTGTCCATCCTTTTTATCTACCTTATCTATGTTACAGCCATATCATGATGCCTATTTATGTCTTGATCATTTACCTTACCTATTATTTGTTAAAATTACTGGACTCGCCAAACTTTATGTCTGACCCATCTTGTTTCCTCCTCTTTTCTTTCCTTCCCCCCCCCCTCATGTTTGTAAGGAGGGAATACTACAGCTTAGTGTCGATTTCTTTCAGTTGCTTGAAGAGAGTAGATGTATCGCTTGGACCCTCTCATCTTTATGGCTTTGCTTATGCTCAGTGGGGATTTATGCATTTATGTTATTTAAGTATTTACTTCTTTATGTATTTTGATGTTTTTGGAAAAGACTAATGATCCTGTTGTAATGGTTTTGGAGACTACTTATGTAAGCTTGTTTTGAATTATGATGCTATGAAATAAGTTTTATCTTCCGCTGTGTTGTTTTATTTATTCTTGTAATTTATATGTTCTATACAACAATAACGCTTCATGGACATTGATGCATTCCCTTTATAAGTGACATTAATGGACATGGGGTGTTACACGTGGTATCAGAGCTATGGTTACAAGAACAGATAAAAAGTTTTGAAAAGTGTTTTCAAAAGTATTATTCTCCTAGAAAGTATTTTCAAAAACTTGTTTTAAAGAAGCTATTTTCAAGGAAAGTTTACTTTAAAGAGTATAATCCCCGCAAGCCACGCATCTCTCTTTCGCTTCCCTTGTTTTGAAACTCTTTCTTTTCTTTTAAGCATGTCTGGAGCATCTGAGATACCAGAGGGTGTTCATGTACCCGGTTGGTTTCGTCAATATCTCGAGGCGAGGGCCACTGCCGCGGGTTCGGCCGACGTTTCTCCTCCTCCTCCCCCAGCTCTAGTCATTCTTCCGCATGGAGATGTTTTCTCCAAGATATGTAAAGACTTTCATTCGATGGGTGGAAAATCTTTTAGTGGGTCTGAAACGTTCGTTGAAGGTAGAAACTGGTTGAAAGAAGTGGAGGATCTATTTGGCATTTTCGATTTGCACGATTGTAGGAAGGTCCAATTGGCTGCTTGGTTGATGAAGGATGAAGCTTTGTTTTGGTGGGAGGTTACTAATGGAGAGCGTGCTATAGAGACATGGGCAGATTTTAGGGGAAGGTTTGAGTTGAAATTCCTTTCTCAAGCTGAGGAGAGTATATACATGGAGAGGTTCTTGAATTGAAGCTGAAAAACTTGACCGTGAAGGAGTATGTGACCGAATTTAATAAGTTGGCGAGATTTGGGATAGAGTTGGTGAATACGCCTCACAAGAAGGCCTTGAGGTTTGCAAAGGGCCTAAATGAACCGCTTCACAGTTTGGCTATGTCCCACATTCCAATGGGGGCTACGTATGAAAAGCTTGTTGATATGGCATACATGCATGAAAAAGAGAAGGGTGTAAGTACTTTTAGGTCACAAGATAAGAAGGAAGATCCAAAGAAAGTCCAACAACAAAAGAAAGGTGGTAAAGAAAGGTGGTAAAGAAAAGAGGAAGTGTCACAACTGTGGGATACCCGGCCATTTGAAGAAAGACTGTAGGAAGAAGAAAAAGTTCGCTTGTTATCATTGTGGTGATGCGGGTCATGCTATGAAGGACTGTCCTAAGAAGCAAGGGCAGAGGGCATGTTCTACTTCGGGAGGGCAGCTTCACACTCTCACGGCTCTAGGACAGGAAGAAGGTAAAAAAAAATTGTCGAAAGTTTGATTTTCTTGTTTGATCATCCTGTCCGTACTTTATTCAATTCTGGCGCATCACATTCGTTTATCTCTACATCATTAGTTAAAACACTGCACTTAAATACTAGTATTATTGTGGATCCCATTGTAGTCTCAAATCCTATTGGTGGGTCGGCTCATTTATCCGTGGTTTGTAGGGATTTGAGATTGTCTATCTTAGGCGTTGGTTTTGAATGTAATGCATTTGTGCTTGGTTTCATGGGCTATGGGTTGATTCTAGGGATGGATTGGCTAGCCAGATATGGTGCTATCCTAGATTGTGAACGGAGGGTAGTAAAATTGTTGACTCGTAGTGGAAATACCCTTAATATTTCTTGTGACCCTAGAGAATCGGTGATGCTTAGTTATCTTGAGTCACTTGACGCATCCAATGATGATTTACATTCTGTTCGTATATGTTGATGTCTTCGATAAGGTGAGGGGTCTACCTCCAAAACGTGAGACAGACTTTTGTATTTATCTTGTAGACAATGCAAAACCAGTATCTCTGCCAATACGCCACATGGCTCCTCGTGAGAGGAGGGAGCTCAATAAGCAAGTAGGGGAGTTGCTTGAGAAGGGATTCATAAGACGTAGTATATTGGAGTGTGGTGCTCCAGTAGTATTTTCCACGAAGGCGGATGGGTCCCTTAGACTTTGTAGAGAACTTAATAAGCTTACTAAGAAGAATAGGCACCTGCTGCCGAGGATTGACGGTCTCTTCGATCAGTTAGTTGGTGCCTCATTGTTTTCGCAGTTGCACTTAGCCACTGGTTTCCATCAGTTGAGAGTGGCTGAGGATAGCATAGACAAGACTGCCTTTAGGACTCGGGACGGTTTCTATGAGTGTCTTGTGATGCCCTTCGGTTTGACAAACGCCCCCGCATACATTGTTGACTTGATGAGTACGGTGTTTAGGGAGTACCTTAATAAATTCGTAGTGGTCTTTGTGGATGGAATTCTTATCGTCCTAAGATTTTGAGATAGCATGTACCCCTGGCTTGGGTAACGTAGTGGCAGACGCCTTAAGTTGGAAAAGGATGTCCTTGAGTCCGTTGTTTGTTGAGCGGCGAAGCTTATAGTTCATCTCTACATTTGAATTTAGACCTTCCATTGACTTTGTACCCAGTTTGCTAGCATCCTTAGAGGTCAGACGTACGCTTTTGGGATGGATTGGTGAGGCACAGCGAGATGACCCACAGTTGGTTGAGTTAGTAGGGAAGCTCATAAGGGGGGAGTCATCGATCTATCTCAGTAGGTATACCCTAGATGATAAGGGTTGGTTACGTAGGGACAGTAGACTTTGTGTACCATGAGACGAGAACTTGAGGAAGACCATTCTTGATGATGCACATCGTTCGAAGATGACCATTCATCCCGGTCGGGACAAGATGTACATGGACATGAGACGAGTTTACTTTTGGGCCGGTATGAAGAGGGATGTGGCCGAGTTTGTCGCTAGATGCTTGGTGTGCCAACAAGTAAAAGCAGAGCAAAAGAAACCCGGTGGGTTGCTTCACCCATTGGAGGTTCTAAAATGGAAGTGGAAAAGTGTCTCGATGGACTTTGTTGATGGGTTACCGAGATCGAGGAAGGGTAATACGGGAATTTGGGTCATGGTAGACACACTTACTAAGAGCGCCCATTTCATTCCCGTGAAGAGTAAGAGACTGCTCCATGGTTAGCCTCCGTATACATTCGAGAGATAGTTCGTTTTCACGGTGTTCCTTCTAGCATAGTGAGCGATCACGATCCTATTTTACTAGTGAGTTTTGGAAGAGCTTGCAAGAGGCAGTAGGGACTCAGTTATGTTTGAGCACCGCACATCATCCCCAGAAGGACGGCCAGACCAAGAGGGTGAATTGTATTCTAGAGGACCTGTTGAGGCTATGTGTTTTAGACTTCGGAGGTACATGGGAGGAGCATCTTCTTTTGGTGGAGTTCGCGTATAATAATAGTTTTTAGTCTAGCATTGTCATGGCACCTTTCGAGGCTCTTTATGGAAGGCCTTGTCGTTCACCTACATGTTGGTGGGAATCTACAGATAAGATCTTATTTGGGCCCGATATGGTTAGAGAGACTTCGGAAAAGATTGATTTGATTCGAAGGAGGATGAAGACGGCGCAAGATAGGCAGAAATCATATGAGGACAAGAGGAGGATAGATCTTGAGTTTGATATTGGGGACATGGTCTTTATCAAGGTGTCTCCATTACGGAATGTTGTTCGCTTTGGGTCCATTGGGAAGTTAGCACCAAGGTTCATATGGCCGTTTCCTATTAAGGAGAGGATTGGGCAGATGGAGTATACAGTGGAGTTGCCCGAGAGACTTAGTGGTGTACACGATGTATTCCATGTATCACATTTGAGGAAGTGCTTGCATGAGACCGCGGAAGTGGTAGAGCCAAGCTTGCTTAGAGAGGTGGAAATAGAGCGTGATGCGACGATTCGACGAGCTCCTACATGCATTCTTGGGTCGAAAATTAAGAAGTTGAGGAATCGAGAGGTCAATCTAGTCAAAGTGCAATGGGGAGATGATGAAAGCGACGCTACTTGGGAGGCGAAAGAGAAGATGCGTTCATAGTACCCTTTTCTTTTCGAGGGTATGTCTTTTAATTTCTCCTTTATCGCTTAGCTGGTAATTGTTCTAACTTTAGTATGTCCTCTCGCTAGTATCTTTGACCTTTAGATAGGGTAGTCCTATGGTTGTAACATGTGTTTGAGACATGTTATGTATGGTGGATGCATGTGGATGCAAGTGTATGCTAGTGGTTGCTCGTGGATGCATGTACACACACTTTAGGCACTAGATCGGCTCAGTCATTTCATATTGCATATTGCATATATATATATATATATATATATATATATATATATATATATATAGTAAAATGACTGTACATTGAATGTGTGTATCATATGGATGTTGCATTTAAATGAATGGTTGTGCACACATGTAGTAATGATATGTATAGGGTAATGATATGTATAGGGTTCCTTGCATACATGATGGATACATGGCACTACCATTATTTACATTAAGGAGGTCGACTGAATCAGTGGACCACCTGATTTTGCATTAGTATACGAACATATACACACACTATGCATACTACATGAAAAGCATTAGAATTTTTTTTAAGGACAATGGTTTCTTGTGGTTGATGGTTGAGTAGATGGATGATTGGATGGTAGGATACGTTCTTCTTGACTTAGAGATTTCGAGGACGAAATTCTTTAAGTAGGGGAGAATGTAACACCCCGAATTTTGAATGATCGAATTAAGTAAATTTAAGAACACTTAATTTTTAAAAGAGGAATGAAGGGAAATGGGTTGCGCCATTGCGTTCATCTCGGAATTCTTCTTGAGATAGAGTCCGAGTTTGTGTAAATCGGACTTCGTATGAGGAAGTTATGGGCCTCGGAAGTTTGAGTAATTAAACAAAATTAATTAAAGTTAAACCCAGCCAGAAAATTCAAATTCAAATTCAAAATTGCAGGTACCCGGGCAGGGCTGGAAAATTCCAGCCACGACCCAGGTCGACCAGGGGGTCGACCTGATCGGATAGGTCGACCAGGGGGTCGACCTCCCCCAATACAGGTCGACCTGGGGGTCGACCTCCCTAGTTGTTCCAGACCCAAAAATTTGGCCTTATGATATGTTTTGACGAATTGGACAGTTCAGTTGGTTTCTAGGGTTAAAACTAAGGCCCTAAATGGTTCTCTACACCTATATATACACCCTAAGACTTAACCCTAATTCATAAAATTATTTATAAGACACCGTTATGCTGCCAAACTCTCCCTTGAACCCTAGTCGTTGCCTCTAATCAAATCTCAAGTGTTCATACACAATTCAAATCAAAGTTTAGAGCTTCAACAACAATTAAAGAAGATCAATCAACATCACCGCAACGTTTCTACACCAATTTCAATTCGTTAATCCTTTTCTTAAGCCACGAAAGGTGAGTATTGTTATTTTCACAAATTTAATGGGATTAAAGTAACATGAAAGAGTTGTAAAAAGGATTCATATATGTTTGTAATGAAAATCTCACCAAGTCTTCACCTTTTTGATTCATGTCATCATATGCCTATGTTTCTATGTAAATTCATACCTTTTATCAGTTTATTCATGTTGAATCGGTCACTATGCCTCTATGCCAGTTTATATGCCCCTTTATTTCATGATGTTGTGTTAATTCCAATTTTCTGTTATTTGATTCTCTCTTCTTATCCCTATTCCTTTTATTTTTGGATCTAGGCTACCTTCGAGCCTATGTTAAAAATACGCGCGAATGCGAATACGTGGGAACGATGGGGATATGTGAAATATGGAAAATTGGATATTATTGGATATTTTGTATAATTGGATAATATGTGAAATTGGCATATTTGGGTATGAATTACATGGAATTGATGAAATTGCCTATAATTGAAAATTTGTAATTAAGGCTAATTAATATGTAGTTAGTGACAAGTTGGAATAGGAAAAAAGTGTAAACATGATTATATGTTGAATTGGAAACACATGACATGAAAATTGGGATTTGGGTGAAATACGATTATTAATAAACCTTTGACACAAGGTTAGGCGCAATTATGGTGTAAGACTGCCCGGAACCGCCCGGAAAATCCAGCTGCCACAGTTGGACGTCTAATGTGAGAGGTCAAAGGCATGAATTGTAGGCGTAACGATGGGTGACATGAGGTTAGACCCGGTTTGTGGCGTAAGACTGCCCGGAACCGCCCGACAAATCCAACGGCCACAAAGTGTCCGGTCTAATGTGGGAGGTCATGCATCGTTCGTCATAAGGAATGAATTAAGGAATACTGTAACACCCCACGTCCATTAATGTCACTCACAAAGGGAATGCATTAACTTCTATGGAACATTTTAAGTGTGTATAGAACAGAAACTTAACAACAAGACAGATATAAACAGTACTAAAACTTTAAAATTTTATTCATTGCAGCGGTAAACACAAGGTTTAATTACACCCTCAAAAACCAGAGTCAAAGTACATAATATCCATCTTGAATAAATCAGAGTACATACATTGAAAGACATAACCCCAATACAAAATAGCCATAAATAAGATAGGCTGAACTTTTACTTCAGCGATCCAAGCAACTTCTAAAAGCAGAGATACAGCTGTCCAAAATCAAGCTTCACTAGTGCTAGTTCCAACCGGAGCACCTGGGGGAGGAGGGAAAGGAAGAAAAGAGGTGGAAACAAAAGGGGTCAGACATAAAGTCTAGCGAGTGCGATAACTTTAACAATATAATTACCAAAATAACTAGGCTAAGGCATAAGTTGGAAAATAAGGAAATGACTGTGAACAATTGGGTATGACAGAGTAAACAAGGAAATAAGACGAACAAAGATAACGTTAAAGGGGCACCTAAACTACTATAAGATAATTACTACACTGCACCACCACTAGTCAACTTAAAGGTTGATCCCGCCTACAAAGCTTAATAATGATAAATGTAGTTTCGTGCACCCCTAGTTGCTTTCGTGTGACGATCCCAAAATCCGACAGGCGGTATTAAGGATAATCATAGGAAAATAACACATTAATCATCATAGCAGAGTACAGATAATAGCAGAAACAATAAATAAAATAATTTTACATGGATATGACAGCGGAATCACAACATGTAGGAATATCAGAATAGCATAACGTGGGATATACTTAGTAAATAAAAAGGAAAGTGATCAGTCATCATCGCCAGAGGCGGAATACATACATGCAGTGAGACATAATAAAGGTATCAGTCTACATCGCTGGAGGCGGAATACATATACATATAATAAGAAATGCGGAAAATAAATCAGTCTGCATCGCCTGTGGCGGAATCATAATATAAGAACTATAATGGCGGAGAAAGTCAAAGTCGTCTCTGTGAAGTCAGCCTCGCCATGAGCCAAAAATGCACTCTATGCAGCAGTGCAGAACCAAAAACCACCTGTCACCTGTGTACTAGGCTGCCCGTGTGAAAATAAGGGCACCCGCGTTTGCAAAGTGAAACAAACAACGAGTCAGTCATGGGGACTGGTATGAGGAATCTATTTAACAATTAAACAACAGTAAATAGCAAATCATAGGACCACGCCACTTTCGCGGAGCGGGTTTACTCCAGTGATTGCTAGTGCATTTAAAACAAATTAAATTCTTTTAAAACAACGCAATGTTTTTATAAAGAATGAAGCCATTATAAGACTCAGGTCCCATCACACAATGCAACGCAAGCCGGAGGATAGAGTTTTACCTTATAAGGGCCAAATATGCTTGATACGTATAAAGCAAAATCATTTGATATTATTACTAGTGCATATATGTTTCAAAAGCGAATAGCATCATAAATATCAATCATAGGCGGCATAGCTACCATCTACTATGTCTCCATACCAGTTCTACAATCAAGTCCGTTATTTTGTATTGGAAATTGGATTTCCGTCATGAGTCGAGGCAAGGGGCAAGCTCCTCTCCGCTTCGAGACACTCTAGCAAATGCCTCAGGACTACACACTCTGGGTAACCCTTGGATCGGCTGGGCCGGTCCTCACTTACGTTAGAGGATTATTTATTCCTAAACACACGTTTCCCGGTCCTTACAGACCTATAATCAAGGCGCCTCGCATTCCAACAACCACAAAGGTGAAAAGTAGATATATATGTCAGGGCTGGTAAGTCACTGACACCACCATAGCTAGAAAGAAACGTCGTGCCCTCCCAGCGGCCCGTATCCCGTTTTTAACTCATATCGAGGTGCGAGGCTCGCGAATCTACGAAATACACAAAGCTAGGCTACGTAGACCTTGCTTTGATCATCATCCACAAGACTTTGCTTTGCAACAGAAGCCTTGATCACAGCATCTTGGCATGCCACATAGGCAGTCCACTCCATACGATTGATTTCCATCGATATATAACCTCTGAGCTCGTATGTCTCAGAGAAGGGCGTTAAGCAAGAGAATAAATCCTCCGCCGCCAAACGGATGTATATTTAATAGAGATCAATCAACACAGAATAAAATCCAATGTCAGACACACAGTCCATTTACAAGTCCGTCCTGGGTCTGAACGAAACTGGAGGCGTCAAATTCCTCGTATATCCGTCCAATCAACACATACGTTCAGACGGCTACTACTTCCGTCCCTTTCCGGTAGCTACTCCGGTCAGGAACCTCAGTAGCGCCCATCCAACCGATACGAAGATCGTCGGTCTTGAATCGTCTTTGCATTTTCCAATTCGAATCGCTCGATAAATTATTTGAAATGTGGGTTAGCTCGGCCTTTTCAAATAATCCACGTCATTAGAATTTAAATCGATTTATTTTATGGTTATATTATTCGACATCCATCTTTCGGTTCTTTAGTGTTATTGGTATCATGTCATACGCATACAACCATCAAATATCAAACAATTCAAGCCCAATTGGTTTATTTTCAATCAATGTTGCTTATAATATTTTATAACGATTTTTCGCCATTTTTATTTATTTAAAAATGGCCATATTTAATTAAACGACGTTTCAGGTCGTGTCGTGGCGCTGGCGCTGTTTTCCCCCTAATTTGTTTTACACATACCGGAAAATCTAACCGTGGGATTTCTACAAAGTCTATATCAGTGGGAAGACATTACCAAAGCGAACCCAACGGTTCCAGTTTCGTGAGAATCCGACGGTCGGATCTTCCACACTAGTCGTTTGAAGTTACGGTTTCAAAATTCGAACTGCAGCGTCGTTATTCGATTTAATTTAATTATATTTATATTTATATATAAATATAAACGATTCTGGCGCTGTTTTTCTTCAGATTTGAATTAAACATTCCGGAAAATCCAACCGTTGGATTTTTACAAGGTTGGTGCCGTTGGAAAGATATTTCCAAGGCGAACTCAGTGGTTGCGGTTTCGGGAAAATCCGATGGTCGGATTTCTCGTACTAATCGTTTCAAATTACGATTCCGAAACGCGAACTGCACGGCCTCTATTCCTTTTAATTATATTTATATTTATATATATAAATATAGCTCAATCTATAATTTCAACTATAGCTCATTCTATATTTTCAACTTCGTTTTCACTTCAAATATTTCACTAACGCCTTAATATTTCGAAAAATTTCGCCATAACCTCCTTTGTACGGGGAGGGGTTTGGAAATTTATTGGGCCGTATTAGGTACCCAATAAATCCTAAAAAGCATTCACATATTTATAGTGATATATTTTGGTGTTTACGGTGGAGCATGTACTGATAATCACTCCAGAGAATAAATTCCCGTCACCCCGTTTCCGTGTGGAAATAAATAGTCCATGTGCCGTATCTAATAACTAGAGCGACGTGATTATTGTCAACTCCAGACCCGTGTGGGGTTTTTATTAATCTGGCAATTTATCGTTATAATTTATGTAGTCCATATCAGTCATCAGTTCAACCTGTAGTACATAGTCATCGCCATACAAGCCTCTTGCTTATATGGTAAATCTTCCACCTCGTCACACAAGCTCCAATTGCTTATGTGGAATATGATGAAGTATGCCTATCGTCAAGAAGTATGCCATGTAGTGTAGTTCAAAATTAATTGTTACTAACCTATGGCGTTGTTTATTATTTCACACAGAAAAACCAGCACTCCGCATCCAATGGCATTCACAGGAGTTGATATATAAATAAAATTGCGCAGCCAACTCATCAAGGTTTACCTATTTGTCGGGCACGCAAATAATTTCTTTACTCTACAGCTAATCCATTTTTCCTGTTCAACACATGTGTATATATATATATATGCAGAACAAAGCTAATAATAATATTTCTAGCAAACTATTATTTATTTCAACACATGTGTATTTTTAACTAAGCGTATACATGATAAAAGGAATATTTTTATCATCAAAAATATTCATTCGACACATGTGTATTTTTAACTCTTCATATTCATTATAAAAATAAAATTTTCATTGACGATTCATTTTATTTTTAAAAGATGATAATATTCAACACATGAATTTCAACTCAACGAATGAATTGCAACTCAACACATGAATATTCTATATAGTTTGTATATATATGAAAATGTGATTTTTATCGCTAAAACCATTTGTTTAAATTCGAATAATATTCAACACATGAATTTCAACCCAACGAATGAATTGCAACTCAACACATGAATATTCGATATAGTTTGTATATATATAAAAATGTGATTTTTATTGCTAAAGCCATTTGTTTAAATTCGAATAATATTCAACACATGAATTTCAACTCAACGGATGAATTGCAACTCAACAAATGAATATTCGATATAGTTTGTATATATATAAAAATGTGATTTTTATTGCTAAAGCCATTTGTTTAAATTCGAATAATATTCAACCCATGAATTTCAACTCAACGAATGAATTGCAACTCAACACATGAATATTCGATATAGTTTGTATATATATAAAAATGTGATTTTTATTGCTAAAGCCATTTGTTTAAATTCGAATAATATTCAACACATGAATTTCAACTCATCGAATGAATTGCAACTCAACACATGAATATTCGATATAGTTTATGCAATTTATTTCAACAAATGAAAATTATTCTAACACATAAATATTTCCGAAAATTTCGGCAGCATAACGGCAGGGTAGTTAAAACCGGGACCGTCCCTAGTACGGCTCCTCGCTCTACCTTAAAACCTCGCAGTTTTTGACAATGGGGATCATGCATCTAGGTCGCACGCAGGCGGCATGTTTTATTTTCAATTCCACAATCCTATTCTATTTTGTTTCAACCACAAGAGGGTATTTTTTCAACCACAAAGGTATTTTTCAACCATAATATCAACCACAAACAATTATTTCCAACCATTCGTCATACCATATAATATCACGTCAATCACAAGCAATAAATATCGTCCATGGTCTGTGGACGAGGGGAGTATATATATATATATATATATATATATATAATATAATAATTCACTTGCATTTCATCACAATTCAAAGCATATATGTTTCAAACAACGCTTGTATAATTTATACATTGCTATTATAACTTATACAACACATGTACATGAGGTATACAATGCGTATATAATTTACACTTCGCTTATATAATTTATACAACGCAATTTCATTCACACAAATAGTTTAGATTCCTCACATTGGTTATTGCGGTGCTAAAAATCGTAGGAAGGTCAGATAAATCCGCGGCTTCTTCTAGAATGTAGAGAGCCTCCTTGCGGTCACGGTGTCTCCTGTTTCATCAAATTTCATTAAAGAACGAAAAAGATATTATTTTTCAAAGTTTTGCAACACTTAAAAGTGTTATTTTCATTTCAGAATTTTCAACAGAAAGGTTTTTAAAACCTACGAACTAGGTCACCAATTTTCAGTCGATCCGTACCTCTATGCTTCGATCAGGCTACGCTGCGTCGAAGAGCTACGAAGCACCTCCAGAACGGCGGTGGTGGCAAGTGGTTCGGTGGTCTGTGCTCGTCGCGGCGGCGCTCAGAAGGTCGCGACTTCCTCTTTGAATTCCGACGCCGTTAGCTGATGGGAGGAGGCGTGGGTTGGTCGGATGTGGAGAGGGGACTACGGCGAACAAAAACTTCAACTGGGGTCGGCGGCGAAATGGCCTGAGGCGGCGGCGATATCGGCGAGAAGTTTTGAACGACGTGCGTCGTTCAATCGTTCTGGCGGCTAGGGTTTTAGAGCTTTTTTTTTTAAAAAGAAAATTTCCTATTGGCCAGAATTTATAGAAAATTTTTAAATAGTGTTTTTGCAAACGGACTCCTTTTTAAACCCAACGACTGTCGCCCCTAGCTAAATACCCCCATTCCGGACACAATGGGATATGTTTCGTTGGTCATTTCGACTGTTACAGTCAGTTATTTTTCAAATTAAAATATAAAACATTCGATATTTAATTTAAACGTACATTTCAATTTGCCAGGGCCACAAACTGAATCGAAAAATTCCAGAAAAATAAATCTAGCTTTGTTTTGACGATACGGTCCTAACAAAACCAGTTTCGTCGAATTCTGAGCTCGTTTGCAAAACGGCCATTTTTAGGTCGACCTATTTTAACAGAATTTGACCAAACACGTTATCCTTTGCCCCGCTCACATGCTAGCTTCAAAAATTACGAAATTTGAAACTTAGCTATAATTTGACATCCCGGACCCAACAAAAGTGGTTTCGTCGAATTCCGAGGTCGTATGCAAAATCTCAATTTTCAAGGGCTATATATACTATACAGCGACCTTTCTGAAAATTCATTCGGCCATAACTTTTGATTTCCGTTATGAAATTTCGATTTTTCAGATTCGTTAGAAAGGTATTGATAAACAGATTTAAATATTTTCAGTTTCGTCAAAATCCGTTATATTTTACACCCGGTACAGTCGGACAGAGTTTATATTCCAAATTTCAAACTGCCATATTATACACAATTCTATACTTTATTGAAATATGCCATTTCAATCATTCAAATTTCTTGTTAATAACCTGATTTAAAAATTTTAAACTGGTTCACATTCTCCGGGTTATTACATTTCGTAGGTGCTGCCTGCCCCTATCTCCACTCGCTGTACCCACTACCCCCATGCGATCGGCTCCCTAACTCGTAGATACCCGTGCTGGCCCCCACAGTGGGGTGTATCACTCCCCAAAGTGGCAAGCCGATACCACCAACAATGCACGGCTTATACCTACACGATGCAACAGCGTCTTACCTACCAGCCTTGGCCCACACACGCATATGAACCCATTGGACTTGCGGTGCCACCGCTAACCCGTTTTGGCCTCTTACAGTCAAGCCCAGTATGCGTGTCCCATCCTTGACTTGGGTCGAGCCCACAAAGATACGTATGGGTTACTGGTTGAAACGGGCCCCTATTACTTGACACAAGCTATCCACCTAAGCTTGGTCCCCTCTAGTACATCCCACTTAACCCTCTTCTTATTCATGTTCACTTACATGTTTCAAATTTTAGTTAAGTGTTTCTACTCGTATTTCAAATGCCACCCAAGGCACCCACTTAATTCCACATGCCACCCAAGGCACCCACTTAACCCCCTCATGTCCCACTACATGTTTATCTGGTTAAGTTTTTCTTAATTCATTAAGACCGTAACCTTATAAAGACCTCCCACATTAGACTGGCATTCGTGGCAGCTGGATTTGTCGGCCGTGTCCGGGCAGTCTTACACCACAAACGAGCCTAACCTCGTGTCTTTACAACTGTTATGCATTTAATTTATGTCTAAGACCTCCCACATTAGGCTAGCATTTGTGGCAGCTGAATTTGTCGGGCGGGTCCGGGCAGTCATACACCACAAAAGAGCCTAACCTCGTGTCTTAGACGATTAATTACACCTAATTAATCATTCCCCAATTTGAATTAATTTCCCTATTCAAATTATCAATCAATTCCAAATTTAACTATGGCCATAATTGACTCAATTATGTCCATCTATTTATGGTATGCAAAATCATACCAATTATCACCATAAATTAGTTCTATGCCTTTTAAGGCATTTATGCCAATTCTCCATATTAAATCTTTTAATGTTATCCCATTACCCCACGTTGTACGTTCGTTCGTTTGACGTAAAATATGCATTTGACTCGAATAGTCTAACTTATGGAATAAAGAGAAAACATCACAACATACATAAAACTAGATCTAAACATAAGGGGTGAACTTGCATTAGTGAATGAGGTTCTTCATCTAAAACTTGCATAGGCCAAAGTCACAACTTGCATAAAACTACATATGTCATAGATCTAAATCTAAAAGTGTGAGCTTGTTTAGGTAATAGTCACAAACTTGCATAAACAATGTATGTCATAAATCTAATCATAAGGTGTAAACTTGCATAGGCATGATTCATACTCCAAAACAACATACATGTATATACTTGCATATGTGATTTATGCAACATAAACGATGGTATAAACTTACATGTAAACTAGCATGCAGAATTTTTGTATACTAGCATATAACTCACACATGTCATAGCCTAACTTTTAGATCCAATTTACACATTAAATAGATGTCATGAAACATGTAAGGTTATACATAATTTTCATTAAGTTGCATATGATCCATGTCTCAATTAACATTCTAACTTGCATACGTACATATGATTTAACATATGAATTAGTTCCAACAACACAACAAACTAGCATATGAAACATCATCATAAATTGATTATACATAAGCCAATCATAGAATTACAACGTAGATGATAACATCACAACTTTGCAACGTAGTTGATAACATCACAGAATTTACAACATAAATGATAACATCACAATTTTACGACATAGATGATAACATGCGGTCAATAATTCACAACATAACCATATAATCCGCATCATAGCTCAATCCAATTAAATTGTTAATTATTTTATTAAAGAAATCGAACTCACAACTCAAAGAAGGTCTTCAGTTCTAAAATCTGAGTTCTGAAGTTGAATTAGCTTTCCTTTGTAGTAGATTTGTTGTTAGAGTTGAATAGAATTGAATTTGATTAGCTTTTCTTCCTCTCTAATTGGTGGCGGCTATTCTAGGTTGCTAGGTGACGACATGGAGGCCATGAATCTAATTTTAATTTGATTTTAGGGTTTGAGTCTACATGTCTTTTTATAGAGTTTAGGATTAATTTAAGCCGTCCGATCAACCCAGAATTAACCCCAGCCATTCAGAGCAGATCAGAAACCCTAATGAGTCAGCCTATAGTCATAAATAGGTCATCAAACAAATCTTCCTGGGGGGGGGGAGGGGGGCAGGTCGACCCTGTGGTCGACCTGGTGAGGGTAGGTCGACACCCAGGTCGACCCTATGGTCGACCTGGCCCTAGCGAGGAATTTCCCGCCTAGCCCATTCTGACTCTGAAATTTGAATTTTCGTAATCTGTTTTGAATTTTCCGAAACTTCCGATCGCCATAACTTCCTCATACGAAGTCCAATTCATGCAAACTCAGACTCTATCCCAACCAGAATTCTAAGACGAACACAATGGCGCAACCCGTTTCCCTTAATTCTCACATTTGAGATTAGTTATTCTTTAATTTGTCACTTTAGTGTTAACAGAAATACGGGGTGTTACATTTTCCCCTCCTTAAAGGATTTCGCCCCCGAAATCTCCAAGTTAAGGAGAATGCATATCCTACCATCCAAACAACCATCTACTCAACCATCAAACACAGGCATCCATTGTCCTTATAAAATTCCTAATGCTATATGAACATATGCAAGAAGTTTGTGTATATGCTCTCTATCTAATGCAAAATCAAGAGGTCTACTAATTCAGTTGACCTCCTTAATGCAAACCATGATAGTGCCATGCTTCCATTATGTATGCGAAAGAATCCTATCGATACATATTATTTATACATGTGTGCACAACCATTCACCAAAATGCAATACCCATATGATAGTACAACCATTATACATCCATTACTTAAATATGTACTCACATTTATATGCAATATGAAGTGACTGACCCGATCTAGTGCCTAAAGTGTGTGTATATGCATCCACGAGCAACCACTAGCAAACACTTGCATCCACATGCATCCATCATACATAACATGTCTCAAACACATGTTTCAACCATAGGACTACCTTATCTAAAGGTCAAAAATACTAGCGAGAGGACATACTAAAGATAAAGAAAGTACAAACTAAGCGATAAAGGGGAAATTAAAAGACATACCCTCGAAAAGAAAAGGGTACAATGAACGCATCTTCTCTTCCGTATCCCAAGTAGCGTTGCTCTCATCATCTCCCCATTGCACTTTGACTAGCATGACCTCTCGATTCCTCAACTTCTTAATCTCCGACCCAAGAATACATGTAGGAGCTTGTCGAATCGTCGCATCACGCTCTATCTCCACCTCTCTAAGCAAGCTCGGCTCTACCACTTCCGCCGTCTCCTGCAAGCACTTCCTCAAATGTGATACATGGAATACATCGTGTACACCACTGAGTCTCTCGGGCAACTCCACTCTATACGCCGTCTATCCAATCCTCTCCTTAATAGGAAACAGCCGTATGAACCTTGGTGCTAACTTCCCAACGGACCCAAAGCGAACAACATTCCGTATTGGAGACACCTTGACAAAGACCATGTCCCCAATATCAAAATCAAGATCCGTCCTCCTCTTGTTCGCATAAGATTTCTGCCTATCTTGCGCCGTCTTCATCCTCCTTCGAATCAAATCGATCTTTTCCGAAGTCTCTCTAATCATATCGGGCCCAAGCAAGATCTTATCTGTAGATTCCCACTAACATGTAGGCGAACGACACGGCCGTCCAAAAAGAACCTCGAACGGTGCCTAGACTAAAAGCTATTATTATATGCGAACTCCACTAACGGAAGATGTTCCTCCCATGTACCTCCGAAATCTAAGACACACAACCTCATTAGGTCCTCTAGAATACGATTCACGCTCTTGGTCTGGTCGTCCATCAAAGGATGATATGCGGTGCTCAAACATAACTGAGTCCCTACCGCCTCTTGCAAGATCTTCCAAAACTCGCTAGTAAAGACAGGATCGCGGTCGCTCACTATGCTAGAAGGAACACCGTGCAAACGAACTATCTCTCGATGTATACGGAGGCTAACCATGGAGCAGTCCTCTTACTTTTCAGGGAATGAAATGGGCGCTCTTAGTAAGTCTGTCTACCACGACCAAAATCCCCGTATTACCCTTCCTCGATCTCGGTAACCCATCAATAAAGTCCATCGAGACACTTTCCCACTTCCATTGCGGGACCTCCAACGGGTGAAGCAACCCACCGGGCTTCTTTTGCTCTACTTTTACTTGTTGGCACACCAAGCATCTAGCGACAAACTCAGCCACATCCCTCTTCATACCAGCCCTAAAGTAAACTCGTCTCATGTCCATGTACATCTTGTCCCCACCGGGATGGATGGTCATCTTCGAACGATGTGCATCATCAAGAATGGTCTTCCTCAAATTCTCGTCCTGCGATACACAAAGTCTACCGTCCCTACATAACCAACCCTTATGATCTAGGGTATACCTACTGAGATGGCACGATGACTCCCCCTTTTGAGCTTTTCTACTAACTCAACCAATTGTGGGTCATCTCACTGTGCCTCACCAATCCGTCCCAAAGACGTAGGTCTAACCTCTAAGGATGCTAGCAAACCGGGTAAAAAGTCAACGGAAGGTCTAAAGTCAAACATAGAGATGAACTCTAAGCTTCGCCGCTCAACAAACAACGGACTCGAGGACAACCTTTTCCTACTTAAGGCGTATGCCACCATGTTAACCTTGCCAGGGGTATATGCTATCTCGAAATCGTAGGACGCTAAGAATTCCATCCACCTTTGTTGCCTTAAGTTCAAGTACTTCTGAGAGAACAAGTATTTTAGCCATTTGTGGTTAGTGAACAACTCGAATTTCTCGCCAAGAAGATAATGGCGCCAAGACTTAAGCGCGAAAACAATAGCGGCCAACTCTAGGTCATGTGTAGGGTAATTTCTCTCATGCACTCTCAGCTGCCTTCCACCATAGGCTATTACCCTTCCCTCTTGCATTAAGACTGCGCCTAGTCCTGTCCCACAAGCATCGGTATAAACGGTAAATGGCTTACTCCCATCTGGCAACACTAAAACTGGGGTTGTGGTCAAAGCTCTCTTTAAACATTGGAACGCATCATCACAATCTACGTCCCATGTGAAAACTAGGTTCTTCTTCGTCAAGCTTGTTAGTGGGGTTGATATTTTTGCGAAGTCTTTGATAAACTTCCTATAATAGCCTGTCAACCCTAAGAAACTTCTCAACCCGGTAGCATTTTTAGGGACCTTCCAATCTTGGATGGTCACTACCTTCGCGGGATCCATAGCTATCCCTTCTTTGAAAACCACGTGCCCTTAGAATCGCACTTCCTTTCTCTAAAAGTGACATTTAGAAAATTTATCTTTAAGGCTAAACGCTCGAAGGGTCTCCAACACTTCACTAAGATGTAGGGCATGCTCTTCCTCGCTCTTAGAAAAGATCAAGATGTCGTCCACAAAGACTACCACAAATTTATTAAGGTACTCCCTAAACACCCCACTCATCAAGTTAACAAAGTATGTGGAGGCGTTTGTCAAACCGAAGGGCGTCACAAGCCACTCGAAGAAGCCGTCTGGAGTTCTAAAGGCAGTCTTGTCTATGCTATCCTCAGCCACTGTCAATTGATGGAAACCCGTGGCTAAGTCCAACTGCGAAAACATTGAGGCGCCAACTAACTGATCGAAGAGATCGTCAATCCTTGGCAGTGGGTGCCTATTCTTCTTAGTAAGCTTATTAAGTTCTCTATAGTCCACACAAAGTCTAAGGGACCCATCTGCCTTCGTGGTAAATACTACTGGAGCACCCCCACTCCGATATACTACGTTTGATGAACCCCTTCTCAAGCAATTCTTTCACTTGCTTACTGAGTTCTCTTCTCTCTCTTGGAGTCATGTGGCGCACTGGCAATGCAACTGGATTTGCATTATCTACTAGATATATTCGAAAGTCTATCTCACGTTTTGGGGGTAAACCCCTCACCTCATCGAAGACATCAACATATTCACGGACTATATGAACCGAATGTAAATCATCATCGGATGCGTCAAGGGATTCTAGGTAGCTAAGCATTACTGGACCTCTAGGGTCACAAGAAATGTCAAGGGTCTTTCCACAACGAGTCAACAATTTAACTACCCTTCTTTCACAATCTAGGATGGCCCTATATCTGGTTAGCCAATCCATACCTAGAATCAAACCGTAGCCCATGAAGCTAAGAACAAAGGCGTTGCATTCAAACCTAACGCCCAAGATAAACACTCTCAAATCCCGACAAATCATAGAAAGATGAGACGAACCACCAATAGGATTTGAGACTACTAAGGGATCTGTAACTAGACTAGTATTTAGGTGCAGTGTTTCAACTAATGATGTAGAGATAAACGAATGTGATGCGCCAGAATCGAATGAAGTGCGTACAGGATGATCAAACAGAAAAACTAAACTTTCAATGGAAATCGGTCTACCTCGTTCTTGTAGCGGTGGGACCTCGAGAGCCTAAACTTGCCCCCTTGCCTGCCCTGGTTCCATAAGAGCCTGCACCTATCCTCCCGAGGTAGACTCTGCCCTCTTCCCTTTCCTTGGGCGGTCCTTAATCAGATGTCCCGCTTCGCCATAGTGAAAATAGCCAGTCTTCTTTTTCTTCCTACAATGTTTGCTTAGATGGCCTGGTGTCTCACAGTTAAAGCATCTTTTCTTTCCCTTACCATTGTTGCCTTTTCCACCTTTCTTGTTCTATTGTTGCTGTTGCGGTTTCTTTTGATCCCCTTTCTTCTCGGGTGCCTTATTAACATTGGCGCCCTTCTCCTCTTCATGCATAAGTGCCATGTCAACTAGCCTCTCAAAGGTGGCCCCCATATGGATGTGTGTCATAGCTAACCCATGAAGCGGCTCGTTCAAACCCTTAACAAATCTCAGGGCCTTCTTTTCTGGTGTGTTCACCAAGTCCAAGCCAAATCTCGCCAACTGATTGAACTTGTTGACGTATTCTTTCACTGATAGATTCCCTTGCTTCAATGCCAGAAACCTTTCCATGTATAAATTCTCTTCAGCCCGTGAGAGAAACTTTGCTTCAAACATCCGCCTGAAATCTGGCCATGTATCAACTGGACGCTCTCCATTAGTGACCTCCCACCAAAACGAGGCCTCATCCTGCATTAGCCAGGCAGCCAACTGGACCTTTCTTCCATCTTCCACTTCGAAGATTCCAAACAGTTCTTCCACCCCCTTTAGCCAATTTCGAGCTTCAACAAATGTTTCCGTCCCGTGAAAAGGTTTTCCACCCATTGCCCGAAAGTCCTAACATATCTTTGCGAAAGTATCGACACGAGGAGGAAGAGGATTTGGCAGACCTAGGTGGTGGCCCTAGTCTCCAAATACCTCCTAAATCGTCCTGGTATCATTATTCGCTCGGGTATCTCGGGTATTCCAGACATGCTGAAACGAAAAAGGAAAGATTCAATACAAAAGAACCGAAGGAAAGATATATGGCTCTTGGGGTTATGCTTTCTAAAATAAGCTTTTCTCTTGAAAATACTTTCCTTAAGACATACTTTTGAAGGTACATCTTTATAAAAGTGTTTTTGAAAAACAGTTTTTCAAAATTCATATTTGTTATGGTAACCTTCAGCTCTGATACCACGTGTAACACCCCACGTCCATTAATGTCACTCACAAAAGGAATGCATTAACTTCTATGGAGCATTTTAAGTGTGTATAGAACAAAAACTTAACAACAAGACATATATAAAAAGTACTAAAACTTTAAATTTTTATTCATTGCAGCGGTAAACACATAGGTTTGATTACATCATCAAAAACCAGAGTCAAAGTACATAATATCCATCTTGAATAAATTAGAGTACATAAATTGAAAGACATAACCCCAATACAAAATAGCCATAAATAAGATAGGCTGAACTTTTACTTCAGCGATCCAAGCAACTTCTAAAAGCAGAGATACAGCTGTCCAAAATCAAGCTCCACTGGTGCTAGTTCCAACCGGAGCACCTTGGGGGGAAGGAAGAAAAGAGGTGGAAACAAAGGGGGTCAGACATAAAGTCTGGCAAGTGCGATAACTTTAACAATATAATTACCAAAATAACTAGGCTAAGGCATAAGTTGGAAAATAAGGAAATGACTGTGAACAATTGGGTATGACAGAGTAAACAAGGAAATTAGACGAACAAAGATAACGTTAATGGCGCACCTAAACCACTATAAGATAATTACTACACTGCACCACCACTAGTTACCTTAAAGGTTGATCCCGCCTACAAAACTTAATAATGATAATGGTAGTTTCGTGCACCCCTAGTTGCCTTCATAGGTGCCGCCTGCCCCAATCTCCACTAGGTGTACCCACTACCCCCATGCGATCGGCTCCCTAACTCGTAGATACCCGTGCTGGCCCCACAGTGGGGTGTATCACTCCCCAAAGTGGCAACCCGATGCCACCAATAATGCACGGCTTATACCTACACGATGCAACAACGTCTTACCTACCAGCCCGGGCCCACACACGCATATGAACCCGTTGGACTTGTTTTGACACCGCTAACCCGTTTTGGCCTCTTACAGTCAAGCCCAGTATGCGTGTCCCGTCCTCGACTTGGGTCGAGCCCAAAAAGATACGTATGGGTTACTGGTTGAAACGGGCCCCCATTACTTGACACAAGCTATCCACCTAAGCTTGGTCTCCTCTAGTACATCCCACTTAACCCTCTTCTTATTCATGTTCTCTTACATGTTTCAAATTTTGGTTGAGTGTTTCTAATCGTATTTCAAATGCCATCCAAGGAACCCACTTAATTCCACATGCTACCCAAGGCAACCACTTAACCCCCTCATGTCCTACTATATGTTTATCTGGTTAAGTGTTTCTTAATTCATTAAGACCGTAACCTTATAAAGACCTCCCATATTAGACTGGCATTCACGGCAGTTGGATTTGTCGGGCGGGTCCGGGCAGTCTTACACCACAAACGAGCCTAACCTCATGTCTTTACAACTGTTACACATTTAATTTATGCCTAAGACCTCCCACATTAGGCTGGCATTTGTGGCAGCTGGATTTGTCGGGCGGGTCCGGCCAGTCTTACACCACAAAAGAGCCTATCCTCGTGTCTTAAACGATTAATTACACCTAATTAATCATTCCCCAATTTGAATTAATTTACCTATTCAAATTATCAATCAATTCCAAATTTAACTATGGCCATAATTGACTCAATTATGTCCATCTATTTATGGTATGCAAAATCATACCAATTATCACCATAAATTAATTCTATGCCTTTTAAAGCATTTATGCCAATTCTCCATATTAAATCTTTTAATATTATCCCATTACCCCACGTTGTACGTTCGTTCGTTTGACGTAAAATATGCGTTAGACTCGAATAGTCTAACTTATGGAATAAAGAGAAAACATCACAACATATATAAAACTAGATCTAAACATAAGGGGTGAACTTGCATGTGTGAATGAGGTTCTTCATCTAAAACTTGCATAGGCCAAAGTCACAACTTGCATAAAACTACATATGTCATAGATCTAAATCTAAAGGTGTGAACTTGTTTAGGTAATACTCACAAACTTGCATAAACCATGTATGTCATAAATCTAATCATAAGGTGTAAACTAGCATAGGCATGATTCATACTCCAAAACAACATACATGTATATACTTGCATATGTGATTTATACAACATAAACGATGGTGTAAACTTACATGTAAAAATGTATGTAGAATTTTTGTATACTAGCATATAACTCACACATGTCATAGCCTAACTTTTAGATCCAATTTACACATAAAATAGATGTCATGAAACATGCAAGGTTATACATAATTTTCACTAACTTGAATATGATCCATGTCTTAATTAACATCCTAACTTGCATACGTACATATGATTTAACATATGAATTAGTTCCAACAACATAACAAACTAGCATATGAAACATCATCATAAATTGATTATACATAAGCCAATCATAGACTTACAACACAGATGATAACATCACAAATTTACAACATAGGTGATAACATCATAGAATTTACAACATAAATGATAACATCACAATTTTACAACATAGATGATAACATGCGGTCAATAATTCACAACATAACCATATAATCCGCATCATAGCTCAATCCAATTAAATTGTTAATTATTTTATTAAAGAAATCGAACTCACAACTCAAAGAAGGTCTTGAGTTCTGAAATCTGAGTTCTGAAGTTGAATTAGCTTTCCTATGTAGTAGATTCGTTGTTAGAGTTGAATAGAATTGAATTTGTTTAGGTTTTCTTCCTCTCTAATTAGCGGCGGCTATTCTAGGTTGCTAGGTGACGGCATGGAGGCCATGAATCTAATTTTAATTTGATTTTAGGGTTCGAGTTTACATGTCTTTTTATAGAGTTTAGGATTAATTTAAGTCGTCCGATCAACCCAGAATTAACCCTAGCCATTCAGAGCAGATCAGAAACCCTAATGAGTCAGCATACAGTCATAAATAGGTCATCAAACAAATCTGCCCGGGGGAGGGGGGGGCAGGTCGACCCCCAGGTCAACCCTGTGGTCGACCTAGTGAGGGTGGGTCGACACCCAGGTCGACCCTATGGTCGACCTGGCCCTGGCGGGAAATTTTCCGCCTAGCCCATTCTGACTCTGAAATTTGAATTTTCGAAATCTGTTTTGAATTTTATGAAACTTCCTATCGCCGTAACTTCCTCATACGAAGTCCAATTCACGCAAACTCGGACTCTATCTCAACCAGAATTTCGAGACGAACACAATGGAGCAACCCGTTTCCCTTAATTCTCACATATGAGATTAGTTATTCTTTAATTTGTCACTTTAGTGTTAACAGAAATACGAGGTGTTACAAATACTAACCATAATAAGACATGGGTATGGTTAGAGGGTTAAGTGGAGTGACATGTAATTTTCTACATGTAAATATGGACTTAACCGAAATAAGATAAGACATGTAAATTATGACATGTAAGTATGGACGTAACCGTAGCATGTGTAAGACATGGACATTTAAATTAAAATGGTTAAGTGGGGAAAAAACCTAGTGGGGAACAAGCATAGGTGGGAGGCTTGTGTCGGATGGGGACCTGTTTCAACCAGTAACCCGTTTGAGTATCTAATTAGGCCCGGTACTAGGCCGGGGTTGGGGCACGCTTACTAGGCTTGAATGTAAGAGGTCAAAACGTGAATAGCGGTGGCAACGCAAGTCCAGTGGATTCATGTGCGTGCATGGGTCCGGGCTGGTAGGTAAGACGTTGTTGCATCGTGTAGGTATGGTCGTGCATTTCATGTTGGTATCGGGGTTGCCACTTTAGGGAGTGATACACCCCACTGTGGGGCCAGCACGGGTGCCTACGAGGTTTAGGGAGCCGATCGAATGGGTAGGATATGGGTAACTTAGCGATGGTAGGAGCAAGCTGGCACCTACGATAGCAGCTTGGTACAAGTAACTACCAAGTATGTCATGTGGGTACAGTTAGTGGGAAGGGATCAACCTTGAGTAAAAGAGACTAGTAGATGTGCGGTGTAATTAAATAATGTGGTGTAACTTAGAAAAAGTGCGGTGTAACGAAATACATGTTGGTTGAGTTGGATAGTCCTTTGGGTGCTAGTCTGATGTTGACTTTGGTCTTCGGGGTTAGTACTTGGAGGGTTGTTCGCTTAGCCAAGGTGTAGGATTGTCTTAGTATTTAGGAACGGAATCATCTTGTCCATCCTTTTTATCTACCTTTTCTATGTTACAGCTATATCATGATGCCTATTTATGTCTTGGTCACTTACCTTACCTATTATTTGTTGAAATTACTGGACTCGCCAGACTTTATGTCTGACCCATCTTGTTTCCACCTCTTTTCTTTCCTCCCCCCCCTCAGGTTTGCAAGGATGGAATACTACACCTTAGTGCCGATTTCTTTCAGTTTCTTGAAGAGAGTAGATGTATCGCTTTGGACTCTCTCATCTTTATGGCTTTGCTTATGCTCAGTAGGGATTTATGCATTTATGTTATTTAAGTATTTGCTTCTTTATGTATTTTGAAGTTTTTTGGAAAAGACTACTGATCCTGTTGTAATGGCTTTGGAGACTACTTATGTAAGCTTGTTTTGAATTATGATGCTATAAAATAAGTTTTATCTTCCGCTATTTTATTTATTTATTTATTCTTGTAATTTATCTGTTCTATACAACAATAACGCTTCATGGACATTGATGCATTCCCTTTATGAGTGACATTAATGGACATGGGGTGTTACATATATTCATATATATATATATATATATATATATATATATATATTCCCACATATTCCTACAAGTTATGTCATGAATTATGAAATATGTCGTTTATGCCACATAACACTGTGGATCTGGAAATCAGTTCCATTATACGTAAATTTGTTGTAGTTATGTTCCAGATCTTTAGTTCGGTGCTGAAATATGAAATATGTGAATTTGGGTAAAAAGATGAAAATTGTGTATTATGTGATGTTAAGAATAAAAGAATTATTTCTTGTTTCGTTCAATATTGTTGGGTTTTTGGCTTAAGCATTGTAAATTATGTCATTTTCCTCATTTTTTAATAAAGAGACATTATTTTAGAATCACAAGAATATGACAAAAAGAATTAAAAAAAGGAAAAGTGGCTCAAAGGTGCATATAAAAATAAATTCATGTTTTTTATGTAATTTGCATCGACTGTTCCAAAATAAAAATACATTACGTATATTTCTTGTGATTTGGAGATATGTTAATTCCACAAAATAGGCATGATTTACAATGATTTTGGCTAACAGTCCTTGTGAGACTTGAAACCTTATTGGCAAGATTGAATATAAAAAGGGAATGATTGGTATATTGATTAGACCAAATAAATAGTTTAAATTTAAGAATAAAAATAAATAATAATAACTACGTTGACTGGATGCAAACATATAAATAAATATATGCATATTATCTGTCCAAATTAGCATAAAATGGTAAAAATATGCATTGTATTAAATGTTGAATGGGATTCATTTATGGAATCATACATGTAACTTAATGAATATATTTATGGTGACCATTGTAGCAATTAGTTTAATTGATTGCTATAAATGAGGCCACAAATAAATAATTAACAATTATGACAAACATTGAACATTTGGATAAGGTTTAATGGTGGAATTATATGTAAATATAATCCATACTGAATTAATACATTTGTGGTGACCATTTGTAGCAATAAATATAATTAATTGCCATAAATGAGACCACAAATAAAGAAATAATTATTGTAACCAATATTGATTAGGGGAAAATAAATGTGATAGGAAAATGGTTAAAATTCCTAAAATCAATTAGGATAATTGTGATGGACCCCAATTATGAAATTTAAATTATAACCGCATTTAGACACAAGGTTAAACTCAACTTATAGTGTAAGCCTGCCCGTAACCGACTGGCAAATCCAACAACCACATGTAGTCATTTTAATGTGAGAGGTCTAATGCATAAAAATAAATGTACCAAGGCACGATGTTAAGTTCACTTGTGGTAGAAGTCTACCTGGAACCAACCGGCAAATCCAGCAGCCATAGGTAGTCAACTTAATGTGAGAGGCCTAGTGCATATATATATATATATATATATATATATAATAACCGATAAACAAATAAAATAAAACAAAGAATAAGTATAATAATTCGCTTTTAGTGTAGAACAAACAGATAACTTGGGACTGATAAATAGATGCCTTAGGAAAATATGACCATTGGAGTCATAAAGGGCAATAAAAAGAAATGGGTGAAAAAAGGGGGATCAATGGACATTGATTGCCATTTGAATTCTAAGTCCAAATTAGGGAAGAAATTTAATAAATATCCTAGATAAAACGAAATATGATCTTCCTAATTTATGTTAATAAAACTTATAATTAAAAATATAGTTGGACTTAGTAGGTTAATAATATAAGACGTTATTAACCATATAAACCTATGATATAAATAAATGTGTACGTATAGTATTTCCGTGTAAGGAATTTAACGGGAATGACTTAATAACGTAGCCTACTTTATCCCAAAAAGGGAAAGGTTTTTAAGACAAATGGGGGATGAACTAATAACCTTCGCATATAGTCTGCTTCCTTGGGTCTTAAGTGGATTGGGTTCAAGAGTCCACCTGGGAATAGGCCTTTCAGTATAGGGGCCTTAAATGGAAGGTGTGTGGGCCTACCCAAACCTGGAAATTAAAAGGGCCATATATGGTCGTCTATCCTACGGGAAGTAGTAAGTGACTAAGGAGGTTATCGAATGAGGTCAGACAAATGGTATGACGAATGATAAAATACCTACTCTCACCTTATGCGGGGCAAGGTTATATGCGTAAATGATGGAAGCCTTAACTAGTAAGGCCTATAGTTAGTACCCTCTAGTTTATGTTAACGGTGAATATATTGTCGAGGGTTAATAAGTGACCAATAGGTCCGCCTCGTGTCTTAAGTGACCAGGGAGAATCCACCAAATCTATCATTTGATAGTGAGGCGTTAAATAATAAAGAATAGAGAATGAGGATATATATAGAAACTTTGAAATTAGTATCCCTCTCTCGATATAATTAACCAGTTAAATTCTGATATAAAGGCTTCATAAAAAAGTGTGTAAACGTCCTATCTTGGTAATATATTTTAGGACTACTACCTTGGGCTAAATAGTAAAGTCGCGCGTAAACATTTACTAGGTTGGGCTAGAATCGCTAACCTGTTTATACATACAGCTTGGGTTAGGAATATATCTGTGTTATAGACTGTGTTGTACGTTTCTTAGTCACCAGAACTTGTAGTTCTGACCCCCCTCCTCACTATAACCTCCAGGTTTCATAGAGAAGGTCAGGTTCTTATAGATGATCATGTTTGGCTTTCGTTTCTCATCCTATCTCATGCTCGATAGTGGAAAAGTGACTTACTTTAAAAACGATAGTTACTTAAGTTAATATTAGTTTATCCTATTTTGTTCCCGCTGCGAGTTATTTTATCATACTCTGTTTATGCTGATGCTTATTTATTACAGGTACTAGATATACACTCTATGCTTGGATGTATTCTAGTTTTGATTTTTTCAAAAGTTGGGGGTAGAAAAATTGTAGGGTGTTACATTTGGTATCAGAGCTTAGGTTAAACGATCAGAGGAATTAGTTAAATTAGGAATCATGAGAGAACATAATTCGGTTTTCTTTTATTTTCTTCGTCTTTCTTACTCGACTTTAATTTATTTCAACTATAGAAATTAGTCGTGGGCCTAATTATATGTAATGGGCTTTGAGCGAGTAAGAGTTGAAATATGTTGAGTTCGAGTTTCTAGCTGATTCTGTCTTACTCCACAGTATATTGGCAATCTCGTCATAAAGAGCATGAGACGACATATGGTGGATTCCGCTGATTCGAGATTTGGTAACTGGAATAAAATATATACGTTAATATAAAAAGCTAGCTACAACCGAGGTAGTCATTTATTCCTAGTTTGGTTTCGTTTGGTAGTTCCAATTAAGCCTATTACTCGATCCAAATGGGAAAAGATCCCACATTAATATGTCGTATGCATTTCGGAAATATAATATGAGGTATATCCATTTATTACTTTGTCAAAATTCTGAATCTACCTTTGTTGAAATATTCAATTGAGTTCTTAGCCTTGTATTCGAGGAAATTTATTTTTAAAACTATTTGGAAAAATAGAAATGGATTTCAACGGTTTTGAAATATGGTTTTGAAAAAGGTAGTTTGTGAAAGATATGGTTTTAGAATTTTAATCTATTCATATTTCAAAATTTAGAGCTATGGTGTGATTTTAATAAATATGGTCTGATTGGGAGGAAAGATGGAATTAGGAAGGACAAGGAATATGCCACTAAACATGAAAATGATAAATATATATTTCTTGTGATTTTTAGTATCCATTTTCCTATATATATTAGATAATTTATTAAAACTGCCAAAATTAACCCTTAAAGATTCTTAAGCTCTTACATTTTGGACATGAAAAGTTTTTCTGGTTTAAAATATAAAACTGGAATATAGATAATAGTAATAAAATAGATTTATAAATATGAAGCAGTTAGTTTATAAATAAATCTCTTTTTTTGAAAAGTTTTAAAATTTTCTTCGGAAAGGCTAAGGGAAATCCTTCATCCGGATTTTGGGGTATTTGATTTCGTGAATGGCCTTTTTGTTGTCAACTAGGTAAGGGGAAAATCCGTTTTAATTTATATTTCTAGATGAATTATTTTTGAAATTCACTCGTTTATTATGTAGTCGAAGCATCGTTGTTGAGACTATAAATCCTTGGAGTTGGTTCGGAAATTGACTACGGTCTTTGGTACCGTCGTGATGAGGATAATTGTTTTTCGGACAGCGTTAAATCTTAAAATATAACGTGGGACGATTAATATTTAAATCCGACCTAATAAGGTCAAGGTTCAACCTCTGTCCAAATCCCATTGGTAGTTGACCGTTTGGTGCTATACTGGGACGATAAATGGGTTGATGAGCTTTGGTACAACTTGGACCTAGGACTCAACCATAAAAGTTGTGTCCAAATTACCCCCTTAACTTCCTTCTTTCGTCCTCCCTTCCACATCTCGCCAAACCATATCTTTATCCTTCTTCTCATTCTTTGTTGTCACCTTGTCTCCTCTTTTTCGCGTTTGGTTGTGTATTAGATCTTGCCTCGCTAGTACTCCAAGATCTAATTTCTTCTCCCCGAACATTTCTTGGCCTATAACACCTAGTTGCAATATTCGATCTTACTCACACCATTTAAGTCTCAACCTTGAGTACAGAATATTTGGTTGGATCAGAACACTACAACAAAAACACCATATTACAACTTTAATTTTACAACGGTGGTAAAAGCACCGTTGTAATAAATGGTTTTTTACAACGGTGGTAAAAGCACCGTTGTAATAAATGTTTTTTTACAACGGTGCTAAAAGCACCGTTGTAATAAATGGTTTTTTACAACTGTCGATTCCCTAAAGTTGTAATAAACGTATTTTTAACAACTTTTTGTTTTGTTAGTTGTAATAGATGCCCATTACAAACTTCATGTTTATAATATCTACATTTAATAACTAATTATGTTAATATTTAATAATAATTAAAAATTAATAATAAACTTAGGAATCAATAATATTTATTAATTATTATTAAATAATTAATAGTTAATAAGTGGTAATTAATGTTTAATAGTTAATGTTAACTGCTTATTAATTAATATTTAGGTGACATATACATTATAAGATTTTAATAGTTATTACTCGATTATAACTAAGTAGAAATGTGAGAACCCAACTTTGATGATCCTAGATTATATTGATTTCAATTAAATCCATAATATTTGGGGTGAATAAATAAATAAATAAATCATTTGTGATATGTACATGATGAATATGTGAAATTGTGCATGATTAAAATGGTGAATAAACATACACATTTGTTTGTATATTGTGTATGTGACATGAAAATTTTGTTTAAGTGTTATGATGATTTGGGGCTTAAGTTTTATAAGGGTTAACATTAAATCTAAGGGCAAAATGGACATTGGCAATGGTGAAACCCTACCCGTATGAAGCAAATAAAAGAAAATAGGCCGTCGGTTTCCATTTCATTCTCTCGTTCTAAAAAAAAAACTTAAAAATGGCCGAAGCCCTAGAAATCGAATTGGGAAAATCAACAAATCGACCAACGTATCACATCAAATAGAACTAATTTGTGAGAGAAATGGTTTCCAAGGGGAAGCGACAGTAGATCTAGGGGAGATCGAAACCCAAATAGAGGAACTACGGAGAGAAATCGAGATCTGGAAGCTAATCGGGTTTAAGGTGAGTGTATCTCCCTCTGTTAGGCACTATGACCTTTAATAGGAAGCTGATTTGCAAGTAATTCGTTTATGTGAAAAGGCAGGTCGAGAGACTCCAATTCGTGAGTGAGTTTTCATTCGAGCTGGACAACATCATAGGTCAATTCAGGTGAATTTTCATTTTCTAGATTGGAGGTCGGTCCTTTGTAAGGAAAAAAACCCTGATTTTTGGGTTTCTCAGTTGTTGCTATCCTATTTTCAATAAATTGCTGAGT
The DNA here is from genome assembly GCA_030737875.1 of Allium sativum. Classification (NCBI taxonomy): domain Eukaryota; kingdom Viridiplantae; phylum Streptophyta; class Magnoliopsida; order Asparagales; family Amaryllidaceae; genus Allium; species Allium sativum. The sequence continues at coordinate 763,694,885 of CM060912.1, read as the reverse complement.
GTATGATCAATAATGGGTTATTTACTGATACTGCACTCCTATGCCTTTTGACTATGTAATGCTGCTGTGCGCCATTTTCTTTTTTTCTTATAATGAAATTGCAATTTCCTCCAGTCTATTGCTGGTGACCCTGTACACTCAATTGCCATATACATCACTCGTATGAACCCAAAATCCTTGCATTAGTTTGGAATTTAAAATTTTTATTTATGTTAACATGCAAAATACTTTTGTTGGGAGAATGTTCATCATTCATTGTTTCATGCAGGCTTGTTTGGATGACTTTAATCATCACAATATTGACGTTGCTTGCAACCTTCTAGAAACATGTGGGCGGTTTCTTTACCGATCACCTGAAACAACAATTCGTATGTCAAATATGTTGGAGATACTCATGCGTTTAAAAAATGTAAAAACCTTGGATCCACGTCATAGTACTTTGGTAGAAAATGCATACTACATATGCAGACCGCCTGAACAGTCTGCTCGGGTTTCAAAAATACGACCTCCGTTGTATCAGGTGTAGTATAAGTTGCTTTTTTTCCGAATGTTTTATGGGCCAAGCGCAGTTAATTGATATCAGTTGTTTCCATTTGGTGCAGTATATAAGAAAGTTACTCTTTTTAGATCTTGACAAGTCTTCTCTTGAATATGTTCTTAGAAAACTAAGAAAATTACCTTGGAGTGAATGTGAACCATAATTACTGAAGTGCTTTTTGAAGGTTCACAAGGGGAAGTACAGTCAAATCCATCTCATTGCTATTCTTACTGCAGGTCTTAGTCGATATCATGATGAATTTGCAGTTGCAGTTGTGGATGAGGTCCGTTTCATTTCAGATATATAATCAGTTTTGAAACTTATGTTGGAATTTTCTTTTCTATACTAATACACTTTGAACCTAGATAAATATGTACTTCTTAGAAACAATTGTCTTGAGAAATAAGTCAATCTTTAAAATTAGCCCATCCTTGCTTTCATTCGTAGGTCCACCCTTCATACTGTCTGAACATTCTACTATACTTAATCTATAGGTTTATGGCTGTTTGCTTATGTTATTCAGTTTGATTGCCTAGCTATAAGCAGGTGCTTTGCATCTATATCTATATATTTTTATAAAGGAAAACGACTTTACACTTTATAGCTATCTTCTGTGTTGCACCATAAAATAAAATACTAGAACCATCTCTTTCTGTTTTGGAATTCAATGGTTGTAGGGTAGTAAAGTTTTTTTAAAGGAGAACTGGTTGTTGGATAAACATAGTGTTTATATGAGATGATTGCTGAATAGTAATATAATCTTTACCAGTAGTTAAATTTTGGTATAAACAATGTATAGGTTAAAATAGGAGATCTTGGAGAAGCAGCAGTAGTAGAAAGGAACCACGCAGCACGCACAATGACCGGAACGCCCGAATACATGGCACTTGAACTATACGAAGAGAACAGTGCAAAAGTGAGTTGTGACTGTATTATGTAAAAGTGAGGAATGTATGTATTGTTATGACTGTATTATGTAAAAGTGAGTTGTACGATAGTGGATCACAAAGTTGTACTAATTCAAATATTGAAATAAAATATTTAATTGATTATTTCAGTTCAGTGTAGTATCATTTTATTCAATATAAATATTTATTTTTATATGAAATGTAATGTATAAAGAAACAAAAATCATATTGTTATAATTAATTGTAGTATGAATTACTACAAGGGTGAAAAAATGTTGTAATATGTATTACTACAACGGTGGAAAACAGTTGTAAAATATACATTTTACAACGGTGTTTCAATGGTGTATAAAAGTTGTAAAAGATTTTAGTCTATTACAACTTCTTAATAGACGACGGTGGCTCCACCGTTGTAAAAAGTCTTTTACAACTGTTTTCCACCGTTGTAATAGGGTCATTTTGTTGTAGATGAATGAGCAAAAAGGTCTTACTACTTTAGGGCTAAGAAATTTGGCAAGGCAGTTGGACTTGCGCTGGCACATTGCTTCGAGATCTTAGAATAGGATTTGTGTTGTGTTGCATCCACTTTTTCTATACCTCGTTCAAATAGGCTCTTTAGTAGGCGATCATTGTTTCAAAGATGAAGATTAAGCCATCTTTTAAGGGTTTTCTAAGGAGAATCTCAATGAGTTTTTAGAGGAATCTGTGTTGAACGCAGACTTGAATTTTCTCTTGTTTGACCGGCTTTGGAGATTTTGCAGCAAATCTCTTTTTCTTGAAGTCCGGAATCTATGTTCGGACTACTCATGTAAATGTGTGACACGTTTAGCACATCGTTCCATAAATGAGAAGTTATGACTAGATTTGTCTCATGATGCGGAAATCAATCTTTTGCTTGATCGGTGGCGTAACCATCATTTGGTATCGCATCATATTCGATTCAGCTTGTTGTCTATGTTTGTGTCTCATGGAGTTACTTTATATAAATTCCCCTATCCATTTTGTCCTTAGGCAATATGTGGCGGATTTCCATGAGAAGCAGTTTTGTTGTAGTTTCTTTCTCTCATCATAAATTCTCTCTTAGAAGAGATGGTGATGTGGGAATCTCCAACAACACCAGCGGTGTTTGTAACATGAGACTGATAATTTTGCTACCATAATATGGTTAATCAAATATCATAGAAATTGGTATGAGCTCCAGCAGCAGAGCGAGATGTCTTGTTGTTCATAGCCGTTGTTTTGGGATTTTTGGTGTTGTTTTGTTGTTATCCCTTTCCAGCATCGGATACTTGGCTGTGGTGATTCGTGCTTGTAACTGTTAGTATTGTTTAAATCGCATGACTTAGGTTAATGAGATTTCTATGTTTGGAGACGTTTATGTCATTCACGTGTTCCTGTTTGAATGAAATCTCATTTTTGTCTCTAAACAAATAGTTGCCCAGCTGGGAATAATAGAATTCTGTGTTGGATAAATTTTAGCGAAAGACCAGCTTTGCATTGTTTTCGTCATGGGTATATAAACAAATAAATCAACGTTCCTTGTTAAAGCTAAAATTTATTTTGGTCTTTTGTGTGTGATTTTAGTTTTCGCATTTCTTTTTTGCATGACTGACTTCCTTTTCCGCCAACATGTGACTTCAATCATCTAAGTTTCCTCAATTTTCATTTTTAAAAGTTTATGGAAAGTGTTGTTTGAAAAAAGAAACATTTTTCTATCATTTTCTTATTTTGTAGGGTAATGAAACGGTTTTGAAAGGAGATTTTCAAAATAAACAGGACAAGTTTTTAAGCGAAATTTTATTTTTATGAAAAATTTCGATTTTTTGTCACATGAACGGTGTAAGGAATATTTTTGGATGCTTTGTGTATGCATTTTAGCGATGCAATAGGACTGATGATGCGATAAAAACATTAACGTAATAAGGAAAAGGTTGTTTTAACCTTGAAAACACTATTTCCATGCCTTGTCAATGATGCATGCGAGCTATTAATTAACTCGTTTTATGTTTAAGAGCTTGTTTTAAGCCTCCCATACAGTTTACAAATGAAAATTTTTGGAGTATTTTGGGTTACTGAGGTGAAAATTCCACTGTTGCGCGGGAAATGGAATATTTGTAAGCGGAGGAAATGTTAAAAAATTTCGCTTTGATTTTCTTTTTCCGGTTTAGAAGAAATTAAATAAGAAACGATTAGATTGCATGACATTTTGGATGGTAGGGTTTGGGTGCAAAATTGGTTGCTTCACACTTTTATTCGTAATTGTGTGAAGGTTATAGATGAAAACAAATTTTCAAACTTTGCATCCATATAGAACTGCCAGTATAATTAGGATGTTTTGCATCATGTTATTGAAAGTGTTTCAAAATTTTATTGCATACATGTAGAGGGCCTGATTTAGAATCATCTTGCATGCATGTTTTATGGTTGAATTTCATTATGTACATGATGCACATATACACATGGTTACAAAGTGGATGTGCAAAAGTTGGTTGTGTAGGATAGGATAAGTAGTTGTTAGAATTTTGGGACGAAATTCCTAAGGAGGGAAGAATGTAACAATCCGAAATTTTGGCAATAAATAGTTATTTAATTAAAAGCTCAAAAATAGGGATTTCTGCAAATGATGAAATTTGATCACGAAACTTTAACCGTTGCATTCATCTCGGAATTTTAGTCAACTATCGTGTTTGGAGTTTTGCGAACGGAGTCCGTATGAAAAAGTTACGTATAAAATACGAAAATGGACAGAAAATAAATAAAATAGAATATTATATATATAATAATATATAATTACCTAGCCACCTCACTAATGACGGCTAGGTTTTAGGGGTATTTTTGTTATATTTAATAAAACGAATGGACGAATGTTATTTAAAATAAGTCCAACGGTTAACCCCGTTATTAACGCGACTCTAAAATTAATGCATCAATTGTCTAATGAGGTGATCAAGTCGGACACGGTCATATAAACTAGATCGAACTTAGTTCTTTGCTATGGATCGAAGGTTGATTATCCACGAAGAAGAAGAAGATCGCAACGTTGACGTGCATTTTACGTAAGGGAGCTATTCTATATAACCTGCGTGAATTTGCATAATTCATGGACACGCGTAAATTGGCTTTACCATGCATGTATAAAAAATGAAGCATAACATATATGGGTAGACATCATATCCACGCGAGAGGCTATGAAGTGCCAGCTATAATAATACATGATGGACATGAAGACCTGAGAGATGCATGCGTGCATGGGCAATACAATGCAATGGTTTATCCATGTGAATGAGCATATGTACGGATGTAATGATATGCATTATAATATAAACAACACACGTAAATAACGATGATCTGATGGATCGGTCCCAAGTATTACTGTGTACAAGCAGGATGGATGAGCACTTTCACAAAGACGGGGGTGATCACATAGTGCCACGTGGCAGCTACAACGTATAAGCATGGTTTGTTCCAACTTGAAAACGGTTGGATTAGTTGCATGCGTTCAACATTTGTGAATCCCCTGACATATGCAAAGCCACTCACATGCAGATGAGTCACAGTATTTATATAATAATACGGATCAATCAATACAATGCCACATGAGTCAGTCTTGCTTTAATTTAAACAAAGAGCAGTGGCAGGCTGGTAATAACGATGGGTCACCACCATTCAGCTATTGGTTGGCTTCAATTTGTACACGGCTCGGCATGTTTAGCATGTAAAGGTCGGTCATAGTTATCAAACGGTGGCAGTTTGTTAAAATATGGACCAGTTACTTCGTGATACCTCAATATGATGACAGAGTTGAATAATATGATATGTGGCTTTATGTTGTAAAAAGGAGAAGGCACATTGTTTTGTCTGATAACTCACGAAGCCTGACACCTTGAATTGTTCAAATACATGAGCACATTGCGAGCTGATGCACAAAAATGATGTGTGGATCTTGAACATAAAGACGTCCAGTAAACAATTTTGTCATGACGCAGACTATTGCTATTTCAGTATACATAGGTCGGCCATTGTAGTGTCACGTACTAATATAAAGGACCTACATAGGTCGGTTATTGTATACATGCAAACATGGGTCGGCATCAAGTATGGGTTGACATCAAATATGGGCTGGCCTCAAATATGGGTCGGCAACAAAACCACCCCAGTGGCATTTTCGTAAATATGTTGGATCGGGATCAAAATGCATGCCAGCTATTGCTAGTTGTCCAGTGGCATTTTCGTAAATAACTTTAAGGCTGACCCAAAACCTGCATGCTATATTTCAGCTAATTCCCTTCATTTCTCCTATACCTATAAATAGACCATGACGTCCACATTAATGGGAACCGATTTCCAAGCTCACGAAGTGCTGTCCAACAACTATCTCTACCATTCTAAGTGATTCTACCTTTATTAATAATCTCTAAACGAAGACCTAACACCAAATCCGCCATGGAATCATCCAAAATCACTCAATTGTTCGAGAAGTTGTAGATCAACATCACCACTCACCACACTTAGAGATTTCCAACGAATTCCATAGCTAATTTGAATAAACCAAAGAGAAATACTTGTGAGAGAGAGAATGAATGTAATGAGAGAGAATATGTATTTGTGAATCTAAAAATGATAATGAAAGTTATTCCTATAGTGGATATAGGCTATTTCTAAGCCAAACGACTCTAAACTTTGTTTTCTCTACTTTTCTCCATTTATTTTGTAAATGTGGCTCCATCTTTCTATTTCATACCTTTTGGTGAAGTATTGTGAAAATACCTTTGGTGTTGTGGACAAATTTTGACTTCAACGTTTGGCGCCCACCATGGGGCCACAGCCTTAAGGTTAAGTGCTTCATGAAAATTTCGGAAATTTAAGGCTTGCTTTTTACTATAGATTTTCAAAATCTAAAATCCAACCCTTTCAAAAAATTAGTCTTTAAAGTTTAAGAGCTTCGATGGGAGATGTGATTAAAGCTTGATTCTTTACTATAGGTCCACGAGATCTAAAAGTCAGGCCTATCATAAGGATATTTACGAAGTTTGGAAGATCATCCGAGATAATGCCATCGAAGGAAATTGTTAACAAATCCGCTGGAGGTTCCAAGAGTGTCAGTCGTGACGCTATTGCCACTCCACAAACTAATTACTCAAGCGTCGGCCAATCCTCGAGAGTTCGAGTTGGCTTAACCTGAGGTGAGTTGAGTACGGTTGTAGCTAGCCTAAATCAACAAGTGACAAATTCAAACAAAGCCTTTCTGGATAAGCTAGATGCGCTTCTGACTGTTCAGAATGATCTTGTAACCACTTGACTTTATGCCCGGTTCTTGCTGTTAATTAAACCAACTTAAACCATTCATAAAGACGGATTGTTAGGGGTACTTACATATTTGCACAAAATAAAAATAACTTTTCCATTTTCATTAAAATAATATTACATCAGAATTACAAGAGATACGTCAGAGTACATCGATTACACAGCGGAAAAGATATTAAACTCAGCAGTAGAATGTGAATGCTTCAAGACATAATTGCTCCAGCTAAAACCAGAATCCTGCTCCAACCAACTCCAAGTCTAAAGCTGCAAACCAAACTACTAGGTTGCCCATGCAAAAATTATGGGCACCCAGAGTTTAGGTGTGGTAACAATAAACTCCAGGTCGGTCATGGAACTGATGTGTGAACTCAAAACAGTTGTTTTAAGGGTTTATTTTAAAGTTAGGTATTTCATCTGACCACACCGCTAATGCAGAACGGGTTTACTCCATGTGAATACCAGTGCATAGAAATTCGCAACGACTTTTTGAAAAATGAAACTAACATAAGGTCTCGCAGTACACACACCATGCAAACGCACACTTGGGCGAGGCTTCTCCTTATGCAGTCAAAATGCCTTTGATGCATAAAATCCTCTTTCAATACTATTACTAGTGTAGAGTGTGACAAATCCTTTCGAAAATAAATGTATTAAAATAGTAGACATAGGTACCATATACTATACTAACGTATGGTATACAACTAAAACCGTACGAGCTCGTAGTGGAGATTGGGTTTCCAATAATGACCAGGCAAAGGAACTTCCTTCCAAACCGAATTTTAAACACCTCTAGAGGGATGTCTGAGGATCAATCGTGATTCTCCTCATGCCAATAGACCGGGTTACCTCTCTAACTAGGTAACTTAGAGCACGCCTAAGTATGTCATCTCTAGGTCATTACCGACCTTTCCGAGCATGCGCCAACAATAACCACAAAAGTAGATGCTTTTACCACATAAGTTAATACCTAAGCTCCGTACCATAATACACCTTTAACCTAGAAGGAGACAACTCCCCAAAACCCTGCTTCATTTCTCCCTATTTGGGCCATTTACCGGGGTGTGAGGCTTGCTGAGTTCATGATATACACAAAGCTACGCTTAAATAAGCCATGCTTTGATCATCCATAGCTCATCACATAACTTATGTATGCCATATTGTCCATTCACAACGCATCACAGATTTATATCAATATATAACCTCTAAGCTCATACATCTTAGAGAAGGGTGTTAAGCAGGAAAATAGATTCTCCGTCACCAAGCAGATGTATATTTAACAGAGATCAGTGCTACGCAGTTAATTACAATGTCAGACACACAATCCATACAAGTCCGTTCTGTGTCTGAATGAAACCAAAATCCGAAATTCCTTCACATACGTTTGAACTAATTGCTACTTAACTGATATAAAATCCATTGGTGAATGGGAGCCAACCATTTGAGACATTTAGCAGGTCATCCTTAAGATATGAAGGGTCTTGGTCTTCAATGTCATCTTCAATGTCTTCAATTGCTCCACAACATCGTATTATTACTTGGAATGGTTTTTGGACATACATGCGATCCTGGTCTTTCCAAATAATAAGCGCAATTTTAAAAACACAATTATAGAACACACATGATTTCTACCAAATCTCCTTCCATCCTGGATTTTGATAAATTAAACTTCTTTAAACCATTTTCACATTATCTTTAACAAAATTAGTATTTTAACTTTCCTCCTTTAAAAAAACATCTTTTAAATAAAAGATAATCTAGCCTCAAAACTTCGGTTAACCTTTTGTTTGATAACTCGTTATCCAAATCCAATTTCTATTGAAAACTTTAATCCATATTTCAACCATAGTTTCCAAATAAATCGATTTCCCAACATTATATCCTTTAATCTTAATTGAAAGATTATACTTCCTTCTCAATTCCTTATTTTTAATTTCATCAAATCAAAGATTTGATTAAATCCCAAATCACGATATGAATTTCCACAACTCAATCTCATTGGGTTTCAAGAATGATATTATTGAAAATACGATTCACGAAAAAACCCAAATCAATCAATATTGAACATAAGTTACACAGAAATTGTATCTACTTATATTCGGTATCACTTCTCACTATCAACGAATACTATAAGTGGAATAACGATATAATAATAATATCTTCTAAATTCTTCAAATAGTATACGCTTACACCATAGAATTTCATATCAAATATCCAATGATAATTTCTATCCAATTTATCTTAATCAGATTGGGAAACCCTTAAAAGATATATCCAACTCTTTGACATTAGATCTGGATAGAAAAATCATCAACTTATCCTCAATATTAGTCTCTGTAACGATTCGGATTTCGCCCGGATCTAATTAATCGTAAAATCGACTAAGACCGTTCAAAAACCTGAATACGCTAACTTTGGGCATACAACACATCAGAACAAATAACAGCAGACTTTTATAAACATAACAGTAATGTTACATTATAGTATAGAATATATCATAGTACATCGATAAATAATAATACAGCGGAAGATTAATTTACAATGAATATAATACAGTGCAGCGGAACCAAAAATCTGATACAGCGGAAGTCTATCAATGCTCTGGACACAGCTTTAAGCTTTGATCCAGAATCTGCTCAATATATCTACAAAATAAGCTACTCGACTGCCCGTGTGGAAAAGAGGGCACCCGAGTTTGCAAAGTGAAACAAACTACGGGTCAGTCATGGGACTGGTGTGAGGAATCTTTCCTAAATTATCTAATAATAAGGCTAATCACAGGACCGCGCCGCTAACGCGGAACGGGTTTACTCCATTGGATTGCCAGTGCATGGAATAAAGTAAATCGTTAAACAGCGCAACGCTTTTTAGAAAAAATGAAACCGTTGTATGTCTCAAGTCCCATTACACAATGCAACGCAAACCGGAGGATAGAGTTTTACCTTATAATGGTCAAAAATGCTTGATACGATAAAACAGATTGGATATTATTATTAGTGTATATATGTTTCAATAACATTTCAATCATAATATATCAATCATAGACGGCATAGCTACCATATACTATGTCGCCATACTAGTTCTACAATCAAAACTGCATGGTGTTGTATTGGAAGTTGGATTTCCATCATGAGTCAAAGCTAGGGAAGATCTCCTTATCGATTCGAGACACTCTAGCAATACCTCAGGATTCGGATGCTGGCGAACCCTTGGATAATGCAGGGCCGGTCCACAAATACTTTAGTGGATTGGCAATTCCTGAACACACGTTTCACGGTCCTATTGAACCTATAAAATGGTCACAATCAACCAATAAATCCGAGGCGCCTCATTCCATCAACCACATAAGTAAAATGTCAGGGGTTGCAAAACCCTGATACCACTTCTAGCTAAAAAGAAACGCGTGCACTCCCTGCGTTCCCTTGTCCCGTTTTTGACTCATACCGGGGTGTGAGGCTCGCGAAGTAACGCTATACATAAAGCTACACCTAAACAGGTCGTGCTTTCATCATCAACCACAAGGCTCTGCTTTTCAAAAAAAAGCCTCGATCATTTGCAACTTGGCATGCCACATTGACAATTCATGCTATGCGATCAATAAATATCAATATATAACCTCTGAGCTCGTGCGTCTCAAAGAGGGGTGTTAAGAAAGAGAATAAATTCTCCTCAACCAAACAGATATATATTAAATTGAAATCAATTTACATGAAATGAAATCCAATGTCAGACACACATCCATTTACAAGTCCGTTCTGGGTCTGAACGAAACCGGAGACACCTTATTCCACGTCCCGTATGTCCAATATGGAAGAGAGGTTCTCGCATATCCGGACAATCAACGAGTACGTTCGGACAACTACCACTTTAACCCTTTCCTAGGAGCGACCCAGTTCAGGGCATCAGGAATCGCCCATTCGATGTGAAGATCACCGGTCTTCAATCACAGTCTTCAATGTCTTCGACTTTTAATCGTCGTAGTAATTATTCAGAATTGGTTAAACCAGTCTTTCCCAATAACTCGCGTATTTTATAATCAAAAAATTAAGTGTTATAAAAACGCATCATATGCCTCATTCCAATTCAGAATATTCTTTTAATAATATATTTATATTAAAAATGAAAGATTCCCCTAAATTTTCTCGAAGATAAATTCTTTTAAATTTATTCTTTAATTTTCTTTTTTATAGATTCATTAAAACCCCAATTTGATCTTAATATCAAAAATCATTACTTTATGATTAATCAACTTTAAGAAATAAATCTTGTCTTTAACTGGGTTAAAGATCCAATGTCATTTAAAACACAGTTCACGATAAACTCAAAATCATCTTCCATTAAATATGAAATTTTCACAGAAATCAAATCCATATATAATCGATATAATTTTCCGTATCAGACTAATAATATAAATGGAATAACAACAAAGCCTTTTAAATTCAATATATAGTAACATTCTTCTTTTACATAAGCCTATCTCGATTATTATCAAATCGAATTTCCACTCAATTCCAATTTAATATATTAAATTGGAAAACTTGACTTTTGGAAAAAAAATTTAAATCTTAATAAAAAGATTTATAAATTCTAAATCATATTTTTACTGTTAATTGGGTTAAAGAACAAATGTCGTTTAAAACACAGTTCACAATAAACCCAATTCACGTATCATTTAATTCTAATCACTAAATATAATTGGAAACTCTAATAATCTTAATTTAAAAGATTTATTCTTTTCATACGGGGTTTAAGAACAGTGTTATTTAAGACATCATTCACAACAACCCAATAATACAATTTATTTATTTAATTCCAGTTAAATATAAATTAATTGGAAAACTTCATTAAATCTTAATTTAAAAGATTTATTCTAGTTAATAACTAGTTCATTTCGAAAAAATATATGTTTATCTTTTGTCCATCCAAAAACGGACATAGAAATCATCATTTTATTCTTTGTTGAATATTATTTTAAAATATTCGTTATTTAAAAATATTCTTTATATAAAAAGATTCTTTATGTAAAAATATTATTTATATTATGATGTTCTTTATTTTAATGATATTCCTTATTTTGTAAGATATTTTGAATCGGAATGCGACTCAATCAGTTACCATATAATTTCTTTTATATGGATTTCACACATCACATGAACACAATAATAATGATAAATAATCATTAAACAACCAATTCACATCCAGAGTACAATTTACAACTGTGCGAGCATTAAAATGAATAAATAACGCTCATCGCAGCCTATCAATCCATCGATTGACATACAACTAAATATTGGGACTAGTGTATGTCAAATATTATCCCAATACCCGTGTGGGGTTTTCAGCCAACAATAGTTTATCTAAACAAATCATTGGTTAATAAATTTAACCAATTTTACTTCCGCTAACATGTTGATGATAATGAACAAAACATGTTATTATACTCCTAATGCCGAATACAAATGTATTTTACTAGCATAATTTCCCTACATGTATCTAATGACTAATAAAATGTAATTCATTTGCATGGCGTTGTTGTTGATGACAAATAAAAAGATAATTTTCATTTTCCTTTACTTGCATGCAATTTCTATATTTAATTTTATAAATAAAGAGAAATTGTTTTATTTGCATGTATAGTTTCATATCATTACATATGAAATGCCTCTTTATTCTGTACACAAATTATAATGTATAATTCGACAATACAAATGTCACTTGTATTAGCATACAAATTCTATTGTATAATTTAACAATAAAATATCATTTTAATTCACATACAATTCTAATGTATGTTTGCAAATAAAAATGATTCTTATATTTGCATATAAATCCTACTGTATGTTTTAATAATAAAAATGATTCTCTTATTTTTGTTGACGATTCTATTTCAACAAAATGATTAAAAGTGATCCATTCATTTTGTTGACAATTCTATTTCAGCAAATGATTAAAATGACATTTTCATATTGTGAACAATTCTAATTTAACAAAATAAATAAAAGAGATATTTCATATTGTCAAAAGTTCTAATTTAACAAAATAAATAAAAGAGATATTTCATATTGTTAACAGTTCTAATTTTTAACTAATTGAACAAAAATTATATTTTTGTTGTAACACAAATTTATTTAACAAAGATGCTATTTGTGTTTTGACACAAATCTATTTAACAAAAATGCTACTTGTGTTTTAGCTCTTTTACTTTAACAAAAATGTGATTTTTGCTTTATTTCAAATCTAATTGACAAAAATGTATTTTGTTTTTGTTTTCAGCCATCATATTTAACAAAATGTAATTTTTGTTTCAACTATTGTATTTTGACAAAAATGAACATTTTGATTCAACTAATCTATTTTGACAAAAGTGCATATTTATTTTCAATAATATAATTTGAAAAAAGTAAATGTTTTGTTTCAACTAATCTAATTTGACAAAAGTGAAAATTATAATTTAACAATTCTAATTTCTCAAATGACAACTTAAATCCAATAATTATGTTTTGACAAAAATGATAATTTTAATTCCATTATTTTATTTAGCAAAAATGATAATTCTCAATTCCGTTACTCTAATTAACAAAAATGATGATTTTTGTTTAACTCCATTCTAATTCAACAAAATGACAAAAATTGATATTTCATTTTTGTGAAGACCCGCAACTTCCCCGTAAAGGAAAGCGTCGGATAGTTCGAGGACAAACCACAGCAGAACGCATATAAAAGAACATTTCATTGTTATTACAACGATGCATCAGATTACAAGAATATACAGAGTATAAATGAATATTACACAGAAATATCAGAGATTTAAATTACATTTAAATACATAGCAGCGGAAAATAATACAATACACAACTAGAAAGAGATATACGGATACAAAGCTTTCCGGATATCGTTCCAGCTGTAAACCAGGAACCTGTGAATATAAATCTGCAAAACCAAAACTACTAGCTGCCCGTGTCGAAAATAAGGGCACCCAGAGTTTAGGTTAAAACAATAAACTCCAGGTCAGTCATGTGACTGGTGTGAGAACTAAAACAGTTAATCTTTATTTTAAAATTAGGTAAATCAAGGGACCACGCCGTATAACACGGAACGGGTTTTCTCCCAAGAATACCAGTGCATAAAACAAACAGCGCAATGCTAAATAAAGAAAAATGAAGCTGTTATAAGACCCAGGTCCTATCACACAATGCAACGCAAGCCGGGGGATAGGGTTTTTCCTTATAACAGCCAAAGAATGCTTGATACGGTGAAAACAAATCGTTTGATACTATTATAAGTGCATAGTGTATAAAACACTTCAAATCATAAGTATCAATCATAGGCGGCATGAGCGTCCCATGCCACTATGTCGCCATATATAGGTTTACAAATAAAACCGCAAAGTCACGTATTTGGAAATTGGATTTCCGTCTATGAACCGAGGCAAAAGATAGTCCTCAACCGATTCGAGACAATCTAGCCCATGTCTCAGGATCAGAGCTCGAGTGACCCTTGGATCGTCAGGGCCGGTCCACCGATGTGGATTAAAATGCCTGAACACTACGTTTCCCCGCCCTTTGGGGCGTAAACGAGCCAACGAATGGCTCCATCGGTTCGAGAACGACCGATCAATCCGAGGCGCCTCGCAACAGCAACAACCACATAAGTCAAACTCGTCAGGGCGTGTAAAACCACTGACGCCACTTTTTATCTAGAAGGAAACGCATGCCCTCCCTGAGGTCCGTCTCCCGTTTTTGGTTCATACCTGGTGTGAAACACGCGAGGTAAACGTTACACAAAGCTACGCCACAAAGGCCGTGCTTTGATCATCACCACAAGACTTTGCTTTTCAACAGAAGCCTTGATCATTTGCATCTTAGCATGCCACACAGGCAAGCCATCCTATGCAACCGATATCAGTCACACAGAATGAAATCCGATGTCAGACACACAGTCCATTTTCAAGTCCGTTCTGGGTCTGAACGAAACCGGAGGCACCTAGTACCCCGCATATCCATCGATCTCCAAGTACGTCTGGACGATCACTAACTGTTTCCATCTTCTTGGGTGTACAGCCCAATCAAGATCATCAGTTATCACCCAAACGACGTGAAGACCTCCGGTCTTCGACCATCGTCTTCATCTTCGACTTATCGTCGTATCAGTTATTCAGAATGGGATAAACCCGGCCTTTCCGAATAACTCGCGTATATTTTAAATAAGTGTTACACAAACACAACATACGCCTCATTCTAATTCATTAGTCACTAACCGTAAATTAATCAAGAGAATAATTTCCCAAATATTAACCCCGAAGGCCGAAACCAACATCAGATCAATATCCAGAAAACCATTCTACTTAGCTAACCGACAGTTAGTTTCTAAATTTCACGTTCAAATCTAATTAAAGATTTAACTATCGCCTGGAGCAAAACTGGTGATACTCCATTCTCGATCTTTTCAATCTAATTAAAGATTCATTAAAACTCCACTTAGTTTTAATCTTTGACTGGGTTAAAGAATCAGTGTCATTTAAAACACGGTTCACGATAAACCCAAAATCACATTCCATTAATTATCGGGTTAAAGAACAAGTGTTATTTAAAACACTGTTCACGATAAACCCAAAAATCAATATCCATTCAATTCCAATTAAATATTATTTAATTGGTACACTTCATTAAATCTAAATAAAAAGATTTAATCTTTTCTCAACTGGGTTCAAGAACAGTGTTAGTGAAGACACCATTCACGACAAACCCAAATCACATTCATTAATTATCGGGTTAAAGAACAAGTGTTATTTAAAACACTGTTCACGATAAACCCAAAAATCAATATCAATTCAATTCCAATTAAATATTATTTAATTGGTACACTTCATTAAATCTAAATAAAAAGATTTAATCTTTTCTCAACTGGGTTCAAGAACAGTGTTAGTGAAGACACCATTCACGACAAACCCAAATCACATTCGATTAATTATCGGGTTAAAGAACAAGTGTTATTTAAAACACTGTTCACGATAAACCCAAAAATCAATACCAATTCAATTCCAATTAAATATCATTTAATTGGTACACTTCATTAAATCTAAATAAAAAGATTTAATCTTTTCTCAACTGGGTTCAAGAACAGTGTTAGTGAAGACACCATTCACGACAAACCCAAATCACATTCGATATTCAATACAAGGCTCTGAATAGAAAATATATCGGCTTATATTCAATATCGAATTCTACGACTAACAAATGTCGTATTGGAAATAACGATATAAATATATATCTTTCAAATTTCCATAACAACACCTGTATAATCACGAATTCCAACATCGAAATATTCCGAAGACAATTTCGATTCAAATCCACTCCAATGCAATCATTGGAAATTTTGGTTATTTTTAAAACCCTTTTCGAATTCAATTTATTTATTTAAAAATAAATAGAATTATAATTCTAGTTCAAAACTAGTTCATTTCGATAAAAATCCATTTTTATCTTTTCAAATATGGAGTTTTTCATCCCAATTCTTTCTAAATCATTTCTTATGATTTTACACAAATTATTGCTATTTTTAATAATTTTATCAAGGCCCATACAGTCGATTTCCATTAACGGCCATCGAACTGCACTTACAGCGACCTTTTTCGAATTTGATTTGGACGTATCTCCAAATCCAACCGTTAGATTTCAAATTTCTAACATTCATTAGAAAGCTCTTTTCGATACGAACCCAACGGTTCCGGTTTTAGGAGAATCCGACGGTCGGATCTCCCGTAATGTCCGTTCGAAATAAATGGTCGAAATTCGCGAACTGCCGCGACGCGGCGCGTTCTATTCAGGCCATTATATTATATATAATATATATAATATATATTTCGTCGATTTCTATTTAAAACGAATTATATAAATAGTTTTGAATTCGTTTCAAAAACATTTTCAACTTCCATTTCAATTCAAATCAAAATTGAATTCTTCTTTATAAATTCGTTTCAAAATCCATTTCCATTCAATTCAAATTTCAATTCAATTTGAATTTATTTCACTTCGCTTTCAATTCAATTCGAATTCGTTTTCAATTCAATTCATTTCGAAATCGTTTTCAATTCAATTCATTTCGAAATCGTTTTCAGTTCAATTCATTTCGAAATCGTTTTCAATTCAATTCATTTCGAAATTGTTTTCAATTCAATTCATTTCGAAATCGTTTTCAATTCAATTCATTTCGAAATTACTTAAAATTGATATAAATATCGTTCACGTCAAAATGGCGTCAATCTAATCAACACGGCTTCATAAATTTTCTATTTTCAAATATTCTATTTCAAATATTTCTTTTTCAAATATTTCTTTTTCAAAACTGGAATGAGGCCCAATCAATTACCATATAAAATTAATTATATGGATTTGCATACAACACATGTATATAATAGCATTGAAAATACTCAACCATCAACCAAAGTGCACTACACTGTATAAGCATCAAATGTATATATTCAACGCTTATAACAGCCTGTCAATCAATCGATCGACATATTTAATCAATCAGGATGAGTGAACTTCAAATTTCATCCCAACACCCGTGTGGGGTTTCAAACAATCAAACACAGATTTTATTCGTGCAGTTGGGCGATGTGTAAAATTTATCGTCCCAATCAATGTCATTCAAATAAGTGTTCATAAACAAACCGTCTGGTTTGTAAATGAATATTTATTTATTCACATTCATGTTAAAAATTATATTTTTAACGATAAAACATTTTATTCCAACATATGAATTTCTATTAAGTTCATTCTTTAAATAAAATGATATTTTTATTTTTCTAACACGTTTTAGAAAATTTCGGCGGCATAACGGCACGATACTAGAAACGGGACAAGGCCTAGCCTTATCCCCGGTCTAGTGAAGGCCCACGCCATTCACACATCAATCAAATCAATTCGTTATGCAAACCACAAACTTTGGAGTAAGGGTCTAACCTAGCCTTACTCCTTCGCCTTATAACGGCGCACGTCTAATCCTAACCAATTTATCGATTCGATTTTTCACATCACAAACCACATTCAAACCAATATCGCAATCAATCACCAAACAATCAAACAAACAAGTCCATGGTCTGTGGACGATTGTGTCGGGTGCTACTAAGCACCGTCTGCATCCTAGTATATATATATATATAACTAGAAAAATAAATTGAAAGGTGAGAAATTCTCACATATAGCTATCCTAGCTCCACGGCACTTCATTGATAGAAATCTTCGTCGGTCCCGCCTTTTTGGTCACCTTCGTTGTCCGCTTTCCTACATATGTAAAAATCGAATTTTTACTTCGCTATTCCATATATAAAAATCGAATTTTTATTTCAAAGTTCAATATATAAAAATCCTATTTTTATTTCAAAGTTCAATATATAAAAATCGAATTTTTATTTCAAAGTTCAATATATAAAAATCGAATTTTTATTTCAAAGTTCAATATATAAAAATCGAATTTTTATTTCAAAGTTCAATATATAAAAATCGAATTTTTATTTCAAAGTTCAATATATAAAAATCGAATTTTTATTTCAAAGTTCAATATATAAAAATCAAATTTTCTTTCGAAGTTCAAAACATAAAACTATATTTTTCTTTCGAACTTTCGATATATAGAAATCTGATTTTTCCTTTTAAATTTCTAATCTCTTCCTAGTTTAGAAATCATTTTAAATTCAGTTTAAAAATCATTTTCCCTTTCAAAATAAAATCAGTTTTACTTCCTATTAAAAATCAGTTTTTATTTTCTTTATAGATCAGTTTTTAAATTCTTTTGAAATCAGTTTTTTTTTTTTTTACTTTATTTTTAAAACAGTTTCAGTTTTAAACTTTATTTATTTTATTCCGTTTTTAATTTACTTTTCAAAACAGTTTTTATATTTTATAAAAATTTCAGTTTTAAACCTTTAACAAAATCAGAAATTAATTTTTTTAAAACATTTTATAAATCAGTTTTATAATCTATTTAAATCGAAATTAGTTTTTAGATTAAAATAAAAATAAATTAAGAAGAAAAAAAAACTTACTGTACTCGAAGAAAAAGGGGTGGGGCGTCGTCTTCGTCAGAGATGGCTTCCAGGGGGCGTCGATGTCGGCGGCAGGTGGTTGCGGTGGGCGGGGGGGGGGGGGGGGGGGGGGGCTTTGGTTTCTTCAATCAGGGGGCGTCGGTTGTTTCCAGAGGAGAGGGAGGAGGCGCGATTTTGGGGTCCTCGCGTTGGAGAAGAGGGCCAGGCGACGGGTTGGGCGGTGTTCGATCGGAGGACGGAGGGTGGCTGGGGGGGGGGGGGGGGTGGTCTCGTCGGCGCAAGGCGCGACGCGTTGGGAGGGCGACGGTGGCACGGGGATCGATCCCGATCCCCTTTTTCTTCTTCTTTTTTTTTTTTTTTTATATTTCTGTTTCGATTTGATTTTAAAGAGGGGGGGGGGGCAGAATGAATTAAGGGGAGGAGAGGAGATATTTTTAATTATTTTATTTTATTATTTAATTATTTCATAAAGTTGACTTTTACATACGACCTCGAAACGAGGCCCACCGCCTGTCGTCCATAGTGTTTTACCCCCATTCCGAACACAATGGGATATGTCTCGCAAGCTGATTCGATCGTCTCGATAAGTTTCCGTGGAATTTACATTTAAATCGCTATATTGAATTTTAAACGTACATTTCAAATTACCGGGGTCACATACTAACTAGAAAAATTCCAGAAAAATATTTTCTAGCTTCGTATTGACGATACGGTCCTAACAAAACCAGTTTCGTTGAATTCTGAGACAGTTGGAAAAATGGCCAATTTCCAGTCGATTAAAATCAACTGAAATGGTCAAAACACGTTTTCCTATGCCACGCTCACATATTGATTCGAAAAATTATGAAATTTGAAACCTAGCGATAACTTGACACTGCGGATCCAACAAAAGTGGTTTCGTCGAAATCCGAGGTCATTTGCAAAATGTCCATTTTTAAGGGCCTTATATATATAAAAATATATATAAATTCCACAGCGACTATTTCTAATTTTAAACTGGACATATCTTATCATTTCTAAAATGAAATCTCGGTTTGTTAACTTCGTTACAAAGATATAGTTATACAGATTCAAATATTTCTTGTTTCGTTCAATTCTGACTTATATTGAATTCTGTATATTCATTTGAAATTAGAAATCGAATTTTCGAACTACCGCGCCATTTTCAATTCCTTTTTATAATTATATATAATTATTATATATTCTAACGACGACGTATATAATATATACGTTCGATTTATATTTTAAATAAATTTCTCGTCGATATTATTTAAAATAATTCATTTTAAATAATCAAAATTCACTAAAATTGCCAAAATAAAAATTTTAAACTGGCCCAGAATTTACGGGTTGTTACAATCTCCCCCACTTAAAACTTTTCGTCCCCGAAAAGGAACAAAGTCGAAAGTGGTTTGATAATTCAACTCTACGCTCGATCTGGCTTCCATTCTCTAACTCTTCAGTTTCTGAGAATTTTCAAAATTTCAAAAATTTGGCTAACACCCTAAATTTTCGAAAAATTTCGCCATAACCTCCCCTGCACCGGGAGCATCGGGGAATTTCAAATAGCTTCCCCGGTCCTTCAGATCTCAAAAAGAAAAAGAAAAAGCCAAGCGGCTAGCCAATAGGCTCACAAAATCATCATCACCCAAACAAAACAGGAAATTATGTAGTAAACATGTACCTATTTGTCGGGCAAACAAATTTTATTCTCTGCTCTAGCCTCCTTGCTATGACCTGTTCAATGATATATATGTATATGCAAGCAAATGCAACTAATTCTCAATACAATTCAATATTGGGTTCAATTAGGCTAATGGTTCAAAATTAGCAAACAACTAAACAAACAACACAAACATCAATCAATTAGTGAATTAGAATTTCAAATTCATAATTTTGATACATATACAAAAATCATGTTTTTGATGCCAATTCACAACAATGTGTTCTAGCTATATAAGATTTGGTTCTCACACCAGTCTAATGGAAATATATAGAAAACACACCTTCGAAACACGAACATAAATACTGATGATGCACGTGCTATCATCAGTACCATCTCCGGGCGACTAGAGTGTGATTCTATATCTATCCAATATATTAAAACTTCGAATACACGCGGATCAGACGTATACGCAAAATCTATATATACTGGATTGTCCACATCAATATAAATAATCAAATACGAGTAATTGATTTAAATTTTCAAAACAAAATTTGTTTTTATTTGAAAAAAATATACTCTTCACACTCGTTCTAGGATACTACTGATCCCATCTCTAACGAGTCATTCTCGTTGGATATTACTAATCCAATTTCTGATGAATTCTTTCGTACGGTTCTAATGTGCCTTGTTCTCTGCTTTGTAAACCAAAGCTCTGATACCAACTGTGAAATAGCCGACGAAATCCGGTAGGCTTTGCAACCATCCCTTCATCCCCCAAGCAGCAGGTAATACCCACCGTGGCTCCCACATGGTCCCCCAGTCCCTTGTTTTACGGCGACCCTCTCGAGTCTCGCGCCTATTGGCGAACCAACGCCCTCCCCGACGCCATGTAGGGGTAAGAGTCTCCCGTTCGCCACCAAACCGCGAAGCGAGAACCCCCTATCATGTGTACCCGGCCTACTCAGGGCCAGCAACAAGAACTGGTGATACTCCATTCTCGATCTTTTCAATCTAATTAAAGATTCATTAAAACTCCACTTAGTTTTAATCTTTGACTGGGTTAAAGAATCAGTGTCATTTAAAACACGGTTCACGATAAACCCAAAATCACATTCCATTAATTATCGGGTTAAAGAACAAGTGTTATTTAAAACACTGTTCACGATAAACCCAAAAATCAATATCCATTCAATTCCAATTAAATATTATTTAATTGGTACACTTCATTAAATCTAAATAAAAAGATTTAATCTTTTCTCAACTGGGTTCAAGAACAGTGTTAGTGAAGACACCATTCACGACAAACCCAAATCACATTCATTAATTATCGGGTTAAAGAACAAGTGTTATTTAAAACACTGTTCACGATAAACCCAAAAATCAATATCAATTCAATTCCAATTAAATATTATTTAATTGGTACACTTCATTAAATCTAAATAAAAAGATTTAATCTTTTCTCAACTGGGTTCAAGAACAGTGTTAGTGAAGACACCATTCACGACAAACCCAAATCACATTCGATTAATTATCGGGTTAAAGAACAAGTGTTATTTAAAACACTGTTCACGATAAACCCAAAAATCAATACCAATTCAATTCCAATTAAATATCATTTAATTGGTACACTTCATTAAATCTAAATAAAAAGATTTAATCTTTTCTCAACTGGGTTCAAGAACAGTGTTAGTGAAGACACCATTCACGACAAACCCAAATCACATTCGATATTCAATACAAGGCTCTGAATAGAAAATATATCGGCTTATATTCAATATCGAATTCTACGACTAACAAATGTCGTATTGGAAATAACGATATAAATATATATCTTTCAAATTTCCATAACAACACCTGTATAATCACGAATTCCAACATCGAAATATTCCGAAGACAATTTCGATTCAAATCCACTCCAATGCAATCATTGGAAATTTTGGTTATTTTTAAAACCCTTTTCGAATTCAATTTATTTATTTAAAAATAAATAGAATTATAATTCTAGTTCAAAACTAGTTCATTTCGATAAAAATCCATTTTTATCTTTTCAAATATGGAGTTTTTCATCCCAATTCTTTCTAAATCATTTCTTATGATTTTACACAAATTATTGCTATTTTTAATAATTTTATCAAGGCCCATACAGTCGATTTCCATTAACGGCCATCGAACTGCACTTACAGCGACCTTTTTCGAATTTGATTTGGACGTATCTCCAAATCCAACCGTTAGATTTCAAATTTCTAACATTCATTAGAAAGCTCTTTTCGATACGAACCCAACGGTTCCGGTTTTAGGAGAATCCGACGGTCGGATCTCCCGTAATGTCCGTTCGAAATAAATGGTCGAAATTCGCGAACTGCCGCGACGCGGCGCGTTCTATTCAGGCCATTATATTATATATAATATATATAATATATATTTCGTCGATTTCTATTTAAAACGAATTATATAAATAGTTTTGAATTCGTTTCAAAAACATTTTCAACTTCCATTTCAATTCAAATCAAAATTGAATTCTTCTTTATAAATTCGTTTCAAAATCCATTTCCATTCAATTCAAATTTCAATTCAATTTGAATTTATTTCACTTCGCTTTCAATTCAATTCGAATTCGTTTTCAATTCAATTCATTTCGAAATCGTTTTCAATTCAATTCATTTCGAAATCGTTTTCAGTTCAATTCATTTCGAAATCGTTTTCAATTCAATTCATTTCGAAATTGTTTTCAATTCAATTCATTTCGAAATCGTTTTCAATTCAATTCATTTCGAAATTACTTAAAATTGATATAAATATCGTTCACGTCAAAATGGCGTCAATCTAATCAACACGGCTTCATAAATTTTCTATTTTCAAATATTCTATTTCAAATATTTCTTTTTCAAATATTTCTTTTTCAAAACTGGAATGAGGCCCAATCAATTACCATATAAAATTAATTATATGGATTTGCATACAACACATGTATATAATAGCATTGAAAATACTCAACCATCAACCAAAGTGCACTACACTGTATAAGCATCAAATGTATATATTCAACGCTTATAACAGCCTGTCAATCAATCGATCGACATATTTAATCAATCAGGATGAGTGAACTTCAAATTTCATCCCAACACCCGTGTGGGGTTTCAAACAATCAAACACAGATTTTATTCGTGCAGTTGGGCGATGTGTAAAATTTATCGTCCCAATCAATGTCATTCAAATAAGTGTTCATAAACAAACCGTCTGGTTTGTAAATGAATATTTATTTATTCACATTCATGTTAAAAATTATATTTTTAACGATAAAACATTTTATTCCAACATATGAATTTCTATTAAGTTCATTCTTTAAATAAAATGATATTTTTATTTTTCTAACACGTTTTAGAAAATTTCGGCGGCATAACGGCACGATACTAGAAACGGGACAAGGCCTAGCCTTATCCCCGGTCTAGTGAAGGCCCACGCCATTCACACATCAATCAAATCAATTCGTTATGCAAACCACAAACTTTGGAGTAAGGGTCTAACCTAGCCTTACTCCTTCGCCTTATAACGGCGCACGTCTAATCCTAACCAATTTATCGATTCGATTTTTCACATCACAAACCACATTCAAACCAATATCGCAATCAATCACCAAACAATCAAACAAACAAGTCCATGGTCTGTGGACGATTGTGTCGGGTGCTACTAAGCACCGTCTGCATCCTAGTATATATATATATATAACTAGAAAAATAAATTGAAAGGTGAGAAATTCTCACATATAGCTATCCTAGCTCCACGGCACTTCATTGATAGAAATCTTCGTCGGTCCCGCCTTTTTGGTCACCTTCGTTGTCCGCTTTCCTACATATGTAAAAATCGAATTTTTACTTCGCTATTCCATATATAAAAATCGAATTTTTATTTCAAAGTTCAATATATAAAAATCCTATTTTTATTTCAAAGTTCAATATATAAAAATCGAATTTTTATTTCAAAGTTCAATATATAAAAATCGAATTTTTATTTCAAAGTTCAATATATAAAAATCGAATTTTTATTTCAAAGTTCAATATATAAAAATCGAATTTTTATTTCAAAGTTCAATATATAAAAATCGAATTTTTATTTCAAAGTTCAATATATAAAAATCAAATTTTCTTTCGAAGTTCAAAACATAAAACTATATTTTTCTTTCGAACTTTCGATATATAGAAATCTGATTTTTCCTTTTAAATTTCTAATCTCTTCCTAGTTTAGAAATCATTTTAAATTCAGTTTAAAAATCATTTTCCCTTTCAAAATAAAATCAGTTTTACTTCCTATTAAAAATCAGTTTTTATTTTCTTTATAGATCAGTTTTTAAATTCTTTTGAAATCAGTTTTTTTTTTTTTACTTTATTTTTAAAACAGTTTCAGTTTTAAACTTTATTTATTTTATTCCGTTTTTAATTTACTTTTCAAAACAGTTTTTATATTTTATAAAAATTTCAGTTTTAAACCTTTAACAAAATCAGAAATTAATTTTTTTAAAACATTTTATAAATCAGTTTTATAATCTATTTAAATCGAAATTAGTTTTTAGATTAAAATAAAAATAAATTAAGAAGAAAAAAAAACTTACTGTACTCGAAGAAAAAGGGGTGGGGCGTCGTCTTCGTCAGAGATGGCTTCCAGGGGGCGTCGATGTCGGCGGCAGGTGGTTGCGGTGGGGGGGGGGGGCTTTGGTTTCTTCAATCAGGGGGCGTCGGTTGTTTCCAGAGGAGAGGGAGGAGGCGCGATTTTGGGGTCCTCGCGTTGGAGAAGAGGGCCAGGCGACGGGTTGGGCGGTGTTCGATCGGAGGACGGAGGGTGGCTGGGGGGGGGGGGTGGTCTCGTCGGCGCAAGGCGCGACGCGTTGGGAGGGCGACGGTGGCACGGGGATCGATCCCGATCCCCTTTTTCTTCTTCTTTTTTTTTTTTTTTATATTTCTGTTTCGATTTGATTTTAAAGAGGGGGGGGGGGCAGAATGAATTAAGGGGAGGAGAGGAGATATTTTTAATTATTTTATTTTATTATTTAATTATTTCATAAAGTTGACTTTTACATACGACCTCGAAACGAGGCCCACCGCCTGTCGTCCATAGTGTTTTACCCCCATTCCGAACACAATGGGATATGTCTCGCAAGCTGATTCGATCGTCTCGATAAGTTTCCGTGGAATTTACATTTAAATCGCTATATTGAATTTTAAACGTACATTTCAAATTACCGGGGTCACATACTAACTAGAAAAATTCCAGAAAAATATTTTCTAGCTTCGTATTGACGATACGGTCCTAACAAAACCAGTTTCGTTGAATTCTGAGACAGTTGGAAAAATGGCCAATTTCCAGTCGATTAAAATCAACTGAAATGGTCAAAACACGTTTTCCTATGCCACGCTCACATATTGATTCGAAAAATTATGAAATTTGAAACCTAGCGATAACTTGACACTGCGGATCCAACAAAAGTGGTTTCGTCGAAATCCGAGGTCATTTGCAAAATGTCCATTTTTAAGGGCCTTATATATATAAAAATATATATAAATTCCACAGCGACTATTTCTAATTTTAAACTGGACATATCTTATCATTTCTAAAATGAAATCTCGGTTTGTTAACTTCGTTACAAAGATATAGTTATACAGATTCAAATATTTCTTGTTTCGTTCAATTCTGACTTATATTGAATTCTGTATATTCATTTGAAATTAGAAATCGAATTTTCGAACTACCGCGCCATTTTCAATTCCTTTTTATAATTATATATAATTATTATATATTCTAACGACGACGTATATAATATATACGTTCGATTTATATTTTAAATAAATTTCTCGTCGATATTATTTAAAATAATTCATTTTAAATAATCAAAATTCACTAAAATTGCCAAAATAAAAATTTTAAACTGGCCCAGAATTTACGGGTTGTTACAATTTTTGTTGAAGATTCTAATTCAACAAAGTGACAAAAATTGATATTTCATTTTTGTTGAAAATGCTGATTCAACAAAATGACAAAATTGGTTCTTTCATTTTGTTTGTTGAGAGAAATGTAATTTGTGCTTTGACACAATCTACTTTACGAGATTGTCATTTTTTTATTTTTTTGTTTAAAAAATGTTCATATTTATTTTGACAATTTTATTTAAACAAAAATTATACATTTTTGTTTCACTCAATTTATTACAACAAAAATGATCTATAAGTATCAACAATTTGGGTTCCACTAAAAATGGTATTTTTGTTATAACTCAAATCTCCTTAACAAAGATGATATTTTTGTTTTTTACTCTAATCTAATTTATAAAAATGTAATTTTTGTTGTTTAATCTTTTTATTGAAAAATAAATTACATTAAAAATGTAATTTTTTATGTTCAATCTTTACCTAGTTTCTTGCATTACATTAAAAATGTGAATTTTTAATGTAATCATGTTATTATTTTAAAACATGAACATTTCCTATATTCTATTCATAACATTGAAAATGTGCATTTTTAATGTAATCATGTTTCGATTTTAAAACATGAAACATTTTTCTCTTTTCATACCAATTCAACAAAATGGTAGAAATTGATATTTCATTTTTATATTTTAACAATTTTATTTAAACAAAAATGTTCAATTTTGTTTTGACAAATTATATTTTAAAAGGAATGATAATTCCAAATCAGCTATTCTAAATTTGACAAAATGATAAGTTTGGTCCAAGGGTTCTAATTTGACAAAATTTATAAGTTTTGTCCAATTATTCTAATTAACAAAATGCTAATTCTTTTAATTCAACTATTCTATAAATCAAAAATGATAATTCTTGATTCCACTATTCTATTTAACAAAATGTGATCAAGTCCACAGATTTACACAACATAACAATCAGGATCAAATCACGTACCATAACAAATAGAAATTAACAGTAGATTGGTGATAATACAATCATATACAATCATGATTAATTTTTAATTATTAAGGAAAGAGAAATAAAATAGAATTCTCACCGTGGTTTTAATTCTGAATAATTCAAAATCGAATTTTCCTGAATTTCCAAAATGCTTCGTTTCAGATCTGGTCTGTTTCATCGTGAAGCTCTCATTTTTCTGATTTCAACGCACCTGAAATCATCTGATTCCGATTCTGTTTGAGAGAGATACGGTTGTTTTAAATTTAGTTACATTAATGAATAACTAGATTTTAAATAATTTAATAATTAAGTACTTAACCTCTTTCTTCCTCCATTAAATCCCAGGCTGCACCTTAACCCATTCGCTCAGAAAATTTCCATCGGTTCACCCCTCCGTCGTCAGATCGATCGACGATCAGACCTTCCCCCGCCAACGCCCTACGTGGCGCATCTCTCCCCCCGCCGTTCTGTTGAACTCGATGGCCCCAAGCACTAGGAAAACACCTCCGAACAGCACCTTTGTCAGCTCCAAAATCGAGCTCCACCAATACCCAATTCCCATCATCTCCGTACCAAACTAATGATCTCCGTTTTATCTTGGATTCTCGTTTTTATTGTATGATCTAATTTCAAAGGATTATGGAGAAATTAAGGTTAAATTTGAGACCCTATCGGCCATTGAGAGAATGAAAGGCGGCGGCCTGATGTAGATTAGAATTAGGGTTAAGATAATTTTTTTTATTATATTTATAATATTTAATTCTTTGTTTTGCAAATAAACCCGTTAAGTTTCAGGATCTCCAAATCCAGTCCAACGAGAGTTTTCCCTAGGCAAATACCCCCGTCCCAGCCAATGGACTAGGTCCCGTCACCCCGTTTGATGTCTTAGCCCACTTTTCTTTAATTTAAAATATATATCATTTATTTAATTTAATCGTACATTTTAATTTACCAGGGCCACATACGGACTCTAAAAATTTCCGAAAAATTATTTCTAGTTATGTTTTGATGATACAGTCCTAAAAAAACTAATTTCGTCGAATTTTTACACCGTTTGAAAAATGGCCATTTTCTGGTCGATCCAAATTGACTGAAATTGAAAAAACACGTTTTCTTTTGCCATGCTCATACATTGATTCCGAAAATTATGAAAATTAGAATTTAGCAATAATTTAACATTCCGGTTCCAACAAAAGTGGTTTCGTCGAAAATGGAGGTCGTTTGCAAAATGGCTATTTTTAATATTAAAATATATATATAAATTATATAACGACTATTCTGAATTTTAAACTGGGTATAACTTTTGATTCCCGCTATGAAATTTCAATTTTTTAGATTTGTTGGAAAGATATTATTAAACAGATTTAAATATTTTTGGTTTCATGAAAATCCGATTTATTTTGAATCCTGTACAGTCAGTCAAAGTTCAAATTCAAATTTTCAAACTACCGCACTATTTCTAACTCCTTTTGTAATTAAATTAAAAAACTTCATTCTAAATTCGATTTAAATAAATTTTTAGTCGTTATTATTGAAAAAAAATCATTTTAAGTATTTAAAATCCACTAAAATTTCTAAAATAAAATTTTAAATTGGTTCCAAATTTCCGGGTTATTACAAACTCCCCCACTTAAAGTATTTTCATCCTCGAAAAGGAACGGAACTGAAATTGTTTAACTAACCAACTCAACTTTCATTTTTCTATTGGTTTCAATAATTTTATTAGTTGATTAACCTTTCAATATATATAACTTTTATATATTCAAAAATCATATTTTCTAAGATCGGATTATGTATATATATATAATCACAAATACGTTAATTATAAATTTGTCACTCTCAACTCATTCTAGGGCATTACTAACCCCATCTCTATTGAGTTTTCTCATTCTAGGATACTGCTGATCCTATCTCTAATGAGTATTCTTTTATAGGATATTTCTAATCCTACCTCTGATGAGCCTTTTGTTCCGTTCTAATGAGTTGTACCCCAAAAATTTGAACTAACCAAAGCTCTGATTCCAACTATAACAATTCGGATTTCGCCTGGACCTTATCGATCGTAAAATCGACTAAGACCGTTCAAAAACCCGAATACGCTAACTTTGGGCATACAACACATCAGAACAAATAACAACATACTTTTATAAAGATTATAGTAATGTTACATCAGAGTACAGAATATATCAGAGTACATCGATAAATAATAATACAGCGAAAGATTAATTTACAATGAATATAATACAGTGCAGCGGAACCAAAAATCTGATACAGCGAAAATCTATCAATGCTCTGGACATAGCTTTAAGCTTCGATCCAGAATCCTGCTCAATATATCTACAAAATAAGCTACTCGAATGCCCGTGTGGAAAAGAGGGCACCCGAGTTTGCAAAGTGAAACAAACTACGGGTCAGTCATGGGACTGGTGTGACGAAACTTTCCTAACTTATCTAACAATAAGGCTAATCATAGGACCATGCTGCTAACGCGGAACGGGTTTACTCCATTGGACTGCCAGTGCATGGAATAAAGTAAATCGTTAAACAGCGCAATGCTTTTTAGAAAAAATGAATCCATTATAAGACTCAAGTCCCATCACATAATGCAACGCAAACCGGAGGATAGAGTTCTACCTTATAATGGTCAAAAATGCTTGATACGATAAAACGGATTGGATATTATTATTAGTGTATATATGTTTCAAAAACATTTCAATCATAATATATCAATCATAGACGGCATAGCTGCCATATACTATGCCACCATACTAGTTCTACAATCAAAACTGCATGGTGTTGTATTGGAAGTTGGATTTCCATCATGAGTCAAGGCTAGGGACGATCTCCTTACCGATTCGAGAAACTCCAGCAATGTCTCAGGATTCAGACGCTGGCGAACCCTTGGATACTGCAAGGTCGGTCCACAAATACTTTAGTGGATTTGCAATTCTTGAACACACGCTTCTCGGTCCTATTGAACATATAAAATGGTTACAATCGACCAATAAATCTGAGGTGCCCCATTCCATCAACCACATTAGTAAAATGTTAGGGCTTGCAAAACCCTGATACCACGTCTAGCTAGAAAGAAACGCGTGCAGTCCCTGCATTCCCATATCCCGTTTTTGACTCATACCGAGGTGTGAGGCTTGTGAAGTAATGTTATACACAAAGCTACACCTAAACAGGACATGCTTTGATCATCAACCACAAGGCTGTGCTTTTCAACAAAAGCCTAGATCATTTGCAACTTGGCATGCCACAATGACAATTCACGCCATGCGATCAATAACAATCAATATATAACCTCTGAGCTCATGCGTCTTAGAGAGGGGTGTTAAGTAAGAGAATAAATTCTCTGCCACCAAACAGATATATTTTAAATAGAAATCAATTTACATGAAATGAAATCCAATGTCAGACACACATCCATTTACAAGTCCGTTCTAGGTCTGAACGAAACTGGAGACACCTTATTCCTTGTCCCGTATGTTCAATACGGAAGAGAGGTTCTCGCATATCTGGACAATCAACAAGTACGTCCGGACAACTACCATTTTAACCCCTTCCTAGGAGAGACCCAGTTCAGGGCATCAGTAGTCGCCCATTCGATGTGAAGATCGCCGGTCTTCAATCACCGCCTTCAATGTCTTCGAATTTTAATTGTCGTAGTAATTATTAAGAATGAGTTAAACTCGGTCTTTCCGAATAACTCGCATATTTCATAATCAAAAAATTAAGTGTTATAAAAACACATCATATGCCTCATTCCAATTCAGAATATTCTTTTAATAAAATATTTATATTAAAAGGGAAAGATTCCCCTAAATTTTCTCAAACATAAATTCTTTTAAATTTATTCTTTAATCTTCTTTTTTAAAGATTCATTAAAACCCCAGTTTGATCTTAATATCAAAAATCATTACTTTATGATTATTCAACTTTAAGAAACAAATCTTGTCTTTAATTGGTCAAAGAACCAATGTCATTTAAAACACAGTTCACGATAAACTCAAAATCATCTTCCATTAAATATGAAATTTTCACAGAAATCAAATCCATATATAATCGATATAATTTTCCGTATCAGACTAATAATATAAATGGAACAACAGCAAAGCCTTTTAATTCCATATATAGTAACAGTCTTGTTTTACAGAAGCCTATCTTGATTATTATCAAATCGAATTTCTACTCAATTCCAATTTAATATATTAAATTGGAAAACTTGACTTTGGAAAATTTCTTTTTAAATCTTAATAAAAAGATTTATAAATTCTAAATCATGTTTTTACTGTTAATTGGGTTAAAGAACGAATGTCGTTTAAAACACAGTTCACAATAAACCCAATTCACATATCATTTAATTCTAATCACTAAATATAATTGGAAACTCTAATAATCTTAATTTAAAATATTTATTCTTTTCATACGGGGTTTAAGAATAACGTTATTTAAGACACCATTCATGACAACCCAATAATCCAATTTATTTATTTAATTCCAATTAAATATAATTTGGAAAAGTTCATTAAATCTTAATTTAAAAGATTTATTGTAGTTAATAACTAGTTCATTTCGAAAAAATATATTTTTATCTTTTGTCTATCCAAAAACGGACATAGAAATTATCATTTTATTATTCATTGAATATTATTTTAAAATATTCGTTATTTAAAAATATTCTTTATATAAAAAGATTCTTTATGTAAAAATATTCTTTATATTACGATGTTCTTTATTTTAACGATATTCTTTATTTTAAAAGATATTCTGAATCGAAATGCGACTCAATCAGTTACCATATAATTTCGGTTATATGGATTTCAACATCACATGAACACGACAATAATGATAAATAATCATTAAACAACCAATTCACATCCGGAGTACAATTTACAACTGTACGAGCATTAAAATGAATAAATAACGCTCGTCGCAGCCTGTCAATCCATCGATTGACATACTACTAAATATTGGGACTAATGTATGTCAAATATCATCCCAATACCCGTGTGGGGTTTTCAGCCAAAAACAGTCATCTGAATAAATCATTGGTTGATGAATTTAACCAATTTTACTTCTGCTAACATGTTGATGATAATGAACAAAACATGTTATTATATTCCTAATGTCGAATAAAAATGTATTTTACTCGCATAATTTCCCTATATGTATCTAAAGTCTAATAAAATGTTGTTTATTTACATGGCATTGTTGTTGATGACAATTAAAAAGATAATTTTCATTTTCCTTTACTTGCATGCAATTTCTATATTTAATTTTACAAATAAAGAGAAATTGTTTTATTTGAATGTATAGTTTCAAATCATAACATATGAAATGCCTCTTTATTCTGTACACAAATTATAATGTATAATTCGACAATACAAATGTCACTTATATTTGCATACAAATTCTATTGTATAATTTAACAATAAAATGTCATTTTAATTCACATACAATTCAAATGTATGTTTGCAAATAAAAATGATTCTTATATTTGCATATAAATCCTACTATATGTTTTAACAATAAAAATGATTCTCTCATTTTTGTTAACGATTCTATTTTAACAAAATGATTAAAAGTGATCCATTCATTTTGTTGACAATTTTATTTCAGCAAAATGATTAAAATGACATTTTCATACGGTGAACAATTCTAATTTAACAAAATAAATAAAAGAGATATTTCATATTGTTAACAGTTCTAATTTAACAAAATAAATAAAAGAGATATTTCATATTGTTAACAGCTCTAATTTTTAACTAAATGAACAAAAGTGATATATTTGTTGTAACCCAAATTTATTTAACAAAGATGCTATTTGTGTTTTGACACAAATCTATTTAACAAAAATGCTATTTGTGCTTTAGCTCTTTTATTTAACAAAAATGTGATTTTTGCTTTATTTCAAATCTAATTAATAGAAACGTAATTTTTGTTTTCAACCATCATATTTAACAAAATGTAATTTTTGTTTCAACTATTGCATTTTGACATAAATGAATATTTTGATTCAACTAATCTATTTTGACAAAAGTGCATATTTTATTTCAACTAATCTAATTTGACAAAAGTAAATGTTTTGTTTCAACTAATCTAATTTGACAAAAGTGACAATTATAATTTAACAATTCTAATTTGTCAACATGACAATTTAAATCCAATAATTATGTTTTGACAAAAATGATAATTTTAATTCCATTATTCTATTTAGCAAAAATGATAATTCTCAATTCCGTTACTCTAATTAACAAAAATGATGATTTTTGTTTAACTCCATACTAATTTAACAAAATGATAAAAATTGATATTTCATTTTTGTTGAAGATTCTAATTCAACAAAATGACAAAAATTGATATTTCATTTTTGTTTAAGAATCCAATTCAACAAAGTGACAAAAATTAATATTTCATTTTGTTGAAAATTTTGATTCTACAAAATGACAAAAATTGGTTCTTTCATTTTGTTTGTTGATAGAAATGTAATTTGTGCTTTGACACAATCTACTTTACGAGATTGTCATTTTTGTTTTGATTATTTTATTTCAAAAATATTCATATTTATTTTGACAATTTTATTTAAACAAAAATTATACATTTTTGTTTCACTCAATTTATTACAACAAAAATGATCTATATGTATAAACAATTTAGGTTCAACCAAAAATGGTATTTTTGTTATAACTCAAATCTCCTTAACAATGTTATTTTTGTTATTTACTCTTATCTAATTTATAAAAATGTAATTTTTGTTGTTCAATCATTTTATTGAAAACTAAATTACATTAAATTCTAATTTTTAATGTTCAATCTTTACCTAGTTTCTTGCATTACATTAAAAACGTGATTTTTTAATGTAATCATGTTTTTATTTTAAAACATGAACATTTCCTATATTCCATTCATGACATTGAAAATGTGCATTTTTAATGTAATCATGTTTTGATTTTAAAACATGAAACATTTTTCTCTTTTCATACCAATTCAACAAGATGGTAGAAATTGATATTTCATTTTTATATTTTAACAATTTTATTTAAATAAAAATGTTCATTTTAGTTTTGACAAATTATATTTTAAAAAGAATAATAATTCCAAATCAACTATTCTAAATTTGACAAAATGATAAGTTTGGTCCAAGAGTTCTAATTTGATAAAATTTATAAGTTTTGTCCAATTATTCTAATTAACAAAATGCTAATTCTTTTAATTCAACTATTCTGATAAATCAAAAATGATAATTCTTGATTCCACTATTCTAATTAACAAAATGTGATCAAGTCCACAGATTTACACAACATAACAATCACGGATCAAATCACATACCATAACAAATAGAAATTAACAGTAGATTGGTGATAATACAATCATATACAATCATGATTAATTTTTAATTATTAAGGAAAGAGAAATAAAATAGAATTCTCACCGTGGTTTTAATTTTGAATAATTCAGAATAAAATTTTCCTGAATTTCCAAATTGCTCCATTTCATATCTGGTTTGTTTCATCGTGAAGCCCTCATTTTTCAGATTTCAACGCACCTGAAATCATCTGATTCCGATTCTGTTTGAGAAAGATACGGTTGTTTTAAACTTAATTGTATCAATGAATAATTAGATTTTAAATAATTTAATAATTAAGTACTTAACCCCTTTCTTCCTCAATTAAATCCCAAGCCACATCTTAACCCATTCGCTTAAAAAATTTCCGTCGCTTCACCCCTCCGCCGTTAGATCGGTCGACGATCAGACCTTCCCCCGCCAACGCCCTACGCGGCGCCACTCTCCCCTACCGTTCTATTGAACTCGGTGGTCCCAAGCACTGGGAAAACGCCTCCAAACAGCACCCTTGTCAACTCCAGAATCGAGCTCCACCAATATCCAATTCCTATCATCTTCGTACCAAATTAATGATCTCGGTTTTATCTTCGATTCTCGTTTTATTGTATGATTTGTTTCAAAAGGATTATTAAGAAATTAAGTGTTGAATTTAAGACCCTATCGGCCATTGGGAGAATGAAAGGCGGTGGCTTGATGTAGATTAGAATTAGGGTTAAGATAATTTTTTTGTTACATTTATAATATTTAATTCTTTGTTTTGCAAATAAACCTGTTAAGTTTCAGGATCTCCAAACTCAGTCCAACGAGAGTTGTCCGAAGGCAAATACCCCCGTCCCGGACCCAACGGACTAGGTCCCGTCATCCCGTTTGATCGTCTTAGCCAACTTTTCTTTAATTTAAAATATAAATCATTTATTTATTTAATTTGATCGTACATTTTAATTTACCGGGGCTACATACGGACTCTAAAAATTACCGAAAAATTATTTCTAGTTATATTTTGACGATACGGTCCTAGCAAAACTAATTTCATCGAATTTGGAGACCGTTTGAAAAATGGCCATTTTGTAGTCGATCCAGACTGACTGAAATTGAAAAAACACGTTTTCTTTTGCCATGCTCACATATTGATTCTGAAATTTACGAAAATTTGAATCTAGCAATAATTTAACATTCCGGTTCCAACAATAGCGGTTTTTTCGAAAACGGAGGTCGTTTGCAAAATGGCTATTGTTAATATTAAAATATATATAAAAATTCTAGCGACTATTTTGAATTTTAAACTGGGCATAACTTTTGATTCTCGCTATGAAATTTTAATTTTTTAGATTCGTTGGAAAGATATTATTAAAAAAATTTAAATATTTTTTGTTTCATCAAAATCCGACTTATTTTGAATCCTGTACAGTCAGTCAAAGTTCAAATTCAAATTTTCAAACTACTGCGTTATTTCTAACTCCTTTTATAATTAAATTAAAAAAATTCGTTCTAACTTCGATTTAAATAAATTTTTAGTCGTTATTATTCAAAATAAATCATTTTAAATATTTAAAATCCACTAAAATTTCTAAAATAAAATTTTTAAATTGGTTCCAAAGTTCAGGGTTGTTACAGTCGCCATATCCAACTCACACTATAACCGGAATAATGGTGAACTGCCTTTTAATTCCTCGAATAGTAAGAGTCATCATCTGCCGAATCAATATCAAACATCTGAAGATTTATCTCCAACTATATCTAATTATTTAAACTAGAAAAAACCCGTTTTAATAATAAATAAATCAATTTAAATTCCATATAAAATATTTTCAATATTTTTAAACCTTTGAAAACAATCCACAAATCATTTAAAAATGATTACTTGTTGTTTGGAAAACAGTTTGCGGGTTAAAAACTTGAAAATAGATTATTTTCAATGTAAGTGTTACAACAACGTTCCCAAAGCGTTATAAAAGCATTACAAAATAGTTATTTTGGCTAACTTGATCAAAGCAACTTTTATATTGCCCAAAACAAACATTTTCTAATTCAAAACACTTTTAAATGATTTTACAATTTTTTTCCATATTTTAAAAACATTTAAGATAGTTGTTTACAGTTATGGTCGACGAACTGGATTTACGCCGACTTTTTCTAACGCGGTTTTAAAAATAACTTGAAAATTATAACTCGAAATTAAAATCGGCTTTCACTCATTTCAAAGATTCTGTTAATGGAAATCAAATGTTTTTCGTTTCATGGAAATCCGATTGGAGTTGCAAAAGTTATAAGTGTTTAAAGTTTGTAACTAAAATACGCGAATTGCCATTGTGCGACAAGTTCTATTTTGACCGAAATAAAAATTATTCTTCAATACTTCAAAATACCTTAGAAAACCATTATATACTTATATAAACCATTAAAAATCAATTTAGATTGACTTTCCAAATTATTTCAGGTTTAAAATTCAACTTTTATTTCCTACTTAAATTAAATTCCAAATTTATTTCTAAATTCAAATAATTTCAAATTAACCTTCCCATCCGTCGGATCAGCTAGGGATAGCCAGGGAGAGCAGGAGGCTATATTTTCCAAACTCAAGCCTAGACACTGTCCTCTCTGTCATCCTAGATCGTTCCAGTATTTATTTATTTAAAGAAACTTTATCAATATATATATATATATATATATATATATATATCAATATATATATGTATATATATAGTGCCCTAAAGGGACTCGTTAATGGCGATAGGCAGTTTTCCCATCTGATTTCGCTGTGCGTGAGATCTCCTCATTTTCTAATTTCATCTTCATTTTTTATCCAATTTCTTCTTGATAACCTTCAACGAATCACAACATTCGTTGATAAGCCTTCCGTTATTATTATTTTATCCTCACAACCAAAAAGCCAGATCAAGGTTTGCGATTTGTAAAGCCCTCGCAACAGATCTCGCATCGATTTTTCACCGCATCGCCATTAGCCGTAGACTTCGCGATTTTTTTCCAGATCTATCATCAAATCCTACCGGTGAGTTTAGATTTTTGATAGGAGAATTTGTTTGGTGTTTGGGGATTAAGCCTTTGGAGATTTGGGTTCTGGCATGGCCGGCGTAAGTGAAAGATCTCACTTCCAAATTCTCACAACCGATTTGTAACAGCCCGCATTTTACGTATCGGAAGATCGTAAAATATATTTGTTTTATTCTCTAAGGTTTCGATCATTCTCATCTTTTAATATGTTGTTTATGGGGATGTGAGATATGTCCATAATTTTTACCGATGTTGTTTGTGACCATTTTGCCCCTGTCAGCCTTGTACAGGGCATAACTTTTGACTCAGGTCGAATCAGAGGGTGAGACCTGTGCCGTTGGAAAGGAATTGATGATTGCCTTTCTGTAGAGTGGTTACGTAAAGGATTCAGCTCAGCGGTTGGGAGAAATCGCTGTTTTAAGGTTTTTCAGTTGGCTATTCAGGTTTTGGAGCCTTAGTGGAATCCTATAAATAGGGGGTGAGAGTGGGGGGAAAAGGTTTACTTTTTCCCATTATCTCATTTGAAGGCATTTGATCTCCTTCTTCCTCCTACACCTTTCCACCATTAAAAATCCAAATCTAAGGGAGGAAATCGAAGATCTACACCATTCAAGGCTAGATCTACATCATTTCGAAGGCGAATTCATCGGATCGAGGGGTTTGATTCGGAGTGCTCGCTGTCCGGATTATTATTTCTATTGTTTTATATTGTTTCGGCAAATCAGTGAGTGATTTACATCTCTCACATGAATGCAATGAAGTATATGAGTGTTTGTGCATGTTTCTCATCAAATTGGAATGTTTTACCATAGATTTACACCATTACATGTTCATTTTTGTCTGCATCACCCTATGATCTAATCTAACAAGTTATACTCGTTAATTTCATGTCATTTTACATGCTTATGTTAGTTAGATCTCTCATTTTAATCATATGTTCATTTTAATGGTTTTTGGGTGAGATTTACATCATTTTTGTGGTAATCGTCATATTCATGTGGTTAGTAATGTTATGTTTATGATTGTGTTTGATGATTTTGGTTGAGTTGGTTTCGTTGGATTCATCGTTTGGCGAAGTTTTGGTCAAAATCGGAATTGAATTGCAATATGCAGGAATTGGCTCGGCCATAGATTGAATCGGCCAGAAATTGGCTCGATCAGGAGTTGGCTCGGCCATAGGCTGAATCGTCCAGGATTTGGCTCGGCCAGAGGTTGAATCAGCTAGAAGTTGGACCAAAACGGAGTTGGATCCGTCATCTTGGTTCATATCGGTTATCTTGGTTCAGATCGGTCATTTAGGGGATTGGATCGGTCATCTTGGTTTGGATCGGTCATTCGGGGGATTGGATCAGTCATCTTGGTTCGGATCGGTCATCTTGGTTCGGATCGGCCTAGTTTGGATCGGGTCGGTCTGAAAGAGGGCGTATCGGTCATGTTTTTAATAGCGCTTTTAAACGATGTGGTTGATAGTGATGATGCTATGGTTTGTTCCCAACAGGGTAATTTTCTGAAAAAGTACGTTTTTCGGGTACGACTCAGATTTGGAGAAAAAGGTCTGAAAAAATATTTTTCCGGGGCAACCCCCCGAACCCTAGCCGCAGAGCAGTGATGTAATTGGCTCGTTGATGATGTGACTTCGAAGTAAATTCAAGTAGAAAGTTTCAAAGTGTTGAATGTGTTCGTTGATCAAGGTGGAACAACGAATGAGGTGGAAACTCAAAGGTTGTGAGTTGGTGGATAATGGTTGCTCAAGAAGGTTGCTTGAGCTATGAAACATCATCAAGGTTGGATGACTAGAGATGTGAAGGCCGAGAAGTCATCGTTGTCGTAAGTTCTAGCAGGCTCAAAGCAGGGGTACAATGAGGGCACCCAATAGACCGGAAGGTTGCTGGTCGAGTACCTTGGGTATAGTTGAAAGGCCTAGTTTTCAAGGTTGGACATATAGAGTTTATGCTAGAACTGGGGTTACCATTAGCCCTTGACATATGGCAAGGTTGGTCGTCATACGATTAACGGTGGTTTCAAAGCAGGATTGGCGGTGATAGCTAGAGTCAGTCATGGATGATTGGTTGTTCTGTGTGAGACTTATATAATCTGGTTGTTATGAGTGTTTTTCCATGATTGAATGGTTGCTCTGGTTTCCATGTATGAATTGTTGTTCCTTTGGTTGAATGGATTGTAAAGGCTATCACTGTCCGATGTGGGGAAGATAAGATTGAGTTCTTCTCTGGTGTCGTGGGTAGATTAGTATGTTTATCTATCCTATCTCATACACTTTATTATTGAAGTTTGTTAGTTGTTTGATCGCTCACTTAGACTGTTGTCTGACTCAAGGTTTTATGTTTCCTCTTATTACCTTGGGTTGTTCATCCGGTTGTGGATTGGCAGACTAAGTAGCAGGTGACAGGTGATGCTTTAGTGAGGACGATGGTGCTAATCGGAGGCGAGCAGGCGGCTCATGTACCAGTTTTACTACTATCTAATAATTGGGTTTCCGCTGTTTGCTTTTCTGAATAATGTAGTGACGCAACTTTGTATAAACACTATTTCCAAGTTGCGGATATTACTTTATGGTTGTATGAAAGTCTTGTGTTTCTGCTTCACTATTACTACCTGTTGTATATGTTCTATCATATTTTATCCTTGCGCTGTGAGTTTACGACAGGTTCCGCTTATGTTTACCTACCCTGATGATCGTCCATGACTGCCTTGCACACCTTTCAGCGCATTATTTCTTTTGTATACTGCAGGGGTTATGGGCAGTCGTCGCACGATTCTTATGTCGTTCAGATTTGCAATATCCATTCCGAATTCATGGTGTAGGTATGAATTACAATACACAGATTGGGATGATTTTCATGGGGTTTATTTCGCTTTTGATTTTGCTCGTGAATGATAACTGTAACATCCTAGAATTTTAACTA
Organism: Allium sativum; assembly: GCA_030737875.1. NCBI lineage: Eukaryota > Viridiplantae > Streptophyta > Magnoliopsida > Asparagales > Amaryllidaceae > Allium > Allium sativum. The sequence goes on along the minus strand of CM060912.1, from coordinate 763,654,228 downwards.
AGTTTGATTTGGATTTTTATTTATATAATTTTTGATTTTTGAATATAATTGATTTTTACTTTGAATAAGTATCTTGTTCCATTAAATATGATTTTGTATAAGAAAAAAACTTATTTTAAAAGTTATATTTTATTTATAAGATTTATGTAAGTAATGATATTTTCTGTTTTGATAATTTTGAATTTAAGGATAATTTATTTTATGATTTTTCAAAAATGATTATTATTTCATTTATTTTGATAAATTACTATGGTATTTATAATTATGTAAAGATTGTTATTCTGAGGATTTCCATATTTAAGTATTTACTTGCAACCATTTGTTAATATAGAATTTTTTTAAATTATTTGGGTAAATTACATATTTGATAAATTGTATAGATAAATATTTTAAAATATTAATAAGTTATATTTATAAACATTTGGTAATAAGATGGTTACATTTATAGGTGTTACAAAAGTGTTACTAAGACAAATTAATTTTAATCCCTTAAGATAAGAATCAATGATGAGTTGTCTTCATGCATGTTATTAGCACCATGAGATGATCCATGTGTCTTCTTAGTTGTCATCATGCATGAAAATGATTTCTATTGAAATTCCATGTGTCCCTTGATCAATTGACTAAAATAACCTTGAAACCATCCTATATAAAGAGAGCACAAGCTCCATTTTTACTTCACACTTCAGTGTAATCAAATTTCTGGTTCCTCACGTCGCTTACTCCCTGTTGTTCATCCTCTGTTTTTCCCTTTCTCCACTTATAGTGAATAACTTATACCATGTTCTCCTCAATCAAAAATCCACAACTCTCAAACCGTTCAATTTCAGCAAAAATAATCTGCACGAATGTTGTTCAGATCATCGTTTTTTATTTTTAAAAATTATCGGATCGAAATTTCATTGGTAATCGAGAGAGAATTCTCAGATTTACAAAGAATAGAAGAAATGGGTTCGAAACTTCGAAAAATCAACCCTCCAAATCCGTGAAGAATTGAATCGCGCCGTCAGCGCCATTACGATCAGCAGAGAACGTAATATTTTTCATACGAAAATGTTGCGATTTCGTGTCGATGATTGGAAATGTTGAAAATTAGGTTTTGGTTTTATTAGAGAATTGAACAACGATAGAGGAAATGGAGCATAGATTTGAGATGAGAATGGAATGAGCTTCGATTGGACAAAAATTGGCGAATTCTGGTGTGCTTTTGGAGGGTGCGACGAGAAGGGTTCACGCGTTTCAGATGTCGCTCCAGGTCTCGGCAAGCACGCATTTTGATGTCGAAAGTTGTTATGTTGACGATTTGGTGCATTCGATCGAGGAGGAAAGGAGTAACTTGAATATGGTTTCGATTTCAGGTTCAGTCGAGAATTGGGGTGGTGCATGTGAACCAACGTGCACAATAATGGTGGTTCTAGCATGTGCAATGAAGAAGGAGCGCAAGGAGGAAAGAAGAAGAAGGGAGGAGCGCGCCGAACGTAAGAAACTGGGCTTTGGGCCAAGATAATGGGTATGTTTTATTTTGTTTTAATCGATATTACTTAAAACTTCAAACACCGGTATCTCACTCGTTTTAAACCCGATTTACTCACCGTTGGATCCATTAGGATCGTATCGAAAAATAGAACGAAATGGTATATGGTTTTGATAATTTTAATTAAGTAAAAATTTATAAAAATAAAATAAAAGGTCGTTAAATATGAACATATATATAACAAATATCGTTATTAATTTAATTTCAAAATATAAATCAGCAGAAGGATTACCAGCTGCTGATAAGAATGGACCGAGAACAATACGAGTAGCGGTGGAAATATTCGTTGGTCTGTTGTTCTGATAATGAAAAGTTTGGAGCTCGAATGGTGAGAACTTTTAATTAAAATTATTTATTTAAATTAGTTAATTATAATTAGCTGAGGTAAATTATAACTAGTTGATGATGATTATGTGATGGATGTTGATGTTTGAATGGTTGTTCATGAATTTAATAATACACTGAACACTATAAGCGTTATTGTCTATAACGCTCGTGCACATTTAAATGTTTTTTGTGGTGAATGAAGTCATATCCATCTGATCGTATGGTTCATTTGGATAAATATGATTGCATGATATTATACACACACCGTGGTTGTGGAATATATGGGTGACCAATTTAGAATCTCCTTCCCATATACTATTTTATTTAATTATTAAATAATATTTAGAATTTTAGTTTTGAATTAAATATATCAATTCCTTTTTAAAATATTGAATTAGGATTTGGAAAATGATTATGGATTTATTTTGTATAAGGATCTTTATATCTAATTCTCACTGGTTTTGGTAAAAATATATTATTTCAATTCAAATTCGAAATGAGATTTTTAAATTTGAATATGGTTTTATATATATATATATATATATATATAATATACACTAGAACGTTCTAGGATGACAGAGAGGATGGTGTCTAGGCTTGGGTTTGGAAATTCAGTTTCCTGCTCTCCCTGGCTATCCCTAGCTCGTCCGACAACGGGATGGTAAATTCGAAATCGAATTTGAAATATAATTTGAAACTGTTTTCCAAATGATTTTGAAATATAAATTAGATTGAAAAGGACGTGAAAATTTATAACCATTATATGGTTGAATAGAATGCACTATGATGCGACAATTCGTAAATATCGATTTCAAACTATGAATGGCTATGACTTGATTAATTTATTTTGACTTGACTTGAAATAAGTGGCTTTGGATTTCAAATAGTAATAGTATTTGAATAGAAAGAACAATTTCGATTTTTGACATATGAATTCCGAGTTATATTCAAAACAAATTTGAAATACATGTAGTTTCCAATCATAACGGAAATCGAATAAAACAAGGTTATTAAGTTGGAGAAAATTTATGATAACTCCTAAAATGGTGATTAGAATTGGAATACTTGCATTTCGAGTAATTTTAAATCTATTTGATTTAAAGGGCCATTTTTATAGTAGTACTTTGCTAACATTTCCAAATGTTATTATTGGTTTGAAATTTAAAGAAGGAACTATTATTTGACTATAAGAATGATTTTTAAAATAGTTCGAAGATTATTAAAGTATCGAGAATAACTATATGGGACTGAAATGGGTTTTTCCAATTTTAATTTTGGACATGGTTGGAGATAAATCTTCGGATGTTTGATATTTACTCGGTGGATGAAAATTCATATTATCTGAGGAATTTAAAAGGTAATTCACTGTTATTCCACTTATAATATGAGTTGGATACGGAGATTAATATTGAAGATAAGTTGATGTTATATTCTATCCAGATCAAATATCAAAAAGTTGAATAAATCTTTTAATTAAGATATGGGTTTCTCCACCTGATTGAAATAAGTTAGATAGAAATAATTTTCGGTATTTGGTATAAAATTTCATGGTGTAAATGAGTACTATCTGGGGAATTCGGAAGATATTATTATATCGTTATTTCACTTAAAAGTATTCGTTGATTATGAGAATTTATACCGAATATAAGTGGATAAAAATTTTTGTGTAATTTATGATTCAATATCGATTGATTTGGTTTTTGTTGTGATTCGTATCTTCAATAATATCATTCTTGAAACCTGATGAGATTGAATGGTGGAAATTCATATCATAATTGGGGGTTTAATCAAATCTTTGATTCAAGGGAATTAAAGGTAAGAAATTAAAGCGAAGGGAAATCTTTGATTTCAAGGAAGAGATAAGATGATAACGAGATGTATGAAATTTATAGTAATTCAAATCTTGAGTCATAAATGAATTGGTAACTATGTGGACGGAGATTTGAATTGAAAAGCCTGTGTGAACCATAGCTACTGTTTAAAGTACGCTTATTACTTGGAATGACCAGGATCGAATATATGTTTGAAACCCATTCCAAGTAATAATACGACGTTATGTACCAATTCAAGACTCGGTAAATGACGAATGAAGACTGGGAATATTTAATTTTGTTTAGATTGATTGTTGATTAATGTCTCGGTTAGGTAGGGCACCAATACGAGGTATGAGTTACATGAGACCTGAAAATATTTTAAGTATTTTCGGGTTGTTGTTCCGTTCAAACCCAAAACGGATTCGTATGGATGGTGTGTCTGACGTTAAAATTGACCGCATAGCACTGATTTCCATTAATGTATATCGGATTTGTGGCAATATATTATCCTCGTCTCTAAGTCATATGAATTTAGAGGGTATGCATTGATTGAAATCTGTGATATGTCGTGAATTGTCAATGTGGCATACCCGAGTTATGGAACGAGCTAATGATGTTCAAAGAATGGCTTATCGAAGCATCGCTTTGTGTATGACGTGACATCGACAAACCTCACACCCTGGATTGATGAGAAACTGGCGGTTAGGTTTTATACTTATATATGAATTGATGATGAAGCTGTGCAGCAGTGGGAAACCACTTATGAACCTGGGGAAGTTGGGTATGTTCGGGGGGTCGCGTCTGATCGAAAAACGTTGATCTGCCCTGACGATGTGTAGTCGGTGTCCGCGAATGGACGAAAAAGTCGTTGAGGCACTTTGTTTTGTATCCCTGATTGATCTTTCGTGCCAGGAATCATCAAGTTGGAAATCCCATCTCCAATACGAGCCATACGATTTTGATTGTATATATATGGCGACATAATATTAATGGTATTATGCCGTCTAGGATTAACACATTTATTTACGAAATGGTTTTCCATACTATATGATAATATTAGAAGAGAATTTTTACGTATGAAAGCACGTTTGGTTATCATAAGATAAAACTCGCCCATCTGGTGTGCGCTTGCATTGTGTGATATGGGACGAGCTTATGATATCTTCATTTTTCCAAAGTCATTGCGAGTTCATATACACGGGTATTCACATGGAGTAAACCCGTTCCGCGTTAGCGGCGTGGTCCGACGAATTTCCCAACTTTAAAATGAATCCTAAATAACAACTGTTTTTGAGTTCTCACACCAGTCCCACGACTGACCTGGAGTTTATTGTTCCTTCCTAAACTCTGGGTGCCCATTAATTTCCATACGGGTAGCTAGTGTTTAGTTTTGCAGTTATAGACCGTTGAAGCAGGATTCAGAGCGCTTTTAGAGTTGGAGTCCATGGTAGAGTTTGGAGCTTCCGCTATATCATGAGGATCTTCCACTGAGAGTATATTTTCTTTTCTTCCGCTGTATATGTTGTAACTCTGATATTCTATGTAACTCTGATGTAACATTGTATTTTACAATGAAAGTTCGATTATTTTTGTTAAATATATGTATGTACCCATAACAATTCGTCTTTATGAACGGTTTGAGTCTGTTTAATTACAGGCAAGAACTGGGCCAAAAGGCGGGTCGTTACAAGTGGTATCAGAGCTTTGGTTATACAAAGCTATAGGGTACGTACATATTTGGATAAAAGAATAGGACTCCTCAGAGTTATATTATCTCATTAGAGATAAGGTTAGAAATACCCTAGAATGAGATTTTGGAATATTATGACGAGAGAGCGTATTTTTGAAACCTACATAAGGTATTTTTGAACTAGTAAATCATTTTGAAAACGATGATTATTCGGAATATATTTTGAAATATAATTGGAAATAAGGGTTTCGAGTGTTTTATTCGACATCACGATTGGACTATCGAGTATGTAAGGATTTTGAATATACATCTGATCAACGTATATACGAAGTCCAACATATACTAGATAGATATAGAGTCACATTCTAGTCGCCTGGGGATGATCTGATGATGATTGCAACATCATCAGTACTCATTTTCGAGTTTTGAAAGTGGGATGACTATATGACTCCAGTTAAGATGTCAAGAGATACTTGAATTATTTCGATAGGTTGGAACTATTAAGAGGGAATTTAATATGTTATAGATACAAATCGAACTATTTTAATAACCAGAAGGATTTTGAGGTAAATCCACTTTAAGATTAGGAAGCTAATGTGGGGAAATAAGATAATACATTAAGAAATTATATCAAAAACAACACCCATACTTCAAGTTAAACAAGTCATAACAAATGTTTGAATATGATCTAATAAGTTGTAATCAGAAAAGATATTATACTTCTCAAAGAATGTTAATATGTTAATGTAAGCAATAGATTTGGATAAATCCTTAACATGAATTGTAAATAAGAATATCCAAGAATATCTTAGCTATTAGAACCCCTTAAGGAATCTGAAGAGGATTTAGATTTAAGTTAAGAATTTGTTTAAAGGAATGATTTTTACTTAAGAATGAGTTTAAAAGGTTAATTCAAATCGTAACAAACCTCGAAATAGGAAAATTTTGGATCTTTGAAATATGAAATTTGAAGAAGTGAGTTCCGAAAATGCAAGATTTATATTGAAACAACCCTAGCTTGAACCTGTGTACGCATAATCAGAGTGCGCAGAGGAAGCGTGATGGTATTTTTAATAAAACTATTTTAAGAGATTTTCTAGCTAGTTGAGTAAGAAAAATTTTCTAAACAAGATTTGATATTCAAACAAGAATGAAAAGAGATTATTTTTTTAAATTTTTTTAAAAGTAAGTGTTATTCGATTAGGTGAATATGACAACCTAAATACGAATATATAAGGAGTATAAATTTAACTTATAAATGAATTAATATGAGAAGGGAAACGATTGGAATAAAATTTGAAATAGAGTGAGTGTTTCGGAAATACAATTCTATCCCTTCCCTTGTCATTGGGTTTTACTCAACCCATTTTCATCTTTTGAATATCACCTTGAATTGTCGTGCTTGAATATCCAACTTTGTTTCTAAATTCCTCCTTTTGCCCTGCTCTGATAAAGCCTTAGACAAGTAAATCAATTTGGATTTGAAACCAGTAGTTCGAATTATCTCTTAAGTTGAAATTGAATATGTATTAAGAGCAATAGAATTTCAAATCCTGAATTTAGCCAAGATGGTATTTTGTAGGATAATTGAATGATTAGAGAAAGGATTATTTGAGAATTTAGATTTAAATTTCTAATTTAAACACTTGGTCTTATAATTAATGAGGAAACCATAGGTTCAGTAAGAGTAAGTAAGAATGATAATTTCCAAACTTTAAGATTTTCTTAGGGTCATAAACCTCTAAGTATTAGACCGTATCTTTCCTAGTTTATCCTTAGTGGTAGGATAGCAGCTCTGAGTCAAACTCAGAGAATTTGATTTTAAACAAGACCCGTGACGACCCCAGTTATCACGAGATTATAGAAGTTTCCTTAGACTCTACCTTTAGTGAGAATCAGACAGAGTACCCTGAGAATGATATGAGCCGTGGTTCTGACCATTACATCCCCGGAAAGTTTAGAGAGAAATGGGAATTTAAATTTTGTAAAGGAGTTTAATTTTACTCGACTTCCTTTTCGAGGACGAAAAGTTTCTAAGGGGGGTGAATGTAACATCCCAGAATTTTAACTAAGTTTGATTTGGATTTTTATTTATATAATTTTTGATTTTTGAATGTAAATTGATTTTTACTTTGAATAAGTATCTTGTTTCATTAAATATGATTTTGTATAAGAAAAAAAAGGAAAAAAAACTCATTTTAAAGGTTATATTTTATTTATAAGATTTATGTAAGTAATGATATTTTCTGTTTTGATAATTTTGAATTTAAGGATAATTTATTTTATGATTTTTCAAGAATGATTATTATTATTTCATTTATTTTGATAAATTATTATGGTATTCATAATTATGTAAAGATTGTTATTCTGAGGATTTCCATATTTAAGTATTTACTTTCAACCATTTGTTAATATAGAATTATTTTAAATTATTTGGGTAAATTACATATTTGATAAATTATATAAATAAATGTTTTAAAATATTAATAATTTATATTTATAAACATTTGGTAATAAGATGGTTACATTTATAGGTGTTACAAAAGTGTTACTAAGGAAAATTAATTTTAATCCCTTAAGATAAGAATCAATGATGAGTTGTCTTCATGCATGTTATTAGCACCATGAGATGATCCATGTGTCTTCTTAGTTATCCTCCTACATGAAGATGATTTCTATTAAAATTCCATGTGTCCCTTGATCAATTGACTAAAATAACCTTGAAACCATCCTATATAAAGAGAGCATAAGCTCCATTTTTACTTCACACTTCAGTGTAATCAAATTTCTGGTTCCTCGCTTCGCTTACTCCCTGTTGTTCATCCTCTATTTTTCCCTTTCTCCACTTACAGTGAATAACTTATACCATGTTCTCCTCAATCAAAAATCCACAACTCTCAAACCGTTCAATTTCAGCAAAAATAATCTGCACGAATGTTGTTTAGATCATCGTTTTGATTTTTAAAAATTATCGGATCGAAATTTCATTGGTAATCGAGAGAGAATTCTCAGATTTACAAAGAATAGAAGAAATGGGTTCGAAACTTCGAAAAATCAACGCTCCCAGTCCGTGAAGAATTGAATCGCGCCGTCAGCGCCATTACGATCATTAGAGAACGAAATATTATTCATACGAAAATGGTGCGATTCGTGTCGATGATTCGAAATGTTGAAAATTAGGTTTTGGTTTTATTAGAGAATCGAGCAACGATAGAGGAAATGGAGCATAGAGTTGAGATGAGATTGAAATGAGCTTCGATTGGACAAAAATTGGCGAATTCCGGTGTTCTTTTGGAGGGTGTGACGAGAGGGGTTCACGCATTTCTGATGTCGCTCCAGGTCTCGACGAGCACGCATTTTGATGTGGAAAGTTAGAATGTTGACGAGTTGGTGCATTCGATCGAGGAGGAAAGGAGAAACTTTAAGATGGTTTCGATTTCAGGTTCAGTCGAGAGTTGGGGTGGTGCATGTGCACCAACGTGCACAATAATGGCGGTTCCAGCGTGTGCAATGCAGAAGGAGCGCAAGGAGGAAAGAAGAAGAAGGGAGGAGCGCGGGCCGAACGTGAGAAATTGGGCTTTGGGCCAAGATAATGGGTATGTTTTATTTTGTTTTAATCGATATTAGTTAAAACTTCAAACACCAATATCTCACTCGTTTTAAAACCGGTTTACTCACTGTTGGATCCATTAGGATCGTATCGGAAAATAGAACGAAATGGTATATAGTTTTGATAATTTTAGTTAAGTAAAAATTTATAAAAATAAAATAAAAGCTCCTTATATATGAACAAATATATAACAAATATCGCTATTAATTTAATTTCAAAATATAAATCAGCAGAAGGATTACCAGCTGCTGATAAGAATGGACCGAGAACAGTATGAGTAGCGGTGGCAATATTCGTTGGTCTGTTGTTCTGATAATGAAAAGTTTGGAGCTCGAATGGTGAGAACTTCTAATTTAAATTATTTATTTAAATTAGTTAATTATAATTAGATGATGTAAATTATAATTAGTTGATGATGATTGTGTGATGGATGTTGATGTTTGAATGGTTGTTCATGAATTTAATAATACACTGAACACTATAAGTGTTATTGTCTATAAAACTCGTGCACAGTTAAATGTTTGTTGTGGTGAATAAAGTCATAACCATCTGATCGTATGGTTCATGCGGATAAATATGATTGCATTGCATGATATTATACACACACCGTAGTTGTGGAATATATGGGTGACCAATTTAGAATCTCCTTCCCATATACTATTTTATTTAATTCTTAAATAATATTTAATATTTTAGTTTTGAATTAAATATATCAATTCCTTTTTAAAATATTGAATTAGGATTTGGAAAATGATTATGGATTTATTTTGTATAAGGATCTTTCTATCTAATTGGAAATCGTTTTGGTAAAAATATATTATTTCAATTCAAATTCGAAATGAGATTTTTAAATTTGAATATGGTTTTATATATATATTAATATAATATACACCAGAACGTTCTAGGATGAGAGAGAGGATGGTGTCTAGGCTTGGGTTTGGAAATTCAGTTTCCTGCTCTCCCTGGCTATCCCTAGCTGGTCCGACAACGGGATGGTTAATTCGAAATCGAATTTGAAATATAATTTGAAACTGTTTTCCAAACGATTTGGAAATATAAATTAGATTGAAAAGTACCTGGAAATTTATAATCATTATATGTTTGAATAGAACACACTATGATGCGACAATTCGTAAATATCGATTTCAAACTATGAATGGCTATGACTTGATTATTTTATTTTGACTTGACTTGAAATAAGGCGCGTTGGATTTCAAATAATAATAGTATTTGAATAGAAAGAACAATTTCGATTTTTGACATATGAATTCCGAGTTATATTCAAAACAAATTTGAAATACGTGTAGTTGCCAATCATAACAGAAATCGAATAAAACAAGGTTACTAAGTTGGAGAAGTTATTAAGTTGGAGAAAATTTATGATAACTCCTGAAATGGTGATTAGAATTGGAATACTTGCATTTCGAGTAATTTTAAAACTATTTGGTTTAAAGGGCCATTTTTATAGCAGTACTTTGGTAACATTTCCAAATGTTATTATTGGTTTGAAATTTAAAGCAGGAACTATTATTTGACTATAAGAATGATTTATAAAATAGTTCGAAGATTATTAAAGTATCGAGAATACCTACATGGGACTGAAATGGGTTTTTCCAATTTTAAATTTGGATATGGTTAGAGATAATTCTTCGGATGTTTGATATTTACTCGCTGGATGAAAATTCATATTATCTGAGGAATTAAAAGGTAATTCACCGTTATTCCACTTATAATATGAGTTGGATACAGAGATTAATATTGAAGATAAGTTGATGTTATATTCTATCCAGATCAAATATCAAAGAGTTGAATAAATCTTTTAATTAAGATATGGGTGTCTCCACCTGATTGAAATAAGTTAGATAGAAATAATCTTCGATATTTGGTATAAAATTTCATGGTGTAAATGAATACTATCCGGGGAATTTGGAAGATATTATTATATCGTTATTTCACTTATAGTATTCGTTGATTATGAGAATTCGTATCGAATATAAGTGGATAAAAATTACTGTGTAATTTATGATTCAATATCTATTGATTTGGGTTTTGTAGTGATTCGTATCTTCAATAATATCATTCTTGAAACCCGATGAGATTGAATGGTGGAAATTCATATCATAATCTGTGATTTAATCAAATCTTTGATTCAAGGGAATTAAAGGTAAGAAATTAAAGCGAAGGGAAATCTTTGATTTCAAGGAAGAGATAAGATGATAACGAAATGTATGAAATTTGTAGTAATTCAAATCTTGAGTCATAAATGAATTGGTAACTATGTGGAAGGAGATTTGAATTGAAAAGCCTGTGTGAACCATAGCTACTGTTTAAAGTACGCTTATTACTTGGAAAGACCGGGATCGAATATATGTTCGAAACCCATTCCAAGTAATAATACGACGTTATGAAGCAATTCAAGACTCGGTAAATGACGAATGAAGGCCGGAATATTTAAATTTGTTTAGATTGATTGTTGATTAATGTCTCGGTTAGGTAGGCCACCAATACGAGGTATGAGTTGCATGAGACCTGAACATATTTATGTATTTTCAGGTTGTTGTTCCGTTCAGACCCAGAACGGATTCGTATGGTTGGTGTGTCTGACGTTGAAATTGACCGCATAGCACTGATTTCCGTTAATGTATACCGGATTTGTGGCAATATATTATCCTCGTCTCTAAGTCATATGAATTTAGAGGGTATGCATTGATTGAAATCTGTGATATGTCGTGAATTGTCAATGTGGCATACCCGAGTTATGGAACGAGCTAATGATGTTCAAAGAATGGCTTATCGAAGCATCGCTTTGTGTATGACGTGGCATCGACAAACCTCACACCCCGGATTGATGAGAAACTGGCGGTTAGGTTTTATACTTATATATGAATTGATGATGAAGCTGTGCAGCAGTGGGAAACCACTTATGAACTTAGGGAAGTTGGGTATGTTCGGGGGGTCGCGTCTGATCGAAAAACGTTGATCTGCCCTGACGATGTGTAGTCGGTGTCCGCGAATGGACGAAAAAGCCGTTGAAGCACTTCGTTTTGTATCCCTGATTGATCTTTCGTGCCAGGAATCATCAAGTTGGAAATCCCATCTCCAATACGAGCCATACGATTTGATTGTATATATATGGCGACATAATATTAATGGTATTATGCCGTCTAGGATTAACACATTTATTTACGAAATGGTTTTCCACACTATATGATAATATTAGAAGAGAATTTTTACGTATGAAAGCACGTTTGGTTATCATAAGATAAAACTCGCCCATCTGGTGTGCACTTGCATTGTGTGATATGGGACGAGCTTATGATAGCTTCATTTTCCCAAACTCATTGCGAGTTCATATGCACGGGTATTCACATGGAGTAAACCCATTCCGCGTTAGCGGCGTGGTCCGTTGAATTTCCCAACTTTAAAATGAATCCTAAATAACAATTGCTTTTGAGTTCTCACACCAGTCCCACGACTGACCTGGAGTTTATTGTTCCTTCCTAAACTCTGGGTGCCCATTAATTTCCACACGGGCAGCTAGTGTTTAGTTTTGTAGTTATAGACCGTTGAAGCAGGATTCAGAGCGCTTTTAGAGTTGGAGTCCATGCTAGAGTTTGGAGCTTCCGTTATATCATGAGGATCTTCCGCTGAGAGTATATTTTCTTTTCTTCCGTTGTATATGTTGTAACTCTGATATTCTATGTAACTCTGATGTAACATTGTATTTTGCAATGAAAGTTTGATTATTTTTGTTCAGTATATGTATGTACCCATAACAATTCGTCTTTATGAACGGTTTGAGTCGGTTTAATTACCGACAAGAACTAGGCAAAAAGGCGGGTCGTTACAATAACCAAGATCTGATTCATCTGTTTCTGGTTTTAATTGGCGACGTATTTTTTTACAGAAAATTGTTTTGATCTTGGTTTTAAACGAGCCATTTGGAAATCCTTTTTGATTTGCTGTTGAAAATTGGTGAACAAGTGTAGTTTTAAACTGGATTATTAGTGATTTGCATTGCTTTTTTTGGATAAAGTAAGTTGAAGCTGACTTGCTCATCTTGGGTCTGTTTATTGATTTTTGATTTGCCACCATCTGTTCATACTCTATCAATTGCTCTGAGAGGATTTGGTAAACACAACATGAAGAAACACTGGAGATTGGTTTGATTATCATGTAACAGTCACATGCGCTTCACTTAGAAAAAATTTGCTATAGTTTTCTAGAGATTAAAATTGATTTGTTAACGAAATGTGTATGGTTTGGATGTTGATGGTTAGCAATTTTGGCATGTATAAGATCATTCAGTTTTCTGCATAATAGCATGCTACAGATTACAAGATTAGTGGATTTTTGAATTTAACACAAAGAAATGGAATCCAATTATCTTTTTCAAGTGAAGTGTTGCAGAGTTGGAGCAAGTGGCTCGAGTGAGATGCAACGGCTTGCACTATGTGGGATCGGCCTCGTCATGGGCTTATTTTTAGGTTTTTAGCATTTTATTTACTTGTATTTCCTGTTTTTCTTTTTCACTCTTGTTTTTCAATGGTTAGTATGCAAACCTTCCTTTGTACTCCTTTTATTAGATAATAAAGTGAACCAATTATATATGTATATATATATATATATATGAATTCATATATATCCGTCTTTTCAAATTTTTAACCTTTGATTTCAATAATAATATTGCTTCTAATTACGAAGGAGATTTGTCGATCACCGATGTGATACCATAATTGCTATGTGATAGTGTGAGAGAAACAACATCAACAACCACTATAAACATTCATAGCAACCATCATTGGCATAATAAAATAAATCATAACTATGCACAAGCGTTATAGCTCTAACGCTTATTAGTGTGTTTTCTAAACTACGCATCCATCATCCATCACAACGAACATCAACCATCATTAACCACTAATAATTTATCACTATAATTAAATTAGTCTAACCACTAAATTAATATATAAATTGTAGTAAAAGAGTTCTCACCAAGCAGCTTTCCAATCTTCACGGTAGGCGAGCCTAGTTGAGCGAACCGTCGAACAGTATTTCGGCGCACCGCCTTCTTCACCAAAATATATATAATATATACTAATCTCTCTCTCTATTATAAGAGAAGGAGGAGGATGGTAAACTTTGGCAAGGTGGTGGTAAGGGAAAAATGGTGGAAAAGAGGAAGATTTATGCCATGAAAACCATGGCTTTAAGCTATAAGAAGAAGAGAGAAAGAAGAGAAGTGAGAATGGAAGAAAAAGTGGAAGGAAAGGGTGGTATTTATAGGAAAAACGGAGTAAGGAGAGAGTGACACCTCAGGGGCAAGTGGAAGGCATGCATGAAAGTTTTAATGCAAAAATACAAGTATTCTTACACTTGTCTTAAGGAGGGAAAGTGAACTTTTGGTAGCACTTCCCTTAGAATGCTATGAAAACTAAGGGCAACACTTAATTCTAATGCTATTAATTCATGTTATGGTTTGACAAGTCCGATCGAATGATAAATAGTATTAATAAATCCAAACTTATTAATAATCGTTCTCATTCATTAAATTTATAAGGAAAATAGAATCTATCATATAACTTAACAAAATTATTATATATTCTTAATCATACATATTTATGTTAAATTCAAATTTAAATTCAAATTAAGTAACAAAAATTCCAATTTTAAATTGGTTAAAACTTCTGGATTTTTATATTCACCCACTCCCCCCTTTAAAAACTTTTCGTCCTCGAAAAAGAAAGGGAATCATAACTACCCATTCGACATCTTCTAGATTTTCAAATTCAATATTAAATTCTTTATACCATACTTTCATCCTCTCAATGGAAATGCCGCACAATCATATCGATCATGTCCTCTAACGAGTACTTCCAATTACCCATTATATTCAATTCATTGTTTATTGGGATAATTACTTATGCTCAACCATTCTGCTTCTAAAAAAATTCAGAGTTATAAATTATTCTCTTATATCTTATCATGCAAATAAAATGGTTTTGAAAATTACTCCCTTTCAGTTCCTAAAAATTACTATTAATATTTATACGAAAAACTTGATCATCTCAGAACTCATCTTATCAAAACGTTTCATTTTATGTAATTTCTTATTATTATTCATGCTTGTGAAATATCCTTCAATCAAATTGTGAAACTTAATTCAAAAGGTATTCATGCTTTCTTAAACCGTTCATTTTAATTTGTTGCCACAATATACTTTAGAACTTATCGACTGTCCAAATTTGCCGAAAATTCCAGATTTTAATTCCTTATATTGCTTAATTTTGGCTATCCTTATTAATTATTCCAAATTCAAGGTTACAAAACTTATTTCCTTCAAATTTTAGAGAAATCACTCAGACATAGCTTTATTAACTATTTTAACCAATGTAGTCCTTAACCAAAATATCGTCAAATATCTTATAGTCTTATTGAATTCTCAAGATATTTGCATTTTTAATTTAATTGGTTGGGGAGGAATAATTATAAAATATCCAAATTGACTAATTCCAAATTAGCCTTTAAATCGTTCCCCTAACTACATTTTATATAGTCGGATTGCTTACGTAATTTAGAACTTCACATAAACGTCTTTTAATTAACTGAGAAGTTCCAAGTACAAGATGTTCCTGCTCAAGTTTTGATTTTTCAAATATTTTCAAAAACTTTATTCCTTTGTATTCAAAATATATTCTTTCAAAATCAATTCAAAAAAAAAAACAATTACAAAGTAACAGCCAATTCTTACTCAAAATTTTGATTTGAATTTTCAAACTATATATCTTTTCAAAAACAATTTTGTAAATACACTTTCTCATATACTCTCTACTTAATTTACTAGCTTATCCTTATTTAATTTACTAGCTTATCCTTATTACCGGTTTACTAAGTATAATTCTTACAACTCTATCAAAATTTTGAGATCTCACTTAGTTATTCAAATTCACATTAATTTACCAAATATTTTCGAACACTTGTCTAAATGGGTTTAAGTATATATTGATGTTTTAATCGAAATCACATAATCATCCCACTTTCGAAACTCGAAAATACATACTGATGTTGCTGCAGTCATCAACAGGATCATCTTCAAGCGACTAGAGTGTGATTTTATATCTATCTAGTTTACTTAAGACTTTGTATATACATTAGCTAAGCATATATTCAAAATCTTCTTATACTTGATAGTCCAACCTCAACATCAAATAAAATACTCAAACTCGTATTATTTATTTTGATTTCGAACCATATTGATTAGTTTCTTTAGAGGAGAATTATCTTAAAAATTTTGACTCAAGTTTATCTCTTAACATGAATAATTCTAATATATTATAATCTCAAGCTTAATTAATTTGACTTGGAAGGCGCTCTCTCAAATGTAGTACTCCAAAATCTCATTCTAGGGTATTACTAACCCTATCTATAATGAGATATTATAACTTTGATAAGCCGTTCTTTTTGTTCAAATGAGTCCTAACCCATATCTTTGTATAAACCAAAGCGCTGATACCAAAATGTAACGACTCGGCTTTTTGCCCGGTTTTCACCAGTAATTAAACCAACTTAAACCGTTCATAAAGACGGATTGTTAGGGGTACTTACACATTTGCACAAAATAAAATGAACCTTTCCATTATCATTAAAATAATAATACATCAGAGTTACAAGAGATACATCAGAGTACATTGATTACACAGCGGAAAAGATATTAAACTCAGCGGAAGAATGTAAATGCTCCAAGACATAATAGCTCCAGCTAAAACCAGAACCCTGCTCCAACCAACTTCATGTCTAAAGCTGCAAACCAAACTACAAGGCTGCCCATGTAAAAATTATGGGCACCCAGAGCTTATATGTGGGAATAAAAAACTCCAGATCCGTCATGGGACTGGTGTGTGAACTCAAAACAGTTGTTTTAAGGGTTTATTTTAAAGTTGGGTGATCCACCGGACCATGCCGCTAATGCGGAACAGGTTTACTCCATGTGAATACCAGTGCATAGAAATTCACAATGACTTTTTGAAAAATGAAACTAACATAAGGTCTAGCGGTACACACACCATGAAAATGCACACTTGGTAGAGGTTTCTCCTTATGCAGTCAAAAATTCATCTGATACGTAAAATCCTCTTTCAATACTATACTAGTGCATAGTAATCCTTTCGAAAATAAATGTATTAAAATAGTCGATATAGTTACCATATACTATACTAAAATATGGTATACAACTAAAACCGTACGTGCTCGTAGTGGAGATTGGGTTTTCAATAATGACTAGGCAAAGGAACTTCCTTCTGAACCAAATTTTGAACACCTCTAGAGGGATGTCCGAGGATCAACGGTGATGCTCCTCAAGCCAACACAAGGCCGGGTTACCTCTGTAACAAGTTAACTTAGAGTACGCCTGAGTATGTCATCTCCCAGTCATTACCGACTTTCCCGAGCGCGCGCCAACAACAACAACAAAAGTAGATGCTTTTACCATATAGGTTAACACCTGGGCTCCATTCCATAACACACCTTTTATCTAGAAGGAGACAACACCCCATAGCCCTACTGCATTTCTTCCTGTCTAGGCCATTTACCGGGGTGTAAAGCTTGCTGAGGTCACGACATACACAAAGCTACACTTAAGTAAGTCATGCTTTGATCATCCATAGCTCATCACATAACACAAAACTTAAGTATGACACATTGTCCATTCACAACGCATTGCAGATTTCTATCAATATATAACATCTAAGCTCATACGTTTTGGAGAAGGGTGTTAAGCAAGAAAATAGATTCTCCGCCACCAAGCAGATGTATATTTAACAGTGATCAGTGCTACGTAGTCAATCACAAAGTCAGGCACACAATCCATACAAGTCCGTTCTGGGTCTGAACGAAACCAAAATCCGAAATTCCTTCACATACGTTCATACTACTTGCCACTTAACTGAGATAAACTACATCTGTGAATGGCAGCCAACCATTCGAGACATTCAGCAAGTCGTCCTTACGATACGAAGGGTCCGGGTCTTCAATGTCTTCAATTGCTCCACCATGTCGTATTATTACTTGGAATGGTTTTCGGACATACATCCGATCCCGATCTTTCCAAATAATAAGCGCAATTTAGAAATACTATTATAGAACACACAGGCTTTCTACCAAATCTCCTTCCATCTTGGATTTTGTTAAATTAAACTTCTCTAAACCATTTTCACATTATCCTTAACAAAATCCGTATCTCCTTTAAAATCCATCTTTTAAATAAAAGATAATCTAGCCTCAAACTTCAATTAACCTTTTGTTAGATAACTCGTTATCCAAATCCAATTTCTATTGAAAACCTTTAATCCATATTTCAACCATAGCTTCCAAATAAATCGATTTCCAAACATTATATTCTTTAATCTTAATTAAAAGATTATACTTCCTTTCTAATTCCTTATTTTTAATTTCTTCAAATCAAAGATTTGATTAAATCCAAAGCAGGATATAAATTTCCACGACTCAATCTCATCAGGTTTCAAGAATGATATTATTGAAGATATGTTTTCACGACAAAACCCAAATCAAACATAAGTCACAAAGAAATTTTATCTACTTATATTCGATATCAATTCTCATTATCAACGAATACTGTAAATGGAATAACGATATAATAATAATATCTTCCAAATTCTTCCAATAGTATAGCTTTACACCACAAAATTTCATAACAAATATCCGATGATTATTTCTATCCAATTATCTCAATCGGATTAGGAAACTTGTATCGTAATTAAAAGATTTATCCAACTCTTTGACATTAGATCTGGATAGAAACATCATCGACTTATCATTAATACTAATCACCGTATCCAACTCACACTATAAGAGGAATAATGGTGAACTGCCTTTTAAATTCCTCAAATAGTAAGAGTCATCTTCTGCCGAATTAATATCAAACATTCGAAGATTTATCTCAGCTATATCCAATTATTTAAACTGGAAAAACCCATTTTTAATATTAAATAAATCAATTTAAATTCCATATAAAATATTTCTAATACTTTTAAACCTTTTAAAACATTCCACAAATCATTTAAAAAAGATTATTTATCGTTCGGAAAACAGTTTGCGGGTTAAAAACTTCAAAATAGATTATTATCATGGAAAACGATACAACAACGTTCCAAAAGTGTTACTAAAGCATTATATTGGCTAACTTGATCGAAACAACTTTTATATTGTCCAAAACCAACATTTTCCAATTCAAAACACTTTTAAATAATTTTAAATGATTTTACAATGTTTTTCCATATTTTTCAAACACTTAAAATAGCTATTTACAATTATGGTCGACGAACTGCACTTACAACGACTTTTCTAATACGGTTTTAAACATAACTTGAAAATTATAACTCGAAATTAAAATCAGGTTTCACTCATTTGAAAGCTTCTGTTAATGGAAATCAAACGTTTATCGTTTCGTGGAAATCCGATTGGAATTGCAAAAGTTATAAGCGTTTAAAATTTGTAACTAAAATACATGAATTGCAATTGTGCGACAAGTTCTATTTTGACCAAGATAAAAATTATTCTTCGATACTTCAAAATACCTTAGAAAACCGCTATATTCTTATACAAGCCATTAAAAATCAATTTAAAGTAATTTACTTTGACTTTCCAAATTATTTCAGGTTTGAAATTCAACTTTTATTTCCTACTTAAATTAAATTCCAAATTTATTTCTAAATTCAAATAATTTCAAATTAACCTTCCCATCAGTCGGATCAGCTAGGGACAGCCAGGGAGAGCAGAAGACTATATTTTCCAAACTCAAGCCTAGATACTATCCTCTCTATCATCCTAGAACATTCCAATATTTATTTAGTCATTTAAAGAAACATTATCTATATATATATATATATATATATAGATGAACTCATATATATGTGTCTTTTCAAATTATTAACCTTCAATTTCAATAATAATATTGCTTCTAATTACGAGGGAGATTTGTCGATCACCAATGTGATACCATAATTGCTATGTGATAGTGTGAGCGAAACAACATCAACAACCACTATAAACCTTCATAGAAACCATCATCAGCATAATTAAATAAATCATAACTATGCACTAGCATTATAGCACTAATGCTTAATAGTGTGTGTTCTAAACTACACATCCATCATCCATCACAATGAATATCAACCATCATTAACCACTAATAATTTATCACTATAATTAAATTAGTCTAACTACTAAATTAATATATAAATTGTTGTTAATGAGTTCTCACCAAACAACTTTCCAATCTTCGCGGTAGGCGAGCCTAGTTGAGCGAACCGTCGAACGGTATTTCGGCGCACCGTCTTCTTCACCAAAATATATATAATATATACTAATCTCTCTCTCTATTATAAGAGGAGGAGGAGGATGGCAAACTTAGACAAGGTGGTGGTGAAGGAAAAATGGTGGAAAAGAGGAAGATTTATGCCATGAAAACCATGGCTTTATGCTTTAAGAAGAAGAGAGAAAGAAAGAAGTGAGAATGGAAGAAAAAGTGGAAGGAAAGGGTGGTATTTATAGGAAAAATGGAGTAAGGAGAGAGTGACACCTCAGGGGCAAGTGGAAGGCATGAAAGTTTTAATGCAAAAATACAAGTACTCTTACACTTGTCTTAAGGAGGGAAAGTGAACTTTTGGAAGCACTTCCCTTAGAATGCTATGAAAACTAAGGGCAACACTTAATTCTAATACTACTAATTCATGTTATGGTTTGACAAGTCCGATCGAACGATAAATAGTATTAATAAATCCAAACTTATTAATAATCGTTCTCATTCATTAAATTTATAAGGAAAATAGAATCTCTCATATAACTTAACAAAATTATTATATATTCTTAATCATACATATTTATGTCAAACTAAAATTTAAATTCAAATTAAGTAATAAAAATTCCAATTTTAAATTGGTTATAACTTCTGAATTGTTACATTCACCCCCCAACCCCTTCAAAAACTTTTCGTCCTCGAAAAAGAAAGGGAATCATAACTATCCATTCAACATATTCTAGATTTTCAAATTCAATATTAAATTCTTTATACCGAACTTTCATCCTCTCAATGGAAATGCCGCACAATCATATCTATCATGTCCTCCAACGATAACTTCCAAATACCCGTTATATTCGATTCATCATTTATTGGGATAATTACTTATGCTCAACCATTTTCTGCTTTCAAAATAATTTAGAGTTATAAATTATTCTCTTAGATCTTATCTTGCAAATACAATGGTTACGAAAATTACTCCCTTTCAATTCCTAAAAATTACTATTATTATTTATACGAAAAACTCGATCATCTCAGAACTCATCTTATCTAAACGTTTCAGTTTATGTAATTTCTTCTTATTATTCAAGCTTGCAAAATATCCTTCAATCAAGTTGTGAAACTTAATTCAAAAGGTATTCATGCTTCCTTAAACCATTCATTTTAATTCGTTGCCACAATATACTTCAGAACTTATCAACTGTCCAAAATCGCCGAAAATTCCAGATTTTAATTCCTTATATTGTTTAATTTTGGCTGTCCTTATTAATTATTCCAAATTCAAGGTAACAAAACTTGTTTCCTTTAAATTTTAGAGAAATCACTCAGATATAGTTTTATTAACTATTTTAACCAATGTAGTTCTTAACCAAAATATCATCAAATATCTTACAGTCTTATTGAATTCTCAAGATATTTGCATTTGTAATTTAATCAGTTGGGGAGGACTAATTATAAAATATCCTAATCGACTAATTCCAACTTAGCCTTTAAATCATTGCCCAAATTACCTTTTATATACTTGGATTGCTTATATAAATTACAACTTTACATAAACGTATTTTAATTAACTAAGAAATTCCAATTACAAGATATTCGTGCTCAAGTTTTGATTTTTCAAATGTTTTCATAAACTTTATTCCTTTATATTAAAAATATATTCTTTCAAAATCAATTCAAAAAAAAACAATCTCAAAGTAACTGCCAATTCTTACTCAAAAATTTGATTTGAATTTTCAAACTATATATCCTTTCCAAAACAATTTTTTAAATACACTTTCTCATATACTCTCTACTTAATTTAATGGCTTATCCTTATTACCGGTTTACTAAGTATAATTCTTACAACTCCATCAAAATTTCGAGATCTCATTTAGTTATTCATATTCATATCAATTTACCAAATATTTTCAAACAATTCTCTAAATGGGTTGAAGTATATATTGATGTTTTAATCAAAATCACATAATCATCCCACTTTGAAACTCGACAATACGTACTGATGTTGTTGCAGTCATCAACAGAATCATCTTCAAGCGACTAGAGTGTGATTTTATATCTACCTAGTATACTTAAGACTTCGTATATGCATTAACTAGGTGTATATTCAAAATCTTCTTATACTTGGTAGTCCGACCTCAACATCAAATAAAATACTCAAACTCTTATTATTTATTTTGATTTCAAACCATATTGATTAGTTTATTTAGAGGAGAATTATCTTAAAAATTTTGACTCAAGTTTATCTCTTAACATGAATTCTAATATATTATAATCCGAAGCTTAGTTAATTTGACTTGGAAGGCGCTCTCTCAAACGTAGTACTCCAAAATCTCGTTCTAGGGTATTACTAAACCTATCTATAATGAGATATTATAACTTTGATGAGTCCTTCTTTTTGTTCAAATGATTCATAACCACATAGCTTTGTATAAACCAAAGCGCTGATGCCAAAATGTAACGACATGGCTTTTTGCCCGGTTTTTGCCAATAATTAAACCAACTTAAATCATTCATAAAGACGGATTGTTAGGGGTACTTACACATTTGCACAAAATAAAAAGAACTTTTCCATTATCATTAAAATAATAATAAATTAGAGTTACAAGTGATACATCAGAGTACATCGATTACGCATCGAAAGAATGCGAATGCTCCGAGACATAGTAGCTCCAGCTAAAACCAGAATCCTGCTCCAACCAACTCCACATCTAAAGCTGCAAACCAAACTACAAGGATTCCCGTGTAAAAATTATGGGCACCCAGAGCTTAGTTGTGGGAACAATAAACTCCAGGTCAGTCATGGGACTGGTGTGAACTCAAAACAGTTGTTTTTAGAGTTTATTTTAAAGTTAGGTAATTCAATGGACCACGCCGCTAATGCAGAACAGGTTTACTCCATGTGAATACCAGTGCATAGAAATTCGTAATGACTTTTTGAAAAATGAAACTAACATAAGGTCTAGCGGTACACACACCATGCAAATGCACACTTGGGAGAGGTTTCTTCTTATGCTGTCAAAAATGCATTTGATACGTAAACTCCTCTTTTAATACTATTACTAGTGCATAGTAATCCTTTCGAAAATAAATGTATTAAAATAGTCAACATAGGTACCATATACTATACTAACATATGGTATAAAACTAAAATCGTACGTGCTCGTAGTGGAGATTCGGTTTTCAACAATGATCGGGCAAAGGAACTTCCTTCTGAACCAAGTTTTGAACATCTCTAGAGGGATGTCCGAGGATCAACAGTGATGCTCCGCAGTCAACAACAACCACAAAAGTAGATGCTTTTACCATATAGGTTAATACCTGGGCTCCATTCCATAGCACACCTTTTATCAACAAGGAGACAACACCCCATAGCCCTACTGCATTTCTTTCTCTCTAGGCCATTTACCGGGGTGTGAAGCTTGCCGAGGTCACGGTATACACAAAGCTACGCTTAAATAAGTCATGCTTTGATCATCTATAGCTCATCACATAACGCATAACTTAAGTATGCACATTGTCCATTCACAAGGCATTGCAGATTTCTATCAATATATAACATCTAAGCTCATACGTCATAGAGAAGGGTGTTAAGCAAGAGAATAGATTCTCCGCAACCAAGCAGATGTGTATTTAACACAGATCAGTGTTACATAATCAATCACAATGTCAGACTCACAATCCATACAAGTCTGTTCTGGGTCTAAACAAAACCAAAATCCGAAATTCTTTCACATACGTTCGTACTACTTGCCACTTAACTGAGATAAAATCGATCTGTGAACTGGAGCCAACCATTCGAGACATTCAATGAGTCATCCTTACGATACGAAGGGTTCAGGTCTTTAATATCTTCAATTGCTCCACCACGTCGTATTATTACTTGGAATGGTTTTCGGACATACATCAGATACCGGTCTTTCCAAATAATAAGCGCAATTTAGAAACACAATAATATAATACACAGGCTTTCTACCAAATCTCATTCCATCTTGGATTTCGTTAAATTAAACTTCTCTAAGCCATTTTCACAATATCCTTCCGTATTTTAACTTTTCTCCTTTAAAACACATCTTTTACATAAAAGATAATCTAGCCTCAAAACTTCAATTAACCTTTTGTTTGATAACTCCTTATCCAAATCCAATTTCTATTGAAAACCTTTAATCCATATTTCAACCATAGCTTCCAAATAAATCTATTTCCAAACATTATATTCTTTAATCTTAATTAAAAGATTATACTTCCTTTCCAATTCCTTATTTTTAATTTCGTCACATTAAAGATTTGATTAAATCCAAATCACAATATAAATTTCCACGACTCAATCTCAAATGGTTTCAAGAATGATATTATTGAAGATATGTTTCACGACAAAACCCAAATCGAACATAAGTCACAAAGAAATTTTATCTACTTATATTCGATATCAATTCTCATTATCAACGAATACTGTAAATGGAATAACGATATAATAATAATATCTTCCAAATTCTTCCAATAGTATAGCTTTACACCACAAAATTTCATAAGAAATATCCGATGATTATTTCTATCTAATTATCTCAATCGGATTAAGAAACTTGTATCGTAATTAAAAGATTTATCCAACTCTTTGACATAAGATCTGGATAGAAATATCATCGACTTATCCTCAATATTAATCTCCGTATCCAACTCATACTACAAGCGGAATAATGGTGAATTGCCTTTTAAATTCCTCAAATAGTAAGAGTCATCTTCTACCGAATTAATATCAAACATCCAAAGATTTATCTCCAACTATATCCAATTATTTGAATTGGAAAAACCGGTTTTAATATTAAATAAATCAATTTAAATTCCATATAAAATATTTCCTATACTTTTAAACATTTGAAAACATTCCACAAATCATTTAAAAATGATTACTTATCATTCGGTAAATAGTTTGCGGGTTAAAAACTTCAAAATAGATTATTATCAAGGAAAACGTTACAACAACGTTCCAAAAGTGTTATAAAAGCGTTATATTGGCTATCTTGATCAAAAAAAACATTTATATTTTGCAGAACCAACATTTTCCAATTCAAAACACTTTTTAATGATTTTGCAATGTTTTTCCATATTTTTAGAAGACTTAAAATAGCTGTTTACAGTAATGGTTGATGAACAGCACTTAGAGCGAATTTTTCCAAAATGATTTTAAGTATAACTCGAAAATTATGACTCAAAATTAAAACTTTCACTTATTTGAAAGTTTTTGTTAATGGAAATCAAACGTTTTCCATTTCATGGAATCCGATTGGATTCCAAAAGTTATAATGTTTAAAGTTTTTAACTAAAATACTCGAATTTCCATTGTGCGACAAGTTCAATTTTGACCGAAATAAAAATTATTCTTCAATACTTCAAAATACCTTAGAAAACCATTATATACTTATATAAACCATTAAAAATGAATTTAAATAATTTACATTGACTTTCCAAATTATTTCGGGTTTAAAATTTAACTTTTATTTCCTACTTAAATTAAATTCAAAACTTATTTCTAAATTAAAATAATTTCAAATTAACCTTCCCATCCTTCGGATCATTTAGGGATAGCCGGCGAGAGCAGGGGACTATGTTTTCCAAACTCAAGCCTAGACACTATCCTCTCTATCATCCTAGAACATTCTGGTATTTATTTATTCATTTAAAGAAACTTTATCAATACATATGAATTCATACATATGTGTCTTTTCCAATTATTAACCTTCAATTTCAATAATAATATTGCTTCTAATTATGAAGGAGATTTGTCAATCACCAATGTGATACCATAATTGATGTGTCATAGTGTGTGCGAAACAACATCAACAACCACTATGAACATTCATAGCTACCATCATCCACGTAATTAAATAAATCATAACTATGCATAAGACATTATAACACTAATGCTTAATAGTGTGTGTTCTAAACTACGCATCCATCATCCATCACAACAAACATTAACCATCATTAATCACTAATAATTTATCATTATAATTAAATTAGTCTAACTACTAATTAAATATATAAATTGTGGATTAAGAGTTCTCAGCAAATAGCATTCCAATCTTCATGGTAGGCGAGCTTAGTTGAGCGAACCGTTGGACGGTATTTTCGGCGCACCGTATTCTTCACCAATATATATAATATAATATATACTAATCTCTCTCTATTATAAGAGGAGGGGGAATAAGAACTTTGGCAAAGTTGTTGTGAGGGAAAAATGGTGGAAAAGAGGAAGATTTATGGCATGGATACCTTGGCTTTGAGCTTTAAGAAGAAGAGAAGTGTGAATGAAAGAAAAAGTGGAAGGAGAGGGTGGTATTTATAGGAAAAATGGAGTAAGGAGAGAGTGACACCTCAGGGGCAAGTGGAAGGCACACATGAAAGTTTTCATGCAAAAATACAAGTATCCTTACAATTGTCTTAAGGAGGGAAAGTGAACTTCTAGTAGCACTTCCCTTAGAATGCTATGAAAACTAAGAGCAACACTTAATTCTAATGCTACTATGTCATGTTATGGTTTGACAAATCCAATCGAACGACAAATAGTATTAATAAATCCAAATTTATTGATAATCATTCTCATTCACTAAATTTATAATGCAAATAAAATCTATCATATAACTTAACAAAATTATTATATAATCTTAACCATACATTTTTATGTCAAATTATTCAAATTTAAATTCAAATTAAGTAATAAGAATTCCAATTTTAAACTGGTTAAAAAATTTAGATCGTTACAAATCCCGTACCTCCGAGGCTTAATTCGGGAGGACATGGTCAAACAGCCAGAGCTTCCGGTAAAACCATTGAGGATGTCTTTGTAATTTCTCAAACTAACCGTCCAACATCAAGTCAAACCCCGAGAGATGTCGTAACTCGTGAAGAGTTCATTACTGTTGTGGCAAGGTTATATCAAAAAATTGATACTTCAAACGAGATGTTGTTAAGCTAATTATACGCTTTCAAAGTCGCTTATGACAACCTCGCAAATCGCATGGCGAACATCAATACGGAAGAGAACACATCTTCCTTTATATCGGTTCATCACAAAGCGAAGTACAATTGCCATGACAAAGAGGAAGATAAACCCAAGCGTGATGTCTCTTCTGTATGTCCAAAAGGCGATAAGAAGGATGTCCAGGGGCGAAAAAGGGAATATGAGGGCAATACAGAAAAAGGAAAAAGGAACCAGAGAGTCCATTTTTTCAAATCCAAAGAATTAACCCCACTAAGTGAGACCTCGAAGAACATCTTCTATGCTGCCTATAAGGAAGGATATTGTCAAGCGCCACCGCCATTGTAGAAAATCTCGGACAAGGCAGCAAGGTCTGGAAGTTTCTACCGCTATCATAATTAGAACGGCCATCATACTAATGATTGCAGACATCTAAAGAGCTCGATTGAGAAGTTGATTAGGAAGAACAAGCTGCAACAGTATATTAGAAAACCACGTGCAACAAATCACCTTCCAACTCCTCAGGGGAAAAGCTTACCAGTCAATCAATCAGTCCTAAATGTCAAAACTACAACATGGAATGGTGTGAGGCCAGTGTTCAATATTATGGCAAATGCTCCTTGTTCAGCTACTAAAAGTAAGAAGACAGTGGAGTGTTATCCAGATGCTCTGGAGTATAGTCCTACTGAAGCAACAATCCTCATGGAACTAGAAACTCCTATCCATCCTATGATAGTTGGGCATTTCCACACTAAAACCTAACAAAGAGCTCTCGAAGTAGAAACCTTCTCTTGAAGTGGGAAATGACCGGTGCTAGGACCTAATTGGCATGGGCCTTTTAAGATCAGCCAAGGATTCCTAGACGGGACCTTCACTTTAATGACTGTTGATGGGATTCAGATACCAGGAACCTAGGATAGCGACAGCTTGCGCCAATTTTCGGCATAAAGCATTCCTCAGTTCTCATGAAAATTTGTTATACTTTCCTTTACAAATATAAACCTCCCTTGATAAAGGAGGGATTGTAGTTGAATACCATATCCACTACTGAAAGCATGCCTGTCTAAGCAAATTTCTTATTTGCAAAATTCTCATTACATCAGAATTTGCTTAAAGATAATTTTATTTCGCAGGCTATTGGATGAGCGCTCGTTTCTTCAAAGTCCGACAAGGCGTTATGACCCCGACAACACTGTCTCAAGTGCTGAGTGCTAAAAACATCAATACACCCAAGTGTGAAGATGAAAAGCACTGCCTTGAAAAGTGAGTGAAAGAGTTGCATAGAGTCGAACGGTGAAAAATGATAGCAAGAAAACATGAAGTAGAACGCAAGTTCCTCCCTAGAGGCATCCGACAAATTCGATCTCGTTTCTTCAAAGTCCAACAAGGCGTTATAACCCGACAACACTATCTCAAGTCTGAGTGCTATACACGTCAATATGCCCAGGTGTGAAGATGAAAAGCACTGCCTTGAAAAGTGAGTGATAGAGTTGCATAGAGTCGAACGTTGGCAAATGATAGCAAGAAAACATGAAGCAGAACGCAAGTTCCACCTTAGGGGCATTCGACAAATTCGATAAGCATCTAAATTATTCAGCCACAACGAATAACGGATTTAAAAAACCTCTTCAGGGGCATTCGACAAATTCGAAAAGTGTCTGAATTATTCAGTCATAATGAATAATGGATTTAAAAGACCTCTTTTGGGGAATCCCACAAATTCGACAAGTGTCTGAATTATTCAGTCACAACGAATAACGGATTTAAAAGACCTCTTCAGGGGCATTCGACAAGTATCTGAATTATTCAATCACAACGAATAATGGATTTAAAAGACCTCTTCAGGGGCATCCCACAAATTCGACAAGTGTTTGAATTATTCAGTCACAATGAATAATGGATTTAAAAGACCTCTTCGGGGGCATCCAAAAAACTCTACAAGTGTCTGAATTATTTAGTCACAACGGATAATGGATTTGAAAGACCTCTTCGGGGGCATCTAGCAAATTTGACAAGTGTCTGAATTATTCAGTCACAATGTTTAATGGATTTTGTGACGACCCGAACTCCCCCGGTCTCCGAAGAGAAGAGAAAGAACGGATTGTCCGAGAACAAGACAAATTGGAGCATAAACAGAAGAACAATTCGTTGCTTATTACAACAGTTTACATCAGAGTACAAGAATATACAGAGTATGAATAAATATTATACATCAGAGAAATATCAGAGATTTAAAATACATAACATAACAGCGGAAAATAATACAAAACACAACTGAAAGAGATAAACGGATACAGAGCTTTCTGAATATCGTTCCAGCTATTAACCAGGATCCTATGAATATAAATCTGCAAAACCAAAACTACTAACTGCCCGTGTGGAAAATAGGGGCACCCAGAGTTTAGGTTAAAACAATAAACTCCAGGTCAGACATGTGACTGGTGTAAGAACTAAAACAGTTATTAATCTTTATTTTAAAGTTAGGTAAATCAAGGGACCACGCCGTATAACACGGAACGGGTTTCCTCCCAAAAATACTAGTGCATAAAACAAACAACGCAATGCTAAATAAAGAACAATGAAGCTACTATAAGACCCATGTCCCATCACACAATGCAACGCAAGCCGGAGGATAGGGTTTTACCATATAACAGCCAAATAATGCTTGATACGTGAAATTTAATCTTTTATTATTACTATAAGTGAAGAAATCAACTTCAAATATAAATGTATCAATCATAGACGACATGGATACCATATATCATGTCGCCATACTAGGTTCTACAATTAAAACCGCAAAGTCACGGATTTCCATATGTGAACCAAGGCAAGGGATCGTCCTTACCACTTCGAGACTCTCTAGCCCGAGCCTCAGGACCTAGACTCAAGTGGGCCCTTGGCACGTCAGGGCCGGTCCACTAGAAGAGCAAGAGTGGATAAGAATGCCTGAATAATGCGTTTCCCCGCCCTATGGGGCGTAAATGAGCCAGATGACTCCCTCGGCTTCCGTAGTAGCTGATATATCCGAGGCGTCTCGCATTCCAACAACCAAACAGGTAAAAATAATATAAATGTCAGGGCTTGCAAAACGCTGACACCACCTTTAGCTAGAAAGAAACACATGTCCTCCCTGAGGTCCTCTCCTGTTTTTGGTTCACACAGGGGTGTGAGGCTCGCGAATTAACACTATACACAAAGTGGCGCTATATTAAAGCTATGCTTCGATCATCAACCACAAGACTCTACTTTTCAATAGAAGCCTTGATCATGTGCCACTCAGGCATGCCACACAGTCAATTCACTCCATGCGACCGATGTCTATTGATATACAACCTCTGATCCCGTACGTCTCAAAGAAGGGTGAAGTAAGAGAATAAATTCTCCTTCACCAGGCAGATGTATATTTAATAGAGATCAATCAACATAGAATAAGATCCAATGTCAGACAAACAATCCGTTTACAAGTTCGTTCTGGGTCTGAACGAAACCGGAGGCACCTTATTCCTCGTCCCGTATGTCCAATATAGGAGAAAGGCCCTCGCATATCCATCAATCTCCAAGTACGTCTAGACGATCGCCGCTTATTACCTTGTCTTGGGTGTACAGCACAATCAAGACATCGGTAATCATCCAACCGATGTGAAGATCTCCGGTCTTCAACCATCGTCTTCATCTTCGACTTATCGTTGTATCAGTTATTCAGAATGGGTATAAACCCGACCTTTCCGAATAAATCGCGTATATTGTAAACAAGTGCTACACAAACACAACATACGCCTCATTCCAATCCAGAATATTCTTTTATTCAAATGTTCTTTTCACAATTTTAAACCATATTAAGGTTCTTCAAACTAATCGGGATTAGCGAACCATACCGAAGTAATCATTTGTTTTATTTCCCAATTCCAACCTATTCATCCCATGGAGGAAAACTGTTAGTAATCCATATCTAACACCCACGGTGTTATCGGTAAAATTAATTACCATTTCACATTCAAATCTAATTAAAGATTTAACTATCGCTTGGAGTAAAACTGGTGGTACTCCAATCTCGACCATTTTCCAAATTTGATAATTTAAATTATCAAATTCTCATTCAATATAATTAAAGATTAACTAAAACTCTAATTCAGTTTTAATCCCAAAAATCATTACTTAATGATTATTTAAATTCAAGAAATTAATCGTATCTTTACCTGGGTTAAAGAACTAATGTCATTTAAAACACAGCTCACGATAAACCCAAAATCACATTCCATTACCCATTCCATCAGTCTCTAACCGTAAATTAGTAAGAGAACAATTCCCTAAGTATTAATCCCAAAGGCCGAAACCAACATCCGATCAATATCTAGGAAACCATTCAACTAAGCTAATTTCCAGTTGGTTTCTAGTTTTCTTAACTCCATTGGGTTTAAGAACAGTATTATTAAAGATACCATTCACGACAAACCCAAAATCTCATTTGATATTAAATACAAGGCTCTGAATAGAAAATATATTGGCTTATATTCAATATCAAATTCTGAAACCAACAAATATCGTAATGGAAATAACGATATAAATATATCTTTCAAATTTCCATAACAATACCGGTATAATCACGAAATCCAACATCGAAATATTCCAAAGATGATTTCGATTCAAATCCATTCCAATTCATATATTGGAAATTCTGGTTATGTTAAAACCATTTCTTAATCCAAATTATTTATTTAAAAATAATCGGATTATAATTCTAGTTAATAACTAGTTCATTTCGATAAAAATATATTTTTATCTTTCCAAATATGAAATTTTTCATCCCAATTCTTTTCAAATCATTTATTATGATCTTACTCAAATTATTAATATTTTTAATAATCTTATCAAGGCCCGTACAGTCGATTCCATAAACGGTCATCGAACTGCACTTACAATGACCTTTTTCCAAATTTTATTTGGACACAATTCCAAATCCTACCATTAGATTTCAAATCTTTTATATTAGTTGGAAAGCTCTTTTCGATATGAACCAAACGGTTCCGGTTTTAGGAGAATCCGATGGTCGGATCTTCCGTAACATCAATTCAAAGTCAATGATCAAAATTCGCGAACGGTCGCAGCACGGCACGATCTATTCAGGCTATTTAGTATATAATATATATATATATATATATATATATATTTCATCGATTTTAATTCAAAACGTAATTTATAAATCGTTTTAAATTCGTTTCAAAAACGATTCCAACTTCATTTTCAATTTAAAATCAAAATTGAATATTCTATATCATTTATATACAAATGATAATATTTTCAAAATATTTGATTTTGAAATCGTTTCCTTTTCGATATTCATTATGAAAATAAATAAAATCGATATAAATATCATTCACGTCAAAATGGCGTTAATCTAATCAACACGGCTTTATATATTTAAATATATTCATGTCCATCCCAAATAGGACATCAAAATCAGATTTTGATCTTTTACTGAATATTATTTTAAAATATTCATTATTTTAAAATATTCGTTATTTTAAAATATTCGTTCATTCTGAACTGGAGTCAGACACAAACAATTACCATATAATGTTGATTATATGGATTCCATACAACGCATTTACATAACAGCAATGATAAACAATCAACCATCATCCAGAGTGCAACCTACGCTGTATAAGCATTAAATATAAATAATTAATGCTTACAATAGTCTGTCAACCAATCGATCGACATACAACTAAAATTTTTGGATTAGTGTACGTCAAATATCATCCCAATACCTATGTGGGGTTTCAACCAACAAATACTGAACATTATTTGTGCAGTTGGGCGATGTGTAAAATTTTATCGTCCCAGTCAATATTAGTCAAATAGGTGTACATACACAAATCATCTGATTTGTAAACGAATATTTATTTATTCATATACATGTTAAAAATCTTATTTTTAACGATAAATAATTTATTTCAACACATGAATATTTTATACAGTCCATTTATACAATAAAAATGATATTTTTATTATTCTTATATTTTATTCAACACATGAATATTTTATACAGTCCATTTCACATCACAAACAATTTTCACAACACAATCAAACAAACAAGTCATCCATGGTCTGTGGACAACGGGGGGCAGTTCATATATGCAGTTATAAAATAAATAACTGTACAGAAATAATTTTTGTGAGAAGTTCTCACATTGGTCGGTTTTATTTTTGAATTTCTGAACAGTTTGGATTTGAATTTTCTTGAAATTCTAACAATCTCCGTTTCAGTTCTGCTCTATTCCATATTGTAGCTCTCGTTGAGACGAGTCCAACGCTTCTGAAATCGTTGATTTTCGACCTCGTATGGCAAAGTTATGATATTATTTATATTTGATTACATTTAAATATATAATTAATTAAATTAATTAAACATTAATCCCACACTTTAATACATCTTCTTCCTGATACGAGCCGCCCCCGTGAAACCCATACATTGATCCAAACCCTGCCTCATCGCGCCGCCTTCAGACCGCCGACACCAGGTCCGCGATGCCACGTCCAAGTCCTCGTCGATGCCTCCCTACACCTGCCGCCGTGTCCGATTCGAAGGTCCCCAGTGCCCAGAAATCTAGTTGAAGCGGCGGCGCTTCTCAGCCCCAATTCGAGCACCACGCCTCGTAAAAACACATCACCATCGTCGGTTTCAGAGATCTCAGCGTCCTCTACAATTTTCCCTATAGAACGATCCTCTAATTCATTGTAATTTGAGAGATGGGAGGCGATTAAATCCGGGCGATTACATCCATCCAATCCTAAGCGACGGCGGCTCAAAATTCTGATTAGGGTTTAAGAAAAATGAGGGGTATATATAATATTTTATACTATTACTTAATTCCACTAATTCCGAAAATACCCATTTATTAATACGAACTCCAAATTAAACCCAACGAGTGTCGTCCCCAGTTAATTACCCCCATTCCAAACACAATGGGATATGTTTCGTAACCCAGTTCGGCTGTTACGAATAGTTGCCATTAAATTTAAATTATAAATCATTATATTGAATTTTAAACATTCATTTCAATTTACTAGGGTCACATACGGATCCCAAAAATTTCAGAAAAATTATTTCTGATTTTGTTTTGATGATACGGTCTTAACAAAACTAATTTCGTCAAATTTGAACACCATTTGAAAAATGGCCATTTTCTGGTCGATCCAAATTGACTGAAACTGTTCAAATACGTTTTCTTTTGCCACGCTCACATATTGATTCCAAAAATTATGAATTTTGGAATCTATTAATAATTTGACATTCCGGATCCAACAAAAGCGGTTTCATTGAAAACGGAGGTTGTTTGCAAAATGGCTATTTTTAAAGGGCTTTATATATATATTAAAATATATATAAATTCCACAGCGATTTTCTGAATTTTAAACTGCACATATCTTTCTTTTAGCCTATTTTGTGAACTAGGCTACACAAAATTGGGAGATCAAATAGTGAAGAATGTTGACCAAGAGAAACACTCCTTGGAAGATCAGATCGGACCTTCGCAGCCAAGTTGAGGTTTTGTGGAACAGAAAACCGAAGAACGAGAACATTTCCGGATCAGTTCGGAGAACCTCGATCCGACCCCTTTCTCCTCTACATACCCGATCTGATCATAGGGAGCTGCTGCAGTTACAGGCCACGTTCCCTAAAGACTCAGAGCAATTAGAAGACCGTTCCCTCACGTTCACCCACTAACTTGATGTGATGGCACCATCTTAAGAGATCTGGACCCGATACTAATGGGATAGGCTCCATGTGGATCCGAACCGAAGTTATTCCAGAAGCGTTTTCCACCTATAAATACACCACTAAGGCACATTTGAAAGGATATTTTTGCATTTTCAGACCTCAATCTCCTTAGCTATCCGAATTTCATCATCATTTTCAGATTGCAATCATCATTTAAAAGCATATTTCAGAGGAGATTGAGTGAATTCATACATTGTATGAGTGAAATTGAGTGAAAACTATTGTTGTATTTGTTTTCAAATCATCAACTCGAAGAGTAGAAAGTGGGCGTAGGCTATTTAACGTTGAACCACTATAAACCGTGTGTTTCGCCCTCGATTTCGATTTCATTTCCATAGAATTATTTCTGATTTGGGTGTTAGAGCCATTTTTTGATCTAACATTTTGGTGCTTTCACTGAGAAATCTTTGAATTCTCTGCTTTTTGGATAATCGTTCTACTATTTAGACCTTCAAGTTCAAACAAGTTAATCCTCCATTTCCAATATTTTCAAGTGTTTGCTGATTAATTACCGAAGAATTGAACATTATGGCTAAGGGAAAAGGAAAAGAAGTGCAAGGCGCTAGGGAGAACGATGCTAGAGAAGATCAACAAGCCATCGTATTGACGAGGTCGCGGGGACGGAGCTCTGGAACAATCCGATCAGAAGCAGATGTTCCGAACCGAGCTAATAAGGAGAATCCGAACCGAACTAGAAGCGCTGGAGCTGCTCAGACCCCCCTCCGAACCGATCTGATTCCGTCACCCTACTCTGATCCGAACCAAATGAGACTGAAGCTGGTACATCTACTCGAGCACCCACCAAAGCGCCGATACCGGCCGCGACGATTGGTGATCAACCTGCTCCATCTGCACCCATCACGCACCGGGATTTTTTGCGTTTTCTTGACATGCTTGAGAGTACCAGAAATGCATTGGAAGCCCATAAACGTGACAGTCTTCGCATGCAAGAGAACATGATCACCATGAGTAGGGAACTCAATGAACTTCGGAGGCAAAAGACACCTTCTCCAACACGCCGCCTTGCTGCAGACTATTCATCTTCTTCGGATGAAGGACGTCCTCATGAAAGTAGGCTGCTTGAGCGACCTCAAAATCTTGATCAGTTGACCTATGGATCCTTGGGATCCCGTGAAGACGTTGGTTGCTCGTGTGTTAGGACCTGATGACCCGAGGCTGAAAGAACCAATGTTGCTGCCCATGCATGGATCCCACGTTCTTCCCCGAGATCCTAATATTACTAATCCTACGCAACAACAACTTCTCCAGCCCCTTCCTCCCGTGAATGACCGGGAGTGGAGGGAACAGAGTAGAGCAGTTGCCGCCAGAAACAAGAGGATATCCCCTAATCAGGAACATAGGGGTAATCTGAATATTAGGCCTAGAGAACCTTTGCAAATGTTAACAAATGCCGATGTATGGGCAATGGTGTGGCAAATCATGTCCGAAAGCCAACAATACAATAATGAAGAATGGAGCATTGAGCGAAGTCACTCCCCCTTCATAGATGATATTATCGGACTTCCAGTTCCCTCGACGATTTAACTTGCCACAGATGGATCGGTATTCAGGGAGAACTGACCCACGATAGCATTTGATGAGGTATGCATGGTTCATGAATGCCGCAGCGGCTCCAGATGCTGTAAAATGCAAGGCCTTCCCGATTTATCTAGAAGACGTGGCGTTAATGTGGTTCACCCGACTCCCTCCATGGTCGATATCAACTTTCACAGAATTGAGTGAACGCTTCATGAACCAGTTTGGACTTCACGCTCGAAAATCTAAAAGTGTCATAGAATTGTCAAGGATTAAGCAAGCTCCAGGAGAATCCTTGAAATCGTATTTAGATCATTTCAACCTGACTTTTGATCCTCACGAGCCCACCATTTTGATGGCCTTAATTGAAGGAGTCGACCCGGACACAGAATTCGGGGATTATCTATCCGGAAAACCACCCCCCACTAGGGAATTGTTATACGAAAAGGCCAATATTCGCTTAAGGCGAGAAGAAGCTCATTCAAATAGAAAGAGAAAGTCTGAAGGGGCCTCAAGGGAAGGCATCCAAAGTAATGTTGCTGTGAAGCAATCTGGTGACAATTCTGGGAAGGTTGAGGTGAACGTCGGCAACCAGAACGGAGATAACAACAGGAATAGAAACGATAATAGGAGGAATAGGAATCGAGGGAACAACTAAAGCAAAATACCTCGATTCTAGACTTTTGAGAACTATTCGTCGTTGAATGACACATTGGAAAACATTTATCTGGACATATACAACAAATTGCAATATAAAAAGCCACCACCAAGAGACTCAACCGAAAAAGAGATTACTACGGGAAAGTTTTGTTTGTTCCATGGAACCCACGGTCATTCTACCAATGAATGTCGTTATTTGAGAGATGTAGTTGAGAAATTGTTACAGGAAGGGAAGCTAGACGAGTATAAGGTTGCCCCACGGGACAGGGGGCAAGGAGGGCAAACCCCGAACCAAAATCATCCTACTTCCAAACCCATAGGCCAGCAGAAAGGTAAAGGGATCGTTACCAATACTATTATAGGTGGTCCCATCTAGCTAGCCATAGTTTCAAAGAAATGGATCAATATGTTAATGCCGCTAAGCACTTTGAGGTAGGAGAATGCAGTAACCTCAATGACATCACTCCAGTGAAACAGCAAAAGACAATGTCAGACGACGTTATATTCCGTGGCAGAAATGATACCGAAATTCAATCACCAACTGAAGACCCGCTGGTAATTACTATGGCCATCGGCCCCGCCTTAGTCCATAAGGTGTTGGTGGACAACGGAAGCTTAGTTAATATCCTCTTTAAGAAAGCCTTTGAACAAATGAGACTCGAAGCGAAAAATTTAAAGCCCTACGAAGGATGGATACGAGGATTCAACGGGGCATCAACGGCTCCGATGGGCTACGTAGAATTACCAGTGACCTTAGGACAAGGAGATCGCCAGAGAGTAAGAATCTTGCCATTTGTAGTTTTGGATGTTGAGTCGCCCTACAATGCCTTCCTAGGCCGACTGGCCCTCGCAGAATTTAGAGCATGTATTGCACTATGGTGCTTACTGCTTAAATTCCCGACTGACGCAGATGTAGGGGTGATGAGAGGTGACCAAGCTATGGGACGAGCTTGCTACATTACAGAGTTGAAGATGCTAATAAAGGGGTTGAATATAGAACCCAAGGATGTTTCTCCCCCTTCGAAGGAAAACTCAGCATAGCAATTAAGGGGTCCAGCCCCAGGAGAGTCGCCCTTAGATGTGCTCGAGGATATCGATCCCAGAGAAGATAGGGAACCCGAGGACAGAAAGGCAATTCCTAACGAGACAACAGTAGATATATCCATTGATAATGTGGATCCGACAAAAGTATTGAAGATCGGATCACAGCTAGATCCAGTTTGAGCGAAAGAGTTGACTGATTTCTTGAAGGCAAACTTAGATGTGTTTGCCTGGACTCACGCTGACATGTGTGGGATTTCGCCTGCTATTATGAGCCACTCTTTGAGCACCAATCCAAAATACCTACCAGTCAAGCAGAATAGATGGATGTTAGGCCCAGAGCGGTCAGCAGCTATGAAGGAAGAGGTAGAGAAATTGAAGGATAATGGATTCATTAAGGACTCGAAATATCTCGACTGGATATCTAATCCTGTCCTGGTCAAAAAATCTAACGGGAAGTGGCGTACGTGCATTGAGTTCTCTGACTTGAACAAGGCTTGTCCGAAATATAGCTTTCCTCTTCTTAGGATTGATCAACTAGTGGACTCGACAGCCGGACACGAGCTCTTATCCTTTATGGATGCCTATTCGGGATACAATCAAATTCCCATGCACATACCAGATCAGGAGTACACAAGTTTCATCACAGTCTTGGGGTTATATTGTTATGTGGTAATGCCATTTGGATTAAACAGTGCAGGAGCCACATATCAATGCTTGGTCAACCGTATGTTCTATAATCAAATCAGAAAAACCATGGAGGTTTATGTGGACGACATTCTTGTGATATCTAGATAATCTTCCGACCGTACAAAAGACTTAGCGGAAATGTTCAGCATTCTCCGAAGGTATGGGATGAAGTTGAACCCTCTAAAACGTTCATTTGGGGTCACATCTGGGAAATTCCTCGGGTTTATCGTGAGCTCTCGAGGGATTGAGATAAATCCTAGTCAAATAGCAGCAATAAGGAATATTAAAGAACCACGAAAGATTAAGGATGTTCAAAGCCTGGCCGGAAAAGTTGCTGCATTGAGCAGGTTTATCTCCAGAGCCACAGATAAGTGTGTACCTTTCTTCGATCTGATAAAACGAAGGAAACGTAATTTTGAGTGGGATTCCGATTGTGTGGAGGCTGTCCAGAACCTATAAGATCTATTAGAGAAGCCTCCAATATTGTCAAAACCCGTAGAACATGAGGATTTGTTTATCTACCTGGCGGTACCGTCTCATGCCGTCAGCACAACGTTGGTGCGTGAAGAAGATAAAGTCCAGAGGCCTGTATATTACGCAAGCAAGAAGCTAGCCGTCGCAAAGCGTAATTATCCAAGAATAGAAAAGCTTGCTTATACCTCCTGATTGCTTCCTGAAAGCTCCTCCATTACTTTCAAGCTCACCTGTTAGTTGTATATACTGATCAACCTTTAAGGCAGGTGCTACAAAG
This sequence comes from Allium sativum, assembly GCA_030737875.1. Classification (NCBI taxonomy): domain Eukaryota; kingdom Viridiplantae; phylum Streptophyta; class Magnoliopsida; order Asparagales; family Amaryllidaceae; genus Allium; species Allium sativum. The sequence continues at coordinate 763,614,499 of CM060912.1, read as the reverse complement.
ACCTAAAGCATCAAGGAGATTACTTAAATGGAACATTAAGTTAAGCCAATTCAATTTGAATTTTCAATCGTGGAAATCAATAAGGGGGCAGGCCTTAGCCGATTTCATAGAAGAATTCATGATTCCCGTAGAGGAAATGGTGGACGACAAGGTTGTTGCTTCAAAACAAGAGTTAGAGCTCAATCCGTGGAAGTTATATACGGATGGGGCCAAGAATGATCGAAGATCCGGCGCCGGAGTTGTTTTAATCACTCCTGAAGGATGATCTATTTACTATGCCCTGCGATTAGAATTTCCTGCTACCAATAACGATTCCGAGTATGAAGCCCTGATTGTCGGGCTAAAGCTTGCCAAGGAATTAGGAGTAAAGACACTAGATATATGCTGTGACTCCAAGATAGTAGTTTCCCAGGTACGGGAAGAGTTTGTTACCAAAGGACCTCGGCTTGTTACTTATCTTAGAAAACTAAAGGAGCAATTTTGAGCATTATAGCATAACACCCATCCCAAGAGCAGAGAATCAGAAAGCAGACCGGTTGGCAAAACTAGCAAGTTCTGACAACCCTAAAGAAACTGAAATGGTTCTAATAGTGTTATTGGAGTCAATGAGTTTCGACCTAATGGAGGTGGAACTAGCCCTAGAAACAGAGCTAGAGAGGGAATCGTGGATGGCACCAGTCAAGAACTTCCTCAAGAGCGGAATTTTCCCATTGAAGAAAAGCGAAAGACGGGCTATAACACGTAAGGCTGCAAGATACGTTTTACAGGACGACGTCCTTTATCGCTAAGGGTTTTCCATGCCCCTGCTACGATGTATCGCACACGACGACATCAGACGTGTACTGCAGGAAGTACATGAAGGTGAGTGTGGAGATCACACCGGGGGCCAGAGTCTAGCAAAGAAAGTATTGCGGTATGGATATTTTTGGCCTACCATGAATAAAGACGCGACTGATTATTCACGACGCTGCGATAAATGTCAAAGATTCGCCAAAGTTCCCAGAGCACCTCTAACCCAGCTTAAGTCAATGGTAAGCCCATGGCCGTTTTCCATGTGGGGAATTGATATTATTAGAGTGTTACCCATTGCCAAAGGAGGAGCAAAGTACGCGATCGTCGCCATGGATTATTTCACGAAATGGGTGGAAGCTGAACCCTTAACCACGATCACGACAAGGAAGGTGATAATTTTTGTGGTTAGAAACATTATCTGCCGATTTGGGATACCGAAGACCATTATAACTGATAATGGGACACAGTTCGACAGCGCCGAATTCAGAAACTTTTGTCAGAAATATAAGATCGATAAAAGGTATACCGCTGTAGCTCACCCACAGACAAATGATCAAGTTGAAGCAATAAACAAAGTCATTAAATCCATTCTTAAGATGCGATTAGAACGAGCCAAAGCCAAATGGGTGGATGAGTTGCCGCTAGCTTTGGGGCCTAAAGGGCAACCTTTAAGATGGCAACTGGCCATACTCCCTTCTCACTCTCCTTCGGGTCGGAGGCAGTGATCCCGGTGGAGCTCAAAGTCCCCTCTCATAGGGTAACATACTATGACCCAATGAAAAATAGAGCACTCCTCATAGAGTCTCTTGACATGGTTGAATAAAAAAGAGACGAAACTGACTTGCGTGCCTCAAGACATCGACACCAAGTAGCACGTTATTATGACCGAAAAGTTCACTTCAGAACTTTCGAACCAGGGGACTTAGTATTAAAACGAATCTTCCTGCCTTCAACCCAATTGGGTCCAAATTAGGAAGGACCATATGCAATCCAACGGAAGCTTGATACAGGAGCCTTCAAGCTAACGACAGTGGATGGCGAGGAGATTCCCAGAGCTTGGAATGCTCAGCACTTACGGCGATATCTAGGTTAAATATGCAATGTTTTCCTTTTTGTTTTTGTAGACTATGTAAAAAGGCATGACTTGCCTTAAAAAGTCTGTTTACACGAATAACGGGTTATGAAGTGGATGTAGGCTACGACTTAGCTGAACCACTATAAAAATATCTTGTGTCATTTATTTTTCTGCATAATTTCTATGTTCAATGATTATTCTATCATGACTATGAAACACAAAACATTAAATTAGACTTGAAAAATTGGAGACAATTTGTGTGCAGGAGCGAACGAAATGACCGTTTGCATAATAAGATAGAAGGAATAGGAAGACGGCATTCCTAACTCTAACTCTCATGAATCGAGAGAGAGTATAAAGGGCGGGAAGACGACGTCCCGTGAGGCGTGAAGGTGCACCCCGATAAGAGACCGCCTCGATAGTACTCTAACCTGATTATGAGACAGGAGAGTATAAAGGTGCTAGAAGAATAAGCTTCAACGACAAAAGAAATTTAGCCTCGCAAGAGAATAGGGGCAACTAGATGTTGAATTTAATTAATCTCGCATAAGCCTTAGTTACTCAGTCTTTTCAAGATTGATTGGGGCATATACATGCACATGTTCCCTTTATCATGACTTTTTTGTATAACTGTGATATGACATGTTGTTTATCTGCATTTTTACTTAAATAATAGATTCATAAATATTTGACATTACAGGGAATAAACTATTATATTCACAAATACATGAGTTTATACAGAAAGACTAAGCAAAAGATGCGAGGGCTGCGCTCGCTACAACAATAACGGACTAGTGGAATATCAAAAAAAAAGACAAAATGTGTTTTCACTTGGACTTCGGAGTGGATTTTATCTTCTTGGCATCCTTGAGCTTTTCCTTCTCTTCTATCTCAGTCTCACTGATAATACGCTTCGGTTTCTTCTTCCCTGGGACAGTGACACTGGGATCAATAGAAGATTTTTTAGCAAGTTCCTCAGTGATCGATCTAGTTGAAAGTTTAACGACTAACCTTGACCCACGATGTAGTGTCGCAAGAGGTTTAAGATTTTCAGGATTTATCTCCTCAACTTTCAACTGCACATGCTTATCTTGCTTGGCCTTCATCTCCGCCAAAGTCAGATCATCGACATTCCCTGCATCTCCAGTTATAATAATGTCAGGGTCTTCATCATGCCCGTCATTACCACCGTCATCTTTCAAAGCATCTATTATTTCATCATTATGAGGAGTTTCGGTGTTAGGTGGTACAGGAGCCTTGTCGACAACTTCCTTTCTCTTGCCTTCGTCGCCCTTCCCAGGTTCCGTAGCAGCGACTTTATCCCGCTTCTCCTGGGTCTCTTCAGTAGACTTTTTACCTGGAGATGTCTTTTGCAAATCGTCGGCCCTTTCAACTGGCTTAGTATCTACAAGCGAGAAGCAATAGTTATTAACTCAGGAGAAAACATGGGGTCTTCAATAGTCTGTCCGATAATATGACCAAAGGTAGAAATAGCTTTGATGAATTGAGGCAAAAAGGTGGAAATACCTTCAGTAGACTTCTCGACTTGAGTGGCAGTAACGTCGGAGGTAGACTTCGGTTATAGGAGACAAAAGGGAAACCTCAGGAATTCCTGGCCTTTCCAGGTCATGTCCCTCTACTCAAATGTCTTCGGCTGTAACAGAAGAGGAGCCGGCTTCGATGGTATTTTACCTTTGTCCTGACGCTTCTCTTCCTCCATAGCAGCAGCAATAAGTCTTCGCCCTTCGGCCAAGCGCACTGGTTCCTCACCTCTAAGAAATGTCTCCGTAAGCTTATTTTTGTCAATCGAATCCACTCCGAGTTCTGCTTTCCCCCATTCGACCAATTGGTCCCATGCATACACAAAGGGGAGTGGGATAGTCCTTAAGCCAAGCAAGGTCTCGGTGACGAATCACTTGAGCAAAGAATCCGACAATGGTTTCACCACTCTCGTCAATCTCCCTTTGAGCGTCTTTCAGTTGTTCATTGACTTCCTCAACTTGCTGAAAAGCCGTATTTACATTTCCTTCAGCAAGAGCTGCCCTCGTCTCAGCTTCCAATAACTTAGTCTCGAGCTCTGTGCTCTTTTTGATTAAATCTGCTTTCTCTTGAGCAAGACGAGTATTCTCAGATTTGGCATCCTCGGCCTGCTTCTTTAAATCTATACGCTCCTGACTATGGGATTCAAGCTCGGAATGATAGCGCTTTTGTAATTCCTCGAGCTGCTTCTAATAGTTATCTGCGTCGCGTTGTACAAGGGCAAGCTTAGCTTAGGCATCCTCCAGATCTTTCTCAGAGTTTACAATGGCCCTCGCATCATACTCAGCAGCGTCGGCCATGGTCTTTATGTCTGTCATCAATCACTAATAATTTAAGAAAGAGTCTTTGCATACTTCTTCATCTCTTTTATTGTTCATCCACGAAATCTATGGTAGCCTTGACATCGTTAACCCAATCAGATTTTATCGGTTGTAGTTTTGGGACAAAGTGCATGTGGCCGAAATGGTGTTCGGGAAATTGCTATCTCGGAACTTCCACTCTAGCCTGGTTCTCGTCATTGAGAATAACCGGCCTTGTGGTAGTTATGTCAACAGTGCGACGAGATAACTTCGTAGTGGGTCATTTCTTTCTTGCATCTTTCCCCGATTTTTGTTGCTTCCTTTTTGGATCAAGAACTTGCCTTGGGGTATCATCTTGAGGAATCATGCCCTTAGATGGAGCAAGAGGATTAGTCATGTACTTATCTTTCTCATGATGTGAAGGAAGGCTCTTGTGTTTGTATGAACCTTTGCGGTGTGGGGATCGAAAATGGGAAGGTCGGTAAGGCTTTGAAAGTCGATCCCTCCTTTTGTCTCTACCCATACTTTCATGTCGATCATGCCTCTCGTCGGGATCTATTGGGGGCATACTCAAACGAACATCTCGCATATGATATCGCTGCCACCCCATTTGACCTATAAGAAGAAATGAAGGAATATTAGAGTCAAAATTAACATACAACTCGAGTGCTGTGACGTGCGGTACTAGAGTGTAGTGTGTTTCCTAAAGTGGTGATTTCCCCCCAGACAAACCAGAGCCCAGGCTGAGGCCGGTATGAGAAATCTCCTTGGACTTTACTGGAGTAACTTCTTCTTCGGAAGTGAAAGCAAGAGGATTGGTCGCAAAGTCATCTGCAGTATAAAAGTTTTCGGGCAAGGGAAGATTTCCTAAATCCCGATACATAGGGTCATCAACTGTAGTCTTATCTCCTAAAGGACTGATTAATGGTAACTCCTTCGGAGAGATTGGCCTTTCAGGCATAGCTATGTCTTCACGAGTAAAATATTTATCTCTGTCCTTTTCAGCTATATTTGCCAGTTCGTCATCCTGAGTCGAAGAAGGAGAAGGAGAGTCCCTAAGGGGTACCGTTGGATTTTTCGAGCTATCTCCTACCTCAAGAATAATATCAACTGGGGGTATGTACACGTAAGGGCCTTCCCCATCCCCTATGCTACGAGTTATAGCAATAAGACGATGCATATGAAGATATTCATCCACCAAACACTCTTTGATGGTCAAGATTTTTTTTATCATCGTTGAGTAGCCGGTTCAAGCGATCAAATTGTAATGGATGTTTTTCTTGCGGTGGATTAGGAACTGCAAGTAAAAACAAGCAATGTTAGCATGTTTCCGAGGTCTAAAATTTAAAACATTGATGTCCTTACTTGACTTGAGCCACCTTCTGGCGCACCCTGGCTGCTGTCTAATGTAAAACCACTCAGGCTTTGGATCCCCAGCATTACTACTAAACGGAACAGTGATAATTTCCCTCTTTGGCATAGATTCGAAATATATAAAGGACGGAGTGTCGTTGTTTCGATGTTTGAAGTTGTAAAAGAAATGAACATCTTCAAAAGTCAACTCTTCACCAAGAATTTCTCTATAGGCTATGTACATGGTATACAAATAGGCGTAAGAATTGGGAAGAAGCTGCATGGGGGCAATCCTTAACTGTCTCAGGAAATCAATTATTAATGGTGGGAATGGAGGTATCGCTCCAACAGGACACATTAGTCTGGAAATAGCCATACATCCTTCTGGCGAATTATAGGGACGATCTGTTTTCAAAGGTAAAAGGGTATCTCCTTGAAGAATCCCATGCTTGAGGCGCATCCATATTAGTCTATCATTATCAATTGTCGACTCAACTGAATCTTTAGGCAAGTCCAAAATAACCGCATCCCTAAATTCGTCGGAGGCGCGATTATCTCCTATCCCTCCTTCTTCTTCTTCGCCGAGAGAGACATCGCCTCCAGAAGATGCTTCGCTATTATGAACTTCCATCTCGTAGTCTGGGCCTACGCTATTCCATCCTAAGTCTGAGGTGGAAGGTACATCCTTGACAGGTGGATTCTCGGATGATCTGGCAGCGTCTCTCCTTTCAGCTAGTATAGATGAGTGTTTTTCTGCCATTGTCGTTAAGCTATTGAAGATGCAATAGTGAGAGTTAGAGTAAATTTTCCCGTGTTCCCCTGTGCATGTGTGTGAGCTAAAGTGTACAAGTGTATATGAAATGACAATAGATAATCTAGTAAAGAAGTGCAGTGTAAAGATGAATAATGCAGTTATGCATTTACAAGCAGTCCAAAAGTCAAGTCAGAAAGGCTCTATCCTAACTGTCCATAAAGTAATTGACCACGACCAACATTGGTTAAGTTAGATGAATTATTTTTTAAAAGTTCTCTTGGATCGGTTCGGAAGTTAAATGGTAGTAGCTTCAGGTCGGTTCGAGTGTACATGTCGTGATCGGGTCGGCTCAAGTCCCCTTTGCTGTATTAAAATCGGATCGAGTGCCCAGATCATCAGCAGACAAATTCGAATATTTCACTGCATCAGATCGGATTGGAGGAGTTCCAGAAAAGGTGATTATGACCGGTTCGGTTGACCCCGAACCGAACCTCCCTTATGCCTTCAAGCCCATCCTCCTAATTCAACTTTCCTCTGCGGTTGCCATCAGTTTCACCAACCCGACCCGGCCAGATGAATCCTTTTCTCCTCCCTCTTGTGCCTCCCACTCCGAACCGATCCTATTCCTTTCTCTCTTCTTATCCTTCATTTCTCCATCAACATCGAACCCATCTCATTCCAAAGACTCATGCATTTTTGAGAAATTTGTCACGGCAAAACACCCATAAGCCAAATCCCATCCACCAACGCCTCGAGGAGGTGACAAGGCCACCAACGACGGTGGCGAGGAGAGAGAACACACCGCGCCACGCTTGGTATGATGTTGAACATAAATTCACTCAATATTACTTCTAAAATTCGAATGAGAATTAGTTAAAAAGGAATTAATCGAAGTTTTTGGCCTACCTATGTAATCGATTCAAAGATTAAAGAGGAATTCCGAAGATTTAAAGAGCTAGGCACTACTACAAAAGTGGGCATATTCGACACTATTTTACTGTGGCCGTAGATCAAAAAAGCGTTGCAGTAGCCCCTTTTTTCAAATAGGCAACACCAGGGGGGCGTGGCATCCGCGGCCGTTGCATTAGCCATCTAAGGCAACGCTTTAGCACATCTACTGCCACAGAAAGAAAGTGTTGCATTATAGACGTAATGCAACACTAATTGTACATAATGCAACATTATTCAGCGTTGCTTGAAAATTAGTTAGATCCTGGGTACCAGGTCACGATAGCGGCGGCCACGTCAGCTTTCCATGTCAGCTGCCACCGTGTCATACGACACGTCAGATCTCCACGTCAGCTGCACATGTGTCACATGCCATGTCAGCTGTGGCATTTACATGCCACGTGGACTTACTACTATTTTACGTAATGCAACATCACTGTATTATGGAATGCGACACCATTATCTTGAAACACGACATCAGGAAAAAAGCAAATGCAACAGTAAAAGAAGGCAAATACAACGCTTTAATTATAAATTTTGCAATATCAGTTTTTTACATAGAAGAAACACATCCGTTACATTCATCATCACATTAAAACCTTCAATACATACCGCCTTCAATACATCCGATCAAATATATAACACATACGATCAAATACATAATTTAAAAGTAGTAAAAGTGCCAACACATACCACCTTCAATACAAGTGCCAATAAATACAATTAGTGTGCATTCTACAAAGTAGCAATGCCATAAACCGGAAACTGTATCTCTATGTCATTTCAGGTCCTCCACTTGCCGACTGTATCTCCCCTCGTCATTTCAGATCCTGCAATTTGAATTTACAAGTTATTAATTTGATAAGTGCACATGTGCTTGTGCATGCATCTGTGCATTTGGCCATCTAATTAACTTATAAATCTTAGTGAGTTACGCATACAATTATAACAGTTGACCAATCAGCATTGGTCACTACGTGCCACCTCATCAGAAATAGAATTGAGTATGCTTCGTCTTCTGTGCAAGCATTTCCAGTTCACATATCTGCCTGACACCATCCATTGGGTCCCTCGCACATCCTTTCCAGCATCAGAACATCATCTCCTCCATATCCCCTAAACCCCAATCTTCGAAATTTTAAAAAGAAACAAAAACAATGGACTCGTCTCTATACATCACAGCCACTGTTATTAAGGGACATTGTAATTTCGAAGCTGTGCAAGACGTTCTTAAGGTGGCTGTCAATCATATTTCGTGGCCTATACGGGTAATACCCAACAACTCTTTTCTAGTATCATGCCCATCGTACATAATTCATGATCATGCCCTAATGTTGAAAGTTTTTACAAAACCTGGTGGTGCTATTTACCTGCAATCATGGTCTGATGAAGAATTTGAGCCCTCACCGGCATTAGAAGTGGAATCATGGGCTAAAGTTGATGGCTTTCCCGAGTTCCTAAAGAGTAATGTTCCTGCTGTTGAAGAAGTAATGAAGCCAATGGGACGTGTGCTTGCAATTGACGACTGTTACTGGTCTCAGTATGACCATACATCTTTCTACCTGAAAATGCAATTTTATGAAGGCATTGGCAATATAAATACTTTTGCTGCTCAAATCAATAACAAGGTTTACTTCATTAAGGTTCAGCGCTGTACCCATGCTCATCCTGGGACAAGGCCTAAACTTTTTTTTGTGAGCAATAGGGAGGAAGAGGTGGTTCCATGTTTGCATCATTACGGATGGGAATGGGAAATGGATTCAGATGAAAGATTTAATGCAATGATACGAGAAGCTGCTGAGCTACCCCCCTTACCAAGCTTATTTCCGGAAGCCGCCCATGACATACATATTGATAACCAAGCCCCAATGAACCAGAGGAATGATCAGTGGGTAGATATAGAAGTTGATCAGGAATTTGACTGGCCAAACTACCTCACCCCTTGTCCTGATGCTGCGGGTCCATCACATGCGGCTGCTCACTTCAGACCGGCTCTCCCACAGCCGCAAAGCCCTAACGAATCAGTTGGAAGTTCCACTGCCCCGCAACCCTGATCTGGTATGAATTGATGCTACTATAATTTCATTTTTTGGATGTGTATATATTAAGTTAACTTTATGATACTTTTGGATGTGGATGTGTATGTTATTTTTTGGATGTGTATGGTATGAACTGATCAATGCTGCCTTATTATACTTGTGCGTGTGTATATACTTGTGCGTGTATGGTATGAACTGATCGATTCTGCCTTATGATACTTGTGCGTGTGTGTATACTTGTGCGTGTATGGTATGAACTAATGTGTATTGTATGGACTGATGCTGCCTTATAATACTTGTGCGTGTGTGTTAGATACGGGTATTTGTATCACAAAACCGCAGTGCGACACATGTATTTGTATCACAAAACCTCAAGCATACAGTTGTATGTCATTTTTTGGATGTGTATGGTATGAACTGATGCAAAACTGAGCATATGTTTCCAAAATCGAAACATTGAAATTGGTAGTTTCCAAAATCAAATGGAAAATACCTGTGCGTGTTATAAGATACGGGTGAACGACTCGTCCGGATCGGGAAATTGTTAGCCTCAAGCACACCGCAGTGCAAACACACCGCATTACTACACATGTATATGTATCACAAAACCTCAAGCATACAATTATATGTCAGTGTAAATGAACGCAAAGTGCAAATCACTTTCGACTGTACAGTCCCCATTCCTTAACTAGCTCGATCTCTATAATAAACCAATGTCTTTTTCATGCCAATAGCCCTGTTCTCATGGTTTATTGCTGGGTACAATTTTCGAATAAACCTCAGCATAATCCCAAATCCCAAACCAATGGTCAAAGAGCAACTAATTACTCATAATCTAATATTTCATCGACTAATCACTCATAAACGAACGGGTTTCCCTAAGTTTGGGATGTCCAAGCAACTAATTACTCATAAGTGAATGGGTTTTCCAAAGTGTAACAAATGAACTACTTACTAATTACTCATAATCCAATCTATAATAAGCGTAACTAATTCACAGTGCTATACAAACTGAACCTGAGTGAAAAAACTGGCAATGTCAATGCCCTGAGCAATCAATGCTAGAAAGCATTTCAAAGCTTCAACCTTTTCAGAATAAAATTTGCTGTCGAGGAGAGGAGTGATACTGACGTGAATTTAGGTTTAAATTTTTGTCAATAGTAAAAAGGGGGAAAACGATTAGATGATAGAGAAGAAAACAATTTCGTGAAGGGAGAAGATCGCGCCAAAATTTTGTCAAAATAATGCAATGACGTGGCTGTCAATGATTGGATGATGGCTATCGTTAAGATCATCAGACTAACAGATGGTTTGAACCGTTGGATTAATCTTGCATCTACGGTTGGGGTTTTAATATATTGATAAGGCGGATCGCTGAGCTGGATTATATATATGTAATGCTACGCTTTTAACTGGTGTTGCACGTCAAAACACTAAAATTCCCACCGCAACAGTGCATTCACATATAATGCAACAACATATGAATATTGTTGCAGAAGATCAAAGAAAGCATAGCTTTCGCCACACTTTTCATGCAACGCACACAAATTAGTGTCGAATATGCCCACTTTTGTAGTAGTGAGGGTTTTTCTTGTCATTTGAGTGAAACCTGGAAAGCGAAGGGAATAAAAAGAAAATAAGGAATAATGGGAGAGATAGTGAATTTATATAAACGTGGAACGACCTTTTGTATTCTTGCCAACGTGTCATCCTATTCCGATCGGACCGAAAGGCAGGCCCGTGGTTATTTGGCCCATTAACTTAATGGCATCAGTATGCAAGCAGGATCTTTTGGATCAGATCCGAACCCAAGCATAACCCCAGGTATTAACTCAACATATGAAATTAACTCCAAAGAAGAAGCAATTATTTCAAAGAAAAACATACAAAAGTTTACCTGGAGGAGCTTTTGAACATCAAGTAGGGTTCTCAAAGTTATTTGAAATGAAGGAAGCGACTTGCCAATCCTATGGTGTATTTATAGACCTCAAAAGATGTGTATTAATGAAGCAGCATGTCCCTACAAACGAATGGAAGAAATTATTCAATGGTTTTGGTTCAGAAACCAATAGTTAGACTATTTCGAAGCACACTCTATCTTCAATAGAAACGCACTTCGAGGGGGCAAAATGTTAGCCTATTTTGTGAACTAGGCTACACAAAATTGGAAGATCAAATAGTGAAGAATGTTGACCAAGAGAAACATTCCTTGGAAGATCAGATCAGATCAGACCTTCGCAGCCAACTTGAGGTTATGTGGAACAGAAAATGGAAGAATGAGAACATGACCGGATCGGTTTAGAGAACCCCGATCTGACACCTTTCTCCTCTACATACCCGATCCGATCGCAGGGAGCTGCTATAGTTACAGACCACATTCCCTGAAGACTCGGAGTAGTTAGAAGACCATTCCTCCACGTTCACCCACTAACTTGATGTGCTGGCACCATCTTAAGAGATCCGGACCCGATACTAATGGGATAGGCTCCACGTGGATTCGAACCGAAGTCATTCCAGAAGCATTTTCCGCCTATAGATACACCACCAAGGCACATTTGAAAGGATCTTTTGGCATTTTCAGAACTCAAACTCCTTAGCTATCCGAATTTCATCATCATTTTCAGATTGCAATCATCATTTAAAAGCATATTTCAGAGGAGATTGAGTGAATTCATACATTATATGAGTGAAATTGAGTGAAAATCATTGTTGTATTTGTTTTCAAATCATCAATTTGAAGAGTAGAAAGTGGACGTAGGCTACTAACGCTGAACCACTATAAACCGTGTGTTTCTTCTTCATTTTCGATTTCATTTCCATAGAATTATTTCTGATTTGGGTGTTAGAGCGATTTTTAGATCTAACACTTTCAATTTATAAAACGAAATTTTAGTTTCTTACATCCGTTAGAAAGATATAGTTAATTGGATTCAAATATTTCTTGTTTCGTCCAATTCTGACTTAAAACGAATTCTGTATATTCAATAAAAATTTGAAATCGAATTTTCAAACTACCATGCCATTTCAGGCTCGTTTTATAATTAAAATAAATTTATTCGTTTTAACTTCGTCGAAATTAAATTTTTCGTCGTTATTATTTAAAATAAATCATTTTAAATATTCAAAATCCATTAAAATTGCCAAAATAATTTTTTTTTAATTAGTTCTAATTTTCTAGGTTGTTACAGATTTAAAAGACTTCTCCGGGGGCATCCGACAAATTCGACAAGTGTCTGAGTTATATAGTCACAATGAATAACGGATTTAAAAGACCTCTTCGGGGGCATCCGACAAATTAGACAGGTGTCTGATTATTCAGTCACAACGAATAATTAATTTAAAAGACTTCTTCGGAGGCGTCCAATCATTTGCGTAGAATCTGGTCATCCCAGATGTGAAGAATGTTGGCCAAAGAACTCTTCGGAGGCGGCCAATCATTTGCGTAGCATTTGGTCATCCCAGATGTGAAGAATGTTAGCCAAAAACCTCTTCGGTGGCGTCTAGTCATTTGCGTAACATCTATCATCCCAGATGCGACAACTGTTAGGCTTTGATGACCTTTTTTAAGGCGTCTGATTAGTTCGTTAGAGTTCTGATCATCTCAAACTCGACGATCAGCAGGCCTAAATGACCTCTTCAGAGGCGTCCAATTAATTGGCGAAGCATTGGTTCATCTCAGATACGGCGAATGTTGGGCTGAAATTTAATGTCCTCCCCAAATGGGGCATAAAATTTAAAGCATTCCCTAAGCAGGGGCATCCCTTGTGAATCTACCAATGCTTGGATTGATCGGGCTAATCAATTGACGAAAGTCTCTAATGGCTGAATTAACTAGAAGGATAGTGACGAATATTGGACCGAAATAAATATGAAACTTCTCAAGCAAGGGCATAGAAAGTAAAAGCTTGTCAAAGAAGAAGCGCAAGATCGACCAACCAAGCTAAGCTTTCGAATAAATAAGCAAGCTTAAAAGCTTTAAATACAATTACGAGAGCCAAAAGTCCACATTACACACACACACACACACACACACACACACACATATATATATATATATATATATATTGTGTGTGTATATACAGAAGCTTCCAATGCCTCAGTAATAGTCGAAGAAAACTCATCAAGGTCGTTCGTGCCCAGTTTTAGTAATTTCTGATGACCCATGATATGGGGGTGACACCACCACATTGAGAAAAATCAATGCATGGAAAACATACCACTAGCTCATCACGACACTACGGCAAGTAAAAGACGTGTCCTCAGCAAAGAAACGAACATATGGAAATGCACAAGCTGAATTACAGCAAAACAGAAGCATTTTTGTATCGTAGAATAAGTTGTGTACATAGTATAACACTACAAGAAAAACACCCTATTGCAACTGGCTATTTGCAACAGGCGATATATGACAGTTGCAGTAAATGATATTTAGCCACAGACCATTCGTAGAAGTTGCAATAGATGAGATTTTGCAACAAGCTTTTTCTTTCTATTGCAAATAACATGTTTTTAGCAACTGCGCTTCTCTTCTACTTGCAAAAACATATCTTTAACAACTGCTCTTCCAGACATGTTGCAAAATAATATCTTTAGCAACTTTTTTCGCCAGTTGCAATAACTGTGTCTTTTTACAAGTGGTAAAGCCAGTTGCGAAAAACACACTAAAAATAAGTAGTAGTTTTTAATTAAGAAGTCATAAACGACTACTTATAATTAACCATCAATAAATAAGCATTAGTTTTTAATGATTAATTTTAATAATTAATTTTAAATAATTACTATTAAATAATTAAATATTAGTAATTATGTAATAATTAAGATTAATATTTAGTAATTATTAACTAATAACAAATTTTAATTATTATAAAATGATACTTATAATTGATAAGTAAATAATAATAATTAATAGTTAAAAAATAATAAAATAAATAAATATTAGATAATAATAATTAATTAATAATAACAAACTAATGGATAAAAATTAATAATTAATTTGAAATACGAATATGTATAAATAATAAATAAAAAATTCATAATCAATAAATAAATAATAATTGATTAATATTACTATTAAGGGGTAATTAATCATTTATAATAATCTTTTGTATGAATTAATTTATAATTTGTGTTTGAAAGATGTATTTTTATGAATTAATTAATTATTTGTCATTAATAATTGTTGACATTGCTGCTTTTAATTTTTTAAGTAGTTTTTAATTTATATTAAATTATTGTTTAAATGAGACAGAATTTCTAAAAAATGATGCTTTTATATATGTTTAAAAATAACAATTGATACTCTTTGAGTTTAGCTATTTACAACTGTGATCATATGACAGTTGCAATAAGTAATCTTCAACCTCTAACATTTTCTGCCTAGTAAATTATTTTTACTTGGACCACCATAACTTTCGTTTTCCGCTTCACATTTTCAACTACCACTTCATATCATCTTTGTAACAACCCTGATTTTTGGAGCCAATTTAAAATTTTATTTTAAGTGATTTTAATGAGTTTTCGATATTTAAAATGATTTATTTTAAATAAAAATGATTGAAAGTTGATTTAAATCGAAGTTAGAATGAATAATTTAATTTTAATTATAAAAAGAGTTAGAAATAGCGCGGTAGTTTAAAAAGTCAAACTTGAACTTTGACTGACCATACAGGATGCAAAATTTAACGGATTTTAGTGAAACTAGAAATAATTAAATCTGTTTAATCATATCTTTCTAACGAATCTGAAAAATCGAAATTTCATAGCGGAAATCAAAAGTTTTGCCCAAATTAAAATTTAGGAAGGTCGCTATGAAATTTATATATAATATATAAAGGACAAAAATGCTACTTTTTGCATACGAAGGAATTTGAACTCGAAACCACTTCCATTGAGTTAAGAATGATATTTCTGCATTGAAAAAGTATAAACACTTATATATTTTGAGTTTCGAAAATTATTTGTTTAAAAATGTATTTTTAATATTAAATATATACGCCTTGAAAATAGCCATTTTTCAGATAGGCTCAGAATTCAACAAAAATAATTTTGTCGGGTTCGTATCGTCAAAACAAAGCTAAAAATGATTTTTCGGTAATTTTTATAATTAATATATAATTATAATTGATTTTTCGTTGTGAACGGATAATTTTCGAATTTAAAAATTCATTAAAAATTCATACGGGCTCAGAACTGAACGAAATTAATTTTTCTAGGTCCGCAGCGTCAAAACATAGCTAAATATATTTTTCGGGAATTTTTGGAATTAATTTGTGGCCCCGGTGAATTTTCATGTACGGTTGAATAAAAAAATTAAAGGATTTATGTTGAAAATAAATAAAAAATGCTGTAAACTTCGAAATTGGGCCACGAGACCTATCCCATTGTGTTCAGAAGGCATCAAAACCTTAAGTTTGACAGTCTTTGGGCCTAATTCTGAGTTCGGAGCTAATCGGGCCTTTTAGTGAATAAAATAATATAAAATATACCCCCTTTCACAGAAATCGAGACGCTCCTTCTCAAACTCACGCACGCTGAAACCCATCAGCCGCCTCCCCCTTTCCACCTTCTCTCCTCCCTATCTCCTAATCCACTCACTTTTAGACTCAGCCGTAGTTAAACTTTTTGTAGCTCTCCTCAATCTCTTCGATTCTAGACAAGTTTCACATCAAACCGTTGCCCATAGCTCTCGAATCACCTGTCCAAACCCGCTAACTTCATGGACCCGCCGCCACCAGCACGTGCCACCTCACCTCCCCTTATTCCCGGCGTGGATGCACCCCTCCAAGCTCTCCAATCTCCAACAAACGGCACCCAAAACCGTTGATCCAATCTCAAGTTATCGCGATTCGAAGTTTTGAACAATTCAAAGGTTATATAAATTTTAATTTTATTGATTTGCAACGCTTGATTTCGTTGCTAACTTTAATTTCAATTATTAAAAACATGTTTTGATCCAATTCAATGTAGAACCCGACAAATTTAACAATCTTGGAACAACGTGACATAACACAACATCATAGATATGTGTGAACAAGTTACTGACTTTCAATTCGTTCTAGATCTGACAATACAAAGGTGAGAATTTCTGATCTATTTTAAATTAAAATTTAATTTTAATTTATTTTCTCGAATAAAATAATATTCTGTATATATGTATACGTGCAATAATTTAGATCTGTGCTGTAATGGATTGTACTTCTTTATTCCGATTTGTTTGTGCGCTACTATTGTATCGTTCATTATTTCATGTACATCGCGTTATTATTATGATGTTCATTATTTTCTGTATGCACTGTAGTCAAGATATTGTTTTATTTCATTTGTACACACGCTGTTATTTTTATCTATTATTTTTAGATCTATTCTTTAAGATCTGAAACTACGACACCGCTATTCATATCTATTTATTTATTCGTAGATAATGAAAGTTTGGTCCTTTTATTTTGATTCACAAAATAATGGAAGTTTAGATCTTTATTTTTATATATAAGTAATGATAGGATCATTTTGAAATAAATTTGGATCTTTATTTTTAATAAAGATAGAATGAAAGTTTGGATCTTGGTTTCTTAATTAAGAAAATAATAAGTTGAAAATTTAAGATTTATTCTTTTATTTTGATTTTGATTTACCACTTAAATAAAGATTTATTCTTTTATTTTGATTTATCAAGTAAATAGGATTTAGAACTTTGTTTTAAAATAAATAGAGTTAATAAAGACTAGATCTTTAAAAGATGGAAACTTTGTTTGTAAGACAAAATTACGTTTTTATATGTAACTAAAGAAATAAGGTTTGGCTTTTATTTTGAAATAAAAGCAATGAAATAATGATTGAATCTTTATTCTGATTCATAAAATATAAAAGCATCATCTTAGTTAGATTATGTTATGTAATATAAAACATCATATTAGTCATATTCTATTATGTAATATAAAAACTGTCAGTATAGGTAAAAATGTAATGTCAGTTAAATATGCCATGTTAATATAAAATATTCATGTTAGAGGAAATATCTTTTGCGTATAATAATGTCATGTTAAAGAAATTTGTCATTTATCTATAAATGTCATTTTCAGTTACATTTTGGAATGTCATATTTCACCGTCAGTTTAGAAGCATTAAAATGATAGATTTGCTAATTCATATTTTACTGTCGTTTTGGATGTAGTAAAAGAAAAAAATAATTTTTATGTTATATTTTTATTGTCTTTTTAGAGGCAATAAAAAGATAGAATTTTAAGGTTGCATTATGTTTTGTTTATTCAAAACATTACCATTTGTTAGAAAACATTTCATGTAAATTAGATGTCATTTATGTTAGATAACATGAAATGTTAGAATATAAAAATATTCTTTTTATGTTATTAGGAATCGTTAGAATTGCTAGACATTAAAAATATTCCTTTTATTGTTTGCTTGTAATGTTAGCAATATCTATATGTTGAAAACATTATTCTTAACATACTAGAAAAGAGGAAAAGAAAAAATATATAAAAGTATGTTAGGACATAAAAAAAAAAAATCATTTTGTTAGTAACGTCATATGATAATAAAAATGCACATTTTGTTGGTAGCGTCATATGAGAATATCATTTTTATGTCAATATGTTAGAATATCATTTTTATGTCGACATGTTAGAATTATCATGTTAATGTTGACATAGTAGAATTTGTCATTTTATGGTTGATATAATAGAATTATCATTTTATGAAATGCCAACATAAAATATTCATTTTAGGCTATGTTGGAACCGTCAACGTAAAATATTCATTTTATGTTATGATAGAACCGTCAACACAAAAATCACAATTTAGTTAGAATATTTTTGTGTAGAGAAAAAGTACATTTTTAATATAAAATGTTGCATTAGATAATAACGTCATGTTATGTTATTTAGAAATGAATAATTTCACCGTCATGTTATATTATTTAGAAATGAATATTTTCACTGTTATGTTGTGTTAATTAGAGAAACAATATTTTTACCGTCACGTTATGTCAGGTAGAAATGAACATTTTTGCCAATGTAAAGTAGTAGCGACAAAAATCATATTTTAGTCAATGTAAAATGTTAGCAATGAAATTTACATTTTTATTTTGTAAACAAAAGTATGAACTTGCATTGTACATAAATTTAAATTTTTATAGGTAAACAAAAGTAGGCATGTGCATTGATAATAAAGATCACATTTTTATTATGTAACTTAGAATGAGAACTTGCATTGCAAATAAAATTTTCATTTTTATTTGAACTAAAGATATAATATTTGCTATGCAAATAAAAATTACATTTTTTTTTGTAACTATGATATGAAATTTGGCAAGCAAACAAAATTTACATTTCCCAATGTCGCTATGATATAGGATTTTCTATGCGAACAAAATTTACATTTTTATATGTAACAATGAATGAGGATTTTCTATGTAAACAAAATTTACATTTTTATAAGTAACTATAAATGAGAATTTGCACTGTAAATTAGAATTACATTTTTATTATGTAATTAAAGTATGATATTGCATTGTAAATTAAAATTACATTTTTATGATGTCACCTAAGAATAGAGTTTACATTGCCATTATAAAAAGTTAAGATCATTTTGGTTTTGCATTGAAAAAAAAAATTATTATTTTTGCTTGGCATTGAAAGAATAATAAAGTTATTATTTTCGTTACATGGAAATTAAACAAACAAAAATATATTCATTTGTATAGAAATGAAGTTGACACCGAAATATATTGCATTTTTGGTTAGGAGTTGAATGACACAAAAATACTCATTTTTGTTAGATTATAAGTGACGTACAAAAATATTCATTTTTGTTGTAATTGGAATGACACACAAAATATACATTTTGTGTATATGATATGTATAAAAAAGAAAAAAAAAATCTTTTTGTCAAATGTGAAAGAATGAATAGAAAAAGACTACATTTATATGTGATGAAAGAATGAATAGAGATTTACATTTTTCAATATAAATAAAGGATGAATAGGAATTTACATTCTATATGTAAATAGACTATGAAATAGACATTTACATTTTCAATGTAAAATAAAAGAATACATTTATTTACATTTATTTTGTAAATAGGATAAAGAAAAGAATAATTTATTCACAATTAGTGTCAATAAACATGACATAAAAGGATAGGAAATTTTATTTACATTAGTGTAAATAAAACATGATATAAGAAAAGGGACATTTTTATTTACTATTTAGTGTAAATACAATGCAAAACATAGAAAAAGTATTACATATTTTTGTTTGCATTTCTAGATGCAAACAAAATATAGAAAAAGAATTACATATGTTGTTTGCCTTTTTATATGTAAACAAACATAGAAGAAAAGGAATTATATTTCTTATTTGCATTTTTGGATTTTGAGAAATGTGAAATTCAAAATTTCACAAAAGCAGCGCTAAAACCATATATGACCTGAAACGTCGTTTTTATAAAACGAGTTATTTTTATTGAAATAAAGTAGGATTAAAATTGTTATAAATTATTAATAACAATATGAAACAGGTTTTCAAATATATATACGAGAATTATTTGGAAAGTCCGAGTCTATCTCATTCCAAATAATTTGAACAACATTTAAAATTCAAGAGTTGAAGACGGCGATTGAAGACCGACGATCTTCATATCGAATGGACGACGACTGCTGATGCCTGTGATTGGAGTAGCTACCTTGAAGGGGCAACAGTGGTGGCCGTACGGACGTAGTGTTGAGTAGTACGGATTTGACTTTCGCTCAAACCCAGAGCATAAGCTTATAAATGGATTGTGTGTCTGACATCGTACTCCATTAAATATCATGTTATTAATCTTCTGTCGAATGTATGGATGTTTGGTGGTGGAGAATTTATTCTCTTGCTTAACACTCGTTCATATATTTCGGCAAAGGATTGGTAGTGTGATATGGAGTGGCGATGTAGCATGCTAAGATGCATATGATCAAGGCTTTGTTGAAAAGCAGGCCTTGTGGGATGATCAAAGCATAGCCTGTTTAGGCATAGTTTTGTGTATAGCGTGACTTCGCGAGCCTCACACACCAGCGGAGTCTAAAACGGGAGAAGGGAACGCAGGGAGAGCAGCACGTTTCTTTCTAGCTAGAAGTGGTGTTTAGGCTTTAACACGGCCCGACATTTTACTTATGTGGATGATGGAATGAGGCGCCTCGGATGATAGGTCCTATAGGACTGGGAAACGTGTGTTCAGGAATAACTAATTCGCAACTCGTATGGTGGACCGGCCCTGTAGCTTTCCAAGGGTTCACTGCGGGGGATCCTGAGACATTTGCTAGAGTGTCTCGAATTGGTAGGAGCTCCTCCCTAGCCTTGACTCATGATGGAAACCAAAATCCAAATACGACCCTACGAATTTGATTGTATTACTAGTATGGAGGCATAGTAGTATGGGATACTATTCTTCCTAGGATTTATACATTTACTTTGAAATGTTTTGATATATACTAATAATAATATTAAACTCGTATTTGTCGTACTTAGCATGTTTAATCACTATAAGGTAAAATCCTATCCTCTGGTTTGTGTTGCATTGTGTGATGGGACCTGGGTCTTATGTTGATTCCATTTTTCTCAAAAGCATGACGTTGTTTTACGATATACTTATTATTTGTTCTGACACATTTATGCACCGGCAATCCGTTGGAGTAAACCCGTTCCGCGATAGCGGCGTGGTCCTTGGCTTTGCCTTATTACTATTAGTTAAATTAGTTAAGAATTCTCACACCAGTCCCATGACTGACCCATTGTTTGTTTCCACCTTTACAAACTCGGGTGCCCTCTTTCTACACGGGCAGTCGAGAAGTTTGTCTACAGGTTCATATTTCGAGCAGGATTCTAGATTGAAGCCTAAAGCTGTGTCCAGAGCATAGTTGTTTCCGCTGCCTTAGTTATTTTATTTCCGCCGCAATGTATTATAATAATGTAAAATTATCTTCCGCTGTAATTATTAGTCAATGTACTCTGATATTCTGTACTTTGATGTAACATTTATTATTGATGTTATAAAAGTCTGTTGTTATTGTTCTGATTTTGTTATATTCCCAAAGTTAATGTAGGCGGGATTTGAACGGTCTTGGTCGATATTGTGATCGATTAAGGCAGAGCAAAATCCGACTCGTTACAATCTTGTTCAAACTCGGCTGCTTCACATTATCCTCAAATATCGCTTCACATTATCTTGTTCGAACTCGACCTCCATGATTCCTCCTTCTCCCATGTTATACCACCTGCTCTTCTCCCTTTCGATTTTTAATAGTTAACATTGTATAATTAACTATTAGTAATTATGTAATAAATAAGATTCACATTTAATAATTTTTAACTAATAATAAATATCTAATTTTTATAAAGTGATATCTATAATTAAGAACAATAATTTGCAAATAATTAATAATGAAATAATAATATAATTCATAATTAAACAATAATCAAATAAATAATTAATATTTTCCACATCCATCTGGCTGTCGGTTTTGTTCGCTGATTGGGTTGGTTTGTACACATCCGCCCACGCCTGTAATTTTCTTTTAAAAAAAGGGTAAATTTTCTGAAAAAACAATAACCGTGTAACTTAATTTCGAATTAGGTTTTAACTTTCGTTAACCCGCCCACACCCTGTAATAATTTACTCTTACCGCCTTTAATTTTCATCTCCTGCTTTACATCATCCCCAAAAGCCAGCAAATTAGTTGTACCGCATATCCTTTAGATCCAGAAAATTTGAAATTAAACTCAATTTCGCAAGACCACTCGGTGGCGAACGCCATGGTGACCGATCTCCAGATCAGTGGTGACGTACCATGTTGCCTTCTTCCTTTCGTCTTCTCCTGACCCGACCGTCCTCCCCCTTCCTCAATCCAAAGCAATGACCCTGCTTCCCAGCCGAGGCCCACCAGTACACCTCTGCACAAAGCTCCAACCGCCGCCATATCAGTCCAATGCACCTCTGTACAGCTGGCCTCCTCCTTCTTTCCTGGGAAGTTCATCGCACGCTTCTACACGCGCTTGTTGCTCCAAGTCTACCTCCATTTGAACTGCCATCTCAGAAGCAGGTTTCATATTCTGAGGTCAATCCTTTTTCTCTTCTCTCTCATTTTGATTTTTGATTTTCAATTTCTTCAGTTATGTTTTAGCTCATGGACATTTCTGCATATTTTTTGGAATGATTTGGATTTTAGAGATAGTGAGATTTCTAATCTTAAACCATGTTTAAGTTTTCACTCAATACGAAGCATGAAAGATTTGGTCTTTATTATTTTTATTGCGATATAATTTGTTCGTAGTAGGTTTAAAGAAATATAAGCATACTTGAGTTATTAGTTTTCAAATATATGCGTACTGGAATGTGAAGTGTACAAAGTAAGAAAATCAACTATATGCTTGTTTTATTTCTCTGTCCACATTTTAGAACATGAAGACGTCCAAGCTTCAGTTTTCAAAAAACTATACATCTCAGGGTTAGCGGGAAAGAAAGGAAAGATTGGCGACAAAAAGGAAAGAAAGGATCAAGGCAAGTAATCAGTACGTATGATATAATTTAAGGTTTAACTAATTGCATAATGGATAACCTGAGAGCATTGTAGCTGCACCAGAGGTTGATACTAATTAAAAAGGAAAATCAAAAGAAACATCTACTCATACCGATTGAGACTGTGTTTCACAACCTCCATTCTAGCACATAAAGGCATCATATTCTCTCTCTCTCTCTATATATATATATATATATGTGTGTGTGTGTGTGTGTGTGTGTGTGTGTTCCGTTTAGTATTAATCATGTCATTTGCAATTTCGTTTTTCTTTTGTTATTACAGGAGATTGCTTCTGAATACAAAGTAAGGGCAATATCTACCTTCAAGTTTATCAAGGACGGTGCTGTCATTGATGAAATTGTTGGTGCGAGTAAACAAGAGTTGGAGAGGAAGGTTCAGCAACACAAGGATGTTCAAGCTGCTTGAACTTTGATCCTCTCTGCTTTTTACCAGTATTTTATGTTTAGTGTTTGATTACCTGGTGCGTTGAAATTTTCTGTGTTTTTTCTTAATATTAGTTCAGGTTAGCAGGAAAGAAAGGAACCATTCAGTCCACTTAATATTAGTTCGGGTTAGCGGGAAAGAAAGGAAAGATTGGTTTTGGGATGGCTGTTAATAGGGTATTGATAGGATTTTCAAGGAAGAAATGTGCAATTAAATTGCAGTTGACATAGACATGGTTGGTATGGTGGCATCAACAATGTCTGTTTACATTTTGGTACTTGTACTGTGTTGCATATGATGAAAATGGTGTGCATCCTGGAATGCTTTGTTTAGTATTTGGTGCACAATTGAGGTGTTGTCTAATTCTTACAGGTATGATGGGATGTCAGTTGTTGATATTTCTGCTACCCCAGGTATGTGTTTTATGGTATCCTTTCGATTTCCTGATAATTATTATTTTACAGGTATAGGAATGAATAAAAAAACTCAAATATGAAGAACATTTCAACATACATGTATAATTATATGGAAAAATATCTAATGTCGATATCATAGAAAAAACATATTACAAAAACATATGCATGATTCAGACCTAACTATAAAAATAGACCTAGTTATGCATAGGTAGTGTGTTTATGTTCAGAGGCTGAAGATCTGATAAGATTTTGTGCTGTCATTAGCTTCTTTTTCCCTACAAGATTGGAGTTACATAATAACACAAGAACCTAACTAAGTGAGTTGCTGTTCCTTAATAGAGCTCGGTATTTCTTTTTTCACAAAAAATGTGAGGAATTATGTTGTTTTTCCTACATATACCGTTGTTAACTTTAATATATTTTTTATTCTTTTTCAAGTTATGCTCATTTTATTATTTTTATGAATGCATTTCTTCATGTCGTTTTAGATGATAAAAAATAAGAATGTGACGCGAGAAATGAAAGATCTAGCAATGAATGAAAGTAATATACATGTCATTCTAAATTCTAAGTTACTATTAAGTTAGAAGAGATTTTTTTAATAACATCAAATCCTGTGTGTAACATAAGCAAGAAAAGGTTGAAGTAGTTACAGATTATTGTTGATCACTAATGAATTTATAAAGTTTTTCTTCAAGAACTTTTAATCTTTCGTGAACTTCAATGAAATCGATTGTTTATATGATTTTATTGCACTATAAATATTTTACTCAAGGGTAGTACTTAGTATTTAACTTTTTTGTGGATATATCCAAATGTTGACATTTCATCCCTAAACCTTTACCTCTCTTCTACAGGTCCATATAGTCACCATATGATATGATACGATGTACTATGCACAAATGAAAGATTCTGAAGGCAAAGGGGTATCATGCCTGGATTATTAATGGTATGCTTCTCCCTTCTCCATATGGATCCTTGATATCACATCACTATATTCCAAGCGGGCAATAACGACTCAAAACAATGAAATAAAATGGCCAGGTTTGAAGTTAATGGCAGGATCTGGAAAATAAAAAGCTACCCTTTGGAAGGATGTTGCGGCTCTATCGACAAGTGATGAGAGGGGATTTGGGTGTAGGGCTTCCATTCAGGTATGAATGGGATGTCTTTTAAAACTGCAGTGGTGTAGGCGATAAGAGACCAACTTTAGTATGTTCATAATGCTAAGGGTAGATTAGGGTCACATTCAATTATTTCCATTAGGCTGTCAAATTGGCTTTTTCATAATTAATTGTTGTATTTCTCATTACTGACTAAGCTTTCTTGGACAATAGTTTATATGTTGATTTGTTAATTAAGGCTGTTTATACAAAAAAAGTTACTATATTTATAAACTAGCCAAAAAAAGGTACTGTATTTATGAACTAGCCAAAAAATAGGTACTGTATTTATGAACTAGCCAAAAAAAAGGTACTGTATTTATGAAATCGCCAAACAATTCTTACCATTTAATCATCTCGAATATAGTTTGTGCAATGTATCTTTTGGATAAGTTTTTTTTTATATCGGGGGGACATTGCTTTGATGTGTTTGAAAGAGCTGAAGTGAGTGCATCGGTGGCTTTGTTTGTTAACAGTTTAAAACGCGGCGAGTGAATGAAAGACACAATGCATTAGATTGAAATGCACGGTGGTAGGGATATATAATTTGTGTCATTGAATTTGGATGTGGGAGAGGAATGATTCTGGTTAATGCTTTGATCAATTTATTTTGAAAATAATTTGTAATCTTGAAGAGAAATGTTGATATATATATATATATATATACACACACACACACACACACACATTTGTAACCATCTTTGCCAATGTATTGTTTTCTCTTGAATTTACAAATATTGTAATAAAATTTGAACTTCTGTGGATATGTAATAAAATATTTTAGAGTAGTGTCATCTTTGAGCTGATATTTAAATTGTATCTATTTTAATTTATGAAATCGGGATTTTATAATAGTTGAAATTGCAATACATTTTGTAAAAGATTCAATTGCAATGGACAAAAACAGTTGTGAAAAATTCTTTTGCAACAGGCACAAAATTGTATAAGATTATTTTGCAACTGTCATTTGTTGTTGCAAAAGAATCAGTTGCAATAGCAAAGGCCTGTTGCAAAAAAGTATACAGCAACATCTTATTGCAATAGCGGAAAATGTTGCGGACCTTTTACAGCTCCGGCTATACCAACTGGCGCAGGCCTGTTGCAATTGGTCTACTACAACAGATATTGACTATTGCGAAAAGTGTTTTTTGTTGTATTGTATAGAAGCGAAGGCTGACAATCGCACAATGTCTATTCGAAAGAAGTCATAAGCAAAAAATCTACGTGAGATGTAAAAGAGCAGTACGAGATTCTTCACCCAGAAAGTCTGTAATAAGCTCCTCCTCGTCATAATCTTCAAGGTCAACAAGAATTGATTCCAAACCTCAACCAACGTGACAGGGAAGCTATAATATTCTGAACAAGGTAGCATCGGCTTCAACTTGAGCATAACTTGATCCACTGCCGTTTTGTCTAAAAGAATCTAATCTCTCAAGCCCAATTATTCTTTCTTCCAAAGAGAAAATTTCTGACTCATGAAAAGCAGTCTTTTCCCACAAACTAGCATTGGCTTGATGTATGGCTAATCTATTCTCGGCAGTCTTTTGAGCCAAACGGACAAATTAAGTTTAAGCGATTAGCAAGGCTAGGCTTTCTTCTGCTTGCAAGGAAAAATCACACCCGAGGGCATAGCGGGATCCAAGCACTTTTTCAATGCGAACTCTCGGTGGAATTTCCCAATACAACATCTTCGTCAAAGGCCGAGGGCATCCGATGCTTCAGGCATAAAGCGAGAAGCAGAAGGAATTCCTCGAGAAGGAAAGAATCAACCTTTAAGGACTCAAACATATAATCAATTGCTAAAGCCGGGTTCCTAGAAATATTAGCATGCTTAGAAGCTTTAAATAAGCCGGTAAAAGCAAAAAGACTTTGCCAATAAATTAGAAGCTTCGAGTGTGACAATTAGAATCAAGGAAATTCGACAAAGTAGATCACATTCATCTCATGCAATTCATGATGACCCATGGCAAAAGAGTTAAAAAAAACCATAAAAGGATCGAAGAATGCTTAGAAAACATACCAGGGGTCGATCACAATATAGCAATAAGCCAAAAATTGACAAGCACTCATCAATAAAGTCGATATGCCTTGGAAATTCAACTGGTTAACGTCGATTGGTTACAAGCTTCATAGAGAAGAAAAGGTGAATACATCGGTCAGTTACACTAAAAGCAATCTCCTATTAGAGAGAACTTTTTTGCTAAAAACAAATTAAGAGTCTTTCAACACAAGAGCTCCCTCGTCTGCAAAACTCCAGTCGTATATAACTCAAAGAACCTGATGGTACTCTACTTCAAACCCGAAGATAAATGATGCTTAAAAGGCGACTATGCTAAAATGGCATAGCTCGAATCCCATAGAGAGATGACATTTCTCTAGGAATTGAAGCTAATATCCATCAACGGTATCAACATGAGTTATAAAAAAGGGTGAGCAATAATCATGCACTGGGGCAAGCAGTTTTGAAGCTGAGATTTGAAGTTTTGCTCAACCCAGGATGATTCGTGGTATCAAAGACTGTTAGAAAAAATGACGATATCGCAAGGCTGTAATATCCAAAAGAGCATCCCATAATACGAAGTAAGTCAATATATAAGCAAAAGTAGTAATAACGCAAGAGGTGATTCGTTATTGCACAACATTCAAATTCCAAGACCAAGTTCCAAGGCTCAAGATTCTCGGGATGGATACTACAAAAGCAGCGTAAAAAATGCTGGCCCGACACAACTTATTAAGTGATGCACATAAGCTACTAAGTTTACCAAAAATCTTGCGGTCATGACCACCCAAAAGGATTGGTGAAGAACATGAGTCAAGCTGACTGGGACATCACTAA
The DNA here is from genome assembly GCA_030737875.1 of Allium sativum. NCBI lineage: Eukaryota > Viridiplantae > Streptophyta > Magnoliopsida > Asparagales > Amaryllidaceae > Allium > Allium sativum. Next base: position 763,586,773 of record CM060912.1, on the reverse strand, counting down.
TAGTTGTATGGGGTAGGCTAAACTCAGCATTTCATCAGACAAATTGTCAGGTGCAGGCCTTTCATAAATGTTGAATCTAGTACAATAATAATTCAAAAGATAATACTTGAATTTCGCAGTCCAAAATCGAGACTGACAAATCTCGAGTGTTATTGATAAGTAAATTAAGTGAATTATCAGCATGAGCTGTATTTACCAAGTCATGGACTTCTAGATAGAAGCAGCTTCACATTGATAACACATTCAAATATGTGAATGATTCTCATGATTTATCTCCTTTTACTGGACTAACCCGTTGTCGCCATATGCAATCGAAAATGAATTCGTCGCCAAGTGCGCGCAAAAGGTCTTCATTGCAGATTCTCTAAAAAGGCACCTATGCTAAGAAAATCCCTACAATGAAACTGAGCCGGTGTTCCACCACTGTTCATCAAAATAAGGCAAAATAATCTAAACGAGTCCAGTACGCATCATCGACCAGTTTCAAAGCCATGTGCAAATTCAAGTTCAAGTGCCTAAGACCAACCAAGCTACTACAACAGAGCCGGAAGACGAACAATAAGCAATTTTTTATTTCCTTGGCAATTTTGCATCAAATTCGGGAATGCCAAACAAAATGCATGCTAAATTGAGAACATACCGAGTCAGCACAGAATGGCATCTCTTTAGCAAATTGTCAAGAGGACGTCAGGAGACTGATTCATTTACAATTCAGAAGCTGCAATCGCTTTAACCTCAGAAATTCAAATTGAAGCTCTAATTTAAACAGAAATGGTCACCTTTCCAGAATTACAACTAGTCTTATGTCTGGTATCCACAATATACATGGAACTTCATCTTTTGTCAAAGTACATGTACAAGTTTCATAAAACATGGACCATCGTATAGTATTATATGAACCTTTAAACAGAAGAAACTTGATATCCACAGTCAACGTGTGTCGATTAGTTGATATCAAGCATCATCATGAATTCGAATTAGAGTGTCGTGTTTATGCAGGCGAAGTTTGACGAGTTTTAAACAGTCTAATAAAACTTTCTTGTATAAATACTTCATTCACTTCACAGAAAGATATTCGCTGTAATTAATTTATAACGATTAACTAACCTGTTATCGGTGTAGGCAGTCGACAACAAAATATTAGCCCAGAAATACTTGCAATGTTTTTGTTACAAGCAGGTTGTAGCAGTTAAGAGGCATATGCGACTTATCAGTTATGGATTCAAGTTGTTGATGTTTTCTTTAGAAAGTGTGTTCAACGGACGAAGAAATCTCCAAAATAAATCACCCACCATATGGATCAGCCACAATCGACCTACCATGGGTTGGCCACGACTGATCCATCATGAGTCGAACACGACCAACCATCATGAGTCGGCCACGACAGATCCATGATATGGGTCAGCCACAACCGACCCACCATGGGTCATCCACGACCGATCCATCATAAGGGTCGGCCACGACCGATCCATCATAAGGGTCGGCCACGACCGATCCATCATAAGGGTCGGCCACGACCGATCCACCATATGGGTCGGCCACAATCGATCCATCATAAGGGTCGGCCACGACCGGTCGACCATATGGGTCGACCACGACTGATCCGTTATGGGTCGGCCACAACCGGTCCATTATGTGTAGGGACCACAACCAATCCATGACAAATCTTACTTTCTCTCATATCAGAGCCTTGACCAAAATTGAAACATTCACACACTTGTGCAACATCAACAGACAAAAAATCTTATGTCCGAAATTGATGCATTCACACGTCCGCACGATATCAGGAATAGCAAGTGTAAACCAAGCCAACAACTCGCAGTGAGCGATTCAAAGTATTGATCACCAAAAGCACAAGCTTGTTCGGTTGGATGTACCTGCTGCCAATGCAGCAAATGGTGATCAAGTCTATCATTCAATATCTGCAAGTTTTAAATTTCCAAAACAAGTAAATTTTCACATCATCTCAAATACTAAAGTTGTTGAATCCAAGCTCGAACACAAGTCATTGCACAAAGTCGAGGTATAGTTCATCACAAGAAATCTAAAAAATAGCTTATGTCAAATACATGGAAGATCAAATTCACAAAGCGAATCTGAGACTGTCGAATGCAAAACAAAGTTTCAGAGCTTTGATCGAACCCGGTACTAAACATAAATCACTGAGTCTGCATACGACATGTTCTTTCAAATCATTCTCATGAAACTAATTCAAAGCCTTTAAAAATTATCTCTGTGCCAAATCCTAGTTTTTTAGGAACAAAACTAACAACTACCAGAGAAAACGTGGCATTTTGAACTTCATATTTTTCAAACATGAGCAAAGCTGGATCGCAAGTTCGAGTACAGATGAGGACGCAGTCAGATCTGTTCCCAAATGCAAAAAATTGAATTTGCACCTCCGCCGTCAGAGATACTATATTATTGAAGAAGGAAAAACTCGATGTGAAAGTCCGATTCAGTACACATGACAATCATCAATGATCAGAAAATCGCAGAGGGTCAACAATGAAGCGAGGCATCTCGATTTAGGTCCAAGTCAAACTGAATTCAGAATTCAATTCGAATAAGGCCTATGTGAATTGCAATATAAGGCCATTTCTAGTCCATTTAAAGCTATTATTAGTGATTATTTAATAAGTCGTGAAGGGAGTTGTATTGAGAATGATTTATTTCGAAGCTTACACTTTTCACAAGCAAAAATATAAGCTTTGAGGGGGCAAATGTTAGCCATGTTATTAAAGCGACTCAAAAATTAATGCGCCAACTGTCTAATGAGGTGATCAAGTCGGACACGGTCTTATAAACTGGATTGAACTTAGTTCTTTGTTATGGATCGAACGTTGATTATGCATGAAGAAGAAGCTCGCAATGTAGACGTGCATTTTACGTAAATGAGCTATACTATATGTAACACCCCGTATTTTCTGAGAATATTAAAATAACAAATTAAATAATAATTAATTTGAAAAAGAAGAATTAGGTGAAATGGGTTGCTCTATTGCGTTTTTCTCGGAATTCTTCTTGAGATAGAGTCTGAGTTTGCGTAAATCGGACTCCGTATGAAGAAGCTATCTTTAAATTTAATATTGCAGCAAAACATGAAAAAGAGGAATGAGAAAAGAATAATGTTTAGCATTGTTCTAAGGTTTGCAAGCAAAAGACTTAGTAGCTCATTTGGTTAGAACGTGTGACTTGCATACAAGAGGTATAGAGTTCGATCCCCGCCAGCGCCATATTTATGTTTTAGGGGAATGGCTTCAAAGCAGCTTAGTGTGAACGCAGTTCAAAAAGTGGTTTCGTGTGAAAATGGTTAACTAGGAAGATAGAATATATATATATATATATATATGTATATGTATATGACGAGTACGCATCATACGGTGCACGTTGCACATTTTTTTGGGTCAAGGAATGTTTTTTTTACGTGGCCTTCTCTGATCGGCTTTGTGACAAATTCTGATGTGTAAGCGCTTATGTGTCATACTATGAGTGGTTGAGTGACACATTACTTTGGTTGGATGGTTCTGGCTATTCCTAGGTTAATCCGACGGCTCTTATTAAATTAAACTTTTATAAAAACACTCCTAAACCCCTAACCCTAATCACATTATTTCATAACGAGAGCCGCCATGCCATCAATGGAGAACCTAGAGTAGCCACCATACACTTTCAACCCTAAAGCAAGATAGAAGCTTGAATCAAAATCAAATCAAATCTAAATAACGATTAGTCTACATCAAAGGCGAGCAATTCAGTTTCAGAATACAGATCCCAAAAAGACAAGACTATTCTTTTTAATTGTGAGTATGATAGCTTTCACAAAATAATTAATTAATTTAATTATGATAAGATATAACTGGGATTATGAGAATATGATTTTGAATCATGTGATGTAAATTATTTGTATGTTTGTGGTGTTGGATCATATGTTAGTTCTTATGTGAATTTTATGCAAGTTGGATCATATGTGAATCTTATGCAAGTTGAATCATATATCTTATGCAACTTAAATAATATATCTTATGTAAGTTTGTGATGATTGGATCATATATACATGTACGAATCTTATGCAAGTTTGGCTTGTTAAAATATATGTGAAACATGTAAATGCATATTCTAGTTTATGTGACATTAATCTTTATGTTTTAGATCTATATGCAAGTTTACATCTTTATGTTTAGATATATATGCAAGATTACACCTTTATGTTTAAATCTATATGCAAGATTACATCTTTATGTTTAGATCTATATGCAAGTTTACATCTTTATGTTTAGATCTATATGCAAGATTACACCTTTATGTCTAGATCCATATGCAAGTTTACATCTTTATGTTTAGACCCATATGCAAGTTTAAATCTTTATGTTTAGATCTATATGCAAGTTTACATCTTTATGTTTAGATCTATATGCAAGTTTACATCTTTATGTTTAGATCCATATGCAAGTTCACACCTTTATGTTTGGATCTATAGGAGTACATAAGTTATGCAAGTTTATGCCCATTACGTATGCTAGTTTTGTATCATATGCTAGTTTGAATGAAATTCATATGCAAGTTATTGGCTACGTAATCTTATGTCATGATCCTTAGATCTATTTTATGTGTTATGTGATGTTGTTTTTCTTTTTATAAGTTAGACAACTTGTGAGTCTAACATATGTCATATGAAAACGTACGAATAGCGTGGGGATGATGGGATAATAGTGAATATACATAAATTGTGAATTGGCATAAAATGGCCTTAAAATGCATATAATTAATTTGAGACATTAATTGGCATAATTTGTATTTATGGACATAATTTTAAGAGACAATTATGGACATAAATAAATTTGGAATTTATTGACAAATTTGAATAGAGATATTAATCCAATTTGGGGTTAAATAAAGATGTGCAATAATTAACTGCCTAAGACACGAGGTTAGACTCTTTTGTGGTGTAAGACTGCCCGGACCAGCCCGGCAAATCCAGCAGCCACAAATGCCAGTCTAATGTGAGAGGTCAAAGGCACGAATTAAATGCGTAACAGTTGTGAAGACACGAGGTTAGGCTCGTTTGCGGTATAAGACTGCCCGGACCCGCCCGGCAAATCCAGCAACCGCAAATATCAGCCTAATGTGGGAGGTCTTTACAAGGTTACGGTTCTAATGAATTAAGTAACACTTAACCAGATAAACATGTGGTGGGACATGGGGGGTTAAGTGGGTGCCTTGGGTGGCATGAGAAATTAAGTGGGTGCCTTGGGTGGCATGTGAAATACGATTAGATGCACTTAACCAAGATTGAAACATGTAAGAAGACATGAATAAGAATGGGGTTAAGTGGGGAAACCTTAGTGGGGACTAAGCATAGGTAAAAGGCTTGTGTCAAGCATGGGGGCCATTTTCAAACCAATAACCCATTAAGTATCTTTGTGAGCTTGACCCAAGTCGAGGACGGGACACGCTTACTGGATTTGATTGTAAGAGGTCAAAACGGGTTAGCGGTGGCAACGCAAGTCCAACGGAGTCATGTGCGTATGTCGGCCCGGGCTGGTAGGTAAGACGTTGTTGCATCATGTACATATAAGCCATGCATCTTTGGTGATATCGGGTTGCCACTTTGGGGAGTGATACACCCCACTGTGGGACCAACATGGGTATCTATGAGTTAGGGAGCCGATCGAATGGGGTAGTGGGTACAACTAGTGGAGATAGGGGCAGACGGCACCTATGAAGGCAGCTAGGGGTACACGAAACTACCATTATCATTATTAAGTTCTGTAGGCGGGATTAACTTTTAGGGTGACTAGTGGTGGTGCAGTATAGTAATTATCCTATAGTGATTAGGAATGAGATTAACGCCAGAATATTCCTCTTATTTGCTTTGTCATGCCCACTTGTTTCATGGTCATATCTTATCTTACCAGTTTATGCCTTATCCTAGTTACTTTAATAATTATATTGTTAAAGTTATTATACTCGCCAGACTTTATGTTTGACCCCCTTGTTTTCGCCTTTTTTCTTCCTCCCCCCCCCCCCCCCCCACAGGTTCTCAGGGTGGGACTAGTACTTGTGGTGCTTGATATCGGATCTCTTTCTCTCTCTTTTGGAAGTGCTTGGACTGCTGAAAGTAATGTTTAGCTCATCTCTTTTATGGCTACTTGTGTTGGGGTTTATGCTTTTTAATTTATGTACCCTAAAACAATTTATCAAGATGGATATTGTAACATCCCGTAATTCTGCAACACTAGGATTCACAAATCAAGGCAGAATTAAAAGTTAATATCAAAATCAAGGGAAACGGGCTGCGCCATTGCGTTCGTCTCGGAATTCTGCATGAAAACGAGTCTGAGTTTGCATAAATCGGTGTCCGTATGAGGGAGATATGGCCTCCGGAAGATTCAGCAAAGTTCAAAATTCAAAGCAGGTCAAGTTCAAAATTCAAATCGGATTAGATTGGGTTGGGCGGGAATTTTCCCGCCCAAGGCACCCAGGTCGACTGGGTAGTCGACCTGGGGGTCGACCCCCCCTGCTTTTTACTGTTTTCTGCACCTGGTTCGTTATTCTGTACTCGAACGCCATCCTGACCAGATTCGTTGACTTCTACACTATATAAACATCCCTAGACTCCTCCTCTATTCACAATTCTTCTCTACCCTTATGCTGCAAAGATTCTTAGTGAACATGGCTTCCTCTCCTCCTCTTAATCAAATAATAAATAAAATAATATATATAAAATAAATCAAGATGAGGAGGTGCTGCTCAAAGACTTTCAAAGAGGAGATTCAAGCTAGAATTCAAGTGAAGATTCAAACGACTGTAACGACTGTTTTTCTACGAATCATAGCAACGCCATCTTTCTATTCTAATCTAATCTCTGTAAGTCGGTTACTTTTTAGATTTGAACGTTTCTCTCTGTTCGTGACATGAATTAAAGGAATAAAAGAATATGCCAAATCTTTCTATTCAAATATGTGCCTACATCTTTGGACTTAATTAAGAACTGTTATGATTCGATGACCGATAAGACTGTGACTATGAAACTATGGACCTTAGAACCATATGCCTCTTTGACTATGAACATTTCCTATGACTATGAACATTGCCTATGACTATGACTGTGACTATGAGAATTATTTCCATGACTATGAACACAAGCCTATACCTTTAATTAGGAAGCAAAACTATTGTCTATGACATAAATGGGACAACTGTGATTAAGCATCTATGGTTCATGACTAGGAAAGTGTTTAAGTTTTTATGACTGTGAAATTGGGTCTAAACCCGATTATCTATCCTGTCTGTTCTTTGTTTTCTTTGGTTTTAGACCTTGGGAATTTACCTATTAAGTTAGGTCTATCCATGTTCTTGAACCTACGCCTTTATTCTGTCTATCCTTGGTTTTAGACCTTGGGAATTTACCTATTAAGTTAGGTCTACCCATGTTCTTGTACCGACGTCGTTATTCAACGCTTTTTATGCCAGTTAGTATGTCTATCCTTTGCATAGCATCTTTGGTTCATTCCCAATTTTCTACGAACCTAGCTTTATTTATAATCTAGAATGAATCACGATTATACGAACATTGGGAATGCGGTTTAGGCAAAATATGAAATTTACTAAAAACGTAGTTTAACTTGGAAATTGGCATAAATTGGGAACATGTATTATGGCATGTTCATAGAAATGCAAATTGGATAAATTTGACATGAATTATAAGATGTGTAATTTGAATCTAGTATTGACATGTAAATCTTGCATTTACATGAATAGTGAACTAGAGTAATAAGTCTAGTTTGACGTGAATTAGAATGTTGAATCGGTACTGGATTAGCTAATTTGGCACGGTAAGTATATTGGTATAAATGTGAAATTGGCCATAATTGAGAATAACTATCAGGTTTAGAAAAGTCATGGTTAGTGACACTTAATTTGGTTTAGTTTACATACCAAAAAGCATAAATATGATTTAGGAAGGGAAACGGGCCATAGAAATAAATGTAGACAATTTACATTAAAAGAGTAATTGGGGAATAAGTAAATTAGGAATAATTTACCTATAGAATCTGGCCTAAATTAGGAAATGTGAATTTAGACAAATTAAAGGTTTATTAATGACATCTCTTTTAATAATAAGCCAGAAAGTTCTAGGGTGACAGAGAGTATAGTGTCTAGGCTTGAGTTTGGAAAATACAAGTTTCCTGCTCTCCCTGGCTATCCCTAACTGATTCGACGGACGGGATGGTTACTTTCATAACCTGATTTGAAAACTAATCAAAACCCCTTTGAACTAGAAAACACGAATATGCCTAACCCGAGGTTAGACTGAGTTGCGATGTAAACCTGCCCGGAACCAACCGGCACATCCAATATTCGCAACAATATCTGTCTAATGTGAGTGGTAGCGGCTTTAATTTATTTAGTTAAATCTAGAAAAAGAATGGTAGGGTTAAGTTAACTAAGACACTTAACTAGTTCAACATGATAACTAGACTGATGGGCGGGGTTAGGTTCAGACTGACACTTAACAAATTTAAGCTAGAATGGGAGGGTTAAGTCCATAGGAACACTTAACCAACTTAACACAGTTAAGCTAGAACGGGAGGGCTAAGTCCATAGAGACACTTAACCAAACTCAAGGTAGCAAAACAAGACTTGTAGGGGTTAAGTAAAGTTAATACACTTAGCCAAATTAATATGTTAACTAGACTAGAGGTTGGGGTTAAGTAAAATCTAATACACTTAGCCAATTTTGATATGTTAGCTGGGCTAGACTGTAGGGTTAAGTAAACCTGAACACTTAACCATCAGGTTGTGATAAAGGAATGAGGTTAAGTCTAAAACATGAAGGGATAATACTTAACCATTAATAACATGTTAGTTAAGACAGACGGGCAAGGTTAAGTTAAAAAGGAACACTTAACCAATACAGGGTGATTGGGTAGGGTTAAGTAATAAGAAATACTTAACCAATATAACTTGGTTTGTGGTGGGGTTAAGTCAACATGAATTACTGATAACACTTAACCGGTATAACAGGATGAATGAAGAGGGTTAAGTTGGCTTGAATTGACTAATGACACTTAACCAATCCAAATTGACGGGAAAGGGAACTAAGTAGTAAACCTTAGTTAAGAAAACAATGATTCTGGAAACTAAGTGGTAAATCTTAGTTAGTAAAACTAAGTAGTAATTCTTAGTATAACACGGGAAGGAGCGAATGTCCGTCTGAGTAGAAAGAAGGCTCCAACGAATTGGGTTACGAAGCCCGAGGCTTCGAGGGGACGTGAGGGTACTCTTGGTATCCCTCTGTGAGGCTGCAGATGATCCGCCTAGGCCCACAGAGGTTAAGGTCTGCGTAGAAGAACCAGGGGTATGCCTTGGTTGCAATACATGGCAACCTAAAGACTAGGATGGACCGGCGTGATTCGACGAGCAAACGGTAGTCCTGTGATAGCGACTCGTCGTCTACCATCCATCTTGAGTCAATCGAGATACGTGAATCAGAAAGGCGGAGAACTCCAAAAGACCATATACTTGCTATCTAGTTATGGGTGAGGATGGCCATAGGATAGTGGGGCACCGGGGGCCGGCGTATAGTTCTCATTTTACAAGGTGTGCCTTTCATTAGTTGAGGGAGGGGTCAAGTGTGACCATAGCCACTGGAATAAAAACAGACGTTAGCATCTGCATCGGCAGATATCTGAAAGCTCCCGACCGAGTTCTGTATTCCTTGATTTGCCCTATCACAGGACTCGGACCGCACATTACAGGACATGTGCATCTAGACAAGCGATAACGATTCGCGATACATGCGTGGGGAAGTATAGGAACATATACCACTCTAGGTAGTGTGTCCTAGACTTGGGGGCATCGTTCGATTGGTAGCATAATTCCTAGTTGAACTAGGTGGCATAAATCCTGAATCCGAGAAGCGTTCAGCAGACAGCGTAAACTCTAGTTGAATCTAGAAGGCACTTGGTAGAAAACCCTAGATTAAATCTAGGTAACAAATAAATAAATGGATGCCTGAAGGCGATGGAAAATACAGGGATTGGGATCACGTTAGCGTTACTAGTTGGGACATTAGTTAGCTGGTGCAGAGATAATAGAAATCCGTATAACAAGGAAATGGCGAAGCGGCGAAAGTATTAGAGAACATCCAGTTTATCCTATCTTAGCATATCTTGTGTTGATCTTGTCTAATCTTGCTGACCCTATCATCATGGTGTTATCTTGTATTCAGTTAATTCATGTCGTTTTGTTTTCCATGTTCACATGCTAGAAGTTACTGAACTTACTCAGCTTTATGTCCGACTCTGTTTTTCTTTCATCTTCTTTTCTTCCGTTTCCCCACCCCCCTCCCAGGTAGTAGAGGATGGAGTAGTATAGCTCAGGTTAAGTTGGACTGTCATTCTTTCCCAGCTTGAAGATTTGTCGAAGTTTTGCTTGAATTCTCTTTTCAGATGCTATGGCTGGTTCTTGCTACATTGGGGAATATAAATGTATTTTTATGCTTCTTTATTTTGTAAGACAGATGACACTCAGATATTGTAAAGAAACCATTGTACAAACTATTTTATCAATAAAGCAAAGTTTTATTTTCCGCTGTTTAATCTCTGTCTGTCTTGTAATTTATCTGCATCTTTTACCCTAAATGCTCCACAGAACTTAGTGCATTCCCTTTGTGAGTGACACTAATGGATGTAGGGTGTTACAGATATTAAGTGTACTTGGTTTATGAAGTTGTTGTAATCAAACTATTTCTCCGCTGCAATAAAAGTTGTTTTAAAATTTTCAAGTACCATTATTTATATCTGTCTTGTTATATTCTATTCTATACACTAAATACGCTCCATGTAAGTTAATGCATTCCCTTTGTGAGTGACATTAATGGACGTGGGGTGTTACACGTGGTATCAGAGCTGAAGGTTACCAGAACATATATTAATTTTGAAAAACTGTTTTTCAAAAGCATTTTGTAAAGAAATACTTTCAAAAATATGTTTTAAGGAGAATATTTTTTAGAGAAAAGTTTGTTTGTTTTAAAAACGTAACCCCCAAGAGCCATATATCTTTCCTTCGATTCTCCGTTTTGAATCTCTTCCTCTTTCCTTTTTGAATTTCTTCCTCCACGCATATAGACGTTTTTTCTAAGATATGTAAGAACTTCCGTACGATGGGCGGAAAACCACTTCATGGGATTGGGACGTCTGTCAAAACTGGGAGGAAGTGGAGGACTTGTGGGTACCTTTAGGATAGACGACGGGAGGAACGTCCAATTAGCTGTTTGGTTAATGAAGAACGAAACCTCATTTGGTGGGAGGTCACGAACGGCGAGCGTCCGGTGGAGACATGGATGGATTTCCAGCGTAGGTTCGAAATGAAGTTTCTCTCACGAGCAGAAGAGAATTTATATATGGAAAGATTTTTGGCGTTGAAGCAAGGGGATTTATCAGTAAAGGAGTACGTCAACAAGATCAATCAGTTGGCGAGATTTGCCTTGGAATTGGTAAACACACCTGAGAAGAAGGCCCTAAGGTTCGTTAAGGGTTTGAATGAGCCACTACATGGGTTAGCTATGACCCACATTCCTATGAGGGCTACCTTTGAGAAATTGGTTGACATGGCGCTTATGCATGAGGAAGAGAAAGGTGCTAATGCTAATAAGGCACCGGAGAAGAAAGGGGACCAAAAGAAACCACAACAACAAAACAAGAAAAGCGGGAAGAACAATAATGGCAAAGGAAAGAAGAAGTTCTTTAATTGTGGGACACCAGGCCATCTGAGTATAGGAAAAATAAGAAGACTGGTTGTTTCCACTGTGGAGAGGCAGGTCATCTAGTTAAGGACTGCCCAAGGAAACATGGGCAAGGGCAAAGAACTTCTGGAGGGCAGCTTCAGGCTCTCACGGCACTAGGGCAGGCGAGAGGGCAGATTCAGGCTCTCACGGCACCAGGACAGGAGAGAGGTAGAAACATTTCCGTTGAAAGTTTAGTTTTTCTGTTTGATCATTCTATTCGTACTTTGTTTGACTCTGGCGCTTCACACTCGCTTGTATCTGCTTTGTTAGTTGAAACACAACACCTAAATACTAGTCTAGATACGGATCCCATAGTAGTCTCAAATCTTATTGGTGGTTCGGCTCATCTTTCTATGATTTGTCGGGATTTGAGAGTGTCTATCTTGGGCATTGGGTTTGAATGCAATGCCTTTGTTCTTGGCTTCATGGGCTACGGCTTGATTCAAGGTATGGATTGGCTAACTAGATACGGTGCCATCCTAGATTGTGAAAGAAGGGTAGTTAGACTGTTGACTCTTTATGGAAAGAACCTTGATATTTCTTGTGATCCTAGAGGTCCGGTAATGCTAAGCTACCTAGAATCCCTAAAAACATCCAATGATGATTTGAAATCTGTTCGTGTGGTCCGTGAATATAGTGACGTCTTCGATGAAGTTCGAGGTTTACCCCTGAGGCGCGAGATAGACTTTCGAATATATCTAGTAGATAATGCAAAGCCAGTTGCATTACCAGTGCTCTACATGGCTCCGAGAGAGAGAAGAGAACTCAGTAAGCAAGTGAAAGAATTGCTTGAGAAGGGGTTCATAAGAAAGAGTATTTCGGAGTGGGGCGCTCCAGTCGTTTTTTCTACGAAAGCTAATGGTTCACTTAGATTGTGCGTAGACTATAGAGAGCTGAATAAGCTAACAAAGAAGAACAGACACCCATTGCCGAGGATAGATGATTTATTCGATCAGTTGGTGGGTGCTTCATTTTTTTTGCAACTGGATTTGGCTATAGGGTTTCATCAGCTAAGGGTGGCTGAAGATAGCATAGATAAGACTGCATTTAGAACTCCTGACGGTTTCTTTGAGTGGCTCGTCATGCCTTTCGGTTTGACGAATGCACCGGCATACTTTGCTGAATTAATGAGTAGTGTGTTTAGGGAGTGTAATGACCCGCAGAGCCGCAACATCGGAGTTGACTATATACATCATACGTCCAATCCAAATATCAAGAAAATATGAAACATTATTTTAGAAGAAAAAGATAGAAGAAAAACAGAAATAACAACACAGAATCTCACATCGCAGCGGAACAAAATATAATATATCATAACTTTTGAAATACAAAATTTCAACTGTATAACATTCTCTTATCAGAGTACATCACTTACAATACAGCGGAACAAAACTCTATATAACTAACGCTGAAGCCTCCTGCTCCAAGCTCCTTTAGATAGATCAGTAAAATCCTGAACTACTTGACTGCCCGTACAAATTTAGGCACCCAAGAGTTTAGGTAGAACAAAAAAATAAACTCCGGGTCAGTCATGGGACTGGTATGAGTAAACAGATAAAACAGTTTCAGAAAACTAAATGATATCTCATAAGACCACGCCGTATAACACGGAACGAGTTTTTCCCTTATGAGAATCCAAACACTTGATTTAACTTTCAAAATCCCTTTGAAAGGAACGATAATATTTATATCAAAACCCTTTTGATATTATAATAATGTCTAAATCAAGTAAATAATAATCTAGTGGAACGTTTGCATCTCACGTTCCACGTATTTACAATCAAAACCGCAAACACTTATTGGGTAATGGATTTCCAACTATGACAAGGTATGGAACCACCTTCCGCTGGTGTATCTCTATAGGAGAATACACCGAGTACAACAAGAACATCTTGCAACTCAGCCACACATGACCGACCACTCATTTCGCTTGAGTGTATCGAATGCATATCACCAACGGTTGGGATCAGCAACCGTTTCCCGAATGGGACAGCATCAACAATAGAATTTTAGAAGTAAATGAAACTCTAGATCAGGTGATTATACACCCTACTTCGGAGCGACCGACTTAGCCATGTTGCCTGCCCAATTTTTGTCATTTATCGGTTGATGAGGCTAGAAGCTACGCTTTATCATCACAGCAGATTCACTTCGAATGCCACATCGTCAAATCCATCAAATCACTGATTGACGTCCTCAACAGTACATTACGTGTTAGCTAAAAGAAGTTCCTTCTCTACTTCCACTCTTGGTACGGTTGGAGAAATCAATATACGTGATCGTCTGGAAATACTCTGTCTGACATCCGTCCATACAAGTCATCCGGGAACAGGATGAACCGAAGGCACTATTCAGTACATCCATCTTAGGCACTGTTATCTAAGACTTATACAATAGCCCTTGTACTTTACTCCGTCTTCGATTTTCTTTGGCATATATTATTCGCAACGCTTATGCCAATACGGAGTGGTTCTTCGGATAATAATCCAACCGGTCTCTCCATATTGATAACGATGGTCAAAACTTCGATAGTCTGTGATTTAACTATCGAATAAAAACAAGTGTTTCGATAATCGATGATTTAACTATCGAAGAAAACAAGTGTTCATCCAATTATCAAACAATCACTGAGCCCTTAATTAATATTCCATTAATTAAATCACTTATCTATTTCTTTATCAATATTTGTTAACCAAATATTTTCAATAACCATATTGTCGTTTTACATTATTTGGAAAACATTTCCGAATATCGCCTTCCTTTATTTTCTAACTTTAGAAAATATATGCTATTTATAATTGGAAAATATTCCAATTACTTATCTCTTTTCCGATCTCGTTTATTTCTATACTTAGGTAATATTCTTTATTTTACTTCCAAGCTTACACTTATTTGGGTTAAAACGGATGTTGTGTAAAACATCGTCACGACAACCCAAATACTATATTCAACTAACTCTTATTCAACTTCGATCTGTGAGCCTGAATCTTACTATTTATTTGTTAATAATGAAATCTATCAAGTTGGGGTATAACTATCTCTCAGACCTTGACTGAATAACATTTATAACGTCAAAACAGATATGATCACTTACTCGAATAAACTATACCATACAACTACTTATTCACTTTTAAACGCGTATACACTTCTCTTCCTATTCTTACGAGATTTTATTCCTAGTCTTCCTTTTTGATTATACTATTCTATTTCTAAGTTCGTTTCCTTATCGACTTCTATATATATTGATACGTTGATTTCTAACTATCAAATTATCTTAAAAATATTCTAACTCCTTAAATTCCCGGAAAAATTCGCCATAACCTCCTTTGTACCGGGAGCATCAGGATATTTCAAATAGCCTCCCATGGCCCTTACCAATCCAAAAGAAAAAGGAAAAGCCAAGCGGCTAGCCGATACGGCACATAAAATCTCATATATGAATTAAATACGTACCTTTTTTTCGGGCATTCTATTTATATACCTTCATACCTTATCCATACCTGTCTCCTGTATATTTATATCTGTCCAATTTATTTCAACTATACCCGATCGTTTTAACTCAATTCGTTAATTTAGTTGCTAATTAACTTCTTTGCCTATTTCACTTCTCTTATTCAAATCCCATTTTTCAAATTCTATTTCACTTCTCTTATTCAAATTCTATTTGAATTCTCTATTATTCAAATTCTATTTCACTTCTCTTATTCAAATTCTATTTGAATTCTCTATTATTCAAATTCTATTTGATTCCTCTTATTCAAATTCTACAGTATAATTGCATTTCACTTCTCTTATTCAAATTCTATTCGATTTCTCTTATTCAAATTCTATTCGATTTCTCTTATTCAAATTCTATTTGAATTCTCTTATTCAAATTTCCTTTATTTAAATTCTATTTAAATTTCTATGTTCAAATTCTATACTCGAATTCCATTTAAATTACTATATTCGAACGCCGTTTTGAATTTCTATATTCAAACTCCATTTAAATTTCTATATTCAATTCCTTTAAACAAGTCTCGATTTCAATTCCTTTTGAAATCGATATTTCTACTTTTGGAAAATAGATTTCCTTTTTCAATTTCACACTTATATTTTTATTTCTGAATTATCCAATGATAATTCCTTTCACTTAATTTATAAACTTCGTTTATAAAAGAACTATTTATAAACTTCGTTTATAAAGGAACTACTTGTTTTAGTTCTTTTAAAACAAGTTAATATTTCAAATCTATTTAAAAATTCAATTTCTATTTTAGAAAAAAAATAGAATTTTCCTTTTAAATCTCAAATACCCCTTTCAGGATATTTTTATAAATTATCACTTGGCCCAGTGATATTCAAACAACCAATTATTTATTTCAGGTTTCCTAACACATCATATATCACAGTATATATGCAAACAAATAAACAAACAGATAATATATTTTGGAGGAATCCAGTCGGATTCCTCCAACCTGTTTTCCTGCATCCACAAATGTTAGTCAACATAGTAATACCCATCCTGCTAAGCAGGATATCGCGGTATGAAGGTCATCCACTATCATAGCGTGGGGCGCATAGGGTTATCATCCGCTATGAAACTGCGGGCATCCGCTAATGAGACTGCGGGAATCAATCCAATCATCAGCCCAATATATATATATATATATATATATATATATATATATATATATAATAGTCAACCCTAAATAACTAATATATTTCAAACAATCAGAAAACATTCATACAAACAATAAACAATTATTTTTAATGAATAAAACTAATTCTAATCAAAACGGTGAGTGAGATTTACTCACTGTGGTTTTAATTTGCCTAGTACCCCATTAATCTTATTGTATAGATTTCACGATTTCTTCATACCTATGTTTTCCAATGTAAACAATATAAATATATTTCAGTTATTGAACTAACTAATTTAATTTAAACGACAAAATAAAGGTCTAGCCTTTTCTAAATTTCACACTTAAATTATTAGTTTAAAATCAATATTAATTACCAGTTAACTATATATGTTTTGAACAAATTTCCTTAATTAATCATTAATTTCACAATTCATTTTCCTAGGTTGTATATCAATAAATTGAACATTATTAATTAACTAAATTAATTAAATAATTTACCTAAATCACCATTTCCTGAACATGTGCATACTAGCCTAAACTGTGTACTGGAACTTCCCCATTTAAGGTTGACAGAAGTTTTGACCTTCGACCCTCATTTCTTTGCTCGACTCGACTGTCATCGTGACTGCAATTCGTAGCTTCACTCAAAAAAAAGAAGTATGACCCTTGCCGACACCATCCCAGCATCCACCATCCGGCTGTCACTAAGAACCGATCATGAACTGCACTCATTTTTCACCCGCTGAACTCCAATCATCCCTCGACCTTCTCCTTGGTGATCGCAAATCCTTATCTGCCTCTACAGTAAATAACTCGACGTCATTGATGTCTCGACATCGAAGTACCCAAGGCGATGTCTTCTTCCCTAACTCCATCGCGTTGAATGCCAATCCACTGGGGAATCCTTCGAACGAACCCTCATGGCCTCCAGATCAAGTCGCGATGAACCCTAGTTCATCTGTACACAAATCGAACTCCGGCAAATTCAAATCGCAAACCCAAAATCGCAGCGCTCCAGTATCAAATCGAGTTCCCTATCTTTGTGATAAACAGAATCGCGGTTTAAGTGGCAAATCGATTTCGCCAGTTAATAGTGAAAGAGGAAAACGGAAAATGAATCTATGGCTTTGAAATGCCCTTCTGGTTGGAGGATTGAAAGGGGCGATTTTCAATTTCCTTTGTATAGAAGGAAATGAACGAAAATAGAAGAAGATGGGGAAGGGGTCGCGGTTATATAAAGGAAGGGTGTGGTTTAAATTTTAAACAGTGAGGCCATTCTTTTTCTGTGGAGCTTGAAGAAGAACACGCGTTTAAAAATCTGGCCATTTATTTCTTCTTTGTTGTTTCATTGATGTCCACAAAGAAAAGGATTTACTTAATGATTTTTATTATATTTTATTTTAATTAAACCGATATCCTTTAATTAAAATACACCCTTATTTCGAACTCCTCTCTGAACCCAACAATTGACAATTTTAGGGTAATACCCCTATTCCGGACACACTGGGATAGGTCACGAAGTATAATTTTATCATTTGAAGGAGATATTAATTTAAAACGATATAAATTAAATTTCAAACCATTTAAATTTTTCGATAATAATTTAATATTTTTATTCTAGTTCAAACAGAACTGACATTGATTATTTGAATCATTTCGATTCAGTTTTAACTTCGAATTTATTTATTGTTTTTTTCGTATTCGTCAATTTAATATATTCGATATTAAATCGAAATCGATTATTAAATCGATAATTTAATATAAGAATCCATTTATATTATCCACCTAATATTTAAATCCGTATTAAATATTTAAAATTAACCCATAAGAAATCCGGGTCATTACAATCTTCCTTACTTAAAATAATTTTGTCCTCGAAATTACTAAGGTAGAAAATGTGCTACAAACCCTTTTATTTTTTCAAAACTTATTTATGTTGATACTCGACATTTCAAACTTCCTTACGTAATTCTCTTTCGAATAAACTATATTCGATTTACTCTATTCAATTTACTCTTATCAATTAACTCTATTGGATTAGCTCTTTTCACTTAACTCCTTCCGAATAAGCTATATTCGATAACTCCTTTAATTCTATTCGAATAACTAATATTTGATTTAACTCCATTCGCTTGACTCTAGATCGCAGCGATCACAATGGTTACGCCTGATTCCCTCAGGAAACATCCGACCGCCCTAGGCTATCTACAGCCCTGCGAATTACGCTAGCAGTCGTATGAAATGGCAACTTATCCTGAGTAACTATGTTTGACTAACTCTATCTCAATAACTATATTCGGTCAATTTTAATTGAATAACTAACATTCAATTAAATCATAATTCGATTAACTATGTTCGATTAATTCTATCTGGTTAACTCTAAATTTGAATAACAAATATTCGATAAATTCAAATTGAATATATTCAATTTACTCTACGGATTAACCCTAACTGATTAACTCTAACTGGTTAATTCTTACTCTAATCGATTTGTTCTAATTCTAATCGATTATTTCTAACTCTAATCGACTTCTCCTATTCGAATAACTCCTATTGGATAATGTTTATTCATTTATAAAGATTTACTTTTAGTAACGGTTCTTCACTTTATAAATGTTCTCTTTAATAACGTTACTTCACTTATACAAGTGTTGTGTACCCCTCCTATTTAAAACTATCGGTGTTAAAAACTGTAACGGCAGGAAATTTCCGACTCCTCGAGAGTCGGAAATTCCGAGACGTTAGTGAAAGAATTTAGAAGGTGAGAAAGAGAAGATAGAACTAATAGAATAGAAGAAGAAGAAGAACATCAGAATCATCAGAGTAACACGAATCTCACAGCGGAACGAATAACATATAATATATAACATAACTTTGAAGTAAACAGTTATATATATACAATAGCACTTATCAGAGTACAACACTTACAACACAGCGGAAATAACTATAGCTATAGAATCTTGAAGTCTCCTGCTCCAAGCTCTCCAAGTATATCTGTAAATCCCGACTACTTGACTGCCCGTACAAATTTAGGCACCCAAGAGTTTAGGGAAAACAACAAAGTAAACTCCGGGTCAGTCATGGGACTGGTATGAGTAAAACAGTTTAAAACAGGTATATGATATCTCATAAGACCACGCCGTGAATACGGAACGGGTTTTTCCTTATGAGTATCTAAACAACTTTGACAAACAATATCATTGTGATATTATAATAATGTCTAAGTACAAATAGGTATCAATCTAGCAGAAACGCTTGCATCTCACGTTCTACATACATAGTATAAAATCATAAACCGTAGGGCGCTTATCGGAGAGTGGATTCCAACAGACAAGGTATGGGAGCACCTTCTGAATAGTGTACTCTAGAAGTGATACACTCAGGGTTCAACAAGAACGTCTTGCAACCCGGCCACACATGACCGCTCACTCATTTAGCTTGAGTGTCGCGAATATATTGCCACCACGGTTATAGGCCATCAAACTGTCATCCGAAGATACAGAATCAAAAAGAAGTATAAATATGGATATTCCCTAGATCTGTGACAATACACCCTGCTTGGGGATGACCCAACTAGCCATGCTGCCTAGCCCAACTTTTGTTACTTCCCGGTGTGAGGCTAGAAGCTACGTCTATCTTCAGAACATCTGATCACCATTCACTTTGAATGCCACATCGTCATACCCGCCAAATCACAAATTGACTTATCCAAAAATAACACGGGTATACAGCTAAGAGAAACGAATTCCTCCGCCACCAAACGTGAATACGTTTGAACAGATCAACTTACGCGATCCATTGGATATACTCTGTCAGACCTTCTTCCATATACGTTGTCCTGGGACTGGACAAACCGAAGGCACTATTCAGTATATCCATCTTAGTCACTGTTATCTAAGACTTATACAACAGCCCTTGCACTTTACTCCGTCTTCAATTATCTTTGGCATATATTGCTCGCAACGCTTATGCCAATACAGAGTGGTTCTTTGGATAGTAATCCAACCGGTCTCTCCATATTAACAACGTTAAAATGGTAAAAACTTTGATAGTCTGTGATTCAACTATCAAATGAAAACATGTCGGTGTACAAACAACGATCTTATTTCCAAATGGAAATTCGATCGATCAATCATCACATGTTCATATTTCCTTATTTCATATATTTAGAAAATATATGTTATTAATCATTGGAAAGCATTTCCATAGCTTAATTTCACATCACTATTATTTCGCAACTATCAGTCCCTAACTGTAACTAGTATGAGAAAAATTCTCTAAGTATCAATCCGGAAGGTCGAAACCAACATCAGATCGTCACTTAGAAAACCGTTCAACTTACCCTCTCCAGTCAGTTTTCTGAATTTGCTTAACTCTATTTCTTAAACTCTTATCATAAAAACATTTCATTTTCTATGTTTAGAAAACATATCTGACTATATTTGGAAAACGTTTCCAAAACTCATTCACGGATTTCCAATGAACGTTGTATAAAACATCGTTACGCTTAATCCATTAATCGCTTATTACTTAACTTTATTCCTAATCAACCTTTTAGATCGAACCACCACTATTCCTTTGTCAATTCTGAAGTCAATCAAGTTGGGGTATAGTTACCTCTCAGACCTTAATTGAACAACGTCCTTTACTGTGAAATAGATGAAGTTCGTCACTCACTTTTTCCAATCATCTGTTTACACAAATTCTCGGATTCAGGTTACGAATCTACTTCTTATATGAAAACGTTTGATTATAACTATACGTTATAATTCCTACTTCTGCAATATCTAACCTAAATTATAACTTTATCTCCTAACTCGAATAATTTAACAGACACCTAATTTCTAAATCAATAACTAAATCTTGATTTAAACCCTGGAAAGTAAATAGTACTTTCCCGAATTCGCTATAATCGAATTCGACGTATAACTCTCTTTCGAGTAATCTCTATTTGATTTACTCTTCTTCGAATAACCTATATTCGATTATCTCTCTTCGAATAACTCATATTCGAAATCTCTCTCTTTCGAATAAACAATATTCGATCTCTTTCTTTCGAATATGCTATATTCGAAAATCTCCTTTCGATTTACAAATCGATAACTCCTTTCGATCAAACTAAAATCGATAACTCCTTTAACTCTATTCGAATAACTAATATTCGACTAACTCCTTTGGATCGACTCATTTGATTAACTCCTTCGAATAACTAATTCGAATAACTTACCTTCGAATAACTAATATTCGATTTACTCTAACTCGATTAACTTAATTCTAATCGATTTACTCCATTTCGATTCAACTTAATTCAAATCGATTAACTTAACTCAAATTGATTAACTCCTTTCGAATAACTAAATTCGATTTAACTCTAATTGAATAACTAATATTCAATTAACTTTTACGTGTTAACTCTATTCGAATAAGTAATTCGAATCACTCTAATGTGTTTAACTCTATTCAAATATCAAATTCGAATAACTCATTTCGAATAACTAAATTCGATTAACTCTTTTAACTTTACTCGAATAACTATATTCGATTAACATCTTCTTTCGAATAATTATATTCGATTAACTCTTCGACTAACTCCTTTGGATTTACTAACTTCGAATAACTCCTTTGGATTAGCTAACTTCGAATAACTCCTTGGGATTAACTAACTTCGAATAACCCCTTTGGATTAACTAACTTCGAATAACTCCTTTGGATTAACTAACTTCGAATAACTCCTTTGGTTTAACTAACTTCGAATAACTCCTTTGGATTAACTAACTTTGAATAACTCCTTTGGATTAACTAACTTCGAATAACTCCTTTGGATTAACTAACTTCGAATAACCAATATTCGATAACTACTCTTCGAATAAATAATATTCGGTAACTCTTCTCAAATAAATAACATTTGATTTCTCCACTCGAATAAACTATATTCGATTACTCTTCTCAAATGAATAACATTTGATTTCTCCACTCGAATAAACTATATTCGATAACTCTTCTCAAATGAATAACATTTGATTTCTCCACTCGAATAAACTATATTCGATTTCTCTTCTCTCGAATACACTATACTCGATAATTCTACTTCGGATAACTCTAACTGATCAACTCTAACTGGTCAATTCTAACTGGTCAACTCTAACTGGTCAACTCTAACTGGTCAACTCTAACTGGTCAACTTTAACTAGTCAACTCTAACTGGTCAACTTTAACTGGTCAACTCTAACTGGTTTAACCTAACTGGTTAACTCTAACTGGTTTAACCTAACTGATTAACTCTAACTGGTTAACTCAACTAGTTAACTCTACTGGTTTAACCTAACTGAGTTAACTCATCTTGATTAACTGAACAAATCCACTTAGTTTAACTTAGCTAATTCACGTTGATTAACTCTAACCGATTCACTTAGTTTAACTCAACTAATTTACTTCGATTAACCACTTAGTTAACTTAACTAATTCACTTCGATTAACCACTTAGTTTAACTTAACTAATTCACATCGATTAATCCTTTAGTTTAACTTAACTAATTCACATCGATTAATCCTTTACTTTAACTTAACTAATTCACATCGATTAATCACTTTAACTTAACTACTTTACTTTGATTAACCACTTAGTTTAACTTAACTAACTTGCTTTGATTTACTTAACCAATTACTTTGTTTACCTCGACTAACTTTGCTTTGGTTAACTTAACCAACTTTTTTGTTTAACTCGACTAACTCGCTTTGGTTAACTTATGGTTTTTAACACATCATCTAACAACGATAAATATCATCCAATCACATGTAATCACAACAGATTATATATATCACATTTATATATCACAATACATAAATCACAGTAAAAATAACTGTTGAGGAATCCAGTTGGATTCCTCCAACCTGTCTCCCTGCATCCACAGATGTTACACAATATGATTATCATCACTTTCAGTTCAATATAAATTATTCTGATAGCAGAATCGATATATAAATATTTAACGGTTTATATATATATATATATATATATAAAATTTCCACTAACTGACTAGCAGTTCAATCAATCAACCAACACACAGCAATCAACAGATGATTAACAGTTCTAAGAATACAATATAAAAATATAACTGTTCAGAGTTAGTGAGTTTTACTCACATTGGACGATCATCGTTAATGACGATAACCCTCGCTTGATTCCGACAATTTATTTTGCTATAAATTGTGACGGACTCCAATTGACTCGCGGTCAGTTCCATTGTGGAGTGTTCGTCCATACGATCCCGACGCAACTTACGGTTCGTCAATCTGATCTCATATGAATAAGTTATCGCGTTAACAAACAATATACAATTTAAATTAGACTTAAGTTTTAAAGTAAATTCCATGGGCCTTTACCGTATACCATCTTGGCCCACTATTCTCTTAACCCACAACCCGCTACCCCTTTCTTCCTTACATCGCTCAACTCCCGTCCAGTATTCCATCCTCACAAACAAACACAGTCAATCCAACTTTGACCATCCTCCCCTCCTCCTCCAACCACCTAATTCCGGCGCCGCCTCCACCACTCAATTCACCATCAAAATCCGCACGCACCCAACCCCACCTCGTCAACTCCGGCCCCATATCCATCATTGCGTCGGAAGGTTCTCACAGCAGGTATCGCGACCTCAACCTTCACCGATTATCCCACTAGTTCCATCCAAGATGCCAAAAACTCCAAGCAACTCAAATATACACTTGAAATCACTCAACGATGATCCATCATCTCGAATTTACTAACCCTAAGCGACGCCATACGAACCCGAACTCGCTAGAACTAAATCGCACGAAATCAAACAACCACCAGATCGAAGCTCCCTTCCTTAGCAACTCGATTTTATATATATTTGGATTTATATGGTTTGATTTCATTTTGCATGAATTTCTATTGATTATTGAAGTGGTGTTCTTCACGTTTTTGGAAACAGAGAGGAGGACGGCCAGAAGAATGGTTTTATAACGGTGGTGGGTATGTTGTGTGGTTGTTAACAGGATGATGTGGCTTTTGTTTGACCTCAAAATGAGTTAAGATATTTTCTTTTATTAATTTTATATTCGTTCTAGTCTTCTAAAAATCACTGCGAACACATACGACGCCTAAAAATCATGAAAACTGAC
The DNA here is from genome assembly GCA_030737875.1 of Allium sativum. Classification (NCBI taxonomy): domain Eukaryota; kingdom Viridiplantae; phylum Streptophyta; class Magnoliopsida; order Asparagales; family Amaryllidaceae; genus Allium; species Allium sativum. The sequence continues at coordinate 763,562,206 of CM060912.1, read as the reverse complement.
ACGCTGATAGAATTTGACATTACGGTCCCAACGAAACTGGTTTCGTCGAATTCCGACTTCGTATGCCCACACAGTGTATTTTTAACTGTCAAAATACTGTCTGTTCCTCACTCTAAAAATCCGTACGGTCACACAGTGACTCTAAAAATCACGAAACTTAACATCTAGCAAATATTTGATATTGTGGATCCAACAAAGCTGGTTTCATCGAATTCTGACTTCGTCTGCTCAAACTGCGTATTTTTAAAGCTCTGGATGACCCATTTAAATATATAAATATATTTAAATATTATTAATTTAAATATAAATAAATTAATATTATCGTATATATCCATATACAATGTCGTCCAGCTCCAGAATATCACCTCAGATTTTATGACTTGATTTCCAGACTCCAGATTATCCCGATATTCAGTTCGTATCGAAAAATCGATTTATAACGTATATAAAACGTCGCAAATTATAAAGGAATTCCACAGCGACTTTTCTGAAATTTGATTTGGACATAACTCAAAATTTACCCGACGAAATCCCGATTTTTCTCTTCCACTAGAAAGATATACTCCACCAGCTCCACACGTTTCTTGTTTCACAGAAATCCGGCTTAAAACGAATCCTGTACATTCAGTTGAAGTTCGAATCGCCAAATCGCGAACTGCAGCGTCATTTCAAGCTCGATTTTAATTATAATAAAATTATAATTATACGTTCAACTATCGTTTATTTAATATATTCGTTATTTAAATAATTAAATAACTTAATTATTATACCTTACAAAACGCGCCATTACAGACTTCCCCCCTTAAAATAATTTCGTCCTCGAAATTGCTAAGTTAGAGGATGACCCTATATATTGGAACTCCTAAGATTGGTTTACCCCTTATTTCTGACTTCAACCGAACCAATTAATATCGACTGAAATATTTATTCTTCCGACTAACTAAAATTTTCAAAAATTCTGAAAATTTTCTAACACTTTAAATTTTCGGAAAATTTCGCCATAACCTCCTTTGTACAGCCCTATTGGTAAAACCACAACTCGCCTCTTTAGGCCTTCTCCAACCCAAAAGAAAATCAAACCGCCAAGCGGCTTGCCAAATCGGCTCATAAATCTCATGCTTATATCAAAAATAAACTTGTACCTTTTTGTCGGGCATATCAACTTAATCACTTTCACCTGTATCAACCCAACATATACCAATGTCATCTAAATCCAACCTTCAACTCAAACACTTGGTTCTATCCAAGTCAAATTCTATTCAAATGCCAATGTTACATTTCAAACTCTTAACCTGTCAACTTAATTCCAATCCAGATTATTCTCTAACCAAATCCCGATTTATTTAACTTGGTTCGAGTTAAATTTTAATTTACTTATTTGTTTTTACCATCTTGATTTATTTAACTTAACAAGTTAAATTTTAAATTTCAAGATTTAAATTCCTGGGTTTTTATTTCAAATCAATTTCAAATCCTAACACCAATTCAAAACCTTTGAATTTTTAAACAACTTGTTTTCTCAACACCATTTGAAAACAAAACACTTGGTAGTAATCTGCCACTTAGAAACTCGAAAATCACACCGATGATGTATCGATCCATCCTCGGAATTATTTTCCAGTCATCCAGGTGAGTTAGATACTATATTTATTTCAAATTGAAAAACATTTTCAAAATCTCCCAGGAACTTAAAATTTCCTTATTTTAATTCCAAATTCTGATTTAAATTTCAGATTTTAATTCAACTGATTCCACGTATTTTACTTATAGGAATTCTGATTGGTTATATATATAACCATTTAATTTATAATCTTACTCGATTATAATAACAACCAATATATCTAATATATTAAAATTTTGATATATATATATATATATATATTTCTATATCAAAATATACTTTGGGTAAAGTTAGATTCACTTACCCTTTTTCAAAACATATCGTGATGACCCATCGTATACGAGTGTTTATTTACTCCTATCGATACAGTGGATCAAACTGATCGACCAGAACTCATAAACCACTCAACCAATGAATCTCCACAATATAAAACCATTTTTATATCAAATACAAATACGCACTCGTATATATACATTCAAATTCAGTCTAGGATATTACTAATCCTATCTCTACTGAATTACGCCACAGAGCCAAGGTAATCACTTAAACTTAAGCTCTGATACCAACTGTAACGGCTGGAAATTTCCGACTCCTCGAGAGTCGGAAATTCCGAGACGTTAGTGAAAGAATTTAGAAGGTGAGAAAGAGAAGATAGAACTAATAGAATAGAAGAAGAAGAAGAACATCAGAATCATCAGAGTAACACGAATCTCACAGCGGAACGAATAACATATAATATATAACATAACTTTGAAGTAAACAGTTATATATATACAATAGCACTTATCAGAGTACAACACTTACAACACAGCGGAAATAACTATAGCTATAGAATCTTGAAGTCTCCTGCTCCAAGCTCTCCAAGTATATCTGTAAATCCCGACTACTTGACTGCCCGTACAAATTTAGGCACCCAAGAGTTTAGGGAAAACAACAAAGTAAACTCCGGGTCAGTCATGGGACTGGTATGAGTAAAACAGTTTAAAACAGGTATATGATATCTCATAAGACCACGCCGTGAATACGGAACGGGTTTTTCCTTATGAGTATCTAAACAACTTTGACAAACAATATCATTGTGATATTATAATAATGTCTAAGTACAAATAGGTATCAATCTAGCAGAAACGCTTGCATCTCACGTTCTACATACATAGTATAAAATCATAAACCGCAGGGCGCTTATCGGAGAGTGGATTCCAACAGACAAGGTATGGGAGCACCTTCTGAATAGTGTACTCTAGAAGTGATACACTCAGGGTTCAACAAGAACGTCTTGCAACCCGGCCACACATGACCGCTCACTCATTTAGCTTGAGTGTCGCGAATATATTGCCACTACGGTTATAGGCCATCAAACCGTCATCCGAAGATACAGAATCAAAAAGAAGTATAAATATGGATATTCCCTAGATCGGTGACAATACACCCGGCTTGGGGATGACCCAACTAGCCATGCTGCCTAGCCCAACTTTTGTTACTTCCCGGTGTGAGGCTAGAAGCTACGTCTATCTTCAGAACATCTGATCACCATTCACTTTGAATGCCACATCGTCATACCCGCCAAATCACAAATTGACTTATCCAAAAATAACACGGGTATACAGCTAAGAGAAACGAATTCCTCCGCCACCAAACGTGAATACGTTTGAACAGATCAACTTACGCGATCCATTGGATATACTCTGTCAGACCTTCTTCCATATACGTTGTCCTGGGACTGGACAAACCGAAGGCACTATTCAGTATATCCATCTTAGTCACTGTTATCTAAGACTTATACAACAGCCCTTGCACTTTACTCCGTCTTCAATTATCTTTGGCATATATTGCTCGCAACGCTTATGCCAATACAGAGTGGTTCTTTGGATAGTAATCCAACCGGTCTCTCCATATTAACAACGTTAAAATGGTAAAAACTTTGATAGTTTGTGATCAACTATCAAATGAAAACATGTCGGTGTACAAACAACGATCTTATTTCCAAATGGAAATTCGATCGATCAATCATCACATGTTCATATTTCCTTATTTCATATATTTAGAAAATATATGTTATTAATCATTGGAAAAACATTTCCATAGCTTAATTTCACATCACTATTATTTCGCAACTATCAGTCCCTAACTGTAACTAGTATGAGAAAAATTCTCTAAGTATCAATCCGGAAGGTCGAAACCAACATCAGATCGTCACTTAGAAAACCGTTCAACTTACCCTCTCCAGTCAGTTTTCTGAATTTGCTTAACTCTATTTCTTAAACTCTTATCATAAAAACATTTCATTTTCTATGTTTAGAAAACATATCTGACTATATTTGGAAAACGTTTCCAAAACTCATTCACGGATTTCCAATGAACGTTGTATAAAACATCGTTATGCTTAATCCATTAATCGCTTATTACTTAACTTTATTCCTAATCAACCTTTTAGATCGAACCACCACTATTCCTTTGTCAATTCTGAAGTCAATCAAGTTGGGGTATAGTTACCTCTCAGACCTTAATTGAACAACGTCCTTTACTGTGAAATAGATGAAGTTCGTCACTCACTTTTTCCAATCATCTGTTTACGCAAATTCTCGGATTCAGGTTACGAATCTACTTCTTATATGAAAACGTTTGATTATAACTATACGTTATAATTCCTACTTCTGCAATATCTAACCTAAATTATAACTTTATCTCCTAACTCGAATAATTTAACAGACACCTAATTTCTAAATCAATAACTAAATCTTGATTTAAACCCTGGAAAGTAAATAGTACTTTCCCGAATTCGCTATAATCGAATTCGACGTATAACTCTCTTTCGAGTAATCTCTATTTGATTTACTCTTCTTCGAATAACCTATATTCGATTATCTCTCTTCGAATAACTCATATTCGAAATCTCTCTCTTTCGAATAAACAATATTCGATCTCTTTCTTTCGAATATGCTATATTCGAAAATCTCCTTTCGATTTACAAATCGATAACTCCTTTCGATCAAACTAAAATCGATAACTCCTTTAACTCTATTCGAATAACTAATATTCGACTAACTCCTTTGGATCGACTCATTTGATTAACTCCTTCGAATAACTAATTCGAATAACTTACCTTCGAATAACTAATATTCGATTTACTCTAACTCGATTAACTTAATTCTAATCGATTTACTCCATTTCGATTCAACTTAATTCAAATCGATTAACTTAACTCAAATTGATTAACTCCTTTCGAATAACTAAATTCGATTTAACTCTAATTGAATATTTAATATTCAATTAACTTTTACGTGTTAACTCTATTCGAATAAGTAATTCGAATCACTCTAATGTGTTTAACTCTATTCAAATATCAAATTCGAATAACTCATTTCGAATAACTAAATTCGATTAACTCTTTTAACTTTACTCGAATAACTATATTCGATTAACATCTTCTTTCGAATAATTATATTCGATTAACTCTTCGACTAACTCCTTTGGATTTACTAACTTCGAATAACTCCTTTGGATTAGCTAACTTCGAATAACTCCTTGGGATTAACTAACTTCGAATAACCCCTTTGGATTAACTAACTTCGAATAACTCCTTTGGATTAACTAACTTCGAATAACTCCTTTGGTTTAACTAACTTCGAATAACTCCTTTGGATTAACTAACTTTGAATAACTCCTTTGGATTAACTAACTTCGAATAACTCCTTTGGATTAACTAACTTCGAATAACCAATATTCGATAACTACTCTTCGAATAAATAATATTCGGTAACTCTTCTCAAATAAATAACATTTGATTTCTCCACTCGAATAAACTATATTCGATTACTCTTCTCAAATGAATAACATTTGATTTCTCCACTCGAATAAACTATATTCGATAACTCTTCTCAAATGAATAACATTTGATTTCTCCACTCGAATAAACTATATTCGATTTCTCTTCTCTCGAATACACTATACTCGATAATTCTACTTCGGATAACTCTAACTGATCAACTCTAACTGGTCAATTCTAACTGGTCAACTCTAACTGGTCAACTCTAACTGGTCAACTCTAACTGGTCAACTTTAACTAGTCAACTCTAACTGGTCAACTTTAACTGGTCAACTCTAACTGGTTTAACCTAACTGGTTAACTCTAACTGGTTTAACCTAACTGATTAACTCTAACTGGTTAACTCAACTAGTTAACTCTACTGGTTTAACCTAACTGAGTTAACTCATCTTGATTAACTGAACAAATCCACTTAGTTTAACTTAGCTAATTCACGTTGATTAACTCTAACCGATTCACTTAGTTTAACTCAACTAATTTACTTCGATTAACCACTTAGTTAACTTAACTAATTCACTTCGATTAACCACTTAGTTTAACTTAACTAATTCACATCGATTAATCCTTTAGTTTAACTTAACTAATTCACATCGATTAATCCTTTACTTTAACTTAACTAATTCACATCGATTAATCACTTTAACTTAACTACTTTACTTTGATTAACCACTTAGTTTAACTTAACTAACTTGCTTTGATTTACTTAACCAATTACTTTGTTTACCTCGACTAACTTTGCTTTGGTTAACTTAACCAACTTTTTTGTTTAACTCGACTAACTCGCTTTGGTTAACTTATGGTTTTTAACACATCATCTAACAACGATAAATATCATCCAATCACATGTAATCACAACAGATTATATATATCACATTTATATATCACAATACATAAATCACAGTAAAAATAACTGTTGAGGAATCCAGTTGGATTCCTCCAACCTGTCTCCCTGCATCCACAGATGTTACACAATATGATTATCATCACTTTCAGTTCAATATAAATTATTCTGATAGCAGAATCGATATATAAATATTTAACGGTTTTTATATATATATTTATATATATATATATATAAAATTTCCACTAACTGACTAGCAGTTCAATCAATCAACCAACACACAGCAATCAACAGATGATTAACAGTTCTAAGAATACAATATAAAAATATAACTGTTCAGAGTTAGTGAGTTTTACTCACATTGGACGATCATCGTTAATGACGATAACCCTCGCTTGATTCCGACAATTTATTTTGCTATAAATTGTGATGGACTCCAATTGACTCGCGGTCAGTTCCATTGTGGAGTGTTCGTCCATACGATCCCGACGCAACTTACGGTTCGTCAATCTGATCTCATATGAATAAGTTATCGCGTTAACAAACAATATACAATTTAAATTAGACTTAAGTTTTAAAGTAAATTCCATGGGCCTTTACCGTATACCATCTTGGCCCACTATTCTCTTGACCCACAACCCGCTACCCCTTTCTTCCTTACATCGCTCAACTCCCGTCCAGTATTCCATCCTCACAAACAAACACAGTCAATCCACCTTTGACCATCCTCCCCTCCTCCTCCAACCACCTAATTCCGGCGCCGCCTCCACCACTCAATTCACCATCAAAATCCGCACGCACCCAACCCCACCTCGTCAACTCCGGCCCCATATCCATCATTGCGTCGGAAGGTTCTCACAGCAGGTATCGCGACCTCAACCTTCACCGATTATCCCACTAGTTCCATCCAAGATGCCAAAAACTCCAAGCAACTCAAATATACACTTGAAATCACTCAACGATGATCCATCATCTCGAATTTACTAACCCTAAGCGACGCCATACGAACCCGAACTCGCTAGAACTGAATCGCACGAAATCAAACAACCACCAGATCGAAGCTCCCTTCCTTAGCAACTCGATTTTATATATATTTGGATTTATATGGTTTGATTTCATTTTGCAGGAATTTCTATTGATTATTGAAGTGGTGTTCTTCACGTTTTTGGAAACAGAGAGGAGGACGGCCAGAAGAATGGTTTTATAACGGTGGTGGGTATGTTGTGTGGTTGTTAACAGGATGATGTGGCTTTTGTTTGACCTCAAAATGAGTTAAGATATTTTCTTTTATTAATTTTATATTCGTTCTAGTCTTCTAAAAATCACTGCGAACACATACGACGCCTAAAAATCATGAAAACTGACACGCTGATAGAATTTGACATTACGGTCCCAACGAAACTGGTTTCGTCGAATTCCGACTTCGTATGCCCACACAGTGTATTTTTAACTGTCAAAATACTGTCTGTTCCTCACTCTAAAAATCCGTACGGTCACACAGTGACTCTAAAAATCACGAAACTTAACATCTAGCAAATATTTGATATTGCAGATCCAACAAAACTGGTTTCGTCGAATTCTGACTTCGTCTGCTCAAACTGCGTATTTTTAAAGCTCTGGATGACCCATTTAAATATATAAATATATTTAAATATTATTAATTTAAATATAAATAAATTAATATTATCGTATATATCCATATACAATGTCGTCCGGCTCTAGAATATCACCTCAGATTTTATGACTTGATTTCCAGACTCCAGATTATCCCGATATTCAGTTCGTATCGAAAAATCGATTTATAACGTATATAAAACGTCGCAAATTATAAAGGAATTCCACAGCGACTTTTCTGAAATTTGATTTGGACATAACTCAAAATTTACCCAACGAAATCCCGATTTTTCTCTTCCACTAGAAAGATATACTCCACCAGCTCCACACGTTTCTTGTTTCACAGAAATCCGGCTTAAAACGAATCCTGTACATTCAGTTGAAGTTCGAATCGCCAAATCGCGAACTGCAGCGTCATTTCAAGCTCGATTTTAATTATAATAAAATTATAATTATACGTTCAACTATCGTTTATTTAATATATTCGTTATTTAAATAATTAAATAACTTAATTATTATACCTTACAAAACGCGCCATTACAAAAACCAGTATCTCTTCTCTATATAAGTTCAAACTTATATATTCCATTTATCGAATGATAGATATTTAATTTAATTTATAAACTGTTATTTATAAATAAATCTTTTCTATTTATCTATTAAAAACAGATTTTCATTTTCTATTCATCTTCTAAATATTCCTTTGATTAAATTCTATTTATTTAACAAATAAATATCTCATTTATAACATTTTATTTATTTTCTATAAACAAATATTTCCATTTAATCTATTTGTAAATGTTTGACAAATATTTCCTTTTAAATTCTATTTGTAAATGTTTTTACAAATATTTCTCCTCTATTTGTTTTTTCCTTTATTCACACCCAATTCATATTTCATTTACATTGATTTTACTAAATTTCATCATTTCGATCCATTTAACTTACTTAAGTTAAATTTAATTTCAATCATTTACATTCCCAGGGTTTCATTTCAAAACTCCTTTGAAGTAATATAAATATATACATATATTTATATCCATCTCAAATTCAAAACATTTGAATTTTCAACAACTTGTTTTCTTTTCAAACAAATTTTCCATCAAAAACTTTTCTAAGGCAGCAATTCATCACTTAGAAACTCGAAAATGAACACTGATGATGTTGCGACCATCATCAGAATTATTTCCCAGCCACTAAAGTGAGTTCAGTGCTTTAACACTTTCAAAATAATAATTTCCAAACACCTAGGATTTAAATTTTTAATTTCTGGTTTGATTCAACTCTAATTCATCTCATTTGGATATTTCATTCTTATGCCAATTCTATTGGTTATATATAACTATTTCAGTTTTTATAATCTAATTCGATTATAATTCTAACAATCAACTCAACAACTTAAAACAATATCGTGACCAATCTTCTGGTCAAGTGTTTATAAACTCCTATCGACATCGTGGCATCCCACGATTCGATCAGAATTCATAATTCACTCAACAGACTAGTAAACACAATATAAAATAGTTTTTATATCAAATAACAAATACGCTCTCTCGTATATATATACACTCAACTCATTCTAGGATACTACTGACCCTATCTCTAATGAGCACATTCCAACAAGCATAGGTATTCGCTCAACCTAAGCTCTGATACCAACTGTAATGACCCGCAAAGCCGCAACATCAGAGTTGACTATATACATCATACGTCCAACCCAAATATCACGAAAATCCGAAACATTTTTTTTAGAAGAAAAAGATAGAAGAAAAACAGAAATAAGAACACAAAATCTCACATCGCAGCGGAACAAAATATAATATATCATAACTTTTGAAATACAAAATTTCAACTGTATAACATTCTCTTATCATAGTACAGCACTTACAATACAGCGGAACAAAACTCTATATAACTAACGCTGAAGCCTCCGGCTCCAAGCTCCTTTAGATAGATCTGTAAAATCCTGAACTACTTGACCGCCCGTACAAATTTAGGCACCCAAGAGTTTAGGTAGAACAAAACAAATAAACTCCGGGTCAGTCATGGGACTGGTATGAGTAAACAGTTAAAACAGTTTCAGAAAACTAAATGATATCTCATAAGACCACGCCGTATAACACGGAACGGGTTTTTCCCTTATGAGAATCCAAACACATGATTTAACTTTCCAAATCCCTTTGAAAGGAACAATAATATTTATATCAAAACTCTTTTGATATTATAATAATGTCTAAATCAAGTAAATAACAATCTAGTGGAATCGTTACATCTCATGTTCCGCATATATACAATCAAAACCGTAAGCACTTATTGGGTAATGGATTTCCAACTATGACAAGGTATGGAACCACCTTCCGCTGGTGTTTCTCTAGAGGAGAATACACCGAATTCAACAAGAACATCTTGCAACTCAGCCACACATGACCGACCACTCATTTCGCTTGAGTGTATCGAATGTATATCACAAACGGTTGGGATCAGCAACCGTTTCCCGAATGGAACAACATCAATAATAGATTTCTAGAAGTAAATGAAACTCTAGATCAGGTGATTATACACCCTACTTCGGAGCGACCGACTTAGCCATGCTACCTGCCCGATTTCTGTCATTTACCGGTTGATGACGCTAGAAGCTACGCTTTATCATCACACCAGATTCACTTCGAATGCCACATCGTCAAATCCATCAAATCACCAATTGACGTCCTCAACAGTACATTACGTGTTAGCTAAAAGAAGTTTCCTTCTCCGCTTCCATCTTGGTAAGGTTGGAGAAATCAATATACGTGATCGTCTGGAAATACTCTGTCGGACATCCGTCCATGCAACTCATCCAGGAACAGGATGAACCGAAGGCACTATTCAGTACATCCATCTTATGCACTGTTATCTAAGACTTATACAATAGCCCTTGTACTTTACTCCGTCTTCGATTTTATTTGGCATATATTATTCGCAACGCTTATGCCAATATGGAGTGGTTCTTCGGATAATCATCCAACCAGTCTCTCCATATTGATAACAATGGTCGAAACTTCGATAGTCTGTGATTTAACTATCGAATAAAAACAAGTGTTTCGATAGTCGATGATTTAACTATCGAAGAAAACAAGTGTTCGTCCAATTATCAAACAATCACTGAGCCCTTAATTAATATTCCATTAATTAAATCACTTCCCTATTTCTTTATCAATATTTGTTAACCAAATATTTTCAATAACCATATTACCCTTTTACATTATTTGGAAGACGTTTCCGAATATCGCCTTCCTTTATTTTCTAACTTTAGAAAATATATGCTATTTATAATTGGAAAATATTCCAATTACTTATCTCTTTTCCGATCTCATTTATTTCTATACTTAGGAAATATTCTTTATTTTATTTCCAAGCTTACACTTATTTGGGTTAAAACGGATGTTGTGTAAAACATCGTCACGACAACCCAAATACTATATTCAACTAACTCTTATTCAACATTGATCTACGAGCCTGAATCTTACTATTTATTTATTAATAATGAAATCAATCAAGTTGGGGTATAACTACCTCTCAGACTTTGATTGAATAACATTTATAACGTCAAAACAGATATGATTACTTACTCGAATAATCAATACCATACAACTACTTATTCACTTTTAAACACGTATACACTTCTCTTCCTATTCTTGTGAGATTCTATTCCTAGTCTTCCTTTTTGATTATACTATTCTATTTCTAAGTTTTTTTCCTTATCGACTTTTATATATATTGATATGTTGATTTCTAACTATCAAATTATCTTAAAAATATTCTAACTCCTTAAATTCCTGAAAAATTTCGCCATAACCTCCTTTGTATCGGGAGCATCGGGATATTTCAAATAGCCTCCCATGGCCCTTACCAATCCAAAAGAAAACGAAAAAGCCAAGCGGCTAGCCGATACGGCGCATAAAATCTCATATATGAATTAAATACGTACCTTTTTGTCAGACATTCTATTTATATACCTTCATACCTTATCCATACCTATCTCCTGTATATTTATACCTGTCCAGTTTATTTCAGCTATACTCGATCGTTTTAACTCAATTCATTAATTTAGTTGCTAATTAACTTCTTTGCCTATTTCACTTCTCTTATTCAAATCCCATTTTTTTAATTCTATTTCACTTCTCTTATTCAAATTCTATTTGAATTCTCTATTATTCAAATTCTATTTCACTTCTCTTATTCAAATTCTATTTGAATTCTCTATTATTCAAATTCTATTTGATTCCTCTTATTCAAATTCTACAGTGTAAATTCCATTTCACTTCTCTTATTCAAATTCTATTCAGTTTCTCTTATTCAAATTCTATTCGATTTCTCTTATTCAAATTCTATTCGATTTCTCTTATTCAAATTCTATTTGAATTCTCTTATTCAAATTTCCTTTATTTAAATTCTATTTAAATTTCTATGTTCAAATTCTATACTCGAATTCCATTTAAATTACTATATTCAAATGCCGTTTTGAATTACTATATTCAAACTCCATTTTAATTTCTATATTCAATTCCTTTAAACAAGTCTCGATTTCAATTCCTTTTGAAATCGATATTTCTACTTTTGGAAAATAGATTTCCTTTTTCAAATTCACACTTGTATTTTTATTTCTGAATTATCCAATGATAATTCCTTTCACTTCATTTATAAACTTCGTTTATAAAAGAACTATTTATAAACTTAGTTTATAAAGGAACTACTTGTTTTATTTATTTTAAAACAAGTTAATATTTCAAATCTATTTAAAAATTCAAATTCTATTTTAGAAAAAAATAGAATTTTCCTTTTAAATCTCAAATACCCCTTTCAGGATATTTTTATAAATTATCACTTTGGCCCTGTGATATTCAAACAACCAATTATTTATTTCAGGTTTCCTATCACATCATATATCACAGTATATATGCAAACAAATAAACAAACAAATAATATATTTTTGAGGAATCCAATCAGATTCCTCCAACCTGTTTTCCTGCATCCACAGATGTTAGTCAACATAGTATTACCCATCCTGCTTCGAGGCAGGATATCGCGGTATGAAGGTCATCCACTATCATAGCGTGGGGCGCATAGGGAAATCATCCGCTATGAAACTGCGAGCATCCGCTAATGAGACTGCGGGAATCAATCCAATCATCAACCCAATATATATATATAATAGTCAACCCTAAATGACTAATATATTTCAAACAATCAGAAAACATTCATACAAGCAATAAACAATTATTTTTAACAAATAAAAATAATTCTAATCAAAACGGTGAGTGAGATTTACTCACCGTGGTTTTAATTTGCCGAGTACCCCATTAAGCTTATCGTATAGATTTCACGATTTCTTCATACCTATGTTTTCCAATATAAACAATATAAATATATTTCAGTTATTGAACTAACTAATTTAATTTAAACGATAAAATAAAGGTCTAGCCATTTCTAAACTTCACACTTAAATTATTAGTTTAAAATCAATATTAATTACCAGTTAACTGTACATGTTTTGAACATATTTCCTTAATTAATCATTAATTTCACAATTCATTTTCCTTGGTTGTATACCTATAAACTGAACATTATTAATTAACTAAATTAATTAAATAATTTACCTAAATTACCATTTCCTGAACATGTGCATACTAGCCTAAACTGTGTAGTAGAACTTCCCCATTCAAGGTTGACAGAAGTTTTGACCTTTGACCCTCGTTTCTTTGCTCGACTCGACTATCATCGTGACTGCAATTCGTAGCTTCACTCAAAAAAGAAGAAGTATGATCCTTACCGACACCATCCCAGCATCCACCATCCGGCTGTCACCGAGAACCGATCATGAACTGCACTCATTCTTCACCCGCTGAACTCCAATCATCCCTCGACCTTCTCCTTGGTGATCGCAAATCCTTATCCGCCTCTACAGTAAATAACTCGACGTCATTGATGTCTCGACATCGAAGTACCCAAGGCGATGTCTTCTTCCCTAACTCCATCGCGTTGAATGCCAATCCACTGTGGAATCCTTCGAACGAACCCTCATGGCCTCCAGATCAAGTCGCGATGAACCCTAGTTCATCTGTACACAAATCGAACTCCAGCAAATTCAAATCGCAATACCCAAAATCACAACGCTGCAGTATCAAATCGAGTTCCCTATCTTTGCGATAAACATAATCGTGGTTTAAATGGCAAATCGATTTCGCCAGTTAACAGTGAAAGAGGAAAACGGAAAATGAATCTATGGCTTTGAAATGCCCTTCTGGTTGGAGGATTGAAAGGGGCGATTTTCAATTTCCTTTGTTCAGAAGGAAATGAACAAAAATAGAAGAAGATGGGGAAGGGGTCGCGGTTATATAAAGGAAGGGTGTGGTTTAAATTTTAAACAGCGAGGCCATTCTTTTTCTGTGGAGCTTGAAGAAGAACACGCGTTTAAAAATCTGGCCATTTATTTCTTCTTTGTTGTTTCATTGATGTCCACAAAGAAAAGGATTTACTTAATGATTTTTATTATATTTTATTTTAATTAAACCGATATCCTTTAATTAAAATACACCCTGATTTCAAACTCCTCTCTGAACCCAACAACTGACAATTTTAGTGTAATACCCCTATTCCGAACACACTAGGATAGGTCACAAAGTCTAATTTTATCATCTGAAGGAGATATTAATTTAAACCGATATAAATTGAATTTCAAACCATTTAAATTCTTCGATAATAATTTAATATTATTATTCTAATTCAAACAGAACTGACACTGATTATCTGAATCATTTCGATTCAGTTTTAACTTCGAATTTATTTATTGTTTTTTTGTATTCGTCAATTTAATATATTCGATATTAAATCGAAATCGATTATTAAATCGATAATTTAATATAAGAATCCACTTATATTATCCACCCAATATTTAAATCCGTATTAAATATTTAAAATTAACCCATAAGGAATCCAGGTCATTACAGGGAGTTTCTAAATAAGTTTGTGATAGTATTTATGGACGTTATCCTGATTTTCTCTAAAAATGAAGAAGAGCATGCCCTACATCTTAGGGAAGTCTTAGAGACCCTACGAGCGCATCAACTTAAAGCTAATTTCTCCAAGTGCCATTTTTGGAGAAAAGAAGTGAGGTTCTTAGGACACGTGGTCTCTAAGGAAGGGATAGTTGTGGATCCCGCAAAGTTGGTGGCAACCCAAGATTGGAAGATTCCTAAAAACACAACAGAAGTCAGAAGCTTTTTAGGGCTGGCTGGTTATTATAGGAAGCTCATTAAGGACTTCGTGAAGTTATCAACCCCACTTACTCGGTTAACGAAGAAGAACTTGATTTTTGCTTGGTATGTTGACTGGGACGATGCTTTCTAACGTTTGAAGTGGGTTTTGGCGACCGCTCTAGTTTTAGTTTTTCTATATGGAAGTAAGCCATTCACAGTGTATACCGATGCTTGCGGGACAGGGCTTGGAGCAGTTTTCGATGCAAGAGGAAAAGGTGATATGCAAAAGGCGGCAAGTACGAGCATCGTTTATCATCCACAGACGTGTGGATGGACAGAAAGGGGTGAATAAAATCCTTGAAGATCTTTTGAGGTTATGTATCCTAGATTTTGGAGGGACATGGGGAGAGGCAACGAACTTAGTGGTGTTCACAACATGTTTTCACGTATCGTATTTGCGAAAGTGTTACAAGATACCGCGGAAGTAGTGGAACCGAGCATGCCTAGATAAGTGGAAGTGGAGTGAGACGCCATGATTAGACGAGATCCTACATGCATCGTTGGATCGGAGGACATAAAGCTATGCAATAGAGAGGCCAAGATGGTGAAAATCCAATAGGGAGATGATCAAGGAGACGCAACATGGGAGACGGAAAGCAAGATGCTACGTTGTACCCTTTTCTTTTTGGGGATATGTTCCTAACATCTCCTTTTTCTACTGCTTTGTTTATACTTGTCCTATCGTTAAGGATGTCTTGGCGATGATATCTTCGATCTTTAGTTAGGAAGAACCCTATGGTTACAAACATTTGTTTGAGACATGTTATGTTTGGTGGATGCCAAAGGATGCAAATGGTTGCTAGTGGTTGCTCGTGGATGCATGTACACACACATTAGGCACTAGATCGGCTCAATCACCCTCATATTGCATATAAATATGTGTGCATATTTAAATTAATGGATGTATAATGGTTGTTTTATCACATGGATGTTGCATTTTGATGAATGGTTGTGCACAAATATAGAAGTAATATGTATCGATAGGATTCTTTTGCATACATAATGGCCACATGGCACTATCATAATTCGCATTAAGGAGGTCAACTGAATCAGTAGACCGCCTGATTTTGCATTGGATAAGGAACTTATACACTCACTTTTTGCATATGTTCATATGGCATTAGAAATCTTTTAAGGACAATGGATGCCTGTGTTTGATGATTGAATAAATGGATGATTGGATGGTAGGATATACATTCTCCTTAACTTAGAGATTTCAGGGACGAAATCCTTTAAGGAGGGGAGAATGTAACACCCCGTATTTTCTAAGAATATTAAAATAACAAATTAAAGAATAATTAATTTGAAAAAGAAGAATTAGGTGAAATGGGTTGCACCATTGCGTTTGTCTCGGAATTTTGCTTGAGATAGAGTCCGAGTTTGCGTAAATCAAACTCTGTATGAAGAAGCTATCTTCAAATTAAATATTGCAGCAAAACATGAAAAAGAGGAATGAGAAAAGAATAATGTTTAGCATTGTTCTAAGGTTTACAAGCAAAAGACTTAGTAGCTCATTTGGTTAGAACGTGTGACTTGCATACAAGAGGTACAGAGTTCGATCCCCGCCTGCGCCATATTTTTGTTTTAGGGAAATGGCTAAAAATTGGCTTAGTGTGAACGCAGTTCAAAAAGTGGTTTAGTGTGAAAATGGTTAATTAGAAAGATAGATAAATAAATAAATAAATATATATATATGTATGTATATAAAATATATATATATATGGCGTGTACGCATCATATGGTGCACGTTGCACATTTTTTTTGTTGGTCACGGAATGTTTTTTTTACGTGGCCTTCTTTGATTGCTTTGGGACAAATTCTGATGTGTAAGCGCTTATTTGTCATACTATGATTGGCTGACACATTACTTTGGTTGGATGGTTCTGGCTAATCCTAGGTTAATCCGACGGCTCTTATTAAATTAAACTTCTATAAAAACACTCCTACACCCCTAACCCTAATCACATTAATTCATAACAAGAGTCGACATGCCATCAATGAAGAACCTAGAGTAGCCGCCATACACTTTCAACCTTAAAGCAAGATAGAAGCTTGAATCAAAATCAAATCTAAATAACGATTAGTCTACATCAAAGGCGAGAAATTCAGTTTCAGAATACATATCCTAGAAAGACAAGACAATTCTTTTTAATTGTGAGTATGATAGCTCTCACAAAATAATAAATTAATTTAATTAAGATAAGGTATAATTGGGATTATGAGAATATGATTTTGAATCATGTGATGTAAATTATATGTATTTTTGTGGTGTTGGATCATATGTTAGTTCTTATGTGAATTTATGCAAGCTGGATCATATGCGAATCTTATGCAAGTTGAATCATATTTCTTATGCAAGTTGAATAATATATCTTATGTAAGTTTGTGATGATTGGATCATATATACATGTATGAAACTTATGCAAGTTTGGGTTGTTAAAATATATGTGAAACATGTATATGCATATGCTAGTTTATGTGACATTAATCTTTATGTTTAGATCTATATGCAAGTTTACATCTTTATGTTTAGATCTATATGCAAGATTATACCTTTATGTTTAGATCTATATGCAAGATTATACCTTTATGTTAGATCTATATGCAAGATTACATCTT
The DNA here is from genome assembly GCA_030737875.1 of Allium sativum. NCBI lineage: Eukaryota > Viridiplantae > Streptophyta > Magnoliopsida > Asparagales > Amaryllidaceae > Allium > Allium sativum. The sequence goes on along the minus strand of CM060912.1, from coordinate 763,544,390 downwards.
TATGTCTAGATCCATATGCAAGTTTACATCTTTATGTTTAGATCTATATGCAAGATTACACCTTTATGTCTAGATCCATATGCAAGTTTAAATCTTTATGTTTAGATCTATGTGCAAGTTTACACCTTTATGTTTAGATCTATATGCAAGTTTACATAATTATGCTTAGATCCATATGCAAGTTCACAACTTTATATTTGGATCTATAGCAGTACATAAGTTATGCAAGTTTATGCCCATTACGTATGCTAGTTTTGTATCATATGCTAGTTTGAATGAAATTCAGATGCAAGTTATTGGCTATATAATCTTATGTCATGATCCTTAGATCTATTTTATGTGTTATGTGATGTTGTTTTTCTTTTTATAAGTTAGACTATTTGCGAGTCTAACATATGTCATATGAAAACGTACGAATAGCGTGGGGATGATGGGATAATACTGAATATACATAAATTGTGAATTGGCATGAAATGGCCTTAAAAGGCATATAATTAATTTGAGACATTAATTGGCATAATTGGTATTTATGGACATAATTTTAAGAGATAATTATGGACATAAATAAATTTGGAATTTATTGACAAATTTGAATAGGGATATTAATCCAATTTGGGGTTAAATAAAGATGTGTAATAATTAACCGCCTAAGACACGAGGTTAGACTCTTTTGTGGTGTAAGACTGCCCGGACCCACAGGACAAATCCAGCAGCCACAAATGTCAGTCTAATGTGAGAGGTCAAAGGAACGAATTAAATGCGTAATAGTTATAAAGACACGAGGTTAGTCTCGTTTGCGGTATAAGACTGCCCGGACCCGCCCGACAAATCCAGCAACCGCAAATGTCAGCCTAACGTGGGAGGTCTTTACATGGTTACGGTTCAAATGAATTAAGTAACACTTAACCATATAAACATGTGGTGGGACATGGGGGGTTAAACGGGTGCCTTGGGTGGCATGTGAAATTAAGTGGGTGCCTTGGGTGGCATGTGAAATACGATTAGATGCACTTAACCAAGACTGAAACATGTAAGAAGACATGAATAAGAATGGGGTTAAGTGGGGAAACCTTAGTGGGGACCAAGCATAGGTGGAAGGCTTGTGTCAAGCATGGGGGCCCTTTTCAAACCAGTAACCCATTAAGTATCTTTGTGAGCTCGACCCAAGTCGAGGATGGGACATGCTTACTGGATTTGATTGTAAGAGGTCAAAACGGTTTAATGGTGGCAACGCAAGTCCATCGGGGTCATGTGCGTGCGTGGGCCCGGGCTGGTAGGTAAGATGTTGTTGCATCGTGTAGATATAAGTCGTGCATCTCTGGTGGTATCGGGTTGCCACTTTGGGGAGTGATACACCCCATTGTGGGACCAGCATGGGTATCTACGAATTAGGGAGCCGATCGAATGGGGGTAGTGGGTACAATTGTGGAGATAGGGCCAGACGGCACCTATGAAGGAAGCTAGGGGTACACGAAACAACTATTATCATTATTTTGTTCTGTAAGCGGGATCAACTTTTAGGGTGACTAGTGGTGGTGCAGTATAGTAATTATCCGATAGTGATTAGGAACGAGATTAACGCCAGAATATTCCTCTTATTTGCTTTGTCATGCCCACTTGTTTAATGGTCATATCTTATCTTACCAGTTTATGCCTTATCCTAGTTACTTTAATAATTATATTGTTAAAGTTATTATACTCGCCAGACATTATGTCTGACCCCCTTGTTTTCCCCTCTTTTCTTCCTTTCCCCCCTCCCCTAGGTTCTCAGGGTGGGACTAGTACTAGTGGAGCTTGATCTCGGATCTCTTTCTCTCTCTTTTGGAAGTGCTTGGATTGTTGAAAGTAAAGTTCATCTCATCTCTTTTATGGCTACTTGTGTTGGGGTTTATGCTTTTTATTTTATTTACTCTGAAACAATTTATCAAGATGGATATTAAGTGTACTTGGTTTATGAAGTTGTTGTAATCAAACTATTTCTCCGCTGCAATAAATGTTGTTTTAAAATTTTCAAGTACCATTATTTATATCTATCTTGTTATATTCTGTTCTATACACTAAATAAGCTCCATGGAAGTTAATGCATTCCCTTTGTGAGTGACATTAATGGACGTGGGGTATTACACTATATAAGTTGCGAGAATTAGCATGATTCATTGACATGTGTAAATTGGCTTTACCATGCATGTATAAACATGAAGCATAACATATATGGGTGGACACCATATTCACGTGATAGGCTATAAAGTGCCGTCTATAGTAATACATGATGGACGTGAAGACCTGAGTCATGCATGCGTGCATGGGTAATACAATGCAATGGGTTGTCCATGTGAATGAGCATATGTAAGGATGGAATGATGTGCATTATAATATAAACAACACACGTAAATAACAATGATCTGATGGATATGTCCCAATTGTTACTATGTACAAGCAATATATGGATCGACACTTTCACAATGACTGGGGCGATCACATAGTTCCACGTGGCAACTACAATGTATAAACATGGTTTATTCTAACTTGAAAATGGCTGGATTAGTTGCATGCGTTTAGTATTTGTGAATCTCCTGATGTATGCAAAGCCACTCACATGCAGATGAGTCATGATATTTATACAGTAATATGGATCGATCGGTACAATGGCAAGTGAGTCAGTCTTGCTTTAATTTAAACAAAGAGTGATAGCATCCTAGTAACAACAATAGGTCGGCAACATTCAGCTATGGGTTGGCTTCAGTTTTTACATGGGTCAACATATTTAGCATGTAAGGGTCAGTCATAGTTCTCAAACAGTGGCAATTTGGTAAAATATGGACCGGTTTGCTTCGTGATACCTGAATACGATGACAGAATTGAATAGTATGATACGTGACTTTATGTTGTGAAAAGGAGAAGGTGCATTGTTTTGTCTAATAACTCACGAAGCCTGACACCTTGAATTGTTCAAATACATGAGTACATTGTGGGCTAGTGCACACAAATGAAACATGGATCTTGAACACAAAAACGAGCAGTAATAATTTTGTCATGATGCAGATCATTGCTAGTTCAGCATACATAGGTCAGTCATTGCAGTGTCACATACTAATATAAAGGAGCTGCATAGGTCAGTTATTGTATACATGCAAGCATGGGTCAGCATCAAGTATGGGTCGGCATCAAATATGGGTCGCTATCAAAATGAACCCAGTAGAATTTTCGTAAATATGTTGTGTCGGGCTTAAAATGCATGCCAGATGTTGCCAGCTATCCAATGGCATTTTCATAAATAACTTTAAGGCCGACCCAAAACCTGCACACTATATTTCAGCATCTTCACTTCATTTCTCCCACACCTATAAATAGACCATGACCTCCACATTAATAAGAATCGATTTCCAAGCTCACGAAGTGCTGCCCAACTACTTTCTCCACCATTCTAAGTGATTCTACCTTCATTAATCATCTCCAAACGAAGATCTAACACAAAATCCGCCATGGAATCATCCAAAATCACTCAAGTGTCCGAGAAGTTATAGATTTACATCACCAGTCACCACACTTAGAGAATTCCAACAAATTTCTTGGCTAATTTGAATAGATCAAAGAGAAATACTTGTGAGAGAGGGAGAGAATGAATGTAAGAAGAGAGAATATGTAATTTGTGAAACTAAAAGTGATAATGAAAGTTAATCCTATAGTGGATGTAGGCTATTTCTAAGTCGAATTGTTACTACCAAAATTAACTTTGAAACTAGCTGACAGTGAAGGGGTATCGAAAGAATGCTAGCACAGGAAAATCTTCCGAAAGCAGGAAGACGAGTAATATGAAGAACTGCAAACTGGAAGGGGTGATCAAAGAACAGCAAAAACCGGCACCCTTTCTCGGAGGGGAGGTGTCCAAAGCCTCTAGAATATCGACAAGGTACGTCCAATAGCGTCCACCCGATGGGATCTATCCGGTAGGAAGACCCGTGACGAAAGGTCATCTAAGTCAGAAACTAAGAAGGAAAAAGACATAAGCTCCACCCCTCAAAGCTCGGAGGAGTTATCGGTGTTAACTCGCTCAACACCTGTACAACAGAAGGCATCGAAGGCACCAAACTTGAAATACGCAAGGATCGTCTGGAACCTGCTCCCGAAAACAATTGTCGAACGGGTATCGAAAGGCCTTGTTAAGAGATAACAGAAATACCATCAGAAGCCATCTTCTAGAAAAAACCAGATTGACCCAAAAATCTCCATTGGAAAACTAACCAGGACCTAAGCGAAGACACTTGTTACCCATACTGATATGCCTGGTATACGAACCAACAGCGGTTTCGAACTGGTAAGCTCTCCACATCTATCGTGAGGGCAAGCTCCTCTAATTATCCGCGAGAAAGCCGAAAGCCTACATCAAGAGGCTTACGTCCGGTTATCTACATCCACAAGTTGCCACCGGGAGTTCAAGTGTTGTCCAAAGGCTACCTCATCAACGTGCCCATTGCTATCTCAAAGAGGCTCCCGACTAGCCGACTATTTTTTTCTTTCTTCCTTCGTATTTTAGAGAACGAACCCTAATTTGTAAATCAATCTGGGGATCTCTTATGTGACCTCCTCCATGAATAAAATCATCAAAATCCTTAAAGTGGACGTAGGTTCAAATCGAACCGAACCATTATAAACTGTGTGTTCTTACTTTCTTCTGCATGATTTATTGTTATTCAACGTATTTCCGCATGTATTCTGCTACTCTATGGGATTACCAGAATATCCTAGCACAGGCCGTTAGGTTTTTAGCAACCTGACGCTTTTCTCACAAGGAAACTCCTCTCCCAAGGGAACTGTTGATCCTTGAATCACAAGGACGTGACATTCACCTCTTGAGAGAAGAATGGCTATCTTCGAGCTTGAGTCCTTAACTTCTGGGAAACGGTGAATCAACTCAAGCTGGTAAGAGTCGAATTATCTTATTTCCTCTTAGGTCTGCCTCCTTAGACCTATCTCCAGCGTTGGTGAAAAATAACGTTAACATTTTGGCACTAGAAGGAGGGCCTGAACCTTTGCCCCCTTTACCTACCATTAATCCTGTAAAAGTAACCTTGCCACACTCCTTACTGTGATGTTCCATCCTGGATAAGACTAAATTTTATAAGAAAGACTCCAATACCCATCGAAAATGGTTGTGAGAAAAGGGATCTGGGAACAGGATTCCAACGCATCAATCGCTTTGGAAATAGCACGCTTTCAAATATTACCTCTGTGAATCCAGAAATCAAAGAACCATCAGACTTAATAGAAGGGGAGAATAATGAGTTGGAAGCATTACATTGGGCCTTGCATATTGATGCTGCTATAAAGTCTACTGAAGGGAGCTTAGCCCGAAGGACCTCAATGTTTGACTTATGTCAAGTGGAATTAGAGACGAAAACATCTTCCGAGTATGGTAATCGAACTACATCCTCGCCAAATCTGCATTTTAGTTTAAGATCACCAATAAGCAATCAAATGTTAACAGGGAATATAGCCCGATCATTTGGCTGACATGCTATGACAGCAGGCAGGTCTATAATTCTAACACAACCTTTGGATATGAGTTTAGTAAAGGAGGGAGTCAAGGGGAGTAAGACGACGAAATGACAGCTACCCATAGTGAAGGATTTTGGGGGTAATACTTGATCACAAGATTCTTCAAAGGACATCGAACCAAAACAAAAAAAGGAAGTCAAATCTACAAAGGAAAGTATGGCCATACAGATATCAGAAATAAAAGATAAATCTTATCTGGTTCCTTCCAAAAAAAGAAGAACTAACCCTATAGAAAAAAGGTGCAACGAGAACAAATACGATGAAGGCAAAGAGCAATATGGAAGTCTAATTACTGGAGAGTTTAGTCCCAAAAGAACGAAACATGGAAACTTGGAAACCTGTCTTAGGAACATGGCAGAGAAAACCATAAAGAGTCTATTCCAAATCGAAAAGACAAGAATCTCGGATAGGCATATTAGTGACAATGAAAGAACAATGCCCTTTTTTTGATAAGATCAAGAATACAACGATACCTTCATATGTGAAGACCCCAACCATGAAATATTATGGAACTTCTGATCCAGACAACTATCTCATGGCCTTCAATAGCCATATGGACGTTTATGATGCTTCTAATGTTGTACAGTGCCGACTATTTCCAATGATGCTTCAAGGATCGACCGCCAAATGGTACCGACAATATCAAGAGGATACCATCGATTCATAGAAGCAGTTCTCTTACGAATTCTCAATGCAATTCTGCATTTGCAAAGATCCAACTATGGGCTATACGATCCTTGCAAATATATAGCAAAAACCAGAAGAATCTATGAGAAGCTACTTGGAAAGGTTCAAGGCTGAGGCCCTTAAATCAGAAGACATGAATGATCGGGAGAAACTCATCACTGTTTATTTAGGCCTAATTAAGAACACACCACTCTGGAAAGAGTTATATATCCGCAGATGCGGAAGCTTGCAAGAATTCTATCTCTAGGCAGACAAATTCATTCGTATGTACGAGTTTGGCTAATCGAAAGGAAACTCCAGCAAGAAGGGGGATCCCGATGAGAATCCTAAGTCTCATTCAAACATGAAGATAAGATGCAGAACCTTCAAAGCCAAAACTTCAAACTATGCTCGTGGAAGTTGCTATAATTGTGGATCGAAGAGTCATTGTGCTAATCAATGTTGTGAGCCATGCACATGTCGCATTTGCCGAATCCCCAGTCACGTAGAATCATCGTGCCGTAAATTCAGAAAGGAGACTAGACATCATAAAGGTCTGGTAACATCTCTTTTAGTTCAAGCAACATATCTATGCATTTAGAACATACTTGCAATTTTCAGTATGTTAACATCCCCCCTACTTTGAGCTACATGCTTACGCGAGTTGTGCGCTCGTACTTAAAGTGCTATATGATCACGCGAGTTTTGTACTCGCCCGTGAGATGTGTTCTCGCCGTGAACTATGTGTTTTCACAACGAGTTGTGTACTTGCCCATGAGATGTGTTCTCGCCATGAACTATGTGTTTGCACCCGCGAGTTGTGTACTCGCCCGCATGGTGTGTTCTTACACCTGAGAGTTGAGTGCTTGCCCGCGAGATGTGTTCTCACCGCGAACTGTGTATTTTCATCCAAGGCACCTGCATACACTTCCTACAAAGTTCATCCCGCAGAAGGGAACGAATGCTCGAAGGGAGAGCTTGGAGCATGCACATCCTCGGCTCAAATTTCATCCCACAGAAGGGAACGAAAGCTCGAAGGGAGCGCTTGGAGCACGTACATCCTCTGCTCAAATTTCTTCCCGCAGAAGGGAACGAAAACATGAAGGGAGCGCTTAAAGCACGTACATCCTCTTCTACAATTTCATCCTGTAGAAGGGAACGAAAGCTCGAAGGGAGCGCTTGAAGCACATACATCTTCTACTCAACTTTCATCCCTCAGAAGGGAACAGAAAGCTCGAAGGGGGCATTCAAAAGCACACGCAATCTACGTGTTTGTGAACAAATTAAACAATTGAAAACAATGATTTAATTCGTTCAGCTTTCCTAAACAATAAGGGTTGTTGTAGAAGGTGTCGAACTCTGGGACCAAAAATTACTAATAAATCCAATCAAGTTATTCCAAAATTTTGATTGAAAACAAAAGAAAATAACTAAAAAGAGAGTTTTATCTAATAAAAGAAAGCAATTAGGGGATAATGACATAGATCTGATTAATACTCATCAATAGCCAACAAATAAATATAGATCTAATTTATGTTTCTGTTACAAACATGAATCAACGATAATTAGGTTTCTAGAAACAAATAGGTGAATAACGACAAGCATAACCTATGCAGGAGCTCAGCTCTTAAACAACCATAGGCTATCAAGACAGATTCACTATTTTATTTGTAAAACCCTAAATATTAGATCTAAATCTGATAAGCATTAGATCGAACTCGAATATACCCTATGAAGGAGCACAGCTCTTAAACGACACAGATTATGAAAGTTCAGATCTAACCCTTGGTTCAGATCTAGATCTACATACATGAAGTTCTAATCTTTTGGCTATGTGATTCATATTGAATCTTACCTACAAGCATCATCACCCCCTAATTAAAGAGGATTAGCTAAACATAGCTAAAAGAAAAGAAAATAAAAAGAAAATAATAAACATGAAACAAAAACTAAATAGAAGAGAGAAAGAAGAGTTTTATTCCAAGCAAATGATTATAGAATAAAACTAAGTGTATTTTACAATGAATGAGATATAATGTATTTATAGCTAATATGACAAAGATACTTGGCAAATTCCACAATGTAGGACTAAAGAATTAGCCCAAATAACACATAAGCTAGTGTGAACGCAGTTGTAGAGTGAGAGGCCTTGCAAATGAGCCAATGTGAATGCTATGAGTCTTTAGTGAGCCAAATCTACCCAAATGAACTCTATTTGCAACCGTTCTTCAAGCTTTAAATTCTTCAAGCTTTAGTAATTTCATACTTCACTCTTTTTAAGAAAATTCTTTATGCTTTATCCATCAAATTCTCTAAACCAATCTTTTTTTATCAACAATCTGAAAACACAACTATAAATACACAATATCAATTATTTTAAAGGGAAAACAAGATAAATAAGCGGATAAAATATACACATTTACGTGTATATCAAATACCCCCACACTTATCTTTTTATTCGTCCTCGAATAAACTAAACTAAGATATGTTATACTTTCGTAGGAAACACGATTGCATTTAGCGTATGTAACAAGCCGTTAAACCCCTAGGTGTCCCTAGTAGGACAAGTGTTGTCTCGTGAAGGTTTTCAGCGGATACTAACTACAAAATCCAAAGCGTCTTAAATACGTGAATTAATCAAATGATATATTTAAGTTCTTTCAAATTCCAAGGACTTCAATAATAATAGTTCAGTCCTAAATTGTCCATCCCATAATTGGTGCAAAAATGAATTGAAAATTTCAAGCTGAATCGTAATTCTTTGATAACACTGTAATTGTCTTGAAGGTTAAGAGTGTGGTGTCAACCAAAGTTCTACACATCGACAATGTGCACCCAATCATTTATTCATTCTTTTTTTTTGAATAATTTTGCACCAGTGTAACTGTATTAGATGTGAGTTATGCATAGATGAAGGAAAATTTTGTTAGTTCTAAAAAATGTTATAGATAAGAGGGAAAGTGTATTGGTTGAACCTCAAGCTACAAAAGATAAAGTAATACTAAGGCACATATGAACATTTTTTTCCTTTCATCTCCTCAACAACAATCCTTGCTTCCAAGTACGGTATGATGAATGTGGATGGAATGGAAATGAATGTTTTATAGTCAGGAATGACGAGTGACTATTTTATTCTCATAGATTTTCTCTTCATTTCTTTTTTTTTTTGAGTGATAAATGATGAGTGGAGATGGAATGGAATGATACTGTATATTCTTTCATTTGATTCCTCCTCTACTAAACGAATCATAACCAACACTTCATGAAAGGAAATTTTTGTGCCCTAGTTACTCTACTTCTATAACTCTAATTCAACACACAAGTCTAGATTGATGTTATATAAAAAGCTGAAACTAATGATAAGCAAAGTTTCGTAAGATAGATAACCCATATAAAATAAGATGTGGTATATGGTTATCCTACCTTAAAACAAGTACAGAGTGGGTAGTGTAATATTGGTATATAAAGTGACGTTTCTGAACCTTTGAAAATCAGTACGAGGTTCTTAAGTATACCAATATAAGAAAAACTTGTCGAAACATGGATGTAGTTCGACTAAAACTTGGGTTTGAATAATGTGGGGTATCGAAGAAGAATGCTACAATGAGTCATTTCTCCTTAATTAGGCCAAATGGATTTTAGAACTTACGATTTTGAAAAATTGAGTGGAAAAGAAAATACTATGCATGAAAAGGAACTCAGAAAATCCAACAAATGTAGGTGTAAAATCATTTTTATTTGATGATTTTTTTTTTGATTTTTTTTTACTTGCACATTCTAACATGTATAACAAAGGTTGACACACTTACTCCAGAACACAACTAACGTCTGCACAGTCTCAAGCTAGCATCTTAAAAAGACACATTACGACTCAACGAATAAATAATGTTCATTTCCATCACCCAACAATTAGACTTATCAAACAAGAACCAAGGTGTTATTTATGAATTTTAAGTTAGTCCTTGTTCAATGAATGACCTACTTCATAAAATTTGACTACTGATGTAATGTAAATTCCCCCCACACTTGAGTGTGACTGTGTCCCCATAGTCGTTAATCAGACATATCTTAGTGAAAGGAAAAATAAAATAAGTGGGTAAGCATAACTTACCAGATGTATGTGCGGAAAATACGCAGTCATCGAATAGATGAATCGGTCCACAATGGACCAATGGGTCAGCCTCATTAAGATTATGAGACATAGATAAAGCACGGAAAACCAAATCATGAAGGATTTTATATTATACGTCAGACTTGGAAAAACAAATTTTGTTTTTTCAAAAATTTGAGTTGCTAATTTTAAAATTTTGAGCTTACAATTGATCCTAAAATCGAATTGAATTTCTGTAGCAACTAAAGAGAGGTCATCGAGCTGGGGTTCAGTAAAAGTTCAAAAACAAAATTTGATTTGTTCAGATGATGTATAAATTGAGAGATGTGTGCATAACTCTAACTCCCACACTTGTTTTGAGAATTATTGTTCAATTTTGCTTTGATATGTGAAATGTTGTTGGCTAACGGTTCATTCGTAAACCTAAAGTTAAAACCAAACAAATGAATTTTTAGTAAATTTTGAAATCGTATTTTCTCAAAAACAGCATTTTTCCAAAAAAAAAGTTCACATACTACAGAAATTTATCAACAAACAAGTGATGAAAGTGAGGTTCAGTGGAAATGATCAAGTCGCATGGAGTTTCAACAGTTTTAGAAAAATCGTCATTGTGTTTAAGATCACCTTCAGCAATTTCGTTGCTTTCAAACTCAAGAATTTCAAAGTTTTCAAACGTTTCATTTTTAGTTTCAGACCCAACAACATTATCATTAATCAGTTCAAGAAGTTTTCGCTCATCAAAGTCGTCCTCACCTAAACAGTTGTTACCAACTTCGTCATTTCTTTCAAGTTAACAATCTAAAGTTGCTAAATTTTCAAAATTTTCAGAATCTGAGAGAGAAAGATCAAATTGAAAATTGATGTCTTTGTTTTCAAGAGAATTTAAATTCAAATCAATTACCGAGATTTCAACAACTTCATTAAGATTTTCATGAATTTCAAAAGTTGTTAGTTGAAAATTTTCGATTTCAATAAGAGTTGAATTTTCAGTAAAAGCATTAGTTTGAGTCCGAATTTAAGTTTCATAGAAATCGGTGTTTTGAGCTAGAGATTTTTCAAAATTTTCATTTTCATCAACAATCATATCGTCAGAATCATCAATAATCGTTATATAATGATGTGACGAAGTTAATGGCTGATTATTTGTTTCAAAAGAAGCATTGGCAGAAACTTGTTTGTTACTAGATTGGGATTTATAGTTGTTGAACAAGTTCGTAATTTCAGTTTGAAGAAGAGAAATTTGATAAACAATCCTGTAGGATACACTTAGTTTGCTATCGTCCATTCTTTTAGCCAGTTCTTCGATGTAGGACAAGCCAAGTTTCATGGAATCCTCAAAGTTATCAACATTGTCAATTCCCTCAAGTAATTGATTTTCAAGATTTTGTCAAAATTCAATAGTGTATTGAGCCAGTTGTTCAATGATACGCTTGTTTTCGATATCTTTATTTTCAGAAGCTTGTTTTTCATCTAACCTCGCGCCCATTCCTTGATTTCCTCACGACAAATCCAAATGTCATGAATTAATTGATCAATTTCACTCAGACTTTCCTCAATAAAATTGGTGGACACATTAGACTTCAAGATGTTGGTTTTTAGATTCATCGTTTCTATGTGTGACTCACTGGTTGACCTTAAAATTTCATCCACCTCATCTCTTAAAAGTCGTCCATTATTTATTTTCCAAAACCAACATAGCCAAAAATTTAGTTTGTTCACAGCACATGTTTCATATTCGATAACCAACATTTGACATCCACTCGTATTATGAAAACCATTTTGGTTTTCAAAAATTTCGTTAAAACCCATGTTGCAATTATTTTGATTTTCAGTACTTTGCTTAGCCATTTGCGCTAAAAGTTGAAGCACCTCAGTTAAATTCTCATTAATCATAGAATGACAATTTTCATATTAGGGTACAATCGTTTGATGAGATTAGTGGGAATTATTCGAAAAGTTTTCATCTTGAAACTCATTCTGATTTGAATTGAAACCAAAATCATTTAAGTTTTGAAAAGAATTGCAATTTTGGTTGTACATGGGGCAAGCACGCATGTAAAAGAAGAAGAGAGTTTTTTCGTCAAAAAAAGAAGCTCTTAAAGAATACGTTAAAATTAACAACTTCGGATTATATGAATACAAGTCCAGGCCAGGTTCGGACAGGGGTTATCAGTGTGCCACGAATCACCGTAGAAACACGACTGAAGGTTTAAGAACTTGTTTGAGTTCTAGGCTCTACCGTTCCTTAGACACCTCAGAGAGTATCAATCCTAATTGTCAATATAACGAATATTTTGTCCTATGAGCTTTGGGGAATCATCGATTTGATTTCAAAAATAATTTATTCCACGTTTGTTTTAAAATTTCCAACCACACATCAACAGGCAAAATAACCAATCGCAGAACAATCGCAGAATAATTTGCAGAAATAACAATTGCAGAAATTAAAAGATTTTACAAGCAAGCCGCTTCTCCTGCAAATGATTTTTACAAGCAATGTCTATATTTTGTTTATTTGCAACAGTAGTCCCTGTAGAGTTCAGAAAATTTCTCACCTAGATCGGCAGTCCGTCCAATGCAATTGAGTTGCGCTAGCGCGTTCATACCCCCACTTAGTGTGCAACCGCTTCAACCCCTTCAAAATCTGCTAATTGCTTGAACTCTGAATTTCTTGTATCACTTGGTTGAACTTTTCACTTCTCATTAGCCTTTGAACTGATTTGAATTTCTTTTTTTTTTATAAGAAATCAAAATGTTAAAAACAAAAATTAAAACATTCTCCTAAAATTAGCAAAGGACCTTTTCTTCCTTTTTTCTTTTTTGAAAGCAAAATAAAAAAATGGACTAAAATAAAATTTAGACTAAAGCTAAACTACAAATTAAGAAGTAAGGTTAAAAAAAACTAAAAACTCAACGAAAGTAATCAAAAGAATTAAGCTGAACAAAAACTAGGCATGTACTCAAAAACTCAGCACCAAATCAGAACTAGTCAAACATGCCTCTTTCCTGTTCGCTTGCTGAAAATATCTGAGTCAAAGGCCAACAAAAATCACGAATCAAAGGGTATAGTCAGGAAACCCTTAAAACCAGAAACAAATTAAAAATTCATGAAACAATTCTCACCCTATTCCTCTTTCCCAAATATATAGAACCCGCTACCACAAAAAATACGACGCAGACAAACAAGGAAACCCAGTCAAAAATAAAATAAATTGAACTTCCTTCTTCCCTTTTTTTTCGAGGTTCAAATCGGCTTGAAAGTTCTCGAATTGGGCTTGTGAATTACTGATGCTTCAGATCGGGTTGAATTCAACTTGGTTGCCCCTTTTTTTCGAATCTAGTCTTGCAATTGTTATTCGAATTGTATGTTTGAGGCTTGCGACGGAGTTTGTAATGGCAGGAGAGTTTCGGTGGTGGAGTGCGTGTTGGAGGACGGTATTTTCTGGTGTATCGTGGTATGTTGATGAGGATTTCCGATGAAGGATTTGTGAATCGACGAAAATTTAGATGGGATTGAACTGCGGTGGAGGATCTGGTAATGCTACTTGAATTGCGATGTTGATTACAGGAGGACCGAAGGTAGTTTGTAGAGGAGTAGGGCGGTTGTTCTGGGGTCCTATTTGGCACTGAAGATGGTTGGATTTTTGAGGTTGCTGGCTTGAATTGTGGTTTGCAAGGCGGTGTTCTCTGGTCAGTGCAGAAGTGTGATGGGTTTTGGATTTTGAAGGGTTGAGGGTCTGTGCGTTTTTGTGGAGCTTGAAATGTCGATGAAGACAGTGGGAATGCTGCTAGATGCTGGTGGTTTGTTTGACATGAGGGGATGGAATGCTTGCTATGTTGAAGTGGAGTGATTGTGGTTTGGTGTTCGAGGAAGAGGGGTGTAATTAGATGATGTAAGAACTGGTTGTGGTTATTGAATTTTGGTGATATGAGGGGCGTGCGTGATGGTGTGGTACAGGGACTGCTTTTGGTTGGGGATGTAGTTGATGAACAGAGGTATCGGGTTTTGATGTGAGATGAGAGAAGTATGAATATATAGAAGGAAGAAATAAAAGATGTAGAAGGATATTTATTTATTTTTCTTTTTTTTATTTTGGGAAAAGGAAAGTATTTATACACGGAATTTTGAAAAGAATTCAAAGATAGGAAAGAAACAAACGAAACAAAAGGGAAAGAAATTGTATGGAAATAAGGAAAGAAATAAAAAAAGAACAACTAGAAAGAAATGGGAAAATTTGGCAAATGATTATGGCTGAAGAAACACAAAAGTGGAAAGAAATGAACAAAAGGAAAGCATTAATATATTTTTTATATAATTCGCAGAAAAGGTGGAAAATAGATGAAAGAAGGCAAAGAAATTATTTATTTGCAAGAAGGGAAAAAAGGAATTGTTTTTTTTTGGTATTGTTGGAAAGAGGAAAGAGATTGTAATGGGTAATAAATTGAAAAGGCAATGTAATGGGAAACAAATCAAATAGAAAATTGCATTTTTTTCTCTCTTAATTAGAAGATCACAATATCAATCACCAATACCAAATCAAAACTAATCAAGAGAATTTTTTATACATATAATTAAAAATAAAACGAACAAAAAAAATTTTATGAAGGAAAACTAAAGAGAAAACAAAAATAAAAATATAACCCGAAGGATTATTAATAAAAATTATTTTGATCCCCGGCAACGGCGCCAAAATTTGTTTGCGAACAAATTAAACAATTGAAAACAACGATTTAATTCGTTTGGCTTTCCTAAACAACAAGGATTGTTGTAGAGGGTGTCGAACTCTGGGACCAAAAATTACTAATAAATCCAATCAAGTTATTCCAGAATTTTGATTGATTGAAAACAAAATAAAATAACTAAAAAGAGAGTTTTATCTAATAAAAGAAAGCAATTAGGGGATAATGACATAGATATGATTAATACTCATCAATAGCCAACAAATAAATATAGATATAATTTATGTTTCATTCACAAACATGAATCAACGATAATTAGGTTTCTAGAAACAAATAGGTGAATAACGGCAAGCATAACCTACGCAGGAGCTCAGCTCTTAAACAACCATAAGCTATCAGGACAGATTCACTATTTTATTTCTAAAACCCTAAATATTAGATCTAAATCTGATAAGTGTTAGATTGAACTCGAATATACCCTGTGAAGGAACACAGCTCTTAAACGACACAGATTATGAAGGTTCAGATCTAACCCTTGGTTCAGATCTAGATCTACATACATGAAGTTCTAATCTTTTGGCTATGTGATTCATATTTAATCATACCTATAAGCGTCATCACCCCCTAATTAAAGAGGATTAGCTAGACATAGCTAAAAGAAAAGAAAACAAAAAGAAAATAATAAACATGAAACAAAAACTAAATAGAAGAGAGAAAGAAGAGTTTATTCCAAGCAAATGATTATAGAATAAAACTAAGTGTATTTTACAATGAATGAGATACAATGTATTTATAGCTGATATGACAAAGACTGCTTGGCAAATTCCACAATGTGGGACTAAAGAATTAGCCCAAATAACACATAAGCTAGTGTGAACGCAGTTGTAGAGTGAAAGGCCTTGCAAATGAGCCAATGTGAACGCAATATGAGTCCTTAGTGAGCCAAATCTACCCAAATGAACTCTATTTGCAACTATTCTTCAAGCTTTAAACTCTTCAAACTTTAGTAATTTCAAACTTCACTCTTTTTAAGCAAATTCTTCATGCTTTATCCATCAAATGCTCTAAACAAAGCCTTTTTTATCAACAATATAAAAACACAACTATAAATACACAATATCAATTATTTTAAAGAGAAAACAAGATAAATAAGCGGATAAAATATACACATTTACGTATAATCATTACGCTCAAATGAGCAAAGCCGAAATGGCCAAACAAAGCTCTGAGAAGTAGCTTGCAAACCAAAATGAAAGCCCGGGGGTTTCGGTCTTCTATCTATTAAATACCCAAATTGGGTTAGGTTCGGGACTTCTATTACATGTCGGAGGGGGTTCCGGTCTTCTATCTATTAAATACCCGAATTTGGGTTAGGTTCGGGATTTCTATTACATGCCAGAGTGGGTTCTGCTCTTCTATCTATTAAATATCCGAATCTGCGTTATATTTGGGACTTCTATTAATGCCGGAGGGGGTTCTGATCTTTTATCTATTATATACTCGGGTCCGAGTTAGGTTCGGGACTTCTATTACATGTTGGAGGGGGATCCGGTCTTCTATCTGTTAAATACCCGAATCTGGGTTAGGTTCGGGACTTCTATTAAATACCGAAGGGGTTTCCGGTCTTTATCTATTAAAAACCCGAATCTGGATTAGGTTCGGGACTTCTATTAAATACTGGAGGAGGTTCCGGTCTTCTATCCATTAAATACCCTAATCTAGGTTAGGTTCGGGACTTCTATAAAAAACCGAAGGTGGTACCGGTCTTCTATCTATTAATATCCGGATCTAGGTTAATTTGGCTCTTTACAAATGCTAGAGGAGGCTCCGGTCTTCTATCTATTAATATCTGAATCTGGGTTAAATCGGCTCTTCACAAATACCGGAGAGGTCTCGGTCTTTAATCTACAAATAACGGAAGGGATTCCCAGTCTTCTATCAATACCAGAGTCTGGATCGGTTCTAACACTCGGAACTAAACAAGAAGGGGTAGTCCAACCTTCTCACCAACTAGTATTTGGCTTGGAAACACACTCTCGACGTCATTAGGTGCAAGTTATGGCCTTCTAATTCGCTCAAGGAAGCAACTTAAGCTAGTACATTTATCAGTTTATTATGCAAACTTATCGAATGATTATTATAATGCATAAAACACATGTAAACGTTATAGATGTCTCATATTC
This sequence comes from Allium sativum, assembly GCA_030737875.1. Lineage (NCBI taxonomy): Eukaryota > Viridiplantae > Streptophyta > Magnoliopsida > Asparagales > Amaryllidaceae > Allium > Allium sativum. The sequence continues at coordinate 763,527,194 of CM060912.1, read as the reverse complement.
AACATGCCTAGGTACAATTAATCACACTAAGGATAAGTGACACTCCGCAAGGATCTACAAAACATACTCTTAGCAGACAAGTATTATTAAAGAACCCTGCCCCTAAGATCGATGTAAAGAAATCATCATTGTCTGCTTTTAAGGCCTCTTTGTATTCTGAAACTCAGAGTGAGATCTAATCACATAAAATGATGCTTCCGACGTGGAGATTCTGGCCATTGGATCAAGGATTGTGGGAATCTGATCATTTGTTTCAAACATAAAAAACAGGGCATAAGGGATTTTAATGCTTTAGTTCTTCTTCTTTAACTAACAGAAACATGGCAACTGGAAACGAGGTCAATATATCACCATTTGTTTCTGACGATGATTTGCAGTGTTTCAATTCTTGGGCGATTGTCTCGATCTTCTCGGGTCAATTCTCAATCAATAGCATCAAGCAAGCTTTGAAGAAGGTGTTAGGGAATGTGGAATGGATCGTTAAGGCAAAACAAACACTAGAGTGGGTGAATAGTGTTTATGAGAATTTAAATGAAATTTAAAACTTATGTGAACTACGGGATAAATCAATCACCACAAACACAATCATAGACACAGATTCAAACACAAATACCAAATAAACAGAAACAAAGATGCAGAAAAGGAAAGAACGCACCGGATTTTATACTGTTTTGGATTGTTCGTACATCCACTCCCATGCAACGCTGGATTGCGCAGAGTTTTATTACTATATCCAAATTCAATTACAACCTCCTTGATTTCACAGCTACAAGGGATACCACCGATTCCAACCTCCTTGATTTAATGGCTACAAGGGATACCACCGATTCTGTCCACCTTGATTTAACGGCTACAAGGGATACCACCGATTCTAATCTTTAATCAACCCAAACAATTACAAACATCCCGAGAACTTGATTCAGAGAGTAGAGAGTGTAGAGAGAAGAAGCTTGATCAAAACGAAATTGAATTCGGCAGAGTATAAGTGTAGAAACCATAAAAATGATTAAGAATATTTGTGTAGAGAAAGAGGATGAAGTTAAAGAAGAAGAGATGATAAAAAATTCGGTTTTGACCCCTTTTTATAGAGTATGAAAGGTTACAACGGTTCTGAATCGTTTCAAATAGTGAAAAGACACTTCCTTTCAAAACTAGAAAAAGTGATAGTTATATGTCGAAACGGTGTTTTTGGTATGCCGACATACCCTAGTGTATTTTTGAATTTTAAAGCATTTTTCAAGTGTTTTGACATAAAAATAATTTTGAAAATTCATAAGTAAAAATCTAGTGTTGTAAATTAATATTATATGGTAGAAAAACATATGAAAACATAAATTTAAACTATATAAATATATTTATAAAATTATAAGTTTTAAACTATATAATTATATAAAGTATGAGAATATAAATATATAAAATTTAAGTTTGTAAATCAAAGAAGAATAAGAAAAGATAGAAAATAAAATAAAGAGGATTGAGGATAGAATTGAAAATTTGGATTTGAATTTGAACCTGGAGTGCTATTTAGAGTCTTACAAAATCTTAACTCTATAACTATATTATTCTTGAACTCTTGAAGTCTTGATTACTCATGAGTCTTGAGATTTCTCTAATCTTTAAATAGCTATCATCTTTATAACTGTACAGTCTTCAGTAATATTTCCTGTATATATATATATATATATATATATATATATATATATATATATATTGTAACAACCCGTATTTTGATAACGTGTTATAACCATAAATCTAGGCAGAATTAAATTTTAAAATAAGAATCAAGGGAAACGGGTTGCGCCATTGAGTTCTTCTCGGAATTCTACATGAAATCGAGTCCGAGTTTTCGAAAATCGAAGTCCGTATGACTAAGTTATGGCTCCCCAAAGTTTCAGAAATTTTCAGAGTTCAAAACAGTTCTAATTCGAGTTCAAATTCGAATTTCAAAACCCAGACAGACTGGGAGGGAAATTTCCCACCTAGCACCCCAGGTCGACTGGGGAGTCGACACCCCCAGGACCAGGTCGACTGCGCAGTCGACTTGGGTGTCGACCTGGTCCCCGAACCTGGTTTGGGCCTGGTTGCTCCTGCTTGACCCTGTTGGCTTGTTTGAGGGCCTGTGATGATTTTTGGTGGTTCAGAACGATTCTAGGGTTTATCCTATGGCCTAAACTAGTTGTTGCAACTATAAAAACACCCTAAGATCTAGGATAATCCACAACAAATCTTTCTAACACCATTATGTTGCTAAGTCTCCTCTTAAACCATGGCCGCCGCCTCCAACTTGAAGCTTAAACATTCAAACTAGATCCAAAATCGAAGGCCAACGTTTCTACAACAATTCAAGGGAATAGATCAACATCTCAACAACGATCCTATGACAATTTCTGTTCTTAGTTCTCAAAAACCACGATCTGTAAGCCCCAGTTACTCTTAGATCTAAACTCTAAACTTAATATGGACATGTATAAACTGAAGTTGAACATAAACATGATAACTACTTGAGACCTATTCTTGTATATCTTTGATCCATGACTATTCCTTTTTGATCTATTATTTTAGATCTACTCTTGTTCACCCTAGATCTATCCACCTTGAACCTAGTACCGTTCATATTAAACCTTGATTTGTGGAATACTGATGAGAACTTGATTTAGGGGCCTGTTCATGTCATAACCTAAACCCTATCATGTCCATTATTTTAACATGCCTGTGATGTTGTGATGTTGAAATTATTGCTAGTCACAAGTTTAGGATTATCATCTTATGTCATTTATTGCTATGTTTATCACCCTATTTCATATGTCAGTGATGTTATGATCATATCTCAAGTTACACCATGCTTGCCTTGAAATCACCTTTGCCACTTTATACCCATCCTTGTTATGTTATTCCCTAGTTACATCTATTGCCTTGATTCAAATTCACGAGCGTTGGGGATGCGATTTGGGTAGTTTAGGAAAACCTGAATTTAGTATGAACTTGAAAACATGAATATCGTTAAAACTTGAGCTCGGATAGAAACATGAACTTGACATGAAATTATACTTGAAAATATGTATTTTGGACATGACACTTAGATAACTTGAACGTGGCCAACTCGAGGTTGGGCAAAGTTTGTAGTATAAATCTGCCCGGAACCGCCCGGCGAATCCAGTAACTGCAAACAATAGGACCCAATGTGAGTAGTTGGTCATATCGCACTCGAAACCCGAGGTTAGACTAGGTTATGGTGTAAAACTGCCTAGACCCGCCTGGCACATCCAGTAACCATAACCAAGTCTAATGTGAGAGGTTAAGGGTGCATTAAGTAAATTAATGCCACTGGATAGGGTTAAGTCATGGACCACTTGAACACACTTAACCAACCTGACACATGATTCTTAGGACTAATTCTTGAACAAGAACGACACACTTAGTCAAATTGACATGACACGTAGATGGGGTTAATTCTCGATTTTAAATGACAACTTAACCTGCTGGACAAAACCCTAGTTACGCGGTCCTTTTCAGCAGTAACCCACTAGATGTATCACGGTACCCTGGGACTAGGCAGGGTGGGGCACGATTGCTGGGCTGATTATAAGCGACCAGAACGACGGATGAGTTGGTGCGCCATTGCAGGTTCAGGCGGACTAGGGTCGTGCACTTAGTCCGGAGTTGAAAAAGCAGGCATTGGGCATCAGTAGGATTATCTGTGCATTCTTGATTCGTGTCGGTGGTTGGCACCTTAGGGCTTGATACACCCTATGGTGGACCTAGCACAGGTGACTACATTCGTGATAGGGCCGTATGACACAGACACACGACGAGCTAGACTTGTAGGGAGCCGATCGATTAGATCATACCGTTGGACCCCGAATTGGGTCACTTCATGATATTGGGCAAAGGGATTATTTCTTGATTTATAGTTGACACGGGATTGGTATACCAGTATAGTCGGTATGGAGAACCTTGAATACGCAATGTTAGACTTGAGTTATCTTGTTAGCTTAGTTATCATGTCAGACTTGTCATCATTCCTACGTTTAATTCCAGTTTATTCATGTCTTGTTAACTTTACTAGTTTCTATGCTGATAGTCACTAGGGCTTACCAGTCTTTTTGACTGACCTGTTTTCTTTCGCCTCTTTGTCTTTTGTTCCCCCCCCCCCCAGGTTCTCAGGGAGGAAACTCTAGCTCTTAGCTTGGACTTTGCTTGCTTTCTGACAGCTCATGTACGGTTTGGTCTTGAGCTATGCTATGGCTGCACTCATGCACTTTTTGGGGAATAATATTTTACTTATGTTGTTTTAAGTACTTTGCTTCTTTAGAACTTGATGTAATTAAATAGTGACTTGGCATTTTGATGTAAGAGGTTTTGACTCTATTTTTCAGTAATGAGATTTGGTTTTAAATTTTATATCCGCTGCTTTATATACTCTATTTTATCTATGTTCTTCCTTGTGTTGTCTCTGTGCCTGTTTACTAGATAATACCCCTCCAAAACTAGGGCATTCCCTTTGTGAGTGACCCTAGCAGAGGCGGGGTGTTACATTTGGTATTAGAGCAGAAGGTTACCAGACTGGGCAAAAGTTTTAAAAACCTTCTGAAACTATTTTCAAAACCGTTTATAAAGAAGTATTTTTCAAGAAAAGTTTTATTTTTAAGAAAAGGCTATTCCCCAAAAGCCAGTAGCACTTTCCTTTGTTTCCTCGTTTGAATCTTTTTCCTTTTCGCTTTTCAGCATGTCTGATCTTAACCTTCCTGAGGGAGTACCCATACCTGGCTGGTTCCGAAGATACTTGGAAGCTTGGGCCAACGGCACGGGCCCGGCAGATATCCCTCCTCCTCCTATCCCGGTGGCCACGGTTCCTCCTCCTCCTCCTCCGGGTACCGCCTTCGCCAAAATATGCAAGGACTTTATAGGAATGGGCGGCAAGAACTTCGTTGGAACTGAAACCTTCGTTGAGGCGCAAAACTGGCTAAAAGAGACTTAAGACTTGTTTGTTATTTTCGATATGGAGGATCATAGGAAAGTTCAGTTGGCAGCATGGTTGTTGAAAGAGGAAGCTGAATTTTGGTGGGCAGTCACCAACGCTACCAGGCCAATTGAGACTTGGGCAGACTTTAGAGAGAGGTTTGGGCTTAAGTTTTTATCATCCGTAGAAGCGAGTCTTCAGATGGAGAGGTTCCTGGCACTCAAGCAAGGGGATATGTCAGTTAGGAAATACGTGAATAAGTTTAATCAGCTTGCTCGGTTTGGTTTGGACTTAGTCAACACGGCTGAGAAGAAGCTCTACGCTTTGCTCGAGGATTGAGCGAGCCACTTCACACTATAGCCATGACTCATGTACCCATGGGGGCGACCTTTAAAAGCTTGGTGAATTTGGCCCTACTTCATGAAGAAGATGAGAATGGCAAGAAGAAGGTCAAGGCGAATGAGTCTCAAGACAAAAAGGTAGACTCCAAGAAAGGAGGAAAGAACAGCAACAACAAGAATGACAAGTCACATGAGAAAAGAAAATGCAACTTTTGTGGAATTGATGGGGATATAGTCCAGGACTGTAGGAAGAAGAAGATGAAGATATGAGCATGTTTTCAATGCGGTGAAACTGGACACATCAGCAAGAACTGCCCTAAGAAGCAAGGGCAAGGACCGCAAGAAGGATCTTCGAGGGGTACCTCTTTAACTTCTTTTCCCTAGATACTCTGTTTTATCTTGTATATCCTTTCGATCCTGTCTTGAGAACCTTAGGTAGTATCCTATGAATGTAAACATGTATTTGAAACATGTTATGGTTGATGTTTGCGAATGGTTGCAAGTGGTTGCAAGTGATTTCTCGTGGTTGCATAACACACATTAGGCACTAGATCGGCTCAGAAACATTTTCATATTGCATATGCATGAATGTTTATACTTATTTATGGATGAAATTGAATGTGTTATCATATGTATGTTGCATATGGATGAATGTTTGTGCACACATATAGTGCTTGCGTGACTAGGATTATTTGCATACATGTTGGATTCATGACACTAAACATATTTTGCATTAGAAAGATCAATCAGGCCTGATCATTTGCATTAGATAAGGAACATATACACACACTTTCTGCATATGTTCATACAGCATTAGAAATCTCTTAAGGACAATGTTTGCTTGTGGATGATGTTTTGAGTAGATGGATGATGGATGGTAGGATACGTTCTTCCTAACTTAGAGATTTCGGGGACGAAATCCTTTAAGGAAGGGAGAATGTAACAACCCGTATTTTGATAACGTGTTATAACCATAAATCTAGGCATAATTAAATTTTAAAATAAGAACCAAGGGAAACGGGTTGCGCCACTGCGTTCGTCTCGGAATTCTGCATGAAATCGATCTGAGTTTTCGAAAATCGGAGTCCGTATGACCAAGTTATGGCTCCCTAAAGTTTCAGAAATTTTCAGAGTTCAAAACAGTTCGAATTCGAGTTCAAATTCGAATTTCAAAACCCAGACAGACTGGGCGGGAAATTTCCCGCCCAGCACCCCAGGTCGACTGGGCAGTCGACACCCCCAGGACCAGGTCGACTGCGCAGTCGACTTGGGTGTCGACCTCGTCCGCGAACCTGGTTTGGGCCTGGTTGCTCCTGCTTGACCCTGTTGGCTTGTTTGAGGGCCTGTGACGATTTTTGGCGGTTCAGATCGATTCTAGGGTTTATCCTATGGCCTAAACTAGTTGTTGCAACTATAAAAACACCCTAAGACCTAGGCTAATCCACAACAAATCTTTCTAACACCATTATTCTGCTAAGTCTCCTCTTGAACCATGGACGCCGCCTCCAACTTGAAGCTTAAACATTCAAACTAGATCCAAATCGAAGGCCAACGTTTCTACAACAATTCAAGGGAATAGATCAACATCTCAACAATGATCAACATCTTCACGATATTGGGCCAAGGGATTATTTCTTGATTTATAGTTGACACGGGATTGGTATACCAGTATAGTTGGTATGGCGAACCTTGAATACGCAATGTTAGACTTGAGTTATCTTGTTAGCTTAGTTATCATGTCAGACTTATCATCATTCCTATGTTTAATTCCAGTTTATTCATGTCTTGTTAACTTTACTAGTTTCTATGCTGATAGTCACTAGGGCTTACCAGTCTTTTTGACTGACCCGTTTTCTTTCGCCTCTTTGTCTTTCGTTCCCCCCCCCCCCCCCCCCCCAGGTCCTCAGGGAGGAAACTCTAGCTCTTAGCTTGGACTTTGCTTGCTTTTTGACAGCTCATGTACGGTTTGGTCTTGAGCTATGCTATGGCTGCACTCATGCACTTTTGGGGGAATAATATTTTACTTATGTTGTTTTAAGTACTTTGCTTCTTTAGAACTTGATGTAATGAAATAGTACCTTGGCATTTTGATGTAAGAGGTTTTGACTCTATTTTTCAGTAATGAGATTTGGTTTTAAATTTTATATCCGCTGCTTTATATACTCTATTTTATCTATGTTCTGCCTTGTGTTGTCTCTGTGCCTATTTACTAGATAATACCCCTCCAAAACTAGGGCATTCCCTTTGTGAGTGACCCTAGCGGAGGTGGGGTGTTACATATATATATTCTATACAAGAAGTGTTAGTATATATTTTATGATCAATGATAATTGAAATAAGGTTGTTGTCATCAAAACTCCATTCTCCAACAATGTCCCCCTTTTTGATGATGACACCCTTAGTTTATAAAATATCATACCTATATGCACGTATTTGATGATGTTCCTTCTATACTCCCCTTGTCTGTAAGAATCCTATAAACTATGCCTGTATTTTATAATTTCTCCCCCTTTGGCATTATCAAAAAGAAATCCTAAATGTACTCCCCCTAAATTGTATAACTTTATAAATAGAACTTAAGTAACATACCTAATAAAAATACTCCCCTTGAATCTAATATTCGTATATTTATGTTTAGAAGGTTATAACTAATTAAACCATAAATGACAGTATTATTAGTCAATAATTTGTACAAATACACGAATTTATACACATACAACTTATCGTAGGCACATAATAAAATGAAAGAAAAAGCAAAATCCTTAAGCACTTAATTATTTGACAATGGGAGATTTGTGAATTTGACAATTTGGATAACGAAGATAGAATTCTCCATTCGTTTCAATCACATTCCCATTTTCGTCAAATAGAACCTCTCCTACTCACTCAACATTATCATCTTCGTCTGTAATCATTGGTTGAGTCTCTCGTTGTTCTTCCTCCATCATTTCTTCTTCCTCTTCTGGTTCTTCCTCTGGTTCTTCTTCTAGTTCTTCCTTCTCTTCCATGGCTTGATTATCATCATCGATGATAATCGGATTAGCCTCGTTATCCATTATAAATTTCAGAAGACTTCTTATCACTTTCCCTTGCCTATTCTGCTCCTGACTCATTCTAATCTGAAGTACTTGTATCTCAGCCATCATTTGTAATGCATTCACCATTTTCTCTTCGATTATGATAACTCTAGATAGCATAGATCGTTGAAACGGACGCTCAGATGGTCCAGCATTGAATCAAAGTTAATTTGAGTATTTGGATTAGTGGAGGCCATCATAGTTTTTAATTTAGAGTTTTTACAGAGAAGAAGAAAAATCGAAATAAAAGGTTTAAATAGTTGGAATAACTAACTTTTGAGGAGAATTAAATTTGAAATTTTTGGCAGTTATATGTCGACATACCAAAAACTCTATGTCGACATAGTCTTATTTTAAATTTTATTATTTTGATTTATTATTTTATTTTTATATATATTACTATATTTAATTATTCTAACTCACTTAATGAACATATGCCTAATTCTCTCCTAAATTTAGTGAATGTAGTTTCATTTAATGTATTAGTTAAAATATCTGCTATTTGTTTATTTGTTTCTACAAATTCTTGTGAAATCTTCCCATTACTTACGTTATCTCGTAGAAAATGATGTCTCACATCAATATGTTTAGTTCTCGAATGATGAGTTATATTTTTAGAAATATTTATAGCACTTGTATTATCGCAGTATATAGGCGATTTATTTATACTTAAACCAAAATCATTTAAAGTTGTTGCATATATATTACTTGTGAAGAAGCCAAAGCAGCAGATATATATTATGCTTCAGTTGTTGACAAAGATATGGTATTTTTCTTTTTACTGAAACATGATAGAAGGGAATGTCCTAGAAAGTGACATGTTCCACTAGTACTTTTACGATCTCATTTGTATCCTGCATAATCAGCGTCACTTTATGAAACTAAATCGAATGAATCATTCTTAGGATAAAATAATCCAAAATCGGATGTATGCTTTACATACCTTATAATTCGTTTTACATCTGTTAAATCTATTTCCTTAGGTTGTGATTGGTATCTTGCACAGAGACATACACTTTGCATTATACCTGGTCTACTAGCGGTAATATATAATAAAGATCCTATCATTCCTCTATATAGTTTTTGAACAATGCCTTTTGATGTATCATCTTTACTTAAAGCAATATTATTTGCAATAGTTGTTGGTCTACCATTTGTTGTTGTTAAATTATATTTATCAATTAAATCTCTTGCGTATTTTTCTTGATTAATAAATATTCCATTCTTTAATTGTCGAATTTGTAAACCTAAAAAGAATGATAATTTTCCCATATGACTCATTTCAAATTCTTTGGTCATGATCTCTGAAAATTCTTTGTTCATTTTATCATTTGTTGACCCAAAAATTATATCAACATATACTTGTATTAGTTGTATATCTTTGTTGTTCTTCTTAATAAACAAAGTATTATCTAATTTTTCTATTTCAAAATTTGATTGTAACAAATAATTTCATAATCTATCATACCAAGCCCTAGGGGCCTGTTTTAATCCATATAACGCTTTTTTTCAACTTATGTACATGATTTGGTAATTTCTTGTCTTCAAATAGGGGTGCTTGCTCTATATATACATCTTCCTTGACAAATCCATTTAAAAAATCACTCTTGACATCCATTAAATATAATTTGAAATTATTATAGTTTGCAAAAGTTGGTAATCTAATAGCCTCTAGTCTTGCTACTGGGGCAAAAGTTTCATCGTAGTCTATTCCTTCTTCTTGAGTATAACCTTGTGCTACTAGTCGTTTCTTATTTCTTACTACCTCACCATGTTCATTCATTTTATTTTTATAGACCTATTTGGTTCCTATTATTGTTTTATCCTCTGGTCTAGGAACAAGATCCCATACTTCATTCCTAGTAAACTGATTCAATTCTTCATGCATAGCAAGTATCCATGAATCATTGGAAGAAGCTTCCTTTGGATTTTTAGGTTCAATAGTTGATATAAATGCAATATTACTCATATTATTTAATTGATTACAAGTTCTAACAATGAATTCAATATCTCCTAAGATATTTTCTATAGGGTGGTCTCTACGTAATCTAATTCTTTTATTTGGTTGATTATCTCCAAATTTATTTTATTAATTTCATTTTAATAATCGTCTATATTCTTTTGATTTATACTTTTATAGTTTCCGTCGAAAAATACGTTTGATGTTTCTTCTATAGTGTTGGTTCGAGTATTGAAAACTCTGTAAGCCTTGCTTCTTTTCGAATATCCAATAAAATCTCCTTTATCGGATTTTGAATCAAATTTGTCTAAATTATCTTTTGTATTTAGTATAAAACATTTACTTTCAAATATTTTAAAATATGATACTTTTGGTTTCTTGTTATACAAAAGTTCATATGGTGTTTTATGAGTAAAAGGTCTAATTGAAATTCTATTAATAATGTAGCAAGCTGTTGCAACTGCCTCAACCCAAAAATTCCTTGATAAATTACTATCATATAACATAGTTCTTGCACATTCTTATATCGTTCTATTTTTACGTTCAACTACTTCGTTTTGTTGAGGAGTTCTTAGAATTGAAAATTTGTGGGTAATCCCCTTTTTATTATAGTATTTTTCAAAATTCTCATTTTCGAATTCTCTGCCATGATCACTACGTATTATTTTAATTTTTTAATGATAATAAATTTTGAATCCTTTTAGAGAAAGTTTTAAATTGATCAAAAGCATCACTTTTATTCTCAAGAAACAAAGTCCAAGTGAATCTAGAAAAATCATGGACTATTACATGCACAAATCTGATATAATTTATTGATTGAACTTGGTATTGATTGAACTTAGGAAAGACCAAATAAATCCATGTGTATTAACTCTAATGGTTTTGAAGTAGTAATTTTTTCTTTTGATATAAATGAACTCTTCTTTAATTTTCTGAATTGACAAGCATCGCATAAGTTATTAATTTTAAATTTAATTTTGGGTAATCCTCTAACTGAATCTAATTTAGAAATCCTAGAGATGTGTTTGAAATTTGTATGACCGAATCTTTTATGCCAAATCCAGGGATCACTTATATTGGCCATAAAACATAAATTATTCCTGGATATTTTCATGCTTAATATATAGATGTTTTTCTTTCTGTCTCCTTCGAATAGAATTTTTGAATTCCTATCTTCTATGAAACATTTATTCTTTTCAAAATTTATTTTATAACCCTTATTGCAAAGTTGACTTATACTTAGAAAGTTGTGTTTTTAAACTCCTAATTAATAAAATGTCATAAATAGTAGGAGTTTTAGAAATACAGACATTACTGATTCCGATGATATATTCTTTAGAATTATCTCCTAAGTTTACCATTCCACCATCTTTATACTTCAAATTATTGAGTAGTTATGGATTTCCAGTCATATGCCTTGAACAACCACTATCTAGTATCCATTTTTCCTTTTTCATTTCCACCAACTACTTTCTAGAATTTGAATTTTCAATAGGCATGTAACACACCAGTTCGAGATTTGAATTTCCAACAGCCACCGTTTCATAATTTGAATTGCCAATAGCCACTTTAACCATCATTTCAACTTTTAAATTATCAACAAATATAGAACTCATCAGTTTCTGAATTGAACAATATTTCAGTAGATCACATGCTTCTTTAGCATTATTATATGCAGACTTTTTCAAAATTGATGCAATGCATGAATTGACACTAGTATTAACAAAGATTCAAAAATTGCCATTTTATCACATTTTCAAAAGATCAGATTTTGAACTTTTTGAAAGACCTTGCTCTGATACCAATTGTTATGAAATGCAGAATGGATCGTTAAAGAAAAGCAAACACTAGAGTAGGGTGAATAGTGTTTATGAGAATTTAAACAAAATTAAAACTTATGTGAACTACAGGATGAATCCATCACCACAAACACAATCACAGACACAGATTCAAAAACAAATACAAAGTAAATAGAAATAAAGATGCAGAACAGGAAAGAACACGCCAGATTTTATATTGGCTCGGATTGCTCCTACGTCCAGTCCCATGCAACGCTGGATTGCGCAGAGTTTTATTACTATATCCAAATTCAATTATAACCTCCTTGATTTCACGGCTACAAGGGATACCACCGATTCCAACTTCCTTGATTTAACGGCTACAAGGGATACCACCGACTCTATCCTCCTTGATTTAACGGCTACAAGGAATACCACCGATTCTAACCTTTACTCAACCCAAACAATTACAAACAACCCTATAACTCTACAATAGCACTTGATTCAAAGAGTAGAGAGTGTAGAGAGAAGAAGTTTAATCAAAACGGAATTGAATTCGGTAGAGTATGTAGAAACCATAATAATGATTAAGAATAATGGTGTAGAGAACGAGGATGAAGTTAGAGAAGAAGAGATGATAAAAAATTCGAGTTTAACCCCCTTTTATAGAGTATGAAAGGTTGCAACGGTTCTGAATCGTGACATTTCCTTTGAAAATTGGAAAAAGTGACAGTTATATGTCGACATGGTGTTTTTGGTATGTCAACATACCCTAGTGTATTTTTGAATTTTAAAGGATTTTTCAAATGTTATATAAAAATAATCCTGTAAATTATTAAGTAAAAATCTAGTGCTGTAAATTAATATTATATGGTAGAAGAACATATGAAAACATAAATTTAAACTATATAAATATATTTATAAAATTATAACATTATAAGGTTTTAAAATATATAAATATATAAAGTATATGAATATAAATAAGTTTGAAAATCATAGAAGAATAAGAAAAGATAAAAATAGAAAATATAGAAAATAAAATAGAGAGGATTGAGGATAGAATTGAAAATCAGAATTTGAAAATTTGAATTTGAATTTGATCCTGGAGTACTATTTAGAGTCTTGCAAAATCTAGACTCTATAACCATATTATTCTTAAACTCTTGAAATCTCGATTACTCATGAGTCTTGAAATTTCTCTGATCTTTGAATCTCTATCATCTTTATAACTGTACAGTCTTCGGTAATATTTCCTGTATATAATTCCTATATGTATATGTATATTCTACACAAAAATTGTTAGTATATATTTTATAATCAATGATAATTGAAATAAGGTTGTTGTCATCAAAACCCCATTCTCCAACAAAAGGAGTTCGATTATTTGTATTCTTGGGAGTGGAAAGTAAAGAAGTTCGGGAACGTCTTTATCGTTAAATTTCCAAGGAACTTCATTATAGGAGATTTTTACTCTATTTCAAATGACAGAGGCACTCTGCATATTCGGCCATGAAGCCTCAACTCAAGATCGAAACAAGAGGTTGCTCTTTGGAATACCTTAAGGAATCTCCTTATTGTGTTTTGGAATCTTAAGATGGTGAAAGTCATATTGTCAAAAGTGGGAAGGGTTTTAAGAATACAAGATCACGCGTGGAGTGTAGCTGATTTCTCATACCTTAAGGTGGAAATAGGAGTTCCATCCCCGGTGCATATCCCATCGCTAAGAAGGCTTTTTACCAGGACTTCTTACCATGAAATTGAGATTAACAAATTCTCGAGAAATTCAAATGATCCTTTTGAACCTGCCGATTTTAAGAATTGGGTGCTTAAGAAGGATACGGATGGTTTTCTAAAAGTCTGGAAATCAAAGAGAAAGATGAAGGCTACTGGTAGTTCTGGCACTGGTGAGGCACCCTCTTCAAATCCGCTTGCGGCTCTCTCAGATCTCAACGAAGATGAGGAGGAAGTGTCCAATTCTGAAGATGAAGATGAGAGGATTGATCCTATTGATCTGGTGCTTGAAAATGTGGGTACTAATGACAGCTTTGGAATGGCTGGAAAGTCTAGCAAGTGCAAGGTGGTGATTGGCTCTTCTGGTGTGACACTTTTGGGGCGTAGTGTTGGGAGGAACTCTGGCCATGATCACCCTCTAGAAGGAGTTGATTGTTGGGAGTTCACTGATTTGCTGAATGGTACCTTTGGCGGTTGCACGAAAAGCAGATGGATGATGTGGTTTGATTGGTTTTACCGTCTTCTTTAATTTGCATGGGATGTATTCGGCTCCTACGCGAGCACTGTTTGTATATGTTGATGTGTTATTTTGGATTGTATCGAATGTAACCCTTTGCTTTAGATGCTACATGTATTTAAGTATGGCTGGCATGAAGCTTTATTGAGCTAAAAAAAAGAAAAAAAGATAATATATATAAATTTTGCATTTAGAATTCAAGGTTAATCTGAACCACATAAAGATAGACTAATCAACATCTCGATTGAGGGATATCAAAAGACACAAAAATGATACTTAGAAAAAGGACAAAGAGTTTGACTTGGAAAGTCAAAAATACCCCTTCACTAGGGGAAGGGAAAATGCTACTACCAAAATTAACTCTGAAACTAGCTGACAGTGAAGAGGTATCGGAAGAACGCAAGGACAGGAAAATCTTCCGAAAGCAGGAAGCCGAGGAATATGAAGAACCACAAACCGGAAGAAGTGATCGAAGAACAACAAAAACCATCACCCTTTCTCGGAGGGGAGGTGTCCAAAGCCACTATAATATCGACAAGGTACATCCGATAGGGTCCACCCGACAGGAAGACCCATGACGAAAGGTCATCTAAGTCAGAAACTAAGAATGAAGAAGACATAAGCTCCACCCCTCAAAGCCCGAAGGAGTTATCGGTGTTAACACGCTCAACACCAGTACGCCAGAGGGCATCGAAGGAACCAAACCAGAAATATGCAAGGATCGTCCGGAACCTACTCCTGAAAACAACTGTCACACAGGTATCGAGAGGCCGTGTTATGAGACAACAGAAATACCATCGCAACCCACCTTCAGGGAAAAACCAGACTGACCCAAAAAGCTCCATTGGAAGACTAACCAGGACATAAGCTAAGATACAGGCTACCCGTAATGATTTACCTGGTACAGGAACCAATAATAGTTTCGAACTGGCAAGCTCTCCACATATATCATAAGGGCAAGCTCCTCTAAGTATCTGCGAGAAAGCCGAAAACCTACGTCCAAAAGCTTACGTCCGGAGACCTACATCCACGAGCTACTACTGGGAGTTCAAGTGACTTCCAAAGGCCACCTCATTAACGCTCCCATAGTCATCTCAAAAAGGCTCCCGACTAGCCGAAACCTTCCTTAAAGAAGTTGAAATTAATATGACAAAGCAGCCAAAAGCAAAAGCATCTGAAACCTAGGAGAAAAGTAACTGACAAAGGCCCTGGCAGATCCGGCGGCCCAATAGCAGAAGGGACTCCAAAACCACTATAAATAAGACCCTAGGGGTCACACTCAAGGTGAATGGGACTTTATTTTTTCTTTCTTCCCCTCGTATTTTAGAGAACAGACCCTAATTTGTAAATCAAAATAGTGATCTCTTATTTAACTTCCTCGATAAATAAAATCATCAAAATCCTTAAAGTGGACGTAGGTTCAAATCGAACCGAACCACTATAAACTGTGTGTTCTTACTTTCTTTTGCATGATATATTTTTCTTCAACGTATTTTCGCATGTATTCTGCTATGCTATGGGATTACCGGAATATCATAGCGCAGGCATTAGGTTTTTAGCAACCTGACACTTTTCTAACAAGGAAACTCCTCTCCTAAGGGAACTGTTGATCGTTGAATCACAAGGACGTGACATTCACCTCTTGAGAGAAGAATGGCTAATCTTCGTGCTTGAGTCCTTAACGTCTGGGAAACGGTGAATCAACTCAAGCTGGTAAGAGTCGAATAATCTTGTTTTTAGACCTATCTCCGGTGTTGGCGAAAAATATCGTTAACACGAGCCACTCTAAACTTTGTGTTCTCTAATTTTTTTCCTTTTATTTTGTGTTTGTTGCTCCGTTTTTCTATTTCATACCCTTTGGTGAAGTATTGTGAAAATATCTTTGGTGTTGTGATCAAATTTTGACTTCAACACCAATAGTGCAAGGTCATTTCCACCCCTATAAATAAATGGGTAGAGCCTTACTCTTTTTCCATTAAAATCTATGAAGGCAATGGAGCTCTGCCATATTTCTTCCTCTTCTAACCTAAATTTATAAATAAAATATATTCATACATATACCAAATCAAATCCAATTCATATGAAATTGAGAGGGCAAGCAGTCTAATGGAAAGGAATGCAAAGTCACGCTCCAAATCATATTCTTCGCTCTCTCCCCTTTTTCTTACATTTCTAAAGATCTAGAATTTTTCCCTTTCTAGATAAATAGTAGTTATAAGAATCTGGGGATTGTAAGCCCAAAGGGTTCAAAACAATTGAATTTGAAGGCTATAAGGTGAGCAAGAAATTTACTAACACAGATATAATGATTTGTCTATTTCATTTGAATTAAATCTATGTTTTATGCCTATCAGATTTGAAATTGGTAAATGAGAAAGTTGTGATTTTGTATAAATATGAATTGTAGGATTTTTATATATGTTCCCACATATTCCTACAAGTTATGTCATGAATTATGAAATATGTTGTTTATACCTCATAGCACTATGGATCTGGAAATCAATCCCATCAAACATAAATTTGTTGTAGTTATGTTCCAGATCTTTAGTTCAATGCTAAAATATGAAATATGTGAATTTGGGTAAAAAGATGAAAATTGTGTACTATGTGATGTTACGAATAGAAGAAATATTCCTTATTTACATTCAATATTGTTGGGTTTTTGGCTTAAGCATTGTAAATTATGTCGTTTTCCTCATTTCTAAATAAAGAGGCATTATTTTAGAATCACAAGAATATGAAAAAAAAGAATTAAAAAGGGGAAAAGTGGTACAAAGGTACATATAAAAATAAATACATGTTTTTGTATGTAATTTGCATCAACTGTTCCAAACTAAAAATACGTTACATATATTTCTTGTAATTTGGAGATATGTCAATTCCACAAAATAGGCATGATTTACAATGATTTTGGCTAATGGTCCTTGTGAGAGTTGAAGCCTTTTTGGCAAGATTGAATATAAAAAGGGAATGATTAGTTAATTGATTAGACCAAATCATTAATTTAAATTTAAGAATAAAAATAAATAATAATAACCATGTTGACCGCACACAAACACAGAAATAAATATATACATATTATCCATCCAAACCAGCGTAAAACAGTAAAAATGTGCATTGTATTAAATGTCGAATGGTATTTATTTATGGAATCATACATGTAAATTTATATTCCATACTTAATGAATATATTTATGGTGACCATTGTAGCAATTAGTGTAATTAATTGCAATAAATAAGGCCATAAACAAATAATTAACAATTGTGACAAATGTTAAATGTTTGGATAAGGTTCAATGGTGGAATTATATGTGTATATAATCCATATGGAATTAATAAATTTATGGCAACCATTTATAGCAACAAATATAATTAATGCCATAAATGAGACTGCAAATAAAGAAATAATTATTGTAACAAATATTGATTGGGGAAAACAAATGTGATAGGAAAATGGTTACAATTCCTAAAATAAATTAGGATAATTGTTGTGGACCTCCCTTTGGAAATTTAAATTATAACCGCATTTAGAAACAAGGTTAAACTCAATTTGCGGTGTAAGCCTACCCGGAGCCGACCGATAAATCCAGCAATCACAGGTAGTCATTTTAATGTGAGAGGTCTAATGCATAAAAATAAATGTACTAAGGCATGAGGTTAAGTTCACTTGCGGTAGAAATCTGCCCGGAACCGACCGGAAAATCAAGCATCCACAGGTGGTCAACATAATGTGAGAGGCCTAGTGCATAAATAAATAAATATATATAATTATAACTAATAAACAAATAGAATAAAATAAAGAATAATTATAATAATTGCCTGTTGGGTTATAACCAATAGATAACTTGGGACTGATAAATAGTCGCCTTAGGAAAATATGACTATTAGAGTCATAAAGGACAATAAAAAGAAATGGGTGTTAAAATAGGGATTAACGGATATTGATTGCCACTTAAATACTAAGTCCAAATTAGGAAAGAAATTTAATAAATATCCTAGAGAAAAGGGAATATAATCTTCCTTATTTATGTCAATAAAACTTATAATTAAAAATATAGTTGGACTTAGTAGTTAATAATATAAGGCGTTATCAACCATATAGACCCATGATACAAATAAATAGTGTACGTATAGTATTTCCATATAAGGAAATTAAACGGGAATGACTTAATAACGTATCCTACTTTATCCCAAAAAGGGAAAGGTTTTTAAGACAAATGGGGGATGAACTAATAACCTTCGTGTATGGTCTGCTTCCTTAGGTCTTAAGTGGCTTGGGTTGAAGAGTCCACCTAGGAATAGGTTTTTCAGTATAGGGATCTTAAATGGAAGGTGTGTGTGGGCCTACCCAAACCTAGAAAATAAAAGTGTCAGATATGGTTGTCTATCCTACGGGAAGTAGTAAGTGACTAAGGAACTTATCGAATGAGGTCAGCTAGAAGGTATGACGAACGATAAAATACCTACTCTCACCTTATGCGGGGTAAGGATATATGCGTGAATGACGGAAGCATTAACTAGTAGAGACCGTAGCTAGTTCCCTCTAGTTTATGTTAACGTTGAATATATTGTTGAGAGTTAATAAGTGACTAATAGGTCCGCCTAGGGTCTTAAGTGATCAAGGAGAATCCACCTTATTTATCATTTGATAGTGAGGCGTTAAATAATAAAGAATAGAGAATGAGGACATAGATAGAAACCCCAAAATTAGGGGCTCACTCTCGATATAATTAACCAGCTAATTCTAGTATAAAGGCTTCATAAAAATGTGCGTAATTGTCCAATCTCGGTAATATATTTTAGGAATACTCCCTTGGGCTAAATAGTAAAGTCGTGCGTAAATAATTACTAGGTTGGCTAGAATCACTAACCTGGTTTGGCATATAGCTTGGGTTGAACAAAACAGAATATACCTATGTTATCGACTGTGTTGTACATTTCTTAGTCATCAGAACTTGTTCTGACCACCTTTCTCACTATAAACTCCAGGTTTCGTAGAGAAGGTTGGGTTCTTACAGATGATCATGTTTGGCTTTTGGTTCTTGTTCTCTCTCATGCTCGATATTGGCAAAGTGACTTTGAAAAAGGTAGTTACTTGAATTAATACTAGTTTATCTTATTTTGTTTCCGCTGTGAGTTATTTTATCGTACTCTGATTATGCTCATGCTCATTTATTGCAGGTACCAGATGTACGCTCTATGCTTGGAATTCAAGTTTTGATTTTTATCAAAATTTGGGTGTAGATAAGTGTGGGGTGTTACAGGGTATCTAACCGGAGGCACTTTCTACTCTTTGGTTGTTTTAGTCTCAGACTCAGAAGTGATCTTATCGGCAAGTGTACCTAATGCAGGAAGGGCAATGATTAATCCCGGTGGAATAACAGGCCTTCTAGTTGGAGGCACATTTGTTGGACAATTAGATATGATCATTTTTTGGAACTGGGGAGAGACAAGAGATAAAACCTAAGTTGATGCATCCTTAGGAGTGGCAGGAGTTCTATCTTCTTAGATTGGAGTAAGGGGATCTCCCCGGAACAGAAGTGGTTGATCTGGATGGTACTCCTCTATGATACTTGAGGATTGGGAAGTGGAATAGTTGGCTGAACTGCAGAAAGATTTATGGTTGGTTCGGGATGACCAGCGGGTTGAATAGGGGATGCATCACCCTTGCTGACTCTAGGTTCCCCTTCCATCGCTGATTTTCCTTTAAGCGTATATCATTCGGTATCCTCCTCCTCTTTCAACAACTTCCTCCCTTCAAATAGAGCCTCTAGTTCATCGCCTCTCAAGATTTGGGTCATCGATGCCTCCTCATCCACAGGTAACCTGGCAACAACTCTCCTCTCTTCATACATAAATATTTCCCAGGTGTCTGCCAAAGTTCGTGGATAGTCTTTGACCCAAGATATATTCCAGGTACAGAGAACTCGGGCATAGAACTTGAGCACATTGCAGTCAAACTTCTGACGCATTTGTTCTATCATCTCTGCATGGTCCGCCTTAAGAATCTGAATTTCTATCTCATGTTAGAGTTGGGAGTTAGAAGTATTTTCCAAAACCGAATTCGCATTATCCTCCGCCTATTTCTTGGCTAGCTTTGCAACGACGAGTTAAGCTTTACGATCTTGAACCTCTAACTCCAATTCCTTTTTGATGATCTCTATCCCCCTTTTGGTCTTCCTCACATTTTCATTCTCAACATCAAGGGAAATGCACCGATGACCCATCAACTTTACGTCATTTTGAGCAGATTATATTAGGAACGACCAATGGTCAAGTTCTAATTGAAATCGAATATAGAAATCATCAATCTCGTCCTTGTTTTTTTCATATTGCTATTTGTGATTATCCAGCTCAGTCTTACGTTCGGCTAATTCTTTCTTGGTGCGCTGAAGGGAACTCTGCTCAACGCTCCATTCCAAATTCATTCCATTAATCTTAACTTCCATACTCCTGATGACCTTAGACAATCATCTTGAATATTTATACAGTTCATTATATTAAGATAAAGCAAAGTCAATGTCTCATCTAACTCGATTGCCGAAGTTTTCTAGGAAATGCTGCAGGTTGGTAATGAATTTTATGTAGGGTTGTCAATGAGTACCCGAAATATCCGAAATCCGTCCGTATTCGCATTCGAAAATGTGAAAATTATCCGATATCCGAAAAGCGGATATGGATATCCGATATCCAAAATGCTAGCCGGATACGGATACGGATATCGCAATATCCATATCCGAAAAATATCCGTTCGCTGTGAAAATAAATATCTTTGAGTCTTATGTAAATAAAATAAGCCCACAAACAAAGGCCCTTAGCCCGGAGTTCTGAATTACTGTTTTATACTTTTATTAATTCTTCCACGTTCTCCTTTCCGGGAAGCTTCATCCAACAAGGACTGTTTGCCCAAAATAAAAAGGACTTGTCTATAAAAACAAAACCCTAAAGAACCGTAAAATCTACTTCATCTTATCTGAGAAAATTAGCTTGCAACCACCGCTTCTCTCCCCTTCTGTTTTATAGAGCACTACTTGATTCGTTGCCTCCTGATTTAGGTCAGGTTGTCACGGTGTTTCATCATGTTTCCTTTTAGCATCTTTTGGGGTTTGAAATTTTGGTTGCTGCTTTTCCTCTACGATGAAAACTGCATTTATCTCGTTTGTGAATAGAATTTTTATGTTTTATTTCGTTTGTCAATTTTATGTTTTATTTCGTTTGTGAATAGCATTTATCTCGTTAGGTCAAATTTATCTGGTTAGGTCAATTTATCTCATTAGGTCAATTTTATGTTTTATTTCATTTGTGAATAGCATTTTTCTATTGATGCAATTGTTTGATTAAGGACAATGTTTTTTCTAATTCGTTTAGTCCTCTTAAGCAGTTCAAATTTGGTCCTGGAAGGATTGATGGTCATGGATATGTAATCTTGGGAATACAAGCAAGAAGCATGACTTTATTTCTCAGGCAGAACCATATTTTCCCACTGATCGATGATGATGACTAGGACGAAGAGCAAGGGATGAGATGGAAGAGGAGCGGATTGACCTGGAGGACTTCTGTGGGGAAGCTTAAATTGACAGAAATAACGAGGATGATAAGAAAATCAAGGCTGAGCAGATTTGGATCTACAGGGATTTACTTTTTACCATGAAAATTACATGATGAAATATTATGAATTGTATGTGATCGAATTAGCACTTGTTAAATTGATCTATTTTCTATATTATTTCAAATTTTCAGTTATTGTTAAAAGCTAAATGAAATTTGCATTGTACCGTATTAAGTTTCAGATATATTTTTAAGATCGAATGCGGATATTTTCGGATATTCGAAAATATCCGTATTCGCTAAGCCAAATACAGATATTTTCGGATATCCGAAAATATTCGTGGATGCGGATATGGATATTATTAAATGGGTATTGCAGATACGGATACAGATTCGGATACGGATTTTTATTTTCGGATACAGCACTACCCACATCCGTTTGCATCCATTTACAGGCCTAATTTTATGTGAGCGAAGTGATGTTGGTGGAAGGCTTTCTCAAAATCTTTGAACCTTTCAACATGGGTCTTCTCTAGTGCATACGAGGTTGATAGATATGGGCTTTTATCTGGACATTTGATAAAGGCAAGGGAATCTCGTCTTCGGAAAGCAGTAGAATGTGATTTTTGAGGAGGATCAGGAGGGAGTTTGGGATGTGAGATCTTAGTCTGGGAGTGTTCACTGGATATCTTGCTATCAGCCTGAGAAGTTCTCTCATGAGAGCGAGAGGAGGAGACACGCTTTTCTGTGCCTTTCTCCTTGCCCTTCTCTTGAGATTTCTCCCTCTCTTTCTCCTTTTTATCCTTTCACTTCTTATCCTTCTCCTTCCTTTCCTGGTCCTCCTTCTCACATCTCTCTCGATCGCGTTGTTTCTTCTCTCTCTCACGATCCTTTTTTCCTTGGAGAAAGTCAACACAACTGGGCCACCTTTATGCAAGTTAGAACCAAATTTATCAAATATTGACCCCCCTCTTCATGATATCTGTAATTTAAGAAAAGAGAAAAGTTAAGTTTGGTACACGCAAACAAAAATAGTGTTATGATGTGCAGTTCTTGTGTATATCCTTGTGCTTTCCCCTAGCGATGGTCCAGAACCAGAGTTTGGCGTGTCCCCATCGTCTCCTTGGTCTTTGTACGAGCAGACACATCCCCAAAATTTCGAGAAAAAAGAGCCAAATTCTAGATTTTGAGAAGAGAAGAAAGTTTCTGGAATGTCCAAACCTTGCAAGACCCAGAAGGGAGAATCCACTTCTTCAATCGAACTACAGCAGAATCCTTCGGTAGGGGATCTTGTGACTCTTTTTCCTTGAGAGATGCACGTTTTTTCCCTTCCACTGGATCACGTTTGGATTGAGGGAGGTTAGTCTCCTTGATGATTCTTTTCCTTTTCTTCATGACCTTTTTCCCCTTAACTTGAGATCGAGCAACAACGACTACATACCCTCTTACTGAGGGTTGACATGCTTTCAACCCAGCTAGGGGCACATTGCTAATTGTAGCTGAGTACTGCTCGACTGAGGGCACGATTATTGGCAATGTAGCAGTTGGAGGAACTTGACCCCCACCGGATCGCAACACTCAGTTAACTTCAAAGGTGATGACGATAAAGGAGCGCGTCTGTAAGGAGTTTTTTGGCACTTCGGCCTTTCTTTTGAACATTTAGAAGAATATCCAGATGCTCTTGGTATTCTTAACCAATAGGCTTAGCTGGATTGCTACCTGAGATAAGTGACAGGTGTCAAAAACTTTTTCATGCAATCAGTGTGACAGTAAGTTGAAGCTTGACGCTTATTGCATCTGAGACATCAACGGGCACGTCCTGGCCATTGAGGAGGGTAGAATTAGTTATGCCTGATATCTCCCAGTTTACTCAAAACATTCTCAATGATTTTTCTTCTGTGGGCAGCTTCGAAGAAGATAAATGAAGTAGTCAGATCCTTTCTGTGCTTGAAATTAAAAAAATAAAACCATGATTTCGAAGTTTGGAGCCGAATAGAGATGCTTCATGTACAAGACATAAAAATACGTCATATTGGTGTAAGCGATAGAATGCAGCAGCATTGGCTCCAACCTCATACATTTAAGGAATTCGACATTGAAAGGGGGAATAATTCTGACGGTGCATATCTACTGGGTTATTGCCATGAAACCTCCGCTGGGTTGTGAGGACACTCTTTCTCTTTTGGAATCCGGATATCTCTCCAGGGGACTCCATGTTGAGACTTAATCTTCTTAGTTTTCGTTCATCCATGGTGCAAGGCCAGGAATCTACAGGTTAACCAAAACTACTGCATCTCGGAGAGCATCGAGAGCTACCTCTCTAGCCGCTGCTGCCTTTACAGCTTCCTCTTCTCCAAAGGACGATGCATTTACCTCTTGGTCATGAGGTTGTACTTCGGAGTTGGGATTGAGATATTTTTCTGTAGACGAATTTTGTTCAATGTCTGGGTAAGGAGGAAGCACTTTTCCTTCCCCTACCCCTGACCCTCTTGTATCATATCTTCCAGTCATGGTTGGTTGTACTATTCAAGAAAGATCATCCATTAGAGAATTAAAACCTTAACCCCCAGTGTGTATAATAAGTGCAAGTTCGTGAAGTGGAAATGTATAAAGAGAATCAAAGAATGGAAACATTAATGGAAATAATGTGTTTAAGACCATGTAAATTTGATTCATATGCAACCTTAAGTTTATATGACCAAGTTCATGTGATCTAACTGAGTATGCTCTAGCCTAGCTGTCCAGTTGTACAAATAAAAATGTTCATTTATCATTGATATGCATAAAGAACAGAAACTTGGCAGAGATGGTTGGAAGTTGGTCTTAAGGTTCGGATTGACCGACCGCGGGTCGGCATCCCTCGGGTCAGAGTCCCTAGGTTCGAACAGTTCTATTGTGATCTTCCTGGCACATACAAAAGACTCAAGTCCCCCCATGAATGACCTCGAGTCCATGTATTTTGGGTCGATGTATCGCCTGTTTGACTCGAAGCTTCCTTGTATCCACCATCTCCTACTGATCGCCTTTACCTCATGCTATCCCTTCCGTTCGATCTCCTCGGGCTCGACTCGCCCTTCCATCGACCCAAAACGCTGCTCCAGTCCAGTGGCTTTCAGATCGATCGCCACGCCAGATCGAGCCAAATTCCTACTCCACTTCAGGCCTCCTCTTCGAGCCTATTCGACCAGTGCCATCATCAACCTGGCTTTCACTCCTTCCAATTCTTTCACCTAGTATCCTTGTGGGTCTATCCATTTTCCCATCGAATTGCATGGGAACATCTGGAAGAGACGACTTGTCTCCTTCTTTCCCAAATCAATAAACTCCATCACGAGTTCCACAATGCAAAATCGCCATCACGACCTCATCTCTGCTCCTCCATAGGCAACATCCTAGATTACCTCCATGTAGTCCTGCTTCCTTCACTGGTGTGGTTCCCAGCAACAACTCTAACTGTGAATCAAATCAAATTGGAATTAGAACAAGAAGGAAAGGAATAAAATCAATTTCGTGAATTGAATCACACTAAATTACAACTTAAAACGTAAGATGATGAATCAAAGCCTACCTAGATTTAGATTTGGAAAAAGATTGATAAGTTTTGATTAACTCAGGTGATTTGTAAATTTGGAAACAAGTTCGGTTCGAATGGAAGTAAAAGTAAAAGCAAAATAATAAGAGTGGGTCAAATTTATATAGCAAAACAAAGTGACCCTTCATATTCTCTTGAAGTGCAATATACAGAAGTTTCAGATCGACATATCGACCTAAAATGAACCATGATCCGAGAGCAGCATCAACCGAATTGGGTTGAACCCAAATATAAATATAATTCTATGGGTCGATGCTGACCCGGGAAATCCAATGCTCATCTGCTACACATGACTCCGACAATCATATTTAGCACCATCTCATGCTGACAAGTACTAAATTTTCTAGTCTGACAGGACTACGTGCTCGACTAGCTCATAGTGATAACATCCTTCAGCAATGACCTGTATGTGTGACAACACATTCGGGAGCCAACAATTCGACACAACAAACGATAATCCCTTCCTACGAACTGATTAATCTAAGTACAATGGCATCTCAGACTGACATGACTGTTAGTTATCACTGGATAATTTTTATGGAACTGTTGCTATTACAAAATACATCCTGTCTACAGTGCGATGTACTTTTGGGGCAAAGTGTTGACAAGCCATTTTAGCAAGGCCGTCAAGATCGTATACACATTAGGGGACTAAATTTAATCATCATGTAGAGGCAGTTATTCCCGTTCGATCCAGGATCTAACATAACCTAACTTCGAAGCATACGACTATAAGCTCAGGCCCGAAGCCATTCGGGTCGACCAGGCTACCTACCGACTCGAGCACCATCATACAAGACAAATTATAAGCATCCAAGATGTAACACCCCACCCCGAGACCCATCCTAATAAAGAGAATTAACAAGTAATGATGTCTATTAGAGCAGAGAATAGGGTTGGTTAGGGGCGACCTTCCATAATTTTATATTAGACCAATATTGAATACGTCAATTGGGTGTATAAAAATTTCTTTTATTTTCTCAAGTGGACCGGCATACACAATACTCCTAATAAAAAAGTCACGTTACATAAGGATCATTTCATAACAATATACGATACATCACAGTCACATATCACATAATAGTTACACATAAATACAATCATAGAAATACGAATTATATATGTGATACATCTCTACTAAATATAGAACACGGGTACAACAAAGTAAACAGGAAACAAAGATACAATAACACAAATTACACAATGAACAACTGGAATAAGTCTTCAAGGATAGTCAAAGCTATAACGGCAAAGCTCGAATCAAAAACTACTGAACCTAAAATAACTCGGTCTGACCCGAGTATGACATATACAAATCGGTCTAGTTTACATATCAACACGATAAAAGGTGAAATAAAATATTAATCAGGTACTAATTTCTTTCCATAAGAAAAAACTCCAAGACATGGATTTATACGGAAACTCTGACATAGAATTTTCCTTTCCATTAGAAAGGAATGACACACATCGGTCAACAAAGAAAAATATTCATAAGCACATAAGATTAGCATATAGTTATGTGAGTGAGGACTATGAATAAAGATTTGAACATTACTTCAGCACACAATATCCAAACTCTACGGTTAGGGTAAACAACACTTGGAATAACATAACCTGAATGAAAGACTTATAGGTGCACAGAAACATGATGAACTCACAAAACCAGGTAAATCACTGAATCATAAAATCATAGAATCACTCAAACACAAAATCATGGAATCACTGAAAGCACCATATCATGAAATCATTGGAACTCTATTTAGAGTTTAAAACCACTAATGAAATCAACACAAATATTAATACTAATAATTACTTTGGTGAAATCACTGATAAACACAAAACACAGAAACACGGAGATTGGATCCAACCCAGAGTGGTATGCCGAGCTATGCCACACGTGCTATCACACAGGATAGCTTAAAGCCATAGCCAGTACTATATCACTTAGAATGGTACCCAGATGACCTGAGGGTCCACAGAGTTCACACAGGATTGACCCAAAGGTCCAGACAGATCTCACACAGGATTGACCCGAAGGTCTAGCACTGGCAGTCACATAGGAATATGTCACGGATCCTCAGATAGTAACCTGAAAAGCGGTATTTGTCCGTCTCATACCACGCGTTCTCACTTAATGGTTGACATACTACAAGTTAGCTCCAAACAAGAAAACACAAAAATTCACAAGAAATCACATAAACCGCTGAATATCTCTGAGGATCACAAAAGAACACTAAAACGAAGAGAATCACTGAGATTCATTAAATTGCAAAAATCACTGAAACACTAAGAATCACTAAGATTTGTTGCTTCGATTGGACGGAACTGGGATTAAATAATACTGTACACCGCCATGTCCTATACCCCGGGGAATTCGATACTATATGATCACCAACACATCTGCCTGAAGAGTGCAAATGTGTGCGTTATTTATTAAAAACATACTTTATGAAAATAGTTAGAAAAACATAGTTTCTTGGTAAAATTTTTGAAAAGCGAATAGTTCAAAAATCCTTACTTAAGAAATATTTCTAATAAATTCCTTTTACAAATACAATAATTATTTTCCAAAAGCATGTTTTCTTTTGAAAACATTTCGAGAATAATTTATAAAAGTCGTGCCGACTCGTCGAATTTCAACATGACAACATCATCCGCTATGACACAAAATTACAAATCCAAAGTACGAATTTGCATACAATATTGGCTTGTCAAATAGAATCAAAGTCTATCAAAATCCATTCTAAATCAGTAAACCAACAAGGAAAAACACAATCGGATTCACAGAGAGCAACTGTCAATTTTTGCTCTCAGGATAGCAGTATAAAAGTATAAATTTGAGCAAGTTATCATCAAAATCATGGAAAGCTCAAAACACCAAACTTGTAGAATATCTTCTGCGCTTTCCAAACCATCCATGATAATCAAATTCGGACATAAAATGAAAAAGACATGGCCAACACATCTTTCAGGTCTGAGATCATTGCTACTGTCGATTTGCTCTTAGGATAGCAGCCAAAAAGTGCAATTTTGAACAAGTTAACCGCAAAATCTAAGAAAACTTTGAACATGAAATTATAGAACACATTCTAAGCTTTCCAGAACATCTAAGATAATCGAATTCGGGTAAGAAACGAAATAGTTATGGCCCAAACATCTTTCATCCCTGAGATCATTGCTACTGTCGTTTTGTTCTCGAGACAGTAGTAAGGAAGTGCAATTTTGAATAAGTTAACCACAAAATTTTAGAAAACTCAAAACATGAAAAATGTAGAGCACATTCTGAGCTTTCCAGAACATCTAAGATAATTGAATTCAGGTAAATAACGAAATAGTTATGGCCAAAACACTTTCAGCTCTGAGGTCGTTGCTACTTTCGATTTGTTCTCGAGGCAGTAGCAAAGAAGTGCAATTTTGAACAAGTTAACCACAAAATCTTAGAAAACTCAAAATATGAAAGTTGCAGAACACATTCTAAGATTTCTAGAACTATAAAAATAATTGAATTCCGATATATAACGATAAAGATATGGCCAAATCAATTTTAGGTTCAATCTCAATTTTAAAGACAAAATTGAAGTTTTACATTCGACTCTATTGCACGTCAATCAAACTTCAATATTTCGGAAAGAAACCAAAAGGTGAATTGTTTCTTACTAAGTTCAGTTTCTAACACAAGAAGAATGGACTTAAACCAATTAAAAACAAGGAAGATATGATTATTTTACTTCTACCTATTTTCTAATTCGTTTTCAGCGAACCGTACCAAAAATCATCTTCCAAATTCACAAATTTAACCAAATATTCATTTGATATGATAAATAAGTAATTCAAACTTAATAAACTAGAAAAGTGAGTGTTCAGATTAACCTTAATTGGATCATAGCAAGATTTCCCTCCAATTTGGAGCTGCAAATACCAAATTGGAAGCATACAAAAGAAGAACATGCAGCAACCATAGCTTCTTGAAACTCACTGACTTTGATTTTCTCTTCACTGGATATAGATTTGGAATTGAGTTGACTAGGAAATGGATTATAGAGAAGATAGATGTTATTGGAACTCAAGATTTTAACATGCAAAGTGGTTTTAGAGGGAGAAAAAGGAATTCAGCCATTACTCATTTTCTGAGTTCCTCTAATAAGATGGAGGAGGAACAAAATTGAGAAAGCTACGTATCCTTTCTTGGTCAATACTCAAGAACCAAATAAGTGAAAACAACAGGCCAAGTACCTAATTCAAGCCTAAAACAAGGTTAATTAGTTTAATTAATCAAAATTACACTATCTTAAGGCTTAAACGCACATTAATAAGTTAGTTAAACATTATCCTCATATTCTCAACACTAACACACACAAAACTTGTTAAGTTGTGTTAATTTTATAACTCAACACACATAACACATTTACTTTATTTTAGTTATTATTACATTCAACATAATACATTAAAATAAATGTGGTTGAAAAACATATCTTTAATTATTTGCAACCGTTAAGGTCTATACAACAATATTTTATATTCAATTTGTCAATAATTGCTCTGTTACTCAAATGTGTACAATTATTGTTATCAAACCAAAATAAAAATGGTTTTAACTCAATAATTACTACATAAAAACACTTTTACCCTTTTTATTTTAATACTACAATATACATACATATATCTTTTTAATTATTGGTATTTTAAAATACAACTTCTCAATTCATTAATACAACAATGTTGTTGTACATTTTATTGACTCACTAAATTAAATTTATTGTCAACGATAATAAAAATACACCAATTTTATAAATATTGATCCATAATCAGTATTTTTATTTTCTTACAAATAACAAACCAATTAATTCATTTATTATTATATGAAAGCCACATATTCACTTTAAATCCACTAATATAGTTTAAAACACCATTCCTTAACAATTATTATCAAGAATACATCCTATATTTTCCTAAATTAATAATTATTTAAACCAACAGTCACCCTAAATATTGAAAACATATTTTTTTTCCCTTAAATATTAATTCCCAATCAAAACTATATATTTTCAATATCCCCAAAATCATTTGATTATAATCTTAAGATTGAGATTTAGAATTGCTTTAAAGTTTTTATTCGAGTTGGTTTCACAAACTCATATCACCGACCTATTACCTTAAGAATCACAAAAGTACTTCCCGGTTACCCAAAAATCCGGGTTGTTCCAGACTCCTCCCTTAATTAAATTGCGTCCTCCCTATTTGTTAAGATTAGTACTTCATCGATTTAAATTCTTCATGTTTTTTTATCTCAATTTAATCCTTAAGAAATTCTTAATTTAGGAAACCACCCCATAATTCAGAAATTTTCAACGTAGTAAAGTTCAACACCAACTTTCCCAACCTGAATTAACCAAATTTTAGATAAAGTTTCAACCACTCTTCAACTCATTATTATCCAACCTTAAAGCAACACAACTCATCTTTCACAAGGCGTATTTTGAAATATACACTCAATATTTTTGCTCTTCCATCCGTACTCGATGCTACCTTGCCATCAAATTTATTTAAAGTTTCTCAAACTATGGCTGATACTTGGATTTTTAATCATCAAATAGCCTCGCCATTCTTGGGATTTATATCAAATTTAAAGGCAGCAACTATCTAGTGAATGTAACCATGTGATGTGTATTGCAAAATAGCGCACTTGTTTTTAGAAAGTTGTATAATTTAAAACATTTCATAACCAACACACTTTAGTTTCTAATTCACAATTGATTAGAATATCGTTAAACCACTTAATTTCAATTAATTCTTCATAATAATTGACAGCGAAATCGACCTATCATCGCCATTGCCTCGCCAAATTCCCTATATTCCACATCTCATGTTGTGGTTTAACACCATCCTAACATAATTGTCACATTCTATATCTTTCACCAAATTTCACTTTACTTCTCATCAACAATGTTTGATTGTCTCATGTAAGTGTTTAAGAAATTTCTATCGATAGCATTGATCGAACGTATCGATCAAAACCCTTAAAACATTCGACGGACCATTCAACACAGAAGATGATAACATATTTAAATTCACACAAGGTTGGTTTCACTAATCCCCATACTCCCAGCTTTACGCAAATAAAGCAACCCAACATCCAAATTTTAGTTAATCGCCAAGTTATAGAGTAATTAACTCATTAATACTTATACGTCTTTACCATCCATCCCTTACCCCAAGATTAACTGTTTCAAATTTAGCATAGCCAAAACGATTCCTCTGCTTCGCTACGCAACTCCAATTTTTATTTTATTTTTTTCAATTCTAAAACTCGTCACTTAAAGTGAAAGCCACTTTTAAATTTAGTTCACAAACTTTCATCCAGTCTTCCATATCTAAACCGGCAATCATCAAAAATGCCAAGGACAGGGCAAAAAAAATTCCTTAGAATTCGTCCAAAAATTTAAACACCGAAAGATTTAGAGGACGAAAGACTTCTCTATCAAGTCACACTACACAAGATAGAAACCAAAAATGGATTACCACGGAATGGACGACTAATTCCTAATAAATTCCTTAAACCGAGGTTTCACACGACTCACTGATAGGAAGCACAAGATAAGGATAACAAAGAAAGCGGCAAATGAAGACACAATTTTTATCCTTCTACGTTGTAACACATGTACTATTCTGGTTCTGTTTTGTATCTAATGTATTTTGTCCTGAACTTTTGTTCTAATACCAAATGTAACACCCCACCCCAAGACCCACCATAATAAAAAGATTAACAAGTAATGTCGTCTATTAGAGCAGAGAATGAGGGCGGTTAGGGGCGACCGTCCGTAATTTTATATTAGACCAATATTGAATACGTCAATTAGGTGTACAAAATTTCTTTTCTTTTCTCAAGTGGATCGACATACTCAATACTCCTAATGAAAAAATCACGTTGGCTAAGGATTGTCTTAGAACAATATATAATACATTACAGTCACATATCACAAAACAGTTACACATAGATATAATCATAGAAATACAACTTATATATGTGCTACATCTCAATTGAATATACAACACAGGTACAACATGGTCAGTAGGATATACAATACCACGAATTACACAATGAACAATTGGAATAAGTCTTCAAGGATAGTCCAAACTATAATAACAAATATTGAACCAACAACTGCTGAACCTGAAATAACTCGGTCTGACCCAAATATGAAATACATGGACCAATATAGTTTACATATCAGTAATGATAAAAGGTGAAATAAAATATCAATCAGGTACTAAATCCTTTCCATAAGAAAAGAAACTCCAAGACACAGATTCATACGAAAGCCCTGACATAGAAATTTCCTTTCCATCAGAAAGGAACGACACACATCGGTCAACAAAGTATAATGTTCGTATGCACACAAGATTAGCATATAGCAATGTGAGTGGGGACTATGAACATGGATTTGAACATTGCTTTAACATGCTATACCTGAACTCCGAGGTTAGGGTAACCAAAATGTGAGAACCCGTAACTTCCCCGTGAGGGAAAGAGCGGATACTGTGAGGACAAGACAAAACAGAACGCAGACGGAAGAACATTTCA
The DNA here is from genome assembly GCA_030737875.1 of Allium sativum. Taxonomy (NCBI): domain Eukaryota; kingdom Viridiplantae; phylum Streptophyta; class Magnoliopsida; order Asparagales; family Amaryllidaceae; genus Allium; species Allium sativum. The sequence goes on along the minus strand of CM060912.1, from coordinate 763,494,108 downwards.
TTGCTATTACAACAATTCCATCAGAATACAAGAATATACAAAGTATAAATGAATAAATTACATTCGATAAATATTAGAGATTTAAATATAGTGCTGCAGCGGAAAAATAATACAAAACACAACTGAAAGTGATACACGGATACAGAGCTTTCCGAGCATCGTTCCAACTGTAAATCAGGATCCTGTGAATATAAATATGCAAAACCAAAACTACTAGCTGCCCGTGTCGAAAATAAGGGCACCCAGAGTTTAGGTTAAAACAATAAACTCCAGGTCAGTCATGTGACTGGGGTGAGAACTAAAACAGTTATTTAAAGCTTTATTTTAAAAGAGAGAAATTCAAGGGACCACGCCGTATAACACGGAACGGGTTTCCTCCCAAGAATACCAGTGCATAACAATAAACAACGCAATGCTTTTTCAAAAAATGAAGCTATTATAAGACCCAGGTCCCATCACACAATGCAACGCAAGCCGGAGGATAGGGTTTTCCCTTATAATAGCCAAACATGATTGATACGTTTAAAACAAATCATTTGATACTATTATAAGTGTATAGTGTCAAAACAATTTCAATCATAAATATCAATCATAGACGGCATTGGTACCATATATCATGTCGCCATACTAGTTCTACAATAAAAACTGCAATACACGTATTGGAAATTGGATTTCCGTCATGAGTCGAGGCAAGGGGCAAGCTCCTCTCCGCTTCGAGACACTCTAGCAAATGCCTCAGGACAACACACTCTGGGTAACCCCTGGATGCTTAAGGGCCTGTCCTCTCTTACGTTTGAGGATTGGCAATTCCTGAACACACGTTTCCCGGTCCTTACAGACCAAAAATCGAGGCGCCTCATCCAACAACCATATAGGTGAAAAGTATATAAATGTCAGGGCTGGTAAGTCACAGACACCACCAAAGCTAGAAAGAAACGTCGTGCTCTCCCTGCCGTCCTTATCCCGTTTTTGACTCATACCGAGGTGTGAGGCTCGCGAATTTACGTTATACACAAAGCTACGCCACGAAGGCTGTGCTTTTGATCATCAACCACAAGACTTTGCTTTTCAATAGAAGCCTTGATCCATGCAACTCAACATGCAACACAGGCAATCCATGCCATGCGATTGATATCTATCGATATATAACCTCTAAGCTCGTAGGTCTCAGAGAAGGGCGTTAAGCAAGAGAATAAATTCTCCGCCGCCAAACAGATATATATTTAACAGAAATCAATCAACACAGAATAAAATCCAATGTCAGACATACAATCCATTTACAAGTTCGTTCTGGGTCTGAACAAAACCGGAGGCATTTTCCTCGCATATCCATCGATCTCCAAGTACGCCTGGACGACCACCAACTGATTCCCTCATCTTGGGTGTACAACCCAATCAAGATCATCAGTAATCACCCAAACGATGTGAAGACTTCCGGTCTTCAACCACCGTCTTCATCTTCGACATATCGTCGAATCGGTTATTCAAAATGGGTATAAACCCGGCCTTTCCGAACAACCCGCGTATATTAAAAACAAATGTTGCACAAACACAACATACGCCTCATTCCAATTCATTAGTCACTAATCGTAAATTAGCAAGAGAACAATTCCCGAAATATTAACCCCGAAGGCCGAAACCAACATCAGATCAATATCCGGGAAACCATTCTTCTTAACTAACCTACAGCTAGTTTCTAAATTTCATATTCTTAGGGAAAGGTTCCCATTAATTTTATCCAAGATAAATTCTTTAAAATTTATCCTTTAATCTTCCTTTGGATGTCATTTCAAACCAAGTTATGGTTTTTCCAAACCAGTCGAGATTAGGGAACCACTCCGAAGTAATTATTTATTTTATTTCCCATTCATCCCATGAAGCAAAACTGGTAATACTCCATATCTAACACCACGGTGTTATCGGTAAAATTAATTACCATTTCACGTTCAAATCTAATTAAAGATTTAACTATCGCTTTGGAGCAAAACTGGTGATACTTCGTTCTCGCTCACCTTCTATATTTGATAATTTAAATTATCAATTCACATTCCAATCTAATTGCAGATTCATTAAAACTCCTTTTTCTGGGTTAAAGAACTAATGTCATTTAAAACACAGTTCACGATAAACCCAAATCACATTCTATTTATTATCGGGTTAAAGAACAAGTGTTATTTAAAACACCCTTCATGATAAACCCACTAATCAATTCTATTTAAAACCCATTTCAAATCCAATTTATTTATTTAAAAATAAATGGGTTTTAATTTTAGTTTAAAACTAGTTCATTTCGATAAAAATCTATTTTTATCTTTTCAAACATGGAGTTTTTCATTCCAATTTTTCCCAAATCATTTCTTATGATTTTACAAAAATTATTTCTATTTTTAATAATTTTATCAAGGCCCGTACAGTCGATTTCTAACAACGGCCATCGAACTGTACTTACAGCGACCTTTTTCAAATTTGATTTAGACATATCTCCAAATTCAACCGTTAGATTTCAAATTTCTAATATTCATTAGAAAGCCCTTTTCGATACGAACCCAACGGTTCCGGTTTTAGGAGAATCCGACGGTCGGATCACCCGTAATGTCCGTTCGAAGTCAATGGTCGAAATTCGCGAACTACCGCAGCGTGGCGCGTACTATTCAGGCCATTATATTATATAAATAATATATATTTCGTCGATTACTATTTAAAACGAATTTTATGAATCGTTTTGAATTCGTTTCAAAAACAATTTCAACCTTTATTTCAAATTCAAATCAAAATTGAACTTTCTATTATAAATTCTTTTTACTTTCATTTCAATTCAAATCGATTTTAATTCGATTCGAATTCATTTTCTTTTCAATTCAATTCGTTTTCTTTTCAATTCAGTTCAATTCAGTTCAATTCGAATTCGTTTTCTTTTCAATTCAATTCAATTCAATTCGAATTCGTTTTCTTTTCAACTCAATTCGAATTCGTTTTCTTTTCAATTCAAATCAAATTCGTTATATATATTCAATTCAAATCAAATTCGTTATATATTCAATTCAAATCAAATTCGTTACATATTCAATTCAAATCAAATTCGTTATATATTCAATTCAAATCAAATTCGTAATATATTCAATTCAAATCAAATTCGTTATATATTCAATTCAAATCAAATTCGTTATATATTCAATTCAAATCAAATTCTTTATATATTTAATTCATATTATAAAAACGAATATAATCGATATAAATATCGTTCGCGTCAAAATAGCGCATCTCTAATCAACACAGCTTTATATATTTCAAAAATTCCATTATTCTAATCAACAAATGAATATTTATTCCATTCAATACGTGAATCTATATTTTTTTTTCAACACATGACTAATCTCAACGAATGAGTACTGTCCACGTGTGACTATTTTTGTTATTTAATATATTTTATAAAAATTATGGTATCTATTGTTTGATTTAAAATCAGATTCCAACCGTAAATTAGTAAGAGAACGATTCCCTAAATATTAACCCCGAAGGCCGAAACCAACATCAGATCAATATCCAGGAGACCACTCATCTCATCTATTTTCCAGTTAATTTCTAATTTCATATATGATAAAGATGGAAATTTAATTGTTAAAATATTTCGTTCAACACATGACTAATCTCAACGGATGAGTACTGTCAACACATGAACCTTTATTTTATATTGATAAAGATGTAAATTTTATTATTAAAATATTTCGTTCAACACATGACCAATCTCAACGGATGAGTACTGTCAACACATGAACCTTTATTTTATAATATTCTTTATTTTCTAAATTGGAATGAGGCCCAATCAATCACCATATAGCGTTAACTATATGGATTCCATACAACACATGTATCTAATAGCAACGATAAATAATCAACCATCATCCAAGGTGCACTACACTGTATAAGCATCAAAGATAGATATCTAACGCTTATAACAGCCTGTCGATCCATCGATCGACATACAACTAATTATTGGGATTAGTGTATGCCGTATTTTATCCCAATACCCGTGTGGGGTTTCAAATCATCAAACACAGATTTTATTTGTGCAGTTGGGCGATGTGTAAAATTTATCGTCCCAGTCAATGTCCTTCAAATAGTTGTACATAAACAAACCGTCCGGTTTGTAAATGAATTTTATTTATTCGCATTCACTTTAAAAATTATATTTTTAACGATAAAATATTTTATTCAACTTATGAATATTCTTTTCGGTTCATTTATTAAATAAAATGATATCTTTATTTTTCTAGCTTATTTTAGAAAATTTCGGCGGCATAACGGCACGATACTAGAAACGGGACAAGGCCTAGCCTTATCCCCGGTCTAGTGATGGCCTACGCCATACACATATCAATTAATCCATTTCATTTCACCAAACAATCAAATTTCAATCAAATAATCTAACCTACTACACAACCAAACAAACAAGTCCATGGTCTGTGGACGATGGTGTCGGGTGCTACTAAACACCGTCTGCATCCTAGTATATATATATATACATACTTAGAAAAAAGAAATTGAAGAGTGAGAAGTTCTCACCAATAGCTATTCCAACTCCACTCATTTATAGAAATCTTCGTCGTGCTCGCCTTTTTGTCACCTTCGTTGCCCATATTCACTACATATGTAAAAATCGAATTTTTACTTTACTATTCAATACATAAAAATCGAATTTTTACTTCGCTATTCAATATATAAAAATCGAATTTTTACTTCGCTATTCAATATATAAAAATCGAATATTTACTTCGCTATTCAATATATAAAAATCTCGCCTTTTCAAAAATAAATATTTCGTCTTTTCAAATATAAAGATTTCGTCTTTTCAAATATAAAGATTTCGTCTTTTTATATAAAGATATCGCCTTTTTATATAAAGATCTCGCCTTTTTAAAAATATAGATTTCGCCTTTTTTTTTAAATATAGATTTCGCCCTTTTTTTAAAAAATATAGATTTCGCCTTTTTTTTTAAAATATAGATTTCGCCTTTTTATTCCATCACTTTAAAAATCACATTTTTATTTCAACGTATATATAATAAAAATCATATTTTTATTTTGTACTTCATTAATAAAATAAAACGAATTTTCATTTCTCTTTCTAGATGATAAAAATCATATTTTTATTTCAAATCCCCTCACATAAAAATCGAATTTTTATACTTATTCCTTCATAGCGATAATCAAATTTTTCTTGCTTTTCCAATGATATTTATTTTCAAATTATATAAATGCTAATCCCCATAAAAAAAACTGATTTTATAAATAAAAATAAAATTAAACACTTACAGATTTTGGTTGAGGGGGGGGGGGCTGTGCTTCTTCGTCGGAGGTCTTCAGGGTGGAGCGACGTCGGGTAGTTCGCGATGAGGTGCAGGCGGAGGTGGGTTGCGGAGGGGGTGGTCGATGCGGTTAGGGGAAAACCGAAGGGGAGAAGAAGGGAAGGAAGAGAAGAGGAGGGGGCGTGAAGAGGAAGGGGGTGCGGTAGGGGGGAAACCGCGCCTCGGTGGCGGCGGTCGGCAGTGCAGCAGCCGCTGCTCTTTTTTTTTTTTTTTTTTTTGATTTCTGATTCGAAGAAAACGGGGGGGGGGGGGGGGGGCAGAGGAATATAGAGAGGAGAGAGGGAGAGTTTAATTATTTTATTTACAAAAAGTTGACTTTTTATTTCGACCTCGAAACGAGGCCCACCGCCTATTGTCCATAGCTAATTACCCCCATTCCGAACACAATGGGATATGTATCGTAAGCCGATTCAGCTGTTGCAATCGGTTTTTGTCAAAATCAGCATATAACTCTATATATTGAATTTGAACGCGCATTTCAATTTACCGGGGCCACATACTAACTCTAAAAATTCCCGAAAAATATTTTCTAGCTTTGTATTGACGATACGGTCCTAACAAAACTAGTCTCGTCGAATTCTGAGACCGTTAGAAAAATGGCCAATTTCCAGTCGATTAAAATCAACTGAAACTGGTCAAACGCGTTTTCCTTTGCCACGCTCACATATTGATTCGAAAAATTATGAAATTTGGAATCTAGCAATAATTTGACATCACGGACCCAACAAAAGTGGTTTCGTCGAAATCCAAGGTCGTTTGCAAAATTCCCATTTTAAGGGCCTGAATTCCATAACGACTATTCAGAATTTTCAACCGGACATATCTTTTTATTCCCGCTATAAAATCTTGATTTTTCGGATTCTTTGGAAACAAATTATCAATTAGATCCTATTATTTTTTGTTTCACTAAAATCCGGATTATTTTGCACTCGGTACATTCAATTGAAGTTTGAAATCGAATTATCGAACTACCGCGCCATTTTCAATTCCTTTTATAATTATAAATAATTATTTATATTCTAACGACGACGTATATAATATATACGTTCGATTTCTATTCAAAATAAATTCTCGTCGTCATTATTATTTAAAATAATCTATTTTAAATGTTCAAACTTCGCTAAAATTGCCAAAATAAAAATTTTAAACTGGCCCTGATTTTCGGGTTGTTACAATCTCCCCCACTTAAAACTTTTCGTCCCCAAAAAGGAACAAAGTCGAAAGTGGTTTGATTAATCAACTCTACGTTCGATCTGGCTTTCATTCTCCAACTTTTCAGTTTCTGAGAATTTTCAAAAATTTGGCTAACACCCTAAATTTTCGAAAAATTTCGCCATAACCTCCCCTGCACCGGGAGCCACGGGAAAATCCCGAAATTTCCATACAGGCCTTCTGATCTCAAAAAGAAAAAGAAAAAGCCAAGCGGCTAGCCAATAGGCTCATAAAATCATCATCACCCAAACAAAACAGTAAATTATGTAGTAAACATGTACCAATTTGTCGGGCAAACAAATTTTATTTCTCTGCTCTAGCCTCCTTGTTATGACCTATTCAATGTAAGTATATGTATATGCAAGCAAATGCACCTAATTTCCAATAATATTCAATATTTGATTCTATTAGGCAAACAATAATCAAACAACACAATCATCAATCAATTAGTGGATTAACGTTTCAAATTCATAAATTTGATATATATATACAAAAATCATGTTTTTGATGCCAAGTCACAACAATGTATTCTAGCTATATTAGTTTTGTTCTCACACCAGTCTAATGGAAATATATAGATATCACACTTTCGAAACACGAACATAAATATTGATGATGTCATGACAATTATCAGTACCATCTCCGGGCGACTAGAACGTGACTCTATATCTATCCAGTATATTAAAACTTCGAATATACGTTCATGACACATATATGCAAAATCTTTATATATTGGATTGTCCATATTCAATACAAATAAATATTCAAATATGAATAAAACGATTACAAATTTCAAAACAAAATTGTTTTCATTTGGAAAATATACTCTTCACACTCGTTCTAGGATACTACTGATCCTATCTCTAACGAGTCATTCTAATTGGATATTACTAATCCAATATCTGATGAATTCTTTCGTATGGTTCTAATGTGTCTTGTTTTCGAGCTCTGTAAACCAAAGCTCTGATACCACCGTGAGAACCCGTAACTTCCCCGTGAGGGAAAGAGCGGATACTGTGAGGACAAGACAAAACAGAACGCAGACGGAAGAACATTTCATTGCTATTACAACAATTCCATCAGAATACAAGAATATACAGAGTATAAATGAATAAATTACATTCGATATATATCAGAGATTTAAATACAGTGCTGCAGCGGAAAAATAATACAAAACACAACTGAAAGTGATACACGGATACAGAGCTTTCCGAGCATCGTTCCAGCTGTAAATCAGGATCCTATGAATATAAATCTGCAAAACCAAAACTACTAGCTTCCCGTGTCGAAAATAAGGGCACCCAGAGTTTAGGTTAAAACAATAAACTCCAGGTCAGTCATGTGACTGGTGTGAGAACTAAAACAGTTATTTAAAGCTTTATTTTAAAAGAGAGTAATTCAAGGGACCATGCCGTATAACACGGAACGGGTTTCCTCCCAAGAATACCAGTGCATAACAATAAATAACGCAATGCTTTTTCGAAAAACGACGCTATTATAAGACACAGGTCCCATCACACAATGCAACGCAAGTCGGAGGATAGGGTTTTCCCTTATAATGGCCAAACATGCTTGATACGTTTAAAACAAATCATTTGATATTATTATAAGTGTATAGTGTCAAAACAATTTCAATCGTAAATATCAATCATAGACGACATGGGTACAATATATCATGTCGCCATACTAGTTCTACAATAAAAACCGCAATACACGTATTGGAAATTGGATTTTCGTCATGAGTCGAAGCAAGGGGCAAGCTCCTCTCCGCTTCGAGACACTCTAGCAAATGCCTCGGGACTACACACTCTGGGTAACCCCTGGATGCTTCAGGGCCGGTCCTCTCTTACGTTTGAGGATTGGCAATTCCTAAACACACGTTTCCCGGTCCTTACAGACCTAAAATCAAGGCGCCTCATCCAACAACCACATAGGTGAAAAGTATATAAATGTCAGGGCTGGTAAGTCACTGACACCACTAAAGCTAGAAAGAAACATCGTGCTCTCCCTGCAGTCCTTATCCTGTTTTTGACTCATACCAAGGTGTGAGGCTCGCGAATTCACGTTATACACAAAGCTATGCCACGAAGGCCGTGCTTTTGATCATCAACCACAAGACTTTGCTTTTCAGCAGAAGCCTTGATCCATGCAACTCAGCATGTCACACAGGCAATCCATGCCATGCGATTGATATCTATCGATATATAACCTCTAAGCTCGTACGTCTCAGAGAAGGGCGTTAAGCAAGAGAATAAATTCTCCGCCGCCAAACAGATATATATTTAACGGAAATCAATCAACACAGAATAAAATCCAATGTTAGACACACAATCCATTTACAAGTTGGTTCTGGGTCTAAACGAAACCGGAGGCACTTTCCTCGCATATCCACCGATCTCCAAGTACGCCTGGACGACCACCAACTGATTCCCTCATCTTGGGTGTACAGCCCAATCAAGATCATCAGTAATCACCCAAACGATGTGAAGACTTCCGGTCTTCAACCACCGTCTTCATCTTCGACATATCGTCGAATCGGTTATTCAGAATGGGTATAAACCCGGCCTTTCCGAACAACCCGCGTATATTAAAAACAAATGTTACACAAACACAACATACGCCTTAGTCCGATTCATTAGTCACTAATCGTAAATTAGCAAGAGAACAATTCCCCAAATATTAACCCCGAAGGCCGAAACCAACATCAGATCAATATCCGGGAAACCATTCTTCTTAACTAACCTACAGCTAGTTTCTAAATTTCATATTCTTAGGGAAAGGTTCCCATTAATTTTATCCAAGATAAATTCTTTAAAATTTATCCTTTAATCTTCCTTTGGATGTCATTTCAAACCAAGTTATGGTTTTTCCAAACCAGTCGAGATTAGCGAACCACTCCGAAGTAATTATTTATTTTATTTCCCAATCCCAACCTATTCATCCCATGAAGCAAAACTGGTAATACTCCATATCTAACACCACGGTGTTATCGGTAAAATTAATTACCATTTCACGTTCAAATCTAATTAAAGATTTAACTATCGCTTTGGAGCAAAACTGGTGATACTCCGTTCTCGCTCACCTTCTATATTTGATAATTTAAATTATCAATTCACATTCCAATCTAATTGCAGATTCATTAAAACTCCTTTTTCTGGGTTAAAGAACTAATGTCATTTAAAACACAGTTCACGATAAACCCAAATCACATTCTATTTATTATCGGGTTAAAGAACAAGTGTTATTTAAAACACCCTTCATGATAAACCCACTAATCAATTCTATTTAAAACCCATTTCAAATCCAATTTATTTATTTAAAAATAAATGGGTTTTAATTTTAGTTCAAAACTAGTTCATTTCGATAAAAACCTATTTTTATCTTTTCAAACATGGAGTTTTTCATTCCAATTTTTCCTAAATCATTTCTTATGATTTTACACAAATTATTTCTATTTTTAATAATTTTATCAAGGCCCGTACAGTCGATTTCTAACAACGGCCATTGAACTGCACTTACAGCGACCTTTTTCAAATTTGATTTGGACATATCTCCAAATTCAACCGTTAGATTTCAAATTTCTAATATTCGTTAGAAAGCCCTTTTCGATACGAACCCAACGGTTCCGGTTTTAGGAGAATCCGACGGTCGGATCTCCGGTAATGTCCGTTCGAAGTCAATGGTCGAAATTCGCGAACTACCGCAGCGTGGCGCGTACTATTCAGGCCATTATATTATATATATATAATATATATTTCGTCGATTACTATTTAAAACAAATTTTATAAATCGTTTTGAATTCGTTTCAAAAACAATTTCAACCTTTATTTCATATTCAAATCAAAATTGAACTTTCTATTATAAATTCTTTTTACTTTCATTTCAATTCAAATCGATTTTAATTCGATTCGAATTCATTTTCTTTTCAATTCAATTCGTTTTCTTTTCAATTCAGTTCAATGAGAATTCGTTTTCTTTTCAATTCAATTCAATTCGAATTCCTTTTCTTTTCAAGTCAATTCGAATTCTTTTTCTTTTCAATTCAAATCAAATTCGTTATATATATTCAATTCAAATCAAATTCGTTATATATTCAATTCAAATCAAATTCGTTATATATTCAATTCAAATCAAATTCGTTATATATTCAATTCAAATCAAATTCGTTATATATTCAATTCAAATCAAATTCGTTATATATTCAATTCAAATCAAATTCGTTATATATTTAATTCAAATTATAAAAACGAATATAATCGATATAAATATCGTTCGCGTCAAAATAGCGCATCTCTAATCAACACGGCTTTATATATTTCAAAAATTCCATTATTCTATTCAACAAATGAATATTTATTCCATTCAATACGTGAATCTATATTATTTTTTTTCAACACATGACTAATCTCAACGAATGAGTACTGTCCACGTGTGACTATTTTTGTTATTTAATATATTTTATAAAAATTATGGTATCTATTGTTTGATTTAAAATCAGATTCCAACCGTAAATTAGTAAGAGAACGATTCCCTAAATATTAACCCCGAAGGCCGAAACCAACATCAGATCAATATCCAGGAGACCACTCATCTCATCTATTTTCCAGTTAATTTCTAATTTCATATATGATAAAGATGGAAATTTTATTGTTAAAATATTTCGTTCAACACATGACTAATCTCAACGGATGAGTACTGTCAACACATGAACCTTTATTTTATATTGATAAAGATGTAAATTTTATTATTAAAATATTTCGTTCAACACATGACCAATTTCAACGGATGAGTACTGTCAACACATGAACCTTTATTTTATAATATTCTTTATTTTCTAAATTGAAATGAGGCCCAATCAATCACCATATAGCGTTAACTATATGGATTCCATACAACACATGTATCTAATAGCAACGATAAATAATCAACCATCATCCAAGGTGCACTACACTGTATAAGCATCAAAGATAGATATCTAACGCTTATAACAGCCTGTCGATCTATCGATCGACATACATCTAATTATTGGGATTAGTGTATGCCGTATTTTATCCCAATACCCCTGTGGGTTTCAAATCACCAAACACATATTTTATTTGTGCAGTTGGGCGATGTGTAAAATTTATCGTCCCAGTCAATGTCCTTCAAATAGCTGTACATAAACAAACCGTCCGGTTTGTAAATGAATTTTATTTATTCGCATTCACTTTAAAAATTATATTTTTAACGATAAAATATTTTATTCAACTTATGAATATTCTATTTGGTTCATTTATTAAATAAAATGATATCTTTATTTTTCTAGCTTATTTTAGAAAATTTCGGCGGCATAACGGCACGATACTAGAAACGGGACAAGGCCTAGCCTTATCCCCGGTCTAGTGATGGCCTACGCCATACACATATCAATTAATCCATTTCATTTCACCAAACAATCAAATTTCAATCAAATAATCTAACCTACTACACAACCAAACAAACAAGTCCATGGTCTGTGGACGATGGTGTCGGGTGCTACTAAACACCGTCTGCATCCTAGTATATATATACATACTTAGAAAAAAAAATTGAAGAGTGAGAAGTTCTCACCAATAGCTATTCCAACTCCACTCATTTATAGAAATCTTCGTCGTGCTCGCCTTTTTGTCACCTTCGTTGCCCATATTCACTACATATGTAAAAATCGAATTTTTACTTTACTATTCAATACATAAAAATCGAATTTTTACTTCGCTATTCAATATATAAAAATCGAATTTTTACTTCGCTATTCAATATATAAAAATCGAATATTTACTTCACTATTCAATATATAAAAATCTCGCCTTTTCAAAAATAAATATTTCGTCTTTTTAAATATAAAGATTTCGTCTTTTCAAATATAAAGATTTCGTCTTTTTATATAAAGATCTCGCCTTTTTAAAAATATAGATTTCGCCTTTTTATATAAAGATCTCGCCTTTTTAAAAATATAGATTTCGCCTTTTTTTTTAAAATATAGATTTCGCCCTTTTTTTAAAAAATATAGATTTCGCCTTTTTATTCCATCACTTTAAAAATCACATTTTTATTTCAACGTATATATAATAAAAATCATATTTTTATTTTGTACTTCATTAATAAAATAAAACGAATTTTCATTTCTCTTTCTAGATGATAAAAATCATATTTTTATTTCAAATCCCCTCACATAAAAATCGAATTTTTATACTTATTCCTTCATAGTGAAAATCAAATCTTTCTTGCTTTTCCAATGATATTTATTTTCAAATTATATAAATGCTAATCCCCATAAAAAAAACTGATTTTATAAATAAAAATAAAATTAAACACTTACAGATTTTGGTTGAGGGGGGGGCTGTGCTTCTTCGTCGGAGGTCTTCAGGGTGGAGCGACGTCGGGTGGTGCGCGATGAGGTGCAGGCGGAGGTGGGTTGCGGAGGGGGTGCTCGATGCGGTTAGGGGAAAACCGAAGGGGAGAAGAAGGGAAGGAAGAGAAGAGGAGGGGGCGTGAAGAGGAAGGGGGTGCGGTGGGGGGGAAACCGCGCCTCGGTGGCGGCGGTCGGCAGTGCAGCAGCCGCTGCTCTTCTTTTTTTTTTTTTTTTGATTTCTGATTCGGAGAAAACGGGGGAGGGGGAGGAGGGCAGAGGAATATAGAGAGGAGAGAGGGAGAGTTTAATTATTTTATTTACAAAAAGTTGACTTTTTATTTCGACCTCGAAACGAGGCCCACTGCTTGTTGTCCATAGCTAATTATCCCCATTCCGAACACAATGGGATATGTATCGTAAGCCGATTCAGCTGTTGCAATCAGTTTTTGTCAAAATCAGCATATAACTCTATATATTGAATTTGAACGCGCATTTCAATTTACCGGGGCCACATACTAACTCTAAAAATTCCCGAAAAATATTTTCTAGCTTCGTATTGACGATACGGTCCTAACAAAACTAGTCTCGTCGAATTCCGAGACCGTTAGAAAAATGGCCAATTTCCAGTCGATTAAAATCAACTAAAACTGGTCAAACGCGTTTTCCTTTGCCACGCTCACATATTGATTCAAAAAATTATGAAATTTGGAATCTAGCAATAATTTGACATCACGGACCCAACAAAAGTGGTTTCGTCGAAATCCAAGGTCGTTTGCAAAATTCCCATTTTAAGGGCCTGAATTCCATAGCGACTATTCAGAATTTTTAACCGGACATATCTTTTTATTCCCGCTATGAAATCTTGATTTTTCGGATTCTTTGGAAAGATATTATCAATTAGATCCTATTATTTTTGGTTTCACTAAAATCTGGATTATTTTGCACTCGGTACATTCAATTGAAGTTTGAAATCGAATTATCGAACTACCACGCCATTTTCAATTCCTTTTATAATTATAAATAATTATTTATATTCTAACGACGACGTATATAATATATACGTTCAATTTCTATTCAAAATAAATTCTCGTCGTCATTATTATTTAAAATAATCTATTTTAAATGTTCAAACTTCGCTAAAATTGCCAAAATAGAAACTTTAAACTGGCCCTGATTTTCGGGTTGTTACAATCTCCCCCACTTAAAACTTTTCGTCCCCAAAAAGGAACAAAGTCGAAAGTGGTTTGATTAATCAACTCTACGTTCGATCTAGCTTTCATTCTCCAACTTTTCAGTTTCTGAGAATTTTCAAAAATTTCAAAAATTTGGCTAACACCCTAAATTTTCGAAAAATTTCGCCATAACCTCCCCTGCACCGGGAGCCACGGGAAAATCCCGAAATTACCATACAGGCCTTCTGATCTCAAAAAGAAAAAGAAAACGCCAAGCGGCTAGCCAATAGGCTCATAAAATCATCATCACCCAAACAAAACAGTAAATTATGTAGTAAACATGTACCAATTTGTCGGGCAAACAAATTTTATTTCTCTGCTCTAGCCTCCTTGCTATGACCTATTCAATGTAAGTATATGTATATGCAAGCAAATGCACCTAATTTCCAATAATATTCAATATTTGATTCTATTAGGCAAACAATAATCAAACAACACAATCATCAATCAATTAGTGGATTAACGTTTCAAATTCATAAATTTGATTATATACAAAAATCATGTTTTTGATGCCAAGTCACAACAATGTATTCTAGCTATATTAGTTTTGGTTCTCACACCAGTCTAATGGAAATATATAGATATCACACCTTCGAAACACGAACATAAATACTGATGATGTCATGACAATTATCAGTACCATCTCCGGGCGACTAGAACGTGACTCTATATCTATCCAGTATATTAAAACTTCGAATATACGTTCATGACGCGTATATGCAAAATCTTTATATATTGGATTGTCCATATTCAATACAAATAAATATTCAAATATGAATAAAATGATTTCAAATTTCAAAACAAAATTGTTTTCATTTGGAAAATATACTCTTCACACTCGTTCTAGGATACTACTGATCCTATCTCTAACGAGTCATTCTAATTGGATATTACTAATCCAATATCTGATGAATTCTTTCGTATGGTTCTAATGTGTCTTGTTTTCGAGCTCTGTAAACCAAAGCTCTGATACCACCGTGAGAACCCGTAACTTCCCCGTGAGGGAAAGAGCGGATACTGTGAGGACAAGACAAAACAGAACGCAGACGGAAGAACATTTCATTGCTATTACAACAATTCCATCAGAATACAAGAATATACAGAGTATAAATGAATAAATTACATTCGATATATATCAGAGATTTAAATACAGTGCTGCAGCGGAAAAATAATACAAAACACAACTGAAAGTGATACACGGATACAGAGCTTTCCGAGCATCGTTCCAGCTGTAAATCAGGATCCTGTGAATATAAATCTGCAAAACCAAAACTACTAGCTGCCCGTGTCGAAAATAAGGGCACCCAGAGTTTAGGTTAAAACAATAAACTCCAGGTCAGTCATGTGACTGGTGTGAGAACTAAAACAGTTATTTAAAGCTTTATTTTAAAAGAGAGTAATTCAAGGGACCACGCCGTATAACACGGAATGGGTTTCCTCCCAAGAATACCAGTGCATAACAATAAACAACGCAATGCTTTTTCGAAAAACGACGCTATTATAAGACCCAGGTCCCATCACACAATGCAACGCAAGTCGGGGGATAGGGTTTTCCCTTATAATGGCCAAACATGCTTGATACGTTTAAAACAAATCATTTGATACTATTATAAGTGTATAGTGTCAAAACAATTTCAATCGTAAATATCAATCATAGACGACATGGGTACCATATATCATGTCGCCATACTAGTTCTACAATAAAAACCGCAATACACGTATTGGAAATTGGATTTCCGTCATGAGTCGAAGCAAGGTGCAAGCTCCTCTCCGCTTCGAGACACTCTAGCAAATGCCTTGGGACTACACACTCTGGGTAACCCCTGGATGCTTCAGGGCCGGTCCTCTCTTACGTTTGAGGATTGGCAATTCCTAAACACACGTTTCCCGGTCCTTACAGACCT
Source organism: Allium sativum (assembly GCA_030737875.1). NCBI lineage: Eukaryota > Viridiplantae > Streptophyta > Magnoliopsida > Asparagales > Amaryllidaceae > Allium > Allium sativum. The sequence continues at coordinate 763,478,024 of CM060912.1, read as the reverse complement.
AAAATCAAGGCGCCTCATCCAACAACCACATAGGTGAAAAGTATATAAATGTCAGGGCTGGTAAGTCATTGACACCACCAAAGCTAGAAAGAAACGTCGTGCTCTCCCTGCAGTCCTTATCCTGTTTTTGACTCATACCGAGGTGTGAGGCTCGCGAATTCACGTTATACACAAAGCTATGCCACGAAGGCCGTGCTTTTGATCATCAACCACAAGACTTTGCTTTTCAGCAGAAGCCTTGATCCATGCAACTCAGCATGTCACACAGGCAATCCATGCCATGCGATTGATATCTATCGATATATAACCTCTAAGCTCGTACATCTCAGAGAAGGGCGTTAAGCAAGAGAATAAATTCTCCTCCGCCAAACAGATATATATTTAACGGAAATCAATCAACATAGAATAAAATCTAATGTCAGACACACAATCCATTTACAAGTTGGTTCTGGGTCTAAACGAAACCGGAGGCACTTTCCTCGCATATCCATCGATCTCCAAGTACACCTGGACGACCACCAACTGATTACCTCATCTTGGGTGTACAGCCCAATCAAGATCATCAGTAATCACCCAAACGATGTGAAGACTTCCGGTCTTCAACCACCGTCTTCATCTTCGACATATCGTCGAATCGGTTATTCAGAATGGGCATAAACCCGGCCTTTCCAAACAACCTGCGTATATTAAAAACAAATGTTACACAAACACAACATACGCCTCATTCCAATTCATTAGTCACTAATCGTAAATTAGCAAGAGAACAATTCCCCAAATATTAACCCCGAAGGCCGAAACCAACATCAGATCAATATCCAGGAAACCATTCTTCTTAACTAACCTACAGCTAGTTTCTAAATTTCATATTCTTAGGGAAAGGTTCCCATTAATTTTATCCAAGATAAATTCTTTAAAATTTATCCTTTAATCTTCCTTTGGATGTCATTTCAAACCAAATTATGGTTTTTCCAAACTAGTCGAGATTAGCGAAACACTCCAAAGTAATTATTTATTTTATTTCCCAATCCCAACCTATTCATCCCATGAAGCAAAACTAGTAATACTCCATATCTAACACCACGGTGTTATCGGTAAAATTAATTACCATTTCACGTTCAAATCTAATTAAAGATTTAACTATCGCTTTGGAGCAAAACTGGTGATACTCCGTTCTCGCTCACCTTCTATATTTGATCATTTAAATTATCAATTCACATTGCAATCTAATTGCAGATTCATTAAAACTCCTTTTTCTGGGTTAAAGAACTAATGTCATTTAAAACACAGTTCACGATAAACCCAAATCACATTCTATTTATTATCGAGTTAAGAACAAGTGTTATTTAAAACACCATTCACGATAAACCCACTAATCAATTCTATTTAAAACCCATTTCAAATCCAATTTATTTATTTAAAAATAAATGGGTTTTAATTTAAGTTCAAAACTAGTTCATTTCGATAAAAAACTATTTTTATCTTTTCAAACATGGAGTTTTTCATCCCAATTTTTCTCAAATCATTTCTTATGATTTTACACAAATTATTACTATTTTTAATAATTTTATCAAGGCCCGTACAGTCGATTTCCAACAACGGCCATCGAACTGCACTTACAACGACCTTTTTCAAATTTGATTTGGACGTATCTCCAAATCCAACCGTTAAATTTCAAATTTCTAATATTCGTTAGAAATCCCTTTTCGATACGAACCCAACGGTTCCGGTTTTAGGAGAATCCGACGGTCGGATCTCCCGTAATGTCCGTTCGAAGTCAATGGTCGAAATTCGCGAACTGCCGCAGCGCGGCGCGTTCTATTCAGGCCATTATATTATATATATATAATATATATTTCGTCGATTACTATTTAAAATGAATTTTATAAATTGTTTTGAATTCGTTTCAAAAACAATTTCAACCATTATTTCAAATTCAAATCAAAATTGAACTTTCTATTATAAATTCTTTTTACTTTCATTTCAATTCAAAAACGATTTTAATTCGATTCGAATTCATTTTCTTTTCAACTCAATTCGAAATCGTTTTCTTTTCAATTCAATTCAAATTCGTTTTCTTTTCAATTCAAATCAAATTCGTTATATATATTCAATTCAAATCAAATTCGTTATATATTCAATTCAAATCAAATTCGTTATATATTCAATTCAAATCAAATTCGTTATATATTCAATTCAAATCAAATTCGTTATATATTCAATTCAAATTATAAAAACGAATATAATCGATATAACTATCGTTCGCGTCAAAATAGCGCATCTCTAATCAACACGGCTTTATATATTTCAAAAATTCCATTATTCTATTCAACAAATGAATATTTATTCCATTCAATACGTGAATCTATATTTTTTTCAACACATGACTAATCTCAACGAATGAGTACTGTCCACGTGTGACTATTTTTGTTATTTAATATATTTTATAAAAATTATGGTATCTATCGTTTGATTTAAAATCAGATTCCAACCGTAAATTAGTAAGAGAACGATTCCCTAAATATTAACCCCGAAGGCCGAAACCAACATCAGATCAATATCCAGGAGACCACTCATCTCATCTATTTTCCAGTTAATTTCTAATTTCATATATGATAAAGATGGAAATTTTATTGTAAAAATATTTCGTTCAACACATGACTAATCTCAACGGATGAGTACTGTCAACACATGAACCTTTATTTTATAATATTCTTTATTTTCTAAATTGGAATGAGGCCCAATCAATCACCATATAGCGTTAACTATATGGATTCCATAAAACACATGTATCTAATAGCAATGATAAATAATCAACAATCATCCAAGGTGCACTACACTGTATAAGCATCAAAGATAGATATCTAACGCTTATAACAGCCTGTCGATCCATCGATCGACATACAACTAATTATTGGGATTAGTGTATGCCATATTTTATCCCAATACCCGTGTGGGGATTCAAATCATCAAACACAGATTTTATTTGTGCAGTTGGGCGATGAGTAAAATTTATCGTCCCAGTCAATGTCCTTCAAATAGGTGTACATAAACAAATCGTCCGGTTTGTAAATGAATTTTATTTATTCGCATTCACGTTAAAAATTATATTTTTAACGATAAAATATTTTATTCAACTTATGAATATTCTATTCAGTTCATTTATTAAATAAAATGATATCTTTATTTTTCTAACTTATTTTAGAAAATTTCGGCGGCATAACGGCACGATACTAGAAACGGGACAAGGCCTAGCCTTATCCCCGGTCTAGTGATGGCCTACGCCATACACATATCAATCAATCCATTTCATTTCACGAAACAATCAAATTTCAATCAAATAATCTAACCTACTACACAACCAAACAAACAAGTCCATGGTCTGTGGACGATGGTGTCGGGTGCTACTAAACACCATCTGCATCCTAGTATATATATACTTAGAAAAAAGAAATTGAAGAGTGAGAAGTTCTCACCAATAGCTATTCCAACTCCACGACACTTCATTTATAGAAATCTTCGTCGTGCTCGCCTTTTTGTCACCTTCGTTGCCCGTATTCACTACATATGTAAAAATCGAATTTTTACTTTACTATTCAATACATAAAAATCGAATTTTTACTTCGCTATTCAATATATAAAAATCGAATTTTTACTTCGCTATTCAATATATAAAAATCTCGCCTTTTCAAAAATAAATATTTCGTCTTTTCAAATATAAAGATTTCGTCTTTTCAAATATAAAGATTTCATCTTTTCAAATATAAAGATTTCGTCTTTTTATATAAAGATCTCGCCTTTTTAAAAATATAGATTTCGCCTTTTTATATAAAGATCTCGCCTTTTTAAAAATATAGATTTCGCCTTTTTTTTAAAATATAGATTTCGCCTTTTTTTTTTAAATATAGATTTCGCCTTTTTTTTTAAATGTAGATTTTGCCTTTTTATTTCATCACTTTAAAAATCACATTTTTATTTCAACGTATATATAATAAAAATCATATTTTTATTATGTACTTCATTAATAAAATAAAACGAATTTTCATTTCTCTTTCTAGACGATAAAAATCGTATTTTTATTTCAAATCCCCTCACATAAAAATTGAATTTTTATACTTATTCCTTCATAGTGAAAATCAAATCTTTCTTGCTTTTCCAATGATATTTATTTTCAAATTATATAAAGGCTAATCCCCATAAAAAACTGATTTTATAAATAAAAATAAGATTAAACACTTATAGATTTTGGTCGAGGGGGGGAGCTGTGCTTCTTCGTCGGAGGTCTTCAGGGTTTCGCGACGTCGGGTGGTGCGCGAATAGGTGCAGGCGGAGGTGGGTTGCGGAGGGGGTGGTTGATGCGGTTAGGGGAAAACCGAAGGGGAGAAGAAGGGAAGGGAGAGAAGAGGAGGGGGGCGTGAAGAGGAAGGGGGGTGCGGTGGGGGGGAAACCGCGCCTCGGTGGCGGCGGTCGGCAGCGCAGCAGCCGCTGCTCTTCTTCTTTTTTTTTTCTTTTTTTTTGATTTCTGATTCGAAGAAAACGGGGCAGAGGAATATAGAGAGGAGAGAGGGAGAGTTTAATTTATTTAATTATTTTATTTACAAAAAGTTGACTTTTTATTTCGACCTCGAAACGAGGCCCACCGCCTGTCGTCCATAGCTAATTACCCACATTCCGAACACAATGGGATATGTATCGTAAGCCGATTCGGCTGTTGCAATCGGTTTTTGTCAAAATCAGCATATAACTCTATATATTGAATTTGAACGCGCATTTCAATTTACCGGGGCCACATACTAACTCTAAAAATTCCCGAAAAATATTTTCTAGCTTCGTATTGACGATACGATCCTAACAAAACTAGTCTCGTCGAATTCCGAGACCGTTAGAAAAATGGCCAATTTCCAATCGATTAAAATCAACTGAAACTGGTCAAACACGTTTTCCTTTGCCACGCTCATATATTGATTCGAAAAATTATGAAATTTGGAATCTAGCAATAATTTGACATCACGGACCCAACAAAAGTGGTTTCGTCGAAATCCAAGGTCGTTTGCAAAATTCCCATTTTTAAGGGCCTGAATTCTATAGCGACCATTCAGAATTTTCAAACGGACATATCTTTTTATTCCCACTATGAAATCATGATTTTTCGGATTCGTTGGAAAGATATTATCAATTAGATCCTATTATTTTTGGTTTCACTAAAATCCGGATTGTTTTGCACCCGGCACATTCAATTGAAGTTTGAAATCGAATTATTGAACTACCGCGCCATTTTCAATTCCTTTTATAATTATAAATAATTATTTATATTCTAACGACAACATATATAATGTATACGTTCGATTTATATTCAAAATAAATTTTCGTCGTCATTATTTTTTAAAATAATCTATTTTAAATGTTCAAACTTCGCTAAAATTGCCAAAATAAAAATTTTAAATTGGCCCAGATTTTCAGGTTGTTACACAAAACTTGGAATCGTATAACATGAATGAAGGACTTAGAGATGCACAGAAATCAAAAGATGAACTCATAAAACCAGGTAATTCGCTAAATCACTGAATCATAAAATCATAGAATCACTAAAACACAAAATGATGGAGACACTGAAAACAACATATCATGAAATCAATGGAACTCCATTTAGAGTTTAAAACCACTAATGAAATCAACACAAATAATAATAATTACTATGGTGAAATCAGTGACAAACACAAAAACACGAAGATTGAATCTAACCAAGAGAGGCATGCCGAAGTTATGCCTGGATGTGCTATCACATAGGATGGCTTAAAGACATAGCCAGTACTATATCACTCAGAAGGGTACCTAGATGCCCCGAGGGTCCACAGATTTCACACAGGATTGACCAAAAGTCCATACAGAGTCCACACGGGATTGTCCCGAAGGTCCAGCATTAACAATCACACATGAATGTGTCATAGACCCTAAAATAGTAACCCAAAAAGTGGTATTCGTGCATCCCATACCACACCTACTCACTTAACTGTTTACACACAGCAAGTCAGTGTTGTATATAATGCTGTTGTATACACAATTATATGATTTTTGTTTGATGATAACAACCAAATATGTTACTGTATTGTTTCATATATTTATCATATATAGGAATATAATATTTATATTCAAATAAAATACAACTGTACAGACATTCAGATATTTACACAGTATTTTGTTTAAGTATAATGTTTTATTTCAATTTTCAAACAGTACAGATTTACAACTCCACTATTTGTACGCTTCACTAATAATTTTCATTTCAATACATTTCAATACATATCAAGTCCTCGCTACAAGACTCAACGCTCATACAGTCACTCAGTCGTACATTTTCATACATATATTCTTTTTACACACATTGCTTCATCTTTTGTCTTGTATCTTCAGTCTTCTGTCTTCACAATCAGTCCAGTCTTCATACCTGTCATATATAGAAACACACACACAATATCTATAACATAAATAATTTCTAAATTCTAGCAGATATAATTTTTATTTTAAAAATTTATTTGCCTTAGAATTTCTGTGTGTTTCTCATCATTTTTCGTGACTTGATCTAATTCATCTATGTCTAGTCAGTTTGTATACGTATAGTACAAGGACAGGAAATCTTGTCTGATGGCTGCATATACACATGTGCATAAATATACACATGCGTACTGCCTCGCCAATCAGTGTGCAACTGAGGAGTAGCCACGTGGACCAGCTCGACTCAGTGCGCATGAAAACAACTCAATACAACAATAATCGAAGTGGTCGACACAATGCAACATGAATGGCTCGAAAATACAATGCTACCAGTCAGCCAAGACATGAATGAAGCATAGAAGAATGAGTGAGCAAAAAGGTCAACTAACTAAGCAGCATGGTTACATGAATGATCCAAAGAAAATGTGAACTACCAAAACAATCATGGTGCAAGTTCATGGGTGTGTAAAATGGTCAAGCCAATGATACATGTACATCACACAGCATAAATGAACAGCATGTTCAAGTAATGAGTTTTCAGTTTCAAAAGCTATATGTTCACAAGTTCACAACAGCAATGTAAAGTTCATCTATATCAACACAACAGCAAAAGCATCATGTCATAAAAAAGTCAATTCAATGGCAACAAGCATCCAAGTACACTCAGTTTCAAAGCAGTGTGATTTAGAAAAATCAAGTGAAGTCATATGCAAGCAGACTCAAGGTTTCATGATGTACACAGCAAGGATTTCAGCAAGGTCAGCTTAAATCACAAGCAATGTTTCATGGCAGTATGAAACAAATATGTACAAGTTGAGATGGAAGCACAGTGGAGCATCATACATACATAATGACAACAGCATATACACAATCTATACAAGGTAGAGAATGTAGCATATGTATGCATGCAGTGACACAAGTGAAACTGCAAATGTCAAGAGCAGGAAAGAAGAAATAACATGGATGAGTGGAGTCTTCAACATGCTGTGCAAACATAAACATTACTGGAGTGCCAAATCAAACACAACAAAGTGTAGGTGTAACAGTTAGATCAATACACTAGTGCAGCAATGGTAAATGCAACTCGAAATGGAAAGCATCAGCATAACAAGCCCAAGGTGATTCAAGTTAAATGAGATACAAGCAAGAAGACAAAGCAATAGTGAAGGGTGCAGCATCATCATATACTGTATGGTCGGAATTTTTTTTTGGTTCAGCATTTACTAGTGTAACCACATGAGTAGGTAAGGCATAAAAGATTTCAAGTGTATTCATGGGATTTTACAAAGAAAAATCACACAGCAAAAATGTTTTCCAGATTTGACAAAAGTTTAGCTGTCAAGACCGATGTCAAAAATTCAGGAAAGAGTAAATTGGCCACAAATTAAATTCCAGAAATCAATTCTAATATTTTTGGCAAGTGTTTTTGTTTGGCAAGAAATCAGTTTTGGGCAAAACTTATTTCCAAAAAATCTGAAGAATATTTCCAGTAATTATGCAAGAAAATTACAGTGTCATTTTTGGGAACAAATCAATTCAGTATTTCAATACATATATGGAAAGAAAGTTATCATTCCAGGAAATCGAGCAAGTAAACAAATATGTTCCCAGATTTGTTCATGTTGATTTCAAGGCCACAAATAATTTCCAGAAATGACAATCAATCAGTTTTTATTTGGCAAAAACAAACATCAATATGGTAAAAATCACAGTGAATATTTTCTATGGCAAGGAATCATTTTCATATTTCATTTGTTTCTAGTAATACTAAAATTAATTTGGGATAGAAAAACACATCGCAAGGGGCCAAGAATTTCCAAAGATCACTCAACATACATGACATGATTTTAATCAAGGGGCCACAAATTTATTCAAGGCAACATATTCCAGAAATCTTGCAATTAATCAGATCCAGACATATATGGAAATCAGAGAGCATTTTAAGGATTCTATAATCCTACTTAATCACTATTCATCACAGGTAAAAATTATCGAAACCACAAGAAAAAATCTCAAGTAAGAATTCAAAATCAATTCCAGAAAACTCACCTTTTTATACGACTGTTTCGATCAACTCCCAAATTGAAGAATCAGATAGTCACAAAGAATTTGAGCTTTAGAGATTAATCAATTCATCAAGCATTGGCACGATTTGGGATTATAGAAGAACCCTAGTCCGATTTGAGAAGCCAGCCGCCATTTTTATTCTTTAAAGAAGAAAAGGAACGGGTGAAACAATTACAAAAGGGGTCGGCTTATGTTTCACTTGATTAAGCCAAGTCTATTTCAAAAGGGGAGTTTAAATTCCTTTTAAACTAGGGTTTTTCTAGTTTTCTTTATTTTGTATTTCTTTTATTTTGAGTTGTAAAACAAACGATCAGTTCTAGAGTCTGTAAAATCTAGGGGGAACCAGGTAGGGTGTTGACTGACAGTTTACAAGAGTCTGTAAAAACTAGGGTTACTGGTTATGGGGTCATAATCAGGGGAAATCTGATCTAGGGGATTAGATCAGTTTAGGGTTTTGAGCGTAGGGTTAGAATAGGAGCAAGGTTTGCGAGTGTACATGGTCTTGTATGCGGGATCTGTTCTATCACCTAGTAGAAACCTTAGAAATGTAGCTGTAGGCAAGGTTTTGTCGAATTAGATATCTCTTGTGCCATTTACTTTCTGTATTTCTATTTCTGCTATATTTTGTGATCTGTGAATATTTTAATATCTCACGAAAAATTAATAAACCCTATTCACCCCCTCTAGGGTTAATCTAGATCCAGTAATTGGTATCAGAGCTTGGTTTTCTTTAACTCTAGAGTAATGGGTAATCCTAGTTGTCAGTCTTCTAAGAGTCAGTCCAGTGATATTCCAATTATTTTCAATGGAACAGATTTTTTAATATGGAAATCAAAATTCGAATTATATTTAAAATATGTTAATTTGGAATATTGGAATATTATTGAAAATTTGGGAGATATTTTAGATAAGAAGAATAAGGTTTTGAATGCTCCTGTTATGCATATTATTTATTCCTATCTTGATAATGATCAATTAAAATTTATCTCTCATTGTTTAATTACGCAGGATATCTGGAAAAACTCTCAACACGTTGTATGGAAAATCTGACAGCTACTCAAAACCGTCAACAACCAACTCAGATTCAGATGTGTGCTTAACTGGAGCCATTAATGATGATTCAGACGATGGAGATTTTTCATATGAATAATTGTTTTCTCTCTGTAATAATTTAACCAAAACTGTCAATCGTCTTGAACTGAAAATCAAACTTCTAATATATGAAAATCATGATTTGATTAACAAAAATAATATGTTGGAATTAAAACATGAAAACTCTGATTGCAAGAATTGTTTCAATTTGAAAAATGATGTAACTCGTCTAAATAAAAATCTTCAGAAATTTGAAAAAGAAATTTTCATTTTAAAACAAAATGAAGATGAGCTAATTTATAAAAACGATTCTTTGCAAAAGGAGTTGGATAATATTATTTCCAAAGATAAGATTTTTGAAAATCAAAATTTACAGAAATCTGAATCAGTTTTGAATGAGCTAGAAATTGAGATTGTAAAACTCAAGAATTTTGAATCTGAAAGTCGAAAACTTTTTGAATTTGAAATTGCTGAATCCCAAACCAAAATTAAATTACTTGAATATGAAAATTTGGTTTTGAAATAATATGATGCTGAAAGGAAGATCACTAGGAACCGCTGTTCAGATTTAATAAAACAAAACGGTGGCTTTAATTCAAAATTCAACGACTAGAGTCTACTTTGACTAAATTTTCTGATAGTGAAAAATATTTGAATATGTTGTTGAAAAACCAATTTTCTGTTGGACATAAACGAAGTCTTGGTTTTGGAAAAACAAATTGTTTTGAAAAATTGAATTTTTGTGATTTTAAAAATCCTACACACTTCTTTGAAAAGAATCGATTTAAAAATTTAAATTCTGATAGTTTCAAAGGATTTTTAAATCATAATCGAGATTGGAATTTGTTTTATAATAATCCATTCTGGATCCCAAAAAGAAATAGAGTGAAACAATTTTGGGTTCCTAAAGGCACAAAGATAGATTCGAATGGATTGTTATACAAACACATTTGGGTACTAAAAGATGTTAACAAAACTACTAGTGGTTTTACAAATTTTGTTAAACCACTTGATTCTCTAAACTTTTAGGTACCGAAGGAGGCTGAGGAACCACTGTGCAAAGGAGATTAGAACTTCAGGTTATTTTTTTATTCCAGTATCATTTGGAGTTCCTTGGCCAAGTCTGATTGAGCTAGAGATTCATTTCCTCACATTATTTTCAGGTATAATCTCTAGACTCACAATTTTTGTATATTATTTGTTTTTACTCTTTTGTCTGGTTTTTTTCTTCTACCCCCTCTATGTATTTTTTCAATTTTGGTTTATCATTGTCATATCATTGTGACTTCTTTTGGGCTTCATTAACTTCAAATTGCAGTATTCATGATCTTTTGGAAATTTGCTTTATTTGAATAGAACTCTAATGTCTTTAAAAATTCCTAGGTCTTGAATATAAACTTGCAAATATCTGCAATTGTTTTGAAGTTTATTTTTTGATTTCTGAATTCATAACAGTGTTGATGTATTATTGTCATATCTTGAACACTGTTAATTAGGATTCTAAATTCATGAAGATCTGAAAATTTGATGAAGTTTCACACACCTCTACTGTTTGAGTTTCTTCTAATTCATTTTAGAAAAGCTTGAAATATTTTACTCATTATAATACACTACTATTTATCAATTGTGATAATTTCATTGATTTTCGGATTGGCTTGTTTATTTCTGATTTGAAAAACATTTGGCTTAAACCATTGTTTACATCTTGAAATTCATCTTATTTTCATGATCATTATGGTTGAATTTTTTTTGTATGAAATCATCTGAAATACATGATATTTTGAATACCATACACCTATTAATCCTGAAATTATCAATCTTGTGTGAATGATTCATTATATCTCAAACTTGACCTTAATTTAAGTGATTTCAAATAAATTATTTTTAATTTTTTGGAACATGAATACCTCTCAAACTTGATGTAAATGATCTAAAATTTCTCTTATACTTGTCAGAGATAATTTTGAAAATTCTTTGGAAAAATGGTCTTAAATCTCTCTATTATTTCATGGTTATTTGATTTAAATATTTGTTTGTTTAAATTATTTGAAATTATTGATTTATTGAATCTCACACATATCTTGAATCTGAAATTTATAATATGGTGTGATTGATTTATTGAATCGCGAGTTTTTCATATTTCCTCAAATGATTTCAAATAATTGGTATTTTTAATCTTGGATCATGAATCGTATTCTGTTATCATTAGAAATGTCTTGACAAGTGTGCTTTGAAACTATTTTTGTGCTGCTCTGGTACTGTTATGAAAATGCTTTAAATGACTGCTTGTTTTGAGAAGAAATGTTTGCTGCTCTGATAAAAGTGCCTTATTTGTTAGTCTTGTCTATTTGGGCTTTGTGCTTAAAATTCTTTTGTCTGTGGTATCCTTGTTTATTTTCCAGTGTCTTGTTACAATCCTCAATAATATAGACATCAAGTGGTATCAGTTTAGAAGTGCTGAATTTGTTTTTGCTGTATATATTTTTAATCTCTCATGTCTTGTATAGATCTTTCATATCCTTTTTGTAATTGATTTTCAATTTTAAAATTATTTATTGATTATTCATTTAGAAATTGAAATCAATAACCAAACTGAACTGTATTTATAATTCGTCAAATTAATTATCAGATTTTGAAATTGTGATGGGTTATGACTACAATATATCTCACAACAAGGGGAGTTTTGTAACACCCCGTAATTCTGTTAATATTAATATCCACAAATTAAAGAATAACTAATCTCAGACATGAGAATTGTGGGAAACGGGTTGGGCCATTGTGTTCATCTCGGAATTTTGGTTGAAATAGAGTCCGAGTTTGCATGAATTGGACTTCGTATGAAGAAGTTATGGTCATCGGAAGTTTCAGAAAATTCAAAACAGATTCAAAAAAAATTCAAATTTCGAAAATTCAGCCCAAACAGGCTAGGCAGGAAAAATTCCTGCCCAGACCAGGTCGACCTGGGGGATGGACCTGCCCACCAGGTCGACACTAGTGTCGACCTGGGGGTCGACCTGCCCACCAGGTCGACATGGGTGTCGACCCTAGGGTCGACCTGGGGGTCGACCTCCCTGGTCTAGCCCAGGCAACCTGGGTGCACCTGAATGGGTTTTTGGGCTGGGTTTTGGGGGCTGTGACGAAATCCGACGGCTCTAATCTATCCTAGGGTTTATCTAAATGCCTAAAACAACTAACTACACCTATAAATACATCCTAATGCTAACCCTAAACCTAATTAAAATTGGAACCAAAGCCGTCATACCGTCGTCATGGAAATCAATGGAGCCGCCGCCAACTAAGAAGGAAGAAAAGCTAATTCTAATTCTCTCAACCCTAAAGCAAAGAAAAACTCTCTCTTTTCTTCTCTAATTGTGAGTATGATAGTCTTAACAAGATTATTATCATTTTAATTAGGTTAAGTCATGAATGGATTATGAGTAGATGATAAGAAATGCCGTATATGTTATCATGTATGTTATTAATCCTATGCTATGTGGTGATGATATCTACATGTTGTAAATCATGCTATGATGATGTTATGTATGTTGAAAGTTTATGTGCTAAGTTGCGATGAATCATACATGTAAAAAGCCATGATGTTACTATCTATGCTAGTTAGTTCATATTAATTAAATCATCATGTTTGGGCTATGTTGATCTATATGACAAGTTACATATGCAAGTTAGATCGATTAGAAAAGTTATGAACATATGCCATGACATCTATTATGACATCTAAAATTATGCTATGACATATGTGATATCCTATGCTAGTTCACACCATCATTATGTTGCCTAAAAACCCCATATGCAAGTTTATGTATAGATTTAGGCTATGATCATATCATATAAATTGTGACATTTAACAAGTTGACACCTTTTGATCCTTAACATGAGTAGTTTATGCAAGTTTCACCCATATTATGATTAGACTTATTTTTATTGTCTATATGTTGTGGTAATTTGTCCTTATGCTATGTGTTAGACTATTCAAGTCTAGCCTATATTATGCGTTGAATAAGCGAACGTATAAACGTGGGGTAGGGGTAATATTAAGGATTTAATAATAAGATGTTGGGGTGCAATTGATATGATTTTGCATACCATGAGTGGATGACCATAATTGAGTCAATTATGGGCATTAATAAAAGATGACTTAATTAATAATTTGGATAGGGAATTATTAAAACTGGGTAAAAGATTGAAAGTTGTCAATCAATGCTAAGGACACGAGGTTGGACTGACGTAAACCTGCCCGGAATCGCCCGGCAAATCTAGTGGTCACAAATGTCAGCCCAATGTGAGAGTTCCTAGGCCTAAACTAAAGCATAACAGTTGTAAAGACATGAGGTTAGACTCTTTTATGGTGTAAGACTGCCCGGACCCGCCCGGCAAATCCAGCTGCCATAAATGCCAGTCTAATGTGAGAGGTCTTTATGAGGTTATGGCCTGAATGAATTAAGAAATACTTAACCAGATAAACATGTAAGGTGGGACATGGGGGTTAAGTAGGTGCCTTGGGTGGCATGAGGAATCTAGTGGGTGCCCTTAGTGGCATGTGAAATACGATTAGTAAGACTTAACCAAACACACATGTAAATGAACATGACTAAGAGGGTTAAGTGGGATATATCAATGACAAGCTTAGGTGGGTAGCTTGTGGGGGCCCATTTCAACCAGTATCCCAAATGTATCTTTGTGGGCTTGACCCAAGTCAAGGACGGGACACGCATGCTGAGTTTGACTATAAGAGGCCAAAACGGGGAGCGGTGGCAACGCAAGTCCAAAGGGTTTCATATGCGTGTGTGGACCCGGGCTGGTAGGTAAGACGTTGTTGCATCGTGTAGGTATAAGCCGTGCATTCTCAAGTTGTATCGGGTTGCCACTTTAGGGGAGTGATACACCCCACTGTGGGGACAGCACGGGTATCTACGAGTAGGGAGCCGATCGAAAGTGGGTAGTGGGGTACACCTAGTGGAGATAGGGGCAGACGGCACCTATGTAGTCAGCTAGGGGTACGTAAGGCTATTTATATGTTTTTGTGTGAAGCAAGTGGGATCAACCTTAAGGGTGACTGGTGCGGTGCAGTGTAGTAATGTGCGGTGCAGTGTAGTAATGTGCGGTGCGGTGTAGTAATTATTCGTTAGTAATTAGGTGCCTTTACCATTATCTTTAACATTATCATAAACACTTTCTTTATCTTCCAAATAGTTCATAGACATTTACTTGTCTTCCAGCTTATGCCTTAGTCTAGTTATTTTGATAATAGTATTGTTAGAATTATCATACTCGCCAGACATTATGTATGACCCCCTCCATTTCTATCCCTTTCCCCCTCCAGGTCCTCAGGTTGGGCCCAGCTCTAGTGGAGTTTGATTGGATTGCTTCATCTCTCTTGGAAAGCTTGGACTGTTGAAGTAAAGCCCAGCTTGTTATCTTCTTTAATGGCTATTTGTGTAATGGGATTATGTATTTTGTTTTATGAAGATGGATAATGTACTTGACTCTGATTAATGGTTTTGTGATGTAATAAACATGTTTCCGCTGAAATAAATGAAGTTTTAGTTTCCAAGTACTACTTATTATCTGTCTTGTTGTAATTTTTCTGTTCTATATTCACTTATAACCTCCATGGAAGTTAATGCATTCCCTTTGTGTGTGACATTAATGGATGTGGGGTGTTACACGTGGCATCAGAGCTTAAGGTTACCAGAACAGATAAAAATACTTTAGAAAAATAGTTGTTTTTGGAAGAAATGTTTTCAAAAACATGTGTTAATGAGAAATTTAAAGAGGAAGTTTTTATGAAAAACATAATCCCCAAATAGCCATATATCTTTATCTATCGAATTCTCCATTTTGAATCTTTCCTTTTTCGTTTCAGCATGGCTGAAGATCTTAACCTACCTGACGGTGTAACGATACCAGGATGGTATAGGAGGCTGTTAGATGCTAGGGCCGCCGCAGGTCAGGCCAATGTTCCTCCACCACCAGTTGCACCCATTCCTCCTCCTCCTCGCGTAGATACTTTTGCAAAGACGTGCAAGGAATTTAAAGCTATGGGTGGAAAACCCTTTCAAGGGTCAGAAACGTTTGTGGAAGCTAGAGATTGGCTTAAGGAGGTGGAAGAATTGCTAGAAATCTTTGAAGTGGAAGAAGGGAGGAGAGTTAGATTAGCAGCTTGGTTGATGAAGGGAGAGGCCTCGTTTTGGTGGGAGGTCACTAATGGGGAGCGTCCTGTTGACTCTTGGGCGGATTTGAGACATAGGTTCGAGATGAAGTTTCTCTCTAGGGCGGAAGAAAATCTATATATGGAAAGGTTCTTGACATTGAAGCAAGGAAGCTCGTCAGTGAAAGAATATGTCCAACAAATTTAATTAGCTAGCAAGGTTTGGTTTGGACTTAGTAAACACGGCGAAGAAGAAGGCTCTAAGATTCGTGAATGGCTTGAATGAACCGTTGCAAGGGTTGGCCATGACCCACATCCCTATGGGGGCCACCTTTGAGAAGCTAGTAGAAATGGCGCTCATGCACGAGGAGAAAAGCGCTAAAGTTGATAAGGCACCCGAGAAGAAAGGGGATCAGAAGAAACCACAATAGCAAAACAAGAAGAACGGTAAAGACAATAATGGCAAGGGAAAGAAGAAATATTTTAACTGTGGGACCCCAGGCCATCTCAGCAAGGACTGCCGAAAGAAAAAGAAGACTGGCTGTTTTCATTGTGGCGATGCGGGACATTTAGTGAAGGACTGCCCAAGGAAGGGGCAGAGGGCAGGGGCTACCTCGGGAGGACAGGTGCAGGCTCTTATAGCACCAGGGCAGGCAAGGGGACAAGTTCAGGCTCTCGCGGTCCCACCGCTGCAAGAACGAGGTAGAACCATTTCTGTTGAAAGCTTAGTTTTTCTGTTTGATCATCCTGTCCGTACCTTATTCGATTCGGGCGCATCGCATTCGTTTATCTCTACATCATTAGTTGAATCACTGCACTTAAACACCAGTTTAGTAGAGGATCCCTTAGTTGTTTCGAATCCAATTGGGGGCTCAGCTCATTTGTCCATGATGTGTTTGGATTTGAAAATTTCTATACTTAGCATTGAGTTTCGATGTGATGCTTTTGTGTTGGGCTTCATGGGCTATGGGCTAATTTTAGGAATGGATTGGTTATCCAGAAATGGGGTCGTTCTTGATTGTGAAAGGAGAGTAGTTAGGCTCATGACTCACCTTGGTAACGCTCTCGAAATCTTTTGTAATCCCATAGATTCCGTTATGTTAAGTTATCTAGAATCACTTGACGCATCTGAGGAAAATCTACGATCTGTTAGAGTGGTCTGAGAGTATTCGGATGCGTTTGAGGAGGTGAAGGGCTTACCTACGAAGCGGGAGATAGATTTTCGAATATATCTTGTGGATAATGCGAAACCAGTATCTTTGTCAGTACGCCACATGGCTCCACGTGAAAGGAGGGAACTCGATAAGCAAGTGAAGGAGTTGCTTGAGAATGGGTTCATAAGACGAAGTATATCGGAGTGGGGTGCTCCAGTAGTATTTTCCACGAAGGCGGATGGGTCCCTTAGACTTTGTGTGGACTATAGAGAACTTAATAAGCTTACTAAGAGGAACAGACACCCACTGCCGAGGATTGACGATCTCTTCGATCAGTTGGTTGGCGCCTCGGTGTTTTCGCAGTTGGACTTAGCCACTGGTTTCCATCAGTTGAGAGTGGCTGAGGATAGCATTGATAAGACTGCCTTTAGGACTCCAGACGGTTTCTATGAATGGCTAGTGATGCCCTTCGGTTTGACAAACGCCCTAGCATAATTTGTTGATTTGATGAGTAGGGTGTTTAGGGAGTACCTTAACAAATTCGTGGTAGTCTTTGTAGACGACATCTTGATCTTTTCTAAGGATGAGGAAGAGCATGCCCTACATCTTAGGGAAGTGTTGGAGACTCTTCGAGCGCATAGCCTTAAGGCTAAATTTTCTAAGTGTCACTTCTGGAGGAAGGAAGTACGGTTCTTGGGGCACGTGGTTTCCAAAGAAGGGATAGCCGTGGATCCCGCGAAGGTGGTGGCCATCCAAGATTGGAAGGTCCCTAAAAATGCTACTGAAGTGAGAAGTTTCTTGGGGTTGGCTGGTGTAATAACCCGGAAATCTGGGCCAGTTTAAAATTTTTATTTTGGCAATTTTAGCGAATTTTGATTATTTAAAATGAATTATTTTAAATAAAAACGACGAAAGATTTATTTTGAATAGAATTCGAACGTATATATTATATACGTCGTCGTTAGGATATAAATAATTATTTATATTTATAAATAGAATTGAAAATGGCGCGGTAGTTCGATAATTCGATTTCAAACTTCAATTGAATGTACCAGGTGCAAAGCAATCCGGATTTTAGTGAAACCAAAAACATTAAGATCTAATTGATAATATCTTTCCAACGAATCCGAAAAATCGAAATTTCATAGCGGGAATCAAAAGATATGTCCAGTTGAAAATTCTGAATAGTCGCTATGGAATTCAGGCCCTCAAAAATGGAAATTTTGCAAACGACCTCGGATTTCGACGAAACCACTTTTGTTGGATCCGGGATGTAAAGTTATTGCTAGATTCCAATTTTCATAATTTTTCGAATCAATATGTGAGCGGCGCAAAGGAAAACGCGTTTGACCAGTTTCAGTTGATTTTAATGGACTGGAAATTGGCCATTTTTCAAACGGTCTAAGAATTCGATGAAACTAGTTTTGTTAGGACCATATCGTCAATACGAAGCTAGAAATAATTTTTAGAGAATTTTTAGAGATCGTATGTGGGCCCGGTAAATTGAAATACGCGTCTAAATTCAATATATAGAGTTATATGTTGATTTCGACAGAAACAGATCGAATCAGCTTACGACACATATACCATTGTGTTCGGAATGGGGGTAAAACGCTATGGACAACAGGCGGTGGGCCTCGTTTAGAGGTCAAATGAAAAAGTACCCTTTTTGAAATATAAATAAATTAAAATATATTTTTATTTAAGCCCTAAACTTACCCCCCTCCCCCCCCCCCCCCCGTCCTTCTATTCTCTGAGTCAAGGCAGAAAGAAAAGAAGAAAAAAACGAACTCTCGATCTCGTTCAGCGCGCGCTAGCGCCGTCGTGGGTGATCGATCCCCTACCCCTCGCCAGTGCCATCTCCGGCAGCGCCCCTCTCGCGCCTCACCCCTCCACTCGAGACCCTCCCCATCGCAGAAATCGCCACCACCGCACCTCCTAGGGAGCACCACACCACCCTGTAGCCACCATCGACGACCGCCAACGAGCAAACCTCCCTCCCCTGTTCAACTTCCATCAGCACCTCCTCGCTGGGGAGCCGACGCCTTTGCCTCCATCCGAAACCTAGATCCAGAATACTGTAAGTTTCTTTTCTGATTTTAAATCCAATAGAAATTTAGGATTTTAGTTAATGAAAACATATGTAATGGCATTAATTCATTTTCTGATTTTAATTATAAATAGAGCATTGTTTATAAAAAAAATGTAAGTAGTTTTGTCTTTAAAATATAAATATATGTTGTTTTAAAAATATAAAAGGATTAGCTTTTATACGAAGGAAGATTTGATTTTTATTATAGGAAAAAATTAGATTTTTATTTATATAAATATATTTGATTTTCTTTTTATATATATGAAGTGTGGTAAAAATAGGATCTTTGAAATGTAAATACCGTATTAGGAATGCGATTTTTATCCATTTAGCGTTGGAAGTAAAAATTCGTTTTTTATCTATTGAATAGCGAAGTAAAAATTCGATTTTTATATATTGAATAGCGAAGTAAAAATTCGATTTTTATATATTGAATAGCGAAGTAAAAAATTTGATTTTTATATATTGAATAGCGAAGTAAAAATTCGATTTTTATATATTGAATAACGAAGTAAAAATGTGATTTTTATATATGTAGTGAATACGGGCAACGAAATAGACAAAAGAAAAGCACGGTGAAGATTTCCTACCCATGAAGAATTGCGTCATTCAGTTTAGCGAAAGGGTGAGAATTTCTCACTTTTTAATTTTATTTCTAGTTGAAATATATACTAGGATGCAGACGGTGTTTAGTAGCACCCGACACCCATCGTCCACAGACCATGGACGACTTGTATGCTTGTTTGTTTGATTTTAATGTGTAGTTGATTGTGTGATGTGATGTGAAACGAAATAAATTATTTTATAGTGGAAAATATTTTATAGTTAAAAATAGAATTTTTAACGTGTATATAGAATGAAATAAATTAATATAAACAAATCGAACGATTTGTTTATATACACACATTTGACTGATATTGATTGGGACGATAAATTTTACACATCGCCCAACTGCACAAATAAAATCTGTGTTTGATTATTTGAAACCCCACACGGGTATTGGGTTGATATTTGACGTACACTAATCCCGATTGTTTAGTTGTATGTTGATCGATTGATTGACAGACTGTTATAAGCGTTAAATATTGATATTCGATGCTTATACAGTGTAGAGTGCACTTTGGATGATGGTTGATTATTCATCGTTGTTATTGTATATATGTGTTGTAGAAAATCCATATAATTAACATTATATGGTAATTGATTGGGCTTCATTCAATATTTGAATAGAAATATTTGAATAGAAATATTTGAATAGAAATATTTGAAAAGAAATATTTGAATAGAAATATTTGAATAGAAATATTTGAAAAGAAATATTTGAATAGAAATATTTGAAATAGAATATTTGAAAATAGGAATATATGAAGTCGTGTTGATTAGATTGACGCCATTTTGACGTGAACGATAGTTATATCGATTTCATTCATTTTATAATGAATATCGATTTTATTCATTTTATAATGAATATCGAAAGTGATTTCAAAATCTGATATTTTGAAAAGAATTGAAATTCAAACCGAAAACGAATACGAATTGAATTGAATAGAAAACGAATTTGAATTGAATAGAAAACGAATTCGAATTGAATTGAATAGAAAACGAATTTGAATTGAATAGAAAACGAATTCGAATAGAATTGAATTGAAAACGAATTTGAATTGAATCGAATAGAAAACAAATCGGAATTGAATTGAATTCAATTGAAAACGAATTGAAATAGAATTGAAATCAATTTGAAATGAAATCAAATAGAAGTGAATGTAGAAAGAATTTATAAGGGAAAATTCAATTTTGATTTGAATTTGAAATAAAGGTTGAAATTGTTTTTGAAACAAATTTGAAATGATTTATAAAATTTGTTTTAAAAAGGAAGTCGACGAAATATATATAATATATATATATATATTATATATAATGGCCTGAATAGAACGCGTCGCGCCGCGGCAGTTCGTAAATTTCGACCATTGATTTCGAACGGACATTACGGGAGATCCGACCGTCGGATTCTCCTAAAACTAGGACCGTTGGGTTCGTATCGAAAAGAGCTTTCTAACGAATATTAGAAATTTGAAATCTAACGGTTGGATTTGGAACTATGTTCAAATCAAATTTGGAAAAGGTCGCTGTAAGTGCAGTTCGATGGCCGTTGATGGAAATCGACTGTACATGCCTTGATAAAATTATTAAAAATAGTAATGATTTGTGTAAAATCATAAGAAATGATTTGTGAAGAATTGGGATGAAAAACTCCATATTTGAAAGGATAAAAATAGATTTTTATCGAAATGAACTAGTTTTGAACTAGAATAATAATTTATTTATTTTTAAAATAAATAAAGTGGATTTGAAATGGTTTTGAAAATAACCAGGATTTCCAATATATAGATTGGAAATGGATTTGAATCGAAATTGTCTTCGGAATATTTCGATGAGAGATTTTGTGATTATACAGGTATTGTTACGGTAAATTTGAAAGATATATTTATATCGTTATTTCCAATATGATATTTGTTGGTCGTAGAATTTGATATTGAATATAAGCTGATATATTTTCTATTCAGAGCCTTGTATTTAATATCAAATGTGATTTGGGTTTGTCGTGAATGGTGTCTTCATTAACACTGTTCTTAAACCCAGTTGAGGAAAATATTAAATCTTTTTATTTAGATTTAATGAAGTGCACCAATTAAATAATATTTAATTGGAATTGAATTGGTATTGATTTTTGGGTTTATCGTGAACAGTGTTTTAAATAACACTTGTTCTTTAACTCGATAATTAATAGAATGTGATTTTGGGTTGTCGTGAACGGTATCTTCAATAATACTGTTATTAGATCCAAAGGAGTTAAGAAAATCAGAAACTAACTGGAGATCAGTTAAGTTGAATGGTTTCTGGGGTATTGATCTGATGTTGGTTTCGGCCTTCGGGGTTAATACTTAGGGAATTGCTCACTTGCTAATTTATGGTTAGGGTCTGATTGAAATGTAATGTGATTTTGGGTTTATAGTGAACCGTGTTTTAAATGACACTGATTCTTTAACCCAGTTAAAGATTAAAACTAAGTGGAGTTTTAATGAATCTTTAACGCATGTTTGGCTATTATAAGGGAAAACCCTATCCTCCGACTGCGTTGCATTGTGTAATGGGACCTGGGTCTTATAATAGCTTCATTTTTAGAAAAAGCATTGCGCTGTTTACTTATATGCACTGGTATTCTTGGGAGGAAACCCGTTCCATGTTATATGGCGTGGTCCCTTGATTTTCTGAACTTTAAAATAAAGATTTACAACTGTTTTAGTTCTCACACCAGTCCCATGACTGACCTGGAGTTTATTGTTTTAACCTAAACTCTGGGTGCCCTTATTTTCGACACGGGCAGCTAGTAGTTTTGGTTTTGCAAATTTATATTCACAGGATCCTGGTTTACAGCTGGAATGATATCCGGAAAGCTTTGTATCCGTATATCTCTTCTAGTTGTGTATTGTATTATTTTCCGCTACGATGTATTTAAATGTAATTTAAATCTCTGATATGTCTGTGTAATATTCATTTATACTCTGTATATTCTTGTATCTGATGGAATTGTTGTAATAACAATGAAATGTTCTTCCGTCTGCGTTCTATTTTGTGGCTTGTTCTCAAACTATCCGCGCTTTCCTTTACGGGGAAGTTACGGTTTTTACAGCTGGCTACTATAGGAAGTTTATCAAAGACTTCGCTAAGATATCAACTCCATTGACACGCTTGACGAAGAAGAACCTAGTTTTCACATGGGACGTAGATTGTGATGATGCGTTCCAACGTTTGAAGAGAGCTTTGACCTCAGCCCCAGTCTTAGTGCTGCCAGACGGGAGTAAGCCATTTACTGTATATACTGACGCTTGTGGGACAGGACTAGGCACAATCTTAATGCAAGAGGGTAGGGTAATAGCCTATGGTGGAAGGAAGTTGAGAGCGCATGAGAAGAATTACCCCACGCATGACCTAGAGTTGGCCGCTATTGTTTTCGCGCTTAAGTCTTGGCGTCATTATCTTCTTTGCGAGAAATTCGAATTATTCACCGACCACAAATCGCTAAAATACTTATTCTCTCAAAAGGACTTGAACTTAAGGCAACAAAGGTGGATAGAGTTCTTGGCGTCCGACGACTTTGAGATAGCATATACCCCTGGCAAGGGTAACGTGGTGGCCGATGCCTTAAGTAGAAAAAGATTATCCTTAAGTCCTTTGATTGTTGAGCAGCGAAGTTTAGAGTTTATCTCTATGTTTGATTTTAGACCTTCCGTTGACTTCGTACCCAGTTTGCTAGCATCCATGGAGGTCAGACCTACGCTGTTGGGACGAATTGGCGTGGCACAACGAGACGACCCGCAGTTGGTTGAGTTAGTAGAAAAGCTCAAAGGAGGGGAGTCATCAAGCCATCTCCGTAGGTATACCCTAGATGATAAGGGTTGGTTACGTAGGGACGGTAGACTTTGTGTACCAAAAGACGATGACCTAAGGAAGACTATTCTTTACGATGCACATCGTTCGAAGATGACCATTCATCCCGGCGGGGACAAGATGTTCAAAGACATGAAGCGAGTTTACTTTTGGGCCGGTATGAAGAAAGATGTGGCCGAGTATGTCGCTAGATGCTTTGTGTGCCAGAGGTTCCACTATGGAAGTGGGAAAGCGTCTCGATGGACTTTATTGACGGGTTACCGAGATCGAGAAAGGGTAATACGGGGATTTGGGTTATAGTAGATAGACTTACGAAGAGCGCCCATTTCATTCCCGTGAAGTGTAAGAGGACTGCTCCATGGTTAGCTTCTGTATACGTCCGACAAATAGTTCGTTTGCACGGTGTTCCTTCTAGCATAGTGAGCGACCGCGATCCTATTTTCACTAGCGAATTTTGGAGAAGCTTACAAGAGGCGGTAGGGACTCAGCTATGTTTGAGCACCGCATATCATCCTCAGACGGACGGCCAGACCGAGAGGGTGAATCGCATTCTAGAGGACCTTTTGAGGCTATGTATCCTAGACTTTGGGGGTACATGGAAAGAGCATCTTCCGTTAGTGGAGTTCGCATATAATAACAGCTTTCAATCTAGCATTGGCATGGCACCGTTCGAAGCTCTTTATGGACGACCTTGTCGTTCACCTACATGTTGGTGGGAGTCTACGGACAAGATCTTACTTGGGCCCGATATGATTAGAGAGACTTCGGAGAAGATCGACCTGATTCAGAGGAGGATGAAAGCAGCGCAAGATAGGCAGAAATCATATGCGGATAAGAGAAGGACGGATCTTGAATTTGAAGTTGGGGACATGATCTTTGTCAAAGTATCTCCATTACGAAACGTGGTTCGCTTTGGGTTCGTTGGGAAGTTAGCACCAAGGTTCGTAGGGTCGTTTCCTATTAAGGAAAGAATTGGACAGATGGCGTATAGAGTGGAGTTACCTGAGAGACTTAGTGGTGTACACGACGTATTCCATGTGTCACGTTTGAGGAAGTGCTTGCACGAGACCGCGGAAGTGGTAGAGCCGAACTTGCTTAGAGAGGTGTAGATAGAGCGTGATGCGACGATTCGACGGGCTCCTACATGCATTCTTGGGCCGGAGATTAAGAAGCTGAGAAATCGAGAGGTCAGACTAGTCAAAGTACAATGGGGAGACGATGAGAGCAACGCTATTTGGGAGACAGAAGAGAAGATGCGTTCACGATACCCTTTTATTTTTGAGGGTATGTCTTTTAATTTCTCCTTTATCGCTTATCTTGTACTTATCTTATCTTTAGTGTATCCTCTCGCTAGTATCTTTGACATTTAGTTAGGATCATCCTATGGTTGAAACATGTGTTTGAGACATGTTATGTATGATGAATGAAATGTGGATGCAAGTGTTTGCTAGTGGTTGCTCGTGGACGCATATACACACACTATTAAGCACTAGATCGCCTCAGTCACTTCATACTGCATATTGCATATAAATGGTTGTATTTAGTAAAATGGATGTATAATGGTTGTGCTATCATATGGATACCGCATTTTGGTGAATGGTTGTGCACGCATGTAGAAATAATATGTAGCATTAGGGAACTTTTGCATATATAATGGACGCATGGCACTATCATGATTTGCATTAAAGGAGGTCAACTGAATCAGTGGATCGCCTGATTTTGCATTAGATAAGGACATATACACACACTGAGCATTTAAACTTGAAAGCATTAGAAATCTATAAGGACAATGGATGCATGTATTTGATGGTTGAGTAGATGGTTGATTGGATGTTAGGATATGCATTCTCCTTAACTTGGAGATTTCAGGGGCGAAATCCTTTAAGGAGGGGAGAATGTAACACCTCATAATTCTGTTAATATTAATATCCAAAAAATAAAGAATAACTAATCTTAGACGTGAGAATTATGGGAAACGGGTTGCGCCATTGTATTCGTCTCGGAATTCTGGTTGAAATAGAGTCCGAGTTTGCGTGAATTGGACTTCGTATGAAGAAGTTATGGCCATCGGAAGTTTCAGAAAATTCAAAACAGATTCAAAAAAATTCAAATTTCGAAAATTCAGCCCAAACAGGCTGGGCGGGAAAATTTCCCGCCCAGACTAGGTCGACTTTGGAGTCGACCTGCCCACCAGGTTGACACTAGGGTCGACTTGGGGGTCGACCTGCCCACCAGGTCGACATGGGTGTCGACCCTAGGGTCGACCTGGGGGTCGACCTCCCTGGTCGAGCACAGACGTCCTGGGTGCACCTGAATGGGTTTTTGGGCTGGGTTTTGGGGGCTGTGACGAAATTTGACGGCTCTAATCTATCCTAGGGTTTATCTAAAGGCCTAAAACAACTAACTACACCTATAAATACATCCTAATGCTAACCCTAAACGTAATTAAAATTGGAACCAAAGCCGTCATACCGTCGCCATGGAAATCAATGGAGCCGCCGCCAACTAAGAAGGAAGAAAAGCTAATTCTAATTCTCTCAACCCTAAAGCAAAGCAAAACTCACTCTTTTCTTCTCTAATTGTGAGTATGATAGTCTTAACAAGATTATTATCATTTTAATTAGGTTAAGTCATGAATGGATTATGAGTAGATGATGTGAATTGTCGTATATGTTATCATGTATGCTATTAATCCTATGCTATGTGGTGATGATATACTACATGTTGTAAATCATGCTATGATGATGTTATGTATGTTGAAAGTTTCTATGCTAAGTTGCGATGAATCATACATGTAAAAAGCCATGATGTTACTATCTATGCTAGTTAGTTCATATTAATTAAATCATCATGTTTGGGCTATGTTGATCTATATGACAAGTTACATATGCAAGTTAGATCGATTAGAAAAAGTTATGAACATATGTCATAACATCTATTATGACATCTAGAATTATGCTATGACATATGTGATATCCTATGCTAGTTCTTACCATCATTATGTTGCCTAAAAACCCCATATGCAAGTTTATGTATAGATTTAGGCTATGATCATATCATGTAAATTGTGACATTTAACAAGTTGACACCTTTTGATCCTTAACATGAGTAGTTTATGCAAGTTTCACCCCTATTATGATTAGACTTATTTTTATTGTCTATATGTTGTGGTAATTTGTCCTTATGCTATGTGTTAGACTATTCAAGTCTAGCCTATATTATGCGTTGAATAAGCGAACGTATAAACATGGGGTAGGGGTAATATTAAGGATTTAATAATAAGATGTTAGGGTGCAATTGATATGATTTTGCATACCATGAGTGGATGACCATAATTGAGTCAATTATGGGCATCAATAAAAGTGGACTTAATTAATAATTTGGATAGGGAATTATTAAAACTGGGGTAAAAGATTGAAAGTTGTCAATCAATGCTTAGGACACGAGGTTGGACTCGTTTGTGACGTAAACCTGCCCGGAACCGCCCGGCAAATCCAGTGGTCACAAATGTCAGCCCAATGTGAGAGGTCCTAGGCCTAAAATAAAGCATAACAGTTGTAAAGACACGAGGTTAGACTCTTTTATGGTGTAAGACTGCCCGGACCCGCCCGGCAAATCCAGCTGCCATAAATGCCAGTCTAATGTGAGAGGTCTTTATGAGGTTATGGCCTGAATGAATTAAGAAATACTTAACCAGATAAACATGTAAGGTGGGACATGGGGGTTAAGTAGGTGCCTTGGGTGGCATGAGGAATCTAGTGGGTGCCCTTAGTGGCATGTGAAATACGATTGTAAGACTTAACCAAACACACATGTAAATGAACATGACTAAGAGGGTTAAGTGGGATATATCAATGACAAGCTTAGGTGGGTAGCTAGTGGGGGCCCATTTCAACCAGTATCCAAAACGTATCTTTGTGGGCTCGACCCAAGTCGAGGACGGGATACGCATGCTGAGTTTGACTATAAGAGGCCAAAACGGGGAGCGGTGGCAACGCAAGTCCAACGGGTTTCATATGCGTGTGTGGACCCGGGCTGGTAGGTAAGACGTTGTTGCATCGTGTAGGTATAAGCCGTGCATTCTCAAGTTGTATCGGGTTGCCACTTTAGGAGAGTGATACACCCCA
The DNA here is from genome assembly GCA_030737875.1 of Allium sativum. Classification (NCBI taxonomy): domain Eukaryota; kingdom Viridiplantae; phylum Streptophyta; class Magnoliopsida; order Asparagales; family Amaryllidaceae; genus Allium; species Allium sativum. The sequence goes on along the minus strand of CM060912.1, from coordinate 763,450,385 downwards.
CTGTGGGGCCAGCACGGGTATCTACGAGTAGGGAGCCGATCGAAAGTGGGTAGTGGGGTACACCTAGTGGAGATAGGGGCAGACGGCACCTATGCAGTCAGCTAGGGTTACGTAAGGCTATTTATATGTTTCTGTGTGAAGCAAGTGGGATCAACCTTTAGGGTGACTGGTGCGGTGCAGTGTAGTAATGTGCGGTGCAGTGTAGTAATGTGCGGTGCGGTGTAGTAATTATTCGTTAGTAATTAGGTGTACCTTTACCGTTATCTTTAACGTTATCTTAAACACTATCTTTATCTTCCAAATAGTTCATAGACATTTACTTGTCTTCCAGCTTATGCCTTAGTCTAGTTATTTTGATAATAGTATTGTTAGAATTATCATACTCGCCAGACTTTATGTCTGACCCCCTCCATTTCTATCCCTTTCCCCCTCCAGGTCCTCAGGTTGGGCCCAGCTCTAGTGGAGTTTGATTGGATTGCTTCATCTCTCTTGGAAAGCTTGGACTGTTGTAGTAAAGCCCAGCTTGTTATCTTCTTTAATGGCTATTTTTGTAATGGGATTATGTATTTTGTTTTATGAAGATGGATAATGTACTTGACTCTGATTAATGGTTTTGTGATGTAATAAACATGTTTCCGCTGAAATAAATGAAGTTTTAGTTTTCAAGTACTACTTATTATCTGTCTTGTTGTAATTTTTCTGTTCTATATTCACTTATAACCTCCATGGAAGTTAATGCATTCCCTTTGTGAGTGACATTAATGGTCGTGGGGTGTTACACGTTTTTATTTAGATTTTCATGACGGTTGAACAGTTATTTTAATATCTTTGAATTGACGATTATTTCACGACCATCTTCTTTATCTACCATTATTTTGCCATCCATCATGTTTTTTATATTAATGTGGAGAATTTAATATATTTTAAAAAAAAATCATCTTGAATAAACAGTGAAAATATTTATGATGGAATTGTGGTTATGTTATTATTCAGAATTAGTGATAATTGAAAATTTTCAATGATCTCGGTACATTTGATCATTTTTCATAATATGATTATTTTAGAAATTTATTTCACAAATCATTTCCGTACCTATCACACTTCTGTCATCCATATTGGTTTTACATACTGAGGTGTTTTTCTTTGGAACTGAAAATAATAAAGATATAATATTCATAAGTGTGTCTCTAACCTCATTTAAAAATCCAAGCTCTGGTCATGCATGGTTAAGAGACAACTTATAATTTAAGCTGCGACTGACCTCATTTAAAAATCCAAGCTCTAGTTATGTATGGTCAGTGTGCTCTTAAATAAAAAATAAAAGAAAAGGAAATAATGTCCTATAAATTGAAATTAATCTGAAATTCTCCTTGGTGTATAAAAATCAGCCTATCAATCCATCTTTCTAATCTGTGAAGTGTGTTAATATTTTATGACGTATTATGATTTGTTGATTGATAGTTATTGGGATTTGAGAGTATTTGATTTTGTCATTTAAATGGAATTATTAATTATAGTCCAAATTCGTCACTGTTTTTGAACTTCATTTTTATTAAATCTTTTGAAAATAATTGAAATTCATGTTTTTATAACTCTCATCATTTTTATAAATTTCATCGTAAGTTCGTCATTATCTACAATGTGAAATATGCCACTAGTTCTTAGAATATTATGATTTTTGTTTGACTGATTGAGATTTATGAGGACTACTCTTCCTCTCGAGCTAAAATTATAACTTTTAGTCATTTTTCATCTATATTTTAATTTCTGAGTCCTTTTGATGATAACAAAAGAGGAAGAATGGGTTGAGATTTTTATAACGAACGAACTTCCCCATGAAGGAAAGCCAGGATTGCTTTGAGGACAAGATGAATCAGAACGCAAACAGAAGAACATTTCATTGTTTATCACAACAATTCCATCAGAATACAAGAATATACAGAGTATAAATGAATATTATACATCAGAGAAATATCAGAGATTACAATAAATTACATAGCAGCAGAAAAAATACAAAACACAACTGAAAGTAATACACGGGTACAGAGCTTTCTGAGCATCGTTCCAGCTGTAAATCAGGATCCTATGAATATAAATCTGCAAAACCAAAACTACTAGCTGCCAGTGTCGAAAATAGGGCCACCCAGAGTTTAGGTTAAAACAATAAACTCCAGGTCAGTCAAGTGACTGGTGTGAGAACTAAAACAGTTATTTAAACTTTACTTTTAAAAGAGAGTAATTCAAGGGACCACGCCGTATAACACCAAACGGGTTTCCTCCCAAGAATAATAGTGCATATAACAAAACAGCGCAATGCTTTTTGGAAAAATGAAGCTATTATAAGACCCAGGTCCCATCACACAATGCAACGCAAGCCGGAGGATAGGATTTTCCCTTATAATAGCCAAACATGCTTGGTACGTTTAAAACAAATCATTTGATACTATTATAAGTGTATAGTGTCAAATCAATTTCAATCATAAATATCAATCCTAGGCGGCATGAATGACCCATACCACTATGTCGCCATACTAGGCTCTACAAATAAAACCGCAAGTCACGTATTGGAAATTGGATCTCCGTCATGAGTCGAGGCAAGGGGCAAGCTCCTCTCCGATTCGAGACACTCTAGCAAATGCCTCAGGACCACACACAGCGATCCTTGGATCTTCAGGGCCGGTCCTCTCTTGCTTTTGAGGATTGGCAATTCCTAAACACACGTTTCCCGGTCCTATAGGACCTATATAATGGTTTGTACATCGGCTCACATAGTGCCAATTATCGACCATATATTCGAGGCGCCTCGCATTCCAACAACCACACAGGTGAAAAATAATGTAAATGTCAGGGCTGGTAGGTCACTAACACCACCCATAGCTAGAAAGAAACGTTGTGCTCTCCCTGTAGTCACTATCCCGTTTTTGACTCATACCGAGGTGTGAGGCTCGCGAATTAACGCTATACACAAAGCTATGCCATACAGGTCGTGCTTTGATCATCAACCACAAGACTTTTTTTTTCAACAAAAGCCTTGATCATCTGCCACTTAGGCATACCACACAGGCAATTCACTCCATGCGACTGATGTCTATCGATATACAACCTCTGAGCTCGTACGTCTCAGAGAATGGTGTTAAGCAAGAGAATAAATTCTCCGCCACCAAACAGATGTACATTTAATAGAGATCAATCAACACAGAATAAAATCCAGAGTCAGTCACACAGTCCATTTACAAGTTCGTTCTGGGTCTGAACGAAACCGGTGGCACTTTCCTCGCATATCCATCGATCTCCAAGTACGTCTAGGCAATCACCAACTGATTCCCTCATCTTGGGTGTACATCCCAATCAAGATCATCAGTAATCACCCAAACGATGTGAAGACTTCCGGTCTTCCACCACCGTCTTCATCTTCGACTTATCGTCGAATTGGTTATTCAGAATGGGTATAAACCCGGCCTTTCCGAATAACCCACGTATATAATTAACAAATGTTACACAAACACAACATATGCCTCATTCCAATTCAGAATATTCTTTTATTCTGATATTCACATTCTTAGGGAAAGGTTCCCATTAATCTTATCAAAGATAAATTCTTCTAAATTTATTCTTTAATCTTCCTTTGGATATCATTTCAAACCATATTATGGTTTTCCAAACTAGTCGGGATTAGCGAACCACACCGATGTAATTATTTATTTTATTTCCCAATCCCAACCTATTCATCCCATGGAACAAAACTGGTAATACTCCATATCTAACACCACAGTGTTATCGATAAATATTAATTACCATTTCACGTTCAAATCTAATTAAAGATTTGACCATCGCTTGGAGCAAAACTGGTGATACTCCATTCTCGATCACTTTCCAATCTTGATAGTCTAAATTATCAATTCTCATTTCAATCTAATTAAAGATTCATTAAAACTCCACTTAGTTTTAATCTTCACAAAAATCAATATCCTGTCTTTAATTAGGTTAAAGAACCAATGTCATCTTAAACACGGTTCACGATAAACACAAAATCACTTTCCATTGTTAACCGGGTTAAAGAACAGGTGTTATTCAAAACACCGCGCACGATAAACCCCAAAATCACATTTTTATTCAATTCCAATTAAATACTAATTAACTGGACAATTTCACTAAATCTTAATTAAAAGATTTATCCTTTTCTAAACTGGGTTCAAGAACAGTGTTATTTAAGACGTCATTCACGATGAACCCAAAATCCCATTTGATATTAAATACAAGGCTCTGTAAAGAAAATATATCGGCTTATATTCAATATCAAATCCTGAAACTAACAAATATCGTATTGGAAATAACAATATAAATATATCTTTCAAATCTCCACAACCATATCTGTATAATCACGAAATCCAACATCGAAATACTTCGAAGATAATTTCGATTCAAATCCACTCCAATTCACATATTGGAAATTCTAATTATTTTTAAAACCACTTCAAATCTAGTTCAAAACTAGTTCATTTCGATAAAAATATATTTTTACCTTTACAAATGTGGAACTTTTCATCCCAGTTCTTTCCAATTCATATATTATGATTTTACACAAATTATAAATATTTTTAATAATTTTATCAAGGCTCGTACAGTCAGTTTTCAATAACGGCCACCGAACTGCACTTATATCGACGTTTTCCAAATTTGATTTGGACATAATCCCAAATCCAACCATTAGATTTCAAATTTCTAATATTCATTGGAAATCTCTTTTCGATACGAACCTAATGGTTCCGGTTTCGGGAGAATCTGACGGTCGGATCTCCCGCAACGTCAATTCGAAGTCAATGGTCGAAATTCAGGAACTGCCGCGGCGCGGCGCGTTCTATTCAGGCCATTATATATATATATAATATATATTTCGTCGATTTCCTTTTAAAACGTATTTTATAAATCATTTTAAATTCGTTTTCGAAACGATTTCAACTTCATATTCAATTTCGAATCAAAATTGAATATTCCGCATCATCGATATACAAATGATAATATTTTCAAAATCAATTCTTTTTTTCTTTCTATATTCATTATAAAAATGAATATAATCGATATAAATATCGCTCGCGTCAAAATGACACATCTCTAATCAACACGGCTTTATATATTTCAAAATCTTCGTTATTCTATTCAACAAATGAATATTTATTCTATTCAACACATGAATCTATATTTCTTTCAACACATAAATATTTATTTTCCTTTCAACACATGAATATTCTCAACAAATGAGCATCGTCAACACATGACTATTTATGTTATTTAATATATTGTATAAAATTATGATGAAGATGTAAATTTTATTGTTTAAAATATTTTACTCAACACATGAATGTTTTCAACACATGCATATATATTTTTCTTTCAACACATGAATATATATTGTATTCAACACATGAATATTCTTTATTCTATTCAACACATGAATATATATTTTATAATATTCTTTATTTTCCCAATTGGAATGAGGCCCAATCAACTACCATATAATATTGATTATATGGATTCCATACAACACACATATATAATAGCAACGATAAATAATCAACCATCATCCAAAGTGCACCACACAACTGCATAAGCATTAAATACAACTAATTAATGCTCATACAGTCTGTCAATCAAACGATTGACAAACCACTAAACAATTGGGATTAGTGTACGCCAAATATCAACCCAACACCCGTGTCGGGTTTCAAATTAACAAACACTGAATATTATTTGTGCAGTTGGGCGATGTGTAAAATTTATCACCCCAATCAACATCCTTCAAATAGGTGTACATAAACAAACTGTCCGGTTTGTAAATGAATATTTATTTATTCACATTCACGTTAAAAATTATATTATTAACGATAATTAATTTATTTCAACTCATTTCACATCAACATCACAAACAAACTTCACAACACATCAAACAAAAATACAAGTCGTCCATGGTCTGTGGATGACGGGTGTCGAGTGCTGCTAAGCACCATCTGCATCCTAGTATATAATTTTTAACTAGAAAATAAAATAAAAGTGAGGAGTTCTCACCGAGGGTTCCACTCCTCCATTCGTTATTTTTGTGCGTTTCAGATTTGCATTTGCTTTCCACCAGTTCCATCACACAATATTTCATGCTATTCATAAAAAAATAATATTTGTATTGCTTCATTCCAATAAATAAAAATCATATTTTATTTCTACTTCATATATCTTTACAATGCTTCTTTTATATAAAAATTATATTTTTATATTTCTACTTCATATATTTTTACAACGCTTCTTTCTATATAAAAATTATATTTTTATATTTCTACTTCATATATAAAGATCGAATTTTTACTATTTATATAATATAAAAATCGTAATTTTGTATTCTCTACCTCATAAAAATCATATTTTTATTATCTCTACTATATAAAAATCATATCTTTATTATCTCTACTATATAAAAATCATATCTTCATTATCTCTACTATATAAAAGTCATATCTTCATTCTTTCTAAAATATAAAAATCATATTTTTATTCTTTCTAAAATGTAAAAATCATATTTTTATTCTTTCTAAAATATAAAAATCGTATTTTTATTCTATCTAAAATATAAAAATCATATTTGTTTATTTAATTTATATAAAGAAATCTAATTTTTTTCCCTTACTAATGTATATTTAAAAATCTGATTTTTACCTAAATAAAAATCCTAGCTTTATATATATATATATATATATATATATATATATATAATTTTCTAAGAAGAAGGTAAATAAATTAATTAAACTCACCGTTGATGTTCAAAGAGGGAGGAGCTTCACGTCGGGGGGGAGGGTGTTGCATTCGGTGGCGGAGGGGGTCTTCAGGTCAGCGACGGAGCCAGAAGGAGGTGGTAGCGACCTTGAACTGAGGGGCGTCGGGTTTCAGGTGTGGTGGGCTTCTCCGTTCCGTTTTGAGCTAGGGTTAGTCAAGATGGAGTGGAGAGAGGCGCGAGAGGGGAGGCATGGCGCTCAACGAGGCGGCGGGTAGCTGGGGCGCGACGCGCGGTGGACCTGGAGGAGCGACGCGTCGATTTGGGGTTTTTCCTTCTTTTTTTTATTATCCCAAGCGTTGACCGATTGAAGAAGGGGGAGGGGAGATTAGATTATATAATTTAATATTTTATTTTTATTTTATTCTCTAAAAGTTACTTTAAAAATTTGAACACCTTTTTGAGCCCACCGACTATTGTCCTTAGCTAATTACGCTCATTCTAAACACAATGGATATGTATCCTAAGCTAATTTGATCGTTTCGATCAGTTTTCGTCAAAATCAAAATATAAATCTATATATTGAATTTGAACGTGCATTTCAATTTACTGGGGCCACATACGGACTCTAAAAATTCCCGAAAAATATTTTCTACCTTTGTACTGACGATACAGTCCTAACAAAACTAATTTCATCGAATTCTGAGACCGTTTGAAAAATGGCCATTTTCCGGTCGATTAAAATCAACTGAAACTGGTCAAATGCGTTTTCCCTTGCCACGCTCACATATTGATTCAGAAAATTATGAATTTTGAAACCTAGCAATAACTTGACATCACGGATCCAAAAAAGTGGTTTCATCGAAAACTGAGGTCATTTGCAAAATTTCCATTTTTAAGGGCCCGAATTCCATAGCGACTATTCTGAATTTTCAACTGGGCATACCTTTTGATTCCCGCTATGAAATTTTGATTTTTCGGATTCGTTGGAAAGATATTCTCAATTAGATTCTATTATTTTTGGTTTCACTAAAATCCGGTTTATTATGGATCTTGTACATTCATTTGAACTTTGAAATCGAATTTTCAAACTACCGCGCCATTTTCAATTCCTTTTATAATTAAAAATAAATATTTATATTCTAACGACGATCTATATAAATATATACGTTCTAATTTTATTCAAAACAAATTTCTCGACATTATTTAAAATAAATCATTTTAAATATTCAAAATTCATCAAAATTGCCAAAATAAAATTTTTAAATTGGCTCGGATTTCCGGGTTGTTACAATCTCGCCCACTTAAAACTTTTCGTCCCCGAAAAGGAACGAAGCTGAAAGTTGTTTAACTAATCAACTCAACTTCCATTATTTTCATTATGGCTTAAGTTTTTCAACTTTTCAGTTTCTCAGAACTTTTCAAATCTTTCAAAAATTTGGCTAACACCCTAAATTTTCGAAAAATTTCGCCATAACCTCCCCTGCACCGGGAGCTTCAGGATATTTCATATAGCCTCCCATGGCCTTCTTCAATCCAAAAGAAAAATAAAAAGCCAATCGGCTCATAAAATCATCCATATGCAAAGAAATACAATAAACATGTACCTATTTATCGGGCAAACAATTTTATTCCTCTTCTCTAGCCTCCTTGCAATGACATGTTCACACATATGTATGTACATGCATGCATTTGCAAATAATTTTCAATATAGTTCAATATTTGGTTCAATTTGGCCTATATTTACCGTTCATTCACATAATGGTTTAAAGGAATATCACACAACACAACCATCAATCAATTAGTGAATTATCGTTTTAAACTCATAATTTTGATATATTGTCAAAAATCACATTTTTGGTGCCAAATCACAACAATGTATTCTAACTATATTTTGGTTCTCACACCAGTCAATTTGAAATATATAGAAATCCCACCTTCGTTACTCGAAAATAAATACTGATAACGCTGCAGCATTATCAGAATCATCCCCGGGCGACTAGAGTGTGATTCTATATCTATCCAGTACATTAAAACTTCGAAATACGTTTGCAAGGCGTATATGCAAAATCTGTATATATTGGATTGTCCAAATTCAATATAAAATAAATATTCAAATATGCATAAGGTTTAAATTTTAAAAACAATTGGTTTTCATTTTAAAAATATACTCTTCGCACTCGTTCTAGGATACTGTTGATCCCAACTCTAACGAGTCATTCCTTATTGGATATTACTAATCGAATTTCTGATGAATTCTTTCGTTCGGTTCTAATGAGCCTTGTTCTCGAGCTCAAACCAGAGCTCTGATACCACTCTATAACGACCTGAACTTCCCCGTGAAGGAAAGCCCGGATTGCTTTGAGGACAAGACGAATCAAAACAAAAACAGAAGAACATTTCATTGTTTATCACAACAATTCCATCAGAATACAAGAATATACAAAGTATAAATGAATATTATACATCAGAGAAATATCGGAGATTACAATAAATTACATAGCAGCGGAAAAACAATACAAAACACAACTAAAAGTAATATACGGATACAGAGCTTTCCGAGCATCGTTCCAGCTGTAAATCAGGATCCTATGAATATAAATCTGCAAAACCAAAACTACTAGCTGCCAGTGTCGAAAATAGGGGCACCCAGAGTTTAGGTTAAAACAATAAAATCCAGGTCAGTCATGTGACTGGTGTGAGAACTAAAAAAGTTATTTAAACTTCACTTTTAAAAGAGAGTAATTCAAGGGACCACGCCATACAACACGGAACGGGTTTCCTCCCAAGAATACTAGTGCATATAACAAAACAGCCCAATGCTTTTTGGAAAAATAAAGCTATTATAAGACCCAGGTCCCATCACACAATGCAACGCAAGCCGGAGGATAGGGTTTTCCCTTATAATAGCCAAACATGCTTGGTATGTTTAAAACAAATCATTTGATACTATTATAAGTGTATAGTGTCAAATCAATTTCAATCATAAATATCAATCCTAGGCGGCATGAATGACCCATGCCACTATGTCGCCATACTAGGCTCTACAAATAAAACCGCAAGTCACGTATTGGAAATTGGATTTCCGTCATGAGTCGAGGCAAGGGGCAAGCTCCTCTCCGATTCGAGACACTCTAGCAAATGCCTTAGGACCACACACAGCGATCCTTGGATCTTCAGGGCTGGTCCTCTCTTACTTTTGAGGATTGGCAATTCCTGAACACACATTTGCCGGTCCTATAAGACCTATATAATGGTCTGTACGTCGGCTCACATAGTGCCAGTTATCGACCATATATTTGAGGAGCCTCACATTCCAATAACCACACAGGTGAAAAATAATGTAAATGTCAGGGCTGGTAGGTCACTGACACCACCCATAGCTAGAAAGAAACGTCGTGCTATCCCTACAGTCACTATCCCGTTTTTGACTCATACCGAGGTGTGAGGCTCGCGAATTAACGCTATACACAAAGCTATGCCACACAGGCCATGCTTTGATCATCAACCACAAGACTTTGCTTTTCAACAAAAGCCTTGATCATCTGCCACTTAGGCAAGCCACACAGGCAATTCACTCCATGCAACTGATGTCCATCGATATACAACATCTGAGCTCGTACGTCTCAGAGAAGGGTGTTAAGAAAGAGAATAAATTATCCACCACCAAACAGATGTATATTTAATAGAGATCAATCAACACAGAATAAAATCCAGTGTCAGACACATTGTCCATTTACAAGTTCGTTCTGGGTCTGAACGAAACCATAGGCACTTTCCTCGCATATCCATCGATCTCCAAGTACGTCTGGACAATCACCAACTGATTCCCTCATCTTGGGTGTATAGCCCAATCAAGATCATCAGTAATCACCCAAATGATGTGACGACTTCCGGTCTTCCACCACCATCTTCATCTTCGACTTATCGTCGAATCGGTTATTCAGAATGGGTATAAACCCGGCCTTTCCGAATAACCCGCGTATATAATAAACAAATGTTACACAAACACAACATACGCCTCATTCCAATTCAGAATATTCTTTTATTCTGATATTCACATTCTTAGGGAAAGGTTCCCATTAATTTTATCAAAGATAAATTCTTCTAAATTTATTCTTTAATCTTCCTTTGGATATCATTTCAAACCATATTATGGTTATCCTAACTAGTCGAGATTCGCGAACCACACCGAAGTAATTATTTTTTTTATTTCCCAATCCCAACCTATTCATCCCATGGAACAAAACTGGTAATACTCCATATCTAACACCACAGTGTTATCGGTAAATATTAATTACCATTTCGCATTGAAATCTAATTAAAGATTTGACTATCGCTTGGAGCAAAACTGGTGATACTCCATTCTCGATCACTTTCCAATCTTGATAGTCTAAATTATCAATTCTCATTTCAATCTAATTAAAGATTCATTAAAACTCCACTTAGTTTTAATCTTCACAAAAAATCAATATCCTGTCTTTAACTGGGTTAAAGAACCAATGTCATCTTAAACACGGTTCACGGTAAACCCAAAATCACTTTCCATTGTTAACAGGGTTAAAGAACAGGTGTTATTCAAAACACCGCTCACAATAAACCCCAAAATCACATTTTTATTCAATTCCAATTAAATACTAATTATCTGGACCATTTCACTAAATCTTAATTAAAAGATTTATCCTTTTCAAAACTAGGTTCAAGAACAGTGTTATTTAAGACATCATTCAAGACGAACCCAAAATCCCATTTGTTATTAAATACAAGGCTCTAAATAGAAAATATATCGGCTTATATTGAATATCAAATTCTAAAACCAACAAATATCGTATTGGAAATAACGATATAAATATATCTTTCAAATCTCCACAACCATATATGTATAATCACGAAATCCAACATCGAAATATTCCGAAGATAATTTCGATTCAAATCCATTCCAATTCACGTATTGGAAATTCTGATTATTTTTAAAACCACTCCAAATCTAGTTCAAAACTAGTTCATTTTGATAAAAATATATTTTTACCTTTACAAATATGGAGCTTTTCATCCCATTTCTTTCCAATTCATATATTATGATTTTACACAAATTATTAATATTTTTAATAATTTTATCAAGGCCCGTACAGTCGGTTTTCAATAACGGCCACCGAACTGCACTTACAGCGACCTTTTCCAAATTTTATTTGGATATAATCCCAAATCCAACCGTTATATTTCAAATTTCTAATATTCATTGGAAAGCTCTTTTCGATATGAACTCAACGATTCCGGTTTCTGGAGAATCCGACGGTCGGATCTCCCGCAATGTCAATTCGAAGTCAATGGTTGGAATTCACGAACTACCGCGGCGCGGCGCGTTCTATTCAGGCCAATATATATATATATAATATATATATATAATATATATATTATATATTTCGTCGATTTCCTTTTAAAACATATTTTATAAATCGTTTTAAATTCGTTTTCGAAACGATTTCAACTTCATATTCAATTTCGAATCAAAATAGGATATTCCACATCATCAATATACAAGTGATAATATTTTCAAAATGTTATGTTTTGAAATCACTTTTTTTCTATATTCATTATAAAAACAAATATAATCGAGATAAATATCGCTTGTGTCAAAATGTCGCATCTCTAATCAACACGGCTTTATATATTTCAAAATCTTCGTTATTCTATTCAACAAATGAATATTTATTCTATTCAACACATGAATCTATATTTCTTTCAACACATGAATATTTATTTTCCTTTCAACACATGAATATTCTCAACACATGAGCATCGTCAACACATGACTATTTATGTTATTTAATATATTTTATAAAATTATGATGAAGATGTAAATTTTATTGTTTAAAATATTTTACTCAACACATGAATGTTTTCAACACATGCATATATATTTTTCTTTCAACACATGAATATATATTTTATTCAACACATGAATATTCTTTGTTCTATTCAACACATGAATATATATTTTATAATATTCTTTATTTTCCCAATTGGAATGAGGCCCAATCAATTACCATATAATGTTGATTATATGGATTCCATACAACACATGTATATAATAGCAACGATAAATAATCAACCATCATCCAAAGTGCACCACACAACTGCATAAGCATTAAATACAACTAATTAACGCTCATACAGTCTGTCAATCAAACGATCGACAAACCACTAAACAATTGGGATTAGTGTACGCAAAATATCATCCCAACACCCGTGTGGGGTTTTAAATTAACAAACACTGAATATTATTTGTGCAGTTGGGCGATGTGTAAAATTTATCATCCCAATCAATATCCTTCAAATAGGTGTACATAAACAAACCGTCCAGTTTGTAAATGAATATTTATTTATTCACATTCACGTTAAAAATTATATTTTTAACGATAATTAATTTATTTCAACACATTTCACATCAACATCACAAGCAAACTTCACAACACATCAAACAAGTATACAAGTCGTCCATGGTCTGTGGACGACGGGTGTCGGGTGCTGCTAAGCACCGTCTGTATCCTAGTATATAATTTTAACTAGAAAATAAAATAAAAGTGAGGAGTTCTCACCGAGGGTTCCACTCCTTCATTCGTTATTTCTGAGCGTTTCAGATTTGCATTTGCTTTCCACCAGTTCCATCACACAATGTTTCACGCTGTTCATAATAAAAATTATATTTTTATTGCTTTATTCCAATAAATAAAAATCATATTTTTATTTCTACTTCATATATTTTTATAACGCTTCTTTCTATATAAAAATTATATTTTTATATTTCTACTTCATATATTTTTACAACGCTTCTTTCTATAAAAAATTATATTTTTATATTTCTACTTCATATATAAAGATCGAATTTTTACTATTTATATAATATAAAAATCGTATTTTTATATTCTCTACCTCAAAAAAAATCATATTTTTATTATCTCTACTATAAAAAAATCATATTTTTATTATCTCTACTATATAAAAATCATATCTTTATTATCTCTACTATATAAAAATCATATCTTTATTCTTTCTAAAATATAAAAATCATATTTTTATTCTTTCTAAAATATAAAAATCATATTTTTATTCTTTCTAAAATATAAAAATCATATTTGTTTATTTAATTTATATAAAGAATTCTAATTTTTTTTTCCTTACTAATGTATATTTAAATATCTGATTTTTACCTAAATAAAAATCCTAGCTTTATATATATAATTCAGATTTAAAAACAATACTGTAATTGCAAAATTAGCCAAATCAATTTCCTAAGAAGAAGGTAAATAAATTAATTAAACTCACTGTTGATGTTCAAAGAGGGAGGAGCTTCACGTCGGGGGAGGGGGGTGTGCTGCATTCGGTGCGGAGGGGGTCTTCAGGTCGGCGGCGGGGCCAGAAGGAGGTGGCAGCGACCTTGAACTGAGGGGCATCGGGTTTCAGGTGTGGTGGGCTTCTCCGTTCTGTTTTGGGCTAGGGTTAGTCGAGATGGAGTGGAGAGAGGCGCGAGAGGGGAGGCATGGCGATCAACGAGGCGGCGGGTGGCTGAGGCGCGACGCGCGGTGGACCTGGAGGAGCGACGCATCGATTTGGGGTTTTTTCCTTTTTTTTATTATCCCAAGCGTTGACCGATTGAAGAAGGGGGAGGGGAGATTAGATTATATAATTTAATATTTTATTTTTATTTTATTCCCTAAACGTTACTTTAAAAATTCGAACTCCTTTTTGAGCCCACCGACTTTCGTCCCTAGCTAATTACCCACATTCTGAACACAATGGGATTTATATCCTAAGCTAATTCGATCGTTTCGATCAGTTTTCGTCAAAATCAAAATATAAATCTATATATTGAATTTGAACGTGCATTTCAATTTACCGGGGCCACATACAGACTCTAAAAATTCCCGAAAAATATTTTCTAGCTTCGTATTGACGATACGGTCCTAACAAAACTAATTTCATTGAATTCTGAGACCGTTTGAAAAATGGCCATTTTCCAGTCGATTAAAATCAACTGAAACAGGTCAAATGCATTTTCCTTTGCCACGCTCACATATTGATTCAGAAAATTACGAATTTTGAAACCTAGAAATAACTTGACATCACAGATCCAACAAAAGTGGTTTCGTCGAAAACCGAGGTCGTTTGCAAAATTTCCATTTTTAAGGGCCCGAATTCCATAGCGACTATTCTGAATTTCAACTGGGCATATCTTTTGGTTCCCGCTATGAAATTTTGATTTTTCAGATTCGTTGGAAAGATATTCTCAATTAAATTCTAATATTTTTGGTTTCGCTAAAATCCGGTTTATTTTGAATCTTGTACATTCATTTGAACTTTGAAATCAAATTTTCAAACTACTGCACCATTTTCAATTCCTTTTATAATTAAAAATAAATATTTATATTCTAACGACGATCTATATAAATATATACGTTCTAATTTTATTCGAAATAAATTTCTCGACATTATTTAAAATAAATCATGTTAAATATTCAAAATTCATCAAAATTGCCAAAATAAAAATTTTAAATTGGCTCGGATTTCCGGGCTATTACAATTTTGATTTATGAGTGAATATTTTATAAATATTTTTAATTTTGAAAATTCATTGAATTTACATTTCTTTCCACTCATGCACAGTTATAGGGGGGTTTTGGTTGTAGGGGGAGCATTCAAATAAGGGGAGTTCAGTTCTTCACTGTCAAACACATTTATTGGACTCAAAATCTTAATATATTTTTGTCATCATCAAAAGGAGGAGATTGTTGTATATAACGTTGTTGTATACAAAATTGTATGATTTTTGTTTGATGATAACAACCAAATATTTATTATTTTAAATGTGTTTGTTACTGTACTGTTTCATATATTCATCACAGATAATAATATACTATTTATATTCAAATAAAATACAACTGTACAGACATTCAGATATTTACACAGTATTTTGTTTAAATATAATATTTTATTTCAATTTTCAAACAGTACAGATTTACAACTCCACTATTTGTACAATTCACTAATATTTTTCATTTCAATACATTTCAGTACATATCAAGTCCTCGCTACAAGACTCAATACTCATACAGTCACTCAGCCGTACATTTTCATATATCCATTCTTTTTACACACATTGCTTCATCTTCTGTCTTGTGTCTTCAGTCTTCTGTCTTCACAGTCAGTCCAGTCTTCATACCTGTCATATTTAGAAAAACACACACAGTATCTAAAACAGAAATAATTTCTAAATTCTAGCAGATATATTTTTTTTTTTTTTAATTGCCTCAGAATTTCGGTGTGTTTCTCATCATTTTTCATGACTTGATCTGATTCATTTGTGTCTGGTCAGTTTGTATATATATAGTACAGGGACAGGAAATCTTGTCTGATGGCTGCATATACACACGTGCATAAATATACATGTGTGCACTGCCTCGCCAATCAGTGTGCAACTGAGGAGTAGCCACGTGGACCAGCTCGATTCAGTGCACATGAAAACAACTCAATACAACAATAATCGAAGTGGTCGACACAATGCAACATGAATGGCTCGAAATACAATGCTACAAGTCAGCCAAGACACGAATGAAGCATAGAAGAATGAGTGAAACAAAAAAGTCAACTAACCAAAGCAGCATGGTTACACGAATGATCCAAAGCAATGTGAACTGCCAAAACAATCATGGTGCAAGTTCATGGGTGTGTAAAATGGTTACGCCAATGAAACATGTACATCACACAGCATAAACGAACAGCATGTTCAAGTAAGATTTCAGTTTCAAAAGCTATATGTTCACAAGTTCGCAACAGCAAGGTAAAGTTCATCTATATCAACAAAACAACAAAAGCATCATGTCATAAGCAAGTCAGTTCAGTGGCAACAAGCATCCAAGTACAATCAGTTTCAAGGCAATGTGGTTTAAGAAAATCAAGAGAATTCATATGCAATCAGACTCAAGGTTTCATGATGTACACAGCAAGGATTTCAGCAAGATCAGTTTAACTCACAAGCAATGTTTCATGGCAGTATGAAACAAATATGTACAAGTTGAGATGGAAGCACAGTGGAGCATCATACATACATGATGACAAGAGCATATACACAATCTATACAAGGTAGAGAATGTAGCATATGTATGCATGCAGTGACACAAGTGAAGCTGCAAATGTCAAGAGCAGGAAAGAAGCAATAACATGGATGTGTGGAGTCTTCAACATGCTGTGCAAACATAAACATTACTGGAGTGCCAAATCAAACACAGCAAAGTGTAGGTGTAACAGTCAGATCAATACACTAGTGCAGCAATGGTAAATGCAACTCGACATGGAAAGCATCAGCATAACAGGCCCAAGGTGATTCAAGTTAAATGAGATACAAGCAAGAAGACAAAGCAATAGTGAAGGGTGCAGCATCATCATATACTGTATGGTGGGATTTTTTTTGGTTCAACATTTACTAGTGTAACCACATGAGTAGGTAAGGCATAAAAGATTTCAAGTGTATTCGTGGGGTTTTACAAAGCAAAATCACACAGCAGAAATGTTTTCCAGATTTGACAAAAGTTTAGCTGTCAAGACCGATGTCATAAATTCAGGAAAGAGTAAATTGGCCACAAATTAAATTCCAGAAATCAATTCTTATATTTTTGGCATGTGTTTTTGTTTGGCAAGAAATCAGTTTTGGGCAAAACTTATTTCCAAAAAATATAAAGAATATTTCCAGTAATTATGCAAGAAAATTACAGTGTCATTTTTGGGAACATATCAATTCAGTATTTCAATACATATATGGAAAGAAAGTTATCATTCTAGGAAATCAAGCAAGTAAACAAATATGTTCCCAGATTTGTTTATGTTGATTTCAAGGCCACAAATAATTTCCAGAAATGACAATCAATCAGTTTTTGTTTGGCAAAAACAAACATCAATTCGGGAAAAATCACAGTGAATATTTTCTATGGCAAGAAATCATTTTCATATTTCTTTTGTTTCCAGTAATACTAAAATTATTTTGGGACAGAAAAACACATCGCAAGGGGCCAAGAATTTCCAAAGATCACTCAGCATTCACGGCATGATTTTAATCAAGGGGTCACAAATTTATTCAAGGCAACATATTCCAGAAATCTCGCAATTAATCAGATCGAGACATATATGGAAATCAGAGAGCATTTTAAGGATTCTATAATCCTACTTAATCACTATTCATCACAGGTAAGCATTATCGAAACCACAAGCAAAAATCTCAAGTAAGAATTCAAAATCAATTCCAGAAAACTCACCTTTTTATACGACTGTTTCGATCAACTCCCAAATTGAAGAATCAGATAGCCACAAAGAATTTGAGCTTTAGAGATTAATCAATTCATCAAGCATCGGCACGATTTGGGATTACAAAAGAACCCTAGTCCGATTTGAGAAGCCAGCCGCCATTTTTATTCTCCAAACAAGAAAAGGAATGGGTGAAACAATTACAAAAGGGGTCGGCCTATGTTTCACTTGATTAAGCCAAGTCTATTTCAAAAGGGGAGTTTAAATTCCTTTTAAACTAGGGCTTTTCTTATTTTCTTTATTTTGTATTGTTTTTATTTTGAGTTGTAAAACAAACGATCAGTTCTAGAGTCTGTAAAATCTAGGGGGAACCAGTTAGGGTATTGACTGACAGTTTACAAGAGTCTGTAAAAACTAGGGTTACTGGTTACGGGGTCGTAATCAGGGGAAATCTGATCTAGGGGATTAGATCTGTTTAGGGTTTTGAGCGTAGGATTAGAATAGGAGCAAGGTTTGCGAGTGTACATGGTCTCGTATGCGGGATCTGTTCTATCACCTAGTAGAAACCTTAGGAATGCAGCAATAGGCAAGGTTTTGCCGAAGTTGGATATATCTTGTGTCATTTACTTTCTGTATTTATATTTCTGCTATATTTTTGTGAACTGTGAATATTTTAATATCTCGTGAAAATTTAATAAACCTATTCAGCCCGCCCCTTCTAGGGTTAATCTAGATCCAACAGTCAGCTCTACACTAGAAATCACAAAAAATCACAAGAAATCACTTAAACTGCTGAATATCTCAGAGGATCACAGAAGAACACTAAAACATAGAGAATCACTGAGTTTCATTAAATCACAGAAATCACTAAAACACTAAGAATAACTAAGATTTGTTGCTTCGATTGGACAGATCTGCGATTAAATTATACCATATATCACTACGTCCTATACCTCGGGGAATCCGGTACTATTCGATCGCCGACACGCCTTACTGAAGAGTGCAAATGTGTGCGTTTTTTTTTAGTAAAAACGTACTTTACGAAAATAGTTAGAAAACCATAGTTTCTTAGTAATATCTTTGAAAAGCGAATAGTTTGAAAATCCTTACTTAAGAAATATTTCTAGTAAATTCATTTTATTAATACAATATTTATTGTCATAAACCATGTTTTCTTTTAAGAAACAAATTGAGAATAATTTATAAAAGTTGTGCATGTGTCACTGATTCATCGAATTTCAACACGAAAACATCATCCGCTACGACATAAAATTGCAACTCTGAAGTACTAATTTGCATACAATATTGGCTTGCCTAACAGAATTAAAGTCTATCAAAATCCATTCTAACCAGTAAAACAACAAGGAAAAACTCAATCAGATTCACAAAGAGCTATTGCCGATTTTTTCTCTTAGGATAGTAGTATAAAAGTATAAATTTGAGCAAGTTATCATCAAAATCATGGAAAACTCAAAGCACCAAACTCGTAGAATATCTTCCATGCTTTCCAAAACATTCAAGATAATCGAATTCAGACATAAAACAAAAAAAGATATGGCCAAGACATCTTTCAGGTCTGAGATCATTGCTACTATCGATTTGTTCTTATAACAGCAGATAAGAAGAGCAATTATGAACAAGTTAACCATAAATTCTTAGAAAATTCAAAACATGAAAGTTATAGAACACATTTTAAGCTTTCCAGAACATTTAAGATAATCAAATTCCGGTAAGAAACGAAATAGTTATTGCCAAGACATCTTTTAACCCTGAGATCATTGCTACTGTTGGTTTGTTCTTGAGACAGCAGCAAAGAAGTGCAATTTTGAATAAGTTATCCACAAAATCATAGAAAATGCAAAACATGAAAACTGTAGAACACATTCTACAATTTCCAGAACATCTAAAATAATCGGATTCGGGTAAGTAACGAAATAGTTATGGCCAAAACACCTTCAGCTCTAAGATCATTGCTACTGTCGATTTGTTTTCGAGACAGCAACAAAGAAGTGCAATTTTGAACAAGTTAAGAAGAAAATCTTTGAAAACTCAAAACACAAAATTGTAGAACATAGTTTAAGCTTTCTAGACTATAAAAATTATTAGATTTCGATAAATAACGAAAAAGATATGGCCAAATCATTTTCGGGTTCAATCTCAGGAATTTTATTTTAAAGAAAGAATTGAACTTTTACATTCAACTATATTTCACGTCAATCAAACTTCAACATTTCAGAAAGAAACCAAAAGGAGAATCGTTTCTTACAGAGTTTAGTTTCTAATGCAAAAAGAACGGACTTAAACCAGTTAAAAACAAGGAAGATATAATTATTTTACTTCTGCCAATTTTTCTAATTCATTTTCAGCGAACCCTACCCAAAATTCATCTTCCAAATACACAAACTTAACCAAATATTCATTTGATATGATAAAATCAGTCGTTCAAACTTAATAAACTAGAAGTGTGAGTGTTCAAATTCACCTTAATTGGATTATAGCAAGAGTTCCCTTCAATTTAGAGCTGCAAAGACCAAATTGTAAGCATAGGATTGCAAAAGAAGAACATGCAACAACCATGGCTTCTTGAAACTCACTGACTTTGATTTTCTCTTCATTGTATATTAGATTTGGGATTGAAATGACTAGGAAATGAGTTAGAGAGCAGCTAGTTGCTTTTGGAACTCAAGACTTTAACAAGCGAATTGGATTTAAACAGAGAAAAAGGAATTCAGCCATAACCCTTTTATTGAGTTCCTCCGATTAGAAGAAGGAATCAAAACAAGAAAGCTACATATCCTTTCTCAGCCAATACTCTAAAACCAAATAAGAGAAAACAATGGGCCAAGCACCCAATTCAAACCTAAAACAAGGTTAATTAGTATAATTAACCAAATCACACTATATTAAGGGTTAAACACAGATTAATGAGTTAATTAAACATTATCCTCACATTCTCAACACTAATACACACAACGCTTATTAAGTTGTGTTAATTTTATAACTCAACACACAAATTAACACAAATAACATATTTACTCTATTTTAATTATTACATTCAACATAATACATCAAAATAAACGTGTTTAACAAAAATATCTTTATTTATTTGCAACCTTTAAGGTTTATACAACAATATTTTATATTACCAAATTCTTCAATAATTTCTCTATTACTCAAATATGTACAATTATTGTTATCAAACCATAATAAAAATGGTTTTAACTCAATAATTACCACATAAAAACACTTTTACCCTTTATATTTTAATACTACAATATACATACATATATATTTACAATTAATTAGTATTTTAAAATATAACTTCTCAATTCATTAATACAACAATGTTGTTGTACACTTTATTGACTCACTAAATTAAATTTATTGTCAATGATAATAAAAATACACCAATTTTATAAATATAGATCTGCAATCGGTATTTTTATTTTATTACAAACAACAAACCAATTAATTCATTTCTTATTATATAAAAGCCACATATTCACTTTAAATCCACTAATATAGTTTAAAACACTATTCCTCAATTATTATTATCAAGAATACATCCTATATTTCCCCAAATTAATAATTATTTCAACCAACAATTACCTTCAATATTGAAAACATATTTTTCCTGTAACAACCCGGAAAATCAAAACAATTTAAAAAAAAATATTTTGGCTATTTCAGTGAATTTTGAATAGTTAAAATAAATTATTTTAAATAATAACGATTAAAATTTTATTTTAATTGAAGTTAGAATGAATATATTTATTTTGATTTCAAAAGGAACTAGAAATTGTACGGTGGTTTGAAAAGTCAAAGTTGAACTTTGACTGAATGTACAGGATTCAAAATTAAACGGATTTTAGTGAAACCAAAAATATCTAAATTTGATTAAAAATATCTTTCCAACGAATCCGAAAAATTGAAATTTCATAGCGGGAATCAAAAGTTATTGCTAGTTGAATATTTAGAAAAGTTGCTACGGAATATAGTATAATTTATAGCCCGTATAAAAGGCCATTTTGTAAACAATCTTCGTTTTCGATGAAATAACTTTTGTCGGATCCGGAATGTCAAATTATTGCTAAGTTTAATTTTCCAGAATTTTTCTAATTAATTTGTGAGCGTAGTAAATTAAACTCTGATTTGATAATTTCTGTTGAATTTGATCGACCGTTAAAAAGGCCATTTTTGAAACGGTCTCCAAATTCGATGAAATTAATTTTGTTAGGACCGTATCGTCAAAACATAGTTAGATTTATTTTTTGGGAATTTTCGGAGTCTGTATATGGCCCCGGTGAATTTAAATGTACGATCGAATTAATTTAATAAAGGATTTAAATTTTAAATTAAAGAAATCAGGCCAAAAATAGTCGTTTGGGCTGACGGGACCTAGCCCATTGGTTCCGGAACAGGGGCAATTAGGTAGAAATAACTCATGTCGGACTGAAATTGGAGTTGTTAAGAATTTATGGATTTAATTGTAAAAATTAGGAATAAAACATTATAAAATCCTTTTTTGTCTTCTTCTTCCAAACCCTAAACTCCCTGTAGCCACCGCCCCTATGAAATAATGGCCGAATGCTCTAACATTCCTCCATTAATTCCCATCGATTCATACCTCTAAATCATTCATTCCTTTAGACAATATCATAAAGATTTTATGTAACGCCCCGTAATTTTAAAAATTAAAATTAACAATCTTAAGATTACTTAATTGTTAAAGTGAGAATTAAGGAAAATGGGTTACTCCATTACGTTAGTCTCGAAATCCTGCTTGGAATAGAGTCCATGTTTTCATAAATCGGACTTCGTATGAGGAAGTTATGGTCCTCGGAAGTTTCAGTAATTTAAATAAATTAATAATAGTTTAGAATTAAAATTCAAAATTCAAAATTCAAACGAGGAAGCGGGCTGGGCGAGATTTCTCCCGCTCAAGCCCAGGTCGACCAGGGGATCGACCTCCCCTATATAGGTCGACCTGGGGATCGACCTACCCCAGGGGCAGATCTGAACTGAGACGATCCTGACTTGTTGCTAAGACTTTTCTGACCTGTTGCTGAATCACCAGGGTATAGGTGGCAATTCTGGATAACTCTATCTAGTCTAGACGGTTGTGACTTCTCCTATGATAATCTAACGGCTTATATTGATTTAAACTTCTATATAAGCACGCATAGACTCAAGCCCAAAACCTAAACTAAATTAGTCTCTTGGCCTCCATGCTGCTGCCAGAATAGTTCTTCATCCTAAAGCTTAGGGATTTGCAAGTCAGAATTCCAATTCAAACAGCGAACGAAATATTCTCTTCTCTAATCTTCTTTGTCAGTACAATTTCTTTCACAAAATAATTAATAAATTAATTATGATGAGTTATAATTGGGATTATGAGAGCATGTCTGTTGAATCAAGTGACGTTGCTTAACTTTGTTATCGTTTGTTGGTGAACATATGACAGTTTTGTTAACTTATGTTAGTAGATCTATTTCATATGTCCAATCACATATGTTTAACTTGATTCATTTTATGACATCGGTTTGTATGCAAGTTCGGGATGTAAATCATATGCTAGTTTGTATGTGAATCTTATGCAAGTCTGTTTTTACATATGCTAGTTTGTATGTGAACCTTATGCAAGTCTGTATGTGAATTATACACAAGTTTATATGTGAATCAAGTATATACATATGCTAGTTTATATGTAAAACATGTGATATTAGTTTACATGTTTAAATTCATATGCAAGTTTGTAGGAATCCATATGCAAGTTTAGGTGAAAACCATATTCATATTTTAGGTGAAAACTACGTTCACATTTTTAGGTGAAAACCATATTCACATATGCAAGTTTAGGTGAAACCCATATTCAAATATGCAAGTCCACAATTTCATTTTTAGATATATATTTAGATCCATGGTAGTTTATGCGAACTTATGTTCTATATATCCATTGCCTATGCAAGTTATTGGCTATGCAAACTTATGTTATAATTCTTATTTGCAAGCTAGATCTATCTTATGTGTTATGCAAGTTGTGATGTTTCTTTTTTTTTATGAGTTAGACTATTTGCGAGTCTAACATATTTCATATGAAAACGTACGAATAGCGTGGGGACAATGGGAAAATATTAATTATGCAAATTGTGAATTGGCATAAAATGACTTTAAAGGCATATAATTAAATTGAAACACTAATTGGTATAAATTAATATACCTGAAAAGTATGGACATAATTTAGGTGACAATTATGGACATAGATTAATTTGGAAATTATTGACAATTTGAATAGGGATAATTAATTCATATTGGGGTGAAATAATTATGTGTGAAAATAAACGCCTAAGACACGAGGCTAGACTTGTTTGTGGTATAAGACTACCCGGACCCGCCCAGCAAATCCAGCAACCACAAACGTTTGTCTAATGTGAGAGGTCAAAGGCATAAATTAAATTCGTAACTATTGTAAAGATATGAGGTTAGACTCGTTTGCGATATAAGACTGCCCGGACCCGTCCGACAAATCCAGCAACCGCAAACGGTAGTCTAATGTGGGAGGTCTTACAAGGTTACGTTTATAATCAATTAAGTAACCAAGATAAACATGTGGTGGGACATGGGGGTTAAGTAGGTGACATGTGAAATACGATTAGAAACACTTAACCAAATTGAAACATGTAAGAAGACATGAATAAGAAGGGGTTAAGTGGGAAATCCTAGTGGGGACCAAATATAGGTGGTAAGCTTGTGTCAAGCATGGGGGACCCTTTTCAAACCAGTAATCCATTAAGTATCTTTGTGAGCTCGAGTTTGATCGAGGACAGGACACGCTTATTGGGTTTGATTGTAAGAGGTCAAAACGGGTTAACGGTGGCAACGCAAGTCCAACGAGGTCATGTGCGTGCATGGGCCCGGGCTGGTAGGTAAGACATTATTGCATCGTGTAGATATAAGCCGTACATCTTTAGTGGTATCGGGTTGCCACTTTGGGGAGTGATACACCCCACTGTGGGACCTGCAAGGGTATCTACGAGTTAGGGGGCCGATCGCATGGGGGTAGTGGGTACAAGTATTGGAGATAGGGGCAGGCGGCACCTATGAAGACAGCTAGGGGTACTCGAAAATACCATTATGATTATTATGTTCAGTAGGCGGGATCAACTTTTAGGGTGACTAGTAATGGTGCGGTATAGTAATTATCCTATAGTGAATAGGAGCGAGATTAACGCCAGAATATTCCTCTTGTTTGTTTTGTCTTGCCCACTTGTTTCACAGTCATTCCTTGTTTTACCAGTTTATACCTTATGCTAATTACTTTAATAATTATATTGTTAAAGTTATTGGACTCGCCAGACTTTATGTCTGACCCCCTTTGTTTTCACCTTTTTTCTTCCTTCCCCCCCCCCCCTCCAGTTTCTTAGGGTTGGACTAATGCTAGTGACGCTTGATTTGGATCTCTTTCTCTCTCTTTTGGAAGTGCTTGGATTGCTGAAAGTAAAGATCAGCTTATCTCTTTTATGGCTACTTATGTTGGGGTTATTCTTTTTACTTTATGTACTCAGAAAACAATTTGTCAAGATGGATACTAAGTGTACTTGGTTTTACTGTTGGTTTATAATGTTGTTGTAATCAAACTATTTCTCCGCTGTAATAAAAGTTGTTTTAAAATTTTCAAGTACCAATATATGTATCTGTCTTGTTATATTCTGTTCTATACACCAATAATACTCCATGAAAGTTAATGCATTCCCTTTGAGAGTGACATTAATGGACGTGGTGTGTTACACGTGGTATCAGAGCTGAAGGTTTCCAAGAACAGATAAGAGATTTTGAAAAAAACTGTTTTTCAAAAGCATTTTATAAAGAAATGCTTTCAAAAATATGTTTTAAGGAGAGTATTTTCCAGAGAAAAGTTTGTTTTAAAAACTTAACCACCGAGAGCCGTATATCTTTCTTTCGATTCTCCGTTTTGAATCTCTTCCTTTTTCTTTTCGGCATGTATGGTTTACCCGAGATACCCGAGGGAATACCGATACCAACCTGGTTTAGAAGTTATCTGGAGGCTAGGGACACCGCCGTAGGCCCAACAGACATTCCTCCTCTCCCAGCTGCAGCCGCTCCTCCTCCTCCCCCTCCCCGCGTTGATACTTTTTCAAAGACTTCTGGGCAATGGGCGGGAAACCTTTTCACGGGTCAAAGACGTTCGTTGAAGCTCGAAATTGGCTTAAGGAGGTGGAAGATTTGTTTGGTATCTTTGAGATAGAAGATGGAAGAAAGGTCCAATTAGCTGCTTGGTTAATGAAGGACGAAGCCTCGTTTTGGTGGGTGGTCACGAATGGAGAGCATCCAGTGGAGACATGGATGGATTCCAGACATAGGTTCAAGATGAAATTTCTCTCACGAGCAGAAGAGAATTTATACATGGAGAGGTTCTTGGCGTTGAAGCAGGGGAATTTATCAGTAAAGGAGTACGTCAACAAGTTCAACCAGTTGGCGAGATTTGGCTTAGACTTGGTGAACACATCTGAAAAGAAGGCCCTGAGATTCGTTAATGGTTTGAATGAGCCGCTACATGGGTTGGCTATGACCCACATTCCTATAGGGGCTACCTTTGAGAAACTGGTTGACATGGCGCTTATTCATGAAGAGGAAAAAGGCGATAATGCTAATAAGACACCGGAAAAGAAAGTGGATCAAAAGAAGTCACAGCAGCAACCTAAGAAAGGTGGTAAGGATAACAATAGCAAAGGAAAGAAAAGATGCTTTAATTATGGAACACCAGGCCATCTGAGCAAGGACTGTAGGAAGAAGAAGAAGAAGACTGACTACTTCAACTGTGGTGAGGCAGGACATTTGATTAAAGACTGCCCGAGAAGACAAGGGCAAGTGTAGAGGACAGGGTCTACTTCTGGAGGGCAGGTTCAGGCTGTCATGGCACCAGGGCAGGCAAGAGAGCAGGTTCATGCTCTCATGGCACCAGGACAGGAGAGAGGTAGAAACATTTCTGTTGAAAGCTTGGTTTTTCTGTTTGATCATCATGTTCGTACTTTGTTTGATTCTGGCGCTTCACACTCGTTTGTATCTGCTTAGTTAGTTGAAACACTGCACCTAAATACTAGTCTAGTTACAGATCCCATAGTAGTCTCAAATCCTATTGGTGGTTCGGCTCATCTTTCTATGATTTGTCGAGATTTGAGAGTGTCTATCTTGAGCGTTGAGTTTGAATGCAACGCCTTCGTTCTTGGCTTCACGGGCTATGGGTTGATTCTAGGCATGGATTGGTTATCCAGTAATGGTGCCATCCTCGATTGTGAAAAGAAAGTGGTAAGACTTATGACTCGCCTCGGCAACACTCTCGAAATCTCTTGTAATCCCATACATTCTGTTATGATTAGCTACCTAGGATCTCTTGATGCGTCTATTGAAAACTTGCAGTCAGTTAGAGTAGTCTGTGAATACTCAGATCTATTTGAAGAGGTGAAGGGCTTACCTCCAAGGCGGGAGATAGACTACCGCATATACCTTTTTGATAATGCAAAACCCGTAGCTCTACCCGTTAGACACATGGCTTCAAGGGAGAGAAAAGAGCTCAGTAAGCAAGTCAAAGAGATGCTCGAAAAAGGGTTTACAAGGCGGAGTATTTCTGAATGTGGTGCTCCAGTAGTATTCGCAACGAAACCGGATGGTTCACTTTGCCTATGCATTGATTATAGGGAGCTAAACAAGCTAACCAAGAAAAATAGGCACCCACTTCCAAGAATAGACGACTTGTTTGATCAGCTTGTAGGTGCATCGGTTTTCTCCCAACTAGATTTGGCTACCGGGTTTCATCAGCTAAGAGTGGCTGAAGACAGCATTGATAAGACCACGTTCAGAACCCCGGAGGTTTCTTCGAATGACTTGCTATGCCTTTCGGCTTGACAAACGCACCCGCTTACTTCGTTGACTTGATGAGCAGGGTGTTCAGGGAGTTCCTTAATAAGTTTGTGGTGGTCTTCGTAGACGACATTTTGATTTTCTCAAAGAATGAAGAAGAGCATGCTTTGCATTTAAGGGAAGTCATGGATACTCTTCGTGCACATCAGCTGAAAGCCAAATTCTCCAAATGCCATTTCTGGAGAGAAGAAGTGAGGTTTCTTGGACATGTGGTGTCCAAAGAGGGGTTAGCTGTGGACCCCGCAAAAGTAGTTGCGGTGCAAGATTGGAAGGTTCCACGGAATGCAACCGAAGTTCGAAGATTTCTCAGGCTAGCGGGCTTTTACCAAAAGTTCATTAAAGAATTTGCAAAAATCTCTGCCCCACTCACAAGATTGACAAAGAAGAACCTAACTTTCGCTTGGGATTTGGATTGCGATATTGCTTTCCAACATTTGAAAAGGTCTCTAACAACAGCCCCAGTTCTGACATTGCCTGATGGGAGAAAAATGTTTACCGTATACACAGACGCATGCGGTACAGGGTTGGGTGCCATCTTGTTGCAAAAAGGAAAGGCAGTTTGTTATGGGGGAAGGCAATTGAAGGTACATAAGAAGAACTACCAAACGCATGATTTGGAGCTAGCTGCCATTGTTTTCGCTCTAAAGTCATGGCGTCATTACCTACTAGGAGAAAGGTTTGAATTGTTTATTGACCATAAATCATTAAAGTACCTTTTCTCATAGAAAGATCTTAACTTAAGACAACAAAGGTGGATGGAATTTCTAGCCTCATATGATTTTGAGATTTCCTATACCCCTGGCAAGGGCAATGTGGTAGCAAACGCCTTGAGTAGAAAGAAGCCGACCTTGAGTCCTCTCTTTGTAGAAAGGCAAAGCTTGGAGTACATAGCGAACTTTAAATTTAGACCCTCCTCTGAAATTGTAACTCTTTTGGACTCAATAGGAACCACGCAACGAGAAGACCCTCAGCTGGTTGATGTGATGGATAAGCTAGTTAGGGATGAGACTTCTAGTCACCTCAATAGTTAAAGTTCAATGGAGTGACGCTGAGGAAGACGCGACTTGGGAAACTGAGAGGAAAATACGCGCAGCCTACCCTTTTCTTTTTTAGGGTACCTCCTTGATCTCTTTTTCCATAAGTTTATCCATGCTTATATCTATCTTTTAAGTATATCTCCTCAATCCTATTCTTTATCCTTAGGTAGAAACCAATGGATGTAAACATGTATTTGAAACATGTTATGATTGATGGTTGCGAGTGGTTGCAAGTGATTGCTAATGGTTGCTCGCGGATGCATGTACACACACATTAGGCACTAGATCGGCTCAATCACTTTCATATTGCATATAAATGTGTGTGCATATTTAAATTAATGGATGTATAATGGTTGTGTTATCATATGGATGTTGCATTTTGAGGGATGGTTGTGCACACATGTAGAAGTACTACGTATCGTTAGGATTCTTGTGCATGCATAATGGACGCATGGCACTATCATGATTTGCATTAAGGAGGTCAACTGAATCAGTATACCGCCTGATTTTACATTAGATAAGGAACATATGCACACACTTTTTGCATATGTTCATACGGCATTAGAAATCTTGTAAGGACAATGGATGCCTTTGTTTGATGGTTGAGTAGTTGGATGATTGGATGTTAGGATATACATTCTCCTTAACTTGCAGATTTCAGGGGCGAAATCCTTTAAGGAGGGGAGGACGTAACACCTCGTAATTTTAAATATTAAAATTAACAAACTTAAGAATACTTAATTATTAAAGTGAGAATTAAGGGAAATGGTTACGCCATTGCGTTCGTCTCGAAATTTTGCTTGGAATAGAGTCCAAGTTTTCGTAAATCGGACTTCGTATGAGGAAGTTATGGCCCTCGGAAGTTTCAGTAATTTAAATAAATTAATAACAGTTCAGAATTAAAATTCAAAATTCAAAATTCAAAATTCAAATGAGAAAGCAGGCTGGTCGGGATTTCTCCTGACTTGTTGCTGAGACGATCCTGACTTGTTGCTGAGTCTTTTCTGACCTGTTGCTGAGTCACTACAGCATAGGTGGCAATTCTGGATAACTCTATCTAGTTTGGACGGTTGTTATTTCTCCTATGATGATCTAATGGCTTATATTTATTTAAACTTCTATATAAGTGCGCATAGACTCAAGCCTTAAACCTAAACTAAATTAGTCTCTTGGCCTCCATGCTGCTGCTAGAATAGTTCTTCTTCCTAAAGCTTAGGGATTTGCAAGTCAGAATTCCAATATAAACGACGAACGAATTATTTTCTTCTCTAATCCGTCTTTGTGAGTACAATTTCTTTCACAAAAAAATTAATAAATTAATTATGATGAGTTATAATTGGGATTATGAGAACATGTCTGTTGAATCATGTAACGTTGCTTAACTTTGTTATCATTTGTTGGTGAACATATGATAGTTTTGTTAACTTATGTTAGTAGATCTATTTCATATGTCCAATCACATATATTTAACTTGATTCATTTTATGACATAAGTTTATATGCAAGTTTGGGATGTAAATCATATGCTAGTTTGTATGTGAATCTTATGCAAGTCTGTTTTTACATATGCTAGTTTGTATGTGAACCTTATGCAAGTCTGTATGTGAATTATACACAAGTTTATATGTGAATCAAGTATATACATATGCTAGTTTATATGTAAAACATGTGATATTAGTTTACATGTTTAAATTCATATGCAAGTTTGTAGGAATCCATATGCAAGTTTAGGTGAAAACTATATTCACATTTTAGGTGAAAACTATGTTCACATTTTTAGGTGAAAACCATATTCACATATGCAAGTTTAGGTGAAACCCATTTTCATATATGCAAGTCCACAATTTCATTTTTAGATCTATATTTAGATCCATGGTAGTTTATGCGAACTTATGTTCTATATGTCCATTGCATATGCAAGTTATTGGCTATGCAAACTTATGTTATAATTCTTATTTGCAAGTTAGATCTATTTTTTGTGTAATGCAAGTTGTGATGTTTCTTTTCTTTTTTTATGAGTTAGACTATTTGAGAGTCTAACATATTTCATATGAAAACGTACGAATAGCGTGGGGACAATGGGAAAATATTAATTATGCAAATTGTGAATTGGCATAAAATGGCTTTAAAGGCATATAATTAAATTGAAACACTAATTGGTAAAATTAATATACCTGAAAAGTATGGACATAATTTAGGTGACAATTATGGACATAGATTAATTTGGAAATTATTGACAATTTGAATAGGGATAATTAATTCATATTGGGGTGAAATAATCATGTGTAATAATAAACGCCTAAGACACGAGGCTAGATTTGTTTGTAGTATAAGACTGCCCGGACCTGCCCGGCAAATCCAGCAACCACAAACGGTAGTCTAATGTGAGACGTCGAAGGCCTAAATTAAATGCGTAACAATTGTAAAGACACGAGGTTAGACTCGTTTGCGGTATAAGACTATCCGGACCCGCCCGGCAAATCCAGCAACCGCAAACGGTAGTCTAATGTGGGAGGTCTTACAAGGTTACGGCTATAATGAATTAAGTAACACTTAACCAAGATAAACATGTGGTGGGACATGGGGGTTACGTGGGTGACATGTGAAATACGATTAGAAACACTTAACCAAATTGAAACATGTAAGAAGACATGAATAAGAAGGGGTTAAGTGGGAAATCCTAGTGGGGACCAAGCATAGGTGGTAAGCTTGTGTCAAGTATGGGGGACCCTTTTCAAACCAGTAATCCATTAAGTATCTTTGTGAGCTCGAGTTAGATCGAGGATGGGACACGCTTACTGGGTTTGATTGTAAGAGATCAAAACGGGTTAACGGTGGCAACGCAAGTCCAACGGGGTCATATGCATGATTGGGCCTGGGCTGGTTGGTAAGACGTTGTTGCATCGTGTAGATGTAAGCCGTGCATCTTTAGTGGTATCGGGTTGCTAGTTTGGGGAGTGATACACCCCACTGTGGGACTAGCACGGGTATCTACGAGTTAGGGAGTCGATCGCATGGGGGTAGTGGGTACAACTAGTGGAGATAGGGGCAGGCGACACCTATGAGGACAGCTAGGGGTACACAAAACTACAATTATGATTGTTATGTTCAGTAGGCGGGATCAACTTTTAGGGTGACTAGTAATGGTGCAGTATAGTAATTATCCTATAGTGATTAGGAGCGAGATTAACGCCAAAATATTCCTCTTGTTTGTTTTGTCTTGCCCACTTGTTTCACAGTCATTCCTTATTTTACCAGTTTATACCTTATCATAATTACTTTAATAATTATATTGTTAAAGTTATTGGACTCGCTAGACTTTATGTCTAACCCCCTTTGTTTTCACCTCTTTTCTTCCTTCCCCCCTCCCCTCAGGTTCTCAGGGTGGGACTAGTGCTAGTGGAGCTTGATTTGGATCTCTTTCTCTCTCTTTTGGAAGTGCTTGGTTTGCTGAAAGTAAAGATCAGCTTATCTCTTTTATGGGTACTTATGTTGGGGTTATGCTTTTTCACTTTATGTACTCAGAAAACAATTTGTCAAGATGGATACTAAGCGTACTTGGTTTTACTGTTGGTTTATGATGTTGTTGTAATCAAACTATTTCTCCGCTGCAATAAAAGTTGTTTTAAAATTTTCAAGTACCAATATATGTATCTTCTTGTTATATTATGTTTTATGCACCAATAATACTCCATGAAAGTTAATGCATTCCCTTTGAGAGTGACATTAATGGACGTGGAGTGTTACATTTTCATTCTTTTAAGTTCTGTACGGTTGGATCATCCCCAAGTGGCACGAGCTCCGAGAACCGTGACCACAAACCCACCGACTTTCCTCCCCTGCCGAACCACCAGAGCTCCACCGAGATGGGCCCCACCAGCGGCGCACGTGCCCCTCTTCCTCCTCTCCAACGCTGCAGCATCCGATCTTCGAACCACTGCACCATTTGATCGCAAAGGTTAAACATAGAATTGAACCCATCGTGAAAAGCTTACGGCCTTGTTTCTGAGTAAGGAAGAAAGGGTAAATCCTTTTATTATTTAATAATTTAATTTAAAAAGATTATCAATCTTAATTAAATCATAACTAATTGATACGAACACGAAATTGAACGATTTCAGATCCTGTACGATCGTGAAACCGGGATCTACCCTGCTGTCCTGAATAGAACCAATTCTGAGCTGATCGAATTTTGGCCAAAAATTGCAGATCTGAAACACTCAGATTCAAACGACAGTGAGAGTTCTACTTTATTTTTATTTTTAAATAATTAGAATAAATCATGATTGTATTCTCATTGATTCGCTGTAAATTGCTACATGTTATGCTATGTGATTTGATCTATATGTGATGGTTTTGATGTATTCTTGTGTTGAGGTACATTTACAATACCTTGCATTTTCCCCATTGAGAGGTGTAATTCGATTTAGAAAGACTGGAAAGTTGGCACCGAGATTCATTGGTCCATTTCCTATTCTTGAAAGTATTAGAACTCTCGCTTATAGAATGCTGTTGCCCGACTGGTTGCCAGGGGTTCATGATGTATTCCATGTGTCTCAACTTCGGAGGCATGTTCATGATCCAGACTTAGTTGCGGAGGAAGCAACACAAATTTTGGATATTACCCCGAGCTTAGCAATATGGAGGGAGCCAGTGAAAATAGTTGGCAAAGAAACACGAGTTCTGAGGAACAAGAGGATCCACTTAGTCAAAGTGCAGTGGAGCGGGGATCTTAGAGATTGTACATGGGAGATTAAGGATAACATCAAGCAGGCTTATCCCAAGTGCAAAGTGGACATCTCCGAGTAACTCTTGTGTTGAGGTACATTTACGATACCTTGCATTTTCCGTTTTGTTTCCTATTTTACCATTGTTTCCTTTTCGGGGACGAAAAGCTTTTAAGTGGGGGAGATTGTAACAACCCGGAAAATCAGAACCAATTTAAAATTTTTATTTTGGATATTTCAGTGAATTTTGAATAGTTAAAATAAATTATTTTAAATAATAATGATTAAAAATTTATTTTAATCGAAGTTAGAATGAATATATTTATTTTGATTTCAAAAGGAATTAGAAATAATACGGTAGTTTGAAAATTCAAAGTTGAACTTTGACTGAATGTACAGGATTCAAAATTAAATGGATTTTAGTGAAACCAAAAATATCTAAATTTGTTTAAAAATATCTTTCCAACAAATCCGAAAATCGAAATTTCATAGCGGGAATCAAAAGCTATGGCCAGTTGAATATTCAGAAAAGTCGCTATTAATTTATAGCCCGTATAAAAGGCCATTTTACAAACGATCTCCGTTTTCGACGAAACCACTTTTGTCGGATCCAAAATGTCAAATGATTGCTAAGTTTAATTTTCCAGAATTTTTGGAATTAATTTGTGAGCGTAGTAAATTAAACTCTGATTTGGTAATTTATGTTGAATTTAATCGACCGTTAAAAAGGCCATTTTTGAAACGGTCTCCAAATTCGATGAAATTAATTTTGTTTGGACCGTATCGTCAAAACATAGCTAGATTTATTTTTCGGGAGTTTTCGAAGTCCATATGCTGCCCCGGTGAATTTAAATATACGATCGAATTAATTTAATAAAGGATTTAAATTTTAAATTAAAGAAATCAGGCCAAAAACAGTCGTTTGGGCTGACGGGACCTAGCCCATTAGTTCCGGAACAGGGGCAATTAGGTGGGACCAACTCCTGTTGGACTAAAATTGGAGTTGTTAAGAATTTATGGATTTATTTGTAAAAATTAGGAATAAAACATTATAAAATCCTTTTTTGTCTTCCTCTTCCAAACCCTGAGCTCCCTGTAGCCGCCGCCCCTATGAAACAATGGCCATGAATGCTCCAACATTACTCCATTAATTCCCATCGATTCATAACTCTAAATCATTCATTCCTTCAGACAATATCATAGAGATTTTCATTCTTTTCAGTTCTGTACGGTTGGATCATCCCCAAGTGGCACGAGCTCCGAGAACCGTGACCACCAAACCCGCTGACTTTCCTCCCCTACCGCACCACCAGGCCTCCACCGAGTTGGGCCCCTCCTGCGGTGCATGTGCCCCTCTTCCTCCTCTCCGATGCTGCACCATCCGATCTTCGAACCACTGCACCATTTGATCGCAAAGGTTAAACCTAGAATTGAACCCATCGTGGAAAGCTTACGGCCTTCTTTCTAAGTAAGGAAGAAAAGGTAAATCCTTTTATTCTTTTAATAATTTAATTTAAAAAGATGATCAATCTTAATTAAATCATAACTAATTGATATAAACACGAAATTGAACGATTTCAGATCCTGTACAATCGTGAAACCGAGATCTACCCTGCTGTCCTGACTAGAACCAATTCTGAGCTGATCGAGTTTTGGCAAAAAATTGCAGATCTGAACCACTTAGATTCAAACGACAGTGAGAATTCTACTTTATTTTTATTTTTAAATAATTAGAATAAATCATGATTGTATTCTCATTGATTTGCTACAAATTGCTACATGCTATGATACGTGATTTGATCTGTATGTGATGGTTTGATGTAGATGTGTAATTTGGGTGATATTGTGTTATTATCAAATTTGCAACAAAAATAAATCAAACATTTTTGTTGTTATTTTTGTTGAATCAAAATATTCAATAAAAGTGAAGCATCACCTTTATTATATTTTATTGGCGTTATGTTGACAATAAAAATGAATCAAACATTTTTGTTGTTATCTTGTTGAATCAAACATATTCAACAAAAATGGAGCATCACTTTTATTTTATTTAGTTGGAATTAAATTTTCCATAAAAATAAAAATATTACCTTTTTTTTATTGAACTAGAAATTTTAATCAAATAAAAATACCACCTTTGTTTTGATTGAACTAGAAATTTCAATCAAATAAAAATAACACCTTTGTTTTGATTGAACTAGAAATTTCAATCAAATAAAAATATCAATTTTGTTATTGTTTGATTGAACTAGAATTTTCAATCAAATAAAATGTCACTTTTGTTATTGTTTGATTGAACTAGAATTTTCAATCAAATAAAATATCGCTTTTGTTGTTATTGATTGAATTGCAACAAAA
Organism: Allium sativum; assembly: GCA_030737875.1. Lineage (NCBI taxonomy): Eukaryota > Viridiplantae > Streptophyta > Magnoliopsida > Asparagales > Amaryllidaceae > Allium > Allium sativum. Next base: position 763,414,273 of record CM060912.1, on the reverse strand, counting down.
ATGAATCGAACATTTTTTTGTTGTTATTTTTGTTGAATCAAAATATTCAACAAAAATGAAGTATCACCTTTATTATATTTTCTTAGCATTATATTTGCAATTCAAATAAAATATCATTGTTGTTGTTTGATTGAATTAGAATTTCCAATAAAAATAAAATATCACTTTTGTTATAGGAATATCAACCAAAATGAAATATACACTTTTGTTATTAGATTGAGTTAGAATTTCCAATCAAAAGGAAATATCAAATTTTGTCATTTTGTTGAATTAGTATATTCAACAAAAATGAAATATAAATTACTATCATTTCATGGAATTATCATAAAATAGAAATGTTCATGTTTTTAAACAAAATAAAACATGATTTCATCAAAAAGATCACATTTTAATGTAATGTTAAACAATAGGAAAATGTAATGTTTTTAATCAAAACTTGATTTCATATAAAAAGTCCACATTTTTAATGTAATGTTAGAATATCGAAATTGTACATGTTTTGAATGAAAACATGATTTCATTAAAAATTTACATTTTTAATGACAAGAATATAAAAATAGAAAATGCACATGTTTGGAATAAAAACATGATTTCATTAAAAAAAATCATTTTTAATGACAAGAATAGAAAATTGGAAAATGTTCATGTGTTGAACAAAAACATGATTTCATTAAAAATATGCATTTTTAATGTAATGTTGAAAGTAGTGAAATTTGTACATGTTTTTAATCAAAACATGATTTAATAAAAAATATGCATTTTTATTGTAATGTTGAAAGTAGTGAAATTTGTGCATGTTTTTAATCAAAACATGATTTCATTAAAAATATGCGTTTTAACGTAATGTTGAAAGTAGTGAAATTTGTACATGTTTTTAATCAAAACACGATTTCATTAAAAATATACATTTTTGATGTAATGTTAAGAACAAGAAAAATGTATAATCAAAACATGATTTCATTAAAAATATACATATTTAATGTAATGTTAAAAATAAGAAGAGTGTTCATGTTTTAAAGTCAAAACATGATTACATTAAAATATAAGTTTTATTGTAATATTAGAAATTAGTGAAAAGCTTCATGTTGTAAAAAGAAAACATGTTTTACATTAAAAATTCATTTTTAATGTAATAATAGAAATGTAGAAAAAGAAACATGTTTTGAAAATGAAAATATGTTTTACATTAAAAATCCACTTTTTAATGTAATAGTAGAAATTTAGATAAAGATTCATGTTTTGAAAATGAAAATATGTTCTACATTAAAAATCCACTTTTTAATGTAATAGTAGAAATTTAGATAAAGATTCATATTTTAAAAAAAGGAAATATGTTTTACATTAGAAATTCAATTTTATTTTTTTGTAATAACAGAAGTTGGACAAATATTCATGTTTTCAAAATAAAACATATTTACATAAAAAACTTTGTTTTTAATGAAATGGATAAAATTACATTTATATTACATCGCATATACTAGAATTTATATGCGTTGTTAAAATTACATTTATATTACATCGCATATATTAGAATTTATATGCGTTGTTAAAATTACATTTATAATTACATCGCATATTTTAGAATTTATATGCGTTGTTAAAAACACATTTATATTTACATCGCATATATTAGAATTTATATGCGTTGTTAAAAACACATTTATATTACATTGCATATATTAGAATTTATATGCACTGTCAAAATTGCATTTATATTTACATTTGCATATATTAGAATATATATGCAATGTTGACTTGTCATTGGATCAATTTCCATGTAAATGAAATATACTTTGCTTGACAGTACATGGATATGATATGCCAATAAAAATATTCTTTTATTGGCATATTGAAAACGTTAATGAAATCGTCAAACAATTTATAATTATATATGGTTATATATATATAAAAATATAAATTAAAATTAAACGAATCGCGCGCGGTAGTTTGCGTTTCGAAATCGTAACTTCAAACAGTTATACCAAAAGATCCAACCATCGGATTTTCCCAAAACTGGAACCGTTAGGACCGCTTTAGGAAGATCTTCCCAAGATATAAATTTTGTTAAAATATAATAGTTATATTTCGAGATAAGTGTAAATCAAATTTCAATAAAAACAGCGCCAGGGACGCCTGTTGACCTGAAGCGTCGCTAAATTGATTTAGCTATTTTTATATATATATATAAAAATAGTGATAAATTGTTATTAAATATTATTAACAATATGAAATGATTTTAAACTATATATATGCGAGAATCATTTGAAAAGACCGAGTTAAATCTCATTTCAAATGATTATACGACGATCTAAATTGAAGATCTTAAAGACGGCAATTGAAGATCAGCGATCTTCACATCGAAAGGATAACTACTGATGCCCGACATTGGTTAGCTACCAATAAAGGGTTAAAGTGGTAGTTGTCCGGACGTACTTATTGATTGTCCGGATATGCGAGCACCTCTCTTCCGTATTGGACATACGGGATGGGGAATAAAGTGACTCTGGTTTCGTTCAGACACAGAACGGACTTGTAAACGAATGTGTGTCCGACATTGAATTTCATTCCATATAATAAAATTGATTTCTATTTAATATATATCTGTGGTGGCGAAGAATTTATTCTCTTGCTTAACACCCTTTTTTGAGATGCATGAGCTCAAAGGTTATATATTGGTAGTAATCGATCGCATGGCGTGAATTGTCAATGTGACATGCCAAGATGCAATTGATCGAGGCTTTTGTTGAAAATCAGAGCCTCGTGGATGATGATCAAAGCATAGCCTATTTCAACATAGCTTTGTGTATTATGTTACCTCGTTAGCCTCACACCCCGGTAGAGTCATAAACGGGACAAGGGAAAGCAGGGAGGGCACATGTTTCTTTCGAGCTAGAAGTGGTATCAGGGTTTTGCAAGCCCTGACATTTTACTTACGGGGTTGATGGAATGAGGCACCTCGGTTTAATTGGTCGATTGTAACCATTTTATAGGTTCAACAGGACCGGGAAGCATGTGTTCAAGCATAACTAATCCACTAAAGTATTTGTGGACCGGCTCTGCAGGATCCAAGGGTTCGCCAGCGTCCGAATCTTGAGACATTGCTAGAGTGTCTCGAATCGGTTAGGAGATCGTCCCTAGCCTTGACTCATGATGGAAATCCAATCTCCAATAAGACATTACGGTTTTGATTGTAAACCTATATATGGCGACATAGTAGGATGGGGTACTATGCCGTCTAGGATTGATACATTTACTTTGAAGTATTTTAATACTGATTAGACACTAATAATAATATTAAACATTATTTTCCACGTATCAAGCATTTCTGATCATTACAAGGTAAAACTTTATCCTCTGGTTTGCGTGGCATTGTGTGATGGGACTTGAATCTTATAATGATTACATTTTCTAAAAAGCATTGCGTTGTTTTCAAATAAAGTTTATTAAACATATGCACCGGCAATCCAATAGAGTAAACCCGTTCCGCGTTAGCAGCGTGCTCCTGTGATTAGCCATATTGTTAGTTAAGAAAGATTTCTCATACCAGTCCCATGACTGACTCGTAGTTTGTTTCACTTTGCAAACTCGGGTGCCCTCTTTCCACATGGGCAGCCAAATGACAGGTTTAGATAAGGATGCATTCTGGATTGGAGCTTACTTAAGGAAGAAGACGAAGACATTTTCCTTTTATCTTTTTATTTCTACTTGAGACATTTAGACATTATTTATCATTGATGTATCTGGTGGAGTTGAGACTTATTTCTCTTTTTGTCGAGACTTCTATTTTACTAAGTGTATCCTGTAACTGCGTACTCTAATGTCTGTGATGTTATGTTGTGATGACATTTGCATTTCCGCTGCAATGATTTATGTGTTATGCTACTATCCGAGGATCTGTTATTGTTGTAATTATGTTATGCTCCTATGATTATTCTTACTTTCGTACCACAGAAGTTTTGGGTCGTCACATTTCCCTTAAATATTGATTTCTAATCAATACTATATATTTTCAATATCATCAAAATCATTTGATTATAATCTTAAGATTTAGAAATGCTTAGAACTTTTTATTTTCATATTTAAATATTATACGAATCGGTTTCACAAACTCATATCACCGACCTGTTACCTTAAGAATCACAAAACATAATTAATGTGTACTTCCCGTTTACCCGAAAATCCGGGTTGTTACATAAGAAAGCCTGGTTCAAAGTATATTCGGGTCGACCAGGACCTAGATCGGCCAGAGCTGGAGTGGCGTGCACACTATAATGACTCGCATTCTATGTATAGGAGGATCGTAAAGTATATGTTTTATTTTCATACAAAGTCATGTGGCGTGTAACTTTGGAAAACGACTATTGGGGTCATTTCCCACATTCACGATTTTTGCCGAATTTTAAAATGACCGTTTTACCCTTGGAGAATCTTGTTTCGCCTATAACTTTTGAGTGGTAAGAAGCTTTGACCTGAAACCACTTCCATTGGATTCGGATGATGGTTTCCCATTCGTTGAGTGGTCACATTAATTAAACGAACTTACAGTTTGGGAGATATGGCTGAAATAAGATTTGGAAATGAAAAAACAGTCTAATTGGGCTTAATAGGGTGATTAGCAGTTAGGCCCATAACCCATTTTGGGATTAGGGTTATGGGAGGACTGAAAGGAGTTGGAGAATCATCTTCTTTCATTTTTCTAGCTGCCACAAACATTTCTCTAACCCTAATCATGGCTTCCATCTTTCAAATCTCTCTTTAATCACTTTCTAACCACAAGTTAATCAAATCTACATCAAATCAAGTCGGATTAGCACCAAATTCGAGGTAGAGCTGTTGCACTGCATTGGAATCCAAGCCAAATCCGTAGAAGTTTCAGATCTATCACTAATTATTGGCTAAGGTGAATGATTTGCATGTTTATACACTAATTATGGCTAATTAGGGGTGATTAGTGATAATTAGCGATATTATACACCTAAAAAATATGGAAAAATATGCATAAATTCTAGAATCATATTTTATGTCAGATACATAAATTTGGGTGAATATGGATTAAGTTTGCTAATCCCGGAATTTATGAGATTAAGGGGAAAATCATGGATTTGGGTATGGTAGATCTAAAATTACATGTCAATTTTTTGTTTTAGTGTTTTTGGTTGATTCTACATGTTACTATTGTTGTTTGGTATGCCTCGTGATTTCATAGGAAAGTTAGAATAGTCGAAAACGCCATCGTGAGGCGAAAATAGCTTGTTGGAAGTGGTGTAGGTTTTGGGTCGCGCGACCGACCCTGTGGAGCATGCACGAGCGACCGACCCGGAGTAGTACGAGCGATCGACCCCGAGTACTACGAGCGAGCAAGCGAGCCTGGTGAAGGGGGATTGAGCGAGCGAGCCTGGTGAAGGGGGATCGAGAGAGTGAGCCTAGTGAAGGGGGTTCGAGCGAGCGACCCGGGAGCCAAAATGATGACTCTGAACAGATCCGGATTTGAACATCTACCACACGACGACGATCGTGAACTCTTCTAAAGATCAACTCTAATCCGACCAAAGCCCAAGATGCAAAGGAAGTCCAAATGAGAAGTTGTGGCTCGGGATCTAGTTAGGAACCAACGAGTTAACTTCAAGAATTGGGCTTTGCTACGGGACATGAGCAAAGTGGTTATCGACATCTATAATTTTGGTTCATCATTGAGAGATGGGGCATGTAGACGAACCAGAGCCAGGGCTGTGTGGACTGGTTAACCCGTTAAGGTTATTTACTATGGACCAGTGTAGTGGGGTCGGAGTAATAGTTGTATGGAGTGAGACTCCATCATGGCCCCAAAGGGCAAAGGGGACATTGCAATAGTTGTACGGTGTGGGACTCCGTCATGGCCCCAATGGATCTGGTGATCAAAATGGTGGGTATCGTATGCATTACGCACTGAGTGAGAGATGTGAGGATGATTGCTATGTTTGATGTCTGTTATCACCATGTCACGCACACTCCCACTGTACACTCTATGTTCGTGTTACCTTAGAGTATTATACATCTTGTTGTGCTAACTCTTTGGTTGCAGGTCCAGGTCAGGTATGATTATTTATACCTGTTATTTCTTTATTTTGTTGCTATTGCTCATACCAGACTTTTGTATGACCCAGGGTTTTATGTCTCTTCTTATTACTCTAGGTGCTCCTAAACGAGCAGATTGGAGACAGGTTAGGTGGTTATGCACGGGTAGCTGTCTGGAGACAAGCATGAGGCTTTCACGTACTTTATATACATTTTCTTGCTGCGTTGTTGATGGTCACTACTTTGGGCACTAGTAGTGTACCTATTTATTCCCTTTTAGAGACATTATTTTAAAGTTGTAATAATTAGATATGAACCTTATTTTGGATTCTGCTACTCTAATGGTTATGGCTTAGTTTTCAGCTTATGTACCGTCTCGCCTGTTTTATATCAAGTTATGCTATTATTATATTTTATTCCATGCGCTATGAGATATACTACAAGTTCTTCGGTAATCATTATTTAAACCCTTTCTTTTTTATGACCATCCCGGGCTAATCGGGAATTGGCACAGCGCATCTCAAGGGAAATGTCTGACGATATGGGGCGGCCGTCACACTTGGTATTAGAGCCTAGGTTGCATAGTTTAACTTTGGGGAAGACATCAAGGAGAGATAGTATATGTATATGAGAGCGCGTATTCGTGATATTTTGGTTTTCAAAAACTATATATATACTAATTAGTATATATAAGGATGAAGTCGCACTGCACTGGCACCTAAGGAGATGGTTAATCGTTTTATCTTTACAGATTGAACAATGATTCGAAATACGAGGAGCACGATGAGGAACCCCGCATTGGGAGTTGAAGAGGGAGCGGGTTCAGGGGCCAACAATGGCAATGTCCCTGGTATAAGGACGATGTTTATTGCCTTCATGTGAGAGATGATTAGGGATGCTCAGGGAGCAGTCCCCAATACTGCTAACAGAGGTGGTGCAGTAGTGCAGGCACCTAAAGCCGACTTCGCCAAGCTTAACAAGGATTATACTAATCTTGGTGGAAAGTCGTTCCATGGAATGGAATCAGCTACGAAGGTTCAAGATTGGCATGATAGTTGTGAGTGCATCTTCGAGGATTTGGGGATCAATGTTGCAATGAAGAGAAAGTTAGCACGGCGTCAGCTTCAAGGACGAGCAATGAATTGGTGGAATTCTATTAAAGAGGTTACTCCCGAGGATCAAGTTACTTGGAATCAGTTTAAGACTCGCTTCAGTGACAAGTTTATTCCAACTGCTCAAAAATCAGAATTGTTTAGGAGATTTTTGGAGCTTAAGCAGAATGGTAGGGCAGTCTCGAAATATATAGTTCGATACTTTATCGAAATATGGATTATCCTTTATCGATATTGCCGAGAAGAAGAACGATAAGTTCATAACTGGCTTAGACGAGTACATGAGTGAAGACTTATAAACCATATCGATGAGACATTCGAATCTATTATGGGAATGGCATTGAGATTAGAGAGCCTTTACCCTAAGACGAAGACCGAGGTTGCTATTGCATCTGCAGGAGAGCCAAAATCCGCGGGCAAGCGGTGAAGGCCAGAAGAATTTCCAGAACAAGAGGAAACAGAACCAAACCAAGGATGGTCAGAAAAAGAAGGAAAATAAAGATGTCGAGTGCTTTAGCTGCGACAACAAGGGCCACTATACCAGAGACCGTCGAGTGAAGCCAGGCGGAAGGAAGTGCTTCAATTATGGCCAAGTGGGACATCTCAAGGAGATATGCCCACAACCCCCTAAGGAAAAGAATATCATGAAAGCATATGCTATCAACACTATTCCTTCTTCGTCAAATGCCCCAACTGCGGTGGAGAAGGGAAAGTGTGTCGTTAGTCAAGGTATGCTTTTCATTTATGATGTTACTGTTCGAGTATTGTTTGATACCAGGGCTTCCCATTCCTTCGTATCTAGTAACCTGGTAGGTAGTTTAGAATTGGAACCCGAGATTGTCGATAGATCTTTAGTTGTGACGAACCCGATCTGTGTTTGGACTAGCCTTTGTATGATTGGTCGTAATTTGGTCTTATCGAGTTATGGATGTATGTTTACTTGTGATTGCTTTATTTTGGGATTTACTGGGTTTGGCATTATTTTGTGAGTCGATTAGCTCCAAAGGTATGGGGTGGTGGTAGACTGTGAGGGGTCTTCGGTGACCATTAGAGCGAATGATGGGAGGAGGGTGGTATTGGGGTGCCTACCTAGTGATGGGGTGATGCTAGTTTTCTATATTCCCTCGACATCCCGCACAATGAGTTATCAGATATGCCTATTGCTGGCGTGTATTCGGACATCTTTGAGGGAGTGACCGGACTTCCACCACACTGAGAGATCGAGTTTCGAATTGATTTAGTGAAAGATGCCAGACCTATAGTGATGCCTCTTTGTCGTATGGCCCCAAGGGAGCAGCGAGAGCTCGAAGTGCAAGTAGGCAATCTTTTAAAGAGGGATTTATCCAAAGAAGTGTTTTTGAGTGGGGAGCACCAGTTGTATTTGCTACCAAGGCAGTTGGTTCCCTTCGCTTATGTGTGGACTACCGTGAGTTGAACAAGGGGACTAGGAAGAATAAGTATCCTCTTCCACGGATAGATGATTTGTTCGATCAACTAAATGGAGCATGAGTGTTTTTCCAGTTGGATCTCGCAATAGATTTCATCAGCTCCAAGTAGCAGCTAAGAGTACACCTAAGACGGCATTTCAGACGCCGTCTGGATTCTATAAGTGGTTGGTCATGCCATTCGGGTTGACCAATGCACCCGCATACTTCGTGGATTTCATGAATATGGTTTTTAGAGATCAATTAAACAAGTTTGTTCTCGTGTTCGTGGATGATATCTTGGTTTACTCAAGGACCGAGGAAGAACACAAGGAACATTTGAGGACAGTGATGGAGGTGTTGAGGAAACACCAATTGAAAGAAAATTTTTCTAAGTGTCACTTCTGGAGGAGTGAAGTGAGATTCTTAGGCCATGTTGTTTCAGAGAATGTTATTGCCGTGGACCCTACGATGGTGGCTACAGTGCAAGATTGGTCCACGCCCAAGAATGCAACGGACGTGAGAAGTTTCTTGGGATTAGCTAGATATTATCGTAAGTTTATCCAAAACTTCTCCAAAATAGCGGCACCATTAACTTAGTTGAACAAGAAGAATCAAGCTTTTGTTTGGGAGGAAAGGTGTGAGAATGCATTTAAAAGTCTAAAGGAGAAGTTAACGTGTGCACCAGTGTTAGTTATTCCTAAGGGGAACGAAGAGATGACGGTATACACAGATGCCTGTGGTACCGGACTAGATGTTGTACTAATGCAAGGAGGTAGGGTTGTAGCTTATGCTAGTCGGCAACTGAAACCACATGAGAAAAGATATCTACCCATGAGTTGGAATTAGCAGCAATCGTATTCACGTTAAAGATGTAGAGACATTATCTCTTGGGAGAAAGATTCGAGTTGTTTACTGATCATAAATCATTAAAGTATCTTTTCTCTTAGACGGATTTAAATCTTTGTCAGCAGGGATGGTTAGAGTTCTTGGCTTTATATGATTTCAATATCGCATATACACCCGGAAAGGGCAACGCAGTAGCTGATGCATTGAATATGAGACATGCCAATTTGGGGGCTATGTTTCTTGAATGGAAACAACAGGAGTATATCATTGGATATGATTTAAGACCCAAATGTGAATTGGATCCAGAGATGTTAGCAAGTTTGATGATCAGACCGACTTTGATTGAGCGGATCGGTTCCAGTCAGAGGGACGATCCTAACCTATTGGAAATCATCCCCAAGGTAGAGATGGGTATCGATGGTGAGGAGATGAATAAGTATGGACTTGATCGAGAGGGATGACTTCGAAAGAATGGGAGACTGGTTGTACCCAAAATTAATGGATTGAGAGATGAAGTACTTAGAGGGTGTCACAACTTGAAACTGACTATACATTCTGGTGGTAACAAAATGTATCAGGATATGAAGAAGACCTACTACTGGGAAGGGATGAAGAGAGACGCTGGAAAATTTATATCCAAGTGCATGAATTGCTAGTTAGTTAAAGCCGAGCAAAAGAAGCCTAGTGGTTTGTTACAACCGCTGGAAATTCTCGAATGGAAATGGGAACAAGTCCCAATGGATTTCATTGATGGTTTACCAAGGACTAGATCTGGTCATGATATTATTTGGGTGATTGTGGATCGATTGACCAAAAATGCAAGGTTTATACTGGTCAGGTCGAATAGACCAGTAGCTAAGTTAGCGGAACTATATATGAAGTGGGTAGTGAGATCTCATGAAGTACCTAAAGGTATTGTGAGTTACTGAGATCCATTATTTACTAGTGGGTTTTGGAAGAGCTTACAAGAGGCTTTGGGGTCAGAATTACATCTCAGTACCGCATACCATCCTCAAACCGACGGTCTAACAGAGAGGGTGAATAATGTATTAGAGGATCTCTTGAGAGCTTGTATATTAGATTTTGGAGGGTTATAGGATGACCATTTGCATCTGGTTGAGTTCGCATATAATTATAGTTATCAATCCAGTATTAATATGGCTCCATTTGAAGCTTTGTACGGAAGACCGTGCAACTCACCATCATGTTGGTTGGAAACCGGTGAGAAATTTGTGCTTGGGCCAGATGTAATAAGAAAAACTTCAGATAAGATCAAGGTTATTCAACAGCAAATGTAGGCTGCCCAAGATAGGCAAAATAGTTATGTTGATAAAAGACGTAGAGATTTGAAATTCTCTGTTGGCGACTTGGAATTCATCAAGATTTCTCCATTGAAGAGTGTGATTCGATTTGGTAGGAGAGTTAAGTTAGCACCAAGGTTTGTTGGTCCATTTCCAGTCCTTGAACAAGTTGGGAATTTAGCGTATAAAGTTGGATTACCTGACAAGATGACGGGAGTGCACAACATATTTCATGTTTCTCAGTTAAGAAAGTTCGTGCACGATTTTGATATGGCTATTTCACTAGATCAGTTGGATGATATCGAGATACAACCTGAGGTAGTTGGAAACCGCAAACCAGTTCGTATTGTCGAACACGATACGAAGCAACTTCATAGGAAGACAGTGAAACTAGTTAAGGTCCAATGGGGTGATAATGAGAATGACTGTACTTGGGAAACCAAGGAGAGCATAAGGAAGTCATATCCAGAGCTTTTTACCTGGTAAGATTTTAATCGTGATATAGTTATTCCCTAGTTAGTAAACTTCATGCTAGGATAGGCTTGTTGTGTTATTATGTATGTTTGATTGTTTGTAAATGGCTGATAGGCATGCGGGGAACCATTGTATGTTTTCTTGGTTAAGGAATTTCGAGGGCGAAATTTCTTAAGGGAGGGAGAGTGCAACGACCCGCATTCTACGTATCGTAGGGTCGTAGAATATTGTTTTATTTTCATACGAAGACATATGGTCGTGTAACTTTGGGGAAAGTCTATTGGAGTCATTTCCCACATTCACTATTTTTGCCAGATTTTAAAATGACCGTTTCGCCCCTTGTTTCTCCTATAACTTTTGAGTGGTAAGGAGTTTTGACCTAAAACCACTTCTATTGGATTCAGATGATGGTTTCTCATTCTGTAGAGTGGTCATATTAATCAAACGGACTTACCGTTTAGGAGATATGGATGAAATAAGATTTGGAGATGGAAAAATAGCCTAATTGGGCTTAACAGGGTGATTAGCAGCTAGGCCCATAACCCATTTCAGGATCAGGGTTATGGGAGGGCTGAAAGGAATTGGAGAATCATCTCCTTTCATTTTTTTTCTACCCACCACAAACATTTCTCTAACCCTAATCATGGCTTCCATCTTCTAAACCTCTTTAATACTTTCTAACCACAAATTAATCAAATCAAGTTGGATTAGCACCAAATTCGAGGTAGTGCTACTGCACTACATTGGAATCCAAGCCAAATCAGTAAAAGTTTCAGATCTATCACTAGTTATTGGCTAAGGTGAGTGATTTGCATGTTTATAAACTAATTATGGCTAATTAGGGGTGATTAGTGATAATTAGCGAAATTATACACCTAAAGATTACGGAAAAATATGTATAAATTCTAGAATCAAATTTAATGTCACATATATAAATTTGGATAATTTGGATTAAGTTTGCTAATCCCATAATTTAAGGGAAATCATGGATTTGGGTATGTTAGATCTAAATTTACATATCAATTTGTTGTTTTGGTGTTTTTGGTTGATTCTACATGTTACTACTGTTGTTTGGTATGCCTTGTGATTGCATAGGAAAGTTAGTGTAACAACCCAAAAATCTGGGCCAGTTTAAAATTTTTATTTTGGCAGTTTTTGTGAATTTTGATCATTTAAAATGAATTATTTTAAATAATATCGACGAGAAATTTATTTTGAATATAGATTAGAGCGTATATATTTATATACGTCGTCGTTAGAATATATATAATTATTTTTATATATAAAAGGAATTGAAAATGGCGCGGTAGTTCGATAATTCGATTTCAAACTTCAAATGAATGTACCGGATGCAAAATAAACCGGATTTTAGTGAAACAAAAAATATTTGAATCTAATTGATAATATCTTTCCAACGAACCCGAAAAATCGAAATTTCATAGCGGGGATCAAAAGATATGTCCAGTTGAAAATTCTGAATAGTCGCTATGAAATTCAGGCCCTTAAAGATGGAAATTTCGCAAACGACCTCGGATTTCGACGAAACCACTTTTGTTGGATCCGTGATGTCAAGTTATTGCTAGGTTTCAAATTTCATAATTTTTCGAACCAATATGTGAGTGTGGCAAAGGAAAACGCGTTTGACCAGTTTCAGTTGATTTTAATCGACTGGAAAATGGCCATTTTTCCAACGGTCTCAGAATTCAATGAAATTTATTTTGTTAGGACTGTATCGTCAATACGAAGCCAAAAATAATTTTTCTGGAATTTTTAAAGGCTGTATGTGGCCCCGGTAGTTTGAAATGTGCGTTTAAATTGAATATATATAGATTTATATTTTAAATTCAATGGAAACTGATCATAACAAGCGAATTGGGTTTCGAAACATATCCCATTGTGTTCGGAATAGGCGTATTTAACTAGGAGCGACAGTCGTTGGGCCTCGATTGGTGTTCGAATGTAAAGTCAACTTTTAAGTAAATTAAATAATATTAAATAATATATATATTTTTTAATTCCTTCCTCTTTCCCTCTTATCTCGCCTCCTCCCCCGGTTATTCTTCAAACCAGATCTGAAATAGAAAAAAAAAAGAGAAAGGGCGACGGAGGACTGTCGAAGACGCCACCGGAGGCGCTCCACCTCTGTTCATCCCATCGCCGCCCCTCCCTGTCCTCTCGCGCTCTCCTCCTCCGCTGTAGACCGCAGTCCCCCAAAGCCCTTCACCCACCACCCGCCGCCCCCTGGCACAGACCACCCACCGCCACGGTAGACCCCACCCTAATCGATTTCCCTCCCCCTCCCCTCCAATGCAGATCAGCGCCCCTCCCCTGGCCTGAGCAGCCCCGCCACCCACCTGAACGACTCCGGCAACTTCACCTCCGCCCCGAGAATGCCAGTGAACCAGCCATGCCCCCTCTCGCTGAAAACACAGTAAGTTCTTTAATCTAATTTGTTTATTTATTTTCTATGAACGAAGTATGGTATTCATAAAGGAAATATACGATTTTTAATATAGTAAATATACGATTTTTAATGTGGAAAATATATGATTTTTCTATAGGAAAGGTTTGATTTTTAATTAGCTAAGGCTATGAATTTTCTATAGAAAAGATATGATTTTTGAAGGTGAAAAGATACGATTTTTTTTATATGCAGAAAAGTTAGATTTTTAAAGAAGGAAAGATATGATTTTTGGTTATGTAGAGTAATAAAAATATAATTTTTATAATGAAGTGAAGTTAAAAATATAATTTTTATAATGAAGTGAAGTTAAAAACATGATTTTTATAAGGAATCGAAGATAAAAATTCGATTTTATAAATATGAAGTAGAAGTAAAAATTCGATTTTTATATATTGAATAACGAAGTAAAAATTCGATTTTTATATATTGAATAACGAAGTAAAAATACGATTTTTATATATTGAATAACGAAGTAAAAATGTGATTTTTATATATTGAATAACGAAGTAAAAATACGATTTTTATATATTGAATAACGAAGTAAAAATGTGATTTTTATATATTGAATAGCGAAGTAAAAATATGATTTTTATATATTGAATAGCGAAGTAAAAATTCGATTTTTCCATATGTAGAGAATACAGGCAGAGAAAGTGACAAGAGGCAAGAACGACGAAGATTTCTACATAAGAAGAGTCGTGGCCTTGGATTAACATTTCTGTGAGAACTTCTCACTCTAAAATTTCTTTTTCTAGTTATATATATATATATATATATATATATATATATATTAGGATGCAGATGGTGTTTAGTAGCACCCGATACCCGTCGTCCACAGACCATGGACGGCTTGTATGCTTGTTTGTTTGATTTTGATGTGTAGTTGATTGTGTGATGTGATGTGAAATGAAATAAAATATTTATATAGTTAAAATATTTTATAGTTGAAAATAGAATTTTTAACGTGTATATGAATTGAAATAAAAATAAACAGATTGGACGATTTGTTTATATACACACATTTGACTGATATTGATTGGGACGATAAATTTTACACATCGCCCAACTGCACAAATAAAATCTGTGTTTGAATGTTTGAAACCCCACACGGGTATTGGGATGATATATGACATACACTAATCTCAATAATTAGTTCTATGTCGATCGATTGATTGACAAACTGTTATGAGCGTTAAATATTTATATTTGATGCTTATACAGTGTAGAATGCACTTTGGATGATGGTTGATTATTCATCGTTGTTATTGTATACATGTGTTGTAGAAAATCCATATAATTAACATTATATGGTAATTGATTGGGCCTCATTCCAATTTTGAAAAAGAAATATTTGAATAGAAATATTTGAAATAGAAATATTTGAAATAGAATATTTGAAAATAAAAATATATGAAGCCGTGTTGATTAGATTGACACCATTTTGACGTGAACGATATTTATATCGATTTTATTCATTTTATAATGAATATCGAAAGTGATTTCAAAATCTGATATTTTGAAGAAAAAAATTGAAATTCGAATTAAATTGAATAGAAACGAATTCGAATTGAAATTGAATATAAACGAATTCGAATTGAAATCGAATAGAAATGAATTCGAATTGAAATCGAATAGAAATGAATTCAAATTGAATTGAAAACGAACTGAAATTGAATTAGAAATCAATTTGAATTGAAATCAATTTGAAATGAATTTAAAACGAATTTATAAGGAAAAATTCAATTTTGATTTGAATTTGGAATGAAGTTAAAATCATTTTGAAAATGAATTTAAAAATGATTTATAAAAGACGTTTTGAATTGAAATCGACGAAGTATATATTATATATATAATATAATGGCCTGAACAGAACGCGCTGCGCTGCGGCAGTTCACGAATTTCGACCATTGACTTCGAATGGATATTGCGGGAGATCCGACCGTTGGATTCTCCTAAAACCGGAACCGTTGGGTTCGTATCGAAAAGAGCTTTCCAATTAATATGAGAAATTTGAAATCTAACGGTTGGATTTGGAATTATGTCCAAATTAAATTTGAAAAAGGTCGCTGTAAGTGCAGTTCGATGGCCGTTGATGGAAATCGACTGTACGGGCCTTGATAAAATTATTAAAAATAGTAATGATTTGTGTAAAATCATAAGAAATGATTTGTGAAGAATTGGGATGAAAAACTCCATATTTGAAAAGATAAAAATAGATTTTTATCGAAATGAACTAGTTTTAAACTAGAATAGTAATTTATTTATTTTTAAAATAAATAAAGTGAGTTTGGAATGGTTTTGAAAATAACCAGAATTTCCAATGATTGCATTGGAATGGGTTGAAATCAAAATTGTCTTCGGAATATTTCGATGTTGGATTTCGTGATTATATAGATGTTGTTATGGAAATTTGAAAGATATAGATATATATATATATATATATCGTTATTTCCAATACGATATTTGTTGGTCGTAGAATTTGATATTGAATGTAAGCCAGTATATTTTCTATTCAGAGCCTTGTATTTAATATCAAATGTGATTTGGGTTTGTCGTGAATGGTGTCTTCATTAACACTGTTCTTAAACCCAGTTGAGAAAAAGATTAATTCTTTTTATTTAGATTTAATGAAGTGCACCAATTAAGTAATATTTAATTGGAATTGAGTTGGTATTGATTTTTGGGTTTATCGTGAACAGTGTTTTAAATAACACTTGTTCTTCAACCCGATAATTAATGAATGTGATTTTGGGTTTATCGTGAACCGTGTTTTAAAATGACACTGGTTCTTTAACCCAGTTAAAGATTAAAACTAAGTGGGGTTTTAATGAATCTCTAATTAGATTGAAAAGATCGAGAATGGAGTTGCACCAGTTTTGCTCCAGGCGATAGTTAAATCTTTAATTGGATTTGAATGTGAAATGGTAATTGAATTTACCGATAACACCGTGTTGTTAAATATGAAGTATTACCAGTTTTACTTCATGGGATGAATAGGTTGGGATTGGGAAATAAAATAAATGATTACTTCGGTGTGGTTCGCTAATCCCGACTAGTTTGAATTGATATTCAAAGAAGATTAAAGAATAAATTTAAAGAATTTATCTTTGATAAAATAAATGGGAACCTTTCCCAAAGTAGAAGAATATTTGAATAAACGAATATTCTGAATTGGAATGAGGCGTATGTCGTGTTTGTGTAATACTTGTTGATTATATACGCGAGTTATTCAGAAAGACCGGGTTTATCCCATTCTGAATAACTGATTCGACGTGGTGTCGAAGATGAAGACGGTGGTTGAAGACCGGAGGTCTTCACGTCGTTTGGGTGATTACTGATGATCTTGATTGGGCTGTACACCTAAGAAGATGGAAACAGTTGGTGATCGTCCAGACGTACTTGGAGATCGATGGATATGCGGGGTACTAGGTGCCTCCGGTTTCGTTCAGACCCAGAACGGACTTGTAAATGGACTGTGTGTGTGACATTGGATTTTAGTCTGTGTGATTGATCTCTATTAAATATATATCTGTTTGGCGGCGGAGAATTTATTCTCTTGCTTAACGCCCTTCTCTGAGACGTAAGAGCTCAGGGGTTATATATTGATGGATATCCATCGCATGGAATGAATTGCCTGTGTGGCATGCCTAAGTGGCAATCGATCGAGGCTTCTGTTGTAAAGCAAAGTCTTGTGGTTGATGATCAAAGCACCGCCTGTGTGGCATAGCTTTGTGTAACGTGAATTCGCGAGCCTCACACCCCGGTTGTGAACCAAAAACGGGAGAGGACCTCAGGGAGGGCATGTGTTTCCTTCTAGCTAGGGTGGTGTTAGTGACCTACCAGCCCTGACATTTATATACTTTTCACCTGTGTGGTTGTTGCTATTGCGAGGCGCTTCGATTAGATCGGACGATCCGGGTCCGATGGAGCCATTCGTTGGCTCATTTACGCCCCAAAGGGCAGGGAAACGCAATGTTCAGGCATAATAATCCACATCGGTGGACCGGCCCTGACGATCCAAGGGCCCACCTGAGTCTGGGTCCTGAGACATGGGCTAGATTGTCTCGAATCGGTAGAGGACGATCCCTGGCCTCGGTTCACAGATGGAAATCCAACTTCCAAATACGTGACATTTGCGGTTTTATTTGTAGAGCCTAGTATGGCGACATGATATATGGTACCCATGCGTCTATGATTGATACTTATGATTTGAAGTTGTTTTATACACTATACACTTATTATAGTATCAAATGATTTGTTTTAAAACGTATCAAGCATTCTTTGGCTGTTATAAGGGAAAACCCTATCCCCCGGCTTGCGTTGCATTGTGTGATAGGACCTGGGTCTCATAACAGCTTCATTTTTCTTTATTTAGCATTGCGCTGTTTGTTTTATGCACTGGTATTCTTGGGAGGAAACCCGTTCCGTGTTCTACGGCATGGTCCCTTGATTTACCTAGCTTTAAAAATAAAGATTAATAACTGTTTTAGTTCTCACACCAGTCCCATGACTGACCTGGAGTTTATTGTTTTAACCTAAACTCTGGGTGCCCTTATTTTGACACGGGCAGCTAGTAGTTTTGGTTTTGCAGATTTATATTCACAGGATCCTGGTTTACAGCTGGAATGATATTCGGAAAGCTTTGTATCCGTATATCTCCTTCTAGTTGTGTTTTGTATTATTTCCACTGCGATGTATTTAAATGTAATTTAAATCTCTGATATTTCTGTGTAATATTTATTCATTTATACTCTGTATATTCTTGTATTCTGATGGAATTGTTGTAATTAACAATGAAATGTTCTTCCGTTTGCGTTCTATTTTGTCGTGTTCTCAAACAATTCGTTCTTTCTCTTCTCTTCGGAGACCGGGGAAGTTCGGGTCGTTTCATCGTGGTATCAGAGCTTTGGTTTACAGAGCTCGAGAACAAGACACATTAGAACCATACGAAAGAATTCATCAGATATTGGATTAGTAATATCCAATGAGAATGACTTGTTAGAGGTAGGATCAGTAGTATCCTAGAACGAGTGTGAAGAGTATATTTTTAAAATGAAAACAATTTTTGTTTTGAAAATTTAAATCGTTGTATACGTATTTGAATATTTATTTTATATTAATTAGGACAGTCCAGTATATAAAGATTTTGCATATACGCCTTGCAAACATGTATTTGAAGTTCTAATATACTGGATAGATATAGAATTACACTCTAGTCGCCCAGGGGTGATTCTGATGATTGATATATCATCATCAGAATTTATATTCGAGTGACGAACGTGTAATATCTATATATTTCCTATTGACTGGTGTGAGAACCAAAAACTAGATAGGGCTTATTGTTGTGATTTGGCATCAAAAATCTGATTTTTGACTATATAACAAAATTATGAATTTGAAACGTTAAATTCACTAATTGATTGATGTTTGTGTTGTTTGTTTATTTGTTTGATAATTTTGAACCATTATGCCTAATAGAATCACATATAGAATTATATTGAAAATTAGTCGCATTTGCTTGCATATAAATGTTCTTACATTGAACAGGTCATATCAAGGAGGCTAGAGCAGAAGAATAAAATTTATTTTCCCGACAAATAGGTACATGTTTACGATAATTTACTGTTTTGTTTGGGTGATGATGATTTTATGAGCCGCTTGGCTTTTTCTTTTTCTTTTTGAGATTAGAGGGCCTGTATGGCAATTTCGGGATTTTCCCGTGCTCCCGGTGCAGGGGAGGTTATGGCGAAATTTTTTGAAAATTTAGGGTGTTAGCCAAATTTTTGAAATTTTTGAAAAGTTCTTAGAAACTGAAAAGTTGAAGAACTTAAGCCATAATAAAAATAATGAAAGTTGAGTTGGTATTTAAAACAACTTTCGGCTTCGTTCCTTTTCGGGGACGAAAAGTTTTAAGTGGGGGAGATTGTAACAACCCGAAAATCTGGGCCAGTTTAAAATTTTTATTTTGGCAGTTTTAGTGAATTTTGATCATTTAAAATGAATTATTTTAAATAATATCGATGAGAAATTTATTTTGAATATAAATTAGAGCGTATATATTTATATACGTCGTCGTTAGAATATAAATAATTATTTATATATATAAAAAAGGAATTGAAAATGGCGTGATAGTTCGATAATTCGATTTCAAACTTCAAATGAATGTACTGGGTGCAAAATAAACCGGATTTTAGTGAAATCAAAAATATTTGAATCTAATTGATAATATCTTTCCAACGAACCCGAAAAATCGAAATTTCGTAGCGGGGATCAAAAGACATGTCCAGTTGAAAATTCTGAATAGTCGCTGTGAAATCCAGGCCCTTAAAAATGGAAATTTTGCAAACGACCTCGGATTTCGAAGAAACCACTTTTGTTGGATCCGTGATGTCAAGTTATTGCTAGGTTTCAAATTTCATAATTTTTCGAATCAATATGTGAGCGTGGCAAAGGAAAACGCGTTTGACCAGTTTCAGTTGATTTTAATCGACTGGAAAATGGCCATTTTTCCAACGGTCTCAGAATTCGACGAAATTAGTTTTGTTAGGACCGTATCGTCAATACAAAGCTAGAAATAATTTTTCTGGAATTTTTAGAGGCTGTATGTGACCCCGTTAGTTTGAAATGTGCGTTTAAATTGAATATATATAGATTTATATTTTAAATTCAACGGAAACTAATCATAACAAGTGAATTGGGTTTCGAAACATATCCCATTGTGTTCGGAATGGGGGTATTTAGCTAGGGCGACAGTCGTTGGGCCTCGATTGGTGTTCGAATGTAAAGTCAACTTTTAAGTAAATTAAATAATATTAAATAATATATATATATATTAATTTCTTCCTCTTTCCCTCTTATCTCTCCTCCTCCCCCGTTTATTCTTCAAACCAGATCTGAAATAGAAAAAAAAAAGAGAAAGGGCGACGGAGGACTGTCGAAGACGCCACCGGAGGCGCTCCACCTCCGTTCATCCCACCGCCGCCCCTCCCTGTCCTCTCGCGCTCTCCTCCTCCGCCGTAGACCGCAGCCCCCCAAAGCCCTTCACCCATAACCCGCCGCCCCTGGCATAGACCACCCACTGCCATGGTAGACCCTACCCTAATCGATTTCCCTCCCCCCCCCCTCCAATGCAGATGAACGCCCCTCCCCTGGCCTGAGCAGCCCCGCCACCCACCTGAATGACTCCGGCAACTTCACCTCCGCCCCGAGAATGCCGGTGAACCAGCCATGCCCCCTCTCACTGAAAACACAGTAAGTTCTTTAATCTAATTTGTTTATTTATTTTCTATGAACGAAGTATGGTATTCATAAAGGAAATATACGATTTTTAATATAGTAAATATACGATTTTTAATGTGGAAAATATATGATTTTTCAATAGGAAAGGTTTGATTTTTAATTAGCTAAGGCTATGAATTTTCTATAGAAAAGATATGATTTTTAAAGGTGAAAAGATACGATTTTTTTTATATATACAGAAAAGTTAGATTTTTAAAGAAGGAAAGATATGATTTTTGGTTATGTAGAGTAATAAAAATATAATTTTTATAATGAAGTGAAGTTAAAAATATAATTTTTATAATGAAGTGAAGTTAAAAACATGATTTTTATAAGGAAATGAAGATAAAAATTCGATTTTATAAATATGAAGTAGAAGTAAAAATTCGATTTTTATATATTGAATAACGAAGTAAAAATTCGATTTTTATATATTGAATAACGAAGTAAAAATACGATTTTTATATATTGAATAACAAAGTAAAAATGTGATTTTTATATATTGAATAACGAAGTAAAAATACGATTTTTATATATTGAATAACGAAGTAAAAATGTGATTTTTATATATTGAATAGCGAAGTAAAAATATGATTTTTATATATTGAATAGCGAAGTAAAAATTCGATTTTTCCATATGTAGAGAATACGGGCAGAGAAGGTGACAAGAGGCAAGAACGACGAAGATTTCTACATAATAAGAGTCGTGGCCTTGGATTAACAGTTCTGTGAGAACTTCTCACTCTAAAATTTCTTTTTCTAGTTATATATATATATACTAGGATGCAGATGGTGTTTAGTAGCACCCGACACCCATCGTCCACATACCATGGACGGCTTGTATGCTTGTTTGTTTGATTTTGATGTGTAGTTGATTGTGTGATGTGAAATGAAATAAAATATTTATATAGTTAAAATATTTTATAGCTGAAAATAGAATTTTTAACGTGTATATGAAATGAAATAAAAATAAACAGATCGGACGATTTGTTAATATACACACATTTGACTGATATTGATTGGGACCATAAATTTTACACATCGCCCAACTGCATAAATAAAATCTGTGTTTGATTGTTTGAAACCCCACACGGGTATTGGGATGATATATGACATACACTAATCCCAATAATTAGTTGTATGTCGATCGATTGATTGACAAACTGTTATGAGCGTTAAATATTTATATTTGATGCTTATACAGTGTAAAATGCACTTTGGATGATGGTTGATTATTCATCGTTGTTATTGTATACACGTGTTGTAGAAAATCCATATAATTAACATTATATGGTAATTGATTGGGCCTCATTCCAGTTTTGAAAAAGAAATATTTGAATAGAAATATTTGAAATAGAAATATTTGAAATATAATATTTGAAAATAAAAATATATGAAGTCGTGTTGATTAGATTGACGCCATTTTGACGTGAACGATATTTATATCGACTTTATTCATTTTATAATGAATATCGAAAGTGATTTCAAAATCTGATATTTTGAAAAAAAATTGAAATTCGAATTAAATTGAATAGAAACGAATTCGAATTGAAATTGAATAGAAACGAATTCGAATTGAAATCGAATAGAAACGAATTCGAATTGAAATCGAATAGAAACGAATTCGAATTTAAATCGAATAGAAATGAATTCAAATTGAATTGAAAACGAACCGAAATTGAATTAGAAATCAATTTGAATTGAAATCAATTTGAAATGAATTTAAAACGAATTTATAAGGAAAAATTCAATTTTGATTTGAATTTGGAATGAAGTTAAAATCGTTTTGAAAACGAATTATATAAGACGTTTTGAATTGAAATCGACGAAGTATATATTATATATATTATATATATAATATAACGGCCTGAATAGAACGCGCCGCGCCGCGGAAGTTCGCGAATTTCGGCCATTGACTTCGAATGGATATTGCGGGAGATCCGACCGTCGGATTCTCCTAAAACCTGAACCATTGGGTTAGTATCAAAAAGAGCTTTCCAATTAATATGGGAAATTTGAAATCTAACGGTTGGATTTGGAATTATGTCCAAATCAAATTTGAAAAAGGTCGTTGCAAGTGCAGTTCGATGGCCGTTGATGGAAATCGACTGTATGGGCCTTGATAAAATTATTAAAAATAGTAATAATTTGTGTAAAATCATAAGAAATGATTTGTGAAGAATTGGGATGAAAAACTCCATATTTGAAAAGATAAAAATAGATTTTTATCGAAATGAACTAGTTTTGAACTAGAATAGTAATTTATTTATTTTTAAAATAAATAAAGTGAGTTTGAAATGGTTTTGAAAATAACCAGAATTTCCAATGATTGCATTGGAATGGATTGGAATCGAAATTGTCTTCGGAATATTTCGATGTTGAATTTCGTGGTTATACAGATGTTGTTATGGAAATTTGAAAGATATAGATATATGTATCGTTATTTCCAATACGATATTTGTTGGTCGTAGAATTTGATATTGAATATAAGCCGGTATATTTTCTATTCAGAGCCTTGTATTTAATATCAAATGTGATTCGGGTTTGTCGTGAATGGTGTCTTCATTAACATGTTCTTAAACCCAGTTGAGAAAAAGATTAAATCTTTTTATTTAGATTTAATGAAGTGCACCAATTAAGTAATATTTAATTGGAATTGAGTTGGTATTGATTTTTGGGTTTATCGAGAAAAGTGTTTTAAATAACACTTGTTCTTCAACCCGATAATTAATGAATGTGATTATGGGTTTATCGTGAACCGTGTTTTAAAATGCAACTGATTCTTTAACCCAGTTAAACATTAAAACTAAGTGGAGTTTTAATGAATCTCTAATTAGATTGAAAAGATCGAGAATGGAGTAGCACCAGTTTTTCTCCAGGCGATAGTTAAATCTTTAATTGGATTTGAACGTGAAATGGTAATTGAATTTACCGATAACACCGTGGTGTTAAATATGAAGTATTATCAGTTTTACTTCATGGGATGAATAGGTTGGGATTGGGAAATAAAATAAATGATTACTTCGGTGTGGTTCGCTAATCCTGACTAGTTTGAATTGATATTCAAAGAAGATTAAAGAATAAATTTAAAGAATTTATCTTTGATAAAATAAATGGGAACCTTTCCCAAAGTAGAAGAATATTTGAATAAACGAATATTCTGAATTGGAATGAGGCGTATGTCGTGTTTGTGTAACACTTGTTGATTATATACGCGAGTTATTCAGAAAGACCGGGTTTATTCCATTCTGAATAACTGATTCGACGTGGTGTCGAAGATGAAGACGGTGGTTGAAGACCGGAGGTCTTCACGTCGTTTGGGTGATTACTGATGATCTTGATTGGGCTGTACACCCAAGAAGATGGAAACAGTTGGTGATCGTCCAGACGTACTTGGAGATCGATGGATATGCGGGGTACTAGGTGCCTCCGGTTTCGTTCAGACCCAGAATGGACTTGTAAATGGACTGTGTGTCTGACATTGGATTTTAGTCTGTGTGATTGATCTCTATTAAATATATATCTGTTTGGCGGCGGAGAATTTATTCTCTTGCTTAACGCCCTTCTCTGAGACGTACGAGCTCAGGGGTTATATATTGAAGGATATCCATCGCATGGAATGAATTGCCTGTGTGGCATGCCTAAGTGGCAATTGATCGATGCTTCTGTTGAAAAGAAAAGTCTTGTGGTTGATGATCAAAGCACCACCTATGTGGCATAGCTTTGTGTAACGTGAATTCGCTAGCCTCACACCCCGGTTGTGAACCAGAAACGGGAGAGGACCTCAGGGAGGGCATGCGTTTCCTTCTAGCTAGGGTGGTGTCAGTGACCTACCAGCCCTGACATTTATATACTTTTCACCTGTGTGGTTGTTGCTGTTGCGAGGCGCCTCGGTTAGATCGGACGATACGGGTCCGATGGAGCCATTCGTTGGCTCATTTACGCCCCAAAGTGCGGGGAAACGCAGTGTTCAGACATAATAATCCACATCGGTGGACCGGCCCTGACGATCCAAGGGCCCAACTGAGTCTGGGTCCTGAGACATGGGCTAGATTGTCTCGAACCGGTAGAGGACGATCCTTGGCCTCGATTCACAGATGGAAATCCAACTTCCAAATACGTGACATTTGCGGTTTTATTTGTAGAGCCTAGTATGGCGACATGATATATGGTACCCATGCGTCTATGATTAATACTTATGATTTGAAGTTGTTTTATACGCTATACACTTATTATAGTATCAAATGATTTGTTTTAAAACGTATCAAGCATTCTTTGGCTGTTATAAGGGAAAACCCTATCCCCCGGCTTGCGTTGCATTGTGTGATAGGACCTGGGTCTTATAACAGCTTCATTTTTCTTTATTTAGCATTGCGTTGTTTGTTTTATGCACCGGTATCCTTGGGAGGAAACCCGTTCCGTGTTATACGGCGTGGTCCCTTGATTTACCTAGCTTTAAAAATAAAGATTAATAACTGTTTTAGTTCTCACACCAGTCCCATGACTGACCTGAAGTTTATTGTTTTAACCTAAACTCTGGGTGCCCTTATTTTGACACGGGCAGCTAGTAGTTTTGGTTTTGCAGATTTATATTCACAGGATCCTGGTTTACAGCTGGAACGATATTCGGAAAGCTTTGTATCCGTATATCTCCTTCTAGTTGTGTTTTGTATTATTTCCGCTGCGATGTATTTAAATGTAATTTAAATCTCTGATATTTCTGTTTAATATTTATTCATTTATACTCTGTATATTCTTGTATTCTAATGGAATTGTTGTAATTAACAATGAAATGTTCTTCCGTTTGCGTTCTATTTTGTCGTGTTCTCAAACAATTCGTTCTTTCTCTTCTCTTCGGAGACTGGGGAAGTTCGGGTCGTTTCAGTTAGAATGGTCGAAAACACCAACGTGAGGCGAAAATAGCTTACTATGGTGCAGGTTATGGGTCGCGCGACCGACCCTATGGAGTATGCACGAGTGACCAACCCGTAGTAGTACGAGCGATCGACCCGGAGTATTACGAGCGATCGACTCGGAGTAGTACGAGCGAGTGAGCCTAGTGAATGGGGATCGAGCGAGCGAGCCTGGTGAAGATGGTTCGAGCGAGCGACTCGGTGAGGGACCACAACCGTAACCGAAATGATGACTCTGAACAGATCTGGATTCGAACTTCTACCACATGACGACGATCGTGAACTCTTCTGACGATCAACTCCAATCCAACCATAACCCAAGATGCAAAGGAAGTCCAAATCAGAAGTTGTGGCTCAGGATCCAGATGGGAACCAACGAGTTAACTTCAAGAGTTGGGCATTGCTGCGGGACGTGTGCAAAGAGGTTATCGATATCTATAATTTTGGTTCACCATTGAGAGAGGTGGCATGTAGACGAACCAGAGCCAGGGGTGTGTGGATTGGTTAACCCATTAGGGTCATTGACTAGACCAATGCAGTGGGGTCACAGTAATAGTTATATGGAGTGGGACTCTGTCATAGCCCCAAAGGCTAAGTGGTCATAGCAATAGTTGTACGGAGTGGGACTCTGTCATGGCCCCAATGGATATGGTGATCAAAGTGGTGGGTATCATATGATTTACGCACTGGGTGAGAGATGTGAGGATGATTACTATGTTTGATTGTCTGTTATCACCATATCACGTACACTCCCACTTTACACTCTATGTTGGTGTTACCTTAGAGTATTGTACATCTTGTTGTGCTAACTCTTTGGTTGCAAGTCCAGGTCAGGTATGATTATTATACCTGTTATTGCTTTATTTTGTTACTATCGCTCATACCAGACTTTCGTCTAACCCAGGGTTTTATGTCTCTTCTTATTACTCTGGGTGCTCCTAAATGAGTAGACTAGAGACGGGTTAGGTGGTTATGCACGAGTAGTTGTCTGGAGACGAGCAGGAGACTTCCACATACTTTATATACATGTTCACCCTGTGTTGTTGCTGGTCACTACTTTGGGCATTAGTAATGTACCTCTTTTATTCCCTTTTAAAGACAGTATTTTAAAGTTATAATAATTGGATATGAAGCTGTATTTTGGATTCTGCTACTTTGATGGTTATGGCTTAATTTTCAGCTTATGTACTATCTCGCCTGTTTTATATCAAGTTATGTTATTATTATATTTTATTCCATGTGTTATGAGATATACTATAGATTCTTCGGTAATCATTATTTAAACCCTTTCTTTTTGGCGACCATCCCGGGCTAGTCGGGCATTGGCACAACGCATCTCAAGGGAAATTCCTGATGGTACGGGGCGGCCGTCACACACATGAACAAAAACAGTAGGCTCAATCAAAGTTCGGGTTGACTAGAAGGCATGTCGACTTGGCCAGCAGTGAGCACATGCGAAAGCAGAAGCTTTAGTTCAACATTAGTCCTGTGTCGAACAAAATCTCGGTTCGACCAGATTGAGCCGAGCCCGTTGCTACACCAAAATATCTTCATTTTGACCTACTCCAAATTCGATTTGACTGCTTCTTTTGCTCCTAGAATTTCGGATCTGCTGTCATTTATCCATATCTAGTCGGGGTGGGCCTTTTGACTAGTGGTGGACATAAATCGCATTGTAATGCGGAAACTGCCCAGACTGGACCACAAAAACGGCACGGAAAACCGCACCGGATTCTATCTCTAAAGCAAATCATCCAAACTGAACCGACTCGCAATGATACGGTTCGGTTGCGGTTGCGGTTTGAACTGTTGACCAAATCGTATTAAACTGGACCGAACCGCATACCTACGCTGGTAATGTTATGATAAAAATTTAACAAATTCCAATCTGACTTTTTATTTCAATGATATATATATTCTATTTTCAGTGTATGTTGTAGTTATATTAATAATGATCATTATCGCTAAGGGAATTTTTTATAGTTTGAGTATATTTGTTTCCATATCATTTTTTTTGAATAATGCTAATTATAATCTTATTTTAGTTATCTTCCTTAATGTTTATACACTGATTAACGTTGATGTTTGCTTAATGTATTAAAACAATTTCAGTTTTCATTAATTGTGAAATTGAAGCATTCATATAGTTTGAACCCAATCTTTCCATTCAGGATAGCACTATGTGTTTTAACCTTCAGGTGACATAACGTCATACAATTGTAAATTGATTGTTGATGGAAATAATTCTCTTATTTCATATTTATTATGGGTTCAAACCAGACCAAACCAAAACTGGACCGAACCAAAACCGGATCGAACCAAAACCGGCCGTATTACACTGAAACCGAACCGAAGCTGATCCGTTTGAACGGTTAGTATAATGGTTTTTATTTTTGATCAACCGTTTGATGCGGTGTGGAAGCAGTTTGAGCTCTAAACCACAACAGACCGAACTGCACCCACCCATACTTTTTACACAAAAAGAAAGCTTCATCAGCCATTCCTACAGTCTTGGATGGATGCCACATGTCCTAGTCGATTCGAGAACTGGAACATATATAAATAGGCTCCCAAAGCTTCGAAGAAAGGACTTTTTGGCTGATCTCTTGTCTTTTTATTACTATAACAACATTGTACTTGAGATTAGCCATTAAAATCATCATTTGTAATCAATGTTAGTACATAATCAAAAGATTATAAAGTGGACATAGGTTCGTTGATGCCGAATTACTATAATTTTGCGTGTGATTGCGTTTATTCTCATTTTCGTTTATATTTCTTCACTTATTTCTCTACATTCTCTCTTTTTGGATGTTGTGCCTTTTTTGGTGTCAGCAACTGCATAATCCTTTCTATGTAGGATGGAATGATGGGAGTCGTATTGTGGACTATGTGTAACGAAATAGCATGAGAGGCATGTATAAGTGAGTAAGAAACAAACCTAGTAAGTAAGACTTGGCGATGTAATAGAAATTAATTATCTAAACCATTACTACCCTGCCAAAATTGAACTTTCTAACTGTTAACAAAAGAAACCATAATTGCCAAAATTCACTATAAATCCAATTCAAATTAGAAATTTTAAGCCAGTTATTTTATAAAGGATTTTAAATAGGAGCTATCAAGAGAATTTATTCCAAAACTTTCATGAGAAAGCAAAATAACGTCACAGGAGAATTCAAAAATATTAACAATGAGCCATAATATCAAAACTATAATTAGATGCATATAAGTATCAAAAAATAAATTACCTTAATGAATCAGGATAACTGGGGTTAACGATGAATGATCTGACGATATGGAACGCATTACCAGACAAGATGGATATAAAATATAACATTGGTATGAAAACGACTGTGACAACCCGAATTCCGACAGACCTATTTTTTTGGTCAAAATTCCAATCCATCGCAACTCAAGTTGTTGTGCTCTGGTATCCTGCAGAAAAGACAGAGACATAAAATATGTAAGAGCTTAGAAAATATCTCATAGCGGAATGGATAAAATATAGTATAATCAAAACTTAGCCTTACCGTATTATTAACACTACCTAACCAGTATCCAAAACTATCATGTCTTTGCCACAAATCTAACCTACGAGTGTGTTATGAGGAGGGGGTCAGAACACAAGTTCTGGTGACTGGATTTAAACTATACACTTTGGATAATCCTACATATACCGTTCAATTATATTATCTTATTTATTAGGTTACTTGGGTTATCAGCACTCAAGGCTTACACACACGTCGTACCCATTTACTTCCAAGAGGATTAACCTAATATAGTATATATGTAGCTACCCCCAATATTGAGGTACACCCCATGGTACCCCACTCGCACGGTCTCCACCGTAACACCATCGAAATATACGCAGTCCCTCATCCTATGCCATAGTGACGTACGGATAACAATATTACGTTCCACATACATCTTTCATTACTATGCTATGCAAACGTACGGACTGCCACCTTTGTTCGAATCCGAATTCATACTGGAGTAATGCCCACAAGCCTACGATACAATATCCAGGGCCGACATGCATGTATGTAGACTATCCGCCATACGTATCTTCAATTGTAGCTCGATGCCTCAATCGTCGTCCTCTAATGTGCATCGAGTTTCATGGCAGGGCGATACAAGAACACGGAACTCGGTCGGGAGCTTTTCCATATCTGTACAGGCCCGTCTTTAAAGAGCCTCTATATACAGATATACCTAGGGTCTGTTTTCACGGTGGCTATGGCCCCACCTCGCCCCCTCCCTCAACTAGTAAAGACTACAAGAGCTACGCGACTGCCCCTAATAACAAACAATCTAAACATCCATTTGGCGTCTCCCCTCAACCCCTTACCCTGATAGTGAAGGGTGAATGGTATCTTGGATTTAGCTCCAGTCCTTTCGCATCCCACTAGATGCCGATGACGGGTATCAGACGATCTACTATCCTTGTTGGTCGTGACCCCCCGCCTCCCCGTTGAGGCAACCGCCGAATCACCCTGGTGTCACCGCGTCACAGAATTACGACTGCATAGCTACTTCTGCAGTCAAGGCCCACCAACCTAGTAGTTACGCGCAGACGTAACCTCTGCGAGCACAGCCTAAGACATCTATCACCACACAGAGGACTATTAGGAGCACCTTACGTACCTCAGGAAGCCGCGTGCTTCCCCTTCCAGTCCTTTGAAGTCGTCAAAACAATCAGATGAATGTGCGCTCCCCTCGTGCCTTATAAAACCTCGATGATCTACCACGTTGGGTTATTCACCCTCAAACGTATGGACAGTTCCAAGCGCCTCACTTTAATATGTTGTTAGACCCTATGTCTAAACATTCTTTTATGCACTTGCTTTTCCTTACCAGATTTCCTTTTAACCTGGCTATTCCCATTCACATTGAATTCTTCATCAGTTACCAAATTCCTCTTTCTTATTAATTTTAATTATAACGTAACCCATTTAAATTTATTAATAAGCTCACAACATGTTATTCTCCAGATTGTGGCCCAAGGTCTGTAATACACAATCACTTTTATATTCTTGTTTGATTTCATCATTACAATAACATGTTTTACTTAATATGTAATTAAGTATATCTCAATTCACATGTTTTCCAATTAACATGTCACTTACCATTAAATATAATTTATTTCATTTCATAAGTTTTCCTCATCCTTTCTCATTATTCATAATTCCACTTTACATCGTCAATACAACTTATCGTTGTTTACTTATTAACTTAGTTCTATTAACTAAGGCCCATTAATAAGTTTATCTACCCATTTATTATAACCTATGTTATAATTTCCCCTTGTCCTTAGGACAAGTCTGAACATGTTATTCTTATCAGCGGGTTTCAGACCTCCAAGTTTACGGATTACTTAATTTATAATTAAGTACAATATATTTTCCCCATTTTCTTAACTGGTTTCAGGTTTTCTCCTTTACTGATTATTTAATTTACAATTAAGTGTCCCTTAACTCAATTAACCAGTTATCCCATTCGTTTACTAGTTTATTATAACCTAAGTTATAATATTCACTTGTCCCTAGGACAAGTCTACCTATTATACAACATTTTCATTAATGTTATTTATTTATAATAGGTTATTATCATTCCCCTTTTAAACCATTTACTGATGTAAACCATTATTCTTCATTCACTGTAATATATATTCCTTATCATATTAAGGAAAACACTTCATGCACCTTATCAGTTTGATAGAAGGAATCAATGATTTATTTTTATAACGTATTCCCATCTAAATTCGTGGTAGCAAGTAATTTCTTTACTTTTCTTACTTTATTTACTGTGGCATACTTGCAACCATGTTCACAGAAATATGTCATTTAGGGAAATACACCACTTTTCCTTCGTATCACACTAACTCAGTTCATTACATCCCTTCCTTTCCTATTTTCTGAGTTAGACATTTAATTATCATCATTGCCATTTATTCCTATCTTGTTATATACATATATTTATATATATGTACATACATATGCTAGACCTCTCACATCAAGCCTACACTTGTGGACGCTGGATTTGTCGGGCGGATCCGGACAAACTTCTACCACAAGTCAACTTAACCTCGTGCCTTAGCACCATATTTAGTTATGCACTTAGACCTCTCACATTTGATTTACCACTTTTGAATGCTGGATATGCCGGGCGGGTCTGGACATACTTATATCACAAGTGCAAATCTAACCTCGTGTCTAAGGCGTTACAGTTCCAAATTACTGTGTATTTAGGCATTTCCATATTTTAATAGTTATCTTCTTTTTCCACATAAAATTTTGGCATATTACCCTCTTCATATGTCTACTGTAATCCAATTTACATGTCGTTAAGTTATGCCTATATTTTGGCACATGTCCTTTTTAACATGTATTTAATTCTAATTTTTGACATGTAAGCATTTAATCGGATAATTGTTCAGATCTAACAAGTTACAAGTCAATTACTCAATAATATGCCACAAGTAAATCATGTAGTTACAATTACCGAATTGACTATTCATATCCTAACAAGTTTATTTTCTCTAACATGTAAACATTCAATACTTTAGCCAATTCAACATAGGAATTTCCTGACATATTCATATTAACATTTCAACTCGTTACAACAACAATTTATAATTAATCTGGCAATTTCACAATTAATAAAAAGGGGAAGGCTAAACGATTATGTACCATTATCTAAAATAATATGGTTTAAATCCACTAACCTCGTAAGCTTTCCAAATCCTGGATCTGGTCCAAATCTAATCTTCCATGATTTTCCCTTAATTGAATTCAGTACCTAATAATCATGGATTTACTATTTTTATTAAAAGAGAAAGGGAAAAGAAAGAGGAGGAAAAATTGAATAGACTGGATCTGGAACGTTACCTTGCTTTTCACGTAATCCTGAACGCTTAAAAAAACATCAATCTCTTCCCTCTAGATCTTAATTTAAGATTTTCTAATTTATAAATCTAAATTTCTGAATATAATTTGAAGAGAGAGAGGAAGAGAGTAATGGCAGAGCTCCAGCGTAACCGCCAAATTATGAAGTTTAGGGTTATGTCTAAGGTCTTATTTATAGGTGTAGTGGAGGAACCAGGACCCTCAGATTTAATTTAAAAACATGAGAATCATCCACGTCAGAAAAGAACTTTCCAGATCCGGAGGTGGTCGACCCCTAAGTCGACCCCCCTGTTGGTTGGTCGACCCCTAGGTCGACCCCCAACGGTCTAATTTCCCTCCAGCTTTTCCCGCTCACGAATTTTGATTTTTGAACTGATTTTCGAATTTTCTGGATATATTTATTTAATATATATACATATAAGCTCCTTATATGTATACAAACTTCTAATGCTCATAACTTCTTCATACGGTGTCTATTTTACGCAAACCAGGTGTCTATCTTGACCATAATTTTGATACGGACGCAATAGCGCAGTCCGTTTTGCTTAATTATGAATATTAAATGAAGTTATCCTTATATTATTATCTTGAGTTAAAAATGCGGGATGTTACAACAATCATGACATTCATGTACATAGATCTTGATGGACTCTTATTCCACTATGAAATAAATTTTTAAGATCTAAGGTTTTGGAAAACTTGCATGGTTAGCGTTTTATTAGAAGTAAAAATTATTAGTAGTGTTTTGAAAAACAAACAAATGGATTGGTAGGAAATAAGAGTTAAAAGAGACAATGAAGTAAAGTTAGTGAGACTGAAAGAAGAAAAGTTGAAGTGTGGAACATGAGACGACTTCTAATGTAAAGACAAATGGCTTAATTTAACTCTAAATTAACTATAGCTCAGTATTTGAACTGAAAATCGATAAGCGCAAATAATTGTAAGAGTCAATTATTCAACTCTATATGTGCTTAAGATAGAATAAAAGAGTGTTTTTTATAGCATTTTCTTCTTCATTGCATGTGCCAACGTACTTGTTAGGGTTGAGGAATACAAACATTAGAATGGTAATTGGTATAACGTGCCTAAGAAGGCCCAAACCCAAAATGTTTTTTTTTGGTCCTTTCAACCAATTGCATGCCTTCCCCTCAGTGCTACAAAGCCCTAAATCATAGCCGCTGACCGGCTAACCCTAGTTTATTTTCGTGAATCATGTCTCTCTACCGGTATCTCCTCCGCCACCTTGGCCGCGTCCGCCCCACCACCCCAACCTTCTATCCTCTCACCCAAGTCCGTCTCTTTGCCTTCTCGTCAGCAGAAGAAGCCGCCGCAGAACGCCGCCGCCGGAAGCGTCGCCTCCGAATTGAACCACCTCTGCACGCCCTTAACCGCGGTCCCCGACCCCCTCCTGACCCCAATGCCCCCCGCATGCCGGAGACAACGTCATCCTTGGTTGGACCCCGCCTTAGTCTTCACAACAACGTCCAATCACTTATTAGAAGTGGAAACCTGGACAAGGCATCTGCCACTGCCAGACAGGCGGTTTTCTCAAGGACGAGGCCTACTGTGTTTACTTGCAATGCCGTGATGGCGGCCCATTTGAGGGAGGGGAGGAAGGATGATGTTCCGCCACTGTTTGAGTATTTTTATCGGCAATCAAATATTGTTCCCAACGTTGTTAGCTACAACATTTTGATCAATTCACATTGTGATGCTGGTGAGTACTGATTGTTTTAGTAGGAAAGGATCGTCCTTTTTTGATACATTTATTATTATACTTCTAGTGATATCAAAATCTCCATTTTATTATAGTGTGATGCTATGGGTGCTGCCTCTAATGGCACCGTGATTGGCTATTGATCGCCACCCGTGGTACCCTAGGGTGGTGCTAAACCGCCGATCAAGCAGTAGGAGTGCCTGAAAGGTTGAAATCTGTCAACTAGAGATATATACTTTAATGCTAGCACAGCAGTAGGAATTGTCTAATCTAGATATGAGCTCCTGATATTAATTGATTGCACAAGAAATAAGTAGTTGATGACTACAAAGAGGATCTCTAGATAAAGTCTTTCAGTCATTGTTTTCATATTAGATTATGTTGATCGATTCAATCAATTGTATACTCTTTAAGTTTAAGTTGAAATTGAGTGGTTAAATTAGCCTGGGTTGGGTATACATTCAGTTCGAGGTAGGGTAAATTTGATGAATAATCTACGCAATCAAGCAATAAACCATGCAATTTATAATGTTAATTATAGTATTTGGATAACACCACTAAGTTTATGCTAACAGTGAGGTTAGAATCATATCTTATTATCATATGTGACTAGATATATTACTGCTCAAATGATATGTCTCCGTATCAAATACAGATAAAGTTATGTACGTAACAGTATCCTTATGACTTGAATATGTCCACAACGTATGTTTGATTATAACAAATATTTTCTTGTTTAATGGGGCTTTCCAACTATTTCGTCCAAGTTTATGTATGTTTCGAATTTTGACTGTCCCCAATTTGTATTTGTTTACTATTTATGCCCAGGTGTTTCCATATTCCTGACCATATCCATAATTGCCAGTATCCGTGTTTTTTCAATATATGTATGTGTGTCTATACACACACACACACACACACACAGATATATATATATATATATATATATATATGTATCTGTATGTGTGTGTAGTATATATGAAAAGTCTGTTTACACACAAAAATTTAACCCAAATTGATGAACACGAAATCTCAATTGTTGGATTACCCTTGAATTCCACCCCCTCATATAAGGACAAATTAATCCAACGACTGAGATTCCGTGTTCTAATTTGTGTCCAATTTTGTGTCCACATAGCCGCTCCTA
Source organism: Allium sativum (assembly GCA_030737875.1). Classification (NCBI taxonomy): domain Eukaryota; kingdom Viridiplantae; phylum Streptophyta; class Magnoliopsida; order Asparagales; family Amaryllidaceae; genus Allium; species Allium sativum. The sequence continues at coordinate 763,378,632 of CM060912.1, read as the reverse complement.
CACACATGCGCGCACACACAGATAGACCCAAAGTGAATTATTCACAGCCCATCTCATTTTCCTTACATTCACAAACAAAAGCCTTCTTTAAAATCGAAAAAAAATTAGGGAATAGCTCAGTTGTAAAGAGCAGAGGCTTGAAAATGCTTGTGTCACTGGTTCAAATTTTGTTTGTAAATTGTTGGGATAGCTCAGTTGGTAAAGCAGAGAACTGAAAATCCTCGTGTATATCTTAGTGTCATTTTACTGCTTTATTTCTGAATGTGTATCCTAATCTGTTAAGCAAGAATGGATGTAAACAGGCATTGATCATGATCAAAGGTTTTCTGCTGTACTGTTAATGCTCTAGATAGTTTGATAGTATTATTCATGTTTGTCATATTATATGCTGCATTTCACATTTGTTATTTTCAAGATTTGCCACTTTTTTCTATAGGCCTATGTTCATATTTAAGAGAAGGTCATTATGTAAGATTACAGGATGAGTCATTGTGTCAGCTAAGAAAATATAATACTCACTGTTTCCGGATGTATTCTACTTAAATCGATGTGCTGCAGTAATGTTACAGGATGAGTCATTGTGTCAGCTAAGAAAATATAATACTCACTGTTTCCGGATGTATTCTACTTAAATCGATGTGCTGCAGTAATGTATGCACACTTCATGCTTCATACTCCAACCAATATCATGCAAGATGAAATTGGATTCTTTAAGTCACCAAGCCCATCTCTGTTACATAGAGTAGAACTTGCTAATAAGTGCTCTTACACATATTGTATGCAGTCATGTCTGCACTATTTAGGCCCAATTTCAATGACTGAACAGTGGTATTACATGGAGCTGTTCATTGAGATGCATTTCTGTGGAACTGATATGACCGCAACTTTAATACGGAAAGGTGGTAGTATTAGCTTCATTAACCCTATAATGTACTCGTCTTGCTTCCACCTCTGCTAAATATGATGTTTAGTAGTTCCCAGCTGTAAAAAGCACATTGCCTTTGCCCTCTGGTAGCAGATTTCTTAATGGAACCATTGTTTAATGTTTCCCTTTCTGGTACCACGTTAGGGCCTCTAGAAGATGCTTATAGTTGAAATATCAATTTCTGATCATAAGATGATCTTTTAAGAAAAAATTCAAGCAAATATACATGACGAATCAATTCTTATCAAAATTTAGTACATTAACTAACTGATAATGTTATGCAGGTCGGGTAGATGTTGCATTGGAACTTTATCGTGAAATTCTAGAGAAAGCGCCATTTTCACCATCTGCTATAACATACCGCCACCTTACCAAAGGGTTAGTCGATGCTGATAGAATACAAGAGGCTATGGATCTCATGAGAGAGATGATCAACCGTCACCATGGGGCAGACTCCTTAGTTTTCAACATACTCATGAAAGGGTTCATCGATCGAGGCAACATGGAGAAAGCATATGAGCTATTTGATGAGCTCAAAGAACGATGCACAGTATATGATGGGGTCGTTCACAAAACATTCATGGAAGAATACTGGAGGCAAGGAAAAGACAAAGAAGCAATGGAAAACTATCAATCTCTCATCGATAAGGAGTTCAATATGCCGCCCGCTACGTGCAACGTGTTACTTGATACTCTTTTAAAACACGACAAGGACAAAGAAGCTGATAAGCTGTTCCAAAATATGCTTGATAGACACAACCATCCAGCAACTTTGACTGTTACGACTGAAACTTACAATATTATGGTTAATCGGCAATTTGAACTAGGAAAGTTTGAAGAAGCAATCAATATTTTCCATAGGACAGGCAGAAAGCCTTTAGCAATGGACACAGGTTGTTTCAACAATATAATTGGTAAATTATGTGAAAATAATATGCTTTCCGAGGCAGAGAAGCTGTTTGAAGAAATGCCCAAAAAATCAGTTTACCCAGATATCATTACCTTTGAATACTTGGTTAACACATGTTTTAAAGAAGGCAGAGTAGACGATGCTTTAAAATATTTCTACAAAATGCTGAGCACGGGCGATGAAGGTTATACTGCTGTAAGGATTAATACAAAGTTTTATAATAAAATGTATGAAGAACTAGTGAAGGCTGGGTATATAGCTCAAGCCATGGAGATATTAGGAATAATGAAACAAAAAGAGATGAAGCCAGAACTGAAAGATGAGCATAAACCCGTGCCAAATTCATTCACATTTGAAACACTGATCAATGGTTTGTGCAAAGTTGGGAACTTGGATCAAGCTCAAGTTCTACTACAAGAGATGTTAAATAGAAGGATTGATTTAACTTCAGAATTTCGTGAATCTGTTGTCGAGTCTTTTGAAAAATCAGGGAAAGGTAAAGAAGTGGAGCAACTACTTGAACTTTACTCTTGTTGCAAAGAAGGTAAACTAGATGATGCACTAAAATGTTTTCACAACATGTTGAATAT